>CM048744.1:806293105-811633493 GCA_026315105.1 Locusta migratoria | reverse complement strand
GTCCTTATGCTCAAGTGCTACTGTGAGACTTCTCCAAGGACGCAGATGACGAGATGGACACAGGTGTGATACACACCACCAAAAAAGAGAGTGTCAGAAATAAAAGGGGGAAAAGTGCTACATATGCTGCGCAATATTTGAACTAGCCGTCAAGCTGGCCTGTGCTAGAAACTAATGTGCTGTTATGCACAGGCTACTATGCCAGTGCCATCTGAACAGCCAGGTGTAGAGACGACCAGAGCACGCGCGGCTGGTTGGCACTCTGTATAATGTGCACACACAGGACACTTGACAAAACAACCATTATTACTATTGTATGTTTTGCAATTGTCAAATGAGTTACTTTGTGTATGAAACTTTACCTCTCAAGTTCAGATAACAGATGTTTAATATGCCCCCCTCCCCCATTAGCAACATAACAATATCACATTGATACTCAAATTCCTCCTATACTGAGGCAAGCATGTCTTTTGTTATTGATGTTATTGCAGTACAGATCCAGTTCTTCAATTATTCCAGGTTCTGTGGGAATGGTGGTACACAAATGTTGTCTTTAAAGAAACCCCACAGGAAAAAGTCACAGGGTGTCGAATCCAGTGACTGTGGAGCCCAGCTGATACATGACAAGTTGCCAGATCCTTGATGACCAACCAACAGTTCGGGAGAGTTTCATTCAGATATTCATACACTTGGCAATTCCTGTGACAGGGTGTCCCGTCTTGTTGAGAAATAAAGTTGTCTTCGTGCAGCCTCAGAAACAACCAGTCATGTAACATAGCTAGATACTGCTGACTGTTAACCTTATTTCCATCAAAGAAACAGTTAATCAGGATATCGCACAAAACACTTTGACTTTGGGCAAATATCGTACATGTTCAATGACTGCATATGTCTTCTGTAGGCCCCAAATATGAATATTGTGCTTGTTTACTTGGGCACTAACATGGAAAGTCACTTCATCACTAAACACGATGTATTGTGCAAAAGTGTTATTATTGTCACAGGGTGTGGAATCCAGTGACTGTGGAGCCCAGCTGATACATGACAATAGCATCAGGAATCTAATTACAAAATGCCACATTTTGCATTTGTCATCAGGATGCAGAGCTTGTAACAGCTGTAACTTGTATGGCTTCATAACCCACTTTCTGTCTGTCTCTCTTGGCCCTTTCCCACTCATGCAGGGTCAGCACTGTGTTAAATGTAGATTTGGCATGTGTTAATATTTACAGGGTGGCCGAATGCCGTTCTTATTGCCACTCCGTGCCCCCCAGGAGGAAATGTCTACCCCAAATGTCTGCGTATAGTGTTAAATGTGTGTGGAAGTGTAAAGTGTTAAGAAATGTTTGTGAGTCATGTAACTGAGGTGGGAGGTGGAGAGCAGCCCTATATTCACCCAGGGGACTGAGGAAAACCACCTAAAAACCACATCCAGGATGGCCGGCACTCCGACTTCTTTCATTAATCCCCCGGGTGGATTCGAACCGGGGCCGGTACACCTCCCTGTCTTGGAAAGTAGTGCGTTAGACCACACGGCTAACTGAGCAGGTTATGGCTTCATAATCCACTGACATCTCAAAATATGCCAAATTGTTATTGTAAGCAGTTATAACTCCTGTCTGGCATGGCAAATTGATTTTGAAAGCATTGATAAGCAGTTTGAATTTGTGCAACATTTTCTTTAGGAACAAAAGGACAGCCAGGACTCTTTCCTTTATATACAAATCCTGTATCTACAAACTGTTGATCTCTGCTAATATCCACCCATTCTGAGGATCAATTTGGTATCTCAACCTGAAACTAGAAGATGATGTTCTAGAGCAGGTTGAGAACTTCTGTTATTTGGGGAGCATAATCACTGACAACAATGAATGTATCACAGATATAAAGAGAAGAATAGCCTTGGCAAATCAAGCTTTCCAAAATAAAAGGAATTTACTAACAGACAACCATATAAGCCTTGTAAGTAGGAAAAAGTTTGCCAAAACGATTGTTTGGAGTGTCCTAACATATGGATGTGATAAGTGGACTTTGGGAAAGGCAGAGAAAAAGAGACTGCCAGCAATGGAAATGTGGCTATGCAGAAGAATGATGAAAACAAGCTTGGTAGATAGGAAAAGTAATGAACAGATCTTAAGAGAAGTGAATCAGAACAGAATGCTGCTAAATTATATAGGAAGAAGAAAATAAAAAAAAAATCATAGGGCACATAATGAGACATAACCAGTTTCTAAAGAATGTATTTGAAGGAAAAGTTTTAGAGAAAAAAGCAAGAGCAACATATTTTAATAATATCAAAGAAGATATAGGGATAAAATCGTATGAAGAATTGAAGAGGATGACAATGGAGAGAGGGACGTGGCTAAATCGACAAGGCATAGCCTTTAGTTTATGATGATGACCTGAAACATGTTTGCACTGTAATCAGAGAATGGCACTTTGCAAAACTAAGAACATACTATGATTTCTGCTGCAGAGCAAAGCACATTGAGGCGCTATGCTACAACGCGCGAGGCCACTCTCCATCGGGGGTTCAAATCCCCCCTTGGACATAGATGTTTGTGTTGTCTTTAGTATAAGGTAGTTCATAAGTAGTTTGTAAGTTTAGGGACTGATGACCCTGTAGTTAAGCCCCATAAACTTTACAAACATTTGAACATTTGCAGAGCAGACATTTTAAACACATGGCAGTTACCAAGCAAAACATAAGACATCTAGCAGCTATTGATATGAACTAGACTATGTATTCATTTCTCTAATAGCTGAGCTGATGGTGAAGCAATCAAGAGTTCAGAAAAAAGTAATACTTTGTAATACATATATTCTTTTTGAGATACCCTGTATTTTATTGGTTGCTATGTTCTATGTAATATGATTAAACACAATGCATATCATGTTTGTACACTCCTCAGTGAATTTAATCCATTTTTACATACTAATATCACAGTCTAACATATTTGTAAATGTTTACGTCTGGTGCTTGGAACGATAGTAGTGCCCCTAGTGGAGAAAGAGTCAACTGTAATAGCACTATCAATATGATCAGTCATGGTAGTGATGCTCGTCCTTCAAGAGGCAGCATTGTATTTACAGAAGGACATTATACAAAAAGACGGTTCTCTCTCTCCGATGGGTGCTACTGTCATTTTAAGTGCCAGATGTAAACTTTTACGTATATGTTAAGAAATATCCTTATCTGATTGCCACCCAGTTTCACAGAATCACTCGCTGAGCTAATCCTAAGATTTCATTAAAATTCCTTTAGCCTTCTTGGAGTCCACAGGGAACATACATACATACCACAAGCATTTTTATAGATATATCTATAAGTAGTCTTAATCAATAAATTTTAAAGGCACTGAGCATTTTATACAAAACTATTAACTAACCTTCTGTGGACTATTTTTCTCATTGCAGTAAACTGAGTACTGTGTAATAATACCATTTGGATGTTCAGGGGGCATCCATGAAACCAATATGGAGTCAGAAGTCAATGAAAGTGCTTTGACAAAAGCAGGTGGCCCAGGAACTGAAACCAAAAACCGAGTTTGTTTACTTCATTAAAAATGGTTGAAACACATTAATTGTCCTTTTACATACCAATGTCTAGAAGTAAATCATGAGAACATTTATTATTATCTTTAAGGGCTGATGACTGTAGTGTTAACTCACAAGCTGTGGTTGTCTTTAAAATACTAGCTACTGTTGACTAACTGGTTATAGTTATTCACCAAACCTACTTGTAAAATACCAGGAAATGAAGTAAATATACCACAAAACTTGAAAGTTAAATGTAAACAAAACATAAATTATGGTATTCCACCACTAACAGAGATTTAATGAACTTTTATTACTTCATGACCTTTCACCAGAAAATAATTCCATGTATATTATTATAGTGTAGGTATTTCGGTTATCTGTCTATGCAACTGATTTAATAAAAATTCCATCTATATTTCATAAATATGGGGATATCCACATGACATAGTAAACACCCCCAGCCAGTGGGTAACACACATGAGTTGCATGTAGAACAAGTTCTTTATTGATCCTGTAAAGCATGATGCAGTGGATAATTGTACACTTGATATAGTAAAAGTAAGTCTCATACAGTGGTTACAATTTCTACATACTATGATTTCCAAATATTATACAACACATATAGCTCACTGATTTAAGGATGTTATGTTTAAGAATATTTGGTCAGTAACATTAATTATTATGTGCTTCTAAGAACCCAAAAAAAGAGTAGAAGCAGTGGTCAAGCAAGTACTCTTTCAGTTTCATTCAAAACTATGTAAATTTGTTATCCATTTCAAAATAACAACACAGTGATCAATCACATCTACTACATACCTTAAACAATGACTGTTAATAAAGCTTCTTTTACAAATTACACATACTGATAGGTTATCAGTATGATACAGGATCTATAAAAATACGTATGTATAATGAAAATACCAGTATCACACAATAACCACTACCGCAACAAAAACACTAACTGTTGTCTGTTCTCCAGGAAGACTTGAAATCCTCAGTTGATGTAGTTATGTATATTGCAATGTTACTCTTTATCTGCACTGCAATTATCATAACTGAGATTAAAGCAAGTGTTATTAAACACTGTAAGAAGCTGTGTATTGGACCATGTATGGTTCTGATTTAGAAGTTTGGCTCAATGTTATCTTAGGGTCGAACCATACATGTCTGCTTTCATGCCCCAGCAACTACCTTAGTTGCAGATACAGTATTAACTTTTACCTGTGATCCTGTAGTTAAAAACACTCTTTGCATAGGTTGTAGTTTGCAAAACAAATAAGAAATGGTTCATCGATAAACAGGGTTTCATTCTAAGATTATAATAACTGACGTCCTTCATCATGTACAAAAAAGAAGGAAAATGAACTTCTTTGAAATAATGGAATTTAACAAACATATGTACACTTCCCCAAACCTGGTACTGAATTTGAGGAAATGCATACTGTAAACCATCAGCTGTTTATTATTTATCAATCTTCTACCAGTTCTACCGAAACCGGTAGAAGATTGATAAATAATAAACAGCTGATGGATTACAGTATACATTTCCTCAAATATCTTACGACTGTTGAACCACATCTCAATAAAAATCTGGTACTGAATGATCAGACACAATATCCATACTCACAACTTCTGTCTGCAGAACCTAATCATAACCCTGTGAAGATGATGTAAACTACCATCTCTTACCCA
Organism: Locusta migratoria; assembly: GCA_026315105.1. Lineage (NCBI taxonomy): Eukaryota > Metazoa > Arthropoda > Insecta > Orthoptera > Acrididae > Locusta > Locusta migratoria. The sequence continues at coordinate 811,628,261 of CM048744.1, read as the reverse complement.
GTTGTCTCATACCTCTACTACTGTTTCATAGTCATTTTACAAAAGCCTTGTGCAATCATAACTGATTGACTGCTTACCAGATATAAATAGTAATGCCTTATTTTACTAGTAACCATAGTTTAATTTAACCAGTTAAAATTTTTTAACATATATTTACAGATGTTTCATTCAACTTTGTCACATGCTTCCATGTTACAGACATTGGATCTGTTTAAGATAATGTTTTGGTCAAGTTTAATTTAACCAGTTGAAAAATTTTAACATATATTCACAGCACTCCCTTGTTTCAAGACATTAGACCTGTTTAAGATAAGATACGTTTTGATCAATATTTTTCAGCCGATTTCTATTATATCACTTTATATTTCCTAGGATATTTCTTATTATATTGCCACGAGACAACATGTAAACCAACTGCTGGCGTGGCGCAGGGGATAGCATCACCAACTGCGGTGCTGAAGGTCGCCAGTTCCATCCTACCCAATGGCAAAAAAAAAAAAAAAAAATTCTTTGTAATTAACAATTCCAGAATGTTCTACATCTTTCTTATGTTCACTTATAAATTCTACTGGTTTCTTATGTTACCTGTTCTTCTAATTTCTGGTACATTCAGTCTGTGTATAAATAGCAGAGCACTCTGCCTGAGAGGCAGTCAGTGCTGCGTGTATGTTAAGTTCGTAATAAACATGTTTTGAGTATAAGTGCTGTGTTCAGTTGCCTTTGAAGTCGAGCCTGCTTCCATTGCAATGTGACATTGTTTGGTGGAGGCGCCGGATATCCTGTGCAACAGCTGCATCACCGTGGCTCCAATGAGGCAACGTAAGCGCCGTCGCTTACACGGACTGGAACCGGAATACAAGGGATTTACCGAGTACATCCTTCCAAAAGTCCGTATCATCAGAAGAACAATGGACACGAACCCAGCAGTAAGCCTATCAGCATATCAGCCTATCAGCATATCAGACACCCGTCGGTGTTTTCTGGAGACGCTGGACAGGACTCCAAAAAATGGCTAAAAGGGTTCGACCAAGTCGGCAAATACAACAAGTGGGATCATACGATGTGCTTGGCCAACGTTTACTTCTACCTGGATGTAACAGCCCAGCAATGGTTTGAAAACAACGATGACAAGTTGAATGACTGGGAGACATTCCAGGAGGAACTTAAGAAGACATTTTGAGACTGCCAGCATTAGATCCGCTCACGGAAGAACAATTGAAGAACTGGGCCTAAAGACATGGTGTGCCGACACAGTCTTACATACTGAATGTTTTGGGCCTGTGTAACATAGTGAATCCGAATATGACTGAGGCCGACAAAATCACGCACCTGATGAAGGGTATTGCAGAAGACATGTACCAAGCTCTTCTGATAAAAGACATTGCTACGACGGAAGAGTTCATTAAATGGTGCCAGCGTATTGAAGAGATGCAACAAAGGAGGGTAGGACGAAAGAAGTATGACAGACTCCCCAATGTAGTCCCTATGGCCGTTGTGGAAGACCAGCATGACTTCGCTTCCCTCATACGACAAATTGGGAGAGAAGAATTACAACAGTGTAGGGCAGCCGGGACTATTAGACCGAGAGAGCATCAGATCATGGCTATGGATGTTACTCCTGGCTATGGATGTTACACCTGTAAGTGACGAGGGAGCCGACACTGCTGAGGAAGAGGTATTTCAGGCAGCAGCTCCTGTCTGCCCCGCAAATTGCACCCGATATGAAGAATGGCGTCGCCCTGCTATGACTTACACTGCAGCCACCAAACGGCAGCCCATGAACCGGCCGACTCAGCCATAACCAACTCCCCCGGCAACTATGATGCCCCACAGAACAACAGACGTCTGGAGGAAAGAAGACAACACACCACTGTGTTTCCACTGTTGGCATCCTGGACATGTTGTACGCTACTGCATAGAGAGAAGGTGTGTATTCTATGATTATTTTACCTCAAGACGACAGCCATCAGACCAGTTCTATCCTGGGCAATCACCTGCTGATGAGTTCAGTCGACCTACGGGAAGAAGCCCATTGCCGTACCCTAGACGAGGTCGCTCCCCGACGCGCTGCAGCCGTTCACCATCGCTGTACAGAGGTACCAGCTGCTCCACTAACCACCACACCCAGGAAAACTAAGCAAGGCGACCATCTACAGAGCCCGCCGCAGATGAAAATCCTCCATGGACGACAGTCGCTAAGATGTTGGAAATCTCATTGATATCATAATCGTCGGTGAACCTGTCCGGGCACTTGTTGATTCAGAAGCGTTTTTTTCTGTATTGTCAGATAATTACCGCCACACACCAAAGAAGACAAAGTTCCGTGATACAGGGGCAACTGTGCTGAAGGTCGCGAATGGAAAGTACGTCTGGCCAGAAGGAACTTGTGTCGCAAGAATAACCATCAACAACAGGACCCAGCCATTTGAATTTGTCGTGTTATCAGAATGTAGTCACAATGTCATCCTCAGATGGGACTACCTTCAGGCATCCCAAGCTATCATTGACTGTGGAAGATCTGAGCTGCAAATTGAAGAGGTTGTTCTGACAGACACACGTAATACAGAATTTTCTGGGAAGTTATTTGCCATTGACAATGTGGCGATCGCGCCGTTGACGATGAGAAGAGTTGCAGTCACAAACACAGATGAGTGATTAAACTGTGAAGTGCTTGCTGATAGTAAAAAGTTTATCAGACTCACCAAAGAAATTTAAATACCAGCGGCTATCATAAGCATTACCAGTGGTTGAGGAGAGATTTGGATCACTGATTGTCAAGAGCAGTCACAAATTATCCCCAAGGAAATGTGTATCGGGACAGCTGAACCAATCCAGGACGGTGAGCTCAACGTCATCAATGAAGACCCATGCTCCACTGTTAATACAGACAACACGCTGGAGGAAACAAACGTGGAACTGCCAATAGGGCCTGAACTGACAAAGAAACAATGCCGGCGGGTCTTAGCTATACTACGTTAATTTTCGGGTGCATTCACACCTCAGCAGGGAAAAAGTCAGACGAAACGGCCACGATAAGGCACCGTATAAATACTGGGGATCATCCACCAATTAGCCAGCATTCGTATAGAGTGTCGCCAGCTGAAATATGGATAATTCGGGAGGAAGTGGAGAAGATGTTGCAAAATGACATTACTCAACCTTTGGAGAGTCATTGGTCATCTCCCGTGGTCCTTGTAAAGGAGGCTGAACAAAATCACAAAGAAAGATGTCTAGCCACTTCCACGCATTGACGACACCTTAGACTGCTTGAAAGTGGCTGGAGGTGGTGGTTGTGTGGCTGTGTTGTGTACCTGTGTGATTGTTCTGATTTCTGAGGAGGGCCATGGCCGATGGCTGAGGGTGTTGTATTTGTGTGTCTTTTGTATGTGCCTGTCACGGCCTGTCGCCGCGTGTTTGCAGTTAGTTGTAGACTGTCCTTACTATATTATGAAAGTTAAGATCTTTGAAACTTAAGTTTGTAATGTTTACCTGATGATGGATAACGGCCAAAAACTAGTTCGTAAACAAATAAATATGCAGAATATGTCACAGCTACCTTGTGTGTTTCATTCATAATGTATCAAATATTCTGTCAAACCTACGGAACAGTCAATGAATATAATTTTGTATACATGCTTTCTGCTGTTCTTTATTCATCAGAAGTTTTCTTTAGAAGTGTATGCAAGCATGGACCTCATTATTGTGTTTATTTATCTTTTGCATAACAATAATCAGTAACTTAGAACTAAACCTAGCAAATGTGATAATCGTAAGTGAAATATATATATACATATCTCCAAATGCCCATAAAATTATATTTGTGTGAATGGAATGTTCCGATTTTGTTTATTCAACGTGGTTTATTTCAAGTGATGAAAGCAATGAAGTGGACACATTATGTGGAACACTAATTTTTATAACTATGTAACTTTGATACTTTTTGTTTGGCGGCTTTTGTACACTAATTATAAAAAACTGAGTCACTTATTAATTTGCAAATTAAAAGACATTTGTAAATCAAACAGATAAATTAATAGTTTTCTTCAATTTTGCTTAGAGGATGGTAGTTCAGTTTAAGGTCCACCACTAGTAATTTGAGTAAAGCTTTAACAAAGGGTCGGTTTTAGTTAGTTAAAACAAGAACAGAAATAAAAAAAATAAAACTCAGAGTAAATCTCTCATTTGATGATAAAACTTTTTCCGTGTTAAACAGGTACTTTTATTTTGAGTAGAACTGAAAGACGGTAGATAGTAAAGTAAAAGATTAAATGTAAATCAAACATCAGCCAGTTTATGGTAGACTAAAACTAATTAATAGGTTTTAATAATATAGTAATAAGGACAGTTTACAACTCACCGCAAAGACGTAGTGACAAGCTGCAATAGGCACGTACAAGAGACACGCACATCAACACTTTCAGCTAATGGCCAGGACCTTCTTCATAAAATAGAACATTCACATAATCACACAGGCACACAACACCCATACAACCATCACCTCCAGCTGCTGCACTTCTAATCACATTCTGTGGCATATAAATCGGGGAGTGGAGGGGAGAGGGAATAGGAGGGTTGCATCACGGTGGTGAGAATGGGTACAGCACGGTCTAGATGGAAATAATGAGATGCAGCCTAGGAATGGAGTGGGGAGGCGGGTGAGGGGACAAAAAAAATAATAATAAAAAATAGATTTAAATAAAATAATAAAAATAAATGTAAAAAGAATATAAATAAAACCGCATAAACACACCCATACATACATGCAAGCATGCATGCACGACCGCACACACATACCCTTCCACAAAACACACAGACACACACACACACACACACACACACACACACACACACACACTCATGCACCACTCAAAATAGGAGAGGTTTGAGAGAGAGGTAGGAACTGTAAGGTTTATTTATTTATTTTATTGTTCTCCCTTCACCCGCCTCCTCACTCCATTTCTAAGCTTCATCTTGTTATTCCCATCTAGCCTGTGCTGTACGCATCCTCACCACCAGGACGCAACCTTCCTATCCCTCTCCCTTCCCCTCCCTGATTTACACGCCACAGAGCGTGATTTGAAGTGCGGCAGCCGAAGGTGATGATTGTATGACTGTTCAGTGTCTGTGTGATTGTGCGAATTCATGAATGTTCTATTTTCTGAAGAAGGCCACGGCCTACAGCTGAAAGTGTTATAAGTGTGTGTCTTTTGTATGTGCCTGTCGTAGCTCGTCACCACGTCTTTGCAGTGAGTTGTAAACTGTCCTTATTACTATATTATTAATTCGAACCTGGATTTTCCATTATTTAATTGATAGGTTTGGTCTGTAATCTTGCTTTACTGAGAAACAAAAATAATTTACATTTAGTAACTTACTGCAAAGGGATGGTTACCAAGTTCATTTGCAATATTCTATGGTTCCTATAACAACATTTGGCTGAGTACCGTTACTGTGTGCTGTGTTTGTCATTATCAAAGGAGATTGCATGATTGTTCAGGTTTGTTTATGTGTAATTTGTATGGTAGATTATTCATATAGTTGATCTGTGTATTTTTAATGTTTATATGTTACTTGTTTCTTATTAAATCAGTTCTACCAAAAAGAATGTTCGATTAGTGAAGCCTTAGGAGTGATCAGTATAGATTTACACTTGATTTATGCCTAATTAAGCTGGCAACCATAATTTTGTTGGGTAATTACAGTATTTTACTTGAACGTTGCCACTGCAGGATCAGTCTATGTCAGTTTGCATCTCTCGCCTTGTGTTATCAAATCTTAGGTAAACAAATCAAAAAGTCCAATAGTAATATCTGCTGGGGTTTATCGTGGGCATTTCTAAATCCTCTCAGAGGGACAAATCTTTAACCTGTGTTATAGTGTTCATCATTTAGCCCTCAAACCATACCGATAATAACTGGTACAAGCTCTTCGAGATACTGACAAAGTGAAGTGAGTTGGCTTTAACAATGGTGTTCTAGAGGACATGGAAAATGTCACTTTTATGTCATGTTTCATATTCAGCGATGAGGCAATTTTCCATATTAGCGGTAAGGTTCACCATAATAATGTTTATATATGGGGCACGAAAATCCTCATGAAACAATTGATCAAAAAATGATTCACCAAAAGTGAATGTTTTTGTGCTGTTTAGCAAAGTAGGGTTTATGGACACTACTTTTTTGAGGAAGAAACCGTAACTAGACAGTCATATCTTGCAATGCTACAGAACTGATTATTCCCACAACTTGACTCTGGCAATTTCATTTATTAGCAAGATGGAGCAACACCATTTTGGCACAACAATGTGCACAGTTTCCTCAATGTAAACATACCTCAATGTTGAATAGGGCGTACAGGACGGTAAGACAAGGCTTTACACTCTTGGCCTCCTGGATCCTATGACTTAACACCATGTGATATGTTCTTGTGGGTACGTGTTAAACAATGTATTTATGTTCCTCTCTTACCTCATGACACTGATGAACTCAATGGAGGACATATTGAACATTTATGATCGATTATTATAAATTTCTGTCTTTTGTGAGTAATTTAGTATGCAATTTGTTGGTGTTTAACCCTTCTTCCTAATAAATAATTATATTTAAAATCAGGTTATTCTTTTTGGAACACCCTGTATAGCATTAACAGTTGTGGTTCTTATGGTCATGAAAGTGACTGAAACCGATTACCAGGGAAATAAAAGAAATTGTGGCCTAGACTGTCTTGTTACATGAATTAATAATCACTTGTAAGATTGTGGTTATCCATAATGTTCTAAACAATAATGACCAATAGCTTAAGTGTTGTACATGTGCCTGTCACAGCTCATCATACATCTTAATTACAAACTGTATACTACTAGAATTGTGTTGTATGCTGTTACATGTAATGCTGATTGAAACCAACATTTTATTTTCTTGTAGTGTTTAATTACCTGAAATCAGTGAATGCATTTCTATGGAAACATTAAAAGTGTTGTCAAGTTCTTGTTTTATTTAGTGACTTTTATATATGACTGTTGTTAGCTAGTAGATTTTAGTGGGTGTAAGAAAGAAAAAAAAGAATGAAATAGGTCTCATTCATTTTTTGGATTTCTGTTATCAAACAAAATTGCTTGTGAACACCTTCCTCACCAGTTCCTAAGTTCATACCCTCAATGACTATTTTAGACTGCTGTAGAGTTTAGTCTGAAGACAGATTGTGAAATTTTGCTTCAGATTCTGACGACCAATTTTTTAGCTGCTTGTGATATTTGGTACTAAAGAATTGATTAAAAAAAATTGTTTCAGCCCAAACAGCACTTACAAGGAGATGGCACAACCGTGGGGGTCGGGGAATTGACTGAAATTTTGTGTGTTGAAACAGGACCCCTAACACCTCACGTGGTTAAAATATTAGGTCGCACTACTCGGAAAATCTTGAGAAATATCGATCCGAAGTTTCTTAGGTGCCTTATGAGTATAAACTGTTAGCCCATTGCCGAGCCGCCATCTGGCCTAGATTGTTAGGCCTCGGACTCTTACGCCAGAGGTCTCGGGTTCAATTCCTCCTCTGGCACTTTTTTTTTCCTTCTGTTTCATTTTCTTTTGTTATTCCACAATTATTCAGAAAGTTTCCCAAACCTAAACTATCTTTAACAAATTAATTACATTATTGAATAAAAATTATTTTCTTTTTGTCCAACAACACAAATCATGTTTGTGAGTTTTCCATTTTTCATTTTAAAGTATATGAGGAAAAACATTGGGTTTTTAATCAGAATAACAAAGTCGGTTGGGAAACATTCAATTTTTATACATATAATAATTATAAACAAGAACCCCAGTGATAATTATTGTAAAAACAAACAAAGAAATAATTTTTGCGACATCTTGTGCAACATATAAAAGCAGATTTTTTACAATTACAGGGAGTGGGCAATAAATCTGTACATGCCCCATTAACATTTACGAAAATGTTTCAAGATTCTGATAATTTTGAGGCAAACCAGGCATATTGAATCATGTTTCAGAATATTGGTGACGAAAATTCATGGTGAATTATAGAATGAATTTTTATACAATCTTCCAAGGATTAATTTCACGATTTGCCTGTAAAATATGCACTGCAATTTTGCAAGTACTTTATGAAATTTTTATCTTGCCTGTAAAAGTAAACATCACAAGGTTGCACCGAAGAAGTGCATTTTGAAGGTGTGACTTTTACAGACCAAGTTGGCACATTTTCATCATCTTGCAAAATTGCATCATATATCTCCAGATTTGTCTGACCTCCCCAAGAGTCAATGAGAAGTAAAAATTTATTATTCCTGACATAAGATATTAAACATTTCTGGGGAAAATCCATGTCTAAAACTGTTTGTTGTTAATTTTCTGGACTTTGATGATGATGTGATGACATACATATAAGTATTGGTATAGCCATCTAAAGTAAAACCTTGTTTTCACAGTCTTGGTTTTTACGTTTTCCCGCCATTTACACCATTTTTTGTCGGTCCCATCAAATTTCCTATGTTTACAATGTTAATTCGCCCTTGTTTTTGCATTAACATATTTACGCTTTTCCCGCGTTTTACACTTTTTGAAAGCATGTTCGTGAAGAAAAATGACGTAATGTACATAAATTGACACTAGCATGGCTTCCCCCTTAAAGTATAGCGCTTAAAAATTATTCGCATTCGAGTTTCTTGACACACTGCGTTTATTCAAACGTATATTTCGCGTTTCGTTGTTGACTTAACGATGCGCCGATTTGTGGCAATGTAGTTCTTCCTTTCACCAGCTTCTTTGCAGGGCGCCTGGCGTGTACTCACACGGTTTGTTGACGAAAGAATAACACTGATTTGTGGCAGTGTAGTTCGTCTTTCAGCTAGCTTCTTTGCCAGAGTGGCTGGCGTGTACTCAAACAATCAGAACCAGTTGCTTTGTTGAAGTGAGAATAAATAGTTGCATTGTTTTTGTGATACATATGTCTGATTAATAAAGAACTTTATCTGTCAAAGTTGGGTATCATAATACCTACAACCTCAAAAAAGCGATAATAGTGAGAGATGCTGATCCTGTGCAAACGTCACAAAAATACTTATGCATATGTTTGTACTCGAGAACGCAAATAAATTCTCTAATATTGTCATATGAAACATCGAAAAATACAAAAAGAACGGAACTGTAGGAGTTTTATTATGTAAATAATTAATTCCGGTAAATAGCAGTAATTTTGAAGATGTGTTACATAGCCTGGCAGCGGAGTCCAAACAATATCTATCGAAGTGGTTCAGGTAATTTTGAAGATGTGTTATAGCCCAGCAATGGCGTCCTCGATTATAATGAATGAAATTACGTAAAAAATTTCTACTTCCCATAAAATTACCAGTTTGCCTGGCGCTTAAAATAGCGGCATCCTCGATTATAATGACTGAAATTTCGTCAAAAATTTCCACTTCCCATAAAATTACCAATTTGCCTGGCACTTAAAATAGTAAAAATTTGAATAACCTTTATTGTATAATCAACTCCCTGGTGAGTATTTAGATGTCTATTATGTACATATATCACACATAAACTACGACAATGCAAGGCTGATCCAGTAAGCATATTTTACCATTTAAAACATTATTTCCTGCATTTTACATTTTCCTGCATTTCACTGAAGACCCCTGAAAAGTGTAAAAACGAGGTTCTACTGTATTAATTTGTGAATATGAGGTCTGAAATGACCAGTCACTTCTTGTAAGCATATGAAGACTCATGGGAGCAATTTTCTGCACAATGTTATTGAATATTGTGCGGTGTACAAATGCATCACTTTATTCAAATCCGACTTTTTCAGAAAAACTGTTTTACTCCCTTTTTCAGTGAGAGTCCTGTTGAAAACAGATTGATATTGGCATCCTGAAACAATAGTATTTTTAATATTACTAAATATTCAAATATGTATGTAAATATCTTTTTCTATAATTAAATTTGAATTTATATATTTTATATCGGTAAAAACATGTTGTACGCAGAAAACCTGTGTGTACCTGTTTGATCAGTATTTCTCACATAATCCTCATGATATTGGGGGATTAAATGGCACGTCTGCCGACAAAAGGTCTCCGAAGACGCCTGGATGTCCTCCATTGATGCCACTTATTTTTTCAAAACCAGTTTCGTGATCTTGCGTTGTGAAATTCTATGCTTCTGTGTAAATGCCATGACCGATCAATCAGACACCTTGAATTTCAAATCGACTAATTGTGCAGCCGCACACAATGCCCATTGCTGTAAATTTCTTTGTCATGACTTGGTGATATGGCTGTCTTGCTTCCACAAAACGGTCATAGGTCCACGAATCTACCACCTCAAATTTATCCATTTGTGTACCACCACTTTTAATATCTTTCTCCCATTTTGAAAGATATTCTTCTCTCTTCAATTGGCGGCATCCTATTTTTTTATCTTTTAGGCAAAGGGCTATGTGGGGTGCGCTTTAGTAATATTCACAACTTTGACTTTGTAGGCAATGGGAATCATGTCACTTTTAAATCTTTTCGGTGACAGTTTATATTCGTCTGTAGACGAATCACTTTGTGGCACCTCGAACTGTTCATTGTTCTTCTCAAATTCTTGACAATCCTCATGAGTGTGAATTAATTCCTCTTCAGTTACAAATGTTTTATTACCCAAAAGTTTCAACGTATTATTATAAACTTCTCCAGCCGATAACATAGCATCGCTAGAGATTTCTTCCGAAGATGTTGATGCAATTAAATTATTTTCCGTCACAAGCTTTTCATAATACACCACTGTGTTCTTCAATCGTAATCTTGATCGATCACTATGAATGGATTCTTCAGGAATTTCTTCTCCCATTTCAGATGACTTCTTAGTCGACATGTTTAACCTTGGATCAGAATAACAGGTTGAAATTTGAAACAGGCACATCTGTTCACAACAAAATCAAAAAGCAAACTGCCATTTACTTCTCAAAGCTCGTGCACAGTCCTATGCGCAGATGGCCATTATAATCCCAAGGGGACCCTTACAAAACCCGTTTAAAGCTTGAAACCCCATAAAACAAAATAGAACAACGAACTCGAATATTTTTCAGTGATTGAAAAACTTTACGTTCTTGAGCTAAAATAATGTAGGTTTGAGAAACTTTTTGAATATTTGGTGAAATAACAAAAGAAAATGAAACAGAAGGGAAAAAAAAGTTCCAGAGGAGAAATCAAACTCAAAACCTCTGGCATAAGAGTCTGAACTCTAACCATCTAGGCCAGACGGCGGTCTGGCAATGGACTAATATTTTATACATATAAGGCACCTAAAAATTTTCAGATCAATTTTTCTTGGGATTTTCTGAATAGTGCGTCCTAATATTTTAACCACATGAGGTGTTAGGAGTCCTCTTTCACCACACAAAAATTTGGATAAACACCCGACCCAATGGTCGTGCAGTCTCCTTGTTAGTCAAAAAAAGTCAGTTATCCATTCCCCAATCATACTGAGTGGCACAACACCAAAAACAAAACTCCAAATGTAGCTTTCAATAATGTAGTTGATCTATATCTACATGGGATACTCTGCAATTCAGATTTAAGTTACTGGCAGAAGGTTCATCAAACCACCATTATACTATTTATCTCCCATTCCATTGTCGAATAGCGTGCAGGAAGAAAGAACACCTGAATCTCTCCGTTCGAATTCTGAATTCTCATATTTTATTCTGATGATCATTTCTACCTATGTAAGTGGGAGTCAACAATATATATTCACATTCAGAGGAGAATTTTGGCGATTGGGGTTTTGTAAGTAGCCCAAGCCACAGCGATAAGTGCCTTTGTTGTAATGATTCCCATCCCAGAAGCTGTATCATTTCAGTAATGCTGTCTTCCCTGTATCATGACAATACGAAACGAGCTGCCCTTCTTTGGACACTTTCGATGTCCTCCGTCAAACCCACATGATAAGGATCCCACACTAGGCAGCAATACTCCAAAAAAGGACGGACAAGTGTAGTGTGTGCAGTTTCTTTAGTAGTTCTGTTGCTTCTTTTAAGGGATCTGCCAATAAAACACAGTCTCTGGTTTGCCTAACACAACATTATCTACGTGTTCTTTCCAGTTTAAGTCTGAAGTAATAGTAATTCCTAGGTATTTTGTGCAGTTCACGGCCTTCACTATTGAGTGATTTATCTTGTAAACAAAGTTTAATGGATTTCTTTTCATACTCATATGGATGACTTCACACTTCTCATTATTTAGAGTCAATTGCCAATTTTTACACCATACTGATATCTTATTCAGATTGTTCAGCAGTTGGTTTTAATCTTCAAATGATTTTACTACATGGTAAATGACGGTGTCATCTGCAAACAACTGAAGAGAGCTACTTAGATTTTCCCCTAAACTGTTTATGTAAATAAGGAACAGCAGAGGACCAATAGCACTACCCTGTGGAACACCTGATATCACATCTGTTTTAGTCGATGCCTTACCATCGATTACTGCGAACTGTGTCCTCTCTGACAGGAAATCCCCTATCCAGTCACAAATTTGGGTATATACCATAACCAAGCAATTTGATTAAAAACCGTTTGTGAGGTACGGAGTCAAAAGCCTTCTGGAGATCAATACATACAAATCGATTTGTGAAACCTTGTCGATAGCACCCATCACTTCGTGTGAGTAAAGAGCTACTTGTGTTTTGCATGAACGGTATTTTCTAAATCCGTGTTGACCTTGGGACAACAGATCATTCTGTTCGAGATAATGCATAATATTTGAATACAGGATATGTTCCAAAACCCTGCTGCAAATTGACGTCAATGAAATAGGCCTGTAGTTTACTGGATTACTCCTACTGCCTTTTTTGAATATAGGTGTGTCCTCTGCAACTTTCCAATCTTTTGGTACAGATTCTTCTTTGAGAGAGTGGTTGTATATGGCTTTTAAGTAAGGATCTATCTCTTCAGCATAATCAGAAAGAAATCAAATGGTTATACAGTCCAGCTCAGAAGACTTGTTCTTGTTAAGTGATATTAGTTGCTTCACTACTCTGATGATATCTACGTCTACATTACTCATTACGGCCTCTGTTTGTTATTCGAAATCTGGAATATTGGTTTCGTCTTCTTTGGTGAATAAGATTCCAAAAGTTATGTTTGGTTACATGTGAACTGAATACCATGCAAAACACTAAACTATACAATTAATTTGAAAAAAAAAAAATTGTCATCTGGGACTTACCATCCTGCTCTGTGGTGCAAAAAACAGAGCTGCTTAATATTCCATCACCTACACTTGTGTAGGCTAATAACCTGATGGAGTAATTTGTGAATTTGAGGAGGCCATGTAGATAGGTTTCCAGGCTGGAAGTTCGCTTCACCTCACTGCCAGCTGCCTGAAGATCTGAAATTTGATGTAATAGAGAGAAAAAAAGGCAGATTTAGAATTAAAGTTATTTTAATACTGCAAACAATGAAACTGAATATAAAACAATAACAGCAACTACAACCAAATTATGCAATGATCATCCATTGGATGACAATATTTCCAGAAGTACAGTGAATCTCATGTGAGTTAGCAGATCTATAAGTTCCACTATATGAATCTGAAGAGGAAGACTAGAAAGTGTGAAAAGATAAAAGAATTGTAATCATGAGAATAACCATGAACAACAAATTTTCAGTCCTTCAGGACTCTAAACCCTGAGAAATTTAAGAATAAACTTTTTCACTATACTGAATAACATACATGGATCATGTCTATAGGTAGAGGTCTGTGCGGATGCGGATATCTGCAGTATTTCTTACTTTGCGAATAAAATTGTGAGTGATGCAGATATCCTGTCAAAATGTTATCTGAAAACTTCAAGCCTGTGGACACTCTTGGAATCCTTGCAGGGCCTAGGTAGAGCAGAAGTCGGTTATCCTTATCCCCTGGTCACAGCGGACATAGCTGAATCCAAGGGACCTGCGCCTAATTCGTTTAAACGACCATGTTTTATCTACAGTCTGTCAAGTGTTTTCTGTGTGGCAAACAAGCCCACTGCCCACCAGAGGTACCATGCCAAATTTCCACTGCCTTCAGTTAAGGCTTTGTAGTGAATGAGTAACAAAGTATATGGTAGTGAATACAGTGACAGTTGTTTCTTAAAATGAACACAACATCAGTGCATACTATTTCGTGTAAAGTGAAAAGAGGTGATTTGACATTAGTAATGGAAAACAAATTGAAATCATCAATTTGGAAAAAATTTGGATTCGTATTTGATGGCAAGGAAAAGCTCAACAAAATATTTACCTGTTTTGCGTGTAAAAAAAGTATATTCTTACACTGTTTCATCGCAACCAAATGAACAATACAGCCACACATAAAATAGTAACAAACAAACATTCATGTTTATGTATTAGATAAATGGCGACAAAAGTAATAAAGATTGACAATAACATTTTATAGAACTTTCATATTCAGACACAGTGTACAGTGAAAGTAACATATTTAGGAAGGTACACAATGTTAGATTGTATAGACTGGGGATAGCTGCACTCGACATTGTATCCTTCTGCTGACAGTTACCAATTAGAAGTAAACGGCGGTTTTTATTTGACTTGACATACTTTGCTTTTCGTCACATAACCTCTTGTGTGTTAATGTGGGGAAAATAAAGGACCCCTTTTGTAAAATTCCAAAACAACTGTTTCTTTTTTTGAATATAAACACAGTAATATCTCCTCTATGCCGATCAATTTTAACCACTGAAATTTAAGAAGATGCCTGTATTAAATAGATGACATAATGCTCCAACCACATGAACTCTGAAGCACTACTGTGTGTTTTCTTGTTTGGAATACCGGTAACCTGTTTTGGAGTAGGTATAGAACAGTTACCGTGATTCGAGAAGTCAAAAGTAGTCACAGAAATGACACTCTAATTATATCATTTCATACCATAGTTTTAAATACTACTATTTATTACTATTACCCATTCAAAACTATAATATTTGCAGATGCAGATAACAAACTTGTGGATGCGGATACAGTGTTGCGGATGCACCGCACAGGTATTTATGAGAGTGTGTAGAGGTCTATCTTTTAATTTTACTTCTGTCTCTGTCTATTACATTTATAAAAGCTGTTGACAAAATTCATTTAGTTGGGCTTAAAAATATATTTTATTTCTATTTACTGCATTTAGTAATCACTGTAAATAATTGATAGGCATTTACGTATTTTATAGGTATTCTGACCCCAATGTTGTCAAAAAATGTTTTGATAATTTACATAATAATATACCATATTCAAATAAATTTCTGGCATGCAGCCTCATAAAGTTGACTTCATCTAATATTTCAGCCATCTTCAGAGAGTAATGTAGACGATGCTCTAGCATGTGCTTCATGCTTATAAACACATGGACCACACTACTGTCATGTGGTCACAGAAACACAAGCCACCAAAGACATTGCAGGGCAGTAAGGAAGTATACATGTGTATAAATTATGTCTATGACTGCATGCTCAAATATCATGGAGGTATCAGTGTATTATGAGCTGTGCAGTGGCAGCCTCTTTGTAAATTTATTAAAAAACTGCTGGATTGCAAGATTTATCTAAGACGAAGCCACTGTTTCTGTTAATTAAATTCATCCCCAAGCAAATTTCAATTGCTTCATTCACCACTGAATTCTAGAAAGATGAAGCCGAGGCTCAATTATTGACATTGTCGTACATTATAGAGTGCCCAATATCAATACAGTGCGATGGCACCACCAATTTATTAGGTTGTAAGAGTCAGGTGTTCTGTGCATCTTTCCTGGACTCTACCTGTCGTCTGGTTTATGAATGAAAGGCCACATTTAAAGGGGAACTTGTAAACCCCAGCCTACTGAAGCATTGCATCATCTTTGATAGAACTCAAAAGTGCTGCTGTCTTTGGTGGGGAGTGAAAAAGGACCCTTACTTTATGTTTACTCATGATCGTCTGATTTTCAAGATCAGGCTTCCCAGATATGGCAAAAAAGCCATGGATTTAAGAGTTCTGCATCATTTTCTGTGTTCTTTACATGTACCGAAGGCTTCATAAGTACTGCCTTACGTATTTGCTGTGGAGAATACCCAATTGTTCCAAAACCACTTTTCAGATGTAGAATTCGCCCTGCAGACTACTCTCCTCAACAATGACATGTGCTCTGTGGACCAGTGTTTTTAGAACACTCGTCATCTGGAAGGAATGATGGCAGCTATTGGGATGTAAGTAAAAATCTGTAAGTGCCAGTTTCCTATACACTGAAGTCCCAAGGTGCCATTGTCTTTGTGTCATATCATTACATCCATAAATGGAAGGCATTCCTCTTTTTTTCACTTCCATTGTAAACTGAATTTGCTTATGGATGGAATTCAGGTGGTTTAAAAATTCTCGTAACTTATCTTCACCGTGAGGCCACATATCAAATGTGTCATCAACATACCTCCTGAAGCCTGTCATTGAGAAATGAATGAATCATGAGCAAATATAAAGTTAAGGTCATTTTTCGCCTTGCACCAAAGACAACAGTACTTTTGGGTTTTGTCAAAGATGATTTAGTGCATCAGGGGGTTGGGGTTTACAAGATCCCCTGTGAATGTGACCTTTAGTACATAGGCCAGACAACACGTACATAGGCCAGACAACACGTACAGTCCAGGAAAGATGCATGGGACACCAAAGGTATATCCATCTCTTACAACCTAATAAATGATGGTGGCAGAGAACTGTATTGATACTGGGCACTCTATGATGTACAAAAACATCAAAATTTTAAGCTCCACTTCATCTTTCTGGAACTCAGTGGTGAAAGAAGCAACTGTAATTCACTTGCGGACAAATTTAATTAACAGGGACAGTGGCTTTGGCTATTTTCTTTAATAAATTTACAAAGATGCTGACGCAGCACAGCTCATAATACGTCAATACCTCTACCAAAATCGAGCATGCAGCCACATACATAATTTATACACATGTGTACTTCCTTGCCACCAAGTAATTTCTTTGGTGTCTTATGTATCTGTAACCACATGCACAATAGTGTGATCTGTGTGTTTATAGGCATGAAGCATGTGCTAGAGCAGCTGTCTATGACTCTCTATGAAGATGGCTGGATGATATTCAGCCAAAATATTGATGAAGTCAACGTTATGCAGCTCCAAGCCAAAAATTTATTTGAACAGTCTTTGTGGCATGATAACATGAAGATACACAATCATATATGTCATACTGGAGGAAAAGTTAATTTGAAAACAAACTAAAAGCGTTTCATTTTGACAGTGCCATCTATTCAATAGAAGAATTTCTGTTTTTGTAGAGCGTAAAACGTGGTGAATAGGTTTTACTAATGCACATGTTTATTTAAAAAATAAAATACAAATATTGTAAATGGTCAGCATGTAGTCATATTTACATACATGGTATTGTCAATAAGTTCTTAGACTTACTGCATGCCAGTGCTGTGATGCACTATAGCACATAGATGATGCCTTAGAATTGTACCATGCCAGTCACTAGCACCAGCTCGAGAGAGTTGATTGCATGCAATGGAAGCAGATGTACAGTCATTGTTGTGCTGGTGAGTTTAGTGCACCAGTCAGACCTTGACATGTTACAGTTTGAGCAACAGCAAATATCCAGTTCTGCCAGAAAAACCATTGCTGATGTGTTTGAAATGTATGGTGAGGACAATCAAGCATTCAGCCATACACATGTATGGTGAGGACACTTTGAGTCGCAATGTTGTGTTTAGATGGCACCTACATTTTGAGAAACTACAGGAGAGACTGGATGATGATGATGTGCACACTGGTTTGCCACAAACAGTTCAAAAATTCTGACCTCACCGTGTCTCATGTTACCCAGCACAGTGTGCCACGAATCCTATCACAATATCAATGTGATGAACACATGACAATTTGTGGTGGCCACACCAGTTGGGTGGATGATGATTCGATGTTTCTCAACCAGATAATAACTGGAGATGATACACTGTGTTTCCTTTACTATCCGCAACTGAAATGACAATCAGATACTTCGAAAATGCGATCATCTTGACAGAAAAAACTATGACAAGACTGGTCAGACAGCAAGGTGATGCTGGAATTGGTTTTTGATTCAAATAAATCATTCACAAAGAATTTCTCCCAGACCATTCAACAGTAAACAAAACCCACTAAATGAGATTCTTGACTGTTTACATGATGCAATTTGCTTAAGTGGCCTGGGTTTTGGTGTATAGAGAATTGGTTGTTGCTGCAAGATAACTCCCCAGCACACTGCTATGTTCTTATCCAAGAGGAACTTGTAAGGCAACAGGTGACACACTTTACATACTCACCTGATCTCACACAATGTGATTTTTTTCTCTTTCAAATGTTCAAATGATTGTATAGCTTATGGGACTTAACTACGGGGTCATCAGTCCCTAAACTTACAAACTACTTATGAACTAGCTAATACTAAGGACGGCACAAATATCTATGCCCGAGGGGGGATTCGAACCCCCGACCATAGTGGCAGTGACTGGATCGCCTCAGTCCCCTCGGCCACCGCGGCTGGCTTTTTCTCTTTCTTCACCTGAAAGCACTCCTGCATGGTTGCAGATATCAGTCATCTGAAGAGGTCATGACAGCACAAGAGTAGCCATACAGGACATTCCTGACAACTGCTTTCAGCGGTGCTTCCACAACTATACTGACATTGGCAAACGTGCATAACAGTCAATGGTGACTATTTGGAGGGTCTATGTTGGTGTATGACATGTTTAGCGGCAGTGTGTGTAACATACAGGAGTCATGTGAATGCTATCCTCCAGGTGTGAAATCTCAGAATTTGATTGTACCACATGTGGCTGTGTAGCTTGAATGTAAAAGATTTATTCCAAATTGTTATTAATCATATAAGTGGTCCACGAAACATGATACTAGCTAATAAACAATTTATCATTACACATTACATTCTTGTATTAACTTGTATTTGACTATCAACTGGCAGTTCTTCTGCAGTTGTTTCTGTGCCTTTCTTCAGTTTCCACTTCTTGGTACACTAATGCTATTAAAGAATTCTTCTATGAGGAAAGGAAATCCATATGAGGTATACTTCTAATACCATTCCACTCCTGTCCATCTTTACTCCATCATGAAGATGACATACAATTACCCTTAGAGTAGAGTTGAAAGTATCTATCAACAATTTGAAGGTTCTTTTGTACAAGGAACCAACAGTGTAAGCAAGCCAATAGCAAACTACTCCACACATTGTAGACTATCCGTGTTTATTTCTGAAGAAGTAGGCTTATAAAGATACTTCCCATCTTTAATGCATAAAACATTCCTTACCATTTACACTAAGATTATTCTTAAATCCTTAACTTGACAATTAATAGAAACAGTGGCCACTGTGATTCAAAATTTCTTACTTACCTGAATCGGTCATAACTGGTTTGTAAACAACTTTGTAACCTTGTATGACACCACCATGGTGCTGTGTAGGTGGCGGGGACCATTTCACTTTCACACTCTGAGATGACAGAGGAGAACAGGTAACATTTTGTGGGGCAGCCTCAGGTACTGAAATCAAACAAGAAATGGTTTAGTTTCTGATATTTGAAATTTCAGATTATAATGTGACTGGTACAAAAGCAATGACAAGAAATTGTAGAATGCATTTAAATTATGTAATGCACAAATTCAATGGGTTTTTGTTTCTTTTGAATTGTATATAGTCACCTTAATCTGCTGTAGTTATTATTTCTTAGCTGATGATACTTCATTTAGCCTGTCTGACATTTCCCGCTGTTTTATATCCATTATTATTTTCCTTCCTTTGCTTTGGTGCACTGGCACCTATACATGTTTTATGCATGGTCAATTGTTTGAATTTGTAAAACTACTGTTAGATAATACATTAGACAGGCTGCCCGTTTCTTCCTTTCCGCATGTGGGATCCAGTATAGTATCTACTTGAGCTTATTATAATCTCTCTTTTTGTAATCATCCTAACAAAACAGTGAGCAGACCACTTTTTTGCTTTACATACAGTAATTTAGAAATTTGTTATTTGTGAGCTTCAAAATTATTAAGGAATCATTCATAGTCAACAACTTAAAGTACAAAGGTACATGTACACTGAGTACTACATATTGTACCTCTTGCCTTTTTAAATAACAAAATAATATAAAAAAATTGGTCTGTATATTAAATTATTTTGTTTCTTCAAAACTTTAATTAATGCTTTAACATTAATGCATTTCTGATGGGATATTGTATTTTTATTCAGTTTGTGTAGTGTATTCTAGATGCTTTTTTATTATCAGTTTCCGATTTTCTTTCTACAATTACAAGAGTTGTAGTGCAACAGCTTACACTACATGTTTCCTGCTAGTGGCTCAAGAAAGTCGAGTATAATTATTTAATGAGTCATATTTAATTTAGCAAAGTGGCAGGAGAATATTTTCTGGCTCTAGTTTTTCTCTGTACAGGTTTTGTGCAGAAGAAAAAGAATCAGCGAAGAATCCACTGTGCAAGTGATAAAATTATTCCAAGATAAATTAAACCTATGGACTGTATGTATATTCCGTAGCTTTTACTATGTTATAATTATTCTTTGTCTGGATATGTTGGAGAAACAAGGCAGATAATAAGCCTTTGTATGTATGTACTTACGTGTTAAAATAAACATTGTACTTGTTCTAGTAAGTAACACACTGCTTGATTGAATTAATAATGGTTTAAATGAGAAGTGTTTGCTATTTTGGGTTCTCTTGTGATGATTGGAAAACAGTTAACACCCAAGAAGACCTATCAAGATATGTTGCTATGTTAGGAGGCCCTTACATTTGGCAACTACATTCATATTACACACATTTAACGAATGAAGAGATCTTATCATAAAGAAGGGGTAATGAGATTGTTCCCGACACACATGGTAAAGAAAATAGTGACAAAGTGTGCTGTTTTTGAATTTATCACGAATCTGCACTGATATTTTGCCAAAAATTTATTATTTTTGTCATATTGGTGAAAGGGGAAGTCTGTTGCCAATGACAACAACGTATAAACAGGCACATAAGAACCAGCAATATATATTGCAACAAGATCAAATCTACAGAGAAAAGGTTAAATAGAACCAGCATTAACGAGAGAAGAAAGAAGAGGTGGGTAACCGAGCGGAGATTGCTGCTGTAGGACATTGCGACCATGCCCATCTGATAGCTGACGTGCTGCGCGGGCGTTTTCAACACTACGTAGGGTGAGCTGTCACCGGTGCTGTTCGCCACCACCAGTACAGTGACGAGAGTGAGTACCATTCGATGAGCAAAAATGATATTATATAAATTGTAGAAAGTGATTATTGTAGACTTAAAGTTGATTGTAGTATATGCCTATCACAAGAAAGACAGCTACTAGCGATCCCAAACTTATCAGAAAATTATTAGAAGAACAATTTGCTAGTTTTAGGGAAGAAGTAAATAGATTATCTAAGAAAACAGACTCACAAACAACTGACCAGAATAAAAGTTTGTCTGAGCAAAATGAACAGTTTCATGAGTTATGTAAAGACGTCAAGTCAAGTTTCAAAAGTTTTAAATCTGAAATTCAATTGAAATTAAATGAACATATTCCTTCATTATCCTGTATCCCTCATGTCTTCATGTTACCCCTTGTACTATCCCCATGATTATTAGTCTTGTTATTTTTACTTTTTTCTTATTATTTTTATCTTTTCGAATCCCTCCCTCCTCTCCCTTCTGACACTCCTCTACACCTCCCTTTTATCCTCTCCCACCCCTTCCCTTCAATGTATTCAATGCCTTATCTCACATTCCCAGCTATCAGAGTCTTCACAATACATTTTGCTATTCGGAATTTTCCATTCCCACCCTTAAGCTGCATCCTTCCCCCTCCACTCCTCTTTTCACTCACTGTCACACTGAAGTGGCCAGAGATAGTGTTTGTTTTTGTATAGATGTTTGCGTGACCCATGACTGTGTGAATGTATGTGTTTCTTTTTCTGATGAAGGCCATGGCAGAAAATTTTAAGTTCTGTGAATGTAATTGTCTATTTTTTGTGCCTGACAGTAGCTTACAAGCCTCTTTATGGTGAGTTATCTATCCTCCATTATTGACATTCCAATTGGATATTTCATTGTTATCACAACTGAAGTGAGCCACACCATGCAGGGCTACATGTTCTGGAATAAGATGGTCCAGTTATATCTTGGCCACAGTTCGGTAATGGCCATTCAAGTGGACAGATAGCTTGTTGCTGGTCATGCATAGATAGAAAGCTCACAGCTCAGTTTGTAGATCACATGACAGCTTCAACATGTTGCCCTGTTTTTCATGGGATAGTAATATTTGTGATAGAATTGGAGAAGGTGGTGGTGGGATATTGGATAGGACAGGTTTTGCATCTACACCTATTACAGAAATATGAGCCACTGTGGACGGTGGATGTGATGGAGGAGATGCGTGACTGGACTGACAGTGCTTGTGAGATCCATAGCTAGAGATTGTGAGGGTAATTATGGTCCGTGAAGGCCACCAAGAGGTCTTTGGAATATTGGGAGAGCAACTGCTCATCACTGCAGATGTGATGATCATGGGTGGCAGCTGTCGAAATAGAGGTATTGTTGATGGATGGTAGGTTCAATGTGAACAGAGATACTGATGAAGCCATCATTGAGGTGGAGGTCAACATTAAGGAAGGTGGCATGTTAGGTTTGAGTAGGACCAGGTGAAGTGAATGGGAGAGAAGGTGTTGAGATTTTGGAGGAATGTGGATAATGTGTCCTCATTTTCAGTCCAGATTATGAAAATGTCAGCAATGAATCTTAACCAGATGAAGGGTTTCGGATTCTGGATAGTCACAAAGGATTTCTCTAGATGACCTATGAACAGTTTAGCATAGGAACTGTGGAGGGTAGGTTGTGGGTAATAGGTTGAAGGTGTTGGTCCACAACAGCAGAGCCTCTCTTAGTGGGGATATCCATGGTGCTTGGGTTTGTGGACTTTATGGTGTATGTAGAAGATGGGGGTGTGGGATGTAGAATGGACATGGAGAGATATAGATTCTGAAGAGAGGTCCTGAGAGGGGCTGTTATTGTGGAAGAGTTGGTAAATCACATGGATGAACCTCTGATACAGTAGTATAATGCTCTTCTATTTGAATATTATGTGTTTGCAACAGAAAGTTACAATGTGTGGTACTTTTATTAATTTTTCTCGGTAGATAAATTAAAGAAAAACGAAAAGCCAAATTATAAAAACAACTACTGACCTTACAATTCACAGATAGTGGAGAGAGGAATACAGTTAATTGAAAGTTCATTGTTGTTGACACAGTTGTTGCACGTGTTTGTGAGAAGTGCAAGAGAGAAACCGTGTTTCAAACATGAACAATAATTTTAACAAAAGACACAGTGTGTTTTTGCTAGACTGCAATAGAGGGACTCCTGTACAGTTAGTTGCATCTCTTGGAATTTCAGCATTGTCTTTAACTACTATTATGATGAAAAGTAAAGACATCGAGAAGAACCTCTCATTATCTTCTACTTCTAACAACAAGAAATCCATGAATTCATCAAAATCTCATATTTGATCACACTTTTCTTCATCTCACAGAATCTGCTTTGTGTTGTCTAATTCTGAGTATAGATCAGCAGACTTGCACTGGTTTGTTTCCATCATTCCTCATGGTAAATGCTGACAACATTCCTGTGTTCTATCCTATATCTCAACATATTAGCACACTATTGTTCCTATTCTAGACTTAACTTACAAGTTTTAATCACATACGGTGTGCCAATTATGCAAGTTTTTACTCATATTTCTGGGATTTTGATCTTTCCCTTGAGTCTGTGTTTTTCCAAATTTTGCATTTTTTAAGCCTGGACTGCAAGGAAACATAAAATAGGGGTTTCACTACAGTTGGTTTAATGTGGACAGAGGTGTCAATGGAGTCGTCAGTCAGGCGAAGATTAACATCCAAGAAGGTTGAGAAGGACCAAGTGAAACTGATGGGAGAGAAGGAGTTGAGGTTGAGAAGGAATGAGAAGAGGGTGTTACGGCACTGAGTCCAAGTCATGAAGATCAACAATCAAAGAGCTGTTTTGGCTGGCTACTGAGCATTGTATTAACTTCAATGAAGCAGTTCAAAATACAGGTTTGATTCCTGGTTTGGGCAAAATTTTTCGACTGCATCATTGTATTTAATTCATTACCCAGCGCAAGCAGCTAAAATGCCACAGATATCATTGACTTTAAATTTTGACTCTGTACTCATAAGAACTACAATATTAAGTATGCTAAAGTTTATCCAAACCTTGCTTTCGTAATAAACAGAACCTGAAATATGGGCCCCTAAAGAACTGCATTTTGGCATGCAGTTAAGGGACAGCTCTCGCGAGCGACAGGTGGGACTCTGTATTCATGTCCTAGTGTTATTGTACAAGTTGTCACAGTCAAATGCTGTATTGCAGTCACCTCCAAGCAATAAACCAATACTGTACATAACAATATTTTTAGCAACAAGGTTTGTTCTTATGCGTGTTTTGATTTCAGTCGTGATGGATCCAGCATTGGTACAGTTACTTCAACAACCGCAACAACAGTTAGATTTGCTCAGGGAATTGAGTGTGTCCTCTCAGGCCTCCACCGTCCCAAGCCAACCCCCTCACACCTCCAGCTTGTTCTCCCTTTTCAAGAGTCTAAGAAAGAATGCTGTATTGCAGCGTTTAAGGTAGTAGATCGTGAACTGCAAAAGAGATTTTTCTTGTCATGAATAGAACCTGATACTTTTCATCTACTTTTGAAACTCGCTCCAATGTTGGAGCCTGCGAAATTATCTTTTTCCCATATGTCGGAGTTGCTTAGCACTTACTATCATCAACAAATGCATGTGGTGCTCTCCAGTAGGGATTTTCAACAGAGCATTAAGAAAGAGGGTTAGTCATTTCAGTCATGAGTGGCAGCCCTCAGAGGGTTGAGTCGTAAGTGTAATTTTGTCTTTGCAAAGTGTCACCAGTCCTATGCCAATTAGTTAATTTGCAACATTGTAGCCCATTCTGCTCTGGATAAGGCCATGCATCGCGAGGCAATGTGATTGCAGGATACCACCCTCAACGAAGTTCTGTTTATTGCACAGACATCTGAAGTATCTTGGGTGGCAGCAGATCAGTTTGAGGAAATGGTAGAGGTTACGGTGTTACATGGCATGCATCCTTGTAGGCATCATTCTTCACCCTCCACATCATCGTTTTCCTGTTCTTCATGATTGCCTGCTCCAGTACAATTACTGCCCTGATTGTTTCCACAATGCCCATTCTGCCATGCATGGTGTGCTTCATGCTGTAAACAAGGCCATGTGGGGCAGTCTGTTGTAGTTTGGTGTGAAGGAGGCCTCTGTATTTTTACAAGGGCCTTATGGAAGTAAACTATCTTTATGCTGTACCAGAACAGGAACATGTCACTCTTGCAAAGCTTTACATCACACACCATATTCAAAACCGGCTGTTTCATTTTCAAATTGACACTGGCGCCTTCGTGTCTCTTTGACAATCTGAATATGTATTTGGCTTTTGAAAAGCTACCCCTTGTTAAAACGTCTATGGAGATCAGCCGATTCCAGTTCTTGGTCAGTTTACAATTGATGTGGAGTATCAGTACGTCATGCAGTCAGAAAAATGGCTTCTGAAAATATTATTGGCCTTGTGCATTCATGGCGTTTGGTTTTCGCGTTCAAGATGCTGTTGACTTCGTGTCCCATTCTGTTCTGTTCAGAAAATTAGATTCTGGAGAGGTTTTATCAACTGGTTTGTGTAAGATGATTGGTTACAAAGCTCACATCATTCTCAAACTCATGGTGGTTCCAAAATTTTCTCACTTTCGGCCTATTCCTTCTGCATTGTGCCCGGCAGCAAAGGAAGAGTTGGATAAGTTGCATAACCTGGGTATCATTGAATCCATTTCTTCTAGCCAGTGGGTGACCCCTCTCATGATCATTAAGAAACCCATGGGAGATCTTTGTTTGTTCAGTGACTTCATGGTCAACTCGCAGCTGGTGGTAAACTGTTATCCATTTCCTTGTCCAGATGGCATTTAAGCAAAACCTGTGGGCGATGAGTGTTTCTCTAAAATTGATTTGGCAGAAGCATATCTCCAACTTCATTTGGATTCTGCCTCTTAACTCTTCATGGTTCCCACCACACCCTTTCGGCAGTATCGATACAAACATCTGCCATTTGGCATCGCGAGTGCACCTGCAATTTTCCAACGTATCTTGAAACAGTTGTTGGAAGGCATTCCATTCTGTGCAAACTATCTCGATGATATCATCATCACCAGTTTCTCCCGAGCTGACCATCTAAACAACCTTTGACTCTTGTTTAGTAAATTGCCTGCATTGGGTCTCAAGTTTAATCTTCAGAAATCATAGTTCCTTCAACTTGAGGTTGAGTATTTGGGAAACTTGGTTTCAAAGGAGGGGATTTGCCCTCTTTCTGTCCTCATTGCAGTGGCTGATCATCTTTTTTGCACAAGTAATTTGCATGAGCTCCAATCGTTTATGGGCAAGGTCAGCTACTACTCAGAATTTCTTCCCAATTTTGTGGAGGAAAGGCATTCCATTTGTGTGGTCTGGTATGTGTGAGGCAGCATTATACTGTATCAAATAGCTCTTAAAATCCTCAGAACATTTACATATGGCCAGCATATGATCCTGATGACAGATGGCTCTCAGCTCGGAATTGTAGCGATCTTGGAGTTCAAACTTGATGATGGTTCCAAACAACCCATTACCTATGCTGCCAATACATTGATGCTCTTTGGAAGTTCCATTTGTTTCTGTATGGCACTAAATTCCACCAGTGGCCTACATTCAGCGGCCCCAGCCACGCTCTTCTCTCCTCCTGGCCCCACCGACAATACCCTACTACAGGCACCACACACAAAGAGGCATGTGGGAGGGGCACTACTAATGGTCCTCCATGCCAAAAATGGTCAGCCGACAATGATGTTGAAATGTGGCCTCTGTCTTCACTTGTTGACATACCACTAGGCTCCCTCCATCGCCCTCACATCTGCCTGTTCAGGTCCTCCTGCAGAGATGCCTAAGGCGTCTCCTACACCTGCATTAGTGAGAGCACTGGAAGAGGAGGTGCCTTTTTCGAGCAGTGATGTTGAGATGTGACCGGACTCTCTGCCCCCATCACCGCTGCTTGAGGTATCCCTGCCTTGACCTGCTTGCCGCCATCCTGGGCATTTCAGACTCTAAGGGCCCCCAGACTGGTAGGCCGCACAGCAGTGGACACAGAGGAGTCAATGGAGGCAATTGCCATCTCCGGCCGCCTCCCACCCCACTGTGTTCACTCTCACTGCCACAGCCCACATAGCAGAATTACTTGGGTGACTTCCGTGGGTGTACCGACCAGTGTCATTGCAACACCATTTGCCTCCACCTTACTGCAAGAGGGGAGGGATGTTGGAGCATCCCACCACAGGCTGCAGTCTATGCAACTGAGGTATATGAAATACGTGCCATAGTCACTTCAACCATGGGATGGTGCTAGCTCTGTGGAAGGTAGCGCTGTCACCTCCCAGTGAGCATTGCCAGGCCATTGCTTCAGTTGTGGGACAGCTCTCGCCAGTGATGGGTGGGACACTCTCTCTCTGTATTCATGTGCTAGTGTGTAATAAAGTAATACTGTATACAAGAAAAAGGTGGTCAAATGAGGCCTTGCTCCTGCTCATTCCCACCACCAGAAGTGAATGGCGAGACCATTGCTTCCGCGAGAATGCGGTCCTGGGAGCTAGGCAACTTGACACTCCCGGATGGCAAGCAGCCCTGGTAGCCAACAACAGTGTGCAAGTGCACAGGTAACTCACTGCACCAATTTCTCACATCTGTCCGGCAGACATCTACACTTGTGTGGCAAGCACACTGCATAATCCTTGACATCTGTTGATGCGAACACATCTTGAGAAAAAAAAAAAAAAAAAACCTTCAAGACAGACAAAACAATGATACAATCTGCTACAGTGGTTACTGAAAAGTATACACAGGTGAGAATGAAAGGTTTTCACTGTCACATAGGATTTGCAAGTAATACGTGTCGTGTAAACTGTACCGAGAGTCACCTCAACAGCAGTGTCTGCAAGGGGGGGGGGGAGGGGAAGGGGGAGGGGAATCTCAGATACTCGCACTCTATTAGTTGACATTCCTAAATTTTATGCATAAATATAGCGCCTGCAATACAGTGTATGATGTTGGCACAAATGAGTTTACTACACAGATCACATGGAGTCCATTTTGAATTTGTAAATTCAAGTGCTTTTGAAAGTCTAAATATGGCTTATTATTTGTTGCTACAAAATATTTCTAATGCTTTCAAATATGCCTTTCTGTTGTTCAACTACAAGGTTTTCTAGAATATTGTACTGAATTTTGGAATTCCTGTGTTCATGATTTTTTTTTCCTCTATGGTGTTAAGTGAGCTGCTTTACTTCTGCAAAGAGGACCCACCAAAATACTACTCCACTCGTGGGAAATTTACAGCACTTGTGATTTACTCATTAAATTATTCTACACATCTTTACACGGTGATCAACCAAACTTGACTTTCCTACATACTAACTACTAATATTTCGTCTTCAATTTTCTCCATGTACAATCGTTCAAAAAAACAGGATAGACGGATTTGTTTTGGGAGTCCAAATAAAAATGAACTTCATGTTTGACTTTCATCTTCAACAATACCTTTTCCACTGCTACTATTTGTGTATGAAGTAGATGGTCCCTTCTCAGCTTCATGTCCCCGTCCCCCCCATACACACATACACACACACCATACAGACCATCCTATGTACTTCAAACCCCAGAACTTTATTTACTAAAACAATAAACTGTATTTCATGCTAAAAATCACGCCATTCAATTAATAACACAGGTTATACGCTTTTCACTTTTAAGTGTACTATGCTGGCACTAAAACTCCAAAATAATATGTAGAATGGAAAGGATTGACAGAGCTGTTTACTACAATGCTTATAACATCACTGAAAAGAAAACTGAATACCCATTCTGGTAGTCCAGTGGCAAATGACTATCCTGTTCAAAATCGGATTATGAAAGCACAAATGAAAGGCATGACAATGATTTTAAATAATAGTTCTACTGTATGAGAATCATAGCAGAGGGCCAAGTGCAGAGCCTCCATTTGAAACTGAGGTAGCAACATTTAAGATTAGAATATCAGTATATCGAAGCAGGAAATGTTTTTATCTTATTTATACGGCATCTTACTGATTTACTGTGTTATTAAAGACAGCGCAAGTGCGCACATTTAACTTTAGTGCTCGTGTGGCAGCATTACACTGTTTTTTTGTTTTCAAATGTCCATTCATTATTACATCAGGCTAGAAAGTCAAATCAATAAGAGTCAAGGTCGAACCATAAGGTGAGCCGATAGATAACCGGAGATTCCCTAAGAATCAACACTGCAAATTGTTTCATCTTGAAAAGGCAGTATAAATGCCGCCCAAGTTAGCACTTGATGGTTGAAGAATACATTACATTTGCCAAAGAAGAGTTTACAATGATGTCACACAATCTGAGCATCAAAAAGCGAGTTGACATTGAATGTTCAACGCCGCGAAGAACCGCGCAGAGCAGCGAACTGCCAAGAATGGAGCTTGGAGAGCCTATGAAAGAGAATTACTGTAATAAGAAAGCAATCTCCAAGTAGAGTATTAAAGGGATGATGTAGCACTCAGTAAAAAATGGGAGGATTGTGTCTACCAGCATTCCCTCTGCAACGGCCCTCACTATATTCATTACATTTTGTCTTGGAGAACAAATCTTCAGAAATTTATCAGTGTTTTGTTAATTATTCATCAAAAATTCACCATAATTGTATTTTTAAAGAGTATGAGCAGTACGATTAAATCTAGTGTAATATTGTTTCATAGTAATGCATCTTACAAAGCATTCTAGGAAAAATATAGACAATTTCCATTTCCAAATAAATTAAAAAATGTTAAAATGTTGACACAGTAGAAAATTAACAAGTATACCTACACAGAAGAATTAACCTATACAAAAATTTGAGTTTTATATAACTCCTATGGCAATACATGTATGTGTGTAAGTGAGAGGAGAAAATGAGAGAGGGGGGGGGGGGGGAGGAGGACATGCATGTGCGAGACAACTGTGAACCAACTGACACCTGCATATGCAATTACTGACTCATCTGTGGTGGAAAAACATCACAACTTGTCAGAGGCTATGAAGCAAAAATATATTGGACTTAGAAATCAAAATTGTGACTGAAGATGGTGTATTACTTAAATACTGATAATTCAAAGCACACCACTTTTCATATGATTTTCAGGTGTCCCAAGAACTGTCCAAACAAAACCAGCTAACAAGCTGAATCGAAGCAATAAACGTGGCCATAAGTTCAAATTTATTATACAAACTTTCACTCCTAAAGCATTGACAACTTATTGGCCCACTTTAGATTACGGTAGTAACACTAAAAGTGGGCCTTTTCGATCGTCTTTTGACAGCTCGAAATTTAAATGAAAATAACGGCTTAACTATTTATCTGACATGAAAATTGAATAACTGAATTTGTAGAGGAGAAAATTCTCTACAACTTTGCTCTCTTATGTTTTTTTCATATCTCGTAGCGTTTCAAGGATATTTGCAAAAATAACGGCGATATTGGGATTGATGTATGTATGTACAGTAAAACCTCGTTTTTATGTTCCCAGTTTTTACATTTTCCTGCCATTTACACCATTTTTAGTCGGTCCCATTAATGTTAATGCACCCTCATTTTAGCGTTATCATATTTACACTTTTCCTGCATTTTACGCTTTTTGAAAGCATGTTCGTCAAGAAAAAAATGACGAAATCTACATAAATTGATGCTAGCATGGCTTTCCCCTTAAAGTATAGCACATAAAAATTATTTGCAGTCGAGTTTCTTGACACTTTACATTTCATCAAACGTATATTTCGCGTATCATTGTTGGCAGTATGTATCTAGTTGACTTAAGACGCGCCGATTTGTAACGATGTAGTTCCTTTTTCCATCAGCTTCTCTGCCATAGTGGCTGGCATGTACTCAAACAATTAGAACCAGTTGCTTTGTTGATGTGAGAATAACGAGTTGCATTGTTTTTGTGATGATACATATTTCTGATTCATAAAGAATGTTATCTGTCAAAGTTTGGAATCATAATACCCACAACCTCAAAAAAGCGGTAATAGTGTGAGATGCCAATCTTATGCAAACATCACAAAAATACTTATGCATATGTTTGCACTCGAGAACATGAATAAATTCTCTAATATTGTTGAGTGAAACATCGAAAAATACAAAAAGAACGGAACTTTGGGAGTTTCACAACGTAAATAATTAATGCCAGTACAAGGCAGTAATTCTGGCCTCACAGCGGCGTCCAAATGATATCCATCAAAGTGGTTCAGATAATTTTGAAGATGTTACATACCCCAGCAGTGGCATCCAAACGATATCTATTGAAGTGGGCGGTTCAAGTAATTTTGAAAATGTTTTACATAGCCCAGCAGTGGCGTCCACATTTATAATGAATGAAATTACGTCACAAATTTCTACTTGCCATAAAATTACCAGTTCTGCCCTGTGCTTGAATTGGTAAAAATTTGGATAACCTTTATTGTATAATAAACTTCCTGGCGAGTATTTAGATGCCTATTATGTACATATATCACAAATAAACTACGAAAATGCGAGGCTGATCCAGTAAGCACATTTTACCATTTAAAACACTACTTCCTGCATTTTACGTTTTCCTGCATTTTACATCATTTTACTGAAGACCCTGGAAAAGCGTAAAAGTGAGGTTCTACTGTATGTATGTCTGTCTGTCTGTCCGTAATGTGTTCCCTGTTTCTAAGATGAAACGTTCAACCGATCAGCACCAAATTTTACAGACATGATTGTAGGCCGCCAGAGACCAGAACCTCACTTTTTAAAATTTTTCACACAAAAAATACGGTAGAAAAACCAAAAAAAGCCATTTGTAATATAATTGTAATTGCAAACGAACCGTTCATCTGACATGAAAATTGAATAACATAATTGGTAGAGGAGAAAATTCTCTACAACTTATCTGCCTTATGTTTTTTTCATATCTTGTATCGTTTGAGACATATTTGTAAAAATAATGGAGATTTGACACCATCCATTGAATTAACAAAAACTAGCCGTTTGGAGATGTCAAGTGACATTCCTCGCGTATTTGGTGATTTTCTTATTGTAACTTACACGTTGTCATTTCAAAGCAATGGCACACTGAGGAATTAACAAAAACACATTGTTCTTCGTACGATAAATGATATAATCTAATGTCTACAAATGCCATATTAACATCAGTTAACAACGGCCATCAATAGTACGAGATTAAAGCACTCCTGTTTTGATTTATAGCCATTTTATTTAGATTATTATTTTGGTCCAAAATGTTTGCAAAAACTTATAAAACTACAAACCTAAAGTGGGCCGTAAAACACGTCAGTGCGATTTTTTTTCTCAACAAGAACTATTTTTTATTATTCCAGGACTATTACCAGAATTTACATTATATAAGCTATTTTGTTCAAAACAGGTTTGTTTGTTAGTGGCAACTCTGTAGTATGTACGCCAACAGGCATAGCTTCTTCACTTCCACTCATGTACAATTAAATGTCATGTGCTACTGGAGACTACCGTGGTAACTGAAGACAGTCGCTGTGTGATGTGGATGTGGGAGTATCAGGCAGCTCGGGACCTATCCCGTCCTGACATGTCCTGTACACGGCAGTGTGATGTCATTACTCACCATTCTGAATGCGCTGCGCTGGTGGGAGCAAACTGTGGTTGCAGCAGGAGGCGAGTGGGGGTTGCGGCCATTTTGATCAGCTCTAATACAACAATACACATGTTTGTATGGGTAAGTAATCAGTTTTCAAAGAAGTGCTGATAGACTTATAATATCACTTCCCAACTCCAATGCATAAAACCTGTTAACCTGTGATTATTCTTAAATCTTTAATTTAACAGCAAGGAGAAATGGTAATTAAAGAGGAAAGCCTTTACAGCATAGAGTAATGCGAAGAGCTACATCAATCCAGTCTTAAGACTGAAGACCCCAATTGCAGCAACTTCATTCACAGTTGTACCTCCAACAATTTTCTCCTATGTCTGCTTCTGATCCTGATGCAAGTGCTGAACAAAGTCATGCAGTCACAATCCCACAATGAAAACTGTGTGTTTGACACTGCAGGATACAAGTATCAAATCTAAAGAAAAACACCCAACTGATATGTCAGAAAGCTCATTAATGGGATGTTTCATTTTCATTCCCAGAGTACCCAAGCAGCCTTCTATACAGAGTGACCACAACAAAGCGGCAGCACAATTTTTGTGTATTAGCAATCAGTGTCCCATTTCTACTACCACATTTAACTGCATACAGATGGTACATAACTAGAAGTCTCATGCAACAATGACTCCAAAGGGTGCAGAAATAGCACAGAAATTTACCAACACATGTGATATTTTGTGTGGGGGTATTATATGAATATAAGAACCCTATGAACCACAGACATCACCGAGGTGGGGTGGCTTGCATGCCTCAACAATACAAATAGCCATACTGCAGGTGCAACCATAGCGGAGGGGTATCTGTGGAGAGGCCAGACGAACATGTGGTTCCTGAAGAGGGACAGCAGCCTTTTCAGTAGTTACAGGGGCAAAAGTCTGAATGATTGACTAAGCTTGCCTTGTAACATCAACTAATGTGGCTTTGTCACACAGTTACTGCTAACGGCTGAAAGCAAGGGGAAACTACAGCTGTTACTTTTCCCGAGGACATGCAGCTCTACTGTATGAATATCTGATGATGGCATCCTCTCGGGTGAAATATTCCAGAGGTAAAATAGTCCCCCATATGATGATGGCATCCTCTCGGGTGAAATATTACAGAGGTAAAATAGTCCCCCATCCGGATCTCCGGGTGGGGAATACTCAGGAGGATGTGATCATCAGGAAAGACAACACTGGAATTCTACGGATTGGAGCGTGGAATGTTAGATCCCTTAATCAGGTAGGGAAGTTAGAAAATTTAAAAAGAGAAATGGATAGGTTGAAGTTAGATTAGTGGGGATTAGTGAAGTTCGGTGGCAGGATGAACAGGATTTCTGGTCAGATGAGCACAGGGTTATAAACACAAAATCAGTTGGGGTATTACAGGAGTAGGTCTGATAATGAATAAGAAAATAGGAATGCAGGTAAATTATTATGAGCAACACAGTGATTAAATTATCGTAGTCAAGATAGATATGAAGCCAACACCGACCACAGTAGTACAGGTTTATATGACAACTAGCTCTGCCAATGATGAGGAGATCGAAGAAAGGTATGAGGTGGTAAAGGAAATTATTCAGACAATTAAGGGAGTGGAAAACTTAATTGTGATGGGAGACTGGAATTTGGTAATAGGAAAAGGAAGGGATGAACTAATAGTAGGTGAATATGAACTGGGCAAAAGAAATGAAAGAGGAAGTTGCCTGGTAGAATTTTGCATGGAAAATAATTTAATCATAACCAACACCTGATTTAAGAATCACGAAAGAAGGTTGTATACATGGAAGAGACCAGGAGACACTGGAAGGTACCAGATAGATTTTATAATGGTAAGACATAGATTTTGGAACCAGGTTTTAAACTGTAAGACATACCCAGGAG
Source organism: Locusta migratoria (assembly GCA_026315105.1). NCBI lineage: Eukaryota > Metazoa > Arthropoda > Insecta > Orthoptera > Acrididae > Locusta > Locusta migratoria. The sequence goes on along the minus strand of CM048744.1, from coordinate 811,593,475 downwards.
CTGATATAGACTCTGACCATAACTTATTGGTCATAAACTGTAGGCTGCAACTGAAAAAACTGCAGAAAGGTAGGAAAATAAAGAGATGGGACTTGGATAAATTGAGGAACCTGAAGTTCTTAAGAATTTCAGAGGGAGATTTAGGCAACAATTGACAGAAATGGGGGGAAATAAAACAGTAGAAGAGCAATGGGTAGCATTGAGAGAGGAAATAGAGAAGGCCAGTAGTGTATCCAGTGAGGGGGGGGGGGGGGCAGTCAGGCTGAATCCTCTCCAAGACCCCCCTCGAACCCCTGGAGACCATGGTGTAGCCCCTCCCCCCCAGATCATGCTTAGAGAAAGAGGGGTAGAGAGGGGGGGGGGAAATACGAGTCAAAGCGCAATACTGTTGGGCGACCCCCCCCCCCCCCCCCCAGAAATAAGGTCACCTCCGGTTCACCTCAGCCCTCACCAGACCATGATCCTGGATGCACCACAGGTGAAGGCAACAGAGGACAAAATAGGTAGAATGGTAAAACCTACAAAAAATCTTTTGATATCACAGGAAATACTAAATTTAATTGATGAATGGAGAAAATATAAAAATGCAGTAAATGAAACAGGCAAAACGGAGTACAGATGACTAAGAAATGAGATTGACAGGAAGTGCAAAATAGCTAAGCAGGAGTGGCTAGAAGGCAAATGCAAGACGTAGAAGAATGTATAAATAGAGGAAAAATAGATACCGCCTACAGGAAAATAAAAGACACATTTAGAGACAAAAAAAGCAGCTGTATGAATATAAAGAACTTAGATGGAAAACCAGTTCTCAGCAAAGAAGGGAAAGTTGAAAGGTGGAAAGAGTATACAGAGGGGCACTACAAAGGAAATTAACTTAGAGAGGATATTGTAGGAAGGGAAAAGGAACTAGATGGAGATCAAATAGGAGATACTATACTGAGAGAAGAATTTGACAGAGTCTAAGTTTAAACAAGGCTCAGAACTAGGAAATTCTCTAGGAGAACCAGCCATGACAAAACTGAAACATCCTGGCAGATTAAAATTGTGTGCTGGAACCAGAACTCGAAACTGGAACCTTTGCCTTTCGCGGGGAAGCACTTTACCGACTGAGCTATCCCAACACGACTCACTATGCCACCTCAGAATTTTACTTCTGCCAGTACCTCACCTCCCACTTCCCAAACTTCAAAGAAGCTCTCCTGCAAACCTTGCAAGACTGGTGGAAGTGAAGTTGTGAGGCAACATCGTGAGTCGTGTCAGGATAGCTCAGTTGGTAGAGCACTTGCCTGCGAAAGACTAAGGTCTCAGGTTCGAGTCCTGGTTCCAGCACACAATTTTAATCTGCCAGGAAGTTTCATATCAGCACAAACTCTGCTGCAGAGTGAAAGATTCATTCTGGAAACATCCCTTCGGCTGTGGCTAAGCCATGTCTCCACCATATCCTTTCTTCCAGGAGTGCTAGTCTTGCAAGGTTCATAGGAGAGCTTCTGTGAAGTTTGAAAAGTAGGAGGTGAGGTACTGGTGAAAGTAAAGTTGTGAGGTGGTATTGTGAGTCGTGTTGGGATAGCTCAGTTGCTAGAGCACTTGCCCGCAAAAGGCAAAAGTCCCTGGTTCGAGTCCTGTTCCGACACACAAATTTAAACTGCCAGGAAGTTTCATATCAGCACACACTCCACTGCAAAGTGCAAGTTTCATTCATGACAAAACTATTTCACTTGGTGCATAAGATGCACTAGACTGGTGACATACCATCGGACTTTAAGAAAAATGTAATAATTCCCATTCCAAAGAAAGCATATGTTACTCCAAAGTTCGTTAGCCTGGTGTAGCAACAGTGAATCCATATTTGAATTGAAAAGTAGTCTCTGTTGCAAATTATAATATTTATTTCTATTTAACGCGTTTCGTCCTTTGGCGCATCATCAGAACACTCAGAAACAACTGGATGGCATTAGTTGGTGTAAAAGCACATGATGCTCAGCATTTTGGACTGGATACAATCATATCAGCAGCATTGTGTTGGATAGGTCCACATTCACAGAATGAATATTGATACATCACTTTATCAAACTTAACTGCGCAGACAGCTGATAGTCATGTGACGTGAGGTACCGGATTATAGAAAAAAATATAGCAATTGCTATTGAGAGATGAAATAGTGAAGGTAGCAGAGGACAAAATAGGTAGGAAGAAAAGACCTACAAAAAATCCTTGGATATCACAGAAGATACTAATTTTAATCGATTAAAGGAGAAAATATAAAAATGCAGTAAATGAAACAGGCAAAATGGAGTACAGACGACTAATAAAGGGGATTGGCAGGAAGTGCAAAATGGCTAAGCAGGAGTGGCTAGAAGGCAAATGCAAGGATGCACAAGAATGTATAAATAGGGGGAAAATAGATACAGCCTACAGGAAAATAAAAGAAACATTTGGAGATAAGAATATGAATATCAAGGACACTGATGGAAAACTAGTTCTCAGCAAAGAAGGGAAAGCTGAAAGATGGAAAGAGTATATAGAGGGGCTCTACAAAGGAAATGAACTTCGAGACAATATTGTAGGAAGGAAAGAGGATGTAGATGAAGATGAAATAGGAGGTACTGTACTAAGAGAAGAATTTGACAGAGCCCTGAAAGACCTAAGTGGAAACAAGGCCCCTGGAGTAGATGATGTTCCCTCAGAGCTACTGAAGTCTCTGGGAGAACCAGGCATGACAAACCTGTTTCACCTGGTGTGTAAGATGTATGAGACAGGCGAAGTACTCTCAGACTTTAAGCAAAATGTTATAATCCCCATTCCAAAGAAAGCAGGTGCAGACAGGTGTGAAAACTAAAGAACCATCAGTTTAATAAGTCATGGTTGCAAAATATTAACACGAATTATATACAGAAGGATGGAAAAGCTGGTAGAAGCCGACCTCAGGGAAGATCAGTTTGGGTTCAGGAGAAATGTAGGAACACGGGAGGCAATTCTCACTTTACGGCTTATCCTACAAGATAGATTACGAAAAGGCAAACCTACATTTCTAGCTTTTGTAGATTTGGAGAAGGCTTTTGACAATGTTGATTGGAATAAACTCTTTCAAGTTCTGAAGCAAGCAGAAGTAAAATATAGAGAGCGTAAGGTTATTTACAACTTGTACAGAGTTGAAGGGCATGAAAGGGATGCAGTGGTTGGAAAGGGAGTAAGACATGGTTGTAGTCTTTCTCCATTGTTATTCAATTTGTACATTGAGCAAGCTATAAAGGAAAGCAAGGAGAAATTTGGAGAAGGAATTAAAGTTCAGGGTGAAGAGTTAAAAACATTGCGTTTTGCCGATGACATAGTAATTCTGTCAGATACAGCAAAGGACCTGGAAGAGCAATTGAACGGAATGGACAATGTGCTGAAAGGTGCATATAAGATGAACATTAACAAGAGCAAAACTAGGGTAATGGAGTGCAGTGTAAGAAAATCAGGTGGTGCTGAAGGGATTAGATTGGGAAACGAAGCAATAAAGGAGGTAGATGAGTTTTGTTACTTGGGCAGTAAAACAACAAATGATGCTCGCAGCACAGAGGATATAAAATGCAGAATGGCAATGAGTAGAAAAGCGTTCTTGAAAAAGAGAAATTTGTTAACATCGAATATTGATTTAAGGAAGTCCTTTTTGAAGGCATTTGTATGGAGTGTTGCCTTGTATGGGAGTGAGACATGGACGATAAACAGTGCGGACAGGAAGAGGATTGAGGCTTTTGAAATATGGTGCTACAAAAGAATGCTGAAGATTAGGTGGGTGGATCGCATAACTAATGAGGAGGTACTGAACAGAATTGGGGAAAAAAGAAATTTCTGGCATACCTTGACTAAAATAAGGGATAGATTGGTAGGACACATTCTCAGACATCAAGGAATTGTGAATTTAGCATTGGAGGGAAGAGTTTGGGGTAAAAACCGCAGAGGAAGACCAAGAGATGGATACAGTAAGCAGATTCAGACAGATGTAGGTTGTCGTTCTTATGTGGAGATGAAGAGGCTTGCTCAGGATAAGGTATTGTGGAGAGCTGCATCATACCAGTCTTCGGACTGAAGACCACAACAACACCATTATATATATAGCATGACCTAACATAGTTCAATCATTTGTATTAACAGCATATCCTATTTCATTCAAGAAAAGTATAGTGCTATTAACTTAAGGAATTCAGCATCAGTATCATTGTTTAATTGAAAAACACAGTCAACAATATAGAAAAATCCAGAAGGTGTATAAACACCACATTGTTATAATTAATACTTTTAACAATTAAGCAAATCATAAAAAAATAATTCAAACCCAAAATAAAATCACAAGTGTAACTTTAAATCATCTCTGTATATTTTCGTGCTGATAATAAACATTTCTGAATGTATATCCAGGTAATTATTAATGTCACAATTAGATTATTTCATATGAAAATTTCAAGTAATTTCTGGTATATATAATTGATAACTCAGGAAGAAACAATGTCTGTGTTATACAACAGATAATCTATTAATGAGAAATTGGACTGTAACCATCAACTTTCATTGTACCGGTAATTAAAAAGTACTAATTGTAATCAAACCATTATGACAGTGTTTTAACACATCAAATTGGCAAGGATGTATAAATAGACATAAGTGACTGATGTAAGTTATAGTGAGTGAAGTTTGAGAGAGAGTTCAACTCCGTATTTGTTCCAGCTTATGACGGTTAGTTCTGTTGGATGAAGCCAAATTTTAATAAAAGAAGTGGAGAGAAACAGTGTTTCACTCATTTACTGTCTTCATTAAGATGGCTACAAAAAAAAAAAAAAAAAAAAAAAAAAAAAAAAAAAAGGAATAACTTATGTGAAAAGAATAATTTAATTTTCAATGCATCTATATTGTAGCCTTCCCAAAAATTAACCATAATAGAATGGAACATTACAGTGTAAAAATAACACTTAGGGAGGTGAAAAGAATTTCAGTAGGATGTCAGTCATTTCTGGGACATTAGGACACAGTTCAGTTGCCCTATTCTAATATGGTATTGAGTAACAAGAGGAGGTTGTGGAAGGGGGGGGGGGGGGATCTTTTGTAACTGGTTCTTGGGTGTGCTGACAGGATTAGGAGTATTTGACATTATTGGAAGATAAATTGTTTGTGGACTAGTTTTGGAAGATAGTGCTGTATTTTAAGGCCCTGTTCAGCATACTGCACTAAAGAATTGTTGTCTCTGTAGATGTGCCATTCATTGGTGGTCAAGGTGTGTGGGAATGATGTTTCTGACAGGGAAGTTATGACATCTATCAAACTGCAGGTACTACAGTTATGTGTACATAATTATGAATGGTGAAATAATAGAGGTGGGAGTCAGTATTTAGGAAGGTGGCACTTTGGCCTGAAAGACCCAAGTGTATTGAATGGAAGAGATGGTGCTGAGACTGTGGAAAAATAAGGAAGCAGTTTCATTTATGTTTCTTTTCCTAAAATGAATGGTAGTTAAGTTGGAGGATGTAATTTGTTAGATGTACACGGAATGAGATGTTGGGTTTGGAATTTGAAGGACATTGGGAGAGGTAGTACTTGATAGTAGCAAAGCCATTTGTATGGGGAATATTAGTATATAGAGAGATGGCAACAACATGTATGAGTAGGGATCCAGGTTATAATGGAGGGGGATGGATGAAGTTGATGAAGGAAATGGTTTGTACCCTTAATATGAGAGGCTAGATTGCAGGCAGTTGGCTTGAGGGGCTGGTTACAGTAAAATCACAGCAAGCAGCCACTGTGAGGCATTTAGGGTTGTGCAGTTAATCGATTTTGAGAACCATGCACAAAGGGAGGGGTTAGGAAGCATGTGGTTTCAGAGAAAAGATTCTGGGGTAGGTCTAAAGATTTGAGTAAGGAATGGAAGTTATCCTAGAGTTCTGAGATCAGATCACTATCACAGATCTTGTAGGTTGATGTGTAACACACTTGAAAGGATGTCTTCTGTCATATAGATGGAATCTTGTAATATATCCTTACTAGCTGACAACCCAGCGTTGCCCGGGTACTTATTTATTTATTCCTGCCATTTTTCAGGCATGTATTCATTTGTATAAGGGCTGTACGTCTCTGAAATCTCTTGGAAATTCACTTAGTAATAAAGAAGTAATAGATGAAAACTTTGTGCGTGATGTGGCGGTTTCCCATAAACATTACTGTTTATGTGCTCATATCTCATGAACTACATGTCGTACTTTGATACAATTTAGATGGTACACTGAACTATATGCATGTATACTGTCTGTAAAATTTCCTGTGTCTACAATTTGTAATGTGAAAATTACAAATTATAACGTCATACCGAATGCCTCAGTTTTAGTCCATGAACAGCGGACCGTTACTGTTCATGTGCTCATATCTCATGAACTACGTGTCAGAATGTGATACAATTTAGAAGCTACATTCAACTATATATATGTATACTGTCTGTAAAATTTCCTGTCGCTACAAATTGTAGTGTTCAAATTATAAATTGTAACATCATACCGAGAGCCATAGTTTTACTCCATAAACAGCAGAAAAGTAGTAAGCGAGAAACTTTTTTCCTTTCATCATTTTACTATGGTTGCCAGCGAGAAAAAGTTTAATAAAGGTTTGAAATTATGTTTAAAGTGTGTTGCAAGTTGCTAAGTACTGTCATTCTCATACAGTGTATTTCGAAAGTCTCGCCGCATTATATGGCATTTTTTGCAATTTCTATTAGTTATGACGTAATATCTTTTGAACCATGTGCTGTATGTGATTCTTAACCATGCAGCTATTGTTACCTCATGGTAAGGAATGTGTGTGTACCAAATTTGGTTGAAATCGGTCCAATGGTTTAGGAGAAAATGAGCAGCATTGTCGCAAAATGCAGCAGTTTTTCGCGCATCTCATTGTTTATGACGTCATATCTCATGAACTATATATCACATGTGATTCTTACACTTACGGCGACCGTCCTCATGGATTGAAGCTTAGGTGTACAAAATTTCATAGAGAGTGGAAGAAAACTGTAGATTTGTATGGAACATGTACAAATATACGGACACTCTGCTTTATACATTAGATTGATCAATCCACCCTGGCCTCGATCTCTACTGACATACAGCCACAAACTGCTATCTATATCCAACTCTCTTTCCTTCCTGTTTCCATCAGATCTCCAAATTGACTCTCACACATCATCAACATCATCATCATGTAATGAATCGATGCACTAGCTCTTTTGTCAGTATTTATCAAATCCCTACCTCTACTTTTTTCCAAGCCATCATTCACAGTTCCCAAAAACTCCTTGCCTTTCTTCTTCCCACAATCCCCCAACCTAACACAACCACTCAGTCTACCTGCTGAACTGCAGTCTCAGCATTGTGTAATCAACCTTGCATGATTTGCATGTGATTGTTCTTGTATGCAGAGAAGTCTATGTTCCTGATCTGAAATTTCAGTTCTTACATACATAGATAAACTGTAGCTTCAGCACCCAGCATAGATTGCAATGGATAAAATAGTTTGTCCAGGCTACACAACACCAAAATGAGCAAAGTGATACAGTTGAATTTCTAGACATGTGTTTCGCCTTGTTTCAAGTCTAGGGGCCAACTGTACTGTCCTCACTTCAATGGTCTTCCTTTTTCTTTTTTTTCTTTTTTTCTTTTTCTTTTTTTGTTACAACAAAGGCCTTAACGGCCAAAAGCTCTAATGTTGTATTCTATTATTTGTGCCTTTCTGCTGCGTAAGCAACCTATCCTTCTCAAAAATATTGTTGAATCTTTTCTGTAATTTACATTGTTTGTTTTAAATTGCTAGTCATGCCACAAACTGGCACAGATGCTTCCACTAAGAGGACTGAACACAGGCTGCCTAAAAATCAAGTTGGCAAGATGATAGACCCAAATTTATAGGAATTCTCTGAACTGGACAATTTTACAGAAACATTAAATATGACTTGTTCAACATAAGATTTATATAAGTTTGATCAAAACTTTCATCAGCATTCCAGTGCTGTAACTGGTTTTTTGTACATCAAATAGTTTTGATAATAAATTCATATTTAATTCCTAGTTCATAACTATCATTCAGTTTTATTAAGTAACATACACAATTAATTTATCAACTCTACATAGGATCCTGGTATTCATAGACCATGTGTACTGCCATTGTTTTGTTTATTGCAATAAATCCAATGCCTTAAACAACTAAAGAATTGTTACAAAAACATTTGTTATTGAATAAACTTATGAGAATACAGTCCAAAAGAGGTCTGCAACATTACCCACTAGCGCTCTATACATTAAAATCAGATCACTGGTTCTATAGTTATGAATTTTTAAAGTTACAGTAATTACAAAATTATTTATTGTTAAATAGTTCAAAAATTGAGGGTGACACTATAGGTATATTTATACTACTTTATTCATCACATCTTTCTCTTTAATCTGAGGGCACTGGCTTTCAAGTAACATGCCTGGTTTGAGAGTAAGTAATATTGTTCTACTATTATTCTTGAATTTGGCCATGCTCTGGCTATCCACCATAGTAGGTTTGGTTCTAACCACTGCAGATTTTATGTCACATGACATTCGGCCATTTGGTCGCAACAGCCCGGGCCTACACTGCAACCATGTGCGTGGTCAACTCCCAAATTTGGGAGTTCTATGCTACTGTGCATAGATTGTGTGACCTCACTAGCTATGTTGTTTATAAAATTAAATGTTAGTCCAGGAGCTTTACTGCCACAACCTGCACAATGTAGGTGAAATATGTTTGTGTGTGTGTGTAGAGGAGGGAGCAGGGCGGGGGGGGGGGGGGGGGGGGGAGAGAGAGAGAGAGAGAGATTAGATTAAATTACAGGAAGAGAACTAGTATGTTTGAAAGTTATATAAATTCCATTCTTTCGGCCTTTTATGTCTTCGTCAGTTAGAAATGAACAAACACACACACTCTCACACACAGACACGACCACCATCTCCGGCCGCTATGGCCGATCTGCTGATCAGCCAGAGATGACGGTCGTGTGTGTGTGTGTGTATGTTTGTTTCTAACTGACAAAGGCATAAACGGCCAAAAGGTATAATGTTGTAATGTTGTGATCTGTTATGTGTGCCTTTCTGCGACTCATTGGACATCTCTAAGGTGAATAAGCAACCTATCCTTCTCAAAAATATTGTTGAATCCTTCCTGGAATTTCCATTGTTTGATAAATTCCATTCTTTAACATGTCCCTGTCAAATGCTCAAGTTTCCCCTATTTGCTGCATTATTTCCTTAATTCCTGAACTAAATAATTTAAATGCTACCTGGTCATTCTTTACTTACCTCCTTCTTGTGTTGTAACTGTAACTGCAGATGATTTTGGTCCAGACCCCATGCTATTGAAGGCCTGAATGAATATATCATAGGTTGTGAATCTCTTCAGCTCTTTCAGTCGTAGTTCTGTAGTTGTCAGCCCTCTTACCTGCACAACATAGTCTGATAATAACAAGAATACCCTTCCCTCTAAGAAGATTTTTTTATTAGTGAATTATTATTTTACATTGATACTTACTGTAATGGAATTTGTGTTATTAGTATCTACATGTGAAGCTCCATGAAGATTCCAGTGAATAGCATAACCCAGAATGTCACCATTCCATGTGTCTGACAGGGGTGGCTGTGGAAGGAAAACTATGCATCAGAATATGATTCTCTTCCTTTGTGTGTGTGTGTGTGTGTGTGTAGTTATCATGAGGGGGGAGGGGGGGGGCAGAAAAAATGTGAAAAAATATGCAATATGAAACAGTTAAACAGTTTTCATAGTCTGTATATGTAACAGACCAATTTTCTACATCCTTAATCCTCTCTTCAGTGTGTGCCTCCTAACAGTAATATTTTTAATGCAGATGGAGAAGTATGGAATTCCACAGGAATTAGAGAACTATGATACAGTAGTATCAATTCATTTATCCATCACATCAAGAAGACATAGATAGGATCCCATAGAAAATTGAATAAAGTATAATAATATGATGAGAATAGTTGCAATTCATTACAAAGACAAACACAACCCACAGTCAGAGACATAGAAAAGACAATGAAACTCATAGAAAAATTAGCTTTTGGCCATTGCATTTGTTACAAAAGAATACACACAGGCAGAATTCACTAACCCATAACTGTCATAAGACATCTATTTTGTCAGTCTCTTCTGATTCATTCCCAAATGATTATTATAAAACTTTCATTGAGACAACCTATGTTTCATTTTATTGGAATAGTTCTTTCCTTTCTCAGGATCTATTCTGTCTATTAACAATTTTTGGACCCATTATCTGTACGAGTAACTATTTACTGAGCACCTGCAGGAAATTATAATCTATTCCTAAACCATCTAGAAGCTCTACTGGGTTATTTAACAGGAAGAAATAAAGAAATCCTGGTTTCTGGTGACTTTAATACAGATTTTCTTATGCAATCTTCCAGTAAAAATTTATTGCAGTCAGTAACTTCGTCTTTCAACCTAACACATACCATAAACTTTCCAACTAGGATAACTAAAACCTCTAGGACAGCAATTGATAATATTTTTATAGACAAATCAAAGGAACAAAATCATACCATAAAACTAATAATAAATGGCCTTTCAGATCACTATATGCAGCTCCTTGTTTTATGTATAGATTCTAAACAGATTATGAAGACTGCAAAATGTACTGTACATACAGGAGAGTAGTCAACCCACCAAAAATTGAAAATTTTAGAAAACTCCTCAAAGACATGAACTGGAAAGATGTATATAGCACTCAAGGCAAGAATGAAAAATATAACTTATTCATTAATAATGTTAGTATCATGCTTGAAAACTGTTTTCCTCTAAAAGTAACTCGAATTAAACAGAAGTCTATAATAAAACCATGGATTACACGAGGAATAAAGATTTCATGTAAGACAAAAAGGAAAATGTATATATCAGCCAAGAGTAGTTGAAATGATGATAATTTAACTAAATATAAGGAATACTGTAAAATATTTAAAAAAGTTATTCAGGCATCTAAACAAATGCACTATGAAAAGAAGATAGCAACATCAGGACACCAAATAAAAACAATATGGGATATAGTGATATAGTGAAAGAGGAGACTGGTAGAACCAGAAATGAACAAGAGCAGGTAGCATTAAGAGTAGATGAGACATTAATAACTGATGGGCATAGTGTGGCAAATCTATTTAACAAATATTTTATATCTGTTACTGATAGTATAGGATTGTCTGGATCAGTAAATAATGCCCTTGAATATTCAAAACTAGCATTTATAAATAACTTCACGTACATGAATATGTCACTCACTTCACCACAATAAATAACTTCCATAATAAAATCTTTAAAAACAAAGCATTCTAGTGATTATGATGAAATATCAACAAAGTTGATTAAAGCGTGTTCTTGTGAACTTAGCACAATTTTAAGTTATTTGTGTAACCAGTCTATTATAACGGTAACATTTCCTGATTGGCTAAAATATGCATATAATAAACCTCTTGTCAAGAAGGTGGATAAAGAGATAACATCAAACTACAGACCCATTTCACTTTTGTCAGCATTCTCAAAAATTCTAGAAAAGGTAATGTACAAGCAGCTTCTCAACCACTTAACCTCAAATGGCATATTGTCTAGAATACAGTTTGGATTTCTGAAAGGTTCTGATATCGAGAAGGCTATTTACACTTACAGTGAGAATGTACTTAATTCATTAGATAATAAATTGCAAGCAGCAGTATTTTCTGTGATTTGTCAAACGCATTTGATTGTGTGAACCATAACATCCTTTTAAGTAAATTAGAATTCTATGGGGTCATGGGAAATGCTGCAAAATGGTTCAAGTCGTACCTCACTAACAGGAAACAAAGGGTGTCAGTGCAAGTGACTAGTGAATTAAGCCAACAGTCATCATCGGATTGGGAAGAAATTACATGTGGTGTCCCACAATGATCTATCTTAGAGCCATTGCTTTTTCTTGTGTACATTAATGACCTCTCATCAGTTACACTACCAGAAGCAGAGTCCGTTTTGCTTGCAGATGATACAAGTATTGCAATAAAAAGTATGTCAAGCATAATTATAGAAAGGTCTGCTAATGATATTTTCATGAACATTAATAAACGGGTTAAAGCCAACTCATTGTCATTAAACTTTGAAAAGACTCACTACATGCAGTTCAGAACATGTAAGAGATTTCCCGTCAGCATATGCATTAAGCATGAAGAAGAGCAGATAGAAGAGGTTGACAGTTTTAAATTCCTGGGATTACAGCTTGATAATAAATTTAGTTGGGACGAGCACACCACAGAACTGCAGAAATGACTCAACAAATCTGTATTTTCAATACAAGTGTTATCAAACATAGGAGACATAAAAATAACAACGCTTGCATACTTTGCTTACTTTCATTCCCTAATGTCATATGGTATAATATTTTGGGGTAACTCTTCACGTCAGTCAAAAGTCTTCAGAGTCCAAAAACGTGTAATACGTAGTATTTGTGGAGTAAATTCACAGATGTCCTGTAGAAGCCTCTTGAAAGAACTGGTATATTAACTACTGCCTATCAGTATATTTATTCCTTAATGAAATTTGTCATAAATAATATATCCCTTTTCCCAACAAACAGCTCAGTTCATACATACAATTCTAGGAATAAAAATGATCTAAACAAGGAGTTAAAAGCACTTACTTTAGTTTAAAAAGGGGCCACTACTCAGGAACACACATTTTCAATAATTTACCATCATGTATAAAAAATTTTGCTACAAATAAAGATCAGTTTAAGAGAAACCTAAAAGACTTTCTAGTAGCCAACTCCTTCTACTGCATTAGTGAATTTCTAAATTGTACCAAATGATGCATGTACTCAGACTATATTAGTATTATTATATTATAAGCTAATAAAAAAAACACCCTTAAAATGTATGTATCTGTATTTATATTATTAGTATTATCTACTATTCAACTTGTAAATTTTGTTTCTTGACATGTTCCACATCCACGAGAATCTCCTCAACATGGATCTACGGAATGAAAAACTAATCTAATCTAATCTTCTCAGATGTCTCAGCTGTATTGGGAGGCCTTCACTACCATGAAGACTGTTCTAAACATCTACATCTACATAGGTACTCTGCAAATCACATTTAAGTGCCTGGCAGAGGGTTCATTAACCACTTTCATAACTTTTCTCTACCGTTCCATTCTCTAATAGCGCGCGGGAAGAAAGAACACCTAAATCATTCCGTTTTCGATCTGATTTCTCTTATTTTATTGGGATGGTCATGTCTCCATAAGTAGGTGGGTGCTAGAAAAATATTTTCACATTCAGAAGTAAAAGTTGGTGATTGAAACTTCGCAAACAGATCACGCTGCAATGAATAACGTCTTTCTTTTAATGATTTCCACCCCAAATTCGTGCAAAATTTCCGTTATAAAACAAAACGAACTGCCCTTCTCTGAACCTTATCAATGTCTTCCGTCAGTCCCACCTGATGAGGGTCCCACAAAGGGGCAACAGTACTCCATGAGAGGACACACAAGTGTGATGTAGGCAGTCTCTTTGGTGGAGCTGGTGCATCTTCGAAGCATTCTGCCAATGAAACGTAACCTTTGGTTCGCCTTCCCCACAATATTTTCTATGTGTTCTCTCCAGTCAAAGTTGTTCTTATTTGTAACTCCTACGTATTTGGTAGAATTTGCAACCTTAAGGTTTGACTGATTTATCACATAATTGAAGTTCAGCGGATTTCTTTTAGTGGTCATGTGTATTACCTCACACTTTTCTTTATTTAGTGTCAATTGCCAATTTTTGCACCATGTAGAAATTTTGTCTAAATCGCTTTGCAGTTGCTTTTGATCCTCTGTTGACTTCACTAACCGATAAATGACAGCATCAACCACGAACAGTCTAAGGGAGCTATTCAGATTGTCTCCTAAATCGTTTATAAACACGAGGAAGAGTAGGGGACCTATAACGTTTCCCTGTGGAACGCCAGATATCACTTCTCTTTTACTTGATGACTTACCGTCAATTACAACGAACTGTGTCCTTTCCGATACGAAATCGTGAATCCAACTGCACAATTGGGGAGATATTCCATAAGCACGCAATTTCATTAGAAGCCACTTGTGGGGTACACTGTTAAAAGCCTTCCGGAAATCTAGAAATATGAAATCGATTAGAGATCCCTTGTCGATGGCACTTAACACTTCATGTGAAGAAAGGGCAAGCTGTGTTTAGCAAGCGCGATACTTTCTGAATCCGTGTTGACTATTGGTTAATAGGTCGTTCTCTTCGAGGTAGTTCATAATATTCGAACAAAATATATGTTCCAAAATCCTACTGCAAATCGACGTCAATGAGATTGGCCTGTAATTTTGGGGATCACTCCTATTGCCTTTCTTGAATACTGGAGTAACTTGGGCAACTTTGCAGTCTTTGGGTACGGATCTTTCGCTGAGTGATCGGTTGTAAATTATAGCTAAGTACGTAGCTATTGCATCTCCATCCTCTGAGAGGAATCTAGTTGGTATACAATCTGGCTAGAAAGATTTGTTTTTGTTTAGTGACTTAAGTTGTTTTACTACTCCAGGAACATCTAGTTCTAAGTTTCGCATGCTGGCAGCTGTTCTTGGATTGCATACCGGAGTGTTCACTAAGTCTTCACAGTGTTGATGTGTCACATCTTTTATAGGCAGCTTCTATCTTGTATGAAGCATGGGTCTTTCAAAAACATAGCTCAATCATCTTGTGAAGGAGTACTTCTCAGATCTTGATGTCACAACCTTGTGCAGACAATTGAGAATGGGGAACCTCAATTCTGATACAGCAAGCCCCAGTTGATAGCATAAGTGCTAAAATATTGGAGGTGTATCTGTGGAGAGGCCAAACAATACTTGGTTCCTGAAGAGGGGCAGTACCCTTTTCAGTAACTGCAGGGGCATCAGTCTGGATGATTCATTGAATTGGCCTTTTAACATTAGTCAATGTTGAACTGCCATACAGTTACCAAGAATGACTGAAAGCAAAGATAAAACTACTTTTGCCGAGAGGACTGAATGCATCAATATATATAAAATAAAGATTTTTTACTTACCTAAAGTACAGGCTCATCCACAGAAACATAAAACACACACAAAAACACACAAATATTCGAGCTTTCGCCACCACTAGCAGCTTCTTTGGGAAAAAGAGGAAGGAAGGAGAGGAGAAAGGAAAGGATACGGGTTTTAAGGAAGTGGAAAAGGAGCCATTCCAATCCCAGGAGTGGAAGGACTTACCTTAGGGGACAAATACACACACACTCACACATATCCACATGCAAACACACCTAGGCAGACATTTGTAGAAACCAAAGAAGTTGGACAGAGATACCACTTCAGGCAGAGGCTCTGTCCACAGAACCGAGTCAAAGATGTTAAAGATGGTGGGCAACGGGAGGAGAGAATAAGCTGAAGGGCTAGTTCCCATCTTCGGAGTTCTGAAAGGTTGGGTCAGTGGGAAGTATCCAGATAACCTGGACGGTGTAACACTGCGCCAAGATGTGCTGGCCATGCACCAAGGCATGTTTAGCCACAGGGTGATCTTCATTACCAACGAACACTGTCTGCCTGTGACCGTTCATGCAAATGGACAGTTTGTTGCTGGTCATTCCCACATACAACGCTTCACAGTGCAGGCATGTCAGTTGGTAGATCACGTGGGTACTATCGCAAGTGGCTCTGTCTTTGATCGTGTACACCCAATGGGGTACAGGACTGGAGTAAGTGGTGGTGGAAGGGTGCATAGGGCAGGTTTTACAACGGGGGTGGTTACAAGGGTAGGAGCCAGAGGGTAGGGAAGGTGTTTTGGGGATTTCATATGGATGGACTAGGAGGTTACGGAGGTTAGGTGGTCGGTGGAAAGACACTCTCGGTGGAGTGGGAAGGATGTCATGAAGGGTGGATCTCATTTCGGGGCAGGATTTAAGGAAGTGGTATCCTTGCTGGAGAGCCACATTCAAAGTCCGCTCCAGTACCTGGAAATATCCGGTGTGCAGTAGGATTTAAAGCTTTTGGGGGGGAGAGGAGCTGGAAGAGGGAGAAGGGGTAGATGGGAGAGACTGGGTTTCTGTGCAGTAAGAGGACGTTGAGGTTTACAATTTGCGGTTGGCCTGTAGGAGGATGTTCTGAACTGTGGGTGTGGATGCGGGAGTGGAAAGGTTGAGGATTTTGATTAGGGATAGGAGTTGACAGGTGTGTTCATTGGCGGAGTTGATGTATAGGTTAAGGATTAGGCGGGTGAGGGTTGTGGATTGTTCTGTTTGGAATTGGTGTAGGGCTTGATGAAAGGATGGGTTACAGCCGTAGATGGGAACTTTTAGTGTGAGGCCCTTGGGGGTAATGCCACATGTTAGACATGCCTGAATAAACAAAATGTGGGACCGTAATCTGGCTAGGGTGAAACCATGCTTTCGGAGGGAATGTAGGTAAAACTTGATGGGGTCAAGGTAGGGTAACATAATGTATGGAATGGAAAAGTGAGAACTATGCATTGAATAACTGACTACAAAGTGATTAGAAAGGAAAGAAAAATAAAATAAAAAAAATATAATTATAATAAATAATTTATAAAATAAAAAGGAGGATAGATAGCGAAAGGAATTCAGCAAAGAAAATAGAAATCTATTTTATATATATAAAATAGAAATCGGATGACTTACCAAAAGGACCAACTCGTCGATAGGCACAAATAATCACACACAAACACACATACAACTTTCACCACCACTGGCAGCTTCTTCAGGAAAAAGAGGAAAAAAGGGGAGGAGAAAGGGAAGGATATGGGTTTTAAGGAAGTGGAAAAGGAGTCATTCCAATCACAGGAGTGGAAGGACTTACCTTAGGGGACAAAAAGGAAGGTAAACAAATAAACACACACTCACACATATCCAAACACACCGAGACAGACATTTGTAAAAAGCAAAGAAGTTGGACAGAGGTGCCACTTGAGGTAGAGGCTCTGTCTGCAGAACCGAGGCAAAGATGCTAAAGATTGAGGGCGGGAATTTGAATTTCCAGAGGTTGAGACACGGTGGGCAACGGGAGGAGAGAATAAGCTGAAGGGCAAGTTTCCATCTCCGGAGTTCTGAAAGGTTGGTGTCAGTGGGAAGTACCCAGATAACCCGGACAGTGTAACACTGTGCCAAGATGTGCTGGCCGTGCACCAAGGCGTGTTTAGCCACAGGGTGATCTTCAATACCAACAAACACTGTCTGCCTGTGACCGTTCATGCGAATGGACAGTTTGTTGCTGGTCATTCCCACATACAACGCTTCACAGTGCAGGCATGTCAGTTGGTAAATCATGTAGGTGCTGTCGCAAGTGGCTCTGCCCTTGATCGTGTACACCTTCCGGGTTACTAGACTGGAGTAAGTGGTGGTGGAAGGGTGCATAGGACAGGTTTTACTACGGGGGCGGTTGCATGGGTAGGAGCCGGAGAGTAGGGAAGGTGGTTTGGGGTCCAACTTCTTTGCTTTTTACAAATGTGAGTCTAGGTGTGTTTGCGTTTGTATATGTGTGAGTGTGTGTGTATTTGTTTACCTTCCTTTTTGTCCCCTAAGGTAAGTCCTTCCACTCCTGGGATTGGAATGACTCCTTTTCCACTTCCTTAAAACCCATATCCTTCCCTTTCTCCTACCCTTTTGGTTATAGAGGAAAAATATACGTAAAAAATAGAAGAAGTACACTTACCAGGCGAAGGGGCATAGGCAGTAATAGCAACAAATAAACACACAGACACACACAAACACACAAAAATGCTAGCTTTCGCAGCCTAGCTGCTTCATCAGGCAGAAGGGAAGGAGAGGGAAAAGGAAATGATGCACACACACACCCACACATTTACACAGACACAAGTACACTTAGGCAGACATACTGTCTGTATGTCTGCCTAAGTGTACTTGTGTCTGTGTAAATGTGTGGGTGTGTGTGCATTTATTTACCCTCCATTTTTCCCCCAAGGTAAGTCTTTCCTGTCCCGGGATTGGAATGGCTCCTTACCCCCTCCCTTAAAACCCTCATCATTTCCTTTTCCCTCTCCTTCCCTTCTGCCTGATGAAGCAGCTAGGCTGTGAAAGCTAGCATTTTTGTGTGTTTGTGTGTGTCTGTGTGTTTATTTGTTGCTATTACTGCCTGTGCCCCTTCGCCTGGTAAGTGTACTTTTTCTATTATATATATATATATATATATATATATATATATATATATATATATATATATATATATATTTAATACCCTAGTCAGCTACATCCTATCCCACAACTTCTTCACTTTTGAGGGCCAAACATACCAACAACTAAAGGGAACAGCCATGGGAACCAGCATGACCCCCTCGTATGCAAACATATTTATGGGATGCTTAGAGGAAGCCTTCCTTGATTCCGTAGCCTGTCAACCCAAAGTTTGGTATAGATTCATTAATGACATCTTTATGATCTGGACTCACAGTGAAGAAGAACTTCAGAATTTCCTCTTCAACCTTAACTCCTTTGGTCCCATCAAATTCACCGTGTATTATTCCAAATCCCATGCCACTTTTCTTGATGTCGACCTCCATCTGTCCAACGGCCAACTTCACACACCCGTCCACATCAAACCAACCAACAAACAACAGTACCTCCACTATGACAGCTGCCATGCATTCCACATCAAACGTTCCCTTCCCTACAGCTTAGGTCTTCATGGCAAACAAGTCTGCTCCAGTCCCGAAATCCTGAACCAGTACACCAATAACCTAGTAACAGCTTTCACATCCCGCTGCTATCCTCCTGATCTGGTACAGAAGCAAATTTCCAGAGCCACTTCCTCATCCCCCCAAATTAGGAACCTTCCACAGAAGAACCCCAGAAGTGCCCCTCTTGTCACCGGATACTTTCCAGGACTGGAGCAGACTCTGAATGTGGCTCTCCAGCAAGGATACGACTTAAATCCTGCCCCGAAATGAGATCCATCCTTCATGACATCCTTCCCACTCCTCCGAGAGTGTCTTTCCGCCGCCCACCTAACCTCTGTAACCTCCTAGTCCATCCCTATAAAATCCCCAAACCACCTAACCCTACCTTCTGGCTCCTACCCTTGTAACCACCCCCGTTGTAAAACCTGCCCTATGCACCCTTCCACCACCACTTACTCCAGTCCCGTAACCCATTGGGTGTACACAATCAAGGGCAGAGCCACTTGCGACAGCACCCACGTGATTAACCAACTGACATGCCTGCACTGTGTAGCGTTCTATGTGGGAATGACCAGCAACAAACTGTCCATTCGCATGAATGGTCACAGGCAGACAGTGTTTGTTGGTAATGAGGATCACCCTGTGGCTAAACACGCCTTGGGGCACGACCAGCACATCTTGGCGCAGTGTTACACCGTCCGGGTTATCTGGATACTTCCCATCGACACCAATCCTTCAGAACTCCGAAGATGGAAACTAGCCCTTCAGCATATTATCTCTTCCCGTTGCCCATCTGGTCTCAACCTCCGCTAAATTCGAATTCCCACCCACCATCTTAACATCTTTGCCTCGGTTCTGTGGACAGAGCCTCTGCCTCAAGTGGCATCTCTGTCCAACTTCTTTGCTTTCTACAGTTCTACAGTATGTCTGCCTAAGTGTACTTGCATCTGTGTAAATGTGTGGGTGTATGTGTATTTGTTTACCCTCCTTTCCCCCCCCCCCCCCCCAAGGTAAGTCTTTCCTGTCCCGGGATTGGAATGACGCCTTACCCACTCCCTTAAAACCCTCATCATTTCCTTTTCCCTCTCCTTCCCTTCTGCCTGACGAAGCAGCTAGGCTGCGAAAGCTTGGGTTTGTGTGTGTGTGTGTGTGTGTGTGTGTGTGTCTGTGTGTTTATTTGTTGCTAACACTGTCTGTGCTCCTTCGCCTGGTAAGTGGACTTCACCTATTTATATATCCTGTATCCTTCCCTTTCTCCTCTCCTTCCTTCCACTTTTTCCTGAAGAATCTGCCAGCGGTGGCAAAAGCTTGAATGTTTGTGTGTTTTTATTTGTGATTTTTGTTTCTTGTTTCTATCAGCGAGCCTGTACTTTGGGTAAGTCAAACAATCTTTATTTTTACAAATATAAAAAATAGAAAACAGATGACTTACCCAAAGGACAGGCTCGTCGACAGACACAGATAAAATCACTCACAAATACACATACAATCTTTCGCAACCATTGGCCGCTTTTTCAGGAAAAGAAGAAGAAAGGAAAGGGAAGGATATGGCTTTTAAGGAAGTGGAAAAGGAGTCATTCCAATTCCAGGAGTTGAAGGACTTACCTTAGGGGAAAAAAAAGGAAGGTACACAAATCAGACACACTCACACATATCCAAACGGAAACACACCTAGACAGACATTTGTAAAAAGCAAAGCCACTTGAGGCAGAGGTTCTGTCCGCAGAACCGAGGCAAAGATGTTAAAGATGGTGGGCGGCAATTTGAATTTAGTGGAGGTTGAGACCAGGCGGGCAACGGGAGGAGAGAATAAGCTGAAGGGCAAGTTCCCATCTTCGGAGTTCTGAAAGGCTGGTGTCGGTGGGAAGTATCCAGATAACCCGGACGGTGTAACACTGCGCCAAGATGTGCTGGCAATGCACCAAGGCATGTTTAGCCACAGGGTGATCTTCATTACCAACAAACACTGTCTGCCTGTGACCCTTCATGCTAATGGACAGTTTGTTGCTAGTCATTCCCACATAGAATGCTTCACAGTGCAGGCATGTCAGTCGGTAGATCACTTGGGTCTTATCGCAAGTGTCTCTGCCCTTGATCGTGTACACCTTCCGAGTTACTGAACTGGAGTAAGTGGTGGTGGAAGGGTGCATAGGGCAGGTTTTACAACGGGGGCAGTTACAAGAGTAGGAGCCAGAGGGTAGGGAAGGTGATTTGGGAATTTCATAGGGATGGACTAGGAGGTTACGAAGGTTAGGTGGGCTGCAGAAAGACACTCTTGGTGGAGTGGGAAGGATTTCATGAAGGATGGATCTAATTTCGGGGCAGGATTTAAGGAAGTCGTATTTTTGCTGGGGAGCCACATTCAGAGTCCGCTCCAGTCCCGGAAAGTATCCGGTGACAAAAGAGTCACTTCTGGGGTTCTTCGGTGGAAGGTTCTGGATTTGGGGGGATGAGGAGGTGGCTCTGGTAATTTGCTTCTGAACCAGATCAAGAGAATAGCTGTGGGATGTGAAAGCTGTTATTAGGTTATTGGTGTACTGGTTCAGGGATTCGGGACTGGAGCAGACTCGTTTGCCACAAAGACCTAAGCTATAGGGAAGGGAACGTTTGATGTGGAATGGATGGCAGCTGTCATAAAGGAGGTACTATTGTCTATTAGTTGGTTTGATGTGGACGGATGTGTGAAGTTGGCCATTAGACAGATGGAGGTCGACATCGAGGAAAGTGGCATGGGATTTGGAATAGGACCAGGTGAATTTGAAGAGACTAAAGGAGTTGAGATTGGAGAGGAAATTCTGGAGTTCTTCTTCACTGTTGGTCCAGATCATGAAGATGTCATCAATGAATCTGAACCAAACTTTGGGTTCACAGTCTTAGGTATCCAGGAAGGCTTCCTCTAAGCCTCCCATAAATAAGTTTGTGTACGAGGATGCCATCCTGCTTCCCAACACACATCTACACACTACCGACTTACTGCGGAGTAGATAACATAAAATACATCTTTACGATATACAACACCACTGAAAGACCAAGGATGTATCACTTATACCTGAAAGTATAAAAGAATCATCAATGTCAAGATATGTAAGAAAAATCCACATATCCAGTTTCCAAAACTTTACTAGAAGACTTCCAACAGTATATTTTCTTGCTTGTGATTTGATGGTTATCAATTTTTGCTTTGTTCCCTACCCAGATATAAATTCAGCATTCTTACACTAAACACAGAGACATTTTGCAGGAAAGCAACATGTGTTTGACACAGTAATTTCTAACTGTATTTCAAATAACAAAATAAATTTCCATCTTTCAACAATGGAAGGTCCAGTAAGGAATGTTAATAATAATAATATTAATATGTATGGGGAACAACTCACCACATAGACGAATGTTGAGCCGCCGACAGACACAAATAAAAGACAAACACACTCTTCCAAATTTTTGGCTGTGGCCTTCCTCAGACAGAGAACACTCATCCACACAATCACTCAGGCACACTCATCCACACACATCAGCTATCTCTGGCTGTGTTGGGTGGCCAGAGAAGGCTGATGTGTGTGGATGGGCGTGCCTGAGTGATCGTGTGAATGATTGTTCTCTGTGTGAGGAAGGCCGCGGCCGAAAATTTGAAATTGTGTGTGTGTCTTTTATTTGTGTCTGTTGGTGGCTCAACATTCGCTTTGCAGTGAGTTGTTCCCTATACATATTATTATTACTAATAAAATTCCCATCTTTTGCTTCATTAAATTTTTTATCAGAATTAAATCAACTATACTCGAGTGTTTCAGTCTTTGTTACATTAAAATAACTGTATAAATTACATGTAATAGTATTCTGTGATTGTGTTTAAATGTTCCACAGAGAAGATAATGAAATAATGAAACATACCTTCCATGTTATTAGCAGTTCATCAGTCCCAACAGTTTCAGCATTCACATCCTGTGGAGGACCCAGTGGAGCTGAATCCAAAGAAAATGATATGTTCCATATTATGGCCATGCTTAATATCAGAATTATGACACATCGTGAATAATAGTAGTGTAACTGAAACAAATATTTACATAATTTTTGACAATACCTTCTTCCTGAGTTTTTACTGTAAGAGGATCCGTGAAGGCACTAGCCTGAATAGCATTCATGGCAAGCATTCTTATATGGTAGGTGGTTGCTGGATGCAAGTCACTAATCACAGCTGTTCTCAGAGGATCTGTACTGAAACATTGGTATCAATTTTTACTTGAGATGTAGAAAATGTAAATACACACTCAATACAAATTATTACATCCTTCAAAGTGTTGCATAATCATAATCCACCTTCTCTATAAGGTAATATTTGTATTATTGCCTATATTAAAATTTCTCTGACTTTTTATCAAATAAGATAATTAACAATTACAGTTAGTTTTACTTTTTATGAAGATGCTTTCAAAGAGAACATTACACATTAACTTAAAACAACAGACAGGTCATTCTGACCACTCTGCTGCAACTGCTATAGTACTGTCAAATCTTATAAAGCTTCCCGTTTAAGTCTGGATTGTGATTTGTCAACAATCTTCGTAATAGCTGTAGCAATAATGAGGTCAAAACTGACATATACACAGTTCTAAGCAAATTTAATTTTCTGCTTTTAATGTTTCAAAATAAAAAGTAAAATGAAGTTGGTTTGTAAATTTGTTACATTATTATTAAACTTATAGAAACTCTGAAATCTAGACAACAACAGAAAACAGAAGGAACAAAAGACTTAAAGAATGGGTTTTTGAGTGACTCAGCAATAGTTATGGAGTAACAATTTCTATCTGAAAGCTATTCTGTTTTGGCATTTGAAGGTATTTTTGAGTGACCCCATGAACTACTCACTCACAATACACTAGTACTAATAAATTTAAATTCCAAACAGATACTACAGACCCAACAGTATCATGATTTTAACCTTTAATTAATTCATAGTGAACAGTGTGAAACTCCAGTAAAGATGATGCTTACATTTTAATTATATATAAGCAGATTCTCTCTCTATCTCTCTCTCTCTCTCTCATTGACCCATCCCCTCCCAAACAAACACATCAATAATCATGATAACGAACAATTCAGCTCATTTGTGATGCATATACATTCACATTTTTGGCTTAAAATGAAAACTGCATGGCAGGACTTTAAAAAGTATAACAACCAGTAGAAACAATAAGAAATACAAAAAATATTGAAGTCATCTAGTTATCAAGTATGGTTAAAGCAAGACTGACTTACTAACTTAATACAGTTTATTATGTTCTATATTTCTACAGGGTGACCATAGAGCAAGTATAAATTGTTCAAGAATAGATTTGGTAATGGAAACTGCTATTATGGATTACATTTGTATTCTCCATGAAATACTAATTAGAATTAAGGATAACTGCAATATCCATTAGTGGATTGCTTTACTCAGTTTATACTTAAAATACAAACTGTTTATATGCATAAATTCAAGAAACATAAATTTTTCAACCTTAAGATAAACAACTGGTTTTGTTCTTATAGTATTCAGAGTTTGTTTTCCTTTTGTGACATATTTCACATTCATAAACAACATATGGCAATTCATCAAAAGAAATTTTGTTACTTTTACGTGGAAGTTTGCTTTACTATGACACTTATTTCCTTCAGCACTGAAAAAATATTCACAATTGTAATACATAAGCATACAAAAATGTTTTAGAGCAATAGCTAATTCAGGTATGAACACTTTTATTTTGCTGTATAACAACTTCTGGACTTCATGATGAAACTTTCATTTTGCGGCAGTGTGTGCAGTTGAAGGTTGATGACAGTGTTTGAAGTTTAATATCGACATTGTCGAGTAAAACCTGATTAGTAATTTTTTTCTACTGGTGAAAGAAGTATATATACAGTAAAACCTCGGTTTTATGTTCCCAGTTTTTATGTTTTCCCACCATTTACACCATTTTTTGTTGGTCCCGTCAAATTTCCTATGTTCACAATGTTAATTCACCCTCGTTTTTGTGTGAACATATTAACACTTTTCCCACGTTTAACGCTTTTCGAAAGCATGTTCATGAAGAAAAAATGACATAATCTACATAAATTGACGCTAGCATGGCTTTCCCATTAAAGTATAGTGCTTAAAAATTATTCAAAGTCAAGTTTCTTGACACTTTGTATTTATTCAAACGTATATTTTGCGTATAGTTGTTAGCAGTACGCAGCTAGTTGACTTACGACGTGCCTATTTGTGGCGACGTAGTTCCTCATTCCACCAGCTTCTTTGACAGAGTGCCTGGCGTGTACTCAAACAATCAGAACTAGTTGCTTTGTTGATGCGAGAATAAAGAGTTGCATTGTTTCTGTGATACATATTTCTGATTAAAAAAGAATGTTATCTGTCAAAGTTGGGTATCATAATACCCACAAAATCAAAAAAGCCATAGTAGTGTGAGATGCCAATCCTATGCAAACGTCACAAAAATACTTTTGCATATGTTTGCACTCGAGAACGCGAATAAATTCTCTAATATTGTCATGTGAAAAATCGAAAAATACAAAAAGAAGGGAACTTTAGGAGTTTTACTACGTACATAATTAATGCCAGTAAAAGGCAGTAATTTTAAAGATATGTCACATAGCATGGCAGCAGCGTCCAAAAAATATCTATCGAAGCGGTTCAGGTAATTTTGAAGATGTGTTACATAGCCCAGCATCAGCGTCCTCAATTATAATGAATGAAATTACGTCAAAAATTTCTACTTCCCATAAAATTACCAGTTCTGCCCTGTGCTTAAAATAGTAAAAATTTGGATAACCTTTATTGCATAATAAACTTCCTGGTGAGTATTTAGATGCCTATTATACACATATATCACAAATAAACTACAAAAATGCAAGGCTGCTCCAGTAAGGTTATTTTATCATTTAAAACATTATTTCCTGCATATTACGTTTTCCTGCATTTTACACCATTTTACTGAAGTCCTTTGAAAAGAGATTGTATTTAATAGTGATTGTATTGAGAAGTTTCCCCTATTTACAATAGGAAGATTTAAAATACCAAGACATTTTAAAAATGTAACATTACCATGTACAACACAAATACCCAGATGACTTCATAATTCATTTCAAATTTGCTAAGGTGTTTTGATGGAAAGACAGGTGGATTAAAATGCTGGATAAGTACCATATATTTCCCCAGATAAGATGACCTTCAGATATGACAAGGTACAAAGTTTCATCAAAATTTTATAGTTTAAGCATATATCTGGCCTATTAGATGACCCCCACATTATTGTACTTGTGAAACCGAGGGTAGTGAAAGGTGGAGCTATGCGTCCTGCATCACTTGATGTGTTGGGTGATTTCTTGATAAAATCATGGGAAAATGTGAAAGCAAAAACAGTTACAAAATCATTCAAAAAATGTGGAATTTTAAATGCTATGAATGGTACGGAGGATAATTTCTTAATCGATATTGATGATGAAGTGAAAATAGACATATCAATGGAATGGAACCCATATGATGAAATTCTCAACAACAAAAGTGATGAGGTACTTCAGGAGCTGTTTGCTTCAGATGATCTGTGAGGATTTTGCAGGATTTTATAGAGAAAAAAATTCCTAACAGGAAAAATATATGTAAAAAAATAGATGAAGTCTACTTACCAGGCGAAGGAGCACAGGCAGTGATAGTAACAAATAAACACACACACACACACACACACACACACACACACACAAACGCTAGCTTCGCAGCCTAGCTGCTTCATCAGGCAGAAGGGAAGGAGAGGGAAAAGGAAATGATGAGGGTTTTAAGGGAGTGGGTAAGGAGTCATTCCAATCCCGGGACAGGAAAGACTTACCTTGGGGGAGAAAAAGGAGGGTAAACAAATAAACACACACCCACACACGTACACATGTCGTGTATGTGTGTGGGTGTGTATGTATTTGTTTACCCTCCTTTTTCTCCCCTTCTGTTGACTGCTGGTTGCCGCTTTGAGGAGGGCATGGCACAGCACTTTACACATGATAAAGTGATACTGGGTGGGTGAGCACACACAAAACCTGGGGGGCTTGGAGGTGGGGAATGGCACGTGGGAGATACGACATGGATTAAATATGCACCACATTCACACTGGTCGAATCAATCACAGTGTTCTGTTGTATGTTTCTTTGCAAAGTTTCCATTGCATGAAAGTGATCCACTCTGGGAAATAATAGTGCAGTTATTGTTGTCGGATGCACACTGAAAGTCAATTGTGGGTAGCTCATGGTGGCATGGCACAGAGCAACAAGTGAGAAGCCACGTCACAAATAAGACTTAACACTATTTATTGAAAGTATAAGTATCACAATACAATCAAGACGTGTTGATGTTGGAGCAAGCGACTGAGACTGGCTGAATGCTGGCCATTGAAAAGTGCATAAGTATGCCAGAGATGAGCCCGTTTGCCAGTACAGTATCTTGGTACTTTGCTTGATCTGCCACTGGCAATAACTGTTATTGGCTATTTACTGTCAAAGCTACATAATTGAAGAAAAACAAGTAAACTTTTGTATCCATGTATTGACTGGTTCTCAGTGTACTTTTTCTGAAGATCTTCTTCAGAGCTTTATTTTTTGACAAATAAGCAATATACAATTTTCATTTCCGTATATTTCAAAATGTTCACTATCCACCCTCCTCCTGCTGGTTTGATGTATTGATACATCATTAATACGAAATATGTCTTCCAAATTATGTAACAATGTTGTTACTCTAGTACCTGTATAGTAGTAGTAGTTGTTGTTCAGTTTTAATTATGGCAAATAAAATGTGCAGCAATAACATTTGTAATGTAGATTCAAGTCTTTAATGTATTTTCTACAATTTTGTGATATATTACTTGTAAAAAATAATTATGTCCTCAACACTCAATTGTTTACAAAGTGATTAAAAAAAAAAAAAAAAAAAAAAAAACGTGTTAGCTATAAGAATGCCATTCATCACTGGCTGCCTTCACCTCTTAGTCATTGATAACACTGATACCAGCATTTACACTTCAAGCAAAAACCACACATACTGTATATTTCTGCAGATAAGACAACGTCTGAATCATAAAAAAACAGCCCCAAAATCCAAGGTCGTCTTATAGGATGGTACAAAAAATTTAGACTGAAATTTACATTGTGGAGGAAAGATATTAAAAAAAAAAAGGTTTGCATTATTTTTTACATAATATTTGCTTTACAAGCATTATTAATTTACTGAGCGGACAAGGATATGTCATAGAGCAGAAATAGAATTAATTATTTACAGTGCAGCTTGATTTTACAATGCTGCTTGTCAAAAATAATTTCTCAAGTATCTATAGTTGTACATGTTTGTGTTTCATCGTCTGCATGTATTGTTATCTTCCCACGCTTGCAATTCATGACATATCTAGGAAAGTACACCGCTGATAGTAACCCAAATGAAGAAAAAGAAAAGAAAGGGACGAAACAGGACAAGCTTTCAGAACACAGTTCCTTCTTCAGGTGGGACAGAAGGGAAGAAAAAAGCATGGGAATGGAAGGGAGAGGTAATTCACGACCTAGGTTATGAGGATGGTGTTTGAGGAGTGTGGAAGTCAGAGATACTGGCATGACCTAGGTCATGAACTACCTTTCCCTTCTGTTGCCATCCTTTTTTCTTCCCTTCTCTCCCACCTGAAGAAGGAACTGTGTTCCGAAAGCTTGTCCAGTTTCGTCGCTTTTTTTCTTTTTCTTAATTTGTGTCACTATGTGTGGTACAGCACAAAGGTAAGTACTGGCCAGCCAATCTATCGCTTTTGAAAAATAATGTAGTACAAGACTGCACAACCTGCAGCCTAACACACTTATTTTGATATTACCCAAATAAATTAGACCCAGCAAAAGCTATTAGTTCAATATTCATAGATTTTGATAGCGAATTCAGTGCACATAACCAAATTAGATGACAGATGTATATAAACAAACAATTGCGTAAATAATTTACAATCCACTGTTAAAACTACGGTATTTTACATATTCAAATTATTGTTACATCCATTTTATAAAAGTTTCTCTCATTGTATAAATATACCACCAATAATCGTTAAAATGATCTGACTTTTAATACAAAACTATTAACTAAAAGATTAATGTTGAAAACGTCAGTGTGAATAGAAACCTATAGACCAAAAAAAAAAAAATACCGAGAAAATTTAAGCCTTTCAAGCTAATGTCAACACATAAAAGAGGTTTTATTAATTTCAAGAATTATTTTATTATAGTGTAAAATCAAGAAAGAATTATTATTTTTATTAGAATAATTAAACAATATTATAGAAGGAGACTTTCCTGGTGGGAAAAATATGTATAAAATAAAGATTTTTGACTTACCTAAAGTACAGGCTCATTGATAGAAACATAAAACACACATAAAAACACGCAAACATTCAAGCTTTTGCCACCACTGGCAGCTTCTTCAGGAAAAAGAGGAAGGAAGGAGAGGAGAAAGGGAAGGATACAGGTTTTAAGGAAGTGGAAAAGGAAAGTGGGATTGGAATGGCTCCTTTTTCACTTTCTTAAAACCCGTATCTTTCCCTTTCTCCTCTCCTTCCTTCCTCTTTTTCCTGAAGAAGCTGCCAGTGGTGGCGAAAGCTTGCATGTTTGTGTGTTTTTATGTGTGTTTTATGTTTCTATCGATGAGCCTGTACTTTAGGTAAGTCAAAAATCTTTATTTTATACATAGAATAATTAAACACATTATACAACACATAAGATACATTTTGATCATGTGAGTGCTAGATGATGATGCGTAAAAACTGCATTGTTGTAGAAAGCTTCTGACTTCTAGACTGAAGACATGTACATGTAATCCTGTGTTGAAAAATTAAAAATACTTAGAAGTGGAACCATGTAGTGTTCTTTAAGGTACTTATAATGCAAATCCTACTCCACAAAAATTTATTATTAGATGGATGCCAATGAGCTTTGGGGGATGACTCAGTGCATTTTAATCATCACTAGATGGCCATATCTGCTGGAAAAGGATAAGTACCCAGTTTAGAATGGTTTCTGGAGAAGTGCCAAGGCTGTTACAAGCCACAAGACAAACACTGTATTATGTAATGATGTAGCACCCGCACGCAAGAAATCTTGGGAATCTGTATCTGCCACAACAATATGTAACCATGCACACGAACCGAGACATCAATGAACCGAGCCGAGAACCCGCCAGCCACAGTAGAAGTGTACTCCGTCCAGGAGGTTGCTGCTCTGACCAGCCACAACGTCCCTACTTACAGTTGTACTTCACCACACCGCCTGGCCCTGCCTCTAGTCATTGACATCACATTCTCGCAGATTATTGTGTGCCAACACACACTCAACCCTTTCAGACCTTTTTTTGCATAGTGTTTCGAGCCTTTTAGTAGTCTTAAGGACGTTACCACAAGAAGAAGCACTTTTATTTTGTTTCCTTATGCTGAGAAATAGCAAGAACAGTGAAAGGAATTCTGTAAGTTGAACACTATTAATTTAGAGAATTGTATTAAACTAAGGAAGGAAATTTATTATCTGTTACTCTTAAATAAACACTGCTAGTTGTATTTATTTTGTGCTCAAACAGTTATGTAGTATAGAGCAATGGTTTACAAACTTACAAGTCATGGAACATTCTTAGTGCGAGTGAAATTTCAAGCCCACCATGTTACATTCAGACAATGTTCCTTTTGCATCTGGAGAGCCATTTTCTTCAGCACCAATGGACAAACTGTATCATTCCACATTGTTTACTTTCAGTCTTCCCACATCAGTACCTACATCTGTGACTGCAATCAGTGCTGCGACTACACCTTTTGACAGCCGCCACTCCAACTGAGCTTTCGCTCCCATTTTTACAAGCTGTCCACAGTCGCAACAGTAAGAAGTTTCCTTCTGCAAAGCAATGTAGCACTTGAGCTAATACCAGGTTATGTAACTGCCCCTCCTGTGGATCTGTTATCCTAAACTACTGGCTCTCACTTACAAGAATCCATGAACATGGTTCATGCCAGCAGAGCATATTTTCAACATGCATGGTACCACCAGTGATGACTTGAACTTTATGTGTTTAGTGTCCAGCCTCCATGAAACACCTGATTAATTAATTAATCTCATTTTCATTCCACTTCAGGTGGACAGGTATGCACATACCAAGTACATCATAATCTAGAGACTTTCTCTTCCCATCAATGTCACCATCCATAATTTCATCACACATGGTCCTCACTGACAAGTTCCGAATCCCCTGTTCATGCTCCTGGCAGCACTCACTGAACATTCCCACTACAGCACCTGCCTTGTCGCCCTCTGTGATCCAGTCACAGAGCCAGTAGCAGCCATAACCTGCTACACTGGTAGCATGTCACTCAAGGCAATGCAGTGCACTAATTTCACAAGAACAGTGATCTATAGTGGACGCAATTGGGCGCCCTGATGGTATGCAGTGCCAACAGTATGCTCAACTAGGCAGACTATTTGACATGGAACTATCAATGAAATTGCAGTTTTCAGTAGATACAGGGGCAGAAGCCAGTGTTTTGCTGCCCTACACAGCAGTTCTTCCACCTGCTTACCCCTGGTTTTGGTGGACAGTTCTTTGAATGCTCATGGTTTAAAAGATGACAAAGTATACGTAACAAACTCATTTACACTGACATGGATTTGTTTCACATGGCTTCTGTGCATAGAGTACTGCTGGATATTGACTGTTTTTGCCACCTCTCCTCATCAATGGACATTAAATCACCAGCACTACTCCAACGCTTAAAACCAAAAAATCCTGCTAACTTTGTGTGCAACCTGATGGACAATATGACATTACAAAAGTGATTTCTACAAATCACTGCAGGCAAATGCCAGGATGGTTCCTCTCAAAGGGCACAGCTGATTTCCTCCCACATCCTTCCCCAAAAATCCAGCCTTAAGCAGGACATTAAACCCTAAGATGCTACAAAAACTTTACTTCAATCAGAGCAGTTGAGACATCCCTCTCACTCTCATCAAACTTCACACAGACACTTCCATGTTATGACCAAAATGGTGATGTGCACAGCAGGATGCATGACACTTTGTGCAAGCTAACTGATGGCCAAGCCGAGATTAATCATCTTGATGCATCTATTTATCAGCTACTTGCTGTGCCTGTCACCAAGTCAACATTGCTACAAGTCATCAGCAGCAAACAATTGCAGGAACTATGGACCAGGTTAATCCCACAGCAGCAGCAATTGCTAGCACCTTGATCTCTTCCTGTCTTCTCTACATAGCTGTGACCACAAATAACACTTGTCATGTCATAAATACCACACGTGGCCTCTACACTACTGGCCATTAAAATTGCTACACCAAGAAGAAATGCATATGATATATGGATATTCATTGGAGAAATATATTATACTAGAACTGACATGTGATTACATTTTCATGAAATTTGGGTGCATAGATCCTGAGAAATAAGTACCTAGAATAACCACCTCCGGTCGTAATAACGGCCTTGATATGCCTGGGCACTGAGTCAAACAGAGCTTGGATGGTGTGTACAGGTACAGATGCCCTTGCAACTTCAATATGATACCACATTCATCAAGAGTAGTGACTGCCATATTGTGATGAGCCAGTTGCTCGTCCACCATTGACCAGACATTTTTCAGTTGGTGAGAGACCTGGAGAATGTGCTGGTCAGGGCAGCAGTCAAACATTTTCCATATCCAGAAAGGCCCGTACAGGACCTGCAACATGTGGTCGTGCATTATCATGCTGAAATGTAGGGTTTTGCAGGGATCGAATGAAGGGTAGAGTCACGGGTCTTAACACATCTGAAATGTAGTGGCCACTGTTCAAAGTGCCATCAATGCGAACAAGAGGTGACCGAGACACGTAACCAATAGCACCCCATACCATCATGCCGGGTGATACACCACTAAGGTGATGACGAATAAACGCCTCCAATGTGCGTTCACCGCAATGACACCAAATATGGATGAACCATCATGATGCTGTAAACACAACCTGGATTCATCTGAGAAAATTATGTTTTGCCATTCTTACACCCAGGTTCATCGTTGAGTATGCCATCGCAGGCGCTCCTGTCTGTGATGCAGCATCAAGGATAACCACAGCCACAGTCTCCAAGATGATATTCCATGCTGCTGCAAATGTCGTCGAACTGTTTGTGCAGATGGTTGTTGTCTTGCAAACATCCCCATCTAGTGACTCAGGTATCAAGATGTGGCTGCACGATCTGTTACATCCATGCGGATAAGAAGCTTGTCATTTCAACTGCTAGTGATACGAAGCCATTGGGATCCAGCACTGCATTACGTATTGCCCTCCTGAATCCACCGATTCCATATTCTGCTAACAGTCATTGGATCATGACCAACACGAGCAGCAATGTCATGATACAATAAACCGCAATTGCGATAGGCTACAATCTGATCTTTATCAAAGTCGGAAATGTGATGGTACGCATTTCTCATCCTTACACGAGGCACCACAACAACGTTTCACCAGGCAACGCCAGTCAACTGCTATTTGTGTATGAGAAATTGGTTGGAAACTTTCCTCATGTCAGCACATTGTAGGTGTCGCCACCAGTGCCAACTTTGTGTGAATGCTCTGAAAAGGTAATCGTTTGCATACCACGGCATCTTCTTCCTGTCGGTTAAATTTCACGTCTGTAGCACGTCATCTTCGTGGTGTAGCAATTTTAATGGCCAGGAGTGTATGTTCAGCACGAGGTATGCTGCCTCGCTCGTAAAAAACACATTGATGCTAAGAATGCCATCCTCGAATTGCTCCATTCTGACATTGTATGGGCTTCTTCCAGTGACAAGTCATCACCGATTCACCTGGTACCTAAGAAAAATGTCTCCTTCTGCCTCTGTGGTGATTACTGCACCATCAAAACCCATACTATCTTACAAGGGAATGGTCAGACTTGTCATGTCGAAACGTGTGTTGCTATTTTTACCACTGTGAGTTAACATTGAAGGAAGTCTGTATGCAGACTGTTAGCTGCTTACATGACCTGGAAGTCTGTAAAAACTTTTATGAAGTATGACATTATTGTCACATGGTTTCCACACTTATAACTGCCTGTTGTACAACCCTGACCTCTCTCGCTATGTTATACCAATGCCATCTAGGAACAAGGTGGCATTAGCTACGTGCCGCTCTCCTGCCACAGTGACCGTATGATAATTAAGAAATACAATAATAACAAATTTGTTGACGAATGTAGCTGATATGTTATCTACAACATTCTTTCCATAGACACAAATACATATATGGTTTAGAAAACGTCAAACTTTTATTTCTTGTAATTACAGCAAAAATGCGAAATATGGATACAATGATCAATACACAGGTTTTTTGTGTACCAAGAACATACAAGCAAAGACGACATATGACAAACCCTGCAAATCAAAGACATTGTTAGACGTCCGTAGACAAAACTCGGCCGGTGTTAGGAAGGAATCAGACCTAATATCAGTATATTTCGAGGCATGCCACACACATTTAATCACATTTTGAAAACTTGACTGATCTGCATTGTAAACATAAGATTCACAAAAACTTGCGATCTTATTTTTTGCAGTCGTAAGAAAAGCTTCTATCATTTCCATTTGAGTCACTTAATTTTCCGACCTGTTTCTCGATACAAATTTTGTTATTTTTTTGTGCCACAATTTTATGTTTTCTTTTGAAGCAACTAACCCAACTTAGAGAAGCTGTAAAATCTTTGGCGCCTATCGTGTTGGCAATCTCTAACGCCCAATCACGCAAAGTTGTGTCACTGACACTCAGTGACTGTCGTCTGCCATCAGTAAATTGCTCAAAAAGTCATGCATTTATCTCTGTCGCAATGTCCAGTCAACTCTTACATTGTCCAGTGACTTCCTTTTTCCATCTATGCAATTCATGTACAGAACGGACAAAGCGATACCTGTTTTGAACAGTACTGACACATAGGTGTTTCTTACCACTTTTGTTCAACAAATACTTCACCACTTTTTCTTTGTCTGATAATGTAATTGTAGTTGCTGGTGTTGCTTTCGGAGATAACTGATGAAGTTACATGGTACTATCACTTGAAGAGTCTTCATGTGTGCAACTTTCTTCCGTTTCTTCGCCGTCTGTAGATTCACAGTCTGCAATATCGAGTGTTTCAGTCGTTTCTAACCACATGTCTGTCTATTTACATGCTCGTATAGAAGTTTAACTACCATATCGCACATCACATAGTCTTCACGCGTGTTTTCTGTTGATAGCTTAATTTGGCTTCCGTGGCATATCTCCATGGCAAGTGGCAAAACATTTACAGTGTTTGCCATCACCTGTGAAGGGAAAATGAATGTTCATCGTAAAGTGCTTGCGGAGTATAGATGTAGATGAACAGAATATCTTTCACATCTCTAAACGGTTTCAGGACGGTATGTTTTGAATTACATACCAGAAATGAAAAGGAAGTGCATGCCATAGAAATGTATATTTGTATCCCCTTTCCACCAAACCTGTGCAACGATATTCCTCTTTAGTGAACGCCACGATAAGAAGGCCGCACCTCCCGACTATGTGCATAACGCTCACCACAACAACAGCTCACGACTCGCCATTTCCAGCCGTCGCCGCATGCACCAAGCAGGAAAAACAGCCATTATAATTATTTTTGTAGGTGACTTCCACATTATGTCAGCAGCTAATATTCTGCATACAGACTTTCTTCACTGTTAACTAATAGTGCTAAAAAAATCAATACATGTTTCGACATGACAAGTCTGACCATTCCCTTGTTAGACAGCTATCCCATTCTAATATCCAGGATTTTTCACTCTTACTCAATGGCACTAGCATATTCAGCTTCCTCATTTATAAGTTGTGTGCCTCGGTTGCACAGTGGTAGAGTGTCAGACTACAAATCCAAAAGTCGTGGGTTTGATCCCTGCAAGGTCCTATGATTTTTATTCGTCAGTTTCCCCTTTTTCCTCCTCTGGCAGTATTGCTTATGTGAAAAATAGCGATTAGCACCATGGTTCAGAACCCACGTTAGACTGTAGGTTCCCCTATAACTGGCTGGGTAAGTTAGTTCGAAGGACCATGCCTAGTAAAGCACTGTGGTTTTTTTTTTTTTTTTTTTTTTTTTTTTTTTTTTTTTTTTTTTTTTTTTAATACCATTTATAAGTAGGCTCACTGTCACATTCTGATTTCTTATGATATTCCTAAGATGGCTATGATTACACCATTCAGTCTCTATAAATACCTGTTTATGCCGTATATAATATAGTGAGAACAGTTTACAACTCACCGCAAAGACGTGGCGATGAGCTGCGACAGGCACATACAAAAGACACACACGTACAACACATTCAGCTATCGGTCATGGCCTTCTTCAGAAAATAGAACACTCACACAGGCACACAACACAGTCATACAACCATCACCTCCGACTGCCACACTTCAAATCGCGCTCTGCAGTGAATCGTGGATGGGAGGGGAGGGGAAGGGAGAGGGATAAGAAGGTTACGTCACGGTGGTGGGGATGGGTTAGATGGGAATAACGAGATGCAGCTTAGGAATGGAGTGGGGAGGCGGGCGAGGGGAGAAAATAAAATAAAGTAAAATGAATATACATAGAAAATGTGTGGCACTAAGGTGATGAAAAATATAAAATAAAGTAAAATGTATATACAGATGACCAAAACTACATGAAACTACAAGAGGGAGAGTAAGGAAAGGTGTATTAGAATAACTGGAAGGGGGAGGAATAAGCTGCATCAACAATCGGCGTGTTGAAAGTCGGTGGGGTGTCGGCTCCAAGGGCTTTATAACCACGCCGATTGTTGATGCAGCTTATTTCTCCCCCTTCCAGTTATTCTAATACACCTTTCCTTACTCTCCCTCTTGTATTTTCACGTAGTTTTGGTCATCTGTGTATACATTTTACTTTATTTTATATTTTTCATCACCTTAGTGCTACGCATTTTCTATATATATTTATTTTACTTTATTTTATTTTCTCCCCTCACCCGCCTCTCCACTCCATTCCTAAGCTGCATCTCGTTATTCCCATCTAACCCATCCCCACCACCGTGACGTAACCTTCCTATCCCCTCCCCTCCCGTCCCCGATTTACTGCAGAATGTGATTCGAAGTGCGGCAGTCGGAGGTGATGGTTGTATGACTGTGTTGTGTGCCTGTGTGATTGTGTAAGTGTTCTATTTTCTGAAGAAGGCCATGGCCGATAGCTGAATGTGTTGTAAGTGTGTGACTTTTGTATGTGCCTGTCGCAGCTGGTTGCCACATCTTTGCGGTGAGTTGTAAACTGTCCTAACTATATTATTAATTCCAACCTGGACTTTCCAGTATTACTGTATATGTTTATGCCATATGGGTTGAAACATGCAGTGCAAACTTGGCAGAGGTTCCCCTGTGTATATTTCTCCACATGGACCAGAATTCTATGGACAATGGGCACATCAAAGGAGCTGAAAATATTGTTTTACCTATCACAGGTAGATACGATTTATGAGCTATCTATATATATAAATGTGAATGTCTGTTCGGTGTAAGTTTATCACGTCTGAACCCCAAGACATAAAGAGCTAAAAATTTGTACAGTTACTAATGTCTACCCAGGGAAGGCTTTAGGCATGGTTTTATTGTGATCAGATAGCTATTTCTCTATATATACTAATGTGAATGTCTGTTCGGTGTACGCTTATCACGTCCGAACAGCAAAACGCAGAGGCTTAAATATTTGTACAGTTACAAATTTACAGCTGAGGAAGGTTTAAGGCACAGTTTTATAGTGATCTGATAGATATTTAGTAATTTGAAGAATATAATGCGAAATGCTGAACAATAATTACTCTTTGAAAATTATATTTACACTTTGAAAATGGTTTTATTGGTCGCATTGTTGCTTGAGGTTTGATAATGATACAAGGGTGGAGTATATTGGGATGTAAAGTTATGTAAGTCTGTCTGTGTAAATGTGTGGGTGTGTGTGTTTTTGTTTACCCTCTTTTTTTCCCCCCAAGGTAAGTCTTTCCTGTCCCGGGATTGGAATGACTCCTTATCCACTCCCTTGAAACCCTCATCATTTCCTTTTCCCTCTCCTTCCCTTCTGCCTGACGAAGCAGCTAGGCTGCGAAAGCTTGTATGTGTGTTTGTGTGTGATTTTATTTATTTTATTTGTTTCTATCGACGAGCCGGTCCTTTTGGTAAGTCATCTGTTTTCTATTTTTATTTTTGTTTATCCCACCGGGAAAGTTTCCCTCTATAATTTTCTTTAAAAAATCGATTTGACGTTCCGCGCATTACATCAAGTGATCGATCTGTGATATTATTACAATCATTATTGTTGAATATCATGATTGGATTCTTTGAAACGAGTGTATTTTTACATGTTATTTGATCTACACTACTTACTTTCCTGATAAACGGCAAGTGCATAGACTTCTGCAATCTGATAGGAATATTTTTCAGTTCTGCTTTATCAGCGACATTTCCTCAAAAATTAGTGAAATGAATTACATTAGCCAATTGTTATTTAAACTTCGTGGATAAATGTGCATTGCGTTACTTTACACATATTACAACAGTACATCTACTTTTAATAGATCACATTCAGACAACTTGCTTCGAAAAGGAAAACATCATTATTTCTTATATATTCTCCGATAATGATATTAAAAAAAGGGAGATAGACAGAGAGAAAAGGGATAGGAAAAGTACTAACTCCAAGCTGGAATAAATAAATGAATACCTGGGGAACACCGGGTTTTCAGCTAGTTTGTCTATAAGAAGCGGTGGATATGCATTCTCAACATGAGAATCTCCGGAGTCTCATGGCAGACGGATCCAGCATCTTCACATCGCACATCACCAGCTCCCAAATTTGACAACCAACATTTTTATTGTGATTTTTCCACTGGTTATCCTTCTCTTTGGTGCCCAACATGCTATAGAGCAAAACTTTGGACTCCTTAGACGGTCTTTCACACCACTGTGTGCAAGCCGCAATGAAGCTGGTTACAGATTGCATCATGTGGCCCAGTATCTGTTGTGACTATTGCAATTGGACAGGCATGTGTGTGCCATGTCAGCAGGCTAAAGTCACTAGGCATATGTCACCATGTGCAGACCTTTCTCTGTCCAGACAAAATGTTTCAAGCACATATATTTGGTCATCACTTGCCCCCTCACATTCTCAGAAGTTTTCCAGTACCTCTTTTCTGAAACTGAACACTGCACACACTGGATGGAAGCTATCCTACTCATCAATATTACTGCAGACATGATGGCCTCAGCATTGGAAAAATCAGCAAAAGAATGGATCTTACAACACTATCCATGTACCAAGTGCTGGTCAGAATTTGCTCCATAAACACAAAAGGTAAATTCTAGTTGCAGGTTATCACGCCCCACACAAGAAGTACTGGAGTGGGGCCAATGTTTTGGACAAATGCACTATATAAATCAGCACTTGTCAGGTCTATGTCACACATGCAAATAAGCATCACTTCCACATAGACAGAATCTGCTTTCATCGCTGAAGATCAAAGCCTGCCATTTGATCTTCCAATTGATCCTCTGACAGAATCAAACATGTTGACGATTCTGGGCTCTGAAACTCTTTCAACTGTGCTGTGGTAGCTGTTTAATCTTCCACTGCTGCTTTTACATGACCTTGACAGACATCTGTGCTGTGTGGATAACCAGAACATTGTCTACTAGTATGAGAATGTCACATGACCATTGTAACCAACATCATTGCACAACTGATGCAGCATCTCCAACATGAGTGGCTGTTCCCAAAAAAGACCATCCCACCGCTCAGAAGGCCTTAATCTGAATCCTTTCAAAGTTGCTCAGTTGGCTGCAGGAAGCACATGTGTATTTCCATGGCATGGCACCCATTTGCACACATATGGTGCTCTGGTAACTATGTCACTATGCTATCTGTTGGCACATTACATTGAAGCCATTATCAGTACATCTATTATGCCCCAGGTCACATCTGCCATCATCAGATCAAAATCAATGTTATCCTTCCACGTGTTTTTTTTTTCCCCAGTCCCCCCCCCCTCCTCTTTTCCCGCTCCCAAGGCGCATTTGATTCAATCTAATTTTGTATTTCTATGTTTATAAACAAACATCCTATCAAAAAAAATGAACTTAAATAGTAAGAATCTTCAAAAGAAAATTTCATAAGGATACAAGTTGCTGCAGTTATAGCTAAAGGGGCCAACAAGAATGAAATATACACAATCCATTAAATATTTAATTTATTTGGTAACACTAATTAACAACTAATCG
The DNA here is from genome assembly GCA_026315105.1 of Locusta migratoria. Classification (NCBI taxonomy): domain Eukaryota; kingdom Metazoa; phylum Arthropoda; class Insecta; order Orthoptera; family Acrididae; genus Locusta; species Locusta migratoria. Next base: position 811,553,376 of record CM048744.1, on the reverse strand, counting down.
GTGTTTCCATTATTAAAAGTTTGACATACCAGGTCACTTTAAGTTATTTCCCTGGGATGCCAATGTCCTTATGCTACAAGTACTCACTTCTTACTTGTAAAATCAGTTCCCACAGTAGGCACAGATATGTTCACAGTTCCAGTGTGCTGCCAGTCACTGATGAGACTTGTCCCTCGTTTGTATTGTATTAGGTAACCTGTTAGAGGACTGTTCCCATCGAATGGTGGATGCCACGACAAACGAACTGATCTGCTATTGATTTCAGTCACCTCAACATCAAATGGGGGATCTGGTGGCTCTGAAATAAAAAAATTAAAAAATATTACTCTATATGAACAGAGACTTATCTAAAGTGAGATGGAGTGCATACACATTAAACAATCTCACAGAACCACTTCCCATCACGAATATAAGTGAAAAGTATGTCTACATAATGTGAGTCAGTGAAAAAATACAAAAATTGAAAGGGATGTAGAGGAGGCTATGCTAAGTGTTCATAGGTAATTATTATGGAGCCTGGAATGAAAAATTATGAATTTATATGAGCTTTCATATTTGGAAAGAATTAATATTTATTGATCTCACAAGGTAGAGGGCCTTCTCTTCCCATCCAGCACTATGGTGATGTAGTAAAGACATTTTTACAGTTTTCCAAACAGACATGAGCTGGTGCCCTGTTGGGATGTAACCACAGTATAGCCGAGACAACAAATAGTCCTTCCTTCACAACCTTATCAGAATCACTTGGTCCACCCCAACCTGCCGTGCCACCTTTCTGGATGTTCAGTTTTACCTCTCGGATGGCGCCATACACACCTCTGTCCACATTAAAACCACCAGTCACTGACAGTACCTGCATTCTGACAGCTGCCATCCTTTACACACTAACCACCCATGGTTACCATATCCATAGTGACAAAAGCTCCCGTGCCCAAGCTGCTGAAGGTCTTACGAACACCTCTCTGGGATTGGTGACTATGTTTGGTCCCTTCTTTTCTAAACCAGCCAACACCTCTCCACTATATCATAGAGCACTGCACCCACATGGCAGATACAACTGAAAACCAAGCATTTACACTTGCCTGTAGGACAGGTTGCTCACTCACTCCCAAACATCACTCACTCACTGGATGATAGACTACAGCCTTGTGGTCATGTCATGCAGCTAAGTCACCTGGGCTCTACACAGTATCTTCACCACATTTTGGCACTAATAGGCCTGTTTTTCAATCTCTGGCAAATTAAATATATGTCAAATTTTGTCACATGCTGGTTTGGCCTGAAAATTATCTAAGATTATAATCAGTGACACTGAGCATAAAAAGAAACAGCTGACTGTCAACTACATTGAAGTTTCACACAGGAATGAATTTCAAAATAGAATTTCCTTTTGGCTGTGTATTTTTCATTCTTTCTATGGAGAAAGTGTGTTGCATACTTTAGATTCACCAAATGTTACCAGAGTAGCTTCATGTGATATTTATATACTGCACAAATATTTAAAATGCCAAAGAATGCGTGCATGTTAGTTACTACTTTACATGAAACAGATGATCTGCTTGCGAACAAGGGTAGTTGCAGGAGAGGAAAGCAACTACCCTACAGATCTCTAAAGATATTTGACTTACCTAAAGTACAGGCTTGTCGACAGAAACATCAAACACACACAAAAACACACAAACATTCGAGCTTCACGTAAAAAATAGGTGAAGTCCACTTACCAGGCAGTGATAGCAACAAATAAACACAAAGACACACACACACACAAACGAAAGCTTTCGCAGCCTAGCTGCTTCGTCAGGCAGAAGGGAAGGAGAGGGAAAAGGAAATGATGAGGGTTTTAAGGGAGTGGGTAAGGCGTCATTCCAATCCCGGGACAGGAAAGACTTACCTTGGGGGAAAAAAGGAGGGTAAACAAATACACACACAGCCACATATTTACACAGATGCAAGTATACTTAGGCAGACATACTGTAGAACTGTAGAAAGCAAAGAAGTTAGAAGTTAGAGAGAGATGCCACTTGAGGCAGAGGCTCTGTCCAGAGAACAGAGGCAAAGATGTTAAGATGGTGCGTGGGAATTCGAATTTAGCGGAGTATGAGACCAGGTGAGCAACGGAAAGAGAGAATATGCTGAAGGGCTAGTTCCCATCTTCGGAGTTCTGAAGGATTGGTGTCGGTGGGAAGTATCCAGATAACCCGGACAGTGTAACACTGCACCAAGATGTGCTGGTCGTGTCCTAAGGTGTGTTTAGCCACAGGGTGATCCTCATTACCAACAAACACTGTCTGCCTGTGACCATTCATGCGAATGGACAGTTTGTTGCTGGTCATTCCCACATAGAACGCTTCACTCTGCAGGCATGTCAGTTGGTAAATCACATGGGTGCTGTCGCAAGTGGCTCTGCCCTTGATTGTGTACACCCATTGGGTTACGGGACTGGAGTAAGTGGTGGTGGAAGGGTGCATAGGGCAGGTTTTACAACGGGGGTGGTTACAAGGGTAGGAGCCAGAAGGTAGGGTTAGGTGGTTTGGGGATTTTATAGGGATGGACTAGGAGGTTACAGGGGTTAGGTGGGCGGCGGAAACACACTCTCGGAGGAGTGGGAAGGATGTCATGAAGGATGGATCTCATTTCGAGGCAGGATTTTAGGAAGTCGTATCCTTGCTGGAGAGCCACATTCAGAGTCCGCTCCAGTCCCGGAAAGTATCCGGTGACAAGAGGGGCATTTCTGGGGTTCTGTTGAAGGTTCTGAATTTGGGGGGATGAGGAAGTGGCTCTGGCAATTTGCTTCTGTACCAGATCAGGAGGATAGCTGCGGGATATGAAGGCTGTTATCAGGTTATTGGTGTATTGGTTCAGGGATTCAGGACTGGAGCAGACTCGTTTGCCACGAAGACCTAAGCTGTAGGGAAGGGAACTTTTGATATGGAATGGATGGCAGCTGTCATAATGGACGTACTGTTGTTTGTTGGTAGGTTTGATGTGGACGGATGTGTGAAGTTGGCCGTTGGACAGATGGAGGTCAATATCGAAGAACGTGGCATGGGATTTGGAATAGGACCAGGTGAATTTGATGGGACCAAAGGAGTTGAGGTTGGAGAGGAAATTCTGGAGTTCTTCTTCACTGTTAGTCCAGATCATGAAGAAGTCATCAATGAATCTATACCAAACTTTGGGTTGACAGGCTTGGGTATCCAGGAAGGTTTCCTCTAAGCGTCCCATGAATAAGTTTGTGTACGAGGGGGCCATCCTGGTTTCCATGGCTGTTCCCTTTAGTTGTTGGTATGTCTGGCCCTCAAAAGTGAAGAAGTTGTGGGTTAGGATGAAGCTGGCTAGGGTATTAAGGAAAGAAGTTTTAGGTAGGGAAGTGGGTGGTCGGCGTGAAAGGAAATACTCCATCGCAGCGAGGCCCTGGGGATGTGGGATATTTGTGTATAAGGAAGTGGCATCGATCGTTACAAGGATGGTTTCAGGAGGTAACAGGCTGGGTAAGGATTTCAGGCGATCGAGGAAGTGGTTGGTGTCTTTGATGAAGGATGGGACACTGCACATGATGGGTTGAAGGTGTTGGTCTATGTAGGTAGAGATTCGTTCTGTTGGGGCTTGGTAACCGGCCACAATAGGGCGGCCGGGATGATTGGGTTTGTGAATCTTCGGAAGTAGGTAGAAGGTGGGGGTGTGGGGTGTTGGTGGAGTCATGAGGTTAATGGAGTCAGGCGAAAGGTTTTGTAGGGGAACCTAAGGTTTTGGTGATTCCTTGAAGCTCTGCCTGGACATCAGGAATGGGATCGCCTTGAAACACTTTATATGTGGTTTTATCTGAAAGCTGACGCACTCCCTCTGCCACATACTCCTGCCGATAAAGTACCACTGTCGTGGAGCCCTTGTCCAAGTACACCGTACTTGTGTCTGTGTGAATGTGTGGGTGTGTGTGCATTTGTTTACCCTCCATTTTTTCCCCTAAGGTAAGTCTTTCCTCTCCTGGGATTGGAATGGCTCCTCACCCCCTTCCTTAAAACCCTCATCATTTCCTTTTCCCTCTCCTTCCCTTCTGCCCGAAGAAGCAACTGGGTTGCGAAAGCTTGCGTTTGTGTGTGTGTGTGTATTCATTTATTTATTTGTGATGCTCCTTTGCCTGGTGAGTAACCTTGTCTATTTTTTATATTTAATTTTTCGTCTTTATATATATATATATATAAAAAATAGAAGACAGATGACTTACCAAAAGGACCGGCTCGTTGATAGAAAAAAATAAAATAAATAAAATCACACACAAACACACATACAAGCTTTTGCTGCCTAGCTGCTTCATCAGGCAGAAGGGAAGGAGAGGGAAAAGGAAATGATGAGGGTTTCAAGGGAGTGGATAAGGACTGTCCATTCGCATGAATGGTCACAGGCAGACAGTGTTTGTTGGTAATGAGGATCACCCTGTGGCTAAACACGCTTTGGTGCACGGCCAGCACATCTTGGCACAGTGTTACACCGTCCGGGTTATCTGGATACTTCCCACCGACACCAATCCTTCAGAACTCCGGAGATGGGAACTAGCCCTTCAGCATATTCTCTCTTCCCGTTACCCACCTGGTCTCAACCTCCGCTAAATTTGAATTCCCACCCACCATCTTAACATCTTTGCCTTGGTTCTCTGGACAGAGCCTCTGCCTCAAGTGGCATCTCTGTCTAACTTCTAACTTCTTTGCTTTCTACAGCTCTACAGTGTGTCTGCCTAAGTGTACTTGCGTCTGTGTAAATGTGTGGGTGTGTGTGTTTTTGTTTACCCTCTTTTTTTCCCCCCAAGGTAAGTCTTTCCTGTCCCGGGATTGGAATGACTCCTTATCCACTCCCTTGAAACCTTCATCATTTCCTTTTCCCTCTCCTTCCCTTCTGCCTGATGAAGCAGCTAGGCTGCGAAAGCTTGTATGTGTGTTTGTGTGTGATTTTATTTATTTTATTTGTTTCTATCGACGAGCCGGTCCTTTTGGTAAGTCATCTGTCTTCTATTTTTATTTTTGTTTATCCCACCGGGAAAGTTTCCCTCTATAATTTTCATTTCATCATATATATATATATATATATATATATATATATATATATATGTGTGTGTGTGTGTGTGTGTGTGTGTGTGTGTGTGTGTGTGTTTTCCTCTTTATCTTTCCGTCTTTCTGCGGCCTACTCCGCTTAGCATCATTCAGTCACTCATCTTTTCTTCTCTTTACTGATTGATCTTTTCTCTTTGGTTATATATCCTCTCTGGCTTGGCTCAGTACTAATATACAATATCTCTGACTTCCACACTCCTTAGACACCATTCTCATGACCCAGGTCGTGGATTACCTTCCCCTCCTGTTCCCATCCTTTTTTCTTCCCTTCTCTTCCACCTGAAGAAGGAACTGTGTTCCGAAAGCTATTTCTTTTCTGTCCTTTTTCTTTTTTCTTCATTTGTGTCACTATCAGCAGTACAGCACAAAGATAAATTCAAAGTGAGATCGTTTTCTTTTATGACGTCAAGTCTTTCAGCAGATCTACGGAAATAATGTAAATAATGCAAAGTAAACTACAAAATTCTTATCTGAAGGTTTCCATATAACACTTTGGATCAGCCATTACATATTGAATCTCTAATCTGAAACCACTGTGCTAGATTTGGTGAATAATGGATTCTGCTGAGCCAATTGGACAGAACCCTATTCATAACAGTGCCACGCACTAGAAATATTTTTTGCTTTTCTGCCGCTTCAATTACTGCATATATGTCTTAAAACAGCAAGTTCACCGGTGTTACTGTCCATAACAAAGGGATGATTGCAGCAAACTAGACATAATAATAAAAGAAATTGTCTCAGGAGTTTCAAATGATATTACAATGTCAAAACAAGATTTTATTTAGGTGTTTATTTTGAAGGTGTTGGTCTATGTAGGCAGAGATTCGTTCTGTGGGGGCTTGGTAACCGGCCATGTGTGTGTGTGTGTGTGTGTGTGTGTGTGTCTGCCTAGGTGTACTTGTGTCTGTGTGACTGTGTGTGCATTTGTTTACCCTCCATTTTTCCCCCAAGGTAAGTCTTTCCTCTCCCGGGATTGGAATGGCTCCTTACCCCCTTCCTTAAAACCCTCATCATTTCCTTTTCCCTCTCCTTCCCTTCTGCCTGAAGAAGCAACTGGGTTGCGAAAGCTTGTGTTTGTGTGTGTATTCATTTATGTATTTGTGATTCTGTTACACCTTGAGTATGTCTGCCTAGGTGCACTTGTGTCTGTGTGAATGTGTGGGTGTGTGTGCATTTGTTTACCCTCCATTTTTTCCCCCAAGGTAAGTCTTTCCTCTCCCAGGATTGGAATGGCTCCTTACCCCCTTCCTTAAAACCCTCATCATTTCCTTTTCCCTCTCCTTCCCTTCTGCCTGAAGAAGCAACTGGGTTGCGAAAGCTTGCGTTTGTGTGTTTGTATTCATTTATTTATTTGTGATGCTGTTACACCTGTGCTCCTACGCCTGGTGAGTAATCTTCGTATATATATATATATTACTCACCAGGTGAAGGAGCACAGGTGTGACAGCATCACAAATAAATAAATGAATACACACACACACACACACACACACACACACACACACACACAAGCTTTCGCAACCCAGTTGCTTCTTTGGGCAGAAGGGAAGGAGGGGGAAAAGGAAATGATGAGGGTTTTAAGGAAGGGGGTAAGGAGCCATTCCAATCCTGGCAGAGGAAAGACTAACCTTCAGGGAAGATAATGAAGGTAAACAAATACACACACATACCCATACATTTACACAGACGTAAAACACCTAGGCAGACATACTATAGAAACCAAAGAAGTCAACAAGTTAGACAGAGATGCCACTAGAGGCAGGGGCTCTGTCCAGAGAACAGAGCCAAAGATGTTAAGATGTTAAAGATGTCAGACAGGAATTCAAATTTAGCGGAAGTTAAGACCAGGTGGGCAATGGGAAGAGAGAATATGCTGAAGGGCGAGTTCCCATCTCCGGAGTTCTGAAGGATTGGTGTCGGTGGGAAGTATCCAGATAACCCGGATGGTGTTGCACTGTGCCAAGATGTGCTCGCCGTGCACCAAGGCGTGTTTAGCCACAGGGCGATCCTCGTTACCAATAAACACTGTCTGCCTGAGTCCATTCATGCAAATGGACAGTTTGTTGCTGGTCATTCCCACATAGAATGCTTCACAGTGCAGGCATGTCAGTTGGTAGATCACGTGGGTACTATCGCAAGTGGCTCTGTCTTTGATCGTGTACACCCAATGTGTTACGGGACTGGAATAAGTGGTGGTGGAAGGGTGCATAGGGCAGGTTTTATAATGGGGGCAGTTACAAGGGTAGGAGCCAGAAGGTAGGGAAGGTGGTTAGGTGGTTTGGGGATTTCATAGGGATGGACTAGGAGGTTACGGAGGTTAGGTGGGCGGCGGAAAGACACTCTCGGTGGAGTGGGAAGGATGTCATGAAGGACGGATCTCATTTCGGGGCAGGATTTAAGGAAGTCGTATCTATGCTGGAGAGCCACATTCAGAGTCTGTTCCAGTCCCGGAAAGTATCCAGTGACAAGAGGGGCACTTCTGGAATTCTTCTGTTAAAGGTTCTGAATTTGGGGGGATGAGGAAGTGGCTCTCGCAATTTGCTTCTCTACCAGATTAGGAGGATAGCTGCGGGATGTGAAAGCTGTTATTAGGTTATTGGTGTACTGGTTCAGAGCTTCGGGACTGGAGCAAACTCGTTTGTGACGAAGACCTAAGCTGTAAGGAAGGGAACGTTTGATGCGGAATGGATAGCAGCTGTCATAATGCAGGTACTGTTGTTTATTGGTAGGTTTGATGTGGACAGATGTGTGAAGTTAGCCGTTGGACAGATGGAGGTTGACATCAAGGAAAGTGGCTTGGGATTTGGAATAGGACCAGGTGAATTTGAGGGGACCAAAGGAGTTGAGGTTGAAGAGGAAATTCTGGAGTTCTTCTTCACTATGTGTCCAGATCATGAAGATGTCATCAATGAATCTATACCAAACTTTGGGTTGACAGGCTTGGGTATCCAGGAAGGTTTCCTCTAAGCGTCCCATGAATAAGTTTGTGTACGAGGGGGCCATCCTGGTTTCCATGGCTGTTCCCTTTAATTGTTGGTATGTCTGGCCCTCAAAAGTGAAGAAGTTGTGGGTTAGGATGAAGCTGGCTAGGGTATTAAGGAAAGAAGTTTTAGGTAGGGAAGTGGGTGGTCGGCGTGAAAGGAAATACTCCATCGCAGCAAGGCCCTGGGCATGTGGGATATTTGTGTATAAGGAAGTGGCATCGATGGTTATAAGGATGGTTTCAGGAGGTAACAGGCTGGGTAAGGATTTCAGGCGATCGAGGAAGTGGTTGGTGTCTTTGATGAAGGATGGGAGACTGCACATGATGGGTTGAAGGTGTTGGTCTATGTAGGCAGAGATTCGTTCTGTAGGGGCTTGGTAACCAGCCACAATGGGGCGGCCGGGATGATTGGGTTTGTGAATCTTCAGAAGTAGGTAGAAGGTGGGGTGCAGGGTGTCGGTGGAGTCATGAGGTTAATGGAGTTAGGTGAAAGGTTTTGTAAGGGGCCTAAGGTTTTGAGAATTCCTTGAATCTCTGCCTGGAGATCAGGGATGGGATTGCCATGAAAGACTTTATATGTGGTACTGTCTGAGAGCTGACGCAGTGCCTCAGCCACATACTCCCGCCGATCAAGTACCACGGTCGCGGATTCCTTGTCAGCTGGGAAAATGACGATGGAATGGTCAGCCTTCAGATCATGGATAGCCGGTATTCAGCTGCAGTAATGTTGGGAGTAGGATTAAGATTTCTCAGGAAAGACTGGGCGGCAAGGTTGGAAGTAAGGAATTCCTGGAAGGTTTGAAGAGGGTGATTTTGAGGAAGAGCAGATGGGTCTCGCTGTGACGGAGGACGGAACTGTTCTAGGCAGGGTTCAATTTGGATAATGTCTTGGGGAGCTGGGTCATTAGGAGTAGGATTATTTTTCTTCGTGGCAAAGTGGTATCTCCAGCAAAGACTACGATTATAGGAAAGTAGATCTTTGACAAGAGCTGTTTGGTTGAATTTGGGAGTACGACTAAAGGTGAGGCGTTTGGATAGGACAGAGGTTTCAGATTGCGAGAGAGGTTTGGAGGAGAGGTTGACTACTGAATTAGGAAGTTGTGCTTCCGGATTGTGTGGATTGGAGTTTTGAGGTTTAGGGGGGAGAGGAGTTGGGAGTGGCAGATTGAGTAGATGGGAGAGACTGGGTTTGTGTGCAATAAGAGGAGGTTGAGGTTTATTGGAGAGGTTGTTGAGGGAGAGAGTATTGCCTTTCCGGAGGTGGGTGACCAGGAGATTGGATAGTTTATTGAGGTGGTGGGTAGCATGTTGTTCTAATTTGAGGTTGGCCTGAAGGAGGATGTTCTGAACAGCAGGTGTGGATGTGGGAGAGGAAGGGTTGAGGATTTTGATTAGGGATAGGAGTTGACAGGTGTGTTCATTGGCGGAGTTGATGTGTAGGTTAAGGATTAGGCGGGTGAGGGCTACGGATTGTTCAGTTTGGAATTGGTATGGGTGGGATGAAAGGATGGGTTACAGCCAGAGATGGATACTTTTAGTATGAGGCCCTTGGGAGTGATTCCAAATGTCAGACAAATCCGCATAAAAAGAATGTGGGAGCGTAATTTGGCTAGGGAGAAAGCATGTTTGCAGAGGGAATGTACACAAGACTGGATGGGGTTGTTGTAGGGATGTTGTGAGGGAGGCATAATATATGGATGAATGAGGAGTGGGAAATATGGGCTATGTAACAGGCTGCAATGAACAAATAAAAAATAAAAATATATATAAAAATAAATATAAAAAATTATTTACATATAGGGAGGGAGATGAATGTGGACAGTAATTCAGGTATGAGAAAAGAAAGGAAATAGAAAAAGTTTTTAAAATTTGTTGTTGATACTGTGGTCACCTTTAGTTGTCAACAACGTAGTATCAAAGGGTTAGGTAGAGGTATGGAGTGCAAAAAGGGTTTAAGGAAGGTGAAAATCGGAAAAAGTACCAGAAAACTGCGTGAGAATGCAAGGAAAACGTCTAAATAGGATTGGTTATATGATAGCAGATTACGATTTTGAGGCTGAAAATAGTCTGATGAAGGAAAAGTGGAATCAAAACCAACGGAAAGTTGCTGAAATATGATCGGAAAAGTATTAAACACGAACAGAAATGTGGAAAAATGGGAATGGAAGCAATCGCAAGGTAACTAAGAAATGCAGAAAATGGTTATAAACAATATAGAAAATATTGTTAGGAAATAGTGTTTACGATTTTAAATGAGAAAATTGGATGAGCGGCTTGTTTCAGATGGAAGCAGGAGTAATGAAAGTGGTAAATATCAAAATAAACTTACTAATAGGAAGAGGTTTGGAAGAAAACGTATTGTTGTAAGAATTAGCGAAATATGAACAGTAAACAAAGAAGTGAAGTAGAATGGAACTGATATGTAAAATGTAAATAAATGAATAAATAAAAAAAATGAATAAATAGAAATAAAAATAAAAACAAAAACCAACGGGAAAGTAAGATGACAGAAAAGATTTCGAAAAGTAACAGAGCAAGGACAAAAGTAATTGTTGGATTCAAATATATTATATGAATATTATAGACGAAAAATTCCTAGCAGGAAAAATTTTATATAAAAAATAGACAAAGATTACTCACCAGGCGAAGGAGCACAGGTGTGACAGCATCACAAATAAATAAATGAATACACACACACACACACAAACGCAGCATCACAAATAAATAAATGAATACACACACACACACACACACAAACGCAAGCTTTCGCAACCCAGTTGCTTCTTCGGGCAGAAGGGAAGGAGAGGGAAAAGGAAATGATGAGGGTTTTAAGGAAGGGGGAGAGGAAAGACTAACCTTCGGGGAAGAAAATGAAGGTAAACAAATACATACACACCCATACATTTACGCAGACGCTAACACACCTAGGCAGACATACTATAGAAACCAAAGAATTTAAGAAGCTAGACAGAGATGCCACTAGAGGCAGAGGCTCTGTCCAGAAAACAGAGACAAAGATGTTAAGATGTTAAAGTTGTAAAAAAAATTATTAAAAAAACACACATTCATTCATGCACTCACTCAGACAACTATATACACATAACTGTAATGTCTAGTTACTCCAACAACAGAAGGGGGGCGTAGAGGAGTTTGGGAATTGGGGAGATTTGAAATGTTAAGAATAATAAGGAAAAATAAAAACAGGAAATAAAGGAAAAATAAAGTTATGAAAAAAGGAAAAACAAACAAATAAGTAAAAATAAAAGTAATAAATTAAGGGGATATTGTAAGTGGCGATACACAGTTGTAAGAAAGACATGGATACAGGATAATGGGTGGGGAAGGTAAATGGGGGGCAGGGTGGAGATGTTAGGCATAGGATGAAGGGATGGGAAGTTATCTTAGGTTGAGGCCAGGATGGTTGCAGGACCATAGATTGTGTTGAGCGCAGTTCAGAAGAGTTGCTGGTGGAGGAGAGCATCCAGATGGCTTGGGTAGTGAAGCAGCCATTGAAATCCAGAGTGCTGTGTTCAGCTGAATGCCGTGCCACAGGGTGATATATCTTGTTTTTTTTGACACAGTTTGGCAGTGGCTATTCATTCTGGCTGACAGCTGGTTTGTCGTCATACTGATATAAAAAAAAACTGTGCAATGATTGCAGCAGAGTTGGTATTCATGTGGCAGCTTTCACAGGTGGCATGACTTCTGATGGGGTAGGAAAAACTGGTGATGGGACTGGAATAGGAAGTGATGGGTGGTTGGATTAGGCAGGTTTTGCATTGGGATCTTCCACAAGGATATGATCCCTGTGGTAAGGGGTTGAGGTTGGGAGTGACATAGGGATGGACTAGGATGTTGTGGAGGTTGGGTGGGCAACAGAACACCACTTTATGAGGGGTCAGAAGGATCTTGGGTAGGATATCTCTCATTTCAGGGCAGGATGACAGATAAGCAAAGCCCTGACAAAGGATGTGATTAAGTTGTTCCAGTCTGGGGTGGTATTGGGTGACAAGGACACTCCATTGTGACTGGTTACTGGGATTGGGGGGGGGGGGGGGAGGATTGGTGGTGTGTGGGGATATGGCTCAGGAAATCTGTTTGCAGACTAGGTCAGGAGGGTAATATCTGTCTGTGAAGGAGTTTGTGAGGCCTTCAGCACATTGAGTAAGGAACTTTTCCATTTTCCATCACTGCAGATTCGTCGTCCACAGGTGGCACAGCTGTATAGGAGGGATTCTTTTATGTGGAACGGATGGCAGCTATCAAAGTGCAGGTACTGTTGGTAATTAGTTGGTTTACTGTGGGCAGAGTTGTGGATGGAGCTGTCAGTGAGGTGGAGGCTAACATCAAGGATGGTGACTTACCGGGTTGAGAAGGACCAAGTGAAATTGATGGGGGAGAAGGAATTGAGGTTGTGAAGGAAGAGGATAGGGTGTCCTGGCCTGAGTCCAAATCATTAAAATATCATCAATGAACCCGAACCAGACCAGGGGTTTGGGGTTTTTGGAAGCTAGGAAGGTTTCCTCTAGATGGCCCATAAATAGGTTGGAATAGGAGGGTGCCATACAGGTGACCATGGCTGTGATGCGGATTTGATTGTATACTTATCCTTCAAAGGAAAAGTAATTGTTTGTTAGTATGTAATTGGTAAGGGTTATAAGAAATGAGGTATTGAGCTTGGAGTCTGAAGAATGTCTAAAAAAAGGTAGTGTTCGAGAGCAGCAAGACCGTGGGCATGTGGGATATTGGTGTACAGCAAAGTGGCATGAACAATGACAAGTAAGGATCCAGGAGGTAAAGTGATGACGATGTTGGAGAGTCTGTGAAAGAAGTGGTTGGTATCTTGGATGTGGGAGGCTAGGTTTCGAACAATTGGTTGGAGGTGTTGGTCAATGAGGGCTGAAATTCTTTCTGTGAGAGCACAGTAACCAGCCACAATTGGACATCCAGAATTGTTAGATTTATGGATTTTTGGGAGCATGTAAAATGTAGTTGTGCGGGGTGTTGTCAGGGTAAGGAGGAAGATGAATTCGGAGGAGAAGTTCTGGGATGGGCCATAAGATTTTAGCAGGGATTGTAAGTCAGTTTGAACTTTTGGGATGGGGTGGTCCTGGCACAACTTGTAGGTGGAGGAATCAGACAATTGACGTAGGCCTTCTGTCACATAATCACTGTGATTCATTACGACAGTGGTGGAACCCTGGTCGATGGGGAGGCTGATTAGGTTGGGATCTGTTTTGAGGTTGTGTAAGACTGTCATTTCTTCTGCCAAGAGGTTAATGTTCTTAGGAAGGAACTTGGGAAAGGGTGGTGATGCCAAGTTGGATGTGAGGAATTTCTGGAATGTGACTAGAGTGTGGTAAGGGGGGAGTTAGGGAGAGTCATGGTTGAATAGTGGTATGAACTATGAGAGGCAGGGTTCAATGTTGGAATTAGAATGGCTTTGGTTCAAAGGATTGGTGCCAAAGACATTTTAAAATACTCAGCAGTTTGAGGCACCATTTCTTCAGGTCCTTGAGGTGTGGCAACAATGTGAATTTTGAGTAAAAAAGTCAGGCCCAGAAACCTCACTGTTTCTTTAAAATGAAGAACAGCATCCGCAGTTCAGGGAAGTTTAAAACTGAACAGGAATGGTTAAAAAGAAACACACAGACTTCTCAGTTGAAAATTTAAAACCACTCTTCTTCGCCCAGTCATCCGATCATAGAAAAGTGAGTTGTAACTGACGAGTTGTTGTTGCAAGGCTAGATAAAGAGCAAAAGATAGAGAAGTCTTCAACAAATACAGAACACTAGACAGGACTTTTAAGAAGGGATACAAGACTGTTTATTGCTATGGAAAACAATGTAACACTTAAATTCTACCCTGAGGAACACCGCTGTCTAGCTCAAAATGATCATAGAGGATGTCACCGACTTGTTACCTAAAATACCTTGGAGAAAGAAAGGACATAACAAAAAGAGGAAGATAACCAGAGAATCCCCATCATGGAGCTGCCTGGGGATTAGATGCTTCCAAGTAGTATCATAGGCTCACTTGATGTCAAAAAAGATACCCAAAAAGTGCTGTCCACACAGGATAGCCTGATATATAGCTGCTTCCAGGAATGCCAGGTTATCAAAGGTGGATTGATATTTCCTGAACCCATACTGAAAAAAAATTAAGGAACTGTCTGGATTCTAACATCCAGACGAGGCAATGGTTGACCATCCACACTGAGGTCTTCCCCATACAGCTAGTACGGGTGATGCTATGGTAACTACTTGGGCTTGTACAGTCCTTCCCTGGTTTTAAAATAGGTACTAAAATCGCTTCACACCATGAGTCAGCAAAATGACCAGATGCCCAAATGACATTAAAAAGTGAGAGCAGGATTTCTCTGTTCCATTCTGTAAGGTGCTGTAGCATACTATAATGTACCCTATCATGTTCAGGGCATGCATCACGAGCTACAGACAATGCAGAATCTAGCTGCCACATGGAAGAAGGGCAGTTGTATTCTTCTGCAGTGGTGGACTTGAAGTCCAAATTGGCCTTCTCAGCACCCATTCTGTGGTGCTGGAAAGCAGGATCCTGCTGGGTGATGGAGGTTACAGTGGCAAAATACACCGCCATAGTCTGCACAATGCCTTGGTGTATTTTTACATTGTAACAACTGGAGCGGAAACTTTAGTGCGATAATAATGTCCCATTATGGAGCCGTTTAGCAGATTTCAAATTACTGGCAATACCCTCAAGCCATTCCTGAATGTAAAATGGAGAAACATTTTCAAAACTACCTTCTTTATGCTTAATTACCAAAACACATTCTGGCTAGCAGTGTGTGTTCTGTTACTGTTCCCAAAGCTTTGCATTGAACTTCCTGAATCCAGAGAACTGGCAAATCTAGCCCTCTTATTAGGATGGGAGTTGGTACCCACTACCAGTACACCCATCCCACTAGGAGGTTTAAAAATTCTTGAAAGATACATCTCGGTCCCATGAGCAGATAGGGAACTAGAGAGAGCACCACATGCCTAGGTAAGCCTAATACAACTAATGCTCAGCAGTATCCCCAGAAGTTGCTAGCAAACTACTGTTCGACCTCAACAGCCATGCATCCCATTAGCATGTAGCACACCACAGGATTGAGGGATTTTATTTATTTATTTCATAGACATATGTGTTCCTCACGACCCGGGCAGTCAAGCCAAGATCCCCATTTCCTGGTACACACAACTTTCCACCGCAGTGTCAGAGGGTGGTCGCTGAAGCTTGCCCAAAAATGGTGTCAGAGGACTGGCGGTGCCTGCCAGTCCTCAGCTCAGGGTCCCCAGGTTTGCCACGTTCGGACTCAGCAAATTAATTCTGAGCTCCCTGAGGGAAGCTGTCCATCAGTATAAATAGCCAACACCATATCATACCTGAGAGCGAAGATACACAACATGCAACAGAGCATAATGTGTTCGACAGCTGCCATCTGGAACTCCCCCTACTCCACCAGCATTTCTGAAATATGCAGATGGGAACGATCCTTAAAATTCAGCCTTTGCTCTAGAAATTGGCCGTAACTTAATAAAGGGGTAATGTTCTTTTCTCACACCCTCCATCAACAGTTCCCCCTTTCTCTGACCTACCAGCTCTTCCCATTTCAAGTCCACTCCAAACATCTGTGTATCAGGTTCCTAGTCTTTATACCTGTGATCCCTCCTTCACATATTCCTTCCCAGCCATATGGCCACCTCATCCCTTCTGAGGTGCTAGTCACCCGTCCCTAACTCCTTCTCCCACCACCCTTCATCCACCTTTACCCACACAACTTCCACCACAATACAGTCCTTCTACTGAAAGAAGTGTCACATGGGCCATCCAGCTAGCACTTAGCCACTATGTGCCATGAGCAGTCATTGTGAGTCAAAGTCTCACACAATTGACCAGTCACAGTGCACTTTTTGACATGTCAACATGGGCTTGGAAAATGATAATTTTTCTCCACATGCTGTATGGAGCATGATGAAGTTCGAATCAACAGGAGAAATGGGTGTCGCTGGTGGAAGAAGCCGATGACAACCACAGGTGGTTGAAGAAATCACTGATGCTATGACAGACAATGGTCTGCACAATTTCCCATCATCAAGCAGTGCACATGCTGTGTCATGACAGCTGAACACCTCGTGCTGCTTTGAACCATTCTAAAACTGTATACATACAAGATTTATGATTGAAGTGCAGCATATCAAGAGGGGCAGCCAGCAAACCTACAGAGTACTTTGTTCTGCTGTGCATAATGCAATCCTGCATTTGCAGACTGGAATGTTTCCAGGGATCTGCAGCTTCTTTTGACAGCCACTGACTGTGTTTAATCCTTGAAAGCTCTCTGAAGTTCACACTTTATTTTGCAAGGTTAGACTGAAATATCAACTCGCAGTCCTCGATGAAAAAGATGTCCTGCTACTCAGTACCCCTTATAACAATGTCAAAGCTTGATTACTAAATATTATTTGCAGATTCTGTTTCATATCTTTCTGTTTAGGAAATAACTTGTCAGTTTCCAAATTATTGAATTAAAACTTTCTTTACTGTTTCAGTAACTTTGAGGTTTATTATAACCCCTATCAGATTACATTCGACGAAAAATATATCATAAACATGTCTGAACTTTGTCCTAGTTTATAGTAACAATGTCAATAATTTTGTTTTTTCTTCTTTTCATGGAATACTAATTTCTTGCTCATTCATGGTGCAGCAAACAGAAGTTGTTCCACCCACTGTGGTCTTATTATATTCTCCGAGTCTACTGATGTCCAGGAGTCTACACAAACACAAGGTTCTGGAGCCAGTAAAAGTTCTTAACTCAGAATATACATAAAGGAATATCAGTAAGGGGAAATAAATAAAGGGATCTTATTGATCTTAGTGTAATATGTTACACTACAAGACTTTTCTGGACACTGATGGGTGGCACATTGAGCCTCTTTTGTATCAGTAATGGTAACAAAATGTAATGGTATGATGTACCATAGTAGCACATTAAAATTTTTCAATTAAATTTATTCTGCATTATTTCTCTTCCCCATATCCTTGAAATTAATGTTACCAAGTTTGGTACTCGTATGGTAATTAGTTTCTGTGTTACAACACATTAAACATGTGTTTCATACCAAAGCTTTCATACATGAACCTCCCACCTGCCTGCCTGGATAGCTTCCAAGTATTCCTTACCTTCTCCCACAGGTTCCACTGTTAAGTATCCCCACTTTTGAACAGAAGAAAGGGCAACAATACACAACTGGAAAACTGATTCAGAACTTATCATTATGCCTACTGACAAAGATTCCACCACTGTTGTGATAAACTGCAGTGACTACTTGGCAAATGGCCTCTATAAATTATCTAATTCATCCACCTACAAGCTCTGACAGAGTAATCCATCTAGAAAGTCCAAAACAACCTCCCCTTTGAGTTCATTGCCCTCTTCACCACAACAACACTCTACAGACTCACCTTCTTCATGCTACCCAAAATCCACAATCCCTATAATCCTGGACACGCCAATACAGCCACTTGTTGTTAAACATCTCCAACCAATCATCAAAAGCTAGTCTCTCACATCAAAGATAGTAACTTCTTTCCCTACGGAATCCACCTTCTTGATCCCTTTATTAAAAAAAAAAAAAAAAAAAAAAAAAAAAAAAAAAAAAAAAAAAAAAAAAAAAAAATAGCTGTTTCACTGCGGACAACACAACCCTATACACCAACAACTACGATGACCACGGTCTTGTTGCAATTGAACACTACCTCTCCCAACACTGCTGAGTTTCCAAACCCACCACATAATTCCTGACACACATTACCAACTATATTACAAAACACAATTACTTCTCCTTTGAAGATACACAACACAAAACACAACCTGCAACACAGCAACAGGCATCTGCTAGGCACCCTGGTGTGCCAAGCTGTTTATAGTGCATCTAATGGAAATCTAGTCTCCCACAGCCCAAATTCCTTGGTCTCATATCTGGTTCATTGATGATACTATCATGAACTGGACTCAGGATCCCCTTCCCACAAGTCATTATATTAAAAAAAAAATACATGCTCACATTTATTTTGGTTTGAAGAAGAAGAAGAAGAAGAAGAAGAAAAAGATAGTATTCAAAAAATGGTACAGAAACTCTTGCAGAACTGCATCTACATTTTTGTACATATTCACAAAAATGGTGTGGCAATTCATGAAAGTTTATGTTTCGATGTAAATCAAATGGTCTCATTCTGTACTGCAACCAAACATAGCAGACAACAGTGCCTTATACAAAAGCAATATGTAACACACAGACTTTTTAAGCAGAGAAATGATTTTAATTTGATGTGGTGAATGATACTAATCTTCAAAATAAAAGTTTATTGTGTGTGTCATGAGAGTTCTTTCTATGAAGTTTATGTTGGTAGTGCTTACTGTGAGCAGTGATGTGAGCTTAAGATGGAGGAACAACTGATTTGCGTAGCTAATATGATGTTGAGTTCAAATGCTACATTTTAAAATAAATATTGTTAAAAACGAGTGCTGAACCACCACCTTCATGACCTAGGTCGTGAACTACCTTTCCCTTCTGTTCCCATCCTTTCTTCTTCCCTTCTCTCCCACCTGACGAAGGAACTGTGTTCCGAAAGCTTGTCCTTTTTGTCCCCTTTTTTCTGATTCTACATTTGTGTTACTATCGGCGGTACAGCACAATGGTAAGTACTGGCCAGCCATTCTACTCGTTTTTAACAATATTTATCATCTCTGAGGAGAATTTTCATCATTAATTGAACATTTTAAAATAATATATTTTACTGCAACCAAATTCACTGCTTTCACATTTGGTGGGGTAATTTCCAAGAAACAATGGAACTTGAGGCTATTTTGTAGTCTTGCAACTGAATAATTTCTGCTGTAACAGCTAAACCACTATTCCAGACATGAATTACAGTTTTCCTTTTCTTTTTGAAGGTTTTGAAAAGAGAAAATGGTTTTGTTAACATTGGGTTTCTAATTATGAGAAAGTTCAATTAGTCAAAAAGTAAAAAACTTGCAACCTATATTGAAGGTATAATATATTGAAGATTTTTTTCCTCCTCTATAATCTCATGTCAAAAGTTTAGGTGCAGCCTAATTCGCACACAGCCTATATTTGCGTAAATCCTGACTAGCAGTGACTGTAACATTGGTAAAATAGACAGCCACGGTCTGGGCAATGTTTTGCTGGCTGGTGTGGAGAATGCCACTCTCCTTTATAGCAGCCACTGGACACCTCCCTCCTTCCCAGAAATCCTCCTTATAGTCTCCCATACTGCTGAACTTGTAGAGGAACAGGTAATGGTACTGAGGAACTGTTGCCAAGATCTCTTTCTGCTTTCTCTATTATTTGGCAACATTTTGCCCACACTGTTAGAAAGGCTGCAAGGTTGTCCGCAGTTGGCCGGCTCTTAAACTGACTCAGAGCTGCATGTCTCTTCCTATCTTCCTAATTGCAGAACGACACTCTGAAGTCCACCAAGGGACAGGCTGATGTTTTGGTTGTCCTAACGGCAGAAGCATAGTTGCTTCAGCAGCATTATGGTTCTTTTCTGTAATACAGTCCATCCATTCCTGGAAATTGTCATGTGTTTCCAGCTCAGCAAGTTGGCTGAACAGTGTCCAGTCGGCTTTAGTCATCACCCATTTAGGTGGTCTGCTTTCTGGCTCTACTCTGCCTGGCAGGTGAATCCAGATGGGGAAGTGGTCACTGCCGTGCAGATCATGAACCACTTTCTAGTGAGTATTGTGGGTGAGTGCTGTCGAGAAAAGTGAAAGATCTATGGCAGAGAACAACCCTGTGTTTAATAAATGTGTACTTGATGACAAGAGAAGCCTCTCTGTTGCTCAACCCCTGGTGCAGGTACTGGCAGAGCCCCAAAGTCCATTGTGTGCCTTAAAATCACCACAAAGGATGTATGGTTGGGGAAGCTGTGTAATCAGGTCTTCGAGGGCTTCTGTATCAAATGTCTCATGAGGGGGCAGATACAGGGAGCACACCAGCAAACGGTGACGCACATACACAGACACTGCAACGGCTTGAAAATGTATGGTGAGAGTGAGGGGCTCGAAGTTATAGGCTATATTAGTAAAAATAGCCACTCTGACTCTAGATCTCTCTCCGCTGAGGTCGTCCTTCATATGGAGAATATAGCCACGTAGCTCAGGTTTGTCTGAGGATTTAAAATTTTTCTCTTGCAGACATATACAGATCAGTCAAACCTGAGTCAGTAAATGTAGTTCCTCCATATGCGTCAGGTAACCCTGCAAGTACCACTGTAGTATTGGGGCCATCTATTACGGAGGTTGGATCTTGACTCTCTCTTTCTTCTTAACTGGAGACACTGAACGTGGTGGAGATTCAGTATTGGGGTGAGATGTTGGCCCCAATGGTAGGTTGGTCTGGGAGTGAGATGGTTGCCCCAGATCGACATCCAACTCCATGAGCTCTGGAGTGCAATCGGAAGAAGCATCTGATACAACAACATTGAAGGCTTACTATCCAATTTCACCTTTGTTTGCAACTGGTCAGTAGCTTTTTTGGCCTTAGGTGGGTTGGCAGTTGGGGCAGTAGAAGTAGCAGCGATCACTGTAGATTTTTTGGCAGCCTCTACTATGGAAGGAACCAGGGGTTCCACAATAGTGATATCCATAGCTTTGTCGGATGTTGATGGTGGTGCATCCCATCAGCACATAGCACACCTTAAGATTGAGTTTTTTTTTTTTTTTTTTTTTTTTTTTTTTTTTATGGAGACTGTATTTTCTTCCTCATGACACTGGCAGTTAAGCCAAGATCCCCATTCCCTGGTACACACAACGTTCCACGGCCGCGCCATATGGTGGTCACTGAAGCATTGCCAGAGGTTACGGTGTCTAGAGGACTGGTGGCGCTTCCAAGTCCCTAGCTCAGGACCCCGGGATCGCCAAGCCCGTACTCAGAAAATTAATGCTGAGCCCCTGAGGGGCAAACTTATTTTAGAAAGGGAAGCACGACATAGAACTGTAACCAATTACATGATCAGAAAGATCTGAGATATCTTTATTGACATCCAGTGCTTTTCAGAATGATATCTAAAGTATATGTTCCAAGATTCATAAAAAATTTAATTTGCAAAGGCTATCAACTTTATATAAAACAATTCAATAATATCATGCCCATGATTTTATCTGATGGATTGTGTAAATGCACTTTCTTATTTTCATAAAGCATTTTTTAAGTTGTAGCTTCTGTCACTGTATGTGGTTAATAAGAAGTAAAGTATTCTCACCTTGTACAGCTAGATGGACAAGTAGTGAACTGTGGCCGAAAACGTTCCCTGCTTGGCAGATGTATAGGCCAGAATCTTGACGGTCAGTTTCACTGATGACCAACTGGGACAGCAAGCCTTTGTCTGTCTTAATTTCTGATACACTTGTCCTGCTGATAAAGTGATAAATATGTTTTCTTCAGAAGGCACTAAAATTCAGTATTTCAGTGACAGAGGATAATAATGAAACAAGTTGCAATGGCATGATTAAAATATAACTAAATATGATTTGATAAATTATTCTTCAAAAGAGATAGATTAGCTGATGAGTACTTACCTTTGTGCTGTACCGCCGATAGTCAGACAAAGAAAGAAAAAGGACAAAAAAATAGGACTAGGAGGGAGGGAAGAAAAAGCGAATGGGAAAAGAAAGGGATGGTAATTCACGACCTAGGTCATAAGAATAATGATTGACGATTGTAGAAGTCAGAGATACGCTCCTTTCTGATGAAGGAACCAAGTTCTGAGAGCTTGCCCTATTTTTTCATCCTTTTTCTTTCTTTGTGTGACTATCGGTGGTATAATACAAAGGCAAGTACTGGCCAGCCAATCTATCTCTTTTGAAGAATAATTTATCATTTTTGTAGAGAATTTCCATCAGTAATTAAATATAATTTGCCAAAATTTAGAGAAGTTCAAGTTACTACTCACCACAGAGGTGTCTGATGAGCTGCAGAAAGGCAAACATAACAGAATACAACTAGTTTAAAAAAGCTTTCAGCCATTACAGCATTTGTCAGTCAGACACACACACACACACGCACACACACGCACACACACACATATACACACACAAATAGCTGTTTCTGACCGCTGCGGCCGGAGACAGTGTTTGTGTTTGTGCCCCCCCCCCCCCCGGCCCCTCTCTCTGAACTGACAAAGGCTGTAACGGCCTAAAGCCTTTTTAAACAAGTTGTATTCTGTTATGTGTGCCTATCTGTGGCTCATCGGACATCTCAGTGGTGAATAGCAACCTATCTTTATCAAAATATTGTTGAATCCTTCCCAGAATTTCCATTGTTTTGAATATAATTTGAATAGGATTTCGAATTTGACACACATTGAGAAATGTTATTTGAAATAAGCTGTTAATTTTTATAATGTCATCTATATTTAAATTAATTACTCATCTTCCTTCTAAAATCTCTTACACTTCTGACTCAGTTAAAAATTTCCAACTATCTTTCTTCTCATTTTAGCACAGGTTTCTGTAAAAAATAAAACGACGACCCCCCCCCCCCCGCCCACACACACACACACACACACACACACACACACACACACTCTCTCTCTCTCTCTCTCTCTCTCTCTCTCAGACACACACACACACACACACACACACACACACACACACACACACACCTGTGTAATTACACTGCGGCATATGAACACACACATTCATTGACAATGTCATGGAGGAATGGATTGAGTGGGGGTGACAAGACAGAGAATCAGACTGCTACATGGTATGGGGTCTGGGTGCAATCGGTTAGTGAAGATTGAGAGTCAGGCAATCATGGAAGGGGAAGAGCATGATTTCAATCTGCATAGTTCTGAAAATATGATGCCAAGGTAAATAATCCAGACAGAATTAGTTAAGAGACACTCATTGAACTCAAGCATACAAGTGTCAGCAGCATGCTTGGCCTCTTTATGTTTGACACTGCTCTTCGCACCATATTTTGGCAGTAATAATTCATTATGTACAAGACTGCTAGTAACCATTCATTCTGGTGAATAGTTAGTTGGTGGGCATTTCCACATTCAATGCTGTGCAGAAATAGCAACAGAGGTGGTGTATTACATCATTGCCTTCAAATATGACCCTGCCTGTCTCGGGTGAGAGAGGATAAGCAAAAGGATTGAGTGGGTGTGTCATAGGAATGGGCCAGGGTGTAGTGTAGATTAGTTAGCATGGGAATACCAGTTTTGGTGGTGGTGGAATGAGTTGTGAGTAAAATGTTCATCATTTCTGGGCACATTAACAGTCTGCTGAATCCCTTGCAAAGGACATGACTCAGTTGCTCCAGTCCACGATTATAAAGGATGATGAGGGTAGTTTTCCTTTTTAGCTGGTTTTTAGGTTTGGCAGGAGAATTAAGGGAATGTGAGGAGGTGGTCAAAGAAATATGTTTGTGGACAAGGTTTGTAGATAGTAGCTGTCTGTGAAGGCCTTTGTGAGACATTCAACGTACTGGGTAAGGGAATTCTTATCACCACAGATATGTCATTCTTGGGAGGTCTTGTAGGGTGCCACACGGTCACCATACCCATGCTGTGGAGACATTTAAGTGCCTCCTTCACAGAGAAATAGTAGTTCCACATGAAGAAGTTGTTCCTGTGTAGCCTGCACAAACATGGATAGTGATTCTGAAGTAATTCCCTAATCCAATTTGCTGAAGGTCTCACAAAGGACTTCACAGACATATATGTTGATCCAAATTTTCTGCACCATAAATTCATACACCCCTCCTCTTTCCATCATGTATGAGGAGTGTCTCTCTCTTCACCAATTATCATCTGAGATTGGAGCAAGCCGTGTTCTTCATGAGGTATTTGACTATCATAGTATCCAGAAAAAAGAACACTCCCACCCATGACCCCTTCTGACATGGTTATTCCACCACCCATCCAATGTACAAGAAATAGTGGTCCAATCCTAACCCTTTGCACAGTGATCATATAACTGTGGAAGAACCAGATGTAAGACATACATGATACATATCCTACTCCAGTCATACTGCAGAATTATCTTATCCCATCAAAGAGAGGTAATACCACTTGTGAAAACTACTAATTTCATTAATCAGCTCTGCTGTAATTGATGTCGGCAGGGCAACCAACTAGCCCTCCACCATTATGAATGGCCACTGTCAATCTTTGGCCAAGAAAAGCATCAAAAATCCAGTAGTTAAAGTTAAGAGACTACATCACAACCCATACCATTTGGATTCTTCCCCAAAACTAGATTCTCTGCACTATGCCAATGGGAGTTATCCTTGCAACATTTTTTTGACTCCTATAATACTAGTAGCTCCAATCTCCAGAAACCCACTGCAGCCACACTCTTTACCCTACAGTCACCTTCTCTCTGCTCTGTCACCTCCTATCAACCCATTCCTTCCTCTCTGTCAACAATTTTTGTGCCACTAGAACTAACCAGCTCTGGTGCCTGTGTGTTACACTCCAATTCACTGCACATACTGATTCCACCCCCCCCCCCCCTCCTGCACTCTCTCTCTCTCTCTCTCTCTCTCTCTCTCTCTCTCTCTCTCTCTGTGTGTGTGTGTGTGTGTGTGTGTGTGAGTGTGTGTGTGTGTGTGTGTGTGTGCATGCCCTAGCTAGTTTCAAGAGTCATCCAAAAGCTACACAAGTTTGCTTCCACTATTCCATTATTTATTTGTTTTCTGCCAAAACTTTCCTTATCATGTCTAAATTACAACAAACATTAAGACGTTAGAATGAAGTTTATTGGTATATAACAATGCCACTGGTATACATTTCAGTATCCTACTAATGAATGTTGCACATGTTTACCCAGTGTTATATACAGTAAATCACTAGTTATCCTGAATAAGAATAGCCAGCTGTTGTTCTCAGTTTCACCATGACACATGACATATATTGTTTACTTGATTTATCACAATGGTAGTACTGTAAGAGTGTGGTTGATGTTTCCTTAACACAAGATCATAGATGATGTGGAAACCACAGTAAATAATTCATTATCTTTTAAGCTAATACAAATGAATGTGACTCCTGAGTTGGAGGAGATTGCAACCAGTCCATAACTATAGGTTAAAAAAAAAAAAAAAATAGATTTGAAATGTTCAAATGTAAGTATGAGGCAAAACTTTCAGAAAAACTAGTCTATATCCTGTATACGAAAACTGCCTAATAAAGATAATTCGATTTTCCTATTCATGATAGAAGTACATAAAAATTGTTAACACATATAGCGATCATGCCAAAGCATTAAAAACAATGATCACCAAAGGTTATATAAACAAGCAGTAAAAACTCTGAGTTCATTTATAGAGTCGAGATTTCTTTATTTGTCACAGGAGAACTTTAATTATCTATTTCAAATGATGATATGTTGAGCAGCTATGTGACCATTTAAAGTGAGCAGTTGGTCAAACTTTAGAACAATGTGTACCTATCAGAATAAGAAGTACAGAATGCCATTAATGTACAAATAATATCAAGGGGTTATCTTAGAAACATCACCTGTTTACAACAGTTACAGAGCAAAATGTCAGTTAGCAGGTATTTGAAATGCATTGGTTACCAGAAATGCAGTTATGTAATGACTTAAAAAACAGTCTTGTTTCAACTTCATCATATAAGTGTGACACACTGTAAAATCTAACTATAACCCATCTGCTATGATATAACATACATACATGTGAAACTGAATCATATAACAGAGAGCTGTATAACCAAGAAGTTTTTAAATCACCACACGGTTCTGTTTGTCACTATCGCCTTCACAGTAGCTTCTCATTGGGAATGATTTAAGCAGCAGAAGTATTGCACCTCAGTTTTTGGCTCCTTGTCATGTATCTACTAATTTCATAAATGTACAGGTCTCTCTGACCAAATGTTTTGTATTAAGTTATGAAATGGATTGGTGTGTTAAACCAGATGTTTCACATTACATGTAAATTATTTGTTCTATTTCTCCTTTTATTTTGAAATAGCCTACATACTTTTTGTTCATCTTTGAACAGATATCACGATGGACAGTGGCGTATCCAGGATCATAGTCTGGAGGAAGCTGAGGTCAATCACTGGGCTAAGGATCACTGTCTTGGAGGCTGAGGTCAGTCACCAGGCTGACGTGATTTCTAAGAAAAAAGAAAGCTGCAGCAAGGTCTTGGAAGGGGGCTCCAGTCAGGAGTGTCTTGGGGGGAAGGGGGGGCTGCAGCCCGGCAGCCCCCCCCTCCCCCACTTGGATATGCCACTGTCAAGGGATAATGCTTCAGAGTGTGTTTGTAAATCTACAAAAGGTCCAAGGAATGAAAGAATGTGGTGAAAGTATTACAATTTTAAAAGTAAACTTTCGGAGTGACTGTAGGATAGCAGTAATGAATGCAGTGTGTAAAATGATGTCTCAGATGCAAATTTTGACTTTATCATTACCAATGTGAGAGAAGATGATCAGAGAAGAATTAAGGATGGTAACGGCAGGATCATAAGTGAGAGTAGTGATGATGATTATGATGATGATGGTGGTGTTGATGCCAATTGTAACAATATATTACTAGATGAACAAGAATTAATGACAATACACAAGAAAAACAAGATGTCACAAACAACATTTTTGTTGGTAAAAAAGATTTTGAATGGAAAACAGTGGATCCATAAAAACAGTGGAATCAATTAAAGTTAACACTCAATTTGATGTTTCATACAGAAAAATGAGAAAATATCATCCTCTGCTACACACTGTGAGGTGGCTATTGGAGTATGCATATGCAGAACACAAAATCAAAATGTTAAATATTATAAAACTATGAAAGAATATGATGGAGGAAAAAATCAGGTCTCTGAGAACTGATGTTTCTGATTACATACTGTTGACCTGTCTTTCTCTTTGAAACAGAGATGGTTTAACTTACCAGGTGAAAAATCACAGGTTTGTTGATAGACACATAAAAATACACAAAAGTTTAGCTTTCCCAACCCTACATTGCTTCTTCAGAAAAAGAGCAAGGAAGGAGAGGGAAAAAGGAAAAGATGCGGGTTAAAGGAGTGGGTGAGAAGTCATTCCAATCCTGGGAGAGGAAGGACTTACATTGGAGTAAAAAAGACAGGCAAACAACAAACAAACAAACACACACACACACACACCAAGACAGACATATTTAAAAAGCAAAGAAGTTGGACAGAGATGCTAGTTGAGACAGAGGCTCTGTCCAGAGATCAGAGGCGAAGATGATGTTGAATGGTGGGTGGGAATTTGAAATTAACGGAGGTTGAGAGCAGGTGGGTAACAGAAAGAGAGAATACGCTGAAGGACAAGTTCCCATCTCCAGAGTTCTGAAAGTTTGGTGTTGGTGGGAAGTATCCAGGTAACCCGGACAGTGTAACACTGTGCCAAGATGTAATCCTCATTACCAACAAACACTGTCTGCCCTTGTCCATTCATGCAAATGATCAGTTTGTTGATGTTCATTCCCACATAGAAGGCTTCACAGTGCAGGCATGTCAGTTGATAAATCACATGGGTGCTATCGCAATTGGCTCTGCCCTTAATTGTGTACATCTTGAGGTTGGAGAGGAAATTCTGGAGTTGTTCTTCACTGTGAGTCCAGATCATGAAGATGTAATCAATAAATCTATACCAAAATTTGGGTTGACAGGCTTGGGTATCAAAGAAGGCTTGCTCTATGCGTCCCATAAATATGTTCGTGTCCTATAAATAAGTGGGTTAGGATGAAGCTGGCTATGGTAATAAGGAAAGAGGTTTTATGTAGGGTTGTAGGTGGTTGGCATGAAAGGAAATACTCCATTGCAGCAAGGCCCTCGGCGTGCAAGATGTTTGTGTATAAGAAAGTGGCATCAATGGTTACAAGGATGGTTTCTGGAGGTAACAGATTGGGTAAGGATTTCAGGTGATCGAGAAAGTGGTTGGTGTCTTTGATAAAGGATAGCAGACTGCACACATGTTCATATAATTATACAAAAATATAGTATGGAAATACTACAATTGAACAACCACCAATATCAATAGCTGCTTTGATACAGTCATGGAAAGTTTTTCTTACGATTAATATGATAAGTAAAGCAGTCAACAATCCGAAGATTGGTTTGAACACCACAGTGCTTTACTAGGCATGGTCTTGTTTGGAGGTGGTATGCCGTTGCCTTCCTCCGACTTCGAACTGACTTTCCCAGCCAGTTATAGGGGGACCTACAGTTTAACATGGGTTCCGAACCACGGTGCTACTCAGTATTTTTCACATCAGCAATACTGCCAGAGGTGAAAGAAGTGGAAAGTGACAGATAAAAATCCCAGGACCTGGCGGAGATCGAACCCGGGAGCTTCGGATTTGTAGTCTGGCACTCTACCACTGTGCAACTGAGGCGCACAATAATATGGTATGATACATTAAAAAATGTTTATTATAAGATGCTGTTTTTCACAGGTGAGTGATTATAACATAAATACTGAAAAATATTAACTAGCAGACACTTAACGAAGTTGCCATTTATCTCACCAAAATATGCCTGAAAATGTAAGAAAAAGATAAATGCAGCAAAGAATCATATGAATATTCATTTGTCCACTGCCTATTAATCACTTAATGATTACAAATAACTGTGTGTACTTTTCATTTAAAACGATCAGGTACTTAAAATAGTGTGAATGAAATGTGTTACTATGATCCGGGCATTGTCTCAATACAGGTGAGAAGGTTCCTTTCTATTATGTTGTCTATTTGTCTGCCCAGATATTTTCATTATTGTTATATTTATTGACTAAACAAGTTATCATTCTTCCCATTGATAAAAAAATGTTGTTATTCTTCCCATAATCCAGCTGTGAAAGACATATCAAGAAATATTCCACTCATTTTATGATGATTCAAGAAGTGTAGTGTAGATGTAATGTGATTGGTGAGTTAAATACTGGTTATATGTCTAAATTGTGTTCAAGTATTGGCATGCTACACTGACCTGTAGCTGTGGTGTAGCCGTTGCCCATTGAACAGCCAGTCCACCTGGATGGGATGGTCTCCTGTCACATCACACTTCAGAGTAACCAGCTCTCCCCGATTGACAGTCACATTTTTTTCCATAACTTCAAATCTTACTGGCTCTGAAACAGTTTGGAATTAAGTCAGTTGTAAAATTGGAAAGAAGCTTTCAGTACAGGCACATCATATTTTATATAGTTTACATAGAATCTTTATTAAAGACACCAACGGCGCTTATCGCTGCGTCGTGGGCTACTTACGAAACTCCAATCACCAACATTCTCCTCCCAATGCAAAAATATATTGTTGACTCCCACTTACATAGGTAAAAATGACCATCAGAATAAAATACGAGAAATCAGAGATTCAGGTGTTCTTTCTTCCCGCGCGCTATTTGAGAATGGAATGGGAGATAAATAATATGAACCCTCTGCCAAGCACTTAAATGTGATTTGCAGAGTATCCCATGTAGATGTAGATGTAGATGTAGAACAGTCTACACCTGTCACCCTAGAACTGTATATAGAGATGAATGTGTGTAGATTTACTCTAGCAGATGGCAAGATTCTGCAAGGACCATGAAAGACATTTTTATTAGATAATGTATGTTTATAATATGGATAAAGAAAAACCTAGGTTGACACATAGAAAGATATAAATTCCCCACTGTCAGAGCCGGCTTCTCTTTCTTCATGCAGATTAAAGAAAGCAATGGAAGAAAATAAACAAAATTTGTAGTCTTGGTCTTTTTTCTTTTATTATGTTCCTTTCTAAATTTATAGGTCTTCAAATCACATCCCTTATCAACAAATCCACTTATAATGCCCACATTGTTGATGAATCTTTGAACTCTAGTTTCTGTCCTTCATATCAACACTATATTTTGCTCTGTCCTGCTTATCAGTAAGTTCTACTCAACTGAAGTCCTGGATGCTCTTTCCTAAGAGTTAATCCTTAGTATTATATTTTCCTCTAGTTATTTTAATTTAATTGTTCAAGAAAGGTAATTATTTCATTACATTGTTCAGGAGAGGAGCATTTGGCATTGTGAGTCGTCAGTATTCCAATCTGCTGTCACTTATTAGATGCTGTCACTTATTAGATTCTGCCTATCTTTGTCTATCACTTATTAGATTCTGTCTATCTTTGTCTATCCATATTAGAAATATGACTGGGTAACTGATCACTATCACAGACAGAGTTTGGGATTCACAATCCTCAGAGAAGGTACTTTTGCACTGCAGTTCCATGAAATCTGACTGAATGTATCTTTTGACCTAGAAATATGTGAAAGAGCTTTATCCAAAGAGCTTGCATAATCTACATATCATAATTATGACCCCTCACTATAGTTGGGCCCAAGGACCATAAAAATAAGTAAGGTTGAGTAGTAAGCGTTCTGTGTTGTTATTGGCTTGACGATGTGACGTCACGGAGGAACAGTGGCTTCCCCGGAAATGGTGCTACAGTATGTTGGCCGTGCATTTGAGTGGCGTATTTGAGCTATGTTTCAGTTTCCACTGAAATGATGACAAGTAGATTTGATGTTCTGCTATTGCTAGAATGTTATTGGTGAATTCTGTAGCTTGTCCACCCTTCAGACAGACACAGCTGCCTTATAAATTACAAGTATGCATCGAATCAGAACATGCAAAAATATAGGCGAAGTTTAGCTGTTTAGCAGACATACTGCCTAGGTGTGTTTGTGTCTGTGTAAATGTTTGTGTATTTGTTTACCTTCCTTTTCTTCCCCCAAGGTAAGTCTTTCCTCTCCCGGGATTGGAATGGCTCCTTACCCCCTCCCTTAAAACCCTCATCATTTCCTTTTCTCTTTCCTTCCCTTCTGCCTGAAGAAGCAACTGGGTTGCAAAAGCTTGTGTTTGTGTGTTTTATTTGTGCTACTATCACCACCTGTGCTCCTTCGCCTGGTGAGTAATCTTCATCTATTTTATATATATATATATATATATATATATATATATATATAAAATAGATGAAGATTACTCACCAGGCGAAGGAGCACAGGTGGTGATATATATATATATATATAAGGAGCACAGGTGGTGATATATATATATATATATAAAATATATATATATATATATATATATATATATATATATATATATATATATATCACCACCTGTGCTCCTTCGCCTGGTGAGTAATCTTCATCTATTTTATATATATATATATATATATATATATATATATATATATATATAAAATAGATGAAGATTACTCACCAGGCGAAGGAGCACAGGTGGTGATATATATATATATATATATATATATATATATATATATATATATATATATATATATATTTTTTTTTTTTTTTTTTTTTTTTTTTTTTTTTTTTTTTTTTTTTTTCCTGACAGGAATTTTTTGTGTAGAATGGTAAAAACAGTTATAGAAGAACTGAAATTCTTAAGTTGAAATGTGAGGAAACAAACAAGTTTGAATACAATCCACATGGCTGCTGCACACAGAGTTCAAGTGGAAACACTGACATGTAATAATTATGACATATGAAGAATTCAAGCTGAACAGTACTTATAAAAAATGACACATTGGAATATGTAATAGATAACGCAGAACCTGTAGTGACTGGTAAAGGTGCAACTCTTGCTGCTGCAGAAGCCGCTTACAAAATATGGCTAGCGGCAGACAGAAAAGCAAAAGCAGACTTGATCTTATCCATCAGTCCCACCGAGCTGAGGCAAGTAACGCACTGTAGTACATCATGCCACTTATGGTTTAAACTAGAATATATCTGTGCATACAAAGGAACTGCTCACACTTCACAAGATTGAACCTAGTGTTGATGAGACACAATATTTAACTCAAGTATTTGATGCCGAAGACAAGTTACAAACAGCAGACATTGAAATAAGTGGTAATCTGTTGTCAATGATGTTACTTGTAACAAAGCATTTTGGAATTTATTCCCATTTGCTTGCATTAGTGAACCTCCAGATACCACTGTTCCATAATAATAGATACGAATGTAATTAGTCTATTATCATTTTCTTTTCCAACACTTTTGTTATTCTTTTTTTAACATAACTATGTGAAGTTATATTTTCTATTATTTGTGACACAGAAGTTTGTTTAATCAGCAAATATTAATTAATTAATGCCAAAGGTGTTGTGTTATATTTCAGATAGTATGCTAATTCTGTATTTCTGTTAAAACTAAGTAAATTCTTTTCTCATAATATTAAAGTAGGTATTACTATGTTTCACAAGGAACGTTAGGAAAGTTTTACCCTCATTAGTTTCTGTATAATTACTGTCAATTATGAAAATATTGTTGTTAAACATATTTTGTTATTAAATATGTAACTGAAACACTATTAAATGAACTGAGATTTGTATATTAATTTAATCAGTATTATTTATGTTATCTTTTACTATAGCCAGTTCCATGTAATTGTTTACTTCTCCATTATAATTAATGTAATTAACTTAATTAACATTACATAATTTCCAGTATCAATGTTTGAAAGATATAAATAGGATATGTTCGCAGCATTTATTGAGTATTGTTTAGTTCGTTGTCTGAGGCATAATCCACGATAGTTCGGAGTATTGTTTCAGCTGCAATCTGAGGTCCAATCTATGCCAGTTTGAACTTCAATTTTGAACTATTATGTAAAAGTTCGTCAGTGTTACTATTGTGGAAAGTGTTTCTACTGGCATCATGAATGGACGAGTAATATTCGTGAAACATTAAGATGTACACCTCGAACTTTTGTATACCACACATGAACTTTGTAAATTCATGTTATTGATGTGTGGAATGTGGGTACCTGGTCATAATGGTTGTAAATAATGAGAATTGTAAGCTGGCCATAAATGGAGGCAACTGGGTATTTATGGATCATTAAAAGTGTCACAGAACTGCAATTCTGTATGTTGCCTATGTTTTTTGTAGTGAATTAGTTTTCACCCCATGAGATTTCAGCCAGCCGCTACCAAGAGCAACGATCTTAACAACATCGACAATCATTGATCTACGAACAAATAACGGCACATATGGTGCCCCGGCTTTAGGAATGCATCGTTAATGACTGTATGAATTGGGACTCACAATCTTTTTATGAACAGTGCGATGTGTCTGAGATGTACATAGTTATAACTGTAAAAATGAAAATACTTTGTGTGGCACAGTGAATAGCAGAACAATCACTGGTAATATGCGAGTGTTACTTCAATACTCTTTTGAAGATATTTGGCTGTGTCTACAAACTTCAAAGCTGCATCTGCTCGTGTATACAAAAATCTATGTTGATTGGCAGCCAATAGAGGAAGAAGCAACACTGACGTCATCATGTATAAATCAGCCAATTTGCGCCCTGAGTCGACTTGTAAACAGAACGGAGAGATACAGCTGCAAAGTTTGGAGATATAGCACCTGTTTGAGTTCCAGATCATCATGCAGGGAGTAGTGCTGTAAATCGCCAAACGCCACTAAGAATGCCGATCACTGCTGCAAAAACATTGTATTTCTAAGGTAAAATTCTTAAAAATTAACCATGGATGATAAATGTGAAAAAGTTAATCTGTTATTGGATGATGGACAGCAGGAAGCAAATGTTAGGCCTAATGTAAAGAAAGAAGTTTGCTTTGATAAGGTGGTGATAGTTTTCTAAAGTCAGTTTCAGATGATCCTCCTGGTTGGGGAAAGTTATTATTTGAGATTGTGAACTTGAGTCATGAATTAAAACAGAACAATAGTAAGATTGAAAAGATTGAAACTAAAATCAGAAACAAAATGGGTAATTTGTGTCAGGGATTAAACCAGAAAATTGATGAAAACAGTCATGAATTAAAACAGAACAATAGTGACATTGGTAATTTGTGTTGGGAATTAAAACAGAAAATGGATGAATACAATAGGAATTTGCATAATGAGTTTGCTGCATTAAATACTACGTTAGTCGATTTAAATAAGAAAATTGGTGAATTGGTAGCTAGTTATGAAAATAAAAACTCTAGAAGAAAATATCAACACAAAATGAAATGAAATTGATCAGTCCTGGGTAACTAATCACGATAGAATTACCTTATGTGAAAAAAAGGTGGAAACTGTTGCTAGTACTTGTGACAACAGATTTCAGTCTGTCAGAAAATCTTGTATAGATAATAAGGAAGAACTTGAAAATCAAATTGGTCAGGTAAAATAAGAATTGGAAACCAGGTTGGGCACAGAAGAGGAGGAAATTCTGCATCTGAGGTAAAAAAAAAAAAAAAAAAAAAAAAAAAAAAAAAAAAAAAAAAAAACAACGGGATATGGACTCAAAACTTGTAGAAATTGAGCAGAGAGTGAAAAAGGTAGAAAACACGAAGTATAGTGTAGGTGCTGGGGGTATTAGTATTTCTATTGCTAACTTTGAACCTTGTGGTGATGTGCATCATCTCGATTTCATTTTGGAATTTAATGAGTAACCAGAAATTTGGAATGATAAGGAAAAATATCTTTTGTAAGGGGTTTCTTGAAGGGTGATGCTTACAGTTGGGCTGCTGGGGTATCAGATTATTTTACTTCATGGGAAGAATTTGAGAAGTCATTTTTGAACAAATATTAGTTGAAGGGGAAACAACAGAGAATTTTAAGTGAGTTTCGGATCGGGGAAAGGTATGACTCTAGAAGAGGTACTGTTAACGAGTTTTGCCAATATTGGATCAACAAAGGAAATATTTAGACAAAATACTGAGCAGTAAAGATATTATTATGGTTCTGGAAGCAAAATTGCCTCATAGAGTTAGGGAGCTGCTTGTACCTGCCCCAAGAAGTAATATAAGTGACCTTTTGGATTATGTAGACAGAGTGGAAAAAATTAAACCAAATGTATAGGATCATAGGGAGAACTTTGGCAATAATAAGCATCATGGGAGAGAATTTCATGTAAACAGGATGAGCAGGTCAGATTATGGCAGAAACAATGCTAATGACAGGAACAAAGAGAATGAGAATGGTCAGAATTGGCATAGGAATGACAGGAGGAACTCAACAGATAGGAGTGAGGGAAGAGGTAATGGTCGACATGCCAATAATTTAAACTAAAATACGCTCCAGGTAAGGCTTGCAATTGGGTGAGAAACAAAAAAGAGTAATAGTAAGAGTACATAGTAATTCTAGGTGTAGATAAGGTATTTGAAGCTAGTAATAGTCATGTAAGTAGAAATTGTAAGTCATCTAGCATAAGTAATAAACATGCACCTAGCAATAGTCATGATAGTGTAAGTAAAATTGTATCTGTGTCTGGTTCACCAGAAGTGAAAGAGAATTATGAAACTGTTCCGAGCATGGGAAAGTCAAATGACTGGTGCCAGGAGGTTTCTGGTGGTGGGCAATCATTAAGACAGCATGAAGAAATTAGGTGTCTAGCATTATGGTCAAATATTGAGGATAAAGGAAAGGTGCTAAATAGTTTGTTTGAAGCAACCGATAGTGATGAGAGTTCAGCAACAAGTAGTAGTGGAAGTGTGATGAATCTAGTGTTGAGGAAGACAAGGTACATGAATTTATTTTTGATGATGATGGTAAAGTGATTAGTAAGACAAAAGTAGAAAGAATAAGTGGGAAGGAAGAGAATGCAGAGTTAGAGTTGGAAAATAGTAGGGAAATTGAAGCAGAAATTGTGTGACTTAACAATAGCTTCAAATGATTTGTCTGAAATGTACAATTGCTTATCCAGGGAGAGAATTAATGTAGATCTGTTGTATGAAGAAAAAGAAATAGTAAATACTGGCAAGGTGTGGCATCCAATAGTGTCAACTAGAGTACAAGGTGTACCTGTAAAATGCTGGACAGTGGTAGTGATCTTAATGGCATTTCTCAGGCTTTGTTTGAATCAATTAAGGATACAGATGAAATAGTGATAACGCATGTATCTGAAATCAAGATTATTGGTGCTAGGTAAATTACCAAAAATCGTGAAGTAAGAAGTCCTTGTATCAGTACAATTATTTGAACAAAAGTTCGAGTGTACTTTCATAGTGATACCAGATCTTAGTATTGGCATCATTCTTGGAACATAATTTTTGTGTAAATGGTGTGGCAATATTGATTTTGCTGGTGGTAAGTTTAGTTTTAATTCTGATGATAAAATATACGATGTATTGTTTGACGAGAAAGCTGGAGTTGAACAGGATTTGGACTTGCCTTTATGGTTTTTGCATAAAGAATGTTTGCATGAGATGCCTGAAGAAGAGAGAGTGAGGTCAAAAATAGTGAAACAAGAGGACGAGATTGAAGGAATCTCTAGTGAACAGAAAAATGAGTTAAAAGGAATATTACTTAATAATAGTAATGTTTTCTCTGATAGACCAGGGTCAGTGAAAGATTTTGAGTGTAAGCTGAACTTTAAAGATCATGTTACATTTTTCAAAAAAACATATATTATTCAGTTTTCTAAGAAAGAGGCCATGAGGTTAGAGATTCAAAAGATGTTGACATGGGGAATCTTAGAAAGGTCCACCAACCAC
This sequence comes from Locusta migratoria, assembly GCA_026315105.1. Taxonomy (NCBI): domain Eukaryota; kingdom Metazoa; phylum Arthropoda; class Insecta; order Orthoptera; family Acrididae; genus Locusta; species Locusta migratoria. Next base: position 811,516,735 of record CM048744.1, on the reverse strand, counting down.
TATAATAATCCCTTGGTTCTGGACCCTAATAAGTATAATGGTATTAGAGTGGTATTAGATGCAAGAAAACTAAATAAAATTGTAATAAATGAAAGTGACAGGTACACAGATGAAATTTTGAAAAAAGTTTATGGATGTAAGTTTTTTACTTCTTTTGATGTAGCTTGTGGCTATTAGAATATTAGTCTGGCTACAGAATTTAGACCATGTAGGTAAATCGTATCAATATTGTGTGGTAACTTTTGGACTAAATATACCTCTGTGTGTTTTTATTAGAGCTATTGACAAAGTATTAGGTGAAGTTCTGAGTAATAAAATAACTGTGCGTGTAGACGATGTCTTAGTGGCTAATTCTGACTGGTTCACACATTGTAAAACTTTGCATTCAGTATTAAAGAAGGAATGAAATTAAAGTTAGACAAATCTGAGTTTGTGAAACAATAAATTTCATTCCTAGGTCATAGGATAAATAAGGTAGGTATTCAACCCGATCCAAAGAAATTAAATACCACCAGAAATAAGAAAGAGCTTAAAGCGATGTTCAGCTTATTCAGATTCTACTGCAGATTTGTCACTGATCAATCATTTAATAATCCTTGTCTGCAAAATTTATTGAAAAAGAATGTAGTATGGAACTGGATAGAGGAATGTCAAGAAGCTTTGCAGAAACTGAAGAATGAGTTGGTCAATATTAAAGTGCTGTAGCCTCCTGATTTCTCACAACCTTTTTGTATGAGAACTGATGCAAGTATTTGTAGTCTGGTGGTAGAGATTTTTTCAACTAATACCAACTGAAACAGGTATTGAACATAGGACAGTAGCATTTGCCAGTCAAACATTGCATGAAAAAGAAAAGAATTATTACCGTATATACTCGAGTAATCTGCTCATATTTTTTTCCAAATTTATGAATGAAAAACTGGGGTGCTCGGATTACTCAAATTTAGGTTGGTATTACTCCATCTGCAACAACAACACACACTAGGCGGGTATTACTCTGCTTTAAAAAACAGATTTCTTTAGGCCAATATTACACGATAATATTTTCAACCAAATCTTTCACAAAGAAATATTATCAAATATATTTCTTAGACATAAATCTTCATTGTGGTGTTAAAAAGGGGTATTATGGTCATCATATTTCAAGATAGTGGATTATAACAACTTTTTATAGTGCGCTGCCTTGGCCACTATCAAAACTGCATATAATTTTCTTGACAAGGACACAATGTATCAGTAATTTTGTTGTAAAGGATCTCCTCATGTCACAAACCAATGTGGCGGAGTATTGTCTCTTTCTGCCAGTTTCTTTGGCAGCGCGGCTGGGGCGTATGAACAGTGGCATTGTTGATGTAAGAATGACTATTTTTATTTGCTTTCAGAATAATAAAGTATGTTATTTACTGAAGTTGTGTTTTATTTGGTTCAGTACCATCATATTACCCACGCCAGTATTGGCACTCCAATTTCTTGCTACTGGGGTTAAACGTTAATTACAGTGCGGCGTTGCAGCTATGGTCACTCACACATCGATTAGCAACAGCGATGCTGGCACTCATAGTGGTTACATTTTGCACTGCAGCGAACAGAAGACAAGCAACTTTTACAATCAAATAAACGGCGAGGTGGTACATTTGATGATATTTCTTTGATGAAAGATACCTTTATGTCAAAGTTCCCTATTAATATATCAAATATTTTTTATGTAAATCATGACATGACATTGACAAAGATATATGACCCAGTAATACCAGTTTCAGTTAACTGTTGAGATTCTATAAGCATTCATTTCAGTGTGTGTTACTGTGAGTACGTTTTCTCAGTAATACGTTATGAATGAAATATTTTTCACTTTGAATGAGAATGTTTAGTAACTTAAATACGAGAATTTTATGGGGTTGGTACGAAGTTCGCACGCTCTGGATATGACAACCCTGTCCCCCCCCCCCTCTCTCAATCAGTGCGGCATCAATTGTTTTGATATTTATGGGTACCCCCCCCCCCCCTTTTTTTTTTTTTTTTTTTTTTTTTTTTTTTTAAATGAGAATTGGAGGCTTTAGCCACTATTTTTGGGTGTCAGAATTTTGAATACTACTTCATAGGGCATAATGTGATTGTATATGGAGATCACAAGGCTTCAAGCTACCTACAGAAGTGTAATTTGAGACAGTTGTAACTACATGAATACTCAACAATCAACTCGCATGACACTAACAAGATGAGAATAGCACATCACACTCACAAGTCTGAATGTGAACTGCCATTCTGCATACTACTTTCAGTCCTTCCGCCACCAGCTGGCCAGGTGATGCTCGGAAACTTTCACACTCATACCGCAGGGCCAACGGGTGTGGTGGAACATTTGAATTCAAGCACTTGATATAAAACATTTCTTCCTACTTTTTGTTTTTCACTCACTTGTTGTTGTAAGCCTACGTCCATCTTTTCTTTGTCACTGTTTGCAAATGATCTAGTAGGCACCTACCCATATGGCCGATATGTCCTGTTTGGGCTCGTGATGAGATGATGGGTGACGTGGGTGATGAGGGCGCATGCTGCTGCATATGTGAAAGACCTAGGGAAGACAGGAGACATCTACGTATCGATGACTTCATGGTTGTCTTCTTCCATCTGTTGTGGTGGTGTCCAATCCACTGGGTTGTCAGAAGTGTCAGCTTTATTTCTCGTTGTAGGAAGGTCCATGTCCACATCCATCTTGATGTCCTCCTTGACGGGAGGTTCTGGTACTATGGTGACTCTTGGGCAAAGTTGGTCGATGTGGTGGGACACCTCCCCCGCAGGAGTCCTGACGGTGTACAACTACCGGCCCTTCTGTGCGACAACATGGCCTTGTGACCATTTTGGTTGCTTTCCGTAGCCTCGTACCCACACAGGAGCACCCTCTGCAATTCTTTCTTGAGTGCTGATACTGCCTTTAGAAAGCGGGGGTGTGAGGAGGTGGAGGAGAGTATGAGGTTGGCATCCATTGATAAGCTCTGCCAGGCAGAGTGAAGCAATATGATGCTAGGAATTGCAGGAGTGTGTCATCAGTGGAAGAGGATGTGAGATGTGCCGTCATTTGGGATTTAAAGGTACGGACCAAACATTCCACTTCCCCGTTGGACGGGGGGGGGGGGGGGGTGGAAAGGTGGTGCAGTGATATGGGATATGCTCCTCTGGGCACAAATGTCAGAAAATTCAGGGGAGGTGAATTGAGGCCCATTATCAGAAACAATGGTAGTGGGTAAACCTTCATGGACAAAGATTTTGGCCAAAGCTGTGGTGGTAGCAGCTGTGGTTGGTGAAGCACAGTGAAGCACAAAAGGAAAATTGGAATAGGCGTCAATGATTAGGAGCCAATAAGTGTTGAGGAAGGATCCAGTGAAATCTGTATGAATGTGGTCCCAAGGCTTTTTAGGTGTGGGCCATGAAGAAAGTGAGGACTTGGGTGCAGGTGCTTGTGCGACACATGTCTGACAAGTGGCCACCATGTATGGAATTTTCATGTTGAGTCATGCTGTCTAGTGAGGGTGTAGAAGACATAGGACCACAGGCCGCAATGTTGCTGGAATGACAACGGGGGGAGAGATGCTGTCGGTAGCCAGCAGGACAACTCCATTGAGGGAGGAGAGGTGCAGCCACAGATGGAAGTAGTTCCGGAGGGGATCCGGTGCTTTTCCAGAAGGATGGTCCGGCCAGCCTTTCTATGTGATGTAGAACCTGGTGTAGAGCAGGACCCTTGGTGGTGACTACCACCAGGCATTATCCCGTGATGGTGAAGCCCTCAACGACAGATCAGGAAGATAGCTTTCACATCCCGCAGCTATCCTCCTGATTTGGTACAGAAACAAATTGCTAGAGCCACTTCCTCATCCCCCCCAAATCCAAAACCTTCCACTGAAAAACCCCAGAAGTGGCCTTCTTGTCACCAGATACTTTCCGGGACTGGAGCGGACTCTGAATGTGGCTCTCCAGCAAGGATACGACTTCCTTAAATCCTGCTCCTAAATGAGATCCATCCTTAATAACATCCTTCCCACTTCACCAAGAGTGTCTTTCTGCCATCTACCTAACCTTTGTAACCTCCTAGTCCCTCCTTATGAAATCCCCAAACCACTTTCCCTACCCTCTGGATTCTACCCATGTAACTGCCCCCTTTGTAAAACCTGCTCTATGCACCCTTCCACCACCACTTACTCCAGTCCCGTAACTCGGAAAGTGTACACGATCAAGGGCAGAGCCACTTGCGATAGCACCCACGTCATTTACCAATTGACATGCCTGCACTGTGAAGCGTTCTATGTGGGAATGACCAGCAACAAACTGTCCACTCGCATGAACGGTCACAAGCAGACAGTGTTTGTTGGTAATGAGGATCATCCTGTGGCTAAACATGCCTTGCTGCATGACCAGCACATCTTGGCATGGTGTTACAACATCTGGGTTATCTGCATACTTCCCCCTGACACCAATCTTTCAGAATTCCGGAATAGGAACTTGCCCTTCAGCATATTCTCTCTTCCCGTTGCCCACCTGGTCTCAACCTCCGCTAAATTCAAATTCCTGCCCACCATCTTTAACATCTTTGCCTTGGTTCTCTGGACAGAGCCTCTGCCTCAACTGTTATCTCTGTCCAACCTCTTTGCTTTCTCCAAATGTCTACCTTGTTGTGTCGTGTGTGCACTTGTTTACGTTTCCTTTTATCCCTTAAGGTAAGTCCTTCCACTCCTGGGATTGGAATGACTCCTTTTCCACTTCCTTAAAACCAGAATCCTTTCCTTTATCCCCTCCTTCCTTTCTCGTTTCCTGAAGAAGGGACCAACGGTTGCGAAAGCTTGTACGTGTGTGTTTCTGTGCGTTGTTATTTGTATCTGTCGACAAGCCTGTGCTTTGGGTAAGTTAACCGATTTCTATTTTTCATACATATGTTAATAATCATTTTGTTCTGGGGCTTCATGTAATTTTATGGCCAGCATAGGGTGAAAATAATGTGTAATCTAGATTAAGGTTTTTTTTTTTTTTTTTTTTTTTTTTTTTTTTTTTTTTTTTTTTGTAATTATGTACCTAGTTGTAATTTTATATGGTTTATTTGTAGCTATTTGCATAATTAACTGGGTAATTAAATGATAAAAACAATAGCATGTAAACAAACAAGTATCTGGTTAATTAAATGAGAGTCTGATGTAACAAAGTATGTTGGGATTTATTCCCATCTGTTTGCATTATTGAACCTCCCAATACACTGTTGAATAATAATAGATGTGAATGTAATTAGTCTATTATCATTTTTTCCCCAAACTTCTGTTATTCCTTTTTATAACTAACTGAAGTTTTTTCTATTATTTGGTGTCACAGAAGTTTGTTCAATCAGCAAGTATTAATTAATTAATCCCAAAGGTGTATTGTTATATTTCAGATAGTATGCTAATTACTATTTCTGTTAAAAGTAAGTAAACTCTTTTCTCATAATATTATAGTAGGTGTTACTATGTTTCACAAGTAATGTTGGGAAAGTTTTGCCCTCATTAGTTTCTGTATAATTACCATTAATTATGAAAGTACTGTTGATAAACCTATTTTGTTAAATACATAAATGAAACACTAATAATTAAACTGAGATTTGTATATGGATTTAATCAGTATTATTTACGATATCTTTTACTATATCCAGTTGTATATAATTGTTTACATTTCCATTATAATTAATGTAATGAACTCAATTAACAATACAGTACATAATTTCCAGTATCATTGTTTGAAAGATATAAATAGGCTGTGTTTGTGGCATGTAATTGAGTGTTGTTTCGTCCATTGTCTGAGGCATAATGCATGGTAGTTCAGAGTATTGTTTCGGCCGTGATCTGAGGTGCAATCCATGCCAGTTTGAACTTTAATTTTGAACAATTATGTAAAAGTTCATCAGTGTTGCTATTGTGGAAAGTGTTCTACTGGTATTATGAATGAACTAGTAATATTCATGCCACATTAAGATGTACACAATTATGTAAAAGTTCACCAGTGTTGCTATTGTGGAAAGTGTTCTACTGGTATTATGAATGAACTAGTAATATTCATGCCACATTAAGATGTACACTTCGAAATGTACACATGAAATTTGTAAATTCATATTATTGATATGTGGAATGTGGGTACGTGGTCATAATGGTTGTAATTAATGAGACTTGTAGGCTGGCCATAAATGGGGACAACTGGGTGTTGATGGAGCATTAAAAGTGTCACAGAATTGTAACTATGTGTGTTGCCTATGTTATTTGTAGTGAATAATTTGTCGCCCTATAAGATTTAAGCCAGCCGCTACCAAGAGCAACGATCTTCGACAATATCAAGAATCATTGATCTTCGACCAGGTAACGGTACATACTCTACAGTCTTCCAGATAGTTACAACAATCTTAGGTATGCTATTGAATCTCATGACAACCTACCAGATGACAAGACTGTTAAAGTAAAAATCTTGGAAGAAAACAACACAAGGATTCGGAAAGAAAGTGAAAACGCGAGAAATCTGTAGATCAGATAAACAATTCGTACGCAATATAAAAGGTACTGTGACAGACAGAGGCAAATTGGAACAAAACATAGAGGGGAAAAATCATCATTCAGGTGAAATTTTTGAAACAAGAAGGGACACAAAGAAGAGGAGTGTTTCTACAAAAAGAAACTAAGTGTGCAAACTGCGAACAACGTTGATATAGTGCACTGCTGCTTCTCTATTAAAGAACATGCTCCAAAGTTTCATAACTCAAGCACTTGTTTGCGTGAATGTATGAGTTTCTTTTTCTGATGAAGGCCATGGCCAAAAATTTAAGTTGTGTGAATGTGATTATTTATTTTCGTGTCTGTCAGCAGCTCAATGAGCCTCTTTACGGTGAGTTGTTATCTATCATCCACTGTTTTACTTCTTAGTTACATGCAAATTTCTATAGGTCTGTATGCATGGTAAATATTAGGGTTGTGTCTGAGTGGTTTGGCCAAATCCATTATTCGCCGAATACAGCACACTGGCTTCCGATTCGATGTATAATGTCAGAATACTACCGAATCCCGAATTCAAAATGTTACATAGAAACCTTCAGTTATGAATGTTGTACTTTACTTTGCATAACAATGCACTTTTGTCTGTGTTATTTAGTTTATTTTCCATAGATCCGCTGAAAGACGTGACCTCATAAAACAATCTTACTTTGAATTCATTCAAGTGAAACCACTACGAAATTTACACAGTTGTGTGGCTATTGTGAAAACAATCTAGCATATTTACCCGTATTGGAGCCCCATTTTTTCTGGTGTTTTGGGTCCAAAAACTGCCTGTGGTTTAAATCGAGTACAAAGCGAACCAAGTTCTGAAAAATGGCACTAGGAGCTGCCACAATTACATAAATCCAATTGGCAAGTCTGCCTTCATGCTACAACTTATGTGTTTTTCTCTTAGGGGCAAGGGATTGTTTCTATGAATCATGATTCGTAAATTCCACACTCTCTTCGCCATAAGAATAATGAAAATGTAAACATTACCCCAAGTAATCTTCTCTGTTAGCTGTTACCACATTTAGGCATAAATTCCGTCTGCCTAACAAACCCGAAAGACAACGGTGAATGGGGGAGAATACACATATCACGTTAATGTTTACATTTTTATTATTCTTATGCTGAATGGGAATAGTTAGAAATGAAGCACGGCAACTGACTTCCACTACTGATTTTTAAATCTTCTTGAATACAAATTTTGTGCAGACAAGTTACGTGATCTTACATTTTTGAAAGAATAAATAAAGCCACAAAATACACTTGCTTAACCTCTGGAACAGTGGCAATAACAAGTACACACACATCAAATAAATGTGGATTTCTCTGTGTCTGTATTTCCTGTCTGTCACTTATGGAATGCCTGATATGTCACTATAAAAATTATTTAACATTTACACATCCTATGTTTTAAAGAATCTATTTTTCCAACTTCCAAAATATTTACTCATCTTTTCAGGTTTGTTTTTGATTCTTCCCCTTTGTAAAAAAAAAAAAAAGAGAGAGAAGAAAAGTAATTCTTTCCTTTCTAGGACTTCATCATGCAATTATTTTAATATTTCATCAAAATGAAACAGTTTGTAATAGAGTGAAGAAAGTTTATTATCTATCAGAACATCTAAGCAATATATATCTCTAAATGTTTCATAGCCTACAAATTTCTTTTAAGTGGCGGGAGGAATATTAAAAGATCCTTAAGATTTAAAATAATAATCTGAATGAAATTTTAATTTCTTATATCTTACTTTAATACTGTCATTTGGGATCCATACCAGAAGGCTTTATCTTCATCACTGGCTATGACAGAGTAATAATTCTTTTTAAATACATGTACTTGGGTTCAATATTCAGAAAATTCGATTTGGATTCGGAATTCGGCACATGTGTCATTTAAGATTCGGTATTCGGATTTGATTTAGTAAAATTTGGGTTAAACCCACCCCTATTAAATATGATTTTTAGGCTACATCAATTTAAAGAATTCCTATTAGCCCAAATAACAGAAATATTGTTCTGTGGAAAATAATTCATTCAGCACCTGTGAATGGTTAAATAATTTTAATACAATAGTCTTTGTCAGGTACAAAATAAACAAGAAATTAGTTGTAAGGAAATAACTGGCATGCAGAACTGTCATATATTATGATGAAAATATGAAATATCAACTGAAATTGATGTGTGTACAATTACAACACAATTATGATCATGTACATCAAATATTATTTCTAAGGACAGTTAAAGCATAGGTACTGCAACATAAATGTATATCAAATATACACATAATTATAATTATTAGTAAGAAACCAACTATAATAGAAACTTACTCCAGCTTCAATTTTAATTGTGCACTTCATATTTATTTGGAATTAATTAAAGAAGAATATATAAATGATATCAACACATAAATAGGGAAAAGGATATGGTATGATTCAGTTATGAAGTAATGTAAACCAACAGATATTCTGCAAATAGCACTGTTTATGAAAGATTTTAGAAGTCATTTCTTGAATATTACATATAAATCAAGATACTAACTGCACTGAATTAGTGGCCAACAGCATTATTAGTGGCCAACAGCATTACACCTAGGTGAATAGGGACATAAGGTTTCATTGCTTAAACTCAAGGATACTTTGAATTCTTTCTTGGATAGTTGATAGGAGTATGAGTTGCTGAAACAGTTTGTCTTAATAAAACAAAATTAGCAATATTGGCTGTGTAATAAGGTCCTAGATCAGACTGCCCCCAAGTTATATTGACAAGCTTCTTAGAAATGTACTGCATACCACTTTATCATTGTATTCTTTCAGCACCATTTTGTCTCCTGGTGCACAGAAAATAATACCTTTCGTCTTAAAAAAGGCAGAACAGTTATTTTACTGTTGTTGTATGATCAAACTTACATTATTTTGCTAACTAAAATTAACTGTTTCTAATGATAACATTGAAACTGACACTAAAAACTGTTTCTATTACCATTGACTGAAATCTCAACAACCTTATTGAGGCCAGCACCAATACTGTTATCTGCACGACACAAGTAAAAGCCTTCCACTTCTGATGATGCAGAGGGAATGAACAGTGTCCCATTTGTCATCACAACTATTTGAGAGTCAGTTGAATCAATTGGTTGAAAATCTGATGCTTTGCCCCCTGTAGAAAAAAATAACAATGTCAATTCTTAACAATGAATTTTATTTTCTCTTTATACTTATGTAAAGGTATATTTTGTACAAGAAGAGATAAAACTTTCTGGTAAATTAAGCGGTACAAACCAGAAACCTTACCTTTAACCAACTAAGGTACCCAGGCATGCATCCTGACCTGTTCACAAAGCTTTATCTCCACAAGTACCTCTCACCTACTCTCCAAACTTCAAAGAAGCTCTTCTGCCCTTGATGTGCACCTGCACTGAAATGCTAATCATGTTCCTCTCTTATCACCCCAAACACATGCTAGAAATGTCAAAACTTAACTCAAGCAATTAGTTCATTAACCCACTAGAATAGTAAATAGTTGTGAAAATAACCTGGAGCCAATAAAGAGCACCAAAATAGTAGCACAGAGTTGTTGTATGTAAACTGAATAGTGCGTTTTGAAAGCCACAGACATTTTCTAGGAATTTCTACACATTCCTGAAATCACAAAACAAACTACATACCACAGTATATCGCTATACACTGGATTGTCCTTCCAAAGAACTCTTATGTAAATGAATACAACTGAGAGACACCAAGGAATGTCGTTATGTTTCAAACAAATGAAACATGCCAAAAGAAGCAAAGAAATGTCGTTACGAATGTAACACACAAAGTGAAATCAGTATCACTATGTTCAATGTTTGTTGGAATTCTTAGAGATAAGATTGCGTCACTTAATTCTGTCACAGACATATGGTCCCTTGCTGTACTAAGGCATACTTATTATGCAGCAGTGGTGTCTATTAGATCTTTGGTGCACTAAAGTGCCTCTAGTCTCAATTTACCGGCAAAACCCCATGAAAGCTCATGTAGTACTTTTGGAGATTAGCCTTTGCAGATTGCTTTTAGACAAATGCTTAAATTATGATATCTTTATTTTCTCTGATCCTATTTTGATGAAATGAAGCTTGTATCCAATGGCACAATATGCTCAAGTTATGGCTTAAAATCCTATGAAAATTCATCAAGCAGTTTTGGAGATAAATGTGTTCAAAGAGACAAACAACATGACGGTCGTAGGTAAAAAATAAATAAATAAAATTAAAAAAAAATCAAATATGATAATCTTTTTTTCCCTGATCCAATTTTTATGAAATGAAGTCCATATGTTGTCCAGCATTATGCTCAAGTTACCTTGTGAAACCCCCATGCAAATTTGATAAGTAGTTTTGGAGATAAGAGGTTTTTAATAGTTGAAGAAACAGACACAACAGTTTCTGAAAACACTTAAAATTACGATTTTTTTCCCATGATCTGATTTTGATAAAATTATGCCTATAAGTTGACCCAAACTTTTCTCATGTTTTCTGTGAAAACTGCATGAAGATTCATCCAGTAGTTTTGAAGATAGAAGTGAACAGCGACAGGCCTACATTTACAGATTTATTATAAGTATAGATATATAAAATTATGTATAAAAATTGAGATTGTTTAACTTGCCCAAAATACAGGCTCATTCATAGACACAAAAACACAAATAAACACACACACAAACACACACACATACACAAAGATACAAGCTTTCACAACTATTGGCCACTTCATCAGGAAAGAAGGAGGGGAAAAAGGGAAGGATGCGAGTTTTAGCAGAGTGGACGAGGAGTCATCCTTCCACTCCCAGGATTGGGATGATTCCTCATCCACTCCCCTAAAACCCACATATTTTCTTTTTTCTCCTCCTTCTTTCCTGATGAAGTGGGCAACGGTTGCAAAAGCTTGAATCTTTGTGCGTGTGTGGGTGTTTTTCTGTCAATGAGCCTTTACTTTGGGTAAGTTAAACAATCTCTATTTTTATACATATTTTGCCCACCTGGAAAGTTTCCATTTGTAATAGATGTATAAAAATTCGCTTAACAGTTTCCTGAGTGAGAATCTCTAGCTTTTTGAAACTAACAATGTGAGTGTAGATCAGAAACAAAGAAATAATAACAAAAACAGCTATTGAGAGATTTATACCAAATAAGTTAACAAAACAGGGGGCTGACCTGTTGTGGTACACAAAACAGGTTGGACCACTCTTGCAAAAGCAAAGAAAAAAATATGCCACATTTAAAGTGATATAAAATCCCAAAGACTGGCAATCTTTAACAGAAACTCTCAATTTAACTTGAATTTTAATTCAAGAAGCTTATAATAGATTCCACAATGAAACCCTGTCATGTCATTTTGGTAGAAAATCCTAAGAAATTCTGATTATATACACAGTATATTAATGGAAAAATACAATTCATACCTTTACTATGCAATAACAATGGTGATCCCACTGAGGACAGATCTGCTAAAGCAGAATTGCTAAACACGGCTTTCTGAAAATCATATAAGACAAAGAAAATACTCCAGAATTCAAATCAAGAACAGCTGCCAGCATTAATAATTTAGAAGTAGATAATGCTGGAGTATTAAACAACTTAATCACTTAATGGAAGTCTCTCAATCCTTACTGTACATCAATTATGTTCCTCTGAGATTATGGTGATCATATACAACCACTTGCCCAGAGAAAGATCAGTCCCAAAGGCTGGAAACTTGCGCAGGTCATTCCAGTATTCAAGAAAGGCAATAGGGTGATCAGCAAAATTACAGACCTATATCACTGATATTTGTTTACAGCAGGAGTTTAGGACATATACTTTCCTCACACATTATGAACTACCTTGAAGAGAATGACCTATTGACCCATAATGAACACGGATTCAGAAAGTATCATTCTTATGAAACACAAATAGCTCTTTGATCATATGAAGTGATGAGAGCTATTGACAAGGAATCTCAAATGTATTCCATAAATCTAGATTTCTATATTTCCAAAAGCCTTTTGACACTGTACCTCATAAATGGCTTCTTAACTAATTGCATACTTATGGAATATCACCACAGTTGTGGGACTGGATCTGATATTTCCTGTCAGAAAGGACACAGTATATTGTAACTGCTGGAAAGCCATTGAGTAAAACAGAAGTGATATCTGGCATTCCCCAAGGAAGTGTTATAAAGCTCCTATTGTTCCTTATCTTTATAAATGGTTTAGGAGACAATATGAACAACTCTTTTTGACAGATGATGCTGTCATTTATTGATTAGTGAAGTCAGCAGAAGATCGAAAGCAACTGCACGGCACAAAAATGGTTAATTGACCCTAAATAATCATAAATATCAAGTTATCCTTATGAGCACTAAAAGAAATCTATTAAACTTCATTTCACAACAAATCAGTCAAATCTATAGACTATAAATTCAACTAAATACCTAGAAATAACAATTATGAACAACTTAAATTTGAAAGCACACACAGAAAATATTTCAGGGAAGGCAAACTAAAGGTTATAATTCTTTCACAGAAAACTTAGAAGACACAACAGTTGTACTAAAGTAACATTTTACACTTGTGTGACCTATTTTGGAGTATTGCTGCACATTGTGGGATCCCTACCAAGTGGACAGCAGAAGATATAGGAAAAGTTCATAGACGGGCAGTTCATTTTGTACTGTCACGATCTATGCGAGAGAGTGTCACGTAGATGACACATGAATTGGGATGGAAATCATTAAAAGAAAAGCATTATTAATTGCGGCAAGATTTATTTGTGAAATTTCTATCACCAACATTCTCTTCCAAATGTGATCATGTAAGGACCCACCTTCATAGGGAGGCATGATCATCATAATAAAGTAAGAAAAATCAGATCAAAAATGGAATGATTTAGGAGTTCCATTTATTCTGCGCACTATTATAGAATCCAAACAGTAAAGAAATGTCATAAATTATAACAATGGAAAATCCCATAGGAATATTGTCACGTTGAAATGGAAACAGGCTTGACTTCGAAGGCAACTAAACACAGCACTTATACTGAAAGCACGTTTATTACGAACTCAACATACAAGCAGCACTGACTGCCTCTCAGGCAGAGAGCTCTGCAATTTGGCGTCTACCTGCAGAAGTTCTTGTAATGGACGTGCCTTGTTACAAAATCCTTTTATGAAAAATCGGTAGTATGAGCTACAGCCCGAGAAAACTTCTCACATCACAAGTGTGCTAGGGAGTTGGAAATTCTGTGACTGCCCTTACTTTATCTGGATCAGGACGGACACCATCTCCGTTGACTAGGTGCCCCAGGATTTTTATCTCTTTGGCAATGAAGAGGCACTTCTTTGGATTGAGGCAGAGACCTGCAGCCTGAACACACTTCAACACAGTTGACAGGCGACTCAGATGTTCTTCAAATGTTTTCGAGAAAACGACAATGTCATCTAAATAGCAGAGACACGTCGTCCACTTAAGGTGTCGAAGCAAGTTGTCCATCATGCGTTCGAATATGGCTGAAGCATTACATAATCCAAATGGCATTACTTTAAATTCATAGAGGCCGTCAGGTGTAATAAAAGCCGTCTTCTCCCTGTCAGCTTCGTCAACCTCGATTTGCCAGTAATCTGTCTGCATGTCCATAGTTGAGAAGTACGTAGCTCCTTTCAAGCAGTCTAAGGTGTCGTCAATATGCGGCAGTGGGTAGACATCTTTCTTTGTGATTCTGTTCAGCCGCCGATAGTCAACACAGAATCGCCATGTGCCATCCTTCTTCTTTACGAGGACCACCGGAGATGACCAAGGACTCTCCGAAGGTTGAATAATGTCATCTAGCAACATCTTCTCCACTTCCTCCCGGATTATCCGTCTTTCAGCTGGCGACACTCTATACGAACGCTAGCTAATTGGCGGATGATCCCCAGTATTAATACGGTGCTTTATCGTGGGCCGTTTCGTCTGACATTTCCCCTGCTGAGGTGTGAATGCACCCAAAAATTGGCGTAGTATACCTAACACCCGCTGGCGTTGTTCCTTGGTCAGTCCAGGCCCTATTGGCAGTTCCACGTTTGTTTCCTCCAGCGTGTTGTCTGTACTAACAGCAGGGCATGGGTCTTCATTGATAACGTTGAGCTCACCGCCCTGGATTGGTTCAGCTGTCCCGATACACATTCCCTTGGGAATAAGTTGTGACTGCTCGTGACAATTTGTCACCTTGTCCACCGATAACGCTTATGATAGCCGCTGGTATGTAAATTTCTTTTGTGAGCCTGATAAACTTTTTACTATCAACAAGAACTTCACAGTTTAACCAGTCATCTGTGTTTGTGACTGCAACTCTTCTCATTGTCAACGGCGGTATCGTCACATTGTCAACGACGAATAACTTCCCAGAAAATTCTGTATTACGTGTATCCGGCGGAACAACTTCTTCAGTTTGCAGCTCAGATCTTCCACAGTCAATGATAGCTTGGGATGCCTGAAGGAAGTCCCATCCGAGGATGACATTGTGACTACATTCTGTTAACACGACAAATTCAAACTGCTGCGTCCTGTTGTTGATGGTTATTCTTGCGACACAAGTTCCTGCTGGATGGACGTACTTTCCATCTGCGAACTTCAGCACAGTTGCCCCCGTATCACAGAACATTGTCTTCTTTAGTGTGCAGTGGTAATTATACGATAATACAGAAAAAGAGCCTTCTGAATCAACAAGTGCCCGGATAGGTTGGCTGTCGATTATGACGTCGATGAGATTTCCTGACATCTTAGCGACTGTCGTCCATGGAGGATTTTCATCTGCGGTGGCTCACCTCCGTAGATAGTCACCTCGCTTAGTTTTCCTGGGTGCGGCGGCTAGGGGAGCGGCTGGTACCTCTGTACGGCGACGGTGAACGGCTGCGGTGCGTCGGGGAGCGACCTCGTCTAGGGCACGGCGATGGGCTTCTTCCCATAGGTCGACTGAACTCATCAGCAGGTGACTGCCTGGGATAGAACTGCTCCATCGGCTGACGTCTTGCGGCAAAATAATCATCAAATACTCGCCTCCTCTCTCTGCAGTAGTGTACGACATGTACAGGGCACCCACAGTGGAAACACAATGGTGTGTTGTCTTCTGTCCTCCAGACGTCTGTTCTTCTGCATGGCGTCATAGTTACTGGAGGAGTTGGCTGTGGTCGCGTCGGCCGGTTTATGGACTGCCGTTTGGCGGCTGCAGCATAAGTCATAGCACGGCGACGCCATTCTTCACATCGAGTGCGATTGACGTGGCAGAAAGGAGCTAATGTTTGAAATACCTCGTCCTCAGCGGCGTCGGCTCCCTCGTGACTTACAGGGCTCACATCCATGGCCATAATCTGATGCTCGCTCGGTCTAATAGTCCCAGCTGCCATGCACTGTTGTAATTCTTCTCTCACGATTTGTTGTATGAGAGAAGCAAAGTCATGCTGGTCTTCCACAATGGCCATAGGGACTACATTTGGGAGTCTGTCAAACTTCTTGCGTCCAACCCTCCTTTGTTGCATCTCTTCAATCCGCTGGCACCACTTGATGAACTTCTATCAGAAGAGCTTGGTACATATCTTCTGCAATTCCCTTCATCAGGTGCATGATTTTGTCCGCCTCAGTCATGTTCGGATTGACTATGTTACACAGGGCCAAAACATTCTGTAGGTATGATTGTGTTGGCTCATCATGTCGTTTGGCCCAGTTCTTCAGTTGTTCTTCTGACGAGCAGATTTGTCGCTGGCGGTCTCCAAACGTCTTCTTAAGTTCCTCCTGGAACATCTCCCAGTCATTCAACTTGTCTTTGTTGTTTTCGAACCATTGCTGGGCTGTTCCATCCAGGTAGAAATAAACCTTGGCCAAGCTCATCGTATGATCCCACCTGTTGTACTTGGCGACTTGGTCGAACCCTTTTAGCCATCTTTTGGGGTCCTGTCCAGCATCTCCAGAGAACACCGACGAGTGTCTTATGTACAGCTGGCTTATTGCTGGTTTTGTCTCCATCATTCTTCTGATAATATGGACTTTTGGAAGGATGTACTCGGTGTATTCCTTGTATTCTGGTACCAGTCCGTGTAAGCGACGGCTTTTACGTTGCCCAATCGGAGCCACGGTGATGCAGCTGTTGCACAGTGTACCCGGCACCTCCACCAAACAATGTAACGTTGAAATGGAAAAAGGCTTGACTTCGAAGCAACTAAACACAGCACTTATACTGAAAGCACGTTTATTACGAACTCAACATACACACAGCACTGACTGCCTAAGACAGAATTTACCAGAAATTAGAAGAACAGTTAACATAAGAAACAAGTAGAATTTACAAGTGAACATAAGAAATATGTAGAACCTTCTGGAATTGTCAATTACAAAGAAATAAATTTTTGCCGGTGGGCGGGATTGAACCGGTGACCTTCTGCTCCGCAGTCCGTGACGCTATCCCCTGCGCCACGCCGGCAATTGGTGTTCGTGGTCTCTCGCGGCAATATCAATAATGGAGGATAGAGAACAACTCACCGTAAAAGAGGCTAGCTGAGCTGCTAACAGACATGAAAAAAGATAATCACGTCCACACAACTTAAATTTTCGGCCATGGCCTTCGTCAGAAATAGAAACACATACATATACACAATCAATCAGACAACTATACAGACACAACTATACGGCCACTCCAGCAACACAAGCTTGACTGTGAGTAGGTGGGGAGTGGAGGGGGAAGGATGCTGGGTAAAGTTGGGGATGGAAAGTTCCAAATTGTATGGTGGATTTTAAAGGCAGGAATTTGAATTGCGGCAATGAATACAGTGAAGGGAATTGGTGGTAAAGGATAAAATGGAGGTGTAGAGGAGTGTGGGGAGGGAGTGTGGATTTGAAATGATAAGAACTAATAAGGAAAAATAAATATAGGAAAAAAGGAAAAATAAAGTTGGGAAAGAAGGAAAAATAAAGTTGGGGATAAAAGGAAAAAGTAAAGTTGGGAAAGATAGGAAAGAATAATAAAAATAAAGTAAAAATAAAAAAATACTAAATTAGTGGGATATTGTATGTGGTAATACACAGTTGTAAGGAAGAAATGGATACAGGATAATGGGTAGGAAAGGAACGGAGATGTTAGGCATAGGATGCAGGGATGGGAATTTATCTTAGGTTGAGGTCAGGATGGTTGCGGGACAGTAGAATGCGTTGAAGAGACAACTCCCATCTGCGCAGTTCAGATGAGCTGGTGGTGGAGGGGAGGATCCAGATGGCTCGGGTAGTGAAGCAGCCATTGAAATCCAGAGTGCTGTGTCATGTATCTTACCATATATCTATTTAAAATCCCATGTTACTGCCTATTTGTTTCATGAAGAGCTCTCAGCATTCAAGTGCATGCCCCCCCCCCCCTTCCCCATGCCTCTGATCCTGAGTTGCCTTTCACACATTTGACACTCATTTGCACTCTGCTGCTCAGCAGTGCTCAGGAGCAAGTTTCCAGTGTAGATTCATCTTCCATGATACTCTTCCGTACTCTAGGATACAAACACAATTCACAGTTATCTTCCACAGTGCAAATTGACTCCCTACCAGTCCTCATGGAAAAGTAAAAAAAATCACTATTTCAATTAATTTTTGGTGATGAGCGTGGAGTCCTTGTCAGTTTTCACGGCTTATCTGTACAGTAAAAATTCCCCGCTGTTTTACATGATATTCCCATTACATCCACTCTTGGTGCTCAAGTGCACAATCCACTTTCAGTGACACCAGCTGCAACTCTGCAGACCTCTCACCTTCTCTCCCTGCTTTATGGTAACTTCACTGGTAGGCCAAAGTACTTCAGCCACTGTAAGGATAAAACATGCTCTCCAGGTACTGGATGCTGACACACTCTTTCCTTCACAGTAGTTCACGTTACTGTGGAGCCATTTTTGGCAATCACCTTTCTTTCTTTTTTTTTTTTTTTTTTTTTTTTTTTTTTCTTTTTTTTTTTTTTTTGTAGCTCATTTCCTCCACAAGTTTCCAGTTTTGCTTTGCTCTTTATCTGCTTCCTGTACATGATGCTGATGTAATGTAACTCTATTGTTTTCTAACTGAAGATTCTGCAAGACAGTCCGGCGACATGTGATCCACTCCTTACAACACCTCACCTTCAGAGAGTCCTTGATCGTCTCCGGTGGTCCTCGTAAAGAAGAAGGATGGCACATGGCGATTCTGTGTCAGCTATCGGCAGCTGAACAAGATTACACAGAAAGATGTCTACCCATTACCGCGCATTGACACACCTTAGACTGCTTGAAAGGAGCTACATACTTCTCAACTATGGACATGCAGACAGGTTACTGGCAAATCAAAGTTGACGAAGCTGACAGGGAGAAGACGGCTTTCATTACACCTGACAGCCTCTATGAATTCAAAGTAATGCCATTTGGATTATGTAATGCTCCAGCCACATTTGAACACATGATGGACAACTTGCTTCGACAATAAGATAAAGTATGGGCAGTCACAGAATTCCCAACTCCTCAGCACAGTCGTGATGTGAGAAGTTTCCTCGGGCTGTGCTCATACTACCGACGTTTCATAAAAAGATTTTGTAACAAGGCACGTCCATTGCCAGAACTTCTGCAGGGAGATGCCAAGTTTTACTGGGATGAGACAAAAGAAAGAGCTTTCCAGGCACTTAAGGAAGCTCTAACTTCCGCACCAGTTCTAACCTTGTACGACGAGAATGCGGAAACTGAACTTCACACAGACAACAGTGGGTATGGAATTGGTGCAGTACTTGTACAAGTACAGGAAGGTGCTGAAAAAGTGATAGCCTAAGCATCGTCACTACTCTCAAATCTATAACTGAGAAGGAATTTCTCGCAGTTATCTGGGCTATCAACAAGTTCTGGCCGTATTTATTCGGCAAACCATTCACCGTCGTGACAGACCATCATTCTTTATGTTGGCTGAGCAATTTGAAGGATCTACGAGGTCAACTAGCAAGATGGGCACTAAGACTCCAAGAGTATGACGTCACTGTGGTATTCAAGAATGGGCACAAACACAAGGATGCCAACTGCCTTTCGAGGAATCCATAGTGGAACACAACAGCATGAATGAAATTTCAGCCCTCACTGAATTAGATGACATTACAGCTGAAAAGATGGAAGATCCAGCAGTATTAAAAACCATAGAAGCCTTGGAGAAAGGAGGACCAACCAGTGGAGAGTTCCAACTTATAAACAGGACGTTGTATAAAAGCAACTACAATTCACTGGGCCCCAAATGGCTACTGGTTGTTCCAGCTCATCTTCAGCCAGCTATTCGCAAATATTTCCACGATGCTCCAATATCTGGTTCAAATGTTTGTTAAGCTTATGGGACTTAACTACAGGGTCACCAGTCCCTAAACTTACAAACTACTTATGAACTACTTACGAACTAGGACGGCACAAATATCCATGCCCGAGGGGGGATTCGAACCCCCGACCGTAGTGGCCGTGCTGACCGTGACTGGAGTGCCTCAGTCACCTCGGCCACCGCGGCCGGCCCAATATCCGGTCATTTGGGGTTTGTTAAGACCCTAGACAGAATCAGACACAGGTATTACTGGAAAGTTCTGTACCGATCTGTCAAGCACAATGTGAGTCACTGTAAAGAGTGCCAGTGATGGAAGCATGTGCTGCAATTACCTCCAGGGCATATCGTACCGATTCCTCCTACAGCAGCTCCATTCTTTTAGGGAGTTCCCAAAGTCGGTAACGAATGGATAATAGTCTGCACTGACTACCTCACATGCTACACTGTCACCAAAGTTCCAGAGATTGCAAAATTCCTTGTAGAAGACATTATTTTGAAGCATGGAGCACCACGTGTGATGATATCTGATCGTGGAAAAGTATTACAGTCAAAACTATTATCAGAGGTAATGTCACGTTGCGACATTGTCCACAGAATGACAACTGCATACCATCCTCAGACAAATGGTCTTATACAGAACGTTTTAACAAGACCTTAGCAGATATTCTGATGATGTTGAGCAGTCATGACATTTGCTTATAATACTGCATGACAAGACACCACTGGCTTCACGCCGTTTTTCCTGCTCCATGGCCATGAAGCTAAGATGACAATGGATATGCTGTTCCCGTTTCAACCGGACGGCACTCAGGATGACTATGTGAAATAGCTCATCACCAGGGTCGAAGAAGCAAGACAACTGGTTTGCATACGGACACTGGACACCCAGGAGATGGACCGTCAGTGGTATAACAACAAGCACCGATCTGTTGTATACTGTCCAGGGGATCTCGTATGGATTTTTACCCCTGTTTGGAATGTTGGACTACCAGAAAAGTTATTGAAGTGATACTTTGGTCCATTTTGTATAATATACCACTATCAGACATCACATACAAAATCGAGGATTATGAGCCAGTGTCGAAATGACAAAAATGAAGAGGCGCTGTTTACGTCGTCCACATGAAGCCTTACTACGATCCTGAAGAGCAGATAGGTGAAAATGGCTTCTTGGTTAAGGACTCTAAGGATGGTAATGATACTGATGAAACCATGGCAGGAATGTCTGTCGTCGATAATTGTGCAGAAGGAAAGGATTCTCCAGAACTGCCATACAGAGGATCCATGACAAGCACAAGATCCAGGACATTGCAGCTCGCTCCAGAGGGAACCTAACAGCGCGTCGCTGTTTCTTTCAAGAGAGGGAGCAATGCTGCAAGACCCCATGTTAAGCAATTGCCGCCGTGGTGCAAGGGATAGCGTCACGGACTGCGGCGATGGAGGTCGCCGGTTCAATCCCGTCCACCGGCAAAAATTTATTTCTTTGCAATTAACATTTCCAGAATGTTCTACATGCTTCTTATGTTCACTTGTAATTTCTACTTGTTTCTTATGTTAACTATTCTTCTAATTTCTAGTACATTCTGTCTGTGTACAAAAAGCAGAGGCGGTTAGTGCTGCGTGTATGTTTCAGTTTGCAATAAACCTGCTTTCAATATAAGTGCTGTGTTCACTCGACAACCCTGCGTTTCAAGTCAAACCTGCTTCAATTTCAACGTGACAATATCACCTATCTCATCTTCCTCCACTTTGTCTTCCATTTCTAGAATACTGTCTTTAAGTTTATTTCCTTTTTATAGGCCCTCTATATTTCTTCCACAATTCAGCTTTCCGCTCTTTGCTTAGTACAGGTTTTCTGTCTGAGTTCTTGATATTCATACAGCTGCTTTTCTTGTCTACAAATACCTCTTTTATTTTCCTGTATGTGGTATCTATCTTTCCCCTAGTAAGGCATTCTCCTACGGTTTTGCATTTGTCCTCTAGCCACTACTGCTTAGCCAGTCTGCACTTCCTGTCAATCTCATTTTTCAGACGTTTGTACTCCCTTTTCCCTGTTTCACTTGCTGAATTTTTATATTTTCTCCTCTCATCAATTAAGTTCAGTATACCCTGTGTTATCCAGGGATTTTTATTTGGCCTTGTCTTTCTGCCTATACAATCCTCTGCTGCCTTCACTACCCTATCTCTTCTTCTACTGTATTACTTTCCCCCGTTTCAGCCAATCCTTGCCTAATGATCCCTCTGAAACTCTCAGCCACCTCTGGTTCCTTCAATTTGTCCAGGTTCCATTTCGTAACTTTTCTGCCTTTCTACAGTCTCGTAAGTTTTAATGTGCAGTTAATAACCAATAAGTTATGGTCAGAGTCTATATCTGCCCCTGGATATGTCTTACAGTTTAGAACCTGGTTTCTATATCTATTCCTTGCCATTATAAAGTCAATCTTGTACCTTCCAGTGTCTCCTGGTCTCTTCCACGTATACAGCCTTCTTTCATGATGATTAAACCAAGTGTTGGTGATCATGTACGCATGTAGATGTAAATGCAGTAACTGTAGGCTACCTCTGTAAACTTTAAATTCAACAAAAAAACTCATGTGTAACACATTACTTTGGGGAGTTATTTCTTCAGATTTTGTGAATTTTGCCATCAATTACTGCATACAATAAAATTCATATGTAAAGGTCTATAAAAGTGATATTAAAAGAATGTACTTTTCTCACCTTGACCTTGCATCCAAGACACAACTGGATGAGGGAAACCTTGTGCCTGGCAATGAACAAACAGTGAATTTCCAGCTAGAGTGGACACATCCTGTGGCTCCATCAGCCACCGAGGAGCAACTGAAATGGAATTTATGACAATGAAAGTATTCTCCAGCAAGACATAGCTTTTTGCATGATGGTTTTATAAGAGAAAAGGATTATAATTTTCAAACTCATGCACTTACCATTTACCTGCAGCTGTGAAGAGTGGTTGGCACTAGCAGCATTGTTTGAAGCCACACAAGTGTATGTTCCACTGTGCTGTGAAGACAGCTTGTTAAATATAAGTAGACTGAAGAATTCACCCCCATTTTTTTCTGTCACCTACGTGGTAAGAAGAATTATAATGGAACAAAATGAAAACTGTTAAAGGCTGTAGCAAGTGCCTGACTTAATAATATGAGTTATTTGTTACATTAACACAGTACAGCTGGTTAAAATGAATACTGTAAGCATAAAATTTAAAAAAATAATCATTATTTTATCATTGTGTAAAGTAAGAGAAAATGTGTAACAATGGAAAATCCAATTGGAATGTCAATCCTTGCACACCATCAGCTGGAGCATTAGAGTTGCCACCTCCATTTGTTACCCAGACTGCTGACATCCTACTGCTGCCTTGGTGCAACACTAGTAAACCCCTGTACCACCCAAAGTGTTCCTTCTGATGAGCTTCTCATACCACCTAAATCTTGCCTTGCAGACCTTTCCCACTTGCCACATCCCCCAAAATTCCCAAACAATAATACACAATACTGAAAGCCCAAAAAATAAATAAATAAAAAATAAATTTAAATAAAAACCAGAACACTGTTTTTCACCTTTCTGCCACAGATGTTCCAGTACTATCCAAAGGTCTCAGATTCAGCTCCACATCCAAATTTAAACATGCTGGACTCAGTGGAAAAACTACTTTGCCACAAATTCCTCCAATTTAATCCCATCACTGAACCTTGCATCTCCCAATTTATACCACTATTCAAACATGACCCTCCCTTACTCCCACCTAACTACCTGCTGGTCACCTTCCAGGAATTCCTTCTCCAGATCCCCTCCTAAGAATACCAACCTTTCAACAGAAGAAAAGCCAGCCTAGCACAACCTCACAATAGATCATCTTCCCTGCAGACAAAGGTTCCAATACTATTGTGATGAATCACAGTGATTGTGTGGCAGAAGACCTTTGTCAATTGTCTGATTCCTCCACCTACAAGTTGTGCCAGGAAGACCCCATCCCAAAAGTTCAACATGATCTACAATTCTTGTTTGAATCGTATGGCCCATCCTGGAACCTCTCACCTGAATTCATCTCCCTCCTCATCCCAACACCACCCCAGACACCTATCTTTTACATGCTTCCAAAAACCCATAAACCTAACAATCCTGAATGCTCAGTTGTGGCTGGTTACTGTGCTCCCACTGAAAGAATTTCAGCCCTTGTTGACCAGCTCCTCCAATCAATTGTTTGAAACCTAGCCTACCACATTCAAGATACCTACAACTTCCTTTACCAACTCTCCACCATTCCTACCCCTTTATCTCCTGGATCCTTATTTGTCACTGTCAATGCCTCTTTCCCATACACCAATATCCCAGATGCCCATGGTCTTACTGCTCTTGAACACTACCTTCCTCAGTGTCCTTCAGACTCCCAGCCCAATATCTCACTCCTTGTAATCCTTACTAATTATACACTAACAAATAATTACTTTTCATTGAAGGAAAAGTATACAGTCAAATCCGCACCCTCCTATACCTACCTATTTAAGGGCTGACTAGAGGAAACTTTTCTAGCCTTGCAAAACACTAAACCCTTTATCTGGTTCAGGTTCATTGATATTTTCATGATTTGGACTTAAGGCAGGACACCTTATCCTTGTTCCTTCCCTCCCATCAGCTACACTTGGTCCTTCTCAACCCTGCATGTCACCTTCTTGGATGTTAATGTCTACCTCACTGATGGCTCCATCCAAGCCTTCATCCACATTAAACCTACTAATTACCAACAGTACATGCACTCTCTTTGACAGCTACCATTCATTCCACATCAAAACTCCCTCCCATACAACCTTGCCACCAGTGGACAATGAATTTGCAGTGATGAGAAGTCTCTTACTCAATATGCCAAAGGTCTCACAAAGGCTTTAACAGAGAGATATTACCCTGATGACCTAGTATGCAAACATATTTCTTACGCCATATCCCCACACACCACCAATCCTTCCTCCACTACCAATAACCAGTACACAAAGGAGTGGCCTCCTTGTCACCAAATACCCCCACAAACTAGAACAATTAAATTACATCCTTTGTCAGGGCTATGATTATCTGTCACCATGCCCTGAAGTGAAAGCAACCTACACAAGAACCTGCATGGTCAACCATTGGCTGTTTATTGTTTTCAGAACTTTACCAGTTTTGGATATTATCCAACTTAACAGAAATGCCTGCTAAGTTTATCAGATCAACTATGTTGTTCTCGATCAGTCTGTTTAATTTTACTCTTCTGATGATGGATAATATCTGAAACTGGTAATGTTCTGAAAACAATAAACACCTGATGGTTGACTATGCTGTTTTTAAAATATATTACAGCTGTTACCTCACATCTAAGTAAAAATTTGAAAACAATACTAATTTACCTTAAGAGTTTTTGATAATCACTAGGGGAGAAAGACAAATGTGTGTTTACCTGCAGTACATCTGGTATTGGACCATTGTCCTTGAGCCAGGAGAATCGAATAGGAAGGTCACCAGAAGAGACACTGCAGCTGATCTGTGCTCTTGCCCCTTCTCGTAAATTGGTTGGAAACATGAATGGCATTACGATGGGTGGACCTAAAAAATAAAGGTACATGCTCTACATTTATTCAGTTTAACTATGAATATAAAATATAACACTTTTCAGAAGCTTATGAAAGGTTTTTATTTTTGATTACATTTTCTTAAAGTGGGGGTGCATAACTACTGTTGAATATTGTAAAATTTTTCCTTAGTTATTTCAGTATAACATATTTCAATTGTAATTTAAGAACAACAATAATAATATAACATTAATTGATTTTCCATTGGTGTTTGACAGAATATAATATTATCAAAAGGGAAAAACTCCTGATAGTCTGCAAAATTCTTCACTAAGTTACTAACCGGATTTTGGCTTCTTAGACCATCATCAGGTAACAATAAATAATTTTACAGAACATTAGGAATTTTTCCCTTTTGACAATAATAATATAATTTGTATACCAAGTGAAATAGCACATCAGGCATACATCAAGGATTGGTAATCAAACAGAAGCCAGGGGTCACAAAAATCATCTGGGCTTACTAAACGGCACTGCAGTCATTTAACCATACTTTGCAAATGGAATCCCACAACAGAAGATGCTCAAAGTTTCATCCAGTTGCATCAATACATGCCTGGCATCAACACTGCATTAAAAAGTGTGCACTCTCAAAGATACCTGGTGATCCGATTTTGATGAAATTGTTCAAGTTTCCTGTGAAAACAACATCAAAATTTGTATAGTAGTTTTGAAGATTGGAGTGCATGATGATAAGTGATGATGTATGTTCTCCATTTTGGGTGACGCTGATTATCATTAGTTAGGCCAAAAAAATGAGTTTGCATTCTTCTACAATGTTTGAGATGTTGAACTCAGAAACAGAAGTGTTGCATAGTTTTTTGAGAGCCAGTAAGTTATTCTGGAAAAGAAAAAGGAAAAACTGTGTGCAAGATTCATGTGAAATTATAGATGGTTTATTAACATTATTTTTTGTGTAATATATTTTACCTAATCTCTACTCTGTGTTATTTAAGTCATACTACACTGTATATAATGTTTTCTTTAACAAGTACTTTTTACATGTTTTTAAAATGTGTTTACATGGTATAACATTTGTTGTCTTTATTAGGCACTGTCAACAGCAGGAGAAAACAAGAGTATCTCCTTTCGTTGACTGTCAGTACCACCACCAGCAAAGACCCCAGCAGCTCACTGTTTGGAAGGTTTCATTCACTAGTGCCACAACCAAGGACTGTGAACGTTCACCATAAATAGGACACCTCTGTGCATTAACACATTCAAAACTGGCATAAGTCATGGATGGGGCAGCCGGACTACTGTTTTTAACAAGTTTTTCAAAAACTAGAGCTTTTAAACTAGGAATGCAACAAAGAGTTTGCTGTCTCATTTGAAACAATGAAACCTCTATTATTTATTTCAAAAACATTGTTACCAAATATTAAAATTAGCTGATAAACATTTTTTTTAGTAAAAAATGATTCCCCCCCCCCCCCCCCAAAAAAAAAAAACTTGTACATGTGATTCTTGCAGACAATCAGTCTCTCCTACTTCCTCTTCCAGGACATTGAAAACATTGCTCTCTTATATAAATTCGCCATGCCAAGAATATGCTGAGTTTGAATACACTCGGCAGACAATAACACAGATAGCAGATGAAAGCCGTATTTGGGTCAACAGAGTGTATGAAATACAAAGCCCTTTTGTTGTGTACAAATAGAACTGAATTCACTGTGTGACAGCACAATGCAGAGAATATTTCATCTTCATTTTATGTGGTGCCAACAGATGGGCAGGTTGTCCCATACCAGCTACAATTTTTTTTTGGAATTACACGACTCAAACTCGGGTGTCTACGGTCTGACTAGCTACTGCTGAACGAGTCTGGTCCGGGTGTCAACCACAATGTTTTAACATACTGCACTACCTGTTATGAGGACTCTATTTGGGGTGTTGTATATTTGTTAATGTTCTTCAGCTCATATGATTTCAGTACTCTGCTCACTGTCATTATAATTCTTGTGTAACAACATTATTACTAAAGAATTGTAGTTTTAGCACCGAGGTAATTTGTTTCCTGCAGATGTTTCCTTGAGTAAAATGGATTGAACATTGGTTCACTTGTTAGATAGGTAGCAGCAGCTGCAATTAGACTTATTTCGTCAACTGACTGCAAATTCATGACATGCAATGGTTTGTTTGGAGCTGCTGCCTTCACACTTGACTGTTCCTTCCTATTGACTGCTGCCACTAGTATGTCAACAGGCTGTTGCCCCCTTGGTGCTCCAATAGCCAAGTCCCCTATTCTTTGTAAAGCATTCCTCCTCGTGCAGTCGTAATAGCATCCAGACCTTGCCTTGCTGACCTTTCCCATCTGCCACATCCCGCCAACACTCCACAATTAAAAAATAAATAAATAATAATAATAAAAAAAAACAGAATACTGTAGTTAACCTTCCTGCCAAGAATCTAAATCTCACAGAAGTTTCAGTCATACCCAAATGTCTCACTTCAGCCCCACAGCCGAATTTAATCATGTTGACTTGTCAAAGGTCCCCTCTCCTACCAATCCCTAAAGTGGAAACTGCTGTAGCAAAGTGTGCGCCGCGTAATTCTAATCGAGTGCGCCGACAATGTACTTGCAATGCCTGCTGCCGGAGTCGCATGAGACTACAGAGACAAGCAACGTGCCCTTTAGACACGTGATAGGAAAATGCTATTTAAATGCTCAGAAAATAATAATAATAATAATAATATTCCTAAAAATCCTTTTCAGAGTACTTAAATATCAAAATACGATGAAAACAGAAAATATTTTTTTCGGCCTGAACCCTTGAGTACTGCCTCTTGTGTTCTTACATTTCTCCTGAATCTGAACTGGTATTTCCTGAGGTCAGCATCTATCAGCCTTTCCAACCTTGTGTACATAATTAGGTTAAAATTTTGCATCCATGACTTATGAAACTAATTGTTCTGCAATTTTCATAATTGTCTGCATCCGTTTTCTTTGGAATGGAGATTATTAAATTTTTCTTAAAGTGTCAGGATATTTTGCCTGCCCATAGCAGAAGAATATCCTAAATGTAGGATCTGTGATGAGGGTGAGGAAACTGCATCAAACCTAACCTTCCAAAGGACTGCATTGGAGAGCAAGAGAGACAAAATATTTGAGGCAACCACAGATGAAGAATTTGTGTCTGATAAAGGGATTCCTAGCACTATTTGAGGGCATCATTTGACATTACTGGATACACAGGGAGCAATATCGCGCAATAAACTCAGTTTCAGTGCAGGCAGTGGTAGATTAGACCAAAGCTACCCAGGTAAAATCAAATCAAATAATGACTTTTCCTTCGAAGGAAAAGTATACAATCCAATCTGCAACACTGCCATGGGCACCCATATGTCACTCTCCTGTTCCAATCTATTTATGGACTGTCAAGAGGAAACATTTCTATCCTTCCAAAACCACAGAGGCTTGATCTGCGTGGTTCACTGACATTTTCATGATTAGGACTCAGAATGAGGGCACCCTATCCTCATTCTTTCACAACCGCATCTCCTCCTCTCCTGTAAGTTTCACTTGGTCTCTAAATGCCACTTTCCTGGACATAAACCTCCAACTCAATGCCTAGTCCATGTACACCTCGTCTACATTAAACCTACTAATTAGCAACAGTATGTGCACTTCCCTCACAAAAAAAGCCCCTCCCATACAGTCTTGCCACCTGTGGGTGGTGAATTTGTAGTAATGAGAAGTCCCTTGTCCTAGGCCAACAAGATTTCAAATAGTAGAATCCTGGACACTTGTGTTTGGGTGCATGGAGGAAAAGGGAGGAAGGGCATGCTCAATTTCCATGTTTCAAGTTCAATAGGAATGCAGTGCAGCAACACAAATGTAAGTTTTGAGCTTCCGTGAAAGTAGAATCCTATTTAGTGACTTAGGACTGAGATAAAATATCAAGACAAAGGATATTCCCAAAGATATTATCATCAAGATTATTGCTGAAATACACTCACTTTCAACTAAATTCTAATTTTAATCAATTCGCTTATGTGGTACAATGAGGAACATCTTGGTGAAGAGAAATGATACCAGAAAAAGTTTGGTGAATGAGTCTGTTTTGTAACTGGATTGTTGACTTGACTAACACAGCACTTACTGTCTTTTGAAGTTGTTTACATGAATGGTAATCCACTTTCAGTTGGGACTTAACATGATACTGAATCCCCACAATACCTGAAAACCTCTGGCACTTTAGAGCTGATTTCCGTTTTGAATACAAGGAAATGTCCAGAAGAGACAAGTCTGAGAAGATGACTGAGTGATATAACTCCCCTCTTGAGCAAGACCTGCTGAACTACAAAGGCAGTTTGTAACAAGGTATCTGGTTTCACATATCGTTACTGTGGATGTTCCCACTTGATATGTTATCTTACCTCTTCCTTTGCTATCATTTGTACTGTCACACAAATCTGGGACAAACGTTTCTTCATTTTCTGTACCTTGCCCAGGATGCATGCAGTTACAGGTTGGTCATTCTGAGTGTGTCCTCAAAGTTGCCTCACCTTCTAAGAAGCATTTAAACCACTCATAAACACTCTATAATGACAACATGTTCTTTATCAGTCTCTTCAAGTTTTGATGTATCTGCTACATCTTCTCTTTGGAATGTGCTACTTACACATAAGAAGCATAGGCCTATGTGTAGTGTCACCACTCAGGAAGTTAATCAGACTTCTCTTGGCATGTCTAGAAAAGGATTCAAGTGTGTTGCACTTTTATGACCATGGGCAGTATAGCATGTTATCTTATACTGAACTTCCTTAAATCTTAACAGAGGTTGCATAAGTCCAGCAAGGAAATAAAACATAAATAATGTTGAGGATTTAGCTTATAACAGAGAAAAATTCATAAAAATTGAGAAGGTTACAAACAGTTTACACAAACAGAATGAAAGACAGACTGAAATAGCAGAAATGCAACAGGTGACACACAATACTAGGTCCAAGATAATGACCAATTTACAAAAACAATTTCAGACACAAAGTGAATGGATATATAAAAAATGGTAGATGAAATAAACAAATAATAAAATGAGAACATGTACTGACTTATGATTGAAAATTGATACGTTTTGATAAGGAGGACTGTAACTAGGGAAACGGTGTTGAAATGACAGGCATATGAGAAATTGTGAAACTGTGAAAATACATGATGATTACAGAGATATGGGGGCAGAAACACAAACATATAGGCCGACATTTGCATAATTCCCTGCATCCACACAACAAAATAATTTATATTTGGCTGATGCCATAGTGACTTTACCGTTTTACTTATGTACTACTGACTGCTGGTTTATATTATTTGGTGGCACCTTGAAGTTTTGAAATGGCCAATGCCTTATAAAACAAAATTTCAACGCTGGGCTGGAATTGCAAAAACTTTACATGCGGTACTGTAAGAATTAAAAACGTTACTCAGACATCTAAATTAGACAAGCAATACGAAATAAACACAATTTAATTGAACTTTTGGTATAACGTGTAGGCTATATATGATATTTGTTTCCAGGAAGAGTGAGAAAAAGTTTTCTCTGAGCTCGGCAGCGCTTCATGCAACTACGTTTCTGTCTTAGCCTTCCTTAAATACAATACTGTATGTAAATCACATCAAGCAATGAGTAGTTAAAATGCTAAACTTGGAGCTAGTTTTAACACAAAGTGTGGAGTAATTATGTATACTCACAGCTTTGGGAGATATTGTTCCATATCTTTATTGTCCCAAATGTTTCTGTGTGCCGAAGAATGTTGTGACCATTTGTGCCGTCCTGAGTTCAATATTTAGTATGATCCATATTTTGATTATAATCAAAGATAGGCAGCACAAACTATTGGTAATATAGCATTTACAGTACAGGTATTTTGCAAATCAACCAATGTTTGCCAAGGAGGTTTTCCCTTAATGTTTGCCATCTGTTTTACCTCCGAATTTCATTTCGTTTACTAGTTAATCTTTTTAGCTCTTTTTTTGGTAAATACTTGATCAACAAAAACATTTTGAATATGTACGGTAGGTAATTCGTCATTCGTATCAGTTTCATTGTTTATAACAAGCGAATATATTTCGCAGTAGGTTTCAGCTAACCTTGGGGTAAACCAAAGTTCTATTTGTCTTCGAGCATATGCCTACTGACCAGTGGCCTATACTGGGTTTGTTGGGCTATCACTACAGTACTATCTCACTTTCTAAGGTTGTACCGAGACAGAAATGGTAAGGGGGAAAAATGATATCTTGCGCTATTTCCGGGATGTCAAGAAATTAGCAGCAAACGAAGAAATGGTTACCGGCATACGTCAAAGCGTTGAGGGGGGGGTCACCCTTGGAGTATAAATTTATATATTTATACTCTAAGTGTGTCCCCCCTCAACGCTTTGACGTATGCCGGTAACCATTTCTTCGTTTGCTGCGAATTTCTTGACATACTCGCTACGGTCACGATCATTATATATTTATACTCTAAGTGGACACCCAATGATACTACACTCGCACCCCCACCCTCACTACTGAAACTCGTGATGGGTGATGAGAATAATCTTGGGTGATGGGAGGCAACTTTGAAAACTTTTATAGGAACGCCTACTTTTTATTACAGATTTGAGTTCTTGGTGAAAAAAAATTTGTAACTTTCGTATGAAACATTTCTTTTTCGTTTCATGATAAATGGCGCTGTAATCGGCCAAACTTAAAAGTTTAGCATACCTGTCACGAGCTTCTTCAGCATTTCTGTGGACCTCATAGTACCAGGAAATGATATCTACACACTCTCTCTCTCTCTTTGCAATCGTTTTAAAATCACCAACTTGTCTCCATATTTCAACTGCGAGAATGGTCTGTTCAGTAACTGTTTAATTACACATTGCCCATCCATTTTGAAGAATTAGCACGAAGAGCTGTCAAAGTACACGGGACACTATGAAATAAACAACACAAATATTGCGAAACGTAACAAACACGGTCTTTGTTGCTTTAAACTGATGCGGAGTTCGTCTAGGGCGAGTCGTGTGTGTTCGGCACATTTCGGAAACACTCGTGCGATTCCGACGCCTTGGTGTGTTGTTGGCCGCGCTACCCCATCCCACCCCTCGTTCCCCTCACAGGCTGCGTTTATAGCCCACAACCGCTGTGATTTCGCTGAGGCACCGCTCGTCTCTCACACAGCAGGTGGTTGAGCCCCATTAGCCGCCGTGTAAGTAAACGCCGCTGCGGCCCGCTCAACCGCGGGGGTTTGGAAGTGCAGCCGCTGGTATTTTGACTCCGCAGCGGTAGAGCGGAGGGGCCGCAGCCGCGCCTATAAACAGGTCCCACGTTACCTTATGAGAAATAGCGCCCTGCCAAAAAGCCGAGATTCCTCCGCTGCGGAGCAACCGCGGGCTATAAACACAGCGAAGGCTGCGGCAGTGAGCGTCCGAAGCAGTGTTGCAAAATCCTCCGAAAAATAGGAAGGTCCTCCGATTTTTCAAAATTATTCAATAAAATACGAAATTTCGAGTGAATCTTCCGAAATTTTCCAACTCA
This sequence comes from Locusta migratoria, assembly GCA_026315105.1. Lineage (NCBI taxonomy): Eukaryota > Metazoa > Arthropoda > Insecta > Orthoptera > Acrididae > Locusta > Locusta migratoria. The sequence continues at coordinate 811,483,709 of CM048744.1, read as the reverse complement.
TCCTGAAATTTGAAGTGAATCTTCCGAGTTTTCCCAAGCTTCCTTTCGCAACATGCCACGCCATCTGTGAGAGAACCTTCTCAACAACTGAGGTCACGCTGTTAGATGGCGTAACTCTAGTACAGCTACTACAGTATTGTTTAGATGTAAGCGTCGGCAACGCCACGAAAAACGCAACATGCAGCGCCATCTGTGAGACAGTCCTGTCAACATGAAGACATATGGGTAAAAAAGTATTAGTTACAGCACACTAATATAGCAATATGTATTGACTTGAGCAAAAATATGTATGTGATCTTTGTATAAAGCTCTATTCACTTTTACGTACTTTTCAAATAAGAAAATATTTACAATTGATTGTAAGTTACTTTTATATATATTTTCACCAGAAAAGTCAGTGAGAATAAAGGTTAAATTGATTATAAGAGACTGTCTTAATTTCACTCCCCTAGTTCTGAAATAACTACATTGCTATCTTTTTTCCTTATTTTTTATTTTTTTATTTTTATTTTTTATATAGGGTTAATCACCTAACAATTGCACCGGAAATATTCCGGAAACGGAAAGTGCGATTGATGTGCGGTTTTCCGGTTTTCACAGAAAGTATTGGTAAAAATGATTTCCGGTTCACGGTTTACAGCAATCAGTGAGAATAAATATTCCTTCAGTAAAAAACCGTCTTGATTGCAAATTGCTTTGTTAATTAATGACGCGTTTCGCCCTTTAGAAGGGCATCTTCAGATTATCTGCGTGACATAATTTACATAAAATTACAAGGCTGGAATTACAAAACGGGTATAAAGGTACATGGGCTTGTTTTTTGTTAAGAAGACAGTACAAATGGTAAACAAAGCTTAACAATGCGCTCTCCGTGGTGTGACACCGTAAGTTGTTTTGCGGTGTTTCTATTTTTATGGAATTTTTGGATTTTCTTGTAGCCCTACAAATGATCGGGTAACAACGAATTACAGTTGGAGCATACTCGGAAAACATGTGAGAAACATAAAACCGATTTTTAAGGTAATCAAAAAATTCCAGAAAAATAGAAACACCGCAAAACAACTTACGGTGTCACACCACGGAGAGCGTATTGTAAGCTTTGTTTACCATTTATATTGTCTTCTTAACACAAAATAAGTCCATGTACCATTATGCCCGTTTTGTAATTCCAACCTTGTAATTATGTGTAATTTCTGTCACGCAGATAATCTGAAGATGCCCTGCTAAAGGGCGAAACGCGTCATTAATTAATAAAACAATTTGCAATCAAGACGGTTTTTTACTAAGAAAGTATTGGTAGACAGGGGCTCGTATTTTTAGCCAACAGAGTGTGCTATTAGTTAGAAAGTACAGTTTTTTAAATGGAACAATGTCTGTAAACATTAAGAAACTAAAAGTAGGGGGCACTAGATTATTAGTAGTGTTTGTTGCAGGATTCTAGTATAAGTTGTTTACAAGGTATCGTCTTTTGAAACGCTCCCACACCGACACTTGTACAATACCTGTGGTAACACACGATAAAGAACAACACAAGTGCATACACAAGTTATGTGGATTCCAACCAGTAACGTGACAAATGATCATCACAGGTGTTCAAAATGACCACCGGCAGCAGAAATACATGTTGTCAGTCTGGTATGGAACGATTGCTGCACATGTGCTACCATTTCAGCGGATATGTCTGAGCAAGCTGCAGTAATACGTCATTGCATATCATCGGGTGTGGTTGGTATGTTCTTGTAGACAGCATCTTTCAGCTTTTCCCACAGAAAAAAGTCTACAGGGGTCAAATCCGGGGAACGGGCGGGCCAAGGTACAAGTCCTCTGCGTCCAATCCATCAATTTGGGAACAGTTCATGAAGACATGCTGTAGTAATTCGTGCACTATGGGCTGGGCAGCCATCATGTTGGTACCATAGATTCCGCCTAGTCTGGAGAGGAGCGTCTTCTAGCATCCGCGGAAGATGGTCTGTTAGAAGGCCGTGATACTTGTGCGCAGTCAGTGTTGCGTCTATGTAATACGGTCCTATGAGCTGCTGGTTCACTATCCCACACCACACGTTTACACTCCATGGATGCTAACTGTCCACGTGTCGAAGGCAAGACGGATTGTCAGCAGACCAATAGTGCATGTTTCTGCGATTTACCTGGCCATGATTGGTAAATATGGCTTCATCACTAAACATACATAATACACCAGGAGTATCCTGTCATAAAAATACACAGAACCGAACACGATTCTCAAAACGTTTCCATGCAGCTCTTGATGGAGAGAGATGTGATAGGTATGGAACCTATGTCGATGGAGAATGCGTAGGACACTTGCCTTACTCATGCCACTTCCTCGTGCAACTGCCTGAAAGCTGACATGCGGATCAACTGCAATGGCAGCAATAACATCAATTTCCCTCTCGTCTGTCATCACTTGTTTCCTTCTGTTACGTCGTCTCGGTGTTACACTACCACTTTCAAATAACTGGTTGAAGAGGTTGATGAATAATTGCCGAGGGGGGTGACGTCTATTGGGATATCTTGCCGCATACACCATACAAGACCGAACGGCATTCTTTCTACTCCCCATACACTATGAGCATGCCGGCTTTTTCTGCATTGATAAAACCCATCGTACACTCACGACCTACCGCTTGGATTGTTACACGCTAACTGACTAGCGAGCTGCAGTGCACTCAAGGAACACACAAGCACGCTGTAAGCAAACATAACGTCATCGTACCTAGAAACTATGTGGGTTGAATGGCACATGCAAATGTAGGTTTTGGAACGTTTCAAAAGACGATACCTCGTAAACGACTTGCACTAGAATCCTGCAACAAGCACTACTGATATTCTAGTGCATCATACGTTTAGTTTCTTAAGGTCTACAGACATTGTTCCGTTAAAAAAGTGTAGGTTTGCATAAAAATACACTTTCTAAGTAATATTACAATCTGTTTGTTGGCTAAAAATACGAGCCCCTGACTACCAATCCATTCTGTGAAAACCGCACGTCAATTGCACTTTCCGTTTCCACAATATTTGCGGTGCCAGTGTTGGGTCATTCACGCTGTATGTTGTTTGCATAGGGAAATATATATATATATATATATATATATATATATATATATATATATATATATATATATATATATATATATATATATATATACGATAACACGGGTCTGTTCTCCCACTGTTGGAATGAAGCGAACGAGAAATATTCCACATTACGCGCTAATTATTCATGACAGAAGCTGGCTTCTATTGCCATTTTTGTTGTTATTGGTTCTTAATTTCTGGTTTGCTTGAGATATGGGTCCCGGTGATAGCTTTGATAGCCCACAATATACGCCACTGTTACTCACCCATCTGTAAGCGCTATGGCACTCCCAGTAACCATGCGTTACCAGCACCAGTACATAACTTTACCGCCATGTGTATCGCTCGTTTCAGACACGATATGTACATACCGGTAACTTTCAAAGAATAATTCTGCAGAAGTTCCTCTGCAGAAATAATTTTAACGGATATATTGTTGTCTGTGACTAAATTTCTCACATTGAGAAATGATTTTATTTTCAATAACCGTACTACTTGAGATAAAAAAATATCACAACTAAGAGTTGTTGTTATAAACTTCGAACAAGAAGGTATTTCAAGCCATTACAGTAACCTTACTTTAGAAAACAATATAAGGTGCTTGCCGCCGCTGTAGTTGTTGACACACTAGGCAGCAGTGTTGCCAGGTCCGAATTTTATGTTTCGTAAGACGATGCTTAAAAATTTCTGTAGATGCAGTAAAAGATCGGAAGGTGTGACATAAAAATAATAACAATAATAAAAAAAAAAAGAAAAGAAAAGAGGGACAGAGACCAATCATTAATTTCAGAACTAGGGGAGTGAAACTAAGAAAGTCTCTTATGACCAATTTAATCTTTATTGATACTCAGTTAATGTTAGCAAAGTTGTCTGACAGATGGCGTTGCATGTTGCGTGTCTTGAGGCCGGGTTCACACATTGGAAACAACGTTGGTGTCAACAATGTTCGTCCAATGTATGGATTGGTGAAATAGCCTTGGAACCAACGTTGGTACAGCACCGTTGCTTGTCGGTATTTCGACCAAACATCAAAGGACGTTGGGCTAATATGGGTACATCGTTCACACATTGGCGCCAACGTATATTTGTCACCCTCTCGTCTCGAAACTTTCTTTCTTTGTTCGTTCTTCGCATCCGTTTATTTTAAACTTTCCAAATCTCTTTGTAAATATTAGAACTGTATCAGAAAGTGAGACATTTGTGAAAGCAACCACAAAAATCGCAATGTCACTGCAAAACTTAGGCGCAATCAGTGGAATTAAAAACTTTCAGACTCTTGACACACTCAATTGCTGAATGCAATTTTTAAAATTAACATCACCAAACATTTCCTGTCAAGTTTCACATATTGCTTTACAAACTTCAAGTACCACCAGTGATATCAATTAATGGTTATTTTAAAAATGAAGTGTAGGTTTGTAAAACGTTCTCCTGTAGCAAGAAATCGGAGCGACAGTACCAAAAGAACTTTAGCAGGTACAGAATCCCTGCGAAACGTCTCTTTCTCTTTTAAGTTTAATCATTTAAAGTTGCAGGTCTAACGTTACTTAATATGTATCGATTACTTGTAACATATTTTAAAACTTACTGATTTTGTAATTAATGTTTCGTAGAAAGTGATAGAACGCACCCCACCATCTTTTACATATGTTACCTTTTTTTGGTTTGCAATGACAAAATGTAATTATTCACAATGAAAAGCTTTAATGCATCAGCCGCGATTTGTGTCAGATATGTACGTTGGCTCTCGACGAACTCAACTGAATGGCTCCAATGTGTGGGCGCTGTCGCAAAAATATTGGCCTATGTTGGCGCTCGTGTTGATACCAATATGTACACGCGTGGTAAGTCTCTATAGCTGGTCTCCTTGATTCAGCGCAGTTTATAACTTTGCTGGTCCTCGAACCCAAAAATGAACTCTAGTAGTGCAACGGTAGTAAGTATTAATGTAATGTTTCTTTGCGATTGGACCAACAGCGCAGCCAAGGCTACATTTGCTGAGTCTTGTTAATGGACGGTATATGAAATCAACATTCAATAGGCCTACTTCTCCTCCAATTTTCATTATTAACTGTTATTATTATTTTATTTTAAATAGAGAAGTCTAAATCTACTGTTATACGAAATAAATTGTTAATACTTTCCCCCTTTATTTTTCTTTTTAAGAAATCAGGTGCTGTTTGGAGAGCGACGCCCAGGCTTCACTACTGGATAGAACTGATATGGTATTGTGGAATCTGCTGCAGATATGATAGACAGAACCGTCTCTGCGGCTTACGTAGGGTCTACTTTGACTCTTGGCCTTTAGCGTCGCAGCATTGTTGATATCAGTCTTGATTAAAGTGTTGTAACGTGTCATTCATCCGTGAAATAAGGTGGATTTTGCTGTGATAAATGGTACAGTAGCTCACCTAACCTACAAATAACCACAGTGGTGACCCCGTTCACGCTAAAAACGTTAACCTACCGGTTTTTTCGAACTGATTTTCGTCCATTTCCGCGATTTTTCGTTGTACTCGCTCAATATATATATCCGATGGTTCAGAACTCCTTTACCGCTCAACCCGTGTCCGGTGCGCCAACAGTGTCTTTAAATAGTGTGCCAGTGCGTTGCACAGTGAATCTAGGCCAGAAAAGACATTCATCACGCTGATTCTCACGTCGACAATGCTTCTACGACACGTGTTCGCCAGGCAAGAGGTCTCTCTATTTCTAGGTCCAGCTTGTCTTCCACCTTACATGGCTGTACACGTTGAAGAAAACACATCGGACATCATTTCGTTATCGGATCAAGGTACAGGGGTACAACATCCCAGCCCTCAGAGTACGGACCTTTTCGTTGTTTTGCGGGACGTTAAACCTCCAACAATATTGCTCCCAGAAATTCCATGTCGCGTATGTATCCATCTGGAGCATAGGCGTCGCTCGTTCCGCCCAAGCATACGCTTGCAGTGAATTTTGAATCACCTTCTCAGTCGATACCGATTTATGTTTTAGGGGCGAAGGACATTAAAGCTGAGTCTGAAACTTCTTGCCGACAGCGCCAGCCGTGCCCCGTTTATGAACAGTGAACACTACGTCAAATGCATTCATGTATGCATCTCCGCCGACGCAATTTGTTCTCGAAAGTTCGCGCTTCCCCACGCTCGCGCCTACCGCGAAGTCCGCACCAGCTACTCCTACCGTGTTCCACCGTTCCTCTGCCGCCACATCATAGATCGCAAGGGATACTTATCTCCAAGCTCTGCCCACGATTGCACGTGAGGAATTACAACTAGAGTAAAACTCACAGATTATATGTGATTTTCAACGTCGAGAGATTCTTTCGCATCACTTGTTCTCCAGATGGACCAGGCAGGTTTCCTAAGTTACCAAAACTCAACAGGGACAGCACGACGACTTGGTTCACCCTCGTTGAAGCTGTAACAGATGCCAACGACGTCACTGGACATGACGCAAGATTTGTGTGTTTGATTGATCACCTAGATACGCATCTGGATTTAATAAGTGATCTCATCCTGACACCCCCCGAGCCCCTAAAATATGCCAACACTAAAAGACTGCTACTGGAGCGACTTCCCCGCAACGCTGAGGAGTCCCTGCAGCGCATACTATACGAAGAACATCTCGGTGACAGGACACCCCCTCAACTCTGGAGAAGGCTACGCTTCCTCATTAAGCCTACTGACGTTCTAAATACAGCTTTAAGGGGAATATCGATACTGAAACTCCCAACTGACATCCAGATCCACCTACTGCCCATGTCTACTCAACATCTCAAGCTTCGGCTGATACACACCAACTGTGTACAAAATCTTCCGCCACTGACATCACACACCCGAAGGAAGCGGGTCCACTGAGTGTCTCTTACGGCATGCCAATGTCACCCGGGATTGGACGGCCACGCCAGCCCCCATCGTCGTCGATGGAGATGCCACCTGTCGACTCCCTACTGGCACTTCCAGCACCTCCGCTGCCCCCCCCCCCCTTTCACTAAGCACTAACAACAGCAGTGACAGTGCTCACAGTGCAACACACCAACTATCAACCCCTTCAGCGCCGGTAACCTCTCACGCGTCATCACAATCACCACCGACACATGCCACCGTTTAAATACGACGGAAGGTCACACAGTGTGACACAAAGGTCCGGTCTAACGACACATGAGTTATGTGTGCTAAAACCCGCGATTCAGAAACATCTCAATACTGGCGTTGTTTGTGCATCTTGTAGTAACTGGTCGTCGCCAATTCATCTCTCCCTAAAGAAGCATGGCTCCTACCGACTGTGCGGAGACTATTGCAAACTCAATGGAAGTACAATTATTGACCATTATCCAATCTCACACATTCAAAATTTCTCACAGCACCTTTACAGTGCATTTACCCTGTTAGGTCTATTTGAATACTGTTTTAAGTCATTTGGACCATAAAGTGTGGGGCAGACATGGTAGCAATTCATCATCCTGTGTCTGTGTTCTCTTTGTTCTATATTCTTCAAAATACCACAGTATACAATACATGTACTCTGTGAGAATCAAAGAGGGCTAAATTTACAGAGAACTAAATTTACGGAGAAAAAATGTTCAAATGTTTGTTAAGCTTATGGGACTTAACTACGGGGTCATCAGTCCCTAAACTTACAAACTACTTATGAACTACTTACGAACTAGGACGGCACAAATATCCATGCCCGAGGGGGGATTCGAACCCCCGGCCGTAGTGGCCGTGCTGACCGTGACTGGAGCGCCTCAATCACCTCGGCCACCGCGACCGGCAAATTTACGGAGAGAGAGTAACCCAACTGCGAGTATTATTTATTCTGACAAAAGATTACGGTAATTTAAGGTGTTTTGATTATGTTATTCTATGGGCTTTATTACTGTAATTTACATAGATGGTAATGGATTTGCTTACAATTTTAGAAAAATACGTAATTTTTGCTGTGTAAAAATAATGAAATATTTACAAATGACGGAAAATGGCGATCCTAATGCTACGACCGTGATGTACTGTTACATGCTCGAGCGGCCAGCCATTCAGCTGGCGGCCGCAGCCTGGTCAGTATAACGCAGCACAGGCTGTTGTGACGCCTCGTATCTAGGCTGTATTGATACAACTGACGACGCTCGTGCTACCATTCAAGGGGATATTTTTCGATTTAACTGTGATACTACAGGTGAGCTGCATCTCAGCTCGAAATGACGGTAATTGGCAGAAGGGAATCACGTGACTCTGCGCGCTCTCTCGTCCCCACTCTGCTCCCCGACAGTGATCGGGAAAGGTGCGGACGAAGTAAGAGGCGAGGAATCTGGGAACTAGTTTGCGTAGTTCGCCCGTGGGAGCGATCTAGTCTTCTGGTCCGGATTGCATACCCATTAGATTTCTGTCTGATTATGCTGAAGCGATAGCTCCTTACTTAACAGAAATATACAACCGCTCTCTCATAGAAGGTTCTGTACCAAAAGATTGGGAAGTAGCACAGATCACACCTATATTCAAGAAAGGCAGTAGGAGTAACCCATTAAACTACAGGCCTATTTCATTGACGTCAATTTGTAGCAGGGTTTTGGAACATATCCTGTATTCAGATATTATGAATTATCTCGAACAGAACCATCTATTGACCCAAGGTCAACACGCATTTAGAAAATATCGTTCATGCAAAACACAACTAGCTCTTTATTCACACGAAGTGATGGGTGCTATCGACAAGGGTTCGAAATTGATTCCGTATTTCTTGATTTCCAGAAGGCTTTTGACACCGTACCTCACAAACGGCTTTTAATCAAATTGCGTGTTTATGGTATATCGCCCCAAATTTGCGATTGGATAGGGTATTTCCTGTCACAGAGGACACAGTTCGTAGTAATAGATGGTGAGGCATCGACTAAACGAGAGGTGATTTCGGGCGTTTCACAGGGTAGTGTTATTGGTCCTCTGCTGTTCTTTAATTACATAAACGATTTAGGGGAAAATCTAAGTAGCTCTCTTAGGTTGTTTGCAGATGACGCCGTCATTTACCATCTAGTAAAATCATGTGAAGATCAAAACCAACTGCAGAACGATCTGAATAAGATATCAGTATGGTGAAAAATTGGCAATTGACTCTAAATAATGAGAAGTGTGAAGTCGTCCACAGGAGTACGAAAAGAATTCCGTTAAACTTTGTTTACAAGACAAATCAATCACACGTGAAGGCCGTAAACTCCACAAAATAGCTAGGAATTACTATTACTTCAGACTTAAATTGGAAAGAACACGCAGATAATGTCGTGTGAAAGGCGAACCAGAGACTGCATATTATTGGCTTCTCGTTAAAAGATGCAACAGAACTACAAAAGAAACTACATACTCTACGCTCGTCCGTCCATTTTAGAGTATTGCTGCCCAGTGTGGGATCCTTATCAGGTGGGTTTGACGGAGGACATCGAAAGAGTCCAAAGAAGGGCAGCTCGTTTCGTATTGTCACGATACAGGGGAGACAGCGTTACGGAAATGGTACCGGATCTGTGATGGGAATCAATACAACTATGGCGCTTATCGCTGCGGCGTGGGCTTCTTACGAAACCCCAATCGCCAAGATTCTCCTCCGAATGCGAAATGTAGTGCACTACATGTACATGACTACTGATTTATAATTTTCTTTCACGAGACATTTGACGGTACAAACATAACTAATATCTTCTTGGTTGGCCATAACTCAATATTGTGTGCAGTGGCGTAACTAGGACTTGGCTTTGGGGGGGGGGGGGAGATAGATGTGCTTGACGAGTAAAATTTTAGTCAGTTTCCAGACAGACTACCATTTACCACTTCCGTTGAAGAAACTAATTCACTCCCATCCAATGAAAGCTTATGGTAAAACACCCCAAGTTTCCAATCTTTACCTTTACCAGATTGCTGTTATACGATTTCCTTTTTTCTTTTTCCTTTTTTTTCCGGGTTCTGGGGGGGGGGGGTTCTATCCCCCTCATCCTCCCCTACCCCAGAACCCGGAAAAACAAAGGAAAAAGAAAAAGAAAAAAGAAATCGTGTAACAGCAATCTGGTAAAGGTAAAGATTGGAAACTTGGGGTGTTTTACCATAAGCCTTACCATAAGCTCATCCCCCCCCCCCACATAGTTACGCCACTGATTGTCTGTGTGTGTTGTTAGAGCGACCGACATAGCTTTGTTGCAAAGAGTGGAATTGTCGACACGGCGGCGGTTACAGTGTGTTATTGTTGATCAAACCTCCCAACTCTCAACAATAGTCTTTAGCTTTGTCAGAGGAGATTTTTTTATAGACAAATAAGGTGAAAGGGTGAAGGGATTTCCTTTATAGGAGATTCGAGAAGAAACTGTGGTTGCTATAAAGAGTGAGGACTATGTCATGAGGTAGTAACCAATGTTGCTACACAGTTTATGAAAAAGTTATTTTTTAGTTCACTGTTTACAATAATATAAATTTAGCGAGGATTTTGGCGCCCCCCAAACTACCCTAAAATTTGGCGCCCTGGGCGGTCGCCCAGCTCGCCCGGCCCTTCCGCCGGTACTGGTGGTTCGATGAACCCTCTGCTAGGCACTTAACCCTTTCGCTACGGTGAAGTTCTGCAGAAGTCGGGAGCGAATGTGCTCCACAGCCGGTGGACTGCTACAGCAGTCGAGTGCTGCCTGTGCCGCCCAGCCGGTGGACTGCTGTAGCAGTTCCGCCTCGCGTCATACATCGTAATGTAATGCTACTGAAATGTAACGTAAAGCAATTGTAAATAAATATTATTTAACAAGCGAAATATGCGTTTATAATAATAACGTCCACATCCCACCACAGCTGAATCCAAAACTTGGATCTTTTAAAATTTACGAAAAAATTACGCAAATTATCTGAAAGAAGGAAGAAAACTGTTTCTATTCCAAATGAATTTCCCCTAATAAATATATGGTATAAAGTCCAATAATTGCGATAACACTGAGAGTGTGAAAGCAGGACAGAGTAGCGCCGAGGGGAGTGCGGAAAATGCGCCGTACAACGGGCACGGCCGGGCGCGGCTGGTGCTCGTCCACAGCGCGTGGCGCAACAATCACGGCGCCGGAGTGAAAGGGTTAAATGTGATTTGCAGCGTATGGCATGTAGATGTAGTTGGTTGGCGGGTACTCACTGCTGACGGAGAGGTGCAGCTCGCCGCGCGCCACCTCGCCCGTGGCGCCGCGCACCTTGCAGACGTAGGCGCCGGCGTCGGCGCTGGGGTCGACGTGCAGCAGGAGCAGCGCGGCGCCGCCGTCGCGCAGCTCGTGGCGCAGGTCCGCCTTGACGGGCAGGCCGCGGCGCTCCCACGAGATGCCGCTCACCGGGTAGCCGGCGAACGGGCAGCGCAGCGTCGCGTTGCCCGACTCCACCGCGCGCACCGGCCCCGCCAGCTGCCGCACGTACGGCGGCCCTGCCAGGCACCAGCACCGAAACGTCCATCACAGTGCGGGGACTGCGTGGCACGATTTTAGCACAGAAGCAACTTTGCCAGATCATTTGACTTGTCGGAAGGTCGTCTCATTTTAGGTGCGCTGCCACAAATATGAATTTCCAGCATAATATATAAATAAAAGAAAATAAAACTCTGGGGGAGGGGGGTTAGGAGGGGGAATCGTGTAGCCACAAATTTTAGCACAGCAGCAACGTTGTCTGAGCTTTTTATTTATTGGAAGATCTGAGTTTTGCTGCTCTGCCAGAAACATGGACTTTCCAACAAAAGGAGGGGGGGGGGGGTAAGGTTGAGAAGCTGTGTTGCCACAAATTTTAACAAAGCTGCAATGATCACATATCTTCTGATTTGTCGCGAGATCAGAAATATGAATTTTCAGGAAAATAAATAAATAAACAATAAAAAAAAGACATAGATCACTCAGAGAGGGGAGGGGGTGGTGTAAGTCACAAACTATAGCACAGCAGTACCTTCTGATTAGTCACGATATCTTCCGATTTTTGGTGCTATGTTGGAAATATGGGGGGAAAAAATAAAAAACCTTCAATCAGAGTGAGGATTGTAAGGTGGAGAGAATAAGGTAGCCTCAAATTTTAGCACAACAGCAACATTGCCAGATCTTCTGATTTGTCGGGAGATCTTCCGACGTATGGTGCTATGTCGGAAATATAGAATTACAAATAAATAAATATCACAAATTTAGCAAAGCAGCAGACCTTTTCATTTATTGGAAGATCTGATGTTTGATGTTCTGCCAGAAACATGGACTTTCCAACAAAAGGGGGGAGGGGTGTAAGGTTGAGGAATCGTGTTGCCACAAATTTTAACACACCTGCAACGATGCCAGATCTTCTGATATGTCAGGAACCTGGAAATATGGATTTTGCAAAAAAAAAAAAAAAAAAAAAAAAAAAAAAAAAAAAAAAAAAAAAAAAAAAAAAAAAAAAAAAAAACCTCTGTCAGTGAGTGTGTGTGTGTTGTGTGTGTGTGTGTGTGGTGGGGGGTTGAGCCACAAATTTTAGCACAGCAGCAACATTGCCAGATCTTGTGATTTGTTGGAAGATCTTCTGATTATAGTTGCTCTGTCAGAAAGATGGATTTACAGCAAAATAAAGAAATAAAAATGGAATAAAATAAAATAAAAACTGGGGGAGGGGAGTTGGAGGGGGGGGGGGTGAATCGTATAGCCACAAATTTAGCACAGCAGCAACGTTGCCAGACCTTTTTATTCATTGGAAGATCTGAGTTTTGGTGCCGCGGTGGAGTAGCCGAGCGGTCTAAAGCGCCTCGCTGCGGAGCGCGCGGTTGCTCGCTGTGGAGCGCGCGGTTGCTCGCCGTGGAGGTTCGAGTCCTCCCTGGGGCATGGGATTGTGTGTTGTGTCCTTAGGTTAGTTTACCTAGGTTTAAGTAGTTTGTAAGCTACGGACTGATGACCACGCAGTTTGATCCGATTGATTTACAGACATTTGAACATTTTTTTGAGTTTTGGTGCTCTGCCATGAACATGGACTTTCCAACAAAAGGGGGAGGTGGTAAGGTTGAGGAATTGTGTTGCCACAAATTGTAACACAGCTGCAACGATGACAGATCTTCTGATTTGTCAGGTCAGAAATATAGATTTTGCAGGTAAAACACAGATCGGTCAGAGTGAGGGGGGGGGGGGATGGCTACAAATTTTAGCACGGCAGCAACGTTGCCAGATCTTCTGATTTGTCGGGAGATCTTCTGATTTTTGGTGCTATGTCGCAAATATGGAATTTACAAAAAAAAACTTTGATCAGAGTGGAGGGAATTTGTATAAGCAGAGGAGTCTAGATTGCTGGTTTCAAATTGATTTATTTAGACCGGTTTCGGCAATTCTGAATTGCCATCTTCAATCTCTTAAAATTTAATAATACACTACTGGCCGTTAAAACTGCTACACCAAGACAAAATGCGGATGATGAACGGGTATTCATTGAACAAATATATTGTTCTAGAACTGACGTGATTACATTTTCAAGCAATTTGGGTGCATAGAACCAGAGAAATCAGTACCCAGAACAATTACCTTTGGCCGTAATAAAGGCCTTGATACACCTGGGCATTGAGTCAAACAGTGCTGGGATGGCGTGTACAGGTACAGATGCGCATGCAGCTTCAACACGATACCAGATTTCATCAAAAGTAGTGACTGGCATATTGTGACGAGCCAGTTGCCACCATTAACCAGACGTTTTCGGTTGGTGAGAGATCTGGAGAATGTGCTGGTCAGGGCAGCAGTTGAATATTTTCCGTATCCAGATAGGCCCGTACAGAACCTGCAACATGCGCTCGTGCATTATCCTGCTGAAATGTAGGGTTTCGTAGGGATCGAATGAAGGGTAGAGCCACATCTGAAATGTAATGGCCACTGTTCAAAGTGCCGTCGATGCGAACAAGAGGTGACCGAGACGTGTAATCAATGGCACCCCATACCATCACGCCGGGTGATACGCCAGTATGACGATGACGAATACACGCTTCCAATGTGCGTTCACCGCGATGTCGCCAACACGGATGCGACCATCATGATGTTGTAAACAGAACCTGGATTTATCCGAAAAAATAACGTTTTGTCATTCGTGCACCAGGTTCGTCGTTGCGTACACCATCGCAGGCGCTCCTGTCTGTGATGCAGCGTCAAGGGTAACCGCAGCCATGGTCTCCGAGCTGATAGTTCATGCTGCTGCAAACGTCGTCGAACTGTTCGTGCATATGGTTGTGGTTTGCAAACGTCCCCATCTGTTGACTCAGGAATCGAGACGTGGCTGCACGCTCCGTGACAACCATGCGGATAAGATGCCTGTCATCTCGACTGCTAGTGATACGAGGCCTTTGGGATCCAGCACGACGTTCCGTATTGCCCTCCTGAACCTACCGATTCCTTGTTCTGCTAACAGTCATTGGATCGCGACCAACGCGAGCAGCTATGTCGCGATACGATAATCCGCAATCGTCATAGGCTATAATCGGAACTTTTTCAAAGTCGGAAACGTGATGGTATGCATTTCTTCTCCTTACACGAGGCATCACATCAACGTTTCACCAGGCAACGCCGGTCAACTGCTGTTTGTGTATGAGAAATCGGTTGGAAAATTCCTCATGTCAAGCTGACATGACGTATCGCCACCGGCGCCAACCTCGTGTGAATGCTCTGAAAAGCTAAACACAGCATCTTCTTCCTGTCGGTTAAATTTTGCGTCTGTAGCACCTCATCTTCGTGGTATGGCGATCCCCATTTAATCTGGGCTAACGTCATAAATATGAATTTATTTTGGTTATTTAATTTTAAACTTAGACACGAGTTCACTTTAAGAATTTTTATTTCTATCACAGGTTCATAATGTACAACAACTTCAGCACAATAACTCGTCAACAACCACCAACCCAAACCATTCGTCTGACTTATATAGAGTTAATGACAATTAACATTGTCATAATAATGACTTGTAATTATTGGTATATAATGAAATTTTTTAAAATACAATAGTTTAATGAAATGTAAACTATAAAATCGATACTAGAGCTTTAACTGGATAGAAACCGTAAGACAAAATAGTTTTATGTTACAAGAAATTGATAAATTACAGCATTATTTAACAATAGGATTGTATTAATTAATCGAACTTCTAGAACATGCTATATTGTTACTTAAAATTTGTAAATAATGCTTGAAAATCAATCGTGAATAATTGTTTAATTTACTAGATATACTGAATTCTGGTAAGGCCATAAATACTACGAATTTTCTTGGAATTTAATAAAGGGAATAAAAGGAAAGGGATTCTTAGAGGTAGAAACAATGTGGTTGATATAAGGTAGAAAAGAAGAAAATTGGTATCCTGAGCTTCACTATAGGAAAAAAAAGGTATCCTGTACTTCAGTAGACCGTGGCTCATGTCGTTACATTACAGTGGTGTAGCAATTTTAATGGCCAAGAGTGTATATGGTAATATTTTGTCACATTTACGTCCTGTTCTTGGATATGCGACGAAATATTACCATATAATATTTAAATGTTAAGAGACTTGAAGATGGCAACTTAGAATTGTCGAAACCGGTCTAAATAAGTCAATGTGAAACTAGCGATCTGGGGCCCTCTGATCATGCAGATTCCATTAGAAAATATTAGATGGCACCCTCGTCTTGAATGATGTCAAATATATACAAAATAAAAATCGATGAGAATGAGGGTGAGGGGGGTTGCGGGGGGGATGGTGTAGCCAAAAATTTTGGCACAGCAGCCACGCTGTCAGACGTTTTGATTTATTGGAAGATCTGAGTTTTGGTGCTCTGCCGCAAACATGGACTTTCCAGCAAAAAAAAAAAAAACATCAATTGGAGTAAGAGGGGTAAGGAGCAGGAATCGTGTTGCCACAAATTTTAACACAGCATCAATGTTGGCAGACCTTTTGATTTGTCGGAAGATCTGATTTTTGGTGCTCTGACGAAAACAGACGTTCCACAAAATAAAATAAATAAATGAAAAATTTTAAAAATCGATCAGAGTTGGAGGGAGGAAGCCACAAATTTTAGCTCAGCAGCAACTTGCCAGGTCTTTTGATTTGTCGGAGGATCTACAGATTTTTGATGCTTTGTTGGAAATATGGATATTCCTCCGAAATCTTCCGATTTTAATTTGAATTTCTCTTTTCAAATTCATTATCACATATCAGTAGTACTTATAAGTGTGAATCCTTCAGAAACATTCCAGGCTTCAATGCTTAGACGTTTACGTTAGAAGTGTTGAACAAATATACAAGATCTTCTATTTTGACAGCAATAGAAGCTCTTAAAATGTTAAATCTATTTCATCACTGTGAGGACTTGCATAATAATTTACAAACTAAAGTGTAGACGACGAATTTCTTCAGGTAGTCAAACAGTGCAGAAAATTATAATATACTGCTATTAACAATGTCATCACAGTTCCAACGGTGTTCCCCGCGGCGGAGCGGCCGAGCGCATTGAGGCGCTTTGCTACGATGCACGAGGCCGTTCCCCGTCGGGGGTTCAAATCTTCGCTCGGGCATGGATGTTTGTGCCGTCTTTAGTATAAGGAAGTTCATAAGTGATTTTTAAGTTTAGGAACTGATGACCCCGCAGTTAAGTCCCATAAGTTCTACAAACATTTGACCATTTTTTTCCAACGGTGTTCGGGATTTCGATTCTAGATGTGAAAGAAAAGGAGACGGATATTTTTGGAAACATTTTTGTTTTCCTTGTGAAAACAGCACCCTTATGATAATTTTTATATTGCCCTCCTGAACCTACCGATTCCTTGTTCTGCTAACAGTCATTGGATCGCGACCAACGCGAGCAGCTATGTCGCGATACGATAAACCGCAATCGTCATTTTTCAAAGTCGGAAACGTGATGGTATGCATTTCTTCTCCTTACACGAGGCATCACAACAATGTTTCACCAGGCAACGCCGCTGTTTGTGTATGAGAAGTCGGTTGGAAAATTCCTCATGCCATGCTAAACAGTCTACAGCGCAAAATTGACTTTTTATTATCGAATAGTTTCGACCCATTGATGGGGCATCTTCAGAATGTTGCTTCATAATTGTGTCAAGCGGAGCAACAGCTGTGAGTTCTCTCCAGTGACAGCAGCTAAGGAACTCACAGCTGCACTCCGCACCATCTCGGAGGCAACATACTGTAGATGGCCTTACATTGGTTCAAAATTATTCCATAGTAAAAAGTCAATTTTGCGCTCTAGACTGTTTTTATATTAAAAATATAAAAAAAGGTGAACGGTTAAACAATATTTCGAAAACTACCTGAATTAATACTTCCCTCATCAGTCGGATATGTTTTGTCCGAGGAATAGAATGAAAACGAAGATAAGGAATCGACTGACCAGTGCAACAATTTCGGAATTCTGCATTCCAAGAAGTTATCAAAATTTGATGCCTGTTAAGACTACAGTGTAAGTACTGAATATATTGAACCAATGATCAATGAAAGGCGCAAAAGTGTAAAAGAAGACGATGATAATATTGGTTGTAAAAGAGCTATTCTGCAGTTCACTAAATGAAAGTAAATCACTTCATGAAGTACTGTAGAAAAGCCAACATCTGTCCGCATTACATTTTTTGAAATAGTGGATGTGATTATAGCTGTAGAAAATTTAACAAACAGCGAAAAGTAATTAATCAATTATTTTATATCTGTTCTCAAAACTATGTAATACTCTATTCGTACTACAATAATGAATTATCTGTGTACATGTGGACATTACAAAAGTAAAAATACTGACCGTAGATGTTGAGCCTAGCTTCATAAAACACAGTTCCCATGGAGTTGGCAGCACTGCAGGTGTACAAGCCTCCATCTTGAACACGGACCGACGAGATATTCACGTGACTGATGACATCGCCAGCCTGGTCAACATATTGCCCGATTGTGTATCTGAAATAAAAATAAGAGAACGCAGAAATCGCTTATTACATGTTCAACTTAGTTTTTGTTTCTGTGACATGTATTTAATATTATAAAACATGACTATATTTTAGTCCCTCACAAATATATTTTCTGCTACACAAGTGTCCAAAAATAACACAACAAACTGAAATTTGGCAAAGTTACGTTTATTTTGCCACAATTTCTGTTTCGACAGTTCGTTAGTAGGAGAGGAGTGTATAACTTCAACACACTCTAAATATATTCTACTGTCATTTGCAAGACAGTGATATAACGCTTGAAAGAAGAAATTATGGTGAGACGGGAAGCAAACGCGTAGAGATAAACAAGACATTACAGAGCGAGGTGGCGCAGTGGTGCAAACCTCTGGCCATCCAAATTAATGTTTCTGTGATTTCTTTAAATCTCTTCTGGAAAATGCCATAATGCTTCCCTTGAAAGGACAAAGCCGATTTCCTCCCTCTCTAAAGATCACGCTGTCGACGTCAAACCTGAACCTCAAAAAATCGCCATTGAGGAGTGGAACAATCTGGACCAACAGTCCCCTGAAGATCTAGTGGACAGTCTGCCACAACGCATACGCGCATGCGTTGGTACAAGACGACGCGTTACTGGCTACTATGAATGCTAATGTATGCTGCAGTCTGGAAAACAAATTCAGAATGCCTAGGTTATTGTCGTAAAACTTGTCAATTTCTATTTTCGAGAGCAATAAGGAGAGCTTAAATGCTATTTTTTATGTGACTAATCCAATTTGACCTAAAGGGTCATGAACCGCTAGAATCGTGGTGAAGCAACACTTTTTTTTATCTGTGAACAAAACTTGGGCCACTGTGTGTTATATGTAGATCGCGGATCCTTGGGTTGTAACCTATTGTTTTCCTGACTTGCAAATAAAGTTGTACTTGTGCTTTTTATGATTAATTAAAAACGAAACCGCTACTTTCATAATACCAAAAAAAACCTATTTTGGCGTTAAAGCTTGTTTTCTCCTATTTCAGCTTTAAAGTGCTAAAAGGCACTCATTTCTTCTATTTCGAAAAGGCTTACTTTGAAGAATCAAAGTACTGTCACAGTCTGTACCGACAGAGTTAAAGCTGCATAAAATTGTGTGTACTCAACTTATACCGACGCACTGCAAACAATGCGAGAAGATAATGTGAAGTCTTGCATATAGAAATTAATGACAATCTGGGACGGCGCATTACAAACTTAATTCTTGGCATTCCAGAGCTTGTTTAATTTGTCCAAAACAACTCCTAAAGACTGAAGAACAAATAATTGAAACACTATGTTGGACTGCTATATTCAAATGGCATAAATGAAAATGAAATGCTTCTGGCTTTGACAGATGCCACTGCACATATGTTTGCAGCGTTTCATTGATCCTAGTGATCTACCCTCTGATTCTGCATGTAACGCACATGATATGAACAATGTAGCACAGCTCCTGAGGCTAGAGTTTCCTAACGTAAATAAAATTAATAATTTTTATGGTAAGAAAGTTTTGTTAAGAGATAGTTGAGGATGAAGGCATTCGAAGAACAATTTCCAGATGACCCCCTTCCATTTGAATCTACTGACACGTGGTTAGCAACAGCAGAATACTACGGTAATGTTCCTGAAGGTATGTGAAAAATCTACCAGAGGATGCCATTTCTGTAACTTAGACATCACAATTACTCAAAGATCTCTCTGTTTCACTTAACCTGGCTTAGATCCAACTACACATTTATAGCTGGAGTTATTTATGAAAGTGAAGTACGGCCCTGTCACATACATTGACCTAGAAACTTTTATTTTCTGCATATAAATTAATATTAGCGACACTTCAGTCATTTACTATGAAGCCCACTATGAATGTTTGAAATCACTGGTCTATTCAGCGTTTCTTAAACAGTATATTACAAGTACTTACACGTATTTCCTCCGATCTGCATTGTATTATTAAGTAGTATATTACATAATGAAACTTTCGCTCTGCAAATGTGTGTGCGCTGATATGAAACTTCCTGGCAGATTGAAATTGTGTGCCTTTGCCTTTCGAGTCCCGGTTCCGGCACACAATTTTAATCTGCCTGGTAGTTTCATATCAGCGCACACTCCGCTGCAGAGTGAAAGTTTCATTCTGGAAACATCCCTTAGGCTGTGGCGACGCCATGTCTCCACCATATCCTTTCTTCCAGGAGTGCTAGTTCCGCATGTTTCGCAGAACTTCTGTGGAGTTAGGAAAGTAGGAGGCGAGGTACTGGTAGAAACAGAGTTGTGAGGATGAACCATGGAGCGTGCCGGGATAGCTCAGTCGATGCCGGGCGCCGTGGCTCAGCGCGCCCGGTCAGAGGGCTCAACGCCCTCTGTAATAAAAAAAATAAACGCTGAGCGAAGAACTCATCTATCAAGAACGAACAAACACGATCAGCGTCTGCAACGGTTTTATTTTGATCAGTAATGTGTGATTATTTTTGTTTTGGGGAACTGCGCACGTTTTCACTTTTCTTATTGTAAATGCAAAAAAAATATGCCCATAAGTCAAGACTATGTATTTTACATTATGTTCTTCCCTTTGATGAATAACTGTTAGGGCCTATTTCAGATTTTATTTGGCCTAAATGAGGTAACGATAGATCCTGTTTTAGGCGCCTGAATTCTCTTTTTAAGATCTAAAAATCCGCAGTCTAGTTTTATGTGTTTTATTCGTAACAGTCGTGAAATAGTCTCCCCACACCTTAATACGTATAAAAATTGAGGTGTTTGTGTCTATATTTCACTCTGCAGCCAAAACTACACATCGCAAACGAATAGTATTTGTATGTGGTAGTAGGTATCAATCTCCCAATGCGCATTATGGTGGTAGAGGGTTGATAACGATAAGGGGAGGTGGTGGAAGATATAGGAGTTGAAAGGTACCGACTTATATAAAAGTCTACTTGTGTGTGTCAATATTTTGCTCTTTAGCAAAAACTAAACAATGGAGACGAACGATCTCTCTCTGTTGTTGCAGTACAAAGTCTCCCGTTCAAATCATAGCAGTTCCGTATCGATAGCTACAATAGGGTGGAAGATATGGTGGTTGAAAGTAGTCAGCTTATATAAAATTCGGACTGAAGACCAGCGATGACGTTTGACACTATATTAGCAAAGAGGTTATATACAGCGAAACGTGATGCACATTCTTCAATTCTTCAGTTGTTTTTCTGCAACAAGCACACGAATAAAGAACTATAAGTGCATGTTGCAGTTTGGAAAGAAAAAGTATAAAGATAGATGCCAAAGCGTAAGCAAGAAATTCTGCGTTCTCGATCCGTTAAAACAGAAAACGGCGCTGAAAAGTGAATCTACAGACGATATAAACTTGTAGACGTTGTTTATCTTCCACTGTAGGCATAAGCGATTTTTCGATATTCCTATCCCTAAGGGGGTCAAATGATGAACAGTTTTTTGAAAATACGTTGCTATTATGACAATTTTGAAACAAGAAGTACAAAACTTCGGATTTAGATTTTTGACTGGAATTTTAAAAACATGCGCTTCAATTTTTTTTTTTGTTCTGGAAATTTAACAATTAGGCGGGTGAAATAAGGGGAAAATGTTATAAGGGTGTTACTAAGACTATTTCGATGCTAGAAATGCGAAAATTTGGATTTGGAACCATGGTTAGAATTTGAGAAAAAAGTGTTTCGTTACGTTTTGAATTCTGTCATCAATAGTGTAATAGGGGGGTGGGAAGTTGCGTCAAAATACTTGATTAGTAAAGTATTTTAACCCTTTGTTGCGTGACGGTACTTAAAAGTACCAATACGTTTTGACTCCCATTATTTTCTTATAGTTCAGATTCGTGATCTGAGAGCCTGTCGGGACATAGCAGTATCTCTACCAGTGATCTCTGAGATCAATGACCTCTGCTCTACTGTGTCAGACATGTTACTGCGCGATACATAGAACTCTCCGGCAGCCAGTGCTTGTAATTGTTTTTCGCGAGCTCCTGTGAAAACAAAAGATTGTGTGTGTTTGTCTCCACGCTGTTTCCTGGCTTTGTACGCAATTTATTGAAACTTCGTTTGGGTTTTCCAATGTTAATACACACCCTCTTTGTTTTTTGATAATAGTTTGAAGCATTACATTAAAAGCAAGTGAGATAAAGTGGAAAGTATAAAGTGGACTTACTAGTAACGTCAGGTTTGCGAACACATTATTGTAGCGACAGTGCGTTACATCACTCTAGTTCTGTACACTTTTTATTACACAGACGAACGAAAAGCGAAAAAATGGTGGCTATTTTCGACCTCTGACTGATGCAGAGATTCAAGCAGTTTTGTGTGAATACACTCCCACTGACATTTCGGAAGATACTGATATGGAGGGACAATAAAGTAGTGTATTTTGCGTCAAACTTCCATGCCACTGATCGGAGTAGTGTCGAGAAAGCAGAAAGATGGGACTAGTATGAGTATACAATATCCAGTTATAGTATGCGATTGCTATAAAAACATTGGGGGTGGGGGAATCATGCCAATCCTGGAATTCAGGAGTGGTGTGTCACTAGGGCTAATGAAAAAATTGTGTTTACAATGGTCACTGGGGGTAAAATTTTACGTATCATGTCGGCGGCATCGCGTGATTATGTTGGCAACATCAGCAACACGATAGAAAATCTTTGCCCATTTGTTCGAACCACATAGAATAACTCGATTAGTGTATCGTACAGACCATGAAATAAACAAATAATACTGTTTCTGCTTTATAGTTGACAGGTCCTTGTATGTACACTCGTCCGCTCAGTAAAAATAATTGCCCTCGTAAAGCGAAGATTCCATGAGAAAAGCGATTGACTAAAATGAAGACTCACAGGATTCTCACTATTCAGCATCTGTTGCCAACATTATCATAGGAGGCCGCTGGGATATTTGGTAAAATTTAACCGGCACTGGGAGGTATAAAACGGTATCTTTTACGTGTGAAGGAAAATACCCGACATAATAACTACAAATAAAAACGGAAATATATACTTCTCATGCTATTTTCGTATTATATAACTTTCATTAGCCTAATATTTGAAATGGAACTACAATTTCGGTGTTCGTATATTTATACAAAGCCAAGAAATAATGTTATTTCGATACTGCGATATCCACCCGTGCACCGCTACAGGCCTCTCCCGGCGCATCATCATTTATATCGGCATTCTCGACCTCGTAGTTTCACCCGAGCACCGCTAGATGCCTCTCCCGGCGCATCATCCTTTATATCGGCATTCATATCAAAACATCCCTTTCCTTTAACCACTCTTAATCACTGCGAAAATGAAGCATTTGAACGGCACAAGAAAATGAGTTTGGAGCACTCCATGTTTCGATATTCACTTATTTTAATACTGCAGATGCGATTACAGCGTCTTTGCTCGAGGCGAATACCAATCAGAGCTGATTGTTGTAGTATGTAAAACTTGATCCAAGCTGTAGTTAGGAAAATTTCTACTTCCTTTTACCACTTTTAATGGCTAAATGCACACATAATATTTATATTCGTGAAATCTACGACAAACAATCTTTCGAATTATGTAACTTTCATTGACCTTCTTGTACGAATATATAAGTAATCTGTACCACAATTTTCGTGTTAGCGTATTTATATAATGATAAGATATAAATTCTGACCACAGCTGGTCATGAATTGTAGGCTGAAACTGAAAAAACTGCAGAAAGGTAGTAAAATAAGGAGATGGAACCTGAATAAACTGAAGGAACCTGAAGTTCTTGAGAATTTCAGAGGGTGATTTAGGCAACAATTGACAGAAACGGGGGGGGGGGGGGGATAAAACAGTAGAGGAGGAATGGGTAGCATTGAGAGATGAAATAGTGAAGGCAGCAGAGGACAAAATAGGTAGGAAGGCTAGACCTACAAAAACTCATTGGATTGCACAGGACATGCTAAATTTAATCGATGAAAGCAGAAAATATAAAATTCTGTAAATGAAACAGGCAAAATGGAATACAGGCGACTAAGGAATGAGATTGACAGAAAGTGCAAAATGGCTAAGCACGAGTGGCTAGAAGGCAAATGCAAGGATGTAGAAGAATGTATAAATAGGGGAAAAATAGATACAGCCTACAGGAAAATAAAAGAGATATTTGGATATGAGAAAAACAGTTCTATGAATATCAAGAACACAGATGGAAAACCAGTCCTCAGCAAAGAAGGGAAAACTGAAAGGTGGAAAGAGTATATAGAGAGGCTCTATGAAGGAAATGAACTTAGCGGCAATATTGTAGAAAGGGGAGAAGAAGTAGATGAGGTTGAAATAGGAGATACTATACTGAGAGATGAATTTGACAGAGCACTGAAAGACCTAAGTCGAAACAAGGCCCCTGGAGTAGATGACATTTCCTTAGAGCTACTGAAGTTTCTGGGATAACTAGCCATGACAAAACTGTTTCACCTGGTGTGTAGGATGTATGAGGCAGGCGAAGTACCCTCGAGAAAAATGTTATAATCCCCATTCCAAAGAAAGTAGGCGCAGACATGTGTGAAAACTACAGAACCATCAGTTTAATAAGTCATGGTTGCAAAATATTAACACGAATTATTTACAGAAAGATGATAATGCTGGTAGAAGCTGACCTCAGGGACGATCACTTTGGGTTCAGAAGAAACGTAGAACATGGGAGGCAATACTCACTTTACGGCTTATCCTCGAAAATAGATTAAGGAAAGCCGCGGTGGAGTAGCCGAGCGGTCTAAAGCGTCTCGCTGCGGAGCGCGCGGTTGCTCGCCGTGGAGGTTCGAGTCCTCCCTGGGGCATGGGTGTGTGTGTTTGTCCTTAGGTTAGTTTACCTAGGTTTAAGTAGTTTGTAAGCTACGGACTGATGACCACGCAGTTTGGTCCGATAGATTTACAAACATTTGAACATTTTGAAGATTAAGGAAAGGTAAACCTAGATATCTAGATTTTGTAGATTTGGGAAAGGCATTTGACAATGTTGATTGGAATAAACTCTTTCAAGTTCTGAAGGAAGCAGGAGTAAAATATAGGGAACAGAAGGTTATTTACTACTTGCACAAAAACCAGACAGCTGTTGTCAGAGTTCAAGGGCATGAAAGGAATGGAGTGTTTGGGAAGGGAGTAAGACAGGGTTGTAGCCTTTCTCCAATGTTATTCAATTTGTACATTGAGCAAGCTATAAAGGAATGCAAGGAGAAGTTTGGAGAAGGAATTACAGTTCAGGGTGAAGAAATAACAACATTGCCTTTTGCAGAAGACATAGTAATTCTGTCAGAGACATCAAAGGACCTGAAAGAGCAGTTGAACGGATTGGACAGTGTGCTGAAAGATGGATATAAGATGAACATTAACAAGAGCAAAACTAGGGTAATAGAGTGCAGTCTAAGAAAATCAGGTGATGCCGTAGGAATTAGATTAGGTAACGAAACAATAAAGGAGGTAGATGAGTTTTGTTGCTTGAGGATTAAAATAACAAAAGATGGTCACAGTACAGAGGATATAAAATGCAGAATGGCAATGATTAAAAAAGCGTTCTTGAAAAAGATAAATTTGTTAACATCGAATATTGATTTAAGCCTAAGGAAGTCCTTTCTGAAGGTATTTGTGTGTAGTGTTGCCTTGTATGGGAGTGAAACATGGACGATAAACAGTGCGGACAGGAAGAGGATAGAGGCTTTTGAAATGTGGTGCTACCGAAGAATGCTGAAGATTAAGTGGGTGGATTGCATAACTAATGAGGAGGTACTGAACAGAATTGGGGAGAAAAGGAATTCCTGGCATATCTTGACTAAAAGAAGGGATCAATTGGTAGTTCTCTCTCTTAGAAATCGAGGAATTGTGAATTTAGCTTTGGAGGGAAGTGTGTGGGGTAAAAACCGCAGAGGAAGACCAAGAGATGGATACAATAAGCAGAATCAGACAGATGTAGGTTGTCGTTCGTATGTGGAATTGAAGGGGCCTGCTCAGGATAGGGTATTGTGGAGAGCTGCATCAAACCAGTCTCCGGAAAGAAGACCACAACAACAAGTAGAAGCAAACAAAGCAGACCATCGTGACTAGGCGTGCGAAACAGCGGGAACTGAGCTAGTCTTAGATATACAGAAAGTGTGCCTTAGTGGGCCGTTTCGTCCGCGACTACAGACTGGAGAGGGGAGCAAGCCGCGAGGTGCGCACCCACCTGTGTCCGAGTCTCGCGGCGGTGAGGGGCCGTCCGTCCAGCAGCCAGGTGAACTGCGGGGGCGGGCTGCCGGCGGCCGAGCAGCGCAGCGAGACGGGCGGCCCGGGGCTCAGCGCCTGCTCGATGAACGTCGACTGCAGCTCCGGCACCGTGTCTGCGCCAGGAGAGCAGCTATCAGATATAATTACGGACAGAGGCCGTAATGTGTAACGTAATAACGTACAAGTAGATATCATTGGAGTAGTGCCGAAACTAAAATCATTTAACAAGAACAAGTCTTCTGGACCGGATAGTATACCCACTAGATTTCTATCTGATAATGCTGAAGCGATGTCTCCTTTCTTAACAGCCATATACAACCGCTCTCTCATAGAAGGATCTGTACCAAAAGGTTGGAAAGTTGCACAGGTCACACCTACGAGGGTTGTTTTTTAAGTAAGAACCGTTTTTATTAAAAAAAAAAAAAAAGATACAAATACTTTTGTAAAAAAAAAAAAAAAAAAAAAAAAAACTTTTATTTTCTGATTCTACACACCTTTGCCTATTTTTCTACATAGTTGCCTTGTTTATTTAAGCACTTATAATACCGTACAACTAAGTTTTTAATTCCCTCTTCAAAGAATTCGGCCGCCTGCTCCGACAGCCAAGAGTTCACGGCCGCTTTCACTTCATCGTCGTCATTGAAGCGCTGCCCGCCAAGATGGTGTTTTAGGTACCGGAAAAGGTGAAAATCGCTAGGAGCAAGGTCGGGGCTGTAAGGTGCAAGGTCCAAAACTTCCCAGCCAAAAGAATCAATCAAATCCCGAGTCTTTTGAGAGGTGTGAGGCCTAGCGTTATCGTGCAGGAGCAAAACTCCTTTTGTCAGCACGCCGCGCCTTTTATTTTGGATTGCTGCGGAGCTTTTTTAGAGTTGCACAGTAGGCATCTCAGTTGATTGTCGTTCCTCGTGGCATAAAGTGCACTAGCAAAACACGGCGCCGGTCGCAGAACACAGTTGCCATAATTTTGCGCTTTGACAGCGTGTTTGGCTTTGACCTTGACAGGTGTCGCCATTCCATCGATTGCCGCTTGCTTTCGGGAGTGATATGGGATACCCATGTTTCATCTCCAGTAACAATTTGACTCAACATGTCATCCCCTTCTTCCTCGTAACGAATCAAAGAGTCCAATGAAATGGCAAATCTCTTCCCTTTGTGATCCTCTGTGAGGAGTCTGGGTACCCACCGAGAACACAGTTTCTTAAGATACAATTTTGTACAAAACCGATCTTGAAATTTGTGGAAATTCCAAAGAAAGAGTGGAAATTGTGAATCTTCTGTCCTCACGAATCTTTGTTTCGACTGGAGCCACCAAATCAGCGTTCTTCGTCATGGACGTTTTGACGGCCATTTTTAAACTCTCTAACCACTGACGCACTTTACCTTCACTCATTGCATTCAAGCCATAAACTTCTGTTAACCAAGCCATAAACTTCTGTTAACTGACGATGAATTTCTGCAGCTGATAGGCTTCTCGCGGTCAAAAAAGTTATCACTGACCGTATCTCACACGCGGCGAGCGATTTAATAATCTTAAACATTATAAAGTAGCACAGCGATGCGTACACGTCAGCTACAAAGCTGCAACTGGCATCAGTGTGAGCGGTAAGGATGCCAGCAAATGGCGCGGTGGCTTGTTGCGGCGTCCGTGCGAATTATGGGACTATACGCGCGAACTGCCCTTACTTAAAAACAACCCTCGTATATTCAAGAAAGGCAGTAGGAGTAACCCACTAAACTACAGACCTATTTCATTGACGTCAATTTGCAGCAGGGTTTTGGAACATATCCTGTATTCAAATATTATGAATTATCTCGAACAGGACGATCTACTGAGCCAAGGTCAACACGTATTTAGAAAATATCGTTCATTCGAAACAAAACTAGATCTTTATTCACACGAAGAGATGGGTGCTATCGACAAAGGTTCATAAATCGATTCCGCATTTCTTGATTTCCAGAAGGCTTTTGACACCATACCTCACAAACGGCTTTTAATCAAATTGCATGGTTATTGTATATCGCCCCAAATTTGCGACTGGAATGGGATTTCCTGACAGAGAGGACACAGTTCGTAGTAATCGATGGTAAGGCATCGCCTAACCCGGGGGTGATATCGGGCGATCCACAGGGTAGTGTTATTGGTCCTCTGCTGTTCCTTATTTACATAAACGATTTAGGGGAAAATCTAAGTAGCTCTCTTAGGTTGTTTGCAGATGACGCCGTCATTTACCATCTAGTAAAATTATCTGAAGATCAAAACCAACTGCAGAACGGTGTAAAAATGGGCAATTGACTCTAAATAATGAGAAGTGTGAATTTGTCCACATAGTACGAAAAGAAATCCATTAAACTTTGTTTACAAGATAAATCAATCAAAAGTGAAGACCGTAAACACCACAAAATACCTAGGAATTACTATTACTTCAGACTTAAATTGGAAAGAACACGTAGATAATGGCGAACCAGAGACCGCATTTTATTGGTAGAACCCTTAAAAGATGCAACAGAACTACAAAAGAAACTGCATACACTACGCTTGTCCAACCATTTTTGGGGTATTGCTGCCCAGTGTGGGACCCTTATCAGGTAGGTCTCACGGAGGACATCGAAAGAGTCCAAAGAAGGGCAGCTCGTTTCGTATTGTCACGATACAGGGGAGAGAGCGTTACGGAAATGATACAGGATCTGGGATGGGAAACATTACAACAACGGCGCTTATCGCTGCGGCGTGGGCTACTTACGAAACTCCAATGGCCAACATTCTCCTCCGAATGCGAAAATATATTGTTGATTCCGGCTTACATAGATAGAAATGATCATCAGAATAAAATACGAGAAATCAGAGCTAGAACGCAGAGATTCGGGTGTTCTTTCTTCCCGCGCACTATTCGAGAATGGAATGGGAGATAAAACAGTATAATGGTGGTTCGATGAACCCTCTGCCAGGCACTTAAATGTGATTTGCAGAGTATCCCATCTAGATGTAGCTGTAGCTACCGCGCTACCTTCTGTTGACTGGAGAAGCGAACAACAAGGCGACAAAAGTCATGGGACAACTCCTAATAAAGTGCCGGATCTCCTTTTGTCTGGCGATAGTCTCGGTAATTTGTGCCGTGTCCCGTGCAGGAGTATTGAGCCACACTGCCTCCGTGGCCATCCGTCACTGCCAAAGGGTTGCCACTACAGGATTTTCCGCACGAACTGATCTTTAGATTACGTAGCACGGATGTTTGTTTGGATTCGTGTTGAAGCGATCTAGAAGGCAATGTCATTCGTTGGAATTTTACAGAAGGTTCTTCAAAAAATTGAGGCCCCATTGGAATATTGAGCCACATTGCCTGCATAGCCACCCATCACTGCCAAATACTTCGCGGTACAGGATTTTCTGCACGAATTGACCTTCTGATTACGCCCCCAAAAATGTTTTCGATGGGATTCCTGTCAGGTGATCTAGAAGGCCATATAATTCGTTGGATTTTACAGAATGTTCTTCACTCCATTGCAAAGAATTGTGGCCCGCGAGAGTGGCACATTCTCATCCATAAGAATTGCAACGTTTTTGGTGGGCCACAAGACTCTGTCCAAGTTTTCGATGGGATTTCTGTCAGGTGATCTGGAAGGCCATATAAATCGTTGGATTTTACAGAATGTTCTTCAATCCATCGCAAAGAATTGTGGCCCGCGAGAGTGGCACATTCTCATCCATAAGAATTGCAACGTTTTTGGTGGGGCACAAGACTCTGTCCAATTTTTCGATGGGATTTCTGTCAGGTGATCTGGAAGGCCATAAAATTCGTTGGATTTTACAGAATGTTCTTCAATCCATCGCAAAGAATTGTGGCCCGCGAGAGTGGCACATTCTCATCCATAAGAATTGCAACGTTTTTGGTGGGCCACAAGACTCTGTCCATTTCCTGTGAAAAATTCAGACAATACTATGGAGCCACCACTTGCTTGAACAGTACCCTGTTGATAATTTGGGTACAATGATTTGTGACGTTTGCACCGCCATCAGATCTTACCAAGTACATATGCGGGAATTATCTCACCAAGCAATGAATCTGGAGTCGTCTGTGGCCTACACGATATGGTCAAGAGTCCATGAGACCCTATGGGAGCGAAGTGGACTGTTTAAAAAAAAAAAAAAAAAAAAAAAAAAAAAAAAAAAAAAAAAAAAAGTCGATACATTTAAGTAAATTAAAATTCGTCCCACACAGGACTCGAGAGCCCAACCACAGAGTAACATATACAGAGAAGAACCCCCCCCCTAAACCACTGTCCTACGCTCCTCTCGTAGTTCCATAAGATGCTAGCAGGTCTCAGGCGGTTCCCTGTCTTAGTACCGATAGAGAACACTAGAGGCGCTTCTGAAGGTGCCTCTCGCACATCAGAGGGTAGCGGGGAGGGGAGGCTGAGGGGGAAGCTCGTGCCGCCTGCCATGAGGCCACGGCTGTGTCCGGTGTGCTGGCGTTTCAGGGGAAGTGGTGGTTGGGACAGCCGCTAGCTGCCGATGGTCTGGCGAGTTTTAAAGGGCTGCTTCTGACCGCAGCGCCATCATGGGACATCTTACGGAACCCTCCCTCCCCGCACCCCTGCACGTGTGACCAGACCGTTACGGAGGTTTCCTGTCTGTATATTTTTGTTTTGTCTGTGGCCCAACGGATGCCGACTGTCCACTGTGTCATCCTCCGCCCGAAGGGGTCACCAGATGCGGTATGGAGGGGGACGTGGTCAGCGCCCCGCACTCCTGGCCGTTATGTCGGTTTTCCACACCGTAGCCACTACTTCCCAATCAAGTAGCTCCTCAATTAGCTTCACAAGGACTGAATGCACCCCGCTTGCCAACAGCTAGCCAAGCCCGACAGTGCTTAACTTCTGTGATCTAAAGGGAACCGGTGTACCAACTGCGGCATGATCGATGGCCTCATGACCATAGCTTATTAGTGCCAAATTACGCAGCACGTTCCTAAGCAATACGTTGGTCGTAGGTCCTACATTGATTTCTGTGGGTATTTAAGGTACTTCATGTAGAATTGCATGTCTGTTAGCACCGACAACTCAACGCAACCGCCGTTGATCTTGGTCATTGTGCGCAGGCCGTCGACCAGTGCATTGTCAGGTAATGCCTGACGTTTGGTACTCTCGGTTTACTGCTGACGCCGTGAACCTCAGAATATTGAATTACCTTACATTTCCGAATGTAGTGGCCAATTTAGCTCCAACTATCACTTCGGCTTCGAAGTCTTTTAATTCTCGTCGTGCCAACATAATCGCGTCGGAAAATTATTCTCATGAATCAACGGAGAAAAAAAAAAAAAAAATAAAAAAAAATAAAAAAAAAAAAAAATAAATAAAAAAAAAAAAAATAAAAAAACTCTGCCAATGCTTTTTTTATATGAACTACACGATAACCTCACTATTTGTAGTTGTGAATTTCCTTATTCCATGACTTTTGCCGTCTCATACACATTAACTATGAGCATTAAAGTGCATCGACATATTGAATTTTTTCATTTGCGCGCATGTACCTACCGCTTTCTGTGGAACAAGACAGAAGACTTCAAAGTTATAATAAAATTACCTTTTAGGTCTTACAAGGAAAGTACTTGGCCTCGAACAAACACATATACATCAAAATCGTATGGGAGATAATGTAAAGATCCCTTATTGCACTAGTGACACTACGCATTTACAAAACTCTGCAGTCGTCCGTTAGAGGCCTCTGCGCGTGCCTTGCCACATTGCAGTTTGACCTGTCGGTTCGCCAGTACGGACGGTGCAGTGTGCCTCCGAAGTTGCGTTTTGTGACATTTGTGTGCTGAAGCGTCAGATGGAGAGGCGATTGATAATCAATCCTGCTAAAGTATTGCGATTGGTTGAGATGAAGTTACGAAGAACCATTCTTCGTGAAGATGGTATTAGTCTAGAAGATGAATCATTCGCATGCTTGCTCGTATCTGTTATAGTACAGAAATATGAGCATAAGTTAGATATTGTTGTAACACTAACACATAATGATGATAATAGGGATGATAATGACGAAGAACTCATTGCTAGCGGTAGTGCTACGGTAAGTGCGGGAAGAGGCGATGGAAGCAGTGGCAGTGAATACCAACAGTCTTCCGAGAAGAAGGTTAAAGTTGCAACTATCATCACGGCTTTTGATGACAATACGCTAGAGAACATGTACGACGATTATTACATAAGTTATAGTTAAGATATCTGCATTACGTATGGCGTCTACAATTACATCTACAGTGCTATCTAGAGCATGATTGCGAAGTTTTGCATAAAAACGACACCCACCAGCACATTGAGGTGTACGTAGAGACACTGTAACCAAACGTTCATATAGATATGTTTGTTCGAGCCCAAGTACTTTCCTTGTTAGTAAAATAATATTTTACATATATGGAATTGCAGTCTAGAATCATAATTGAATATAAAACCACTTAAATAATGGTAAGAGAGAAATAATTCTCATAAATAAATTTACAATCTAACACCTATTAATTCAGTCATCTTACCGCAAAAATGACTATTCTCAACAAATCATAAGGACATCGGTTCCTTGTATTCCATATTTGGTGTGTGAGCCGGAATAGTAGGAACATCAGTAAGAATAATTATTCGAGCAGAACTAGGAAAACCAATAAGAAAGTCGATTAACTGGCCTGTTCGATCATAAAATAAACCAATGAATCATATTGATGCATACAATCTCAATTATTCAATTAATTGTTATGTTACGTCCCTATTTTTAGGTCTATAAATCATTTGACTAAAATATTATTCTGGTAACAACGGTTGTTCTATGAAATACAGAACAACTCAGTCACATTTATACTGCGTGTCCATGAAAATGTCAAAATTTCAATGGTACATTGTAAGAGTTTAATTTAGACGAACAAAAATAAATTATATGTAAAACTGAAGTCAACTAACCTAGTCTTTGAAACACTACAAATAAAAATGTAAATAAATATAGAATAATTAACTTCGAGAGTCGAAGATTATAGATACCATGAAGGATCGTTTTTCTTTCTCTCTAAAGAAAAATCATCTCTGAAAATCCTACATTCCCTTGCTTTACCGCCGGAGAGAAAGAACAACGAACCGCTTCATTTGTCTGCCTTTTGCCGCCGTCAAGTTAAGATGCATTACTAGCAGCTCTCCTGATCGTCATTAAAATTGCTGTAAGTATAGTGCTAAATAAGAAGATATATTACTTGAAATATATAAGTTCCTTAATTAAATGGCGGCTGTGTCCGTATTTGATTTCCCGCCTCCTAGTGGCGTAGATAGTTCGTACAATTTGCGTGTTACGGAATTGGACGTCATTACGGCTGATGAATAACAGTGCAGTGATTGTTAAACATTTTATTACCTTCACAATAATATTCAATTTGGTAATTGGAAGGACCGTTGTATATCGCCTCGAACGGCCTGCTATCGATAATGACGGACTATCGATAGTTGCGTATTGTCAATTTGTATCGAATATGCGAGTATCAGAATGCTATCGTAGTTTTTTTACTCGCAAGCGTAGGCGAAATCAGTTGCCTTTATGATATAGGAGAAATTTTTTTAGCCTAGTCCACGATAATACCTTTCTGAACCGGACATTCATGAAAAAAAAAGAAACAAAAACAAAAATTTTTTAACCTAAACCTAACCTTAAGGCTACGCTACAGATCAGTTTTTAAAGTGAAATAGTGTACACCACGATAATACCTTTATTAACCGAAGATTTCATACAGATTATAAAGTAAATAAAACATGCTGTACCTACTCTATGGTTGACAGGTTTTTGTATGTACCCTTGTCCGCTTAGTAAAAGCAATTGCTCTCGAAAAAGGAAGATTTTGAATCACTTGATCACTGTTTCGTACATATCATAAAATAAATAAAACATGCTATCACTGATCTATGGTTGACATTTGTTTCTTACGACACAGCGTCGTTCGTGTGTTCGATATATGACACTGCGATACTCGTGTCTTCGATACATATCGATAGTAGGCCGTCTGAAGCGATATACAAGGGCCCTTCCAAATTACC
This sequence comes from Locusta migratoria, assembly GCA_026315105.1. Classification (NCBI taxonomy): domain Eukaryota; kingdom Metazoa; phylum Arthropoda; class Insecta; order Orthoptera; family Acrididae; genus Locusta; species Locusta migratoria. The sequence goes on along the minus strand of CM048744.1, from coordinate 811,449,428 downwards.
TTCAATTTTTTAGAACCTGCAGTCATTTTTATTAAGTTGTAGTATATGTTGAAGTCTGGATTAACCGCAAACGTGGAGCCCACAACTAAAATCTATCACATGGTCCACTACACATAAAAATTCCACCCGTCCATTTCCGTATCACGATGGTGCTTTACCTTCTATTATTCTCATTTTGATTTACAGATTTATGGGCTGATATCATCGAAAAGATGTATTGTAACGATGAAGGTCTTTCGACTTTTTTATGATGTAGTTGCCGCCAACATTCCCCTTATTTCTAACGTGATACAAAATTAATCAAAGAATATTTAAAATCATACCCTCTATTTATTCTCTGTTTCTCCCCGATTCAAAGCTTTCACATAATATTTTATTTAACGTCTCAAACCCCAAAAACTTATAGGAGCTACATTATAAAAAGTTGGCAACTGTATTACAGGACAACGTAAATTTTTAAATTTTAAATAATAAAGTGCTTCTGTTAGAAATATTTTGTATGCCATACCAATGCAGTGTATTTATTCGTGTTCTTGATTTTTCATGTCAACTGAACTTCCCAAACGAGACGAAATAATCTACCAACCATTGTTTAACTGGACAAAGAAGGAAGGACGAATTATGGAAACCGTGAGAAAAGCCGAGAAATTTTAACAAAAGATTCCATTATTGCAGCCATCATTCCAACAATAGAAAAGGCAAGACCAGACAATCCTATTAATTGCTTTCTGTATGCTTCTAGTCTATATTCACTCGTGAAATTTGTTATTAACAATCCGAGCCAATTCAAAAGTAATAGCAGGTGCATAGCTTCAACACTAGGAGAAAGGATGATATTCACTATTCATGGTTAAATCTAACTTTGGCTCAGAAATGGGTGAATTATGCTGCCACAAAAATCTTTGGTCACTTACCAAGTAGCATTAAAAGTGTGACAGATAGCCAACTAGTATTTAAAAAGAAATTAAAGGAATTTCTGAATGGCAACTCCTTCTACAATGTAGATGAAATTTTAGATAAAACTTAAAAAAATAAATAAATAAAAAAAAATTTAAAAAATGTAATACAAATGCTTAAAATATTGATTGTCAAGTGAAGACAACATTTACTAGACTAACACGTTCCACATCATTACGAAATGTCGTATATATGATCTATGGAACAAGTATTAATCTAATCTAATCTTTCTTGTAGTCTGTCGCTAGACGCAGTGTCGGATTTAGCAACATTTCCCAAAATTTCAAATTTTCGTTCTGTTCCGTATTCTAGAACGTCCGCAAGTTATTATTACGTGTTCGTAATTGGACCGTGTTTTCATTATTGCTTGTCGCGATTTTCGTTAGCTATCACTGCTGCTAGGTCAAAGATTAATCACACGATTAAATATTCTGGTCTCTGATTAACATTTCAATATAACAGGAATTCAAATTAATTTTTTTCTAAAAAAATCGGTATCACTATTATGGTGTTAACCCGCTGCCAAGTCACCGTAATGGAGTGTCAGGATAACAATGATTATATGGAACACACCGATTCTGTTCAAAATATTAATGTAGAATCACAACAGGTTGAAAATATTCCGCCAAACATAGTAGAAAGTGTTGATATACATGTTTCTGGAACAATCGCTACTCCGAGCAGCTCTGCAACTAGCTAGGTTCCGGACTGGTTCAGTCGCTTAGAAACACTTATATTGGCATAATTGGATTCATTGAATCAAAAATTAAATCAGACTTCTGAATACCTCATTCAGAATTTGAATCAAAAATTAAATCAGACTTCCGAGCACCTCAAACAGAGTTTCAGTAAATTAGACAAACAAACCAAACATGTGTCAGATAACCTGAACGAGCGACTGTCTCCTATTGAAGATAGGCAGAATAATTTAATTTCAAAAATTATCACTAAAGGCGAGTTCGAGGACAGGCTCTCCAAACTAATTTAAATGCTCAAGTCAGTGACGAGATTTCTAAACAACTAGAGTCTCGTGTTGAAAAAATATATCAGAAATTAAATGCTGTTTCACGATTCACAGCAGACTGGTCGATCATGTTATCTAGACTGTTACTGTACAGATTGCCACAGTTTACACAGAAGTAAAAAGAATTAAAGAGACTGTTAATGCATTGCCAACAACTGTAGACAAATTAGCAACTGATTTGAATAAATTGCGCATTGACCAACACGGTCTGCAAACTACTGTTACGGAACTGGCAAATCAAATTAGTCGAAGCGTAAACGAGTCGCAAATTAAATTGTAAAAATTTATTCAATACGAACAACAGCAAATAAGACAAAGACTGCACACAAATTTAGATCACCTTGTTGAAACAGTAGCAAATAAAGTGAATGATCGTCAAAATAACGTAGTCAATTCTTTGCAAGACGAAATTCAGTCCGTAAAAAACGGCCATAACATCTTCCTAACAAATGCTTATTAAATACAGCACGCTTGAAATCTAAAATCCAATTCTTTCCATTATTCCGTAAAGCAATTGAAGCAATGAGCTCCACAGTTGAAACGTCACTGTTGGAAACGCTTAACTCTGGCACATTATATTCTATTCGAATCCCGAGAAATCTGAACAGTGGAATGTCTTTTCAATTCGTAATGCGATGAGTTACATGCTTGATATAACAACACTTATTATGATGTACATTCGTTTTGTATTTGCGTACGTTTTCGTACTCCCATTCCTGTCTGACGGAATTAGTATACGAATGTCTATGTGATGCTGTCTTTGGTTCAGTAGTTGTGTTCACTGACTGTTAGAGGCAGTTTAGCCAACTTTTGAATTTGAAAAGAGCTGTGTTGGCGGAAACAGACATCTGTGTATGACTTGGTACTGGTAACCTGAGGGTATTTTCGCTGACCCCTTCCGGCCTACGTAAGAAGTTCTTTTCTGGTAGCGTGAGGACTCAATTGATCCTAGGTCCTCGGTGTATAAAGACGTCTTGCTATTCGTTTTATGTAAGTTAGGCGATGGTAATGTTTTGGTCCAGATTAGGCATCGAAATCATGCTGGTTGCCTTATTCAGTTACGGAGCTGTGCAAGTTTGTTAATATACCAATTACCTTAATTTTTCGTTTGCTGTATTGAACCCTAATTTCTGATCATTTCCACTCTCCTTTGCTCTGACCTTACCAATCTTATGTTTTAATGTGACTATATTCTGCAGTGATATTTTAAATGAATTCTCTATTTTTCTTCGCGTTTTTTATCTGGATTAGACAACGTGCAATCGCACCACCTGGTGATCCAAAAGACCAACGCAATCATTTCTTATCGACAAATTAAGATTGAATTTCTTGGTGAATGCTCTTTATCCCGTCCGCGTTTATTAATTATTCGATATTTGCAGATAATGTGGTTGACAATTGAAGCTACATGCTCTTTTACCCACCTTGTGAAATTGTTACACTGGATATCTTTTCATTATATCTCTAATTTGTGTGAATTGTGAGTGTTGATATATGCGTGTGTGATTGATAAATCCTTTTCTTTCTCGTTTTATCATGTGTTAACTGATAAACCCCTGAACTGTTCGTGAAATCTGAGTGAGTAACAGGTATCACTACCCCGTTTATAAATAGGGCAATAGGAGTGATTCACAACATTACAGGCCGGACGCGGTGGCCGAGGGGACTGAGGCGCTCCAGTCACGGTCTCACGGCCGCTACGGCCGGGGGTTCGAATCCCCCCTCGGGCATGGATATTTGTACCGTCCTTCGTATTAAGTAGTTCATACGTAGTTTGTAAGTTTAGGGACTGATGACCCCGTAGTTAAGTCCCATAAACTACACAAACATTTGAACACAACATTACAGACCTATATAACTGACGTCGGTTGCAGCTGGAGTTTTGAACATATACTTCCTTAGAACGTTATGAAATACCTCGAATAGAACGACATATTGTCCCAAAGTCAACAAGGCTTCACAAACAATCATTTCTATGAAACACATGATGTCATGATTGTATCGACAAGGGATCTCAAATCGATTCCATATTTCTATATTTCCGGAAAGATTTTAACAATGTGCCATAAGCTTGCTTATAGAAGGTCGGCAGAATTGTGCTTTGCATACACGTTGTCAGACAGAACAGAATTCCTAGTGTTTGTAATTGACGGCACGTCATCGAATAAAACAAAGGTTATATGTGGTTTTCCCTGTGAAAGTTTTATCGGTTAGTAAAGTCATCAGAAGATCACACGCAACTGCAAAAAGATTTAGCTAAGATATTTGCATAGTGCTAAAATTGGTAGTTAACACCAAATAATGAAAACGTATGAAAACATCGATGTGAGCACTAAAAGAAATGCCTCAAACTATATTTACATGATAAATCAGTCAAAATCTACAGGCCGTTAACTGAAATAAATACATAAGAATTGTAATTACGAACAACTTTAATTGGAAAGAACACGCAGATAATATCGTGGGGATGACGAACCAAAAGTTACGTGTCACTGGCAGGAACACTTATAAGATGCAACAGTTCTACTAACTGCCTACACTACACTAGTCTGTCCTAGTTTGGAGTATTGCTGCGCGCTGTGAGATTCCCACCAAGTGGGACCTACGGAAGATACAGAGGAAGTTCAGAAAAGTGAAGCTCATTGGTATTATCACGATTCAGTGGAGAGAATGACAAGGAAATGATACACGATTTGGGTTAGAAATCATTAAAAGAACGGCGTTATTCGTTACGGCGAGATGTATTTGAGAAATTCCTTTCACCAACTTTCTCCTCCGAATTCGAACAGGTTTTGTTAGTATCCACCTACATAGAGAGACGTAATCATCGTAACAAGAGAAATCAGATCAACAAGCGGAAAGGTTTTGGAGTTTCTTTTCCCCACGCACGATTGGAGCATGGAAAGGTAGAGAAATATTATGAAAGCGGTTCGATAAACCCTCTCCAGGTGATTTGCAGAATAAATATGTAGATGTAAAGGTCACTGTTTTTCAATTGAGATCTTGGGTGTTAGAGTGACTTTTATACAATAAATTACTTAACTGTAATCCTAAGTTTCATTAAAGCAGTCCCATTCAACTTCCATTTCAGGTGCAGCAATATTTGAGCTGATTTTTGACGCAATCACCAAAACAGTTGAGTCACTTGTCATATCGTGGGATAGAATTTTGTTTTCCTGCCTTGCAGAAGTCTGCCGTATGTGAATAGAACCATTGTGTGACAACAGTCTTCAAGTCTTCGACGCTGTCAAAACGATTACCGGAAGACAGGAATTTCTTGACGTGCAAGAAAAGATGGAAAACACTGTGAGCTAGATCAGGACTGTATGCTGGTTGATCAAACAGCTACATGTAGAACTCCGGAAAAACATCTATGTGCGCTGAGGCGTACGGGATGAGCATTTTCATGGAGCAGCACAACACCTGGAGTAGGCATTCCATCTTTTCTTGCACCTCAAGAAATTACTGTCCCCGGACTAGCGTTTTGACAACAACGAAGAAACCGGCTCTCACACGCTGGTTCAATTCAGAGGTGGCAGACTTCTACGACTCAGGAATTCATATGTTGATACCACGATATGACAAATATGTCACTTCTTTCGGTGATAGAAAGTAGCTCAGACATTGCTGTACCTGTTTCGATAAAATATTTCATATAAATAGGCCGTTTTTGTTTTAAAAATTGTGAAACTTACTTTCTGGATGCGCCTCGCAGGAAAACTCACAAGAGATTTTTCGCGATTGAGAGGGTAACAAAGTATCCCTAAATAATTGTTCATCTAGTATGGTGTCGTTAGAGCTGCATCAATAGTTTCATTGTCAGTAAAACAATAACTGGATATATTATCACTGCTTATAAGACCTACCGTTTCCTGCTCCTGTTCACCAAAAACTCATTATCATCCGTTGAACGACAGAGTTGACAAGAGAGCTAATACTAGAACTCGTTTACAGTACGTTCTCTTCCATTCTTTCAGTTTAATCTAATTAAATGAGAAGTGGTGCTCAGCGACGGCAAAGTTTGCTCGAACTCTTGGCCTTCCTGGGTACGTGTCAGAATTGGTCGGCTTTAAGAAGAGGTTCTCCACGTCTTCTTCATGACGTGAAGCGAGAGACTGCAGCAGTTTCTTCGGTCATCGCTACTTACACATTGTACGGTATAATGATTGGGGGGATAGTTGAAATCAAGTTCAACTTTTACTCGATTGCTTTCAACTACTGCCTTTGAAACTTTGCTGCCATTCCGAAAAACCTAATTGGAATTATTCAACAGAGAATTTGTTCAGTGTACTTTGTCACAGCCATGACTCCATGACTCCGGAATCGTATTCCTTCTGTTTTTGATCGAAAAGATCTGAAAGTAATGACACGAGGGCATATTTGGTCTGCATGGTGACTGGAGAAACCTGTGTATAGCTTTGTTTTTCTAACAGTTGCTCTATTTACCCAAAGTAACTACAAACCCCTGCTATCATTTCAGTTATGGTTGAAAAGTACCAACGCGAATTATGTACAGAAGAATAGATAAAAAGGGTAGATTTCACCCTCGGGGAAAATCAGTTTGGATATGGAGAAATGCAGGGACACACGAGGCAATACTGACTCCAGTAATTATTTTAGAAGACAGGTTAATGAAAAGCAAACGTAATTTTAGAGCTTTTGCAGACTTAAGGAAAGCGTTTGACAGTGGTGACGGGAATACATTCTTTAAAATTCTGAATCTGGCAGGGAAAAAATATAGAGAACGAAAAGTTATATTCAACTTGTACATACACAGGAAAACAAGTTTGTTTTGCATACAGTCTGTGACAGTAGTACTGCAGGACGATTATGTCAGCAACAGCATACTGTCACTGAATTTCCTGACCTAGGCTATACGAATATACTGATTTTGTGTATTATAAACGTAATGATATTTCTTTGCTAGTTTCGATAATTGCATTTATACACTGGTGTCCAAAATTACAGCAACCAACCGATGTTTCTCCGTCCTGTGCCTAAATCACGACACAATTCTACAAAATATCAACAAATGTCGTGCAGTATTGTTACGCACGGAATAATGCATTCCGATCAGCGTACAACCATGCCAAGCAACGGTCCTGTAAGAACGAGCTGGTGCATCAGCCATTTAGTTTCCCATAGCTCGTAATCGTAGACACGCTGCGGTGCTATAGGATTTCAGTCATGGCACTTTAGCACGAAATTATGAGTGGTTGTGCTGCCGAAAATTGCTCTAATCATTGTAGGAGTGAATTTAGAATGATTTGATTCCCAAAAGATTCGGAGAGATGAAACAAAACTTGACTGTTAACTGTCGTCACGAAAACTTGGAACCCAGACAAAGCGCACAGTTATGTATTGTAAGAAAATACTATTTATTATAACCGAAGCAATATTTAATAACAAAAAATCGTGTGTTATATTAGAACGTAAGTTTTTGTTTAGATGTTTTGAAAGAACTACATCTTAACAGAGATGCTGCTGTATGGCGTTAGCAGCCTCAAAATGCCACAAAACAGCAAAAAAATTCCACAAAGTGCAATATTTATTGTACAATAAATGTGTCTTACACCACATCAAGGAGTTTTGTACGGCGGAGGGAGCACCAGGCAGCAACCAGACACCCCCTCTCAGAAATGGACCAATCACAGAGCACCTGACTCGGCGCGGACCGCATATGGAACGCCTAGCGCCTAGGCATAAATACTGGACGCGTTCCAAACAGGGTCAAGTCCCAGGAAGCACCTGAGGAAGACAGTGAGGCACACTGTCGAAATATTGTGCAAGTTTGACACAAACATCCGGCAGAACACCCGACTACTCCAGAATGTCAGCATTTCGCCGGGAAAGCATGAAATCATACAGGGAATTTCCTGTCGGAGAGGACACAGTTCGTATTAATTGGTGGTGAGGCATCGACTAAAACAGACATGATATCGGGCGTTCCACGGGGTAGTGTTATTGGTCCTCTGCTGTTCCTTATTTACATAAACGATTTAGGGGAGCCGGCCGCGGTGGCCGAGGGGTCTGAGGCGTTCCAGTTACGGTCTGCACGGCCACTACGGTCGGGGGTTCGAATTCCCCCTCGGGCATGGATATTTGTGCCGTCCTTAGTATAAGGTAGTAGATAAGTAGTTTGTAAGTTTAGGGACTGATGACCCCGTAGTTAAGTCCCATATGCTTAACAAACATTTGAACATTTTGATTTAGGGGAAAATCTAAGTAGCTCTCTTAGGTTGTTTGCAGATGACGCCGTCATTTACCGTCTAGTAAAACCATCTGAAGATCAAAACCAGCTGTAGAAAGATGTGAAAAAGATATCAGTTTGGTGTAAAAATTGTCAATTGACTCTAAATATTGATACGTATGAAGTCGTCGACATGAGTACGAAAAGAATTCCGTTAAACTTTGTTTACAAGATGAATCAATCAAAAGTGAAGGCCGCGAACTCCACAAAATACGTAGAAAGTCCTATTACTTCAGACTTAAATTGGCAAGAACACGTAGATGATGTCGTGTTAAAGGCGAACCAGAGACTACGTTTTATTGTTAGAACAATTAAAAGATGCAACAGAACTACTAAAGAAACTGCATACACTACGCTTGTCCGTCCATTTTTGGAGTATTGCTGCCCAGTGTAGGATTCTTATTCGGTGGGTTTGACGCAGGATATAGAAAGAGTCCAAAAAAGGGCAGCTCGTTTCGTATTGTCACGATACAGGGGAGACAGCTTTAGGAAATGATACAGGATCTGGGATGGGAATCATTACAACAACGGCGCTTATCGCTGCAGCGCGGGCTACTTACGAAACTCCAATCGCCAACGTTCTCCTCGAAATGCAAAAATATATTGATCAATTGTTCAAATGTTTGTAAATCTATCGGACCAAACTGCGTGGTCGTCAGTCCGTAGCTTACAAACTACTTAAACTCGGGTAAACTAACGTAAGGACAACACTCGCACCCATGCGCCAGGGAGGACTCGAACCTCCAACGGCGAGCAACCGCGCGCTCCGCAGCGAGACGCCTTACACCACTCGGCTACTCCACCGCGGCAAAATATGTTGTTGACTCCCACTTACATAAGTAGAAATGATCATCAGAATAAAATACGAGAAATCAGAGCTCGGACGGAGAGATTCAGGTGTTCTTTCTTCCCGCGCGCTATTTGAGAATGGAATGGGAGATAAATAGTATAATGGTGGTTCGATGAACCCTCTGCCAGGCACTTAAATGTGATATGGAGAGTATCTCATGTAGATGCAGATGGATATAGTGTACGGCCCTAAACACGCACGCATCTTACCCTGTGTCTCGCTATCTCTCACACTATCTCTGTGTCTAATCTTGAGAGAGAGAGAGAGAGAGAGAGAGAGAGCAGTATAATACAACACAATAGAACGGGACTATGGCAAGCGACAGCGGACAGCGGAGGGTGGGTGCACAGCCTGCGCCATTGGAATTGACAAAGAGCGGCGTGGCTGTTTCTGAAACGCGGCGGCGCAGGGCGCAGGAAATTGCTGTCGCCAGAGCGGGCAACATTTCACATTTTTCGGCACTAGCTCTGAGCGCCACGCGAGTCCGCATTCTCTAATTTCCGGGTGTGACAAGAATGGAAGAGCGCGCTGTCTGTTGGTAGCCGTGGCCACTAGCACAGTCCTGGACAGATCGCTTAAACAGGGGGCGCTTCTGAAGGATTCATCCGATTTCACGAGAGTAAATTTCTGTATCGTTGCGTCGTCCTAGATGTGCATCTGAAATTTGATGTGCATCTGTGTTTTCTCATAAAATGAAATCGCAAGCGCGTTACAGGGTTAGCTACTCTAGAATTTTCGAAAAATCGAGTTTGTGTTTTTCTCTTGCAAATGCTACCCTTGGAACTCAAACATTTCATTGAAGGGATGCGGTAGGCAGAAATTCTCAAAAAACTACTTATTTGTTTTTTCCCTTATTAAATTATTTGGCTCTACTGAATATAATACTGCAAAATTTATTGCGATCCGTGAATTCAAGTATTTTATTTATATTTTTAAAGTATTCTTAGTTAAACTTTGTTTACAAGATAAATCATTCAAGTGTGTAGGTTGTAAACTCCAAAAAATACCTAGGAATTACTATTACTTCAGACTTAAACTGCAAAGAACACGTAGATAATATCGTGGGAAAGGCGAACCAAAGACTGCGTTTTATTGGCAGAACCCTTAAAAGATGCAACAGAACTACAAAAGAAACTGCATACACTACGCTTGTACGTCCATTTTTGGAGTATTGCAGCCCAGTGTGGGATCCTTATCAGGTGGGTTTGACGGAGGACATCGAAAGAGTCCAAAGAAGGGCAGCTCGTTTCGTATTGTCACGATACAGGGGAGACAGCGTTACGGAAATGATACAGGATCTGGGATGGGAATCATTACAACAACGGCGCTTATCGCTGCGGCGTGGGCTACTTGCGAAACTCCAATCGCCAACATTCTCCCCCGAATGCGAAAATATATTGTTGACTCCCACTTACATAGGTAGAAATGATCATCAGAATAAAATACGAGAAATCAGAGCTCGAACAGAGAGATTCAGGTGTTCTTTCTTCCCGCGCGCTATTCGAGAATGGAATGGGAGATAAATAGTATAATGGTGGTTCGATGAACCCTCTGCCAGGCACTTAAATGTGATTTGCAGAGTATCCCATATAGATAGATAGATATAGAAGAGTCTCGATCGTATGACATTCTCATTTTTGAATATTAATAATTTTATACCTGTCGGTTTTAAACCGAGCTAGGGGAGATTCCTATCATATGTTTGCTACACTGCCGTAAACAAAAATTTTTGTTTCGTGCGCGAAATTATATACAACTCATGTTTCCGTCAGTAAGTTTCTGTAGTTCTATCGTGTGTTTTCTTTGTCGTGAACTTCAAAAATACTATGGGATGGCAATTATAAATGATGTCTCCAGTCTCCAAGATATGAAGAAGGCTGCCTGGTTAACATTTTTCCATAGACTATCAACAGATGACAACCCAAAGCGCTGTCTTTGTCCAGCAGGTCCAGAAACATGGTGTAAATATAGGACAGCTGTAACTAATGGTACAGTATTTGTACACAAACACTCCATACCTTCAGCTGTAATTGACTTGATCAAGCCTGTGTATCGTGACTTAACAAAACCAGAGCTCCTCAAGAGTGTCTACATGGACGAACCCAAAATCCAAATGAATCGTTCAACAATCTGATTTCGACTCGACATTTGTTGGCATAAAAACACTGAAATAGGGTGTTGCTGATGCAATGTTGTCATTCAATGATGGTAATGTGGGAAGGAGGGACTGAGGTACTGAAATTTCTTGGTACTGATCCTGGTATAATATACTATGAAAGGTTTGTAGCTGTTGGACAGGATACGTCTAGTCAAATCAGACTAAACCTCTCAAATGAGCACTAAAGAAGCGACATTAATCAGGAAAAGGAAGCTTTTCAAGCAGCAGGAAGAACGATGATCGTTATGGAGCAGGCTGTTTTTGAATTTGCAGGTAGATAAAATTGCAAGTATTAAGAACAATGAAAAATTTCTGCATTTTCTGAGGAACTACATTTTTTGATACATTTGTACCTTTTTCTCAGAAAGTACTAAAACAACTGAGTTCAAATTTTCATATCTGGTTCAGCAAAGCACAGCACACTCACTGAAGCAGGATTACTGGAAAATATCACACCATTACACAATAATGGTGGATTACTGTAGAAAATTTTAATAAAAATTTGTATCTTAATTTTAAAAATTATATCTCTTAAACTTAAGAAAAAATGTTTATATTCTGTTTCAGTGTGTTCAAGATGTGTGTCATAATAAACTACAAACATTTCATATCATTATCTTTAAAAGTTCAACAGAAAAAGGTACATAAATTTACCTAACATTGACGACATAGGGTCTACCGCCTTCCCTTAACAAGACAAAAGGTCTCGATGGAAGGGGCAAATCGACTGGAAAACGTTTCGTAGAAACTGTGATTCAGTTAAAATGAGAAGCAGTATATGGGCTACATTGGATCATAAATTATCTACTGATGCCAAACCGTTCCACGACAAATGCCCTATTGGGGAGGATTCATGGTGCTCATGCCAACAGACTACAGATTCAAATAATGTGGCTGAATAGGAACATAAGCTAGATCTTCCAATAGACGTCTATGAAGCCATCAAACCAGCCTATGAAGAACTGACCAGTGTAGACCTTCTAAATGAAAAGTTCCAAAAAGGATAATGCCAAGATCGCAAATATATAATTTTATTCCGACGACCGGTTTCAATGGTCTCTGCCATCATATTCTGGTCTATAAATGTTTACACAGTCGTGCTGTTGCGATGTCAACAGCTGTTTATGTAAAAGGGATTACGAATGTATTCCAAGCCACAGTTGCTTGTTGAAAAATTTTTAATACTGCATATGTAATGCACAACCAGATTTGACGGTTACAAGAAGACTCTCTAATCGTCAATAATGAAAATTGTTGCCTATGATCTGAACACAGTGATGTTTTACACTGAGATACAACTAGTTTTGAATTTATGTTCAGCTTGCCCAGATAGACATATGGAGCTCCTTACACAGAAGCACTATCAAAGTGACGACACTGCTTGCTAGTTTCCTAGAATGGAACAATGTTACTTCTAAGTTGAATAGGACTGACCTCTCTCAAGCACAGACTACTGTACAACTTGGCCCTAAATCAACTGTTCGTCAAAATGCTACGTATAAGATCATATGTTATAACGTCCTTCTGACTATTTCCAAAATTGTAATGTATCTTATTTTTTGCCTTAAACTTGTATTTTTTTATAAAAATTGTCCTCATTGTGGAGCACTTGAAAATGATGACATAGTGCATTGAAACTGGTTGTGCATTATATATGAAGTATTAAAAATGTTTCAGCAAGCAACTGTGGCTTGGAATACATTTGTATTCCCTGTTACATAATTTATTAAAGTTGTACTCCTGTCTGACATGTCAGATTATAATAAATTCAAAAGGTTGTTTAAAATAATTTAAAGTGCACAGATGCATGAATGCACTATGTCACTGTAGTTAAAATATACATGAAACCGGTCGTCGGAATAAAATTATGTATTAGCGATCTTGGCATTATCCTTTTTGGAACCTTTCATAATAATAGATCGCCTCCTTGCAGTATAAACAGATGAAGTCAAAATCTTCTAAATGGAATGCTTCATTGATTACACACGGAAGCTTGAACTCGCCTATGTGAGCATTGGCCCCGAAATTCATTTCGAGAAGTAAGTCTTGGATATATCTACAGGTAGAGCGGTTTGTATGTACGATGAAGAATTTTCATCAGTTTTGCACATAATGAAGGGAATGGAAATGTAAATTGGCTCGAACAGCTACGAAATGTGCCTGGAGATGGACAAAAATCGCATAAAACTTGCAGAGAGATCACTGCCTGCCCGACTCTTTGCAGTGACGTCATAAGTACTGGAGTGGTGTACAAATCACATTCTATATTTTATGCAGGATATAGGTTTTAGTTCGTTATTTAAAAAAATTATTTGTGATAATTTTTCTGTAACTCTTCAGGTAAAACTTCCTGGCTGATAGGCCGTGGTCCAGGTATAAAACTTCCTCCCGACGTTTCGTCTCCAGCTGCGGGAGACATCTTCCAAGGACTTCCGTCAACTGCCACTGTGGTCTGATGGACTTGTGATATTCCTGGCCTATGGCCACTTCATATGTCTGGCCGCTGGCCGTTTCTTTGCTAACATTGTACGTGTCTTAAACGCGGAAGAAAGACATCCATATTTTATTTAACTTCAGACCTTCTTCTTTTATATTAAAATTATTCCAGTATTTGTGAATCACTATTGCTTCTCTATACATGCGTGCATGGTAATGTGATGTTCTAGCTAAAACGCTCATTTCATTAAATTTTATCTGATGGTTTCCATGTTGAAAAACATGTTCTGCTACTGCCGATTTTCCGTGTGGCCCAGACGACAGTTAAGCCACACAGTCAGCCTCGCGTGACGGATGGTGGTGCCCTCTATAAATGCGAGAGCGCTTCAGACCACAGTTGCCGTTGCCGAAAGACCCTGTAAGATGCCTCCCGCAGTTGGAGACGAAACGTCTGGAGGAAGTTTTACACCTGGACCACGGCCTATCAGCCCGGAAGTTTTACCTGAAGACAACGCAGGCTGTGAAAGTTTATATTGTATGAATTTTTCTATAAGTTGTTTATTTGTGGATTTTCATTCGTTTCAACGTTTTTTGTGCCGTTTTTGATTCGATTTTTGTTGTAGTTTTATTTGCTGTAGATTAATACTGTTAATAGTAATAGTCACTTTATTAGTAGCGTTTGAAATTTGGCTTACCATAGTTAGTTCATAAAACCGCACTTGTGTAATATCATAAATTAGAAAGCATGTAGGTTTAGGAATCAAAATAACAGTCATGTTCGCAAAAATTATTTGATAATAGGGTGACCGGTTTCGATCTACTCTGAGACCATCATCAGACCGATTCGTTTCATTGTTGATGCCGAGACGATGAGCGTGCGGCGATAATGATTGAGTAGATCGAAACCGGTCACCCTATTATCAAATAAATTTTCCTAACATGACTGTTATTTACATTTGGAAACATATACTAGTTCTCTGACTTTCCAATAGGAAAACGTTTCGGTGTGAGAGTTTTTTTGCAGTGTGAGGCGTGTCTTGATGTTTGTGAGCACTGTACTGGAAAGATGTTTGATGTTGTGCAGGTGTGATTGAATGTAAGTGTTGTTATTTATGGAACCCCTGATTATGATTTTAAAACATTTATCCTCAAGCTAGAGGGTTCTATGTTCGCTTTATAGGAAGTGCCAATAAATTAGTTGTATTTGGTGATTTAAATATTGTGTAAGCGATTGTGCAAGAAAAAGGATACCTTTAGACAGGGGCGTGTGCAGGATTTTTTTTTTTTTTTTTTTTTTTTTTTTCGGAGGAAAGGGGGGGTGGGCAATCGTAAATCTAATTTTAGCAAGTGTGACTTCATATAACTAGTTATATTTACATCAGTTACATTATTTGTATCAATTGTATAATTTACCTCAAATATTTTACATAATTAATCCTATAATGTTCGAATACAGCATCAGTAGTGAGCTTCTTGATGCGGTCGCGTCGTTCAAATATCTAGGCGTAACATTGCAGAGCGATATGAAATGGAACGAGCATGTAAGGACAGTTGTGAGTAAGGCAGACAGCCGACTTCGGTTTATTGGGAGAATTTTGGGAAGATGTACTTCACCTGTAAAGGAGACCGCGTATAAAACGCTTGTACGACCACGTCTTGAGTATTGCTCAAGTATTTGGGACCCGCAGCAGATCGGTTTGAAGGAAGACATAGAGGCGGTTCAGAGGCGAGCAGCTAGATTTGTTACCGGTAGGTTCGACCAATGCGCGAATGTCACGGAAATGCTCCGGCAACTCAATTAGGATCGCTGGAAGAAAGACGACGTTCTTTTCGTGAATTTCTGTTAAGTAAATTTAGAGGGCCGGAATTTGAAGCTGAGTGTAGTACGATCTTGCTGCCGCCTACTTACATTTCGCGTAAAGATCACGAAGACAAGATAAGAGAAATTAGGGCTCGTACGGAGGCATATAGGCATTCTTTATTTCCTCGTACATTTTGGGAGTGGAATAGGAAAGGAAATGCCTAGTAGTGGTACAGTGTACCCTCCGCCACGCACCTTACGGTGAATTGCGGAGTATGTATGTAGATGTAGATGTAGATATTTATATCAATTATAATTTGTATATTTATATCAATCGTATTGATCACCGAGGCTCTGACAAACACAAACAAAAGACGATCAAAGTCATACAAATTCGGTCACAACCAAGGGCGCATACAGGATTATTTTTCAGAAGCGGCAGGGCAAATAGGAAAGTTAATTTTACCTTGTATGCGTTTTACATGAATTTTTACATTATAATATAAATACATGAACGATTTAATCTTTTTACAGGTCAGACAGGTGGACAATAACTGATTTGCTGTTTTATTCGCCTTCAATGATCCAGCAACGTGATAGTATCTTAAATGACTGCAAAAATAATATTTAAATATTTATTTAATGTACAGACTCAGTGTTATTGGAGTGTCAGTTGAAAAACAAACACAGCAAAGAATCAAATAAACTAACAGAAGATGTAATACTTCCTTTTGTCATAAAATGACAAATCAGGAAACTGAACATATGACAGCAAAATGAAGTGTGGCAAATGACAGTACTTTATCGTCACGGACTGTAAAGTAACGGTTAGAGATATTATGTAACAGAAGTATGCTGATACATAATATTGTTCTGACTATTCTTCTCTATGAATTTACTGAACTACGTTCTTTTCCTATTTTTTGGTTGAACCATTAACGAAAAAATGTTTGTAAAGCTATCGGACCAAACTGCGTGGTCATCAGTCCGTAGCTTACAAACTACTTAAACCTAGGTAAACTAACCTAAGGACAACACACACACCCATGCCCCAGGGAGGACTCGAACCTCCACGACGAGCTACCGCGCGCTCCACAGCGAGACGCTTTAGACCGCTCGGCTACTCCACCGTGGCGAGCCATTAACGAATAGGCATCAATTGTTCTATTTGTTTCTCGAGACTTCGCTTCTGTAATATTTACTATCAAAATATATGTTTAAAGGTTCATCTTAGTTTACTTTTCATGATAGTTGAAATCATCCTGTGTTATTTATTCAGATATGTATTTAATTTCAGGTAGTAATCTCATCATGAACTATCCTTATAATAATTTATCTCGGTAATTAGTATTACTTTCAGATTAATTTTTCAAGGCTTACTGCTGATTTCTGTTCGACATGTCTTGTGAGCTTAATAAACAGTTTCAGTTATTCACATAGGTCGGTAAAGAATTTTTTTTATTTAATTAAGCTCATGAATGTAACTAATATTTTATGAGGCAGAAAACCGCCTCAATTTTCCACCACCCTGAGACTTTTCAAGACTTAATTTTTCTCATTTTGAGTGATTGCTTATCAGTGTCAGTTTTAGTATTGCAGTCTCTCGTCAGTGGAATAACCGACGTAAAATAATAAAATATATACTATAATAAAACCTGTAGATTGAAATAACTCGAGACCCTTCGTACTTTTTTTTCTTTTTAATACTGTTACTAAGATGACACGGTTACAAAGGATAGACAGGTCGCCGAGGGGATCGAGCGAAAATATAAATTACGTCAGCCGGGGTCACATCCATAGGTCGGTTAATAAACAAGGTGCCAATCCATTCCGCCTCTTTTCCTTCATTGTCGAGCGCAAGTAAGTTTTCAGACATGCAGGCAGATAAAACGTCGCTCACTACTGCATGTTGACACAGGACGAACAACAAATATTTGCAGAAGTGTTTGAATATTTGGGAAGAAAGCTTCCGAGCATGCCTGTAGCGTTTCGACTGCATTCTTCGGCTTGTCTTCTGGTCAACATTTTCCCATTTCTTCTTCCACCTCTCGAATTCACACTTCTGGACTTGGGATGTCATTACTGTAGGTGTGAATAGTGCACTGTATATCTTAAAAGTTCACGTTTTGAATTAATTTCGGGATAAGGTGTTGCAGCTTACGACACTCACTGTGATGTCTGTGTCGCTGTATTGTAGTTCACTGTTTAATTTGTTCTTATTTGCTTTCGGTGGAAGAATTGAAGCATGTGCTTTGCTCTCGCTAAGTTGTGTACATGAAAATACGTGAAATAGGTATGTAAAGCTGCACTTTATTTTTTTTCCCTCGAACCTGTCTAGCTAGTTCGATTTGCCATTTATTTGAATGAGGCCCTTCACAGGTATTAATAATTTGCCTAGGTCTAAATCCAATGAATTATCTAGGTCGTGCACCTTGTGTAATTATCATTTAATAATTTAATTAGCTTAAACTAGATACCGAAACCGCGGATCATGGAATCACGGAATTAAGGGCATGGGGGCTAATATTGTTTGTAAAACGGAAAAGAGAAATTTGTTGACATTGAATATTAATACAAGTGTTAGGAAGTCTTTGTAGTGTGGCCTTGTACGGGAGTGAAACGTGGACGATAAACAGTTCACACAAGATGAGGATAGAAGCATTGAAATTTGAAGATTAGATGGGTAGTCTTTGTAACTAATTAAAGTGTACTGAACAGAACTGGAGAAAGATATCTGGCATATCTTGACTAAAAGAAGAGCTCAGTTAGTAGGACACATTCTCAGATATCGTGGAATCGTTATTTTATTATTGTAGGAAAGCGTTGGGGTAAAAATAGCAGAGGCAGACCAAGAGACGAATACAGTAAGCAGATCTTAAGGGACGTGGGTTGCCATTCTCAGAGATGAAGAGGTTTGTTCAATATAGCGTCGAGAGCTGCATCAAACGAGTCTACGGATCAAAAACAACAACAAAAACATTGAATGGTTGGATACGTTTACCTTACGATGTTCTGATTATGCAAAATTAGTTATGATTCAGAATTATACATGAAAATTTTGAGTTTCAAGCAGAATTCAATCTGCACTTCTCATGTTACACTCAGAAGAATACTCCCCAGTGTGCGCCATTGGCTTTAGATCTTTTTTGATTCTTATCACCTGTTGCAAGCAGTATTCTTTCCAACGAAAAAGCAGAGGAACGGCAGTACAAGTCCTTTATTGTTATAGGGGCATTCTGTTAGCAGAATAGTGAATGGCAAAATTTTACTTTAGAAGGGCTTTGTGTAGACAACTCCAGACCTATTTCCATGCCATCAGTTTTTACTAAAGTTACTGAAACGGCTGTATATTCAAGGTTAATTGCTGTCAAATGTACAGTTGCTGCAGAAGTTGTTTAACAACAGAAAACGCTATATTGTTTTTTCTGTCTGAGGCACTTGATGGATTAAATAAAAAAAGGCCATCTAGCGGTCCAACTGTAGCGCCATCTGTTTTCCCCCCTTCAAGGAAGAAACGTTTTGTTCTTTGTAGTTTTTTAGTTTCATGCTTATTTCGTGAGATATTTGGTCCGGTCACTATAAATGGACCACCCTGTATACCGTTATTTGATAAATCACTATTTTGTATCCTTTTCCTCCAAATAAATACGAAAGATGTCACACAATACTAGACTCCTTATGGAAGGATGTTGATAAATAAGACCCAAAATACTGCCTATAAAATTTTCCTTAGATAACACTTTCCATCTACATTTAACTTTATAAATTTAAGATGTTATTAATATAAAGATAACGTAAATAATAAACATTTATCATAAGGTTTACTCAATCATGCAAATCCAAGTCGGTCACTTCAGCCATTGCTGCAGAAGACTGATTTCGATGTACAATACAGACGAATTTGGAACCAAAATTACAGTTATATATATATGTGGCATCTGTTCTTTAGAATTACGGGCAATGAAGCTTTCTTCAGTGCGGAGGGACTCCTAGGCCCTTACGGGGATTAGTTTACAATAACTACGAGTTTGAGTTCTAGTGGGCAGGGTAAAGTTGATAATTTGTATCTGACAGGAGACGTACGTGATTAATTCTGTGCAGGTGTGGTGATCGCTGTATCTCCAGTGGTGTAGAATGAAGTAGACCCGGATTCGAGTCCCGGCTGGGTGCACATTTTCAACTTTGCCCATTCGCAGATAATGTCATTCATTCAGTGAACAAAATTACCGTGTTGTGCTGAACTGTGCCAACAATCCACTTCAAATTTAAGTTTCACTGTCGGAAACGTGTTCTGTAATGATAGTCATATAAATTTTTATATTCATATGCATACAATCCTTCTGGAAGGTTTTGTATTCCATCCTCGTCGCCACTTTTGTGTCTTGTTTCCGCCGGTCGTCATAGGTGTCGGTGGCCGAGTAGAAAGAGACCGACACAGGAATAAAATATGCACGCCTGTGCAGGTACGGAGGTGACCAGCCGACAGACAGCAGAAACTGGAAACACTAGGCTAAATTAGAACAAGATATATATTTCGTGGAGTCTTGGTAATACTTTTACATAGTTCTTGATTGCAGAATGCTGATACATAGTTTAGATAGAGGCCTGCCTACTGATGATTCCTAGTGCCTATCCGATAGCCAAGTCTTAACTGGTGCCTATCTGATTCCCAAGTGCCGATGAAGCAGTCGTGGCCACGAGCGGAGTTGCAGCAGAGGGCGCTCGTGGCTGACGTCGTAAGAACGCCGTGCCGTGCGTGCATGGCGGCGCGCGGCGAAAGTACGTGGCGCACACTTCATACTTGTGCGACACCACAGAAGGATCATAGAGTCAACTGAGTAAAGGTGGGTAAGTGCCGAGCCGAGTGAAAGAGCTATGGAAGCGAGTAACAGTACCCCTCCAGAGCTCAATTGTTAACCACGTGTGCTATTGGCGGAACGTCCTCGACATGAACAGGCTGGAAGAAAGTGACAGGCAAACCGCAGTGCTAATGCAGTGTCAACATTTGTGTCCCCAGCCTCGTGTTCACAGTGACTGACCTCCGAGACGCAGCTCAGCGCCCGCCTGGGCGCTGTCGGCGTCGCCCCTGGCGACGCACTGGTAGACGCCGCGGTGTGCGCGCGAAGCGGCGGCCACCTGCAGCACCAGCGGCGACAGCAGGCGCGCGCGGCCTGCGGGCAGCGCCTCCGCGTTGTGCAGCCACTCCACAGAGCCCACCGGCGACCCCGACACCGAGCAGTTGAACGTCGCAGACTCCCCAGAGTTCACCACCTGTGCATGTACAAGAGACTACAGGTTACAAGGTAGATGATGCCCGACTCTGGCCGACACTGCCTATGGTTCCAGAATGAAACTTTCACTCTGCAGCGGAGAGTGCGCTGGTATGAAACTTTCTGGAAACAATTTTTTGTTTTTATCAGCGCACTCTCCGCTGCAGAGTGAAAGTTTCATTTTGGAAAAACGCCTTAGGCTGTGGCTAAGCCATGTCTCCACAATATCCTTTCTTCCAAGAGTGCTAATCTTGCTAGGTTCGCAGGAGAGCTTCTGTGAAGTTCGGAAAATAGGAGGCGAGGTACTTGCGGAAGTAAAGTTGTGAGGCAGGATAGCTCAGTCGGTACAGCGCTTGTCCGCAAAAGACAAAGGTTCCAGGTTCGAGTCCCGGTTCCGGCACACAATTTTTATCAGCCAGGAAGTTTCATATCAGCGCATACTGTGCTGAGGAGTGAAAAGTTTCATTCTGGAAAAATCCCTTAGGCTGTGTCTAAGCCATGTCTCCACCATATCCTTTCTTCCAGGAGTGCTAGTCTTGCGTGTTTGCAGGAGAGCTTTTGTGAAGTTTGGAAAATAGGAGGCGATGTACTGGCGGAAGTAAAGTTGTGAGGCGGCATCGTAAGTCCTGTCAGGATAGCTCAGTCGTTTGAGCGCTTGCCCGCGAAAGGCAAGGGTCCCAGGTTCCAGTCCTGGCTCTGGCACACAATTTTAATCAGACAGGAAGTTTCATATCAGCGCACACGCCACTGCAAAGTGAAAGTTTCATTCTGGGAACATCCCTTAGGCTGTGGCTAAGCCATGTCTCCACCATATCCTTTCTTCCAAGAATGCTAGTCTTGCTAGGTTAGCAGGAGAGCTTCTGTGAAGTTTGGAAAATAGGAGGCGAGGTACTGGCGGAAGTAAAGTTGTGAGGCGGCATCGTGAATCGTGTCGGGATAGCACCGTCGGTAGTGCGCTTGCCCACGAAAGTCAAAGGTCCCAGGTTCGAGTCCCGGTTCCGGCACACAATTTTAATCTGCCAGGAAGTTTCATATCAGCGCACACTCCGCTGCAGAGTGAAGTTTTATTCTGGAAACATCCCTTAGGCTGTGGCTAAGCCATGTCTCCACCATATCCTTTCTTCCAGGAGTGCTAGTCTTGCTAGGTTTGCAGGAGAGTTTATGTGAAGTTTGGAAAATAGGAGGCGATGTACTGGCGGAAGTAAAGTTGTGAGGCGGCATCGTAAGTCCTGTCGGGATAGCTCAGTCGTTAGAGCGCTTGCCCGCGAAAGGCAAGGGTCCCAGGTTCGAGTCCTGGCTCTGGCACACAATTTTAATCAGCCAGGAAGTTTCATATCAGCGCACACGCCACTGCAGAGTGAAAGTTTCATTCTGGGAACATCCCTTAGGCTGTGGCTAAGCCATGTCTCCACCATATCCTTTCTTCCAAGAATGCTAGTCTTGCTAGGTTAGCAGGAGAGCTTCTGTGAAGTTTGGAAAATAGGAGGCGAGGTACTGGCGGAAGTAAAGTTGTCAGGCGGCATCGTAATTCGTGTCGGGATAGCTCAGTCGGTTGAACGCTTGCCCGCGAAAGGCACACAATGTTAATCTGCCAGGAAGTTTTCATTGCCTATGGATGTATTCATACTGCCTGCCTGGCGGGGCCGAGCCGAGCCGAGAGATTAATTGCAGTGTTCACACTGCCGGCCGGGCCGTGACGACTCCACTTCATCCGGCTCATGCCGAGCCGACGATTTTCGGAATGTTTAATATTTCTGGCGCGAGCTGATTCGGCTACGGTGTTGCTTCTGCGGCACAAGTATCACACGCCTCCAGCCTGTTTTCAATACACGTCTCTCTGCATGATAGTTTTTTTCTGTATGTTTACATAACACTTGTGAAAATATGTTATTTTTATATTTTCTTGTATTACTAGTATGTAAAATGAATAAAAATTTCAGAAATTGTTTTTTAGCTGTTTTCATTAGGAAAAACTCTCCTAAATGTGAGTCGAAATTCATGGAACGTTTACATTACCACCAGTTTCTTACGTGCTTAAAATCCGATGAGTCACTACTGTGTAAGAACATTACTATTAAAATAACAAAACAGTTAGCTGGCTCGAAGTAGACGGCAATGAACAACTTTTGGTCACCCCCGTGTTTCCTTCTATCTTTTGCTGACAGTGGGTGGAGATTCCTTGTTGCTGGGGACAAGCCCATCAAGAAGGAAAAAGACTTTGTTTTTTAAATGACACACGCTTTCATCCTTTAATGGCCTGTTCTGCAGTGTCTGAGGCTAAACCAAATCACCGTATTTTTCTTTCAGTTACAGTATAAAACTCGGAAGTACCAACACCCAGACAAAAAAAAAAAAAAAAAAAAAAAAAAAAAAAAAAGGACTAAAAACTCCCGTAGCCACCCCTTGCAGCATTTCTTGTAAGGAGGTTACTACGTGATTTTAATGTCACTGTTCCGTATTGCTTTTTTACTTAATTCATTCTTAATTTAAACGCAGATGTGAGGGTACCGCTTTTATGTGGGACACGCTGTATACAATTATCTTCACTTTGTGATACAACATTTTTCGAAAGCTATAAAAGCGAAAATGTATATATATTATATTAGGAGGAGATGCATCTATAAATATAACTGTACTCTATTTTTGGGCTTCTTCTTTTATCATCTCCAACTAGAAAGCCATTAAGTGTAATGCCAGGAAATTTTATTTCAGTTCATCAACAGTAAAGTGGCAGTTTACATTCATTTTTCTGATATTCTAGTTCCAAACACGAAATATATATTCAATTAACTGTCTGGTGTGGACAAAAACCAGTGGTATGCCTCTCATAACGGCTAGTATGACCTGATGTAAAACCGTAGCAAATCGTTGTTCATTTAATCGGTCGCCCACCCAAGAAAAATTAGTTCATACTTGTTTTCTGGTTATGGATCATTAACACATAACGAAGGACCCTACACACGTGGCCAGCAATCCAAATTTTTCGGCAATGCAGTGCTTCACGCTACACTCAACAGCCGCCAAGTTCGTAGGCTTGCTATCGCGGCATGACGCCGCTCAGATAACTCGCAATTACTTGTGAAAGGAGGTAGATATCGGTGCGACTGCTATTTCAAAAACTTTTCTATACCTTTAGCTCCAATTTGCTCGCTGTAATGTATGGTCTAAAATGCATAGAACAGTAAGCTGCCCGCTACCGAACTTTTTCAATACACGATTTGTAAATCAAGTGTGCATACTTGACAAATAGCGTTATTTGAAAACGACTGTTACGAATTACGAAAAGGTGCATTCGTTATTCGAAAGATGTTGTACTACCACGTGTCCCAAAATCAGATTATTTTAACCGCTTACTTTCATCAAAATCGAAAGAAAAGTAAACTTTTTATTTTTTCATAAACAAGGCAAGCTTTTAAGGATAAGTTGATAAAACGATGTGGCGTGGTCTTATATACCGTCAAAATTTTTTTACAACTTGAAAATTAGAAAAGTTGAATTTCCCCCTCTTTTTTGTCTTCACTCGGCCCGACGCGCAGTGTCAACACCCATGCCGTGTCAACACCCATGCATGTGCTGACTAGGCGCCAGCCGGCTCGTCGCATCCCGGCTCGGCTCGGCCCGGCCGGCAGCGTGAACGCACCCTAAAGCAGGCGTGGGCATGTCAGCTGCCGCGGGAACTGTGGGAATGACTGTCGTACGCACTGGCACACTGAAGACCGCCAGTAATACACCATCGACAGCACACAATAGAGTTTGTATTCATGTTAAATTGCATTGTAATCATTATACACTGGTCGAACCAGTTAGGAGATCATTTAAGATATCCCGGTTCTCAAGAACTGTCATCGACAGAATGAACTAAAATGGTTCAAAGTCTTTCTCTCGGTTCTACGGAGTGAAGACAACGAGAGTACGGCAACCGAGATGGTGGTAATAATAGTGCGTTGCTGCAGAGGAGGCTGGTGTTGACGTGTGTTTACCAAACGAAGTCCACAAGCAGTTGGGTACAGATAGGGTATTGAGCAGGTAGTTCAGTGCAATAAGAACGTTACTTACCCGAAGCTATGCCATGGAGAGCCATAAGACGTTTGGAAGTGGGACAGGCACAGAGGAAGGGGCTGCAGCTATTGGAGTGTTTCAAAGTGTAATTTCCAGGACATAGACGCGATTTCACACAACAGGAACCGTTAAAAGAAGGCAATGGCAAGAAGAATGATTGCGGCTCAGCTGCAACACACCCTTCAGGAAGTAAAAAGACGCGCAATATCAAGACAAACAGTCCGAAATCGCCTTCGGGAATCATTATAAGTGACAGTAGGATCCTACTGTCAGTTATAATAGTATGTAAACTACAACTACAATGACATAGTCTATTTATGCACTTTAAATTATTTTATACAACAACTGTTGCCATCACAAGATGGCGGCTTTCTAAAATAATTTGCAGACCGGTAGATGATGGCAGAGACCATCGAATCCGGTCGTCGAAATAAAATTTTATATTAGCGATCTTGGCTTTATCCTCTTTGGAATATATCATAATACTGGATCGTCTTCTTACAATATAAACAGATAAAGCCAATATGTTTGTTTGTCTACAGTATTCTGTGGGGAATGGAACTAAGTTTCAGATAAAAAATAGTGATTTATTTTCTACGTTGTGTAATATTCTGTAAAACGTTTAAAATTGCTGAAGATGTTCATACCAGCCGGTTGTACGACACCAATTGCATCCAGTTCTTTGTTAACTGCAACACAACACTACGTATTTGTTCGTCGTTTTCTGCGTTATTTGCTTCTCAACACCAGGATATTTCTGTAGAAGTTCGGTATTTTTCAAGATTAGTTTCATTTGACTTCAAGAACTTCTTTTAAAGTCAGACTCAACAACTTCCTTTTTTTTTTTTCTTTTTCTTTTTTTTTTGCATGTCCAATTTGTAATCCAGTGGAGGAAGTTGTTCGTAACATACCCTTACTTTTTCAATATTGAGACAGTCTAATGTAATCCATTGGACGAAATGGTTCGTAACATATCTTTAAATTTTCAATACTGATCCAGTCTTTGCGTTTACATTAACTTTTCACATTGTTTCTCTAATCTTTGCTGTTATTAATATATATTAATGACTTGCTATTCTATATTCACAAAGACGATAAGCTAGTTCTTTTTGCTGACTATAGAAGTAAAGCTATCACGCCTGACAAACAGGAATTAACTTATGAAATTGTAAAGGATGTCTTTCAGAAAATTAATGGTTCTCTACAAATGGAATCTCATTAAACATTGATAAAACCCAGTATATACAGTTTCATACAGTAAATGGCATGACACCATTCATAAATTAAGACTTAGGACATAAATCTGCATCTATGGTAGAACATTCAAAATTTTTAGGTGTTTCCATTGAGGAGGGATTGAATTGGAAGAAACACATTTAACATCTGCTGAAACGTTTAACCACTTATGCTATCAGGGTCATTGCAAAATTTGGTGATGTTTATCTCAGTAAATTTGCTTATTTTCATTCACTGCTTTCGTATGGGATCGTATTCTGGGGCAATTCAACATTGAGTAAACAAGTATTCATTGCTCAAAAGCGTATAATCAGAATAAATGCTCGAGCCCACCCAAGATAATTCTGCAGACATTTATTTAAGCATCTAGGGACCTTCACTGTAGTTCCACAATATCTATATATATATATATATATATATATATATATATATATATATATATATATATTCACTGATGAAATTTGTTATTAACAATCCGACCCAATTCGAAAGTAATAGCAGTATACACAGCTACAACACTAGGAGAAAGGGTGATATTCACTATTCAAGGTTAAATCTAACTTTGGCACAGAAAGGGGTGAATTATGCTTCCACAAACGTCTTCGGTCACTTACCAAGTAGCATTAAAAACTTGACAGATAGCCAACTGGTGTTTAAAAAGAAATTAAAGGAATTTCTGAATGGCAACTCCTACATTTTAGATGAATTTTTAGACGAAACTTAGAAAAATTGTTTAAAAATTTAAAAAACTGAAATGAATAATTCCTGAATATATTGTCATGTGTAGACACAATTTACTAAACTGACGCGTTCCACATCATTACGAAATATCGGATATATGATCTATGGAACAAGTATTAATCTAATCGAGTCTATAGAGAAACAACTCACAAAATTCCCAAAAAATACTGGATGACACCATACGCCAGAAACTGCGGACAACATGCAGGCGCATTTCAGAGGCAACAGTGGTTGTCCAGCAGAAAATACGTGTAGCTGTCCATCAGCATTACGCTTCAGCAGACGCACAGAAATACACCCCCTGGTCAGCAGATAGAAGTTGTCGAGTTCATGTGTTCCCTTGAGGGGCTGATGTGAAAGAGTTACCAAATTTGAGTGTTTGGTTTTTCTAACAGCAGGTAGAAGTTGTCAAATTTGCGTGAGCCGGCCTCATGGCGTACTAAAAAATCCCTAGTCGATAGTCATCTTCATGGCCTGTTTTGTGTACTACGTTGAATGGGACAAGATGTTTGCTGCCGCCTTGTTACTGGAATGGCAACCTTGGCTTAAGGCACAAAGCAAGTAAGGATTAGCTGTGCTTGGGGCTTCGAGTAGAGATGGGCTATCTGCTCCTGAACTGATTCAAAGAGCCGGATCCTTCTAAGGAGAGTGATGGATGAATCCGAAAAAAGAGTGGTAGTTCATCTGATCCAAAAAGTCCCTCTGGTGACAGCAATGAGCTGCATAAGCACCCCTTGCCACATGCTTCAGAAGTTTCCTAAACCCATTGCCATATGCCTCAGAAGTTTCCTAAGCTACAAAATAAATGTGGTAAAGACCATGTGCAAGTCTAAAACTACAAAAAATGAGCGCCTAAACACATGCAGCGAGTCGAGAATCGGTGAGTCGAGAGTCAGCAAGTCACACAAGCAGCATAGTTCAGTGAGCGCGCAGCTCCCGAATCCCGCTAGCTCGCTGCTCCGCACGACTTTGGCGATCGAGGCGATCCGACCGCCAACTGAGTCGGTGAGTTACCTGGTTCACTGGTTCACCTCTCCCCACCACTCTCCCGACTCTGCTCGCTTGCGGAGCCGCCCGTGTGGCGCGCTGCTCATTATTCCCCCCACTCCTTTGGCGAACCGCATGGTGCCAAACAAAGTGACTCTGCGCATCTCTCTGTTCTCTCAACTCCTGTGTTCTGATAAAGCTTGCAGCTCACTTACAGAAACGATCATCTGAAGCAACAGAAACCGTCATATAGACTAATGTCCTATTTCAAATAGTTCTCGAGATGAATCATATTTATTTAATGTTACAAGTTTTTTCTTAATAACAGGAAATATGCAGTCTGTAGCAAAAACGCGTTACTGTACAAAATTAAACTATGTAAAATTTCCGCGAAAACGATCCTACTCCATTTTTCTCGAAGACTTGTAGTTTGCATGAAGGGAGAAAGAGAGACAAAGTCTTGTGCAATGTGCAGTCTCTGTTGCTTAGATTATGTAAGCCCATATCACGCAGTTTCCTGACTTGATAGACGAGTGTCCTGTAACAAATTATACGTCTTTTATGCATCTACACTATTTTGGCCCGTTGAAAACAATGACTATATAATCGAATAACAAAGAAAATAACAATATGCATTAATGTTATCTATCTCTGAAACCACTCAGTTTCGGGAATGTGTCCATTTGAAATTTTTGCTGCTGGTGTCAAATCTTTGACAGTAACGACAAAGTTGTTTCACAAGAGAGAAAACACTAGGGTGTCAAACGAGATGTGTCTAAAATTACGTTTCCGAGTAAAATATCTTGCTATAATGTTTTATTACGAATTTGTGTTTGGTACAGCGGGATGTGTGTGTTTGCAATTAAAGATAAAATATATTGGGAAGCACTTAAAATATTTGACATGCTCTGTATAGAGAATATATAAAACTTGCACAAAAAACAGGTGAAAGGGATGTAGTTATAGGAATTAAAATATAAGATGGAACGGAAATCGTACCACCCCGAACGCTACCCCTGTACTATGCCGACTGTAAGAGTATCACCGCAGTTATTTACATAATTATTTCTTTTGATAAGACTGTTCGAACTTAATCAGTTGTTGATGGTTTGTACTCACAATAGAAAAACTCATTGACGACATAGTCAAAAGTATCTGTACTCGTCGTCGTATTTGCGAAGAATTTGGCTGGATATCTTCACAGTCTTTTTCTTCGTTTTTGAACTTATGAACGAAATAGTCCACGAACACTTCTCGCTTTTTCAATTTAATGGACATTACTCTTTTTACGATTTATCTAGTAAATTAAAAAAAACTTTATTGCTTACTATGGAGCTATCATTATTTTACTGTTTATGAGTGGCAGACTTTAGAAACAGCTGAATGGTTCTAGCGGCCATCTTGTAGCGAGAATCTGTCGCGCTCACGTCAGACACCCGACCGTGTCGCCGAATGTCGCTGCTTGTAGCTGCTGTGTCGCGTCGCTGAATATCGGGCGCTGTCGCTCGCTTTTGTTGCTCACGTACCACGCGGCATTAGTGCGCATGGCTATTTTGCTGCGGCAGTTGCCTCGTCCTGCATGAATCTCTCGCGCTATCACGTTTCATTCAACTCGCTCAAACTCGCAAACTACTCACTGTATAAATATGGAACTATTATCATTTTAGTCTGCAACATATTCTATTTTTTCAATGAAAGTATACAAATATAAAAATAATATTTTTTTTCTTTTTCCAATTACGAGGTGCATTCCAGTTCTAAGGCCTCCGATTTTTTTTTTTTTTTTTTTTTTTTTTTTTTTTTTTTTTTTTTTTTTTTTGCAATTAACTACTTACCCGAAATCGATGAAACTGGCGTTACTTCTCGACGTAATCGCCCTGCAGACGTACACATTTTTCACAACGCTGACGCCATGATTCCATGGCAGCGGCGAAGGCTTCTTTAGAAGTCTGTTTTGACCACTGGAAAATGGCTGAGGCAATAGCAGCACGGCTGGTGAATGTGCGGCCACGGAGAGTGTCTTTCATTGATGGAAAAAGCCAAAAGTCACTAGGAGCCAGGTCAGGTGAGTAGGGAGCTTGAGGAATCACTTCAAAGTTATCACGAAGAAACTGTTGCGTAACGTTAGCTCGATGTGCGGGTGCGTTTTTGTTGCAGTGCAGGAAGGAATTTTTTCTTCAAAACATTTTCGTAGGATGCACCTGTTACCGTAGTGCCCTTTGGAATGCGACGGGTAAGGATTACGCCCTCGCTGTCCTAGAACATGGACACCATCATTTTTTCAGCACTGGCGGTTACCCAAAATTTTTTGGTGGCGGTAAATCTGTGTGCTTCCATTGAGCTGACTGGCGCTTTGTTTCTGGATTGAAAAATGGCATCCATGTCTCATCCATTGTCACAACCGACGAAAAGAAAGTCCCATTCATGCTGTCGTTGCGCATCTACATTGCTTGGCAACATCCCACACGGGCAGCCTTGTGGACGTTCGTCAGCATTCGTGGTACACACATGGATGACACTTTTCGCATTTTCAGGTCGTCATGCAGGATTGTGTGCACGGAACCCACAGAAATGCCAACTCTGGAGGCGATCTGTTCAACAGTCATTCAGCGATCCCCCAAAACACTTTCTCGATCATGTCGTCAGACCGGCTTGTGTGAGCCCGAGGTTGTTTCGGTTCGTTGACACACGATGTTCTGCCTTCATTAAACTTTCGCACCCACGAACGCACTTTCGACACATCCATAACTCCATCGCCACATGTGTCCTTCAACTGTCGATGAATTTCAATTGGTGTCACACCAAGCAAATTCAGAAAACGAATGATTGCACGCTGTTCAAGTGAGGAAAGTGTCGCCATTTCAAGTATCTAAAACAGTTCTCATTCTCGCCGCTGGCGGTAAAATTCCATCTGCCGTACGGTGCTGCCATCTCTGGGACGTATTGACAATGAACACGGCCTCATTTTAAAACAATGTGCATGTTTCTATCTCTTTCCAGTCCGGAGAAAAAAAATTGGAGGCCTTACAACTTAAATGCACCTCGTATTTAACCTTCAAAAATATTTAAATTCTGTTTAACATTTTTAAATTTTAATTCTCGAAACTACTAAGGACTTACAATAAAATTATTACTCTTCTTTCTTCTTTCACAATATGGCAATCTTCATAGGTCGTACTACTCGCTCCTTCCGTCTCCACGATTTCTATCTAACCCTCCACAACCGCCCAATCCGTCACACCCCCCACCCTAAAATACCTTGGCCTCACCCTTGATCGCCAACTATCTTGGACCCCATACCTCAAATCCCTCCGTGAGAAAGCTCTGTCCCGCCTCAACCTCCTTAAACTCCTTACCGGCCGGACGTGGGGCCTCAACCCTTCCACTGTCCTTCACACCAATAAATCCATTATGCGCCCCGTCCTTTGTTCCTTCCACCCCGCCTGGATATCAGCCCCTCCTACTTTCTACAAATCCCTCCAGATCCTGGAACGCCACGCCCTCCGCCTCGCATACCGTATCAGACTCCCTTCCCCCACGCGGATCCTCTATGACCTCATCCCCTTCCGTCCTCTCCTACAACACCTCGATCATATCTGACTCCTTGATACAACCCGCAAAATAGAGTCCCAAAACCCTCTGGTATACACTATCCTCACCAATCCGGGGCCTCTGCCACGTCTCCGCCAAACCATCCCTCCCGGCCTCCACCTACATACGCTCCGTATGCTCTCCCAGGGCAATTTCTGCACCCTTTCCTTACCGGATACCGAACTTCGTCCCTCCTACCAACTCTGATCCCTTCCCCGTAGCATCAGCACCCCTCCCCTCTCTCCCGTCCCTTTTCCTTCCCACCCGCTTGGCTACGCCTCTCCCATGCCCAGAGTCTCGTCACTCCTCTTTCCCCTCCTTTCTCTCTTTTCCCTCCCCTCCCCCTCCTCCCCCGTGCTTCCCCCATCCCTGTCCCACCTCCCCCCCCATCCCCCTGCCCACCCCCGGCGGGGGCGTCTCGAATTTTTACCAACGTGTACAGTGCCAGTGTATCCAGTGTCGTGTGTTTTCAATCAGTGCCTCCGTGATCGCCGTCCCTAAGTTTTATTCTGTGCGCCGTCCACTGTCTTCGTGTTTGTCCTTAGTGTTTTCTGCAATGAACTTTTAAATAGTCGCCGTGGCCAACTGTTTTTACTGACTATGTGTGTTTTATTACTACTCGTCTGTTCTCGTTCTCTGATATATGTTTCTCCCGTTTGTCCATGTACGTTTTAGTCCATCAAAAACTCAGTGTGTCAATTGTTTTTACATTTGCAATTTTATTCCTCTTTTTATATATTGTTTTTACCCTCTGTATTATCATATATGTCACATGGCTGAGGAGCAGCCACCGCAGCTGCTGCCAGCCTGCCCACTGATTCACACAGTTGGCTTCAAAATTACAATAAAGGAAAAAAATCACAATATGGCCAAATCAGATAAAGGTATAGTGACAAAAAAGCAATGTGATATCGTTTTACGTTTTTTATCAGTTGGTGAGTCGGTGAGCCATGAAAAGAACTTGTTCATCCCAGTGAATGACTATTTCTGATCCGATCTCTGAAAAGATCGGTTTTGCCCATCTCTAGCTTCGAGGCGAGGCGAGGTGCAGTGACGTACCAGCAGGTGCGGTGTGACGTGTACGGCGAGCGGCGCGGTGACCTGCAGCGAGGCGTGCACGCGCTGCTCGCCGAAGGCGTTGTGCACGCGGCACTCCCACCTGCCCGCGTCCTCCGGCCGCGCGCCGCGGATGTGCAGCGCGTCCTGCGACGCCCACACGCGGCCCGTAGAGGGCACTGGCGTGCCGGACTCCCGCCACCACCTGCAAACACATGCGACAGTCACACTGGGCTAACCCTCTCGGGACGCGAGGCCCGTATACGGGGCCCGACGCGGCAGTCGCTGTGGGACGCGAGGCCAGAAAATGCAACACCGTCTAGATGCAAGGCCTCACAACAAGTCTGCGTCACGTCACACCTATAGGCCGCCCTTCCAAGCTCACTGGCTGAAGCTACGAGGCAGTGGGCTGTGCCCCAGCTGCCTGCCAGTGAGCTTGCGAGGGCAGCCTATAGGTGTGACGCGACAATCGGGCCACATATACCAACACCGTCTAGATAGAAGGCCTCACAACCAGTCCGTGTCACGTCACACCTATAGGCCGCCCTTCCAAGCTCACTGGCTGAAGCTACGAGGCAGAGGGCTGTGCCCCAGCGGCCAGCCAGTGAGCTTGCGAGCGCAGCCTATAGGTGTGACGTGACACGGACTGGTTGTGAGGCCTTCTAAAAAAAATGTTCAAATGTTTGTTAAGCTTATGGGACTTAACTACGGGGTCATCAGTCCCTAAACTTACAAACTACTTATCAACTACCTTATACTAAAGACGGCACAAATATCCATGCCCGAGGGGGGATTCGAACCCCCGACCGTAGTGGCCGTGCAGACCGTGACTGGCGCGCCTCAGTCTCCTCGGCCACCGCGGCCGGCGAGGCCTTCTATCTAGACGGTGTTGGTATATGTAGCCCGACTGTCGCGTCACACACCCATCTGTAAACATGTTCAACAACAGCTGATCTGTCAATCTCTCCCCTTCTACAGTTACCCTTATGCTTTTCTTGTCCTTTTTGACTGTTCTTTTTGTTGTACCCACGTATACGTCTCCACACCTACACGGAATCCTATAAATTCCAGCTTTTTCAGCTGTTTCCCAGCACACTTCGCAGATTTCAGGTGATCCTGTATCTTACGAGTAGGTATGTAAATAACGGCAAGCCGGCCGCGGTGGCCGAGGGGACTGAGGCGCTCCAGTCACGGTCTGCACGGCCACTACGGTCGGGAGTTCGAATCCCATCTCGGGCATGGATATTTGTGCCGTCCTTAGTCTTAGCTAGTTCATAAGTAGTTTGTAAGCTTAGGGACTGATGACCCCGTAGTTAAGTCCCATAAGTTCTACAAACATTTGAACATTTGAATAACGGCAACACTCCGTTTCGTCAGAATTTTACCGATGCGGTCGGTGACGTCCTTAATAAAAGGCAGGAAGATTTTAGATTTCACAGGAACCTTTTCATTGTTTTCAATTCTACGAGTCTGTCTCAACGCTCTCCTTATCTCAATTGTGACATATCAGATCCAGGAGGCAAAAGAATGGGGATGTCGGAGAGTCGGTGTAATAAGTGGTTGGTATCCGCAATATGGAAGGACAGATTTTGGGTAATTGGTTTATTCTGTCAACAGTGTCATATTTCTGAAAAAAAAAAAGCTAATGGCCGAAAACTTATGTTTTGTATGTATCTGTGTCAGTCACAGCTCTATATTCGTCTTTGCGTTTGCAAACTACCCACAAAAAAGAGTCAATAATAATGGGAAATCGTAAGTGTGATGGTCAGAGATGATGCAACAATTAATCGTCGTGCTCACAAATTGAGTTTCGGTTGATGCGAGCTGTGAAGTCTTGCAACATAGCATCACAAATGATAAGTAAACATTATAATATGGCATGGACATGAGCGGCCAGAAGGGTCACATGATTCGTGGCAGAGTAACCGCGGGACTCACATAACACTGCGACATGGTTTCCCAAACCATCAATGAACCCTTGTAGCATTTCATTACTGGGACGTGACTTCACCACCACGTTTTCCTGTTACGATTTTTTGTGTCCCTGTTGTGTGGTTTTCTAGTTCCTTCAGCTCTCAACCTATGGATATCCTTTCGTGTTCTTTTGGTATTCATGGAGTTCACGAGTGCGACATTAAAATCTACAGCTGGCGTCCCCTTCTTCATCCTCGCAATCCTCTTCAATAACCGTCTCTCTTGACCACTCTACATACACTTCCATTGTCGCTGTGAGCAAGCAGTTCATGTTTCTCCGTGTTTTCTATACGCAGTATGAATCTTCGGGACGGCGCCTGTTGAAATACCAAACAGTTTCGCTGCTTTGGCTACGGAGGAACCCACCATACGAACACCGATAATGTAGACATGTCCTAAAACGCTTGTCTCTGACGTAATGTACTCACTACATAGAACACTGTTCTGACCACGACTGACACGTCGAAATGCGCAACTATAATTTGCCCTTCGATTTTCATTCATACTATCCAGTCCTTGATGAGGCAGAAATCGGGAGAAAATATGATAAAGTAGTTATACTGTCATTCAGGTTTCAATATGTTTCCAATCACATGCGATGCAAGATAAGTTTTACATGCGGCGATTTTCAACCAGTGTGCATAATTGTCGAGTCGAATAAATTGTAATTCAGAGCGTTCGCTATTTCTTGCTGCCTGGTGAAACTGTTAATATGCAGTGATCAATAGACTAATTGACTGGTGTAGATTTCTGTGACTGGTTATGATTAAACAAAACTAGTAATATTCAAAATAATATTTCGTGTTCAAAAGTGTATCACATAGATATTTTGGATAGGCGAGCAGTCTATTTGTGTGCGAACGCGCAGAAGATAATTGCCGGTGCCTTATCGAACTGTTTAATCAGTCGATGTGGACACTAAAATTAACTGTTTACTGTCGCCACAATGGCTGACGGACACAAATATTAGCATTGCACTTAATGTTATGAACCAAACTAATCAGAGTGACTTCTAATGCTT
Organism: Locusta migratoria; assembly: GCA_026315105.1. NCBI lineage: Eukaryota > Metazoa > Arthropoda > Insecta > Orthoptera > Acrididae > Locusta > Locusta migratoria. The sequence goes on along the minus strand of CM048744.1, from coordinate 811,414,017 downwards.
TCAGGAAGATTTGAAATACATTGTACCACAGCTTTTGTGCTTATATTTCATTTCTTGATTTCTTTCTCGAGCAACAATGTTGTCTCCTGAGGGCTCTGTACTGCTGAAGAAGACATTTGAATCGTCGAAAACACGTCGCGTCGACTTCGATCAACGGTTTTTAAAGGCCACAGATACATACCTTACATACGTAGCTGTAGGAGCAGAGGTAGCGAAATATACACCACATCATCAGAACAGGAAAAAGAGTCCCTTTACTCACACATAGAATGTTTCTTTCCAGGTTTTATGTTGAAATATTCTAAAATAACTAATTCCTTGTAAGAATTATAATTAATTATTGTCATTAATGTGACCAACTCGTGTTTAGTTTTGTAAGTGTCAAATATTTAAGAAATTTTGTAATTATGTGTGATATTATGTACATTTAAATTATGTTTTGTGGGGTCTTATTAAAAGAAAATTTTTAGTGAAGGTGTAGGTTGTTGGCCAGTCCTGTTGTCACGTATCACGATGCTGTATTGGGCCGAGATGTTGTTTGAAACAAGTGAATAAACCCAATCTGGGGGGGGGGGGTGGGGGCTTTTATAACACTGCACCGCAATCGTAGCAGTAGGATTTCAACATTTTAGTAATTTATGAATACATTTTGCGAGACATAGTTCATTTTTTTTCAAAATTAGATCTAAATAAATTGTTTTCAATGTTAAAACATATAGAGTAAGTGGATGAAAGCACCCCAAATGATTTAAGTGTTTTGTCTAAGAATTAGTATAAATAGGACTTAGATTTCTGCCTCTCTCTTTCCTGTTTAGCTCTCTTTCAAGTACGGTATATCTCTTTAACGTTCGATACTCTTTCGAGTACATTATTGGCTATGTTCAGATAGCTATGACCAGTTATAGCTCTGTCGAGAATTTCATTCTATTGTGATTGCGAACATTATTATTATCAGAAGGATAACTAATAATTTAATAATTTCATACCGATTTGCAAAGAGAATTAGCAAATAGTGGAAATATTATTAAAGGGAGTTACAGAAAGAGTATTAAGGTCTGTGGATGGATTCTAGTAGGATTTGTGTAAAGAAAATAATAAATGTGAATGAATTACTTCCGAGCTTATCAAATATCATATTAACAGTATTTAATGTGTGATATCTGGGACTTTTTTTTTCAAAATATATTCAAGATTACTCTGAAAAAGGTCTTATAACTTTCATTTAATAGTTAGAACTTTTAATATTATCTATGCAATATTTTGAAGCAGATGGACAACAAACAGTATCTGTGACTATCATGAAATTCAAATGTTCAAATGTTTGTAAATCTATCGGACCAAACTGCGTGATCATCAGTCCGTAGCTTAAAAACTACTTAAACTAAGGTAAACTAATCTAAGGACAAACACACACACGCACCCATGCCCCAGGAAGGACTCGAACCTCCGACGGCGAGCAACCGCGCCCTCTGCAGCGAGGCGCCTTAGACCGCTCGGCTACTCCACCGCGGCGACTATCACGAAATAATTACACGTGTATACAGGACGGAAATATAGCTTCGAGGCTCATTTGTAATCCCAGAGTAAGACTTTAGTACATTGGAAAGTAATAGTACAGTGTTTATACGTTTTTTTACTATTTTCACTGACTTTTTCTTTTTCAGTATTATGAAATAATAATGGATGCCCAAGTAGTACATGTACTCAGTTTGAAAATTAACGGACAACTACGAAACATACACATTTCCAACAAACCACAAAAACAGCAAATCACACAAACAACAAACACACATAAGGACAACACCACACAGAAACAAAGCAAATTGTACAACTTGACTTACACACACAAATTAACATGCAGAGTGCCAAACATACTAAAGAAACAGGAACTCCACATAGCATATAAAACTTTCTAATCCCTATAAACAACTCCACATTCAACATAAGCAGGTCAGAAACAAACATTCCCACAGCCACAACCCTCTCTCTCTCTCTCTCTCTCTCTCTCTCTCTCCCTCTCACCACACACACACACACACACACACACACACACACACACACAAGCAGGGGGAATGTAAATAGGTGATTAAAAAAATAATGCTGGTACAGTATTTGCATAATTTTGTTGGATACACGAAAACATAAAAGAAAGCTAAAGCAAATACACATTCAATAGTTGGTTTCAAAGAGACATTAGACTGTTCGCAACACCAAAAAAAATGAGATAGAGGAAGAAAGGAAAACAGCCAACTAGAGACAACAACACATACGGTAAACATTATCTAATAAAACTGAAGTCTTAATAAGATCAAAATATCGTTAGTAATTGAAAAATCGACAGAACTGTTTATCACCAAAAGCACACTGTTCATGCCTTGTAAATTAAGGTAAAACGAGTATGGCAAAAAAAAAAAAAAAAAATAGACGGTTCATATAAACAAGTATCTGCGCACTAAGATAAATAAATTAACTTGTTAGGACATTTACGTTACAAACATGATTCGTCATATTTCTCGTATTTTGATTTTAGGCAGTAGAATTACTCATACGAGAGAGGATCAGAAAATAGTGAATTCTATTATTCTTTTGGGCACTATGATTTCAATTTGAAATCAAATTGAATATTTTTTTTCCATCTGGTATTGCAGCTCAAATACTGAAATTTCACGACAACATAGTTTGAAGTTAGCGTTGCGGAGGGCATTACGTTTTCGGGTGCGGCCCCTGCAAGCAAATAGGACTGGTATGATAGTGTCGTCCACGAAGTAGTTAAATGTAGTTCGATCTAGGAGTATACCAATTGAAAGCGTGATTAAGTCCTTATATTGTGATAATGTATGTTTTTTATTCACATGAGTAGTGTTTTCTGTAGTCTGGACGCGAAATACAAAATAAAATGACTTGTTATTTTATCACAGTATTTATTTCCAGTATTGACTACTGTAAAATGTTTCACAGAAATGTGTATATAGTGCGCCCACAATTATTTGCGGCCTTTGAAATGCGACCCAATCTCAAAAAGTTTGATAACCATTGCTCTAGTATTTTAGGCACACTTAATCAGAACATATGAGGCGGTTGCAGCTGTAGTTCAGAAGAATGTCGAAACCATTGACCCAGCAGTTCTGAACGATCGGTGCGTGCGCAGCTGCGAAACGTACCACAGCAGTCCAACATTACCTGTGGTGCGGTGTGCAATATTGTTCATGAGGAATTGCAATCTCGACTTCAGTGCTCCCTGTGTACACAAAAACCTGACATACAACCCCAAGTGCCAGCGAATGACACTGGATCACTTAAGAGCTAGGCCATAGAAGGGCACGACTTTCTGTAACGAAGTGTTACTGGTGGTACGTCGTGTGCAGGCCTTAAGGGCAGCTGCACCCCCGCCCCTCGCTGGGTACGCACGTGTACTCATTCAATAGTTCATCTTGCCTTTAGTCTTGGCAGGGTAGCAGGCAGCACGGGACGCGGTCGTCGCATTTGGGTGACAGTCGTTATTCATGATGTCGACGCTACATGGAAGAAAACCAAAGAGAAACGATCAAGGTAAGAATGTTCTGAAACAAATCTAATTTTATTCCTGCAAAGGTAACCTGTAGTTTATGCACAAGCACCGATTTTTCGAATTAAATCCTGGATCTCCTACAAATTAACCCTGACTTAATATCCGTTCCAAACTACATTCTGTCCATGTTTGTTGGTTCCAAAACTAAACTAGTTCTCTTGAGCTTTCAAAAAGTCAACAGGTCCTTTGATTATTTGCAATTATATATGAAAATTTGCAATGTATTTTACGTTAAGTACCACTTATCTGTTTTAAGTAATATCCCGCTTTTAATAAAATTTTTACAGATTTTTAATTTCGGTATAAAATGACCTAATTGTTTTTTCCCATTTTCTCCGTTTCCCCTGAGTTTTGGAATTGATAGATTCATATATAAATATGAGTAGTTTAGTGGAAGCGCTGGCAGAAAATATACACCAGTAGGAGAAAAATCTTTTGTATTTCAACGTGCAGCACAGGTATCGAGCGTGGTAAAAGACAACAGTGCCACCGGCTGGCTTTGAGAGCATCAGCATTTATGTCCAAGCACGCATTTCTCTCGGTGTTCCCATATTTTCTTCGAACCACCGTAGGTGATGCGGCAGTGCCAATTTGCGCCGATGGACCAAAAGAGACAAACGAACGTTCATCCAGCGGTATCACCAGTCGTCCTCCCCGCGCAGTAATCAGTGCGCTGCGCGGCCGCGGCGCGGCGCTGCAGTCGGCGACACGTACGGCGGGCACGTACGCTAAAAGCGGCAGACAGCTGCGCCGCGCGCGTGACGTCACAGGCGGCGTGTCAACGTTTAATGGCGCCTGCGCTGTCGCGGTCTGCATAATGCACGCCGCTCCTAATGGCAGCGACGTTTCAACCTAATTGCCGAACGCCGAAGCCGTATTAAAATGCGAGCGGCGCTCCCAGAATTCCATTCGGAGCGCTCGCCAAATGGACACGGGCGAAATGTAGCGTGCCGGACGAGCTCTGTTTATTTCGCGTTGTTTCGCGCGGCCGCAAAAGGGGTCGCGACCAGTCTCGTGAGAGCAGTAATTTAGAGTAATGTTTACTAAAGATGTGGATAATGAAAACGGGTCCACGTTTGAGTGTGGTCAAGTCCAACACTGTATTAAGGCCAAAGTTTGTTACTGGCTTTCTGTGATGTATGTGTGTGTGTGTGTGTGTGTGTGTGTGTGTGTGTGTATGTATGATGCTCCCGCTGTGTTGCTTTACAGTGTCAATTGCTGCAATGAACTGAATCCAACTAAATTGAATTGACTAAAGGGGCAGACCGAATCATAACAAGCTGCACTGAATGCAGCGTCTAGATACCTGCATGCAACATGAAGCGCGATGGAATCCTGTGTGCTAAATTTAGTTGACTGAAGTACATTGTAATACAGCTCGGGCTACTCCCTAGCTAAATAGTGTGATTACATCAGATGAACTTTTCGTTCTGTTGATCAGTACTGAGTGACTTACAATGTTTTTTTGTTTGCCCTATGTGGTGTTAATAATAATAATAACAAGAACGCACATTATATCATTGCTACTTCAAATGAAACTATTTTACTTTATTTTACCCATTATTTGTGGTTAGAGAACACCGCAGCTGTATTCTTAATAATACTGTAGTAAATAAATACTGCAACCAGCCACTAGATTTTTTAAAATCAATTTATTGCAGCGTCACTAGTTTCGGGCCTGAGTCCATAATCAGACGGTAGTGTTGATATCAGGTTTAATTGGTGTCTTCACAGGAAGGTCTTCCTTATACATTTTTATAGGAGAGAGATATGTTTATTTGTGTCTCTCCATGTTGACCTGTGAGGTTCACACATCTCTCTCCTATAGTGATGTATAAGGAAGACCTTCCTGTGAAGACACCAATGTAAACCTGATATCAGCACTACCGTCTACATCTACATCTACATGGGATACTCTGCAAATTACATTTAAGTGCCTGGAAGACGGTTGACCGAACCACCGTTATACTATTTATCTCCCAGTCTAGTCTCGAATAGCGCGCGTAAAGAAAGAACACCTGAATCTCTCCGTTCGAGCCCTGATTTCTCGTATTTTATTCTGATGATCATTTCTACCTATGTAAGTGGGAGTCAACAACATATTTTCGCATTCGGAGGAGAATGTTGGTGATTGGAGTTTCGTAAGTAGACCACGCCGCAGCGATAAGCGCCGTTGTTGTAACGATTCCCATCCCACGTCCTGTATCATCTCGGACAAGCGTAGTGTATGCAGTTTCTTTTGTAGTTCTGTTGCATCTTTTAAGGGTTCTGCCAAGAAAACGCAGTCTCTGGCTTGTTTTCTCACGACATTATCTACGTGTTTTTTCAAGTTTAAGTCTGAAGTAACACTAATTCCTAGTGTTTTGTACACAAAGTTTAACACAAAGTTTAACGGATTTCTTTTCGTACTTATGTGGACGACTTCACACTTCTCATTATTTAGAGTCAATTGCCAGTTTTTACACCATAGCGATATCTTATTTAGATCGTTCTGCAGCTACTTAGATTTTCTCCCAAATCGTTTATGTAAACAAGAAACAGCAGAGGACCAATGACACTACCCTGTGGAACGCTCGATATCACCTCTGTTTTAGTCGATGCCTTACAATCGATTACTACAAACTGTGCCCCCTCTGACAGGAAATCCTCTATCCAATCGAAAATTTGGGGCGATATACCATAACCACGCTATTTGCTTGTGGGGTACGGTATCAAAGCCTTCTGGAAATCAAGAAATAAGGAATCAATTTGAGACCTTGTCGGTAGCACTCATCACTCCGTGTGAGTAAAGAGCTAGTTGTATTTCGGATGAACGATATTTTCTAAATCCGTGATGGACTCAGGCCCAAAACCATAACGGTGCAATAAATTCTTTTATCAAGAAGTTGCAGTATTTATTTACTACAGTGTTATAACAATTTTACTGTTTTGTTCATTAACATTCGCGCTACCGAACATGATTCTCTTTTTATTTATTTACCGTCAAACTATTATTTCTGCTTTTTCCACCTCAGTTTTCTCCTTGAACGGACGTTGTAGTTGAGCAAAATGATTACCGCTGTTTGTCTATGTCTTAATTCTCTTTTCCCCTTGTGCTGTAAAGTCACGTACATTATGTTAATAAAATTATAAATCTCTACTACTATATAGAGAAAGACATGTTGTTATCAAATATTTCGAAAAGTTGTTGAGCAATTAACTGCAAATTTTTACAGTATCTTATAAACACAAAGACATACTTGTAGGTGGTGTCTAGTTCTGGGCCTTTCAAATTTCGAAAGCATGTTTTTTTGACTGCCTTATGCCTCTCCTCCTAGGGGGGGGGGGGGGGGCTAAATCTCAAAGGTTACTTTTTCTTATAATAATACATGTATTTCCCAGTGCCCGGGGGGGGGGGGGGAGGGGGCCTCATTTTGTTTTGCCAACGCCACGGGCCTCCGACAGCCTTAATCGGCCAATGAAAAAGGCTAAATATATTTTGAATTTACATCTCATAGTAATATAATTATGTATACCCGATCGGTTAGCCGTGCGGTCTAACGCATCGCTTTCCGAGACGTGGAGGGGTAGCGGCCCCTGTTCGAATCCGCCCGGCGGATTACTGAAGGAGGTCGGAGTGGCGGCCAGCCTGGATATGGTTTTTAGGCAGTTTTCTGCACCCCCTATGTGAATACCGGGCTGGCACCCAAGTGCCGCCTCAGTTACACGATTCGAAAACATTTAGTAATACTTTACACTTTCACACATATAACACAATACACAGACATTTTAGGTACACATTTCCTTTCGGGGGACATGGGGTGGCGACAGGAAGGGCATCGGGCCGCCCCATAAATATTAACACACGCCAAATCCGACTTAACCAAAGCCGACCCTGCATGTGAGGGGCCATGGCTTAAGAGAAAAAAGAAATACAGCTATGTATTCTATGCTACACTTATTACCGAAAGTCTATAAAAGTTCTTATAGAAATAGATGTTGGCACCCTTGTGATCAATAAATTTCAACACTGACGTACAATTAAGAGATTTGACACACATGTACGTAATAACATACAGATGGTCTTAGAACTCCGCGAACTACACCGTGCTATATTGCGGAGAGGACCTTGCAATGCTTGTTGATAGTAAACCCCTCCCCCGACGATGTTCAGTTCAGATTACTTTCGGTTAATTTTCAGTGGTTTAATGAAAGTCCAGCTCCAGTTGCAATTAGTTGTGCTTTATTTAAGCCCACACTACCGGTTTCGGCCTCTATGTTAGGCCATTTTCAAGTGTGACAGACGTTATGCCATAGAGAAAGCAACGTCAAGTCACTTGACGTTGCTTTCTCTATGGCATAACGTCTGTCACACTTGAAAATGGCCTAACATAGAGGCCGAAACCGGTAGTGTGGGCTTAAATAAAGCACAACTAATTGCAACTGGAGCTGGACTTTCATTAAATTTGAACCACAGTTGCGGCAACAGCAACCATCCAACGATGGAGAAACTAATAATTTTCAGTGGGATGAATTTTTATTGTTTAACAAAATTGGTTCCCTCATTTGCGCATGTTTGAACTGAATAAATAATTTATTGTCAGTGAAATTTTATCCTACTTATGAATGTTAGTTTATGAATACCCTCCCTTTTTTATTTATGTTGTTTTTCACCAGTACTGAGAACAAAAACAAGATGCAGATTATCATATTTTAATTCCGTTGCGCAATAAATGTACTCTCAGCCACCTTCATGAAATTGTTAAGTTCGCGGTGGCTTCTATATTAATTATTGTGTGTAATTCTCGTGATCTACGACGTGTGGCGGTCACCGTCTCTTTATCTTCCTTCTGCTAAAGTAAATTTTGAGTCATTTCTAAATTTTGCGCCGGAGAACAAAGATTCTGTAGCAGGAAGTAGTCCGCAGATCACGCGAATCCTTTAAATGGTTTTTACGGCCAGAATTATGTCTTTGAAGTAAATTGTAACTGGCTCCTTTCAGCTAGAATTAATGTTACATATAATGGTGGCCTTACAAGAGACCTCCAAGAATGTATTAGACTTTTGGATCTACTTATAGTTACGACATACGAAGATTGTACGTAATCTTAAGTATAGACAATATTTTTCTAATTTTTTATGGAGTGCGTTTCAGGACCCGCTGCACGGATGGAACTTCCCGGGTAGGAGAAGTTAAAATATTAAAGCGACGAAGGAATGAACGGAAGATATGAAACGTTGGCTGACCCTAATATACGAGATGACGTACACAGGCGCTATAGCGGCGACGGAATTGGAATACTACTATGCACCGTGCTGCGTATATGTTTCTTTATGATATGCGAGAAGACAGTTAAGGGGAGGAGGACGTGAACGGGCTGCATTATCGTACCTTGCTTTTGGTAGATATTACTCTTGATCTACAATGCGGACGAACTTGCGATTCTGCACCGACACTGAACGACATTAACTCCAGCTGAAATAGGAAATGTATTGAAATATCAGTTATAGTTTAAGAATTACAATATTTTGCCTTATCGATGCTTTAATAATACACATTCGCAATCTGGAACCATTTCCTGGTGCATCGTCAGTGGAATAGCCATTTTAGGCCAGTCGTCGTAGACAAAAAAATGGCCTCATGTCCAAAAAAGTTAAAAGAAGCTGAATTTTTGTTGTTAGGACATATTAGAGTAGTATTAAACCAACTTTGCAGCTTCGAAATCCTTTAGCTTAACTTTTATGAGCCAAAAAACCTCGAAATTTTCGGACTTTTTTTCTGGTTTTGGCTTATAACTCGTGAAGGGTGGTTTTTTGACGAACAGTCACTCGCACCTCTATTAAAGTAGATAAAATATTCTAAAATTTAAGCCCAACCGCAGCTCTATAAGTTCAATAGTTCCCGAGGTATTGGACTTCAAAAATTGGCTTATTTCTCCAAAAAGTTCAAATTTCCAATTTTAGTCATATTTCGGCTAGAATATTGGCTCTAATGATCATCCCACGGGGAAAGTCATACAAAACAAAGTTATAGAGCAGTTATTTAGCTTTAATCTAGGTACAGAACGAAGTCCATAGGCGCAATAGATCTCTAGTTATCGTTAAAAAACGAAAAGTTGGAAAATCGGATTATTCAATAATCTGACCCAGATGAACTACAGTCCTCGTATCCTATATATGTTAAAGAAAAAGAAGAAAGCACTCATTGACGATGATTATTAACGCATTGTTTATAAATATGTGTAATTTATGTGTTAGTGCAATATATTTTTGAAAGTAGGCATTGCTGTAAAACAGCGAAAGCCTCTCCATTTGTGAGTGTTGGTCAGCCATTGAGACACTGGGACTTTCGTTCGTAGCGAGGCCCTCACTCCGAGTGGTGACCCAGCGGGTGTTCTCTCCTCCCTCCCAAACTTCTTGTCTCCATGTCTTCCTCACTACACCTAGTCTGTCCTTAGAAACGGCCGTATTCGGACCTGTGAAGAACGTTTCAAACAAAAATCGTCTAAATCTCGATCGTGTTGGTGTTTTAAGCACTTGCTTTTTTACAATATGTCGGAGCTATGTTTGTTTCGGGGTCGTCGGGAAGTGCTTGGAGAGGAAATAGTGACAGTGAGAAAGCGTGGAATTTAGATGCTGATAAAAGTGTGTCAGAAACGTGGGCTTGAAGGGAACATGAGGTTTTTGTGCAATGTAAATGAATTGTCCGTACATGACGCATGCAGTAAGAGGTACACTGTGGGAAGTAATGTAAAAGCATCTGTCCAGCGAGGAGGAGATGATTCATCTGCTCAATCATCGTCTTCGCGTGGGGAAAGGCTGAGAAGTGCGTCGCGTTCAAGGCGTCACATCATTGGAGATTTTTGTTTCCCTTATTGTGAAAAATTCTCCAAGAAATATTTCGAAAAGTAGATAAAATTGACTAAATATCTACGGTATGAACGCCATCAAGTGGAAACACTGGAAGCGAAAGAATCGATTGTGGAAAAAGCTAGACAAGCTGGTGAATGGGGACAACAGATTTGTCAGCGTCTTTCACGTATAAGTGAACTTGTTGCTACCTAAAATTGCACTCCTTGTCGCGATCTACTGGTGCAGGAGGTAAACGAGTGCGTCTTGAACATCTCTTCCTTATCGAAGGTATGGAGTGTACATATGCATACCTTGCAGAAACAAGAGAAGAAAACCAATTTCTCATAAGTGACTTGACTGCAGAGAACTTCACAGGTAATTACAAACCAACAGTTGCAAGTGTTCAAGCTCATCTAAAAAGGCGAAATGGAGAAAACATTATTTTTACGCAGGTTGTATCCGTATCACAGCCCAGTCTTGATGTTCACAGACATTGGACAAAACATTCGTTATGAAAAGTGATACAATCAAAGACTTAGCGATCCTTTTGAAGAGCGACTTAGAGTTGTCAAAGCTGCAGCGGAGATTATCCTGCAAGACATTCGTTCCCAAACATTTGACACTACTCAATATCCCCCGTCAGATGCCTTTTTAAAAGACGCAGGGCATCAGTTCCTGATTCCCTGCAACTGTTGCTTGAACAGATTATCCTAAAAAACAAACGTTCTTCTCTCGAACAGTGGAAAAAAAAGTGCATAGGATTTGCTCATGGAGTCATGACTGCAACGAGGCACAAATATTTTCTATCCTCAATTCAAATAAGCTTTGAAACCTATTTGTATAGAAAATTTGAATCAAAGCACCTTGGTTAACTTTGCCACAGTATGGGATTTTTTTGTACATATACCGAGGCTCTGCATTTTGAATGTTCCGCTATACTCCGTGGAGAAGTGACCCAACTATTTGACAAAGGAGCTTTTATGCAGTTTGTGTTCGACAATGCACATGTGATTGTAAACGCAATTGATGGAGAAAATACGTTCCATGAAATGGGTGGTATAATGATGACCCGTCACTCATCCGTTCATCCAGACAAAAACATATCACGTTTGACGTCTGTTTCTGCATAGTCTATCAGGTGCACACACTGCCACTCACATTAAACATTCTTCTATTAGAAAGAAATCTGGCTTGTCAGCCATTTCAATTAACGAAGTGAAAATCGCTGAAGATATTTTGCCAAAATCCCCAGACCTGCTGTGGTTGTTTTGAAAAGCAACTAACATGCCCGGCATCCCAGGATGTAATGGATTCATGGAGCAAGTGACAGAAGATCTTTACAAACGTTCAAAGATTATATCTCCCTTTTATCCATGCTCCCCAACCGACTACGACATTGTTTTTACATCACTTTTGGAAGCCAGTTAAAGAACAAGCATTTACGTTCAGGAAACATGTTTTGTGACCTACATTGTGGAGAGCCACGAGAATCCTCAGGTCGTCAACATAGCGTGGAGGTTTTCACCTCCTCATGTCATTCATGGGAGCCATCGGTGCCATAATGCAGGAAGTGGACACAAGGAACTTCTCTGTTCAATATTTGCTGAAAACAGTGTTAATAATCATCGTCAAGTAATTCCTCCTTTTTCTTTAACATATATAGGATAAGAGGACTGCAATTCATCTGGGTCAGTTTATTGAATAATCCGATTTTTCCAACTTTTCGTTTTTTAACAATAACTAGAAATCGATTGGGCCTATGGACATCGTTCTGCACTTAGATTAAAGCTAAATAACTGCTCTATAACTTTGTTTTGTATGACTTTCACCGTGGGATGATCATTAGTGTCAATATTCTAGCCGAAAGATGACTAAAATTGGAAAGTTGAACTTTTTGGAGAAATAAGCCAATTTTTTAAGTTCAATATCTCGGGAACTATTGAACTTATAGTGTTTCGGTTGGGCTTAAATTTTAGAATATTTTATCTACTTTAATAGAGGTGCGAGTGACTTTTCGTCAAAAAACCACCCTTCGCGAGTTATAAGCCAAAACCAGAAAAAAGTCCGAAAATTTGGTTTAATACTACTCCAATATGTCCTAACAACATAACAAAAATTCAGCTTCCTGCAATTTTTCTGGACCTAAACATACCTGACGACTGGCCTATTTAGACTGTGGCAAGCTGCTGTCAACATTCGTAGGAATACATTATGTCTATTGTTTTATCGTTTGGAGTATATCTGAGTAAATAGAAAAACCCTTATTACACTTCATTACTGTTTTGTCTAACATTACCGTTAAAATTACATAGATGATGACATAGATCATTTCTGCAATGTATTAGGCATAAGAAAAGATACCGTCCCATTCTTCAATAGGGAGAAATTTGGTGAACATAGCTAAAGCCATTATGAAGATATATGTACCTAATTTTCTAAAAATGTAGTTTCCATAAAATGAGAAAAGACTGTTCACAGTGTTTTTGACTCCAGTGGCATTATCTTGCTCGTCACCTGCTTCTTTATCCTGTTCAGGAGTCTTTTCCTTACTCTGGTGGCTTTCAGCTTAAACTAGTCGCTGACAATCTATAGCAGTCAGAGTAGCTATCATTATTCCCTGGTTGTACGACTAATTTGTCCGTTACTTTTGTCCTGCCAATTACACTTCATTGAAACAGATAATGGCATACAACACACACACATTTTGAGTACTGTCCATCAACAAACACTGTTTTCAGTACTCGTTGCCACACGTAGCTCTTCAAACTCTCATTAGGATTTTGTGTACGGCGTGTGTAGACGTTTTCTAAGTAATTTTTTATTTCTAAGGTCCCTGTATATTGACTTTATTGTTTCCACGAGTGCGACAGGTATGGAATGTTCGAATGTTCGTTAAGCTTATGGAACTTAACTGCGGGGTCATCAGTTCCTAAAATTACAAACTACTTATGAACTAACTCATACTAAAGACAACACAAACATCTATGCCAGATGGAGGATTCGAGGCTCCAAATCGGGTAGCCGCGCGATCCTAACGTGGCGCTCCAGACCGCTCGGCTACTCCCTCGCGGCCAGACTTGGAATGTTTATAGTTGTATTCCTTGCCTGAAGCATTAGCGTGGCCAGTGTGCAGACATTTGTTCAAAGAGCTTTTAAGACTATAATAACTATTGAAAATTAAATAAATCATATAATTTTGGAAAGGGGAGGAATTTTTATTTCAGATAGAACCAAATAATATTTATTTATTTTTTATTTATTTATTTTTATTATTTTTCAGACATTTGTACCTCCAGGTCGCCTGAAGTTTCCGTATGAGTTTTGCGCGCGGTGAACAGATTTAGTTTAAAAATACCTCTATAAGAATAATTGTTTTGTCAACAATGACTAAATGTCAGACCTGTTCAATAAACTAGCCCTCTCCTCTCCCAATTAATGGACACCTGTTTACTTTCATTTATTTATTTATTTTTTGACTTTATCCATTTCTATTAAGAGAAAAAAAACTGGGTGTATTACAAAATAACAAATAATAAAAAACAAGAAAAAAATGTGGTTAAGGCGACAGCTGGTCCGAAGCGAATAATAGGGTTCGAATTCCGATCCAGCACTAATTTTCAACTTTGCAGTTGGATTTATTTCAACTCCAGGAACGGTCGATATGTTCTTCAAAGTTTCGAATACTTAAACTCTTTTATGTTAAGGATAACACAAACAATCATCCCCGAGGTAGGACTCGAACCTCCGTCGGTAGCAGACGCGCACTTCGCAGGAGAGAGCCTTAGAGCCCACGGCCATTCCCGCACGAAACGGAGAATGTTTTCCTACTCCGAAAGCCACCATACGGTGCATGGTGGAGGGTAAACTATAATAGTCTTTAATACCGTTTTACTGCTCACAATTATCATTAGCAAATGTATGTAATTTTTCATAGCTAATGGGAGGAGAAGATAGACTGTGACAGATAGAGAAGGGCATGCAAAGAGAAGAGGAGGAGGAGGAGATGGTTAAAGAGAGGGGAGGAAGGTGATGGTTAAAGAGGGGAGGAGATGGGGTGAAGGAGGAGGATGTGGTACAGAGAGATGAGAGAGAAGATGATGTACATGCAAGAGGAAGAGAGGGAAAAGGGACTGACAGAGGGGCACGGGGAGAAGGACAAGGGTAGGAGCAGTGAACGGAGATGGATTGAAATGAGAAAATGGACAAATGGAAGATTGGGATATGTACTTTGAATTACACGTCTCACCTGTTACATCAGGTGCAGAGCAGGAAGAGGTGGACATAGAGGGAGGAGGAAGAAGAGAACAGATAAAGAGGGCAGAATGAAATTAACAGAGACAGGAGGGCAGAGGAGTTCACGGAGACAAGACAGTTCTCTACAACGAAGTTCAGTCTCATAATTTTGTCATACGTAAAACGTACTAGCGGCAGGAAGAATCAATACCTTCACGACGCGATTGCGATAGCAATAGCAATGGCGATTCTGCTAATGTCAGTTCAACTAAAGCAGGACTGCTAAACACAGGTTTCTTGACCGAAGAAAATACTCCAGCATTCGAATCAAAAACAGCTACAAACAAGCTTAACTTATTAGTAGACATCCTTGGAATAGTAGAGCAACTTTTGAAAAAAAAAATCAAATCTTCCCGTCCCGATTGTATATCAACTAGGTTCCTTTCAGAGTTTTATGATGCAATAGCACCATATTCTACACAACCGCTCGCTTAGCGAAAGATCCGTACCCAAAGACCGGAGAGTTGCGCACTCAAATATTCAAGAAAGGCAGTGGAAGTGATCCGTAAAATTACAGCCTATATTATTGACGTCAGACTGCAGAAAGATTTTGGAACATTTCCTTTTCATTAAAGTTATGAATTAACTTGAAGAGAAAGACAGAAAGCTCTTTAAAGTGGTGAGTGCTATCGATAAGGGATCTTAGATCCATTCCATATTTCCTAGATTTCCGGAATACTTTTGACAGTCTCTCACAAACGGCTTTTAATCAACTTGCGTGTTTGTAGAATATCACCACAATTGTGCGATTAAAAAAACTGAAAAAGTAGATCGACTATATCATCTTAAGAACATATGGTAAAAAATCCGAGTATTTCAATGGTCTAAAAATATCGAAGTGATCATCCCAACAAGTTGCTGTTTCTGTACCCAAAATAAATGTATTTCTACGTTTTCTCACGAAGCGTCTATAAAAAATCGTGCTTTTATAAGCAGACAAAGCCCACCATAGACAACATGTAATGTGAAAAATCCAACCCATCTGCTCAATTTGGATGGGGTCCAGAAAGTGCGTAATATTCAAATTTGTACTCTATACTGTCGGATATATAAAAACGATTACTAGGACCAGGGCTATCCAAAGAACTTTACCTCTTATCACTGTGATGAAAAGAGCTTAAGATTTGGGCCCCTTAAGAATCGCAATTTCGTACGTAGCTTTTTATAACATATGACGGAGGATAAAGTTGGACTATTTTGATAAGAATTGGGTATTTTGAAAGAAACCATCCCGACATTTTCCTGGTACCATTTAGGGCTTCGCTTGGACGGTAGTGGGCAAACCGTGCAGGTTCGTCCGGCGTATCAGAGAATGCAGTGATGTATAGCTGTGTTATCAATTTTAAATAACATTTCACTCGTAAATATCATATACGGTAAAAATCCGATGACGGGAGGCACTCCTAAGCCCTTACTGTTATGGGAAACAGCTAAAAAAAAAAAAAAAAAAAAAAAAAAAAAAAAACCATTCGCCGTTAATGTCGTAAATTCTTGCAATACTCTGGTAATCTGATGCTAGGTGGTAAGTGGAACGAGTAACGAAAATGAAATAATTAGCACTTTTGGTACCTCAACATCATTATTTTTTCGTGTGTGTATTTATAACGGATAAAAATATTCTGAAACGGGTAAATGTATTTTCTAGATAAATGTCTTTATTGTGTATTATTAAAATGTAAGCCATTTGCCATGGTTGCTTATTTAGATAGTTGAGTTACACTGTGCAAAAACCGATTTTTGTAATTTTAGGCGTAAGTACGGTGATTTGAACCTTTGGGTAACACTGATAAAGATATCAAACAAATTAGAAAAGTAGTTTGAGTGTAGTGATTATTAGAAAATGGTTTTTATAGTCTTCTCAAGAATGACCTATGAACAAATGGTACTTTAATAAATCTTACAAACAAAGAGCACTCTAGATAACACATAGTAGGCAAAAACCAGCCGTTTTTCTCAATTTGGCTGGACAGCAGGATGTTCTAATATTTAAATTTTGTCACTGGACTGTAGGATTGCTACATAGTGGCAATACTTCTGATGATATACAAATTATCACTAGCCAAGGGATATCCCAAACAATTTACAATCTGTGTTTTCTGACATATTAATCGAAGTTTGAATGCTGTTTTACGACGCTGTATAGACGCTGTTTCTGTCGCTTATGTGGATTACGTAACAGATTTTACCAACAGATTTTCAAAATTAGAATGTTCTGCCGGATGAAAGGGTGTTTTCTCACTGCTGATTACACTTATAATAATATATGTGATATGAAGATAGTATTTAAACTACCGAAACTACTAACTACTTCATAAAAACGTTTTGCTACTTGCAATTGTGGAAATACAAAGTTTCACAGAAAGTTTTAAAAGTGTTACGTTTTATTTTAACATGACAAAGATTAGCTTGAAACAATATTTGTAGGTAAATGTAATACTGTATAACTTTTTCCAACCTAGCAAGAACAGCATATGGACGTGTACTATACTAAGTCAATGTATCTGCACTGCAATAACCAAATATAGAAACCCCGGAATTATGAAATTACGTTCTTTTTTCATGACCAAATACGGGAGTAATTTTAATCATTCATTTGGATCACTCACCGTAATTCAATGAAAACATGTGAGGCTATATAGCGGAAGCATCAAATGAGATTTATTAGACTGTACTAACGATGTCGATACTGGTACTAACGTAGATAATCAAATATACACTTGTGAAAGTAATAAACAAATTTCAATTTTATTTAATAAATATAAATTGTGCCATGGAGCAGCTTCGTATTAAATGAAAAGCTTTTTATTCTATTGTCATTTCGCACTTTCCGTGATTACTGTGGGCGCACGTGAACGCACGCGAGACAACGATTCCAGCGCTCTCGTGTCATTTAATAGCCAGCGCTGC
The DNA here is from genome assembly GCA_026315105.1 of Locusta migratoria. Lineage (NCBI taxonomy): Eukaryota > Metazoa > Arthropoda > Insecta > Orthoptera > Acrididae > Locusta > Locusta migratoria. Next base: position 811,396,418 of record CM048744.1, on the reverse strand, counting down.
CGTACGTCGGATTACATTGACAATTGCCACGAATAAATGCATAATGCCTCCATGACAGATGTTTGAGTTGTTATGTCCGGCTTTGGGAGATGAGGGTGTCTGCTGGCGTTGAGTTATTGTCAGATTTTGCGCGGATTACGGAAGCTATCGCTTGCGGCTACGCAGACAGCAAAACAAACGAGGTGACACGCGAACAGTGCTGCCAACTGCGCTCTAATGGCTGTTAAAGCCAGATGTTTCACGGCGCTCGTCAAAATGTAGTCGCTTTTATTGTCGATAGATGAATATGTCACATTTACATGCGTTAATGTCGATCACATGTAACTACCGTTTTCCCTCTGATATTTCCAAGTATTCCGAAGGCGTTTCAAAATTTAATAGAGCAATTCTTTACGGTTCTACAGCAATTGCTACGTTTGTGTCAAATGCCTCATTGTTTGATACAAGTTTCAAGTCTGAAAGTTATTCTATGAAGATAAAGAAAGAAAATATTGAGAAATAAACAAAGAATATTGAAGATTACTACAACATAGCTTTTCTAAGAAACTTTTTGAGCCTTAGAAGTATTTTCATCTGTTATCTTGAAGACTTTGATTTGCTGTAGATCTAATGTAGAGTTGCTACAGCACATAAAGGAAATACGTAAGTTATAATAATATTTAGAAAATAAAATCAAGGGGAAACGCTTAGCCTTCGACGAGGGAAATGGCAAAAATATAACCGAGAAGGAAATTAGTACATTTCATTACCATTCATCGAAATTTCCCAGAATTCTCTATACAAAATTTCTGCTGCTAGTAACTCTGCTGTTGACAATCGTGTGTCATTTTTGGTCGTCAGACCCCAACTGCAGACGTGTTAGGCCTGACTGGTGCAAGTCCTTTATATTTAGATGACGCCACTTCGCCACTTGATGATGTTCGAATGATGATGTAGTGTGAAAAACATACAGTACTCTAGCTGACAAAATCTCCCACCCGACAGGGTATCGAGCCTGGAACCCTGCGTAGAACCTACCACGCTGCCCACAATTTATTGTCATTGTTATTATTATTTACGGTTGATAAAGTTCATTACGACTAAGCAAACCACTTACACGTAGGAATTTGCCTTCCATTGCAACCATATATCTTCCATTCTTTTGCTGTGAGCATCCTTTCTTTCTTGTGTCCATGCGGTCCAGTCTTCTTCTCTGGCTCTTCCTCTTGGTCAACTTGGCACTTTTCGACATGAAAATTTCACGGTTTTGAAGAAAAAAGCGCAGGTGACTTCCATTTATAAGAAAGAGAACTGACCCACACAATTACAGGATAATATCGTTGACATCAGTTTCATGTAGAATTTTGGAGCATGTTCTCAGTTCGAATATAGTAAATTTCCGTGAAACGGAAGAGCTTCTTCCTGTGAATCAGCACGGATTTAGGAAACATCTTTCATGTGAAACTCATCTTGCCCTTTTCTCTCATGACATCTTGCGACCCATGGAGGAAGGGCAACAGGCGGATTGTGTTTTTTTCTCGACTTCAAAAAGGCGTTCGACGCGGTGCCACACTGCAGACTGCTAACGAAGATACGAGCTTAAGGAATAGGTTCACAGATCAGTGTCTGGGTGGAAGACTTCCTATATCTAAGTAATAGAACGCAGTACGTTGTTCTCGAAGGCGAGTGTTCTTCAGAGACGAGTGTACCGTCAGGCGTGCTCCAGGGGAGTGTGATAGGGCCGCTATTATTTTCTATCTATATAAATGATTTGATGGACAGAGTAACTTGTAGTTTCGGCTGTTTGCTGATGATGCTGTGGTGTATGGGAGGGTATCGTCTTTAACTGACTGTAATAGCATACAAGATGACATAGACAAAATTTCTAGTTGGTGCGAAGAATGGCAGCTAGCTCTCAATGTAGAAAAACCACATTATGTTCGAATGCAGCATTAGTAGTGAGCTTCTTGATGCTGCCGCGTCGTTCAAATACCTAGGAGTAACATTGCAGAGCGATATGAAATACAACGAACATGTAAGGACAGTTATGAGTAAGGCGGACACCCGACTTCGGTTTATTGTGAGAATTTTGGGAAGATGTAGTTCATCTGTAAATGAGATCGCGTATAAAACGCTTGTACGAGCACGTCTTGAGTATTGCTCAAGTCTTTGGGACACACAGCAGATCAGTTTAAAGGAAGACATAGAAGCAGTTCAGAGGCGAGCAGCTAGGTTTGTTACTGGTAGGTTCGACCAATGCGCGAGTGTCACGGAAATGCTCCGGCAACTCAATTGGGGATCACTGGAGGAAAGACGACGTTCTTTTCGTGATTTTCTCTTGAGGACATTTAGAGGGTCGGAATTTGAATTTGTGTGTAGTACGAACTTGCTGCCGCCTACTTACATTTCGCGTAGTGATCACAAAGACAAGATAAGAGAAATTAGGGTTCGTACGGAGGCATTCTATTTTTCCTCGCTCTATTTGGGAGTGGAATAGAAAAGGAAATGCCTAGTAGTGGTACAGTGTACCCTCCGCCAGGATGTAGACGTAGATGAACTTCTAGTATAATTTCTACCAATTTTAGATCATTTTTGATCTCGCCGAACCATTTGATAGTGTCTGTTCTGGTCTATGTTCTGTAAGTCTACTTTACTTCTTTTAATGTATCCATAGAATCTTAATCTGCGTTTTATAATGTCACTACGGATATATGTGTATTGTTTGATTTGCAAGTTGCTTCTGAGTCTTTATTGTTCGTTTGAAAGTTTTGTGCCTGAAATTTTTCTTTCGATTTTGATTTCTTTTTTGTCCATTGTATTCAATAGTTGTCTTGCTGTTCAAAATTATTGTTTCTGATCCATGGAGACATTCTGGTTGAAATACTGCACTGAAATATCTTAGTCATTAATGCTTGTAGATAAGTTTCTTTGGGTAAGTTGGTATGCAATTTCGATCTTTCGGTATCTAATTTCATTGTCTTTCGTTTCGATTCTGTTTTGCTGGATCGTTTCACTGAGGAACTCGTTTAATTTCCCATAATTTGTCGGCATGAACTATCGTGAATTTGTAGAAAATATTTCAGCTATGAGTTTTAAATATTAATTGATTCATAGATCTAGATTTCGAACACTGTGTGGTCATTATCAATGCTTAAAACGGTTAAAACACGTAAAACATTTCGATCTCCTTTTACGTGTTTTAGCAGTTTTGTTTTAAGCATTGGTTATTACCATACACAAATGTAGATCTGTGAATAAATTAATATTTACGACTAATTGCTAAAAATGTTTCTACAAATCAAATAAACAGTCGTTGAGTACAAGTGCCAACATGGAATCAAATCTGATAAAATTGTCGTGCATGGTTGTTGCTGGTCATGTACTCTGACATTTCAAAGGACATCTGAATATTATTATTAGTTTGCTCTTCAGTTGGACTGGTTCTTTGCGAACGTAGGATCGTGTTTGTTCCACGTTGATCGATAAATCCTTGACTCAGGTTTTTCATTTTTTATGTTATATTATTTTATTTATTCATCTTTTATGAATGGCCTCTGTCCGATCGCAAAGCGCTGTTGACGCGTCGCCTCTACTGGCCCACGAAGGCGGACGTTGATGCCTGTTAAAAATTACTAATAATTACACAAAAATATTGACATGTTTTCTGCTTGTGAAACAGTCTGCTGTACGGCTGTGAACTGTATTCACATTGCTGTCCAAACTGAAGCGCGGAATTCACCGAATGAAAATATTAGGATCATTAATATTGAAACTCTGTAGATATGTCTTTGATACAAAAATAATTAAGTTGGTAGTAGATTTGTGCTACGTTCCAAAGATATATAGCTGTGTAATAATATCATTGCCTTATGGAGGTCATTGTTTGATCGGAGACACGTACACTCCAGATTGAGCTATCGAAGAGGAGTGATGCTATGCTCCGCACGGGCGGCAGTCACAGAGGAAGGAGCTAGAACTGACAGTGTAAAGTTTCATTTTCGTATACAAACTAGCTGTCCCAGCTGTAAGGAAAAGGTAAAAGAGGAATTTTGTAATTTAGCAGCATTTCTGGTTGTGAAAGTATCACTTACCTAGCACGAATTGTTGTGATAGTAGAAAGTATTTTTGAATAATATAATTTGAACTGATAGTGTAAAGAAGTTTGAAAAGAACTGCCATTATTAAAAATTTTAATAATAATTTTATGATTTTAATGCCTAATAAAGTAGTTAAATAACCCTCTGTCTTATTCTTGCAGTTAGAAAGTATCATCTTTCCCTACTTTGATTTACAAGTGTTGAAATATATAAATTTGCGTGGGTTGAGAAATGCATAAACAAAGGCTTGTTTTTCGCATGGTCAGAAAGAATCTTGGAATTTAAATTACGTGAAAGCGGGAATTTATTTTCCGGAAATAATTCCATTATTATCAACAGGCACAGTGTTGCGAAATTTATCATTTTATTTACCGAATGACTTTAAGTTTCGTGTTTGTCAGTTGCGGACTATGCCGAGTGGCCAAGCGCATTGAGGAGCTATGCTCCGATGCGCGAGGCCGTTCTCCTCGGGGGTTCGAAAGTGGTAAATGTTGAAGTTCAGAAAAAAGCAAAATTTTGTTAGTAACTTTTCTTATTGAAGCCGTTGTCATAAGAGTGCAGTCACAATATTCACATCGCAGAGTGATTTTAATAACTAAACAGCTCAGTTATAGCTCAGCTCAGCTTTCTGCCTCCGCGAAACTCCGTGACCAACTGGAAGCGGGATTTTATGAGGAGGCGCTGACCTCACTTAACCTTGAGGAACTACGGACTAATGTGTCGAGCTTAACGTCGCCTTAAAATGCTTAAAGGCAACGCTGTCATTACTACAGTGAAAAACAATGAGACGTTTCTAAAAACTAAAAACCATAAAAATTAAATTCTGGTCACATGTATCCACATGATATTTCGTTGTTTTCCATCCATAATGCAGTTTAAAGAACACGAGGTGAGATACAATAATATTTTTAGGAGTAATGGAACATTTTATAGAGACTCATAATTATGTAATAACAACAGTACACCACATGCATATTGTTGGACTATAGTTCACACAATAGTCAACAAAATATAATTGTAATTAAGCAAATTGCAGCTACTTAATATTATTCGAACACGACGGTCCCGTTTCGGCTGAAACTGCCATTTTCAAGTGGCCTGCGTTACAAAGTGGGTAGTTTTTAGGTTGAATAATTATTATGTTTCATAAGACATCTAAGACTTCTGTATACTAACTGTCAAAATTGGTTGGTAATTTTAGTATTAATTTGGTATTTTGACAGTTGCAGTCACGATCTCGTACGTTTACAAAGCATCAAAACGTCATATTTAGTAACTGCAATTTGTATAATCTTTGGAAGTATTTTAAGTGTGTGCTAAGAATTTATAGGTGCTAATAACATGCACGCGTTTTTGTTGTATTTTAAACGAATATAATAATTTTGTATGTTTTCCGTTAATTTTTATAATCGATTTTTCTAAGTTTCCAAAAAATGCAAAGGCATAGATGTTCAAATAACTGTTCGGTTGCATTATCTATGGCATTTATATTATATGGAGTCTAGCCTTTCTCATACCATCCACTTTGTAACGCAGGTCACTTGAAAATGGCGGTTTAAACCGAAATGGGACCGTCGTGTTCGAATAATTCACTATAAATATCAGCTATTTGGTTGATTATTATTATCATTATGTTATTTGCTGACCCTTACTACGCTGCGGGCCCTATGGAATAATGTCAACACAATATATTTCTAACGGATTTCAGCACAAAGCAACAATATATATAAACGTAAGTTTCGCCGACCTTGAGTTTAGAACAAGATTAACATATAGAGGAATTCAAAGAAATTTTCGATATAAAATTTACATTTTGGGACTACACTATGTATGTAATGCAGGACTGACTATTAGATGTCAAGAGATGGTAGACCCGCGACTGTAAGCGAAGGTGGGGATTACTGTCTGCCGCGGCGGAGTGGCCAAGCGCACTGAGGCGCTATGCTCCGATGCGCAAGGCCGTTCGAATTCTCCCTCGGGCCGATGTTTGTGTTGTCTTTAGTATACGTTAGTTTGTAAGTAGTTTGTAAGTTTAGGGACTGATGACCCCGCAGTTAAGTCCCATAAGCTTAAGAAACATTTGAACAGTTTTTGGTTACTGTCTTGTCAGAAGAGAAACAGTAATTAGCAGAAAGGATCGATGTCTTCGGACATCGCTACATATCACTTGAGTAATAGATCCATTTCAACCCTTTTAAAGAAGCCCAAGTCGACAGTTGGCGATGTGATAATAAAAAAGAATACACAACTAAGCCAGGTCCAATCAGACCGCAAGTACTAACCGACTAGGACCTTAAAGCAACGCTGAGAGCAGGCCGCGGTGGCCGAGGAGACTGAGGCGCTCCAGTCACGGTCTGCACGGCAACTACGGTCGGGGGTTCGAATCCCCCCTCGGGCATGGATATTTGTGCCGTCTTTAGTATAAGGTAGTTGATAAGTAGTTTGTAAGTTTGGGGACTGATGACCCCGTAGTTAATTCCCATAAGCTTAACAAACATTTTGAACAACGCTGAGAGTGGTTGTAAACAATCAAATGAAACCAGCGGAAAGAATCATCTTTGACTGCTCACAGTAGTCCATCTAACACAATGACCTTGTGTAGGAAGTTTAAATGTGTCAGCTGTAATAGTCGAGCATCTTGTAACACTACTATCACGATCGACAATTGTATTCTGTCGATTCAGTACCTCATCAAACCACAAATGCCATGATAACCATCACAGAGACTATATAATACGATCAAATTTTTGCTGTAGGGAATTTTCGATTCAACTGTGTTGATATTTACCAAAGGGTAAAGCATCAGAATATTATTACTTAATTGCCTTAAGGAAATAACAACGAAACAACGATAAGTACAATGATGACTAATCTGATGACTGACTGGTTTAAAATCTTTTAATTTAATTACACTTATTTTCATAGTCGCCAGTCTAATCAGGAAGGAATAATTATAACTTTACTACATAAAAATTGACTGCTTTTTTACTTTTGCTATTGCTTTCATTCAAACTTGCCCAGACTAAGAGAGGAACATATAGTGAATTTACATATACTGGATGTCCAAAAAACGTTTCATATACTTAGAGAGGAGGTAGTACCCATACAAAGCCCAATAAACATGGGTTCGGAAATTCTTACTTTCTGAGATGAAGACGTGTTCATAAGAAGAGCTAGGAGACGCTTGCATGCGGATATTAGCACACTGTCTAGTTGAGTGCTACTGTAATAGTTAAAACAATATGTGTATCTACCTTGCTATATCAGCCAATGATCGCAGATGTTCATGCTTGATGGGGCATCAGCACACATTCGATACAAGGTGCGTGAACGTCTGATGCAGACATTTCAGGACCGCTGGATTGGTCGAGGGGGCCACACACTTGGCGTGCACCTTCCGCAGAACTCAACAGCTACTGTTTTATTTTAGAGAACACTTAAAGGAAGTGGTCTAAATTTCAAATGTTTGTAAATCTAATTGTCTTAACTGCTGCGGTAATCAATCCCTAGGCTTACAAACTACTTAAACTAACTTATGATAAGGACAACACCCACACGCCAATGCTTGAGGGAGGACTCGAACCTCCGACTGGAGCAACCGCGTGTTCCTCAGCAAGGTGCCTTAGGGAGCACGGCCAGTCCACGGCGGCGGAAGTGGCCTGCCCAACTTTGGTTTCCAGAACATGTGCTACAGATTATTTCCCAGGATACAAAAGACGAAAAAAGACCATTGTATTGTGTGCGGATTGGTTGAACATTGCACACAGTCTTTCCACTAAATACTTTTAAAAACATACAGAAATAGTATTTTTTTTATCTTTTGCTTTATCTGGTCTCTCTCATATTTCACAGGCCTCTTCAGTTATTTGATTTTATTGGAGGCATAAAAAGTGAATTATATTTAGGAGCTGGATAATATCTCCTGTTATTCAACGACAGAAAGGTAACAGGCCATGCTTCATCGTGTCGTTGTCTGGGCCGATCAGTTGATGCATCTTAGTGTAACAGTTTGCGAAATTTATTTGTTACTGTAGCCCGGTGTTTCCCAACCTGTATTAGAGCAGGGATCAGGTTGGTTACTTTTCTGTGAGAAGATACCACAAGGTTCAAGAAAAATATACTGTGTCAACCTCTCAAACTTTACTCAAAACGTAAACTCAAAATTACTTTTAGAACAAAATTGAATAACTAATAATTAAAATAATAAAAAAAAACACTCTAAATTTTATTTATTTCGCGGATCATATTTTAGCTCTTCTTGTCCACGTACCATAGGTTAGGAACCACTGAATCCACCCGTGGCCTTTGAACACTTTTCGTGGTTTTCAATAATAGTACTGTTTCTTCATTGACGTTCTACGTTGCATTTGAGGCCTTTGTTTACTATGTTCAGTCGTGAAGGGTTAACTTATTCTAAGTAAAATATTTTCAGCTTTGCCCATTCGCAGTTAATGTCATATATTCTTTAAATATGAAAAAATAACAACATCAGGATCAGTAGTGACGTCTGTTCTTTCGTAATAGACGCCATATATATATATATAGTGTGCCAGTGACGGGCAATGATCCTTTCGTTAGTGGAGAGGGGTGGGAAAATTTGGAGCCCTTACACTTACGGGAATTAGTACATAGTAACTACGAGTTTGAGTACTGTGGGCAGGGTAGAGCTGGAAATTTATGCCTGACGGGAAGCGTGCTTAGGTAGTCCTTGCAGGTGCGGTGATAACTGCGTCCCCAGTGGTGTAGAGGTCAGCACAACTGCCTAGAAAGCGGGAGACGCGGGTTCGAATCCCGGCTGGGTACTCATTTTCAGCTTTGCCCATTCGCAGTTGATGTCATATATTTCGTGAATATGATAAATTTGTGTGTTAAGAAGCTGCCTACGAAGTTTTTTGTCAGGAGTGTAGCGTTATAAAACGTGGTCATGGCCAGTTAACAATTCAGGCAAGAACCTTTAGAACCATGGTGCTGCAAAAGAACGGTGAAGATGATATGAGTAGATCCAGTATCTGATAACTAAGAAGGAATTATGGAGAAAAGAAATTTATTGTGGACAACTACTCTGAGAAGATGTGAGTTGTAGGGCATTTTGTGCGGTATCAAGGAATGGGCAATTTGGTAATGAAAGAATGTACTTAACATAAATACTGAGGACAAGGTGTAGTATGCAAGTTGTACGGCTCAGTAGGTGTGAAGAAGACAGAGATTGGCATGGAGAGCTGTATCAAAACTGTATCTTCAGAGTGAATACTACAAGAATATAATATTTTGTTGTTTACACCAAACAAATCTTCTCATTCCACTGTCTGCCCTACTGCGGTGTTCTAATATTTGTCTCCTTTAGATGTTATTGCTTGCGGTCAAAATTGACAACAACACAGTTTATGGGGCATTGGAGCCGTCTTGACGTATCTCGCGTTCTTGATATCCACTCTCATGCGCATTTGGTCAAGATTTTTACTCCAGTTATAGTTTGTAATTACATTTCGGTCTGTATGTTGTTTAATTAATTTCGCTTTACAGCAGAGGCACAGAACTGGAAACGCAGTGGGGTGGAGGAATTTTTGATTTCGAAATTAAAATTACGCGGTAACAAATGTCGTTTGATTTAATTAAATTTTTATTATTCTTTAAATTAGTGCATTTCGGTGAATGTTTTCAGGGCTGCAATGCTGCTCAGTGTTAGCCAATGTTCCACAAACATTCATAATTGCAAAACAGATTTTTTCACATCGAAATTGAAAGGCTGAGATTCTGTTAGAGACACAGGTATCACATTAATTAGCTGTGATTGTGACGTCAACACAATCTTCGACGTCTATTTTTTCCGTACTTTTCATACTGTGGTAGCATTAGTTTTATAGTGAGGCGGACTGTAAAATTTGCGATAAACTTCTTCTGTGAGCACGAGGGAAATGTGAAGATGGCGCAACGCAACATATTTGGGAGCCACATTGATAGGCATGGAGTTGGAAACAGTTTCTTGTTTAACTTCAAATATAATTATGCAAATAAATCACAAACGCGCAGGAATACCTGGCAGAAGAAACGAGCCTTTTTACGAAGTTTTACATTCAGTTACGTAGACATTTCAGTCCTTTTTTCACAAATGTAGTATTCGCATCAAAGCACCGACGCCGGCCGCGGTGGCCGAGAAGACTGAGGCGCTTCAGTCACGGTCTGCGCGGCAACTACGGTCGGGGGTTCGATTCCCCCCTCGGGCATGGATATTTGTGCCGTCCTAGTTCGTAAGAAGTTCATAAGTAGTTTGTAAGTTTAGGGACTGATGACCCCGTAGTTAAGTCCCATAAGCTTTACAAACATTTGAACATTTGAAAGCACCGACAACAAACTTTGACTTCCGTACTTACATGGTGTACCAGCGTTTCTTTCCATTAACTAAAATGATACATATCAGAACTGCTGAAATCACTTGACCTCAGTTTGTAACACGAGGTTTGCACAGACAGGAGATATGGTAATTAGAAACCTGTGATACGCTCACGTTTATACCGTAATATCATGTGGTATCTTATTTTAGTGTAATTCATCATCCGAGATGAAGATTTTCGGATTCTTGTGGGTGTAACGTACCTCATAGACATGACACCATATACATCTTTAATGTACCCAAGTAATTTCGGTAAAGCTATCAAACAATACTAGTTCTGTTGTATCTGCAAGGTGATGCCGATTAGCGGCAGAAAATGTATTGCAAGTTCCCCATCACTCTTCTTCTCAACATTACAAAAGCCACTTATCTTGTGCCACTCAGTTGAACGGCTGCCGTTATAGGAAGGTAAGTATTACTTTTTTGCCGCGCTATCAGTAAATAGCTTTGTAAAACTATATATTTTCGTGATCTTTCAAGCTTCTGCTTAAGTTTTAATGACACTTCTACTTAATTTATGACACTTTGTAATATTAGAGATACGAATGTATATTCTTATTAAGTACATGATACCACTTGGCCATGATGGTGTTATAGGTCTACATACAGCAGTATAATATAAGGTTCACATCCCAGTACTAAACAAGACGACCCACCAAGTGTCTCACTCATTGGAAATAGCTTCAAAAATTACTCGCTTAGTAGAAATTCCTAATTTTAGTTGTTATATCAAACATAGCAGTTTAAAAGTGACAGAAACATTCAACTCATGCATCCATACCAAAACGACTTGAGAGGATCGCACGTAAATCATTGATCCGCAAAATAACTGCAATTTTCATTAATGGCGTAAAAAAAAAAAAAAAAAAAAAAAAAAAAAAAAAAAAAAAAATTAAAAAAACCCCGTAGGATGTAAGCTAGAAAGAAGTTCCTGACACAACTGATGTACAATGAAGAAAAAACCTCAGACACAGGCTGTATGTTGTTTCTGCGTGATGAAGACCGTGTGGAAAACGGGTCACTGTGTGTGAGGTATTTCTACGATCATTTACAGTTATGACTTTGACGTGTGAATATTCATTGGCTACATAAGCTCAAAATTGGTTGACAAAGTGACTTGTTAGTAAATTAATGATAATTATTTTATGTTTAATTTGTGGCGTTAATTGGATGATTCGTTGCAAAGAACAAAAGAATATAATATTTTTCTGAGTTTCTATGATGCAACCAAGCTGGATGTTCGTATTGGGCGAAGTGTTTCGGCTATGCAACGGGTGTTTGAAGAATGGTTGACAGAATGTCGCAGAACACGAAGAATGAGTCAGGTCACTCCATCCAGACCCCGCCCCCCCCTCCCGTCTGAGAAGAACGCCATCTCATTAAAATGACATTGCATGATATCTGCATCCGCGTCGGCTCTGGCGGGACAGTAAAACACAGTAACACGTCGTATATTATCAGGAGTGACAGACGATCGCCGTTTACTTTGGCCGCCCACTTCTTCGTCTACCTTTGATGTATAGGAACATGCTAGTACTCGGACAGTCTTCTAGTACGTCTTCCTCCACACCACATACTTTAATTCTGCCTAATTGGTTCCTGTGAAATGCGTATCAAATTGCCAAGGCTCTCCTATATTGGATACGTATTTCACAGGGAACATTGAGGCAGAATTAAAGTATATGATGTGGAAGGAGACGTGTTGCAGACAGTTCGTGTAGTCGATTTATCTGTAAAGCTGTGTTAGCTGAGCGGTCTAAAGCGCCTACCAAGTCGGAGGTCCCGGGTTTGAATCCCGGCCATAGCACAAATTTAATATCTTTGGTAACGAGACAATGTTGTCTCACGAAACCGTACTACTTGTTGATAAAAGTAATTACACTCAAAAGCATAAGTGCATATAAGAAAGACGAGCGAAGTGTAAAAATGTGCGTATCATTAGACACCACACCAATATATACGTGTCAAAAAACTGCCTGTAATATAGTAAGAACGTACCACAACAGAAATTTATGTCTCTCTTATGTTTACATTCTTCTTACTTTCAACAGAATAAGCTGTAAATATACACATATTCGTAAGTATTTGTTCACGACGAAGTTGTTCTTTAAATCACTGTATCAGATACATTCGGATCTTTTAACATTAATTTCCCAATTATAAATGTCCCTTGATATTTTAGTAATGCCTTGAAAGCAATTATTATAGTAACTATTTCGTTAATCAAATAGAAAGATAATCATAAATAAACACTACTATTTCGACGGCTTGCCCGACACCAGGAGCGCTAGCGTCTTTGCAGCTGCTAATTGGTAACAACTTTCACGGCAGTGGGTGTCGCGATTTTATTTGTTAGACTGTGGTTGTACCCAGTAGCACGCACACGATATGGTGTTGAGTGGCGCTGTACGACTTGTGCTAAAACAGTCACTGTAATTCTGCTCACCCCACCTGATGCAAATTAAAATAAATCATTTTCAAACACAGAGAAACTTGATTCCTCCCAAAACACTAATTGAAGTAAATAGGTGAATCAGTTATTACATATATATTAAAGGTTAAATAGCAAATATTTTGAGTAAAGTAGTGAAATTGCCATTTGAATTTACGGGGGTTTGTAAGATGTCGAAGCAAACAATAAAGGAAAGCAAAATAATTACTATTATGTATTTATTGTAGGATAACACAATACACTCCATTATACAAACTATAATTTGAAAAATAGAACAAAACTTCACATATCAAACATCGTATATCTCAGAATCTGGTTGTTAGTTGCTCATAGAGATCGGCTACAATCACTGCCGTTAGTAAACATAAGAGAGGTCCAACAAAAGCACCAAACAGTGGGCGAAAAAATAAGTCTACAACACCTCACTTACGTCCGTGTCCATTAACTTGAAAGTCTCCTTCTCTCTTTCGTTAGGTACGTGAACTCCTTCTTGGCCTTGAAAGATTTCAACATAAAATTTAGGGTATTAGTGTTATTTCTAGTTATCACCAAATACTTACGTAGCAAAGCTTTTACATCCTTTACTTTAGCTGTTTTCAGTACTGCACCTTTCAGGACAAGAGGAGCCCTTCCGTTATCTTTCAGGTACTTTTGAGGATGCTTTTTGGTTCTTGAATCTCCAGGTTATAAACTGTTCCCCTACTACAAGACAGCTATTTCTATTCTTGGTTCTGTTTATGCATATCTTTTTAGCCTTTTGAAAGGCGAAATACCATCGACCAGTTTCTTTAAGCGCACTATCCGTGATTACTTTCCAGTCCCTAACATCGCAATCGTCTCCTAAGGTAAGAATCTTCGCATGTTTTGTCATGATTGCAATATACCCGTCAGGGTTTTCGATAACTTCTAGTTTTTTGAATTGTTTTTCCAAAATCCCGAACACTCTGTCTGGGGGGAGAAAAGAATGGCCTACAATGGGCAACCATATTTCAATCTCTTGCACAGCAGTGGGCGCGCTATTCAAAAACCAGTGCATTGAAATTGCGATCGTGGTATTGTTCTTGTTCTGACCTCCACAGCCATCGTCAAACAAACGAACCTTTGTAATTCTGTCAAGGCTTGATTCGCACAGTGTGTTGTCCACAGCAGATGCTATCTGGCTTGACTCCTTTGCGTTGTCGCTCTCAAGCCACACATACGAGTAGACGCTTTCCGGAGTCTGAGGAGCATGAGAATTGCCGATGCAAACGGAGAAGTTCTACAGGTACATCTTTCTCGAGAAATAAGTGGCTTGATAAGGCAATTTTGGAGGAGGGAAGTTCTTTTGGCAATCATAGCTCACAGTGACTATTCCTTCCTCGTCTTCCTCTGATCATTTAAAAAAAAAAAAAAAAAAACTCCGCTTCTAGTATCTTCCTTTCACTTGGATACTTTGCTACACTTATTGGCAACTCCAAAGTAGCACATGTACATGGCACAGGTTTTGCATTCGTACGTTCTTTGGATTTAGCAGGTTCTGCAATAGTAGGCAACTTTTTACTGCCATTTTCAGATTATTATAGATATTCCGATTCTTGTAGAGGGCTCTGAGAGCATTCATATGACATGTATATCTCGAATTCTGATTTTTTTTTTCGTTTATCGGGTTTTGCAACCGGACGACTCATATAATATATCTTGGAATATCTGAGCCATTAACTGATGCGGTACCACCGAATACAATTTCCAAGAGATGATATTTGGCATTCACACACACACACACACACACGCACACATACACACACACGTCATGTTTAACATACATTTTACACATAATTTAATGCATAGTATTCCCTAAAACACAATAGTGCTTCAGAGAATTTAGTGCAAATATACAGAAATCTACTATAGGGAATGCGAAAGTTTGGTCTGGCTGATGCTGGATATTGTGAAAGGTTTAATTCACCTCTAGGTCTCGTGTTATCGCTTTCTTGCTGACGTCAGAGGAGAATGTAACGAAGTCCAGAATAGCGTCGCAGGTTGCATAATTTACGGCTCCAACTCTGGTGCGATATGCAGCGCGGGTCGGATTGGGCAGGTGAGTGGCGGGTTGCCAATGAATCAGGGGCCTCGCTTTCCGAGGGCTCGTGTAGCGTGCATCATTGAAGGCGCATCTCTGCTCTGCTGAGGGCAGCGACAGCTCAGAAATAGCTCCACAGTCTATGAGCGTATCTCACGCCATAGCTAAATAAAGCAAATGTACCTGCCGTAAAAATTTGCGCTGTCTATGAATTACCAAAAGCAGAATTCAGCACCGTACGCGAGAGACATTTTGGTTATCTGAATTTTCTCCTTATTTGTTGAGAGTGCAACACTTGAAATTCTGATCCACAGTTCAAAATATCTTCCTTCTAGGTCTCCTTAGATACGGTTTGTGCATAAACTTGATCTTTTCAGTTACTTAAAAAAAGCCATAAGTAAACATAGAGGAACAGTTCAGCATCAGTAGTTCACGCGAGTAATATCGCAACATCGTCAATTGCAGAGTTTAAGCCCTCCTGCCTGTTCCTTCTTAGCCTCGATCGTCCTGCGTCTTTACAGTTTAACGGATAGTGCATTCTAGTAGACAAGAAGAATAATATACAAATGAATGGAAACGAAAATTATCGAGCTGCTAGATGGCCAGTTGGACTTTACAAAAGGACAGGCACCAGGACGCAGGTACGACTTTTCATTACGTAATGGAAGCAAAAATTAAGAAAAATGAAAATAAATTTATGGAATTGCTAGACCGGAAAAAAGCTTTCGGCAGTGTACAATGGTTCAAAACTAGACGATTCTGCTCCAATTAGATGCAAATACAGGGATAGATAGAGGGAAAAATAAGACTGCAACACTAAGAACGAAGTGGTGAGACCGAACAGAATGTACGACTGTGACTCACAGGGAGAGGACGCCTACTCGTCATCGCCGAATTCGTCCAAATTTATGGTACATGTAGGGCTTGGTGAGACACGAAAGAGCACCAAGTGGGAACTCCAGATGGCCAAGCGTTTAGGAAATACAAGGAATTTTGAGACCGATCTATCACTGCCTTATTAACTGCCTGTGAGATAGTCTGTTTAGAAAGCGGTGTTTGGCTCAATGGTAATAGATCGTATTTTTATTGAAAGATTCGCGGGTTCGATTCCGCCCGGCGGCAAATATTTTTTGCTCTTTGGCAACTCATACACAACTGACTTCACAATTAACCGCAACATCATATATGTTATTTTGCATTTATATGTGCACAACATCACCATTTAAAACAAGCATATTATCTTGAAAACTTTCGGTTGTGAACGGTCCATAAGGTGCAAACACGAATAATCGTGAGTACATGTAATTGATTAATTGCAAAAAATTGAAGTATCGATTTACATACACGACGTCTCAAGTATTCGTTAACTACAGTCCCTTTTCAATGTTTGTAGTCCCGAATTTCATCCGATGCCCTTTCTTTTTTTGTTTATTTAAATTAATAAAATAACCTATATGAAGTTGCGGTTAATTGTGACGTCTACATCTACACCAACACTCTGCAAACCACTGTGAGGTAAAGTATTGAAAGTGCCATTTAAAGGTGTCGAAGGAAACAATAAAGGAAAGCAAAATAATTACAATTATGTATTGATTGTTGGAGAACACAATGCACTGTACCAGCAATTAGGGTCTTTTCCCATTCCATTAACGTATTGAGCGTGGGAAGAATGACTGTTCCAATGCCTCTGTGCGTGCCGTAATTAATCTAATCTTGTCCACACGATCCCTTTGGGAACAATATTTGCCACCGGGTGGAGTTGAACCCGCGACCTTCTCAATACGAATCCGATCTTTTACCGCTTTTTTTATTTGTAAAATTATTGATCAACACTTCTTTTACACATACATTTACACAGGTCTTACAATAAAAATGTACAATTTATGTACTTAAGATCTGCAATTGCTTTACACCATTTACATAACTTTTGCGAGTATTTATTGCACACCAATATCTTTCATATTGTTATGGGAAGGAAATATTTGCTTTTCTCCAACCTGATGACAGGAAAAAGTGGAATTTGTTGTTGTTGTTGTTGTCTTCAGTCCGCAGACTGGTTTGATGCAGCTCTCCACGCTACCATGTCCTGTGCAAGTCTCTTCATATGAGGATACGTTTGGCAACCTACATCCTTTTGAATCTGCTTACTATATTCGTACCTCGGTCTCCCTCTACGATTTTTACCCCATACGCTTCCTTCTAATGCTAAGTTGACAATTCCTTGATGTCTCAAAATGTGTCCAACCCATCTATCCCTTCTCTTATTCAGGATATGCCAGAAACTCCTTTTCTCCCCGATTCAGTTAAGCACCTCCTCATCAGTTACGTGATCTACCCATCTGATTTTCATCATTCGTCCGTAGCACCACATTTCAAAAGCTTCTATCATCTTTTTACCTGAACTCCTTATCGTCCACGTTTCACTCCCATATAATGCTACACTCCAGACAAATGTTTTCAGAAAGTACTTCCTAACATTTAAATTAATATTGGATGTTAACAAGTTTCGCTTGTTTAGAAAAGCTTTTCTTCCCAAAGCCATTTTGTATTTTGTGTCTTCTTTACTTCGGCCATCAGAATTTATTTTGCTAGCTAAATAACAAAATTCATCTACTACTTTTATTGTTTCATTACCTAATCTAATTCCTTCGTAATTCTGTGCTTGCAGTGAGTTGTCTTATCGAGACATCATTGAACAGTGTGTCATAGGACGTAAGCGAAGAGCTTCTTGTAGTTTCTTCTCTTCACAAGGTTTTGGTACTGTATGTTGAGATACAGCTGGAAGTCTTCCTTGCTTTTCACACCTTCCGTCATAATGTAATGTATTGATTGTCCTTTAATGCAGTTGACAGCATTTCGTTTCATGGCTGGGTAAGGCACGTCACTCGGATTTAGAAGGTCTGCAGGTGTTTGGGTATGTGGATCTTTTCGGGTTATTTTGGCTAAAATTTGCCAAATGATTTGCCAGATTTCATATACATCAGCACACACCAATCGATGCTCTTCAGTGTCAACTAAGTTGCAAGTGAATTTGTAAGGTGAATGCGGTGTAACTTAGAGTTGGTGACTTTTTCCTACTGACGGCCTTGAACCATGTAACTCTGACGTTAGTTGGTAGAAAACGGCTACTGATATTTTTCCAAATTGCTGAATAGTAGAGGCGAACTGTACATTTTTTTCTAATCTGAGCCCTTCGTCCTTGGTTCTTAGTTAGTCTTAAACTTTCATCTGGTACATGCTGTACATTACCTATGTTTTCTTAAATCGTACTTAATTAGAACCGAAGATATCGTAAAACGAACCGATTAAAATATTCAGTGCAAGGACACAAGGATATCGAGTTAGAGTTGGTGACTTTTTCCTACTGACGGCCTTGAACTCTGACGTTAGTTGGTAGAAAACGGCTACTGATATTTTTCCAAATTGCTGAATAGTAGAGGCGAACTGTACATTTTTTTCTAATCTGAGCCCTTCGTCCTTGGTTCTTAGTTAGTCTTAAACTTTCATCTGGTACATGCTGTACATTACCTATGTTTTCTTAAATCGTACTTAATTAGAACCGAAGATATCGTAAAACGAACCGATTAAAATATTCAGTGCAAGGACACAAGGATATCGAGTTTGAATAAAAATAAAGGATTGAGAGACTTAAATTAATTCTGATATTTGATGACAAATCTGCGAATGAATACCTTTAGTTTAAAGCGAAAATGAAGGAAATCGGTCGGATAGAACTGTCTGACCTACTGACTTTAGTTTACAGCAACGACATCCCCATAAGAAATATACAGAAGGAACTCGCACTCGAGTACAGAAAAAGGAAGGCGAGAGTTACGTAAATTCTGCTAATTGATGACAAATCTGTGCATGAATACCTTTCGTTTAAAACAAAAATGAAGGAAATCGGGCGGTTTGTTTTGTCTGGCCGACTGACTTTATTTTTCGTAGATTCTTTTATTATATAAGAAAAGGAAAATTGACGCCCTGCAGGATAAAAGATTTGTCCTGGAAACAGTACTCTAAGCTCCACTAGACCTGTTCTTCCACGAGTGACAAACTCAAAAAGTATTCCGGAAGAATATGGAGATTACGAGGTAGTGGGTAAGGTTCTTGTGGGAGGAAGGTTGTGAGAGCCGATCGAGAATTGTGCTGGGATGGCTCATTTGGTGGAACATTTTATCTTGAAAGACCGAGGTTCGAGACTCGCTCTGGAACACATATATAATCTGGTAGAAAGCTTCAAATTGGTGCACTACTCGCTGTACAGTGAACATGCAATCTGTACATTGTAACTGGTGTAGAGCTGCAGCGAAGTTTAGTAGTGGAAAGGGGTCCGCGTAAAACCCATGAAAACGATAACAATATCTGGGCAGATTATTCAGTTTCGTCTTTTTAGTGATTTTAGGAAATGGAGAGCTCTGGTTTAGCATAATGCGATAAATTATGTACAAAACGACAGGATTTATGGAGACAACGAGTTTGAAACGTCGTCCTCTTGAACAGTTGGAAGTATACGTCTAATTACCATTTGTCATTCACAGTTGTAAAAGCAACCGCTCTCGCGTCGTACGGTTGACCGGCGATGCCGTCTGCTGTGGTCGCTAACCGGGTGACCGACATGCCGGCTCTATTACACCGAGCACAGCCAGCCCTCTGACGCTGAGGATGTTTCCCCTGCCCGAGAAGTCTTTGTGTGTACAGACGTCTGCTGCACGTAGCGTGTGCTTGTTAAGTGAAATACCGGGTGATAAAAAAGTCAGTATAAATTTGAAAACTTAATTAATCACGGAATAATGTAGGTAGAGAGGTAAAAATTGACACATGCTTGGAATGACATAGGGTGTATTAGGACAAATAAATAAATAAAAAATAAAAAAGTAAAAAAATAAAATTCAAAAAATGCCCGACAGAAGGAACTTTATCTGACCAGAAAAGCAATAATCAGTATAGCAAATTAAAACAAAGCGAAGATGATGTTCTTTACAGGAAATGCTCAATATGTTCACCATCATTCCTCAACAATAGCCGTAGTCGAGGAATAATGTTGTGAACAGCATTGTAAAGCATGTCCAGAGTTATGGTGAGGCATTGGTGTCGGATGTTGTCTTTCAGCATCCCTAGAGATGTCGGTCGATCACGATACACTTGCGAGTTCAGGTAACCCCAAAGCCAATAATCGCACGGACTGAGGTCTGGGGACCTGGGAGGTCAAGCATGACGAAAGTGGCGGCTGAGCACACGAACAGCGCCAAACGACGCGCGCAAGAGACCTTTCACGCGTCTAGGAATACTTTTTTTTCTTTTTGTTTCTAATAAAACCCCACGTTATTCCAAACATGTGTTTCAATTTTTATCTTTCTATCTACATTATTCCGTGATTTATTAAATTTTCAAATTTATACTGACTTTTTGATCACCCAGAACAAGTATTTTATTCGCTAAAGTGTATTCATGTACAATTTGTACGTGCGCACAGAACAAACACCTGCAGTAAGAAGTTTACTTCAAGAATAATTTCCTTATGTTCACTTTTCTAGCCGGAGTTCGCTTCATAGTTCACGAAAACGTGTAATATTAAGTATGTAAATGAAAGTCGCGAAATTATGAAAGCAGGAATTGTAAAGGGGCATGTTTGATTGTGCATGGTGTAACGTTTTCAGTATAAAATCTAGATTATTCTGTAAATCAAAGTTTTTACGTCAGGCGTGTGTGTACATGTCATATTATCATTTTAACAAAACTATCGTCATATCTTTTGACATCTATATTAACAAAGTCTGAATTACGGGACCACTTGCTGATTGCTTAAACTATCAGATAAAACAAAACAAAAATTACTAATAATTTTCAAATGTTTATAATCCTATGAGACCAAATTACGTTGGTCATCAGTCCCTAGTCTTACAAACTACTTAAACAAAGTTAAAATAATCTAAGGACAACACACACATCCACGCCCGAGAGAGGATTGAACCTCCGACGCGGGAGGCCTCACGATCCGCAACGTGGTGCTCCAGACCGCTCGGCTACTCCCGCGCGGCGGTAAAACGTATATTTGATTTCGTGAAATGAAATTTTAAGTGGTGCATACTAAAAGAATGAGCTGTAACTGACTGCGGTGTAAGATACTTATAGTTGAAAAATTGCTAAGCAGAAAAACCTTATAATTAAGAAATGATTAAAATAAAATTTATCCTACCTTCGCACAACCGGAACTGCACTTGTGTAACTGCTCTTAATAAATGGACGCTCCCAAGCTAAAATTCGAATTGCTGACTCCACAAGGGCCAATGCACGTAATTACAAAGAAAAAATTCTCCCACCTTGATTCGTCATCAATGAAATTTGCCATTAAATTGTTTAACGAATATTATGTCTTGGGTGACAAATATTTGTACTGAAAACAGTGAACGTTTTGTCTTTTATAAATCGAATCAAAATTTGTATTTTCAAACGTTTTAAAAAATCTGATATAACTACACAATGCCATTAATTCTTTCTCAGAATACGTCATTAACATAGAGCAAACTAAAAGTTTTTGTCTTTTTACTTTTCAGCGAAAGGAAGACTATGAGCAACGTTTCCAGGACCTGTATCGCAGAGCTCAGCGGTGCATGGTTACGGGTGACTATTTCTAAGGAGAGTAAGGTAACTGTAGTTCATAGTTAATCTATGTGAAAGTCACAGTACTATTCGCCGAACTTTGTCGTAGGTTGTACTTCGTGATAAGCTGGAATTTCAGCTAAGTGATTGAAATTAATAAGTGGCAAGTTGAAATTTCGTAAATTTAGTGCTCGCTAGGAATTTAAGACAACGGACAACCACTAGGGCCAGCAAATGGACACTTAACACGAGACAACGTTCAAGAGCATGACTTCATGAAAGGAATCGTTACAGGTGACGGTTCGTGAGTGTACCACTGCACGCCCTAAACGAAGCAGGCCACTATGGAGTGGAAATGGGCTGATTCCCCACATGGAAATAAAATTCAAAGTGTTTCAATCTGCTTGCAAAGTGCTTATGACAGTATTCTGGCTAATGAATGTTGGATGGAATTTGTTGAACACGATGTCACTGAGAATGCTGCGACCTACACTAAAATTGCAATTATATATTTTTGACGAGGTTACAGTGTTCAAAGAATGAAATATATCACAATTTGCGATCAGTTATGGCTTCACTGTACTAGATTTAGATGGAATACCAAAAGGCGGCGAATGAAAATGGGTGCCCGGCCGGGATTCGAACCCTGGATCTCCTGCTTACTAGGCAGACTCGCTGACCACTGATGCGAGAATACAGTATCCGGCTGCGAGCTTTACAGAACAAACAGGCTGTGTTAGGAAAGAGACAGCGTGGAGAATTGAGACGTGCAGGGAAGAGTCCCCTGCAGTCGGGCTGGTCACTGTGTCCTCGGTGGCGGAGTGGTCAGTGCGTCTGCCTAGTAAGCAGGAGATCTCGGGTTCGAATCCCGGCCCGGCACAAATTTTCACTCGCCGCACTTTGGTATTCCATCTAAACCTAGTACAGTGAAGCCATAACTGATCGCAAATTGTGATTTATTTCATACACTAAAATTGCGTTGTGTCGATAACAACAAACTCCATGACATGCTGACGGTGTCAGACTTAATTACAATGCTCGTCCTCATGTTTATGCTACCATTCGTGAAATGAATCACCAAATTGGGGTTATAGGTGCACCAGCATCTACCATATACTCAGGACCGGGCTGCGTTAGACTTCCGTCTGTTTTGTATCACGAAGAAATTGATTTGATTTCATTTGATTTTCTCAGGGAAGCCAAACCCTTGGTCCAACCCGCCACTGCCCGCACCGAAACTAAGTTTATCGTGTGGTATCGCGCCCTGTATATCTAGTAAAGCCAATGCCCTTGAACAGTGCAAGGAGTCTCTTTACCAGCTCTTTATTAGACACAATTTCTTCGGGTCTTGTTGTCCCAAATGTTCCGTGCCTTTTACTCTCCAATGCAATGCATTCGAAGATTAGATGTGATGCAGTTTCATCACCGTCATCACAGATCCTACATTTAGGGTCCTCTTCTGTTATTCCCATTGTATGTAGGTGTTTTTTGAAATTCCCATGGCCTGTCAGCAATCGAACCATGAGTCTGATCTCTCTCCAGATCAGGCCCAGGATTGCAGAGATTCTTTTAAAACAAGGCTTTGTCATCATTACCTTACCATGTTTTTGTTGACTCACTTTGGTCCAATATTCTACGTGCTGTCTTCTGAGCCAGTTACGTAGCTCCAATTTGATCATTGCCTTGGTGATTGTCAGGACAGGTTCCGGTCCAATAAATGAAGTCTCTGCCCCCATCCTGGCTAATCTGTCGGCATGTTCGTTGGCACTGATCCCCGAGTGGCCAGGGACCCACAATAGGTTTACTCTATTGCTTTCCCCTAGTTCCACCATTTTAGACCTTGTTGCAGGAGCTGCCAGTGATCTCAGGACTGCCTGGCTGTCTGAATAGATATGGATGCTACGGTCTTTGTAGCACCTAACCCAAATTCTCCTCCACACACGCCCTTATGGCAGTGATTTCGGCTTGGAATACTGAGGCCAGTTTCCCTAAATAGATGACGCTCTCCAGTCTTGGCTGCACCCCGTATACGCCGGCCCCAACACCTTGGTCCGATTTTGACCCGTCAGTGAACCAGACATTATCCCCCGTACGGTGTCGAACTATTTTCTCCCACTGCTCCCTACTTCCAATTGTTATATTTAAAGGCTTGTTGAAGCAGTATGGATTATAATATAGTCGGCTGGCATTTCTCCAACCTTTCCTATATTTACCTCACTCACTATTTTAGTGTGTGATTCTGGATATCCCAAAGAGTTCCAGTCTTTCCCAGTTTTGAGTCTGTATGCACCAGCCGCTGCCTCCATCTTGACCCAAAGGAGTAATAGTGGCAATTCCAACATGGTTTCCATCCCAGCAGTTGGTGTGCTGCTAATTCCGCCTGTTATGGCTAAGCAGGCTAGACTCTGCACCTTACCAAACTCCTTAGCTGCAACCTGCTGTTCTACCTTCTTCCACCACACGATCGCCCCATAGGTGATCCTGGGTCTAATCAAATGTTCAAATGTTTGTAGAACTTATGGGACTTAACTACTGGGTCATCAGTCCCTAAGCTTACAAACTACTTATGAACTACCTAAGACTAAGGACGGCACAAATATCCATGCCCGTTGGGGGATTCGAACCCCCGACCGTAGTGGCTGTGCAGACCGTGACTAGAGCGCCTCAGTCCCCTCGGCCACCGCGGCCGGCTGGGTCTAATCACCGTGGTGTATATCCAGTGCATACCCTTAGGGCTCAGGCCTCAATTTTTGTCACAAGCTCTCCTGGTACTTACCAGAATACGTTTTACCTTGGAGCAAAACGAAGAAGTTGCTTGACGACAGATGTGGAAGTGAAATCAACAACCAGCAGATGACTATATCGCAACCAAACAAACATATACGAAATGCCCACACTGAAACTGTTATCACGGTTGGAGAATCACGTTTAGAACCTTGGGAATCGTAGATAATAAGGTGGAAGATGTAAGTTCGTTTGTGGTTTTGTTTAGTTTTGTTTGTTACCTATTATGCTCTTTTGTAATAAAACTAGCTTATATGCCCGTGCTTCGCAACGGTTGTTAAAGAAGGTCCTGTGTATATCACGGTTCTTTGGGTTCCGGTCAAAAACACAATCCTTGGTGGATCTCTCTGTCAATAAACTCAGTTCTCCTAGCCAAGATGTCAAATTTAAGTAGAAGTCATTGTAGAAAACGATGAATGTTCATAAAGTTTTTCATACTAAGAGTGAAATTAATTTAAGTCCGTGCTTCGGAACAATGTAAATTCAATGTTAGGTTGTGTTCATAAACTTACACACTGCAACAGCAGCGCCGAAAGCGGCTGGCAAATTACATTTCTGAAAACGATATTGGATAAGGGCGAATATTGATTTGTAACAGTTTTCACAAATATCCTCTTGAATAGGAACTTGGAATGAATTGTAAGACTGTGTGAATCATGAGACTCTATACAAAAGAGTTTCGCGTGAAAGTCCTGGTCATAATGAGACGTGACAACAACGAATGTATCTGATTCGGTAAAATTTTACTTTCTATCCTGGCGGCCACGTGTTTTTATGTTGGCAACATCAATAACACGATATAAAATCGTTGCAAAGAGGACCGAACCACATAGAGTATAGATAAATACTGCTGTTCTTGCTGTATGCTTGATTTCACGACAAAATATTTGCGTGTCACACGATTGGCTTATGACGATGCACATGATTCTCGTTATTCAACATATGTTGCCAACATTATCACAGGAGGCCGCCGGGATATGAGTAGGACTACGTCGCATAGTTTTTCTTGACCCAGCTGTCAAACGATAACACCTTTCACAGCAGAGAGTGTCGCGGCTATATGTATCAGAGATCACTGATAAGCACAGACCAGTGAGCTTATTGGCACAGGCATATCAATATCTATGGCCTAAGAGACATTCATTAATGTATGTCTGTGTTTCCAACACGCTTCCAAGTTAGTGATCAATGTTCCACGAGTATTTTTATCTGGATTTTTATCTTTGTTTTGTGTCTCTGTTCATAGTCGGTAATGTGTGGTTGACGGAAACATTTGATCTATTTACAAAATTGGGTATTTGATATTCTTTGTCGTTATTAAAGTCTGAAAGGACCGCATTGTCTGACGATTGAAAGAATAAACAGATTTTGAGTCGTACCGTAAAGTTCGTAAGTCACAGAGTATATAGCTTTTCCTAAGAGTATTTATTGCATATTTTGCGAATTTTTGCTCGTCACACTCACCCACTGCCACGCACCGCGCCCAAACTCCCTTACTAACATCATTAGACCAAAGGCTATCTACCACCACAGCCACGAGTGGGTGGCAGTATGTGGACATGGAGAAAAGTCTGTCAGCACGTACACACACAAGCCTTTTATATATAGATATAGATTATTGTGCGTTACTTTCAGATTTTCCCACGTATAATTAGATTCTATGCCTGGGAAGCAGAATACAGTCGCGGAGAGGACGCCTTCGCCGCACTAAAAGCTTAGGAATTCGACACGCCGTCTCGCGAGGGCGGAGAGAGCGGACAGCCTACGTGCCGACTCCCTCTGTGAATGCGGCCGCCTCGAGTTGCCCCTGAAAGCAGGCAACCCAACGGACAGCCTATTCAGGCGGGCTGCGGACACGGCAGGCGCGCCACCTTTCAAGGGCCGCTTCTCCTCTCCCGGCCTCTCGTCGGCGTCCGCCCGCTGAAAAGAAACCCGAGCTCTCGGCGCGCAACACAAGGCCAGCGCCGCAAACAACATCCCGGCGCCACTGTGATGCGCTCGCCACAGCTGTTGTGCCGTGTCGCGGCTCCTAGCCTTTCCTCCTCTCGCACTCGTGTGACGGTTTCACAAGATTCCCCTTATTTGCGTGCAGGTACCACCTTTCTCCTTCCCTGCCGTCCATTCAGCTCTACATTTCACCTCCTCGTAAAAGGTTGACGACGTATGGAGAGGAAAACTATGAGCTCTTTCTCCTGGACATAGAAGTAACTCCTGGTATAACCAGTGATATTTTTAAATGAACTAACGAATGTCATAAACACAGATACAGATGATGTTAGTATCGCATACACATATAATGAAAGGACGGAGAGTACGAAGTGCGACGATAAAGTCTTCATCTAGATACATACTCCGCAATCCACTATTCCACTCCCAAATAGAACGAGGAAAAAAGAATGTCTATATGCTTCCGTACGAGTCCTAATTTCTCTTATCTTGTCATTGTGATCACTACACGAAAGGTGGCAGCTAGATCTTACTACACTCAGCTTCAAATTCCGGACCTCTAAATTTCCTCAACAGAAATTCACGAAAAGGACGTTGTCTTTCCTCCAGCGATCCCCAATTGAGTTGCCGGAGCATTTCCGTGACACTCGCTCATTGGTCGAACCTACCAGTAACAAAGCTAGCTGCTCGCCTCTGAACTGCTTCTATGTCTTCCTTTAAACTAATCTGCTGCGGGTCCCAAATACTTGAGCAATACTCAAGACGTACAAGCGTTTTATACACGATCTCCTTTACAGATGAAGTACATCCTCCCAAAATTCTCCGAATAAACCGAAGTCGACTGTCCACCTTACTGTCCTTACATGTTCATTTCATTTCATATCGCTCTGCAATGTTACGCCTAGATATTTGAATGACGCGACTGCATCAAGAAGCTCACTACTAATGCTGTATTCCAATATTATGGGTTTGGTTTTCCTACTCATGCGCATCACCTTACATTTTTCTACATTGATAGCTACCTACCACTCTTCGCACCAACTAGAAATTTTGTCTAAGTCATCCTGTATGCTATTACAGTCAGTTACAGACGACACCCTCCCATACACCACAGCATCATCAGCAAACAGCCGCAAATTACAACTTACTCTGTCCAACAGATCATTTAAATATATAGAAAATACTAGCGGTCCTATCACACTCTCCTGGGGCACGCCTGACGATACACTCGTTTCTGATGAACACTCGCTGTCGAGAACAACGTGCTGCGTTCTATTACTTAGGAAGTCTTCCAGCCAGTCACTAATCTGTGAACCTATTCCATAATCTCGTACCTTCGTTAGCAGTCTGCAGTGTGGCACCGCGTCAAATGGCTTTTTGAAGTCGAGAAAACCACAATCCGCCTGTTGCTCTTCATCCATGGCTCGCAAGATATCGTGTGAGAAAAGGGCAAGCTGAGTTTCACATGAACGATGTTTCCTGAACCCGTGCTGGTTCGTAGAAAGAAGCATTTTCATCTAAAGGAAATTTACTATATTCGAACTGAGAATATACTCCAAAATTCTACAGCAAACTGCTGTCTACGATATTGGCTTGTAATTGTGTGGGTCAGTTCTCTTTCCTATCTTATAAACGGAAGTCACGTGCGCTTGCTTTCTTCCAATCACTAGGAACTTTGCGCTGAATTAAAGATTTGCAATAAATGCAAGTTAAGTAAGGGGCTAATGCCGCAGAATAGTCTTTGTAAAACCGAACTGGTATTCCATCCGTACCAGCAGACTTTTTCGTATTTAGCTCTCTCAGCTGCTTCTCTACACCGGAATGAGATTGATTTTCTTTGCAAGATGTAACAATCATGCAGGCTTGCGTAGGCACAATATTTTTGTAAAATTTCAACATGATGGATGATTTCAGGATAGCAACTTACAATTTTTATTAATAATTTAAAAAAAATCCAAATTTGCACACAGCTAGTTCTCTCTTTATTTCTTTCACGACCAAGAGTTTCAGTGTCTCCTGTCGCCGTCTAATAGTTTTTGACGACTAGTTTCGGGCTTACCTGAGCCCATCATCAAGTCAAACCTATGAGAGAACATAATCACGTATTAAAACATTACAATTTGATTTACATATCATGATCATCTTGTTTTCGACTTACACTGCAAATGTAATACACACCATCTCAATGTCATCACCAATATACAAACGACACATCGTCAAATGTACAAAAAACATTTTATATTCATTTTTTTTAAATGTGTCTTATTATTACTCTTTCAACGCCAGGCATCAACTGGTAACGCCATCCTACCTCGTTTCGCCAGGAAGGCGTATTATGGTAGAGGTCACCACATAGCATCTTTATTTGTTTAATTCTAAGATTAAAAAACTTCATACAAAATTGTAATGTCAAAACTAAAAACCATTTTTTCCCTATTATCATAATATTTTTACCCAAAAACATAAGCATTGTATGCAATCAATTTTTCATGTTGTTCACGTCATGAATGACGTATCATTACGATCAAAACGAATGTACACAGATATGCAAAGTTGTAAAACATCGACTCAGGTGTATACAATGCTTCTAATAGACAGTACCCATCTATAAATTTTTATACAATTTTTTGGTTTTGTTATACTGAAATTTGTCTGGAGTGTAGCATTGTATGGCAGTGAAACGTGGACGATAAGGAGTTCAGATAAAAAGATAATAGAAGCTTCAGAATTGTGGTGCTACATACGAATGATGAAAATTAGATGGGTAGATAACGTAACTAATGAGGAGGTGCTTAACCGAATTGGGGAGAAAAGAAGTTTCTGGCATATCCTGACTAAGAGAAGGGATAGATTGGTGGGACACATTCTGAGACATCAAGGAATAATCAACTTAGCATTAGAAGGAAACGTGTGGGGTAAAAATCGTATAGGGAGACCGAGAGATGAATATAGGAAGCAGATTCAAAAGGATGCAGGTTGCCGAACGTATTCTCAGATGAAGAGACTTGCACAGGACATGGTAGCGTGGAGAGCTGCATTAAACCAGTCTGCGGATTGAAGACCACAACAATTACCGAAGCTTAAAGCCTTCCTGGCGGGAAAAAGATTTGACAGCGATGAAGAACTTAAACGAGGCGTTACTACGTATCTCAATATGCTGCGGCGGGGGACTATGAAGGTGGGATACAAAAACTCATCAGACGTTATGAAAAATGCCTAAATTTGCTTGGAGATTATGTGGAGAAATAGTGCTCTTTCCAATAAAAACGTTTATATATGTAATATTTACTCCTGTGTCTTTAATTGAACAAACTGGTTCCACTTTCCGGATGGCAATCGTAGTTTGTAAGTGTAGCGACTGATGACCACTGCAGTTTGGTCACAAACATTTACATACATTTGATTGGCCACCTGGAACTGAGAAGACAGTGCCGAGCCCAGAGAGCGTATGGAAAGCCTCGCACAGGGACAGAAGAGGGTGATGTGTACGGCTACTTACGGCGAGGCGTAGATGCGGCACATTACTGTTAACGTAGGCAAAGGATGGCGGCGGCTGATAGTGGGTACAGACCTGGTTCCGTGGTTGTCACCTTGGACAGTCGTCCGAAGTTGTACACCCGACGGTTAAGGATTGTCTCTCTGATTACAGCTCGGATAGGGTTCAGTGGTGTTCGTCCCAGATACAAGTGGTCTTAAGGGTTATGTTGTGATCACCGCTGATGCACTCGGATCGGATTTGGTTTGTCTGACTCTATGTAAGACTAAGGGCAGTTTGACGTGCGCGCCGTTAAGTTTACTGTGTTTTCTGATGCGATTTAATGTTAGTTCAGACATAATTGTTTCATGTTAATTTTCCTTTTAATCAGGGACGTAATCTTGTGTATTAAAAGAATCTAGGAAAACTAAAATTAGTAGGCCAGACCAAACTACCCAACTGATTACCTTCAATTTTAAGGAAGGATATTCATCCACAGATTTGTCATCAAGTATCAGAATTTACATAACTATCGCGTTCTTATTTCTCTACTCAAATGCTTTACCCTTCGGTAAGTATCTTATGGACATGTCCTTGCTGTAAACTAAAGTCAGTAAGTCAGGCCGTCGTATCCGACCTATTTTCTTCATTTTCATTCGTAGATATGTCATCAACTATTTACTCCTGTGTCTTTAATTGTACAAACTGGTTCCACTTTAACTGAAATATCTCCATCCTTTATTTTTATTCAAACGCGTTATCCTTCTACCTTTGAATTATATACTTTAATCAGTTTGCTTTACGATATCTTTGGTTCTAATTAAGGTACGCAGTTATTTTTGACGTGGCAACACTCACCGGATCAAGCTCTTTCATTTGCACTTTTAAACACTTGCATTGATTGATTCTGAAGAAAGTTATGCGTGAACATTCAACTATAATTCCATTTTTTCCCAACTAAAGTCAGTCGGTCGAGCCGTTCTATCCGACCGATTTCCTTCATGTTTGCTTTAAACAAAAGGTATTCATTCGCAGATTTATCATCAAGTATCAGAATTAACTTAAGTCTCTCTATCCTTCATCTTTATTCAAACACGATGTCCTTCTGTCCTTTCACTGAATATTTTAATCGGTTTGTTTTACGATATCTTCGGTTCTAATTGAAAGACGACCGTCTGTCGTCTTCCATATATTTCTTTATAAAATTGTAATTTATTTGATGTTGCTAGATTAGCATTTTGTTAAATTAGAACCCCACTGTTTTCAAGGCATGAGGAAAAGCATTTTTATTCCATTTTTTAAAATATTAGTTTCTGAAATGTTAGTTGTTATTGCTAGGATTTTGTTATTTTAATAATTTATTATTGTCCCTGAGAGAATGTGTACTTATTTTACTTTTAAGTGGATGTGCGAGAATCTAATGGCTGTCTAAATGTGGGTAGTGACAGCTCGCTTTGCATGATTCTCTCTGGCTCAGAGTCGATAGTTAGTTGTTACCAACCCCTTTTGCTGATACGACCAAAGAGGTTTCTACATCCTTTGGTTACAAGCCAGACGACGAACATTCTCCAGCACGAGTTTCGAGGTCCTCTCTCCCCACCACTGCTGTTTTCTTTGATTTCCCAGTTTCTGGTAGCTTTCCTGCGGCTCCTAGCCGCCCGGTGGTCACTTTGTGCTGGGATCGTGGTGAGGTAAGGTTGGTTATGCTCTTGTGCCCACGGATATGGTAGCGAGTCGTCGTCTAGCATGTTTAACTTAGATTTTTTTGAATATTCCTTCCGATCGAGCACGGAAATGTGCTCTAGTTTTTCAACCCAGTGATTTCCAATAGATAAACGCTGTGTATGTGTTACTAGTTGCAGTTTGATAACGGCCTGGTGTATTCAAACTTTTTGTGATTATGTGGCTGAATACGAACCCTGTGTAAATTCTATCTATCTTTGTGGGCCCCGATTTCTAACAGACAATATGTTCATTTTTGTACAGTGCATGTAAGAATCTTTCATATCGTTTCCTTCCGTGAGTGATATATGTTCCACGTGGTTGGTTCTTAGAACAAAGCATTTAGCTTCCACTATTGTTAGTTCCATGCTCATCAGGCAAGTACCTATGTGTGTATCCTTCTGATTTCCACTAACATTTCACGATCTTCTCTCCCCACCTATTTTAACTTTGCTGTTTTTTCTCCGAACTTGTAGTGTGCACTCAGTCTTTTCAGTAATTCTCTCCGAGCCTTGTACAACCTCCTTCAAAAGCCTGCTTATGGAATTCTATGTATTTCTAAGGGTTGCATGCCGTAGTTTTTATTTTTATTTTTCTGACTTTGTAATTATTTCACTTTTCTGGGTTTTGAGACTGGACTCCATCCATCTCTGTAATCGCTCACTATCGCGTGTTGCTGCATTTCATTCGTTTCCTTTTGTTATTCTAGACATTTCTATGGGTTATATGCCGCAGTCAATTTTCTTTGTTTTTCGCAAATTGAATTTCTACATTTTTATCGGTTTTCAGAACCACGTGGATCCGAACTCCTACTTCAGGGGTTTGCAGCTAGTCATCTGAATTCAAGCCACTTGTCACAAAACCAGTGCCTAGATAGTTTACTCTCAGATTGCAACTTAAGAGTCCGCCGTGATTTTGTGTAATGAATCCGATTTTTAACCACTTCACTTTCACTGGAGTGCGAACATGGAACGTCGTCGCGTGTCGCTGTTACCATGTTTGCTCGCGGTCTAATCTAAATCCAACTTAACGTGGCTATACTCACGCACCATCTCAAATCAGGCATGACAGACCAGAGCCATCTTCGCAGTTTTATTGAATATTGTGTTGTGTGGTACCTCCAGGTTTGCTGAATTTCGGCTACGATAGTGGCACCTGCTTCTGCCTCGTTTCAGCACGCTGATTTTGGTGAGTTTCGCTGTTGCATTGCGTGCGTGTGAACGAGTGAGTGTTGTTTGTAAATCCTCCCCCCCCCCCCCCCCCCAGTAGCGTTAAGTTCTGGGTAATTTATGAAATTCGATGTTGGTCACCGTCAGTATTAGAACATGTACATGGTATGCTTTTTTATTGTATTAACAAAATTGGTACCCAGTTTGCTTGTAATCGACTTGAATATACTAGTTAAGTTCAGTATAATTTTGACTTGCCTATAAATTGTAGTTTTCGAACACCGTCCCCCTTTTATTTTTGTTTTTCACCAGTGCTGAGAACAAGCTCAGATGCAATTTTTTTATTTTTAAGTTCCGTTGCACCATAAATGTTTTTCTTAACCACCTTTATGAAATAACTTTAATTGTGGTGGCTTGTTTATTAATGCCTGTATATAATTTCGTGTGAGCTACTACGTATATGGGCCACTGTATCGCTAACTTCTTGTTATTAGAGTGATTTTAACCAAGTCAGTTCTCAATTTGGGCCAGGGAACAAGGTTTTTGCAGCAGGGAGTAGCCGGTAGTTCACACGGACCTTTTGCTAATTTTACTGCTAAAATTAAGCTTTTTTATAACAGTGAACTCCTATCTGGGTACCTCCTACCAGAATTGAGGTTTTATTTCGTACAGTGGCCAACTTTTATAATTAAGGTACGCAGTTCTTTTTGACCTAACAACACTCAGCGGATCAAGCTCTTTCATTTCGCTTTTAAACACTTGCTATGATTGATTATGAAGAAAGCTGTGCCTGAACATTCAACTTTACTTCAATTTTTTCCCAACTTTCTTGTCATTCCACTAACGGTGCTAAGTATTCGAACGGGTTCTCTAGTTATTTTTCATTTAATACTCTTTCTATCCCGTGTACACATTTCTGTCGGTTGCAGTTCACACGTAACTGACTACTTTTTGATTAACATTTCAAAGTCCGCCGCACACCGTCGGTTGGCTTGCGGAGTATGGATGTAGATGTAGAAGTAATTTTGGTGTAACCAGTGAAAGAGTTGTTACGCTTTAAACGAGTGTTTGTCAACATGTGGGTCGCGACCTACATAAAGGCCGTCCAGTCTTGCTCGGATGTCGCCGTCTCAGGAGGATGTGTGTGTATCATAAAAAAAATTATTTAACTTGAAAATTACGGACATTTCCTAACATTAATTATCCGTTGAATAGATCATACATTGTTTTATAATACAATGTGTTAATAATGAATTAGCGAAAAGTCTGAATACCGTTTTGACGAATCACTCATTAGGTAAACGTACATGATACAATAAGTTATTCAGAAAAATTCAAAAAACAAGTTATACTTTTTTAACAAATTGTCACCGGCCGCGATGGCCAAGCGGTCTACGGCATGGATATTTGTGCCGTCCTTAGTATTAGCAAGTACATAAGTAGTTTGTAAGTTTAGGGACTGTTGACTCCGTACTTAAGTCCCATAAGCTCTACAAACATTTGAACAAATTGTCCATACAGTGGGGCCTTAATGAACATAATTCACTTCTGAGTCTTACCTGAAATGTTGAAATACTCACTGAGCAAAATATATTTTTCTTTCGGAAATGATGTAAAAATGGAATAATGTGTTCCATTCCGAAAAATACACAAAAAGAACTTCGTTCAACGAATTAAAAGAGAGCTGAAGCAAAAGAAAGATTTGTTTTCTTTGAGATAACATAGTTTTGTTACGGTTCGTGAGGAGAGAGCGTAGATCGCCAGAATATTTTTATTTGGAGGGGGTCGCCAGAAAATTTTTACTTGTAAGGGGGTCACATATTCGAAAAGATTGGAAAACACTGCTTTCAAATGTTCAAATGTTTGTGAAGCTTATGGGACTTAACAGCGGTGTCAGCAGTCCCTATATTTACAAACTACTTATGAATTAACTAAAGACAGCACAAACATCTATGTTCGAGGGGAAGATTCGAACCCCCGACGGGGAGCGGCCTCGCGCATCAGAGCACAGCGCCTCAATGCGCTCGGCCAATCCGCCGCGGCTGAACCACTGATTTAGACGATTTTACTGTCGGACTGATTCATATAAAAAGGTATGTACAATTGGAATTGTAGTTTT
Source organism: Locusta migratoria (assembly GCA_026315105.1). Classification (NCBI taxonomy): domain Eukaryota; kingdom Metazoa; phylum Arthropoda; class Insecta; order Orthoptera; family Acrididae; genus Locusta; species Locusta migratoria. Next base: position 811,361,621 of record CM048744.1, on the reverse strand, counting down.
ACTCATTGATAATAGACAATTTTTCTGTTAACGACTTTATTGTGCGGGCCGATATAAGTCAGTAGGGGTTAACACGTAATTATGTAACCCGTATGCATGCAGATGGTTTTAGTAATCATTTGTGGCATATAGATATTCGCTAAACAAGTCTGTAGTTTAAATTTAAGGGTGTTGTTCCTTAGTAGCAACATCCTGTAAACTAACTGATGTTAAGTGGCGCCTCACGCACAATTTTTCATGTTACCTGCTTTCACATTGTGTATTTCTTGTCGAAATATAGTTTTCTGTTTATTTTCCTTATGTGCAGGCTGAGTGTCGCTAGTGGCTCTGTACTACGCTGTCTAATAGTTTATGAGTCTTGCCATTGAATTTTTCGAATTTTTCTATCTCTGTCGTGTTTGATAATTGAAAATTTGAGTACACTACATGATTAAATAACAGTTTAAGTAGCTACCAACTTTTGCACTTTACGGATTCAGAATGTATATGTGACGTCTGCAGAGTATTTAAGTCATTGATGTGTTGTGTGTGTTTCAGCTATTGACGCATTAATCTAAATACAGTGAAGAACACCATAGCCTTGGCGCGTCTGTTGCTATGTATGTAGGTTTGCATTGCGAAAGTCCATAACAAGTACTACTGTTTGTGATACCATGATTAATTTTCTTTTGTAAAACAAAACTTTTGCACTTTACGGATTCAGAATGTATATGTGACGTCTGCAGAGTATTTAAGTCATTGATGTGTTGTGTGTGTTTCAGCTATTGACGCATTAATCTAAATACAGTGAAGAACACCATAGCCTTGGCGCGTCTGTTGCTATGTATGTAGGTTTGCATTGCGAAAGTCCATAACAAGTACTACTGTTTGTGATACCATGATTAATTTTCTTTTGTAAAACATGGTTGAAATATATTTTTGTAACTATGTTATATGCTGATGAGGGAAGTAATACGTCTTTATTGACTATGTATGACATTGTGACGATCCAAAATTATGTTTCCGAGCATTTTTATTTTATTTTTTATATTTAATACTACAAACACATAAAATACACTTGACTTACTGGTTTCGTACGATTCATGCCAGGTATTTATGGAATCTTGTGTAAAGATTTTAATTTCGGGCCAGAGCCCGCCAATGCTGTTAATGTTTACATGTAAAACTCAAAGAACTTGGGAAAATATGACAGCTGGAGATCACATGTCCTCCGATCCTCAGCGTATTTGACTGTTTCTATTAAAAAGATTTTTATTACTGTTAATAATGAAATATTGAAAGAATATCAACATTAAAGTTATGTGATATGTTAGTTGTTCTAAAACTTTAAGAACTTTGAATAGTGGTCGTGTTCCATTTTGATTTATTCTTTAACCTAAAGTGTTTCTGCACCATTAATGTTATCTTGCTGTGAGTTAAATATTTTATTATTTTTATCAGTGATCAATGACCCGTGTTTATGTATGCTTGCCCCATATTTATATGGGTTTCCACCTGTGTGATTGAACGTGTATGTTCATGTGAATGTGGAAGGTTGCCTTTAATATTGACTGACTGCCGCGCTCTGGCTTACGGTCGCTGCCTCGCGCCTTAGACTTCGTTTTGCAGAAGTTAAGACAACGTGACTTCGTTTTACTTGGCAAGATGGCGAGGTGACTGTGTTCTTAGTGGCGTACCAACATAATCTTGGACGAAAGAGGTGACAGGAGACCTCATTGGGGCGGATGAAGGAATTGTCTTCGCCAGGTAGCAAGGGTTGGTAAACAGTAGGTTCTGAACGCGCTCTGAGACGCTTTCCGCGCGCCCTATTTCCGGTGTGTGGTGGGGTCAGCTTTATCTATGACCTTACAGCTTCACTCTTTACTCGTCATTCTGGCTCCGATGGCCGTGGAAGTAAGTACTCTGCCGAATCATGCTGCAGGGAAGGCATGCTCTTAGGACCTTGCTTTCTATGTAATCAGGCAGTCTTCGTTTTTCATTGATAGTTTTCTTGAGTAATTCTTTCACCATGTGAGGCGAAGTGTTTCCTAATTTACAGAACTGCTGTAATTCAGAGTAAATTTATTATCTGCATTTTCATTCCAGTGATGATTTTGTGTACGGTTTTGCTCAAGTTAGAATACACGTGTGTGACCTTCAGCCTTTATGTAAATTGAGTATGTTTGAATTTTCTTGCTGTTTTTAACTAATGTTTTCACGTCACATCTGTATCCATGAATATGCTAAATATTTCTTAGATTTTCTTGTTTGATTCCATCTTTCCTGTCTTGTATGACCGATTGCACCATGTGCTTTCATAACAGTCGTTATTTTGGCCTTCAGCCATGGTTTTATTAATACTAGTTTTCTTCTGTATGAATACTCGTGTTTGCTTTACTTGCTTATTCTAAATTAATTTCAGTATGTAAATGCTATGAAATTCGGTGTGGTCGCACACAAGGTGGTACTTAAGAATAGCATGCCACTGCCTCCCCAAACATGAGTTCGTTTAGTGCGCAGTATAATTAAATTTGTGCTCAAGACACCTGCCATCTCGTCAAGACGCCGCCGATGCTTCATTTCGTCGGTGCTTTCATGTGTTCCAGCATTGTAATGTACCGTCAAGCATTATGTGTGTGTCTGTGAATGAATGAATTAATGTGCTTTCAGCTAACCATTGTGTATTTGAAAATTTCCTCCCACGTTACGTCCATATTCATAAAGGGCAGAAATAATTTTAATACAGCCAGTAATTAAATGTTTTAATTCACTTAATTTGGTCTCCTCACATTTATTTGTTTCTTATTTTACTGAATAAATTATGATTTTAAAGTATCAAACCTCTACTTTATGATTTAATGCTCCCCATCCCATGTTTAAATCTCTATTAATTTATTTTTAACATTGATTTTGTGTTTGTTAAAACGTTGGATGCTCTCTTAAGGAGTAAGCAGTTAGGTAAATTTCCATTGCGCATGTACTGTGGCCACTCAAAGTAATTTAGAACAGCAGTGAGTGTTTTAACTTACATTTGCAGGTCTCAACTGCCCGAGATCTTGCTTGTTTTAATGACAGTCTACTTTCAACTTTAAGATGAAGAGGTCACATGATCGACCTGTAACGTTATAAATACGTATGTCAGTACAGCAGATGACAGTCAAGCAGTTATCGTACCTCCGTCTGTTTTCGTCCGTCTGTATTCTTAAGCTATGGAAGTAAAATATGTGTCCTGCCTTAAGCTACAGAAGTAAAATATGCGTTTTGCTGCAAGGTATGGAAATAAAGTCTGCGTTTTTGCAAAAATAAATTCTGTTTTCGATAATTAATTAGTGTATTGATTCAGACTTGAACAACCCAGGAATTTTTCTGTTATGAATATCGATGTGTTATGAGTGATTGCAGTTGAAATTACTCAAAGTGACCAGCTATTACACAGGTACGCTTCAACATGATTCACTTTATATCTTTAAATCAGAAGCAATTTTCTGCCAATTATGTATAAATGTTTTTTGTGCTGTATTCGTATTGTGGAAATTTGTGAATATTGTTATATTTATGGAGGTTCATGCTTAGGGATTTATAATATCAAATTCATATACAAAAGGCTGTGTAATTTCGCAGAAAACGGAAAGTGACAATGTGGCAAGAAAAGGTGTAAAAGCGCGCAAAAATACACTTGCGCGCTACGGAATCTTCGAAACGGAGCAGGAATCGTGTGCTTGCATCTGGAGTGATCGTACGCACAGTGAGCAGCAGGGGCTGCAGGATTTTATAACATGCATATCTGGGAGGCAATTACTTCAAGATTAACTATGAGTTTGCCTCAGATGATATATTAAATGCACTGACAATTTGGTGGCTATTGATTCATTTGTTTGGACACTAAGAAGAAGATTATTAGCCATCTTTACTGTTCTGACCTGTTGCACTCAATGCTGTAGCCAGCCACAATCATCGCTCGTCGTTGCAACACAGGCAAAATAATTTTATTTAGAATTGTATGTAAGCATGGACCTCTTTATTGTCTTTGTTTAAATTTTGCACAACAATCATCAGTAACTTAAAACTAAACTTACCAACCATGATCATCCTAACTCACGTACCAAGCAGGGTCCTATCCTGTTAACGTATATATATCCGAGTGTCCTAGAAATTATGTTTGTGTGAATACAGTGCTCAGATGTTGTTGATTCAACGTAGTTTTTCATGACAAGTGATGAGAGCACTGTAGTGAATAGGTTATTTGCAACACTAATTTTTATGACTATGTAACTTTGAGCTTTTTTGTGTAGTGGTTTGTGTATAGCAATTATAAAAAAAATGAGTTACTTAATACTTGTAAATCAAACAGATAAATTAATAGTTTTCTTAAATTTTGGTCAGTTTAAGGACCACCACTAGTAATTTGAGAAAAGCTTTGGTTGTAGTTAGTTAAAACAATAACAGAAATAAAAAATAAAGCACCGAGTGAATTTCTCATTTGATGATAATACTTTTCAGTGCTAAAAAGGTAGTTTGATTTTGAGGAGAACCGAATAGTCACAGCTAGTAAAGTAAAAGGGTTAAATGTAAATCAAACATAAACCAGTTGACAGTAGATTGAAAGCGATTAACTGGTTAGTAATCTTGCTTTATTGTGAAACAAAGAAACATTTACATTTTGAATATTGCTGTCAAAGGTAGAGTTACCAACTCTATTCCCAATATTCACAATATTATATCGTTCCTAAAACAACATTAGTCTGTGTACCATTATTGCGAGTTGTATGTGTCATCATCAAAAGACGCTGCAGGTTTGTTCATGTGTAATTTGTATGGTAAATTATTCTTACAGTAAATGTATGTACTTTAGTGCTTATGTTCCTTGTTTCTTATCAAATCAATTCTACCAAGAAGAATGATCAATTAGTGGAGCCTTAGCAATGATCAGTATAGGTTTGCAACTGATTTATGTCTAATTAGGCTGGCGACCGTAATTTTTTTGGTAATTACAGCATTTTACTTGAACTTTGCCATTGTAGGATCTGTCTATATCGGTTTGCATCTTCTTCCTTGTGTTATGAAATCTTTAGGTGAAGAAATTAAAAAGTACGATAGTAGTATGTGTTGGGATTTATCGCGGTCATTTCTAAATCCTCTCGACGGGGCATATCTTTAGCCTGTGATGGTGTGGGTTGCGTGTTGTTGTGGGTAAGTGGCAGTGTGATATCAAGTTGTTAACCATTGTTACTTGTTTGTGACTGCATACCGTTCCGCATTAGAGATCATTTGACACAGACTGAAACCATGTCGCATAATCCGTGCAGGGACAAGGTATATCTGTTTCTTTATTTTATGTCTCTTTCCTGAGTTCGAAGCTCATGGCCGCACAACTTTAAACGCGTAATGGTAATTTGAGTTAGAAACATATATTTCGGAAATCGTTAGGGACTCCAGTATTAAGTAATCCATAGTGTCAATAGGTTTCCGAGATTACAAAATTTTAAGCATTACGTCTGGCCACGTACAATGCAGTAGTTGATGGCCTTCATTTCGAGAGGAACCCGTTTTCTTAGAGTTGTGAAATACCTTCAGAAATAGTTGAGAGGCTTAAAACGAAGGTGTTTGTGAGCACAGGTTCGCGCAGTATAGCGTTAATGGACTACAGCAGCAGACAACCGACTCGAGTGTTTCTTTTAGTAACACGACACCTCCTGCAGCACGTCTACAGAAATCCCGACTATATAGTTTGGATCCTGTTTGAAAAAATCATAGCTGAGTCAGTTTTCCCCAAATGTACGGTGCTTCTCGCTATACGGCTCGATAGAAGTTCTGCCCTTGTTCCATAGGAAACGAATCACTCTTTGTTTCTCTAACCGCCAATTTCAACAACTGACAGCAGCGCTATATGGTGGAGCTACACGGACACAAAAGAAGATAGGTCGAACGCTAGGAATCGATGTCTTCCCATATACAGCAGTAATACACAAAAACAGAACCCCTTAAGTTGGGGTAAAGACTTACTGATTTGCCGTCATAGTCACTGCCTTGATTTATGATTTTCTGGATGTGATCTGAATTAAGGAAAGGGAAACCTGAATTTCTAGCTTTTGTAGATTTGGTGAAAGCTTTTGACAATGTTGATTGGAAAACACTCATTAAGAAATCAACAAGGGTAAAATGTACGGAAAGAAAGGTTATTTATAACTTGTACATTAACCAAAAAGCTGTAATTAGAGTTGAAGAGCATGAAATGCGAAGGGAGTAAGACAGGGATATAGCCTTCCTCCAATGTCATTTAATTTGTATATTGAGTCAGGTGTGAAGCATGCAAAGAGAAATTTAGGCTATACGCCGATGCGCGAGGCCGTTCCCCATCGAGGAATCGAATCGCCCCCGCCCCCCTCGGGCATGGATGTTTGTGCTGTCTTTAGTATAAATTAGTTTAGAGATAGTTCTTAAGTTTATGGACTGATGACCCTGCATTTAAGTCCCATAAGCTTAACTAACATTTGAAAATTTGAAAGAGAAATTTGGAGAAGTAATTAGAGTTCAGGGTAAAGAAATAAAAAAATAGTGCGTGTTGCTGATGACATTGTAATTTTGTGAGCAAAGGACCTGGAAGAGCAGTTGGACGGAATGCACAGTATGTTGAAAGGAGTGTATAAAATGAACATTAACAAGAGCAAAACGTGGGGAATGGAATGCAATCTTAGAAAATCAGGCGATGCTGAAGGTATTAGATTACGTAACGAAACAATAAAGGCCGTAGATGAGTTTTGTTACTTGGGCAGTAAATAACATATGATAGTCGCTGTACAAAGAATATAAAATGCAGAATGGCAATGGTAAAAAATGCGTTTCTGAAAAAGAGGAATTTGTTAACATGGTATATGAATTCAAGTATAAGGAAGTCAATTCTGAAGGCATTTGTACGCAGTGTAGCATTGTACGCGAGTGAAACATGGATGATAAACAGGTCGGACAGGAAGAGGATAGAGACTTTTGAAATGTGGTGCTACAGAACAATGCTGAAAATTAGGCGGAGAGATCGCGTAACTAATGAAGAGGTACTGAACAGAATTGGGGGGAAAAGGAACTTTTGGCATACCTTGACTAAAAGAAATGATAGATGGTTGGACACATTATCCGTCCTTTTTCTTTTTTTTCCGAAAGAGTCCAAAGAAGGACAGCTCGCTTCGTATTGTCACGATTCAGGGGAGACAGCGTTACGGAAATGATGCAGGATCTGGGATGGAAATTATTACAACAACGGCGCTTATCGCTGCGGCGTGGGCTACTTACGAAACTCCAATCTCCAACATTCTCCTCCGAATACGAAAATATATTCTTGACTCCCACTTACATAAGTAGAAATGACCATCAGAATAAAATACGAGAAATCAGAGCTCGAACGGAGAGATTCAGGGGTTCTTTCTTCCCGCGCGCCATTCGAGAATGGAATGGGAGATAAAATAGTATAAAGGTTGTCCGATGAACCCTCTGCCAGGCACTTAAATGTGATTTGCAGAGTATTCCATATAGATGTAGATGCAGAATCGTAAGTTTAGCATTGGAGTGAAGTGTATGAGGGAAAAATCGCAGAGGGAGACCAAGAGACGCATATAGTAAGCAGATTCAGATAGATGATGTTGCTTGTCGTTCTTATGAGGAGATTAAGAGGCTTGTTCAGGATAGAGTAGGTTGTCGAGGAGCATCACACCAGTATAAAATATGTTCAAATGTTTGTAAATCTGTGGGACTCAACTGCTTGGTCATTAGTCTTCAGCCTTACTTAAACTGTGGTAAACTAATCTAAGGACAGCAGAAACACCCATATCCGAGGCAGGACTCGTACCCCCGATGGCGAACGGCCACGGGCACTGCAGTACGGCGCCTCAGTGCACACGGCTAATCCTCCGCGGCACACAACATGTCAAGACTGATGATGACAACAGCAACAACAACTATCTGAAGCCACCCATGCCAAAGGCAGGACTCGTAGCCCCGACGGCGAACGACCACGAGCACCGCAGTACGGCTCCTCAGTGCGCACAGATAATCCTCCGCGGCACACAAAATCTCAGGACTGATGATGACAACAGCAACAACAACTATCTGAAGCCACCCATGCCCGAGGTAGGACTCGTACCCCCGACGGCAACAGCCACGAGCACTGCAGTACGGCGCCTCAGTGCGCACAGATAATCCTCCGCGGCTCACAACATCTCAGGACTGATGATGACAACAGCAACAACAACTATCTGAAGCCACCCATGCCAGAGGCAGGACTCGTACCCCTGACGGCAAATGACCACGAGGACCGCAGTACGACGCCTCAGTGCGCACAGATAATCCTCCGCGGCTCACAACATCTCAGGACTGATGATGACAACAGCAACAACAACTATCTGAAGCCACCCATGCCAGAGGCAGGACTCGTACCCCTGACGGCAAATGACGACGAGGACCGCAGTACGGCGCCTCAGTGCGCACAGATAATCCTCCGCGGCTCACAACATCTCAGGACTGATGATGACAACAGCAACAACAACTATCTGAAGCCACCCATGCCCGAGGTTGGACTCGTACCCCCTATGGCGAACGGCCTCGAGCACCACAGTACGGCGCCTCAGTGCGCACGGATAATCCTCCGTGGCACACAACATCTCAGGACTGATGATGACAGCAGCAACAACAACTATCTGAAGCCACCGATGACAGAGGCAGGACTCGTACCCCCGACGGCGAATGACCACGAGCACCGCAGTACGGTGCCTCAGTGCGCACAGATAATCCTCTGCGGCACACAAAATCTCAGGACTGATGAGGACAACAGCAACAACAGCTATCTGAATAGGGTGCGAGTTCTGTTTTGCACGAGTGACGATGTTGGAGACGGAGGCGGTTATTATTGCGACGTACAGCGTATGAGGTCAGGTTATGCTGCGAGACTGTACAACAGGTGAATGCCAGTGTTACAGTGGCCATGATCAGACAGCATCATAAATACTGGATTTAATTACACATGCAGGCAACGGCTACTCACGTGAAGGTGGGCGGGGGGTTCCCCTGGGCAGCACAGCTCAGCGCCACGTCGCGGCCCTGCTCCACCGACAGTGACGTCACAGAGTGCTGCGTCAGGCGCGGCGGCATCCCTCCAGTCGCCTCTGCAAACAGACGGGACGAAAACGATGTTTAAATGTTTGTAATGCTTGTTGCCAGAAACAAAAATCAGCACACTTTGTTAGTCTTTCGATACGCTCAAGATTTGTTGTCGAAACAATGCATCAGGAATCAAAATATCCATGGGTGTACTGCCGGTCCATAGTGTCCAACGGGCATAATATTTCGGCGATCATACATGCCGCCATAATCAGGTGAACTGACGGACTGAGCTCCCGAAAACGCGCCGGTACGGAGATTGGCACGTTACGGCGGCTCGAAGGGAACTGGGTTCTAGCCCGGTAGCGGGCGATTTAAATACCCTCGGCCCGCGGAGCGACCCCTCCGCGGTCCGCGCCCCGCGCCACGGTCGCGCAGTGGAACCGATTGCGACGGCGTCTGAGATGACGTCGATGTGAGGGCTCTGTCCGCCGTGGTCGTCACTGCGTTACGTTTGCTAGATTTACTCTGAATTAACCCAATCGCTGGTTCCCATGCTTTGCTAAGATTATAACCATAATCACGGATGATGAGGTCGTCACTTGTGAGAATTTCAATGGCCTCTCAAACGACGAAGTCCCAGTATCTCGACGTCTGTACCAGAATCCTAGTGCGTTCATACTCCATCGCGTGATTCTCCGACAAACAATGTTCAGCGACCTCCGACTTGCTCGGATATATCAATCGTGTGTACCTATTGTAATATATTTAGCCAGGGGGGTTCCGTTACTTTAAATAACTGAAGTATTCGATACCATAATTGGTCTTAATATTGTAACCTCATGTTTCATGTTTATATTACATAAGCATTTTATAGCGCTTCTGTCAAGTTATTTTACTCATTATTATTTGCATTACTAGGGTTTTCTAACAAACTAAATTAATTAATTATTGAAGCTTAATGTCGAACAATAATGGAAACATATATTAACACTGCACTTATTGTTGTTTACTTACGATCTATTCTACTGTTTATTTTGATGTAAAAAAACTTATTATTACATCTGTCATACTTTTATGTATCTTTGCGTAAAGCAGGCGTCATTAATGTTTATTGAACAAATTGTTAAATATTTAAATGTTGTACTTCCGTGTTCTAGAAGGTTCTAGATATATGATTGTGTATTTATACGCGCGAATTGGCGCGTACTCAGTGTCAGAAAGAAGTATGAGAGAGTCTCTGTAGTGAGTCTGAAGTAGGCGGGAGTATTATGGCAGTCTTTGTGAAGTAACATTTTATTTAGTGTGGATGTGTGTTGTGAAATTGCTATATCAGAAATGGGTGAATAAATAAACTTAAAAAATAAATGAAAATGTCACAAATGTAGTTTCCTGAAAAGCCAAGAACCCGACGTCACAACATAATTTTGTAATGTGTTAACGGCAGGCGAGCTACAAGATCTTCGAGACCACAGAACATCTACAACAGGTGATGTATATAAAAATGTGGCGTTAATTTATGTCCAGTAAAAAACAAATGCGCCACACTATGGTGTTCAACGCATCGATCCTCGACGGTACGCATCGTCTGTCCAATATATGACTTGCCCCATTGACACAGAATCTGGTACACGCCGGCCTTCCTCAAACCGAGATCATCTTTGGCGCTCCCCACCAGTGCACTGGTAGTGTGCGGATCTCCGTGCCGGCGCGTTTCAGGAGCTCAGTCCGTCAGTTCACCTGATGATGGCGACATGTATGATCGCCGAAATATTGTGCCCGTTGGACACTGTAGACCGGCAGTACACCCGTGGATATTTTGATTATCAAATACGCCGGGAGAAACTCAAGAATCACAATGCATTAGGAGTTCATAAATCGTTTAATACATTATTAATGAAACACACAAGATAACTGAGATATTCTGTAAATTTATTGGTTTACGAACCGGTTTTCGGCTTTTACGGCATCATTAGGTAAACATTACAAGTTTAAGTTTCAAAGATCTTAACTTGTTAGATATATAACTGTCAAAGGAGGGAAGTGTTTTGGTTTATAACTAACCTGCGGGAAATTATTACAATTCAAGTTGTAGTGTAAATTCCTGACATTGATAAAATATGTGACAATATAATAAATTATGACGATATCCTTCGTAATATAAAGTGAAAAAATAGAAATTGCCTGAACAACACTGATCAAAATGTATCTTATCTTAAACAGGTCTCATGTCTAGAAACAAGGAAGCGTTGTGAATATGTGTTCAAATTTTAACTTGTTAAATTAAACTTGACCAAAAAATTATCTTAAACAGGTCTAATGTCTGGAACATGGAAGCATGTGACAAAGTTGAATGAAACATGTGCAGATATATGTTAAAACTTTTTAACTCCATCATCATCATCATCATTTTCCATCTCCAGTTTCCCGGGTGTGGCTAACAAGCGCTCTCCATCTCATCCGATCTTGATATACCATTTGGTCTTGGACATCATCCCAGTTAAAACCCTTCTTCTCTATGTCTGATTTAACTGCCTCTATCCATCGTCTCCTTGGCCTTCCTCTTGGTCTTCTTCCTCCCACTTCCATTCTGAAGCATTTTTAGCTGTTCTTGTTCTATCTGTTCTCATTACATGGCCATACCACTGCAGTCTTCGATTCCCCAAGATGTTCGCAATAGGGACCCTGATACCAGCTGTTTCCCTGTGTACCTCATTTCTGCTCTTGTCTCTCCTGGTACTTTGATTCATAGTCCTGATAAACCTCATTTCTGTTGCTTGGATTCTGCTGTAATCCTTTTTTTAACAATGTCCATGTTTACATGCCATATATAAGGATTGGAGTGAAGTAAGTGTTATACAAAGTTAACTTTGCTGCCTGGGGTACTTTTTTTTCCGAGAGTAGATTCCGAACTTACATGTAGAAATTTGATGCTTTTTGTGTTCTGTTGAGGATTTCTTGCCGGATGGTGTTGTCCTTGGAAAAAATACTTCCAAGGTACTGAAAGTGGCAAACTGATTTAATTTTTGTTCCCTCCAAGTAGATGTTTGAACTTGTTCCCTCTCTGTTTATGGTCATCTCAACCGTCTTGGTCTTGCTGATTTTCAGTTTAAATTCTTTAAATTTATTGTTCCAGACAGTCAGGCTTTTCTGCCCTTCTGTTGCTGTTTCTCCCCATATTACAACATCATCTGCAAATACCAGTGATCTCGACTCATTTGCAATTTCCTTAATAGATTTTAGCATTCTGTCCATTAAATAATAAACAAGAGTGGTGATAGAGTTCCCTGCCGGACTCCCGTCTTCGTCTCAAACCATTCAGAGCGACCATTTCCTATTTGGACACTACTATTGCAAGTTTGATACAGCATCTTTACTCTGTCAATCAGGTAATTGGGCACTTTTAGATCTTCCAGGCATTTCCATATTTTATTGCGAGGGACACTATCATATGCCTTCTCAAGGTATAAGAACACCATCACTAAGTTCTTTCCATGTCCCCAATAGCCGGCCGCCGTGGCCGAGGGGACTGAAGCGCTCCTGTCACGGTCTGCACAGGCCACTACGGTCGGGGGTTCGAATCTCCCCTCGGGCATGGATATTTGTGCCGTCCTTAGGATTAGCTAGTTCATAAGTAGTTTGTAAGTTTAGGGACTGATGACCCCGTAGCTAAGTCCCATAAGCTATACGAACATTTGATTTTGTCCCCAATATTTCTCTGCCAAAATCCTCCTTACCGCAAAGATGAGATCTATAGTACTGCGCCCTTTCCTGAAGCCATGCTGTTCTTCTTCTAATAAGGATTCAACTATCTTCCTAAGTCTGGTTTCTATAACTTTTTTCCAGCAGCTTTAGGGTATGTGAAAGTACGGTGATACCTCTATAGTTTCCACACTTCTTTCGGTCTCCTTTTTTAAACAGTGGAATGATGATTACTTTTGTCCAGTCATCTGGAATTTTGTTGTTTGTCCAGATGACTGACAGAACTCTGTAGATCCATTGTAGGCCAGGTGTTCCGGCTGCCTTCATAATATCTGAGCTAAGCTCATCAAACCCTGGAGACTTTCCGTTTCACATATTTCTCAGTGCAGACTTAACTTCCAGCCAAGTTAATGGTTGTAGAACCTCTGGTGTTCTTCAGGTGGACAATCACTATAATCACTGCTGTCAACATTTCCATCCAACAGCGAGTTGAAATGGTTCCTCATTTCACTCCTAATTTCGGATTCGGTTCTCAACAGCTTCCGTTCCTCAGTTTCTAGCACAACGATGTTAGTACGCTCATATCTTTTATCCTTGACTACCTTATATAGCAGTTTTTATTGCATTGACAGTCTTCTTGTAATTTGGTGGTGAAGGATTCCTAACACTTATCCTTCTCGTTTTGGATCAGCCTTTTAACAGCCAACTTCTTCTTTCGATATTCCTGAGACAGACGTTCAATTTCAGTGTCATTTCTTACATATACTCTATTTTGTTTTTCCCGGTCTAATTTCTTCTTTAACACATTTCTTTCTTTAATTGCTGTCTTTATCATTCCACCAGGGTGTTTCCTTCTCTCTCTGTGCTGCACAGCTTCTGTAACAAGAGTGTCTTTAAAGAGCTTCCATTCTTCTTCTACCCCAAGTTTTTCAGTTTTGTGTATTCTATCCTTGATCTTTTTCTGGTACTCTTGTTTCTTTTCAGGGTTTCTCAACATCCAAGTCTTAATCTTTGGCATTTTCTTGTACTTAACTAATGGGACTCGTACATTTTTCAGATCCGCAGTTAACAGTCGGTGATCACTGTCCATACATTCACTTGGAATAACTTTAACATCTGTAACAGTCTGACTAGCTTTTTGGTCTGTTATGACAGTTTTATGTTGTCCATCCTAGCTGTAACGGGTTATTTCGTGACTCTTCCTTTTCTGATACCAAGTGTTCTTGATGATTAGCTTGTTTCGTACACACAAGTCTAGCAGCTGTTCTCCCTCAGGGTTACTCTTACCATATCCACAAGGTCCGATAATATTTTCGCACCCCTGCCTCTCCTTACCCACTTGGGCATTTAAATCACCCATGATGATGACATTATCTTCCACTATTAGGTCCTCTAGCTTTTCCAGGAACTGTTCTTTCTCATCAGCTGTGCAACCTGTTTGTGGGGCATAGACTTGGAAGATGGTTATGTAGGTGTTGTCAACATGTAGTTTCATTTGAATGATTCGATCACTCACATACCGGATGTCTGTATGTATGGCCACATATTTATGCAGGGGCAGGGCGACTCCATTTCTGGTCTCTGTTTGACTACCACACCAGTGTAGTATATATACATTTCTGAGGGTTTTCTTGCCAGAGCCTATCCACTTGGTCTCACTTAGGCCTAATATCTTTACCTTGCGCCTATCCATTAGGTCAACAAGTGAGCGTGAGGATGTTTAGATTTCCAAGTCTGAGTTTTTGTTTCTTTGTTGGCTTTTGTGTCTTCAGGGATCTCCAATATGCTTAAATTGAAATATGGTTGACTAGAAAAATAAGACATTACAGTTTATATCACATAAGCAGCAAAAACAGCTGTGATTACACAAGAACTTTATAATTTGTAAAATAAGGCATTACAATTTATATCTGGGAAGCAGCCAAACAGTTGTGATTACACAAGGATTTTACAACATGGCTATCAAACAGTAGTATAGGTATGAGGCAAGTGGGTAGGAGATGGTAGTTGACTTTATTTGCACAGGGTTATGATTAAGTTTTGCAGACAGAAGAGCACAGTAAATGGTGCACAATACTATATATAGGATAGGTTCCTGTGAATGTAGCCAAGAAAGTAAAATCCATAAATTTCAAAACGTTTTATACACATAATACCATTGATCACTTTCTACCCAATGGTCGATATAACCCTCCAGCCTTGGAAAAGAGTGGAGTATACAAGATTACTTGCAACTGAGGCAAAATTTACATTGGCCAGTCAGGCAGAGCAATTTGTTCTTGACTAAAGTAACACTTCAGAAATTGGAAACTTAGGCAAGAAAATTCTACATTTGTAAACCACCTGCTAACAGAAGGCCACAGTTATAACACATGAAGTCCTACATCATGTACAAAAAGGAAGGAAAATAAACGTCTTTGAAATAATGGAAATTAACAAACATATGTACACTTCCCCAAACCTGACATGTATTATTTGATGCGTGACATGGTCACTTTGTGGCTCATAATATATCGCGTTTTATCATCCTGTAAAACATCGTATCACATCGTATTTCATGAATTAATATGCCACTTCCTTTCAAATATTACATCCTGTTGAGTTGCATCATGTGACACATTATTTCATGTTATATTATGCAGCGTGAAAGTGATACGTTTGTAAGGGGTGTCACATGGCATAATGTAATTTCATCCCACGCCATATGACAATACTTGTTATTATAAATGCCTTAGTTGGTTCCATTTATTCATTTTACAGCAATTGAAAGTTCTGTATTTCACAAACCAAAGGGAGTTTGCGACGAAGCTTTTTGGGATATGTTCCAATCTGCTTGCATTACAGAACCTCCCGATTCTAGTGTTGAATGATAATAGGTACGAATGTAATTAGTCTATTATCATTTTCTTTTCCAAAACTTTTCTTATTATTTTTTCTAACGTTACTAGCTGAATTTATTTTCTATTATTTGAAATCGGAGAAGCTTTTTTAATTAACAAATATTAATTAAGTCATGCCAGAGGCATATATTGGACTAATTAGTATTTCTAATGAGACTAAATTAATTTCTTTTCTAATATGTTATTATGTTCCACAATTATCGTTAGGAAAGTTTTAACCTCATTAGTTTCCGTATAATTACTGTTTATTCCGCAATTATTGTTGAGAGCCTTATTTAAATGTATTTATAGGTGAAACACTATTATTATCAATTTACTCGATATTATTTACGCTACCTTTTACTATAGCTAGTTGCAGGTAATTGTTTACTTTTACATTGTCATGAGTTTAATTTACCTAAATAGCAATACTTAATTTTCAATGAAATTGCTTGGATGATATAAATAGGATGCTTTCGAGCCATGTGAATGAGTCTTGTTTCATCTTTAGTAAGAGGCACAGTCGACGCTAGAGGGTACTTTATGGGGCTTCTGAGCGAAAATTTGGGCTTCTGGGTCTTGTGACGTCATCAGT
Organism: Locusta migratoria; assembly: GCA_026315105.1. Classification (NCBI taxonomy): domain Eukaryota; kingdom Metazoa; phylum Arthropoda; class Insecta; order Orthoptera; family Acrididae; genus Locusta; species Locusta migratoria. The sequence continues at coordinate 811,345,382 of CM048744.1, read as the reverse complement.
GATGTCACGACCGCTGCAAGATGGCGAACATAAACAATAAAGCAATATAGCGGACATGAACAATATGCTTACATAATATTGAAATTTTCCGCATCCGATTATATTTTAATTCAGAAATGAGATGACGTAGAAGTGTAGAACAGAAATGTTTATGTCCAAATGACAGACTTGAACCTAACTGTAGTAATGAATGTAAACTTAAGCCTGTTTTAACACTATTAGGGTGCTAAAGTTGGCAGTGGCAGATTTACGTTCAACATAACGTTTAGCGATTTCCGTCGGCTCTCGCCCATTTGGGGCCGGCCATCCTGATTTTGGTTTTCCGTGGATTCCCATGTTCACTCCAGGCAAAATCTGGCATGTTTCCCTGTGAAAGACCACAGACGCTTCCTTCCTCTCTCGCTGTCCCACTTAGATTTAGTACGCTCAAGGATCTGTCAAATGGAGAAAGTACCCGAAACCAATAAAATAAAATAAAACACTTACCCATTTGAACCATGGCGTCGAGGTGACGCACAGAGCGTATTAATTTGTAAAATAGCCAAAACAAGCCACCGTGTTTTCCTCTTGAAATGCGGTCGATTAGAATTACATACATCGTGGTGTCGCACAAGTGTAAAGTGCGCGCCACCTACTTTCGCCGCGCGCCGCCATGCACGCACGGGCACCACTGAACGACATCGTTCACTTGGGACTGAGATAGGAACGAGTTAACTCTTCGGAATCAGATAGGCACCAGTGAAGACTTGGCTATCGGATAGGCACTAGGCAGGCCTCTAGTTCAACTATGTATCAGCATTCTGCAGTACTGAGCTATGTAAAAGTTAAGTATTGTATAAATTCTGTGCAATATATATCTCGTTCTAATTTACTCTAGTGTTTATAGTTTCTGCTCTCCCACTGGCTGGTCACCACCTACCTGCACAAGCGTGCATCCTTTATTCCTGTGTCGGTCTTTCTACTCGGCCACCGACACCTACGACGTAAACGAGACACAAAAGCGGCGACGAGGCTGGGGCACAAAATACATGATGTAATTTATACCAGTGAATCTTATAATTATGTATTAATGCACGCGGGCAAAATACCGATATTTGAATATAAATCTTTGGAACACACCTCCATTGGTGTTTTGGGTGTTGTTGGCCTTTTCTGCACATAAACAATAAACCTAAACACTTTTGGACAACAGCCTAGCAGCTTCAGGTTTCTATTTAGACAGTAATTTGGAACAAACATTACGCCGAAATAATTGTATCTTATATATTAAAAGAATATACGAAAACTACAAACGGCCAGACTAAACTACCTGTGGTGTCGCACAAGTACAAAGTGCGCGCCACCTACTTTCGCCGCGCGCCGCCATGCACGCACGGCGCGGCGATCTCACGACGACAGCCACGAGCGCCCTCTGCTGGAACGCCGCTCGTGGCCACCACTGAAGGACATCGGCCACTTCGGACTGAGATAGCAACGAGTTAGGACCTTCGTAATCAGATAGGCACGAGTGAAGACTTTGCTATTGTACAGGCACTAGGCAGGCCTCTAATAACTATGTATCAACATTCTGCAGTACTATGTAGAAGTTAAGTATTGTTTCATTCTGTGCAATATATATCTTTCTAATTTACTCGAGTGTTTATAGTTTCTGGCTGCTCCCCTCCGTACCTGCACCAGCGTGTCGGTCTCATTCCACTCGGCCACCGACACCTACGACGAGGCTGGGACGCAAAAGCGGCGACGAAGTCGGGACACAAAACTACCCGTCTGATTTCCTTCATTTTTGTTTTAAACGAAAGGTATTTAACCACAGATTTGTCATCAAATATCAGAATTAACATAACTCTCGCCTTCCTATTTTCTATAGTCAAACGCGGTTTCTTTCTGTGTATGTCTTATGGGGATGTCCTTGCTGTAAACTAAAGTCAGTCGGTCAGGCCGTTCTATACGACCGAATTCCTTCTTTTTTGCTTTAAACGAAAGGTATACATTCGCAGATTTGTCAACAAGTATCAGAATTAACTTAACTCCCTCCTATATTTTTATTCAAAAGCGGTGTCTTTCTGTCATTGCACAGAATATTTTAATCGGTTTGTTTTACAACATCTTCGATTCTAATTAATGTACGCAGTTCCTTTTTGACCTAACAACACTCTGCGGATCAAGATATTTCGTTGGCACTTTTAAACACTTGCATTGATTGATTCTGAAGAAAGCTATGCGTGAACAGTCAATTTTACTTCCATTTTTCCCAACTCTTTTGTCATTCCACTGACGGTGCAAAGTATTCGCACGGATCCTCTAGTTGATGAAACATGTCTGGGTAACAAGGCAAATCAATGTTTTCAGTATCATGCAGATTTCATTACCAATATGGTCTCTAGTCATCGTCACTTGAATCCAGCCCTACTGATATTATTTTTTTTTATTTTTATTTCTTCGTTGATCAGAGCACGTCTTCTCCACTAGTCTTCGCACACTTTTTCTACGTGACATACCGCCTTTCTCCAATCTTCTAATGTCACAGCAGCTAAGGCATGAGCTGTAATTTTTTTCAGTTCCGTGAGCGAAACGCTTGAGATATTATGAGTACGGATTTAATTTTTTACAATATTCCAGATTAATTCGATGGGATTCAGGTCTGGATGGTACGAAGGCAGTTGGACGGGTACAACTTCATTCTCTTGCAAACTTTTGTCAATACAATAAAAAGGAGACGTTTAGTGCCTCTTAACTAGTGGCAGAAGTTCGGCCTTCCGTACGTCGGAGTCATAATTTATGTTGTTGTTGGTCAGCCAGGATTGTATTTCACTTTTTAGAGAGCTAGAGAAAGACGGTTTATTCTCTTGTGTACTGTGATATGGAGAATTACCAAAAACAACAATACTTCTTGGAGGTAAGCTTGGAATAAGTTGGGTTTCAACGTATTTTTAAAGTTTTTGCTATCCATTTCTGAGTGATAGTCAGACGTTGTTCTTCTTTTTGAATCATGTATGAAAAATGCACCTGGAATGAAACCCATGTCTCTGCCTGCATGAACAACAATTAAACGGCGTCCGGCACTTTTGTTTGACAACACTCCTCGCACACTATCACTTTGCCAACATTTATTTACTGTATAATGCGTGCGAATCCATGTTTCATCTAAGTAAACAATTGATCGATTTGATTCTGATGCAGGAGTTTTACGTAAAAACATGAGAAAGTAAACCCTTTTAGCAACAATGTCCTTTTGTTTGCACAAAACAATACGTTTATTTTGGCACCCTCTAAAACGAAATCCCATAGGGAAAACAATTTTTCTAAAAGTTTCCTTGTTAGCTTTCAAGCTCAGTTTTGTTCGACGAAAGTTGTACAATTTTCGCAAAGTTGGTATTTCTTTATATTGTCCGTAATACCGTTGAAATTTCTGCCGTATAATACATTTATCCATATTATTGATAACATACTTATGGTAAAGTTCTTGCTTCTTCTTCTTCGGCGTAGAAACGTAAGTTCCACTCTGCTCCGCATCGTGTCCTTCTTTCCGTAATTTGGAAGCCATCTTCTTTCTCAGCTTTAACATTTTGGCAGCACGTTCCGTCGCCTTTTACACCGGCACGCTCAATCCTTCCTGTTTCTCGTCGTCAACGAATTTAATAACGTTAACCGCAAGCCGCCGCGCCTGTTGACGAAGACACTTTCCACGCTCACCTTCCAGTCTCGCAATTACAGGTAACAACGCGCACTAGTGTGATCGTAGCCAACACCGTCTAGATACAAGACCTTACAAACAAGTCCGCGTCACGTCACACCGATAGGCTGCCATCGCAAGTTCACTGGATGGCGCTACGAGGCAGTGGGCCCCAGCGGCCCCAGCGGCCAGCCACTCAGCTATCGGTGTGATGTGACAGTGACCTAATAGGAAGCCTTGTATCTAGACGGTGTCGCCGTAGACCGGCTGTACGTCGTCATGTGTCCAAGTTCGATCCTGCCGCTGCCGCGTTACCACTTCTTCTTTCCGGGTAATACAGACGTCCATCTGTACTGCAAACTCTGAACTCAATCCTACAGGCCTCGAGGGGCCCAATACGTACCGCGTGGCTAACGTGTCATTCTCCTCGTCAATGACCGTTGTAGGAACGTGATCCGCGAGTCACACTCGAGAGAGGAGCCGCTACTTCTCAATAAAAGTAACTCCTCCATTGGCCTCACAGCGTCCGGCTTACCCGGAGGGTGACCAATCCAAGTGCTAGCCAAGCCACACATTACTTAATTTAAGTGATATGCCGAATACCGGGGTATCCACTGCGGCGCAGCTGTTGGCTCTACTGGCTAATTACCTATTGCGAGTTTCCGACTGGGCTACATGTACTTGAAACTCACCACCACCAGGCTCCTTCCGGAACGTGATTAATTTAACCGCAATAGCTGAAGTGCTCTTAGCTGATTGGTTTTTCTACACACCTGTGACGGTGAGCAGCTGTGCCGGGGTGCTCCTGCGCCGCTCCCCAGTGAGTGCGTGCAGGGTGAGGCAGCTGTAGCGGCAGGAGGCGTCCGCCGCCGTCGCCCTCCTCACCAGCAGGTCACCACTGCTCGTCACCACGAAGCGGCCGCCACCTGCAACATACCGCCATGACCAGCACCGTAACATACAGGGAACTGCCGCGAAACTATTTCAAATTCAAGGCTGTAAGACAGGAAAAAAACCACCGTCTGCAGTGCTTTATCCTCGAATCCTTCCATAAACATGTTGGCTACTATGGGAGACAAACGACTACCCATAGCAACACTGTCAGTGTGCTCAAAATATTCTTCACACGAGTGCCTCTGATGATTGCAATGCAACTTATAGCAGAGAAGCTAGAGGAAGACGTTCTACACCTCATGTGCTTACCCCGGCCTACTTTTTATTCAATGGACAATATTTTAAGTTAACTGTCGCTGTTGCTATGGATAGTCCTTTGTCTCCCATAGTAGCCAACATGTTTATGGAAGGATTCGAGGATAAAGCACTGCAGCGGCGGTTTTGAAACCTAAATATTTTTGGAGATACATGGACGACACGTTTGTGGTGTGGCCACATGCGACAGCAACCCTTCCTTCGTTTCTACAACACCTTAACTCCATCCATCAGAGAGGCTGCTTCACAATGGAAATAGAGAAAAATTGAGAGCTCCCGTTTTTGGACGTCTTGGTCCATAGCAAAGAAGACGGTTCCTTGGGTCACAGTGTTTTTCCTAAACCGACATACACAGACATATATCTACGAGCTATCATTACCCTTCCCAACGTAGTGGTGTATTACGGACCCTTGTCCACAGGGCTAGTGTAATATCAGACCAAGAGAGCTTACCAGCAGACCTCAACCATATTAGCTCTGTGTTTCTCCAGAATGGATACTCTGAGAAGCAGATTCGAAATGCGCTACAAGAACCTCGCGCAAGATCTGAAGAGCTGTCAAAAGAAACGGAGGAATGGAAAAGATTGGTTTTTCTCCATTACGTTGGTGGCGTATCCTTAAAGACTGGCAGGTTGTTCAAGAAATATAACATGAAATGCGTCTTCCGTCCTCCAACACGAGTACAAACGATGCTTCGTCCCGTCAAAGACAATTTAGGTCTGAGGAGACCAGGCGTATATAAAATCCCATGTCAGTGTGGAAAATCATACATTGGAGAGACGTGTCGCACTGACAGAGATACATGCGAAGACCACAGGCGACACACGAGACTGGGTCAGCCAGGAAAGTCTGCTGTCGCTGAGCACTGTTTGGATACGGGGCATAGTATGCACTATGAAGAGACAAAGATCCTCTCGTCTGCATCTATGTACTGGGACTCCAAAGAAGCAGTCGAAATACGTATTTCGAACAATCTGATTAATAGAGACACGGGCTTTCAGCTCAGCAAAGCATGGGAACCAGCAATGGCGGTACTAGGACACCGTCGGCCGCATTCAGTCGTATCCAGCGAGTCGACGCAGACGGGTCACCGAAGCGAGAGCATTTAAACTGCGCGCCACACCATCCGCTCTCGCGCGCTGGGCCTGCGACTTGCGGCCGCGCTTTCCCGCGTCCTGCAAGCGGAGACCACCACAGGACTCTATATGTTTTCATTTATGATTCGCCTACAATGATGTCATTTCACCCACCACCGTCTTCACGCCTGCGCTTTTCTAGCCAGCCACAGTATATAGGTGAGACGACAGCAATCAGCAGTTAAGTTAGCACCTGAAGATGACGAGCAGCTGACTCGTGGAAATATTGTGCAGTTTCGACAATACGATCCGACGCGACGCCCGTGAACCATGGAAGCAATTTTATAATATTTCTCTGTAGTTACAATCTCTAATAGCTCGCGGGGAAAAAGGAACACCTAAATCTGTTTTCTATTTGATTTCTCTTATTTTATTATGATGTGCATGTCTTTATATGTGGGTGGGTGATGACAAAATATGTTTGCATTCGGAATAGGAAGTTGGTGAAAGAAATATCGCAAATAGATCTCGTCTCAACGAGTAACGCCTTTATTTTAGCGATTTCCACCCCAACTCGTGCATCCTTTCCGTGACGCTCTCTCCCCTATATTGCGATAATACAAAACGAGCTGCCCTACTCTAACTTTCTATAAATAGATCGTCAGTCCCACCTGGTGTGATCTCACAATACGCAGAGATTTTCCAAAGTAGGACCTACAAGTATAGTGTAGGCAGTTTCTTTAGCAGAACTGTTGCATCTTCCAAGTGTTCTGCCAACGAAATTTAGACTCTGGTTCGCTTTCCCTACAATATTTTCTGAGTGTCTTCGCCAATTTAAGTTGTGCGTAGTTATTACTCCTAGGTGTTGTTGTTTTTATGGTCTTCAGTCTGGTTTGATGCAGCTCTCCACCCTACTCTATCCTGAGCAAGCCTTATCATCTCCTCATAAGAATGGCAACCCATATCCATTTGAATCTGCTTACTATATGCGTCTCTTGGTCTCCCTCTGCGATTTTTACCCCACACACTTCCCTGCAGTGCTACATTTACAATTCCTCGACGTCTAAGAATGTGTCCTACCAAGCGATCCCTTTTTTCAGTCAAGATATGCCAAAAATTCCTTTTCTCACGAATCGTATTCAGATATTACTTCTACAACGTCCTGTGTCCTTCGTGTCAGGAAATCATGAATCCAATCGCACAACTTTGGCGATATTCCATAAGCATGCAATTTGATTAGCAGACGCTTGTGAGGTACAGAGTCAAAAGCCTTCCGGAAATCTAGAAATACTGAATTCATTTGACATCCCATCACATTATGTGAGTAAAGACCAAGCTGTGTTTCACAAGAATGACACCGAATCCGTGTTGACTACGGGTAAATAGGTCGATCACATCGAGGTAGTTCATAATATTAGAGGAAAGTATATGTTCTAAATTCCTGCTGCAGACCGACGCCATTGATACAGGGCTGTAATTTGCGGGTCACTAATATTGCTTTTGTTTAATATTGGCGTAACCTGTGCAACTTTCCAGTCTTTGGATACGAAACGATCGCTGAGTGACCAGTTGTATATGATAAATAGGTATGCGGGTACTGCATCAGCATACTCTGAAAGGAAACTAATTGGGACCGGGAGACTTACTTTTGTTAAGTGATTTAAGTTCTCTTTAATACACCAGGGGTATCAACTTCTAAATTACGTATGCTGGCAGCTGTTCTTGATACGACTTCTGGAGTATTTGCTTAGTCTTCATTCGTAAAGGAATTTCGGAAGGCTGTGTTAAGCAACTCTGCTTCAGCAGATTTGTCATCAGTAGCATTACCGTAACTGTCGCGTAGTGAAGGTACTGATTGTGTTTAACCGCTACTTTACATACGACCAGAATTTCGTAGGATTCTCTACCAAATTACGTGACAGTGTTTCGTTGTGGAATTTATTATAAGATTCTCGCGTTGAAGTTGGAGGTAAATTTCTTATTTTAAGAGCCTCTCTCTCTCTCTCTCTCTCTCTCTCTCTCTCTCTCTCTCTCTCTCTCTCTCTCACACACACACACACACACACACACACACAGACACACCCATGTTCCAGGGAGGACTCGGAATTCCTATGGGGAGCAACCTCGTACTCAGCAGCCAGGCTCCTTAGAACGCTCGGCCACCGCGCCGGCTGTAAACATTTCCTATTAAAAGGTACACACAGATTGCGGGCTGGCAGCTATGTCACTTCGCTATCTGTTAGCGGGCGACGTTTCGGCTATTACAGTGGATCTACAATCTCTTATGTGGTAAATCCCGTATTTGTTGTTGTTATGGTCTTCAGTCCGGAGACTGGTTTGATGCAGCTTTCCATCCCACACTATCTTGAGCAAGCCCCTTCATCTCCTCATAAGAACGACAACCTACATTCATTTGCATCTGCTTACTGTATTCATCTCTTGGTCTCCTTCAGTGATTTTTACTCCACACCCTTCCCTCCAATGCTAAATTCACGACTCCTTGATGTCTGAGAATGTGTCCTATCAATCGATCCCTTCTTTTAGTCAAGGTATGCCAGAAATTCCTTTTCTTTCCAGTTCTGTTCAGTACCTGCAGCATTCTTCTGTAACACCACATTTAAAAAGCCTCTATCCTCTTCCTGTCCACACAGTTTATCGTCCATGTTTCATTTCCATACAACACTCCACACAAATGCCTTCAGAAAGGACTACCTTACGCTTAAATTAATATTCGATGTTAACAAATTTCTCTTTTTCAAAAACACTTTTCTTCCCATTGCCATTCTGCATTTTATATCCTCTGTACTGCGACCACCATAAGTTATTTTACTGCCCAACTAACAGAACGTATCTACCACCTTTATTGTTTCGTTACCTAATCCTGCACTCCATTACCCTTGTTCTGCTCTTGTTACTGTTTATCTTATACGCACCCTTCAACACACTGTCCATTCCGTTCAACTAATCTTCCAGATCTTTTGGTGTCTCTGACAGAAATACAATGTCATCGACAAAACGCAATGTTTTTATTTCTTCACCCGGAACTTTAATTCCTTCTCCAAATTTCTCCTTGCTTTCCTTTATAGCTTTCACAATGTACAAATTGAATAACATTTGATAAAGGCTACAAGCGTATCTTACTTCCTTCCCAACCTCTGTATCCCTTTCATGCCCGTCAACTATGATAACTGCTGTCTGGTCTTTGTACAAATTGTAAATAACCCTCCGTTCACTATCTTTTACTCCTGCTGATTTCAGAGTTTGAAGGAGTATATTATGTAAATAATTCGTGTTAAAATTTTACAACCATGACTTATTAAACTGATGGTTCTGTAATTTTCACATCTGTCTGCGCCTGCTCCCTTTGGAAAGGGTATTATTATATTTTTCTTAAAGTCTGAGGGTATTTTCCCTGTCTCATACATCTTAAACACCACGTGAAATAGTTTTGCATTGGATGGCTCTCCCAGAGACTGCAGTAGTTCTGACGAAATGTCGTCCACTCCCGAGGTCTTATTTCGACATAGGTCTTTAAGTGCTCTGTCAAATACTTCTCTCAGTATAGTATCTCCTATTTCATCTTTATCTACTTCTTCTTCCCTTCTATAGTATTGTCTCTAAGTTCATTTCCTTTGTAGAGCCCCTCTTTAAGCTTTCCCTTCTTTGCTGAGAACTGGTTTTCCATCTTCTTTATTTTCATACAGTTGATATTCTAGTCACCAAATGTCTCTTCTATTTTTCCCTTATTTATACATTCTTCTACAGACTTGCATTTGATTTCAGCCACTCCTGCTTAGCTATTTTCCACTTTCTGTCAATCTCATTTCTTAGTCGTCTGCACTCCATTTTGCCTGTTTCATTTACTGCATTTATGTATTTCCTTCGTTCATCAATTAAATTTAGTATTTCCTGCGATATCCAAGGATTTTTTGTCGATCTTGCCTTTCTACCTATTCCGGCCTCTGCTGCCTTCACTATTTCATCTCTCAATTCTACCCATTCCTCATCTATTGTTTTATTTCCTCCAGTTTCTGTCAATTGTTGCCTAAAGCTCCCTCTTTAATTCTCAAGACCTTCATCTTTCTCCAATTTATCCAGGTCACATCTTCTTATTTGCCTATCTTTCTGCAGTTTTTTCAGTTTCAGCCTACAGTCTATGATCAATAAGATATGGTCAAAGTTCCGTCATCTAACCAAAATCGACGTCGTCTACTCAGGTCTACAATTTGTTTTTGGCAGTGATGAACTCTTCACTGAAACACATGTTTCCAATAATGGCTGACTTACTGGAGACATTGGCCACAGACGTTTTCGTTTTGACTGTAGAGATAAACAATACAACACTACTATTTGGACTGACGTACTGCATTCATCAACCAACATATACCCCTGTTTACTCTTGGTCTCACGTCTGCTTGTTCTCTTTCTCAGAATTTGATTTTGCTTTTCTCTCGTGATTTCTTTCTCCCTCGTCCTCCTCTCTCATTTGAGCATCTTTACCTCGCACCTAACTAATTTTAATAATTACGAGTCCTCTTCTGTGGTCGTATTTAGCAAAATGTATCTCCCTAAGCCCCCTAATATTTCTTAAACGTATCCCTCAGGTGATGTATGACTTAAGCAAATGTGATCGCTTAGACTTATTCGAATACACGAGATCTAAAAACTAAAACCATTGGTGGCATTATATCGGTTGAAAGCTACCGTTAAATTTGAAATATATTAAATACCTCTAAAGATGAAAATATTATATAATCTTTTTCAACAGTGATCTACATGAAATATTCCTTTAAAAATTAGAATAGAAAATCAAAATGTATTTTAGACAATAAAGACAATTAAAAAAAAAAAAAAAAAAAAAAAAAAAAAAAAAAAAAAAAAAAAGAGAGAGAGAGAGAGAGAGAGAGAGAGAGAGAGAGAGAGAGAGAGAGAGAGAGAGAGAGAGAGAGAGAGAGTGAGATAAAAACAACTCAAAATAACTGCGATATCTAAGTTTTCATTATTCCAAATACAACCATTTAAATTTCTGTTTCATATATGGATTCTACCGTCGCTTTATAATGCAAGTTGCGGGTTCACGAATTTGTCCGGTGTCTATCGTCATACTTTCTTAGTGAGGATCCAATACAGTGGATCTGGTTGCTGATAATGTAAATCTCTTCCTCACATGACAGATCATCAGCACACACCTTTCGTCTATAAGGTGAAGTAATTACGACTTCGGAAATGACTAATGTATGTTGTATTACGAATTATAAAGTGAAATATGGTTCTAGAAAATGTATCCTTGAAACAACGAGTAATCAAATACAAAAGCGCCGAAGAAATATTACTTACAAATCGACAGCTGTTTCAAGAGAAATTCGGTATCATTCGTTGCGCAATGCATTTTCTTTTTCTTTTAGGTACCGTGTCCTCAACTGTGAAATCAGTTATGAACGAAAATAAGGTGCACTTGTTTCAGAACATCTTGACGATCATCTGCACGCCCGACGGTATTGGCCAAAGCAGAAATTTCATACTGAATGGAGAATTCCTTACCGGGAACAGGTACGAGAGATTCCCTCTGATGTTTAGAGCACAAGTCGTCAAACCGTTACTACTCACCAGCAGTCTGTTCGCAAATAAGGTTGTCACTATATGCTGAGTTGCGCGGCTGTTTACAGGATTATTCTGCTGACGCATCTTTTAGCCTTTACTATCTTTTGGCGGCGCTAGTTGATATGAAATTTATGGGTATCTGAATATTAATGTTCGGTCTTCATTTCTTCTGCCTCAGAGCGTGTACTGGCACATCTGCTACTTACGCGTCTGGAAATAACCGCCAACGTCTCACTGCCGCATCTATTGAAGGTACTTACAAAAATGAGACTCAGATTCACTCACGATATTGTTCTTAATGTGACACAGAAGTTGGCTATTCAAGTTTTATACTTATAATTAGCATTTTCTTTGCTACTTTAGTTGCTCCTGTCTTTCTTGATTTCCATCTAGGCTATGTTTATAATTCCATAAATTTTTCCATTAGCTTCAGTTGTGTCCACTATATGATGAAATTCATTTTCAGCTATTGCCAGGAGAACCATATCGTCTGTAAATCTCGAACACAATATTCTTCCTTTCAATCGTGTCATGTAGTGTGGAGTGGCAAATAAAAGTTTCTGAGTAAAGACTGGAAAGGGTAAGTGACAGTCAGCAAGTTTGTCTTACTACTTTTTCTAGTTCAATCCAGTAGCGACATTTCTGTAATTGTCGTCTACTTTCTACGTCAAATGCTTTTTTCGTAATCAATGAATGATCTGTGATATTCAAGATTTTATTCCTTTCTTTTATTTATTACCTGATTAGTTATAAAAGTGGCATTTGTTCGGTATCATCCCAGTTTGAAACGTCTTTGTAGTAATAAAACTCTTTTGACGGCTTGTATTTTTTTACCTAATATTCTTGCATATATTTTATATCCCGTATTAAAAACACCAATTTCCCTTCAGTTTTCAGGCCTGTTTCCTCCCAGGGGGCTCACAATTCTTTCGTGAGTACGTGAATAGCGAGCTAATATAGTCTTTCTTCTTTCTTTCCTCCATGGACTGCATTTCCCTTCTCTTCCCCTCCTTTCCTATCTTCACTCCATAGCAGTTTGGTTCCTCTGTCCCAACCAACTATCCGTCACGCCTGTTTCCAGCATCTTCGTTAAATACGATTATAACTTCGGCTTGGTATCTGAAATTCATTTCAACGTCTATTAATTACACCTCATATCTGAATACGCCTGCCTTTATTCTTTTTCTGAAGCCTTTCTATTCTTCATATTTTCTTTTAATGCCATTTCTAACTTATCCAACGTAATGGGATCTACGTTTCCATAAATAACTCCTTAGAAATCTTTTCTCCAGTGAGTTATTATACCACTAATCTGTAAAACGTTGAATTCATTGTCCTTGTTAGGTTACATTTATATATTACATATGTGCCTCAGTATTTAGATGCTTAGCCACATTCTAGATCTTCATTCACTTCTCATCTCTCACTTACCAACGATTCTGAAATTCTGTCTTTAAATGTTTTTAAATATTAAACTTTGGGTAGTTTCAATTTTTAAGCAAAAGTGCTTTCTGACTAACTAAAAATTCTGAAACTCGGAATACGGAGTATTATAGACAAATATCGATTGTGGAACATGAAAAAGATCTAACCTATTTCTGAGAAAAATTTATTTTTAATTCACTTTTGTGGCATGACAATACGTAACATTACGAAACTTCTATCTGTGTTTTTTACAAATACAGACACTATCTTCGTAATTCTTTTCAGTATTTAATTGATAATAACTTGTAAAATTTTTGATTATATACTTTATGACAAATACATACGTAATAAATACATGTTGCGCAGATATATCAATAGTTGAGCTTAACAATTCTCTACCACCCATCGCGCATAGACACAAGAACCATCTACTAATTCGACAAAATGGTTATAGTTTTGATGGGAGAAATGATCTGTGTTTTTTTATCATGAATCCTTGTTGTGCTCTGTGATGATTCGACTGACAAACATTTGAATTAAATTTTTAATACATAGCTAAATGATTTCAACTAAAATAGTCACATAATTAATGAATACTTTTGAAAGAAAGAATAATGATGAAAAGTGTTAAGTGTGTATATGTAGCAGCTGCCTCTGAACAATAACATAATTTCAAGGAATAACTTTCTCCTATTATGATTTAAAAAATTAGTGTTTCAAAATGCAGTGAAAATTTGAAAAGATGTCTATGTAGATTGCATATTAGCATGCAATGCACTTTCTTCGTCAGATCCGTATTAAGCACTCTAGAACTATATCATTTCGTATGTACCCGAATCCAACTGTAACAATTATTGTAGTAAGGTACCCGTGATTTTAAATCGTTATAAACGGTACATGTAAATTGGACCCAATACTGCTTTTTCTATTCATTTAGTTTTTCCATAAATAGTCGTATTTTTCGTGGTGTGCCTGTTTGTTGCTATAATCATTGTAAACCAACAAATTTCTCGTCTCTTTCTTCGTTTTTAATATCTGAATTCCACACTCTTGGAGTTTTTTTCCTCAGTGATCTTTGCCTAACAATTCGTTAGCTATATTTGTTACCACTCGGGTAATATTACCTATTCATCATTAACATCTTGGGCAATTAATTATTTTGCCAAGTAAGTAGATTATATTTTGTGGTATGATGTTTTACACTCTTACTATAATAGGTACATTAAAAAATTATCAATCACTTTTTATGGCATTTCATTTTTTCAGTTCGTTAGGAGTTGTGTACAAGATTTTGGAAAATAGTGATTATTCACAAAATTTACAATGTTAACTGCGAAACGGTAAAAATGAAAATGTGTATCCAGCTGGGATTCGTACCCAGGTCTCTTGCTTTCTAGGCAGTTGCGCTGACCCCTACAACATTTTAACAGTACATGATGCAAACTTACTTAGTGTGAAATTATTGCATTAACTGAGAAATAAACACTTTTTTAAAAAAATAACATGAAAAATCCAAAACAGATTTCTTTCAGAATATTTGAACTATGTTTGTAGATGTGTCACTTGACTATCTGTTGGATGTTACCTTCAGGATTCAGTATTTTTATTTCTACCACTGGAATTTTCTCAGAAAAAATTTTGTTTTTTGATGACTCACTATAGCTATACTATGCCCATTCTGTCAAATATAATTTGAAGACTGTTTGCTTACTTTTTATGGACTGTAAAGTTTTGTACAATGCTGTGACTCCGTCAGATGATAATTAACACATATTAATATTCTTCTATACAGTATCCCATTCTATATTTGGATAATTCTTTTCAATTTAGTTTCTTCCTTCATGTTTCTTTATATGTAATAATATCTCTGGCTGTCATCTATTGGGCAGTAATGATCTCAGTGCTGAGGTAACTTGTTTCCACGAAGTATATCCTTACATGCTGTAGCCGATGATTTATTTTATTTACATCAACTGGTGCTTCAGTATTTCATGTAATTTAGATATAATACTGGGGACACTGTGATCATCACAACTGGTAGGACTACTCAAGCACACCTCTCGTCAGACACAAACTCGTGGTATTTGCAACCTATTTCCGTAAGAGTAAGGACCTAGTAGTGTCTGTGAATAACATTTCTTCTAAAGAAAATATTTTTCACCATTAAATTGTTAAATTCTCAGTTTCTCTTCGTTCAAAGTGTTTTCACAGAATGTTTTTAGAACACCTTTCATCTCAGTAAATTTTACCTACTCAGGCACTTAAATCTTCTAACAATACACAGTTATGACAACGAAATATATTTCCTTTCGAACATAGTTAATACAGATTGTAATAAGTAATACAAATCTGATAACTCCCTTATAAACTGCTGACGGTGTCAGGTAATAATAATTATTTATTTTTACATATATTTCCCCATTTCTTTGTTTATTTTTTCATATTTAAATATCTTCATTTTACTATCTTCAAAGGCATATCGTCAAATCGCATCAAGTGATCTGCAGATGTTTTAAATCTGCTGTTAAATATAACGTAGAAGAGTAATAGCATTGCTTTCAATAACAGTGAAGCTTCTGTAACAGAATGTTACAATTCATGCTTTGTGTAAATTTCGCATTGTCAGAATCAATTGTGCCCTTTATAGAGAGTAAACTAGACAGACACCGTGTCCATCCACACTGTATGCTATTCACGAGACGTTCCCAAGCGGAAATGTAATCATTAGAACGCTACGTAAATGTGACCGAACGAGCTGAAACTATTGTGTCCAGTGCGTTGCTATAGTTACCGGAGCCAGCACACACAAGAACACAATGTCACTCAACTGACTAGCAGCTGTCTGCTGCAGCGGACAGCCAATCATATTAATCCGCTGCTGTGTAAGCGGTTTGCAACCCACACTTGGTCCGAACCGTCGATAGGTATCAACTAGGATCTACAGTGACAGGCCGTCTGAAGGGTCCCAAATTGAAACGTAAATTGTCTCTGTTAATGGCTTCGAAACGCCAAGCCGGTAGAATTACGACAGGTATTGGTAGGGCCCCAGCATCGGCTTTAGACGGAGAGTGGAGGTTTCTCTGATGATTCAGTAAAGAGGTAAAATTGCGAAATTGGAAAGGACGCTGGAATCAGTGATGCACTAGAGAACCACATTTATTCGTTATAAAACACTTCAATGTCAAATTTACATAGCTCAAACTTTTGTATCACGAAATTTCTATAGTATAAGCAGGCATTACTTGTTCTAGCAGTGGACGAGACTTTATTCCTGAACAGTTAAAATCTCCGCCTGTTTTCAGTTTCTGGTTGCCTCTCTGTTATCAGTGGGAACAAAAATCTGATTTTCATTACTTCAAGCACTATTTACGGACTGACTTTTAAAGATTTAATGCAGTAAGTTAGTATATTTATGTATGATTTCAGGCAGCATCAACCATGGCCTGCTAATTACCCAGACTATATGCCTGAAACGTTTGAGAATGAGAGGTCTTAGGTACATCCAACAAACTTTACATAGACTGTCAATTCTTTTTAAAACTTTCCTCGCCCATTGTGCCTTCAACCACAAAATGTAAGACAAAAACCTTACCATTCAACAAGAGCAAACCAACGGCATTGTTATGAAGGCCAATTAAAACAGGCGATGTTGAAGATATTTAGTACATATGAGGAGGTACTGAACAGAATTTGGGAGAAAAGGAATTTTTAGCATACCTTGACTAAAAGACGGGATCGATTCGTAGGACACATTCTGAGACATAAGGGAGGGAAATGTGTGGGGTAAAAATCGTAGAGGGAGAGCTAGAGATGAATACAGTAAACAGATTCAAATCGATGTGGGTTACCATGAGGAGATGAAGAGGCTTGCTCACGATAGAATAGGGCGGTGAGCTGCATCAAACAAGTCTCCGGACTGAAGACCATAACAACAAAAACGTTTAAAGGTAGATACATCATAGTAGAGATGCATTTTTGGCATTTAATACAGTATATGTTTGGTATGCTCTGACGCACTTCTTAAGTCAAACACAGGTATGTAGCATTACGTAACATATCATAGAACTATAAGGTTGATGTGTGACATTTACGTTATAAGTGTTGAAATTTCTGAAAACAAGAGAGATATACGTTTAAAATCGAGTATATAGTTCTTCTGTATACAAGTTTGGTTTTTTGTGACACTACAAGAAGCAATGTCAATAGTTTCATCACCATTCCTATACGCCTAGTGTGTAGGTATTGACTGTTTTTCCGCAGTTTTATTTCTTTTTTCTTACAAAATTGCAAGAGAGGGTTTCGTTGTAGAAACTATTATAAGCATTTCGCAGTGACGTTTGTGCTGTGGTTCTCCTTTCTGTAAAAGATAGCCAAACTTGGGGATTGCGTGTCTGTTGAAATTTGGCATGCTTTTTCCTTTCATTTTGGAAGAGTGATTTAACTTGTTTTGTGTTCCATTGGCTTCAGCTACTTCTTTTGTTGATTAGTTTGGTATAAATCTCTCTAGAAATGTCGATACTTCGATACTACTGCTTTGAATTAAAACCACATATTGTCTACACTCACATTGTTAATTTTGCATGACTGAAGACATTGATTGAATAAACTGTTAAGCAAATTTTTATCTGATTTCTGGAATAAATATATTTTTCGCCTGTGTACAAATTTTCCAAAATCTCGACGAATTAAATGCAACGCAAAAAAAGGTCTAAAACGTCTGTGACATCCTTGGTTACTTTAGCTGCATATATATCTAGTACGGTTTTATCCTCAGTGACTCGAATACAGACTGCCGGTAATGCATTTGCGACTAATCAATGGTACTGGCTTTCACTGTGTGAGTGGGCTGTATGGTAAGACTTGGATTAGAAAAGAATCTTACTATTCCGCCGGGCCACAAAAGATATTACTGTGGGGCGGTCGGGTGGGAAAACTGCCTCTGACTCACGGAGAGCCATACGAAATCCTGCTTGCGGTGACACGCAGAGTCGAGCGTGTGCGTCGATGTCCTCAATCACTTGGGACTTGATTAATGGCGCGAAACCCGTTAGCAGAGAAATTATTTCGCCGTCGTGCAGCAGCGCCATGATGAAGTGTTATAATGGCTGCATTATGCTACTAATGATTGAGTCCTTCCGGCTTTGAAGTCTGTGCGGGTTAAAGCGTGTTGCGAACGCTGTTCGCCTGGCGGCCTATCAGGGCGTGTCGGAATTTCGGACCTCCTCGTGTCATGTGTGGTACTCCAGCTGAATTACACCTCCATCACCGGACGCCAAAAGTACAAAATTGACGACCTGTTACTGAACCAGCGTACCCGTTACTTTGTATTTTAACTGCTGTCGCGTGGTAGCTGAAACTTCGTCAATTAAAACGAATTTCTATAAGGAATGAATGGCCATACAAAATCTGTGCGAAATCACTTACAGTGCAGTTCAAAGCTGTACAAAGGCGTAAAATTCTATAATAAAGGACGCAATTAACGCTTTCCGTCGCCATCAAAATCTTTGTAACATTCTGCTCACACTAATAAATTTCAAGCCCACCTACCCTATACATCTACATCTACATGGGATACTCTGCAAATCACATTTAAGTCCTGGTAGAGGGTTCATCGAACCACCATTATACTATTTATCTCCCATTCCATTCTCGAATAGCGCGCGGGAAGAAAGAAACACCTGAACTCTCTGTGTTCGAGCTCTGATGGTATTTTATTCTGATGATCATTCTACCTATGTAGGTGGGAGTCAACAATATATTTTCGCATTCGCAGGAGAATGTTGATGATTGGAGTTTCGTAAGTAGCCCATGCTGCAGCGATAAGCGCCGTTGTTGTAATGGTTCCCATCCCAGATCCTGTATCATTTCTGTAACGCTGTCTCCCGTGTATCGTGACAATACGAAGCGAGCTCCCTGCTTTGGACTCTTTCGATGTCCTCCGTCAAACTCACCTGATAAGGATCCCACAATGGGCACCAATACTCCAAAAAGAACGGACAAGCGTAGTGTATGCACTTCCTTTAGTAGTTCTGTTGCATCTTTTAAGGGTTCTGCCAATAAAACGCAGTCTCTGGTTCGCCTTTCCCACGACATAATCTACGTGTTCTTTCCAATTTAAGTCTGAAGTAATAGTAATTCCTAGATATTTTGTGGATTTTACGGCCTTCACATTTGATTGATTTATCTTGTAAACAAAGTTTAACGGATTTATTTTGGTACTCTTGTGGACCACTTCACACTTCTCATTATTTAGAGCCAATTGCCAATTTTTACAACATACTGATATCTTATTCAGATCATTCTGCTGTTGGTTTTGACCTTCATATGATTTAACTAGACGGTAAATGACGGCGCCATCTGCCAACAACCTAAGAGAGATACTTAGATTTTCCCCCTACATCGTTTATGTAAATAAGGAACAACAGAGGACCAATAACATACCCTGTGGAACGCCGGATATCACCTCTGTTTTAGTCGAGGCCTTACCATCGATTACTACAAACTGTGTCCTCTATCCCCTATCCAGTCACAAATTTGGAGTTGTATACCATAACCACGTCATTTGATTAAAAGCCGTTTGTGAGGTACGGTGTCAAATGTCTTTTGGAAATCAAGAAATACGGAATCGATTTTCGAACCCTTGCCGATAGCACCAACCACTTTGTGTGAGTAAACAGCTAGTTGTGTTTCGCATGAACGATATTTTCTAAATCCGTGTTGAACCTTGGGCCAATAGATCATTCCGTTCGAGATAATTCATAATATTTGAATACACGATATGTTCCAGAAACCTGCTGCAAATTGACGTCAATGAAATAGGCCTGCAGTTTAGTGGGTTACTCCTACTGCCTTTCTTGAATATATGTGTGACCTGTGCAACTTTCCAATCTTTTGTTACAGATCCTTCTTTCAGAGAGCGGTTGTATATGGCTGTTAAGTAAGGAGCTATCTCTTCAGCATAATCAAATAGAAATCTAATGGGTATACAGTCCGGACCAGAAAACTAGTTCTTGTTAAGTGATTTTAGTTGCTTCACTACTCCGATGATATTTACTTCTACGTTACTCATTACGGCCTCTGTTCTTAATTCGAAATCTGAAATATTGGTTCCGTCTTCTTTGGTGAATGAGTTTCTAAAAGCTGTGTTTAGTAACCCTGCTTTAGTCTCATTGTCGTCGGCAGGATCGCCATTACTACCACCTAGTGAAGGTATTGTTTGTGTTTTGCCCCTAGTATATTTAACACAAGGTTCACCCCTCCAGTAGTTCCAATGTTTGTAAAGCTTATGGGACTTAACTGCGGAGTCATCAGTCCCTAAACTTAAAAACTACTTATGTACTAACTTACACTAAAGACAGCACAGACACCCATGCTCGATGGAGGATACGCGACGGGGAACGGACGCGCGCATCGGAGCATAGCACCTCAATGCGCTCGGCTACTCCACCGCAACCTCTAGTAGTTCCCGGTGTAAAGCTTGCTTCGTGCATTCTCCCTGTAACGTTTACCGCAATTTGCTACTGAAAAAGCTTATGGCAGAGCACTTCAGTTAACATGTATTCCTTGCACTGATTGATATGCTGTAATGAATGGCATTAAACTAAATGGGAGCACATTAAGTTTCTGTAGAAGATTCCAGCAGAGGGATCAAACGTAAAATGTGTAAGAGGACACTGAAAAAGACAATTGCATACTTATATGAATTTTAGTTCAAAGGCAACGAAAGCCTGCAACTTATGTAAGCACAAAATAAATTGAAACATTGTCGCAGAAGTAGTGTTCGCCTTGGGGAATACCGAATACGCAGTTGTTTGGCAGCTCTGGACTAGGAATCAAGAGATCTGGGACTCATTTATATATTGAAACCCAGTACCAGTTTACTGATACCTTAATCGTCAACATATTTCTGTATTCGTCTTCTGCAATTAACTTCTGTTAACAACAACGTTTAGTTTACTTAACAGCAGATTTTTTATAATTTACTGTTGCATCATAGTCGTTAAGCACGGAGAATAAGCTTGGGAGGCAACAATGCTAGGAGACCAGAAACCTCTCGGGCAAAAGCCGTAGTTACGGGAAGACCTGATGGGTTGATGAGATAAAGAAAGACCTTTGTGAGCTAGGAGTCCGTGACAACTGGATCCAAAGTGCACAAGACCGCCACCTATGGAGGAGCATTGTGAGGTCAGCGCATGATCTACGGGGTCGTCGATCGACGATTTGATGATGACGATGATAATCATAGTCGTTGCTTCATCATTGGTCGCTAAATTTTTCGGCATTTCTCAAGTTCTTAATTGGATTATTCGTATCAATTTCCATCAATCATTCTTTTCAATCAGTCATTACTTCTCATTATGTCCGTTGTAGCCTACTACCTGTAAAATAATGCAGCTGCAATGATTACTTTGATCTCTTGCTCAAACTGAGACCATTTGCTACATGTCTGCTCATGTGTCTTATACAAGGGTAGATTTCTTGCAACCTGGGGCTTAAGTTACCTGCCTCGCGTTTCTCAATCTCTTTACACCCTGAAATAAAACATCATTACAGCATCAGTTTCTTACTTTTAGGACTTTTTCTTGGCAGCACTTGTAATTTTGTCTCTTAAAGCTACCCACATTTTCTTCTTGTAATTTAATATTTTCCTCAATTACTTTTTTCACTGCTAGGAATGTAGTTACACATCTTATGGTAGGGGTGATACGAAGCTGAGTGCACTGAAGTGCCACCCAAACTTGAAGTAGTTGTAAATATGGCGCCATGGTTTCTTGGACGATACTTTTAGAAGAGAATTCATGATAGTTTAGACCTGAATGCACCGCGGCGGAGCTGCCGAGCGCATTGAGGCACTATGCTCAGGTGCGCGAGGGCGTTCCCCGTCGGTGATTCGAATCCCCTTCGGGGATGGATGTTTGTGCTGTATTTAGTGTAAGGTAAATCATAAGTAGTTTTTAAGTTTAGGGACTGATGACCCCGCAGTTAAGTCCCTTAAGCTTTTCAAACATTTGAACATTTATATCTGAATGCAAGGCAGCTAATCTATAGTTTCCCGTGCTACTGCAATTTATGTTAAAATCGCTGAAAATCCGGCTTTGCCTGGGTATTTATTTATTTGATCCTGCCTTGAGGTAGTACTTCTCATATCCCTTATCTCTCTCTCCATCTCCTTTTTTCTAAAAACATGCTATATATTGTCGGAGAATAAATAAGGAATAAGGCTGTCTCGTATAACGTAAAAAATTATAAGTGCAGTATCGAAACAAAGAAAGATAGTAATCGAAATACAAATGACATATAAAATGCGAACGACCTCATATTTATTGAGTTTTATGTTGTACAGTTGTATAATTTTTCTGATGTGTATTCATTTGAATAAGTGCTGTGTATCTGTAAAATATGTTGCGAATACAATTAGTGGTAAAGAAGAAATAGATTAAAACTTGGTGCGTGATGGGGCGATTTTCCATAAATGTTACTGTTTATGTGCTCACATCTCATGAAGTACGTGTTGTACTGTGATACAATTTTGAAGGTACATTCAGCTGTATGCGTGTATACGGTCTGTAAAATTTCCTGCGGCTAAAGTTTGTAGTGCAGAAAATATAAATTGTAGCGTCATCCGAATACCATGGTTTTTGGCCATCGACAGCGGAAAATTAGTAAGCGAGAAACTTTTTTCCTTGTGTTATTTTGCTGTGGTTGTCGGCGAGAAAAAGTTTAATGAATGTTTGAAATGATAAGTTTGTTGCAAGTCGCTAAGTACTACCATTTTCATATAGTGTGTTTATAAAGGTTCATCGTATTATATGACAGTTTCTTGCAACTCTTATTGTTTATGACATCATATCTCCTGCACTATTTGCCGTATGTGGTTCGCACTCCTACAGAACTTGTTACCACACGGAAAGGAATGTGTGTACCAAGTTTGATTGAACTCTGTTCAGTGCCTTAGGAGAAAATTAGCAGCTTTCTCGCTAAATGCAGCAGTTTTTCGCGCTTCTCAAATTTATGACGACATATCTCGTGAACTATGTATCGTACGTGATCCTTACACTTACGGCGACTATCCTCATGGATTGAAGAGTACGTGTACAAAATTTCACGAAGACTGGATCAAAACTGTAGATTAGTAAGCAGCACGTAAACACAAACATACGACACTCTGCTTTATAAATAACTAGCTGAAAACCCGGCGTTGCCCGGGTACTTATTTCTGCCATTTTTCTGGCATATATTCATTTGTATAAGGGCTGTATGTCTGTAAAATCTCTTGGGAATACAGTTAGTAATAAAGAAGTAATAGATTAAAAATTTGTGCCTGATGTGACGGTCTCCCATGAACGTTACTGTTTATGTGCTCATATCTCATGAACTACGTCTCGTAATGTGATACAATTTAGAAGGTACACTCAACTATATGTGTGTGTACTGTCTGTAAAATTTCCTGAGGCTACTATTTGTAGTGTACAAATTTTAAATTGAAACGTCATACCGAATGCCGTAGTTGTATACCATAAACTGCGGAAAAGTAGTAAACGAGAAACTTTTTTCCGTTCATCGTTTTACTATGGTTGTCAGCGATAAAAGTTTAATAAAGCTTTCAAATTATGTTTAAAGTCTGTTGCAAGGCGCTAAGTACTCTCAGTCTTATATAGCGCATTTATAAAGTCTCGCTGCATTATGTGGCAATTTTTTGCGAATCCTATTGTTTATGACGTAATATCTTTTGAACCATGTGCCGTAAGTGATTCTTAACCATGCAGCAAATGTTAACTCACGGTAAGGAATGTGTCTACCAAATCTGGTTGAAATCGGACCTGGTTTAGGAGAAAATAAGCAGCATTGTCGCAAAATGCAGCAGTTTTTCGCGCATCTCATTGTTTATGATGTCATATCTCGTGAACTATATATCGTATGTGAGTCTTACACTTAAGGCGACCGTCCTCATGGATTGAAGCTTACGTATACAAAATTTCATAAAGATTGGAACAAAACTGTAGATTTGAATGTAACACGTACAAACATACGGACACTCTGCTTTATATATTAGAAGAAGAAGAAAGAAGAAGTGCCGGCCGCGGTGGCCGAGGGGACTGCGGCGCTCCAGTCACGGTCTGCACGGCCACAACGGTCGGCGGTTCGAATCCCCTTCGGGAATGGATATTTGTGCCGTCCTTAGAATTAGTTAGTTCATACGTAGTTTGTAAATTTAAGGACTGATGAACCCGTAGTTAAGTCCCATAAGCTATACAAACATTTGAACGTTTTTTGAAAGAAGAAGTGTACTGTTAGTGTTATACTATATCCCTGTAATTTTAATCATCGCTTCAGTTTTTGAATAAAACAGTCGCATTACTTTTACGTTTCACGTGTTTGGCGTCAACGGAACATATCGGGGCCATTTAAACAAGTATGATTGAATTTTGATTTTATCTGCATTCATTTCTTCACTGATATTCTTAAATCAATTTACTTGATCGAAGATGCTACAGTTAGGGAATTAGAAGTCTCATGACATAACTAAACAAACAGTCGAGCATGGCATTCCACACAGATGACATGGCAACTATATAACATTGTGAAATAGGATTTTAATTTGTTTTTTCATTTGTTTACCGAAGTTTCTTTTGTAAGATTTATTGTATGTCATTGGTATTTACCAAATTATTCTCTTCGCATTTGTATTTTGCGGCTTTAGATATATAATTGGATATATAAAAATCTGTTAGTTGTTATACTATTTCATTATGCGTAGATATTTAATCGTTTGAAAGTAATTTGCCGTTTAAAGCTTGGTTGTTAATTGATTTGCTGAAATTTTTTGTATAATATGCTGCGAACGTATTTTGCAGTTTTTGTGCAGATCAACATAAAAGAAAATAATGAAACGAAAATTACATATAAATTTAGGTCGAAGAAACGTTACCGTAAAGACTCTAAGAGTATTACACATTTAAAACTATTGGAATAATTTTACTAATTTATTAATTATTACTACTAACTATGATATTTATAGCAAGATATATCTATTAAATGTCCAACGAAATTTTCTTTGTTTTGAGTTGTGGATAAAGTAGTTGTTTACTGAGTGAGGATGAAGAGGGAGGAATCGTGGGTGCTGTGGGACGATGTGAGTAGGGCAGAGCTTAGCAGACGGTATCACAAAAATCAGCTGGCAAGCACATTACCGAGGAATGTCAAGTTATCTCTATACTTATAAGACGCATTTGTTGTCTGTCTGTGTGTTCTCTTATAACTCAAGATCCAGACAACCAAATAACGTGAAATTTGGTACACGCACATGGGGGAGGTTCTTAAACAGGTTTCGTTCCATTTTTTTAGGAAAACAAACCGGAAAATTCGAGAAAAAGTGAAAGTGCGTTTTCAAGGAATCCGTGTAAATTTATATCTTCGCACTGATTTTGATGAAATTTTGCACAATTGACCTTCAAAACAAGAGGAAGGGCACTGTCTACATAAAAATTCGTTCAGTGCATGGTGGAGGGTACCTATGGATTTCGCCAAAATCCAGTTTTGCTCCGATCTTGATGAAATTTTGTACACTTGACCTTGAAAACAAGATGGTGGTTACTGTCTACATAAAATTTCGTTCGGTGCATGGGGGAGAGTACTTTACTTACAGACTTCGATTGCAGTCTCTATACATATAAGACGTATTTGTTGCTTCTCTCATGGACAGTTGTATGTGGCCTGTTCCATAGTGGGCAAAGACGAAAATCTTTTTGTACATACTCCAAATGAAACTGCCAAAAATATTGTTTAGCACATTGATTTAACATAAATGTGCCCTTTTATTACATACAAATAAACGGTTTTGTACGCTTCTTCTGAAAATTTTATTTTAAACCCGGGGAAAGCCGGGTACTTGCAGCTAGTTTATATAATACGTTTCAAATGATACATATAGTTTGCCATTAACAGTTTTCATTTATAATTATGGTGTAGCTGTGAGGGAAGGGGAACGTAGAGACCACATTAGTATGCGTGGCAATTTGGGGATCTGGTTTAGGCGGGACGCTGCTCAGGTAGCCGAAGCAATTAAGGCAACCGATCGCGTAATGCGTGATATCCGGGTTCGAATCCTGGTGCTGCATATATTACCAGCTTCACCCATAGTGTAGTTTTCATCTCTAATTTCTCTTTCGTTGTAAAATTCTTCATACGTTGTGCAAGTTTCCTGCTAAAAGAACTGTTGCAGTTCATGAATAAACTGGTTTTATTTTTGTTGATTGTCGTTTATAATAGAAGCCATTTCCTTTATTGTGTACGTTAGTATTCGTCTTTCCCCACATTGCTTCACTTTATGTCTTATGTCTGTAACGGTTCCTCTTTCGTTTTCCACCATAGAACCCCTTCAGTTTTGTGCGCCGGCTTTCTGCTTTGTTGTGCAGCAGAGGCAACTATTCATTTAGCAGAGCTTTCTGAGAGCCATCTTACTTTTATTTCTATCCAAATAAGAGGACGTACGCAGCGAAAGTTTTTCGAGGGAAGCCATACTTTCAATTTTCCCTAACGAGCTTCTAGATTTCTTTCCTAACTCGTTTACACTGAGAACAGAATCGCTTAGAAAACATTGCGTAATTAACAAAACGTTCTGTGAATTTCGCTTGGAATATGGTAACAAAAATGGGTCGCCTATGTATGGCCTTAGGCGAACAACGTTTGTGTTATCTCACATTTGGCTATTCGAGTTACCTTTTGTCGATAGCATCTGTTTGTTCAACTGCAGTACAACGCTTTAATATAATTCGGTTACGCAGCAAACGTAAGTAAAACAAATATTTAGTTGACCTTTGTTGCACTTCTCCACATCACAAAATTTCAAGATGTGTTGACAGAAGCGAATACTTGTCATTGGTCAATTTTCTTTCTGTATGCAGCAAAATTCAGAACACAGACTTTTATAAAAAAATTTAAATTTCTGCAGATGACAAAGTGTGTGCGATATAAATTCATATTCAGTAGTAACGGCACTCAAATTTCAGTTCAGCTACCCTTATTTAAATTTCCTGTATTTACATTAAATCGATTCAAGGAAATTCCGTGACAGTTTATTCAGTAATGTCAGGGGTGATTTACCTACCTGTGGTGTCCATCTGCACCCTGTTTCCAATGGATAAGATCTGTTTTAACAGTTAAACCGTTTGTGTCTCGTTCTGACTCAGTCTGAAGTATTAAAACATACCGGCGTTTGCTAGCGGAAATTTTAATGTCAGCACAGCTTATTTTGTAATACGAGACATACATAAGTGAAGACTAGATCAGGTTAGTGTAATAGACACGTTCTGAGAAAATGAGCATACGGAGCCGGTCGCGCTGGCCGAACGGTCTTCGGCGCGCCAGTCACGTTTTGCACGGCCAGTTCGGTCGGGGATTCGAATAGCCCCTCGGAAATGGATATTTGTGCCGTCCTTAGTATTAGCTAGTTCATAAGTAGTTTGTAAATTTAGGGACTGATGACCCCGTAGTAGTTAAGTCCCATAAGCTCTACAAACATTTGAACATTTTTTAGCATACGGAACAAGGAAACAAGTCATAAACACAATATATAGAATTGGGTTGCTAGATCATAAATATCGC
Organism: Locusta migratoria; assembly: GCA_026315105.1. Lineage (NCBI taxonomy): Eukaryota > Metazoa > Arthropoda > Insecta > Orthoptera > Acrididae > Locusta > Locusta migratoria. Next base: position 811,317,794 of record CM048744.1, on the reverse strand, counting down.
CCAACTGAAATAAACGAAAAGGAACCTCACTGCATTTAGAAGTACAGGTCGAGCTATTTACCCACGTGATCCAGAGGGCAGCAGATTACGGCTCCCAGGCAGATGCCCGGTTTCTTGACCTCCGAAAGGCTTTCAATATCGTTCGGCACCGTCGCCTGACGAACAAAGTACGAACATACGGAATGGAAGACTGTGATACTGTATTGAGGCGTTTCTAGCGACAGAATGCAGCATGACATTCTGAACGAAGAGAAGTCTTCAGACAAAGTGTGTCAGGAGTGCCATAGAGGAGTGTTATAGGATAGCAAGCTTTACACAATATATGAGGCGCTCAGAGTACAAGTGGTGTGATTCCAGAGAAAGAGTTTGAGATATCGGAGGATGAAGATTTAGGGGAATAATACATTCAAGATAAACACCAGATACATAAATTTATTTTATTTTGAAACAGAACATTGCACTTCATGTTGTACATGCTAAATGTTGTACATATTATAACTATTTGCAACGGTAACAATTTTGCAAACGAAACATTTGGACTCGTTTCAGTTGTTCCCTGAAAATAAGTGCAAAGACATTAGTAGACAACGTTACCATTTCTTTTATTTCCAAATCAGTTCTTGTATAAATTACATTACCTTAACGTAGTCACACATAAAAACATTCATCATTGTCTTTAGAATACATGGGATATGTTTGAAGAATGTGTCCTATCAGTCGATCCCTTCCTTTAGTCAAGGTATGCCAGAAATTCCTTTTCTCCCTAATCCTGTTCAGTACCTCTTCATTAGTTACGCAATCCACCCACCTAATCTTCAGCATTCTTCTGTAGCACCACATTTCAAATGCCTCTATCCTCTTCCTGTCCGTACTGTTTATCGTCCACGTTTCACTCCCATACAAGGCAACACTCCACACAAATGCCTTCAGAAACGACTTCCTTACACTTAAATTAATATTCAATGTAAAAAAAAAAAACTCTTTTTCAAAAACCCTTTTCTTCCCATTGCCATTCTGCATTTTATACCCTCTGTACAGCGACCATCGAGTATTATTTTACTGCTCAAATAACAACAGTCACCTACCACCTTTATTGTTCCGTTTCCTAATCTAATTCCATCCGAATCGACCAATTCTCTTAGACTGCACTCCATTACTTTTGTTTTGATTTTGTTAATGTTCATTTTATACGGTCCTTTCAATACACTGTCCATTTCGATCAAGTCCCCTTCCAGGTCCTTTGCTGTCTCTGACAGAATTAAAATGTCATCGCCAAAACGCAATGTTTTATTTCTTCGCCCTGGACTTTAATTCCGTTTCCAAATTTCTCCAAGCTTTTCTTTATAGCTTGCTCAATATACAAATTGAATAGCATTGAAGAAAGGCTACAACCCTGTCTTACTCCCTTCCCAACCTCTGCATTCATTTCATGTTCTTCAACTCTGATAACTGCTAAAATAATTAATTGCTATCTTGGAATTTTAATACTTTATAGACATTATAGGCTGATGAACTGCGTGAAAGTGTGTGACCTTTCTCCAGACGATAACAAGCCACAAAGTTTAAAAAATAGATACCACGCTTGAACAAGGGGGTGTCACATTATTTTTTTGAATTATTTTATTTTTTTCCTAGTTTAGCAAGGCCTCTCGCAAGTATTATTAATCTGTAAATGTAATTATTTCATGTACTATATTCGCACTGTTTCAATAATAAATCTTGAGTAAATTTGAAAACTGTAGGGAGGTGTAGTAATTTTCTTTTGTTCGCCACTGTATATGCCGCATCCATAGAAACAGTGAACTATCAGTTAGATCGCATTTAGTCACGGTAGATCAGGGTATTAAGACACACAATTCACTAGCCCTGCAGGAAAATGAGTCGTGACATCTAATCTTTGGCTCGTCCGTCCGCGACTGGTGTCTCTGGAGTGGAAATATTCAAATGTTTGTAAATCTATCGGACCAAACTGCGTGGTCATCAGTCCGTAGCTTACAAACTACTTAAACTAAGGTAAACTAACCAAAGGACAACAAACACACACACACACACACACACACACACACACACACACACATGCCCCAGGAAGGACTCGAACCTCAGACAGCGAGCAAGCTCGCGCTCCGCAGCGAGGCGCCTTAGACCGCTCGGCTACTCCGCCGCGGCCCTCTGGAGTGGAGTGTCGGGGAGAGAGGAGTGATATTAAGTCGGGCGGCGGGAACGCGGAAGCGACGGTGCCGGGGAATGTGTGTTTTGGTGACCCCGCGACAAGGCTGTGACGGCAGTTTGTGTGTTTTTGTTGCTCGATTGCGATGATAAGTGTCCGGCACTAGGTCTGGCTGGACGGTGAGCAACACGGAACGACAGCTAGCGGTGTCGGCGCTCGGAAGTGGAGTTCGGTGGATATGCTGACTTAAGCTTGGCCTCCGGCAAATATAATATTCGCTGTTTCCATTCCTGGAAGAGTATTGCAGTAATTAACTGGAAAACTGGTCGGATTTAAGAAAACCAGGTGGATGGATATTGGCGGAAAATAAGTGCTGCAAAATCTGATGCGGGTAAGCGCTTGGAACGAGCCAATATACGAACTATTATAGTCCTGTGTGATGTTGTCATTCGGGTTGTTAGGGGCGTTTACGAACTCTGTATCAACAAGGCTGGGGCGCTTAGTACCGTTGCTCAGGTTGCTCTTGGGGTACTTAAATTTCTGATGGTAGAGAGTTATTCTGTTATCAGCAACTATTGCTAGAGCTTTTATGTACGTTACCTATGTGAAACTTGATTTCAGTGGTGTGGGGCAGTTACGCGAACCCAACGGGGCTTAAACATAAACTTGGTCAGTGATGTTGAGACTGAAGTCAATAAGACGTGTACAATAACTGTGTGTCACGATTAGTTTCTGACAGTTCTCTGTTGCAGGTTATGTGTTATGAAAATTTTGTGCAACATTGCTGTTACATTGCGATGACATGTAGTGGGCTGCACCAGTAATGGCGTATAGTGATGGATGTTTTCCTCTAATTTCAATAAACTTCATATTGTCACTTGTCACGGATCCTGTATTCTAAACTTCAAAGCAAAATTGATTACGTATAGCGGAGCTGAAGTGGGACATGTTATCAGCATAAGGAAGGAAGGAAGCTTGGTGTTTAACATCCCGTCGACAGCGTGGTGATTAGAAACAAAGTTTACGCTCGGAGTGGTTGGATAAGGATGTGGAAGGAAATCGGCCGTGCCCTTTCAAAGGAACCATTGGGCTGAAGTGATTTAGGGAAATCACGGAAAACCTAAATCGGGATGGTCGGTGGTGGATTTGAACCACCATCCTTCCGAATGCGAGTCCAGTGTGTTACTACTGCGCCACCTCGTTCGATGTTATCAGTATAAGGCCTTGTTTGAATTAATGATCAAGGCTCTGTTAATGCATAGTTGGTTTTAAATTGTGTTGTGCTCTATGTACTTAGTAAATTTTGTGTTTTGAAGTTTCACTGTGAAGAACTGGATAACTTGTACCAGAATGAAGGATTACAGAGATTTCTGTAAAGAGTTCTGTTCGAACAGCCGGACGCGGTGGCCGAGGGGACTGAGGCGCTCCAGTCACGGTCTGGACGGCCACTACGGTCGGGGGGTTCGAATCCCCCCTCGGGCATGGATATTTGTGCCGTCCTTAGTATAAGGTAGTTGATAAGTAGTTTGTAAGTTTAGAGACTGATGACCCCATAGTTAAGACCCATAAGCTCTGCAAACATTTGAACATTTCTGTTCGAAGATTTAAGTTAATTAACAGATTACATCTGATGTTAAATAAATGATTCGCTTAAAGTTTATGGTAATGTGTGAAAATTTTCGTCTTTAAGTGAAAGTCAAAAGTTTTAAGAAGTATTAATGAATAATTATTTATCAGAGTTAAATTTCATCTCGAAGTGAAGTCATGAATGCTTTAAGGAATATCAATGTTTGAATAATTATCTGTCAGAGTTAAATTGTCTCTTGTGGTTTAAGATAATAAATAAGTTTATTGTAGGGGTAGTATGTTTTGTCCCAGCACCTCTCCTACTCCACAAACTTGGAACTGCCTGATTGATGCCATGTTTGAAAAATAATGTTGTAGACGGTTGTTGGCATCATTACCTCTTCTCATCCCAGAAACTGTATTTGGTGTCGTAAAGGGTGCAGCGACCCTGCGCGAACGTGGTTGCACGGCGCACACTGGGGAAGGGCACGTCGAACAGATTGGTTCCCCGTCCGGCTGGGGACCGCCACGCGACAGTCGGTGACGGATGGCCAGTGGCAGCCAGCCGCGCCGCGCCTCGTCAGGTTATCTGCCGGCGCCAGCGCCTGAGTTACGACTGGCGCCAGCGGCGACCCCTGGCGTATTACTGGCGCCAGATAAACGGCCGCCAGTTTGCCCCGCTGCTTATCCGCGCCCGCATCGCGCCGCTGTGCTCTTGCCCCTATTTTACAACCGCGCACGGTCCGATGCGAGCTTTTAACCACCCGCGCCGGGCGTTGTCGAGTTATGACACAATGTCCGCCGCCCCGCGCCGCGCCGCGCCAGATATCGAAATGGAACTGCGCCCCACAGCGCCGGCGGCAGCTGCTGCCCGAGTGCCCGCGCCGCCCAGCAGGGCGCACTCATGACGTCGCCGCTCCCCAAGCTTCATTTGTTTTGCCATCAACATTACGCAGCTCGAGTGACCATCATCGTGTTGTAACATGGAGCAAAATTAATTAATGAATTAGGCGTACTTTGTACTAACTGCACTCTACATCTGCATAAATACTCCGCAATCCACCGTAAAGTGCATGGCGGACATTACACTGTACCACTACTAGTCATTTCCTTTCCTATTCAACTCCCAAATAGAACGAGGAAAAAAAGAATGCCTATATGCCTCGGCACGAGCCCTAATTTCTCTTATCTTGTCTTTGTGATCATCACGCGAAATGTAAGGGGCAAGACTTTCGTACTACACTCAGCTTCAAATTCCGGCCCTCTAAATTTCCCCAACAGAAATTCACGAAAATAACGTCGTCTTTCCTCCAGCAATCCCCAATCGAGTTCCCGGAGCATTTCCGTGACACTCGCGCATTGGTCGAACCTACCAGTAACAAATCTAGCTGCTCGCCTCTGAACTGCTTCTATGTTTCCTTTAAACTGATCTGCTGCGGGTCCTAAACACGAGCAATACTCAATGTGTGGTCGTACAAGCGTGTTATACGCGGTCTCCTTTGCAGATGACGTACATGTTACCAAAATTCTCCCTATAAACCGAAGTCGGCTATCGGCCTTACTCACAACTGTCCTTACATGTTCGTTCCATTTCATATCGCTGTGCAATGTTACGCATAGATATTTGAACGACGCGACTATATCAAGAACCTCACTACTAATGCTGTATTCGAACATTATGGAATTGTTTTTCCTGCTCATGCCCATAACCTTAAATTTTTCTACATTGAGAAATAGCTCCCATTCTTCACACCAACTAGAAATTTTGTGTAAGTCATCCTGTATGCTATTACAGTCAATTAAAGACGACACACAGCATCATCAGCAAACAGCCGCAAATTACAAGTTACTCTGTCCATAAACTCATTTATATAGATAGAAAATAATAGCGGTCCTATCACACTACCCTGGGGCACGCCTGACGATACACTCGTCTGTGATGAACACTCGCCGTCGAGAACAACGTACTGCGTTCTCTCTCTCTCTGCGGACTGTTAAATACCTGTAGCTGCAGACTAGGGATGTTACGGAGGTTCGATTCCGATTCCGAAAGTTCTGAAATTTCGATTCAATTTGCTCCTTCGATTCCGATTCCGGTTCCGATAAATTTTAAACGGAAGTTATATCTGACGCTGAATTACAGTGGCGGCGACGGCCGCATCAGCGTGTACAACCGTTTTCTTGTCTAAGATTGTCTAAAATTGAATATTCACACTATTGATGAGGAAATCTTCTCGGGTTGACAGCCGAGTCAGTGCCTCGTTCTCTGGCAACGTTTCGGCAAGTTGCTTACTTGCCATCTTTAGGCGAAGTTATCTTCGCCTGAAGATGGCAAGTAAGCAACTTGCCGAAACGTTGCCAGAGAACGAGGCACTGACTCGGCTGTCAACCCGAGAAGATTTCCTAATCGAGATCCGCCGAGGAAGTCTGCATTCACATATTCACACTATTGTTTCATCAGTAATTACACCTAGGGCTAACACTGGAATTCCATTATTTATCAGAATGCTCTGGTTTATACCAGGGCCGGCCAGAAATTCTGCACGCCTGCAGTGCTGCTGCACATGCGTAACTTCCGGGTCCAAGTGTGAATGGAAACCTTCGTCGGTTACGTTGTGTGTCTATGCACAGATGTCACTGCTCTGAGGTGTAGATTGGACGGAGAAAAAGCTGCGCAGCTTTTGTTTATAAAAATATAATTTAGTTCTTTTGTGTACCGCCCATCCGGAAGGCTCACGGCAGCCGGCACGTACAAGACGCAGAGAGACGGCGAGCTGACGCGACCGAAGGCGACTTCACCAGGTGATCTAGCTCGTGCCGAGCTAGCGCTTACACAACGGAATCTTGTAACAACTGAATAAACCTGTAAACACTAATACAGTTTTACTAGCGTCCTCTGGTGCCCTATTAGGTGTCTTCGCCTCATTCCGACCTATAGCTGGGAATCTACCGCTCGGTCCCAAGTAAGAGTTTAAAGAAATCTGAAATGAACTTACATATATTACCCCAGGTTCTTAACATATTCCTCTGAACATGGTATGAGTTTCACTACGCCCTGTTCCTATAAGTCCCTTGTTTCGAGACATCTGCGGACTACATTGCAAAACACAGGAGAAAGCCAGCGTATTATACATACACTCCACAATATCATACCGGATTATTTTTTGGGGTAACACATAAGGCCAAGCTTAAGTTTTCAGAGGCCAAAACTGTTCCATGCGATTCATTTGCGGTGTCAGCTCAAGAACTTCTCAATACATTTTTCTCTAATAGAATTCGTCATTAACTCTTCAGTCACCAGCGAGATATATGGACCCCATATAAGCATGTGTGTCGCTGAATTTAAATGGATATGACAATCCCACGGCTGTGTGGTGCTGCCATTTAGTGCTGAACACATCAACATTCTGGAGCCAACTAGCTTGTTGTTTGACATCTACTGCCCTTCTTAACCGCTTATTTATTACCGTTGTGCTTAGTGGCCTCGTGGTTTGGCAGTTTTATGTAGTTTTTTTCTTGCTGCGATAGATAAGTAATCAAATTGCGTGCTTATGGATTGTCGCCTCAGTTGTGCGATGGGATTCGTGATTTCCGGTCAGAAAGGGCACAGTTCGTTGTAATTGACGGAAAGTCATGGACGGAAACTACGGCGTGCCATTCAGATCCAGAGGCTTGGAATGCCTAGCACAGGTGTTGTGCTGATCCCTGGCAGTCGTTCCCATTCGCAGGCGCACAGCAACTGTTTTACAGAAGTTCGGCTGTAATCTGTAAGGGGACAACGCCCCTTACGTAGGTATCTCTAACTGTCGATAGTGATAGTCCAGTATGTCACTTGTTTATGCGCCGAGCGCGCCACCTGAGCAGGGACTTCATGACGGGCCTCCGAGGAGTGAAGCCGTGAGTGTTATGTCCAAGCCTTCATGGCGGAGGGGTGAGATATTTTTCCGACTGGTGTGTGTGTCCCTGACAGTCGCAGTGGATCCCACTATCGTTCGTAGTTTAGTAAAACGTGTTACACGTGCCGCAAATCGCGATAACTGCCGGTATAGCATCTTCAATTTCGACTACATCAACAGTGAGTCGAGCGGATAACAACGGCGACCAGTGACTTTAGAAAATATTATGAAAATACTGACCGTGACTGAAAATGTACGACAAAATCCGTGAACATCTCACATTTGTTTTAATGGAAGAATATATCCATATTTTTATCAGTGCAATGTTTGTGTGCCAATTGTCGACAACTTCAAACTGTCACGTCAAAGTGCCATTATTGTGCACCTAATTAACTGTATCTATGATAGAAACTGCTTCCGCAAAGTACTGATCAGCCTTATACAACACGGTCAATCATTTTTTTTTTTCATATTCACAGAATATATGACATCATCTGCGAATGGGCAAATCTGAAAATGTGTATCCAGTCGAGATTCGAACCCGGGTCTTCCGCTTTCTAGGCAGTTGCGCTGACCACTACCCCACTGGGGACAGAGTGATCATCTCACCTGCAAGGACTACCTAAGCACGACTTCCGTCAGACACAAATTTCCAGCTTTACCTTGCCCACAGTAATGATCCTTTTCTTAGTGGGCATAGGTGGGCAAGTTTGGAGCCCAACCTCTTACGGGAATTAGTACAAAGTGATTACGAGTTTGGGTACTGTGGTCAGGGTAAAGCTGGAAATTTGTATCTGACGGGAGGCGTGCTTAGGTAGTCCTTGCAGGTGCGGTGATCACTGTGTCCCCAGTGATGTAGTGGTCAGTGCAACTGCCTAGAAAGCGGGAGACTCGGGTTCGAATCCCGGCTGGGTACACATTTTTCAGATATGCCCATTCGCAGTTGTCATATATTCTGTGACTATGGAACTGCTGGATCAGAAGTGACGTCTGTTATTTCGAAATAGACACCACATGTTTATATACAATCATATTTTATTTATCAGTTCTGATGGTAGCAGAATTCTGTCTGCCGGATTAGGAGAGAGTGTTTCAAAGCTGTTTGATCATCCATCTATTTCCATCTTTTCTTACACCTCAAGAAATTTATGTACGTCAACAACGAAGAATAACTGAAGACGTCCGTCTCTAATGACCACGCTGTCGATGGGACGTTAGACTCCAAGCTTCCTTCCTTCCGACTGAAGACGTTTGTCACACGCTGGTTTTAATCATTGGCGATAGACGTCTACGACATAGTAATATACTACGTTTACATGTAACATATCTGCCGAAAGACGAAAACCGAATTTCGTTAAACGTTTTTCGCTGTCGCGTTTACATGGTATAGCCTGAATCGGATTTCTTAGCCCACTTAATATGGCGGTTGAAAAATAGCTGATTCAGTTCCTTATTCAGTCAGCACAATCGCTATTTTTGTTTATTTAAATACTCAGATTCATGATCACTCTTATATTTATACTTTTATTTCACATTAGAAAATATCACTCTGTCCATATGTGCCGAAGATTCTGAAAAAGAAAACATAATCTATCAAGCCAAGAACGCTTCAAAAACGTTTGCTTTTACATGGGCACGAAAATCGATTGTGGAACTGGTAAACCGTTTTAGAGAAGCGGATTTCCAGAATAGATTTTGGAGTATTTACATGATCAACCAAAAGCGGGCCGCCCGCTGTGGCTGAGGGGACTGAGGCGCTCCAGTCACGGTCTGCGCGGCCACTACGGTCGGGGGTTCGAATCCTCCCTCGGACATGGATATTTGTGCCGTCCTTAGTATTAGTTAGTTCATAAGTAGTTTGTAAGTTTAGGGACTGATGACCCCGTAGTGAAGTCCCATAAGCTATACAAACATTTGAACAAAAGCGGAATTGGGAAATCGGTTTGCGAAATCCGGTTTTGGGGGCCCATGAAAACGGGGTGATATAATAGTTGCTGTCATATCACGAGAGTATCAATTCATTTGGTGATAATGTTGAAAAGTGGTTGAAACATTTCTGTACCCGTTGCCAATAAAGTTTTCGAGTAACTATGTTGTTTGAGTATGAAAAAAAAATTACTTTCTGGGCGCTCCTCGTACGTTCTGAATACCTCATACATCTGTGGAACGGTTGAGCTTTTAACACGTTCGCTGCGGCTGACGCTTATAAGCGTTTCCGCGATCAACACGCCAGTGCTGCCGACGCTTAAGGCTAGTTTACACGACGACACTAGGTTTCATGAAACTGCGCTAATGGCCAGTGCGCATGCGCGGTAGGCAGTCGCGCAACTCTTTGGCGAAACTGAAGTTTCGGCAGCTTCCAACTTTGGCGAAACTGATTGCGCGTGTTTTTAGGTTAGGTGATAACCAATACTGAACAAAACACAGCATAAATGGGGGAAAGGAAGAAATAATTCGGTTTTTGAACATATATGCGATGCATAGGTGTTTATGCCATTTTAACGCTGAAAATTTCAGGAATAAGCAGCGGCGTGTTAGTGCTCTTGAAGCAATTAGTCGTGAATTAAATATTGATGGGTTGACGATTAGTGAATTGCAGACTACATTCAATTCCAAATACCTATACAAACGAACTATGGCTATTGTGGATTTGGGAACGCGGTACAGGTACTGTATAGACGAATATCTATTTGACAAAAAAAGTAATGCAACTTGTAATTTCAGTTCTAGCAACAATGCTTCACGCATAACAGTATCTTGTTTCTTTGTTGCATTACTAACTATGTTTAAAAGGAACGTAAACTGCTCTGGCGACATTCTGAGTTGATTAAAATAGCTTCTAGGGTCTTCGATCACAATTTCTTTCAGCAAGGTCGCTGACCAACCGAGCTGACGTCTTTTTTAATCCAGTCACGAACCCAAACACGTTCCTCATTCTTTTTATGTTTAGTCTTATGCAGAGACTTCACACAGAGTAACAATAACTCCGCCACAACTCTTATAGCTACCAGAACTGAAGTGTATAGTATTGGCGCCGTGTCTACAGACATACAAGAAACCAGTTGCGCGAAACTCATTTCATGAAACGACTGTCGCAACCTTTTGTCATCTTGTAGACTAGCCTTTATAAACGTTTCTGCGATCAACAGGCCAGAGCGGGTAACGCTTATAAGCGGCGCGTTCGCTAGCTGAGTATTCAATTTAGTTTGTTCGGCTGTGCAGTCCTGTTAGTTGTGAGGATACAGGGTTTTAGGTTAGTAACCTCTTTTGGTCGAACGATAGTTATCATTGATGTGCAGCGAGAGCTGCTGGCAACAATGCTTCGGTTGGAATGTTCTTTGTTTGTTGGCCGGTGTGCGGCAGTCTCCCGCCGACCGCAGAGCGAGGCGGTTGCATGTCGGCAGTGAGTTCGTAACCTGCGTTTAGTGGTGGCTAAAGTTTTTGCCACTCCGTCGTATCGTATACGGGTTGCAGTTGTATATTGAAATGTTTCAGTGTGGACTTGTAGACATTCATCGTAGTGGCACGCAGTTATTAAATCAATGTGTTTAAAGGGAAGAGTTTTTAACATTTGTCGTTCCATAATAAAGGAAGTTAACAAAGTTCACTGTTATGGATCAACCTCGTAATTGTCCGCATCCCATACTGTCAAATCATTGTAACAATTATTAAATGATTAAGCATAAAATAGAATGTAACGGCAATTTCGCCCATCGAGGATTAGGTGGACGCAGCAGTGACGTTACATAGTACAGGCCACCAACGTAATATCACGTAACGTTTTCCTGTCTGCAGTCGTCTTTAGTCGTCTGTGTTGTGCTTTGTTTGCAATAAAATCAATATATCAGAGGCGTTGTTAGAATTGTTTGCAATAAATGCATATGACTCTTATGAGCATGCAGCATTTACAACATTATCGGCATGCAGCTATATCTAGCACCACCTCTTCCGCAGACGTTATATTGGCTGTCAATATTACGTACGTGCACAACATGAACCTACAGATCTCGCAGGGATATGATTTCAGCTCTCAGCGCATCTGCGTTAGTAGCCCGCACTGGTGTCTGCAGCGAACGTGTTTACGGTAGCCCTCAAGCTTTGCTGTTTTTCTGCCTTATCGAACAACCTCTGTGGAAGTGGGATGTAGCTGTTCAAAAATGTTCAAATCTTTGTACAGCTTATGGGACTTAACTACGGGGTCATCGCCGGCCGCGGTGGCCGAGGGGACTGAGGCACTTCAGTCACGGTCTACACGGTCACTACGGTCGGGGGTTCGAATCCCCCCTCGGGCATGGATATTTGTGCCGTCCTTAGTCTTAGCTAGTTCATAAATAGTTTGTAAGTTTAGGGACTGATAACCCCGTAGTTAAGTCCCATAAGCTTAACAAACATTTGAACATTTTTTCCGGGGTCATCAGTCCCTAAACTTACAAACTACTTATGAACTACTTACGAACTAGGACGGCACAAATATCCATGCCCGAGTGGGGATTCGAACCCCCGACCGTAGTGGCCGTACGGACCGTGATTGGAGCGCCTCAGTCCTCTCGGCCACCTCGGCCGGCGGATGTAGCTGGATGAGCTGCTGGTTGAGCATTTTGTACGGTTTACTGCGGCGTTCACTGACGATACAAAACCTTTTACTGTTTTTACACATGTTACCAAAATAGTTTGTTGACAAATGGAAATAATAATTACGTGTTTCAGTTGTCCTGATGGGACAGTGTCAACTGCCACATCCCGCTTCCCGCCCCCCTAGCCCCACCCCCTGAAAATAAACAGGCGTCACCGCGTTGGAGAGCAGGTGAACAATGTTTAATATGTGGCGCGGCAGTTAGCCTCCATTTCTGTTTATTGCCTTTTTTTCTCGATATGTGTACTTTCGACATATGCGATTCCCGCGCAGTTTTATGTTTTGTGTACAAATTAATAACGATGGAACTGCGATGTAGATGACAGATCAAGCTTTCAATAAACATATTTAAAATACCAACAATGCGAATGGTAGGAACAAATATTATCTGTTTACGTCAGTCGTTTCCTGAGGGCGGGTGGCTGTGGGACATTGAAGATAAAGCAATTGAGCGCCATGAAGAACGAGTGCAGATTAATTGTCATTTGAATTTTTTGTTCATGCAGGTGAAAGACAAAAATTTCTGTTGGAGAGCTGTTTCTGCCGGAGAGCTTTTCATGTCGGCCAGTAGATAAATGGGTAATATTCTCAAAAAATGTTCAAGTGTTTGTAAAGCTTAACTGCGGGGCCATCAGTCCCTGAAGTTACAAATTACTTATGAACTAGCTTATACTAAAGACAGCACAAACATCCATGCTCGAGGGAGGATCTGAACCTCCGACGCAGGAGGTCGGGTGATTCGTAACATGGCGCTCCAGACCGCTCGGATACTTCCGCGCGACAAAATTGTCACAAAGATAGTAGGCGCAAAAATAAGTTTCAATCACCAGTAGCGACATAGACGCAGGTACGTTGTTCAGCGGTCTAGAAATTATTTAGGCCTATTATTTTCCTAATAAAAAATACATTCACGGACTAGATGCATCTTCCGACAAATAAATAAATTTCGGCAACGATAACCATCGTCAGATATGCAGTATACTTCGCAAATCGTGTCATTTTTGTATATCGTATAGTGGCTTTAACTAATAATTATAAGCATCGTATCAACAAATCGACAGTGTCCATGGTACTGAAATGAAACGATCGTACGGCTTTTAATGGACGGGGTGTCTACATACGTACTCCGCTATCCACTCAAAGGTGCGTGGCGGAGGATAGAACCACTACAAGTTACTTGTTCAAATGTTCAAATGTTTGTAAATCTATCGGACCAAACTACGTGGTCGTCAGTCCGTAGCTTACAAACTACTTAAACTAAGATAAACTAACCTAAGGACAACACACACACACACACACACACACACAACACACACACACACACACACACACACACACATGCCCTGGGAGGATTCGAACCTCCGACGGTGAGCAACCACGCACTCCGCGGCGAGGCGCCTTAGACCGCTCGGCTACTCCACCGCGGCCTATTTACTTGCTTTCCATAAGGAAAGAGGGGGGAAAATGGATCCTTGTATGCATCCGTACGAGCCCTAATCTCTCTGATCTTTGTGATCATTACTCGAAATGTAGGTTGGCGGCAGCAGCATCGTTCTGCAGTCCGCCTCAAATTCCGGCCCTCTAAATTTCTTCAACAGTGTTTTTGAAAATAAGCGACTGCCATTTGAGTACCCGGAGCATTTCAGTAACCCTCGCACATTGAGCATCTATGTTTTCTTTAAACCGATCTGGTGGGGATCCCAAATACTTGAGCAATACTCAAGAAGGGGTCGTACAAGAGTTTTATATGTGGTCTCTACAGACGAATCACACCTTCCCAAAATTTCCCAATAAACCGAACATTCGCCTTCCCCACGACTGTGCTTATATGTTCGTCCCATTTCATATCTCTGTGCAGCGTTACGCCTAGATAGTTAAATGACGCAAGTCTGTCAAGCAGCTAACTACTAATGCTGTATACGAAAATTTTGGGATTCTTTTCATCTGTCTCACTTTACATTTTTTCTACATTTAGCGCTAGTTGCCATTCCTCACAACACCTAGAAATGTGGTCTAAGTCATCCTGCGTCCTACTACAGTCATTAAATGACTAAACTCTCCTGTACACCACAATGACGACACCCTCCTGTACACCACAGGATTATCAGTAAACCGCCACAGAATGCAATTCAATGGGTCCGTCAGATCATTTATATTGATAGAAAAAGATAGCGGTCCTATCACACTTCCCTGGGGCACCCCTGACAATGCCCTTGTCTCTGGTGAACACGCTCCATCGAGGAGAACAATACTATTAAGTATTCTTCCAGCCGCTCACATATTTGGGTATATATTTCATAAGCTCGTACCTTCGTTAGTAGTCTGTAGTGCGGTACGGTATTAAATGCCTTTAGAAAATCGAGAAATATGCAGTCTGCCTGTTGGCCTTCATCCATAGAACGCAAGATGTCATGAGAGAAAAGGACAAACTGTGTTTCGCACGATCGATATTTCCTAAAGCCGTGTTGGTGCATGAACAGAAAGTTTTCAGTCTCAAGGAAATTTACTGTATTAGAACTGAGAATATGATCAAGAATTCTAAAGCATGCTGACGTTAATATTATAGATCTGTAATTGTGTGGGTCATTCTTTTGTCTTACTTATACACGGCAGTTACCTGTGCTTTTTTCTAGTCGCTTGGAAATTTTCGCTGGATCAAAGATGCGCGATAAATGCGAGCTAAGTAAGGGGACAATGCCGCTGAGTACCCTTTGTAAAACCGGACTGGTACCATATCTGGACCTGGCAACTTGTTTGTTATTAACTCTCTCAGCGATTCAGATACAATTCAAAGACAAGAAGAAGAGAGAACACTCAAAGAATGTCACTGCAGCAGATGATATTCCCTCTGAATTGCTGACATCGTTGGGAAGCAGTCATGAAGAAACTGCTGCACCTTGTGTTCAAGTATATGCGACAGGGGAAATACCCTGAGAATTTGAGAAAAATATAGTAATACCAATTTCCAAAGATGTAAGTGTACAAAAGTGTGAAAATTACAAAACTATCAGTTTAATAAATTATGGTTGCAAAATACTGGGCGGCGTGTAATGGCCGCTTAGTCTGAGGAGTCCTGCTACGGACTGGGCGGCCGTCCCCGCCGAAGGTTCGAGTCCTCCCTCTGGAATATGTGTGTGTGGTGTGTGTGTGTGTGTGTGTGTGTGTGTGTGTTGTTCTTAGTGTAAGTTGGTTTAAGTAGTTTGCAAGTCTAAGAACTGATGACCATAGCAGCTTCCTCCAATAGGTTTACAAACATTTGACTATTTGAAAATACTAACACGAATTATTTGTAGACGAGTGTAAAAACTAGTAGAATCCGATCTCTGGAAAGATCTGTTTTTATTTAAGAGAAATTTAGGAACTCACGAGACACTACTAACATTACGACTTATCTCAGAAAACATGTCAAGGAAATGCAAACCTACTTTTTCAACTTAACAAAAGTTGAAGAATTTTATAATGTTCAGTGGAATACACTCTTTCAAAATTCTGAAGATAGCAGGGATAACATACGGGGAAGACAGATTTCTAGCCTTTCCACAAAATTACTCAATCTGTACTTTCAGCAAGCTGTGAAGGAATGCAAGGAGAAATTTCGAGAAGGAACCAAAGCTCAAGGAGAAGAAATAAAACCTTCGCGCTTTATCATTCTCTAAGAGACAGCAAATAACCTGGAAGAGCAACTGGTCGGAATGGACTACGTTTTGAAAGGTGTAAGAACAAGAATAAAATAAGCTTAATGGGCTCTTGTGTAAGAAAATCAGTCGATGCTGAAGTAAACAGATTAAGTAATGAGTAATAAAAGTAGTAGACGAGTTTGATTATTTGGATAGCAAAGTTACTTTTGATGGCCGAAGTAAAGAAGTGCAGAATTGACAAGGGAAGAAAAGCATTACTGAAGAAGCGTAATTTTTTTGACATCCATTATTAATTTAACCGTTAGGAAGTCCTTTCCGAAAACATTTCGCTGGAGCGTAGCACTGTAAGGGAGTGAAACGTCGGCGATAAGGAGTTCAGACAGAAAAATGATAGAAAGATGATATGGTGCTACAGGCGAATGCGGAAGATTAGGTGGGTATATCGCGAAGCTAATGAGGTGATGAACAGAATTGCGGAGAAAATAAATTTCTGCGATGTCTTGACTAAGAGAAGGGATCGATTGGTGAAGGACATTCTGAGACATCAGGGGATCTTCAATTTGTCATTGGAGAGAAGTATGTGGGGTAAAAATCGCAGAGGAAGGCCGAGTGACGAATACGGCAAGCAGGTTCAACAGGATGTAGGTTGCTCTTCTTATTCAGAGATGAAGAAGCTTGCGCAAGGCAGAGTAGCGTGGAGAGCTGTATCAAAACAGTCACAGGACTGAAGAATACGACAAAGGATATTTTAAAAATAATCATTACTTGTTTTCATGTTTTATTTCAAGCCTAATAATTTGATAGTTTTTGTCCGACTGTTACTAATGAATTGATATATAACAATCCAAGAGTCAACACAGTTTCAGCCGACCAGTTGCATAAAATAGTTTACATCTATAAACCTTTACCCAGGTTTCGGCAAAATTAATTTTGCCTTCTTCAGAAGGATACAATTTGCCGAAACCTGGGTAAAGGTTTATAGATGTAAACTATTTTATGCAACTGGTCGGCTGAAACTGTGTTGACTCTTGGATTGTTGTTCCACCGTTGCTGAATTGCAGCCATGTTTAAAATTTTGATGTATAACAGAGATCAAACGAATACCGACAAATGCTGGTTTTCCAGAATTAAAGTACCGGTAACGATACCGCACTTTCGGATTTTCCCATGTGTACCATCTTCCCTCTCCCCTCGACGAGAGAGACTGTTCCAGTTTGCACAGGGTTTTACAGAAAAGGTCGCCGGTCACTTTTACATCTCGAGTTCGGTCAGTGAGTAGAATGACCTTTCCGCTTCAGGTCAGGGGACATCAGATCGCGCGGGATTCGTGCGGACATTTCAACGCTCAGACTTACACATGGTTAGCGATAGATAGTCATTCCTACTCACCACAGTTTAAGAGCATCCTTTCATCAGTCATCACTGTACAATCATGAAAATTTTTTCGCACGGCTCTCAAATGGCAGGTTTTCTTACTCGACTCGCACATAGTTTAGGTGCTTTCTGATGTTTCCATATCAGAAGGTACGAAGTATTTTGTATAATTAATTTAATTTAAAAATGAGATATTGAACTATTAATGTTGTTGTACGAGTGCTAATATTCTGAAATTGCTAGTAATTTTCGTCTAGATACCATTATCTGACAAAAATAAAAATATTATAATTAAAGTAGTGGTTTTAAATGTCATTCACCTAGTACATGAACGGTGTGGCACACTACGCTTAAAAGAAAAACATTTCGTTACTTGAAATAAATCGCAAATATATATATAATTTCGTTACTTAATTAGCCGCGCGGAAGTGGTCGAGCGCTCTAAGGCGCCTTGGTCTAAGTGCTATTTGTCAAATAGCTATTTGTCAAATAGCTTTCCAGACATTTCAACATTTTATTAATTTTATGTATAAAGAACAGTCTAGAGTGCAAAAGATTTTTCTCTCAGAATAGTTTCCGTATTATTTTAGACCATCTTCAGGAACTTAAGCTCCGTTGATGGTGTGGAGCTGGCAGGAAACCTGGAGCCTTCTACTGCGTCACAGTGACGCCGTAGAAGGCTCCAAGTTTCGTGCCAGCTCCACACCATCAATGGAGCTTAAGTTCCCGAAGATGGTCTTAAATAAGACCGAAACTAGAAGGAAAGAAATTTTTTTTGTACTCTAGACTGTTCTTTATACATAAATTTAAATAAGAGTGTTGTTCCCCATAAGTGAAACAAAAATGTTTCCAAAAATATGTGATTTTATTAATTCTTTTTATTTGTAACGGGGTCATCGGTCCCCAGACATAAACACTACTTAAAGCAACTTATACTCAGGATAACCCACCCACCAACCAACCAATCCATCCACACACATACACACCCTAGAGAGATGTGTCGAACATCCGGTGGGAATGGCCTATAAATGACATGACCAAATTTCTTAGTGCTATGAGAAATGACAGCTAGCTCTTAATGTGTAAAGCGATGCAGATGTGTAGGAGAAACAATCCTGAAATCTTCGAATATAGCATTAGTAGAGTGCCACGTCGGAAACGTGGTGGTACGCATTTCTCCTCCTTACACGAGGCATCACAACAACGTTTCACCAGCCAACGCCAGTCACTGCTGTTTGTGTATGAGAAATCGGTTGAAAACTATCCCCGTGGCAGCATGTTGTAGGTGAAAATCTAATCATGCATGAAAAAAATTTTGAAAAGTCTTGGTCACAATTAGCTTTATTTCATATGTCGCGTTTCGAGACATCATCATCAGAAAAAGATTTTAAAAACGATGGGAAATACAACCATCTTGGTATATCTTTCTCGAAACGCGTCATATGAAATAAAGCTAATTGCGACCAAGACTTTTCAAAAAAAATTTCATGCATGCCAACGTATGGTCGCTTGTCCACAAAATGGAAGGTTTTATCAACCAAGTGAAAAGCTAATCATTTGCATATCACAGCATTTTCTCCGTGTCGATTAATTTTCGCGTCTGTAGCAAGTCATTTGCGTGGTGTAGCAATTTTAATAGCCAGGAGTTTATATGATAAGGTACCTACATCCCGGGTGGTTACAATTGTGACATTAGAATGCATACCGTATGTCACATAATTATTATATTTGTGGAATTGTATGGAACGCATGGAGACACTGTTACTAACGGGTGAGGCGTGCATCTTCCGGTTTGGAAGGGGGAGGCGAGTGATCAAGCTGGGTTGTCCCCGAAAATTGCATAAGACGATGGTCGACAACGTCGGAAATTGATAATATCGTGCTTATATGAAGGAGGGCTAAACCTACAAGGAAAACCCTTAGCGGACTATCTAACAGATAATTAAAAAGATGGACACTTAACATAAAAATGAATGATAAATCTCAGTGTTAGGTTCCTATCAATTCTGAGGGCATCTAACTTTCAGGAAAATTAGGTGCACCTAATGAACCAACAATATTTTTTATATGTTCAAAACTACATTGTTGAAATGTTCAAATGTTTGTTAAGATTATGGGACCTAACTGCGGGGTCTCAGTCCATAAACTTATTTATACTAAAGACAGCACAAACATCCATGCCCTAGAGCGGGTTCGAACCGCCGACGGGAAGGGTCTCACGCATTCAAAACTACAAACGTTAATATACACAAATATGAACGTATTAGAATTTAAGTTATCAACTATTTAAAGCATCCGGCGATTTCAGGAGATGATAGCTTATTACCACAAGCTATCATAATAAAAGCAACATACTTGTATCTATTTACGTAAGGGGACTTCAACGTGAAAATGAAATATTGAACAAAATCGAAATATCACCATAAACATTCCATGCCTGCCACAGTTATGGAAACAATAAACCCAATATACAGGGGCCAATGTAAAATTACTTAGCAAATGTCTACATGGTCGTACAAAAAATCCTAATGTGTGTTTCAAAAGCTGCGTGTGGCAACGAAAACCGAAAATAGTGTTTGTTGGATGGAGAGTACTCAAAATAGGTGTGATAGATGCTGTGTGAATTGTAGTGTAATTGGCAGGACAAAAGTAATAGTCAAATTAGGCATCCAACCAGGAAATAATATCATAGCTGCTCTGACTGCCACAGATCGTCACCGACTAGCTGAAGCTGAAAGGGCTTCGGAAGCCACCACTAAAGAGTCCAGAGTAAGGAAAAGACGCCTGAAACAGTTTACAGAGGATTAAGAAGCAGCTGACCAGCAATATTATGCCACTGGAATGTTCCGAAAGAGGCATTTTCTCGAAACTACATTTTCAGAACATTATGTACATATATCTTCGTAATGCTCACCAAATACTTCCAATTGTTTTTGTTTTTGTTTATTTATTAGCCTTTCAGCATGTTCACCACGCAATTGGCTTCGTCATATAGGGTTTTACATATACATTTTATCTTTTTTAGATTACAAATTGATCACATAATTTACACATTATTACAGTTTTTCTTTTACATAGATAATTATGTCATTATACATCTTAATTACTATCAATCTATGAATTTAATTTAATTGTGCATATTCTCTAAGTTACTTTGGAGGTATTCTTCAACTGAGTAATATGGCGTGTTTTTGAACCATACCTCTAACACTGTTTTAAAATTACTTAATGTAAGGATTTTTACAGACTGTGGTAGCTTATTATATAATTTAAGACCTAGTTGTTTGTGGCTATTGTGTATCAGGGACAGTCTTGAATATGGAATATCTAACATAGTACTGTTTCTAGTATTGTGTGTATGTACATCCAATCTGACAGTAAATTTATGTATATTTTCTTTTATATGAAGTAGACAGTAGTACATGTAGAGACTTGGGAGTGTCATTATACTGAGCTCACTGAAGTGTTTCCTACAGGATTCTCTAGGTCCCAGCCCTTGTATACATCTAATTGCTTTTTTCTGCAATTTGAAAATAAGGGATGTGTCTGGTGCATTTCCCCATAGCAATACTCCATACTGCAACTGTGACTGAAAGAATGCATAGTAACAGAGAATCAGTAATTTTTTGCTTACACACGGCCTTAATTTATACAATAGAAAAATCACACGTGCGAGTTTGCTAGATACATTTTTTATTTGATCATCCCAAGAAAGTCGTTGATCTATTTAATTGAAGAAAAGGACAGTATCTTTGTATTATGCCTAATACATTGGAGAAATGATTTATGTTTGTCATTCTTTATATAATTTTAACAGTAGATTTTAGACAAAATAAGAATTTTTTCTGTTTCCTGAGATATACTCCAATCTACAAAACAAGAGGCATAATGTGTTCTTACGAATGTTGACAGCAGCCTTCCACACTCTAAATGCTGCCAGACTGACGATGGACCAGAAAATGGTCCCAGAATGCGAACGCGTGTTATAAAAACATCTATCAGGCAAAATCTTGTTATTCTTAAACCATAACAGATATTTCAATAAATTTTATATTACAGCTTGCGTAAATGTTATTCATTTTTGGTACAAAATCTCAACTACCTCCGAATTTTAGATCAAGAGTAGTGTGCACCGAAATCAAGGTATTAAAATGCAACCCGTTCACTTCCACGTCCCCTTGAATATTTGTAACTCTCGTTATGGATCATCTACCGTCCACAGTAACTCAGAAATCGTAAGCAGCATTATATGCTCTTTTGTCCTAATGTTTCTGTAAGTATTTAATGGATTATTTGTATATTTTGCCAGTAGTTTTACGTAAATATTGTGTAGTGTGAGTGATCAAGCTCATTAAGGCTGGCTTGTTTATTTATTTATTTCATATGTGTTTTTGTATTGTTGATAAATAGACCCAGGGAGTCTGAATGTTTATAACTTTTCTATTTAATAATGTCAAAATGTTAAGTTACTGTGGAAGTGGTCAAATTTATGTCAAAACGAATTTTTTAGTTAAGTGCTATGCTACTATTGGAGGGGATGGAATTTCTGCCCATGAGATAGTGGCTGGGGAAGAAGACTTCTGTGGTCAATCAGAATACTTGACGGTTAATCAAATGTTTAAATATTTGTAAGGCTTACGGGACTTAACTGCAGGGTCATAAGGCCCTAAACTTACAAACTACTTATCAACTACCTTATACTAAAGACAGCACAAACACCCATGCCCGACGGGGATTCGAACCCCCGACGGGGAACGGCCTCGCGCATCGTAGCATAGCCCCTCAATGCGCTCGGCCGCTCCACCGCGGCACATGGACGTCTGGTGAGGAGAGATCCACGGGGATATGAGAACATTTTATGTCTGAAGGAGGAGGACCTGACTGAAGAGATTCTTCTACGACAATGTTAGAATCTTCACGGCGAAAGGTGGCGTTGTCTGGACTTACACTTTGGCAAGGGCTGATGAGTAAAATTTTTTGGACTTTAACTGTTTCTGATTCTGTTACGGAATCGTAACTGAACAGTGTATGTGATTTTACACGAGTGTTGATACGTTATTCGTCGGACCAAGATTTTTAAATATTTTGACTTGACGATTATTTCGTGTTGTGTAATCGTGAAACTGACTTAGTGTCGGAGTATCGTCAATGATTTTTTAGTTGGAGATTTCGCTTCTGTTCTCATTATGCAGTTAAACCATGTACTCTGCTGATTTTAAAGGGTTTCTCATTTATTACATTTGTTTGAGTAGGACCACTTCCTATAGAGCAATAAATGTGCTTTAACAAACATTATTCAGCTGAGTAATCTGTCGTTGTCTTCGTCATTTTTAAACCTTGGAATGAAAGCTCTTTTATTAATTAATAATTTATTCTTCTTTTATATTCCATTATTTTGGCAAATGTTAGCCTATGTACAGAGTGTTCGACTGTAGGCTCACAGATATAAGGTACACATAGTTGCTGAGCTTGAAAACAGACTTGCAAGGTTAGACCCAAGGCCTATATCGAGCCATATTTAACCTTCCGACAGGCGCGCGTATGTATCAGATACGAGACGACAAGATTCGTATCCTTTTCTCGGAAAATGGGAGAGTCGGAAATCCCCCTCTTTGTGTTAGCCTTCTCTTTTACGATACAAGTTTGATGTTTGAGTCTTTTTAAGGTTTATTTTCAAGAGGTATCTGCAAAATAAGCGTGAACTCTTGGCTGACTAGAATGCGCGCCTATCGGAAGGTTAACAGAGCCGTACACAGATAAATATGTGTACGTTGTGTTTGCCCAATACATAATAGTTTTCTCATCATGTTAAGATCACGTACGTTGGCACAATGATAACTTTTGCTGCGTAACTCGGTGTAACAGGGAAACAAATGACAGTATGAAAACAAAACATGGGAGAATTAATGTCCAGATTATGGGGTTCAAGATGTTCTTGCGTCTAGTTCCAATTATGGCCACCAGATGTCATGATCAGTCGTGCTTCATAGTCTTACACCCTTGACCATTCGCTCTACTCATGTGCAAAGTTAGACAAAAAGAGCAGGATTTTTGCTTGGGGTTACCTGTAGAAAATGATTTGCCCGAGTAAGTTTCACACATATGCTGATCTGAAGCGCACCACTAAAAGGGTGGTAGACAGCATGCCTATGCCGCGGCGGAGTGACCGAGCGCTCTAAGGTGCCTTTCAGCGGAGCGCGAAGTTACTCGCTTCGGAGGTTCGAGTCCTCCCTTGGGCAAGGGTAATTGTGTGCTGTCCTTCGAATAAGTTAGTTTAAGTAGTTTGTAAGCCTAGGGACAGATAACAGTTGCAGTTAAGTCCCTCAGATTTGCATTCTTGCATGCTTACGGACATGCTTCATTCTACTGTGCAGAATGCAGCCCTGCGCTTTCATTCTTCTGCACACTGATGGGCACCACATCGTGTTCCTTTCGCAGCAGGAATGACACAGACATGTGTTTCAATTGAACTGATTGCGCATTACTTCTTTACCCCATGTCCTCAATGCTAACAAGTTTGGTACTCGTGTGGTGCTAATTACATTCCGTGTTATAATGTATTAAATAGGGAAATTTAATTAGAACCACCCGGCAGAATTTGTGTATTATTCCCCAACTTATATACTGCTTTTGTGTAAATTCAAAATCTTAAACATGGCTGCATTTCAGCAACGGTGGAACGCGATCAAATTGTGACAAAATTACAGCCGACCAGTTCCATAACACGGTTTATTACATAAACCTTGAGCAAGGTTTCGGTAAAATTAATTTTGTCTTCTTTAGAAAATTTACTGAGCAGTGCTCACTCGGCCTGTGTGTGGCATTGCTCCAAAATTTTTATCTTTTTATCTTGTAAACATTACAGTTTTATTGTCTTACATATTTTAAATTTCATCCCATAACCCGAGAAACCCGTTGAACTTCATTTACACCATAAATCAGTTAAACCTACAGGCTGTAAATTCAGCTAAATACCTAGGAGCAACAATTACAAACGACTTAAATTGGAAAGAACACATAAAAATATTGTAGGGAAAGCGAACCAAAAACTATGTTCGGTTGGCAGAACACTTAGGAGATGACACAGTTATACTAAAGAAACTGCCTAAACCACACTTATGTGTCCTATTATGGAGTATTCTTGCGGATTGTGGGATCTCCACCAAGTGGGATTGATAGACTATTTAGAGAAAGTACAGAGAATATAGGGAGAGAGAGAGAGAGAGAGCGAGAGAGAGAGAGAGAGAGAGAGAGAGAGAGAGAGAGAGAGAGAGAGAGAGAGAGAGAGAGAGAGAGTCACGGAAATGATGCAAGTCATTAAAAGAAAGGCGTTATTCGTTGCAACGAGATCTATATGCGAAGTTCCTTTCACCAACTTACTCTTCCGAATTCCATATATTTTGTGAGCACCCACCTACATAGGAAGACATGATCATCAAAATAAAATAGGAGAAATCAGATCGACAACAAAAAGATTTAGGTGTTCCTTTTTTCAGCGAGCTATTAGAGTATGGAACTGTAGAGAGACATCATAAAAGCTATTAGATGAATCCTTTGCATTAACTTCAATGCGACTTGTAATCTGTTTGGATGTAGACATGAAGATAGCTACATATGGGCACTTGTTTCTGTTTTTATTTAGCAACATTTTTCATATTGAGCTAATTTGTAAATCTTACTAAGAAGGCAAAACTATTTTTGCCGAAATGTAGGTCAAGGTATACGTAATGAACCATATTGTGCAACCGGCTGTAATTGTTCACAATTTGATTTTGTATAAATGATATAACAATTTTTTATTATTATTTTGGTACTTGACGTATTTTTTACTGATACGCCTCACATACAGTTTCTTGGGTCTGATATACAGACTCTAGCCAGGCAGCTATTGACCTCAGATAGGTAAGCAGCGAGCCAGAAGCCAAGGCCCTAACTTAAAGGTGCCATCTTCCGACGGTATAGAAACATTTTGTTTATTTAAAACAAAAATAAATCATGCCACCACGGAATAACAGGGCAACCTATTTCAATATCTGCGACATTTGCGGCTGAGGAATTTCATATTTTACAAATCACGTGTGGCTGTAAGAGATTTTTTTTATTATTATTACGAGATACCACGTTGAAGGCCATTCGTCGTAGCTACCAGTAAAGCAGTATTTGTCGGAAAAAAAAAAAAAAAAAAACGTTTGGGATCCCAACCGCTGTATTGCTCGGTATTTGCGCATTGCGCCCGGATCCCGCAATGCAGGGAAGAGGTGTCCGAGAGCGATATTTTGTGTTTGCGTAAAGCAAACTTTCGCCGGCGATCGCTCGCACAGTTTCCGCTTTACTGACCACTCGCGTTTGGAACGAGAGCTGTCCCCACGCAAATAAACAGAACGCTGCGCTGCGCTGCTGTTTGGTTTCCATCCAGCGCGGCGCGCGGCCAAGATAAGGTGTAGCACGCCGTATGCGCCGACACGCCGTGTTGTGTGGCGTGCCGCTGTCGCGTGCAGATGTGTCCAGAGTTTTTACGCGAGACAACACATCCTGCGACAATGTGTTTCCCGGCAAACGTGCTGACGTCCAGCGGAGTCGCGCTCCGCTAACTTTTCCCACCTGTCGCAACGGATGAAAATAACACCGACAACCATTGACAGATTCATACCAAACACATTAACAAAACAGGGGACTGAGCCGCCGCAGTGGTTCACAAAACATAACATTTGAATACAGGATATGTTCCAAAACCCTGCTGCAAATTGACGTCAATGAAATAGGCCTGTAGTTTAGTGGGTTACTCCTACTGCCGGTCTTGAATGTTGGTGTGATCTGTGCAACTTCCCAGTCCTTTGGTACAGATCCTTCACTGAGCGAGCGGTTGTATATGGCTGTTAAGTAAGGTGCTATCGCATCAGCATGATCAAAAAGAAATCTATTAGTTATACTGTTCGGACCAGAAGATTTGTTCTTGTTGCTAAACTGGTTTTTAAATGTTCGGAGGTACGCCATCTTGCATAAAAATGATCCCATCCACCCTGCAACGCTGTTGGAGAGCTGGACTGACATGGTTGCGCAAAAGACTCTCATAGCAGTTACCAGTGGCAGTACAGGTAACAGGACCGGAAGCACCTATCTCTTCAAAAACCTTTGGCCGTGTGATATATGGTGCCGCAAACCCGAACCACACAGCGACCTTTTCATGATGAGCGGTACTGTCTGATTTACGTGTGGACATTCGGTAGCCCACATTCGGCAATTCTGTGTATTAACAAATCCTCTCAGATGGAAGTGGATTTTGTGTGTCGACAAAATCTTCCACGGCCATTCATCACCGTTCAAATGTTTCCACCACCAGTTTCCACACTATTTACTTCCATTCTGCTATACGTTTTTCCCCTTCTCCAATAATATTCCGTTGCAATTTGACCTCATTCTGACCAATAATCAATGTATAATATATGCGTCTGTGTGCGTGTATTTTCCATACCTCCTCCCGAAGTACTCGAACAAATTCAACAAAACGTGGTACACATGTATCTATCGAGCAAAAATGTTGGGGTAAGAAGAATAAATAATTAAGGAGATTATGATGTCCCCAACAATAGAATGTGCGAAAAACTCTTTATTATCCTATCTCATATGTGGATAAACCAGTGTGATGACCAGCTATAGAGGACTTGGTTGATAGCCTTTTTCATTTTGCCACTCTTATTTGGTCCACTGTTCCTAATCAGTTGATTACATTGGCTTTATCTATATTATCGATGATTTTAAAATGCACATGCATTCGAAACTACTCTTCAGTTAATAAACAATACTTCCAATGCAAATTATGTCACAGTACCAACAATTACTCTAACCTAGATCTGTACCATTCACCTTCACAGTGGCGTGAAAAATAAATCGAACCTAAACGCCTGGATTTCAATTTGTAATGGTTCATTTGAAAAGGGAGATGAGCATTTCTACTATTTTATCTGACGCGAGAGTAGCAGAGCGGTAGGGAGAGCCACATTGCGGATCGCGCGGCCTCCCGCGTCGGAGGTTCGGATCCTCCCTCGGGCATAGATGTTAATGCTGTGTTTAATATAAGTTAATTCATAAGTAGTTTGTAAGTTAGGCACTGATGACCCCGCAGTAAAGTCCCCTAAGCTTAACAAACATTTGAACATTTTTTTGCTACTCTAACAAGGAAAGTACATGGGCTCGAACATACACATATACATCAAAATCGTACGAGAGATAATGTAAAGATCCAGTATTGCACTAGTGACACTCCCGAATCTGCAAAACTCTGCAGTGTCTCTGCGTGTGCCTTGCCATATTGCACTTTGACCTGTCGGTTCGCCAGTAGGGACGGTGCAATGTGCCTCCGAAGTTGCGTTTTGTGACATTTGTGTGGTGAAGAGTCAGATGGAGCGGCGATTGATAATCAATCCTGCTAAAGTATTGCGATTGGTTGAGATGAAGTTACGAAGAACCATTCTTCGTGAAGATGGTATTAGTGTAGAAGATGAATAATTCGCATGCTTTCTCGTATCTGTTATGGTACAGAAATATGAGCATAAGTTAGATACTGTTGTAACACTAACACATAATGATGATAATAGGGATGATAATAACGAAGAACTCATTGCTAGCGGAAGTGCTACGGTAAGCGCGGGAAGAGGCGATGGAAGCAGTGGCAGTGAATACGAACAGTCTACTAGAAGAAGTTTAAAGTTGCAACTATCATCACGGCTTTTGATGACAATAAGCTAGAGAACATGTACGACGATTATTACATAAGTTATAGTTCAGATATCTGCATTACGTATGGCGTCTACAATTACATCTACAGTGCTATCTAGAGCATGATTGCAAAGTTTTGCATAAAAACGACACCAACCAGCACATTGAGGTGTACGTAGAGATACTGTAATCAAACGTTCATAGATATATGTTTGTTCGAGCCCAAGTACTTTCCTTGTAAGATTCATTTCCTTCTCGTCCATGAGAATCTTGGCATTAAGCCAGAATTCTTGGATTTTGTGAGAGTCGATTCTGTAATATTTTGCTGCCGTAATCATTGCAAGTTTCTTTTGTTGCGCGGTAACACGAATCATTTATAGAAGAATGGAAAGTAAAATACAAGCCCTTTATATTCTAATGTTTTTAAGCCTAAGGTACCAAACAGCCAAGGTCATCGGCCTGTAGCGTCACGAACTACTTAAAGTAACTTACGCTAGGTATAATAGACACGACACCCGAGGGTGGACTTGAACCTCCGGCGGAAGAGGCCGAGCAATCCATGACATGACGCCTTAGACCACGCGTCCATTTCCGGACGGTTAATAGAAGCCAACAGAGGGAAGATCAGTTTGCATTCAAGGCAATACTGATGTGCGAGTTACCTTCGAAGATCGGCTAAGGAATAACAAACCTTCTTTCATAGCACTTTTAGATTTCAAGAAAGCTTTTCACTGGAACAAAATGAAATGTTGCAAGTAGCAGGCAAAAAATACCGGAAACGTTATACAGAACTTTTACAGAAAACAGACGGCAGTTATAACGAAGGGCGTGAAAGGAAAGCAGTGATTAAGAAGGGAGTGTAACAGTGTTGTAGAGCTTCCCCGATGATATTCAGTCTCTACACGAGAGAGCAGTAAAAAAAAAAAAAAAAAAAAAAAAAAAAAAAACTAAACGACAAAATGGTGAAGGAACTAAGGTTCAGGAAGAAGAAATAAAAACTTTAAGGCATGTCGATGACATAATTCTGTCACAAACAGCAAAGCGATGTGTTGCAATTATGGAGAAAAAGCACAAACACTATATTATCCGCGAATTAAATCATCCGTTATCCTGGTATCAAAGTGTGTGTGTTCAAGCAGATAATTGCCTGGTATTTCTTCCGCCAACTACCGCTCTCTAAGCCTTTGTGATATGTGTTTATTGTTGTGGTTAATACACATGGAATACCACCAACAAAATAATATTCGTTTATGTGGGCGCAGCTGAAAAGGACTGTGTGCACAGAGTAAATATGGTCACAAAGCAGTTATTTGGCGGATTTTGTAACAGAGCAGTGGGCAGCAAGGAAATCGGATAGCGTTAAGCACAAAATTTTGCACTGTCCGACACAAGGTGCGAACGATACAGAATACTAGGTTAAACTAACCATTTTTCTATAATTACATTTTGAACGACAATTATCCCCACAACGATGCCGTAGCGTGATTCACTGCATACAGCGCAGACATAATAATTACAAAATTTAGGCTCTTGCAGATTTCCTGTTGGAGATGAATGTTAATTAATGTACTTCCCAGTACCGCTGTCACATGTCTGGAAAGAATTTTAAGTCGGTAAAGCAACAGCCTAGTTACGGCAGCGGGTAGAGCTCAAAATGTTCAAATGTTTGTAAAACTGCGTGGTCATCAGTCCGTAGCTTAAACCTAGGTAAACTAACCTAAGGACAACACACACATCCATGGCCCAGGGAAGACTCGAACCTCCATGGCGAGCAACCGCGCGCTCCGCAGCGAAACGCTTTAGACCGCTCGGCTTCTCCACCGCGGCGCGTGTAGAGCTCTGCGTAAGATTCGAGTCTAGGCGTTTTTTTATTTTTAACATGCATCTGCCTAATAACACCGTTACACCACAAACAAACAAATTTGTTAAAATCTTAGACAGCGCCGAACAATCGGCAGCCAAGCTAGGCGGAAGCAGGCCAAAAATTTGTCGTGATGTAAAGTCAGTCTCTCGTTGAAAGCTTACAGTCAGCAGTCTGTTGTCTGCGACAGAAGAAAATGTTCAAATGTTTGTATAGCTTATGGGACTTAACTACGGGGTCATCAGTCCCTAAACTTACAAACTACTTATGAACTAGCTAACACTAAGGACGGCACGATTTCCATGCCCGAGGGGGGATTCGAACCCCCGACCTTAGTGGCCGCAGTCCCCTCGGCCACCACAGCCGGCGCGACAGAAGACAAGAGAAGCAAGAGGGTATATTCATTATCCTGTAAACATTTAATAACTACGTCTAACTCTTTCACGAGAATGAATAGATGATAAGTCAGCGGTTAACAGGCTCACTGAGTGAAAGCTGCATTTACAAATGGGACACATTCGGTCCATACAAACCGACGCACAAGTCATAGCTCAGCCGATTTCTGTATATATACTTCCGCTTTTCGAATTGTTGTCACTTGATCGATGATGCTCAGGTGAGTAGTCGTGGATACAATGATCTCATCACTGTATTCAGCTTATGTCTCAGATATACTAGTACAGTCTAGTAGTTACTAGTTGCAGCTAGGAGATGGAGTCTGAGAACTACAACACTTTCATCATCCAGAGAAGATGGTTTATTTATTTATTTAGCGTATGTGGTTTTCAAGTACAAATGGATTACATACTTACATACATACATATAGATATACACAATGGTATTTGAAATCAAATTAACAATTTAGTAAGTAAACAAAAACAAAATACAAAATTATGTTACAGTTGTATGTCCAGTTTTTCCATCCACTCGACGGCTTTAGGGGAGGCTTCATATAGTTCTCCAATAGTTCCTGTGAATGCACTTTTTGGGCATTCCAGAATGATGTGCTGGGTCGTTTGTTCAGGATGTCCACAGTCGCACTGGGGAGTATCTCGCATACCCCATCTGAAGAGCATCTCTCCACTTCTGCCATGGCCTGTGCGGAGTCTGTTGTGTTGAGTGTGACCCATGTTCGTCTTGGCAGGTCTGTACCAGGTACATTTCTGCCAGGGGATATTTCCCTATGATTCCTGGCTAGGCCAGAATTGGACCAATCATTTTTTCAGGTTGTCATGGCATCGAAAGGGATGGGTATAAGATTTAGAGCTGTTCTCCATGGTGGTCTTCTGGATCTCAGGCGACGATTGTTCGGAGTAGTGTCTTGGTGGATAGGGAGATTAATATTGCCGGAAATTTTATTCCACTCATTGACTAGCGCAGCTTGCCGTCTGAGATGTGGTGGACCTATATTGCAGAGAATGGAGAGCCAGGGCAGTGGGGTCGATTTTATGGTCCAGGATATGATCCTCATGGTGTTATATAGTTCGATGTCCACTTTGGATGTGTGGCTGCTATTAAGCCAAACAGGACTGCAGTACTCTGCAACAGAATACACCAGTGATAAAGAAGAGATCTTCAGAGTATGCTCATCAGCTCCCCAGATAGAAGATGGTTAACCGAGGTACTACTACAACGTATTGTTGCTGCCTGCGGCCAGCTCAGACTTCATTAGTTGGTTCCTTAAAGGCGAATGATCCTGCCGACGTGCTAGCACTCGGGTGCTAACCCTGATAGCAGCTATCAGTTCATCTGTCACCAAGGCATCCGACTCTAGTGGTTCGAAATATGAACCAACAAGCAGCTGCATAGAGCGAAGGTGGGATCGAGCACATCTTCTCTGAAGTTCTCTTCTTCGATCCCCAGACACAACGGCGTGGGTAACGCCCCTCCGGAAGGCTCACGGCAGCCGACATACAGAAGACGCAACGAGACGGCGAGCTGACGTGACCGAAGTCGACGAAACGGCATATGCTGATTTAGCTTTTGTCGAGATAGCGCCTACACAACGTAATCTTGTAACAACTGAATAAACCTGTGAACACTAATACCGTTTTACTAGCGTCATCTGGAGCTCCACTCTCTATCTTAGTTTCATCCTGACATAAATCTGGGGACCTACCTCTCGGCCCCCAGCATTACTGTAGTATGCACCGTGTTCTAATAATTAGTAGCCAATTTTTTTTCAGTGTTGTACTTTATTGGACCGACGAATCAGAAATATTGACAACAATGAAAAGAGTTGAAAACACGTTGTTTATATTTGGGACCATCTTTCTCAGTCACTCGTAGAGATATTAAAATTACCGTAGTTTGCAACTTAAATTTGTACTTTACTCATCAATTCCATGTACTTTTCACCTATTCAGTGGTTGGTATCTTCTGTGGTCTATTACATATGGAATAAAGATACTAAAAACTGTAACAGAAGTGAATGTTAACAGTTCAGCCAGGTCTAAAGCATGTGGCAGAACCAGTGCAACTATGTCTAGTGATCATGAGAGGTTATGTACATACATGGCAATAGAGGTAGGTACTGCAAGAAATGCTACACCAAGTTAATTTATCACATTTAGATGAACCTGAACTGTTGCAATATTTAAAAAAATTAAATTCTTGAAACGCGAATCATTAACAAGAGTTAAAAACTGCTAAAATTACTACACATCAAAAGCAAAACATTAAGTTAAATAATAAAAAAAAATCCATGTATTACAGAGCACTGAAGATGCCTGATGAATAAAGGACTTTGAAAAATAATTTATATGTTTTATTATATAACACATGTAACTTAAAATAAATTTCAAGTCACAGAAGAGAAATATTTAGAAAACTTTGTTAATTTGAAATTCTTTTATAAAACACATTTACCTCCGCCAAGATCACTAGCTTATTTGCGTTTTTATTTTAAGAGAACTTTTTAGGAGAACTTCGTAAAAAAATGCTTGAAGATAAAGACATAGTTCATCGAAAGCGGTAAAAAAAAAAAAAAAAAAAAAAAAAAAAGAACAGCAAATAAATTAGCGATGTTGACTGAAGTAAGTGTGTTTTATATAAATTTTCGATCGCTCTCAATAGGCTTAATATGGCACTTAACTATAAATTCTTTTACATTGAGTAGTGTCCGGAAAAAAAACCTGGGATTGCAGCTAGTCATTTCAACCATCAACCTAACAATTTAGAAAACATTTCTAGAGAAACAGCGATCGTTAGTGAAATTATATTTTTAAAAACACAGGCTCGATCGCAAGAGAATTTTTATTGTTCTTAGGCAACCGGTTTCAGCCTGCTTGTGAGACCATCTTCAGATTGACTGCAATAATGTTAAAAATATTAAGAAGGATGTACAGAATACGATATTATAGCAATAAACAGTAAAATACTGTCTCTGGCACCAATATGCCCAGCGAAAATCTTCAAATGCCCATAGAGGGCAGCTAGATAACAAAATTGAAAAAAACCAAATTATTTTTAATCTTTATTCGAAACGATTTTCTCTCAATTGTTACCAGTCACAACGAGTGTAATAATCTGTATGCTCTTGTATATTTATCTCCGTTATTAATAGCATAACTGTAGCCTCTAAGACAACAACAACAAGAACAACAAAATTATTAAGTATGATTCTCAATAATGTAATGCGGCATGTGGGAGGAGGGGCGGAGTTGGCCATATATAAACACGACCTTTAATGCAGTGTTCCGCAGTTGATTTACACAACCAACGGTTCCCGACTAGTCCACAATCGGCTGCCATGGGTATAACTTTTCACATTGTTATTATTTTACTGTTTATTGCCATAATATCGTATTCTGTACAACCTTCTTAATATTTCTAATTTTCTGATGGTCGCATGGGCAGACCTAAACCGGTTGGCCAAGAACAATAAAAATTCTCTTGCGATCGAGACTGTGTTCTTAAACATATAATCAACCTGGCAGTCATGATCAGGTGAGCCATCGAAAACTAACGAAGACGTCTTTCTTTCGTTATTTCATCTCCTCTCGTCCTATATTGGTGGGGATGGGCGCCTGGCTGTGGTTCAGTCATCCCAACATTTCACTCTTAAGCCACAGTTTTCATTAAATACATTAAACGACGGACACAGAACATAGGGGACACATTTACAAGAAAAATTTAAAAGAGTATAAATAGTCTATAGTTTAAAACAAGGGATTTAAAAAATGAAATAAAAAATAATAATAATAAAAAAAGACGAAAAGCTTGAAAAATAGTTTATAGTACTTGAACACAAGCAAAGACACTTTGATCTTAAAGAAGAGCACTTTTACTTTCAATAAAACTCCAAAGACCTATTATGGGCTGGTACAATGTTGATGAGATTGAAAACATGATGGGAAGATAGTATGAGGTGTTGATGATATGGGAATGCTGCTAGGGGTCGTGGAGAGGAGAATGTCAGGTAGTCGGTTTTGTATTGTTTGGGAAGAAAGAAGAATAAGTTTTATACAAGTATGTGGATGGGAAGAATTCAGACTTTGTAAGATTGAATAAAAAAATTCAAATGTTTGTAAAGTCTATGGGACTTAACTACTGGGTCATCAGTCCCTAAACTTACAAACTATTTATGAACTAACTAAGACTAAGGACGACACAAATATCCATGCCCGAGGGGGGA
This sequence comes from Locusta migratoria, assembly GCA_026315105.1. Classification (NCBI taxonomy): domain Eukaryota; kingdom Metazoa; phylum Arthropoda; class Insecta; order Orthoptera; family Acrididae; genus Locusta; species Locusta migratoria. Next base: position 811,283,307 of record CM048744.1, on the reverse strand, counting down.
TTCGAACCCCCGACCGTAGAGGCCGTGCAGACCGTGACTGGAGCGCCTCAGTCTCCACGGCCACCGCGGCCGGCAAGGTTGAATCAGTTCAATGATCCTGTTGGGCTGATGGGTGAAATTTCTTTGAAAGATGTGAATGTCTGCAGACAGTGGGGGAATGTGATGGTAATGGTGCGGCAGAACACTAGTACTGGAAAGGAGGGTAGATACTGTAGTACTGCTGGAATTTTCAGAAGTTGTGGGTTATTCGACGGTGTTCAATATAGGTAAGGAGAGGTGTGAATTTGGTTTGTTTGATCTTTACGGAGGAAGGTAAGCAGAAGCGGAAGGCGAGGTAGAGTATGGCGTTGAAGATCTGGAGGGACTTGTAAAACTTGGGTGGGAGGATATCTATGCAACTTCTCATAGCAAATTATGGGGCGCGGATTTTGGATTTGTATGTGTGAAGGTGTGTAGTCTCCATGTTTGACCTGTTAGTGGATTTACTCTGTTGTGGGTCTTCTGCTGGACTCCAGGTTCGTTGGCGACCGGTAGTTTGGTATGTTACAGAATGTGGAGCCAGAAGATAGAGGTGTTGCATCCTAAAATTTTCTGCCTTCCGAAAGGGTTTATCTTAAGGTTTTGAATACACCAAGAAGAATATTGACGTATATTTGCCAGTTCATTGGGTTTTCTGAGGCGTTGTATTGAAGGCTAGGAAGGCGATATCATCAATGAACTGAAGGTGGACTGGAGGAGGTGTTCGAACCTAACTTTATGTAACGAAGAGAAGAGAGGACGGAGACTTCGGACATTCCTGCAATTGGGTGGAACGTACGGAAATTGGTATCGTTGATAGAGACATGAGATGGGCGATTGGGTGGGAAATATGTTGGTCTGGAGTGCTCTAGGTGAAGATTTACGGCAGCACAGCTGTTGGGTTATATGTGAGGTTCAGGAGGTGGTCATCTTCAAAGGGCGGATGAAAGGCACACTGTGTTGATGCAGATGACGGTGGATGTGTCGGGAAAGGATGGATTTCAGGACCTTACTGAACACTGATGGGGCTTTACGAGGAAAAATCAGCTGTTGGTTTATTGTAAGAAAAGTAGTATGTTGGAGGTTTACAACAGTACCCTGTTGAGACGATATTGTTGTACAGGGTTCCAGTGATGAGGGGAAAAGAGTTAGCGCCTTATTGGAGACGTCGATAGGTAAAACGTTTATGGCGAGGATTTTCTATGTTTTTATACATTTTTAAAAATAAAATACTTGTTTGGTTTTCTTTCGGGTATGTTGTTCACGTACTGAAAGCTGGAAGCCGGGGGCGGGATCGGTAATTTGGAATCTGTGCGTTCGTGGACGGTAGCAAGGTAGGATTGGGGATTGTCAGGGATGGTCGGGGAGATGGAACGCAAGGTCGGCGTCAAGCAGGACACAGATTTTAGGAAGGAGCAGGTAGGGATGCAGGCTAAGTGAGTCAGTGGAAACCTTTTCAGTACTTGGAAGAGTTAATCAGGAGTTTGGTGTTCGTCTGGTGCTAGTACCGGCGTTTTTTTAATGTGTGGGGGAGGAGGTACTGTGTTTCGTCGAGATCGTAATCCTTAGGCATGAAGTACACAGAAAATCTTAATCAGGATGGCTGGAGGCGATTTTGAATATTCGACCTCCCGAGTAGGTTCAAGTGTTTTTCTTAACTTAATTTCAGTTATGTTCTTGCCATTCATTTTCGTGTTGGTAGAAGAGATTTAAATTTCCATACTCACAGAACTCCACCTTTCAGTTTTATGACGAGAAATAAATGGCTTTGAAGGCAAGCATAGAATACAGAAAAATGGGGAATTAATATTGTGACCGAAGCAAAGGAAGGAGACAAAAATAGGGAGGTTAAGGTTACCGTAATGATAAATGGAAAATCCGAAAACGAGTCCCGGTCGGACAAAATTTTCAAGTGACACATCTTAATTTACTTCAACGCTCTGTTGCGGCTTTCGTCTGTAATTTCTCTTTCCCTGCAAAATTCATCTCACTTTCTAAGTATAAAAGTACTGTGTCGTTCAATTATGCCTGTCCTTTTGGATGGCACACATAACTTCCGATTTTACTATTTTTATTTGACTGCGAACACTTAATACAAATATTTAATGCAGATATAAAGATGAAATCTAATAAAGACGACTTATTTTCAGTTTTATGTTAACTACAATCTATACTAACAGTTCTATGAAGAGAACAGGATCCGTAAATTATCTGTAACGTGAGAGGCTTTCTAATCGACTGTTTCATGAAAATGATACACTGCACCTGACGTTTGTTAATTTGCGCGCGATGTATTTCATCGCTTTTGTTACATGACTCATTAGAGATGATGTAGGTGGCACAGGATAATACCCCTACGCACGCATATAGAGTAAGAAAAAGGCTACATTATAATGGACGCTGAATTAATTAATATAGTCACATTAAAATTGTAATTATCTCTGACATTCATCACTGGAAGATTTTAATCCCAGAAAAATCCTTTAGTTACAAAATACAAGTGAGTACCACGCACGAGAAAATTGTATGGAAAATTTTAAATACTTTAATAAAAGTTGAAATTTTAATTTTTAAATGTTCGCAATATAGATCCCTTGCAAATCATTTTAGAACAAATATTTGCAAACAGACAAAGGAAACGGTATTCTTAGAGATATACTATTTAAAATTGTAATTGAATATTATCTTGTCAACAGCGTTAGCCAACTGCCATTTGAGTCGTAAATGATGACGCTGATAGTGCTGCTTCTGAATTTTATATCGATTTTTCTTACAACTCTTATTTTACACCTATTGTCAATGTTAGTTAATATGCAAGTGTGAAATTTGTTTGTTTCGTTAGGAGATACACATGTCATGGCTATTAATAAAATTCAGTGAAGTAGTATACAACATATAGTAAATTTCACACAATGGAACATTGGACGTACTAGCCGGGATTCATATTCGAAGACAAGATCAGTAATTTTGTATGCTATGCTCACAGAAAATCCTGCACTTGGCAAGTTTACCAGGTATACTGCTTGGAAACATTCCTGAACTCACGCTAATAATGGTTTGGCATTCTATAGATGCAGTGATAGATACGTTTCTCAATGAGAGTGTTACCTTGGTGCAAAAGACACGGTGTCACATCCAATAAATAAAAACAGTAAGTACGTTGATTTCTGAACCAGATTTTAAACTGTAAGACATACCAAGAGTCAGATACAGACTCTGACCATATATTATTGGTCTTGAATTGTAGGCTGAAAAAAAAAAAAAAAAAAAAAAAAAAAAAAAAAAAAAAAAAAAATACTGCACAAAAGTAGAAAAATATGGAGATGGGATCTGTATACCACAGGTACTACTAAATTTAATTGGTGAAAGGAGAAGATATAACACTGCAGCAAATGAAACAGGCAAAATTTTGTGATTGGCATTTTCTCATTGCTGGCATGAGAGGAATCGCGTTGCAAACCCCTAGTGTGTGAATTGCCCTTCACCCTGTAGACACTTCACGTTACTTTACTATACTGTATATGTATGTGCAGATACCAAAAAATTTAAGTACTTTCATTGAAAGCATTTATATTTTTATAGTCTATATTTCCTTCCGCCTGCACAGATATTTATATTCTAATAATATTTAAACAGCGCACACTACGAAGACAATTTAAAGACTTTTTTTTTATTGTACCGTTTACAAATACAACAACTACATATTTTCGAATCAGTAAATTTTAAGCCGTACGTGAATGGGCACTCGGACTCAGGCGCCATGTCACAGATTTTGTCCTTCCTCAGGTATGGGTGCGAGTGTTGTACTTGCGACGTTATTTAAAAGGCTGTCTTTGGAGAATCTCACATAAAGCTAATACAATCAGGTTCACTGGCTCAATAAATTCTGCTCTGTCTAGGGGATGATAAAAATTCATCCACAGTCACGACCTGCATATGATCAATAAAACACACAAGAAAATGAGAAGGAAGGGTGCATTACATAGAAATAACTTTCGCAACACTTTAGTTTAAACTTGTACGTGTAGAAATAACTTTCGCAACACTTTCGTTATTTATCAGATCAAAACACTTCAAATGTTCAAATGTTTGTAAAGTCTATGGGACTTAACTACGGGGCTATCAGTCCCTAAACATATAACCTACTTATGAACTAACTAAGACTAAGGACGGCACAAATATCCATGCCCGAGGGGGATTCGAACCCCCGACCGTAGTGATCAAAACACTGTCACTGGTGTATCTAACATACCTCATGAGCCCCCAGACAATATTTACTTTGCCGAAAATATTACTGTTCATTACATGAAATAGTTCCACTAGCCTGCGCTTGACTGCGAGTACCTTGACTTTGGATTCACTCGAATTACAGTTCCTTCGACAAAAACACATCTGCACACTTCAGTGCAATGAATTAAAGTGTATTAAACTCAGCTATTATTTCCTGACGAGAATGAACTTTTATAACCAGCTTCCAACAACTTGGTATAAACGTTCTGATGCACATAAATTTATCGAAGTTACAGACCCAGAACTTCACAAGCTGCAATCTTCAAAATCAACGTAGCACTGGCGTCCCAACAAGAAACCTTTCAAGTTAAACACTTTTCGCACTCTGAAAACTTTTGAAGTTTCATTCTTCAGAAAGTCACGGCATAGACCGGCATAGCTCTGCAATTGCGATGCCAGCCAAACACGCTTCCCACCTCGGCCTGTCGCCCAGCCTTGAGACCTGTCCTCCGGATAAACCCCTACGTCACGAAAATTCCCAGTTGCCACCCCTGGCCAACGTACAACGCCTTGCCAAGTATACTGTACATTCTTACAGATACATTTTAAACACCTACACGAAACACAAATAAATATGAAACTGATCACAGTAATTAACATTTCATTTCCCCTAAGGAGAACTTCAGATATCAATAGCGACTCTCCCGCCATTGGCAGTATTGTTTTTCTGTTTTATTTATATGATAAACCCTGTTGAAAAATTCTGTATGAAACATATTTTTACATGCAACAGAACAAGCCGTTTTAGCGTACGACTCACGGCCCAACGTCAAAACTTTACTTATGGTAGTACCTCGCCACCTACGTTCCAAACTTCACAGAAGTTCTTCTGCGAAATATGCAGGACTAGTACTACCGGAAGAAAGGATATGGTGGAGACATGGCTTAGCCACAGCTTAAGCAGTGTTTCCAGAATGAAACTTTCACTCTGCAGCGGAGTGTGCGCTGACATGAAACTTCCTGGCAAATTAAAATTGTGTGCCGGAACAGGGACTCAAAAGTGGGACTTTTGTCTTTCGCAGGCAAGCGCTCTACCACTGAGCTATCCAGACACGACTCACGGTCCGTCCACACAACTTCATTTCTGCCAGTACCTCGCAGGAGAAGTTCTGTGAAGTTTGGGAAGTAGGAGAGGAGGTAATGGCAGAAGTAAAGTTGTGAGGACGAGCCGTGAGTCGTGTCGGGATAGTTCAGTGGTTGAGCGCTTGCCCGCGAAAGGCAAAGGTCCCAGTTTCGAGTCCCGGTTCCGACACACAATTTTAGTTTGCCACGAATTTTTAAACAATTATTGTTGATTATATACAAATTAATTATTTAAACAAAGAAAACATGCATAAGTAAATTTTAACAATGTGATTTTGTGGTATAATCATTTCTAATGTTACACTTGCGAACAAACACTGCCATGCAGGTCGTGTATCTTATATTATTAACAAATTTATACAATCGTATTACTGAATTAGGTTTCCTGTGATCAATATTTATCTCACGTCAAATGTAACCATATGAGACGATGCACCTTATTAAAAACCTCGCTCACGTCTGTATCTTAAACGGTTTAGAAGTTATGAATTTTTTACTAAAGCAAATGTTTGTGAAGCTTATAGCACTTAACAGCGGGGTCATCAGTCCATAAACTTACAAACTACTCATGAACTACCTTATACTAAAAACAACACAAACATCCATGCCCGAGGGAGGATTCGAACCTCCGACGCGGAAGGCCGAATTTTTATTAAATTGCCGTTTTTTCATTCTATTGAAGCTTTTTTTATTTACTTCACACGAAGGATGTCTGTGCGTCACCAGACATGTCACACGAAACCCTTTCAGAAACTGTACCGCACATCTTTGTCTCAATTATGTTTTATTCTTAAATTTAACTTTAACATATACAATAAAGTGTCTCTCCCCCCCCTTCCCCCTCCCCAGGTCGACGGTTCCGTCTTCCACACATAAGCTCTCCGCTGGCCAGCCCAATATGAGCCCTAGCCACACGACTGCTAAACATGATTTTTCTAAATTACAGATTTATACAGGTAATGCATTCCCATCAATGTCAACTGTCTACATAGCTATAATGCTACCAAAATAAATAAAATAAAAGCGTGTAACAATTTGTGCATTGGCAAGGTCAGTGTTTGTGGTGCATTTAATCTATCTTGACAAATTTCTCGAATCATTATGTCTGAGTGCTACTCGTTGGGCGGTTCTGTCACATCCTTAGCGTAAGTCAGTTTAGGAAGTTGGTAAATTTAGGGACCGATAACCTTAACAGTTTGGTTCTTTAGGTTTACAAACATTTCCAATTTTAACCAATGTTCCGTCCCTATGGGGATTTAGTTTTGATGTAAGCATCAAATCTGAAAAACAACATCAAATATCAAATGATTCCAGATACAATGAGGATATAACGTTCATGCTGCATTTGGACCTGTTACCAGTTTCTAGAAAATAAGAAACCAGTTGATGCAGTATTTTTTTTTTAATCCAATATTAAGCACCTTATACGACCGTTATATCAAAGAGGGCCGGCCGCGGTGGCCGAGGTGACAGAGGCGCTCCAGTCACGGTCAGCACGGCCACTACGGTCGGGCGTTCGAATCCCCCCTCGGGCATGGATATTTGTGCCGTCCTAGTTTGTAAGTAGTTCATAAGTAGTTTGTAAGTTTAGGGACTGATGACCCCGTAGTTAAGTCCCATAAGCTTAACAAACATTTGAACATTTTTGAATATCAAAGAGGATGGAATGCGACAACGGTGGAAGTTTACATGCCACAGTTTTTACTTTGAGACAGATTTAACAACATGAGAAACATTTAATTAATTAACTAATTAGTTAATTACTACATTCACTGGCTTCTCCCGGTAAATTCTGTTGCACTGATGTGGTGCGCCGTTAATCTGTCGACAGTTATTGAAAAGACTATCGAGGCAATGCCCGATCTGTTTATTTTGCCTGAAGAGCGTCAATTTACTGATTGTCGTTGTTGTTGTTGTTGTTGTTGTTGTTGTGTTCAGTCCGGGAACTGGTTTAATGCAGCTCTCCACCCTACTGTATTCTGAGCAAGCCTCTTCATCTCCTCATAACAAAGGCACCCTACATCCATTTGAATCTGCTTACTGTATTCATCTCTTGGCCTCTCTCTGCGACTTTCACCCCACACAATTCACTCCAACACTAAATTCACGATTTCTTGATACCAAAGAATGTGTCCTATCAATCGATCACTTCCTTTAGTAAAGGTATGCCAGAAATTCATATTCTTCCGATTCTGTTCAGTACCTCCTCTGTAGTTATGCGATCGAACCACCTAATCATCAACATTCTTCTGTAGCACCACATTTCAAAAGCCTCTATCCTCTTCCTCTGCGCACTGTTTATCGTCCTTGTTTCACTCCTATACAAGGCAACACTCCACACAAATGCCTTCTGAAAGGAATTACTTGCACTTAAATTAACATTCGATGTCAACAAAATTCTCTTTTTCATAAACGCTTTTCTTCCCATTGTCATTCTGCATTTTATATCCTCTGTACTGCGAGCATCGTATGTTATGTTACTGCCCAAGTAACAAAACACATCTACCACCTTTATTATTTCGTTACCTGATCTAATTCCTTCAGCGCCCCATGAGTTTCTTAGGCTGCACTCCATTACACTTATTTCGTTCTTGTTAATGTTCATCTTATATGCACCTTTCAACACACCGTCCAAAATGCAATATTTTTATTTCTTCACCCCGAACTTGAATTCCTTCTCCAAATTTTAACTTGCTTTCCTTTATAGCTTGCTCAAGGTATAAAATAAATAACATTGGAGAAAGGCTAAAAACCTGTCTTACTTCTTTCCAAACCAAAGCATCCGTTTCATGCCCTTCAACTCTGTTAACTGCTGTCTGATTTTTGTACAAGTTGTAAATAATTTACCGTTCCCTATATCTTAATCCTGGTAATTTCAGAATGTGAAAGAGTCTATTCCAATCGACGTTGTGAAAAGCTTTCTCCAAATCTACAAATGGTAGAAATGTAGGTTTGCCTTTCCTTAATCCAAGTCGTAAAGTGAGTATTGCCTCCCGCGTTCCTACAGTTCTCCAAAATGTTCAAATGTTTGTAAAGCTTATGGGACTTAACTGCGGGGTCATCAGTCCCTAAACTTACAAACTACTTATGAACTAGCTTATAATAAAGACGGCACAAACATTCATGCCCGAGGGGGGATTCGAACCCCCGACGGGGAACGACCTCGCGCATCGTTGCACAGCGCATCAATGAGCTTCGGGACTCGAAACTGGGACCTTTGCCTTTCGCGAGCAAGCGCTCTACCACTGAACTATCCAGAAACTACTCACGGCTCGTACTCACAACTTTACTTCTGCCATTACCTCTCCTCCTACTTCCCAAACTTCACAGAAGCTCTCCTGCGAGGTACGAGGCTCAGGTGCGGAGTGTGTTTGGCTGGCATCGCAATGGCAGAGCTATGCCGATCTGTGCTGTGACTTTCTGAAGAATGAAACTTCAAAAGTTTTCATAGTGCGAAAAATGTTTAACTTGAAAGGTTTCTTCTTGGGACGCCAGTGCTACGTTGAATTTGAAGATTGCAGCTTGTGAAGTTCTGGGTCTGTAACTTCGATAAATTTACGTGCATCAGAACGTTTATGCCAAGTTGTTGGAAACTGCTTATAAAAGTGCATTCTCGTCAGGAAGTAATAGCTGAGTTTAATACACTTTAATTCATTCTACTGAAGTGTGCAGATGTGTTTTTGTCGAAGGAACTGTAATTCGAGTGAATCCAAAGTCAAGGTACTCGCGGTCAAGCGCAGGCTAGTGGAACTATTTCAGGCAATGAACAGCAATATTTTCGGCAAAGTAAATATTGTCTGGGGGCTCATGAGGTATGTTGGATACACCAACGTACCGTGCTTTTACCAGTGACAGTGTTTTGATCTGATAAATAAAGTGCGAAAGTAATTTCTATGTAATGCACCCTTTCTTCTCTTTTTTGTGTATTTTATTAGACATACGAAGGTGGATACCGTGGATAAATTTTTATCATCCCCTAGACAGAGCAGAACGTATTGAGCCATTGAACCTGATTGTATTAACTTTATGTAAGATTCTCCACAGACAGCCCTTTAAATAACGTCGCAAGGACAACACTCACTGTTTAGTCCCCTTAAAACCAACGACAACAATAACAACGACGACAACACTCACACCAATACCTGAGGGAGGACTCGGACAAAATCCGTGACATGGCACCTGAGTCCGAGTGCTCATTCACGAGCGGCTTAAAACTTACTGATTCGAAAATATTTAGTTGTTGTATTTGCAAACGGTACAATAAAAGAAAGTGTTTAAATTTTCTTCGTAGTGTGCGCTGTTTAGACATTATTAGAATATAAATATCTGCGCAGGTGGAAGGAAGCTACCATCATTGGACAAATATAGATATGAAAAATATAAATACTTTCTATGAAAGTAACGCGATTCCTCACATGCCAGCAATGAGAAAATACCAATCACAAAATTTCTTCCTCCTCATATTTCTGGCAGTAAATCGACGGCGAAGACTAAGATGGGTGTGTGTGTTCCATACGTCAGTGTGTTCACAGAATAAGACAATTACACCAATAAACGTGTACGTGGTGCATAAGGTGCCTTGAAGGACAAACTGAGCATAGAAACCCATTCCCTGAAACACCATTTAAGACGCTAAGGTGAGTCCTAGTTGACGCTGGCGCTCGCTCTAACACCAGTATTGCACTAATCTCCTCCACACATTCGTCCAATATTCTTTGATAAAGAATAACGTGGCGCCGAGGCCGATCCACAGACATACAACTCATACATAATTATAAACTTATAGTTAATATATGTCTGTGGCACATCGATGGCATGAAAACAACGAACTGTCAATATTTATACTGAAGATTCAAATCGATGATAAAAAAAATTATAGACTAAGATGCCAAGCCACAAACGAGATAGGTGAATATAAATGTATGTTCTGTTCTGTATACTATATCTTAGTGTAGTACACGATATAATTTTACTTACGGCAGTGGTGGCGTAGTGCGCTGAAGTTGGCAGCGATGACGAATGAGACACTTCGGAAAACCAGTCACGTTGAACAATAGTCTTTTGTGTTGACCATGAGGTAAATAATTAATTTTGTTCCTGCTCTGCAGTTGACAGGTTCTTCTATGTACCCTCATAAAGCGAACATTTCGTTGCCAACATTTGCACACTACGCCAACGCCGTAAGTAAAATTTAGCCTTTACGTCAAAACTCTTAAATGTAATGTAATTGTATCAGTTTATCTCTATTACTTATGACTGTTATATACTGTATTGTGACATATCTCTTGTGGTGTGACAATTTTAAGAGCGGAGTAAGAGGCGTTTATAAATGTGGAATATAACTTTTATCAAAAGCCGACTGGCTCCAACTCCTCAATAAGTCACTCAAATACCACTCGTATATGCTACTATTTAACACGGTCGCCTTAGGATTCTTGATTGTATGGTTTGAGGAGCCCGCTAGTCGGTTTCCTCGATCCACTCAAGTGCATAGGACCTCATATCTTCATGCACGGACGATATCACCTTGAAAAAACACTACATACTGAGACTACTATTGATGCACCGCTTTTTTCCATTTTAAGACATTATTATATCTTTAGATGATTCATACAATGAAGAATGAATAACCACATTTGAGTAATTATAGTTCTTAATTAGATACCGCCCAACTTCCAACAATAAAAACAAAACAAAAAAAAAAAACCTCCGCAAAGAGATTACATCATTTCTTTTGAAATGGCTGTGCAGTGGCTTAATTATTCTTAGGCTGCGCACTGTTATTCACTGTGCGTCGCTTCCGCTTCCAAAGCCAGCACTTGCATTCTTCGTTTAACATTTTCCTGCACTCTGCAAACAATATTATGGGCGCACAGTTATCTGTTTCGTTAATAAATGGCTTATAGCAATTATCTTCTGCCGGGAATCTATAACTTATGTAACGACCATTTTATCGTTATATTACAATACGTACGCAAATAATTGTTAATATGTTGTTTAAAGTAACAGAGAGACCAATAATACTGTATTTGGTAGTGCCAGTTCAGTAATGGGTGCCGGCCGCGGTTGTCGGGGGTACTGAGGCGCTCCAGTCATGGTACTCACGGCCACTACGGTCGGGGGTTCGAATCCCCCCTCGGGCATGGATATTTGTGCCGTCCTTAGTATTAGCTAGTTCGTAAGTAGTTTGTAAGTTTAGGGACTGATGACCCCGTAGTAAGTCCCATAAGCTATACAGACATTTGAACGTTTGAGTAATGGGTGTCATTGGTTCTGCCGAGGATTGTTTGTACTGACATCCAAAACATTGATATTCTCGGATGTCGATGTTTTTCTTCCGATGTTCATCGTAAATCGATATCTTTAAATTTATGTTAACATTGATGTTACCATCGATGTTTTTCTAATATCGATCATCCTTAGGGCAGTAGTTGGTAGCCCTTCAGTTTTAGACGTTCACTTTTTGTTAGAGATGGAGAATTTAAATCGTCAAAATATCTATTTCGTTTCACCACTCTTATTGGCTATGTACATTCATGATTTCTGTGCACATCCACAGCTAACCATCTTTTGAATTATGTAAGTTACATTGGCCTCCTGCTAAAATTATCTTAGATAATCGGTTCTTCAATTTTCTAGTTCGCGTTCCCACATCTCTGCCGTGCTGTGGTTTGAAACCATCATCTTACATTTTTGCTCCCTGCAATGGTTTTGCCCCGCGTCATGTAACGGAATTTTCGACATTAGGAGCAACAGTTTTCTCATTTGTAGCTGAAATCAAGTTAGAATGTAGGTGTCATTGGTACTGTTTTCATTTGCAGCAATTTAAGCTATATCTTATCAGTTATTCTTCATTCTCTAACCAGGCGCCACGTATCATTTCTGACGACTATTCAGTTAGTAGAAAGATGAAGGTTATGTTAAAAAAAAATGGACAAAAAAAGTGGACGAAGATACTCCACTGGAATCAAACCCGCGACATCCCGTACGGGAACCCGACGCTTTACCATAAGACCATTACGAATCCAATACTCACAGCCCCAAGACCCAAGCTACTCTTCTGTCAAGCGAAAATGTGTTCGTGAACGGAATTAATATTTAGAGATGTTTAAATTTTTGGTTCCATTACTGGCTAAACAAAATTCGTCTGCTAGAAATACCTTAGAATTTTGATGATCGGTGAGTCAGTGAATGACAGTTTAGCGATTTTCGACTGCTAATTTTCGTAAACTATAAGGTTTAGAATAATATAATTTGAAAATATTACTAGTTATAGTAGATATTCTTGGTAAACGAAAATTCGGGCCTCTAGCTTTATCCACTACTGAGATACAGGGGTGTCGAAAGTGCCGTCTACTGCTTTGAGTAAAGGATAGTACGACCGTGCGCAGATTTGCGCAGATCTAGTCTTATCTTCGGTAACCGTTTGAACAGCATTAGCTCTAGCGTCTGAAAGCCCGTTACTTGTTCGTAAGCCGGCCGCGGTGGCCGAGGTGACTAAGGCGCTTCAGTCACGGTCAGCACGGCCACTACGGTCGGGGGTTCGAATCCCCCCTCGGGCATGGATATTTGTGCCGTCTTAGTTTGTAAGTAGTTCATAAGTAGTTTGTAAGTTTAGGGACTGATGACCCCGTAGTTAAGTCCCATAAGCTTATCAAACATTTGAACATTTTTTTTTGAACTTGTTCGTAAAATCAACCTACGCCCTCGAACTCCGCACTCATTTTCTTGAGAGTGCCACTTGTGAGACGACTTTTCCTATGCTTCTAAGATCGTAAAGATGCAGTAGCGGCTTCTGATAATAAAGCTTAACTGGAAATGTTTCTTGTGATAATCATCTTGCCCCTATTTATGGGGGCATCTCCCTCCCTCTCACTACATATCCTTTTCTATACGACTGTCTAAACCCTACCATTCTTCAATGTGGCTGGTTTAACATGAAATGACGGGGAACTGAATAAAATAATTCTTGTCAATATAGTCTCACCGAAAAAAATACATCCACCATCATTATGTACCCTTCTGTGCCTTCCTGTGGGACACAGACTGAAAGGAAAGTCAGAGAAAGATGTTTCCTCAGGAAACACCACATTTATTACATTGCCAGTGATTGCAATTATTCTTTTCGTTTGTTCGTTTTCTGCATAAACATACAGATCAGACTATTACTGAGTATGGAAATGTGGCTTACACTTGTCCACATGCTATCCTTTCTCTCTCTTCCTCACGCTCTGTTTTACTCGTCTTCCTCCACCGCCATTCCTCCTCTCCATCTCTTTCCTCTACGATGCTCTGATTTGTTTCTCTCCTCCGCACCCTCTATCTACCTCATCCTCACCCTTCTTCTATCTTCTAATATCCATCCCCATCCATATTCCATTTCTTCTATATGCTTCTCCCTCTTCGCCATCATTTTTTTCATCCACCTCTCTGACGATTTCCCTGTCTCTCCCCTCATCTAGTTTTAACTCCTCCTTGTCTCTTTATTCCTCCCTCATCTCAACCTTCTCCTTTTTCTGTTCTTCTATTCCCTCTTCTCCATATCTTTCTCCTCCATCTGTCTGTCCATTTCCTCTTTTTTTAGTCGTAAGTATGGAAAAGCAACAAATGAAAAATTAGAAACTTACAAAATTTTGTTTTTTTGGTAACGGAGAAACCCAAAGTTATTCTTACTGAAAAGTAAACGACACATTGACACCAGTGAACAATGTTATTTACAGACTTCGCTACTACGATGTTTCAGTTTCCACTACAATCAACTTTATCGACCTAGCGTTTGTGATAATGTAGCTGCCCAGTGTGTGTACATTATTAAAGGTAACATCAGGAACGTAGATACGAAAACATCTGCTCCCTTTTATCATTCGAGCAGCTACAGATGAAAGGGGTTAATTGAACCCTCTTTCGATTATTTTTGACTCCTTTTATTACTGAACTTTAATTATTGTGCTGGCGGTTTGTTATGCCACCAAATTTCGGTTCTTGTTTTGTCTCTTTCCTCTGCCTGGGTGAAGCAAAGTAAAAATGTAATTGTGTTAATTGTTTAGTGTACCTAAGTGATACAGTTCGCTCCCTACCCTACCCTCTCCTAGCGGGGAACGTTAGTCAAGTGTCGTAGTCGTCAGAGAGGCTCCGTCCCACGCATGTTCTCCTACCAACATAACTGTATAATCGTTGAGGGCAGGACGAACGAGACGAACGATGGCGGTCGCCTCCTCAAATTCTTCCACCTCAGGGGGTTCGCAATTCCCCCTCCCCCTCTCTCCACCAGGTTCCCTAGCCGGCCACGGGCCGTTGATAGTTTGAAACAGGCACTCTTCCGTCGGTGGTCTGGTGAGTAGACACGCTGCGAGCTGGGCTCCAGCTTTAGTTTACACAAAGTGCCTTATTTATTGGGATTTTGAATTTAGGCAAGTGTCATTTACGTTTAATGTATGTATGGGTCGACCTTAGGTCAATATCGCAAGCTCGTGGCGAATGATGCTCAATTAATTGTATTACTTCTCGACTACGACTCGTTTCTGACCAGCTCAATTTTTAACAATTTTTCCTATATAGTTCGTCCAAATCATATCCGTAATTTGATTTAGACCCCCGTATGTATTAATGGTTTGCGTTCGTAGTATCTGTTGACTCTCCTCTAACCCACTTAGAAATGCGAATTGTGTCACCTAGCCAGGGAGGTTTCATATTTCAATTAAAGTGAATGTAACTTGTATTTTGAAAAAGGGGAGACTAACGAATAATCTCCTATTAAATTGTCTTGCTGAAACTAAATTTTCTTTATGATTGTCTCTAAATTTTAGTGCCAAATCTCCCTCCTGGTTATTAAATAAGTTGCCTACTGAGTGTACGCACACCTGCTGTGACGATATATCTATTTTCTTATATTGCCCATAACAACATCTCTTCTCGCCCTGCACGCTCGGTGGATTCATTCCCTCCTCTACAGTCGTTATGCGTTGCCCTAATTATTACTTCCCCTTTTTCTGTTTAATGCTCGTGGTCGCGGACTCAGTATTTATTCATGATCTGTGTAAGACACCACCCCACCAAGCATGGGGCGCAATGAGTGAGAGATTTTGGTATGGCAACTAATTCAAGGCAACACCTACTATAATGATTCTAGGGATCAAAATAAGTTCTCTAGTCAGTCACTGCCAGGAAAAGACAAACAATATGAGGCAGAATACTGTCAGTAGTCCATTCACTCAGAAATGATGAGCAACGAGTAGGCTGGATGCTTTCAATACAAAAACGATTTTTGTTATTGCACATCTGTGTCAAAGCACCTTTCGAATTACATAATTATCATGGGCCTCCCTGTATGATTGATATTAAAAATCTATAGTTCAGTTTTCGTGTTCACATATTATTACAATGCTTCTTGTATGGCTTCAGTGACATGTTACCGACAAGCGCGTTGACGTGTTTGTGTATTAGGTCCCGGTTTCTATAAATTTCCATGTCATTTCACACAGGTGTATTAATTTTTAACTCTCGATGTAAATCATTTCGTTGTTACATTTTAGATAAAGGGGGAAGCTGATTGTTTCCACGTGGAAAGCTAGTTTTGTCAAGCTGTTGGGTTCCCAAGCCAGTCGGCTGTTTGGATCTAGTGAATACAATACAGGTCATTAGGAAAACCCTAATCTGCTCGGAAAAAGAAAACAGCTGTCTTGGATTAGCGAGGGCGGCTATCCCAGATTGCAATTGAAATACATTATAGCCACACACATTACTCTAAAAATCCATATAAAATCAGGGTATGATCATATGGCAAATATAATATATGAATGGATTCAGGAGACTTGGGAAAATCAAACGCCATGATTACAATTTCAATATCCCTTGCAGATAAAAATCTGATACATTTTAGTACTATAAGAACAGTATTATAAGACTTATATTTACAATTATTGATACATGGTGTTTATCAGTAACAGTTTAAGAAGCAAATGGGCAGCACTGCTCCACGCTACCTATCTTAAAAGAAGTAACAACTTATTTCTGTTTTCTTTCAATAAACTTTGTTTTACTCTCCGATTCTGCTTTTAGTTGAAGTAGTAATTTCTTGTGTCAGAACATAGATTCCACCACAGAAACACAAAACATGAACTCAGAAAAGCGCATTACGTTTATATATGTATTTTTTATATTTAATATTATTCTTAGTAACCTTGTTTTATGTTGTAGACTGCCTTTTAAATATCTCATGGTCGACTACAAATAGTCGATATGCAGCAGATAATTTATACATAAACATATATATGTATTTGTAGACAAGAACTGAATATATTTGCATAAAAAACCATGATAAATATTAATTGTGTAACTATATTTTGACAGCGGCAGTTAATAGCTACCTGAGCAAATAGCTTCAGTCTCAACCGATTTTAGTATTGTTTATATATATATATATATATATATATATATATATATATATATATATATATATATATATATATATATATATATTCGATTGTTGACTTTAAGAACATTTGTAGAGAGGTGGTCAAAGCATTTAATTCTGTGATATTCAAATGTATAATATTTTGGAAGGGAAATTATATTTTAAAGATGAGGCGTTAGGATGTGCGGAAGAATACAATTTTGGGAATAGGTAGAGGTCGTTTTCGCGGGAGTGGACTCGTAACTTGGATGCAGTGGTGATAGATTGACACTCTGGTCTGAAGCCGTGTTACGAACTTGTGATTTGAACAGATAGGCATGTGTGGACTTACGGGACTGTGACTGCAAAACTTAGTCTCTGGTTGAAAAGTGGTACATTATGGAAGGTAGTAGAGCTGTGGAACTGAGATAATTCAGCAATCATGTACTCGGGTGATGAAAAACTGTGTTTCATAACAAATACTTTAATCAATCGCGGATTAATTTGGAACTGCAATGTTCGATGGACTTCATTAATTTACGAGTGATAATTTGGAACTTTTACTCTCAAGTGCGTGTGATACTTATTGTGCCTCTCATGAACAATAGTTCGGGAAATAATCAGTTATTTACCGATTTTCATGTCCAGATATATATATATATATATATATATATATATATATATATATATATATATATATATATATATGTACGATAAACAGTGCGGACAGGAAGAGGATTGAAGCTTTTGAAGTGTGGTGCTACAGAAGAATGCTGAAGATTAGGTGGGTGGATCGCGTAACTAATGAGGAGGTACTGAACAGAATTGGGGAGAAAAGAAATTTTTGGCATACCTTGGCTAAAAGAAGAGATAGATTGGTAGGGCACATTCTTAGACATCAAGGAATTGTGAATTTAGCGTTGGAGGGAAGTGTGCGGGGTAAAAACCGCAGAGGAAGACCAAGAGATGGATACAGTAAGCAAATTCAGACATATGTAGGTTGCCGTTCTTATGTGGAGATGAAGAGGCTTGATCAGGATAGGGTATTGTGGAGAGCTGCATCAAACCAGTCTCCGGACTGAAGACCACAACCACAACAACATATATATCGTGAGTGAATCTCTTCTGTACATTAACTTAGAATCCATTTTGTTGGTTATTAAGAGCTTTAATTTATGTTTGTTTGTATATAATTTTCAGGTCATCTTCTGCAGACTGATAGACTGGCTAAACTACCGATTAATTACTGATCTTATTTAAACAGTTTGAGTAGCTGTTTATGGCATAGAAGCTGACATACGTAACTCATCCCTATGAACAGAGACAACAAGGCATAAACCTTTATTACCATGAGTTTTTATTGATCAGTTCTTAATGGTGAGCACCGACAGGGTCACATCGTGATGTAGTGCTATTAAATTGCACATGGGCTTTTGAGCTACCCTGTAATTACATTTAGACTGCCATTTTCCAGTCTCTCTGTTGGAAGAGCTTACAGCTCACGTCAGCGAATAATATTCAGGGCATGTAATTCTTCAACCGATATTGAAAACAAGAGAAAAAATTTGTAAGAATTAGTTTTCAGCACTGCCTCGCACATATAAATTTTAATATTTTGATGGACAAGACAAACAAATTGTATAAAATACCTACGAATCTCATATGAGATCTTTATTTGCGATAAATCTCTTATATACATTGATTTTACATTGATGACTAGTTTCGGCTCGTTAAAGAGTCATTATCGAATCTGTAACAATTAAAATACAAATACAGTGAATACACGGTGCCTAACTGTAGCACATTATTTACACTAGAAGTTATCCATGTCAGCTACACAATGTAGAGGATGAATCATCTAACACTTGCACTGCAAATATTGCGAAAACGGAAAGTACCATTGATGGGCGGTTTTCACAGAATGGATTGGTAGTCAAGGATTCGTATTTTTAGCCAATATACAGATTGTAAAAATACCTAGAAACTGTATTTTTTATGCAAACATACATTTTATCTAATGGAACAATGGTTGTTTCTATCATGCACTGGAATTTTTGACACCAGTTGTGTACAAAGAATTTTGAATGACATTTTTATGACGTTTAGTTTGGCAGCTACAACCATTCAAAGTTCTGGGGGCGGAGGCTACGCCAGCGGAGCTGACTGGGTGGTAGTCATGAGACTGTGGACCGTGCCCCAGGGGCTAACCTCTCGGCCAGTCGGCTACGCTATCGCAGCTTCCGCTCCTGCGAAAATTTGAACGGTTGTAGCTGCCAAACTAAACGTGATAAAAATGTCATTCAAAATTCTTTGCTGGTGTCACAAATTCCAGTGCATGATAGAAACAACCATTGTTACATTTGAAAAACTGAATGTTTGCATAAAAAATACTCTTTCTAAGTAATATTACAAATATTGTCTAAAAATATAAAGCTCCTGACTACCAATCCATTCTGTGAAAACCGCACACCAATCGGCCTTTTCGTTTCCGTAATATTTGCGGTGCAAGTGTTAGGTTATCTCGCTGTATAAAAAACAGTAAAATTTTATATTGGTTGAAGATAGCTATCAGTCGAATGAAAAAAGATTTTATAAACATAACATGTTTGTCAAGTACATACCTCAATTGTCCAGGCATGGTAAGATATGTTTTAATTGTTACAGATTCGATAATGACTCTTTAACGAGTCGAAACTGGTCATCAACGTAAAATAAGCGATCTATGGCAAATAAATTTATATCTATAAATGTGCATATCTGTTCGGTGTACGTTTATCACGTCTGAACCACAGGACGCAGAGACTTAAATATTTGTACAGTTACTAATTTATACCAGAGGTTGAAAATGATTTTATTGGTTTCATTGTTGCTTGAGGGTTGATAATGATAAAAGGTTGGAGTATATTGGGATGGAAAGTTATCGGTGTATATAAAATTCTGTGTGTGTGTGTGTATGTGTGTGTGTGTGTATGTGTATGTGTGTGTATGTTAATATTTCGCTCTGCAGCGAAACCTACAGAACGCAAACGAATAGTCTGTGTGTAATTGTTGTCCGAAGTCTCCCGTTGTACACAAAAGCAGTTCCATGCCGATAGTTATAAGGGGGTGGAAGATATGGTGGTTTAAAATCGTCAAATTATAAAAATGTCGGACTGAAGGCCAGCGATGACGTTTGCGACTCTATAGCAAGGAGGTTACATACAGCGAAACGTGATGCCACAGACCATATCTTTGGTCAATGCGTGCTACAATGTCTTCAGCTCTTTCTCTGTAAGGATAAGCATACGAATAAGGAAATATAAGAATAAATAAATAAAACAGTAAAAAGAAATTTCTTTTTATACATCTCTTTAAAAGAAATCGATAACAGCGCCTTATCTATCATAATCAACCAACACGCGAGCGGAACCGCGGGTTTAAGCTAGTCCTATATAAATCCTGAATACGACGTGAGGTAATTATAAATTGTACAAAAGTAGGCGTTACGGTAGGGGAACTGTAGCCTACTGAAAGGTAGGATATCACACGGAGTGGCGAAGTGCTGTAGAAAATATTGCGGCTATAAGCTGGCAGATTGGTGCGGCGCGGTGGGACGGAAGTTTCGGCAGCTGGGTGAGCTGCCATCTTCAGCGGGTGATGGAATGGCCCGTGCCGCTCTCTGGGGAGCGCCGCCTCTGCGACTACTTTCTCGGCAGCCGGAAGCCGCGCTGCCGGCCGCTCTTCGATCCCGGCCAGATTGGATGGCAGCACAAACACAGCCGCACTGCCGGGCATCAAACCGGGACGTGATGCCGGCGGCGGCCGGACAGAGCCCACTCCCTCCTACCGTGCGTCTTCTGACCATCTTGACTACAGCACCCAACCATCCTGACATGCTAGCAGTCTTTCGATTGGATTCGTGCAGTCCTCCATGTTTTCATACCTGTGGTGATGCTCTCATCTCTAAAGAGGAACACGTTAGTGTTAGGTCACAAACGCAGTTATATGATAGTGAGAGTCATTTGATAGTGCTGTGTTAACAATGACAGGATGAATGTTAGCTGTTAACGACTAGCTATAAGCATCACGAAGGCGACGGGAAATGAGTGTCCGGGAATTTCACGTATCACCCTTGTACGGGATGTAAGTTCAAGGTGTCCAGAAGAGGGCTCCCTGATTTCAAAATTAAATACCTCGAAAACAAAGATCGATAGAGGAATGCAGTAAACGGTAGGTTTATTGTGAAAGCTGTGAGAAGTTTATACAGCAGTTTGAAATAATAGTTACAAAAGCTGCTAACATATGGCGCTGTACGCTGTACAGCTCATATCACAATACATAAGTGAAATAATCGTATGAAAACACTCTTTGCAAACAATCACATCACAATGTTTTCAAAATGTTCACCATTGGCACTACAGAGGTGGCACAAACGAAGAATGAAATTCGCCATCACATTTCGTAGTGCCTCAACGAAATGGATTAACATGCCACAGAGATTCGAGCTCGTCCAGCGTGGTGGGATGCTTCGGATAGACCATGTCTTTCACTGTGCCCCACAAAAAAAAAAAAAGTCACAGGTAGTCAAATCCGGCGAATATGGAGGCCAGTCCATGCCTGCACCAGTAAATTTGGGATATTCCAAAGCAATGACTCGATTCCCGAAGTATTCCTCAAGAAAGCGAAACACTTGTTCGGTCCGATGTGGTCGGGCTCCATCATCCATAAACCATCCAGTATCTGGTCGATCCTCTAGCGCTTGGTGTGTGGCAACAAATTGTTCCAAAATTGCAACGTAACGTGCACCAGTGACCGTTTATCGAATGAAAAAAGGGCCAATAATGCCTCTGCTGCATACAGTAGCCCACAGAGTAACTTTAGGAGAATACAGAGGTTTCGCTTCACACCAATACGGCTTTTCGGAACCCAAAAATTCCCAGTTATGCTTATTCACGTATCCATTCAGGTGGAAGTGTGCTTCATCTGTAAACCATATGTATCCAACATCAAATCCTTCACTGTCAATCATTGTGAGCATCTGATTAGCAAAGGCAGCCCTTTGTTGCACAGCTCGTACGGGTATGGCCTGGTGCGTTTGAATTTTGAATGGAAACATGTGTAGGCTCTTTCTCAGTATTTTCTGCGTGCTGGAACGCTTCAAACCAGTCTCAGATGCAATTCTATGGGCGGATGACATTGCATTTCGCTGAATAATTCCAGAAACTGTGGCGATATTTTCAGGCGAAACAACGGTTTGCTTGCGGCCAACATGCCCCACTAGATAATCAGTTACGCTGCCTGTTCGTTGAAATTTTGCGAATAGCGTACGAATGGTTTTCGCATCGGGTCCTTTTGGAACATTAAATCGTGCTTGAAAACTTCGCCTATTTGCCGTAGGACTCTCTTCTAACCTGTGGTACTCTAGCACCAGAAAAACGCGTTGTTCAATGGAGTACATGGTTTTAATCTCTTCCTTCGGTACGCTAACCTCCTTTCACGTTTCAATAGTGGAACTGATCTCTCTGGGCTTCGGATCACTATTTATACTAGACATTATGTATGGATATTACAGCGCCATCTGTTAGCAGCTTTTGTAACTATTATTTCAAAGTGCTGTATAAATTTCTTACATCTTTCACAATAAACATACCGTTTACTGCATTCCTCTATCGATCTTTGTTTTCGAGATATTTAATTTTGAAATCAGGGAGTCCTTTTCTGGACACCCTGTACCATGAAAAATAGTGCGTCATTATCAAAAAGGTTTTGACCAATAGTTGGTCAAATTTTCAAATGTTTGTAAAACTATTAGAGCAAACTGATGTGGTCATCAGTCCAAAGATTTACTTACTACTTAAAATTCTTTGCCAATAAAGAAAACTTATTTTGTTGACATTAATATGCCGAACGATATTTCGTCATAAATGTACTCCAGTAACCTAAATTGTGTTTTAAAATTTAGTTTTGTGTCTTGTGCAATAACAGAATAAGTACACTATGGAAAAGTGAAGGAATAACAAAACTTGTCCAACTTTCACCCGGAGGACAGATAACCAAAAGAGCAACAAATTTTCTTCATTTTTATTTTATTTTAAAAAACTATAAAAACGATTCACACTTTTGTTAAGTATACTATTTTCAATAAACCATCGCAGGACATTGCAATTTGAAGGGGTAATCGCCTGTGGACGATTACTTACTGTTACTAGCCCTTCGTGTATGTAGCCTTAAGTGAATGTTTATACAAAGGGAACATTGTTGACGAATATCTAATTGTTATAATGAGCTGAGTATTAGTTTGGTAACAACGTTGTTTCAATGTAAGGTTCCTAACCTCGCCATCGTTCTCAATATGCAGGAAGAATGATATATATACTTTTTTTTCCTATTAAGCTGTATGAAACAAAACCCCAAATCATAATGAATATTGTTACTGGGTAGTGGCAGCTTTGTGAGTGATCCGGTAAGGCTGATGCGTTTCTGGTTCTGGATTGATCAAGCTATAAATATGTAGTAACTATTTTTTCTTTCCTGTAACGTAAATTAACTGTGAAAGACCGTTGCGCTGTGCCAGTGAGAAATGCTAACACACTGCTGCTGGTGGCCGGCATGTCAACACTTCCGACAGTCGTGCCAACAAAACCTGACAAAAATGAGCTGACTGGTTAAAAGTTTGTGATGGTATGTGGCATTACAGCTGTTAAATGATTAATAAAATTCATAATGATGACAATCAGCTCTTTCTTTATTAGCTGAAAGCAAACGGTTTCCTTTACTCGATCGTTCTCAAGCCGACGTTAACATAAACATCCTGTGAATTGTCTCGTTATGAATGATGCACCTGCTCGGTAACCTATTGTTTGAAATGTCATCTGTAAGGTTTGTCAACTGTCAAGTGTATTTCTTTTATTCATATGTTAATGCTATCGTCGGACTGGCTTACTTGAATTAGAACCAAAGATATCGTAAACAAACGTACTGAAAAGTTCACAGCAAGACAATTTCCATAAGAAATTTACAGAAGTAAATCGCTTTGGAGTCTAATTTAAGAAGGCGAGAGTTACAGGTTTTAACTGAATTTAAATTTACCCGATAGAAGTAGTTATGAACATTCTACGAATTTTATAGAAGTTCCATGTCAGTTGCTAACATTTTTTGAACAGGTAAAAGTTTGCCGATTTTTCCCACGAATGTGCCATACACCATTCTATAGAGGAGAAAATTCTCTACAATATATTTCAAAATGAGAAAAATCCATCGGTTCAATTAAAAAATAAATAAATAAATAAACAAAACGAAATGTGCCAAGACTGAAACCTTTTTTGTTTTCCTGCGTTGTTTTTGTCTATTTCCAAAAACAGACTTAGAATTCCGGTTCCTTGGGTTCGGATTGCCGTAATGACGCTGCAAAACTATTTCCCTTATTGTGAAAATTTTTCGATTTTGAATTTACCCCTCGAAACGTGACGATTTTACTTTTTTCGTACTTTTTCCTGTGTTCTCAGCGGCCACTTTATCTGAAATCGAAAACCGCAATTAAATTGGTCCATCCGTTCCTGAGATCCACTATAACCACACAAATTTTTTCCTAATATATAAATAAAACTAATACTAACGACAACACACACACACATCTTGACGATATTTGTATTGTAATAACAGTCTAGTCAGCAGAGATACAATGTTTTTATTTTACCGGTTTCAACCTAATACAGGCCATCTTCAGAAATAATAAATATACAGACCCTGCAGGACTTCCGTGGCTGTTTTCTGGCCGGAAGTTGGTGACTGCTCAGCCATGTGTATATCTTCAGAGTATTTGTTTCCGTGGTCAAAAATACTTTTATTTATCCTAGAACATTTGAAAGTCAGGTGTAAATGTGTAAATGCAATGGTTGTGTGCAAAAGCCGAGAGCAGGTGTTATATGATACATGCAACGTTCGCCGTGGTATGCTTTGTCTGGTCAATATAAACATTAGAAATAATAAATAATGTAAATTGTACCTTACGAATTCCCACAGGCATTCTTAGGCGAAAAATCAATTTTAGCAGAAAATTAAGGAGGATCTTGCTATTTTAAACGAATTACTGTCATCAAAGGGAATAAGAGCTGAGTTTTTGCCAGTAATCTTTCCTCTTTATCCACTTCCAAGTTCTTGGTTTAAATAATAGTACCCTGCTTTCCGGGTAGAACGACTTTCCCTGACGCTGTCTTTCAGTGGGTGATGTCTGTAGGCAATCTGCAACTCTATGAGCTTTAGGTGCGAGGCCTACCAAGAAAGAGACATTTTGGTCTATCACAACGATGGGCGGGATTGTAGCCACCAGCCGTACGCACTAAGGCCCTTGCTACGGTTCTCGCGGCTGTTCACCGTTGGAAGTTCTAGTCATAACCTCCGACATGGGTGTGGGTCTTGTTCAAAAATAATTTAGTTTAAGAAGTTTGTAACTTTAGGGACCGATGACTACTGCAGTTAAGGTCCATAACTTTACAAACATTTGAGCATTTGTAGCCGCCATGTTCGTGTCATGACGTTTCGACACTCATTGCGCATCCAGCGGCGTGTGTTTGCTAATTTGCTGCCTGTCACATGCTGAAATGTGCGCTGTAATAGAAAATCCAGCTACTTATGAGGTTCATTCTGTAATTAGGTTTTTATTGTCGCAAACTACAAAACAACGGAAGTTTATCGCGAATTTTTTGATGTGTAAGAATAAGGAATAATGACTGACAAATAATACATAAATTTTAAAACTGCGGTACTAGTGATTATGATGAGGATCGAGTTGTGACTGACGAACTGGTGATGAGAATCACATACAAAATTGGGGAAAGTCGCCTTCTCGATTTTTGTACTGGATGGAGCCTCAAATCCTAACGGAAGACCACAAAAGACAGAACTGGCTGCACCACTGACTTTCCTCAAAGATCATCATAAAAGTGGTAACTATTAGAGGCCGTCAAACGCGGCCTGGCTCCCGCTCGTTCCCGCCAGAGGGAGCGGCTAGCGAGACCGCCGTACCCAGGAGCCGGCAGTGCCGATAACAGTCTCGGGAGCGAGAAGTGTACTCCCGGCTGTCATGTGGAACAGCCGACAGCAGTGCGCATGCGCACGGCCAGCCCCCTCACGACGCCGTTAAATACTGCGCCCGTCCGGCACATGTCTACGACTGTGCGTTCACACTGCCGGCCGGGCCGAGTCGAGCGGAGATGTGCCAAGACGAAAAAGAGGGGATAACAACTTTTTCGATTTTCAAGTTGTAAGAAATTTTGACGGTTTATAAGACCACATCGCATCGTTTTATCAACTTATTTTTTTCTTTACAAGCTTTGCCTTCCATGTGAAAAAATAAAATGTCCACTTTTCATTCCGCACGAGTTTTCAGTTTCGTAAAGCTCCTCACTCGATTTTGATGAAAGTATTCGGTTAAAAAATCTGATTTTTGGATACGCGGTAGTACGACATCTTAGCTTTCCAATAAAACGTTTACCTTTTCGAAATTCGTAACAATCGTTTTCAAATGATGCTTTTTGTCAGGTATGCGCACTTGATTTACAAATCGTGTATTGAAAAAGTTCGATAGCGGGCAGCTTACTGTACTATGCATTTTAGGTCATACATTATAGCAAGTGAAATTGAGCTAAAAGAACAGAAAAGTTTTTGAAATGGTTATCGCTCTGATATATACCTCCTTTCACAAGTAATTGTGAGTTATCTGAGCGGCATCATGCCGCGTCCGCAAGCCTACGAACTCGGCGTGTGTTGAGCGTAGCGTGAAGCACTGCAATGCCGGAAAAAGTATTTGCTGGCCACGTATGTTGGTCCCTCGTGATGTGTTAATAATTCATAGCCAGAAAATAGCTGTACCCTAATTTTTCTTGGGTGGCAACCGATTACAATGGACAATGATCTGCTATGGTTTTATGTAAGCTAATACTTCACTAAAGAGGTATGCAAGTAGTTTGTTGTCCACATTTTACAATTAATGGAATACATATTTCGTGTTTTTTTTAAAATACAAGAGAAGAAACAATGTAAACTGCAAATTTGCTGTTGATGGATTAAAATAAAATTTCTGAAATTCTACCAAATGACTTTCTAGTTGAGGATAATAAACGGAAGAAACCCAAAAATATATTTATTGATGCATCTACACCTAAGATTACACTATTTAGCCTTCTCTTAAGCCGGCCGCGGTGGCCGAGGGGACTGCGAAGCGCCAGTCACAGTCTGCACGGCCGCCACGGTCGGGAGTTCGAATCCCTCCCTCGGGCATGGATATTTGTGTCGTCTTTAGTATAAGGTAGTTCGTAAGTAGTTTGTAAGTTTAGGGACCCCACTGTTAAGTCCCTTAAGCTTAACAAACATTTGAACCTTCTCTTAATTTTCGCTTTTGTAACACCCAGAAAATGTTCTACCACAAGGTGAAACAATTTATATACAGTGTCTCACATAAAAGCGCTATCCCTCACACCGAGACTAAAGGTAGGAGTACATAACAGTAAAATTAAAGACTTTGTTACCTCCTGATAAGGGATGCTGCAACTTATAGCCATGGGGGTACGTCAGGTGTGCCAGATTTATGTGGTACACGCTGTACATGTTGCAGCTCATCTCCACTTTCAAAGAACTCTACACGGTTCTCAGAATTTTTATTTATTATGTTAGGAAGCTGTCTGATGGGAACTGCTTTTCTATGAATATTTCCTGATTCTCATAATTTTCCTTGTCTCCATGGTACTTTCATATCGATTTTTATACTTTAAATGAAAGGAAAACGCGCATATTTAGTTTAGGCTCAGACACTGTAGATCAGTAGAGGATGAGAAGCAGGTGTCATTTGTTTCATGTTGTGATTTGTTTTTTCGTTCTTAGTGGGCTTGTGGCCAGCAACAAGGGATCGTCAGCCACTGTCACTGGAAGAACGAAGGAAACACGGGTGTGACCAGTACTTGTTCACTGCCATCTACTTTGAGCCAGCTAACTGTTAATTGATTTTGTATTTTTATTACTATTGTTTGCACACTGTAGTGACTCATAGAATTATAACCACATTAGAAATATGTGGTATGGACCAATCCCATTAATTTCGACTAACATTTAGGAGAGTTTTTCCTTATGTGAAAAACTAAACATTTCTTAATTTTTTAAATTCATATTAAAGAATTAATAGTAATAGAAGAAAAATAAACATATTATCATAAGTATAATTGAAAAAAATAATCATGCAGAGGAGCTTCTGCTGAAAGCAGGCTGGAGACGTGTGATAACTTGTGCTGCAGAAGCAACACCATACCCCAATCGGTTCGTGCCGGCGCCGACTCGCGCCAGGAATATTAAGGATATCGAATGTTAAAGGAAGGAAATACTCTCCTAAATGTTAGTCTATATGGATGGAACGAGTGCATAACCACCTATTTCTTATGTTCATAAAATTCGACGGTTCACTACAGTGAGAGAATAATAGTAATAGAACTAGGCGACTTGTGCAAATACTTTGCAGCATTAGTGGCTAGTCATGGGAAATGGAAATAAGTAAAATTAAATAGTTATCATTTAAAATATTTATTATAGATAGCAACAGTATGCAGAATATTATATAAGCTTGTGTTTTCTTAAATTCATATCAAAACACTTATTTAAAACCAATTAGATTCTTTTAATATCTTTTTAGATTGTTTTAATATATAAGAAAGATAGAGGACCCGTGCGAATAAGACCCGTGCGAATACTTCACAACGTTACTGGAATGACTAAAACGTTGGGAAGACATGGAAGTTGAATGTTCACGCATAGCTTTCTTCAGAATCAATCCGTGCAAGTGTTTAAAAGCACAAATGAAAGATCTTGATCCGTTGAGCATTGTTAGATCAAAGAGAACTGTGTACTTTATTTAGAACCGAAGATATCCTAAAACAAACTGACAGAAGGATCCCGCGTTTGAATGAAAGTAAAGGAGGGAGAGACTTAAATTAATTATGATACTTGATGACAAATCTGCGAATAAATACCTTTCGTTTAAAGCGAAAATGAAGGAAATTGGTCGGATAGAACGGCCTGACAGAATGACTTTAGTTTACAGCCAGGACATCCCCATAAGAAACATACAGAAGGAAATCCCGTTTGAGTGTAGAAAAAGTGGATGAATACCTTTAGTTTTACACAAAAATGAAGGAAATCAGCTGGGTAGTTTAGTCTGTTCGACTGACTTTAGTTTTCGCAGATTCTTTTAATATAAAATATAATAAAATCAATGAACTGTTAGCTGGATTCTTGAAGTGGCCAGCAATCGATCTTCTGCTGACAGTGGGTTGGGATTCCTTATAGCTGGGGACAAGCTCTCCCCTTCCCTCGGAAAAAAAATAATTAGAAAAAAGTGACAGACGCTTGTCATCCTTTACTGACATGTCCTGCAGTGTCTGAGGCTAAAGTAAACCAGCGTATGTTGAAAATTCGAAAGTACCATCTTGCAGACAAAGAAAATTGTCTTCAAATGATACAGCAAAATGTTAGTAGAAAAGTTGTTCATCTCAGACAGGTTAATAAAAGCAACGCAGTTCATTCTTACTTTCATTTCAGACGTGAAAGTACCGCATTTATCTCGGACACACTGTATAAAATTATTTTCATCCTGTGAGAACACATTTTCCGAAAGCTACAAAAGCGAAAAGGTATATATTGTGTGTTAGGAGTAGATGCATCAATAAATATAAATATCTTTTACCTTTCTCGTTCGCTTGCAACTAGAAAGCCGTTAACTGTAAGGTCACAAAATTTTATTTCAGTCCATTAAGAGCAAAGTCGCAGTTTACATTACTTTGTTCTTCTCTTCTAGTTCCAAATACGAAATTCCATGAATTGTATTATGTGGAAAAAACCAGATGTATGCCTCTCAAAGTCAAGTATGATCTGCTGTAAAACCGTAGCAGATAGTTGTCCATTGTAATCGGTTGCCACCCAAGAAACAATTAGTTCATTATTGTTCTCTGATTGTGGATCTTTAACACATCACGACGGACCGACAAACGTAGCCAGCAACTCAGAGTTTTGGGCACTGCAGTGCTTCACGCTACGCTCGACACAGGCTGAGTTCGTAGACTTGTGATCGCGGCCCGATGGCGCTCAGATAACTTGCAATTACTTGTGAAAGGAGGTAGATATCAGTGTGATTACCATTTCAAAAACTTTTTTGTTCTTTTAGCTCTATTTCACTCACTGTAATATATGGTCTAAAAATCATAGAACAGTAACCTTCCCGCTTTGTAACTTTTTCAATACACGATTTCTAAATCAAGTGCATATACATGAGAAAAAAGCGTCATTTGAAAACGACTGTTAGGAATTACGAAAAGGTGGAAGTCTTATACGAAATCTAAGATGGTTTACTATAAAGTGACCAAAAATAAGATTTTTTAAACGCATACTTTCATCAAAATGGAGTGAGGAGCGTTACGGAACTAAAAACTCGTGCGGAATGAAAATTAGCCTTTTTATTTTTTCACAGGCAAGGCAAAGCTAGTAAGGAAAAACTAATTTCATAAAACGATGTAGCGTAATCGTGTATACCATCAAAAATTTTTACAACGTGAAAATCGAAAAAGTGTATTTTCCCCCTTTTTTGTGTCGGGTACGTCCGGCGCGTTTGTGTGAACACGCAGCCGGCGGCGTGCGCCGACTAGGCTGAGGCGGCTCAGCCAAGCTCAGCTCATCCCGGCGGGCGCGCGTGAACCCGGGAGTATCGTGACTCGTCCTGTGACCAAAAATCAGATTTTTTAAACGCATACTTTCATCAAAATCGAGTGAGGAGCGTTACGGAACTAAAAACTCGTGCGGAATGAAAATTAGCCTTTTTATTTTTTCACAGGCAAGGCAAAGCTAGTAAGGAAAAACTAATTTCATAAAACGATGTAGCGTAATCGTGTATACCATCAAAAATTTTTACAACGTGAAAATCGAAAAAGTGTATTTTCCCCCTTTTTTGTGTCGGGTACGTCCGGCGCGTTTGTGTGAACACGCAGCCGGCGGCGTGCGCCGACTAGGCTGAGGCGGCTCAGCCAAGCTCAGCTCGTCCCGGCGGGCGCGCGTGAACCCGGGAGTATCGTGACTCGTCCTGTGCCCAAAAATCAGATTTTTTAAACGCATACTTTCATCAAAATCGAGTGAGGAGCGTTACGGAACTAAAAACTCGTGCGGAATGAAAATTAGCCTTTTTATTTTTTCACAGGCAAGGCAAAGCTAGTAAGGAAAAACTAATTTCATAAAACGATGTAGCGTAATCGTGTATACCATCAAAAATTTTTACAACGTGAAAATCGAAAAAGTGTATTTTCCCCCTTTTTTGTGTCGGGTACGTCCGGCGCGTTTGTGTGAACACGCAGCCGGCGGAGTGCGCCGACTAGGCTGAGGCGGCTCAGCCAAGCTCAGCTCGTGCCGGCGGGCGCGCGTGAACCCGGGAGTATCGTGACTCGTCCTGTGACCAAAAATCAGATTTTTTAAACGCATACTTTCATCAAAATCGAGTGAGGAGCGTTACGGAACTAAAAACTCGCGCGGAATGAAAATTAGCCTTTTTATTTTTTCACAGGCAAGGCAAAGCTAGTAAGGAAAAACTAATTTCATAAAACGATGTAGCGTAATCGTGTATACCATCAAAAATTTGTACAACGTGAAAATCGAAAAAGTGTATTTTCCCCCTTTTTTGTGTCGGGTACGTCCGGCGCGTTTGTGTGAACACGCAGCCGGCGGCGTGCGCCGACTAGGCTGAGGCGGCTCAGCCAAGCTCAGCTCGTGCCGGCGGGCGCGCGTGAACCCGGGAGTATCGTGACTCGTCCTGTGACCAAAAATCAGATTTTTTTAACGCATACTTTCATCAAAATCGAGTGAGGAGCGTTACGGAACTAAAAACTCGTGCGGAATGAAAATTAGCCTTTTTATTTTTTCACAGGCAAGGCAAAGCTAGTAAGGAAAAACTAATTTCATAAAACGATGTAGCGTAATCGTGTATACCATCAAAAATTTGTACAACGT
This sequence comes from Locusta migratoria, assembly GCA_026315105.1. Taxonomy (NCBI): domain Eukaryota; kingdom Metazoa; phylum Arthropoda; class Insecta; order Orthoptera; family Acrididae; genus Locusta; species Locusta migratoria. Next base: position 811,251,515 of record CM048744.1, on the reverse strand, counting down.
GAAAATCGAAAAAGTGTATTTTCCCCCTTTTTTGTGTCGGGTACGTCCGGCGCGTTTGTGTGAACACGCAGCCGGCGGCGTGCGCCGACAAGGCTGAGGCGGCTCAGCCAAGCTCAGCTCGTGCCGGCGGGCGCGCGTGAACCCGGGAGTATCGTGACTCGTCCTGTGACCAAAAATCAGATTTTTTAAACGCATACTTTCATCAAAATCGAGTGAGGAGCGTTACGGAACTAAAAACTCGTGCGGAATGAAAATTAGCCTTTTTATTTTTTCACAGGCAAGGCAAAGCTAGTAAGGAAAAACTAATTTCATAAAACGATGTAGCGTAATCGTGTATACCATCAAAAATTTGTACAACGTGAAAATCGAAAAAGTGTATTTTCCCCCTTTTTTGTGTCGGGTACGTCCGGCGCGTTTGTGTGAACACGCAGCCGGCGGCGTGCGCCGACTAGGCTGAGGCGGCTCAGCCAAGCTCAGCTCGTCCCGGCGGGCGCGCGTGAACCCGGGAGTATCGTGACTCGTCCTGTGCCCAAAAATCAGATTTTTTAAACGCATACTTTCATCAAAATCGAGTGAGGAGCGTTACGGAACTAAAAACTCGTGCGGAATGAAAATTAGCCTTTTTATTTTTTCACAGGCAAGGCAAAGCTAGTAAGGAAAAACTAATTTCATAAAACGATGTAGCGTAATCGTGTATACCATGAAAAATTTGTACAACGTGAAAATCGAAAAAGTGTATTTTCCCCCTTTTTTGTGTCGGGTACGTCCGGCGCGTTTGTGTGAACACGCAGCCGGCGGCGTGCGCCGACTAGGCTGAGGCGGCTCAGCCAAGCTCAGCTCGTCCCGGCGGGCGCGCGTGAACCCGGGAGTATCGTGACTCGTCCTGTGACCAAAAATCAGATTTTTTTAACGCATACTTTCATCAAAATCGAGTGAGGAGCGTTACGGAACTAAAAACTCGTGCGGAATGAAAATTAGCCTTTTTATTTTTTCACAGGCAAGGCAAAGCTAGTAAGGAAAAACTAATTTCATAAAACGATGTAGCGTAATCGTGTATACCATGAAAAATTTGTACAACGTGAAAATCGAAAAAGTGTATTTTCCCCCTTTTTTGTGTCGGGTACGTCCGGCGCGTTTGTGTGAACACGCAGCCGGCGGCGTGCGCCGACTAGGCTGAGGCGGCTCAGCCAAGCTCAGCTCGTCCCGGCGGGCGCGCGTGAACCCGGGAGTATCGTGACTCGTCCTGTGACCAAAAATCAGATTTTTTAAACGCATACTTTCATCAAAATCGAGTGAGGAGCGTTACGGAACTAAAAACTCGTGCGGAATGAAAATTAGCCTTTTTATTTTTTCACAGGCAAGGCAAAGCTAGTAAGGAAAAACTAATTTCATAAAACGATGTAGCGTAATCGTGTATACCATCAAAAATTTGTACAACGTGAAAATCGAAAAAGTGTATTTTCCCCCTTTTTTGTGTCGGGTACGTCCGGCGCGTTTGTGTGAACACGCAGCCGGCGGCGTGCGCCGACTAGGCTGAGGCGGCTCAGCCAAGCTCAGCTCGTGCCGGCGGGCGCGCGTGAACCCGGGAGTATCGTGACTCGTCCTGTGACCAAAAATCAGATTTTTTTAACGCATACTTTCATCAAAATCGAGTGAGGAGCGTTACGGAACTAAAAACTCGTGCGGAATGAAAATTAGCCTTTTTATTTTTTCACAGGCAAGGCAAAGCTAGTAAGGAAAAACTAATTTCATAAAACGATGTAGCGTAATCGTGTATACCATCAAAAATTTGTACAACGTGAAAATCGAAAAAGTGTATTTTCCCCCTTTTTTGTGTCGGGTACGTCCGGCGCGTTTGTGTGAACACGCAGCCGGCAGCGTGCGCCGACTAGGCTGAGGCGGCTCAGCCAAGCTCAGCTCGTCCCGGCGGGCGCGCGTGAACCCGGGAGTATCGTGACTCGTCCTGTGACCAAAAATCAGATTTTTTAAACGCATACTTTCATCAAAATCGAGTGAGGAGCGTTACGGAACTAAAAACTCGTGCGGAATGAAAATTAGCCTTTTTATTTTTTCACAGGCAAGGCAAAGCTAGTAAGGAAAAACTAATTTCATAAAACGATGTAGCGTAATCGTGTATACCATCAAAAATTTGTACAACGTGAAAATCGAAAAAGTGTATTTTCCCCCTTTTTTGTGTCGGGTACGTCCGGCGCGTTTGTGTGAACACGCAGCCGGCGGCGTGCGCCGACTAGGCTGAGGCGGCTCAGCCAAGCTCAGCTCGTCCCGGCGGGTGCGCGTGAACCCGGGAGTATCGTGACTCGTCCTGTGCCCAAAAATCAGATTTTTTAAACGCATACTTTCATCAAAATCGAGTGAGGAGCGTTACGGAACTAAAAACTCGTGCGGAATGAAAATTAGCCTTTTTATTTTTTCACAGGCAAGGCAAAGCTAGTAAGGAAAAACTAATTTCATAAAACGATGTAGCGTAATCGTGTATACCATCAAAAATTTGTACAACGTGAAAATCGAAAAAGTGTATTTTCCCCCTTTTTTGTGTCGGGTACGTCCGGCGCGTTTGTGTGAACACGCAGCCGGCGGCGTGCGCCGACTAGGCTGAGGCGGCTCAGCCAAGCTCAGCTCGTCCCGGCGGGCGCGCGTGAACCCGGGAGTATCGTGACTCGTCCTGTGACCAAAAATCAGATTTTTTAAACGCATACTTTCATCAAAATCGAGTGAGGAGCGTTACGGAACTAAAAACTCGTGCGGAATGAAAATTAGCCTTTTTATTTTTTCACAGGCAAGGCAAAGCTAGTAAGGAAAAACTAATTTCATAAAACGATGTAGCGTAATCGTGTATACCATCAAAAATTTTTACAACGTGAAAATCGAAAAAGTGTATTTTCCCCCTTTTTTGTGTCGGGTACGTCCGGCGCGTTTGTGTGAACACGCAGCCGGCGGCGTGCGCCGACTAGGCTGAGGCGGCTCAGCCAAGCTCAGCTCGTCGCGGCGGGCGCGCGTGAACCCGGGAGTATCGTGACTCGTCCTGTGACCAAAAATCAGATTTTTTAAACGCATACTTTCATCAAAATCGAGTGAGGAGCGTTACGGAACTAAAAACTCGCGCGGAATGAAAATTAGCCTTTTTATTTTTTCACAGGCAAGGCAAAGCTAGTAAGGAAAAACTAATTTCATAAAACGATGTAGCGTAATCGTGTATACCATCAAAAATTTGTACAACGTGAAAATCGAAAAAGTGTATTTTCCCCCTTTTTTGTGTCGGGTACGTCCGGCGCGTTTGTGTGAACACGCAGCCGGCGGCGTGCGCCGACTAGGCTGAGGCGGCTCAGCCAAGCTCAGCTCGTGCCGGCGGGCGCGCGTGAACCCGGGAGTATCGTGACTCGTCCTGTGACCAAAAATCAGATTTTTGTAACGCATACTTTCATCAAAATCGAGTGAGGAGCGTTACGGAACTAAAAACTCGTGCGGAATGAAAATTAGCCTTTTTATTTTTTCACAGGCAAGGCAAAGCTAGTAAGGAAAAACTAATTTCATAAAACGATGTAGCGTAATCGTGTATACCATCAAAAATTTTTACAACGTGAAAATCGAAAAAGTGTATTTTCCCCCTTTTTTGTGTCGGGTACGTCCGGCGCGTTTGTGTGAACACGCAGCCGGCGGCGTGCGCCGACTAGGCTGATGCGGCTCAGCCAAGCTCAGCTCGTCCCGGCGGGCGCGCGTGAACCCGGGAGTATCGTGACTCGTCCTGTGACCAAAAATCAGATTTTTTAAACGCATACTTTCATCAAAATCGAGTGAGGAGCGTTACGGATCTAAAAACTCGTGCGGAATGAAAATTAGCCTTATTATTTTTTCACAGGCAAGGCAAAGCAAGTAAGGAAAAACTAATTTCATAAAACGATGTAGCGTAATCGTGTATACCATCAAAAATTTGTACAACGTGAAAATCGAAAAAGTGTATTTTCCCCCTTTTTTGTGTCGGGTACGTCCGGCGCGTTTGTGTGAACACGCAGCCGGCGGCGTGCGCCGACTAGGCTGAGGCGGCTCAGCCAAGCTCAGCTCGTCCCGGCGGGCGCGCGTGAACCCGGGAGTATCGTGACTCGTCCTGTGACCAAAAATCAGATTTTTTAAACGCATACTTTCATCAAAATCGAGTGAGGAGCGTTACGGAACTAAAAACTCGTGCGGAATGAAAATTAGCCTTTTTATTTTTTCACAGGCAAGGCAAAGCTAGTAAGGAAAAACTAATTTCATAAAACGATGTAGCGTAATCGTGTATACCATCAAAAATTTGTACAACGTGAAAATCGAAAAAGTGTATTTTCCCCCTTTTTTGTGTCGGGTACGTCCGGCGCGTTTGTGTGAACACGCAGCCGGCGGCGTGCGCCGACTAGGCTGAGGCGGCTCAGCCAAGCTCAGCTCGTGCCGGCGGGCGCGCGTGAACCCGGGAGTATCGTGACTCGTCCTGTGACCAAAAATCAGATTTTTTTAACGCATACTTTCATCAAAATCGAGTGAGGAGCGTTACGGAACTAAAAACTCGTGCGGAATGAACATTAGCCTTTTTATTTTTTCACAGGCAAGGCAAAGCTAGTAAGAAAAATCTAATTTCATAAAACGATGTAGCGTAATCGTGTATACCATGAAAAATTGGTACAACGTGAAAATCGAAAAAGTGTATTTTCCCCCTTTTTTGTGTCGGGTACGTCCGGCGCGTTTGTGTGAACACGCAGCCGGCGGCGTGCGCCGACTAGGCTGAGGCGGCTCAGCCAAGCTCAGCTCGTCCCGGCGGGCGCGCGTGAACCCGGGAGTATCGTGACTCGTCCTGTGACCAAAAATCAGATTTTTTAAACGCATACTTTCATCAAAATCGAGTGAGGAGCGTTACGGAACTAAAAACTCGTGCGGAATGAAAATTAGCCTTTTTATTTTTTCACAGGCAAGGCAAAGCTAGTTAGGAAAAACTAATTTCATAAAACGATGTAGCGTAATCGTGTATACCATCAAAAATTTTTACAACGTGAAAATTGAAAAAGTGTATTTTCCCACTTTTTTGTGTCGGGTACGTCCGGCGCGTTTGTGTGAACACGCAGCCGGCGGCGTGCGCCGACTAGGCTGAGGCGGCTCAGCCAAGCTCAGCTCGTCCCGGAGGGCGCGCGTGAACCCGGGAGTATCGTGACTCGTCCTGTGACCAAAAATCAGATTTTTTAAACGCATACTTTCATCAAAATCGAGTGAGGAGCGTTACGGAACTAAAAACTCGTGCGGAATGAAAATTAGCCTTTTTATTTTTTCACAGGCAAGGCAAAGCTAGTAAGGAAAAACTAATTTCATAAAACGATGTAGCGTAATCGTGTATACCATCAAAAATTTTTACGTGAAATTCGAAAAAGTGTATTTTCCCCCTTTTTTGTGTCGGGTACGTCCGGCGCGTTTGTGTGAACACGCAGCCGGCGGCGTGCGCCGACTAGGCTGAGGCGGCTCAGCCAAGCTCAGCTCGTCCCGGCGGGCGCGCGTGAACCCGGGAGTATCGTGACTCGTCCTGTGACCAAAAATCAGATTTTTTAAACGCATACTTTCATCAAAATCGAGTGAGGAGCGTTACGGAACTAAAAACTCGTGCGGAATGAAAATTAGCCTTTTTATTTTTTCACAGGCAAGGCAAAGCTAGTAAGGAAAAACTAATTTCATAAAACGATGTAGCGTAATCGTGTATACCATCAAAAATTTTTACAACGTGAAAATCGAAAAAGTGTATTTTCCCCCTTTTTTGTGTCGGGTACGTCCGGCGCGTTTGTGTGAACACGCAGCCGGCGGCGTGCGCCGACTAGGCTGAGGCGGCTCAGCCAAGCTCAGCTTGTCCCGGCGGGCGCGCGTGAACCCGGGAGTATCGTGACTCGTCCTGTGACCAAAAATCAGATTTTTTAAACGCATACTTTCATCAAAATCGAGTGAGGAGCGTTACGGAACTAAAAACTCGTGCGGAATGAAAATTAGCCTTTTTATTTTTTCACAGGCAAGGCAAAGCTAGTAAGGAAAAACTAATTTCATAAAACGATGTAGCGTAATCGTGTATACCATCAAAAATTTTTACAACGTGAAAATCGAAAAATTGTATTTTCCCCCTTTTTTGTGTCGGGTACGTCCGGCGCGTTTGTGTGAACACGCAGCCGGCGGCGTGCGCCGACTAGGCTGAGGCGGCTCAGCCAAGCTCAGCTCGTCCCGGCGGGCGCGCGTGAACCCGGGAGTATCGTGACTCGTCCTGTGACCAAAAATCAGATTTTTTAAACGCATACTTTCATCAAAATCGAGTGAGGAGCGTTACGGAACTAAAAACTCGTGCGGAATGAAAATTAGCCTTTTTATTTTTTCACAGGCAAGGCAAAGCTAGTAAGGAAAAACTAATTTCATAAAACGATGTAGCGTAATCGTGTATACCATCAAAAATTTTTACAACGTGAAAATCGAAAAAGTGTATTTTCCCCCTTTTTTGTGTCGGGTACGTCCGGCGCGTTTGTGTGAACACGCAGCCGGCGGCGTGCGCCGACTAGGCTGAGGCGGCGCAGCCAAGCTCAGCTCGTCCCGGCGGGCGCGCGTGAACCCGGGAGTATCGTGACTCGTCCTGTGACCAAAAATCAGATTTTTTAAACGCATACTTTCATCAAAATCGAGTGAGGAGCGTTACGGAACTAAAAACTCGTGCGGAATGAAAATTAGCCTTTTTATTTTTTCACAGGCAAGGCAAAGCTAGTAAGGAAAAACTAATTTCATAAAACGATGTAGCGTAATCGTGTATACCATCAAAAATTTTTACAACGTGAAAATCGAAAAAGTGTATTTTCCCTCTTTTTTGTGTCGGGTACGTCCGGCGCGTTTGTGTGAACACGCAGCCGGCGGCGTGCGCCGACTAGGCTGAGGCGGCCCAGCCAAGCTCAGCTCGTCCCGGCGGGCGCGCGTGAACCCGGGAGTATCGTGACTCGTCCTGTGACCAAAAATCAGATTTTTTAAACGCATACTTTCATCAAAATCGAGTGAGGAGCGTTACGGAACTAAAAACTCGTGCGGAATGAAAATTAGCCTTTTTATTTTTTCACAGGCAAGGCAAAGCTAGTAAGGAAAAACTAATTTCATAAAACGATGTAGCGTAATCGTGTATACCATCAAAAATTTTTACAACGTGAAAATCGAAAAAGTGTATTTTCCCCCTTTTTTGTGTCGGGTACGTCCGGCGCGTTTGTGTGAACACGCAGCCGGCGGCGTGCGCCGACTAGGCTGAGGCGGCTCAGCCAAGCTCAGCTCGTCCCGGCGGGCGCGCGTGAACCCGGGAGTATCGTGACTCGTCCTGTGACCAAAAATCAGATTTTTTAAACGCATACTTTCATCAAAATCGAGTGAGGAGCGTTACGGAACTAAAAACTCGTGCGGAATGAAAATTAGCCTTTTTATTTTTTCACAGGCAAGGCAAAGCTAGTAAGGAAAAACTAATTTCATAAAACGATGTAGCGTAATCGTGTATACCATCAAAAATGTTTACAACGTGAAAATCGAAAAAGTGTATTTTCCCCCTTTTTTGTGTCGGGTACGTCCGGCGCGTTTGTGTGAACACGCAGCCGGCGGTGTGCGCCGACTAGGCTGAGGCGGCTCAGCCAAGCTCAGCTCGTCCCGGCGGGCGCGCGTGAACCCGGGAGTATCGTGACTCGTCCTGTGACCAAAAATCAGATTTTTTAAACGCATACTTTCATCAAAATCGAGTGAGGAGCGTTACGGAACTAAAAACTCGTGCGGAATGAAAATTAGCCTTTTTATTTTTTCACAGGCAAGGCAAAGCTAGTAAGGAAAAACTAATTTCATAAAACGATGTAGCGTAATCGTGTATACCATCAAAAATTTTTACGTGAAATTCGAAAAAGTGTATTTTCCCCCTTTTTTGTGTCGGGTACGTCCGGCGCGTTTGTGTGAACACGCAGGCGGCGGCGTGCGCCGACTAGGCTGAGGCGGCTCAGCCAAGCTCAGCTCGTCCCGGCGGGCGCGCGTGAACCCGGGGAGTATCGTGACTCGTCCTGTGACCAAAAATCAGATTTTTTAAACGCATACTTTCATCAAAATCGAGTGAGGAGCGTTACGGAACTAAAAACTCGCGCGGAATGAAAATTAGCCTTTTTATTTTTTCACAGGCAAGGCAAAGCTAGTAAGGAAAAACTAATTTCATAAAACGATGTAGCGTAATCGTGTATACCATCAAAAATTTTTACGTGAAAATCATAAAAGTGTATTTTCCCCCTTTTTTGTGTCGGGTACGTCCGGCGCGTTTGTGTGAACACGCAGCCGGCGGCGTGCGCACGACTAGGCTGAGGCGGCTCAGCCAAGCTCAGCTCGTCCCGGCGGGCGCGCGTGAACCCGGGAGTATCGTGACTCGTCCTGTGACCAAAAATCAGATTTTTTAAACGCATACTTTCATCAAAATCGAGTGAGGAGCGTTACGGAACTAAAAACTCGTGCGGAATGAAAATTAGCCTTTTTATTTTTTCACATGCAAGGCAAAGCTAGTAAGGAAAAACTAATTTCATAAAACGATGTAGCGTAATCGTGTATACCATGAAAAATTTTTACAACGTGAAAATCGAAAAAGGGTATTTTCCCCCTTTTTTGTGTCGGGTACGTCCGGCGCGTTTGTGTGAACACGCAGCCGGCGGCGTGCGCCGACTAGGCTGAGGCGGCTCAGAAAAACTTAGCTCGTCCCGGCGGGCGCGCGTGAACCCGGGAGTATCGTGACTCGTCCTGTGACCAAAAATCAGATTTTTTAAACGCATACTTTCATCAAAATCGAGTGAGGAGCGTTACGGAACTAAAAACTCGTGCGGAATGAAAATTAGCCTTTTTATTTTTTCACAGGCAAGGCAAAGCTAGTAAGGAAAAACTAATTTCATAAAACGATGTAGCGTAATCGTGTATACCATCAAAAATTTTTACAACGTGAAAATTGAAAAAGTGTATTTTCCCCCTTTTTTGTGTCGGGTACGTCCGGCGCGTTTGTGTGAACACGCAGCCGGCGGCGTGCGCCGACTAGGCTGAGGCGGCTCAGCCAAGCTCAGCTCGTCCCGGAGGGCGCGCGTGAACCCGGGAGTATCGTGACTCGTCCTGTGACCAAAAATCAGATTTTTTAAACGCATACTTTCATCAAAATCGAGTGAGGAGCGTTACTGAACTAAAAACTCGTGCGGAATGAAAATTAGCCTTTTTATTTTTTCACAGGCAAGGCAAAGCTAGTAAGGAAAAACTAATTTCATAAAACGATGTAGCGTAATCGTGTATACCATCAAAAATTTTTACGTGAAATTCGAAAAATTGTATTTTCCCCCTTTTTTGTGTCGGGTACGTCCGGCGCGTTTGTGTGAACACGCAGCCGGCGGCGTGCGCCGACTAGGCTGAGGCGGCTCAGCCAAGCTCAGCTCGTCCCGGCGGGCGCGCGTGAACCCGGGAGTATCGTGACTCGTCCTGTGACCAAAAATCAGATTTTTTAAACGCATACTTTCATCAAAATCGAGTGAGGAGCGTTACGGAACTAAAAACTCGTGCGGAATGAAAATTAGCCTTTTTATTTTTTCACAGGCAAGGCAAAGCTAGTAAGAAAAACTAATTTCATAAAACGATGTAGCGTAATCGTGTTTACCATGAAAAATTTTTTCACGTGAAAATCGAAAAAGTGTATTTTCCCCCTTTTTTGTGTCGGGTACGTCCGGCGCGTTTGTGTGAACACGCAGCCGGCGGCGTGCGCCGACTAGGCTGACGCGGCTCAGCCAAGCTCAGCTCGTCCCGGCGGGCGCGCGTGAACCCGGGAGTATCGTGACTCGTCCTGTGACCAAAAATCAGATTTTTTAAACGCATACTTTCATCAAAATCGAGTGAGGAGCGTTACGGAACTAAAAACTCGTGCGGAATGAAAATTAGCCTTTTTATTTTTTCACAGGCAAGGCAAAGCTAGTAAGGAAAAACTAATTTCATAAAACGATGTAGCGTAATCGTGTATACCATCAAAATTTTTTACGTGAAATTCGAAAAAGTGTATTTTCCCCCTTTTTTGTGTCGGGTACGTCCGGCGCGTTTGTGTGAACACGCAGCCGGCGGCGTGCGCCGACTAGGCTGAGGCGGCTCAGCCAAGCTCAGCTCGTCCCGGCGGGCGCGCGTGAACCCGGGAGTATCGTGACTCGTCCTGTGACCAAAAATCAGATTTTTTAAACGCATACTTTCATCAAAATCGAGTGAGGAGCGTTACGGAACTAAAAACTCGTGCGGAATGAAAATTAGCCTTTTTATTTTTTCACAGGCAAGGCAAAGCTAGTAAGGAAAAACTAATTTCATAAAACGATGTAGCGTAATCGTGTATACCATCAAAAATTTTTACAACGTGAAAATCGAAAAAGTGTATTTTCCCCCTTTTTTGTGTCGGGTACGTCCGGCGCGTTTGTGTGAACACGCAGCCGGCGGCGTGCGCCGACTAGGCTGAGGCGGCTCAGCCAAGCTCAGCTCGTCCCGGCGGGCGCGCGTGAACCCGGGAGTATCGTGACTCGTCCTGTGACCAAAAATCAGATTTTTTAAACGCATACTTTCATCAAAATCGAGTGAGGAGCGTTACGGAACTAAAAACTCGTGCGGAATGAAAATTAGCCTTTTTATTTTTTCACAGGCAAGGCAAAGCTAGTAAGGAAAAACTAATTTCATAAAACGATGTAGCGTAATCGTGTATACCATCAAAAATTTTTACAACGTGAAAATCGAAAAAGTGTATTTTCCCCCTTTTTTGTGTCGGGTACGTCCGGCGCGTTTGTGTGAACACGCAGCCGGCGGCGTGCGCCGACTAGGCTGAGGCGGCTCAGCCAAGCTCAGCTCGTCCCGGCGGGCGCGCGTGAACCCGGGAGTATCGTGACTCGTCCTGTGACCAAAAATCAGATTTTTTAAACGCATACTTTCATCAAAATCGAGTGAGGAGCGTTACGGAACTAAAAACTCGCGCGGAATGAAAATTAGCCTTTTTATTTTTTCACAGGCAAGGCAAAGCTAGTAAGGAAAAACTAATTTCATAAAACGATGTAGCGTAATCGTGTATACCATCAAAAATTTTTACGTGAAAATCATAAAAGTGTATTTTCCCCCTTTTTTGTGTCGGGTACGTCCAGCGCGTTTGTGTGAACACGCAGCCGGCGGCGTGCGCACGACTAGGCTGAGGCGGCTCAGCCAAGCTCAGCTCGTCCCGGCGGGCGCGCGTGAACCCGGGAGTATCGTGACTCGTCCTGTGACCAAAAATCAGATTTTTTAAACGCATACTTTCATCAAAATCGAGTGAGGAGCGTTACGGAACTAAAAACTCGTGCGGAATGAAAATTAGCCTTTTTATTTTTTCACAGGCAAGGCAAAGCTAGTAAGGAAAAACTAATTTCATAAAACGATGTAGCGTAATCGTGTATACCATCAAAATTTTTTACGTGAAATTCGAAAAAGTGTATTTTCCCCCTTTTTTGTGTCGGGTACGTCCGGCGCGTTTGTGTGAACACGCAGCCGGCGGCGTGCGCCGACTAGGCTGAGGCGGCTCAGCCAAGCTCAGCTCGTCCCGGCGGGCGCGCGTGAACCCGGGAGTATCGTGACTCGTCCTGTGACCAAAAATCAGATTTTTTAAACGCATACTTTCATCAAAATCGAGTGAGGAGCGTTACGGAACTAAAAACTCGTGCGGAATGAAAATTAGCCTTTTTATTTTTTCACAGGCAAGGCAAAGCTAGTAAGGAAAAACTAATTTCATAAAACGATGTAGCGTAATCGTGTATACCATCAAAAATTTTTACAACGTGAAAATCGAAAAAGTGTATTTTCCCCCTTTTTTGTGTCGGGTACGTCCGGCGCGTTTGTGTGAACACGCAGCCGGCGGCGTGCGCCGACTAGGCTGAGGCGGCTCAGCCAAGCTCAGCTCGTCCCGGCGGGCGCGCGTGAACCCGGGAGTATCGTGACTCGTCCTGTGACCAAAAATCAGATTTTTTAAACGCATACTTTCATCAAAATCGAGTGCGGAGCGTTACGGAACTAAAAACTCGTGCGGAATGAAAATTAGCCTTTTTATTTTTTCACAGGCAAGGCAAAGCTAGTAAGGAAAAACTAATTTCATAAAACGATGTAGCGTAATCGTGTATACCATCAAAAATTTTTACAACGTGAAAATCGAAAAAGTGTATTTTCCCCCTTTTTTGTGTCGGGTACGTCCGGCGCGTTTGTGTGAACACGCAGCCGGCGGCGTGCGCCGACTAGGCTGAGGCGGCTCAGCCAAGCTCAGCTCGTCCCGGCGGGCGCGCGTGAACCCGGGAGTATCGTGACTCGTCCTGTGACCAAAAATCAGATTTTTTAAACGCATACTTTCATCAAAATCGAGTGAGGAGCGTTACGGAACTAAAAACTCGTGCGGAATGAAAATTAGCCTTTTTATTTTTTCACAGGCAAGGCAAAGCTAGTAAGGAAAAACTAATTTCATAAAACGATGTAGCGTAATCGTGTATACCATCAAAAATTTTTACGTGAAATTCGAAAAAGTGTATTTTCCCCCTTTTTTGTGTCGGGTACGTCCGGCGCGTTTGTGTGAACACGCAGCCGGGGGCGTGCGCCGACTAGGCTGAGGCGGCTCAGCCAAGCTCAGCTCGTCCCGGCGGGCGCGCGTGAACCCGGGAGTATCGTGACTCGTCCTGTGACCAAAAATCAGATTTTTTAAACGCATACTTTCATCAAAATCGAGTGAGGAGCGTTACGGAACTAAAAACTCGCGCGGAATGAAAATTAGCCTTTTTATTTTTTCACAGGCAAGGCAAAGCTAGTAAGGAAAAACTAATTTCATAAAACGATGTAGCGTAATCGTGTATACCATCAAAAATTTTTACGTGAAAATCATAAAAGTGTATTTTCCCCCTTTTTTGTGTCGGGTACGTCCGGCGCGTTTGTGTGAACACGCAGCCGGCGGCGTGCGCACGACTAGGCTGAGGCGGCTCAGCCAAGCTCAGCTCGTCCCGGCGGGCGCGCGTGAACCCGGGAGTATCGTGACTCGTCCTGTGACCAAAAATCAGATTTTTTAAACGCATACTTTCATCAAAATCGAGTGAGGAGCGTTACGGAACTAAAAACTCGTGCGGAATGAAAATTAGCCTTTTTATTTTTTCACAGGCAAGGCAAAGCTAGTAAGGAAAAACTAATTTCATAAAACGATGTAGCGTAATCGTGTATACCATCAAAAATTTTTACAACGTGAAAATCGAAAAAGTGTATTTTCCCCCTTTTTTGTGTCGGGTACGTCCGGCGCGTTTGTGTGAACACGCAGCCGGCGGCGTGCGCCGACTAGGCTGAGGCGGCTCAGCCAAGCTCAGCTCGACCCGGAGGGCGCGCGTGAACCCGGGAGTATCGTGACTCGTCCTGTGACCAAAAATCAGATTTTTTAAACGCATACTTTCATCAAAATCGAGTGAGGAGCGTTACGGAACTAAAAACTCGTGCGGAATGAAAATTAGCCTTTTTATTTTTTCACAGGCAAGGCAAAGCTAGTAAGGAAAAACTAATTTCATAAAACGATGTAGCGTAATCGTGTATACCATCAAAAATTTTTACAACGTGAAAATCGAAAAAGTGTATTTTCCCCCTTTTTTGTGTCGGGTACGTCCGGCGCGTTTGTGTGAACACGCAGCCGGCGGCGTGCGCCGACTAGGCTGAGGCGGCTCAGCCAAGCTCAGCTCGTCCCGGCGGGCGCGCGTGAACCCGGGAGTATCGTGAGTCGTCCTGTGACCAAAAATCAGATTTTTTAAACGCATACTTTCATCAAAATCGAGTGAGGAGCGTTACGGAACTAAAAACTCGTGCGGAATGAAAATTAGCCTTTTTATTTTTTCACAGGCAAGGCAAAGCTAGTAAGGAAAAACTAATTTCATAAAACGATGTAGCGTAATCGTGTATACCATCAAAAATTTTTACAACGTGAAAATCGAAAAAGTGTATTTTCCCCCTTTTTTGTGTCGGGTACGTCCGGCGCGTTTGTGTGAACACGCAGCCGGCGGCGTGCGCCGACTAGGCTGAGGTGGCTCAGCCAAGCTCAGCTCGTCCCGTCGTGCGCGCGTGAACCCGGGAGTATCGTGACTCGTCCTGTGACCAAATATCAGATTTTTTAAACGCATACTTTCATCAAAATCGAATGAGGAGCGTTACGGAACTAAAAACTCGTGCGGAATGAAAATTAGCCTTTTTATTTATTCACAGGCAAGGCAAAGCTAGTAAGGAAAAACTAATTTCATAAAACGATGTAGCGTAATCGTGTATACCATCAAAAATTTTTACGTGAAATTCGAAAAAGGGTATTTTCCCCCTTTTTTGTGTCGGGTACGTCCGGCGCGTTTGTGTGAACACGCAGCCGGCAGCGTGCGCCGACTAGGCTGTGGCGGCTCAGCCAAGCTCAGCTCGTCCCGGCGGGCGCGCGTGAACCCGGGAGTATCGTGACTCGTCCTGTGACCAAAAATCAGATTTTTTAAACGCATACTTTTATCAAGATCGAGTGAGGAGCGTTACGGAACTAAAAACTCGTGCGGAATGATAATTAGACTTTTTATTTTTTCACAGGCAAGGCAAAGCTAGTAAGGAAAAACTAATTTCATAAAACGATGTAGCGTAATCGTGTATACCATGAAAAATTTTTACAATGTGTAATTCGAAAAAGTGTATTTTCCCCCTTTTTTGTGTCGGGTACGTCCGGCGCGTTTGTGTGAACACGCAGCCGGCGGCGTGCGCCGACTAGGCTGAGGCGGCTCAGCCAAGCTCAGCTCGACCCGGAGGGCGCGCGTGAACCCGGGAGTATCGTGACTCGTCCTGTGACCAAAAATCAGATTTTTTAAACGCATACTTTCATCAAAATCGAGTGAGGAGCGTTACGGAACTAAAAACTCGTGCGGAATGAAAATTAGCCTTTTTATTTTTTCACAGGCAAGGCAAAGCTAGTAAGGAAAAACTAATTTCATAAAACGATGTAGCGTAATCGTGTATACCATCAAAAATTTTTACAACGTGAAAATCGAAAAAGTGTATTTTCCCCCTTTTTTGTGTCGGGTACGTCCGGCGCGTTTGTGTGAACACGCAGCCGGCGGCGTGCGCCGACTAGGCTGAGGCGGCTCAGCCAAGCTCAGCTCGTCCCGGCGGGCGCGCGTGAACCCGGGAGTATCGTGACTCGTCCTGTGACCAAAAATCAGATTTTTTAAACGCATACTTTCATCAAAATCGAGTGAGGAGCGTTACGGAACTAAAAACTCGTGCGGAATGACAATTAGCCTTTTTATTTTTTCACAGGCAAGGCAAAGCTAGTAAGGAAAAACTAATTTCATAAAACGATGTAGCGTAATCGTGTATACCATCAAAAATTTTTACAACGTGAAAATCGAAAAAGTGTATTTTCCCCCTTTTTTGTGTCGGGTACGTCCGGCGCGTTTGTGTGAACACGCAGCCGGCGGCGTGCGCCGACTAGGCTGA
Source organism: Locusta migratoria (assembly GCA_026315105.1). NCBI lineage: Eukaryota > Metazoa > Arthropoda > Insecta > Orthoptera > Acrididae > Locusta > Locusta migratoria. The sequence continues at coordinate 811,235,966 of CM048744.1, read as the reverse complement.
GGCGGCTCAGCCAAGCTCAGCTCGTCCCGGCGGGCGCGCGTGAACCCGGGAGTATCGTGACTCGTCCTGTGACCAAATATCGGATTTTTTAAACGCATACTTTCATCAAAATCGAGTGAGGAGCGTTACGGAACTAAAAACTCGTGCGGAATGAAAATTAGCCTTTTATTTTTTCACAGGCAAGGCAAAGCTAGTAAGGAAAAACTAATTTCATAAAACGATGTAGCGTAATCGTGTATACCATCAAAAATTTTTACAACGTGAAAATCGAAAAAGTGTATTTTCCCCCTTTTTTGTGTCGGGTACGTCCGGCGCGTTTGTGTGAACACGCAGCCGGCGGCGTGAGCCGACTAAGCTGAGGCGGCTCAGCCAAGCTCAGCTCGTCCCGGCGGGCGCGCGTGAACCCGGGAGTATCGTGACTCGTCCTGTGACCAAAAATCAGATTTTTTAAACGCATACTTTCATCAAAATCGAGTGAGGAGCGTTACGGAACTAAAAACTCGTGCGGAATGAAAATTAGCCTTTTTATTTTTTCACAGGCAAGGCAAAGCTAGTAAGGAAAAACTAATTTCATAAAACGATGTAGCGTAATCGTGTATACCATCAAAAATTTTTACAACGTGAAAATCGAAAAAGTGTATTTTCCCCCTTTTTTGTGTCGGGTACGTCCGGCGCGTTTGTGTGAACACGCAGCCGGCGGCGTGCGCCGACTAGGCTGAGGTGGCTCAGCCAAGCTCAGCTCGTCCCGTCGTGCGCGCGTGAACCCGGGAGTATCGTGACTCGTCCTGTGACCAAAAATCTGATTTTTTAAACGCATACTTTCATCAAAATCGAGTGAGGAGCGTTACGGAACTAAAAACTCGTGCGGAATGAAAATTAACCTTTTTATTTTTTCACAGGCAAGGCAAAGCTAGTAAGGAAAAACTAATTTCATAAAACGATGTAGCGTAATCGTGTATACCATCAAAAATTTTTACAACGTGAAAATCGAAAAAATGTATTTTCCCCCTTTTTTGTGTCGGGTACGTCCGGCGCGTTTGTGTGAACACGCAGCCGGCGGCGTGCGCCGACTAGGCTGAGGCGGCCCAGCCAAGCTCAGCTCGTCCCGGCGGGCGCGCGTGAACCCGGGAGTATCGTGACTCGTCCTGTGACCAAAAATCAGATTTTTTAAACGCATACTTTCATCAAAATCGAGTGAGGAGCGTTACGGAACTAAAAACTTGTGCGGAATGAAAATTAGCCTTTTTATTTTTTCACAGGCAAGGCAAAGCTAGTAAGGAAAAACTAATTTCATAAAACGATGTAGCGTAATCGTGTATACCATCAAAAATTTTTACAACGTGAAAATCGAAAAAGTGTATTTTCCCCCTTTTTTGTGTCGGGTACGTCCGGCGCGTTTGTGTGAACACGCAGCCGGCGGCGTGCGCCGACTAGGCTGAGGCGGCTCAGCCAAGCTCAGCTCGTCCCGGCGGGCGCGCGTGAACCCGGGAGTATCGTGACTCGTCCTGTGACCAAAAATCAGATTTTTTAAACGCATACTTTCATCAAAATCGAGTGAGGAGCGTTACGGAACTAAAAACTCGTGCGGAATGAAAATTAGCCTTTTTATTTTTTCACAGGCAAGGCAAAGCTAGTAAGGAAAAACTAATTTCATAAAACGATGTAGCGTAATCGTGTATACCATCAAAAACTTTTACAACGTGAAAATCGAAAAAGTGTATTTTCCCCCTTTTTTGTGTCGGGTACGTCCGGCGCGTTTGTGTGAACACGCAGCCGGCGGCGTGCGCCGACTAGGCTGAGGCGGCTCAGCCAAGCTCAGCTCGTCCCGGCGGGCGCGCGTGAACCCGGGAGTATCGTGACTCGTCCTGTGACCAAATATCGGATTTTTTAAACGCATACTTTCATCAAAATCGAGTGAGGAGCGTTACGGAACTAAAAACTCGTGCGGAATGAAAATTAGCCTTTTATTTTTTCACAGGCAAGGCAAAGCTAGTAAGGAAAAACTAATTTCATAAAACGATGTAGCGTAATCGTGTATACCATCAAAAATTTTTACAACGTGAAAATCGAAAAAGTGTATTTTCCCCCTTTTTTGTGTCGGGTACGTCCGGCGCGTTTGTGTGAACACGCAGCCGGCGGCGTGAGCCGACTAAGCTGAGGCGGCTCAGCCAAGCTCAGCTCGTCCCGGCGGGCGCGCGTGAACCCGGGAGTATCGTGACTCGTCCTGTGACCAAAAATCAGATTTTTTAAACGCATACTTTCATCAAAATCGAGTGAGGAGCGTTACGGAACTAAAAACTCGTGCGGAATGAAAATTAGCCTTTTTATTTTTTCACAGGCAAGGCAAAGCTAGTAAGGAAAAACTAATTTCATAAAACGATGTAGCGTAATCGTGTATACCATCAAAAATTTTTACAACGTGAAAATCGAAAAAGTGTATTTTCCCCCTTTTTTGTGTCGGGTACGTCCGGCGCGTTTGTGTGAACACGCAGCCGGCGGCGTGCGCCGACTAGGCTGAGGTGGCTCAGCCAAGCTCAGCTCGTCCCGTCGTGCGCGCGTGAACCCGGGAGTATCGTGACTCGTCCTGTGACCAAAAATCTGATTTTTTAAACGCATACTTTCATCAAAATCGAGTGAGGAGCGTTACGGAACTAAAAACTCGTGCGGAATGAAAATTAACCTTTTTATTTTTTCACAGGCAAGGCAAAGCTAGTAAGGAAAAACTAATTTCATAAAACGATGTAGCGTAATCGTGTATACCATCAAAAATTTTTACAACGTGAAAATCGAAAAAATGTATTTTCCCCCTTTTTTGTGTCGGGTACGTCCGGCGCGTTTGTGTGAACACGCAGCCGGCGGCGTGCGCCGACTAGGCTGAGGCGGCCCAGCCAAGCTCAGCTCGTCCCGGCGGGCGCGCGTGAACCCGGGAGTATCGTGACTCGTCCTGTGACCAAAAATCAGATTTTTTAAACGCATACTTTCATCAAAATCGAGTGAGGAGCGTTACGGAACTAAAAACTTGTGCGGAATGAAAATTAGCCTTTTTATTTTTTCACAGGCAAGGCAAAGCTAGTAAGGAAAAACTAATTTCATAAAACGATGTAGCGTAATCGTGTATACCATCAAAAATTTTTACAACGTGAAAATCGAAAAAGTGTATTTTCCCCCTTTTTTGTGTCGGGTACGTCCGGCGCGTTTGTGTGAACACGCAGCCGGCGGCGTGCGCCGACTAGGCTGAGGCGGCTCAGCCAAGCTCAGCTCGTCCCGGCGGGCGCGCGTGAACCCGGGAGTATCGTGACTCGTCCTGTGACCAAAAATCAGATTTTTTAAACGCATACTTTCATCAAAATCGAGTGAGGAGCGTTACGGAACTAAAAACTCGTGCGGAATGAAAATTAGCCTTTTTATTTTTTCACAGGCAAGGCAAAGCTAGTAAGGAAAAACTAATTTCATAAAACGATGTAGCGTAATCGTGTATACCATCAAAAATTTTTACAACGTGAAAATCGAAAAAGTGTATTTTCCACCTTTTTTGTGTCGGGTACGTCCGGCGCGTTTGTGTGAACACGCAGCCGGCGGCGTGCGCCGACTAGGCTGAGGCGGCTCAGCCAAGCTCAGCTCGTCCCGGCGGGCGCGCGTGAACCCGGGAGTATCGTGACTCGTCCTGTGACCAAAAATCAGATTTTTTAAACGCATACTTTCATCAAAATCGAGTGAGGAGCGTTACGGAACTAAAAACTCGTGCGGAATGAAAATTAGCCTTTTTATTTTTTCACAGGCAAGGCAAAGCTAGTAAGGAAAAACTAATTTCATAAAACGATGTAGCGTAATCGTGTATACCATCAAAATTTTTTACGTGAAATTCGAAAAAGTGTATTTTCCCCCTTTTTTGTGTCGGGTACGTCCGGCGCGTTTGTGTGAACTCGCAGCCGGCGGCGTGCGCCGACTAGGCTGAGGCGGCTCAGCCAAGCTCAGCTCGTCCCGGCGGGCGCGGTGAACCCGGGAGTATCGTGACTCGTCCTGTGACCAAAAATCAGATTTTTTAAACGCATACTTTCATCAAAATCGAGTGAGGAGCGTTACGGAACTAAAAACTCGTGCGGAATGACAATTAGCCTTTTTATTTTTACAGGCAAGGCAAAGCTAGTAAGGAAAAACTAATTTCATAAAACGATGTAGCGTAATCGTGTATACCATCAAAAATTTTTATGTGAAATTCGAAAAAGTGTATTTTCCCCCTTTTTTGTGTCGGGTACGTCCGGCGCGTTTGTGTGAACACACAGCCGGCGGCGTGCGCCGACTAGGCTGAGGCGGCTCAGCCAAGCTCAGCTCGTCCCGGCGGGCGCGCGTGAACCCGGGAGTATCGTGACTCGTCCTGTGACCAAAAATCAGATTTTTTAAACGCATACTTTCATCAAAATCGAGTGAGGAGCGTTACGGAACTAAAAACTCGTGCGGAATGAAAATTAGCCTTTTTATTTTTTCACAGGCAAGGCAAAGCTAGTAAGGAAAAACTAATTTCATAAAACGATGTAGCGTAATCGTGTATACCATCAAAAATTTTTACAACGTGAAAATCGAAAAAGTGTATTTTCCCCCTTTTTTGTGTCGGGTACGTCCGGCGCGTTTGTGTGAACATGCAGCCGGCGGAGTGCGCCGACTAGGCTGAGGCGGCTCAGCCAAGCTCAGCTCGTCCCGGCGGGCGCGCGTGAACCCGGGAGTATCGTGACTCGTCCTGTGACCAAAAATCAGATTTTTTAAACGCATACTTTCATCAAAATCGAGTGAGGAGCGTTACGGAACTAAAAACTCGTACGGAATGAAAATTAGCCTTTTTATTTTTTCACAGGCAAGGCAAAGCTAGTAAGGAAAAACTAATTTCATAAAACGATGTAGCGTAATCGTGTATACCATCAAAAATATTTACGTGAAATTCGAAAAAGTGTATTTTCCCCCTTTTTTGTGTCGGGTACGTCCGGCGCGTTTGTGTGAACACGAAGCCGGCGGCGTGCGCAGACTTGGCTGAGGCGGGTCAGCCAAGCTTAGCTCGTCCCGGCGGGCGCGCGTGAACCCGGGAGTATCGTGACTCGTCCTGTGACCAAAAATCAGATTTTTTAAACACATACTTTCATCAAAATCGAGTGAGGAGCGTTACGGAACTAAAAACTCGTGCTGAATGAAAATTAGCCTTTTTATTTTTTCACAGGCAAGGCAAAGCTAGTAAGGAAAAACTAATTTCATAAAACGATGTAGCGTAATCGTGTATACCATCAAAAATTTTTACAACGTGAAAATCGAAAAAGTGTATTTTCCCCCTTTTTTGTGTCGGGTACGTCCGGCGCGTTTGTGTGAACACGCAGCCGGCGGCGTGCGCCGACTAGGCTGAGGCGGCTCAGCCAAGCTCAGCTCGTCCCGGCGGGCGCGCGTGAACCCGGGAGTATCGTGACTCGTCCTGTGACCAAAAATCAGATTTTTTAAACGCATACTTTCATCAAAATCGAGTGAGGAGCGTTACGGAACTAAAAACTCGTGCGGAATGAAAATTAGCCTTTTTATTTTTACACAGGCAAGGCAAAGCTAGTAAGGAAAAACTAATTTCATAAAACGATGTAGCGTAATCGTGTATACCATGAAAAATTTTTACAATGTGTAATTCGAAAAAGTGTATTTTCCCCCTTTTTTGTGTCGGGTACGTCCGGCGCGTTTGTGTGAACACGCAGCCGGCGGCGTGCGCCGACTAGGCTGAGGCGGCTCAGCCAAGCTCAGCTCGTCCCGGCGGGCGCGCGTGTACCCGGGAGTATCGTGACTCGTCCTGTGACCAAAAATCAGATTTTTTAAACGCATACTTTCATCAAAATCGAGTGAGGAGCGTTACGGAACTAAAAACTCGTGCGGAATGACAATTAGCCTTTTTATTTTTTCACAGGCAAGGCAAAGCTAGTAAGGAAAAACTAATTTCATAAAACGATGTAGCGTAATCGTGTATACCATCAAAAATTTTTACGTGAAATTCGAAAAAGTGTATTTTCCCCCTTTTTTGTGTCGGGTACGTCCGGCGCGTTTGTGTGAACACGCAGCCGGCGGCGTGCGCCGACTAGGCTGAGGCGGCTCAGCCAAGCTCAGCTCGTCCCGGCGGGCGCGCGTGAACCCGGGAGTATCGTGACTCGTCCTGTGACCAAAAATCAGATTTTTTAAACGCATACTTTCATCAAAATCGAGTGAGGAGCGTTACGGAACTAAAAACTCGTGCGGAATGAAAATTAGCCTTTTTATTTTTTCACAGGCAAGGCAAAGCTAGTAAGGAAAAACTAATTTCATAAAACGATGTAGCGTAATCGTGTATACCATCAAAAATTTTTACAACGTGAAAATCGAAAAAGTGTATTTTCCCCCTTTTTTGTGCCGGGTACGTCCGGCGCGTTTGTGTGAAGACGCAGCCGACGGCGTGCGCCGACTAGGCTGAGGCGGCTCAGCCAAGCTCAGCTCGTCCCGGCGGGCGCGCGTGAACCCGGGAGTATCGTGACTCGTCCTGTGACCAAAAATCAGATTTTTTAAACGCATACTTTCATCAAAATCGAGTGAGGAGCGTTACGGAACTAAAAACTCGTGCGGAATGACAATTAGCCTTATTATTTTTTCACAGGCAAGGCAAAGCTAGTAAGGAAAAACTAATTTCATAAAACGATGTAGCGTAATCGTGTATACCATCAAAAATTTTTACGTGAAATTCGAAAAAGTGTATTTTCCCCCTTTTTTGTGTCGGGTACGTCCGGCGCGTTTGTGTGAACACGCAGCCGGCGGCGTGCGCCGACTAGGCTGAGGCGGCTGAGCCAAGCTCAGCTCGTCCCGGCGGGCGCGCGTGAACCCGGGAGTATCGTGACTCGTCCTGTGACCAAAAATCAGATTTTTTAAACGCATACTTTCATCAAAATCGAGTGAGGAGCGTTACGGAACTAAAAACTCGTGCGGAATGAAAATTAGCCTTTTTATTTTTTCACAGGCAAGGCAAAGCTAGTAAGGAAAAACTAATTTCATAAAACGATGTAGCGTAATCGTGTATACCATCAAAAATTTTTACAACGTGAAAATCGAAAAAGTGTATTTTCCCCCTTTTTTGTGCCGGGTACGTCCGGCGCGTTTGTGTGAAGACGCAGCCGACGGCGTGCGCCGACTAGGCTGAGGCGGCTCAGCCAAGCTCAGCTCGTCCCGGCGGGCGCGCGTGAACCCGGGAGTATCGTGACTCGTCCTGTGACCAAAAATCAGATTTTTTAAACGCATACTTTCATCAAAATCGAGTGAGGAGCGTTACGGAACTAAAAACTCGTGCGGAATGACAATTAGCCTTTTTATTTTTTCACAGGCAAGGCAAAGCTAGTAAGGAAAAACTAATTTCTTAAAACGATGTAGCGTAATCGTGTATACCATCAAAAATTTTTACAACGTGAAAATCGAAAAAGTGTATTTTCCCCCTTTTTTGTGCCGGGTACGTCCGGCGCGTTTGTGTGAACACGCAGCCGGCGGCGTGCGCCGACTAGGCTGAGGCGGCTCAGCCAAGCTCAGCTCGTCCCGGCGGGCGCGCGTGAACCCGGGAGTATCGTGACTCGTCCTGTGACCAAAAATCAGATTTTTTAAACGCATACTTTCATCAAAATCGAGTGAGGAGCGTTACGGAACTAAAAACTCGTGCGGAATGACAATTAGCCTTTTTATTTTTTCACAGGCAAGGCAAAGCTAGTAAGGAAAAACTAATTTCATAAAACGATGTAGCGTAATCGTGTATACCATCAAAAATTTTTACGTGAAATTCGAAAAAGTGTATTTTCCCCCTTTTTTGTGTCGGGTACGTCCGGCGCGTTTGTGTGAACACGCAGCCGGCGGCGTGCGCCGACTAGGCTGAGGCGGCTCAGCCAAGCTCAGCTCGTCCCGGCGGGCGCGCGTGAACCCGGGAGTATCGTGACTCGTCCTGTGACCAAAAATCAGATTTTTTAAACGCATACTTTCATCAAAATCGAGTGAGGAGCGTTACGGAACTAAAAACTCGTGCGGAATGAAAATTAGCCTTTTTATTTTTTCACAGGCAAGGCAAAGCTAGTAAGGAAAAACTAATTTCATAAAACGATGTAGCGTAATCGTGTATACCATCAAAAATTTTTACAACGTGAAAATCGAAAAAGTGTATTTTCCCCCTTTTTTGTGCCGGGTACGTCCGGCGCGTTTGTGTGAAGACGCAGCCGACGGCGTGCGCCGACTAGGCTGAGGCGGCTCAGCCAAGCTCAGCTCGTCCCGGCGGGCGCGCGTGAACCCGGGAGTATCGTGACTCGTCCTGTGACCAAAAATCAGATTTTTTAAACGCATACTTTCATCAAAATCGAGTGAGGAGCGTTACGGAACTAAAAACTCGTGCGGAATGACAATTAGCCTTTTTATTTTTTCACAGGCAAGGCAAAGCTAGTAAGGAAAAACTAATTTCATAAAACGATGTAGCGTAATCGTGTATACCATCAAAAATTTTTACGTGAAATTCGAAAAAGTGTATTTTCCCCCTTTTTTGTGTCGGGTACGTCCGGCGCGTTTGTGTGAACACGCAGCCGGCGGCGTGCGCCGACTAGGCTGAGGCGGCTCAGCCAAGCTCAGCTCGTCCCGGCGGGCGCGCGTGAACCCGGGAGTATCGTGACTCGTCCTGTGACCAAAAATCAGATTTTTTAAACGCATACTTTCATCAAAATCGAGTGAGGAGCGTTACGGAACTAAAAACTCGTGCGGAATGAAAATTAGCCTTTTTATTTTTTCACAGGCAAGGCAAAGCTAGTAAGGAAAAACTAATTTCATAAAACGATGTAGCGTAATCGTGTATACCATCAAAAATTTTTACAATGTGAAATTCGAAAAAGTGTATTTTCCTCCTTTTTTGTGTCGGGTACGTCCGGCGCGTTTGTGTGAACACGCAGCCGGCGGCGTGCGCCGACTAGGCTGAGGCGGCTCAGTCAAGCTCAGCTCGTCCCGGCGGGCGCGCGTGAACCCGGGAGTATCGTGACTCGTCCTGTGACCAAAAATCAGATTTTTTAAACGCATACTTTCATCAAAATCGAGTGAGGAGCGTTACGGAACTAAAAACTCGTGCGGAATGACAATTAGCCGTTTTATTTTTTCACAGGCAAGGCAAAGCTAGTAAGGAAATACTAATTTCATAAAACGATGTAGCGTAATCGTGTATACCATCAAAAATTTTTATGTGAAATTCGAAAAAGTGTATTTTCCCCCTTTTTTGTGTCGGGTACGTCCGGCGCGTTTGTGTGAACACACAGCCGGCGGCGTGTGCCGAGTAGGCTGAGGCGGCTCAGCCAAGCTCAGCTCGTCCCGGCGGGCGCGCGTGAACCCGGGAGTATCGTGACTCGTCCTGTGACCAAAAATCAGATTTTTTAAACGCATACTTTCATCAAAATCGAGTGAGGAGCGTTACGGAACTAAAAACTCGTGCGGAATGAAAATTAGCCTTTTTATTTTTTCACAGGCAAGGCAAAGCTAGTAAGGAAAAACTAATTTCATAAAACGATGTAGCGTAATCGTGTATACCATCAAAAATTTTTACAACGTGAAAATCGAAAAAGTGTATTTTCCCCCTTTTTTGTGTCGGGTACGTCCGGCGCGTTTGTGTGAACACGCAGCCGGCGGAGTGCGCCGACTAGGCTGAGGCGGCTCAGCCAAGCTCAGCTCGTCCCGGCGGGCGCGCGTGAACCCGGGAGTATCGTGACTCGTCCTGTGACCAAAAATCAGATTTTTTAAACGCATACTTTCATCAAAATCGAGTGAGGAGCGTTACGGAACTAAAAACTCGTGCGGAATGAAAATTAGCCTTTTTATTTTTTCACAGGCAAGCCAAAGCTAGTAAGGAAAAACTAATTTCATAAAACGATGTAGCGTAATCGTGTATACCATGAAAAATTTTTATAACGTGAAAATCGAAAAAGTGTATTTTCCCCCTTTTTTGTGTCGGGTACGTCCGGCGCGTTTGTGTGAACACGCAGCCGGCGGCGTGCGCCGACTAGGCTGAGGCGGCTCAGCCAAGCTCAGCTCGTCCCGGCGGGCGCGCGTGAACCCGGGAGTATCGTGACTCGTCCTGTGACCAAAAATCAGATTTTTTAAACGCATACTTTCATCAAAATCGAGTGAGGAGCGTTACGGAACTAAAAACTCGCGCGGAATGAAAATTAGCCTTTTTATTTTTTCACAGGCAAGGCAAAGCTAGTAAGGAAAAACTAATTTCATAAAACGATGTAGCGTAATCGTGTATACCATCAAAAATTTTTACGTGAAATTCGAAAAAGTGTATTTTCCCCCTTTTTTGTGTCGGGTACGTCCGGCGCGTTTGTGTGAACACGCAGCCGGCGGCGTGCGCCGACTAGGCTGAGGCGGCTCAGCCAAGCTCAGCTCGTCCCGGCGGGCGCGCGTGAACCCGGGAGTATCGTGACTCGTCCTGTGACCAAAAATCAGATTTTTTAAACGCATACTTTTATCAAAATCGAGTGAGGAGCGTTACGGAACTAAAAACTCGTGCGGAATGAAAATTAGCCTTTTTATTTTTTCACAGGCAAGGCAAAGCTAGTAAGGAAAAACTAATTTCATAAAACGATGTAGCGTAATCGTGTATACCATCAAAAATTTTTACATCGTGAAAATCGAAAAAGTGTATTTTCCACCTTTTTTGTGTCGGGTACGTCCGGCGCGTTTGTGTGAACACGCAGCCGGCGGCGTGCGCCGACTAGGCTGAGGCGGCTCAGCCAAGCTCAGCTCGTCCCGGCGGGCGCGCGTGAACCCGGGAGTATCGTGACTCGTCCTGTGACCAAAAATCAGATTTTTTAAACGCATACTTACATCAAAATCGAGTGAGGAGCGTTACGGAACTAAAAACTCGTGCGGAATGAAAATTAACCTTTTTATTTTTTCACAGGCAAGGCAAAGCTAGTAAGGAAAAACTAATTTCATAAAACGATGTAGCGTAATCGTGTATACCATCAAAATTTTTTACGTGAAATTCGAAAAAGTGTATTTTCCCCCTTTTTTGTGTCGGGTACGTCCGGCGCGTTTGTGTGAACACGCAGCCGGCGGCGTGCGCCGACTAGGCTGAGGCGGCTCAACCAAGCTCAGCTCGTCCGGCGGGCGCGCGTGAACCCGGGAGTATCGTGACTCGTCCTGTGACCAAAAATCAGATTTTTTAAACGCATACTTTCATCAAAATCGAGTGAGGAGCGTTACGGAACTAAAAACTCGTGCGGAATGAAAATTAGCCTTTTTATTTTTTCACAGGCAAGGCAAAGCTAGTAAGGAAAAACTAATTTCATAAAACGATGTAGCGTAATCGTGTATACCATCAAAAATTTTTACGTGAAATTCGAAAAAGTGTATTTTCCCCCTTTTTTGTGTCGGGTACGTCCGGCGCGTTTGTGTGAACACGCAGCCGGCGGCGTGCGCAGACTAGGCTGAGGCGGGTCAGCCAAGCTTAGCTCGTCCCGGCGGGCGCGCGTGAACCCGGGAGTATCGTGACTCGTCCTGTGACCAAAAATCAGATTTTTTAAACGCATACTTTCATCAAAATCGAGTGAGGAGCGTTACGGAACTAAAAACTCGTGCGGAATGAAAATTAGCCTTTTTATTTTTTCACAGGCAAGGCAAAGCTAGTAAGGAAAAACTAATTTCATAAAACGATGTAGCGTAATCGTGTATACCATCAAAAATTTTTACAACGTGAAAATCGAAAAAGTGTATTTTCCCCCTTTTTTGTGTCGGGTACGTCCGGCGCGTTTGTGTGAACACGCAGCCGGCGGCGTGCGCCGACTAGGCTGAGGCGGCTCAGCCAAGCTCAGCTCGTCCCGGCGGGCGCGCGTGAACCCGGGAGTATCGTGACTCGTCCTGTGACCAAAAATCAGATTTTTTAAACGCATACTTTCATCAAAATCGAATGAGGAGCGTTACGGAACTAAAAACTCGTGCGGAATAAAAATTAGCCTTTTTATTTTTTCACAGGCAAGGCAAAGCTAGTAAGGAAAAACTAATTTCATAAAACGATGTAGCGTAATCGTGTATACCATGAAAAATTTTTACAACGTGAAAATCGAAAAAGTGTATTTTCCCCCTTTTTTGTGTCGGGTACGTCCGGCACGTTTGTGTGAACACGCAGCCGGCGGCGTGCGCCGACTAGGCTGAGGGGGCTCAGCCAAGCTCAGCTCGTCCCGGCGGGCGCGCGTGAACCCGGGAGTATCGTAACTCGTCCTGTGACCAAAAATCAGATTTTTTAAACGCATAATTTCATCAAAATCGAGTGAGGAGCGTTACGGAACTAAAAACTCGTGCGGAATGAAAATTAGCCTTTTTATTTTTTCACAGGCAAGGCAAAGCTAGTAAGGAAAAACTAATTTCATAAAACGATGTAGCGTAATCGTGTATACCATGAAAAATTTTTACAACGTGAAAATCGAAAAAGTGTATTTTCCCCCTTTTTTGTGTCGGGTACGTCCGGCGCGTTTGTGTGAACACGCAGCCGGCGGCGTGCGCCGACTAGGCTGAGGCGGCTCAGCCAAGCTCAGCTCGTCCCGGCGGGCGCGCGTGAACCCGGGAGTATCGTGACTCGTCCTGTGACCAAAAATCAGATTTTTTAAACGCATACTTTCATCAAAATCGAGTGAGGAGCGTTACGGAACTAAAAACTCGTGCGGAATGAAAATTAGCCTTTTTATTTTTTCACAGGCAAGGCAAAGCTAGTAAGGAAAAACTAATTTCATAAAACGATGTAGCGTAATCGTGTATACCATCAAAAATTTTTACGTGAAATTCGAAAAAGTGTATTTTCCCCCTTTTTTGTGTCGGGTACGTCCGGCGCGTTTGTGTGAACACGCAGCCGGCGGCGTGCGCCGACTAGGCTGATGCGGCTCAGCCAAGCTCAGCTCGTCCCGGCGGGCGCGCGTGAACCCGGGAGTATCTTGACTCGTCCTGTGACCAAAAATCAGATTTTTTAAACGCATACTTTCATCAAAATCGAGTGAGGAGCGTTACGGAACTAAAAACTCGTGCGGAATGAAAATTAGCCTTTTTATTTTTTCACAGGCAAGGCAAAGCTAGTAAGGAAAAACTAATTTCATAAAACGATGTAGCGTAATCGTGTATACCATCAAAAATTTTTACAACGTGAAAATCGAAAAAGTGTATTTTCCCCCTTTTTTGTGTCGGGTACGTCCGGCGCGTTTGTGTGAACACGCAGCCGGCGGCGTGCGCCGACTAGGCTGAAGCGGCTCAGCCAAGCTCAGCTCGTCCCGGCGGGCGCGCGTGAACCCGGGAGTATCGTCACTCGTCCTGTGACCAAAAATCAGATATTTTAAACGCATACTTTCATCAAAATCGAGTGAGGAGCGTTACGGAACTAAAAACTCGTGCGGAATGAAAATTAGCCTTTTTATTTTTTCACAGGCAAGGCAAAGCTAGTAAGGAAAAACTAATTTCATAAAACGATGTAGCGTAATCGTGAATACCATCAAAAATTTTTATGTGAAATTCGAAAAAGTGTATTTTCCCCCTTTTTTGTGTCGGGTACGTCCGGCGCGTTTGTGTGAACACGAAGCCGGTGGCGTGCGCCGACTAGGCTGAGGCGGGTCAGCCAAGCTCAGCTCGACCCGGCGGGCGCGCGTGAACCCGGGAGTATCGTGACTCGTCCTGTGACCAAAAATCAGATTTTTTAAACGCATACTTTCATCAAAATCGAGTGAGGAGCGTTACGGAACTAAAAACTCGTGCGGAATGAAAATTAGCCTTTTTATTTTTTCACAGGCAAGGCAAAGCTAGTAAGGAAAAACTAATTTCATAAAACGATGTAGCGTAATCGTGTATACCATCAAAAATTTTTACGTGAAAATCGAAAAAGTGTATTTTCCCCCTTTTTTGTGTCGGGTACGTCCGGCGCGTTTGTGTGAACACGCAGCCGGCGGCGTGCGCCGACTAGGCTGAGGCGGCTCAGCCAAGCTCAGCTCGTCCCGGCGGGCGCGCGTGAACCCGGGGAGTATCGTGACTCGTCCTGTGACCAAAAATCAGATTTTTTAAACGCATACTTTCATCAAAATCGAGTGAGGAGCGTTACGGAACTAAAAACTCGTGCGGAATGAAAATTAGACTTTTTATTTTTTCACAGGCAAGGCAAAGCTAGTAAGGAAAAACTAATTTCATAAAACGATGTAGCGTAATCGTGTATACCATGAAAAATTTTTACAACGTGAAAATCGAAAAAGTGTATTTTCCCCCTCTTTTGTGTCGGGTACGTCCGGCGCGTTTGTGTGAACACGCAGCCGGCGGTGTGCGCCGACTAGGCTGAGGGGGCTCAGCGAAGCTCAGCTCGTCCCGGCGGGCGGGCGTGAACCCGGGAGTATCGTGACTCGTCCTGTGACCAAAAATCAGATTTTTTAAACGCATACTTTCATCAAAATCGAGTGAGGAGCGTTACGGAACTAAAAACTCGTGCGGAATGAAAATTAGCCTTTTTATTCTTCACAGGCAAGGCAAAGCTAGTAAGGAAAAACTAATTTCATAAAACGATGTAGCGTAATCGTGTATACCATGAAAAATTTTTACAACGTGAAAATCGAAAAAGTGTATTTTCCCCCTTTTTTGTGTCGGGTACGTCCGGCGCGTTTGTGTGAACACGCAGCCGGCGGCGTGCGCCGACTAGGCTGAGGCGGCTCAGCCAAGCTCAGCTCGTCCCGGCGGGCGCGCGTGAACCCGGGAGTATCGTGACTCGTCCTGTGACCAAAAATCAGATTTTTTAAACGCATACTTTCATCAAAATCGAGTGAGGAGCGTTACGGAACTAAAAACTCGTGCGGAATGAAAATTAGCCTTTTTATTTTTTCACAGGCAAGGCAAAGCTAGTAAGGAAAAACTAATTTCATAAAACGATGTAGCGTAATCGTGTATACCATCAAAAATTTTTACAATGTGAAATTCGAAAAAGTGTATTTTCCCCCTTTTTTGTGTCGGGTACGTCCGGCGCGTTTGTGTGAACACGCAGCCGGCGGCGTGCGCCGACTAGGCTGAGGCGGCTCAGCCAAGCTCAGCTCGTCCCGGCGGGCGCGCGTGAACCCGGGAGTATCGTGACTCGTCCTGTGACCAAAAATCAGATTTTTTAAACGCATACTTTCATCAAAATCGAGTGAGGAGCGTTACGGAACTAAAAACTCGTGCGGAATGAAAATTAGCCTTTTTATTTTTTCACAGGCAAGGCAAAGCAAGTAAGGAAAAACTAATTTCATAAAACGATGTAGCGTAATCGTGTATACCATCAAAAATTTGTACAACGTGAAAATCGAAAAAGTGTATTTTCCCCCTTTTTTGTGTCGGGTACGTCCGGCGCGTTTGTGTGAACACGCAGCCGGCGGCGTGCGCCGACTAGGCTGAGGCGGCTCAGTCAAGCTCAGCTCGTCCCGGCGGGCGCGCGTGAACCCGGGAGTATCGTGACTCGTCCTGTGACCAAAAATCAGATTTTTTAAACGCATACTTTCATCAAAATCGAGTGAGGAGCGTTACGGAACTAAAAACTCGTGCGGAATGAAAATTAGCCTTTTTATTTTTTCACAGGCAAGGCAAAGCTAGTAAGGAAAAACTAATTTCATAAAACGATGTAGCGTAATCGTGTATACCATCAAAAATTTTTACAACGTGAAAATTGAAAAAGTGTATTTTCCCACTTTTTTGTGTCGGGTACGTCCGGCGGGTTTGTGTGAACACGCAGCCGGCGGCGTGCGCCGACTAGGCTGAGGCGGCTCAGCCAAGCTCAGCTCGTCCCGGAGGGCGCGCGTGAACCCGGGAGTATCGTGACTCGTCCTGTGACCAAAAATCAGATTTTTTAAACGCATACTTTCATCAAAATCGAGTGAGGAGCGTTACGGAACTAAAAACTCGTGCGGAATGAAAATTAGCCTTTTTATTTTTTCACAGGCAAGGCAAAGCTAGTAAGGAAAAACTAATTTCATAAAACGATGTAGCGTAATCGTGATAACATGAAAAATTTTTACAATGTGAAATTCGAAAAAGTGTATTTTCCCCCTTTTTTGTGTCGGGTACGTCCGGCGCGTTTGTGTGAACACGCAGCCGGCGGCGTGCGCCGACTAGGCTGAGGCGGCTCAGCCAAGCTCAGCTCGTCCCGGCGGGCGCGCGTGAACCCGGGAGTATCGTGACTCGTCCTGTGACCAAAAATCAGATTTTTTAAACGCATACTTTCATCAAAATCGAGTGAGGAGCGTTACGGAACTAAAAACTCGTGCGGAATGAAAATTAGCCTTTTTATTTTTTCACAGGCAAGGCAAAGCTAGTAAGGAAAAACTAATTTCATAAAACGATGTAGCGGAATCGTGTATACCATCAAAAATTTTTACAACGTGAAAATCGAAAAAGTGTATTTTCCCCCTTTTTTGTGTCGGGTACGTCCGGCGCGTTTGTGTGAACACGCAGCCGGCGGCGTGCGCCGACTAGGCTGAGGCGGCTCAGCCAAGCTCAGCTCGTCCCGGCGGGCGCGCGTAACCCCGGGAGTATCGTGACTCGTCCTGTGACCAAAAATCAGATTTTTTAAACGCATACTTTCATCAAAATCGAGTGAGGAGCGTTACGGAACTAAAAACTCGTGCGGATTGAAAATTAGCCTTTTTATTTTTTCACAGGCAAGGCAAAGCTAGTAAGGAAAAACTAATTTCATAAAACGATGTAGCGTAATCGTGTATACCATGAAAAATTTTTACAACGGGAAAATCGAAAAAGTGTATTTTCCCCCTTTTTTGTGTCGGGTACGTCCGGCGCGTTTGTGTGAACACGCAGCCGGCGGCGTGCGCCGACTAGGCTGAGGCGGCTCAGCCAAGCTCAGCTCGTCCCGGCGGGCGCGCGTGAACCCGGGAGTATCGTGACTCGTCCTGTGACCAAAAATCAGATTTTTTAAACGCATACTTTCATCAAAATCGAGTGAGGAGCGTTACGGAACTAAAAACTCGTGCGGAATGAAAATTAGCCTTTTTATTTTTTCACAGGCAAGGCAAAGCTAGTAAGGAAAAACTAATTTCATAAAACGATGTAGCGTAATCGTGTATACCATCAAAAATTTTTACAACGTGAAAATCGAAAAAGTGTATTTTCCCCCTTTTTTGTGTCGGGTACGTCCGGCGCGATTGTGTGAACACGCAGCCGGCGGCGTGCGCCGACTAGGCTGAGGCGGCTCAGCCAAGCTCAGCTCGTCCCGGCGGGCGCGCGTGAACCCGGGAGTATCGTGACTCGTCCTGTGACCAAAAATCAGATTTTTTAAACGCATACTTTCATCAAAATCGAGTGAGGAGCGTTACGGAACTAAAAACTCGTGCGGAATGAAAATTAGCCTTTTTATTTTTTCACAGGCAAGGCAAAGCTAGTAAGGAAAAACTAATTTCATAAAACGATGTAGCGTAATCGTGTATACCATGAAAAATTTTTACAACGTGAAAATCGAAAAAGTATATTTTCCCCCTTTTTTGTGTCGGGTACGTCCGGCGCGTTTGTGTGAACACGCAGCCGGCGGCGTGCGCCGACTAGGCTGAGGCAGCTCAGCCAAGCTCAGCTCGTCCCGGCGGGCGCGCATGAACCCGGGAGTATCGTGACTCGTCCTGTGACCAAAAATCAGATTTTTTAAACGCATACTTTCATCAAAATCGAGTGAGGAGCGTTACGGAACTAAAAACTCGTGCGGAATGAAAATTAGCCTTTTTATTTTTTCACAGGCAAGGCAAAGCTAGTATGGAAAAACTAATTTCATAAAACGATGTAGCGTAATCGTGTATACCATCAAAAATTTTTACAACGTGCAAATCGAAAAAGGGTATTTTCCCCCTTTTTTGTGTCGGGTACGTCCGGCGCGTTTGTGTGAACACGCAGCCGGCGGCGTGCGCCGACTAGGCTGAGGCGGCTCAGCCAAGCTCAGCTCGTCCCGGCGGGCGCGCGTGAACCCGGGAGTATCGTGACTCGTCCTGTGACCAAAAATCAGATTTTTTAAACGCATACTTTCATCAAAATCGAGTGAGGAGCGTTACGGAACTAAAAACTCGTGCGGAATGAAAATTTGCCTTTTTATTTTTTCACAGGCAAGGCAAAGCTAGTAAGGAAAAACTAATTTCATAAAACGATGTAGCGTAATCGTGTATACCATCAAAAATTTTTACAATGTGAAATTCGAAAAAGTGTATTTTCCCCCTTTTTTGTGTCGGGTACGTCCGGCGCGTTTGTGTGAACACGCAGCCGGCGGCGTGCGCCGACTAGGCTGAGGCGGCTCAGCCAAGCTCAGCTCGTCCCGGCGGGCGCGCGTGAACCCGGGGAGTATCGTGACTCGTCCTGTGACCAAAAATCAGATTTTTTAAACGCATACTTTCATCAAAATCGAGTGAGGAGCGTTACGGAACTAAAAACTCGTGCGGAATGAAAATTAGCCTTTTTATTTTTTCACAGGCAAGGCAAAGCTAGTAAGGAAAAATTAATTTCATAAAACGATGTAGCGTAATCGTGTATACCATCAAAAATTTTTACAACGTGAAAATCGAAAAAGTGTATTTTCCCCCTTTTTTGTCTCGGGTACGTCCGGCGCGTTTGTGTGAACACGCAGCCGGCGGAGTGCGCCGACTAGGCTGAGGCGGCTCAGCCAAGCTCAGCTCGTCCCGGCGGGCGCGCGTGAACCCGGGAGTATCGTGACTCGTCCTGTGACCAAAAATCAGATTTTTTAAACGCATACTTTCATCAAAATCGAGTGAGGAGCGTTACGGAACTAAAAACTCGTGCGGAATGAAAATTAGCCTTTTATTTTTTCACAGGCAAGGCAAAGCTAGTAAGGAAAAACTAATTTCATAAAACGATGTAGCGTAATCGTGTATACCATCAAAATTTTTTACGTGAAATTCGAAAAAGTGTATTTTCCCCCTTTTTTGTGTCGGGTACGTCCGGCGCGTTTGTGTGAACACGCAGCCGGCGGCGTGCGCCGACTAGGCTGAGGCGGCTCAGCCAAGCTCAGCTCGTCCCGGCGGGCGCGCGTGAACCCGGGAGTATCGTGACTCGTCCTGTGACCAAAAATCAGATTTTTTAAACGCATACTTTCATCAAAATCGAGTGAGGAGCGTTACGGAACTAAAAACTCGTGCGGAATGAAAATTAGCCTTTTTATTTTTTCACAGGCAAGGCAAAGCTAGTAAGGAAAAACTAATTTCATAAAACGATGTAGCGTAATCGTGTATACCATCAAAAATTTTTACAACGTGAAAATCGAAAAAGTGTATTTTCCCCCTTTTTTGTGTCGGGTACGTCCGGCGCGTTTGTGTGAACACGCAGCCGGCGGCGTGCGCCGACTAGGCTGAGGCGGGTCAGCCAAGCTCAGCTCGTCCCGGCGGGCGCGCGTGAACCCGGGAGTATCGTGACTCGTCCTGTGACCAAAAATCAGATTTTTTAAACGCATACTTTCATCAAAATCGAGTGAGGAGCGTTACGGAACTAAAAACTCGTGTGGAATGAAAATTAGCCTTTTATTTTTTCACAGGCAAGGCAAAGCTAGTAAGGAAAAACTAATTTCATAAAACGATGTAGCGTAATCGTGTATACCATCAAAAATTTTTACAACGTGAAAATCGAAAAAGTGTATTTTCCCCCTTTTTTGTGTCGGGTACGTCCGGCGCGTTTGTGTGAACACGCAGCCGGCGGCGTGCGCCGACTAGGCTGTGGCGGCTCAGCCAAGCTCAGCTCGTCCCGGCGGGCGCGCGTGAACCCGGGAGTATCGTGACTCGTCCTGTGACCAAAAATCAGATTTTTTAAACGCATACTTTCATCAAAATCGAGTGAGGAGCGTTACGGAACTAAAAACTCGTGCGGAATGAAAATTAGCCTTTTTATTTTTTCACAGGCAAGGCAAAGCTAGTAAGGAAAAACTAATTTCATAAAACGATGTAGCGTAATCTTGTATACCATGAAAAATTTTTACAACGTTAAAATCGAAAAAGTGTATTTTCCCCCTTTTTTGTGTCGGGTACGTCCGGCGCGTTTGTGTGAACACGCAGCCGGCGGAGTGCGCCGACTAGGCTGAGGCGGCTCAGCCAAGCTCAGCTCGTCCCGGCGGGCGCGCGTGAACCCGGGAGTATCGTGACTCGTCCTGTGACCAAAAATCAGATTTTTTAAACGCATACTTTCATCAAAATCGAGTGAGGAGCGTTACGGAACTAAAAACCCGTGCGGAATGAAAATTAGCCTTTTTATTTTTTCACAGGCAAGGCAAAGCTAGTAAGGAAAAACTAATTTCATAAAACGATGTAGCGTAATCGTGTATACCATCAAAAATTTTTACTACGTGAAAATCGAAAAAGTGTATTTTCCCCCTTTTTTGTGTCGGGTACTTCCGGCGCGTTTGTGTGAACACGCAGCCGGCGGCGTGCGCCGACTAGGCTGAGGCGGCTCAGCCAAGCTCAGCTCGTCCCGGCGGCCGCGCGTGAACCCGGGAGTATCGTGACTCGTCCTGTGACCAAAAATCAGATTTTTTAAACGCATACTTTCATCAAAATCGAGTGAGGAGCGTTACGGAACTAAAAACTCGTGCGGAATGAAAATTAGCCTTTTTATTTTTTCACAGGCAAGGCAAAGCTAGTAAGGAAAAACTAATTTCATAAAACGATGTAGCGTAATCGTGTATACCATGAAAAATTTTTACAATGTGAAATTCGAAAAAGTGTATTTTCCCCCTTTTTTGTGTCGGGTACGTCCGGCGCGTTTGTGTGAACACGCAGCCGGCGGCGTGCGCCGACTAGGCTGAGGCGGCTCAGCCAAGCTCAGCTCGTGCCGGCGGGCGCGCGTGAACCCGGGAGTATCGTGACTCGTCCTGTGACCAAAAATCAGATTTTTTAAACGCATACTTTCATCAAAATCGAGTGAGGAGCGTTACGGAACTAAAAACTCGTGCGGAATGAAAATTAGCCTTTTTATTTTTTCACAGGCAAGGCAAAGCTAGTAAGGAAAAACTAATTTCATAAAACGATGTAGCGTAATCGTGTATACCATCAAAAATTTTTACAACGTGAAAATCGAAAAAGTGTATTTTCCCCCTTTTTTGTGTCGGGTACGTCCGGCGCGTTTGTGTGAACACGCAGCCGGCGGAGTGCGCCGACTAGGCTGAGGCGGCTCAGCCAAGCTCAGCTCGTCCCGGCGGGCGCGCGTGAACCCGGGAGTATCGTGACTCGTCCTGTGACCAAAAATCAGATTTTTTAAACGCATACTTTCATCAAAATCGAGTGAGGAGCGTTACGGAACTAAAAACTCGTGCGGAATGAAAATTAGCCTTTTTATTTTTTCACAGGCAAGGCAAAGCTAGTAAGGAAAAACTAATTTCATAAAACGATGTAGCGTAATCGTGTATACCATCAAAAATTTTTACGTGAAATTCGAAAAAGTGTATTTTCCCCCTTTTTTGTGTCGGGTACGTCCGGCGCGTTTGTGTGAACACGCAGCCGGCGGCGTGCGCCGACTAGGCTGAGGCGGGTCAGCCAAGCTCAGCTCGTCCCGGCGGGCGCGCGTGAACCCGGGAGTATCGTGACTCGTCCTGTGACCAAAAATCAGATTTTTTAAACGCATACTTTCATCAAAATCGAGTGAGGAGCGTTACGGAACTAAAAACTCGTGCGGAATGAAAATTAGCCTTTTATTTTTTCACAGGCAAGGCAAAGCTAGTAAGGAAAAACTAATTTCATAAAACGATGTAGCGTAATCGTGTATACCATCAAAAATTTTTACAACGTGAAAATCGAAAAAGTGTATTTTCCCCCTTTTTTGTGTCGGGTACGTCCGGCGCGTTTGTGTGAACACGCAGCCGGCGGCGTGCGCCGACTTGGCTGAGGCGGGTCAGCCAAGCCCAGCTCGTCCCGGCGGGCGCGCGTGAACCCGGGAGTATCGTGACTCGTCCTGTGACCAAAAATCAGATTTTTTAAACGCATACTTTCATCAAAATCGAGTGAGGAGCGTTACGGAACTAAAAACTCGTGTGGAATGAAAATTAGCCTTTTATTTTTTCACAGGCAAGGCAAAGCTAGTAAGGAAAAACTAATTTCATAAAACGATGTAGCGTAATCGTGTATACCATCAAAAATTTTTACAACGTGAAAATCGAAAAAGTGTATTTTCCCCCTTTTTTGTGTCGGGTACGTCCGGCGCGTTTGTGTGAACACGCAGCCGGCGGCGTGCGCCGACTAGGCTGAGGCGGCTCAGCCAAGCTCAGCTCGTCCCGGCGGGCGCGCGTGAACCCGGGAGTATCGTGACTCGTCCTGTGACCAAAAATCAGATTTTTTAAACGCATACTTTCATCAAAATCGAGTGAGGAGCGTTACGGAACTAAAAACTCGTGCGGAATGAAAATTAGCCTTTTTATTTTTTCACAGGCAAGGCAAAGCTAGTAAGGAAAAACTAATTTCATAAAACGATGTAGCGTAATCTTGTATACCATGAAAAATTTTTACAACGTTAAAATCGAAAAAGTGTATTTTCCCCCTTTTTTGTGTCGGGTACGTCCGGCGCGTTTGTGTGAACACGCAGCCGGCGGCGTGCGCTGACTAGGCTGAGGCGGCTCAGCCAAGCTCAGCTCGTCGCGGCGGGCGCGCGTGAACCCGGGAGTATCGTGACTCGTCCTGTGACCAAAAATCAGATTTTTTAAACGCATACTTTCATCAAAATCGAGTGAGGAGCGTTACGGAACTAAAAACTCGTGCGGAATGAAAATTAGCCTTTTTATTTTTTCACAGGCAAGGCAAAGCTAGTAAGGAAAAACTAATTTCATAAAACGATGTAGCGTAATCGTGTATACCATCAAAAATTTTTACTACGTGAAAATCGAAAAAGTGTATTTTCCCCCTTTTTTGTGTCGGGTACTTCCGGCGCGTTTGTGTGAACACGCAGCCGGCGGCGTGCGCCGACTAGGCTGAGGCGGCTCAGCCAAGCTCAGCTCGTCCCGGCGGGCGCGCGTGAACCCGGGAGTATCATGACTCGTCCTGTGACCAAAAATCAGATTTTTTAAACGCATACTTTCATCAAAATCGAGTGAGGAGCGTTACGGAACTAAAAACTCGTGCGGAATGAAAATTAGCCTTTTTATTTTTTCACAGGCAAGGCAAAGCTAGTAAGGAAAAACTAATTTCATAAAACGATGTAGCGTAATCGTGTATACCATGAAAAATTTTTACAATGTGAAATTCGAAAAAGTGTATTTTCCCCCTTTTTTGTGTCGGGTACGTCCGGCGCGTTTGTGTGAACACGCAGCCGGCGGCGTGCGCCGACTAGGCTGAGGCGGCTCAGCCAAGCTCAGCTCGTCCCGGCGGGCGCGCGTGAACCCGGGAGTATCGTGACTCGTCCTGTGACCAAAAATCAGATTTTTTAAACGCATACTTTCATCAAAATCGAGTGAGGAGCGTTACGGAACTAAAAACTCGTGCGGAATGAAAATTAGCCTTTTTATTTTTTCACAGGCAAGGCAAAGCTAGTAAGGAAAAACTAATTTCATAAAACGATGTAGCGTAATCGTGTATACCATCAAAAATTTTTACAACGTGAAAATCGAAAAAGTGTATTTTCCCCCTTTTTTGTGTCGGGTACGTCCGGCGCGTTTGTGTGAACACGCAGCCGGCGGAGTGCGCCGACTAGGCTGAGGCGGCTCAGCCAAGCTCAGCTCGTCCCGGCGGGCGCGCGTGAACCCGGGAGTATCGTGACTCGTCCTGTGACCAAAAATCAGATTTTTTAAACGCATACTTTCATCAAAATCGAGTGAGGAGCGTTACGGAACTAAAAACTCGTGCGGAATGAAAATTAGCCTTTTTATTTTTTCACAGGCAAGGCAAAGCTAGTAAGGAAAAACTAATTTCATAAAACGATGTAGCGTAATCGTGTATACCATCAAAAATTTTTACGTGAAATTCGAAAAAGTGTATTTTCCCCCTTTTTTGTGTCGGGTATGTCCGGCGCGTTTGTGTGAACACGCAGCCGGCGGCGTGCGCCGACTAGGCTGAGGCGGGTCAGCCAAGCTCAGCTCGTCCCGGCGGGCGCGCGTGAACCCGGGAGTATCGTGACTCGTCCTGTGACCAAAAATCAGATTTTTTAAACGCATACTTTCATCAAAATCGAGTGAGGAGCGTTACGGAACTAAAAACTCGTGCGGAATGAAAATTAGCCTTTTATTTTTTCACAGGCAAGGCAAAGCTAGTAAGGAAAAACTAATTTCATAAAACGATGTAGCGTAATCGTGTATACCATCAAAAATTTTTACAACGTGAAAATCGAAAAAGTGTATTTTCCCCCTTTTTTGTGTCGGGTACGTCCGGCGCGTTTGTGTGAACACGCAGCCGGCGGCGTGCGCCGACTAGGCTGAGGCGGCTCAGCCAAGCTCAGCTCGTCCCGGCGGGCGCGCGTGAACCCGGGAGTATCGTGACTCGTCCTGTGACCAAAAATCAGATTTTTTAAACGCATACTTTCATCAAAATCGAGTGAGGAGCGTTACGGAACTAAAAACTCGTGCGGAATGAAAATTAGCCTTTTTATTTTTTCACAGGCAAGGCAAAGCTAGTAAGGAAAAACTAATTTCATAAAACGATGTAGCGTAATCGTGTATACCATCAAAAATTTTTACAACGTGAAAATCGAAAAAGTGTATTTTCCCCCTTTTTTGTGTCGGGTACGTCCGGCGCGTTTGTGTGAACACGCAGCCGGCGGCGTGCGCCGACTAGGCTGAGGCGGCTCAGCCAAGCTCAGCTCGTCCCGGCGGGCGCGCGTGAACCCGGGAGTATCGTGACTCGTCCTGTGACCAAAAATCAGATTTTTTAAACGCATACTTTCATCAAAATCGAGTGAGGAGCGTTACGGAACTAAAAACTCATGCGGAATGAAAATTAGCCTTTTTATTTTTTCACAGGCAAGGCAAAGCTAGTAAGGAAAAACTAATTTCATAAAACGATGTAGCGTAATCGTGTATACCATCAAAAATTTTTACAACGTGAAAATCGAAAAAGTGTATTTTCCCCCTTTTTTGTGTGGGGTACGTCCGGCGCGTTTGTGTGAACACGGAGCCGGCGGCGTGCGCCGACTATGCTGAGGCGGCTCAGCCAAGCTCAGCTCGTCCCGGCAGGCGCGCGTGAACCCGGGAGTATCGTGACTCGTCCTGTGACCAAAAATCAGATTTTTTAAACGCATACTTTCATCAAAATCGAGTGAGGAGCGTTACGGAACTAAAAACTCGTGCGGTATGAAAATTAGCCTTTTTATTTTTTCACAGGCAAGGCAAAGCTAGTAAGGAAAAACTAATTTCATAAAACGATGTAGCGTAATCGTGTATACCATGAAAAATTTTTACAACGTGAAAATCGAAAAAGTGTATTTTCCCCCTTTTTTGTGTCGGGTACGTCCAGCGCGTTTGTGTGAACACGCAGCCGGCGGCGTGCGCCGACTAGGCTGAGGCGGCTCAGCCAAGCTCAGCTCGTCCCGGCGGGCGCGCGTGAACCCGGGAGTATCGTGACTCGTCCTGTGACCAAAAATCAGATTTTCTAAACGCATACTTTTATCAAAATCGAGTGAGGAGCGTTACGGAACTAAAAACTCGTGCGGAATGAAAATTAGCCTTTTTATTTTTTCACAGGCAAGGCAAAGCTAGTAAGGAAAAACTAATTTCTTAAAACGATGTAGCGTAATCGTGTATACCATGAAAAATTTTTACAACGTGAAAATCGAAAAAGTGTATTTTCCCCCTTTTTTGTGTCGGGTACGTCCGGCGCGTTTGTGTGAACACGCAGCCGGCGGCGTGCGCCGACTAGGCTGAGCGG
The DNA here is from genome assembly GCA_026315105.1 of Locusta migratoria. NCBI lineage: Eukaryota > Metazoa > Arthropoda > Insecta > Orthoptera > Acrididae > Locusta > Locusta migratoria. The sequence continues at coordinate 811,210,104 of CM048744.1, read as the reverse complement.
CTCAGCCAAGCTCAGCTCGTCCCGGCGGGCGCGCGTGAACCCGGGAGTATCGTGACTCGTCCTGTGACCAAAAATCAGATTTTTTAAACGCATACTTTCATCAAAATCGAGTGAGGAGCGTTACGGAACTAAAAACTCGTGCGGAATGAAAATTAGCCTTTTTATTTTTTCACAGGCAAGGCAAAGCTAGTAAGGAAAAACTAATTTCATAAAACGATGTAGCGTAATCGTGTATACCATCAAAAATTTTTACGTGAAATTCGAAAAAGTGTATTTTCCCCCTTTTTTGTGTCGGGTACGTCCGGCGCGTTTGTGTGAACACGCAGCCGGCGGCGTGCGCCGACTAGGCTGAGGCGGGTCAGCCAAGCTCAGCTCGTCCCGGCGGGCGCGCGTGAACCCGGGAGTATCGTGACTCGTCCTGTGACCAAAAATCAGATTTTTTAAACGCATACTTTCATCAAAATCGAGTGAGGAGCGTTACGGAACTAAAAACTCGTGCGGAATGAAAATTAGCCTTTTATTTTTTCACAGGCAAGGCAAAGCTAGTAAGGAAAAACTAATTTCATAAAACGATGTAGCGTAATCGTGTATACCATCAAAAATTTTTACAACGTGAAAATCGAAAAAGTGTATTTTCCCCCTTTTTTGTGTCGGGTACGTCCGGCGCGTTTGTGTGAACACGCAGCCGGCGGCGTGCGCCGACTAGGCTGAGGCGGCTCAGCCAAGCTCAGCTCGTCCCGGCGGGCGCGCGTGAACCCGGGAGTATCGTGACTCGTCCTGTGACCAAAAATCAGATTTTTTAAACGCATACTTTCATCAAAATCGAGTGAGGAGCGTTACGGAACTAAAAACTCGTGCGGAATGAAAATTAGCCTTTTTATTTTTTCACAGGCAAGGCAAAGCTAGTAAGGAAAAACTAATTTCATAAAACGATGTAGCGTAATCGTGTATACCATCAAAAATTTTTACAACGTGAAAATCGAAAAAGTGTTTTTTCCCCCTTTTTTGTGTCGGGTACGTCCGGCGCATTTGTGTGAACACGCAGCCGGCGGCGTGCGCCGACTAGGCTGAGGCGGCTCAGCCAAGCTCAGCTCGTCCCGGCGGGCGCGCGTGAACCCGGGAGTATCGTGACTCGTCCTGTGACCAAAAATCAGATTTTTTAAACGCATACTTTCATCAAAATCGAGTGAGGAGCGTTACGGAACTAAAAACTCGTGTGGAATGAAAATTAGCCTTTTATTTTTTCACAGGCAAGGCAAAGCTAGTAAGGAAAAACTAATTTCATAAAACGATGTAGCGTAATCGTGTATACCATCAAAAATTTTTACAACGTGAAAATCGAAAAAGTGTATTTTCCCCCTTTTTTGTGTCGGGTACGTCCGGCGCGTTTGTGTGAACACGCAGCCGGCGGCGTGCGCCGACTAGGCTGAGGCGGCTCAGCCAAGCTCAGCTCGTCCCGGCGGGCGCGCGTGAACCCGGGAGTATCGTGACTCGTCCTGTGACCAAAAATCAGATTTTTTAAACGCATACTTTCATCAAAATCGAGTGAGGAGCGTTACGGAACTAAAAACTCGTGCGGAATGAAAATTAGCCTTTTTATTTTTTCACAGGCAAGGCAAAGCTAGTATGGAAAAACTAATTTCATAAAACGATGTAGCGTAATCGTGTATACCATCAAAAATTTTTACAACGTGCAAATCGAAAAAGGGTATTTTCCCCCTTTTTTGTGTCGGGTACGTCCGGCGCGTTTGTGTGAACACGCAGCCGGCGGCGTGCGCCGACTAGGCTGAGGCGGCTCAGCCAAGCTCAGCTCGTCCCGGCGGGCGCGCGTGAACCCGGGAGTATCGTGACTCGTCCTGTGACCAAAAATCAGATTTTTTAAACGCATACTTTCATCAAAATCGAGTGAGGAGCGTTGCGGAACTAAAAACTCGTGCGGAATGAAAATTAGCCTTTTTATTTTTTCACAGGCAAGGCAAAGCTAGTAAGGAAAAACTAATTTCATAAAACGATGTAGCGTAATCGTGTATACCATCAAAAATTTTTACAACGTGAAAATCGAAAAAGTGTATTTTCCCCCTTTTTTGTGTCGGGTACTTCCGGCGCGTTTGTGTGAACACGCAGCCGGCGGCGTGCGCCGACTAGGCTGAGGCGGCTCAGCCAAGCTCAGCTCGTCCCGGCGGGCGCGCGTGAACCCGGGAGTATCATGACTCGTCCTGTGACCAAAAATCAGATTTTTTAAACGCATACTTTCATCAAAATCGAGTGAGGAGCGTTACGGAACTAAAAACTCGTGCGGAATGAAAATTAGCCTTTTTATTTTTTCACAGGCAAGGCAAAGCTAGTAAGGAAAAACTAATTTCATAAAACGATGTAGCGTAATCGTGTATACCATGAAAAATTTTTACAATGTGAAATTCGAAAAAGTGTATTTTCCCCCTTTTTTGTGTCGGGTACGTCCGGCGCGTTTGTGTGAACACGCAGCCGGCGGCGTGCGCCGACTAGGCTGAGGCGGCTCAGCCAAGCTCAGCTCGTCCCGGCGGGCGCGCGTGAACCCGGGAGTATCGTGACTCGTCCTGTGACCAAAAATCAGATTTTTTAAACGCATACTTTCATCAAAATCGAGTGAGGAGCGTTACGGAACTAAAAACTCGTGCGGAATGAAAATTAGCCTTTTTATTTTTTCACAGGCAAGGCAAAGCTAGTAAGGAAAAACTAATTTCATAAAACGATGTAGCGTAATCGTGTATACCATCAAAAATTTTTACAACGTGAAAATCGAAAAAGTGTATTTTCCCCCTTTTTTGTGTCGGGTACGTCCGGCGCGTTTGTGTGAACACGCAGCCGGCGGAGTGCGCCGACTAGGCTGAGGCGGCTCAGCCAAGCTCAGCTCGTCCCGGCGGGCGCGCGTGAACCCGGGAGTATCGTGACTCGTCCTGTGACCAAAAATCAGATTTTTTAAACGCATACTTTCATCAAAATCGAGTGAGGAGCGTTACGGAACTAAAAACTCGTGCGGAATGAAAATTAGCCTTTTTATTTTTTCACAGGCAAGGCAAAGCTAGTAAGGAAAAACTAATTTCATAAAACGATGTAGCGTAATCGTGTATACCATCAAAAATTTTTACGTGAAATTCGAAAAAGTGTATTTTCCCCCTTTTTTGTGTCGGGTACGTCCGGCGCGTTTGTGTGAACACGCAGCCGGCGGCGTGCGCCGACTAGGCTGAGGCGGGTCAGCCAAGCTCAGCTCGTCCCGGCGGGCGCGCGTGAACCCGGGAGTATCGTGACTCGTCCTGTGACCAAAAATCAGATTTTTTAAACGCATACTTTCATCAAAATCGAGTGAGGAGCGTTACGGAACTAAAAACTCGTGCGGAATGAAAATTAGCCTTTTATTTTTTCACAGGCAAGGCAAAGCTAGTAAGGAAAAACTAATTTCATAAAACGATGTAGCGTAATCGTGTATACCATCAAAAATTTTTACAACGTGAAAATCGAAAAAGTGTATTTTCCCCCTTTTTTGTGTCGGGTACGTCCGGCGCGTTTGTGTGAACACGCAGCCGGCGGCGTGCGCCGACTAGGCTGAGGCGGCTCAGCCAAGCTCAGCTCGTCCCGGCGGGCGCGCGTGAACCCGGGAGTATCGTGACTCGTCCTGTGACCAAAAATCAGATTTTTTAAACGCATACTTTCATCAAAATCGAGTGAGGAGCGTTACGGAACTAAAAACTCGTGCGGAATGAAAATTAGCCTTTTTATTTTTTCACAGGCAAGGCAAAGCTAGTAAGGAAAAACTAATTTCATAAAACGATGTAGCGTAATCGTGTATACCATCAAAAATTTTTACAACGTGAAAATCGAAAAAGTGTATTTTCCCCCTTTTTTGTGTCGGGTACGTCTGGCGCATTTGTGTGAACACGCAGCCGGCGGCGTGCGCCGACTAGGCTGAGGCGGCTCAGCCAAGCTCAGCTCGTCCCGGCGGGCGCGCGTGAACCCGGGAGTATCGTGACTCGTCCTGTGACCAAAAATCAGATTTTTTAAACGCATACTTTCATCAAAATCGAGTGAGGAGCGTTACGGAACTAAAAACTCATGCGGAATGAAAATTAGCCTTTTTATTTTTTCACAGGCAAGGCAAAGCTAGTAAGGAAAAACTAATTTCATAAAACGATGTAGCGTAATCGTGTATACCATCAAAAATTTTTACGTGAAAATCGAAAAAGTGTATTTTCCCCCTTTTTTGTGTCGGGTACGTCCGGCGCGTTTGTGTGAACACGCAGCCGGCGGCGTGCGCCGACTAGGCTGAGGCGGCTCAGCCAAGCTCAGCTCGTCCCGGCGGGCGCGCGTGAACCCGGGAGTATCGTGACTCGTCCTGTGACCAAAAATCAGATTTTTTAAACGCATACTTTCATCAAAATCGAGTGAGGAGCGTTACGGAACTAAAAACTCGTGCGGAATGAAAATTAGCCTTTTTATTTTTTCACAGGCAAGGCAAAGCTAGTAAGGAAAAACTAATTTCATAAAACGATGTAGCGTAATCGTGTATACCATCAAAAATTTTTACAACGTGAAAATCGAAAAAGTGTTTTTTCCCCCTTTTTTGTGTCGGGTACGTCCGGCGCATTTGTGTGAACACGCAGCCGGCGGCGTGCGCCGACTAGGCTGAGGCGGCTCAGCCAAGCTCAGCTCGTCCCGGCGGGCGCGCGTGAACCCGGGAGTATCGTGACTCGTCCTGTGACCAAAAATCAGATTTTTTAAACGCATACTTTCATCAAAATCGAGTGAGGAGCGTTACGGAACTAAAAACTCGTGTGGAATGAAAATTAGCCTTTTATTTTTTCACAGGCAAGGCAAAGCTAGTAAGGAAAAACTAATTTCATAAAACGATGTAGCGTAATCGTGTATACCATCAAAAATTTTTACAACGTGAAAATCGAAAAAGTGTATTTTCCCCCTTTTTTGTGTCGGGTACGTCCGGCGCGTTTGTGTGAACACGCAGCCGGCGGCGTGCGCCGACTAGGCTGAGGCGGCTCAGCCAAGCTCAGCTCGTCCCGGCGGGCGCGCGTGAACCCGGGAGTATCGTGACTCGTCCTGTGACCAAAAATCAGATTTTTTAAACGCATACTTTCATCAAAATCGAGTGAGGAGCGTTACGGAACTAAAAACTCGTGCGGAATGAAAATTAGCCTTTTTATTTTTTCACAGGCAAGGCAAAGCTAGTAAGGAAAAACTAATTTCATAAAACGATGTAGCGTAATCTTGTATACCATGAAAAATTTTTACAACGTTAAAATCGAAAAAGTGTATTTTCCCCCTTTTTTGTGTCGGGTACGTCCGGCGCGTTTGTGTGAACACGCAGCCGGCGGCGTGCGCCGACTAGGCTGAGGCGGCTCAGCCAAGCTCAGCTCGTCCCGGCGGGCGCGCGTGAACCCGGGAGTATCGTGACTCGTCCTGTGACCAAAAATCAGATTTTTTAAACGCATACTTTCATCAAAATCGAGTGAGGAGCGTTGCGGAACTAAAAACTCGTGCGGAATGAAAATTAGCCTTTTTATTTTTTCACAGGCAAGGCAAAGCTAGTAAGGAAAAACTAATTTCATAAAACGATGTAGCGTAATCGTGTATACCATCAAAAATTTTTACTACGTGAAAATCGAAAAAGTGTATTTTCCCCCTTTTTTGTGTCGGGTACTTCCGGCGCGTTTGTGTGAACACGCAGCTGGCGGCGTGCGCCGACTAGGCTGAGGCGGCTCAGCCAAGCTCAGCTCGTCCCGGCGGGCGCGCGTGAACCCGGGAGTATCATGACTCGTCCTGTGACCAAAAATCAGATTTTTTAAACGCATACTTTCATCAAAATCGAGTGAGGAGCGTTACGGAACTAAAAACTCGTGCGGAATGAAAATTAGCCTTTTTATTTTTTCACAGGCAAGGCAAAGCTAGTAAGGAAAAACTAATTTCATAAAACGATGTAGCGTAATCGTGTATACCATGAAAAATTTTTACAATGTGAAATTCGAAAAAGTGTATTTTCCCCCTTTTTTGTGTCGGGTACGTCCGGCGCGTTTGTGTGAACACGCAGCCGGCGGCGTGCGCCGACTAGGCTGAGGCGGCTCAGCCAAGCTCAGCTCGTCCCGGCGGGCGCGCGTGAACCCGGGAGTATCGTGACTCGTCCTGTGACCAAAAATCAGATTTTTTAAACGCATACTTTCATCAAAATCGAGTGAGGAGCGTTACGGAACTAAAAACTCGTGCGGAATGAAAATTAGCCTTTTTATTTTTTCACAGGCAAGGCAAAGCTAGTAAGGAAAAACTAATTTCATAAAACGATGTAGCGTAATCGTGTATACCATCAAAAATTTTTACAACGTGAAAATCGAAAAAGTGTATTTTCCCCCTTTTTTGTGTCGGGTACGTCCGGCGCGTTTGTGTGAACACGCAGCCGGCGGAGTGCGCCGACTAGGCTGAGGCGGCTCAGCCAAGCTCAGCTCGTCCCGGCGGGCGCGCGTGAACCCGGGAGTATCGTGACTCGTCCTGTGACCAAAAATCAGATTTTTTAAACGCATACTTTCATCAAAATCGAGTGAGGAGCGTTACGGAACTAAAAACTCGTGCGGAATGAAAATTAGCCTTTTTATTTTTTCACAGGCAAGGCAAAGCTAGTAAGGAAAAACTAATTTCATAAAACGATGTAGCGTAATCGTGTATACCATCAAAAATTTTTACGTGAAATTCGAAAAAGTGTATTTTCCCCCTTTTTTGTGTCGGGTACGTCCGGCGCGTTTGTGTGAACACGCAGCCGGCGGCGTGCGCCGACTAGGCTGAGGCGGGTCAGCCAAGCTCAGCTCGTCCCGGCGGGCGCGCGTGAACCCGGGAGTATCGTGACTCGTCCTGTGACCAAAAATCAGATTTTTTAAACGCATACTTTCATCAAAATCGAGTGAGGAGCGTTACGGAACTAAAAACTCGTGCGGAATGAAAATTAGCCTTTTATTTTTTCACAGGCAAGGCAAAGCTAGTAAGGAAAAACTAATTTCATAAAACGATGTAGCGTAATCGTGTATACCATCAAAAATTTTTACAACGTGAAAATCGAAAAAGTGTATTTTCCCCCTTTTTTGTGTCGGGTACGTCCGGCGCGTTTGTGTGAACACGCAGCCGGCGGCGTGCGCCGACTAGGCTGAGGCGGCTCAGCCAAGCTCAGCTCGTCCCGGCGGGCGCGCGTGAACCCGGGAGTATCGTGACTCGTCCTGTGACCAAAAATCAGATTTTTTAAACGCATACTTTCATCAAAATCGAGTGAGGAGCGTTACGGAACTAAAAACTCGTGCGGAATGAAAATTAGCCTTTTTATTTTTTCACAGGCAAGGCAAAGCTAGTAAGGAAAAACTAATTTCATAAAACGATGTAGCGTAATCGTGTATACCATCAAAAATTTTTACAACGTGAAAATCGAAAAAGTGTATTTTCCCCCTTTTTTGTGTCGGGTACGTCTGGCGCATTTGTGTGAACACGCAGCCGGCGGCGTGCGCCGACTAGGCTGAGGCGGCTCAGCCAAGCTCAGCTCGTCCCGGCGGGCGCGCGTGAACCCGGGAGTATCGTGACTCGTCCTGTGACCAAAAATCAGATTTTTTAAACGCATACTTTCATCAAAATCGAGTGAGGAGCGTTACGGAACTAAAAACTCATGCGGAATGAAAATTAGCCTTTTTATTTTTTCACAGGCAAGGCAAAGCTAGTAAGGAAAAACTAATTTCATAAAACGATGTAGCGTAATCGTGTATACCATCAAAAATTTTTACGTGAAAATCGAAAAAGTGTATTTTCCCCCTTTTTTGTGTCGGGTACGTCCGGCGCGTTTGTGTGAACACGCAGCCGGCGGCGTGCGCCGACTAGGCTGAGGCGGCTCAGCCAAGCTCAGCTCGTCCCGGCGGGCGCGCGTGAACCCGGGAGTATCGTGACTCGTCCTGTGACCAAAAATCAGATTTTTTAAACGCATACTTTCATCAAAATCGAGTGAGGAGCGTTACGGAACTAAAAACTCGTGCGGAATGAAAATTAGCCTTTTATTTTTTCACAGGCAAGGCAAAGCTAGTAAGGAAAAACTAATTTCATAAAACGATGTAGCGTAATCGTGTATACCATCAAAAATTTTTACAACGTGAAAATCGAAAAAGTGTATTTTCCCCCTTTTTTGTGTCGGGTACGTCCGGCGCGTTTGTGTGAACACGCAGCCGGCGGCGTGCGCCGACTAGGCTGAGGCGGCTCAGCCAAGCTCAGCTCGTCCCGGCGGGCGCGCGTGAACCCGGGAGTATCGTGACTCGTCCTGTGACCAAAAATCAGATTTTTTAAACGCATACTTTCATCAAAATCGAGTGAGGAGCGTTACGGAACTAAAAACTCGTGCGGAATGAAAATTAGCCTTTTTATTTTTTCACAGGCAAGGCAAAGCTAGTAAGGAAAAACTAATTTCATAAAACGATGTAGCGTAATCGTGTATACCATCAAAAATTTTTACAACGTGAAAATCGAAAAAGTGTATTTTCCCCCTTTTTTGTGTCGGGTACGTCTGGCGCATTTGTGTGAACACGCAGCCGGCGGCGTGCGCCGAATAGGCTGAGGCGGCTCAGCCAAGCTCAGCTCGTCCCGGCGGGCGCGCGTGAACCCGGGAGTATCGTGACTCGTCCTGTGACCAAAAATCAGATTTTTTAAACGCATACTTTCATCAAAATCGAGTGAGGAGCGTTACGGAACTAAAAACTCATGCGGAATGAAAATTAGCCTTTTTATTTTTTCACAGGCAAGGCAAAGCTAGTAAGGAAAAACTAATTTCATAAAACGATGTAGCGTAATCGTGTATACCATCAAAAATTTTTACAACGTGAAAATCGAAAAAGTGTATTTTCCCCCTTTTTTGTGTGGGGTACGTCCGGCGCGTTTGTGTGAACACGCAGCCGGCGGCGTGCGCCGACTATGCTGAGGCGGCTCAGCCAAGCTCAGCTCGTCCCGGCAGGCGCGCGTGAACCCGGGAGTATCGTGACTCGTCCTGTGACCAAAAATCAGATTTTTTAAACGCATACTTTCATCAAAATCGAGTGAGGAGCGTTACGGAACTAAAAACTCGTGCGGTATGAAAATTAGCCTTTTTATTTTTTCACAGGCAAGGCAAAGCTAGTAAGGAAAAACTAATTTCATAAAACGATGTAGCGTAATCGTGTATACCATGAAAAATTTTTACAACGTGAAAATCGAAAAAGTGTATTTTCCCCCTTTTTTGTGTCGGGTACGTCCAGCGCGTTTGTGTGAACACGCAGCCGGCGGCGTGCGCCGACTAGGCTGAGGCGGCTCAGCCAAGCTCAGCTCGTCCCGGCGGGCGCGCGTGAACCCGGGAGTATCGTGACTCGTCCTGTGACCAAAAATCAGATTTTTTAAACGCATACTTTTATCAAAATCGAGTGAGGAGCGTTACGGAACTAAAAACTCGTGCGGAATGAAAATTAGCCTTTTTATTTTTTCACAGGCAAGGCAAAGCTAGTAAGGAAAAACTAATTTCTTAAAACGATGTAGCGTAATCGTGTATACCATGAAAAATTTTTACAACGTGAAAATCGAAAAAGTGTATTTTCCCCCTTTTTTGTGTCGGGTACGTCCGGCGCGTTTGTGTGAACACGCAGCCGGCGGCGTGCGCGGACTAGGCTGAGCGGCTCAGCCAAGCTCAGCTCGTCCCGGCGGGCGCGCGTGAACCCGGGAGTATCGTGACTCGTCCTGTGACCAAAAATCAGATTTTTTAAACGCATACTTTCATCAAAATCGAGTGAGGAGCGTTACGGAACTAAAAACTCGTGCGGAATGAAAATTAGCCTTTTTATTTTTTCACAGGCAAGGCAAAGCTAGTAAGGAAAAACTAATTTCATAAAACGATGTAGCGTAATCGTGTATACCATCAAAAATTTTTACGTGAAATTCGAAAAAGTGTATTTTCCCCCTTTTTTGTGTCGGGTACGTCCGGCGCGTTTGTGTGAACACGCAGCCGGCGGCGTGCGCCGACTAGGCTGAGGCGGGTCAGCCAAGCTCAGCTCGTCCCGGCGGGCGCGCGTGAACCCGGGAGTATCGTGACTCGTCCTGTGACCAAAAATCAGATTTTTTAAACGCATACTTTCATCAAAATCGAGTGAGGAGCGTTACGGAACTAAAAACTCGTGCGGAATGAAAATTAGCCTTTTATTTTTTCACAGGCAAGGCAAAGCTAGTAAGGAAAAACTAATTTCATAAAACGATGTAGCGTAATCGTGTATACCATCAAAAATTTTTACAACGTGAAAATCGAAAAAGTGTGTTTTCCCCCTTTTTTGTGTCGGGTACGTCCGGCGCGTTTGTGTGAACACGCAGCCGGCGGCGTGCGCCGACTAGGCTGAGGCGGCTCAGCCAAGCTCAGCTCGTCCCGGCGGGCGCGCGTGAACCCGGGAGTATCGTGACTCGTCCTGTGACCAAAAATCAGATTTTTTAAACGCATACTTTCATCAAAATCGAGTGAGGAGCGTTACGGAACTAAAAACTCGTGCGGAATGAAAATTAGCCTTTTTATTTTTTCACAGGCAAGGCAAAGCTAGTAAGGAAAAACTAATTTCATAAAACGATGTAGCGTAATCGTGTATACCATCAAAAATTTTTACAACGTGAAAATCGAAAAAGTGTTTTTTCCCCCTTTTTTGTGTCGGGTACGTCCGGCGCATTTGTGTGAACACGCAGCCGGCGGCGTGCGCCGACTAGGCTGAGGCGGCTCAGCCAAGCTCAGCTCGTCCCGGCGGGCGCGCGTGAACCCGGGAGTATCGTGACTCGTCCTGTGACCAAAAATCAGATTTTTTAAACGCATACTTTCATCAAAATCGAGTGAGGAGCGTTACGGAACTAAAAACTCATGCGGAATGAAAATTAGCCTTTTTATTTTTTCACAGGCAAGGCAAAGCTAGTAAGGAAAAACTAATTTCATAAAACGATGTAGCGTAATCGTGTATACCATGAAAAATTTTTACAACGTGAAAATCGAAAAAGTGTATTTTCCCCCTTTTTTGTGTCGGGTACGTCCAGCGCGTTTGTGTGAACACGCAGCCGGCGGCGTGCGCCGACTAGGCTGAGGCGGCTCAGCCAAGCTCAGCTCGTCCCGGCGGGCGCGCGTGAACCCGGGAGTATCGTGACTCGTCCTGTGACCAAAAATCAGATTTTCTAAACGCATACTTTTATCAAAATCGAGTGAGGAGCGTTACGGAACTAAAAACTCGTGCGGAATGAAAATTAGCCTTTTTATTTTTTCACAGGCAAGGCAAAGCTAGTAAGGAAAAACTAATTTCATAAAACGATGTAGCGTAATCGTGTATACCATCAAAAATTTTTACAACGTGAAAATCGAAAAAGTGTATTTTCCCCCTTTTTTGTGTCGGGTACGTCCGGCGCGTTTGTGTGAACACGCAGCCGGCGGCGTGCGCCGACTAGGCTGAGCGGCTCAGCCAAGCTCAGCTCGTCCCGGCGGGCGCGCGTGAACCCGGGAGTATCGTGACTCGTCCTGTGACCAAAAATCAGATTTTTTAAACGCATACTTTCATCAAAATCGAGTGAGGAGCGTTACGAAACTAAAAACTCGTGCGGAATGAAAATTAGTCTTTTTATTTTATCACAGGCAAGGCAAAGCTAGTAAGGAAAAACTAATTTCATAAAACGATGTAGCGTAATCGTGTATACCATCAAAAATTTTTACAACGTGAAAATCAAAAAAGTGTATTTTCCCCCTTTTTTGTGTCGGGTACGTCCGGCGCGTTTGTGTGAACACGCAGCCGGCGGCGTGCGCCGACTAGGCTGAGGCGGCTCAGCCAAGCTCAGCTCGACCCGGAGGGCGCGCGTGAACCCGGGAGTATCGTGACTCGTCCTGTGACCAAAAATCAGATTTTTTAAACGCATACTTTCATCAAAATCGAGTGAGGAGCGTTACGGAACTAAAAACTCGTGCGGAATGAAAATTAGCCTTTTTATTTTTTCACAGGCAAGGCAAAGCTAGTAAGGAAAAACTAATTTCATAAAACGATGTAGCGTAATCGTGTATACCATCAAAAATTTTTACAACGTGAAAATCGAAAAAGTGTATTTTCCCCCTTTTTTGTGTCGGGTACGTCCGGCGCGTTTGTGTGAACACGCAGCCGGCGGCGTGCGCCGACTAGGCTGAGGCGGCTCAGCCAAGCTCAGCTCGTCCCGGCGGGCGCGCGTGAACCCGGGAGTATCGTGACTCGTCCTGTGACCAAAAATCAGATTTTTTAAACGCATACTTTCATCAAAATCGAGTGAGGAGCGTTACGGAACTAAAAACTCGTGCGGAATGACAATTAGCCTTTTTATTTTTTCACAGGCAAGGCAAAGCTAGTAAGGAAAAACTAATTTCATAAAACGATGTAGCGTAATCGTGTATACCATGAAAAATTTTTACAACGTGAAAATCGAAAAAGTGTATTTTCCCCCTTTTTTGTGTCGGGTACGTCCGGCGCGTTTGTGTGAACACGCAGCCGGCGGCGTGCGCCGACTAGGCTGAGGCGGCTCAGCCAAGCTCAGCTCGTCCCGGCGGGCGCGCGTGAACCCGGGAGTATCGTGACTCGTCCTGTGACCAAATATCGGATTTTTTAAACGCATACTTTCATCAAAATCGAGTGAGGAGCGTTACGGAACTAAAAACTCGTGCGGAATGAAAATTAGCCTTTTATTTTTTCACAGGCAAGGCAAAGCTAGTAAGGAAAAACTAATTTCATAAAACGATGTAGCGTAATCGTGTATACCATCAAAAATTTTTACAACGTGAAAATCGAAAAAGTGTATTTTCCCCCTTTTTTGTGTCGGGTACGTCCGGCGCGTTTGTGTGAACACGCAGCCGGCGGCGTGAGCCGACTAAGCTGAGGCGGCTCAGCCAAGCTCAGCTCGTCCCGGCGGGCGCGCGTGAACCCGGGAGTATCGTGACTCGTCCTGTGACCAAAAATCAGATTTTTTAAACGCATACTTTCATCAAAATCGAGTGAGGAGCGTTACGGAACTAAAAACTCGTGCGGAATGAAAATTAGCCTTTTTATTTTTTCACAGGCAAGGCAAAGCTAGTAAGGAAAAACTAATTTCATAAAACGATGTAGCGTAATCGTGTATACCATCAAAAATTTTTACAACGTGAAAATCGAAAAAGTGTATTTTCCCCCTTTTTTGTGTCGGGTACGTCCGGCGCGTTTGTGTGAACACGCAGCCGGCGGCGTGCGCCGACTAGGCTGAGGTGGCTCAGCCAAGCTCAGCTCGTCCCGTCGTGCGCGCGTGAACCCGGGAGTATCGTGACTCGTCCTGTGACCAAAAATCTGATTTTTTAAACGCATACTTTCATCAAAATCGAGTGAGGAGCGTTACGGAACTAAAAACTCGTGCGGATAGAAAATTAACCTTTTTATTTTTTCACAGGCAAGGCAAAGCTAGTAAGGAAAAACTAATTTCATAAAACGATGTAGCGTAATCGTGTATACCATCAAAAATTTTTACAACGTGAAAATCGAAAAAATGTATTTTCCCCCTTTTTTGTGTCGGGTACGTCCGGCGCGTTTGTGTGAACACGCAGCCGGCGGCGTGCGCCGACTAGGCTGAGGCGGCCCAGCCAAGCTCAGCTCGTCCCGGCGGGCGCGCGTGAACCCGGGAGTATCGTGACTCGTCCTGTGACCAAAAATCAGATTTTTTAAACGCATACTTTCATCAAAATCGAGTGAGGAGCGTTACGGAACTAAAAACTTGTGCGGAATGAAAATTAGCCTTTTTATTTTTTCACAGGCAAGGCAAAGCTAGTAAGGAAAAACTAATTTCATAAAACGATGTAGCGTAATCGTGTATACCATCAAAAATTTTTACAACGTGAAAATCGAAAAAGTGTATTTTCCCCCTTTTTTGTGTCGGGTACGTCCGGCGCGTTTGTGTGAACACGCAGCCGGCGGCGTGCGCCGACTAGGCTGAGGCGGCTCAGCCAAGCTCAGCTCGTCCCGGCGGGCGCGCGTGAACCCGGGAGTATCGTGACTCGTCCTGTGACCAAAAATCAGATTTTTTAAACGCATACTTTCATCAAAATCGAGTGAGGAGCGTTACGGAACTAAAAACTCGTGCGGAATGAAAATTAGCCTTTTTATTTTTTCACAGGCAAGGCAAAGCTAGTAAGGAAAAACTAATTTCATAAAACGATGTAGCGTAATCGTGTATACCATCAAAAATTTTTACAACGTGAAAATCGAAAAAGTGTATTTTCCACCTTTTTTGTGTCGGGTACGTCCGGCGCGTTTGTGTGAACACGCAGCCGGCGGCGTGCGCCGACTAGGCTGAGGCGGCTCAGCCAAGCTCAGCTCGTCCCGGCGGGCGCGCGTGAACCCGGGAGTATCGTGACTCGTCCTGTGACCAAAAATCAGATTTTTTAAACGCATACTTTCATCAAAATCGAGTGAGGAGCGTTACGGAACTAAAAACTCGTGCGGAATGAAAATTAGCCTTTTTATTTTTTCACAGGCAAGGCAAAGCTAGTAAGGAAAAACTAATTTCATAAAACGATGTAGCGTAATCGTGTATACCATCAAAATTTTTTACGTGAAATTCGAAAAAGTGTATTTTCCCCCTTTTTTGTGTCGGGTACGTCCGGCGCGTTTGTGTGAACTCGCAGCCGGCGGCGTGCGCCGACTAGGCTGAGGCGGCTCAGCCAAGCTCAGCTCGTCCCGGCGGGCGCGGTGAACCCGGGAGTATCGTGACTCGTCCTGTGACCAAAAATCAGATTTTTTAAACGCATACTTTCATCAAAATCGAGTGAGGAGCGTTACGGAACTAAAAACTCGTGCGGAATGACAATTAGCCTTTTTATTTTTACAGGCAAGGCAAAGCTAGTAAGGAAAAACTAATTTCATAAAACGATGTAGCGTAATCGTGTATACCATCAAAAATTTTTATGTGAAATTCGAAAAAGTGTATTTTCCCCCTTTTTTGTGTCGGGTACGTCCGGCGCGTTTGTGTGAACACACAGCCGGCGGCGTGCGCCGACTAGGCTGAGGCGGCTCAGCCAAGCTCAGCTCGTCCCGGCGGGCGCGCGTGAACCCGGGAGTATCGTGACTCGTCCTGTGACCAAAAATCAGATTTTTTAAACGCATACTTTCATCAAAATCGAGTGAGGAGCGTTACGGAACTAAAAACTCGTGCGGAATGAAAATTAGCCTTTTTATTTTTTCACAGGCAAGGCAAAGCTAGTAAGGAAAAACTAATTTCATAAAACGATGTAGCGTAATCGTGTATACCATCAAAAATTTTTACAACGTGAAAATCGAAAAAGTGTATTTTCCCCCTTTTTTGTGTCGGGTACGTCCGGCGCGTTTGTGTGAACATGCAGCCGGCGGAGTGCGCCGACTAGGCTGAGGCGGCTCAGCCAAGCTCAGCTCGTCCCGGCGGGCGCGCGTGAACCCGGGAGTATCGTGACTCGTCCTGTGACCAAAAATCAGATTTTTTAAACGCATACTTTCATCAAAATCGAGTGAGGAGCGTTACGGAACTAAAAACTCGTACGGAATGAAAATTAGCCTTTTTATTTTTTCACAGGCAAGGCAAAGCTAGTAAGGAAAAACTAATTTCATAAAACGATGTAGCGTAATCGTGTATACCATCAAAAATATTTACGTGAAATTCGAAAAAGTGTATTTTCCCCCTTTTTTGTGTCGGGTACGTCCGGCGCGTTTGTGTGAACACGAAGCCGGCGGCGTGCGCAGACTTGGCTGAGGCGGGTCAGCCAAGCTTAGCTCGTCCCGGCGGGCGCGCGTGAACCCGGGAGTATCGTGACTCGTCCTGTGACCAAAAATCAGATTTTTTAAACACATACTTTCATCAAAATCGAGTGAGGAGCGTTACGGAACTAAAAACTCGTGCTGAATGAAAATTAGCCTTTTTATTTTTTCACAGGCAAGGCAAAGCTAGTAAGGAAAAACTAATTTCATAAAACGATGTAGCGTAATCGTGTATACCATCAAAAATTTTTACAACGTGAAAATCGAAAAAGTGTATTTTCCCCCTTTTTTGTGTCGGGTACGTCCGGCGCGTTTGTGTGAACACGCAGCCGGCGGCGTGCGCCGACTAGGCTGAGGCGGCTCAGCCAAGCTCAGCTCGTCCCGGCGGGCGCGCGTGAACCCGGGAGTATCGTGACTCGTCCTGTGACCAAAAATCAGATTTTTTAAACGCATACTTTCATCAAAATCGAGTGAGGAGCGTTACGGAACTAAAAACTCGTGCGGAATGAAAATTAGCCTTTTTACTTTTACACAGGCAAGGCAAAGCTAGTAAGGAAAAACTAATTTCATAAAACGATGTAGCGTAATCGTGTATACCATGAAAAATTTTTACAATGTGTAATTCGAAAAAGTGTATTTTCCCCCTTTTTTGTGTCGGGTACGTCCGGCGCGTTTGTGCGAACACGCAGCCGGCGGCGTGCGCCGACTAGGCTGAGGCGGCTCAGCCAAGCTCAGCTCGTCCCGGCGGGCGCGCGTGTACCCGGGAGTATCGTGACTCGTCCTGTGACCAAAAATCAGATTTTTTAAACGCATACTTTCATCAAAATCGAGTGAGGAGCGTTACGGAACTAAAAACTCGTGCGGAATGACAATTAGCCTTTTTATTTTTTCACAGGCAAGGCAAAGCTAGTAAGGAAAAACTAATTTCATAAAACGATGTAGTGTAATCGTGTATACCATCAAAAATTTTTACGTGAAATTCGAAAAAGTGTATTTTCCCCCTTTTTTGTGTCGGGTACGTCCGGCGCGTTTGTGTGAACACGCAGCCGGCGGCGTGTGCCGACTAGGCTGAGGCGGCTCAGCCAAGCTCAGCTCGTCCCGGCGGGCGCGCGTGAACCCGGGAGTATCGTGACTCGTCCTGTGACCAAAAATCAGATTTTTTAAACGCATACTTTCATCAAAATCGAGTGAGGAGCGTTACGGAACTAAAAACTCGTGCGGAATGAAAATTAGCCTTTTTATTTTTTCACAGGCAAGGCAAAGCTAGTAAGGAAAAACTAATTTCATAAAACGATGTAGCGTAATCGTGTATACCATCAAAAATTTTTACAACGTGAAAATCGAAAAAGTGTATTTTCCCCCTTTTTTGTGCCGGGTACGTCCGGCGCGTTTGTGTGAAGACGCAGCCGACGGCGTGCGCCGACTAGGCTGAGGCGGCTCAGCCAAGCTCAGCTCGTCCCGGCGGGCGCGCGTGAACCCGGGAGTATCGTGACTCGTCCTGTGACCAAAAATCAGATTTTTTAAACGCATACTTTCATCAAAATCGAGTGAGGAGCGTTACGGAACTAAAAACTCGTGCGGAATGACAATTAGCCTTTTTATTTTTTCACAGGCAAGGCAAAGCTAGTAAGGAAAAACTAATTTCATAAAACGATGTAGCGTAATCGTGTATACCATCAAAAATTTTTACGTGAAATTCGAAAAAGTGTATTTTCCCCCTTTTTTGTGTCGGGTACGTCCGGCGCGTTTGTGTGAACACGCAGCCGGCGGCGTGCGCCGACTAGGCTGAGGCGGCTCAGCCAAGCTCAGCTCGTCCCGGCGGGCGCGCGTGAACCCGGGAGTATCGTGACTCGTCCTGTGACCAAAAATCAGATTTTTTAAACGCATACTTTCATCAAAATCGAGTGAGGAGCGTTACGGAACTAAAAACTCGTGCGGAATGAAAATTAGCCTTTTTATTTTTTCACAGGCAAGGCAAAGCTAGTAAGGAAAAACTAATTTCATAAAACGATGTAGCGTAATCGTGTATACCATCAAAAATTTTTACAACGTGAAAATCGAAAAAGTGTATTTTCCCCCTTTTTTGTGCCGGGTACGTCCGGCGCGTTTGTGTGAAGACGCAGCCGACGGCGTGCGCCGACTAGGCTGAGGCGGCTCAGCCAAGCTCAGCTCGTCCTGGCGGGCGCGCGTGAACCCGGGAGTATCGTGACTCGTCCTGTGACCAAAAATCAGATTTTTTAAACGCATACTTTCATCAAAATCGAGTGAGGAGCGTTACGGAACTAAAAACTCGTGCGGAATGACAATTAGCCTTTTTATTTTTTCACAGGCAAGGCAAAGCTAGTAAGGAAAAACTAATTTCATAAAACGATGTAGCGTAATCGTGTATACCATCAAAAATTTTTACAACGTGAAAATCGAAAAAGTGTATTTTCCCCCTTTTTTGTGCCGGGTACGTCCGGCGCGTTTGTGTGAAGACGCAGCCGGCGGCGTGCGCCGACTAGGCTGAGGCGGCTCAGCCAAGCTCAGCTCGTCCCGGCGGGCGCGCGTGAACCCGGGAGTATCGTGACTCGTCCTGTGACCAAAAATCAGATTTTTTAAACGCATACTTTCATCAAAATCGAGTGAGGAGCGTTACGGAACTAAAAACTCGTGCGGAATGACAATTAGCCTTTTTATTTTTTCACAGGCAAGGCAAAGCTAGTAAGGAAAAACTAATTTCATAAAACGATGTAGCGTAATCGTGTATACCATCAAAAATTTTTACGTGAAATTCGAAAAAGTGTATTTTCCCCCTTTTTTGTGTCGGGTACGTCCGGCGCGTTTGTGTGAACACGCAGCCGGCGGCGTGCGCCGACTAGGCTGAGGCGGCTCAGCCAAGCTCAGCTCGTCCCGGCGGGCGCGCGTGAACCCGGGAGTATCGTGACTCGTCCTGTGACCAAAAATCAGATTTTTTAAACGCATACTTTCATCAAAATCGAGTGAGGAGCGTTACGGAACTAAAAACTCGTGCGGAATGAAAATTAGCCTTTTTATTTTTTCACAGGCAAGGCAAAGCTAGTAAGGAAAAACTAATTTCATAAAACGATGTAGCGTAATCGTGTATACCATCAAAAATTTTTACAACGTGAAAATCGAAAAAGTGTATTTTCCCCCTTTTTTGTGCCGGGTACGTCCGGCGCGTTTGTGTGAAGACGCAGCCGACGGCGTGCGCCGACTAGGCTGAGGCGGCTCAGCCAAGCTCAGCTCGTCCCGGCGGGCGCGCGTGAACCCGGGAGTATCGTGACTCGTCCTGTGACCAAAAATCAGATTTTTTAAACGCATACTTTCATCAAAATCGAGTGAGGAGCGTTACGGAACTAAAAACTCGTGCGGAATGACAATTAGCCTTTTTATTTTTTCACAGGCAAGGCAAAGCTAGTAAGGAAAAACTAATTTCATAAAACGATGTAGCGTAATCGTGTATACCATCAAAAATTTTTACGTGAAATTCGAAAAAGTGTATTTTCCCCCTTTTTTGTGTCGGGTACGTCCGGCGCGTTTGTGTGAACACGCAGCCGGCGGCGTGCGCCGACTAGGCTGAGGCGGCTCAGCCAAGCTCAGCTCGTCCCGGCGGGCGCGCGTGAACCCGGGAGTATCGTGACTCGTCCTGTGACCAAAAATCAGATTTTTTAAACGCATACTTTCATCAAAATCGAGTGAGGAGCGTTACGGAACTAAAAACTCGTGCGGAATGAAAATTAGCCTTTTTATTTTTTCACAGGCAAGGCAAAGCTAGTAAGGAAAAACTAATTTCATAAAACGATGTAGCGTAATCGTGTATACCATGAAAAATTTTTACAATGTGAAATTCGAAAAAGTGTATTTTCCCCCTTTTTTGTGTCGGGTACGTCCGGCGCGTTTGTGTGAACACGCAGCCGGCGGCGTGCGCCGACTAGGCTGAGGCGGCTCAGTCAAGCTCAGCTCGTCCCGGCGGGCGCGCGTGAACCCGGGAGTATCGTGAGTCGTCCTGTGACCAAAAATCAGATTTTTTAAACGCATACTTTCATCAAAATCGAGTGAGGAGCGTTACGGAACTAAAAACTCGTGCGGAATGACAATTAGCCGTTTTATTTTTTCACAGGCAAGGCAAAGCTAGTAAGGAAATACTAATTTCATAAAACGATGTAGCGTAATCGTGTATACCATCAAAAATTTTTATGTGAAATTCGAAAAAGTGTATTTTCCCCCTTTTTTGTGTCGGGTACGTCCGGCGCGTTTGTGTGAACACACAGCCGGCGGCGTGTGCCGACTAGGCTGAGGCGGCTCAGCCAAGCTCAGCTCGTCCCGGCGGGCGCGCGTGAACCCGGGAGTATCGTGACTCGTCCTGTGACCAAAAATCAGATTTTTTAAACGCATACTTTCATCAAAATCGAGTGAGGAGCGTTACGGAACTAAAAACTCGTGCGGAATGAAAATTAGCCTTTTTATTTTTTCACAGGCAAGGCAAAGCTAGTAAGGAAAAACTAATTTCATAAAACGATGTAGCGTAATCGTGTATACCATCAAAAATTTTTACAACGTGAAAATCGAAAAAGTGTATTTTCCCCCTTTTTTGTGTCGGGTACGTCCGGCGCGTTTGTGTGAACACGCAGCCGGCGGAGTGCGCCGACTAGGCTGAGGCGGCTCAGCCAAGCTCAGCTCGTCCCGGCGGGCGCGCGTGAACCCGGGAGTATCGTGACTCGTCCTGTGACCAAAAATCAGATTTTTTAAACGCATACTTTCATCAAAATCGAGTGAGGAGCGTTACGGAACTAAAAACTCGTGCGGAATGAAAATTAGCCTTTTTATTTTTTCACAGGCAAGCCAAAGCTAGTAAGGAAAAACTAATTTCATAAAACGATGTAGCGTAATCGTGTATACCATGAAAAATTTTTATAACGTGAAAATCGAAAAAGTGTATTTTCCCCCTTTTTTGTGTCGGGTACGTCCGGCGCGTTTGTGTGAACACGCAGCCGGCGGCGTGCGCCGACTAGGCTGAGGCGGCTCAGCCAAGCTCAGCTCGTCCCGGCGGGCGCGCGTGAACCCGGGAGTATCGTGACTCGTCCTGTGACCAAAAATCAGATTTTTTAAACGCATACTTTCATCAAAATCGAGTGAGGAGCGTTACGGAACTAAAAACTCGCGCGGAATGAAAATTAGCCTTTTTATTTTTTCACAGGCAAGGCAAAGCTAGTAAGGAAAAACTAATTTCATAAAACGATGTAGCGTAATCGTGTATACCATCAAAAATTTTTACGTGAAATTCGAAAAAGTGTATTTTCCCCCTTTTTTGTGTCGGGTACGTCCGGCGCGTTTGTGTGAACACGCAGCCGGCGGCGTGCGCCGACTAGGCTGAGGCGGCTCAGCCAAGCTCAGCTCGTCCCGGCGGGCGCGCGTGAACCCGGGAGTATCGTGACTCGTCCTGTGACCAAAAATCAGATTTTTTAAACGCATACTTTCATCAAAATCGAGTGAGGAGCGTTACGGAACTAAAAACTCGTGCGGAATGAAAATTAGCCTTTTTATTTTTTCACAGGCAAGGCAAAGCTAGTAAGGAAAAACTAATTTCATAAAACGATGTAGCGTAATCGTGTATACCATCAAAAATTTTTACATCGTGAAAATCGAAAAAGTGTATTTTCCACCTTTTTTGTGTCGGGTACGTCCGGCGCGTTTGTGTGAACACGCAGCCGGCGGCGTGCGCCGACTAGGCTGAGGCGGCTCAGCCAAGCTCAGCTCGTCCCGGCGGGCGCGCGTGAACCTGGGAGTATCGTGACTCGTCCTGTGACCAAAAATCAGATTTTTTAAACGCATACTTACATCAAAATCGAGTGAGGAGCGTTACGGAACTAAAAACTCGTGCGGAATGAAAATTAACCTTTTTATTTTTTCACAGGCAAGGCAAAGCTAGTAAGGAAAAACTAATTTCATAAAACGATGTAGCGTAATCGTGTATACCATCAAAATTTTTTACGTGAAATTCGAAAAAGTGTATTTTCCCCCTTTTTTGTGTCGGGTACGTCCGGCGCGTTTGTGTGAACACGCAGCCGGCGGCGTGCGCCGACTAGGCTGAGGCGGCTCAACCAAGCTCAGCTCGTCCGGCGGGCGCGCGTGAACCCGGGAGTATCGTGACTCGTCCTGTGACCAAAAATCAGATTTTTTAAACGCATACTTTCATCAAAATCGAGTGAGGAGCGTTACGGAACTAAAAACTCGTGCGGAATGAAAATTAGCCTTTTTATTTTTTCACAGGCAAGGCAAAGCTAGTAAGGAAAAACTAATTTCATAAAACGATGTAGCGTAATCGTGTATACCATCAAAAATTTTTACGTGAAATTCGAAAAAGTGTATTTTCCCCCTTTTTTGTGTCGGGTACGTCCGGCGCGTTTGTGTGAACACGCAGCCGGCGGCGTGCGCAGACTAGGCTGAGGCGGGTCAGCCAAGCTTAGCTCGTCCCGGCGGGCGCGCGTGAACCCGGGAGTATCGTGACTCGTCCTGTGACCAAAAATCAGATTTTTTAAACGCATACTTTCATCAAAATCGAGTGAGGAGCGTTACGGAACTAAAAACTCGTGCGGAATGAAAATTAGCCTTTTTATTTTTACACAGGCAAGGCAAAGCTAGTAAGGAAAAACTAATTTCATAAAACGATGTAGCGTAATCGTGTATACCATCAAAAATTTTTACAACGTGAAAATCGAAAAAGTGTATTTTCCCCCTTTTTTGTGTCGGGTACGTCCGGCGCGTTTGTGTGAACACGCAGCCGGCGGCGTGCGCCGACTAGGCTGAGGCGGCTCAGCCAAGCTCAGCTCGTCCCGGCGGGCGCGCGTGAACCCGGGAGTATCGTGACTCGTCCTGTGACCAAAAATCAGATTTTTTAAACGCATACTTTCATCAAAATCGAGTGAGGAGCGTTACGGAACTAAAAACTCGTGCGGAATAAAAATTAGCCTTTTTATTTTTTCACAGGCAAGGCAAAGCTAGTAAGGAAAAACTAATTTCATAAAACGATGTAGCGTAATCGTGTATACCATGAAAAATTTTTACAACGTGAAAATCGAAAAAGTGTATTTTCCCCCTTTTTTGTGTCGGGTACGTCCGGCACGTTTGTGTGAACACGCAGCCGGCGGCGTGCGCCGACTAGGCTGAGGGGGCTCAGCCAAGCTCAGCTCGTCCCGGCGGGCGCGCGTGAACCCGGGAGTATCGTGACTCGTCCTGTGACCAAAAATCAGATTTTTTAAACGCATAATTTCATCAAAATCGAGTGAGGAGCGTTACGGAACTAAAAACTCGTGCGGAATGAAAATTAGCCTTTTTATTTTTTCACAGGCAAGGCAAAGCTAGTAAGGAAAAACTAATTTCATAAAACGATGTAGCGTAATCGTGTATACCATGAAAAATTTTTACAACGTGAAAATCGAAAAAGTGTATTTTCCCCCTTTTTTGTGTCGGGTACGTCCGGCGCGTTTGTGTGAACACGCAGCCGGCGGCGTGCGCCGACTAGGCTGAGGCGGCTCAGCCAAGCTCAGCTCGTCCCGGCGGGCGCGCGTGAACCCGGGAGTATCGTGACTCGTCCTGTGACCAAAAATCAGATTTTTTAAACGCATACTTTCATCAAAATCGAGTGAGGAGCGTTACGGAACTAAAAACTCGTGCGGAATGAAAATTAGCCTTTTTATTTTTTCACAGGCAAGGCAAAGCTAGTAAGGAAAAACTAATTTCATAAAACGATGTAGCGTAATCGTGTATACCATCAAAAATTTTTACGTGAAATTCGAAAAAGTGTATTTTCCCCCTTTTTTTGAGTCGGGTACGTCCGGCGCGTTTGTGTGAACACGCAGCCGGCGGCGTGCGCCGACTAGGCTGATGCGGCTCAGCCAAGCTCAGCTCGTCCCGGCGGGCGCGCGTGAACCCGGGAGTATCTTGACTCGTCCTGTGACCAAAAATCAGATTTTTTAAACGCATACTTTCATCAAAATCGAGTGAGGAGCGTTACGGAACTAAAAACTCGTGCGGAATGAAAATTAGCCTTTTTATTTTTTCACAGGCAAGGCAAAGCTAGTAAGGAAAAACTAATTTCATAAAACGATGTAGCGTAATCGTGTATACCATGAAAAATTTTTACAACGTGAAAATCGAAAAAGTGTATTTTCCCCCTTTTTTGTGTCGGGTACGTCCGGCGCGTTTGTGTGAACACGCAGCCGGCGGCGTGCGCCGACTAGGCTGAAGCGGCTCAGCCAAGCTCAGCTCGTCCCGGCGGGCGCGCGTGAACCCGGGAGTATCGTCACTCGTCCTGTGACCAAAAATCAGATATTTTAAACGCATACTTTCATCAAAATCGAGTGAGGAGCGTTACGGAACTAAAAACTCGTGCGGAATGAAAATTAGCCTTTTTATTTTTTCACAGG
Source organism: Locusta migratoria (assembly GCA_026315105.1). NCBI lineage: Eukaryota > Metazoa > Arthropoda > Insecta > Orthoptera > Acrididae > Locusta > Locusta migratoria. The sequence goes on along the minus strand of CM048744.1, from coordinate 811,185,875 downwards.
CAAGGCAAAGCTAGTAAGGAAAAACTAATTTCATAAAACGATGTAGCGTAATCGTGAATACCATCAAAAATTTTTATGTGAAATTCGAAAAAGTGTATTTTCCCCCTTTTTTGTGTCGGGTACGTCCGGCGCGTTTGTGTGAACACGAAGCCGGTGGCGTGCGCCGACTAGGCTGAGGCGGGTCAGCCAAGCTCAGCTCGACCCGGCGGGCGCGCGTGAACCCGGGAGTATCGTGACTCGTCCTGTGACCAAAAATCAGATTTTTTAAACGCATACTTTCATCAAAATCGAGTGAGGAGCGTTACGGAACTAAAAACTCGTGCGGAATGAAAATTAGCCTTTTTATTTTTTCACAGGCAAGGCAAAGCTAGTAAGGAAAAACTAATTTCATAAAACGATGTAGCGTAATCGTGTATACTATCAAAAATTTTTACAACGTGAAAATCAAAAGTGTATTTTCCCCCTTTTTTGTGTCGGGTACGTCCGGCGCGTTTGTGTGAACACGCAGCCGGCGGCGTGCGCCGACTAGGCTGAGGCGGCTCAGCCAAGCTCAGCTCGTCCCGGCGGGCGCGCGTGAACCCGGGGAGTATCGTGACTCGTCCTGTGACCAAAAATCAGATTTTTTAAACGCATACTTTCATCAAAATCGAGTGAGGAGCGTTACGGAACTAAAAACTCGTGCGGAATGAAAATTAGACTTTTTATTTTTTCACAGGCAAGGCAAAGCTAGTAAGGAAAAACTAATTTCATAAAACGATGTAGCGTAATCGTGTATACCATGAAAAATTTTTACAACGTGAAAATCGAAAAAGTGTATTTTCCCCCTCTTTTGTGTCGGGTACGTCCGGCGCGTTTGTGTGAACACGCAGCCGGCGGCGTGCGCCGACTAGGCTGAGGGGGCTCAGCGAAGCTCAGCTCGTCCCGGCGGGCGGGCGTGAACCCGGGAGTATCGTGACTCGTCCTGTGACCAAAAATCAGATTTTTTAAACGCATACTTTCATCAAAATCGAGTGAGGAGCGTTACGGAACTAAAAACTCGTGCGGAATGAAAATTAGCCTTTTTATTTTTTCACAGGCAAGGCAAAGCTAGTAAGGAAAAACTAATTTCATAAAACGATGTAGCGTAATCGTGTATACCATCAAAAATTTTTACAACGTGAAAATCGAAAAAGTGTATTTTCCCCCTTTTTTGTGTCGGGTACGTCCGGCGCGTTTGTGTGAACACGCAGCCGGCGGCGTGCGCCGACTAGGCTGAGGCGGCTCAGCCAAGCTCAGCTCGTCCCGGCGGGCGCGCGTGAACCCGGGAGTATCGTGACTCGTCCTGTGACCAAAAATCAGATTTTTTAAACGCATACTTTCATCAAAATCGAGTGAGGAGCGTTACGGAACTAAAAACTCGTGCGGAATGAAAATTAGCCTTTTTATTTTTTCACAGGCAAGGCAAAGCTAGTAAGGAAAAACTAATTTCATAAAACGATGTAGCGTAATCGTGTATACCATCAAAAATTTTTACAACGTGAAAATTGAAAAAGTGTATTTTCCCACTTTTTTGTGTCGGGTACGTCCGGCGGGTTTGTGTGAACACGCAGCCGGCGGCGTGCGCCGACTAGGCTGAGGCGGCTCAGCCAAGCTCAGCTCGTCCCGGAGGGCGCGCGTGAACCCGGGAGTATCGTGACTCGTCCTGTGACCAAAAATCAGATTTTTTAAACGCATACTTTCATCAAAATCGAGTGAGGAGCGTTACGGAACTAAAAACTCGTGCGGAATGAAAATTAGCCTTTTTATTTTTTCACAGGCAAGGCAAAGCTAGTAAGGAAAAACTAATTTCATAAAACGATGTAGCGTAATCGTGATAACATGAAAAATTTTTACAATGTGAAATTCGAAAAAGTGTATTTTCCCCCTTTTTTGTGTCGGGTACGTCCGGCGCGTTTGTGTGAACACGCAGCCGGCGGCGTGCGCCGACTAGGCTGAGGCGGCTCAGCCAAGCTCAGCTCGTCCCGGCGGGCGCGCGTGAACCCGGGAGTATCGTGACTCGTCCTGTGACCAAAAATCAGATTTTTTAAACGCATACTTTCATCAAAATCGAGTGAGGAGCGTTACGGAACTAAAAACTCGTGCGGAATGAAAATTAGCCTTTTTATTTTTTCACAGGCAAGGCAAAGCTAGTAAGGAAAAACTAATTTCATAAAACGATGTAGCGGAATCGTGTATACCATCAAAAATTTTTACAACGTGAAAATCGAAAAAGTGTATTTTCCCCCTTTTTTGTGTCGGGTACGTCCGGCGCGTTTGTGTGAACACGCAGCCGGCGGCGTGCGCCGACTAGGCTGAGGCGGCTCAGCCAAGCTCAGCTCGTCCCGGCGGGCGCGCGTAACCCCGGGAGTATCGTGACTCGTCCTGTGACCAAAAATCAGATTTTTTAAACGCATACTTTCATCAAAATCGAGTGAGGAGCGTTACGGAACTAAAAACTCGTGCGGATTGAAAATTAGCCTTTTTATTTTTTCACAGGCAAGGCAAAGCTAGTAAGGAAAAACTAATTTCATAAAACGATGTAGCGTAATCGTGTATACCATGAAAAATTTTTACAACGTGAAAATCGAAAAAGTGTATTTTCCCCCTTTTTTGTGTCGGGTACGTCCGGCGCGTTTGTGTGAACACGCAGCCGGCGGCGTGCGCCGACTAGGCTGAGGCGGCTCAGCCAAGCTCAGCTCGTCCCGGCGGGCGCGCGTGAACCCGGGAGTATCGTGACTCGTCCTGTGACCAAAAATCAGATTTTTTAAACGCATACTTTCATCAAAATCGAGTGAGGAGCGTTACGGAACTAAAAACTCGTGCGGAATGAAAATTAGCCTTTTTATTTTTTCACAGGCAAGGCAAAGCTAGTAAGGAAAAACTAATTTCATAAAACGATGTAGCGTAATCGTGTATACCATCAAAAATTTTTACAACGTGAAAATCGAAAAAGTGTATTTTCCCCCTTTTTTGTGTCGGGTACGTCCGGCGCGATTGTGTGAACACGCAGCCGGCGGCGTGCGCCGACTAGGCTGAGGCGGCTCAGCCAAGCTCAGCTCGTCCCGGCGGGCGCGCGTGAACCCGGGAGTATCGTGACTCGTCCTGTGACCAAAAATCAGATTTTTTAAACGCATACTTTCATCAAAATCGAGTGAGGAGCGTTACGGAACTAAAAACTCGTGCGGAATGAAAATTAGCCTTTTTATTTTTTCACAGGCAAGGCAAAGCTAGTAAGGAAAAACTAATTTCATAAAACGATGTAGCGTAATCGTGTATACCATGAAAAATTTTTACAACGTGAAAATCGAAAAAGTATATTTTCCCCCTTTTTTGTGTCGGGTACGTCCGGCGCGTTTGTGTGAACACGCAGCCGGCGGCGTGCGCCGACTAGGCTGAGGCAGCTCAGCCAAGCTCAGCTCGTCCCGGCGGGCGCGCATGAACCCGGGAGTATCGTGACTCGTCCTGTGACCAAAAATCAGATTTTTTAAACGCATACTTTCATCAAAATCGAGTGAGGAGCGTTACGGAACTAAAAACTCGTGCGGAATGAAAATTAGCCTTTTTATTTTTTCACAGGCAAGGCAAAGCTAGTATGGAAAAACTAATTTCATAAAACGATGTAGCGTAATCGTGTATACCATCAAAAATTTTTACAACGTGCAAATCGAAAAAGGGTATTTTCCCCCTTTTTTGTGTCGGGTACGTCCGGCGCGTTTGTGTGAACACGCAGCCGGCGGCGTGCGCCGACTAGGCTGAGGCGGCTCAGCCAAGCTCAGCTCGTCCCGGCGGGCGCGCGTGAACCCGGGAGTATCGTGACTCGTCCTGTGACCAAAAATCAGATTTTTTAAACGCATACTTTCATCAAAATCGAGTGAGGAGCGTTACGGAACTAAAAACTCGTGCGGAATGAAAATTTGCCTTTTTATTTTTTCACAGGCAAGGCAAAGCTAGTAAGGAAAAACTAATTTCATAAAACGATGTAGCGTAATCGTGTATACCATCAAAAATTTTTACAATGTGAAATTCGAAAAAGTGTATTTTCCCCCTTTTTTGTGTCGGGTACGTCCGGCGCGTTTGTGTGAACACGCAGCCGGCGGCGTGCGCCGACTAGGCTGAGGCGGCTCAGCCAAGCTCAGCTCGTCCCGGCGGGCGCGCGTGAACCCGGGGAGTATCGTGACTCGTCCTGTGACCAAAAATCAGATTTTTTAAACGCATACTTTCATCAAAATCGAGTGAGGAGCGTTACGGAACTAAAAACTCGTGCGGAATGAAAATTAGCCTTTTTATTTTTTCACAGGCAAGGCAAAGCTAGTAAGGAAAAATTAATTTCATAAAACGATGTAGCGTAATCGTGTATACCATCAAAAATTTTTACAACGTGAAAATCGAAAAAGTGTATTTTCCCCCTTTTTTGTCTCGGGTACGTCCGGCGCGTTTGTGTGAACACGCAGCCGGCGGAGTGCGCCGACTAGGCTGAGGCGGCTCAGCCAAGCTCAGCTCGTCCCGGCGGGCGCGCGTGAACCCGGGAGTATCGTGACTCGTCCTGTGACCAAAAATCAGATTTTTTAAACGCATACTTTCATCAAAATCGAGTGAGGAGCGTTACGGAACTAAAAACTCGTGCGGAATGAAAATTAGCCTTTTATTTTTTCACAGGCAAGGCAAAGCTAGTAAGGAAAAACTAATTTCATAAAACGATGTAGCGTAATCGTGTATACCATCAAAATTTTTTACGTGAAATTCGAAAAAGTGTATTTTCCCCCTTTTTTGTGTCGGGTACGTCCGGCGCGTTTGTGTGAACACGCAGCCGGCGGCGTGCGCCGACTAGGCTGAGGCGGCTCAGCCAAGCTCAGCTCGTCCCGGCGGGCGCGCGTGAACCCGGGAGTATCGTGACTCGTCCTGTGACCAAAAATCAGATTTTTTAAACGCATACTTTCATCAAAATCGAGTGAGGAGCGTTACGGAACTAAAAACTCGTGCGGAATGAAAATTAGCCTTTTTATTTTTTCACAGGCAAGGCAAAGCTAGTAAGGAAAAACTAATTTCATAAAACGATGTAGCGTAATCGTGTATACCATCAAAAATTTTTACAACGTGAAAATCGAAAAAGTGTATTTTCCCCCTTTTTTGTGTCGGGTACGTCCGGCGCGTTTGTGTGAACACGCAGCCGGCGGCGTGCGCCAACTAGGCTGAGGCGGGTCAGCCAAGCTCAGCTCGTCCCGGCGGGCGCGCGTGAACCCGGGAGTATCGTGACTCGTCCTGTGACCAAAAATCAGATTTTTTAAACGCATACTTTCATCAAAATCGAGTGAGGAGCGTTACGGAACTAAAAACTCGTGTGGAATGAAAATTAGCCTTTTATTTTTTCACAGGCAAGGCAAAGCTAGTAAGGAAAAACTAATTTCATAAAACGATGTAGCGTAATCGTGTATACCATCAAAAATTTTTACAACGTGAAAATCGAAAAAGTGTATTTTCCCCCTTTTTTGTGTCGGGTACGTCCGGCGCGTTTGTGTGAACACGCAGCCGGCGGCGTGCGCCGACTAGGCTGAGGCGGCTCAGCCAAGCTCAGCTCGTCCCGGCGGGCGCGCGTGAACCCGGGAGTATCGTGACTCGTCCTGTGACCAAAAATCAGATTTTTTAAACGCATACTTTCATCAAAATCGAGTGAGGAGCGTTACGGAACTAAAAACTCGTGCGGAATGAAAATTAGCCTTTTTATTTTTTCACAGGCAAGGCAAAGCTAGTAAGGAAAAACTAATTTCATAAAACGATGTAGCGTAATCTTGTATACCATGAAAAATTTTTACAACGTTAAAATCGAAAAAGTGTATTTTCCCCCTTTTTTGTGTCGGGTACGTCCGGCGCGTTTGTGTGAACACGCAGCCGGCGGAGTGCGCCGACTAGGCTGAGGCGGCTCAGCCAAGCTCAGCTCGTCCCGGCGGGCGCGCGTGAACCCGGGAGTATCGTGACTCGTCCTGTGACCAAAAATCAGATTTTTTAAACGCATACTTTCATCAAAATCGAGTGAGGAGCGTTACGGAACTAAAAACCCGTGCGGAATGAAAATTAGCCTTTTTATTTTTTCACAGGCAAGGCAAAGCTAGTAAGGAAAAACTAATTTCATAAAACGATGTAGCGTAATCGTGTATACCATCAAAAATTTTTACTACGTGAAAATCGAAAAAGTGTATTTTCCCCCTTTTTTGTGTCGGGTACTTCCGGCGCGTTTGTGTGAACACGCAGCCGGCGGCGTGCGCCGACTAGGCTGAGGCGGCTCAGCCAAGCTCAGCTCGTCCCGGCGGCCGCGCGTGAACCCGGGAGTATCGTGACTCGTCCTGTGACCAAAAATCAGATTTTTTAAACGCATACTTTCATCAAAATCGAGTGAGGAGCGTTACGGAACTAAAAACTCGTGCGGAATGAAAATTAGCCTTTTTATTTTTTCACAGGCAAGGCAAAGCTAGTAAGGAAAAACTAATTTCATAAAACGATGTAGCGTAATCGTGTATACCATGAAAAATTTTTACAATGTGAAATTCGAAAAAGTGTATTTTCCCCCTTTTTTGTGTCGGGTACGTCCGGCGCGTTTGTGTGAACACGCAGCCGGCGGCGTGCGCCGACTAGGCTGAGGCGGCTCAGCCAAGCTCAGCTCGTGCCGGCGGGCGCGCGTGAACCCGGGAGTATCGTGACTCGTCCTGTGACCAAAAATCAGATTTTTTAAACGCATACTTTCATCAAAATCGAGTGAGGAGCGTTACGGAACTAAAAACTCGTGCGGAATGAAAATTAGCCTTTTTATTTTTTCACAGGCAAGGCAAAGCTAGTAAGGAAAAACTAATTTCATAAAACGATGTAGCGTAATCGTGTATACCATCAAAAATTTTTACAACGTGAAAATCGAAAAAGTGTATTTTCCCCCTTTTTTGTGTCGGGTACGTCCGGCGCGTTTGTGTGAACACGCAGCCGGCGGAGTGCGCCGACTAGGCTGAGGCGGCTCAGCCAAGCTCAGCTCGTCCCGGCGGGCGCGCGTGAACCCGGGAGTATCGTGACTCGTCCTGTGACCAAAAATCAGATTTTTTAAACGCATACTTTCATCAAAATCGAGTGAGGAGCGTTACGGAACTAAAAACTCGTGCGGAATGAAAATTAGCCTTTTTATTTTTTCACAGGCAAGGCAAAGCTAGTAAGGAAAAACTAATTTCATAAAACGATGTAGCGTAATCGTGTATACCATCAAAAATTTTTACGTGAAATTCGAAAAAGTGTATTTTCCCCCTTTTTTGTGTCGGGTACGTCCGGCGCGTTTGTGTGAACACGCAGCCGGCGGCGTGCGCCGACTAGGCTGAGGCGGGTCAGCCAAGCTCAGCTCGTCCCGGCGGGCGCGCGTGAACCCGGGAGTATCGTGACTCGTCCTGTGACCAAAAATCAGATTTTTTAAACGCATACTTTCATCAAAATCGAGTGAGGAGCGTTACGGAACTAAAAACTCGTGCGGAATGAAAATTAGCCTTTTATTTTTTCACAGGCAAGGCAAAGCTAGTAAGGAAAAACTAATTTCATAAAACGATGTAGCGTAATCGTGTATACCATCAAAAATTTTTACAACGTGAAAATCGAAAAAGTGTATTTTCCCCCTTTTTTGTGTCGGGTACGTCCGGCGCGTTTGTGTGAACACGCAGCCGGCGGCGTGCGCCGACTAGGCTGAGGCGGGTCAGCCAAGCTCAGCTCGTCCCGGCGGGCGCGCGTGAACCCGGGAGTATCGTGACTCGTCCTGTGACCAAAAATCAGATTTTTTAAACGCATACTTTCATCAAAATCGAGTGAGGAGCGTTACGGAACTAAAAACTCGTGTGGAATGAAAATTAGCCTTTTATTTTTTCACAGGCAAGGCAAAGCTAGTAAGGAAAAACTAATTTCATAAAACGATGTAGCGTAATCGTGTATACCATCAAAAACTTTTACAACGTGAAAATCGAAAAAGTGTATTTTCCCCCTTTTTTGTGTCGGGTACGTCCGGCGCGTTTGTGTGAACACGCAGCCGGCGGCGTGCGCCGACTAGGCTGAGGCGGCTCAGCCAAGCTCAGCTCGTCCCGGCGGGCGCGCGTGAACCCGGGAGTATCGTGACTCGTCCTGTGACCAAAAATCAGATTTTTTAAACGCATACTTTCATCAAAATCGAGTGAGGAGCGTTACGGAACTAAAAACTCGTGCGGAATGAAAATTAGCCTTTTTATTTTTTCACAGGCAAGGCAAAGCTAGTAAGGAAAAACTAATTTCATAAAACGATGTAGCGTAATCTTGTATACCATGAAAAATTTTTACAACGTTAAAATCGAAAAAGTGTATTTTCCCCCTTTTTTGTGTCGGGTACGTCCGGCGCGTTTGTGTGAACACGCAGCCGGCGGCGTGCGCCGACTAGGCTGAGGCGGCTCAGCCAAGCTCAGCTCGTCCCGGCGGGCGCGCGTGAACCCGGGAGTATCGTGACTCGTCCTGTGACCAAAAATCAGATTTTTTAAACGCATACTTTCATCAAAATCGAGTGAGGAGCGTTACGGAACTAAAAACTCGTGCGGAATGAAAATTAGCCTTTTTATTTTTTCACAGGCAAGGCAAAGCTAGTAAGGAAAAACTAATTTCATAAAACGATGTAGCGTAATCGTGTATACCATCAAAAATTTTTACTACGTGAAAATCGAAAAAGTGTATTTTCCCCCTTTTTTGTGTCGGGTACTTCCGGCGCGTTTGTGTGAACACGCAGCCGGCGGCGTGCGCCGACTAGGCTGAGGCGGCTCAGCCAAGCTCAGCTCGTCCCGGCGGGCGCGCGTGATCCCGGGAGTATCATGACTCGTCCTGTGACCAAAAATCAGATTTTTTAAACGCATACTTTCATCAAAATCGAGTGAGGAGCGTTACGGAACTAAAAACTCGTGCGGAATGAAAATTAGCCTTTTTATTTTTTCACAGGCAAGGCAAAGCTAGTAAGGAAAAACTAATTTCATAAAACGATGTAGCGTAATCGTGTATACCATGAAAAATTTTTACAATGTGAAATTCGAAAAAGTGTATTTTCCCCCTTTTTTGTGTCGGGTACGTCCGGCGCGTTTGTGTGAACACGCAGCCGGCGGCGTGCGCCGACTAGGCTGAGGCGGGTCAGCCAAGCTCAGCTCGTCCCGGCGGGCGCGCGTGAACCCGGGAGTATCGTGACTCGTCCTGTGACCAAAAATCAGATTTTTTAAACGCATACTTTCATCAAAATCGAGTGAGGAGCGTTACGGAACTAAAAACTCGTGCGGAATGAAAATTAGCCTTTTTATTTTTTCACAGGCAAGGCAAAGCTAGTAAGGAAAAACTAATTTCATAAAACGATGTAGCGTAATCGTGTATACCATCAAAAATTTTTACAACGTGAAAATCGAAAAAGTGTATTTTCCCCCTTTTTTGTGTCGGGTACGTCCGGCGCGTTTGTGTGAACACGCAGCCGGCGGAGTGCGCCGACTAGGCTGAGGCGGCTCAGCCAAGCTCAGCTCGTCCCGGCGGGCGCGCGTGAACCCGGGAGTATCGTGACTCGTCCTGTGACCAAAAATCAGATTTTTTAAACGCATACTTTCATCAAAATCGAGTGAGGAGCGTTACGGAACTAAAAACTCGTGCGGAATGAAAATTAGCCTTTTTATTTTTTCACAGGCAAGGCAAAGCTAGTAAGGAAAAACTAATTTCATAAAACGATGTAGCGTAATCGTGTATACCATCAAAAATTTTTACGTGAAATTCGAAAAAGTGTATTTTCCCCCTTTTTTGTGTCGGGTATGTCCGGCGCGTTTGTGTGAACACGCAGCCGGCGGCGTGCGCCGACTAGGCTGAGGCGGGTCAGCCAAGCTCAGCTCGTCCCGGCGGGCGCGCGTGAACCCGGGAGTATCGTGACTCGTCCTGTGACCAAAAATCAGATTTTTTAAACGCATACTTTCATCAAAATCGAGTGAGGAGCGTTACGGAACTAAAAACTCGTGCGGAATGAAAATTAGCCTTTTATTTTTTCACAGGCAAGGCAAAGCTAGTAAGGAAAAACTAATTTCATAAAACGATGTAGCGTAATCGTGTATACCATCAAAAATTTTTACAACGTGAAAATCGAAAAAGTGTATTTTCCCCCTTTTTTGTGTCGGGTACGTCCGGCGCGTTTGTGTGAACACGCAGCCGGCGGCGTGCGCCGACTAGGCTGAGGCGGCTCAGCCAAGCTCAGCTCGTCCCGGCGGGCGCGCGTGAACCCGGGAGTATCGTGACTCGTCCTGTGACCAAAAATCAGATTTTTTAAACGCATACTTTCATCAAAATCGAGTGAGGAGCGTTACGGAACTAAAAACTCGTGCGGAATGAAAATTAGCCTTTTTATTTTTTCACAGGCAAGGCAAAGCTAGTAAGGAAAAACTAATTTCATAAAACGATGTAGCGTAATCGTGTATACCATCAAAAATTTTTACAACGTGAAAATCGAAAAAGTGTATTTTCCCCCTTTTTTGTGTGGGGTACGTCCGGCGCGTTTGTGTGAACACGCAGCCGGCGGCGTGCGCCGACTATGCTGAGGCGGCTCAGCCAAGCTCAGCTCGTCCCGGCAGGCGCGCGTGAACCCGGGAGTATCGTGACTCGTCCTGTGACCAAAAATCAGATTTTTTAAACGCATACTTTCATCAAAATCGAGTGAGGAGCGTTACGGAACTAAAAACTCGTGCGGTATGAAAATTAGCCTTTTTATTTTTTCACAGGCAAGGCAAAGCTAGTAAGGAAAAACTAATTTCATAAAACGATGTAGCGTAATCGTGTATACCATGAAAAATTTTTACAACGTGAAAATCGAAAAAGTGTATTTTCCCCCTTTTTTGTGTCGGGTACGTCCAGCGCGTTTGTGTGAACACGCAGCCGGCGGCGTGCGCCGACTAGGCTGAGGCGGCTCAGCCAAGCTCAGCTCGTCCCGGCGGGCGCGCGTGAACCCGGGAGTATCGTGACTCGTCCTGTGACCAAAAATCAGATTTTCTAAACGCATACTTTTATCAAAATCGAGTGAGGAGCGTTACGGAACTAAAAACTCGTGCGGAATGAAAATTAGCCTTTTTATTTTTTCACAGGCAAGGCAAAGCTAGTAAGGAAAAACTATTTTCTTAAAACGATGTAGCGTAATCGTGTATACCATGAAAAATTTTTACAACGTGAAAATCGAAAAAGTGTATTTTCCCCCTTTTTTGTGTCGGGTACGTCCGGCGCGTTTGTGTGAACACGCAGCCGGCGGCGTGCGCCGACTAGGCTGAGCGGCTCAGCCAAGCTCAGCTCGTCCCGGCGGGCGCGCGTGAACCCGGGAGTATCGTGACTCGTCCTGTGACCAAAAATCAGATTTTTTAAACGCATACTTTCATCAAAATCGAGTGAGGAGCGTTACGGAACTAAAAACTCGTGCGGAATGAAAATTAGCCTTTTTATTTTTTCACAGGCAAGGCAAAGCTAGTAAGGAAAAACTAATTTCATAAAACGATGTAGCGTAAACGTGTATACCATCAAAAATTTTTACGTGAAATTCGAAAAAGTGTATTTTCCCCCTTTTTTGTGTCGGGTACGTCCGGCGCTTTTTTGTGAACACGCAGCCGGCGGCGTGCGCCGACTAGGCTGAGGCGGGTCAGCCAAGCTCAGCTCGTCCCGGCGGGCGCGCGTGAACCCGGGAGTATCGTGACTCGTCCTGTGACCAAAAATCAGATTTTTTAAACGCATACTTTCATCAAAATCGAGTGAGGAGCGTTACGGAACTAAAAACTCGTGCGGAATGAAAATTAGCCTTTTATTTTTTCACAGGCAAGGCAAAGCTAGTAAGGAAAAACTAATTTCATAAAACGATGTAGCGTAATCGTGTATACCATCAAAAATTTTTACAACGTGAAAATCGAAAAAGTGTATTTTCCCCCTTTTTTGTGTCGGGTACGTCCGGCGCGTTTGTGTGAACACGCAGCCGGCGGCGTGCGCCGACTAGGCTGAGCGGCTCAGCCAAGCTCAGCTCGTCCCGGCGGGCGCGCGTGAACCCGGGAGTATCGTGACTCGTCCTGTGACCAAAAATCAGATTTTTTAAACGCATACTTTCATCAAAATCGAGTGAGGAGCGTTACGGAACTAAAAACTCGTGCGGAATGAAAATTAGCCTTTTTATTTTTTCACAGGCAAGGCAAAGCTAGTAAGGAAAAACTAATTTCATAAAACGATGTAGCGTAATCGTGTATACCATCAAAAATTTTTACAACGTGAAAATCGAAAAAGTGTTTTTTCCCCCTTTTTTGTGTCGGGTACGTCCGGCGCATTTGTGTGAACACGCAGCAGGCGGCGTGCGCCGACTAGGCTGAGGCGGCTCAGCCAAGCTCAGCTCGTCCCGGCGGGCGCGCGTGAACCCGGGAGTATCGTGACTCGTCCTGTGACCAAAAATCAGATTTTTTAAACGCATACTTTCATCAAAATCGAGTGAGGAGCGTTACGGAACTAAAAACTCGTGTGGAATGAAAATTAGCCTTTTATTTTTTCACAGGCAAGGCAAAGCTAGTAAGGAAAAACTAATTTCATAAAACGATGTAGCGTAATCGTGTATACCATCAAAAATTTTTACAACGTGAAAATCGAAAAAGTGTATTTTCCCCCTTTTTTGTGTCGGGTTCGTCCGGCGCGTTTGTGTGAACACGCAGCCGGCGGCGTGCGCCGACTAGGCTGAGGCGGCTCAGCCAAGCTCAGCTCGTCCCGGCGGGCGCGCGTGAACCCGGGAGTATCGTGACTCGTCCTGTGACCAAAAATCAGATTTTTTAAACGCATACTTTCATCAAAATCGAGTGAGGAGCGTTACGGAACTAAAAACTCGTGCGGAATGAAAATTAGCCTTTTTATTTTTTCACAGGCAAGGCAAAGCTAGTAAGGAAAAACTAAATTCATAAAACGATGTAGCGTAATCTTGTATACCATGAAAAATTTTTACAACGTTAAAATCGAAAAAGTGTATTTTCCCCCTTTTTTGTGTCGGGTACGTCCGGCGCGTTTGTGTGAACACGCAGCCGGCGGCGTGCGCCGACTAGGCTGAGGCGGCTCAGCCAAGCTCAGCTCGTCCCGGCGGGCGCGCGTGAACCCGGGAGTATCGTGACTCGTCCTGTGACCAAAAATCAGATTTTTTAAACGCATACTTTCATCAAAATCGAGTGAGGAGCGTTGCGGAACTAAAAACTCGTGCGGAATGAAAATTAGCCTTTTTATTTTTTCACAGGCAAGGCAAAGCTAGTAAGGAAAAACTAATTTCATAAAACGATGTAGCGTAATCGTGTATACCATCAAAAATTTTTACTACGTGAAAATCGAAAAAGTGTATTTTCCCCCTTTTTTGTGTCGGGTACTTCCGGCGCGTTTGTGTGAACACGCAGCCGGCGGCGTGCGCCGACTAGGCTGAGGCGGCTCAGCCAAGCTCAGCTCGTCCCGGCGGGCGCGCGTGAACCCGGGAGTATCATGACTCGTCCTGTGACCAAAAATCAGATTTTTTAAACGCATACTTTCATCAAAATCGAGTGAGGAGCGTTACGGAACTAAAAACTCGTGCGGAATGAAAATTAGCCTTTTTATTTTTTCACAGGCAAGGCAAAGCTAGTAAGGAAAAACTAATTTCATAAAACGATGTAGCGTAATCGTGTATACCATGAAAAATTTTTACAATGTGAAATTCGAAAAAGTGTATTTTCCCCCTTTTTTGTGTCGGGTACGTCCGGCGCGTTTGTGTGAACACGCAGCCGGCGGCGTGCGCCGACTAGGCTGAGGCGGCTCAGCCAAGCTCAGCTCGTCCCGGCGGGCGCGCGTGAACCCGGGAGTATCGTGACTCGTCCTGTGACCAAAAATCAGATTTTTTAAACGCATACTTTCATCAAAATCGAGTGAGGAGCGTTACGGAACTAAAAACTCGTGCGGAATGAAAATTAGCCTTTTTATTTTTTCACAGGCAAGGCAAAGCTAGTAAGGAAAAACTAATTTCATAAAACGATGTAGCGTAATCGTGTATACCATCAAAAATTTTTACAACGTGAAAATCGAAAAAGTGTATTTTCCCCCTTTTTTGTGTCGGGTACGTCCGGCGCGTTTGTGTGAACACGCAGCCGGCGGAGTGCGCCGACTAGGCTGAGGCGGCTCAGCCAAGCTCAGCTCGTCCCGGCGGGCGCGCGTGAACCCGGGAGTATCGTGACTCGTCCTGTGACCAAAAATCAGATTTTTTAAACGCATACTTTCATCAAAATCGAGTGAGGAGCGTTACGGAACTAAAAACTCGTGCGGAATGAAAATTAGCCTTTTTATTTTTTCACAGGCAAGGCAAAGCTAGTAAGGAAAAACTAATTTCATAAAACGATGTAGCGTAATCGTGTATACCATCAAAAATTTTTACGTGAAATTCGAAAAAGTGTATTTTCCCCCTTTTTTGTGTCGGGTACGTCCGGCGCGTTTGTGTGAACACGCAGCCGGCGGCGTGCGCCGACTAGGCTGAGGCGGGTCAGCCAAGCTCAGCTCGTCCCGGCGGGCGCGCGTGAACCCGGGAGTATCGTGACTCGTCCTGTGACCAAAAATCAGATTTTTTAAACGCATACTTTCATCAAAATCGAGTGAGGAGCGTTACGGAACTAAAAACTCGTGCGGAATGAAAATTAGCCTTTTATTTTTTCACAGGCAAGGCAAAGCTAGTAAGGAAAAACTAATTTCATAAAACGATGTAGCGTAATCGTGTATACCATCAAAAATTTTTACAACGTGAAAATCGAAAAAGTGTATTTTCCCCCTTTTTTGTGTCGGGTACGTCCGGCGCGTTTGTGTGAACACGCAGCCGGCGGCGTGCGCCGACTAGGCTGAGGCGGCTCAGCCAAGCTCAGCTCGTCCCGGCGGGCGCGCGTGAACCCGGGAGTATCGTGACTCGTCCTGTGACCAAAAATCAGATTTTTTAAACGCATACTTTCATCAAAATCGAGTGAGGAGCGTTACGGAACTAAAAACTCGTGCGGAATGAAAATTAGCCTTTTTATTTTTTCACAGGCAAGGCAAAGCTAGTAAGGAAAAACTAATTTCATAAAACGATGTAGCGTAATCGTGTATACCATCAAAAATTTTTACAACGTGAAAATCGAAAAAGTGTATTTTCCCCCTTTTTTGTGTCGGGTACGTCTGGCGCATTTGTGTGAACACGCAGCCGGCGGCGTGCGCCGACTAGGCTGAGGCGGCTCAGCCAAGCTCAGCTCGTCCCGGCGGGCGCGCGTGAACCCGGGAGTATCGTGACTCGTCCTGTGACCAAAAATCAGATTTTTTAAACGCATACTTTCATCAAAATCGAGTGAGGAGCGTTACGGAACTAAAAACTCATGCGGAATGAAAATTAGCCTTTTTATTTTTTCACAGGCAAGGCAAAGCTAGTAAGGAAAAACTAATTTCATAAAACGATGTAGCGTAATCGTGTATACCATCAAAAATTTTTACAACGTGAAAATCGAAAAAGTGTATTTTCCCCCTTTTTTGTGTGGGGTACGTCCGGCGCGTTTGTGTGAACACGCAGCCGGCGGCGTGCGCCGACTATGCTGAGGCGGCTCAGCCAAGCTCAGCTCGTCCCGGCAGGCGCGCGTGAACCCGGGAGTATCGTGACTCGTCCTGTGACCAAAAATCAGATTTTTTAAACGCATACTTTCATCAAAATCGAGTGAGGAGCGTTACGGAACTAAAAACTCGTGCGGTATGAAAATTAGCCTTTTTATTTTTTCACAGGCAAGGCAAAGCTAGTAAGGAAAAACTAATTTCATAAAACGATGTAGCGTAATCGTGTATACCATGAAAAATTTTTACAACGTGAAAATCGAAAAAGTGTATTTTCCCCCTTTTTTGTGTCGGGTACGTCCAGCGCGTTTGTGTGAACACGCAGCCGGCGGCGTGCGCCGACTAGGCTGAGGCGGCTCGGCCAAGCTCAGCTCGTCCCGGCGGGCGCGCGTGAACCCGGGAGTATCGTGACTCGTCCTGTGACCAAAAATCAGATTTTTTAAACGCATACTTTTATCAAAATCGAGTGAGGAGCGTTACGGAACTAAAAACTCGTGCGGAATGAAAATTAGCCTTTTTATTTTTTCACAGGCAAGGCAAAGCTAGTAAGGAAAAACTAATTTCTTAAAACGATGTAGCGTAATCGTGTATACCATGAAAAATTTTTACAACGTGAAAATCGAAAAAGTGTATTTTCCCCCTTTTTTGTGTCGGGTACGTCCGGCGCGTTTGTGTGAACACGCAGCCGGCGGCGTGCGCCGACTAGGCTGAGGCGGCTCAGCCAAGCTCAGCTCGTCCCGGCGGGCGCGCGTGAACCCGGGAGTATCGTGACTCGTCCTGTGACCAAAAATCAGATTTTTTAAACGCATACTTTCATCAAAATCGAGTGAGGAGCGTTACGGAACTAAAAACTCGTGCGGAATGAAAATTAGCCTTTTTATTTTTTCACAGGCAAGGCAAAGCTAGTAAGGAAAAACTAATTTCATAAAACGATGTAGCGTAATCGTGTATACCATCAAAAATTTTTACGTGAAATTCGAAAAAGTGTATTTTCCCCCTTTTTTGTGTCGGGTACGTCCGGCGCGTTTGTGTGAACACGCAGCCGGCGGCGTGCGCCGACTAGGCTGAGGCGGGTCAGCCAAGCTCAGCTCGTCCCGGCGGGCGCGCGTGAACCCGGGAGTATCGTGACTCGTCCTGTGACCAAAAATCAGATTTTTTAAACGCATACTTTCATCAAAATCGAGTGAGGAGCGTTACGGAACTAAAAACTCGTGCGGAATGAAAATTAGCCTTTTATTTTTTCACAGGCAAGGCAAAGCTAGTAAGGAAAAACTAATTTCATAAAACGATGTAGCGTAATCGTGTATACCATCAAAAATTTTTACAACGTGAAAATCGAAAAAGTGTGTTTTCCCCCTTTTTTGTGTCGGGTACGTCCGGCGCGTTTGTGTGAACACGCAGCCGGCGGCGTGCGCCGACTAGGCTGAGGCGGCTCAGCCAAGCTCAGCTCGTCCCGGCGGGCGCGCGTGAACCCGGGAGTATCGTGACTCGTCCTGTGACCAAAAATCAGATTTTTTAAACGCATACTTTCATCAAAATCGAGTGAGGAGCGTTACGGAACTAAAAACTCGTGCGGAATGAAAATTAGCCTTTTTATTTTTTCACAGGCAAGGCAAAGCTAGTAAGGAAAAACTAATTTCATAAAACGATGTAGCGTAATCGTGTATACCATCAAAAATTTTTACAACGTGAAAATCGAAAAAGTGTTTTTTCCCCCTTTTTTGTGTCGGGTACGTCCGGCGCATTTGTGTGAACACGCAGCCGGCGGCGTGCGCCGACTAGGCTGAGGCGGCTCAGCCAAGCTCAGCTCGTCCCGGCGGGCGCGCGTGAACCCGGGAGTATCGTGACTCGTCCTGTGACCAAAAATCAGATTTTTTAAACGCATACTTTCATCAAAATCGAGTGAGGAGCGTTACGGAACTAAAAACTCATGCGGAATGAAAATTAGCCTTTTTATTTTTTCACAGGCAAGGCAAAGCTAGTAAGGAAAAACTAATTTCATAAAACGATGTAGCGTAATCGTGTATACCATGAAAAATTTTTACAACGTGAAAATCGAAAAAGTGTATTTTCCCCCTTTTTTGTGTCGGGTACGTCCAGCGCGTTTGTGTGAACACGCAGCCGGCGGCGTGCGCCGACTAGGCTGAGGCGGCTCAGCCAAGCTCAGCTCGTCCCGGCGGGCGCGCGTGAACCCGGGAGTATCGTGACTCGTCCTGTGACCAAAAATCAGATTTTCTAAACGCATACTTTTATCAAAATCGAGTGAGGAGCGTTACGGAACTAAAAACTCGTGCGGAATGAAAATTAGCCTTTTTATTTTTTCACAGGCAAGGCAAAGCTAGTAAGGAAAAACTAATTTCATAAAACGATGTAGCGTAATCGTGTATACCATGAAAAATTTTTACAACGTGAAAATCGAAAAAGTGTATTTTCCCCCTTTTTTGTGTCGGGTACGTCCGGCGCGTTTGTGTGAACACGCAGCCGGCGGCGTGCGCCGACTAGGCTGAGCGGCTCAGCCAAGCTCAGCTCGTCCCGGCGGGCGCGCGTGAACCCGGGAGTATCGTGACTCGTCCTGTGACCAATAATCAGATTTTTTAAACGCATAATTTCATCAAAATCGAGTGAGGAGCGTTACGAAACTAAAAACTCGTGCGGAATGAAAATTAGTCTTTTTATTTTATCACAGGCAAGGCAAAGCTAGTAAGGAAAAACTAATTTCATAAAACGATGTAGCGTAATCGTGTATACCATGAAAAATTTTTACAACGTGAAAATCGAAAAAGTGTATTTTCCCCCTTTTTTGTGTCGGGTACGTCCGGCGCGTTTGTGTGAACACGCAGCCGGCGGCGTGCGCCGACTAGGCTGAGGCGGCTCAGCCAAGCTCAGCTCGTCCCGGCGGGCGCGCGTGAACCCGGGAGTATCGTGACTCGTCCTGTGACCAAAAATCAGATTTTTTAAACGCATACTTTCATCAAAATCGAGTGAAGAGCGTTACGGAACTAAAAACTCGTGCGGAATGAAAATTAGCCTTTTTATTTTTTCACAGGCAAGACAAAGCTAGTAAGGAAAAACTAATTTCATAAAACGATGTAGCGTAATCGTGTATACCATGAAAAATTTTTACAACGTGAAAATCGAAAAAGTGTATTTTCCCCCTTTTTTGTGTCGGGTACGTCCGGCGCGTTTGTGTGAACACCCAGCCGGCGGCGTGCGCCGACTAGGCTGAGGCGGCTCAGCCAAGCTCAGCTCGTCCCGGCGGGCGCGCGTGAACCCGGGAGTATCGTGACTCGTCCTGTGACCAAAAATCAGATTTTTTAAACGCATACTTTCATCAAAATCGAGTGAGGAGCGTTACGGAACTAAAAACTCGTGCGGAATGAAAATTAGCCTATTTATTTTTTCACAGGCAAGGCAAAGCTAGTAAGGAAAAACTAATTTCATAAAACGATGTAGCGTAATCGTGTATACCATGAAAAATTTTTACAACGTGAAAATCGAAAAAGTGTATTTTCCCCCTTTTTTGTGTCGGGTACGTCCGGCGCGTTTGTGTGAACACGCAGCCGGCGGCGTGCGCCGACTAGGCTGAGGCGGCTCAGCCAAGCTCAGCTCGTCCCGGCGGGCGCGCGTGAACCCGGGAGTATCGTGACTCGTCCTGTGACCAAAAATCAGATTTTTTAAACGCATACTTTCATCAAAATCGAGTGAGGAGCGTTACGGAACTAAAAACTCGTGCGGAATGAAAATTAGCCTTTTTATTTTTTCACAGGCAAGGCAAAGCTAGTAAGGAAAAACTAATTTCATAAAACGATGTAGCGTAATCGTGTATACCATCAAAAATTTTTACAACGTGAAAATCGAAAAAGTGTGTTTTCCCCCTTTTTTGTGTCGGGTACGTCCGGCGCGTTTGTGTGAACACGCAGCCGGCGGCATGCGCCGACTAGGCTGAGGCGGCTCAGCCAAGCTCAGCTCGTCCCGGCGGGCGCGCGTGAACCCGGGAGTATCGTGACTCGTCCTGTGACCAAAAATCAGATTTTTTAAACGCATACTTTCATCAAAATCGAGTGAGGAGCGTTACGGAACTAAAAACTCGTGCGGAATGAAAATTAGCCTTTTTATTTTTTCACAGGCAAGGCAAAGCTAGTACGGAAAAACTAATTTCATAAAACGATGTAGCGTAATCGTGTATACCATGAAAAATTTTTACAACGTGAAAATCGAAAAAGTGTATTTTCCTCCTTTTTTGTGTCGGGTACGTCCGGCGCGTTTGTGTGAACACGCAGCCGGCGGCCTGCGCCGACTAGGCTGAGGCGGCTCAGCCAAGCTCAGCTCGTCCCGGCGGGCGCGCGTGAACCCGGGAGTATCGTGACTCGTCCTGTGACCAAAAATCAGATTTTTTAAACGCATACTTTCATCAAAATCGAGTGAGGAGCGTTACGGAACTAAAAACTCGTGCGGAATGAAAATTTGCCTTTTTATTTTTTCACAGGCAAGGCAAAGCTAGTAAGGAACAACTAATTTCATAAAACGATGTAGCGTAATCGTATATACCATCAAAAATTTTTACAACGTGAAAATCGAAAAAGTGTATTTTCCCCCTTTTTTGTGTCGGGTACGTCCGGCGCGTTTGTGTGAACACGCAGCCGGCGGCGTGCGCCGACTAGGCTGAGGCGGCTCAGCCAAGCTCAGCTCGTCCCGGCGGGCGCGCGTGAACCCGGGAGTATCGTGACTCGTCCTGTGACCAAAAATCAGATTTTTTAAACGCATACTTTCATCAAAATCGAGTGAGGAGCGTTACGGAACTAAAAACTCGTGCGGAATGAAAATTAGCCTTTTTATTTTTTCACAGGCAAGGCAAAGCTAGTAAGGAAAAACTAATTCATAAAACGATGTAGCGTAATCGTGTATACCATCAAAAATTTTTACAACGTGAAAAGGGAAAAAGTGTATTTTCCCCCTTTTTTGTGTCGGGTACGTCCGGCGCGTTTGTGTGAACACGCAGCCGGCGGCGTGCGCCGACTAGGCTGAGGCGGCTCAGCCAAGCTCAGCTCGTCCCGGCGGGCGCGCGTGAACCCGGGAGTATCGTGACTCGTCCTGCCCGAAACGTCTCGCTCTCGCGAGTGTGACGTCATCGCTCCCCCTCTACCATCTCTTTACCCGCCGTCAGCCGTCGAGAGCGCGGCGCGAGCGCTGCGGGAACCGAGCGGGAGTGGCGGCCGTTTTGACCGGCTCTAGTAACTATGTTATAGATCTAAATGTAAATAAGGACGAGATTTGGGTGAAGTACTTGAATTGTGAAACAAAAAATGCATTCTACATGTATATCTACATAAATACTCTGCAAGTCACAATGAAGTGCATGGCAGAGGCTTCATGGAACCGCTTTTATGATGTTTCTCTACAGTCCCATTCTCTAATAGCTGGCGGGAAAAAGGAACACTTAAAACTTTTCAGTTTTCGATTTGATTTCTCTTATTTTATTTTGATGATCATGTCTTCCTAATTAGGTTGGTGCTAACAAAATCTGTTCGCAATCGGAAGAGAAAATTGGTGAAAGAATTTTCTCAAATATATCTCCTCGCAACAATTATCGCCTTTCTTTTAATGATTTCCACCCCAACTCATGCATCATTTCCATAACACTCTCTCCTCTATATTCCGATAATGCAAAACGAGTTGCCTTTCTCTGTACCTTTTCTAAATTATCTGTCAATCCTACTTGGTGGGGATTCCACAATGCGGAACAATACTCCAAAATTGGACGCACAAGTGTGGTGTAGGCAGTTTCTTTAGTAGAGCTGTTGCATCGTCTATATATTCTGCCAACGAATCGTAGTCTTTGGTTCGCTTTCCCTAGAATATTTTTTATGTGTTCTATCCAATTTAAGTTGTTTGTTACGCATAGGTATTTAATTGAATTTACGGCCTGTAGTTTTTACATATATCTTGCAAATGAAGTGTAACGGGTTTCTTTTAGTGTCCTATGGATGACTTCACCCTTCTCATTATTAAGCGTCAACTGCACCATGCAGATATCTATATCATTTTGTAGCTGCTTTTGATCTTCTGGTGACTTTACTAACCGATAAGTGAGAGCATCATCCGCGAATTGTCTAAGGCAGCTACTCAGATTGTCTCCTAAATCGTTTATAAAAATAAGGAACAGTAGGGGCTCTATAACACTTTTCTGTGGAACGCCAGATAACACTTCAGTTCTATTCGATGACTTTCCGACAATTACAACATACTGTGTCCTTTCTGACAGAAAATCACGATTCCAATCGCATAATTGTGGCGATATTCCATAAGCACTTTGATTAGAAGACGCTTGTGAGGTACAGTGGGAAAAGTATTCTGGAAATATGGAATAGATTTGAGCCTTCCAGAAATAGGAATAGAGTCACAAAAATTCTTGCAAGAATCCAAGGAATTAATGGCAGATTGACGATCGTGATTTGAGGACGGCAGGGGGTCTGAGTTCATGGAAATTTTGTAGCATCGTGGTGTCCCCAAATTTTCTAGAGGCGACGGAGATGTTTTCTTGATGTACTGTTATACATTTTCGAGACACTGTCTCTCCCTTCCTCTCTCTCCCTCTCTTTGCAGGGGATGCAAGGGAGGGGGATTATAGGGCTGTAGCCTCATAGCAACCCTTTAGGGATGGATTCGCGTATCCTATGCAAGGAAGAGTTTGCAAACGTTTCAGAAAGAAAGCGCATTATTACTTGGTTTTTGGACTTGAAGCAAGTGATTCTTTCCATTTGTTTGAACTGTGGAGGTATTGTTAAAAATGAGTTATGGTGGCCGTTATAAAACATGCATTGAGAAAATCTTAGTACAAAGGTTTGGTTTTTCATAACATTGCACGTCCACATATGGTCAATTGTAACCGAAACAAGACGTTTTAAATGCGAAGTGTTTGATCGTCCACCACACAGTCCAGATTTGACGCCGAATGGCTGCCATCGCTTGTTATCAGTAAAGTCATTGTTCGCTACACAAGGCAAACTGCATGCGAGTGTAAACAAAGGGTTGAAATCGCAGGCGTCAGATTTCTATAGAGACAATATACAATACCTTGTGCCATGTTACGTCAAGTGTCTTTAATCTGAATGCTACGTATGTAGGAAAATAGCTGACGAATGTACTTTTAAAATGTATACAATTCTTCTTTTTTTTAATTTAAAATGGTCTATTTTTAAATTTTTGTTATTTAAAACAAATTTTATTCTTTTTTATACAAATAAGCCAATTTCTGTGGTTAAAAGGGTCGTGTTTTCTAAAAAAAATTATTTGTAGTTAACAATTGATTTTTAATTACAATTCCCTCGTGAGGGGCTACTGGGAAGTAGGGCCATGGCCGTATTGGTTCTCGGTCGGCGTGGTTCTCCAGTCTGAGGGGCGTCTCATAGGGAAGTGAAGCGTCTTACAATGCCTCCCTCTTCTTCCGAATTGGCTCTTTCCGCCTTCACGTGGTGCACGGGGTGCATCCCACTTGGTTCGTAAGAAGCCTGGGCAATGCTGAAGGAAAAGGTGCAACCCAGATGTGGAAGCAAAGGGTACGTGGCGCAGGGGGAGCTGTGTTGGGGACTGACCATCTGTCCTCGAAGGGTTGTTGAGGGCGGCGGTGGCCGGGCGGCAGGGTTGAGCATCACTGATGCTCACTCCGACCATCTGCTCCTCTGCATGCCTCATTTGTCAGCGTGGCATTTTGGTTTGCATCGGGAAGTGCACTCCACTGTGTCCCTGGATACCAGGGGCATGTTCCGCCAAACTGTCGCTGTGGTGACATGGCACGGCTAGGTTAGCTGGGTCCAGACCCCTGAACGACTGTGAGACCAGTCCACTACCTGAGTAGGAGTGGATACTTGGCCTTTGGGTGGGAGCTCGGGCTAGTAGGGGGCGAAGGGT
The DNA here is from genome assembly GCA_026315105.1 of Locusta migratoria. Taxonomy (NCBI): domain Eukaryota; kingdom Metazoa; phylum Arthropoda; class Insecta; order Orthoptera; family Acrididae; genus Locusta; species Locusta migratoria. The sequence continues at coordinate 811,162,328 of CM048744.1, read as the reverse complement.
AAGATGTATGGAGTATGGAGAGAACTTGCTGGCATGTGCTAGGTGAAATCGTCGATGACAAGGCCGCCAAAGGGGACCAGTGCACTGGCAACGGAGTGTTGAATCCAGCGACTCAAGAAGAGCTGTGAGGCGAAGTCAGAGGGCGAGCTGCAACTAGTTCGCTTCCTCCCCCTCCTTCCCATCCCCCAGTCCAGAGAGGCCGGTCCAGGGAAAGAGAGAGACCTCTACTTTTTTCGCTTGTCTACAATCATGGCGGACATAAAGGCAAGCAGTTCGAATGTGCTCTATGTGAAAAATCCTCCTTCATCCAGGGGGATGGGGAAAAAGATACTACCATTCTGGTAACAATGGCACGGGCGCCACTGCCTGGTGCCACCTCGTAGACCACCTCGGAGCTGGTCGCCAAGTCGCCAAGTGGCACAGAGCAAGAGTCAGTACTACAATGGAACATGAAACGAGCTCAGGGACTGAAGTGGGAAGAACAGGAAGATAAATAAGGCTGATGTAAAGGCTGTCAAGACTGAGCTCGCAGCTTGGGAAATCCATCAATCGAAGTTGGAAGAAAAGATTGAACAGCTGGAGGAACAGATAGCTCAGTTTCAAAAGCAACAAACAAACAATTCATATTCGGGGGTGATGGCACAATCTGTGCCAAAACCCATCTATAACATAGAGAAAGTGTCATAACGACGAAGATCAGCGGTCTTTCTGAAGCCCATGCCAGGTCAAAACATCAGAAGATGAAGGAGATATTTACAAAAACTGTGGATCCGGCCACACAAAATAAAGATTAACGGAATAAAGGCAACGAAAGCAATAGTATCAGTCGATGTAGCGACAGATGAGGATAAGAACAAGATTCTAGACAATAGAAACTATACAGGTCAGTGAATGTGAGGGGCTAAGGAAAAAATCTTTGGTAATATTATTCGATGAGAGACAACTCGAGGAAACGAGAGGAAATATACGACTTGGAGGAGCTGTACAACCAAGCAGTCATTTATAATGACAGAGTGGATTGTAGCAAAACATGGCCAGAATGCAACGTACATACATATTTCCCCTAAATTGACCATAAGTTAAGCATTGGACAGCTAAATGCACATAACGAGAGACGCGTTATGCTAGAACAAGAGGAAAGGAGGCTGGATGTAGTCTGTCTACGGGAACCATATTCCCAAGTGGGACGTTTCTCTTTTGCGTCAGTTAGTTGGAAAGTAATGGCCACAGGGCAAAGACCACGAGCAGTCATTTTCATTACCAACAAATCAACGACAGCAACTGTGCTCAGTCAATTTTCCAACGACCACTGAAATGTCATGGAGTTACAATCACCCACAGGAGTCATTGTAATTGTCAGTATGTACTTTCAGTACGGAGAAAACATAGAGAACTACCTAGATCACCTAACGACAGAGATCACGGATTTGTGGGGTCGGAAAATAGTAATCACTGCAGATGTGAATGCGCATTCTCCTCTGTGGTACAGCCGCACTCAGGATTAAGATATTAAGATGAGGACAAGGTTGAAGAGACACTCTCCAGTTATTGGTTGCAAACAAACCAGGGAACCCACCAACTTACACTAGCGATTGGGGGCGATGGCACCAACATTGACACAACACAAATTACATCAAGCCTGGCATCAAAGATTGATGGCTGGAGAGTTCAAGACAGACAACCAGCGATCATAACTAAATAACCTTTTGTATCTTTGAAAGTGCGTGCGGAAGGAACACAGTGTGGGAAACACAACTTAATTACAACAAAACAGACTGGGAGCGTCTCGCGACGGAGCTGGTCATTCCGAGGTTGCCAAAGGTAGGGCATGTACGAATGAACATAGATTGGGCTGCCGAAGGGCTGGTTGGTGCAATCTCCAATGCAGTGAAGGAAACTGTGCCAACTAGGAGGCGGGCCGTGGCGGCCTCTCCATCGCCATGGTCTGCTGAGCTACAAAGACCGCGCCAGTCGGTCAGAAAGGCCCAGAGGTATTATCAACGCAGAGTGGTCTGGCAGAAAAGGCAGTACTTGGCTCCAGAAGTACCGGGAGGAAAAAGAAAGATTCTCCAAAGAACGGCAGGGAACAGTACATCTTGAGCCAACTCGCCACGGATCACTTGGGAGTCCCATATCAACTCTTATGGCAAAAGATACGATGCATAGACGGACAACGAGATCCAGGCGACGGTACGAGCGGAAGGTGAACATTATGTCAATGAGACACATGTTTATCCCTTCTCCCAAGAAGAGGGGATGATTAAAACACTGAAAAGAGGGAAAGCCCCAGGACTACACGGGATCACTGCAGAGGTGGTGCAGTTCCTGGCCCTCTAGTTGGTTCCTTGAATTACCGAGACATATAATGAGGTACCTACCCAAAGACATGGAAAAAGGCCAACGTCGTTATAATTAAGAAAGGAGCAGATAGGGATGCGATCCTGGTCCTATCCTATCAACTGATCTGCCTCTGGGGAAGCTATTCAAGATAATGCTGGCTTGTGCAAGTTCAGTGACAGGCAGTTCGGATTTCGGCCGTGGCTGCCGTCTGTGGCTCTAAAGCGCACAAGTATGTAATAGGCATCATGGTTGACAAACGTGGTGCCTTCGACAACCTGCGATGGCCCTCGCTCTTGTACCTTCTCAGGAAGCGTCTGAGGAGCTATTGTAATGAAAAGGAAGTCGTGCTATCATCTCGCTTCGAAAGCATCTCGAAAGTAGTAACGAAGGGCGTCCACAGAAGTCTGTCCTTGGGCCCCAATTCTGGAATATGAATATGGAGCCTAGTGAAGATGTCCTGGAGGTGATAGCATTCGCTAACATCCTTCTCCTACTGGTAGGTGGCCACAGCCGCGAGGACTTAGAGCCAATGCCTGAAAGGGCTATGCAGATCTTCGCAACGTGGTGCCAAAACACCAAACTTGATATAGCACCAAGTAAATTAATATACCTGCTTTCATAGGCCAATTAGTCCGCAACCCCACTGTGAGGTATGACGAAAACCAGTTATTCGGCACCAGCAAGCTAAATATCTAGGAGTCATTATAGACGAACGCTAGAACTTTACAGCCCACATAAATGCGGTAGCTGAGAGAGCGCTGGCAGAGGCTAGCTGGGATAGGGCACAGGAGATTTCATCTGCCGCCTGATCTCATCAGACTCACATTATACTCACATCTATGATGGCATATGGACACACAGACTCACAAGTGTGATGCGTGTCCTGACCGTCATAAGGGTGCAGCGCAATATGCTATTTGCGGGAGCGAACAGGACCTCACCAGAAGGAGCCCTCTTGGCTTTGCTCCCTTTACATCAATATAAGAGAACAGGTAGCCTGGTATTGGGCATAGAAGAGGAACCTGGATAAAGTCGAGAAATTAATTGGGGTCAGGGTGTGTTCTAAGCTAGAAACTAGGAAACGTGGAGAGGGATTATGAGAAGACATATGGAATCGAGAAGAGACTGGACGAAGAACACATCAGTGTCACCCTGATGTTTGGAAAATGTTAATGATGAAGCACTTCAAACCAAGTAGAGGTATACGGCACTTTTTGACTGGGCATGGTCCGTATCCGTCATATCTATTTCCATTTGGTAAGCAGGATACACTCGCATGTAACTGTGGGACCGAGGAGGGTACTCTGGTGTACTTGTGCCCCACATACGATAAGAAAGCCGCCGACCTGCGAATCCGGCTTCCTCACAATAATACTTACGAGCTAATAAGGGACGCAGACACCTTTAAGATCCTAAACGTGCTTAGAGATATAATCTCTAAGAAAATCAGGGATGATTATCTGGAAATCAACAATTAATCGTGACAAATAATACACTGACAGTCTCTCCACGCTCTGCCATGCCGTCGGGCACGGACTTGTGCGTCTCTGGCTGCATTCCGCCGTGGCCTGGATCTGGGGGAAGGGGAGGAAAACCACGGATTGGACAACACAAAGTCTATTGACTCCTTAATTTGTAGTGGGTAGTTTTAGTCTGTAGTGGTGGGTAGACTAGGAACCAAGGGGAATTGTTTTTTTCAGCACCTGCAGTAAGGGAACGGGGCAGCCCAGTGCCAGGGGCACTTCTGACGTGTTTAGCTCGGCAGACACATCGAAAGCATGTAGGTTTGTACATATCTGGCACAACCTGTAATACTGCATGTTTAATACTGAAACTAACAAGTAGTAGTAGTGTAAAAGGAGAAACTTAATTTCAGATAAACAATGTAGAAGTAACAATGGTCTCTTACTAACAGGATAGCCCTTCTGCAAGGGTTTGAGACCATAAATGACATATCGATGGCTATAAATACAAGGTAGTATGAGTGCGTTCACTTGTGGATGACTAGCAGGCGACAACCTGAAATTCGTGGACATTAACTGACGACGACAGACTACAAGCCCGAAATTTCTTCGGCCGCTCAGTTAAGAGGTTTTGGCTACATAATAGGCGCACAGTGTGTAGGTGTGCATCGTTATCCACTCACCTGCGTCGTGGCTGCCGGGCAGTATGATGGTGTCGTCGCGGAACCAGGAGGAGACGGAGACGTCGTCGCGGACGAAGGGATCTCTCTCTACATGTGTGCTTCAAGAGCCATCCACTTCAAAGCAAGTTGATAACTGCACGTTCTGTTTGACGTACTCACCTGCGTCGTGGCTGCCGGGCAGTATGATGGTGTCGTCGCGGAACCAGGAGGAGACGGAGACGTCGTCGCGGACGAAGGGCGGGATGACGCAGCGCAGCACCGCCGTGTTGCCCAGCAGCGCGTGCGCGCGGTACACCTGCACCTCGTACTCCTGACGCACCACTGCAACACAGGATGGAGGCTCGTGTTACGGCCGAAACGTCGTGAAGTTAGCAATAATGTTAGTTACATGTATAACGAAATTAGACAGTGTGCAATTACCCTATGACAGTTGAGATGAATTTACGTTTGCTGGCATTTAATCGAGCCCCCATCACAAGGGGTGGGCAAATGCGCTACCGCGTGCGCTCACGTTGCTTGCCCTCTACACGTCTCTGCTAACGCGGTACAACCAAAGCGGAAAAAAATTGCTGAAGAGGCTTTAGAGTCTCAAAGCGAAAATGAAGACCTTGTGGATATTAGATTTTGCGTCTTCAACTGTCCTTACAATCATACGTGATACACTCAATGAGTTATGAGACTGATCGCATGACGGCCCTGTGGTGCACTATAGTTTATAGGTGACGCCGTGGTATAGTACATTGCCAGTTAGCCTCTGATCCTGCAAGAGACAGTTGAGTGCATGCACGTGAAGCACACGTACGATCGATATCCTGAGGTTGAGATGAATTCGCCAATCGGAACCTGACACTCTCATAACTGCATGATACATCATGGTACTTGCCACAGAATACTGAAAAAAAAAATGTTTGTACAACTTATGGGACTTAACTACGGGGTCATCAGTCCCTAAGCTTACAAACTACTTATGAACTAGCTAAGACTAAAGACGGCACAAATATCCATGCCCGAGGGGGGATTCGAACCCCCGACCGTAGTGGCCGTGCTGACCGTGACTGGGGCGCCTCAGTCACCTCGGCCACCGCGGCCGGCACAGAATACTGACGGACGACCTCAACATGTCTGGTGTTACCCATTACAGAGTGCCCCGAATCCTGTTACAAATTCAACGTGATGAACTCATGACCTCATGAGTTGTAACGTAATAACTGAAGACGAAACATGGTGTTTCCATTACGATATGCAAATGAAAAGACTATCAGCCACCTGGAACACACCGTGTACAACATACAGAGTCGTGTGGAGGCCTATTATGTAGCCAAAAACTCTCAAATCTTATTGTCTGTACCACGTAGGATTGTAAAGACAGTTGAAGACGCAAAATCTAATATCCATAAGGTCTTCATTTTCGTATAACTTTGCCCATATTTTTGTCGCGGTTTTTGGCTTTTAATACAACACTTCTGCTGTGGGTAAAGAAACTTTAAGAAACGTCATTCGAGAAATTTTTGAAATCTGTACTCTTTACAAATGAAATAATTCTTGGAAAGGATAAATTGTGCCAATTAGAGCACAATTTATCCTTTCCAAGAATTATTTCAGTCAGGTAGACAGTTTCAAGTACCTGGGATGTTTTTTCTCACAGGATGGCAACATAATGAAAGAGCTGGAATCGAGGTGCAGCAAAACTAATGCAGTGAGTGATCAGATAAGATTTACTCTCTTCTGCAAGAAGGAAGTAAGTACCAAGAGTAAGTTAGCGGTGCACCCCTCTATCTTTCGACCAACTTTATTATATGGCAGTGAAAGTTGGGTGGATGCTGGTTGCAGGTACTAATATATGGGAACAATGACAGGAAGGTGTCCGTAATGAGGAAATCAAAGGAAAACTGGGAGTTATCATCATAGATGAAGCAGTTAGAGCGAACACACTCGGATGGTAGGGTCATGTTACACGCATGGTATAAGCAATGTTACCTAAGAGACTCATGAGCTCGGCAGCGGAGGGTAAGAGGAGTCGGTGTAGACCAAGAAGAAAGTACTTAGATTCGGTCAAGAATGATTTTGAAGTAAAAGGCATAACATCAGACGAGGCATCAATGTTAGCATTGAATAGGGGATCATGGAGGAATTTTATTAGAATTACTATGCTCCAGACTGAACGCTGAAAGGCATAATCAGTCTCTAAAGATGATGATGAAGATGATAAATTGTGCCATAGATCTGATTGATGAATTTGTTGTAGTCTTACATGGTGTGTCAGAAGTATGTGGTACTGCAACTATCTACATTGAAACAAATTTAGCGTAATATTGTTAACATTTGCATCCATATTTCTCTGTTGCCAATTTAGTTTATTATGTTTTATTATAAAGTTAAGAAATCCCTGTATTTTACAATACAATTTTTTTTCTGCAAAAAAAAAAAAAATGTTCAAATGTTTGTAAAGCTTATGGGACTTAACTACGGGGTCATCAGTCCCTAAACTTACAAACTACTTATGAACTACTTACGAACTAGGACGACACAAATATCCATGCCCGAGGGGGGATTCGAACCCCCGACCGTAGTGGCCGTGATGACCGTGACTGGAGCGCCTCAGTCACCTCGGCCACCGCGGCCGGCTTTTTTTCTGCAAGACTATGGTAAGCAAGGGATTTATTTTTAATTCTTCAGCGCGATTTTGGTTGCAATAGGCGAGAGTTTCTATTCGTGATGTAACATACCAAACTGATGTAATATTTTTGCAGTGAGTGTTACTTTGCAGCTCTTGTAATGTAAGTAGTCATGAATTTCACTGGAGGAGGATCAGTGAGAGGTTTTTCACTTTAGAAAATATTGTAGCATCAGAAATAACTTACACACTCACTCACTGACAACTATATAAAAACAACACTGTTTTACAGCAGAATATTTTACATCCAAAGTGGAAGAGTTGGTGCATAAGTTTGCAGCCAAGCGTAAATTCATTTCGTTTTCTTTGCGATGTAAGTATTTTAAGCTGTTATTTCGTTTTCATTCAAGGATACGTCTGTCCACCATTTCATGCTACATCTACTCGAATGATAGGCATATGTTTTACCTATATGGCGTTAGTATTTCAGAAATATCTTGATTATAATAATTTCAAAGAAATTTAAAGTTATTACAAAGTCAAAGAAGCTGGTACAGCCCCCTAATAACGTGTAAGGCCTCCCCTCCATCAGGTACAAGTGCCTCAGCGCGACGTGGCGTGGACTTGACGTACATCTGAAGTAGTGATGAAAGGAAGTGACACCATGCACTTACAGAGCTGTCGATAAACCCATAAGAGTGTCAGAGGGTGGAGATCTCTTCTGCAGAGAATGTCACAAGGCACCCCAGATAAGCTAAATAATGTTCATTTAAACCCTGTTGACGGGCCCAGAAAAAGGCGTAAAGCTTTCTGCCATGCAGTGAGCCAGGGTGCACGTATGAGGATTCGGCTGCAAAACCCATATCGATGACGTTTAGTTGAATGGTTCGCATGGTAACACCTTTTTAATAGCCCAGCATTGAAATAGCAGCATTTGTGGGAGGGTTGCATTTCTGACACGTAGAACGATTCTCTTCAGTCATCTTTCTTCCCGTTCTTGCAGGATCATTTCCGGCCTCAGCACACAGCGGTGTTCGAGATTTGAGATGTTTTACCGGATTATCGATATTCACGATGCAATCCTAAAATGTTGGTACTTGAAAATCCTCCGAGAAGCTGTGTTCTGTGTTCCATCTCTCGTGTGCCGACTATAACAGCACGTTCATATCCCTATAACCTGCCATTGCCATTTTAGTATCACTAACCGAACCTAACGCCTGCGCCAGACATCTATTGTTTTATGCAGGCGTTGCCGCCCGCAGCAGCGCGGAAATAGCTGCGCGCTCTAAGGTGCCTTGTTTCAGAGTGCACGGCCGTTTCCCCCTGGCGGTTCGAGTCGTCTCTCTGCCATGGGTCTGTGTCTTGTCCTTAGAATAATTTAGTTTAAGTATTTTGTAAGTTTAGGGACAGATAACCACAGCAGTTAGGTCCCATAGCTTTATGAACATCTGAACCGTTTTGCCGACCGTAGCATCGACCTCTGAGTGTTTACATATGCATGCATGTACCAGATTCGTTGCCTGTCCAGTGTAATTGTAAGAATATGTATAAGCCCGTGCTTCGCAACGAATGTTAAAGTAGATCCTCTGCATAACATCGCTTTTAACGTTCCGGTTCCAAGTCAGCAAAAATAGAATCGTTACTGGATCGATTTGTCAATAAACTTAGTTGCCCTTCCCAAGAATTCGGACAATATAATTTTCTAGGCAATTTTTTTCGAAAAAAGTTAAGATTCCAATAAGTACGCACCTAAATCAGAATGTAAGCTCCATAAATTAGATTTTCGTTGCGATACACTCAAGTTACCTGTGGAAACCTCATGGGAATTCGTGAAGTTGGTTTGGAGACTAGAGGTTTCTAATGTAAGAACAGAGTCGAAAACAATATATATTTTTTCCGTGATACGATTTTGATAAGTTGACCGAAATTTCGCTCACGTTTCTTGTGAAAACTGCAAGAAAATTCGTCTTGAAGTTTAAAATGAACACTGACAGGTTTGTTATTAGTATAGATAAATGACAATAACCGTAAATAAAAAAGGTCGATATAAAAACTTCCATTCGAAGGCTGTACAGTCCAGAATCAGTATGTTAATCACACAAAAGCGCCGTGAGTATTTAAGGAAACCACCCCACCGACACATTAGGTTGAAGACAGCCACGTGATAATCGCTAGGGGAGAGGTCTGGACCGTAGGGCAGCAGCTCGAATATTTTTCACTTGAAATGGCGTACCTTCTGCGTTACGACATTTGCGACATGGGACTACGTTATTGCTACCAGCACAGTACTCCGCTCGCTATTCCACGATGTCTTTTTCGACAGACATGCTACCCATACACATTCTTCATTATTCGACTGATGTTTGGGAGAGTTTTAATAGCCAGCCGATAACCTGTTTTGCAGCAGGTACAGTGCAACCTTCTGACAGTACTGCTAAGGCAGAATTACTAAACACAGCTTTCCGAAATTCGTTCACCAAAGAAGACAAAGTGAACACTCCCGTATAAAATCCAAAAACAGCAACCACCATGCAAAACTCAGAAGCAGATGTTCCTGGAGTAGTAAAACAACTTAAGTCACTAAACAAAAACAAATCTTCCGGGCCAGATTGTATACCAACTAGATTTCTCTTAGAGTATGCTGATGCCATAGCTCCGTACTTAGCTATAATTTACAACAGATCACTCACGAAAGATTCGTACCAAAAGACTGGAAAGTTGTCCAAGTTACACCAATATTCAAGAAAGGCAATATGAGTGATACACGAAATTACAGGCCAATCCATTTGACGTCGATTTGCAGTAGGATTTTGGAACATATACTTTGTTCGAATATTATGAACTACCTCGAAGAGAACGACCTATTAACCAATAGTCAACACGGATTCAGAAAGTATCGCTCTTGCGAAACACAGCTTGCCCTTTATTCACATGAAGTGTTAAGTGCCATCGACAAGGGATCTCAAATCGATTCCATATTTCTGGATTTCCGGACACTGTTTTGACACTGAACCCCACAAGCGGCTTCTTATGAAATTGCGTGCTTATGGAATATCTCCCCAATTATGCGATTGGATTAACGATTACCTATCAGAAAGGACACAGTTCATTGTAACTGACGGTAAGTCATCGAGTAAAACAGAAGTGATATCTGGTGTTCCACAGGGAAGCGTTATAGGTCCCCTACTCTTCCTCGTGTTTATAAACGATTTAGGAGACAATCTGAATAGCTCTCTTAAACTGTTCGCGGCTGATGCTGTCGTTTATCGGTTAGTGAATTCAACAGAGGATCAAAAGCAACTGCAAAGCGATTTAGACAAAATGACTACATGGTGCGAAAATTTGCAATTGACACTAAATAGAGAAAAGTGTGAAGTAATACACATGACCACTAAAAGAAATCCGTTGAACTTCAATTACGCGATAAATCAGTCAAACCTTAAGGTCGTAAATTCTACCAAATACCTAGGAGTTACAATTACGAACAACTTTGACTGGAGAGAACACATAGAAAATATTGTGGGGAAGGCGAACCAAAGGTTACGTTTCATCGGCAGAACGCTTCGAAGATGCACCAGCTCCACCAAAGGGACTGCCTACATCACACTTGTGCGTCCTGTCCTGGAGTACTGTTGCCCGTTGTGGGACCCTCACCAGGTGGGTCTGACGGAAGACATTAAGAACATTCAGAGAAGGGCAGCTCGTTTTGTTTTATCACGTTACGGGGGGAAAGCGTAACGGAAATGTTGCACGAATTGTGGTGGAAATCATTAAAAGAAAGACGTTATTCATTGCGGCGTGATCAGTTTGCGAAGTTTCAATCACCGACTTTTAGTTCTGAATGTGAAAATATTTTGCTAGTACCCACCTACTTAGGGAGACATGACCATCCCAATAAAATAAGAGAAATCAGATCGAAAACGAAACGATTTAGGTGTTCTTTCTTCCCGCGCGCTATTAGAGAATGGAACGGTAGAGAAAAGTCTTGAAAGTGGTTAATGGACCCTCTGCCAGGCACTTAAATGTGATTTGCAGAGTTTCTAAGCAGATGTAGATGTAGAAAAAGCGAGAAGCGCGAGTTAGGCTTCCAGAGACACAGGGAACGGCGTGGTCCGGCGCTGGCCAGGGAAGAGGTGGAGGTGGAGGCCCGCACGTTCGACGTGACAGGTGTCCGCCGCCCTCCGCATATATGAGCCGGCGCTAAGCTCGCAAAAACCTCACACCCAGTCCGGTTTTATCCCCTTCGCTGTGAGTGACGTCCAATAATATATATTTTTTTTCTTTTTCTGCCTGCACGACTGACGATGGGAATACCGTGCCATACATAATACCGCCGTCTGCAGGCGGATCTAGAGTGAAACGGAAGTGATAGCCGGGACCTGCGTGCTTTTGTTCTCCTTTATCAGTATTGGTATTTCCCCGATTAGAGGATTTTTAAATTATTTGTTGCCCCACTAAGGCGACGATTTACATAGCTGATATATATACGCTATGCGGTGTGTTTAAAAAATGCAGCATGATTACTTGTATATACAGGGTGTTTCACTAAGTGTGTTTGCCTCTGTAACTTATAAAATAATAGGTGACGGGAAATTTTAATGCGGTAGGTCAATACAAGAAATGTTACTCTTTCTGCGGAGCTATGAGCATAGTTTATTCTATTATTCTCCAAAGAGTTACAGCACAAAGATATAATTTTTTAAATGGAACAATAATTTTTTTTCTATCGTGCATTGGATTCATTCAAACCAGCTGCGTCCAAATTAATTTAAACTACATTCCTATCACTGTTAGTTTTGGAACTACAACCCTTCAAAGTTTAGGGGGTGGAGGCTACTACAGCGTAGCTGACTGGCTGGTGGTAATGAGACAGTGGGCCGTGCCCCAGGGGATAGCCACTCGGCCAGTGAGCTACGCTATCGCAGCCTCCGCCCCCGGAATTTTGAAGGGTTGTAGCTCCCAAACTAACAGTGATAGGAATGTAGTTTAAATTGATTTGGACGTAGTTGGTTTAAACGAATCCAATACACGATAGAAAAAACTATTGTTCCATTTAAAAAATTATATCTTTGTGGTGTAACTCTTTGGAAAATGATACAATAAAGTATGTTCATAGTTCCGCAGAAAGTGTAACATTTCTTGTGTTGACCTACCGCATTACAATATCCCGTCACCTATTATTATATAAGTTACAGAGGCAAACACCCTTAGTGAAACACCCTGTATATCTATGTATTCTATGTAAATACCTATATATTCCGCAGGCCGCCTCGCGATGCGTAGCGTAGGGTACTTTCTGTAACAGTGTCCCTTCTTCCTTTTTCCTGTTGCAGTTGCGTAAGAGAATACAAAACTGCAGGACTCTATCCACATAGTCTTTTCACGAGATACATGTAAAAGAGCATTATATTGGTCGACTCTCCGAGAAGCGTACGCTCTCGGAACTGTGAAAAAGACCATACCGTGGTGCAGTACCACTCTCTCTGTCTCTCTTTTGAAGACGCTTTCGGCTTACTAAATGAACCTACAACGAAGCGTGCTGCCCTTCTTTGAATCTTCTCGAACTCCTTGCGAGCTTACACATGAATTTCGAAAAAATAAACTAGGAAAAAACACACTATTCTGTGCAAGGTGATAAAACTATACACGATTTTCTCAGTTATTTCCTTCAGTTGGTTCGAGCCCCAGTGCTACAACACGGAAAAAAAACACAAATAAATCATCCATTCACAGACTGTGTTTGCTTGTGGTTCCGTAAAGTTCGGCTGTAGACTCTATTTGCTATACAAACTAGTTGCGTCGTGTCTTGGGGCCAGCTAAATTTATGATGCCTCGGTGTATAAGAATGTGTCATACCAATCGAGCCCTTCTCTTAGTCAAGGTATGCCACAAGTTCCTATCTCCCCAAATCTGTTCAATACCTTTGCTTTCCTTCCCAGCATGCTCTATCTACAAATTGAATAACATTGGAGAAAGGTTACAACCCTTTCTTACTCCCTTTCCAACATCTGCATCCCTTTCATGCCTTCAACTTTAATAACAGCTGTTTGTTTAATGTACAAGTAGTAAAAAACTTTTCGTTCCCTATATTTTGCCCCTACTGACTTCAGAATTTGAAGGAGTGCACTCCAATCAATCCTGTGAAAAGCTTTCTCCAAATCTACAAAAGTTAGTAATATAGATTTGCCTTTCCTCAATCTAACATAAGTGTTATGGTGAGTATTGCCACCTGTATTCCTACATTTCTCCTAAATCCGAACTGATCTTCCCCGGGGTCAGCATCTATCAACATTTCCATCCTTATGTAAATAATTCGTATAAAAATTTTGGAACCATACTTATTAATATGATGGTTTTGTAATTTTCGCACCTGTCTGCGCCTGCTTTCTTTGGCATGGGGATTATTACATTTTTCTTAAAGTCTGCGGATATGTCGCCTATCTCATACATCTTACTAGGTGAAATAATTTGTCATGGCTGGTTCTCTCAGAGACTTCAGTAGCTCTGAGGGAATGTCATTAACTGCAGGGGCTTTGTTTCGATTTAGGTCTTTCAGTGATCTGTCAAATTCATACCTCAGTATAATGTCATCTATTTCATCTTCATCTAATTCCTCTTCCCTTCCTATACTATTGTCTGGAAGATCCTTTGAAGAGCCCCTCTATTTCAGCTTTGCCTTGTTTACTCATAACTGGTTTTCCATCTGAGTTCTTGTAATTCATAAAGCTATTTTTCTTGTCTCCAAATGTCTGTATTTCCTGTAGGCGGTATCTATTTTCACCTAGTTACACATAATACTACAAATTTGTATTTCCTTCTAGCCACTGCTTCTTAACTATTTTCCACTTCCTGTCACTCTCATTCCTCAGTCATGTTACTCCTTTCATTAATGAAATTAAGGTTTTTCTGTGATGTCCAATGATTTCTTTACAGGTCTTGCGTTTTATCTTTATGAATAATTGTTTTTCAAATATGGGTCAGGTATTTATCTTGTCAAGCATAATAAAGTCAACAGTAGTTTCTTTTAAGCCGTGAATCGGCCCTTTTATCGTTATGAGATCAATCGAAGTTTCTGTTTCGGCTTTGAGAAGTAAGCAGAAACCATCGAGGTTTAAATGGGACACTGAATGGCGAAACTGGGTTTCCACAACGGTTTTGAAACGTACGCACGTTTGAGTAGCTTTCCTAAAGCCCCTCTGATTCGCCAGAAGCTAGCCCATGCGGTAGATATGTATACGAAAATTATAGCTGACCCTTTATCTATGTTGTAAGGGAAATGTCAAAAATGTCGTTTCATCTTAATTGCGTAGTCATCTCACAGAATTTTAACTACGAGGCCTGGCGGCGGATTTGCATGGTAAAAGCTGACTTCTACCACACTGATTTATATTTTTATTACTTTTTTCTTTCTTGTTGTGAAAAAGTCAACGTCAATTTTAAGCGGCGCTATCTAACTGTAACTGATATTGTATTCACTTATGAAAATTATATAGTTACATTAAAAATAAAAAGACGTCGATATTTACAGGAGTTAGGACTCGTTATCACATCCCAAAGAACATGCTACTTAACGCACTATCCTTTACTGAAAGCCTGATCCCTATATCTGTAGCGCTTCATAAAATAAAAGGGGTGAAGGTATAGATTGATTTATCGTATTAAAAATAAGAAAAAGACCTGTCATACTCTTTACGCTAGAAAAACTCAGTAAAACTTAAATTTGTTCTCCGTTTTTTTTACTGAACAGTTTTCTCTGATAACAGGGTTCACGGAATACAATGCATTAAATGTTCAAAGAAGGTAATCCTGTCTCAGGGTAGTATTTAATTCAGCATGTGCCTTATTCGAGAAAGAGTACGTTTTCGTTAGATGCTTATTTTCTGAAGAATTTCCTGGTTGGTACTCTCTTACTGAAAGTCTGCCTGGATAGCTCCGATAAGCGTTCAGTGAGGTAATTGGTCTACTGTTATTATACTATAATTTTACTTGAAGTAGGAGGGAAATTTGTTTCTTTTATGGTGGAAGTTCTGTAAAGGCTACTCTTATGTAATAGGTTTTGTTACACACGTCTCGAGTTATTCTTGTTACATTTGTATACAACTGCTAACGATCGAAACGTAGTAATAACTGCGTTGCATACGACAGTCTTTAAAGGCAACTACATCTCGGCGTTTACGGCGAAGTTCTCCGTGGCCGCTACCAGCTGAGAGAAATACACGCAATTCCGCTCAATTAGGTGGAAACTTCACTTAGCAAAATATCTGCTTTAAAGATTTATTAAAGCTATCCACGCTTTTTTCTTCATTATCTCCATGTAATGCTATTTTCTTCCAGTGGTTGGGGCTCCAGTGTCTGACGTAAAAAAAGTGAGCCTTTTTTTGCATCATTTGGTACATATTTCATTCTATCCAAAGTTGCATAAGACTTCATAAAATCCTTCTTATACATGTACATGGTATAAATAAAACAAACGACAGGCTAAAAAGTCGTAAAAAGTGACTTCCGAAACAAATTGAACAATACATGCTCGGCAACATCAACCATCGACGCTAAGTGGCGTCGTAGTCAGACACTTGAAAATTTATTCTGCGCCGTACTTGTCACGCTCATATGCATTTCGTTAACGAGGTTTTATTCTGATTCTGTTTAGTTTTGTAGAAACGTTTTAAAATAGTGACTCTTTTTCGCCCGTAGAATCTCTCTCACCTCATTATGTGCGTCAGCTGAATTGTTGAGTGCTCTTCAATCCAGATGTGAATAGAATGTCTGTAGACTAAAACGGGAATAATTCATGTTAACTGCTCAAGTAATCAACAATTTTTTTGAACATCAACTCCAAACGGAAATGTAACCAAGATCGCTTGTCTATTATCCTTCATTTTATGACAACCAGTTTCGATGAAAAAAAAAAAAAAAAAAAAAAAAAAAAAAAAAAAAAAAAAAAAAAGACATTGTCTTCAGCTCAGAATTCTTTACAAATATCGGTCACACGCTTGTACATATTTGAAGTAACGTTAAAATGTTCATGGGCAAATATTGCACGAAGTTATTAAAATATGGCTTCGTGCTGCGTTTATATTTGAAAATTTTAACGTTACTTGAATTATGTGCAAAACGGGTAACAATATTTATAAGCAGTGCTGATCTTAAGATGAAGACGACTTAGTTCATCAAAACTGGTTCTGCTTCTACACTTCTACATGGGATACTCTGTAAATCACATTTAAGTGCCTGGCAGAGGGTTCATTGAACCACCTTTATACTATTTATCCCCCATTCCATTCTCGAATAGCGCGCAGGAAGAGAGAACACCTGAATCTCTCCGTTCGAGGTCTGATTTCTCGTATTTTATTCTGATGATCATTTCTACCTATGTATGTGGTTGCCAACAATACATTTTCGCATTCGGAGGAGAATGTTGGCGATTGGAGTTTCGTAAGTAGCCACGCCGCAGCGATAAACGCCGTTGTTGTAATGATTCCCATCCCAGATCCTGCACCAATTCCGCGACGCTGTCTCCCCTGTATTGTGACAATACAAAACGAGCTGCCCTTCTTTGGACTCCGTCAAGCCCACCTGATAAGGATCCTACACTGTGCAGCAATACTCCAAAAAGAGATGGACAAGCGTAGTGTATGCAGTTTCTTTAGTAATTCGGTTGCATCTTTTAAGGGTTCTGCCAATAAAACGCAGTCTCTGGTTCGCCTTTCCCACCACATTATCTGTGTGTTCTTTCCAGTTTACGTCTGGAGTAATAGTAATTCCCAGGTATTTAGTGGAGTATACGGCCTTCACATTTGACTGAATTATCTTGTAAACAAAAATTAACAGATTTCTCTTCGTACTCATCTGGATGACTTCACACATCTCGTTATTTAGAGTCAATTGCCAATTTTTACACCATACTGATATCTTATTTAGATCATTGTGCAGTTGGTTTTGATCTTCAGATGATTTTACTAGACGGTAAATGACGGCGTCATCTGCAAACTACCTAAGAGAGCTGCTTAGATTTTCTCCCAAATCGTCTATGCAAATAAGGAACAGCATAGGAACAATAACACTAACATGTGGAACGCCAGGTATCACCCCGATGCCTTACCATCGATTACTACAAACTGTGTCCTCTCTGATAAGAAATCCGGTTTGTGAGGTACGGTGTGAAAGGCCTTCTGAAAATCAAGAAATACGAAATCAATATGAGATCCCTTGTCGATAGAACTCATCACTCTGAGTGAGTAAAAAGCTAGTTGTGTTTCGCATGAACGTTATTTTCTAAATCCGTGTTTACGTGTTCGAGATAATTCATAATATTTGAGGACAGGATATGTTCCAAAACCCTGCTGTAAATGATGTTAAGTAAGGAGCTACCGCTTCAGCATAATCGGATAGAAATCTAATGTGTATACAGTCTTGACCAGAAGACTTTTTCTTGTTTCAATTGATTAAATTGCTTCACCACTCCGAGGATATCTACTTCAACGTTACTCATTCTGCCCTGTGTTTGTAATTCGAAATCTGGAATATTTGTTTCGTCTTCTTTGGTGAATGAGATTAGAAAAGTTGTGTTTACTAAGTCTGCTTTAGTAGCGATATCATCGGCAGGATCGCCATTACTATCAGTTACTGAGGGTATTGTCTGTGTTTTGGCCCTAGAATATTTAACATGAAAGACTAAAAAAACGATCTTGGTTACATTTCCGTTTGGGAGTTGTTATATAACATCGCTTTCCTCCTGCTGTTTCAGGTAATGAGTCTATCTCGTTCTCACCATGTGCGTAAGATAAAGTATTTTCTTACCTTACCTAAT
Source organism: Locusta migratoria (assembly GCA_026315105.1). NCBI lineage: Eukaryota > Metazoa > Arthropoda > Insecta > Orthoptera > Acrididae > Locusta > Locusta migratoria. The sequence goes on along the minus strand of CM048744.1, from coordinate 811,144,418 downwards.
AGTAAATTTAACCAAGGTAGTCAACATTACTGTAATAGATTTGTGATCATTGGTTTAATGACAGAAAAAATAATGGACTGTTTGTCACCGGATCACAGGTATCTAATTTGCAGAGCAGCATAAGTACTTTCCGCAGGAGCGTGTCAGCTATTTGTTAAGTAGTGAACTTTGACGACAGGATGAACAAGTAAAGCAAATAGATAGTGCAGTTGAGGAAAGGTTGCTAAAGCCCCCGGCCCCTCGACTGCCACTATCGCCTCTTAACCACTTTACTCACAGGGCTAAGAGTTTTCGCAGGAGGGACTTCTAAGCTTGTGAAGCGGCATGACAAATGCTTTAATGTGTTTGGAAATAATATTAAAAGTAGCTGAGGTGGTGTACTGTTTACTGATCTATAATAAAGGTCCCCACAATAAAGTTTTTTGCGAAAAATATATGCGAACTTACTTTGACAGTCACCCTGTCACAATTTCTGCTTCATATTTTTCCACATGTGTTTAGATCCTGTTACTCTATAATCAGTGAATTTACGTTAATTTTACTTCAAAAGGTAATATTGGTTGATAAATATGTACAGGCATTTTAATTATTGTCGTCATATACTTGAGCGTCACATTTGATTACTGTTACTGTCGTCTGCCTTTCGTTCCACAGCTAACACTTTAATAAATGTAAAAAAAAAAAAAAAAAAAAAAAATTAATTGAAGCTCTGTGTTTGACTTAGAATGTATACTTCTATTATAAGGTTTAAATTTGCAACCTTCGGTACTGTGAGGAAGATGTGTGTTTCTGTTCGTAGAACTTCATTTGGTCTCTGTTTGGTTTCCAATGGTTTCGAGTTTGTCAATTTCGCAGAGATGTGCACAAATATATTACTCTTCCAAAGAGAGTAAAAAAAAATAACATGGTAGATTGGTGAACGTACGGCAAACAATTTATCAATGTTTATCCTATAGAGTAACATGAAACTCCGTTCTCTACCTGTTTTATTTGCTTGTCTAACAGCGATGAAGCTTTGCTGAATGTGACAAACATCCACAAGTCAACGAGAATACTCATTCTGCTACCTCAGCCAATCCCTTTAGTTAGGTATTTTAGGCCATTATTTCAATATGGATTGTTGTTCTCCTTCGGTTATTCTGCTAAAGCCCATTAAATATTATAATAACAAATATCAAATTGTATAGAGTCACAAAGATTGACACTGTAAATTTACGAGTCTACGAGTACGCCCCCGAAAATAGTAAACAGCCGGAATATGATGATCGTGGTAAAAATCACAGTGATTTTGTAGTAGCCAGGGTGGAAAATGAAATTCTCTTTCTATAAATTTGTGACTGTCACACCTTAAGTGAAAGCAACTGAAAAAAGTTACAGTATTTCGTGTGCTATTTATCTTTCAATAACTGGAGCAATTATTGTAGCAACACCAGAACTGCTGATTACCATTTCTAAAATGATAACACAGTACAAGCTGCAGACATTTTGGACTGACCTGAATGAACTTGAGATCTGACCTCACCAGAAAAATAAATTATCTACGCCCCTGTATTCTTTCAGTATTTCCAGTGATCATTTTCTCTGTACTTTATCCAGTGTCTATATATAGTTTATGCAATTAATATGCATTGTACTGTATTTCATGCGTTTCTTTACAATTTGTTGTATTATAAATATATTATATCTAAAATGTCTCACATTTCTGGATTCATTTCGTTCTACTGATAAAACGCATTAAATTATCGTCTCCAGTTATTCGGTAATAGCTCCCATCCAATAGAGTGAATTTTGTATGTGCTTGACATGATACAAGTCGGGGGTTCGATCTAATAGCTGATATCCAACTATGACTGTAGCCCTCGAGGTGTAGAGCTTGGGCACTAAGTCACTTCCATGAGATCCATTCTACTAGACATTGGGATGTTACCCTCCCCTCCGCTTGATGTGCCTTGATGTAGACCTTGAGCTTCAGTTTATATATCATAGTAGACAATGAGTGACATGTGCACCCATGGTATCTGCTTGTAGACCTAAAGCACCAAATCAACACAGATCACTATTATATATCTGTCCATTTATCTATCTCCAGAAACAGACGACTTAAAATACAATATGTGACAACAGACATAAACCTAGGCGTTTTTGTATCTACTAAAATGCAATATTATGTTCTCGATATAATAAGAAATACAAATATGGCTCTTTGTTCATAGAACCAATATTACATATTATTAATACATAAATTGATTGTAAAACTCTTTTAATGACTCCATAGGAAAATAAATGGAGCATAATGTTACACTGACAACATTGTTAGCTTTTATTTTACACAACAGATTATGAAAAGAAAATTTGCGTTTCCATTATATCATCATGTTTTATATGAGAAAATTATAGTAGTGTTTTTATAATTATTTTATCTATGACTTTAGAAAAGCAAATAGAATTTTAATGGGGCATTTTATCCATGAGAACATAAATACAAGAAATTTGGAATTTTATAATAATTTTACTATCTGGAAGTCATTACTTTAAGATTGTTTCATTGGACGTTACTATACGATGCACATCGATTTTTATGCATATATCGATCATAGATAGTCTTTGATACCACACTATAATAATTTTTTGCTTATTTGTACACAAACGTTCTCCGTGATGGACCTACGATATGCGTGCAACATATTTTATCATAAAAAAGGTTCATTCTCGACATACCCATACATATCTAAGAACAGAAAGTAAACATGGCGAAATATTATCATGTGATATTTAAATATTAATAGGTATGTAATTTAAACACGTTACCAGCCAAGACACGTTTTAATCATTCGAATGACCGGTTTTGTCTGATTTTTTAACATAAAGTCTTTACAAAAGAACTGCATTTACCAAACGTAATAGCAAATTAAAAAAATATATGTATATATAACAATTGGTATGCACCTCATGTACATCTCGATGTTACACCTCATTTAGGCTACTCTCTCTTATTACAAATATCTCTGTGCAATTGCATGCATCCATACGGATGTGAACTATAAATAATAATGATAGAGTTTGATATACATAATTAGATTTCATGTACACATTATCTCAATTGTAGAAGAGGCACTAAGCATAAGGTATCTAGTTACATAATGGACTAATAAGTGCAAAGACAAAGATATTGCATGTGCACAGTTGAGTTTATGATAAAACATAGTCTTTGCCCAGTGAAGCAGTCATATATAGTTAATAAAGTGATGTTTTGTTTTTAGGGACCGCTATATCATGTTAAGCATCGTGGATCTGTATACTACTGATATAGTTTGTCTACTTGCCTAATCATTATATGATGAATCGTAGTGATGGTTCAGTGTGTCTTGTAAATGTTTGTACGTAATTTTATCATTAAAAATTACATTAAGTTTCCTTTATTAACTATATACAACTGCATCACAGAGCAAAGACTATGTTTTATCATAATCTCAAACGTGCATATGTAAAATCTTTGTCTTTGTACTTATCAGTCCATTATGTAACTTGATACATTGCACTTAGTGCCTCTTGTACAGCCATTGAAGAAATGCCTACGGGAAACTGATGATAAATGTCAAAAGAAATTTCAGAATTGGTCGTAAATTACCATTTATTTTTTGCAAATCGATTTCGACTACAGAATACTCATCTTCAGTGTAAAATGCACAATCTAATTGGTATTATTTGTAAGATATTCCAGATATATTGACAATTTGGCACCTTATATATTTTGTAAGTATGCCTTGGGGCTTGACTTATAACAGTGCAGCATAGCCGAAATGGATTTGCAATAAATAAATGGTCATTTACATCCAATGCTGAAATTTCTTTTGATATTTGTCATTTTATGGCCGTGGTGGACACCGCTACTAATGGAGTCTTCATTTCATAAATCCAATGATTTATATCAAACTCCACCATCATTATTTATATTTCACATCCGTATGAATGCTTGCAATTGTACCAAGATATTTTTAACAAGAGTTAGAAGATAGGGCCTACATGAGATGTAACATCATGTTCAAGAGAGAAAAAAAAGGTGCTGTTAGGTTTGGTAAATGCAGTTTATGTTAATAGAAGATGACGTCTAATACACGTCGAAACCAGTCACCCGAATGAATAAAAAGCGATCTTTGCGGGAAACGTGTGTATTGATTGCAGATCGTCCCAGCTAACCATGTGTTCCATACATAAGAATGTAATTATGTTAAATGTGGTATTATGTAATATATAACAGTTACATATAGTTGCATAGACTACTGTTATAAATAATATTCATCTCGGGTATGCAGCTGGATACCATCGTCAACTAGACACGATTTTCAGCAGACCAACTGGCTGCCATCTTCAGGTGAGAGCACAAAACACTAACTAGCCGGAAACTGATAAAGAACAAGAAACAGCAGCCCCTTTATACACCGTTGACGACCCACCGCGCGTGCACGAAACCAAAGTAGAAGCCACCTAGGCGCAATAGAACCAGTAGCGCGCAGGTGGAGATAAACGGCAAAAACGATGGGTCGAAAACAAGGCTAGTTAAAAGAAACAGCAGGTCGAAATGAAGACCGTTGTTGCTTGATGTCAGATAAAATCGGGTTCCAAGTTTTACTTAGTGTAAAACCCTTGTCCCTATTAATAATATTATCGGCCATACGAATTTCCATCGATTCTTTGAGAACACATGCCCAGTAGCGGGAAGCAGGAGCAATCAGTTTAGTTTCATCGTGTAACATCTTGTTGAATGAGGGACACAAGATGTTATACGATGAAACTAAACTGATTGCTCCTGCTTCCCGCTACTGGGAATGTGTTCTCAAAGAATCGATGGAAATTCTTATGGCAGATAATATTATTAATAGAGATAAGGGTTTTACACTAAGTAAAACTTGGAACCCGATTTTATCTGACATCAAGCAACAACGGTCTTCATTTCGACCTGCTGTTTCTTTTAACTAGCCTTGTTTTCGACCCATCGTTTTTGCCGTTTATCTCCACCGGCGCGCTACTGGTTCTATTGCGCCTAGGTGGCTTCTACTTTGGTTTCGCGCACGCGCGGTGGGTCGTCAGCGGTGTATAAAGGGGCTGCTGTTTCTTGTTCTTTATCAGTTTCCGGCGAGATAGTGTTTTGCGCTCTCACCTGAAGATGGCAACCAGTTGGTCTGCTGAAATATCGTGTCTAGTTGACGACGGTATCCGGCTGCATACCCGAGATGAATATTATCAGTTACTACGCCGGGAAAGTCTACGCAACTACTGTTATATATGTTTTATGGACTTGAAGATGACGATGTAGAAATCGCGAAACAGGTCTAAATAAAGCAATTTTTAAACTAGCTATCTTGGCTTTTATGCTTATGCAGTTTCCCATTACAAGGGTGAATTCTCTTTGCAGAACTCAGGAGGCCAACGACCTCCTTGGACTTCAGCAACCTTTCCGTAATTGCGCTATCTGTTTCGTTTATTGGCCCACCCTGTCGTGAAAGTTCCACTACTGCCCCACAAATAGCTGACACACTACTGCGGAAGGGCGTTTAAATTTTTTTTATGGCGTCACAAAAGCGTGGGTGTCCCAGTTTTATTTCAAAATTCACGGGACTATATATATTACGAGAAATGGCGAACGTCACGTGCTTTATGCCGCAGTCGACAGTCACCACGACGAAATACACATCACGTGCGGCCATTAGGACGGCAGTAGGCAGTATACGGACTACGGTGGACCCGCGTGCGTCCCCAGTGATATATGTGCAACCCCCCTCTCCACCCCCCAAACCCTGCCTCCTCACCCCCTCCCACTGCATTATGCATCGGCGAGAACTCTCGGCAAGACCCCCGCCGCGCAGGGTTCCATTAATACCTCGTTTACGGAGGCTTCGCATTCGATACAGCCGCGACGTCCTCCTCGCTGCTCGCTCCTCCTTCGCCTCCGTCCGTCCCGTCCCGCCTTTTCATTAGTTCTCCGCCGCTTCCTCGGTTTCTTATCTCCCTCTCCGCCGGGTCCTGCAGGAGGAAATCCTGGGCGCGTTATTTCTCCTGCACGAGTCCGTCTGCGGGGCCCGGGGTTTCCGGCGCCGTGTCACCCCCTGGAAGGATTTATGGACGCTGTATATTTCTGCGACTGCCTTCTGCCTACTACTCGCCGGATCGGCGCACTCTTCCCGTCTGCGTCGTTTTCCGTAAACTACCCGCTTTTCTGCGTCGTTTGGCGCAGAAGAAAACAAAAGAGGCACCACATTATCGCGCCTGCAGTTAAACCTGCTTCAGGTAATGGAATTACTACCAAATGGGGGGAATGAATTCCAAGGGAAGGGAGTAAGACAGGGTTTTAGACTTTCTCCAATGTTATTAAATTTGTACGTTGAGCAAGCTATAAAGGAAAGCAAGGAGAAATTTGGAGAAGTAATTAGAGTTCAGGGTGAAGAATTAAAAACATTGCGTTTTGCCGACGACATAGTAATTCTGTCAGAGACAGCAAAGGACCTGGAAGAGCAGTTGAACGGAATGGACAGTGTGCTGAAAGGTGCATATAAGATGAACATTAACAAGAGAAAAACTAGGGTAATGGAGTGCAGCCTACCATGTTGGTAAGAAAAAAATGTAATTTTTTTTTTAATCAGTTTTACTTAATAACGAGTGATTATTTGTTTCTACAAGTTCTCTAAAGTTTCGATGAGTTATGAAATGGTGTAAATCTGAATACGACGATTTATATGAAATAGGAATATATGAAATAGGAATATATATGAAATAGGAGATACTGTACTGAGAGAAGAATTTGACAGAGCCCTGAAATACCTAAGTCGAAACAAGGCCCCTGGAGTAGATCATATTCCCGCAGAGCTACTGAAGTCTCTGGGAGAACCAGCAATGACAAACCTGTTTCACCTGGTGTATGAGATGTATGAGACAGGCGAAAATGTTATAATCCCCATTCCAAAGAAAGCAGGTGCAGACAGGTGTGAAAACTACAGAACCATCAGTTTAATAAGTCATGGTTGCAATATATTAACACGAATTAGTTACAGAAGGATGGAAAAGCTGGTAGAAGCCGACCTCGGAGAGGATCAGTTTGGATTCAGGAGAAATGTAGGAACACGGGAGGCTATACTCACTTTACGGCTTATCCTAGAAGATAGATTAAGAAAAGGCAAACCTACATGTCTAGCTTTTGTAGATTTGGAGAAAGCTTTTGACAACGTTCATTGGTATAAACTCTTTCAAGTTATGAAGCAAGCAGGACTAAAATATAGGGAGCGTAAGGTTATTTACAACAAAAAGTGGACATCGATTGTCAGAGTTGAAGGCCATGAAAGAGATGCAGTGGTTGGGAAGAGAGTAAGAAAGGATTGTAACCTTTCTCCAATGTTATTCAATTTATACATTGAGCAAGGAGAAATTTGGAAAAGGAATTAAAGTTCAGGGCGAAGAATTAAAAACATTGCGTTTTGCCGACGTCATAGTAATTCTGTCAGAGACAGAAAAGGACAAGGAAGACCAGTTGAACGGAATGGACAGTGTGCTGAAAGGTGCATATAAGATGAACATTAACAAGAGTAAAACAAGGGTAATAGAGTGCAGTCTAAGAAAATCAGGTGATGCTGAAGGAATTAGATTAGGTAACGAAACAATAAAGGAGGTAGATAAGTTTTGTTACTTGGGAAGTACAATAACAAATGATGGTCGCAGTACAGAGGATATAAAATGCAGAATGGCAATGGGTAGAACAGCGTTCTTGAAAAAGTGAAATTTGTTAACCTCGAATATTGATTGAAGCCTAAGGAAGTCCTTTCTGAAGGCATTTGTGTGGAATGTTGCCTTGTATAGGAGTGAAACATGGACGATAAACAGTGCGGACAAGAAGAGGATAGAGGCTTTTGAAATGTGATGCTACCGAAGAAGGCGGGTGGATCGCATAACTAATGAGGAAGTATTGAACAGAATTGGGGAGGAAAGGAATTTCTTGCACATCTTGACTAAAAGAAGAGATCGATTGGCAGGACACAGCCTTAGACATCAAGGAATTGTGAATTTAGCTTTGGAGCGAAGTGTGTGGGGTAAAAACCGCAGAGGAAGACAAAGAGATGGATACAGTAAGCAGATTCAGACAGATGTAGGTTGCCGTTCTTATGTGGAGTTAAAGAGGCTTGCTCAGGATAGGGTATTGTGGAGAGCTGCATCAAACCAGTCTCCGGACTGAAGACCACAACAACAACAACATTTACTTCATTATTAGTTTACGTAAGACGTAAATACCTTTTACTTCGTGAACGATTCCAGATATCGAAACAAGGTTTTCTGCAAATGCTAGAATGTAACCGGCTCGTGCTTTAGTATGTAATGAAGAGTCGGTATCCAAGTCATGGAATGTATGACATTATCTGCAAATGAGGATATAGTTGAAATTTGTACCCAGCCGGAATTCGAAGCCCGGGTCTCCTGCTTTCTAGGCAGTTGCGCTAACCCCTACACCACTGTGGACACAACGATCATCACACCTGCAATGGAATAGTCAAGCACGCCTCCCGCCAGATACAAATTCTTAACTTGCCCTGCCGCTGTTACCCCTAACTCATAGTTATTTTAACTGATTCCTGTAAGAGTAAGGGCCTAGGCGTGTCTCTGAACTGAAGACAGGATCATTGCCCGTCATCGGAAATTGTATAAGATACTCCTAGCCACACGTCTCCGGAGTCACACGAAGGGGAGCAGCTTGAGCATCCGGACATGTCGCCATGCGACTCTTCGCTAAAAAGTAAAAATAAATGAATAAATCTTTATCTTTATATATAACGCAGAGTGTCCGTATGTTTGTGTGTACGTAATGCATCCAAATCTACAGTTTTGTTCCAATCTTTGTGAAATTTTACACACGTAAGCTTCAATCCATGAGGACGGTCGCCGTAAGTGTATGAATCACATACAACAGATAGTTCACGATATATGACGTCATAAACAATGATAAACTGCGGGATTAAGTGAAAATGCTGCTCATTTTCTCCTAAACCACTGGACCGATTTCAACCAAATATGGTATACATATTTCTTACGTGAGATAACAATTGCTGTAGGAGTAAGTACCACATACGACACACAGTTCAGGAAATATAACGTCGTAAACAATAGGAATAGCAAGAAATTGACCCATAATGCGACGAGACTTTACAAATACACTGTACTTAGTGACTTGCAACAAACTTTAAATATAATTTAAAACCTGTATTAAACTTTTTCAATCTGACAACCACATCAAAATACCGAAAGGAAAAAAGTTTCTCACTTACTACTTTTCCACTGTTCATGTACTAAAACTACGGCATTCATTACGACTTTCAATTTATAATTTCTACACTACAAATTGTATTACAGACAATATACACTCATAAAGTTGAATGTATCTTCCAAATTGTATCACAGTACTATATGTAGTTCATGAGATATGAGCACATAAACACCACCCCATCACGCATCAAGTTTTAGTCTATTATTAGAGATTTTACAGATATACTTGACTTATACAAATGAATATATACCTGATAAATTATACAATTGTAAAACATAAACTCAATAAATATGAGATTATACGAATTTTATAAGTCATTTGTATTTTGACTACTATCTTTCTTTGTTTGGATACTGCATCAAAATTTTGTACATTAAACACGACAGCTTTGTTTCATATATATATTCTCCGATAAATATGATACGATTTTAGAAAAAAGGAGATGGACAGAGAGAGAAGGGATAGGAGAAGTACTAACTCAAGGCATCTGCAAACAACCTAAGAGAGCTTCTTACATTTTCTCCCAAATCGTTTATGTAAATAAGGAACAGAAGACGACCAATAACATTACCAAGTGCAACTCCCGATATCACGTCTGTTTTAGTCGATGCCTTACCTTACTACAAACGGTGTCGTCTCTGACAGGAAATCCCCTATCAGTCGCAAATTTGGTGCGATATACCATAATCACGCGATTTGAATAAAAGCAGTTTGTGAGGTACGGTGTCAAAAGCCTTCTGGAAATGAAGAAATACGGAATCAATTTGAGAAACCTTGTCGATAGCACTCATCACTTCGTGCATGTAAAGCTTATTGGGACTTAGCTGCAGGATCATCAGTCCCTAAATTTACAAACTACTTATGAACGAATTCATACTAAAGACAACACAAACATCCTTGCCCGGGGGAGGATTCGAACTTCCGACGCGGGAGGTGCGCGATCCGCAACGTGGCGCTCCAGACTGCTCGGCTACGCACTACAGGTACTACGTAGAGTGTATGTAGTTCCCTCTGCTTGTAGCTGCGTAGCTACGATGGGTGTTCAAATGAAAAGGTACGAAACGACACTGTCGTTGATATTACAGTCTTAATTCGAAAGTAATCACTAGAGGCCTGAGTACAACCATCCCGCTGTTTAAAAAAGTGTTTTATTGATTTATTTATGTTTTCTTGACTCGAGTAAGTAGTTCTATCCCTTCCCTCTCTGTACATCTCTTTTTTCCAATAACATGCCAATAAATAAGAAATAACGTTGTCTCGCATAATGTACAAAGAAGTACAGTACCCAAACAAAGAAATTTAGTAATTAGTAATAGACATGACGGCATATAAAATTCACACGATCTCGTATTTATTGAGTTATATGTTGTACAATTGTATAATTTTTCATATATGTATTCATTTGTATAAGTGCTGTGTGTCTGTGAAATCTGCTACGAATACAATTTGTAGTAAAGAAGAAATAGATTAAAACTTGGTGCGTGATGGGGCGATTTTCCATAAACTTTACTGTATATGTGTTTATATCTCGTGAACTACGTTTCGTACTATGATACAATTTCGAAGCTACATTCAGCCGTATGTGTGTATACTGTATGTAAAATTTCCTGCTGCTACAATTTGTAGTATAAAAATTGTAAATTGTAATGTCATACCGAATGCAGTAGTTTTAGTTCATGAACAGCACAAAAGCAGTAAGCGAGAAACTTTCTTCCGTTTATAATTTTGCTATGGTTGTCAACGAGAAATAGTTCAATAAAGGTTTGAAATTTCGTTTAAAGTTCGTTGCAAGACGCTAAGTAATCTCGTTCTCATATACTGTATTCATAAAGTCTCGTCGCATTATGTGTTGGTTTCTTGCAACTCCTATTCGTTATGACGTTATATCTCCTGAACAATGTGTCGTTTGAGGTTCGTACTCCTACAGAAATGAAAGGAATATGTGTATCATATTTGGATGCAATCGGTCAAGTGGTTTAGGAGAAAATAACCATCATTGTTTATGACGTCATATCTCGTTAAATATGTGTTGTACGTAATTCTCCTCAGAATGCGGAAATATATTGTTGACTCCAACTTACATAGGTAAAAAAGATCATCAGAATAAAATACGAGAAATCAGCACTCGTACGGAAAGATTCAGGTGTTCTTTCTTCCTGCGTACTATTCGAGAACGAAATGGGAGATAAGTAGTATAACGGTGGTTCGGGGGACACTCTGCCGAGCACTTATATGTGATTTGCAGCGTATCCCATGAAGATGTAGATGTAGATGTAGAGAAACGTTTGAACATTTTTGAACCTGTAGTGTGTGAGTTTGGAATGCAGGTTCAGCGTATGCAGACACCTGTTTGAGACGTCCCCGCTTGACGAACCTCGGAGCCTGCTCTTAATTCGCGCAGGCAGCTGTTTCATATTCAGCAGGCTCGACGCGCAATCGCCAGCCAGCCGCGTGGCTCGCTCGGCGTCCCGCGGCCGCGCTGCGCCAGAATTCCGGAATTTCATTACGAGTTGAGGCGGCACTGCCGGATCCCGTCAACCGATAAATAGGGTGGGTGGGTGGTGGAGGGGGGGCAGCGGCGGTCAATCCGAGTCCCCATTACTGGCCGGTCCCCGGGCACCGCACCTATTACCGGGGCAGTCTGGCCGCTGCCGCGACCGCCCTGCCGTCGTCCGCCCGCCGGCCACACGGCAAATTGTGACTCAATGCGGTTACCGAGCCGCTCTCAGGAGCACACAGCAACTCGCGCAACAGGAGAAAAAAAAAAGCCAGGAAAAGTAAAGAAAAACGCCTGGCACTCAATCCAGATAAGGCTGTTGTCCTTCAGGAAGGATTTTTACAGAGGTACGAGATTACGAGTTAAATCAATCTGCCTTACTCTCCCTTCCCAATTAATAGGTGACTTACCTGTTAATCTTCTGTTGCTGTATCTGTTGCCAGCATCGGACCTCCTATCAGCGGTTTCTATTATTTTGTAAATGAATTAATATTTCAGATGAAATAAATTGCAATTTGCGATCAGTTATGGCTTAACTGTACTAGCTTTAGATGAAATACCAAAGTGCGGCGAATGAAACTTTGTGCCCGGCCGGGATTCGAACCCGGGATCTCCTGCTTTCTAGGTAGACGCGTTGACCACTCCGCCACCGAGGAGGACACAGTGACCAACCCGACTGCAGAGGACTCTTCCTGCACGTCTCCCGCCACACCCAAGTCTCCATTCTCCACACTTTTTCTTTCCTGTAACCTTATATTTACAATTATTGATACATGGTATTTATCAGTAAGATTAAGAAGCAAATAGACCGCATTTTACCACACAGCAAAGCATATTACGTTTATATGTGTATTTTATTGTATTTAATATTATTCTTAGTAACCTTCGTTTTATGTTGTTGACTGCCTCTTAAATATTTCATGACCGACTAAAAATAGTAGATAGGCAGCAGATAATTTATACATAAACGATGATATGTATTTGTGGGCAAGAACTGAATATATTTGCATAAAAAGCCATGATAAATTAAATATTAATTTTGTAACTATATTTCGACGGCGGCAGTATATTTGAACAGTGAGACGCCATGCTTAATAGCTACCTGAGCAAAGAGCTCCAGTCTCAATCGTTTTTAGTTAAAAATATGTATTTGTTTGTAAAATGTAAACAACATTTGTAAGGAGGAGGTCAAAGCATTTAATTCTGTGATATTCAAATGTATAATATTTTGGACGGAAATTAGTTTTTAAAGATGAGGCGTTAGGAGGCGGGTAGAGCACGCTTTCGAACTCTCGGGAGGGGACTCGTAACTTGGACACGGTGGTGATAGGTTGTGACTCTGGGCGGTCTGAAGCCGCCTTATCAACTTGTGATTTGAAGAGATAGGCATGTGTGAACTTAGGTGTCTGTGACTGCAGAACTTGGTCTCTGGTTGAAAAGTGGTAAACTATGGACAGTAGTAGGGCTGTGTAACTGTGTTAATTATGCAATCATGTACTCGGGTGATGACAAACAGTGTTTTGTAACAAATATTGTGACTAATCGCGGATTAATTTGGAACTGCAATGTTCGATGTACTTCATTAATAAACGAGTGATAATTTGGAATTTCTACTCTCGAGTGCGTGTGATATTTATTCTCACGAACAAAAGTTGGGGAAATATTCAGATATTTACCGATGTATAAAGTAGGACCACCTCCGAATTTTCATGTACGAAAAGAGTAATAAACTCCATTTATATATATAATATTTTTTGAGTAGCTCTATTCTGAATATTATCTTAGAATCCATTTTGTTGGTTATTCATAGCTTTAATTTATGTTTGTTTAAACATATTTTTCGCGTCATCATCTGCAGATTGATAGACTAGCTAAACTACAGATTAATTATTCATCTTATTTAAACAGTTTTGGTAGCTGTTTAGGGCATAGAAGCTGACATACATAACTCACCCCTATGAAAAGATGCAAGGAGCCATAAACCTTTTACTATCCTGACTTATATATTGCCCAATTCTTATTGGTTCCTACCAATAGGAAAATCACAAATCTTTTCATTTTTTAAAACAAAATTTAGATTTAATTGTTGAGTCATAGTTATTTTGTATTCGTGAGAAAACTTCGTTTGCTGAAAATGGATTTTCTGCCTGACCCTCTAGTTGACGGGTAAGTATAACGTCTCTATGCACGAATATATTAGCAATATAACAGTACACACATTCTCTCAGAATGTCATACTAATGTAGTAAAGGACAATGTATGTGCATGCAAACTAAAACCTCAGTGACTGTTCTAAAACATCCTTTTAGAAGGACACTATCTTTATGCATACAAAAATCAGACACAGTGCTATCTGATATTTCTCTTTTCTTGAAACATAATTACACTTGTTAATACGATATTTCAGCAACTACAGCAAACTGCTTTGGTTACTAAAACGCTCTTAATCTTATTTATCATCATTCTGGCTACAGAATTTTCATTGTTTTTTACTGGTATATCAGCATTTCAAATCAAAATTTTGTTATTGCTGCTTCATAAATACCCATACCCATTTTGACAATTTATTTACTTCCTGTCATATTCTGTGTGACTTGCATCTAATAAACATTCAGACCCAGGTACAATAAGACTAACAGAATTGGTAAAGATTGTAATATAGAGAAGGGAGAAGACATGAAAAAGAACTACAGGGGGACATTCGACTTCAGATCTGACAGTTCATCCTATACATTAGTGACTTAATGGAATGATGACAGCGTAGTGACAGTGGCAACCAACTTTGATACTATCAGTCCAATTGGTCCAGTAATGTGATATTTCCGTCAGCAGGAAAGGCGGATAACAATTCAACAATCAAAACTCGTTTATGACTACAAAGAGGAACACCAACTAAAATGGCAAAAATTGATTCCATATATGACAAGCTGGAATATTACGTCGCAAATTTGCCTGTAGATCCGGTTTTAGGGAAGAGGAAACGAATCCACTATCGCCAATGCCAAAATAAATAAATAATAATCTACATACAAAATAATAAGACAGTATTGACTTGATGATTCATTTACGACTTCGTGTCAAGTGAATGGCAATTTGGCTAATGTCCTTCCAGAAGAATGGGCCATTAAAAAAATGTAAATAGTGTGTAAAACTATTATGTACGTGTAACGTCTATTATAATTAAGTGATTAATAAAAGTTTTAGATAAAATACAAACAAAAAATAATTCAGCTTTACCTAGGTAAATAAATTTGTAGAAAAGACTTGGTCCTAAAAATTTTAATGTGCATGACACATTTCGGAATTCCATTGTCGGATGCAAAATGTGGGAACAAAAGAAATATTTAAACAACATGTGGTTACATTTAAGTTTACAATAGGAAAAAGATACAATAAACAAAATGTAATTGAAACGTATATCACATTGAGATTGCTACAACCACACAGCGCCTGCCGTACCGGCCGCCCGGCCGACAGTCACGCGCCACAGGTTGCCTGCCCGATAGGCGCCAGACCGTGACGCCAAGCTAGAGAAGTACACGCCAGCACGTAGGACGATAAGTCGGAACTCTCGACTCAGCAGAGGGCTCCACTCGAGCGATCCTAGGCGTTGCAAAGCGACGGCGCCCTCCGAACCATCCGCCAGAACTACGGCTTACCCATTTAAGGCCTGCGCCAGCCGTCTACAGGCAGTCTCTCATCTGCCGTCGTGGAAGAGCCAGGATCAGCCGACCAACCTACGACCGCCGGCTATTAGGACTTGTAGTACATCTACATGGGATACTCTGCAAATCACATTGAAGTACCTGGCAGAGGGTTGATCGAACCACCTTTATACTATTTATCTCCCATTCCAGTCTCGAATACCGCACGGGAAGAAAGAACACCTGAATCTCTCCGTTCGAGCTCTGATTTCTCTTATTTTATTCTGATGATCATTTATAGCTATGTAAGTGGGAGTCAACAATATAGTTTTGCATTCGGAGGAGAATCTTGGCGATTGGAGTTTCGTAAGTAGCCCACGCCGCAGCGATAAGGGCCGTTGTGTAGCGTAGTGTATTGTAGTGTAGTGTGACGCTGTATGTGTAGAACGGACAGGTAGGAATTGTAATGACCCTGATCACCAAGTCGGAATAGACTGTTCAGTTAGAGAAGAAAATGTATGTTGATAGCGTCTGTGTTCTGTTTATAACAGAGATATCACGCTCGCCATGTGTGCGAGAATAAGAAAGATACAAGATGCATGCGTGTTCGAAGATGTGATCGTACAGAACTCATGTGCCAAACTGATTCTGGCGAGTACACCTGGTTTGAAAGTAAACAGCCGGCCGCGGTGGCCGAGGGGACTGAGGCGCTTCAGTCACGGTCTGCACGGCCACTACGGTCGGGGGTTCGAATCCCCCCTCGGGCATGGATTTTTGTGCCGTCCTTAGTTGTAGGTAGTTCTTAAGTAGATTGTAAGTTTAGGGACTGATGACCCCGTAGTTAAGTCCCTTAAGCTTAACAAACATTTGAACAACAACATTTGAAGGTAAACATAACCGACAGGTGGTGTTAGCGTACCTACAGGTGTACTCGCCAGAATCAGTTTGGCACATGACTACTGTACAATCACACCTTCCAACACGCATGCATCTTGTATGTTTCTTATTCTCGCTCACGCTATTGAGCTCGATATCTCAAAGTGATGTAAGTTTCAACTATATTATGTTTATTAAATCTTTTTCTTGTTGTGAACTTAAATATAGCCATATGTTGTTACAAATATTTCTTTTGTTCCTACAGTTTGCAAAAAAATGTTCAAATGTTTGTATAGTTTATGGGACTTATCTACGGTATCATCAGTCCCTAAACTTACGAACTACTTATGAACTAGCTAACACTAGGGACGGCACAAATATCCATGCCCGAGGGGGGATTCGAACTCCCGACCTTAGTGGCCATGCAGACTGTGACTGACGCGCCACAGTCCTCTCGGTCACCGCGGCCGGCCTACAGTTTGCATTTGACAATGGAACTCCGAAGCGCGTCATTTATGATGAAGTATTTTGCGACCAAGACGTTTCTACGAATTTATTAAGTGCCAGTGCCGAAAGGCGCTTGTCCCAAATATGGACATTCTGCATCAGTTACTTAAAATTAAAAAAAAATGCAGACGCTACTACAAAAGTTGGAACAGTACAGACATGACGTCAATATACGAGGGGCGTTTGAAAAGCCCGTGCAAAGTCCGAGAAATGGCACCACTTGCGCGATCGAGGTCATCTTTAGTTAGTAGCATCTCTGGAAATAACGCACGCCAAATTTCGGCCATATTGGTCTATTTCTTTGACTTTGGCGTTCGTGTGACTCGAGAGGTTGTTAAAGAATAGACGAAAAAGAATTTCGTGTGGTGATTAAACATTACTTTATGAAAGGCAAAACGTCTCAGTGGACTAACGAGAAGCTTGATAAACTTTACGGTGACTCTGCACTTTCGATTAGAACATTTTATATGTGGTTTCAAAATTCTCGGAGTGCCCTTATGGGCATAAGTCACTCTGGACGTCCTGTGGAGGCTGCGACTCCAGAAATCATTCATAAAATCCATGATATGCTGATCGATGACAGAAGAGTTAACCCTATCAGTCCAACATTTTTCAATCAGCTTTGGAAATATTAAAATTCAGTGATTTTCGGTATTATACAGTGCAGTTAACATCAAAATATGTGTTTTAAAATTGTTGGTCGAACTATTTATTTTTTGTCATGTATTTCATGCACAACACAGACGCTTGTATGGAGGTATTTCATTACTTGGACGTTATTTTGTTGATACATAACACTGCCAGATCAAAAATGCTAGCATAATCTTCGCCTCAGCACCAAAGACAAGACAATTCACTGCTGGAATAAAATAAAAGGAACCACACACACGCTTACACTCTCAGCCACTTACAGACGGCAACGCAACACAATCTCCAAGATGGACAGGTTAGTGCCTCAGAAGTGGCTACACACGGTAACAAGCGGCAAAATATCGCACTAGGAGCACGTAGTTCATAAAAATGCAACTTTAACGATTTATGCACAAAATATGATATAAATCAACTTTTAATACGTTGTTGTCGGGCCGGGCGGTCTTGAGGTAAAGCGCTTGACGAGGAACCGAAGGGTCGCGGGTTCGACACCCGGTCAGACCTCGGATTTTTTCAGTCTGCGCTTAAACCCCTCCTTCACCTCTCAACCATGTGAGGAGTCGCCAGAAACGACACGTGGTTCGGATTCACGTTAAGCTGTAGGTCCCCTTTGCCCGGCTGAATAACTTGGGGTAGGCTAGGGACACGCTTGACCCAAAACGGAAATCGTGTGAAGTGTAACAAGGTAGGTTTGCAGCTGTTCAGGAAGAATCCGGAGGACTTTAAGCGTCATGAATCATGGATACATTAACTTACTCCTGAGACCAAAGAATAGTCTAAACAACGGGTAACCAAGAGACAATCTGCACCAAAAAAGAAAACGTCCGCTCCTTCGGAAAGGTTATGGCTACGATCTTTTGGGATTCGGAAGGGATAATCCTCATCGACTATATGGAACAGTGTAAAACTATTACAGGTGCATATTATTCATCGTTATTAGACCGTTTGAAAACCGACCTGCAAGAAAAACGCAGGTGATTCGATCACAAAAAGTCCTTTTCCATCACGACAATGCACTAGCACAAACCTCAGCAGTTGCGGTCGCATACTCATTGGAAATACGATTCCAACTTGTTTCACATCCCTCTAATTGTCCAGACGTGTCTCTCTCGGACTACCATTTGTTTCCCAATCTGATGACTGGCGGGACGAAGATTTCATTCAAACGAGGAGGTGATTGCAGAAATTAACAGCTATTTTGCAGGCTTGGACAATTCTTATTATTCGGTAGGAATCAACAAATTAGAACAGCGGTGGAGGAAATGTATAAGTCTAAAAGAAGACAATGTTCAAAAAATAAATGGTTTTCCCCAAACACGTTAATAGTTTTCATTTTGCACGGACTTTTCAAACTCTTCTCGTACACATTCAGTACTGGCCAGCCGAAATGCAGTGCCATTGCCACGAAGAAAGCATCCGAATTAGTGAAACTTGTAACATTTCAGCGCAGCAATACATTACCGGTGCCAACAGCGCCAACTGCAAACACTATATAACAGGCAAACGAACGGCTCTGTAGACGTACTGGAAATGTTCTACATCATTTTACATTTATCACCTTCTGCGGGGACGAATTAAGGAGCAAGTCTCCATGGTCATGGAAAGAGTGCATGAAACTGTAACAAAAGAGTAGTAATAAATCAAGTGAAAAGTACTCCAGTCTTATGCATATGACAGGCTGAAGCATAAGCACAAACAACAACATGTTCTAGCATAATCTCTGCACTTGATGTTCAGTGTTATTACACAATGCTCGGAGTAAACCTATAGGGCACAATTAATGTAAGTAACTAAAATTTTTTTCGTTTATATGAAATTAATACCTTCTATGGTTCCTTATTTTATCAATCTGCTAGAATAACCTATTAATATTTCACATTTTATGTGCAGTGTACTTCTTGCCGCTTTAATTCTGTGATTCCACTGCTTATTTTGTGTAATATTTGTATATTATTCTTAACTGTTTTCTGTACAGGTACCTGAAGAAGGGCAATAATTCCTCGAAACAGACTGTGAATAGATCTGCAACCTTGTAACTGGTGGCTGTTTTCTTTTCAAACCTAAAAAAAGTAACCTTAATTTTTCAACTTTCCCAGGTATTTCAAGACAGAAAAGAGTGAGCCATGAGCAAACTCATCAGTTTAGCATTTGGGTGTAGCTTTTCCGTCAATTTATTACGGGTAACAGCCAAGATCGCTTATAATTTTGCTTCAATTACCGGTTTCGACTGATTAAAACTGCCGACTTCAGATCTTCCATTTCATTCACCACATCACAAATGGATAGTTTTGAAAACACAATTATTCACCAAGCATATTGCTGGCTTTTCATCATACTCATAAAATGTCAAAAGCGTCATACTATAATGTTTTCTTCTTAGAGTGACCACATGACATTACAATATGAGGCTTTGTAAGTTTTATGTGTGCGTTGATAAACCAACAATAAGTTTGGTGAGTAATCATGTTTTTAAAAGTTTTATTTCTGATGTGATGAATGAAATGAAAGATCCGAAGATGGCAGTGTTAATCTGCCGAGGCCGGTAATCGAAACATAAAATTATAGGTCGTTCTTGGCTATTAACCTAGATAAAACAGTTTTTCTCAATTCTTGTGCGAACTTATTAAAATGGATGCGGCTGAATGCGGTACACGTTTCTCAACACGGGTCAAAGAGGTGCAGATTAAATTTCTATCTAGTAACGACTGAGTGAAAGCTACAAATTCTTGGAAGTAAGACGATATTATTAACAACAAACGACATTAAAGAAAATTTATATTGAGAGGCCATTGTAAGATTTCCCAGGCTACTAAACAGCGATCTATGAGACCCTCAAGTTACAGTAGATCTCCCAGGCTACTAAACAGGGATCTATGAGACCCTCGAGTTACAGTATACATTACTCGAACTGCCTGCTTTTGCACAATATATTTCCTTTTCGAAAAAAAACTAACAGTTTTATAATGACATCGTTTTTAAACTTTATATTATTGTTTAAATTAATCGAGTTTTGGAGTGTCGAAGTGACACCGGTGACGAGACAATGCCTTATTCTTAAATATTTTACAACACAACTTTTAGATTGTTCTTTTTTCATACTTTTTCTTAACAACTTACTTTTTTAATTTTTAAAAGGCAATAGGTCAAATTATTCATTAAAAATTTATTTTACTGAAATACTGCTGGATACTCCATTTCTGTACCCGATGAGGTCTCTTTGAAGATTAACTACTTCATTACTGTTTACGTTACATGGGTTGTAGTTAGGTTAGTTTTAAGTTGCAGCTAAGTACCTCTTACTGTCTTCAACTGAAATGTACTCTTCCTTCTTATGTCTAGCATTACGTATCACGGTAGATATTTTCCGCATTGCAGAGCCTACTATTTTGGATACGACTTAATATAGATCAAATTCTTGCGCCTAATCCAAGATGAGAAAAATCGCCTGTTTAAATGTGGAAGCAAACCGGCAACAGGTACGCGAGAAATTCGCTTAAACGCGTCGCAAGTAACGTGCAGAGCTCTTTGTCACCCATAAGCTTGCTCTTTGACTTCCCTTCTCTCCCGATCCCTTGCATATCGAATATACCTGGTCAATTATTGCGTAACGACTGGCCCAGGTTACACTATATGTTGCTACTCCTCAGAAGTATAGCATGAACTGCTAAAACCCGACAACATGTCCAGAGCCTGGCATTCAATGCCGAGGCCTGTAGGACTGGTTATATTTGCCTAAACTTTGTTGCAGTGTCCTATATCTGGGTTCTATGTGTACAAAAAAATATTGTTTTCAACATATCTAGTAATTACGAACTGAATTTTAAAAACGTCTCATAAAATGTATATTACTCTGTAAACAGTTGCATGCTGTGGACACCGCAATTGTATTCGTTTTAACTTGAATTAACTAAATAGCTTTATTAGATTCTCCGCTGTCTCGTGGCACGAGAACACTCGCTAGGATCTGTCCTTTATTTCTGTTAACTTTTCTGTTTACCACCAAGTCCTAGGAGTTACTCCTGCCACCTCTCAGCATTGCCGCAGGGTATTTACTCTTATTTTGTCGCTCAAAAAAATTACGCTCTAACAACTAAAGCGGATCGCCAAAACATTCTGCCTGGAGATTATTTTTGTTAACGAGTATACAACTTTATATCCCTCCTCCCCACCCCCTCGATGTTTTTTTTTCCAACGTAGCTCGCCCAGTAAACTTGAACACTCCACTGAGAAGCCATGCTGTCTCAATTACCACGCGAATTCCGATGTACCCTATGTTAAAGCTAGTGTGAAGAGGAAAAACCTTTTCATTTTGTAAAGAAATAACTCATTTACCTTGCTGCGAAGTATTTTATTGCTTTCAGACGCGTTTCGACTGTTAGTTCAAGGCGTATTCAGTAGAAGAGTTACTCGAGAGTTTGGTTAGCATCTGCGTTTCCCCTTATTTGGTCACAGTTTCGATTTCGCACTCTCTCATAACTTGAGCAATATGAGTCAACGAATATTACACGCAACTGTTATATCTGTCATACCGGCAGTGGGGAACTACTGCTCTTTTATTCATAGTTGCAACTATTTTATTTAATAGTATGATTTAAGGTCGTAAATCAGTTTGTGGTACTTTATATTAGCTTTATTTTCCCATTTGTAAGTGTTTATCGAACAATGTGATTTGAAGTAATACCTCATGTAGTGTCTCTTCTTATTTGCTTTATTTATAAATATGCCAAATATGACGAGACACGAAACAAAACAAAAAATGAAAAGACGTAAAGTTATTTAGAACTTTGAACTGTACGCTAAAATAGTTATAACCAGGAAAACAAATGCAATTGAGAGACGCAAATGAATGCACTCATTTTATACACGGTGTTTTTCGAGGAACTGTTAATAATGTAGAAGGTGCTAGTGCACACGAATAGAAGTGAAATGCATTGTAACAAGTTCCCTATTGTTATCGCTATCTATATAAAAGCGAAAGTACACTCACTCACTGACTAAACACGAAATATCGAAAACTACTTCTCCTATGAAACTGAAATTTGGCAAGAATGTAGCTTATAAGTAAAAGACGTCAAATAAGAAAGGAGTTTGCGATAGGGCCAATAGCTCAGGAGATATGACGACATAAACAATGAAAACATCCCTGTCGCGGCACTTGGTATTGTAACATTATCGGTCCACTATTTGAGAATGAGAGCACTTAGCGACTTGCAACAAACTTTAAAGATAATTTCAAGCCTTTGTTATATTTTTTCTCGCTGAAAATCACAGTAAAATGAAGAAAGGAAAAAACATTCTTGCTTACTATTTTTCCGCTGTTTGTGGATTAAAACTGCGGCATTCGATATGACGTTAGAGCTTATAATTTCTGCACTACAAATTGTAGCCGCAAGAAATTTTGCAGACAGTATACACATATATAACTGAATGTACCTTCGAAATTGTACCAAAGTACGACACGTAGTTCATGATATATGGACACATAAACACCAACATTCATGCGAAACCGCCCTACTACGCACCAAGTTTTAATCTATTACTTCTTTACTACTAATTGTGTTCGCAACAGATCTTACAGACATATAGCACTTACATAAATGAATATATATCTGAAAAAGTATGCAGTTGTACAACATATAACTCAATAAATATGAGATCGTACGAATTTTATGTGTCATTTGTATTTTGATTACTATCTTTCTTTGTTTGGAAACTGCACTTATAATTTTGTGCGTTATGCAAGACAGCCTTATTTCTTATTTATTCTCCCATAAACATAACGTGCTTTTATAAGAAAGAGACTGACTGACAGAGAGAGAAGGGATAGGAGAAGTACTAACTCAAGGCAGGAATAAATAAATAAATAAAAGCCCGGGCAACACCGGGTTTTCAGCTAGTTGAGTATAGAGAGAAGAGACAACCATTAGTGTGTAAGCCAAACAAGGCAAAGGAAATTGGGGACATTTTCACAGATTCTTGGGTGAACATCGTCATATTGAAATAAAATCACTATTTTATGAATGCTCTACAAGATTATTTTTTTAGTTAATTAACCGATTTTCGGTTTACAGGGCTATCCCCAGACTAAAGTTTACAAGTAGTTTTCACATTTGTAGCTTATACACAAAATTATGCTTTAAATTCAGTATGACGCAGCTCTACGAATGACGGAAGAATCAATGAATATGTCGTTATGTATCTTTGCTTTAAGTTTTGGGTTACATAGTTACAGCTGAAACTCTGTACTCAATACAAATTAGACATGTGTTACATGGAATTTTTATTGCAATTCAGCTATGCTACCAAATCCTAAAATATTTACGATTGCTACTGAAAAATCCTATATGAGTGATGTGATAGTGCTACCTTAAAGCCATGACCATGTGAGAGGAAACGGAGAAGTCAGCGAAAATCGCGAATAACTATTCCACTGAAGCTGCCTTAAAGGCTAAATCAGTTGGCGGTAAAGTACACAACAGCAAGAAAACGACGTCTTTTACTTAAAAAACGAATATTTCTGTGACTGTAGCCGATGCTGAACACGCGAAGAAACGGGCAATATCTCTTAATGTATTACACTTGTACGCTATACAATATAGTGTGTTTGCACTGCAAACATATTTCAGTTTTTAGCTAATCCTGAGATGTTCCGTACTGTAGACTAGCTGTCCCCAAAACGAAAGACTCAGTTGATGTTATGTTTCTCAGAAGAGGATAGAACGTTGGACATTATTCGATTTTACGCAGAGTATGCGAAAGAACTTACTACTCTTGTAGCAGCAGTGTACCGGAAGTATCTAGGGGAGAGAAACATTCATAAGGATTGGAATGACGCACGTCATTTCCGTTTATAAATAGGTCGTCCTTACGATGCTCAAAACTATAGGAATATATCTCTGACATCTATCAGCTGCAGAATTTAGGAGAACATGTTGTGTCAGTGCATTATGTCATTTCTGGAAATCTCCTTTGTAGGAATCAGCTTGGGTTCCGAAAGCATTGATCGTGTACAACACCACTCACGCTATTAATCCACGCGATCCAGAGGGGAATAGATACAGCATTCCAAGTGGATGCCGTGTTTCTTCTGCAAGGCATTTAATAACGTTCCGCTCCGTCACCGGATGTACAAAGTACGAGCATGTGGACTATCAGACCAACTGTGTGACTGGATTGAGGCGTTTCCAGCAAACAGAACGCAGCATGTCATCCTCAATACAGAGAAGTCTCCACATAATAAAGTGATACCAAGCGTGCTCCAAGAGAGTGTTATAGGACCGCTGCTTTTCAAAATATACATGGTGAGCCATAAATAAAGAAAAATATTTCGTGCAAATCGTCGCACACTGAGCTACATACATAAATTCGTTTTCCGCACGTTCCTATGGCAATAAATGACAATGCTATTGAATGATAAAAATCTGGAAAAACAAAGTGGACTTTTGGGTGTTACTGTGCACAGACATTGGCCAAGGAGACAGATTGGAAACAAGGCAACGGAAGTTCCTTTTCCTTTCGTAGGCAAGCTCTCCCGGCAATGCTTCACAGCTCGTCATAACAGCTTCAATTCCGCCAGTACCTCGCATTCTAGTTTCCATCGGTGAAACCATCCTACGAAACTTGCAGGACGAGCATTCTTGCCACAGTCTAGCTGAATTTTTCATAAATGATGTTTTCACTCTGCAGCAGAATGTGTGCTGATACGAGACATCCTGTGTGCCGAAACGGGGATTCGAACCTGGAACCTTTGTCTCTTTTTTCTATGAAGTTTGTAAAGTAGGAGGCGAGGCAGTGCGGGAAGTGAAGCTGTGAGAACGGGCCGTGGAGAGTGCCATGATGCCTTAGTCGGTTCCGTGATTGCCCGCGAAAGACACAGGTTAGAATCCCGGTACCTAAAGATGGTTATAAAATGCCGAGAAGTTACATAT
Organism: Locusta migratoria; assembly: GCA_026315105.1. NCBI lineage: Eukaryota > Metazoa > Arthropoda > Insecta > Orthoptera > Acrididae > Locusta > Locusta migratoria. The sequence goes on along the minus strand of CM048744.1, from coordinate 811,119,014 downwards.
TGTTTTTATTTTATATTGTTTTTTATGTTCCATAGGACCCAATTGAGGAGTGAGACTCCATGGTCATGGAACAAGTCAAAAATTCAAATTCAAATGTTTGTGGATCTATCGGACCAAACTGCGTGGTCATCAGTACGTAGCTTACAAACTTCTTAAACCTAGGTAAACTAACCTAACGACAAACACACACACACATACCCATGCCCCAGGGAGGACTCGAACCTCCACGGCGAGCAACCGCGCGCTCTGCAGCGAGACGCTTTAGACCGCTCGGCTACTCCACCGCGGCGAACAAGTTAATACATTAATTGTTACACAAGAATGGTAATAGAAAATTTTTAAGTAGTCCTTTGCACACGACAATCTTAAGACGAAGTGAAAAGAATCAATAAAGAAAAAACTGAATTAGCTTAATTGTTTAACTTTTCTATTAGTTCCTCGACAGAATGAAAGGAGTAAGCCATGAGGTAACCAATTTAGATTTGAAAGCGTGTGGATTAATGCTAAGATTCTTTAGTTCTTGTGACAGCTTATTGAAAATAGATGCCGCAGAATACTGAACACCTTTCTGCACAAGTGTTAAGGTGGTGTGATGCAAATGTATATTCGACTTCTGTCTAGTATTCACCGAGTGAAAGCTACTAACTCGTAGGAATAAGCTGATATTATTAACAACAAAGAAAAAACGTATTGTGACGCCAGAGTCAAAATTCCCAGACTACTGAAAAGGGGGTCGACATGACGTTCGTGAACTTACACCAGATATTGCTCGAACCACCCGTTTTTGAGCCAGAAATATCCTTTTTCCATCAGGCGAGTTACCCCAAAAAACAATGCCGTACGTCATAAGTTAGTGAAAGTAAGCGTAATAGACTACTTTTAGTGTTGAAAAATCACTTATTTCAGATATCGTTCTAATGGTAAATATAGCAGAATTTCGTTTTGGAACAAGATCCTGAACGTGGGCTTTTCATGACAGCTTACTGTCTATATGAACACCAAGAAATTTGAACTGTTCAGTCTCACTTATCACATACCCATTATGTGTATTCAGAATGTCAGCTGTCGTCAAATTATGTGTTAGAAATTGTAAAAATTGAGTTTTACTGTGATTTAACATCAACTTTTTTTCTACAATCCATGAACTTATCTCTTTGACTGCATTATTTGATACTGTGTCAATATTACGAGCAACATCCTCCACTACCAAGCTGGTATCATCAGCAAACAAACATAGTTTACAGTCACCTGTTATACTCGAAGGCATATCATTTATATAAATAAGAAACAGCAATGGTTCCAAAACAGACCCCTGGGGCACCCCACACTTAATTGTGCCCCATTGGGATTGTACGTCATAGCCATTTTCTACACTGGGGAGAATTACCTTCTGTTTTCTATTATTAAAGTAAGAGGTGGACCAGTTGTGAGCTACTCCCCGTATTCCATAATGTTCCAACTTCTGCGACAATATATTGTGAGCAACACAATCAAACGCTTTTGTTAAATCAAAGAAGACGCCTAATGTCCGTAACTTGTTATTTAACCCATCAAGTGTCTCATAGAGAAACGAAAATATAGCATATTTTCGCCGCGGCGGATCGGCCGAGCACATTGAGGCGCTATGCTCTGATACACGAGGCCGTTCCCCGTCGGGGGTTGAATTCCCATTGGGCATGGCTTTTTGTGTCATCTTTAGTATAAGTTAGTTGATAAGTAGTTTGTACGTTTAGGGACTGATGACCCCGCAGTTAAGTCCCTTAAGCTTGACAAACATTGGAACAATATATTTTCTCATTCGGAGGAGAATGTTGGCAATTGGAGTTTCGGAAGTAGCCCACGCCGCAGTGATAAGCGCCGTTGTTGTAATGATTCCCATATGTAACGCTGTCTCCCCTGAATCTTGAAAACAGAAAGCGAGCAGCCCTTCTTCGATGTCAAACTCACCTGACAAGGATCCTACACTGGACAGCAATACTCCAAAAAAGGACTGACAAGAGTAGTGTATGCAGTTTCTTCATAGTTCTGATGCATCTTTTAAGGGTTCTGCCAATAAAACGTATTCTCTGGTTCGCGTTTCCCACGACAAACTGTACGTTTGACAATAAATTATGTGAACTGAAATGATCAATTAATCTTGAATATACAGCCTTTTCGATTAATTTAGAAAAAACCGATGGCATAGAATTAGGTTTATAGTTGTCTACATTATCCCTTTCTCTTTTTTTTTTATAAAGTGGTTACTTTAATATGTCAAGAAACTAACCATTCTGAAAGGAAAAATTACAAATATGGCTTAGTACTGGGCTAACATCAGCAGAACAGTACTTTAGAATTCTGCTAGATATCCCATCATATGCACAAGAGTCCTTAGTCTTTAGTGATTTAATTATTGACTCAATCTCGCCTATGGAAGTATCATGAAGGACCGCTTCAGGTAACTAACACTGCGATGTAGAGAGCGGATTTTTGGTTTAATCTTGGGTGCAAATGCAGCTAACGTTAATCGCAAATGAAAGCTCGCAGAGTGGGACAGTTGGTGGTGTTGCAAAGTGCGAGAGTGTCGGACGAGAGACAGGAGCGCCACTGCGGTGTCCACAGAGGCCCGGTAGCCCGCTAGCGGGCGCTGTCGGCAGCTGTCGGCTCCCAGGCCGGAGCCGCCCCCGGCGTGCTTGCTGCGCTGTGCCCTGCTGCATAATGCATGCGGCTGGCTTGCCCGGCCCGGCCCGGCTGTCCTCCGCAGGATTTGGGCCTGTGGGAGCGCCCGCGGCGCTGCCGACTGCCGCCAAAGCCGACGCATCCCGTGCTGGGCGCGGGCCGGCCTTCTCTCGTGCAGAGGTCACTGCGCTGCCACCTGCCAGTGCGCTCTCTGCCCGCCAACTCTACGGTTAGAGGGCTGCGTGCATAAAGGAAAGCGCTGGTCGCAACCGCGAAGACGTTATTAGCAAGAGCATCCGCGACATCATATCCGCAACATTCCTACCGTGTCCTCAAATATTAAAGTTTCCAATAAGAACGGGGGAAAAAAAAACCTCGTGAATCTGACCTTGGGGACGATTAGTTGAAATTGAGAAGAAATGTAAGGCACGCGAAACATTACGACTGATCTTACATCGAAACGTCCTGGCACATTGAAATTGTATGCCGGAACCGGGACTCGAACCTGGGACCTTTGCCTTTCGCGGGCAAGCGCACTACCGACTGTTCTGTCCCGACACGACTCACGATGCCGCTTCACAACTTTACTTCCGCCAGTACCTCGCCTCCTACTTTCCAAACTTCACAGAAGCTCTCCTACGAACCTTGCAAGACTAGCACTCCTAGAAGAAAGGATATCGGCATCGTGAGTCGTGTCGGGATAGCACAGTCGGTAGTGCGCTTGCCCGCGAAAGGCAAAGGTCCCAGGTTCGAGTCCCGGTTCCGGCACACAATTTTAATCTGCCAGGAAGTTTCATATCAGCGCACACTCCGCTGCAGAGTGAATTTTCATTCTGGAAACATCCCTTAGGCTGTGGTAAGCCATGTCTCAACCCTATCCTTTCTTCCAGGAGTGCTAGTCTTGCATGGTTCGCAGGAGAGCTCCTGTGAAGTTTGGAAAGTAGGAGGCGAGGTACTGGCGGAAGTGAAGTTGTGAGGCGGCATCGTAAGTCGTGTCGGGATAGCACAGTCGGTAGTGCGCTTGCCCGCGAAAGGCAAAGGTCCGAGGTTCGAGTACCGGTTCCGGCACGCAATTTTAATCTGCCAGGAAGTTTCATATTAGCGCACACTCCGCTGCAGAGTGAAAGTTTCATTCTGGAAACATCCGTTAGGCTGTGGCTAAGCCATGTCTCCACCATATCCTTTCATCCAGGAGTGTTAGCCTTACATGGTTCGCAGGAGAGCTCCTGTGAAGTTTGGAAAGTAGGAGGCGAGGTACTGGCGGAAGTAAAGTTGTGAGGCGGCATCGAAATCGTGTCGGGATAGCACAGTCGGTAGTACGCTTGCCCGCGAAAGGCAAAGATCCCAGGTTCGAGTCCCGGTTCCGGAAGATTCATATCAGCGCACACTCCGCTGCAGAGTGAAAGTTTCATTACTGATCTTACATTGTTCAAACAATTTGGGAATCAGCTGAGATATCATACAGAATGTACATATGGTAACGTATTTTATTCACGGTTTGGTTACAATTATAATTTAGAACTTGTTCCACTCCATACTGGTGTCTGGTACAACAACTGTTTATGAATATATCTCAAAAGTCAGTCTCAGTTGCAAAATGTTTTCTTTATTTCACTGACCCGTTTCGCCCTTTTAAGGCATCATCGGAATATGTAAATATATGGTGATCTGTTTGTCATTATCATAAAGTAAACCATCTAGGAAGAAAACCTATCGACATGGTTGTTTAATTCTTTTTTTTTTTTTTTTTAATTTTGGCGTCAGGTGAAACCAAACACATGTTGGGCACAGCACAGACTGATCAGTGTCTTACAGTACATCTACATCTACATGGAATACTCTGCAAATCACATTTAAGTGCCTGGCAGAGGGTTCATCGAACCACAATTATACTGTTTATCTCCCATTCCATTCTCGAATAGCGCGCGGGAAGAAATAACACCTGAATCTCTCCGTTCGGGCTCTGATTTCTCGTATTTTATTCTGATGATCATTTCTACCTATGTAAGTGGGAGTCAACAATATATTTTCGCATTCGGAGGAGAATGTTGGCGATTGGAATTTCGTAAGTAGCCCACGCCGCAGTAATAAGTGCCGTTGTAATGATTCCCATCACAGATCCGTAACGCTATCTCCGATGTATCGTGACAGTACGAAAAGAGCTGCCCTTCTTTGTATTCTTTCGATGTCCTCTGTGAAACCCACCTGATAAGGATTCCAAACTGGGCAGCAATACTTAAAAAATGGACGGACAAGCGTTGTGTATGCAGTTTCTTTTGTAGTTCTGTTGCATCTTTTAAGGGTTCTGCCAATAAAGCGCAGTCTCTGGTTCGCCTTTCCCACGACATTATCTACGTGTTCTTTCCAATTTAAGTCTGAAGTAATAGTAATTCCTAGGAATTTTGTGGAGTTGGTGCTGGAAATTAGACTTTGGTCCTTCCCAATAGCTGCAGCAACATCCCTCTGTGTCTGTCCCAATTCTAACCTTCCTATGGCTCTCCATGCCATTGCTTCTGGTAACTCACGTTGTTGTTGCATTGAACTACCTGCTGACTGCACTATCTGAACCCAACTGCTTGTGTAAGTCGTTTGGTGGAAGAGTAACAGAAGTTAACATCAATTGACTCTGCAGCTATCTTCTGTTACTACCACTAACTCGGTTGCCGTAACGTTGTTGTCTCCACACCGTGGAACCGACAAAAAGACATCGAATCGTTTTATTTCATTCTGCAGATGACAATACTTCAGAACTCCTAATTGGATACTTAACTGTAGAAAGATGCTAAGTGCCAAATTCATGAAAAATGTGATAAGTGGTTTGAAAGGTGCAAGATACCGAAGAGGATCACATATAAAGAGTCTGTGTCCACCGAGTATTCTAAGTCGTTACACTTTTCACCAGTAGATTGCTACAGTGCTAAATTGCCTGCTGATTTCATAAGAATGGTGCAATGTGCCATTCGGTTGTGTGTGTTTCACTTTGATATCGTGTTAAGTGTACGCAAAGACTTCTATTCTCTCCTTTATTGTTAATCATCACCCTTCAACTTGTAAAGTATGTGAATAATAACTGCATAATATTACCATCATATACAGTCACATAACATTGTCATATAAATCAAGTATTATATACCTATGTATTATCTTTAATTCATTTCCATATGTTAGGGAATGGCGGAGACGGAGGCAGAATGGTAGTGGATCATTTAGAGATAAACAAAAAAAATTAAAGACGAAAGGTTTGGCGTATGAAACGCACAAAAGAAACAGATGCACCAGCTAAGAACCGTCCTTCACCGCAGGTACGATTTTAAGACCTTCGCTGTTAAATCTGTCTAAGGATTTATTGCTGTTGAATGGCTATATATTTCCAGTGCACTAAAAAAAAAAATCTCAACACAAGGAAACTTCTTCCTCCCCTGTCACTCAGAGTTTGCCGTGATAGAGAGAAGGAAATCGGTGACGAAAGCATTTGTCCCCAGCGACCTTTCCAAATGGTCGGGGATGCAAAGGTTGTTAGACCTTTCAAAGTAATTAGATTAGATTAGTAGTTGCTCCATAGATCATGAATACGACATTTCATAATGATGTGGTACGTGTTAGGTCAATGAAAGGTGTCTTTACAAATTATTACTTTGTACTAAATGTTACATGACACAATTTATTTTTCTTTTATTTTTAAAATTTTTTATCATTTTTATTTTTTTGAGATTTACTAATTTATATCTAAAAATTCATCTATAGTGTAGGAGGAGTTCACATTCAGAAAATCTTTTATTTTTAAATGCTAGTTGGCTATCTGTCAGGCTTCTCATGCTGTTTGGTAGGTGACCAAAGACTAATTTCTATGAATACTTCAGATTTTTCTAATATTCAATAGTGGTAGACGAGATACTCTCTACAAAAAATTGGACATTTCAAAAGTTGTCAGTGTTACATGTGATTCAACAGATGTAGCAGATGTAGGAACAAAAGAATGTTACACCGACATGGAAAGGACCAGTAAGGTGCATATGCCCTAAAAAGGTAAACATGCAAAAAACATTCAATCTGCTACCTTTGAATCTATTTCCTCAATCCATTCAATTGCAAATGAAAAGAATAAAGATTTAAAGGCTATGATACCTTATCTGGAAAAGAATTAACATAAAGAATATTATATGCAGCTCTGTGGAGAGCGACTAAGAACTTAGCACCTAAAATAATTTGATAGGACTTAGCACCTTTCATAAATGTTTACGTTTGAATTGCCTTCAGCAAAACTGTGTCATGAAACCACTATCAATATATGATAAGATACTGTCATTTGTAACATGTAAAAGTTTGAGGAATTAATAATTAAAACTCTGCACAAGGGACAGTTTTTATTTATTTATTTATTTATTTATTTTTCTTTTTTTGCAATAACTTCAGTTCATACATTTGCCACTTTGCACCTAAGTATCCAATTGTTTTGACCATTGTATAACTATGCAACAGCAGGTTAAATCCTGGAAGCATGATTTCTATAAAATATCTGCTAGTAGACATAAGGAGCGATCAGAAATGGAAAAGCATATACAATTAATCGTGGTTCAGGTAGATGCCATACAGATTCATAGGAATACTCGCCTGGGTAGCCCGTCAACTTGTTCGGCTAGCGCTCTGGAGCGTGGGATCAGTACGAGCCAGGTTTAATAGAAGATAAAAAGAAAGAACATACCCCAGAAAACAGAAAGCTGAGTTACGTCCGTGTCACAGAAATGATTCAGAAACTCCAGTCGCAGAAGCTGCAAGAGAAACTTTTGTAGCGCGGTATGGGCTTCTGTTTCAATTCCGAAGGCATACGTTTCTCCAAAATTCAACCAATATCTGTTCCCGCCATCCATTTTAAAACAGTTTCAAACATGAAGACGATGCAAAAGAAGCATCGCGAGATTTCGTTTATATTTTACTAATTAATTTGTCGACGAAAGAGAATGCATCCGCCATCTTGCAGCAGAACAGCAGTGAACGTCGCTTTCAGAGACTACCCAGCGCTCACCACGAGGTAGGTGAAATGTGAGGCTCTTTTATGAATGGATCCGTAAACGATCCGTCGGCATTAGTGTTGTGCTTCCGAAAAAATAAAATAATAATTACTAATACTGAATCAGTCACCTTTTTTTTAGATTGTCGTATTATACTTTACTTCCAGTTATATATCACACTGCTCTACTATTCCCTCCGAAGTAATGTATCAGCATCTAATTAATATGTGAAATCTTATGACACTACGACGAAGACTTCGTTATTACGGTTACACGTCACTACTATGATCATATAACAAGCTTCAGCAAACATTAGCTGTTCATTTATTCACCGTATAAGTGTTCTGACACTACGTTGCGAAACTCAACCATACACCTGCGGTCACAACTAAATTTTAACTGATCCCTGTTGTGAGTAAAGTAGCAACTATAATATTTTATGCACTGTATTTGTTTTGTCTTATTGTAGCGTTTGTTTTACAAATATTTTTCTTGGTATATCTGTGTGGCGCGTGAATAATGTAAATAGGGACAAATTAGCTGCCATATATTTGCTTATTTCCATTCATAAAAATTGCAACTTTTTCCATCTTACGGACAATGAGACGGGTCGGACGTGACATTTCAAGTTACATTTCATCAGAGAGGTATTGCGTATTTACATTCTTTGCGGCAACTACATGAACATGGCGGTACAGTCAACTCTGAGAAACTGAGGTTATATTCAGTCGTAGAGGAGTATCAGCTAAATAGTTTATAGATATTTGTGAACTGTAATGGGAAAATATTGTAGAGTATGTGATCTGTTCTCAAGCTTCAGTTAATTTAGTAGTATTGCCCTTACGTAAGGCGTGGGAGATAACTGGATAGCAGACAGGAAGGAAAATGAAGACACATTTTAGTTTGCCTCCTGTTGGATCTCGCGCAATCTGCCGATTTTCTATAATATCGACTCCTCTGTTCTTGTAGTGATCGGTCCGATTACTGATTTTTTTATGCAGCTTTCCACGCTACAAAATGTATCGGTCCCATATTTTAGTCAAGATTGCCAAAACTCATTTTTCCCCAATTCTCTTCAGTACCGCTTAATTAGTTACACGATCTACCCATCCAATCTTCGCCTTCCAAGGCGAACCAAAAGCTGCGTTTCAGTGGCAGAAAAGTTAGAAAAAACTACAGTTCTACTTAATATAGTACCTTGTTTTGGGGTATTGCTGCGCACTGTGGGAGCCTAACTAGATGAGACTAACGGAGCGCACCGAGGAAGTTCAGCTCTTTTCTTAAAATCGTTGAAAAAAAGGTTGCATTCATTTTGGTGAGATCTGTTTACGAAATTTCTTTCAACAAATTTCTCCTCCGAATGAGATTTTGTTGGCACCTAGCTGCATGAGGAGACATGATCGTCATGATAAAATAAGAGAACATCAGATCTAAAAATAAAAATGTAGGCGCTCCTTTCTCCCACGCGCTATTCGAGAATAAACGGTGGGGCATTGCCCTGAAAACACTGTATGAACCGTCTGCCAGGCACTTGCTACCATGGACCTTGATACATTTCTAAGTGATGCGTGGAGGATATTTCAAGAGCAACTCGCGGATCTTTATCACCTTCAACGAGTACAGGGCCTGACGCCTGCTCATAACCCAGCAAGCGAGATTTCTGACAATAGTTCATTGCAGTAGGTAGCTCTTTCATCATACCTGTTTCCATACCCTCGGAGGTACACGTGTGAAAATAAGTGCGATACTGAAGTTATGAGAAAGGATGAGACGTATTTTAAGTGCTCTGAGGCTACACGTAATGATTACAACAGTTTAACAGTTTGTGAAACAGGTAAATACGATGGAACATATAAACATAAATACAAACATAGTACCACTATGGAACTCTAAATAAAAATGTAAAGGGAGAAGAGTGTTAAGGAAAATTCAGGGAGAGAGAAATATAAATCAGCTTAGGATTAAAATAAATAAGAAAAAAAGAACACGGAAATGTTCATCGTATGGCTTCTGTTTGGTGTATGAAGGCAAAACGAAATTCGGTGAAATGAGAACCAGAGGCGTTTACATTCTGGGTGGAATATCATCAAGTTTTCTGAATGGAGGAGGCATACGTAAAGTGCAGTAGAGGAATAAGGACGAGGAGGAAGACGAGAAGGAGGAGGAGGAGGAAGAGGTCTGATATGATTCTTGGCAAGCTGAGGTCATTTTTCCATAAAGAGAAATTCAATTGTGCGATAAAAGGACATAGGATTTCGTCAAAGGACATGATGTAATTTCCTTTGAATGTAAGCACAATACGATGTGCCTGAGTGTAGTTGGGAGCAGGAACACCGGCAGTTCATTTTAGGCTGCTTTTGCGCATATCCGAAACACATTCTCGCCATTCAGTTTAAGTAATGCGTAATTTTAATTTTTAGTTTTTAATTTATTTTACATTTGACTCATTTATCGTGTAAATGAAACTTAATGGATTTCATTTACCTCACTGGTTTCATTACTTAGGGGCAGTTGCCGATTTTAGGACAGTACAGATCTTCCGCAGACCATATAATGTGCTCTTCCTGGCAGGAATATGAGCAATATGTGCTCTTTCTCCATCAATAGCCTGTAATGCCATGTATGCTGTCTAGGGATGATTCATAGCACGACTCGCTGATACATGGACGACTCGTTTATCCACGGCATGGAAACGTCGTCCGATACAGCAATACGATGTAGTGTCCATTACAATTCCCGTGGCCATACATAAAAATCGTATCTGTCTGCTTGTAAAGTGAATATTGTGCCACGTTTAACCGGAACGCTTTCAGTCAATGCACTGTGTCGTACGTTCACATAGCGGACCCGAAGAAGACAAGACAAATGATGAACGGAAACTTGTCTCCCTGGCAGCAGAACAACACCTGTTACACAACGAATCAAGCGGGAGAATAAGTAAGTGAAAGATTGAAGTCGTTGATCGTCAACTTTCTCTAATACGTCTCAAACGAAGTGTTTACAATTATTTGTTTTTATGAAGTTTGTAAAAAGTAATTTTGAAATATTGGGGCTCGGTGCTTTAAAGATATACTAGTTTCCTTTTACTTTCAGTGTAACTAATATTCGTAACGTGTAACTGTTGGCAATGCTTTGCTTCCGATTCTGAAGATAATAGCACTGTTGCCGAGCTGGCAGTATCTCTTCCTGCACTCCTGGTGGTCCCCCTACAAAGAACGGAAAGTTAGAGGTGATTTACGGCTTATCGTGTTGTATGTTCCAGCACACGGCGGTGCTAGACGTGTCAGTAAGCTTAGAAAATCCGTGAAAAAATAGAAAAAGGATACCCCTGAGAAATATCAGTACAGTGTGGGACATAAATAAACGGTAAATTACTCTTGGCTCTGGATGATGTGTCGCTAGCTTCTTCCTTGCCGAAAGGTCTCAGTGGGATACCTGTGGGAGGAAACTGGCGGGCTAGGGAGGGGGGGGGGGAGGGGGCGGCTGGAGACACTTAGGCAACATGGCAGCAAATTACGCGATGCTTGTGTAGAGTCTTGCCAACGTAGCTGGCAGACACAGGTGGGGCAGAGTACGGCGAGGTTTGGAGGGGTAGGGGATGAGGGGGTTCTGTTCTGTTCCCATGCGCTGCCTGGGGACACGCGCTGCTCATGATTTCCCTCGGGAAGCTCCCGCTGCGCGAAAAATATTATTCTCTATTCGGAGACTCCATTTGCCAGCGTTTCTCACTTACCTCCCCCTAAATGGACTCCTTACCGGGGAAGAGCTGTGATATTGCCGGGGACGGTATTTGTGTATCGTATCTCTCTCTATCTTTCTCCATCGTCAACCTTCCCCCCCCCCCCCCCTCTCTCTCTATCTCGCACCCCCCCTCTCTCTCTCTATCGCGCGCGCGCGCGCACACACACACACACACACACCACACACACATACACACCCCTACACGCAAACCATGTGCAATTTCCAGCGTCGAAGTCTGTTCGGGCTGAATTGGAGGTCTCTAGACGTTTACAGACTACACTTGCAGTCTGTTACGTTCGATTTACATCAACCGATACGACAACTGAAATACAATTTTAGGTTGGCTGGCTCAGGGCCATAGGAACTCACTTACAACGAAATTTCATAGCTTGCAGATCACTTCATAGGTGGAATGGGTGGGGAAAGTATGACATATGGTGTAACATATCGCATTCCCGTGAGAAATTGCGCCAATACTGCCTAGACGTATTCTGACTGACTGCCCCCACCTGTGCATGAGACTTCCTCTATGATTTTTGCAATTATAAATATTAGGTAAACTAATGTATATAACGTGATTTTGTATAATTAATGTGTTTATACGAAGCTTTATTGTGGTATATTTCGTATTTGTAATTATGCGCTAGTTAACAAAAACAGTTGAATGTAAAAGCTCTAGAAAGGGTGTTTCGCGCCAAAATTGGTGGTACGCAGGACCAACACTGCGGAGTTGCAGGCAGTCCAATAATACTTTAAAACTTTAACTGCTCACACTGGCGATGCGTGTAGTTCTACGGCTCTCACGTGCAGTTCTACGTAATTAAACCTTGCGACATTGGCACGTGTGCGGTGCTAACACCTCCGAGGGAACGTATCAAAGTGTTAGAGAGACAGATAGATTATGTGTATCATTTATATCATTTTTATGAAACTCTCTGTCCACCTAATGTCTCCGGCCCCCAGAGATTTTACAATAATAGATGGAATTCACAAAATATGTATGACCATAGCTGAAACTGAATACTTTCTTGTAAAAAAAAACCGAACAATTCCAGATTATTAGACTTTGGCAATTAAACAACTATTTTCTGGTTGCAATCTCTTTATTTTCTCCACCCGTTTCGCTTTCTCCTAATTTCTGACATCAGTCATTTTTGTTTACAGAAGTAGCCTCAAGAGACTAAAAGCAGTTCATTCTATTTAAATCGAAATAAATATAAGCAACATACGTTTGATTGTTTTCGATTTTTATTTTGGGTGTTCCTCCCACTTGGCTACCGGGTGAATTCGCAAAACTTCGCCACGATTTATGCATTTTCTTTTACATTTTATGACTTTTTCGATGTCTGTGAAATACTAAACATAAAGAAAGTTGAAAAATTAACACACAGATTTAGCGTTACTATTTAAATCCACATCGGTGGAATTATTTCTTGAATTTTAATTTCTTGAAAGATAGTTTCGCATTGCTATGGTTACAGCCTGTAGACCTTTTTAACGTAAAAGGCACAGGATTTTTCGGTCAATTTATTTGAGCGTAGGTCAGACGTCATAGTTTTACAATAAACGTATCTATTGTGTCATCTCTAAGTTTGCGATGTGTGTCATTTTTCAGACATTAATATTAAAGGAAGTGGTTTAATGTTTTACATAAGCATATTTCTGACGCCCGTAATTCGTCAAATAGATCACATAAAACGAGTACAAGTAAACTAGGTGTCTTGGAAGTTGTAGGACAACAAACTACCTATCAGCGACGCAGCAAGGGTTCGGCTCTGACGTGCTCATTTAAAAAAAAAAAAAAAAAAAAAAAAAAAAAAAAAAAAAAAAAAAAAACCTACGAATTTATTAATCTTTATTTTTACACTTTTTATAGTGTAACAATTAAACTACTTCCAACAACTGCGCAAGAAATAAAATGAGTGGACTCGTATTAATTTGAAACTGGAAGAGAGGCAAAATGGTGGCAATGAATTGAATGTAACCAGCTCGAAAAATAATTAAGCAGCTTCTATGCTACTAGCCAAAGACAAAGGTCTTTACTGTATAATTAGATAGAGATTCTATGTGTAATAACTGAAATAAAATAACAGTATTCTTGTTCATAAGATTCCACTCGGTGACGCCGCTGACCTGCTAAGCAGCGGGTCGCCGCATATGAACGACCGGATCGTAACTTCAGCATAGCAGTGCCAACAGCAGCAGCATCAAAGCTGGTCGCGGCGGCATTAAAACCGCTCACAGTAATAGCAGCACACGTTCTCAGTGGCGGCATCACGTTGGAGACATACTGTCAAGTTCACTTGTGCTTGGCAAATTATAGTTACGTTAAGATTTATTACATGTGTACTATTTCAAATTTCCGGTGCCGACCTGTTAAAAAAATGTGAAAACAATAATAAATATTAAAAACTTAAATAAGTAGTATTTTTTACACAATATTATTTATTTGCTTGTTATTAGCAGCTTTCGGCTTCTTAGGCTATCGTCAGATAACTTCATACTAAACAAATAGTCCACACGTAACATTGAGGTTACATACACAAAGATGTTTTTTCAAAGATATGTGAACTGCAAATTAATTATGTCTATGAATCGATACTACATAAAAAACGTACTCCTACGAAACAAATGGATTTTAAATGAACATGTCTTGGGCTACAATGGTATTACAATATTAAAGCTGTATAATTTTATAAGAAAATATTCTCAGCAGGTGATGGTAGAAACAAAATGTGGGTTTGTTATGAATAAGTATCACCACCACAGAACGTGAATAATAATAATAATAATAATAAAAGAAAAACCCAAATGGGGTCCGAATGGGTACATCTTACTCACTAAGGTTACAAATATTATAAATATCCAGGTGAGCGATGGATGATTGTACAAGCAAACTGTAAATTATGGCAAGGAGGAGAAGAGTATATGGAGTATTGCTAATAAGAAGCAAATAAGTAATATTATGGAATAAAAATACTACGTATTTAATTTTTTTAATGTGTCTTTTCCTCCAAGCACCGACGGAATATTCCGTAAACATAAATAATAAATATTTACTGGGAGGTGCTGGAGGGGGGGGGGAGGCTTATGCCAAATTACGCCACCTCCCCCCTGAGGCTGCACCATTGTACCGAATAATATAGCGAAGTCACTCCGTGATCTGTGTTCGTAACTGCACAATTCCACAAAGGCCTGATCGGAGCCATACTACGCAGTAACTGTTGTATACTGCGTGGACCAAGATGTTATTAAGGTAGTTGTCGTTATGGTTTGGCGCATCAGTGTATGAAAAGTACCCTCTGCCGTGCAATATTCCTTGAAACGGAAAAGCTTCTTTCTATTAATCAGCACGGGTTCAGGAAACATTGTTCATGTGAAACTCAGCTTCTCCTTTTCTCACATGACATCTTGCGAGCCATGGACGAAGGACAACAGGCGGATTGTGTTTTTCTCGACTTCAAAAATGCGCCACACTGCAGACTGCTAACGAAGATACGAGCTTATGGAACAGGTTCACAGATTTGTGACTGGCTGGAAGACTTCCTAATAGAACGCAGTATGTTGTTCTTGACGGCGAGTGTTCATCAGAGACAAGTGTGTCGTCAGGCGTGCCCCAGGCGAGTGTGATAGGACCGCTATTATTTTCTATCTGTATAAATAATCTGATGGACAGAGTAAGTAGTAATTTGCTGATGATGCTGTGGTGTACGGGAGGGCGTCGTCTTTAACTGACTGTAATAGCATACAGGATGACTTAGACAAAATTTCTAGTTGGTGCGAAGAATGGCAGCTAGCTCTCAATGTAGGAAAATTTAAGGTGATGCGCATGAGTAGGAAAACCAATCCCATAATATTCGAATACAGCATTACTAGTTACCTTCTTGATGCTGTCGCGTCGTTCAAATATCTAGGCGTAACATTGCAGAGCAGTATGAAATGGAGGGAACATGTAAGGACAGTTGTGAGTAAGGCGGACAGCCGACTTCGGTTTATTGGAAGATTTTTGGGAAGATGTACTTCACCTGTAAAGGAGACCGCGTATAAAACGCTTGTACGACCACGTCTTGAGTATTGCTCAAGTGTTTGGGACCCGCAGCAGATCAGTTTAAAGGGAGACATAGAGGCAGTTCAGAGGCGAGCAGCTACGTTTGTTACTGGTAGGTTCGACCAATGCGCGAATGTCACGGAAATGCTCCGGCATCTCAATTGGGGATCGCTGGAAGAAAGACGACGATCTTTTGGTGAATTTCTGTTGAGGAAATTTAGAGGGCCGGAATTTGAAGCTGAGTGTAGTACGATCTTGCTGCCGCCTACTTACATTTCGCGTGGTGATCACAAAGACAAGATAACAGAAATTAGGGCTCGTACGGAGGCATATAAGCATTCTTTTGTTTCTGGTTCCATTTGGGAGTGGAATAGGAAAGGAAATGCCTAGTAGTGGTACAGTGTACCCTCCGCCACGCACCTTACGGTGAATTGCGGAGTATGTATGTAGATGTAGGTATTGCCCATTGGCAGTACAGTCAGTGAAAGCTGCACTGCAGTCGCATCTAGAGCAGGTTAATTTCAGAGGGCGACGCGGTCTGCGGACCGTGGAACGGACGGCGCAGTGCGGCCCGCTGGGAGCCAACTTGGCCGCGCTGAAATACTGTGCGTGCTGCGTATCGCCGGCCATCACAGGGGAGCGGCCGCAACTCGCAAATGAGCGGCGCGCCGTTACTCAGGCCGCGAATCACAGCGGCCGAACCGAGCCGAGCCGAACCGAATAAGCGGCCGGAAACGCCGGCGGCGGCCCGGCGCCAGTATTGGTGCGCGAAACTGCGCACTCCGTCACCGGGCCGCGAAATGCAATTCCACCGCCCGCCCCAGGTTCACGCACTGTTGTAGGCTGAAAAACAAAGGACACTTCTCATGGCGTCACTTGGAACGCCGTGCCTACTACGAACACTCAACTGTTGGAGGTAGATGCTGCAAT
This sequence comes from Locusta migratoria, assembly GCA_026315105.1. NCBI lineage: Eukaryota > Metazoa > Arthropoda > Insecta > Orthoptera > Acrididae > Locusta > Locusta migratoria. Next base: position 811,102,628 of record CM048744.1, on the reverse strand, counting down.
GCAATGTGCTATTCTGATAACCACTATAACTGAAAAAGAAAGAGGAAAAATTGGCGAAATTATACTTACAGGGAAAGTACTTGGGCTCGAACAAACACATATACATCAAAATCGTACGAGAGATAATGTAAATATCCCTTATTGCACTAGTGACACTCACGCATCTGCAAAACTCTGCAGTCGTCCGTTAGAGGGCTCTGCGTGTGCCTTGCCACATTGCAGTTTTATAGTTTCCAAATGATAAGCCAAGATCGCAAACTACCAATTTATTAATTGACGACTGGTTTCGGTGCACTATGTCACCATCATCTGGTTATATATATAATAATCTGGTCATCGTGTTAAAAATTGCATATAAAATAAGAAGTGAAACATTGCACTTAGTCACTATATAAAAAAAAGTAATAAAAAAAGTTACAAACATGACAGCTTACAAAGCTATAGTGACTAAGTGCAATGGTGCACTTCTTATTTTATATCCATTTTTTATCAAGATGACCAGAATGACCAGATGATGGTGACATAGTGCACCGAAACCGGTCGTCACTTAATAAATTGGTAGTTTGCGATCTTGGCTTATCATTTGGAAACTATAAAACGAATTGATCGCCTCCACACCAGACGATGTCAGGTAATCTTAACATTGCAGTTTGACCTGTCGGTTCGCCAGTAGGGACGGTGCAGTGTGCCTCCGAAGTTGTGTTTTGTGACATTTGTGTGGTGAAGCGTCAGATAGAGCGGCGATTGATAATCAATCCTGCTAAAGTATTGCGATTGGTTGATATGAAGTTACGAAGAACCATTCTTCGTGAAGATTGTATTAGTGTAGAAGATGAATCATTCGCATGCTTTCTCGTATCTGTTATGGTACAGAAATATGAGCATAAGTTAGATGCTGTTGTCACACTAGCACATAATGATGATAATAGGGATGATAATGACGAAGAACTCATTGCTAGCGGTAGTGCTATGGTAAGTGCGGGAAGAGCCGATGGAAGCAGTGGCAGTGAATACCAACTGTCTTCCGAGAAGAAGGTTAAAGTTGCAACTATCATCACGGCTTTTGATGACAATACGATAGAGAAAATGTACGATGATTATGACGTAAGTTATAGTTGAGATATCTGTATTAAGTATGGCGTCTACTATTACATCTACAGCACTATCTAGAGCATGGTTGCAGAGCTTTGCAGGAAAACGACACCCACCAGCACATTGAGGTGTACGTAGAGATACTGTAACCAAACGTTCATACAGATATGTTTGTTCGAGCCCAAGTACTTTCCTTGTTTTTAATGGATAACAGATACTAACTCGACGTAAAGAGACTCGCAGAGCTGTTGACAGACACGAAAAATAAACAAACACATTCACAAAATTTTTTGGACATGGCCTTCATCAGAAAAAAGAACACATACAGGCATGTAGAAAGGTTATAAACGTAAAGGCAGTATTATAGAAATAGAGGAAGACAGGAGATACTATACTATAAGATGAATTTGACAGAGCACTAAAAGATTTGATTGGAAACAAGACCCATGGAGCCAGGGGCGCCGACTCCGTGGGTGCTCCGGGGCTCGTACACCCCACAAGAATTTTTAGGGGGTGCTGAGCACCCCCATAAAATTGAGGTGGAAAATAAAATAGTATAAATGAAAAAAATCGGGAAAATCAAAACCTAAATTATGATTCAAGAGGCAATGCAAAACGTGACCATAGCGAGAGACGATATCTCATACGTGAAGGAAATGATCAGTTTCGCACGCGGGTCCCCATCGAGTTGTAATGAGTGTCCGTGTTTATTCATCCTGAAGCACGTCGGTCCTTTTGACCTTTCAGGTGTACGTATTTAGGAACATTTAATTGTGCTCTTTAAGAAATTTAGCTTGAAAAATCTGATGCTGATGCTAAAGTTAATGTTTTTCATTTATCTTTGTCACTTCCCTCGTTATTAAAATTATAGAATCAGTTGAAATTTGTCATTCTTTTCTCTCAGGCTTAAAAAAACCTTGGACTACATTAATACTGTCAGAGATGTTATTAAGTTATCTCGAAGTGATGAAAGTTTCGATGAAATATACAGCTCTTGCATGGAACTGACAAAAAAATTGTTGTCGTACTTTAAAGTCTCAAAATATTTCAAAGATTTCTTTAATCCTTGATGACGGTGTTCTACCAAACGCTTTTGCCCGAAGGAATAGTTTTGCACAAAATGTATTAGGTTAGTGTACAGAGAAAAATTATTACATTGGTCGTGTAGAAGTTTTGGGGTGTTACTTATATCTAAATTACCACTTCGGCCAATTAGATCGCTTTATTGTAGTGTCCTAATGCAGCCATGCTCTCCTTTCCTTCCTCCTCCTTCTTCCTTCTATCTTTAAAAGGCCAGACAACTGCATATTTACTTTTATCAAGTATTGCTCTTTCAAAAACCCATGAACATGATTTTCAGGAGGGTTGGTATCGAACATTTGTGAACCGTTACATAGAGCACCCACACTGATTTTCAAAAGTCGTCGCCTCTGCATGGAGCAGATGATGTTTCGTCTGAACTGCTATTGTCATTGGGACAGCCTGTCATGAAGCAATTTTTCCATATGGTATGCAAGTGTATGACCCAGGGGAAATACCTTCAGATTCCAAGTAGAATATAGTAATTTCAATTCCTAAGAAAGCAAGCGCAGACAAATGTGAAAATTATAATTAGTTCAATAAGTCATTGTTGCAAAATACTAATAAGAATTATTTACAGACGAATGGAAAAACTGAGGGAATCCGACTTCGGGGAAGATCAGTTTGAATTCAGCAGAACAGTATGGAGTTGAGACACAACCCTGTAACATCCCATTCTTGATAGTCCCACAGTTTGAGGAATCGGCTGATGTTTTGACAGTACATTTATTTCAGCGTTCTGCATTATTCCAGTTAAGTATGAATTAATTTGTGCCTGTCCCAGTCAAACCATAATGATTAAGCTTATGTAGAAGAATTCCATGATTTACACAATCAAAGGCTTTTGAAAGATCACAAAAAAATACCAATGGGTGATGTCCGGTTATTCAGAGCATTTAATATTTGATCAGTGAAGGCATATATAGCATTTTCTGTTGAAAAGCCTTTCTGAAAACCAAACTGTCATTTGGTTAGTACTTTGTTTTTACTTCCTCAAAATTTTAGATAAAGCTGTCAGAAGAGAGATTGGGCGGTAGTTGTTAAAATTGTTCCCAGAATTGTGGGATACAAAACACTTTGACCTCAAAAAATGGTCAAGAAAACAGATCGCACCCCTAAATATTGCTGTGATTTCTGAACAAGAGATGCCGAAATACAAAAAATCATAAGTTTCTTCGACCAAACAGTTCTTTTTCTGTTGAAATTTTGTTCGTCACTTTTTTCCCTTTAATAATAACAAATGGAATGACGGTAAAGGCACGACATTGTAAACTTGCTTATCTCACAAGGAAAGTACTCGGGCTCGAACAAAGCCTAAGGAACTTGCAGAAGAAAACACGCAAGTTTTTATTGTAATGTAAAAAAAAAGTACTTGCTAGTGGACACACGCCTTTAGAGGGATTAGCGAAATGCCGCGAATAATGAGTGATGTGATAATGGGCAGGGACGCTACGTCGATAGAATGTGGGGGAAGTGGAGTATTTCTGGTGACGAGAGGCGTACAAGGGCAACCCTTGCGGCCGAGGTGGCCACCGTGTCCCGAGTGACGTAGCGACCAGCGGGACTTCCTAGCAAGGCGGAGAACCCTGGCTCTGATCCCTGCTGAGCACAAATTTCCAAAATTATTTATTTCAATACACACTGGCAACGTTGACAGTCCTTTTCTATGACGATTAAACTAAAGCCATATCGCTTAGCGAGAAAGTAAACCTACGCACATGACAATCCTAGAACGAAATCTGTATCTATAAATGTGAATGTCTGTTCGGTGTACGTTTATCACGTCTGAACCACAAGACATAAAGAGCTAAAAATTTGTACAGTTACTAATGTCTACCCGGGGAAGGCTTTAGGCATGGTGTTATGGCGATCAGATAGCTATATATATATATATATATATATATATATATATATATATATATATATATATATATATATATATATTAATGTCAATGTGTGTTCGGTGTACGCTTATCACGTCCGAACGACAAGACGGAGAGACTTAAATACTTGTACAGTTACTAATTTTTACCTTAGGAAGATGATAGACACGGTTTTATACCGATCTGATAGATATTTAGTACTTTGAAGAATATAACGCGAAATGCGGAACAATAATTACCCTTTGAAAATTATACTTACGCTTTAAAAATCGTTTTATTGGTTGCATTGTTGCTTAAGAATTGATGATGTTAAAAAGGGTGCAGTATAGTGGGATGGAAAGTTATCAGTGTATATTAAATTCTACGAGTGTGTGTATTAGTATTTCGCTCTGCAGCGAAAACTACAGATCGAAAACGAATGGTCTGTGTGTAATTGTTGTCTAAAGTCTCCCGTTGTACACCATAGCAGTTCCATGCCGATACCTATCACGGGGTGGAAGATATGGTGGTTGAAAGTCGTCAAATTATAAAAAAAGTCGGACTGAAGGCCAGCGATGACGTTTGCAACTCTATAGCAAGGAGGTTACATACAATAAAACGTGATGCCACTGACCATATATTTGGTCTTTGTCTTCAACAATTTACGCTCCAAACAATACTACAAATAAAGTAGTTTACCAGAATACCCTAAAATGAAATTAACATGAATTTGGACATTACTCTCACCATATGTGTTGAGATATTGCAACACTGGCTATAAGGAATAATGTATGTATTACTTATTGTAAATCATTAAGCACTTCACATAATTTTATTATTTTATTTGAATGCTGATTAAAAATGTTTGTTCCTTCAAAACCTGTCTCATAGCACACTACTGAAAGATAGTTGTACTATCAATAATCAACCAAAATGCGAGCGGAACCGCGGGTTTAAGCTAGTATAATATACAGAGACACTGAAACTTCCTGGCAGATTAAAATTGTGTGCCGGAACCGGGACTCGAACCTGGGACGTTTGCCTTTCGCGGGGAAGAGCACTACCGACTGTGCTATCCCGACACGACTCACGATGCCGCCCCACAACTTTACTTCCGCCAGTACCTCGTCTCTTACTTTCCAAACTTCACAGAAGCTCTCCTGCAAACACGCAAGACTAGCACTCCTGGAAGATAGGATATGGTGGAGACATGGCTTAGCCACAGCCTAAGGGATGTATCCAGAATGAAACTTCACTCTGCAGCGGAGTGTGCGCTGATATGAAACTTCCTGGCAGATTAAAATAGCGTGCCGGAACCGGGACTCGAACCTGGGACCTTTGCCTTTCGCGGGAAGCGCACTACCGACTGTGCTATCCCGACACGAGTGACGATGCCGCCCCACAACTTTACTTCCGCCAGTACCTCGTCTCCTACTTTCCAAACTTCACAGAAGCTCTCCTGCAAACATGCAAGACTAGCACTCCTGGAAGAAAGGAGGCTAAGCCATGTCTCCACCATATCCTTTCTTCCAGGAGTGCTAGTCTTGCGTGTTTGCAGGAGAGCTTCTGTGAAGTTTGGAAAGTAGGAGACGAGGTACTGGCGGAAGTAAAGTTGTGGGGCGGCATCGTGAGTCGTGTCGGGATAGCACAGTCGGTAGTGCGCTTGCCCGTGAAAGGCAAAGGTCCCAGGTTCGAGTCCCGGTTCCGGCACACAATTTTAATCTGCCAGGAAGTTTCATATCAGCGCACACTCCGCTGCAGAGTGAAGTTTCATTCTGGATACAGAGACATTCTCAAGTGAGCTGACTGATGCTGGCAGACACCGAATATTGGCTAAGTTGGCGACGCTAGATAGTGCGGTAATGGAACGCCACTTGCCAACCCCGGTGTCGAGGGCGGAGCTTGCGTTCCCGATAGCTGAGGGCTTTTTACGTCAGCGTTCAGAGCAGTAACCGGCAAGCAAAGCGCCGGCCGTAAAGCGTGGCTGCCCCGTAAAACAGAGCGGCCAATAGCCGCTGCCGTTTAGCGCTGCAGTCCTCCGGGATCGGGCCGGCCGTTTTTATGGGTCCATCATAAAGGCGCGCCGCTTATGCGGGGCCAGCGGAGGAGCAAACAGTTCTACTTGACCGACCGCCGCACGCGATTACCCGTAGTGGGAAACAGGAGCCTCTCTCGTGTCGAATCTTCTGTTCAACCACTCCAGGACGAGTAAGATGTCTAGTGTCTTATTAGTGCCACTGAAACTTTCTTTACTATACATATGATGTAGGAGGAAGAGCGTACATCCTTTCGTATTGTCTCTACCCTTGCCTGTCTCCTGCACCATTTAGCAGTATTGGACTCATCTCTTCCAAGTATGGGCGCTGATGACTACGATGTTGAGAGCCCTAAAGCTCCAATAACAACAACAACAACGAGTAAGGTATTCCATCTCATATCCTGCATACTAACGTATGTTATCAATGGAACTCATGATACCCTTTGTAGACGTTTCTTCTTTCGTGCGGTTGTTTACTGTAACCAGTTGCAGTAAGTTCCATCAAATATCGGTAGAACTGCCCTATGACTGTAACGTAAAATAAATAAATAAGTAAAATGTAATTCTATGAGACTTAACTACTGCGATTATCAGTTACAATCTACATGAACTAACCGAGGGACAACACAGACACCCATGCTCAAGGGCCGGCCGCGATGACCGAGGGGACTGAGGCGCTCCAGTCACGGTCTGCACGGCCACTACGGTCGGGGGTTCGAATCCCCCCTCGGGCATGGATATTTGTGCCGTCCTTAGTCTTAGCTAGTTCATAATTAGTTTGTAAGCTTAGGGACTGACGACCCCGTAGTTAAGTCCCATAAGTTCTACAAACATTTGAAACATCAGGTATTACTTGACGTACATTGAACCTGTTCTACATTTCTTGCCGGCCGCGGTGGCCGAGGTGACTGAGGCGCTTCAGTCACGGTCAGCACGGTCATTACGGTCGGGGGTTCGAATCCCCCCTCGGGCATGGATATTTGTGCCGTCCTAGTTCGTAAGTAGTTCATAAGTAGTTTGTAAGTTTAGGGACTGATGACCCCGTAGTTAAGTCCCATAAGCTTAACAAACATTTGAACATTTTTTTGGGGAGCAACCACGCGCTCAGCAGCAATGCTGGGTCCCGCCTTGTTCCTCAAGCAGAGGTGATTTAAATATCAAGAATAATTCAGTTCCTTATGACAAAGGTATTAAATTTGGTAAGTATTTGACAGGGAACAATGAGGCTGAATTAAAGTATGTGGTGTCGAGGGAGATGTGTTTCAAGAAAGTCCGTGTAGTCGCTTTGTTCGTAACGCTGTGTTGGCTGAGCGTCTAAAGCGCCTGCGTAGTAAGCAGGAGGTGCCAGGTTCGACTCCTGGCCACACCACAAATTTTAATTCAATGCCTCTCCTTATATTTAATAACTTTGTAATATCGAGACAATGTTTTTCTCAAGGAACTGAATTACTTCCAGAATGAAATTTTAACCCTGCAGCGGATTGTGCGCTTATATGAAACTTCCCGGCAGATTAAAATTGTGTCCTGGAACCGGGTGCAGAGTGAAAGTTTCATTCTGCAAACAGCCCTTAGGCTGTAGCTAAGCCATGTATCTACCATATAATTTTTCCAGGAGTGCTAGTCTTGCAAGGTTCGCAAGTTTAGAAAGAAGGCGAGGTACTGGCAGAATTGAAGTGGTGTAGACGGATCGTGAATCATGACGGGATAGCTCAGTGGTAGAGCGCTTGCCCGCGAAAGGCAAAGGTCCCAGGTTCGAGTCCCGGTTCCGGCACACAATTTCAATCTTCCAGGAAGTTTCGAACTGAATTGCTCGACGTTCCGTTGCGATGGCTTCGACCGGGCTTTGATTCTGTGGCTGTTGCTAGCAGCAGCTTGAAGTTGGGCCAGAGCGGTCGGTGGGGCGACTGGCGATACGTCATAAGGTGGACACTTAAATAGGGGAGGGTGGAGCAATGAAGTGTGTGTTTAATTCCGCGGAACTCACTTGGCGGAGGAAAATAGTTCGCCATGAGGACGACCTCTGTCGAGGCTTCTAGTTCCGTTGATGTTGCTGTTGTTGGTGCCGACGCCTTGTTTCGCAGCCGTGTCATACGGTCGCGTCCGATGGGTTGCCGGCTGGGTAGGCGTGCTTTCGGTACGCCACACACTGTCATTGCCTTAATCAGCCAAAGTTATTTGCTGCGATGCGCGAGGCCGTTCCCCGACGGGGGTGCGAATCTCCCCATCGGGCATCGATGTTTGTGTCGTCTTTAGTATAAGTTAGTTCATAAATAGTTTGTAAGTTTAGGAATTGATGACTCCGCAGTTAAGTCTTAAGCTTGACAGACATTTGAACAAACGTTATTATCTTTGAAGTATTAGAGCCTGTTCCTTTTTTTTTTTCCTTTGTTCCATAAAATCTCGGGCGAACTGCCGGATGTCTGTAACTTCTTGCCACGATATTTTGGCGAAAAATCTTCTGTCCATCTTCAGGTGACTACCGCCGAAGTACTGGTGAAGACGCACTGAGCTGTGCTATTTATGACCAATTCAGCCGACATTGCGCATGCGCGTTTTAGCATGGGCTTTCACTACATCTACATACGCTGCTCCGAGCGCCTTTCGTGGTATAGGCTTCCCGCTTCGATATCAGATCGATTATCATCGTCATTTAGTTACAGGGAACTACGCTGACTAAGAAGTTTTTCAATAACAGGATTCCATGCAGCATTTATTTAGAAACCGCTGTCTCGATTAAAATAGAGTCTCACTGTCAGACGTATTTCCACAGCTTCATTAATAATTGATCTCGAAAAGTTTGATGTGTGGGTGGGCCACAATTTTTGTTAATTGTAGTTCATTGAATGACCTGTGGGATACAAAGTTCGGCGATTGCGGATTTTGTGGGCTGGAGTAGCCGAGTATGACGCTGGTGTTCCACAATGCGCTCCTCCACAGTGCGCGCCGTCTGCCCTATATATGACTTCCTGCACTCACACGGAATCAAGTAAACACCTGTAATCCTGTAAACACGCAGCTCCAGATCGTCTTTGACAGAACACAACAGCGATGAAAAGATGACTTACTTTATTAGTATTCTGCCTATCTGCGAGGAAATATTCCCAATATATTGGAGATAAGCAGTCGATTTGAAAGCCTCTTCTTCTTCCTTGTTTGTGGGTGTGCATCGCTCAGTTTACTTGCTTCCTTGAGTACCCATTCTTTAGGAATACTGTTTTCAGGTGTTCCAGTTCCGTGTGAAGGCTGTCGTCATCAGAAATGGCGTGGGCTCGATGGATTGAAGTCTTGAGGACGCCCATTGTTTGTGCCGGGTGGTGGCAACTAGTAGCTTGTAAATACAAATCTGTATGACTTGGCTTCCTGTATACCGAATGACCAAGTGAGCCATCACTTCTGCGTCGCGCGAAGACATCTAAAAACGGAAAACAACCATTTTTCTCGATCTCCATAGTAAACTTTGTTTTCGTGTATGGAGTTCATATTATGTAAATACTCTTTGAGACAGTCCACGCCATGAGGCCATCAACGTGTCGCCAAAACTCTGTTGGTTTGAAAGTAGCTGACTCAAGTGCCCTCTCCTCAAAATCTTCCAAAAAAAGATTGGCCACCAGGGGAGACAAAGGACTCCCCATGGCGACTCCGTCAGATTGTTCATAAAACTCGTTGTTAAATAAAAATTATGTGCAGGAGAGCGTGTGCTCAAATAGCGCTGTAATGTCTCTCCGTCGTCCGTGTCATGGAGAGCAGCTCACCGCCCCAATTCGTTACAGTTTCTAAAGGTGTGAACATGAGGACGGCGTGTGGCAGTGTTCCTTATTTAGAGCACGTGCTTCCCTTTACCTTGGGAGCAACGTGTCTTAGCCGTGACGCAGTCGAAGTACTCCTCTATTGCGACTGTTGTGATAGTGCAATCGCTGCATTTTCACCGCCAGATTCAGGTACTACAAATCGAGACAGTTACCTTCGCCCGACCCCTGTCATTGTTCGCGTAATTCACGTCTAGTTCTATTCCATTTATAAGCTCTCTCTCTCTCTCTCTCTCTCTCTCTCTCTCTCTCTCTCTCTCTCTCTCTGTGGACTGATCTTTCTTTCTTAATGAGTAAATCATTGCCTTACCGGCTTCTCGTACAGAATATGTCTCGCCCAGAGGCTATATTCAGTGAGCAATTGTACATGAAAACTTGTGAGAGGGCTATGTGCCTTACTCGGAATATACAGGGTGTTCGATTGACAGTGATTGGGCCCAATATCTCACGAAATAATCGAAAAAAAAACTGGAAAGAACAAAATTCTAGTTTGAAGGGAGAAAACGGATGACACTATGGTTGGCCCGTTAGATGGCGCTGTCATAGGTCAAACGGATATCAACTGCATTTTTTTAAATATGTGCCCCGTTTTTTATTACACATTCGTCTCATACGTAAATAAATATGAGGTTTTATTTTGAACGCTTTTGTCGTTTTGTGATAGATTGTGCTGTAATATTCACAAACATATTGCTCATAATATTAGACGAACATTGGGTAACAGGTAGGTTTTTTAAATTAAAACGCAGAACGTAGGTACGTTGGAACTTTATTTCGGTTGTTCCAGTGTGATACATGTACTTTTGTGAAATTATCATACATTATGAGAACGCAAGTTGTTACTGCGTGATTACCTGTAATTACCTCATGACTTCAATAAATGCTCAATATGATGTCCAACTTCAATGTATTTGGCAATACGCGTAACGAAATTCCTATCAACAGCGAGTAGTTCGCCTTCATTAATGTTGTCACATGATTTGACAATGCGCTGACGCATGTTTTCAGGCGTTGTCGGTGAATCACGGTAACAAATATCCTTCAATTTTCCCCACAGAAAGAATTCCGGGGATGTAAGATCCGGTGAACGTGCGGGCCATAGTATGGTGCTTCTACGACCAATTCACCTGTCATTAAATATTCCATTAAATACTGCTTCAACTGCACGCGAGCCATGTGCCGGACGTCTGTCATGTTGAAAGTACATCGCCATTCTATCAAGAAGTGAAACACCTTGTCGTAAAATCGGTACAACATTACGTACGAAATCAGCATACATTGCAACCTTTAGATTGTCATCGATAAAATAGTGTCTAAATTATCCTTCTTCCCATAATGCCGCACCATACACTAACCCGCCAAGGTCGCTGATGTTCCACTTGTCGCAGCCATCGTGGATCTACCGTTGCCCAGTAGTGCATATTATGCCAGTTTACGTTACCTCTGTGAAGGACGCTTCGTCACTAAACAGAACGCGTGAAAAAAATCTGTTATCGTTCCGTAATTTATTTTGTGCCAGTGCCAAAACTGTACACGACATTCAATTTCTTCGCCATGCAGATGCTGGTGCATAGAAATATGGTACGATTGAAATTTATGTTTATGTGAAATTTTCAACACCGACGTTTTTTTGAGATTGCAGATTCTCGCTCAGTTTGTCTGCTATTGATGTGCGGATTAGCCGCAACTGCAGCTAAAATACTTATTTGGGCATCATCATTTCTTGCAGGTGGTGGTTGACGTTTCACTTGTGACTGAACACTTCCTGTTTCTTTAAATAGCATAACTATCCGACGAAAGGTCCAGACACTAGGAATATGTCTTGCAGGATAACGATCAAGATACATAGCACAGGCCCGTGGGCATTTTTATCACAATATCCATACATAAGTACCATATCGACCTATTTCGCAATTGATAAACGATCCATTTTAACAAGAGTATTGTATCACGAAGCAAATACCGACCGCACTGGCGGAATGTTACGTGATATCACATACTTATATGTTTGTCAATATTACAGCGCCATCTATCTAGAAGAAACAAAAGTGTTCCAAATAAAACATTCATATTTATTTACGTACTAGACGAATATGTAATGGGGGTACCAATTTTAAAAAAATGCATTTGATATCCGTTTGACCTATGGCAGCGCCATGTAGCGGGCCAGCCATAGCCCCATCTGTTTTCCTCCTTCAAGCTAGAATAGTTTTATTATTTGTAGTTTTTTCGTTTGACGCTTATTTAGTGAGATATTTGGCCCGGTCACTATCAATGGACGACCTGTATTTTTCGACTCTGCCAACTTTCGTTCCTTACATTAATCATTTACTACTGGGCAGAGAAAGACCTCCTTAAGAAAGCAAGTCCAATCAGCTGAGTCAGAAGATCTGCAGATGAAAGATCCGTTAGGGAACAAAGCTTCTTGAAAGTCAATTATTGCATCTGTTATTAATTCAAACTCATAACGCGAGATAAACATTGCAGACAGGAAGAGGATACAGACTTCTGAAATGTGGTGCTACAGAAGAATGCTGAAAATTAAATGGGTGGCTCGCGTAACTAATGAGAAGGTACTGAATATAATTGGGGAGAAAAGGAACTTCTGGCATACCTTGACTAAAAGAAGGGATGAATTGGTAGGACACATTCATAGACATCATCATTGGCGGGAAGTGTTTGGGGTAAGAACCGCAGAGGAAGACCAAGAGATGGATACAGTAAGCAGATTGAAACAGATGTAGCGTGGAGAGCTGCATCAAACCAGTCTCCGGACTGAAGACTACAACAACTACTATAACAAGGCGAGAGTTAATACATCCGCAGACTACAGTCTACTTTTTTCTTGTTTTTCTGTATTTTATTTTTAGTGCAGCAAATTCTTACTTTATGCGTTTCTGCGCGCTATAATCAGTCAGATGATAGCAGGAGGTCGTAGGTATAGATCTTCGACTCTGGGCGTTTCACCTTATCCAATCTCTCAGAGACACCCTCCATATAACAACCGCTCCTCTCCGAACTGCTGCGGCAATATTCAAAGTGTGGGGCGAGCAAGTCTCTCCTGCGCACCGATTAGGCTAATGGCTGGAAGTGTCCATACGTCACGCCTGACAGCGCCTGCGGGATCTCAAGGCGTGGCTGCAGGAGGGAGGCAGGCCGTCTGCTAGGGAGCAAACCGCGGGGCCGCCCAAGATCGTAGCGCTCCACCGAGTTCATCCGAGGCAAGCTGGATGCGGCGGGGTCTACGGCCGACATAAATGCTTCTACATGAATTAAGCAAGCAATGAATTGGCCCTGAGCAACACTGCGGAAACGTTGACAACCGCGCTAACTTTTAACTTCACTTCTTGTCTACAGTACTTGTAAAAAAAAGAAAAAAAAAAGAAGGTCGATCAAGAACGATCTGGTTGGCTAGACGGTTATGGTAGGACTCGAGCACCACTTGTTACTACTTATATAACGGTTCCAGGAAGAATAAAAATTTGTTTTCCAATAATGCACGTAGTTACCTAGAATACTGTAATATTTCATTAAGATGTATAATCTTAATCACATATGACTGGATTTGTAACACATTTTGCATTATTATCTACATGTATCACTGAACGTTGTTATGGGGCTGATCTGTAGCCATTGACTTGCTGTTTCATATTTTTATCTTGTAATATTTTATTATGTTTCGAGAGCATTACGTAATATGTGCGGTGAGTAAAACATAGAGCATATGGTCTGGTGAACAAGTATCCCGTGGGAAATCTGCAACTATACTTCCATGTAAAATCTATTTGGCTCTTATAAGTAGTCCAAATCCGTCATAACCCTCCAGAATTTTTATTAATATTTAATATACTGCAATTAATTTAAATATTTCTGTTTAAAAACTGTAATTATCATGAATTTAGCTGTGTTTCTGTTATTTAAAAATTATGTACCGGATGATCAAAAAGTCAGTATAAATTTGAAAACTTAATAAATCACGGAATAATGTAGATAGAGAGGTAAAAATTGACACACATACTTAGAATGACATGGGGTTTTATTAGAAGAAAAAAACAGTATTGCTAGACGCTTGAAAGATCTCTTGCGCGCTTCGTTTGGTGATCTTCGTGTGCTCAGCCGCCACTTTCTTCATGCTTGGCCTCCCAAATCCCCAGGCCTCACTCCGTGAGATTATTGGCTTTGGGGTTACCTGACATAGCAAGTGTATCGTGATCGACCGACATCTCTAGGGATGCTGAAACACAACATCTGACGCCAATGCCTCACCATAACTCCGCACATGCTTTACAGTGCTATTCACAACATTATTCCTTGACTACAGCTGTTGTTGAGGAATGATGGTGAACATATTGAGCATTTCCTGTAAAGAACATCATCTTTGCTTTGTCTTAATTTGTTATGCTAACTGATCAGATGAAGCGCCATCTGTCGGAGAGTTTTTGAACTTTTTTCTGGTTCTAATAAAATCCCATGTCATTCCAAGAATGTGTGTCAATTTTTATCTCTGTATCTTCATTATTCCGTGATATATTCTCAAATTTAAATGTTCAAATGTTTGTACAGCTTATGGGACTTAACTACGGGGTCATCAGTCCCGAAACTTACAAACTACTTATGAACTACTTACGAACTAGTACGGTACAAATATCCATGCCCGAGGGGGGATTCGAGCCCCCGACCGTAGTGGCCTTGCAGACCGTGACTGACGCGCCTCAGTCCCCTCGGCCACCGCGGCCGGCTCTCTAATTTATACTGACTTAATGATCACCCTGTGTATATTAGTTTAGTTGAAAGATGACAGGCGTAACACTCTAGACTGCTCCGTTGGTGCCAAAATGTAGCCACAGGCGCAGAGAGTTACACCTGTCGCAATCAGTCGAGCTAGGGGCCTTAGAATGATAACATTTACGTCATTACACGTGTGTATCGCAAATAATCTCTATCTAGGACACTCACTCACTCACTGACAAAACACGAAATCTCGAAAAATACTTCACCTAAAAAGCTGATATTTGGCAGGAATGTAGGTTATAGGTAGAAGACGTGAACTAAGAAAGGATTTTACGATAAGGCCGATAGTTCAGGAGATATGGCGTCATAAACAATGATAACTTCCCCGTCTGATAGTGTGACTTTATCAGTCCACTATTTGAGCAAGACAGCGCTTAGCGACGTGCAACAAACTTTAAATATAATTTCAAACCTTAAGGAAACTTTTTCTATCTGATAATCCCAGCAAGGAAATGAATTTAGCGGCAATATTGTAGAAAGGGGAGAAGAAGTAGATGAGGATGAAATAGGAGATACTATACTGAGAGATGAATTTGAAACAGCACTGAAAGACCTAAGTCGAAACAAGGCCCCTGGAGTAGACGATATTCCCTCAGAGCTACTGAAGTCTCTGGGAGAACCAGCCATGACAAAATTGTTTCACCTGGTGTGTAAGATGTATGAGACAGGTGAAGTACCTTCAGACTTTAAGAAAAATGTTATAATCCCCATTCCAAAGAAAGCAGGTGCAGTCAGGTGTGAAAACTACAGAACCATCAGTTTAATAAGTCATGGTTGCAAATTATTAACACGAATTATGTACAGAAGGATGGAAAAGCTGGTAGAAGCCGACCTCGGGGAAGATCAGTTTGGGTTCAGGAAAAATGTAGGAACTCGGGAGGCAATACTCACTTTACGGCGTATCCTAGAAGATAGATTAAGAAAACGCAAACCTACACTTTTAGCTTTTGTAGATTTGGAGAAGGCTTTTGTCAATGTTGATTGGAATAAACTCTTTCAAGTTCTGAAGCAAGCAGGAGTAAAATATAGGGAGCGTAAGGTTATTTACAACCTGTACAAAAACCAGACAGCGGTTGTCAGAGTTGAAGGGCATGAAAGGGATGCAGTGGTTGGAAAGGGAGTAAGAGAGGGTTGTAGCCTTTCTCCAATGTTATTCAATTTGTACATTGAGCAAGCTATAAAGGAAAGCAAGGAGAAATTTGGTGAAGGAATTAAAGTTCAGGGGGAAGAATTAAAAACATTGCGTTTTGCCGACGACATAGTAATTCTGTCAGATACAGCAATTGGACGGAGTGGACATTATTCTGAAACGTGCATATAAGATGAACATTAACAAGAGCAAAACTAGGATAATGGAGTGCAGTCTAAGAAAATAAGGTGATGCTGAAGAAATTAGGTTAGGTAACGAAGCAATAAAGGAGGTAGATGAGTTTTGTTACTTCTGCAGTAAAATAACAAATGATGGTCGCAGTACAGAGGATATAAAATGCAGAATGGCAATAGGTAGAAAAGCGTTCTTGAAAAAGAGAAATTTGTTAACATCGAATATTGATTTAAGCCTAAGGAATTCCTTTCTGAAGGCATTTTTAAGGAGTGTTGCCTTGTACGGGAGTGAAACAGGGAGTGAAACAGTGCGAAAAGGAAGAGGATTGAGGCTTTTGAAATGTGGTGCTACAGAAGAATGCTGAAGATTAGGCGTGTGGATCGCGTAACTAATGAGGATGTACTGAACAGAATTGGGGAGAAAAAAAATTTCTGGCATACCTTGACTAAGAGAAGGGATAGATTGGTAGGGCACATTCTTAGACATCAAGGAATTGTGAATTTAGCGTTGGAGGGCAGTGTGTGGGGTAAAAAAGCAGAGGAAGACCAAGAGATGGATAGAGTAAGCAGATTCAGACAGATGTAGGTAGCCGTTCTTATGTGGAGATGAAGAGGCTTGCTCAGGATAGGGTATTGTGGAGAGCTGCGCCAAACCAGTCTCCGGACTGAAGACCACAACAACAACAACAACAAATCCCAGCAAAATGGTGGAAGGAAAGAAGACTGTCGCTGACTACATTTTCGGCGTTCATGCAGTAAAATTACGCCATTTGGCATAACGTTACAATTTATTACATGTACACTATTACATGTATTCGCGATAAATATTAAAGACAATATGCACACATACCACTGAACGTACGTTAGAAATTTTATCATAGTACTACACATAGATCTTGAGATGTGCAGTCATAAACAATTAGGTTAATGAAAAACCACCTCATCCCGTAAGGCGTTCTGATTTTACGTCTTTCCTACTATCTTTATTTGCGACGTATTTTGCAGACAGACATATCCTCGAATTAATATCATATTACGACATACAGTGCAGGTGCTATGACGTCAAAGACAATGACAGGTATGAAAATTCGCTCTAATAAGCGCGAGGTTGTAATTGACAACGTCGTTACTACCAACTACGTATACAACATATTTTTCACGCAGTTTCCTAATGTTCCACTTTACGAATCTGGAAACAGACGAAAAACCGTTACTCTAGGTCGATTTCCTGACCAACTCCAGCCAATTTTCTAGAAGTCCTTTTCTTTTAAAAAAAGAATATATATACTGAATATTTTTAATAATTTTCGTAAAAAGTTATTTTTTTACTAATTTCGTACCATGTTGTTATTATGGTGTTCAGTCCGGAGACTGGTTTGTTGCAGCTCTCCTCCGTACTCTATCGTGAGCAAGCCTTTTCGTCTCCTCATAAGAACGGCAACCCACACACATTTGAATCTGCTTACTGTATGCGTCTCTTGGTCTGCCTCTGCGATTTTTATCCCACATACTTCCCTCCAATGGTAAATTTACGATTCCTCGATGTCTAAGAATGCGTCCTACCAATCGATCCCCTGTTTTTAGTCAAGGTATGCCAAAAATCCCTTTTCTCACCAATTCTGTTAAGTACCTCTTCATTCTTTACGTGATCTACTCACCTAATCTTCAGCATTCTTCTGTAGCACCACATTTCAAAAGCCCTATTCTCTTCTGTCCGCACTGTTTATCGCCCATGTTTGATTCCCATACAAGACAACACTCCACACAAATGCCCTCAGAAAAGACTTCCTTACACTTAAATTAATATTCCACATTAGCAACTTTCTCTTTTTCAAAAATGCTTTTCTTCCCATTACCATTCTGGATTTTATATCCTCTGTACTGCGACCGTCATATTTTACTACCCAAATAACAAAACTCATCTACCACCTTCATTGTTTCGTTACCTAATCTAATTCCTTCAGCATCGCCTGATTTTCTAAGACTGCATTCCATTATCTTTGGTTTGCTCTCGTTAATGGTCATTTTATACGCTCTCTTCAACGCACTGTCCATTCCATTTACCTGCTCTTCCAAGTCCTTTGCTGTCTCTGAATTACAATGTCATCAGCAAAACGCAATGGTTTTTAATCTTCACACTGAACTCTAATCCCTATTCCAAATTTTTCCTTGCTTTCCTTTTTTACCATACTTGTGGTAAATAATAACTTTGAAAACGTGAATGCTGACGAGTTTATAAGGAATCTAGTGTTTAAAGGATTTTAAGTGTTTTGTTATTGTTGTTATTGTGGTCTTCAGTCCGCAGACTGGTTTGATGCAGCTCTCCACGCTACCCTGTCCTGTGGAAGTCTCTTCATCTTAGAATACGTACGGCAACCTACATCCTTTTGAATCTTCTTACTATATTCGTCCCTCGGTCTCCCTCTACGACTTTTACCCCACACGCTTCCTTCTAATGCTAAGTTGACAATTCGATGATGTCTCAGAATATGTCCAACCAATCTATCTCTTCTCTTAGTCAGGATATGCCAGAAACTTGTTTTCTCTCCAATTCGGTTAAGCACCTCCTCATTTGTTACGTGATCTACCCATCTAATTTTCATCATTCGTCTGTAGCACCACATTTCGAAACTTCTATCATCTTTTTGTCTGAACTCCTTATCGTCCACGTTTCACTCCCATATAATGCTACATTCCAGACAAATGCTTTCAGAAAGGACTTCCTAACATTTAAATTAATATTGGATGTTAACAAGTTTCGCTTCTTTAGAAAAGCTTTTCTTCCCATAGCCATTCTGCACTTTATGTTTTCTTTACTTCGGCCATCAGAAGTTATCTTGCTACCTAAATAACAAAACTCATCGACTACTTTTATTCTCTCTCTCTCTCTTTTTTTACTTATTTCGTACCATACTTGTGGTAAATAATAAGTTTGAAAACATGAATGTTGACATGTTTATAAGGAATCTAGCTTTTAAAGAATTTTAGGTGTTTTTTGTATATCACGAAAAGTTACAAAGCAATCGACACAAAAAAAAAAAAAAAAAAAAAAAAAAAAAAAAAAAAAAAAAAAAAAAAAAAAAAATGGTTAATCTTCAAGTGCTACAACTTTATACTTTGACATTTTCCCATCGGAGTTATCGTGTTTTATTTAATTAATGAGAACCGTTTCTTGGAACTTTGCAACTTTTGTCGTCAAATTTCGCCATCTAGGTTCGAGTTTCATGAAACAGAAACTCTATTTGGAATTTAATTTGCTACACGCTCATATTTTTGTTTTGTTTTCAGGTAATAATTTCTGTAAATTTGGCATTACGCCTTCACGTAGTGCTTGGAGTATGTGGAAATTTATGCGGGCCGGCGGTGAGCGAGGGTGGGCCTTTGACAGGCGCCGCGTGCTCCGGAAGAACGGTAATCCCGCGATGGAGCGCCGCCACGCGCTGCGCTGTTAGCCGATTGGCTGCCGGCTGCGGCCGTCTGAGTAATTGGCTCGGCCGCTCGACTGCGGCGCCGCGGCACGCGTGCGGCCGGAAAGTTAACTACCGCGGCCGATCGCTCCCACGGAACGGCTCACTGCGCCGTAACGCATTTGTCGGAACAGAAGCAACTAAGTGAACGACCCCGCAGTTACAAAACCCGTATTTCTTTCCCAGTCTAATCGGCGCACGGAGAAACGTATTGCCCTGGAAATATTGAAAAAGCTCGTTGATTTACGTTCAAGGGCGTCGTCAGCCAGTAGGGTAGTGTATTGGGGTGGGGTCGAGGACGCTTGATGAGAAAGAGAATTAGGAGACTAAGAAATAATGGTTCAATGAATTATGTAGGAATTTTTTTGTATTAGAAGAAAAGCTATAAACTATTAAAATGAATTACACAACTTAGTATAATGTAAGAAAATTTATAGATGGATTCTTACGTCACTTCTTGGTAGAACACTTCCATATTTAAGGTTGAAAAGAAACAATTTCTGTTCTACTAATTTTCTATTTATTTACGTACTATTTATTGGCTTATTAGACCATCATCAGGTATCATCAACGTATTTCTTAGGTTCTCAAAGATGGTATACAAAGATACAACATACAGAATACTCAGTCTTTGCTTATGACACTTGGATTTGCAAAAAATCATCTATTGCCATGTAGAATTATGTTTGCTTAATCAGTGGCTTCTTTAACAGTTTTACAGTGTAATTTGCAACTGAACAAGGTGAAACATATTACTTACCAAATATCACTGAATTAAAAACTATGTTAACATTATTGAGATTGTAGCATATATTGAGACCGTCACTTAAGGTGTACATTAAAAACGTTTTCTACATTGAGTTTACAGTTCACTTATTTAATAGCATCTGACATGGTTCACATCTTTAAATTACATTTTATATTAATGTACAATTTATTATAGGTATTGTTTTGATCTTAACGTCTAAAAGTTAACAAGGTAGGAATGGAGACTGTATGTGTCATATTAAGATGGTCAGTGGTAGACGCTTTGTAATTTGAATAATTATCCCGTTTCAATGAACACCTTTGTTTGTAGAAGTGTACACATTTTTATTTAAATATGTCATCTTTAATATTGTAAAAAAGTCTCTGAACATCTCAAAGATGTATTTATTCCTAAAATGTATTTGTTCATTTCAAAGGTTCTCAGGCTCTCGTTTCAAAAGAATAAAAATTTCCATTTGTTCCAAGACATCAATTCTCCCCCCCCCCCCCAACCGTTATCTATAACTGGACGGTTGGTTGCTTGTTGGTTTTCAGATGTTCTTTAAATTTTGGATATTATATTGTGTAAAGTGATGTGTGTTCACGATACCTCTCTCTAAAAGATGTACCAGTTTGGCCAATGTAAAATGCACTACAATCGTAAGATCTAATCTTATACATGCCAGATTTCTGTAGAGCGTGTTAGTAATTTATCTAAAGTGTTACTGTTACTGAAAGATATATTACATTCAGTATTCTTAAATGCATTTGACAGCCGTATTGTAGTAAAAATGTGTACATTTCTACAAACAAAGGTGTTAATTGAAACGGAATAATTATTTAAATTACAAAGCGTCTTATTTTGAACGATATCACCTTAGATAACTTATGGTATTTTACTTATTCTTTGATTGATGTTACAATCATCTTCGATTGCATCCAAAATATTATGCCCACTTCCTCATTCTCTTACAGATAATTTATCGATATGTTGCGTTTTCTTAGTAAACGTATCTTGCAATAAGATCTTTGACTTTATTGCTATTACTTACTTTGTCAGCTGCTGTCACATGTGTGAATTAACACACGTCTATTCAGGATGTTTGTATCGGACATGTTGTTGCATTGTGAGATCTTCATATATTTCGATTGTTTACTTACATATTTTAACATCTCTTTTCATTTCAGCTGGTAGCTATTATATAAAGGCCATTTCAAGAGTTTATTTGGATATATATTATGATATACATTTGGATTACTTGTTTTAACATCAATGAGTAACATAATTTCTTAGTATGTTTTGCTACGTATTTTGGTTGACTATCAATCCATTTATTTCGTTACAATTGTACAGTTATTTTGCCTTTATTACTCTTCTGTAATTATGATTATCACTAACCTGAACGATTTGCCGATTTGCCGATCAGTATCACTAAGCGTTTAATATATTTAAAGAATGCAACCCTTCCTTAGGTGAGGTACGACATGTTCTAAAGCCCATTTCATATATTGTTGATTTTGACTTACACTTTATCCTATACTTTGTCCACACAGACTTTATTTGACGGAGGCATCCTGCCTACATATGGCTTTCAATATTATCTGATGAAGAGTAATTATATTTTAGACTTCACTATATCGAGAGAAAAAAAAATTATTACATACATTCAACACCATTGCTTTTAGAAGTAACATATTTCAGATACTTTTATTCTTATATTATTTATAAATGTCACTATATTTTAATACCTCTTATATTACACCAACCATTATAGCTTATTACATTTTTTCAATGTTGATTGTCATTGTACTTGTTGTACTTAATATATTTTATGCGACGTATGTTGAGTGTGATGTTATAAATACAACACTGATATGTAACTTTATACGTTTATAGAACCTGAAGATGGTATTATTAGAATACCGAAACCGGTAGTTCAATACCACAACAAACTTTACGGCTGTTGGTAAATACATTTATTATTTGGATTTAAAAATAGACCAGTCGCAGTCCTAATTCCATAGTAAGGTGGAACTATATCGGTTCTTTATTGTGCTCAAGCGTTTAAAGCAAAGCCCATCATCAGATCACTATCAAATAAACTCGACAGACTTGTAAAGTACGAAATGGGCATTGAATAAAGGTGATCTATAATGTAACAATGACATTAATGTATACTGATAAACCACTTACATTAATGTCAAAGTTGCATTATAGATAGCCTTTTTAAATAGCCATTTCATACTATTCAAATTTGTAAAGTTTCTTGCACAGTGCTCTGAAGGTGTGATTCTCCTGAAAGGAGACAGTAAAAGTGCAATAAAGAACCTATCACCATTTAGATGTTTTTCTTGTAAGTGGGCTGGGCTGGGCTAGTTTATTCTAATTAGTTTGAAAATTTATTGGACAACACAAAATCCAGCACCAGCAAAATTTTCGCAATTATGGGTAGCTGCAAAGACAACCGCCACGAATCGACTCCATCTGAATTTTTGAAGTTATTTGAGATCTTCTAAGATATATGTATAGTATTTCAGTACACAGTGTCAGTCTATTTTCCTTATTTGACCAAAATCGGTTATCTATTCAAATTACATGTCGTATATCGATGCAGAGTGTTATATTGTAACGATTATGATGACCTTGAATGGTGATGGATTCCAGTCACCAAAAATGTAAACTTTCTTTAGAAACTCGTAAACTATGAATTATATGATTCTATGAATTTTCTCTTGTTTTTGTGTGCGGTACTGATCATCAGATTTGTAAAGGCACTTTTGAAATAGCCAGTATAATTATTAAGAAATATTGTGAAGTGTCGTGTGCGTACGTGTTCGTACTGGAGAACGATGCTCCTTGCAGTTGACAGCTTCTTCAGTAATCCACTTTGTTCTCTTCTGTACCTTTCTCTTTCGGAACCGAAGCTGCATGAAAGATTGCATCAAATATACTCCTCCTACGACTTTTCGCAGAACTTGGTCCGTGAAGCTGTTTCGGTGTCCGCGGGAAAGATTGACTCGTCTTGTTTGCTGTGTGTGTGTGTGTGTGTGTGTGTGTGTGTGTGTGTGTGAGAGAGTGTTTGTGTTGTTGGGACGAAGCGTGGGCGTTGTAGAGAAGCCGGATTTTCTCCCGAGTCACGTCGCAGGACTTCCTCCAAAGCTGATGGCGAGAAAGTGCGAGGCGAGACGATAGGATCGACAGCAGAGCTGGACGTGTTGCGGCGAAAAACTCTGCTCATCGGCCGCCAGAGGAGAAAGCAGACGCTATTTCGAGAAATAGCGGCAGCAGCGCACGTGGGACGTGCCGAGCCAAGTGCTCCACCAGTATACACAGCGGAAACCGTCACATCCGAGACTTTACACCACAGAGAGCGTGCATGAGGCTTACATAAGTAACAGAAGTCCCTGATTTCTGCGAGCACAGGAAATGTATAATGTATCGTGGAATAGTAGAGGATTTCCAGTTTACAAGACGTATTAGAAAATGAAGTACCGTTTGCTGATGATCTAAAGATGGCATACGAGAATATAATAATAATATCGAGAGTCTTTCAATTGGTCGCCACTTCGCCGACTTGCGTCGCTTAACGAGGAATCCGAACCACGTGTCGTTTCTGGCAACACCTGACATCTTTGAGAGGTGAAGAATGGGTTAAAACGCAGAGTGAAAAAAATCCGAGGTCCGACCGGGTTTCGAACCCGCGACCTTTCGGTTTCCAATCGGCCACTTTACCCCAACACCACCGGACCCAACACATACGAAAATGAAGTTGCACGAATGAAGCACAATCTACTGGATACTCGCGGAATCACGAAAGTCACTGTTCTGACCGATTTGTCCTACAACTTCACATGAAAATAGACACCAGTGACGTCAAAGATCTTGATTGTTTAAAGGCGTCGAAATAAATTCAATGTCGATGCCTTAAAAGTTGTCTCGGACCGGGACTCGAACCCGCATATTCCTCTTCCAGACAGGGCTCGACTTTTTCACTACAGCTATCTGGACACGATTCCCAGTCTTCTCAAATTCTCCACCTAGTGCGCGCTAGTATTGTAGTGTTTCCCTCCCATTCTTCCACTACATCGCTATTTTACATGTATGCTAGCAAGGGATCGGAAGATTTTTTTAATGCATCTGCACTGAAAGTTCCAACCTCGGTATAGATAAATGGTTGCGGCCTATACTGTGACATAAAGGTTTTCGGATTCTAATCTATTTAAACGCTGCATTGTTTTCTCTCTACTGCACCAGTCATAAAAGGTAATTAGAAGAACTCTACCATAACATACCATTGCATTAGTTAAGCATAGTAGTCACTTTTCAAAGCATTCTAGGCTATTGCTGGGCAACAGAACTATTTTACATTATTGTTTTCGAATATGCAGGGCTTATTGACAGATAAAATGTATCGTAATGATTGTAAAGAGAGTCTAAAAAATAATAACTGTTCATATGCAAGTGCTTTTCTAGTCCTTTTCTTAATACTTTCATAACATAGTTTCAAACTGTTTTCGTTCCGATATTGTGCGAATTAAAAGCAACAGAAACTTATTTCCATACCTGTATCTTCTAGGCCGAAGTAACGTTATCCGTTCTTTTCCTTGCTATTAATGGCGATGTATTGCCCGAAAACGATTTCTGGAAGTAAATGGTTCTGTTATCTTTCGAAGAACACCATATGGATATGGCTAGAAACGTTAGAGCAGCAGGCAAACAGAAATGTAATAATTCTCAAGTGCACCGATAGTCTTCCGCAGAGAAAACAACGAGGAAAACTATCACTTACAGAACGCCATAGTTGATGGAATAGATACAATAAACTCTACGACGTAAAAGACACAAACTCACTCTCTCCTCCCCCCCCCCCTCTCTCTCTCTCTCTCACACACACACACACAAACTCACACGCATAACTCTCCCCCACTTGCCAAAGAAAAGAGTTCAAAATTTGCAACCTGAACGCATTTAACTATTCAGCAGTAGGCCACCTTGTTTTCGTAGTATTACACACTTTGACGTCTTAGGTACAGAGTCATGCAGCGTACATTCGAGTTCTCTTTAGTCACAGGTGACAGAATGGGGTAGAAAAGTAATGGTAACGCGAAATATATCAAACCACAAAAAGTGAAGAATGAGGTAAAAATTGATGTATAAATGGTCGTTCCGTTTTCATATATGAATATTTAAAATTCATATATGTACAAGCAGTAATCATCATGTTTCTTTAGTAAAACAGTCGAAACTGATGGTGATGTAACTTACGTGAATTTTTTTGTGCAAAAGCAGAAAAAATTGTGATTGATCGGTTTGGATCTTATCAGAAAACAAAGGAATTATCATAATTGACGATTGCTTTCTACTTCTTCTGTTAAGGTATTCCGTTAGCTGTTGAAAATATCTGCACTAAGAGACACACAGAATAGTGTGAAACAACGATGAGTCGGTGGTATGTATTTAACGTATTCCTCCGTGCTTTTCTCTGTTAAAGGATACTAACACTTCTAGCATTTGTAATACGACTCCTGCCACCTACTTATTTTATAACATTTCAGACTTTAAAACGGTGGTTCACTATATTCTTGTGTTACATATTTAAACAGAAACGAATATTCCTGGTCAATGATAATCTAAGACTTCATTGTAAATCATCATCTTTTTCTTTATAGCTTGTCCCGTCTGGTGGCAGGGTTCACTGAGTGGATTCGCTGTCTCCATTTTGTTCGATTACAGAATTCAGGTCACTGTGCAGGGTATCGACCCATCGCTGCACAGGTCGTCCCTTGAGTCTCAGACTTCCATGGAATAAGCTGCCTTTGATATTGACTTGTCGTCTGCACATGTCCTAACTTTCCTTCATTTTCTTTTGGTTGGGTGCAGTCCCCAAACGTTTCCTGATGGTGTCACTTGAGACGTGATCCAGTCGAGTTACACCACCTGTCCATCTAAGCATCTTCTTCTCTTCGACCCCCGGTTGTCTTTCCTTTGTATCTGGCCAGTACTTGGTACCATAGAGAGCGACTGGGTGGATAACAGTGTGGTGAAACTTTGGCTTCAGGTGGTCCTTCATCCGACGATCATAGGTCGACCCTGTTGCCACTTGTCACTTCATCCAGGCTGTCTGTGTCCTTCCATTAACAACATACCTAAAGGTAGATACTTCCGGTAGATCTTCTCCACCAACGTTAATAGTCCATGCTTCTATTGGGTCTGATGTCATGTACTGAGTTTGGAAATGGCATTATAAATAATAAATACATTTAAGGTTTGATTCCATTTCCCGGATGGTGGTCAACGACCACACAATGATGAACACACCAGGTGTATTTAGTGACATTGGCCGTTACTGTTCTATTAAAAAAAACAAAAAAAAAAAAAACACAGATCGATTTAAATCACATAGTGACCATCTTCAGTGTCCGTTTGCCGGTGCAGTTACATTCAGGGCATTCATAATGCTTGTTTGAAGGACACTGAAGATGGTCACTATGTGATTGAAATCGATCTGTGTTTTTTTTAAAATAAAACATTAACGGCCAATGTTGCTAAATACATCTGGTGTGTTCAAATACTTTTAAAGCAGAGATCGGTCTGAGATGCAAAACTGACACACTATGTTTCACATTTAATATCATGGGAAGTCTAAACGTTATTAATATGCCACGGTTGTATTTAGTAGATATTAAACATTTCCAGTAGTACAATTAATTTGGACTTGATTTGATTTTATTTTTTCAGGGAAGCCAAAACAGTCTTGGTCCAACCCGCCACTTCCCGCACCGAAACTAAGTTTATTGTGCGGTATCGCTCCCTGTATATCTAGTAAAGCCAACCAATGCCCTTGAACAGTCCCAGGAGTCCCTTTACCAGTTCTGTATTAGACACAATTTCTTCGGGTCTGGTTGTCCCAAATGTTCTGTGCCTTTTACTCTCCAATGCAATGCATTCAAAGATTAGATATGATGCAGTTTCATCACCCTCATCACGGATCCTACATTTAGGGTCATCTTCTGTTATTCCCATTGTATGTAGGTGTTTTTTCCAGGAGAGGGAGCAATGCCGCGAAGGACCACAAACACCGACTGCCGGCGTGGCAGAGGGTATAGCGTCATGGACTGCGGTGCTGAAGGTCGCAGGTTCAATCCCACCCACCGGCAAAAAATTATTTCTTTGTAATCAACAATTCCAGAATGTTGTACATCTATCTTATGTTCACTTGTAAGTTCTACTTGTTTCTTATCTTAACTGTTCTTCTAATTTCTGGTAAATTCTGTTTGTGTATAAATTGCAGAGCACTCTGCCTGAGGGCAGTCAGTGCTGCGTGTATGTTGAGTTCGTAATAAACGTGCTTTGAGTATAAGTGCTGTGTTCAGTTGCCTTCGAAGTCAAGCCTGCTCCCATTTCAACGCGACAATATTAATTCTGGTTTTGAATTATGATATACTTGCTACATTGCACTGTTATTGGTCTGGCAGTAATCATGTGTACTGATTCTTAGGCCTCGTGGTAAGAAATCAATCAGCAAAATACATTTTCTTCCCCCCCCCCCCCCCAAAGAGAAAAAAAAAAAAAAAAACAAAAAAAAAAAAAAAAAAAAAAAAACCAGTGCACATGACGTTTCGAGGTGTCCGGATTTCCTTAGGCTTAACCTTCGTTGGAGATGAAGTGTACCTCCTTTCCATTGATTGCTGTTTTGTTTCAAGGGTGTCCTACGTGCCCAAGTTTCATCCCCTGTGACTATGCGAGAAAGAAAACCATCGACTTCTTCATTGTAGCGTGTCAAAAACTGAAGTACACTGCCATCCGTTGTTTTTATGTTGTTCAGTAAAAATTTGGGTACCCAACGTGAGACACGTTTTCGAAATTTCAGTTTTTCAGTAACAATTTTACGAATTAGTGATCATGACATTTGCAGAACTTCCATAGCAATGGCACTAAGTGTTCACTTACGTTGTGCTCATTCTTCAATTGTTTGAACCAGTTCATCAGAAAGGCGCCCACTTCGTTCTTCATCCTGCACTTGACCATATCCTTCACTGAACATCCTGACCCGTCTTCTAACTATTGAATCACACATTTTGTCCTCGCAGATTTGCCGATGGATTTCCTTTGGTTTAACTTTATTTGCACTTAGAAAACGGATCACAGATCTGATTTCACACGCGGCGGCACTTTCAATGACCGTGGACATTACACAGAAGGACTACAAAGCACACGTCAGCAGCAGTGATCTGAAAATGGCGTACATGCCTTCTCCTTGAGTCAGAGTAACTGCCGCGCATCCTCGCAACTGCGATCGCAGCGCTGCCGCGGATAGAAATAGAAACGGAACTTACATTGTGGACAACCCTCGTATGTTGTTGTTGTCGTGTTCAGTCCTCAGACTGGTTTGATGCAGCTCTCCATGCTACCTTGTCCTGTGCAAGTCTCTTCATCTGAGAATACGTTCGGCAACCTACATCCTTTTGAATCTGCTTACTATATTCGTCCCTTGGTCTCCCTCTACGACTTTTACCCCACGCCCTTCCTTCCAATGCTAAGTTGACAATTCCTTGATGTCTCAGAATGTGTCCAACCAATCTATCCCTTCTCTTAGTCAGGATATGCCAGAAACTCATTTTCGTCCCGATTCGGTTAAGCACCTCCTCATTATGTGATCCACCCATCTAATTTTCATCATTCGTCTGTAGCACCGCATTTAAAAAGCTTCTATCATCTTTTTTTCTGAACTCCTTATCGTCCACGTTTCACTCCCATACAATGCTACACTAAGACAAATGCTTTCAGAACGGACTTTCTAACATTTCAATATTGGATATTAACAAGTTTCGCTTCTTTAGAAACGCTTTTCTTCCCATAACCATTCTGCATTTTATATCTTCTTTACTTCAGCCATCAGAAGTTATCTTGCTACCCAAATAACAAAATTCATCTACTACTTTTGTTGTGTCATTACCTAATTTAATTACTTCAGCATCGCCTGATTTTCTGACATTGCATTCCATTACCTTCGTTTTACTCTTGTTAATGTTCATATCTTCCTTTCAAGACACTGTCGATCCCATTCAATTGCTCTTCCAGATCTTTTGCGGTCTCTGATAAAATTATTATTTCATCAGCAAACGGCAATGTTTTTATTTCTTCTCCCTGCACTTTAATGCCCTCTCCATATTTCTCTTTCAATTCCTTCACTGCCTGATCAATGTACAGAATGAACTACATTGGGGAAAGGCTACAACCCTGTCTTACTCCCTTCCCAACTCTGCGTTTCCTTCTTGCCCTTCGACTCTAATAACCGCTGTCTGGTTTTTGTATAGGTTGAATATAACTCTTCGCTCCCAGTATTTTACCCCTGATAGCTTCAGAATTTGGAAGAGTGTATTCCAGTCGACATTATCAAAAGCTTTCTCCAAATCGACGAACGCTAAAAACGTAGGTTTCCCTTTCCTTAGCCTATCTTCTAAGATAAGTCGTAAGAAATTACATTGTGGGAGACCTTCGCATACTGTAGGTATTTGAGATCATTCGGATTAGCCGTGCGTACTGGAGCGCCGTGCTGCGGTGCGCGCGGCCGATCGCCGTTTTTTTTTTTTTTTTTTGTCTTTTTTTTTTTGCCTAGTTTTTTTTGTAATAATAAAGAAAACATAGATTAGGGCCTCCATTACCCTTCTGCACGCCTTGTCCATGCGTAAATCGCTCATGAGCTGTCGTTCAGTGCCGCGTGTAAAAAGCAAAAGAAATTTCATCCGGAGTGGGTAAGAAGAATAAAGAAATAGTATTCCACCTTATCGGCCATAGTCCTCCAAGAAGGCATATGGTTTGGGAGAACGCTCTGTGTAGCGCTACAGAATGAGAAGAATAAAGGCAAATAAACAATATACCGCGACAAAAGAGGTGATGAACGACTCGGAGCGAATTTCTTAGAGGCGGAGCGCTGTCCAATAAAAATGAAGAAGCTCTTCTGTGTATGGCTACTTTTGCTTCGAATCAGTACTTTGAGAACGAAAATATCGACGCTGAAACTGATCATGGTGGTCGTAGGACAATATTTAACATATTTCCGTATAGTTGTGCATAGGTTCTGGTGTGTTTAATTTTATAGTGTTCACATTCAATATATGCGAAATATTCGACAAAACTAGTTTTCCGGTGTTGGATGACGTAAGTAGCCGTGTGGCCAACAAACCAGATCACCGCGTTATTTTTAGTCCTGGGGTACCTGAGCTTGTAAGGCCACAACAGCTCCTGCTTGTCTATGCATCTTTCGGTGGTTCGATCGAGGACAGCAAGTTTCTTGCAAAGGAAGTCGGTAAT
This sequence comes from Locusta migratoria, assembly GCA_026315105.1. Lineage (NCBI taxonomy): Eukaryota > Metazoa > Arthropoda > Insecta > Orthoptera > Acrididae > Locusta > Locusta migratoria. The sequence continues at coordinate 811,072,107 of CM048744.1, read as the reverse complement.
TGTCTTAGCTGGGCCGCAGGTCAGTCGGTGTTGCAAAGAGTCCACAAACCCGCATAGGTCGCATCTAGGGGTATGGCTGCGGTTAATTTTATGCAGCTTCTCGTTCGTGGGAATCTTGTCATTGGCCATCATGTACCACACTGATTGGACATGCGATGGTAAGATGTCGTTAAAGATGTTTCGCCATATGATGTTCCACTTGTGGTGGGGATACTTCAATTCTATAGGGTTCCGCCTGGCAGTATCGGTTAAATGGCCGTATATCGTCTTGTTATTCAAGACTGCTGTTCTCGCTCGGGTGTTGGCATCCTTGAATATGTAACTAAATTCCAGAGCATATAGCTGCACGTGCAGAAATGTCCTGGGTATGGTTGTTATATTGACCGGAGGTTCCATGTCATGTGGACCCCACTGATGGAACAGGGTTTGAGCGACATTGGGTTCAGGATTGTCTATCATTTTCCGAAAACGATTTATGAGAAGTGCCTTACTTTGTGCTTTGATGTCTATTAAGTTGAGGCCACCTCTCGTATGTGGAAGCACCAACGAGTCAAAACTAACCTTAAAAAAACTGCCTCTCATTATAAACCAGCAACATGCCCTCTGGATGCTCGCTGCAATGGGCGCAGGGGCTGGAAGAATTTGTGCAAGATAGCTGAATTTACTTGCAACAGTTAGCCTCACCGTCTGTACCTTTTGGACAATATTGAGGTGTCTATCGCCGAACGAGTAAAGTACAGCCCGAACCTGGTTGAGCATATCAGCCCAATTACGCGTGTTCATCTTGTCGGGGCTACTATTAAGATATATTCCAAGAGACCGATGATCACTGCTAGTAGAGCACCAGTCAATGTTGCCAACGTTGGTAATGCCGCTCCCAATGTGCAGCAAAACTGACTTCCTGGTGTTCAATGTTGCACCTGTTGCCTCTGAAAACTCTTGAATGATCCGCCCAGCTTTCATCATATCCTGTGTCGATGATATGCCAATGCACAGGTCGTCCGCATAAGCTATACAGCACTGCCTTGCGCCCCCAATGTTGAGTCCGGAAATTCCCTCAGTGATCGTGATCAGTAAGGGTTCCATGACCAGGGCATAGAGTGCCATAGACAGAGGGCATCCCTGTCTGATTGATCGTTCAATGTTGACCGGTTTACCTAAATGTCCATTGATCATGGGACGAGATGTTGCATCGGCAATAATTCCTTTGATGACGTTCATAAACCTCATGCCGAAGCCTAGTTTCTGCATTGTTGCATATAAATAATCGTGGCTGATACGATCGTAGGCCTTTTCAAAGTCAACAAAAAGCAGCGCAGCGGGTTCTTTACTCTGGGCATAGGTGGCGACGACATCACGCAACGTGCAGGCGGCGGTGATGACGCTTCTTCCGGGAACAGCACTGAACTGGTGCGCTCCTAAGATCTTGTGGAGAACGGACTGCAAGCGCGACTTAGCGGCTCGTGACATGATTTTCAGGTCAGCATTCAGTAAAGTGATTGGCCGCATTTTATCCAGCCTTTTGCTGCCTCCTTTCTTGGGAAGGAGAACTAAAATGCCCTCTTTAAAAGCAGGTGGAACATGGTCCACGACCAGGAGGTCATTGGCTATTGCTATCAGAGTATCTCCGAGTATGTGCCAAAAATGTTGGTAAAATTCCGCTGCCAGTCCGTCAGGCCCTGGAGATTTGTTGCGAGCTGCACCGTAGACCGCGTCCTTGATATCATCCTCAATAAAAGGCCCCTCTAGCACGTCAACGTCCTCGGTCGTCAGGCGCGTGCGAATCTTCCCAGACAGAGTGTCGCAGGCTTGTGAATCCACTGGAGCTTTTCGATAGAGTTTAGTGAGATATGCGTGCGCCTGCTGGAGGACGCCGCGTGTGGTTGAAACGGCATTGCCCTCGTCGTCCGTGATGGTATCGATGAACGTAGCGTTGCGGCGGCGGAAGGTGCGCAGTAAATGATATAGTGAGGCGGACTCTTCAGAGGCAACGTTCTTTGGTTGAGATCGTACGATGTGTCCCTCCAGTTGTTTCCGCTGGATCGCTGTTATCTTGGCTTTATATTGACTGATTCGCCGGGCCATGTCCGGAGAGGGTGAGCCAGTGGATTGTTCGTACAAATCCCGTAAACACTGGTAATAGCTCTCTATTGTTCGCTTACGCCAATACGCCTTCTGTCGAGCGTAACGCATGATAGTTGTCCGAAGTTTGGGCTTAGCCACTATAACCCACCACTCCAGAGTTGTATGAAAACGAGATTTAGTTCGTAAGGCCTGACTCCAAACATGCGCAATTTCCTCGTCATTCTTCATCCCCTAATAAACCGACGTTGAGCTTCCAATATCCTCTACCTCTGGTGAATTGAGTAGGTTGGTAGTTTAGGTAAACCTGGTAAGCACAGTGATTAGAAAGGCTTACCGGAGCGATATCATCATTTACAACATGTTGCCGTAGCCCTTGAGAGACGTAAACTCTGTCAATCCGGCTGGCTGAGCAATGGGTGACATGAGTAAAGCCTTGACGATCACCGTGGAGTTTGTCCCAAGTGTCGCAAAGGTGGAGCCCCTGGATTAAAGTTTTAAGTTCTGGACAGATATTGCTGTTTGGTATCTGATCCTTTGCATTAATAATGCAATTGAAATCTCCGCCAATAAGAATGTTATTCGCACGAGGGCCGATTAATTTCAGCACTTCATTTTTAAAGAAGTGAGACCGCTCATGCCGCCGACTACTGCCAGATGGGGCGTAGATGTTGACTAGTAACATGTCATTGAACATACAGGAAATGCCACGTCCATCGAGTAAAAACCTCGTATTTGAAATGGGAATACCTTCGCGAAATAGAATGGCAGTACCAGTGGCGTCTTCTTTGCTGATATTGCTAATTGTTACGAATCCCGGAACTGAAATGTCAGTGACGACTTCCTGAAGCAGAGCAATGTCCACAGAGGTTCCGTATAAGAAGTCCTGCAGAGCCCGGATTTTGATGGGACTCGAAATTCGGTTGACATTGAGGGTCGTAATATTGTAAGTCCGCAACGCCATGGCGCCTACAAGCTCTCCGTTCGCCCGCCGGGGTCCTCGTCGGCCCAGCAATGGCTGACTTTGTCGAGAGCCGTGAACGTCGATACTCCGCTTTCCGTCGTGTCCATCGCCTCCGTTCTTCCACTGCCATTCTCCACTGCAGGTGACTTAGAACCAGTTTCCTCCTCTCTAATCCTCTCTATAACCTTTGCAGTCTTCAGTTTTAGTTGCTGTCGTAGTTCCGGGTCCAGAGGCTTTGCCACTCGGATCTTTTTCGTATTCTGCGGGGACTGTGCGTCCTCGGCCTTAACCTTCTCCTTCTGCGCCTTTTTTGGCTTATTCGAAGAGGAGGTGGAACTTATAGACGGCACGGGAGGCTGGGAGGAACAACCTTGTAGCAAAGTAACAGTGTCCGTGTAGGGAGTCGAAAGTGGCTCAGGATTACTGATGTCCAAGTGTGTGGCCGGGCGAAGGTTTCCATCTTTGGTTGCGGAGGAACTGTCCGTCTCGTGGCTAGTAAACTCGGTCTGCTCTGCAGTATCGTGCGCATCCTCATCGTGTTGGTCCCCGACGGTAGCGGAGAGGGTCTCTTCGTGCGCCGCTGCAGTGCGTCCTGTGTGTCGACAGTCACAGATTCAGTGCGAACGGGTGCGGGTGCGTCCTCTAGTTCACGCATCACCTGGTCCGGCGCTTCCTCGTCGGCGCGGTGCGGCACTGGCGCGCGGCCATCAGAGCGAGACTCTGGCACGGTGTTTATTTTTCCCTGTACGAGTGCGCCGCTCATAACAGCTGCATACGTCACGGGGCCGGCGACAACCTCGCCCGCCGCGGTACGGCCAGAGTAAATATGACGCGACGGCCGCTTGCGCGGACAGTCTGCACGCAGGTGGGCTGCCGAATTACAGATCGAACAGGTCCGGGGCTGTCCATCGTATGTTACTAGTGCTTTAAATCCTCTTACGTTGATGAAGGAAGGCACGTGACTCGTAAGATCTATTCTTACCACTCTCACACCGTTGTCCACATTAAAGAACCTGTTATTTTTCCAGCATTCCGATGTTACTGTGTAAACCGTACCAAAAGCAGCTAGTGAGTGTCTGATACTTTGTTCGTCCATTTCAAAGGGCAGGTTATAAATCCTAACATTCCGCAATCCCAGACCAGTGTAGGAGATCGATGCAGTACACACCACACTGCCTTCCACGGTGTAGGTTTACCTTTCCTTAGCCTATCTTCTAAGATAAGTCGTAAGAAATTACATTGTGGGAGACCTTCGCATACTGTAGGTATTTGAGATCATTCGGATTAGCCGTGCGTACTGTAGCGCCGTGCTGCGGTGCGCGCGGCCGATCGCCGTTGGGGGTTCGAGATCCCCCCCCCCCCCCCCCCCCCCCTCGAGCATGTGTGTGTTGTCCTTAGGTTAGTTTACCTTAAATATAGATTGAGAAACTCTGAGACAGTTTTTCTTCTCGAATATGTCCAAGACATTAAAGACAAACGTGAAGAAATGAATTAAAATATGAGGTGCGGCCGGGATTCGAACCCAGACCTCCATGCTTACTAGGCAGACGTCTTACCGATAGACCACCGCACCTCTAACGGCTAAGGCGCCTCGGAATAGTTTAAGCACGATTTCCCTCCATGTCACAAATTTTAATTCTGTTTCTGTGTTCCGCTGCTTGGAGAGCCTTGGCAGTAGTGACAATTATCTATGGAAAACAGAATCAGAATTAAAATTTGTGATGTGGGGGGAAATCGTTCTTAGACTATTCCGAGGCGCCTTGGCCGTTAGAGGTGCGGTAGTCTAACGTTGACTGCCGGCGTGGCGCAGGGGATAGCGTCACGGACTGCGGTGCACAAGGTCCCCGGTTCAATCCCGCCCACCGGCAAAAAATTATGCCGGGCGCCTTGGTTCAGCGCGCCCGGACAGGAGGCTCAACGCCCTCTGTAATAAAAAGCTGAGCCAAGAACACTTCGAACATCAACGAACAAATACGATCAGCGTCCGCAATGAAACGAAGTACCCATAGATAAAAAAAAAGAAAAAGAAAAAAAAAAAAACAACAACGGTAAGACGTCTGCCTAGCAAGCAGGAAGGTCCGGGTTCGATTCCCGGCCGCACCACAAATTTTAATTCATTACTTCACGTTTGTCTTTAGGTTAAGTAGTCAGTAAGCTACGTGCTGATGACCACGCAGTTGAATCCGGTAGATATACAAACAATTGAATTTTCAATGTGAACAGTGGCGTTATTTTTATAGCGTTTTGAAAGTTTCATAATAATCACCCTGTACTTGTTGTGGTAATGAAAACAGCAGTAATTCCGTTTGATGGAGTATCGCATGAGTAGCGCGACAGACGACAGTGTGGGGCAGTGTGGGGCTTCTGCTGTGGCTATGCGCTGTGCGGCCGGCTCGGCAGGAAGCCGTGTGGCCAAGTTGGTAATTAGGGCGTGGCTGGCTGGCAGCGAGACCTGCCGCCCAATTAGGGCGTCTGCAGTTGCGGGGGGGGGGGGGGGGGGGAGGGTTGGAGCAGGCGGCGGCGATCGCGGGGTCACCTGAGGCTGAGGTTTGTGGAGTGACCCCACCACTCAGCAACTCCCTACCTGCCGCACTGTGCACACACTGGTGCTCCCGCAGCCCCTAACACACCGAGTCTGATTCGCTTTGATGCCTCGCGCTACAACTTGCACGTAAGTGCCGTTGACCCCTAGGCAGTTCACCTGAATGGGGCTCCGATACCTTTCGGTGTCAACTGCTGCACTTTTTTTTATTGAAATTTCCATCATTGTTGATAAATCTGAAGCAATGAATTAAAATTTGTGATGCGGCCTGGAATCCAACTCGGACCTCCATGCTTACTAGGCAGACGTCTTAGTCGGTATTTTTTTCCCATCTGCTAGATCTATGGTTCGCGGACGTTCGTTCAGTTTGTTCGTGGTTGTTTGTTGAATGGTTGCCTCAGTTTTTTTATTACAGAGGGCGTTCAGCCCTCTGACCAGGCGCGCTGAGCCACGGCGCCCGGTGCATGTTTCAAATGTTTGTATAGCTTATGGGACTTAACTACGGGGTCATCAATCCCTAAACTTACAAACTACTTATGAACTACCTAACACTAAGGACGACACAAATATCCATGACCGAGGGGGGATTCGAACCCCCGACCGTAGTGACCGTGCAGACCGTCACTGGAGCGCCTCAGTCCCCTCGGCAGCCGGCAGCCGTTGGACTACCACACCACTAACGATTAAAGCGCCTCGGAATAGTCTAAGTACGATTTCCCTCCACGTCACAAACTTTAATTCAGCTTCAGTTTTCCAAAGATATTTTCCACTACAGCCAAGGCTCTCCATGCAGCGGAATATTTGTATTAAATTTATATTTATATCACCTTAACGGGATTGCTCTCGCTGCATTATGTGGCACTTTTATGGGATTCCTATTGTTTACGACGTTATGTCTCCTGAACCATGTGTCGTATGTGGTTCGTACTCGTACAGCAATTGTTATCTCACGTAAAGAATATGTGTACCAAATTTGGTTGAAATGGGTCCAGTGGTTTAGGAAAAATTGAGCAGCATTGTCGCTAAATGCAGCAGTTTTAGACACATTTCATTGTTTATAACGTCATATCTCCTGAACTATATATCGTATGTGATTCTTACACTTACGGCGACCGTCCTCATGGATTGAAGCTTACTTGTACAAAAGTCCTAAAGATTGGAAAAAACTGTAGATTTGTATGCAAAACGTACAAACATACGGACACTCTGCTTTATATATTAGATCTTTGGTGTAAATAAAGTAAGGTTTGTCTATGGTTACATTAGACTGTTACAGAAAGTTTGTCTATTGTTGCAAATAACCGTACGAAAATTCCTTAATTTCCTACGCCATGCGACATGTTTTGGTTAAAAATGGCTGCGACTGTAGACTCAATATAAAATTGACTGTTCTCTTCATATTATTCAGAATGTAGCTATAAAAAACAAATTTCGTGTATCATGCTGTTACGGCAGCACGGTGAGTGTATGGATGTCCGCTAAACGGGCCCCGGTGCCCGATAAAACTGCAGTGAAAAATTCCAATAACTGCAGCTTCCGGCGCGGACAAACGCGGCTTTATCGGCGCCGTATTGTTTCGGGTGCGCACTTATCGCGCGCCAGGTAATACACGCGGAGGCGCAGTGAGTTATCGCCGCTGGCGGCGCTGCGGTCGGCGCCGTAACTCAGGCTGTGTGCGCGCGCATTGGCCGGCGCGGCGGCTAACGGCCGCGCTGTGTGCGCACGCCTCGCCAATCACGGGCCGCCACGTCACCTGACTGATGGCGACCGCAGCGCCGCCAGCCTCGTTTTGCAGTGACGCGCGCGCGCCGCTGTCGCCAAATGACGATCTACAGCCGGCATACACACACACGTACACAGTGAAATAACATCTGCCAAGGGACTCTGGGAGTAACTGATTCTGCAGAGTGGGATTTAGTAATCAATTTCACGTACATCTACATCTACATGCGATACTCTACAAATCACATGCCATTCTCGAATAGCGCGCGGGAAGAAAGAACACCTGAATCTCTCTGTTCGAGCTCTGATTACTCGTATTTTATTCTGATGATCATTTCTACCTAAGTAAGTGGGAGTCAACAATATATTTTCGCATTCGGAGGAAAATGTTGGCGATTGGAGTTTCGCAAGTAGCCCACGCCGCAGCGATAAGCGCCGTTGTTGTAATGATTCCCATCCCAGGTCCTGTATCATTTCCGTAACGCTGTCTCCCCTGTATCGTGACAATACGAAACGAACTGCCCTTATTTGGACTCTTTCGATGTCCTCCGTCAAACCCAGCTGATAAGGATCCCACACTGGGCTGCAATACTCCAAAAATGGACGGACAAGCGTAGTGTATGCAGTTTCTTTTGTAGTTCTGTTGCATGTTTTAAGGGTTCTGCCAATTAAAAACACAGTCTCTGGTTCACCTTTCCCACGATATTATCTAGGTGTTCTTTGCAATTTAAGTCTGAAGTAATAGTAATTCCTAGGTATTTTGTGGAGTTTACGGCCTTCACTTTTGATTGATTTATCTTGTAAACATAGTTTAACGGATTTCTTTTCGTACTCGTGTGGACGACTTCACACTTCTCATTATTTATAGTCAATTGCCATTTTTTACACCATACTGATATCTTATTTAAATAGTTCTGCAGTTGGTTTTGATCTTCAGATGATTTTACTAACAGAGCTACTTAGATTTTCCCCTAAATCGTTTATGTAAATAAGGAACAGCAGATGTTGTTGTTATTTGGATGTTTAAGGGGGACAAAACTACAATGGTCATCAGTCCCCGAACAGCAGAGGACAAATAACACTACCCTGTGGAACGCCCGATATCACCTCTGTTTTAGTTGATGCCTTACCGTTGATTACTACGAACTGTGTCCTCTCTGACAAGACAACCCCTATCCAATCGCAAATTTGGGCCGATATACCATAACTACGCAATTTGATTAAAAGCCGTTTGTGAGGTACGTAATTCTGGTCTGCTGAGTACGAAAATAACATTTTTATAGATTTTATCTGAGTTTCCTTTTTTATTTCATATATTCAGGGGAGTTAATATACTCACAATGTTAAATTTGTCACTTTAGGTGCATTTATCTCGTGAACTATTCATGATAATGATACAAAATTATGAAATAATTTTCAGGAAAGCTTACACTCGAAGTTGTACTGCCGCAATCGATATATACAGGGTGTTTCACTAAGTGTGTTCGCCTCTGTAACTTATAAAATAATAGGTGACGGGAAATTTTAATGCGGCAGGTCAACACAATCAATGTTACACTTTCTGCGGAGCTATGAACATAGTTTATTGTATCATTTTCCAAAGAGTTACAGCACAAAGATATAATTTTTTAAATGGAACAATAGTTTTTTCTGTCGTGCATTGGATTCGTTGATACCAGCTGCGTCCAAATCAATTTAAACTACATTCCTGTTAGTTTGGGAGCTACAACCCTTCAAAGTTTCAGGGGCAAATATCAACGCTGTACATAATACATGGCCGTGTGGTGGGGTTGGGGCGCCATGGTCCTCATTCGTGGCCCGCAAGGTCGCCCGATTTAACACCAGTAGATTTCTTTTTGTGGGGATATTTAAGGATGTCACTGAGCTCACATCCCCAGATGATCTAGAACGGCGCATAGAGAACGCTTGTCACTCCGTCACACAGGCGATGTTACATCTAGTCCGCAGATCCTTTCGACGGCGCATTGCATTATGCATTGAGCAACATGGACACACATTTGAACATCTCATGTAAATAAACTTCTCACCACCATAACATCCATCACCCACCACACAGCCATGTATTACGTACAGCGTGAGGTATCTGCCCCTGAAACTTTGAAGGGTTGTAGCTCCCAAACTAACAGTGATAGGAATGTAGTTTAAATTGATTTGGACGCAGCTGGTTTCAACGAATCCAATGCACGACAGAAAAAACTATTGTTCCATTTAAAAAATTTTTATCATTGTGCTGTAACTCTTTGGAAAATGATACAATAAACTATTTTCATAGCTCCGCAGAAAGTGTAACATTTCATGTGTTGACCTACCGCATTAAAATTTCCCGTCACCTATTATTTTATAAGTTACAGAGGCAAACACACTTAGTGAAACACCCTGTATATCAAATGTTAACTACGCAGCTATTCATGCAGGGATGTTAAAAAAATACGTATTTACTAATGTACAAATACATTTTCTTACTAGAAACTACCGATAATAAAAAAGTTACTTTACTCGCGAGATGTGGAAATATGGATATTTACTGATGTATCATAACCTACAAATACTTTTTTATTACTAGATATCTACTGTTATAAAGAAGTTACTTCACTCGCGAGTTGAGTAAATACCGATATTTGATAATGTATCATAACATACAAATACATTTTATTACTAGAAATTACAGATAATAAAAAGTTACTTCACTTCCTTTATTAATGAGCGAAGTATTCGTCTTGAAGTATTCTATCACTTGTGTATGCACTTTCTTAATTAGAACACACTAATGAAATACGTTCTCCACACTGAATAAGTCACTTGCCAATACTGACGAAATCGACATTCAATATATATCGATTTCGACCTTACATTTTCGAGTGTAAGCTTTCTTGGAAATTACACACTTTTATGGCTGGTGGAGGAAGAGTCTTTCTCCATTGACCTATTTTTGCAGATAAGTCGCTTGCATAATTTATTTTTTAGAGATTTTTTTGCAAGTTCTAAATTTTTTCCACATATTTGGGTTTATTAAGTCATAATTTCTACAATATTAAACTGTATTATTAGCCGTCTTTGTCCGTATGGAGGGCGATCCTAAAATATCTATTTGTTTTTTAATTTGTAATAGCAAATGCTTAGTAGCTTCATACAATATACCTGTATACTTATGAAATCTTGTTGGGCCACGTAGTGTCTTACCAGCTAATCACCTTTACCTATAATACGCAATCCATACACAAGCCTAATATTAGTTTCTTACCTATCGTCAATATTCCTACAGGTTCGATATGAATACTGAGCCTTACAGTTTTTGCATTTGAAAAATAGTTTTCTTGCAAGACCACATCTTCCAGTACTATCTTCATAGCAAAATAAACTGTCACTAACATGTGAAACTGAAATAACTCGAAATTAACGCATGGCAGATGACATTAATTCAATACCTATTACAACATTGCCACTTGCCTGTTCATTATTATATTTAGTACTTACAAACGATTCTGCACTGGAATCAGTGTTCAGCTTTCTTCTGGAAGCACTGGTCCTAAAATTCGTAGTTTCGCTGCTAGAAAAATCACTCGCAATCACTGAGGAAGCTGGAGTTGAATCTAACCTAGAAAAGCCTGCAGCACTCTCACTGACAAAATCCCTATTATTTCCACTATTATCATAATTAGCTACATTCGCTTTCGGGTTTCTTCCAGGCCGCCTTCGAATTTCTTTTATACTCTTCCAATTCGAGACATCTTGTCACCAAAACAAACTTTCTGCGGTAAACAGTGATTAATAAATTTAGACTGTGAACAGAAATATGTAACTAAGGTAGAATATCCAAATTTTTAGGTGTTTGCATTGACGAAGTATTGAATCGGAACAAAAACAATGACGATCTGCTGAAAGGTTTGAGTTCAGCTACTTATGCTATCAGGGTCATTGCAAAATCAGCTTTCTATGCCTATTGCCTATTTTCATTCACTGCTTTCATATGGGATCATATTCTGTGGCAATACAACATTTAGTTTTTGAAGGTCAAGAAGTTGACTGTAGTCAAAAGGCGTGTGTGGCAACATATGCTGCCCGTAAACAAATATTTAAAGGCCTTAATGGCTAACATTCCCTTAGAAAACACGTTTATGTGGTCAAATATTCTCCGACTAATGTTTATAAGAAAAAAAGTTTTTAAAATATATTTTGCCCTCTACGAAGGTACAATCACAACTTTCTCTGATTATGGCACGTGTTATAATTATATAAAATGGATATTTGAAATTTATGTGAGGGTCGGTATTCGAGCCAGGGACCTCCTGCTTACTAGAAGTTGCGATAGGACCCCCGCCACCCAGGCACACGTGCTTAAGACATTTGCGAGGACTACCCAAGAACGAGCCCTATTTGGTTACAACACCTACCAGTAGCTGAGACTAGAAAACACCAATTGAAAACTACACTCTTGGAAAATGAAAAAAATAACACCATGAATTCGTCGACCCAGCAGAGGGCAATTTTATTGACACATTCTTGAGATGGTGTACAACACACGATCGCACAGACAGAGCCGTACGCACTTGAGTTCAGTCACCAGAGCGTCCGCACTGTTGGCGTTATACCATCTAGACTCGCCTTTTGCAGCAACGCAAACGGTAATTCTTTCTTGGAAACGTACGTAGACGTTCCGTATGTGGTTATGTGGAATGGCCTGCCATGCAGTTTCCACTTGGTGTCTCAGTTGGGCTAGATTTCGTGCAGGTCATGCAGACCGCCCAACATGACGTTTCATGCAGTCCCAAACATGCTCAATGGAGGAGAGATCTGGGGATCGTGCTGAACAGGTGGTTAACGTACACCTAGAAGAGCAAGTTAGGTGGGACGGGATATATGTGGATCTGCATTGTCCTGTTGGAAAAGCATATCAGCTTGTTAGTGCATGAGTGGTATCAAGACGGGTTAAATGATGGTTCTCTAATGTCTGGAGGAGAATGGGAGTGAAGAACATCGTTCCTCCTCACAATGATGCACGATCATGTGTGCCGTTAGAGTGCTCTTCCCTCAAGCCCCAACATCGCTCAGCCCACCTCCAATGGTGTCATGGTAGGCGCTTATGAAGGGACGAATGGTGACGTATCGTCTTCAGTGATGAAAGTCGTCGCTGCCTCGGTGCCAAAGATAGTATGGCGTATATGGTGTCGTACAGAGAAGTGCGAAAATCTGGAGTGTACGTGACAAAGGCAAACGGCGACGACACCTGGCATCATGTTGTGGTGAGCCATATCCTATAGTGGCCTTCCTCCTCTGGTGTTTGTTGTGGGAAAATTGAACAGTACACGGTACTTTACAACCTTCATTCAACCAGTCTTACCACCGTTCATTCACGCTCTGGTGACTGTACTGACGTGCATATGGTTCTGAGTCCGTGATAGTGTGTTGTATACATCCTAAAGATTATGTCAATAATGTTTTCCTTTCCTGGCTGGGGGAATTCATGACGTTCCTTTTTCATTTTCCAGGAGTGTATATTACGCAGAACATAGCAGCATGTTCGTTCAGATACAGTATGCCCAAAAGGACAGACGTCGAGATTGCTTATTTTCAATTGCAAATATGAATCAGCTGTGTGATTTAATGGTGACATATGAAGATTTGTTCGTGACCAGGGTCGGTCGCGTTAACCATTACGCTATCAGTGCATTATGCTTCAGCCGACGTCAGTAAGCGCCGTACACTGAGCTACGTTTGTGTGGTTGTAGGGCCGCGTGCAGCGACAGTCGACACTGCAACAGCGCATCGCGGAAGTTTCTCGCTCCGTGATACAGGGCCTTTACACCTCGTTCTAACCACAATTAGCAGGTGCCTGGTATCTGCCCCTGAAACTCCGAAGTAGTGGAGCGAAAGAATTTACAAATGGTTGTAATCCTAAGGCACCAAACTCAAATGTTCAAATGTTTGTAACGCTATGGGGCCAAGCTGCAGACTTACAAACAAACTGACTTACGCTAAGGAGAATACACAGTCCTATGCCCGAATGAGGACTGGAACCTCCGATCTTGAGCAGCCGCACTCTCCGCAGCAAGTTGCCTTAGAGCGCTCGGCCCGCGGCAACGTCCCAAACTTCTAAGGTCATCGGTCTTTAGACTTGCAAACTATTTCAATTAACTACCAAAAGAAAACGCACACACACATACACAAACACACCCGCATCCGCATAAACACGCCGAAGGGGGAACTCAAGCGTCTGAAGGGAGCGTTTGCGCAATTCGCGACGACCCTGACCGCGCGGCGACTTCCGCGTGGCATAGTTCTGGCTCCGAAATAGAAATGGGATTTATATTGATTTATATACAATAGGTGTCAATGATTCCAGTGCTTTTTAGGACTAACTATTGTTCCATTAAAAAATATCTCTTCCCACTGTAACTCTTTGTAAAATGACACAATGAACTATGTTCATAGGTTCCTATGCTGACTTACTGCAATCCCGTCACCTATTACTTTGATAGTGACCGGACCAAATATCTCACGAAGTAAGCATCAGACGAAAACACTACAAGGAATAAAACTTTTCTAGCTTGAAGGGGGAAAACAGTTAGCGCTATGGTTGGGCCGCTAGATGGCGCTGCCATAGGTCAAAAGGATATCAGCTGCATTATTTTTAAATAGGTACTCCCGTTTTTTTATTACATATTCGTCTAGTACGTAAATAAATATGACTGTTTTACTTGGAACACTTTTGTCGCTTTGTCATAGATGGCGCTGTAATATTCACAAACATATTGCTCACAATTTTAAACGAACAGTCGGTAACAGGTGGGTTTCTTAAATTAAAACACAGAATGTAGGTACGTTTCAACTTCATTTCGGTTGTTCCAATGTGATAAATGTACTTTTGTGAAATTAGCATACATTATGAGAACGCCTACTGTTACTGCGTGATTACCTGTAATTACCTAATGACTTCAATAAATGCTCGAAATGATATCATTCAACTTCAAAGCATTTGGCAATACAAGTAACGAAATTCCTCTCAACAGCGAGTAGTTCGCAATCAGTAATGTTCTCACATGCATTGACAATTCGTTGACGCATGTTTTCAGGCGTTGTAGGTGAATTACGATAAGAAACGTCATTCAATTTTCTCCACAGAAAGAATTTTGGGGATGTAAGATCCGGTGAACGTGCGGGCGATGCTTCTACGACCAATCCACCTGTCATTAAATATTCCATTTAATACTACTTCAACTGCACGCGAGCCATGTGCCGGACTTCGATCATGTTGAAAGTGCATCACCATTCTGTCATGCAGTGAAACATCTTGTAGTAAAATCGGTTGAACATTTAGATTGCCATCGATGAAACAGCGGCTAATTATCCGTCAAATGTTTATATAGCTTACGGGACTTAAGTACGGGGTCATAAGTCCCTAAACTTACAAAATACTTATGAACTAGCTAAGACTAAGGACAGCACAAATATCCATGTCCGAAGGGGGGAGGGGGGATTCGAACCCCCGACCGTAGTGGCCGTGCAGACAGTGACTGGCGCGACGCAGAGCGACGGCCACCGCGGCCGGCTAATTATCCGTCCTTCCATAACGCCGCACCATACATTAACCCACCAACGTCGCTGACATTCCACTTGTCGCAGCCATCATGGATTTTCCGTTGGCCAATAGTGCATATTATACCGGTTTACGTGACCTCGTTTAGTGAATGACGGTCCGTCGCTTACAGAATGTGTTATTGTCCCGTCATTTATTTTGTGCCCAGTGGCAAAACTGTACATGACGTTCAAAGTCTTTGCGATGCAAATCCTGGTGCATAGAAGTAAGGTACGGGTGAAATTTGTTGACGTAGAATTCCCAACATCGACGTTTTTGAGATTCCCGATTCTCGTTCAGTTTGTCTGCTACTGATGAGCGGATTAACCGCAACTGCAGCTAAAACACTTACTTGGGTATCATCATTTGTTGCAGGTCGTGGTTGACGTTTCACTTGTGGCTGAACACTTCCTGTCTCTCTAAATAACGTAACTATCAGACGAAAGGACCGGATACTTGGAATATCTCTTCCGGGATAACTACCGACATACGTAACACAGGGCGTTGGGTATTTTGATCACAATAGCCATACATAAATACCATATCGACCTTTTCTGCAATTTTAAACGGTCCATTTTAAACGAGTAATGTATCACGAAACAAATATCATCCGCACTGGCGATACCATGCGATACCACGTACTTATACGTTTGTGACTATTACAGCGCCATATATCAAAAAACGAAAAAAAGTGTTCCAACTACAACATTCATATTTATTTACGTACTAGACGAATATGCAATAAAAATGGAGGTACCTATTAAAGACAGTTCATATCCGTTTGACCTATGGTAGTGCAATCTAGCGGGTCAACCATAGCGCCATCTGTTTCCCCCTCCAAGCTATAAAAGTTTTGATTTTTGTAGTTTTATCGTTTGATGCTTATTTCGTGAGATATTTGGTCCGGTCACTATCAATGGACCACTCTGTATACAGGATGTCCCAGTCAGATTTTTCACCGAAAATATCTCCGAAAATTTCCAGGCGTAAGATGAAGTCGTTAATGAGGTATGCGCCCATATCAGTATTAATTGATAAACAGTGCTATTAGGACGCTGTGTAAAATTACAGAGCCGCAGATAGCGATGTGAACAGCAGGGCCTTGACGCCATACAATTTTATTATGTAAACCCCCTTCCACGATTCTGAAGATGATTTTTATCGAAACACGTCAATAAACGAATGACCACATCACTATCTGTGGCTCTGTAATTTTACACAGCGTCCTAACAGCATTGTTTATCAATTAATCTTCGAAAGTACATTAGATATTGGAAAACGGCTATCGTGGTCATTAACGTATGGCAGGGGCTTATTAAAGTAACCATTATAAGACAGCCTAAAAAGTCAATAAATATTATTTTCATCTCAAAGTTATGAATTAATTAAGCAAGAAATGGCACGTCAAATTTAAAATAATAATAATAAATTTTAAAATAATGGCTTTGGTTTCATTGCAGTGAGTCAATTACATCCGAAGAAAATTCAAAGCAAAGTTGACATTTAATATTCAAGAAGCGCGAAATTAACGCGTCCCAAGACTCTACCATGGGTCTCGCTTGAGTCTTGGGACTCGGTAGCTCCGCACTTTGTGAATATCAAATGTTAACTTTGGTTTGAATATTCTTCGGATGTAAATGTAGGGTTTCACAGGGATCAAATTAAGGGTCGTAACACATCAGAAATGTAACGGCCACTGTTCAAAATACCGTCGATGCTAACAAGAGATGACCGGGACGTGTAACCCAATGGCGCCCCATACCACCACGCCGGGAGATACGCCAGTATGGAGATGACGAATACACGCTTCCAATGTGTGTTTACTACGATTTCGCCAAACACGGATGCGATCATGATGATGCTGTAAACCGAAAAATGACGTTGGTGCACCCAGGTTGCGTACACCATCGCAGGCGCTCCTGTCTGTGATACAGCGTCAAGGGTAACCGCAGCCATGGTCTCCGAGCTGATGGTACATGCTGCTGTAAACGTCGTCGAACTGTTTTTGCAGTTGGTTGTTGCCTTGCCCCATCTATTGACTCAAGGATCGAGAGGTGGCTGTACGATCTGTTATAGTCATGCGGATAAGATGCCTGTAGTCTCGACTGCTAGTGATACGAGGCCGTTGGGATCGGGGACTGATAACCATGTAGTTTAGTCCTTCCAGAACCTCAAAAAACAACAACAACAACCTTTGGGAACCAGCATGACGTTCCGTATTGCGCTCCTGAACCCACCGATTCCAGATTCTGCTAACAGTCATTGGGTCGCGACCAACGCGAGCAGCAATGTCGCGATACGATAAACCGCAATCACGATAGGCTACAATCCGACCTTTATCAAAGTCGGAAACGTGATGGTACGCATTTCTCCTCCTTACACGAGGCATCACAACGACGTTTCACCAGACAACGCCGGTCAACTGCAGTTTGTGTATAAGAAATCGTTTGGAAACTTTCCTCGTGTCAGCATGTTGTACGTGTCTCCACCGTCGCCAACCTTGTGTGAATGCTCTGAAAAGTAAACATTTGCATATCTCAGCATATTCTTCCCGTCGGTTAAATTTCGCGTCTGTAGCACGTCATGTTCGTGGTGTGTTCTTTTTAGGCTGACTTGTATCGCTTTCTTTCATAAGCCCCTGTCGTACATTCGTGACCACCAAAAGTGTTTTCCAATATATAATGTACTGACAGAGATATTTTCGGTTAAAATTAGAATGGGGCACCCTGTATGTATGTATGTGTGTGTGTGTGTCTCGATGCAATGTAATGGCTTAATTTAACTACTGCAATCTATATTTCGCCAGAGAACTAACGACAACTGTTTGTAAAACCGTCCGCCGAGCAACTGGTGTCGTGTCGGGCAGTGAGCCTGGCATTGGCCCCGTTAATTGGAACCGTAAATCAAGGCGCGCTGCCTGGTTCTCAGGATTGCGGTATGAAGGGCGGGCCGCTTTGTGCTGCCTTTTTTAGCCGGAGCGGTACACACGTGCCGCGGGATTGTTTGTTCTGCTGCAAGCAGTGGGGGCCGTAATTAATTACTCTCACGCCGAAAGCTGCACACACCCGTACGTACGTTGTTACAGGCCCGCTCGGCCAGGTATTTGTGCAGCAATGCAAAGGCGCATGTGGGCTGAATTGCAGCCAACACGTACCAATCTCCACGGACGAGGGCAGGGCTACCAACTTGCAGCGGCAGCAGAAGAACCTTACAGTATTTCTCATAAGCGCCGCAGACAAAAAATACAAGGACTGAAAGAAAAGTGAAAAGGACTGTTAATTTTGTCTGATACGGCTTTATTCGTAATATAACCGCCCTCGTTATTTACGACCTTTTCTTTTCAAATGTTCGGAAGGCGTGGGGTACCACATGGCCGTCTGTTTCTGTTGAAATTTTCATTGAGATGACAGGCGACATATTTTGGGAAATGAATATTATCAATCATCAGCTGTTTATTATATTTATAACTTCGCTTGGCTTCGGTTCTATACCATCTTCGCGGGAGTAAGCTAAACAGACTGATTAAGTGGATGCATTATTTACCATAGCATATCCATGCTAAAATTGACTTGCATGACAGCATGGATACGATGGTGGATAATGCAACCACTTAATCAGAGTGTTTAGCTTACTACAGTAAAGATGGTACAGAATCGTAACCTGTCGAAGTTATAACTATGATAACCAGCTGGTGGTTGATAATATGCATTTCTAAAATATTTCTGTTAATTTCCCATATTGACCGTCGTGTGGCAAATGGCGCCCTTCCTTCCGTAGAAGGAAACCCGTAGCCCAGGTATATATATATATATATATATATATATATATATATATATATATATATATATATATATATATATATATATATCTGTCATTTTTCCCATAAATTTCAATTAATGTTCCCAAGAAGAGCCCTGCCAAATGGATTATAAAATGGTTTAATACACGCAGAGAGTAATTTTTCTTTACGTTTGGGCTATACAGCATGTCTGCAGCTGCATGAATTTACGATAGCCTAACTTATAAATAAGTCAGTTTTGTTCTGAATTAAAGGAAAAGTGATCGAAAATGTAAGTAATTGACGATAGGAACTAATTCCACATGGAAACAGTTTCATACGAAAATTTATTTGGATCCGTGTGATACCATTCCGAACTAGCATCTCGACGTATGCTCTTTGTGTCTAACAATACAAGATACAGAGTGGTCGGAAATTCCCGTTACAAACATCTTGGACTTGTAGAGGGTAGTGAGTATATAACATAGAATATAAACATAGTATATAAACGTATCGTTTCCGTTCCACGATGGTTTCAATTCATATGATCATCTCATCTACTCCTACTTGTGGAATGTAATTAGGCGTGACCCAGTACAATTGTTGCAATCAGTTTGAAAAGAATAATGAATCATTCCGTTATTACATACGCATTTTCATTGCAATTTAAACCTTATAATTTACACTAGTCGACAACAACAAGAACCCAGCATCTACGGCACCAGCCGCAACGTACTGATGTTTTACAACAGTGGCTCGATGAGGCGATCACACACTGTACCTCCGAAGCACGTTCTGGTACACTCTCTACAGCCCACCTGGTGTCTCTTCAATGTCTTGTAAAGCGGCCTGAAATCGTGCCAGTAGATCTTTCTCTGTCTCTACAGGTATCTCATAAATTAGGCTCTTCATACAACCCCACAAGAAGTAGTCCATAGAGGTTAAATCCGGCGATCGTGGAGGCCACGCGGTTGGACCACCACGGCCTATCCATCTTTCACCGTTTGTTGAGATGTCTCCTGACAGCCAGTGAAAAGTGATGTGGTGCAGCGTCATGCTGAAACCACATTTTCTGACGGAAATTCAATGGCACATCTTCCAAGAACAGATGCAGCACGTGTCATAGGAAGACTTAGTATGCGGGGTCCGTGAGCTTGGAGAGAAAGAAGTATGGTCCAATCGACCATCCAGAATACCTGAATTGAAACTGTCGTAGACATGGGTGCCTATTCAAAATGTTATGTACTCACCACCCTCTATAAGTCCTAGAAGTTTGAGACGGAAATTTCCAACCACCCTGTATAAACAATTGACTTGCTTAATGTGCAGCGTCCTCCGAAAACAAAATAACTATTACTTACTACACAGTCACGAACACGTGGGAATTTGTTGATAAGCACGCTGGGTACTTCGACGTCACTGCTTTCGTTGCTGCGATGCAACTCACCCGCACAAACGAATGTACTGTGAGCTCATTGCGTCATAATGATTAGCTGATTCCGCTATGGTGTGTTGTGCTCATGTTTATGCTCAAATGAAATGTCTATCTCTTTTTGAAATAGGTACTGGAATAATACAGCGCCACACATTATTAAACTGCACACGTTCCCGTCTTCAAATGTAGACGAACAAGTCAGTGTAATGATACTTTTTTTTTAGCTGGTGTTGTCAAAATTAAAGTACCGTTATTGAAATTTAGCAAACTGTGAAACATTGCAATCAATATTGATTTTGAAAAAAATAGAGACAATGAGAAAAACATGAAAGATTCCGCCATCAGTATTTAGCGGCAGTAGTGGTTAGAATAAAGACAACACCAGAAAGCATCATTACAAAATAAAGTGGCGGAATCCGTGTTTTACCTGGCAGGAGAACACAGATTGGAGACATCACACTGTTCTTCCGCAATCACGAAGCAATTTACAACAATGTCCAAGCATCATTTTACGAATTATGCTGGAAACAAAGATAAATAAAATGAAAAATGGGGAAAATCTCCGTTTAAATAAAGTATTAATTTCAAACGAATTACTGAATTTATTACAATTAATTGTTTTTATAGCTCACACTTACATGATCAATATGGAGAGACCAAAAGAGAGACGTCCGCTCTATTCAACAATAAGAAAACGAAAGACCACAAGCGATTCCGTTTTCTTCCCAGCTCGTTCAAAAAAATTTGAAAGTCTCTTATGAAGCAAAATAATTAGAGATTTACTGGCAGAAAGAACGGATGCTAGCGACAAGCGTCGCAGATATAATTTTAATTTTAGCATTTCAATGAAGCAAGTACGTGATGCACTGCCCAAATTATTTCGTTGCGTACCAGAAATGCACACATGCCACAGGTTCGGCACCCTTACCGTAAGTGGAATCCTAGGCTCCTATCGAGAACACACATGAGACCGCATTAACGTAACTGTATGTATACCGTGAAGCCGAAGATTGGAAAGTAAACGGATCTTCTTCGTGGGTTTCGTTTGAAAGCTGCTTCTACCAGCTCCCCTACACAACTCCTAGAAGCCTGTGAAGAGAATATTGTAACACCTTGTACAGAGGGCGCCTACAACGAATAACTCTAAATCGCGACTGGAGTGGGATTTCTGGTAGGAGCCGCACTCTGCCGACAGAAAAAGAAACGACTTGCACTGCCTGGGAGCGTCGGCGTCTCGCTGAAAGTTTCTCGGCCGGGGCTGCACTCTCGTCGCCGGTTATCAGAACACACGCTGGGGACCGCTGGGTCGTCGCGGGGGCAAACCGCGAACTCTGAAGCCACCGCCGACCCTGTAGCCGCTCACCACTGTCTTAACGGATCGTGAAATAGCTCTTTTATGTGAGTACGACGTTGTTTACGTAAGTATAAGTTATAAAATTCAAAGTAACACCGTTACTAGTGTATTGTGAGGTTTCTAAGAGTATGTCAGCAATCGTTTTCAGTGATGAGATAATGGATTGTTGTGCGATCGAGACTTTTACAGCAGATAACGAATGAAGTTACGCATCAGGTTTCATATTCTTCCTAAATGCAGTGACAGGAAACTAAATGTGAAATAGAAGGGAGGTTAGGGTTTAACGTGCAGTCGACATCTTGCTCATTAGAGACGGAGAACAGAATCGGATAAATTTTGTCAGGGAGGGGGAAGAGAAATTCGCTATGTCCCTTGAAAGGAACTATTCCGATATTTGCCTGGAGAAATTTAACGAAATCACGGAAAATCTTGAACAGGATGATCGGAGGCAGATTTGAAACGCCATCCTACCTAATCCGCGAATATAAAGCAAACAAATAATAATCAGCTTGTCAACGTTGTTGGAGTTCGGAACGCTAGTGTACTAACTGTAAGCCTCTTAGCTTTGCCTAACTGCCCGAATCTCCAACTGTTTCAACATACATAGTTCTTCTTTCTGAGTTTGGCCTCCTTTCTCAGCAGTTGCAGTTATAAACAATTTGTATATGTTAGGTAACCGTCTAATGCAACTATAAATTAGTCTAAATTAGAATAATCTACAGTTGTATAAGACGGTTACCTAACCTATACAAATTGTTTCATCATGTTTACTCTTTTCAAGCATTGGTTTCTCACTATAATCTTTATCCTCTACACTTCAATCCTTTAAGAAATCGACAGGTTCTTGGGTTCTATTAACTGATCCCTGCTTTTAGTCAAGCTGTAACATAATCCCCTCCTCCAAGTTTAATTCAGTAGTTGCTCATGAGTTACTCGTACTGTTCAGTTGTCATCAACACTGTTCTATAACACTGCATTTCGAGAGCATTTCTACAGAAATATTCAAATATTTGTAAATGTATGGGAGTTAACTACTATAGTCATCAGTCCGCAGGCCTAAAAACTACTTAAACTAATGCTAAGGGCAACAAATACACCCAAGCCCGAGGGAGTACTCGAACAGCGGATCGCTCCGCACCTAGGCGGCTTGGAACCTCGGTCACTCCACCGCCACTATCCTCTACTCGCCTTTACTATTTGCCGTGTACAATTTACTTATGTACAAAGCAAAATTTTAACTACTAAAATTTCTAACATATTTACATTCGATGCAAGCAAATTACTCGTCTTAACAAACGCTCTTCAGGGTACTGTCAGCAAGAATTTCATACCTTCTTTACTCTGTAGGGGGTTACGTACGTTACTGCAAAACTACTTTACACATTTTTGTTTCGCATTTCATAATCTAAATCTGTCGATATTACTTGAACTGAATTTTGTTGAAGATCATCTTATAATCTGATTGCAATACAGCTTGAATTCCATTCATCTGTCCACGTAGGGCCTTTCCCGTCTTTGATAAAGTTACGGTGTCATCATCTAACTTATGAGCTTTCATTTCTTCTCAGTTTTAATTAAATTTTCACATTTATTATTAGTTTCCTTGAAAGATTACTCAACGTACCAACTGAATAACACTGGAGAAAGGCTGAACCCACAGTCGCACACCTCTGCTTCGTCTTTACATTCTATACTTATAGTTGAAGTCAAGTTGCAGATTGCCTTTTTCTATTTCATCCCTGTCATTTTCTTAATTCAGTCAATGTACCTTCCCGGTTTTCAACGCCGCTTAAGCTAATGTGCAGGACCCCATGTACCAGTCAATCTGTATTTCTTTAGGCGAATACGAGCTGATTCCGTTCCAACTACGGCAAGTTCTGCGTAAAAAATTCCTCCATTATGTATGTAGCACACGTGAGGTGCTAGTTGGGGTGATCAGGTAATTTATAAACAATGGGTTCAAGCCAAGGTATTGCTGTAAGCTTTTAACTTTAGTATTTTTATATCATGATATACGAAAGTATGATGCCATAAGTTGTTAAAATTGATTCCGCGATTGTAATTTGGACAAGGGATTGCTTGTTTCGAAATTTTGAATTTGGAATAATTTAGTTAAAACACAGCACAAATTAACATTCATAAACATTAAACTAAATACACCGCGGATTGAATGTTAAAGTCGGGCATCAAACAAAATAACGGTACGTTATAAGACTTACAGAAAGCATCTAGCTGGATCCTATGTTTTAATCTGCCAGGAAATTTCATATCAGCGCACACTCCGCTACAGAGTGAAACTTTCATTCTGGAAACATCCCTTAGGCTGTGGCTAAGCTATGTTTCCACCATATCCTTTCTTCCAGGAGTGCTAGTCTTTCAAAAAAAAAAAAAAAAATAGGTAGAACGCTTGCCCGAGAAAGGCAAAGGTCCCAGGTTCGAGTCCCGGTTTCGGCAAACAATTGTAAAATTGTAATCTGCCAGGAAGTTTCGTATCAGCGCACATTCCGCTGCAAAGTGAAAGTTTTATTCTGAAAATAAAAAGTGTTTTTAAACTATCGATATTCGTTTCGTTCTTGTATCAGACCATTACATATGCACATTCAAAGTCGCCGGCCGCGGTGGCCGAGGGGACTGAGGCGCTTCAGTCACGGTCTGCACGGCCACTACGGTCGGGGGTTCGAATCCCCCCTTGGGCATGGATATTTGTGCCGTCCTAGTTCGTAAGTAGTTCATAAGTAGTTTGTAAGTTTAGGGACTGATGACCCAGCAGTTAAGTCCCAAAAACTTTACAAACATTTGAACATTTAACATAGACGGCACAGGCCCCAGCATTGCAATGCGCATGCGCGGCTGAGGTTCAATTCTGAAGCCCCTGGAGGCAGCATATGGGCGTTTCCGCGGCACAGAGAGGCGAGGGGAAACGCCACTTTTAACATTGGCGTTGGAGCTGGTAGAGACGCCAGCTCCTGGCTACTCGAGCTCTGGCGGCTACGAACGAATTGTCCCGAAGCAAAGACAATGGAGCTTCTGCGCACCTCTCATTGCGCATCGGCAAATCTTCCATTAAGGCAACATCAGCCCTTCATATTTGTTTTTGGCATATTGAAGATTAATTAAAAGCACATTATATTTCGTAAAATATCTTAAAGCTATAAATTTAAAATGCATGAAGTCACAACACCTAGCAAGTGTGGTTAGCGGCATCGCGTTGCGCCGTCAAAGATAGTGGGTTTGAGACCTACTGTAAGGAATATTCTTTAAAACCATTCTTCTTTTTAACAAATACGGGAAAACAATGAGATTTGTATTGGGACGTTTTATCAAATGTGTTGCTATTTAGAGGGTAAATGACATTTATACTCTTCGCTGTAACAAAATATTTAACTGTTTGAAAAGATGTGGGGGAGAGCAGCCTTTGGGCATACGTAAGGTTAGGATGGAGTTTTGCTTACAGTGTCACGTGACCCGAAGGTAGCTTGTCTCTTCATCGTAACAAATTCATTTTGTTACAGTCACTTAACAGTGTAATCAGTTACTTACTGTATTTTAGTGTTCATGTGCATATTCATATGTTTTTGGTGTTCATTATCGAATGAAAATGAACAATGTTCATTATCTTTTAGAAAAAAATTACCCAGCTTTAAGCTTAGAATAAAAGTATGAAATAAAGAAGCTTGGTAGGCCGAGGCCTCAGCTCGAATTGAAGCCAGTGCAAACAAGCCGACATAAGACATTATGCAGCTCTTTTAACGAGAATATATCTAAAATGATGTAGGTTGCCGTTCTTATGTGGAGATGAAGAGGCTTGCTCAGGATAGGGTATTGTGGAGAGCTGCATCAAACCAGTCTCCGGACTGAAGACCACAACAACAACATATCTAAAAGGCGGGGGACAAACCGGGGCGCTCGCAATCGTGCAACAAATTGTCTCTTCTGACGTAGAGTGGGGAAGGGGGAGGGGATGGTTGGCGCCACTATCTATATCTGGCCCTGAAAGTAATGAACCCCCAGTCCTCTGAAGCACCATTCGCCACTGATGGCATCGGAATAAGTCATTGGCATCGCAATAAGTCAGTTACATACGGAGAAAAGTGAAGATGATGTTTGAAATAAATGAAACATGCAGCGAGAGCGTACCGAGACTGATAGCACATACTTTCATAAGCCCCTACCGTAGGTTAATAAGCGTGAAAGTCATTTTTCAGAGTACCAGTTAGACTCGGTGCCGCAGCAGCCGCCTGGTGTTTGGCGTCGGCTGTTTGTTGTCATGACAACGAGCTGCCACTCGCAGCTGCTGGCCCCGGGGCTTGCACCCCGCGTTATTTCCCTGAGGTGTCGTCGCTTAACCGCAACACGCGACACCTCTGTTGTAGCACGGCGGCGCCTGCTGCTAGAGGTCGCTCGCTGTAAAGTCTCGCACGCGTAGTCTGCTGTGGTAGTAGCAGACATAACTCTTAAACGAGAAGCAAGTTGTTGAGTACATATATTTACAAAATTGTACTGTGAAACGTAGACATGTTAGACTGAATATCTTTGGCTCCGCGAGGACAGTCTATGGTTCACGCTGTCCCGTGTTGGGGTAGACAGCATTGAAAGAAAGGCGTTATTTATTTCTTTATTATTATTTTATGTATTTGCTTAATCTCTTTCTTTAACTTTCTCTTCCGAATGCGAACATATATTGTTAGCATCCTCCTACTTAGGGAGACATGATGATCGTAATAAAAAAAAAAGAAATCAGATCGAAAATGGAAATATTTAGGTTTTCCTTTTTACAGCGCGCTATTAGAGAATGGAACTGTAGAAAAATATTATAAAAGCGATTTGTTGAACCTTCCACCATCCACGTCAATGTTATCTGCAGAGTATTTATGTAGATATAGATAAGGGTAGTGTCCAAAGGGAACATGTGTCTTTCTTTTGTGTCTTGCTTCATAGCGGCTGCACGATAGAAATGTCGAAAGGACAAAACCATTTACACTGTGATAGCGATTATCAATCAAGAGTCTTTGTAATTGTAATGATTAAGCCTAAGGGGGGGGGGGGGTTAGGACCTAAAACGGGCCTACGTGAGGCATGAGAGGCACGTCAGAACATTTTAATTTCGACTGTCTATACTTTTACAAATAAATTCACAAAAAAATTGTCAGCATGTCCGGAAAAGATTCAGGATTCAATCTCATAGGAATGGGAGTTCTAAAACATAACAAAACAATTTTTATTTACGTATGAAATATCATTATTTTTTCATTCACTATTGGCTGCATTTGTTGCTACAGGTTAACTTTTCTCCGTAAGTATGAGACATTCATTTGTGAGTTTTACACAGCATACAAACCATAATAAAATGTGTTTGAAGCTCTAGAATTTATATAATTTACGAAAAAATGATTGAACTGTTACAATTAAAATGTTATGTTAAGAAAAAAATTAAAATTTTATAGTTAACAAACTATATTTGGAAAATTCTAGAGTTTAATATACCTGTAAGTATGGTTTGTATGCTGTGTAAAATTCACCGAAGAATCTCTCTTACTTATGGAGTAAAGTGTACCTATAGCAACAAATGCAGCCAATAGCAATAGAAAAAAATGATGAAATTTCACATGTAAGTAAAAATTATTTCTTTGTGTTTTAAACCTCCCACTGCTATGAAAGTGAATTTTGAATCCTTCCCGGTTATGCTGACAAAGTATTGTGAATTTATTTGTAAAAGTTTAGACAGTGGAAATTGAAATGTCCTGTTATGCCTCTCCTACCTCAAGTCGGCTTGCTTGACGTCTTTACGCCGTTGCCATCATTTCCCATTTTAAGCATGCTTTGCTAAATAGCTTTCGCATTTGAATATGCATGTAAGGACCGTCTAATGGGCTCATGGAGCAACAAGCTGCGTGGTTTCGTGACTCGAGGGTAAACACTTGAAGGGCGAGACGAATGCCGTTGCTTATGCTATGAGTGACACCGAAGACCAATGAGGCTCGTGTGGGGTAGGTAGGTAGCCAGCTAATTTGATCATGCCAGGCTCCGTGTGCAACAGATGCAGTCACTGTCGCTGAAGACTGTAGTCAGCAAGACATGAATCGATTCTACCGTACATCCTTGGCATAATGAGTTGTGACAAAGAAATTGTGCCAAAGTTTTCCGGCCACAGTTGTTTGGTGTGGCCTTCGTCTTTGCTAGGAGACGCAACTCACTGATAATGTTCTTTTCATGGGAAGAGAAAAATCTTAGTCCCTTTTCGAATTTACGATTCCCCTCTATAAGGAGGTGATTGCCCCATGATGTCTCTACACAGTTAATCACAATGTAGAAAATGCATGAGAACTGCGGATTTGTGGAATAACTATATCCGTAAACAGTACGGATTTAGAGGTAATTTCCAAGAACAGTGTACATGAAAACAAAGCTGGCTGATGAAACTTTCATAGGAGCCACGTTTCTTAAGTAGATGAATTTAATGTAATCTGCCCATTCATCAAGTACTTTAAGTGAAATCAGGGAGAGCAGGGATGACACAGGTCTGCCGAGGGAATGAGGGATACATCTGACTGATTAGTGCATATTATAACAACAGCAATCAAGATTTTTTTTTCGGAACTAATTATTTGTGGGGTAAGGTGGTACAAATTCGATATAGGTACAATTACGATTAACGTAAGGTTTCGCGCCATTTGTCAGCGTTGGTAGCTCTTGCCTTTGTGTAGCAGGTTTATACATATCTTGTCTTTTCCTAGAATACACCATTTTGTGCTAAGGAGATATTTTTTTCCTGTTAAGAGGTAAGTGAAGCTACTTAGCCTAGAACGCTCCTAAAAATTTTCTGCCGGCCACGGTGGCCGAGGGGACTAAGGCTCTCCAGTCACGGTCTGCACGGCCACTACGGTCGGGGATTCGAATCCCCATCGGTCATGGATATTTGTGCCATCCTAGTTCGTAAGTAGTTCATAAGTAGTTTGTAAGTTTAGGGACTGATGACCCTGTAGTCAAGTCCCATAGACTATACAAACATTTGAACATTTTTGAACAAAATTTTTCTAGTTAAGGGTAACTGGATTCGCTGCCATAAATGCAATATTTGTTACTATGAAGTATGACTTTGTGCCTGAGGGGAAAATGTGCTTTTTATGTTTAAGATGCCAGTGATCAAAATTATACCATGAACCGACCGATTTTTCTCAATTCTGTAATCTTTTTGTGTTTATAGCAACATTTATCATTGTCTAATATTTATGCTACATATTCATTAAGCATTCAAGAACAAGTGCCATGTTGCATTTGTTGTTGTGATCTTTAGTCCGCAGACTGGTTTGCTACAGCTCTCCACGCTGCCCTATACTGTGGAAGTCTCTTCTTCTGAGAATACGTTCGGCAATCTACATTCTTTTGAATCTGCTTACTCCCTCTACGATTTTTACTCCACACACTTCGTTCTAATGCTAAGTTGACAATTCCTTGATCTCAGAATGTATCCCACCAATTTATCCCTTCCCTTATTCACGATATGCCAGAAACTCCTTTTTTCTCCAGTTCGGTTAAGCACCTCATTAGTTACGTGATCTACCCACCTAATTTTCATCATTCGTCTGCAGCACCACATTTCAAAAGCTTCTATCATCTTTTTGTCTGAACTCCTTATCGTCCCTGTTTCACCCCCATACTCCAGACAAATTTAAATTTAATATTGGATGTTAACAAGTTTCGCTCCCTTAGAAATGCTTTTCTTCCATTTTGCATTTTATATCTTCTCTACTTCGGCCATAAGAAGTTGTTTTGCTACCCAAATAACAAAACTCATCTAGTACTTTTATCTTCTCGTTACCTAATCTAATTCCTGATTTTCTGACACTACATTCCATTACCCTCGTTTTACTCTTATTAATGTTCACATGATATCTTCCTTTCAAGACACTGTCCATCCCATTCAATTGCTCTTCCAGATCCTTTGCAGTCTCTGACAAAATTACTATGTCATATTCCTGAATTTTAATCCCCCTCCACATTTCTCCTTGCATTCCTTTACTGCTTGTTCAATGTACAGATTGAATAACATTGGGACAGCGAGTCAGCTGGCGATGGCAGCCTATCTCTGTGACGTGACACAGACTTGTTGTAAGGCATTGTATCTAGACGGTGTTTGTCCGGCTGGCCCCTCCCAAAACGTGAAGCTCTTGGCCGTGGCCAGCGAGAGAGACAGGCCTCAGTGCACACATCATGCCACGTAAGCAAGGTAGTTCCGAGCCGGCGCGATCGCTAGCCAATTTGCCGGCCGCTGGAGCACATCCCGCTGCCTTATAGCGAGCAGTCACTGAGCTGACGTCTTTGCTGGGGCCTGTATTTCCCGTTTGTCGCTCTCTTGACAGTGTGACGCCATCACTTTCCCCCTCGCGGCCAATGTGAAATACAGGCCCCAGTGCAGACGTCATGTCATGTAAGCACGCGACCAACGGATAATACAGGCCCGAGCGCGCACATCATACGACGTAAGCAAGGTAGTTCCGAGCCGGCGCGATCGCTAGCTCAGTGGCTGCCCGCTATGATGTAGTGGGCAGTGCCCCAGCGGCCGGCCAATCGGCTAGCGATCGCGCCGGCTCGGAACTACTTTGCTTATGTGACATGATGTGCACGCTGAGGTCTGTCTTTCTCGCCGGCCACGTTCCCCCCTATAGTATCTCAGCGGGCGGGAGCGACTCGCGAGCGTAGCGGAAAGCGAGCGCGACTGGTGGCCATTTTGACCGGCTCTAATGGCAAATAACAGTAGTAGCTTACATATTATTTAAAAAGTGCTGATTTGTATTACGTTATACCCCATTTGTGACATAGCGACACTTATGGAAAAACATGGATTTAAAAACTTTGTTCAGTACAGACCATATTGGCAAATATACTTGACAGATGTTGAACATTTGGTGGTTAACTATAGGCATGATATACAAAACCAAACAGTCACAGTAAAATCGACATCATTATAAGATAGAGAAATTGTATGTAATCTATTATAAATTTTGTCTCACGATCTCATAGTGATATTTTTTTCTTTCAACCTCTGACAAAGCACTGATATCTTTAATTTATTTTTATACTTTTGTATATTATTACATCTTATACGATAAGTTTAAGCTATCCTGTATATTTAATACACGTAATGCTGAGTGCTATGGCACCAGCATACGCTGTGAAATGCCATCTGCCTAAAAGAAATGTTTTCTTCATCTGTGCCTAATCATGATTGTAGTCTGCAAATATGTGTGTATTGAACAACTTTTTTAAATCCCTGTATTTCTATAAGTGTGGCTACGCCACAAGCATATAACATAATATAAATCATAACTTTTTTTTAAATATTATGATATGTAATCTACTAGTATTATTTGTCGTATGTAAAAAGTTTTTATTTTGTAGATAAAAATAAAATGTTAGTTAAGCTTATGGGACTTAACTACGGGGTCATCAGTCCCTAAACTTACAAACTACTTATGAACTACTTACGAACTAGGACGGCACAAATATCCCTGCCCGAGGGGGGGGATTCGAACCCCCGACCGTAGTGGCCGTGCTGATCGTGACTGGAGCGCCTGTCACCTCGGCCACCGCGGCCGGCTTTCGTAGACACAAGGCTGAAGATGTTAATATCGAAACACGTCTTTAAAGTCGCACTGAACATTTCAGTGTGGCCTACAATAAAAAATGTTGTGATGTAACCAGCTTTTCAAAGCGCTACCAATTCATTTCTTAGGATGTGTACTAAGTTATGTAAGGCATTGTATTTAGCAAACTATTGAGGACGTTCTAAGAGGTGCTACTCTGATGAGGTAGGCAAAATAGAGTAAGTCCTGATGGATTGCATTACTAGAAACACAAAAAATAATAATAAATCAGTCATGAGGATGATGTGTGGAAAGACAGAATTTTGATAAATTAATGGTACATTCGGACTCCGGGGTAGTTTGAGACCACATTTCTGCGCAGAAAATTCCAGGATCTCGCGATTACTTGACATGAGCCGGCCGCGCTGGCCGAGGTGACTGAGGCGCTCCAGTCACGGTCAGCACGGCCACTACGGTCAGGGGTTCGAATTCCCCCTCGGGCATGGATATTTGTGCCGTCCTAGTTTGTAAGTAGTTTGTAAGTTTAGGGACTGATGACCCCGTAGTTAAGTCCCATAAGCTTAACAAACATTTGAACTTGACATGATAGGCTGAGATATGTCTTATAGGAACGTATAAAGAATGTTGGAAATAAAATGGATCCTGATATAGTAAATAGGCATTTTCAGCTGAAAATATGTGTATCAGAAAAGGACGGCAACAACTACATAAATTTGTAGGTACTGCTTCACGTATTAACGAGTCCTTTTCGTCTCAGTTGAAGTGCAGTACTTGAAATCTCTTATACAGCCATTCACTACAAGATGTGGTTTGTTGCTGTCCTCGAAATACGTTAAAATCTCTAGTAGCATGTGAAGCTCTCAACAGCGGAAGGAGAAGTGACCTCTTCACGAGGTCTGTGCCTCATTAAAACGGAATTATCGTATTCAAAGAAACTGCCGTCGTTGGCAGTCTGAGTATGTCAGGAAACCTCAGAATTTAAGTAAAGAGTACTCCACTCGAACTGGAGTACGTGCAGTGGTGTTGTAGAGGTAAGAGTTGTGTCAATTCACTCATTCAGTACCTCCTTGTGGGCACTTAAAATGAAAGTAATATGGATTTGTTACGTGCTTGAAGTTTTTTCTGTTCGCTTCATTCATATACGTGAATCCAGACATTTGGTAGATAGCAAAAACTCTTGGCAGTACTCTAGAAAATAAAGAGATTTGCGTCACAGCAACATTCTCTTTGTGAAGTGTGTAATTAATAAATTTAATTTAAACAAATAACATTCATGCAAAGGAGAACGATTTGAATTCCAATCTAAGAGATTTTTATTTTATAACTACTGTTTGGGTATGTGCGTATACAGTGCAGTCCATCCTAAAAAGTTAACCATATGCTTCGTCTCACTTAATATTAAGATATATGGATTACTGTTTTACTTCATATAAGTTTTTGTTTTATTCAAAATGTTTTACTTCAATTTTTCATATAAAGTGGTGACAAACAGGATCACACACGAGATCCAATACTTAAAAACAGTACTATTCCTCTCTCACTACTATGGGAATATTACCATTACAATTTTGAGAAATAAAACCACTTCAGCTGTGAAATCACTTTATTCAGTATGAACCACTGGCTTCACAGCATATTCAGGAGCAACTTTAGGTGCAATTCAAGTCAAATCATGATGTGATATGAATGAAACTTTCACTCTGCAGCGGAGTGTGCGCTGATATGAAACTTCCTGGCAGATTAAAATTGTGTGCCGGAACCGGGACTCGAACCTGGGACCTTTGCCTTTCGCGAGCAAGCGCTCTACCGACTGAGCTACCCCGACACGACTCACGATGTCGCCTCACAACTTTACTTCCGCCAGTACCTTGCCTCCTACTTTCCAAACTTCACAGAAGCTCTCTTGCAAACACGCAAGACTAGCACTCCTGGAAGAAAGGATATGGTGGAGACATGGCTTAGCCACAGCCTAAGGGATGTTTCCAGAATGAAACTTTCACTCTGCAGTGGAGTGTGCGCAGATATGAAACTTCCTGGCAGATTAAAATTGTGTGCCGGAACCGGGACTCGAACCTGGGACCTTTGCCTTTCGCGGGCAAGCGCTCTACCGACTTTATTTATTTATTTATTTATTTTTTTTCGCTCTACCAACTTTTTTTTTTTTTTTTTTTTTTTTTTTTTTTTTTGTGTTAGCCCACGCGACTAACGGCTTCAAAGTTCGTCTTCTCATTTTTTTTTTCACTGCTTTCGCAGTGTTGCCAGAATCTTATTCGAATGTATTCATCCTTTCTTCCAGTTTGCAATTTACCATAATTTTCTGCTCATAACTTTGTGAGCCTCTGTCACCGGTACGCTACACTTTTATTTCATTTTTCTCTTACGTAAATTAATGATTTTTTCCGTGAAATTATAATAATTAATATAAACTTTAAAACCAAAATGCCTCTCCAATGGCTTATTCTGGGAAATATAACTTCAGTAATAGAAGTTTTTATTATTAATTTCAAAAAATAGAAAGCAATTTCCTTTTCTACACAGATTTCCATTCTTCTTGATTACCATTGACATTACAAAATTTGACGACCTCACTTCAAGTGTGTTTGTTATGCACACTCAATGAATTAGGCTGCACTGCTGTTTCAGGGTTCTGCTGAGGCCTTCACGGCTACCGTAGCGGTCACGGGGCCCACGAAGTCTCCACCGTACCCTCAGCAGCGATCCCCTACTTTAGCATTGCAAAACTAATTCCAATCTTTCCAGCTTAGTTTAAGCGGTTACGCTATTTTACCTTCTTGAAATAAAATTTGTATCATATTTCCAAATTTTTTCTTGTGATCCTTCCACTTGCATAATTTGTAAAATTCTCCTAGTATGTAATTCTTGTAATCCAGTAGATCGCCATTTCCGTTCTTCTGGATGACGTAATATACGTAATTTCCTAATAACCAATATACCGCATTGTGTTTTTGTTTTGGAAAGTAGACGTCTTCCGGGTAAAATATGTTCGCTAATGTAATTTCTCTACCGTCACTGCGTGTAAGAAAGGCTATTTGTTTCTTCACGGCATTCCATATTTCCCGGTATCCTTGACAGACAAAACGATGCGGTAAAGTAACAGTTTCCTTGCATTTTTGACAGGTGTTTATGTCACATATACCAATGGCGTATAATTTCTCATTTGTACTAATTATATTGTTTATAACGCGGTACCATGCCACTTTAATATGTGTTGAGAGAACTTTGTTAGCGATATTACGCCATATCATTTTCCAGTTTTTAGAAGGATACTGTAATTCCATTTTATTACGGACGCCCTTTGGGGAGAGTGCTTCCAATAGGAATTTACTATTGCTCCTGTTTTTCTCTAGCACACTGCATTCCAGGTAACTCAACTCAAGATAAAATTGTTTAATATGTTTCATTTTATAATGTAACCTGCCAATATTTATTGGAGGCGTCATGCTTTCTGGTTTAAGTATTTTAAACAGTTTCGATGTGATGCTGTACGGGGAACCATTTATGAGTTGACTTGTCCTTTTAATAAATAAAGCCATTTTTCCGACGGATATCAGTCAGACCAAGGCCTCCTTCTTCAGGTTTCAGAGTAGCAGTAGTCACTGCCACTCTAAAAATTTGTCCCTGCCAGATATACCTACATATATAACTCATGATAGTTTTTGCTATTGGCTTTGGGATCGGAAGAACTTGACCTACATACACTGCTTTGGATAAAATTATGCTGTTGATTAGTTTAACCTTCTGTAAAATGTTTAGGTCTCTGATTTGATTAAGTAGTAACGTGCTCCTAATTTGGTTTGACAGTTTTCGCCAGTTAAAAGTTATGGTTTTAAGCGGGTTCCTGTGAAAGGTCACGCCTAAGGCCGTATGTTGATCCACCGTTTTCGCCCAGTCTAACTGCACATTTTTGAAACCATTTAGACGTAAAAAGGAACTTTTCATTTCGTTTATCTTCGCACCAGTTGCTCTACAATAGAGTTTTACCGTCGCAGTTAGCTGTTGAATATCTGCCTCACTTCTGACGACAACTCTGACATCATCTGCATACGCATTGGTCACCCTACTATTCCCTGATATATGGATTCCTTCCAATTCGTTATTTAAAATTCTCAAAAGCGGTTCCAATGCTATTATAAACAGTAACATCGATAAAGGGCTTCCTTGTGGGACACCGTTATTAATATTAATTGATCGAGTACGGTGCCCATTTATTTCAATTGTCGTTTGAATGCCTTTCACAACATTTGTAAAAACGTTCATGTTGTTTTCAGTTAAACCCATACCTCTCATGAGTGTAAATAAATACTTGTGATTTACCCTGTCAAAGGCCTTAGAAAAGTCTATAAAAAGGACACCCGCTTTTGCCGTGATCGTTGAAAATATTGCGACAATATCTCGATATTCGCTTAGAGTTTGGAAGATATTTCTACCAGGGAGACATGTCTGATGACTACCGATTATCTTTTTAAGTACGGGCCGAAATCTCTCTTTCAACGCCCTTGCAACGATTTTATAATCAGAATTCATGAGGCATATAGGTCTCATCTTCGAGAGGTCTTTAATTGGGGTATTTTTACCTTTAGGAAGAAGGACAGTTACACTTTCCTTGAAGTCTGCAGGTACGGCCTCACCTTTCAAAACATCGTTTATTGCCTCGGTAAGCTTATCTCCTATAAGATGCCAGAAAGTTTTATAAAATTCTATAGGCAGTCCATCCGGCCCTGGTGACTTCCTGGCAGGGGAACTTGTAATGATATCGAGTAAGTCATCAGACGTTATATCTTCACTGACAGTCCTGTTTTGCTCTTCCGTTATTATGTTTTGCAGACCACTGTTTTGCAACAGGTCCCTAACTAAGTTCATTTCAATCGGACTTTCACTATATAAATGATCGTAGAACGTATGTGCCTCCCTCATAATGTCTTTTTGTTCCGTCAAAATTTCGTTTTGGTCTGATCTCAAACGGTTGATGAAGGTTTTCTTCCTATTCCTTTCGTGCTGTATTAAATGGAAGAGTGACGCATTTTCGTCCTCCACCATTGTCTTAACGTGCGACTTAATTTTTAACCCGTCCAACTGCTGTCTTTTCAGGCTTAACAATCGAGCTTTTACCTGTTTAATCTTTACTATGACATCCTGTGTCATTTGCTGTTCATACAGTTCTCGCAGACATGTATAGTAAAATTCTATGGTCTCATTTCTCCACATCGCTCTTTCTTTTCCATAAGCGATCAATGTGGATCGAAGTTTCTCTTTTGCGCACAACGTCTACCATTCTATACAGCTCCTAAATTTGGTGCGAAATCTCAGGGAAATCTGCCAAGCGCAGGACATCCTCTCATCTAATTCATGTTCCTTCAAAGTATTAATGTTTAGTTTCCACATTGGACGTCCCCAATAAGTTTTCTGCTTAGGAAGTCGGACGCTACATTTGACTGCTTGGTGGTCTGAAAAAATTGCAGGCACCGTTTCGATACCGTTAATTTTGTTACTTAGGTTTTCAGTGACATATAATCTATCAATACGGCTCTTCGAAGTTGCGGTGACGTACGTAAATTTCACTGTAGTGGAATATACTTGTTCCCATGCATCCTTCCAGCCCATATTTTTAACCAAACTATCGAGTTCTTTAGAAAAATTAAAATTTGGCGTTTGATCCTTTTTGTTGAGAACGCAGTTCCAATCGCCACCTATTAAAACTTGTGCGGGGTTGTCCTTTAGCAAATATACTAACTCAGTTTTAAAAAAAATTGGCTCTTTCTTCCCTAAGATTATTACCAGATGGAGCATACACATTAATTACAATAGTGTTAAAAACTCTTAAACCAATACCTCTTCCAGATTCTAAGTAACTAACGTCTTCAATCCCATCTTTCACAAAAATTGCAGTACCACATTCGTTTTCTCGAGCTACATTTAAAAAAACTTGAAAACCGGAAACTTGAAAATTATGAAGTTTGACTTCCTGAAGGAGAGCAATGTCCGATTCCGACTTATAAAAAAAATCTTTCAAAGCAGACACCTTGGTTGCATTTTCTATTCTGTTAATATTTAGGGTAGTGATGTTATAAGACTGTTCCACTATTGGTCAGTTTAGTAAGTGGAGCGAGTCGGCAGATGGTAGGCCGGCTCTCCTGTTTGCTTACTACTCCACGCATTTGTTTGTATCGGCGCCGTCATCACGCCTGTTTCCCGGGTCTTGTAGCTCTTCCATTTCCTCGTCCGTCTGGTCCGTAATGTCGTCCGCCCAGTTTTGTCCGGAAGGAGCACAACCACGATAAGTTGCGCCCCTTCTTTCCGGAAGCATTTTATGTCGAGACGTACTAGTGGTTCCTCTCGCTTCGTCAGTGCCTACCTGACTTACGTTTATCATTGTCATTTTCTTAGCGTGTTCCATTTCATGATCGTCAGACTCTTTTTCGCCCCTGACAATTTCTCGTAACCTCTCTCTGATTGCCGGAGCCAGGCTCTCGGCCGCTGCGTGCGCGAGTCTCCTTTTTTTATTGTTACGCGACTTCTTTGGGGACCGTGTCGGTGACGCTGTCGGCGATGACAAGGGAGATGTCGTTGTCGACATCTTCCCTTCGTTCGTGACACTCGTCGCGGCACTGCTGGTCTCGGGAACAGTATTGTCAATACTTTTTACTGTTGCCCCTCCACTTTGTCCCTGTTCCTTTTTCTCCGGTTCTTCGGATGTCGTAAGAATGTCACGTGAATCTAGCTCTACTGGGTGTTCAACGCGACCGTCCGGAATTTCGGATCTGACATCTTTTGGACAAGCGATTTCCACATCAGACTTGCTGCTTACGGCGCCTTGTTCAAAGGGCTGTTGCACAGTCTCGCGTTCGACAGACGGTGATTCACTGCAGTCCATTTCGGTTAGAGGAGGAACTGCACCTTCATTTACTTTGACAGTATTCGGGGTCTCCTCTACATTTATGTTTAAGTCGCACTCTGTCACTAAATTTTCCGTCTGGCTCACAAGTTCTTCTCTAGGGAGCTCGCGGGTTGTCGCCACGTCTGCATATGTTAATTTCATAACAGTTACGGGACTCTTACGCGGCACCTCACCGACAGGAGTCTGTGGAACGCGCCGTTTGCTGCACTCGGCACGGACATGATCTGGCGAATTGCAGAGGGCACATGTTCGAGGTTGGCCGTCATATATTACAAGGGCACGATATCCACATATATTTATAAAAGATGGAATATGCCTTTGCAGTTCTATTTTCACCTGCCGAATCCCATTTAGGACGGGGAACATATACGGTTCAGACCATTTTTCAGCTATATTCGAAATAACTCGACCGTAAGGTTTTAAAACAGAATTGATTTCTTCCGCAGGTATCTCAAATGGCAGCTCGAAAATTCTAGCAGTGCGTATTCCAAAACCAGCATAAGAGACAATGACTTCACTAACTGACCCATCAGAGTGATTAAATTTCACTTTATCTCCACATTTTTCAACAACAAAAAGACATAATTCAGCAGTTTTCATCTTAACAAACACAGAGTTCGTCACAAAAGACAGGTAAATACCGACAATATCGTCCTCACTAATTCCTATTTTTTCTTGGAGCCACAATTTAACTTCTATTGCTCTAGGTCTAATGAAACTTCGATCAAAAATAAATCTAACAGTATCCATTCTCATGTAGTTCGGAAGACTCATTTTATATACTGAGAAACAATACGTAAATTGAAGAAAGCGCAAGCAGCTAGCGGCTCAGGCTAACCTGATACGCAGCGACACGGCCGTTGTTTACACTGGAGGAACGCCCGGCCCCGCCACACGTCCGTCCGGCATCACCGCTGTCACTCGAATGCTATGATTAAAATTGTGTGCCGGAACCGGGACTCGAACCTGGAACCTTTGCCTTTCGCGGGCAAGCGCTCTACCGACTGAGCTACCCCGACACGACTCACGATGCCGCCTCACAACTTTACTTCCGCCAGTACCTCGCCTCCTACTTTCCAAACTTCACAGAAGCTCTCTTGCAAACACGCAAGACTAGCACTCCTGGAAGAAAGGATATGGTGGAGACATGGCTTAGCCACAGCCTAAGGGATGTTTCCAGAATGAAACTTTCACTCTGCAGTGGAGTGTGCGCTGATATGAAACTTCCTGGCAGATTAAAATTGTGTGCCGAACCGACATATCCTTTCTTCCAGGAGTGCTAGTCTTGCGTGTTTGCAAGAGAGCTTCTGTGAAGTTTGGAAAGTAGGAGGCGAGGTACTGGCGGAAGTAAAGTTGTGAGGCGGCATCGTGAGTCGTGTCGGTGTAGCTCAGTCGGTAGAGCGCTTGCCCGCGAAAGGCAAAGGTCCCAGGTTCGAGTCCCGGTTCCGGCACACAATTTTAATCTGCCAGGAAGTTTCATGATGTGACATGTTTGTACTAGAAAGCACCATCGCTCATCATCTGTCCCTTGTATGTTGTCCAAGACTGATTATCGACTTCTATATGGATGCCTCAACCCGTTTTCTGTTTTAATGGTACACAATTACAATACAGCAATACAGACCATTTATCTATGACACGCTGTTTTTATAACGGCAAGGTGGGTTTTTCCGTTTGACAAGAGACTTAACCATCGCTTCCCCCCCCCCCCCCCCCCCCCCGGCACACACATTTTGTGATATCATCTTTCAAAGAATAACGCTTGAGAAACTGATCAGTCAGGTAAACATGAGGAAGTAGTCAGAGGTGTCTCCTAATTTGGACCTTAAGAAAGAGAGAAAAAAAAGAGATCCTCTATTATGATTTACACTTTAACACTTTTTTGGTCAAACTCAAAGAAAAATCATTTGTAAGTCTAAATAGCGTTAAATGTTAGGTTCCTGTGGCGTTACGGGCAAATCCAGCAAGCGAGTCGTGCCCCATTGCGGGTCGAAAATTGCAGCGCAAATTGAGAGACGCATCTAAAACCAAATTAAATGAACATGTCAGTGTCTAAATACTAAGAGATACATGTATAAAGACAAATGATGCAGCCAAGAAAAAGAAAATCACATGTCAGGTCCTTTAAGTGCACTAACACAGATCGTCACGGTATAATTAATAAAGCTCTATTTCAACGCCTGTGACGTCTATGAATTTAAAATCTTAACGGTTTCCCGTGTTGGTAAAGTATGTTTCCTGACCTCAAGCGCCACTAGCGGGCTCTTGCGGTATTACGTATGTAAGAGGCCAATCATATCACTTACTAGCAGTCGGTTTGAAATGCAGACATGCGGCGTCAATGTATTCCTACATTTCCCGATATGTTTACATTTATTAAAGTGCTTCCATTTCTGTGCTATCGTGGCTGTTGCAGCAACATTATTTCAGGTGAATTTATACATTTTATACGTTATGTTTCACAGCTTCTTGCTCCGGATCTCCTTTTTATTAGATTATCATGACGTGTACCTAGGTACGTGTAGAGAGATTTAAAAATTTGCAATTCGTTAAGCTTTCTGTTAAGTTGTTACTGTCTCGATCATACAGGATAGGACCGCTCTTTAACTTCACTTGTATTTTTCTGTTTACGTAGATTTTTGACGGTGGCCCGACACCCAGCGCTGACACTGCCAGGCTGTGGCGCGAAATGCTCTCATACCTGACCGCTGTAAAATTTTACTATAAGGTCAACAGTAATATATATTTTTTTATTCACTGTACTTGATAAGAACAGGCCTGTAAAGTTTCCCTTAACTTATTTTTCCAGTTTCTGATGATGCCTCAAAAAGACGAAACGCGTTAAATAAAATAAATCCTTACAACCAACACTGTGTTTTACTAGCAGTTGTATTTCATTGGCTGCTGTACCAGACGGCCTAATGGAGTGGAAGACATTTTAAAAGACGTTTTGCACGACAGCTGAACCTATAGGATCGAGATATCTAAGAACTTATTCGACCTACGAAACTATAATAGCCGGCCGCGGTGGCCGAGGGGACTGTGGCGCTCCAGTCACCGTCTGCACGGCCACTACGGTCGGGGGTCCGAATCCCCTCTCGGGCATGCATATTTGTGCCGTCCTTAGTGTTAGCTAGTTCATAAGTAGTTTGTAAGTTTAGGGACTAATGACCCCGTAGTTATGTCCCATAAGCTATACAAACATTTGAACATTTTTGAAACTATAATAGAATACGTATGAAGTGTATGTCTCAACACATTTAGAGAATAAACACGTATACACACAAAAGTTTTGTAACACTGGAAAACGATTACCGTTTTTAGGTATAAACGCACATCTACAGTGCGACTGCATTAGAATAACTCTAATCTGTGCTCAAACCTCCCTCGTCCATATTTTTTAACGCAATTGTCAACTGTCTCTTTAGTCACTCAGATTTACTTGTGCGTAGGCAGGATTTGATAATGTACTTCAAAAACGTTGTAATCATGGGTTCCGACAGAGCACAGATTATGAACTGATTATGAATCTGTTCCATTCATTTGTTGCAACTTACGTGGTAAACTATTACATTTCTATCGTGTCTTTGGGAGTGATCACATTCACGTTCATAGCAATATCTAAATTGTGCAAGGAGTCATATCTCAACTTTCTCCTCAGCTGCATGCACATGCTGTCACCTTGTCAATTACGATACACCGGACATGTTTGCCAGTGGAGGGTATAAAGTAGTCGACCTTGAGAGATGGCAGTCCGTCTCTCATCTTTATTAATTCAACTTCAGAATAATCAAATAATTAGTTCATTACGCGTAATTTGCTGTTGCTGTTGATGAAATATTGGGCGGTTTTATGTGAGACTATGTTTTTTGGCTATTTTGGTGAAAGAGGAAGGCCCAGCAGGTGGAATTCCAGAGTGGGGCCGACTTCAGCGTTCTTTACCTGCTGGCTCGCTGCACCAGGAGTCCAATGGTTGCGTACGCACCAAGATACAGCAAGGCCTGGGGCTGAGGCCTTGTAAAAATGGCCACTGAGCTTTCCAAATTGTGGAAGGGGGAAGGTGTGTATTGTGTGAGCCCCTAAAGAGCCGATCTCGCTGTTTATGAGAAAAGATAACACCACGGCGGGATGTCCCTTCTGCTCTCTCAAGGGATGAGTGTCGAAATTGTATTTCCTAAAAAACGACAGCTCTAGGAGGTAGGCGAGACGTATGTGAAATTTCACTGGCTAGTGCTAGGAAGCTTAAATCTGATTGGCTTTCTGGAAAAACGGTGTTTTCGGGCGGTCTTGCGCGGCAGACGGTGTTAGAATAGGACTTCACTTCGTGCTCTCCTTGGGTATGAATGTGGATATTTGCTTGTTTTGCCGATTCTTGAACTTGTACAAATTTCAGAGTGTGCTCTGAGATTTGAACTGGTGCTGATAGTTCTTGTTCGGTGAGAATAAGGTCAGTCAGCCTCAATTAGTTGCACCAAGGCACTAATTACGACATACTTAGCTTTCTGGAGTCTTATAGGCCTTCAGTACTTGTGCTTACTTGTGCATGTTAACTGAAATGGTTCAGACTTGGCAGACCTGCTTGGGTCGTAGGCACTGTGTACTACCGTGAGCACAGTGGCAGATGTTAGACGGTACAGCTTCCGAATAACGGAGCGAGATTTTATTTTGTAGTCACTTAGTTTTCAGCTTATAACCGCCAGGTGCTCTTGCCACAGCGGCGCAGCGAGACCGCAATGCGATCGTCAGTTGGGAAATGTATGGCTTGCACACACCTGTCGCAAGTAGCAGTTGTATCAGGTTCGCCAGCCTAGTGCGAAAGCGTTGTTTATAAATATACCCTGCTCAGAATATTTTGTTACGACAACGAACACGTAAGTAATTTTCTATTCTGTCACGAAGATTTTTGTTTTCTAATAGGGGATATTTTGACTTGTCAGTCAGTATTAAATTCATGTTGACGGTTATCAGTTTAATAAAACAATATCAAATTCAGATTCAAATGTTTGTAAATCTATCGGACCAAACTGCGTGGTCATCAATCCATAGCTTACAAACAACTTAAACCTAAATGTAAACGAAGGCTTCCGCGG
This sequence comes from Locusta migratoria, assembly GCA_026315105.1. Taxonomy (NCBI): domain Eukaryota; kingdom Metazoa; phylum Arthropoda; class Insecta; order Orthoptera; family Acrididae; genus Locusta; species Locusta migratoria. Next base: position 811,029,025 of record CM048744.1, on the reverse strand, counting down.
CCGTTGTCATTGTTTATAAAACTCTTCTGGGTGTTGGACCGCATCGTCAAACCTAGGTAAACTAACCTAAGGACAACACACACACCCATGCCCCAGGGAGGAAAATCAATATCGTAGGTTTATTTTTCTTTTTATATCTTATATGTATGAATATTGATGTCCATTTTTGATTGATATTTTTGAGTTATTTGCTGTGAAATAATACTAATATTGCGTCGTTTATTATAAACTTATAGCTGAGAAAGTCTTTTTTTAACTTATTCATTTATTTTTATTCCCCTTTGTAATTCACAATTTTTAGAGGGGAAAGTCAACATTAATTGGAATTGTTGTTGATTTGCCTGTGGAACTGGAGATGATAAAATGTTGCTGTACAGGGCCAAACAAATTATTGATCAGTGAAAAATCTTCAGTCAGCATAATTCAGCATTAATAATTAAACAACATTAATGATTTAGATAATTTCTTGTTCTAAATACCATACTTTTCATTTAATGTCCCCTGCCTCGATTCCTGCATTTACAAAATACTTACACACCTCAAACCTTACAACCTGTCACCTTATCATCAAACGTTTGCAGTTCCCATTGAAGAAGCACTCCCTTCTGGCCGCCAATAAAGTACTGTACTTGCGCAGAAACAGCTTTATTTTAGATCCTTCCTGTATACCTCGCTGTTCTACATGGAAGTAGCACCACTACACTTACACGAAAAAGACTACAGCGATCACACGAGACATGTCATAATTTTAAGGAAAAAAATGTGGACGGATCACAAGGGATATCTGAATACGGATTACCAGTTTTGCAGCCAAACACTGCGACCACAGAACCACGTTGCTACGACTGTGTGGCTCGATGGCACTCCTTTTGTGCTTTGGCCGTTCATTTTTCCTGCTTTGCCCGTGTTTTCGGTGTTCATTGTACTTTCTTCCAGTTTTCATGCCACTCCCATGAACCACAGACATTGCCGAGGTGGGGTGGCTTGCGTGCCTCAACGATACAGATAGCCGTACCGTAGGTGCAACCACAGCGGAGGGGTATCTGTGGAGAGGCCAGACAAACGTGTGGTTCCTGAAGAGGGCCAGCAGCCTTTTCAGTAGTTACAGGGGCAACAGTCTGGATGATTGACTGAGCTGGCCTTGTAACATCAGCTAATGTGGCTTTGCCACACAGCTACTGCGAACGGCTGAGAGCAAGGGGAAACTACAGCCTTTACCTTTCCCGAGGACATGCAGCTCTACTGTATGAACATATGATGATGGCATCCTCTCGGCTAAAATATTCCGGAGGTAAAATAGTCCCCCATTCGGATCTTCGGGCGGGGACTAGTCAGGAGGATCCCTTAATAGAGTAGGAAAATTAGAAAATTTAAAAAGGGAAATGGATAGGTTGAAGTTAGATATAGTGGGGATTAGTGAAGTTCGGTGGCAGGATGAACAGGATTTCTGGTCAGGTGAGTACAGGATTATAAATACAAAATCAGTTGGGGGTATCACAGGAGTAGGATTGATAATGAATAAGAAAATAGGAATGCGGGTAAACTACTATGAGCAGCACAGTGATCGCATTATCATTGTCAAGATAGATACGCAGCCAACACCGACAACAGTAGTACAGGTTTATATGCCAACTAGCTCTGCCGATGATGAGGAAATCGAAGAAATATATGAGGAGCTAAAGGAAATTATTCAGACAATTAAGGGAGAGGAAAACTTAATTGTTATGGGAGACTGGAATTCGGTAGTAGGACAAGGAAGGGAAGGGAAGATAGTAGGTGAATATGGTCTGGGCAAAAGGAATGAAAGAGGAAGTCGCCTGGTAGAATTTTGCACGGAACATAATTTAGTTATAATAAACACCTGGTTCAAGAATCACAAAAGAAGTTTGTATACGTGGAAGAGACCAGGAGACACCGGGAGATACCAGATAGATTTTATAATGGTAAGACATAGATTTCGGAACCAGGTTTTACAGTGTAAGACACACCCAGGGGCAGATATAGACTCTGGCCATAACTTGTTGGTTATGAACTGTAGGCTGAAACTGAAGAAACTACAAAAAGGTAGGAAAATAAGGAGATGGGACCTGGATAAATTGAAGGAACCTGAGGTTCTTAAGAATTTCAGAGGTAGCTTTAGGCAACAATTGACAGAAACAAGGGAAAATAAAACAGTAGAGGAGGAATGGGTAAAATTGAGAGATGAAATAGTGAAAGTAGCAGAGGACAAAATAGGTAGGAAGACAAGACCTACAAAAAATCCTTGGATATCACAGGAGATACTAAATTTAATCGATGAAAGGAGAAAATATAAAAATGCAGTAAATGAAACAGGCAAAATGGAGTACAGACGACTAAGAAATGAGATTGATAGGAAGTGCAAAATGGCTAAGCAGGAGTGGCTAGAAGGCAAATGCAAGGATGTAGAAGAATGTATAAATAAGGGAAAAATAGATGCAGCCTACAGAAAAATAAAAGAAACATTTGGAGATAAGAAAAACAGCTCTATGAATATCAAGGACACGGATGAAAACCAGTTCTCAGCAAAGAAGGGAAAGCTGAAAGGTGGAAAGAGTATATAGAGGGGCTCTACAAAGGAAATGAACTTCGAGACAATATTGTAGGAAGGGAACAGGATGTAGATGAAGATGAAATAGGAGATACTGTACTGAGAGAAGAATTTGACAGAGCCCTGAAAGACCTAAGTCGAAACAAGGCCCCAAGAGTAGATGATATTCCCTCAGAGCTACTGAAGTCTCTGGAAGAACCAGCCATGACAAACCTGTTTCACCTGGTGTGTAAGATGTACGAGACAGGCGAAGTACCCACAGACTTTAAGAAAAATGTTATAATCCCCATTCCAAAGAAAGCAAGTGCAGACAGGTGTGAGAACTACAGAACCATCAGTTTAATAAGTCATGGTTGCAAAATATTAACACGAATTATATACAGAAGGATGGAAAAACTGATAGAAGCCGACCTCGGGGAAGATCAGTTTGGGTTCAGGAGAAATGTAGGAACTCGGGAGGCAATACTCACTTTACGGCTTATCCTAGAAGATAGATTAAGAAAAGGCAAACTTACATTTCTAGCTTTTGTAGATTTGGAGAAGGCTTTTGACAATGTTGATTGGAATAAACTTTTTAAAGTTCTGAAGCAAGCAGGAGTAAAATATAGGGAGCGTAAGGTTATTTACAACTTGTACAAACACCAAACAGCGGTTATCAGAGTTGAAGGGCATGAAAGGGATGCAGTGGTTGGGAAGGGAGTGAGACAGGGTTGTAGCCTTTCTCCAATGTTATTCAATTTGTACATTGAACAAGCTATAAAGGAAAGCAAGGAGACATTTGGTGAAGGAATAAAAGTTCAGGGGGAAGAATTAAAAACATTGCGTTTTGCCGACGACATAGTAATTGTCAGATACAGCAAAGGACCTGGAAGAGCAATTGAACGGAATGGACAGTGTGCTGAAAGGTGCATATAAGATGAACATTAACAAGAGAAAAACTAGGGTAATTGAGTGCAGTGTAAGAAACTCAGGTGATGCTGAAGGAATTAGATTGGGCAACGAAGCAATAAAGGAGGTAGATGAGTTTTGTTACTTGGGCAGTAAAATAACAAATGATGGTCGCAGTACAGAGGATATAAAATGCAGAACGGCAATGGGTAGAAAAGCGTTTTTGAAAAAGAGAAATTTTTTAACATCGAATATTGATTTAAGCCTAAGGAAGTCCTTTCTGAAGGCATTTGTATGGAGTGTTGCCTTGTATGGGAGTGAGACATGGACGATAAACAGTGCGGACAGGAAGAGGATTGAGGCTTTTGAAATATGGTGCTACAGAAGAATGCTGAAGATTAGGTGGGTGGATCGCGTAACTAATGAGGAGGTACTGAACAGAATTGGGGAGAAAAGAAATTTCTGGCATATCTTGACTAAAAGAAGGGATAGATTGGTGGGACACATTCTTAGACATCAAGGAATTGTGAATTTAGCATTAGAGGGAAGTGTGTGGGGTAAAAATCGCAGAGGAAGACCAAGAGATGGATACAGTAAGCAGATTCAGACAGATGTAGGTTGCCGTTCTTATGTGGAGATGAAGAGGCTTGCTCAGGATAGGGTATTGTGGAGAGCTGCATCAAACCAGTCTCCGGACTGAAGACCACAACAACAACAACATCTGTGTTTAGTTTTTTACGAGCTATTCACGAGCCATCTTATCACTAAATCTGAGGGGGTGCGGCACTTTCCATCGTTCGTATCAGGCCACAGTGATCGCTGCTCCCGTACTTTCGATTGCATGCGAGGGTTTCCATTATATTCGATCATTGACATGACGCTCCAACAGTTTGTGGGATAGTCTTCCTTTTTCACTGCAAAGACTATGAACGCTGGTTCCTCCCACTGTATCTTATTACTTGACTGGCATTGCGCCTGAAGATTCATTTGAAAATGCTGTGATTGTGTTGAAGCCTAATGAGGAAATGGATCCTACAGATAAAGCGGAGCCCGCGGTTGCTCGCCGTGGAGGTTTGAGTCCTCCCTGGAGCATGGGTGTGTGTGTTTGTCCTTAGGTTAGTTTACCTAGGTTTAAGTAGTTTGTAAGCTACGGACTGATGACCACGCAGTTTGGTCCGATAGATTTACAAACATTTGAACATTTTTGATAGTAGTTGTTTCTGTTAAGACTACAGCCAAAACTTAAATTTTTGTAAATCTAAGGGACCGTACTCCTCAGACCGTCTGTTCCGAGAATTAAATGCTACTGAAAATAAATTATGCTGAGCTGAACGAAAAACTCAAACAGAAACAGAACAATACGACGCCAAGAACTACGCGATACTGTACTTGGCGTTTTCAAGCATGGTTATTACAGCGCTTCAACACTGAAAAACTTTGAGGAATGACAGAGTATATCAATTTGAGATGTGGAATCCCGGTTCATGAACGACTAATTAGAAAGAGGCATTCTTTATGAAACCCAATGAAATGAAGGAAGACTGAGAGTTTAATGGTCCTACTACTGGAAATATACACATCGTATTACTGCGTACCTATTAGACTACTAATGTTTCACAAGATACGGTAACGAGAATTAGAGAAGATTATTGATGTATTCCTTACCAGTGTGAACAGACTACTGACGCATTCCTCGCCGATGTGAACAGCGTTGGCTGACAATCATTCCATTCTACACGAGAGGACTTTTTAGCCAGGACATGATCAGTTCATCCAAGGAAGTTTTAACGCATTTGTCAGCTGATGCTACGTCTGTCGGCCGCGCTGGCCGAGCGGTCTGTGGCGCGCCAGTCACGGTCTGCACAGCCGCTGCGGTCGGGGGTTCGAATCCCCCCTAGGGCATGGATGCTTGTGTAGTCTTTAGTATAAGATAGTTCATACGTAGTTTGTAAGTTTAGGGACTGATGACCTCGTAGTTAAGTCCGATACGCTCTACAAACATTTGAACATTTAATGCTACGTCTCTCCACAGATATCCCTTTGTAATTTCTCAGCGACAAAGTACATTTTAAAATCTATTTTCGTAACATCCATAATTTGAAAAATTTAATGTTAGGCGAATTTAACTTGTTCCATAAAACAGTAGACTGCCCTTTATGTATTTTGCTACAGCCTGAACAAGAACTGTCATAGAAGACTGCTACTGGATTACCGCATTTAATTTTAGTGCGCAGGGATCTAACAATAATTTTTTTATAAATACTCTTGAATCTTTTGGTATTTTTATACCCTTCATGCAAACATCAGTCATTATTCACCAACTGTAATTCAACTAATTATGCTTTAGACGCCGTTGCTGTAGTGTCGCAATATTCTCGAAATATCACTTAATTAGGAGCAAAACAGTTAATTTACAACTCAGAATCTACCTCTCAACAATTTATATCTTTTTATGTCCATTAGAGTCACTGTAACACCGCATTTCTTCTTACGTGTGATTAGAATGCATGCCATTCTTTGTACTGTCAGAAACACTATCTCAGTTTATATATTTGTAAACAATCTCGATCGCAGGAGAATTTTTATTGCTCTTAGGACACCGGTTTCAGTCCGCTCGCAATACAATAATGTTATAAATATTAAGAAGGATGTACAGAAGATGATATTATGGCAAAAACAGCTCCTGGATGGCCTCTGAATCTTAAACTAAGGTACGATTTTTACTTAGTTTCGAGAAACGCAACTCACTGGAAAAAATAGTAACACTGCTTTACCACCATGCACTTATCGTGTTTAACTGCAGTGAGTTGGTATATTCTTGCCGAATCACCTTGTTATACACCATCATTTCTGTTTCAAATTTGTCTTACAGATGTTCTGCAGGAGATATGGAAAGTAATATCAGAAAGGAACAACTTCCTGATGTTCTGCAAAATTTATTTATTGTTCACACTGAAGAAAAGCAGAAAGATGACACTACTGGAAATGTTGGATATCAATAAACATTTGGCTCAGGATACCAGTTTAGTATTAAACGATTAGATCCAGTTCCGCTCTACACCTCTACTGAAATAAGTTTTATCTTCAACCTTCTTCTTCAACAAAAATAATCATATTAGTTTTGATTCTTTACACATACTTATTATATTTTTTACATAAATTTTAATAACTTTAATAAATAAGTACTTGCGGTGAACTTTCCTGTGAAGTATCGATTGTCTGTGATAACATCTTTGTAAATCTTAACGTCTTTGAAAGCATGTATAGTACAGTCAGTTGTCACCTGATGATGGCCTAAGAAGCTGAAAGCCGGTTTGTGACCAATAAATAAGTTTTGCAGAACACCAGGAAGTTGTTCCTTTCTGATGTTATCATCATTTTCTGTCAAGTACCGACGGAAAAATCAATTTTATAAAATTAATTTTAAGAAACGGAAAGGTTTTTGTTACTCTTTTTAGTAAGAAATTTGAAATATTTAATGAGCAGACTGAAAGAGTAATATGCGAAGAACATGAAACATTACCTGTAACGGGATACATGGCGACCACGACAGGATTCTAACTTTGCGACCTTAACGAGACCTTGATATATCCGGCCTTCCTTGTAGATGCGTACAGCGTTGGCTGACAAACTTTGCATTCGCCACGAGGCGGACTTTTTAGCTAAGAACAAGAGCAATCCATCAGAGGAGGCGACGGGAGGTAGGCGCGGCTTCGGCGTCGACACCACACAGCCTGGCAGCTGCTAATTGGCAGCGCGGATCTCCCGGCATGCAGCGCGCGTGATGGATGGTCGCAAAGAAGGCCCGCAGGGGCTGTTTGTCCGCCCCCTCCCTCATGAATACGAGGCGGTGTTTGTACTCCAACAGCCAACTTCTGCTTCCCTTTCGTCACTAGGCGACTACATCTCTGACAATGAGTGCAAAAGATTTGATATCGTCCGCCCATGAAATTATCTTTGGTATAGTGCTTTTTTGGGGTGTTCTAAGGAGGAAATATTTCTTCGTAGATCTACATTCAATAAAATAGCTGCATACTGAGAAAATACGCTTTCTTTTCAGTTCGTGAACCCATCTAACGTGCATTGCAGAGCGCACTTTTCGTTATACTACATATTACAGCGTTATTCCGTGCCATTGAAGAGAAGTTACTTGCACGCCTCTATGCATAGTAATTGGCTAGTTATCTGCACAATCTCCGCAAGAATACCTACGAGACAGAGGACCATTCGTAGTTTATGCCCAGAAATATAGTTCTATGAAATTTTTAAGGACGTTGTATTGAAATTAGCCCATACATGATCTGCATATGAAAGACTACTGCCATTTTGATTATACCCCGCGTTAGTGCATGTCTCTGCCAAATTGTGTATCTTTCTTTGGAAGGTTTTATGTCGTTGGGTAAAGGGGGGGGGGGAGATGCAGTAGTTAGGAGTAGCGTGATGATGTGATCGTGAATGGACTTCCGTTTTAAATTTTGATTTCTGTTATTTCATTATGATGATCTTCTCTCCCAATTTAAATGGGTCAAAACAAAATAACTTCGCATTTGGAGGGGGAAAGTTGGTAAAAGAAATTTCCAAATAGATCTCGCCGCAACGAGTAACGCCTTTCTCTTAATGATTTACACGTGACACTGTCTTCACTCTGGTTAGGCTTCCAAACTACTTTAATATTAAAAGAATGTGCAACTATTTCGACTATGGGAAGTCGTCTTCAGTGGAACATCTACAATCGAATTGATACATATGTGGTGTTACAGGTCAAACCCCAAGGCATAGCTACAAAATAAACAAGATATTCCAGAGTGCCAAATCATGAAATGACTAGTCCATAGTCGAAATAGATTTGTAATATATAAATGGTAATTTACGACCAATGCTGAACATTCTTTTAATATTTGTCGTGTTATGGTTGTGGTGCGCACCCCTCCTAATGGAGTCTTCATTTCATACATAAACTACCTTAAACTTACCAAAGGATAACACACACGCATGCCCCGAGGGAGGACTCGTATCGCCGACCGGGAGCTACCGCGCGCTCCGCAAACACTGTCTCCCCTACATCGCGACATTACAAAACAACCTGCCCTTCTCTGAACCTTCTCCATAGTCTCCATGAGTCCCACAGCGCCTACACTACTCCAAAATAGGATGCACAAGTGAAGTGCCAGATTCCAAGCAGAATTTAAACAAAAACCACCATCTCTGTTTATCTTGCAGTTGCCGGCCGCGGTGGCCGAGGGGACTGAGGCGCTTCAGTTACGGTCAGCACGGCCACTACGGACGGGGGTTCGAATCACCCCTCGGGCATGGATATTTGTGCCGTCCTTAGTTGTAGGCAGTTCATAAGTAGTTTGTAAGTTTAGGGACTGATGACCCCGTAGTTAAGGCCCTTAAGCTTAACAAACATTTGAACATTATCTTGCAGTTGTGGCATGTCATATATTGGTCAGACAATCAGGATTGTCACGCGCTTACAACAGCCAAACAAATCCGCTGTTGCAGAACACTGTCTTGGCACAGGTCATCCTATGGAATATAACACGGATATTCTGCCATGCACTTCCACCTATTGGGATAGTGTTATTAAGGAAGTTGTTGAAATTAAACTAGCAAGCAACCTTTTAAACAGAGATAGTGGTTTTTGTTTAAATTCTGCTTGGAATCCGGCACTGTCTCTCGTCAAAAAACAGAGGGACAAAATTAATGCTGCTTCACCTGTTGATTAACTGTCACTATCGATAATTTTGATGTTTGGTCATCTTTGGTCGTGTTGACTCTGCAGTGACATGTACTGTGTGTGTTATCTTCCTTGTTTACCATCTGCAAACCGGGGTATTAAATACGCTTGCACATTGCTTCGTTGATTGCAGTTGTGCCTTGAGAATGGCAGGGTGTCCTGTCGAAATATCGGCGGTTCTCGACGACGTTTGAACATACATTACGCCGGGAAAAGTTAAGGTTTCAGATTGTATAACTATTTCGCAACAGGACATGCGCAAAACATTATTAACACTTATTTTTATCTTACTGAGATTTAATGTCAAGTCGTGAGCACTACAGTTATTCTCAGTTAACTATTTTTACGTAGCATTCGCACATACTTTCAGGGTAAATTTTCAGTAGAGAAGTTAAAACTTCAAAGGTTCACCAAATTTAGCACATAACATTCTCAACGTTTTTATTCATCTGCTGGTTAGAATTTTTACGTATTTGTGTTACTCTGCTGGTAGTTATAGAAAACTTTGACACCTATTCCTCCTTTTACGTGCAAAATGTCAGTTCCTAGTTGTAATCATATGGTACTCGCCCAGCTGAACAGCCTTTAGTTAAGCAATACAATGGCCGCTACATGTACGTGAATGTTGATAACAGTTGTGGTGTAATAAAATTATGATGGGTAACTGTTAAATGGATAATTAGGGCATTTTAAGATTCAACCATAGTGTGCGATAACATAAAGAAATTTCGCATCGCTCATTGACATACACCACAGTACCAAATAACAGAAGATATTGACGACAGGTCTCAGTATAAAAGTCTAGAATGTCTTCATATGTACTTTCAAATATCTAAGATTTTATAAAATGCAGCTGGTTGCTGCATCGGGGTTACAATCCTTAACTGGTGTCACTCAACATTGATAATCATAAAATACGAAAATAATTTCATCAATTTTAATTAAAACCCGAGAACGCTTTTATCACAAATACTGAAACTTTATTGCTGGTTGACACTAGAACCATTTTGTTACGCCGCATGTAGCAACATTGGAAAAGCCAAAGATTGTTGACAGCAAAACCATCGCTGAGAGATGGCGCGTCCTTTCTGTTCTTCTCGCTTAACTCGTGTACTTTCTCCGCAGACCCCTTCGTGCATCTTTAGTGCAATTCTTGAAGGGTTTATTGCTCGATGACGTGCTCTGTGTGCTGGTATATCGACGAATATCACGCAAAACTTCGTGTTCCTCTGCTGTTGTAAGCTCTTCTACTATCAGATTCAGCTCTTCGTCATAAAGAATTTGATAACGCGACGTAGTATTTGCCTTGTAAGTCGAAGGCAGAATCGTAGAATCGTTCGAAAAATCGGTCTTCCATTTCAGATGTAAATGACGCTGAAGAATGCAAAGATATTGATGTCTCTTCGACTTCAGGGTCATTGGGGCCAATACGATGCTAATGTGAACTTTGTGCAGGCGATGACATTTGCTGATGTAATTAAGGTGAAACAAACGACCAATCATTATTCTTTCGTCAGGATCCTTCAAAATATGAATCCACTCTTCCACTACCCGATCTAATTAGAGGCGTAAAGACTGTAAATTCAACATTTTGATAGCATAAATACAAATTAAATGAGGTCATGTTTTAACGAGCAAAGCAGTGCTGTATATAAGAGGGATTATAGTTAAAAACCCACTCTAATATCCTAGTACGACGTTTGAAGAAAATGCTTTAGTTTGAAACCCTACCACCTTCTGAACGTTCATAAGACATTCTGAAAAATGTTCGCCCTCAACTTAGCCCAAAAATTGTGTAGGATGGCTTATTTAACAATATTCCTAATGTGGCAGAAATCTCACAAGAGTAGCAAAAGGCGACTCTGAAATGTGGAAACGATTTTATATTTGAACATACTAGAAAAATTGCGCACCAAACTGTCAATATTAAATGTTGCCTTATAGTGTCGGATACAAACATTTGAACATTTTGAGCTCCGATGAGGCTGTTTCAACAACTCCGTGCCTCGCAAAATTATTTGAAGTGGTCTTTAATGCTGTAAAAATTCTAAGAACGACAACAGCGCCAGTATAACAACTTTTTTCCACAGTAAAAGAGTACGGTGTATGTCCATGACTTTCATTCTAAAAACACATCTGAAAATGTCCAAATATTTTGTAAATCTGTGGGACCCTAGGCTTACAAAGAAATTACACTAACGTAAACTAAAGATAACACACACGTACTCATGCCTATAGGCAGACTCTAACTTCCGACGGCGAGCAACCGTGCGCTACGCAGCAAGGCGCCTTAAACCGCTCGGCCACTCCATCGCAACAAAACACGTCTGAACATGTGAGTAACACGTCTTCCGATTTATACATAAAGGAAGTCTGTCAAAAACCTAAGTTCCTACAGGTAATCATATAACTCAAACAGTGATACTCAAATGTTTGTTAAGCTTATGGGACTTAACTACGGGGTCATCAGTCCCTAAACTTACAAACTACTTATGTACTACTTAAGAACTAGGACGGCACAAATATCCATGCCCGAGGGGGGATTCGAACCCCCGACCGTAGTGGCCGTGCAGACCGTGACTGGAGCGCCTCAGTCCCCTCGGCCACCGCGGCCGGCGGCATCGGAGCATAGCGCCTCAACGCGCTAGGCCACTCCTACGCAGCACCGCCGTGATACTGACAAGGAGGGAGGGAGTTTGCAAATAAGTCGTTGAAGACTAAGGACTGTTTTAAAAATGACGGGGTTTTTAGCAGAATCCTGAAGTAATGTTCTGAATCTGTTAACTGAGTGCTTATCCGTATTTGTAGTTTTTTTTCTGAGTGCTTATATTCAGCTCTGTAGTCATTTTATATATAAAAAAAGAGAAACAGATAATGGGGACAACATTAGACCAATTTCTATGCCATCAGTATTTACTACAATTACAGAAAAGGTTGTATATTCGTGGTTATTTAATCATTTCAGTTTACATAATTTGCTGTCAAATGTACAATTTGGTTGTAGAAGCGATTTAATAACTGGAAATATTAAATTACATTTTGTTTGTGATATATATATAACTACTATAACAGGTAATTTTAATATTTTCTTTTTCTTGATTACAGCAGCTTGACTGTGATGGATGTTGTTCGCAACAATATCAAACAAAGCAGTTCAGGACATAAGTTCATGCCTTGTAGGAAATGAATTGATACTAAATCACAGAAGGATTCGCCTTTTACAGTTTATAACACACAATTGAACAAAAACTAACATATTCATTGCACAGAATTGGTCTCCGATGTGTGAGACTGAATAATTCAAATTTCTAGGCATTTAAATAGATGGTAGGCTGTCGTGAAAACCCGTGTTCGGGATCGGGATCTTGTTACAAATCTCAATCCTGTGTCATTTACCATTAGAACAGTTGTCTAAATAAGTGACAGTTCATTACGAAAAAGTACTCTTTTGCTTATTTTTATTCTCAGAAGGACTTTGGAATATTCAAATAAAGTATTTTTGGCTCATAAACGAGTGCTTCGAGCAGTATATAGTGTCAACTCGCGCATCCCCTGTCGATCCATGATCAGTAGCCTGAGAATTCTGACATAAGCCTCGCAATACACATTTCCTGTAATGTAGTTTCTTCTCAGAAATATCAGCGTATGTCCTAGATTTTGTTTTCACTCAGTATACTACACGAAAAACGAATCTGCCTTTGGATCACAGCAAATTAAATCTTGTACAGAAAAGCTTCAACTATTTTGATTGATTAATTTTCAATAAACTTCCACAAACATTCAGAAATCTTTCTATTCTGTCGAGAGGATCCGGAAAACATTTAAAAATTTATACCAATTTCTTTATTACATTGTTGATTGTTTTTAGGCTGTCTTGTGTTTGTCGTGTGCGTAAGATTCCAATAGGTTTTATTTTTTGTATTACTGCTCGTAATTTAATGTAACGAATCGTTTCATGACAATGAGGACTTTATTGTTAATGCGGTCCTATACAACAAGAAAAATATAAAGTAAATAACAAACAAAACAATGATTTCATGAAAGTGTAAAGTAGGTGAAATCAATACAATATTCCAAATTGTTGTTCAGACAAATGTTATAAGTCTGTTACGTTCAGATTTTAACTTTTTAACTTTTTATCATCATACAAAACACCTTGAAATAATATTACCAGTACTTAATGTCTCTTCTATCCACGGACATATGAAATGAAACCAGATACTGAATTCAACACATTGTTGTGAAATCGAATGCGAGTAACGTATCTCACTAACAAAAATGTAAAGGTAATATGAGAAGCTCGTTTGGTTTTGTTTGTCTTTGTATAATACTAAAGTTCAGTCTGGTAAAGGAACAGGAATGCCTGATGCAAATAAAGATCTCTCCAAATGTTCTAATAAGCTTGGTAACAAGCCTCTTTAAGAAAGGAAATTTTAATATTAAATCCATTCGACGTGGACGCAAGAACCACAGAAACGTTATGTCCGGTCACACGAGGTACTTTAAAATGAATTTTGGCGGCCCACACAATGATTGGTGTTGGTGATCGAAGTTTAGGGAATGAAGGAGACATACCACACGGTGCTTGGCAATTAGGAATTCGCCAGCAAATGAAATTCTCTGAAGAGCAAGTGACGCATTCGGCACGCAGATATGCGTAGTATGAAGCCAGACAGTGCCAGAGGACCAGTGCTTTGAGCCGGGGACTCGTCATGTCCGAGATCGCCGCGACGCTTTTCTTTTGTTTGTTTCTTCTGTCTGGTGGCGGCGCTAGTGGTTTTCCGCCTTTCCGCGGCCGGCGGAGGACGGCGAAGGCTAGCGGGTCTACGGCAGCGGACCGCGAAGCTGGGGGCCGGTGCTCGGGCGTGGCGGCCGATCCCTTTCGTTTAAGCGCGTGTTGGCTGCTTCCTACGTGTTGAAGTTCTCTTGGTTATGACCAATAGCAAAGTCAAACATAATGAGTCACGAAACTCCCGGCAGTTTTCTACAACCTGGCGACTGCAGCGCTGCCAAGCGGCCGGGTCCTAATAACATACCGAGAGGCGAGAAACCATTGTGGATTAGATATAGAGTTGAGCGACACTTTTAAAATGCGACTGCATTCCGGAGCTTATATTGCGGCGCGGTAAATTGTAGTTAGAGGAAAACTAAGAAAACGTAAATTTTCTCAAATATCAAAAGCTCTTACAATGTAGAATAAAATAAAGTTTGTTAAACTTTAAGAGTGTATGGTGAAACGATACAACAAAAAATTAACGACCTAAGATATATTTTAATCGAGGAGCGTTTTTCTCTCTCTGAACCTTAAGCTACCTTCCCTTGTTTCTGTCTGACGAGAGAAAGAACAACGTTCTGATTCGTCTGTCTATGTTCGGCCTCTGATTAGTACAGACGTATCTATAGCAGCTCCTATTGTTTCATTTATCCAGCATGTAAGTAAAGTGCTTTGGTGAGTTAAATACGTCATGAAATATTTAAAAATTTAATATGACGCGTTTTTATTTATGAATCTGGCATAATAATTTTTCCCCTTGGAGTTGTGTGGTGGATTTGGACGCCATTACGGCAGACTAGGTATCGTGCAGTGATTGTTAAAAGTTTTACCATTTTCCAATCCTTAACAGTCCCCATAATAATTAAACGGCTCAATGCGCTACGCCGCTCCGCCGCGGCATGTTAGATGTTTGTTAGATGTATCGCACCTCGTCAAGGAAAGTAAAAGGCAAAACATTTACGCTCCTTCACCCTGCCCCCTTCTTGACCCGTCAGCCTGGCGGTACCGTCGCCACTCCCCCACCCTCCCCCGATGTAGTTATAGTGTTGTGAAAATGTACTCAGCACCCACAGCAAGCGCTGGCGATTGCCAAGATAGGATTGTATGTTTACCGAGATAATGGGGCACTGACTTGGGCAAAAGTATTAAATGTTTTTAAAGAGCTGTAGTTAAGATTTGTCAAAGTCTGATACTTTTCAGTACTGTGTTCTTAATATTGAATCATTAGAAGGGGGGGGGGTGATCCTGTTAAAAAAAAAAAAAAAAAAAAAATATATATATATATATATATATATATATATATATATATATATATATATATATTTTCACATTGTTCAAATTATTAATCTTGTTGTTATGATAATAAATTGTTCTTAAAATTGTTTAAAAGCTAAACACCTTTTCATCAGCCTGAAATTTATTTATATGATTCAACTTCTTAATCTTGTTGGTTGCTCTATGATTTTTTTTCTAAATTGTTTAAACGCCAAACCCCTTTCATAAGCAAGTTTTTAAGTTTTTTCAAGAGTTTTCAAAGAATTTGCAAACCTTAAAAGGTGTAAAAACAAGGAATTTTTTTGCCCCGAATAGTCATTTTAAAAACCATAAAATGAAACTTTTTGAACTATCTGTCCACCAGTACTGCCTAAAGTAGCTCGTCTTTAAAAGCTACTAATATTGTAAAAGCCTCTTATTTATTTCATACTGTCTTTACTGACAACATATTAAGCAAGAGTAACTATATCTGAATACAAGTAGTAGGGCTACTTTATTGCCGAGAAATGTAAGCGGAAATACAGTATTCGTCCTTTTTGTTCCTTTCTTAAACCGATTTCTGCAGTTAACCGCTTAGCAGCTCTTCACCATCGTGCTTTATGCACACTGCAATAGTCAAACAATACAGAGGTGACTATGAATTGAGTACATATATACCACAGTAGCTGTATAATACACGATTTCTCTCCTAACAACACTCTTATTTGCCACTAACATGGCGGCCAGCCGAAGTTTCAAATTATCCCGAGACAACAGCGCCATTAGTGAGTCTCAACGAGCTAGAATTCCATAGAGTGTCGATAGATCCGCCTTATTTGGGGAAAATTGAACTGGCGTCCGCTATATTATTTGGAGTATTGACTTACAGCTGGTACGCCACACCCACTTTAGAATTTTACCTATTACACGTTTTAATTTTAGACTGACTATTGAATATGGATGTGCATCAAGTTCCGTCAGACGTTATCGAATTTGCGACATGACGAGAGTGGTAATATATTCTCTAAAAATGCTGTAATGAAGTATCACGAAACTGTCAGTAATACAGTTTCAGTTCGAAGTATAACAGTTAGCTGATGTTTGGAATAACAACGAAAGTGCTACGGTGAAAATATTTGTGTTGATTTTAATGCATGTACATGATCTAAACGAGCCACGAGAAATACAGTCAATAGTAACTCTTACGACAAAAAATCATGACAACGGATTTTCATCTGTTGTTGATGTGTATATCAACAGCTTTCATGAAGTCTAATATACATTTATCTTGTGTTTACTAAACGCATTAAGTCTACAAACTTGTAAAATCGCTGTCCAAGTGTTGGTTGTGAACTTTGGTGGACGAAATCGGAGTACAAAAATGAAAATGACAATAAAATACTTCAGTTAAAAAATGCGCCCTTCTCATCTGCCACAAAAACATTACACGTCGAAATATAGTGTCGTTAATAACTTTCGTTATTGTCATGCTGAAACAAGTAACATTTGGTCCGTTCGGGCTCTGATTTCTCGTATTTTATTCTGATGATCATTTCTACCTGTGTAAGTGGGAGTCAACAATATATTTTCGCATTCGGAGGAAAATGTTGGCGATTGTAGTTTCATAAGGAGCCCACGCCGCAGCGACAAGCGCCATTGTTGTAATGATTCCCATCCCAGATCCTGTATCATTTCAGTAACGCTGTCTCCCCTGTATCGTGACAATACGAAACGAGCTGCCCTTCTTTGGACTCTTTCGATGTCCTCCGTCAAGCCCACCTGAAAAGGATCCCTCACTGGGCAGCAACACTCCACAAAAGGAAGGACAAGCGTAGTGTATGCAGTTTCTTTAGTCTGTTGCATCTTTTATGGGTTCTGCCAATAAAACGCAGTCTCTGGTTCGCCTTTCCAACGACATTATCTACCTGTTCTTTCCAATTTAAGTCAGAAGTAATTGTAATTCCTAGGTATTTTGTGGAGTTTACGGCCTTCACACTTGATTGATTTATCATGTAAACATAGTTTAACGGATTTCTTTTCGTACTCATGTGGACGACTTCACACTTCTCATTATTTAGAATCAACTGCCAATTCTTACACCATACTGATATTCAAATCGTGCTGCAGTTGGTTTTGATCTTCAGATGATTTTACTAGACGGTAAATGACGGCGTCATCTGCAAACAACCTAAGAGAGCTACTTAAATTTTCCTCTAAATCGTTTATGTAAATAAGGAACAGCAGAGGATTTTCCTCTAAATCGTTTATGTAAATAAGGAACAGCAGAGGATCAATAACACTACCCTGTGGAACGCCCGAAATCATCTGTTTTAGTCGATGCATTACCATCTATTACTACAAACTGTGTCCTCTCAGAGAGGAAATCCCCTATCCAGTCGCAAATTTGGGGCGATATACCATAACCACGCAGTTTGATTAAAAGCCTTTTGCGAGGTACGGTGTCAAAAGTCTTCTGGAAATCAGGGAATACGGAATCAATATGCGAACCCTTGTCGATAGCACACATTACTTCGTGTGAGTAATGAACTAGTTGTGTTTCGCATGAACGATATTTTCTAAATCCATGTTGACCTTGGGCCAATAGATCACTCTGTTCGAGATAATTCATAATATTTGAATACAGGATATGTTCCAAAACCCTGCTGCAAATTGAAGTCAATGAAATAGGCCTGTAGTTTAATGGGTTACTCCTACTGCCTTTCTTGAATATGGGTGTGACCTGTTCAACTTTCCAATCTTTTGGTACAGATCCTTTTTTGTGAGAGCAGTTGTATATGGCTGTTAAGTAAGGAGCTATCGATTCAGCATAATCAGATAGAAATCTAATGGGTATACACTCCGTACCAGAAGACCTGTTCTTGTTAAGTGATTTTAGTTGCTTCACTACTCCGATGATATCTACTTCTACGTTACTCATTACGGTCCTTGTTCGTAATTCGAAATCTGGGATATTGGTTTCGTCTTCTTTGGTGAATGAGTTTCTAAAAGCTATGTTTAGTAACTCTGCTTTAGTAGCGCTGTTATCGGAAGCATCGCCATTATTATCACATACTGAGTGTATTGTTTGTGTTTTGCCCCTAGTATATTTAACATATGACCAAAATCTCTTAGATTTTCGTTGTGATAAGTACTGTAGACATCTCGCATTGAAGTCCTCGCTAAATTTCGAGCTTCTGTGTAGGATCGCAAATCCTGGGGATTTTGTGTTCGTTGAAATTCAGTATGCTTTTTCCGTTGCTTTTGCAACAGTGTCCTGACCTGTTTTGTCTACCAAGGAGGATCACTTCCTTCTTTTATTAATTTATTTGGTATAAAACTGTCAGTTCGTGTAGATACCACTTCTTTGAATTTGAGCCATATCTGGTCTACACCTACATTTAGTGTTAGAAACGAGTGAAAGCTATCTTTCAAGAAGCAATGTATTTTATTTCTATCTGCTTTCCGGAACAAATATACCTTTCGTTTATTTTTGGTAACTTTTGATATTCGATCTCGCTACGACAGCTCTGTGTTCACTGATACATGTGTCTGTTTTGATGCTCGTTATGAGCTCAGGATTGTTTGTTGCTAAGAGATCAAGAGTGTTTTCACATCCATTTACAATTCTAGTTGGCTCATGCGATAGACAGACTCTTGTCAAGTTTACTGACCACCAAAAATATGGCAGCCGAGTTTACAGAGGTTGCCGCAAAGAGCGCTGTACCTCGCGTGTCAGCCACTCTATGACATTTAAGGTCGTTGGTGAGTCTAGTAATTTTTACGCGGTCTTTGGTATGTGCCAGAGCTGGGCCTCTTGCTGGCCTGCCAGACACCACCACCACCTTGGGTCTGCTGCTGCGCCTCCTCGGCAGCTCCTCTCGCATCGACAACGTCTCCGGCTGGGACGAGGGCTCGCCGTAAAGCCCGCAGCTGTCGTCAGCACGTCCCCGCCGCCCGCCAGATGAGTTTGCCATTTGTGTGACGCTCCGTCAAGGGGGGGGGGAGAGGGGGGGAAGTGGTGGGAGGAGGCCGGCAACAAAAGCGGCTCAACTGTTTCCCTAGCGCTCGCTCCTCGCCCATCTTTCCCCGAGCGGGCCTCGGCTTAATACCCTGGCGCCAGCAAACTCACTCCGTCTCAGATGGCACGCAAACAGACGGGAAGAAATCCTGCGGCTGACATATTACGCGCCGCGATCCGCGTATCTCAGACATTTTCCGCATCGCGGCGAGTGCGGATCAATATTCAATATCCTTTGGTAATAATGAATTCGTGGCAACTGCAACTGCAGTTCTCATTTTTTTACAATTTTGCAGACATTCCAAAAATGTCTTGATCCATTCGGACAACAAATTGTAATTTCGATTTTGGTTCACTTTAGGTTACGCAGCAACAGTAAAAATGGGCCTTTGTGATCGCCTTATGGCAGCTCGAAATTTAAATGAAAATTATATATTGTGGAATCCGCAGCTGTAGACTTGAATCATATTGAATGAAAACCGCTACAGTTGTATGGCATTCTTTTATTCAACAAACTACTTTACTGGTTTTAAAGCCACGTCATCAGGGTTATCTGTATACAAAGAAGAGCAAATGCAAGTAACAATCACGTTATGCTATTTTACATTTGAGCTATACATAAGAAAACTGTAGGTGAAAGTTCTCACAAGTTATTTCATATTCTCCTCTCGGTAGCACTAGAGGACCCAACTTTCTCTGGTCCTATTCCATAAAATGATAAATAAGTTCGATTGATCGAATTTAAACAATTTGGAAATGGTAAATATGAGAAAATTAAGCATACATACCGATGGCGTTACGTGTTTCGTTATTTTTGGAAAGTCAACCATTAAACGAGTGATATAAGGGAAAATCTTTCAAGGGTCCTACTAAGACTATTTCGATGCTAGAAATGCGAAAATATGGATTTGGAACCAAAGAATTAAAAGAAAAATGTTTCTGAATGATTTGAATTCTGCTACCAATGAAGCAATAGCCGGTAGTAAGTTATGACAAAATACTTGATTAGGAAAGCATTTTAAAGCTAAATCTATGAAAATTTATATTTAGAAGTAGAAACAACCAGTGCAGACCATCCAGTCTACGCGTGCGAAGCAGCGGGAATTACGCTACTGTCTGGGATATAACAAGGAGAATGGATGCGTCACATTAGCATAAACTAGTCGCTCTCGAAGTCCTGCGAGCAGCTATACAAAATGAATGAACGATAGTAACAATTCAAAGAAGAAAAAAAATCGTTGACATCATTTTCACCATATTCATAACATTGTCAGAGGTGGGTACATCCCATACTTAGTATATTAACCAATTGTCGGAAGGGTATGTGTGCAAATTCGTCAGTTTGAAAAGAAACAGGAAGAAATCATTGATGTAACCGTCATTAACATAGTTGCGACATTATTGTAAGCTCTTTATGTACTTTGTGCAAAATGAATTAAACCTTGCAAAATTAATTTTGGCCACTAGAGTATGTTGCACGTGCCCCGTTCGGTTAGCCCTGCATTCTAACGCACCGCTTTCTGAGATGGGGAGGTGTACCGGTCCCGGTTCGAATCCATCCGGCGGATTAACGAAGGGGGTCGGTGTGTCGGCCCGCCTCGATATGGTTTTTAGGCGGTTTTCCACATCCTCTTAGATGAATACCGGACTGGTCCTCAAGTCCCGCCTCAGTTAAACGATTCGCAAACATTTCGTAACACTCTACACTTTCACACCTATAACACTATACGCAAATATTTGGGGTACACATTTCCTCCCTGGGGGCATGGGGTGGCGGCAGGAAGGGCATCCGCTCACCCCGTAAATATTAACAAACGCCAAATCCGAATTCAAAAATGTTCAAATGTTTGTACAGATTATGGGACTTAACTACGAGGTCATCAGTCCCTAAACTTACAAACTATTTATGAACTAGCTACAACTAAGGACGGTACAAATATCCATGCGCGAGGGGCGATTCGAACCCCCGACCGTAGTGGCCGTGAAGACCGTGACTGGAGCGCCTCAGTCCCCTCGGCCACCCCGGCCGCAAATCCGAATTCAACAAGACCGACACTGCATGTGCGGGTACATGGCCAGAGAGAAAGGAGTATGTTGCACGTATTCCTAAACAGTGCATGTTCACGTCAAAGCAGTAACTACGTAATCTATGACCACAATCTTCATCTGCCAAGTAGTCGTACACGCAATTGAAAGCTATCTTGTTCATTTTCATAGAATTTTCTGTGTGTGGAATTTTTTTAAACGAAGTGTGGCTAACAAATTTGTGTAGCTCGCCAAACGTTACGGTGCAAAGTTTGAAGAGGGCGTGTTGTGTTCGTGTGGAGGGCAGAGAAGCAAGTGGTATCGATGCACTGTGGTGACCCCGTAGCATTACAAGCCGGACCACTCTGCAGCAGGAAACCGGGCGTAATTCCATTACGTGACCGGGACGTTAATTTTCGAGGCAACAGGTGCGGCTGGAGACCGAAATTAGTCCAATTACCTGCAGGTGGCGACCTCTGCACAGCTGAGTATAATGGCGGAGGCCGTCCAAGTACCGTCTGGACTGCTTGTCGTCGCGCAGAAGGTCCGCCGAATGCCGCGCGCGTGCGCACTGCATTAGAGGTACCCAGTGGGTGTAGCGACGTCCACTACTAGGAAAGTTGCACCGGCAACCGCGTGCCTAGGGCTGCAGTCTACAGAGAACTGATTCCAGATCAGGAATTAACATAGCGGACAATATTCTATATTGGAATCCATTTTGGTTAAAGAAAAAATAGGGCCTGGCTTCAGTGTCGGCTGAGGCGTCGGCCTGCATACCAATCTTCTCTTTCACACTTTTGTTCCAACCTTACGGCTGAGTAATTTGTTTCTAAAATACGAGGCGCGTTCGGAAAGTAAGTTCCGTTTGGTAATAAAATGAAATTGTACACAGATACAGAAGAAATTTTTATTGCACAAAATTCTACAACTCTTAAACTACTTTTCCACATAACTGCCGAAATTTTGTAGGCACTTATTGTGGTGTCGCACAAGTACAAAGTGCGCGCCACTTACTTTCGCCGCGCGCCGTCATGCACGCACGGCGCGGCGTTCTCACGACGACAGCCACGAACGCCCTCTGCGACAACGCCGCTCGTGGCCACCTCTGAAGGACATCGGGCACTTCGGACTGAGATAGCAACGAGTTAGGACCTTCGTAATCCGATAGGCACGAGTGAAGACTTTGCTATTGTACAGGCACTAGGCAGGCCTCTAACAACTATGTATCAACATTCTGCAGTACTATGTAAAAGTTAAGTATTGTTACATTCTGTGCAATATATCTCTTTCTAATTTACTCTAGTGTTTATAGTTTCTGGCTGCTCCCCTCCGTACCTGCACCAGCGTGCTATTTTTGTTACTGTGTCGGTCTCGTTCCACTCGGCCACCGACACCTACGACAAGGCTGGGACACAAAAGCGGCGACGAAGTCGGGATACAAAAGTGGCGACGAGGATGGGATAGAACCTTGGACCAGCCCGCTTGCAGCAGCCAGACAGCAGCAGTCGGAGCACGCATAAATTGCTCCCGCCCACCCACCCTTATTATAAGAATTTTGGGGGAACATATTCTGTTACGTATTTTGTGGACTTTTTTGTTGCAGAGCGAGTCCTCTTTCATATTGCATTTGTGTTTTGTACTAATTTACTTGTATACGCGGCGCCTAATCGGTCAGCATGGCCACTACCCCGAACCCAAACTTAATGGAAATTATTCAGTTACAGACGGCGCAAATAACTCAACTACTGCAGGCCGTGTCGCAGTTGACGACACAGGCTGCTCACCAACAACAACAGTCGTCACATCAGCAGCCCACACCTGCCGCCGCACCGCTTCCGACGTTCCGCCAGTACAACGAACGTGAGGAAGAATGGAGCGACTATTTCGCACAGTTTCAAGAACTCGTCGCGGCTCATCAAATTACAGGTCAGAGAGTGAAGAACCTTTTCTTATCGATTGTGGGCCCCCAGACTTTCGTACTATTGCAAAAACTTTTCCCTCTCGCATCTCCTCGTGATGTAGACTTTGAACAAATTGTAGATGCACTGAATGCTCATTATGAGAGAAAAGTTCTTGTAGCCGCTGCACGATACCGATTTTTCAGACTTAAAAAATTACCGCAGCAGTCACACCAAGAGTGGATTACGGAATTGAAGGGCTTAACCCGCCAATGTAAATTTACTTGCTCTTGTGGACTTTCGTATAGTGACGTGATGTTGAGGGATGCGATTACGCAGAACATTCAGGATCCCAGAATTCGGGCAGCAATTCTGAAACAGTCTGACCCCTCATTAGACAGTGTACTGCAGCTTATAGACGCGCATGATACTTTTGACTTAGCAGATGTAGAAATGCAAAGCCACAGTGTAAATTCAGTGCGCCGCAACGGACGCTTTCCTAGCCGTAGTTCTCAGTATAGCACTAGTGATTCTTATTTTTCTACCGGCCGTGCTGAACAGACAGTGAACAGTAGTCAGTGTAAAAGTGCGACGCAAAGGTCGCCCCGTAGTGTTAGAAACAGTGATTTGAATAACGGGCGCCAACGCTCATTTCAGAAAAATGTACGTAAATCTTGCCCCCAGTGTGTGTCTCGCCACAAGCGTGCTCATTGCCCTAGTCGCAACGCAACCTGTTATCAATGTGGCAAATTGGGACATGTGCAGTCTGTGTGTATGCAAATTAAAAACTCAAAGAACGGTACCGTTAGAAACAGTGCTTCGCAGAGTGCGAGAACAGTTCATTCTGTAAATATTATACGGGCTGTGGATTTGAACAGTGCTTTCCTTGGATCTCACTTGCAAGAAAGTAGTTCTGCGCCTATGGCAAATCTATATAGTGCACCACGTAGCAAGCGCCGACGAGCGCGTTATACAGTGCAACGGAAAAGGGTTCGGGACAAGCAAAATGACTATGAACAGTGCATTCCTGTAGTGAAAATAGTGCCTTCTGCAACTGCTCCTTGTAATAGTGCCCAGTACTGTGTAGCTAGTGACAGTAGAATTGGTGTAGCTACTCAAAGTAATTTTAGTGCAGTAGCCTCGCATTGCGCGGACGCCGATCCGGCGGTAGTGTCATCTAGTGACAGTGTTGTTAATCCGCCGCGTGCCGAGTCTGCGCCGCTTACTTCACTACGCGGCCCGCGCAAGCGCAGTAAACAAACCGTAGCAGACGTTGCCCACATTCGCGCACCAGTCGAGCGCCGCAAGCAAAAACTTTTTGTGAATCTTTCCATTGACAATAAGACTGTGCAATTTCAGCTCGACACTGGTTCCGCTGTTACCTTAATTAATAAAGATACTTATGAACTTCTGGGTTCGCCAAAATTGTCGCCGTCACAGCAAGTGTTAACAGCATATACAGGACAAACTATTCCCGTGCTAGGAACGTGTAGCCTGCCTGCCTCTTTTCAAGGTGTAACGAAAACTGTTGCTTTTGTAGTTCTACAGGCCAAATCTACGCAGAACATTTTTGGACTCGATGCATTCGACTTGTTTGGTTTATCAATTCAAAGAGATGTGCTTCAAATTTCGTCAATAGTGCCTCAGGATAAAATCAATGCATTGTGTGACAAATATAGTGACTTGTTTTCGCCAGAACTAGGTTGTGCAAAAGACTTCGTGGCACATGTAACTTTAAAAGAATCTGCAGTTCCAAAATTTCGTAAAGCTAGACCAGTGCCTATCGCATTGCGTGATACAGTTGCCGAAGAACTTAAACGTTGGCAAGATAGTGGGGTGATTTCTCCTGTTTCTGCGAGTCAGTGGGCCTCGCCTATAGTAATTATACCCAAGCCGTCAGGAAAACTTCGTCTCTGTGCGGACTTCAAATCAACAGTGAACAGTCAAACAATTGTAGACACTTACCCTCTGCCCAGACCTGAGGAACTGATGGACAAATTAGGACAGTCTCGCTTCTTTTCCAAGATTGATTTAGCAGAGGCATACTTACAGATTCCACTTGATGACGAGTCAAAAAAATTTTTCGTCATTAATACTCACATGGGCCTTTTTCAATTTCAACGCCTACCCTTTTGCAGTTCTTCCGCTCCCGCTATTTTTCAGCGTTTTTTGGAACAGCTGACAGTTTCTGTACCGTGTTGTTCGAACTATTTAGATGACATTGTGGTATCCGGACGTACAGTTGAAGAACATTTAGCAAACCTGGAGTGCCTTTTCAAAGTGTTGACTGCAGCAGGTCTACGTTGTAATAAAGCAAAGTGTTCGTTTTTTCAAACTGAAATAGAGTACCTAGGCCATGTGATTAATGCCCAAGGAATTCATCCCTTACAGTCACATCTTAGAGCAATCAAAGACTTGCCTCCTCCTAAGAATGTGCAGGAATTGCAAGCAGTAATGGGAAAGCTTAACTATTATTTCAGATTTATTCCCAATGCCTCTCAGATTGCAGCTCCACTGCATCACTTACGTAGAAAGAATGTTCCTTTTGTATGGTCTAAAGATTGTCAGGTTGCCTTTGACAAACTAAAGTCTGCACTACTCAGTGATGCATGTTTGATTCCCTTTGACCCACAGAAGCCTGTAGTGTTAGCAGTTGACGCCTCGTCGTACGGTCTGGGTGTTGTTCTGTCGCATCGTATTGGATGTCACGATCGTCCTATTGCCTTTGCATCCAAGCTACTGACGCCAACGCAACAGAATTACAGTCAGATAGAAAAGGAGGCCTTAGCAATCATTTACGGCGTAACAAAGTTTCATCATTATCTCTATGGCAGAAAATTCTATTTGTTGACAGACCACAAGCCTCTCACGTCGTTGTTCTCACCCACAAAGCCGATTCCGCCCCGTACGGCACAAAAGCTTCAGAGATGGTCCTTGATATTGTCTAATTATCAGTATGAGATTTTGTACCGTCCTACCACTAAACACGCCAACGCGGACACACTTTCCCGACTTCCGGTTGGCCAGGATGTATCATTTGATTCTTCAGAAATGGCATGTTGTCAGATAGACTCCAGAGATGCTTCCGCTGTCGCAGACTTCCCTTTAAACTCTCGTCGGGTTGCACAGGAAACAGCTGCGGATGCAGACCTAAGTGTGGTAGCACGTTTTGTTCGCTTTGGTTGGCCTGCCAGAGCCAAAGACATTGATCGGCCTCTGGTTCGACGTTATTTTGCACAACGTCATGCATTATCTTTAAGTCAGGGTGTACTGTTGTTGCATACCGACAACGACCAAGCAAGAGTGATTGTTCCTCGTTCCCTGCAACGAGAAGTGTTACGCCTCCTGCATCAAGGACATTGGGGCATTGTTAGGACAAAGCAACTGGCCAGACGTCATTGTACCTGGGTTGGTATGGACGCTCAGATAGAGAGCATGACATCACAGTGTACAGTTTGTGCGGAGCATCAGGCGGCTCCTCCGCAACGTTTCTCAGACTGGCCACGCCCCAAGGGACCATGGCAACGTTTACACATTGACTTTGCCGGACCATTCTGGAATACGCGCTGGTTAATCGTTGTAGACGCTTTCAGCAAGTTTCCTTTTGTGATTGCCATGAACTCAACGACAGCTTCTAGTACAATCAGTGCCTTAACATCAGTGTTTTGCATCGAAGGCTTGCCTGAAACTATCGTCAGTGACAATGGACCTCAGTTTGTTAGTGCGGAATTTCAACAGTTTTGTCGTGTGAATGGCATTCAGCATATCACCACCGCACCTTTTCACCCTCAGTCCAATGGTGAAGCAGAACGTTTCGTTCGAACATTCAAGTCTCACATGGAGAAGATGAAAGGTCAGCACTCCAGGCAGCAAGCTCTTCAAATTTTCCTGTCTACGTATCGGTGCATGCCACGTGACGGCCCGTCTCCTGCCGAGCTGCTACACGGCCGCCGTCACCGCACTCTCCTTCACCTGCTGCAGCCTCCCACACACCAAGTCGGTTCGTATGGCGCTACGCGTTTTCAGGTTTCTACGCCGGTGCAGTACAGGGTGTTTGCTGGAAACAAGAAGACATGGCTGCCGGGCACCATTCAGCGCGTGCTCGGTAGCAATATGTATGTTGTACGTTCTTCCACAGGGTCCGAGCTGCGGCGCCACGCAAACCAATTGCGCCTGCACAGGCCGCGCGATCCTGTCTCCGGTTTCTTGATTCCAGACCCAGTTCACCGCCAGGGAGCACAACCACATCGTTCGTCCCCGGACTACGAGATCGTCCCGATGGAGATCGACGCGACGCCGCCACTGTCGCCGCCGCAGATGACAGCGTCACCGAGAGGGACTCCGGGACCGCGCGTGCCGCCGCCGCCTGGGCCACGCACCTCAGAAGAAGATGACCTGCTCCCTCTAGGCGGGGGCGGGCGCCCTTCCCCAGGTTTCGGCGGGTTCCCTGGAGGATCTCAAGGCGGATGCCGGGGCGCGGACGGCGTCTCGATCCCGGCCTCAGCTACGACGCCCGTCCCACCAGTAACGCCCCCGCCCAGGCCCTCCTCCCAGTGCCGTCGCCGTGGCCCTCAGCCCTACGCCACGACGGCGCGGCGGTTTGGGGGGGAGGGGTGTGGTGTCGCACAAGTACAAAGTGCGCGCCACTTACTTTCGCCGCGCGCCGTCATGCACGCACGGCGCGGCGTTCTCACGACGACAGCCACGAGCGCCCTCTGCGACAACGCCGCTCGTGGCCACCTCTGAAGGACATCGGGCACTTCGGACTGAGATAGCAACGAGTTAGGACCTTCGTAATCCGATAGGCACGAGTGAAGACTTTGCTATTGTACAGGCACTAGGCAGGCCTCTAACAACTATGTATCAACATTCTGCAGTACTATGTAAAAGTTAAGTATTGTTACATTCTGTGCAATATATCTCTTTCTAATTTACTCTAGTGTTTATAGTTTCTGGCTGCTCCCCTCCGTACCTGCACCAGCGTGCTATTTTTGTTACTGTGTCGGTCTCGTTCCACTCGGCCACCGACACCTACGACAAGGCTGGGACACAAAAGCGGCGACGAAGTCGGGATACAAAACTTATCATAGCGTGCCACAAGTTTTTCGCATGCACCCTCACAGAAGGTTGTCGCCTGTGTATTCAACCATGTGGTAACAGCTTTTTATCATCGTTGAAGTGTTGACCACCAAGGACAGATTTTAGGTGTAAGAAGAGATGAAAGTCGCTAGGAGAGAGGTCCGAGCTGTATGGAGGATGATCAAACAGGTCCCATTGAAATTTCCGTAAGAATTGTTTGGTCACATCCAGTGTGTGAGGTCAGGCATTATTGTGAAAAAAAAAATCTTTTGACATAATCCTCTTCTTACACCTAAAATCTGTTCTTGGTGAACAACACTTCAACGATGATGACGAGCTGAAAGAACGTGTTACCATATGGTTGAATACGCAGGCGGCAACATTCTATGAAAAAGGCACACAAACCCTTGTGCCATGCTATGACAATTGCCTACAAAATTTCGAAAGCTATGTTGAAAAGTAGTTTAACAGTTGTAGATTTTTGTACAATCAATATTTTTTCTGTATCTGTACCCGTTCGTTTTATATAACCAAACGGAACTTACTTTCTGGACGCGCCTCGTATAACTAACGTCGTTCAATTTTTCTTTGATAATAAATAACAAATGTTGTGACCTCGTCGCCGTTTCTTTAGTACTCGTCCCGGTCTAGTTGTCAATAAAGGTACTGGTGCAGGATCCTTGCCGGCCGCGGTGGCCGAGGTGAATGAGGCGCTCCAGTCACGGTCAGCACGGCCACTACGGTCGGGGGTTCGAATCCCCCCTCGGGCATGGATATCTGTGCCGTCCTAGTTCGTAAGTAGTTCATAAGTAGTTTGTAAGTTTTGGGACTGATGACCCCGTAGTTAAGTCCCATAAGCTTTACAAACATTTGAACATTTGATTTGCAGGATCCTTCGACATCTAAAACATTGGTATAGTTAAATTACAAGACATTTAATGACTGAAATTTATTATACCCAGCTTTGGAACATGTGTCTGTTTCTTCTCTCTTCTTGCTTCTCGGGGCGTCGTCCTTATGATACTAGCTGCGCTGTGACCTAGTTAGTGCTAAGTTCGTAGCCGCGTTCTTAGTACTGTCCTAGTTCTGTCGTCGTAGCTGCCAACTAACTGCCTGTGTTCTGAATAGTAACTGCCCGAGTTCTCACTAGTAACTGCCCTGGTTCTAACTAGTAACTGCCGGGCATCCAGACGTATGTCAGTCTACATATAACCGCTTGTAGATGGCGCGCATCTTCGGTTACTCCCTCCAGGATGCGTGGCGCCTGCTTGTGATTTGCTTTCGGTCGATCACTGCCTTCTACACGATCGTTCTCTTACGCCTGGCGTGTGGGGCTGACTTTACGACACAACACCGAGAACTTATGAATATGCACTTGAACACTAAAACACACTAAGTACTGATTAACTGTTAAGTGATTGTAACAAAATGAATCTGTTACGATGAAGAGAGAACCTACCTTCGGATCACGCGACACTGTAAGCATAACCCCCTCCTAAACTTACACATGCGCAAAAGGTGCTCTCCCCCACATCTTAAAAAAAAAAAAAAAAGTTCAAAAGTTTGTGAATCTTATGGGATTTAACTGCGGGGTCATCAGTCCCTTAACTTACAAACTAGTTATAAAGTAACTTATACTAAAGACAACAGATCCATGCACTGAAGGGGAACGGCCTAGCGCATCGGAGCATAGCGCCTCAATGCGCTCGGCTACTCAGTGAAATATTTGTATAAATAAGATTACCTGATATTGCCGTTCTAGGAGGCGATCTGATAGTTTCAAATTCTTCAAAATGACAGGCCAAAATCGCAAATTAATAATGATGGTTTTGGTGAACTGTGTCACCATCATCTGGTCATGTATATTTTATGAGCTGGTCATATTATTTAATAAATATGGATACAACAAAATAATAAGTGCAACATAGCACTTAGTCACTATATAAAAATACTGTCATGTTTTAATTTGTGTATTTTTATGTAGTGACTAAGTGCTATGTTGCACTTATTATTTCATAACTTTTTTTTTTTTTTTTTTTTTTTTTTTTTTTTTTTTTTTTTTTGTAAATTAGATGACCAGCGTGTAAAATATATATGATCAGATGATGGTCTGCACGGCCACTACGGTCGGGGGTTCGAATACCCCCTCGTGCATGGATATTTGTGCCGTCCTTAGTATTAAGTTGTTCATAAGTAGTTTGTAAGTTTAGGGACTGATGACCCCGTACTTAAGTCCCATAAGCTCTACAAACATTTGAACATTTTGAACATCAGATGATGGTGACACAGTTCACCGAAACCGGTCGTTATTCAATAAATTATTAATTTGCGATTTTGGCATCATATTTCTATAAATGTCATTTACCCTCAAAATCGCTACAAACTGACTAAAACAGCCAACGATATGTATCAAGAAAGAATACGAAAGTCACTGTTGTTCCCATACCTGTTAAAAAGAAGATTGTGTTCGAAAAGTCGGTCTCTAACCCATTACTTTCGACGGCGCAACGCAATGCCGCTAACCACACGGCTATTCTTGCTAAGTGGAGATTAGTGACTTTATTATTATTTATGATCAGATCATCTGAAGGCTTCTGCAGTTGATGCGTCTTTAATTTATAGTTGTAAGATATTTTACCAAACTGGCGTGTTTTTTATGAATCTACAATGCGCTAAAAACAAATATGAAGGGCGGATTTGGCGTTCATGGAGGATTTTCCGATGCGCAAGGCGAAGTGCGCAGTAGCTCCATTGCCTTCCTTTGGGACCATTCGTGCGTAATAGCCAGCCACGAGTACCCAGGTGCTGGGAGCTCCAACATCAATGTTAAAAGCGACGTTTCCCCGCGCCCCTCCCTGCCGCAGAAGCGCCATTATACTGCCTCCAGGGGGTTCAGAAGAAAATCTGAACCTCAGCCGCGCATGCGCATTGAAACCTGCGGCCAATGCCGCCTGTATTAAGCGGCCGCGCTACGACTCGTATACGTACTGTCTCCGAACGTGGAACGTTTTCATGCTATAAAAATACTTTGGTTGTGCTTATAAAATGATCTGATAAAGGAACGAAACGAAGAATGAGAGTTTAAAAACTCTTTTAATTTTATTTATTTACTTTTTTCACGACGAGCTATTTTCCGGGGGTTCACTGAACCAGTGAACACACAGGACGCGCCGCCACCGCCTGGCGGTCTTGTGATGCTGTCGCGGAAATCAACCCGTCCACCGTCTGTAATAAAAAGTGGGCAAAGATGTCATCTACGAATGCCGAAAAAATACGTCCACAAAGAAGCGATCTACCAAAAAGAAAAAAAAAGAAAATCGGTACAGTGGTCGAATGGGAGCCGCAAGCTCTTCGATTTCCGTATTTCAAAAAATGTACAAATGTTTGTTAAGCTTATGGGACTTAACTACGGGGTCATCAGTCCCTAAACTTACAAACTACTTATGAACTACTTACGAACTAGGACGGCACAAATATCCATGCCCGAGCGGGGGATTCGAACCCCCGACCGTAGTGGCCGTGCTGACCGTGACTGGAGCGCCTCAGTCACCTCGGCCAACGCGGCCGGCTTCCGTATTTCAGGAGGAGGTTGTATGGAGAGGGGAATGAATGGTTTTCGTGTAATTAACAAGTGTTACACTCGTGCGATACACTTTTGAATGACTGGGTGCAAATTTCCATTGTTGCCGTCGTGATGCGTTACTATCACGTTGAATGACTAGTACACCTCTTCATGGCTGTAATCCGTCACCAAGTTTTATATCCTGTTCCCTTCTACTGAAATTTATAGGATATTCAACAGTCTCTACCGCTTTTGTATTGTTTTCCAGGGTATTCGCTTGTAGTTGCCTGTACTTCAATCGTAATGAAATAAATTTTGTGGTTCTATTACTGAAAGGCAACTTTCTCAACAGCTGCTCTGTCATTCCTTATACGGTAATTGTCCTTGTGCTCTTCTTCTAGATTTCTTTTGCTAGTACGTATGTAGTTCTACCCCTCCCCACAACTACAGGCAATAATGTATACTAGTATTGTCTGTGGTCGAAAATCGACCAGTTGTGTATACAGTGGTCACTGGGGTAAAATTTTACGTGACATGTCGGCTGCCTCGCGTGATTATGTTGGCAACATCAACAACACGATAGAAAATCTTTGCCCATTTGTTCGAACCACATAGAATGACTCGATTAGTGTATCGTACAGACCATGATGTAAACAAATAATGCTGTTCCTGCTTTATGGTTGACAGGTTCTTGTTTGTACCCTCGTCCGCTAGTAAAAATAATTGCCCTCGTAAAACGAAGATTCCAAAAAAATGTTCAAATGTTTGTGTAGTGTATGGGACTTAACTACGGGGTCATCAGTCCCTAAACTTACAAACTACTTATGAACTACTTACGAACTAGGACGGCACAAATATCCATGCCCGAGGGGGGGATTCGAACCCCCGACCGTAGTGGCCGTGCAGACCGTGACTGGAGCGCCCTAGTCCCCGCGGCCGGCACGAAGATTCCATGAAAAAACATTGACTAAAATGAACTCACAGGATTCTCACTATTTAGCATCTGTTGCCAACATTATCATAGCAGGCCGCTAGAATATTTGGTAAAATTTAACCGGCACTGGGAGGTGTGAAACGGCATCTCTTACGTGTTAGGGAAAATGCCTGACACAATAAAAACAAATAAAAACGGAAGTATATACTTCTCATTCCATTTTCGAAATATATAACTTTCATTAGCCTAATATTTGAAATGGAACTACAACTTCGGTGTTAGTATATTTATACAACGCCAATAAATATTTCGATACTGCGATATTCAGAATTCCAGAGCTGACAATATGTCGACTTCGTACTTCCACCGAATCTGCCGGTCCGGACGAAATGCCAGTTCGGTTTTACAAAGAGTATTCTGCAACATTGGCCCCCTACTTAGCTTGCATTTATCGCGAATCTTTAATTCAGCGCAAAGTTCCTAGTGATTGGAAAAACGCGCAGGTGACTCCCGTTTATAAGAGAGGAAAGAGAACTGACCCACACAATCACAGGCCAAAATCGTTGACATCAGTTTCATGTAGGATTTTGAAGCATATTCTCAGTTCGAATATAGTAAATTTCCTTGAAACGGAAAAGCTTCTTTCTATGAATCAGCATGAATTTTGCTCAAGTGCTTGGGACCCGCAGCAGATCAGTTTAAAGGATGACATAGAGGCAGTTCAGAGGCGAACAGCTAGGTTTGTTACTGGTAGGTTCGACCAATGCGCGAGTGTCACGGAAATGCTTCGGTAACTCAATTGGGGATCGCTAGAGGAAAGACGACGTTCTTTTCGTGAATTTCTGTTGATGAAATTTAGAGGGCGCAATTTAAGCTGAGTGCAGTACGATCTTGCTGCTACCTACTTACATTTCGCGTGGTGATCACAAAGACAAGATAAGAGAAATTAGGGCTCGTACGGAGGCATATAGGCATTCCTTTTTTCCTCGCTCTATTTGTGAGTGGAATAGGAACGGAAATGCATAGTAGAGGTACAGTGTACCCTTCGCTACGCACCTTACGGTGAATTGCGGAGTATGTAAGTAGATGTAGAGTACAAATTACAAAAAAACAGATGCGAAAATTCAAAAATAAGAATGTTCAAATGTTTGTAGAGTTTATGGGACATAACTACGGGGTCATCAGTCCCTAAACTTACAAACTACTTATGAACTAGCTACAACTAAGGACGGGACAAATATCCATGCCCGAGGGGGGATTCAAACCCCCGACCGTAGTGGCCGTGCAGACCGTGACTGAAGCGCCTCAGTCCTCTCGGCCACCGCGGCCGGCGAAAGTTCAAATTTCACAAACATTTTTACTAAATACGCAATATGCCGTAATAAAGTCAATGTTTTCACATAAACGTTTCGAAACCACCATAAAATGCTGCCAGCGAAGAAACGAAACCGTGTATCATACTGGATAAACACGAGCAAACGTTTACCTCCACCCTTGGTGAATTTTGGTGACGTTCGTGTGAGCTCAGGTTAAATAGCAAAGACTGTAGCACTCGGTGGAGCAGAGTTTTTTTTAGGTATGCGGCGGAGCCCCATGAACACGCGGATACGCAGGTAGTGGAGGGTGATGTTGGTCCAGCGTTACGGTCAGCACTGGCGCATGCGTACATCGCCTGCGGCGCGCGCGTGTGTGTGTGTGTGTGTGTGTGTGTGTGTGTGGAGAGAGTGCGAGGCGGCTCGCTTCCGGCAGCTGACCTTTTGGCGCGCTTTGAAGCCGCCAGCGACGCGCGGTTTTTTTGAGACCCGCCGCCGCGCCGCTCCTTGCAATATCAGCCCCGGCCGAGCGAGCACAAACGAGCCATCGCCGCTCGCGCTGCGGGCCTCGTGCTCGTTATTTTCGGTTACACGGCCGCCGTTGACTAACACGCGTTTCTGCCGGCGGCTTTCCCGGCATATAGGCTACGGCACAGAAACAGAACAGAACTTGATGTTGTACACATTCCGCCGCGGTGGAGTAGCCGAGCGGTCTAAAGCGTCTCGCTGCGGAGCGCGCGGTTGCTCGCCGTGGAGGTTCGAGACCTACCTGGGGCATGGGTGTGTGTGTTGTCCTCATCTACATCTACATCCATACTCCGCAATTCACCGTAAGGTGCGTGGCGGAGGGTACGCTGTACCACTACTAGGCATTTCCTTTCCTATGCCACTCCCAAATTGAACGAGGAAAAAAAGAATGCCTACATGCCTCCATACGATCCCTAATTTCTCTTATCTTGTCTTTGTGATCTTTACGCGAAATGTAAGTAGGCGGCAGCAAGATCGTACTACACTCAGCTTCAAATTCCGGCCCTCTAAATTTCCTCAACAGAAATTCACAAAAACAACGTCATCAGTCCTCCAGCCATCCCCAAGTGAGTTGCTGGAGCATTTCCGTGACACTCGCGCATTGGTCGAACCTACCGGTAACAAATCTAGCTGCTCGCCTCTGAACCGCCTCTATGTCTTCCTTTAAACTGATCTGCTGCGGGTCCCAAACACTTGAGCAATACTCAAGACGTGGTCGTACAATCGTTTTATACGCGGTCTCCTTTACAGGTGAAGTACATCTTCCCAAAATTCTCCCAATAAACCGAAGTCGGATGTCCGCCTTACTCATAACTGTCCTTACATGAACGTTCCATTTCATATCGCTCTGAAATGTTACGCCTAGATATTTGAACGACGCGACAGCATCAAGAAGCTCACTACTAATGCAGTATTCGAACATTATAGGATTGTTTTTTCTACTCATGCGCATCACCTTACATTTTTGTACATTGAGAGCTAGCTGCCATTCTTCGCACCAACTAGAAATTTTGTCTAAGTCATCCTGTATGCTATTACAGTCAGTTACAGACGACACCCTCCCATAAACCACAGCATCATCAGCAAACAGCCACAAATTACAACTTACTCTGTCCATCAGATCATTTATATATATAGAAAATAATAGCGGTTCTATCACATTCCCCTGGGGCACGCCCGACGATACACTCGTCTCTGATGAACACTCGCCGTCGAGAACACCGTACTGCGTTCTATTACTTAGGAAGTCTTCCAGCCAGTCACAACTCTGTGAACCTATTCCATAAGCTTGTATCTTCGTTAGCAGTCTGCAGTGTGGCACCGCGTCGAACGCCTTTTTGAAGTCGAGA
Source organism: Locusta migratoria (assembly GCA_026315105.1). NCBI lineage: Eukaryota > Metazoa > Arthropoda > Insecta > Orthoptera > Acrididae > Locusta > Locusta migratoria. The sequence goes on along the minus strand of CM048744.1, from coordinate 810,993,094 downwards.
AAAACACAATCCGCCTGTTGCCCTTCATCTTCAAGTTAGTTTACCTAGGTTTAAGTAGTTTGTAAACTACCGACTGATGACCACGCAGTTTGGTCCGATAGATTTACAAACATTTGTACACATTTCAATGCCCCAAATGTTTTCATTCGACACGCATGAGGTGAACTGAGTCACTGGGTGTACACTGATGTCTAGTAATTTTGCGAGATCATGAACAACAGCAAATAATGAAATCGTAATACAGACTTAAAAAAAAAAAAAATGTTTTGCATCGACCCGCTCGGTTAGCCGTGTGGTCTAACCTGGATATATAACACTGAGCATATAACTGTAGCCTGCCTGCACATTCATATGGTTTGCTTACGAATTTGCATTGTCCGACATGTTCTAATTAATCAAACAAATTTCCATCACTTGACATATGACAAATAATCGCTACGTTGAAACTTGCCGGCCGCGGTGGCCGAGGAGACTGAGGCGCTCCAGTCACGGTCTGAACGGCGACTACGGTCGGGGGTTCGAATCCCCCGTCGGGCATGGATATTTGTGCCGTACGTAGTATAAGGTAGTTGATAAGTAGTTTGTAAGTTTAGGGATGATGACTCCGTAGTTGGGTCCCATAAGCTTGACAAACATTTGAATATTTTGAAACTTCCTGGCAGATTAAAATTGTGTGCCGGAACCGGGACTCTAACCTGGGCGCAAAAAAAAAAAAAAAAAAAAAAAAAAAAAAAAAAAAAAAAAAAAAAAAAAAAAAAAAAAAAAAAAAAAAATTAAAAAAAAAAAAAATTAAAAAAAAATGTTCAAATGTTTGTAAATCTATCGGACCAAACTGCGTGGTCATCAGTCCGTAGCTTACAAACTACTTAAGCCTAGGTAAACTAACCTAAGGACAACACACACAGCCGGCCGCGGTGGCCGAGGGGACAGAGGCGCTCCAATCACGGTCTGCACGGCCACTACGGTGGGGGGTTCGAATTCCCCCTCGGGAATGGATATTTGTGCCGTCCTTAGTGTTAGCGAGTTCATAAGTAGTTTGTAAGTTTAGGGACTGATGATTCAACTGTTCAAATGTTTGTACAGCTTATGGGACTTAATTACGGGGTTATCAGTCCCTAAACTTACAAACTACTTATGAACTACTTTCGAACTAGGACGGCACAAATATCCATGCCCAAGGGGGGATTCGAACCCCCGACCGTAGTGGCCGTGCAGACCGTGACTGAAGCGCCTCAGTCCCCGCGGCCACCGCGGCCGGCAGGGACTGATGACCCCGTAGTTAAGTCCAATAAGCTTAACAAACATTTGAACTTTTTTTGACCATGTATTATTGTTTATGAACTGCAGACTGAAGAAAGGTAGGAATATAAGGACATTACATCTCGATACAATGAAGTAACTTGTAGTACTTGAGAATTTCAGAAGGAGAATTAGACAACAATTGACCGAAACGTTGGATAGTAAACAGTGTAAGAGGAATGAGCAGCTTTAAAAGATGAAATAATCAAGGCGGCAGAGGACCAAATAGGTAAAAAGGCAAAACCTACAAAAAATACCGGGATAAGAAATACTAAATGGAATGGAACGATATAGAAATGCAGTAAATGAATCAGGTAAAAATGGAATACAAACGACTAATAAATGAAATTGCCAGGAAATGCAAAATGGCTAAGCAGGAGTGGTTAGAAGCCAAATGCAAATATGCAGAACAATGTATAACTAGGGGGAAAATAGAAACCGCTTACGGGAACATAAAAGATGCATTTGAGACGAGAATCAAGGCTTAACGAAACTATTTCATCTGGAGAGTAAGATGTATGAGAAATGCCAAGTACCCACAGACTTTGAGAAAAATGCAATAATCCCCATTCCAAAGAAAGAAGGCGTAGAAAGGTTTGAAAATTACAGACCCATTAGTTTAATACATTCCTAGGGGCAGATAGAGACTCTGACCGTAACTTATTGGTAATGAATTGTAGATTAAAACTTAAGAGGTGGTTGAGGGTTTCAGAGGGAGCATTACGCGAGGATTAGCTGAAACGCGGTAAAGTAATTGAGTAGACGATGAATGGGTAGCTCTGAGAGATAGAGAAATGAAAGCAGCAGAGGATCATATAAGCAGAAGGACAAGGCATAATAGAAATCCCTGGATAACACAGGATGTACTGAACTTCATTGATGAGAGGAGAAAATATATAAATACATCAAGTGAAGCAGGCAAAAAGGAGTACAACCGTTTGAAAAATGAGTGGCAGGAAGTGCAGACTGGCTAAGCAGGAGCGGCTAGAGGACAAATGCGGAACCATAGAGGAACGTATAGCCAGGGGAAAGATAAAATCCGCCTACAGGAAAATAAGAGTTATTTGGAGACAAGAAAAGCGGCGGTATGAACATCAAGAACACAGACGGAAAACCAGTACTAAGCAAAGAGGGGAAAGCTGAAATGTAGAAGGAATATATAGAGGGCCTGTACAAAGGAAATAAACTCAAAGGTGGTATTCTAGAAATGGAAGACGAAATGGATGAAGAGGAGATAGGAGATACGATACTGAGAAAAGAATTTGACAGAGCGCTGAAAGATTTGAGTGGAAACAAGGCCCCTGAAATAGATGATATTCCTTCTGAACTGATAATATCATTAGGAGGGCCAGTGATGAAGAAATTGTTCCACCTGGTATGCAAGCTGTATGAGAGGGGAAATAAACTCCGACTTCAAGGAGAATATAGTAATTCTAAATCCAAACAAAGAAAGTGCAGACAAGTGTGAAAATTACAGAACTATCTTTTTAAGAAGACATAGTTGCAAAATATTAACACGAATTATTTACAGGCGAGTGGAAAAACTTGTGGAATCCAACCTTCGGGAAAAATCAGTTTGGATTTAGGAGAAATGTAGGAACACGGGAGGCAATACTCACATTACGACTTATCTTAGAAGTTTGGCTAAGGTAAGGCAAAGCTACGTTTTTAGTATTTGTAGATTTGTAGAAAGCTTTTGACAATGTGGACTAGAATAAACTCTTTCAAATTCTAAAGGTAATAGGGGTAAAATATAGGTAGCGAAGAGTTATATTGAATCTATACAAAAACCAGACAGCGGTTATTAGGGTCGAAGGGCACGAAAGGGACGCAGAGGTTGTGAAGGGAGTAAGACAGGTTTGTAGCCTTTCCCCAAGTTTGTAAAATATGTACTTTGAGCAATCAGTGAAGGAATGCCAGGGAAAAATTGGAGAGGGAATTAAAGTTCAGGGAGAATAAATAACAACTTTGCGGTTTGCCGATGACACAGTAAATCTGTCAGAGACCTGGAAGACCAATTGAATGGATTGGTCAGTGTCTTGAAAAGATGGTATAAGATGATCAACAAGGATAATGGAATTTAGCGTCAGAATGTCAGGCAATGCTGAAGGAATTAGATTAAGTAATGAAACAATAAAAGTAGTAGATGAGTTTTGTTATTTGGGTAGCAAGATAACTTCTCATGGCCGATGTAAAGAAGAAATAAAATGTAGAAAACTACGGGAAGAAAAGCGTTTCTGAAGAATCGAAATTAGTTGACATCCAATATCAATTTAAAAGTTAGGAAGTCCTTTCTGAAAGCTTTTGTCTGGGGTGTATCAAAATGTTCAAATGTTTGTACAGCTTATGGGACTTAACTACGGGGTCATCAGTCCCTAAACTTACAAACTACTTTTTTTTTTTTTTTTTTTTTTTTTTTTTTTTTTTTTTTTTTTTTTGCTCTATGGATAGTTCCGTTCGTTGCGGACGCTGATCTCGTTTGTTCGTTTGTGTTCGTTCCGTTCTTGGCTCAGCTTTTTTATTGCAGAGGGCGTTCCGTCCTCTGACCGGGCGCGCTGAGCCACGGCGCCCGGCTACTACTTATGAACTACTTACGAACTAGGACAGCACAAATATCCATGCCCGAGGGGGGATTCGAACCCCCGACCGTGGTGACCGTGCAGACCGTGACTGAAGCGCCTCAGTCCCCTCAGACACCGCGGCCGGCAAGGGGGTGTATCATTGTATGGGAGTGAAACGTGGATGAGAAGGAATTCAGACAAAAAAGATGTGGGGCTACAGACGAATGATGAAAATTAGATGGGTAGATAGCCCTACGTAAATAATGCGGAATTGTTTAACCAAATTGGGGAAAAAAAAGAGTTTCTGTCATATCCTGACTAAGAGAAGGGATAAATTTGTGGGACGCATTCTGAGACATTAAGGAAACGTTAACTTAGCATTTGTGTGGGGTAAAAATCTTAGAGGGAGACCGAGAGACGAATACAGTAAGCAGATTCAAAAGGATGTAGATTGCCGAACGTATTCTCAGGTGAAGAAGCTTGCACAGGACAGGGTAGCGTGGAGAGCTGCATCAAACCAGTCTGCGGACTGAAAACCACAACAACAGTTTAACAAGTCATGGTTGCAAAATTTTAGTACGAATACATAGATGTGGATGGAATGGTTGATATAACGAAACAGAAACTGTCTGTGAGATGCTTCATACTGGCCGCCCAGAAGCTACCACAACAGCTGACGACCGCTTCTTAGCACAAAACTTTAAATACGTTCTTAACATTTACAATTTGGAATAGTTACTACGAGGAAAAGAGGATATGGGACCAAACTACTTTGGTCATAATACTTAGACTTACAAACTACTTAAACTAAGTTAAACTAAGAACAACACACACATCCATGCCCGAGGGGGGGGGGATTCGAACCTCCCACGAGGGAGGTCGCGTGACCCGAAACGACACGCCCCAGACCGCTCGGCTACTCCCGCGCGGCCAGGAGATTGCCAGAGAGAGAGAGAGAGAGAGAGAGAGAGAGAGAGAGAGAGAGAGAGAGAGAGAGAGAGAGAGAGAGAGGTGCAAACGGAGTAAAGTAGGGAGGAGAAAATCGACGAGGCGAGGAATAGATGGTTGTAGGAAGAGGAGAAGGAGGATGAGGAAGAGGAGGAGAAGGGGAGGATATAAGGGAGGGGAGACGGATGGGGGAGTTGGTAAGTAGTTGGAAGAGTTTGCCATGTTCCACATTTGGTAAACCGGTTTCGGCACACAATTTTAATCTGCCAGGAAGTTTCATATCAGCGCACACTCGGCTGCAGAGTGAAAGTTTCATTCTGGAAATATCCCTTAGGCTGTGGCTAAGCCATGTCTTCACCATATCCTTTCTTCCAGGAGTGCTAGTCTTGCATGGTTCGCAGGAAGCTTCTCTGAAGTTTGGAAAGTAGGAGGCGAGGTACTGGCGGAAGTAAAGTTGTGAGGAGGCATCGTGAGTCGTGTCGGGATAGCACAGTCGGTAGTGCTCTTGCCCGCGGAAGGCTAAGGTCCCAGGTTCGAGTCCCGGTTCCGGCACACAATTTTAATCTGCTAGGAAGTTTCAAGTTTCGTATGATCATTGTTTATGCAGAGGAATAATAAAATGATTTTGCAAATCCACAGCAAAGGACATTTTTCTCATTCCAGATTTCCTTATTTACTTTTATCTTTTTATCGGTTTGAATACATTTCATGAGAATTCATCGAAATGTTAATTTAAGAGCACCTGTAATTATTCATCACTTTCAATGAAAGTTGAAATGTCTTCAGCGTATCTTCGCTGTATCCTTCCACTACGAAGTTTCATTTCACTCTTGCTTATCCCTATCACAGTTCTCTGGTAGGTAGATTGAACAGTACAGGCGAAAGATCGCAACATTGTCTTACATCTTTTTCAATCGAATCACTTTGTCCTCTATTTTCAGGGATTACTGATTCCTTTTGGTTCGCGTCCATTTAGTATAATACCTGTTGTTCTCTACAGCTTATTCCTACTTTTCGAACATCAACGGCTGGGTACATAGTGGATGCGTAATTTGGCACAAAAATTTAAATACCTGAAAATATCACTTTCAAATAATTATGCTGATAGGAGGCATGTATGTTTCGTTCTTATAATGACTCTAAATCTGAAAAAGTTAACATTTTAAAGCACCAGAAATGTTTGTATCTTTTATTCAGTAACTGACTGCATTTTTGACTAAATATGACTTCTTTTCTGAACCGAATTACGTATTGAAGTTAATTATGATTCCTGCGGCATTAAAACAAGTTTTATTTATTCAAATTATCTTGAGGTATCATCCAAGCCGTCAGTGACGTAATTATTTTGTTCTTTGGTTTTACTCTCTTGCCTTAGCGTTGTCGTATGTAGTGTCGTTTCCATTGGTATGAACAATATTTTTCTGGAATTAATCAGAGAAGATCTACTGATACTTGTCCATTTCAGTGAAAGGACGAGCGAGATAGGTGATCTGGGCAGCTTAAGGTCACGCATTGTTGAAAGGTAACATGGAGACTGGGTAGTAGTCTTCGTCTGAAGCGCTTCCTGAACTTCCAACACAATGCTTGATCAGGAGACACTAAAGGTTCTATTCATCTACAAAAACATAAAATTTCGAATGTTACGCACTTTTAGAAATCAGGTTAATAATAGTAAAAAAGCTGAAAGATAAAAATAGTATATGGAGAGGCTCTACGAAGGAAATGAACTTAGAGGCAATATTGTAGGAAGGGGAGAAGTAGATGAGGATGAAATAGGAGATACTATACTGAGAGATGAATTTGACAGAGCACTGAAAGACCTGGGTCGGAACAAGGCCCCGGAAGTAGATAACATTCCCTCAGAGGTACTGAAATCTCTGGAAGTATCAGACATGACAAACCTGTTTCACATGGTGAGTAAGATGTACGAGACAGGCGAAGTACCCTCAGACTTTAAGAAAAATGTAATAATCCCCATTCCAAAGAAAGCAGGCGCAAACAGGTGTGAAAACTACAGAACCATCAGTTTAATAAGTCATGGTTGCAAAATATTAACAAGAATTATTTACAGAAGGATGGAAATGCTGGTAGATGCAGATCTCGGGGAAGATCAGTTTGGGTTCAGGAGAAATATAGGGACACGGGAGGCAATACTCACTTTACGGCTTATCCTAGAAGATAGATTAAGAAAAGGCAAACCTACATTTCTAGCTTTTGTATATTTGGAGAACGCTTTTGACAATGCTGATTGGAATAAACTCTTGCAAGTTCTGAAGCAAGTAGAAGTAATATATAGGGAGCGTAAGGTTGTTTACAACTTGTACAAAAACCAGACAGCAGGTGAGTTGAAGGGCATGAAAGACATGCAGTGGTTGGGAAGGGAGTAAGACAGGGTTGTAGCCTGTCTCCAAAGTTATTCTATTTCTACAGTGAGCAAGCTATAAAGGAAAGCAAGGAGAAATTTGGAGAAAGAATGAAAGTTCAGAGTGAAGAAATAAAAACATTGCGTTTTGCCGATATTGTAATTCTGTCAGAGACAGCAAAGGACCTGGAAGAGCAGTTGCACGGAATGGACAGTGTGCTGATCGGTGCATATAAGATGAACATTAACAAGAGCAAAACAAGCGTAATGGACAGCAGTCTAAGAAAATCAGGTGATGCGGAAGGAATTAGATTAGGTAACGAAACAATACAGAAGGTAGATGAGTTTTGTTACTTGGGCAGTAAAATAACAAATGATGGTCGCAGTACAGAGGATATAAAATGCAGAATGGCAATGGGTAAAAACGCGTTCTTGAAAAAGAGAAATTTGTTAATATGGAACGTTGATTTAAGACTAAGGAAGTCCTTTCTGAAGGCTTTTGTATGGAGTGTTGCCGTGTATGGGAGTGAAACATGGACCATGAACAGTGCGGACAGGAAGGGGATAGACGCTTTTGAAATGTGGTGCTACAAAAGAATGTTGAAGATTAGGTGGGTGGATCGATTTCTGGCAAGGGATCGATTGGTTGGCCACATTCTTAGACATTAAGGAATCGTGAATTTAGCATTGGAGGAAGTGTTTCGGGTAAAAACCGCAGAATACAGTAAGCAGATTCAGACAGATGTAGGTTGCCGTTCTTACGTGGAGTTGAAGAGGCTTGCTCAGAATAGGGTATTGTGGAGAGCTGTATCGAAGCAATTTCCGGACTCAAGACCACAACAACACCAATATTAAAGCCAAATACCGATTACCGTATATTTTTACAATGTAACTGTCCCTTTCAAACAAGTGCAGAATAAATTCAGGAACACATATACCAATTTTACCCTTTCCATGACCTTTTAGGGCTTTTACAGGTTCTAACCTACTAACATGATGAGAGTCGGTCCCCTACTTTATTCGAGCCAGGAGTAGCGTAAGTGTCTCATGTTCAGCGTTGGAAGAGGATACGTCTTCACCTGTGTACTTAGTGTTCAGAGAAAAGGCGCTTAGAGACTTATTAGGGCATTTGTTGCGAAATGGGTATCCGAAGAACTGTTCAACAGCCTAGCGTTGTTAAAAGCACCATCACTTGCGCCTCGCGGAATGATGCTCTTGCAAAGTCTCTTCAGTTCGCAGAAGAAGCGCTAGAAACGGAAAAAACCCTCCCCTCGTAACTAAATGAGGGACTTTAACGGTGGCGAAATAGATTTGGAGTTTTAGCCAGATACGGTTAAAGTACCACCTGGAGCAGAAGAGGAAAATGGCAAATAAAAGAGCAAAGAGAAAGAGAATAAAAAGGCGGAGCCGAAATGAAGCGAGTGAAAAGGGCTAATCCCCCCGGCCCTTTATTACAGTTTTAGAGCTGCAGTTAATGCAATGCGTATCGGAAGTGAACCGCGTGTGATAAGCCGCTTGCGAAGCTCCATTCTACTGTTGTGTTCCAAAAGTGCATCTCCGCTTCCCTGCACGGCACATGAATACAAGAGCAGCATTACACATACCAAATCACAAGTACTGCATTGTTTCTACCATGAAAGAAAGTTAATTCGAAAGTAATATCAAAATTGTGAGCTACGACCCTAACATTTTTACTGCACTAGCCTACAGCAATAAACGTGTCCGTAAAGCGTAAGAGTTGATATCTTTTTTACTTCATTCTTCTTCGTGTTTTTGGCCTCCTTCTCCGCGTTGCAGTTATACAATTTATATAGGTTATGGGACCATCTTATGCAACTGTAAATTAGTCTGCTTTAGACCAGACGTGTTTCGCTTTATTCGAAAGCATCTTCAGTGGTTAAGAATTTTATGTTGCCCTCTTCATGTGTGATTTGTAGCACATTGCTACTTGGTGTCACTGTTTATATTTACACTATTTACACTTTTTACAGTTTTCTTTCAAAAACTTTTGTAAGAAGTGTAACTGTAAAAAGTGTAAATAGTGGCCGGCCGCGGTGGCCGAGTGGACTGAGGCGCTCCAGTCACGGTCTGCACGGCCACTACGGTCGGGGGTTCGAATCCCCCCTCGGGCATTGATATTTGTGCCGTCGTTAGTATAAGGTAGTTCATAAGTAGTTTATAAGTTTAGGGACTGATGACCCCGTAGTTAAGTCCCATACGCTTTACAAACATTTGAACATTTATTTATTTATTTATTTTTGTAAATTGTGTAAATATAAACAGTGACAGCAAGTGGCAATATGCTACAAATCACACGTGAAGAGGACAACATAAAATTCTCAACCACTGAAGATGCTTTAGAATAAAGCAAAACACGTCTGGTCTAAAGCAGACTAATTTACAGTTGCATAAGACGGTCCCATAATCTATACAAATTCAATTTTTTTTTTAATTTATATTTTCTTATTGTTTGGGACTGCTGTACACTGAACGATATGGCGACGGATTGAAGACTGGTCTGTGAAAAGGTCACTAGATGGACGCGTAAAACTCAACATTAGTTTCTGCTTATTATATCTAGAAAATGAAATACTACTATCAATTTGTAAAAAATCTGTTGTGTAATACTTCTGTTAAATTGTTATGAACCTATACTACACTACATCTTGAAATTGGTACTGTACCAGTGATAATTTGAACTCTCAAGTATATAAATAATTGTACTAAAACTATTTGAGACTACAGTGATGTTTTGTTAAGTTACATTTAATGCGCGTCAGAGAGTTGTGGAGAGATTACTCACTGATAAACAGCAATACGTTGAAGAACTCAGTATTGTAGAAGTAGATGAAAATGAGGTAGGAGATACTGGGGGAAGAATTTTATAGAGCTCGATATACGATATTTCCTCCGAGCTACTTATGTCCTTGAGAGAACTACCCATGACAAAACTACTCCATCTGCTGGGAAAGACATATGAGATAGGTGAAATATCCTCAGAATTCAAGAAGAATGTTACAAATCCAAATCCAAAGCAACAGGTGACGATTAGTATCAATTTTGCAGAACTATCAGATTAATAGACCGTAGTGGCAAAATATTAACATGAATGATTTTCAGAAGAACGGAAACATGAAAGAATCCGGTTTCGAGGACAGTTTGGATATAGGAGAAATGTAGGAACACATGGGGCAATACTGATCCTATGACTCACCTTACATGATTAGTTAAGGGGAGGAAAACCTACGACCTTAGCTTTTATAGATCCCGAGAAATATTTTGCCTGGAATATAGTCTAAAATTCTAAAAGTATAAGGGGTAAAATGCAGGGAACTAAAAGTTGTATACAAGTAAGGATGCCAGGATTTTCTTATGGATGTGCGGGATACGGGGAGGGGTGGAACTGAACTCATATAAATGTCGTGTCAACTTGCTTTCTCCAAGGAAAAAATAAGGAGAGGTCTCCAAAACGAAGTTAATTAATATTTCTCTTTCTCTTTTTCTTTATAGGAAATATGTTCAATGGTCTGTGGAAGGGGGAGGGGGCGGAGGCATTGCAGCATGGCCCGGACTTTGCTTGTTTACTTTGTGAAGAGTTACGATTCCTTTATTTTATATATATATATATATATATATATATATATATTGGAAGACCTCTCCATAGTTGCTAATGGCTTTTACATCGCAGCTACCTAGTCAACCTTCAGTAGGTGAAGACAATGTGTTCAGCGCGTCTATTACACCTAAACAAAAGGTGACACAACAGGTGGATTTACAGGTCACAAACGTTTTGAGTAATTTAGGTATTTGAAGTATTCGAACACAACGGAAATAAAAGATTTCGGTGGTATTCGAACCACCGAACCTACGTTCGTTTAATAGATAATCTGCAACGCTTTCAAATGGACTACACCGGAAATTGGAATAATTGTCACCATGAAGGTTTGTACACAAACTTCAACATGCACAGTCTTACACAATAAATTCATTAAACTTAGTAAAGCGTCAAGAAAATCATAAGGCTTAAGAGGAATCAACTAATATTCATTACTATGAAATTCTTATGAAAACAACATCCATCTCTAGGCCTCTGTTGTCAACAAAATAAAATGACGAAGTAGTTCAAAAAATATGCGTGGAGAGCGCGCGAAAGAAGGAATTCCAAAGTACACGTAGTACGTTATGTTAATATATAGTAGAAATTCAAAATTCGTCACCTCAGGTTCCTCGTCAACTTACCCGACCTTCCTTTACTTTTTCCTTTATAGCATACAGCCGACGATAAAGGGCTATTATTTTTCTGCCGTAGTGTTGTCTCATATTGATCCATCGCGAATGTTTGCAAGATTATAAGGTAGTTCTTGTTCATCCTACGCTTTATGAAAGAATAACCCAATGTCACACCTACGATAATGTTCGTAACTCACACAATATACATCATTTCTTAAGAATATTTATTGCTCTCATTCGCAGTTCTTTGCTCGTCGGACTCACCCACTGCCACGCAACTTAAAGTATTATACTCATAAACCTCCCACATGAATTCATTGGTGGAATCCGTATGAAAATCTAGTCAGTAGTTATTGACGTTATCGAGAATAGACAGACACGGTCGGAAGATTTCGTTTTACAATATGTATGGGTTTATAACATAATATTCATCTTTACTTTGCCAAAATAAGAGATGATATTGTAACACATAGTACGGTCAGTGTATTTGGAACGAATTGCAGATGATCGTTTCATCGATGTAAAGCAATATCTAAATTTTCACCCACGACGACGATAGTGACCTTATCAATTACTGCCGGAGTTCAACGTCTTGTGTAGTGTGCTACACGCATCTTATAGACTACGATGACAATTTTGTGGCAATCGGGTGATATGTGATCTTCAATAATGCGACCAATTCGTTGTGTTGATGTAAGATGTTTGATGAAGTTGTTCCACAGTTGGTCATTTCACTAAATTGTTGTGTGCACAACGCCGAGTGACTTGTTTTTCTGAATCGTCCATAAAACAAATTTGCAAAAAATTGCTGTCACTATTTGGCATTGGCAATAAGGAACCTGTTTGATGATATGACACTGAATCTGCAAGGATAAATAGATATAGTACAGGAAATTTTCCAATCAACTTCTGTAAACACACTCACTTCTGGTTACTTACGGCCATGTAGAGCTACCTACATCTTTATTTACCCCATTAGTACGGTGCAATTAGACCTAAACCCAGACATCCAAAGTAAAAGTTTCCCTCCATCACCAAACTGTTCTATAGCGCCCACATATTGTTTGGTAAAAAGTTACACCATTTTGAGCGTCGGGTTTGGGGAGAGGGGGGCGAAAGAAGATAATTAGCAGTTTTTTCAGTTTTCCTTAAATATATGGAAAACTATGTGGTTTACCGTGAAATGTGCCAAATATAAAAATAATCTACATTAAATTTCGAACAAAAATGGTCTAGTACATAATCTTTCTAAAGTGAACGGTTCCAGAGTTACGGAGGTAGTAAAAGCAGCAATTTTCCGCATTTTTCTAGATTTTTTTGGAAAATCGCTAACAAAACATTTTTATAGGATTTCGTTTTGATAAGGAAGATTGCGATTTTAGTGGCCGGTGGTTTGTTAGTGATAAGCCCTTGAAGGAACGACAACCTCACCACCTTCTCAAGGGGCGCTACTTTTTAAGGTAAAAGTTGCTTCCACAGGCGTAGGCCATATAAACCTGTGGTACTAAGAAACCCACTCTGAATTCCGCACTAAGAATGAACATCTTTCCAACATAAATCATCTGTATTATAATTAAGATATATAATTATATCATTTGTAACATAATGTTTTTAAAACTACAGCTTTTGGAGGTTACTATGTACTTGAAGCGCGTCATTCTCCAGGAACTTGTCTTTAACACCATCTTCACGAATTTCACTGCACTGTATTATTTTATCCACCGCCTTCCTAGTCAGAGTAATTAGTTCACCACCCTTGTCGTTACAAGGCTTCAACACACACTCCGCCATAATTCACACACTTTTAAGTGATTATCACATAGTTCGCACGGTATTCTAAAGACGAAAGATTGAAAGAATGACAGCAGAACTTGACTAGAAAGAACACTCACAAACGCACTCAACTGGTCTCCCACTACGACTGCAGGGAAGACAGTGGATGACAGACAGGTGCCGGCTGCAGGTAGTCGGCCGGTCCCTTACCTGTCCCGCCCCTGCAACACGCCCTACGCTCCGCCTTGTCCTGGCGGCCGCGCTTCTACTAAGTCGGCTCTCGTTCCCAGTATTTATACGCATATGACCCTCTGTGGTGCCTCGTAGCCTCTTTCGGACTACAGTCCACTTGAATAATATTACTTTTTATTAAAACTGTTTAGTTATTTCTGTATAATATCATTTCCCCCCCCCCCCCCCAAAAAAAAAAAAAATCGAAACAATTCAAAAAGTTCTACTCTTTCACCCTCCGTAACTCTGTAACCGTTCACTTTAATAAGATTATGTACTGAACAATTTTTGTTCGCAATTTAATGTAGATTATTTGTGTATCGGGCACATTTCGCGCTAAACCGTATAGTTTTCTAAATATTTAAGAAAAACTGAAAAAACTTCTCCCTCCCTCCCCCTCCTCCCAAACCCGACGCGAAAAATGGTGTAACTTTTTACCAAATAATATGTGGGCTGTATGGAACAGTTTGGTGCTGGAGGGAAACTTTTACTTTGGATATCTGTGTTAGGCCGTTTTTTGAGCTAATTGCACCGTACTACATGTCAAGTGAAAGCAGCCAAAGTATTTCACACCAGGCACATGGTGGTATGAGTTATTTTCTTCACGTTATACTCGTACTGACCATTAATGTGAGCATAAAATTATCTCTTATAACGTTTGTTGCGCCAAATGATGTCATTTGAAACCAGTTATTGAACTGTTGGCTACGAGCGAAAAGTGTGTAGAATCCGACCAATTTCCGGAAGACATTGCATGTAGTGGTTCTGGTGGCGGTACCAATGGCGTCAATTTGATTTGGCCATTAACAAAACACATTCCCAGGGCTTCATTTTATAAAGATGTACATCGAAATTTAAAGTAAATAAATTTGTTCAATTTTACTAATTTCTCCTAAATTATGTTATATTGATTCGAAAATTTTATTTCGTAAATATCTTTTCCTGAGAACTATGAACACACACACACACACACACACACACACACACACACACAAATTCTGCCGAATAGTGGAGTCGTTCTGGAGTTATTGCGTGACAAAGGGAAATAAGGATTCATTTTAATATAAAAAGATAGGACTGAGTTACAGCGAAATGTGGCCGTCTTTAGGTAGTACTCTTAAAATCATGAATACGTTGTTACATTATTGTGGTCTTAATCAGTTAATATTACCTAGGTGAGTGTCGTAATATGATAGTTGAGAGCTTATGAATTGTCGTGAAATTATGATCCTCTTCGACGTTATCTGCGGTTAGTATGGGTAGATGGTTAATTGCACGCAGTCAAGATATTCAGAATGGGTAAAACGCCAATTGTGGATTGAGGCAAATCGAAACACTTCCGTTGCTTCTTACTTTTCGGAAAAAATTTGTTGTCCCGAAACGTAACCGTCTGCTCCACCACGCCGAACAGCAGCCTCATTTCGTGATACTGCTCTCCTAAACGGCAGTGCAGATGCAACACATACGGCGGCGTGACTTGTCTTACTGCTGGAGCTGCTGCCGTATGTTTGGAAATTCTGCGATCCTACACGGCACAGCAGCCTACCCCAACCAAAAACATCTCTTAAATATTGCCGCAAGACTCCCAGTAAACTGACTGCCGGCGAGGCGTAGGGGATAGCGTCACCGACTGCGGTGCTGAAGGTCGCCGGTTCAATCCCATCCACCGGCAAACATTTATTTCTTTGTAATTAACAATTCAAGAATGTTCTACATCTTTCTTATGTTCACTTGTGAATTCTACTTGTTTCTTATGTTAACTATTCTTCTAATTTCTGGTACATTCTGTCTGTGTATAAGTAGCAGAGCACTCTGCGCGAGGGGCAGTTAGTACTGCGTGTATGTTAAGTTCGTAAAAAACCAGATTTCAGTACAAGTGCTGTGTTCAGTTGCCTTCGAAGTCAAGCCTACTTCCATTTCAACGCGACAATATCATGTGGTGTAGTAGCCGTTCTGACAGTATCTTTGCAAACGCTCTCTCAGTATACGAAAACATGTACTTAGGAGCATATATATGATTATGGTCACTAACCTAAAGAAAGGAACCAAGGGGGTGTTGTGTAGAGCAGCGTTACACTTGGTTCGATTTTATTTTGATTTAAATTTTGGTATTTAGAATTCTTAATCTCAGATTTTACCGTAGACGAGCAGTAAAAGTCATTTTTCAAACTATTATACGCTTATTAGTTGATACACAGTTGGACAAACCGTGGTTTCTAGACTTTTCGGTGCACGCATTACACAAATATACCAATCAACATCTTTTTCTGCTCGATAGTCGTATAATCGTATTATCAAATGCGTTTTATCTAGATGACTCAAGAATATAATGAGAAAATAAAATTGTCTAAAATAGACTAACCATACTGTACCGATAGATTCTATGTCATTATAGAAAGTATCATGGGAAAAAGAAATAAAACAAATATGGAAAATTTCGTGACGAAAAACAAAAGGATAAAACGAGAAGTGCGTAGATGAAGCAGTAAGGGAATAGAACATGAGAAAGCAGCTTCCTTCATTCTCGTTGAAAACAATGAGCCTCCGATGCTTTAGTGATGCTGTCAGCGAAATTTGTAAGGCTACATTTCTTGAAATTTCGAAAATTTAGTAGTGTACAAATAATTCTTACTTTTACAAACTTTATAAATGTAAAGCCAAGCTTTTAGATTTCTAAGAGTTGTACTGAAGTGATTTTAATACCAGTTTGTTATTTGCGATAAAATTAATTTGAACTTTCGATGTTCAGGGTGCTTCATATTTTCTATTATAAACTTGCAAGTGTGCTGTAGCGGGTACTTCACAGTTAAATTCATTTCCGGAATTGCGCCATTTAGAAGATGAATGACTCTTATTGGTAATTGAGACACATCGCTGTATTTTGTGACGTGTACATTGAGATCTAAATCTACATAGATACTCTGCAAATCACATTTAAGTGTCTGGCAGAGGGTTCATTAACCACTTTCATAACTTTTCTCTACCGTTCCATTCCCTAATAGCGCGCGGGAAGAAAGAACACCGAAATCATTCCGTTTTCGATATGATTTCTCTTATTTTATTGGGATGGTCATGTCTCCCTAAGTAGATGGGTGCTAGAAAAATACTTTCACTTTCAAAAGTAAAAGTCGGTGATTGAAACTTCGCAAACAGATCACGCCGCAATGAATAACGTCTTACTTTTAATGATTTCCACCCCAACTCGTACAACGTTTCCGTGACACTTTCCCCCCAGCAACGTGATAAAACAAAACGAGCTGCCCTTCTCTGAACCTTCTCAACTTCTTCCGTCAGTCCCAACTGCTGAGGATCGCACAATGGGCAACAGTATTCCAGGAGAGGACGCACAAGTGTGATGTAGGCAGTCTCTTTGGTGGAGCTGTTGCATCTTCGAAGCGTTCTTTGGTTCGCCTTCCCCACAATATTTTCTATGTGTTCTCTCCAGTCAAAGTTGTTCGTAATTGTAACTCCTAGGTATTTGATAGAATTTACGACCTTAAGGTTTGACTGATTTATCGCGTAATTGAAGTTCAGCTAATTTCTTTTAGTTGTCATGTGTTTTATTTTACACTTTTCTTTATTTAGTGTCAATTGCCAATTTTCGCACCATGTTTCTCAGACAGATTAGTCCCAATATATCAAAGATTTTGCTTACTCGGACATAATAAGACGTACGCCTAAAGTACAAGCAGTACATTTCCCTTTTACATTCACTACTGGAGTTCTATTCCGCTATTGGGGAGCATCGGCAATATTGACTCAAATGATATAGAGGAACGGCGAATCAGAATAATTGTGTTGAGCAGAGAGACGTTCATTCGCTTTATCCATAACGCTACCGTAACTGAATGGATAAAGCCCTCTGCAGGCGACGTTGCCTGTTGGGTACATTGATGGAGTGGCATTGACAGTACTCACCAGCGCGGACTACGACGTCTCTGCTGAGGACGGCGCCCCCGATGTTGGACGCCTTGCAGCGGTATGTGGCGGAGTGTACTTCCTCCCTGTAGTCCTCAGCCCGGAACGGTGGGAAGTACAGCGTGCCGTTGCCCAGGGTCTGCCTGTAACGGGTAAAGGTGCCTGGTTAGCCAATGTTTCCTACCGAGAGGCTGTGTTGGTTCTAAAGAGCCGGATGCCAATGGCTAAATTCAGTCTCCTCTGACACTTATAGTAGCAAACTCGTTCCTCAAGTTTTTCTGTGGGTGAGAAAGTACCTTGTAACGCAACAACACAGTGACCAACGCCACGGTCTGCGTGTATAAACACGATCGGTATAAATGACAGAGGATAGTATGAGAAATATGTATAGCCTAAATATATACAGGGTATTACAAAAAGGTATGGCCAAACTTTCAGGAAACATTCGTCACACACAAAGAAAGAAAATATGTTAAGTGGGCATGTCTTCGGAAACGCTCAATTTCCATGTTAGAGCTCATTTTATTACTTCTCTTCAAATCACATTAGTCATGGGATGGAAACACACACCAACAGATCGCACCAGGGTGACTTCAAACACTTTGTTACAGGAAATGTTCAAAATGTCCTCCGTTAGGGAGGATACATGCATCCACCCTCCGTCGCATGGAATCCCTGATGCGCTGATGCAGCCCTGCAGAATGGCGTATTGTACCACAGCCGTCCACAATACGAGCACAAAGAGTCTCTACATTTGGTACCGGGGTTGCGTACACAAGTGTTTTCAAATGCCCCCATAAATGAAAGTCAAGAGGGTTGAGGTCAGGAGAGCGTGGAGGCCGTGGAATTGGTCCGCCTCTACCAATCCATCGGTCACCGAAACTGTTGTTGAGAAGCATACGAACACGTCGAATGAAATGTGCAGGAGCTCCATCGTGCATGAACCACATGTTGTGTCGTACTTGTAAAGGCACATGTTCTAGCAGCACAGGTAGAGTGCTGAAATGAAATCATGATAACGTGCTCCAGTGAGCATAGGTGGAAGAACATGAGGCCCAGTCAAGACATCGCCAACAATTCCTGCCCAAACTTTCACAAAAAATCTGTGTGGTGACGTGCATCGAGGAAGTACAGTACACACTAACGAAACAACTGGGTATTTTTTCAACTGTCTGCACGAATTATTTAAATTTATATTTAAAGATAAATACTAAGATGAGCTCTAACATGGAAATTAAGCGTTTCCGGACACATGTCCACATAACATTTTTTCTTTCTTTGTGTGTGAGGAATGTTTCCTGAAAGTTTGGCCGTACCTTTTTGTAAAATTACTAATATTTAAATGATGTCATATTGTATAGAGAAACAAATGTAAAGTATTGTAGTAGACACGTTGGCTTAGCGAGGGCAATGTTCGTAGCTTCTTTGCATGGAGCAGTAGTTATCGCTGAGTGCAGTCTAGCGCGAGAGAGTAAAGTTGTTGTTGAGCTCTCGAGATGAACGGTAGAAAAGTTTGACAGCAGCAGCAGCATCAGCAATCTGTAGTAGTGTGGTTTTACGAGGTTTTCGTACAAGCAGCAGTTAAGGCAATTGGGCACTAGCAAATAATTAACGTGGGCACAGTGTTAAAACTTCAAGAGTAACGACAAAAGGAAAGCTGTGGGTCCAGTGTTTAAACAATATTGCGCCGCCAAGAACATCCCATTTTTGCCAATCATTATAAATTGCTAGCAACAACCACCAGCTACACCACACCACCACAGCAAAGTAGATCTCTAGATCTGTAATGCTAAGGCAACGTTTAGTATGAAAATTAAAATACACAATTCTCTATTTGTTCTAGGGGTTTATTTTTGCAATGGGTCAATAGCGAACTTGTATGAAATTAATTAGAGTCGACAAACTTATTCACCCGCGGCACTATCCAAACAGGTTCCTATTCAGTTATCTTTATTATTCCTAGGCTCAACCTGAAAAATAAAAGACGTTGCGTAAATCTAACTAAAAGCAGTAGTATTTCAAAAGATTTCAGTGCCTGAAGAGTAATTAGTACGGTTACAAAAACTCAAAGTACAGTTTATAACAATTGATGATCATTGACTATGAACATGTTGTGTAATCATTCAATACTACCAAGCAGTGAATATTGATTTAATGAAGTATTCAGTTCACATAATTGAGACATAGGAATTATTTCGATCGACAGAAATTGATCCAGGCAGAAAAGTTAGGTTTGTTTCAGTGACGACGACCCAAAAAACGGTACTGTGTGCAAAGTGCTTAGGCATTCAACACTCCCAACAGTAACAGGAAATACAAAACTCATTCAGTGCGACAGCCTCAAACGTATCTGTAACTTTTGTCAGTTTAAAGTCAAATTGGGCGCGGTGATTCAGCCATTTTGCCGATTTTACATTTCATTACGGAAAGTCCTTTTTATAATTCTGAATATAGCTTCTATATGGTTTTACGCCTTAATTTATTTTCCTCCCAGTTTAACAGCTTCTGTCCAAACGTACTTTGAAATTCTGTAACTAATTTTTTTATTGTGAGAAAGACGTATTCTTTTTACTAAATAAATTAGGTAAACTTTCACTGTGTTTACTTTCAGTAGCTAGTGACGTCATTTTTGTACCCGTTCTGACCTTAATAGTATTATATAAGACATGTGTTTTTTATTACAGGAAATGTGATCTAATTGTGTTTAAGTAATGTCACGTAGGTATATCTTAAACCGACGGGGAGCATTTGAATTCTACGTGACTCGCTGTTAGGTTCTTCCATGCAGGAGCCAAGGGTAGATTGTTAGATAGCCACTGCGCAATAAAAATGGTTGGAAGTTTATGCAGAGTTGCGATACAACACGTTTTCATGATTAGATCATGCACAGGGTGATTTTTTCCGCTCTGTAGAAGCTCTAGGGATTGATCGAAAAGAGGATGCGGAGCAAGAAAGGTCTGGTAAAGTTCGCAAATGTATGGACTTCATGCTAGAGACTATTTATTCAATCATAATTTGTTACGGAGACTGCTGTATAATAGCGAAGTAATGTGCAGCTTCTGTTACGGTATTGTGTTGGAAATGGTTTACATGTTCCTCAACGCGCCATAGCATGTAATGACTCACACGTTCACAATGTCCTGGGTGCAGCCGAACAGCGTCAAAGGCAACACGAATACGCTGCTGCATTGTCTTTACATCCCAAACGGGCTTTGCATGCACAGTAAGTTTCAGATGGCCCCTTAACCAGCAGGCCACGAAACTGGACCGCCTCATCCGATCCGTTGAACAGGGAAAACAAGATTAACATGCGTCCGATACATCAACATCGAGGTGGGCTGGCGCACGCACCATTACTTAGCAACGACGTAACCCTTCAAGTCATCAATGCCACTTCTTCTAGCGTGGGAGGCAAAGTCACCCGAAAGAAACGCCGATTTTTCCGGCCTGTCAGGAAGGAAGGTAGGTCACAAAATATGGTCGCCAATTATCCGGGTCCACACTCTCCGGCCGTATACCGACGCTGATGATTCGTTGCCATCGTACGATGGGGTTCTGCCTACTACCCCCAAAGATGACTGTTATGAAAGTTGAAGATATGAAACTTTTAAAACTGTGTACCGGAAACGGGATTCGAAACTGGGACCTTTGCTTTTCGCTGGCAACGGTTCTGCCGACTGAGCTATCCCGGCACGCTTCGAGGTCCATCCTCTCAGCTTACTTCTGCCAGTGCCTCACCTCCTACTTTCCAAACTTCACAGAAGTTGTCCTGCGAACCTTTAGCACTAGGAAGCGAAAACTGTCATTCTGAAAACATCCCTTAGGCTGTGGCTAAGCCACGTCTCCACCATATCATTTATTTCAGAAGTGCTGGCCCTGCAAGGTTCGCAGGAAAAGTTCTATTGTAAAGTTTGGAAAGTAGGAGGCGAGGTTCTGGCGAAAGTAAAACTGTGAAGACGGACCGTCAAGCGTGCCGTGTTAGCTTAGTTGGTAGAGCGCTTGCCTGCGAAACGGTCTCAGGTTCGAATCCTGATTCCGACACACAGTCTTAATCCACCAGGAAAGTTTCAAAGTTTCGCATCGGCGCACTCTTCGCTGAAGAGACAAAATTATCATTCAAGTCAGAGAGACCTCTGAGTGTAAATGTGTCCTCGTCTGTGAATAGGCTGGATGAAACAGATCCTGGAATCGCGATTGCTTAATTGGTAAACCAGTGATAAAACTGCACCCGATGTGGCAAGTCAGTCGCTAGTAAGTCCTGCGCCAGCTATAAATGATAAGCCTAATAATTGCTATGGACAATGATCCACTCGTTAGGCGGGCCCACTGCCTGCTACTGACATGGCAGTGGCCTTCCACAGTGTTGATCGAAATATCTGATGATTTCCCGTATATTCTACTTCTTTAAACGACCCTGTCTCAGATATACTGCCAAACACTGTTGCTATGGTTGTTGTCGTTGGGGTTAGGTCTCCCGAATTAGCCTTGCTGACTGCCGCCAGATGCCATTTGCCTTTCCGTAAGTAAACACCATATCGGCAAACTCTAGATTGGTTTACTGAACTATTGTGTAATCACAGTCACTACAAGTTGACTCAAGAAGAGAAATGAACCGGACGCATTATTACGGATTACTAGGAGCAGGAGAGCTTGGTAGGGCATGAAGTATGAGGAATCAAAATTCAGCAGGTATATGATGCCACAGACATATGTATGAAGTTTTACCCCAGTACTGGATTCGAAACGCGTCAATAAACGTATTAACTTTACAACATGTGGCTTGTATATTTGAGAAACAGCGCCCGTATTAGCACTGTTTGTTTCAAACAAGGAACTACTTATGTTGTAAGGGAAATATGTTTTTTGGATCCGTGCAAATAACGCTCAGTGGGTTGTTCTCTTCGAGGTAATTTTCGAACGCGATATACGTCCGCAAATCATAATGAAATGCAATAATAGACATATGGGTCTGTAATTCAGGAGATTGCTTCTACTTGCTTAAGTGCGTATTGGTACGATCTGCGCGATTTGTCAGTCCTTAGGCATTGATCATTCATTGTGTAGAGGTTATACATCATTGCTAAGTTTCGAACTACTACAGGAATACATTCTGAAAAAGACAGTATTGGTATGCAAAAGGCCAAAAGACTTTCCCGTAATATGTGATTAAGTTGCATTACTACACCTCGTACGTCTACTTTTAAATTTTTCATGTTGGCATCTGCTCTTGTTTCGAATTATGGGTTACTGATTTTTACCTCTTTAGTGGAAAAATTTCAGTAAGCAGAATTCTGTTCTTATGGTACTTTTATCGGTAAAGTGTCCGCCTCCGTAGTCAAGTGGACAGCGTGGTGGGTTGCCACGCAGGGGGCCCGGGTTGATTCCCGGTCAAGTTGGAAATTTTCTTCACTCGGGGACTGGGTGTTGTGTCGTCCTGATCATCATTCCATCATCATTGACACGCAAGTCGCCGAAGTGGCGTCACATAAAAAGACTTGCACCAGGCAGGCTGAACACGACCCCAGTTGGGGTCTAACGGTCACTAATGCCACACGATCATATCA
The DNA here is from genome assembly GCA_026315105.1 of Locusta migratoria. NCBI lineage: Eukaryota > Metazoa > Arthropoda > Insecta > Orthoptera > Acrididae > Locusta > Locusta migratoria. The sequence goes on along the minus strand of CM048744.1, from coordinate 810,970,208 downwards.
TATCATATCGGCAAAGTTAACTATATCTACTCGCTAGTGTGCTTTACATACGACAGAATATCTTTCAGTTGTTTTTTGCCAGATTTCGAGACATAATACCGTTTGCAATCTATTAAACGTTTCTCCCATTGATGTCCGCACTCAATTTTCCTTTTACATTGGTATGGTGTTTTAGTTGCTTCTGCAACAGTGTTCTTACATACTTTGTGTCCCTCTCGTAGTAATTTATTGGGTTTAAATCTCTGTCGCTGTGGGTACTATGTATTATGATTCAAACCACATCTGATTCACGGTTACATTGTTTGTAAGTAATGTACATATTTCTTAGAAACGTGTCAAGGAAATTTATATCTGCTGTTTATATGTGTACTTTTTTAGTTTATTTCGTGCGGTTCTGGATATAACCAGATTTAGTGTTGTTAGATTAAACCTGTGCTCACTAAACCTTGTATATGTATGCTGCTCTCTAGCTAATAAGAACTATTTTTGCTACTAGGGACAAATTGTCTCTCACCAACAAATTCGAGTGGACTACTGAACAATTGTTCAAATAATTTTAGAGGAATGCATTTAGTACAATTTATAAATAACGTTTTAAATGTACCTTCGGTTTTGAAAGTGTACCTGCGGTAAATTTCGGGGGTTCATTGGAGTCCCAAAGAACTATATATATGTATGTATTTGAGATGCACAAATTTATTTTGAAACTGTCTGCGACCTTATCATCTTAATATATTGCTGCCGCTGCGGAGTGGCCGAGCGCTATTAGGCGTCTTGCTGCCGAGCGTGCGGTTATTCTCCATCGGAGGTTCGAGTCAAATTCAAATGTTCAAATGTTTGTAGAACTTATGGCAGTTAACTACGGGGTCATCAGTACCTAAGCTTACAAACTACTTATGAACTAGCTTACACTAAGGACGGCACAAATATCCATGCCCGAGGGGGGATTCGAACCCCCGACCGTAGTGGCCGTGCAGACCGTGAGTGGAGCGCCTCAGTCCCCTCGGCCACCGCGGCCGGCAGGGTTCGAGTTCATCCTGAGGCATGTGTGTGTTTGTTGTTCTTAGGTTAGTTTACGTTTAACCCTTTCATTCCCAGAGTTGTTCCTGGACAACAACGTATTAAAAGCTGATTTATACCGTATTCGTGTATTAGTCGCGTTGTTGATGAACAACATATTTCTAGTACGGCATTTTGGCGCTTGGTACGGCGTGTAGCCACTTCTGAGGCATTAATTTATTCGTCTTGGAGGTTGTGTGACGTTGCTGTCTGTGAATGGTTCTGAGTGTGAGCGCTAGTGTGGTTCCTTTTAATTTATACCAGCAGTGAACTGTCTTGTTTTTGGTGCTGTGGCGAGGATTATGCTCGCATTATTCTTCCGTCAATATTAAGACGCCGATGACGTTCTTTTCGTAAATTTCGCTTGAGGAATTTTAAAGGGCCGGAGTTTGAAGCTGAGTCTAGTACGATCTTGCTGCCGCCTACTTACATTTCGTGTATTGATCATAAAGACGAGATAAGAGAAATTATGGCTCGTATGGAGGCATATAGGCATTTTTTCCCTTTTTCTATTTGGGAGTGGAATAGGAAAGGAAATGCCTAGTAGTGGTTCTGTGTACCCTTTTCCACGCACCTTACGGTGGATTGCGGAGTATGTATGTAGATGTGGAACAAAATAATGTCCCAAGTAATAAAATATCTCGATATAAACGTCTGCGTTGCACATGAAATACACGAAATAAAATTTTAAAACACATATTTTCATTTTTAGTGCACTTTCTTAATACAGAAAACACTGAATTTTAATTTGTCCAAAGCTGAATTCATAATGTGGGACTGAAAGGGTTAAGTAGTTTGTAAACGTAGGGTCTAATGACCATAGCAGCTTGGTCCATTAGGTTTAAAAACATTTGGACATTTAAATATATTAGTGTTGTGAAGTATAATATCTAACTGTAATAACTTGTAGGATTTATCTGTTACAATTTCGCAAGATAAAGAACTACTAACAACTGTTAACACGCCAACACCAAATACATTGAATCTATCGTATCTGAACACCATTTGACGCTTTAAATAAATTTTGGCATAAATGATCTACGGATTCAGCCATATGTCTGTGTCTATATCGATTAGAATTTCAGCTTTAGGGTATTCTATCACCTCTTGAAGCATTTTCCCGTCGTGACTACAACAACGTACGGCACCGACCGTTTGTTGGTCTACCCTCGTTCTACCCTTGCTGTGTGCTTTGAGACTGGACCCCTTTCTGTACGAAAAACCTCTCAGCCCACGCCACACAGTCTCAGCTACCCTCGTAGACGCTTGCTGCACGTAGAACAGACACAGTACCTATAACTGTATGTATGCTTCAAACAGGCAAATGACAATATCAGCGGGCATGGAAGTACCATCTCTTGTGGAAATACAGATAAAGCTGAGAGCAGGGCAAAGTAATGGGAAGGGGACAATGCAATCGTGGTGTGCAGTTAAGATAAGAATTTGAACAGCACGGGAAGTTGTCCGGGTAGCCTGATGGTTCACGCGGCCCCCGGGACGCACGCCTCACTGATGGAGGCAAAATGTAAACGAAGGCTTCCGCGGCCATTGTCATTGTATATAAAACTCTTCTGGGTTTTGGACCGCATCGTCAAAATATCAAACACTTCACCGACGTTTCGGCCGCTATTGCAAGTGGCCATCTTCTGGGTGTTACGTTTACGTAAACGTAAACGTAACACCCAGAAGATGGCCACTTGCAATAGCGGCCGAAACGTCGGTGAAGTGTTTGATATTTTGACGATGCGGTCCAAAACCCAGAAGAGTTTTATATACAATGATGGAGGCAAGTTTGGTTAGAGAGCGCGCTGACCTCTGTGATAATTTAATATATGAAAATACGTATGTTTTTTCATATTTTATGCGCTGCCGGACTGTTCAGCCAATTACAATGAAACATTGTTCGTACAGATTGTGTTTTCGCGAAGGTTATAGGCATAATTATATCACTCTGCGACACATTGTATAGGAGATATAACGCCATGATCATTAAAGTTAGTGAAAAACATTCGCATTATGAATGACGTTTAAATTTATTACTTCTTCGTTACTACTTTTCTTTGACACGTATTTTGCCAACAGTATGCACCTATTCCAATTAATGTACCTTCAAAATTATTTAATTGTCTGACATACTGAGACGCCTGAGAAACAGCCGCATTATGTTTGTTCGTATTTTGTCCGCTACCGTACCGTTCATCCAGTTACAATGAAACTTTACACACTTGACCTACGAAACAAGAGGAGAGTCACACTCTCTCTCAACTTTTGTATCCTGTTTTGCTCCCATCTTCATGAAATTTTCCACACTTAACCTTCAACATAATAGGAGCATCATCGTATGCTTAAGAGTTTATACGGTGCATGACGTAGAATAAGATGCAAAAAAGTTGAGACACCATTTCCTAGTCACCTTGAAAGTTAACAGAATTATATAGTTTTCACAGATTGTGGACGCAATGATCTGAGGAGGTGGAGGAGCAGTTCGATAGAGGGACGAACACGTGATGGCGGAGAAAAGGGAAGGTGGAGATGTGCAGAGAGTAGGCGAAGTTGAACAGAGAGAGAAGGGCAGAGAAGGTCGACAGATACGGAAGGGGATGTGGAGTAAATAAATATCAGGGCACGCCGGATTTTTAGCTAGTAATAATATGAAGTAAAATAAAACTGAGCAAAGCATTCATCTTTCTACCTGAACAAACACAATTCAACGCCTACTGCGACAATATGTACCTGAAGAACAAAGAAAACATTTTATGGAGATCTCTGACCCATAACCGGAAATCCGGTTTCGAGATCGGCCTGGGACATGTTTTGAACTTGCGACATAGTTTCAGTCTGTTCAAATGACTTCTAGTGCTGGACAGTAAGCCGTCTCAAATTAGTCAATATGGACAACAACTTCATTTCACATTGCCACCTACCCACAACACACATCCCATACCAAGAACACTCTAACACATTCTAAAGATGTGCTCCTCCGAGAAGATTTAGAAATGACCACGATCAATCCAAAAAGATAACATTAAGACTTTTTCATTTCTTCACTTAACGATTTGATAACACAAGGCGAAAGATACAAATCGACAGGCAGATCCTACAGTGGCAAAATTAAAGTAAAATACTGTAATTACCCAACAGAATTATGGTTGCCAGGCTAATTAGGCATAAATCGATTGTAATCTATACTAATCACTGCTAAGACTTCACTAATTGATTATTGTCTTTGATAGAATTAATTTGATAAGAAACAAGTAACATTTAAACTCTAAAAAATACACAGATTGACTATATGAATATCCACAACACAAATTACAAATAAACAAACCTGCAGTCTCCTTTGATGATGACAGGCAGAGCACACAATAATGGTACACAATCTAATGTTGCTGTTAGAACTATGTAATATTGCGAATATCAGGAATAAACTTAGTAACTGTACCTTTGTCAGTAAGATTCTAAATTGTAAATGATTTTTGTTTCTCAATAAAGTAAAATTACTACCAAAAGCTATCAATCACTTTCAATCCACTACAAAACTAGTTGATGCTTAATCTAAATTTAACATTTTTACTTTACTCCCTATCACCATTCAGTTCTGCTCAAGATCAAAATACTTGTTTACAACTGAATAAATTTTATCATCAAATGCGAGATTTACTCTGTGTTTATTTTTTTAATTTCTGTTATTGTTTTAACTACATAAAACCAATCCTATCTTTAAGCTTTAAAAAAAAAAAAAAAAAAAAAAAAAAAAAAAAAAAAAAAAACCCTTGTGACCCTTAAACGTAACGATCATCCACTGACCAAAATTAAAAAAAAACTATGAATTATAAAAGTCTTTCAATTTGTAAATTAATAAGTAACTCAATGCTTATAATTGCTACTGCAGTTACGTAATCATAAAAAATTTTGTTCCAGATGACCTATCAATTTCGGTTCTCTCATTACTTGTAATGAACAGCAAAACACGTTAAATAAACAAAATCTGAGCACTGCATTCATACTAATTTAATTTTATGGACACTCTGATATCTATATATACGTTAACAGGATAAGACCCTACTTGGTACGTGACTTATCACGTTTGGTAGGTTTACTTTTAAGCCACTGCTTAGTTTTATACAAAAGACTAACAGACACAATAATGGAGTTCATGCTTGGATACAATTCTAAATAAAACTACATTGCCTGTGGTGCAGCGACGAGCGATGATTGTGGCTGGCAATAGCATTAAGTGGAACAGTTCAGCACAGTAAATGATGGCTATAAAACATCTTCTTAGAGGTCAAACAAATAAACCAACAGCCAACAAATTGTCAATGAACTTAAAGCGTTATCCGAGGCAAAATTGTAGCAACCCTTGAAGTAATTGCCTTCCCGGTAAGCATGCTATAAAATCCATGCTGCTCTTTGTGCGTCAGACCAGGCCAGATGCATGCACACAACTCTTTCTCAAAAGTTCTATGACGCGCTAGTGTATTTTGGCGCGCTTTTACACCTTATCCTGCCACCGTGGCACTTAGTTTTGTGCAAAATTGCACTGGTTTCTGTATATAATTTGACATTATAAGATCCTAAGCAATCACCTTAGTAAGCACTACAATATTGAGAAAACACTATAATATGGACAAGAATTAGTAAAAGCCATTTATACAAATCATTAAAGGAAAATTACACTGTGGTCTGCCTATACGTAATGCATCATCCCAAAGATAGTCAATAAAGACATATTGCTTCCCTCATCAGCATAGAACATAGTCACAAAAATTATCCCAATTATGAATTGCAAAGAAAATTATTCATGGTGTTACAAACTTCGTCACTGAATTTAATTCAAAGCCCTCAAACAGCCCATATGTTGAAATATTTCTAATTTATCAAAGGCATTTCGTGGAATTAATATAAGCCGTTTCAAAACATCGCAAAATTGAACAAAGTCCTTTTAGGTATGATTTGTTAAAAGAAGATTACGGGAAAATACATGTCAAAGGCTGTTTTAATTCGTGTTCTATGAAAATATTTGGTTTTATTGATACAGAACAGTGATATGTCAAAGTTGCTTCGTTGTGATATCATTTGCCACGATTAAATATCAAATAACTATTGCAAATACAGCTTTTGTAGCCGTGTGGAGGGATGATTAACTAGCTGAGTTGTGCTGGCACGGTAGCATTGCGCCTTCGGTCAGAGGTTTGGCTGTCCTCTGTATTGAAAAACTGAGCGTAAAACTCCTGGTTCTACATAAAAACAAGCCCGCGTTCGTAAAAGGCCTATCTACTCAAAGAAAAAAAATCATGTTCAGTCAAAAGATCAAGAGGCCTCAGAATTAAAACTATTGAATAAAAAAAGCCAAGAGCTGAACAGTAAAAAAATTAACGCGATCAAACTACCGCAACAAAACTATGTACCCGAAGGGGAAAAAAGTTGATGGTGTTGTGAACTGCTCTACACAACAAAGCGAGTTCGTGCACATGATTCACCAAACGTTTTCTGTTTTGTTTTCTAAAAGATTCTGAGTCCTCATTTAGTAGTATTATTTCCTATAGTCAATGTTATTATATTAATGTATTTTCTGCAATTCTTGTTATCTGGTCCAAGGCCTGGATAGTTTCCCAGTGAGCTAGAGTCTGTGTGTGTCAGGAATAAAACTTTGTTTGGCGTATTTTTTCTGTTTCAGCGTTCGAGGCAGGAATTCAGGGTTGGCTCGAGTGAGTGGAACGGGGGGCGGAACGAGATTGGGCAATGGTACCACCGCCCTGGCCCCACGCTTTAGCAGGTATATTTTGCTTAGCTGATGGCGTTATCTGCTATATCATATGTATTCATTTTTTCAACATAATTTTCGTAAAATATATTACGGCAGACTACTATAATGTTATTTATTATAAAAATGCAGTATTTGTTGTCTTATTGTAGCGAATGTTTTCCCAGTCGATCTCTTTTTCTTAGATATAAACGGTGCTTTTCCCCTCGTATAAACTCCCTTATGTTTGAATATTGCCAGTAAAACCTGTCAGATGTTAGAATAAAACAGTCATCTCGAAAGGAGAAAGAAAAATAATGTTTGAGTATCAATACCGACGTGTAAAATGTATTCTTTTGGATTAATAGTGTAGGGTATGATCTTTTCACAGAGAATGCACGTTTCTGCGAGCAGTTTCAGATTTTGAACTAAAATGGAAATATGGAGGGGGATGGTGGTGGAGGGGTGGGGAAGGTTGGGGAAGGGGGGACATATGGTCTTTTCGAAATGACTAAGAAAATGTTAATAAACATAAGGGAACAAAGTGCTAAGGTTGTCAGTCCCTTGACTTACAATATACTTAAACACAAGCTAAGAACAACACGCACAACCATGCCCGAGCGAGGACTCTAAACTCCGGAGAAAGCGGCCGCGCAATCCATGAAATGGTCGCCCAGACGACGCTGATATTTCCGCGAGGATGTAAATCTTTTTGAATAATGTAGTAGCTCCAAAAATAAAATACCTTGTTCCATTTAAATAAACAAGAATATTATGAAGGGCACCAATAACTAAAATATTTATACATAGTTAAGGAACTTCCACACAGTTAAAATGTAGGCGTTAAAATAAAATTGGAGTTGTGTGACAGTCGGCTTCAGTCTGGCGGCTGGCACACATGACGGTCTGGCAGCTAAGGCGTTTCCGCACAATCACACAGGATGGAAATGCAGCTTTCCATCACGCTGATGGAGCTGGTGAAGCCCACTGCAACGACGAAAACCTGGCCGCGCATCACGTAGTTTAAGTGACAAACCAGCCAAATAATATTTACCAAACTGATAAATCGAATTTTAATATTTTACTTAAAATGGCAAAAATCGGATTGCCAACCGATTTTATTTCTGACTAGCTGGTACCCGGCGCGTTGCTGCCGCAGAAGTAATAACTGTGCAAACAAACGTCTGAAATTTCGAAGTGTCAGCTTCTTTAGTGGCGAAGTTTTATTACAATAAGATAAACGTTACGGCAGCGCATAAAATACGAACTTGAGATGAAATATAAACAGGCTTTCCAATCTCGTGCCGCGGTGGAGTAGCCGAGAGGTCTAAGGCGCCTCGCTGCGGAGCGTGCGGTTGCTCCCCATTGGAGGTTCGACTCCTCCCTGGGGCATGGGCGTGTGTGTTGTCCTTAGGTTAGTTTACCTAGGTTTAAGTAGTTTATAAGCTACGGACTGATGACCACCTGTTTGGTCCGATAGATTTACAAACATTTGAACATTTTGAACCAATCTCGCATTAGTCCATTTCCTCCATTCCCTTCTTTCTGTCCACCTGCTCCTTCCCAGTCTCCTCCTGTCCGTTTCTCTGTCCATTTCCTCCTCCCCCCTCCCTCCTTCATCCGCTTCCACTGTCTATCCCCCCTTTCTCCTCCTCTGCCCTCTCTCTGTCCGTCTACTACCTCGCCTTAATGTCTGTCTCCTCCTCCACGTACTCCTCTCCATGTATATATGAAAACATACATAGATGCACCCAATTTCATGGTGACTGGTCAAACGGTGTAAAAGTCGCAAAGTACCCTTCGCCAAGCTAAATTCACTTCTTTACAGATGTATTCTCCGCCATGCAGCTACCGAGGCTTACGAAAGGTAGCCCATGTATTAATGCGGGGTATAAGTTATCTGCATTCCACATTTCATTCAATTCACTCCAGTCGTATAAGCGTGTAGAGGAACAAACGTGTTAACCCACTATAAGATACCCTCCGCCATGCAACGCACGGTGGCTTCCTAAAGGTATCTTTAATTCAGGGTATCAGCTATCTACATTCCCAATTTCATTCTAATTCGTCCAGGTGTTTCAATGTGAAGAAAAACAGACGTATTAACACATTGTAATGTACCCTCCACCACGCACCATACGGTGGCTTACGAAAGGTATCTCATGTATTAATCAGGATATAAGCTACCTCTGTTCCAAATTTCATTCATAAGCGTCCAGCCATTTCACCCTGAATGCGTAAGAAATCAAATATTCAAATGTTTGTAATAGTATGGGACCAAACTACGTTCGTCATCAGTCCTGAGACTTACAAACTACTTAAAGGTTAACTAACCTAAGAATAACACACCCTTGCATGCCCGAGGGAGGATTCGATCCTCCGACGTGAGAGGCCGCGAGATTCGTAACGTGGCGCTCCAGACCGCTCGACTGCTGCCGCGTGTCGAAGGCGTAAGAAACGAATTAACTAATTGTAATGCACCCTCCGCCATGCACCACATGAAGTTAATTTTTGTATGCCTGTAACCTTCGCGCAACTACAAGAAAAGAGTTGACAAAGTTTTATCGCAATCGGATGTACAGTACGGCCGTGCATAAAAGACAAACATTAAATTTTATATATTACATATGATCTGAAGTATGCGTCGTACAGTGATATAAATTTGATGGCACTTTTAGTGATACATATTGATACTATATGCAAAATATGTTGCGCAGTCTGCAGTAATTAAGTTAAACTTCACAAGGTCATGCCTGATGCCACAGTTTATGGCATCTACAGCGAAACTGTTACCAGCCGTAGACTTCTTTTCGTTTCATCATTGTGTGTGTGTGTGCGTCGGGAGGGGGCGCAGTTACAAAACTCTTTATAAATGTCCGAAATTACATGCAAAATTTGTTGCAAGTCCATAACTACTCTCATTGTCCAACAATTGACACATAAATCTGGGTATTCTCACGCGGTGGCCTCTCATTATTTACTACGTCATATTTCCTGAGCTATGTGTCGTGTTCTTTTCTTTTTGATCCAGGAACCATCGTGGGCGTACGGTGAACAGTTCACCAAAGTTTCATTGCAATCGAATGAAAGGTTTATGAATACATAGAGGACATATACATATTGCTATTTCCGAATCCACTCCATCGTCTGACTTGCTTCCATCTGTGTATACTTCAAAAGGATAGCTTTTGCTTGCCTCCTTTTCAGTTATCCTCGGAAAATCTGAGGGGTGCGCCCAGATTCTTTATTCTAAGGCGATGTCGATTGTCTGTCCTGCCTTAAGATAGTACTTCTCCTATACCTTCTCTCTCTGCCCATCTCCTTTTTTCTAAAATCATTATATTTATCGCAGAATTTATTAGAAATAACGCTGTCCTGCATAATATATAAAATTATAATGCAATATCCAAACAAAGGTAGTAGTCAAAATACAAATGACATATTTATTGAATTATAAGTTGTACAATCGTATAATTTTAATGTATATAGTCATTTGTATATGTGCTGTATGTCTGTAAATTCTCTCGGGAATACAATTAGTTGCAAAGAAGTTATAGATTAAAACTTTGTGCGTGATGGGGCGGTTTTCCATGAACGTTACTGTTAATATGCTTATATCTGATGAACTACGTGTCGTACTGTGATACAATTTAGAAGGTAGACTCAAATACATGCGTGTGTACTGTCTGTAAAATTCCTGTGGCTACAAATTGTAGTGTACAAATTATAAATTGTAACGTCATACCGACTGCCATAGTTTTACTCCACAAACAGCGGAATAGTAGTAAGCGAGAAAATTTTTCCTTTCATCATTTTGCCTCGGTTTTCATGTTTAATAAAGGCTTGAAATTATGATTAAAGTTTGTTGCAAGTCGCTAAGTAATCTCATTCTCATATAGTGTATTTATGAAGTCTCGCCACATTGTGGCAATTCCAGTTGTTTATATCGTCATATCTTCTGAATCATGTGTCGTATGTGATTCTTAACCATGCAGCACTTGTTACCACACGGCAAGGAATGTGTGTACGAAATTTGGTTGAAATCGGTCCAGTGGTTTAGGAGAAAATGAACAGTATTGTCTCCAAATGCAGCCGTTTTTGGCGCATCTCATTGTTTACGACGTCATATCTCGTGAACTATGTATCGTACGCGATTCTTATACTTACGTTGACCGTCCTCATGGATTGCAGCTTACGTGTACAAAATTTCGTAAAGATTGGAACAAAACTATAGATTTCTATGCAATACGTACATACAAACATAGGGACTCTCAGCCTTGATATTCTTTACAATGCCGTGGAAATAAAAAAAGTTTTTGGTTTGGTGACAGGTTCTTGCGTGTATCCCTGTCCGACCTGTAACATAATTATCATCGGACAGCGAATATTTCGTTGCGAACATTAACACATTACGCCGCCGGAGACTTGACGCCTAGACGATGCGCAACCCGCACGATCCGTATGTTGCACACGCTGCCGCATAACGCCTGTAATCAGTAAAATTTAATACCCTCAAATCAATAAAAATCTTGATCCGATCGCTACCAAACTTCACAGGTACACTCTCAGGGTTATCAGTTGCTCAGTGACCGGCGGCCAGTGCACACGTGACCAGCAGCAGCTCTACATCGTACGTTAACCGGCTTCTTAATAGAAGCGACTTATTTACATTTCGTGTGTGCTTTCTCTTGCAGCTCTTTATACTTTAGTGTGCTCGCGTGTTTGTTTATTAAGAATCGCGTTTATTTGTCAGTTAAGTTACCGAATTTTTTATTTATTTTCTCGCGTATATATTTTTCAGATTCGCCGTTAATAAACAGTTCAGCGTTAGGTTTATACTTTGCAAAGCTCACTGTTTATCAAACTACTGTGTCCTCTGACGTACTTACTTGGAAGAAACAAAGGTTTTTTAGAATGGCTAGGAACTGTGACTGCTGCGAACGGATGGAGGCAGAGTAGGTGACTCTTCGCTCGCAGCTTAAGGCGGCGTTGGCTTCGCTGGCAACGTTTGAGACTGCGGTGGGTGGACGCCGCTGTTGTAGGCTGCTCGCGGGGGTGCAGCAGACGCCCTGTGCGACTGTTGTGCCCTCCGACCGGTCTGCGGCTGTGGCCATCCCGCTCACTGCCCGCGAGGAGGTAGCCCCCCAATCCGTAATGAACTGGGAGGTCTCCTCAGCGCGTGTCAGGCGGCGTAAGACTTCCCGAGGAACCGAATTGGGGCCTCCCCGGTTAGTCTTGCCAACAGATTCGAGGCGCTGTCTGTGGCAGGGGATGCGGATGGTGTCGCTTGTCCTGTACTCGCCCCTCTGCCTTCAAGATCCGGGCACTCACAGAGGGTGGGTTTGTTGGTAGTTGGGAGCTCCAACGTTAGGCGGGTAATGGAGCCCCTTAGGAAAATGGCTACAAGGGAGGGGAAGAATTCCAATGTGCACTCCGTGTGCACACCGGGGGGAGTCATTCCGGATGTGGAACGGCTCCTTCCGGATGCCATGAAGAGCACAGGGTGCAGCCAGCTGCAGGTGGTGGCTCATGTCGGTGTGTCGCTTTGGATCGGAAGAGATCCTCTCTGGTTTTGAGCGGCTATCAGAAGTGGTTAAGACTGCCAGTCTTGCTTGCAAGATGAAAGCGGAGCTCACCATCTGCAGCATTGTCGACAGGACTGACTGCGGACCTTTGGTTCAGACACGAGTGGAGGGTCTGAATCAGAGGCTCAGACGGTTCTGCGACCGGGTGGGCTGCAGATTCCTCGACTTGCGCCAAAGGGTGGTGGGTTTTCGGGTTCCGCTAAATAGGTCATGAGTCCACTATACTCAGGAAGCGGCTACACGGGTAGCGGGGGCTGTGTGGCGTGGACTGGGCGGTTTTTTAGGTTAGAGGGCCTCGGGAATACACAAAATGGGTTTATCTCAAAGGGGGAAGGTCAGACACAGACACAGGAAGAAAGCAGATCTAGAAACCATTGGTATAACAATTGTAAATTGTCGTAGCTGTATCGGGAAAGTTCCAGAGCTCCAAGCGCTGATAGAAAGTACTGAGGCACATATCGTTATAGGTTCTGAAAGCTGGATGACGCCTGAGATAAATTCGGCCGAAATTTTTTTCAAAGGGCCAAATGGTCTTCAGAAAGGATAGAATAAATAAAACAGGGGGTGGCGCGTTTATTGCTGTTACAAACGGTTTATCCTGCAGCGAAATTGAGGCAGATACTTCCTGTGAATTGGTCTGGGTAGAGGTTATACCTGACCACCGAAATAAATTAATAATTGGATCTTTTTATCGGCCCCCTGACTCAGACGATGCGGTTGCAGAAATGTTCAAAGAAAGCTTGAATCATATTTCAAATAGGTATCCGAGCATACTGTTATAATCGGTGGCGCCTTTAATTTACCCTCGATATGTTGGAATAATTACGTATTCAAAACCGGAAGCAAATATAAAACATCGTCCGAACTAGTTCTGAATGCTTTTTCTGAAAACTGCTTCGAACAGTTAGTTCATGAACCCACTATAATAGTACGTGGTTGCGAAAATACTCTTGATCTCTTAGCAACAAATAATCCCGAGATAGTAAAGAGCATCAAAACAGATACAGGGATTAGCGAACAACGAGTTGTAGTAGCGAGACTGAATATCGAAATTCCCAAATGCACCAAAAAATGAACGAAAAATATATCTATTCAATAAAGCAAATAAAAACTGGCTTCACGCTTTCCTGAGTGATAGTCTCCAGTCCTTCAAAACTAAAAATGCGAGTGTAGATCAGTTGTGGCTTACTTTCAAAGACATAATATCAGTAGCAATCGAGAGATTTATACCAAATAAAGTAATAAAAGAGGGGGCTGACACCCCGTGGTACACAAAACAGGTCAGATCACTGTTGCAGAAACATAGAAAAACGCATGCAAAATTTAAAAAGACACAGAATCCGCAAGACTGGCAATCTTTTACTGAAACTCGCAACCTAGCGCGGACTTCAATGCGAGAATCTTATAGTTGTTTCCACAACGAAATCCTGTCTCGTAATCTTGCAGAAAATCCAAAGAAATTCTGGTCATATGTGAAGTACACTAGCGGCAAAACACAAACAATACCTTCACTACGCGATAGCAATGGTAATACTACCGATGACAGCTGCTAAGGCAGAATTACTAAACACAGATTTCCGAAATTCTTTCACCAAAGAAGACGAAGTGAACACTCCAGTATTCAATCCAAGAAAAGCTGCCAGCATGCGAAACTTAGAAGTAGATGTTCCTGGAGTAGCAAAACAACTTAAGTCACTAAACAAAAATAAATCTTCCGGGCCAGATTGTATACCAACAAGATTACTCTCAGAGTATGCTGATGCAATAGCTCCGTACTTAGCTATAATTTACAACCGATCACTCAGCGAAAGATCCGTACCCAAAGACTGGAAAGTTGCCCAAGTTACTCCAATATTCAAGAAAGGCAATAGGAGTGATCCCCAAAATTACAGGCCTATCTCATTGACGTCGATTTGTAGTAGAATTTTGGAACATATACTTTGTTCGAATATTATGAACTACCTCGAAGAGAACGACCTATTAACCAATAGTCAGCACGGATTCAGAAAGTATCGCTCTTGCGAAACACAGCTTGCCCTTTATTCACATGAAGTGTTAAGTGCCATCGACAAGGGATCTAAAATCGATTCCATATTTCTGGATTTCCGGAAGGCTTTTGATACTGTACCCCACAAGCGGCTTCTAATGAAATTGCGTGCTTGTGGAATATCTCCCCAATTGTGCGATTGGATTCACGACTTCCTATCAGAAAGGACACAGTTCGTTGTAATTGACGGTAAGTCATCGAGTAAAACAGAATTGATATCTGGCGTTCCACAGGGAAGCGTTATAGGTCCCCTACTCTTCCTCGTGTTTATAAACGATTTAGGAGATAATCTGAATAGCTCCCTTAGACTGTTCGCGGATGATGCTGTCGTTTATCGGTTAGTGAAGTCAACAGAGGATCAAAAGCAACTGCAAAGCGATTTAGACAAAATTTCTACTTGGTGCGAAAATTGGCAATTGACACTAAATAAAGAAAAGTGTGAAGTAATACACATGACCACTAAAAGAAATCCGCTGAACTTCAATTACGCGATAAATCAGTCAATCGTTAAGGTCGTAGATTCTACCAAATACCTAGGAGTTACAATTACGAACAACGTAGACTGGAGAGAACACATAAAAAATATTGTGGGGAAGGCGAACCAAAGGTTACGTTTCATCGGCAGAACGCTTCGAAGATGCACCAGCTCCAACAAAGAGACTGCCTACATCACACTTGTGCGTCCTCTCCTGGAGTACCGTTGCCCGTTGTGGGACTGACGGAAGACCTTGAGAAGGTTCAGAGAAGGGCAGCTCGTTTTGTTTTATCACGTTACGGGGGGGAAAGCGTCACGGAAATGTTGCACGAATTGGGGTGGAAATCATTAAAAGAAAGACGTTATTCATTGCGGCGTGATCTGTTTGCGAAGTTTCAATCACCGACTTTTAGTTCTGAATGTGAAAATATTTTGCTAGCACCCACCTACTTAGGGAGACATGACCATCCCAATAAAATAAGAGAAATCATATCGAAAACGAAACGATTTAGGTGTTCTTTCTTCCCGCGCGCTATTAGAGAATGGAACGGTAGAGAAAAGTTATGAAAGTGGTTAATGAACCCTCTGCCAGGCACTTAAATGTGATTTGCAGAGTATCTATGTAGATGTAGATATGTAGATGTAGATGTAGAATTGTATAATGTCATCAGAATCGCTCCAGCCGTTTTCGAGTTTATAGGGGACATACAGACAAACATTCGTTTTTTATACAAGGTGTTACAAAAGGTAGGGCCAAACATTCAGGAAACATTCATCACACACAAAGAAAGAAAATATGATATGTGGACATGTGTCCGGAAACGTTTAATTTCCATGTTGGAGCTCATTTTAGTATTTCTCTTTAAATGTAAATTGAAATAATTCGTGCAGACAATTGCCAAAATACCCAATTGTTTCGTTAGTATGTACTATACTTCCTCGAGTCACCGCCAGTTGGCTCAATTGAAGGAAGGTTAAGTTGACTTCATTGCTTGTGTTGACATGCGACTCATTGCTCTACAGTACTAGCAACAAGTACATCAGTATGTAGCATCAAGTGGTTAGTGTTCATCACGAACGTGGTTTTGCAGTCAGTGCAATGTTTACAAATGCGGAGTTGGCAAATGCTCATAAGATGTATGGATTAGCACGGGGAAATAGCCGTGGCGCGGCACTTTTGTATAGAGACAGTTTTCCAGAATGAAGGTGTCCCTACAGGAAGACGTTCAAAGCAATTGATCGGCGTCTTAGGGAGCACGGAACATTCCAGCCTATGACTCGCGACTGGGGAAGACCTAGAACGACGAGGACACCTGCAATGGACGAGGCAATTCTTCGTGCAGTTGACGATAACCCTAATGTCAGCGTCAGAGAAGTTGCTGCTGTACAAGGTAACGTTGACCACGTCACTGTATGAAGAGTGCTACTAGAGAACAAGTTGTTTCCGTACCATGTACAGCGTGTGCAGGCACTATCAGCAGCTGATTGGCCTCCACGGGTACAATTCTGCGAATGGTTCATCCAACAATGTGTCACTCCTCAGAAGTAATAAAATGACCTCTAACATGGAAATTAAGTGTTTCCGGACACATGACCACATAACATATTTTCTTTCTTTGTGTGTGAGGAATGTTTCCTGAAAGTTTGGACGTATCTTTTTGTAACACCCTGTATAAAGGTGAACTGAGGGAAGCTGATAGCGGTCGGACTGGTCCCTTGATCCCCGTTGTTCAACCTAGGGTTTATGTGCAACCGGCTGTGTGGGTCTCCATGACTCTAATAAATAAACAGCTTAAATGGAACAACAGCCTTTCACTCAGACAACTCCAATTTTATTTTAACACCTACATTTTAACTGTGTGAAAATTCCTTAACTATGAAAATTACGAGACGAATTTTGATCTTGAAATGGAATGTGAGTTAGCTGACAATGGTCAATACAAACTCGAGAGTATGGGTGTTATTCATCCAGAATCTGTGATCGGATACCAATTTAAAAACAGAAAACGTGATGGTGATTCAGAAGAATTAACAAATAACATCTACTAGCAAATATTTCAAATCGTTCGCAAGCCCTAACAGCATTTCACTGTTCAAGCTAACGACGAATTCAGATTTCCTCAACTTTCTGCTACTTTATTCGATAACCGTTAACAGAGAAAATTTTTCGATCCTTCATTTTCTTAAACAGACTGTGTGGTTATATGGCCGCACACAGACAACTGTCGCTGCAGAGCGCTGCGCTCGCACATCGACATGTAGCAGGCCGTTTCGTATCAGGCAGACACCACTACTCCAAGTTGGCGTGCTTCTCGATGAGAACCATGTGTCGTGTGAGGTCGGCTTTAGTGATTCGCCACGCTTCGGGCGGCCCGTAACAGATGAAACCGCGCAAAATGTCAGAGCCATTGAGGCAGCAATTTTTAACGACCGTCGTGTGCAATTGCGAACGTTATCGCAGCATTTCTACATTCCCTGTGGTGTGTACAGTGTTGTTCACGACAAGTTTAAATTTCGCTGCTATTCACAAGTTGAAGGCAATAGCTTGTACACCATTTTTTGTTTTGTACTTCAGACTTTCCTCGTTTTCGAAAATCCAGTAGCAAGAGAAAAAATAAGACCAAATGAATAACCCAGATTTCGAATTAAGACCAGCCGGCAACATAAGTAACATAAAAGTTGATATTCTCGGAGTAGACTCTATACAACATGCCGATGGAATAATTCCATAGTTAAAAGTCAGATATACAAAAGCTCGCTAACGATGGATCTGTACACAAAGGCTGGAAAATTACGCAAGTCACACAGATATTTAAAAGAGACAATAGGAGGACACTGAATTATAGACGTCTGTCACTGACATCTCTTGCCAGAACGATGTAGTGGTCCACACTCATCATCGTTCTTTTGAAACAAAGCTAGCTTTTTACTCACAGAAAGTATGGATGCTATCGACAAGGGATCTCAGATCGATTCTGTGTTTCAAATTTTCCAGAATGCTTTTGATACAACAACTATAAAACAGTTTTTATCACATTCCTTATGGCATTTGGTTTCAGTAAAGTGACTGCAAGGCATATTTTCATTTTTTGCGAGAGATGACATATCAGCGCACACTCCGCTGCAGAGTGAAAAGTTTCATTCTGGAAACATCCCTAGGCTGTGGCTAATCCGTGTCTCCACCATACCCTTTCTTCTATGAGTGCTAGTCTCAGACGTTTCGCAGGAGAGATTCTGTGAATTTCGGAAAGTAGGAGGCGAGGTACTGGCGGAGGTGAAGTTGAGAAGCGGCATCGTGAGTCACGTCGGGATAGTTCAGTCGGTAGAGCGCTTGCCCGCGAAAGGCAAAGGTCCCAGTTTCGAGTTCCGGTTCCGGCACACGGGAGAGAGTGTCACAACTCAGTTGTAAGAGTGGGAATCATTACAACGGCATTTTTCGTACCGACTTACGTAATTTCGATCGCTTACTTTCATGTCTGAATCCGAAAATATATCTAGAGTCCCACTTACATAGGGACAAAGGATCATGAAAAGAAAATACGAGAAATTAGAGGCCGAACGGAGAGATTTAAGAGTTCTTTCTACCCACACGCTATACGAGAATAGAAAGGGAGGAAATAGTGTGAAAGTAGATTGATAAAACCTCTGCCAAGAACTTAATTTGATTTGCAGAGTAAGGAAATGGACATAGATGGCGATTGTGCGTTAATTACCGATCCTTTTTCTTATGTGCATAAAAGTACGGTATGCAACTCGACTGATCTGTCTGATGATGAAATCGTTTGCGGTGACGATGAAAGTAATTGAATGATCATCATCTCACCCTGGAATGAATAATGGACCAAATTATATTAGGGTAATATGTTAAGTCCAAAATTGATACAACTTATTTATCAAATTTGTAGCTAGCGTTTATTTCATTTTATGTTTTATAGCCGCGGTGGAATGGGCGAGCGTTTTTAGGCGCCTCTCTGCGTAGCGCGCGGTGGCTCGTCGTCAGAGGTTCGAGTCCTCCCTCTGCCGTGTGTATGTGTGTGTGTGTGTGTGTGTGTGTGTGTGTGTGTGTGTGTGTGTGTGTTTGTGTGTGTGTGGTTTCCTTAGCATAAGTCAGTTGCAGTGGTTTGCAGGTTTAGGGACTGATAACCGCAGCGAGTTAAGCCCTTTCGATTTTCAAACATTTGTTCATTTATTTATTGAACTGTTTCTGCTTTTGACGTTTTAGGGCAATAAAAAGATTTTAGCCGTGAAATATCATTGTTACATTGTTATGATGCCATCATAACATTTCAAGTTACTAGTTCGTAGTTGGGGGAGGGGGATATTAAATTTCTAAGAAGAACATTATAATAGTTAATAAAAATGCCTCAATGCGCTCGGCCGCTCCGCCGCGGCTTATGGTTTCTAACCTGCAACTTCTTCTGTTTAAAATTTTTAAATTTTATGTATTTTCTCAATTTTAATGTTTTAGCCAAGTACGTAATCAGAAATTCGTATAGAGGGTGCTAGGAGTCACTGTACACGCACAGCTGACGTGCGAAGCTTCTCTCAAATCAGTTTTGCTTGGACGGTGACACCATTCTATTACGAATATTGTTATTGATGGATGTTTCTAGTTATATGGGCTCCCAGGGCATCCTGTTCTAGGTATGTTATTAGAAGCTTTCTTTATATTAAATTGATTGTAAAAAAGTTGATTTCTATGTTCTGTACGCTTCGTTAATTTATTTTTTGATGTATTTTCAGCACTGAAGATGGCCACACAGTGATTGAAATCGATTTGCAGAAATAAAAGCAATAAAGATTTGTTGTAACCAAAGCTGTTCCTTGCGTTCCTCATGATTTTATTCATGTGGTCGCCCTGCACCTGGCTCATGATGGGAGTCGTGAGTATGTGAGTAATGATAATAATAATAATAATTATTATTGTAAGAAATTAGAGAGAACAATTATTAGGAAAATTCTGGGACTACGACACACGCAAGATGGATACAGACTGCAGACCATCGAGACAACCGAAAAACTATCATATATCGAAACTGACATCAGAAAGAGACGAATGAAATTTTATGGACACTTACACAGATTAACTGGAAACAGATTAACTAAACGTCGACTTGACTATGTGACATCACTTAAAGCAACAATACCCTGGGTAACTGAAGTTAAGAAGGATTTGACAAAAGCAAAAATTGTCATAACAAACACATCAGACAGAGATACATTCAGAAGAAAAATTGACAAGTGGAAGTATACTTCAGAGAAGGCACCAAATCCATACCGATCAAAGTAGACCGAAGAAAGAAAGAAGGCCTTTGGGGAGAAAATGAAGAAATATTGGGAAAATAAGGAGAAAATTAAGAAATATTGATAAATCACCTGCTCGTCGTTCTTTATGTTTATAAACAATTTAGGAGACAATTTCAATAGCTCCCTTAGACTGTTCGCGGATGATGCTGTCGTTTATCGGTTAGTGAAGTCAATTGAGGATCAAAAGCAACTGCAAAGCGATTTAGACAAAATTTCTGCATGGTGCGAAAATTGGCAATTGACACTAAATAAAGAAAAGTGTGAAGTAATATACATGACCACTAAAAGAAATCCGCTGAACTTTAATTAAGCGATAAATCAGTCAAACCTTAAGGTCGTAGATTCTACCAAATACCTAGGAGTTAAAATTACGAACAACTTTGACTGGAGAGTACACATAGAAAATATTGTGGGGAAGGCGAACCGAAGGTTACATTTCATCGGCAGAACGCTTCGAAGATGCACCAGCTCCACCAAAGAGACTGCCTACATCACACTTGTGCGTCCTCTCCTGGAGTACTGTTGCCCTTTGTGGGACCCTCACCAGGTGGGACTGACGGAAGACATTGAGAAGGTTCAGAGAAGGGCAGCTCGTTTTGTTTTATCACGTTACGGGGGGGGGGGGGGGAGCGTCACGGAAATGTTGCACGAATTGGGGTGGAAATCATTAAAAGAAAGACGTTATTCATTGCGGCGAAGTTGCGAAGTTTCAATCACCGACTTTTAGTTCTGAATGTGAAAATATTTCGCTAGCACCCACCTACTTAGGGAGACATGACGATCCCAATAAAATAAGAGAAATCAGATCGAAAACGGAACGATTTAGGTGTTCTTTCTTCCCGCGCTCTATTAGAGAATGGAACGGTAGAGAAAAGTTATGAAAGTGGTTAATGAACCCTCTGCCAGACACTTAAATGTGATTTTCAGAGTATCTATGTAGATGTAGATGTAGATTGTAAAAAAAATTGATTTCTATGTTCTATACGCTTCGTTAGTTTATTTTTTGATGTATTTTCAGCACTGAAGATGGCCACTGAGTGATCGAAATCGATTTGCAGAAATATAAACAATAAAGATTTCTTGTGACCAAAGTTGTTCCTTGCATTCCTCATGATTTTATTCATGTGATCGCTCTCTACCTGGCTCCTGATGGGAGTCGTCTGTATGTGAGTATTAATAATTATTATTATTATTGTAAGAAATTAGAGAGAGCAATTATTAGGAAAATTCTGGGACCACGATACACGCAAGATGGATACAGACTGCAGACCATTCGAGACAACCGAAAAACTACCAAATATCGAAACTGACATCAGAAAGAGATGAATGAAATTTTATGGACACCTACACAGATTACCTGGAAGCAGGTTAACTAAATGTCTACTGGACTATGTGACATCACTTAAAGCAACAATACCCCTGGGTAACTGAAGAAGGATTTGAGAAAAGCAGAAATTGACATAACAAACACATCAGACAGAGATACAAGCAGAAGAAAAATTGACAAGTGGAAGAATAAAACTTCCTGACAGATACTGGCAGGTACTGGCGGAAGTAAAGTTGTGAGGCGGCATCGTGATTCGTGCCTCGATAGCACAGTCGGTAGTGCGCTTGCCCGCGAAAGGCAAAGGTCCCAGGTTCGAGTTCCGGTTCCGGCACACAATTTTAATCTGCCAGGAAGTTTCATATCAGCGCACACTCCGCTGCAGAGTGAAAATTTCATTCTGGAAACATCCGTTAGGCTGTGGCTAAGCCATGTCGCCACCATATCATTTCTTCCAGGAGTGCTAGTCTTGCATGGTTCGCAGGAGAGCTTCTGTGAAGTTTGGAAAGTAGGAGACGAGGTACTGGCGGAAGTAAAGTTGTGAGTCGGCATCTTGAGTCGTGTCGGGATAGCACAGTCGGTAGTGAGCTTGGAAGAAAGGATATGGTGGAGACATGGCTTAGCCACAGCCTAAGGGACGTTTCCAGAATGAAATTTTCACTCTGCAGCGGAGTGTGCGCTGATATGAAACATCCTGGCAGACTAAAATTGTGTGCCGGAACTGGGACTCGAACCTGGGACTTTTGCCTTTCAAAATTTCATACTGGAAGTATACTTCAGAGATGGCACCAAAACCATACCGACCAAAGTGGACCGAAGACAGAAGGCCTTTGGGGAGAAAATGAAGAAATATTGGGAAAATAAGAAGAACCTTAAGAAATATTGAGTCATTCGCTAATTATAATAATGATGATGAATTTATAGGTTTTCAGGGAAGACAGTACCCTGACAAGCTCAAATGGAAGAATATTGCCCATGAAATACAGGGATGAAATTCGGATTGCCTGTCAGGCACAGAAGCTGTTCCGAAGAACGTCGCTGTCAGGATGATGATAGCAACAATTTGTAGCTACGGCCTACAATACAACTTCTCAGGTCGGAGATCGGAGGCCCTAGTAGTAATTTCTCCCTGGGCGGGCAGCGGTTGCAGGATATGACGTCGGCAGCAGAGGTCGCCAGATAAGGAGCGGCCCACGGCTGGCCGCATGCGGGCCGCGGCGCGGCGCAGATCTCGCGGTCGGGCGGGCAGTCCAGCGTCGCAAGCGGCGCCATTGTCCGCACAGGCTTTTGTTCCTTTGAGGCCGGCGGGCGCACGGCGGATTCCATTCGTTCTGGAGTGTCTCTGCAGCCAGCGTGTGTGCTTAAAGCTACACATGCGCCGGAGCTCGCGTACTCGTAATAATTCTACAAAACCTAGTATGCCGGCGTCTTAAAATAAATGAATAAACCTACTTAAGGGTATACGGAACGCCCTATGCTTACAATGTTAAATTGAGCAAAAATTAGGAACATTTTCTCGTTTGTTATTTGGACGATACTCTTGAATTTTTCACAGAAAGCAGAGATATGTTCTGCTTTTATGCTGAATTATTAATTTTGAAAAAAATAATGTATAGTTTTTCAGATATTTTATTTTTTGTAAATGTTAAAAAAGTTATACATTTTAACAAGTATTTTAAAATTTACATCCATTAATACAAAATAAATCCACATATCTTTTAATTCAGCTATATTAGAAGGTCTTAAGGAACAACTACAAAAAATTTAATCTTTTTACTATAAATAGGCCCTGAGAAAATGTACCATATACACAAAAAAACTAAAGTTACGGGAAATTAGATTCAAAGATTTTACTTCAGTACAAGCCTGCTCCATAGCTTGTATCATCAGAATCGTCCAACAGCTACCTCTTGATGGCTCTCCTATGCTGTCTAGCCATCTTTGAATATACTTTTATGGCATTATCTGAAGACCTGAGCCGTTCCTTGTCCAAACAAAGCATAGCTGCAGCAGTTCGTAGTCCTACACAGAGCCCTAACTTCTGCAAAACTTTGCACTTTGTTATATTGCCCTGATTGAATGAGGAAACAGCATCATAAACGCCAAAGTGAAGTGAGTTTATACCCACAAACACAGTTTTAGGTAGTCTAATCCATATCACATGGTTCACACACTCATTTGGATTTTGAGTCCGCTCATGAAGACATTTCTTTAGTAGACTAATATCTGCGAGGTCTCGGAATATTGGTTTTATTTCATCCATTATGGCAGGTGGCAGGTGATGAGGGTGATTGTATTGTTTCTTAGTTATCTTGCCTCTGTTGTACTTGCAGCAACTATTTTCTCCTTTTGGACACAGTCCATGTTGGGGATTCTCATTGTGGCAGCAGTATCATTCAATGTATCACTACCAATGTTGAGGTTAGTCGCTACTGTGACATCAGATACTGATAAAGATGAATCAGACGAATTCTTAGTACACTTTACTTTCTTGCGCCAATGTACACGCTTTCTAAATACCTTCAGACTAGGTCTTGGCATGTTGAAGGAAAGAAAACCCCGTGACTTCTCCACATACGACTTTTACAACAATGACATGGATGTACTCACAAACGAAACAATACAAATGGTGCAGAATCTATTGTCAACTGTCTAGCAGTGTAGACAAAAGAAAAGCTAACTCTCTTGTACTCAATTATATCTCTGGCAAGGCTGTCTATATCAGGTATATTTCACGTCTCATATACAAGGTGCGGAACATCGTGTGTCGTAATTATTTTTAAAAAAATTATTTAAAATGGTTCTACTCCCGTCATCCAAATATTTTATACATGGTATTAATCGGGAGAGTCTAAATGTTTCGAAAATGCATTTACACAAAAATCCATTTTTTCATCGAGAAACTCATTCCGTATTGTGGAATGGCAGGGCAGGGTGTTGACGGTGCTAATAATATAGGGTAAGGTGGTACAATTTAGATCATTTCGGAGAAATGTTATTGTAACTGGAAATATATTGAGAAAAGATGTAATTTTAATTATAGCACTTGTTCTTGGATGTTTAACTAATATGTAACACAAATATTAGACAATTATAAATGTCCGTATAGACACACAAAAAAGTTACAGAATTGAGAAAAAATCGATCGAAAATGTACCACACTAGGTACAATTGTGATCACTTCCTAGTAGAAATTTGACTAAGGGCATTTTCCACATAAAAAGCACTTTTTCCGTCAGGCACCAACGCATACTTCGTTGAACCAAAGTTTGCATTTTGGGTAGAGAATCTAGTCACCCTTAAATAGAAAATTTATAAGAGCTCGTTAGACTAAGTAGCTTCACTTACCTCCTAACGTGAAAAAATTTATTTCTCCTTAGCACAAAGTGGTATATTCTTGGAAAAGACAGGAGGAACTGTAGAAACCTGCTATTCTACATGCCACACAACGAGACACTACGAAACTGACAAATGGCGCGAAAATTTATGTTGATCAGAATTGTAGGGGAGACCGGGGCACATTTTCCATAGGGGCAAGTTTTCCAACTCGTTTTAGTTTCGAAACATTCCGTTACATGGTACCACCAGCGATACTGTAGGAAGCAGCAACAAAGCACGCTTCATTTACGAAAGTTTCAGTGTTGTACCAGTAGTCACATTGCCGGCAGGAATGTTTTTGTCATTTTTGCAAAGGTGACTAAACTTTCACGTTTTTATTTAAACTTAAAATAAACATACTAGCGTTAAGCTTATTAGTTTGACACTGCACGTACTAAAAGTCGGTTTCTTTCTTTACGTAACTGTGCATTTGTTTCGTAAATAGCTTCAACGGATAATCATGGACGTAGTGTTATAGTTTCGAATATGGCGACGGGGCACGTTTTCCCAGAGCATACGGGGCACATATTCCTGCACGTGTCTCATTGGAAAACGTGCCTCGGCCTAGAACATCTCGTATTATTCCTTTAAATATGTATTTATTGTGTAATAAATTGTGCCAAATAGCCCTCTTTCAAATGGTTCATTGTAAAATGTGTGTTACAGACTTAAAATGGTCCGAAATTATACAGAGAAGACCGAGAGGGGCTCGTACACTCCTGAAGTAATAAATGCTGGTCTATTGCATTTAGAGGCTGGTGCAGTGTCAGAAAATCATCCATGGACTTCAATATTCCACATAGGACTCAGAACAATTACTAGTTGAAATTCCATACTTTACAGACCAGCTCCTACAAATTCTGAATGCCCTATCAGTCCTGGACTAGATTCAAACTTGCCAGAAAAAACGACTGATCACAGCCTCCATTCGAGCTCATCGAATTCATCAACTCCTACTACACCAACAAATACCTTTCCTCTTGCTTGTCAAGAAGGCGTTCCGTCTACATCCACAATATCTTGGCTAACATCAGAAGAAATTGGGCCTTTTGAGAAGGCGGCACCTAGGAAGCAAACACAACATGGAAGGAAAAAGGAAGTCAGCTGTATTGACTGAGAGTCCAGTTAAAAACCAGATGAAAAAATAAATTATCCATTTAAAGTATAATTGGAAAACTTGCCCCTGTGCATTTTAAGTAACCTGGAAAACTTGCCCCGCATACGGGGCAAATTTTCCAACGCAACATGGTCACACAAAATCATTTTCTGCCAAGAAGGATATTTGCTATTTTCAAAAATATTTCTACAATACTGCAGATAAAAGTATAGGAAATACAATGATCCGCTGTTTACATCAAAACTGATAAAAATCAAAAGAACAAAAATTAAAAATATAAAAAGGTGGAAAACATGCCCCGGTCTCCCCTACCTATATCGATTTGTACCACCTTACCCTACACTGGTGGACAGAAGTATTCACATATGAAGCTATATCATACGTAAGTGACTACGTAGTCTTTCCCGGCGTAATGATTCATAATATTCTTCTCGGGTTTCCTGCCGGATCAATACGTCATCTGGACACAATATTTCGGCGGTCCACCTGGCCGCCATCCTCAGGTGACGGCGAGTCGGTGTACCAGCACTGTTCAAAAAATGTTCAAATGTTTGTAAATCTATCGGACCAAACTGCGTGGTCATCAGTCCGTAGCTTACAAACTACTTAAACCTAGGTAAACTAACCTACGGACAAACACACACACCCATGCCCCAGGGAGGACTCGAACCTCCACGGCGAGCAACGCGCGCTCCGCAGCGAGACGCTTTAGACCGCTCGGACCAGCACTGTCACCTGAGGATGGCGGCCAGGTGGACCGCTGAAATATTCTGTCAAGATGACATATTGATCCGGCAGGAAACCCGAGAAGAATATTATATATCATACGTACATTTAATGTTTAGACTGCCTGTAACATTTGTGAGTACAAGCCACCAACTCGAAACAATCTCTAATGTTCTAATGTTTGTAAATCTATCGGACCAAACTGTGTGATCATCAGTCCGTAGCTTACAAAGTACTTAAACTAAGGTAAACTAATCTACGGACAACACACACACCCCCGCCCCAGGGAGGAATCGAACCTCCGACGGCGAGCAACCGCGCGACCCGCAGCGAGGCGCCTTAGACCGCTCGGCTCGAAACTATCTATTCTCCTTGCATATCCGTTAGCCTCAATGAAACATAATCATTAAAACTGTTCCATCTTATCTGAACTGTGCTAGTGGACGGCCATAAGTATTCACACAGTCACATATGCTGCACTGTCTGATTTAGCTGCATACATCTACTACCGTGTATTCATCACCTTGCTTCTAATAACACCATTCATCTTGTCCTGCTTTGATTGTACTAGCTTTCTTGTTACTGTTGCGTCAATCTTGCCCCATACTTGAACAATCACTTTGAAACATTACTTTCCTCGGACCTTTGCCTTTCGCGGGCATGCGCTACCGACCGTGCTATCCCGACAAGACTCACGATGCCGCATCACAACTCTACTTCCGCCAGTACCTCGCCTCCTACTTTTCAAACTTCACAGGAGCTCTCCTGCAAACACGCAAGACTAGCACTCCTGGAAGAAAGGATATGGTGGAGACATGGCTTAGCCACAGACTAAGGGATGTTTCCATAACGAAACTTTCACTGTGAATCGGAGTATGCGCTGGCAGATTAAAATTGGGTGATGGAACCGGGAATAGAAACTGGGACCTTTGCCTTTTGCGGGCAAGCGCACTACCGACTGTGCTATCCCGATACGACTCACGATGCCACCTCACAACTCTACTTCCGCCAGTACCTCACCAAAGGTCTCAGGTTCGAGTCCCGGTTCCGGCACACAATTTTAATCTGCCAGGAAGTTTCATATCAGCGCACACTCCGCTGCAGAGTGAAAGTTTCATTCTGATTACTTTCCTCGTTTGGTAGAAGACTGTGAATGAATAAAATTCGGTTGAAATGAGAATGCAGGAAATTTCACGGCGCTTGTGCTTGACTTTAAGGACAACGTTCAAACAATAAAGTTTGGTTATTTCACACTCAAACAATCAGCGTATACTCTCGTAATTCTAGCAAAGGCCGAAAACATGAAAATAATTATTTCATTACGAAAATGTGCGAATAATGAAAACGGAGGACCGAATATATGGAATAAGAGCATGGAAGGTCAAATTTACGTACTTCATTAGAACATCAGAGCAATACAGATACAATTACTTACAATGCCACTATTCAGTTCGACTGCAAAGACAAGTCTTTGTGTATCCATCTTGCTTTGATGGATACTGGAACAGCGGCGTTCTATTATTGTCAAAAACTTTTGGATTTATTCGACTTCTTTCGAGAATACACTATTCTCTTCTTCAGACCTTTTAAGAATCAATGCTGTAATGCATTCTAGCCCTCCATTGCGTATCAAACTATCATTTCAAGATGTAGCCAAGTTGTTATATCGGTGGACAGTGTGGGACATCGCGCAGTACCTTCCCGCCCTATCCAACCGTCACAATTAAAACGTCACTGGCAATTTTACATTGTGTGCGGCACATCCATCATACTGGAACCACACTGATAGACGAGTTTCTAATCCTAGATCCTCCATGAGGAGCGCTGGTGTGTGTTGAAGAAATGATGCATATCGCTGTACTTTTAATGTTCCACAGTAAAAATAAGGACCTACAATACAGTTAGCCATGATACCGCACCAAACACTCCATTGTCATTGATGAGCAACTTGGCGAATCCAGTAGTGCATATTCCGCAGGTCCGCGCAAAATGTACAAATGTTTGTAAAGCTTATGGGACTTAACTACGCCGGCCGCGGTGGCCGAGGTGACTGAGGCGCTACAGTCACGGTCAGCACGGCCACTGCGGTCGGGGGTTCGAATCCCCCCTCGGGCATGGATATTTGTGCCGTCCTAGTTCGTAAGTAGTTCATAAGTAGTTTGTAAGTGTAGGGACTGATGACCCCGTAGTTAAGTCCCATAAGCTTAACAAACATTTGAACATTTTGAACTTAACTACGGGGTCATCAGTCCCTAAACTTACAAACTACTTATGAAATAGCTTATATTAAACACGGCACAAACATCCATGCCCGAGAGGGGGGTTCGAACCCCCGACGGGGAACGGCCTCAACCATCGTAGCATAACGCCTCAATGCGCTCGGCCGCTCCGCCGCGGCGGAGATCCACATTAGCATGATTTGTAAATGAAGCCTCGCATGTGAACAAGGTAGTGCTTAGTAATATCGGAGTACCTTGAATGCTTCAATGCAGAACGACATAATGCAATGTAGAATGCAGAGTAATTCCCGAACAGTCCTTGGTGCTGTGAGATATGGAACGGATGAAGCCCATGCCGATGCATGATTCTGACCATATTACTGTGCCTCATTCCTACAATTTGTCGTACACTCACCTAAGGACTGTGCGCTACAGCAGTCACACCGCATTCTCGTTTGCAGTGCCTATCGCTAGCGTTGTACGTCCATGTTATGTGGGAGCCTAGCTTCCCGTTTCCGTGACTGTCTTGCAGATGTTGCCAGTGGTTCGACGTGACGAACACCACCGATCTGGATAGCATTCAGCGTACAGTGTCACAGCTGTGGCTGTGTTTCTGTGTCATTCGGCATAAGTTAAAATAATATCTAGTTTCTTTTCATTACTGAAAGCAGGCGTATCGACTATATGACGGTAAATATAACAAGCGACACTAAAACAGTTTTTAATGTGACACATATGTGAATTACATTACAGTTTGAGAGAATTTCAGCAGACCAGGTTAGAAGATGCACACTGAAGATAGAGCGTGTCTTGGTGATAATGGTTTGTTTACAGCAGCTCACATGCGCCATTGTAGGCAGTTCCTGCTATGAGACAGTATTACATGCGATGCATTACATCAGAAACTGTGACGCCGTTGCTATCCTTTACAAGCCACATACTTCAAAATGTGTGAGGTTTAGAAACATGAAAGCTAGTGTGTTACCATTAATTTAGCCTCTAGTTGTCATTTTGCAATAACAAAACTTATGCATATCATTCTGTTTGCGCATTATTTGATATATTATAACAGGTAGATGAGTTAAAGTAAATTACAGCTCAAGAAGGGGCTAAACTATTCAGTTTTAAAAGTTGAATCAATGAAATATGGGCCAATGATGTGTTGTCATACAATACCATGCAAAACATCAACACTCCATTGACATAACACGTCAATCACATCAAGCTTACCGGCAGCTTGAGGAACACGCTTGAGTCACAGAGCGTGCTCCAACCGTGCGCTTAATTTATTTCAAGTGTCAAAAATGTTCAAATGTTTGTTAAGCTTAAGGGACTTAACTACGGGGTCATCAGTCCCTAAACTTACAAACTACTTATGAACTACCTACAACTAAGGACGGCACAAATATCCATGCCCGAGGGGGTATTCGAACCCCCGACCGTAGTGGCCGTGCAGACCGTGACTGAAGCGCCTCAGTCCCCTCGGCTACCGCGGCCGGCATTTCAAGCATCGCAATTTTCAGGGATGTAATTGACGTATTGCGATGCAACCAAGGCCATCATTTTGGATTTTTCATGTTATTGATTGATTTAAAAATACATATGTTTGAATTGAAAATAATATTTGTTTACGTTTTAAAATTTCGCATAATATTTAGCTTTCTAAGCTCCTGCCGACCGTTCATGCTGGTGAAAACCGTTTTCGAATATCTGTTGTTGTTCCTGAGATATTTGGGGTGACAGAGGTAGGTGACACCCTGTGGTCGTGGAAATCCCTTGTTCAGGATCTTGTTAAAAAAACTAAATACTGGGTTGTTCACCATTAGAGCCGTTTCTGAAATAAGTGATAGTTCAACACGAAAAGTAATAATTTTTGGGTATTTTATGATGTATGGTATTATGTTTTGGTAACGCCTTTGATTTATGGATCGGCGGTACGCGCAGTGTGTGTGGTAAGCCCACGTACCTCTTGTCAACCCCTGCTTAGTAACTACGAATTATGAGATTGGCCTCTCAATACACATTTATTAATATCGTTTCATGTTGTTAATATTAGTTACTAACTTACATTTAGTTAATACTAGACATTAATCGAATCTGCATTTGGATCGGATTTCCTTGACCCTTGTGCAAAAATGTGTGCAGTGTTATGCCGCATACATTTTTAATAAGCTGCTAGGAGAATTCAAAGAGTTTAGTAGTAATCCACACACTTTCAAAGTTAAACTGAAGAGTTCAGTCATGGCTTACGCCTTCTATTCTGTTGAGGAATTCCCGGAAGAATTAAGCTATTTTATGTGATGCGTTGTTGATTCTTTTCATATACGCTTAGACTTGTCGTGTGCTTAAGATTGCTATACGTTTCACTTTATCAAGTACTACTGCTTCGTTACCATCTGATGTACTATCTCGTTCCTTAACCATCAAGGCTTGCTCCTTAATTCCGACCTGCAGAACGTGATAAATAAATAAATAAAAAATAAATAAATAAATAAATAAAAAGAAATAAAAAAAGAAAATAAAACCACGCTTTGAAGACGATACGTGTGTTCTCAATAAGAACCTTCTCTTGTCTTGCAACTTCGGAATAAGATGCCTCGTATGAATTCACGTTAGAAGTAGAAAAACCGTCATACAGTATTTTGAGTGTTTAGTTGCATCTCTATAAGGATCTGCCTTGAGCAAAACACTGTTTTGTGTTTTTATATAGCCATACATGTTTCGTTGTAGCACCTTCAGGGGTCCTTTTTATTATTCGTTTTACGTGTTTTAGTAGTTAACTGTTATCCTACATCATTTGTGTAGGTATTCGTTGACAGTTTGTCATCTGCAAATTTCTTGCTGATTTCATTGCTGGAGTATTGACGGAGAATAGCATTATTTCAGTTTTCACTGTCCTGAACAGTGTAAATTCTTTCGGGCATATGCGGAAGAGCAGACGCACATACAAAGACACACACACACACACACACACACACACACACACACACACACACACACACTTCTACAGTGTAACACACTGAATTCCGGCAACGCTAAAAGACACATGACAAAGCCACAGAATATGTTAGTCCAGTCCTCAGACAAAGGAAGAGTGATTTACAAAAATAATACGTCAAATTTCATTACAAATTCTGAATCTAGATGAAATCTTAAGTTCATTCATTGCACACTCAGACCGGTTAATCAGTTAATTAATAATAATTAAAATTTCATCGCACGATTAAGGCATAAGACTTTCCAGGCCCACAGACACTACAAATATATTGTCTGCATAGAGAAGCATCGGCTGGAGGGAGCAGCATAATTTTGGCACTGCACATTTAAATAGCACAGGGAAATGGCCAAGATGACGAAATCTTGTTCAGTTTCCCTTCGCCCCTTATTTGAAACCGTCACCGTAGCACTTGGAAGCGGAGGGAGACGAGTTTTCACGTTCTGCGCACCAGTTCAGGCCACCCAAAATGACGGTTGGAACTCGTCAATGCTTGCGGTCGCAAGACAGGTAACGGTGATTCCTCCCTCCTCTGTTAGGTTGGATACAGAGACCTCTTCGCCAACCGCGGAGGTGCACACGAATGTATTGGTCACTTCTTTAGATAGCCTGGGGAGTAGCTCACGAGCTCATTCGGTTGCAGTTCCTGGAGGTATCGACGTCGGAAGATCAGCGTGCTGCAGTTACCGTCGTTTAGTGACACGTGCTTCCAATTATCCTGGGAGCAAGCAGCCTGTCTTTTACTTCCGCGCTGGGCTCGACATGATCACCGACACGACATACTTCGGATCCCTCGTGGTCGCCATCGCCTTACTTCTGCGCTTGCGCCGTCTATTCGGGTGCTGATACTCTGGTATGTAGGATGTTCGATGCTTAGGTCCGACCCCTGTTTTTGTGATCGTGCGCGAACTCGTGGCTAGTTTCTTGCCATTCGTCTTAAACTCTCTCTGAGGACTGGTTCTTATTTATATTCTTACTCTTGTATGTAATTTGCGACTTGGCCTATAGGAGGTCCATTCCACGCCCAGTGGTTGCATTCAGTGTGTGAGGCTTAATGGAAACTTATGACACGTCTACATCGCCTCTACGCGCTTTAATTTTAATGTACGACGTATGTCCATAAAGTAAGTTCCGTTTGGTTATAAAAATAAACGTGTACAGATACAGAAAAAATATTTATTGTACAAAAATATTCTACTATTAAACTACTTTTCTACATAGCATCCGAAATTCTGTAGGCATTTGTCATAGCGTGGCAGAAGTCTTTGTATGCCTTCTTCGCAGAAGGTTGCCGCTTGTGTATTCAACCATTTGGTAACATGTTCTTTCAGCTCGTTATCATCGCTGAAGTGTTCACCACCATGGACAGGTTTTAGGTGTAAGAAAAAAGTCGCTAGGAGCGAGAGTGTACGGAGGATGATCAAACACGTCCCAGTGAAATCCCCGTAAGAATTGTTTGGTCACATTCGCCTAGTGAGGTCGGGCGGCAACGTGAAGTGAAGAAGAAGACTCCTTTCATCTCTTCTTACGCCTAAAATCTGTCCTTGGTGGTCAACACTTCAACGATGATGAGCTGAAAGAACATGTTTGCCACATGGCTGAATACACAGGCGGCAACCTTCTATGAAGAAGGCACACAAAAACTCGTCCCACGCTATGACAAGTGCCTACAAAATTTCGGAAGTTATGTAGAAAAGTAGTTGAACAGTTGCAGATTTTTATGCAATAAATATTTTTTCTGTATCTGTTTAAGTTTGGCTTATATAAGCAAACGGAACTTACTTTGTGGACATACCTCGTATGTTTCGACTGGGTATCCCAACTTTCATTTTTCTGCAGTTTACCTTACTGTCCAGTTTGGTCAACCTTTTACCAGGCGCTGTAAAGCCCTGCCGTAAGAGACGAACTCCGGCCGCCTGGGACAGAAGATCTGCAGGTGAGGGAATAGTCGGAGACTCTTTGAAGAGTAATTTTCCCATATTTTCTTTATTCAGCTACAGCTGCACCCAATATGCCTTATGCTACAAGAGGAAGCATGTAATCGGAGATATCCAGTATTACTTCATGGGGCAGTTGGCTTATTTTCATGCCCGTCTGGTTTTGAGACTATCTGGTCTTGATGGTATCTGCTGTTGCCTCAACTGTGAATAAATAAATAGCAGCTCTATGGTAGAGTATTGCTTCCGGTCTCGTAACAGCGGGCACCCATTCCGTAGGCAGTTATCACGTTCGAGACAAACTCACGGCCGGCCGGAATACCGCTTAGCTATTGAGAAGAAGGAAGGCTATTGCCGCAGTAGCGGGCAAACGTAGGGGCAGCTTCAACTGGAGAATGCGGAATGTTGCCCGTGGCCGGGCTAGCAGCCCAGCTATACAGGCCAGCATGCAATATTCGCGGCGTGGCGGCCGATCGCTGTTTACGACTGTCGGCTGTTTACGAGTCCCCGCTGGCCGCCAGAGGGCAGCACGTAGGCAGAGGGCAGCACGACGCTGCACTATTCACAACGCCCGCCCCACCTGTACGTGTGTGTGTGTGTGTGTGTGTGTGTGTGTGTGTGTGTTACCTGCTGCTCAATAGTCTCGTCTGCTACGCTGACTAGGAGGGACCATCTGTCCGGTGAAGTTCATTGCTGACTGTAGCTGCAACTTGTTCCCTGACAGGATGCAAACTGGAGAAATCAGGCGTACACAAAGACGGAACTACTAGTTCAGGTCGTAGTAGGTTCTACAGAATTGTAGGGACACGCGAGTCTATATTGTTTTCGACGTAGGAAAAAATGTTGACAATATGGCGAGGAAGCAAACTAAAATGTTTGTTACTGCTCGTACTCCTCCGGTCTCATGCCCACTCTTACACATTCACCTACAGTGACCTACAGTGACATTATAAAGAGTCTCCCATTTTGACTCCAAATATCTTTGAAACAAAAATAGGTATCCAAAAACGACATTCGCTGGCAGCCACGTATGACAGAAGCTCATGAATGCAAATACTGTCAGACATTCCAAAACGTAAACAAATTTCTACCGTCATTTAAAACTTCCGGACTGATAAGCCTTGTCGATTTATAAAACTTTAACGTTTCATCTTCGGCTGCGGAAGACATCTACAGAGGTAGAGTGGCGAACTGTGATGAGAACTTTAGGGAGCGCCGTATATATAGGCAATGTAGAGGGCACCATAAGACATCACGTGATGTCGGCTACGACACTATCTCTGGTATTGCCAACATTCTTGGCAGAGAAGAATCGATTGTCATTCCGCTGGTGTAAAGCAGAAGTCCAAATTCTGTCTAATTTAACAGCTTCCTCTTTCCTGTTAAAATTATTGCGATGTTTATATATCTCGATTTCTTCTCTATATGTGCGCGCATGATAGTGTGAAGTTTTTGAGATGACACTAGTCTCATTAAATTTAATTTCATGGTTGCCTTCTTGGTATACATGTTCCACTACGGCCGATTTCTCCGTGTGCCCAAGGCAGCAGTTCCTTTTATGTTCGACCAGACGAGTATTGACGCTTCTTTTAGTAGTTCCAATGTAGACTGAACCACAGCTGCAGGGAATTTTATATACACTTGGTGTATTCAGCGGATGTCGTACATCTTTTGCAGATCTTAAATATTCTTTTATCTTCCTTGTAGGTCTGAAAATGGTTTCTACCCCATACTTGTCCAGCACTTTTCCAATACGTTACATTGTATGATCAAATTTCTACCGTGTTTCCTCCCCGGACTGCATTTGTTTTCCCTTCCTCTCCTTTGCTATCCTCACTCCTTCCCCTCTTCACCGGGGGTCTGATGACCTTAGCTGTTTGTTCTCCTGTCCCAAACAACCAGCCAACCAACCAACCGTAAACAAATATTTTCAACACAAACATATGTCATTTTAAATGCATACCTGATATTTTTATGCAATCAATATCATGAGAAAGCACAGAAAGAATGGCGTGGGTTGCATCATAATATGTCAATTACATACCAACAAACAGCGAAGCGTAGTTGACGCTTGAAATAAACCTCTCGGTTAGCCGTGTGGTCTAATGCATCGGGGAGGCGTACAGGCCCCGGTTCGAATCCGCCCGTCGGTTTAACAAAGGGGAGCGGAGTGCCGGCCAGTGTGGATGTGGTTTTTAG
This sequence comes from Locusta migratoria, assembly GCA_026315105.1. NCBI lineage: Eukaryota > Metazoa > Arthropoda > Insecta > Orthoptera > Acrididae > Locusta > Locusta migratoria. The sequence continues at coordinate 810,934,094 of CM048744.1, read as the reverse complement.
GCGGTTTTCCACATACTGCCTAGGTGAATACTGGGCTGGTACCCAAGTCACAATTCGCAAAGATTTCGTAACATTTCACACATATGTAACACTAGCTGAAAACCTGGCCTTGTGTGGTTACTTATTTATTCACTTATTCAGGCTTTGAGATAGTACTTCTCTTTTCCCTTCTTTCTCTGTCCGTCTCCTTTTTTCTAAAAACATTTAACATTTATGAGAGAATATATAAAAAATACGGCTGTCTTGTATACTGCAGAAAATTTAAAGTACAGTATCCAAACAAAGATATAAATCAAAAGACAATGATATGTAAGATTCATACATTCATTTAATTAATGCAGAGGTAAGGCAGTAGTATCGTATTCAGGAGACGGAGGTTCAGACTACCCTCCAGCCATCCAGATATGTTTTTGGTGTTTTCCCTAAATCTCTCCAGGCAAATACCAGGGTGGGTCCTTTCAAAGGGCACAGCCGATTTCCTTCCCAATCTTTATCTTCCTTCCTTCCTTCCTGACTATAAACAATTTTCCTTGTTACTTATACAGGATGTGATATGAGTATTTTCTGTCTTGAGCCCATCTCTGATCTATCCGCCTGAGAAACATGGAGAATTCGAATACACTCCACAGTACTGAGCAGATTGCCCTGTGATTTATTAATCATAATAGAAAATGCAAGTCTCACTGCCAGCTGCCGGAAAGAATGGGTATTCGTCGGATGTACACTGTTTCATTCTCTTCTTTTCCTTATAGCTCAATAGAAGTCTATTGCTTCTTCCGACAGCGGTATGCGCTTTACAGTTCAAAATAACTTCATAGTTCTCAACAGCACAGTCATCTTTCTTTAAGGTCACTGGAATACAGGAGTGTCTTAGCAGTAAATAAGAAATGTAATAAAACGTGGTGCCTCATGTGAAAAGTTTTTACCCATTGCAGTATATATGATCTCATATTTAATGATTTCTATGTTGTACAGTTGTATAATTTTTCAGGTAAATATTCATTTGTGTAACTGCGGTATGCCTGTAGAAGGTGTTGCCAATATAAGTAATAGAAGAAAACTTGGTGTGTGATAGGGTGGTTTTCCATTAACGTTACTATGTGCTCATATTTCATGAACTACGTGTCGTACAGTGATACAGTTTCGAAGATACATTGAGCTGTATGTAAGTATACTGTCTGTAAAATTTCCTGCAGGAACAGGATGTAGTGTAGAAATTATAAATTGCAACGTTATACCGAATGCCGTAGTTTTACTCCGTGAACAGCGGAAAAGTACACTCCTGGCCATTAAAGTGTCACGAAGATGACGTGCTACAGACGCAAAATTTAACGGACAGGAAGAAGATGCTGTGATATGCAAATGATCATCTTTTCAGTGCATTCACACAAGGTTGGCGCCGGTGGCGACACCTACAACGTACTGACACGAGGATTTCTCATACACAAACAGCAGCTGACCGGCTTTGCCTAGTGAAACGTTGTTGTGATGCCTCGTGTAAGGAGGATAAATGCGTAACATCAAGTTTCCGACTTTGATAAAGGTCGGATTAGAGCCTATCGCGATTGCGGTTTATCGTATCGCGACATTGCTGCTCGCGTTGGTCGCTAGACAATGACTGTTAGCAGAATATGGAGTCGGTGGATTCAGGAGGCCAATATGAAACGCCGTGTTGGATCCCAATGGCCTCGTATCACTAGCAGTCGAGATGACAGGCATCTTATCCGCATGGCTGTAACGGATCGTGCAGCCACGTCTAGATCCCTGAGTCAACAGATGGGGACGTTTGCCAGACAACAACCATCTGCACTAACAGTTCGACGACGTTTGCAGCATCATGGACTATCAACTAGGAGTGGATGCGGTTACCTTTGACGCTGCATCACAAACAGGAGCGCCTGCGATGGTGTACGCAACGACGAACCTGGGTGCACGAATAGCAAAACGCCATTTTTCCGGATGAATCTAAGTTCTGTTTTCAGCATCATGATGGTCCCATCCGTGTTTGGCGTCACCGCAGTGAACGCACATTAGAGGCGTGTATTCGTCATCGCCTACTGCCGTATCACCCGGCGTGATGGTATGGGGTGCCAGTGGTTACACGTCTCGGTCACCTCTTCTTCGCATCGACGGCACTTTAAGCAGTGGCCGTTACATTTCAGATGTGTTACGACCCGCGGCTCTACTCTTCATTCGATTCCTGCAAAACCCTACATTTCAGCAGAATAATGCACGATCGCGTGTTGAAGGTCCTGTACGGGCCTTTTTGGATACGGAAAATGTTCGACTGCTGCCCTGGCCAGCACATTCTGCAGATCTCTCACCAAATGAGAACGTCTGGTCAATGGTGGCCGAGCAACTGGCTCAATACACCAGTCATTATTCTTGATGAACTGTGGTATCGTGTTGAAGCTGCATGGGCATCTGTACCTGTACACGCCATCCAATCTCTGTTTTACTCTATGCCCAGGCATATCATGGCCGTTATTACGACCAGAAGTGGTTGTTCTGGGCACTGATTTCTCTGGATCTATGCACCCAAATTGCGTGAAAATGCGGACCCTGAGTAGTGTCGGGATGGCTTAGTGGCAGAGCGCTCGTTCGGGTAAGGCAGTGGTACCAGGTTCGAGTCCCGGTTCCGGCACACAATTTTAATCAAATGTTCAAATGTTTGTAAAGCTTATGGGACTTAACTACGGGGTCATCAGTCCCTAAACTTACAAACTACTTATGAACTACTTACGAACTAGGACGGCACAAATATCCATGCCCGAGGGGAGATTCGAACCCCCGACCGTAGTGGCCGTGCAGACCGTGACTGAAGCGCCTCGGTCTCCTCGGCCACTGCGGTCGGCACAATTTTAATCCGCTACGTAGTTTCATATCAGCGCACACTCCACTGCAAAGTTTCATTCTGTTTGGGAATGTTAGCATTTTGCTAGGCAACGCGCTTGTTTTCTCTGGACACCATATACAACGCAAAATAAAGTACAGCGTAATGAAATCAAACTTTATTTACACTTAAGCCACTTGCACATGTGGGTGCACATGTTTCGCTTGTTGTGACGTACCTGCTCATTGAAGCATTAATTTAAAAGCACAGACTCTAACCGTCTGGCATACTATGCTTCTTACATTGGTTTGTTGGTAGCATAACAAGAGGGAAGTGATAACATGTAAATACAATATATCTGTTGCTGTTTGATGAACACCTTCACTCTACAGAAATCTTTATCCACAAAACACTAGACACACAGACGGGCCGCGCAGGAGTAGCCGAGCGGTCTGGAGCGGCACGCTGCAGATCGCATGGCCTCCCGCGTCGGTAGGGTCACCACGTGTTCGTCATCAGAAAAGAGGACAATTAATGTAAAAAAGAGGACAGTTTATTGTTAACATACAGTAATTTACAACTTAATTAATGAACCACGTAAAACTACTATAAACTAAATCAGTAACCTTGTGTGGTTATTGTAAAACAAAATATTACGAACCTCGACAGTTTATTCATCATCACTAGAGACAATTGTCTCATTCTTGTCTTTTTCACTTTTGAACCAATATTTGAGATCCAGTATTAAACCTTACAATACTTCTACGACTTACCATTATTTACAACGAGTATGCACGTTCCAGTAGGGCAAATCAAACGTTCCATTTCATGTTCGTTTCTTCCTCCCTTGAATGATTTGTATTTCTTCAAGAGCACATCTTTCAATACTAACTTTCCTTTCGGCATTTCGTAGTTGTATTTAAGTTCGTAATTTATTTTGAAGCAAAATTACAGCTTTAACCTAAACTACAAAGTATATCAAAAGCAACGCCAAAGAACATAATGCAGAACACAGAATGATAGACAATTGGGTTCATTCGCAGAAGTTTCGAATCGTTTGCTACTGCAGACCCATGAAATTGTTGTAAACTGCAATTTCTCTCTGAGTATTCGCGTGATAGTTGCGAACAGTTTGGACTTGCAGTGCGAACGAATCCGTTGTCGCCAATGCCACAAAAGTAAATTTTCTTTCGAGAAAAAAAAAAAAAAAAAAAAAAAGGGAAAAAGAGGACGTATGGTAACCCTAGTTAAGCTGTTCTAACGTGAAATTCTTAGAAGCCAGTGTATCTTGCATTGTTGCAGACCTTTGTTCTTAATTGGCTACTATTCTGCGACAATTGTCACGCCAGGTACTTCAATTGTTTTAAAGTAGCTTTACCTCAGAGCAGCGGTGGCGTAGAGAAGAGAGAATTCTAGAAAAAAAATTACATTGTTAGAAAAACGGTTAAATTATCTAGATTTAGTGATTGTGACACTTCAGAGAGTTGTATTTACGCATTTTCAGATTGAAACAGTTGCATAACGCAGAAAAGAGGTCAGTTCCCCATTTTCCTAAAAAACCCGGCCGGACCATTTTTAGGGTCCAAAAAAGAGGACATGTCCGGGTATAAGAGGACGTCTGGTAACCTTACGCGTCGGAGGTTCGAATCCTCCCTCGGGCATGGATGTTTGTGTTGTCTTTAGTCTAAACTAGATCATAAGTAGTTTGTAAGTTTAGGGACTGATGATGCCGCAGTTAGGTCCCATGACCTTCACAAACATTTTTTTTTGAACACACAGACGGAAGAAGCGGAAGAAGTGTTTTCCCTTTGAGCGCCACTAATAAGCACCCCCTGCGCTGTCGGTCTGGAGCACCCCACCCCACTCTGCGGCCGCTACCCTTCTGACACGCCACACGTTTCACGCCAAAGCTCCCCTTTCCGCCTGCCCCTTGTGTTTACCGCCGGCAGGCTGAAGCGCGCCTGTAGCGCGGCTGAGTAAACAGACTGGCGATCATAGCCCTCGCCGCTGAGCCCACGAAATTAAGCGCAAACAACGCAGCCGCCGCGTTCCAGCGCCGGATATCCCAGCCTGCCGGAGCAGATATCGCAAGTGCCGCCCCTGTCCTGTCTGCCTCTTGGATTAGTTCTCACTTAAGTCTTATATTAAAAAAAAAAAAAAAAGTATTAGAATCGTAAGTAGGAAATTGTGTTTCTTCAGGTCCTGTCAGTGAACTTTTTTGACAAGGACGAAGTCTGCATCTACATACATACTTAACAACTCTTCCAAAAGAGCGTGGCGGAAAGTAGCTACTAAAAAAGGTAAGGTAAAGCAGGCCACAATCCGAAGATTGGTTTGAACACCACAGTGCTTTACTAAGCATGGTCCTGTTTGGAGGTGGTATGCCGTTGCCTTCCTCAGACTTTCGAACTGACTTACCCAGCCAGTTATAGGGGGACCTACAGTTTAACGTGGGTTCCGAACCACGGTGCTACTCGGTATTTTTCACATGAGCAATACTGGCAGAGGTGAAAGAAGTGGAAAGTGACATAAAAATCCTAGGACCTGGCGGGGATCGAACCCGCGACCTTTGGATTTGTAGTCTGGCACTCTACCACTGTGCAACCGAGGTGCACCTACCAATACTAATTACTTGCTTTCCTATTCCACTCCCGTATTGAACGAGGGAAAATCGAATTAAAAAAAAAAAAAAAAAAAAAAAAAAAAAAAAAAAAAAAAAATTGTGTGTGTTCTGTAAAAGTTTTCAGAAAGAGTAATTAACTTTTCAGACTTAACCCTTTCGACAAATGGACAAAAAGTGCTAGAAAAAGGTTTTAAATATGCCCCTCCCTATCCTCCATCAGAAAAACAGTTAGAACTCATGAAGGTAGATATTGAATATGCATTAGGTAAATACTTTACAGCAAAACATTTTGTTGCCATGCAATGAAGAAAGTAGCAACATTCGACTGCAACGCCCTACAGGCTAAGGATTTTCATACCCTCATTAACTTCAGGAAGAAACTACAGCAACAGGATATCATTGCAACACAATCTGATAAAGGCAACAGTATTGTACTTTTGAACAAACTAGATTATCTCCAAAAGATCATTGACTTCCTTAGCCCTGCATGTTTCCAAGTCCTTCCTAAGGTTCCTACCACAAAATTCAAAGAGGTAATTAAGAGTGTAATTAGTTCATGCAAAAGCATATTTAAAGATTATTAAGTACGGTCCTTAAGCAACATGAACCCTACCCATCCAAAACCATATGGACAACCTAAGTTACATAAACAGTTAGTACCTATCCGCCCAGTACTGTCCTCATACGCTGCTTCTTCTTACAAACTAGCCAAGAAATTGGACGTGTTAATTAAAAGTAAAACAAAATTCAAAGCCAAAGAAACTTGTAGAGCACACACAGAACTGTTTTTTTTTTTTTTTTTTTTTTTTTTTTTTTTTTTTTTTTTTTTTTTTTTAATTTATTTGATTATGTTCCACCAAGAAGCGACGGAAGAATCAGTCAAAATCGAATGCTTGTATGCGTTTATACGAGCCCTAGTCTCTCTGATCTTATCTTCGTGGTCTTTATGCGAAGAGTACGTTGGCGGTAGTAGAATCGTTCTGCAGTCCGCTTCAAATTCCGGCCCTCAAATCTCGGAAAGAACGCCGCTTTCCCTGCAGCGACTCCAGTTTGAGTTCCCGAAGCATTCCCAACACTCGCGTACTAATCCAGTAGCAACCCTAGCAGCCAATCTCTGATCTAAAACTCCCTGGCGGATTAAAGTTGTGTGCAGGAACCGGGACTCCATCCTAGGACCTTTGCCTTTTGCGGGTAAACTCTCTACAGACACCCCGACACGACTCACGATGCCGCCTCACAATTTTACTTCCACCAGGACCTCGCCTCCTACTTTCCAAACTTCACAGAAGCTCTCCTGCGAAACTTGCAAGACCACTACTCCTGGTGATCTCGCGGTGGCCGAGGGGACTGAAGCGCTCCAGTCACGGTCTGCACGGCCACTACAGCCGGGGGTTCCAATCCCCCATCGGGCATGGATATTTGTGCCGTCCTTAGTATTAATTCATAAGTAGTTTGTTTTGAATCCCATCCTCGTCGCCACATTTGTGTCCCAGCCTCGTCGCCGCTTTTGTGTCTCGTTTCCGTCGTAGGTGTCGGTGGCCGAGTGGAATGAGACCGACACAGAAATAAAGATAGCACGCTGGTGCAGGTACGGAGGGGAGCAGCCAGAACTAGAAACACTAGAGTAAATTAGAATGAGATATATATTGCACAGAATTTATACAATACTTAACTTTTACATAGTACTGCAGAATGTTGATACATAGTTGACCTAGAGTCCGGCCTAGTGCCTAACTGATAGCCAAGTCTTCACTGGTGCCTATCGGATTCCGAAGTCTTTACTGGTTCCTAACTCAGTCCCAAGTGAACGATGTCGTTCACTGGTGGCCACGAGCGGAGTTGCAGCAGAGGGCGCTCGTGGCTGTCGTCGTAAGAACGCCGCGCACTTTGTACTTGTGCGACACCACAGTTTGTAAGTTTAGGGACTGATGACCCCGTAGTTAAGTCCCATAAGCCCTACAAACATTTGATTTGAAGAAAGGTTATGGTGGAGACATGGCTTAGCCACAGCCTAAGGGATGTTTCCAGAAAGAAACTTTCACTCTGCAGCTAAGTGTGCGCTGATTTGAAACTTCCTGGTATTAAAATTGTGTGCGGGAACCAGGAGTCGAACCTGCGACCTTTGGCGGACAAACGTTCTACCGACTGAGCTATCCCGACACGTCTCACGATTCCGCCTCACAACTTTACTACCGCTAGACCTCGCCTCCTACTTTCCACAATTTCATTTCGCCGTGCAGCGTTACGCCTTTATATTTAATGGAAGCGACTCTATCAAGCACCACACTACAAAAGCTGTATTCGAACAATACTGGATTGTTACATTTTTTCAATATTTACAGCTGGCTGTCATTCCTGACACTATTACTATCCTGTCTTAATATTTTTAAGTATTAAATGAATAATGAGCAAAACTAGACTTTCTCGTTAGAGTAGTTGACAAACATAGCTGATGTGAGACAAATGACTATCTCAGTTAATTCAAAGATTATACGAAAGAACCAGTTTGCGGCCTGTTAAAGTAAATCAATTATTATGTTCATACAGGATAAGTTCGGCAGTACAACGATAATTCTCGAAAGAGAAATATTTCTCGATATTGACGTTCAACAATTTGTGTCGATTTCCATTTAATTGATTGCTAAATTAACAGTTTTATGACAAAATACTAAATCGACTTTGGACAAATAAGACTGTTTGCCGACGTTTGACAATTCCATATTAAATGTTGATCCTGAGAGGGAATAGCAGTTCACAAAGCTGCTGGAGTGGAAGGACTGAACCCACACGAGGGTACTCTAAGACAAATTTATTTCATTATTTTTTTGTATGCACATAACTGCATGGTGGCAAAAGCACAGGCAATTTACCATAATCATGGAAGTGTATAGAAATGCTATTCAACTCAATCGCTGTAGCCTCAAAACAGTTTTAAATAAAGGCTACGCCAAAAACAATCTTATGCACTAAACATTACAGTTTAAACAATACATTAATATTAAAATCAAATCAATTACAAAATGTTCAAATGTTTGTATAGTTTATGGGACTTAACTACGGGGTCATCAGTCCCTAAACTTACAAACTACTTATGAACTACTTACGAACTAGGACGGCACAAATATCGATGCCCGAGGGAGGATTCGAACCCCCGACCGTGACTGGAGCGCCTCAGTCCCATCGGCCACCGCGGCCGGCAAAATCAATTACAAGTGCCACTGGTATTTTCAACCGGATTGAATTTTAACGAGCTTTGGAAACAGCTGACATTACAGAGAACGAAATTAAAACATTAGAAACACAAGGCACGTCAGCAACTGTCCGCAAGCCTTCGCCTCGCTGACAAATTTACTAAAGAAGAAGGCAGCAGTCTTCTTGCGCTTCCAAACTGGCGAGACTGCCAGACTATGATTAAAGAATGTGCCCCTCCTAACGCTCCATCGAGCTACACTAGTAACAGTACACTCTGAAACATAAGAAAACAAAATTACTACCAATGTCACTCGCACAAAATTTGCTTCGTTAATATTGGGGCGCGTTTGATGTAGCTTGACCTTGCTGCTACCAATACTAAAATAAAAACACCTGTAATATAACACTTCAATTGACAAATCGAGAAACAAGAACAGTCACAGAAACACGAGATTACTGTTCAATAATGAAGTGCACTACCAGTTTCAGGTCAGGCTCGTAATAACCAAACAAGCAGAAGAGCCACACTTCAAATGTCACTGATGTAACATAGGGTGCCTTTAGTAGATTTCAAACTAACCAGCTAGACATAAATTTTCCCATATATACATGTGGCGTCTGTTCCGAAGAGCAGACGTCACTTCTGATCCTGCAGCTGTCTTTATTTAATATTCACAGAAAATATGACATCAACTGAGATTGGGCAAAGCTGAAAATGTGTACCTAGCCGGGATTCGAAACCGGGTCTCCTGCTTTCTAGGCAGTTGCGCTGACCCCTACACCACTTTTTTTTATTTTTTTATTTTTTTGCCTTCTCGGCCCGGCTTCATCGCCTTTAAACGAAAGATCATCTGAAGGTAAATAAAAACTTCTTCTTTGTTTATGTACTGGGTGCCACTTGTTGTTATCCTCTTGCTTTTTTTTTTTTTTTTTTTTTTTTTTTTTTTTTTTTTTTTTTTTTTTTTTTTTTTTGGGTCGTGTTCTTCGCAGCAGACTGTCCTCACGCAGTGCTCTTCTTCGCGTGGTTTATATCCATGTTGTAATCCCCAAGCACTAAGCTTGGTCTCGTGTCCGTCGTCTGTCTCTCTCGTTGCTTATTTTGACTTCTCGTAGCCCTGTGCGTTACAGTCGGCGGAGCCACACGATGGCCTACTGTACAAAGTCGTAATAAATAAATAAATCAAAGAAAAACAATAGCAGGGTAAACCTGCAATAACAAATTTGGTCCTTCCTCCACTGTCCCTAATGTAGGAAATGAAAGTCTCCATGTAACAACAAAAATAAATAAAAAACTGAAGAAACGAAATCATAATTGAGTGCCAGCGACCATACATTTGCTACAGACGCTGCCAGGAAAAACCTTTCCGTCGTGTATGTCTTCCTTTCTGTTCTTACTCTGTCAATCGTTTCGTCACAGATCTTAGTTTCAATTGTTCATCCATGTATCTTTTTCTTTTCTTCTTTAAATTATCTCGAAATCTGTGATATCCGAGTAACCAAGGAGCGCTTCCACTCTTCTGTCGTGACCGAGAAATGGAAACAAATTCTCAAATCATTACGGTAACGTGTGGAACAAAAAATTTTGCACTAATCTTTTGTATTTTGGGCATTTCCGGAAGTTATGATGTTCTTCCGTAATATATTGTACGTATTCGTTCAAACTCGCATTTTTATACGTCAATGTAAAGTATGCGAATCGGCCGATGACCCATGCATAGCTGATGTTTTTTGTTTTTGGAAATAAATGCCAGTCCGGCCATAGGACATCTCGAAGCGTTATCGTACTTTCAGCAGTCCTGTTGATTGTAGCTAGTTTTTTTCTAGTCCATTTCCAGATTTGAAATTTATCTCTGCACGTGAGTGTGTGTGCCAATGTGTCGACGACATGGCAGTGTTCACAGTACGGACTCTGTTTGAGGTGAATCTTGTGGAGTTTTTCTCCTGTTGGAACCTTATCATTCACAATGTCATACCAGACGGATTCAGTTCGTGATGGAAGTGTGGAATTGTTAATATTCTTCCAAACGTTCGTCCAATCAATCTGTGGGTACTTCAACTCCACAGGGTTTGGTCTGTGCCGTCTCGTAAGATGACCATAAATTTTTGCAGTGTTGAAGAGCTGTCGCAGATTTGGAATGTAACTGCTTTCGAGGTAAAAAAGCCGGACGTAGTCAAGTTGTGCATTTATGCGTCCAACGTTGACGGGGGCAGATTTACTGATGGGGGCTAGGCTGGTGAATAGTATCTGCGTGATTGTTTTATGCGGAGACTGTAGGATTTTTCCAGTACGGTTCAAAAACATAGCAGTGCATTGTAGTTGGACGTCTTTCACTCCCAGGCCCCCTTCTGTCCGAGAGAGCGCCATAGTTGGCAGGTTGACCTTGAATACGTTACCTCGCCAAATGAACCAATACGCTGCTGCAAAAATCTTGTGGGCTATGTCCTTTGGTGGAGGTAGTACCGCGGCTATGTGATATATTTTACTGAGTGCGTAAAAATTCACGAATAGGGCTCTCTGTAGCCTGTTTAGATTCCTATTTTTGTTGTCATGGAGTGTGGCGCGGAATATATTGAGTTTATGAGTCCAATTGGCAATGGCCATCTCCCTTGGATTCGGCGTTAGAATCATACCTAAGTGGGTGATCCGATTTATGGGTTACAACCATGTTAAATGCATGTTCTCCGAACGTGGTCCTATAGGTAATATCTTTGATTTGAATTCATTGAGTTTAGCACCAGATGCATTGGCATATGCTTGGATCACTTCTCGTGCAGTTTCGATTTCAGCTGTTCTGTTCACGATAAGACTGACATCATCAGCATATGCGTGACATACTGTCTTGATACCAAACATTTGTAACCCTTCGAGTCTCAGGTGCAGCTGTGAAAGTAGAGGCTCCACGGCGATGGCGTACAGCGTCATTGAGAGAGGGCAACCCTGCCTCACTGACTTCTTGATGGGGACTGGAGTACTTATTTGACCATTGATTTTGATTCTGGAGTACGTTCCTGAAATGCAATTACTTATGAGCTGTATGAAATGAGCACTAATCCCCATTCGTCGCATAACGTTCAACAGAAATAAGTGGTTTACACGATCGAACGCTTTGTCAAAATCTAAAAACATCAGCGCTACATTGCAGTTGCACAACCATGATAAGGTTGTGATATCCCTGTATTCACTTAATGCGTTAACCATAGATCTGCCAGGAGCCACTCTCATTTGATAGGGGCCAAGGATCTTGGGTAGTATAGATTTCAGTCTATTGTTTATGATTCTGGTAAGAAGTTTATAATCTGAATTCAGAAGAGTTATCGGCCGAAAGTCTGTCAACGATGTGGTGTGTGCCTTTTTCGGAATTAGGACGAGGAGCCTTTCCGTAAACTGCGACGGCGGCTGCACTTCCCCCAGCAGTTCGTTGTACATTTTAGTTAACTCTGGCCCTATGACATTCCAAAAGCAAGCATAGAATTCAACTGGTAGACCGTCTAAACCAGCCGATTTTTTTTAGGCGATTCTTTGATCGCCGAATGTATTTCTTCCTCTGTAATATTGGCTAGAAGGTCGACATTGTCATCCCCAGTCACTGCGGGTTGGATAGCGGACATTAGAGGTTCTCCTGTCGCGGGGTCCGTTCCTGGGTCGGCGTAAAAGTCCGTGAAATATTGCACCACATAGTTTCTTATTTCCGTCTGGTGTTCATATACGTGTCCGCTTTCATCTGTAAGTTTGGAAATTAACTTTTGTTTTCCTCTCTTGGCTTCCCTGAGAAGATAATACATCGATGTATTTTCTTGCATGAGGTCGTGCGGTGAGCGCGCTCGAACTTTTTGTCCTTCCAGAGATTGTCGCACGAGAGCCGTTATTTTGGCTTTAGTGCGTTTTATTCGGGAACTGTTGTTGATTAGACTGTTGGGTTCACTGTAGAGTTCACAGAGGCATAGAAAGTAGTGCTCTATGGTACGTTTTCTCCAATATGCCTTCATACGGGCATACTGCACAATACATTTTTTTATTTGCGGTTTCGCGACTTGGATCCACCACATTATACGAGTTGGATATTTGCCTAGTGATCGGAGGCATCTCGTCCAAGTTGTGCTGACCTGCTGCCGAAGTTCTTCGTCCTGCAAAAGCGAGACGTTAAGTTGCCACACGCCCCTTCCCATGTATGTTGGTTGTTTCCTGTACTGAACGGTTATATGAAAGGCGTCATGATCTGAGAAATTGATGGGCCATATTTCACAATCCATGACATTCTGTAGAAAGCCGTTCGTCACTTACATCCTGTCTAGTCGGCTGGCTGTGAACTGGTAACATAAGTGTACCCTCGGGCGTGCGGACGAAGATGACACCAAGTATCGACGAACCCAAGTCCATTAGTTAACGATAAGAGCTCCTCGCAAAAGTTGAAGTTCGGATGCTGATTTTCGGGACGGAGAACACAATTAAAATCACCTCCGAAAATTATGGGCAGTCGGGCATCTGGTATTAACGTGACGATTTCATCACGGAACAAGGAGCTCCTCGCGTGTTTGCCGCTGGACCCAGTAGGGGCATATATATTTACAATCAGTAAATCCCATACTTTTTACAGTCATTCCCCTTCCGGACTCAAGTATCGCTTGCGTCGTACACGGTATACCGTGTTTGAATAAAACTGCCGTTCCGCCCTCACTACCAATGTTCATAATTGCGTCATATCCGAATACACCCGTAATTTTCGTCGTGACTACCTCTTGTTTTAACGCTATGTCAATGTCGGCGGCATATAAGTAGTCTCTTAAACACTGGAACTTCACATCGGAAATAATCCTATTGATGTTTAGGGTTGCAATTTTATACGTCTGCGTCATTTGTTGGTGTAGTATGCAAGTGTAGCAGACCGCAGACCCCGCTCAATAATAAATTTAGGCACTCTCCTCGTCGTCGCCCCACGGGACCCCAGAGCCCCCAGGAGGCAGGTCTTCCGCCTCCATCCGGTCTTCGACCAACGAGGTTGGTGGCTTATCAATATCCATCTGAGCTGCATCTTTCGGTCGCAAATGGTCTCTGCTTCCAACCCCGGAGGTACCAGGTATGTCACTGGTAGTTTTCCGTAGAATTTTCTTTGTGCGTAACAGTTTCTTCTCCAGTTCTTGTACTTCTTCGGCACTCTGTTTACGGGTATTACGTTTGAGTTTTCCCGTCTGCTGCTTTGAACTGTCGTTATTGGTACTTAGTATTTGCCCTGACAGAGTGGCACTAGTGGAAGTACCATGGCTCTTGCCCTGACTGGAGGACGTCACAGACGGGGAGGTCTGGTCACTATTCTTGGCAGCCGTCACAGACTGTCCTGGCGTTGGAAAGGACTCTGCTTCAGAAGTTCTGACAGGGTTCACAACCTCTGTTGGCGCCTGTTGTGTGGGAGGCAAGGCGGAGTTAACCACGACAGTGGGTTGCGGGGACAGTTTTTCCGGTTCGTCTGTGACGGATATCTCAGCCGTGTCGTGCTTTCCTCGGTCGTCCGTATTCGCTCCCGCGGCAGCCGGCAGGGCTTGCTCGCCGCGCGCGGCCGCAGCGTAGCTGGCAGTCAACACGGTCGTCACCGCGGGTCGGGGCGCCTCGCCGGCCGGCAGCTGCGCCACCCGCCGCTGTAAACACTCGGCGCGGACGTGGCCGGCAGAGTTGCACGCCGCCCAAGTCCGTGGCTGTCCGACATACATCACAATTCCGCGATAGCCGCAGACATTTATATACGACGGGACGTGCTTGGTCAAGTCGACCTTTAATTGTCTCACGCCGTTCAACACCTTAAACTTTCGAGCGTTCGACCACCGTTCAGCAACGTTACTAATAACTGTGCCGTACTGCGATATCACGGCGTTAATTTCGTCGGCTGGCACTTCAAAAGGCAATTCGAAAATCCTGATCGTCCGTATACCAAAGCCAGCATGAGCAGTGGTAACGTCTCGTATATTGCCGTATTTGAATTTTCTGCTTCCACCGCAAGATTCCACAATTTTGTCACATAATTCTGCATTTATCATTTTAACATAAGCAACACTGTTTACTATTGAAATGTGTATGCCCACAACGTCGTCAAAATCAAGTTGAAGTTCCTGCTCTAACCAATCTTCTACTTCAAATAACTTGGGTCTTGCGCAAGTTCGGTCAAAAGTGATCTTCAAGGTGTCTTGTCTGTTTAAATGTGTCATCATCGTATCATATTGCGAACTTTAACGCAAATAGCAACTGCCGCAAATAGCTCCGCGACTTACCACGCTGAGGCACAGCCGACAGCAGAGCACAAACACCGCCACGCGTCCGCTCGGCACCGCTGACGCGGACGAACTGCACCACTGGGGACACAGTGATCACCGCATTGACGGGAGGCGTGCTTAGGTAGTCCTTGCAGGTGCGGTGATCACTGTGTCCTCCGTGGTGTAGGGGTCAGCGCAACTGTCTAGAAAGCAGGAGAGCCGGGTTCGAATCCCGGCTGGGTACACATTTTCAGCTTTGCCCAATCGCAGTTGATGTCATATATTCTGTGAATATAAATTTTCCCCTTTAACAGTTTAAAAAAATTTCAAATGTGTCATACTGACTAACTCCAGGGGAAAAGGAATAGAGCGCCACGGAGCCAGGGTCGAAAGATCAAGCATGAAACACTTTGAACCGAACTACCTGCCGACAACCAGAATTTCACAGGGCGAGGAGAGGAAGCACGGCAAAAGAGTCAGACCAGCACGAGCATGTAGTATCACCGTTCAAAGTCACTTCCAGACGACGCCAACACACACACCAAGAGGCCGCGCGTTTAACACATGACGAGCCGCGGCCGCACATACAGGCTTCAGCCGTCCCACCACCGGTGACTTGTTGCTCGGGCCGCAGCAGACCCAGTTCAGCCACACACTGACGGCACCGCTCAGCCAACACAGCATCGCTCGCCGTAGAACACCTCGCCCGCCCTCTTCCTACTCGCAACCTCTCCGTACTGTCAGTGAAACCGACGCGCTCCCTCTATATCGAAGCCAAACACTAATCGGCTGGCTGGTAAAACCGATAGCTCGAATGAGGACACACACACCCCGCGACAAAATGATCCATGGACGCCACGGATCAGATCCACTGGAGATAAACTTTTTATAATATAATTATTGAATGGATGATTTTACACCTTTTACAAAACATCATTAGCTATTGGGTTGATGCGGTCTTAGAAAATCAGGTGATGCTGAAGGAATTAGATTAGGTAACGAAAACATGAAGATGGTAGATGAGTTTTGTTACTTGGGTAGTAAAATAACATGCGATGGTCGCAGTACAGAGGATATAAAATGCAGAATGGCAATGGGGAGAAAAGCAGTTTTCATAAAGAGAAATTTGCTAACATCGAATATTAATTTAAGTGTAAGGAAGTCTTTTCTGAAGGCATTTGTGTGGAGTGTTGCCTTGTACGGGAGTTAAACATGGACGATAAGCAGTGCGGACAGGAAGAGGTTAGAGGCTTTTGAAATGTGGTGCTACAGAAGAATGCTGAAGATGAAGTGGGTAGATCGCATTACTAATGAAGAGGTACTTAACAGAATGGATGAGAAAAGGTATTTTTGGCACACCCTGACTAAAAGAAGGGTTCGCTTGGTAGGACACCTTCTTAGACATCGAGGAATCGTAAATTTAGCATTGGAGGGAAGTGTGTGTGGTAAAAATCGCAGAGGGAGACCAAGAGACGCGTATAGTAAGCAGATTCAAGTGGATGTGGGTTGTCGTTCTTATCGTTCTTATGAGGAGATGAAAAGGCTTAGTTATATATATATATATATATATATATATATATATATATATATATATATATATATATATATATATATATATATATGTTCATAGCTCCGCAGAAAGTGTAACATTTCTTGTGTTGACCTACCGCATTAAAATTTCCCGTCACCTATTATTTTATAAGTTACAGAGGCAAACACACTTAGTGAATCACTTATATATATAGTTGTGGCTAGATTTAATGATAGAACAGCATCACTACAGCAGTGTGAAATTTATGAGCTTTCTCATACTAACCTCCCCCTCACACACACACAAACACAAACACACACACACACACACACACACACACACACACACACACACACAAACACACAACACACACTTACACTACACAAAAAAGCGTAGTAATTCACACCGATTCGGCACTCTATAACGGTGATTGGGTTCACTTTGCGGGTGTCCCGTAAGGTGTTCGTATATTTCGGGAATGTGGATTTCCTGGCAGCCGTACAAATGATAGGGTAACAAGAAGTTAGAGTTGGAAGATACTCGATAAAGACGTAAGTAGTAAAAAAACGGTTTCTTCTATTAAGGTAATATTAAAAATCGCTTTAATGCTTCTCCAACTCTAATAAGTTTTTACCCGATCATTTGTAGCGCTACAAGGAAATCCACGTTTCCAAAATATACAAACACCGCAAAACAACTTACGGTGTCACACCACGGAGAGCGCATTGTAAGCTTTATTGACCATTTATATTGTCTTCTTAGCACAAAATAAGCCGATGACCCATTTTCCCCCTTTTGTAATTCCGCTTTGTAATTTTGTGTAAATTCTCTTACACAGGTAATCTGAGTCTGTCCTCCTAAAGAGCGAAACGCGTCATTAATTAAAGAATAAAATAATCTGCAATCAAGACGTTTTTTACTGAAGGAATATTGTCAAAAGTATTCCCCATATGCACAGAAGGTTTGCTATCCATTACCTAACTTCCAAGATGTGTATATCTGCATGTGATCCTAAATCCGAACCTTCCCCAAATCGACTTCTATTTGTTCTTCCATATTTCTGTAAACAATCTGTGTTCGTGTTTTGCAGCCATGGCTTATTAAATTCATATTTCTGTACTTTTCATACCCGTCTCCACTTGCTTTCTTGCTGTTGAGTACTCACTCGTGAAAAATGTAAAGAGACATTAACCTCTTCTGAAATTTTATTGGTTACTATTTCTAACACCTACTCTTTAAAATTGCGAACGAGATTTTTCTCTTCTATTTCAGAAAATCGATTTTCAGCTTTCATGATTCTATGTTCTGCCTGAACTTCATGGGCTTGATTTTCTTTGATTAGTTCCACACTTTGTTCTAATTGAAAATTTAACTCCGCTTTAATACTAATACTGTACCTATTTACCTCTGTGGTGTGTTCCTCGGGTACATATTCTAACTTATACTCCAAGGCTTTTAATCTGTTTTCATAACTATCTAGTAAAGTACTGGATAATGTTGTTGGTTCTCTCTGAGTTTTTCCTAAAGGGTTTTCTAGTTTCTGTGTTTCATTTGACAGAAACATTACGTCGTCGCTATTATTTAACTACCTGTTAGAGTTTTACCTTCAGTCTATAGTTTGATAACAGGACCTGATTTCTTTGAAGTTAACTGTGCAATATGTTGCTCTTTTCTGGTAATTAATTTAGGTTCTGACTTCTCGCTACTAATGGCCAATTCAGCCATCAAGTAAGTTAAAGTTGCTGGTGGTTAATTCAACCTTTAACTGAATCATGACTTGTTTCATTTACTTCCACATGTCCTTAACTTCCTGCATTTTTACAAAAAAATATGTAATTTTATCAATTAGTTTCACTTACAAATAATAATAATAATAATAATAACCAAGAAACTACGTAACTTGTTGACGTTCGCTCTCCGCTCGACAGGTTCAGGAACGAGCATCTAGTGAGCCACAAAGTCTGCAGCTCGAACCTGCGTCGTGAAGTCCGACGCTCTTACCATTCACGTAAATATATCCGCGCTGATCCGCGACATGTTATTTCTTGTATATTTACTCTTTACATAAAATTTTATTTACGAGACAAAATCGTCTCTTCGTCGTATATAATCTTCCTTCTTCGATTTTTCCCCGCTATTTGCACTGTTGTGTACTATTAACAAGGACTACTGAGTAAATCAAAAATGTTCAAATGTCTGTAAATCTATCGGACCAAACTGCGTGGTCATCAGTCCGTAGCTTACAAACTACTTAAACTAAAGTACGGACAAACACACACACCCATGCCCCAGGGAGGACTCGAACCTCCACGGCGAGCAACTGCGCGCTCCGAAGTGAGGTGCATTAGACCGCTCGGCTACTCCACCGCGGCACTGAGTAAATCAATCGTAATAAATATTCCATTTTCCCCTCCCTTTTAACATCAGTGCGTCCTTCTCAGATACGCCAATGTGTAAGGTTTTTTAGTTTCTGTTTTGTTTGGACCTTCTAATGATGGTTGCTTTGTTTTTTGTTTTATTTCTTTTTACCAAATTCTTTCAGACTTCGTTTTTTTTTTAGGTTCAATCTCCGAAGGTTAACTGCTGAGACAAAAAAAACGGGGGGGGGGGGGGGGGGGAGAACAAGTTACTTCTCGATAGTAAATAAAACTCACAAATCTCATTAATCGTTTGCCCTGCATCTATTTCAACATATCAACTGTTACAACGATATGAAATGCCTAGACAATGAACAACTTTCCTTACAGTCTATATCCAACTGTTTTTACAACAATCCTTTGTTTTCTGAAACGAACATGTATATTGTTATAGTAATTTAGTTGTTCATTCCTTGCTTTTATAGACTTTTCTTTCACATCTGTCATCGACACTGCGCGGCAGTCATTCTGTGAAAGACAGAAAACACGGCCATAGTTTCTCGTCTTTTATCAATTGATTAATTAACCATTTCATTATTTGCCATATATTCTGTACTTCGTGCACGAAATCCTTTTGATGGAGAAGCGATATATTGTGAAACTTTATCTACTTTTGCACCTACATAAACACCCTGCTTTTATGTTATTTCTCCACCGTTCAATTCTCTAATAGTGCGCGGGGATTTCTCGTATTTTATTATGATGATCATGTCTCCCTATATAGGTGGTGCTAATAAAATATGTTCGCATTCGGAAGAGAAAGTTGTGAAAAAAAATTAAGATCTTGCCGCTACGAATAACACCTTTCTCCTAACGATTTCCACCTCAACTCGTGCATCATATCCGTCACACCCTTTCCTCTGTATCGCGACAATACAAAACAAGCTGGACATCTCTGAACTTTCTCTGCATCCTCCGTTAGTCGCACTTGGCGGCGATCCCACAATGCGCTACAATACTCCAAAATAGGACCCAGAAGTATAGTGTAGGGACTTTCTTTAGTAGGACTGTTGCATCTTCTAAGTTTACTGCCAAGAACGTAGCCTTTGGTTCGCCTGCCCTACGATATTTTCTTTGTGTTCTTTCCAGTTAAAGTTGTTTGTTTATTTTGTGAATCGATTTTCGGCTTATTAGGCCATCATCAGACATTTACTGAAGTTCACTCAAAGAACTTGTGTTGTCAGTAAAACAGAAGATATGTTACACACAGAAAAGTAAATTAACTTCTTTGTTGGAGCCGTTACACTGTAGATAAATATTTGAATGAAATCTGTAAATTGATAGTACTGAAAAAGGGAAACATAAATACCATACATACTAACATAAATACTTACAACATGACTACAGTGAATAATTATAAAATTAAACAAAAATCTGATGTTTTAAGGGTCGTTCAAAACACAAAGTGATGCAAATATTAGAAATATTAGAAACCTGACACACTATTATAACTAAGTAAACAAATAGACAAAAATATAGGGGTTGTATAGGAGGGTATGGGTGGTGCGCATTTGAGAATTGAGAAGCTTAACAAATCGAACGTATGCACTCGAACTGAAAGATGGTGTAGATAAACATATTCAGTTATAGTGTTTACAATTAAATAAAGAATTACTGTAAGGACAGAGTACAGAATAATTTGCAATATTAGCAATAACAAAGAAAGATACAAAGCTGGTGTGACGCAATGGGAGATTAGTCTGGTATTAACACAGAAAGTAGATGAACAGTGGTTGTATAACATTTAAATTAGATACAACTTCATATCAGTAAAGTAAACGTTAGCTAAAAGTACAAACATATGCTGACTCCAAAATAGAGTAAGGTAAAATATGAAGATACAAGAAGTGGAGGAATAAAATGGGACAGACCTGGATATTCTGTGGATTAGGGTGGGTTCAGAATTGGTGATGTATTGAAGACTGTTTGACCATTTAATATTAAGACTGGAGTGTGAGCTAGATGTTTGTTTATTTGTAAGACTTCTAGTAGATTTAGTTTCTGGCCTTTTCTAGCTAAGTGGAGTACTTGGGACTATAGTTGGTATCTGTGGCCCTCGCAATTGTTATTTCTAGGTATTTAATTGAATCTATAGCCTGTAGGTTAGACAGATTTATCGTGTAAGTCCAATTTAACGGATTTATTTTAGTGCTCATGGGAATAACTTCAGACTTTACAGTATTTAAGGTCAATTGCCAATTTTTCTACCATACAGATATCTTATCCATATGCGTTCTTCAACAGTTGTCGCTGCCAGTACGTGTTTAACCTTTTTTTTTGTGAGTTGTTGTTGATAAGAACTTCTGTTTTTTAAGCGGAGTCTCTTTTCACATTTGATGAGTAGATAGTAATATCAGTGAGAACGGATAAGATGGAATATTACACCGCTCAGTGGCAACCGTTACGTGATACGCAAAGGCAAGTAGGTCACCTCGACCTCGTAACCGGCGTTTCGCTGTTGCTGCAGTACTTCTTAATCCCTCTGCATGCGGAGGGGGAAGGGGTGGTCGCGTACAAATTCCCATCTCGGCCCCATCAGCGCTCATAACGAGCGTGAAACCGCCCAATCACCGCCGGCAAACTCGCCGTAATTAATTGACAATCAGCTTCAGCGGAACCGCGGCCGCTGCCCGCCAACGCCGCCGCCACCGCCGCCGCCGCGAAGCGCCACTGTCGCTCAGGGGACCAGGGTTCACACCCGAGGACCCGATGCTGCCACGTGGCTTCGACCGTGGATGGTGCCAAGTCTGGGTTCCACTCTCAGGTAAGGGTGGCGGGGAGGGGGGGATGGGGTGTCACAGTTTGTTTGTTACTGTACTTTCAGACTTCAATGGCAACTAAGGGCTCAATAAGAAACAAATTAAATGAATGTAGGACAATCATACGTTTTATGGTTTAACGAATGTATAAATTGTACACTAGCTTACATGATCAGGGTTTGTATACATTTTACACTACCTGACATGCTCATGGTTGAGATGTACTTTATTGAATAACTAGCTGAAAACCCGGCGTTGCCCAGGAATTTATTTATTTTTTGGTGCCATTTTTCAGGTATAAATTCACTTGTATAAGGGCTATATGTCTGTAAAATCTCTTGGGAATACAGGTAGTAGTAAAGATGTAATACATTAAAACTTGGTGCGGGAAAGGACGGTTTTCCATGAACATTACTGTTTATGTGCTCATATCTCGTGAACTATGTATCGTACTGTGATACAGTTTAGAGGGTACACTCAACTATATGCGTGTATATTTTCAGGTATAAATTCACTTGTATAAGGGTTATATGTCTGTAAAATCTCTTGGGAATACAGGTAGTAGTAAAGATGTAATACATTAAAACTTGGTGCGGGAAAGGACGGTTTTCCATGAACATTACTGTTTATGTGCTCATATCTCGTGAACTATGTGTCGTACTGTGATACAGTTTAGAGGGTACACTCAACTATATGCGTGTATATTTTCAGGTATAAATTCACTTCTATAAGGGCTATATGTCTGTAAAATCTCTTGGGAATACAGGTAGTAGTAAAGATGTAATACATTAAAACTTGGTGCGGGAAAGGACGGTTTTCCATGAACATTACTGTTTATGTGCTCATATCTCGTGAACTATGTGTCGTACTGTGATACAGTTTAGAGGGTACACTCAACTACATGCGTGTATATTGTCCGTAAAATTTGCTGTGACTATAATTAGTACTGTAAAAATTACAAATTGTAACGTCATACCGAAAGCCGTAGTTTTAGTCCATGAACAGCGGAACGTTACTGTTTATGTGCTCATATCGCATGAACTACCTGTCCGAATATGATGCAATTTAGAAGATACATTCAACTATATATGTGTATTCTGTCTGTAAAATTTCCTGTCGCTACAATTTGTAGTGTTCAAATTGTAAATTGTAACGTCATACCGAGAGCCGTAATTTTACTCCATAAACAGCGGAAAAGTATTAAGCGAGAAACGTTTTTTCCGTTTATCATTTTACTATGGTTGCCAGCGAGAAAAAGTTTAATAAAGGTTTGAAATTATGTTTAAAGATTGTTGCAAGTCGCTAAGTACTGTCATTCTCATACAGTGTATTTCGAAAGTCTCGCCGCATTATTTGGCATTTTTTGCTAGTTCTATTTGTTATGACGTAGTATCTTTTGAACCATGTGCCGTATGTGATTCTTAACCATACAGCAATTGGTGCCTCACGGTAAGGAATGTGTGTACCAAAATTAGTTGAAATCAGTCCAATGGTTTAGTAGAAAATGAGCAGCATTGTCGCAAAATGCAGCAGTTTTTCGCGCATCTCATTAATTATGACGTTATATCTCGTGAACTATATATCGTATGTGATTCTTACACTTACGGCGACCGTCCTCATGGATTGAAGCTTACGTGTACAAAATTTCATGAGGATTGGAACAAAACTGTAGATTTGTATGCAACACGTACAAATATACAGACACTCTGCTTTATATATTAGATATTAAAATTCATTGAGAATTGTGTAAATCAATTTTTGACGTACGACCCGACTCTTATGAATTAAACAAATTAGGAACATCCTATTATAGTTTCGACGAAACGCACTGAAGATTAAGAGCAGTATGTGGTTATTTTTTTTTAGCTTCCCATGGTAATTTCCACGCTCTAGAAAAGGTAGCGGTAGACAAAAATCACGAACAAAAACATACAATTAATTAGAGAGAAAAACGGCACAAAAGAACATTACCGATAGGAGAAGAAACCAACCCGCCGGCCACTACAGCGTCTTACCTTTCTCATCTTTATCCTATACGATGTAGCTTGTTGTCTCTAATGACTTGGTTGTCGTCGAGACGCTACACCCTTTTCTCCTTTGCTTCGAGTCTAATTTTCTTGATACAAGCTTCCCCTCGTCCGAGTTTTTGTGGGCACGTGATTCGACGTCTGGAGCGAAGGCGGTGCGCCGAGTCTCGTTTAGGTCCTACGGCGAAATATCAGCCGCGCCGGCGCGCTCAGACGCAGCGGAAAAAGAATTTCCGTCGCTCCCTCGGCTGACTTTCCACCGCGTCGTCTCGTCCCGTCCCGTCCCGGCAGACGGTATGAATTTCGCGTTTGCCCCGCGGGAGGTAGCGGCTCGGAAGCGCATCTGCTTCGGAAATTCTGTGTCCCGACCGGCTCTCCTGTTTCTGGCAGCGCCGATCGGAAAATGCCTCTCCTCTCCTCTCCTTACCCCTCACCCCCTTCCCTCTCGTGGGAAATCTCCCCTCAATATTTCCATCCGCTCGCCTCTGACATTTCCGCCGTCACTCTGTTCGCCGATCCGATTTCACCTGCGCTACGGTTCGCTCCCCTACATTAATTTAACCGGGGTATCTGCTTGCTTCCCTCCCTGCTCCCTGTACAACGTGCGATCTGTTGCCGATTCGTGTTGCCAAACTACTGGAGGGCAACGTGAGCCTCTTGATTGTCGATCGTAAAATCTTAGAATTATATATCTGTTGCGATTTGACTATTAAGTTGTTAGTTGTCGAAGATCAATGCAGATTTATAATGGAATCTGGATACAAATGCATGCATCTGTCATACGAGGCGGGTCCAGAAAGTAAGTTCCGTTAGGTAATAAAATGAAATTGCACACAGATACAGAAGAAATTTTTATTGCACAAAATTCTACAACTCTTAAACTACTTTTCCACATAAATGCCAAAATTTTGCATGCATTTGTCATAGCGTGACACCAGGTTTTGTACCTATACCTTCTTCATAGAAATCTGACGCCTGTGTCTTCAAACAGCTGGAAACAGTGAAATTTGGGGGAAGTCCATAGCGAGAGCATTAATTGTACACCTACGGTTTTCCTGGATCTTGTCATAAATCGCGTGAACCTGTTCTTCTGTACCCACTTCGTTCTTCATCGTGCACATCACTATGCCCGCCAATGAATTGTCGGACCCATCTTCTCACCATCGAATCACTCATCGCATTTGGTTTGTAAACATCACAAATTTGCCGATAAATTTCACTTGATATGTTCATAGCGTATAGGCTTCCCTCAATTGATGTAGATGCCACTTAGTGTAATATAAGTACAACAAGTTCAGTTTCTTCTCTATTTTTTTTCTCGAAAGAGAACTACTACGAGGCGCGTCCAGAAAGTAAGTTCCGTTTGGTAAAAAAATGAAATTGTACACAGAAACAGAAGAAATTTTTATTGCACAAAATTCTACAACTCTTAAACCACTTTTCCACATAACGGCCGAAAATTTGCAGGCATTTGTCATAGCGTGGCACCAGGTTTTGTATACCTTCTTCATAGAAATATGCCGCCTGTGTCTTCAACCAGT
Source organism: Locusta migratoria (assembly GCA_026315105.1). Classification (NCBI taxonomy): domain Eukaryota; kingdom Metazoa; phylum Arthropoda; class Insecta; order Orthoptera; family Acrididae; genus Locusta; species Locusta migratoria. Next base: position 810,908,931 of record CM048744.1, on the reverse strand, counting down.
TGGAAACATCAGTGATCGTGAAATTTGGGGGAAGTCCATAGCGAGAGCACTAATCGTTACCTACGGTTTTCCTGGACCTTGTCATCAATTGCGTGAATTAGTTCTGTAACCAAAGGTGGACGCCCACTTCGTTCTTCATCGTGCACATCACTACGCCCGCCATTGAACTGTCGGACACATCTTCTCACCATGAATCACTCATCGCATTTGGTCCGTAAACATCGCAAATTGCCGATAAATTTCACTTGGTTTCACTTTTCTCGCATTCACAAACCGAATCACCGACCTGATTTCACAGGCGGCGGGAGTTTCAATCAGCGCCGACTTTTCAAACAAGCACAACAAAGCGTACGTTACTGAAAGCGATATCCAAATGGCGCACGTTCTTCTTCTTGATACACATAGCTTACAGCGTATGTGCGGAACTGCAATCGCAGCGCTGCAACGGAGATAAATTGAAACGGAACTTACTTTCTGGACGCGCCTCGTATATTACATAAGACCACAATTAATATAATTACATACCTCTTAACATTTAAACATTACATGGTAATATTTAGGCACATTTACGTACTGTTCTTGATATGTGTATGTCGAAAATAAAACATTTTTGGCGTCTATTATAAAATATTTGATACGAAAAACATAAAATGTATTGCAAGCCACAATTGATTGTTAAAAAAATTCTTTTTGTGACCTCACATCTAATGCACAAATAGTTTCGAGGTACTATGCCGTCAGCATTGCTATTAATCAACCACAATAAGTAAGATTTTTAGCAATGCTGAGCACTTGACAATGACGGCATAGTAAGTCGAAGCTGGTTGTTCGTTATATATGAGGTGATTAAAGGCAATTTTTAACAAGCAACTGTAGTTCGGAATAAATTTTATGTTTCCCCTATGAAATAATTTATCCAGTTGCACTCCTGCCATTATTGTTAGATTGTAATTATTATAAAGTATGTTGCACCCATATCACAAGCCCATCACTCAGAACGTTTGTTTACAAACAACTACACTGCAATGTGGTATCAAAGACTTTCTATAAACGATACATGCATTATAAAATCGATGTATATTGTACAGTTCAGTGATATCAATCTTAAATGCCCTATGTTACTGGTTCTGGATGTATTATAAAATTACAAATATCTGTATTTATATTGTCATGAACAAACTGTCCTATTAAAATTCTAGATGTTTTTACAAAGTCATGGATACTTGGTTGTAGCCCTAAAGTTCAATTTCAGTACATCAGGCTATAGGTATGACTATACACCTGAAGCAGCGGGTCACTATTATATATCTATACATTCATTTACTTCCAGAAACATACAATTAAAATACAATATATCACAATAGCCATAATCCTAGGCGTTTTTGTATCTGCTAATGTGAAATTATGTTCTAAAAAAAAGTCTTTTCGTTCACAGCACCACTCTTACATAAAATTAATACATAATTTTGTTGTAAACATTTCTTAATGTCTCCGTAGGTAAACGTAGGATATTTTTACACTGTTCACATTGTCAGTTATTATTTTATATACTAGATTATGAAAACAAAATTTCTGCTTCCATAATAACACTAAGTTATATATTGAGACAATGTAAATAGTATTTCTATGATCCATTTGTTCGACGACTTTGTGGATGTCATTCACGAGAACATAAATACACATGTAATTTTATACTAAGTCCACTATCATTAAGTCATTATTTTACACATGATATTTTAAGATTGATAACACTGAACGTAAATGTACAACACACATCGGTTTTATAATGCCTGTCTTTGATACCAAATTTTAAGAAAAATTCTGAGCGATGGGGTTGCGATTTGGGTGCAACATATTTTATAATAGACGCAAAAAATATTTTATTTTCGACATACCCATATTCAAGATGAGGATGTAAATGTGACGAAATAATACTATATAATATTTAAATGTTAAGAGGTATGTAATTGTGTTAGTTGTGGTATTATGTAATATATTACAGTTACATATAGTTGTAAACAGTAGTGTAATATATGTCTTACAGACTTGAAGATAGCAACATAGAATTGTCGAAACCGGTCTAAATAAAGCAGTTTGAAACTAGCGATCTGGGCAAACCCCCCCCCCCCTCCCCCCCGGCTTGAATGATGACAAGCATATACACAATGCAAACTTACTTCATCGCAATATAAAGAACTGTTATACGGTAAGCGTTGTGCTCTTCAAAGAATACTTAGATGAGGCTCTACGCTCTGCCCTTTACTGCTTATGCCTCTTGAAATCTGACCATTCGTCTCTCGGTCTCCCTCTCCGGTTTTTGCCTGTCCATATCCCTCAAATGTTAAAAGAACGATGCTTGATTGTCTCTGAATGTGTCCTGGAAATCGACCCTTAATTTTACTGAAGAAATGCCAGTTTTGTTCAATAACTTCTCAGTACTTATTCGATCTGCTTATCTAGCGTTCAGCGTTCTTCTGTAGCAGCAAATTTCAAAATCTTCGATAATTTTGTTGTCTGAAGTCCTTACTGTCGGCGTTTCTCTCGCGTACGGTCACACTCCAGACGAATGTCTTCCAAAAAATAGTTCGTAAGACTTAAATTATTATTCGATGTCAACAAATTTATCTCATTCAGAAATGATTTTGATACCAAAGTCTTCTGCATTTTATACCTTCTGTATTTCGTTCGTCGTAAGTTATTTTGCCATGAAAATAACAAAACACATCTACTACTTTTATTCTCTATTTACTTAATTTTACTCCTTCAGCACTGCCTGATTTTCATGAACTACCTTCCTAAATTTTCATGTAAAGACTAGTAAAACTAGTAAATCATCCACCTATTATCCCTTCAAGGATGTCTAATACACTTGCAAAGTCTGATTATCTTAGAAAATGTGCCGATATATTTCATGTTTGACGATAAACTTGTTTACAACGACAGACGTTTACACAGGTGACTGTCTGCAGGCATTAGTCATTTGAAATAAATGATCTTCATCAAAGGACCTGGAAGAGCAATTGAACGGAATGGACAGTGTACTGAAAGGTGCATATAAGATGAACATTAACAAGAGTAAAACTAGGGTAATGGAGTGCAATGTAAGAAAATCAGGTGATGCTGAAGGAATTAGATTAGGTAACGAAACAATAAAGGAGGTAGATGAGTTTTGTTACTTGGGCAGTAAAATAACAAATGATGGTCGCAGTACAGATGATATAAAATGCAGAATGGCAATGGGTAGAAAGGCGTTCTTGAAAAAGAGAAATTTGTTAAGATCGAATTTTGATTTAAGCCTAAGGAAGTCCTTTCTGAAAGCATTTGAGTGGAGTGTTGCCTTGTATGGGAGTGAAACATGGACGATAAACAGTGTGGACAGAAAGAGGATAGAGGCTTTTGAAATGTGGTGCTACAGAAGAATGCTGAATATTACGTGGGTGGATCGCGTAACTAATGAGGAGGTACTGAACCGAATTGGGGAGAAAAGAAATTTCTGGCATACCTTGACTAAAAGAAGGGATAGATTGGTAGGACACATTCTTAGACATAAAGGAATTGTGAATTTAGCGTTGGAGGGAAGTGTGTGGGGTAAAAATCGCAGAGGGAGACCAAGAGACGCGTATAGTAAGCAGATTCAAGTGGATGTGGGTTGTCGTTCTTATGAGGAGATGAAGGCTTGCTCAGGATAGAGTAGGGTGGAGAGCTGCATCAAACCAGTCTCTGGACTGAAGACCACAACAACAACAACATCTAAACATATCAAAAATTGGATTACTAACTTGTAATTGAAATCCGTTCTGCCTACATTTTGATTCGAGTCTAAAACGTTTCTTTTATTTCCGCCATTGCGTCTTCGAAGTATGTATTGAACGGCAGGGACGAAAGACTACATCCGTGCCTTTTACCCTATTTAATCCAAGCACTTCATTATCGGTCTTACAGCCTTAAGATTCACTCTTGGTTTTTGTACAGGTTATATATTACCTCTCTTTTCCAATAGTTTACACCTATTCCCTAAGAATTTTGTACGTCTTGCGCCAATTAACATCTCCGAACGCTTTTTCCAAGTCGATAAAAGCTATAACTCTTTATTCGTTTTTACAGATTTCCAAATTACTAAGTGCAACTGTCAAATTTATTTTCGTATAAATAAGCAATCTACTGATTTTATGGATATTTTTATTATTCCATAACTAGGTTTCAACACACTGGAGGCTGGTAATCAATGAAAAAGTTACAGTGTATAGCTACTCTTGGTGGAAGAAACTATGATGTGCCTGTAACATTTCCACTGATGATGAATCTTCAGAGGCTTGAAGTTATGGATTAACAACAGCTGGTTAAATCGTCAAGTCATCTGGAGCCTTGATCTGCATCGCATTCGGGAGGACGGTGGTTCAAATCCACCTCCACCGATCATCCGCAAGCATCCATCGCACTCGTTCCATGTTGTCTGGGACGGTGATTGAAAAAGGTCGACCCGAACGTGACTTATCCTCGACACCTTTCTTTCTGTTTAAACCGATCAAACACACACTTTTACTAACAACTTCAACACCATACATCGCACTAACATCGCATGGAACTACATCGACGCTTTGCCTAATGTGAAACAATACCTGAAGTTACCGCGTTGCTCCATTTTGTGCTGCATGTTGCAATGACACGAGTTCTCACACTGACTCTGTTGGCTGGGTCGCAGCGTATTCCACCGCTTCACTGCTGTTCTTTGCACGACATGTGCTGCCTGTTGACGTGTCCCTCAATGTGTATTCGCGGGCACCTCACCCTCGCCAACGCGTTTTGTAAGACATGGGGCCATTCAATGAACCTTTCAAACGCACCTATTATGTATAAACAGATTTAGTAATAAAGGAGTGATAAACAATCAAACCTGATGTTGCAGTTTTACTACATAAATAGATCAACAGAAGTAAGCAATAAAATTGTTTTCTTTCATGATTTTTCAAGGTTAATGTTTCAAAATTGTTTTGAAGTTATATATATATATATATATATATATATATATATATATATATATATATATATATATATATATATATATATATATAGTTTATTACGATTCGCTAAACGCTCCTTTTACTGAAACAATAAGATGTTACATTGCGTAACATGTAGGTTATCATTGCACTTAATATCTTCTAAAATTAAATGAAATACACTGAGGGTGGAGACTGTCATGGGTACCGCAAAATAATCTATTGCCCGGCAAAGTGCAGCAACTCACGTGGCGTGGACTCAACAAACAAGTTTTTGGAAGTCGCATGTTGGAATGGTGAGCCGTGCGGCCTCTATTCCATAATTCCAGAGTGTTACTGGTGTTCTCTCAGGATAAAACCTAGTGTCGATAATTCTGAATACAAATGAAAATATTTAACATCTCACGCAAGATACGTTTGAATTTATTTCAACCAGTAGTCGTATTTCTGCCACTTTTGTGGAGCACAGAGATTTTGTCATTGAAGAACATTATAATAAAAAGTGCAGAATCACTGCTCGAAGTTTAAAGCTATAGCTGTTTCACCACTTCGCCATTTTCAAGCGCGTCTGCGATGTACTAACGTTCTAAATTAACATCTGGCGTCTCGTATAATCATTTCCATGAAATATTCACGCATATTGAAATCATAGACTTGTTTGCAGCCAGGTTTTCTGAGCTTTATCCGGTGTGATGTTAAACTTCGTAGACAACTTTTTATATATTATGTCTTTCGCGGGTCATTTGAAAATTACATAAGATGTAAAACCTTATCTGTAGAGTTTAACATCACACCTGACAAAGCAGCAGAAAACTTGGTAGCGAACGTATATATATAGGAACCACATTTGAGGAAGTGGAGACAATGGTCAATGGATTGAAGTGCAATAAAGCGTCTGGGGTGGATGAAATTAAGCCGAAAAGCGTCAAATACAGAGGAATGTCAGGTCTCAAATGGTTACCAGGATAATTGAGAAGGCATGGGAATCAGGACGACAGCGGTGACGACACCAATTTTCAAACATGGAAACAGAAAAGATTGTAAAAACTATCGAGGTATCTATTTAATTAGCGTTGCGGGCAAAATTTACTCAGGTATTGTTGAAAGGAGAGTGCGAGAATTAGTTAAGGACAATTTGGATGAAAATCAGTGCGGGCTTAGGCAGGTGCTATGAGTGGAACAGGAAACCGTAGCCACGTTTTATAGATCTAGAAAAGGCTAATGTTCATTATCCTAGGAGAAACCTATTGACCAACAAGATTATGGAATAGGAGGCAAATTTCTGCAGGCAATTAAAGGTCTTTACGTAGACTGTCAGGCAACAGAGTACACGGTAAATTAAATTCATGATTCAGGGTAGTTTCAGCGATATGACCAGGCTGTAAACTGTCACCACAGTTTTTTCATTTAAAACTTCCGGGCTGATAAGCCGTGGTCGATTTATAAAACTTTCCCCTAACGTTTCATCTTCGGCTGCGGAAGACATCTTCAGAGGTAGATGGTAGATGGCAGATGGTAGATGGTAGATGGTATAGGTAGATGGCAGAGGCGAACTGCGATGAGAACTTGCGGGAGCGCCGTATATATAGGCAATGTAGAGGGCACCACAAGACATCACGTGACGTCTGCTACGACACTATCTCTGGTATTGCCAACATTCTTGGCAGAGAAGAATCGATTGTCACTCCGCTGGTGTAAAGCAGTAGTCCAAATTCTGTCTAATTTAACAGCTTCCTCTTTCCTGTTAAAATTATTGTGATGTTTATATATCTCGATTGCTTCTCTATACGTGCGCGCATGATAGTGTGAAGTTTTTGAGATGACACTAGTCTCATTAAATTTAATTTCATGGTTGCCTTCTTGGTATACATGTTCCGCTACGGCCGATTTCTCCGTGTGCCAAAGGCGGCAATTCCTTTTATGTTCGACCAGACGAGTATTGACGCTTCTTTTAGTAGTTCCAATGTAGACTGAACGACAGCTGCAGGGAATTTTATATACACCTGGTGTATTCAGCGGATGTCGTACATCTTTAGCAGATCTTAAATATTCTTTTATCTTCCTTGTAGGTCTGAAAATGGTTTCTACCCCATACTTGTCCAGCACTTTTCCAATACGGTCTGTAACCTTATTTATGAACGGAAGAAAAACTTTCCCCTTGGGCGGTTGTTGTTCCTTGCTGATGTTAACTTTCTTCCTGGGACGAAGGGCTCTCTCTATTTCTTTGGTAGAATAACCGTTCTTCTGGAAGGTGGATCGTAAATGCTCCAACTCATCTTTTAAATAAGTAGGTTCACAAATTTTATGCGCCCTGTCAACCAATGTTTTAACCACACCTCTTTTTTGTCTGGGATGGTGGTTAGAGTCTTTTTGTAGGTAACGGTCAGTATGAGTAGCCTTCCTGTATACCTTGTGGCCCAACGTCCCGTCCACATGCTTGATTACAGACACATCGAGAAAATTCAGCTGTCCGTTGCTCTCCGTTTCCATCGTAAATTGTATTCTGGGTTTTATACCATTGAGATGCGTTAAGAAGGCATCTAATTCCTCTGCACCGTGTGTCCATAGCACAAAAGTGTCATCGACATATCGATACCACCTAGCTGGCTTTTTATTAGCAGTCTGCAACGCCTGTTTTTCAAACGACTCCATAAATAGATTGGCCACCGCTGGACTCAGTGGACTGCCCATAGCCACTCCGTCAATCTGTTCATAGAACTCGTTATTGTACTGAAAGTAGGTAGTGGTGAGACAGTGTCTAAACAACGATACTATGTCAGGTGGAAAAATATCCGCTAAGCAAGAAATAGCTTCATTCACTGGAATCATCGTAAAGAGAGACACCACGTCAAAGCTAACAAGAATATCACTATGGGCAACATTCATCTCTTTCAGTTTTTCAATGAAATGAGCCGAATTTCTTATATGACTGTCAGTTTTTCCAACGTAGGGTTGCAACAACGAGGCTAGGTGTCTGGCTAACTCGTGTGTGGGTGACCCAATGGCACTCACAATTGGCCTTAGCGGAGTCTGTTCTTTATGCACCTTTGGGAGTCCATAGAGCCTTGGTGGATACGCTTCCATTTTGCAGAGCAACTTCTTGTCGTCAGAAGAGAAGGAAGATGCTTTCACCAGTTGATTAGTCGTCTTTAAAATCTTCGTAGTGGATCCTTCTGCAGTTTTTTATAGTTGACAGGGTCCAAAATATCCTTAATCTTGTTATGATAGTCCTCACTCCTCAATACGACGGTTGCATTTCCTTTATCTGCGGTGAGAACCATGATGTTGGTATCTGCGTTAATATCTCTCAGCGCCTTCCTTTGTTCGCGAGACAAATTACTTTTTGGTGGTTTACATTTACGCAAAATTCTGGATGTTTCTATTCGAATTACATCAGCAGACTGTTGTGGAAGTAGCCTGATGCCTGCCTCAATATTTGATATTATATCTTCCGTGGGTACTTTTTGTGGAGTCACTGCAAAATTGCCCCCTTTGGCTAGTAAAGAAATTTCAACTTCACTCAGATTTTTATCAGACAGATTGATAACAGTGCGGGAATTATCGTCAACTGAATCAACACACATATTCTTCTGGAGACAAGAAAATTTCTTCTTCTGTCTATTGACAGAAATCTCTGCACTACGTTCCATGGATCTGAACGTTAGATTGTCGACCTTATTCCAATCCCAACACTGCATCTTATTGCTAAGAAATAAGTGAAGATGTAATAGATTACTGCTTGTTTCCGCTAGTAATCGTCTCGTCTGGTGAATCCTCTCTCTCAGCATTGCTGTTTCCATGCGGTTGTAAACACGGTGTGCTTGGGCCGAGCGAAACTTTCTCTTCACCTGTATGAATTTCGGAACGGTGGAAGTGTCCCGGCAGCGTAACAGGAAAGTCAGCGAACACAGTTGTTGTGCCTTCTTCTTGCGCAGTCCCTCCAGTCGACGGACTGATGATGACATATCCTCCCCGTAGAGGCGTTTGATCATACAATGCAAACTTTCACGGCCGGCGTCAACTTCATTTAAAACTTCCGGGCTGATAAGCCGTGGTCGATTTATAAATCTTTCCCCTAACGTTTCATCTTCGGCTGCAGAAGACATCTTCAGAGGTAGAGTGGCGAACTGCGATGAGAACTTGCGGAAGCGCCGTATATATAGGCAATGTAGTGGGCACCACAAGACATCACGTGACGTCTGCTACGACACTATCTCTGGTATTGCCAACATTCTTGGCAGAGAAGAATCGATTGTAATTCCGCTGGTGTAAAGCAGTAGTCCAAATTCTGTCTAATTTAACAGCTTCCTCTTTCCTGTTAAAATTATTGCGATGTTTATATATCTCGATTGCTTCTCTATATGTGCGCGCATGATAGTGTGAAGTTTTTGAGATGACACTAGTCTCAATAAATTTAATTTCATGGTTGCCTTCTTGGTATACATGTTCCGCTACGACCGATTTCTCCGTGTGCCCCAGGCGGCAATTCCTTTTATGTTCGACCAGACGAGTATTGACGCTTCTTTTAGTAGTTCCAATGTAGACTGAACCACAGCTGCAGGGAATTTTATATACACCTGGTGTATTCAGCGGATGTCGTACATCTTTAGCAGATCTTAAATATTCTTTTATCTTCCTTGTAGGTCTGAAAATGGTTTCTACCCCATAAATAAGTTTACAGACCGTATTGGAAAAGTGCTGGACAAGTATGGGGTAGAAACCATTTTCAGACCTACAAGGAAGATAAAAGAATATTTAAGATCTGCTAAAGATGTACGACATCCGCTGAATACATCAGGTATATATAAAATTCCCTGCAGCTGTGGTTCAGTCTACATTGGAACTACTAAAAGAAGCGTCATTACTCGTCTGGTCGAACATAAAAGGAATTGCCGCCTTGGGCACACGGAGAAATCGGCCGTAGCGGAACATGTATACCAAGAAGGCAACCATGAAATTAAATTTAATTGGACTAGTGTCATCTCAAAAACTTCACACTATCATGCGCGCACATATAGAGAAGCAATCGAGATATATAAACATCGCAATAATTTTAACAGGAAAGAGGAAGCTGTTAAATTAGACAGAATTTGGACTACTGCTTTACACCAGCGGAGTGACAATCGATTCTTCTCTGCCAAGAATGTTGGCAATACCAGAGATAGTGTCGTAGCAGACGTCTCGTGATGTCTTGTGGTGCCCTCTACATTGCCTATATATACGGCGCTCCCGCAAGTTCTCATCGCAGTTCGCCACTCTACCTCTGAAGATGTCTTCCGCAGCCGAAGATGAAACGTTAGGGGATAGTTTTATAAATCGACCACGGCTTATCAGCCCGGAAGTTTTAAATGAAGTTGACGCCGGCCGTGAAAGTTTGCAATGTATGATGTCACCACTGTTGTTCATACTATTCATGGATCATATATTGAAAACAGTCGTTTGTCAGGGGGGGGGGGGGATTGAAATAGGTAAAACAAAATTAGCAGTCTTACATATTCCGATGACTTAGTTGTAATGGCAGATTCAGTTGAAAGTTTGTAATCTATCAGACAGAGCCCGATCAGAGGTGCAAGGGTTATGATAAGAAGATCCGCATCTCCAAACCAAAGTAATGCTTGTAATGCCTAATAGGAGGAACAAAGTTAGAACAAGTAGACAGTATCAAGTACCTGGGATGCATTTTGTCATAGCAAAGCTAATGCAGTGAGTGCTCTTTTCGAGACTTGCTGGTACATCGGCACTTGCTAATTCTATCAGGCTAATTCTCTCTGGGACGGCTAGACACCTTAAATCCGTAAACAGCTTGTTAATGCGCGCGGATATGGAGCAGCTCAAAACTACGCTATCTGATGTAATGAGAATTAGGTTAACGGTAAACAAAGTGAGGAGCGGTAGAAAACGCGTGTAAGCTAATAATATTTATGGATATGACTTTACTACCTTCCGCAGTTAAAAATAGTAGTTCGGAGATTAATTTGAATATCGCAATAACTTCAATTGTATTTATTTCATTTATTTCATTTCATGGCTATGGCCAATATGGAAACATATATGTAATTGGAGCGTTTAATTTGTCCGTGTAGGGCTTTAATATCACTAGTCGATAGCTTAATTAATGCTCAGTATCGCATAAAAATGTATTCAACTGTTGGAGCTATGGGTCATTAAAATTATTTGTAATAATACTCAATACGCAGAACTGTTAAATCAGAGAACGCTTCCAGGAAGTAAAAAGTGACAAGACATTGGTTAATTAAAGTAGTAAGAGCTATCACGGGTGTGTAAATACACCATTAAGTACCAGGTCAAGATGGAAGACTTCAAGGGAGCTTTCAGCGGCGCCTGTACATGGAGATAAACGAATGATTTTGTTTCGGTGTAGTTTAGAGAAAATTCGTCGTTCATGTGTTAAAGAAAGCATCCACAGATTCAGTTAATCACCGATTAGAATTATTTTACGGATCAGGTTTCATGTCATGAAAACACGTGTGGTACAGGAAAAAAAAAAACCCTGGATCGGAATTTGACCCCTTATTTCCCTCTTCGGGGGTAAGAGAAAAAACAGATAACTTATCCATAATGGTGTGTCTACCTTCAGTAGGCAAATGACAATTTCTGTGCAGATGCACAACTACATCCGATCACTTGAGGTAATAAATCTGTCAGAAAGAGGAGTAAATGGGAAGGGAGAAATGCAGTAAGAGATACATTGACAATTTGGTCAGGGCGGAAAACTTGTCTTGATAGTAAAGTTCGTTAAGACGACTACTTGACCGTATTAGAACCCAGTATCGTACAAATTTTTAATGTATCTATTGTATTTATTTCAGTTGTATGGAACAGTCGAGACGTCTAAAAATTTGGAATTCGTATATTTCCGGCTGTCTGTGTCAACCAAAATGTTTCTGCTCTTTCGAAAGAAAAGACAATGTATCTATAATCGTTGTTATTAATATTCTACAAAGATTTAATTCATGGTATAACAACAAGTTTCCGTCCTTTGAATATGAAGGTACGAAAAACCATTCACAGTCGTGTGTAAATGTATAAAGACAAGTTGACGTGCAGCTAATATAAGATTGTGGAAAAAATTTCTTGCGAATTAAAATACAAGGCAATGGAATATCAGCAAGGTTATTACCGCGTGATTCCGTGTTGATGTTATCGACTTCCATAGTCGATTGAAGAGATTGAAAGTATTTATCACAGATAAGGAATATAGGTCCACAGAAGACGAGTTGAAGTAGTAAGCGTGAATCTGATACCTCTGCAATAGATTATGTGTGCCGTTACTGTATACGCGAAGACTTTACAGTAGGCCATTATATCCCTCTTATTGTTCGTCAACGGTTGAGATTACACGATGGTGTTCCAAAGCTTACTTTTTGAACCCTGTTCGTAATTTGTTCAGCAATTCTCCGACTAGTGTGGCACCGAACGTAATCTTGTTGAATAAAAACATGTCCTGGATTGTTACGAGCCGCGGCGGAGTGGCCAAACGCATTGAGGCGCTATGCTCCAATGCGCGAGGCCGTTCCCGTTGGGGGTTCGGATCTCCCCTCGGCCATTTATGTTTGTGTCGTCTTTATTGTAAGATAGTTCATAAGTAGTTTGTAAGTTCAGGGACTGATGAACCCGCATTTAAGTCCCTTAAGCTTTACAAACATGTGAGCATTTTCATTGTTGCGGCATCGAAGTCCTGGAAGTTCCTCTTCTGTTGACATATGGTTCTGAATTTATGGTACGAGTTTTACAATCACACCAATGATAATCATAACATCACGGTCCTGATACATAGTGAGCGTGTCCTTACTAGCAGATGCAGTTACTCAGATTTTTTTTCTCTATGGAGAGCGAGAATGTCATTCCAATGATTGTCATTTTATATTGGGCTGCAAATGATGAAGCCAGGTTTCATGTTCAAAACATTGCAACAAATCAGAGAGATTTTTTTATTTTTTTTATTTCTCTATATTTATTTTATTTTATTTCTTTATTTAATTTTTTTTTGAGAGATTTGTATCTACCGTTACAGATCTCGGGACCCACTTTGTACACATTTTATGTTTTGTCAAGAATGCGTATAATTGCATCCACAATTCTTTTGCTGATTGACAGATTAATCGCTAGCTGCCTTGTCATAATGCTTCTACCCTCACGAATGGCAACATCGGCTCATCGTGTGTGACAGCTGTAGGTGGTCTCCCCGACCACTACAAATATTGGAGCTCAAACGAACAGCCTTCAGATTGCCTCACCCTCCGTGACCAGTGGCTATCTCCACCTCTGCTAACAACGGCCCTAGAATTTTAACAAAAGTTTGAATATGAAGGAAGTGATATATCAACATCCGTATGTATAATAGAAATATTTATTGTTTCACTACCAGTTTCGGCATTTCATTATGCCATCTTCAGGTCCCTACATTGTAGTACAATATCTATGAAGTAGGGATATCGAAACTGGTTTCGTGGACTTCTATCTCTCAGTAGGTACCAACAACAACAGTTGTTGTTGTTGGTTCCTATTGAGACCTGCAGACATGATATTTAACCAACCAACCGTTTCATGTAGCACAGAACTAATGCTGTATTTGAACATTATGAGATAGTTTTTCCTATTCATATGCATCTACTTGCCATTCCTCACACCAACTAGAACTTTTGTCTAAGTCATTCTGCATACTACTACAGTTATTCAATGACGAGACCTTCTCTAAACCATAGCATCATCAGCAATCAGCTACGCTCTTTAAGTGAGATCATTTATGTATGACCACGAGGTGTCCACGACAGTGTATTGAGTTCTATTTCTTAGCAAGTCTGCGAGCAAGTCACATACTTAGGAAAACATACCACATGCTCGTATTTCGGAAATAGAGAAATATGCACTCTGGCTGTTGCTCTTCATACTTGTCTCGCAAGATGCCTGTGATGCAAGCACAGAAACTCTAACATCCCAGGGAAAGTTTGTAACTGAGAATACATTCAAGAATTGTTCAGCAAATTAGTTACTGCTATTGGTGTACAATTATGGAGGACCATCTTATAAATGAATCTCCTGCGCTTATTTCCAGTAGCTTTGGAATTAGCAATGGATCCAATATTCACGAAGAATGTGTGCCAAGGAAGCGAGTAGAGTACTCTTTGAAACAAGGAATTGACATTATATCCAGACCTGGCGACATGTTTATTTTGTCGTATCTCAGCTGCGACCCTACCTCAGGGATGCCTATGTCCTACATTTTGGAGTTTGTGCGAGGCTGATACAACGGTATGTCGTGCTACTTGTAAATTTAGACTCGGTTGCTTTCTGACAACGGTCCCTTACCTTAGCTTGACACAGTTACCCATCATCTCTTCACCTGTGATGGTCCTAAAGCATGGTGTTCTTCTACGTTACCATTGGGCTCAGCGACGATTCAAACATCTAGTTGCACTCCTCCTGACTTTGTGAGCCCTGTAAACGTGAACTGACCCACCTCGACTGCAGTGAGACCGCAATTTTTGCTGTGGTGCAGAGAGTGGCATCACTGGCAACCGTTCGGCAAAAAGTGAAGGTGATAGGAAACACAAATGACTGTTTATTAATTTTCAGCCCTCCTTTTTTCAGGCGCCTGAAACTCCGTCAACGCCAGAAACTCGTCTAGCTGGGTGTTCATGTTAACATGTGACCCATGGAAGCACAAGTGACTCAGCAGGTCTAAATTGTGTGACAATTCTCCAAAGGCCGTTCCCCGTCGGAGATTCGAATCCTCCCCCGGTCATGTGTGCGCGCGCGCGCGCGCGCGCGCGTGTGTGTGTGTGTGTGTGTGTCTTGCCCCGTAAGTTAATTTAAATTAGTTTAAGTAGTTTGGAAATACAAGGAGTGATTTCCAAAGTAGTTTGGTCGCACAGAATTACAAACATTTGAAAATATTTGAATTCTCCGAAAGCACCATTCCGCCTCTGACAATGCTCAGTTTGATTCCTTTTAAACTCTCTGAGCTGTAGGAAGAAAAAGTGCGCCTCCGTGACAGGTCGCCAGTGTTTTTATTTGTTTATATCACACTGAGCCTTACGACTACAAAAATTCCTAAATGAAGAAAACACACATGCAACGCCCTGGCACCTGAGTGAGTAAGCTGTTAGCGGACGTCGCTGAATGCACTATCAGTACATCCATTATCAAACGGGTGACATCTTCTAACGTGTGATCAAAATGTACAACGTTTATCCAGATACAATAATGTTTTTCTTGTAACACTTGTTCTTGATTACTAAAAGTAATATCATAAAGGCCTTATAATGGATGTTGTTCCCACACAGCCAGGTTAATTCTACTCTGCAGATGTAGACGTGCTGTCCCTAATGTCGTCGCATTTACGACGTGCTCCATCTTACACGGCAGGCGTGTCCCGATTAGCAGCGCGCTGCCATTGAATTATGCAGGCGGGCGGGGCGGCGGCGGCGCCATCGCTCACCTGAGGCCGGGCACCGCGGTGACGGGCGATCCGTCTGCGTGCTGCCACGCCACGTCTGGGGGCGGGCTGCCCCTCGCCGCGCAGCTGACCTGCGACCCGGTCGAGTTGGAGAAGCGCAGCCGGGGCGGCGGCTCCTGCACCAGCACCGGCGCCTGCACGCCCAGCTGCCCGCGGCACACGCCTGCAACAGGTGGAGAGCCGCTTGATGAAGGACTGCCTGTCACGATACGAAAGCTTGGTCAGAATGTCCAGAGTAAAAATGCATTCTTCCTTGAAAGCCTTTATCGAACTACATTGAGGTGAAAACATTTAGGAACACACAAAGATGGTATAATACTGCATACACAAGTTACGTAAGAGACTCACATATCCAACCCATAATCACCCATTCTAAAGAAACTGCATACACTATGCTTGTGTGTCCTTTTTTGGATTATTGCTGCCCTTATCAGTTGGGTTTGATAGAGGACATCTAAAGAGTCCAAAAAGGGCAGCTCGTTTTTATTGTCATGATACAGGGAGACAGCGTCATGAAAGTGATTCAGGATCTGGGATGGGAATGATTGCAAGAACGGCTTTTATCGCTGCATCGTGGGCTACAAACGAAACTCCAATTGCCAACATTCTCCTCCAAATGCGAAAATATATTTGTTGATTCCCACTTACATTGTTAGAAATGATCACCAGAATAAAATACGAGAAATCAGAGCTCGAATGGAGAGATTCCTGCGCGCTGTTCTAGAAAGGAATGGGAGATAAGTAGTATAAAGGCGGTTTGATGAATCCTCTACCGATATCCAAAGTATTCCATGTAGATGTAAAGCTAAAAAGGTCTGGATCTCTGCTTCTTCTAAGTTACACAATTTTCTTGTAATTCTAAACAGACATGCACGCTCTCTAATCTTCTACATTTTCCATCTCACATCCTGCACTTCCCACATCCTCTTCTCTTTCTATAACACTTTCAAAAAATGTACTTTAATTGAAAAACCCAGTTAGCAACGAATTAACCATGTCCAAATCCAGATATCTTGCTTCGCCACTACATTAATATTCCACCTTCAAAGCATGTGCATGCTTTATCTATCCCCACCCTTTGGAATTCCAGCCACTTTGCAGCCCACAACAACGAAATACTTGTCAAGTATTTTCCAATCCTAATCATAACATCCTGTACTACCCTTCTTTAACTCCTTCCCACTTCCTTCAACATAATGACTCTTAATAACTTTGTGCTGTTCTATTGGGCCTATAGTTACAACTCCCCCTTTCATGATAACCTTCATCACACTATGGCATCATTCTCTTTATCATTAGTAACTCAATTAGACATGAATTTAAAAACCGTCAAAAATGTTTTAAAATCACAATTTTCTTATAATTAATTCTATGTATATTTTATAAAAACTCTTCTTATTGTCATCTACGATTATTTTCATCTACATAAATACTCTGCAATTCACATTGAAGTACCCAGCAAAAGGTTCATCCAACTGCTTTTATGGTGTTTCTCTACAGCTGCACTCTCTAATAGCTCGCGAAAAAAAGGAACACATAAATCTTTCCGTTTTCTCTCTGCTTTCTTTTGTTTTATATTAGTTTCTCTTATTTTAATTTTTTGATTATAATGTCCTTCTATGTAGGTGGTTGCTAACAAAATCGGTTCGCATTCATAAGAGAAATTTGGAGAAAGAAATTTAACAAGTAGATCTAGTCGCAACCAGTAACACCTTTCTTTTAATGTTTTCCACCCCAACAAGTGCATCATTTTTGTGACACTCTCTCCCCTATATAGAGATAATACAAAACGAGCCGATCTTCTCTGTACTTTCTCTAAATTGTCTGTCAAATCCACTTGGTGAGGATCCCGCAATGCGAAATAATACTGAAAAATAGGACGCACAAGTGTGGTGTAAGCAGTTTCTTTAGCAGAACTGTTACATCTCCTAAATGTTCTGCCAACGAAACGTAGTCTTCGGTTCGCTTTCCCTACAATATTTTCAATGTGTTCTTTCCAATTTAAATTGTTTGTAATTGCTACTCCTAAGTATTTAGCTGAATTTACGGCCTGTAGTTTTGATTGATTCATCGTGTGAGGGAAGTTTACGGGCTTCTTTTAGTGGTCATACGAATGTCTTCACATTTCTCATTAATAAGGGTAAATCGCCATTTTTGCACCATATATATACCTTATCTAATTCATTTTGCATTTTTGATCTACTGGTGACTTTACTAACCAGTTTCGTTTGATCTTCTGGTGAGTTTACTAACCGATAAGTGACAACATCGTCCGCGAACAACCTCAGATTGTCTCCTAAATCGTTTATAACAATAAGGCACATTAGGGGCCGTATAACACTTTCCTGGGGGACGCCAGATATCTTTTCAGTTATATTCTATGAATTTCGTTAATTTCAACGTACTGTGTCCTTTACGACAGGAAATCACGAATCCAATCTCACAATTGTGGCGTTATTCCATATGCACGCAGTTTGATAAGAAGACGCTTGTGACGTACAGTGGTAAAAGCCTCCCGGAAATCTAGAAATAGGGAATCTGTTTGACATCCCTTGTCGATAGCACTCTTCAAATCTGTCCTGCAGTAATGTGGTTCGGAAATCATCTATTATGGTCATCATTTCATATATTGTGACCATGAGTAAAATTTATGTAACCTTTGACTGAAGAGCGGTGTTTATCTGCTGCCAGCGCACCCAATTTGAGGAAAACTAAAATAGCAATAAAAAAAGGTAGGGATTTCATTTGTAGTCCGGTGATCCATGTGCAAAGGTTTCAGTCTTGATTATGACCGAATAACAGAAATCACCAAAATATGAATGCAGAATGTTAGTGGGTTATTTATGGAATTATAGTTGGAGGCAGACATATGGGATTCCATTTGGGAAGTCGTTAAGGAAAATCAGTATTCTGAGATCAAGAGTCTACCGAGGATTCCAAATTCCAAGTTTTGACTTTCACCAGGACATCGCAATGTCCTGTTCTTAGAGCAGCAGGATTCATGTATAGTCGTCACTGCTAAAAGAAAACAGCACCACGTCAGATAACTGCAGAAAGCAATGATCGACAAATGTCGAATATATCTATTAGGTCCATGTGGCGCAGTTCTACATTCCTGAGCTCCGATCGGCGACACAACACCTGCCTACAAGATTAGCAAAATGCACTGAAGTTGACTATGGACTGTTTGAACATATTCTGTGAGGAAACGTACACAATTAAACAAACCATAACTTAACGTTATCTTAATTTACTGTCCTTGCACTTTTTCCTCTCCTAGTAATTTTCATTGGTTTACCCAGTAACGGTTAAGAAAATGGCATATGTTTATTCGAAGTTTTTTGTTTAAAATCTCCATTAGCATCACCCATCAAAGCATGAACATTTCGTCCGATTTCAACCTGAATATAAATTGTGAAATGTAATAAGCCTACAACACTCCCTTGGAGCCCATCAGAAATCATTTTCACGTGGGAGGACTTCTCTCCATTGAGAATAACACAGTAAGTTGTATTTTAAACGTAAGCGTAGGATTCCGCGGTCATCATCACTTTCAATAAAATTCTTCTTGTTATTAGACCAATCGTCATCATGTAAAACCAACCGCCGTTTCAGCCACTATTGCACGTCGCCTTCTTCAGGGTATTCGTATTCGTCAGATGAATACCCTGAAGAAGCAATAGTGGTCGAAACGTCGGTTGGTTTTACATTATGACGAAATGTATAAAACTCAACAACCCAAGTACACAGTTGGTACTCACGTATTTTGTTGGTTAGGCGACAGTGCGGAACCGTACCGATCACCTTCCAGAGCCCGTATCTTTCTGAATCACGTGCACATATTATGTTATCAGCGTATTTTCAGTGTGCCATGTTAAAACTACCCCCTTGAAGTGTTCACGGTATTTTTCAATAGTATGCGTGATATGCCCAACATCCACTATTCATATCCACACGGTAATTTATATAATCCTGTCGAATGGGACATCTACATCGTCTTTCAGAAGCTTCGTGAGTGGCCAGATTCTCTTTTAAGAGCCGGATAATCTGTACTGTTACTAAACCACAGACTAAACCACAGGGCCATTTCCCCTCACGTGTCTGGTAAGACGGCTTTAGAAGTCTTGTAGTATTTATAGCCTTTGCCGTTAATACTCTCCGTAAGTGTGTCAGTTTCTGCTGAAGCTGTTCTACCTCTACATGAATACATACTCCGCAGGCCATTTGACGGTGTATGGTTGGAGGGTACTTAGCGTAGCACTATCAGTGCCCCCTTTCAGTTGCTTACGGTGCGCGGGATAAAAGTCTGCACGTAAGTCTCCGTATGGACTCTGATCTGTAAAATTTTATCCTCTTTTTGAGAGATGTATGTAGTAGGAGGCCTTTTGAAACGGCTTCCACTCAACACGATTGTCAGAATAAAACTTCCGGTAAACACTGTCGTTGAGACATCTATTTGCTTTACGATGTGACTTTGAGGGAAGGAAGCCACCATCTCTTTCTACCTCCACCCTGAAATTGTTTTCGTGATGCATGTTACTGTTCTAGCTCAAGATTTCCAAATGTTCAAATGTTTGTAAATTTATCGGACTCAACTGTTTGGTCATTAGTCCTTAGCATAGAAACTTCTTAAACGAAGGTAAACTAACATAAAAACAAGCACCCATACACGAGAACTGATTCGAACGGTGCACCACAGCACGGCGCCCAATCGCGCACGCTAATCCGCCACGGCCCTCAAGATTTCTCCAGGCTTTTCAAGTCTATAACACCAAATAAGGAATATATCGTCCATTTAACGATAAAACCATGTAGGTTTTGTAGGAGGCATGTACTGACGATATCCACACAGAACTCCATAAACAGGTTGATTATTTGACTATAAAATGAGCTTTCTGCTATTACGCCTCCCGTCTTATTATTCCCCATCATAGAAAAAATCCGATAGTCTGTTTTGACGCCATTGTGCAATTGGTTGTCAAAGTATTGAGGCAAACAAGTCACCAGTTCTTCCTTATACAACCTTTGACAAAGTTCGGTCAATAGCCGTGTAACATTAACATAGATGAACTATGAACTGCAGTTACCTTACTGTCCTTCGAAACAGTCACCTTCCAATGCTATGCACCGCTGAGTTCTGAGGAATATGTAGTGAAAACGTTGCATGAAGTCTTCCTTCGGCATCGTGTTCAAATGCCTCGTCACGATTCGTTGGGTGTGAGGAATATAGTAAAATCTCTTTCCTTGCAAGTGAGTTTGAGTCCAGGAAATAGGAAGGATTGAGATGAGTATGGAGAATGTTCAGGTTGCCGGAACTGTATGACGATATAGTAAAATCTCTTTCCTTGAAAGTGAGTTTGAGTCCAGGAAATAGGAAGGATTGAGATGAGTATGGAGAATGTTCAGGTTGCACCCCTCCCTTTTTTTGCCAGGAACTGTATGGCGATATTGGCTGTGTGTGGACGGGAGTTGTGCTGTGCGAAACAGGGTCGTAGAAACGTGTCAAAATTTCAACATACCTTGCAGCGTCCAACGTTGTTCCCTGAGGCAAAAGTGCCTTGTGGATAATGCCTTGACTATCGAAAATGCTGGTGGTTTTCATGCGTGAGTTTTCGGCTCTGACCTTATTCCTACCAGGTGAAGAACGCCTTTCCACGGTTTCCAGTTTAGTTCAGGGTCCTACCGGATACACTATATTTCATCCTCAGAGATAATACAGTTCAAGAAATTGGGTGTCGCTTACACCATATCGACAAAATCCTGTTTCTAAATTTTCTTGTGTGAGATCGTCTGCCAACTGATGTAACTCAAGACGACAACCGATTTTCCTCTTTCCAAACTTTCGAATAAGGATGTATAGCACGGATTAATCTGCTACCATGCTCACAGTTAATCGACGACTTTCGTGGTTCACGTCCTTAGTTTCCCGATGTTTTCGTCATTGAAGCTGGTCGCCGGACGTTCGCTAAGAGGATTGTCACAAACACATTCCCGGCCTTAATGAAAACAGGCGAACCACATACTTCATGGACAGTGCTTCATCCCCATAAATACTCACCAGCAGCGAATGCGTTTCTTTAGGTGTTTCTCCAAGTTTTATATAAAAATTTTAACTGATACTTTTTTCGTTCATTGTCCTGTTCTCAGTACTGAACCAACGCACTATACAAGTAAGGTAAGGTAGGGTAAGATGACGAGGAGTCTAAGATGACAAATCTTTAATTAAATGTGATTTCCGGGACAGAGCAGCAAATGATGATCTTGCCTTGGCAGCGTGTAGAACTCTACTTATACTACAGTGTGTACAAAAACCAGCCGCCATCATTTAGCACTTAGACGCTGTCATTTACTTTTACATGCATGTTGATTCTAACATTTCAGTACACCGAAATAGCATTTGGAGCACGTGTGGTAAATTTTTCCAACCTGCTTTCAGTTCTTCGTAAACTATAATCATACTGTTTGTTTAATGTATATAGTGAACTCTTAAGAGAATTTAACGAATGTTAGTCTTAGGTTTAAATTATGAATAGCCGTTCGGGTAAGTAGACGATTCCACAGGACGGACAAGATGACTTCTTACCCAAAAACTTCGTAAAACATTGTAATGAGCTTTTTATAGAAACTGGAAGTATTGAATGTTTGTAACGAGTATAAAAGAAGAACAAGCAGGCGGCAATGCCACAAGAATCAAAGAGCACTGATCTGCGGAAGGTTGAGAATGGGACAGTAGTGTATACAACTTACAAGAAGACCATATAGGTATCGGATTTTAGAATTTCTATTTACCGTACGTGAAGCTTATAACTAAAATAACAATCAACCAAAGCCATTCGACGAAACTCTCAAATCATTTTCGAGAAAATGTACTTTGAAGTTTTGCAAGTGCACGCAAGTACTAACAACTGAAACACTTGCTACACCTCACTTGTTGGTGTAGCTCAGGTGGTAGCGTTCTGGCACTGCAACTATAGAGTCGATGTTCGAATCCTGCTGTGTCAGTTTTTTTTTTCGTTTTGGATTTCAGTTATTTAAAACATTTTAGAACTTCTAATTCCACGTGTTGTGTCAGTTTTCGTTTATGTGTATGTAGACGAGCTAAACACCTTGTCCTCACATAAAACGATGGTTGAGTGAGTAGGTTAGTTGGTTGGAAAGCCATTAGTAACTACGGAGATGACTTCCCAAAAACAGCGTCGTACTTTCTCACAAACTGAACAATCAACGATTACCATCGTCAAAATGTTCAAATGTTTGTAAATCTATCGGACCAAACTGCGTGGTCATCAGTCCGTAGCTTACAAACTACTTAAATCTAGGTAAACTAACCTACGGACAAACACACACACCCATGCCCCAGAGAGGACTCGAACCTCCACGGCGAGCAACCATGCGCTCCGCAGCGAGACGCTTTAGACCGCTCGGCTACTCCACCGCGGCGATTACCATCGTCAACTAAGAATGAAGCCAGTACAGAAAGAAATGTTAACTACTTTTTAATGAAACAATCGTTATTAACAACCTTTTATAAAATGTAGAAAATTACGATTATACAAAAACGCGCATTTTTTTTAAGAAAATACCATTTCATATTAAAATTATGTAAGTATTCGAACACAACGAAAAAAAGAAAAAAAATGTCCCTACAGAATTCGAACCAATGTCGCTATGGCTGTAAAATCACAATCATGAGCTACACTGATAGATGCTGCGCTTGATTTAATTATTGGTAATCACACGTACTTCCAAAACTTCCAAGTCGAATTTCTCGATAATGTTTGAGAGTTGACAAACTGAAGGAGGAGAAATGTAAATCCTTTTTTGTTGTCTTCGTTATTTTTAGAATAAGAGTTGTATGAAATAAAACTGGAGTATTTGAGAACAACAAAGTGCGTTTTTCAATGCGACCCTGCGTTTCTGTTGCATAGAAAAGTGTACTTTTGTTCCGATATTAATAAAATTGTGCACACTCTACCTTAAAAACAAGAGGAATGTCACTGTCTGTATAAAATTTCGTTCGGTTCATGGTGAATAGTTTTGTTTCAATCTTTATGAATTTTTGCACACATGACCTTTAAAGCTAGAGGAAGATCACTGGGCATACATACATATATATATATATATATATATATATATATATATATATATTTCTGTTTCTTCTGTTGGGCATAAGTTAAAGTAGTTTGTAAGCCTAGGGACTGATTGTGGAGTCGCACAACTCTAAAGTGCGCGCCACCCGCTTTCGCCGCGCGCCGCCATGCACGCACGGCGCGGCGTTCTTACGACGTCAGCCACGAGCGCTCTCTGCTACGCTCGTGGCCACCACTGAACGACATCGTTCACTTAGGTCTGAGATAGGAACCAGCTAACACTTCGGAATCAGATAGGCACCAGTGAAAACTTGGCTATCAAACTAGGCAGGCCTCTAGCTCAACTATGTATCAGCATTCTGCAGTACTGAGCTATGTAAAAATTTAAGTATTACTAAGTCACTAACAAATATATATCTCGTTTTAATTTACTCTAGTGTTTCTAGTTTCTGCTATCCCACTGGCTGGTCATCTCCTACCTGCACAAGCGTGCATCCTTTATTCCTGTGTCGGTCTTTCTACTCGGCCACCGACACCTACGACGGAAACGAGACACAAAAGCGGCGACGAGGCTTGGACACAAAAGTTACAATTTATAATTTCCATACTACACATTGTAGCTGCAGGAAATCTTACAGACCGTATACACGCATATAGTGGATTGTACCTTCTAAATTGTATCACAGTACGACATGTAGTTCATGAGTTACGAGCACGTAAGCAGCAACGTTCGTGGAAAACCGTCCATCACGCACCACGTTTTTTCTATTACTTCTTTACTACTAATTGTATTCCCAAGAGATTATACAGACATACAGCCGTTATACAAATAAATACATACCTGAAAAATGGCAGGAATAAATAAGTAAATACCAGGGCAACGCCGGGTTTTCAGCTGGTATATATATATATATATATATATATATATATATATATATATATATATATTTCATCTGTTGGGTATAAATTAACGTAAGTTGTTTGTGAGCCTAGGAACTGATAACCGCGACAGTTAATTCGCTTAGATTTACAAACATTTAAATATTAATTGTTATTTAGAGAAAAACACATTTGGGACTGGGATGGCGTCACAGCATGGCAGCAGTTGGGGTGTTACAAGCGCCATCTTGGAGACACGGGTCCAAAGAGACGACCAAGAGCGTTGGCGCTAACACGCCCTGATAGGTATCGATATTGGGCGCCGCGTGCCACTGTTTCGCGTCCGCAGCCATTTGCAAAGCCTGCCGGAAAGCCCATCAGCAGGCACCAGACGCAGCGCATATTCATCGGCTGCCACCCGACCGGGACGCGCTTCGCCGAAGCGCCACCGGTTGACTGGTTGACTGCGGCAGCAATCAGAGTCCGAGATGACGCGGACGTCGCCTCCTCATGAATATTCCCCACCGCCCGCCGCCCGGGCTCCCGCTCGCAAAATACCGCCCACAGTTTTAATGCGCGCCATTTATAATCATGGAAAGCGGCGATTCATATAGATCAACTCATTCCCGTGTGTCCACTCGCAGCTATTGTTCGGCCGCCGAACGGACGCGCCTCCGACCCAGGTGCCCATCTCTGATCAAACAGTGGTTAACAGCCGATACAAACATTTAGAGGGCGGTGGAAAATATTTGCCGATCGTAATTTGTTTCTACACGTGTCGGCTTTATCTCAGTGCAAACATCACTCCCATTAAACTGCTTGCATATGTAATGAAGGTAAAAAAAAAATGAACTGGTATAAAGTATCTACTTTAATGAACACAGTAATTACGGACTCAGTGCTGATATCGGATTCTTTGTTAAAACTGTGTAATGATGTGATAATATTACTCTCCAGTATAAACATCGGCGGAGACCGGTCAACTACTCTTCCAAAATTAGCTTACCATTTGAAGCAAAACAATGTCTTTGTTGCATCTCATTATTTACGAGGCGCGTCCAGAAAGTAAGTTCCGTTTGGTAATAAAATGAAATTGTACACAGACACAGAAGAAATTATTATTGCACAAAATTCTACAACTCTTAACCTACTTTTCCACACAACTGCCGAAATTTTGTAGGCACTTGTCATAGCGTGCCACAAGTTTTTGCATGCATCGTTCACAGAAGGTTGTCGTCTGTGTATTCAACCATGTGGTAACAGCTCTTTATCATCGTTGAAGTGTTGACCACCAAGGACAGATTTTAGGTGTAAGAAGAGATTAAAGTCGCTAAGAGACAGGTCCGAGCTGTATGGAGGATGATCAAACAGGTCCCATTGAAATTTCCGTAAGAATTGTTTGGTCACATTCGGTGTGTGACGTCAGGCATTATCGTGAAAAAAAAAAAAAAAAAAAAAAAAAAATCTTTTGGCAGTAATCCTCTTCTTACACCTAAAATCTGTCCTTGGTGGACATACTTCAACGATGATGGCGAGCTGAAAGAATATGTTACCACATGGTTGAATACACAAGCGGCAACATTCTATGAAAAAGGCACACAAAACCTTGTGCCATGCTATGTCAATTGCCTACAAAATTTCGGAAGCTATGTAGAAAAGTAGTTCAACAGTTGTAGATTTTTGTACAATCAATATTTTTTCTATATCTGTACCCGTTCGTTTTATACAATCAAACGGAACTTACTTTCTGGACGCGCCTCGTATATCATATCTCATGAACTTTTTTTTGCGCATTGATATAATTCTACATGTGTATTCACTGTTAAATATAGAAAACACCTGCTAATAAAAAGAAGTAATAAATAAATATAACGCCTGTGTGAATGCAATATATAAGCAGTGTTGCAAGAACAGGTGGTAAGAACAGGGTAATGAAAGTCATGGCAGTTGCAGAAGTTTCGCCACTTGATATTGAAAATGTTGTAGCGATAATTTCATGTTAAGTGGATTGTCAGGGAGAAATGTAAAAGTTTGTAATTATATACACACTTTGTTCGAAGTGCTAACTTTTGTCAATTTCGAGTAATGTTTGAAGAAAGATAGTTATTTTACGGCCGTTGACTTCACAAAAACAAAACTATTTTAACTGTTGTTTATTTTCTGATGTATTAGTGTAGATATTTTGCTCGGTATTGCTGCATTTTATTGTTCGTAAGCGTAAGAGACTCATGTACTGTTTTGTATTGATGACCATGATGTATTGCAGAAATTTGTGATTAATACTGAAATAAAACGTTAAAAAAATGACTCGTTAAAGCGATTTCCTAGTAAACAGGAGATTCCGGGTACGAATGTCGGCCATGTTATAAGTTTTAATTCGGTGTCTCGCATTATATCGAATACACTGGTAGTACCTGGAGTTTCGTATGTTGGCTGACAGTGAAAATATCTGTTTCGTGACTACAGTAAAAACAGTCTCTTCTAAACGTCTAGGGACGCCGTCCAGTATTATTTTCTGTATCTTTTTTTGCTGCTTTTCTTTTTAACTGCAGTTAATTGTTGATGTTTTCTGGGTATGTATTTATTTCGTTCTCATCTTACAAGTAGAAGGTCTGACATGTGAGACACCGATTGTAATCGAATTTTGCATGGACATTTTGTATAGCATATAAAGAGTGACTACAGTAAAAACAGTCTCTTCTAAACGTCTAGGGACGCCGTCCGGTATTATTTTCTGTATCTTTTTTTGCTGCTTTTCTTTTTAACTGCAGTTAATTTTTGATGTTTTCTGGGTATGTATTTATTTCGTTCTCATCTTACAAGTAGAAGGTCTGACATGTGAGACACCGATTGTAATCGAATTTTGCATGGACATTTTGTATAGCATATAAAGAGAACCCTCTTTTGGCTTCATGCTTAAATAAGGAAAAAACAAAAAATTTAAGGTCGAAATTGATGACGGAAAATCGTGTTTTCAACGCTATTCATCGAAATATCTAAAGAAAAGCATTTTTAGTAATATATATGGGATCAAAAGTTAATGCCGTTCGAGTTTTGTGTTTTCATCTTCCTCCCCTCCCCCCGCCCCCACCGCTTTCCCCGCTACGCACACACCACTTCGCTCCATTTGTAAATTTGAAGATTCCTTGATGTTTAAGAATATGTCTTAACAATATAACCCTTCCTTTTCTCCTCAATTCTGTTCAGTACATCGTCATTACTTAACCGATCAATCCGCCCAATCTTCAGCATTCTTCTGGAGCACCACATTTCAAAAGCCTGTATCCCCTTCCTGTCTAAAATATTTGTCATCAGTGTTTCACACCCGTACAAGACAACACTCCACAAAAATGCCTTACACGTAAATTAATATTCGATGCTAACAAAGTTCTTTTTCAGAAACGCTTTTCTGGCCATTTCCATCCTGCAATTTATATCACCCATACTACGACCATGGTAAGTTCTTTTACTGCCCAATTAATAAAGCTTACCTATCACCTTTATTGTCTCGCTACCTTGCTATTTCAGGTTCTTTGTTGTCTCTGACAGAATTACAATGCATCGGAAAAACGCAATGTTTTTATTTATTCACCCTGAACTTTAATTCATTTTCCAAATTTCTCCTTACTTTCTTTCAGGGTTTTTTCAATGTACAAATTGAATAACATTGGAAAAAGGCTACAACCTTGTCTTATCCACTTTCCAATCACTGCGTCCCTTTCATGCCCTTCAACTCTTATGACTGCTGCCTCGTTTTTGTACAAGTTGCAAATAACCTTCCTTTCCCTATATTTTATCCCTGCTGACTTTAGAATTTGAAAGAGTGTATTCCAGTCAACATCGTCAAAAGCTTTCCTTTATATATCTTCTGAGATCAGTCGTAAAAACAGTTTTTCCCCCGTGTTCCTCATTTCTCCTGAATCCAAACTGATCTTCCCCTGAGGTCAGCTTCTACCAGTTTCTCCACCATTCTGTAAATAATTCGTGTTAAAATTTTGCAAGCATTACTTATTAAACTGATGGTTCTGTAATTTTCACACCTGTCTGCACCTGGTTTTTTTAATAGGAATTATTACATTTTTCTTAAAGTCTGAGGGTATTTTCCTGTCATACATCATACGGACGAGGTGAAATAATTTTCTCACGGCTGGCTCTCCCAGAGACTTAAATAGTTCTGGGGGATGTCGTCTACTCCAGAGGCTGTTCCGACTCAGATCTTTCAGTGCTCTCTCAAATTCTTCTCTTAGTATAGTGTATCCTATTTCAACTTCATCTACTTCTTCTTCCCTTCCTACAATATTGTTTTGAAGTTGATTTCTTTTGTAGAGGCCCTCTAATAGTCGTTCCACCTTTCAGCTTCGCTTCTTTGATGAGAACTGGTTTTTCATCTGAGTTCTTGTTATTCGTACAACAGTTTTTTCTTGTCCTAAAATATATTTTTTATTTTCCTGTAGGCGGTATCTAGGCGGTATCTATTTTCCCTCTAGTTATAGATTCTTCTACAGACTTGCATTTGCCTTCTAGCCACTCCTGCTTAGTCATTTTGCACTTCATGTCATTCTCATTTCTTCTGTACCCCAACTGGTGTGCTTGCATTTTTATGTCTTCTCCTTCCATAAATAAAATGTTGTACGCCCTGTGATCACTGTTTTATCCTCTGCTGCCATCACTTTTTTCTCTCTCTCTCAAAGCTACCCATTCCTCTTCTACTTATTTTTCCTCCATTCTGTCAAATTTTATCTAAGGCTCCATCTAGAATTCTGAAGAACTCAGGTCCCTTCAATTTATTCAGGTCCCATTTCTTTATTTTACTACCTTTTTGCAGTTTCTACAATTTCAGACTACAGTTAATAACCAATAAGATATGGTCAGAGTCTATATCTGTCACAGGATATGTCTTATAGTTTAAAACCTGGTTCCGGAAACGATGTTTCATCATTATAAAAATCTATCTGGTATCTTCCGTTGTCTGCTAGTATACCAAGTATACAATCTTGATTTATGATGTTTAAACCAAGTGTTTTTGATGATTAAATTATGTTCCTTGCAAAATTTTACCAGGGGGCTTTCTCTTTCATTCCTCTTCCCAGTCCATATTCACCTACTATTTTTCCTCCCCTTCCTTTTCCCACAACCGAATTCCAGTCCGCCATTGCAAGTAAGTTTTGTTCTCTCTTAACTGTCTGAATATTTTCCTTTACCTACTCAGACATTTCTTGGACCGTCTCATCATTGGATGTGCTAGTTGGCATATAAACGTACTTCTGTGGTCGGTGTTTGCTTTGTATCTATGTTGTCTATGATAATGAGCTTACTGTGCCCTTCATAGCCGTTTACCCGCATTCCTATTTTCTTATTCCTGTAATACCCCCAACTGATTTTCTATTTATAATCCTGTACTCACCTGTATAATTTCTATAATATGATCTTTTTGGATATGGCATTCTTATTGTTTTAAGGCATATTACATTTATTTTCACTAAAATTATTAAAGCTTCCACATATCTAAATTGAAGTACGAAAAGTTTCATGTTAACCACTCATATAAACCGCTCGACTGAAAAAATTTCACGACAGGAACATCGCGGTAAATTCGAGTAATGTATCTTACCTTTTAAAATGGCTTCAATGAACTGAGCTCGGAAGAGAACCACAAGAGACTTTAATTATCTTAACCAGACGCTGTATGTGAACAGGTGAGATTTGTTATTTTCATAACTGTATAATGCGTATATAATATTTATTAGCTAAGATCGCATGTAGGACTGTAGTTAACTAGTTTGTTTACGACCAACTCACAAAAGTTTGATTGTCGCTCCCACTACACAGCATTTCTATCGTATTATGTTAAAACTTCCAAAACTTCCGTACGTGTGACGAGACCTCTCGGCGGAGTCAGCCACACCTCCCTATGTTTCCATTCCGCGTCACGAATAACTGTTGGAATTGGAGCAGCGGATTAAGTAAAAATTTATAATTTGCATTAATTATTCGTGGAGAAAATACAAGGAAAAACTGAAAAAAAAACTAGCGAACATTTTACAAAAATTACAAAGAGCGCAAAAATACCAGAAAGTATGTAATATATGCAATATACTTGTCGCCGACCTACCCGAAATATAATCCAGAATGAATCTTTCACTCTGCAGCGGAGTGTGCGCTGATATGAAACTTCCTGGCAGATTAAAATTGTGTGCCGGAACCGGGACTCGAACCTGGGACCTTTGCCTTTCGCGGGCAAGCGCTCTACCGACTGAGCTACCCCGACACGACTCACGATGCCGCCTCACAACTTTACTTCCGCCAGTACCTCGCCTCCTACTTTCCAAACTTCACAGAAGCTCTCCTGCGAAACTTGCAAGACTAGCACTCCTGGAAGAAAGGATATGGTGGAGACATGGCTTAGCCACAGCCTAAGGGATGTTTACAGAGGGGTAGCTCAGTCGGTAGAGCGCTTGCCCGCGAAAGGCAAAGGTCCCAGGTTCGAGTCCCGGTTCCGGCACACAATTTTAATCTGCCAGGAAGTTTCATATCAGCGCACACTCCGCTGCAGAGTGAAAGATTCATTATGGAAATATCCCTTATGCTGTGGCTAAGCCATGTCTCCACCATATCCTTTCTTCCAGGAGTGCTAGTCTTGAAAGTTTCGCAGGAGAGCTTCTGTGAAGTTTGGAAAGTAGGAGGCGAGGTACTGGCGGAAGTAAAGTTGTGAGGCGGCATCGTGAATCGTGTCGGGGTAGCTCAGTCGGTAGAGCGCTTGCCCGCGAAAGGCAAAGGTCCCAGGTTCGAGTCCCGGTTCCGGCACACAATTTTAATCTGCCAGGAAGTTTCCGAAATATAATGTTCATAGGCTCAAAAATAACGATCATCAGTTCACGGTGGTGACAGTCGTGTAGGGAATTCCGGTAACATATCCTATGTTCTCCTTCTCACCACTTCGAGTGCTGTTTGATTTTAATTCGCAACTGTTTGTCGTAAATTCTGGTATATAATGGATAAATTAATACAGACAAAATTGTTATTGAACATCATTACTTCTTTCACTTTATGAGTAGGTCTTTATGATTCATTGGCGTGCAAATTTTTACTAGAGTAGTAGACAAATACAAGTAACTATATTGATGTCTATGAAAGAGTAATGTTTCTTGTGCCTAACGGTTAATAACTACTTTTGCTTTTCCAAATTAGAAGACTTAGTCACTAAAAGTAAGATGCATACTCGGTGACAATAACTGACGTACGAAATGTGGAAGAGTTGGTAAAAGTTGGAATGGAAAAACAAACTCATTGTTAAAATGTTTGTAAACCTATTGGATCAAACAGCTAATGTCATAAATTTCTATACTTATAAATAACTTGAAGAATCCTAACGTCAGCACATACACACACCTATGTCCCGTGGAGGACTCGAACTGTCGACAGCGAGCAACCGCGCGCTCCGCAGCAAGGCGCCTTAGAAACATAGGACACTGCACTGCCGCAGGTACAATGGATTAATGACATTCCTTCCGATTTTATAAAATCTTTTGCGAAAGTAGGAAGCAAGCGAGTTCAAGATGGTATGTAGAATATACAGGCTTGATCAAAAGTGGTAGAACACTCTTTTATTACAAAAGTACTAAAAAAAAAAAAAAAAAAAAAAAAAAAATAAAATAAAAAAAAAAAAAAATAAAAAAAAAAACACTGAATATTTTAGGTGGTCTGATGTTTATTTACCGAAATGGGGCTCATCTCGAAAACGATCACCATGACTCCAAATAAACTTTTTTTTATGGAAAAGGCGTCGAGTAAGACATAAAACGGCGTTAGCATTTTCGGACAAGTTCAAGCCTGTAAACTGATTCGACAAAGAACTTGTGGTTCAAACTTACATGAAAGATACCTCTTTTATAGTAGGTATCTTGATCAGAAATAAGGTAAGTTTTTTTTTGTTAGGGGTGAAATCAGCCGTCACAAAGCGCAGATACCGGAGATGGAGGTAGACAACGTAAGGTTTGAACCGTGGGAAAGGAGTAGTTTTATCTTTGGTTTTGTAAGGTCTTTGGCCGCTTATATCCTGCGGCCTGCCGCCCAGTGTGTCGGAACGGGTCTCGGTACCGATTGCTAGTAGTGAGCACGGAGAGCCGTTCAGATAACTATAGTAACCGCTGACGTCTCGTTCCTACAGATATTTTCATGAAGATAATCGGTCAAATCAAGGAAATACCGGTACTGACAGCGATACAGAATTTATTGCGGAGACCGAACCACGAAGATCGAGGAAGAGGTGTCCTCTGACAGGGAAAAGGAACTAAGCTGAAGTTTCAAGGTATGTTTGTCAGCATTTTATTGGAAAATTTACATTCCGGTACTATTTTTCTGCTTAACCGGTAATAGTATATGCACCTAAAAGCATTATAGCCTATTTTTAATTTTCTTGGATATCAGCCGTCTGTTTTTACTGTTTTTGTATGTTACAGTAGCCTAGTATTACGAAACAAGTTTACTTTACGTGCAATATTCATAGTAGAGTTAAATGTCAATTAAGACATAATTATTATTGTTTACTGGCTCCTATTATTTCAGGTATCGACCCAAAGGATTTCCAAGTATACCAACTTGTGAACATCAGTGTTTTACGTTGTGATGTAATCCTCTTTGTTCAATAAGTTTATCATTGTACATTGTAACATAATTATTAAATATTTCCATGCTTCCATGGTTTGTGATTAATATTCATAATCCACACTACAATTTTAGCTCGTTTTGCAAACTAAGACACAGTCACTATGACTGCAGCAAGAGTTGCAAAGCCTGCTATGTGAACTACGCAGTTGAAAAAAACTGTTATATGCAAATACAATATCTATACAACTTCTTTCCTACCTATCAGATATTTCAGAGCTTTGGTACACATATTAAAATCATGTACAGCTATTGCTTGTAGAAAAATCAGTTCGCTACCACATTTCTAGTTTTTGTTAGTTTTTCGCCAGCCGCGGTGGCCGAGGAGACTAAGGCGCTCCAGTCACGGTCTGCACGGCCACTACTGTCGGGGGCTCGAATCCCCCCTCGGGCATGGATATTTGTTCCGTCCTTAGTCTTAGTTAGTTCATAAGTAGTTTGTAAGTTTAGGGACTGATGACCCCGTAGTCCCATAATCTATACAAACATTTCAACATTTTGAACATTAGTTTTTCCCGTTTTCTCACACATTGCTTATCACTCACTTAGCTGGTTCTGGAAATGGGCCACTCATATATCAGTGTTTTGTCTAATGACTTCAGTATTAAGTGATAGACCGTACTGTCTTCCAATGGTTGCTTCTTCAAGTCATTGTGCTGAGAGAAGTTTCTGTAACATGCTTTGAATAACTAGTGTGTAAGTAACAATAGGCTATCTATCGTGCATGGCACACCTATGAACATATCTGACA
Source organism: Locusta migratoria (assembly GCA_026315105.1). Lineage (NCBI taxonomy): Eukaryota > Metazoa > Arthropoda > Insecta > Orthoptera > Acrididae > Locusta > Locusta migratoria. Next base: position 810,875,067 of record CM048744.1, on the reverse strand, counting down.
GGGAATATTAACACTGCGGCTAGAAATGAGTGCGGCTTCTGTATGTTCAAATATTCGCAAACCTAAGCTAGCATATTGCTAAATCATCTGTCTCTGCAGATTATCGGAATATGGGAATTTAACTCCCCGAAATTTGTAATTTCATTGCACGTTTCCTCGTGAGCTGATCTAATAAAGCTTTTTGTTTAGACTAAAAGTTTCTATCGTTAAGTATACCATCACAGAAAATAATCTGAAATGATTAGGTAGATTACATCCCTGGATAATTCTGTTACATAGTTAGGAATTACTGTTCGTGTTTTCTTGCGATATGAGGCAAAAAGCTTTGTAATAAGAAGACAAAAGTATAAAGCGATTTTTTTTAGATCGTAACAGAATTAACCAGGGCTGTAATCTATCTACTTACCACGATTGCCTACTTCTTTCGATTAGAGATCCACAAATGTTTGACAGAATTTTTTCAGAGTTCGTCCCGATGTGCGAGTAGATCGGTTTCCAGATAGAACGTAGTAAACGTTTCAAAATCCTAGTATAATATCGGTGTCAGTGATATTGGTCTATAATTCAGTAGATTAATAAAATTATTTCCTTTATTGTGAATTAGTGTGATTTGTACAACTTTGCCTAGCGAAAGGTATTCAGCTGCTAAAAATGAAGGTATTTCCATCACCATACTCGGACAGGTGTGTAGTCGGTGTTCGCTCTGCACCGGAAGTTTCCTTTATGAAGTGCTTTTTACAGAAGGTATCCGTCTCTAAATTATCTTCGTATGCTGTCCTTGATTCGAGTTCTGAAATATTTACTACATCTTTGTCGCTGAGAGTATTACAGATATCTACTCTTTAGTGGCAATGACATTAGTAACGTTACCAAAGATGTTACACAGTGTAGGTATTGATTGTGGTCTTGGAGTATGTTTGAATTTCCTGCCACATTTAGAGGCCAATTTCGGTTTGGAAATTATAAAACGCATTAATACAAAAGTTTATGGGTAGTTTCAAATATGGTGCATCTCTTTTATAACTCTACATTGTTTTCACTGTTAGAGTTAAAAGTTAGCTTCTTAGTTACAAAATTGCGTGATACATGTGTTCCGCACCAGGACGAGAATATAATTTCAGCTGTAATCGCTGGTTGTAGCTTTAAAAGAAGCCACGAAAAACACGGCAGGCATCTTGTGCGCCAACTTGGTTACCGACGTTAAGTCCTTCGTAGACGACTGTTTCCTGGAACTTCAAGGCAGCGTTAATAATTTCGCGTAGCGCGCTAATCTGCTAAGAGAGCGTGTGGTATAAAACCGCAGCTAAGCCCCTGTAACTGTGTTTATTCAGCGAAGACGCATTAAATAAATAAAACGGAATTCTTTGTGTGTAATGGGTTTGCGTTTTCCAAGTTTGCATGCATGAGCAACGTTTCGACAGAAACATTTTAAAGTAAGCACGCACAGCCTACGCTTTTAACGTTTATCCAAGCCTTAGAGGAGATTATTTTGTTTGCATTTCATTTTCTGAAATACAAAAATTACTTTCTTTTATAAATATTTTCACATTTATGACACTACTGTGATAAGCTTAAATAAGTTTACCATTGTTTGTGAACATATATATAAGATTTTCTGGACGTGCATTCTTACATTTACACCTATTGAGTTTTAATCTTGTTTGCGATCTTTATTATTTTGTAGTTCTTTCGTATTTTGTGTGTATTACAATCAGTCTACTACAAAAGGTAACATTTTTCTGCAACAAGAAACAAATCAGTTAATTTCGCATAAATTATACACTTTATTTTTCAAAGGTGATTGATTTTAATCTTAGATCAACATCAGACCAATATTTTCAAGTTGGTGCTGAGACAAATCAGTCTGATGATTATCTGATGTAATATCGAAACCTGACACCTTCCCAAAAAAAAAAAAAAAAAAAAAAAAAAAAAAAAAAAAAAATATATATATATATATATATATATATATATATATATATATATATATATATATATATATATATATATATATATATATAAAATGGTAATATTTCTGCGAACTTGAGTGATTTCTTCATTAACTGTTCGCTGCCTTTCCAAATCGGAAAAATTGTTTTCCGAACTCATAGCTATCTGAAACATAATACTTCTGATTGGCTGATGTAATTTTTTTCTTTGTATTGTATATTTTGTCCAATCATGAGTTTTAAGTTTGAGATAACTATGAGGTCAAACAACAAACTAAACAAAAAGGCAGGCATGTTATGATTTCTTTAATCTGGTAGTTTATTATGCAAAGAATGTAATGTTTTCATGAGCAAATTATCTGATTAATGATAAATTAAGTTGCCACTATGTTTTCCTAAACATAGAAAACTTGATCTGACGAGTGGCGTACACCATCCTAGGATCACGACTCTATTTGTTACTCTATTTACCCTACTTGTATCACATAAATTAGTTTTCTCCTCTTTAATATTATAAGCAAACATTTATATTCCACTCAAAAATAGTGATTGGGGCTGTTAAATGTCAGTATTCAAAACTCAATAAATTCAGATTATAAAATTCAAAGGTATAACCTAATCATTGAAAATATTAGGTGACCAAGTGTCACAATACAATAACATGAAAATATGAAATAAGCTCTCATATAACTATACAAAAAATGAAAGATACAATGTTATACAAAATAAAACAAATGATTGGTTCTATTTTCGGAGATTCTTCCATTAAAAGAAACTGAATAAGAAAAGGGCTTACTCATAAGGATTATCCTAATCTGAAAGGAGAGGATAGAAAGCAAACACAATCAATTAATATCACAACTTGAACTGATTTGACATTACTTGACATCGCAGGTTGTGGAGGCGATCTCATAGATTAATGATCTTCAATAGTGCAAAGATAAGATATGAAAATACTTACTTATTTTATGAAGACAGGTTTCAGTGAGCTCTGTCACAATCGAAATTTGACTGATAACCAAAGAGATTTTGGTCATATGTTAAATATACTAGGGGCAAAACGTAAACAATACCCTCACTACGTGATTAGTAATGTCGATCCTGCCGATGATAGTGTTACTAAATCAGGGTTACAAACACAGCTATTAGAAAACTCATTCACCAAGTAAAACGAAACCAATATTATAGAAGTGTTTTATCCATTACAGCAACTGTTAAGATTATAAATAAATGAATTGCAGCAACCAGTTGCTTGTCGTTATTTATTTTGAACTTCAACGACCGGTTTCGGGCGCTTGAGTGCCCTTCTTCTGGTCTCTATACAGACAAACAAGTGCATTTGTATACAATAAGGCTATAGAACGTATAAAAGTCGATTACAGAAATATGCAGCAGTTTCGAACCAAATAGAATGTAATAAAGATAAGTTCATATAATGGGATGAAATTAACACTTACATTTTTGTACTGTTGCTTAATAGATAAACATGCTACTAGTGGAATCAACGCTAAGTGCAAAGATTATGGACTGAATAACAGTCAGCTGGTAACAAAGTATCTATGGATGAGGCTTATAGTAAAGGAGTAACGATAAAAAAGGGGGAAGAAGGCTATGGGAAAACAGTAATACTCAAAGTAGTTGAAGAAAAGCATAAAGAGAGGAGCAGGTGACTGATAAATCAGTCGCTTAGCAGATTAAAATTCAGTAGTCTAGAAGTACAATGATAAGTGGCGCCATAGGCGGAATATTTCAGAACTACCAGCTGTGCAGTAGTAGGATGCTTAGAATGTCACTGTCAGGGCATCTGTCAATATAAAGAATTTGTCATTGTATCTATGGCTTCAAAATTTAATGGGGATAGATTGATGAAGTGATTATCATACAACGAATAAGTTGCACAGCTGGTAGTTCTGAAATATTCCGCCTATGGCGCCACTTATCATTGTACTTCTAGACTACTGAATTTTAATCTGCTAAGCGACTGATTTATCAGTCACCTGCTCCTCTCTTTATGCTTTTCTTCAACTACTTTGAGTATTACCGTTTTCCCATAGCCTTCTTCCCCCTTTTTTATCGTTACTCCTTTACTATAAGCCTCATCCATAGATACTTTGTTACCAGCTGACTGTTATTCATTCCATAATCTTTGCACTTAGCGTTGATTCCACTAGTAGCATGTTTATCTATTAAGCAACGGTACAAAAATGTAAGTGTTAATTTCATCCCATTATATGAACTTATCTTTATTACATTCTATTTGGTTCGAAACTGCTGCATATTTCTGTAATCGACTTTTATACGTTCTATAGCCTTATTGTATACAAATGCACTTGTTTGTCTGTATAGAGACCAGAAGAAGGGCACTCAAGCGCCCGAAACCGGTCGTTGAAGTTCAAAATAAATAACGACAAGCAACTGGTTGCTGCAATTCATTTATTTACAATATTATAGATTTCGAATTACGAACAGAGGCCAGAATGAGTAACGTAAAGGTAGATATCATTGGAGTAGTGAAGCAACTGAAATCACTTAACCAGAACAATTCTTCTGGTCTGTCCTGTACACCCATTAGAGTTCTATTCGATTATGCTATAGCGATAGCTCCTTACTTAATAGTCATATACAACCGCTCTCTCAAAGAAGAATCTATACCAAAAGATTGGGAAGAAGATTGGAAAGTTGCACACATCACACCTATATTCAAGAAAGGCAGTAGGAGTAAACCACTTAACTACAAGCCTATTTCATTGACGTCAATTTGCAAGAGGGTTTTGGAACATTATCTCGAACAGAATCATTTATTGACATAAGGTCTACACGGATTTAGAAAATATCTTTCATGCGAAACACAACTAGCTCTTTGCTCACTCGAAGTGATGAGTGTTATTGACAAGGGTACGTATTTATTGATTTAAAAAGGCTTTTGACACCGTACCTCACAAATGGCTTTTAATCATATTGCGTGGTTATGGTATATCGCCCCAAATTTGCGACTGGTTGGGAGATTTCTTGTCAGAAAGAACACAGTTCGTAGTAGTCGATGTTAAAGCATCGACTAAACCAGTGGTGATATCGGGCGTAGGGTTATTGGTCCTCTGCTGTTCCTTATTTAAATAAAATATTTGGGAGAAATCTGAGCAGCTCTCTTAGGTTGTTTGCAAATGACGCCGTCATTTACCGTCTAGTAAAATCATATGAAGATCAAAACCAACTGTAGGACGATCTAAATAAGCCCTCACTATGGTGTAAAAATTGGAAATTGACTCTAAATAATGAGAAGCGTGAAGTCGTCCACATGAGTACGAAAAGAAATCCGTTAAACTTTGCTTACAAGATAATTCAATGGAATTGAAGGTCGTAAACTCCACTAAAAACTTAGGAATTACTGTTATATCAGATTTAAACTGGAAAGAACACGTAGATAATGTCGTAGGAAAGGTGAACCAGAGACCGCGTTTTATTGGCAGAACACTTAAAAGATCCAACAGGACTACTAAAGAAAATGCATGCACTACGCTTGTCTGTCCTTTTTGGAATATTGCTGCCCAGTATGGAATCCTTATCAGGTGGGTTTGACGGAGAATATCGAAAGAGTCCAAAGAAGGAAATAATACAGGATCTGAGATGGGAATATTTACAACGGCCGTTATCGCTGCGGCGTGGGCCTCTTACGAAACTTTAATCGCTACCATTCTCCTCTGAATGCGAAAATATATTGTTTACTTACATAAGTAGAAAAGATAATCGAAATAAAATACGAGACATTAGAGTTCGAACGGAGAGATTCAGGTGTTCTTTCTCCCCGTTCGCTATTCGAGTATGGATTGGGAGATAAACAGTATAAAGGTGGTTCGATGAAACCTCTGCCAGGCACTTAAATGTGATTTGCAGAGTATCCCATGTAGATGTAGACATATGCTCATATCAAATCTCACAAGTTGGTTCAAATGTTGTAAATCTAAGGGATTAACTACAGTGGTCATTAGTCCCTACGCTTACAGACTACTTATGATAAGGACAACACGAACACCCATGCCTGTGGGAGGACTCGAACCCACGACTGCGAACGGCAGCGCACACCGCAGCTGGGCACTGTAGTGCGCACGTCTATTCCGCCGCGGCTTAGAATTGGTCATCTTATTTAAAAAGTGGAGATTAAACAGTACGTGAAACATAGTTCTTAGACTACATATAAAAATATCTAAGTTTAAACATGAACAGCTCGTAGGAGACCCTCAGTTTCGTGTACACCTGACACAGAAAATGATTATCTTTCATTATCTGGACATTATGTTACGGAATACGACAGATTTAAATGTAATGCCATAATTCACGTAACATCTCGTGAATTTCTGCATCTACACTGAAGATAGTTACTGTTGTTGTTGTGTACGTAACATAAATCGATTTTTTATAATGCATGCAAAAGGTTTTTACGCCAATGCTGCTTCATTTAATGTTCGTAATAATAATTTTGTGGCCTTTGAGCACATCATTTCATATAATGGATTCAAATCTTAAGAAATAATATGGTTTAATTGAATTGTTTCTGTCCGTTCATCGCACCATTGGCAGCGCAAACGCATGTGGCGTTGATTCAGTGGTAAACGAAGCAATGGACGCCTTGCGAAATGTCCACCTTACTGCAAACCACTATGGAGGAAAACAGATTGTTGTGCACTAGAGCAAATTTATCGTGATATGGTTCTTGATGTGGCGGAGAAATGTATCTATTTATAAAACGTCATTTTGACTGACCAAAAGCAGTTCATTACGTTTGCCTAATGCAACCCGTTTCAGTCCTTGAAGATTATCAAGCACCGGCAGAACCGAAACAGATGGTTACTATGACATCACAATGTTCAAAACGGGAGAAATGAAGAAATTGTACAGCACGCATTGTAATAAATCGAAACAACATGCGCGTAAGTTACTTTGCGTGTATATCTTTTCACTTTGTTACAATGAGGGCTATACACGTTCTTCGTTTCTCCCGTTTTCAACGTTGTGAAATGCCATTGTAAGCATCTCTTTCAGCTCTGTAGGACTGAAACCGACAGCGACGGGCACACATAATAAAGAGCTTTAGGTCTATCACAATGAAGTTACACAAGTATTGAACAGTTAAACCTTTTAGCTAAATCGATATACCTCTGCCTGCCCACAGTGTGCTTATCATCACGTGTAGTTGTGCATAGAGATGGATGCAATCAATCCGTCATACCACCCTGCATCCAACGATTTCAGATCCGCATCACAGTTGATTAGTTACGTCCGACACTATCGCCGATTTCTGTAAATGATAATCCGTAAAATCAATAGTCAAGTATTCTTCCTCTATCGACCTTCTGAACGTATTCGAAAGACGATGCTAAAACTACACAGGAAAACAACCGCAGGAAAGAAAATTTCCAGAACGTCCCTTCGGCCGTCTGTTTCACCTTTATACTATAGTGATTGCATGTGTCGTTGCTGTCACACATGACACCTGCGCTTAAATGCTAATCAGGTGCATTTCTCGTGGCCGCGTACATAAGCTGCAAATTTCATCTGATTTTGATGCTCCCTTCATAGTGCTGCATTTCGGGTTCCCAATAGGGAATGAAATACAGAAAATGAAATTTCGTTCAGCGTGGAAGATGTTTTAAGGGGCAGAACTTAAGTATAATGTTTAGCAATTTTGTAGTTTGTATTGTCGATTCAGTCTTTTAATATTTTGTAATCTATAGTCGTGTAGTTTATGTGCTGGAAAAAGACGTTGTTTTTAACGAACCTGGAAACGGAGCGCGTCGCTTCTCAGCGTTGGAGGTTCGAGTCCTCCCTCTGGTTTGGGTGTATTTGTTGTCCTTAGCGTTAAGTTAGTTTAAGTAGTTTGAAGTCGTGGCTCGTGGTCTTGGGGTAAAGCGCTCGACTGGAAACCGAAGGGTCGCTGGTTCGAAACCCGGTCGAATTTCAAATTTTTAAATTGTTTTTAGGTCTCCTTTTCCCGGTTGAATAATTCGGCTAGGCTAGGGATACGCAAGTCGCCGAAGTGGCGTCCAATTGAAAGACTTGCACCAGACCAATGAGCCACACACAATTATTAATGTTCAAATTTTCGTTAATCTTAAGGGACGTAACTGCGGGGTCATCAGTCCCTAACCTTACAAACTAGTTATGAACTACCTTATGCAAAAGACGACACAAACATCTATCCCTGAAGGGGGATTCGAACCCCCGACCGTATTGGCCGTGCAGACTGTGACTAGCGCGCTGAAGACCGCTCGGCCACTGCGGTCGGCCGAAATTATTATATTAGTGGCTTGTAACCCTAGGGACTGATGACCAGAGTAGTTAAGTCCCATAATTTACAAACATTTGAACCCGGGAAATGCTTAGCAATTGATAAATACGAAACAGAGTGGTATGTAAACTCCCACTCTTATCTTTTTCCCCATCACTTCCCATGTATCTATGCAAATTTCTGACCTTCCTTTTCGCCTTCTTAGACCGCCCTCTGAATTACCTAGCTGAAAACTCCGAGTTTATTTATTTATTCCAATATTCTGTTAGTCCATGTGCTCTCTTCCTTACCCTCTCCTCTATCTGTCCATCCCCTATCAACTGCCTGCATCTCCTCGTCTTTGTCCTCCTCCTATGCCACCTCCTCATCTTCCTCCTGAATGTCATTACCAATCACCGCTCTTTGACAATGTGTTCCAGTCCCCTTTATCTCGTCCCTCCCATGTACATGAAAAATTAAATGTATCTGCCAATTTCACGATGGTCGATCAGAAATTCATTAGAACCCAAGATATACTTGCTGGAGTGACAAAATGTTGGGGAAAAATGAAAGTAAAGTTGAATGTGCACTCAAAGCTTTCTTCAGAATCAATCAATTTAAGTATTTAACAGCGAAAATAAAAGAGGTTGATCCGCTGTGCGTTATTAGTCCGAAAAGAACTTCGTACCTTAAATAGAACCGAAGATATCGTAAAACAAAACGAATAAATTATTCAGAGCAAGGACAGAAGTATATCGCGTTGGAGTATAAATAACTGTAGGCGAGAGATGGGTGAATTCTGATACTTGATGAGAAATTCGTGGATGAATATCTTTGGTTAAAAAAAAAAAAAAAAACCGAAGGAAATCGGATAGAACGGCCTGCCTGAGATTAGTTCACAGCAAGGACATCCTCATAAGAAATGTACAGAACGAGTCGCGTCTGAGTATAAATAAAGGAAGAAGAGCGGTAAGTGAGTAAGATTCAGGATTGTCGATCAATCTTCATTTAATTCTATCATATTCGAGTAAGATGTCAATCGCTAACTTCTTTGCACATCTCACGCGTCCCCAATGAACGTGATTTGTGTACATGTACGTTAATGTGTTGCATTCAAGAGTTTGTCTGTGAAGAAATAAGGAATGCCAGTGCAATGAATTGGCAGACAGACATCTTCAAAATACGGGACCGATGCTGGCACAAGGGAGTCCGCAAGATGGCGCCGAGCCAAAACGGCCAATTGCAAACGGCCGTGGGCCAGAGATTTTATTGGCAATCGCGCACTGAACGGCGGCACTTGCGGGCGCGGCTAGAGCCCTCGCCAACTGTGGCGCTGCGTGGAGCCGCGAAAGCGCTAGCAGGAAGGTGTGCGGCCAAACCTCTCCAGCAAATCCTCTCTGCCCTACTCGTGGCTTCTCTCTCCTCTCAAACTGAGTGCACGTGACAGCTGGGAGGTTTGTGCCAGTGTCTCCGCTTTCAACTCTTTTCCATGATACACTCTTAGGCTGAAAGTCACTTTCCGACCGACCATCATTCACTATTTCCTATTCCGCAACTGAATTGTTCACGAGAACAATTTAATTTTTCCCGTTAATTTTTCAAATTGTGGGAACAAGTTACTGAAGCATAGATACATAGTTATGGAATGTTTTGTGATACGTTCCGTCGCACAAAAGAGTTTTCGGTTAACGTAGGCTACCGTCACAAATTCGGATAAAATCTGAAGCTTTCCACTTAATGATTTGACGTTACCAGATTGTGCCTAACAATTTTTTTACTTCTATTCATCCGATGTGATATGTCAAGACTTTATGAGAATGCCCCACAACAGTAAAACGCATAAAAATAAATTAAAAAGTTACAGCCACGACTGTCTTTTAGTGCTAAACAAGTTTAATACGTTGTTGTCCTGGAACAACAGTGGGAATGAAAGGGTTACTCTATAAATGCTAAGTATTGTCTCATGTGTTCCTGCATTTCTTGCTAAATGCAAGCTTGAAAGACGACCGTCTTTCGCCTTCCATATATTTATTGTATATTTCTGTAAAGCTATAATTTATTTAATGTCGCTAGATTATCATTTTGTTAAACTTGGACCCGACTCTTTTCAAGGCTTGAGGAATAGCATTTTTTATTTCATGTATTAAAATATTAGTTAATATTGCTAGGTTTTTCTTATTTTGTTATGTTAAGAATTTATTATTATATTAATTAAGGTGGCATAAGTACGGCTTCTCGGCTACACCACTGTCCCTGTGAGAATGTGCAGTTGTTTTACTTTTAAGTGTGTGTCAGGATCTATGGCTGTCTGAATGTGAGGAAAGATAGCTCACCTTGCATCGTTCTCTCTGGCTCAGTATTGATAGCTGCTTATACTACCAAAGAGGTTTCTACATCCTTTGGTTACAGTCCAGTCCGCGAGCCTTCTTTCACGCAAGTCTCACTGTCCGTCCCCAACACGGCTGTTTTTTGGATTTTCTGGCTTCCGATTGTTTGCCGCATCCGGTGGCCGTTCGGTCCATTCTGGGCTGGTCGTCTGGTGAGGTAAGGTTGGTTCTGCTCTTGTTTTTGGAGATGGTAGCGTTTCATTGACTAGCACGTTTAACTTAGATTCGTGAACTTAGAATAATTTTTTTGGAATATTTTCTCCGATCGTGTGCGGAAATGTGTACTCGTTTTTCAGTTCAGTGATTTCCAATAGATAAACGCGGTGTGTGTGAATCTAGTTGCAGTTTGATAACGGCCTGATATGTTAAAACCTTTTGTGATCATGTGGCGGTGTATAAACTCTGTGTAAATACTTTTAGCTTTGTGTGGCCCGATTTCTAATAGGTGATATGTTTATTTTTGTACAGTGCATGTAAAAATCTTCTCATCCTTTCCTTCCGTGAGTGATATGTGTTCCATGTGGATGGTTCATAGAACAAAGCCTTCATCTTCCACTCTTGTTTGATCCGTGCCCATCAGGCCAGTAACTATGCGGGTATCCTTCTGATTTCCAGTAATATTTCGCGATCTTCTCTCCCCGCCTATTTTAATGTTGCTGTTTCTTCTCCAACTCGTAGTACGAACTCTTTCTGTGTCAGTAATTCTCTCTGAGCCTTGTACAACCTCCTTCAATAGCTTACTTATGTAATTCTAAACATTTCTATGGGTTGCATGCTGTAATTCTTATTTTTATTTTTCCGACTTCGTAATTATTTCACTTTTACGAGTTTTGGAGGTTGCACTTCATCCGTCTCTGTAATCGCCCCCTATCGCGTGTAGCTGTATTTCGTTCGCTTCCTTATATAATTCTAAACATTTCTGGGGGTTACATGCAGTAGTTAATTTTCTCTATTTTTAGGAAACGGAATTTTTGCAATTTTACCGGTTTTCGGAACCACATGGGTGTGAGTTCCGACTTCTGGGATTTGCAGCTAGTCGCCTGAGTTCACGCCACTTATCATATAAAACCAGTACCTAGATTGATTGCTGACAGACTGCAATTTAAGAATCCACCGTGATTTAGTATAATGAATCCGATTTTCAACCACTTCACCTTTAGTGGACTGCGTTCATGTAACGTAGCCGTGTGTCGCCTTTAGCGTCTTTGCTCGCAGTCCAATTCAGATGTAATTTAACTTAGCTATACACGCGCACCATCTCGAAACAGGCACGACAGACCAGAGCCAGCTTCAAAGTTTTTTTTGTATATTGTGTTTTGTGCTACCTCCGACTGGCTGAATCTCGCCTACGATAGCGGCGCCTGCTTCCGCCTCGTCTCAGCCCGCTGTTTTTGGTGAGTTTCGCGGTGGCATTGCGTGTGTGTGAGAGAATGAGTGTTATTTGTGAATCCTTCTCCCCAGTAGCGTTAAATCATGTATATTTTAGGCTGGGCACCGTCCGCATTAATCCATGTAAGAGATGCATTTTTATTGTGTTAGCGAAATTGGTTCCCCATTTTGCTTGTTTTCTATCTGAAGAAACAAGTCTAAGTTCAGCATAATCCGTAAGTTGCCTATAAAATGTAGTTTTAGAGCACCTTCACTCTTTTATTTAATATTGTTCTTCACAAGTGCTGAGAACAAGCTCAGATGCAATTATGTCTAAACTCCGTTGCGCCATAAATGTTTTCTTAGTTACGTTTCTAAGATAACTTTAATTGTGGTGGCTTGCTTATTAATGTCTGTGTGTAATAACGTGTGGGCTGCTATGTATATTGACCACCGTAGTATTAATTTCCTGTTATTGAAGTAATTTGAAACTAATCAGTTCTCAGTTTGGGCCAGGGAACAAGGCTTTGTAGCAGGGAGTAACCAGTAGTTCACACGGACCTCATTTGCTAAGTTTAGTGATAAAACAAGGCTCTTGTTTCGTACACTGGTCGACTTTTAAGCCGATCATCCGTGAAGTCGACTCCTATCAGTTTTTCCATTCTTTTTCAGTATACCGATGAATGCGAAACTGATGACTTATGCTAGGTTTTTTTTTTACCTTTTTTCCATGCGTCGCAAGTAATTAGTTGCGGATAATTCACTTGTATAATCAGATTAACTTCTCAAGGCTGTTTATGTGGTTGGCTGATACATTCATTATCAGTTTGTACAATGAACAGGAATCTAATGTGCGAATACTACGTACTCTTTTACTTCTCACCTCTCTTAGCTGAACGAACGTTGCGTTTCTCCCTTCAGTAAAAACCCGTCTTGATTGCAGATTATTTATTCTTTAATTAATGACGCGTTTCGCCATTTATCAGGGCATCCTCAGCCGGCGGCAGTGGCCGAGCGGTCTGCGCGCGCCAGTCACAGTCTGCTCGGCCGCTACGGTCGGGGGCTCGAATCCCGCTTCGGGCATGTATGTTTGTGTCGTCTTTAGTGTAAGGTAGTTCACAAGTTGTTTGTAAGTTCAGGGACTGATGACCCCGCAGTTAATTCCCTGAAGCTTACCAAACATTTGAACATTTTGAGCATCCTCATATTATCTGCGTAACAGAATTTACACAAAATTACAAGGCGGAATTACAAAACGGGGATAACGGGACATGGGCTTATTTTGAGCTAAGAAGACAACATAAATGGTCAACAAAGCTTACAATGTGCTCTCCGTGGTGTGACATCGGAAGTTGTTTTGCGGTGTTTCTATATTTTTTGAATTGTGGATTTCCTTGTAGCCACACAAATGATCGGGTAACAACGAATTAGAGTTGGAACATACTCGGTAAAGGTGTGAGAAGCATAAAACCGATTTTTAATATTACCTTAATAGAAGCGGCGGTCCCTGATGACAAGATAAGCCCATGTTTACAGTTGCGCCTACGGGCGGTGGGCGGACGTGGCGTGTACTGCAGCGCCTACTTGTACAGACCAATTAGGAGAGTGTGGGTAGGGCGTGACAAAGAAAGCCGGTGTATAAGAAGGGACTGATGAAATCTAGCGATTTACGTACAAATTTAACCAAAGGGTGGTAATTAAGCAGGACAGAAATTGTTTATGTTGGCATTTATAAATAAAAGGAATTACAGTACTTTATTTGAACAGAAACATCATAATATCTAGAAATGTTTGATCTTTGCATGCCAACTGATCATTTAGGAGGTGTGGGTGTCCAAAGTAAATGCGCTTCGCTATCTCAAACTCTTCCAGTAAATTTAGCTTCCGCCCTTTCTGCGCGATATATAAAATTTGCATGTTGTCAATGGTAGGCTGTTCATTTTCGGAAGCTTTAGTATGTTCCGCAAAAGGGGAATGTTTTTTGAGTTGGTCTTTTTTCGTAAGAAGATGCTCGGTGAAACGTACTTTAAACATCCGGCCTGTCTGTCCTACGTATTCAGCTGGGCATTTGGGACATTGTAGTTTATAGACTCCTGAGGAAAGGTATCTGTCCTTATTGGCTTGTTCGACGTGTGGGAGAATTTTCTGGATGATAAATACGATGTCTACATTTGTGCCACGAAAGAGTTTAGCCAGGTCATCAGAAACAGGTCCCATGAAAGGAATAAGGATACGTTTAACTTCATCGTCAGGTGGTACCGAATGAAGTAATGGTACAGTCCCGCTTCCGGCACACAATTTTAATCTGCCAGGAAGTTTCATATCAGCGCACACTCCGCTGCAGAGTAAAAGTTTCATTCTGGAAACATCCCTTAAGGCTGTGGCTAAGCCATGTCTCCACCATATCCTTTCTTCCAGGAGTGCTAGTCTTGCATGGTTCGCAGGAGAGCGTCTGTGAAGTTTGGAAAGTAGGAGGCGAGGTACTGGCGGAAGCAAAGTTGTGAGGCGGTATCGTGAGTCGTGTCGGGATAGCACAGTCGGTAGTGCGCTTGCCCGCGAAAGGCAAAGGTCCTAGGTTCGAGTCCCGGTTCCGGCAAACAATATTAATCTGCCAGGAAGTTTTATATCTGCGCACACTCCGCTGCAGAGTGAAAGTTTCATTCTGGAAACATCCCTTAGGCTGTGGCTAAGCCATGTCTCCACCATATCCTTTCTTCCAGGAGTGCTAGTCTTGCATGGTTCGCAGGAGAGCTTCTGTGAAGTTTGGAAAGTAGGAGGCGAGGTATTGGCAGAAGCAAAGTAGTGAGGCGGCATCGTTAGTCGTGTCGGGATAGTACAGTCGGTAATGCGCTTGCCCGCGAAAGGTAAAGGTCCCACTTTCGAGTCCCGGTTCCGGCACACAATTTTAATCTGCCAGGAAGTTTCATATCAGCGCACACTCCACTGCAGAGTGAAAGTTTCATTCTGGAAACATCCCTTAGGCTGTGGCTAAGCCATGTCTCCACCATATCCTTTCTTCCAGGAGTGCTAGTCTTGCATGGTTCGCAGGAGAGCTTCTGTGAAGTTTGGAAAGTAGGAGGCGAGGTGCTGGCGGAAGTGAAGTTGTGAGGCGGCATCGTGAGTCGTGTCGGGATACACAGTCGGTAGTGCGCTTGCCCGCGAAAGGCAAAGGTCCCAGGTTCCAGTCCTGGTTCCAGCACACAATTTTAATCTGCCAGGAAGTTTCAATGGTACATCTTTAGAAAGTTTTTTTTGTACATTTTGCGAACCAGGAACGGGTTGTAACCATTCTTTTCGGACTGGAAATCATTTTATACGTTACGTTCCTTGGCGAATCGAGAAGTACGTGACGAGGCTCATTCACATGGCAGCATCGCCATCCTAAATCATCTCCAGGGTTCAAGTAGTGATCAGAATGTCCCAAATGCGAGTAACGAGTGTGTGGATCTTATTAAGGGCAACGTGATACCTGAGGCTGTGTGACGATACCCGGCGGCTGGCTGAACACGACGAGGGCCGCGGGCGCCAGCCCTTAACGCGACACTCCCGCAGACGGAGGGGGCGCGCGCCCTGCCGAGGGCCCTCCAGGTTAATTAGCTGCGAGGAGGGCCACGCAGCCATCCAGGTATCAGCTCCCACCCCAAACCACCCCACCGACCGCCGTGCGCATCCAAGACTCACATGCTAACGACCCCGCAGTCGGAGCGGCAGCGAAACAGGCATTGTTACAACAGAAGTGCCTGTACTTCCCTGTAGCAAATTCCGGAGAGGCTCGTCGAAATCGCTGAAAATCACTTGACCCAGTCTCTACTGAAAAGGCTTCTGTCGAATGGCTATCGAGTAAACTAGAGAGGGAAAAAATTGACATTCACAGCACACAGCGGTATGTCGAACGATCCGCTGGATTTTGTTCTGAGATAAATTACACGATATTCACACATTAGGCCTTGTGGGTAAGGCGACGTAATCGTAATGGAGTGAGGCTCTTGCTGTATGATTTTTGGGTTGTATGATGGAATTTATTTTTTGCCCGTATTGCCACAAGAACAGACATTCGCTTAACAAAAATAAAGCAACGTCACGGCAATTGTATGCTGTACAAAAAGAGACAAAGCTTTTCTGACTTTGTTTTCAGTTTGTGAAGGACACCTTAGTTTTATCAGTAATCTGAAAACTCAGCTTGTCGAAACTTACTTCAAATGTTTGTAGAGCTTATGAGACTTACTACGGGGTCATGTCCCTAAACTTACAAACTAGTTATGAACTAGCTAATACTAAGGACGTCACAAATATCCAAGCCCGAGGGGGGATTCGAACCCCCGACCGTCGTGGCCGTGCTGAACGTGACTGGGACGCCGCAGACGGCTCGGCCGCCGCGGCCGGCAAACTTACCTCTAAATCTTTTTATTTTCTACCGTCGCACAATAGTCCGAAACGGCCGAAAAATTGGCCAAAAGTTGATATATATTCGGATAATACTGGAGATTTCTAAATAAAGGTTTTTGGAGTCGCTGAATACGATTTAGAGGGCAATAGTCAAAAATTACAAATGGAGGTTCGAATATACCAAAGTTATATAATAAAAACGTATCACATAGCTACGGTGGAGTAGCAAACTTACCTCTGAATCTTTTTATTTTCTACCGTCGCACAATAGTCCGAAACTGCAGAAAAATTGGCCAAAAATTGAAATATATTCGGATAAGACTGGAGATTTCTAAATAAAGGTTTTTGGGGTCACTGAATACGATTTAGAGGACAATAGTCAAAAATTGCAAATGGAGAACCAAATATACCAAAGATATTTAATAAAAACGTATTACATAGCTGCGGTGGGGTAGCCGAGCGGTCTAAGGCGCCTCGCTGCGGAGCACGCGGTTGCTCGCCGTCGGAGATTCGAGTCCTCCCTGGGGCATGTGTGTGTGTGTGTGTGTGTGTGTGTGTGTGATTATCCTTAGGTTAGTTTACCTTAGTTTAACTAGTTTGTAAGCTACGGACTGATGACCACGCAGTTTGGTCAGATAGATTTACAAACTTTTGAACACATTCGTATTGCATATTAATGTAAATTTGGTGAATAAGGATATTTGGTATCGAGGATTAATTGCAGTGAAACAAGTTTTTACAATAAAAAAAAACCAGTGTTCATTTTGAAATTGTGCAAAAACATTGTCGTTAGAAAATTCATCTATATTCATAATAGTTAGACAAAGCAACAACAGACTGATTTCCATCGCAGTTGTGATGCTAACTCCTCAGTGGTGTTTTTAACCCGCAGTTGTTCAGATCTTCTTTTCGTTCGATCACTAGCACATGTGAACTCCGTGTAAGCTCGACCAATCGTAGGTGCCATGGAAGATTCAGTAGTTAGAAGCATTCTACGAAAAATATGAAATTAATTAATTACACGTAAATTGTAATTGAAATAAAAAACGCACATTCTAATAGTAATCGAAGCTTTTAAAATCGTCGATATTACAAATAGATTTACTAACCGTAAAAGTTGTTGAAGAATTAAGCTATTTCTGATTTTTCTGAAAGAATCGTTCGATTTTCCTAGACAATGCTTTCTGTCTTGATCTCAAATTGTACAATAGCTTTTTCACGTCTTGTAATGTATCCCGATGTATTCATCCTCCAAAACCGTGAGCTGCGTGTTCAAATCCGACTCAAGACATTAGTATCATGATGTAGATATCCTTTCGAGTGCATACTAATTGGTTGCCACCCGACACTGGTACGTAAATTAATCCCATGTAACACTAAACGGAATAAATAATTTAAATCTGCGTAGTTTGACGAAATGTACACGTGATTCAATATTGTCTTATTTTGCCAACTCCATTATTTAATGAACACCGTGAAAGTAATATAAGCGGAGCGTGATATTTGACCACTGTCTTGTATTAACTCTCAAAGTACGTACTGGATATAGAGTACCCGTAAAGGATCCTCTGCACTGCGTGCTAGCTGGCTCGCCAAGCACGATCTCAGTAAATATGACAATACAACGAGAATCGCAACAAGTCGCAGACCTTGTACATTTTAACGCAAGACATCCTACGCTACATCGCAGGATCTCCGGCGATCATTTAAGATAGATCTACGTATGAATGGAGGACATTATGAGGTTACGTTTTGAGTGACTTTTATTGAGTACTGAGCATAAATTTATTAGCACGTAACTTATAGATATACCCTATGTACCTTCCTTAACATTCTCCACCAAACACAATTGAAAATGACCACTTACAACAATAGTTATTCACACTTTAAGCATGGCATGTAAACCGAAGCGGTTCTGCGTAGCGTGTCTTCCTCCGCCAACCGTAACTTTGAACTACTGTCTTCGACATCAAAGGTAGCTTCCCGTTCCTGTGACCTAATAGTGTTGAGCTATGTCCTCTAAATATGATTGTAGGGGACTAAACCCATAATTAGACTTTTATTTTTGGACTTCTGGCCAGCTTTTCGGTTCTTTCAGACCACTGTGCGTCGTTACAAATCTGTCTTACTATCATAGAATTTGTAAATATTTATTAAGGAAAACATAATTGTTATAACAAAATATGTATGCATTAGTTGCGCTTTAGCATTGCCCTATTAATGGAAGCTCCAATTCTTCCAAGAAGTGTAACAGAATGTTTCAATATGATATGTTTCAATAATGACCCTCATTCTTTCTGTGGCACTTATGCCCGGCCTTTGAAGTTATGATTTCTGAATTTCGGTCATAACACACGATGGATAAAGCAAGATGATTTCTCGCTGCATTAAAGTTCATAAGAGTACACCGTTTTATAAATATTATACACTTATTCATCAAATGTTAGTCTGTATTTGGACTTCGTTATTTAACTAAAGATAATGTTTGTCGTTGCCTGGCGATATATTCGCTAAGTAAAATTCGAGTAATTTATCAACACATTTCTCGCTCCGGGTTGGTTTGAATTTGATTGTCAGGTGAATTACCCTGTCCTTAACTATTTTTTATTACGTTTTCGATCTGATTTTTCTTATTTTATTGGGATGGTCATGTCTCCCTATGTAGGTGGGTGCTAGCAAAATATTTTCACATTCAGAAGTAAAAGTCGGCGATTCAAACATCGCATATAGATCTCGTCGTAACGAATAACGACGTTCTTTTAATGATTTCCACCTCAAATCGTGCAACATTTTCGTGACGCTTTCCCCCCTGTAACGTGATAAAACAAAACGGGCTGTCCTTCTCTGGACCTTCTCAATGTTTTCCGTCAGTCCCACCTGGTGAGGGTCCTACGCTGGGCAACAGCACTCTACGAGAGGACGCACAAGTGTGATGTAGGCAATGTCTTTGGTGGAGATGTTTCATCTTCGAAGCGTTTTGCTAATGAAACGTAACCTTCGGTTCGCCTTCCATACAATATTTTCTATGTTTTCTCTCCAGTCTAAGTTGTTCGTAATTGTAACTCCTAGGTATTTGGTAGAATTTACGACCTTAAGGATTGTTTGATTTATCGTGTAATTGAAGTTCAGCGGATTTGTTTTAGTGATCATGTGTATTACTTCATACTTTTCATTATTTAGTGTTAATTGCAAAATTTTCGCACCATGTAGAAATTTTGTCTAAATCGCTTTGCTGTTGCTTTGATTTGGGTGTGTGTGTGTGTGTGTTGTCTGTAGAGTAAGCTAGTTTTAGTAATTTGTGCGTCTAGAGGATAATGTCGTTAGCAGTTGCAACCATTTTTTATGCCTGCGTGATCTGCCAAAATTAGTTGCCAATAAATAGATAATTCCACAGCTGGCAGCACTCTTTCTAATAATCCTGCGTAATACATCTGTAACCCCATTATCCAATACACCATGTATGCAATTGTACTATATAAAAGTATCATTTAGCACATTCCTGCAAGTTCCTAGGGCCATCATCCCATATACTGCTCAAGATACGTACAAAATTACAGGGTGTAACAAAAAAAAATGGCACGAAGTATAGAATACGTTCCCTCACACGTCGACGGGAAAAAAAAAAAAAAAAAAAAAAAAAAAAAAAATGTTATTGGAACATGTATCCGGAAACTTTTTTTTCATGTTAGAGGTCATTTTAGTACAACAGTGTTGTTTACAGATGAGACATGTTTTCAACGAGATTTTTCAGTTTCTACAGACCGAAGATACGGACTGACATTAGTCCGTACGCAATTTGTGAAGAAAGTAATGATAAGTGATTTTTTGTCAATGTACGAGCAGGCGTTTGTTGATGGCGTGGTAATTATCTGTTAGTAGCTGTGCCTTTAAATGTGTGAAGTGCAGCAAAACATATACTTCGTACACGATGGAGCTCCTCTTAGTTTAAACATTATGTCAGTCGGCTTCTCAATACCAGATTCGGTGAGAAATGGATGGGTATAGATGGACCAAATTGTCTTGAGTCCGCACTCCAGACCTAATCTCACTGGACATTTATTGATGGGTTCAGCTGACATCTTTTGTGTATGGATACGCAATACAAGATATTCATCCAATGTAACCGCATTATAGAAAGTTGCGAAATCATACGCCATGTCCGCCACGATTATAGCAGGCCATCGGTGCTCACGGATGGCATATTGGACGCCTCCTATGTGAAAGATTTTTATGTGATAAGCAAGTAAGTTCTTTCCTTGTAAGTTTCCCTCGGTTATTGAGTCGGCGTCAATAACCAAGCATTTCCGGAACCATGATAGTATAACATTATATCTTCGACTAGGTGTGAGGAATACGTTGTAATTTGTGCCGTACGCTTTTGTTGCACCCTGTATATCAACATACGACACAAATTTTAGGGAGTGTTAGGAATACGTTGTAAATTGTGCCGTACGCTTTTGTTAAACCCTGTATATCAACATAAGACACAAATTTTGGGAGAAACACATTTTTAGAAAAGTGTCTCCGCAGTATCAGTTGTAAGTGTACGGAAGTTTTAAGAGGATGTGTAGCATGGTAGTTTACTTCTTTAAAAAATGGATATAACGACACGTAGCGAGGGAGAGATTACTGACGTATACTAACATGCATCTTTCGGTTACATGCTTGGTGTGTGGAGCTTTATGCTAACTCCGCTACACATGTGACCCCATTAACGCGGCGCTACTGTGCGGTGTGGTAGTCAGCAGACTGGGCGCAGCAGCGCAGTGCGCGACATGTTGAGAGGCAGAACACTTGACGAGAGTTATTACATTACGCACTGCCAGAGTTCGCCGTGGCTGGCAGTTGTTAGCGCTGACAACACGCTCCCTGGGATTGTACGGGCTTATTATGAGTTGCAGTATATTTTTCGCATTAAAAATAGGGCTCTGCGCGTAGGCAGCTTGTACAACCCTCCTGCCTTCTTGTGGGACGTCTCGGATGTTACCGAGTGCGTACTTCAGTAATTCGTTTTAGACGAAATTACGCTACCTAAGTCTAATAACACAGTAGTTTTCCAAGTTTTTGCATTGAAGAATCGCAGAAAATTCATTTTCGTCGATTCTCTTTCTACAGCGGTGCTTCTGCTCCCTGCTAATAAATTGTAGTAGGTAAATTATTATTGCGCAAATCTGTATCAAACTCCGGCACCATGTTATGGTGTTCGGCATAGTGTAACACTGTCAGTTCCTCGCTTTTCGATTCTATGAATGTTGAGCCGGAAGAGCGGGTTTTCGACAACCGTCGTGTGAGCTCTTCCTGTAATTGTACTGCATTTACCTTTTTTGAGATTCACGAAGGCGAACACATAAATTTTCTAGCGTTGCTACATATCATTACGTAATAGTATCATTCAATCGTGTTGCTTATACAGCTACATCTACATGGGGTACTCGGCAAATCACATTTAATTGCCTGAAAGAGGTTTCATCGAACCACCGTTATACTATTTATCTCCCATTCCATTCTCGAATAGCGCGCGGAAAGAAAGAACACCTGAATCTCTCTGTTCGAGCTCTGATTTCTCGTATTTTATTCTGATGATCATTTCTACCTATATAGTCAACAATATATATTCGTATATTCGCATTCGGAGGAGAATGTAGGCGTTTGGACTTTCGTGAGTAGCCCACGCGCAGCGATAAGCGCCGTTGTTGTAACGATTCCATCCCAGATCCTGCATCATTTCCGTAACGTTGTCTTACCTGTATCGTGACAATACAAAACGAGCTTCTGTTCTTTAGACTCTTTCAATGCCCTCCGTCAAACCCACCCGATAAGGATCCCACACTGGGCAACAATACTCCAATAAGGACGGACAAGCGAAGTGTACTGATTCTGTTGCATCTTCTAAGGGTTCTGCCAATAAAACGCAGTCTCTGTTCGCCTTTCCCACGACATTATCTACGTGTTCTTTCCAGTTTAAGTCTGAAATTTTGTGAAATTTACGGTCTTTAATTTTGATTGATTTATCTTGTAAACAAAGTTTAACGGATTTATTTTCGTTCTCACGACTTCACCTCATTATTTAGACTCAATTGCCAATATTTACACCATAGCGATATCTTATTCCGATCGTTCTGCAGATGATTTTACTAGACGCTAAATGACGGCGTCATGTGCAAACAACCTAAGAGAGCTACTTAGATTTCCCCTAAAATGTTTATGTAAATAAGGAACAACAGAGGACCAATAACACTACCCTGAGGAACGCCCGATATCACCTCTGTTTTAGTCGATGCCTAACCATCGATTACTACGAGCTGTGTTCTCTCTGAGAAGAAATCCCCTATCCAGTCGCAGACTGATTTCGGCATATTACTATGCCTTCCTCAAATCTTTAAACAGTTGTACTATTGTCATCTTGGAGAATCGGGTTTCCTGACGATAACGCGAGTAACGTGATCGTAATATCGTCCTACCACAGCTGTGTTGGGAAGTTAAACCATTGTTTTTCTTACTTATCCCCAATAACTTACGCTTCTCTATATTTCTACCGAGCTGCCATCCGTCACACCTAGCCATAGACCATAGCATCAACAACAAAACGTTGCAGGATGTAGCTCACTATATCCATTACATTAAATATAGAGTAAGAAAGCGGTATTGTGACAATTGGCAGGGACACTCCTGGTACCCTCGTTTGTGACGAATACTGTCCGTTGAAGACATTGTACTGTGTTATATTGCTCAAGAGATCTTGGAGCCTACCAAGTATCTGAGAACACAAAACGTTCTTGTAGGATAGCTGCAGTACATTTTATAAACTGAAAGAACCGCAAATCCATTGCTCAGCAAAAATATTTGTTTGTTTGACCTTTTTCTGAATTTAAATTCCATATCCTTGCATAGAATTAAAAACAACCGACTGCGGTCAAATTTCACTCAAATGTCATGCAACAAAATATTCGTGTCTGAAATAAGAACGGGGTGACATGCATGTGTGTGTGTGTGTGTGTGTGTGTGTGTGTGTGTGTGTGTGCAAACGAGTTCCTAGAGTTCTTCTGCTGTCCAAATTGCCTCTCTTCTTGAGAATTCATCCTAAAGTGAACTTAGATTTAAGTTGATTAGAAGACACATACAGGGATCTTAAACATTGAGGATAATGTCCGTGTTGACCCGGTACACAGATAAAACAACTGCTCTCACAAATTCGCACCGAAATAACTATCAGGATTTTAAACTGTAAACGGAGAGTAGACAGACGATAGATCCCTAGTGATGAAGATGAGTAGAAAATTTCGGATAGCAAATGGTTGCACGAGCTCTTCTTAGAATCAAACTAATTAATCATTACGGGCCTAAGGCCGATACTGGCAATTATTGCTTCAATAAATCGACAATCATTCACGCTTCAGACAGCACCTCGGTATATATCATATCCCAATTAAAATTTTTTTCCTGGTAGTTTAAATGTACATATCGGATCCATTAATTTCTTAGAAATATGATAAGTGGAGGATTTGATGTACAGTATTTCCAGCTGGGGTAACGTAAATGCTTCCGAGATTAAATAACAAAGATAACTAACTGAATGCACAGTTGGGTGGTCAGGAATTGTGTGCTTCTAGAAGCAACCAGAAGCTCTCAGGGTGATTAATGACCTTCAGGGCTGGCTTATCGCCGACTCTGGCGGAAATTTCTGCGCCTTGGGCGTTCATCTCTTTCTTTAATACTCAAAGACTTCTTGTGTACTTCTGAGCGTCACTCGCGAGGTCCGTGCGACATTAATCCACGTCACAAGCGGATAGCGCTGTTCATCAAACTGAGCATAACTGCCGCGTCGAGGATTTCTGCGAGCAGAACGAGAGCAGGAGAGCCGGTGCTCGCTGCCTTTTCGCGGCGACATCAAAGGCAGAAGTTGGTCAGTCAAAGAAGTGATCGAGAGCCGTGGTTACCGCAAAGTAAGTCACGGAGAAAGAATACCAGGATTACTGTTTTAACTGGGAGTGAAAAAAAAAAAAATGGTCAGGTGGGGTGTAGCAGTGAATTTCTTTCAAGCGAAACATTACTGCGACAAGAGCGAAATGAGTCGTTGCCTGTAGTCAGGTACCACTAATAAACAGGCCTCTGTGACTTGAAAGACTTAATCTGTTGCGTTCTCAGTTCTACAATTTAGCTTTAGTTTGGAATTCAAACTTCCTTCTCAGTGTTACTCAGTAGTTGATGCGCACCCAATCTTCTGCCCACTATTGAAAGGGATCAATTGAACCCACTTTCAACTATTGTCTATTTCTTTTATTACTGAACTAGTTATTTTACTAGCGATGCTGCAGAATACGCGTGCCCAGTATGGTACAAGACATGCCACGCTAAACTAGTGGATGTGGCTCTAAACGAAACCTGCCGCATTGTCACGGGATGTCTAAGGCCAACGCCAGTTGAAAAATTATACTGCCTGGCTGGTATAGCGCCACCTGGGATTAGAAGGGAAGTCACAGCCAGAATGGAACGTGCAAAGGCATCGAAATTATCAACACATTCCCTTTTTGATTATCAGCCACCCCTCAGCAGACTGAAATCAAGGAAAAGCTTTCTGCATGCAACGACGGAGTTCGACAAATCACCACAACTGACCAGGCTGCAGATGTGGAGAGTAAAGATCGGAGACCTTGGTGGCTGGATGACCCCACAGGAAGCACTCCCACCTGGCTATGAGGAGGACTGGATGACGTGGAAGTCCCTCAATAGACTGGGGACCAGCGTAAAAAGATCCAAAGTCAACATGAGAAGGTGGGGCCTCTCTGATGCATCTGTCATGTACGAGTGTGGAAAAGAAGAAACCACCGAGCATCTGATACAGTGTGAGCTTTGTCCAGCCTGCTGTACCATGCTGGACCTGACTGGGGCTACCCGTGTTCCATGTGATTTAGCCAGATTTTGGGCTAGTTTAGCTTGTTTAATCCTGGGGAAAAGTGAACTGGTACCACTGTTACTTGTAAATATGTGTACTAGTAATGGCTAATTTGTATTTACATTCACTGATCTTTCGTTTTTGTGTTTCATGTTATGTTTTGTACAATATGCTTCTGACACGAATAAATAAATAAATAATTTACTGAACTTCAGTTATTGAATTTGGCAGCTTGTTATGCCACCGTGTTTCAGTTCATGTTTGTCTCTTGCCTCTGCCTTCGGTGAAGGAAAGTAAAGGTTGGTTGTATCACTTGTTTAGTGTACCTGTGTGATACAGTTCGCTCCCTACCTTATCCTAAGGGCAGAGTCAGTCAGGAGTTGTGGTTCCCTTGATTGAAATTCCCTCGAGTAGTCGTCAGTGAGGCTCCGTCCTATGCGTGTTTTCCTACAAACTTAACAGTATAGTCGTTGGGCAGGTCAGAGACGAGCGTTGGCTATCACCACCGCAAAATACTTCTACGTCAAGGGTTGGAAACTGCCCCCTGCAGGATCCCTAGCCGGCCGCTGTCCGTTGCTGTTTGAAACCGCTCTCTGCCGTCGGTGGTCTGGTGAGTAGACACGCTGCACGCTGCGCTCCAGTCTTAAGATTACTCAAAGCTTTGTTGAGATTTTAAAGTTAGGCATGTCAATGCACGCATGGGTCGACCTTGCATTTGAAAGATATGATACTAACAATTTAATCTAATATTAAATTTTCCTTTTAAAACTAAATTTATCTCTATGATAGCCCCTAAATTGCACTGCCAAATCCCCCTCCTAGTCACAAAATAAGTTGTCCATTGTATGCACATACACCTGCTATGACGAAGAGTATATGATCTTGTAATGCGCATAACAACATATCTTCTCGCTCTGCATGCTCGGTGGATACATATCCTAAGGTCGTTATCCGTTGCGCTTATTACTTCTCCTTTTACTGTTTTATACTCGTGATCGCGAACTCAGTATTTGTTCATGATCCGTGTAAGACACCTCCGTCTCCTGTCTCTGTGGCCAGTATATTTTGCACTGATTTACTACTGTTTATAAATAACTGATAACTAGTATTTTATTCATATATAAATACCGATCTTTCACGTCAATACATTAACGTACTGTACTGTTATTAAAATCAGACTTTTTGTCAATATCTTAAAAAACACTGTGTTTTACACTACACAAATACAGTGAAAATATCAGACAATCATTACATTATTATGTTCATTACGGTGCAAGAACACATTGGCTACGGACAATTACATCCTCTTTGTTGTTCTAAAGGTAATCGTTACATTATACATTCGGAATAGTGGCACACTCAGGAAACGGGGATGGTGGATAGAGATTATACACTTTTCTTTCCATATCAGACTATGTAGCCACTCTCTCGTTTCAGTGAGTATATAGTAAGATTGTAGGAATTAAATAAGGTCTTTTTTCCTCTTTTTTTCAATTAAAATGCAGATAAATATAATATTTATTCGAAAAGGAAACTAAGCACCAAAACACATAGACTATTAACAAGGACTATATCATACAGTACCTTGATGCACACAGCATAAAATCACCGTACAGACTGCAATCTTTCTCATTCACTCACACGCAGTTCTCAGTCATGCTCGTTTCGCACGATCAGTTTTTACGAATAGGAACAGTGTAATGTTGTGATACGTAATTTTAACCATGTGATTTTGTTTACAAACCTAGTAATTTCATGAAATCGAGTATTTTACGATCTCTGTCTTACTAGTGTCAATCGACATTTTAGACCGCAAGTTATATGGAAATACTCTGACCAGGGAATGAAATATCACGACCCGATGTTGTTGTGGTCTTTATTCCAGAGACTGGTTTGATGCAGCTCTCTACCGTACTGTATCCAGAGCAAACCCACATGAACCCACATGTAATCTCCTTACTGAATTCGGCTCTCGAATCGATAATAAAAATGATAAGACGCGCTTCAACTGCAAAGACTGAACACCATCGATAAATGGTGACTCTAGTAATAAAAGGACATACGACAATTAATCCTCGCGGTTAGAAAGCCACTCGTGGACTATGACAAGTGCGTCGATTGGGATCCTGTAGTTTTTTAATATAGCATTAACGTTGTGAAGAAACAGTGTACCTGCCGTTAGATAAACTTCATACGCCAAAATGGTCACACAGTACTTTGTAGTAACATTATATACACACCAGGGAAAGTGTGGCGCCACCATGATTCTTCAGGTTCATGGCCCTTTACATAAAAAAGGAATAGAGAAGTACAAAAACAACATTTGAGTGCTCATTATTGCTCAAGAAAAGAGAAATTCATGAATTGCACCACAATAACCTAGACATTCTAAATATGTTGTCCAAACTGCAACACACACCAATGCCTCTAATAGCCGGTAACCCATCATCTTGTACTGATGAAGGCCTGTATTTGTTATGCATACTGCCAAGTTAATCATCAAGGAACGGTTAGTCTAGATTGTCCTACTGCTCAACGACGATTCGGTGTAAATCTCTGAACGGTTGGTGTGTCGTCTCGTCCAAAGACAGCCCTCTTTTGTGTGTCCCGGGCATGTTCGATAGGTCTGGCGGAAATGCTGGACATTCTAATGTTGTGATATCGTTATTGTGAACGAATGATTTCACAAGATGTGCGCAACGAGAGCGAGACTTTTCGTCGAATGAGACGTAACACTCATCGACATGGTTGCACTTAATGTCGGCCGATGCAGTCCCTGTACCGTATAGCCATTTGATTGCCTTCTACAACAATCAGAGGCGTACGGTGGCCCAACAAACTGCCATCCCAAAAGGTCAGGAAACCAACAGCTTGCTGTGCGGCGTGTCTGAGACGTTAAATCTCATGAAGCTATCTCGAAGAAACTTCTCTGACGAGTCCATTCTGTGGGCCCATCTGTACCGCGTTGCATGGTGTGTAGTTATCAAAACTGGACTAAGTCGGTACAATATAGCTTTGGTTCACGCTGAGACTTCTGGAAACGTCCGCTTATGAGAGTCACACGATACGATAAAACGGAATAGACATTCTAGACAAGGAAATACCAGAGTAAAGCACTAAACTTTCTGATGTTAAACATGGAACCGATCGGTCGTCTTACCGAGTCCATCGCTTTGGCACTGGTCATACGTGTTTGGTTATATCTTTGTTTGGGTTGAATGACGTCTATGCACAACATAAGGAATTGTGGTCTTGATGCAATATATACATTCAATGTCAGTTTTTAGGACACCTACGAACCAAAGTGAAGCAACTATTTTTGGAATTAATCATCAGACGCTACAACCTGCAATTCATATGGGTTTCTGTGTACTCGTGATCCTTCCCAAGTCGATACACATGTAAAGTCCAATAGCAAGGGTTTAAAAAATTTTAGAAATAAGTCACTTCATAAATGTCATATTCCAATGTGACTAATAACAATTAACAAGTACTATGTCCAGTGCTCTTTACATCCTTTTAACGTAGCTTGATGTAATGTATGTACAAAAAATGTGAAAACTCATGTTTCTAAGCCTAATTTCGACAAAAGTAAAACAGATGACTTTATCTGCCAATTTAAGTGAACTGCAAAGTGAAACAACTTGTAGAAAACCTAGACTCATCTCAAAATGACGTTTGTACATTACAAATTTTCAGAACCACAATAAAGAAATTTCCACTGATGATATCACAAACAAGCCGAAACATGTATGGAAAAAATATCCTCACCATTTATTTAAGCAAGGATCGAAGAAAGAAGAGCATCAACATCAAAATATTATTGACTTCAGGAATATTGACGCAACTGATGTATGCGATATATAACAAGAAATAGCTACAAGATTACCTAAGGAATCTACGCCACAGGAAATTCCAAATTATACCATTACATTAATACGTGAACGCAAATACTGAAGTTCCGATAATTCGAAAAGTAATTTTGCAAAGATTTGCAAAAATTTTAATATATTAAAGTAGCCATTAAGATTGGTAAAAGTCATTGATGTTTTCATAACGCTGTTTCTGTTACCTTTCGTACCTCGTATTAAAATCTTCAAATGTCTTATGTAAATTTCAAACACTGAATTGTCGCCTACCATACCACAGAAGTTGGAGACTCAGTAAGAATGACACCACTTTTGCAGACCACTTACGTAAAGAGGGTCACAGTTACAAAGTCAACATGAAGTTGTACACCACATCTACAAAGGTAAGAAGATGAACTACTTAGAAAGATTGGAAATCAATGAACACATGTCTACTTGCCCAAGTCCTCTTTTCCACTTCTAACTGCAAATAATAATAATAATACCACATAATCATTGTACTTATTTTGTGATAGTTCTATGACTGTCACACATTCATTTACCACCTCTTTCCAATTTTTACCGAAGACACTATAATTATCTCATGTGACCTCCTTTTAGCAAACAACGAAATTAATGTTTTGTAGAATAGACACTTACTTTTGTAACATTTGCATGTAATTAATTCTTTCATATTGTCGCGTACCTTTTTTGCCACGTAGTACAATACTTAATAATTTCGCACTCGTTCTTTGTATACCTTCCTACAGTACGTTTATCTTTTGCATGTTTATGTACTTCTTTGATGCACATTTTGTAAAACGTTTGACATAATATTTGTTTATAGTAAGATTTGTACCTGATGATGGCGTAACAGCCGAAAACTCGTTCGTAAAAATCAATAAATGTTGTAGAATATTACACCAGTGTTATGTGTGTTTGGTGATCACAAAACCCTTAATCCAAGGAATAAGCGGGCCCTTAACTGACCTGCCCTGTTTCCTAAACTTTATGAATGGCACAGTGCCCATTTTAGCCTCGGAAAAGTGTTCAAGATCCGAATTCTTTTAATTTCATCTTACGACGAATATAAAAGTGTTTTTGTTTTGTGTCCATGTGGTAATACATCGCAATGAGATTAATGGCTGAAATCAGTTCCTTATGGAGATAATACATTTGGTAGCAACTAACCAATAAACATCTACAAAAAGTTTTATTAAGATCGCACTGGTACTTTATTGTGTAACATTTTTTAGCTAATCAGTGAACCTATAGAGCAGGGGTGTCCAACTATTCAGCTTACCACGGCCACAATGGAAGAAGGCGAGATTTTAGTGCCGCATTACACTTGGCAATAATAATAATAATAATGAAAATAGATTTTAATTGTATTTCCATTACCTAATTTAGCCACACTTGTCTGAAACTCTAGTTTCACAGTTGAAACTGAAGTAGCCATACGATTGTTTACCACCGTGTCTGTCGGAATGTTTGAAAGTGAAAGTATAAAATTTATCGTAACTTCATTTGTCACCGATCGTGTGGTAGATTCTTTCTGAACAGTACTGATAGTTGCTTTGGGCCGTATAAGACATATTTGGAGACATGAAAAGCAGCTGTATGAAATTGAAGAATTCAGATTGAAAGCCAGTACTAAACAAAGAAGGGAAAGCTGCAAGATGGAAGGAATATATAGGAAATAAACTTGAACGCACTATTCTAGAAGTGGAAGACAAAGTAGAGAAAGATGAAATAGAAGATACTATGCGAGAAAAATTTGACAGAGCACAAAAACATTTGAGTAGGAACAAGGTCGCTGGAGTAGATGATATCCCGTCTGAACTGCCGTTATCGTGAGGAGAGCCAGTCATGAACAAATTGTTTCACCTTGTAAGCAAGATATATGAGCCGGAAGTAATACCCTCGGATTTCAAGCGGAATATAGTAATTCCAATTCCTAAGAAAGCAAGTACAGATAAACGTGTGAAGTAAAGAACTATCTGTTTAATAAGTCATGGTTGCAAAATACTAACACGAATTATTTACATTCGAATGGAGAAACTAGTGGAATCCGACTTTGGGGAATATTAATTTGGATTTACGAGAAATGTACGAATACGCAAGGCAATACTCACATTACGACTTATCTTAGAAGATAGATTAAGGAAAGGGAAACCTACGTTTTTAGCATTTGTGGATCCGGAGAAAGTTTTTGACATTATTGACTGGAATCTGGTTTTTCAGATTCTGAAGATAGCAGGGGTGAAATATAGGGAAGGGTTATTCTCAACTAGTACAAAAACCAGAGAGCAATTATTAGAGTCGAAGGTTATGAAAGGGTCGCAGTGGTTGGGAAGGGAGTAAAACAGGGTGTAGCCTTTCCCCAGTGTTCTTCAATTTGTATATTGAACAAGCTATGAAGGAATGCAAGGAGACATTTGGATAAGGAATTAAAGTAGAAGAAGACGGAATAAAAACATTGTGGTTTGCTGGCAACATAGTAAAGACCTGCAAGAGCAATTAAACGGAATGGACAGTGTCTCGGAAGGAAGGTATAAGATGAACACAAACAAGAGTAAAACAAAGGTAATGAAAGTGTTAGAAGATCAGGCAATGCTGAAGGATTCAGATTAGGTAATGAGACAATAAAAGTAGTAGATGAGTTTTGTTATTTAGGTAGCAAGATAACTTCTGATGACCGATGTAAAAAAGACATAAATTGCAGAATGGTTAAGGGAAGTAAAGCGTTTCTGAAGAAGCGAAATTAGTTGACATCAAATATTAGTTTAAATGTTAAGAAGTCCATTCCGAAAGTATTTGTTTGGAGTGTAGCATTGTATGGGAGTGAAACGTGGACGATAAGGAGTTCAGACAAAAAGATGATAGAAGCTTTCGAAATGTGGTGTTACACACAATGATTAATATTAGATGGGTAGATCACGTAACTAATGAGGAGGTGCTCAACAGAATTCTGTAGAAAACGAGTTTCTGGAATATCCCGACTAAGAGAAGGAATAGGTTGGACACATTCTGAGACATCAAGGAGTCGTAAACTTAGCATTAGAAGGAAGTATGTGGGGTAAAAATGTAGAGGGAGACCGAGGGACGAATACAGTAAGTAGATTCAAAAGGATGTGGGTTGCCGTACGTATTTTCAGATCCAGATGCACTGGATAGGGTAGCTTGGAGAGCTGCCATAAAACCAGTATGCGGTCTGAAGAACACAACAGAAAGTAGTAATATATTTCTATGAAGATATAACTTGTCTGCTTTAATGACATAACTCCACAAAACAAAATTATTTAATAATATTTTGAACGTAGTTTAGGTATTATTGTAAGACTCTCGCACACTATATGTTCACGAATAAAACGCAAAAAAATAATTCTTGGAACTAGAAAAGTGGTAAATACCATTTACTACTTCTAATTATAGCGCATATGAACATAGCTGTGTCAAAAAACGGATAAATTAGGGAAATTTGATGCCCAACTTTATATTTTGCATTTATCAGTTTGCTCAATAGGATGAATATTCACGTCGTGTTCATCTGCAATATCAGTTTTCCTGTTTGAAACGATCGATTGATATGCCAATACGCTGAAACACGAGCTAAGATGTGACGCCAAACGAACAAAGTCAAAGTCATTGAAACTGGGGTTGTAACCAGATACATTATGTGGCGTGTTATATGTAAAATAGATTCCAGCTTTTTGTCTGATTGAATATCGGCCAGCTGTCGATCAGTTATGTAAATGATCATTTCCGTTTGTTCGCGTAGTGCAGCACTGGAAATAGGTAAGTATCTGCGTCATTAAGTCGGCTGGCAGAGCGCGAACAGCAACGCTGACGTCGGCGCCAGTTGGCAGCCCTGCGCGGGTACCCCCCGGCTAACCTGCTGACGGCCGCCATCCCAGCCGTGCCGTTTCCCCTCACACGTCATTAAGCACTCGCAGCACCAGGCGTTTTTCACCCTTTTGCAAAGTGTGTGGCCTGAAAGAAAAGCCGCTTTGCGTTCCAAGTGACGTGCTACCGAGCAGTATGGCGAGTATCACGAACTTTTAAATATCCAAGTACATCATTACCACACGTTTATGCGCCAGTTTTATACTGTGCTCCACGTTTATGACTTCGAGGTTATAGGCAGTATAAAGCATGTGTGGCCACAAAAGAGTTCACGAGCAGCATGCATCTCGTTCCTCTTATGCATATGATAATATTGTCAGAGAATCCGACTTTCGAGGAGCAAGGTACTTTCTCGCCTCTCCCCTCACATTCTTTTGAAGTAGGACATTCGTCCGCCCCTTCCCCCTCCCGAATGTTTAAACACAATTACTTGGCTCAGTGGCGGACTAAGACGGGGGGAGGGGGGGCCTCCTGTCTTGGGGGCCTCCAAATACCACGAAAGCACATTCTTTTAAAAAATGTTTAGCGCCCTTGGCCTCTCATTCTGATGCCTCCAACTCTCAAAAGCTAATATTACTGTTTCCTGCCTCTTGTCCTGTGGAGCCTCCAAATCTCAAAAATGACTTTTTTGCATTTTCAAGTTGATGGAGGGGCGGGGGGGGGGAGGCGGCTCTATTTGTTTTGCCTCGGGTCTCCGACAACCTTAGTTGGCCACTGACTTGGCCCATCAATTTTTGGTCCTATTATTGTGTTTATGTGAAGGTAGCTGGTTGAAAACATGCATGACGAAGATAAATCGTACGGTTGGAGAACACAAAAGCAAATTTATACAGTGACTAGCTGTAAAACGGCGTTGCCCGAGCACTTATTTATCTCGTAGTGCACATCCCCTTCCCTCCTCTCTATGCATCCATCTCTCTCCCATATCTCTATTCGTTTCTTCCACCTTTCCCTCTCTCGGCAAATTATTTTGCAAGGTATCCTGTGACATGTAGCTTAAAAACCCGTATTTACCCAGTGACCTTGCTCTTGATTTAAAGGTAATGTGTGCAAAAATTCATCAAGATCAAACTATACATTTTGTTAAAGTCCGTATGTGAGGTACCCTCCACCATGCACAGAACTAAATTTTATACAGTGACATTCATCTTGTTTAAGGTCAATTGTGCCAAATTTCATTAATAACGGAACAAAACTATAGATCTGTATGCAATAGAAACACAGGGTCACAATGAAAAACGGAGTTTTATTTCATACGACCGTTTTTTGAGAATAAAAAAATTTAAATTAAAAAATTAAAAAATATCTATCAAATCGGGCGAGCCATTCTGAAGTTATGGCTCGACCAAGCTATTTAGGGATCAATTTTTATGTGGCTAGGTACCCTCCTCCATGCACCGTATGGAACTTTATGTAGATGATGACCTTGCTCTTGTTTTGAATGTCAAGCGTGAAAAATTTCGTGAAGATCGGTATGAAACTGTAGACTTCATCAGTCTGTAGGAAAAGTATCCTCCGTCGTGCACGTTGTGTCCTATCGCAAAGTCCTTTCTTAGCTGATGCCTTTTACCCATAAACTACATTCCGGCAAAATTTCAGCTTCATAACTGCAGTAGTTTTAGAGATTTCGTGTTTAGTCAGTGGGTGAGTGAATGCGTGAATATATATGTAGATATTTTCTGAATTATTTGTCCTGCAAAAAAATTATTTACCAGGTTCGTAGAGTGGAATATTAGGATACTGTCTGCGAAACGTGGAGTTGGTAATAAAAACGTAGTAACTAACAACCTCATGCTTATTAGGGTGAATTTTCATGCGATTCATGATCTTTGACGTCATAACGCCTGAACTATATGCTGTAATACAATATTATATCGAAGATACATCCCATGGTGTATATGTAAAGTGTCTGAAAAATAAGTCGCGAATAGAATTATTAGGAAAGACGCATTAAATCAAAACGTCATGCGTGATAAGGCTAGTTTTTATGAATCTAATTGTTTGTGACTCCATATCTCATGAACTGTGTGTCATACTATGAAAAAATTTCGAACGTACGTTCAGTAGTATGTGTGTATACTGTCTGTAACATTTCTCGCGATTACAATTAATAGTGTACGAATAATAAACTGTAACGTCATGCCAAATGCGGTAATTTTACTGCATGGATGCCGAAAAAGTAGTAAGCGACAAACTTTTTTCCTTTCTTCATTTTGCTAGGGTTGTCAGCGAGGAAAAGTTGTCTAAAGGTTTGAAATTATGTTTTAAGTTTTTTGCAAGTTGATAAGTGCTCTCCTTCTCAAATAGTGGACTGATAAAGTCACACTATCTCGTGCCGCAAGATGGGGGAAGTTTTCATTGTTTATGACGTCATATCTCCTGAACTATTGAGCCTACCGCAGAATAATTTCTTAGTGACGTCTTCTACCTATAAACTACATTCCTGCCAAATTTCAGTTTCATAGGTGAAGTAGGTTTCGAGATTTCGCGTTTAATCAGTGAGTCAGTGTGTGTGAACGAGTGTCCTTTCGCTTTTATATAGATACAGATTTGGGCCCCGCCCCCAATAACATTTTCTCGTCGTACCTGCAGATTACTGCGACACCTAGTGCTGTTTCTGGATGTGAGAGAGTAAATGGTTTTAAAATCCTGTCATTTGAAGTGAGAGCTGCAGTTGGACGTGTACAGCGCCAGAAACACATCACTTGTGTCTTACAAAATTGAGTACCTCTCGCGGACGATCTTTTGAGCTACAGGGATAGCTGGATTTACGATTTGGCTTTGTAACACTCTTACGGGCTAAATATTAACTCATTTCAAATGACTAAAGAAATTTATGCAAAGACTTCCTGAAGTGCAGGTAGAAGCGAAAGATAAGTCTGAAATATGCCTAACTAAATTCTGTTCGACAGGCCTGGAGAGCCCCACTGGGTACTGACCGGCCGCCGTGTCATCCTCTGCCCGAAGGCGTCAACGGATGCGGTATGGAGGAGACGTGGTCAGCACCCCGCACCTTCGGCTGTTATGTCAGTTTTCGTGACCGGAGCCGCTGCTTCTCAGTCAGGTAGCTCCTCAATTGGCCCCATAAGGGCTGAGTGCACCCCGCTTGCCAACATCACCTAGTCGGTAACCCATCCATGTGCTACGCAAGCCCCGTCGTGCTTATCTTCGGTGACGTAACTGGAAACGGTGTATCCAGTGCGGCACGTCCGTTGGCGAAATATGTCTACCTATAAAAAATTTGTAGTTAATGATTTGAAGATTTCCATTATTGGAAAATCAGAAGCGTAATTCCGCAGGAAAATGAAACGGAGGGGTTTAATAGCTTTTAAATATTGGTAGAATGTCACGTTGACCACAGCTGCTTAATTTATTAGCTCAAAGCAGTGACGGATACAGAATTGTTTTCTGGAAGGGGGGCGCAAAGCTAAGGAGGGTGAAGATGTGAACATGTCCTAAAGGGCATAAAACACATCCACGAACACACACATAAATTTTATTACAGTCGTTGCCACATTGAAGAGTGTAAATTTGCTAAATTTATCACAAAATAAAATGAACAGAGAATTTAGAGCCTAAATGTACCGGTGTTGAGCTGTGGGCACAATAGTTTCACCCTTCATTATCATAAATAATGAAACACTTGCCAACAGCTGAACACGAACTGCCGGCCGCGGTGGCCGAGGGGAGGCGCTCCATTCACGGTCTGCACGGCCACTACGGCCGGGTGTTCGAATCCCCCCTCGGGCATGGATCTTTGTGCCGTCCTTAGTGTTAGCTAGTTCATATGTAGTTTGTAAGTTTTGGGACTGATGACCCCGTACTTAAGTCACATAAGCTATACAAACATGTGAAACATTTATTTCTTTGGTTTACACTCAATCAATATTCTGTGATCATTAGTCTGTGCATTTCAAGTCTACAGATTCTGTAATTCTCCTTCACTTCCACAGACGATAACAATGTCATCAGATAATCTCATCATTGTTATTGTTTCACCCTGAATTTTTATCCCATCTTTGAATCCTTCCTTTATTTCCGACAAAACCAATTTGATTTACAAATTGAACAGTAAGGGTGACAGTCCACATTCATTTTACCCCCTTTTTAATCAGAGCACTTCGTATTTGAATTTATAGTTCCCTCTTTGTTCTTATGCAATGTATTGTCTGTATTTCCTTATAACTAACTCCTATTTTTCGAAGAATTTCGAACATCTTGGACCATCTTACATTCAAATGTTCAAATATTTGTATAGCTTATGGGACTTAACTACGGGGTCATCGTCCCTAAACTTACAATCTACTTACGTACTAGCTAACAGGACGGCACAAATATCCATGCCCGAGGGGGGATTCGAACCCCCGACCGGAGTGGCCGTGCAGACCGTGACTGGAGCGCCTCAGTCCCCTCGGCCACCGCGGCCGGCCCATCTTACATTATCGAACACTTTTTCTAGGTCAACAAATCTCATGAATATGTTTTGGCTCTTCTACGGTTTCGCTTCCATTGTAAATCGCAACGACTGCCAACTAGCTGGCCTCACCTCACCTAATCAATACTCAGTTTGCTTTTCCAGTCTTCGACATTGTCCATTTGAGCCGTTGGCCTGCCTCTCTTAATGTTTCCCGCCGTAACTGTGGTTACTAGGGTCGTAACTGGACTCGGTGGCGCTAGCAGAGCTGTTCGTCACATACGGTGTCCTGACAAATGCACCCAGTGACAAATGCACCCAGTGACATTAGCACCCAGTTCTGGTCGAGGGGCGGTCCGCTAAACTCCCCGTGCGGTCTTTGCCCGCAGGTAGAAGAGCCGAGGGCTGTGAGGTCGGATTGACACCGTGCTTTACGGCAATGCGTGGCCGCTATAGCATTGCTGCAATTTATAATGGAAGCCAGACTAAAGAAGAACCGAGACATACTCATGAGATTTGTCACTTGGATAAAACCTTCGATAATGTAAGGTGCTGCATGACGTTCGTAATTCTGAGAAAAATAGGAGTAAGCTGTAGGGAAATGCGGGTAATACATAGTTCGTATGAGAAACAAGTGGATACAATAACCGTCGAAAATCAAGAAGAAAGTGCTCAGATCAAAAAGGGGGAGAGAAAAGGTTGTGAATTGTCGTCATCACTGTTCAACTTGCGCAATGAAGACGTAATGTCGGAAATAAAGAAGAGGTTCAAGGCTATGATACAAGTTCTGGATAAAAGGATATTAATGATAACATTTACTGATGACAACGCTATCGTCTGTAGAAGTGAAGGAAAATTACAGGATCTGTTGAATTGAGCACAGACCTTGGATTGAAGTTAAACCAAAGAAAGACGGAAGTCATGAGAAGTAACAGCAATAAAAGTAGCGAGAAAATAACATCCGAATTGGTGATCACAATGTACACGAAGACAAGGACTTCTGCTACCTTTGCAGTAAACTAACGCACGACGGAACAACCAAGGGGGACATAAAAAGTAGACTAGCACAAGCAAAGAGGGCATTCATGGGAAAGAGAAATCTACTGCTGTCAAACATCGCCCTGGAATTGAGGCAAAACTTACTCAGAAATTTTCAGTACAACATTGTATGCTTGCGAAACTTGGACAGCTGGGAAATGTGAACAGAAGAGAATTGCAGCATTTGAGATGTAGTTCAGAGAGTAGTAAAAAATATCACGTCACTTTATTTTATTTTATTTATTTATTTTGGAGGTACTGCTCGTAAGATTATATCTTTTAAATCCATAAATGCCTGGGTACATGAATTTTGGGCATTTGCCCAGGCATTTATTCTGGGCATTTGCCCCAACGTATAAATGTCGAGGCATTTTACATCACTAGGAGAAACAGATATTGGATTAAATTCAGCAAGTAATTGAGGATGTAGGTTGCAATGTTACTCTTAGCCTAGACGAAGAACACATTGATGCACTTAACTCACATTTTAATACCAAATTACAAGCACCGCGCTGCTAATGTCATGGCTAAGTCGGGTTTTGTATAGAAACAGGTAATTATTTCCACTTCATTTGTGTTTCAAAATGTCTCTCACAAAACACCTTACTTACACTTACTGTTATACCGAAAAATAAAATCATTTCAGTGTGCTTTCCATAATATTTCTAAAAAGTATAAAAACATGGAGAAAGCAGCGATATTTTCAAACATTGCGATATTTTCAAACATCAGTCATCCGCTGAGGCGGCCAAGTACCTTGGGACTGCAGGCGGGCTGTGTCGAGAGAGCGTTTCCGGTGAGCGAGGAGTCCCGGGGTGAGGGCGGCGTGGAATTAACGCGCGCACAGGAGCGGCTTAGCGAGGGTACGGGCTGCAGGTAGGTCGTGACGTAGTAAACAGGTCAGACTGGGTGCAAATGACACTGGGTGCAATTGTCACATATCCGTCACATACGCCGTACCTGCCCTCGTGGGCCAGTAGCGGTTTGACAGTCCAGACCACTTGAGCGATGGGCCGGCTCATTGACGGTTTGGCATGAGGAATGTCGGCGAATCTGTCTCGACATTTGAGAGTTAAGTTCGAGTCCACCTGTTTGTTTTGTGAACCGCTGTTGTACCAGTGGTTGCCGTTTTGCATTGAGTTTGCAATTTCATTGGTACTAATGTGTGCTTAAAAAGTGGTTACTTTACGGCGTCATGCCCTTTCGCGTTCTGGTTGCTGTTCCCCAGGTGCTGTCGCATATTTCTACGGTTCAACATTTTTCCTTCTGTACGAGTTACCTGTACTCTAACTGTAGTAGTTAACAGGAGGAGTGGGGCGTGGAGGGGGAGGGGGGCAGAGGAGGGAAGGGGAGAGGGGTGGGAGAGGGAAGAGAGAGAGAGAGAGAGAGAGGGGGGAGAGAGGGGGGAGGGAGAGAGTGGCAGCTCGCGAACTGGAAGAACAGTTTGTAATTTGGGAAATCGAAGGAGCTCGAGAGACAGTACTAATATTTATCTCAAAAGATAGGTCAAAGAAGGGCGCCGATCTTTTACAGCATTTGTAGATTAAGAAGAAGCTTTTCATAACGTCGTCTGGAATACACTCTTTAAGAATCGGAAGGTATCAAGGAGAAAACAGAGCGCACGGAAGATTACTCACAATTTGCACGGAACACAGATGGCTATTACGACAGCAGAAACACATGAAAGGCAACCAGTGGATAAAAAGGGGAGCGATACAGAGTTTTAACCTATCGGAGATCTTATTTAATCTGTAAAAGAAGCAGAAGAACAATTTGAGAAGGTAATTAAATTTCGTGGAGCAGAAACGGGCACTTTGAGGACTGCTGGTGACAATGTTATTCTGTCACAGATGGAAAAGTGAATCAGTTTAGTAATTAAATTGAAATGAGATTTTAAGATAAACATCAACAAATGTTTTAGGAAAGGTAATGAAATGTAATCGTCTTAAATCAGACGACGTTGGGGGAATTATCAGAGAGACAAAGCAATACATAAGTCTTTGTAAATGGACAATGAACTGAAGTGGGCAAATGTAGATAAAAGAGGATAATAAATTGCAGGCTGCTAATAACAAAAACAGTATAAGTTTTTAGAACTGTTTAACATCGACTATAATTTAGGTGTGTATGTAATATATGTTCTTCCCGATGTGTGCGAAGAATTAGAGGTCATTTTAATCGGAAAGGGATTCGAACCTGGGACTCCTGACAAGGCAGATGCCGGACATCACTTTCACTACAACTGCGCAGACAAATCTAGTACAGCTTCCGTCAGGTCAGAGGACTCATGCACACAGCACTGCTGTGTGTCTCTACCTATTATTCACATTATTCGCGTTGTGTAGCCAGCTCTAGGTAGAATTCAAGCGTGTTGTGCATCTGCCTGACACCGTCTAATTCCATTCCATCAAAATTATTCCCGTATTATGAAGCAATTACAGCTGCACGGCATACACATGCAATACACATTTTCACTAATGAAATATTAAATGCTCTGGATAACCGTAAATCACCTGTTGGGATTTTTTGTGATCTATCAAAGGCCTTTGATTGTGTTAACCATGGAATTCTTCTAGATAAGCTTAAGTACTGTGGTATGAGTGGGAAAGTGCACAAATGGTTTAAATCATACCTAACTGGAAGAGTTCAGAAAGTTGATATAAGTAATTCACATAATATACAAAAAACAGCCGAGTCCTCAAACTGGGGAACTATCAAGCATGGGGTGCCACAGGGTTCGGTACTGGGACCTTTGCTGTTCTTAATATATATAAATGATTTGCCTTTCTATATTCATAAAGATGCCAAGCTAGTTCTCTTTGCTGATGATACAAGTATCGCTATCACACCCGAATCACAGGAATTAACTGATGAAATTGTCAATGAAGTATTTCAGAGAATTATTAGGTGGTTCTCTGTAAATGGACTCTCTTTAAATTTTGAAAAAACACAGTATATTCAGTTTCACACAATAAATGGCATCACACCATTAATTAATATTGACTTCAACCAGAAATCTATAGCTAAGGTAGAATATTCAAAATTTTTAGGTTTATGCATTGATGAGGGGTTGAATTGGAAGAAACACATTGAAGATCTGCTGAAACGTTTGAGCTCAGCTACTTATGCTATTAGGGTGATTGCAAACTTTGGTGATGTACAACTCAGTAAACTAGCATACTATGCCTATTTTCATTCTCTGCTTTCTTATGACATCATATTCTGGGGCAATTAATCATTTAGTAAGAAAGTATTCATTGCCCAAAAGCTGGTCATCAGAATAATTGCTGGAGCCCACCCAAGATCATCCTGCAGACATTTGTTTAAGGATCTAGGAATCTTCACAGTAGCTTCACAATATATATATTCACTTATGAAATTTGTTATTAACAATCCAACTGAATTCAAATGTAACAGCAGTGTGCATAGCTACAACACTAGGAGAAAGGGTGACATACACTATTCAAGTTTAAATTTAGCTCTGTCACAGAAAGGGGTTAATTATTCTACCACAAAAGTCTTTTGTCACTTACCTAGTAGTATCAAAATTCTGACAGATAGCCAACTAGCATTTAAAAATAAATTGAGAGAATTTCTGAATGGCAATTCCTTCTACACATTAGATGAATTTATAGATAAAAGTTAGTACTTTAGGAAAAACTTTTTTAAAAAAATAAAAAAAATATTAAAAAAAAATCAAATATTGAGTGTCATGTAATATTATGTATAGACACACTTCATTTAACTGACACGTTTCATATCATTACGAAGTGTCGTATTCATGATCTATGGAGCAAGTATTAATCTAATCTAATCTAATCTCAAACTTTTCGTACTGTTTCCAATTGATGGTAAATGACCAACACTTACTTCTGGCAGCAGGTTGGTGCAATGTAAAGTGATATATGAAAAGAGTCGATGCATACCTAGCACGTATCAAAAAATCGGTGATTCATTTCTTTCCCTTATTAAAGCATTTCAGAATCGTGTTTAGAATGAAGTGTTGTGGAAGCGTGGTTAGATCGTCGCGACGACGTATCGCTGCTAGCGGTGTGATGATCCCGATTCCGGGAGCGCCGCAGTGGAGTGGACGTTTTAAAATACCATATTATTTACAATTTATCCTAATTCATATATATATATATATATATATATATATATATATATATATATATATATATATATATTTATTAATTCACTCTTTATCCTAAATATAAACAATCACCACAGTACCCAACGCAATTGCATTGTTTGATTTAAGGAACTTCATTTTAATATGTCACTGGAAACAAAGCTGAAACACACACTCACACACACACACACACACACACACACACACACACACACATATATATATATATATATATATATATATATATATATATAAGCCACTTTATTTCAACTAAATATCCACATTTCACTATTGAAAATATTTATCACGTATTTGGTTAAGTTTAGTAAATAAAACATTCAATCTTTAATTACAATGATATTACCCTTTATCAAAGCTTGCCAATGTCATATAGTGCACACAAAATAGATCTGTTTCCCAAGCCCATTCCTAAATCAATTTTATAGAAGTGCTAGGGTAAGACAAGGTTTACCTATACCTTACCTTACCCCTTATTTTATCACTTCAATAAAATTGATTTAGGAATGGGATTGGGAAACAGATCTATTTTGTGTGCACAATATGACATTGGCAAGCTTTGTTTAGCGAATCAGCTGTTGAAGTAAAAAGGATGTGGTGTTTCTCTGAGGAAATATCGAGACCATTTAATATTTTTTAGAATATGTTGAAAGAAATTTCTGTTAAGGGAATGAATGAAGGCTATTAACAAATATATGAAGAACAAATGCTAAGAGTAGAAACCCGAATTCTAAATATTGTTAATGCCATATCCTTACAGACAACGAGACCATTACATGCAACTTCATGATCTAAGATAAGTGATAACACGTAATTTCGTTATTGTACTCTGCTGGTAGTCTACCTCAAATGCTGCATTCATATTTGTGGAATTGAAGAAAGTACTGAAAAATAACTATCAATCAGATTGGATTAAATTAATATATCTTCAAAAGATCGTGAATACAAGAGTTATTATTGATGTGGAACGTGTCAGTTTAGTAAAAGATAACGTTACATAATGCCAATTTCTAATTTCTTTTGTTTCTTTATTTTTATTTTGATATATTCAATTTTTTAAAGGACTAATGTGTATGTAAAAATTAATCTACTAAGTAGAAAGACTTATTATTCAGAAATAATTTCAATTCGTTTTTAAATGCTAGTTGGCTATTTGTGAGACATTTGATGTTATCTGAGAAGTGACCAAAGACTTCCGTGTAAGCATAAATCATATATATATATATATATATATATATATATATATATATATATATAGCTATTGTGAAGATCCCTAAATCCTTAAATAAGCGATTGCAGGATAAAGGATAATACTGGGTGGGCTCCAGGAATTATTACTCGCTTTTGAGCAATAAATACTTTTTGCTAAACGATGAATTACCCCACAATGTGATTCCATATAAAAGTAGTGAATGAAAATAGGTATAATAAGCAAATTTACTGAAATGTTTGTAACGCTAATAGCATAAGTTGCTGAACTCAAGCGTTTC
Source organism: Locusta migratoria (assembly GCA_026315105.1). Taxonomy (NCBI): domain Eukaryota; kingdom Metazoa; phylum Arthropoda; class Insecta; order Orthoptera; family Acrididae; genus Locusta; species Locusta migratoria. The sequence goes on along the minus strand of CM048744.1, from coordinate 810,830,976 downwards.
AAGTAGATCGTCAATGTCTTGTTTTCAATTCAATTTCACTTCAATGCACACACCTAAAAACTTTGAATATTCTAGCATAGTGACAGACTTTTGTTCACAGACTCAATTTATTAATGCCATTCACCGTATGAAACTGTATGAACTGTGCTTTATCGAGGTTTAATAAGAGTCCATTTACAGAGAACCACTCACCATAGTAATTTTCTTGAAGACAGTATTTACAAGTTCATCTTTTAACTCTTGTTCGTCACGAGTGATTTCTATATTTGTGTCGTCAGAAAAAAGAACTAGCTTTGCATTATCGTGAATATAGAATGGCAAATCATTAATATACATGGTGAATCACCTAACACTTGCACCGCAAATATTGCGGAAACGGAAAGTGCGATTGATGTGCGGTTTTCACATAATTGATTGGTAACCAAGGACTCGTATTGTTAACCAATACCCTTATTGTAAAAATACCTAGACATTGTATTTTTTATGCAAACATACAAATTTTCAATTGGAACAAAGGTAGTTTCTATCATGCACTGGAAATTTCGACACCAGCTGTATACAAAGAATTTTGAATGACATTTTTACCACGCTTAGTTTTCGCAGCTACAACTATTCAAAGTTTTGGGGGCTGAGGCTACGACAGCGTAGTTGACTGGCTGGTGGTCATGAGATAGTGAGCCGTGCCCCAGGGGATAGGCACTAGGCCAATTAGCTACGCTATCGCACCCTCCGCCTCCGAAACTTTGAACGGTTGTAGCTGCCAAACTAAACGTGATAATAGTTCATACAAAATTCCTTGTATACAGCTGGTGCCAAAAATTCCAGTGCGTGATAGAAACAGCCATTGTTCTATTTAAAAAACTGTATGTTGGTAACAATTGCTGCATAGTTAAGAATCACATACGGCTCATGCTTCAAAAGATATTACGTCATAACCAATAGAAATCGCAAAAAATGCCATATAATGCGGCGAGACTTTCGAAATACATTGTATCAGAATGACAGTACTTGGCGACTTGCAACAAACTTTAAACATAATTTCAAACCTTTATTAAACTTTTTCTCGCTGCCAACCATAGTAAAATGATGAAAGGAAAAAAGTTTCTCGCTTACTACTTCTCCGCTGTTTATGGAGTAAAACTACGGCTCTCGGTATGACGTTACGATTTATAATTTGAACACTACAAATTGTAGCGACAGGAAATTTTACAGACGGTATACACAGACGGTATACACGGTATACAACATATACTATGTTGAATGTAGCTTCTAAATTGTATCACATTCCGACACGTAGATCATGATATATTAGCACATAAACAGTAACGTTCCGCTCTTCATGGACCATAAGTTTGGCATTCAGTATGACGTTACGATTTATAATTTTTACACTACAAATTATAGCCGCAGGAAATTTTACAAAAAGTGTACACGCATATAGTTGAGTGTATCATAGAGCGACACGTAGTTCATGAGATATGAGCAATTTTTCATCTGTTACTTCTTTACTACTAATTGTACTCCCAAGAGATTTTACAGACATGCAGGCCTTACACAGATGAATATATATCCAGTGGCGGCTCGTACAAAATTTGACCAGTGTGCTAAAACATTACAAAAATAAACAAGAAACAAAATATACCAAAATAAAAAGTTTGGCTGACAATGGAAATTACGGAGCTTAGCAATATCCCCACCACGTCATCTGTGCACTACACAAGTGAACAATGAAACTGATTGACTGAAAAGCGCAGTTTCACTCGCTATATATCACTAATGTTGTTTGTGATTGAAGTGTTATTTACAGAAATGAAAAATTTGGACTCAGAGGTATTTGAATACGAGCCTAACACAGGTACGTTTGAGAGACGCCTGAGCCAGCGCGCTATTTGACTCTGTATGCCGCAGTATTCGTCATATACTATTCTTCTGCAGCTTTTACACGCAGCGCAAAGAGAAATATTGATCTGGTGCTGCAGTCGGTGTCAGCACACGAGTCGCCAGTCCTGACGTCACGTCTGCGCATGCGCAGTAGCGAACAGACGCCGCGAACTGCGCGAACTGCGCCGCCTCTATGCGCACGTACCAGTACAGCTGAATACCACTTAAGCACACGGAGCTAGTTTCCAGCTATCGCGGAGAGAGCGCTCCAGAATGCGTTTTCCTCCTTATTACTAGCAATGTAATACGTATTGAAAGGGAATTGGCATAATCTTATTGTGATACCTGGATCGCATTCCAAGAGAAAGGATGTAATTTTACAGCGATTTCTCGCTTGCTTTCGATGAGAAATGGCACAATTTAAGTAATATATTTACAGTGTGCTGCTGCACATTAGCACATTAGCACATTATCACCAGCCGCCACTGTATGTATCTGAAAAAATGGCAGGAATAAATGAATAAATACCCGGGCAACTCCTGGTTTTCAGCTAGTAATAATAATAATAAAAAAGATGAAACTTCTTGGTAGACTAAATTGTGTGCCGGAACCGGGACTCGAACCTGGGACCTTTGCCTTTCGCGGGCAAGCGCACTACCGACTGTGCTATCCCGACACGACCCACGATGCCGCCTCACAACTTGACTTCCGCCAGTACCTCGCCTCCTACTTTCCAAACTTCACAGAAGCTCTCCTGCAAACACGCAAGACTAGCACTCCTGGAAGAAAGGATATGGTGGAGACATGGCTTAGCCACAGCCTAAGGAATTTCATATCAGCGCACACTCCGCTGCAGAGTGAAGTTTCATTCTGGAAACATCCCTTAGGCTGTGGCTAAGCCATGTCTCCACCATATTCTTTCTTCCAGGAGTGCTAGTCTCGCGTGTTTGCAGGAGAGTTTCTGTGAAGTTTGGAAAGTAGGAGGCGAGGTACTGGCGGAAGTGAAGTTGTGAGGCGGCATCGTGAGTCGTGTCGGGATAGCACTGTCGGTAGTGCGCTTGCCCGCGAAAGGCAAAGGTCCCAGGTTCGAGTCCCGGTTCCGGCACACAATTTTAATCTGCCAGGAAGTTTCATATCAGCGCATACTCCGATGCAGAGTGAAGTTTTATTCTGATAAAAAAAGATGTCCGTGATTCTTGTGTGAGATGTTAGGCTTCTGAAACAAAAGTTTTGTTTAGTGTTTCTGCTTTCTGGCTCAGTAAATTTATTCAGTAAATTTCGACAGCGACAGGCTGCGTCCGTCAGAGATTGGTGGCAGCATGTTTTGCGGCGCACCTGCCCGCCTCTAGTTTCTTTATCTGCCGCGGCGGCGCTGCGCGCGCCCAGAGACCGCTAATCCCGCCCCCTCCCCACCCGTCGGCAGCCCCTATCGGCGGCCGCGCACGCCGGATTACTGGGGCGCGCTCGTAATCCGCTTCCCGCCCCCCCCCCCCCCTCGCGGCCCTGCGGTGGCGATACCTCCATTGTGACCGCCCCACCGACTCCACTGTAAGCCCCTCCGTCGACATTTCCGAGAGCCGCGCGAGGCTGCAACAGAACTGCGATTGCCGAAGAATCTCGAGGCCAGAGAGCATTGCGCTCTATCGGCCCCGGAGCAGATGACGATTCGCGATATCGTTCGACACCACAGCGTGAGAAAGTGGAAATCTGCGGCGTTTAGCGCCGCTGTAGAAGTCACGTTTGGCCGAGAACCTTACTGCTTTCTCCCACCGTTACCTTCTGTAAGCTCTCGGGAAATACACCGCAGCACTTCGGCAATGATTTTTCATTTCGAAGGCTATGTGCACTTCGTTCGCACCCGTTTCTTTCTCTGCCTTTCCGTACCTTGTCACAATAAAGGCAAAAATTTATTAGCAGCTTTCGAAACCACATTGGCCTCCTGGAAAACTATCGAATTACAAGCAAGAGCAACGTAACACACAATCAGTGTTATTCACAGTCGTGAAAACATTTTTTTTTCTCTTTCTAACCGACTGGAGATGCGTAAAGCGTGTAACACTACATCGCAATCACAGTACAAACTAATTTTCGTCCAGATTCAATTCTGATAATTTGTAAGACGCAGAATTTTTACGTATTTGTCAAAATTTCAGTAACATTCACTATATCTTTGAAGTATCGAAACAGTACAGTCTCAGAGTAACCGCGTCTAAACGACGTAAATCACAGTAATCTTTTGTCGCAATAGTAGTATAAATTGTTCCGCAGTACAGCTACTCGCTCTCTGCCATTGTTTCTCCCAACGTTAACAGCTCTCAGTATTTGTTTCTCGTAACGATAAGATCTATCTCAGTCTTTGTTCTTCGATGTATTAATATTTCTTAGTCAACTTTCGGACTTAGATTGTTGTGGTTCTATCTGAAACAGTCAGGTGCAAAAATATTCCGAACTTTTGGTTTACTATGATTCAAAAAAATTCAAAGTCTTAATTAAATCGAACTTATACGCAAGTGCGTAATTAATATCTGTGGACTTTAATTCGGGATAGACTACGGACTTAGAAAAATTCTGCCTCCCGATACGAACGTAATAATCAAGAAAATATTAATCATTGCTAAAAAGGTTTTCTTCATTGACAAACATTAAATCAAATAACTTTAACTTGATTCAAAACAGGAATAATTTTTACATATTGACTTCGCCAAAAATATCAAACTGCGATTTTGTGACATGAACTATAGAGAACTGCATATTTAAAATATATTGTGTGACTTTGACAGTGTTTTGTAAATCTGTGCATAAGGTGAAATATAGGAGAAATATTAATTTAAAATTTTGTGTCGACCACATCAATCATAGTTAGCACCTGACCTTCCCATTGATAATTGAAGAACTTTTAAAAACAACATCTTTGAATTATCTTTGAGTCGGAGTGACTAAAAATAATTAAAGGACGTAAATACTCAGTAAAAAGACTTGCAATTTAAAATCAATGTTGTGACTTTTATGGGTAAAGACTAGTGAATGTTTATGTGACATGCTTTGTTAAATGGAACAGCCGGGAAAGAAAAGATTATATTACAAAAAGAATTTATAATATTTAAAACAGGCCCCTGAGATTACAGAGTCCATGTTCATCAATTAAAATATAATCCATAAACTGTGTTGTGTGTTATGGTCTTCAGTCCGGAGACTGGTTTGATGCAGCTCTCCACCCTACTCTATCCTGAGCAAGCCTTTTCATCTCCTCATAAGAACGGCAACCCACATCCACTTGAATCTGCTTACTATACGCGTCTCTTGGTCTCCCTCTGCGATTTTTACCCCACACACTTCCCTCCAATGCTAAATTTACGATTCCCCGATGTCTAAGAATGTGTCCTACCAAGCGATCCCTTCTTTTAGTCAAGGTATGCCAAAAATTCCTTTTCTCTCCAATTCTGTTCAGTACCTTTTCATTAGTTATGCAATCTACCCACCTAATCTTCAGCATTCTTCTGTAGCACCACATTTCAAAAGCCTCTATTCTCTTCCTGTCCGCACTGCTTATCGTCCATGTTTCACTCCCGTACAAGGCAACACTCCACACAAATGCCTTCAGAAAAGACTTCCTTACACTTAAATTAATATTCGATGTTAGCAAATTTCTCTTTTTCAAAAATGCTTTTCTTCCCATTGCCATTCTGCATTTTATATCCGTTGTACTGCGACCATCGCATGTTATTTTACTACCCAAGTAACAAAACTCATCTACTACCTTCATTGTTTCGTTACCTAATCTAATTCCTTCAGCATCGCCGGATTTTCTAAGACCGCATTCCATTATTTTTGTTTTGCTCTTGTTAATTTCATTTTATACGCTCTCTTCAACACACTGTCCATTCCATTCAACTGCTCTTCCAGGTCCTTTGCTGTCTCTGACAGAATTACTATGTCGTCGGCAATCCCTATTCCAAATTTTTCCTTGCTTTCCTTCATCGCCTGCTCGATGTACAAATTGAATAACATCGGAGAAAGGCTACAACCCTGTCTTACTCCCTTCCCAACTGATGCTTCCCTTTCATGCCCTTCGAGTCTAATAACTGCAGTCTGGCTTTTGTACAAGTTGTAAATAACTCTCCTTTCCCTATATTTTACCCCTGCTGACTTCAGAATTTGAAAGAGTGTATTCCAGTCAACATTGTCAAATGCTTTCTCCAAATCTACAAAAGCTAAAAATGTAGGTTTGCCTTTCCTTAATCTATCTTCTAAGATAAGACGTAAAGTGAGTATTGCCTCCCGGGTTCCAACATTCCTCCTGAATCCAAACTGATCTTCCCCGAGGTCAGCTTCTACCATCTTTTCCATTCTCCTGTAGATAATTCGTGCTAAAATTTTGCAACCATGACTTATCAAACTGATTGTTCTGTAATTTTCACACCTGTCTGCGCCTGATTTCTTTGGAATGGGGATTATTACATTTTTCTTAAAGTCTGAGGGCATTTCGCCTCTCTCATACATCCTACATACCAGTTCAAATAGTCTTGTCATGGCTGGCTCTCCTAGAGACTTTAGTATCTCTGAGGGTATGTCATCTACTCCTGGGGCCTTGTTCCGACCTAGGTCTTTCAAGGCTCTGTCAAATTCATCTCTCAGTATAGTATCTCCTACTTCATCTTGATCTACTTCCTCTTCCCTTCCTACAACATCGTCTCTAAGTTCATTTCCTTTGTAGAGCTGCTCTATGTACTCTTTCCACCTTTCAGCTTTCCCATCTTTGCTGAGAACTGGTTTCCCATCTGAGTTCTTAATATTCATAGAGCTGCTTTTCCTGTCCCCAAATGTCTCTTTTATTTTCCTGTAGGCGGTATCTACTTTTCCCCTTGTTATACATTCTTCTACAGATTTGCATTTGGCTTCTAGCCACTCCTGCTTAGCCATTTTGCACTTCCTGTCAATCTCATTTTTAGTCGTCTGTACTCCATTTTACCTGTTTCATTTACTGCATTTTTATATTTTCTCCTTTCATCAATTAAATTTAGTATTTCCTGTGATATCCAAGGATTTTTTGTAGGTCTTGCCTTTCTACCTATTTTTTCCTCTGCTGCCTTCACTATTTCATCTCTCAATGCTTCCCATTCCTCTTCTACTGTTTTATTTCCCCCTGTTTCTGTCAATTGTTGCCTAAATCTCCCTCTGAAATTCTCCAGAACTTCACTTTCCTTCAATTTATCTAAGTCCCATCTCCTTATTTTCCTACCTTTCTGCAGTTTTTTCAGCTTCAGCCTACAGTTCATAACTAACAAGTTATGGTCAGAGTCTATATCTGCCCCTGGGTATGTCTTGCAGTTTATAACCTGGTTCCGGAATCTGTGTCTTACCATTATAAAATCTGATACCTTCCGGTGTCTCCTGGTCTCTTCCACGTATACAACCTTCTTTTGTGATTCTTAAACCACGTGTTTGTTACGATTAAATCATGTTCCGTGCAAAATTCTACCAGACGACTTCCTCTTTCATTCCTCCTGCCCAGTCCATATTCACCTACTATTTTCCTTCTCTTCCTTTTCCTACTACCGAATTCCAGTCTCCCATCACAATTAAGTTTTCCTCTCCCTTAACAGTCTGAATAATTTCGTTTAGTTCCTCATATATTTCTTCGATCTCCTCATCATTGGTAGAGCTAGTTGGCATATAAACCTGTACTACTGTTGTCGGTGTTGGCTTCGTATCTATCTTGACAATGATAATGCGATCACTGTGCTGCTCATAGTAGTTTACCCGCATTCCTATTTTCTTATTCATTATCAGTCCTACTCCTGTGATACCCCCAACTGATTTTGTACTTATAATCCTGTACTCTCCTGACCAGAAATCCTGTTCATCCTGCCACCGAACTTCACTAATCCCCACTATATCTAACTTCAACCTATCCATTTCCCTTTTTAAATTTTCTAATTTACCTACCCTATTAAGCGATCTAACATTCCACGCTCCGACCCATAGAATGCCAGTATTGTCTTTCCTGATGACAACATCCTCCTGAGTAGTCCCCGCCCGGAGATCCGAATGGGGGACTATTTTACCTCCGGAATATTTTACCCGAGAGGATGCCATCATCATATTTTCATACAGTAGAGCTGCATATCCTCGGGAAAAGTAACGGCTGTAGTTTCCCCTTGCTTTCAGCCGTTCGCAGTAGCTGTGTGGCAAAGCCACATTAGCTGATGTTACAAGGCCAGCTCAGTCAATCATCCAGACTGTTGCCCCTATAACTACTGAAAAGGCTGCTGCCCCTCTTCAGGAACCACACGTTTGTCTGGCCTCTCCACAGATACCCCTCCGCTGTGGTTGCACCTACGATACGGCTATCTGCATCGTTGAGGCACGCAAGCCACCCCACCTCGGCAATGTCTGTGGTTCATGGGGGTGGAAACTCTGTTAGGCTACGGAAATTTAAACCAAAGGTATCCGTAACTGAATATATGAAATATTATCAGGTGTACCAATATAAATAACCAACGTATGCTTCAAATAGAAATTTTACGTGTCTACTGAATCTTTATGTGAAGTCGACGAAAGCTTGCACTACCGCTGACGTCGCTTCTATCATACCGAAGCACTACAAAAAGCCAAATAAATTTTCACCACCAACCAAAATATCAAATAAAAGGACGTCAGAAGCGATCTTCACATCTGAATATCTCAATTAAAAAGAAAGATCAATTTTATTAAATGAATTTCAGCGGTTTTATTACCTACTGGTCTCGGTCATTGACCATCATCACCGGACACAAGTCTTAAAAAAATCAGGAAACTACATGTACATAATATAAAATTATACCTTGTGGATAACAGCAGTAGTTCGATTTTATCAATATTATTTATTAGTATTAAACGAGCACCTGTAAAACACTATGTACGCTTAATGTCAAATATATGACAGGGGATGACCCATAAACTAAAGAATATAAGAATATTTTTCTACAGACGACGCCATCTGGAGCCACGTACAGAGAGCGACTACATTAATAATGCAGGAAACAGCTTTGGTCACATGAAACTTTCATTGCTTCAACATATATCGATTTCGATGAATTGAGTTTAATAATGTGCATGACGCTGTCTGTATACAGTCGTATTTACATGTTAAGATGCAATTTACTGGTCTATGTGGGTCCCACAGGTGTTCTTTTCCAGCACTCATGAAGGCCAAGCAGTGGCAGAGTTCGAACGGAATAAAGGTTTCATGTTACCAAGCTACTTCTTGTACTATTAATAATATTTTGCTAGTCATTACGTATATAAATGTCTTATGAAATCATATCAAGTTAAAAAAGGGACAGGTTGCATAAAGCCTATATATACGACCAATTTAAATCACAACCCCTTCATCATCTACGAGGGAGTTATGTTTATGTTTGTTAAGCTTATGGGACTTAACTACGGGGTCATCAGTCCCTAAACTTACAAACTACTTATGAACTACTTACGAACTAGGACGGCACAAATATCCATGCCCGAGGGGGGATTCGAACCCCCGACCGTAGTGGCCGTGCTGACCGTGACTGGAGCGCCTCAGTCACCTCGGCCACCGCGGCCGGCATCTACGAGGGATGTAATGAAAGCTTCTTGTCTGTTTCCATACGAGAGAAGAAGCAAAGAGTTAAAGCCAAAGATAAGCAAATAAGCAAGCATTTTCCCTTTTATTGCTGGTTGAAAGAATATTGAATTAAACAATTTATCTGGATATAGGGAAGAAAACTTGGGAATATCACGAACATGAGAATTGAGTCAGGAATCAGCTCTTCACCTCTAGCGACTATAGACGACTTTTATCCTTATCACTATAGTTCCATTCAACTGTTAAAATGTTTGTAATTCCATGGGACGCCACTACTGTGGTCATTAGTCCTAGGCTCATAAACTACTTAAACTAACCCAAGGGCGATACACAGACACACACACACACACACACACACACAGACACACACACACACACACACACAGACATATATATATATATATATATATATATATATATATATATATATATATATATATATATACCAGCATGCCCGAGGGAGGACCCGAACCTACGGCGGTAGTAGCCTAGCAGCCCATGACAATGCACTTTGAACCGCTCTGCTATTCCCGCGCGGCGTTTCAGGCATTATTTCATCCTCTTCCATTAACAGTGCACTCATACATCGCTCACCAGTACTAAATGTCAAAAGTCACCGCTTTTACCGCATAATAACGGAGGAAAAACATAAACTCCACTTTCATATACGTGACTCTTCTATGTTCATTTTGGGCCTCCTGGAAAATGAGGTTGTCAGGAAGTGCATACTGGCTAAGCAGGAGTGGCTTGAGGATAAATGCAAGACCGTATAAGAATGTATAACTAACGGAAAGATAGATACCGCCTACAGGAGAATAAAAGAGACATTTGGAGACAAGAACAGCAGCGGTATGAATATCAAGAACTTAGATTGAAAATCATTACTAAGCAAAGAAGGGAAAGCTGAAAAGCGCGAGGAATATATGGAAGGCCTGCACATAGGAAATAAATTTTAAGGCAGTATTCTAGAAATGGAAGAGTAAGTACAGGAAGGTGAGATAGAAGGAATGATGAATTTCACAGAGCATTAAACATTTGAGTAGAAACAAGGACCCAGCCTTTACAATAACTCCTTAGTTGATTAAATAAAATCAAGAAAAGTAGCTTACTTTAACCACATTGAACGTTGTTTCATGTTAACATCTGTAGCAAAATTAAAATAAATCATTGCTTACATGTATAGACCTATATTTTCAATTCCGTCTCTTTTCCAGCAAAACTGTTATATATATATATATATATATATATATATATATATATATATATATATATATATATATATATAAAATTGTTCTTAACATTACACAGATAATTGACGAATTTGGCGTCCATACTTGGGTTTGAAATTTACCAGCCATCTTTTACGCCTTTCTGTGTCTGAAGTTAACCGATAAAACTTATAGCGACCATCTCTGCCATTATTTCAGCAGTTTGGAGCATCACAACCAACCATTTCACACCGTGAAACATAAAATCACGAAATATTTGCTGATTTACTTCGCTGCACCACACAAAGCATACAACACTGACATCGGATTGGGATTCAGAATGGTGGATTGTTCACTCAGTATATCTAGTGCTTTGGTTACATTACCATATTTCTCAAAGGTAAATTAGTGCAATTCAGACCGGACACGTTTCACGTTATTCCAAAGCATGTTCATTGGTCAAGCCCTCTTCATATTTTTGTAACACTTAGATTGCCACTTATGCTACCACTATTACTGAGCCGCGCCAGAAAAGCCGTGCTCACTGAGGCGCCATGCTGCGGTGCGCGCGGCCGTTCGCCGTCGGGTTTTCTAGTCCCCCCTCGGGCATGGGTGTATGTGTTGTTCTTAGGTTAGTTTAACTTAGTTTAAGTAGTTTGCAATGTAGAGACATAACCAAGCAGTTATGACCCATAGACTTACAAATATTTAAACATTTGAACTATTACAGCATAAGTAGAAATTTGAGCAGTTCAAAATGTTCAAATGTTTGTTAAGCTTATGGGACTTAACTACGGGGTCATCAGTCCCTAAACTTACAAACTACTTACGAACTACCTTATACTAAGGACGGCACAAATATCCATGCCCGAGGAGGGATTCGAACCCCCGACCGTAGTGGCCGTGCAGACCGTGACTGGAGCGCCTGTCCCCTCGGCCACCGCGGCCGGCAATTTGAGCAGTCCAAGAAACATATGAAGAGAGAAACATAAGACTTGACCACTGAAGATAATTCCAAAGAAAGCGAAACGCGTCTGGTCTGAAACAGACTAACAGACAGCTGCAAAAGACGGTAATCTAACCTGTACAAACAGTGTAACTGTAACTGCGGAGTTTTTGTTGTGCTCTTCAGCCCACAGGCTGGTTTGATGCAGCTCTCCATGCTACCTTGACCTGTGCAAGCCTCTTCATCTGAGAATACGTATGGCAACCTACATCCTTCTGAAACTGCTTACTATATTCGTCCCTCGGTCTCCCTCTACGATTCTATCCCACACACTTCCTTCCCACCCTAAGTTGACGATTCCTTGATATCTCAGAATGTGTCCCACCAAGCTATGTCTTCTCTTAGGGTATGTCACAAACTCCTTTTCTCTCCAATTCTGTTGAGCATCTCCTCATTAGTTACGTGATCTACCCATCTAGTCTTCATCATCCGTCTGTAGCACAACATTTCGAAAACTTCTATCATCTTTTTGTCTGATAGCCTCATCGTCCACGTTTCACTTCCATACAATGCAAAACTCCAGATAAATGCTATCAGAAAGGACTTCCTAACATTTAAACAAATATTGGATGTCAGCAAATTTCTCTTCTTCAGAAATGCTTTTCTTGCCAAAGCCATTTTGCATGTTATGTCTTCTTTACCTCAGCCATCAGAAGTTATCTTGCTACACAAATAACAAAACTCATCTACTAATTTCATTGTCTTATTACGTAACCTAATTCCTTCTGTATTGCCTGATTTTACGCCACTACATTCCATTATCCTCGATTTACTCTTCTTCTTTTCAAGACACTGTCCATTCCGTCTAATTTCTCCCAAGCCCTTTGCTGTCTCTGACAGAATTACTATGTCATCAGCAAACCGCAAGGTTTTTATTCCCTCTCAAAATTTCTCCTTCCATTCATCCACAGCTTGCTCAATGTATAGACTGAACAACATTGGGGAAAGCCTACAGCCCTGTCTTACTCCCTTCCCAACCACTGCAACCCTTTCATGCACTTCGACTCCAATAACTGCTGTCTGGTTTTTGTACAGATTGAATATAACTCTATATTTTACCCCTGCTACCTTCGGAATTTGAAAGAGTGTATTCCAGCCAACACTGTCTAAAGCTTTCTCCAGATCCACAAATGTTAAAAACGTAGGTTTTCCTTTCCTTAACCTATCTTCTAAGATAAGTCGTAATGTGTGTATAGACTCCAAAATTTCCCTTCTCCTAAATCCAAACTGATCTTCTCCAAGGTCTGATTCCACTAGTTTTTTCCATTCGCCTGTTATTCAACTGATAGTTCTGTAATTTTCACATTTGTCTGCACTTGCTTTCTTCGGAACTGGAATCGCTAAATACTTCTTGAAGTCTTAGGGTATTTCCCCTGTCTCACACATTTAGCATACCAGATTGAACAATTTCTTCATGACTGGCTCCCCTAACAACAGTTCAGATGGAGTGGTGTGTGTGAAATATGCGAATAAGTGAATTACAGTATGGCAATTTAACATTTTTTCGTAACTGTTTCCTAGAGAAACTGTTAGATGCCGTAAACGTATGTGGACGTACCATTTACAAACCGCAAAATGCGATAATTGTAACGTATTTTAACTGTATGTGGTAAATATTTATAACGGCAACATGTGCTTTAATTTAGAATGTAAGTGAATATATCATAGCTCTAAATATCAATATAATCACTAACTTGCATGCCTCTTACAGTCAAATGTAAGCAAATAAATTTACTATGCTGTAATATTTTCTGTGTTAGGCATGTGTATTTAAGCTCATATTAAAAAGCATAAGTGTTCAGTAGTATATAAATGCGCGCTTTCAACGTGGGATTCAAAATGGCGGATTGTTCTGCTTGTACTGTACAGTGCAACGAGCTTGAATTTCATAGAGTGGCGATAGGTCCGCCATGTTTGAGGTAAATTGAACTGCCGTCCGTCTTGTTATTTGGGGTATCGGCTCACAGCTGCTAGGACACACCCACTCGATAATTTTACCTATTTACAGTTACACGTTTTAAATAAAAATTGACTATTGAATACAGATGTGCATCAAGTTCCGTCAAACTATTTCAAAGCTGCGAATTGACGAGCCTGTTAGTAAATTTCCTGAAAATGCGGTAATAAATCATCGCGAACCCGTCAGTAATATAGATCCAGTTCGCAGTATAACAGCTAGCTGACGTTTGCAATAACAACGAAAGTGCCGTTGCGAAAATAATTGTGTTGATTTTAATGCAAGTACGTGGACTAAATGAGCTGCGAAACGTACAGTGAACTGTAATCGTTATGGCGAACAACCATGACAATGGATTTGTATCTTCTGTTAATGTGTTGTAACAAGTGCTTTCATAAAGTCTAGTATGCGTTTATCTTGTGTTTACTAAACCTATTAACTCTACAATCTTGTAAAATTGCTGTTAATGGGTTTGGACGAAATGCAGTACAAAGACGAAGGTGACAACAAAATACTGAAATTAGAAATGAGCCTAGGGCATCTGCTACAAAAACAATCCACGTCGAAGTAAGTTGTCTTTAATAACTTTCCTTGTTGCCATGCTGAAACAAGTACGTTTGATACGTGAAATTTCAATACAAAGACAACAGAATCTTGCCATAAAAGTGCGCCTGGGTCAGCTGACACAAAAATATTCCACACCAAAATAACGTATCATTAATAACTTTCGTTGTTGCCACGCTGAATTAAGTACACATTTGTTCCAAAGAATATTGAAATATACAAGTGGAAAAATTCTGACTGTCACTAATACTTCCACACTTTGCACTGATGGCATGTCAACCAGGCTCGATCAAGTATTGTCGACAACAAGTGAAAATATGTTTAAATAAGGTGTAAACACTCAAAAATGTTGTTCATCAACCACAGGGGTGACGGAAGAAGAAATATGTCACAAACATACCAACACTAGGTAGAAAACTGAACATATTTTTAATGGTGTGTACTTCAAAGGAACTGCAGGGTTGGGTCATCTGAAGCTTTACTCTTATGGCAGCTAAGTACCATTAGTCTTGAATTTTGATTTCGAGTATAGACAGACTGAGTGCAAAGAAGGCAAAACATTTGATGTTCTTGCATGAATTACTTGTCGTTTTATCACTTCGATCTGCGCATTTAAATGCTCGAACACACATCCGTGGCGTAACTATGGGGGGGGGGGGGGGGGGATGAGGGGGATAGAACCGCTCAAAACCCGAAAAGAAAAAAAAAAAAAAAAAAAGAAGAAGAAAAAAGGAATCGTATAACAGCAATCTGGTAAAGGTAAAGATTACAAACTTGGTGTTTTACCATAAGCTTTCATTGGATGGGGGTGAATGAGTTTCTTCAACGGGAGTGGTAGTCTGTGCAGATCTATCTAAAATTTTGCTCGTCAAGCAGATCTATCCCCCCCCCCCCCCCCCCCCCCAAAGCCAAGTCCTAGTTACGCCACTGACACACATTACACATATTTAGCAGAAAAAATTGTACAGACAGTACATGCCCTACATACAATATACACTAAATACAGCACGCAAGCTTACGACAGACAGACTCCACTGAAGTGTGTTGACCACCGAAAACATGGCGGCCGAGTTTACACAGGTTGCCGCAAAGAGCGCTGCAGCTCGTGTGTTTGCCACTCTATGAAATTTAAGCTCGTTGCTACAGTGTTCTAATCTAACCTACGAAAAATGAAAACGGCACTCCTTACCTGTTTTCTGTTGCTCAGAAATGATGTGCCGAGAGAGATCAAATAAATGGAACAAGAGGACTGCTGAAGGAAACAAGATAAGTGCCGTGCAAAGGGCGAATGTGAATACTTGCTACTGAAGTGACGAGTGGGTTTAGGTAGACGGATGCGGAAGTGGGTTGGAGATGGGAAATCCGCAGGTGGAGTTTTCGAGGTACACAAAAGGACGGAACGGTGCGAGGATCTCGTGAACTCGCAGACTGCCACACGGCAGGATAAAAAGAGGTGGCAATCCTAGTAAGAGGCGCGCACAGTGCGAGAAGGAAAGGAACGGCAGCGGTGGGGCGCACGCGGAGGCATTCAGCGGCGCGCGGCCAGCGCTGATTCGCGGTTAGCCAGCCGCAAGAGCCGGCTTTCTAAGCGCCTAGCCGCCTGCTCGAGGCCACCAGCATAATTTCTGTAATGGAAGGCGGCGGCGGCGCCACCATTTTACTTATCTCACATTCTTCCTGTTCTCTGTGTCGTCCCTAAGACGTCGTCGGTGCTACGAACAATACGGAATACAGTAGTACTGAAAAAGGTGACCTGTTTCGTAACAATAAAGCTTATACAGGGTGTCCAGAAAAGGGCTCCCTGATATCAAAATTAAATATCTCGAAAACAAAGATAGATAGAGGAATGCAGTAAACGGTATGTTTATTGTGAAAGCTGTAAGTAGTTTATACAGCAGTCTGATCTCTTTGGTCCACTGCTTTAGTGATTTGTTCCTTTAAATGTTGTTGTCTTACCTTGAACGTCTCATGCATTAGACGTGGCATACTTCTTACGTGCTCACTATCAGATGCTCTCTCTTAGCTAGGATCAGGGGACTGATAACCTAGCCGTTTAGCTCCCTTTAAAAAACCCTAACAACAACAACGGCAGCAGTCTGAAATAATAGTTACGAAAGCTGCTAACAGATGGCGCTGTACACTGTACAGCTCATATCAGCATATATAAGTGAAATAATCGTATGAAAACACTCTTTGCAAACAATCACATCACAATGTTTTCAAAATGTTCACCATTGGCACTACAGAGGTGGCGCAAACGAAGAATGATATTCGCCATCACATTTCGTAGTGCCTCAACCGAAATGGATTCACATGCCACAGAGATCGCCGATTCAAGTTCGTTCAGCGTGGCGGGATGCCTCGGGAATACCATGTCGTTCACTGTGTCCCACAAAAAAAGTCACAAGGAATCAAATCCGGCGAATATGGAGACCAATCGATGCTTGCACCAGTAAATTTGGGATATTCTAAAGCAATGACTCGATTCCCGAAAGAAAGCGAAACACTTGTTCGGTCTGCTGCATACTGCAGCCCACACAGTAACTTTAGGAGAATACAGCGGTTTGGCTTCACACCACTATGGCTTTTCGGAACCCCAAAATCGCCAGTTCTGTTTATTCACGTATCCATTAAATTGGAAATGTGCTTTATCTGTAAACCAAATGCAGCCAACATCAAATCCTTCACTATCAATCATTGTGAGCATGTGGCCTGGTGCGTTTGAATTTTGAATTCCAGAAACTGTGGCGATATTTTCAGGCGTAGCTGCGGTTTGCTTGCGGCCAACATGCCCCACTAGAACATCAGTTACGCTGCCTGTTCGTTGAAATTTTGCGAAGAGCGTACGGATGGTTTTCGCATCGGGTCGTTTTGGAACATTAAATCGTGCTTGAAAACTTCGCCTTGTTGCCGTAGGGCTTTCTTCTAACCTGTGGTACTCTAGCACCAGAAAAACGCGTTGTTCAATGGAGTACATGGTTTTAATATCTTCTTTCGGTACGCTAACCTCCTTTCCCGTTTCAGTAGTGGAACTGATCGCTCTGGGCTTCGGATCACTATTTATACTAGGCATTACGTATGGCGATTACAGCGCCATCTGTTAGCAGCTTTTGTAACTATTATTTCAAACTGCTGTATAAACTTCTTACAGCTTTCAGAATAAACATACCGTTTACTGCATTCCTCTATCGATCTTTGTTTTTGAGATATTTAGTTTTGAAATCAGGGAGTCCTTTTCTGGACACCCTGTAACTATGGTCTCCTATACCTAACGCTTGAAGAAAGTGAGTTTTGAATAAGTCCATACGTAAAGAAGGGTTAAAAATGTATACCGTAGAACCCGAGCACAAACTTTAATATTGCAGAAGCAGTTACCAAGCAAACAACCGCCCTCACATAACGAATGAGCTGGTATTTTCCCCACTGTTTTTTAAGGAATATCATTTCCATTGTATCCTGACATCCTCCTCTGTCACGCCTTGGGACAAGGACACCTTTTCCCTGAGTTCACAGTACGACCAAATTAACCCTTTCCTTTAAAGTGCGAAGTTTGTTTGCACAGGAGTTGGAGAAAATAAAACGAACTCCTAACACAGACACAATTTATTTATTCAGGCGATGTATTCCTTCCTTCCAAAAAGCAGTCTCCCAGAATTAATTATGTGGAAGTATTAGAGGACTAAATCATGAAAGCGTCACTTATACGCGTGTTGTCCTTCACAATTTTTGAATGAAAGCTGTATGAAAGTGGTACTTCAGGTTTATCTATTCAAGAAATATCTAGTTTCAAATCAACATTTTATGTTTCATAAGCAGCCGACCTATCTTCCTTGTGTAATAAAAAACTTTTTGACTGAATATACCATGCATAGTCTTTAGTGAGTCCTTCAATGTTGATGGTCGTAATTACAGCTCTACGGTCACTGAATTCTGTATTGAATACATTTAGTGACCATCCAAATTTATTTTTATTTATCAGGATGTGATTCAATATTGTCTGACTGGTTGCTTCGTTTACATACACTACGTCTCTGTATGGAACACACAGAGAATACACTTTCAAACCGGCATGTGAGAACTTTGCTATTGAAACTGGAGCTAGTTGAAACTATGCAACAGATGCGAAACTAAGAGAAACCACGCTGCGTGCGCCCCTCTCGTAGGAAGTAGATACAGTTAAAGTTAAGTGATAATGACCCTTTTTTCCTGTATGTCGCGCTTGCGTTATCCTGTCACAAAAGAGTTGGGATGGACATATGATTTGATACAGCTACAACCTTAAGAAATCTTAGATTAAAAACTACTTCGTAGACAAGGTCACTGGCCACGCGGGAATAGCCGAGCGATCTGGAGCGCTACGTTGCGAATCGCGCGGCCTCCCGCGTCAGAAGTTCGAATCTTCCCTCGGGCATGGAGGTTTGTGTTGTCTTTAGTATAATTCATAAGTAGTTTGTAAGTTTAGGAACTGATGACCCAGCAGTTGAGTCCCATAAGCTTTACAAACATTTAAACATTTTGAACAATGGCACAGTGCAGGTTCTTTATTGGAGATTACCGGTTCCGGTAAGCAATGTTACCAATCACCTGATCTCTTTCTACTTAGATTCTCCAATAGATAAGGTCGTGTAGAAGTTCTTTCCAGCCGCGGCAGAGCGGCCGAGCGCATTGAGACGCTATCCTACGATGCGCGCGGCCGTTCCCCGTCGGGGGTTCGAATCCCCCCTCGAGCATGGATGTTTGTGTCGTCTTTAGTATAAGATAGTTCATAAGTAGTTTGTAACTTTAGGGACTGATGACTCCGCAGTTAAGTCCCATAAGCTTTACAAACATTTGAACATTTTTGAAGTTCTTTCTATCGAAAGCATGGATTGTACATGCAATTTTTGTAGAGACTAACATAGGCTATGCACCTTCCTTATGGAAGAAAAGTGCAGTCCCTATTTTAGGCAATATAAGAAGAAAGACATCAGATGATAGTTACGTTGCTTACCGCAACCGGGAATTTGTATTCTGTATGAATAGCCGGGCGTGGATTCGAACCTTAATACTTCTGATGAAGATTTCAGTGTCTCATTGCTGGGCCAACTCGTCATGTTGGTTTTCATAGGAAAACTGTAATGGCAAATAGTTCAAGAAGAGCCCCTCGACTGCCAATTCATCCGCACCATTTGAAAATGAAACTTGCTGAGTGTAAATAAGTGGAAAGAACCATTACAGTGTCATAAGTGACTTGCTGATTAAGCGAGAACGGCAGTTGAATTCAAAGAAAATATCCTGGAACTGAAACGAATGTACACTGGCCAGCCTGGTGCAAGTATTTCAAATAATTGTTTCGAATGGTTATTTCTGTGTGTCAAAAGCTTTGAATACTAAGAAGCTGTCTGCCGAGATAGTGATCAGAGTTTCAATAGGAAAGAGTTGTCTGAATTAAATGTTCAAACGTTTGTAAATCTATCGAACCAAACTGCGTGGTCATCAGTACGTAGCTTACAAACTACTTAAACTAATGTAAACTAACCTAAGGACAACACACATACCCATGCCCCAGGAAGGACTCGAACCTCCGACGGCGAGCAACCGCGCGTTCCGCAGCGAGGTGCTTTAGACCGCTCGGCTAATCCACCACGGCTATCTGAATTAAAATTCAAACTTTTGTGTCAGCCAAAAGAGTGAAGGAGCTCTCTCACCTAAACATATGTAATATAGTATACCATTATTTCGGTATATCTTTATAATTTGTAGACAAATGGTTCATGGTATGGTGTGATCGGAAAACTCACTCTTGTGTTTATTTAATCAATTTGTTATCTAAAGAAAACGTCCTTGTATACGATTCAGCGGCATCTGGTTGCAAAGCTGAATGCAATAAAACAGTTTCGGATTAGAGAAGAATGGTAGGAAGGAAGGAAGCTTGGATTTTAACGCTCCGTCGACAGCGTGGTCATTAGAGACGGAGGTTACGCTCGGAAGGTTTGGGTAAGGATGTGAAAGGAAATCGGCCGTGCCCTTTGAAAGGAACCATCCCGGCATTTGCCTAGACTGATTTAGAAAAATCACGGAGAACCTAAATCTGGATGGCCGGAGGAGGATTTGAACCACCATCCTTCCGAATACGAGTCCAGTGTGTTACCACTGCGAGAAAAGAATGAAAGGAACTTTTATTTTCTGCAGATTTCGGTATAAAATGGTTCTTCACTCTATATACAGTGAATCGAAACTTTTCTATAAGCAGAGGAAAAGCAAATTGCTTTTATTTCGCGTAGCGCTGTCTGGAACGAATTTATTGCAAGTACGTTGTCACCTCCTGCTGTTTTATTTTTTTAATGTAAAGCGTGACATATTATGTGGGAAAATATTTTACGAGACGTGCAAGCGTCGCTAGTATCTCAGGTACTCTTGAGAAGTTTTATACGACTTAGATATAAAAAGAACAGGAAACGTGGTTATACTCTCAGGAGCATGTACGAAGTCACTGAGATAAAAACTTGCAGGCGGCCTAAGTTTGTGGAGTGCGGCTGGAGCTTCGGTGATATAGGAGCGCAGGCAGGGGCTGGGGTAAAATGCTACCGCCGCGCCGCGCCGCGGCATCAAAAGCGGAGAGAGGGCAGACAATGCCCAAATTTGGTGTCCTCCACAAAACAGGCGGCGAAGTTTGAGGGCAGAGAACAGTAGCGCGCAGGAATGCTGAAATATCTGTTCACCAGCGACCGAAAATACGTGAGTATCTCACAAAAATTAGCTTCCAGCGAGGAGTTTACTTTTTCACTTTGTGA
Source organism: Locusta migratoria (assembly GCA_026315105.1). Lineage (NCBI taxonomy): Eukaryota > Metazoa > Arthropoda > Insecta > Orthoptera > Acrididae > Locusta > Locusta migratoria. Next base: position 810,809,984 of record CM048744.1, on the reverse strand, counting down.
ATTTAGACAATGGTCGCGCACGGTTGTATTGTTTCATCATAAAAACTATGACTCTATGGAATATATGATAAGGTGAGCAACTGTCACAAAAATTTCATGACAGACGGAAGCTAACATTGTTAAACCACATGGAGAGATAACTATAGACACTATATCTCAGGGAGTTAATATTTATAAATTTACGAGCAAACAACAGACACTCAGTTACTCTTTTAGAAATTAGCTGGTATCTACACTATATGACAAAAACTATCTGCACACTTCTTTTTCGTCTCATTTGGCTTCTGACTGGTTTGATGATGCCCGCCACAAATTCATCTGATGCAACAGCATTTTCATCTCACAAGGAAAGTACTTGGGATCGAACAAACAGAAATACACCAAAATCGTATGATGGATAATGTAAACGTCCCTTATTGCACTAGTGGTACTCCCGCATCTGCAAAACTCTGCAGTCGTCCTTTATAGGCTTCTGCGTGTGCCATGCCGATTTGCACATTGAGCTGCCGGTACACCTGTAGTGACGGTGCAGTGTGGGTCGGGGATTGGTAATCAATCCTGCTAATATAATGTGACTGGTTGAGACGAAATTACGAAGAAATTGGTGTAGAACATGAATCATTCGCATGTTACCTGGTATCTATTATAGTGTATCTAATCTATGCTCATATTTCTGCACTATGATATATACCAGAAAACGTGTGAATGATTCATCTTTACACCAAGGCTGTATTCACGAAGAACGGCTCTTCGGAATTTCATCTCAACCAATCGCAATACATTAGCAGGATTGATTACCAATTGCCGACCCATCTGACGCTTCACTACACAAATAACGTCACAAAACGAAACTTCAGAGGCACTCCGCACTGCTCTACTGGTCCCGACTGGCGTACCGGAGGTAAATGTGCCGTGCGTCATGGCATACGCACAGGCCTCTTACGGGCAACTGCAAGGTTTTGCAGATGCGAGAGTATCGTTAGTGCAATAAGGGACCTCTACATTATCTCCCAGACGATTTTGGTATATTTGTGTTTGTTCGAGCACGAGTACTTTCCTTGTCAGAGCAGTTCTTGAGCCCTACATTTGAAATTATTTGCTGGATGTAATTGAGTATCTGTCTTCCCCTAGAGTTTTATACCACCTAAAGATCCCTACGTTACCATGGGTCATTCTTGTATGTCTTGTCAGCATGTGTTGCTATCTCACCAATTTCTGCGGAGAATTTTGCCGTGATAATATAAGTACGTGATTACGATAAATGAACAACAGATTTTCAATATTAATTATGGAAGGAGGCTAATTAATGTACTTTATGTATTTTGGACAAAATGATATGAAGAAATAACACAAACACAATATTTACACTCCTGGAAAATGAAAAAAAGAACACCATGAATTCGTCGAGATGGGAGAGGGAAACCTTATTGACATATTCTTGACGATGTATACAACACACGATCACATAACCAGAGCCATATGTACGAGTGTACAGTCACCAGAACGTGCAAGAGTCGATGCCAATACCATTCATATCCTGCTTTTGCACCAATGCAAGTTGCAATTCTCCCATGGAGGTGATTGTAGAGGTGTCCAATGAAATCTTGCGGAATGGCCTACCGTGAAATTTCCATTTAGTGCCTCAGTTGGGCCAGATTTCGTGTCGATCGTTCAGATCGCGCAAGATGACGCTTCATCCAGTCCCAAACATGCTGAATAGGGGGAAAGCTACAGAGATCGTGCTTCCAGTTACACCTTGAAGATCTCGTTGGGTGGATCGGGATACATGTGAAAATACATTGTCCTGTTGGAAAAGCTTATCGTCTGTTGGTTCCTAAAAGGTAACAAGATGGGATGAATGATGATTTCATTGTATCCTGCGCTGTTCAATGTTCCCTGAACGTTCACGGGTGTCGGCCCCGTGTTCCTCTGACGTATACTCTCCAGATTTTCGCGCTCCCCTGCCAGACGCCAAACACGCCTATGACCGTAATTGGCACAAAGGCAGAAGCGACTCGCATCAGTGAAGACGACACGGATTCCATTCGTCCTTCCATACCACTTGAGGCGGTCTTAACGATGTTGGTGCATAAGCGGAAGACGCCCCAACGGCACGCATGTTCATGCAGCATGGTGTGGCGAACCATAAGCTTCCCTGGCCGTTCGCCTCGTGATCGTCGAGGCAACATTGAACAGTGCACGGTACATTGAAACCATCATTCAACCCGTCATGCACCAACAAGGCAACACGCTTTTCCAACCGGACAGTCCAGATCTATGCCGTATCACTCAACGTGTTCTTCAAGGTGTACGTCAACAATAATGGTCAGTATGATCCCCATATCTGTCCCCCAATGAGCATGTTTGGAACCAAATGAAACGTCATCTATCCGCAGTCTGCATATCAGGCACGAAATCGGACCCAACTGAGGTACGAGGTGGAAGTTGCATAGTAGGCAATACCACAAGACTACATTCGGCAATTCTACGACGGTCTCCATGGACATATTGCAGCTTGCATTGCTGCGAAAGGAGGATGTACACGGTACTATCGTCGACATTGCGCACGCTCTCGTGACTGAATTCACGTGCGTATGGCTCTGTCTACATAACCGTGTGTTATATACATCCTGTTGATAAAATTTCCCTCTGCTGGTTCAACAAATTAATGGTTTTCTTTTTTCATTTTCCAGGAGTGTTGACCTAAAATGGCTTTGAGAACATCAGTTATTCTTAGAGGAAAAGATTGATACAGTTGCTTCATAGTTTACAACATAGTTTCCATTCTTGTACCAGAATGTCCTATTACTTCAATAATGTTGTACCTATAAATATGGGCCTCAGGCTCTGTTCTTAACTCCCCATAAAAAAGAATAGATAATCAAATGGTTGTAAACCTATTGGAACAACACACGTACCCACACCCGAGGGAGGACTCTTAACTTCCAGTGGGAGCGGCCGCCTAGTCCGTAGCAAGATGCCCTAGACCACGCGGCTACTCCTGCTCGGCTCCCCATAACAGTTGCCTTATGTTGAGACATTTGGATGTGCTGTCCAGGAGATGTCCGATAATTTTCTGTTTGTGTACACGCCTGAAACTATTTGGCTGTGAGGGTGTATTATCATTTTGGAACATGGCAGTGTTTGTTAGCAACATGTTAGTCACCGTGAGCAGTTTGTTTCATAAGATGGTGAGATATTCATTCAGTTATCCGACCACTGAGGGTAATGATGGAAACAGTTGAATACCACGTTGTAATAGTAATGGAACCTGGCGGTGATTGATTGTAATAAGCAGGCATGCCGCATCGCAGGTTTCTGTTGGGGCTTCCTACACATGAACCAAATTATTTGTAGGAATTCTTCCAAAATGTACAAGTTTGATGATCGTGGCAACAATTCATTCGCTGATTTGCGTTGGCTTCCGTTTTAAGGTTTTCGCTATTGCAGCCAGTCGTTTTGCCGTGGTAGTTTTTTACTGTCTCATCACAGTCGTTCTTAATGCTCGTAGCTCGTTATCAAATAACTTCGGGTTTCGTCCACATCTTCTCTTCGGCAATGATGTCTTAAATTGTTTTGTCATCTCTTTATGTAGTGAAACGTCACACAACGTATCCACTTTGGTCACAGGTGCACTCAATAACTGCGCAGTATAGAGTCGGCCTCTCTTGGAGTCTAAGAGATTACGCATATCACCGATCATTTGTGTTGACCGTTGACCGTCATATATCAAAACGTATTAATATACTCAGTGGCGGCTGGTGCTTCAGATGACTGTGGGATCACTTCTTTCAGTGTCGGATCTACATCTACATCCATACTCCGCAAGCCACCCGATGGTGTGTGGCGGAGGGTACCTTGAGTACCACTATCGGTTCTGCCTCCTATTCTAGTCACGTATTGTTCTCGGAAAGAAAGATTGTCGGTATGCCTCTGTGTGGGCTCTAATCTCTCTGATTTTATCTTCATGATCTCTTCGCGAGATAGACGTAGGAGGGAGCAATATACTGCTAGACTCCTCGGTAAAGGTCTGTTCTCGAAATTTCGACAAAAGCCCGTACCGAGCGACAGAGCGTCTCTCCTGCAGAGTCTTCCACTGGAGTTTATCTATCATCTCCGTAACGCTTTCACGATTACCAAATCATCCTGTAACGAAGCGCGCTGCTTTCCGTTGGATCTTTTCTACTTCATCAACTCCACCTGACAGTGCCCCCCCTCCCCCTTCCCCAACGCTCGGTGCGTCGATATTTAGGCGCCCTCCCCTACCAGCTCGGAGTCCAAAGAGATAATTTGGCACACCTCTGCGAGTGGCACTGGGGAAAGCGCCCCCCCCCCTCTCCCTTTAGATATATTTTTGCTACAAGATCTACAGAACGTTTACCTCGGCTGTTTGCGCTTGCTTCAACTCGAGCTGATACGTCGGCCTACGCTGCGTCTTTCATTCACACTTCACTTTCAGGCTTAAAGCTGAGTAATTTGTTTGTAAAAGATACTGAACGTTGTTCATTTTGGCCCACTTTAGGTTACGGTAGTAACACTAAAAGTGGGCCTTTGCGATCGTCTTTTGACAGCTCGAAATTTAAACGAAAATAACGGCTTAACCGTTAATCTGACACGAAAATTGAATAACCTAATTTGTAGAGGAGAAAATTCTCTACACCATTGCTCTGTTATGATTTTTTCATATCTGTTACAGTTTCATAGATATTTGCAAAAATAACAGCAATTTTGGGATGTCTGTCTGTCTGTCCGTAACGTGTTCTCTGTTTTTAAGACGAACTGTTCAACCGATCAGCACCAAATCTTACAGACAGAATTGTAGGCCGCCAGAGACCAGAACCTCCCTTTTCAAATTTTCGGACAAAAAATACAGTAGTAATACAAAAAAACCTTTTGTAATATAATTGTAATTGCAAACGAACCGTTCATCTGACACGAAAATTGAATAGCCTAATTGGTACAGGGGAAAATTGTCTACAACTTCGCTCTATTGTGTGTTTTTCATATCTTGCATCGTGGCAGAGATATTTGCAAAAATAACGGCGATTTCACGATTTCTGTCTGGCTGTAACGTGTTCCCACTTTTTAGGTGGAACTGTTAAAACGATAGGCAAAATTTTACAGACATAATTGTTGGCTACTGGAGACCAGAACCTCGCTTTTTGAAATATTTCGGACAAGAAATACTATAGTAATACCAAAAAAAGCAGTTTGTAAAGTAATTTCAATTGCAAATAAACCGTTCATCTGACGCGAAAATTGAATAAAGGAATTTGTGGAGGATAAAATTCTCTTAAACTTTGTTCCCTTATGTTTTTTCATATCTCGCATTGTTTCAGAGATATTTGCAAAAATAACGGATTTTTGATACCCTCCATTGAATTAACGAAAACCAGCCGTTCGCAGTTATCACGTTACATTCATCGCCCAGAACACTCTGTGGCATACGCCATCTTGCGTTGAGTATTTGATGATTTTCTTATTGTAACTTACACAGTGTCATTTCAAACCAATGGCGCACTGAAGAATTAACAAACACACGCCGTTCTTCGTAATATAAATGATAATTTAGTGTCTACAAATGCCATGTTAGCATGTTAACAACGGCCATCAATAGTATGAGATTAAAGACCACAACTCCTAGCTGTTGGCTGTAGCGTAGTGGGAAATGCGTCGGACTGTGACGCTGATGGTCAGTTGTTTGGAACCCGCCAAGATTTAATTTTTTTTTATTAAAAGGGTTTCAGACACTCTTATTAATTGGTTATTTATTATTTAGGTCCAAAAGTTTGCAAAAACTACAAATCTAAAGTGGGCCGTAAAACACGTCAGTGTGATTTTTTCTTAGATAATAAACACCAAGAACATATGAATATGCACGTGAACACTAAAACACAGTAAATAACTGATTATACTATTAAGTGAATGTGAGACAATGAATCTGTGACGATAAAGAAACAAGAAACCTTCGGGTCAAGTGACATTGTAAGCAGCACCCCCTCCTAATCTGACGCATTCGTAAACGCTGTTCTCCCCCACCTCCTTTCAAACAGTTAAATATTTGTTACAAAGAAGACTATACATATCATTTACCCTCAAATCGCGAAATATTTACAAAAATATGTAAAGATATGTGGCAAGTAACAATACAAAACTCATTATTATTCCCGAATCTATTAAAAAGAAGATTGGGTTTCAAAACATTGCTTGCAGTCGGTTTTGAAACCAATACCTTCGATACAATAGAGTGAGGCCGCTAACCACAAGGCTAATCTTCCTAGGTGGAGAACTGTGTCTTCATTATTATTCACGAGTGTATCTTCTGAAGGCTCTTAGAGTTGATGCATCTTTAATTTATAGTTATACGATATTTTTTCAAATATGACGTGCTTTTGATGAATCTTCTATGCGACAAAAACAAATATGAAGGGCCGATGTTGCGTTCATGGAGGATTTGCGCATGCGCAAGGCGAGGTGCGCAGTAGCTCCACTGTCGTGCCTCGGGTACGTTCTTGCATAGCCGCTAGCGCTCGAGTAGCCAGGAGCTGGTGTCTCAACCAGCTCCAACGACAATGTTAAAAGCGGCGTTTCCCCTCGCTCATCCCTTCCGCAGGAGCGCCCGTATGGTGCCTCCAGGAATTTCAGAAGATAATTTGAACCTCAGGCGCAACGCTACCGCCACTGCCGCCTATTTTAGGCGGCTGCGCTAAGACTCTTATACATGCTGTCTCCGCTACGTAAATGTTTCTCATGCGAAAAAAATTTTTTTTTTTTAATGTGCGTATAAAATGACCTGATAGAAACGAAGAATGCCGGCTTAAAAACAATTTCTATTTTATTTATTTATTAACTTTTTTCACGACGAACTTTTTTCTGGGGCTTCACTGAACTAATGAACACATAGGACGCGCCGTCAGTATCGGCAATGATGTCATAAAATGTTTTATTGTCTCTGTAGGTAGTGGAGCGTCACACAATGTAGCCGCTTTTGTCACAGGTTCTCTCGCTAATTGCGCAGTATAGAGTCTGCGTCTTTCGGAGTCTAAGTGATTACGCGTATTACCGATTATTTGTGTTGGTCATCGCATATCGAAACGTATAATATACTGCAAGATTACGTGCAGGTCATCGTACGTCAACTGAGCGCTGCGGTCGCGTCTCAGTATCAACACGTTTGCAGTGGCGCCAACATGCAGCAAGCTGTCTTATACTGTATAGTCTTCATATTACTTTGGCTACCCCCTTTAATTGGAAGATACTTTGTCGTTTATGTGCAAAACATGAAAATCTTGTATACGTAGGCGTTAAGAATGGTAAAAGCAAGCTGAAGCGCCGCTGCGGAACGGCCGAGCGCATGAGGCGCTATGCTGCGATGCGCGAGGCCGTTCAACGCCGGGGGTTCGAACCCCTTCTCTGGCATGGATGTTTGTGCTGTCTTTAGTATATGTTAGTTCATAAGTAGTTTGTAAGTTTAGGGACTTATGACACCGCAGTTAAGTCCCGTAAGCTTTACAAACATTTCAATTTGAACAAGCCGATACTTTCATATCTATCTCTGATGTTATGTATCAAGCGTTAAAATGTCCTATTTTGATATGTGAGCATAGAAAATTTAAGTGCTTCCAACTTCTACATACCGAATAGGTGCTATGGCAAAAATACGACACGGAAGTAATATTTTATGAACTTACACTCTCGAGACTTTCATATTCTAATCTTTAATTTGCAGTAAAATAGACATACAAGGCAACGTGATATTCTAGTTTTTTGTATTTTATTGTCCTCTTCGTAAGTTAATTTATGTAGTTTGTAAGGCAAGAGACTGTTATCCGCAGCAATTAAGTCTCTTAGATTTACCATTGAGGAAATGAACAAATATAAGGGAGAGGAGATGATGGACAGAGGGAGGAGAGAAAAGGAAGTGGACTAACTAAAGATTAAAATAAATAAATACCTGACCGAATTTTCAGCTAGTTCCTATAAATATCCGGAGCAACATATCGAACGTTAGTAAATCATAAAAGTAGTATGTGTTTGGATGGTTATTGCAAACTAATGTGCGTGTGTGTCGGAACAGTAGTGTGTCACTGTTTGTGTTAAGTGACAGTGCCGGATAAAATTCTGTTGTGACTTTGGCTACAAAATAACTTGACTAAGCAATGAGACTTATTACCTTCCTCTGCCCAGTTAGAATAAATTACAACTGACATGGAATGCAGTAATCTTACGAGTATGAGGTTTTGTTTGATGCGCAACGGATAACCAGCGTGCTTACTTTTGTCACTTGAATAAATTTGATTTCAAATACATTTAGGATTAATGGGATACCAAAATCACTGCACTTGATAATGTGCCTATCTGTACAACAATTACCATACTGATTCAATGATATAAAAATGTCCTTCAAATCTGGTAATGTTTTCAAAATATCACACGCTGCAAATATTTCTTTACTCATTGAGTGATCTATTTCTCTTCTCATTAGACAAATCACTTTAATTGCTAGTAACATAAGATGACCTAATAATGTGAAATTTTACTAACACAGAGAAAATCTCTAACTATGAACTTCACTGAACTTGCAAACAAACTACTTCTTACTCTCACTGATAGACAAATTGATCATGTCAAAATGCTTACACTAAACTGTTCTAATTAACACTTATAAAATTAATAACACTATTCTGATGCAACACTATCACAAGAAACAATTATCGCAATTATCAGATCTGATTGAAAATTAACTTTCAAATTGGTGAAAGGAAAAAGTAACTGGTAAAAATGCCTCTGAGTTAAATGATAAACGCAAGCTGCTCTTAGCTGTATTCATTAAAACATAAAGGCAAACACCAGTTACAATACTTCAAGTACAAGCTACCATTCATAACAATATAGTGTTAAGGACAGTTTCCATAGTGAGTCGCTGCCTTCCCAAACATGAGTTCACTTAGTGCACAGTATATTTAAGAATTTGTGATCAAGACATCTGCCATCTCGTCAAGACGCCGCCAACCCTTCGTTTCGCCACTACTTTCAAGTGTCCCAGTTTTTGTAATGTACCACCAAGCTATATTCGTGTGTCTGTGAATGAATGAATGAATGAATGTGCTTTCAGCTACCCACTGTGTATTTGAAAATTCCCTCCCACGTTACCTCCATATTCATAAAGGGCACAAAAAATTTGAATACGGGCAGTAATTATATGATTTTATCCACTTTTGTACAAGGTGTGTGCTTAATTTGGTCTCCCCACATTTGCTTGTTATTTTACTGAATGTATTATGATTTTAAGTATCAAACCTCTGCTTTATGATTTCATGCTCCTCATCCCATGTTTATTTTTTTAACATTGGTTTGGTGTTTGTTAAAACGTTGGCTGCTCCATTAGGAGTGAGCAGTTAGATAAACTTCCATTGCGCATGTTCTGTGGCCAGTCATAAAGTACTTTAGAGCAGAAATGAGCGTTTTAACTTACATTAGCAGATTCCCATTGTCGGAGATTTGGATTACTTTAATAACAGGCTACTTTCAAGTTGTACGCATGTTACGGTGTAATCATGTGCATACATTTAGGTACAATAGTGTCCACTTTTCCGGACCACTTTTATTTTTCTCTGCCCTGAATAACAGCATATGAGTGAATGTGTGCCGACGTTAGAAGTGGTCAGTCACACTGCGCCAGAATGTCAAAGAGTAGACTTCTACAGTCAGAGGCAGTGACCGGCGGAAGCCCCTGTCTGCACAATCCCTGCTCGCCGGTCGGCCTCTTCCAGCGCATTAAGAACACGGCCCACCGGGCCTGGTCATCGGTAGCCTTCCGGAGCCCTCGAGACGCGGGCAACTCGATCCTCTCAGCGACTGCTCCCCCCCCACCGCCCCTTTGCCCTCACCTCTCCTCCTCCCTCCCTACCCCTCCGCTGCTCTCTGCGGAACTTTGTTAGCGGGGCCAGAAGAGCCAGCAAATATTTGATAAGCTGCGCACCCTTTGAGAGGCACTCGCTCCGCTTCTGAGAGGCGCGCGCATGTTGCAGGCCCTGTTTTCGGCTCGTATTGCATTTTGTTGTTACTTATGTGCTCAGAAGCGTCCCGTCCTTGCTACGTACGCAAAGGCCGACAGAACGAGAGAGAGTCCAGCCGTCTGTCAATATTGAGAGCCTTGCGAAGCCGATATTGTCTCTGAAATCCAATAAAATGTAGTGAGCGTCTTTCTTTTACATGTAGAAATCAAGAATTCTTTCATATTTAAGTCTTTAAGCCCCTTTTCTACTTTCCTTTGAACAGTTTCTTCCATCGCTAAGTTCACGGGTAATCAAATACACTGACGTTCAGAATAATCAGAACCTATTGTAAGACAAGAAATCGGAAGTTCATACTGAATTTCTGAAGAAAGTATTACCATTTTATTAGTTTCTCCATCACTGGGTGGTTGCTGTTGCCGCAACTGTGGTTCAAATTTAATGAAAGTCCAGCTCCAGTTGCATTTATTAGTGCTTCATTTAAGCCCACACTACCGGTTTCGGCCTTTATGTTAGGCCATTATCAAGTGTGACAGACGTTATGCCGTAGACGTTGCTTTCTCTACGGCATAACTCTGTCACACTTGAAAATGGCCTAACATAGAGGCCGAAACCGGTAGTGTGGGCTTAAATGAAGCACCAATAAATGCAACTTGAGCTGGACTTTCATTAAATTACTATTTTAATCACCTCCATCTATCATGTAAAACATTGCAAAATAGGACCAGAGACAATTATGGGCCGTGATAAGTTTTCCATCCGTGATGGTGTCTACATCTACATGGTATACTCTGCTAATCACATTTAAGTGCCTAGCAAAGGATTCATCGAACCACCTTTACACTATTAATCTCCCATTCCATTGTCGAATAACGCGCGGGACGAAAGAACAACTGAATTTCTCCGTTCTATCTCTGATTTCTCGCATTTTATTCTGATTATCTCTTATATCTAGGTAAGTGAGAGTCAACAATATATTTTCACATTCAGAGGAGAATGTTGGCGATTGGAGTTTTTCAAGTATCTCACGCCGTAGCGATAAGCGACGTTGTTTTAATGGTTCCCATGCTAGATCCTGTGTCATTTCCATTACGCTGTCTCCCCTGTATCGTGACAACGCAAAACGAATTACCCTTCTATGGACTCTTTCGAAGTCCACCTGATAAGGATCCCACACTGGGCAGCAATACTCCAAACAAGGACGGACAAGCGTAGTGTATGCTGTTTCTTTATTACTTCTGTTGCATCTTTTAAGGGTTCTGCCAATAAAACGCAGTCTCTGGTTTGCCTTTCCCACGATATTATTTACGTGTTCTTTCAGTTACTACAAACTGTGTCCTTTCTGACAGGAAATTCCCTATCCAGTCATAAATTTGGGGCGATATACCGTTACCACACAATTGGATTAAAACACGTTTGTGAGGTACGGTGTCAAAACTTTCTGGAAATCAAGAAATACGGAATCAATTTGAGAATCCTTGTCGACAGCACTGATCACTTCATTTGAGTAAACACCTAGTTGTGTTTCGCATGAACGATATTTTCTTAATCCGTATTGACATTGGGTCAAAGGTCATTCTGTTCGAGATAATTCGTAAAATTTCCAAAACCCTGCTGCAAATTGACGTCAATGAAATAGGCCTGTATTTTAGTGGGTTACTCCTATTGCCTTTCTTGAATATAGGTGTGACCGGTGCAACTTTCCAGTCTTTTTGTACAGATATTTCTTTGAGCGAGCGGTTTTTCGCTTCAGCATAATCTAAAAGAAATCTGATGGGTATACAGTCTGGACCAGAAGACTTGTTCTTGTTAAGTGATTTACCTTGCTTCACTACTCCGCGGATTCTATTCTGGCTTGTATTTGTATTTCGAAATTTGGAATATTGGTTTCGTCTTCTTTGGTGAATGAGTTTCTAAAAGCTGTGTTTAATAACAACTCATCTTTAGTTCCGCTATCATCGGCAGGACCGCCATTACTATCACGTAGTTAGGGTATTGTTGTTTTTTGCCCCTAGTCTATTTAACATATGACCTAAATCGCTTTGGATTTTCATTCATATTTCGAGTAATAGTTATGCTGTGCTGTGAAATGTATTGTAGGCATTTCGCATTGAAGTCCTCGCCAAAATTCGAGTTTCTGTGTAGGATCGCCAATCTTGGGTATTGTGTGTTCGTTTAAATCTAGTATGCCTTTTCGTTGTTTTTGCAACAGTCTCCTGACCTGTTGTATGAACAGCGTGTGAGGCGCGAAAGGTGTCGTGGTGTAGCCAAACAGCTTACAAAGATTATAGCGTTCCCGAGCACCTCCTAGCGACGCGAGTTGTAAACTAAAACTGGGAGATCCAGAACAAAAGTAACTGTAACTAGTTCGGTGCTGTAGTCTTAAAATGGTGGTTAATAAATTATAACAACAAATGTGTAACAAATAATTTTATTTGTATCCCTTCATTTAAAGCGTAGAAGAGGCTTTAGAAGTATCAGCACAGTGTCATAACTGTCAAATAATTGTATTTAGGCAAAAACCATATATTAAAAACAAGTTGAACAGAAATTTAAAATCTCTTACATTTTTGTTGTCATTTCCAGTATTTGGCCTGATGCACTGCTTACCTTGCAGCTGCCTAAATGCTCATGGAAACGGAGTTCATGTATATAGTTTAACGTCATGTATATAGTTTAACGTCATGTATATAGTTTAACGTCATGTATTGCGTTATTTTCAGTTCGAATTTTATTGAAAAGAACTGTACACGTTATGAAGGGTATTATTTGTCCGTCTACGCAATTACAATAAGTGTGATCTTTTTCTCGAGAGACGTATCGTTCCACTAAATATAAAACATCTTCAATAGGCTGAAATGTTTTCGTAGATGGAAATATTTATTTAAAAATTTGTAACATACTGATTTCTTTCACTTAATTTTTCGTCTGACATGAAGCGGCGACGAGATGCACAGTTCATGGCACTTAAAAAAAAAAGTTGTCCTTATATATAAAGCAGGGTGGCCGGATGTTTGTGTGTACGTATTGCATACATAGCTACAGGTGTGTTCCAATATTTTTCAATTATATACACGTAAGCTTCAATCCATGAGGACGGTCGCCCAAGTATAAGAATTACGTACAACATATAGCCACGAGATATGACGTCATAAACAATAAGATGGGCGGAAAACTGCTGCATTAAGCGACAATGCTGCTCATTTTCTCCTAAGCCACTGGACTGATTTCAACGAAATTTGGTACAGATATTCCTTACGTGAAATGACAATTGCTGTAGGAGTACGAACCATATACGACACATGGTTCAGGAGATATAAGGCTATAAATGATAGGAGTTGCAAGAAACTGACACATAATGCGACGAGACTTCATAAATACACCATGTGAGAATCAGAGTACTTAGCGTCTTGCAACAAAATTTAAACATAATTTCAAACATTTATTAAACTTTTACTCGCTGACAACCATAACAAAATTATGAAAGGAAAAAAGTTTCTCGATTACTACTTTTCCGCTGTGCAGGGAGTAAAACTACGACATTCGGTATGACGTTACAATATATAATTTCTACACTACAAATTGTAGCCTCAGGAAATTTTACAGGCAGTGTATAGACATATCCATGAATGTGCCTCCGAAATAGTAGTACAGTACGACACGTAATTCATGAGATATGAGGACATAAATAGTAACATTCATAGAAAATCGCCCTATCACGCACCAAGTTTTAATCTATTGTATTTTTACTACTAATTGTATGCGCAGCAGATTTTACAGACATACAACACTTATACAAATGAATATATACCTGAAAAATTATACAATTGTACAACATATAACTCAATAAATATGAGGCAGTACGTATTTTATATGTCATTTGTAGTTTGATTACTATCTTTCTTTGTTCGGATCCAGTACTTATAATTTTGTACATTATGCGAGACAGCCTTATTTCTTATTTATTCTCTAATAAATATAATATGCTTTTAGGAAAAAGGAGACTGACAGAGAGAGAGAAGGGATAGGAGAAATACTAACTCAAGGCAGGAATAAATAAAGACCCGAGCAAAGCCGGATTTTCTGCTAGCAGTAAATAAAATATAGCGTATTCAGACGTAATTATTTCTTTTGTTAGTATTTCGGCTGTATATCGTTCAGCCATCATCAGAACGAATCTGAAGGCTAGTAGACTGTCAGCAGAGTGTTTCCGTCCATCTTCTACACAGTGTCAGCGCAGCAAACCGACGGCAAAGAGATATAAAGTAAAGAGCTTAAATTTCATAGTGACTATAGGTTCACCATATTTGAGGCAAATTAAACTGGCGTCCACAATATTATTAGCGGCATCGACTAACAGCTGGTTTGCCACACCCACAACAGAATTTTACCTGTTTACAGTTTTAAATAAAGATAGACTATTGGATACGGATGTGCATCAAGTTACGAATTGACGAGCCTGGTAGTATATTTCGTAAAAATGCAGTAAAGAAATCTCACGAACCTGTTAGTAATATAGTTCAAGTTCGAAATACAATAGCTGTGGTTTGCAGTAACAGCGAAAGTGCCGCTGTGAAAATATTCTTGTGATTATAATGCAAGTACATCGTCTAAAGGAGTTGCGAAACATACGGTGAACAATAACTTTTGAGACGAATAGTCATGATCATGGATTGGCATCTGTCGTTGTGTTCTAACAACAGCTTTCCTTAAGTCTAGTATACATTTCTCGGGTCTTTAGAAGACGTATTAAGTGTACAATTTTGTAAAATTGCTGTCAAAGGGTTTCGTTGTGAACTTTGGTGGATATAATTACAGTACGAAGACAAAAGCGCTAACAAAACACTGAAGTTAAAAAGTTCTGCCACAAAAGCATTCCACGTCGAAATAACGTGTCGTTAATAACTTTCGTTGTTCCCACACTGAAATAAGTACGTATTTCTTGCAAAGAACACAGACTTATACAAGTGAAAAAAAAAAAAAAAGAAAAAAAAAAAAAAAAAAAAAGGAAAGAAAGATAGAATTCTGGCTCTCCCTCCTTTTTTCACACTTTACACTGGCTACATGTCAACCATGCTGAAGCAGGTATTGTAAACAATAAATCTAAATATTTTTAAAGAAGGTGTAGACACTCAAGTGTTGTTTCATCAATCACAGAACATAAGAAGAAACATCTCAACAACACACCAACACCGGGAAGAGCACTGAGCATTTTTTATGGTCTGTACTTATGGTGATTTGTAGGATAGCTCATCTGAATCTTCACTCTTTGGGCAGCTTTTGCCAATAGTCAGGAATTTGAGTATAGACTGATACCAAACAAGGCAATACATTTGGTGTTCTTACAGGAAGAACTTGTCGTTTTATCACTTCGATTTATGCATTTAAATACACACAGTTTGGATATATTTATAACTACAACTGCATTGAGCAACATAGCACATTGAGCAACATAGTAGCCGAGTGAAATGTTTGGAGTTGGAATGGACTTCTTGGAGTGCTTCTTCAAACGAGTCATCAGACTAATGACTCAAGAAAAATTGAAGAAATTTTATAATGGCTTCATAAAAAAGTAGGAAATTTCCATTTTAAGGATGTGGAAATGTAAGTTCCTATGCTTTCATGGTCATCGGCTCTTGGTGTATTAAATAAAAAAAAAATAAATAAATTGACAACGTTTAGACTGATTGGGCCGTGCATCAAACCTATTTAGGGCAATAACAGTGCATTCATATAGTTACTTCTTCTATAATTTTGTTATAAACTCTAAATTGCGTATCTTCTAGTGAAGTTTAATGACAATCGTAAGCTTTTCGAATATGTAGATGACTCCATCTTGAGTCCGGTGCAGAGCGACGACATTAAAATTATTAAAACAGGGAGACATTGGCTGAAGTCGATTTGTAATTCAAATAAAGGTTTCAATGCGGCCAAAGCTGTTTGTCCCTGTTATAATACTTTCGGATATGATACAAGTGGTAAATCAATGTTTGACTTTACAATGACTATTGCAAATTTTTTATTGAGCCTTTGATATATTCCTGAGAAACAATGACCATACTGGAATTTATTCTTCTGCTTTTTGTTCTTCTTCTTTAGTTTTTTCCAGCTTAGGGATCGCTGTTCCTAATTTTTGCCTTCCATTTCTCTCGGTCCCACGTGCCCTCCACATTCAGTCCATTCTCTTTCAGGTCTTCAGTGATGCAGTCCATCCATTTTCTCTTTGGTCTGCCTCTTCTTTTCCTGCCCTCCACTTCTAACTCCATTGTTCTCTGCAAAAGGTGTCCCTCCATCCCTACTCATCACGTGTCCGTACCATTGTAGTCTTCGTTTGTGAGCTTTCTACGATGCCTCCACTACACTTGTCTGCTCTCGAATAACATCATTTCATACTTTGTCCATCTTCGTTTTCACGATCATCCTCCTCAGCATACGCATCTCAGCCATGTTTAATTTCTTATCCTGCACTTTCTTTAACGCACAGATCTCACTACCGAACAACATAGCTGGTCTCACCACCGATTTAAAAAAATTTCCTTTTGTCTTTGGTTTTATTCTGTCGTATATCACACCTGACACCCTTTTCCACCTCGTCCATTATCATGTGGCTTGCCTCCTTATCTAAATCTCCTTTACTGGTTTCATAGAAACCCAGGCACTTGAATTCTCCAACTCTCTCCAATATCATTTGCCTACAAAATGTTTCCATCTCTACCATCTCCACCAAACCATAGGTACCCGGTCTTCTTTCTGAAAACTTTGAGTCTCCATTTCCTCCCTCCACCTATGCCATGTTCTTTCTGCCTTCTCTTCACTCTCATCCACTATCACCAAGTCATCTGCAAAACTATCCAACGATAAGCCAGGTCCTGCACTCCTTCCGTCAACACATTCATCAGTACATTGAACAGGTAAGGACCAAGTGCTGACACCTTGATGCAGTCCAACCATGATACGGAACTCCTCAGTCACTCCGACACTGGATCTTACTTTAGATGTATTACAAGTAAAAATTACGAAATTTTCGAACGTATAGACCTTTTCGAGCGTTGAAATAAATTCAAAGGTGTAGTTGAAAACTTCTGCTGGAATAGCATTCGAACCCGGATCTCCCACTTCGGGCTAGAAGTCGCCTTAACCATTTTTTTTCTTCTGGTTGATCGGTCCGTCTCGGATATTTGTTCGTTTTGATTCCTTCTTCATCACTGAGCTTTTGGACAATGTTTTATTATTATTATTGTTATTAGAGAGAGAGCATTCATCCCTCTCGCCGAACGTGCTGATCCTCCGCGCGTACGCCACTTAGGCTATACTGGCTTCCCTTTCCTCCCAAATTCTCGACTTTCAGCAAACTATGATATCAGCTACCCCGGCCATTAGTTCCTCTTGCTCGCAGCCCGTCCTCGATTTCCGCAAGGACTCGAGCATAGGTGTGCACCCGTACAGAAATAATCAAGTGCCTGTTGTGGCGTATTTAGCTACAATTATTGGTATGGTGTCCAGTCCTTCGGACATATCAGAAAGCATGAGCACCATATCAATAATTGGACAAAAAGTGCGGCATTTCAGCACGACGAGTCATCATTTCCTGGTGGCTTTCTTGAAATTTCTGTATTCCAGGCAATGAGATAAAACTATGTCGGCTAAAAAGTACATTTATAGAAGCGGTCTCCGAAAGCTAAGTTGATACATTGTTTGTGCATGGTAGTTCTTTATAAAATTAATAATTTTCAATGATGTTTCTAATTGTTTTTGCCTTTTCGCCAGAGAACGTTGTGTTTATTTTGTTTGATAACTTTTTATACTCTTACTGATTTCAGTTTGTTTTTCAGTAGACGCCATGATGTTTTGCTTATTGGTTTTGGTTTACACAAGATATGGTGTGAAATATTTATGGTGGTGTTTTTTGTTTAGAACTAATAGTAGTAGATATTTTATTTGTAGAATGTGTCGTTTGTAATTGTGTAATAATAGAACATAAAAACATGGACTTTTACTTTTTTTTAATAAGAGCTGAAAATATCAGTCTATCTGAAACGAGCAGACATGGAAATGAAATAAAATAAAGAAGCGATACTGGCTGCCAATGTTACTATTAATGTTACTATTATTATTATTATCGGGGTAAGTGTACCAGTTATCGGCATCTTAAAGGGATTCACATTAAATATATGTAAATCCTATGTAATTCTACAATATTAATTGAAATTTATTGTTACATGCCCCACAAATCCATCTAGTTTCGTATGGATAGTCGCAAGTCCTTGTAATAACATTCAGTTAAATTTAAAATAATTACGTAAGAGTCACCCTTTGTACCAGTAATCGGCAGTGCAGAATGTGCCGTTATTTGCAATCAGTCGTACTATTTATCGCCAGTGGGACGTAAATTTTTGTTTACAGATGACGGATCTACTTAGCAATAAATACGTATTTTAAATGTCCAATTAAAGTGCCAATTACTGACTGGTACACTTACCCTATATGCATTCTGAAAAGATGGCAGATTAGAAATAAATTTTCGCATTTTAATTTATCAAATATTACTACGCTGTTCGTGCAAATACAGCATCATAAGTCATACGTCACAGCGCATTGCTGTTGAATTTAAAATACTTCAAAACAAAAGGCAGTTTACCGCAATTCTAAGGTGTCGTCTCGGAAAACATGTCTCTCCGGGCCTTATTCTCTAAATAGCTACAGTGCTGCAAGCGTTCGCCGTGGCAGTATGCCAGCAAATGAATGTCCACAATATGCTGCGCTTTTTAAATAAGCGAAATGGTGGAGAGTACGAGTTCTGTCCCACGTCCTGTGTGCTGATTTATTAGCCGATAAGCAACTCCCTTCTATGGTAAACGTCATTTAAACTTTGTACGCAGGCAGCTTTAAACGTTCACCTTGTTGAACAGAAGATACGCATCGCAAGGGAACTGTAATACCCACTTAACAGTTGCCGGATACTGCTATTATGGTGAATCATTTAGGGGACAAGGGGACCTGTGCCGGGCAGTTTGACCGTAATAGGAAACTTGATTAAGCAGACTTTTGAAACAAATAAGCGGCTTGGCTTGTTAACGTCCACTAAACCGACTTGTGTTGTTAGGCGGTTAGGAGATACATCCCAATTCCACTGACGAAAGCAATTTTTTAAACACTGTCTTTTAGCGTGTGTGGTAGGAGAAGTAGAATTTCATAAATATAAGCAAGAGAATGAGCGACTGCGTCATGAAAATGGTAATTAATTTCTCAAAGTAGTCATACCGAACGAGACGACTGAGACACTTAATGGTTTTTATTCAATGTTGCTTCCTATTAGGGACAGAACTCTTTCTATAGAAAGACTGGCACTATTTTCCACACGACAGAAACACTTGTCGCTGTAAATATCTTTCCTTCATAACTGCATCCAATAGCTGCCTCACTGAATCTTTTTTTAAAAACGTTTTAGCAGAAATAACGGTGTAGAATAGATACGCTCGCAACATCAAAGAATCTCTTGTGCTGCTACAAAATTAACGACTTCTCTCCTGAATTGACTATACTTAGTCCTTGTTTCGGTCAGCACGTTTCATTCAATTGCAACACTATTACTTTCCGTGTCCCTGTTTATTATAACGTATCTGAATTTCTTTCTCACAACACAATTCTTTTATTTTCGACTATAAATTCCTTATTTCACAATGCCCTTAAACTTTTCTCCTTGATTTGTGTGCACACTCATGAGTATATTGCTGTTTTTATATTGAAAATATTATTACACCTTGCCTGATTTTTACAAACTACTGATATAAAGACAATTGTTCAAACACAAATATGTAAAACACTGCAGCCAAGATCGCTAGTTTATTTGCTGTTTTCTGTTTTTATATACCGGTTTTGATGGAGTTTGCTTTAAACTAGCGATCTTGGTTGAAGTAAATGTCTTTTACATAAATTTTCGATCGCTTTCCATAAGCATAACAGGCCACTTAACTATAAAAAAATATGTAAGTAAATAGAGTATGTCTTTCCACAACAGTACGATCTATTGTGCGGGTGTTAACTAAATTGCAGACTCCAGTTGCCAGTAAAGTACGCAAGTTACATCTTGTAAGTTTGTATGCAACGCCTGTATCTGATAACAGCTCTGCGACGATGTATATCTCATAAAGATTCCAGGTGACGTTGACACTACCTGACAGGATGTTCTATTTGGCATTCTTCATTTTGCACGGAGTTTATAAATTTGTGGTTGGATAGATCGATGGTAAGGCAAGTCCCGATTATTATGTCATTTGATTGTAACTGAACGTTTCAATGGAGTAATTTTGAATTTTTGTGTAGGAAAGACTTTCATTACTTGTTCCGCAGTTCCAACTTGTTTTTTCTCCTTTATTGTGCTCTAATCTACTGAAATATTTCCTGGATTAATTTTATTATTATTATTACCTGTATAATCATTATTTTTATTGTCATTAGTAGCAGTAGACCTAGTTCCAGTTTTGTACTTCTAAGAACCCTACGAAGGAACAAACACCTGTAACTGGCAACCCATTTATTTCGTTAAGGGTTCCAATTATCGTAAAGAATACGACAGTACGTTTAGTAGCATGGGCATTGGTATGTAGTCGTAATTAGTATATCGATAGAGATACTGAAGCAAGTATTTTTAAGTATTCTTATGCGTTGTCTAACTACATTCGCTGGATCTTGGAAAGGCAATTATAGTTAAATAATAATAATAACTATTTTAATGGTGATGATAGTAGAATAAAGCCAAAATAAGAAAGGCGGTACCAAAGGTATAAAGAACTGGCGTGCTATCAACTTACTGTCCATATTATACAAAGTTTTCACTAGAAACTTGACTACCAGATTGAATATTACATTCTCAACCCACTGAGCAAGCTTTTTCCGCACAGGTTTTAGCACAGTTGACGATATCTTCACTCTACGAGAAATTATTAGTAGAACAAATGATTACCATCTACCCCTTTGCTTGCTTTTATAGATTTTGAAAAGGTATTTGATTCATTCAGTCACTCAGCGATGTTTGCGGCTCTAAAGGAGGGCTATATGAAAACCTTACACAATATTTACAAAACCTTTGTGAGCGTCGTCAAGGAAACACATGAATTTCCCATTGGTAAGGGTGTAAGACAAAGTGATTCTTTACCTCTCAAACTGTTTTCGGCAGTCTTAGAAAAAAGCTATGTGTAAACTAAATTGAGCGGAAAAGGGAATTCAATTTCTCGGAAACAGAAAAATTTAAGATTTGCAGGTGATTTTGTCCTATTTGCAAAATAACACAGAAGAACTTCAAGTATTACTTAATGAACTTGCATTAGTATGCTCTTAATTTGGACTAAAAATGAACACTGAGAAGGCCAAGATAATGATCAACGAATTGACACCTGATGGTAGTATGTTGATTGGAAATAAACACCTGCAAAAAACCACACAAACATCTACGCAGGTCAACTGATAAACATGTAAGGAGATTTACAACCAGAAATATTACGACGAATTAAATTTGGCTAGAAAGTTTACGGGATAGACTCTTCAAGATGTCGACTGAACTGAAGAAAACAATGATCAATGTTTTTGTTGTGGTCTTTAGTCCGGCGAATGGTTTGATGCAGCTCTCCACCCTACTCTATCTTGAGCAAGCCTCTTCATCTCCTCATAAGATCGGCAACACAGATCCATATGAATCTCCTTACTACATTCGTCTCTAGGTCTCCCTCTGCGATCCGCCCCCCCCCCCCCACACACACACACACTTCCCTCCAATTGTTAATTTAAGATTCCTCAATGTCTAAGAATGTCCTAGCAATCGATCATTTCTTGTAGTCAAGGGATCCCAAAAAGTCCTTTTCTCCCCAATTCAGTACCTCTTCATTAGTTACGTGATCTACCTACCTAATCTTCAGCATTCTTCTGTAGCACCACATTTCAAAAGCCTCTATCCTCTTCCTGTCTAAACTGTCGTCCAAATTTCATTTCCGTACAAGGTAACACTCCACACAAATACCTTCAGGAGGGTCTTCCTTACACTTAATTTAATATTCGATATTAGAAAATTTCTCTTTTTCAATAACACTTTTCTTCCCATTGCCATTTTGCTTTTTATATCATCTGTACTGCGACAGTCATATGTTATTTTACTATCCAAGTAACAAAACTCATCTACCACCTTTATTGTTTCGTTACCTAATCTAATTCCTTTAGCATCGCCTGATTTTCTAAGACTGCATTCCATTACCCTTGTTTTGCTCTTGTTAATGTTCATCTTATTCACCCCTTTCAACACACTTTCCATTCCGTTCAACTGGTCTTCCAGGATCTTTCGTCTCTCTGATAGAATATCATCATCAAAACGAATTTGCTTTTATTCATCCTGAACTGCAATTCTATCTGCTAATTTCTCTTTTCTTTCTTTCGCAGCTCGCTCACTGTAAAAATCATTGGAGAAAGGCTGCAACCCTGTCTTACTCCCTTCCCAACCTCTGCGCTCCTTTCACACCCTTCAACTCTATATTGCCAGTAATAACTTATGGGTGCGATACATGGACATTAAAGGAGTTCATTTTTAGGAAACTAACAGTAGCACAAAGATGATTGGAAACATTAATGTTGGGCTACAAGAAAAAGAAAGAGAGCAACTGAAATAAGACAAACAACGAAGTTCATCGACACAGAATGAATACATTGAAATGACAATGGGCTAGTCGTCCGTCTCGAATAAAAGATGGCAGATGGTCTAAAACAGTTAAAGACTGGAGCCTAAATTAGCAAAAAAAAAAAAAAAAAAACAAAAAAAAAAAAAAAAAACTAGAGGAATATCGCCAGACATATGGAACAGATATCTAAGGAATACAGCAGGATTCAACTGGCAACGGGAAGCTCAGGATCGGAGGAAATGGAAAAACCAATTGGTATCCTTTATTGTACCGGACTCAGAGGCCACAAAACAAGGAATTGGGTGATGATGATGATGATGATGATAATGGTGATGGGTAGTAATTAATACTGGTGATGAAATGGAGAAATAATGATATATTGGAAAGAAATGTAACTCGAGCCGGCTAATGACATGAAAAACTACCAACAGAAGCTGTATGATAATAAGTGTCACCTTTAGAATGAATTAAGGCATCTAGTGGCACAAGTACGTCAGATATCTACGTTCATGTCTCAGAAAGTTAATAGAGAGGTTCCTTTTATTTCGTGATAGGACTGACGTTTCTGTATCGTCTTTGACAAGTTACCAGCAGCTGTGACGGTTTATATGGAAAACGGCCTGCCGCAACTATATTAGTTTCCACAAAAGCCTTGAAACGTAAGCATTTTTGAATAGTTTCGCTAAACCCCATGTTGGGGAAGTGAACCACTTTCAGTAGGACGATGATTGGCAATGCAAAGTAGTTCTCATAAGTCTTCCTGTTGGTGACTGCTTTGATTTGTCCTTAAAGAAACAGCCTATATAGGAAAAAGCTTTTCACATCATTTCTACAGGTCAGTTTTGGTACTGTCGTGACACTTACTTCGTTATCGAGAGATATCAGATATTTCTTGTTGTTAAATCTAGGTATCAAAACAATCTTGATTAAACACTTGGATGGAATAAAAATGTTCTCTTTTAATTAACATCTGATTGAAGAGTAACACATACATTACGTTAATTAATCCAGGTAACAGACTTAATCAAATGGCAGATTCGCATACATCAGACTAAATTATATCGTATGGTAAGAACGGAACCATTTTCTCAATCAAACGAAGCGAATTGCGTTTTATAATTTACTAGTCCTAAATATCCATGTAGATTTAGATTTACATACACTTTTGATGATGATCTTGGTCTTCAGATTTGAAACAACGATACCCAGACGTAATTATGACAACTGTAACCAGGCACAGGAACATTGAAGCTAAAGCTATGTTTAACTGTAAGGCAGGTTAATTTTTAAGTATAATCTATGTAAGACATGCAAATCGCTTCCGTGGTCAGCCATTGTATATGAAAAAAATTCTTAGTTGGACGTCTCTCTATGATAACTCATTATATCGGCATTATTATTGTTATTATTATTATTAGCTATCTCAGCAACGACTAGTTAGTATCCTCCGCTTGATACAGGCTCCCCGCTATATCTTCCTTGCCTTATGGTTTACAGCTAAGCTCTCCTGTGCCTCATCTGGATATTTAATGATGACACGTAAACAATTACTTTTATATCTTCCTCGGTCCTTTCTTTACTTTTGATAGTTGATAGTTGATTCAACTGACATTCATTCGTCCTGCTTTGTGTCCTGTATATACTATTACAGTCACAAAAATTAAGATTTCCAATGTAATCGCTACTTTTTTAATTTTTCTATTACTGTGTGCCTTAATTATTGGCGCTATTCATCTCGCCGTTACTTGTAAATACACGGTGTCTGAATTGTAGATTCTCAGACATTTCACTAAGTCACTAAACTAAACATTTCAGATACATCAAAAACTTGTTTTACACTTATTTTTGCGTTATAACTACCTCTTGTAACTAATTTTACTTTTCTTATCTGACCACTCAGTACGTGTCTTCAGCTGCCTTAAATGTAGGGAAACTTCAATTTTTAAAACGAGTCTACAATAGAGCCAAGAAATTCAGAATCAGTAATTCTGAGATGATTAAGTTTTCTCGTGTAAGACGTTTTCTCAAGCAGATGTTAAAGTACCGAAACGTGTAATTACTATTTTAGCGAAAATTTAAAGCAGGTAATGCTGAAATGTGAACATTAAACGTGATATAGTAAGTAATTTAAAGATCTTTTTTCCACTTATTACGAGTTGTCATCGCTGAAACAGCGCACCACGAAGGAATTTTCCGAATGAGACGGAAATCGGTAGGTAAGGTGACCTAGAAACGGACAAACGAATGATTCCGATTTCGGAAAAATTGGACTATCCAATTGAAACAGCGCCACAAATTGAGCAAGTCAATAAACAACAATCAACCTGCGCAACTTGTGGAGGCAGTTACTGCCATTCGCGGTGACTGATAGACTTAGTGGATGTCCTTGTGAGGGACCTTGTGCCAAATTATGTCCAACTGTCACGACAGGTCGTGAAATTACTGTTCTGATTAGAGGACGCTGCTAAAATTGCTGCTAACATTATCAGTTGGGAGAGATCCGTAGAACCTGTCAAGCTAAGTTCTGGCAAAGAGGAGAAGAAACGCGGAAGACTGCTCATTTATCGAATTTCGAATGGCGTTTGACACAGTACGGCACTACAGACTGCTAACGAAGGTACGAGCATATGAAATAGGTACACAAACTGATAGAATAGAAGCCAGTACGCTGTCCTCGATGGCGAATGTTCATCAGACTAGGGTAGCGTCAGGAGTGCCCGAGGAAAGTGTGATGCAACCGCTAATATTTTCTATCTATGTAAATGATCTGACGGACAAACTGAGTTGCAATCTGCGGCTGTTTGCTGATGATGCTGTTGTGTGCAGGAAGGTTGTGATTGTGGTAGGGTGCAGGGTGACTTTGATCAAAGTTCTAGATTCAAATGTTCAAATGTTTGTTAAGCTTATGGGACTTAACTACGGGGTCATCAGTCCCTAAACTTACAAACTACTTATCAACTACCTTATACTAAAGACGGCATACATATCCATACCCGAGGGGGGATTCGAACCCCCGACCGTAGTGGCCGTGCAGACCGTGACTGGAGCGCCTCAGTCTCCTCGGGCACCGCGGCCGGCAGTTCTAGGTGATATGAGGAATGACAACTAGAGCTAAACGTAGAAAATTGTAAGGTAATGCAGATGAGCAGTATAAAAAATCCCGTAATGTTGGAATACAGACTTAGTAGTGTGCTGCTTGACATATTAAATACCTAAGCTTAACGCTGCATAGCAATATGGAGTTGAATAAGCTTATCAGGGCAGTCGTGGGGAAGGCGAATGGTAGACTTTGGTTTATTGGGAGAATTTTGGGAAGGTGTAATTCGTTTGTAAAGGAGATCTCGTATAAAACACCAGGTCGGTTTAAAGCAGGACGTATAGGGATTTGTAAGCGGTAGATTCTAACAATGCGCGAGTTTTACTGAAATGCTTCGAGAACTCAAAAGGATGTCACTGGAGGGAAGGCAACGTTTTTTTTCGAAATTTAGAGGGCCGGAATTTGAGGTGGAGGGACATCAGGGCTCCCACGGATGGGAATGGAACAGGAAAGCAAGTAAATAGTAGTAGTACTGAGGCACCTTCGGATGGATTGCGGAGTATGTATGAAGATGTAAATGTCCATTTATTGCAGGAGACATCTCCAGACACTTTATTGCCGGCCAAAAGAACTCATTTCGAAGCGGGACTCGTCACAGAGGGCTATTCACCTCCAATGTGATGCCAGACAGATTTTGACCGACATCACTGCAAACAGGTTGGTTGGTGTACAAAGGACAATGGTGCTTGGTTTCTGTGTTTTCTCGTGCGGCGGAGAAAACCTCGTTTCTCAAAAAAATTTTGGCTATGTTTTTGCTACCCGCAAAAACTCCTTCGGTGGGCCGCATGCGGCCCGCGGACCGCTATTTGCCCACCCCTGTCCTAGAAGTTGACATATTCGATCAATCCCGTCGCAACAGAGAAGACGATATCGAGGCTTTTCAGACCACAATGCACTCTGCCATAGCGCCAACATACAAAGACCATGGTAGCGTGCCCATTTCAATCGTGAATGCTGATTTTTTGATTTGAATATTAGCACATCGCCTGTATGTACATCTACAATAAATACTGTGGGAGTCACATTGAAATGCATGGCTTTTATGGTATTCCGGCACAGTTCCATTCCCTAATAAAATTACTTAAACTCCGTCCCACGGGAATCGAGAGGCTCTGGATACTGAGGGCGTCAGTGGATGCGGTATGGAGGGGGCACGTGGTTTGCCTTCCGCACTCCCGGCCGTTATGTCGGTCTTCGTGACCGGAGCCGCTACTCCTCAGTTAGCCTCATATGGGCTGAGTACACCCAACTTGCCAACAGTAAAGACCCAGATTTATTTTGTTTAATATTATTCGGCAGACCCGGTTATTGCTCCCTTCTCCCCTACACCAAATGTTTAGAGCTTATGGGACTTAACTACGGGGTCGTCAGTCCCTGAACTTACAAACTACTTATGAACTAGCTATGAATGGCAATGGGTTAATCTTGAAAAAAATAGAAAAGAAGACAATTTTCTTCTTTACTGTCACAAAAATAAAGAAAATTTTGCCTGCAAGACTAGTGCATTTCAACCGATTGCCGTATGGACAATAATGGACAATTATATTAAAATTTACGTGCACTGTAGTGAACAACTGAACCTGAAAACCAGTCTTCTTCAACAAATAGAACATGGGAGGAGCAAAGAAATAAGTCACCTCTCTTGCAGAACAAAAATTAGATATTTAGAATCATAACTGCCATTCCACAGCATTCTAATGAGTGTCACACAAATCAGTTTATAAAAAGCATCCTCCACCGAGAATACACACGATTACATCAGATAGTTCCGTACTGTTTCTGGAATCACAAATGAAAGCAAACAAATGTCACAGTTCAAAAACAATGCAATTTCAAAATACGAAGTATTAGCACAGTCCAGTTTTCCCTCATCTTCCCCTTGTCACTACGTCACAAACTTGACAATATTATGAAAAACAATAGTGAGACATACTTTTATGAAATTTTGAGAAGTCTCTTGATAATGTATGTGTCCTCTAATATACTGATGTTGATCCCATAAAAACAGGAGGAAATGGGTAGCACCGGTAAGTTCCAGATGAAAGATGACATACGTCACATGCGCGACGATCCAGGTAGTGGCCGCCCGTTTACTTGCGGGGAACGGGTTGAAGTCCGGAACCAGTATTGTAGTGGCATCAAAACAGTCAGGGATATTGCGATTGACGATGCGCAACATCTCACGAGCAATATCCCACGTCAGTTTGAAGCTGATACACGCAACACGGTGTTCCACAGTGTCAACTCCACCGCAGGTATCGCACAGGTCAGACGGAGAATGGTTGATCGTGTGCAGCCGAGCTTTAGTCGCGATTGGTGTATAGACTTGGCATGCGGGGAGAGATATAAGGCCGAGATGTTCTCCCACGCGATCTTCCATATTCTATGTGGGTTGTTAGGCGACGGTCTTCCTCTAACTGCTACGTAAAATGTTTTTGCTATCCTACCACGCGGCTCGAAGTACTCAGGTGGAATATAACTCTTCTGCATGAAAAACTGGCGCACGTACATTAGTCGGAAAGGAATTGTCATCGGGTTAAGTGGAGCGACCTGTGATTCCGGTTGATGGATACGGAAGAACTCAGCCGTAGGGCCGCGGGGGTGTTTCAGACAGATGGCGAGTGTCCGGTGCACTGACAGCGCGGCGCACTTAGCCGGCAGGTCGATCAGTCCAAGACCTCCCTCTGCCGGTGGCAACGTGCAGGTCGCGTGGCAGACTTTGCAGATCTCTCCTCTCCAAAGCAACCAATACAATGACTGCACGATTGCTCTGCCTATTTTCTTAGGTACGTGAAAAACTTGCGCCAGAAACCACGCCTTGGACTACAAGAAACCGTTCATGAGAATTACTTTTTGTCCGAGTGCGAGATATCTACGGGAATGCAACTTTGCTGTAGCCCTGATTGAGTTAAGTGGTAGACGCCAGCTATAAGACGTCGTCCTATGAAATTTGGCTTAACACTTCTAGAGGTTCCAACCATTACGATTTATGATTACGATTTTACGTTTGGAGTTGTTCGAAATCCGATTTTCAGGTATAAATACCAATTTGTGTCTTTTTTCGTGTTGGAAAAACCTTTAGAGTTCGGTCGTGTGACTCATCGACAAAAATAAACTAGTTATAAGCAACACCTTCTATCATGTTCTTGTGGAAATCACCAGTAATGACACGAACTCCAAAATTGTGTAATACGGCATGTGGGATGAATCCATATAGGTGTTCCATTGATAGAATCTAGCAGCAGCCAATGAAAATGCGTCATGTCACTTGACTAGTAGCTGTACCCTACAGGAAAAATCTTGAAGTGTATGGGCAGTAAGAAACAACGCTCATCATATATTCTAGTTCGTTAATCTGTGTTCATAAGTTGTTGTTGTGTTGGTTTTAATTTATTGCATCGTATCTACTAATACAGCGACTTCGTGTGTGTCATGCGATGTGCCGAAGCGTGTACAATTAAAGTTTTAAGAGCTCCACTGTCACTTCGAGTTCTCTTTCTCCTAGTGATGGAACTTTCGTGAATGTTCCTTCAGTAAAAAAAAAAAAAAAAAAAAAAAACCGTATTGATCGCAAATTGTTTTATTAATGAATGACGCGTTTCGCCCTTAGCAGGGCATCTTCAGATTATCTGCGTGACAGAATTTATACAAAATTACAAGGCGGAATTACAAATGGGTATAATGGTACATAGGCTTATTTTGTGTTAAGAAGACAGTATAAATAATAAAACAATTTGCAATCAAGACGGTTTTTTACCGAAGGAATATTTATTCTCACTGATTGCCGTACACCATGGACTGGAAATCCTTTCATGAATGTATCAAAAATGGGGAAAATGATTTCATTAGGCCTAGTAACAGGCTAGAAATAGAGGATGTAGACAGAGACAGCATAATCTGGCCACTTCTGTAACTTTCTAACCTGCACAGTCACCGAAATATCTTAATTTTATTTTATCCTTTAGAAAATGGATACAACCCTACTGATTTTACACTATATTTCTGTGCAATTTTTAAAGTATAGATTCTTATATATAAATCTGTAAATCACGAAATATAAGATGTTCGGTTCAGAGGAAGAAAATAGTTATTAAGTTTTCTTCCCCCCTCCCCTCCCCAACCGACACACATTACTACTGTACACAACAGAATTCTAATATGCTGCTGATCCTATCTCAGCTGAAACCTTACAGACACTGTTTTCATAGTTTTAATGATTCCTTATTCACTTCTTCTCCTTGGATCCCTTCGTACCCCTCTCCTTTCGTGCTCATACACATTAGGTCGCATTATTATTTGCCATATTCAAAAGTTGGAACCTCTGCAGTTCTCATTATTTACAATCAATTGCCAATTTTTACACCATTTTTTATTATTTATTTATTATTTAACATGCCCCATTACATAGTAATATTACATGTTTGATGGTTAGATTCAGGCGGTTACATCAAATATTTTTGCAAACGCAAGTACAGTATATAAGTTGACAAAGGAACAAACAATTTTATACATCAGGAAATCTGATGAATTACAAAAATTGTAAAAGTCTGTAGTGTATTTATGTACTAAGTCATATTTACTGACGGGCCATCCTCCTCCTTTGGCAGCTATTTTTTCCTGAGATGGTCCCTCTCTTTCAATAAATTGCAGCAGTGAAAAAGCACGTAGTCAATAGTTTGGACAGCACTGTTACATGTGTACGTTCTGTCTTCAATTGTTTTGAACCGATGATAGTAGGCTTTCAGTTTCCCATGACCTGTTAACATAGCTGTAAAATTCGGAGATATTGGAAGTTTAATCATTAAACGTTGTCGGATAGTAGGAAAATACGGTTTAGAGTTTCCCCCATTTTTTGTTCTGTGCTACTCAATATCCCATTTCTTCCTAAACTCTTCTCGAAGTTTCTTCTTTACGGCACTTGTAGGTATTTTGTTGTAGCGTATTGATTGTCGTGATCGAGCTGCTCTTTTAGCAAGGTTGTTAGCTAGTTCATTTCCCCATATCCCCTTAACCCCTTCGAAATGCACAAGCAACCTTCTGATTTTACATCTTATTTCTTCAATCAAGAAGTTGTGGTTCTTCAGATTGTTTGTGCATTCATTAGACAGTTTTAGCTGTATCTGATAAGTAAGCCTCTTATTAACAAATATTGCTATCCCCGAACCCACTCCGTCGTCTGACTTGCTTCCATCTGTGCATAATTCAACAGCGTAGCTTTTGCTGGCGACCTTCTCAGTTATCCTTGTAAGGTCTGCCGGGCGTGCCCAGCTTCTGTACTCTAGGGCGATGTCGATTGTCTGTTTGGCGTCTTTGGTTTTGAACAGGTTATAATATTTGGCTATTTCCTGTATCTTAAGTGTTATGGGCATGAGACCTGATAAAACACAAAGTGCTTCGCTGGATGTCGTTCTTTAAGCTTTGACCATTTTTAAATTGATTAACCGTTCGACTCTATTAATTTTGGTACGTTTGTAATGTCGCTCCAGTGCGTCTATCCACATCGGTGAGCCGTACGATAATATAGGCGTATACAGATATCTTATTTAGATCGTCCTGCAGTTGGTTTTCATCTTCAGATGAGTTTAGTAGACGATAAATGACGGCGTCATCAGCAAACAACGTAAGAGAGCTGCTCAAATTTTCTCCCACATCGTTTATGTAAATAAAGAACAATAGAGGACCAAAAACACTACCCTGTGGAACGCCCGATATCACCTCTGTTTTAGTCGATGCCTTACCATCAATTACTACAAACTGTGTCCTCTCTGACACGAGGTCCGCTATCCAATCACATAATAATACAGTTACCGGTACTCATACGAGTTGACTACATGGCGGGTACTTTCGTCGCCGTTAATCAGTCGCCGCGGTCAGCGATGTAATCAACGCAGAGTCCCCCGCAGTCGCGGCGCCACAAATCACTGCTGGCCGGCGGCCGGCGGGTGTTGACCTCGAGACCGCGGGCCACCCGTTTCTCATCAGGCCGCAGTCCGCAACGGTCGCAAAACGCGGCAAGATTTTGCGTAATTTGAACCGGCGACCGCGTGATTAAAAAGCTCGCTCGTAGATTACCCGACAATTATGTACTTAGCGCAAACATCATTAGCGCCGCCGCACGAAACCAATTACGGGCCTTTGATGGTATTCGGCGGCTGCGCGCGCGCGATATTTGCAGTTAATTCATTAGCGGTCAATCGATAGGGCGGTGGAGGCGCCGCACCGCTGCGGATCATAAAGGCCGCTCTGGCGCGTCGCAAAGGAAGCCCGCCTGCTCGCCGGCTGTTTGCCGGGGCCTCACAGCGCCACTGATAATGGAGCGAGCGCGGGCGAAAGCGACGGTGAAGCGACGTACTGGAGGCGTAACAGAATATCATATGCAAACAACCTTGTTTAGGAGCGTACACGACTGTTTTCATACTTGCTACGTAACTACGTCACTTCTACATTTATCTTAACTCCTCAAGGATTAGCCAGTACTCATATGCCGACTACACATAATGAACTCAGTTCCTTTCTCTTCTTTGTAAAGGCCGTTACTCCTCAAGGATTAGTCAGTACTCGAATTGCGACTTTACATAATGAACTCAGTTCCTTTCTCTTCTACGTAAAGGCTGTTACTTGCTCACGACTTTACCAACAAGCTCGATCACGTAAGGTAGCTACATAAAACATTTACCGAATTTTACATAACTTTCAATGTTCCACAGTGAACACTATTGAATATCTGAC
This sequence comes from Locusta migratoria, assembly GCA_026315105.1. Classification (NCBI taxonomy): domain Eukaryota; kingdom Metazoa; phylum Arthropoda; class Insecta; order Orthoptera; family Acrididae; genus Locusta; species Locusta migratoria. The sequence goes on along the minus strand of CM048744.1, from coordinate 810,777,480 downwards.
ATCGCAGCGCAGCGCGGGGATGGCCACGCGGTCTTAAGAGCCATGTCATGGATTGCTTGACCGCTCTCTCCGATAGCTCTAGTCCTCCCTCAGGCATGGGTGTGTGAATGCATGCTGTTCAAATCAAAAGTTTGTAAAGCTGTGAGACCAAACACACGGTAAGGACAACACTCACTTGCCTGAGGGAGGAGTGGAACCTCCGATGGGGAGAAGCTGCGCACTCGTACCAATGCGCCTTAGAGCGCGACACGTTTGTGCTCTCGTTAGCATAAGTTAGTGTAAGCAGTGTGTAATTTAATGACCGATGACTAGAAAAAATTGGTCCCTTAGTTTGACAAATTTTTAAATGAAAAACCAGCATTATCAGGATGATATCTTCGATTCATATTTTCTTTCATCCCCCCCCCCTCTCTCGCTCTCTTTCTCTCTCTCTAATAACTACCTCCTACCTTTTTCACTCAGAGGGGTGAGCAGTAGTGATCACACTGAATTTGGATTTAGAAGGATGGCTGCACGGAGTTCTGTTTACGATGATGGCGCCAGATCGCTCGAGGAACCGCTATGTATGGTTGCTTTTAAAAGCTGACTGGTTTCATTACCCATCCTATCAACGTGTCCTTATCTTTTTTATCTACTCCCCCCTCCAGCGCACCCCTTGTCACTCATTCACCCTCTCTCTCAATCACAATCTTTTCGGTAACCACAATATGTTTTATTTTCAAATCGAAATAAAAGTCCCACGGTAACAATCCATGTAACCGCTGGACACGTAGCCGATTTATTTCTTTGCATGCATCAGAGGTGCTTTGTGAGATACAGATGAAATCTGTTCGGCTGACATGGATATGATGTATTGGACTTAATGGTTGATTTAAAAACGGACACATTCGTAAGTAAGACATTGACGATTATTTAAAAGTCGTTTCACTGTAATTCTGTCTTTGCCTATTCACTTAATAAGTTGTCTCAACTTTTCCCATTATTCTCACATAAACCATAACTTTCCAGTTTAGTGAGGAAGTCATACATTTATACAGGGTGTTCCACTTAAACTTCCTCGCCCAATATCTACTTGGTCTAAGGTGTCACGTTACGGACTTGGCGGCCATTCCCGCCGGAGATTCAAGTCCTCCTTCAAGCATGAGTGTGTGTTGTGCTTGGTGTAAGCTAATTGTTTGTAAATCAAATGTTCAAATGTTTATAGAGCTTGTGGGACTTAACTACTGGGTCATGAGTCCCTAAGCTTACAAAATAATTATGAACTATCATATACTAAAGATGACACAAACATCCATGCCTGAGGTGGGGAATCGAACCCCCGACGGTAAACGGCCTCGCGCATCGTAGCACAGCGCTTCAATGCGGTCGGCCGCTCCGCCGCGGCCTCAAATGCTAAGTGACTTAACTTCAGGGTCATCAGTCCGTAAACTTTCAAACTACTTATGAACTACCTTATACTAATAACGACACAAACATCCATGCCCTATGGGGGTTCGACCTCCGACGGGGAACGACCTCACAAATCGGATTATATCGCCTCAATGCGCTTGGCCACTCCGCCGCGGCTAAGTAGTTTGTATGTCTAGAGTCCAATAGATTTACATACATTCAAAGATTTCCTAACCACTTACACACACCACTGGAACAGCAATAGATATTGAAACTCAAGCGTTTACCGAAGGTTCCCGTAATCGAACGCTTGCTTTCCGCTTCATATACCGGCTGGTCATATCTGACCCTTGTCTTTTAACGCGTTATAGCTGGGAAACTAAGTATCGTATGAGTACAAACTTGGTAGCATTAACGAGTAGAGTATGGTATGCATGATTCGCACGCGTCAGATCGCCACCGACTAGTTCCAACTATGGCCAACAGGTTGCGTAATCACTCAACATGATACTGACACCGACAAGTCGCAGTGCACTTGTGGACAAATCAAATGATATTGCTACAGTTGCACTAAGAAAATACCGGCGGTTGAAGAGGTGTGCGGATCAGCTGGAGAACTGTGCGTCGCTCCGAGAAGAGGCCGACGATCGGTTGCACCACAGGTGGTTGAAGAAATCGCTTGTGATATAGTGGACGACGCTGCGCGCGATTCTCGGTAGTTACGCAGTTCGCGTCCTGTCTCCCGAAAGTTGAACATCATACCTACGGACATACACCGTTCTGCTTTGCAGAATGCAATCCTGCTCTTTCAGACTTGTGTACACTCATAGGTGTCATATCGAATCCGGCTTGTAGCAATGGTGGTATCATGTAGCGTAGTAGCACTTGAAAAATGATTCAAGTGTATTGAATCTTTATATTTGTCTTTTATTTGTCCTCGAAAAATTCGCAAAGTAATTAGATTTCGTTTTGTAACGTGTTAAATAGTAAAAGTGTATAATCAGCTGATATTACAAGCGTCAAGTTTGATTTTCAATATCTCGGGATGTAACTGACGTATTGCGATGTAGCCAACGCAATTCTTTTTCTATTTTTCATGCTATTGATTGCATAAGAAATTATATGGGTAATCCATTAAACACCGGTTTGTGTTGAAAATAATTTTTTTTTTATTTGTCTACGTTTCACGATGTCTCATATATACTTTCATAAGCTCTTTCCGTAAGTTCATGCCTTTGAATGCTGTATTTCGATATCTGTTGTTGTTCTCAGGAAATAGACATCAAAAGAAAAAAACTACAAAGAACAAAACTTTTCTAGCTTGAAGGGGGAAACAGATGGCGCCATTGTTGACGCGCTAAATGGCGCTGCCATAGGTCAAACGGAGATCAACTGCATTGTTTTAAATAGGTACCCCCATTTTATTACACATTCATCTAGTTCGTAAATAAATATGAACGTTTTATTTAGAACACTTTTTTTCGCTTTATGTTAGACGGCGCCGTAATAGTCACAAATGTGTAAGTACGTTGTATCGCGTAAAATGCCGGCCGCGGTGGCCGCGGGGACTGAGGCGCTTCAGTCACGGTCTGCACGGCCACTACGGTCGGGGGTTTGAATCCCCTCTCAGGCATGGATATTTGTGCCGTCCTTAGGCTTAGGTAGTTCAAAAGTAGTTTGTAAGCTTAGGGACCGATGACCCCGTAGATAAGTGCCATAAGTTCTGTAAACATTTGAACATCGCGTAACATTTCGCCAGTGCGGACGGTATTTGCTTCGTGAATCATTGCTCGTATTAAAATGGACCGTTTATCAATTGCAGAAAAGGTCGATATAGTATTTATGTTTGGCTATGATTATCAAAATGCCCAACGGGCCTGTGATATGTTTGTTGCTCGTTATCCTGGAAGACATCATCCAAGTGTCAGGAACTTTCGTCTGATAGTTACGTTATTTAAAGAGACAGGAAGTGTTCAGTCACAAGCAAAACGTCAACCACGACCTGCCACAAATGATGACATCCACGTAAGTGTTTTAGCTGCAGTTGCGGCTAATCCGCACATCGGTTGCATATAAATGGACCTAGAATCGGAAATCTCGGTGTTGAAAATTCTACATCAACATAAATTTCATCCGTACCATATTTCTATGCACCAGGATTTTCATGGCGAAGACTTTTGAATGTCGTGTACAGTTTTGCCACTAGGTACAAAATCAATTGCGGGACGGTAACAGATTTTTTCAAGAGTACTATTTAGTGATGAACGCCAGTCACAGACGTAACGTAATCCGACATAATATGCACTATTGGGCGTCTGCCTTAGCCACAAATTTATGTGATAATCCCACGTCAGATAACTCCTTATAGCTACACCCAGATATTTCATTGAAGTAACTGTTTCCAATGAATATCCTGCCGCTTCGTAATTATATTCTATAGGAACTTTCTTTCCATGTATTGACAATAAGTCACTTTTTTCTAAGTTGCGAGTCAGTTCCCACTCCATCCACAAAGCGTCTATGTGCTGCAATTCTTCCTGCATTTCTCTACACCTGATTTCATGATAAAAGGTTATTGGGGCACAGAAAGGTTTCAGATTAATTTGTAATCATAAGACACAAATTACGGAACCTGGTTTTAAATTATACGATATATCCAGAGACAGATAGACTCTGACCGTAACTCGTTTGTAATGAGCTGTTCATTTAAACTGCAAATCGTAGACAAGTAGAGGAAACCTGGATAAACTGAAAGAACATTGGGTTGCTGAGAGTTTTGGAAGAAATATAAGGAAACGGCTGATGGAATCGGGGCAAGTAGCACTGTAGAAGATTAATGTAGCTTTGAGAGATGAAGTAGTAAAGGTTGCAAGGAACATATCGGTAGAAAGACAAGACGCCACAGTAAGATATTGGTGGAAATACTGCACTGATGAAAGAAGAAAATGCAGCGAGTGAAGTAGGCAAACTGGGGGTACGGACTGTTGAAAAATGAGGTTGACCGGAGTTCAAATGTTCAAATGTTTGTAGAGTCTATGGGACTTAACTTCGGGGTCATCAGTCCCTAAACTTACAAACTACTTATGAACTACTTACAACTAAGGACGGCACAAATATCCATGCCCGAGGGGGGATTCGAACCCCAGACCGTTGTGGCCGTGCAGACCGTGACTGGAGAGCCTCAGTCTCCTCGGCCACCGCGGCCGGCTGACCGGAGTTGCAAACTGCCTAAGCAGGAGTAGTTAGAGGACAAATGTTAGTTAGTGGAGTTAGGGGAAGGTATACACCGCTTATATAACGAGTAAAGAAATGTTTGGATGAAGAACTAATAATAAATAATTAGGGAGAAGCTGAAAGGTGGAATATATAGAGGGGTGTACAGTGGTTGTCAAGTACGTACACAGTCGTGTTTTTCCCCCCTAATCCCCAGTCTCATGATTGCTTTGACGCGGCCTGAGGATCGCAAATGAAAATGAAGGGGCGCTTCCTGCCAGCCGGCAGGTTTTTTGCGCCCCTCGTCCTGCCGGTGTCAACAGGTTGAGTGATAAATGGCCGACGCGCCGAGCCGCGCATGCGCAGAAGCACCGGATCGCCAGTAATAAAGCTGTTGACGGAACACCCGTCGACCGTCACTCTAAACAGGTTAGCAAGAGCCTACGCAGGCAGTATTTTACACCGCGGCTGCTCTACTCGTTTTTTTCTGCAGTAAGAGTTCGCAGTATAAAATACGTCCGAGCTACGAGATCAGCTGATAGCTGCAACCCTTCCTCAAACAGAGCGTACGACCCTAGGGCTACACAAATTTTTTTTACGATGACAACCTTTATATCGCACTGTGACGATACAGGAAGTATGAAATGGTTTGGATCGAGAGAAAATAATGACGTAAATAAGACGTTACTTGCCTGATTTTGTATGCAGCAAATCTACGCAGTACGTACCTAGAGGTCTGTCTACTTTTGTAGTTTTAACCTGTATAAGACGGTTCTCAGAAATTTCTACGTAAGATTTTTTTTGGCGATCTAGCACGACTGTCTGCTAATACTCGTATGTATCTTAATTTATTCAATTCTTTCGCCTTAATAAGGACCACTTGAAATTACTGTCATCATTTGCACTACCCTTGCTGATTTACATTCTTTACGTACTCTGAGTCAGATCAAAAATTGGGTCTACAAGTAACAGTTCTTATTTTTCAGTACCGAACTAGCTGGCGCAGTACTAATCACACTGGACACGCATACTGGACGACAGTTGTTGAAACGTATTCCGGTCATTCAGATTTCGGTTTGATTTCTCCTAACGGCTCCAGGAAAATACCGTGAATTTTCCTTTCAAAGAGCACTGCTGATTTCCTTTCCCATTCTTAACAGAAATGATCCTGCCCTCTGCTCGTTCTCTAATGACCACTTTGGGAAGTGGACATTAAACTCTGATCTACAGTCCTTCTTTTACATTTATGTATTAACTGGTATCTTAAGTCATGTCTCTAAATTTTATTACGTATGACCTAATTTTCTCCTTGATCAGTTCTAAGAGTATCGTACTCCGTCCTACTAAACTACGGGGCGTTGTAAGGTTTAAACCTGCTTAAAATGAGTAATTCTATTGCTTGTTTATGAGCTGTAACTATTTCTAAACGATTGATGGACAGTTTTATTAGTACATTATTTAAGATACTTTCAGTGCTTTAATAGTGGCTTCTTCAGGCTGTCTTGCACTAACTCATATCTACATCCAAACGTATACTTATTCTATAAGGAACCAACTTTTGCACTTGTTTCCATAGACCTCTCGGGCAAGATAACGTGTAACATTAACTGTCAAGTTCTAGGTGTTTCGAGCTGGGATGTATCAAACCAGACGTAATAACTGACGAATCAAACGGAGGAGATGGAGATTGATGACGTATATTGGAATACTCTTAGTCACTTCGCTACTGGGACCGTTCAACACACTATGTACACAACAAAGAACGTATTTCTGAGCGAATTATTTGATAATGGGCATAAATCCGAAACTAATCATGACAGACTCTAAACCAATAATTCTATTTTTTAATTAAGCTTAAGGGACTTAACTACGGGGTCATCAGTCCCTAAACTTACAAACTACTTATGAACTACTTACAACTAAGGACGGCACAAATATCCATGCCCGAGGGGGGATTCGAACCCCCGACCGTAGTGGCCGTGCAACCGTGACTGAAGCGTCAAAGATGTTTCACTGACACGTATTGCCCTGTAGTTACTTCTATATATCGTCGCAGGGACAATAAAATGGCAGATGTTGAAAAAATGACGGAGGGACCGAAAAGCAATTGAATTCGAAGATAGGCTGCTGGACTAGATGGGATACCAGTTCGATTTTACACAGAGTATGCGAATGACGTGCAGCTCTTTTAGGAGCGGTGAACCACAGCTTCTTGAGGTGCTTCAATCGCTTGCAAAAATTTGGAACGTTATATGCTCGGTTACTATGTCGAGCAGACCGGAAATCTCCTCAATAGGAATCGACATGGGTTCCGAAAGCGGCGATCACATGAAAACCAGCTCGCGCTATTCGTCCAAAGGATAGTAAATGCTGACTACCAGGTAGCTGGCGTATTTTTTGATTTTCGCAATGTCTTCGATATGGTCCAGCAAAGTCACCTCACTACGTACAATCAGACCAGCTGTGTGATTTAACTGAAGGTGTTCGTGGCTAACAGGACGGAACGTTGCATTTTGAAGCGAAAGGCGTATTCGGACAGAAAAGTGATTTTTCTATTGCCCCGTGGGAAAGTTGTAGGAGCGTTCCTTTCACAATACAATAAAGTGCAATGACAACATAATAAGTTGAATGAGCCAATTCGTGAATGATACTGTAGTTTATGGAGATGTCGCTACACTGACAAACAGTCGCGAAATGCAAGAGATCCGGAGAGTATCGAGGAATGGTGGTGATGACAACTGACTCAAAATGTAAACGGATGGAATCATCGTCATTTTATAACCACGCAGTAGTAATATAAAAAACTGGAAGCTATTAGTTATATAAAGTATCTGGGAATAGGTATAAGGAGCGATTTTAAATGGAACGTTCATATAAAGGTAATTGTGAGTAAGGGAGACGGCAGATTGAGATTCATTGGAACAATTCTTATAATGTGTAGTGCATCAAAAAAGAAAGTAGGCTACAGGCGACTAGTTCGGTGGATGGTTGAATATTGTTCATCACTGTGAGATTCGTATCAGGTAGGGTCGGTGGACGAGTGAAGATACAACAGAGTGTGGCAAGCGTCGTCAGAGGTCCACTTACGGCCGCGGTGGCCGAGCGGTCTGCGGCGCGGCAGTCACGTTCTGCACGGCCACTACGGTCGGGGGTTCGAATCCCCCCTCGGCCATGGATATTTGTGCCGTCCTTAGTATTAACTAGTTCAAAAGTAGTTTGTAAATTTAGGGACTGATGGCCCCTTAGTTAAGTCCCTTAAGCTCTAAAAACATTTGAGAGGTGCACTACGTATGTGCGAAAGCGTCAATGATATTAATCGGCAAACAGCTGTTGGAAAAAGCTGCAAGAGAGACGTTCTGTATCGCCGTACGGGCTTTTGTAGATGCTCCAAGAGCATACCTTTCAAGAAGAATCAATCAACATGTTGCTTCATTCTACGTATATCTCGCCCATAAAATTAGAGAGTACCAAAATGATTGGACCAAGGCATTCTGGAAGATAATGTATTGAAACCAAGATAGAATTTCAAACGAGCAAATCCGTTCACACAGAACATGGTTCTTCGATATATTCCAGGATCTATTATAAACACAGTGAAGCTCATCGGGATACTGTTTGTGACCTGTATCCAAAGGTGATTAATACTACCACTGCCTATGTGCTAGTATAACAGCTCAACCACCCACACAACTCCACATCTTCCCTAGCCTTTCCATCTTTTTCCTAGTTTTCACAGTATATTGTACAGATACGATAGTATCAATTGCAAGTACATTATCTTACATGTACACCGATATTGCAACAAATAACAGTCGTACATAATTCGTACTTGATGTAAGATGCCTTATTAAGTTTTGCGACTAATATTTGAGTATTTTAAACACTACAGTCACCAGTCTTAACGAAATCTATTCCTACACTTGGAGAACCGCCTAACAGTGATCTGATTATGTCAAACGGTTTATTCTGTTTTAACATAAATATTACTCTTCGTTTCCCCTATCAGGGGGCTCAGCATAATTTGGTTAGTACGGGCTTGGCGAACCCGGGGCCCCGACCTAAGGACTGCGTCACGCCAACAGTCCTCCACAACGTAAGCTCTGAGCGGCCTTCAGCGACCACCGTAAGGCGTGATTGTGGAACGTTGTACAGTACAGGGCCCGGGGATCGTGGCTTCGTTACCTGGATCACGAGGAAGGAATAGACATGTAAAAAATCTTTCAATCTCGAGATGATTTGCGCGCTGAGGAGACAGTTGAACAGTCACTAGCAGACACCCTATGGGGAACCTACCACACCCCGGGTGTATTTGGCCTACCCAGGCAAGCGGGTCTATACTTGGGTGGGCGTTTAATTTCCTATCTGCTCGTGGGAGCACAATGAAACGAGTTAATGTAACTTTGGAGGACGTACAACCGCCGTTTATAAGAGAGGTAAATTTAATGCTGTCCAATATGAAACCTTGGGAGGAACGTCAGGCTGAAACTCGATGTGAAACGTAGTCACCAAAGCATTTGGTATGTACACGAACGGTTGGGGAATACTTTTCAAACACCAAAGCTCAGTTATTTGTCGAACACCTTGAGGACAAGTGGTGAGTATGTCTAGGATGCGTGCTGGGTCCATTCTCACTCAGACAGCGCCCCAACGCCCCAGCGTCTCGCCTGTGAGAAACTGGGCGATATTCTTGTCTCCATCACTCCCAACAAGAATCTGAATATGTAATTAATATAATGTGACATAATGTCAGGAATGCAACGGGAATAATTGATATAGTAGGGAATACAAATGTACTCCAGGCCACAGTTGCTTGTTGGAAAAAGATTTTTTTAAATACTTCATATGTAATGCATTACATATGAAGGATTAAAAAAAATCTTCTTGTTTCAACAAGCAACTGTGTCTTGGAATACACTTATATTCCCTATTATATTCTGAATATGGTTTAAGAGATTATATTTAATCGTGATCTATTACCACAGACTGTGACGAGCTACGTGCAAACTTGGAGAGGACAACATAGTTGCTACAATTGCATTTATCCTGGTCTTCGAGAGTGATTCATTACCTGAGAAGGTCAAAGTGATGATCTACCGACGCGACGTCAGGCCTTACATCCCTCCACCTGTTCTTGATGTTGGAGGTTCGGTCACATGTCTTCCAGATGTGATGGCCACCCCAAACCCTATCGGGATTGCGGACGAGCCTTCCATCCTAACATGCCATGTACCCCACCTTCTGTCTGCGTGCTGTGGGCACCAACACGCCCTCTGTACGCCGGATTGCAAGACGCTTCATATAGAGAGAAAGATCATCGAGTACAAAACCTTGGACTGACTTACACATTCAGACTTCCTACTGATGGTCTCTCTGTGGGACTGATTGGTCACCTTACACCTCTGCTGTTTTGGTCACAGCCCCGCTTTCCACAGTTGACCAGGTCACTGTAATTACTGTTTCTGCAGCCAAGATAAGTTCGCTGCTCTTCAGGTTTCATCCGGCGGAAGTCAGTTGCCTGGTAGACACCTGAGATAGCCTGAGGCTATCAAGAGCCGTCGGCGAACCTTTCAGCGACATCGGCGCCAACCTTCTATGGAGCATCTCATCCTAAAAAGCAAACCTGTTGGGAAAGGTACATCACCACCGTTGGTTCACACGCCTTCTCATCTTGCGTGTGGCCGTAAGTGCGGCGCCCTTTTCGCTTTCGCGCTTCAGAGGGTATATCCTGTCTCTCTATTGGTGGTCCCCTTTGTACTGTCTTAGTGGCCTTAGCTAAACACCTGGCAGAGTACTGCACCCACAATTCTGCAACACAGGCTATAGTGCGGAATTCCGTGTCCTTAAAGAGCTAGTGGAACTTAAGCTGTTTTTTTTTTTCGCAACATATAAGACTTCATTTAGTGTGTGGGAACTCCAATGTGTCCTCACAGCTTGCCCCGACACCTCTCCTGTACTGGATCGCATCCACACAAAACTTCTCCGCCACCTCTCAGCAGACTTTCAGGGTCAGCAGCTGCTCTCCCTCTTTGACAGCATCTGGGTAGAGGGCATTTTCCCGTCTCAGTGGCGGGATAGTATCACCATCCCAGTGCTGAGCCGCTGGAGGTAAATAGTTATCGCCGTATCAACCTCTTCAATGTAATGTGTAAACTCCTTGAATATATGGCGAGTCAGCAACTCATGTAGATCCTTGAAGCTCGGAGCCTCCTGGCTCCACAACAAGGGGGCTTCTGTCATGGCCGTTCAGCAGTTGACAATCTTGTCTCGTTGGAATCAGCTAATCGTTCAGATTACACTCGGCGTGAGCATGAATGGGGCTTACATAGTGCCCTTTCTATCTTCCTCCTGAACTTTCTCTCTTTATATACCTTTCATGTTAGGGTTGGTACTTGTGTCAGTTCCCACCATATACAGGACGACAGTGTTCCTCAGGACCCTTCCCGAAGTGTCCCCCCTCTTTTTGGTGGCAATTAACTGTCTTGTAATTGCGCATAGCTCATCAGTCTCCAGTCCCCGTTTGCTAAAGACTTTGCCTATACTTTCGCTCAATCAGCATCAGTGCAAGGCACTGGTATGGGTATCAATTCTATAGATCTAAGACTCGCGTAATGTATCTCTGTCGTCGTCGGACACGGTTTACCTGAATCTGGAGCTTTGTCGACGAACTTGTATAGGAGACATATCGCTTTCTTAGTACGCTAGTTTAAACAACAGTGCTAGCGACACCTCAATATCCTTTGTTGCCTAAGACACACTTTTGGAGCCGCACGCTCTTTTGCAGCTGTACAAGGGCCTCGTCCAATCCAGTCTTGATTAGGGCAACAGTTGCTGGCATCGTACATCACCCACGTTATACTTCTCTCAATAACCCAAACTGCTGGCTCGTTTTTCCATTTTATGCACTCCCCGCTCCACGTCGGTGACCCAGGTGAGGTGACCTGATCGCGGCCTGGATTCGCTCTCTTCCCTCATTCCACTATCCTCCTTGGTCTCACCCTCACATGTGGCTCTACGTGGATTTGGCATGTGACCTCGAAGCTTCAGTACCACCAGAGTGTTCCTGTCGCCAGTTTGCGGCTGTTGTCGACTACTTTTGTGGTGCAGAGTTGGTGTACACTGATGGTGCCGTCATGGATGGACGAAATGGGTTTGCCTTTGTCCAAGGTGATCACGTTGAACAACATTCCCTGCCTTGTGAGAGCAGTATTTTTACCGCAGAGCTGGTTGCCATTTATCGCGCTCTTGAGCACCTCCGTTCTAGCCATGGGTAGTCATTTGTCATACATAGTGACTCCCTGAGTCGCTTGCAAGCACTCGACCATAGTTTCTCTGGACATCCTTTGATACTAGCTATTCAAGACACTGTACCCACTCTCAGCAGGTCTGACCGTTCAGTAGTATTTGTCTGGGCTCCAGACTACAGTGGCATCCCAGGGAATGACTACGACAATCAGCTGGCCACGCAAGCAACTACCTGACGACCTATGCAGACTGGCGTCAAGGAACCGGATCTCCGATTGGTGCTGCACTGGATGGTGTACACAGCTTGGAACTCCGAATGCTGTACCTCTAATGCGCCAAACAAACTTCGTGCAATGAAGATATCCACAGTCATGTAGAAATCTTCATCGAGGTTCACACAACAGAACTCCGCATTGGTCATAGTCATACATGGTTGATGCACAGCTATCTTCTCGCTGTGAGACCCCGCCCAAGTATCACTGTGGCACTGTGCCCAAAGTGGTCCGTCTTTTGATGGACTATCCCAGTTTAGCCCGAATGCGGCAGCTTTTTAATCTAATTGGTGCGCTCCCTCAATGGCTAGTTCCGTTTATGTTTAATTCGCGCAGCCGAGTTTTATCACACCATCTGGGGGGGGGGGTGTTTGGGTGTTTTCACCCGGTTTTTCAACCCCCACTCTTACCTACACCTGTGTTGTCAGTCTTCATTGGCAATGTGTTGTGTCGGCGCGTCAGCAAACTCTCCATCTGGAGTTCTGTTTTACTGTGTACTTCAACTATCCAGCCATTATCTGTTGCCTATCAGTGTAGTGTACAACTTGCTCTGCTACTTTTACATATTCACTAGGATCTGTTATTACGGTTGTGTTCACCCCTGTACAACTGGGGATTTTTTCCTCTGGGTGGAGAGGTCCATCTTCAATGAAGAAATACTTTCCTTGAAAAACCTATTTTCCCTTATTACAAGAAAAAGTTACTATATTGTGGGGCGCTGTTTGTTTGTGACATGGAAATTGTTTATCAATCTCCGCACAAATTGTTCATGAAAATCATCTAAATCTAAGGCCTTTTTCTCTTTATTCCACTTTTTCACAGAGTAGAAAAGTTTCAGAACGACCACTAATTTTGCTCTCTCTTTTATTTTACTTATTTCATTATTGTCAGAAGTGAAACACCAGTAGTAGCCTGCACTCTTTGAAGAACACATTAATGGGTTTTTTATGTCCTCTTTTGCCTCCTCCGATCAATTTAATTACACTGAAAATAATCAATCGTGCATTTTAATGCAGACCTGTTCCTGCAGCTATAGCGCTTGGAGACTGTGCTGCCACGCCGTTTATAGCGGTGCACCGGCCGGCAGGTGGAAGTGGACTTACGCGGCCTCCCCTTCCGACCAAAGGAATGAACTCGCCAGGCGCTTTGGACAAAAAGTCGTCTCTGCGCATCGGCCACCTTATCCTGCTCGAACTTCTACTGTCGCCCGCCGCCACACGTGGCTTACGGAGTATGGCTGCAGACGCAGGCGCTCGGGAGAGGGGTGTGGGCCCGGCACCTGGGCTGTTAGGCGGTGTACGCTGAACGGCCCTTGGCGTTGTTTCGCGGTGCGGCGGCACTGTGGCGTGGGCGCGTGCTTCGATAACGGCGCCTCGGCCGCGAACAGATGCCGGCGGCAGTTGCGTTTTACGAGCGCTCGTAACGGCGCGGCAAAGTGCTGCCGGGGGCCGGGGTCGCCCGCAGGGGTGACCAAACGCCGCCACAGAGCAGCATGGCCCTGCTCAATGGCCCGGCCCAATCTGGGTCGCCGTGGCGCACGGGGTCACCGATTCACGGCGCGGGGGCTGCTCCTCTCAGATTTGACACTTTTTGCACCCCGCCTCGTTTCAGCACCAGCGCGCATTACGGACACTTTTCGCTATATCTGATTTATAGCTTACACCGCGTCAGTCTTACGGTTCCTTCCCTGCGATGTTGACAGCCGGGCGGAGAGGCCTGTGACGTTAGAGGAGGAAAGCGGAAAGGTCAGTCGTCTCTCCTCGGGACGTGCGGAGTGTCGAGCTGGTTGGTCCGGCTGTCTTGTAGCGGAGAGGACTGGTAAACAGCGATCCTGACGTCTCGCATTTTCTGTCCAGCTGGTGTTTGTATTTGGTCCAAGTTATATTTGTGATGATAACTGGATTCCAAGGATTTCCTGGCGGTCGCAACTGGTGGCGAGGTGATGCATGAAGTTGAGTGTTTCTTGTTCAAACATTATTTATGAGACTTGAGATATTGTTGACTTAATTGAATGCTGTTGTGCCACTTGCAGATTACTTTGGGTGCACTGACGTTGCTACTGTCAGAGAATAGTTGAGGCCTAGCCAGTTTATTAGTCATCTCCGCTACAAGACAGCCGGCCCAAGCAGCTCAACGTTCCGCACGTCCTGAGGAGTGGCGACCGAACTTTCCGCTTTCCTCCTCAAACGTCACTGCCCTCTCCGCCAGGCTTTCAGAATCGCAGGAAAGGATAACGAAGATAACATGCAACCCGACAAGATTGATCGTGGAAAACGCACAGAACTCACTGGCGCCACGGCTCAGTTGGGAGACGGTATCTCCTGAACACGTTGTCTTATTCTGCGGGACCTACAATCACCTCAGAGAAGCATCACCAGCACTACATGCTCACACAGAACAACAAATAACCGAGGCCATAAGACAAGAGGACCAATGGACCACACTCAGTATACTAATAGATAAAATCTCGCACGTGGTATATGACGAATACAAACGAAATAGACAAAACAGAAGTCAACAACGTATGCAGCGAGCAAACACAGTGCATAGAGTGTACTAGCCAAGGAACCGAAATCGAGAACACGACAGGGACAACACGGACCCGGACGCGGACAGTGATCATCATTTAATAGACAATATTAGCGTAACTATAGTAGTAAGAACAAATATGAAATTAGAATTATATATTTTTGACGAGCTATAGCGTTCAATGAAAGAAATAAATCGCAATTTGCGATCAGTTATGACTTCACTGTACTAGGTTTGGATGGAATACCAAACTGTGGCGAATGAAAATTTGTGCCTGGCCTGGATTCGAACCCGGGATCTCCTGCTTACTAGGCAGACGCGTTGACCACTCTGACACCGAGGATAAAGTGACCAGCCAGACTGCAGAGGAGTGGTGGGAGACGTACAGGGAAGAGTCCTCTGCAGTCGGGCTGGCCACTGTGTCCTCTGTGGCGGAGTGGTCAACGCGTCTGCCTAGTAAGCAGGAGATCCCGGGCTCCAAATCCCGGCCGGGCACAAATTTTCATTCGCTATAGTTTGGTATTCCATCTAAACCTAGTACAGTGAAGTCATAACTGATCGCAAATTGCGATTTATTTCTTTCATTGAACGCTGTAGCATCTGGGTAGAGGGCATTTTCCCGTCCCAATGGCGGGATAGTATCACCATCCCAGTGCTGAGCCGCTGGAGGTAAATAGTTATCGCCGTATCAACCTCTTCAATGTAATGTGTAAACTCCTTGAATATATGGCGAGTCAGCAACTCATGTAGATCCTTGAAGCTCGGAGCCTCCTGGCTCCACAACAAGGAGGCTTCTGTCAGGGCCGTTCAGCACTCCGCCACAGAGGACACAGTGGCCAGCCCGACTGCAGAGGACTCTTCCCTGTACGTCTCCCACCACTCCTCTGCAGTCGGGCTGGTCACTGTGTCCTCGGTGTCAGAGTGGTCAACGCGTCTGCCTAGTAAGCAGGAGATCCCGGGCTCCGAATCCCGGCCGGGCACAAATTTTCATTCGCTACAGTTTGGTATTCCATCTAAACCTAGTACAGTGAAACCATAAATGATCGAAAATTGCGATTTATTTCAAATATGAAATTGTCGCTCTTTGTCACCGGCAAGACAGCACTTTAAACCTGTTTAACTGTTATACATAATACTAACGATGGTTAAGGATTGACGACTTGATGAGAATGCCAAGTCCTTGACTCTCAAGCATCACAAAGTGACGGACTCCATCCCCTCCATCTTTCTCTCTCCTATCATCTTCTTCTATTAAATAAATTCATGTTATTCATTCACTGTGATTTTCAACATAAACGTCTGTACTTGCTCTAGTCTTTACTTTTTCTTCTTAAATTGACATGTATTATTTCATTTTTTCTAATTATTACTTACAGTTTTATTTCATAAGCTAGTTAAGCTGTATATTGTTAAATTTAACTAGTTATAAGAAGAAATTATTCATTGTAAAAATCAATTACATGTGCAAAATACGACCTTATTTAGCCTCTAGATAATATGTCATTGTAAAAGACAGCAAAGTAAATAGATAAAAACAAATTTAATTTATAACACCAAACGAGGTGATGCAGAGGTAACACACTAGATGATGGTTCAAATCCACCTCCGGTCATGCAAATTTCAGTTTTCCGTGATATCCCTAAATGCCCCAGGCAAATTCTGGGTTGGTTTCTCTGAAAGAGCACGGCGTATTTCTGTCGCCATTCTTCACCAAAAATCCGAGCGTAAAATTCGTATCTAATGCCTGACTGAGCCGTGGTGTCAGTGGCTGGTCTACTTGTCACTTCCCTGCCGCCACTTGCTCCTTCTCTTAAGTTCGATTTCGGTTGTCGCTGCCATTAAGATATTTGGTGTTTCGTGGCTTGGCCCGGATGTACGGCGGCAGTGAGTGGCAGCTACGCAACGGTGCAAGAGGTCGGCGTCTGCAAGGCCTGTGCGGTAGGTGCTGTGACACTTCCTGGTGGCAGACGCTTCGGGGATAGCCGCAGTGGACGTCGCGCGCAGCCCGACTAGCTGGCACGTACAAGGCCTGGAGTTTTGTACCGTATGCAGCCCCTTGGTGAAGGCCTGTAACACCCCTTGGATAATGGAAGCATTTCTTCCGACATACAACACTATGAAGTAAATGTGTATAGTGGATCAATTTCTGTGAACTGCATTTCTGTGTTATTAACTTGATTGGCCACATTGGACCAGTTGAGTCGATCCAGCTCACTCTTTCTTTGAAGGTTGCAGTGCTCGGTTCTTGCGTTCCGCCCAGTAGTTCTTCATTCGCTCCGAACGTGGCTTCCTCAGTTCTTCTGAAATCTCCGCAGTGTTTCTGTGTGTCATTTCTGCTGGACATGGCTCTACATCTACATGGGATACTCTGCAAATCACATTTATATGCCTGGCAGAGGGTTCAACGAACCACCATTATACTATTTATCTTCCATTACATTCTCGAATAGCGCGCGGGAAGAGAGAACACTTGAATCTCTCCGTTCGAGCTCTGAATTCTCGCATTTTATTCAGATGATCATTTCTATGTAAGTGGGAGTCAACAATATTTAAGAAGAGTGTTGCTTTCTCTTTGTCCTTAGCATCTGCAATTTTGAGGCCAATTGCTTCAGATCCTGTTGAATTTCATTGACTCATTGTCCTGTCGTCTTTCCGAGACTTCTCATCACTAGTTGTCGTAAAATTCTGTTCTCTGACAGTCTTAAGATGTGGAAGAAATATGAGATTTCTGTGTTACGCTGTTGTTAATTTGGATATTTTGTCTTAGTAGTATCTTCCCGAAGTTCAGTATGTTGACTGTATGAAGTCTATATGCAATTGTACCTGAAAAGACAGTAATCTTTTCCTAAAGCCGTGCATCATTGCCTGATCAGTGAGCCGGGTGTTTCCAGAAGACTATTGTCATAGGTACCTGCAGGTGAAGGTTATTTATTTATTGGTTTTTTTCTGTTTCATAGGACCCAACTGAGAAGTGAGACTCCATAGTCACGGAACAAGTCAATACATTAATTGTTTCACAAGAATGGTAATAGAGAATTTTTAAGTAGTCCTTTGCACACGACAATCTTATGACAAAGTAAAAGAATCAATAAAGAAAAAAATTAATTAGCATAATTGTTTAACTTTTCTAGGACTTCTTCGACAGAATAAAAGGAGTGAGCCATAAGGTTACTCTTCAATTCAGATTTGAAAGCGTGTGGATTAGTGGTAAGATTCTTTAGCTCTTGTGGCAGCTTATTGAAAATGGATGCCGCAGAATAATGTACCAATTTCTGCACAAGTGTTAAAGTGGTGTGACGCAAATGTAGATTCGACTTCTGTCTAGTATTCACCGAGTGAAACATACTAACTCGTGGGAATAAGCTAATATTATTAACAACAAAATACATTAAAGAAAAAAACCTATTGTGACGCCAGAGTCAAAATTCCCAGACTACTGAAAAGGGTTCGACATGACGTTCGCGAACTTATACCAGATATTGCTCGAACCGCCCGTTTTTGAGCCAGAAATGTCTTTTTTGCATCAGGCGAGTTACCCAAAAAAAAAAAAAAAAAAACAAAAACAAAAACAAAAAAAAAACAAAAAAACAATGCCGTACGTCATAAGTGAGTGAAACTAAGCGTAAAAGACTACTTTTCGTGTTGAAAAATCCATTATTTCAGATATTTTTCTAATGGTAAATATAGCAGAATTTAGATTTGGAACAAGATCCTGAACATGGGTTTACCATGACAGCTTACTGTCTATATGGACACCTAGATATTTGAACTGTTCAGTCTCACTTATCACATGCGCATTACGTGTAATAAAAAGTCAGCTTTCGTCAAATGATGTGTTAGAAATTGTAAAAACTGAGATTTACTGTGATTTAACACCAAATTTCTTTATACAAGCCAGGAACGCATATCTTGAACTGCATTATTTGATACTGTGTCAATATTACGAGCAGCATCCTTCACTACCAAGCTGGTATCATCAGCAAACAAAAATATTTTAGTCACCTGTTATATTCGAAGGCATATCATTTATATAAATGAGAAACAGCAATGGTCCCAAAACAGACCCTTGGGGCACCCCACACTTAATTGTGCCCCATTGGGATTGTACGTCATAGCCATTTTCTACACTGCGGAGAATTACCTTCTGTTGTCTATTATTAAAGTAAGAGGTGAACCAGTTGTGAGCTACTGTTATTAGCTCAAGGTTACCTGAAAATCGAACATTAGTAAGTTCACTTTCTGAGGTAGTTTACCTGGCCATATTTCTATACTTATCTATAATACGTTTGCTGTTATAGTAGATCAACTAGTGGTATTTTACCGGTATCTGTTCTTATGTCTTTGATATAGTCTACCTGCTCGATCTTAGTTTCTCTGGTTTTCCCAAAATCGGTTGTATACTTGTTGTGAGAAACTGTGCTATTTGATTGTATGTTTACAGGATTTCTTGGCAGCTTGCGTCCCGTTTCTCTATCTTGGGCCCTAAGCAGCGACGTGTGCACCACCTGCGGTGTCGGCATCCCGTCGATGCGCGAGGACTATGTGACGGGACCTTTACCGGGGGCTGTTGCTGTTTTGCCAGTAAAGTAACTTTCGTATATCGTGCCAAGATGGAGTGTCGTAACTATCCCAATTTTGGCGCTAGCTAAATCTGGCCGGTTTAATGTATGATTTCCTCTCTTTGTTTCGTACTTTTCACCTCTATCAAATTTACCGGGTATTTAAACAAGCTGCAGCAGCAATTATTATTGCACCTGGTTTAAGTACTGTATTGACGCTGTCACCTTAGTCCCCTAACTTCGCAGTTATTGTGTGGTCGGTAGTAGGTAATTACCGTGAAACACAGACATTGTTATTGATATTTATGTAGCTGCACCTCAAGGGGGGTTCGTTAGCACGCTGTGTTTTTTCTTAACTTTCATGGGGTAAATTCTGCATTTAAGAAAATTTGCCAGTTGGACATTGAGTTTTTCAAAAATGTTCAAATGTTTGTTAAACTTAAGGGACTTAACTGCGGGGTCATCGGTCTCTAAACTTACAAACTACTTGTGAACTACCTTATATTAAAGACGAAACAGATATCCATGCCCGAGGGGAGATTCGAACCCCCGACCGTAGCGACCGTGCAGACTGTGACTGGCGCACTGCAGACCGATCGGCCACTGCGCCCGGCCATTGAGTTTTTAAAGAATTATGTTTTCATTTGGTTATTACCCCTACTTGTCTTGCAACTGATAATTCCAGACTGTAACTATCGTAGTTAAGTGGTGGCTCCTGTCAAATATTCCTTACAATGGTGGGTTTCATTGACAATTTTTCCGTCATTACATATTGAAAGGATTGATGAAAGCTCCGGGCCACAATTGTAATGTTTACGTGGCTACAAGTCACGACGATGTCTGGGGTTCCTATCTCACACTTGTCACCTGAATTATATCAGCAGCTAAGTATGAGGTTATTTACTTATTATATAAATCTTTTTTTACCTAACGTTAAATTTGAAAATCAAATTCTTGACGCTATTTAAATATATTGTTATTTTATCTAAGTGATTTAACTGTAATTAAAGAAATTAATGCTTGCTGGTTTATGAAGTTCTGTCGATCATAGTGCCGTCACTTGTTGGTTTACTGGACATTGTTATTGCCTAAAATCATTTTATTCATGTTGGTTTTAAAAATTTGTTATTTTATCTAAGTCTTTTAATTGTAATTAAGTTACTTAATGTGTGTCAATTTATTATGTGCGATAGTTATCTGTTGTTGTAAACCGTTCTGGTTCAACGAGAATGGAAAATCTATTTGTTACCAGATCTTATCTTCCTGGCAGTCTAAGTGTTATAACTTGTTTATTTTCTAGACGTTGTTATTGCTGAACCAACTTTCTTGATGTTTGTTTACTTTTTTATCTGATAATTAAATGAATTAATGCATGGCAATTGGCATGATATACAATAAAAAAGGGAACGGGAATTGACAAACGATTTACTTGTGGGTCCTACCTTCTTCCTAAAAGAAAGTATAAATAGGGGAAAAATCAGATGCCGGATACAGGAAAATAAAAAAGAAATTTGGAGAAAAGAAAAGCAGATGTATGAATATAATGAACTCAGTTGGAAAACAATTTCTCAGCAAAGAAGGAAAAGCTGAATGGTGGAAAGAGTACATAGGACTGTACAACGCAAATGAACTTAGAAACAATATTGTAGGAAGGGAAGATGAAATAGGAGGTACTACACTGAGAGATTCATTTGACAGAGCACTGAAAGACCTAAGTCGAAACAAGGATCCTGGAGTGGATGACACTCCCTCAGAACTACTGAAGTCTTTGGGAGAGCCAACAATGACAAATATTTTACATGGTGTGTAAGATATGAGACAGGTGTGAAAATTACAGAACCATCAGTTTAATAAGTCATGGTTGCAAAATTTTAACACGAATTATTTACAGAAGGATGGAAAAGCTGGCAGAAGCCCACCTCGGGGAACATCAGTTTGAATTCAGGAGAAATGTAGAAACACGTGAGGCATACTCACTTTACGGCTTATCTTAGATTACGGAAAGATAAACCTACATTTCTATCTTTTGTAGATCTGGAGAAAGCTTTTGACAATGTTGATTGGAATACACTCTTTCAGGTCTTGAAATCAGTAGGAGTAAACTATAGGGAATGGAAGGTTATTTAGAACTTGTACAAAAACCAGACAGTAGTTATCATAGTTGAAGGTCATGAAAGTTTGCAGAGGTTGGGAGGAGAGTAAGACAAGCTTGTAGCCTTTCTCCAATGTTATTCAATTTGTACACTGACCAAGCTATAACGGAAAGCAAGGAGAAATTTGGGGAAGGAATTATGTTGAATGTGAAGAAATAGAATCATTGCCTTTTGAGGATGACACTGTAATTCTATCAGAAACAGTGAAGGATCTGGAGGAACAGTTGAACGGAATGGTAGGTGTTTTGAAAGGTGTGTGTAAGATGAATATGAAGAAGAGCAAAACAAGGGTAATGGAGTGCAGTCTAAGAAAATGAGGCTATGCTGAAGATATTAGATTAGGTAACGACACAATAAAGGTGGTAGTCGAGTTTTGTTACTTGGGCAGTAAAATAACTGATGATTGTCGCAGTACGGAGGATATAAAATGCAGAATGGCAATGGGAAGAAAAGTTTTTGAAAAAGAGAAATTTGTTTACATCGAATATTAATTTCAACGCAAGGAGTTCTTTTCGGAAGGCATTTGTGTGGAGTGTTGCCTTGTATGGGAGTGAAACAGGGACGATAAACAGCGCGGACATGAAGAGGATAGAGGCTTTGGAAATGTGGTGTTACAGAAGAATGCTGGAGATTATGTGGGTGGATCGCGTAACTCATGAAGAGGTACTGGACAAAATTGGGGAGAAAAGGAATTTCTAGAAGAAGGGGTCGATTGGTAGCACACATTCGTAGACATGAAGGAATCGTGAATTTAGCGTTGGAGGGAAGTGTGTGAGGTACAAATCTCAGTGAGTGACCAAGTGATAAATACAGTAAGCATATTCAAATTGATGTTGGTTAGCGTTCTTATGAGGAGATGCTTTGTCAGGACAGAGTGGGGTGGAGAGCTGCATCAAACCAGTCTCCGGACTGAGGACCACAACAACAACAACACCAACGTTCCACTTAACCTAGTCTCAGGGACGTTAAGCCCTTAGCTTCCTTCCTGATTTATAACGGTTGCCAGTAACCAGTCTTTACAATTGTACACCACGTCTAAATTCCTTACTTCTGGAAACAGAAGCTCCACAGAGACTCCATTCGATCATACAGATGGCGACTACCTAGCGCTCGCGTAGTTTTGCAAGAGACGCAGGTTAAAGAGATGCGCCTCCATCACATCTCTCAAGCGCTCGGATAGAGGTCAAGATTGCCACAGAAGTTGCCGCACGCCTTTGCGGAGCATGCTGTGTTTCACGCCCAGACTGTGGGTGAGCTTTATCCCGTAGGAAAAACGCATAACCGGTACATCGTTCTTCACTAGCGAGTTTTAATTAAATTACGTTCCTATGGAGTATCTGGGATTCGTTTAATGGAAAAAACAGCATCTGGATAGACGATCCCTCTAAGCAGCTCCAAGTAATGGACCTTCCCAGGAGAGAATGGTCTTTGATCAACCGCTTCCGTACTGGTGTTGGTCGCTGTAACTATTGGAAATTCAAATGGCGACAGACAGAAGACCAGTCATGTGACTGTGGAGCAGACATACAAACAATGATCCACAAAATTATTAATTGCCCATTACGATCATTCTCAGGAGGGATGACCGAGCCGGCCGCGGTGGCCGAGGAGACTAAGGCGCTCCAGTCACGGTCTGCAAGGCCACTACGGTCGGGGGTTCGAATCCCCCCTCGGGCATGGATATTTGTGCCGTCCTAGTTCGTAAGTAGTTCATAAGTAGTTTGTAAGTTTAAGGACTGATGACCCCGTAGTTAAGTCGCATAGACTATACAAACATTTGAACATGTTTTGAGTGATGACCGAACTCCATATAGTTAGTCAGGAAGCTGTCCAGTGGTTAAAGGAGTTGGACTTGGCTCTGTGACAGAGATATGTTTTATCTTATTAATTAGACACTAGTATATTTTACTAAAGTATTAGATGTAGCTGACATTATACCATACGATATATCGTCAAAGTTGTGTGACTGGATCCGAGATTCACTGTCAGAAAAGTCACAGCTCAAAGTAACAGACGGGAAAGCATCGCCTGAGGCAGCAGTGATACCAGGAGTCTCCAAAGAAAGTTTCACAGAAACTTCGTTGTTCCTAATCGATAAGGAATTAAGAACCCCCAGAAAGAAGATCGTCATGAAAGAAAGTAAATAAAAAAATGGAAAGTCATTCTTCGTTTCGTTCATTTATCGGACAATTTTATATGCACATTCAAAGTATTTTTATCTCATAAGAAACTTTCACGTCACGGAGACAGCACGTATACGAATCATAGCAAGGCCGTTTAATACAGGACAGTGTTTGCAGCATTGTAATGCGCATGCGCGGATGAGGTTCAAATTCTCTTCTGAACCCTCTGGGGGCAGCATATGGGTGCTCCCGCCGCAGGGAGTGGCGTAGGGAAACGCTGCTTTCAACATTGGCGTTGGAGCTGGTACGGACACCAGCTCCGGGTTACTCGAACTCTGGCAGTTGCGCACGAATGGTCCCGAAGAAAGAAAACGGAGCTACTGCGCACCTCGTCTTGTGGGTGCCCAAATCCTCAATGAAGATATCACCCGCTTTTGTTACTTGTTTTGGGCACATTGAAGATTCATAAAAACACGCCATAGTTGGTAAAATATAACTATAAATTAAAGACGTACTAACTGTAAAAGCTTTCAGAAGATCCGATCATGAATAATAACATAGTTACTATTCTTCACCTGGCAAGAATAGCCGTATGGTTAGCAGCATCGCGCTGCGCCGTCGAAGGCAGTGGGTTCGAGACCAACTGCAAGCTATTTTATTTGAAACACAATCTTCTCTTTAACAGATAAGGGAACAACAATGACTTTTGTATTGTTACTTGCCACATATCTTTGGACGTTTTAACAAATGTGTCGCGAGTCTCAGGGTAAATGACATTTATACTCTTCGTTGTAACAAATATTTAACTGTTTGAAAACATGTGGGGAGAGCAGAGTTTGAGCATGTGTAAGGTTAGGAGGGGGTGCTGTTTACAGTGACACGTGACCCGAAAGTAACTTGTGTTTAAAGGTTTGTTCAGCTTAAGGGGTCATCAGTCACTAAGCTTGAAACTATTTACGAAGTACCTTATACGAAAGATGACACAAACATCTATGCCTGAGGGGAAATTCGAACTCCCGAAGGGGAACGGCCTCCCGCATCGGAGCATAGCGCCTCAATGCGCTTGGCCACTCCACCGCGGCCGAAAGTTGCTTGTCTCTTTATCATCACAGATTCATTTTGATACAGTCATTTAACCGTGTAAGTTGCTTGCTATATGTAGTGTTCATGTGCATATTCATATGTTGTTAGTGTTTATTATCAAAGAAAAAATGACCAACGTTCAGTATCTTTTAGAAACGAATTCCCCAGCTGTAAGCTTGGAATAAAAGTGTGAAATAAAAAAGCTTGGTAGGCCGGCGCTTCAGCTCGAGTTGAAGCAATCGCAAACAAGCTGGGGTAAGATATTCTGCAGATCTTTGAAGAAAATAATTCTAAAAAGGGCGGGGGAAAATCTAGGTGCTTTCTCCCGGAGCCACTCGCAGAAGTGCGCCAAATTGTCTCTTTGGTGACCGAGCGGCGGATGGGTGGTGGGAAGTGGATGGGAAAGGGGGGGGGGGTGCCGAAACAAACATGGATTCTCCGACACTATCATGATCCGACACTCAAAGAAGTGAACCCACAGTCATCTGAAGCTCCAGCCGTCACTGTTGCTAGGCTACTTTCTTAAACATCAAGCAATAGTCAGTCTATCATTGGAGGGAAGAGTGTGTATTTGAAAAGAGGCGGAGATGTATAAAATCCTAGAGAGCTACATAAAACCAGTACTTGGACTAACAAGGAAAGTACTTGGGCTCGAACAATCACATATACACCAAAATCGTAAGAGAGATAATGTAAAGATCCCTTAATGCACTAGTGATACTCCCGCATCTGCAAAACTCTGCAGTCGTCCATTAGAGGCCTTTGCGTGTGCCTTGCCGCATTGCACAATGACTGCCGGTACGCCACTCGGCACCAGTAGGGACGGTTCAGTGTGCTATGAAGTTTCCTTTTGGGACATTATTTGTGTGGTGATTGGTAATCAATCCCGTTGATGTATTGCGATTGTTTGGGATGAAGTTACGAACAACCCTTCGTGAAGATGGTATTGGTGTAGAAGATGAATCATTCGCATGTTTGCCATGCGATCAACATGCATTTCTTCACTGTGCATTTTTCAATCATTCATATTGCTCGGAGCATTTTATTGAAATTCCCAGTTTACATTTATAGTCAAGATTTCTGTATGCGTATCACGTCTACAAGTACATCTACAATACTGTCAAGAGGATGGTGGCAGAGGTTTGCAGAAAAACGACACCCACCGTCACATTGAGGGTTATGTAATAGTCCTGTAACCAAACGTTCATATATATATGTTTGTTCGATTCCAATTACTTTCCTTGCAAGACCACAACAACAATAAATTAGTAAGAATGAAATATGTACTCAATATGTATTTGTAATTGGCTAGCTTCACATTTGTCAGCTACAATCTGTAGAAGTGTGACAACTGCTTCCATATTCGCTACCAGCAGCAATAATATGCGAATGGGGATTCAATTGCTAGTTTCCAAAACAGCTATTCTGGTCGCGAATCTCCAACGGTTACTGACGTCGCTGCCTCTCAAACCGTTGTTACCTGGTGCGTTGGGCGCCTGTTGCGGACAACGCGTGCTCCGCTGCCGGCTGGCAGCCACTCACCTGTCAGCGCGGCCGTCAGCAGCAGCAGCAGCAGCGGCGGCGGCGTCAGCGGCGTCAGCACGCCGCGCTGACAGTCAGCCCGCGGCAGCGCCATCACCATATGCGGCCGGCACCTGCAACACAGGCACGCACGCGCGGTTAACCGCAGTCCAGCACCACGCCGCGCTGAACAGCCGTGCGTCACGTGTAGGACGCCCAGCTAGAGCCAGCTGCATTCACTGCAGCTAAACTACTATTTCGATAATATGATCAGGCTAATATGTTACTCACCGCATGGCCGCAAGTCCAGCATTAGAAAAGCCGGAGATTATGGCTTTGCGTCAGTACATGTGTAAATGTGTGAATAACACTATGAGACTCTTTTTTGTGATCAAGCGTAGTGGCCTCAAGTTATGTGTGTATGAATGTCCTTTGAAAGTACTTCACGAGGTTTGTCATAACTGTTTTGAGGTGATTTGTATAATATCCGCAAGCCATATGACGGTGTTGCGGAGGGTACCCTGAGTACCACTATCGCTTCTCCCTCCTATATCCAGTCGACGCGCCATTTCTTTTAGCCTGCTAGTCTCACGAAGCACGAAAAAAAAAAAAAAAAAAAAAAAAAAAAAAAAGAAGTTCAAATGTTTGCAAATCTATCGGACCAAACTGCGTGGTCATCAGTCCGTAGGTTACAAACTATTTAAACCTAGGTAAACTAACCTAAGGACAAACACACATCCACGCCCCAGGGAGGACTCTAACCTCCACGGCGAGCAACCGCGCGCTCTGCAGCGAGGCGCTTTAGACCGCTCGGCTACTCCACCGCGGCCACAAAACACGACGAACAACCACAGCAACCGTCCTACTTGACGTCTGCACATTGACCAAGACTGCGACACACAGCGGGCTTCTTCGGCGAGTTAGTGCCGCCATTTTGATCCGACCTCGTATATCGTGGCGTTCAACTGTTTCTATAAATGGTGGGATAACTGTGGATGAATATGACATTATCGTCAACAACGAATCAATATTCACTGACTGGTCTATCGGTTCTTGACAGAATATTTGATACATTATGAATGAAATACGCAAGATAACTGTGATGTATTCTGCAAATTTATTGGTTTAAGAATTTGGCTCTTACGCCATCATCAGGTAAAAGTTACAAGTTTAAGTTTCAAAGCTATTAAGTTGGTACATAAATAACTTTCAAAGGAGACTACTGCTTTGGTTTATAACTAACATGCGGAAAATTATTACAATTCAAGTTGTGGTGTAAATTCCTGTCATTGATAAAATATGTGACAGTATAATAAATTATGTCGTTTTGCTAAGAAATGTAAAGTGAAACAATAGAAATTGGCTGAAAAATATTGATCAAAAAATTATCTTAACCAGGTCTAATGTCTGGAAACAAGCAAGCTTTGAGAATATATGTTAAAATTTTAACTGGTTACATTAAATTTAACAAAAAATATCTTAAGAAGAATGTGACAAAGTTGGATAAACATCTGTAAATATATGTTAAAATTTTAACTGCTAAATTAAACTATGGTTACCAGTAAAATAAGACATTACAGCTTATATCACATATGCAGTCGAAACAGTTGTGATTAAACAATAATTTTATAACTAGTAAAATAAGGCATTACATTTCATATCTGGTAAACAACCAAACAGTTGTGATAATGGCGTAACAACCGAAAACCGTTTCGTAAACCAATAAATTTGAAGAATATCTCACAGTTACCTCGTGTGTTTCATTCATAACAAATAACTAATATTAACTGCCACGTTCCAAAATGGTAACGTGCCCCCCCATCCCTCCCCCCCCCACCCCCCACCCCCAACACACACAATCAAAACGTTTCAAGAGTGCTTAGTAAAGCATCAGTAATTTATCAGTGCTACCCCTTGAGTAGCAGATTTTTCATATCTCAACATAACCGTACGGGAAATTCTAGAGCGGTGAGTGAGGACCAAATTTATATTTCCTTCTTCGTTGAAGTAACTGGATGATGCTTTGATACAAGAACGGACAACAACGCTAGCTGTTGATATTACTTTTTCCACCCTTCTTAGAATGTGCTCTCGATAGCTACTGCACAGTGTGAAACGAGTAATTGAAGGGTTTGGTGCAAGAAGAACGCAACTCCACTTTTCCCTGTTTGTGTCAAATTGTAAAAAAAAATGTTTTAAACATCCAGGTTTCACCAAAACGAAAAAATTGTCAGCCTTGTTTAGGCTATGGGGGTATCTAATACTACTGACGAGGATACACACAAATGCATGCAATCAGGTACGTGCAATAAAGTTTTAAATTTTGGAGCTGCCTCCGTTTTACTCCAAAGTGAATGAAAAACTGTTTGTAGGATCATTTTCTTCATAATTAACCATATTTCTGTTACAAGAAAGTACAACATTATTGGCATAATACATTAATTCTACAGTTCTTCTCCAGTCTTCTAGGTCCCCTTCAGTCGCCTCAGGATAGTTTGAAGCATCTGACGTCAACCTGTCGTAAAACAGCATTTCGCTTTGCCCAACATACTTTCTCGCCAGGTCTTTGACATCTTTATACGTTTGTCCTTTAACAAAAAATGTTCAAATGTTTGTAGAACTTATAGGACTTATCTACGGGGTCATGAGTCCCTAAGCTTACAAACTACTTATGAACTACCTAAGACTAAGGACGGCACAAATATCCATGCCCGAGGGGGATTCGAACCCCCGACCGTAGTGGCCGTGCAGACCGTGACTGGAGCGCCTCAGTCCCCTCGGCCACCGCGGCCGGCTTGTACTTAGTGATTAAATACTTAGTGATTAAATATTTTCTTCTTTTATTGTTCGATAATGATACGTAAGGGTACTTCACAAAAAATTTCTTCAACGTGTCAACAAAGATGAAAATAATTCTCTGGTCCACATCAGTGAAATGAGATTAGGAGCTGGTTCTTCAGATAATGCGAGCATAGTCGACTGATAGAAACACTCTTTCCATCTTCCTCAAACACTTTTCTATATTATCGAACGCTCTGTCGCATGGCATAAAGCAGTGGCCTGATTCTGAGAATCTATGAACGATCTATTGGATTTAACTGTTGGGTGGAACTGAATCTTTCTTGCACCAAACGAAGGTTTTTTTTGCATGAGATACAATGTTCAACTCAATAGAGCCAAAAAGTGGAGGTGCCTCCTTCTTGCGCCAAACCTCTCAATTAATTTTAGCTTGCAAGACGTTCGTACCTGTTCACGATATGTGGCCACCTCAGTATTATCAGGACGTTAAAAATACTGAAATATAGTTATTTGTGCTGGAATATCCTGCTGCCTGCAGTAAGCAGAAAAAACAGCGCCGGAGCGGCACAGCTCGGCCGCGTGGCTTGAGAACACATGCACGCACGCCACGTCCGCCCCTGTGCATTCGGGTTCGCTCCGCCGTGTATTTTTAACGGGACTCTCCATGTTTGTGCTGCTCCGGTTTATTATTTCTTCTGCCATTAATAAATAATGCGCTAATTAGCGGGTTTAAATTTTTAATGTAGGATGCTCCACATTTGTTGACTTTTCTGCGACGGGATGTTAGCGTCGCGGGCAATTTCCTGTTTTTATTTTATTTTATTTTTTATTCCGCTCCAGAGGTCTGCGCTGGTAAAACATTGGTTTATCCACGTCTTCCGACAGATGGCTAAAGCGAAGTAAAGCAATAAAGCGAATGGCACAGAGGGAACGGGAAAGAGCGAGCGTATGTCTCTTTAAAATACAACCCTGAGGACAACCCCTCTGGCTTTAAAAGCACTCTGCAAATAAATAAATTTCAGGAAAGGTATTCCGTTTTTCTTGTAATATTTACTTTCGTGGCCATTGAGCTCAGAAAATGCTGCTGCAGGTGCATTGACGACATTAGTATCAGTGTTATCTTACTGGGGGAGATGATCGCTAGAACAGTCGTAACGTAACAAGTAATTGTCGTCTGTAACAGTGTCACAAGTAAACTGCATTGAAAATTTTCGATGGCGGGGCAATTTAATAACGGGATTGCGCGCCTCTTATGCCGACGCATTCACTGGAATACAGTTGACATTGAACTTTCAATTCCACTCCGCAGTTCGCTTCGACTTTGTCTACAATAGTTTGGTTTTTGTTGTACATGACGTTCTGTGGTACAGTCGCAGACATAGAGAACTCAGAAATACAGTAGTATTAACATCAGACTCCTTGTGAAGTTCAATAAGTGGTTACCCAAATGTTTTCGTATGTTAAAACAAACGAGGCGGTGAAATGACTAACACACTGCACTCGCTTTCTGGAGGACCGTGGTTTAAATCCGTTTCCTGCTGTTTCACTGATGATCGCGTTGTCCCGGGGATGTTAAACTCTAAAAGCCAATTCACACTGTCCGTCAGGTCACGTCACGTCATGTCACCGTTCGTCAGAACATTCAACGAAGTATTTCTAATGGCGGCAATCACACTGTTCGTCACCGGACCGTCACGTTACGTCACGTCACGTCAAGCTTTCTCGAGAAGAATGTTTTGACGGAACGGTCGTTACATCGGAAATTAACCTATTTTCGTCACGCGATTTTCATGCTGTAGTCGGCAGTTACACGGCTTACATGAAAATGTGTTTTATTAATCTTTATTATATTATTACACTTTGGTTTAGCGGTAAATTACAAATGTTTCATGACGACCTAAAAATTTTTTCTCAATTGAGTGTGCTCTTAAAAGCGAGGTCGGATATCTGAAAAAGAAAAGAGTTTTATATTTTGCAATATAGTGTAACAGAAAAGAATAAAGCAAATTGTTTATTTGAATAAGATTGTAATTTGATGACGCAATTATCATTAAATAACATTTAAAATGAAAAAGTTATTGCTAAAGAAGGACGAACATTCAGTTGTATATGACGGTGTTAACAATTTCAGCGGGCAAATCGTAACGGATAAAGTAAACAGACTATTTATGCTCTCATAAATATTGTTTGATGTGTTGGTAATTCGTATTTTTTTGGCTCGAAAATAGATGTCGATGTTGTGAAGTGTTTCAGTTCCCAGCAGTTTCCCACATTAAGCTGAACAAAAACATACATTGTAAATTTGATTTAGGACGTCAATAACATTTAGCGTTGTCGTTTACTCAGTTCCAGTACTGACATATGACTTTCAACATCTGGGACTGGGAAAAGCGAATTGGCGTCACGGATTGTGGCGGACAGTGTGAATACAACTTGACGTAATGGTTCCGTGATGTGACGTTGACGTGACGCACAATGTGACTTAGCCGTAATCTCCCTAACTCTTTTTCCGGATGTTAAATCACGTGTTTTTCAATAGTGTTATGCGTCTGTTTCTACATAAGGCTAACACTTTCCAGAAGGCTAATCTATGAAGGCACTGACCTTTCCATCTGACTATAGAGAAAATGTATTAAAAGATATGGTACTTAGTTTACTTAGTCTTTGACATCTGTTTGCTTTCTATGTGACTGCTTGTAGTACAAAGTACAGCACACAGTAATGCTTTACAGTGTACAGTGTCCTCCGTGCAGTGTTTGGCCTGTTACGAGTTACCACAGGAGGCTTAGCAGCGGCGTGGGCAATCAGGTACCGAAATTTAAAACTGTATTCCTCTCTGTCCCCTGTCTTTTGTGAAAGATGCTAATCTCGGAACCTACACAGCAAATTTGCACAGGGTTTTCACATAAAACTTGTACGTGACTTGTGTGAAGATACGTGCTACATATCATCACCGTCGAACCAAGTCAAATAAAAAATAATCACACTGTAAAATATCAGGTGGCCACCCTGTCGAAAAGTATAACACAGTACACAAAAACCCAGTAGACGGATGTTAAATTCGTAGTACTATTATACAGCGGTCTTACTGTTCTTTATTTAACAGTCACTGACAGCGGTTTGTTCAGAAGCTTATGTCAACAACAGAATTAAGTGACACACTTTTCTCTTTTCGAATTAAAATGAGTCTGCCTCTTTAGGCCTGTGTGTTTGTCTCTCTGCACACCCATTTTGTCCCATTTGGCGGTCAGAATTAACATAGTTTTATTAGCATACATTATTTGTGAAATCAAGATATCTGCAGTATATGTCAGATGATATTCGTATGCAAAGATTAAACAGTAATAATCAGATAGGTTTAAGTTCAGATTCTTTGGTCTGAGAGCAGTAATGATAAGCAGTATGTGGAGAGGTTGTGGTACGCAGTTACAAAAATTGGAAGCTATTTGCCCTACTATGGGAGCAATATATATTTGACTGAATTTTTGTAAATAGTATTTTCATAAGACAGATAGCATTTATGATATTCTGTGGAAGAACACTAACAATTTTCTTTGAACATGTAAGGTAAACCAGTGTAGTTTTGTATATGTAATTTTGAACTTACAATAATCAGTCAGTTTTGCATTAATAAATGTGTGAAGAAAAATATGTTTTGTAGTTGTGATGGTAAGAAATGTTAGAGAAATAATTGAGTACGGGAAATAAGAAAAGTTTTTTTTTTTTTTTTTTTTTTTTTTTTTTTTTTTTTTTTTTTTTTTTTTTTTTTTTTTACGATCAGTTGGAAATAATAAGGGACCACAAAAGAGGAAGGCGATACCTACAGAATCAGGCACAATAACGATCTCCACGAACATCAGGAAGACATAGTCAAATGTACGACAAAAAGGTGAATTTAACACTGACAGTCCATCCTGCATCCTGTCTCTCACAAGCAAGAAGTGTACGGGCACCACCAGGCCTAAATTGACGGATTTAAGGAAGAAGGCTCAGCCAGAAAATGAAGGCATACTTGGCCAAGAAAAAGCAGAGGACCCTAGAGTTAAGACAAGCCCCGTGACCCCTAGTAAGCCGAAACTGAAATTAAGTAAATAAATAAATAAATAAAAATAGTGGTGTCAATACAGGTATTGTTAAGGTTTTAACGATATAATTAGTAGACTTTAATTTTATATCAGATATTAATATCCATTTACTACCTTTCATTACTTATTATGATTTCTAATATCCACAATTTACTATACTTCATGTGTTGTCGATTGATACCTTGTGTCATTGAAACACGCAAGTTCGTATATAAAATTTAAGTAGTTTGATGAGAATCAGCCGCGTCGGATTAGTCGTGCGCACTGGGTCGCCGTGCAGCGGTCGCACTAGTCGTAGCTTTCAGGGGTTCGAGTCCCCCCCCCCCCCCTTTCCACCACCCTAGGGCATGGGTGTTTATGCTGTCCTTAGGTAAATTTAACTTAGTTTAAGTAGTTTGTAAGCTACGGACTAACAACCACGTAGTTGAGTCAGATAGATTTACAAACATTTGATAACAATTACAGCAAAAAATGTTTGAATACGATAAGTTGTTTGACAAAACGAGCGTTTCCTTGTGCACAGGCTACCAAATAAAATATTGACTGTTAAGTCTCATATTCATTATAAAGTGCACTAGTGTTCGGTTACATTTGCAAAAGAGAAAATTACAGTGTTAGTTTTGTGATTACGTGTTCACAAAAGTATTTGCATTTAATTTTCAAAATGGTAAGATGCATACATTTTGAGTTCATTTTTTTCATATAATTACGTTTTTTACCATAGTGATTGTTGAATACTGGAATGTTGAATTTCAGGGGACTTGATGTGAAATACCTTCCATTTTTAATGTGAATCATTTTGGTTTCATAATCAGAGTACTTGTAATTCAATTTCAACAAAGCAGTTACAAAGGAATTACATTTGTAAGATACCTGCTATGGGACGGTATACATTTCATATTCAAATGTACTGCGAATTTGAGACCAGTGTCAAGCTAGTCAGGCATGGGTCATTTATCTTTGTTTGCTGTCTCCATTAGAGATTTATGAGACGTGGTCATACTTATGCACTTGGATAAACTTTAGAGTCTTGACCACTAATTTAAATTTATTGAGGCCTTACTAGTTTCAGCATTCCGTCATTATCGAAGACATATATTTTAAAACTTATTAAGAAGTGAAACTAAACATTCCTTTGAAAAATGACTGTCAAAGACATATGTCAAAAATAAAATAAATTTAAAATTTAAAGTTCCTGCAGAACATCCCTGTAGAATGGTCAAGTGCATGCCTTCGATAATTACGGAATGTCGAAACGCGTAAGGCCTCAATAAATTTAAATTAGTGGTCAAGACTCTAAAGTTTATCCAAGTGCATTTATCTTTGGTTGCAGACTTATTTTTCGATGGCAGTACTATCGATATTTGATACGGTGATAGTACTGTTGCCGGGAAGTAAGGTTGTGATTATTGAGAGTGCAGACTTTGCTAGGCGCGCGGATGAGATTGCAGAAGCTTGGGGACCGTAGTTGTGTGCAGTTGTCGTTCCGGCGGGATAGCCGAGGAGACGAGATTTTAGGACTTGAATGCTGAGCCAAGCTGTTTGTTTAAGATATGGGGACGAAAAGGAATAGACGACGTTGGAGAAACGAACTTTTGAAGTTTTTATAAGGTAAAGTTTTTCATGAAATACTTGGCATGTTTCTATGGCACAACTTCGCATTGTTAGGCTGAACTGATGGTAACAGTAACGGTCGGGAATGTTCTTGCTGTTAGCTTGTGGTCTCACGATTCATGCTAGGGACCCCTTTCTGTGTTAGGAAAAGTATTTGTGCAGTTAGTTTGGTGTTGCGCAGATTTATGCAGTAAGTGAAGGTGAAAAAAGTATCAGTTTTTGTCAAGCTTAAAGTTCAGTATGATTTACAGATGTCAGCGTAGGACAATTCATACAGTATTCCGGTTAACAAGTGTTTGCACCGAGTCAGATTACTTTGATAAATATTGTGTTCGTTACAGTCCGTTAAAGATTGTTAGTTCAGTCAGAAACACGTTTGTAGGGCCAGAATTATTAACTCAGTGATTTTTATTATCAATAATTTTCAGACAGTTTTTACGACATTTTCATACAGAAACAATTAGCAGTTTGTGTCTCATTATAATAAACATTACGCAGTCAGATAGGTTTTGCAATACCTTTACATTCCCATAGAATACAGTTAAAATACGCAGTCAGGTTAACATAACGTTGTACAAAGGCATTCAGCAAAAACAAGTTCAGACACACATCAGACAGAAAAAATGTAAAAGAGAAGGAGAAGCGAGAATCTTTCACACTCTCGATGGCGAATTCTGTGAGCTACTGACCAGTGTGCATTTTGCGTCGTGGTGCATTATCTTCTCGTATTTATTTTTCAAGCGTTGCAAAACTAGTAACTGACATGATTCACGAGAAAATACTTTGAACACAAATCAGTATATAAATTTCAACAGTTCAAGCATAAAAGTTTCAGAAACACGACAATTTAACGAATATTTTCTTGTGTGTTGCACAAAACGCGATAGTAAGCGAAAACCTTTCCTTATATTCCATTTCATAAGCCGGCTGTATGGATTGCTATTGATATATGAAGTAACACCTCAACATTTCGTATTTAATTTCGTATTTTCTCTTTATTTTAGTTAAGATGCCAGCAAAACAAAACAAAATATGTAGTTACTGTTAAGTATAATAAGATATAATATTATAATAAGATCGAAAACCTATCTCTTGTAAAACCTTTACATATCCATATTGTTTCAGATGACTGGCGCATGATTGTACAATTATAAATAGACCAACACACACACATTCAGCCGATTGTGGCTGTTGTTAATTCGTTAGACATGTATGAAAGCTGCGTCTACTTACTTCATTATCTAGATCGACCCTGGTCATGGTAATAGTCAACTAAACAAAGCTCTGCAAATAGTAACAATGATTTACCTAAACTAGTAAATAAAGGATTTACAACATAAATAGCTGAGGGTGAGTGTTAGTCTATTAAAAAGTCTTGTAAAACCAATCACAAGTATACGGACATTTGGGAATAAAAGCGACTCTATTGAAGATTATGGAAGTTACTTGCATTAACAATATTTATTTTTTCTTAGTTTTTATTTTTTCCTTCAGTAAGGTGTACGAACGTGAGTCGGTAGATAAGTCGCAGAGGTAGACAACCCAGGAACCAAATAGAAGTTCGGCTCTTGAACTCCAGGATTTTAAGGTCTTCTCGAACGATGGGACGAGTGTTTAAATTTACTGGTGGAGCCATGTGAAAAGTCAGGCTTGTGAACGCAGTACTGGCGTGTCTACCTCAGTTTGCGACGTATTTACTGACTCACCATCGTATTTGAAAACTTACTTTATTTACAAATAGCCGGTTTCAACAACCTGGCATCTTCAAATCTTGTGGAATAACTTATGCAATATGCATCTCACCTCCATAATTAGAGCAAATCTCGATAGTAATATCGCAGCCCCACATAGGCTTGTGATTAGCATAACCTCAAATATGTGAACGACCCATAGCGGCAGCACTTAATGTTACGTGACATATCACATATTACGGTGACGAGCACGCCTTCATAGACAGACACAGAGGACGCTATGGATCTTCAAATATCTCATTAAATGTAGATGACAGGCTTGTTTAGTGCTGCTGTGCAGGCATATAACGCTGACGTCCTTCCAGAAGGACAAGAACGGCAGCTTCCTTTTTGTTATTGTCTGGAAGAATTCGTGTACAGAGTCATATTTTACTTCTTTGAATCGACTGCTCCCATTGTAGATCAATTTTAGCT
The DNA here is from genome assembly GCA_026315105.1 of Locusta migratoria. Classification (NCBI taxonomy): domain Eukaryota; kingdom Metazoa; phylum Arthropoda; class Insecta; order Orthoptera; family Acrididae; genus Locusta; species Locusta migratoria. The sequence goes on along the minus strand of CM048744.1, from coordinate 810,740,733 downwards.
TTCATTGCTGATTGCAAAGTGATCGGATGCAGCTGCAAAGTTAAGGTTGGTACAGAAGATACTGAAAACTTCCTCTTAGTTGGCTTTATATTTATGGAACTTCCTCCAATTTTTGAGACATTTATATGTATATATTTTATCTTACATGATGTTTTAATAGTAATGATTCGTCAGATTAAAATTATAAAACATTAATTTTGACGTCATACCAGAAAGAAGGGCAATATTGCAAAACAAATGGCGTGATTGTGATAAAAAATCACTTATAACGTTCTTGTGTAGTCAAATGAAGGTAATAGCTTCTGAGAAACAAATAAATCAAAATAATTCCGTGCTATCTGGGTTAATACTGACATGTGCTCCCATTATGGAGATGAGATGCATATCATCACATAAATACGCTAACACGAAAATTGTGGTACAGATTACTAATTTATTCGTACAAGAAGGCCAATGAAAGTTACATAATTCGAAATATTGTTTGTCGTAGATTTCACGCATATAAATATTATGTGTGTATTTAGCCATTAAAAGTGGTAAAAGGAAGTAGAAATTTTCCTATCTACAGGTTGGATCAAGTACTACATTCTCCAACAGTCAGCTCACTGATAGGCTATTCGCCTCGACCAAAGACGCTGTAATGCAGTGCATTTGCAATATTAAAATAACGTATTAAAATAAGTGAATATGGAAACATGGAGTTCACCCAACTCACTTTCTTGTCCCGTTCAAATGCTTTATTTTCGCAGTGATTAAGAGTGGTTAAAGGAAATGGATGTTTTGATATAAATGCCGATATAGAGGATGATGCGCCGGGAGAGGCATGTAGCGGTGCACGGGTGGAACTACGAAGTCGACATGTTGTCAGCTCTGGAATTATGAATATCGCAGTATCGAAATAACAGTATTTCTTGGTGTTGTATAAATATACGAACACCGAAATTGCAGTTCCATTTCAAATATTAGGCTAATGAAAGTTATATAATTCGAAAATGACATGAGAAGTATATACTTCCATTTTTATTTGTTGTTATTGTGTTAGGAATTTTCCTTAACACGTAAAAGATACCGTTTCATACCTCCCAGTGCCGGTTAAATTTTACCAAATATCCCAGCGGCGTCCTATGTTAATTTTGGCAACAGATGCTGAATAGTGAGAATCCTGTGACTCTTCATTTTAGCCAATCGCTTGACAACGCTGATGTTTTCTCGTGGAATATTCGCTTTACGAGCCGGCCGCGGTGGCCGAGGCGACTGAGGCGCTTCAGTTACAGTCTGCACGGCCACTCCGGTCGGGGGTTCGAATCCCCCTCGGACATTGATATTTGTGCCATCCTCAGTTGTAGCTAGTTCATAAATAGTTTGTAAGTTTAGGGACTGATGACCCCGTAGTTGAGTCCTATAAACTCTACAAACATTTGAACATTTTTCGCTTTACGAGGGCAATTATTTTTACTGAGCGGACGAGGGTACATCCAAGAACCTATAAACCATAAAGCAGGAACAGCATTATTTGTTTACTTCATGGTCTGTACGATACACTAATAGTCATTCTATGTGGTTCGAAAAAATAGGCATGGATTTTCTATCGTGTTGTTGATGTTGCCAACATAATCACGCAAGGCCGCCGACATGATATGTAAAATTTTACCCCCAGTGACCATTGTAAACACAAGTAGTCGATTTTGAAAAAATGTTCAAATGTTTGTTAAGCTTAAGGGACGTAAGTACGGGGTCATCAGCCCCTAAACTTACAAACTACTTATAAACTACTTACGAACTATGACGACACAAATATCCATGCCCGAGGGGGGATTCGAACCCCCGACAGTAATGGCCGTGCAGACCGTGACTGGAGCGCCTCAGTCCCCTCGGCTACCGCGGCCGGCAGTCGACTTTCGACCACAGACAATACTAGTTTTACAAATTACTCCACAAATCTGAAGAAACTGACTATGTCAATGTAAATGAAGTCAATAAATAGAAGCGATCCCGGCAGAGGAATACTATTAAAACTAATAACTTATTTCAATAAATGGTTCTAACGCGTGAATCTGGTAGCGTGAAGTGTCATGGGGAATAAATTCTGCTGTGAACAGGATCCAGTGACGCGTCTCTGAAATGTCAGTAAAAATCACCCAAAGAGCGCGTAGCCGCGGAATCGGCGCAGGTAGCGGCGGAAGCGACCTGTTAAGCAGGCTGCGCGCAGACAACGAGGTGGCGGGGACAAAGGCGGGCCAACTATTGTGGGAGCGCAAATGTAGCGCTCGGCGTTGGCGGCGGCGATGGCGCATTTTTGGCACAATGGGCGGCTTGGCGCGGCGGGCCACGCACGGCCAGCCTTTGTGCCGCCGCCATTCACTCGCGGCCGCCATCGGCAGGTATTTAAACATCGATCCCCGGCCCTTGTCCGCGCTGCCGCTGCCCGCTGCCGGCTAATTGCGCTGCAGCTTGTGCACCGCACGACGCTCTTGTTCCCTGAACGGCGGGCAACCCGCGCCACTTCACTGTCGGCCGGCTTGCCTACACGCTAGGCGCCTCTTGCCGAGCTTCGGCAAATTAACCCTGGCAACATAGAGTGACGGAGTGGAGGGGGTGTACTCATTCTTCTGAAAATAATGACATCTACATTATATTTTACAAATCTTAAAAATATTTTCTGTTTCAATTATGTCTCCTACCTGATTAGATGAATTTGTCAGAGCTCTTGTAACGTTTCTGCTACGTTGCACGCTTCCTACAAAATCTGTTACCGACATCACAAACTCGAAATATCAGACACCTAAATAAAACTTCGCTACCGGAAATGTAAAATATCACGTTTTCGCGTTCAGTTTGAAATATGTTTAACACTATTCTTAGTACATCTTTATGAAATAGTACGTTGATTTTATCATAACTTTGGCTGAAACTTCCTGGCAGATTAAAATTATGTGCCGGAACCGGGACTCGAACCTGGGACCTTTGCCTTTCGCGGGCAAGCGCACTACCGACTGTGCTATCCAGACACGACTGACGATGCCGCCTCACAACTTATTACGCGGTTACGCTGCTCCTGGTTACTGATCAGTAAACATCATTGTTCTGTTGCTGCTTTGTTGCGCATTGTGCAACTATGTGTCAAGTTTCATCTTCTTTTAAATGCAAATAAAACAGTTATTCAGAAAAGTTTAAATAAGTGAGTTCATCATTTAACGTCAGCCACCATTTCATTTATGTGAATGTAGCTCCGAAGTAAACATGGATCAACGGACTTCAACCATAACGCAGACCGGACAACACTTCGAACACCTGAAGCCTCCTGTTAATAGAACTGAGTCATGTAATACAGACACGTCTCGTCTGGACCATCTTGGGATCGGCAACAGCAGGATTCATCACACACTGAAAGACCTAAGGCGAAACAAGGCTCCTAGAGTTGATGACATTCCCTCAGAGCTACTGACGTCTCTGAGAGAACCAACCATGACAAAACTGTTTCACCTGGTGTGTAAGACGTATGAGACAGACGAAGTATCTTCACACTCTAAGAAAAATGTAATAATCCCCATACCAAAGAAAGCAGGCGCAGACAGATGTAAAAAAAAAAGACTATCAGTTTAATAAGTCATGGTTGCAAAATATTAATACGAATTATTTACAGAAGGATGGAAAAGCTGGTAGAAGCCGACCTCGGAGAAGATCAGTTTGGGTTCGGGAGAAATGTAGGAACACGGGAGGCAATACTCACTTTACGGCTTATCCTAGAAGATAGATTAAGAAAAGGCAAACCTACATTTCTAGCTTTTGTAGATTTGGAGAAGGCTTTTGACAATGTTGATTGGAATAAACTCTTTAAAGTTCTGAAGCAAACAGGAGTAAAATATAGGGAGCGTAAGGTGATTTACAACTTGTACAAAAACCAGACAGCAGTTGTTAGAGTGGAAGGACATGAAAGGGAAGCAGTGGTTGGGAAGGGAGTAAGACAGGGTTGTAGCCTTTCTCCGATGTTATTCAATTTGTACATTGAGCAAGCTATAAAGGAAAGCAAGGAGAAATTTGGAGAAGGAATGAAAGTTCAGGATGAAGAAATAAAAACATTGCATTTTATCGATGACATTGTAATTCTATCAGACAGCAAAGGACCTGGAAGGGCAGTTGAACGGAATGGACAGTGTGCTGAAACGTGCATATAAGATGAATATTAAGAAGAGCAAAACTATGGTAATGGGGTGCAGCCTAAGAAAATCAGGTGATACTGAAGGAAGTTCTCCTATTAGGAAGTTCACAAAAAAACATGTTCTGAATTTAAAAAAAGAAAAAAATTAATATTTTTCTTAATAAATTTAGAAAAAAAGTATTTCTAAAAAATATAAAATGGATAAAGGAGATTTTGGTATAGCTGACTGTTAGCACCCTATAACATACATTAAAAATATTAATATCCTGCACCAAATATTTTTTTTTCAGAAATGGATCAAATACTTGCCTAAATTAACATAGATAGGGTGTGGCCCCCTTTAAGCGGGTGCAATATAGGAAAATATTTCAACAGTCCTTCTAAGATTGATTCTAGATATGCGAAAATTTGGATTTGGAACCATAATTAGATTTAAAAAAAGAAGAAAAAAAAAAAAAAAAAAGAAAAAAATTGTTGCGGAATGTTTTGAATTCTGCCATCAGTGGTGCACTAGGGGGTGGCAAGTTGTATCAAAATATTTGATTTGGAAAGCATTTTTAAAGCTAAATCTATGAAAATTTATATTTAGAAGTAGAAACAACCAATGCAGACCATCCAGTCTGAGCGTGCGAAGCAGCGGGAATTAAGCTAGCTAGTGTATATAATAAAAATTGTTTCAGTAGTAAATGTGACACATGTTGTTGAAGGTGGCAGGGGTGTATATAAGGGAGGGGCAGGGGCCCTACCCCCACCCCCCTCCCCTCCTCCCGAAAAAAATGTAAAGAAGAAAATAGCTATATTTCTATGATTACTTCAAAACAAGAAAAAGGTTGTTCTCAATAAAGCAATAGGGTCTTCAGCTCAAAATATCCTCGGAATATCAGCCACAATCCTGATACTTTGAATCTTAGGGTACCTACTTAAAATTCCTTATCTCTACATTAATTACGTCTGCCCTACACCTATACACGTGATGTATCGAAAAGGATGGCGCAAACGTACACGTTAATACAGGCAAAATGTCGCAGTGAACACGAGTATGCAAACGAGCCGTTTGTGAGATAAATACGTCTGTAAGGTTCCAAGCCGCACTGACGTCATTGTAAACATCGTCCTTGTTAGTACAAATTAATTTGAAATTTAGACTTTGCTATTAACATTTACATCGCTTTTAGTTCAAATTTCACTGACTTTATTGTTATCATCGACCTGGTTATTGAGTAGAACTCCGGCAGATTTTGTTGCTGCTTTGAGACGGCATCTAACGCGCAGATACAGCCAAGGTCGAGGATGACCTGTTCCTTGGGCTCCAAGATCACGTGATTTAAATCCATTGAATTTTTGTATCTGGGGTCATCGCAAAACCGAAATGTACAGCACACCAGTTAACGCGGCTCAAGAAATGGAGCGAAGAGTTGTACACGCTTATCAATAATTCCGATATGATACAAGGATATTCGAAAGAATTCGAAATTCACTGCAGGGACGAAGAAAGTTTTCCATCCAGAAGCAAGAAAGACACTTCGAACACCTCCTTTAACGGGTAATACATACGTGAAATGTGAACAAAATGCGATGTAAAACCTAATAGCAAAGTCTAAATTTCAAAGGAATTTGTACTAACTAGAGCGATGTTTTCAATAAAGTCAGTGAAACATGAACGAAATGCGATTTATCTTAAAAGTAGAGTCTAAATTTCTAAATTTCATATTAATGTGTACTGTCGAAAACGATCTTTATAATGTTCGCAGCGGCGGCTTGGAACCTTACATTCGTAATTATCTCGCAAACAGCTCATTTGCGGACCCACGTTTATTGGGAAATTTTTGCTTCTATTATCGTGAACTTTCAACGGTGTAAGTTTTAGCCGTAGTTTTTGATACACCCTAGGCTAATTCTAGTCTCTACTTTCACATCGCTAAATCCATATAAAAATGTGTGAAAGCCTTACCATTCCATTATTGTCGTGTGGTACAGCATCCGTTTGAAGCGGAATATCTTAAACAAAATGCTTTGCCTGATGAGAAAATCGGTTTTTATTTTGCTATGACGCGTTTCGCTCGGAGACGCAATAAGAATACAAGAACAATATGATCAAATATTCAAATGTTTGTTAAGCTTAACTGCGGAGTCATCAGTCCCTAAATTTACAAACTACTTATGAACTACGTTATATTAAAGACGGCACAAACATCCATGTTCGAGGGGGGGGATTCGAACCTCCGACAGGGAGCAGCCTCGCGCATCGTAGCATAGCGCCTCAATTGGCTTGGCCATCCCACCTCGGCAAAAATATGTTTTTGCGATAAATCAACAACTAATAAATTCTGTATTTGTTCGAGTTTTTTAAGAAGGGCATAAACCACCCCGCCTCCTGCCTCTCGGGAATCCGCGTTACGAAAAATAGCCATATTTTCCGTCGCGAATAACGTTATATGATTTGGTCTGAGTTTGCTATGTATCTCTAGCTTCTAGGAAGGCAGTTATGAATCTCCGCTATCTAACGGAAATAAAAGGGAACGATCAACACACTTCAATGGGATTAGTCGACCGATGAAAACATTAGACTAAGTAAAATAGTGCAAGAGGCTTTGAAAATCCTAAGAAGGTGGGTATGAAGTGATGGGAAATCTGATACAGTATGTACTAGGAGGAGGGGAGAATGAGACCGGAAGTAAAAACGAAAGGCTCTATAATAAAGGGTGTCAAAATGGGATTTACCTTTCACTCCTCTTATTTAAACAATCACTGAAGAAGTAATGACGAAAAGGAAAGAAAATTTCAGGAGTTGAAAGAAATTCGGGGTGAGAGAGAATCAGTAACAAAAGTCTCTGATTTGGTAGCCGCCCACAATGAGGAATATGTTAAGCAGCTATTTGCCAAATGCACGCCGTCATTGTTTCAGTGTTTGCTAGAGACGTTTCATGGATTGTGTGCTGCATCTGTAACAAGAAGTAAATTGATTTTGTACGTTAACTAGACGCTCGTAATATCTTACTATAAAATTAACAAGTAGCTCATACAAATATTGATATGTATTTACACCTATTAATTGCTCCCATCACTGAATCTACATGTTACTAGGTAACTAGACGCTCCTAATATCTTACCATAAAATTAACAAGTAGCTCATATAAATGTTGATATGTATTTACACCAATAAATGGCTATCATCTCTAAATCTACATGTTATCCACTAATTTTAGTCGAATAACTCTGTTACTCAACGTGTACTACTTCAGATTAGTATATTTTGTGACCATTTAGAGTAAACCGCTAATGTTTTGTGAAAATACGTAGCGGGCCGTATAGTCAATTATCGATGGGCCAATCATACAAATTCACTTTGCGTACTGAGGCAATCTTACAACGGACGCACCAGTTTGATATCCAACTGGTGTTATACGCTGCATCAACGCCCTGAAACTGAACCGGTTGCATTGCCCTTTATAACTGAATGTTACCACGCTTTTTAGATTTAGGACACCCTTACACATAGGCTTATTACCTTGGTAATGGTAATTCATTAGTTTATAACTTGAACAATTATTACTCCAAAATCTATTTTCTTGACAATCATAGGTATCTGTGCCACTGGACGATTCTTCGTAGCAGGTAACATGTTACGTGCTGCAAGAAAAGAAATTTTCATTGTCAATTCTATCCTATATGAATTTCATTCCGTACTAAACACAAGAGCAGGTGAAACACGCTTTGAGATAATTCAATTCAGAAAGAGCACAGCTGTTTCGCGTGACAACGGAAGATGAAACACGCGTGCGGCCATCGCGACAGGGATTGCAGGAATTGGATGTGAAGCCTTTCTTGGTGCCCCGCCGTACCACCCGGGCCCAGCTAAACATACGCCGGCCACTACAAAGGAAACTCATCACCGCCGTCGCTTTGAAAGTCTGCAGTCTCGGCGGGATTCCGCGTCTGAGGAAAAGGCCACGGGATTTTATCGCGTCAGAATAGATGCTCTCGTACAAAGAGCAACTGAAGTGGTCTTGGATACCATGTGTCACTGTTGTATCATTTTAATTAGAGGGTAAAGCTAATTAGCGCATATGGTCTTACAGAACTGTAGGCCTATATCCTTTCAGAGGCAGTCCACTGGGCGATAAATATTTGAGATGGTACCTTAATTTTCCTGACTCACCACTACTTTACACAGTAAAATATGCTTCATACATTTATTTCCTAGTTTCTGTACCCATTACGGATCAAAGGACGGTGCTTGAACCCCACCGGCGGCGTTCCAGATTTAGGTTTTCCATGATTTCCTTAAATCACTCCGGACCAAAACCCGGCTGGTTCTCTTGAAAGGCCGATTTCTATTCACATCCCTGACAAAAACTATCCGGCGGAACGTTTAATCACGTATACAGTCGCGACACTCAATGGTGTGAAAGTTGTTACTAACTGACAATTACAATGGCACTAGCGCTCCTAGCGGTGGGCAATATACCGAAGAAGGAATGCCTTTTTATAATTACTTTTTTCGTAATTATCGAAATAGTATAATTTTTGCGTTACAAACACTATTAAAATTTCAAAAGACATAATCGGGAACTTAAGGTAAAAAGAACCTAATTTCACTGCTTAAAGAACAAAGTCGTTTTCTACATCTACATCTACATACATACTCCGCAAGCCACCCGACGGTGTGTGGCGGAGGGTATCTACCACTATCGGTACTCCCTCCTATTCCAGTCACGTATTGTTCGCGGAAAGAAAGATTGTCCGTATGCCTCTGTGTGGGCCCTAATCTCTCTGACTTCATTCTCATGATCTCTTCCGGAGATATACGTAGCAGGGAGCAATATATTGCTACACTCCTCAGGAAAGGTATTTTCTAGAAAATTCGACAAAAGCCCGTACCGAGCGTCTATTCTTGCAGAGTCTTCCACTGCAGTTTATCGATCATCTCCGTAACGCTTTCACGATTACTAAATGATCGTGTAACGAAGCGCGCTGCTCTCCGTTGGAACCTCTCTACTTCCTCTGTCAACCCCACCTGGTACGGATCCCACACCGGTGAGCAGTATTCAAGCAGTGGGCAAACAAGTGTATTGTAACAACCAACTTCCTTTGTTTTCGGATTGCTTTTCCTTAGGATTCTTCCAATGAATCTGACATCTGCTTTACCGACGTGTGATTTTATATGGTCGTTCCATTTTAAATCACTTATAATGCCTACTCTCAGATAATTTATGGAATTAACTGCTTCCATTTGCTGACCTGCTACAGTGCAGTTAAAGGCTCTTTCTTTCTATGTATTCGTATCACATTACACTTGTCTACAATGATATTCAATTGCCATTCTCTGCATCATGCGTCAATTCGATGCAGATCCTTGGTCACGATGAGGCCAAGATCTTCCTCAACCACTCGATATCACGGGCGGAGAACGTCCATCGCCCGTCGAACAAACGGAATCATCACCTTTTCCTTCGGATTGATAATGGCGCCCGACGCACGTTCGTATACACGCACTGTGGCCCGAACAATGTCTGCAGCTATGGCCCTAGACAGCAACAATCCAACATCGTCGGCATACGCCGCACACCGCATGGAGGCGGTATGCACCTGTGCACCGGGAATGCTAGCACCAGGACTGGCCTTAGCCATCCAGGCGACTCGTGCGAGTCACCCATTTGGCGCCCTTTTTTACATATAAATAGTTGCTTTCAGTGCGTTGCAACAGGGTATTTGGATGTTTTCTAGAAATCATATTAAATCGATAATTACGCCATCTTATGCTCAAAGGATGTCTTTTCCTCGTGTATTGAAGCATTTTACAAAAGTCCTGCTGAGACGCATCCATGTGAGACTTCTGTTGCCTGTGATATCACTGTCCAACATGCTGCTGCCGCTGTCGTAACATTCAATATGCATAGTGATAAATTATTTTGGCATTAATGTTTTGGAAAATTGTGTAAAAATATTGCGTTGTACTGCACCGTTCAAATACATCTATAACAACTGCAGAAAAAAAAATGTTTTGCATGTTCCAAAGAACGAGGGGATGTGTAATGTTCAAATGTTCAATGTTTTTATAGTCTATGGGACTTAACTACGGGGTCATCAGTCCCTAAACTTACAAACTACTTACGAACTAGGACGGCACAAATATCCTTTCTCGAGGGGGGATTCGAAGCCCCGACCGTAGTGGCCGTGCAGACCGTGACTGGAGCGCCTCAGTCCCCGCGGCCACCGCGGCCGGCGGAGATGTGCAAAACGTCGTCGAAACACGCTCGCAAATAAGATATCGATCGTTTCATGCGATTATTTCTGTGAGGATCATTTTGATGTTGTATTCGTTCACTGTTTATTATAATGCTCTGCAACTGCAATGTTTTAAAATTTCATTGTGTATATCTTAGTAAGCTTATGTTTAAATTTGCAAAACAGTTTTTCACGATATGCAAATCATGTATCGGAAGACGAAACTATAAAAAAATGAACTAAAAGATAAAAATGTTTTTCGAAATTCTTGGACTCATAGCCACGACACTCGTTTGTTACTATTACCCAGACCCGAAAACATGACCCTGCCTCCGACTCTTACTGACAGTTACAGACGGGGGGGGGGGGGGTGTAAATGGTTGTGCTGCCAACATATGCCATGTAACAAACATCGTGTGGCGCTGTATTACTCCACTACCTTAGGGGACCACTCTCTCTGATTGCGGTACATGCACTGTGAGGTCTATTAATTGCTGTAGGTGAGTCATTAAGTCAAAATATTCCATATAAATACATTCGTGTTAATTAAATCATAAAGTAATGCCTATTTCACAGTCCGTGTTTTCTTTCATCTGGGCCGACAGCCAGTTTCTGTGGTGTACAAGAGTTGGTCGGCTGCGTAGGATCTTCCTTCTTGCAGTTCTTGGAATGAAAGGCACTATGTTAGTCTCGTTCCCACCTAGCCGCTTGTGACGTCATGAGAAAAGTTCGCGTAAACCATGGATGGATGTAGGCAATAGGAAGCGTGCATGCATCGCGTCTTCTCTTCTGCTACCTTGAATTCAGCGCCCAATCATGAGATTAGCGACGGATGTTGAATGAGGCGGAATGATATTTTAGCTCCGCAAAATCTACATCTTCATAAATATTCTGCAAATCACATTAAAGTGCTTGGCAGAGGGTTCATTAACCACTTTCATGACCTTTCTCTACTGTTCCATTCTCTAATAGCGCGCGAGAAGAGGGAACACCTACATCGTTCCGTTTTCGATCTGATTTCTCCTATTTTATTGGGATGGTCAAGTCTCCCTATGTAGGTGTGTGCTATCAAAACATTGAAATTTCGCAAATAGATCTCGCCGAAACGAATAAAGGCGTTATTTTAATGATTTCCACCTCAAATCGTGTAACATTTCCGTGACATTTTCCCCCTGTAACGTGATAAAACAAATCGAGCTGCCCTTCTGTGAACCGTCTCAATGTTTTTCGTCCCACCTGGTGAGGATCCCTCACTGGGCAACAGAACTCAAGGAGAAGACGTACAAGTGTGATGAAGGCAGTCTCTTTGGTGGAACTGTTGCATCTTCGAAGCGTTCTGCCAATGAAACGTAACCTTTGGTACGCCTTCCCCACAATATTTTCTGTGTTATCTCCAGTCTGTTGTTCGTAATTCTAACTCCTAGGTATTTATGTTATTTGACATGTTATCAGGGAGGCGGTCTAAATATTTTTGATTAAGTAGACAAAGTCTATAGTCTTGACAGGTTTCAACGCATTTCTGAGTCATCCTCGGTTCAGTTTTCATGTTTGCCAATAGTTGTATCTGCTATCAGACAGTAATAACCTTCCAATCATCAAATTATAATTTATGGGAGCCAAAAAATACAATAAAACATTTGAAGGAAATCAGATTGGTTGTTGCAAATAATGATACTAGTTGGTTAAAATATTTTGGAAGAGCAGTAACTGGAATTAGGTATTGCTGGTTAAAATTCACTGACAATGTCTTGTACATGAACCACATGGTGTTTAAAATTACGTTTCTGATTTGTAGCTCAATGAACTGTTGATGATAAGTGAGTCACATGGTGGCTAACGCCATACCTAGGTATTTGGTAGAATTTACGACCTTAAGGTTTGACTGATTTATCGTGTAACTGAAGTTCAGCGGATTTCTTTTAGTGGTAATGTGTATTACTTCACACTTTTCATTATTTAGTGTTAATTGTCAATTTTCGCACCATGGAGAAATTTTGTGTAAATCGCTTTGAAGTTGATTGTGCTCTCCTGCTTCTTTACTAACCAATAAACGACAGCATGATCTGCGAACAGTCTAAGGGGGCTATTCAGATTGTCTCCTAAATCGTTTATAAACACAAGGAAGAGTAGGGGAGCTATAACGCTTCTTTGGGGAACTCCAGATATCACTTCCGTTTCACTCGATGACTTAGCGTCATTTACTACGAACTGTGTCCTTTCTGATAAGAAATCGCGAATCCAATCGCACAATTTGGACGATATTACATAAGAATGCGATTTCGTTATAAGCCGCTTGTGAGGTACAGTGTCGAACGCCTTCCAGAAATCCAGAAATATGGAATCGATTTGAGATCCCTTGTCGATGGCACTTGTCACTCATTGTGAGTAAAGGGCAACTGTGTTTCGCAAGAGCGACACTTTCTGAATCCGTGTTGACTTTTTGTTAATAGGTCGTTCTCTTGATGGTGGGTGATTGTAAATTGTAATACTGATGTAGCAGTGCAAGTGGTTTTATTTTTACGCAGACTTACAGGGTGTTTCACTAAGTGTGTTTGCCTCTGTAACTTATAAAATAAAAGGTGACGGAAAATTTTATTGCTGTAGGTCAACACAAGAAATGTTACACTTTCTGCGGAGCTATGAACATAGTTTATTGTATCATTTTCCAAAGATATAATATTTTTAATAGAACAATAGTTTTTTTCTATCGTGCATTGGATTCGTTGAAACCAGCTGCGTCCAAATCAATGTAAACCACATTCCTATCACTGTTAGTTTGGGAGCTACAACCCTTCAAAGTTTAGGAGGCGGAGGCTAAGACAGCGTACCTGACTGGCTGGTGGTCATGAGACAGTGGGCCGTGCCCAAGGGGATAGCCACTTGGCCGGCCAGTCAGCTACGCTATCGCAGCCTCCTCCCCCGGAACTTTGAAGGGTTGTAGCTCCCACACTAACAGTGATAGGAATGTAGTTTAAATTGATTTGGACGCAGCTAGTTTAAACGAATCCAATACACGATAGAAAAAAAAAACTATTGTTCCATTAAAAAATTATATGTTTGTGGTGTAACTCTTTGGAAAATCATACAATAAACTATGTTCATAGCTCCGCAGAAAATGTAACACTTCTTGTGCTGACCTACCGCATTGAAATTTCCCGTCACCTTTTATTTTATAAGTTCAGACGCAAACACACTTAGTGAAATAACCTGTATGTTGCGTCCCTGGGCCCCGGCGCTCTGGTCGACTGCCTGGATCGTCCCACCCTAAAGCCGGCGCTGTATACGGGACGAATAACAATCTGCACAGTGGAGAGGGGTCCGTCACGTAGGCGCGACCGCCTCCGTTGTGCGGTCGGTGGGACCGAGCGGGAGAAATCAATCCGCCCTCTGGCAGCCGCTGGAGCCCGTGCTAACGACGGCAGCATTAACAGGCGGCCGGCGGCGGCGGCCCCTCGTTAATATTGACGATCGACGGCAGTAGCGGGGCGAGCGGCCGATCCGCCGTCTCACATCGCCGAAACGTCAGGCGTCACGTCACGTACACCCTGTCGAAACTCCTGTCGAACCTCGTGCGTCCGCTGCTGATTCAGTGATTAACGTGTGGCGTTTGGTAACTGCAATTCCAAAGGAAGCAAGTACAGATTGCTGCGAAAATTATCTATCAATCAGCTTAACCCACTTAGTGCTGCAGAAATATGCCGCGGCTTTCCACCTAGCCATGGGGCCTGCGGACGCCGTATGCCGCTGCAGTGGTATTTCCTGTGGGCCCTGCAGACGCCATTTCCCGCGCGGCCTGAACGGTACCTGGGCCCTAAAGACGGCATATGCCGCATCTGGCTCCACTGCCCGTGGGCCTGAAGACGTCAATAGCCGCTCAGGGCTGCTGCTTGCATACTGACCGCTACAGCGTTCCGAGCACTTAGAATATTTGTCGATTCTGAGAAAACTATTCAATGAAAAATTTTCATTTTTTACATCTGATGGTGAGATATATTCGCTCGATAATGATCTAACATTCTATTCGTTATTCATTACAGTTACTGTGCTACATAAAATTAAGTAAACTAATGCGCAAAACTTTGAAGAGTTCGCAGACGAAAAATCGCATTGCATAGACTTTGCATATGGTCTGTTTTAGCACATACAAAGCTATGGTTGAAATGTATTTTATTTATGGTTGAGAACAGAACGATAACTTATTTCATTCTCGAGATATAGTGTGTTATGCCCGACGGACAGATGCGGGAGGTGCGCGCATATCTGTCCATGCAGACCTGGCTGCGCTACGAAATAATTGTCATCCAATTTTAAGAAAACAGTTTCTCGTCAGTGCTCCAGTTCGTAAGAGTTCACTCTAAATTCGGACTGTCATGCAGTGTAGCCGAGTATTCATACAGACCGATAACATTTCCTTGTCGGAGCAAAGTATAAATTAAGAAAACAATTCAGATAACGGACCATTCATTGATGATTATTTTCGTGCGAATTTCGTACTTAAACTTCACATGAACTACGGAAAATGCAAGAAGATAGCCACTGCATAACTCTTAGCAAAAACAGAGCAGTGCCTATGCAATACGATTTATGTCTCTAATATTTTTATTCCATAAATTCTTTGTTTTCTGTAATAACAGACTAAACACATTTACACTAATGAGAAAACTTTGCTTCAGGAACCGTATATTAATTTCACATCTGAACGAGGATCGATTTAGTTTACTCAATTGTAAGTAAAAATTTTTGTGTGTTTCAGTGAATACCTGCAAGTAAAGCCTAAGACGCGCAGATAAGTTAACCTCGCGATATTATGCGGGAATTCATAAAATCTTGCAAAATAATTACGCGAATTATTCACAGTCGAATGGAGAAACTGGCTGTCCAACCTGGAGGAAGACCATTTTGGATTGAAGAGTGATGAAATACAACTAGACGCAAGTCACCATACCATTTAGTCCAAAATATAGATTTCGGCTAACATACAGTTATAGTGTGTTTCCTTAATTTCTTCTGGCGAATAACAACTTCGAAAAACGTATGTGTATGCAGCCAGGTATCAAATTCGACGTTGGCCGATATTTCGGCAGGAGACCACATTTTAAGGTGAAACTACAAGCATCTTCAAAACTTCGGTTATCAGTGAGTAAACAGTAAAGACAACACACACTGAACAAGAAAGCACACAGCGGCGACACGACCAAGGACGAAAACATTGGTGGAAGGAACAAGCATCAGCTGTATAACAATTATTTATTTAATCATAAGGAGAGGCATTGGATTAAAATTTACGCTGTGGCCGGAATTCTAACCCGGGGGTTCCTACTTACTAGATAGGCGCTTTAGACCACTCAGATAACACAGCGTTGTAGCCAAAGCGACTATACGGACTGTCTTAAAGCACGCCTCCCTCAACACCATATACTTTAATTCTGCCTCATGTTCCCAGTGAAATGCATATCAAATTGCCAGGGCTCACCTACATTGGAATTGCACCCCATCAAAGAACGAGAATAGTAACTATCCCACCTTGTTCCTCAGACTGAGGTGATATAAATATCATCAAAAAATACAATTCCTTGAGACAACGTTGTCTCGTTATACCAAAGGTATTAAACATAAGAAAGGCACTTCCTACTTACTAAGTTAGGTGCTTTAGACCACTCTGTAGTCCAAAAAGAGCCCTGGCAATTTGATACACATTTCACTGGGAACATGAGGCAGAATTAAAGTATATGGTGTGGAGGGAGACGAGCTTTAAGACCGCGTAGTCGCTTTGGCTACAATGCTGTGTTAGCTGAGAGGTCTAAAGCGCCTACCTAGTAAGTAGGAGGTCTCGGGTTCGAATCCAGGACACAGCATAAATTTCAATTCAATCCCTCTCCTTGTGTTTAATACCTTTGGTATAACGAGACAATGTTGTCTCAAGGAATTATGTTATATGATGATAATTATTTATTTAATTGCGCAACCGGTTTCGGTATTACAATAACACCATCTTCAGGCACCCATTGTGCACATTTAGAAACGGTGGCCGTTATTACCGTTAGCCGTAAAAGCCCAACGAGTCTTATTGTAGTATTTAATTCAAAATTATAACGGTCTACATTATAATAATTCATTTATTTTAAATTTGTAACTGGTTAGAGCCAAATAAGGGTTTATTTCAGGTGCCATGGGGGCTCGCAGTGGTGGTTGACGCAGCTTGTATCGTGGACGCACAAACGTCAGCTGTTGCGTCCACCACATGTGTTAGTGAAAGAGTACGGTCGTTATTTCGCCGAAACCGGTTACCCGCGTATACTGACATCTAGTACATTATTATCTCGTAGAAACTGTCGATATAAACCCGTCCATTTGATTGTAGTGTCACGTGACGAGATGTAACTGCTAGTCAGACATACTCACGGGGCGTGTAAGCCTGCTGTGCATGTATAAAATGGACAAGAGACATCATCTGATTTTCACCGAGCACAAATTGTGATAGCTCGAAGGATCGGTACGAGCATTTCGGAAACTGCACATGTCTGGAGTCTGAGGTGTATTCTCGAAGTGGAGAATACAATGCCGAACCAACGAAGCAAACCCAAATTTACCCTTGGACAAGTGGAAGGACTGGATGGGTTGCTAAAACAATTGTTACTTTCCAGAATGGAACTTCACTCTGCAGAGGAGTGTGCGCTAATATGAAACTTCCTGGCAGATTAAAATTGTGTGCCGGAACCGGGACTCGAACCTGGGACTTTTGCCTTTCGCGGGTAAGCACAGTACCGACTGTGCTATCCCGACACGACTCACGATGCCGCCTCACAACTTTACTTCCGCCAGTACCTCGTCTCCTACTTTCCAAACTTCACAGAAGCTCTCCTGCAAACACGCAAGACTAGCACTCCTGGAAGAAAGGTTCCGGCACACAATTTTAATCTGCCAGAAAGTTTAATATCAGCGCACACTCCGCTGCCGAGTGAAGTTTCATTCTGGAAACATCCCTTAGGCTGTGGCTAAGCCATGTCTCCACCATATCCTTTCTTCCCTGCTCGAAAGCGTACTGGCCCATTCGATTGCTTATCGCTTAGCAATACTGCTCCTAGATATTTAATCGACATGACTGCGTGAAACACCACACCCTACTGGTAGAACATTGCAGACTGATTGGAGTGCTCACTTCCATTGCTCCACGTTAAGAACAAGCTGCCATTCACTTAAATAGAAATTTTGTTAAAGTTGTACCCTTTTACAGTAATCAATGAAACGTTCCAGTAAACAAAAGCAATGTTCTATGTTTGTTAAGCTTAAGGGACTTAACTGCGGAGTCATCAGTCTCTAAACGTACAAACTACTGAACTATCTTATACTAAAAACGACACAAACATCCATGCCCAAGGGGGGGGGGCGGATTCGAAGCCCCGACGGGGAACGGCCTCGCGCATCAAAGCTTAGCGCCTCAATGCGCTTGGAAACTCCGCCGCGACAAACAACAGCATCATAAGCAAACAACAATGCCCATTCCGACATGTCATTTATCTATATGGAGAATAAAAGCGGCTCTTTCACACTTCGTCCAGTCATTCCTGTCGATAGTACTTTCTGCTATGATGAACACTCGCCGTCGACGACAAGATATTGAATTATGTTATTGAAGAAGTACTCGAGTAGTTCGGATGTATGGGAACCTTTTCGGTATGCTCAGATAATCGTTAACAGTCTGCACTGCAGTACTCTTTGATCTTTCCTTTTGTCTAATTTAATAGCAAACGATTTCGAGGTATCTACTACTGTGCGACCGAACGTTTTTTCGTTGAGACCGTGCTGAGTCCTCCACTACCTGTGCGCTGGTTTTGAATTAAAATGACATTCACTATATGTGAATTCCTAGTAATTTTTTCTGCTGTTATCCATTGATTCTGAGAAGGGCATTCGGGTTTTTCCGGCATTAAATATATACATTCTATCAAAATTCGAAAAATCATCATCTTCGGCAGTTTCAGAATGTATTTCTGGTATCATTTTGAAATTGTGAACTCTTATCACATTATACGATTGAAACATAGACAAACAGAGCTAAAACCGAGGAAAGTAGTGTCAAAAAATGAACAAACGAATGTCCGGACTGCATATATAATGAAAAGAATGAGCGAATTCTTTTGGAAATATACTCCGATGTATCGCTTTCAGGTGTTCTCGCGCCAAAGTGCTGAATTAAAAGCGTTAATTGAAACTATCTTTTTACTTTTTTTTTTAGTGGGAACCGTAAACTTACGTTTTTACCTGATAAACAACGTCGAATGCTGCGCGACGTAACAATAAGGCAGACGTGCGGTAAGTTAAAGTTTTTGCTTTACCGCCCTCGATATATCTGCTTTTAATATTAAAGACTTTACGGATAAGTGATCTGCGGTTACGTATGTGTTACGCGCTCGCCTGTTTGTGCACCTGGTATTTACTCATCTAAAATTGTTACCCATCACGGATGTGAAACTCTGTGACTGTATTTTTGATCGTATCATTGCATCTCTCTCTTCATTATGTGTTGTATTATTTATCTTTGTGTATTTGATAAAGCACATGGCATATATTTTACTTTAAAAAAATATTGGCAAGAATTTGCCTGTTTTGTCAGTAAACAGAGTATGAGCGGTCGATGTATTTACACAATCTAACTAAAAATTGTGAAGCCAGTTGCGTTGTGGGCAATTCTGTGGTGCCCTGCGTGAACGTAGGACGCACAAATAAAACGTTAATTAATTAATGAAAGCATTCGAGTGCGGCAGGTCCAATTACATATGTATAAAAATAGATGAGGTTTACGCAGCAGCAGGAATGAAATACCGATACAATATAATTACACTTATTTCTCAGGTACCATTAATTTCAGCGTACCACAGTATTTTATTATGGTTACCCATCTGTGAACATCACAAACGTAGGGAGTCTAGTTTGAAATTGAACTCTCTTATTGCTAAATGTATAATTAATGAAAACTATAATCTGAGGGAAGCAATAATTGCGGAATGCTGTTATTCCTAACGTGTGTGTGTTTTGTAGTTTCTGTTAGTACAGGATCGCCTTTGTAATAAGAAGTAATTATCTGAAGGATTGTCTTGTCGAGTGAACGATAATGGTCACCAGAAAGTTATTTGAAATAGCAGAAGATTGTAGTGACAAAACATCTTAATAAATATCTTCATGTTTTGCAGAGTAGTTATGGCAAATTTTTCTAATGTAACAATCTGGAATGGAGATAAATGTTTAGTGATTCTGTAGCTAGGTTAAGATCAGTGTCTAGGTATGTGAAGATAAGTTCACGTTAGTATGTGAGAATTTCAAACAAACTGCAATTTTGCTCTCCTTGACTTAGAAACAAAAGGAAGATATTGTATACACAATATTTGACGGTTCGTCGTGGAGGGTATGTATTTCGACAGTGTCTGACCGATGAGAACGAATAAGGTGCATGCCAGAGAGTATCTTGCAGTAAACATTGTTTCATCGATATCCATAAAAGTTGTAAGGTATATACACCACCGATCATAAATTTCAATACACCGAATAATTGGCATCTAGTTGTCCGTAGATAAGAACGTGGGTACCGTTGAGGAAGCAAAGGAATAGTAGGCCTACAGCAGTTTTCCACATGGCATGATTTTGTTTGAGGTCATTGAGATACAACAATATCCAACAAACAATGTTGTGTACATAAACATTATGTAGCTATCTGGCACGTTTGTTTATTTATTTGCCGAGGGATGCCGCATTTGCTGCACCTGTGTTGTTCCCTGTAGTGATGTGTCCGCAGCGAACGTCAAGCACTGCTACGATACATAACATCTGGTCCCAGCATGTCAGTTCCTTGATGACAGTTGAAGTGTAGACACCGCTAGTATGACTCCACGAGTGGAGATATCCATAGAAAAGCCAAGCAGGTTTATCAATTCGTCAAATTGCGAAACAGTGTAATGTGTCTATAAGGGTAATGCAATACACCCTTCGCCGCCAGATGACCACAGGTAGCAATGCGGACATACCACAACTAAAAGTGATGATCAATATATCAGAATTACAAGTAAAAGAAATAGATTCAAAACAGCGCCCCAAATTCGTGCAGAATTGGTAGAAATGAACGCGACAACAATATCTGTTGCAACAGTAAAATGGAGACAAACAATAGCCGTCTTGAAAGGCTGTTGCACTGAAAGAAAACCTAAGGCCCAAAAATAAACAGAAGAGACTTCAATATCTAGAATACATATCTGAAGAGTGGACAGTGGTGTTATTCACCGATGAATCGAAGTTCGAGAGTTTTGGAACCAGAAGAAGAACATCTGTTCGCCGATTTGTAGGAGAAAGGATAGCCCAGCAGTGTGTTCTACCTACAGCTAAACACGGTGGAGGTTCTGTTATGGTTTGGTGATGTTTTGCAGCAGATAGAGTTGGCGACATTATGAAAATAGGATGAATGGATCAGAAGCAGTACCACCGCATACTTCAAAATCATGCTATATCAAGTGGATTGCGCTTACTAGGGAAAGGGTTCACCTTACAGCAGGATAATGACTCAAAACATCGGTCGGCATACTTAGGAACTACACTGCATCGAAGGAAAAACAGAAAGTACTGAAAGATATGGTATGGCCGTCCAAATTCCCAATGAAAGGGCGTGGGATGAAGTGAACAGACGGATCAGGGCAGTTAATTTATCCAGCAAGGAACATCTCTGGAATATTGTTAAAAAAGTGTGAAATCATATAGATTCACGATACGTACAAAAACTGATTGACCGCATGCCTCGAGTTTGTGAGGTGGTCATTAAATCCAAAGGAGGATACTTTAATTAAACTAAAATATAATGATTGTGATTGTATTATATTTGTGTAAGTTAATATAATTATATTTTGTGAGAAATAACGTTTGATTTGTATTGTAAATCTGAAATACCAGAGTGTATTGAAATTAATGAGAGGTACTGTATAATTTTTCATACAGGGTGGGGGAGATGAACAGAGACAGGAGGGGAGGAGATCTATAGATTACGTGAAAGAGGAGGACTTGGACAGGAGGAGGACTTATGTAAGAAATGTGAACTCTATTTACCACCTCTTACATCACAAGGAGGGTCGTAGAAAGTGCATAAAGATACAGAGGGGAGGTCTACAACTATACAAGTATTCTGCAGTTCACATTTAAGTACTGCCAGATGGTTTATCAAACCAATTTCTGACCATTATCCACTGTTCCATTCTCAAACAGCGTGCGACAAAAGGAAGTGCACTAATCATTCCATTTGTGATGTGATTTCTGCTGCTTTATTATGGTTCATGTCTCTCAGTGTAGATAGGTACCAAAAAGTATGTGATAGAAATGGGAGAAAGGTGAGCATGAGGAGAAGGTGGAGGAGTGGAAAGGAATACATGGAGCGATATGGAGAGAAAGACAGAGACAGAGAGAGAGAGAGAGAGAGAGAGAAAGAGAGAGAGAGAGGGAGAAGGAGGATGGTGGAGGTGGCAGAGAGGGAATGAAGGGGAGAGAGCTAAGTGTCGACGGGGTGAACTAACAGAAGCATCTATGTGCCAGTCGTAATGGAGGTTTTAAGATTCCGCTGATGAGGATCGTGCCACGAAAAAAATTGGTCTCCTGAATGTTTTAAAATTTCAACAATTTGACTTATAAAGTTATGGTCCTGTTATTCAGTAAAGTCTTTTCCTTCGTCAGTACGGCGACCTTTCGTCTCGTAACACTACTGACTCGAAGTAAGCAATAAAATGTATTGTTTATTGGCCACGGAGACTCGCTGCATTGGCAGAGGTTACGGAAGGGTGACTTTGAAGTGGGAACTGGCAGAAGTCGGCAAAGACGTTAGAAAGAGAACGCGCTCCGAATTTTTCTTAGTTAAGAACAGCTTTATTCAGTTTTCAGGGCCATATGGAGAGTCCAGTAGTTCTAGAAACCGTTTCGAATATATCCAAAATTGTCAAAATATTTAAATTAGGAAAATTAAGAGGAAGAGAATTCGGCTGTTAGTGGCGTGATGTACCGACCGGGCGACTCGTTGATCCACGATTCGCGTTGATTCCGCGCTCACAGCATTCGCTGCGTCAAGATGGGAAATCGTAAGGGCCTTCTGCGGGCTAGCTCCATAAGCAACAATTCACAATGACCGATGCGTTTCGAAAGTGTCATCACCTACATTCTCCCGCGTAAATGCAAACGAAGGCTTCCGCGGCTGTTGTCACTATCAATAAAATTCTTCTGGGTGGTTATATTATTTCACGCCATGGGTGGAAAACCAATAAAGGCAAACCAACGTCCCCCTTCCTTTCCTTCATCCTCTGCTATATAAACCCCAATATATCGTATATTCAGAAGTCAGACACAAACCCCGATGAAGGACGCCTGCAACAGTGGCCGAAACGTCGTTGGAATTTATAAAATGACGACGCGGTTTCATACCCAGAAGAATTTTATTGATATTCTCCTGCGTAGTTAGGTCTATCACCGTTCACCGCCTATCCTGTTTATTAAGCGAGCGAACCTTCAAGTGAAAACCTGCTCGCAGTTTCAACGCCCGACCCCTAATGTTCACTACAACAAAACTGCCGAAAGTTTCCCTTCAGTTGACGATCCATAATAATCTTCCATTTATCGAAATCTCTTTTGTCAGACGGTTTACCAATTGTTGGCCCTTAGAGTCGCTTTTATGTTTCCCTATAAATGTTCAGTTACGAGTACGATTCGAAAAGTCACGGGCGCTGATAACTTCGCTGTTGAGCGCCCTAAAACGCCAATCATCATCATCATCATTATCGAAAAGTCAGATGAGTATTTCTTTCGGAAAATATTGCGTGCCCTGTTTTCACACACCAGTCTACAGTATAGCCTTTTTCAACACAGTTTCCAAAAACAAACATTTGTCATAGCACTTCACAAGCTTCGAAATGCATTCAACATAAATCTGTCTTCAAGAAGTGGCGACACCAAGGTGAAACCATGTCCCAACGTCCATATTTCCTTTGGAAACTTACTTTGTTGTGGGTCCTTTCAGCTGTTTTTCAAGATAATTTTCAAACACAGACATTTGCCATAGCACTTCACACGTTTCGTAATCCTTTATGCATAAATCTGTCTTCAAGAAGTAGCGAAACCAAGGTGAAACCATGTCCAAACGTCTTGGTTTGGGCGGCCACCCTACGTTAAAGATGTCGGTAGTCGTAGCATGGGCGGAATGGTAACACAGCACAGGTATGTGACGATACGTGATTTGATTTTTTTTACTAATTAGTTAAAGAACGGAATATAATCCAGCTCACCTTATTACTTTTATTGATGTATATTTCAGGTTGAATATGTCATGAAGTTTAGTATAAAATTCCACTTAAGGTCGGAATCGGCCCATGATGTATTTTGTTTACTATAACAGTGTAAGTCCACTCTCATGAACCACAGACATTGCCGAGGTGGGGTGGATTGCGTACCTCAACGATACAGATAGCCGTACCGTAGGTGCAACCACAGCGGAGGGGTATCTGTGGAGAGGCCAGACAAACGTGTGGTTCCTGAAGAGGGGCAGCAGCCTTTTCAGTAGTTACAGGGGCAACAGTCTGGATGATTGACTGAGCTGGCCTTGTAACATCAGCTAATGTGGCTTTGCCACACAGCTACTGCGAACGGCTGAAAGCAAGGGGAAACTACAGCCGTTACCTTTCCCGAGGACATGCAGCTCTACTGTATGAACATATGATGATGGCATCCTCTCGGGTAAAATATTCCGGAGGTAAAATAGTCCCCCATTCGGATCTTCGAGCGGGGACTACTCAGGAGGATGTGATCATCAGGAAAGACAATACTGGCATTCTACGGGTCGGATCGTGGAATGTTAGATTCCTTAATAGAGTAGGAAAATTAGAAAATTTAAAAAGGGAAATGGATAGGTTGAAGTTAGATATAGTGGGGATTAGTGAAGTTCGGTGGCAGGATGAACAGGATTTCTGGTCAGGTGAGTACAGGATTATAAATACAAAATCAATTGGGGGTATCAGAGGAGTAGGATTGATAATGAATAAGAAAATAAGAATGCGGGTAAACTACTATGACCAGTACAGTGATCGCATTATCATTGTCAAGAAAGATACGAAGCCAACACCAACAACAGTAGTACAGGTTTATATGCCAACTAGCTCTGCCGATGATGAGGAAATCGAAGAAATATGAGGAGCTAAAGGAAATTATTCAGACAATTAAGGGAGAGGAAAACTTAATTGTTATGGGAGAATGGAATTCGGTAGTAGGACAAGGAACGGAAGGGAAGATAGTAGGTGAATATGGTCTGGGCAAAAGGAGTGAAAGAGGAAGCCGCCTGGTAGAATTTTGCACGGAACATAATTTAGTTATAACAAACACCTGGTTCAAGAATCACAAAAGAAGGTTGTATACGTGGAAAAGACCAGGAGACACCGGGAGATACCAGATAGATTTTATAATGGTAAGACATAGATTTCGGAACCAGGTTTTACAGTGTAAGACATACCCAGGGGCAGATATAGACTCTGACCATACCTTGTTGGTTATGAACTGTAGGCTGAAACTGAAGAAACTACAAAAAGGTAGAAAAATAAGGAGATGGGACCTAGATAAATTGAAGGAACCTGAGGTTCTTAAGAATTTCAGAGGGAGCTTTAGGCAACAATTGACAGAAACAAGGGAAAATAAAACAGTAGAGGAGGAATGGGTAAAATTGACAGATGAAATAGTGAAAGTAGCAGAGGACAAAATAGGTAGGAAGGCAAGACCTACAAAAAATCCTTGGATATCACAGGAGATACTAAATTTAATCGATGAAAGGAGAAAATATAGAAATGCAGTAAATGAAACAGGTAAAATGGATTACAGACGACTAAAAATGAGATTGACAGGAAGTGCAAAATGGCTAAGCAGGAGTGGCTAGAAGGCAAATGCAAGGATGTAGAAGAATGTATAAATAGGGGAAAATAGATACAGCCTACAGGAAGATAAAAGAAACATTTGGAGATACGAAACACAGCTCTATGAATATCAAGGACACGGATGGAAAACCAGTTCTCAGCAAAGAAGGGAAAGCTGAAAGGTGTAAAGATTATATAGAGGGGCTCTACAAAGGAAAGGAACTTAGAGTCGATGTTGTAGGAAGGGAAGAGGATGTAGATGAAGATGAAATAGGAGATACTGTACTGAGAGAAGAATTTGACAGAGTCCTGAAAGACCTAAGTCGAAACAAGGCCCCTGGAGTAGATGATATTCCCTCAGAGCTACTGAAGTCTCTGGGAGAACCAGCCATGACAAACCTGTTTCACCTGGTGCGTATGATGTATGACACAGGAGAAGTACCCTCAGACTTTAAGAAAAATGTTATAATCCCCATCCCTAAGAAAGCAGGTGCAGACAGGTGTGAAAACTACAGAACTATCAGTTTAATAAGTCATGGCTGCAAAATATTATCACGAATTATATACAGAAGGATGGAAAAACTGGTAGAAGCCGACCTCGGGGAAGATCAGTTTGGGTTCAGGAGAAATGTAGGAACTCGGGAGGCAATACTCACTTTACGGATTATCCTAGAAGATAGATTAAGAAAAGGCAAACCTACATTTCTAGCTTTTGTAGATTTAGAAAAGGCTTTTGACAATGTTGATTGTAATAAACTCTTTAAAGTTCTGAAGCAAGCAGGAGTAAAATATATGGAGCGTAAGGTTATCTACAACTTGTACAAAAACCAGAGAGCGGTTGTCAGAGTTGAATGACATGAAAGGGATGCAGTGGTTGGGAAGGGAGTGAGACAGGGTTGAAGCCTTTCTCCAATGTTATTAAATTTGTACATTGAACAAGCTATAAAGGAAAGCAAGGAGAAATTTGGTGAAGGAATAAAAGTTCAGGGGGAAGAATTAAAAACATTGCGTTTTGCCGACGACATAGTAATTCTGTCAGGTATAGCAAAGGACCTGGAAGAGCAATTGAACGGAATGGACAGTGTGCTGAAAGGTGCATATAAGATGAACATTAACAAGAGCAAAACTAGGGTAATGGAGTGCAGCCTAAGAAAATCAGGTGATGCTGAAGGAATTAGAGTGGGAAACGAAGCAATAAAGGAGGTAGATGAGTTTTTTTACTTGGGCAGTAAAATAACAAATGATGGTCGCAGTACAGAGGATATAAAATGCAGAATGGCAATGGGTAGAAAAGCGTTTTAGAAAAAGAGAAATTTGTTAACATCGAATATTGATTTAAGCCTAAGGAAGTCCTTTCTGAAGGCATTTGTATGGAGTGTTGCATTGTATGGGAGTAAGACATGGACGATAAACAATGCGGACAGGAAGAGGATTGAGGCTTTTAAAATATGGTGCTACAGAAGAATGCTGAAGATTAGGTGGGTGGATCGCATAACTAATGAGGAGGTACTGAACAGAATTGGGGAGAAAAGGAATTTCTGGCATACCTTGACTAAAAGAAGGGATAGATTGGTGGGACACATTCTTCGACATCAAGGAATTGTGAATTTAGCATTAGAGGGAAGTGTGTGGGGTAAAAATCGCAGAGGAAGACCAAGAGATGGATACAGTAAGCAGATTCAGACATATGTAGGTTGCCGTACTTATGTGGAGATGAAGAGGCTTGCTCAGGATAGGGTATTGTGGAGAGCTGCATCAAGCCAGTCTCCGGACTGAAGACCACAACAACAACAACAGTGTAAGTATTTGTAACAAGAAATGACTATTTACGATCATCTGTTTGCCAATCGTATTTTTATATTATTAAGAGTAATTGTATTCACAAAATACTTGGAATGACTCAATTTAACACAAATAATTACATATAGGTATTATATGTAGCGTAATATGCTAAAACCCTGAGATTAGTGTGTCATATGACGTGACGTAATTATGACGTAAACTGTGTTGTATATAGGTACTCTGGTACAGCGAGCATTGTCTGTGTCTGTGTTATGTTTATATGCTGAACTGATACAACCAGTGAATAAGTGGGAGATGTATTTCGTCAGTATATGTATTTAGTCAAATGGCTTACGCGCTCAATGCAGTGAGCGGTTACCTGTTGTCAATATTCAATACGAAAACTATTCTGGACCGAGGTAAAATCTTCTGGAAAGGAGGTCAATTTAAAATTGTAATTTGGACCAAAGAAAGAAGATAATTTCGATGTACGTACTATTGGTATTTAAATAAATGTTTTGTCTTCTGAAGAACATTTATGAGTGCAGTATGGATACAAGAACCTGGTAGTTATATCCCTATTTATAAACATTTTGTAACAGTTGACTTTTTGTGAGTGTTTACAGTTTATTTGCATGAAGTGTTCAGCTTACACTCGGAGACATTTCAGACGGCGGACTGTGGCGGAACTAACAGCAGGCATGAATACTGTGCCAAGTATGTTTGAACAGGCACTGCACCGAGCACTCCTAACAGTGGGCGTCTGTAGCCGACAGCCCATGCGTTAAGGCAACATTAACACCACGACGTCGACAACTACGACTGAAAACGGCACGTGACCACCTTCACTCGACGTCGCTTGAGTGACAGTTTTGTAGGGTCTGATGAATCCCCGAACCTTCTTCATCACTCCAGGAGAACGGCTCCCTTCCTTGCACCTGTACTGTAGACAAGCAAAGGGGAACATGTCCTTGCGCGTCCGTGGGTCAAAGTGTAGCTCGTGAAAGACTTCATAACGGCTAAGAACTACCATATACTAGTTACAGACCACTTATAAGCTTTCATAACCATCACATTTCCCAACGACAGTGGCATTTTTGCAACAAGTTAATGCACGATGTCCGGAGATTAGTAGTTTGATGGTAAGGCGAACTGATGTGCTGGTCCCTCAACTCCCAATATCTAATACCGATTAAAAAATCTGGGCGTGATTAAACGAACGTCAGGGTTCGTAAGCCTCTAAAATTTATAGTAATTCGATGTTTTCGGTGTGCAGATGAGATGACAGTTTCCTCCATCGACTTACGAAGTCTCGTTCATTTCATGCTTAGAGGCGTCACCTCCTTTATCCTTGAAAAAGGTGATTGAGCCTATTGACCCAACATATACGAGGTATGCCTACAAAGTAAGATTGGTTATGTAAAACAAACGTGTAATGATACAGAAAAAATATTTACTATACAAGAATTTACAACTGTTAAACTACTTTTCTGCATGGCTTCCGAAATTTGGTAGGCACTTGTCATAGCATGACAATTTTTTGTATGCCTTGATCATAGAAGGTTGCCTTCTGTGTATTGGACCTTGTGGTAACATGTTTTTCTTGCGGCTCCGTAGCACAATGGTAGAGTGTCAGACTACAGATCCAAAGATCTCGGGTTCGATCCCTGCCAGGTCCTGGGATTTTTATCTGTCACTTCTTTCACCTCTGGCAGTGTTGGTGATGTTAAAAATACCCAGTAGAACCGTGGTTCGGAACCCACGTTAAACTGTAGGTCCCCCTATAACTGGCTGGGTAAGTCAGTTCGAAGGTCGGAGGAAGGCAACGGCATACCACCTCCAAACAGAACCATGCCTAGTAAAGCACTGTGGTGTTCATACCAACCTTCGGATTGTTGACTGCTTTACCTTACCCTATCTGTAGGGCAAGTCGACGACTGGTACTATCACTAACAAAAACAGGCCCAACTACTTTACCATCGTTTTCGAAATATTGACCACCAAGATTTTAGGTGTAAGAAGAGATGAAAGTCTCTAGGAGCGAGGTCCGGGCTGTACGGAGGATGTTTAAACACGTCCCAGTGAAATTCCCGTAAGAGAGTCATTCGCCGTGTGAGGTCGGTCACTATCGTCAAAAGAAAAAACAACACCTTTTGATAGTAACCCTCGGCACTTACTTTGTATTGCACAGTGCAATTTCTTAATGGTGTCGCAGTAACCATCCATACTACTGATTGCCGTTTTGTTTCAGGGGTGTTGTACGATACCCAGGATTTATCCCCCGTGACTATCCGAGGAAGAAAACCACCCACCGCCTTCTTTAAAAAAAAAAGTTCAAATGTTTGTATAGTCTATGAGACTTAACTACGGGGTTATCAGTCCCTAAACTTACGAACTACTTACGAACTAGGACGGCACAAATATCCATGCCCGAGGGGGGATGCGAACCCCCGACCGTAGTGGCCGCACAGACCGTGATTGGAGCGCCTTAGTCCCCTCGGCCACTGCGGCCGGCCCGCCTTCTTCACTGTAGCAGAGGTGCCCCGAATTTTGGGTACCCAACGTGATGAAAGTTTTCGAAATTTCAGTTTTTCAGTAACAATTTCGTGAATTTGTGATCGTGAGATTTTCGGAACTCCCATAGCAAGAGCACTAAGTTTAAACTTACGGTTGCGCTTAATCTTCAATTGTGTGGACCAGCTCATCAGTAACCACAGACGGGCGGCCACTTCGTTCTCCATCGTGCCCTTGATCACGTCCTCGATTGAAGTCTGACCCACCTTCTGACCATTGAATCACTTATAGCACTTTGTCCGTAAACGTCGCAGATTTGTCGATGAATTTCCTGTGGTTTAACTCTTTGCATCTAGAAAAAATATCACAGATGTGATTTCACACGAGGCGGCATTTTCAATTACGGCTGAAGAAGCACTACAAAGCACACGTCAGCAGCAGCGATCTGAAAGGAGCACACGTAGCTTTTCATTGAGTCAGAGAAACTGCGGCGCATGCTAAGAAACTGCGATCGTAGCACAGCCGCG
Source organism: Locusta migratoria (assembly GCA_026315105.1). Classification (NCBI taxonomy): domain Eukaryota; kingdom Metazoa; phylum Arthropoda; class Insecta; order Orthoptera; family Acrididae; genus Locusta; species Locusta migratoria. Next base: position 810,710,614 of record CM048744.1, on the reverse strand, counting down.
GATAGAAATAGAAACGGAACTTACTTTGTGGACTACTCCCGTATTTGGCGCTGGTCGACGGCCATGTTTCAAGATAATGCGTGACGACAAGTGTCACGCATTACTAGACTTCTTCGTCGCTCATCGGTCTGTATTGCTGTCTTCTTGTTCTCCCGACCACGCACCTATTGGAATCGTTTGGTCGATGTTTTGGAATACCTGGGCAGGTATTTTCCACCAGCCGTTACACCGGATTAGCTGTGGCAATATATGGAGTAGCGTGGACTGATACACTTTAACAACTTCTCCACAACATCTTTGCTTAAATTTAGAGGGTGTAACAAAAGTTATAGCCATCAGTGGGCACCGCAATATTGAAGCCGTGCTCTCTCTATCACTAGGCCTGTAGTTTAAATTGTGTGATATTTGTGAAAAGTGTTATCTGTCAAATTTGGAAGTGATATATCTAGTTTCTCTTCGTCTTGGAATTCGGATGGTCAGCAGCGCATAGTTGGAATGAATAATCCTATTAAGACCAGTGTTAAAGCTCGTATCTGTTTGTATTATGACGTCCCCACTCCCTTTCCCTTTTCAATGCACAGCAATCAATCCGCTCCCTAATTAATTTCAATATTTTCCTGTGTCTACTAAAAATTCAATACACCGCCAGTGTAAAGTTCTTGTTAACTAACTAATCGCACTTAACTTTTGAATGTTTATCACAGATTATGCTGGAACGTGCTCACTCCTTATCATATCTGTTCACCTAATGATTAAGCCGGCCGCGGTGGCCGAGGTGACTTAGGCGCTCCAGTCACGGTCAGCACGGCCACTACGGTCGGGGGTTCGAATCCCCCCTCGGGCATGGATATTTGTGCCGTCCTAGTTCGTAAGTAGTTCATAAGTAGTTTGTAAGTTTAGGGACTGATGACCCCGTAGTTAAGTCCCATAAGCTTAACAAACATTTGAACATTTTTCACCTAATGATTAACATTATCCGGCGCACACTTCTGAAACGCCGGCCGCGGTGGCCGAGGGGACTGAGGCGCTCCAGTCACGGTCTGCACGGCCACTACGGTCGGGGGTTCGAATCCCCCCTCGGGCATGGATATTTGTGCCGTCCTTCGTAGTAGTTAGTTCATAAGTAGTTTGTAAGTTTAGGGACTGATGACCCCATAGTTAAGTCCCATAAGCTTAACAAACATTAAGTAAGTAAAACTTCCTGGCAGAATAAAATTGTGTGCCGGAACCGGGACTCGAACCTGGGACCTTTGCCTTTCGCGGGCAAGCGCTCTACCGACTGAGCTACCCCGACACGACTCACGATGCCGCCTCACAACTTTACTTCCGCCAGTACCTCGCCTCCTACTTTCCAAACTTCACAGAAGCTCTCTTGCAAACACGCAAGACTAGCACTCCTGGAAGAAAGGATATGGTGGAGACATGGCTTAGCCAAAGCCTAAGGGATGTTTCCAGAATGAAACTTTCACTCTGCAGCGGAGTGTGCGCTGATATGAAACTTCCTGGCAGATTAAAATTGTGTGCCGGAACCGGGACTCGAACCTGGGACCTTTGCCTTTCGCGGGCAAGCGCTCTACCGACTGAGCTACCCTGACACGACTCACGATGCCGCCTCACAACTTTACTTCCGCCAGTACCTCGCCTCCTACTTTCCAAACTTCACAGAAGCTCTCTTGCAAACACGCAAGACTAGCACTCCTGGAAGAAAGGATATGGTGGAGACATGGCTTAGCCAAAGCCTAAGGGATGTTTCCAGAATGAAACTTTCACTCTGCAGCGGAGTGTGCGCTGATATGAAACTTCCTGGCAGATTAAAATTGTGTGCCGGAACCGGGACTCGAACCTGGGACCTTTGCCTTTCGCGGGCAAGCGCTCTACCGACTGAGCTACCCTGACACGACTCACGATGCCGCCTCACAACTTTACTTCCGCCAGTACCTCGCCTCCTACTTTCCAAACTTTACTTTAAGTAAGTAAGTTAAGTAACACTTCTGAAACGCTTGGTTCTGTTTACGGGGTAGCAGAATTCCTTCGCTTCGTCTGCTGCGCGATGCCGTGTTTTGATAAGATCATCACTGATCTCCTTAATTCTTCTCCGTAATTATTTTCGTCTTTGTTCCTCTCTTTGTTCATATTTTGTGCTCGTTAGTCTGTTCATTCCTTTAACACGTTCCGTAAATCTTCCCCACTTTCAATAACGACGGAATTTCATCTGGGAATCTCCAGCTCGTTACCTTTTCATTTTCAATTTTAATTACACAGTCAAAACTGCCTCTTATTTCCGTGAAGGTGTCTTCGATATAGAACAGAGAAAAACTACGATCCTTCTTCCCGCACTGTTTGTTACAGAACTTTTCCCTTTGTTGGTGATTATTTTTCTGTTTTCAATCGATGCCCCCCCCCCCCCCCTGTAGGTTGTCTTAATTGGAAAGTACTGTCGCACATCCAAACTGTTGTACGGGACATCATCAGGTATCGGGTGTTGGATCATTAAGACAGGAGCGGCTCTTTTGACTGTTTGCTGAGTGATACCCACATTTTCGACAGCGGCCGCCTCGCCGACACGCCAGACGGAGGGAGGAGTTTGTGGATACGCCCACCCCCCGCCGCCCCCATTACCACTCCATCCCCCCTCCTCCCCAAAGCGACTCTCGTGCAATCAGACAGACTTCATTACGGCCGTAACGCGATAGCAGCCCTCGAGCCTTAATGCATTAGCGACACAGCCGCGCCTCTTGGCCTTGCTCATTTACAAAATTTTTCCTTAATTAAATTTGAAAGTTTATTCGCGTCGGGAATTTCAATGAGGATCAATTTGGCGTCACAAATACTTTTGGAGAGGTTCGCCGGGCCGAGGCCGATGCTCAGACGCCATTTGCAGCTCGGAATTCGTGTTCAGCAGAGACACGACACTTCCATTTGCGCGTAAAACATGGCTCCCAAGCTTCTGTGAAAAGTCTGCAGGGAGTTTTAATGGTTCTTTTTGTATCGTTCACAGAAACGGAGAAAGTGCCTTTAAAAGATATTTTCTATCGTATTCCTACTTGACTGGCACCCGACACACCCTTTCGTCCAACCTCTCAAAGAAATACACACACACACACACACACACACACACACACACACATACACACAGTAGGGAGTATGGCACTTAATAAGTGCAGCCTTTTATATCGAAAATTATTCAATGTATCGAAACGACGTTTTCGACATATTGGGTATTGAATTAATCATCGTCAAAAAGCACATGATTATTCTCCTAAATTAGGCGTGGTCTGAAATCATGTATGGTAATTACTTCAGTTTGACTTTGAAGGACTCACAATTTAAACTAAATAATAAGAGAAAATATAGTGTGTCAGGTCGAGAAAAACTGCCAAGGGGAATTTTGTAGCTGATGTCATTGACATTCTGATAGAGCGGAATTTAGCGCCAACGAATGACACTAAGACCTTTTTTTCTGATTCGCACGTTAACTTTTCTTACTCCCTGTTTTTTTTTCCAGTCCTACCACAAAATGAGACTTGTGAATCGATGTCATACTTGTAGAGCTAGACATTGAGATTTCCTTTGTGTGTTGTGTGCGTTGTTAATCAGTGAAATTTACGCTGTCGAAGACGTTCTACTTACACTTGACGGGATGTGCATATCCTCATTTAGCAAAATCACCAAGTGTGATTAACAACCATTTCTATCTGCAACTGGTATTCCAGCCTGTCATGATCAAGCCTTATCACTATATAATTAAGTAAATGAATTGTCATGCATTTGCCCTCCTACGTTTTCACACATGCATACGATAAAAAAATAATAAGAAAAAAGTGAAAAGAAGTGTACGACACCTATGTTAAGAGATACGGCTGAGCAATAAGGGGATCCCATCGCAAGAAATATCCAGACATATGAATAAGAGCACTTGAGTACTTAGTGACCTGTAACCTACTTCAATTGTAATTTCAAACCTTTACGAATCATTATTTCGCTGACGTCTCCAAGAAAATAATGACAGCAAAAAGATTCATTGCTCACTTCATTTTCGTTATAGATGCCATAAAACTGCCGTGTAAGTAATAATGTTTCATTGAATCGGTTCGTTTGTAGTAACTCTACTGTCAATGTAATTTCCATTATGTACAGGCAAGTATCACTACATGAAGCAGCATTTGTAGCACTGTAGGAACACGCTGAGATACCTTCAAATGCTTCAGGCATCAAGTTTCTACTATTTTACTACTAACGTTATTCGAAATTCGTTTCACATATAATTAGTAATAAAAGTACGTAAGTTGATGGGTGTATTCTAAAAGAATCGAGTGGGTCAAAATTTCAGAGCAGCAGGTAGAATTCTTTCGAAAAATTTTGATTAGGTACTTTTTATTTATTTATTTATTTATTTTTTATAGCAAATCTCAAGAAGTTCTTGATAAGATAATTTGCAATTTTGACACAACGTTGCTTTCCAATATGATCCTTGAAACGCAAGTAAAATATAGGTAGTGCAGAATATTTGTATTTGCAACGATTTGTCAATATTTTTTGGAAATTAAAGAAGAATCCTCGAGTATACCATGTTGTTGCAAGACAGTTATTTAATAGAATAAATTAAATTAATGTCTCTCAGCCCACTGTTCAAGTTCATTGAAACGGTAATATTTACCTAAAATGCATTAGATATAGATATCAATAATGAAGATTATTCACTAATACTATACATGAGACTCCTTACGTATCCGACGTGTTATATAAGGCAAACAAGGCAGGCCTCCTCAAGTATATATTAGGAACATCTCTTCGGAAGGAAAAAGGCACTAACATTTACAATAAGTGAGTAGCCCATTTACAAAACCAGCCATGTGCATGACAAGCAATGTGTGAGAAAACAAGAAAAATAAAACGAACTAGAAATGTGGTAGTGGACTGATTTTTCTACGCGCAACAGCCGTACATGGTTTTAACCAAAGCTCTGAAATATCTGATGAGTAGGAAAGAATTTATAGATATTTAATTTGCATATAACAGGTTTTGCAACTGTGTTGTTCACATAGCAGGATTTGAAACTTTTCCTACAGCCATATTGACTGCGCTTTGTCTGCAAAACCAGTTAAAATTGAAGTGAGGAATATGAACATTAATCACAAACGCTGAAAGCATGTAAATATTTAATGATTATGTTACAATGCATACATTTGTAACGATAAACTTATTGAACAAAGTGGATTATACCAAAATGTAAAACACACCTTAGAACTTTTACAATTTTGTTTTCTGTACGTGTTAATATTCCATAATATTACTGGTACAACCAAATAACAGATTTAGGCTATGTCTGTTTCATCAGTTTTCATTATCTGAAGTCCAAAGTGTCATTGTCATCATCAACTTCATCATAATGTTGAAGAATGTAATTGTGTTGCTATTCTCTCTCTTAGGATACCGATAGAATGTATCGTGAATCCTTCTTACATCTTGCAAAGACAATTTCTTGCACCGAAATGCACCCAACGGATGTACAGTAGTCGGCATACTTTGGGGCAATACGTGACGTAATGGGAGCTAGTAAACAACAAGAGAATTATCACTTAATTGACATTTAACTCTGCTATAAATATTGCACGTAGAGGAAAGTAAACCTGTTCCGCAATACTAGGCTACTATATCTTAGAAAAACATTAAAAACAGAAAGTTAAAAAACAAGACTATAATACTTTTAAGTGCATATACTATTTCCGGGAAAGCAGTACCGGAATGTACATTAATTCCAATAAAATACTGTTAAACATACCTAGAAACTTTAGCTTCGTTCCTTTTCCATGTCGAAGGACTTCTCTTCCTCTATCTACGTGGTTCAGTCTACGTAATAAATTCTGTATCGATGTCAGTATCGGTATCTTCTCGATTTGTTCGATTATCTTAATACATTTTAAACAAATAAAGCCGGCCGCGGTGGCCGAGGGGACTGAGGCGCTTCAGTCATGGTCTGCACGGGCACTATGGTCGGGGGTTCCAATCCCCCTCAGGATATTTGTGCCTTCCTTAGTCTTAGCTAGTTCATCAGTAGTTTTTAAGCTTAGGGACTGATGACCTCGTAGTTAAGTCACATAAGTTCTACAAACATTTGAACATTTGAACTTTTGAAACAAATAAACTGCAAATCTCTATAGGAACGAGACGTCAGCTTGTAGGCTATATCCACATCAAGGAACTCAGAAGAAACAGCCACTTGAGTGAAACAATTGCATGAAGAATTTCACAGATGTGAAACAACAAAGAAAAAAAAACCTAACTGCAGTGGTCATCGGTCCATAAACTTAGAAACTACGTAAACTAACTTAACCTAACAACACCACACACACCCATGCCCCTGGGAGGACTCGAACCTCAGTCGGCGAACGGCCACGCGCATCCCAGCAATGTGCCTTAGTGCACACAGCTATTCCGCCGGCATCGCCCCGTTGGAGTAGCCGAGTGGTCTAAAGCGCCTCGCTGCGGAGCGCGCGGCTGCTCGCCGTGGAGGTTCGAGTCCTCCCTGGGCCATGGGTGTATGTGTTGTCCTTCGGTTAGTTTACCTAGGTTTAAGTAGTTTGTAAACTACGGACTGATTACCACGCAGTTTGGTCCGATAGATTTACAGACATTTGGACATTTGAACTATTCCGCCGCGGCTTAAAGATAATCATGGATCTATATTTATACATGTTCATGTGTAAAATTAAAGTTTGTCTTATCGCATAGCGATACTAGTATTTAATTTGAAATAGCATTCATACTGTCGAAAAACTTTTATATGACAGGCAGCTGTAACAAAATATAGTTGCTAGATGTCGCGACCTGTTTCGCGTCCACATTGTGGCGCTTCCGGAGCACTATTTGTTCGCGCCGTCCATTTTAGTTGTTTCAGTTCACTTCGGCGTTTTGTTAACACTGTTAACGGTTTGCAACGCGGTCTACAGTTTACTATATCGGGATAAATCTCGAGGTCACGATCGCATATTAATTTCAGATGGTATATGTGTTTCGACTGGCCGGCCGCGGTGGCCGAGGGGACTAAGGAGCTCCAGTCACGGTCTGCACGGCCACTACGGTCGGGGGTTCGAATGCCCAAATGTTCAAATGTTTGTTTGTTGTTTGTAATTCTATAGGACCAAACTGCGTGGTCATCAGTCCGTAGCTTACAAACTACGTAAACCTAGATAAACTAACCTAAGGACAAACACACACACCCATGCCTCAGGGAGGACTCGAACCTCCACGGCGTTCGAATTCCCCCTCGGGCATGTATATTTGTGCCGTCCTTAGAATAAGCTAGTTTATGAGTAGTTTGTAAGTTTAGGGACTGATGACCCCGTAGTTAAGTCCCATAAGCTATACAAACATTTGAAAATTTGTTTCGACTGCAAGATTATCGATATGTTTTCAAAGCAAATTACACAAAACAATACACCCAAACACATTGTAAAACTACTTTCACATCCTTTAATGGTAAAAGAACATATAGCCATGAAGCAGGCTAATCATGCAGCATAAAATACCTTAACTAAGTTAACCCATTCATTTCCACATTATGAATTCAGCTTTGGGAAAATAAAAATTCAGTGTTTTCTGTATTAATACAGTGCACTTAAACATCAAAATATGTGTTCCAAATTTTTTGTGGAACTATTGTTCTTTAATCTGATATATTTTATGCACAACACATACGTTTATATCGAGGCATTTTATTACTTGAGACGTTATTTTGTTGATAGTTAACAGTGTCATGTCAATCTTCGACACAGCACCAAAGACAAGACAATTCACTACTGAAATAAAATAACACTATCCACACTCACGCTCACACTCACAGCCAATTACAGACGGATAGATTACTGCCACGGAAGTCGTTAGAGACCGTACAAAAACGGCTAAATGTCGTATTAGAAGCATGTTGTTCATCAACAACAATGCGACTTTAAATGTTCAAATGTTTGTTAAGCTTATGGGACCTAACTTCGGGGTCATCAGTCCCTAAACTTACAAACTAGTTATGAACTATCATATAGTAAAGACAGCTCAAAAATCGATGCCCGAGGGAGGATTAGAACCCCCGACGGAGATCGACCTCGCGAATCGGAGCATAGCGCCTAACTGCGCTTGGCCACTCCGCCGCGGCTGCGAATTTAAGGACTGATACACAAAATACGGTGTAAATCAGCTTTTAATACATTGTTGTCGAGGAACAACACTGGCAAAGAAAGTGTTAACCTATCGTATATTAAAATGAAACTTCCTGGCAGAATAAAATTGTGTACCGGAAGCGGAACTCCAACCTGGGACCTTTGCCTTTTACGGACAAGCGCTCTACCGACTGAGCTATCCCGACACGAGTCACGATGCCGCATGACAACTTACTTCCGCCAGTATCTCGCCTCCTACTTTCCAAACTTCACAGAAGTTCTCCTGCGGAACATGCAGGACTTGCATTCCTGGAAGAAGCTCGCTCTTTAAAAAACTGGTCACCAGCAACATTCCAGCAGTGGCCGGAGTGTCTGAGTGATTGCGTAATTGTATGAAGACCGAAGTCGTGTGGATGTGATTCTCTATTTTCGTGTCTGTCAGCAGCTCAGCGAGCCTCTTTACGGTCAGTTGCTACCTACTCTGTAGTGTTGATATTCCTATCGGATTTTCCTTTGTTAAAATTCGTAAAAAAAAAATAAAAATAAAAAATAAAAAATAAAAAAACAATTGTTTTGGGCCTCTTTAGGCTACGGCAGTAACATTAAATTTGGGACTTTGCGGTCTCCTTTAGACAGCTCGAAATGAAAATGCTAGTAACGACTTATATTTCATCTGACACGGAAATTGAATAAACGACTATCTATATGACAAAATGCTTCACTACTTTACTCTCTTTTTTTTTCATATCTCATATCGTTTCAGAGATATTTGCAAAAATAATGGCGATTTGGCAATGTCTGTCTGTCTGTCTGTAAGATGTTCTAAATTTTTAGGTCGCGCCTTTCAACCGATCAGCTCCAAATTTTACAGTCGTAATTGTTGGCTGCCATCGACCAGAACCTCCCCTTTTCAAATACTTCGTACAAAATAAGTTAGTAACACTAAAAATGGAGCGCATATGATGGCTTTTTGATAGCATGAAATTTCTTCCTGGTGTGCAGCCGGATCGCGTCGACATTCTGCCACGATATTTCGGCCCAGAGATGTTCGGCCATCTTCAGATAAGTAAAGAAGTACTGAAGAGTCCAGGTGAAGTCTTGATATTTATACTGGTTCTTGCACTTGCCGGTAGTCCTGGCGTCGGTTTGCTTTTGTCGCCAAATAAATATAACAATAAGAAGAAACGCACAGAGGACACTGATGACAACTATAATTTCCTTACTTCTTTACGCCGGAAATACGTTCACCAATATAGGCAGGTTGCTTGCAAAAAACAAAGCCAAAGTCATCTTCCGTCCACCAGCGAAGAGCATGGCCGTACTAGGATCCATGAAGAAAAGCGGTTTTTGTAAAATTCCCTGTGCGTGCAGTTCTGCATTTACAGGCCAAACTATAGGAACTGTAGCGGAACGATGTGTAGAACTCGAAAGACGCATCCGTCTTCTGCAACCAACAAACTCAGCATTTCTATGGGACACGCGATGGAATAGAACAAAACAAAACTTTTATCTCCAGTCTCCAGTCTTTTTGGATTCAATTATTAAAGAATCTGTAGGAATATGTCTAGCGGGCAATCTTTTTCATCGTTATGACGGCTTTCAGCTGGAATAAAATTGAAATCCTGCGATTAATATTATCCAGTCACAGCGAAATCTTCCACTACGAAAGGCAGCACATACAACTTAGCGGTACGGCTCATAACACCACCTAACGCATACGCAAAGTGACGCATGCGCAAGAACCAGTATAAATATCGCGACTACACCTGGGTTCTTCAGTACTTGGTAACTCATCTGAAGGTGTCTGGACGTCTCTGGGCCGAAATGTCGTGACAGAATGTCGACGGGATCCGGAAGCACACTTGAAAATTATTACACGGGAAAATACGCCGGGAAAACATCAGAGGTCGCAGCAGGAAATTCAATTGGAAATAACGCCTTAACACTTTATTTCAGATTAAAATTGAATAAACTTATTTGTAAAGGGGAAAATTCGCAATAGCTTTGCCGTGTTACGTTATTTCCATAACTCGCACCTTTCCAGAGTCACTTGCAAACATAAAGGCGATTTGACACTGACACTTAATTTTACGTAAACCAATAAAGCGAAAGTAAATAAACATGAAAAAAAAAAAAAAACTAACTAGCACGACAAGACAGGTGATAATATTCTAATGGAAAAAGATAATGGAAAATGTAGGAGAGATATTAAAATAATAGTTTAAAGAGGTAAAAAATGAAAAAGAAAAGAAAAAAAAGAAGAAAAGAAAAAAAGGGGTCGAAGCTAAGCTCAAATATCAAATCATTTTGGCTGTTTGTTAAAATACGCCCAGAGAGAATATTACATTCTGAGTGCATAGATATTATCACAATAGTAGAGTTATAATCGTGTCGTTCATAATTTTTTATTACTTATTATTATTGTCTGAAACCCGCTCGGTTAGCCGTGTGGTCTAACGCACCGTTTTCCGAGACGGGGAGGCGTACCGGCTCCAGTTCGAATCCGCTCGCGCGAATTAACGAAGGGGATCGGAGTGCCGGCCAGCCTGGATGTGGTTTCAAGGCGATTTCCCAAATCCCTGTAGGTGAATACCTGGTTGGTCCCCAAGTCCCGCCTCAGTCACACATTTCGCAAACATTTTACACTTTCACACATACTATACATAGAAATTTGGGGTTCACATTTCCTCCCGGGGGGCAGGGGCGTCAGGAAGGGCATCCGGCCACCCCGTCAATACCAACACGCCAAATCCCAATAACCAAAGCCGACCCTCCACGTGCGGGAAAGGGCTGAAGAGAGAGAAAATATATATATATATATATATATATATATATATATTTTGTCCGAAATGTTAGCAAAAAATCAAGAAAGTACAGGAAACCCGAAGTGGCCCATAAAACACGATAGTGCGATTTTTTTATATATTTTTTTAAATATCAGTATGCATTGCATTTTAGTTGACTTTAAAACTCTAAGAATGATATCTTTAGTTGGAACCGTAGTAAATATAACCGTTGAAAGGATCGTAACCATTGGCCTATGATCCATAAATTTAAAAATCCTGCACGGTTGCTACCTGCACAGCAATGTTTAAAACTGGAAGAATTTAAAATGACGTGGACTCCATAGAAAATTTTTTTTCGCTGCGTCGTCTTGCTTAATGAAGTACCCACGAGAAGAACATCTCAAATACTTCTTAAGGAATTTCCTGTCTGTCGCATCCGAGAAGATTCCGCCTTCTTATATCTTTCTAAGAATTCCTCATAATAAGACTGCCGGGGGGAGGGTTGAGCTTTTAACCGCTGTCCCGGTTTGGGGAATGCTGAGGGGGGGGGGGGGGGAGGAGATGGTCGGAGGGTGGTGGAGGGGGTAGGGGGGACCCGGGCGCCATCTGTAAGAGAGACCGCCCTGGGCGAGTAACCGAGCGGGCGGGCGGAAGCCGAGGAAGAGATGCGTGACGTCTGCGCCTGCGTTGCGGAATGTGCGCGGAAGCCTGATGAACGCGCAGTCTAATCTAGCGGCGAGCGCGCCGGCGCCGGAATTCCCGGCACGTCGGCCAGCTCGGCGACTTCGTGAGGCGGCGCCGGAAGCTGGAGGCTGCGGTTCCTGTATGACAGCGACGCGTCCAGGGGAACAGCCACCGGCCTGAAATCACAGGGAGGCTTCCACTGTTTCGACTTCAGTACCAACATAACTGATTCGTGAATTTGATCGAACAGGGTCGTTGATCCAGTGAAGGAGGAGCACTCCGAAAGTAAGCTCCGTATTTCTTTAAAAACAGACAAAAGCGTTCCATGAAGAATTTTGTGTCCCAGCCTCGTCGCTGCTTTTGTGTCTCGTCTCCGCCGGTTTTCTTGGGTGTGGTGGCCGAGTAGAAAGAGACCGACACAGGAATAAAGGACGCACGCGTTTGCAGGTACGGAGGTGACCAGCCAGTGGGACAGCAGAAACTAGAAACACTAGAGTAAATTAGAACGAGATATATATTTCATAGAGACTTAGTAATACTTAACTTTTACATAGTTCTTGACTGTAGAATGCTGATACATAGATTATATAGAGGCCTGCCTACTGATAATTCCTAGAGCCTATCCGATAGCCAAGTCTTTACTGGTGCCTTCAAATGTTTGTATAGCTTATGGGACTTAACTACGGGGTCATCAGTCCCTAAACTTACAAACTACTTATGAACTAGCTAATCCTAAGGACGGCACAAATATCCATGCCCGAGGGGGGATTCGACCCCGACCGTAGTGGCCGCGCAGACGGTGACTGGAGCGCCTCAGTCCCCTCGCCCACCGCGGTCGGCTTGCCTATCTGATTCCCAAGTGTTAACTAGTTCCTATCTCAGTCCGAAGTGGACGATGCAGCAGGCGTGGCCACGAGCGGAGTTGCAGCAGAAGGCGCTCGTGGCTGACGTCGTAAGAACGCCGCGCCGTGCGTGCATGGCGGAGCGCGGCGAAAGTAGGTGGCGCGCACTTTATGCTTGTGCGACACCACAAATAATTTAAAAGAAAATTAAAAAATAAAAAGTTTGTTAACCTTATGGGACTTGACTGTGGGGTCATCAGTCGCTAAACTAACTTATACTAAAGACAGCACAAACATCAATGCCGAGGGAGGATTCGAACCTTCGACGGGGTTTAGCGGAACGGCTATGCAGTGCCCCGTAGGGATGGGTCGGAAATCGCGTATCTATTAAGAGTCACAGTGACTTAAAAGTCGCAACTAAGAGTAGCAAGAAGCAGTTTACTCTCTCAATGCAGTCTGCCATCTGTTGGTCGAATTTTGTCTAACACCTTTGCATTGGGCAGGCTATAGGGTCTACCTGCGATTTCAGTGACAAATCGCAGCCGCGGTGGAGTAGCCGAGCGGTCTAAAGCGTCTCGCTGCGGAGCGCGCGGTTGCTCGCCATGGAGGTTCGAGTCCTTCTTCGAGCATGGGTGTTTGTGTTTGTCCTTAGGTTAGTTTACCTAGGTTTAAGTAGTTTGTAAGCTACGGACTGATGACCACGCAGTTTGGTCCGATAGATTTACAAACATTTGAACTTTTTTTTTTGTTTTGTTTTGACAAATTGCGTTTAAGAGTCGCAAGTAGCAACTAAGAGGCGCAGTTTAGATCGCGCCTGCTGCCATCTGTTGGCCGAAATTGGTACTTCTAGCTGTCTGTCGTCTGCGTCGTGTATGTGTGGAGTTGTGTGTATATGTGTGTGTGTGTGTGTGTGTGTGTGTGTGTGTGTGTGTGTGAAAAGTCGCAACTAACAGTCACAGGTAGGAGTTTAGATGGTGCGAGGCGTGCAGTCTGTTGGTCGAACGCCATCGGTTCAAACCATTGAGCTCGAACGCCCTCACTGGTCCAAACTGCGATTTCAGTGAAAAGTCTCGACTAAGAGTCGCAAGTAGCAGCTGAGAACAGCGTTTAATATTTCGCTTTGTGCAACCTTTTGGCCAACTGCTGTACTTTTACTCGTGTTTTGTTTATGGATGTAATCGAATTAATAAGTAAGAGATAATTTGCTTTTTGAAAATGTTTACACTTAGTAGCACTATTTTACCTGGCGGAAGCACTTACATGTTTTTTGTGAAGCAAAGCCTGGCATCTATGTTTCTAGGTTATAGTTGGAAAAGACAACGAATGTGAATGCCAAATAAAGATTGTGTTACGGACTTGATCCTTGTTTAAAATCATTTGTCATCATAAAACCTATAACGATTATGTGAATTCACAATACGTATCGAAAATTGCAAATCTGGATTCGACGAATATTTTGCCATGCATTATACTTTGTACATGAAATAAAAATTCCAAGGGGATGGGATCAAGTGGTCAAATAAGTAATTTATGTTTAACAGTAGGCCAACTCTATTTTCAGTGTGGACTGTGTTAAGTACTGCGATACAGGAGTAAACTTATATCTTCTTGGATTTGATATTTACACTTGAAAATACAAAAGTTTTTCCCCTAATGGAAAGTTTTATTTTATCAGGTTTGTTTTAGGTTTAGGAATGTTGTTTCCCATCTTTTTCTTTTTTGTACATCCCCTCCTGTGATGACATGAGTGAAAGACGCGTGGTATCGGATTCCTCAGTATTATTAAAACTTTTGTTTATTACAATGGTGGCGTAGTGTGCTTATGTTGGCAACGACCGATGAGTGACCTTAGAAAACTAAATCACATAGAATGATGCATATAATGTTTTGTTTACATAAAATAAACAATTGTTATACTTGGTCTGTGGTTGTAAGGTTTCTTGTGTGTAACCTTTTATAGTCAGTAAATTAAATATTCTTATAAAGTGAAGATTAAGTTGCCAACATTAGCACACTATGTCGGCACTTCGATAAGTAAAATATAACGCAAGCTCTTATAAACAGTTATTTGGCAGCATATGTAATGACACCGAAAGGTTTTAAAGGGAAAAAAGAATTTATAGAAGTCACTCACGGGGTATTTCACATTTACTTATCATCTCATTCAAATTTGTAATCTATTCAAAAATTCTACAGGCAAGAACATAGCACTTTAGTTGCACTGACACAGTTGCTGTAATCTACCGAAGGTATAGGCCTACTTGCCAATTCCTGTTACGTACTACTTGCGAATAACTCAGTTTCAACTATACATACACCAAACACTGAAACAGCTTTTAGAACGCTAATTGAAATTTGCCGAGGTGTAAATAATCCGAACATTTCATACAAATGGAGCATCAATGGTCTTTATTTGTATATATTTATATATAGGACGAGGTACCTTTTATGGATGATATATTATATCATTTGCCACACAAATCGCGTAATCATGGAAATCGCAGAAGTAGCAATAGCAGTAGCAGAAATCGCAGAAGTAGCAACAGCAGTAGCAGAAATCGCAGAAGTGGCAATAGCAGTAGCAGAAATCATAGAAGTGGCATTCAGAGTCAGGGAAATCGCAGTTTGAGTGCGGAGGGGGACATGTTGAGTATTTTTAAATTGCGATTGTAAACAGTGACAAATCGTAACTAGGAATCGCAGATACATAAAAGTAGCAGTCACAGAAATTACTAATATCGTAAAATCGCAGTTTAGCCTATCCCTAGTGCCCTGTATCAGTTTATATCTCAGATTTTGTTTCGCTTGCTTTGCGGCACCGACAAACCGTCGTCAGACGCTGTCTACCGAGTTCGACTGAAAATATCGACCGACGGCATGGTCACACTGCATCCGATATAATATGTCACTTGGTCCGGTTAAACAAGAAAGTTAGATTAGGCTTGAATGTATTCTGTGTCTGAAGTATATTAGATTTCAATTACCTGAGGTGCAATCGATTCCACCGACATTTTTATGCTTCGAAATTAGTGCTATATTGAGACTTTTGTGATTAATAAAGACTTCGAATGTATAAGAATGAGTTATACCTTTTTCTGCATATAGTTCTGGAAAGTTCGTAGTTTTTGATGGGCGTATATGGAAAGCGAGGTTAGCGCGGACTTTCTCTGTGATCTCATCGGTTACCAATATCTTTACCCAATCAGATTACTGCACGTTTGCTTTGGTGCAAGAGAGAAGTGGGAGTTTATACACGGAATTGTTAACATTTCCATGATTGTGCTCCAAACTTAACGGAACTATTTTGCAAATCGTGCTTGCTTATTGTATTGCAAAGTACAACAACATACGTAAAATATCGCCGCGGTGGAGTATCCGAGCGGTCTAAGGCGCCTCGCTGCGGAGCGCGCGGTTGCTCGCCGTCGCAGGTTCCAGTTCTCCCTAGGGCACGGATGTGTGTGTTTGTCTTTAGGTTGGTTTAGCTTAGTTTAAATAGTTTGTAAGCTACGGACTGATGACCACGCAGTTTGGTCCGATAGATTTACAAACATTTTAACATTTTTGAACGTAAAATATCGTATCGACAATCCAGTGATGAAGTTCCGGTATTTTATGAAAAGTATGATATTATGCAAATTTGAAACCGCGTGGGGTGTTACGCTAATCAAGAATGTGTGAAAATTTATCCGGACTTATTGCGTAGCATTTTGCGAGCACCTCTTTTAGAACATTTTTGCTGGCAGGGTAAATTAATTACCATAAACTGGCTTTACTAGTGAGTGTGGAGTGTGGGTGTAGCTATTGCGTCATTTAGCACGGGCTTGGGTGTGAACTGTACTCTGGAGAATGCTTTAAATAATAATTACGTCGCAACAAAATCCCGTGCTAACATCATTTTAACGCAATAGATCCATCATTCATAAACAATTTAAGACAAATGCAACTGATTGAAATGTATAATCAACACTTAGTTATTCTGCACAGCTTTTACAGAGGAGCCGGCCGAGGGGACTGCGGCGCTCCAGTCACGGTCTTGTTCCGTCCATAGTCTTAGCTAGTTGATAAGTAGTTAATTCCCATAAGTTCTACAAACATTTGAACATTTTACAGAGGAATTACGGTCCTCGTTTTTAGTCAGGTTAGCACTGGATGGATTGCTGAAGAATAGAACCGTCACGAGATGAGTGAAACTATGAATTGATGGTTTGTCAGTGAAACCAACGAGGTTCCTGAGTTGCAGGGGAATGGCCTCGTGCATTGGAGCATAGCGCCTCAATGCGCTTAGCCACTCCACCGCGGCGAAGTTCTTTACTGGCAGAAGGTACATCAATGTCTGAGAAAGAAATGAGACACTTGTCGTATCGTGGGATCAAGTTTTGCACACCTGTGTCGTAAATATCTGCCGCTTGTGAACAGAAGCGGCGTGTCGTGTGACGTTCGTCTTCAGCGCACCAGCGCTGTCAAAGCACATGGCCGGTACGCGTGCCATCTAAAGAAAGCGACATGGAATGCTTACTGTGTAGTTCCACGATAAGGCTCGAAACTACACGGCTCTGTGCACGCCAACAGGGAATAAGTTTGATCATCCATCATATAGTTCTGATATTGCTCTCAGCGATTTCCATTTCTTCATATAGCCGTCTTATGGTACAGACGTAAGTGAGTAATTACACTCTGAACAACAGTGCTTTAAAATCTGCTGGCGTTGAACACATATTCTACTAGTTTATAAATCGAAAGAGTGCTGATGTGAGCAATGGTCAAGTGGTTAAAACAATGTGGAAGAGATCAGTGGCAGTTATTTCATTATCAAACATCCGTCTGTATTCCCATTATTTTTTCTGCACCCACGTATAGTGTTGTAAACTTGAAGAAAGACAGGTAATAGAGGAAAGCAAACGGAAAGCTGAAGTTCTAAACTTAACCTTTAAGAAATCTTTCAAGCAGGAGGACCGTACCATCATTTGATCAACGCGCAAACTTTCCGGTGTAGAGAAGCAGATGAGAAACCTAAATACAGAAAAGTCTCCTGGTCCGGATGGAAAACCAATTCGGTATTACAAAGAGTATTCTGCGGCATTGGCCCCTTACTTAGCTTGAATTTATCGCTAATCTTTAATTCAGCGCAAAGTTCCTAGTGACTGAAAAAAGCGCAGGTGACTCCCTTTTATAAGAAAGGTAAAAGAACTGACTCACATAATTACAGGCCATCTTTGACATCCGTTTCCTGTAGAAGTTTGGAGCATATTCTCAGTTAGAAAATAGTAAACGTCCTTGAGACGGAAACGCTTCTTTTTATGAATCAGCACGGGTTTAGAAAATATCGATCATGTGAAACTCAGCTTGTGCTTTTCTCGCATGATCTCTTGCGAACCATGGATGAAGGGCAACAAGCAGGTTGTGTTTTTCTCGATTTCAAAAAGGCATTTGACGTGGTGCCACACTGCAGACTGAAGATACGAGCATATGGAATACACAGATTTGTGACTGGCTGGAAGACGTCATAAGTAACGGTTTTCTCGACGGCGAGTGTACATCAGAGTGTATCGTTAGGCGTGCCCCAGGGGAGTGTGATTGGACCGCTAATTTTTCCTATCTATATAAATGATCCGAGGGACATAGTAACTTGTAATTTGCTGCTGCTTGCTGATGAGGCTAAGGTGTATGGGAAGATGTCTTCTTTATTGGACTGTAATAGCATACAGAATCACTTAGACAAAATTTCTAGTAGGTGTGAAGAATGGCAGCTAGCTCTAAATGTAGAAAAATGTAAAGTAATGCACATGAGTAACAATAACAATCCCATACTGTTCGAATACAGCATTAGTAGTGAGGTTCTTGACGCTTGGTACAAATATCTAGGCGCAACATGGCAGAGTGACATGAAATGGAACGTACTACCATGCGCAAAAATATCCGAACGACCTGTATTGCGTTTCGCCTGATGTGCATGCAACCCAACTAACGTACGTGTGTTGCGGGTGCTCTGCTCGCTCCTAGGTATAGTTGTTCGACTATTCAAAATGGATCCACTACAGACAACTGCTCTTTATGGCAATCATTCCAGTTGTAAATTAACAGCACGATTTTGCAAATAAAAGGAAACATGTTATTAAATCCAATTTATTACAATGACATATCTTAAGTATTATCACACTTATTACAGTCTAATATAACAAACTCCGTCGCATAAAACATTAATTAATCCTTAAACAACATTTAATATTGTTACAAACAACAGATTTTACTATAGTATCGGAAATCCTAAAGTCCTGTAGAAATTCGAAGCACTTTTGTTCTCTAAATCGTTTTCTCACAATTGCGAAACGTCCTTCCGCTGGCGAGCGGATTTTTAGTAACTGATTGTTGAACTAACCAGACAATAAAAACTCAATTAACAGCAGCAAACGCTCTATATTAACGGCGTATCACCAACATTCTCTCCGTATTCATACCTGAACAAATATTTGTACACATCTTTGAACTTGAATTGATATGACAAACACCTTGTTCTGGAATCAAACCAACCACCTGTAGCCGTAGCTAACCAAGCAATGCACTCTTGTCTTATAGATACTAGATTATGCCTAAGATTGTTACATCTGACGAAGCATAAAGATGTGTGAAATATTGGAGATTTCCTCACAAATATCAGAACGCGCAAATCAAAGCATATAAAATGCCAATTCTTAAAATATTTTTATTTATTTATTTATTTTTTTACTGAACCAGGAATTTAATAATCACCGTTATATCCCTAATCACAAGTGCCCAGACTCAGTTCTGTGAGGGACTTACATACGAAACTGCTCCTACCGGAGGCTCGAGTCCTTCCTCGATCAGGGGTGTGTGTGTTGTCCTTAGATTAGTTTAAGTAACAATATTAAATGTTGTTTAAGGATTAATTAATGTTTAATGTAACGGAGTTTGTTATATCAGACTGTAATAAGTGTGATAATACTTAAGATATGTCATTGTAATAAATTGGATTTAATAAACGTTAAGAACTTAATAACATGTTTCCTTTTATTTGTAAAATCGTGCTGTTAATTTACAACTGGAATGATTGCCATAAAAAGCAGTTGTCTGTAGTGGATCCATTTTGAATAGTCGAACGACTATACCGCGGAGCGAGCAGAGCACCCGCAAGACACGTACGTTAGTTGTGTTGCATGCACATCAGGCGAAACACAATTCAGGTCGTTCGGATATTTTTGCGCATGGTAATACATGTAAGGACAGTTGTGAGTAAGGCGGACAGCTGGCTTGGGTTGATAAGAAGAATTTTAGGAAGATTATCTGTAAAGGAGACCGCGTATAAAACGCTTGTACGACCACGTTTTGAGTATTGCTCAAGAGCTTGGGACGCGCAGCAGGTCAGAAGCAGTTCATAGGCGAGCCAGCTATGTTGTTAGTTACTGCTTCGTGAACTCAAATGGAAATCTCTGGAGGAAAGACGACGTTCTTTTCGAGAAATTCTGTTGAGGAAATTTAGAGGGCCAGAATTTGAAGCTGAGTGTAGAACGATCTTCCTGCCCCCCACTTACATTTCGCGTAATGATGACAAAGACAAGAGAAATTAGGGCTCGCACAAAGGCGTATATTCATTATTCCCTCGTTCTATTTGGGAGTGGAATAGGGAAGGAAATGCTACAGTGAACCCTCCGCCACGCACTTTACGGTGTATTGCGGATCACATATGTAAATGTAGATGATGTTGACAGACTCATATTATCGTTTGAAAATGTAATTAGTGACGCTTTTGATAATCTACTACATTAAAGTAAGAGTGAGTTTTTATTTAAAAATGTGATTTTAGTGAGGCACCTCATTCTTTCTTGAATAACCGGACATTTTCTTTGAATAACCGTACATCACCAGTAGAGATTTTTTGTGATCTCTCAAAGGCTTTTGATTGTGTAAATCATGGGATTCTTCTAGATAAGCTTAAGTATTGTGGTATGAGTGGGACAGTGCACAAATGGTTTAAATCATACTTAACTGGGAAAGTGCAGAAAGTTGAAATAAGCAGTTCACATGAAGTAGATGATACAATTAATTCTTCTAACTGGGGAGTTATCAAAAATGGGGTCCCACAAGGTTCGGTCTTGGGTCCTTTGCTGTTCTTAATATATATTAATGACTTGCCGTTCTACATACACGAATATGCTAAGCTAGTACTTTTTGCTGATGATACAAGTATAGCTATCACACCTGACAAACAGGAATTAACTGATGAAATTGTAAATGATGTCTTCCAGAAAGTCATTAAGTGGTTCTCTACAAATGGACTCCCATTAAACTTTGATGAAACATAGTATATTCAGTTTCATACAGTAAATGGCATGACACCATTAATAAATTTAGACTTTGAACATAAATCTGTAGCTAAGGTAGAATATTCAAAATATTTAGGTGTTTTCATTGACGAGGGACTGAATTGGAAGAAACATATTGAAGATCTCCTGAAACGTCTGAGTTCAGCAACATATGCTATCTGAGTCATTGCAAAATTTGGTGATATAAATCTCAGTAAATTAGCTTACTACGCCTTTTTTTTATTCACTGCTTTCATATGGGATCATATGCTGCCACAAAAGTCTTTGGTCACTTACCAAGTAGCATCAAAAGTCTTACAGATAGCCAACTAGTATTTAAAAAGAAATTAAAGGAATTTCTGAATGGCAACTCCTTCTACAATTTAGATGAATTTTTAGACAAAACTTTTTAAAAAATTTAAAAAAGTAAAACATTAAAAATACCTTAAAATATTGATTGTCAAGTATAGACAACATTTATTAAACTGACACGTTCCACATCATTGCGAAATGTCGTATATATGATCTATGGAACAAGTATTAATCTAATCTAATCTTAGAAATATCGATTATTAACCCTCCGTGTCTGTGTACTTCAATTAGGATCAATTACTGCAAACATTTTTGGTGGTGGGAACTAGTATTTCTGGTGAAATTTTGGACGTCTGGAATCGCCGGGTGGGAGCGGAATCATAAAGGGACTCTCTCACGTGGCAGAAACGCACGCCCGAGAGAGCATCGCTGTGGTGCGCCAAGTGAATTCGGCGAGCCGGAAGCGAGGGCAGCCCAGAAGTGTTTCCCTCAAGAGGCGTGTCTTCTCAGAAAGCTATTATGCCGCCACGGTCCCATATCAAAGGTTACGTGGGCACATTAGTAACGCATGAGACGGTGCGGGGCAGTTTTCAGAGAACCACGGCAATGGTAGCCGCTCCTTCCCTTGGAAAACAAAATTTCAGGCGGTAGACCATTTTTCCCGCGCGAGCACTGTAAGAAGGCGTATGATTCGCCAGACGCATGAGGGTGCTAGCTAGCGTAAAGTTCGGAGATTTAGACGAGCCTTTATAATAATAATAATAATAATATGGTTCTCTGTTACGCGGAACCTAATTGAGGAGTAAGACTGCATGGTCATGGAACAAGTTTAACACAAAAATGGTAATATAAAATTTTTAAGTAGTCCTATTCACACGACAATGTTAAGACTAAGTGAAAAGAATCAAAAATGAAAAAAAGAAAAGGAAGTGGCTTAATTGTTTACTTTTCTAGAAGTTCCTCGACAGAATAAAATGAGTGAGCCATGAGGTAGGTCTTCAATTTAGGTTTGAAAGTGCATGGGTTAGTAATAAGATTCTTGAGTTTTTGTGGCAGCTTATTGAAAGTGGATGCTGCAGAATACTGCACACTTTTCTTCACAAGTGTCAAGGTGGTGCGAGGCAAATGTAGATTCGACTTCTGTCTAGTATTCACCGAGTGAAAACTATTAACTCGTTGGAATAAGCTGATATTTTTAACAACAAAATGTGTTAAGTCTTATAAAAATATATAAGACACCAATTTAAGTACATTAAAATTACTAATGGGATATAGCGCACGACAAGGGAGGCCTGGGAGGGCCAAAGGATTGGATTGGGCGTTGCTAAATACAGCACAAACCACATGATAAATGTTAAAAAGTACGCAAGCTAGACCATTGTGACGTTACAGTCACATAGCTGCTCATCATATGTTACAAGTTACTATTGTAGAAAAATCTATCACGAGTCCTACGTAGATAAATTAGGTGAAAGTACAATATGTCATTTAACACTTATGTGCTATGATGACGAGACAGCAGACAGAATCTGACAATATGAGTATAATCAAGGTTTGAAAATCGAAACTAATGACAAAATAGGCAGTATACAAGTACCATTGAATCATAATAAATTCTCGTACAAGAGGTGGGTGGATACGGTGTGGTAGTGTTTTCCTTTTTTTTTTTTTTTTTTTTTTTTTTTTTTTTTTTTTTTTAAGTTTATTATTTACAAAAATACATGTTACATAAAGCATAATATATGTTGTATGATACAATGACCTATAGTATACATGTGACATATCTAGTGGACAGCTGTGTTGAGGTATACATTTGAATAAGGTACAATTCTAAAGACTATAGTAGTCTCACATGTTACATAATACATGTTGTAAGATACAATGAACAATAGGATACATGTGACATATCTAGTGGACAGCTGTGTTGAGGCATACATTTGAATAAGGTACGATTCTAAAGACTATAGTAGTCTCACATGTACCTGGCCTCAATCACATCATCCATATGTGTAAATTTATAAAACTGATCATTGTTAAAGCAGGGGGATACTTCTGTATCCCATCCTCGTCGCCATTTTTGTGTCTCGTTTCCGTCGTAGATGTCGGTGGTCGAGTAGAAAGAGACCGACACAGGAATAAAGGATGCACGCTTGTGCAGGTACGGAGGTGACCAGCGGGCTATATATATATATATATATATATATATATATAGCGGGCTATATATATATATAGCGGGGAACTAACACTGATCTATCGTGTTTATTGCAGTAGTGGAAACAGAGAGTGAAAATAAACTCATTAATTAGTTTATAAAGTGCCACTTCAGGATTTAGTGTTATTATCGGATTCTGGCATTATCCAGCTTTAGAAGCTGTATCGTTTAATTACATGTTTTGCTGCTCTTTAATGCAAATTTGCTATCCACAACAAACACAATGGTGCATCGGATTTCGGAATGTAATAATATAACAAATAATATGTAAGCCAGTGATTGTATATAGATATTTCTGGACAAACTTCAAAGGTATGGCTATTGTATGCAAATTATAGAAAACATTTTTAAATTGTTATTCGTACAAATAATTTTAAATTTTCCCGCACCTGTGAGGAAAATGTGGTACTTATTTCAATAAAGGGAAAAAAAGTTCACCAAAAGACATTTTTATACTGCTGCAAAATCTTATGAAGTGATATAGAAATTAGAAGCACTAATGGCGCATACCATAAGCCTCACAAGCCCTGTTTTAAGCCTCACAATAACAATGGGGGAGGAAGGGTACTTCGTTATTGTTCATAAACGTAACAATGGCTGTATCTCTTATCTGATAATGTATCTCAATATTACAAAATAAAGATCCTAAGTGCACTTTTTTTTCTTTTTTCATACTAAAAGTTATGTTTTTAATAACTTTCAACCAGTCCAGTCATTCCAACGGCGTTTCTCTGCTTTTTAATCTTACTGGCTTGCCTTGTGCAGACAGAAGACCGTCATATGAATAGGAAAGAACAGATTACCTAAAATTGGGCTTTGAGAAGCCGCATAAGTGATTTCTTTGTGGTAAGTAGAATCTCCCATTACATAGTTTGAATAATTATGTGCAAATATCATCTTTCATTCGTTAACAAACGACATTACAAATTTACTCGATTTTAACGCCCACTACGTACATGTTGATCTCCAACCTACATAAACTTTGAAAAAATCCGTAAGCCAATTCTTAATGATAAAAACAGATAAAGATTGAATGTGAGGATTTAAAAAGACACAGCGCTAAATAAATTATGTGAATGGAAATACAAATAGAGATATTTGAAATATGAAATACCAATAGAACTCGTGTTATAGTTATTAATTAAAAAAATTGTGAAAGACTACTATTTATGAATTCTATCATTTCTGTCCAGGAATATACAGTATGATTTTATGACCCCTTTTCTGCCCCGAGTGTTCTTATCGTCTATGAAATCTATCATCATCATCATTTGAGGCTGACTATGCCTTTCGCGTTCAGTCTGGAGCATAGTACCTCTAATAAAATTCCTCCAAGATCCTCAATGCTAACATTGATGCCTCATCTGATGTTATGCCTTTTACTTCAAAATCATTCTTCACCGAATCTAAGTACTTTCTTCTTGGTCTATCTCGACACCTCTTACCCTCCGCTGCCGAGCTCATGAGTCTCTTAGGTAACCTTGCTTCTCCCATGCGTTTAAAATGACCCCACTATGTCAGTCCGTTCGCTCTAACTGCTTCATCTATGGTGTTCATTACCATTTTTTCTTTGATTTCCTCGTTATGGACACCTTCCTGCCAGTGTTCCCATCTATTAGTGCTATGCAATTCTTGCTACTTTCATATGTGTAACCTCTACCTCGTGAATAAAGTAACCCATATCCATCCAACTTTCACTCCCATACAACAAAGTTGGTCGAAAGATAGAGTGGTGCACTGCTAACTTAGTCTTGGTACTTACTTCCTTCTTGCAGAAGAGAGTAGATCTTGGCTGAGCACTCGATTCCAGTTCTTTCACTATGTTGCCATCCTGTGAGAAAATACATCCCAGGTACTTGAAACTGTCTACCTGTTCTAACTTTGTTCCTCCTATTTGGCACTCAATCTGGTTAAATCTCTTTCCCAAAGACATTACTTTCGTTTTGGAGATGCTGATATTCATAACATAATCCTTGCACCCCTGATCGAGCTCTGAAATATTAGTTTGCTACCTTTCAATCGAATCGGCCATTACAACTAAGTCATCCGCATATGCGAGACTGCTTATTTTGTTTTCACCTATTTTAATCCCACCCTGCCAGTCTACTGTTTTCAACATATGGTCCATGAATTGTATCAACAACAGCGGTGTCAGGTTAAGCCTTGTCTTACCCCTGAAACTACCCTGAACCAAGAGCTTAATTTGCCATCTACTCTAACTGCTGCCTGACAGTCTACGTAAAGCCCTTTAATTGCCTGCAGAAGTTTGCATCCTATACCACAGTTTTGTAGAACTGACAGTACCTTCCTCCTAGGAACACCGTCATAAGCCTTTTCTAGATCTATGAAGCATTGGTACAATTCCTTGTTCCACTCATAGCACTTTTCCTTTACCTGCCGTAAGCTAAAAATCTGGTCCTGAAAGCCTCTAAGAGGTCTAAAACCACACTGATTTTCATCCAACTTTTCCTCAATTAATATTCGCACTCTCCTTTCAACAGTAGCTCAGATTTTTTTTTTTTTTTTTTTTTTTTTTTTTTTTTTTTTTTTTTTTTTTTGCCTGCAACGATAATTAAAGAGACACCTCGATAGTTAGTACAATCTTTTCTGTTTCCATGTTTGAAAATTGGCGTCATTACCGCTTTTGTCCAGGCAGACGGAACCTGTCCTGATTCTAAGCAAGCCGCGGTGGAGTAGCCGAGCGGTCTAAAACAACTCGCTGCGGAGCGCGCGGTTGCTCGCAGTGGAGGTTCGAATCCTCCCTGGGGCATGGGTGTGTGTGTTTGTCCGTAGGTTAGTTTACCTAGGTTTAAGTAGTTTGGTCCGATAGAATTACAAACATTTGAACATTTTTTTGAAGGGCAGCTCGTTTTGTTTTATCACGTTACGGGGGGGAAAGAGTCACGGAAATGTTGCAAGAATTGGGGTGGAAATCATTAAAAGAAAGACCTTATTCATTGCGGTAGTGATCTGTTTGCGAAGTTTCAATCACAGACTCTTAGTTCTGAATGTGAAAATATTTTGCTAGCACCCACCTACTTAGGGAAACATGACCACACCAATAAAATAAGAGAAATCAGATCGAAAACGGAACGGTTTAGGTGTTCTTTCTTCCCGCGCGCTATTAGAGAATGAAACGGTAGAGAAAAGTTATGAAAGTGGTTAATGAACCCTCTGCCAGGCACTTTAATGTGATTTGCAGAGTATCTATGTAGATGTAGATGTAGATGTAGATGCAGAACAATATTATAGGACTCATGAAGCTTCGAGGATCTCTTATGCAAAAGAGACCAAATAAGAATTTGAAATCGGTCCAAATTCATCATGACAATTTGAAACTCCTCACGTCTTTGGCCACAAGTTAGGAGACCGGCAAATTTGGCTGGTCAATAGTACTTCAGCCGTCGTACATTTCAGATTCAGCACCTTTTGCCGGCCGTGGTGGCCGAGGTGTCTGAGGCGCTCCAGTCACGGTCAGCACGGCCACTACGGTCGGGGGTTCGAATCCCCCCTCGGGCATGGATATTTGTGCCGTCTTAGTTCGTAAGTACTTCATAAGAAGTTTGTAAGTTTAGGGACTGATGACCCCGTAGTTAAGTCCCATAAGCTTAACAAACATTTGAACATTTAAGCACCTTTTGACTTCTACTTGTTTGCCCCTACCGAGGACAGTCTTCGTGGACGACAGTTTTAGGACACAGATGAGGTAAAAGGAAGGAAGGAAGCTTAGTGTTTAACGTCCCGTCAACAGCTTGGTCATTAGAGACGGAGCTAACGCTCAGGGTTTTACGGTAAGGATTGGGGAGGAAATCGGCCGTGCTCTTCGAAAGGAACCATCCAGGCATTTGCCTGAAGTGATTTAGGGAAATCACGGAAAACCTAAATCTGGATGGCCGGAGGTGGATTTGAACCACCATCCTCCCGAATACGAGTTCAGTGCGTTACCACTGCGCCACCTCGCTCGGTGATGAGGTAAAAGTGGCAGTGAAGCTGTGAGCACGACAGCGCAAACCTGTATTTTTTCCGAAGAGGATTCGATGGCAGAAATGGATCGCTTGTAATGGAGACTATGCACTGGTTTCGGGACGACCCGCGGTGTGCGGTGTCTGCCCCGGCTAGTGGCTGAGGCACACCACTGGCTCGCTGCCAGCCCCTCGCCGCCACGGCGGGCTGGCGGTCGCCACCTCGCTCGCCCCGCAGGACCGCAGCAGTCAGCACGGCGCTAATGGAGGGCGCTTGTCCCCCACCCCAGGGCTTGACCCGCGCACCCCGCAGCTGCCAAGGAGGTTTTCTTCGCCCTTTCTCCCTACATACCGACTCTGAAAGCCCGAGGCCCGGCCGCGAGTGGGCTAATCTTTCTGCCGCCGTAACAGATGTCCCTGCAGTCATACGTCACTTTCCGCGTTCCCCTCTACTCACTTAGAATCTACTCCATATATTACTCTTTAACATTAGTACAAGTACATACGAGGGTTGGAACTTAAACAGTGGCAACACTGCTCTGGAAACACTATGCAATGGAATCTACTATTGTTGCTGATAACACCTACCTTACCTCCTAGCAAATGGATTCATCTACATCCATACACTGCAAGCCACCCGATAGTTTGTGGCAGAAGGTATCTTGAGTACCACTATCGGTTCTCCCTCCTATTCCAGTCACGTATTGTTCGCGGAAAGAAAGATTGTCGGTATGCCTCTGTAGGTCCTAATCTCTCTGATTTATCCTCATGATCTCTTCGCGAGATATACGTAGCAATATACTGCTAGAGTCCTCGGTAAAGGTACGTTCTCGAAACTTCGACAAAAGCCCATACCGAGCGACAGAGCATCTCTCCTGCAGACTCTTCCACTGGAGTTTATCAATCATCTTCGTAACGCTTTCTCGATTACCAAATGATCCTGTAATGAAGCTCTATACTTAGGTCCACTATACTCAGGAAGCGGCTACACGGGTAGCGGGGGCTGTGTGGCGTGGACTGGGCGGTTTTTTAGGTTAGATGGCCTCGGGAATACACAAAATGGGTTTCAGTCTCAAAGGGGACAGGTCAGACACGGGAAGAAAGCAGACCTAGAAACCATTAGTGTAACAGTTGTAAATTGTCGTAGCTGTGTTGAGAAAATTCCAGAGCTCCAAGCGCTGATAGAAAGTAATGAGGTACAAATCGTTATAGGTTCTGAAAGCTGGCTGACGCCTGAGATAAATTCGGCCGAAATTTTTTCAAAGGGCCAAATGGTCTTCAGAAAGGATAGAATAAATAAAACAGGGGGTGGCGTGTTTATTGCTGTTACAAACGGTTTATCCTGCAACGAAATTGAGGCAGATACTTCCTGTGAATTAGCCTGGGTAGAGGTTATACCTGACCACCGGAATAAATTAATAATTAGATCTTTTTATCTCCCCCTGACTCAGACGATGGGGTTGCAGAAATGTTCAAAGAAAGCTTGAATCATATTTCAAATAGGTATCCAAAGCATACTGTTATAATCGGTGGCGACTTTAATTTACCCTCGATATGTTGGCATAATTACGTATTCAAAACCGGGGGCAAATATAAGACATCTAGTTCTGAATGCTTTTTCTGAAAACTACTTCGAACCGTTAGTTCATGAACCCACTAGAATAGTACGTGGTTGCGAAAATACTCTTGATCTCCTAGCAACAAATAATACCGAGATAGTAAAGAGCATCAAAACAGATACAGGGATTAGCGAACATAGAGTTGTAGTAGCGAGACTAAATATCGACATTCCCAAATGCACCAAAAATAAACGAAAAATATATCTATTCAATAAAGCAGATAAAAATTCGCTTCACGCTTTCCTGGGTGATAGTCTCCAGTCCTTCAAAACTAAAAATGCGAGTGTAGATCAGTTGTGGCTTACTTTCAAAGACATAATATCAGTAGCAATCGAGAGATTTATATCAAATAAATTAATAAAAGAGGGGGCTGACCCCCCGTGGTACACAAAACAGGTCAGATCACTGTTGCAGAAACAAAGAAAAACGCGCGCAAAATTTAAAAAGACACAGAATCCGCAAGACTGGCAATCATTTACTGAAACTCGCAAACTAGCGCGGACTTCAATGCGAGAATCTTATAGTTGTTTCCACAACGAAATCCTGTCTCGTAATCTTGCAGAAAATCCAAAGAAATTCTGGTCATATGTGAAGTACACTAGCGGCAAAACACAAACAATACCTTCACTACGCGATAGCAATGGTACTACTACCGACGACAGTACTGCTAAGGCAGAATTACTAAACACAGGTTTCCGAAATTCTTTCACCAAAGAAGACGAAGTGAACAGTCCAGTATTCAATCCAAGAACAGCTGCCAGCATGTGAAACTTAGAAGTAGATATTCCTGGAGTAGTAAAACAACTTAAGTCTCTAAACAAAAATAAATCTTCCGGGCCAGATTGTATACCAACTAGATTCCTCTCAGAGTATGCTGATGCAATAGCTCCGTACTTAGCTATAATTTACAACAAATCACTCAGCGAAAGATCCGTACCCAAAGACTGAAAAGTTGCCCAAGTGACTCCAATATTCAAGAAAGGCAATAGGAGTGATCCCCAAAATTACAGGCCTATCTCATTGACGTCGATTTGCAGTAGGATTTTGGAACATATACTTTGTTCTAATATTATGAACTACCCCGAAGAACGACCTATTAACCAATAGTCAGCACGGATTCAGAAAGTATTACTCTTGCGAAACACAGCTTGCCCTTTATTCATTTGAAGTGTTAAGTGCCATCGACAAGGAATCTCAAATCGATTCCATATTTCTGGATT
The DNA here is from genome assembly GCA_026315105.1 of Locusta migratoria. Lineage (NCBI taxonomy): Eukaryota > Metazoa > Arthropoda > Insecta > Orthoptera > Acrididae > Locusta > Locusta migratoria. The sequence goes on along the minus strand of CM048744.1, from coordinate 810,680,506 downwards.
TCCGGAAGGCTTTTGACACTGTACCTCACAAGCGGCTTCCAATGAAATAGCGTGCTTATGCAATATCTCCCCAATTGTGCGATTGGATTCACGATTTCCTATCAGAAAGGACACAGTTCGTTGTAATTGACGGTAAGTCATCGAGTAAAACAGAAGTGATATCTGGCGTTCCACAGGGAAGCGTTATAGGTCCCCTACTCTTCCTCGTGTTTATAAACGATTTAGGAGATAATCGGAATAGCTCCCTTAGACTGTTCGCGGATGATGCTGTCGTTTATCGGTTAGTGAAGTCAACAGAGGATCAAAAGCAACTGCAAAGCGATTTAGACAAAATTTCTACTTGGTGCGAAAATTGGCAATTGACTCTAAATAAAGAAAAGTGTGAAGTAATACACATGACCACTAAAAGAAATCTGCTGAACTTCAATTACGCGATAAATCAGTCAAACCTTAAGGTCGTAAATTCTACCAAATACCTACGGGTTACAATTACGAACAACTCTGACTGGAGAGAACACATAGAAAATACTGTGGGCAAGGCGAACCAAAGGTTACGTTTCATTGGCAGAACGCTTAGAAGATGCACCAGCTCCCCCAAAGAAACTGCCTACATCACACTTGTGCGTCCTCTCCTGGAGTACTGTTGCCCCTTGTGGGACCCTCACCAGGTGGGACTGACGGAAGATATTGAGAAGGTTCAGAGAAGGGCAGCTCATTTTGTTTTATCACGTCACGGGGGGGGAAAGTGTCATGGAAATGTTGCACGAATTGGGGTGGAAATCATTAAAAGAAAGACGTTATTCATTGCGGCGTGATCTGTTTGCGACGTTTCAGTTACCGACTTTTAGTTCTGAATGTGAAAATATTTTGCTAGCACCCACCTACTTAGGGAGACTGACCATCCCAATAAAATAAGAGAAATCTGATCGAAAACGGAACGATTTAGGTGTTCTTTCTTCCCGCGCGCTATTAGAGAATGGAACGGTAGAAAAAAGTTATAAAAGTGGTTAATGAACCCTCTGCCAGGCACTTAAATGTGATTTGCAGAGTATCTATGTAGATGTAGAAGCGCGCTGCTCTCCGTTGGATCTTTTCTACTTCCTCTATCAACCCCACCTCGTACGGATCCCACACCGGTAAGCAGTATTCAAGCTGTAGGTGAACAAGTGTACTGTAACCTACTTCCTCTGTTTCCGAACTGCATTTCCTTAGGATTTTTCCAATGAATTTGAGTCTGGCATCTGTTTATATGGTCGTTCCATTTTAAATGCACTCCTAATGCCTACTCCCAGATACTTTATGGAATTAACTGCTTCCAGTTGCTGACCTGCTATAGTGTAGCTAAATGATATAGGATCTTTCTGTGTATTCGCAGCACATTACACTTTTCTACATTGGGATTCAATTGCCATTCCCTGCACCGTGCGTCAATTCGATGCAGATCCTCCTGCATTTCAATACAATTTTCCAGTTTTACAACCTCTCTATATACTACAGCATCATCAGCAAGAAGCCAGTAAACTTCCTATGTTATCCACAATGTTATCCAATATATATATATATATATATATATATATATATATATATATATATATATATATATATATATATATCGTGAACAGCATCGGAACCACGATACTCCCCTGTGGCACACCTGACATCACTCGTACTTTAGAAGACCTCTCTCCATTGAGAATGACATGCTGCATTCTTTTATCTAGGAACTCCTCAATCCAATCACACAATTGGTTCTGATAGACCATATGCTCTTACTTTGTTCGTTAAACGTGTGTGGGGAACTGTATGAAATGACTTACGGAGGTCAAGAAACACAGCATGTACCTGAGATCCCGTGTCTATGGCCATCTGAATTTCGTGGACGAATAGTACGAGCTGGGTTTCACACGATCGCCTTTTTCGAAACTCGTGCTCATTTCCACAGACCAGATTTCTAGTTTCCAGAAATGTCGTTATCCTCGAACATAATACATGTTCCAAAATTCTACAACTGACCGACGGTAGAGATATAGCCCTATAGCTCTTCACATCCAATCGATGTCACCGGCTAGTTCACAATAGAGGTAAACACAATCACTTGTGAGGAAGCCGTCTCACGTAACTGTGTCACAATGTGTTCGAAACAGGAAAAACCGAGTTGGATCAATATTGTATGTGCCAGAGGTCGTACAGCACGACAGTGTCATCAAAGTCTTCAAAACGCGTGCTGGAAATTGGCATTACCATACGGAACAGTGGCAAAGTTCGGCAAACTGTGGCAGAATCCATCGTGCAGGTCGTTCTAGCGTTTCTGAAGCACGTGCATACTGTTGCAGCGTTAGTGGACAGAGACCGACGTCAGACGATTCGTGAGCTCGTCCACCGGATTAGCGCATACGACTGTGCTTCACATCTTGAAAGAATGCATGGTGATGCAAAAAACTATATCACTTTAGGTTCCGTATGAAATGACAGAAATGCAGAAATGAGAACGTTACGAGGCTGCTCAGATGCATTTGAAGCGCTATGAGCGCGAAGGAGAGGCTTTTTTTATGCCGTATAGTAACATTAGATGAGACATTGGCCATATAGTATGGGCTAAAACTGAAACGTAAATTCCAAAATGGCGTCATTATGGGTCGCTGCCAAAGTCGAAAGTGCGTCAGAGCCCTAGTATGGTGAATGTATGGCGATACTCGTGTACGACTGTGATGGTTTTATCCTAACGCGTTACTTTTCTCCACGGCAGACCGTCAGTGCACAGTATTGCTATTCGTTTTTGGAGTATTACCTGCGACCAGCAGTGCTAAAGAAGCAACAACAGTTTCTGCGCAACCCGCCCATCATTTTGCACGACAATGTGCGGGGGCATACAGCGCAAGCTGTGGCTGCTCTGTTCGGAAGTTACGACTGGGAAATACTGTGCCATCTACCATTCTCCCCGGACTTGAGTCCTTGTGAATTTGATTTGTTTCCGAAATGCAGAAACCACTTCACGGCATTCGCTTCAGAACTGTTCCAGAAATTCGAGAGACTGTAGACCGCTCCAATCGCACCATCAACAGAACAGGCTCTGCTAACGGTACACTACGCCTTCCACACCGCTGGTCAGTGGTTCTACACAATGCTGGTACCTACTATGAAGGACAGTAACAGGTGCAAACATGTAAAGTTTTTGTATCGGTTGTAAATAAGTAGCTGCCACTATTTAAGTTCCAACCCTTGTAAATACTTCGCAGTAAAAGAAAGTCGCTTGGCGGAAAGTACCTCGTACCGCTACTAGCAATTTTCATTTCTATTCCAGTCCCAATTAGAACGAGGAAGAAAAAAATGCCTGTGTGCTTCGGTACAACTCCTTCTTTCTCATTTCCTTGTGACTTCAAAGTGCTCGCTATATTGTTTTCCAGCATGGGAAATATCTAAACATATCATACAGTAAATGAAATCACCTAATACCTGTTAGTAACATGGAAATACAGTACCTATGTTGACGCCTACTAATATCAATCTACCTATCCAAGGACTGTATCACCACTCGTAACTGCATGTACAGTTTTTTCTTTCGTGTTAGTTTTTGTTAGTAATTTACCCGACAGGCGGAACACCACCCATAAGCCACACTTTTCTAGACTGTTTTGGGATTTGTTTCCATGATATTTTCAAATCATTCAGAAGTTTCAGAGTTTGTGTTTCTCATATTACAGTAACTATGCGAATAACGAATTCCGTTCAGTACATATAACAAACAATTATAAGAACCAAAGTAGTTGTCCTGCATCTTGTTGATAAATAAAAAAAAATGCAAAAGTCGACGTTTAGCACTAAGTTGGCAGAGACCCACAACGCAACGTTTCAATATGATATGTGATAGAATAACTGCGCGGATGCGGTGAGCATGGAAAAAGGGGTTCATAGGTATTTAGAAAGAGACAGTTTAATGTTTAATCATTATCTGTAAATAAAACTTTGTCCTCGCAGCACACATACGAAATATCAAAACAGGCCAACTAACAGTTCACGCGCACGTTCCATCCTGGATCCATTCCTACTACACTGTGGGCAGATATCTGAATCAGACGACGCTATCACAACATAGTATTTGCTCTGCTCCATATTCCAACTTCGTAAATGGACGATGTTTAGGTCTACTTTAACGACAAAATGTTTGTAGAGTCTATGGGACTTAACTACGGGTTCATCAGTCCCTAAACTTACAAACTACTTATGAACTACTTACAACTAAGGACGGCACAAACATCCATGCCCGAGGGTGGATTCGAACCCCCGACCGTAGTGGCCCTTTAACGACATGCAACATGCACTTGTACCATACGTCCAGTTTATTTACCTTATTGTGGCCTAATTCAAGAAGATCTATGATACAGAATGGCTATGGGAAGAAACGCGTTTCTAAAGAAGCGAAATATGTTGACATACTGTATTAGTTTAAATGTTAGGAAGACGTTTCTGAAAGCATTTGTCTGGAGTGTAGTATTGTTTGGGACTGAAACGTGGACGATGCGAAGTTCAGACAAAAAGACTATAGAAGCTTTTTAAATGTGGTGTTACAGACGAATGACGGGCAGATCACGTAACGATGGGTACATGAGGAGCTGTTCAACAGAACCGGGGAGAAAATGAGTATCTTAAGATTTTGCATAAACAGGTTAAGGGAAGAAAGTTAGATCTGCTAGAACAGTTTGAGATTACAATAAACAACGCTAAAAGCGACGTTTCATTAAATGAACAAGTTCAAGGCAATACATACAGCTTTTTTAAGAACTTTGTGGACCTATTAGAATAAAAGTCGTTTATTTTAAATTTAAACCTCTGTCTTACTGTGCAAACGATTTCGCGACACCTGAATGTACCCACTACCTTGTGGATGATCTTTGGTATTTAGAGGTCTTTGTTTTCATGTGCATATGTGCGCCCCACTCGTGTTGTTGACTCCGTGCATTTCACTAGTGTTATGCGCCGCCAGTGCTGGGATCTGTTTTGAATCTTGACGAAGCACAGTATGCTGATTTTCTAATGGGATACAAATCAACTTTTTTGTGTGTGCGTCTGTGAGTGTGGACGCTTTAGCACATCGGAATACGGTAGCGTATGTTAGCAATACGTTAGTTACCGCAAACAGTTCGCTGTCGACTATGGTGAGATGTTCATCAGATTTATGCTACCAGTGAGGGTAATTATATAAACAGATGACGCCGCGAAGTGGCCGAGCGCATTGAGGCGGTGAAAGCTTAATTGTCATGATGATAATAATTATAGGAAACATTATTAAATCGTACTGAAACTAAACTCCGTCCGATAGGCTTAGAGAGACCCACTGGGCACTGACCGGCCGCTGTGGCAAGGGATGCAGTATGGAGGGGGCGTGGTCAGCGCCCCCGCACTCCCCGCCGTTATGTCTGTTTTCGTGACCGGAGCTCCTCTGTTGGCCTCAATAGGGCTGAGTGCATCCCGCTTGCCAACAGCACTCAGCAGACCCGACGGTAACCCAAGTGGTAGTCATTGCTGAAATTAGGTGATCTAGTGGGAACCGATATGGCAGTAGGAGACATTTTAAACGATAATTCATTCGACAAGGGAAGTAACCACGATTTCTTTTATTACGTTTTAGATTTTTATTATCTCGGGTTTTAAGAGTCTTGTATATTTTATCTGATGATGAGGGCTTGAACCTTGAAACGCGTCATACTTTAGTGTTTTATACACAAACTATGTGGTTGAGCCTACTTGACAAAATAAATAAATGTATCTCGCATATCCTGAGAGTAGGAACAAACATCAAGGAATCGTCAACTTAGGATTAGAAGAAAGTGTGTGAGGTAAAAATTGTGGGCACCGAAGGACGAATACAATAAGCAGATTTAAAAGGATGTCGATTGCCGTAGGTATTCTCAGGCGAAGAGGCTTGCACAGGACAGGGTAGTGCAGAGCGCTGCATCAAACCAGTCTGCGGATTGAAGACCATAACAGCAACACATAACTATTTTCCAGCAAAATAAAAGATTAACTCTTAAATTGCTTAAGAAATACGATAAAGGAACCACTGTTTGGGTCAGCGTTCCACAGCAGCCAGTATTTTCTTGTCTTTGGCAGCCAGTGAGGCAGGGTGTGCGCGGCGAGCGATATTCTGGAGGCGGCAGGTAGTATCGGCCGCGGGGCTTCATTTCCTGGGACGACTCGGCGGTACACTGCCCGTCCACGCGGTACACCTTGTTATGCACAGGCCACTGTCCTCGTCCCTGTATGTGAGGTGCACTACAAACAGCCCAGTCCTGCAGGCGCCCGAGGCTCCGAGGTGACGTATGTTTTATGTTCATTACGCTGGTCAGCTTGGTATGCGTACCTGTGTACCACAGTATAGTACCTGTGTAACACAGTATACAGCAGCAGCACGCCACTCTGAGTGGCAGATTCAGCGGGCACTCCGCCCAACCACTACAGCACAACCTGTGGAAACAAATGAAAACCTATACCGGCGCACTCTCGGGGAAGGTCGCGCGCATTTTGAAGAAACACCAGGTTGGAACTGTCTTTTGTCCGCCGAATAAAATTCGTGCACTGGTGGGGAGCGCCAGAGATGATCTCGGTTTGAGGAAGGCCGGCGTGTACCAGATTCCGTGTCAGTGAGGCAAGTCATATATTCGACAGACGATGCGTACCGTCGAGGATCGATGCGTTGAACACCATGGGCACACACAATTGATGTATCCGAGCAAGTCGGCGGTCGCTGAACATTGTTTGTCGGATGAAAAGAGCGTATGGCTTTCTTGGCCGGGAGAACCCTTGCGGGTTTGTTCGGCCGCCTTAGTGTCTTTTTATTTGACGCCGCGAGGGCGACTTACGTGCCAATGATGAGATGATGATGATTAGAACAACACACAACACCCAGTCCCCTACCGGGAATCGAAACCGGGCCCCCTGCTTGGTTGTTTGACGGAGAACCATGCGATGGACTATGAAGGCACTAGGATTCTGGTACAGACGTAGAGATACTGGGACTGCGTCGTTAGAGAGGCCATTGAAATTCGCACTAGTGACGACCTCATAAACCGTGACTATGGCTATAATCTTAGCAAAGCTTGGGAACCAGCGATTGGGTTAATTAAGAGTAAATCTAGCAAACGTAACGAAGTGACGACCACGGCGGACAGAGCCATCACATTGACGTCATCTCAGACGCAGGCGCAATCGGTTGCACTGCGCGGCCGCGGCGCGGGGCGCGGACCGCGGAGGGGTCGCTCCGCGGGCCGAGGGTATTTAATTCGCCCGCTACCGAGCCGCCGTAGCGTACGAATCTCCGAGCCGGCGCGTTTCCAGGAGCTCAGTCCGTCAGATCACCTGATGATGGCGACATGTATGATCGCCGAAATATTGTGCCCGTTGGACACTATGGACTGGCAGTACACCCATGGATATTTTAATTATGATTTTAATGATTCACCTGAGACGATACTCAGATTTTACCTTCAGCGATCCTTCCTCAGAGTTTTCTTCTTGCCCTTTTAATCTCTTCTTGTCCTCAAGATTTTTCTTATGAGAGGAAGTATTTAAATCACTTATTCTTGGCCATATGGATTCGTCTTGTTAAGGTTGCGAAATAAAGGGAAAGGATAAATAATGATGATTTGTTTTAGAGGTGAAGTAGAGGGACTGAGAGGGTTCATTACTTCGATGATTGTTACCTGATCATCACCTGTTCCTTCCTTTATGGTAATGATACCTTTCCTTCTCCTGCAAAGTTGGGACGTAAAGTTTACCGCAGCCTACTTGCAAATAGTAACATTCTATTTGGATTTCTCAAATTTACTAAAATTAATAACGTTACTTTATTTTTAGGATTATGAGAGCTATCGAACGTAAAGTTGGAATTAGTCGAGGCAATGAAAAATGATTTCTGTAACAGTGCAACAACTGCACAATTAAAGCAGTTTTACTCCTTTACACTACACTTTACTACTGTAGATAGTCAGATCTGAAAAAGTGAACAAAATTTCAGTAAACCAGTTACATTAAAATGGTTTATATACATAAAACTTTACCCGTGTTTCAGCAAAAGTAATTTTGCCTTCTTCGGAAGATTTTCATTTAGCTCCTTTAATGTGAGATAAATGAAAATCTTCTGAAGAAGTCAAAATTACTTTTCCTGAAACTCGGGTCAAGGTATCGCTACATAAACCATTTTAATGCAACTGTTTGGCTCAAATTTTGTTCACTATGTGATCGTGTTCCACCGCTGCTGAACTGCAGCCGTGTTTAATATCTTTTAGTCAGCTGTAAGTTACTGTTACCAAGAGCCGCAACAAACAACTGTGTACACCTACCCGACTAAGAACAGCTACCCTCAATTTTGTTAATACATTGAGCTAGTCCAAACGGATATTCAAAGCTGAATACAAAACAATATTAACACCTAACATAGATAAAACATGTATTGGTTTACATTGCCTTACCATTGGCATTTTCAATAGCTGCAATTCTTCGAGGAACAGATTTGTAAAGTATCATTATAGTTCCCAATTTATTTTTATCGATCCACCTATTACTTCATCGAAGTCAGTGTTGTAAATCATAATCGTACTATTACGTTGAGACATTGCGATTTTGCTGTCTCTGAGAGAAGTTTGAAAATTTTCTGATGCGGTACAAATCAACTTTTTTGTGTGTGCGTCTGTGTGTGTGGACGCTTTATCACATTGGAATACGGTAACGTATGTTAGCAATAGGTTACTTACTGTAAACAGTTTGCTGTCGACGATGGTGAGATGTTCTCTCAGACTTATGCTACCGGTGAGGGTAATGATATAAACAAATGCTGCCGTGAAGTGGCCGAACGCATTGAGGCGCTATGCTCCGCTGCGCGAGGCCGTTCCCCGTCCTAGGTTCGAATCTTCCCTCGGGTATGGATGTTTGTGTTGTCTTTAATATAAGTTAGTTTAAAACAAGTTTGTATGTTTAGAAACTGATGACCCCACAGTTAAGTCACATAAGCTTAACAAACATTTGAACCTCCACCACGCTTGACTCTAGAAAGCAGGAGTGCCGTAGCTTAAGCTTATTTTGTGCTTTTCGAGTAATGAAACCGGTTCATTAATTACAGTTTGCCACGAGTATTGGCCGCATGGTCCAAAACATCATAGTATGGATTGAGCGACCGTTCCCGCCGGAAGTTGAAGTCCTCCCTCGGGCGTGTGTCTGTGTTTGTGTGTGTGTGTGTCTGTGTGTGTGTGTGTGTGTGTGTGTGTGTGTGTGTGTGTGTGTGTGTTCGTTTGTTTGCTGTTCACGGTGTAAGTTAAAGTAATTTGTAAGTCTGCGGACTAGTGACTACAGCAATTGGGTTTACAAACATTTGAACAATTTTGAATTAAAATTTCTGAAGTGAATTTCGGTGGCCGAACCGTAAAATATCTTTCTCCTGACGTTTCGTTGCATACTATAGTCGACGCCGGAAGATGCTGACAATGAAACGTCGAGAGTAAGAAATTTCACGAATCGAAGTTTGAATCAATGGAGACGCCGGCGCTGAAAGCCTACGTGTCACGATGAAACTATTTATAGGAAACATTACTAAACCGAACTAAAACTAAACGCGTTCCGATAGGCCTCGAGAGACCCACTAGGTACTGGCCGGCCGCTGTGTCATCCTCCGCCCGAGAACGGCAGGGATGCGGTATGGAGAGGGGCGTGGACAGCGCCCCGCACTCCCGGCCGTTACGTCAGTCTTCGTGACCGGAGCTCCTCTGTTGGCCTCAATAGGGGTGAGTGCACCCTGCTTCTCAACAGCACTCACCAGACCCGACGGTAACCCAAGTGGTAGTCACTGCTGAACTTAGGTGATCTAGCGGGAACCGGTTTGTACATTGCGGCCTATGGCAGTAGGTAACATTTTAAACGATAATTAATCCGACAATACCATATATTCTAGTCGTCAGGTGAACAGGTTTCATGACAGTGGCATCCTTCCATCAGAGCTTTGCGTTGTATTCCATTATCAATGGTGCAACAACTGTGGCCCTTCCATTAATATTTTGCAGCAGACGTGTTGTATTTAGGAAAACAGAGTCACTCAACAGAGTGTTAACTTTTGCATTTGCTTCTGCCGTGATAGTTTTATGCTGTCTGGACATAGTCGTCGTTAATGCTCTTTGGTCGTGTCAGTTGACTTGTGTTTCGCCAACAATTCCTTATTGCCAGTGATTGTTTTGTGTTAGTTGTCATTACCGAGGATGCAGTCCTTACTGAACCGTTAGACTCTGCAATGTTTTCGTCAAAGATTCTTCTTCAAACTACCGACCATCGAGATAGCCTGTTCGCAGAACAAACGGATAAAATACTGTAAGCTAACGTTCTTGACTTCATACATGAATTATGGTCGACGCTCACGTCTCACAAGTAAATCTACACAAGTGCAGTCTAAAATTTTTACGTATTTTTGGATATAACACGTGAAAATTCAAGAGACGCGTAATATTTATTGCGGCGGCAAACCGTATTTAAGGGGTTAAATGATCCCTCCAAAATGTGAGCTAAAACGAATATATAACTTAGATATCAGTACTATGATTTCCGTTATGATAGTATCTTTTGACAAAATACGAAAATCAGTCAAGATATCTTGGAGGCGAAGTAAAAATTAGATGGCTAACTACCCCGCAAGAGGCCAATCTTTGCTTCAAAAATTAGTTTTGATTTAATCTTAGGACAACCTATTAAAATTTCAAAAGGAAGGCTAATCAAAAAACACGTATTCGTTTAATATATAAATACATGTGGGGTAAGCATCATTTATATTGCCGTGCTCGATGGTCCTGCCTATGTAACAGCTTTGAACTGTTTCATCTGTTTAACATACTGATAAAATTGTTCAATCAGAACCTAAAATCAGATTTTCAAAATTCAGTGTGGCTGATCGAGCATGCTGTAATTGTGAATGAAAAGGGGACTCACGCAAATCAAGCAGCGGTATGATATTGTAAATCTGACCGTTGGACCTCCATGCGTTGTAACACCGGCAACTCCGAAGCCGGCGGTTAAAATAAAAGAATAAAAAAAACGAATAAAAATTTTTTTTATAGTTTTTATTTTTTTTTATTTGTTATTGCTTCAAAAATGTATTTTACATTATTTTCATATTCCAATATCGAGTTACTGTTTATTGAAGCATTTTTTTCTAGTTTTCGTCCGTTATGCCAAATCAGCCACACTGAATTCTGATAATATGATTTCAGATTACGATTCTGTATCTTTAACCACCAACATATTACAGAAATGAAACAATTAAAAACTATAGATCCACAAAATGTTTCATCGGCAACATCCAACGTGAGCGACAATGTAAGGGTTGTTTAACTGTGAAATATTTACCATACATAAAAATATTCCGTGTTGCCGCGGTGGAGTAGCCGAGCGGTCTAAAGCGTCTCGCTGCGGAGCGCACGGTTGCTCGCCGTGGAGGTTCGAGTCCTCCCTGGGGCATGGGTGTGTGTGTGTTTGTCCTTAGGTTAGTTTACCTAGGTTTAAATAGTTTGTAAGCTACGGACTGAAGACCACGCAGTTTGGTCCGATAGATTTACAAACATTTGAATTTTATTACGTGTTTATTAATTAACATTCCTTTTGAAGTATTAATTGATTCCGCTTCCATTAAACCAAAAGCAATTTTTGTAGTAAAATACTAGTCTCTGTCGGGTTATTTGGCCCCCTAATTTTCATTCCCCTTTTCAATACACCAAAGCCGATTTTTATCTTTTATCGAAAGATACTTTCATAACAAAAATCACTAAATTCGTTTCACTAATAAATTTTTCAATTTTATCCCTAATTTTCGAGAGATCTTTTTACCCCTTAATATATTCCAGCCACGACGGAATAGCCGTGAGCACTGAGGCGCCGTGCTGCGGTGCGCGCGACCTTACGCCGTCGGAGGTACGAATCCTCCCTCGGGTATTGGTGTATGTGCTACCTTTAGGTTAGTTTAACTCAGTATTAGTGCTTTGCAAGTTAGGGAGCAATAACCCAGAAGTTAAGTTCCATAGATTTAAAAACATTTAAACATTTTTAACACGTTTCACCTCGGAAAAAAACGTTTCCCTTTATTTTTTGTGTATCCAAATTTCAGAAAATCTAATAGTGAAATTTCCGTTGGTTTACTTGTCAATGTTAACAAGTACGCAGTGACGCAAACTTTATACAAGAAGTAGTTAACTGAATGATAATATAAACTCCCCTGTAGATGTGGCATGCTTTATATAGGAACAACGAAAAGAAGTGTTAATACCCGCATTTTGGAATATAAAAGGAATTGTCGACTGGGTCACATACACAAGTCAGCGGTGGCAGAGCATGTCTTTACACAGTGTGATCATGAAATAAAATTTAGTGAAACGAAGCGTGCTAGCCAAGACCTCGCATTATTATAGACACATATACAAAAATGCTATAGTAATACAGAGACACCACAATAATTTTAACAGAAAAGAAGAAGATTTGAAATTAAATAAGATATGGAAGTAGACTTTGAACCAACGATATGACAATCGATTACCTGTAATCGAGAGAGATGACGCTGGTCACAGATAGCTTCATAGTCGGCAGCACGTGACAGGTGGTGGCGCCATCTATTCCCGCTATATAAGCAGAACATCCAGCATCTAGTAGGCAGTCGTTAACGCACCTCTGAAGATGTTGCCAACATTAACCAATGACACGTCGGGAGTAAGAAGCTTAATTGATGGACCACGGCATCTTAGCTCGGAAGCTTTAATTAATGAAGACGCCGGCAGTGAAAGCCTACACGCTATGATTAAAGTGATTGGTGTGATCCTTCAGTTTCTCCCTGCGTATTTGATAAAATATCCACGGGTGTACTGCCGATAGTACACCCGTGGATATTTTGATTAAAGTGAATGGTGTTCATATTATTTTGATCGCCCCCAGAATATTCTGCTTCCTTGAAATTTAGTAAGAGAAGATTTGCAGAAAATCGATTAAAATACATTTATGAATACCGGTATTATCTAATATTTCTGCTTTAGCTGTGTGATAACAGTGTAAAATACCTGCTATGGGAAGGTACACATTTCATATTCAAATGTACCGCGAATTTGAGACCAGTGTCAAGCTAGTCAGGCATGGGTCAGTTATCTTTGGTTGCAGTCTTATTTTTCGATGGCAGTACTATCGATATTGGAGACGGTGATAGTATTGTTGCCGGGAAGTAGGGTTGTGATTACTGAGAGTGCAGACTTTGCTAGGCACGCGGATGAGATGGCAGAAGCGTGGGGATCGTGGTTGTGTGCAGTTTTCGTTCAGGCGGGATAGCCGAGAAGATGAGATTTTGAGACTTGAATACTGAGCCAAGCTGTTTGTTTAAGATATGGAGACAAAAGGAATATATGACGTTGGAGAAACGATCTTTTGATGTTTTCATAAGGTAAAGTTTATCATGAAATACTTGGGATGTTTCTTTGGCATAACTTCGCATTGTTAGGCTCAATTGATTGTAACTGTCGGAAAAGATCTTGCTGTTAGCGTATGGTCTCACGATTCATGCTAGGGACCCCTTTCTGTGCTAGGAAAAGTATTTATTGTAATAGTTTAGTTTTGAAATTGCGTTATTTAATAAATAGGAATTTCATGGGTAGTGTTATTGAAATATGGTATTGTTGTAACATTGTTTGTGTAAATCGGGTTAAATTTATTACAGTATTCTTTGTTTAAAAAGAATTTTGTAGGCAGATTAAATATCTGAATATATTTTTCCCTGAAAGATTTTAAAATGATAAAGATGACATTGTTAGTAATTTTCATGAAGTTACATCAGTTAGAAAATAGACCAGATATTTCATTTTTAATAATTAGTTCGAGTTTCTTATACAGATTGCCAGTTTATGCCTCCTCACATTTTTATGAAAAGTGTTTTCTGTAGTTCGTTTTCCAGTAGTTAGTACAGCAGGAAGCAGTTTGGTGTTGCGCAGATTTATGCGGTAAGTGAAGATGAGAAAGAATCAGTTTTTGTCAAGCTTACAGTTCCGTATGATTCACAGATCTCAGGGTAGAACAATTTATACAGTGTTCAGGTTAACAAGTGTTTGCACTGATTCAGATTGCATTGATAAATATTGTGTTCGTTACATTCCGTTAAAGATTGTTAGCTCAGTAAGAAACAAGTTAGTAGGGCCAATATTATTAACACAGTGATTTTTATTACCAGCTTGCCCTTTATTCACATGAAGTGTTAAGTGCCATCGACAAGTAATCTCAAATCGATTCCATATTTCTGGATTTCCGGAAGGCTTTTGACACTGTACCCCACAAGCGGCTTCCAATGAAATAGCGTGCTTATGGAATATCTCCCCAATTGTGCGATTGGATTCACGATTTCCTATCAGAAAGGACACAGTTTGTTGTAATTGAGGGTAAGTTATCGAGTAAAACAGAAGTGATATCAGGCGTTCCACAGGGAAGCGTTATAGGTCCCCTACGCTTCCTCGAGTTTATACACGGTTTAGGAGACAATCTGAATAGCCCGCTTAGACTGTTCGCGGATGATGCTGTCGTTTATCGGTTAGTGAAGTCAACAGCGGATCAAAAGCAACTGCAAAGCCATTTAGACAAAATTTCTACAAGGTGCGAAAATTGGCAATTGACACTAAATAAAGAAAAGTGTGAAGTAATACACATGACCACTAAAAGAAATCCGCTGAACTTTAATTACGCGATAGATAAGTCAAATCTTAAGTTCGTTGATTCTACCAAATACCTAGAAGTTACAATTACGAACAACTTTGACTGGAGAGAACACACAGAAAATATTGTGGGGAAGGCGAACCAAAGGTTACGTTTCATCGGCAGAACGCTTCGAAGATGCACCAGCTACACCAAAGAGACTGTCTACATCACACTCGTGCGTCCTCTCCTGGAGTACTGTTGCCCCTTGTGGGACCTTCACGAGGTTCAGAGAAGGGCAGAGAAGGGCAACTCGTTTTGTTTTATCACATTACGGGGGGGAAAGTGTCACGGAAATGTTGCACGAATTGGGGTGGAAAACATTAAAAGAAAGACGTTATTCATTGCGGCGTGATCTGTTTGCGAAGTTTCAATCACCAACTTTTACTTCTGAATGTGAAAATATTTTGCTAGCACCCACCTACTTAGGGAGACATGACTATCCCAATAAAATAAGAGAAATCAGAACGAAAACGGAACGATTTAGGTATTCTTTCTTCCCGCACTATTAGAGAATGGAACGCTAGAGAAAAGTTATGAAAGTGGTTAATGTACCCTCTGCCAGACACTTAAACGTGATTTGCAGAGTATCTATGTAGATGTAGAAGTAGAAGTTTCAGACAGTTAACTTTGTAACAACATTTTCATACAGAAACAATTAGCAGTTTGTGTCTCATTGTAATAAACATTTCGCAATCAGATAGGTTTTGCAATACCTTTACATTCACATAGAATACAGTTAAAAATACGGAGTCAGATTAACATAACGTTGTACAAAGGCATTCAGCTAGAACAAGTTCAAACACACAGCAGACGGAAATTTTGTAAGAGAAAAGGAGAAGCGAGAAGCTTTCGACAGTGCAATCTCATATGCAAAAAGGCTAGTGCTCCTTTACTATATTCGAAAGAATAATAATGGTGGACCAAAGAGGAGCTTGTAAGTGATTTCTCGCCTTTCATATTAACCACAGTTGGCGTTGGCCCCCCACTTAGCAGCAGTAACCCTGACTGGAGTTGGTGAAACTTCGTTTACTCGAAGCGCCGTTGAATGTGCAGCGCGGACTGCCGCATCTTGTGAGGACGGTGGCCGGGCACTGGGCGTGTAACCAGCCGCATACATTAGCCGCAGCTGCGCGCCGTCCCCCGCAGCTGCCGCCGCACCGGCCGGGCGCTGCGGTCGCGCGGCCTCCCAAATAAAACCACTCCCCTGCTGGCCCCGCACTCAGGGCGCCGCCCAGTGGCGAGCAGGCAGTCCGCGCGCTAAACGCGCAGTTTGCGCTCTGCAGATACAATAGATATTCTGCAGCCACTGGTAGAGTACTGGGAATAGTTACTGCAATAGCTACTTCTTTCCTATTCCTACTGCATTGTGTAGTAGTATTCTTTTAACTTAGAAAATATCCGTTACATATTTAATTTCCCATTTCTTTTTCAGTACATGACGGCGGTCCTAGAACAAAGGCAAAAGTATTTTTTTTAATGTACAAAAATCGTGAAAAATTAACTGTAGGACTACTTTTAGATATTTTTGTAAAACTGATTAAAATTCATCCCTGCCGAAACAAATGTACTCACATCTTTTATTTGGGTATAGTTAAGGAACTTTCACACAGTTAAAATGTAGGTCTTAAAATGAAATTGGAGTTTTCTAAGTGAAATGTCGTCGGTCCACTTAAGCTGTTTCTTAATAGAGTCGTGGAGACCCGCCCAACCGGTTTTACAGCTTTATAGTTGCATCTTAAGGTGCAATTACTGTACAAAAATGTTGTTGTTTTAATAAAATGAAAATTTAGATTTAAATGTTACGCATTTAAAAAAGCATGTATCAGAAAGTTAAATGTATTTTCTTTTTGTAATCCAGTAGGCTAGTTATTGGAATAATTATCTTTTTTATTCCTTACAATGTTTTGCATATAATTTATGGGTTGGATAAAGGGGTCAGGTCAGGTCCGACCGCTGGCAACTTCCCTCAGCTCGACAGAAATAAAATCAGTTGACCATCCGGTTCGTGTCATTTTAAGTAAAATTTTAAAACTCGGCAATTAGTTTGGTTATTTTGCTGGTTTGTCATTTAAACGAAATGATGGGTGGCCCTGCAATCAAACAACTATTACAGTAATTATTGAGAAACACGATTGATAGATTTTTCCACGTACAATGAGAACACAAAAGTTAAACTTACTGGTTGTCGTCGAAGTACTGAGCTTCATATCTCAATCAGGATGGTCAAAAGTTGCATTTCCGTCCTGTGCGGAAACGCCTTAGCTGACAAACTGTCGTTTGTACCAGCCGCCAAGGTGAAGCCGACTGGCTGTGGTTCGAGGGGGCGCTAGGTGTGACGTCGAGACTAGTTGCGGCGGTTACCGACCAGTGAACCTCGTTAACCGTTTTACAAAAGTATGTGTGATAATTTGTACAACGTGATCATGTGCTTGACTTAAAAGATATGTTCACAATACAGTTACAAATGAAATTTTTTTAAATATAAAATGCACCATGCGGAATTAAAAAATAAAACAAACATAAATTACAATTCTGCTGAAGCTGGTTGATTAAGAGACATAAAAACTTGTTACACTTACTGTGAGAATAATACCTCGCCTATACAGGACCACATGACCGAATAAACCACAGGTCATGACTAAAACAACTGTGTTACTCAACATTTTAATAGTATACAATCATGATGTTTCCCTATTATAACTGCATTGATTGCAGGAAGTCATAATTCGCCAATGATTTATTATGTTTTAGATCCGTCCGATAGCTGTGCAATGGACCATTTTATGTATATTTCCTCTAGTGCATTCAGAACAGTACCTTCACTTTCAATGTGCAAAATATTTAAATTAATTTCTGGGCTTGTAATAGAACGTCGGATGTCTTTTAAATGTGGAGTTAATGCAAAACATTGTAAGTAATATAAAAGATAATTATTGCAATAACTAGCCTACTGGCTTACAAAAAAATTCCATTTAACTTTCTGATACACAAATAGTTTGGATTTTTTTTAAATACTTAACATTTAAATCAATATATTCATTTTATTAAAACTATATTATTTTTGTACATTAATGGCACCGGAAGATGCAACTATAAAGTTGTGAAACCGGTTGTGCGGGTCTCCGCGACTGTTTCTAAAAAAACAGCTTAAGTGGACCAACGGCCTTTCACTCAGAAAACACCAATTTTATTTTAGCACCTACATTTAAACTGTTTGGAAGTTCCTTAACTATGTATAAATATTTTAGCTGTGGTTGCTCTTCATATAAAATTCTCTTTGGTCTCACGCACAAGTGAACACCTCATTCGGCTTTTGTTCCTCGAGTGCCGCCTACACAGTAGGAGTATTTAGGAGTAGGCAGCGGAAAGTAGGAAGACCAGGAAGGATGTTGGGCGAAGGTGGGGGCACAGCTGTCAGCGTTATGGATTGGTCGAAAGAAATGTGACATGTAGCGTTTTAAGACATTAAGGAAAGGTGGGTAGAGGGGAAGCTAGTTCGAGAGAAGCAGAAAGAGAACTTGTTCTTACAAGCTGTGATGTTTTAATTTATGTATTTTTTATATTTAGACTGAATGTTATGTTGCGCATATTATTTAATCTCCATGTTTTTAAAAATAATATGACCAACTTATAAAATTTGATAAGACCAGATGATGGTGGCATAGTGCACCGAAACCGGTTGTCATTAAATAAATATTTTGCGATCATGACGTTTCACTTTTGAAGAAAATCAATCAGATCGCCTCCACAACCTGCGATATCAGGTAATCTCAACATTCTGTTCATATTAATATACCCAAATTCATATTTTCTTATTACTTGAACTCCAAGCTCCCTTCCTTCCTTCTTATTACTTATTACCCTACTCCTGTAATATCACCAACTATGCTGTATTTATAACACGGTATTCGCTTGACTGGAAATCCTGTTGAAGTTTCCCACGAACTTCGGTAATATTACTTCACGTACCTTCAGCCTATCCATTCCTTGTTTATTAAATTTTCAATCTCCCCACCGGATGAACGGACCTAACATTCCACGCCCCTAGTCCTAGAATGCTAGTGTTTTCTTTCCTGACGACCACATCCTCCTGAGTAGTCCCAGCCAGGAGTTACGAATTGGTGACTATTTTACCACCGGAATATGTTACCCTATAAGATACCATCACCATATTTTGATATAGTACAGCTGAATGTCCTCGGTAAAAGTAATGACTATGGTTTGCCCTTCTTTTCAGCCGTTCCCTGTAACTGTATGACAAAGCTGCTGTAACTACAACGCCATTTCAATTAACAATCCAGACTATTGCTTCTGCATCTAATGAAAGTGCTGCTATCCGTCTTTAGGCACCAAACGTTACCTGGCCTCTACACAGATAACCATCCGCTGTAACTGATCAAACGATCTGGCTATCTCAATCCTTAAAGCACCTAAACCACCCCACCTCATCTCTGTATGTGGTTCATGGGGTTAGAATATTTATCAATGACAAATATTATTTTGTGCTCAAAGCAACCCGACGAGATAAAACGAGAAGAAATAATATGGAATGAGCAATACAAAACAGATGTTCAGGAATAGGATAACAGAACAACGAAGAATTAAAGTGTAACAAATAATTAGAGAAGTTAGTGTAATGTTCATGAGTAGAAGAATGTTTCTTCGGACAACATGGATATTGAATGTCGAAAAAAGTATTTCAAAGAAGCAACTGGAGATGTGAAACAAAGGGCAACAGGTAATTTCCTGAAGCATTTGATGTATGATGCGGGAGGCCCCATTGAAGATGCGGGGGAGACAAAAAAACCACCAATTAGAATGTACTGCAAAGAGCTTGCGAAAACAAGTCATATAGAAGAAGAAGAAGAACAAGAAGAGGAACAATAGAGTGAATGAAACAGTTACGCGTTGTGAATATAGTAAAACATCAACATAGAGCTTAACAAGTTTCATGATCATCTGAACAAATTACACAAGAAGATCCAATTTACATTAGAGATCGCCCAATGACGATTCGCATCAAGTGATGAAGACAACAGAACAGCTGAGTTCAACAAACTACAAACAACATTTCTGGCCAGTGGCTACAACCATTGAGTGATTCACACCGCCATGGAAACAAATAAGAGAAACAGCAGTAGGCAGGAAGTCAATAAAAAGCAGCCAGCAGCACACTTGTTGTTGTTGTGGTCTTCAGTCCGGAGACTGGTTTGATACAGCTCTCCACAATACCCTATCCTGAGCAAGCCTCTTCATCTCCACATAAGAACAACAACCTATATCTGTCTGAATCTGCTTACTGTATCCATCTCTTGGTCTTCCCCTGCGATTTTTTCCCCACACACTTCCCTCCAACGCTAAATTAACAATTCCTTGATGTCTCAGAATGTGTCCTACCAATCTATCCCTTCTTTTAGTCACGGTATGCCAGAAAATCCTTTTCTCCCCAATTCTGTTCAGTACCTCCTCATTAGTTACGCGATCCACCCACCTAATCTTCAGCATTCTTCTGTAGCACCATATTTCAAAAGCCTCAATCCTCTTCCTGTCCGCACTGTTTATCTTCCATGTCTCACTCCCATATAAGGCAACACTCCATACAAATGACCTCAGAAAGGACTTCCTTAGGCCTAAATCAATATTCGATGTTAACAAATTTCTCTTTTTCAAAAACGCTTTTCTACCCATTGCCATTCTGCATTTTATATCCTCTGTACTGCGCCCATCATTTGTTATTTTACTGCCCAAGCAACAAAACTCAACTACCTCCTTTATTGCTTCGTTTCCCAATCTAATTTCTTCAGCATCACCTGATTTTCTTACACTGCACTCCATTACCCTAGTTTTGCTCTTGTTAATGTTCATCTTATATGCACCTTTCAGCACACTGTCCATTCCATTCAATTGCTCTTCCAGGTCCTTTGCTGTATCTGACAGAATTACTATGTCATCGGCAAAACGCAATGTTTTTAATTCTTCCCCCTGAACTTTTATTCCTTCACCAAATTTCTCCTTGCTTTCCTTTATAGCTTGTTCAATGTACAAATTTAATAACATTGGAGAAAGGCTTCAACCCTGTCTCACTCCCTTCCCAACCACTGCATCCCTTTCATGTCATTCAACTCTGACAACCGCTGTCTGGTTTTTGTACAAGTTGTAAATAACCTTACGCTCCCTATAATTTACTCCTGCTTTTTTCAGAACTTTAAAGAGTTTATTCCAATCAACATTGTCAAAAGCCTTCTCCAAATCTACAAAAGCTAGAAATGTAGATTTGCCTTTTCTTAATCTATCTTCTAGGATAAGCCGTAAAGTGAGTATTGCCTCCCGTGTTCCTACATTTCTCCTGAACCCAAACTGATCTTCTCCGAGGTCGGCTTCTACCAGCTTTTCCATCCTTCTGTATATAATTCGCGTTAATATTTTGCAGCCATGACTTATTAAACTGATGGTTCTGTAGTTTTCACACCTGTCTGCAACTGCTTTCTTAGGGATGGGGATTATAACATTTTTCTTAAAGTCTGAGGGTACTTCACCTGTCTCATACATCTTACACACCAGGTGAAACAATTTTGTCATGGCTGGTTCTCAAAGAGACTTCAGTAGCTCTGAGGGAATATCATCTATTCCAGGGGCCTTGTTTCGACTTAGGTCTTTCAGGGCTCTGTCAAATTCTGCTCTCAGTGCAGTATCTCCTATTTCATCTTCATCTACATCCTATTCCCTTCCTACAATATTGTCTCGAAGTTCATTTCCTTTGTAGAGCCCCTTTATATATTCTTTCCACCTTTCAGCTTTCCCTTCTTTGCTGAGAACTGGTTTTCCATCAGTGTCCTTGATATTCATAGAGCTGTTTTTCTTATCTCCAAATGTTTCTTTTATTTTCCTGTAGGCTGTATCTATTTTTCCCCTATTTATACATTCTTCTACATCCTTGCATTTGCCTTCTAGCCACTCCTGCTTAGCCATTTTGCACTTCCTGACAATCTCATTTCTTAGTCGTCTGTACTCCATTTAGCCTGTTTCATTTACTGCATTTTTATATTTTCTCCTTTCATCGATTAAATTTAGTACCTCCTGTGATATCCAAGGATTTTTTGGAGGTCTTTCCTTCCTACCTATTTTGTCCTCTGCTACCTTCACTATTTCATCTCTCAATTTTACCCATTCCTCCTCTACTGTTTTATTTCCCCCCGTTTCTGTCAATTGTTCCCTAAAGCTCCCTCTGAAATTTTTAAGAACCTCAGGTTCCTTAAATTTATCCAGGTCCCATCTCCTTATTTTCCTACCTTTTTGTAGTTTCTTTAGTTTCAGCCTACAGTACATAACCAACAAGTTATGGTCAGAGTCTATATCTGCCCCTGGGTATGTCTTACACTGTGGAACCTGATTCCGAAATCTATGTCTTACCATTATAAAATCTATCTGATATCTTCCGGTGTCTCCTGGTCTCTTCCACATATACAACCTTCTTTTGTGATTCTTGAACCAGGTGTTTGTTATAACTAAATTATATTCTGTGCAAAATTCTACCAGGCGGCTTCCTCTTTCATTCCTTTTGCCCAGACCATATTCACCTACTATCTTCCCTTCACTTCCTTGTCCTACTACCGAATTCCAGTCTCCCATAACAATTAAATTTTCCTCTCCCTTAATTGTCTGAATAATTTCCTTTAGCTCCTCATATATTTCTTCGATTTCCTCATCATCGGCAGAGCTAGTTGGCATATAAACCTGTACTACTGTTGTCGGTGTTGGCTTCGTATCTATCTTGACAATGATAATGCGATCACTGTGCTGGTCATAGTGGTTTACCCGCATTCCTATTTTCTTATTCATTATCAATCCTACTCCTGTGATACTCCCAACTGATTTTGTATTTATAATCCTGTACTCACCTGACCAGAAATCCTGTTCATTCTGCCACCGAACTTCACTAATCCCCATTATATCTAACTTCAACCTATCCATTTCCCTTTTTAAATTTTCTAATTTACTTACCCTATTAAGCGATCTAACATTCCACGCTCCGACCCGTAGAATGCCAGTATTGTCTTTCCTGATGATCACATCCTCCTGAGTAGTCCCCGCCCGGAGATCCGAATGGGGGACTATTTTACCTCCGGAATATTTTACCCGAGAGGATGCCATCATCATATGTTCATACAGTAGAGCTGCATGTCCTCGGGAAAGGTAACGGCTGTAGTTTCCCCTTGCTTTCAGCCATTCGCAGTAGCTGTGTGGCAAAGCCACTTTAGCTGATGTTACAAGGCCAGCTCAGTCAATCATCCAGACTGTTGCCCCTGTAACTACTGAAGAGGCTGCTGCCCCTCTTCAGGAACCACACGTTTGTCTGGCCTCTCCACAGATACCCCTCCGCTGTGGTTGCACCTACGGTACGGCTATCTGTATCGTTGGGGCACGCAAGCCACCCCACCTCGGCAATGTCTGTGGTTCATGGGAGTGGGCAGCACGCTTACCGTATGTAAAAAAACGTCACAGATCTGATTGCTAAACATCTTCGCCGGTTTGGTGTTCAGCCTATCTTCTATAGCCTACGTAATTATACGAACATTTCATTTTCAATGTTGTAATTATGAAAAAGAAGGTTGTTGTTCTGGTCTTCAGTCCGCAATACCCCATCCTGAGCAAGCCTCTTCATCTCCACATAAGATCGGCAACCTACATCTGTCTGAATCTGCTTACTGTATCCATCTTTTGGTCATCTTCTGCGGTTTTTACCCCACACACTTCCCTCCAATGCTAAATTCACAATCCCTTGATGTCTAAGTACGTGCCCTACCAATCTATCCCTTCTTTTAGTCAAGGTATTCCAGAAATTTCTTTTCTCCCCAATTCTGTTCAGTACTTACTCATTAGTTACGCGATCCACCCACCTAATCTTCAGCATTCTTCTGTAGCACCATATTTCAAAAGCTTCAATCCTCTTCCTGTCCGCACTGTTTATCGTCCATGTTTCACTCCCATACAAGGCAACAGCCGGCCGCGGTGTCCGAGGGGACTGAGGCGCTCCAGTTACGGTCTGCACGGCCATTTCGCTTGAATCCCCCCCCTCGGGCATGGATATTTGTGCCGTCCTTAGTGTTAGCTAGTTCATAAGTAGTTTGTAAGTTTAGGGACTGATGACCCCGTAGTTAAGTCCCATAAGCTATACAAACATTTGAATTTTTACAAGGCAACACTCCATACAAATCCCTTCAGAAAGGACTTCCTCAGGCTTAAATCAATATTCGATGTTAACAAATTTCTCTTTTCAAGAACGCTTTTCTACCCATTGTCATTCTGCATTTTATATCCTCTGTACTGCGACCATCATTTGTTATTTTACTGCCCAAGTAACAAAACTCATCTACCTCCTTTATTGCTTCGTTACCTAATCTAATTCATTCAGCATCACCTGATTTTCTTAGACTGGTACAGATGAGAAATGTGAAAAAAAAAATATTCAGCACGGCCACTACGGTCGGGGGTTCGAATCCCCCCTCGGGCATGGATATTTGTGCCGTCCTAGTTCGTAAGTA
The DNA here is from genome assembly GCA_026315105.1 of Locusta migratoria. Taxonomy (NCBI): domain Eukaryota; kingdom Metazoa; phylum Arthropoda; class Insecta; order Orthoptera; family Acrididae; genus Locusta; species Locusta migratoria. The sequence continues at coordinate 810,656,222 of CM048744.1, read as the reverse complement.
GTTCATAAGTAGTTTGTAAGTTTAGGGACTGATGACCCCGTAGTTAAGTCCCATAAGCTTAACAAACATTTGAACATTTTTTTTTTTTGAAAAATATTATCTTACTGCCTTAACCCTTTCGTGGTTGTTGGGATCTCATTTGTACCACAAGGTGGCGAGTTGTGTAATTCTGCATAGTGCTGCCATCTGTTGGTGGCCCTTCAGAACGCGGCAAATAAATCGAGTCACTGAAATTCTCACGGAGTAGAAGACTGTGACCGTTTATATGGGCTGCCGCGTGAATTTTGGCGCCGTAACCATTGTCTATTGTGCCTTGAATCGGTTTTCGTCGTTTTCTCGCTACCGAAAATGTCTGAAGTATGTATACTTCCTATTTTATGTTTATTAGAAGTTTACAAACAACAATTACGCTTTCTAAAACTCATTTTACTTCAAAAGTTTTTTTCAGTGAATTTACAATTAGTGGGACGAATGTGTCCCAGTGACCACTGACTGTGTAGTCCTATAATGCCTTTATGTTGCGATATTATAGTACTCAGTTTTTCTGTAAATTATTAGGATAACTTAAGAAATTATTTTAAAAAGTCTTAGGTAAATCGTTGCCAGAAATGATCAGTGGGACGTATGTGTTCCACATTTTTTTTCTTTTTTTTAAGGAAAAATGGAATGTGCTAAAATTTTTTGAGTGTCATATCAGACTCTGTAACAGCTGAGATAACTTAAGATATTCTAAAAAATGAGTAAAAACCACGAAAGGGTTAAGCTGCTGAATTTTATTCGTTTCATAGGATTGTCCGCATTATGTTTACAGCAGATTTGTATATTCGAATGCGCTCTTATCGTAACCAAATAACGTGGAGTCACCTTGCCCAAGTTAAAGTTTGAATGCAATGTCGACGTAAACGTGGTTCCCGTTCCCTGCCCCCCCGTCTCGGGAAGAAGACAGTCGGCAGCGGCTCGGCGCCGCAGCTGTCGATCTGCTTGTGTGCGTAGGCCCCATTTTTCATTCATGCACCGCTCCACCCTGCTCCTCTGCGAGATGCTTTCGTCAGAGGAAACGTATTGGCCACAACTCCCGTGCCAGCGGAAGAGGACCGATAGCGCCTGGATTTATGGCCGGTGCACTCCGGCGTCGGCCGCGAGGCAGCGCTGAGGCCCTCAATATGCCTCAATACGAGAGCCATTTCTCTCAGCGCGGCCCGTTCCACGCCAGTGAAGTGCTGCCGAGCAGGGATGTCGCCACCACGGCGCCGACACACCGCAAACAGCCTTGTTCCCAGTCAGAGAAGAAATTACAATCGCGGTGCTCCCTTTTCTTTTATCAAACAGTCGATATTCTCTCCATTTCTGAATGATACCTATATAAATTCATGAGGCGTTTCTAGCTAAGAGAAAGCTTTCTCAACAGAGACAAGTCTTTAGACATTAATGATTGTAAACGTAGCCTGTCTGAAGCAGCAACTCTATTTTAACGTAAGAACTGTTTGAAAATACAGCCGCACAAGTTGGTTTAAAGTAATAGAATTTCATCCAGATTTCGACCGCGGGCACATCGGCAGCTCATAGTGGCCAACCCCCAGAACGTTTTCGCCCACTTTAGGTTACGATAGCCGGCCGCGGTGGCCGAGAAGACTGAGGCGCGTCAGTCACGGTCTGCACGGCCACTACGGTGGGGGGTTCGAATCCCCCCTCGGGCATGGATATTTGTGCCGTCCTTAGTGTTAGGTAGTTCATAAGTAGTTTGTACGTTTAGGGACTGATGACCCCGCAGTTAAGTCCCTTAAGCTCTACAAACATTTGAACATTTAGGTTACGATAGTAACACTAAAAGTGGATCTTTGCGATCGTCTTTTGACAGCTCGAAATTTAAATGCAAATAACGACTTAACAATGCAACTGACACGAAAATTGAATAACTGAATTTGTAGAGAAGAAAATTCTCCACACCTTTGCTCTCTTATGTTTTTTTCGTATCTCGTATAGTTTCAGAGATATTTGCAAAAATAACGGCGTTTTTGGGATGTACGTCTGTCTGTCTGTCTGTCCGTAAAGTTTTTCCTTTTTTTAAGACGAACCGTTCAACCGATCAGCAGCAAATTTTGCACACATAATTGTAGGCCGCCAGAGACCAGAACCGCCCTTTTTCAAATTTTTCGGACGAACAATACCGTAGTAATACCAAAAAAAGCCGTTTGTAATATAATTGTAATTGAAAACGATCCGTTCATCTGACACGAAAATTGAATAACCTAATTGGTACACAACCTAGTTGATAGAGGGGAAAATTCTCTACAACTTCACTCCATTATGTTGTTTTCATTTGTTGCACCGTTGCAAAGATATTTTCAAAAATAACGGCGATTTGACTATGTCTGTCTGGCTGTAACGTGTTCTCACTTTTTAGGTCGAACCGTTCAATCGATCGGTATCAAATTTTACAGACATAATTGTTGGCTACCAGAACCTCGCTTTTTGAAATATTTCGGACAAGAAATACATTAGTAATACCAAAAAAGCCGTTTGTAATATAATTTTAATTTCAAATAAACCGTTCATCTGACGCGAAAATTGAATAAACGAAATTGTAAAGGAGAAAATGCTCTACAACTTCGTTCCCTTATGTTTTTCTCATATCTCGTATCGTTTGAGAGATATTTGCAAAAATAACGGAGTTTTGACACCCTCCATAAAATTAACGAAAACAGGCCGTTCGTAGATGTCACGTGACATTCTTCGCCCAGAACTGTCTCTGGCATACGCCATCTTGCGTTGCGTAGTCGATGATATTATTATTGTAACTTACACGTTGTCATTTCAAAGCAATGGCGCACTGAAGAATTAACGAAAAGACGTCGTCCATCGTACGATAAATGATAATCTAGTGTCTACAAATGCCATATATTGACATCAGTTTACAACGGCCATCAACAGTGTGAAATTAAAGAACGCAATTTCTAACTGTTAGCGTAGCGTAGTGGGCGAAGTGTTGGACGCTGAAGGTCAGTTGTTCGGAACCCGCCAGAACGTATTTTTTTTCCTACAAAGGTTTCAGACACTTATTAATGAATTTTTTATTATTTAGATTATTATTTTGGTCCAAAATGTTTACAAAAACTTATAAAACTACAAATCTAAAGTGGGCCGTAAAACAAGTCAGGGCGATTTTTATTTTATTTTTTACTTTTTAACCGTTCAGACTGCTAGTTTAAAACATGTGCACATTTAACTGCTTGTGTAAACTTCATATTTTGTAGTTTCATTTCTAATGAATACAACCTTAATGGTAGTAGGATTTCAGATAAATTTATTCCAGGAGTGCTAGTCTTGCAAGGTTGTTAAGAGAACTTCTGTGAAGTTTGGAAGAGAGGAGGCGAGGTACTGGCAGAAGTAGAATCGTGAGGATGGACCGTGAGTCGTGTCGGGATAGCTCAGTGATGCTGACCCGCCACCTGGCTGCCGTGTACTGGGTACGAGAAGTTGATTCATTGATAGTTTACAGATGTAATAAGTTCGAGAAAGTCACCCGGGAACACCGACCAGATGACGAGCGCTAACAGAGAAAGCCTCACATTAGTTATATGCCTTTAAGTTACGATATGCCTCGAATGATGAAGCATGCCGGAAGTGGCATCATTTGTACAGTTATTTTCTCACTATGGCGAGGCACATTCTATTTTAGTTGACATTTCTTCCAGATAGACAAAATGTCTCCATAATAGGTAGGTAGCACCGAATTCGAATAAAAGAATTACGGAAATTAGTACAAAGTGACTATGAGTTTGAGTTATGAGGGCAGGATAGAGCTGGAAATTGTGTCTGACTGGAGGCGTGCTTGGGTAGCACTTGCAGATGCTGTGATCAGAGTGTCTCCAGTGATGTTGCGGCCAGCGCAACTGCCTAGAAGCGGGTGACCGGCCTTCGAATCCCGGCTGGGTAGACATTTTCAGCTTTGCCCATGCACAGTTGATGTCATGTATTCTATGAAAAAAATGACCTCAACATTTTAATTTCAAATTAAGATTTTGTATATGATTCTGTAATTTATCAAGAATTCGCAACGCTGTGAAAGGGTAGCGAAATGCAGGAATATCTGCAAAGTTTTGACGCATCATGCAGAGAACGGCAATGGTGTCCCAACATAAAAAAGTTTTTATAGCTACGTTTACACAGAAAGGAAGATCCTCTATTACATAAATACGCGACAGCAGGACAGACACTGGAAGTAGCATCCATGAAATATTCGGGAAAAGACATAAGGAGCGACTTGAAATGGAACGACAGTATAAAATGAAGAGTGGATCAGGAAGGTGCCAGACTGAGGAAGAAACCTCTGTAAGTGTAGTCCGTCAACAAAATAAGTAGGTTACATTACTCTCGTTCGGCCAGTGCTTGAGTATTGCTCATCTGTGTGTAAGTTAGTTTAAGTAGTTTGTAAGAATAGGAACTGATGATCTTAGCAATTTGCTCCAATATCATTACAAACATTTGAACTACTTAATACTAGAATCTTATATCTTAGAAAAACATAGGTGGATCCAACGGAGGGTGGGAGGGTGGGACGGGATGTGTGGGGGGGGGGGAACAAGGGTCGTTGCTCTCCCCCCCCCCCCCCCCGAGCAGCTCTCTCACTTTTTTTTTCTTTTTTCTCTCTCTTTTTTTCCCCTGCGAATTTAGCGTGCTATCACTACACTGAATCTTTAAAACTGTGAGACTTTTGTTCGATTGCGCGTGGGGTAGAAAGGGGTGGCCGGTACTAGAGTCTTTCTACTGAGCCAGAGTTTAGGTGACGATCAGAATTCTGTGTCCGCTCCTGTAGAAAAATTGAAAATAAGTTGAAAGCCATAATTTTTCATTCCGTCATTGTGTGGACGGAGACAGACAAGTAGCTAAAAGGTGCAGAAAACTCACGAAAATCAAACCTGGATGTACGCGGTCATATTGTCCGTTTTTTCGGTATTATAATTGATTCGTGTTTCCTGTGTATAGAAACGTAACGAGAATAGTAGCTAAATGTTCAACAACATTTTAACGTATTTGTATTAGAAAGATCTCATTGTAATACAATAATAAAGAAGAAAGTCGAAGTTTTGTTCAGAGGTACCCTAAAATCTAAAGCACAAGACGAAACGAAAAGGACATTACTTTCGAACTACACGACCCAGCTTCTTACGGTTGAAACTATTTGTGTGTGCTGAAGTACATTATTTTGGCTTAAATGGGAAAAAGCTGCAAACATAACAGGATCGGCACTTATTCACCGTGAGTAGATGCTATATTTCGTCATCTATTTTCCCTACACTGGTGTGTATTTAGCATCTGTCACGTCAGATATTCGACTAGCTATGGAAGTTACGTAGAAAACGGTTGGAAAATTGTTATCCGTACCATGTATATTATGGTTGATTTTGTCGATTGGATGTATGGATGCTAGGGCCTTAGCCGTATATATTGTAATGAAAGCAATGAAAAACACTACCATCAGCTGTATTTTTATATTGGTAACCAGTTTCGATAGACTACATCATCATCATCATCATCATCATCAGGCCCTTAAAATAGGGTAAACTGTATTTTGCTGCATTACTAAAAGCACCAAAAATAACTGGTGTCTCACTTCATTGGGCCTGTTGTTAGGTCTCATGAAAGTGCGACACCAGTTGGTTTTGTTGCTTTTTGTAATGCAGCAAAATACAGTTTGTCCTATTTTAAGGTCTTGATGATGATGGAGTCGGCTATCGAAACTGGTTGTCACTAAGTGATAATATAAAAATATAGCTGATGGTGGTGTATTTAATTGATTTCATTACAATGTATATGACGTTAACATGTGGCACTCTCGCTCACCGCTTGAAGGACTGCTTGGATATTAAAAATCTGTAATTCAATAATATTTTTGCAGTATCAGATGAGAGAGAAAATTTCAAGGATCTTCTTAAAGCACTGACTTCATCGATGCGTTACAACAAGCGCGCAGACACGAGAACAGTCGCGGCTTTTGCAGCGTCGGCCTGCTCGCTCTGTAGGCAGGTTGCGTCGGCGGGGAGCTGTTGTCGGCAGATAACGCTGATTTACGAGTCGACGTCGCGCCGCAAAACTGCGCCAATTGCGCGCGTGGTCCGGCCGTTAACGAGCGTTAAGCGCCGACGCCCGTCGCTGCAACGTCACCCTGCGTACAATCCCTGTTTACGCAGCCGCAGGCGCCAAATGGCAGAGAGCTTCACTGGGTTCGGGAAGGGGGGGGGGGGGGGGCACTAACGTGCTCCACGACAAAACGTAGTACCTACTGTCACAAATACACGGCTGGTTACAAAAATTGTGACACTATGGGGGCAAGCATGCATCAAACATCCAACTGGCATTAAACCTACCAATAAGGCAGTTCACCTGCAAACAAGACGGACGAAGAAGAAGCAAATGAAATCGCAGTAACTTCAATACGTATATCCTACTGTGAGACGAGTCGGTCAATACTTCATAGAAAAATGTTTGCCGATGCAATTCTGTGACCACATTTACAAGTTAATAGCTCAGTACCAGTGGCGGTGCGTCGCATATGTTCACTGGGTCAGTGAACAACCGGAAGAAAGCTCGTCGTTAAAAAAAAATAATATATTAAAGTTAAAGTGTTTGTAAATGATCTTTCTTCGTTTCGTTCTTCAATCACATTATTTTATATACACATTCAAAGTATTTTTATTGCGTGCATAAGTTCTACGTCGCAGAGACAGCACTTGTAGAAGTCGTGGAGCGACCGCTTAATATAGGCGGCAGTGGGTGCAGTCTTGCAATGCGCATGCGCGGCGGAGGTTCATAAACACTTCTGAACCCTCTGGCGGCGGAGTAAAGGCGCACCCGCCGCAGGGAGAGGCGAGGGGAAACGCCGTTTTCAAAATAATTATATCCATAATGGATGTGAGATCGCGATTCTTCAAAAAAAAATGTTCAAAAGTTTGTTAAGCTTATGGGACTTAACTACGGGGTCATCAGTCCCTAAACTTACGAACTACTTATGAACCACCTTATAGTAAAGACGGCACAAATATCCATGCCCGAGGGGGGATTCGAACCCCCGACCGTAGTGGCCGTGCAGACCGTGACTGGAGCGCCTCAGTCCCCTCGGCCACCGCGGCCGGCATCGCGGTTCTATTAATTATTTTGTCGAGAAGGCTCAACCACAGAAATCGTGTAAAAACACTAAAATATGACGCGTTTCAAGGGTCAAGCCCTCATCATCAGATAATCTGTACAAAAATCTTAAAAACTGAGACAATAAAAATCAAAAATGTAATAAAAGTGGTTACTTCCCTTGTAACCGTGTTTACGCAAAGTTCCTCAGCATACTGTGCTTCGTCAGGATTCAAATCAGACCACAGCACAGGCGGCGCATAACACAACCGAAATGCACGGAGTCAACAACACGACTGGGGCGCACGTATGCACATGAAAACAAAGATCTCTAAATTCCAAAGATCATCCACAAGCTAGTGGGTTCATTCAGGTGCCACGACATCATTTGCACAGTAAGACAGACGTTAAAATTTAAAATAAACGACTTTTGTTAGGTTCACAAAGTTTTTAAAAAAGCTGTAGCCGGCCGCGGTGGCCGAGGAGACTGAGGCATTCCAGTCACGGTCTGCACGGCCACTACGGTCGGGGGTTCGAATCCCCCCTCGGGCATGGATATTTGTGCCATCCTATTTCGTAAGTAGTTCATAAGTAGTTTGTAAGTTTAGGGACTGATGACCCCGTAGTTAAGTCCCATAGACTGTATGTATTACGTTGAACGTGTTCATTTGATGAAACGTCGCTTTTAGCGTTATGTATTATAATCTCCAGCTGTTCTAGCAGATGTAACGTTCTTCCCTTATCCTGTCTATGCAAAATCTTAAGGTCATCTTCAATCCGCTTTAATGGGTGGCCAGTTTCGCGGATATGCATAGCGACAGAGAAATTGTCAAAATTATTAAGTCTGAAGGCGTCCATATGTTCCTCGTACCTAGCTTTAAACGATGTACCGGTCTGACCAATGTAGTTGGCATTGCAGCTACTACACTGTATCTTATAAACCCCTGATTTGTCATATTTATGTCTCTTGATATTACTCTCTTGATATTTTTCGTGCCATTTTTATTTGATTTCGCACGCTCTTTCGTATTATTCACTACGTTTTCCTGGGAACCTTTCACCTTAGCAAGCTGTCTTATAATGTTAAATTCGGTGGTTCTGTCTTTTTCTTTCATTGGCACTTTGAAGGCTCTATCGACTAAACAGCGTAGGGCAGAAAGTTTCTGACCATTAGGGTGACAAGAGCTGTTATGTATTAGAATGTCGGTTGTTGTAGGTTTCCTATATACTTTAAATAAGTGTCTCCCATCATGCTGCGTAATGTTAAGGTCCAGGAACTGAAGTGTGCCATCCTTCTCTTGTTGAATGGTAATTTCGTTTTTCTCATGTAGGCTGTTACATTTATTAACTATTTCAATAATTTCTGTTTGTCCTCCATCTATCAATAGCAACGTATCGTCAACGTAGCGTTTGTAATATAAGATTTGATCAACGGGGTGCGTATAGTACAGACGTATTTTCACTGATTCGTGCTTCTGAGCCACAGAATCCGTTGTCATTATGTAACTTGTTCGTTTCTTCGAAATTGAATGTGTTTCCTTCGTGAATATTATGTTACAGCGGATTGTTTTCTATCACAGGCGTACGATTCTGACGTACTCCGTACAGCGTTGTGATGGTGTGCTTGTATCGCTTCCCATTTTCGCATTCGATACTGTAGATGCCCCGCATCTGTAATGCTAAATAATCTTTACTTTTCGTGCTGCTTGAAAGATAACTTGAATAGAGAGTCATTATCGTTTTAGATTTGTCGGGCCAGCATAGGGCAAGATCGTCACACGATTTGCTTCGTAATATTCTGGTTTGCCGTCTCGCCTCTTGCTTTTCCATAAGGCGCAACTTATCTGTGTCTCTGTGCAGCTGTTTTTTCGGGAAGTTTCCCGCAGATGCTGCAACTCGCTTGGCAAACTCTCACTGTTGTAGATGGACCTGGCTCTTTGTGCCAACTTGTTTAGCACAGAGTTGTGTTGAGCTGAATGTGGCAACTCTGAGCATTAAGATAAAGGCCCGTGTGCTTCCTCTTCTTGTAGAAAGAGTGTCCCAACATACCGCCAGGATTTCTCTTGAATAAAACGTCCTGGAAGGGTAGCCATCCGGTCTCTTATACTTCCACGGTGAACTCGATGCTTTCATGTAGGCTATTGAGGTAACATAGAAACTCTTGTAGGTATTCGTTGCCATGTGGCCACAACACAAATGTGTCATCTAAGTACTCGTAAAACGTCTTTGGCTTTACGGGGGCGGAAATGAGAGATACATCTTGCATGTGCTCCATGTAAAGTTTGGAGTTACCCGGAGCTAAGGAGGTCCATGGCAACCACGTCTATTTCCTCACATAACTTCTTAATTCTTATGAAATCGGTGGTGTTAAGCATTTGATGGAAGAGCCTGATTGTGTCTTCATCGAAGTGTCTTTCGTCAAACACTAAGTAATCGTCCAACGAGACACGAGTGAACATGGACGTGACGTCAAAGCTAACTAGTAGGTCCTTATCGTCTATGTGCAATGCTTGATGTAGGGCAGTTTATTGAGCTGTGCCGGCTCGTTTGCAGACATAGTCTTTGATATAAAGACTGAGTAGGCCAGCCGCAGTGGCCGAGCGGTCCGCGGCGCGCCAGTCACAGTCTGAACGGCCGCTACGGTCGGGGGTCGATTCCCTCTCGGGAATGGATGTTTGTGTCGTCTTTAATATAAGGTAGTTCACAAGTAGTTTGTAAGTCCCTTAAGCTTAACAAAGATTTGAACACTTTTGAAGATTGAGTAATGCTATATACATCTTCTTATAGCATGTTTTATGGGGGCTGAGCCCTGCCGGCTCGTGTTTTCCTCTATTCTAACTTGCAACTGGCGCGTGAAGTCTTAAATCGCGGTTCATCAATCACTTTTATTTCAACTGGGGCAGACGCTGGCTGCGTCGGCAGCATAGCGCGCTCAGGAAACTCGGGGAGTCGGGTGCGGTCAGCAAACGGATGTTACTTTTCATGTTGAGCAATCCGTATGGCCTTTGCGTCGTGCGTGTGTCTGAACTGCACGTCGGTGGTTTTCGCCTGTTTGATCTGCGTGGGACGTTAGTACTGTGTTCATGGTGTATCTGTAAATTATCCTCGCTCCATGTACAATGTTAGCACTAATACGGGGTTGAGTTTCTTTGTCTTTGAAATCATTATGTGTTATGGTGTTCAAATTGTAATTTTTATTTTAGCGTAACCAGTGGATTTTCTGATTTGTATCCGTTCGCGTTTCCATTCCCTGCCCGGAAAGTGTCTGTAATTTACGGTAATGCTGTTTTCCTTCCGTGTTCCGTCTACTGTATGGAACGTGGCAACAATTGTCTTTGCATAAGTTAGTTTGTAAGTCTAGTGACTGATGACCACTACAGTTTCGTCCCGTAGCCTTACAAACAATTTTTTGAACAAAATTTCGTCATTATTTTTGAAAACATCTCGGAATATCACCGATCTTAATTATTAATTCGTATGAATTTCAGTCTACACCGCAAATTATATTATTTTGGTAACCGGTTTTGGCCAGATAAATGGCTATTTTCAGAACACAACAACAACAATGTTGGCCACCGGCTGTTCTCAGCCGGTGCTGTATAGAAGGTTGAATGTCAACACGGGGGTTAAACCGTACTCTGGTGTCATCTGTTGAAAAATACCCTTCGCCATTATATGTATATTGTCACATATTGTTTTGAACGTCAAGTGAACAAAACTTGGGAATAACGATTTTCTTTACATAGGGTATGGCATGAAGCAACGTTTATTATGATTTTGTAACTAATTGCTTTAATGATTATCGTAAAAATAAAATCAATATCTTCTAGTCTATTATGTAACTAGCAACTTCCCCGAACCCCGAACAGGCGTAGATGCCACGTTTTCCAGACGACTGTCGAACTCTTTGCGAAGTATCTCTCTCACGAAACAATGATAAACGAATATCTCTCACCGCACCATTTTTGTTACCTCAACTCAGACGATGTGATTTAACATATGAAAAATTGTTGCACTGATATCAACATGATACGATTCAATACTCCAAGTTATTAAAGACCGAATGATGAAACCGCGAAAGGGTCGTTTTATGAACCAATAAACGCATTTTCAAACGTGGGGTGAATTTCTTAAGTCACAGAATAAATAGCTTTTCAGCAGTGTATTTATTCACAAATATCGACACTCTCACTGAAGCACAGCTCACTGCTGAATTACACCAGTCCATTGTTCAATACCACAAGAAAATTCATGATTTAGGTTTTGAGCTTGACGAAGTCAGACGCAGCTGAAGGGCTTTGTTTTATAAAAGGTAAATATATTTTGCTTGTCTTAAAACTAAATCGCAAATACAGAGTAATTTCCCAATATTTCATTGATAACTTTTACGTCCATATCTGGAAGCTGAGTAGTTTTCGCCGCGGCAGAATAGCCGTGCACAATTAGGCGCCCACCTGCGGTGCGCGCGGCAGTTCGCCGTCAGGGGTTCGAGTCCCCCTCTGACATGGGTGTATGTGTTGCCCTTAGGTTAGTTTAACTTAGTTTAAGTAGTTTGTAAGCTAGGGACTAATAATCAAGCAGTTAAGTCCCATAAATTTACAAACATGTGATTTCATTAGTTTACAGAAACTTTGTCTTGAAGTAGGGTATTTCAAATGTCCAGCTGTGAGACGAAACTGCAGTGCTCATCAGTCCTAAAGTTACAAACTAACTTATGCTAAATACAATCCCCACACAAATGCCCGAGGGAGGACAAGAACCTCCTACGGGAAAGATGCGAACGCCGCAGCAAAGCGCCTTAGAGCGCACGACCGCTACCGCCTGGCATAGGCTGTTTACTTGTGTAATTTCACTACTGTTTCCATCTCAACTCAGTAGGCGTATCTAGCAGTCCAAGGAATCTCTAATGTTTTGCTTGCACTTTCTGTGACTTACCCATTAACGGCCATTCACTTTTCATTAAAAGTGGCGTCAACAACAAGCATTAACCGAATTTCCCCAGACTCCAACATTTCATAATTCTTGCTTGCAAATAACAAAGCGCATAACAACTGCAACGTGACTTACCTACTCACCTCTCCAAATTAGTTAATTCCACGATAGTAACTATGGTTTGCTTTATAGAGCAATACTTCTTGTAAGTACAATGCACAGAACTATATTAAAAACCTGACGAGCACAATAATACAATCACGAAGATAAATGTCATTGTGCTGTATTCATAACTGTGATCATCCGTAGGTTACCGTAAAAGGTAAAGTAGTAGTCAAACGGAAGATTAGTTTGAACACCACTGTGATTTTCTAGATATTGCCCTTACGTAGGTAGTACGCCCTTGCCTTCCTCCGATCACTGAACTGACTTACCCAGAGATTTATCAAGGAACCAGCAGTTTACCTCAGATCCCGAACGACGGTCCAAACTCTGTATTTTCCCACCAACAAAATATTCATAACAAAAATTGAAGAGTCCTATAATCATTGACTAGGGATCGAAAGAAACTCCTATGAATTCATAGTCTGACACTTTACCACTTCTTTAACCACACATTTCTTAATTTAAGAACTGTCTTAATTTAATAAATGGTCTCATTCCAGCTCTCCTTCAGTGATCCACCGAGCCACAAGACAAAATCCAATATATTTGAGTTTTTCGTTTGGGGGGGGGGGGGTGTTGTTTACCAGGCAGCTCTGCAATTTGCGTCATTAGCCTTGCCCCAGTAACTTTTTTTTTCTCTAGAAGGGCTGTGAATTGATTTCGTATTTTTCCAATGGTTTATTGTGGTGCTTACTTCAAACTTTGTCTTACGTATAAAGGCAGGGCGTACTCCGTGTGTAGAGACTCACTAAGCTCAATAAAATCCATTATTCTGTCGCGTTGCTGAAACTACCCTACCTCTAAGATCTTGAAGACTTTCAAGTAACGCTGACCCTACAGTCGCTTGGCATACATTGAGACGCGTGATGAAAAGCGCAATTTCAGTTACAAAAACGAAATGGATCCAAAATCTGCACCGTTGCCTGTGCGCTGATGAAAAATATCCCGCTACACGATTTGTCAGGTGTAGGGAAAGGCCATTCGGCTTTAACGAATATGAATTATTTATAAATGGTAACTGAATTCTAATCAGTTGCACACCCACACAAAATAAAAATTGCTTTTCATGAATTATTAAAAAGGTACGAATTATTAATCTGTAAATGCGCTTAGCGAGTGGCATGCATATCTGCTGCGCCCGTGACTCTCTGAACTTCATTTGAATTGCACTTCGGATATTTGTATCATGTAGAAACACGGCTTGGAAAAAAAACTGAAAGCCGTACATCTCGCACTGTATTTGCAATTACATTTCATCGCGCATCAATAAAAGTACGAAGTTGTGGATAAATACAAATTGAAACTGAAATAGGAACGCATTTTACGCGTAGTACCTTGAAATGAAATTTACTGAGAAACCCAAGCTAAGAATGACGACTTAAATAAAATTGTAGGTGATTCTTGTAAAATGGCGGTAAAAATATATGGTTAAGCTACTAAAATGTTTTGACATTTCCTTATCAAAGCAATAAGATGCATACCTTCTCACTAAATACTAATCCGGTGCTTACTTGCTACATGAAATGGTTAACAAAAAAAATTATAATAGCGGCATTCAAGTTTTTAGGACATTATTGCTATTTGTGTGGTCTGGCTTCTGTAACAACAAACTCTTAATATAAATAGACACGAGGAGCATAGTTTTGACATTGATTTGTCTACTTTCTGAGGGGAGGGCGGCGTCAGAAAAGAAATTAGATGACAGAAAAACGTATCGGGAGTTACGTTATCGATCACGTGTCTCCATGACACCTTGTTCTGTATGCTAACACTTATTGATTCACGAATGGATGCAAAACAACTTATTGTCAATCGAATATAATTTTTCTAATTCCTGTGAAGCTGTCGTTGCCGACTTACCCTTCGCCAGATCCTCGCACGTCACTATCCATGTGTTGTAATTTATAGCCCATCGACGACTACTATGAGCGTTAAAGGCGCCCTAATTATAATGTTTTGTAGGAATCGTATGTTTTACCACGCAAATTGACGTAAAAGAGTTTTATGATCCGTTCCGATGTTGCATGACGGAGAGCACCATAGAGTGATTTATTCATCAGTTACTGTATATTTATAGTGGAGTTCCGCGTTGTTCTCACACATGGGATATAAAATTTACAGCAACAGCTTAGAGAAATATAAACGCTAGTGCAAAAAACAAAAATAAACCTTCGAGAACATAATGTCATTGAGCAGAACAACCACCACAACGATTCGGCTAGAAATACGAATGTTTGGGTCTTGTTCGTTATAAGAATGTTGATCTATCGTTCAACTCTGTGATAGCGCCCGGAAAATACTTACACGTAAATCTTTCCGTTCCAGCTCTACGTCTCTTATTTTTATTCTCCCTAAGTACGTGGGAGACAATAAAATAATTTCGCAATTCGAGGGATAAAATTGGTATTTGAAATTTCTTAAATAGATGTCGCCACAAAGAATTACGCATTTGTTTTTCTGGCGGTGGAAGTGATGAGAGCAAGAGTCATGGTAGAAGAAAACTAGTGGTAGTAAAAAAGTTAAATACACGGAGTAACCGTGGAAGAAGAAAAGAAAGGGGACGGTGTAATTTAAAGACAGATGAAAGCTTTGGGAGACTGCAAAGAAAGATTTTGTCCACATTCCCTCGTACCCTATGCAGGGTGTCCCAGTTATGTTGCTCACACAAAATATCCCTGGAACAAAAAAAAAAAAAAAAAAAAAAAAAAAAAAAGCTAATCTAATGCACTTTCACCGGTATCAATATAAGACAGAGGCTCATTAATGAAAATATTCTGAAACACTCTAAAACTAAAGCATAAGTGTTTTTAACATAAACGAATGTGTTCTCCAAAGCACACATTATATTATTTCATCGGCAATATATAGCATGACAAAACAACTTCCAGAGATATTGCGAAGCGAAGCTAACGTCCTGAGACCCAGCCGTGAGTTTCGGGACGCGCTAGGTACGATCTTCATATGTTTCTAACGCCAACTTCGTTTCGCAGTAGCACCGGATGTAATTGGTGTATTGCGAAGCTATCGATTGCTATAGGGTGTCCAACACATATGTTCTTGTTATGCTTTAATTTCAGAATGTTTCAAAATATTCACATCCATGAGCCTCTGCCTTATAATGATAGCGGAGGAAGTCGTTTTACAATAGCTGTTCTTGTTCCAGAGATATTTTGGGTCAACAAGATAGCTGAAGACGTGCTGTATATACATCTGCATCTACGTACATACTCCGCAGTCCACTGTAAGGTCCGTGGCGGAGGGTACACTGTACCACTGCTAGGCATTTAATTTCCTATTTCATAAAACGAGGAAAAATAGAATACCTATATGCCACCGTACGAGCCCTAATTTCTCTTATCTTGTATTTGTGATTATTATGCGAAATGTAAGTAGGCGGCATGAAGATCGTACAACACTCAGCTTCAAATTCCGGCCCTCTAAATTTTCTCAACAGAATTTCACGAATAGAACATCGTCTTACCTCCAGCGATCCCCAACAGTGTTCCCTGAGCATTTCCGTTACACTCGCGCATTGATCGAACCAACCACTAAAAAACCTAGCTGCTCGCCTCTGAACTGCTTCTTTGTCTTCCTTTAAACTGATCTCCTGCGGGTCCAAAACACTTGAACAATACTCAAGACGTGATCGTAAAAGGGTTTTATACGCGGTCTCCTTTACAGATGAAGTACATCTTCCCAAAATTCTTCCAATAAACCGAAGTCGGCTGTCCGCCTTACTCAGAACTGTCCTTACATATTAGTTCCATTTCATATTGCTCTGCAATGTTACGCCTAGATATTTGAACGACGCATCAAGAAGCTCACTACCTACGCTGCATTCGAACATTATGGGATTGTTTTTCCTACACATGGGCATCATCTTCCTTTTTCTACATTTCTACCAACTTATATAGTCTAATCCTGTATACAATTACAGTCAATTAATGACGACACCTTCCCATGCATCACAGCATCATCTGCAAACAACCACAGAGTTATTCTGTGGTTATAGAAAAAGCTAGCCACTATGGGCTGGACGCCTGCAAGGAGGCATCACACTGATGCCTCTGATGCCTTCGTGCAGGCGTGCAGCCCATAGCTTTTTCTATAATTTTCTTTTTATACTTAGTGACGTAAGCTATACAGCTGAATAATATATTTTATTATGTGACTTGTTTTGTTTTATATTTTCTGATGAAGGGAATCTTAGTCGTTGTCAAAACCTTTATTCACACGAAGTGATGGGTGCTATCGACAAGGAATTGCAAATCGATTCCGTATTTCTTGATTTCCAGGAAGCTTTTGGCACCGTACCTCATAAACGGCTTCTAATCAAATTGCGTTCCACAGGGTAGTGTTATTGGTCCTCTGCTGTTCCTTATTTACATAAACGATATAGGGAAAAATCTAAGTAGCTCTCTTAGGTTGTTTGCAGATGACGCCGTCATTTATCATCTAGTAAAATCATCTGAAGATCAGAACCAACTGCAGAACGATCTGAATAAGATATCACTCTGGTGTAAAAATTGGCAATTGACTCTAACTAATGAGAAGTGTGAAGTGGTCCACATGAGTACGAAAAGAAATTCGTTAAACTTTGTTTACAAGATAAATCAATCAAAAGTGAAATACAAAATACCTGGGAATTACAATTACTTCTGACTTAAATTGGAAAGAACACGTAGATAATATCGTGAGAAAGGCGAACCAGAGACTGCGTTTTATTGGCAGAACCCTTAAAACATGCAACAGAACTACAAAGGAAACTGCATACACTACGCTTGTCTGTCCATTTTTGTAGTATTGCAGCCCAGTGTGGGATCCTTATCAGGTGGGTTTGACGGAGGATATCGAAAGAGTCCAAAGAAGGGCAGCTCGTTTCGTATTGTCACGATACAGGGGAGACAGCGTTGCGGAAATGATACAGGATCTGGGATGGGAATCATTACAACAACGGCGCTTATCGCTGCAGCTTGGGCTACTTGCGAAACTCCAACCGACAACATTCTCCTCCGAATGCGAAAATATATTGTTGACTCACACTTACATAGGTAGAAATGATCATCAGAATAAAATACGAGAAATTTGAGCTCGAACAGAGAGATTCAGGTGTTCTTTCTTCCCGCTCGCTATTCGAGAATGGAATGGGAGATAAATAGTATAATGGTGGTTCGATGAATCCGCTGCCAGGCACTTAAATGTGATTTGAAGAGTATCCCATGTAGATGTAGAAATTTGCGACTGAGGGCTGCTTGTTTATTCATTGAGATTTACAAACATATGATTTGAATTTGCCTCCTTAAAGGCCTGAAGCCCCTAGTGGCTTTTATGTCTTTTTTTTTTTTTTTTATCTATGAGGTAAGCTTTACCGCTGATTTGTAGCTTTCTTTTATGTGACTTGAAAGTACTGCTTCAAGGCTCTGCATCAAATTAGTACTTACATTCTCTTTTTTTTTTAATAAAAACTAACAGTTCTATAATTTTTGCAAGCTTATTTTACATATCTATAAATGTGAATGTCTGTTCGGTGTACGTTTATCACGTCTGAACCACAAGACATAAAGATCTAAAAATTTGTTCAGATAGTAATGTCAACACGGGGAGGGCTTTAGGCACGGTTTTATGGCGATCGGAGAGCTATTTATCTATATATATTTATGTGATTGTCTTTTCGGTTTACGCTTATCACGTCCGAACGACAAGACGCAGAGACTTAAATATTTGTACAGTTACTAACTTGTACTTGAGGAAGGTTTTGGGCACAGTTTTATAGCGATCTTATAGATACTTAGTAATTTGAAGAATATAACGCGAATTGAAAATTAAATTTACTCTTGAAAATGGTTTTATTGGTTCCATTGTTGCTTCAGGTTTGATAATGTGAAAAGAGTGGAGTATATTGGGATGCAAAGTTATCGGTTTATGTAAAGTTCTACGTGTGTGTGTGTGTGTGTGTTAGTATTTGGCTCTGCGGCAAAAAGTACAGAATGCAAACGAATGGTCTGTGCTTAATTGTTGTCCGAAGTCTCTCGCTGTACACCACAGCAGTTCCATGCCGATAGCTATAAGGGTGTGGAAGGTATAGTGCTTGGAAGTCGTCAAATAATAAATATAATTATTCCACATCGCATCAACGGGTTCTACACAAATCTATAGTTTTGTTCCGATATTCATGAAATTTTGCACACTCTACCTCAAAAACAAGAGGAATGTGACCGTCTCTATAAAATTTCGTTCGGTGCATGGTGGAGGGTACCTACGGAATTTTAGCAAATGCATAGTTTTGCTCCTATCTTTATGAATTTTTGCACACATGACCTTTGAACCAAGAGTAATATCACTGGGTACATAAATGTTTGTATATTACATGACATAATGGTACCTTTCAGAAAACTTCGCCGAGAGAGGAAAAGGTGGAAACGAACAGAGAGATGGGAGAGAAAGAGGTGGATGCAGAGAGAGGGAGGAAAGGGAATGTGGACTACGAGTGCGTAGGATAAATAAACACCCAGGTAACGCCGGGTTTACAGCTAGAAACTTCTATTTTCTTATGAAGACAGTCCGAGTTATTGCCGAAACCAAGTTAAGTAATTTTATCTTCGCGACCGAGGGTTGCACTTGTATCCTTTGGCTGTAAATATAGGAAAGGTTGGGGAAATGCCAGCCAACTATATTATCACCCCATACTGCTTCAAAAAAGCCTTTAAATATAACAACTGAAAGTAGGAAGCAGTGGGAGAAAATAGTTAGACACCGTACGGAGGATATTGTCTGGTTCACTGACGGGTCAAAATCAGACCAAGGTGTTAGGGCCAGGGTATATGGGGTGCAGCCAAGACTGGAGGGCGTCATCTCTCTAGGAAAACTGGCCTGAGTATTCCAGGCCGGAATTAGTGTGTGTGCGGAGGAGAATTTGCGTAGGTGCTACAAAGATCGTAGCATCTATATCTATTCAGACAGCTAGTCAGCCCTGAGGTCACTGGCAGCTCCTTCAACAAGGTCTAAAATTGTTGCAGAATGTCACAGGGTTCTGATGGAGCTAGGGGAAAGCATTAGAGTAAACCTATTGTGGGTCCCTGGCCACTCGGGGATCAGTGGCAACGAACATGCCGAAAGATTAGCCAGAATGGGGGCAGAGACTCCATTTATTGGACCAGGACCTGTCCTGACAATCACCAAGGCAATGATCAAATTGGAGCTACGTAAATGGCTCAGAAGACAGCACGTAGAATATTGGACGAAAGTCCATCAACGAAAACATGCCAAAGCCATGTTTTAAAAGAAACTCTGCAATCCTGGGTCTGAACAGGAGAGAGATTAGACTCATGGTTGGATTTTCTGACAGGTCATGGGAATTTCAAAAAAACACCTACATACAATGGGAATAACAGAAGAGGGCCCTAAATGTAGGATCTGTGATGACGGTGATGAAACTGCATCACATCTAATCTTCGAATGCATTGCATTGGAGAAACAAAGGTATAGAATATTTGGGACAACCAGACGCGAAGAAATTGTGTCTAATAAAGAACTGGTAAAGGGACTCCTTGCACTGTTCAAGGGCATTGGTTGGCTTTACTAGATATACGGGGAGCGATACCGCACAATAAACTTAGTTTCGGTGCGGGCAGTGGCGGGTTGGACCAAGACTGTTTTGGCTTCCCTGGAAAAATCAATCAATCAGTCAATCAATCCTTTGGCTAGGAGAGCTGTATGTATGAGGGGCGACAGTTGCTAGGTGTGTGGCGCGGTCCCTCACCACCCTGGGGTTTGAGCGGCCCTGCCAGAGGCGTCTCTGGCAGCCGCTGATCCCCTGACGCCTGCCCGGATGTACGGCACCTCTCGGTCCCAGCAGGGCTGTCGGCGCTCGTCGACTGCTATCTCGGACTGCGTGATTCCGCGCAGGCGCTCAACTTGCTGCAAAATGCAAATCAGCCTGCGCCCCAGAGCAGCGGAGCGTTTGCAAAGCGGCGAGGCGGCTGGCGCCCGAGGTGCTCAAGTCCCCGGACCCACTGCTTCACATAGCCCCGCGCACGCATTAGCGAGTTGTACCTGTAGAAACCTTGCAAGGCTAACAAGGAGGCCTCACGGGTATCGGATTTAGAATTTTTGAATATTCGTGGTACGTGAAGTTCAGAACTCAATGAGAATCGGCCAAAGCCATCCGACGCAACTCGGAAAAATTATAAAGGAAATCCTTCAAATATCACCAGAAGCATGATTTTCACTATTTATTATATTCTCAACTACGTTAACCTTAAAGACATTAAAGATAACGGTGAAGCATTGAATTAAAATTTGTGATGTGACCGGTAATCGAACCCGAACCTCCATGCTTACTAGGCAGACGTCTTACCGCTAGACCACCTCTTCACTATTATCTATTTAGACTGATATATATATATATATATATATATATATATATATATTAATCTTATTATTCATTTAAACTTTTTGAGTTTGTTTATGTTCTATGAAGCGATCCGATTATGATATTGTAGAAGGATATAAAAAAGCCAAGATCGCTGATCATCAATTTTTATTTATGACGACCGGTTTCGCTGAACTATGTCAGCATCATCTGGTCCAATAAAATCATTTTACAAGGCCAAATTGACATTACAAGATTATGGCCTTGTAAAATGATTTTATTGGACCAGATGATGCTGACATAGTTCAGCGAAACCAGTCGTCATAAATAAAAATTGATGATAAGCGCCGGCCGTGGTGGCCGAGGGGACTGAGGCGCTTCAGTCACGGTCTGCACGGCCACTACGGTTGGGGGTTCGAATCCCCCCCCTCGGGCATGGATATCTGTGCCGTCCTTAGTTGTCGGTAGTTCATAAGTAGTTTGTAAGTTTAGGGACTGATGACCCCGTAGTTAAGTCCCTTAAGCTTAACAAACATTTGAACATTTTGATGATAAGCGATCTTGGCCCTTTTTTATTTCTTTCCACAATTTAAAATTTTCCTCTTACAAACTAAATAAAATTTTAAAAAATCTAAATTTAAAAAAATCTGTTGAATTTGATAACAAATTTATTCTCAAGATTTCATCCATCAACTAGTAGAATATAACATTATAAGTTAATTGATTATTTAAATTTATACATTTATCAAAAGCTGAGGCTACCGATTTTTTAAGGCAAAAGAAATGATTATATGATAAAGTATATAAAAAAGTTGTATTCCTTGTATATTGTCCGCTTTTAATCTATACCGTCCGATATCTCTGGAGCGGTACAAATCTGAAAAAAAGTGTAAGTTTAGAAAGGGATTATGGAACAGTTATCTCAAAATGATCTTGATGCCTGTTTCCAAGGTCAAACCAATCTCAAGTTTTTTTATTCCTTATTCCTATTCTACTTGCAAAAAAAAAAAAAAAAAAAAAACAAAACCATTTCTGAGGGAAAAGTTTCAAGGTAGGCATTGACATGAAAGACAATACAGTCGGAACTAGCGGACCCCAATGTGCACCACATGAAGGTACCGAATTACAGACCAACACTATGCTCATCAGAGAAAAGGGCACGGAGCTTTGTGGCTAACTAATAAGAGTCATTATTGGGAATTTTGAAATGACACAGAATGCAGAGACATTTTAGCTTCGTAGACTGAAAATTTCTCGGCCGGACTCCCTTACAATGATTTTTCACTGGCGTGACTCTCATAGAATTTTCTCTTGTGGACTTAAAAAGATTTTTAAAAAGTCGATCTCGTCAAACTCTAATCAATTTTGCCTCATGGGACTCAGAAGAATGTGTCGCTAGACTTTAAATCTTTGGAAGTGAAATTATTACAAATCCATATAAGCAAAATTTTTCTCAACACTAATGTTTGGAGCCTATAAGAGAAAAAATTATCAGAGTCACCTTCTCACGCAACTGACTTTCTCGGACCCGCCTTTCTGCTTTCTCTCCATTTGGAAAAGGACGAATTACCGCAGAGAATTTCATTATTTTATTATTTACGTTAACAAAAATATGACAAGAGGTGTTCTCTTAAAGACACTTAAGTAATTTTCTGAAAGAGCGCGTATATGTTCGTAAATTACTTTAGCGGTTTCAATGAAACTTGATGAACTTCTTTGATGTTATCGGATAACAGTAGCTGTAGTATTCAGAACCACCTACCTCACATAGTTAACAAAATGTGACGTAATAAACAGTGGAGTTCACGAGAAACTGCCACATCATTCGATATAACTTGATTCATCCACTGTTTTAGAATGAGAGCACTTAGCGACCTACAAACTTCTCTAGTTGACAACCATAGCAAAATGAAAGGATAGAAGATTATTGCCTACTAATTTTCTATTGTTCATGTAGTAAAGCTACGGCATTCGTTATAATGTTACAATTTACTTACTACTAATTTAATTGGTAAGAAATTTTACAGCCAGTATACACAAATATCACTGGATATACCCCCTGAATTGTATAATAGTAAGTCGCATAGTTAATAAACAATAATGGTCATGAAGTAACACCTCATCATGCAAGACCTTTCGATTTATTGCGTCATTAATACCTACTATATGCACTACTTATTTTGCTGCTAGTGTGCAGATAAAGCACTGAATGCACCTTACAAATTTTATTATAGTAGATTATGACATGAGAAACGAAGTGTGAAAATCTGCCTCATTACGCATGATGATTAATTTCTTTTGTCTTTACAGAGAACTTTATTCGCTACAGATTTAACAGATAATTTTCTAAATTTAATTTACAACCATAGAAATTTTGTAAAGTGTAATTTGGAAACTTAATAAATCACGGAATAATGTCGATAGAGAGGTAAGAATTGACACTCATGCGTGGAATGACATGGGGTTTTATTAGAAACCCCTCTCTCCCCCTCCCCAAAAAAAAAGTTCAAAAAAGTCCGACAGATGGCGCTTCATCTGATCAGAAAAGCAATAATTATCATATCAATTTAAGACAAAGCAAAGACGATGTTCTTTACAGCAAGCGCTCAATATTTTCACCATCATTCCTCAACAATAGCTGCAGCCGAGGAATAATGTTGTGAACAGCACTGTAGATAATGTCCGGAGTTATGGTGAGGCATTAGTGTCAGATGTTGTCTTTCAACATCCCTAGAGATATCGGTCGACCACGATACACTTGTGACTTCACAGGTAGCCCCAAAGCCAATAATCGCACGGACTGAGGTCTGGGGACCTGGGAGGCCAATCATTACGAAAGTGGCGGCTGAGTACAGGAGTACACGATTATCACCAAACGGCGCGTGCAAGAAATCTTTTTTTGAAATGTGTTTTTTTCCGTTCTAATAAAACCCCATATCATTCCAAGAATGTGTGTCAATTTCTACCTCTGTATCTACATTATTCCGTGATTTATTAAGCTTTCAAATTCATACTGACTTTTTGATCACCCAGTATTTCAGTACTTGTAAACTTAGCATTCGGATGTAACTCTAAAGGGGACAAATAAGTACGATCTTCATTAGTTGGACAATTTCGCGAGATATTTGAGGACTTGGGTCCTGCCTGTTTCTAGACTTTGGTTCCAGTACGCTCATCCGGTATACGATATTTGGATGGGGGGAACTGTTGGCAGGGAACACTAAATGTAAAGTGGGGATGTGAATTAAATTGGAATGAAATAATAACTGTAAAATAAAATTAATGATTGACATTAAAAATCGTTTGATTGAATATAGCCCTGATTTAATCCTAATTGATAAACTCCCTTCCACTTCCTGCAAGCGGCATAAAATAAAATAATTTCTCCCCACAATGTTAGGAAAACATACTTCCTTTTTAATAATAAGTTTATTATTACCGGTAAGTATTTGTGACTCAAAAACTCACAATGAAAAACAAATACAAAACACAAACTAGATTGAATATCGAAGTTCACAAATACCATCAAATAAGAAAGAATAATCTAACAGATTAAGACGTTACACTGATCACTATGAAACTTGAATTTAACACCGACTGACAAGTCAAAAACCCCTATCATGAATTGATACAATATTCGTAACGGAATAATTGGACCGGGATATCAGTGCAAGGTTGATTTTCCTAACTACACAATCCCACTACTATGCAGAACTGATGCAACGACTATATGTTGCTGGTGAGCGCTTTGCCATACATTACCAACCTGTGAAGGTGCTGCGCTGCAGTGGCGTGGGCGCAGGGCGGCTGTAAGCTGAATATTTCCGCGAGCACGAAATAAAAACACGCCCCGTTACTCGGAAGCTGTACTTCCTCCTATCAGCCCCTGTGTGCTCGGCAGTATACAGTGCCTACGATCTCAAGCAGTTCTGCCAAGTCATGGCCACTTCAGTTAGCATTGACAAGTATGCACTAGTACTGAAGGCCTAGATGACTCCAGAAGTTGATTATAACGTAACGAGTGCCTCGGTGCACTAATGTTGGCAGGCTGACCTTATCCAAAGAAGAAGGACTTTCAGCTCAAGTACAAATCTGAGAGTGTACCCTGATACTTATACTGTTTCTCCCGTCCAAGTATCTGCTCAATAAGCAAAATATCAAAGTTCGTCCACTGGGAGAACAGAGCGCTAGCTGTCACGCCCGCACTCCAGCGGAGCGAAACACAAAGTCCCCATACGGCGTCTGCCGCGCAAGACCTTGCGAGAATCCCGTTTGTACGAAAAATCGAGTTCTCAAACAACGGCCAGTAAAATTTCACCAAACGACTGGCTGATTTCGAAAAACTGACGCTTTGAACATCAGCTAATCAGAGTCGGCTACCCCTTCCCTATATACATTTTGGCGTGATTCTCCACGACCGGTCTAAATCGTCACCGTAAAAGCGAATACTAAGCTTCTAGAAAAAACAGCCACAGACAAGATTCTGGGCGCTTGTCTCAACGGAGGTGCCGGTTATCTTTTTCTAAAATCGGAAGGAGCGTTTTTAAGAGCCCTGACAATACTCCTCCTCAGTTTGGGACACTAGGCTAACACATTTACAAGCTGCCGCGCGGCCAGAGGCACCTTGTTATCGCGGCCTCCACGGCGAGCCCCCGGTCGCAGAAAGAGAGGGCCGTAACGGACGCCTTCACCGTAACTCCACTCTCCCCCGTCAAGACAAAGTCAGCTCTGTTTCTCGCCTCTGCCGAAATCTGCACTGCATTCCCGACAGCAATAGAAAAATCGCACTGACGTGTTTTCCATCCCCTTTAGATTTGTAGTTCCTGCAAACATTTTGGACCAAAATAATAATCTAAATTAATTAATAAGAATGACTGAAACCCTTTTAGGAAAACAAAATTTAAGTAGTGGATGGTTTCTAACCACGGACCTATCACGTCACAGTCCACCACCTTGCCCACTACGTTACGGCTATAAATCAAAGCAGAAGTTCTTAAATTTCGTACTATTGATGGCCTTAACTGATGTTAACATGGTATTTGTAGACATTAGATTATCATTTATCGTACGAAGAACGATGTGTTTTTGTTAATTCCTCAGTGTGCCGTTGCTTTGAAATGACAACGTGTAAGTTACAATAAGAAAATCATCAAATACGCGAGGAATGTCACGTGACATCTCCCAAAGGCTGATTTTAGTTAATTCAATGGAGGGTGTCAAATCTCCGTTATTTTTGCAAATATGTCTCAAACGATACGAGAAGAAAAAAAAAATAAACATACAGGAGCTAACTTGTAGAGAATTTTCTCCTCTATCAAGTAGGTTATTCAATTTTCGTGTCAGATGAACGGTTCGTTTGCAATTACAATTATATTACAAACGGCTTTTTTTGGTTTTACTGCCGTATTTTATGTCCGAAAAATTTGAAAAAGGGAGGTTCTGGTATCTGGCGGCCTACAATCTTGTCTGTAAAATTTGGTGATCGTCGGTTGAACGGTTCGTCTTAAAAACATGGAACACGTTACGGACAGACAGACGGACATACATCCCAAAATCGCCGTTATTTTTGCGAATATCTTTGAAACGCTACGAGTTAAAAAAAAAAAAAAAACCACAAGAGAGCAAAGTTGTAGAAAATTTTCTCCTCTACAAATTCGGTTATTCAATTTTCGTGTCAGATGAATAGTTTATCCGTTATTTTCATTTCGTCAAAAGACGATCGCAAAGGCCCACTTTTAGTATTACTACCGTAAACTAAAGTGGCCCAAAATGAGCGTACTTGTCACTTTCCGTCATTATGCAGACGATATAAACGGTTAATGAAGATCAGGGATGCGCTGCCATCTCTCAATATATGTTAATGTAGGATATATGATGTCATAGAGATTGACCTGCATGGAAAGGCAACTGAAGTAAATTGGATTGCGTAGAAAAAGATCGACAAAGAGGGAGGAAGCAGTTGAACTAACAAATGAAAGGAATAAATACACATCTGAACAAGGTCGCGAATTACAGCTAATTAATGTATAAATTCCTTCGAGATACTTTATAATACAGGCACGTAGTTTACGCCAGGCTACGAAAACAATAGAGAAATAAGAACGTGTGTTCGGGAGAGCAGAAATAAAAATTAGATTCATTTACGGGCAGTATTAAAACCGGGCACGCGTTATAAATAGCAGTGAGGCTGAGTGTAATATATCCAGTCTGAAAGTGGACAGAATTAGTTTAAATTACGTTCTGGATTAAAATGCTTTCCACGCTGCCTTCATTTAATTCGGTACAACCACCGCGCAAAGTTTTGCCAGAGTGATTTTGCGGAACCTAATAACTGTTTCGTGTTTCAGGAACGCCTTTGTTAGCCATCGGTATGCGACGGCTTTTACATTTCAGCTCCTCTACTGGTGTAGTCTGCAGGCAGTTTCCCGACGCGATTCTTTGATAAGTGGCACATTTTTTTTTATCAAAGCAAGTTAAATAAAACTCACTCTTGTCAGGGGTTGTCGCAAGTTGGCGCACGTTGCCACGCTGCAATATGTTCCCTGCGCAACAGGTGTCCGTGCTTGCTTCCACCCCTACGAAGAAATTTTTTCTGCTCGTTATTTCATTTGGTGCCTTATTTACTCCTCTGTTTCGTAGACTATGAAATACGGTTGTAGAAAAGGGACATCTCTTGCACATTTCGTGAATAGCACACCTTTCGTTACCTCTTATTACAATTAATATACCATATTTTGTGGAGATTCAGTAAAAAAGCATGGGCATTCTGCTAAATTGGGATGAAAATTTGTTGGTCGAAATAGCACTCATATGACGGCCAATAAAGTCTAACAGTTCCGTGCGTCCCCATCCTATTATTGAGATACCGATCTCTACAACAATTGGTCGAGATTCATTTTTGTGTATCGTAAGTAATGTTATGCAGCTATCTGGAAAATTTTGGGTTCTACCGATGGTTTAAATTCAACAGCAACTTGATATGTCTCAGTATTTATTCAGATTATGCTTCAAATACAAGGAGGCTGAGTAATAATAGTTCAGATACTTTGTGCGTAATATTGTGTAAATAGTATGTTTACATTCAACATAAATTTTTATTTTATCTTCATAGTTGACAATATCGGCTTGATGCACAATTTTTTACTTCATGAGTAGCTTAGACAGACTTAATGCTATCCTCAGATGATTAAATAATCATCTGTCTCAACACTATGTTGTGACCATGCTCAGATTTTAAAAATACGTTACTAAGCTGGGTTGTCAAAAACCGTAATGTAAATGAAATCAAACAATTAATCTCCAACGCCAGGTGCCCGATGAATATCAGCACCATTACCGGGGACATGTCTGGGACATCACTTGGAAAAACGCAGTCTTCGGCGACACTTGTTCATGGTAATGGGCCTGAAACTATTCCTGAAGTAAAATTCTTTCCTTCTGTCTTGGAAATTAACATGTTGTTGTGGTCTTCAGCTTGGAGACTGGTTTGATGCAGCTTTCCACCCTACTCTATCCCGAGCAAGCCTCTTCATATCCTCATAAAAACGGCAACCAACATCCATATGAATCTGTTTACTGTATTCATCTCTTGGTCTCCCTATGCGATTTTTCTCCCACACACTTCTCTCTAACACTAAATACACGATTTATTGATGTCTAAGGATGTGTTTTCTCAATCTATCCCTTCTTTTAGTCAAAGTATGCTAGAAATTCTTATTCTCCCCAATTCTGTCCAGTATCATCTCATTACTTGCGTCATCCACCGATATAACCTTCAGCATTATTCTGTAGCAGACAATTAACATGAGAAATTATATCAGCTCGCTCCTAATGAAATGTGTGACTTGTACATAAATTTTTATGACAATCGATCTTGTTTGTGTGTGTGTGTGTGTGTGTGTGAGCGCGCTCGCGCGCGCGCGCAAAAGCCCTTCACTGATTTTAGAGAAGCAGAAACTGTCTTAAATAGTCTCATTATTCTATAAAATGCGTGCCTAACCATTTGAAGACTCTCGAAATCTTCGTTTACCATCCCCAAACAGTTTTCAGTCGCATTCCACTCCGTATTTTCAGGATGCTAAGAAGATAAATGAGTCTATCTTGAAGAAGCTCAAGTACCTATGGATGATTAAGAGCATGTTAAAGGGTTATATATTCCTTTTTTGCTAGTGTGGGTTCATTTACCAATTTTATGTTTAATTTTAAAGTGTTCAGAAAATACTAAGATAAGTCGTGCTCAAACTGAACACTTTGTGCCGATATGTGTCACCAACTCCCACTGCGCGCGGCCGTTCGCCGTCGGGGGTTTGAGTCCCCCCTCGAGAATGGGTGTGTGTGTTGTCCTTAGGCTAGTTTAAGTTGTAAGTTACGGATAACCCAGCAGTAGAGTCCGATAGACATACAAAGATTTCATTTCAACTCCCACTACGGGGCATTCCATTTAAAATCGGTCGAAAAATGAGAAAATTGACCTCGTATGTTTCAAAATAATCGGTATTTTCTACATGTGGTAATTAATGTAAAAAAATACAACTTTCTTGAATTCATCCCCTAAATGATTACCACTTTTCAAGTTAAAATTTGATTGTTATTTTCCATATTGCGTGTAACTGAAGAACCTGATACTAGATTTCTGTGAAATACGGTTTATTTTGAAGCTGAATATCTTAAGTTGATATAGACATAGAAAAATAACATAACAATTAATTCATTGTTGTAAAACATTTTTTTTAATTTATTAAAAGAAATGCATTCTTCATACATAGACTTGAACTTCTTTCTATTACACGTTGATTTCCGTTTCAACTATTATGGAGTTCCCTATCTTAGACGTGGAAAAAATAATTGAGCAATAAATTGGTAAACTCCCACTAGAATGACAAGTTAGACTTCGGTGGGCTGCCGTCCGCAACCCCAAAGGGAAAAACGCCTAGAAACTGGATACGGTCAGCAAGGGGTTTAAGAACGGATTGACTGCATACATCACGGCTTAGGGTAGCGGTCGTAATACGCTGTGGCGCAGTTCCTAGATGCATTTTATTTTCTCTATAGATACCTTACAACTGTTTAATGACTTTTTGTATTTTACATTGCTGCCGCCACGTGGAAGCAGGCCATTCCTTTTTGCATTACAGTATTTATAATACTTTGTGCCCGCAGAAAAGCTTTCGCGTAATTGTAGTTTTTTATCAAATTATTATTATATACGCTATTTTATAATCGTAGCGAAACTTGACAAATTCAGCGAAGTACCTTTTTTAAATTGTTTTTTTGCCATCTGTGTCCCTGTTTGTTGTAAAGAACAGAATAGATCACACGATAACTTTTTCGGTATAATGGTCTATTCCACTCCATCGTTTTTGTTACGGCCAATATTGTTTTTCCTTTTTTTACTCTCTTAAAGGTTTAACAGAGATGCTTCTCTACATGTATGAAAGTTTAGTTTTTCTGTGTGTAATTATTTGTTGTTTACGTCATGTCCATTGTTATAATTCGCCAGTCAATTCACCGAAGCTGTGGCGCCTTTCAGTCAGTGCAGTATGCGCCCCTGTAAAGTACTGAAGAGTTAAGAACTCCAATGCACTTAATAATCAATGGATTGGGACACGGCTGATTAGATTTTGTAAGTGGAAGGAAGTAACATCAGCTGTACAGAAATTCTTTATTTAATTTTTTTTTTTCTTTTTGAGTTCAGTGACGCAATAACTGGTAATTCTATCTTGTTCAAAGATTTGTAAGTTATAATATTCAAGAAATGTTATGCCTCCTCATACCATAACATATGGACTTCCCATCGGTCAATCTCACGCTCTCATAATAGACCTCGGCCAGGTCCGAAAGTATGCAAACTGCACATACGTCTACTGTTATGCTTATTGGATTGAAAAATTCCTGATTAGGCTCGGCCTCAGGTGGTTTTCTATTACCTTCCTCTTTCGGCTTATTTCGTTGGTTTTACTGTAAGTCTGGGCAAGGATTGATTACGCTAAGTGGTAGTGATGACTGTGGGTTAAGCAGTGGGTTCAATTCTCCCGACACATCACTGATGTGTTGCCTCGAGGATAGTCTATGGTCTCGAGGGGTGGTAGATTTGGAGGCAGTAGCAGCTGGTCTGAACCACGGAAACGATCGTGTTCTACAGTGTTTCTGGCTACATTAGGCGTCCCCAAATTTCTCCGTCAGAATCACTAATCTGACAATTTGTTTTCATCATAAAAGAGCATGAATCTCCTCCTTTGTCGAGTCACTACGCTATTAGCTTCACCGCAAATTGCGGCAGACGCACTTGTCCAAGTTTTTGTCGCATTTCGAACCGTGTTCACACGCAATATGCGTTGTATTAGGGCTCATTCCGACCTAAAATCATTTCTATGAATGACAATTTGCGAACGCTTGGAAGAGCACAGATGGACGAACTCTTGGAGCAACAGGATGTGCTGAGAATATACCGACCAGTCTGGTCCCCTGCTTTAACCTGATCGATCATTTAAGGAAGCATTGGGGTGACGTATTGCAACATGTCAAAAGCCAGCCAACACATCCAGTTGGACGAATGGAATGTCCTTGAAGAATAATTTTTTACGAATGCTGTTGGCAGCATGGTAGTACGTTAGACAGTATGTTTTTGAGTTCGTAGTTAACATATGCCCTTATGTACTTTCCAGTGATTTATCTTAAAGGAAGAATATGACAGTGTTGCAACACAGTATTAGTAGTGAGGTGCTTGCCACAGTCACGTCGATTAAATATATGTGCTTAAAATTACGGAGCGGTGTGAAATAGAATGAGCATGACACTGCAATTGTGAATAATGTGGGGGGTAGGTTTCGATTTATTGGGAGAATTCTTCGAAGATGTGGTTCATCTGTAAGGGAGACCGCATATAGAATACAGGTACGAGCCCTTTTTGAATACTGGACAGCTGTTTGAGATAACCACCAGATAGATAGAAACGGTAATATAGAAGCCATTGAAAGGTGGCATGTAGGTTTGTTACTGGTTGTTCAATTAGCTGGTAAGTGTTACAGAATCGCTTCAGGAGCTTAAAGAGATATCAAATTCAAATGTTAAAATGTTTGTAAAGTCTATGGGACTTAACTACGGGGTCATCAGTCCCTAAACTTACAAACTACTTATGAACTACTTACGAACTAGGACGGCACAAATATCCATGCCCGAGGGGGGATTCGAATCCCCGACCGTAGTGACCTTGCAGACCGTGACTGGAGCGCCTTAGTCTCCTCGGCCACCGCGGCCGGCTAAACAGATATCCATAGAGGGGGAACGACGTGGTTTATGAGAAATAGTTTTGGTGAAATTTAGAGGGTTTGGCATTTGAAGCTCACTGTAGATTTATTCTACTGCCGCAAATTTTCATTTCACGTAAGAGCCATAAAGACGAGACAACTGGAATTCCGACGGATGCCTATAAGCATTGGTTTTTCCACTCATTTGGGAGTGGAATAGGAAAAGAAATTAGCATTGGTATCAGGTACGCTCGAATACGCACCGTATTTTGGTTGTGGTTACAACAGGCTGTATTGTGTGTAACACCAAATACGAGGCGCCGTCCAGAAAGTAAGTTCCGTTTGGCAATAAAATGAAATTGTACACAGATACAGAAGAAATGTTTATTGCACAAAATTCTATGATTCTTAAACTACTTTTCCACATAACTGCCGAAATTTTGCAGGCATTTGTCATAGCGTAGCACCAGGTTTTGTATACCTTCTTCATAGAAATCTGCTGCCTGTGTCTTCAATTCAATTTCAGGCATCAGTGATAGTGAAATTTGGGGGAAGTCCATAGCGAGAGCACTAATTGTAAACCTACGGTTTTCCTGGATCTTGTCATCAATCGCGTGAACCAGTTCTTCTGTAACCAAGGTGGACGCCCACTTCGTTCTTCATCGTGCACATCACTACGCCCGCCATTGACCTGTAGGACCCATCTTCTCACCATCGAATCACTCATCGCATTTGGTCCGTAAACATCGCAAATTTGCCGATAAATTTCACTTGGTTTCACTTTCCTCGCATTCAGAAACCGAATCACCGACCTGATTTCACAGGCGGAGGGATTTTCAATCAACGCCGACATTTCAAACAAGCACAACAAAGCATACGTAACTGACAGCGATCTCGAAATGGCGCACGTTTTTCTCCTTGATACACATCGTCTACAGCGCATGTGCAGAACTGCAATCGCAGAGCTGCAGCGGAGATAAATTGAAACGGAACTTACTTTCTGGACGCGCCTCATATTTTTATATGTGGTACCTTAATATGTACAGATTTCAATGTATCGATTCTTTTTTTCTCTCTTTGCCGAACAGACAGAAACAAACACACACATAGAAATCAAATGTTTTCTGTTTTGCCATACGTGGACTGCAAGAGAACGACTCCTAGCCATATAGACATTCACTTACTATCAAACGTTAGTGAGGCCTGCTGCACCCGCTTACCCCTGATGTCGGGGAATATAGGCCTCCTGGTGCTACACGTACGTGCGGCTGCTACTGAGATTGAAAACAAGAAACTGTTAGTAGCTATATTTAAAATTTTCAAAATGACAAAACACCCTGTTGTAATGTTGTTTGGTGCATTATCCGTATTCACCTCTTGAAATACATGTACAAATAGGTACACCCTCTATATGTTAATGTGTGATGTGAATATATCATTACTGCACTGCCGTTAGTGGTATTAATATGTTCGTAAACGGCGCGTGCGATTTTGCGATTCTCTAGGGGCCCATATCTCAGGTTCTATTCATCTCAGAGTGAAGGGGTAAGATGTTCTGGATAGATCTTGGCCTATAGTTATTATCTTTGAATAATAGTTACATTTCTGTTAGTCTGCGATGGCCGGCCGCGGTGGACGAGGGGACTGAGGCGCTCCAGTCACGGTCTGCACGGCCACTACGGTCGGGGGTTCAAATCCCCCCTCGGGCATGGATATTTGTGCCGTCCTTAGTTGTAAGTAGTTCATAAGTAGTTTGTAAGTTTAGGGACTGATGACCCCGTAGTTAAGTCCCATAGACTCTACAAACATTTGAACATTTTTTTTGTCTGCGATGTTTTTAGTTAACTTCAGGAATATAGTACAGCGTTTTTTCTACGTATTGCACAAATTTCGTTCCTTGGCCGTGACACTTTATGCCAAAGTAAATTCATTCATAAGTTTTGCACATCCTCGTGTTTCTTCTCTTCTCATGGAATTCTCTCCCTAGTCTTTCGCTTCTCTCCGTCTAGTGCACGCGCAGCCACACCCACAGCTCCGAGCCGTTCTGGAGGAGGTCTGAAGTATTATCTTGCGACCACAGGGCAGGGTTTGCCACTTAGCCCCACTCGGCGGCGGCAGCAGTCGAAGCAGCCGAGTGTTTCCGGCGACAGGCGAGCCCGGGCTCTCTCCCCCCCCCCCCTCCCCTACTTTTTCCACGCATTTGCGACGGGCTTAATAATTCAGGGGAGAGGAGGAGCCGGGACCTGGAGTGGCTGCAGCAGCCTTCCTTCCTGCGGGCTTTTAGTGCGGCTGCTGGCTCTGGCCGCAGACCGCCCTCCACCCTGCCCTCCTCTCCTCCAGACTCACTCCTCAAGATGGGAAGGCGCACCGGGCTGAAACGTTGTCAGCGGCTTCCTTGAAAGCGCTGGTGCACCGACAGTTCGGCTCACGATCACGAATCCACTTCTGTTGTCCACAAGGGTGACAATTATACGTCTCTTGCTCAAGAGTCGTTAATCCAATATACATACAGGGTGTTTCACTAAGTGTGTTTGCCTCTGTAACGTATAAAATAATAGGTGACGGAAAATTTTAATGCGGTAGGTCAACACAAGAAGTGTTACACTTTCTCCGGAGCTATGAACATAGTTTATTGTATCATTTTCCAAAAAGTTACAGCACAAAGATATAATTTTGTAAATGGAACAATAGTTTTTTTTTCTATCGTGCATTGGAATCGTTGAATCCAGCTGCGTCCAAATCAATTTAAACTACATTCCTATCACTGTTAGTTTGGGAGCTACAACCCTTCAAAGTTTCAGGGACAGATACCACACGCTGTACATAATACATGGCTGTGTGGTGGATGATGGATGTTAAGGCGGTGGGAAGTTGATTTACATAAGATGTTCAAATTTGTGTCCATGTTCCTCAACGCATAATGCAATGCGCCGTCGAAAGGATCTGCGGATGAGATGTAACATCGCCGGTGTGACGGAGCGACATGCGTCCTCGTTGCGCCGTTTTAGATCATCTAGGGATGTGAACTCAGTGACATAAACACGATCCTTTAGATATCCCCACAAAAAGAAATCTAGTGGTGTTAAATCGGGGGACCTTGCGGGTGCTGTTACTCTTTGGAAAATGATACAATAAACTATGTCCATAGCTCCGCAGAAAGTGTAACATTTCT
Source organism: Locusta migratoria (assembly GCA_026315105.1). NCBI lineage: Eukaryota > Metazoa > Arthropoda > Insecta > Orthoptera > Acrididae > Locusta > Locusta migratoria. The sequence goes on along the minus strand of CM048744.1, from coordinate 810,621,211 downwards.
TGTGTTGACCTACTGCATTAAAATTTCTCGCCAACTATTATTAGTGAAACACCCTGTATATATATCAAATAAAGTCCGCCGGCCGCGGTGGCCGAGGGGACTGAGGCGCTCCAGTCATGGTCTGCACGGCCACTACGCTCGGGGGTTCGAATCCCCCTCGGGCATGGATATATGTGCCGTCCTTAGTGTTAGCTAGTTCATAAGTAGCTTGCAAGTTTAGGGACTGATGACCCCGTAGTTAAGTCCCATAAGCTATACAAACATTTGAAACATTTGAAATGAAGTCCGGAATAAATCTTTCATTCTATAGCGGAGTGTGCACTATTATGAATCTTCCTGGCAGAATAAAACTATGTGCCGGAACCGGGACTCGAAGGTGGGACCTCTACTTTCGAGGACAAACGCTCTACAACTGAGCTGTCCCTACACAACTCACACTGTGAAGTTTGCAAAGTAGGAGGCGAGGAACTGGCAGAAGTAAAGTTGTGAATATGGGCCGTGAGTTTTGTCGGGATAGGTTAGTGGTAGAGCGCTTGCCCTCGAAAGGAAAAGGTCCCAGGTTCGAGTCCCGGTTGTTCGGGCACACAATTTTAATCTGCCAGGAAGTGTCAAGAAATAAGGTAGTTTACCAGAATTTCTGAAAAATAGAAGTACCAAAGATTACGCTGCCCCTAGTAGTGCCATGTGGGTCATTTTGGCCCATAGTAGCAGACTACCATTTTATTGATATTTTGTTGGTGTAATGCAAGAAAAATATAATTGGTTCTCTAACACAATCAAAAGTAAATTTCCAGGAGTAAATGTTATTTTATTTAAAGTTCACAAAAGATTTTCCATTGTATTCAGTCAAAATTAATTAAAACAAATAAATAAAACAGTTTTAAAATGTTTACCTAGATATTCAAACAGACCCAAAACGTATAGTGTGTATAGTTACTAATAGTTTTTTTTTCTTTTCAGATACAAGGCAAGTGTATTATTATAAGTGTTTGGAAATATTTAGGAGCAAATAGTTGATAACATTATCTAACCTGGTGTGGGCTCACAGTTGAGACGTTGCACAAAGTGTTTCCAAGAGTTTCTACCTGCAACATGGCCTTACTGTCTTTCCCCAAGTCACTTTCGAAGGACTCAAATCTTTCAGCAAATGAAAGTATAGCCATCCAAAACCTTAAAACAAATCCTGACATAATCATCGTCACTGCAGATAAAGGTTCACCACTGTAGTTATGGATCACAGTGACCACCTGGCAGAAGGGCTCCGCCAAATTTCATCCACCTACAAGTTGTGCTGGAATAACCCCATCCCAACGTCCAACAAGGTCTCTAGTCCCTGTTAAACTCCTACACCCCCTTCCAGAAGCTCTACCTCATCAACCCAACATCACACCGCACACCCACCTTCTACATAGTCCCCAAAATTCACAAACCTAATAATAATCCAATTGTGGCTGATTACTGTGCTCCTACCGAAATAATTCCAGCCCTCGTTGACCAACACCTCCAACCAATTGTCCAATATCTTCTCATATCAAGGATACCAACCACTTCCTTCACTGACTCTCCACCTTTCCCACCCCTTTGCGTCCTGGATCCCTACATGTCACAGTGTATGCCATCTCCCTACATCCCACATGCCCATGTCCTTCCCCCTCTTGAATACTACCTTTCCCAACGACGCTCTGAACTCAAGCCTCATACCTCATTCCTCATAATTCTCACCAAATTTATCCTAACAACTACTTTTACTTTGAGGGAAAAGTTTACCATCAAATCCACGGCACAGCCATGGACACCCACATGACACCTTCCTATGCCAACCTGTTTATGGGCCTCTGGAGGAATCCTTCCTAACATCCCAAAACCAGAAACTGGCCTGGATCAGGTTTATTGATGATACTTTCATCCCTCCGACTTAGGGCTAGGACATCCTATCCTTCTTCCTTCAGAACCTCAACTCCTTCTCCCCCATTCACTTCATGCGGTCTTCCTTAACCTACCATGCTACATTCCTGGATGTCAACCTCCACCTCACTGATGGCTCCATTCACACTTCCGTCCATATTAAACCTACCAACCACCAACAGTACCTACACTTTGACAGTTGCCATCCCTTCCACATGAAACAGTCCCTCACTAACAGCCTGGCCATCTGTGGATGGCGTATCAGGACTCCCTTTTTGAATATGCTGAAGGTCCCACAAAGGCCTTCACAGACACCATCAGTAACCATCAGTAACCATCCACAAAAGAGCGCTCTCCTTGTCACCCAGTACTTTCCTGGACTCGAACAACTAAATTGCATCTTTCGCGAAGGTTTTGACTTTCTGTCGTCGTGCCCTTCTGCCCAGGATCATTCCCACTACTCCTAAAGTCGTGTTTCGTCGCCCTCCCAACCTCCATAACATCCATCCCTATGCCACCCCGAAACCCAGCCCACTGCCACAGGGATCGTATCCTTGTGAAGTCCCCGCTGCAAGACCTATCTAATCCAACCACCCAGCACTTCCTATTACAGTCCTGAAACAGGCCTTTTTATTACCCTATCAGAGTGCGGGCCACCTGTGAAAGCAGCTTTCTACATTGGCATGATCACTAATCAACTGTCGATTAGGATGAATGGCCACCGCTAAACTGTGGCCAAAACCAAGGTGGGCCACCCTGTGGCACAGCATGCAGCAGAGCTCTTGCTTGATTTCAATAGCTGCTTCACAACCCGGACCATCTGGATCCTCCGATACACCACCAGCATTTCTGAACTGCACAGATGGGAGTTATCCTTACTGCTGTACATTCTCCGATTCCGAAATCATCCAGGCCTTTACCTGCGATAACTTCCCTTTTTGCCGGCCGCGGTGGCCGAGGGGACTGAGGCGCTCCAGTCACGGTCTGCACGGCCACTACGTCGGGGTTCGAATCCCCCCTCGGGCATGGATATTTGTGCCGTCCTTAGTATAAGGTAGTTGCTAAGTAGTTTGTAAGTTTAGGGACTGATGACCCTGTAGTTAAGTCCCAGAAGCTTAACAAACGTTTGAACGTTTGAACTTCCCTTTTTTCCACACCTTACAGTTCCTACCTCTATGCTAAACCTCTTCTATTTTGGGTGGTGCGTGAGTGTGCATGCGTGCGTTTGTGTGTGTGTGTGTGTGTGTGTGTGTGTGTGTGTGTGTGTGTGTGGACACGCGTGTTATTTTAGAGCTTCAGCTCTAGTCGAACATTATAAATGAAAATTATGTAACACTTATCAAGTAAATAGCACAATTCAGTATTTCTCAATTGCGAGAGTTCACTTATAAAGATGTAATTAATTCATGTTCTATCAAGTACCATCCATTCAGTGTTTACGTTTCCACCCCAAAGATCCCATATGCTTTATGTGCATCAGAATTGACTAAGTAAATAACTTTATTAAAAAAAGGGGGAGGAAACTACACATGCCTAACACTGGAGAGTATTTTTGAAAAATTTTACACAAAATTTACTGCTCTATAACGTGCATGGTGGGAAGATCGATTATCAAACTACAAATTGTAATTTAACGTCCATAGAGAGTTAAATGTAACAATTTTTTAAGTATTACTTTAGTTAAAAGCTTCTCTCTGTTACGAAAATTCACTGTTAAAATGCATTAATAATTAAAATTGTAACTAAACCGAATATATTAACTGCATGTATAACAACTTAAACGTTTAAATATTTTACAATTTCATGGTGATAAGTTTAACAATTAAAGAAATAAAAAAAATTTTTAAAAAGGGGGCAAGTGGTACTCACTCGCTACAAGCGCCACAACAACAATGAACGAAATATTAGTTTTACTTTTTCACGTTGTAGTAGGAAATATTTCATTAGCGTTTCTCTATTACTATGGCCCATTTAGGTGAGTTACATCAACAATTTGAATGTTTTCTCTACCAGTTATTCTCACAAAATTGGAGCCAGATCAGTTGGCTCTGTACCGCGTTCTCCCACTGCAAGATATCAGTTTTCCGAAAGGCTTAACGTGTCCCCACAGGAATTCTACACTACTGTCATTATCTTCTTTTCTCAAAATTACCACCATCCTACGTCCTCAATAATTTTCAGCATAATTATTAAACCTTATACTGTATTTGAATATTATGAAGAACCATGAAGAAAAATATCGATTAATAGGTTGCATGGATTCAGAAAATATCGTTCTTCCGCCAGACATAGTGATGCAGGCTGGGAATATTCACAGTGGGAAGGAACTTATAAAATGCGAATATTGCGGGGAATATTTCTTTGGGGAATTTAGGAAAATTTTTAGATTTTGAAAGTTTTAACACTTATTAACAGATGCAGAACCTTATAACTAGGTTAACTTTGTAAACTCATACATTTTAATCCTAGTTTGATCATTCGCTACATTAATTTCCTTGCTAATTCCATGCAGAACATAATTTACTTCAAGTATGGTGAAAATAGTAATTTTAAATATTCGCTATGGCTATAATTTTTCGGCAAGTTGATACCCCCAGTTCTCTGAATTAAATTTTAACTTAAAAATATATATCTCTGGAGACGTAATCCTCAACTGTAGTATTTTTTTTTTTTTTTTTTTTTTAGTTTTTCCAAACGAATGACTAGAGGTGCTTCACTTTCAGACTTTAATAGACCCTACAGTTAATGTTTTACAATGTTCTATGTCAACAAAATCACTTGTATTTTCAAGTAAATTATAAATCTCGGCTGGTTTATTTGCATAAATTTTTTCTTACATGCCAATTTTATTGATTAATGTTTACCAATTTCACACCAGTTTATTTTAAACTTTAGTGTCTAAAATATTGCTCACATTGAAAGAAAACTTAACAACTCGAATAAACAAATCTCCCTGTGTATTTTAGCATTTAGTAGCTACTCACTAGATGGCATATCAGTATCATAATTTCGGTTTTTCTAAAGGTTGATTATTACGAGGTTGGCAGTTGTAGGAAACGTAAGTATAGTAAATTTCTATGCTTGGAGTTCTAGGGCTAATTGTTTGAAATGTAAAATATTGAAAACGGAAAACTATGTTTATTTCAAACAAGGAGGTTAATTCTAGATCCATATAAACCTAAACCGGTCCAAAGAGTGTTCGTTATTGTTTTCATAAAATAATTACATTGATCTATTGATTAGAGTGATTTCGTTTTTAAAATTATAAATTCCCAAGAAATTTATTGAATTATAATTTTTTCTTAAAATGTACTTCAGTTTCCTTATTTAACTATATAATAACTGGCTTAAAACTATTAACTATGGTTTATTGAGCTATCTGGCTAATTAAGTATAAATTCGTGGGAATTTATTAATTTTGGGATTATTGCCGGCAATATTTCCTGGGAATATTTCCTCGACTTTAACTTCCCGGGAATTTCACAACAGAAGCCAGATAGGTAATATTTTATTCTTATCCATTAATTAGTGCCATCGACCGGGAAGCTGAAATGGATTACGAGGTGCTTTTTTTTAAAGTACGTTCCGTTTTATTGTAGACACTAGTAGTTCGCGCACATACTGCAACGGGCGCGTGCGTTGTGTACCGGCATGCCTCAGGAACAACTGTGCTCAGTTTCAGCTCTGTGGTTAACATGTACGGTTCTGTTCTGTGCTTTCAAAATGTTTAAGACTATCAACTCGGCCGCGGCGTGTGAGGTTCGCTCAGTGATATCGATTTTGTCACCAAGGAAACTGTCTGCTGCAGAAATTCATCGAAAGTTTTGTAAAGTGTATGGTGTTACTGTTATGAGTAAAGGCAAAATGCCTAAGTGGGTACAAGAATTGAAAGATGACTGAAACAATGTCCATGATGAGGACCGCCCATATTCGATTACAGACAATTTGGATGTTTCAGCAGAAGGATTTGTGAGAACAGGAGCTTCACAATAATAAGTCTCTCAAACGAATTTCCTGACGTGTCGAGATCAGTGCTTTACAAAACGGCAGCGAACTCTTCGTTATAGGAACAGGCGGAAAGATTGTATGAAGAGAGTATTTTAAAATTGGTTGAGAGGCATGTTAAGTGTTTGAAAAAACTTGGCAACGATGTTGAAAAATACAGTATGTACTTTCTGAAAATAAATTTACTTTTTTTAATAACATTGCTTTCTTCTTACTTAAAAAACGCGCCTGGTACATTTTTATAGATTTTCCTAAGATATGGAGTTTGGCATCCATTTCCTGCGAGCTACTTAAAATTAATAGCATGCCTATGGATTTGTGTCTCATCTGAATCGAAAATTTTCGGTCTGAAAGTTCTTTGTAATTAATGAAAAGTCGTCGAGCAAACCAGAAGCGTCTTACCTGTCTGCTGTTCTTAATCGATATACATGATCTACTAGAAATCTGCGCAGCTCTCTGACATTGTTTGGAGATGCAATAACTGAAAGTCCAGTGAAATAACGAGACGAGACAACGAATTCCAAATGAAAGAAAATTTGAGGTCATTCAAAGAAATACTGAAATAAATCCGTTAACTTTCAGTTCCACGAAAAGTCTCGCATATCTCTATATATTTAATTCAAATAATAATTAGTAAATACGACTAAGAGCAACATGAATTGGTAATTTTAAATGATGGGCACCGACAGCTAAAATATTTATACATTGGTAAGGAACTTAAAACGTAGTTGTTAAAATAAAATTGGAGCCGGCTGGTACACATGACAGTTTGTCAGCTACGGCGTTTCCGCACAGCCACACAGGACGGAAATAGAACTTTTCACCAGCCTGATGCAGCTGGTAAGGCCCACTACACGGACGAAAACATGGCCACGCATCACGTCGTTAAAATGACAAACCAGCCAAATAATAATGTTCAAATGTTTGTAAATCTATCGGACCAAACTGCGTGGTCATCAGTCCGTAGCTTACAAACTACTTAAACCAAGGTAAACTAACCTAAGGAGAACACACACTCCCATGCCCCAGGGAGGACTCGAACCTCCACGGCGAGCAACCGCGCGCTCCGCAGCGAGACGCTTTAGACCGCTCGGCTACTTCACCGCGGCGCCAAATAATATTTACCAAAATGAAAAGCCGGGTTTAAATATTTTACTTAAAATGACACAAACCGGATGGTCAACAGATTTTATTTCTGACGAACTGAGGGAAGTTGCTAGTAATCGGACCTGACCAATAATCCCCGTTATTCAACCTAGGAATTATATGCTAAACATTTAATTGCACCTGAAGATGCAACTACAAAGTTGCGAAACCGGTTGTTCGGAGCTTCACGACTCTAATAAATAAGCAGCTAAAGTAGATCTGTGGTCTTCCACTCAGAAAACTACAATTTTATTTTAACAGCTACATTTTAATTGTGTCAAAGTTCCTTAACTACGCATTAATTTGAAAGATCACTTAGGCAATAATAAGGCAGAGGCGAGCTAGAAACTGTCGACAGAACAATTAGAAAGTGCAAGATATGCACTAAAGAGTAAATGCATTCTGTGAGGGAATATGGGAATATTGCTGCACGGTGTGGAATCCTTACTAGACAGCATTGGCGGTGGGTAGAGAAAACAAGTTTTACCAAAACTAGGCAGCATGCGCAAATTTGTTAACACGAATCAAAAGCATGTTACATATATAAATGATGTTATAACATAGCGAAAGTCTGCATTCATATAATATTTCTCCGAACATGGGATAGACCTAGGGCATTGTCAACAACAAACAATGGACCTGCTTCAAACTTGAAAATAGACAGTGAGGGACTTAACCCTGCCGACACAAGTTCTTCTATTCTTAAAGGACCTCAAAACACTTCATTTCTTGTAACCAAACGCAAACTGTTCACATGGTTCCTTGCAGTCTTGGTTCTTAGATTTCGACGGTGAAAGTTTTGATTTATCTGGAGGTTCTTTCACAGTGCCTCTTTGCCTTCACTGGAGGTTCTCTTAAAGAGGCTGCTGTCTGGAGGAAACTATTCTTTGCTTTCACCCTTGATGGTTTACGGTCGGAAAGTTTGTGCGCTTCAACGTTTCATCTTTAGTCGTTATTAATCTAAAGTGACTCCGACGAACACTTAGAGGTGCAATATCAGTGAGACAGTGTAATAAATAGGTGTGGTTCCTTGGCACCCAGTGATTAAACTGGAAGCTTCGTTCTTGGGTCGCCATTGGCATGGGCTCTCATATTCCACACAGTGGATGGATATTCTCCAGCAGAGTGGCTCAGAGCCAATGCTGATATGTAACACCCCAGATTTGTACATCGTAAACTTCCTCATGTATTTTCACTTATCGTGGGCAGTAATTTTATAATAGTGTGGCCTAAAACAGAGGGATCGATCCAGCATTATCCTACTGTACATTGGGATGAAGAATAGTCCCCTTCCTTGAAGCCTATTTGTGCCTTTGGTGGAAGGCACAAACTTTGGATTTAGCTTTAGAAGGTCAGCCTTGTAGTATCCTCCAGGTTCCTTCAGAGCGCTATTAAGATTGAATTGCAGGTTGTACCCCAGGAAGGTAGAATTATAGAGTAGCAGAGGGTCATCCCAATTGGGAATAAGTGGGAGGGGCTTGCCAGTTCCGGCATATGCCTTAAAACAAAACAAAGTAGGGATGATCGATATCCATCAGGGTTAGATAAACATCGATGTTTAGAGGTAAATCATCGATGTTTTAACATCAATATTAAGATCACTTAAACATCGATGTTAAGAAAGCGATATCCAGCCATTGATACTTCCGTATTGGTGTATTAAACCAAACTGATTAAAAAAAAAAATTAACACGCACCCACCCACACACACACACACACACACACACACACACACACACATACATCCTCGTGCAATGTCACACCCTCTCTCTCTGGCTGGATCGTTAATTCTGTTTCTTGTGCGTACTCTTGCCCACTCTGAGAACGATAGGTCGATATCTGACCGTGAGGGGAACCTCTTTGACTGCGATGCCTTACTTTTGTTGTTCACAACAATGAGTTTTACTATAATAAATGCTTCTTAAAAGGACTGTTGGACTTAAAATTAGTTCATCACTCATTATCGACATGAAAAAGTGGTATTGCTCAAGTAAATAATTTAAAAATAGTAAATTACTCTTTTGCTCTAATTAATTATTTCACCGCGGATTTGTTTACTATGTTATTTCCTCTTTCGTTTTCTAGGTTATGTTGCAAAAGAAGTAGGGGCTACTAAAATTGCATTTCATATAAAAGAAAATTGTGTCATGTCATATCCAATTAGGACGTCGCGTGATTCCAGAATTCAGCATCTGTTGCCAACATTGTCAATCGAAGCCGTCGGAATGTAAAGTTTAACCAGGGCTGGCAGGTTTCTTGTTTTTGCGAGTGTGTTATACTTTTGCGACGCTACAGCGGTCTATTGAGTTAAATGGATGGAGTTGAATGAAGCCAACAATCAATTTTTGGTGTGTTACAAAGTTGTCCTTCCTACTTACAATAAAACCTGACCCATTTACGAGCACAAATCCACCTACAGTGCTCTAATTTTAAATTTAAAGGACGTAATCATTTTAAACAGTGATCATTTGCATTTTTTGTTAAGAACGTCGTTGTCAGTGGTCTGAACTTTTATCTTGAGGAGGATCATTTATTTCCAGCCGAGGCAAAGCTACACAGCTTCTTCTTAACCAATCCATTCTGTTCATTAGAAGAACTTTTAGAAATACCCAATATCATCCTACATATGTAAAACAAAATATATAAAACTGTTAGTTAAGTGATCTGACGAAGTCAATTCATGTAATAATGAGGAAATAAAATGCTAGACTGTGGAGAAACTATGAACAGAGCTGGGTACACTTCCCACGCTCGAAACAGTTGAGTGACTTGGTCAGCCTAAAGTTCGCACACTTCCCGCACTCAAAACCGTAGCACGACCTGAAATATCGCTGAGATGGAGTAAATCGCTACTGCCAATCGATAAGTTGTATTAAAAAAAAAAAAAAAAAAAAAAAAAAAAAAAAAAAAAAAAAAAAAAAAAAAACCTATTCTTTTCATTCTCCACTCCAAAGAGTGGAGCGGGCTGTTTGAGAACCGGCCCATAAAGAGTCGCAGTTCTATTCAGCCAATTATCAGACAAGCTGATAGTGGGGCAAAGGGAGAATCCCAATTGGGAATATGTGGGAGGGGCTTACCAGCTCCGGCATATGCCTTACAACCAAGGAAAACCTCCCGAAAACCTTGGTCGGAGCCGGGGGATTGGGACCAATTTAATTTATCTCCGGGACTTGCCCCGGACTAAAAATGGATTATCGAGAGAACACGTGTGCACTCACGACACTCAAGGATCGGACGCCCGAGTTACTCTCGTAAACTCGTAGAGATCAGCTCGACCAACAGTGGACAAGCATCCCCCTTCAGGAACCGCACCCGTGGGCACGGTATCCTGTGCGTCCGCCGACGTAAGTTGTATGTTCAAATTCATATATTAGTACATAACACTATCAGTAAGCACATGCGAGAGAGTGAAATCGTTTAAAGGAAACTGAACTGAAAACGAATATACCACTAACCATCACGTGGTTGGAAAATAGGCGAATAAAAGCGTAAAATTAGAAGAATACGAGGACGGAGAAGTTCCGAAAATGTGTGATAATCTGAAAAGTAAGTACGGTGGGGGAGGGGGTTAAAACATGTTGTGAATTGAAGACCAGACAGAAATGCAAAAATGTATAACCCAGGCTTAACACTGTAAGGTAGCCTTACAAACGTAAATATCGGCTTTAAGGCTTCTGGGAATTATTTACTTGCAAGTTGGAGTTAATCGTTAAGGACATTATCGACAACGTTAGCTACATGTTTGGAAATTCCAAGTTTTCACCAAAAGTCCAATTTCCTCCCGATAACGTTCCTGCGCGCTATTACAGTATCCTCCAGATCCAGTGGCACAGTTACGGGGGTGGGGGGTGTCCAATGGAGCTGTAGCCCCTCTCCCCCCAGCACCACCCAATTTTAATTTTATTATTTTTATAGCTTTCATTTTTTATTTTTTAAACAGGTCGGCACCGAAAATTTGCAATAGTTAACATGTAATAAATCACAAGTTAACACCCTACTTCCACAGGGCGGTGAATGTTGTTCGATATGCTCACCATGGACGTATGCATAGCCAGTACGGCCGTCGACCACAGAACCATCCGTGTACACGACTTTGGCGCCACAGAACGATTCTAAAACCGCCTGAAACTGGCGATGGAGACTCAGTGGCGCTACAGAGGCTTTCGAGACATGCGCCAAGTCCAGCCGAAGCTGTGGACGTGAAAAGCAGGATGGATAGGAAGGGACTCAAGAGACGACAGGACGGAACGAACACGGACCGCGGTCGGAAGACCCGACTTCGGTCGGTGTTGTGGAGATGGAAGTGCAGCAGCTGGAAATAGAAGCCTGCGATTCGGATGGTGCGGATCGCATGAACATGGGCAGCATAGGAGGCCAACAGCTGCCGCCGCCGAAATCGCAGGGGAAGGACTCCAGCTTCAGCAAGTAGGCAGGCCACTAGACTTGTCCGAAAGTCCTCTGTCGCTAAACGGACGCCACTGTGGAGTACTGGGTCCAAGGCCTGCAATGCTGATGGGGCTGCTGAACTATACACAAAGCTCCCGTAATCCAATCGCGATTGAATCAGCGCCCTGTAGAGCAACAAAAGATTCGTACGGGCGGCTCACCAACTAGTGTGGCTGAGGCAGCGTAGGATATTGAGGTACCTCACGCACTTCTACTTGAGCTGGCGAAGATGGGGCACCCAAGTGAGCCGGCTGTCGAAGAGCATGCCAAGAAATCGGTGAGTCTCTTCGACACGAAGAAGTTCATCATATAAATATAGCTCTGGGACCAAATGGACAGCTCGACGGCGGCAGAAGTGCATAACCCGGGTTCTCGATAAAGAAAACTGGAACCCATGGGTTGAGGCCCACGACTGCGCCTTTCGAATGGCTCCCTGTAGACGCCTTTCAGCTACCCCAATGCTAACTGAGCTGACGTATAGGCAGATGTCATCAGCGAACAAAGAGGAAGAAACCGATGACCCCACTGCCTCAGCAAGTCCATTGATAACAGTTAAAAAGAGGGGTACACTAAGAACAGAGCCCTGTGGGACACCGTTCTCCTTTACGTGAAGGGAGCTGAGGGACGTACCGACGCGTACCCGAAAAGTTCGGAAGGACAGAAAGTTTCGAATAAAAAGTGGGAGCGCACCTCACAAGCCCCAACCGTGCAGTGTAGCCAGAATATGGTAGCGTCAAGTGGTGTCGTATGCCTTTCTGAGGTCGAAAAAGACGGCAACGAGGTATTCACGACTGCGAAATGCCGTACGATGGCGGACTCCAGAGCCACTAAGTTGTCAACAGTGGAGCGGCCGTGGCGGAAACCCCCTTGACGTGGGGACAACAGACCCCGATGTTCAAGTACCCACATAAGCCGCCGGCTCACCATACATTCGAATAGTTTGCACAGAACGTTGGTGAGGCTGATTGGGCGGTAACTATCAGCCACCTGTGGATCAGCACCAGGTTTCATCACCGTAATAATGATGCTTTCTCGCCATTGTGACGGGAAAGCCCCCTCCACCCATAAATGGTTAAAACAGGGCGAGAAGCTGGTGTTGAAACTCCACGGAAAGGTGCCGAATGAACTGGCTGTGGATCCTGTCCGGACCTGGAGAGGTATCGGGGCATGCACCAAGGGCAGTTTCGAATTCCCATTCGCTAAAAGCAGAGTTGTACGATTCTGCAAATGTTCAAATGTTTGTTAATCTTATGGGACTTAACTACGAGGTTATCAGTCCCTAAACTTACAAACTACTTATGAACTACTTACGAACTAGGACGGCACAATATCCATGCCCGAGGGGGGATTCGAACCCCCGACCGTAGTGGCCGTGCTGACCGTGACTGGAGCGCCTCAGTCACCTCGGCCACCGCGGCCGGCTACGATTCTGCTCGACGTATGTGAAATGACAGCCGTCGCTGTTCTACCCGATCTTTCAGTGCACGGAAGTCTGCACTGTATGCCGCAGGTGCGGAATTGCGAACATAATGCTCCGCCATATGCTCAGCAATAGCAGTGGCGTCAGTGCATACAGTACCCTGGATCCGTGCGACGTGCGGTACCCAAAGAGGCGTCTAACGTGGGACCACACCTGAGATGGTGAAGCACGAGAGCCGATGCTGGCTACATACCTCTCCCAGCTGTCCTGTTTGCTCTGGCGAATGAGCTGTCGAGCTAGGGCCCGAAGCCGTTTGAAGGCTCTCAGGTTGTCCAAGGTGGGGTGGTGTCGATGGCACTGGAGCGCCCGCCGACGCTCCCGAATGGCTGCAGCAATCTCTGGCGTCCACCAGAGTACAGACTTGCGCCGAGGGGTGCCAGAAATGGAGGGAACAGTGGCCTCAGCGGCAGAAACGATAGCAGCAGTGACTTGACTAACCGCTATGTCCACATTGGCAGGCACTAGTACAGGAAAAGTAGCAGTGGAGGTGTAATCCTGCCAATTAGCTCGACAGAGGTTGGCTGCCTGCAGGTTGGAAGTGCAGATGCGACACAAGGATAGGAAAATGGTCGCTGCCGCAAAGGTCATCATGTGTCCTCCAGCGAAAATGTGTGAGCTATCTCGGACTACATAAAGAGAGGTCGATTGCCGAGTAAGTGCCTCGCGCCTCGCAGAAATGCGTGGGGGCCCCAGTGTTTAAAAGACAGATGTCCTGCTGTGACAGAAGTGTCTCGACGTCCCTACCACGAATAGTCGTCTGTGTCCCACCCCATATTGGGTGGTGGGTATTAAAATCCCCCAAGAGGAGAAATGGTGGGGGCAGTTGCGCTATCACTGCAGCAACATCAGTAGTGGAGAAGGTTGGATCCGGGGGAAGGTAAATGGAACGGATGGTGAATTCCTGGCCCGCTCGGATGCGAACAGCAACTGCCTCTAGGGTCGTTTGAAGAGGCACAGCAGCGCTAGGGACAGTTGCGAGGACGTAAACAGCGACACCACGTGAAGCCCTATCGCATATATCCCTGTTACGGTAAAAGCCCCGATAGCCTCGAAGGGCTGGGGTCCTCTGAACAGGAAACGACGTTTCCTTCAGTGTGAGACAAAACACCGAGGTGTGGCATAACAACTGCTGCAACTCAGCTAAGCGGTTGAAGAAACCGCCGATATTCCATTGGAGAATAACTTTGTCTTCTAGCTGAGAAGCCGTAAATAGTAGCTGAGGAGCAGGTTATTCCATCGCATCGCCGTCTGCTTGTGTTCAGCACCAATAGTGTCATGATCCATAGGTTCTATTGGATCAGTAAGTGCAAGATCCTCGGGGGAAGCGAGGATCTTGATTTCATCCTCTGAACCAGAGGATGTGGGTATATGTGGCTTTGGAGCCACCAAGGGTTCTTTTTTTCTTAGCCTCTCGATGGCCCTTGGGTTTTAAGGGCCAGAAGGGCTTCTCAGGCATGGTCTCGCGGGCTGACGAAGAGCAGGAGGCCCTCCGGTCAGCAACAAGAGGATCCTGCAGCAATTTGCTGGTAACCTCTTTGCCATGTGGAGAAGCCTCGGAAGGGAGTGTCCCAAGGGATCCCTTCCGAGCGAGAGGGGCCGGAGAAGGCTTCTTCTTCTCCGACTTAGAGGTGGGGACTGGTGTCCCCGATGGTTCAGCGGTTTTTGCCCCCACTGTGAAAAGAGTGGGAGCCACTGAAGAGGAAATGCCCCCAGCTGGTAAGGGGACAGGAGTAGTTGATTGGGCGTGGGAGCCCACTGGCAGTGGTTGAGTACACGGTAAGCGAGGCACTGTAGATGCTGATGAGGCTGCTGTGGCATAGGAATTTGTCAGATGTACGGGATGGAGCTTTTGATACTTCCGTTTTGCCTCTGATTAGGTCAGTCTGTCCCGGGTCTTATATTCCATAATCTTCCGCTCTTGCTGCAATATTGAGCACGTAGGTGAGCAAGGGGAGTGACGCTGGCCGCAGTTTACACATACTGGAGGAGGGGTGCAAGGGTCGTTCGGATGGAATGCACGTCCCTACTCCCGACATGTAGGGTTGGCATCACATCGGGAGGACATATGCCCAAACCTCCAACACTTGAAACAACGCATAGGGGGAGGAACATAGGGGTTTACGTCACACCGGTAGACCATCACCTTGACCTTCTTGGGGAATGAATCACCTTCGAAAGCCAAGATGAAGGCACCGGTGGCAACCCTATTGTCCTTTGGACCCCTATAGACTCGCCGAATAAAATGTACTCCCCGGCGTTCCAAGTTGGCACGTAGTTCTTCATCAGACTGCAGCAACAGGTCTTTATGGAATATTATCCCCTGGACCATATTCAAGGTCTTGTTTGGCGTTATCGTTGCGGAAACATCACCCAGCTTGTCACAGGCAAGCAAGGCCCGTGACTGGGCTGGGGATGACGTCGTTATTAAGACTGACCCAGAGGGCATCTTTGACATTCCTTCAACCTCACCAAACTTGTCTTCCAAGTTCTCAACGAAAAACAAGGGCTTTGTTTTCTTGAAGGATTCTCCATCATTACAGGTACATACAAGGTATTTGTGGCCGCTAGAGGAACGGGCCAGAGCACGGACGTGGCCCAGTTCTGTGTGACTGCTAGAGGAATGAGCCAGAGCACGGACTGCTGGAGCACAGATGTGGTCTGGTTATGTGTGGCCACTAGAGGAATGGGCCGGAGCACGGATGTAGCCCGGCTATGTGTGGCTGCTAGAGGACTGGGCCAGAGCACGGATGTGGCCCGGTTATGTGTGGCTGCTAGAGGAACGGGCCGGAGCACGGATGTCGCCCGGTTATGTGTGGCTGCTAGAGCAACGGGCCGGAACATGCATGTCACCCGTCCGACACTCCATCCGGACACGGCCCAGATGTGTGTGTCCTGACCTTTATACAACCTCAAGAATGTGTCAATAAAATTTCCCTCTGCTGGGTCGACGAATTCATGGTGTTCTTTTTTCATTTTCTAGTAGTGTATTTTTTTTCCTTTCATACGTAACTCCAACAGCAGTCGACAGGAGAAACTTATTTTCCAACTGCCCCTCCTAATTATCGAGCAAATTATGGAAACACTGTTGAAACAGAAGGGAATATGTTGGAAATTGAATATAGATTGTATCACAAGTTTCCTTTGTTGGCCGGTAGAAGTTCCCACCGCAGGATACTCGCAGGAACTGGGCAATTTATCGGGGTCAGGTTGGGTGCGCCGCTGCCGGCCGCAGAAGCCGAGAGGGCAGGTACACAGCGGGCGGGCAGACGGGGCTCAGGGCGCGCACACACGCGAGCGGCGGGGTGCTCGCCGCAAGCCGCGCGGTCTGAGCCGGCCTTTGCCTGAGGGCGGGGGCTAGGGGTGGGGGGCGGCCGCCCGTGGCGCTGGGGGATTGTCTGCGACCGCAGGGCAGGGGAGGGGGCAGGCTCATCGCCACCGCCGACCACGCCCACAACTTCCCTCAGCCATACGTCGCTGCCATAGCGCGCGTGGCCTCCGCTACCAGCCCGTAACGCACCACATATTGGACAGCTACCACCGTACGTTTTAAAGCAACAGTGTGTAGCTTGTTGAAAATGGTGCTGATACAGTAAAATTGTTCCACATTTTCTGAACATGACCATTTCTGAATAATAACGGCAACCTGCATCCTTTTGAACCATCATCATCATCATAATCATTAGAGACTGATTATCCCTTTCAGCGTTCAGTCTGGAGCATAGTACCTCTAATAAAATTCCTCCATGGTTCGTTATTCAATGCTAACATTGATGCCTCGTCAGTCCGAATCTAAAAAGAAAAGTACATGGGCTCGAACAAACATATCTCTATGAATGTTTGGTTACAGGATTTCTACGTACACCTCAATGTGCTGGTGGGTGCCGTTTTTCTGCAAAGCTCTGCAATCATGCTCTTGATAGCACTGTAGATGTAATTGTAGACGCCATACGTAATGTTGTAAAATGTAAACTTTCACGGCCCGAATGGTCAAAACTACTAAAAATTTCCGGGCTGTTATGCCGTGGTCTAGTGGATTTATTATTAAAACTCAACGTTTCGTCCCCGCATGCGGAGGACATTCCCAAGGGGGATCGTGGCACTTTTGGATGTCCGATTCACACCCTGGCTCGCTACTGATCCCCCTTGAGAATGTCCTCCGCAGTAGGGGACGAAACGTTGGGTTTTAATAATAAATCCACTAGACCACGGCATAACAGCCCGGAAATTTATAGTAATTTTGGCCATACGTAATGCAGATATCTTAACTATAACTTTTGTAATATTCATTGTACATGTTCGCTATCGAACTGTTACCAAAAGCCGTGATGATAGTTGTAATTTTAACCTTCTTCCCGAAAGACTGTTGATATTCACTGCCACTGCTTCCATCACCTCATCCCGCGCTTACCGTAGCACTACCGCTTGTAATGAGTTGTTCGTCATTATCGTCCCTATTATCATTATTATGAGTTTGTAAGAACAGTATCTAACTTATGCTCATATTTCTGTACCATAACAGATACGAGAAAGCATGCAAATGATTCATCTTCTACACTAATACCATTTTCACGAAGAAGGATTCTTCGTAACTTCATCTCAAATAATCGCAATACATTAGCAGGATTGGTTAGCAAATGCCGCCCCATCTGACGCTTCACCACACAAATAACGTCACAAAACGCAACTTCGGAGGCACACTGCATCGTGCCTACTGGCGAAGTGACAGGTCAAAGTGAAATGTGGCAAGGCACACGCAGAGGCCTCTAACGGACGACTGCAGAGTTTTGGAGATGAGGGAGTATCACTAGTGCAATAAGGAATCTTTATATTATCTCTCATACGATTTTCGTGTATATGTGTTTGTTCGAGCCCAAGTACTTGTAAGTATTTTCTTCTTAGTCTACCTCGACTCCTCTTACCCTCTGCTGACGAGCCCATGAGTCTCTCAGGTAACCTTGCTTTTCCCATGCGTGTTACATGACCCCACCATCGCAGTCTGTTCGCTCCAACTACTTCATTTACGGTGTTCATTCCCAGTTATTCTTTGATTTCCTCATTATGGATACCCTCCTGTCGTTGTTCCCACCTATTAGTACCTGCAGTCATTCTTACTACTTTCATATCTGCAACCTTTACATTGTGAATAAGGTAACCTGTATCCACCCAACTTCCACTCCCATACAACAAAGTTGGTCCAAAGATAGAGCGGAGCACTACTAGCTTAGTCTTAGTACGTACTTACTTCTTGCAGAAGAGTTAGCTGAGCACTCACTGCATTAGCTTTCCTGCACCTCGATTCCAGTTCTTTCACTATGTTGCCATCCTGTGAGAAAATACATCCTAGGTACTTGAAACTGTCTACCTGTTCAAACGTTGTTCCTCCTATTTGGCACTCAATCTGTTTAAATCTCTTTCCTGCAGACAATACTTTCGTTTTGGAGATGTTGATCTTCATATCATAATCCTTGCACCTCTGATCGAGCTCTGATATATTAGTTTGCAACCTTTCAATTGAATCGGCCATTACAACTAAGCCATCCGCATATGCGAGACTGCTTATTTTGTTTTCACCTATTTTAATTCCGCCCTGCCAGTTTACTGTTTTCATCATATGATCTATGAATAGTATGAACAGCAGTGGTGACAGGTTACAGCCTTGTCTTACCCCTGAAACTACACTGGACCAAGAGCTTAATTTGCCATCTACTCTGCCTGACAGTCTACGTAAAGCGCTTTAATTGTCTGCAGAAGTTTGTCTCCTATACCATAATCTTGTAGAACTGACAGTAACTTCATCCTAGGAACACAGCCATAAGCCTTTTCTACATCTATGAAACATAGATACAATTACCTGTTCCACTCTTAGCACTTTTCCATTACCTGCAGTAAGCTAAAGATCTGGTCCTGACAGCCTCTAAGAGGCTGATTTTCATCTAATTTGGCCTCAATTAATACTCGCACTCTCCTTTCAACAATACCTGAGAAAATTTTGCCTGCAGAATAGTTACCTCGATAGTTGTTACAATCTTTTCTGTTTCCATGTTTGAAAATTGGCGTGATTGCCGCTTTCGTCCAGTCAGACGTCCCGATTCCAACGCCTTCTTAATTATCCTGTGTAACCATTTGAGACCTGATATTCCACTGTATTTGACGAGTTCCGGCTTAATTTCGTCCACCCCAGCCGCTTTATTGCACTGTAAGCTACTGACCATTTTCTCCACTTCCTCAAATGAGATCCTGTTTCCATCGTTATTCCTATCCCATACTACCTGAAACCAGCTTACTATATTATTCTCTTGGTCTCCCTCTGCAATTTTATCCCCACACTCTTCAATGATCAAGATATGTATCCTCTACTCTCAGAATGAGTCCTACCAATCGCGCCCTTAATTTAGTCAAAACATGCCAGAAATTGTTTTTCTCCTCAATTCTGTACAGCGTCTCCTCATTAGATACGCGAATTACCCATATTCGCTCTAAGTCCATAATACCAAACTTCAAAAGCTTCTACAATACTTTTAACTGAATTTCTAATCGTCCTTATTCCACCCGTGTTCATTGCTACACTTCACACAAATGCTTTTAGAAATTCTTCCTAAAAATGAAATTAATATTCGATGTAGAAACATTTCTCAACATTAGAAATGTTGACCATCCCACAGCTGTTCTGTATCTTATATATTCTTTACTTTGGCCACCAGAATTTATTTCCTACTTACATACAGATCTCACAATTTTACTTTCTTTCTCACTTGGTTCATAAAACTTCTCAGTTTTAGAGACAAGCGTCCATACGTTGGCATGCATAAATTTTTTTTTCTTGAAATTTCTTGGTCGCAAAATAATTATCTTACCATTTCGCGTTTCGACACATTAATCATGAGATCTGTGGCCCAAATAATAGAAGTACATATCATTTCGGATGTTTCCAGTTTGAAATCACAATACTCACAAGGAGAACACATTATATGCAAAATATACTCACAAACTACTTTTAAAAACGATGGGACTTAAAATACTTCTTAGTGGAGATGCATAACTAAACCATAATCCACAATCGTGGACAACTAGTCAAAGAGTTCGACTAGATTCACGTGCCAAACTGAGGCGGGAGACAGTAGGGGGGACTCCGTAACAGGCAAAGCAGGCCAAATAGCCGCCAGATGGCGCAGGGTTAAAATTAAATGTTACTTGAATAAAAACAATAACACCATCTTGCACCCTCTGTACTGCTTGCTGACATAGAAGCTGTGAAAAATATGGTTACAATATGTGTTAAGTCAAATGAAAAATATAAGATACCATAGTATAAGTACGTTAAACATACTACTAGGATTGGGCGTACAAAAATTGGGGAGTGGTACGGGAAAAGGATGGGATCGGCGCGGCCAAATACAGCATAAAGTCCACTCGAAAATATCAAAGAAGCAAGCATGCTGTGACGTGACAGTCATGTGGCTGCTCACTTTACATTCCATGTCGACATTGTAACTGATTATTAGGTGTCCCTAAGCAATGTCAGCTAACTAGTTAGTAGCAAAATTATTTACAGGGATAAATAGTTATTGTGTCTAAAATTAGAAGAGGATAATACAGTGGAAATAATGGTTGGGGGGGGGGGGGGTGGAAGTGAGTACAAGTAAAGGTGGGGGAAGGAAGGAAATGTTACTAACAATTATGTACCAAATTGTATACCAAGTCTTGAAGGTGAACATAGTGGTGGAGGGAAGGGTATTGAATCATATAGGGTACATATCCTAGTGTAACTGAACATGCTCAGATTTAAACATTATATATAGTCATACAAGGGCAGTAATGGTCTTTAAGACAGTCGCAGTGGTTATGTATGATCCTAACTAGTGGAATAACATATCAAGAGCCCAAAGGTACGTGAATTATGTGAAACGCCGTCACTTAATATTTATGGGCTATGAAGAAGCTAAAAGGCGTTGTAGACAGATTATGACAAATGACCACGAGACCGGGAGGAAAGGAGGTGAATCTGCAACCTTGCAACTGGTGACTGTGTGCTTTCTAACCTATAAACCGCAGTTGCTGCCATGGACAAAATATTTAATAAGTAAGTATTATGTCTATGTTAGCTGTTCGTATTATTTCATCCTCTCCTCTTCTGATAAGCAGATTTTAGAGGGAAATATTTAGCTATATGGGTTCGATTTTCAAATGTTAACATGAATGTTACAATAACACAAATTTTACAGTTTTACAGTTTTCAATTTTGCTGATGACATAAATATGTGTTATAATTTAGTGCAATATATCTATTAGTTAACATATATATTTTTTCCATAGATGATACTAATGTTTTATGTGCTTCATCTAGCGACCTGATGAGAGCGGAGAGTTGAGCATCCCAACCGGTGCAGTTAAATGAACAATACATAGATATACTCAGCTGACGGTGTTGTTGACTTCTCCACAAATGTCTAATTTTCTCAGTTAATACATAATATTTTATATTTCCAGAAGGATGATGATTCTTTTTCTTTAAAACATTTAAAGTAAAATGTTTCCTTTTGGCACAAAACACTTTCTCTAACATCTGACTGTCATTTGATTCAGAAACATGTAGATGGTTTTAGAATTAAAATGTCATTTCTAACATGTAATATTATTATTTTAATCTTTACTTCGTTCCAGAAGGACGGCCTATTATGCCGAGACCAAGAGTGCAATTCCTGTAAAATCAATGTTGCAACATTTGAACGATCTATTACAGATGTAATAAACTATCTTTTAAAACAGAAGTAAACGAAAAAAATCAGGAACATTCGGGTTAAGCTGATAGAAAGAAGAGTTAATTCCTGAGTACGAAATATGTGAAACGATTTTTCGAATTTTTATCAGGTTCAGCACTTTTCTTCCTGGATGATGACAACATCCATAGATGGGAATCATATATGCGATGTAGTGGTCACTTTAACCAACAGACTGAACATTAATATACATGTAGTATTTGTCAGACAGCGTGTTCCTCCAAATGCAACTGCGAAACAAAAACTCAGTTATCACTGAAGCACAATTTCCAATAAATAGACCGAACTAAAAATTCGGCTGGATTTAAAACGTTTTGATTATTAATAAATGTGATTTCATGCACGGTGTGGTGTGAAACGTAGCGTATCAGCGACAAAACTGAAATTAAATTATCGCAGGTTTAGAAAAATGGCCATCTAAGCGCGTAATATTGAAATACTGAGGCATATAAAGAGAAAACGTAATTTCCGTAAAACCCGTGGCTGTTAGCCGCTTTAAAGCGATAACGCAGTGGCACACGCGCAGTCAGAGGGATTGTGCTGCTTTGTTGGTGCTTCGTACAGCGTGACGCGAACAACGTAATAATTCAGACCAAACAACTCATAAAAAGTGTGAGCCGCTCGTAGCATTGTAGAAGTGTCCGTTAAATACTACTGTAACCAGTGATTCAATAAAGAATCCAATTCCCAGGTGCAGAACTGCTTCAAATGTCTGATTACGTTACAAACAAGTTAATATGTTACATTTTATACTTTTAGCACGTTTGAAATGGTTTGAAATTGTTTTTGAATCTGACTGGAAGTAACTAAATGCATTCATTATCCACACTGGGTGACTATAATATGCCTTCATTTTAGGGAACAGCTGTCCACGCAGTTCAATATTTAGGACTTGATACGAGGGTCGTCCACAAAGTAAGTTCCGTTTCAATTTCTATCCGCGGTTTTCCTACAATCGCATTCCGAGCATGCACTGCAGTTACTCTGACTCAAGGAGAAGACATGTACGCCATTTTAAGTTTGCTTCTGCTGACGGGTGCTTTGTAGTGCTTCTGTATAATGTCAGCCGTAAGAAAGATGCCTGAAATTAGTTTTCTAAATGCAAAGAAAGTTAAACCAAAGGAAATTCATTGGCAAATCTGCAAAGTTTACGAAGCTAAACCAAGGGAAATTCATTGTCAAATCTGCAAGGTTTACGGAAAAAATGCTACGAGTTATTCAATGGTGGGAAGATGGGTCACACTGTTCAACGATGTACGTTGATCAACTACACGACGAAGAACGAAGTGGACACCCGTCTGTGGTTACTGATGCATTGGTTCACACAGAGAATATTAAGTACAACCGTACGTTTACATTCACTGCCCGTGCTATGGAAGTTCAGCAAATCTCACGATCACTAATACATGAAATTGTCACTGAAAAATTGCTTTATTCACTGGGTACCCAAAATGCACACTGAACAACGCAAAAAGCAACGGATGGGCAGTGCACTTCAGGTTTTGACGCTCTAGAATGGAGAAGGCAATGATTTTCTTTCTCGAGTAGTTACGGGGAATGAAACTTGGGTATCGCACGACACCCATGAAACAAAATGGCAAACAAACGAATGGGGGCACACTTTATCCTCATCGAAATTCAATTGCGCCGAGCAGTAATGCCCAACCTCACAAGGCGAATGTGAGCACTCTTACGGGAATTTCACTGGGACGTGTTTGATCATCCTCCGTACTGCCTGGACATCGCTCCTAGCTACTTTCTCCTCTTTTTAAACCTAAAATCTGTCCTTGGTGATCAACACTTCAACGATGAAGACGAGCTGAAAGAACACGTTACCACATGGTTGAATACATTCGACACAGGCGGAAACCTTCTGTGATGAAGGCATACAAAAACTTGTGCCAAGCTATGACAAGTGACCACAAGATTTTTTTAAGCTTTGTAGAAAATTAGTTTAACAGTTGTAGATTTTTGTACAATAAATATTCAATAAATATTTTTTCTGTATATGTTCATGTTTTATATAACGAAACTTATTTTGTAGACATGCCTCCTATTTCCTTAACTGTGTGTCGTAACATGGTATGATTTTATGGTTAGTCTGGCGTAAGTTCCGAGGTTGTTCGGGTGTGCATTTGTACCTTTGGTATGTTTAGTCCATCTCCTTCGCTATTTGTGCATTGCTTTCTACCGTACTGTCCATTCATTTCAGTTCCGTTTTCATACAGTTAAAACTTATTTGGTGTCATATATCCTGAACTACGTCACCTGCAATAATATAATATTTGATTCCAGTAGAGTGCAACATTAGGGAAGTGCCTGAGAAAGGTATTGCGAATAGAGTTTTAAGTAAAGACGGAATAAATTACAACCTCATGCGCTATGGGGCGAACATACGTGATCATGATTGTTTGTGACCTTATATCTCATGAACTATGTGTCACACAAACATAAAATTTCTAATGTATATTCAGTGGTGTGTGTGCGTACGCGCGCGTGCGCACGAGTGTGTGTGTGTGTGTGTGTGTGTGTGTGTGTGTGTGTGTATGTGTGTGTGTGTGTGTGTGTGTCTAGTATTTATAAACTGTTTCGTCAATACAATTAGTAGTGTAGAAGTAACGAATCGCAATGTCATGCCGAATGTCGCATACTGCATGAATATACGAAAAGTAGTAAGCGATAAACTGATTTCCGATATAAATAAACAGCCTAGGCTGTGGAGTTTTGTACTTTTGTACTTTTGTACCTTTGGTATGTTTAGTCCATCTCCTTCGCTATTTGTGCATTGCTTTCTACCGTACTGTCCATTCATTTCAGTTCCGTTTTCATACAGTTAAAACTTATTTGGTGTCATATATCCTGAACTACGTCACCTGCAATAATATAATATTTGATTCCAGTAGAGTGCAACATTAGGGAAGTGCCTGAGAAAGGTATTGCGAATAGAGTTTTAAGTAAAGACGGAATAAATTACAACCTCATGCGCTATGGGGCGAACATACGTGATCATGATTGTTTGTGACCTTATATCTCATGAACTATGTGTCACACAAACATAAAATTTCTAATGTATATTCAGTGGTGTGTGTGCGTACGCGCGCGTGCGCACGAGTGTGTGTGTGTGTGTGTGTGTGTGTGTGTGTGTGTGTGTGTATGTGTGTGTGTGTGTGTGTGTGTCTAGTATTTATAAACTGTTTCGTCAATACAATTAGTAGTGTAGAAGTAACGAATCGCAATGTCATGCCGAATGTCGCATACTGCATGAATATACGAAAAGTAGTAAGCGATAAACTGATTTCCGATATAAATAAACAGCCTAGGCTGTGGAGTTTTGTACTTGATTGAAGAGTTTTGATTATAGTAGGCATCTTCAGATAATCTACAAAAGAAATTGAGTTTAATTACGAAAGTGTGCTGATCCTGATTCGTGCATGCATACACTACGCGATGGAGGAATTTAATGCTACAATTTACATTTATTAGTCCGGGTATGGCCAGTTCGTGAATTGTGATACGGCCAATGTGAAAACACATCGACAGTGCCTGGAGTATCAACTGTTAAATGTTATGATTATCGGTGCCGTCCTACAATGGAAAAAAAAAGAGAAACGAAGGAATGTGACGGAAGAACCTCGGGGAAATAATGACCTGAGAAAAGAGCACTGGCAAGAAGTAGAATCTGCAGAATCGATAATTTACCTTAACCCAAAGCCAGGTACTTCATGCTTCGCGCGAGATCGCACCACTGTTGACAGACACAACACGAACCCGCTGGAGAAACAGGGTTGTCAGTCCCAAAATGCAAATGATTCAATGTAAGGAAATCAGGTGGAACTGGATGCAGTCTATGAACGTACAGAAAAGTTTAGGCTATGGCGGGAGAATTACCTCTAAAATTAAAGTCCAAGCACTATTGATTTGTTTACACGGTGGCCACATCACAATATACGAAAAGCCCAGGCCCGGAAGTAAATGTTAAGTTGTAGCAATAAATACCTCCATCGGGTAGTGTAGCGCACACACGAATTAGGGTCGGAACACTTTCCTAGTAAAATTCTTTTTCCTTTGTAGATCATCTGAGGATGTCTACTGCAGGCAAAAGGCATAATTAAAGTACAAAAATTCGCAACCAAGCCCGTTTACTTATATCATGCTTCAAACTGGTTGCTGCAGCAGCTACAAAGTGGAGTGGAACAAGTTTTCAAACTTATTTACTTTAATCATTTGGCTGGGGTTGTCAGCAGGAAAAAGGTTTTGTAAAGGTCTCAAACTATGTGTAAGGTTTGCTGTAAATCGCTATGGGCACTCATTCTCATATCAAGCCTATATCATTGACGTCGAATTGCTGCAGGATTTTAGAACATATCTATTTTTTTCAAATATTATGAACTACATCGAAGACAATGATCTATTGACTCATTGTAAACACGGATTTGGAAAGTAACGTTCTCTCTCTTTGTCATCGGCAGTGGATCTCAAATCGATTCCGTATTTATAGATTTCCGATAGGCTTTTGGCGCTGAATCCTCACAAGCGACTTTTAATCAAACTGCGAGGTTATGGAATATCACCACATTTGTGAGAGTGGATTCGCAGTTTCCTGTCATAGACGACTCCGTACCTAGTAACTGACGGATAGTCATCGAGTGAAATAGAACCGATATCTGGCGTTTCCCAAGGAATTATTATAGGAGCCCATGCTGTTACATATCTCGAAAAACTATTTAATCTGAGCGGATATCTTAGACTGTCCACGGATGATTCTACCATTTACCGGTTACTAAAATCGCCAAAAGATGAAACGTGTGAAGCGATTTAAAAAAGATATCCGCATTGTGCGAAAATTGGCAATTGATCCTAATGAAACGTGTGGAAAAAAATCAATATCAGCATTTAAAGAAATCCGTTAAACTTCGTTTGCACAATAAATCAAACATACAGGCCGTAAATTCAACTAAACCACTTAAGAGATGCAACAGATCTACTAAAGTAACTGCCTGCACTACATTTGTGTGTACTCTTTTCAAATGTTACCAAGTTAACAATCAGTATCACGAAAAATCACAAAAGGATGGTGTTGGTTGCATCTCAATAAGTGAACTACATCCGGAGATAATGCGAATCGAAGTTGACGTGTGAAATACATGAAGCGCTAGCTGCACGCTTCATGTATAGGGTGTCAATACAGTTCAGAAACCCTTTCAGTTACTTATTGCACAAAAACCAAACATTGTCCAGGTGTCGTATGTATGACATTTTGAAAAGAAGCCCTGAACTTTTTTTTATTATTTATTTATTTCTTTGGACTCCTTATGTATACCGGCACTCCGTACTTTGATAATTTGCTGATAGTCAACGCTAGTCGCACATGTGGCGAGTTCAGTTGCTATACCGGCCATGGAGCGGCCCCTGTCGACAGGCAACACTCATAGCACAGTGGTGTACCGGGAAACACACTCAAGGGGCTGCGACATGCCCAAGTAGGAATATCCAGTGACATTGCTCTCGGCAAAGAAGAAAGGACCGTACAGTGACAAGGCGGAAAAAACATTTACCTTTGGGAAATCAGGCTCAAATTCACTGCATTTGAGTCAATGTTTAGTCCCCCAGATTCGACAATTATGCCTGTTCACTTTCTTGTGCAATAAATAAAGTGTTCCCAAACTTAATGAACCTCCTGTATTTCAAAACGTCAACTTCGATTCGAATTTTCTCCGAATGTAATTCACTTATTGCGATGCAACCAACATCATTCTTTTTGTTATTTTTCATGCTATTGATTGCGTACGACGTAGTATGGGGGTATCCATTTCAAAAAATTTCATCTTTTGAAAATATTTCTTTACATTTTAGTCTCATTTTCGTAAGCCCCTGACGTTCGACCAAGGCTGTGAGGTTCGTTTCTCATTATGCATTATAGTTCCCTTACCATTCTAATTATTTACGATTGAATTTATCTATAATGGTGGTTGTAGCTCCTCTAATTACTTCATTCCTCACGTGGTCATATAATGTTAAGCTGCAACAACATCTACAGTATGACATCTCTGCAGCATTTACTTTCCATTCTCTGTATTTATTTACGATCTATACTTAACATCAATACGTCATGAATGATTCTATTATTGCCTCAATGGTCCGTCTCCGTAGCTCAGCGGTAGCGTCGCTGACTACCACGCAGGGAGCCCGGGTTCGATTCCCGGCAGGAATGGTGTTGTGTGTTGTTCTAATCATTATCATCTCATAGTCATTGACACTCAAGTCGCTCACGCGGCGTCAAATAAAAAGACTTACAATAAGGCGGCCGAACAAACCCACAAGGGTTCTCCCGGCCAAGAAAGCAATACGCTCATTTCATTTAATTGTATTAATTATTTATAGGATGGTGGTCGATATATTGCCCACCTACCACACGTGCGAAACAGTGTACGTTTTAGAGTTGCTCTTTGCCTCCCTAGTTTTCACCCGTTTCATTCGAAATAACTAGTTTACCACTGTAATTTGTAATGTTTCATAGTGTGTAGTGATTTTTGTTGTTTGAATACTGTAATGTGTTCAATGTTTGTAATTCAGTAAATTAGTTAATAAACTGTAATTTACATCTCGACAAATGTGAATTACTCTTCTAAATGCTATTTTATGATTGGTGTCTAGTGTATATTCAAGAATAATTCTTTGATAATTTCAATTACTAAAGATAATCTTTATATTGATCGAAGATTTCAACATGACATGGTTATTGGTGCTGGTAAATCGATTAGTGAATTATTAATAATTTTGGTTATTGGGTTTTTAAGTGATAATGGTTTATTCATTAGTTTATTTATTTTACGAATAAGTCCTCTTTGCATTCTAAATGCCACTTTTCAGTTTTCTATTCCATATATAAGAAAGTGGTCTTTCAAATGACCACCATGCACAGTAGTCTAAGTTCAACTCAAAATGGATAGTGGTCTGTACATCAGCCACCTATTTCTTCCTTCCAATTCCAAGTTAATTGTACGTAAAATAATTCTCAGTATATTACGTGCCTATATAAGTCAAATGGAGAACAAAATTTGTCATATAAAGGGTTAAACATATTCTGTTGTTATTTATAAACCAGGGTTCGAATCCCAGCC
The DNA here is from genome assembly GCA_026315105.1 of Locusta migratoria. NCBI lineage: Eukaryota > Metazoa > Arthropoda > Insecta > Orthoptera > Acrididae > Locusta > Locusta migratoria. The sequence continues at coordinate 810,592,331 of CM048744.1, read as the reverse complement.
GGGCACAAATTTTCATTCGCCCCACTTTGGTATTCCATCTAAACCTAGTACAGTGCAGCCATATCTGATCGCAAATTGACATTCATTTCATAGATTGAAAGCTGTAAGATCGTCTGAAATATATATATTTTTTATCTTCCCTCTCTCCAGTTCTGTTCTTCTCCTTTACGTCCAATTACCATATACGTTTTCTCATCATTAACTTTAAAATGTATTTACTATTTTCTTCAGTTAACGTCCCAAGCATGCAAGACCTACCTTTTTATATATTAATCCAAACTTAAATTTAAAATTTCCGCCATGTAGCGTTAACAATGTGGGGACAGAATTCTGTTTTCTTGTGCTGACGAGATTTTATGCGCAGTTGTGCAGTCCCTTTTAAGTTTTTTTTTTTTAATTTTTTTTTTTTTTTTTTTTTTTTTTTTTTAGGGCGCACAACTGCTAAGGTCATTAGCGCCCGGACAAGAACAGCGATTCGCTAGATCTCAAAAAATTGGTAACTGCCATTTAGAATATCAAGAGAAGGCTAAAAACAAAAGATAAAAACAATTAAAAGGGTTAAACAGCCTTTGATAAATCGGCCAAGTTGATAAAACGCAACACTCGAGTAGCTGCCCGTGTGTCATCAGTTAAAATTTCCTCCAGAGTAGACGGAAAGTAAAGGGCTACACGGAGATGATTAAAATTAACACAAGACAGTAAAACATGTCACACCGTCAGCAATTCACCGCAGGAGCACAGCGGTGCAGGATCGGCGGTTAGCAAATGACGGTGGCTGAAACGGCAGTGACCGATCCACAACCGGGTCAGGATGACCTCCTCCCGCCGAGAGGGGCGTGAGGAGGTCCTCCAAGCGGTCGGGATCGGTTTTACAGTTCTCAATTTATTGTCGTGGAGTGAGAACCACGCACTGTGCCAGGACGACACGATACTCCGGCGAAGAGCCCGTTGAACATCGTCCGATGGGACGCAAAAGGTAGCCATGCGAGGCAAAAGAGCTGCTGCCTGGGCTGCCATGTCGGCGGTCTCATTCCCGGGCACACCCACGTGGCCAGGGACCCACCTTTTTTAAGTGTGACTATGTGGCTGTGTACTAGAAACCATGATATTCAACTGTAATATGAGAGGGTAGGAAAAGCTTGCTTCGCTAAAACAGAAGATGCACATAGAGCCTTGATACTTTAGGAACGCGCATCGACGTAGCATCCAAGCCACGTACTGCTTGCATTACTACTGTGCAGGAAAAGAACGGGTTACGAGCCGACATCACTCCTGCTTCTCGGGTGAGAAGCGAGCAAATACTGTGAGTGCACCGGGAAGAGGCACGCCCATGGACTGCGGTGGCCGCGGCCGGGGCGAATCCGAATTCGTTGTTTATTCCGGGCAGCACTTTAGCCCGCAGTAAAGAACGCCCCACCCACTTGCCCTGGCCCGGCCGCCCTAAACGCCCTTTACGGCGCTCGGCCGATAACAGCCTCGATGGCCGCCATCGCCAGCGCCGAGCCGCCTCGTAAATCAGAGCCAGCCGCCCCCCTGCACTCCACTTCCGCCCCCGCCATATCCACTTTTACAAGTACGGGAAACGCGCTCTATAAAGACCCACGTCTCTACCGCCTTTTGTTCCGCGCGGACTCTTTAGGACCGCCTTCCGTCCCGGCAGTATGTCTAGCTTCTTGCTCTACACAGCAAAACACACTGTAAATCTCCGACAGCGTCAAGAACAGCAGCGCGACGAAGAAATTGGGCTCCTCCGTGCCATTACTTTGCAAGACGGCAAATTCTTTAGTTCACCCTCTCTCTTGTCCTCGAATGTTGATGTGGTTCAGTATGAACATAGTTCGCCGCTTCTTTATAATATTTTTGGTATGATTATGATTCCGTTGGTCTAAAATCCTCATCTTTGGTCATATTAGAAGGAGAATCCGCTTTAGTAGCACAGTTGTTCTACTATGTCCATAAGCCAATTACGGTTATGTAAAAATGTAATATGCAATATTAACATATCTTAGAATATAGGCTAAGGAAAGGTAAACCTACGTATTTAGCATTTGTTGATTTGGAGACAGTTTTTGACAATGTCACCTGTAATACTCTCACTCAAATTCTGAAGGTAGCAGGGGTAAAATATAGGGAGCGAAGAGTTATATTCAACCTAAACAACAGACAGCGTTTATTAGACTCGAAGGGCAAGAAAGGGACGAAATGGTTGGGAAGGGAGTAAGACAGGGTTGCAGACTTTCCCCAATGTTGTTTAATCTGTACATTGAGCAGGCAGTGAAGGAATGGAAGGAGAAATTTTGAGAGGGCATTAAAGTGCAGGGAGAAGAAATAAAAACATTGCGGTTTGCCGATGACATAGTAATTGTGTCAGAGACCGCAAAAGATCTGGAAGAGCGATTGAATGGGATGGACGGTGTCTTGAAAGGAAGATATAAGATGAACATTAACAAGAGTAAAACGAAGGTAATGGAATGCAATGTCAGCAAATCAGGCGATGCTGAAGGAATTAGATTAGGAAATGAGACAATAAAAGTAGTAGATGAATTTTGTTATTTGGGTAGCAAGATAATTTCTGATGGCCGAAGTGAAGAAGATATAAAATGCAGAATGACTATGGGAAGAAACACGTTTCTCCTCCGTGCCATTATTTTGCAAGACGGTAGATTCTTTAGTTCACCCGCTCTCTTTCCCACGAGTGTTGATGTGGTTCAGTATGAACATAGTTCGCCACTTCTTTATAATATTGTTGGTATGAATATGATTCTGTTGGTCTAAAATCCTCATCTTTGGTCATATTAGAAGAATAATCCGCTTCAGTAGCACAGTTGTTCTACTATGTCCATACGCCAATTACGGTTATGTCACGGAACATCAGTTTGGATTTAGGAGAAATGTAGGAACACCGGAGGCAATATTAACATTACGACATATCTTAGAATATAGGCTAAGGAAAGGTAAACCTACGTGTTTAGCATTTGTAGATTTGGAAACAGTTTTTGACAATGTCGACTGGAAGACTCTCACTCAAATTCTGAAGGTAGCAGGAGTAAAATATAGGAAGCGAAGAGGTATATTCAACTTATACAAAATTCAGACAGCGGTTATTAGAGTGGAAGGGCATGAAGGGGACGCAGAGTTTGGGGAGTGAGACAGGGTTGTTGCCTTTCCCCAGTGTTGTTCAATCTACATACTGAGCAAGCAGTGAAGGAATGCAGGGAGAAATTTGGAGAGGGAATTAAACTTCAGGGAGAAGAAATAAAGGCTTTGAGGTTTGCCGATGACATAATAATTCTGTCAGAGACAGCAAATGACCTGAGGTAGGATTTGAACGGCGTGGACAGTGTGTTGAAACGTGCGTATAAGATGAACATTAACAAGGGTAATGCAGTGCAGTCTAATAAAATCAGGCGGTGCTGAAGATATTAGATTAGGTATCGAAACAATAAAGGTGGTAGGTGAGTTTTGTTACTTTGGTAGCAAGATAACTTCTGATGGCCTAAGTAAAGAAGATATAAAATGCAGAATGGCTATGGGAAGAAAAGCTTTTCTTAAGAAGCGAAATTTGTTGACATCCAATATTAGTTTAAGTGTTACGAGGCACTTTCTGAAGACATTTTTCTGGAATGTAGCATTGAATGGAAGTGAAACTTGGACTATAACGAGTTCAGACAAAAAGATCATAGAAGCTTCTGAAATGTGGTGCTACAGACGAATGATTAAAATTAAATGGGTAGATCACGTAACTAATGAGGAGGTGCTCAATAGAATTGGGATATCCGGACTAAGAGAAGGGGTAGATTGTGGGACGTTCTGAGACATCAAGGAAGAGGCAACTTAGCAATTTAAGAAGTGTGGGGGGAGAGGGGGGAGGTAAAAATCGTAGAGGGAGGCCGAGGAATGAATACAGTAAGCAGTTTCAAAAGAACGTAGGTTGCTGACTTATTCTCAGATGAAGAGACTTGCACAGGACAGGGTAGCGTGGAGAGCTGCATCAAACCATTCTGCGGACTGAAAACCACGACAACAAGAAGTCTTATTTACATGTGTTTAACCAAACCACAAACCGCGAGTCCCACCGCACTTTGCCAACTCTAAGGCACCTTGCTGCAGAGTGCGCGGCTGCTCCCCGTCGGAGGTAGGTGTGTGTGTGTGTGTGTGTGTGTGTGTGTGTGTGTGTGTGTGTGTGTGTGTGTTGTCGTAGTTGGCATACATTATTTTCAGTAGCTTAGGGGCTCATCATCACTGCAATTCTCGTAACTGTTCAAACATTAGAATAATTAAGCGTGGGGGACTTTGTAGCTTGTTTAATTAAACACACCATCAGCACGGCTTTAGGAAGCATCGATTGCGCGAAACCCAGCTTGACCTCTTTTCTCATGACGCCTTGCGTGAAATGGATGAAAGGCAACAGGCAGACTGTATATTTCTTGATTTTCGCAAGGCGCTTGGCACGGTAGAGAACTACAGACTGCTAATGAAGGTACACAAATATTTGAGTGGCTCGAAGACTACTTCCGTAAAAGAACCACACGGAAGCGTGACAGAAAGACTATTATTTTCTATCTATACAGGGTGAGTCAGCTAAGTCATAACACCCCTTGTGTCGCCCCAACCGTAATGCATACAAAGATCTCGTTTGGTCAGTGCATTGCAGGGACAGGGCCTACTTGAATACTTGACATTTCTGTTTTTGCTAGATTTTATTATAGATAAATTAGGCCATCTGTAGTTTTTTTAATGAAACCCTGTGCTAAATTTTGGCGCAACATTTTGAGCTTAAAACGACTTGTTTCAAATAAAAGAAAAAGAAACCAAAAACAAATAATCTGGCCAGTGATATCTCGTGATCTTGCATTCTGGATGCTCAGTGAAGTTGGATTTTTTCAGGAGATGTTGCGCTTTTCATTATGATGAAAATAATATACCTTATATTTACTTTTATTTTCTTTAAAAAACTTCATTAACAAACTCATCTCAAAATATTTGCTCTGGTTAATTTTCCACAACCTACCGATTTGCTTCAATTCATCCACTAACCTCTAATTCATGACACACGGGGATTAACATGGCAACCTGTTACTTTCGATTCACTCCACATCGACCTTGAAAACAATTTTTATGTTATGCAACAATGTTCCACTATGTTAAACATTAAATAAAATTCATACAAATTATCTCGATAGTTTAAATATTTCAGTTTCTTTTTCTACTTGGTGAGTATTGTGTTATGTGCTCGGAAATGAATTTTAAGATGTGCAGTAGACGTGACATTTATTTTGACTCAGGTCACTTTCAAGTGACAAGCCAGATCTATGTTATTTAATGCTGTTAACTAACCCGTTTTAATACCCTTTTATCTATGATGATGGTCCTGGACCGAAACTAGTCGATTCTCATGATTTAATAACACAGCTGATAGTTAAAGATGCATTTTATTAAATATATAGAAAGGTTACAAGTGGTATGATGTACAGTACCACCATATTAAAAGCAATTGAATTGATTCTGTATTATTTCTTACCCATATCCTTGACATGATTGCATCTAGGTTTGGTTCTCATATGGTGTATAGTTTCGTTATTATGACGTGTTAAATAGAGAATTTTTAATAATTACCATCTGGTATACCGGGTGATCAAAATGTCAGTATAAATTTGAAAACTTAATAAATCATGGAATAATGTCGATAGAGAGGTATAAGTTGACTCATATGCTTGGAATGACATGGGGTTTTACTAGAAAAAAAATGTTAAAGAAATGTAGAAAGTTCAAAAATTGTCGACATATGATCAGAAAGACAATATCTAACATAACAAATTAAGAGAAAGCAAAGATGAGGTTCTTTACAGGAAATGCTCAATATCTTCACCATCATTCCTCAACAATAGCTGCAGTCGAGGAATAATGTTGTGAACAGCACTGTAATGCATGTCCGGAGTTATGATGAGGTATTGGCGTCGGATGTTGTCTTTCAACATCACTAGAGATGTCGGTCTATCACGATACACTAGCGACTAAAGGTAACCGCAGAGCTAATAATCGCGGGGTCTGAGGTCTGGGGACCTGGGAGGCCAAGCATGACGAGAAATTTCACGCGTCTAGCAATATTTAGTTTTTTTCGGCTCTAATAAAACCCCATGTCATTCCAAGCATATGTGTCAATTTTTACCCCTCTATCTACATTAGTCCTTGATTATTAAGTTTCAAGTTTATACTGACTTTTTGATCACCCGGTATTTCAGTACCTGTAAACGTAGCATTCGTATGTAACTCTAAAGGGAACAAACAGTGATACAATTTCGGGAGTTATTTGAGGACTTGGGTCCTGCCTATTTCTACATTTTGGAGTTGTTCAGAATTTCATGCTGATGGTGCCAGACAGTCGTTTTTCTATTTGAAGTATTTAATGTAGACCGCGCTGTGGAGACTGGAAATAATGAAAATGAATAATACTGATAAAGCGTTGTATCACACGGAATATTTGCAGAAGTTAAGCAGAAACGTTGCAAGTCTCAAGTTATTCTGAAAATACAGGGATATGGTTTTGACGGTGAAATACCGCTTATTTCGGCAACTCTGTACGGCTTTCCGCACAATATGATAGTCAATGGCTGCCATTGACTGCATAATATTCAGACAAGGTGAGCGCAGCAAGCACGGCCACATCTACGTCTTCTACTCAACTCCTCCCACGGAGAGACTGATGCCGGTCGTCATCAGGGGGACGAAGGACGTTACATTTGTATTCAGAAAACCAAACATTAAGCATTTCTGCCCCTTTTTTCTCGTTTAGAAGGATGCAAGTCGCTCTTTGCCTGATCTGTGAGTCTTTCACGTAGTTTGACGTAATACTCCATGCTGTGAATAACTGATTATATGCGAATAAAACCTGAAACACGGAAAAAAAAGTAAACAATCTGCTTGAAGGTCTGTCTATAATACAGCCCGATTGATGGGTCACTGTGAAATGAATTTTCGATGGCACACGGTGGAGTATCGGCGCTCTAAAACGGTCAAAAATCAAAATCGCCAAGTTGCTGCACGACCCTACGAAAGGTGCAAAAGGTGATAATCGTCAAGGTTGATAATCTGCCCTCTGTCTGGAGACAGAGCCTATCCCTCCGCTCACGTCATCTGTTGAGGAAGTCAGTGGAAAGTCATTCGAACTTGGCAGTACATGTGCTCTTTCGTGCACTCTTTTTGTGACATTTGTCTCTCTCTCGCCTTTGTGGGTAGGTTTAGAGGAGTACATTTACTGAATACGGAACTAAATGGTATGTTCTTTATCTAACATTAAAACTATATAGTTTTAGTGTTTAAACTGTGCGTTTAGAGACAGTATTTCCGTGGGTACTTTTCTCACTACAAATTCTTTAGGTTACTTTTTTTTATGTAATTACCTGTCGGGAGTTGTTGAGCAATATCTCGTTGCAGGCGTGTAGACCGATGACGTTTGACACAATAACATTGTCCGCCCTCATCCACCATTTTGTGTGTCATTCACCTCACTATGAGCGCGCTAAATACTAGCAAACTTCACAAATTACTTCCTCCCTCCAATGTAAATGAAAGCAACGACAGTATTTTGTCTGTTGTTCATAAATATTGTATACGTCTAAGAGACCAGGAGATTCTAGAAGGTCCCAGTGATCACACCTCATACTACCTGCAATCACAGTGACTCGCCACGTATTTGCTGTTATATGAAATACGTAAATGTAATACAATCTCTAGAGTGAAGGTGCAGTCCACTCTCTTGTTTTCCTGACGAGAATCCTAACGGTAATACGCAATTCATTTCAATCATTTTCCATAACATAAAAGGCTCCATTTTGGTTGTGGCTTGATATGTTGATACCAAAAGAATGACACATTTGTAACCACTTACTAGAAATGCAAAACATCTAGATACAAGAAAATTAAAGAAAGTAATGAATAGTTTTACAGATCCACACTTCCCTCATAGTAGCATGTCATCGGCCTGAATATTGGTTTGAACATCACAGTGCTTTACTTAACAAGATTCCATTGAAATGACATGCCCATGCTTTCCTCCAACTGTGACTTAACAGTCATAGTAAAAGCACGAAATTTTACATACGTAAAACAAGTGGCGGATACATATTCTAGGACGCAGGATTAGATTAGATTAGTTGCTCGTTCCATCGACCCGTGTTGAGGTTTTAGTGGATGTAGAACATGTAAATTTTTTAACAACCCCACAATAATACTAATAGAGATAAATAATTTTTTTACAACCTGACAATATAATAATACTAATACAGTAGTATTAATATAGAAGCATACATATTTTGTTCTATTTAAAAATTCGTAAGTCGAGTAGGAGAAGTGGGCCACTAGGAAGTCTTTTAGGTTCCTCTTAAACTGATCTTTATTTGTAGCTAAAATTTTTATGGTTGATGGTAAATTATTGAAAATTTGTGTACCTGAGTAGTGGACCTCTTTTTGAACTAAAGTAAGAGCTTTTACTTCCTTGTGTAGATCATTTTTGTTCCTAGTATTGTATGTATGAACTCAGCTGTTTGTTTAGGAAAGTGATATAATATTTATGACAAATTTCATTACGGAAAAATATAGTGAGAGGCAATAATTAGTGTACCCAGTTCTTTGAAGAGGCTGCTACACTGGAACTTCAGATCTGTTGGGTTGGGTTAGGTTGTTTGTTTGGGATAGGGGGACTAAACTACTGAGTTCCAGACGTGACATAAAGTCGTTAATGAGGTGTACGCCCATATCAGTATTAATTGATAAACAGTTCTATTAGGACGCTGTGTAAAATTATAGAGCCACAGATAGTGATGTGGTAATGCTTTTATTGACGCGTTTCGATAAAAATCATCTTCAGAATCGTAGAAGGGGTTTTACAAAATAAAATTGTATGACGTCAAGGCCCTGTTCAGCAGGCTTAAGGAATGTTTTGACGTGAAACGAGTAAATAAAATTCATCGTGGCTAAAATTAGAAAGATTGGAGCCCATAAGAAGGCTAACTCCTGTCTTTTCCTTGCGAAACATACGCCACTGGAACATAAAAAAGGAGGAACTGACAGCGGTTATGCTCACAGCGTTAGGTAGCTTGCTAGGTGTACAGGTAGACGAAACTATGTGAGCGGTTTCTGAATGTTTGCGAATCGTGTAACGAAGACGACAAGTGAGTGGAGGTATGCTACTCCTCTCGGGTGGTGTTAGTCGGTTAGTCGTTAATGCGCCGGACCATTTGTATTTGGCGCCGATGCAGCTGCTTGTATTGCTGAAGCGGCGAGGTAATGCGCTTAGCTCTCCGGACGAGCTATTTCTGTTGTTCAACAGAGCAAGCAGTGGTATCAGATTTAGCGCACGGGATCTGAGAACATAATCTGAATTTTAAATAAACTGAAACTGCATTTCTAGAGAGGTATCCATCACACAGTGGCGTTTTTCGGGATTCTACGTACTTTTTAATTTATATTTGTCATGTTCTGCGATACCATACTGAGTAGCAATTCTCCGTGGTCATGGCACGAATCAGTAAATCGAATTGTATCAAAATAGCAGACGGGATCATGCAGAGGGTTAAGAGTGTCATTTTTCATTAAACCTATTTTCACAGTTCCAATAATTTTATACCTCACTTTTTCTAAAATAAACACACTGATTTAAAAGAAATTGAGTTTTAGTCGGTTTTTTATCTGATCTTTAGATTTACTATGATTTTTCAATGGGTTTAAATGCTGACAGCCATTCCAGCAGGGTAGCGGAAATGCCGGTGAAACCTACATATTTATTTAAAAATAAAAAAAGACACGAGAATTGAACGAATTTTAATGATGTCACAGTAGAGTTTAATGTCTTTGTAACCAGTTTTACGGAATAGCACTAAAACCGCATTGAAGTTAAACTTGTACTGACGAGAATAACTTAAGTGATCGCGATTACTCCACTCTCATAAATCGTGTACTCGTATCTGCATTGAAAATGATAGTTTCTGATGTCTCTTGGGCCTGCTGCACTATACTGACATTTAAAGACATTATGTAATAATTATGTAGTATATCACTGATTAACTGCCAAGGAGCTGTTAAAAGGTAGTAAGGAAATTAAACACATTTTGAGAACAATCATTGCTCTCATAAACCTTAAGAACAACGAAATAAATTGACAGCAAGATAAACCAACGATGTATATTGATGTCACGATCATCTGGCATACGTATATTTAGAAATATGTTATACTTAGGAAACTCATAAAATTCGATGTAAAATATTAACAATGTCACGGTTTCACACACTACCTGAAGATGTTAGTTATGCCGAAATAGGTCTTATGGCCTATAGTAATAAGGAATAGCTACAATTAAAGCAAGATATGGAAATTTTACTACATAATTGAATTTTGAGTTAGAAACTGTAAGATCTGATTCTTTGTGTAATGAAAATCAAATTATTTTCTACAAACCATGTACCATAAACTTATTTATCTAACTGTGGTATGTAACACTGCGGCAATAGCAAATGATGTCATCAGCAAACAGAAAAATCTTGGCCGCGGTAGCCAAACGGTCTGCGGCGTGCCTGTCGCTATCTGCACGGCCACTACGGTCGGGGGTACGAATCCCCCCTCGGGCATGAATATTTGTGCCGTCCTTAGTATTAGCTGGTTCATAAGTAGTTTTTAAGTTTCGGGACTGATGACCCCGTAGTTAAGTCCCATAAGCTCTACAAACATTTGAACTTGGTATACCAGAAGGCAGATCATTTATATAGATAACTGGCGACCCACCCGACGTTGCACTGGGTGGAACTTACATTCCATATCTATAATAATCGATGTATTTTATTCGTTACTGTGCTCTATATAACATTACTAATACAATGCCCACCTTGCTTGCACAATCCTCATCATGAGTAATCCGTATCTACGTATCACAGTGCAACGTATAATTAAACGTTTACGGGCTAATTGCATGAACATCGCTGACTGGAGATCAAATCTGGCGTAAGCTCAGAAATTATACTCTGTTGGGGGCTCTGCTCTATTGTATACCGCTAAACCTAGAATGGCCGAAACTGTATCGCTGATCTGAGGCAGCACGGAAAATGCTTGGCAACACAGCTAAAACAGTCTATCAACATGAATATTCCGTTTCTACCGGAGATATTAATCGATATACAGTATTTTTCATCGAAGCTTTCATGTTGTAAAACTGGAAGGACGTCAAGAATGAAAGAGCTATGTTGAAGCTTCGCCCAACACGAAATAGATTTACTTCTAGAAATAGTTTTGAGGCGATTTATGAACACAATACAAATATAAATAAAACGGATAAAATTACTACGAACTAGAAAGAAAAACCAGCTAACTCCATAAATCGGCGTAAAAACCTCCAAGTCAATATTTCACATACTATTTTAACGTACAAAAGAAAAGATTTCAGCCATTAATAATGAGTAATTAATTATCTTTTTACTTATTTTAGAAAGAAAAAAGTGAAGCCTTTATAACTTTTTTTGTGATTATCTCAAAATCAAATCAAATCAAATGTTTGTATAGCTTATGGGACTTAACTACGGGGCCGCGGTGGAGTAGCCGAGCGGTCTAAAGCGTCTCGCTGCGGAGCGCGCGGTCGCTCGCCGTGGAGGTTCGAGTCCTCCCTGGGGCATGGGTGTGTGAGTGTTTGTCCTTAGGTTAGTTTACCTAGATTCACTTAAACATATTTAAGCAACTTTCACACAGCTAAAAATTAGGTGTTACAATTGTAAGAGTCTGAATGAAAGTCCTTGGTCCACTTGAGCTGTTATTTTTATTGGAGTCGTGAAGACCCGCACAACCGGTTTCGCAACCTACAGTTGCATCTTCAGACGCTTTTTAAAAGTTTTCCATATAAGTGATTCATGATGGATAACGGGGTTAATGGTTAGGTGGTACCGCAAGCACCTTAGCCCTTTTCGTCAAAAAGATTAAAAAGAAGTCATTTTTTTGTTAAAAGAACCGCACGGTAGACTTCTTTTTATTCTTTTTGACGAAAAGGGCCAAGGTGCTTGCGGTACCACCTAACCATTAGCCCCTTTATCCATCATAAATCACTTATATGGAAAACTTTTAAAAAGCGCCTGAAGATGCAACTGTAGGTTGCGAAATCGGTTGTGCGGGTCTTCACGACTCCAATAAAAATAACAGCTCAAGTGGACCAAGGACTTTCATTCAGACTCTTACAACTGTAACACCTAATTTTTAGCTGTGTGAAAGTTGCTTAAATATGTATAAATATTTCAGCTGTGGTTGCCCGTCATACAAAGTTCTTTGCTAGGTTTAAGTACTTTGTAATCTACGGACTAATGACCACGCTGTTTGGTCCGATATATTTACAAACATTTGAACATTTGATTTAACTACGGGGTCATCAGTCCCTAAACTTACAAACTACTTATGAAATAACTAATACTAAGGACGGCACAAATATCCACGCCCGAGGGAGAATTCGAACCCCCGACCGTAGTGGCTGTGCAGACCGTGACTGGAGCGCCTCAGTCCCCTCGGCCACCGCGGCCGGCTGTGATTATCTGAGTTTCGCTTTATCATGTAAGCGGCTTTTACGTCTTGGCTGCTCATTTATAAGAACTACATAACACCATTTAAATTCACTCTAAATAAGACCAGAAGCAGTAATTCGACGACAAGTAAACAAGACTTATACTTACCTTGTGTTGCTGATCGACTTCAAAACAAAGACACACGTTTGCAGAGTCCAATGGCAACTGGCTGGCGTAATGTAGCAGCTGACGTACAACACAACTTGAGCTACTGAATGTATTGCGTGTAAACCATTTGTTAACACCTGGTGAGGACGGTAGGGCGCAGCACGGCGACCTGCAGACTGCAGGTTAAAGGGGCCGGTAGGACCGTCGTGTGCTCCACTCATCTTCGCCGTGCCGTGCTGCGCGCTAGCAGCATAGACGTGCCCCACTTCCTCCGCTTCCCGCTCCCACCTCTGAAGTGCCATCACTCAATTTACATGTTGTATGCATGTGCGTGCAATCTATATCTATAAATGTGAATGTCTGTTCGGTGTTCGTTTATCACGTCTGAACCACAAGACATAAAGAGCTAAGAATTTGTACAGTTCCTAATGTCTACCTGGGGACTGTTTTATGGCGATCGGATAGCTATATATGTGAATGTCTGTTCGGTGTACGCTTATTACGTCCGAACGACAAGACGCAGACACTTAACTATTTGTATAGTTACAAATTTATACCTGAGGAAGGTCTTAGGTACGGTTTTACAGCGATCTGATAGATATTTAGTAATTTGAAGAATATAACGCGAAATGCGGAACAATAATTACTCCTTGAAAATTATATTTACTCTTTGAAAATAGTTTCATCGGTTGCATTGTTGCTTGAAAATGATAAAAGGGTGGAGTATATTGGGATGGAAAGTTATAGGTGTATATTAAATTCTACGTGTGTGTGTTAATATTTCGCTCTGCAGCGAAAACTACAGAACGTAAACAAATGGTCTGTGTGTAATTATTGTCAGAAGTCTCCCGTTGTACACCATAGCAGTTTCATGTCGATAGCTATAAGGGGATGCAAGATATGGTGGTTGAAAGTCGTCAAATTGTTGTTGTTGTTATGGTCTTCAGTCCGGAGACTGGTTTGATGCAGCTCCCCACCCTACTCTATCCTGAGCAAGCCTTTTCATCTCCTCATAAGAACGGCAACCCACATCCACTTTAATCTGCTTACTATACGCGTCTCTTGGTCTCCCTCTGCGATTTTTACCCCACACACTTCCCTCCAATGCTAAATTTACGATTCCCCCATGTCTAAGAATGTGTCCTACCAAGCGATCCCTTCTTTTAGCCAGGGTATGCCAAAAATTCCTTTTCTCACCAATTCTGTTCAGTACTTCTTCAGTGGTTATGCGATCTACCCACTTAATCTTCAGCATTCTTCTGTAACACCACATTTCAAAAGCCTCTATTCTCTTCCTGTCCGCACTGCTTATCGTCCATATTTCACTCCCGTTCAAGGCAACACTCCACACAAATGCCTTCAGAAAAGACTTCTTTACCCTTAAATTAATATTCGATGTTAGCAAATTTCTCTTTTTCAAAAATGCTTTTCTTCCCATTGCCATTCTGTGTTTTATATCCGTTGTACTGCGACCATCGCATGTCATTTTACTACCCAAGTAACAAAACTCATCTACCACCTTCATTGTTTCGTTACCTAATCTAATTCCTTCAACGTCGCCTGATTTTCTAAGACCGCATTCCATTATTTTTGTTTTGCTCTTGTTAAAGTTCATTTTATACGCTCTCTTCAACAGACTGTCCATTCCATTCAACTGCTCTTCCAGGTCGTTCGCTGTCTCTGACAGAATTACAATGTCATCAGCAAAACGCAATGTTTTCATTTCTTCCCCCTGAACATTAATCCCTATTCCAAATTTTTCCTTGCTTTCCTTCACCGCCTGCTCGATCCTTGCTTTCCTTCACCGCCTGCTCGATGTACAAATTGAATAACATCGGGGAAAGGCTACAACCCTGTCTTACTCCCTTCCCAACTGATGCTTCCCTTTCATGCCCTTCGAGTCTAATAACTGCAGTCTGGCTTTTGTACAAGTTGTAAATAACTTACCCCTGCTGACTTCAGAATTTGAAAGAGTGTATTCCAGTCAACATTGTCAAATGCTTTCTCCAAATCTACAAAAGCTAAAAATGTAGGTTTGCCTTTCCTTAATCTATCTTCCGAGATAAGACGTAAAGTGAGTATTGCCTCCCGGGTTCCTATATTCCTCCTGAATCCAAACTGATCTTCCCCGAGGTCAGCTTCTACCAGCTTTTCCATTCTCCTGTAGATAATTCGTGTTAAAATTTTGCAACCATGACTTATCAAACTGATTGTTCTGTAATTTTCACACCTGTCTGCGCCTGATTTCTTGGGAATGGGGATTATTACATTTTTCTTAAAGTCTGAGGGCATTTCGCCTGTCTCATACATCCTACACACCAGTTCAAATAGTCTTGTCATGGCTGGCTCTCCCAGAGACTTTAGTAGCTCTGAGGGTATGTCATCTACTCCTGGGGCCTTGTTCCGACCTAGGTCTTTCAAGGCTCTGTCAAATTCATCTCTCAGTATAGTATCTCCTATTTCATCTTGATCTACTTCCTCTTCCCTTCCTACAACATCGTCTCTAAGTTCATTTCCTTTGTAGAGCTGCTCTATATACTCTTTCCACCTTTCAGCTTTCCCATCTTTGCTGAGAACTGGTTTCCCATCTGAGTTCTTGATATTCATAGAGCTGCTTTTCCTGTCCCCAAATGTATCTTTTATTTTCCTGTAGGCGGTATCTACTTTTCCCCTTGTTATACATTCTTCTACAGATTTGCATTTGGCTTCTAGCCACTCCTGCTTAGCCATTTTGCACTTCCTGTCAATCTCATTTTTTAGTCGTCTGTACTCCATTTTGCCTGTTTCATTTACTGCATTTTTATATTTTCTCCTTTCATCAATTAAATTTAGTATTTCCTGTGATATCCAAGGATTTTTTGTAGGTCTTGCCTTTCTACCTATTTTTTCCTCTGCTGCCTTCACTATTTCATCTCTCAATGCTTCCCATTCCTCTTCTACTGTTTTATTTCCACCTGTTTCTGTCAATTGTTGCCTAAACCTCCCTCTGAAATTCTCCAGAACTTCACTTTCCTTCAATTTATCTAAGTCCCATCTCCTTATTTTCCTACCTTTCTGCAGTTTTTTCAGCTTCAGCCTACAGTTCATGACTAACAAGTTATGGTCAGAGTCTATATCTGCCCCTGGGTATGTCTTGCAGTTTATAACTAGGTTCCGGAATCTATGTCTTACCATTATAAAATCTTTCTGATACCTTCCGGTGTCTCCTGGTCTCTTCCACGTATACAACCTTCTTTGTGATTCTTAAACCACGTGTTTGTTACGATTAAATCATGTTCCGTGCAAAATTCTACCAGGCGGCTTCCTCTTTCATTCCTTTTGCCCAGACCATATTCACCTACTATCTTCCCTTCACTTCCTTGTCCTACTACCGAATTCCAGTCTCCCATAACAATAAAATTTTCCTCTCCCTTAATTGTCTGAATAATTTCGTTTAGCTCCTCATATATTTCTTCGATCTCCTCATCATCGGCAGAGCTAGTTGGCATATAAACCTGTACTACTGTTGTCGGTGTTGGCTTCGTATCTATCTTGACAGTGATAATGCGATCACTGCGCTGCTGATAGTAGTTTACCCGCATTCCTATTTTCTTATTCATTATCAGTCCAACTCCTGTGATACCCCCAACTGATTTTGTACTTATAATCCTGTACTCTCCTGACCAGAAATCCTGTTCATCCTGCCACCGAACTTCACTAATCCCCACTATATCTAACTTCAATCTATCCGTTTCCCTTTTTAAATTTTCTAATTTACTTACCCTATTAAGCGATCTAACATTCCACGCTCCGACCCGTAGAATGCCAGTATTGTCTTTCTTGATGACAACATCCTCCTGAGTAGTCCCCGCCCGGAGATCCGAATGGAGGACTATTTTACCTCCTGAATATTTTAGCCGAGAGGATGCCATATTTACATACAGTAGAGCTGCATGTCCTCGGGAAAAGTAACGGCTGTAGTTTCCCCTTGCTTTCAGCCGTCCGCAGTAGCTGTGTGGCAAAGCCACATTAGCTGATGTTACAAGGCCAGATCAGTCAATCATCCAGACTGTTGCCCCTATAACTACTGAAAAGGCTGCTGCCCCTCTTCAGGAACCACACGTTTGTCTGGCCTCTCCACAGATACCCCTCCGCTGTGGTTGCACCTTCGGTACGGCTATCTGCATCGTTGAGGCACGCAAGCCACGCCACCTCGGCAATGTCTGTGGTTCATGGGGGTGGGTCAAATTATTAAGAAAAAAAAAATCGGACTGAAGGCTAGCGATGACGTTTGCGACTCTATAGCAAGGAGGTTACATACAGCGAAACGTGATACCACAGACCATATCTTTGGTCTATGCGTGCTGCAATGTCTTCAGCTCTTTATCTGTAAGGATAGGCATACGAATAAGGAAATATAAGAATAAATAATTAAATCAGTGAAAAAGAAATTTCTTTTCATATATCTCTTTAAAAAATCGATTTGACGTATCGCGCATTACATCAAGTGATCGATCTGTGATATTACAATCATTATTGTAGAATTTCATGATTGGATACTTCGGAACGAGTGCATTTTTACGTGTTATTTGATGTACACTACTTACTTTCCTGATAAATACAAATAATGAAGCATTTCATATAATTTTAGTTTTTTATTTCAAAGACGATTAAAATGTTAGTTTCTAAAGAAGGTATTGTTTTTCATTTCATCCTTCAAAACCAGTCTAATAGCACACTACTGAAAGATAGCTTATCTGTTATAATCAACCAACACGCGAACGGAGCCGCGGGCTTGAACTAGTTGAAAATAAGACAAACGGCAATGTCACGTCAACTCACATTGCGGAACGCGTTGCGTATTTAAGACAACGTGCTGCGAATTGAAGGCGGCAAATTTGAAAGATGCTATTTTGTCAGAAACTGACATTTTGATCCTGTGGTTGTGTATGTACTAAGGGGTGATTCTTAGAATAAAGAAGACAGCAACCAACCACGATTATGCTATTTATTTACTATTTTCGACCCTTTCGGTTCATCATCAGGCGGCTGTTCACGTCCATATGTCATTTACATTTTTCTTATGCACATAATTTTGTTTGTATGAAGGAAGTGAGAAACCAACAGCGTATGTAGAGTAGAAATATTTACTGTTTCACCACCAGTTTCAGCATTCCACTATGCCATCTTCAGGTCCCTACATTGGAGCGTAATATTCATTAAGCAGGGATATCGAAATTGTTTTACTTAATAGACATTATGCTCCGATGTAGGGACCTGAAGATGGCATGTGAAATGCCGAAAACGGTAGTGAAACAATAAATATTACTGTTTTACATACGGCTGTTGGTATATCACTTCCTTCACACTCTTGACCAGCCGCTGTCCCGTTTCCATCAGCAATGATGAATTCAATAAGTTTGTTTGTGGCGAAACTACTTTGGTTTTGTGGTGCCCTACAATACAAAACATGATTGGAATTGCTTACTCGAGCGTAAATATGATTATGATGCTGACAAATGTCGTGAACAACCTTTTAGGATAGTATTTTGCTTGTTACTCATTTACTTACGTCGAAAGTCGGTCTCCATTACGTTGTATCGCTGATCATTGCAGCAACAACTGCAGTGGTGTGAGTGGGCCTGTATGGTGGAGCATGCTGTACTGCGGGCTCTCACTTTGCTGGATTGCAGTCCCAAGCCGCTGGCACTGTGCGCGCGGTGCGTGTCCGCGCGGCCACGGGCGCGCGCTAATCGAACACTGGCGCTACATTACGGATTTAACGCGCCGCCAGCGTTATTAAATCTGCAAAATGGCGTTAATTATACCGCCCGCACACGAATCGGGCCCGGCGCGATACGCTCACTGCGCCCCGCTATCTTAGCAGCGCGTCGACAGTCGACACTGGTGCGCTACTGCTGCGCGCCATAAATACGCCGTGTTCCGCCCCAAAACACGAAACTCGCGGCTGTAATTCCGACGCCCGTGTTACTGCAGCGAGTCCGGATTCCGCGAATTGGGTGTACGGAATAATCCTTTTTACGGTAGGTCGTGGTCGGCTGCATTTCCCATTATAATGTCAGAGTGGTATTTGGTGGGTGTGTTTAGCTACACTTTAACAGAGAGAACTTTAGTAACACAAGAGAAATTAATTACGAGGGTAATTATTATCCGCAAAGTAGTTATAAAATTTTGTTGTAATAAAATACGAAACTTACGAGAACATCATTTTCGACATAGTCTCCTTGCTTTTCTATGCACTTCGTCCATCGCTCTACAGGCTTCTTTATGCCCTCATAAAAGAAGGTTTTCGGTTCAGTTGCGAGCCAGGACTGCACCTCTTCCTTCACTGCTTCGTCCGAGTCAAATCGACGGCCCCTTAATGCCTGAGGCGCTCCAGTCACGGTCTGCACGGCCACTACGGTCGGGGGATCGAATCCCCCCTCGGGCATGGATATTTGTGCCGTCCTTAGTATAAGCTAGTTCATAAGTAGTTTCTAAGTTTAGGGTCTGATGACCCCGTAGTTAAGTCCCATAAGCTATACAAACATTTGAACATTTGAACCCTTAATGTCTGTTTGAGTGGACCAAACAAGTGATAGTCAGAAGGGGCAAGATCGGGTCTATATGGAAGATGATCCAGTTCTTCGAATTTCAGTTTCTGGAGCGTTTCAGCAGCGTGGACAGCAGTATGCGGACGAGCAATGTCGTGCAACAACACAACACCTTCTAACAGCAATCCTCGGCGTATGCTTCGAATTGCAGGCTTTAGCCTGTCAGTAAGCATCTCACTGTAATGTACACTGTTTATTGTTGTGCCCCTTTCACCATAATGTTCTAGTACAGGACCTCGTGCATCCCAAAAAAATACCGCAAGCATCAGTTTTCCTGCGGGCTGTTGGGTCTTGAACTTTTTCTTGCACGGCGAATTTGGACGTTTCCATTCCGTACTCTGCCGTTTACTCTCCGGCTCTTAATGATGGATCCATGTTTCGACACCAGTAATGATTCTGTCGATGAAGTTGTCCCCTTGGTTACCATAGCAATCCATATGTTTGTTGCAGATGTCGAGACGTGTTTGCTTATGCAACTGTGTGAGTTGTTTTGGGACTCATCTTTGTGAGATTACCGCCTAATAGAAATACCGGTAATCAATAGCATTTGATAATTGAACAGTATGAAGTTCACTGCAAACATTGACCATGCCAATGCACTAAATGTTACACAATTTTAATCTTATTAATTATGGTAGGAATGTATGTACACAGTTGGGTGACAACATTTATAGTTAGGTCATAGGTAGAATTTCTCCACGTTCAGATTTGCTGTGTGCTTGTAGCTGACGGGAGGTCAGCGAGCAGGCCAACGTTGGTATCTTGTTCCAACTTAGGATTTTCCAGTTCGTTTCCAGTGATGGGAGAGAGGGACAATGGCGAGTGCCAGGCACACTGCAATGCACAAATATTGTAATACTACTGGCATTTGAAGTAATACGATGCAGTTAGGAACCTTTAAGGCCCTCATTACAAAATAGCCAGTTTATAAATAAACAATACATTAGCTGATATAGTCACATCTAACGTAATATGTTTAATTGACGATGAAAAGTAATAAATTACCAACGAAGACAAGACAGTTACACAACTAGCATGGCAATGTTTGTTTATAAAAATAATATACCAACTATTTCTCATTTTATTTTCAATTAATCTTTTGTATTTTATCTTGAAGTATTCAGTTAAATCACTTATCTGTGGTGTAAGAAATTGCACGATTATGATAAACAGTACAAAGGATGTTTATACTAATATAAAAACGTAAGACAATTTATTTAATGTGTAGTGTAATTGTTTTGATTTTAAGTAAAGTTTTAGAAATGTATTGGCTGAGCGCTGTACGTTGGCAAATCGGTTAGAACAGCTCACATGCGGAAGTTGATGACGTAGGGGAAAAAACCCCGGCAGTTGAGGTTTTGGATCGCGCGCGCGAGGGCAGGAAGTGAGGACTCCGGAACACGTGGTGAGCTGGCCGGGCGGCGTCGCTCTGCATCAGTCGGCATGTGGACCTCGAGGTGGAGGTTATAGATTTGTGTGTGGCAATCGTAGACTGCACCAAGTTAAATCGAGTGCTACTGTGTGTTTGTGAATATTTAGCTGGTGGAACAAGGTGTGCATCGCATTGAATTAAAGTGACTGTGATTTGTTAATGTAACACGTGTCGTCGCATAGGCATGAACATAAATGGTGAGTGAGACAGCCACGTGGTGTGAAAACAATTCGCGACAAATATTCATTTTGTCTCGGGGCTCACGAGCTATAGCTTTATTAAACAAATGTGTCGACGTACAGACGTATCAGCCACAGGGTTCAAATATTGTGAAATAAAATACATAAAGTGAATTTTCACGTGTTTTCAAAAATAGTAGTTTGTACACCATTTTCTCTGATGAACTTGATTTTATTATTTGTTTTGTTAATCATATGCAGGGAAGGAAAGCTGTGAACGTGTGATATCATCCCCTAGAAAACGAGTTAAACAGCCGCAAACACAGTTCCAGTGTTTTGCATGTTTAGGTATTTGGTTCGCAGCTGGTGGTTGTGAGTTTTTAAAAATTAAACTTTCTCTATTTTAAACTCTCACCCCGAACTTCACCCTCGCATCTTGCACAAACTTTACGAAACCCAAGTCTGGCGTGAATAATTTCGTAGGCAGAACCATGACTAATTTGAAGACGATGAGCCACTTCATCAATAGTTAATCGTCTGTCTAAGATAATCATTTCACGTGATTGCTCAATGGTTTCTTCATTTATTGCGCTAAACGGTCGTCCGGCTCCTTCATCGTGCTTAACACTCGTGCGACCATTTCGGAATTTTTCATTCCACTGGTACACAATTCGTTGTGGCAAAACACTGCTCCCGTACTGTACTGAAAGTCTTATATGAATTTCGGCCCCTGGTGCATATAGACAGCGGAGCAGCCATGATTAACAGCACGGCAGCGACAACGAAACTAACATAGCAGCTTGGCAATTGCAAAAATATAACAACAAATAAAGTATGCGTCACCAAAGTAAAATGACAGTACTACCAACATAAACAAAAATATTTCTAAATTGCGGATAATAATTGACATACCCTCGTACAATAAAACAATACCCAAATTGATATAGACACAGCAGACAAAGTCCAGGCTTTGGGCGTTAAACTTCAAAGTTCCTTGCTGTTGTGAAGGAGCTGATTTGTAGCTATTCACTTGCTCTTTTATATTTTAAACTGTGGTACACCTTATAATATGTTGGGAAGAGCATTATGTAAGACATGGTGTTAGTAAAACATAGAGCATATGGTCCAGTTTACAAGTATCCCGTGGGAAAATTCCTCCAAAATTTCCATCTGAAACCTGCCTGGCTCTTACTTGTACAGTCCGCCAAAACCCCCAACAATTTTATTAATATTAAACATACAAATTTATTTAATTATATCTGTTTACATTTCGTAATTGTTTTGTGTTACTGCGGTGGAGTGGCCGAGCGCAATGAGGCGCTATGCTCCGATGCGTGAGGCCGTACCCCATCCGCGGTTCGAATCCTCCCTCGGGCACGGATGTATCAGTTGTCTTTAGTATAAGGTAGTTCATAGGTAGTTTGTTAAGTTTAGAGACTGAAGACCCCGCAATTACGTCCCAAAGCTTAACAAACATTTGAACATTTCACTTTGTCTTGCTTTAAGCTAATTTTTCTAATTCTTAATTTAATACGAAGATGACAGGCATAACTAGTGCTTTCCTGCGGATACGGTTGATTGGCGGATAAATCGAAGGTGCGACTAGTGCGCCACATCCGGTGATCTCCGGTACTAGCGTAGGAGGCGCCAGGCTAATCGGAGGCTGGCCGGAGGACACTGAGGCGCGACGGAATATCGCTGGCAAGAAGGAGCTGTCGACGAATGCGCTCCACACGGACAGTTCTAGTACTATTGCGGAGGCAAAACAAATGAGACTACTGTTTTGAACTTACGGGAATGTGTACTTCTCTTTTTTTGTATTCCACAAAGAAGCAGGTATTTTGAAGATAATTAATGTTCGCAAAATTTTCTTGTAAGTGTGACAAGTCTTTATCTGAATAACAAGTTTATGTTTAATCATGAAATAATGTTTCTAGATATGTCAAAACGTTCTTTGTGACAGCGGATGGTTACATGTAACTTGTGTGAACGACTGTATGCCGCAGGTCGGGAATATCCAATCTTCAAGACTATTTATGAAGATTTCTACAGTAACAAGGGAGAAGGAATATGAAATTGGTAAACAATGGAAAATAAAGTGTCGATAAAAAGAAAATACACGATACCTTCAACCGTGACACATTTCATTATTTCCACAATACGACCATTCGTAATTGTGGAAGACATGCAGAGGTAGTTGCAAAGCATTCCTTCCAAATTTTGCAGTAAAACTAGTACAGGCAAAGAAACTAAAAAATTATGATAAAACGGAACACTAACACCACTCCGTTCGATGACGCTTATAGACAGTTTTTGAATGATTGTTGAGGACGGACTATTCCACGACTTAACAGGTCTACTCTAGCTTGCAATGTGATACTTTCGGTTTTAATATCGTTATGTATAGACGCCTGTCTCTAATTACACGGTCATCAAATCAAGCTATCTTCACTGTATTCAAATTGATATCATAAAACAAGAGACAAATTTATATGAAGACGGAAGGTCACTGTGTATATATTAACAGAGTCAAGAGTTTTCGCAGAAGGATATAAGAACACCACTTGATATAAAATATTGGAAATGTACAAACGTATTACCTCAAATAATAATAAACTTTTGTAGTAGAAGTATGAAATGAAAAGAAATTTCGAAAAATTACGGGGAATTACAATGTTCGTATTTAGCCGGAACTAAACACAGGAACTTCCACACGACAAACTAAAACGCTACGAACTGAGCTATGCCTCACTTCACTATCTGCCTTCTAATTTTCTATACCTAGGTAATCTCTCGGTAATCTTATAAGGCCATCGTGAAAGTATTACCAATAACTATACTACAGAAATTTTATTATAACAACTCATATTAGAAAACTTTGACCGAGTTTAATATTCATGGCATTGATGCTTGGAAACAGCATATTTTCGTGCTACGCGAAATACACTGGCAAATCAATCAAATAAGGCAAGATTAGTCTCCAAAAGGGCGTCTGCCTTATTCGACATGTCCAACCAGAGGTATCCGGAAGACCGAGTGAAATGGCGCGAAATCTCCGTCTCTAGAACAACCGCTCCGTTTCCAGCACTAGGCGTAACACTATACAAAGTTGGCGCCAAAAGGAAGCCAATGGAGCGTAGTATAACCCCTATCAAAGTCATTATAGAGCTAACGGCCAGTGACAGAGAACACCTATGTCAATCGAGTGCGTGCACTGTATAAAGAAAGAATAATGACGCTATTAATGCTTGTGGATTGGCATTACATATTTGTGGAATTCTGTATACCAAGATTGATTTATGAATAAAAAGAAAAAAAGCAACTGGCATACCGAAATTTTGTGTGACAAATTAATGGTAGAATAGTGAAACGTATTCAAATTAAATTACCATTTCGGCCTCACATCGAAAAATAAGCGATCTAGGACGTGAGTGCTGCTTCTGCGCGTCACCGTCCAGCGCGGTTGTTTAGGGACCTCTAAAGTTTCTTCAGCCGCAGCCGAGTACCCCGGAGTATGTGGATTGCAAGTTTACGGTCATCATCGTCATGGCTCACAAGCATTACGTTATTCTGATGAAATTTTCATCTGATCTCTCAGAATTTCTTCTCAACATTTTTAGCATTCATTAGACGTTTCGTACTTGGTGGTTGACCTGTCAGTACACCTCCTTATTGTAGTTGTGTTGACTTGCTCTTGTGTGTCTACTTTTCTAGGTTTGATAGCTATTCCCAGGAGTAGACTTCTTCAATATCTAGCGTCTATGTCTTGGGTTTCTGCTTCTTGTTGTCAGCGGTTGCAACTGTGCTTCCGTTCGTTCTCTTCGTGTTGAGGAAATCGTTTGGCCCTTGCCTTGAGCGCAAATTTCTTTAGTGCTCTTTCGTGTGCTCGTAAACTGCTCGGGAAATCGGTCGTATATTATTGGGCAGAATACTTTCCTTCTTGAGGTTGAGATCCCTAGCCGTAGATGTAATTAGGCGAAAAAAGTATTTTTCTATGCATGAAGTTCCGTGTATGAGGGCGGACGTTCCCTTCTTGCACTGGTTGTCCTGTAAGCTTTCCTTTTCACATCCTAAATTTCCTTGTGGAGGCCCCACATTGTTTGAGGGACTTCCTCGCCATCGCGCTCTGCTAGTGCAGCTTAATTACTAAATTTGATTTCGAGATCTGAAGTGTGACTGTTGTTTCTTTTAGTGTAACTGACCTATGATAAAAGCTTCGAGCCACTTGTACTCTCAGTTGTTGTGTCCTAGAAAATTGCGCCAGCTTTTCTGGTGACTTGATACGTTGCAACTGATTTCAAAAACCAACTAGTCACACGTGTATTATGCAGGCATACCCAATCTGCTCTATATTTGTTTACTTCATCGAAATTGTCATCGCGATTGTATCTCCTTCAACTTTGTTTACTTATTTTAATTTTTCAAGTTTGTGGGCAGGTACCCTTATGTGTTAAACTTGTGGGATGTTAACTACTTAATATTTTCCTTTGCCTTCTAAGTTTGTGAGTAGCCTGATACGTAAGACGATCTCATGTTCCGCGGTGGAGTAGCCGAGCGGACTAAGGCACCTAGTTGCGGACCGGAATTGCTCGCCGTCGGATGTTCGAGTCCTCCCTGGGGCATGGGTGTGTGTGTGTATGTTGTCCTTAGGTTAGTTTATCTTAGTTTAAGTAGTTTGTAAGCTACGGACTGATGACCACGTAGTTTGGTCCGGTAGATTTACATACATTTGAACATTTTAGACCTGATGTATCACGTCTGTTTTATCTAGTGTAACTGACTTTTACAAAAGCTTCAATCAACTTGACTCCCAGTTGTTGTGTCTTAGAAAATTGGGCCAGCCTGTCTGGTGGCTTGATACATTTCAAGTAACTGATTTGTAAAACAAACTAGTCAAAGGGAAGTGGGGTTTATTCAGTTGATTAAGTAGTTTTCTTCCTGTTATTGTGCAGAGTTTTATGTAACCATACCCAATCTGCTTTAAATCTGTTTACTTTATTGTGATATAGCAGTTCTGTGTGGGAGGTGTCCTTGTGTATTGCAAGAATCTTATTACTGAGTATCGTTTCGGGCTTGTGCCTGCATTTACATTTGATAAATTTCTTTATGATTCCAAATTGTTTATATCAATTTAATTTTGAGAGTATTAATGGGCAGTTTTAATAAATTATTGAAAATATCTCATCACTTCAACTGCGTCATTTCTTAAGATAAATAAATTATGTGATTCCACATTTGAATTGAATGTCTTGGCCCAGTCGTTCCTGTCGTGTCTGGTCATTGGTGTTTTTTGTTTATTTATTTATTTATTTATTTTATTTTTTTTCTCTCTTTTTTTCCTCTTCGCCACACTATGTGACCTATTATTGGTTAACAGCAGCGAAATATCAGGTTAGTGAAAATAAGGTTTCGTCTTCATACCCTGAAGAGGCAGTAAGCAATAGGGTGCCTCACCTGCAGAGCTTTTCCTATCAGAAATACGAACATTGGCTCGAAGTATCTTGGTAACAGGACCGAGGATAGAAAGAAAGGGAAAAGGCAGAAAAATTCTGGTTAACCTAATTCACCTTCAAATAATTTACTTTCTCGTACTATAAACCCAATATCCTATCTTTTGCACCCCACCGTACTGTCCATTAGAATCTCTCTCGACACAAAGACTTGATACACAAATTCTTGTAGCGTGGTACTTCGGCCTAAATCGTAGAACTCTATCTGATGGATCGTAGCACGACTAACTCGAGGCACATACTTGGTGAACACATTGCACTCAGTGTGAACACGACTCATACTCTGTATGTATCGCCTATTTCAGTATACTTCAACCTATCAGGTCTCAGACGCATGATTGAGTTCGTATTGCGAGAGGCCTTGCGGAATTGAGAATTTTGGCATCTGTTCTTTCGGACATGTCCGAAAGAACAGACGTCAGTATGTGATGCTGCAGGTATTGTAAATATAGATTTTAGATCGGCTTCTTGACTCTCAATTGCTAGTACTTTTTCAATGAGACAAATGTATGAAATTGATAGCGGGGTCGGGACACTTCTGGAAGAACAGAAACCACAGTTCATTACCTTTGGCGGCCGGGGATGGGTGACATATCAATAAGTTTGAGAACAGACGCTGGCAGGTGACGTTCGATATACTACACAAGGATTATCAAGTCATCCTGTTCGGATAATGACTCCGAGCGATGGCCAGGGGCGACTATATGAGGGCCCCTGTGCCACTTTTGGACCCTAAGTTCATAAGCACTCTGAAGCACTCTGAAGATCGCTTTGAAATTTTACATTTGGTGGTTTTCAAGCCAGTTCGTCACGGGCCTGTGGTCAACTGGACCAGCACCCCCCCCCCCCCCCTCCCTCGTGCACCAGAATTCAGGTTCAACATCTTTTCCGAGGTCCCAAAAATATATTTAGTCCCTTTTAGTGTCTGAACATTTTTTCCGCCATGCCGATTTTACACGTGTCTACTGGGACGAAACGGGCAAATTTTCTTGCAATTCGCTTTTAGCGTGACCCAGGTTCAACGATGTGCTCGTGGTGATGACATGAACCCTTTGGGGTGCTTGATATTTGGGAGTCTCCTTGCTTTTCACGTCCGTGTGCTTCTTTTGTGTGAGTCCTTTTTTCCTCTGATGTTCGTGTACATCACGTTTGACCATTTTCCTCTCTTTAAATGTAGGACATGATGGTAATTCCACTTGCATGTGGTAGTCGTCAGATCATGATACTCCGCATCGCGGGACATCACAAGTCAGACAAATATTGGTGTAACAGTTTTTTGCCCTGCGTAAAGTATATAAATGGCATGTTGTTCTTTATTTAGAGAAATTTTGGTCTATCAGTCATGTGGGAGAATCATTGTTGTAAGTACCGTTTTGAGCAGAATCAAGATTCAATAATGATCTAGCAATCTCTAATCTGATTTGTGGAAACAACGTCATTTTTTCCGTATCGTTATGAATAATTGTCGATGTTATGTATACCACCCACATTTCGATTATACTCGTGAACACTTGCTGGCTTTGTAATGTGTTCTTGAGTTTTATAATGTGTCTTCCCAGTAACGAATCGAGCTCATGCACATATTTCAGCATGGGCAAACTGAGTTCATCTTCTCATTTTATTGCCATCTATGCCTCGCTCTGAGCATCTTCAACTTCACAACTACATAATTTATTAAACAAATTAGGCACCTCTTTCCGTTCGCTTTTAACCTTCCGCATATTCCAGTATCACTCTTCTAGAGAAAGTCAGCTACACTAGGAGACGTCTGCCAAATACATAAGATTATTATATCCCCTTTCTAAAATGATGGTGTAAGAAGTGAGCGATAATGTTGTTGTTGTAGTCTTCAGTCCGCAGACAGGTTTTATGCTGCTCATCGCCAGTATCACCCAGCTCAAACTTTTGATAATCAGTGTCTACACTTATATAAACAATGAAGCCAAGAACAGATCGAGTTTCACGATCTATAATCATGAAATGTTTGATTCCATGTAGCAACAAAATTGTACTGTCGTGGGAAGATTTAGAACAGAAAGGGAGGACCAGTTTTGCAGCTCTAAATCGTTGAAATAATTATCAGACGTCTTGGTACAAAAATGGATAATATTCTGTTGGCAACAATATATAAAGCTTACTAAGCTGTTCCTCAAAGAGTTCCAGCTGTTCCGAACGACAATGGTGGGGCATATCCTCACTACTAAATAATTTTTTTTCCGGGTATTCATACTATTTTGTCCTCCCTTCGTATGTGATAGACTACTGATAACGAGACGACTATTGCATTAACCGTCTGATTTTCAATTATTAAGTGAATATTACTATGCAACAGAATTTGTAAATATGGTCCTTTATGTGTATAGGGTTTTCCTGGCTACGTTATTATAATATCATTTTGTCCTATATAAGACATCATAATCTCGACCGTCGATTAATTCCTTTAGGTTGTAAGCAACCAGTTGAAATCTGTCGATAGAAACCAAAACCGGTCATCATAAACTGTATCAGAGAGATAGTTATGTAATCTTTAAATTATCTGTGGTACCTTAGACCTGTTTGACATTCGTTCCAAAATGAACATTTGAAACAAATGTTATGCATACTACAACACATTTCATATTAAATTTAGTTTACTGGACATTATGTTTCATCGAAACGGGTAGAAACCAGTTCAGTAAGATGAGCTTCTATGTGGTGTTAACTGATCGGTACATTAGCAGTAGTGCTTTGACGAGAGAAGTTTGTTCTGAGATGGCCCCTGCTGAGGTAGCACGCACATCCGGGTTAGCAGCCAAGTTGATCGGGAAAGTCTCACCAGCAAGTACTCTCCTCCCCAAACACCCCCTACCCCTGCCCCCTGCAAACTTAATGTTTCTAATGGATTAAAGTACTTCTCTAAGTAGCTCATAAAAACGAACTTCGGTCAGTGGACGTCGTCGTGGAGACAAGTTCGGCGACCACTTATCTGGGGAGTTGCTTCGCCTCCTTCCAGCTACGTTCGCTGCAGTAGTTCAGTCCAAGTGTCGCCTAACTGTTAGAGGTGTTAACAGAATAATGTCTGGATTATAATGCAGAGAAGTGTGGAAGGTGTGTTTGAGATTAGTACAGCAGTTTGACTTAAATTACCGTCTTATAAAAATGGGGGGGGGGGGGGGGGCATCTGGCGGATTCAACTTCGTGAGCCACCTTGTGGTGTTTAACGAAATGTGCTTTATGTAGTATACAGGGTGTCCCAGCTATCTTGTCTACCCAAAATATCTCTGGAACAATAACAGCTATTGGAAAACGACTTTCACCGGTATCAATGTACGGCTGGGGCCCATGAATGTACATATTTGGAAACATTCTAAAACGAAAGCAAATGTGTTTTTTAACACAAACTTATGTTTTTTTTAAATGGACACCCTACATTTTTTCTTCAGTAATCCATAGCATGACAAATCACATAAACAATGGCGTTGATTTCATCGCAATATTCCAATTACATCCCGAGATATTGCGACGCGAAATTGACGCTTGAAATACGCGAAACTTGCGGCTAGCGCCCCAGCCGTACATTGATACCGGTGAAAGTCGTTTTCCAATATCTGTTATTGTTCCAGAGATATTTTGGGTGGACAAGATAGCTGGGACACCCTGTATATAAAAAATATTCTGAGGTAAGGGGAAAGTAACAACTTGAATTAAATGCTGTGGACTGGCACACCTTTTAGTTTTAACAATGGATCCTATATTAATTTTGAAGCAAAATTTTACATATACAAATGAAATTAAATAATGAAATTGATAATACTTTCCCACGACTTATAATGAACATTAAAATAGAAAATTTGCACATAACTCCATTCCTAACAATCATATGGGGCCAAAGTGCGCTTCGTCTTGCTATTTAACCTGCCATCACAAAATTTGTTAGGTTTTCTATTTTGGTCTGGCGCATATTTATTTCCATGTTCTTCCTTACCCAAACATGCTTAATCTCTCCAATAAAGTTCGCTTACAAAAAGCTGGTTACAGACTATTTGTCACAGAAAGAGATTCCACATAGACAGACTAAATGTAGCGACTGCTAGCCATCGACTGTTTACTTGCTACAATCTCAGCACCCAGCGATAATAGTATATCCAAAGATACAAAGTATTAAGATATGCTATAAATTTATATAGTATCAAAAATTAATGACATTAAGTACACTAACAGTGCCAAGATACATAGAATTTACATATAATCAAAAATATAAAATTAAATGTAGGAACCTTATAATATATCATATCGCATATGATACGTTGCTGCACACAGTGAAATATTATGAAAAAAAATTTAATAGTTCTGAAAGAGTTAAGCCGTATGAAGTGAGGAATCATGTTAACAGATGTGACGAAACACAGCATGATGGGACTGAGCAGCACATGTAGACGTAAACACTAAATTCTTTTTCATATTATGAGATCAACAATCTACTCATGTTAGTTGTGGAACTACCTGCAAATTAATTTGACTTATTGATCAATGAATTTGATTTATAGATCAATGTTGGACAACTGGTGTCTAGCCCACTGACACTTTTCTATCGTAAAAGTTTGTAAAACGAATGTATAAGTTGCTAACTAACTGCTATGCCATATCGCCAACGAACCATAGCCTACCAATTTGGAGCTAATCGCCTTTGCATGCATTAGGCGAAACGTTTGACCTCCCCACTCCGCGTCGCCGAATGCGAGAGGTACAATTTGGGCACTCACAGTTCAGAGGTCTCACTCCAAACCGGACAATTTACCGAAACCATTAATTCCGTCTGGCCACGCGCCATGAACTACGGGGGGGGGGCAGCGAACGTAGCCGAGAGATTTGTGGGCGCGATTACTGCTCACCAACTGCGAAATCCTATTACATTTCTGAAATTGCAACGACAACTGCCTACCGGAACTCCTTCCTAACTTTATTGATCCACTGCTTCTTAACAGCGGGAGAATCTCCTTTAATCATAGCTAAATAAAGCAGAGTCACATTAGGGGACATTCGTGACAGTCAAATTACTGGCGAAGATGATAAATCGACAAGAATCAGGTAGATACCATGAATTACAGTTTGTGTCTTAGTTACTTATGTGGCCGGTGATACGTTAATACTATAATCATGGGAAGATTTACGGTGATTTAGGATTCCATACATACCCGCATATTCAGGTAATCTTTAAAAGTTATTAAAAGAATTTATACGAAAGCAAAGTATTACGCACACCACAATAAAAGTTTAAATATAACATGGTGACTAGTTTTGACATATATATCAGTAGTGACATTATATATCAGTCATGTTCAAGCCATACCAACAACATGTTGCTTGAAAACTATTGCGTACATACGTACTTTGTGAGTAAACGCTGCACTAATTTGTTTTAAAATAGACATTATGTCACGTGGAAACAATTACGGTAGTACTATTACAGTTCAGTTTTGCTGTTGATCGTAGTATGAGATTGGCATCTGGCTTCTGTGCTGCTTCTACCACCAATATACACATATTGTGGCAAGATTGGTAATGTAGTACTTGGTGTGGCAAAACAGTTGCACAATCCTAGTTTCATAAGTTTATTGTCATTACAAAAGGCCCATATTTTATTCTACACGTTTTAACCTTGTATACAATCTTCTTCTCCTCCTTTTATTTCGCCCTTATCCCGCATGTCACTCCATTTCCGAACCCCCTAGTCCTCTATGGAATAGATTCACCCTGATTGTGTATGATGTTATGCATGTAAAAATGTGCGAACGTTTTTCTGAACGTTTGCTAATGGTATAAATGAAGCGGGATTTAGGTTCTATTACCGGATTCATCTCGTAGGATACAGACCATGTAAAGACCAGTTGGGATTTGGGAGAAATATAGGAGCAAGTGAGGCAAACTCACAATACAACACATGTTGCAAGACAGGTGAAGGAAAGACAGTTCAAGCTTTTGTGGATTAGAGTCATACTTGTTCCATAAATCACATATATCAGTTTAGTAAATGGTGTCTATACATGACAAAATTTTAAGGATTTTTTAATTTTTTTTAAATTTATTTTTTTAACTTTTTAAGTTTTATCTATAAATTCGTCTAAATTGTAGAAGGAGTTGCCATTCAGAAATTCTTTTAATTTCTTTATAAATACCAGTTGGCTATCTGTCAGACCTTTGATGCAACTTGGTAAGTGACCGAAGACATTTGTCACAGCATAATTCACCCCTTTTTGTGCCAAAAATTCAACCTTGAATAGTGAATATCACCCTTTCTCCTAGTGTTGTAGCTATGCCCACTGATGTTGCTTTTCAATAAAGCTTCTGTCAATAATGATTAGAATACACTTATTAAAATTCTGAAGATAGGAGCGTTACAATAGAGGGAATTAAATGTTATGTACAACTTGTACAAAACCAGACAGCAGTTACAAGTGTTTAACGGCATTAAAATGACACTTTGGTTCGAAAGGGAGTAACTCAAGTTTGTAGCTTTTCCACAATGTTACTCAATCAGTACATTGAGCAAGCTGTGAATAAGTGCAAGTAGAAATTCGGAGAAGGAAATAAATTTCGGGCGAAGAAATAAAAATTTTGCGGTTTGCCGATGACATTGTAAATTCTGTCAGAGACAGCAAATGACTTGGAGGAACAATTAAACAGAAATGACAATGTCTTGAAGGTATCATTTACAAATGCAAAACAAGGATAATGGAAAGTACTAGAAGAAAGTCAGGCGATTCCGAAGGTTGTGGACTAGGTAATCAGATAATAAAAGTAAGAGATGTGTTTTGTTATTAGAGTATAAATATAATTTCGTAAATAAAGAACATATAAAATAGATAATCGTTACTGGAAGACAAGCATTTCTGCAAAAGAGAAATTCTTTGTCAATCAATTTTATTTTTAATGTTAGTAAATCATTTCTGAAAGCATTTGCCTGGAATGCATGATTTCACGGCAGTCAAACGCGATCAATAAAGAGTTCATACAGCAGATGATAGAAGCTCTTGAATTTAAGTGCTACAGACTAATGATGGACATTAGATGGGTAGATCGTGTAACCCACGAGTAGGTGCCGAAGAGAATTGGGGAGAATAGTGTTTCTGGCATATCTTAACGGGAAGCAGGCATCGATTGATTGGACACATCAGCTGGAGGAAAGTGTGTCGGGGTAAAAATCGCAGAGGGCAAGGTTGTAGATTTACGGTTTTATTTGGATATAAAGTGGTTTGCAGAGGGGAGGGTTGATTGGAGAGCTGCATCACACCAGTATTAAGACTCAAGTCCGTAAGAAGAACAAAAACAACAGTTTAGCAAACATCTGTAACTTGCTTCAATTTTATGTTAGCAGTTCCGGTTTCGTAATATATAGCCATTACGTAATAATAACTACATTGTAAAATGCAAGGCGGCAATATGCTAAAATAAATGGCACGGAAGATATGTTCAACCGTTACAGATAATCGTAATATCCGTAAAGTATTGTCAATTAATAAAAATTTGAGGGACACAAAAGTTCGTATGTCATTCACCAGGTGTACATAAAAATTAAGACATCTGTCAGCTAAATTATGAATTTATTGGCTATACGTTCTATAGGTATTATGATATTTAACTACTACGGTTGGGAATATATTCTTTGCCATGACGTTTACATTTTTTAAATTTTCATCTGCACAGGATGATGTGGCTGAAAAGCACAAATGGGTATTTACTAAAATAAAATTACATTACTTATTGCTGTTTACGATTTTTTATGTAGATAAACTGTAGTGCCATAGCTGCGGCTTCCCTGATCAACGAGTCGTGTGTAACATACGTATACTCATAGCCGATTTACCTTTTCATCTCCTGAATATGAAATCGATGCTTTCAGTATTCAGATATTCTAATATTAAATACTTCAGTACTTTGAAAAAAATCATATGTTTGTAAATGTATGGGCATTAAGACCCTAGGCGTACAAACTACGTAAACTGACTTAAAGTAACTTATGATGAGAACAACAGAAACCCATGCCCGAGGGAAGACTCGAATCACCGACGACGAGCAACCTTTCCCTATATTTTACCCCTGCTGACTTAAGAATTTGAAAGATTGTATTCCAGTCAACATTGTCAAATGCTTTCTCCATATCTACAAAAGCTAAAAATGTAGGTTTGCCTTTCCTTAATCTATCTTCCGAGATAAGACGTAAAGTGAGTATTGCCTCCCGGGTTCCTATATTCCTCCTGAATCCAAACTGATCTTCCCCGAGGTCAGCTTCTACCAGCTTTTCCATTCTCCTGTAGATAATTCGTGTTAAAATTTTGCAATAATGACTTATCAAACTGATGGTTCTGTAATTTTCACACCTGTCTGCGCCTGATTTCTTTGGAATGGGGATTATTACATTCTTCTTAAGGTCTGACGGTATTTCGCCTGTCTCATAAATCCTACACACCAGTTCAAATAGTCTTGTCATGGCTGGCTCTCCCAGAGACTTTAGTAGCTCTGAGGGTATGTCATCTACTCCTGGAGCCTTGTTCCGACCTAGGTCTTTCAAGGCTCTGTCAAATTCATCTCTCAGTATAGCATCTCCTATTTCATCTTGATCTACGTCCTCTTCCCTTCCTACCACATTGTCTGTAAGTTCAATTCCTTTGTAGAGCTGCTCTATGTACTCTTTCCACCTTTCAGCTTTCCCTTCTTTGCTGAGAACCGGCTTCCCATCTGAGTTCTTGATATTCGTAGATTTGCTTTTCTTGTCCCCAAGTGTCTCTTTTATTTTCCTGTAGGCGGTATCTATTTTTCCCCTTCTTATACATTATTCTACAGATTTGCATTTGTCTTCTAGCCACTCCTGCTTAGCCATTTTGCACTTCCTGTCAATCTCATTTTTTAATCGTCTGTACTCCATTTTGCCTGTTTCATTTACTGCATTTTTATATTTTCTCCTTTCATCAATTAAATCTAGTATTTTCTAGTATTTTCTATTTTGTCCTCTGCTGCCTTCACTATTGCATCTCTCAATGCTACCCATTCCTCTTCTACTGTTTTATTTTCCCCTGTTTCTGTTAATTGTTGCCTAAATCCCCCTCTGAAATTCTCCACAACTTCACTTTCCTTCAATTTATCTAAGTCCCATCTCCTTATTTTCCTACCTTTCTGCAATTTTTTCAGTTTCAGCCTACAGTTTAACAAGTTATGGTCAGAGTCTATATCTGCCCCTGGGTACGTCTTGCAGTTTATAACCTGGTTCCGGAATCTATGTCTTACCATTATAAAATCTATCTGATACCTTCCGCTGTCTCCTGGTCTCTTCCATGTATACAATCGTCTTTTGTGATTCTTAAACCAGGTGTTTGTTACGATTAAATCATGTTCCGTGAAAAATTCTACCAGGCGACTTCCTCTTTCATTCATTCTGCCCAGTCCATATTCACCTACTATTTTTCCTTCTCTTCCTTTTCCTACTACCGAATTCCAGTCTCCCATCACAATTAAGTTTTCCTCTCCCTTAACTGTCTGAATAATTTCCTTTAGCTCCTCATATATTTCTTCGATCTCCTCATCATCGGAAGAGCTAGTTGGCATATAAACCTGTACTACTGTTGTCGGTGTTGGCTTCGTATCTATCTTGACAATGATAATGTGATCACTGTGCTGCTCATAGTAGTTTACCCGCATTCCTATTTTCTTATTCATTATCAGTCCTACTCCTGTGATACCCCCAACTGATTCTGTATTTATAATCCTGTACTCACCTGACCAGAAATCCTGTTCATCCTGCCACCGAACTTCACTAATCCCCACTATATCTAACTTCAACCTATCCATTTCCCTTTTTAAATTTTCTAATTTTCCTACCCGATTAAGGGATCTAACATTCCATGCTCCAATCCGTAGAATCCCATTATTGTCTTTCTTGAGGACAACATCCTCCTGAGTAGTCCCCGCCCGGAGATCCGAATGGGGGACTATTTTACCTCCGGAATATTTTACCCGAGAGGATGCCATCATCATATTTCCATACAGTAGAGCTGCATATCCTCGGGAAAAGTAACGGCTGTAGTTTCCCCTTGCTTTCAGCCGTTCGCAGTTTCTGTGTGGCAAAGCCAAATACGGCTATATGCATCGTTGATGCACGCAAGCCACCCCACCTCGGCAATGTCTGTGGTTCATGGGGTATATATATATATATATATTCTGAAAATCATATTTAAGATTTAAGTGCCTGGCAGAGGGTTGATCGAACCACCATTATACTATTTATCTCCCATTCCATTCTCAACAAGTGCGCGGGAAGAAAGAACACCTGAATCTCTCCGTTCGAGCACTGATTTCTCGTATTTTATTCTGATGATCATTTCTACCTATGTAAGTGGGAGTAAACAATTTTTTTCATTCGGAGGAGAATGTTGACGATTGGAGGTTCGCAAGTAGCCCACGCCGCAGCGATAAGCGCCGTTGTTGTAATGATTCCCATCCCAGATCCTGTGTCATTTCCGTTACGCTGTCTTCCCTATATCGTGACAATACGAAACGAGCTGCCCTTCTTTGGACTCTTTCGATGTCCTCCGTCAAATCCACCTGATAAGGATTCCACACTAGGCTGAAATACTCAAAAAATGGACGGACAAGCGTAGTGTATGCAGTTTCTTTTGTAATTCTGTTGCATCTTTTAAGGGTTCTGCCAATAAAACGCAGTCTCTGGTTCACCTTTCCCCACGATATTATCTACGTGTTCTTTCCAATTTAAGTCTGATGTAATTTCTAGGTATTATGTGGAGTTTACGGCCTTCTTTTTGAATGATTTATCTTGTAAACCAAGTTTAACGGATTTCTTTTCGTGCTCATTTGGACCACTTAACACTTCTCATTATTCAGAGTCAATTGCCAATTTTTCCACCATACTAATATCTTATTCAGATCGTTCTGCGGTTGGTTTTGATCTTCAGATGATTTTACTAGACGGTAAATGACGGCGTCATCTGCAAACAACCTAAGAGAGCTAGTTAGATATTCCCCTAAATCTTTTATGTAAATAAGGAACAGCAGAGGACCAATAACACTACCCTGTGGAACGCCCGATATCACCTCTGTTTACATCGGTGCCTTACCATCGATTACTACGAACTGTGTCCTCTCTGACAAGAAATCCCCTATCCAATTTGATTAAACGCCGTTTGTGAGGAACGGTGTCAAAAGCTTTCTGGAAATCAATAAATACGGAATCGATTTGCGAACCCTTGTCAATTGCACCCATCACTTCGTGTGAATATAGAGCTAGTTGTGTTTCGCATGAACGATATTTTCTAAATCCGTGTTGACCTTGGGTCAATAGAGCGTTCTGTTCGAGATAATTCATAACATTTGAATACAGCATATGTTCCAAAACCCTGCTGCAAATTGACGTCAATGAAATAGGCCTGTAGTTAAGTGGGTTATTCCTACTGCCTTTCTTGAATATAGGTGTGACCTGTGCAACTTTCCAATCTTTTGGTACAGATCCTTCTTTGAGAGAGCGGTTGTATATGGATGGCGTTCAGTATTCAAAATTTCGCAATAAAAGTATAATGACTGGTTGATAAATATGGGCGATATCGGCGAAGCCAGTGCCCTGTCTGTGTAAACAGCACGTTCTCCACAACGCATCTCGTTTGTTGTGAAGCAGGTTCAAAAAAATGTTCAAATGTTTGTATAGTCTATGGGACTTAACTACGGGGTCATCAGTCCCTAAACTTACAAACTACTTATGAACTACTTACGAACTAGGACGGCACAAATATCCATGCCCGAGGGGGGATTCGAACCCCCGACCGTAGTGGACGTGCAGACCGTGACTGGAGCGCCTCAGTCTCCTCGGCCACCGCGGCCGGCGTGAAGCAGGTCCCTCTCACTGAAGCACCCAAGTGTTTGCTCGCCCCGTGATGCCCCGGTGCTTCCCCCTCCTTGTGGCGGCTGTGGCAGCACGGACAGCGTTCGCAATCGCGTCCTTTTCGGTACGCCTTAGTATCCATTCTCTATCAAGTGTGACACTGTTAATCTGTCTTGCGAGCGTTCAGCATGAGCTAGAAAGGTTCGGATATAAATGTACCTATTTTTATGCGCCTGTTACTCATTGTATTGTAAGCTTCAATAATGTATAACAATCATAGGGTATTATTATATTCTGCATAGTGAGTAGTTATAAAATTGGTCCGACCTTTCCAAATATGACCTTATCAGGAAAATATTAGGAAAAAAATATTAGAGGAATACACATATGCCAGTTTGCCTACCGAAATTACCATTTCTGCAACACTCTTTCACATAATCAACATTAATTGGAAATACTTATTGGTGTGACGTGTTTCGAATGAACCGACAGCTAAACAATATATTCACTGTATTCACATGCGACAATGGCGTTCTGGGTTCCAGTCCTGATCGCTAATGTGATAAAATCGTTGGACCTCGTGTGGGGACCCTGATGGTGAACATTGAGAAGTATGGTCGAGGGACGCTACTTTGGCAGCGTAGGACTAGTGAGAATTTTGGTTGGACGGGAGACGCGCTACGGATAGACTGCTGGCCCAAAGTTTCTAACTGATTAATACACATTAACGTAATAGTTTGTCTTTATCGCGAAGTCTTCAGTTCTTTCTAGCACAAAGATCACAGGCTGCAGTAATGAATATTAATTTATTCTTATAATGTTTCATTTTTTATATCAGGTAGGGTACTGTTTTAATTAATTTGCTCTATTTAAATAGTACGACAACACAGGAATATAAATTCAGAGACTGAAGGCGAGATTTCATGGCTGCACAATCCAGTTCAGATTTAATGATTAACGTTAACTTCCATTAAACTGTCCGTAAAGTGACGCTTACCGTTTAAACAATTTAACGTTTTTAGTAACGGGTTAATGATGTATGAAGTTAACTTTTTGGTTAACGCTGTCCACCTCTGTCAAGTACCATAGTGGCAGTTCACAATAATCACTCACCCTGTCTGCCTCGTAAAAAAAAAGATCGCTAAATGTCGTATTCCATTCATTAACGTACATTACGAACAAAGATATTTAACAAAACCGTAACTGCTTGGAAATAGCTATCCAGCCAGGAACTTTAGTTATGACATGGTAGAATTCTTTAAAAGTTGGAGTACTTCATGCTGTTCATGATTTATCTCTTAACATTCCTGATATATTGTTTGTTCTTCTGTTTGTAGTTGTGTTATTGAATGCTGTGTTGTGTTGAGCTAAAGTTCAGTATTAAAGTGAATGTGCAGACACATTTCTTGCAAAACATGTATGAACCAAGAGTGAAATGCTGGCATTTTGTTTTAATTATCATAATATTTTGGTGCTACTTTCAGAATATTGTAGCTGGCCTCCTATTCTTTTCCTTAATGTGTATTTTGGTTTAGTGCAGGCAACTCAACAAAGTTTATGGGGAGTAGTTGTAGCTGCATCTTAGGTCACGTGACACCTTCTTTTAATAAGAGAGGAGACTCACTACAATGCTTAGTCTATGAAATTAGTTGCTAGTTGATGTTTGTCACATGGTGCTACAGTGTTGCCAAATAAGCTATTGAGTACCATTCGGCTGTAGGGGATGCACAACATGGTGGGACACTTCATAAATGCAGTCTTACTTCATAACCAAGTGTTAATAGTGGCAATGCGAAAAGCTTTTTCAACAGCTAATTTTAAGTGATCAGTGACTGGACTGCAGCTGAAAACACATTTTGTAGTTCACAATTTAATCTCACAGAACCTAACCACGTATAATGTACTGTATATTCGGCAAAATGGCATTAAACTATCTCCAGTAGAACTAAAATCATGATTTCTTCATTCACGGTGAATGAAGCTTACCTCTGTAAGCAAACTCAAACATAAAAATCTCAGATGCATTGTTAGAGGCAAACTGTAATTTCTCACTATCTTTGGTTAGGTTACTTATAAATATCCTCACACTGGCTGGTGGTTGTACGCGTTGCTGTGTTACGAACCAATCAGCAGTCCTACTTGGCAATTAATAAGCAGATTCCAATTTAAAAAAATCCTTATCGGATGAAAAATAAGAGCGATAAAAAGTCAATATTGTTATGAAACATACATAACAAGGTATTAGAACTTAAACATTTCAATACGCCACTGTGGCTGTCAAAAGGTTGCCTCAGAGTTTCAAATAGCCGCTCAAAAGTTCTTTAATATCTTTATTTGAAATTAACTATGCTTTTCTAAAGAACAGTGCACATATTCTAGAAAACCAATAAAATATTAATTACCAATACCTTCAGGTACATTTGAAAAAGCAACGTACCCTTCTATTAAAATTTTTATATTAAAATAGATTTTCATAAAGTAAATTGGTGTAGTTATTTTGCAGTGTTCCACTTGAAAAAAAACTTTCGAGAATTTGGCCCGAAGACGAAAAAGGTTGAGTATGGCTGCTCTAGGTGGTGTTGCCGTGACACAGCCGCTGACAGCCACTGCTGGGCCGCATGGTGTGCGTTGACTCAGCGGCCTGGCTCCGTCTGTACAAGGCAGACACGGTGTACACAGCACTCTCGTTGGGCAGCCGTGTGCTGTGCACGTCGTTCTGCCTTGCGTAAGAAGCAGCGCGCTACGGCGCCTACGGAAGACAGCCTGGTGGCCGAAGGCGATTGTCAGAAGACTCACGTCTCGTGGTCGGAAGAACCCACGCGCATCGTCCAGTTTGAACGTTACGCTATTGCTGTCTCGAACAGGAATCTCCTCGGCGCCCCATTCCCATCTCGTGCGGACGAATTGCAAGGGACCTCAGTGGAGGTCTGCAAAGCTTAGACTTGCTGTCCGATCTTCAATGGTGTCATCTGGACCAGGCGTGGCCCGCTCCACGTAGTCGTGCTGATAGCGGTAGCCCACCGTTACCAAGTGGCGTCAAAGCTGCACATATCCTCGCCTGGCCGTAATCGGATAAGACCATACTAGCACAGACAGTTATGTCCTTTCGCATCCACTATTTACACTGCCTCCTGTGCCGCTTGTGACGCGCTATGCTTAATGTCAACTGCACTGCCGTCGTGCTCAGCAGTTCGTTTGAAAGTATCCCAAGCGGTGAATAGAATATGTGCACTGTTCTTTAGAAAATCATAGTTAATTTCAAATAAAGATATTAAAGAACTTTTGAGTGGCTATTTGAAACTCTGAGGCAACCTTTTGACAGCCACAGTGGCGTATTGAAATGTTTAAGTTCTAATACCTTGTTATGTATGTTTCATAACAATATTGACTTTTTATCGCTCTTATTTTTCATCCGATAAGGATTTTTTTAAAATGCGTGTGCTTTTGCTTGGCGACTTTCCACACGCTCTTTCAACATGGCTCTAATTGCTAACTCTGACGGCATGTACGGCTGTTTACTTTCCGTGTAACGTCATGTCGCCATAGCGAGTTCTTGCTGTACGCTGGCCCTCCTGCTCTCCACTGCTAATTTCTATCAAAATTACTTATTGCTAATTCGAGTCCCTTTACGTTTTCTTTTCTCTGAGGACTGGTGTGGACAGATGTTGCAGCCTGGCCACGTGCCTTCACCAAATCACTGCTTTACAAGATCATTCGTCTAGATAATGTGTTTTACATTGTCCATGGTTCACAGTACGAGGGTTGTTTTTTAAGTAAGTACCTTTTTTTTAAGATACAAATACTTTTTTAAAAAACCTTATATTTTCTGATTCTACACACTTTTACCTATTTTTCTACATAGTTTCCTTGTTTATTTAAGCACTTGTCATACCGTACAACTAAGTTTTTAATTCCCTCTTCAAAGAATTCGGCCGCCTGCTCCGACAGCCAAGAGTTCACGGCCGCTTTCACTTCATCGTCGTCATTGAAGCGCTGCCCGCCAAGGTGGTTTTTCAGGTGCCGGAAAAGGTGAAAATCGCTAGGAGCAAGGTCGGGACCGTATGGTGCATTGTCCAAAACTTCCCAGCAAAAAGAATTAATCAAATCCCAAGTCTTTTGAGAGGTGTGAGGCCTAGCGTTATCGTGCAGGAGCAAAACTCCTTTTGTCAGCATGCCGGGCATTTTGTTTTGAATTGCTCTGCGGAGCTTCTTTAGAGTTGCACAGTAGGCATCTGAGTTGATTGTCGTTCCTCGTGGCATTAAGTCCACTAGCAAAACACCGCGCCGGTCCCAGAACACATTTGCCGTAATTTTGCGCTTTGACCTTGACGGGTGAGGTTGTGTGTCACCATTCCATGGACTGTCGCTTGCTTTCGGGAGTGATATGGGATACCCATGTTTCATTTCCAGTAACAATTTGACTGAACATGTCATCCCCTTCTTCATCGTAACGAATCAAAAAGTCCACTGAAGTGGCAAATCTCTTCCCTTTGTGGTCCTCTGTGAGGAGTCTGGGTATCCAGAGAGAACACAGTTTCTTAAGACACAATTTTGTACAAAACCGATCTTGAAACTTGTGGAAATTCCAAAGAAAGAGTGGAAATTGTGAATCTTCTGTCCTCACGAATCTTTGTTTCGACTGCAGCCACCAAATCATCAGTGATCGCAGAGGGCCGGCCTGAGCGTTCTTCGTCATGGACGTTTTGACGGCCATTTTTAAACTCTCTAACCAATTGACGCACTTTACCTTCACTCATTGCATTCAAGCCATAAACTTCTGTTAACTGACGATGAATTTCTGCAGCTGATAGGCTTCCCGCGGTCAAAAAAAAAAAAAAAAAAAAAAAAAAAGTATCACTGACCGTATCTCACACACGGCGGACGATTCAATAATCGTAAACATTATAAAGTAGCATCACAGAATAAGGAGTACACAGAAAGGAAACTCCCGCTGCAGTCTGTCGTCCAAAATTTAGTGCGCATGCGCGGAATCGGCCATCTTGAAAAGCAGTAAACGCGAGTTTCCTCCCTGCTCTATGGCGTGGTAATGCGCCATCTTTGTTTGTTAATGGTTTATTTTAACTGCCTGAATCGCATAAAAGTAAACAAGTATTTGGTACAGTGCAGTGAAAAGAAAGAACTGTGTGTCAGTAGTTGGAGCTGTTCCGTTTTTATTATGAGCAGCAATAAAGGAAAAGGCGGTCAATGGTGTTAAGCACCTATTTGCCGCAATAATTCGAATACAAATAAGGATATAAGTTTCTTCACCTTCCCAAAAGATGCTGAGCGGTAATTGAAGGTCGCTATCTGTAATAAAAGGTAAATGTTATCAGTTACGAATGAGAGCAACATGTGCATAATTATTAAAAGTAGCCTTGCTTCTTCTCTTGACGATAACTCTCGCTGTTGCTGCAGCAGTTCAACAGTATCGAAATGTTGAAGTACATTTATATTTTATAATTATAAGTTTAATGTTGCAGGGAATAATATAAAATGAAAAGCAAAGAATAGTGCGTAAGTAGGCAGGTAAAATTTTACTTACGGCATTGGAGGTGTAGTGTGCTCATGTTGGCAACGAATGCTCTTCGGATACTAAAAAAAAAAAAAAAAAAAAAAAAAAAAAAAAATAGATTAAGGGGAATAATTATTTTATGCTGTTCCTGCTCTATGGTTGACAGATTCTTCTATATGCCCTTCTCCGATCAGTAAATTTATTATCCTCCTAAAGAAAAAACAACTTTTCCAACATTAAAACACACCTACATCACTGCCATAAGTAAAGCAGTTGCAAAGTCGCTTTCTTGTTTATAACTAATTTCCGAAACAAACCTTCGCGTTATTTGGGATTTTTCTAGAGATAAGCACCAAATAAAACGATCATTGATTCCATCGTACATTTACGTAGTTGTACGTATTAAAATTTAGGCCTACTATTTTTTCGTTGGATTACAATTAGGAGCAGGAACAGGGCGCAAAATAGATGAGCGCATAATGAAAAGCTGTTTCCTTTCGTAAAAGTGGGTGAGATAAGCTGCGGTTCGTAAAAAGTCCATTTCCAGCCAAAGTACTAAGTGGCTATAGTTCCGCGTTTACTGCTTTTCAATATGGCGTCGAGCACAACGCTTGGTAACATACAGATCAAAGGCGCCGCCCCTAGCTTTCCTTTCTGTATGCTCCCTATTCTGTGGTAGCACAGCGATACGTACACGTCAGCTAGAGAGCTGCAACTGGCATCAGTGTGAACGGGAAGGATGCCGGCAAGTGTCGTGGTGGCTAGTTGCGGCGTCCGCGCGAACTACGGGATTATACGTGCGAACGGCCCTTACTTAAACAACAACCCTGGTATATCATGTGACTATCGCAGGACGAGCTATGATTTTCAAAATTCCAACTCTACGAAAAGTAGTCGCTTTGTAAGACACTCTACTATGCGGGTACTGTTCTGGTAACACAGTTGCGGTTTGTCGATTCTGGGTATCACTGGATCGTTCTCCATCAGCTGAAACGACCTAGGCGGTGAGTTAATGGGAAGAGACAGCGGAGGAAGCGCAAGGCGGGTGGGTGGCGCGCGGATCGCGTGACGGCGTTTAGAACTGCGGGGAGCCCGCGATAGCCGACGCGGATGCCGCGCAGATAGGGCGCGGCGCTCCGCACGCGACCTCTGCAGAGACACGGCCG
Source organism: Locusta migratoria (assembly GCA_026315105.1). NCBI lineage: Eukaryota > Metazoa > Arthropoda > Insecta > Orthoptera > Acrididae > Locusta > Locusta migratoria. Next base: position 810,547,380 of record CM048744.1, on the reverse strand, counting down.
CGGCGGTCTGAAACTCCAGAAACACGCTCATCAAGTAGAAACGGAGTAGCAAACAGTGAAACACAGAAGGAAAGGGGGCAATAGACCAGACTCCGCGTGACGTCATTATACTGAAACCAAGGAGGTTAGAATAAAGTGAGATGTCATTTTCTATGTCTAGAACATACGTCAGTTCAAACCTGTCCGCCATCTTGGGCAGTTCTGGAATGCTATTTCTCCTTTAAAACTATGCGTTAACTCGACCCTCTTACTGTTAATGCACTGAACTGACAGTCACTGCATAGTACCTCTAATAAAATTCCTCCATGGTCCCCTATTCATTGCTAACATTGATGTCTCGTCTGATGTTATGCCATTTACTTCAAAATCATTCTGCACCGAATCTAAGTACTATCTTCTTAGGCGAGCATGGGTAGTCCTTGCAGGTGCGGTGATCACTGTGTCCCCAGTGGTGTAGGGGTCAGCGCAACTGCCTAGAAAGCAGGAGACCCGGGTTCGAATCCCGGCTGGGTACACATTTTCAGCTTTGCCCAATCGCAGTTGAAGTCATATATTCTATGAATATCAATAATAACAGCTGCAGGATCACAAGTGACGTCTGTCCTTTCGGAACAGACGCCACATGTATATATATAATATGCCGGTGACGGGCAATGATCCTATCGTTAGTGGGGAGGGGTGGGCAAGTTTGAAGCCCTTACTCTTACGGGAATTAGTTAAACTACGAGTTTGAGTACTATGGGCAGGGCGAAGCTGGGAATTTGTATCTGACGGGAGGCGAGCATGGGTAGTCCTTGCAAGTGCGGTGATCACTGTGTCCCCAGTGGTGTAGGGGTCAGCGCAACTGCCTAGAAAGCAGGAGACCCGGGTTCGAATCCCGGCTGGGTACACATTTTCAGCTTTGCCCAATCGCAGTTGAAGTCATATATTCTATGATTATTAATAATAACAGCTGCAGGATCACAAGTGACGTCTGTCCTCCTTTCGGAACAGACGCCACATGTATATATATATTCTTAGTCTACCTCGACTCCTCTTACCCTCCGCTGTCTAGCTCGTGCCCCTCAGGGGCACAGCATTAATTTGCTGAGTACGGGCATGGCGAACCCGGGATCCTGAGCTGTGGGTTGTGTCGCGCCAAAAGTCCGCTGCACCGTAAGCTCTGTGCGTGCTTCAACGACCATCGTTCGGCGCGACGGTGGAACGTTGTACGTTTCAGAGCCCGAGGTTCTTGGCTTAATCGCCCGGGTCGCGAGAACTGTAGAAACAAAAAAAAAAAAAAAAAAAAAAAAAAAAAAAAAAAAAAAAAAAAAAAAAAAAAAAAACCCTCAATCTCAAGGTGTGCCGAGGAGATGCATGGCTGTTGAGGATGAACAGTCGTTAGCGAGCAACCTCTGAGGAACCTGCCGCACCTCAGTTGTATAAGGATTACCCAGGCAAACGGGGCTCTGCCTGAGTGGACCTTATTTCCCTAGCTGCTCGTGGGACGGAAATGAAACGAGCCATAAATAGCGTGGGCGGTCGCAAAAACGCCGTCTCTAAGAGAGGAAGAAACGAATTTAATGGTGCACAGTATGACCCCAGATCGTTCCCTTCCCTGGCCACACCTTGGGACGAACGTCGGGTCCTTAACCGATCTGAGCCTTACTCGCCCTAGTACTTAGTCTGTACTCGGGCTGATGGGGAATCTTTTACTAACACCAAGCCGCAATTTTTTTGTTGAGACTATTGTAAATCGATTTGGTTAAGTGGCATCATTTTCAAAAATGTGAAGCGGATCTCTCTTAATACAAGCGGCATCCCCTGCACAGTCAAAGGCTTTACTTGCCTGCGACAAGCTAGGAGACGTCGCCGTAAGTTTCACGCCGCATAAGACGCTCAACATGATCTAGGGCTTAATATTCCACCGTGATCTCCTGTCACAGACTAACAACGAATTGCGCGCTGACTTAGAGCGGCGAGGAGTTGAGGAGTTCACTTGTCCGGCGCATCTAAGGGGACCGAAAGATCGCAGGGCTGCCACCGGTGCATTTATCTTGGCCTTCGAAGGCGATGTACTGCCTGAGAAGGTCAAGATAATGATATACCGGTGTGAAGTAAAACCGTACATTCCTCCCCCTATGCGATGCTTTCGGTGCTGAAAGTTCGGGCATATGTCCTCCAGATGCACTGCCAGCCCCACATGTAGAGACGGTGCGCGTCCATCACACCCGGACGCTCCGTGCACACCTCCTCCTGTGTGTGTGAATTGTGGGCTGCAACATACACCTTGCTCGCCGACCTGTAGTGTGCTCCATAAAGAACGAAAGATCATGGAATTCAAAACCCTGGACAGATTAACGTACTCAGAGGCCAGACGAAAGTATGAGCGTCTTCATCCCCTTCGGATGTCGTCGTCCTTTGCTGACATTGCGTCGTCTCCGATTATATGGGGACGTCAGCCTCCCATGTCTCGCCTCCGTCTGTGGCCCATGTGGGCCGACAACATCAAACTGCCCCCTTGATTATTGGGGGCCCTTCTTCTGTTGCACCCCCCCCCCCACTACCTCCTGTGGGGGCAACTGCCCCACGACCGTTGGGCACTCGTCCCCAACACCCAGCCGGAGAAGAAGCAGCCTTTTCCGGCACCTCTCGCCCGGAAGGGGTCCTTGGGCTCCCTTCCTCCTATGGTTTCTCCTACTGATAATGTGGGTACCAGTGAGTGGCTGACACAGCCACGGACTTCGAGTCATGGTCGTAGGGCTTCAAGGTCCTCCTCAGTCCCTGAGGCTGCCGAGGCCCCAAAGCCCTCCCAGCAAGAGAAACCAAAAAAGGAGCGAGAAAAGAAATCTAAGACTGCTAAGCAAACGGATTTCACGGTGGAAACCGTACCACCACCACATTTTGCAACCTTTCAATCGAATCTGCCATTACAAGTAAGTCATCCGCATATGCGAGACTGCTTATTTTGTTTTGACCTAATTTAATCCTGCCCTGCCACTCTACTGTTTTTAACATATGATCCATGCATAATATGAACAACAGTGGTGACAGGTTACAGCCTTGTCTTACCCCTGAAACTACCCTGAACCATGAGCTTAATTTGCCATCTACTCTAACTGCTGCCTGACAGTCTACGTAAAACCCTTTAATTGCTTGCAGAAGTTTGCCTCCTATACCATAATCTTGTAGAACTGTCAGTAGCTTTCTCTTAGAAACACGGTCATAAGCCTTTTCCAGATCTATGAAACATAGATAGCATTCTCTGTTCTAATATACTTTCTCGAATAAATAGTAATAAATACTCATCATAATGTATTTGAAAACTTAATTTTCAACGGCTAATTTGCACTCTTAACACGTTGTACATCACGGCAAACCCGTCGGACGTTTTATTCCCGTTTTAAGTTACATGAAACATAAGCTCTACAATAAGAACATTACCGAAACTTAGCAATACGGCGGAGGCATAATTCACCTTTTCAGCATAAGTGCGTATCCCTGTATTCTAACCAAGCCCCTCCCATGCCGTGGTGGAGAATAGTGGCGACATTCCACCAATTGATGCATCTGATCACCACACATTTGCATGGATGAAACCTAGTGCTGGGCTTGTGATTTGAAGTATGTGAGTCGCAAGAAGAGCAAAATGAAACTCAAAATACAGAAATGTTTCTTTGAAAAGTATTCTTAAATGAATGAAGTTTCCTCATTACCGATATACGTCAGTATAGACACACGAAATTTAAGAATGAAAGGCTCTTTTCTGACAAACTGGAGCGATTTTGCATCGAGTTATTTCCATAAGATTATTCCATGAAACTTGTAAAGTACCAGAAGGTACGATTATTGCCGGCCGCGGTGGCCAAGCGCTCTGCGGCGCGCCAGTCACGGTCTGCACGGCCACTACGGACGGGGGTTGGAATCCCCCTTCGGGCATGGATATTTGTGCCGTATTAGCTAGTTCATAAGTAGTTTGTAAGTTTAGGGCCTGATGACCCCGTAGTTAAGTCCCATAAGCTCTACAAACATTTGGTACAATTATTTTATAATCCACAGAATTTTCTGTCAGGTCATCTTTACTTTTTGCCGAACACTCTGAACGTTTTGCACGCTGATTTTTGTACAGCACAATTTTGTCTAAATCCCTCTCTATATTAAGTAGAATTTTTCTTTCAACTTACTCGAATTTGGGTATGAATAATTGTAATAACCCGAATAAATTTAGATAGGCATTTCTTCCGCTCATTACTATGAGATATTACCTCTTAATGTGATTGAGTATGCAACATTCGATCAAATATTTGAACGGAGTACAATCACCACCTGTTAAGTGTCTAAAAGCAATTATCCGATCTATCTCTGGATCATATATATGATTAAAAAATCTAAATACCTCTGATATGCCTAGTTCTTCATTCATCTCAACTTAGTACATTAATCGTGTTAGTATTTTTAGTAATTTATATACAAATAAAATATAACTACGTGACATGCAACAAAGTACTTTTCTCAGTTTTAGAGAATCATTTGTAAGACGAAACCAAAACAAAAACGAACGATAATGATTTATTATTTCTCCACTAAAATACTATAGGATATACAAGTAATGACTGATCTGTTAAGTACAACATTCTTTCATCTGCGTCTTTGTTTCCATTCTTACGGTTACAATTAAAAGCAGCACACGATCGAACCACGTATACGCACTGTTTCCCTGCAAATGGCGGCTTCTGTCACTTTCAATGCGGGGGCGCGACACTAGTGCCAGCGAGCGGTCTCGTTTTTATTTAGTATTTCTATGATTCTAACCTTCTAGACTGAAATCAAGCCCTAAGGGGCAGGCTGCGAACAGCGGGAAAACTGAAGAGCGCTTCAGCGGCCATTATGGTGGCAAACTTCCGCGCAAACTTTAAATGTGCGTAAGATTCTTCTGATCAGAGTGTGTATGTGTTCGACTTAAGTCGCGAAAACTATGTCTCATTTAAATAAATAACTTCAAAACAGCTTCAGAATCTTTGAATGTATACCAACCATTGGTTGTGTGTGAATGTATTACACTTACGCTGTTACGCTGTAGAAATCGCCCAACATTGTTTCTTCTTCTTAATCAAACCACATTATACCATTTATTTTTTTTAACGTTCTAAGTGCAGCATATAAACGGAATGTATCATCAGACACGATTTTGTGGCACTTTCTGATGAAACTTTTGTACACACATTAATTTCGGAAGAGATTCACAACACTTTACGTCTTTGCGTGAGTGCCTGCTGTACTCTGAAATATTTAGGTATTTTATAGCTTGAAAAAATGAAACAGGGTCGCTTGAGGGCTAATGTTAAACACTGACAGTGAAATTGAAATATCCCGTCACATACATAACTGTAACTGTAAAATAGCGCCTTACCTTGTGAATACAACAACCAGACACTATGGTCTGCTGCGCGCCAGTCACGATCTGCACGGCTACTACGATCGGGGGTTCGAATCCCACCTCGGGCATGGATATTTGTGCCGTCCTTACTATTAACAAGTTCATAAGTAGTTTGTAAGTTTAGGATCTGATGACACCGTAGTTAAGTCCCATGAGCTCTACAAATGTTTGAACATCTAGATTTTGTGAGTAGCAAAAATAATCCTTACATTTGAAAAAGTGGTGCTCGGCCACTCCGCTGCGGCTCAAGTTCACAATGTGCATAGAGTGTGGTTATGTGTCATTCATGTATGGAACCGTACATAGTTCTGGAAACCCCCTTTAGTTCTTATACCTATAATTATGTAAAGCAAAAGACCTTTAAATTCTGCGTTACAAGTTGCTAATATTAATTTCATAAACAAAAATTCGAACTGAAGTGAAGCACTTGATCTCGTGACTCCAATAGTTATTTTCCACAATCATATAATGAAACATTTTGAACTTCCTGTCCCCCAGTACTGCCTAAAGTAGCTCGTTTATAAGAGCTGCCAGCATTCTGAAAGCCTGTTATTTGTCTCATTCAATGCTATATTTTCTTGACCAGCGACCTGTTAAGCAAGAGTAACTATCTCTGAACACAAGTAGTAGGGCTACTTGTATTTCTGAGAAATATAAATGGGGAGACAGTATTGGTTCTTTCTATTTCTTTCTTAAATACGTAAATCTATTTACGCAGTTAAACTCTGAGCAGCTCTTCACCATCGTGCTTCATGTATAACGCAACAGTCAAACAGTACGGACATGGCTGTTGTCAATTGCGTATATATACCGCAGTATCTACATAATGCGCGATTTATCTGTCAACTACACTCGTATTTACCTTAACGCTTCCCACTATCATGGCGGCCGTCCGAAAGTTCAAATTATCCCGTGACAGCAGCGCCGTCTAATTATTTTTACAACATGTTTGACTGAAACCAACTTCTAAATCACGTGACTCGGGACACGAAACTATTTTTCATTATGAAAATTGCTAAGAGGAACTGACATTTATATATATATTTTTTTTTTAATTTGTAGCTTAGATTAAACTTAAAATTTAGGAATGTAACGTCTTATGGTATTGTTATTACACATTTAGTATTACAATTAACGTTATTTCTCCGGAATTCCTAATAATAATGCCACAGTTTTTATTTGTTCCTAGCAGACAAGCAACAGCCTGTACGTTTAACTGAATACTTGTGTTGAACTTTGAATCGTTTAGTTTGCACCTTCCACAAAAGTAGAAGACGAACTATCAATTTCACAAGCTGTAGGCCTATCATTTTTCTTACGATTCTTCATCAATGTGAGTTAAATGCTTTATAATGCTTTTACAAAGTCTGGAATCAGTTCGTATCCACAATTTCTGATTTTAACACACTATAAGCTTTTATCTGTTATGAAGTTTGGGCCAATAATGTTTCAGTACGTAAAGAAAGTAAAATATTGGTTATATTTAATAAAATAATTTGATGGGAAAGTATTAACGTTGCACTCCAGAAATACAATTTGTTTTATTATTGTAATGAATAGTCTTTATCTTTCATTAGCTGCGTATAATGTTATTATAAGCAGATACGAGTATGTGCCAGAAATGACATACTCATTGACAAATTCTGTCAAGACCATTTTAAATAGTCCTGTCGATATCCACTTCAAAAATTGCAAAATAGGAAAAAATTCATAGTGCAACACACCTGCTGCAAATCTCCAATTGTAAAAGAATTGCCTAAACGCTTAACCTCATCACACGTAAATACTACATTCATTGCATTAGTTTCGAGTACTTTTGGAGAAATACCGCTACCTACACTAAAACATTTGCAAAATGTTATCGTTAACCTCAATGCTTCTTAGAGTTATAACTGAGAAAACTGTTACTCGTTAAGTCTTAAAATCAGTCACGCGGTATAAATATTAAGTGTTGGTTTCACACCACCATAAGGCAGAGGTGCAGTCTACCGTACCTTCCGTCTATGTATCTGGGTTATGTCATGAAATGACGACCATTCGTAAAGCCGAAAATTTTGTCATGTAACATATGAAGCAGATAGAGAATTTTTACAGAAGAAACTACGACATCCTTAATGAAACTGTCACTCTGCAACGGAGTGTGCTCTGATATCAAACTTCCTACCATGTTAAAACCTCTGTGAAGTTTGGAAAGTAGGAGTAAAAGTACTGGCAGAAATGAAGTCGTGTCGGAATAGCTCAGTGGTAGAGCACTTGCCCGCGAAAGGCTAAGGTCTCAGGTTCGACTCCTGGCACATAATTTTAATCTGTCAGGAAGTTTTATGTGATATCCATACTTTCAACAAACGAGGGGGTACCCGAAAACGAGAATACGTTGCCGTGAGCGGATCTTGTGAGGTGCGTATTTTTGCAGCTAGGGATGTAACTGAAACTTATTGGCAGTTCAGTTCCGCTTGTGTTGTCGACCTGTCTCTCATGTGAAATGCTAGTGCTGTTTTGTTCTTGTTTCGTTTTCTTATAATGGCAAGTGTAAGTGAACAACGTGCAGCAGAAAAATTTTGTTTTCTAGTCAGTAAAAATGATGGTCCTTGAATATTGACATTAGGAGAAAGACTACAAGGAGTTTCCTCGATATAAAAATGGTAACACGTCGATTGAGGAGCAACCTCATTTCGGACATCTGTCAACTTCTCTAATCGAAGAAACTATTTTAAAAATTCCTGTGTCCGTGCCCGATGGGAGACTTTGGAGTAAAAATGTTGCTGCCAAGATTGTTTCTAGACATCTCACTGAGAATCGAAAAGATCATCATCATCATTAGAGACTGCTTATGCCTTTCAGCGTTCAGTCTGGAGCATAGTACCTCTAATAAAATTCCTCCATGATCCCCTATTCAATTCTAACATTGATGCCTCGGCTGATGTTATGCCTTTTACTTCAAAATCATTCTGCACCGAATTTAAGTACCTTCTTCTTGGTCTACCTCGACTCCTCTTACCCTCCGCTGCCGAGCTCATAAGTCTCTTAGGTAACCTTGCTTCCCCCATGCGTGTAACATGACCCCCACCATCTCAGTCTATTTGCTCCAACTGCTTCATCTATGGTGTTAATTCCCAGAGCGGTGCACCGCTAACTTAGTCTTGGTACTTACTTCCTTCTTGCAGAAGAGAGTAGATCTTAGCTGAGCACTCACCGCATTAGCTTTGCTGCATCTCGATTCCAGTTCTTTCACTATGTTGCCATCCTGTGAGAAAATACATCCTAGGTACTTGAAACTGTCTTCCTGCTCTAACTTTGTTCCTCCTATTTGGCAGTCAATCCACTGACATTACTTTCGTTTTGGAGATGCTGATCTTCATATCATAATCCTTGCACCTCTGATCGAGCTCTGATATATTAGTTTGCAACCTTTCAATTGAATCGGCCATTACAAGTCATCCGCATATGCGTGACTGCTTATTTTGTTTTCACCTATTTTAATTCCGTCCTGCCAGTCTACTGTTTTCAACATATGATCCATGAATAGTATGAACAACAGTGGTGACAGGTTACAGCCTTGTCTTACCCCTGAAACTACCCAGAACCATGAGCTTAATTTGCCATCTACTCTAACTGCTGCCTACGTAAAGCCCTTTAATTGCCTGCAGAAGTTTGCCTCCTATACCATAATCTTGTAGAACTGACAGTAGCTTCCTCCTAGGGACACGGTCATAAGCCTTTTCTAGATCTATGAAAAATACATACAATTCCCTGTTCCACTCATAGCACTTTTCCATTACATGCCGTAAGATAAAGATCTGGTCTTGACAGCCTCTAAGATGCCTAAACCCACACTGATTTTCATCTAAGTTTCCTCAATTAATACTGGCACTCTCCTTTCAACACTATCTGATAATATTTTGCCTACAACGCTAATTAAAGAGATACCTGGATAGTTGTTACAATATTTTCTGTTTCCATGTTTGAAAATTGGCGTGATTACCGCTTTCGTCCAGTCAGACGGAACTTGTCTCGATTCCCAGGCCTTCTCAATTATCCTGTGTAACCATTTGAGACCTGATATTCCACTGTATTTAACGAGTTCCGGCTTAATTTCGTCCACCCCAGCCGCTTTATTGCACTGTAATCTACTGAAAAGATCGTCAAGATAAAATGTATGGTTTGTAACAATAGTGTGAAACTTTCATAATTTCTAGTGGTGACTCATAGAGTTAATACTAAGGACGGCACAAATATCCATGCCCGAGGAGGGATTCGAACCCCCGACCGTAGTAACCGTGCAGACCGTGACTGGCGCGCCGCAGACCGTTCGACCACCGTGGCCGGCTACTCACAAATAAACCTACCTGTCACTCGCCGATTTTTTTAAATTTGAATAAGCTGTATTACATGACAAATTAAGGGACACGTTTTTTCTAACGGTGGTAGAATCTTATTTTCGGAGTGAAAAGACTCTCCAAACTTGAGTCTAAAATGCAAAAATTACGTTGAGAGATTACTATAAGACGAAAATCGGCTTAGATATATTGGGAGTGAAATGTAAGGGCCAATTACCCTTAAAGTGACCAATTTATTTTCTAAAAATGTTTTGATTTAATCGAAGTATAATCTATTAAAGCTACACAAGAGAGGCTAATTAAGACGTAAGTATTTTTGTATCAACATTTGGAGGGTAAACAACCCCTTTATTACCACGCTCGTTTCATATTGCCCACGAAACATCTTGTGAATCTATATTTCTGAACTGTTTCATATCTTTAATATAACGGTATTTAAACTCGCTGAATACGTATCTGAAATCAGATTCTCAAAATTCAATATTGCTTATCCACCATAGTGGACGAAAATTCGACAAAATTCTTGAATAGACTGTAACTCGACATCCTACATTCAAAATACTGTAAAATGTACTTTTGAAGTAACAGTGAATAAAAGTAAATAAACATGTTAAAAAGTTTTATTAGCTTTAACGTTAGTGTTGCCCGTGATTTAGCGCGTGGAGGTCGCACTGCCAGATTTACATGGAAAGTATGAAATATTGTCCAAAAAATTAAAAATAAATTATTTCTTAGTTAGCCTTTATTTGGAAATTTTAATAGAGTCACTTCGATTAATGTCATAATTTTTTAGCCTGTAAAATGGCCAGTTTAGGTGTGGTTGTCACCCTACTTCATACTCCCTCTCCAATATACCCAGGTCGGTATTTTCTCAAAAGATACTTTCATACCAAAAATATTTAAAATCGCTTTACTAATCTCTATCGGAAGTCTTCTATTTGAGCCCCAGTTTTGGAGGGGCCGTTTCAACCCTTAAACATGTTTCATCTCCGCTAAAAGAATACGTGTGGTCTGGTTTCTCATGTAATATATCATACGCAACCTACCTAAGTAGGTTTACGTATCCGTATAGAACGTATGATGGTGTTTTCGGACTGAACTAAATAGTTAGGCCATCAGTCCTCTGTTGGAACCTAAGACGTCACAGCAAAATTCTTAACGAAGTACGCGACTATGAAAGTGTTAGTGAAAATATTTGACGTCAGCTGATATTAGGCGGTACCCACTAGATATAGGTACAGCAATGGACTTACGACGACACTCTAATTGCGATGTCTCCAAATATAGCTAACTATGTGCTCCGTCTGGGGCTCACACATGAAAAGGAACCCAATAAAGATCTTATTTGTGTCTTGCGTTACCAGTAGCCTCTATGTACTTAAATATGCAGTTACGAGTTTCAAAATTGGTCAGGGAAAGGGACTAACTCCCCGGCGGAGGCACATCACACGACCGGTAAGCCTATATTTTACTGTTCTCGCTATTACACGTCGAATGATCGTCGGTGATATGCGCAAATGTTGACATAAAAGTTTTCTGGGTGTTGTACCGCGTGTTACATTATGACGCGGTAAAACTTCCAGGAAACGTTTACGTCAGCTGACTCTGGCCGCGGAAACCTAAACTCTTATATGCGGAAATATGTTTCTAGATTGGGAATAGAACCCAAATCTCCTGTTTCCAACCGTACACTTTTATACGTACCGATAAAATCACAGAACGGCACTGTCTCACCGGACGAACCCACACTGATACCTAGACGGGTTAAAAGAGCCTCCTATTGCAGTTCGGATGAAATTGCTGATTCGACCCCTCACGGCATTGAGCGAATTTGCGAGTGGAGGGGAAATGAATAACTCCGGCAATGTGCAACATGTGGTATTGTGGGTTGGGCGAGAGGCTTGTAAGCGCAGTCCATGCCGTTGTGTGGAACCACGCTGCATTCATGACGTAAGCAGGATGTCGAGTTCTATTCCAGTCCCAGGCAAACATTTTCGTACATCACCGTTGATCATTCCAAGCCTGTTGGCAGATTACGTCAATTTCACTGACAGCTTGCGACCTTCCTATCGGTACCAATAAGAATTAGGCAGTACATTACTCAGGGTAGTAAAAGGTTTATGGCTCTATGTGTCTATTCATTGGGGTGAGTTATGTATGTCAGCTTCTATGTTCTAAACAGCTACCCAAACTTTTAAAATAAGATCAATAATTAATCTGTAGTTTAGCCAGTATATCAATCTGCATATGATGACGTGAAAAATTTATCTAAACAAACATTAAATCTCTGAATAACCAACGAAAAGGATTGTAAGATTATGTCCAGAAGAGGTTCATTCACGAAGTAATTCTTTATAAATAGAGTTTCTCTTTTTGGACATGAAAATGCGGGCGTGGTCCTACTTTATACATTGGTAAATAACTGTATATTTCCCCAATTATTGATCCTGTGAGGCACCATAAGTATCACACGCACTCGTAAATTAGTGAAGTCCATCGAACATTTCAGTTCCAAATTAATCCGCGATTACAGTATTTGTTATAAAACACAGTTTGTCACCACACGTTTACACGATTGTTGATTTATCACAGTTTCACAGCCCTACTACCGTCCATAGTTTACCACTTTTCAACCAGAGACTGAGTTCTGCAGTCACAGTCCCGTAAATTTTCTAAGTTCACACTTACCTACCTCTTAAAATCCCAAGTTCGTAAAGCGGCTTCAAACCGCTCAGAGTGACAACCTATCACCACCGCGTCCAAGTTACGAATTCCTTCCCAAGCGTTCGAAAGCGTGCTCTACCTGCTCCCAAAATGATGTACTTCCGCTCATCCTAACGCCTCATCTCTAAAATACAATTTCCCTTCCACAATATTATACATTTGAATATCACAGAATTAAATGCTTTGACCACCTCCCTACAAACGTTGTTTACATTTAACAAACAAAAATATATATTTAACAATACTAAAATAGGTTGAGACTGAAGCTCTTTGCTCAGGTAGCTATTAAGCAGGGCGTCTGACTGTTGCAATATGCTGCCGCCGTCGAAATGTAGTTACAAAAATAAGATTTAACTTATCATTGCTTTTTATGTAAATTTATTCAGTTCTTGTCTACAAATACATATAACTGTTTATGTATAAATTATCTGATGCATATCTACTATTTTTAGTCGGCCATGAAATATTTAAGAGGCAATCAACAACATAAAACGAACGTTACTAAGAATAATATTAAATATAATAAAATACATATATAAATGTAACGTGCTTTGCTGGTTTATGATTTGTGTTTCAGTGTTAGAATATATGTTATGACACAAGAATATTACTACCTCAACGAACTGCAGAGTAAGAGAATAAAACAAACTTTATTGAAAATATACGGAAATAAAATGGCGTGTCTCATAAAATAGGTAGCATGGTGCAATGCTGCTTCTTGAACTGTTACTGATAATAAGTCTTATAATACTGTTATTAGAGTACTGAAATTTATTGGCATTTAATCTGTAAGGGATATTGACATTGTAATTATAGCTTATGATTCTCCCACGCCTCCTGAATCCATTCATATAATTGTATTTGCCGTATGATCATTGTAATTCAATTGCAATCTGGGATTGCCACCCTCGCTAATCCAAGACCGCCGTTTCCTGTTTCTGAGCAGATTCTCCTAAAGACTTCATTCACTAGGTCCAAATTGTTAGCCGGCCGCCTGGGGAACCCAACAGTTTACCAGAAGTTGCTTTTCACATGGAAACAATCAGCTTCCCAATTTATCTGTAATGTCACAAGCTTCTCTGTCAGTCCCCTTAATATAGTTTTCTCGGTCTGACAGACGTGTTGTATTCATGGTGCGCTGCGGCGTGCGGCAAGTTTATGAGGACATACAGTGGTTGCACGAAGGTGGGTGGTCTAATACTGTTGTTTGAAACGAAGATTGTTTGAAACAAGATAAATATGTTAGCTAAACATGAGTCTGGAAACGTGTTCTTCCTGAGATAAACATGTGTTTATAGGAAGGGCTGCGCGACTTTTGGTGGAGAATATTAGATCAAATGTTCAGATATTGTAGATGCTTGACTTCGTTCAAGGCAAGAGAGCGATAGAATTTGTTATTAATTGTGAAATAATTTATTCCAAAATCGCTGTTGAATACTGGATTCAGAAAATCTGTTTCCACAAAACTTTGTTGCTATATTTTAAAATGTTGTGTTGCAGATCTAAAGATGGCAACGAAGTTTTGTCGAAACCAATAATTTGGATTAAAGTTGGGAACAGTTATCTTGGCATACGAGGGTCGTCCACAGAGTAAGTTCCGTTTCTGTTTCTATCCGCGGTTGCGCAACGATCGCTGGTCCGAGCATGCGCGACAATTACTCTGACTCAAGAGAAGACGCTATTCCCAGATCGCTGCTGCCGATATGTGCTTTGTAGTGCTTCTTTATAATGTCAGCCGTGACTGAAAATGCCATCGCATGTGAAATCAGATCTACGATTCGTTTTCTAAATGCAAAGAAAGTTAAAACAAAGGAAATTATTTGCAAATCTGCGAGTTTTACGAACAAAATACTATGAGTGATCAAAGGTTAGAAGATGGGTCAGACTGTTGAATGTAGGGCATGAGCAAGTGTACGATGAAGTACGAAGTGAACGCCTGTCTGTGGTTACTTCTGAAATGATTCATACAATTTCAGAGAAGATTAAGCACAACCGTATGTTTACACTTAGTCTGCTTGCTAAGGAAGTTCCGCAAATTTCACGATCACTAATTCATGAAATTGTTACTGAAAAACTGAAATTTCGAATACTATGCTCACTTTGGATATCCAAAATTCTTAGCGAACAACACAAACAACAACGGATGGGCAGTGCACGGGGACAGAAAAGGCATTTTACTGATTGATTTATTATCACCAGCCCAACAATGCACATGTTTACTACGACACCATTAAGAAATTGCGCCACTCAATACAGAACAATCGCCTAGCATTATTGTCAAAAGGTATTTTTTTTTCCCATGATAATGCCGACCTCACACGGCGAATGTGACCAAGCAACTCTTAGGAGAATTTCACTGGGACGTGTTTGATCATCTCCCGTACAGTCCGGACCTCGCTACTAGCTACTTTCATCTCTTCTTACACCTAAAATCTGTCCTTGGTGGCCAACACTTGAACGATGACGACGATCTGAGAGAACATGTAACCATACGATTGAATACACATGTGACAACCTTCTATGAACATGTTGATTTTTGTACAATAAATATTTTTCTTTATCGGTGCACTTTTTTTTTATATAATCAAAGGGCACTTACTTTGTGAACATACCTCGTATAAATATTTAACAACACGAAATTGTTCAAATGTTTCTAATACTAAGAAGCCAAACTGCAGAGGTCTTCAGTCCCTAGATATACAAACTACGTTAACTAACCTATACTAAGGACAACACAAACTAATCTGTTCGAAGAAGGACTCGAACCTCCGACGGGCAGTGGCCGCACTGTCCGATTGGCGTTCCAACAACTGTATTATTAGGGAAGTGCACTGGGATATCCTACTTTCCGTACCTGCCGTTAGCTAGTTTGCAGTCAGTTGTCCGGTCACATTGTAGGCTATGCCAGTTTCGTTTTTTATTTTTTATTTTTTTACATTTTTGTTGTTGTTGTTGTTGTTGTTGTTGTTGTGTGTGTGTGTGTGTGTGTGTGTGTGTGTGATCCTTATGGTGCAGTATTCTTAAAAGTGGGTAAGTTTCATGGCGTTTTACCTTCACACATCACACATAAGTGGCTTCCCTTTTATGTTTATTGAAGCTAATTTTCGTTGTGTTCGTCTGCCTTATCGTACAGTTCTGTCAAAAGTATGTACGTTTCGTAGTGTTTTACCTTCAAACATGTCGGCCTGCGTAATCTAGTGGACAGAGTGGTGGCTTGCATCGAAGGGGGCTCGGGTTAGATTCCCGGTCGAATCGGAGATTTTCTCCGCTCGGGTTCTGGGTGTTTAGTGGTCCTCATTAGTATTTTATGGTAATTGACACGCAAGTAGCGTCAACTCAAAAGAATTGCATCAGCAGGCGGAACACAACCCTAGTTAGGGTCTAACAGCCATAAACACCACACGGTATCATCATCCTCACCTTCATACATAAACGTAATCGCATTTATGATTACTGTTAGTCTGCTGTTTTTATGAACAGATTTACATTTTCTCGTTTACACCATTTTTTGATTGTGGAGGACTACACTTCGTCAGGTAAAAAATCCGGATACGATTTTCTGTTACGATTTAGCGTATGGGGTAGCCTGCGACCCGATGCACTCTACGCTGCAAAATACCCAAAGGACAGAGCGCTCTCTGATAAGCTGTTCGTAAGTTTTCATCAATGCCTTAGTTAGGTTAGCACCACAGACGACTGACAGTGGAAGATCGTATTCAGTCTGCACGCCTGAAATGGACAAACGTATAAGTAAACGCTGGGACAAGTGAGCGACGAATAGGACCAGCGGAGGGCGTATCTCACTGTCTTAACAGGGGTAGTTCATGAACAACTGTTGTACACACATCATGAACAGCGGGTTCAGACCCTAAGGCCACCGGTTTATTACGGCAGGTCGTTCAATGGCTGTTGGAGAAGTATGCCGCAGATCCATTGTTTATATGTTAGATTAGCTGAAAACCCGGCGTTGCCCGGATATTTATTTATTTATTCCTGCCATTTTTCAGGTATATATTCATTTGCATAAGGGCTGTATGTCTGTGAAATCTCCTGGAAATACTGTTGGTAGTAAAGAAGTAATAGATTAAAGCTTGGTGCAGGAAGGGACGATTTTCCATGAACTTTACTGTTTATGTGCTCATATCTCATGAACTAGGTGTCGTAGTGTGATTCAATTTAGAAGGTACACTCCACTATATGCGTGTATAATCCCTGTAAAATTCCCTGCGGCTATAATTTGTAGTGAACAAATTATAAAGTGTAAGGTCATACCGAATGCCGTAGTTTTACTCTATACACAGCGGAAAAGTAATAAGCGAGAAACTTTTTTCCTTTCATCATTTTACTATGGTTTCCAGCGAGAAAATGTTTAATAAAGGTTTGAAATTATGTTTACAGTTTGTTGCAAGTCTCGCCGCATTATATGGCATTTTTTGCGATTTCTATTGGTTATTACGTAATATCTTTTGAACCACGTGCCGTAAGTAATTCTTAAGCATGCAGCAATTATTGCCTCGCGGTATGAAATGTGTGTACGAAATTTGCTTGAAATCGGTCCAATGGTTTAGGAGAAAATGAGCAGCATTGTCGCAAAATGCAGCAGTTTTTCGCGCATCTCATTGTTTATGACGTCATATCCCGCGAACTATATATCGTATGTCATTCTTACACTTACGGCGACCGTCCTCATGGATTGAAGCTTACGTGTTCAAAATTTCATAAAGATTGGAACAAAACTGTAGATTTGAATGCAACACGTACAAACATACGGACACTCTGCTTTATATATTAGATCGTATTTTACGGTAAAGCGTGATTCACAAGTGACGGCGTTATGAATTTCCATAACCAGTACATATGGGCAAACATAAATCCCCAAGTAATTCCCAGACACCGAATGGTTAGGTGTATTTGGCGATAGAGAAATTGAGTCAAACGGTTCTTCCATACCTACAAGTGCGGTGAAGAAAAAAGCTTCGAAAGGAGTTTAGGAACAAATGCGAGATTGAGTGGCAAAGAACAAAAAAACGGGGAAGGTACTGAACCGTATTTCCCTGAGACCCGACAACGTTTAATGATGTAACCCCCAAAATCTCCGAATTTGACAGCAATGTTAGCAGTTCATGGGAAACTGAAGTCCTATTATTAAAGGTTCAGATTAATTGAAGACGGAACGTGCACATGTTACAGGTATAACCAAACTATTGACCATCTGCTTTTAGACTGCTGTAACTTACTGAAACAGAAGGACCATGACACGATTAAGACAGCAGACAAAGGAGGAGGATGGCCCGTCAGTAAATTTGATTTGATACATCAATTCACTACAGACTGTTACAAATTCTGTTATTCATTAAGATTTACCGGTGTGTAAAACTCGTTTGGTTTCTTTATGTAAGGCGATTAATCTTGTACATCTAAAATACCTTCTTTTGAAAATCCTCGCATCTTATGTATCATTTACCAAAGTAATAGCCTAAATTTAAACTTCCAACATGTGATATTACTACGTAATGGAGCATGTCAAAAAATAAATGAAAGGTGAAATGGGGTACTCTCCAGGAAGGATTACAGATGTGGTTCATGCATAATGGCGCTCCAGTGTAGTTTCGGCAAAATGTGTGCGAACATCTTATGGAGGCATTTTAAAACCGCTGAATTTGTCCTGGAGGTCCCACACTTTTGCTTGATTGTTCCCCTGACCAGTGTTTTTTTTTATCCTTTTCGAATATGCAACCCCCTTCCAAATAAAAATATTCTGGGTACCACACCCCCTCTCAACTTCCTCACGAAACTAAAAGAAATTATGTTATCTCAGAGGAAATAAATTCATAAAATACTCTCCATTCCATTATGTGCCGGCTGGTGCAGCAACCAATAAAATTGTTTAGCAATGAAAGACAGTCGTGATTGCAACATTTTTATTAATTTTTTACGCGTTTCACCCTTCTGGGGCGTCCTCAGAAATTCTTAAAATAACTCACCGGATGAGTAGAACCAGACAGGAATTTAGGATTGCTGTCAGATTGTGGCTAACAATTGTAGTTCTACTCATCCGATGTGTTATTTTAAGAATTTCTGAGGATGCCCCAAGAGGGTGAAATGCGTAAAAATAAATAAAAAAGTTGCAACCAAGACTGTCTTTCACTGCTAAAGAAACAAATTTAATCTTCTTTCTTTTGCTTTAGCTTTATTTAAAATGCTGGACGATTTTGTTAAATATATATTTCTCGGAATTGTACATTTATTCTATTTTTATGTGATTTCCGACAGAAAAATATACTTTGTTAACGAGTATTTCGCATTTCGGGCAAGACTCAGAAGTGAATTACGCTCATTAAAAAAAGGTCCTTCTGTACAGACAATTTGTAAAAAAGTAGATCATTTTCCAATTTTTCAGAATTACCTAACTTATTGTATCGAATTCTTTTCCTGATAAAAGTTTTCAGACATTGTTTTTATTCATCATTAACACACTGTTTTGTAAAACAACCTGTGATTCATTAAATTCATAATGAATATTACACAAAGAACTCCCTAATTGTATCATTACATATGATTCACTTAGGCATACGTTTTTTTTTTATTTTTTTTATTATTATTATTATTACTGAACTCCTAGTTTCTTTAAATACTTCCTCCTGTGACGTCGACGCCCAAGCAAGGCTTCGAGACCCTACTGCACTAGACTGTTGGCTGTCGAGACACTTGAAGAAAGTGGCCCACGTATTTCCTAAACACGATTTGCAGACACTACAGAGTCACCTCTATAATGCGTGGCAGCAGGTACTACAACAGTAACGGGGTATGCTTCAAAGAATTCGTCATTCATTACGCCGATGGCCAGAGGGAAACATTGTTATGAATGGACGGCAAGTGGAACACCCCCTACAAACACCTGTTTTTCGCAAAAATTATCTATTTCAGGGAATTATCTTTCCTTGTTTCCATGAATACTGCCACCTCTCAAATCAACAGACACTTAAAAAAACTATAAATAAATGCTTGAATGTAAATGCCGGCGCTGGTCAAGTGTGCGTGTGGGGGCGCTGTATTACACCAGGAGCGCACCTTTGGACTATCCATTATACCAGTCTCCGTAGTTTACCAGAACCCTGTTCTGTGAAGTGTATTTCGTCAGAGGTAAGTGGATTAGAATACGGACAAATGATTAGCGCCCCTATTGCTGTGTCTGAAGTGTTTAATGCTAATTGAGGCAGCGGGGCGAAAATTTATCTCATACAGTGATGCGGAACAATATCATCCGCAATTACAAATCACGGACGATTGGGAGCATTAATGACGTACTCTGAAGAGAATAGTCGTGAAAAATAGCGGCCATCAGCAGCAAAAGTTATTGTACAAGTGAATGTCGTATTCGCGAACTTTGACACTCAACAATGGTGTTCTATAATCTCAGAACGATGGGTCAACGACAATTTCAATTTGAAAACGAGCTACGGATACCGCAAGACATGGAGTATGGAGAAACGGAAGAAAGTCACCTGGTTGTACGAGTCTTATTCCACATCGTTACCAAATTCTGCCCAAGAGTAGGTCTGGCACACACCATTCTAAGATGCAGAGTTCCCACTGCCAAGAGTGGTCAGTCGTGGGCTATACAGGTACCTACAAGCTCACATCACTACCAAGGGTTGTGGACCATTTTTCTCTTTCAGGTTCATCCTACGGTAAAAGATGACTATTCCTGTTCACCCAAATAGCACTGACAGGACTTGTTACGTGAATACGAATATAAATTGCCGCATCTCCCATGCTCACCATATTCACCGCCCTAGATATGAATGGTATTGAAACTTCTGGTTTACTCTGGACTACCTGAACTTGGAAGCACATTGTGGTTTACTTTTTATTAAAAGAGTACGTGATTTCTGTTATTGTCAGCTGGTATACAATACTATTAGAAAACGAACTGTTACTAACCGTTTTCCTGTATCACATTAAACATGGTAATTTCTTATAATTTTGGAGTTTTCATGCTATTATTCACCCCAGGTCGATATCCGGTTGCATACTCAAAAGTCCTTCAGAAGTTTGTAAATCTAACGGACTTAACTACGTCGGCCATGAGTCCTTAGGCTTACATTAGCTTAAAGTAACTTACACTAAGGACAACACTCATGCCCAAGGGAGGACTCGAACCCCCGACGGCGAACGGCCGCGAACACCACAGCAGGGCGCCTCAGAGAGCACGGATATTCTGCCGCGGCCTACATACTCAATTACGCGCTTCTACAGAAGATTTAAAACTATATTCTCTTGTATAAAACTTGTTCAAAAAGTTTGTTGTAACCGGTTTCGATTACGTAAGATAATCTTCAGACTCCCTCCATGGGTAGTGGGCGGCGACGACGAGCGTAGTTCGAACCGTGCGTAGTGTAACGACTGTCGCCGCGGCGGAATAGACTTACGCACTGGGGCTTCGATTCCTCCCTCTGGCATGGGTGTATGTGTTGTCGTTAGGTTAGTTTAACTTAGTTTAAGTAATTTGTAAGCTAGGGAATAATAACCAAGGAGTTAAGTCCCATATATACACAAACATTTGAACGTTTCACATAACTGTGGACAATGGTGTCTTACAGGAGGTTGGTCTTAAGGCCACCACCTATGCTCCTTACATTATCGTAATCGGTTACGATAAATACAAAATTAATTACGCGATATTGACTGTTTGAAATATTTTGTATAACATGATTTAGATCACGGTTTTTCCTGAAATGATAAAGACAAATATCTCTTTTATGTGAGGTATGTAGCTTTATACATGACTTCGTCACTATAGTGTAAACAAATGAATAATGAGAAAAGTTAAACTCACAAAGGAGAAGAAGAAGTGGAAAGAGATAGGAATATGTTTCAAATTAAAGAGTATAAGAAACAAGCGCTGCATAGAAAATTTCACATACATACTCTTACATAAAAACAAATCAAGTTAGGAAATTACCTAAAAAATTCCGGATATCAGTTACATTTCACACGATTAACTTGTGAACAATACACATTTTTAATATTTTTCTTTCAGTAACACAGACGAATAAAGTAATCAAATTAAATAATTATAGGTATCGTGCCAATTATTGAATGTAATGAATTATGCAAAATAGCGAAATCTTTGTCTGCAAAATACAATGATGGTAATGTAAAGCATTCTGACTCAATTGGAACACGACAGTTTTCCTACTGAATCCGCTATTGTAACAGGACGAAGATGTAATGAGAGAAATATTAAATATATATCTTGAACAACATGTTTCTAAATGATTGACGTGAGAGTGTACCAGTGCCTTCTGCAGAACCACTCTGTAGAAATTAACGATAAATGGAGGAACCATTTATATTTAAATACAAAACTTCTGTAAAAGTTGTTCACCTTTTGTACTATTGCGCTACTGACTAATGGGCAGAAACAACAACGGGAACAGATGAACGCCGCTGTAAATCAGTTAAGCAAATCTAAAGGAAACTCAAACTATAACGGTGTTAATTCCCTTACGTGTTGTTATGTCATTCTTCGCACTGTCTCATTCGGACACATTCACGCACGCCGTTATAATTTGTAACACCGGCAGAGGGAGATTTGACTATCTACGACTTACTTGAGATTACAGCGACGAAGAAGATCATTTATTGAAATAGTTTCTGTTTCGAGTTTAGCCGTAATGACGCTAAAGTGCTATGAGGGGCTACGCCGGTAACAATGGCAACAGATGTCAAAAATCTTGGAATGTAGTTTCTCAGTGGTCCGTTTTTCAAATAGTATTAATAAGTAGCAGATAAAGCAAATTTAAGACAATTATACAATGGAAAGTGAAATGCCTGCATTAAAATCCCTTTAAAACAAAATATGTCTAGAATGATATCTTCACTTTGCAGCGGAGTTTTAACTAATACCAAACTTCCTTGCAAATTAAAACTGTTCGCAAGACTGAGTTGCGCAAAAGGCAAGGGTCCTGGTTTCGAATTCCGGTCTTACCGACAGCTTTAATCTGCAGAGATTTTTCATTGTATTGCTTCTTTTACTTTTAGTGAAATTCAACTTTGTTATTAACCAAAAATGGAATAATCTTGTACAGACATACACATTGGCACTGGAAAGGTGCTAAATATGATGAAAAGGTACAGCTTTTATCACAGCCATATGTATCATTAAATAGTACCTGTTGACGCACTTATGGACCATTTTCACGCTATCGCACCTGTGTAACGCATCAATCACTTCACACTGTATGACTCCTTCAGTGTTCAACAATTATTTCTAAAATGACAAATGTAGAAAAAAGCATAGAAAAGGTTATAATCGATCTTGGATAGTAACAAGAAATAAAATTCAAACAGTTTCTCAAGAAAAAGGAAATAGATACGTTGCACTATTTAAAAAATAAAAATTAAATTTCAAATGGTAATCTGAAAGATTTGATACTAATTCTAGCTAGTTTTTTTTTTCCTTTTTTAATTTCCTTTCAAGACTATTGCACATTCAGTGTTAGATAATTTGCATCATACTACAAAATTTTCATAGTAATGTCTGCACATGTTATGTTTGAATGTGTGTAACAATACACTGCTGCAATTTGTACGAATATAAGAAATGGATCTAGCACTAAAAATTGTACTGTAATACAGAAATGAGGAAAACAAGTAAGCTACAGAATCAAATATGTGAATCATTTGTTAAAACTATAAGCCCTAACTTAGTGAATATAATTTAGAAATTTTGAACATAGCTGCTATTGTCAGCGACCGTTACAACGTCAAAGAATAAAAATGCAGCCATCAGTTGCAAAATTAAAAATTATATAACGTGATTTCGGCACTAACTGTGACTTTATTATGCGACTTGTTTTATTTTATAATTTCTGATGAAGGCAATCATAGTTATTACGGAAACCAGGTTAAATAAATTTTATTTTTGCGACCGAGGGCTGCATTTTTATCCTATGATAATTTAGAAATCTGAAATTTACCAAATATAAAGACATCAGAAAAGTCAAGAAAATGTAATTACTTTTACGTACAGTTCTTCAGGATATCTTTTTATGATGACATTAGATTTTTCTCACAAAACAATGTATACAAATAGTAAGCAATAATAGTAGTTGTTATTTGTTGTACTCACGTAATAAGAAGGTGAATTTGGAACTGTCACGAGAGTTTCTGGAATGTTTCTAGTCACTGGTGGCTATGAAAGCGACCGATATTGTTATGAATAGTAAGACAATATTAGGTGTATTGTTAATGTTTTTGGTCGTGATCGTTCACGGGTGGTATTTTGTGCGCGTCAGGCGCAGGTGTGAGGACGCGGTCCTGACTGTCAGTCTGGGACCTGGCGTCGTCTCGTAGACTGGCGGCGGCCGAGGGAGGCGCGTCGCGGCAGAGCAGCCCCTGTCGGATGCAACCCGGTAGGCGGCCGGCGTGCTACTGTGCGTGGCCTGCCGGCGGACGCCCCTCCACGCCAGCGCCGGCGCGCCGCCGCCCCCACCACCGCGCCAGGGGAGCCAGGGGGGGGGGGGGGGGTTGGGAGCGGGAGACCTACACCGCCGATGCTCAACCTGTCCCCTGGTTCACTGAAGAGGAGCGCGGAGAGGACCATGTGGGAATGCCTGGAGCGTAGCGGCCAGGTACGTGACAGTAATGGCGATCCTGCCGATGATAGCGCTACTAAAGCAGATTTACTAAACACAGCTTTCCGAAACTCATTCACCAAAGAAGACGAAAGCAATATTCGACATTTCGAATTACAATCATAGGCCAGAATGTGTAACGTTGAAGTAGATATCCTCGGAGCAGTGAAACAACTTAAATCACTTAACAAGAACAAGTCTTCTGGTCCGGACTGTATACCCATTAGATTTCCATTTATGCCAAGCGATAGCTCCTTACCTAACAGCCATATTCAACCGCTCGCTCAAAGAAGGATCTGTACCAAAAGACTGGAAAGTTGCTCAGATCACAGCTACTTTCTAGAAAGGCCGCAGGTGTAACCTACTAAACTACAGCCCTATTTCACTGCCGTCAATTTGCAGCAGGGTTTTGGAACATATCCTGTATTCAAATATTATGAATTATCTCAATGAGAATGATCTGTTGACCCGAGGTGAACACGGATTTAGAAAATATCGTACATGCGAAACGTAACTAGCTCTTTACTCACACGAAGTGATGAGTGCTATCGACAAGGGATCTCAAATTGATTCCGTATTTCTTGATTTCCAGAAAGCCTTTGACACCGTGCCTCACAAATGGCTTTTAAACAAACTATGTAGTTATTGAATATCGCCCCAGATATGTGACTGGATGGGGATTTCCTGTCAGGCTGGACACAGTTTGTAGTAACCGATGATATGGCATCGACTAAAACAGAGGTGATATTGGGAGTTCCACAGGGTAGTGTTATTGGTCCTCTGTTGTTCCTTAATTACATAAACAATTTTAGGGACAATCTAAGTAGATCTCTTCAGTTGTTTGCAGATGGCGCCATCATTTACCGTCTAGTAAAATAATCTGAAGGTCAAAACCAACTGCAGAACAATCTGAATATCACTATGTTGTAAAAATTTGTAATTGACTCTAAATAATGAGAAGTGTGAAGTCGTCCACATGAGTACGAAAAGAAATCCGTTAAACTTTGTTTACAACATAAATCAATCAAATGTGAATGCTGTAAACTCCACAAAATACCTAGAAATTACTATTACATCAGACTTAAACTGGAAAGCACACGTAGATAATGTCGAGGGAAAGGCGAACCAGATACTGCGTTTTATTGGCAAAACCTTTAAAAGATGCAACAGATGTACTAACGAAACTGCATACACTAGCTTGTCCGTCCTTTTTTTGAGTACTGCTGCCCAGTGTGCAGGTGGGTTTGACGGAAGACATCGAAAGATCCCAAAGAAGGGCAGCTCGATTTCTATTGTCACGATACAGGGGAGAGAGCGTGACGAAAATGGTATAGGATTTGGGATGGGAATCATTACAACAACGACGCTTATCACTGCGGCGTGGGCTGCTTAGGAAATTCCAATCCCCAACAGTCTCTTCCAACTGCGAAAATATATTGTTGACTCCGACTTACATATGTATAAATGATCATCAGAATAAAATTCCCAAAATCATAGTTCGATGAACATAAATTTTATTTGCAGAGTATCCCATATAAACGTAAATGGAGAAGTAAGGAAACTTTGCATGGTCTGACCAAGATCTGAACTTGTCACAAATTTATAGTTTTAGTTTCGTGTATTTAATCTACATCTACATATGAGGGCACGGCAGTGACAAAAATGCGAATCTTATCTGATTGCGTAATTGATTAGGTAAACATGACAGAAAAAAAAGCGGTTCACTGCTGAATGCAACCCTACTGACGTAGCTGTGTTGCGGGTACTTTACACACAAAACCTCTGTGGCGTACAGTCGTTCGACTATTCAAAATGGGTACCATAAGTAGCAGTAGAGAACATTGCTCCTTCTGGCAGTCATTCCACATGTAATTCAATACCATCATATAAAAATATTAGAATACAAGTTGTTTGAGACGAGAAAGCAACGTAAATTGAATTTCATTTCAATAAGTGACAAATCGGATATCTTATCAAACTCATTCAATGAGACAATGAGCTTTTGTTCGTGCTCTGAATGTGAACGCATTGTTGACCATAAAAAAGCTTGCGTTTCTGGTCGAGACTAGATTAGGCTTACACAGACGTAAAACATTGACGTTTTCATTGGTATCGGTTTACAAGGCCAATGTCCGAAGCCTGAAATGCATGGTTAACTTCAGCATTGCACCAGGAATTGCATGAAGTTCCAATTGTTTCTGAAAGGTAACCACTAAAGGTATATAATACAGTGCATCTCACAGGTGTCAAACGTCATAAAATTGTGGAATAGAACGTAGTACCTATATGAATAGTTAACTAAACACAATCACACGTCAGATACTAAATAAATTCACAGATAGCGCTATATTTGAAATTGAAACAACGATACAAAAATCAAATGTTCGTCAATCTATCGGACCAAACTGCGTGTTCATCAGTCCGTAGCTTACAAACTACTTAAACGTAGGTAAGCTAACCTACGGACAAACACACACACACCCATGCCCCAGGGAGGACTCGAACCTCCACGGCGAGCAACCACGCGCTCCGCAGCGAGACGCTTTAGACCGCTCGGCTACTCCACCGCGGCGAACGACGATACAATTGACTTCTCTCCCGGCTCTATTCGTTAGTACGCAAAGAGATGAAATCTTTACTGTTCTCACCATCAGCGGGATGTGCATATGTTCGGCTAGAAGTTCGCCGTCGGGGGTTCGAGTCTCCCCCCCCCCCCTCGGGCATGGGTGTTTGTGTTGTCCTTAGGTTAGTTTACCTTAGTTTAAATGGTTTGTAAGCAACGGACTAATGACTAAGCAGTTGAGTACGATAGATTTACAAACATTTTGAAGTAGCGGAATAAATAACGTTGTTCTGCCTAGGACTCCAACCCGCGCCTATCGTCAGCGTTGACCTCAGACCACTAGGTGACAACTCTCCCAATGTCGTTTACTAGTAATTAGGATCGCGCCGTTCGTAGAGACCTGGAGGGCTTTGGCATTTTGAGGAAACAACCAAAACTAATCCAACTTTATTGTAGTCAGTAGCGAACAGACATGTGTAATGTTGATCTGAAACACACCATAGTCCTAAATTCTTTACTTGGAGCTACTGGAGGTGACGGCCGCGGTGACCGCGGGGACTGAGGCGCTTCAGTCACGGTCTGCATGGCTACTACGGTGGGGGGTTCGAGTCCCCCCTCGGGCATGGATATTTGTGCTGTCCTAGTTCGTAAGTAGTTCATAAGTAGTTTGTAAGTTTAGGGACTGATGACCGCGTAGTTAAGTCTCATAGACTATACAAACATTTGAACATTTGAACTACTGGAGGTGGAGAGGGGGATGTCTGCGATTGTTAAAAACTGTTACCCCAGCAGGAATCAATCCATATCTTAGCCGTTACAAGCTAACATTATCCCGGCCAACTGCCGATTTTCATGTGTGGTAGTATAATTTTTTTGTCCAAATGAACTGCAGAACACTTCGTACGAGAAGTAAAATAGTTCGTCGGTATCTGTCTACGTAACAGTAATTTCTTGGCTGCGCTGTCTGAGGCATGTTGTCGCGGAGTTTCGGCCGCTCCTGCCAGAGGTTCGACTCCTTCCTCGGACATGGGTAGTTATGTGTGTGTGTGTGTGTGTGTGTGTGTGTGTGTGTGTGTGTCATCTTTAGCGTAATTTAATTAAAGTAACATGTAAGGCTAGGTAGGAACCGATAACTTCAGCTGATCGGTCCTTTAGGATTACAACAACAAAATTATATACCGTATTTAGAGTTATGTAACAATGCGTATGCCAGTATAATACGTTCCAGCATACTCCTTGGTGATTTTGTATGGATGATTTACATGTTTATTTAACTATGTTCTTTTCCTCAAGTTTGTAGAATAAAATTGTATGAAATCTAATAGGACTTAACTGCTAACGTTATCAGTCCCTGAGCTTACACACTACTTAAACTATCTCAATCTAAGGACAACACACACCCATGCCCAAGGGAGGACTCGAACCACCAACGCGAGCATCAACCCGATCCATGACACGATGCCTTAGACCGCGCAGCTACTCTGAGCGGTGCTCAAGTTTGTAGCATAGCTCTTTCCATAATAAATGGAATATTTCACATCGTAAAGGTTGCGAGGAGCGCCGTTTACGCATTAGAAAACAGATTCTAAAACTGCGAAATGTATACCATTTGTAACCTTTGGAATGAAAGCAGAGGAAATCAATCGAAACACCAGTGCTCTGTATTTCACAGAACGCAGAATGGATTATAGGCAAGGAGATATGAAAGAACACGGTCTCACAGAGAGGACTGGTAGTAAGGAAACCATAAATTAAAAGAGAAGGTATGCTACAACAGAAACCAATAGATTTGATTATAGCGTTTTGAGGGAACAGATCAAAAGGAAACTGTGGTTATTATGTAAGAGAGGCGACAGGGAGTTCAAATGTTCAAATGTTTGTTAAGCTTATGGGACTTAACTATGGGGTCAACAGTCCCTAAACTTACAAACTACTTATGAACTACTTACGAACTAGGACGGCACAAATATCCATGCCCGAGGGGGGATTCGAACCCCCCACCGTAGTGGCCGTGCTGACCATGACTGGAGCGCCTCAGTCACCTCGGCCACCGCGGCCGGCGCGACAGGGAGTGAGAGAGAAAGAACAGAAGAGAACAATGAAAAAAAAAAAAAGACAAATCGTTTGCTTATTTTGTGAACAGTGGAGGGTGTATTAATGGATGGAAGGGAGGAGAGAGACGTATTTGAAATAACAAAAACTACTTTGACAGCGTCCATCTAAACTGATTACTCTGTAAGCATCTTAGCATATAACCTATAATGCAATCGGATCAGCTTCTCTTCAATAAAAGCGACTACTCTATCTTGAGTTGGTTGCTTGCTGTGAGACAGCCAGATTTGTATTTCTGTTTTGCGCTCTTACTATGATTCCAGGAAGTAAACATGCTGTATTTATGTCTGAGCCCCGCTTTGCGCCATGCTGGGGGCTGCAACCGCCAGCTGGCTGGTTTCCGCCAAGCCTCGCCTCGGCACCAGCTGTGGTTGACCGGCCTGCCCGTAGCTCGCAAGCCACGGCTAATACAGGCCTCGGTCGCAAAGTCATGTTCAACCCTTGATGTATCACAAGTTTCTGCAAATCTACCTTAATGTGTAGTAGAAATTATTGTGCTATAAAATGAACATCTACGTTATCTTTTAACACTTCATTCAAATATTTGAGGAAGTTAAAGAATAGAATCATGATAAACGTAGCAACCACATAATGTTTCACCTAGATAGCAATCTTCTGACACATGAAACTATCTTTCTTTTCAGCGCTCTGCATTATATCTAGACATACGAAAATATGTATTTAACTTAGAAAACTACGCATATTGTAAAATTAAACAGTTCTGATATCATTTCACTCTATATCCTATTTTTATTTCATTTATACCCAGCCTCCATGCATACAGAGTAATCAGTTTAGATGGACGCTGTTAAAGTAATTTTTGTTATTTCAAGTACGTCTCTCTCCTCCCCTATATATATTAATACAGCCTCCGTCCTTCAAA
This sequence comes from Locusta migratoria, assembly GCA_026315105.1. Classification (NCBI taxonomy): domain Eukaryota; kingdom Metazoa; phylum Arthropoda; class Insecta; order Orthoptera; family Acrididae; genus Locusta; species Locusta migratoria. Next base: position 810,517,703 of record CM048744.1, on the reverse strand, counting down.
AAATATGCAAACGATTTGTCTTGCATTTATTCGTTTTTTATTTCTCCTCCATTCTCTCTCACTCTCTGTCACCTACCTTACATTATAACCTCAGTTGCCCTTTTGGTCTATTCCCCCAAAACTTCGTTAAAACAATATTGTCTCTTTTAATGTCTGCTCCCTTTACTGTCCTTCGGTCCTCTCTATGAAACAGTGTTCTTTTATATCTCCGATAATCCATCCTTCGTTCTGTAAACGGTCCTTTTCTCTCGGCCCTAAAACATACTGAAATACATGTCTAAGGAGTACTTTGGAAGAATTTCACTCGTGTATTTTCCGTATATGCACTCCTGTTCATTCCTAGGTCCCACCCTCCCTCCTGTTACTCCTCCCTTGACATGTTTATCTGCATACATGTGCTTCTTTCCACAATCTTGTGCTTGGCAGTTTTTTTAACTCTGCCGCTAACTTTCGAAAAGGACGTGGATATAATGTACAACTGAACCTTACCGTGCAAGTACTGAAATACCCATTAAAATGGACATCTATTCCGACAAATCTCAGTATCCAACCTTTGAAATGGCAGACACTGAAGTTCTCCTCCATCCTTCCCAGTTCGATATTATGCTTCGCATGTAATCGCATTTTCGATGCGACATTGTATCAGAATCCACATTGCTGTTTTTTAACCTCAATATGACTACTGAAAGCAACCACAACATGAAGAATAATTGCTCGACACTCTTGCCAGTTATCGGATACCTTGTCATTGACCGTACTAGTAAATCACAGAAACCTCCTTCATCGAAGTCTGTTTGTGTTCCTGAACGTGGTGAATAATAGGTATGAAAACGAAGTTACTTTCCCAATTTCAGAATCCTTTTTGTAATGCAAAATCGACGCTCCTCATGACTTTAAAAATGCGTAATATTCACATTACCGTGGTAACAGCTTGATTAAAATCAGCCGATAGTTAAATAACCTTATAGCAAAATGCCATACCAAATCGTAATGTAGCATAGTAAAACGTAGTATAATATCGAGAAAAATCCGCGATAAGGCGCCTCAGACTACATGGCCATGTCCTGCGACCAAGAATGTCTTACCTAGCCAGACACCTTTGAGCTCTTTGACTGGTCGTACCGTCTAATGAGTACTCCATTATGACAAAACATTATGTTCTCACACCTGTAATTCACTGGAGACCGGCTACGGTATGGGCCCGATTGCCGCTGGGGGTAATAGTTTTTAACGGCCACAAAAATACCATCTTCACCTCCAGTAACGCCAAGTAAAGAACGCAGGACTGTACCTTGTTTCAAATCAACATTGCACATGTCCATGCGCTACTAAGTTAAACAAAGTTTTCGCAAAATATCAAACCCCTCCACGTCTCTACGATTGGTGTGTTCCTAACTAGTAGTGAAAGACAATTTGATAGTTGACGCCTCACCGTGTAAGGTCAAGAGTGACGGTATGTGCGGGGTTGGAGTCCCCGGAAGAAACAAATATTTCTGTCTGTAAATCTATCGGACCAAACTGCGTGGTCATCAGTCCGTAAGAAACAAATATATCACCAATATATCTTCCTATCATACAATAGCAAATGGTACCGGGTTAGAGTCCCTGCCGGAAAAAAATAATTGTATCGTCGTTTCAGGAACTAGTATAACGCTATTTGTGAACATATTTAATATGTGACATCTGATTGTGCTTAGTTAACAAATCAGATATACTGTATTCTATTCCACAACTTTATGATGTATGACATCTGTGAATTACACTGTGTTACATATCTTTAGCGGTTACCTCTTAGCAACAATATGAGCTTCATGAAATTCCTGGTGCAGTGCTAAGATTATCATTCATTTCTGGGTTCACATATCGGTCTTGGAAACCGATACTAATGAAAACGTCAGTGTTTTACGTCCATTTATGCCTAGAGATCACGCACTTAAACGTTGCCCCTAAGTGGAGAATGTTGGGAGCTGAAGCTTGCATTCAGCTTGTAGCGCATTGGCTGCTAGAACAAGTCCCGCCTCTATCTCCCAGTGCCGCCAGCTTAAGTCGTATAAAAAACAGGTTTTAAAATAAACAACATGCAACGAGATAAGGCGCCAGAAATGGAACACGAAATTAAGTATCACTTTAATGTTTTAGTAATAGAAAACTGGAACGTATATCTACGAAATAGTAATATTTTAATGCGGCTTATTAAGCGGGTATACAACGTTTTCTGCCTCTTTTTATTGTTGTAACTGAATAAAAATCAGAATTAACATCCTTGATACTACTTTTTTTTTAAAAGAAGTCGTCTGGGTATGTGGACTTATTTTAGCAAATAACAAACTGGAGGACAATAATCGAAACCAAGCACAAATCAACAACACGTTGACGATGTCTACAGTGTACAGTGCTGTTACGAGGTAAGGTTGGTAGAGAGCATAAACATTCTGTAGACACACGAACTCAGCTGACTTCTGCCGATCAGAGAGGGGGCACGAACAAGTGCATGACCTGTAAACGCATCTCGATCAGGCACACAACTGTTGTCTGCTTAACAGTGCGTTCAGATTCAGATCGCAAACAAAAACATATCATGTCATTAAACAAGTGTGATAACGTATCTCACTTTTCACTTATTGCAATGACATTTAATTTAAAAGTGTTACTGTCTCACCTCTAATGATGTTTATTCTAATATTTGTTGTACGAAAGTATTGGTTTGCATCTTGCCTGAGTGCCATAAGGAGAAATAGGAGACTTCCTTAGTACCTATTGCGCGTAGGTAATAACTGGACTGTGGAATGATTTGACGACCTGTGACACAGCTACGCCATGTTGGTTGCATAGCGTCAGGTGCGGCCTCCACTTTGGAATTCAGGGTTGATCCACGTTTTTTGCTGTCATGTGTACATGTTTTAAGAATGACAACTCAATGTTTCGATATCGAAATATGCTTAGAAATATTTTTAAGAGTGAAATTTCTTAGAGCAACTAAAATTAACCAATGTAAGTCTCCCGGTCCTGATTGTGATCCAATTACTTTCCTTTCAGAGTCCGCTGATGCAATAGCCCCATATACAACTATTCGCTCAGCGAACGTTCGGTATCCAACGACTGGAAAGTTGCACAAGTTACGCCAATATTAAAAAAAGGCAATAGGATTGATCCGCAAAACTACAGGCCTATATAACTGACAGTGACAGTTGAGTTGAAAGGTGCGTATCAAGTGAACATTAACAAAAGCAAAACAAAGGTAATGGAATGCAGTCTTAGAAAAACAGGCAACTAAACAATAAAAGTATGTTTTGCTACTTGGTTAGTAAAATGCAGTTATAAAATGCAGAATGGCAATGGGAAGAATAGCGTTTTCGAAAAAGAGAAATTAATTAACATCGAATATTAATTTAAACGTAAGGTTCACTGGAGGCATTTTTGCTACTTGGTTAGTAAAATGCAGTTATAAAATGCAGAATGGCAATGGGAAGAATAGCGTTTTCGAAAAAGAGAAATTAGTTAACATCGAATATTAATTTAAACGTAAGGTTCACTGGAGGCATTTGTATGGAGTGCTGCCTTGTATGGCAGTGAAATATGGACGATAAACAGTGCGGACAAGAAGAGGATAGAGGCTTCTAAAATGTGCTGTTAAAGGAGAATGCTGGAAATTAGGTGGGTCGATCTGGTAACTAATGAAGTACTGAACAGAATTGAGAAGAAAAGGAATTTTTGTTAGACATTGACTGAAAGAAGGGATCGATTGGTATAACACAATCTTATACATAAAATAATCGTGAATTTAACATTGCAGGAAAGTGTTGGGGGTAAAAACTGCAGAGGGAGACTAAGAGATGAATACAGTAAACGGATTCAAACATGTAGGTTGCCATTTTTATGAAAAGGCTTGCTCAGGATAGAGTAGGGTGGAGAGCTGCATCAAACCACTCTCCAAAACCAAAAAACAACAACATCTTTGACGTCGGTTTGCAGTAGGATTTTGGAACATATACTTTCCTCAAATATTGTGAACTACCCCGAGGAGAACGACCTGTTGACCCGTAGTCAACACGGATTCGGAAAGTATCATTCTTGTGAAACACAGCTAGCTCTCTACTCACATGATATGATGAGTGGTATACACAAGGGGTGTTAAATAGATTCCGTATATCGAGAATTCCGGACACTGTACCTCACAAGCGTCTTCTAAAGAAAACCGTCACAATTGTGCGATTGGATTCGTGATTTTCTGTCAGAAAGGACAGAGAACGTCGTAATTGACAGAAAGTCGCCGAGTAGAACTGAAGTGACATCTAGCGTTCACCAGGGAAGTGTTATAGGGCCCCTACTTTTCCTCCACCCCCATGAATCACAGACATAGACGAGATGGGGTGGCTTCCGTGTCTCAATGATACAGATAGCCGTACCGTAGATGTAACCACAACGGAGAAGTATCTGTGAAGAGGCCAGAAAAACATGTCGTTCCTGAAGAGGTGCAGCAGCCTTTTAAGTACTGGCAGGTGCAACAGTCTGGATGACTGACTGAGATGGCCTTGTAACATCAGCTAATGTGGCTTTGCCGCACAGTTACGGCTGACAGCAGGGGAAAACTATAGCGGTTATTTTCCCCGAGGTATGAATGAATAATGACGATGGGTAAAATATTCCGGAGGTAAAATAGTCCCCCATTAGGATCTCCAGTCGGGGTATAGAGAATGTAGTCATCAGGAAAGACAACACTGACATTCTACGGATCGGATCGTTGAATGTTAGGTCCATTAATCGGGTAGGGAAGTTAGAAAATTTAAAGAGGGATATGGATAGGCTGAAGATAGATATAGTGGGGATTAGTGAAGTTCGGTGGAAAGACGAACAGAATTTCTGGTCAGGTGAATACAGGATTATAAATACAAAATCAGTTGGGAGTATTACAGGAGTAGGGCTGATAATGAATAAGAAAATAGGAATGCGGGTCAACTACTATGATCAGCACAGTGATCACATTATCGTTGTCAAGATAGATACGAAGCCAACACCAACAATAATAGTACAGGTTTATATGCCAACTAGCTCGGCCGATGATGACAAGATGTAAAGAAAATTATTCAGAAAAATTAAGGGAGAGGAAAACTTTATTGTGATGGGAGACTGGAATTCGGTAGTAGAAAAAGGAAGGGAAGAAAAAATATTAGGTAAATATCGACTGGACAAAAGGAATGAAAGAGGAAGCCGCCTGGTAGAATTTTGTACGAAACATAATTTAATCATAATAAACACCTAGTTTAAGAATCAGGAAAGAAGGCTGTATACGTGGAAGAGAGCAGGAGACACAGAAAGGTATCAGATGGATTTTATAACGAAACGACACACATTTCGGAACCAGGATTTAAACTGTAAGACATACCCAGGGGCAGATATAGACTCTGGCCATATTTTATTGTTCATGAACTGTGGGCTGAAACAGAAAAAAATGCAGAATGGAAAGCAAATAAGGAGATAGGACCAGGAGTCAGCTTTAGGCAACAATTGACGGCGAATAAAACAGTAGAAGTAGAATGGATAGCATTGAGAGATGAAATAGTGAAGGCAAAACAGAGGATAAAATAGGTAGAAAGGCAAGACCTTCAAAATATCCTTGGATGTCACAGGAAAACTAAATTTAATTGATGGAAGGAGAAAATATAAAAATAAAATAAATAAATCAGGTAAAATTGTGTACAGACAGCTAAGAAAAGAGATTGACAGGAAGTGGGAAATAACTAATCAGGAGTGGCTAGAAGTCAAATAAAACAAGACATTAGGAGACAAGAAAGGCTACTGTATGAATATAAAGAACTCAAATGGAAAACGAGTTCTCAGCAAAGTAGGGAAAAACCGAAAGGCGGAAACAGTATATAGAGGGGCTCTTCAAAGGAAATGAACTGAGAGACAATATCGTTGGAAGGGAAGAGGAAGTATATGAAGATGAAATAGGAGATACTATACAGAGAGAAGAATTTGACAGGGCACTGAAAGACCAAAGTCGAAACAAGACCCCTGAAGATGCCATTCCCTCAGAACTACTGAAGTTTCTGGGGGAGCCAACCATGATAAAACTATTTCACCTGATGCCTAAGATGTATGACGCAGGGGAAATACCCTCAGACTTGAAGAAAAATGTGATAATACCCATTCCAAATAAAGCAGGCGCAGACAGGTGTGAAAATTACAGAACCATCAGTTTAATGAGTCATGGTTGCAAAATTTTAACACGAATTATTTACAGAAGCATGGGAAAGCTGGTGGAAGTCGTCCTCGGAGAAGATCAGTTTGGATTCAGGAGAAATGTAGGAACACGGGAGGCAATACTCACTTTACGTCGTGTCTTAGAAGATAGATTAATGAAAGGAATACCTAAATTTCTATCTTTTGTAGATTTGGAAAAGAAGTTTTTGACAATGTTGATTGGAATCGACTCTTTTTGAAATTCTATAATCAGCAGGCGTAAAATACAAGGAACTTTGTACCAGACCAGCAGACCGACTGAGCTATCCCGATACGACACACGATGCCGCGAAAGGCAAAGGTCCCGGTTCCGGCACACGATTTTTATCTGCCAGGAAGTTTCATATTAGCGTACACTCCGCTGCAGAGTGAAATTTTCATTCTGGAAACATCCCTTAGGCTGTGGCTAAGCCATGTCTCCACCATATCCTTTCTTCCAGGAGTGCTAGTCTTGCATGTTTCGCAGGAGAGCTTCTGTGAAGTTGGGAGAGTAGGAGGCGAGGTACTGGCGGAATTAAAGTTGTGAGGCGGCATCGTGAGTCGTGTCGGGATAGATCAGTCGTTCGAGCGCTGGCCCGCGAAAGGCAAAGTGTCCCAGGTTCGAAGAAAATTGTATTTGTACCTAAACACTTGTGACAACCCACACTTAACTGGAAACCCTAACATAATCGACAGAAATATTGCGGTGTTAGATTTCTGTGAATGTAACTTACGTTTTCGACTGTCCGAAACAAGAATACCCTTTGAAACACTAGCAAATGCACGCGACACTGTACCAAAACTGTGCTGGCTGGCTATGTCGAAAACACGACGGGTGGACGGCGGCTGTGTGCGTCGATAGCTGCAAGTCGCGGACCGGAATTCAGCTTCGTATTCCAGAAGCGATATTTAACTAATATTAGCCAACTTCAACCCCAGGGGATCTTAGTGCCTACGATCTCACTCATTCGGCTATGTCGTGCCACTACAGACAATCTACGTGTGAAACACGAATGTATTGTAGAGATGACATCAGAACTGTGATAATCTCAATTAGCGCGTTGGTGCGTCTAATATCATGCAGGCTAACCTTGCTCTCGGCTTGTCAATACTCAGCGCTATTGGCAAAAGTTTTGGAGCAGTTCCAAAAGTTGTACCACAAACTCTAAGTACAGCTGCTCGAAGACAAGTATAAACTGAGAGCAGAAGAGAAGTGTCTGCTCTCCTCGACTGCTCAAACACCAGTCTCTCTCTCCACTTCTAAAATCTCCGTTTCCATCAGGCTCCGCCTATTTCTACTGAAACGCCAATCCAGAGCTAGGCGCCAAAGTACCGCCAATCACGGCCTGCATTCGGGAGTCGAACAGCCGAACCCCCTTACTATAAACAGCAGCCAATGGCCAGCTCTCCCGCATTTCCACCGGTCGGGCCTTGCCCTTACGTACAGCGTTCTCACGATAGTTGAGGATGGCCTTCAGGCATCTTCGAAAACACGGCCAGCAAGTTGTTCCCAGCAAATGGCCAACTCACACGCTATTGTATAATTGCGGCGCCCGCCAGCTTCGTGCCAGAGACGTACAATGTCCTAGCGGGTGCCACCCTGGCGTTCGCCAACACGGCGCCAGATGTCTCAGCTCTCCATTCGCAGAGCACCGTACGCCGTGTATTGTATTGGTCCAGAAGTTCCCGCCTAGACGACGGCAGCGTTGATGGCCCCAGCCAGATACTTGGTAGGCTCACACCTCAGTGCCACAGTTCTACCTTCTGTGACCTTTGGCCATAAGGTGTCTTCCGGGAACCGCTGTCCCACGTGCTCGCCACCGGTCGCCGTTAGCTCTGAATGTGTGTTTTTCCCCCCTGCAACAGGTCTCACACAACCACGTAACATAATATTTCTCTTTCGCTACAAGTTATTAAATCGATAACCTACAAATAATCTAATAGAATCAACAAGGTTGCGTTGTCCTTTTACTGTTGGACAGCAACGTGGCAGTATTGAAATCTCCCAAACATAGCTATGAAGATAAACTTTAAATAATGACAGTTTTGACAAAGGTAAAAAACATACATAGCCAGTTCAAATACTGAGCCACAGTGACGTTGAAACATATATTACGACATGAAAACAAGACAAAGAGCACTCGGTGACACTGCGTAAAAGTGAACGATATGACGTCTGGAAACGGCGGACACAGATAAAAAGACACTGAGGCACTTCATACAGAACAGTGGACGATGCACTGTTAGCCGGCCCCGGTGGCCGAGGGGACTGAGGCGCTCCAATCATGGTCTGCACGGCCACTACGGTCGGGGGTTCGAATCCCCCCTCGGGCATGGATATTTGTGCCGTCCTTAGTATTAAATAGTTCATAAGTAGTTTGTAAGTTTAGGGACTGATGACCCCGTAGTTAAGTCCCATAAGTTATACAAACATTTGATTTGAATTCACTGTTAAAACTGGTGGCACAGGGGTAGGGAGTAGGAAGGGTAGGAAGCTCGGGGGATGGGGTAGGAGAGAAGGCAGGGGAGGCGTAGTAACTCCAGGGCAGGAAGGGAATAGCCAAGCGGGAGGGTAGGGGTGGGAAGAGGAGAGGGAGGGAGAAGGGGGCGCGTCGCATAATCCCTTTATCTGTGCTCCACTCCTTGTTTACACTAGATATATAGATAGACTAGCTTATATGCTTACATGCAACGGTTGCTAAAGAGGAACCTGTGTATATCATGGTTAACAGGTTTCCGGACCTAGGACAGCAAAAAAAGAATCTTTGTTGGATAGCTCTGTTAATAAACTGCCGACCGCGGTGGCCGAGGTGACTGAGGCGCTCCAGTCACGGTCAGCACGGTCACTACGGTCGGGGGTTCGAATCCCCCCTCGGGCATGGATATTTGTGCCGTCCTAGTTCGTAAGTAGTTCATAAGTAGTTTGTAAGTTTAGGGACTGATGACCCCGTAGTTAAGTCCCATAAGTTATACAAACATTTGATTTGAATTCACTGTTAAAACTGGTGGCACAGGGGTAGGGAGTAGGAAGGGTAGGAAGCTCGGGGGATGGGGTAGGAGAGAAGGCAGGGGAGGCGTAGTAACTCCAGGGCAGGAAGGGAATAGCCAAGCGGGAGGGTAGGGGTGGGAAGAGGAGAGGGAGGGAGAAGGGGGCGCGTCGCATAATCCCTTTATCTGTGCTCCACTCCTTGTTTACACTAGATATATAGATAGACTAGCTTATATGCTTACATGCAACGGTTGCTAAAGAGGAACCTGTGTATATCATGGTTAACAGGTTTCCGGACCTAGGACAGCAAAAAAAGAATCTTTGTTGGATAGCTCTGTTAATAAACTGCCGACCGCGGTGGCCGAGGTGACTGAGGCGCTCCAGTCACGGTCAGCACGGTCACTACGGTCGGGGGTTCGAATCCCCCCTCGGGCATGGATATTTGTGCCGTCCTAGTTCGTAAGTAGTTCATAAGTAGTTTGTAAGTTTAGGGACTGATGACCCCGTAGTTAAGTCCCATAAGTTATACAAACATTTGATTTGAATTCACTGTTAAAACTGGTGGCACAGGGGTAGGGAGTAGGAAGGGTAGGAAGCTCGGGGGATGGGGTAGGAGAGAAGGCAGGGGAGGCGTAGTAACTCCAGGGCAGGAAGGGAATAGCCAAGCGGGAGGGTAGGGGTGGGAAGAGGAGAGGGAGGGAGAAGGGGGCGCGTCGCATAATCCCTTTATCTGTGCTCCACTCCTTGTTTACACTAGATATATAGATAGACTAGCTTATATGCTTACATGCAACGGTTGCTAAAGAGGAACCTGTGTATATCATGGTTAACAGGTTTCCGGACCTAGGACAGCAAAAAAAGAATCTTTGTTGGATAGCTCTGTTAATAAACTGCCGACCGCGGTGGCCGAGGTGACTGAGGCGCTCCAGTCACGGTCAGCACGGTCACTACGGTCGGGGGTTCGAATCCCCCCTCGGGCATGGATATTTGTGCCGTCCTAGTTCGTAAGTAGTTCATAAGTAGTTTGTAAGTTTAGGGACTGATGACCCCGTAGTTAAGTCCCATAAGTTATACAAACATTTGATTTGAATTCACTGTTAAAACTGGTGGCACAGGGGTAGGGAGTAGGAAGGGTAGGAAGCTCGGGGGATGGGGTAGGAGAGAAGGCAGGGGAGGCGTAGTAACTCCAGGGGAGGAAGGGAATAGCCAAGCGGGAGGGTAGGGGTGGGAAGAGGAGAGGGAGGGAGAAGGGGGCGCGTCGCATAATCCCTTTATCTGTGCTCCACTCCTTGTTTACACTAGATATATAGATAGACTAGCTTATATGCTTACATGCAACGGTTGCTAAAGAGGAACCTGTGTATATCATGGTTAACAGGTTTCCGGACCTAGGACAGCAAAAAAAGAATCTTTGTTGGATAGCTCTGTTAATAAACTGCCGACCGCGGTGGCCGAGGTGACTGAGGCGCTCCAGTCACGGTCAGCACGGTCACTACGGTCGGGGGTTCGAATCCCCCCTCGGGCATGGATATTTGTGCCGTCCTAGTTCGTAAGTAGTTCATAAGTAGTTTGTAAGTTTAGGGACTGATGACCCCGTAGTTAAGTCCCATAAGTTATACAAACATTTGATTTGAATTCACTGTTAAAACTGGTGGCACAGGGGTAGGGAGTAGGAAGGGTAGGAAGCTCGGGGGATGGGGTAGGAGAGAAGGCAGGGGAGGCGTAGTAACTCCAGGGCAGGAAGGGAATAGCCAAGCGGGAGGGTAGGGGTGGGAAGAGGAGAGGGAGGGAGAAGGGGGCGCGTCGCATAATCCCTTTATCTGTGCTCCACTCCTTGTTTACACTAGATATATAGATAGACTAGCTTATATGCTTACATGCAACGGTTGCTAAAGAGGAACCTGTGTATATCATGGTTAACAGGTTTCCGGACCTAGGACAGCAAAAAAAGAATCTTTGTTGGATAGCTCTGTTAATAAACTGCCGACCGCGGTGGCCGAGGTGACTGAGGCGCTCCAGTCACGGTCAGCACGGTCACTACGGTCGGGGGTTCGAATCCCCCCTCGGGCATGGATATTTGTGCCGTCCTAGTTCGTAAGTAGTTCATAAGTAGTTTGTAAGTTTAGGGACTGATGACCCCGTAGTTAAGTCCCATAAGCTTAACAAACATTTGAACATTTTTTGTTAATAAACTCAGTTCTCCTAGCCAAGCTGTCAAAAAAAGAATCTTTGTTGGATAGCTCTGTTAATAAACTCAGTTCTCCTAGCCAAGCTGTCAAATTTAAGTAGAAGACATTGTTGAAAACGATGAATGTTCATAAAGTTTTTCATACAAAAAGTGAAATTAATTTTAAGTCCGTACTGCGGAACGATGTAAATTCATTGTTAGTTTGTGTTCATAAAGTTAGGACTGATGTGTGTAATTTTCTGTCATAAACTTCTGAAAACACTTCTATCGTTGAGACGAGAAAATAATAACAGCGCAATGTATTGGTTCTATGCTGTAGTACTAAAGTGTTTATCTCTCAGAGTAAGTGTATGCTGAAGTATTAGAATGTTGCAGTGTAGCACTGGGGACAATGTAGTTATTCTGTATGCAGTGCTCCCTATTATCGAAAAGTCGACGAATACTGAAAGTCAGGTAATTAAATCAACAGAGCAGTTTATGTCTGTCTAAATAAGACGTCATGGTGGAGTTAGTGCGATAAAGTAAGTCTGCGTAACCGTTGAAGGAATGGCGTCAGCTGATCGCATGTGTAGAACTTTCCATTAAATATAGTAGTATTTACAGTGAATTGTCTTGACTCTTTTAGCTAATACATGTCCTCACTTAGTGCAGCGATTACTTCGTAAAGCACGAAGTTGAAATCGATCTTGTGTAATAGAACTATATATTCAGAAGTCGGATTATAACCATAAGTGCAATTGTCTCTTAAAAAGAAGACGTCTTGCTCTATCTTAATGTAGTCCGTACCAAAAGTAAGTAATTATAAATTTTAATCACAATATTGTACCGAACAATTATGAAAGCAGAGAGGTTTACGATGAGTTTGTCGCTCGCGTGTGTATGTTACCTCTAGTGGCAGGAACAGAGCCGAAATATCTCTGGATTGAGCATTCAGTTGCGCAGATTTTGTGTCGTCAGCATTAAGGTGTAAAAGTCACGTGATATTGGGAAAAAACTAGTAACCGATGATTTCATCTTGGTCATTTTTCGTTCGGTTAAGACGGATGACTATGTGTTAATGGTCGTTTACGCGACGCTTCCTCAACTTTCTTGGTGCTTCCGTGACACATTTATTTAGACATTATTTCATGTTATGTGGTTGCTCTGCAAAAAAGGAGGTGGGCCTTCCTTGCAGCCAATGCGGTAAAAATCAATCGTAAGAGCAAATAAACGTGTAGAAGGAGAGGATTTGTCTCAATATCACGCGGTAATTCCAACTTAATGTTGAGAAGATTCACAGTACGCAAAGCTTACTCCACAAATATTTCTACTCTACGCACAATTTAGTGGTTATACCCGTCGAACGATACACTTCTTTTTTTTTCATGATATTGCAAAGTATATGTGATAGAGGTAGGAAGAAGAAAAATATATGTCCTACCTGGGTTAAATTTTACTTACAGTGGCAGCGATTTAGTTTGCTATCATTGACAACGAACTATTCGCTTTAGGAAGATGATTAATTTACTGACCAGAAGAGCATAAATTATTTATTTCATCGTGAACATAAAGAATTATTCCCCTCATTCTACGAGACTGATTTTTGAAAAAGCATTCAACGGCCATTAGCAACATCAGCATACAACGCCTCCGCCGTAAGCAATATTGTACCCCTTCTTGTAGTTTATTACACCATAGTTATGAGAATGAAAAAACGCAGCAACTCTATAATTAGTTATTTGGTGTACTATGTAACTCACGTCGCCTTACTTTCTCCTTTCCTGTACTATGTCGTTTACGAAGCATTCCTAAACGGAACGCACTCCAAATGTAATGGGGCTACCCCGAAATCAGAAAGGGAATTACATAAATTACATTGTCCTCGCAAAGAATTCTTATATGAATTAGAGATCAATAGACGCGAAGGAATGTCGTTATGTTTTAAATTCAAATGAAACCCGCGGAAAGAAGCAATTTTTTCTGTCCATGGCTTTTCAGGGCATCGGGATATAGATAGTAAAAAAAAAAAAAAAATTGTGCCATACCTGGGTTAAATTTTACTTGCAATGGTAGCAGTTTTGTATGTTAACGTTGGAAACGAAATATTCGCTTTAGGTGATAATTGATTTACTGATCGGAACAACATTAATTATTTATTTCCATATCAAAACTAGTAATTATTCCTCTCATTGTACACGACTGATTTTTCAAAAAGAATCCAATGGCCGTTACCAACGTCAATACACTACACCGCTGCCGTAAGGAAAAATCATAGCCTTTGTTTCAGTGTATTACACTTTAGTTATGAGAATAAACAATGCAGCATCGCCATTCCTTAGTTATTGGTATATTATGTCAGTAACAGTGCATCTATCGGATCTACGCTAAATTCAAGCACAGCGTATACCATGAACTACAAATTACGATATCTTTCCTTCCTCTGAGCCGATTTTGATGGAACTAAGCCTATGTTACTTCTCAAACTGATCTCAATTTACCCTCAACAAATAGACATACATGATGGCTTTTAAGCAAATGATTAAATTATAATATCTTCATTTTCTGTGATCCGATTTTAATTATTGAAGCCTTTATGTAACCGTACCAATGTTCTAAAGTTACGTATGAAAACCCCATGAATATTAGTTTTGGAAATATACGTGTTCAAAGAGACAGACATACATAACGGTCGTAGAATTTAAAAAAAAAAAAAAAAAAAAAAAAAAAAAAAAACATGGTTAGTGAAAACACATAAAATTACGATTTTTTTAAAATCCGATTTTGATAAAATTATGCATATATGTTGACGCAAACTTTTCTCATGTTTCCTGTCAAAACGGCATGAAGATTCGTCTGCTAGTTGTGAAGATTGACGGGAACAGCAACTGGCCTACATTCTCAGATTTATTATTAGTATAGATGCTTCACAAGTAAAAATTGAAAAACTTGAATGTATGGGACATGTTCAGAAGGTACTGGGCGGCAAACGTCTCAGACTGGAGAAAGAAATGAAGGAAAAAAATTGAAGATGGAAAACGCCTGGAGAGGTCTTCGTCTGGCGTCTTTGGTAGCTCCAACTGGAGACTGCACGGAATTCCTTGACAGTCCGATAGATGTCAATGTCATCGCTTCGCACGTTGCGATCAAATACATTTGATTTTCCTCGCGCTCGTTTGAACATGCCGTACTCGAAATGTCCGAGCGTGCACTAGTTCTAGGATTTTCGTGCTTAAAAAAATTTGTAGGAGTATAAAACTACGCCACATCGTATTACTTAACAGAACATTTTTCTTTGAGGAGAAAGAAAATAGTTACTCCTGATTTCGCATTTTTAGTAGGAAATTTGTTTTAGTCCATTTTGTAGAAAGTAATCGATGAAAGATTCCGGCATTTTCAGTCTTTGTGAAGAGCCGCAGTCTGTCTTGCACGTGCCCTTGACTGTCAAATCCTGAGCTGAAGAAAGTGTGACAGCGTGTAGGTTGTTGAGAGCTGCGAATTATGATATATACTGCAAATGCAATGTAGTTAAAAGCAGAGAAGAGATTTGTAAATTGTGCCGAGTACATTTCTGACGTTTTCACAAGTAAACACATGCAACTTTTTCTCTCAGCGTCGACCGATTGCGATGGAAAAGTATCTCTTTATGGTGGGATAGTCTAATATCATATATACAAGTAATTCTTAGTCATTTATCTTGACGTTGGGAAAATAGATCCACCTAATCGCTTATAATTTTTGTGAAATTTTTCCTGGTAGACAAATTTCAGGCTTCCTAAATGCCTTTTAACATCCATGATGGTGTGTTAAATATTTAATGAATTTAAGTGATTATATAGTTTTATTTATGAATAATCTAATCGCCCCATATCATATTGGGTCCATTCCATTTTCCCTGCATGTTATATTGCGTGAATGCATGCCTGCATAAGTTTGATGTTCGATATTAATGTTGCCTAAAATAGGAGGAAACAGAAAACTGGCGTCAAGGTTTTACTAAACAACGTCAACGGTGAAGCTTTCGAATGGTTTCATTTTTCAAGTTTTATATTTTTATTTGCGTAGAACATTGGATACTACGATGCATGAATATTCGTGTTTGGCACAACATTCAGATGTAAGTATGGTTCCATCGTCTGGTGGCAGTACGGTGTATCAGTCGCAGTATCACACACAACTGCTGTGGCGGGATGCTACGGATCACAGATCGACCGGCTGCCCACTCCCAGCATTTATACTCGAAACAGCCGCAAACGAGCGAGCAAAATACACAATATGCTGACTTCCAGTGTTGACAGATTGACAGACAAAGTGATTCACACACTGCAAGTATATTATGGGAAAAGCCTCAGGAACAATGTACACAGTGTGAAAGCAATACAGCAAGCAGTGTGGGCAATATTCTACCACAAATTTCCACAGCTGAGACTTCCATGTGACATATCATGGTGCAAATATCTTCTGGAAAAAGCCGTTCGAAAGCCATACACTCATAAGCATGGTTTTCCACTGCTTGTTTAAATGATATAAAGCCAACTTTCAGATATCTAGCCAACCCAGAACTTCCGAAAAAATGTGTGCATGAGTAAACACAAAATACAAATTAGAAGCGTTGTGCAAAAAACAGTGTTTGCATCATATGTTGTGAAGATATGATGCATTTCTAGTGTTTAATTGTGAATATGTAGGTAGGATTAAGTGCTTGCAAAGATTAGGCTTCCATCCAGGTGCATTCACACTGAAGATACTCCGAAACATCGATGAAGCGCGGCTTGACTGAGCACAGGCAGCAAATACCCAAAAGGTGGCTAGGCAAAGGATACAGGGAAAGATAATACTCCAAGAAGACAAGAAAGAGCATGAAATTTATGGATAAGGACAGCATTAGTGTGTAAAGGTATGGCCATATTATTAAAAATTAAAATGATAACTTTAAATGAGGTTTCCGTAAAGTGATTTTTTTATAGATATAATGTACCTTTTCTCAGGAAGTATAAAAGCTAACATTCAATTTGGCACTGTTCTTAAAAATCCCTTGCTGAACGATCCTGTGCAGCGCTTTCTCTTTATCTTGTGCCTGAAAATATTTCTTCTTTCCTGCATGAGGAAAGTAGAGCACCCTAAGTTAACATGAAACTCAAGGTCTTAAAGAAAAATCTGTTGCACACGTTTTAAAATCCTTTAATGCAGAAATATACTGTAAAGTTTCAGCTTTAATGCTTGAAGAGTTTATGAGTAAAGATACATTATTTGTTCACCAGTAATTAAAAATTCAAATCCTTATAAAATTAAATTCCATGAACATGACCAAACAAAATTTACACAGGAATATTGTGCATTATATACTACACAGTAGAGCCAAGTTTTAAATTTGTAACTATAACATTGGAGGAAATATAAAATTTTAAATGTCTACACGCATTTGGCCTACGACTCCCCTAACAACCAAACCGATCGACATTTGAATATGCCGCTTTGGGATAACGTAATGCGACTTCTCGGGACGCGAAGAATGTGTTGTACAAAATTCAAGGCTGTGCCTTCAGCAGGAAACACAATAATTACCGTCATTTTCGGCGCTTGTGGTCCGATATTCACCCAATTCCTCGAGCACGAGAAAACAATTGACAGTGCCGTGTTCTGTGAGACAATCCGAAGCCTACGCAAGTTCATCAAGAGCAAACGGCCTGAGCTGCTCAAGGAGGGAGTTATTCTGCTCCATGATAACGCGCGAGTTCACGTCTGCAGGATCACACAAGGCGTACTGGCCACGTTCTACAGCATCCGCTCTACAGCCCTGTGATTTCCATTTGATTAACCCGCTAGAAAGACATCTAGAAGGGTTCAACTCGAACTGAAGGACACAGTAGAGAACTGGCCCTTGTCACAGTCACAGGGCCGCGGTCGCGGACGTTCTAAGGCTCCTCTGTGCAGAGCGCACTAGTGCGCGCCTTCGGAAGTTTCAATCCTCCATGTGGCTTGGGTGTGAGTGTTGACCTTAGTTTAGTTTGTTTGTAAGAGAAAGCCCAATCTTTTTATTTTTTTATTGTTATTTTACACTGAACATTGTACATGACAGTAGCTGGCAGCAGCATTAAGTGCTGCTCTTCAGCCGAGAGAGCGTGGAAAACATGAACATGTGGAACTAAAACATGAAACGGAGTTAAAACAATGGAGATTTAAAGCATAGACAAGACGATAAAAGTCGGAGAACTGACAGTTTTTACAGACGAATAGAATATACTTAGTCAGTTAAAATAATAAGCCAGGGTGGCGTTAAAGTACGTGTATTTATGTCATCAAAACACTGACAAGACGAAAAGCACTCGGATATAAAATCGTATCGATTGCGACACTTGTCTGGAAGCGGCGGACGCAGATAACACACACACACACACACACACACTGATGCATTTTATACACAACACTGGATGAAGCACTGTTAAAACTGATGGCGCAGGACCCCGAAGGATCTACATCTACATCTACATGGGATACTCTGCAAATCACAGTTCAGTGCCTGGGAGAGGGTTCATCGAACCACCTTTATACCATTCGTCTACCATTCCATTTTCGAACAGCACGCGGGAAGAAAGAGCACCTGAATCTCTCCGATCGAGAGCTGATTTTTCATATTTTATGCTAATGACCTTTTCTTCCTATGTAAGTGGGAGTCAACAATATATTTTCGCATTCGGAGGAGAATGTTGGCGATTGAAGTTTCGTAAATAGCCCACGCCACAGCGATAAGCGCCGTTGTTGTAGTTATTCCCATCCCAGATCCTGTACCATTTCCATAACGCTGTCTCCCCTGTATCGTGACAATAGAAAAACGAGCTGCTCTCCTTTGAACTCTTTCGATGTCCTCCTAAAACCCACTTGATAAGGATCCCATACTGGTCAGCAATATTCCAAAAAAAGTCGGACAAGCGTAGTAGTTACATCTTTTAAGGATGTTGTTGTTGTGGTCTTCAGTCCGGAGACTGGTTTGATGCAGCTCTCCACAATACCCTATCCTGAGCAAGCCTCTTCATCTCCACGTAAGAGCGACAACCTACATCTGTCTGAATCTGCTTACTGTATCCATCTCTTGGTCTTCCCCTGCGATTTTTTCCCCATACACTTCCCTCCAACGCTAAATTCACAATTCCTTGATGTCTAAGAATGTGTCCTACCAATCTATCCCTTCTTTTAGTCTAGGTATGCCAGAAATTCCTTTTCTCCCCAATTCTGTTCGGTACCTCTTTATTAGTTACACGTTCCACCCACCTAATCTTCAGCATTCTTCTGTAGCACCATATTTCAAAAGCCTCAATCCTCTTCCTGTTCGCACTGTTTATCGTCCATGTCTCACTCCCATACAAGGCAACACTCCATACAAATGCCTTCAGGAAGGACTTCCTTAGGTTTAAATCAATATTCGATGTTAACAAATTTCTCTTTTTCAAGAACGCTTTTCTACCCATTGCCATTCTGCATTTTATATCATCTGTACTGCGACCATCATTTGTTATTTTACTGCCCAAGTAACAAAACTCATCTACCTCCCTTATTGCTTCGTTACCCAATCTAATTCCTTCAGCATCACCTGATTTTCTTACACTACACTCCATTACCCTAGTTTTGCTCTTGTTCATCTTATATGCACCTTTCAGCACACTGTCCATTCCGTTCAATTGCTCTTCCAGGTCCTTTGCTGTATGTGACAGAATTACTATGTCGTCGGCAAAACGCAATGTTTTTAATTTTTCACCCTGAACTTTAATTCCTTCTCCAAATTTCTCCTTGCTTTCCTTTATAGCTTGCTCAATGTACAAATTCAACAACAATGGAGAAAGACTACAACCCTGTCTTACTCCCTTTCCAACCACTGCATCCCTTTCATGCCCTTCAACTCTGACAACCGCTGTCTGGTTTTTGTACAAGTTGTAAATAACCTTACGCTCCCTATATTTCACTCCTGCTCGTTTCAGAACTTGAAAGAGTTTATTCCAATCAACATTGTCGAAACCCTTCTCCAAATCTACAAAAGCTAGAAATGTAGGTTTGCCTTTTCTTAATCTATCTTCTAGGATAAGCCGTAAAGTGAGTATTGCCTCCCGTGTTCCTACATTTCTCCTGAACCCAAACTGATCTTCCCCGAGGTCGGCTTCTACCACCTTTTCCATCCTTCTGTATATAATTCGCGTTAAGATTTTGCAACCATGACTTATTAAACTGATGGTTCTGTAGTTTTCACACCTGTCTGCACCTGCTTTATTTGGAATGGGTATTATCACATTTTTCTTCAAGTCTGAGGGTATTTCACCTGTCTCATACATCTTAGGCATCAGGTGAAATAGTTTTATCATGGTTGGCTCTCCCAGAAACTTCAGTAGTTCTGAGGGAATGGCATCTTCAGGGGTCTTGTTTCGACTTTGGTCTTTCAGTGCCCTGTCAAATTCTTCTCTCAGTATAGTATCTCCTATTTCATCTTCATATACTTCCTCTTCCCTTCCAACGATATTGTCTCTCAGTTCATTTCCTTTGTAGAGACCCTCTATATACTCTTTCCATCTTTCAGCTTTCCCTTCTTTGCTGAGAACTGGTTTTCCATCAGTGTCCTTGATATTCATAGAGCTGTTTTTCTTATCTCCAAATGTTTCTTTTATTTTCCTGTAGGCTGTATCTATTTTTCCTCTATTTATACATTCTTCTACATCCTTGCATTTGCATTCTAGCCACTCCTGCTTAGCCATTTTGCACTTCCTGTCTAACTCATTTCTTAGTCGTCTGTACTCCATTTTGCCTGTTTCATTTACTGCATTTTTATACTTTCTCCTTTCATCGATTAAATTTAGTATCTCCTGTGATATCCAAGGATTTTTTGTAGTCTTTTCTTCCTACCTATTTTGTCCTCTGCTACCCTCACTATTTCATCTCTCAATTTTACCCATTCCTCCTCTACTGTTTTATTTTCCTCTGTTTCTGTCACTTGTTGCCTAAAGCTCCCTCTGAAATTCTTAAGAACCTCAGGTTCCTTCAATTTATCCAGGTCCCATCTCCTTATATTCCTACCTTTTTGTAATTTCTTTAGTTTCAGCCTACAGTTCATAACCAACAAGTTATGGTCAGAGTCTATATCTGCCCCTGGGTATTTCTTACACTGTGGTCTCTTCCACGTATACAACCTTCTTTTGTGATTCTTGAACCAGGTGTTTGTTATAACTAAATTATGTTCCGTACAAAATTCTACCAGGCGGCTTCCTCTTTCATTCCTTTTGCCCAGACCATATTCACCTACTATCCTCCCTTCCCTTCCTTGTCCTACAACCGAATTCCAGTCTCCCATAACAATTAAGTTTTCCTCTCCCTTAATTGTCTGAATAATTTCCTGTAGCTCCTCATATATTTCTTCGATTTCCTCATCATCGGCAGAGCTAGTTGGCATATAAACCTGTACTACTGTTGTCGGTGTTGGCTTCGTATCTATCTTGACAATGATAAAGCGATCACTGTGCTGGTCATAGTAGTTTACCCGCATTCCTATTTTCTTATTCATTATCAGTCCTACTCCTGTGATACCCCCAATTGATTTTGTATTTATAATCCTGTACTCACCTGACCAGAAATCCTGTTCATCCTGCCACCGAACTTCACCACTCCCCACTATATCTAACTTCAACCTACCCATTTCCCTTTTTAAATTTTCTAATTTTCCTACTCGATTAAGGGATCTAACATTCCACGCTCCGACCCGTGGAATGCTAGTATTGTCTATCCTGATTATCACATCCTCCTGAGTAGTCCCCGCCCGGAGATCCGAATGGGGGACCATTTTACCTCCGGAATATTTTACCCGAGAGGATGCCATCATCATATGTTCATACAGTAGAGCTGCATGTCCTCGGGTATGGTAACGGCTGAAGTTTCCCCTTGCTTTCAGCCGTTCGCAGTAGCTGTGTGGCAAAGCCACATTAGCTGATGTTACAAGGCCAGCTCAGTCAATCATTCAGACTGTTGCCCCTGTAACTACTGAAATGCTGCTGCCCCTCTTCAAGAACCACACGTTTTTCTGGCCTCTCTACAGATACCCCTCCGCTATGGTTGCACGTACGGTACGGTTATCTGTATCGTTGAGGCACGCAAGCCACTCCACCTCGGCAATGTCTGTGGTTCAAAACGCAGTCTGTGGTTCGCCTTTCCCACGACATTATCCATATGTTCCTTCCAGTTTAAGTCTGAAGTAATAGTACTTCCTAGAAATTTTGTGGATTTTACGGCCTTCATGTTTGATTCATTTATCTTGTAAACAAAGGTCAACGGATTTCTTTTCGCACTTAGGTGGACGACTTCGCACTTCGCATTATTTAGAGTCAATTGACAATTTTAACACCATAGTGATATTTAGATCGTTCTGCAGTTGCTTTTGATCTTCAGATAACTTTACTAGACGATAAATGATGGCGTCATCTGCAAGCAACCTAATAGAGCTGTTCAGGGAGGGTGGTGTTAGTTGGAAGCGCGTGATAGGGGGGGGGGGGAGAAGGCGGAAAAGAGGCGTGGGGACTCCAGGGAAGGAAGAGGAAGTGGTGGGAGAGAATACGAGGTGGAGGGGGTTGCGCTCCATCCACGAGACGGGATCAAGTTTGGTAGGACAGGTATATTGTAGGATGGAGGGCGTCATCTGGGAAGGGCAGGTGGCGGAAGTTACTTGGGAAAGAATGTGAAGAGTGTGGAGGTGAAGGGAGGGATGGATGCAGTGGTAAAGGCGTGGCAGATGCCCGGGATTGTTAAGGATGGGGCATACCAGGGGGTTGTGAGAGTCTGTCTTGCGGTTCGTGTATAGGATCCGGATGTGTTCGAGGTATTGGAGAAGATGGGGAGATGGAATAAGGTGATAAAGGATCCGCGTGGGGGAGGGGAGCCTTATACGGTAGGCGAAGTGGAGGGCGTGGCGTTCAAGGATTTGGAGGGTTTTGTAATAGGAAGGGTGAGCGGAAATCCAGGCGGGATGGAAGCTGCAGAGGACGGGACATAACGGAGCGGTATGTGTATAGAGCGGTGGAGGGTTTGTGACCCCACGTCCGGCCGAGGATGAATTTGAGGAGATGGAGGCACGAGAGGGCTTTCTGGCGTACGGTGCAGAGGTGTGGGTGTGGGATCCAAGAGAGAGCGGTCAAGGGTTCGGCCAAGGTATTTGAGGGTGTTTGGCTCAATAGGTATACAAAGATTAAAACATTTCAACAGCCACAGGAATGCTGGGAACATGAAATCCTTTGGCTCATTAAACAGTGGGATAGTTGTGCCCAGGCCTCTGGTGACGACTTTTGGTAAAAGACTTCAGTATGATAGTGAAAACATAAAATGTCTTTCAAGCCATAGTTGCTTGTTAAGAAATATCTTTAATTACCGCAAATATAATGAACAACTAGTTTCGAACTACTATTCCGTTAGGGACTGATGACCCCGTAGTTAAGTCCCATAAGCTTAACAAACATTTGAACATTTTGAACTATTCCGTCATTCTCGAGTGCTCTGCATTGCTAAAATCAAACACAATACGAAAGATTTATAACAGTTCAAGGTTAAGAAAGAAATATAAAATTATACAATTAATAAAATGGTCAGAAGAACGCACTTCTGACGAATTTTTAAAAAATTATCCTATTTTATATTTCTGTCTTACTCTTGTATTATTATAAATCTTTCGTATAGTGTTTGATTTTAGCAATTCAGAGCACTCGTTGTGCATTAGATCTGTGGTCATTAAAGGAATTTCTTAACGAGCAACTATGGCTTGAAAGACATTTCATGTTTTCACTATCAAATAATTTATCCAGTTGCAGTCCTAAGTGACATTGTTTCAAATTATAATAAAATACTTCATTTACAGCCACAGTGTAATTTGGTAGCTTTTCTCTTGAACACCCCTTGTAAATTCATACCCTAATTGAGCCTCACTGCCATAACAGATACGTTCGTCGCACTACATACACTGATTACTGAAGCTGTATCATCTTCTGTTGTTTGTCTACTATCACTGACACCTCTAAGGAAACGTGGCTGCTCTCTGTCATTAAATGAACTCCATTGGCCACTGTGTTGTCTGTGGTGTCTGATACTTACCATTCTCGTCAATCGCTTCCTACTGTCGCTTTCGGTATATGGAGTTCCCTACCGATTTCCAGAACGGAGGTACATGACAGAGGGTCTATCGAATTGCGTTTGTGATTTGTCTCTACTGTTCCATAGCGAGCGGAAAAAGGTAAAATACTAAGGCTTTCCGTTTCCGATCTGGTTTCCCCTATTTTATTATGATGATCTTGTCTTCCTATAAAGGTGGGTCTAACAAAATATTGATGAAAGAAAATTCTCAAATAAATCTCCACGCAACGAATAACTTCTTCCTCTTAATGATTTTCACCCCAACTCCGGGATCCCCTACATCGCGACAAAACTTGCTGCCCTTTTCTGAAGTTTGCCGGCCGCGGTGGCCGAGGGGACTGAGGCGCTCCAGTCACGGTCTGCACGGCCACTACGGTCGGGGGTTCGAATCCCCCCTCGGGCATGGATATTTATGCCGTCCTTAGTCTTAGTTAGTTCATAAGTAGTTTGTAAGTTTAGGGACTGATGACCCCGTAGTTAAGTCCCATAATCTTAACAAACATTTGAACATTTTTCTGAAGTTTCTCTGTTCCTTCGGCAGTCCCACTTGGTCGGGATCACACAATGCAATGCAGCACTGCAAAATAAGACACATGGCTCTAGTGCAGTGTAGTATGGTGTGGTTTAAAACGGTAAAGGTCACTCAAACGACGCACAAAGATATAATAATCGTTGGTCCAACAGTTGTAAATTGTCATAGCTGAGTGGGGAAAGTACCTAAGATTTAAGAGCTAACAGAAAGTACTGAACCGCTTATCATTATACGTAACGAAAGCTGGCTAAAGCCGGAGATAATTTGAGCTGAAATTTCTATAAAGGGACAAAACGTGTTCAGCAAAGCTAAATTGAATACAATAGACAGTGGCGTATTCATTGCTGTCAGAATCACCTTATCTTGTAGAGAAATTGAAGTAGTGGTTAGTTCCTAATTACGAGGATCACTCACAGAGTAATATACTGACTTTCTTAATAAATTATTGCGAAATGCCATAAAGTTTCTAAACTATTTCTGTCGTTTATGTTAGTTTACTTGTGGAGCACATGTACAACGTCGGAGTCAATTACATGCCAATAGTTACCACACTTTTTTTACCATTTAGAGACGTCATTTTCTCGAATACATTGTTTTACAGCCCTCATCGTTTTGATTTGAGTGAAGCTTCGAGAGTTAAAGCGGGACAACAGTTCTGAGTTCCTCTCGTTATGCACTGGGGGCGAAAGCGTTGCGTTTAGCGGTGCAGCTGCCTTCGGCGCACTGCAGAGTCTAGTTGGCTTTATGTTAGTGTTTGTACAAACAGATGAACATAGACTTGCGTTTGCTACGATGCTCAGCGGACGGGAAATGATGCGCCTTTCTCGGGAGGAAAAGGGCAGACATGCAGCTCGTTTGCGGAAAGGGTGGATGGAACTTCTCTCAAGCTCTACGGCTGTAGGTTTAACGGAACAGCCGTGTGTCAGCTCCACGCATGTTCACCACCATCCGCCTGTCCTTAAATAGAGCGGCACACAGTACATCAGAGTAATCTGGTAGGGTGCTGAAGATAAGAGGCGACTGTTTGGCATCCTCCATTGGTGTTCACATAATTTGCTGACGTTGGTGGAATTTACGTTCCCTGCTACCAGTGGCAATAGGAGAACGGGAAACGGACGGCAGTCTTAGCGTAGCGCTCTGTGTGTGTTTCGTGGCGTGTGCATACAACTGTTGTGGCCTCCCGCTAGCCTCTGAGACTTGCCTTGGTTTGTTCTGTCACCACGTTACTGCTCACAGGCAGCTATGGGACCATCTCTGCTCTGTCGATGGCTCGCTATTTCTATCCCCTCTAGAATCTTCCTCCTATATGTAAACTATTGCTTCGCCACTATGCGGACTTCTCGGATTATGTTTATCATAATTAAACACTGCTATAAGGGACGCTTTAAAAACACGGTCACAGGTGGTGATGTGGCTGTTATTTATTGACGCTTTACGACCTTGTCATCGTCAGAATAAAAAATAAAAAACAACATTTATGCAGAGTATGTAATCAGGAAAGCACTGGACGCCTGGGGCGGTGGGAATTGGACAGGAAAAAAACAACATTTTACGCTTCCAAGTGAGTGAGAACCTGGTGATCAACTCTCAGGAATCAATGGTTGTAGTCTAAATTTTGGCTAGATAAGCATAAAAAACTAAACAAATGATTACAAATCACCAAGGCGTGAAACAAAACCATCTCACGGGTAGCTTAAAGGATCTGGAGATAGTGAGTGATTATGTATATCTAGGTTGAAAAATTGTACATGACAGTGTGATAAAGAGATAAGACGATGAATACTTCTTGGCTGATCCGAAATGATAAACCTTATCAAGATCTTTCAGAATCGGACAATATCCAAGGCAAGAACGATACGCCTGGTGAAAGAGATGGTATTTCCTGTATTCTTATTCGGATGCGAAACCTGGATCGTGAAAGGCAATGATAAGAGCCGCATTGGTGCCTTCGTGATGTGGTGTTGGTGGAAGATGCTACGTGTACCATGGAAATAAAGAAAAACAAATACTTTAATAGATTACAAGCCTAACTCTTCATATTAAGAAAGGCCAAAGATCGCTGTGGATAGAAAAATGAGAAATGAGGTCACGACACTCAGAAATGAGTGAAACGACTAAAGACGATGGCCTGGTGCACAGGCAACAGACTACTATTAGCCGCACGGCATACTTACTCTAGTATTCACTGTCTCGAAAGCATCATTATGTGCAGCTACAACCTGTTCTGTCTCTTTCCTGTGCTTTCTAATTCACATAACACCATAGCTTCAGCTTCATCATCGCCAGTCACAATCACTGAATCAATTTGACTAAAGCCTACATCGTCTCCTCTTTCCTAGTACCACACTTCTGTCTCCCATTATTAGTCTGTACTTCATTCCTAACCACATGGTCCCTGCACAGCAGATATTGTTCCACAATCCTAACCTTCACTCGAGTTTATCCATTCGAAAATAGATTTTTAAAGCCTGTGACTGTGAGAACAAGGAATCTGTTTATAAATAATAATTCTGCTAACAGTCATGATTTTTTTTTACTTTTTATTTAACAAGACGCGTTTCTGGAAATAATTCCCATTTTCAAGTGTGTTTTTCGTGCTAACCCTGTTTAGTTGCTGTGTTTCTGATGTGTGAGGTTCTGCATTATCTTCTTGTCTTTACTGCAATGATTATATGCGCAAATTTTAGTTAGTGGTCTTTCAGTATACATAGTAAATAGCGAATTTTAAAGTTATAGTTACACTTTCCTGATGGTCCATTTATATAGAATCTCAGACATGTAAATTATTACAACTAACATTTTGTGCACAGTACACGTAAATACACTCCTGGTCATTAAAATTGCTACACCACGAAGATGACGTGCTACAAACGCCAAATTTAACCGACAATAAGAAGAACCTGTGATATGCAAATGATTATCTTTTCAGAGCATTCACACAAGGTTGGCGCCGGTGACGACACCTACAATGTGCTGACATGAGGAACGTTTCCAACCGATTTTTCATACACAAACAGCAGCTGACCGGCACTGCCTGGTGAAGCGTTGTTGTGATACCTCGATTAAGGAGGAGAAATACGTACCATCACGTTTCCGGCTTTGATAAAGGTCGGGTTGCAGCCTATCGCGATTGCGGTTTATCGAATCGCGACATTGCTGCTCGCGTTGGTCGCGATCCAATGACTGTTAACAGAGTATGGAATCGATGGGTTCAGGAGGGCAATACGGAACGCCGTGTTCGATCCCAACGGCCTCACATCATTACAGTCGAGATGGCAGGCATCTTATCCGCATGGCTGTAGCGGATCGTGCAGCCACGACTCGATCCCTGAGTCAACAGATGGAGACGTTTGCAAGACTACAACCATCTGCTCGAAAAGTTAGACGACGTTTGCAGCAGCATGGAGTAAAAGCTCGGAGACCAAGGCTGCTGTTACCCTTGACGCTGCATCACAAACAGGAGGGCCTGCGATGGTGTACGTAACGCCGAACCTGGGTGCACGAATGGCAAAGCGTAATTTTTGCGGATGAATCCAGCATATGATGGTCACATCCGTGTTTGGGGATATCGCGGAGAAAGTACATTGGAAGCGTGTATTCGTCATCGCCATACTAGCGTATCTCCCGGCGTGATGGTATGGGGTACCATTGGTTACACGACTCGGTCCCCTCTTGTTCGCATCGACAGCACAATGAACAGTGGCCGTTACATTTCAGATGTGTTACGACCCGCATCTTGCAGGTCCTGTACGGGCCTTACTGGATATGGAAAATGTCAGACTGCTTCCCTGGCCAGCATATTCTCCAGATCTCTCACCAATTGAAACCGTCTGGTCAATGGTGGCCGAGAAACTGGCTCATCACAATACGCCAGTTGCTACTCTTGATGAACTGTGGTATCAAGCTGCGTGGGTATCTGTACCTGTACACGCCTTCCAAGCTCTGTTTGACAAAAAAAAAAAAAGTTCAAATGTTTGTATAGTCTATGGGACTCAACTTACAAACTACTTATGAACTACTTACGAACTAGGACGGCACAAATATCCATGCCCGAGGGGGGATTCGAACCCCCGATCGTAGTGGCCGCGCAGACCGTGACTGGAGCGCCTTAGTCCCCTCGGCCACCGCGGCCGGCCTCTGTTTGACTCAATGCCTCGGCATATCATGGCCATTATTACGGTCTGAGGTGGTTGTTCTGCGTAATGATTTCTTAGGATTTATGCACCCAAATTGTGTAGAAATGTAATCATATGTCAGTTCTAGTATAACATATTTGTCTAATGAATACCCGTTTATCATTTGCATTTCATCATGGTGTAGCAATTTTAATGGCCAGTAGTGTATTTATAAAACAAGCGTACATATATAAACAGGACTTTCTTACATGGAGTTTACAAAGATAAAGTAATTAATTTTCGTACAGTATGATACATTTTGAAAGCGATTTATTTACATTTCGTGTGTACTTTCTCTTGCAGCTCTTTATACTTTAGTGTGCTCGCGTGTTTGTTTATTAAGAATCGCGTTTATTTGTCAGCTCAGTTACTGAATTTTTTATTTATTAGCTCGCGTATATATTTTTCAGATTCGCCGTTAATAAACAGTTCAGCGTTAGGTCTATACTTTACAAAGCTCACTGTTTATCAAACTACTGTGTCCTCTGACGTACTTACTTGGAAGAAACAAAGGTTTTTAGAATGGCTAGGAACTGTGACTGCTGCGAACGGATGGAGGCAGAGTTGGTGAATCTTCGCTCGCAGCTTCAGGCGGCGTTGGCTTCGCTGGCAACGCTTGAGACTGCGGTGGGTGGGCGCCGCTGTTGTGGGCCGCTCGCGGGGGTACAGCAGACGCCCTGTGCGTCTGTTGTGCCCTCCGATCGGCCTGCGGCTGTGGCCAGCCCGCTCACTGCCCGCGAGGAGGTAGCCCCCCAATCAGTGGTGGATTGGGAGGTCCCCTCAGCGCGTGTCAGGCGGCGTAAGACTTCCCGGGGGACCGAAGTGGAGGCCTCCCCGGTTAGTCTTGCCAACAGATTCGAGGCGCTGTCTGTGGCAGGGGATGTTCCTGATGCGGATGGTGTCGCTTGTCCTGTACTCGCCCCTCTGCCTTCAAGGGTGGGTGGGTTTGTTGGTAGTTGGGAGCTCCAACGTTAGGCGGGTAATGGAGCCCCTTAGGAAAATGGCTACTAGGGAGGGGAAGAATTCCAATGTGCACTCCGTGTGCATACCGGGGGGAGTCATTCCGGATGTGGAACGGCTCCTTCCGGATGCCATGAAGAGCACAGGGTGCAGCCAACTGCAGGTGGTGGCTCATGTTGGTACCAATGATGTGTGTCGCTTTGGATCGGAAGAGATCCTCTCTGGTTTTGAGCGGCTATCAGAAGTGGTTAAGACTGCCAGTCTTGCTTGCAAGATGAAAGCGGAGCTCACCATCTGCATTGTCGACAGGACTGACTGCGGACCTTTGGTTCAGAGCCGAGTGGAGGGTCTGAATCAGAGGCTCAGACGGTTCTGCGACCGTGTCGGCTGCAGATTCCTCGACTTGCGCCAAAGGATGGTGGGTTTTCGGGTTCCGCTAAATAGGTCAGGAGTCCACTACACTCAGGAAGCGGCTACACGGGTAGCGGGGGCTATGTGGCGTGGACTGGGCGGTTTTTTAGGTTAGATGGCCTCGGGAATACACAAAATGGGTTTCAGTCTCAAAGGGGGCAGGTCAGACACGGGAAGAAAGTAGACATAAAAACCATTGGTGTAACAGTTGTAAATTGTCGTAGCTGTGTTGGGAAAATTCCAGAGCTCCAAGCGCTGATAGAAAGTACTGAGGCACAAATCGTTATAGGTTCTGAAAGCTGGCTGACGCCTGAGATAAATTCGGCCGAAATTTTTTCAAAGGGCCAAATGGTCTTCAGAAAGGATAGAATAAATAAAACAGGGGGTGGCGTGTTTATTGCTGTTACAAACGGTTTATCCTGCAACGAAATTGAGGCAGATACTTCCTGTGAATTGGTCTGGGTAGAGGTTATACCTGACCACCGAAATAAATTAATAATTGGATCTTTTTATCGGCCCCCTGACTCAGACGATGCGGTTGCAGAAATGTTCAAAGAAAGCTTGAATCATATTTCAAATAGGTATCCGAAGCATACTGTTATAATCGGTGGCGACTTTAATTTACCCTCGATATGTTGGCACAATTACGTATTCAAAACCGGGGGCAAATATAAAACATCGTCCGAACTAGTTCTGAATGCTTTTTCTGAGAACTACTTCGAACAGTTAGTTCATGAACCCACTAGAATAGTACGTGGTTGCGAAAATACTCTTGATCTCCTAGCAACATATAATCCCGAGATAGTAAAGAGCATCAAAACAGATACAGGGATTAGCGAACATCGAGTTGTAGTAGCGAGACTGAATATCGAAATTCCCAAATGCACCAAAAATAAACGGAAAATATATCTATTCAATAAAGCAGATAAAAATTCGCTTCACGCTTTCCTAAGTGATAGTCTCCAGTCCTTCAAAACTAAAAATGCGAGTGTAGATCAGTTGTGGCTTACATTCAAAGACATAATATCAGTAGCAATCGAGAGATTTATACCAAATAAATTAATAAAAGAGGGGGCTGACCCCCCGTGGTACACAAAACAGGTCAGATCACTGTTGCAGAAACAAAGGAAAACGCATGCAAAATTTAAAAGACACAGAATCCGCAAGACT
The DNA here is from genome assembly GCA_026315105.1 of Locusta migratoria. Lineage (NCBI taxonomy): Eukaryota > Metazoa > Arthropoda > Insecta > Orthoptera > Acrididae > Locusta > Locusta migratoria. Next base: position 810,486,933 of record CM048744.1, on the reverse strand, counting down.
GTCAATCTTTTACTGAAACTCGAAACCTAGCGCGGACTTCAATGCGAGAATCTTATAGTTGTTTCCACAACGAAATCCTGTCTCGTAATCTTGCAGAAAATCCAAAGAAATTCTGGTCATATGTGAAGTACACTAGCGGCAAAACACAAACAATACCTTCACTACGCGATAGCAATGGTAATACTACCGACGATAGTACTGCTAAGGCAGAATTACTAAACACAGCTTTCCGAAATTCTTTCACCAAAGAAGACGAAGTGAACACTCCAGTATTCAATCCAAGAACAGCTGCCAGCATGCGAAACTTAGATGTTCCTGGAGTAGTAAAACAACTTAAGTCACTAAACAAAAATAAATCTTCCGGGCCAGATTGTATACCAACTAGATTCCTCTCAGAGTATGCTGATGCAATAGCTCCGTACTTAGCTATAATTTACAACCGATCACTCAGCGAAAGATCCGTACCCAAAGACTGGAAAGTTGCCCAAATTACTCCAATATTCAAGAAAGGCAATAGGAGTGATCCCCAAAATTACAGGCCTATCTCATTGACGTCGATTTGCAGTAGGATTTTGGAACATATACTTTGTTCGAATATTATGTACTACCTCGAAGAGAACGACCTATTAACCAATAGTCAGCACGGATTCAGAAAGTATCGCTCTTGCGAAACACAGCTTGCCCTTTATTCACATGAAGTGTTAAGTGCCATCGACAAGGGATCTCAAATCGATTCCATATTTCTGGATTTCCGGAAGGCTTTTGATACTGTACCCCACAAGCGGCTTCTAATGAAATTGCGTGCATATGGAATATCTCCCCAATTGTGCGATTGGATTCACGATTTCCTATCAGAAAGGACACAGTTCGTTGTAATTGACGGTAAGTCATCGAGTAAAACAGAAGTGATATCTAGCGTTCCACAGGGAAGCGTTATTGGTCCCCTACTCTTCCTCGTGTTTATAAACGATTTAGGAGATAATCTGAATAGCTCCCTTAGACTGTTCGCGGATGATGCTGTAGTTTATCGGTTAGTGAAGTCAACAGAGGATCAAAAGCAACTGCAAAGCGATTTAGACAAAATTTCTACTTGGTGCGAAAATTGGCAATTGACACTAAATAAAGAAAAGTGTGAAGTAATACACATGACCACTAAAAGAAATCCGCTGAACTTCAATTACGCGATAAATCAGTCAAACCTTAAGGTCGTAAATTCTACCAAATACCTAGGAGTTACAATTACGAACAACTTTGACTGGAGAGAACACATAGAAAATATTGTGGGGAAGGCGAACCAAAGGTTACGTTTCATTGGCAGAACGCTTAGACGATGCACCAGCTCCACCAAAGAGACTGCCTACATCACACTTGTGCGTCCTCTCTTGGAGTACTGTTGCCCCTTGTGGGACCCTCACCAGGTGGGACTGACGGAAGATATTGAGAAGGTTCAGAGAAGGGCAGCTCGTTTTGTTTTATCACGTTACGGGGGGGAAAGCGTCACGGAAATGTTGCACGAATTGGGGTGGAAATCATTAAAAGAAAGACGTTATTCATTGCGGCGTGATCTGTTTTCGAAGTTTCAATCACCGACTTTTAGTTCTGAATGTGAAAATATTTTGCTAGCACCCACCTACTTAGGGAGACATGACCATCCCAATAAAATAAGAGAAATCAGATCGAAAACGGAACGATTTAGGTGTTCTTTCTTCCCGCGCGCTATTAGAGAATGGAACGGTAGAGAAAAGTTATGAAGGTGGTTAATGAACCCTCTGCCAGGCACTTAAATGTGATTTGCAGAGTATCGATGTAGATGTAGATGTAGTTTACATTTATTGTGATGTGAATTTACTTCCAGTTCTCCAAAGGAATCAATTTTAAGATTTATTTATGATTTATTTGATCATTGTATTCTGATTCTGAAATATAGAAAAAAAACATGCCAGGGATGCTCCATGTTCTACCTAGGACAAACAAGTTTAGATATCAACACCAAGTACCCAAAACACATCAAAGCCTACACAGCCGGCCGCGGTGGCCGAGGAGACTAAGGCGCTCCAGTCACGGTCTGCACGGCCACTACGGTCGGGTGTTCGAATCCTCCCTCGGGCATGGATATTTGTGCCGTCCTAGTTCGTAAGTAGTTCATAAGTAGTTTGTAAGTTTAGGGACTGATGACCCCGTAGTTAAGTCCCATAGACTTTACAAACATTTGAACATTTTTTTTGAAAGCCTACACACAAAAAACATACTTCAGTAGTAAGTAGCAACACATATACCGTGTCAGCCATTGATAGTGACCAGGCCAAATATCTCACTAGCTTGAAGAGGGAAAACAGATGGCGCTATGCTTGGCCCGCTAGATGGCGCTGCCATAGGTCAAACGGATATCAACTGCATTTTTTAAAATAGTTACTCCCATTATTATTACATATTCATCTAGTACGTAAATAAATATGAATGTTTTATTTGGAACACTATTTTCGCTTAACTGGACCACCCTGTTTACAGTAGAAACCACCCAATTATTAAAATCGAGCAAATGTCAAAATATTCCACCAAAAGGACATAAATAGGATTTGTTTGAAGTTAGGGAATCTCCCCTCCTCCGTCCCTCCGGATCCTCCTCTTACCGCCCCCCATATCATTCTTCCCCGTGGCTTCCTGGGACGTCAGCCCCCCCCCCCCGTCCCTTCCCTACCGGCTCTGTGGCTCCTCCCCACCCTCTCCATCTCCTTCATCTCTTTTCCCCCCACACCACATCTTCAATGCTGTCAGTGCCCCACCATCTATGGAACCTCTTTTGTGCTCCGACAAGTGTGGTGTGTTTTAGTTTAAATTGTTTTATCTTACAACAGTGGACGGCCAACCCGCAGCCGACACCGTCAGTTTTAACTTGTGTATCTCTGGAAGTGTGTGTTGTGTTTTTTGTTTTAACTCCAAATAGCGGACGGTCTCACCATGGCCGCCGCCCTATGCTCATTTTAATTGTGTGTGTGCGCCACTGACATTCGAGTAACTGTTTTTATTCACCACTTTCGCCATTTCAAATGTTTTATGTCACCACTGTTTCCTCCATTTTATGTACTTTGTTTTATCTCCATTTTAAATCTCCATTTTATGTCTGTATTACCTCCAAAATTTTATCTCCTTTGTGTTTTTATGTTCTCCGCTCACAAATTTTATTTCTGTAGGCCGAAGAGCGCAAGTGAACGCTGCCGGCCCGCCCCTTTTTTCGGGGAATTGAAACGACAATAAAGGAAAAAAAAAAGTTAGGGAAGTATATTACCATCGCAAGAAATATTGGAATGTGAATCAGTTAAAATTTCTTGCACCATCTTTAACCTGTCTGGACTCTCATATTTACCATTAAACTTCCGAAAGAACAGAGTTGCTGATGGTCCGCAGCTACAAATATTATATATACAGATATTAATTCCCAATATTGCGAGAATTCCGACTTCAGCTGCTCTTCTTTAATTCATCTTTTATTTTGTAACATGAAAATTTGTGCCTGACCGAGACTCGAACCCGGGTCTCCCGCTTTTCGTGAGCGGTCGCCTTATCCGCTCGGTTATAGCTGCAAACCATCAGCAACTTCCTTTAGAAAAGAAGTATCATGGTAACTACGAGAGCTTAGACAAGCTAACGATGGTGTAAGTATGTCTCTCCCCATCGCGGAAATGCATGAGAGCACCAGGGGACGTAGGCAAGTGTAGCACATGGAAGTTTGTTTTACTCGGTCACGTACCGTCAATTACAACGAACTGTGTCCTTTCTGATAGGAAATAATAATTTATATTCCATTATATTCAACCAAACGTAATCATATAATAATGAAGTAGTCACGTTTTCAAGTTTTTTAAATATTAGTTTTTGTTGCCATGGGAAAGCGAATTGGTTGCTTTAATTATTGATCATAGAACCTCTTATATGTTGTTGTTAGAAAACTACCAACATTTATAGCGACTATATTTCGTCTCGTGCATGTTAATGAGTACCTTACTTGTGACCACAGTTCTGTACGGCCGATCATCATAAATTTTGGCAACGTAATTTTTCATACTCAGTGTAGCGAATGGATTGGCACAAAATGTGGGAAAGTAATGATAGAGACTGGGGGATGGTAGCTAGCAGGGGGAGGAGGACGCAGATGTAGATAGGAGGAATAAATAAATGAATATATAGGATGCCAGGGAGGATACAAACTTACAGAGAAGAGAGTTGGATGAGAGAGGTACAGCGAGTGGTGTGAAGAGGATGGACAAAGATAGGGGGAACATGAGGAGGATGACAAAGGGAGACGGAGGTGGACAGACAGACATCTACATCTACACAGATACTCTGCTGATCACATTTAAGTGCCTGACAGAGGGTTCATTAACCACTTTCATAACTTTTCGCTTCCGTTCTATTCTCTAATAGCGCGCAGTAAGAAAGAACACCTAAATCGTTCCGTTTTCGATCTGATTTCTCTCATTTTATTGGGATGGTGATGTCTCCCTATGTAGATGGGTGCTAACAAAATATTTTCACATTCAGAAGTAAAAGTCGGAGATTGAAACATCGCAAACAGATAACGCTGCAATGAATAACGTCTTTCTTTTAATAATATACACCCCCATTCGTGCAACATTTCCGTGACGCATTCCCCCCCCTCCCCTGTAACGTGATAAAACGAGCGGCCCTTCACTGAACATTATAAATATTTTCCGCTCGTCCCACCCGGTGAGAGTTCCACAACGGGCAACAGTACTCCAGGAGAGGACGCATAAGTGTGATGTAGGCAGTCTCTTGGTGGAGCTGGTGCATCTTCGAAGCATTCTGCCAATGAAACGTAATCTTTGGTTCCCTTCCCCACTATATTTTCTATGTGTTCTCTCCAGTCTAAGTTGTTCGTAATTGTAATTCCTAGGTATTTGGTAGAATTTACGACCTTAAGGTTTCTCTGATTTATCGCGTAATTAAAGTTCAGCAGATTTCTTTTACAGGTCATGTGTATTACTTCACACTTTTCTTTATTTAGTGTCAATTGCCAATTTTCGAGAAGTGAAATCGACAGTAGGAATCCATTTCGCACCATGTAGAAATTTTGTCTAAATCGCTTTGCAGTTGCTTTTGATCCTCTGTTGACTTCACTAACCGATAAACGACAGCATCATCCGCGAACAGCCTAAGGGAGCTCTACAGATTGTCTCCTAAATCGTTTATAAACACAAGGAAGACTAGGGTACTTATAACGACGAAAAAATAAATAGAATGCATTGGAACAATTGGGTGTTGCAAATGGGGATCGCTCCTATTGCCTTTCTTGAATATTGGAGTAACTTGGACAACTTTCGAGTCTTTGGGTACGAATCTTTCGCTGAGTGATCGGTTGTAAATTATAGCTAAGTACGGAGCTATTGCATCAGCATACTCTGAGAGGAATACAATCTGACCCGGAAGATTTGTTTTTGTTTAGTGACTTAAGTTGTTCTACTACTCCACGAACATATACTTCTATGTTACGCATGCTGGCAGCTTTTCTTCGATTGAATTCTGGAGTGTTCACTTCGTCTTCTTTGGTGAACGATTTTCGGAAAGCTGTGCTTAGTAATTCTGCGTTAGCATTACTGTCATCGGTAGTATTACCATTGCTATCGCGTAGTGAAGGTATTGTTTGTGTTTTGCCGCTAGTGTACTATACATATGACCAGAATTTCTTTGGATTTCGTTGTGGCCTCTCGCACTGAAGTCCGGGCTAGGTTGCGAGTTTCAGTAAAAGATTGCCAGTCTTGTAGATTCTGTGTCTTTATAAATTTTGCATGCGTTTTTCTTTGTTTCTGCAACAGTGATCTAACCTGTTTTGTGTACCACTGGGGTCAGCCTCCTCTTTTATTAATTTTTTTTTGGTATAAATCTCTCGATTGTTACTGATATTATGTCTTTGAAAGTAAGCCACAACTGATCTACAGTCGCATTTTTAGTTTAGAAATACTGGAGACTATCACTCAGGAAAGCGTGAAGCGAATTTTTATCTGCTTTATTGGATAGATATATTTTTCGATTATTTTTGGTGCGTTTGGGGATTTCGACATTCAGTCTCGCTACTACAACTCCCTGTATCTGTTTTATGCTCTTTACTATCTCCGGATTGTTTGTTGCTAGGAGATCAAAGGTATTTTCACAACCATTTCCTATTCTAGTGGGTTCATGAACTAACTGTTCGAGATAGTTTTCAGAAAAAGCATTCAGAACTAGTTCGGACGATGTTTTATATTCTCCGCCGGTTTTGAATACGTAATTATGCCAACATATCGAGGATAAATTAAAGTCATCACTGATTATAACAGTATGCTTCTTATACCTATTTGAAATGTGATTCAAGTTTTCTTTGAACATTTCGGCAACTGCATCGTCTGAGTTAGGGGGCCGATAATAAGATCCAATTATTAATTTATTCCGTTTGTCAGGTATAACCTCTACCCATACCAACTCACAGGAAGTATCTGCCTCAATTTCGCTGCAGGATAAACCGTTTGTAACAGCAATAAAAACGCCACCCCCACTTTTATTTATTCTATCCTTTCTGAAGACCATCTGGGCCTTTGAAAAAATTTCGGCCGAACTTTCCCAATACAGCTACGACAGTTTACAACTGTTACACCAATGATTCCTAGATCTGCTTTCTTCCTGTGTCTGACCTGCCCCCTTTGAGACTGAAACCCATTTTGTGTATTCCCGAGGCCATCTAACATAAAAAAAAAACGCCAAGTTCACGCCACACAGCCCCCGCTTCCCGTGTAGCCGCTTCCTGAGTATAGTGAACTCCTGACCTATTTAGCGGAACCAGAAAACCCACCACCCTTTGACGCAAGTCAAGGAATCTGCAGACCACACGGTCGCAGAACCGTCTGAGCCTCTGATTCAGATCCTCCACTCGGCTCTGAACCAGAGGTCCGCAGTCAGTCCTGTCGACAATGCTACAGGTGGTGAGCTCTGCTTTCATCTTGCAAGCAAGACTGGCAGTCTTTACGACTTCTGATAGCCGCTCAAATCCATAGAGAATCTCTTCCGATCCAAAGCGACACACATCTTTGATCCTGACATGAGCCACCACCTGCAGCTGGCTGCACCCTGTGCTCTTCATGCCATCCGGAAAGACGTGTTCCACATCTCGAAAGACTACCCCCAGTATGCACACGGAGTGCACATTGGAATTCTTCCCCTCCCTAGCACCCACTTTCCTAAGGGGCTCCATCACCCGCCTAACGTTACAGCTCCCAACAAACCCACCCTCTGTGAGTGCCAGGATCTTTCAGGAAGAGGGGCGAGTACAGGACAAACGACACCATCTGCGTCAGGAAAATCCTCTGCCACAGACAGCGCCTCGAATGTGTTCGTAAGATTAACCGGGTAGGCCTTCTCTTCGGTCCCCCGGGAAGTCTTACGCCGCCTAACACGCGCTGAGGAGACTTCCCAATCCACCACGGATTGGGGGGGGGCGACCCTCTCGCGGGCAGTGAGCGGGCTGGCCGCAGCCGCAGGCCGATCGGAGGGCACAACAGACGCACAGGGCGTCTGCTGTACCCCCGCGAGCGGCCCACAACAGCGGCGCCCACCCACCGCAGTCTCAAGCGATGCCAGCGAAGCCAACGCCGCCTGAAGCTGCGAGCGAAGAGTCACCAACTCTGCCTGCATCCGGTCGCAGCAGTTACAGTTCCTAGCCATTCTAAAAACCTAAGTACGACTGAGGACACAGAGGTTTGATAAACGGTGAGCTTCAAAAATATGTACCTAACAGTAAAGTATTAACGACGAATCTGAAAAATATATACGCGAGCTAATAAATCAAAATATCAACAACTGAACTGACAACTAAACGCGATTCTTAATAAATAAACACGCGAAAACACTGAAGTTTGAAAAACTGTAAAAAAAGACACACACGAAATGAAAATAAATCGCTTCTATTAAGAATCCCGTTACCTTACAATGAAGAGCTGCTGATGTCAACGTGTGCGCTGGTCGGCGGTCACTGAGCAACTAGGAGGGGGGCAGAGTAGAGGGCTAATAAGAGAAAAAGAGAATCAGATTAGGGTGTATATCCAATTTATATGGATACAAATATTAGCAACCCGCGAAGCATTGACAGCTCAAATATTTCAAATGTTTATAGAGTCTACGGGACTTAACTACGGGGTCATCAGTCGCTAAACTTACAAACTACTTATGAACTACTTACGAACTAGGATGGCACAAATATCCATGCCCGAGGGGGGATTCGAACCCCCGACCGTAGTGGCCGTGCAGACCGTGACTGGAGCGCCTCAGTCTCCTCGGCCACCGCGGCCGGCACATTGACAGTTTCACAAGTAATAGTAATAATGATATTAAGCATACAATTTCATACGAAATGTAGATTTTGTGGAATTGTGCTGTTTCGTACATATTTACGTATAGTTTATAGCAAGAAGGAAACAATATGTAAGGTTCACTGCCCCCCCCCCCCCTGTAAACCATATAGCAGCTAAGAAAATGCTACCCTGTTAGAAAAAATAAAATGAAATGAAATAAAAGTAAAAATAAATAAATAAAAATAACGGGGCGAATATTTTCATGTTTCAAAATTCGGCAGTCAAGCATGAATCGGCTGTTTCATTCCTCATACAGCCTTCCCCGACAATTATTTTGGCAAGATAACATTCTCACTCTTTCAACATATGTCCTTTTCTTCACCGAGCCTCTCCTCATAGAAACGTTTTCGTGCACAACATCTCTCGCAAAGTCGCGGTCTACACGTTTCTTTTCCACAGCACCCTTTTCCTCACTTTGGCACTTCTATCCGTCCCGATATTCTGTCTTCACCCCTTTCTCTTGGTTAATGTGTTTGCTGCGCACGTTCACGGTCGCTCTGCCACTGACATTGTCCCATTGTTTGTCTCACTTTTCCACTGTAGGTTTAATGCTCAAACTACTGTGGTCATGTTCCTAGAATTACAAGCTGCTATAATTAAATTAAACTAACCTAAGGACAACACACACATCATTGCCGGATGGAGGACTCGTACCTCCGGTGGAAACGACCTCGTAGTCCCCGAAACGGCGCCAGAACCCTTTGGCCACCACCGTGTGGCCGGTAACTTCACAGTATGCTGTCTACCTTTTCAGTCACTCTCATCTCGTCTCTGGACAAGTCTTTTTATTTGGTTGTACTTGTAACGCTTGGATCTAAAACATTTTTCCTGTAGATATCCGGGATCGGAGAACGTAGACGGCAATGTCCCTGCCAAGTCGAGCGCAAGGCCATACCATCCTTTTCTCGAAGCAGTTCACGACACTTTCGAACCTCCTGTATCTCCCTTGTGGATAAATCTAGCAGCCTGAATTTTCGGATACCAAGAGTATTTACTACAACTAGTTACATTTTCAAATTATACTATTCTGAGCTAGCCGCGGTGGCCGAGCGGTCTGCGGCGTGCCAGTCACGGTCTGCACGGCTGCTACGATCGGGGATTCGAATTCCCCTCGGGCATGAATGTTTTTGCCATCTTTAGTAAAAGGTACTTCATGAGTAGTTTGTAAGTTTAGGGACCGATATCCCCGCAGTTAAGTCCCTTAAGCTAAACAAACATTTAAACATTTTTATACTATTCTGCACTTTATAGTTTACGAAGCATTAGCAGTCGAAAATCTACAATTCTGTCACTCACTGACTCACTGATCATCAAAATTCTAAGGTACTTCAAGCAGACACACGAACTTCAAATTTTGTATTTAGATAGTGTTTAGCCTAAAATAGAAGGAAAAGTTCAAACATATGTAAAAATTAATTCCGTTGTCGAAAACATTTTCGCTTCACGGAAAAGTATCTGCAATCTTGTTATATGCGTTGTATTGCTAGTGATTCTTGTGGGAGCGAGCTGAGTTCACGTTCGGGAGATCGCGGGTTCAATTCTGGCCTCGTAATTTATTATTATTGTTACTTTTTTTACTTTTCATTTTTGAAAACAGTAGACTGGAAGGGCGGGATTAAAGTAGGTGAAAACAAAATAAGCAGTCTCGCATATGCGGATGACATAGTTGTACTGGCAGATTCGATTGAAAGATTGCAAACTAATATTTCAGAGCTCGACCAAAGGTGCAAGGATTATGATATGAAGATTAGCATCTCCAAAACGAAAGTAATTTCTGTGGGAAAGATATTCAAACAGATTGAGTGCCAAGTAGGAGGAACAAAGTTAGAACAGGTAGACAGTTTCAAGTATCTGGGATGTATTTTCTCACAGGATGGCAACAAAGCGAAAGAACTGGAATCGAGGTGCAGCAAAGCTAATGCAGTGAGTGCTCAGCTAAGATCTACTCTCTTCTGCAAGAAGGAAGTAAGTACCAAGTCTAAGTTAGCAGTGCACCGCTCTATATTTCGACCAATTTTGTTGTATGGGAGTGAAAGTTGGGTAGATACAGGTTACCTTATTCATAAGAAAGAGGTTACAGATATGAAAGTAGCAAGAATGATTGCAGGTACCAATAGGTGGGAACAATGGCAGGAGGGTGTCCATAGTGAGGAAATTAAAGAAAAGCTGGGAATGAACATCATAGATGAAGCAGTTAGAGTGAACAGAGGGTCATGTTACACACATGGGAGAAGCAAGGTTACCTAAGAGACTCATGAGCTCGTCAGTGGAGGGTAAGTGTAATCGAGGTAGACCAAGAAGAAAGTACCTAGATTCGGTGCAGAATGATTTTGAAGTAAAAGGCATAACATCAGACGAGGCATCAATGTTAGAATTGAATAGGGGATCATGGAGGCATAATCAGTCTCTAATAATTATGATGATGATTTAATGTAGCCGCCACCTTTCTACTAAGTGAAGAGTCGTAATAAATGACACCAGGCACCTTATTAGAGAATGAACTGATAAGATATAGCTTACATTGCTGCAAATGGAAACAGTACCAACGACACCTACCTTCCAGCTTGATTTCAGTTACAAATGAGAAAACTGTTTCTCGTAATGTCGAAAATTCCGTCACATGACGCGAGGCAAAAACTTCATATCGGAAGCAAAAACGTTAGATGTTCGTTTCAAACCTCGACATAACAGAGATAGGGAGACGCCATTAATCTGGGCGACGTGCAGTCTGTGTTATCTATGGTCTGTGCCGTAGAGTAGAAACTCTCTGGAGTGAGTATTGCGTTCTGTCTTCTCTAGAAGGTGCTGATTCTGCTCATGTTATCAACATCAAGCGAGGCTTGTCACGTAATATCATTACATATATACGCAAACTTGAAAATTACCGAATTTGGACTACAATTTTATCAGGAGGGAAAGATTGTTTGCTGTAGATGTCCACAATACAATAATAAAGAGTGTACATAGCCGTTAAGAGTGGTAAAACGGAGTAAATATTTTCAAATCTTCAGCTCGAATCACGATTTAAAATTTCCAAATCTAATAAAAAATGAACGTCAAAAATTGAAGTGCTACCAAAAACCGCCCTATGGATGACCGATATTAGAGAAACATCGCTGGTAAACGCAATGTTCAATTGAAAGAAATCGATGTACGATGAGCATCGAAAGCAAAACGTCCGAGAATATCAGTGTTGTGGGTGCCGAAACAAACAATCCCATCAGAAACATAAAATGTACAAAATGCAAGTTTCGCGACGAATTGCTTCCACCATAAAAAGTTGTGAGATCTCATGGGAAACCAGTTCGGTTATTTTAGTTATTGTTCAACTATTCAACACCTTTCATAGTTTTTTTTATCCAATTACTTATCTACTATCATCTGTAGTGACTATATCAAAATTATACATATTTATTTCTGTATAATGACTTGGCAATCGCACCATGAAATAAGATGAATATGATAATCTGGCAATGGCATATCGTCATAATGACAAAATAATAATTTATATTCCATTATGCAACCAAACGTAATCATATAATAATGAAGTACAGTCACATTTGCAAGTTTTTTAGTTTTTGTTGCCATGGGGAACCGAGTTGGTTATTTTAGTTATTGTTCATAGAACCACTTATTTGTTATTAGGAACCTACCAACATTTATAGCGATTATATTAGTATTATACATATTTATTTAAAAATAATTTATATTCCACTATGTAACCAACCGTGATCACGTAGGAATGAAATACCTTACATTAGCATAAACTATTGTAGATATTAGTTTACGTTGCCATGCGATTGCCAAGTCATTATATTTATTATAGAAATAAAGGTGTATAATTTTGATATAGTCACTACAGATGTTGTTAGTAACTAATTAGATAAAAATTATGATAAGGTGTTAAATAGTTGGTTCCATGAACACAAACTAAAATGACCGACTTGGTTTTCCATGAGATCTCACAACTTTTTATCGTGGAAGGAAATCGTCGCGAGACTTGCATTTTTGGACATTTTATGTTTTTGATGGGATTTATTTTTCTTCGAGGTATCCATTTATTTTATTTTATTTTGTACTTCCTCTGTCTCTCCCCATAACTATCTGCTCCATCTTCCCCTCCACCGACACTCTATCTGCCCCCCCCCCATCACCCCTTTTCTGTTATTCTCTTTCAGCGGATAAAACAGGTATTCGTATGCCAAAACGATGCGAGATATGACATCACGATAACTGGTTCCCTGTTTTTCTATGCTATAGCACGGTATGTTGCTCACATAAGGCAAATGCTGTCGATCAATAACGACTTGAGATTCTTTACATGCATCGACACTTTGATATAAACGGTGGGACGAATAACTAAAATAATTTTAGTCACTTTTTGAGAGATAACACAATGAGGAATAGCGACAATAGTTTCATTCCGTGAACTATATCTGATTGTGTTAGGAGGAGAAAATGACTATGTAACACGAATTAGTTTCCGCTTCACTTTTAGAGATGGCTTGCGCGTTACCAATGAAGAAGTAGGGTATCCATAATCTACTACTGAAATATTCTTAAAATGGATTGATAAATCTTTACTAACAAACACAAAGCCCGCTTTGGCAGAAATGTGAACGGGAGAGGGATCGCGCCCTTTGCATATAAAACCAATATGATACGCAATGTGATATTGCTGTGCTGCCAATTTAAAAAACAGAAATATCTGAATCTTCAGTAAATGTCATATCATGCCATATATGAACGAAACTAATCCATACGCAAATCAACGCAATGTATTTTGAACATTGTTAAAAAAGTTTTAAAATACCTCTTACTCTGAAGATGGGTAGTAATTATGATGAATAGCGAAACTAAGATCAGCCTTTCATCGCACGAAGGTATCAAACAGTAATACACGCAAAAATTAAATTAAGATTCCTAAAAATGATATCGTAAGATTCATAGCGTCTGGGACGTCGTCTCTAAGCAGTATTGGCACTTTTAGTACACGAGCATCACGTTTTCTTGGGGTGTATCTTGAGAATGGATATAGATTTTCGAAAATGATACAATGGTGTTTTTAGACAATTGTCAGCAGATCATATTGTTAAAATTGAGTCACTTTGCTGTCTTCAGATATTTCTATATTTTTAGTTGACGGTGAAAAAGTAGCTAAAGCCGATATTTGTAAATTTGTGAATAAGTACGGCTACATGAACATCTGGATCTCGGCAACACATAAAGATAGGTACCGAAATAATTGAAAAGAAGTTTTAGAATGTCTTCTCAGCTAAATATTTCGAGTATATGCAATGATACATAGTACACATGTGGCCATCACCATAATTCATGTTCTGGTATTAAGAATAGTTCTTTTTATTTAAGAGGGGGGGGGGATCGAGCATCAAGATAAGGTACTTTTGTAAGTGCTATAAACAGATTGAGGTAGACAATACGCAATGTACTAGACGAAATATTTTGCTGAATTTTGATGGGCTACAAGAAGAGAGTAATGTTTAGATTATTCCCATTTACTGCGGGTAGCTATAGTATAGCGGTTGTTCTAATTGGTATATGACTCATTACTGGACCAGGGTATCTAAAACACTAGCCCCTTCTTTTTGGTCTAATATCCTGACAGATACGTCCTAGCGGATTCACATTTTGGGAACGGCTTTTACATCAATCTCGATATGTTTATGGCTTTATAGGCCGCTTTACACAAAACAAGAAAATGCCGTGATCTCATGAAACATCCTCTCTTTACATGTAATTCACCGCAAGTAAGATGTACACAGATTTTAGGATCTTTAATGCCTGTAAAAGTTCATTCATCCATCGTTAAGAAGTTCCACACTGATGACTACAGTCACCCAGGTGAGTTAGTGGTGAACACGAGAGTTCATCACCCACACTTCATCGTGCACACGTGCAAAGAGTTGCTTCGGCCGCGTGGAATGGACTCGTGGTCTAAGGCGTCATGCTACGGACTGGGAGGCCATTTCCGCCGGAAGATGTCCTCCATCGGGCATGTATGTGTGTGTTGTCCTTAATGTAAGTTAGTGTCCGTAGTTTGTAAGTCTAGGATTTATGATCACAGCAGATTGTCCAATATGTTAAGAAACATTTGGACAGTTGAATACGCTTTTGAATCAGTTTATTATTTGTGTCAATGAAGAAAATGAAACGTCCTTGCTGCTCATTCCACACAGAGCATAGGTTGCTGCCCAATCGTACCGTCGTAGTAGGTTCCTGCCTAACCACTTCCTTAGGATATCGCGAAAATTTCAGAATAATTACACTTTTTTGACAAAAATACAAACGCCATTTCTAGTTTCAGAATTGGTTACAAATGAGTAGGTCAAGGAAAAAAAATTATATCAGGAGACGAACGATCAATCATTACGTTCCTCTCAACAACCTACCACCTTTAACCTAGGGTTGCCAGAATGGTTTGAGTTGCCCTGTTTAAAGCGACCTATTGTCTTGGGCCTGTGGATTTTCTACTCCTATAAGAGAGTTCGTATAAACAGTTTTACGTCTATGTACTTTTATATCTTTAAACATATCTTTGGGAGCTCCGTAGAATCTCCGTAGAATCTGTATTAAGCAGTGATCAATGTGAGGCAGTGTAGCTGCCAGTTAAAATTAATGTTACGAAATAAGGATGATTGACGTTTATTGGAAATGAATATATAAAAGCTACATGAAAAGGAAGGGATTTATTTAATTAAAATGGATGAAATAAGTAATGAAATATTCCTCTTCTGCATTGCTGGTTAACATATTTTTTGTAATCTGGTAATTGTGATGGCACATAGTAACTATAAAAACTTTACCTCCTTCTATAAAAATTAACTCCTCATTGAATATTTCAAATGATTATAGTTTGAATCTTTGAATGAGTTATTGTGGTAGTGTGAATATGCTGTAAATATCTCCCCAAATTCTGAGAAGATGAGTTATTAATCAAATTAAAATATAAGAGCTCCCAGCTCTGGTAATGTAACTGAAAGTAAATAGGAGTTTTCTGTATCCGGTTAGTTTTAAGATCGAGAGATAATACACGGTAACGACGTTCGGCAAAATTTGAATTATCGTGTTGACACTGTTTCAAAAACTGCAGTACAAAATTAATCAGAAACTAAAATTTCGAAAAAAAAACATGTCATTAGAATGAATGTATCAATCAAGAAAGTCATTATTCATAAATCTGAAGCACTGAATTAAAATTTGTGGTGCGGCCGGGTTTCATTGTTAATTTTAATCAGCGATGTTGTTTTCCGTTTTGTGTAAACCAGCTCAGTTCAGTTACGAAATTTCTCAAAGTGCAGCATCAGTAATTATGGGCTAGTTGTCAAATTTGGAAATTCATTTCCTACATGGCTATGAAAGAATTTTCATTCCTAGTTTTTTCTAATTTTTAAGTTGTTATTCGTCGTTTCACTTAACTGATGCAACAACCTAATTATCATCAAAAGAGATTTCAGCATTGGTCTTAAATTAACGCCGTCGGAGTCTCGAGTCCTCCCTGGGGCATGGGTGTGTGTGTGTGTGTGCTGTCCTTAGGTCAATTTACCTTAGTTTAAGTAGTTTGTAAGCTACGGACTGATGACTACGCAGTTTGGTCCGCTAGATTTACAAACATTTGAATTTTCTAAAGTCTAGACATAGTAAGAAACTTGAATGCTTTGGTGAGGCGAGTGTTAACAGCCGTAGTATATACACGCGAATTTGATACGATTCGGCACAGGTCACTGCGTGCCCAGCCACGAGACGTTATTCACTTTCAACCACGCATTACACTATAGCCTGGACCCTATTTCCAAATAACTACGATTAACAAATATTTTTGATGCACAGAGGATTTAGCAAAACCAAGCCTGTCTTGGTAGGAGTTATCATTAATTACTATTTAATCACGTATTGCCACTGAAAGTCATAAAAACAGCCTAAGAAGAAATAAAACTAAAGTAGAGATCCAGATAGTCGGTATTCGTCTGCATTCTCCAGACGTTTCTTACTATTTCATAAAATGCATTAAAAACCATCGGCTGTTTATTTATAACCTTATATATCAACCAGTTTTGGTCAATAGACCATCTTCATGGATAAAAAGGTGATAAAACTGAATGGTGAAATGCATGAAATAAATACATCTGTTCTTACCTTTTATGTTGTGTTGACTGATAGGTTTTATCTAAGATGACCACTGTATTTTTTTTATATTTTTACTTATACTGACTCCTGTTTGTCTCAACTAGATATTTGGCGAACAACCCACCTCTAATTTATTTGCAACTAGCGACTCATTCCGGCTTTGCACGGGTAACAGTTATCACTGTTTGCAGATGAATTCCGGTATATAAAGGACAGTTTTCTTGAAATAAAATGGGAAAATATATTTCTTTTACTACTTCATCTTAAGGTCAGCGGGTGGACAATATTTTCTTCTATTAAGAGTAAAAAGATAAAAATTTCTTTGCGTGTCAACTCGGAAACAAGCCATATATAACTGGCCGTGTGAAAAGCGTCATTGTTTGACATATAAGTCAGTATTAGACAATGTTAGGCTTTGTATTTTGTTGATGGTAAGAGAGAAGAAATACTAAGTTTCGCACAAAAATATACAGGCATTTATATCTATATGTTTTTACTGTCACATACCAGATTAAAGGGTTGAACGTTTAGCGGAAAGTAGTATTCGTGGCTGTGTATAACGTCGAGTCGTTAAAATTAGACGGTCATCAGAAACTCCATGAAAGCAAGGAAATGTTCTGCATCGCATTAGGCTACATTGTCTGGGTATAAATGAATATATTAGTAATAATAAAATTTTTAAAAGGTAGTCAATAATCGTGCGTAGTTTTCAATCATTAAAATGAATCCTAAATCGGCTAAATATATTGTGGAACGAATTAAATGGGCGCATTGCATAACAAAATACCATATAAGACTGATTACTAAAGACATAGGACAGTGATGTAATAGACTTCAATATCTATTGATTTTCACAAACTAGTCTGCAGCTGTTATAATCAGCTACAAAGATTACTGTAAACAATTGTTATAACAAAGATTTTACGAAATGTGGATTGAAGAAATACATAAATAGGTGAAAGATACACGTTCTGAGGTAAGGTGTACGAATTACCGAGTATTGTATTATGCAACTAAGAAAGGTATGCGATAATTTGAAAGAATTAATTACATGACAATTGATACAAAAGTAAGCGACAATTTGAGAAAAAATTGATTACATTATTTGTTTTCGAAAAAGGTCACATGGAACAATCGTAGCGACTTGGGTAAAAGCTTGGATAAAGTTGATAAATAAATGAGTGTCAGTTGAAGACCTGAATTGGAAAAACATCTCACCTTTGGTCGATTTTCTCTTTCAATGTGAAAGAAAATGTACACTTGACAGCAAAAAAAGTGAATCACTACTGAATGCAATCCAACTAACGTAGCTGTATTGCAGGTCCACTAATCACCAAACCCCTGTGGAGTACAGTCGTTCGACTACACAATGGGTGCCATAAGAAGCAGTAGAGAACAATGCTTCTTATGTTATGGCAGTTAGTCCACATGTAATTCAATCCTGCACACGAGAAATATTAGAATACAAGTTATTAGAGACGAGACAGCAACGTAAATTCAATTTCATTACAATAAGTGACAAATCGGATACCTTAACAAACTCATTCAGTGACATGATTAGTTTTTGGTTCGTGCTTTGAATATGAACGCACTATTAATCAAAAAAGGTTGCTTTTCTGTTCGAGACTCTATTAGGTATAAACATCGACGTTTCCACTAGTATCGGTTTAGAAGGCCAATATCCGAACCTAGAAATGTAAGGTTAACGTTAGCAGTTGCATCAAAATCGCATGAAGTTCAAATTGTTGCTGAAAGATAACCATTTAAAGTATATGATTCAATGCAACTCACAGGTGTCAAACGTCATAAAATTGTGGAATAGAACGTAGTACCTATATGAATCTTTACCTTAGCACGATCACATGTCAGATATTAAATAAATTCACAAATAGCGTTATATTTGAACTTGAAACGACGATACAATTGACTTCTTTCCCGGCAAGGATTCAAATCCCACACTACATATATACTGTTTTCTCACCATTAGCGGGATATGCCCATGTTCGGTTAGAAGAAGCGCATTAAATATCCTTGTGCTGTATGGGTCTCATACCCCGTGCCTATCGTCACCATTGACCTCAGACGACAAGGTAACAAATCTACCATTCTCGTTCACTAGTAATTACGGCGGATGTTTGCGATTGTTAAAAAATGTTACCCAGCAGAAGTTAAAACATATATTAGCCATTACAAGCTAGCATCAGCCCTACCAACTACCGATTTTCAGATGTGGTAGTATAATATTTTTGTCAAAATAGGGTGCAGAACACATGGTACGAAAAGTAAAATAGTTCATCGGTATCTACGTTACAGAAATTTTTTGTCCGTGTGGTCAGAAGCGTCTTGTCGCGGACTAGCGGCGGCTCCCACCAGAGGGTCTTCTCCTTCCTCAGGTATGTGCAGTTATGTGTGTGTGTGTGTGTGTGTGTGTGTGTGTGTGTGTGTGTGTGTGTGTATCGTCCTTAGCGTAAATTAAAGAAGGATGTAATGTTAGGTAGGGACTATGACATCAGCTGTTTGGTCCATTACGAATAATGTAACATTGCGTATGATAGCATACTACGTTCCAGCATGCTCCACGGTGATTTTGTATGGCATGTTGCTATGGTCACATTTTGCTTAATTTTAGGAAAACGCTCGCACCCATGCCCGGGGGAGGACTCGAACCACCAACGCAAGCAGCCGCCTGATCTATGACATAATGCATTAGTTCGCACAGTTACTCTGCGCGGCTATTAGTTGGTAGCATAACTCTTACCATAATAAATGGAATAAAACACATCTTAAAAGTTGCAAGGAGCGACGTTTACGCATTAGAAACGGATTCTAAAATGCGGAAATGTTTACCATTTGTAACAGTACATTCTGATGGGATGAAAGCTGAGGAGGACAGTCGAAATACCAGTGTTGTGTATTTCACAGAACGAAGAGTCAATAATAGGCATGGAAATATGAAAGAACACGGTCTCATAGAGACGACTGATAGACAGTAACGAAAGCATAAATTAAAAAAGAAAGTATACTGTCAACGAAAACCAATAGATTTGATCATAGCGTTTTGAGGGAAGAGACAAGAAGGATGAGTGACTATTATGTCAGAGAGACGACAGGGAGTGAATGAGAGAGAGAGAGAGAGAGAGAGAGATCAGAAGAGAAATTAACAATGAATAAATGCAAGACAAATCATAGCAGGGGGTGTATTAATGGATGGAATGGAGGAGAGAGAAGTATTTGAAATAACACAAATTACTCCGATAGGCCCATCTAAACAGATTGCTCTGTATGCATGGAGGCTGGGTGTAAATGAAATAAACATTGGATATTGAGTGATAGGAGAAGCATTGAATTAAAATTTGTGCCACAGAAGGGAATCAAACACAGACATCCATACTAACTTTAATTTAATGCTTCTTTGTTTCACTCATCGTCTTTGACGTACTGAGGCGGAAATTTATAATAAAAATAGGATAATGAAGGAACTCTATATTAAAAGATAATCAATTTAAAGGCAGCTCAAAGAAAAAACAAACTCATATTTTATTAGCAAGAGATCTTCCATAGACTCTCACTTATGAATTATGAGAATATATATATATATATATATATATATATATATATATATATATATATATATATATATATATATATATATTAAGGACTAATAATTTTTTCATAGTCCCTTATTATTTGTTTCTTCCACAATGCATCTCAGCATAGAATCTATAACACTGTTGGACCAGCTTCTCTTCAGTAAAAGCGATAACTCTATCTCGAATTGAATGCTCACAGTGAGACAGCCTGATCTGTATTTCTGTTTTCCGGTCTTACTATGAGTCCAGGAAGTAAACATTCTGTATTTACGTTAGAGCCCCACTCCCCGCTGTGCTGAGGACTGTTGGCCACCATCGATACTGCCATGTCACTGAATTCCGTCCAGCCTCGGCTCGACACCAGCTTTGATTGACCGGCCAGCCCATAGCTCGTGAGCAACGGCTAATACAGGCCCAGGCCGCAAAGCCAGGCTCAACCGTTGAAGTAACAAATGTTTCTGCCAACCTGCCCATATGTATAATATAAACTGCCACAGTTAGAGCTATTTTGCTATAAAATGAGCAGTCACATTATCTTTTGACATTTCATTTAAATATTTAAGAAAAAGAGTAGCTTTATGATAAATGTAGCTACCAGATTGTGTTTCACCTAGATAGCAATTTTACGACACAGGAAAGTATTCTTTCTTTACAGCGCTCTGCATCTGATCTAGACGTGATAAAATACGTATTCAACTTAGAAAACTAGCGTGTTTTAAAATTAAGCAGTTCTGGTGGCAACAATGGAAACGTATACATGGAGTAAATCATTCAGATTTTGTGCACTTATAAAGTGATCCCAATGTCTCTGAACGACTACTACACGACGAAAATTACCTTCTGCTGTTTCCTTCATTTACAAAATTGTTCTATTATTCACAGTGTAGTGTTTCGTAACGGGTTCATAGATTCGCTTCAATGTCTGAGCTGGTCAACGCTTATACGAAGCTCGAAACAAACGAGTGCCAAAATGCATATCTGCGAGTTCTAATCTCATATATTCGTTCAACGTTTTCGACGTCCTCCCTCTAACCCGTCAGTTAATAATCCCACACTGCTCAGCAATACTGCAGATAGAACGATTATAGGGTTAGCAGTCTCCTTAGGAGACATTTAAATCTTCTAATGGTTGTGTCAATAACAGACCGTTTGTTTCACCATCGCCAAAACACGTGTTATTCGCAGTTAACGTTGCTTTTAATTCCACCCACAGAAGTTTCGTTACATTTATAACCTTCAAATTTGGTTTGCTTATTGATGCATAGAATGCTGACGAAACTCGTTCAGTAATCATATTCACAGCGAAATGCATATTGATATTTCATGTCAATTATCACAATTTCTGCCTTGAAGATACAAATTCAAAATCATTTCACAATTCACTTTGGTTTTCTGAGAGTTTACTAGTCGGCAGCATTAACTGCCTCAAATCTAAGAGCTATGTTCTGATTGCTCATTAAATATTTTGAATATATATTCGAAACAGGAGAAGTCTACTTCACATTGCTGGAGGAACTCCACTTGTCATGTCTTCTTAACTACGTCAGTTACTGCTGACTCTTATCTTGCAAAGAGGACATCATGATTCCATTCGCACAACTGTGACCATAACCTCGTCATGAAAGCGATCTGATTCGAAGTTGGCGCTCTATGAATACGGAATTAGTTTGAGAGTACTCTGTACTTCAAGCAAATATAGTATCGCCGAAGTCTAACAACAGTAAAGGTTTCGAAATCTATGCTGTTTTGATGTTAATACGTGATATATTTATAGATATTTCATGACGTTGGAAAAAGTATTTGTTCAAACGTGCTACTACATGTCGATATCAATACAATGGATCTATAACTCTGTGGATTATTTTTGTATTCGTTCTTATGTATCTGTGCAACATTCCACTTCTCTTCCTCACTATAAGTACTTCAATGCTCGACATCACGCCTTAGGAGAAGTAATTAAGAAACTGCATAGTGTATGCACAAGATGTTTTCCTAAGGTGTTGGATCATTTGAGAAAGACATTGCCTGTAGGGAAATGATCTTCCCGGTACAACTATGGTAGTGAGATGACAACACGGTGGACCATGTCTGGTGATAGTTGTACTGCTTCCCGGAATGACTGAGAAGCATCTACATTAAAAGAAACAATCCGACACAACTTACTTGTGTCCATTGAGTGAACACATTGGGGAAGTTTAACAGTCGTGCCCAGCCAGAATTCGGGCCCATTTCTACTGCTCTCTGAGCAGTTACGGTAACCACTGCCACAATACTCAAAGTTCCTCACACTGCTTACGTAGTTGCCGTTTCCAACTTGCACTCACTGCTCGTCACATTTTGCCGATTGCCTCAAGAGTTCAGACCTAATGTGCATTTGCACTGAAGGATGGATCTGTTGTCATCTTCTCCTTAATTATGTATATTTAGGTGGTGTCTGTTCTTTCGAACAATCACAGCACTTATATGTATAGAGGAGAATCTTTCAAGAATCACTTGATACATTGGTGGTATTCAAATTAAAATATCTGAAAATTCAACTTTGGTATTTCATCTACTTATCCAGTGTATAATTACAGAAAAGGGTGATGAATATCACTTAGCAACTATAACTATTCTCGTTCCCTACTTCCTGAAATATCTGCATCAGCCTTCACAACGGCAATGAGGAAGCGATTCACGCTGACACCTTTGAGCTCTTTGACTGACCGTACCGTTTAATGACTACCAAATTATGGCAAAACATTATGCTAACACATCTGAAATTCTGTGGTAGGCCAGGGTAAGGACAACTTGTAGTGGCTGAGGTATGGGCCCGATTCCCGCTGGGATTAACAGTTTTTAAATATCAAAAATACCATCTGCACCTCCAGTAACGCCAAGTAAAGAACGCAGGACTATGCCTAGTCTCAGATCAATATTGCACATCTCCATGTGCTACTAATTTAAACGGAGTTTTCGTAGTTTCCGCAAAATACCCAACCCATCGACGTCTCTATGAACGGTGCGATCCTACTAGTGAACTACAATGTGATAGTTCATACCTCATCGTGTAAGGGCAAGAGTGATGGTATGTGCGGAGTTGGAGTCCCGGTAAGAAACAATAGATTTATCATCAGTATTCTTTCCTATTGTATAATGGCAAATGGTGACGGGTTCAAGCCCCTTCCGAGAAAAAAATCGTATCGCTTTTTTCATGTTCCAGTATAGCTCTATTTGTGAAAATGTTTAATATCTGACATCGGATTAGTTAACGATTTATCAATGTACTGCATTCTATTCCACAACTTTATGATATGTGACATCCGTAAGTTGCACTATATATCTACAGCGCTTACCTCCCAGCAACAATATGACATTCATGCAATTCCTGATGCAGATATGAATATGTCAGCGTTTTACGTCTATTTATGTCTAATCTCGTCTCGATCAGACACATAACTTTTGTTTGGTTAACAGTGCTATCAAATTCAGATCACGAAGACAAATATATCGTGTCATTAAATAAATGTGATAACGTATATGAATTTGAACTTATTGCAATGAAATTTAATTTATAAGCGTTACTGTCTCACCTCTAACAACATATATTCTAATTTTATATATAAATAACAGTCTAGAGAGAAAAAAATTACTTTTTGACTAGTTTCGGTCTTATTTCAGACCATCTCCAGGATATTAGGCTCCATTGATGTTGTGGAGCTGGCAGGAAACTTGGAGCCTTCTAGTGCGTCACTGCTCTAGTGATGCACTAGAAGGCTCGAAGTTTCCTGCCAGCTCCACAACATCAATGGAGCTTAATTTCCTGGAGATGATCTGAAAGAAGACCGAAATTCGCCGAAAAAATAATAGGGTTGTTTTTTTTCTTTTCTTTTTTTTCGCTTTCTTAGACTGATCTTTATATATAAATTAAAATATGAGTGCTGTTCCCCATAAGTGAAACGAAAATGTTTCCAAAAATATGTGATGTAATATTTGTTGTACGACAGTATTGATTTGCACCTTGACTGAATTCGTCGGTGGTTCGAGTCCTCCCTGGGTATGGGTGTGTGTGTGTGTGTGTGAGTGTCGTCCTTAGGTTAGTTTACCTTAGTTTAAGTAGTTTGTAAGCTACAAACTGAAGATCACACAGTTTGGTCCGATAGATTTACAAACATTTGAACATTTGATTTGAATTCCTTAATAAATTATATATAATTATAATGATA
Source organism: Locusta migratoria (assembly GCA_026315105.1). Taxonomy (NCBI): domain Eukaryota; kingdom Metazoa; phylum Arthropoda; class Insecta; order Orthoptera; family Acrididae; genus Locusta; species Locusta migratoria. Next base: position 810,462,597 of record CM048744.1, on the reverse strand, counting down.
ATAAATATTAATAGTCTGTAGTGTCTCACGTATTACATATTGAAGGTAGGTAAAGAGTGTACTGTGAAACGATGTGACGACCTGCGACGAACTGCGACGCAGCTATGCTATGTTGGTTGTATAGCATCAGGTGCGGTCTCCACTTTGGAATTCAGGGATGATCCACTTTTTTGTTGTCAAGTCCACATGCCTAGAGCTATGTCCCTGCCCAGTAGAACTTTCTATTTCTTTCTGCCTTAAATGGCGCAATATATTTCCAAATGAATGAAATGACATCCGAAGTCCATGAACTTGGGCAGTTTGTCCATTCAGTAAAACCTTTCAATTTTCAGTACTTGTTTGCAGCTGCAACAATCAAATGTTCAAATGTTTTTTTAAGCTTAAGGGATTTAACTGCAGAGTCATCAGTTCCTAAACTTACAAACTACTTATGAACTACCTTCTGCTAAAGACGACACAAACATCCATGAACAAAGGAGGATTCGAACCCCCGAGTGGGAACGGCCCTGCACATCGGAACATAGCGCCTCAGTGAGCTCGACGGCTCCGCCGCGGAAACAATCTATAAAATTATTTTTCTCAACAATGGAGTGGCTTACTACTTACTGTATTGTTGACATTCTATATATTTTACCATCCACTCAGTTTCCATTAAGCCTATGAAGAGAATGTATCATCGGTGAAAGTTGATATTTTCCAGTCTAATGTGGAGGTGGTTTCAATTGATGACGATTCCGAAGTTTGTGGTAAAAATGTAAAATACCTGATAAGTGGACAGAAATGGCAGTTCACAAACGTAAAGCTTCTGACATCTATGACAACAAGAAAAAAGTTCACCAAACTTGCCATAGAAAAGAATGATGTGAATATTCTTGTTTTTACTTCCAACAGAATCTGCTAGGCCCCATACTACCCATAAATGAAAAATCCCCTCTCTGTTAGCTTTGGGATTTAAACTTTTGGGTTCACAATGGAAAAACATCAAAAATTACGGTGTACTTGTGGGTGGAACACGAGGTCATAAGGGTGTTCATGAATTTATTTCATGACTAAACAGCTACATTATAAATACATTATCCTCTCAAGTTGAGAAACTTTACTTGTTCTGTGATTGCTGCATTGGCCAGAACAAAAATATGTCAATAGCTGGAAGATTCAAGTACATTAATCATTACTTTCCAGTGGAAGACCATAGCTTTCTTCCATGCGGCACCAACATTACAAAAAGAGAAAAGATTAAAAGAAAGAAAGAAAAGGTAGAATCTCTTAGATATTTGTAAGAAATTATGAAGCATGAGGCAGATTTCAACGTGGTACGGATGACAGGTGGTGATTTCCGGGAATGCAAACTTCATTTAAGTCATTATTACAAAACGTCAGTAGGAAGCAGAGGTATGATATTTTCCGTTTTCAAGTATAGAATTTTTAATACCCAAAATATACGGAATAAATTGCAGTTGCAGAAACAATGGGAGGAACAGACTTCATAATATATTCCTTGGTGAAAGATCCTTCCCATCAGGTCACATACAGCACACTTCCATTGTACAAAAATACACTGCCTATAAACTCATTAAAGCTGGAAAGTCTGCAACGTCCGGTAAAGTACCTATCACTCTCTGGCTGCAAAATTTTATTCATCACTCACCGGAATTCCCATCCTGAAGTAACAGCGATGAAACAGGCGAAGAGGAAGAAACGACATAGTGAAAGAAAAATAAGTTCTTTTTCATTGTAGAAAATACTTTAAATATTTTTGTTCCATTTCCAAAGGTTGTGTTATCTTATACAATTATTCTATGTCATAAAACATGTAGAGTGTCAAGAAATATAATGAAAGTATTTTTTCTATAACAAATGTCTATTTTTTGTACCAGGCATTGAAAAGCATTCCAAGTCCATGACTATATATATATATATATATATACATATATATATATATATATATATATATATATATATATATATATATATATAATCATTTTCTCCTAATGTAATGGCTCCATGTGTCTGAAACTTCTCATAGAACGTAAAGGTGAACGAGTCATAAGCGATGACTAAATATTACGTTAATACAGCAAAACCTTCCCCAGTTATGTTCTTGCCTCTCCTGAAAAATTTCGTTCACTGGACATGGTATGTTTGTCCATTCAGGTCTTCAATTGTAAAACTATTACAAAGCAAGTACAATGATTATTCACAGACAACGGTTTCTGTACAAGGTTCCAAAGGGTGAAGGAACAGGTAAATTATTCAAGCGATGCGGTTTAAGAATACTGAAATGAAGATGATCATTCCCTTCTGAATTTAAACATGTCACGTTACAATTCACTTCTCAGCTTTAACGATTTTGTTCGATAAATTTACGATTCTGCTACTGTAAGCAAATATCTCTGAATAGTACGTAATGCACTGGAATTTACATTTAAATAGTATAAACTGATATTAACAGGAGATAGAATACTACAATAATTAGTTTCCCGTATTTGTACTGGAAAATGCACCACTGAATTTAATGACCGAGAGATATGGAGGTAACAAAATAGCAAGATATGCGTTCCTACCATGCCATTCTCTCGTTTCTGCAGTCTGGCGCTCGGAGCGCTAGTGTCGCTCCCGTCACTGTTCATGTTCGACTGCTGACTTTCTCTGATTAAGGCGTGACCGTCGTTCCAAGTACCGGAAGTAAACTTTTATGTGTGCGTTATATTCTTAAAATAATAAGTTTTTCGGATTGCTGTCAAACTTAAAACAGGATCACTTACTGACTAATCTGAAGGGTTCCTGAAGATTTCAACAAAATTGCTCCCGCCATCTTAGAGTCCAATGGGAACATATTACACACATCTATTTCTGGAGAGATAGATAAATTTCCACCAACATGAAACACACACATTGCCGAGGTGAGGTGGCTTGCGTGCTTCAACGATAGTGATCGCCGTATCATAGGTACAACCACATAGGAGGGGTATCTGTGAAGAGGCCAGACAGTCACCCCCCGTTTACATGGGCTCCCAAAACCGGATTTCGTAAACCGATTTCCCAATTCCGCTTTTGGTTGGTCATGTAAACACTCCAAAATCGATTTGGAAATCCGCTTCTCTAAAGCGGTTTTCCAGTTCCACAATCGATTTTCGTGCCCATGTAAACGCAACCGTTTTTGAAGCGTTCTTGGCTTGTCAGATTGTGTTTTCTTGTTAAGAATTTTCGGCACATATGGAAAGAGTGATATTTTCCAATGTGAAATAAAAGTATAAATATTAGAGTGAACATATATCTGTGTATTTAAATAAAGAAAAATAGCGATTGTGCAAACTAAATAAGGAACTGAATCAGCTGTTTTCTAGCCGCCATTTTAAGTGAGCTACGAAATCCGATTCAGGCTACGCCATGTAAACACGACAGCGAAAAACGGTTTACGAAAATCGGTTTTCGTCTTCCGGAAGATGTGTTGCATGTAAACATAGTGAGTGGTTACTGAAGAGGGGCAGCAGCCTTTTCAGGAGTTACAGGGGCAACAGTGTGGCTAAGCTGGACTTATAACATCAGCTGACATGGCTTTGACATGCAGTTACTGCGAAGGGCTGAAAGCAAAGGGAATCTACAGTCGTTACTTTTCCCAAGGACATGCAGCTCTACTGTATCAATATCCGGAGTTAAAAAAGTCCTCCATTCGGATCTCCGGGTGGGAACTACTCAGGAGGATGTCAACAAGAGAAACAAAACAGGCATTCTACGGATAGGAGCGTGAAATGTTCTATCCCTCAATCGGGTAGGTATGTTAGAGGCAGGACGAACAGGATATTTGGTCAGGGTTATAAATACAAAATCAGTTGGTGTTAACGCAGGAGCAGGTCTGATAATAATAAGAAATTTGGAATGCGGGTAAGTTACTATGAACAGCAGAGTGAACGTGTTATCGTAGCAAAGATAGACACGAAGCCAAAATCGAACACAGTAGTACAAGTTTATATGGCAATTAGCTCTGCCGATGATGACATCGAGAAATGTATGAGCAGACAAAAGAAATAATTCAGACCATTAAAGGAGAGGACAACTTAATTGTGATGAGGGACTGGAACTCGGTAGTTTGGAAGGAAAGAAAAGGAAATGGAAAAGGTGAATATGGACTGGGGAAAAGCAATGAAAGGGGACATCGCCTGTTAGAATTTTGTGCAGAGCACAATTTAATCATCACAGCATTTGGTTCAATCATCACGGAAGAAGGTAATGCCGGCCGCGGTGGCCGACAGGTCTGCGGCGCACCGGTCACGGTCTGCACGGCCACTACGGTTGGGGGTTCGAATTCCATCTCGAGCATGGATATTTGTGCCGCCCTTAGTATTAGCAAGTTCGTAAGTAGTTTGTAAGTTTAGGGAATGATGACCCCGTAGTTAAGTCCCATAAGCTCTACAAACATTTGAACATTTGAAGAAGGTTATATTCGTGGAAGAGACGAGGAGGCACTTGGAAGTACCAGAGTGACTTCATAATGGTCATGAATAGGTTTACAAAGCAGGTTTTAAACTGTAAGACGTATCCATGGGCTGATACTGACTCTGAACATAACTTACTGGTTATGAAATGTAGATTAAAACTTTGCAAAAAGGTTCAAAATTAAGCAGATGGAAACTGGACAAATTGAAGCAACCAGAGGTGGTTCAGTTTCAGAAGGATCATTAGCAAGGATTGGCTGAAACTGAGGAAAGTCATACAGTAGAAGAAGAGTGGGTAGCTCTGAGAGATACAGTAGTGAAAGTTGCAGCGGATCTTATAGGCAGAACGACAAATCTTAATAAAAATCCTTGGGTAACGGGGGAGATACTAAACTTTATTGATGAAAGAAGAAAATATAAATATAAAGGGAGTACATATGTCTGAAAAATAAAGTTTATAGGAAGTGCAGAGTGTCTAAGCAGAAGTGGCTTGAGGAGAAATTGAAGACTGTAGAAGAGTGTATAACTATGGGAAAGATAAATACCGCCTACAGGAAAATTAAAAAAAAAAAAAAATGGAGAAAAGAAAAACAGCGGTGTGAATATCAAGAACTCATACGGAAATAGTACTAAGAAATGATTGGAAAACTGAAAGGTGGAAGGAATATACAGAAGGCCTGTACAAAGGAAATATAATTGACGGCAGTACTCTAGAATTGGATGACGAAGCAGAGAAAGATGAGATAGGAGATACGATACTGCGAGATAAATTTGACAGAGCACTTACAGTTTTGAGAAGAAACAAGGCCCATGAAGTAGATTATGTTCCGTCTGAACTGCTGTTATCGTTAGGAGAGCCAATGATGAAGAAATTGTTCCATCTGGTATCGAAGGTGTATGAGACAGGGGAAATACCCTCAGACATCAAGAAGAATGCAGAGATTCCAATACCTAAAAAAGCAAGTACAGACAAATGTGAAAATTACAGAACTACCAGTTCAATAAGTCATGGCTGCAAAACACCAGCACGAATTATTTACAGACGAACGGAAAAACTGATGGACCCGACCTCGGAGAGAATCAATTTGGGTTTAGGAGAAATGTAGGAACACTCGAGGCAATACTTATATTAAGACTTATCTTAGAAGATGGATTAACTAAAGGGAAATATTCGTTTTTAGCATTTGTGGATCTGTAGATATATTTTGATAATGTTAAATGGAATACACTTTTTCAGATTCTGAAAGTAGCTGGGGTAAGATATAGGGAGCGAAGGGCTTTATTCAACTTGTACAAAAATCAAACAGCAATTATTAAAGGGCATGAAAGGATAGCAGTGGTTGGGTAGGGAGTAAGACAGAGTTATAGACTTTCCCCAATATAGTTCAATCTGTACATCGAGAAAGTTGTGAAGGAATGCAAGGAGAAATTTGGAGGTGGGGTTAAAGTCCAGGGAGTGGGAATAGAAACCTTGTGGTTTGCTGACGACAAAGTAATTGACAGCAAGGGACCTGGAAGATCAATTAAACGGAATAGACAGTGTCTTCAGAGGATGAAGGGGCGTAGATAAATCTTGCCTCTAGGGATGCGGGGGGAGTTCAGAGCTATATTGAGGTGTCCTCACACAGATGACATGTGCCAAAGCTATGACGCCCATCCTCCCACCCCCAAAAAAATAAAAAATAAAAAATCCCTTACGATTTTTCTATCAATTTGGAAAATTGTGTGAGTCGTTGATAATAGAAAGAAGCATTATTGAAAAAGATTGTAGACATGAAGAACAGTTTTTCTGTTATACATTGGAAATGACAGGTGTTACATCCTGAAATACTGACTTGTCGAAGGCGTTGCACACCTACACTACTGGCCATTAAAATTGCTACACCAAGAAGAAATGCAAATGTTAAATGGGTATCAATTGGACAAATATATTATACTAGAACTGCCATGTGTTTACAATTTCAAGCTGTTTGGGTGCGGAAATCCTGAGACATAAGTAACCAGAACAACCACCTCTAGCCGTAATAACGGCCATGATACGCCTGGGCATTGAGTCAAACAGAGCTTGGATGGCGAGTACAGGTAGAGATGCACGATACCTAACTTCATCAAGAGTAGTAACTGGCGTATTGTGACGAGCCAGTTGCTCGGCCACCATTGACCAGGCGTTTTCAATTGGTGAGAGATCTGGAGAATGTGCTGACCAGTGCAGCAATCGGACATTTTCCGTATCCAGAAAGGCCCTTACAGGACCTGCAACATGCGGTCGTGCATTATCCTGCTGTAATGCAGGGTTTCGCAGGGATCGAATGAAGGTTAGAGCCACGGATCGTAACACATCTGAAATGTAACGTCCACTTTTCAAAGTGCCGTCAATGCGAACAAGAGGTGACCAAGACGTGTAACGAATGGCACTCCTTACCATCATGCCAGTATGGCGATGACGAATACACGCTTCCAATGTGCGTTCAGCGTGATGTCGCCAAACACAGATACGACGATCATGATGCTGTAAACAGTACCTGGATGCTGTAAACAGTACCTGAATTCATCGGAAAAAATGACGTTTTGCCATTCGTGCACCAAGATTCGTCGTTTCGTAACCATCGCAGGCGCTCCTGTCTGTGTTGCAGGTAACAGCAGCCATGGTTTCGTAGCAGATAGTCCATGCTGCTGCAAACGTCGTCAAACTGTTCGTGCAGATGGTTGGCAAAAGTCCACATCTGTTGACTCAGGGATCGAGACGTGGCTGCCCGATCCGTTACAGCCATGCGGATAAGATGCCTGTCTTCTCGACTGCTAGTGATATGAGGCCATTGGGATCCAGCACGGCGTTCCGAATTGCCCTCCTGAACCCACTGATTCCACATTCTGCTAACAGTCATTGGATCGCGACCAACGGGAGCAGCAATGTCGCGATACGATAAACCGCAATCGCGAAAGGCTACAATCCGACATTTATCAAAGTCAGAAACGTGATGGAACGCATTTCTTCTCCTTACACGAGGCATCACAACAACGTTTCACCCACCAGGCAACGCCGATCTACTGCTGTTTGCGTATGAGAAATCGCTTGGAAACTTTCTTGATGTCAGCACGTTGTATGTGTCGCCACCAGCGCCAACCTTGTTTGAATGCTCAGAAAAGCTAACCATTTGTATTTCCCAGCAGCTTCTTCCTGTCGGTTAAATGTGGCGTCTGTAGCACGTCATCATCGTGGTGTAGCAATTTTAATGGGCAGCAGTATATATTCCCGTAATTTATTTGAACATAACATACAGAATGAGCCCGATTTTCAGAACTAAAGTAATCGCTTTAGGGATTAGTAAATTAGAAATACCTTCCGTACTACCACATCTGTGTCAAGTCATAAGTTGTCAGCAATCTTAAAAATATATATATATATATATATATTATGCTCTCAGACAGATAAATTGCGGAGACCAGAGGAATGGCGCCACCTTAAGGGAAACCAGTTTTTTTACGTATTGAAAGTGTGTCTTTTTCGTATAGAATAATACCACAGCTTCGCCAGCTAATACTACTCCATTATAATTTTTAGTCATTTATTTTGTTAAGTTTTATTGTTAAAAATATATTGTGAATGTATACGCAATAGTGCCAATACCCTGGGTTACGAGGTAATGACGTCATACATTTGAAAATCAAGGATAATCCTACACGATGAATGAGTAGTAGTGAATAAGTATTACAACTTTTCTAATTTATACTTATCGCTCTACTATATGAAAGTAGATTTTATAATTTAGATTTGATTAAGACACCGCAAAAGTCAGAGATACAGTTTTTGACACTTGAAAACTACTACATCTCTACATTCTGCAAGTGCCCGTTCCACAAAATGTATGGATCTGTTTTACACTTCATTTTGCCTAAATTCCCCACCATGGTGTCATTGCCTCAGTTGCAAAATATGACTAGCAACGTCAATTTAAAGCCTAAGATTTTGCGAAACACTTAGGTTATAGACACGAAATCGAAGCTAAAGATCTACAGATTACGTTAATACGTGCATTTAAAAGCACTGACAGCCAGCCTATAGAGGTACTTATTTCTATAAAATACAAACTCGAATATTAGCGCCAAAACGTCGAAATTAACAATTCCTTTCACACGATTAATATCTGTCAAAAGAGCGGAATTTAATCTGTCTGCTTTAGAATGCTGCCACTTTAGGCAAGTGTGCGTGCAGATGATCAGCATCTGTGGTATAAATTATTCACGGAAGTAATAAGGATGTGATGTCATACATTCGTCCTCCTTTAATCACTGTCGTTAAAAAATATATTTTTCTGTGTCACGTACAAGTTTGCTGCCCTACTGTAGTAATAAAGTTATTACACCACTGAAGTTGGTAGCAGACACGGTGACCTTCGTTCACGTTAGGGAAGCCTCGCGCGGTACATTAGACAGTCTGTGGAGCGTGTTTCTGGCCGTAATTCAACAAACCTTGTTCATTGTATCCCGAAAACAAGTAAGAAGCCAAAGCTCAACTAAACGTCGATTACATCTTAAAGACACCTTGGAACCTCTCTTTGTTGGCAAAGTTTTCAGTCTTACTTTCATATTCCGTACACAAATTATTGCCAATTTTTAATTAAGAACCAGTGACAAAAAACCCTTCTTGGGGAGGGGGTTTGAACTCCCTCGTCCTCTCCCCCCCCCTTCCCACCGTATCTACGCCACTGAAAGATGAACATTAACAACGGAAAAACGAGGATAGTGGAATGCACGTATTGTTGAGTCCGTGCATTTCACTAGTGTTATGCGCCGCCAGTGCTTGGGTCTGTTTTGAATCTTGACGAAGCACAGTATGCTGAGGAGCTTTCTGCGGAGACACGGTTACAAGGGAAGTAACCACGTTTTCTTTTATTACGTTTTAGAATTTTATTTTCTCGGGTTTTAAGATTCTTGTATAGTTTATCTGATGATGAGGGCTTAACACTTGAAACGCGTCATACTTTAGAGTTTTTTACACGATCTCTGTGGTTGAGCCTACTTGACAAAATAATGAAGAAAATCGTTTCTGGAAAAGCTAAATCTGTTGGCATCCAGTATTATTTTAAATGTTAGGAAGTCCTTTCTGAGAGCATTTGTCTGGAACGTAACATTCTATGGGAGCGAAACGTGGATGATAAAAGAGTTCAGACAAAAAGATGGTAGGAGCTTTTGAAACGTGGTGCTACAGAAGAATGATGAAGATTAGATGGGTAGAACACGTAAGTAATGATGAGGAGTTCAACAGGATTGAGTAGAAAAGGAGTTTCTGGCATATCCTGACTAAAGGAATAGGTTGGTGGGACACATTCTGAGACTTCAAGGAATCGTCAAATTAGCATTAGAAGGAAGTGTGTGGGGTAAAAATCGTAGAGGGAGACCAAGGGACGAATACAGTAAGCTGATTCAAAATAATGTAGGTTGCAGTTCGTATTCTCAGGTGAATAGGCTCAAAAATGTTCAAATGTGTGTTAAGCTTATGGGACTTAACTACGGGGTCATAAGTCCCTAAACTTACAAACTACTTACGAACTACTTACGAACTAGGACGGCACAAATATCCATGCCCGAGGGGGGATTCGAACCCCCGACCGTAGTGGCCGTGCTGACCGTGACTGGAGCGCCTCAGTCACCTCGGCCACCGCGGCCGGCGGTGAATAGGCATGCACAGGACAGGATAGCATGGAGAGCTACATCAAACAAGTCTGCGGAATGAAGACCACAACAACAACAACAGGTAAATTTAACGTGTGGGATCTTCTTGTTACAAGTACCAAAACAATTCTTTTTCAAATGTTTATAAAGCTTATGGGACTTAACTGCGGGTCAACTGTCCCTAAACTTACAAGCTACTTACGAACTAACTTATACTAAAGACAACACAAACATCCATCCCCAAGGGGGGATTCGAACCTCCGACGCAGGAGACCGCGCGATCCGCAACGTGGCGGTACATACCGCTCGGCTAATCCCGCGCGCCTAAGAGTACCTTTATCGCTGTACTAATAACACCCTGACGACACATCCAATGATCGCAACCACAAGAGATTTACCCGGTAAATCGGCTTCTCCGAAATATGATATGAAAAGTAAACTGTAGAGTGTCCGCACAACCCGGGATACCAGACGAATTCTGAAGATGACCCCAGCGGAGGGATCGCCACATCGACCACTGAAGAACCCTAGAGAGGAATATTACGCAGCATAACGATTCAGAAGATTTCACCATCAATCGTGTAACTTTTCGTTTTTGCCGGGAGTTTGTGCGCTTGGAGACGTACACGCCATCGAATACTCCCATTTGCAGGCGGGATTAGTGGGAAGCAGTCACGAACAGCTATATTTTATTTGTAATGCGCAGCTACAGATTGGGACCCATCGTTCGCTGTCGGACCCCTAATGGTGCGGCACTTTGCGTAATCCTGTGGAGGGGCGACGTGCCAGGGGATTGCCCCTAGGGATTGCCCCCTCCCCCCCACCCCCTCTATGCGGCTATGACTAACGGCCGTCACTAATCCGGCCCCACAGCTTCCTAACCTGTCTATCCCCCCTGTGAGTTACGCCCAGCGCTGCGTGTGCCGTCTTGGTAGCGTGATTTACGCCGCAGCAATAAACTCAGTTTTTAGCTGATTTGTGCTTTTGTTGCGTAAATTGTCACGTCACCCGCACGGAACGAATAATGGAAACGATATTATTGGGACAAATAGGGGGCACTGATCTATCGAGGATACTCAGACTGTAACCTGCCGACTAATCAAATAGGGAGGTCAAGTATTGTTAACTCTTTCAGGTCAATCATTAAAATAACGCGTAATCAGTTCTATATTCGGTCACCTACATACAATGGGAATAACAAAAGAGGACCCTAAATGTAGGATCTGTGATGACGGTGATGAAAACTGCATCACATCTAATCTTCGAATGCATTGCATTGGAGAGTAAAAGGCACAGAACATTTGGGACAACCAGACCCGAAGAAATTTTTTCTAATAACTGGTAAAGGGACTCCTTGCACTGTTCAAGGGCATTGGTTGGCTTTACTAGATATACAGGGAGCAATACCGCACAATAAGCTTAGTTTCGGTGCGGGCAGTGGCGGGTTGGACCAAGACTGTTTTGGCTTCCCTGGAAAAATCAAATCAAATCAAATCTATATTCGGTATACTGACAATGTCCTGAAGCCGAACATTCTTCTTAAGTAGCCAGATTAATTAAACAATGCTATAAGGGACTCTTTATAAAACATGAAGGGCACAGGTGGTGATGAGGCTGTTATTTATTGACGCGTTTCGACGTTGTAATCATCAGAATCTAAAACATGGGGTAAAGTTTCGTCGAATTGTACCACGTCATTGGTCTGCTGAACTATACTATACTATAAATACCAGCTGCATTACCACCTGTAGCCTTCATGTTTTTTAAAGCGTCACTTATTAGCATTGTTTAATTACGAAATTGAATATGGGCGCATACCTCATTCGTGACCGTGTCAAATTTGGCAGAACCATCTTACCTAAGAAAAAGAAACCAAACTGAATATTAAGATTTTGGACTAGAGTTTCGGACATGCCCAAAAGAACAGATGGCGTTATTCTTAAATAATTTAAAACTGAAAGTTCAGCATAATCTAGTCTTGAAACTTGTTATAGGTATATGCATGAATGTTCCAATCAGTTGAATTATTATTTAGTAAAACAGTAAATGGACGCAATAAACTTTTTCCGTGGAAATGGCTTGTCAGATGGTACCTCCCGATGTCAACGATCAATCACAACAAAGCACATTTGTATAGCTTTTTTTATCCGAAGGTAATTACTAATCAATTATTGTTTGCAAACTGAATGTTCTGTCAGCAACTTTATATACTTAAGTTTCTATTGATAACGATATTTCTACAGAAATGTCAGTAATCATACTAACAAACAAATTCCATTAGCAGTGGATGTTTTAATGAAGTTTCAGCTTTAGTATAAACTGGAAAAATTTCCTTTTATTTTAATAAAATTTTGAATATCTTTATTCCTTTATTTGAACGTTTTTTCATGTAAACTATACCCATAGTCTGATACTGACTTCACGCGGCAATATGCGCATGCTTTTATGGTATTCAACGTGAGGCATATCAGTCATCAGTAGCAATAACCGAACGGGAGAACAGAACATGTGCTTTATGGAGTCCAGGCAGAGCCCCGTGAGTAATAGTCAATGTTGCTCTTTCTTTCATAGGTAATATTCTTACTTCACTCTACAACATTCATAAAAAGAAAGCAGTCAATAACACGAAGATTGGTTTGAACACCACAGTGCTTTACTAGGCATGGCCGTGTTGGGGGTGGCCGTTGCTTTCCTCCGACCTTCGAAATGCCTTACCCAACCAGTAATAGAGGGACCTACAGTTTAACGTCGGTTCTGAACCACGGTGCTACTCGATATTTTTCAGATCAACTACACTACCAAAGGTGAAATAAGTGGAAAGTGACATAAAAACCCGACGATCTGGCGAGGATCGAACCCAGATTTGTAGTCAGGCACTCTACCACTGTGCTAACATGTCGCACTTGTAGATATTTGCATATCTTTAGGTGGGAACCAGGCCAAAACCAGTCATCATTTAAATAAATTACTAATGTGATCTTCCACGATTGACTAATTGATAGGTGCCAAGATAAAGTTTTTTAAAAATATTCTGTCAAAAATTATCCGTTACTGTCGTTTCCCGCACAACTACAGCGATGAGTTGCAAAATAATTGGAAATGACGAACATGAAATTACTGAAGCTCAACAAGACACCACGGTGATAAATCACACAATTTCCGAAGGAATTAATTCTAGTTGTGATAAAGTTTAAAGATGGCCCCTACAGAAAAGAAATGTTGCCACCAAATCGATGAACACTTTCGGACGAAAATAGTCGACCTAGAAAGACGTAGATTTTGATCGGATGACAGCAGACGCCATCTGGGGAAGAGAGGATGGTGTACTAACATTAGTTCCTACGTCGTCGACAACTGACGTAGTTGCCAGAGGACCACCTGTTTGTACCATTTGAGGGAATGTTTACAGCCGTAATGCTCAGTGCGGTACCATAAACTTACAAACTACTTATGAACTAGCTAATACTAATGGCGGCACAAGTATCCATGCCCGAGGGGGGATTCGAGCCCCCGTCCGTGGTGGCCGTGTAGACCGTGACTGACGCGCTGTAGAAAGCTCGACCACCGCGGCAAGCTTAAAAAGAGTCTAACTGTGGCCAACCGAGAGGCGGGATGGTCCTTTCCGAGAATTGCGACTAAAGTTGGACGTTGTAAAATTTAAACTTTCATGGCCAGAAAAGTCAATACTACTAATTTCGGGTTATTGTGCCGTGGTCTTATCTATTTATTACTGATACCCAAAGTTTCGTCCCCAACTTCGGAGGACATTTGCAAGGGGGATCTTTGCACTTTAGTATGCCCGATGCACGCCCTGTCCCCTTTACTGACTGCAGCCAAATTCTGATCGCGAGGACTCGCACGCAGAGATGTGGTTTCAGATGTTATTGGATATGCGCGCACAATTCGTTGTTGCCGATTGCCGTTGTTCGTTGTTAATGTCGTCCAATGGTGGAAGACTGTTCATTTCTTCTTCAACACTGGAATCCAGATTTCATTCAGTTTCATGACCTCCTCCATCCTATTGCAATTATTAGGGTGCTTTACAATTTCTACAGCCTCCCTGTAATTTCGTGGTATCCATTTGTGGCTGCTAAAACCTGAGTCTTATCAAATTGAATAGGATGGTCCCTCGGTATAAAAACATATTCATCAACGGCTGATCTGTCAATCTCTCCCCTTCTACAGTTCCCCTTGTGCTCTTCTAGTCCTTTTTTTGACTTCTTTCTGTGGTACCCACGTATTCACGTATTCGTCTCCATAGCTACACGGAATCCTATAAATTCCTGCATTTTTTTTAATTTTTTTTTTTTTTTACAGCGGTTAGAGAGCAGCCTTTGCCGATCGATTTTTGGTGATCCTGTATCTTCTGAGTAGGTTTGCATATGACTGCAACATTCCGTTGCGAATTTTACTGATGAGGTCGGTGACGTCTTTAATAAAAGGCAGGAAGACTTTAGATTTCTCAGGAACCTTTTCATCGTTTTCGATTCTACTTGTCGGTCTCAACGCTCTCCTTATTTCTGTGGACGAATAGCCATTCTTAAGTAAAGCATTACTCAGGTGTTTCAATTCCGCGTCAAGTAATTCCGGTTCGCAGATGTTCTCTGCTCTGTCCGTAATGCTCTGTCTTCGTAATGCCCCGCTTTTCCTGTTGGTGGTGGTTTGAATTCTGGTGCAGATAACGGTGTGTGTGTGTGTGTGTGTGTGTGTGTGTGTGTGTGTGTGTGGGCTGTCTCCTTCTCCATGGTAAACAGAATTCTAGAATCCCAGAGCAGACAGCTGTCATCACCCTTCACAGAGGAATGGGGTACTTAAAACTCTAGTACATAGGGCGCGCACTATCTCCGACGCAGAGAGTCTACCCCAGGAATTGGAACACCTGAGAACTGTATTTCGAAAAAATGGGTACTCAGAGTGGCAGATTCAGCGGGCTCTCCACCCAACCACTACAACACAACCTGTGGAAACGGATGAAAACGCAAGGGAGGATGTAGGCACTGCGTTCGTTCCATATACCGGCGCACTCTCAGGGAAGATCGCCCGCATTTTGAGAAAACACCAGGTTGGAACTGTTTTTTGTCCGCCGAATAAAATTCGTGCACTGGTGGGGAGCGCTAAAGATGATCTCGGTTTGAGGAAGGCGGGCGGGTACCAGATTCCGTGTCAGTGTGGAAAGTCATATATTGGACAGACGATGCGTACCGTCGAGGATCGATGCGTTGAACACCAGAGGCACACACGATTGATGTATCCAAGCAAGTCGGCGGTCGCTGAACATTGTTTGTCGGAGAATCACGCCATGGAGTATGAACACACTAGGATTCTGGTACAGACGTCGAGATACTGGGACTGCGTCGTTAGAGAGGCCATTGAAATTCGCACAAGTGACGACCTCATAAACCGTGACTCTGGCTATAATCTTAGCAAAGCTTGGGAACCAGCGATTGGGTTAATTAAGAGTAAATCTAGCAAACGTAACGAAGTGACGACCACGGCGGACAGAGCCCTCACACCGACGTCTTCTCAGATGCCGGCGCAATCGGTTCCACTGCGCGGCCGCGGCGCGGGGCGCGGACCGCGGAGGGGTCGCTCCGCGGGCCGCGGTTATTTAAATGGCCCGCTACCGGGCTAGAACCCAGTTCCCTTCGAGCAGCCGTAGCGTGCGGACCTCCGTGCCGGCGCGTTTCCAGGAGCTCAGTCCGTCAGTTCACCTGATGATGGCGACATGTATGATCGCCGAAATATTGTGCCCGTTGGACACTATAGACCGGCAGTACACCCGTGGATATTTTGATGATCTAGTTCCTGTCTACAATGCCTCCACACAACAAACGTATCGTCTACATAGCAGAACCAAATGCCAGGTTCTTTGTTTGCTGTTTTCAGTACCTGATCCTCGAATTTTTCCATGTAGAAATTTGTAATAACCGGGCTTAAAGGGCTCTCCATAGCTACACAATCTGTTTGTTCATAGAAATCATCGTCAAATTTGAAAGAAGTAGTCGTGAGGCAATATTTGAACCAATCTGCAATGTTGGGAGGAAAGGTGAGATTCAGCTGTAGCAGCACCTAGTTGAAACCGCGGCGGAGTGGCCGAGCACATTGAGGCCTTATGATCCGATGAGTGAGGCCGTTTCCCGTCGGGGGTTCGAATCCCCCCCCCCCCTTGGGAATACATGTTCGTGCCGTCTTTAGTATGAGTTAGTTCATAAGTAGGTTTGTAAGTTTAGGGACTGATGACCATAAGCTTAACAAACATTTGAACATTTGATTTGCACCTCATTGACTGGAACCATAGTAAACAGGAATACCACGTCAAAACGTCATTTAATTTACTTTTAATATGTCTCGAATTCTTTATGTAGGAATCTGAGCGTGTTGTCAAGAGCTTGGTAATCAAATAGGTGGGCGAAGAAATAGCACTAACAATAGGTCTCAGAGGACGAACATTTTCGTTTTCTTTGTGGACCTTCGCAACCCATAAAGTCTTGGCGGTAGTGCAACTGAATTGAACAGACTTTTTGAAACTCAGTGATAAATCCAAGACTTCTTTTACTACCTGTGTAACTGTTACCTTTGTCAGTGGGATATTTACTAAGTTTTCTGTATGTCTGCGGATCTAACATTTCCTTAATCTTGCAATGGTATTCATTCACATTTAGAACCACTGTACAATTTGCCTTATCTTCGGGGAGAATGATAATACTATCGTTCTCATTCAGGCTTTTTATAGCATTTTTCTCAGCCGTTGTTAAATTCCTTTTTGGAGGCTTTGCGCGAGCCAATACTGTGACAATTCTATACTTATTTCCCCAGCTGTAACCTTGTTTAAATTGCAAATACCCGCTACTACACAGGCTATAATTTCCTCTGTAGACACAACTCGCGGACTAACGGCAAGCACCGATCTCTCATCATCAGATACCAAATGTCCCGACAAACTGATGACAGTGCGGGAAGAATCCAAGTGACTGATAGTCGGTTTCGGTCGCAAATTGTCAAATTTCTTCCTCTGTCTACTAGACGTTGTCAACACACGTTCCTTAATGGTATCGTGAAACAACCTGTCAATTCTATCCCAGTCACTACTAAGAAAACTATTGCTTTCGGTAATATGGACAGACAATAACTTACAAGTTGTGTTTGACTGGTCTCGTCGGGTCTGTTGAATCCGCTCCCGTAGTAAAGCCTCTTCTGTCCGTTTGCAAATCCGCTACGCCTTAGCTGTGCTACACAATCGTTTCATCCTCAGATATTTTGGAATAACACTGGCCGATCTACAACGAGACAGAAGTGTGAGGGAACACAAAAGCTGCCTCTATTCATCTCCAGAAATTTCTTGACATTTCCTCGCCGTAGAGACGCGTAATTGTGAAATATAAACTTTCACGGCCGGAAGGGTCATTATTACTAAAATTTTTCGGGGCTATTATGCCGTGGTCTTTTGGATTTATTACTGAAACCCAACGTTTCGTCCCCATTTGCCGGAGGACAAGGGGGATCGTGAAACGTTTGTATGTCGGATGCACGCACTGCGCAATATTAAAGTTGGAGTCAGTTGAGCGAGGATGCTGGCTACACTGGTCACGTGATCATTCTCACTCCCGTAGACTAGATTCTGGACATCCACGCAGCACGGACGTCCGCCAGGGCCGTTGTATCTGAAGGGCAAAATCAAATTCAAATGTTTGTATAGCTTAAGGAACTTAACTACAGGGTCATCAGTCCCTAAACTTACAAACTACTTATGAACTAAATAAGACTAAGGACGGCACAAGGGGGGATTCGAACCCCGACCCTAGTGGCCGTGCAGACCGTGACTGGAGTGCCTCAGTCCCCTCGGCCACCGCGGCCGGCATCTGAAGTGCAGTAGCGGCAGAGCGTACAGCTACAGTATCACAGACAAGAGGGTTTGAGAACCCAGGACTGTTGCCAACCGGCTACAATCGGTGGTACTGCGCAACGCCGGTCTCAACACATGCCACAGTATCAACATGGAGGGATCGACTAGAGCCGACTGAGGATCAGTTGGAATGGCGGGCCGTGGTTTTCAGGGCATGTGATGTCGTTTGCACGTACTAATTAGGTTTGGTCAGCGTTATCTCGTAGAGAGACTTTCCATCCAAGTAGCTGATCCTATTCCAGACGTTGTAGTAAGGTAAACATCACTTTCCAATCTACAGACAACTCACAAACTCAGATGTTGTAATAAATACACGTCCCTGTCATCCATACAAATTTGACAGAGGCTTTTCGTAGCCCTCGAGCGGGCGCGCCCAATTTTTTTAACGCTAGCAGGCAGGCAGGGTATTCCATACCCTACTTTCATTTCGTGCTAATTGTCGTATCTTTTAATTCCTATCACTTGTGATATAATTGCGTGAAATGTTAGCTATGGATTACATAATTGTATTAAGTGAATATACACTCATGGTAATGTATTATATTTTTTCTAATACGACGCGTATTTTTTTAAGTAAGTTCCGTTTTGTTGCAGATACTAGTAGTTCGCTCGCATACCGCAACGAGCGCGTGCGTCGTGTACCGGCTTGCCTCAGGAACAATTGTGCTCAGTGTCAGGTCTGTAGCTAACCTGTACCAAAACCCCTCCCAAATGAAAATATCTATGTTGTTTCGCTGTCATTACCACAAATTTCACAGGTGTCGGTAACTTGTACGTCTTGCTTGCAGGCAAACCTGTTGCATGAAGAACACTTTATAGTAGTGGCGACATCGTTGGCACGGCCGCACATAAAACAACGGCCACGTTTCTTGCTCTGGGATTTATTTGGAGATTTGTCTTTTATTTCACACGAGCTGCGGTACTTAGAAAGAATTACCATCATTTCAGATGTGAGTGACTTTATTTTGGCTCTTTATGAAAGTTGAGGCCTCATCATTGAAAGAGCAAAATTTTTCAGAAATATACGTCTGTGTTGTTTCAGATTACCTTCCTTTGAACAATATAGCACTTGAGCGTTAATGCCTGCTATATTCAACAGTGCATAGAACATAGCCATTGGCCACCGTCTTCTATAACGAGCAACGCTATATGCATTACAAATCCTACTTTAGTCTTATTGTAATATGTTGTTATCTAAGGTCTTTTGGATTCATTATCCAAAGCTGGGGTGCCATGCATTGTCGATAAGAGTATTACTTATTTATTTTTCTTCGGAACGTAAGATGTTATAGTGATGTCTTTCTGGAATTCAAGTAGTAAGAATCCCACTTGCCGTCTTTTGTTAGCCTGGAATTCACTAGGTATTTCTTCTTCTTTTTTAAGTACCTGTGCAGGTGAGATTATTCTCAAGGAGATTCATTGCTAGAGGATAAGTAGTATACCAGTTATCAATTGTCATATTTCTATTTGAACCTTCAGTATCACAAATCAGACGTTTCATAATGTCAGTTAGTTTACTATACCCCAGGTAAGGCTCATCCTGCTGCTTGCCACAATAAATTTAAAAACTGGTTGTGTAATAGGTGTGGGTGTTTTTGAATGTACCTGTTAGTATGGGCAACAATGACATCCCCCATGTAATTATTTATTATTTTATTGAAAGCAGAAATTTCATCACAGGCAGCACGTTTCAGACCAGTCTGTACCTGCACAAAGTTTTTTACTTGCAACCTTGCTGTTTTTTTCGAAAAGTCACTTTTCCTCTACTTACAAACGCCGTCCCTACCGATAAAATAATCACACGTTTCTAGATCTGTTCCTAAATCGCTTTCATCGCTAACACAGTCTTGTTCGGAATCACTTTCATGCATATTATCCTCTACAACTTCTCTCTCTTCGTTCGATTCACCACTGTCTATGGCTTCTTCACTGGATAATTCATCCAAAATTTTCATCGCATCTTCAGGAGTCATAATCCTAAGTGGGTAAACAAATCTACGGTTACACTATGCTCGTTCTAATGGGTTCGCCAAGTGTATCGAATAACACTTGCGATAAATAGTTATAGAGTCAAAACACTTACGTGACTAGGCGCGTGGGGTGCTGTAAACCCCGGCAGCGACTTCTTCAAAATAACAAAGAATAACTAGTTCACACGACGCAGAACGGCGTTTGCTCCATTCAGTATACAACACAACAACGAGAGAATAGATAGCGCGGGCAAGTCGTGTTTTGTTAGACGGCGCTACCACACCAAGAAAACAAAATGTGGGGTACTTTATGCCCAGCGCACCCCCTAGAGGGCTAGCAACGATACACAGAATTTTCAATCTCCCATTGGTTAATACCGAAGTCCAGAAGAAGTTCCAAATATTGAGACAAATAGCTAAATCCAATAATTTGCACTGTGCACACTGTAGGTTAAATATTTAACAAGTGCAAAAAAGTGTTGGAACAGATCAGAGAGAAGTGAAAAGAGATAGAAGATATGCCTGCATGACATATAGAGGGAAAACATATGAAAAAATAAACAGACCATTTAACATTACTGACCTCACTCTTGCCTTTTCAACGAACAACACCCTACAACATAGGCTGCCGGCCGCGGTGGCCAAGGGAACTGAGGCGCTCTAGTTCAAATGTTCAAATGTTTGTAGAGTCTATGGGACTTAACTACGGGGTCATCAGTCCCTAAACTTACAAACTACTTATCAACTACCTTATACTAAAGACGGTATAAATATCCATGCCCGAGGGGGGATTCGAATCCCCGACCGTAGTGGCGCTCTAGTCACGGTCTGCACTGCCACTACGGTCGGGGATTCGAATCCCCGTCGGGCATGGATATTTGCGCCGTCCTTAGTATTAGCTAGTTAATAAGTAGTTCGTAAGTTTAGGGACTGATGACCCCGTACTTAAGTCCCATAAGCTATACAAACATTTGAACATTTCAACACAGGCTGAAACATACAGTAAGGACATATCATAACAAATATCCAAACCCTGATGCCTATCACGTGATATGTAACACACGTGGAAAATTTTATATTGGAAAAACTGGGTTTAGTTTCCAAACACGGTACCGTGAACACAGAATAGGCGGTGCTAGGAGCAAATCAGTTTTTGGGCAGCATGTGACTGAAAATAGGCATTGCCATGGTGTGATTGTAAACAACTTAAAGATCTTGCACACTGCCCCAAAACGATTACGCCTCAATCTGTTAGAACAAATAGAGATAGATACGAAACACAGGAAAAATTCTGCTCTACTCTTAAATGAAGAGATTTATTTCAGGAAAAAGATTACTTCGACTTATTCGAAGATATACTTTGTTTACTCCTCTGAAGTCTTTATTTAATCAATGACTTACATTTAAACATAACGCTGTTATACTTACTCTATACTGATTACACTTACAATGGATAGTCATGTACGTCATGCGCAAATGTAATGTATAATCATTTAAATTTTATTCTTACACTCATTGTCTGTCTTCATTTAATCCGTTTTTACTGTTAATTGGCATCTGTGAACTTAATTTATCTATCATTATTAAACGCCATTTGAATTTTAACCTTCTACTTTTTAACATACCGATTTCATCTTTCATAATGTAGTAATCTAACGTTTAGAAACAGCAGGTATTGTATTTAGGGGAAAACGACTGTTGAAAATAAATTTGGTTTTATAAACAGCCACAAGTCGCCATAGTTATTTATTCAATTAACAGGTTTCACTCTGTACATCGTTCTGAGCATCGTCAGAATACTGTAAAAATAGATATAGATATAAGAGAAATATTTATATTAATATTACATCAATTACGAATTATATTTCAAATTTGGAGACTTACGTTTGATAATAATTGATAGCTGTCGATTTATATTTCGCAGTATATTAATTTAAAATAGTTGTCTGACAGCTGAATTGTTTCAACAGCTGACACTGACAGCGGCAATGTTATACGAATAATTTCTTAGTAATTAGAAATATAATTAGTAATTGATGTACTATTAATGTAGAATCATTCTGTTATATCTATATTTATTTTTACAGTATCCTGAAAATGTTTGTTAAGCTTATGGGACTTAACTACGGGGTCATCTGTCCCTAAACTTACAAACTACTTATGAACTACTTACGAACTAGGACGGCACAAATATCCATGCCCGAGGGGGGATTCGAACCCCTGACCGTAGTGGCCGTACAGTATTCTGAAGATGCTCTTGTATATAGAGTGAAATCGGTGAATTTAATAAATAATTATAGCGACTTGTGGCTGTTGATAAAATCAAATTTACAATATAACACGTTTTTAACAAAAGTGACCACCTAAAACACTATAAAACAGATTTAAGATGGTTCTGTTTACCTTTGACTTCAGTACAATTTATTATTTTACTTGTTTTACTATCAACTAACAGTTATTTGTTTCATACCATGACACCATTTGAATTGTATCTCATTAAGTTTTTGACATGACATTCCTAATATCTTACAGTGTTATGTTTTTAAACAAAAATTACAACCTAAATCGTTGCACAATACATTAAGGATTATAAAAAATAATTATATCCATAATAGATGTGAGGTCGCGGTTGTATTACTTATTTCGTCAAATAGGCTCAGCCACAAATATCGGTTAAAAACACTACATATGACGCGTTTCAAGGGTCAAGCCCTCATCATCAGATAATCTGTACAAGAATCTGATGATGAGGGCTTCACCCTTGAAACGCGTCATATTTAGAGTTTTTACACGATATCTGGGGTTGAGCCTATTTGACAAAATAATTAAAATAAAAAATTCTGCTTGCCTTAAACTTTATGACAATAGCGTTGTAAATAAATGTCAGCTTGTAAAATCAACCGATCTTTGAATATAACAAGGAAAACAATAGTTTTACACACAAAATGTTCAAATGTTTGTAGAGCTTATGGGACTTAACTATGGGGCCATCAGTCCCTAAACTTACAAACTACTTATGAACTAGCTTATGCTAAAGACGTCACAAACATCCATGCCCGAGGGGGGATTAGAACCCTCTACAATTAGTAATCGTATTCGTTTTTCATTTACACCACTTGGATTAAAAGTGTTTACCTATTGTGGCGTTACCTCACATTTCTGTTATATTTTAATACGATTCATTTTAATTTTATCTTATTGCTGTATGGCCGCCCAAGTTAAGATACGCTAGGCAGCGATTACAGGCATTTAATTAACGCATCACATCCCACGTGAAGTTAAGTGCCGGAATGTTGTACTATTTACTTTTAATGTTTTCGTGAGAATACAATTGCCGGCAAAATACATTTGAGGCAGTCTGCGGTTGTTTGCTGATGATGCTGTGGAATACCGTATACCGCAGGTGGAACACTTTGATCCAGCTGATCACGGAAAATCGAATTCCCAATACCATTTCCGAAATGGAATGTCCATACAACTAGTACCAACTACCATTCCGCGTTAAAATCCGTTAATTACCATCGTTCGGCCATAATCACGTCGGAAACCTTTTCACGTGATTCACCGGAGTAGGAATTACTGCTGTGGCAATGCACCGCCTTGTTGTAACTTGTGCTTACGATACTGCATTGGCTATAGGTGGAGCTGCGATTAAGGCAGTGAAAATTTCTTCAAGAGTATGGTCCAAATATGCATCTGAACACTGATATTCGGGTTTACCATGACTTTTGTAAACGATTTAATCTGATTTTATCCTTTTAGAGATGATTATTTCTTTGATAGGGAGACTACCAATTTCACTACAGTCATCATTGAATCAATGCTTGCGCCTTGCGATGACCTCGTCGTCGGCAGGACGCTAAACCTTGATCTTCATTTGTTTGCTTTATCTCGTTCGACGCCCAGAGATATTTTCTCCGTAGCAGACGTTGCTAGCGCACAAAAGAGAGTCGGCGCTCGACCTGCCAGGCACTTAAATGTGATTTGCAGAGTATCCCATGTAGATGTAGATGTAGACCTTTAAGTCGGTAGTTTGATTCTTGACTAATATTTGGTCTGCGTGAGGAGGAGAAATAACTGAATAACATTTCTGATTCTGGTCTTTTTTTACTACAAACATAATTTCAAATCTATAGGAAACATTTTCTCGGTGACACCTCCTAAAAAGTCCATTTTATCGTGTACTTCCTATTCATCTTTCATTATTGCCATGTAGATCACAATTGTTTATTTATTAATTTTTAATTATGTCGGTACAACACAACTGTTGAAAAACGGTATTTTACTGCGCCAAATTGAGGCGTTCTGTAGCTATCTGCTGACGGTTCTGTGGAATACTCACTATCTTGATGTTGTGGTCTGTTGTGTGCAGACTGGTTTGATGCAGCTCTCCACGCTACCCTGTACTTTGCAAGCCTCTTCATCTGAGAATACGAATGGTAACCTACGTACTTTTGAATCTCCCTACTGTATTGGTCCATCGATCTTCCTCAATGATTTTTACACCATAGACTTCCTCCTAATGCTAAGTTGACGATTCCTTGATCTCTCATAATGTGTCCCACCAACCTATACCTCATCTTAGTCAGGATAAGCCAGACAAGTTGTGTTGAGCAACTTCTCATTAGTTACGTGATGTACCCATTTAATCTTCAACACACGTCTATATCACCACATTTCGAAAGCTTCTGTAATTTTTTTGTCTGAAATCCTTATTTCTCACGTTTCGCTCCCATACAATTCTACATTCCAGACCAATGCTTTCATAAAGGACTTCCTCACAATTTAAACTAATATTAGATGTCCATAAATTTCGATTCATCAGAAACGGTTTTCTTCCCAAAGCCATTTTGCATTTTATATCTTCTATACTTTGGCCATCAGAAGTTAGCTTGCTACCCAAATAACAAAACTCATCTACTTTTATTGTCTCGTTACCGAATCTAATTTCTTCAGTATCGTCTGATTTTGTGACACTGCATTCCAATACTCTCGGGTTACTCATGTTAATGTCCACCTTACATGTTCTTTGAAAGACACTGTCCATTCCGTTTAATTGCTCTTCTAGGACTTTTGCTGTCTCTGACAGAATTACTATGTCATCAGCAAACCGCAAGGTTTTTATTCCCTCTTCCTTGAATTGAATTCACTCTCCAAATTTCTCCTTGTATTCCTTCACAGCTTCCTTAATGTAGAAATTGAACCACTGCGACCCTTTCATTACCATCGACAGTAATAACTTCTGTCTGGTTTTTGTACAAGTTGACTATAACTCGTCGCTCCCTATATTTTATACCTGTTACCTTCAGAATTTGAAAAAGTATATTCCATTCAACATTGTCAAAAGATTTCTCCAGATCCACAAATGCTAGGTTTACCTTTCCTTAACCTGTCTTCTAAGATAAGTCGTAATGTGAGTAATGCTCGAGTGTTTCTGCATTTCTCCCAAATCCAAATTGATGTTCCCGGAGGTCGGATTCCACCAGTTTTTCCATTCGTCTGTAAGTAATTCGTATTAGTATGTTCAACCATGACTTATTAAATTTCTAGTTCTGTAATTTTCACGTCTTCACGAGATTTCCTTGCAATTGGAATCACTATGTTCTTCTTTACGTCGGAAGGGTTTCTCCTATCTCATACATCTTACATACCGTGTGGAACAATTTCTTGAAGACTGGCTCTCCTATCCGTGTCAGGAGGGTGCACAGAATCACATATACTCGAGGGGCCTTGTTTCGACTCATATCATCTTCTTCTCGCAGTATTGTATCTGCTAAGTCATGTCCCTCTACTTCGTGTTCCATTTCTTTAATTTGCAGTAATATGTAGTAGTACAGGTTTACAAAATGCTGTAATTCAGTAGTACAGCACCGTTTTCTTTCATTTTTATCAGAAGCAATTAACAACAGCAATAGTCAAGGACGTTTGATAACTATTAGTAAAGCGCACAAACTTCGTCCATATTCAGTTATATTTAAACGGTAAACAAAGCGAAATGATCCTCCTTGTCATTAACATTGCTTTCTAAGGATTTTCATTTGGCCCTAAACCTAACGTTTTCGTCTTGTCTGTGCCTGGCTGTTTGAAAGTAACAATAACAGCAGGTTTCAATCAGATTCTGGGAAACAGGTTGAACATTTCAATGCCTAAGTAGGCTGGCGACAGTGAAAATATTACTAAGTAAACTGAATACTTCTTATACACTATTTTTCCCTTCATTTCTCCTCCGATCAAAGTTAAATGTTTGCTCGAGGTGTCTTATGTTTAGGTAAATTCACGATTAAATTAAAAAATCCCACCACGGGTGACATTCGCTTTCGATCCTGTTTTATCGTGTAATAGGAGTACACAGGGTTTATGGTGAATGGTAGTATTACAGACGGTTAGATTGCAGGTCGACTTCGATAATTGGGATATTACGGGGAATATGTAGTTTGTCCGTGCCCACGTGCAAAACGTATGTGCGATCCCGCCTGGAGTGTGACCAAAGTGTTTGGGAGGAGCAACAATTTGAAGCAATTCCGAGGCGAGGTGCTGCTTTTTTTCGATCAATAGGCGAGTGTTACAGATTCTACGGTGACACAGATGTGAATGCGATGGTGGGAAGGCGACGTTTTCTTGAAGATACACTGTTGATAAATTTATAAGGCAGGATATTGAAGCAGAGTGCTGAATAATTCTACCGCCGCTGACTTAAAATTCAGCTAAAGACCACAAAGATAAGAGAATTTGGGCGCATTCGTTTTCCATTGTTCTATTTGGGTGTGGAACAAGAAAGATAATGGCAATCGAAGCACGAGGTACCCTCCTTAAGGCACTTGCGGTGGATTGCATAGTATGTATGCCGATGTATATGTGCAACTCAGATTGAAAACATAATCTGTAAAAGTGACGTATGTGACTTGTTGAATATAATGGACGCAACTGACTGAGACTTTATATCCAGTCTCGAAAACGATCATCAGTGTACAGTCTGGAAAACTGTGGTTGGAGACTGTTAAGATGTCCCCCTATGCTTCACTACACCGCTCCTGTACCCAGCATTGTAGTTGGAGAGGTATTTGATTTTTGTACTTCACTCCCGTAATCCTCTAGTACGCACTGCCGGTTTATTAACAAGTCAGCGTAAATTCAATAGAGTGTTCGAGACGGTTGTCCGTCCTTGCCGTCGCACATTCCCGGGGGCCACACTCCAACGGCATCATGCGGGACCACAACTGGAACACAGGACTTTTCGTCGCCCATCGGACTGCAGCATTGCTGCCTTCAACTCTCCCAAGCTGTGACCTATCAAAATTAAGACTACGAAGGCCTCTTTTCATGAACGGCGAGGCGTGTAGCAGCTGTTGTACGCAGAAATGGTGGATATACCTAATACCGATTTCATAATCTTTCCCAAATCACGTTAGATTGTACACTACTGGCCATTAAAATTGCTACACCAAGAAGAAATGCAGATTATAAACTTGTATTCGTTGGAAAAATATATTATACTAGAACTGACATGCGATTACATTTTCACAACCACAACCACCTCTGGCCGTACTAACGGCCTTGATACGCCGGGGCATTGTGTCAAACAGAGCTTGGAAGGCGTATACAGGTACAGATGTCACGCAGCTTCAACACGATACCACAGTTCATGAGGAGTAGTGACTGGCTTATTGTGACGAGCCAGTTGCTCGGCCACCATTGACCAGACGTTTCCAATTGGTGAGAGATCAGGAGAATGTGCTGGACTGGGCAGCAGTCGAAGATATGGAATATCAAGAAATGCCGGTGCAGGACCTGCAACTCGCGGTTGTGCATTATCATGCTGAAATGTAGGGTTTCGCAGGGATCGAATGAAGGGTAGAGCCACGGGTCGTAACTCATCTGAATTGTAATGGCCACTGTTCAAAGTGCCGTCGATGCGAACAAGAGGTGACCGAGACGTCTAACCAATGGCACCCCATACCATCACGGCGGGTGATACGCCAGTGTAGCGATGATAAATACACGCTTCTAATGTGCGTTCACCGCGATGTCGCCCAACACGGATGCAACCATCATGATGCTATAAACAGAACCTGGATTCACCCGAAAAAATGACGTTTTGACATTCATGCACCCAGGTTCGTCGTTGCGTACACCATCGCAGGCGCTCATGTCTGTGATGCAGCATCAGGCCGTCAAGGGTAACCGCAGCCATGGTCTCCTAGCAGATAGTCCATGCAGCTGAAAACGTCGTCGAACTGTTCTTGCAGATTGTTGTTGTCTTGCAAACATCTCCATCTGTTGACTCAGGGATCGAGACGTGGCTGCACGATCCGTTACAGCCATGCGGGTAAGATGCCTGTCATCTCTACTGCTATGATACGAGGCCCTTGGAATCCAGCACGGCGTTCCGTATTGCCCTCCTGAACCGACCGATTCCATATTCTACTAACACTCATTGGATCGCAACCAACGCAAGGAGCAATGTCGCGATACGACGAAACCGCAATCACGGAAACGTGATGGTACGCATTTCCACTCCGTACTCGAGGAATCACAACAACGTTTCACCAGGCAACGCCAGTCAACTGCTGTTTGTGTATGAGAAATTGGTTTGAAACTTTCCTCAAGTCAGCATGTTGCAGGTGTCGTCACCGGCGCCAAACTTGTGTGAATGCTCTGAAAAGCTAAACATTTGCATATCACCTTCTTCCTGTCTGTTAAATTTCGCTTCTGTAGAACGTTATTTCGTGGTGTAGCAACTTTAATGGCGAGGAGTGTATTATTTCACAAATAAATTTGGCTGGGAAATATCCGATGCTCCTTGCTGTTGCATTTTGAATGGTCAGCAGTGTATTATGCCGAGGCTTCACCTCATGTTATCTTTCATTTAGAATGTACTTGCCATATGATTTGATTTCAGTTATTCAACTATTGAAAACATTGAGATTTATCACTTGCATTCAAATCAGTAATTAATTCCCGTGTTGCTAATTAAATTTTCCAACTGATTTAGAAGGATACCCTGAATAATTAAATGAATACGAAACGCCTGAACAGTCGTCTGTTTTTAAAATATCAACACCCAAGTTCACAGTACGCATATATAGGAGAGAAATAAACACATAACACTGCTAGGATCTCCTCACGGTTTGACTTCATGAACGCATCGCTTATTCGAGGTACCAATTCTAAATGAAGAACTGGTGGAACATAAGAAAGATTATATGAAACGATAATGACACATGCAAGCCTAAAGAGAATGCTACGAAACTGCGTTTCTTCAAGGCGGACCGGAAAACCCTTTTATTTTTGCGTTCAGTTCCTATCTTTATCTGCCATATCTTCGAGTTATTAGCTTAGTAATCAGTCATCCCAGAAATATTGCCTTCAGATTGCAACACTTTACTTCACTACGGCGCAGCAGATGCTTGTGCTTCATATTACTCACATACGCTCGCCAAACTCGAGTCCCTGGTTCCTAAGAGAATCTCGCTTACGCCGAATTCTTCTGCTAGCCAATAACGTCTTTGCGAAGCATCCTTAGTATCTCATGCGCGCGCGCTAACTTTTGACAAGTGACGGTCAATCGGGGAAGGAAACGGCTAAATCACTTTCACAGAACCTTGTGTCCGAACAAAGTTATAATACGGTCCCTGCTTCTTTAACGAATGGATCAGAAAGAGGCCCTTTTTATAGATCGAGATGGGAACATTATTGTGTTGTACCGGAGGGTTTGGATGCATAAAAAGCGATATCCTCCATTTGACTTTCAATAGTTACTATTTTCATATATAAACATAACAGTCATTTCATAGTGAAATGGAATAACACGACCAAAGTCTTTACTGTATATTAACAAAGTAATTATTCTTAGTTAAATGGCGGATGTCTTTTCATCCCCTACAAAGAAATAACAGTTTGTTTCGTGTATTCGAGTTTCCTTAAGATAGCTAGATTCTCGTTATTCTCAAGAGCTATAGAAAATCACCTCTTTTGATCCGCGTTACTCAGGAACATCAATTTCATTTAGTGGACTATTAGATTTTTCAAGAGCTCGGGATAGCTAGTATCTGTTTTTGATACTCGACGACGAATTATCAATATTCAGGGATATGAGATCGTTTGAAGTAAACGTCTTCAAATTGGCATACAGGACTTCATGTGTTTCATAAATTGTCAGATTTTTGCATTAGCGATAGTCGATGACATACACCCCACAAACGCACTGATGTTGACTATGGGAGGTTCCAACATATGTTGTGAACTGTACGGCGGTAATATAACATGTACCGTAATTCTCAGATATCAATGTTTTCAAAATGTGACATTTTTGGAAGGTGGGTGACGAGATACTGGCGGGACTGAAGCTGGAGTAAGGAGGTGAGTTGTGCAACCGTAGCTAAGTCAGCAGAGCGCTTGCCCGAGAAAGGCCAAGGTCCTGGATTACAAATCTGATCTGGGACAAATTTTAGTCTGCCAGGAAGCTCCATAGTCCGCTTCAGAGGGGAAAATCTCAATCTAGTACTTGGCTGAATTGCTTCAGATTTTTTAATTTATTTTTATTTATTAATTTATTTATTGGTACTCAACTACGGGGTCATCAGTCCCTAAAGTTACTAACTACTTATGATCTAGCTAATACTAAGGACGGCACAAATATCCATGCCCAAAGGGGGATTCAAACCCCTGACCGTAGTGGCCGTGCAGAACGTGACTGGCGCGCCGGAGACCGCTCGACCACCGCGGCCGCCTTTAGATCTTTTCTCAGTAGTATATTTAACACACGTATGTGCACAGTTTATACCACTTACTAGCTAAAAGCCCGGCGTTGCCCTAGTATTTATTTATTCCTGCCTGGAGCTGGTGTTCTCCTACCCCTTCTTTCTCTGTCACCTCCTTTGTTCTGAAAACATGTTATATTTATCGGAGAATATATATTAATCAAGGCTGTCTTGGGTAATGTACAAAATTATACGTGCAGTATTCGGCCAAAGAAAGATAACAGCCGGCCGCGGTGGCCGAGGAGGCTGAGGCGCTTCAGTCATGGTCTGCACGGCCACTACGGTCGGGGGTTCGAATCCCCCTTCGGGCATGGATATTTGTGCCGTCCTAGTTCGTAAGTAGTTCATAAGTAGTTTGTAAGTTTAGGGACTGATGACCCCGTAGTTAAATCCCATAAGCTTTACAAACATTTGAACATTTTTTGAAAGATAACAATCAAAATATAAATAGCATATTAAATTCGCACGATCTCATATTTATTGAGATCTGTGTTGTACAACTGTATAATTTTTCAGGTACATATTCATTTGGGTAAGTAAAATCTGTTGCGAGTACAATATTAGTAGTAAAAAAGTAACAGATTAAAACTTGGTGCTTGATAGGGCGGTTTTCTATGAAAGTTACTGTTTATGTACTCAAATCTCATGTACTACATGTCGTACCTGATACAATTTCTGAGGTATATTCAGCTATATATGTCTACTGTCTGTAAAATTTCCTGCGGCTACAATCTGTAGTGTAGAAATTATAAATTAAAACGCCATACCGAAAGCCGTAGTTTTAGTCCATGAGCAGCGGAAAAGTAGTAAGCGATAAACTTTTTTTCCTTTCATAATTTTGCTATGGTTGTCAGCGACAAATTCAATAAAGGTTTGCAAATATGTTTGGTTGCAAGTCGCTAAGAACTGTCATTTTCACACAGTGTATGAATAATGTCTCGTCGCATTATGTGGCATCATCTTGCTACTACATTGTTTATGAACAATTTCTCGTATTTGGTTCTTACCCCGACGGCATTGTTACCTTACGGTAAGGAATATGCGCACAAAATTTTGCTGAAATCGGTCCAGCAACACTCTCATTTCAAGCAGCAATTTTTCGCGCATCTCATTGTTTATGACGTCATATCTCGTGGACAATGTGTTGTACGTGATCCTTACACTTACGACGACCGTCCTCATGGTTTGAAGCTTACATGTGCAAAATTTTCATAAACATTGGAAGAAAACTGTAGACTTATACAAAAATTACACACAAACATGGGGACACACTGCTTTACATATAAAAATTAATACATATATTATATGACATATATTTATTATATAAAAGGGAAACGTTGCTATCGAAAAGTTATTGAACGATGTTCTTCAAATTTTGGCGTGAGAGGCTTATAAGCATATAGAGGAACATGCCTGCATTTTTAAATAGTTAGTAGATGCTAATACCCGCTTCACTGCGTTGTTATTTTGGCGTATATTTATTGACTCGTGTTACAGATTTTTGTGTATGAAAGACATCGGTAATTTCCTACGAGCTGTGTACATCGAAGTAACAGCAGTCGGAGCGCCGAAAGGTGTACTCTCGAGTTTGTGTCGGCTTGGACGTCCCAAACGAGGAAAGTACAATGATATGTAAAAGGGAAATAAGTGCGCAAAAGTTCGCTTTATGCGGATAATTGGTTTAGCGACAGGAGAAGGATACATGGAAGAACCTGTCAAACATAAAGCAGGAGCAGCATTATTTATTTATATCATAGTCCATACAAAAAAAAATGGAGTAGGTAATGGTGTACTGGATAACGGTTTGCCGCATAGAAGTAGCAGTTCCGGACATAGTATGGGAAAAAACCGTGAAAATTAATTAATGCAGTTCCTGCTCCATGGTTAACAGGTTCGTTTACTACTCTCGCAGGTTAAGATGACACTCGGAGCGGTGGCTGGTTGAAGGGAAATTTCAAACTTCTTATATTTCAAAGTACATCGTTTCCCATGATCTGGACGTACTTTGCCTGTAAGTTATTTGTGTTTATTTGGATACTTGATGGCCGCTCTCACAAGGCACTGCGTGGAGTGTCAACTTAATTTGCGCTTATAGTATGTATAGTATGTTAATAAAGCAGCCATCCTCGTGTAACAGTAGCCTCGTAATTCAGGACAAATTTGGGGAAATAAAATAATGCTGTTCCTGCTCTATGTTCAAATGTTTGTTGAGCTTATGGGACTTAACTGCGGGGTCATCTGTCCCTAACCTTACAAACTACTTATGAACTAACTTATACTTAAGACAGCAGAAACATCCATGCCCGAGGGCGGGAATCTAATCCCCGAGGGGGGAGCGACCTCGCGCACCGGAGCATAGCGCCTCAATGCGGTCGGCCACTCCGTCGCGGCCCTGCTCTATGGTGGACAGGTTCTTTTCTGTATTATTGTCCGGTCACTAAATTATTGTACCCATAAGTAGAACATTTCATTGCGAACATTATTGTATTTTATTTACTTCTTATTGTCATGATACATATAATTAAGGGACTGATGACCCCGTAGTTAAGTCCCATAAGCTATACAAACATATAATTAGTCTTCAACCGACAACAGTTTGATTGTAGCTGTCGAAACTAGGGAATGTAAAAGCAGTAAATCTGGTGACCATGAAATATATCATTTTAAAATCTAATATTTGAACTCAATATCGGTATAAGCTACACAAATCAGCTGTTTCGATGCATTGGTTTTTCGTCTCCGCTCGCGTAGAGAGTGTCAAACATCCTCTGTTATACAGGGTACGGCCAAACTTTCAGGAAACATTCCTCACACACAAAGAAAGAAAATATGTTATGTGGACATGTGTCCGGAAACGCTTAATTTCCATGCTAGAGTTCATTTTAGTATTTTTCTTTAAATGTAAATTGAAATAATTCGTGCAGACAACTGTCAAATGGGCATCTGCCAACACCGCATTTGTAAACATTGCACTGACTGCGAAACCAAGTTCGTGATGAACACTAACCAGTTGATGCTACGTACTGATGTGCTTGATGCTAGTACTGCAGAGCAATGAGTCGAATGTCAACACAAGCACTGAAGTCAACATTACCTTCCTTCAATTGGGCCAACTGGCAGTGAATCGAGGAAGAACAGTACATACTAACGAAACAATTGGGTATTTTGGCAATTGCACGGATTATTTCAATTTACATTTAAAGATAAATACGAAAATGAGCTCTAACATGGAAATTAAGCGTTTCCGGACACATGTCCACATAACATATTTTCATTCTTTGTGTGTGAGGAATGTTTACTGAAAGTTTGGAATTACCTTTTTGTAACACCCTGTATACGAGCATATATGCCCGTGCTTCACAACGGTCGATAAAGAAGACCCTGTGCTTATCATGGCTTTTTAGGGCTCCGGAACTCAGAAAGTCTTAATCATAAATAAACGTGCTGCAATAAGCAAATCTGTAAAACACAAAGCGAAATCAGTAACACTATGTTCATTGTTTATTGGTATTCTCAGAGATGAGATTGCGTCGCTTAATTCTGTCTCAGACGTAAGGTTCCGTGCTGTACTACGCCATACTTATTACGACTTGTTTACACGACGACACTACGTTTTATTAAACTGCGCTACTGGCCAATGCGCATGCGTGGCTGGCGTACGCGCAACTCCCTCGCGAAACGAAACAGTTTCGGCGCCTTCCAACTTTGGCGAAACTGGTTGCGCGTGATTTTAGGTTAGGTTATAACCAAAAAAGAAGAAAATACAACAAAAGAGGGAACGAATGAATATTTCGTGAATAATCAGCGGCGTGTTAGGGCTCTTGAAGCAAGCTTTCGTGAATTCAGTATTGTTGGGTTCACGACCAATAAATTGCAGACTAAAATACATTCAATTTGAAATACCTATACAAACGAACTGTGGCAATTGTGGATTTCGGAACACGGTAGAGGTACTGTAGAGATGAATACCTAATTGACAAGAAACGTAATGCATTTTGTAATTCAGTTCTGGTAACAATGCTTCACGCGTAACGGGATCTTGTTTCCTTATCGCATTACTCACTTTGTTTAAAAGGAACGTGAACTGCTCTGGTGACATTGTAAGCAGAGGTGGAGTAGCCGAGCGGTCTAAGGCTCCTAGCTGTGGAGCGCGCGGTTGCTCATCGTCGGAGGTTGGAGTCCTCCCTGGGGCATGCGTGTGTGTGCTCTCCTTAGCTTAGTTTACCTTAGTTTAAGTAGTTTGTAAGCTACGGACTGATGACTACTCAGATTATTCCGATAGATTTACAAACATTTGAACGTTTCTGACATTCTAAGTTGATTAAAATAACCTTTAGATCTTTAGGGTCTTCAATCACGATTGGTCGCTGAGCAAACGAGCTGACGTCTTTTTTTAATCCAGTCATAAACCCAAACACGTTTCTTATTCCTTTTATGGTTAGCCTTATGCAGCGACTTCACATAGAGAAGCAATAGCTCCGCCACAGGTCTTGCAGCTACCAAAACCGTCATTCTACGGCGACTATGACACTCAGAAAAGAACGAAACTGAAGTGTATAGTCTACAGGCATACACGAAACCAGTTGCGCGCAGTTCATCTCACGCAACGAGTGTCGTTACCTGGTGTCGTCGTGTAGACTAGCCTTTCACTACGGTGCCTCTATCGCTTGCTTGCTGTACTACGCCATCCATACTTCAAGCATAGCCTACGTCTAAAAAAAATTTCCGTGATCCCACTTTTATGAAACGGAGTTCCTCCATGCAAATCCGTGAAGTAGGAGATCAGGGTTTTCTAATAGATGAATAGACAGGCCGTTACTGAAAAAACGGAAGATTAAGATATATCTCCATTCTGTAATCTGATTTTTGATGAAATGAAGCCTATATGTTGCCCTAATCTTCGCTCAAATGCCCTGATAGAAGCCGGCCGCGGTGGCCGAGGGGACTGAGGCGCTCCAGTCACGGTCTGCACGGCCACTACGGTCGGGGGTTCGAACCCCCCCTAGGGCATGGATATTTGTGCCGTCCTTAGTATAAGGTAGTTCGTAAGTAGTTTGTAAGCTTAGGGACTGATGACCCCGTAGTTAAGTCCCACAAGTTCTACAAACATTTGAACATTTTTGTCCTGATATAACGGCATGAAAATGTGTCAAGGTTTGCGGAACGTGTTAGAAATAGGCACATCTTCATGAATATGGTATATGAAACCTCAGTGATATTCGCCATTTTAAACATTTATTTTACGATCATTCATATCACTTGACAACATTCTGAGGCATGGAAAGAAGAAAATAATATTTCTTTAACGAAGTAGATATATCATTGAAAACAATCATTATTCTTACGGTTGGTTCTCTTTCCGCTGGAGGCGCTATTGTCGCTCCAACGTTAGACTTCCGTACTAGTTGTACGTATGCGTTACACTGTGATATCAGTATGTAAATATGGATTAAATACGGCGATGATTGATCCGTTGTATATTCATTGCGTTGAATCACATTTCGTAGAAAACGATTTTCAGAGATATGGTATATTTGAAATGTAAAATAGTAAATAGCATTTTCAAGGGGTAATAATACGACTGATACGAAACTTCACACGAACACACGCAGCGCTATCTATTAGTGTTCTGGTGCACTAAATAACAGCTATTGATTGTTTGCTGCATTAAGCTGTTCTTTCCAAGCATGAAATACACCTAAAACTTCAAATTACGATATCTTTTATATTCCTGATCTGATTTTGATTGGGTGCAGCCTATACGTTACCCCAGGCTATTCTCAATTTATCTGTTTAACCCCAAGAATTTTCGTTTAGTACTTTTAGATATTTCCCGTACTACACTGTGCTTAGAAGCACAGTGTCCACATAAAAGTTCAAAGTGCGATATCTTTTCTCCGCCCCCCTTCTCCCCTCCCCTGCCTCCTTTCCCCTTTCCCTGCGCTTTCTCCATCCTCCGCCCCTCCCCCTGCAGGGCCAGTACAGTGCTAGTGCTTTAACAGTGTTCAGTACTTCATGTGTATAGTGTTTCGTCGCCCAATGTTTAACGTTGCGTACACGGCTGTGGGAAACCAGTGTTCAGTGTTTTTACCTCAATGTCGCGGTAAAGTTATGTCTCGTCGTCTGCAGTGAGTGTTTTTTAGCCACCATAGTAATGTTTTGTTTTAACAACCACTGTCATGCTTAAACAGTCTCTCATTTTTCTCTTCTTGTACTTGTAAAAGCGCCATTTTATCACCTTGTTAATTTTATATTCTGTTTGTCTATTGTTTTATTTCGTTCGGTTGTAGAGCAGCGTCATCGGCTGCTGCCAGCCTGCCTGTAATAGGGCATTAAAACTCAATGAAGAAAAGAAGATATCTTTTCTTCTCGATCGTAACCTTTTCTAGACCCCCCCCCCCACCTCCGCACTGTCCGACAGAAAGCCCTCTCCCGCTTTAACCTCCTAAAACTCCTCACCCGCCGGACGTGGGGTCTCAGCCTGTCCACCATCCTCTACACCTACCGCTCTCCCACGCGTCCTGTCCTTTGCAGCTTCCATCCCGCCTGGATTTCGCTCCCACATCCAATTACAAAATACTCCAATTCCTTGAACGCCACGCCCTCCGCCTCGCCTAACGCATCCGGCACCCTTCCCCCACGCGGATCCTGTATGACCTGATCCCGTTTCCCCACCTCCTTGAATACCTCCAGAATATCCGTATCCTCTATACCACCCGTAAAATAGACTCCTGCAACCCCCTGGTCCACCCCATCCTCACTGACCCTGGGCCTCTACCACGCCTCTACCGTGTTATACCCCCTTCCCTTCTTCTCCACCTTGTCCTCCCAGGGTAACTTCCGCCGCCTCCCCCTCCCTGATGACGTCCTCCGTCCTGACATATAACCGTCCTACGAGCTCTGATTCCCCCCCCCCCCCTCCGCCGTAGATGTAGGGCCCCCTCTCTTCCCTCCCCTTCCCTTCCCCTCCGCCGCTTGGCTACCCCCTCCCTACCGCCTCCTTCCCCGATGGACCGACAGTTTTAACAGTGTTGTGTGCCGTGCTCCAGTGAAATGAGTGTTTTTTTTTTTTTTTCTCGTGAATCTGTTTTGATAAAATCTTGCCTAGATCCTGAACCACTCTTCGCTCATGTTTCCCGTGAAAAGAAAATTCGTCAAGTAGTTTTGAAGATTGAAGCGAACGGTGACAGGCCTACATTTAGAGATTTATTATTAGTATGATGATGATTTGGTGTACTACGTAATTAACAGGGCATCTATTTGTTCTTTACCGTACTAAACAGATTTCTAGGCATTTCTAAACAGAAAGGACTCAAGATCTAATAAGCATGCACCGATATCAGAATGAATTCTTATTAAATGAAAACATCGATAGATGCGAGGAACGTCGTTACTTCTTAAATTCAAATTATACCTGCCGAAAGATGCACTTCTTTTCTTTCCACGACATTCCAAAACATATGGGATAGAGGTAGGAAAGGTATATTTTTTGTGCCCTATCTCGGTTAAATTTTAAATGCAGTGGCAGCGGTTTAGTTTGCTATCGTTCGCAATGAACTATTCACTATAGTTTTGATAGGTTCTGACTATGTAAGTGACCGCATTTGCCGTCGTCTCCCGTAAGTTGTTACTGTCTGAACATTGTTGCCAGGGATGATGAACTGCTTGGTAAGGTCCAAGCTACCTGTCCTTTGTCACGACACCAGGGATCTTTGAGAAAAGTGCGGTTACCATGCATACAATGAGACTGCCAGTCGCCACCATGATCAATTACTATGAACTAGAAGGGAGGGAGAACTGAATAATGAGTGGGCAGGCGGGAGAGACGAAAGGACAGGGACTGTAGAAGGATGAAATCAATAAATACCCGGGAAACTATTGTGCGATTACACACAACTTTTCAGTTTTTCGGTTTGTGACACGAATGACATATAGGCCTTTCTTAACATTAGTACACAACGAATACAGAGAGTGTGACACCATAATTAAATTTTATATGCCTATTTTCTGAATTTTAATTTTTTGGTAACATTTATATTACATAATTTATCGATTTAGTTTGATATGCATATATCTGTAAACATATAATCTTTGGATATAACAGTGACGCTATTGAATATTTGTAAGCTACTAATGTAAAGAGTGTATAAAAAGTGTTGTCTTTGTACTGTTACTTTGTTAAATATTTTGTAAATTAATAATATTGTAGAGGTTCTGGCTTAGGGCTTTTATAGATAATGTCCATGTATAAAAGATGGGGGGCGTCCCTACTTCAAAGGAGAGTGACGACATAGAAGTAAAAGGTGGAAAAAGCGCGCCAGATGGACGGTTTGCGCGGCGAGACAGTTAGTTGCGATAGAGTCGTAGCTTGGACGCTGATAAGTGAACAGTGCTTGTTGTCTTGTGGCTATTTGCTTGAGGCTATACTTTTAAGAAGAGCTATAAAATGGCCTCGGATGGAGAATATCTTTCAAAATGTTCACTGGCATAATATTTGTGGCTTATTATTGAAATTATTCGACGCCAAGATGACTAATTTTGGCCACATGCTTCAAGAGCCAGTGATGGAACGTATTATGCCACAATTAACTGCACTGCAAGGCCAACCTTCCGCCACAGGCAAAGTAGACATTTTTTTAGTACTGTAATAATAGCCTGAACCTCACAGTTGTGAAAATTTTAATAGTGCTGTTAACCTGTTATTGTCCTATCCAATTAACCTATGTAGGGTTCTTTCCTAATTTAAAATGAAATACTTCCGAATGACCCACTGAAGTAATAACAGTTTTAATTTTATAAGGTGTAAGAAGTTATAGTAATTTTTATTGCATATTCGTATAGTGGAGATTAACGTAAAGTGTAGGCTAATGTTAAATTTTTTTTCCACTAAGCACAAACATTTTTTTCAATCAGTGTTGCATTCTTCATATGCTAACTTTATTCAAGCTTCATGATTGCAATGAGAAAGTATATAGTTGTTTGAATTAATTGAAAGAATTGTGTTTTGGGATAGGCCTAAATGAAATATCTATCATTTTAATATTTTGATTCCAAAGAGCATTCTTATTACTTATAACTTTAGTGAGACGTTGTAGACCAACATCCCATAGCAAATAGATGAATTATGCTTCTGTTTTGTTCAATAACTACATTCAAGTGTAAATTGCTGTGATGTTGTCTAACACCCACAAAAGTGACAGTTTTAAGTAGTGTTGTTTTTAAAGTCCGTTTTATCAATGCGATTTATTAGTTTACTAAAGAAACATTTTTTATTGCATGTTACATAAAGATTATAAATAAAATAGTTAATTTTTATCCATAGGGACTGGCGACCGTAATACAGATAGTGCTGTTTTGCTCTTTAGGTAAAAAGTTTTTGAGTCCTTGTGGTTTCAACACTATCTTCTTTTCTCGTACTATATATCTTTGTGAAACGAAGGTTAGCTCCGATGTTTTCATCTATTAGGATAACAGGCGGTCAAATTAAAAATCCTCTCGGAAGGGCACAATTCTGTAGGCGTAGGTTTGTAGTAGCGAGTCGGTTCAATTATTAATATTTCAGTATGTGTAACAAATCTGTTGCGAGTTATTGTATATTGCTAACTGTGCTGTTAGCTGCTACAAAGCTTCAACAACGGACAGGAGTGTTGTATGAGAATGCACACTAAACAACAGAAACTTCTCGCAATCGTCGGCTATTGTTCATGTTGTGATGGATAGTGGCTCATCATATGGCGCTTCCGTTTCAAAGATAACGACATTTTAAGTTTGTGTCACTCTTGCATGCTGCGATAAAAACCGAATAGTCACTAATTATTAGTTACAAATAAATAGGACATTATTGCGTTTTTCACCCATAGACTAAAGATAACACAGAGTGTGCGTGACGTCATTATGATGAAACTGGAAGTCATGTGACGGGGGGCAGTAAGTCTGCGTCACTGGTAACAGTGTGAAGTGGGCTGACAATTCTAACTTTTATGAATTGTAGCTGAAATTAAGGGTAGATTTTTACAATAAAACTTCTTATGGCATTCATATTACACATTTACTACATTATTAAAGTTATATTTTCCAAAATGCTGATATTTTTTCAGGTACCTAGATAAAACGTATTAGGCGACCTTTCTGGAAGCACCGGAATTGCAGATTTTAAGTGAATACATTTGTTGTTGTTAATCTTTTATTTTTGAGCTTCCACACGGGCAGTAGTCCAAATAGCAGTTTGAAAAGCAGAATCACATTCCTTAATAATGTGATGCAATCGACAAGTAGAACTGGTTTTACAGGTAAATTAACATCAGATGCATATAATACTATTACAAAAAGATTTGCATCACAAATGACATATATACAGACACCACACACACACACACATATATATATATATGCTGGTGGCGTTAGTGGGGAGGCGTGGGCAAGTTTGTGGCCCTTACTCTTACGGGAATTGTTTCATAACTAAGAGTTTGAGTACTGTGGGCAGGGTGAAGCTGGGAATTTGTATATAACGGGAGGCGTACTTAGGTAGTCCTTGCATGTGCAGTGATCACTGTGTCCCCAGTGGTGTAGGGGTCAGCGTAACTGCCTAGAAAGGAGGAGATCCGGGTTCGGCTCCCGACTGGGTACACATTTTCAGCTTTGCCCATTCGCAATTGATATATATTCGGTGAATAAGAAACAAATTACTTATTTGTTTCCATATAAACCAATTCAAGACCAGCTGCAATAGTTCTCCTGTCGATAATCACATTCATCAGCTGGAAA
This sequence comes from Locusta migratoria, assembly GCA_026315105.1. Lineage (NCBI taxonomy): Eukaryota > Metazoa > Arthropoda > Insecta > Orthoptera > Acrididae > Locusta > Locusta migratoria. Next base: position 810,421,091 of record CM048744.1, on the reverse strand, counting down.
AAGGTAAAACAATAGTGCAACACACTGAGCATTCATAAATACGTTTCATGCAGGAAGAATTGCCAGTCCTTTCAATTGCTCATATTTGTAAAAGATAAACATCCCATTAATATTAATAAAAATATGCGAAGTCCTTTTATTGATGAAAGAAATGCTGGATTTGAGCTATCAGTGAGAAAATCTGTGCTCACAATGTCGAAAACCCACACACGTGACTTGGGATAGAAAAGTTAGATGTTGGTTTCAAACCACAACAAGGTCGATGGAATCTTTGGTCTGTGATTTCACCCTTTATTGCTTCGCTGAGATAAACAATAGCAGAAAAATTTACATTCTTGGTCACAAAGAATATTTTGTATGCTGGAGAGTCCTCTTGGCCAAACACGAAGAGGTCACGATGCAGTCTGAATGAAGAAACATTTTCTTACATCATACATACGATTTTAAGCAGAAAACAAAAATTTGAAAGATTAATTCTAATAAGGAAAATACCGGCAAACTTTTTTACTACTTACATACCATTCGTAATAGAGGTTAGGAGACATGATGCTGATGAACTACAAACATTCAGCAGCATATGTTCACACCACTTTCAAATACAAATCGTGATGTGAACAGAGTAGAAATATAACGGGTGTTTTCCTGCAATAATAGCCGTTAACGCTTAAATTTGTAATGATATGGTTTTCATACGTGCTGCTCGTGCTTAAAACTGCCGTGGGTACGACGTAAAAGCTTTTTTGGTGCGACCTCGGTCAGTTCACCCACATCCGTCCCCTGCGCTCGAAATACGAGTCCGTCGCTCACAGTGATGGATAGGATGTGACGTCAACATTGGATCCATTATACGGTACACTGTGCAACTAAATCACCCCATTCAGGACTCCCCAGCAGACTGTCCCCGCCCAGGACACGGCGTTTCAACGACATAGCGGAAGTTAAACTGTTGTTGAAGTTTATAAACGTGATTTATCACAACACTCATCGTATGATGGTTTACTGTTATACACTACGAAATTTAGCCACCAATGTTGGTATCGAATATTAGAATTGACAGTCAAAAACTGCCTGTACATTTTTCTTTTATTAAAATATCATAATAAATATCCTTCTTTGTTTATGTGTCTCTCTTTACTTGACCTTCATCTTATAAAGTACTACACTGTACATTACAATGATCACAATTTTTAAAACTGAAAACAAATTACATATATTATATATTTATGATTTATATTTCTTATATACATAATATTTATATTATATACATAATATGTATTGTTATATTATTATGTTGCATATCGTTTTATCACATTATGTTATATATTATATTTTATTATTATATAATATTTATTTATTACATTATTTAAATGCTAAATTATATTTATAATATTATTCAATTATTAGATGAAAATGTGATCAGAAATTTTGGATAGCTTGTGTATTCAAGTAGAGACGTCATATTTCTAGTTTTCATAAACTTTCGTTGGCAAAATTTTGAGCATTGTTGCTTGTTTTATTCGCTCTGTGAGTACAAAAAAAAAAAAAAAAAAAAAAAAAAAAATTCGTTGTGTTGTCAGTATTTCCCATTATATTGATCTTAAATTGGAAACAAAATTAGTTAAAATAAATGTATTTTACAGGATTTACAGCTTAGACTATTGTAAAAACTACAAAAATTGCAATTGGTTGGGGCTTCGTGTAACCTAAAATGCCTTGGTGCAGCTGGGGTTAATAGATCAAAATTTAGACCTCGGGAAACGAATTTTTAGCACAATAAGTATTAGTCCCCAAACGTCGTAATTTTCATTGTAACTGACACTGTGTATTGTTTTACGAGTTTAAATTACTAAGTGATAGTTGTACCTCATCTAAAATTATGATAATATGCTGTTAGTGTTCATTAAGATATGTTTTAACAATAATATTTGCACATTTCTTCTACCAAGATGTATTATTAACTGGCGATTACTTTGGCGTTCTCCTCTGTAACATTCTTGAGGGGTGACTAGTGGTGAGAAAATGATACATTATCACACTTCCTAAAAAAAAGCGTTTCTAGAAATTAGTGCCCGGTGCTGAAGATAACAAAAATTCTTTATAATGCGTACACAAAATCTTGAAAATTAAGATAATGGACTTAGCGAATCCAGTTCTTGTCTTCAGTTAATCAGATTGAACATAAAATAAGTAATATGGTTGTAAACGGTCGTAATCCGATGATTATGTGTTTTCCTTCTCCCGATTGTCTCAAAGACGAGAACTGTTTTCCGTCTGATTTTGATGCAGCCCACTTAACGAAAGTACCACGCAATTCCTGAAATCATTTACCGCCACAGTTGTTTCACTATTAATGGTTACCACAAATGACCACATATCGTAATACTGTGATACCATAAAAAATTATCAGGGAACATTTTATTAGACCATAAAAACACGTAAACTCAAGCTTATCACAATAAGTGGCTATCACTGGTATTTCAAACAATTATTGACGCAATTCAACCACATAATTCACACCGTAATCCTTACCCATACGTTTTATTTATTTGTTAATTAATTTATTTTTATGTTATTTGTTTATTTTTTATTTTTTTATTTTTTACGAAAATTGGTTTTTCGAAACTATCTGATAATTCTACGATTATTTTTAAGTATTTTGTTTCATTAAAGATTTTACAACCGCCAAATAATCGTCCTTCCCCTCACGAGTGGTTTTGGTTATCAAAATCCTCGAGGAACAGTATAGTGCTTTGTAAAATTCTCACCATCAACAACAAATCTCCCATAAATTCTGTGTATTCGTGATGGCACAAGAGCTCATGCTTCTCGCAAGTCCCCTATCGCCCTTATTAAAGGTAAAGATTGGTTTGAACACCATAGTAGACATGGTCCTGTTTGGATGTGGAATGCCATTGCCTTCCTCCGACCTTCGAACTAACTTACCCAGCCAGTTATAGGGGGGGGGGGGGGCTACAGTTTTTATTATCTACCATAATTGTAAACTGTAAACTCCGCGTAACAAGACTGAAGACACCCACCGAGTACCGACCGGCCACCATTCCTCCTCCTCCTCTCGAAGGCATCAGCGGGTGCGATATGGAAGGAGCGCTCCTTCTCAATCAAGTAGCTCCTCACAAGGTCTGAATGCACATCGCTTGCCAACAGAGTTTGGCACATCCGGACGGTGGCTAATAAAAGTGCTATACGACAGAAAATCTAACAGAAAATGTATGGCCATTGGCTTTATCTGCCACAAAACAACATTAAAATGTAAATTACTGACGTATTTCTGAACCATAAATGAAATGCTGAGCTACACTGTTCTAGATTTGAATTCAAAGGCAGTACCTATATGAAATGGAAACAGAATATACGAGGGTACGTCAATTATTATCCGCAAAGTAGTAATAAAATTTTATTGTAATAAAATAAGAAACTTACAAGAACATTTTTCGACAGTCTCCTTGCTTTTCAATGCACTTCGTCCATCGCTCTACAAGCTTCCTTATGTCCTCATAAAAGAAGGTTTTCGATTGAGCTGCGAGCCAGGAATTCACCGCTTCCTTCACTGATTCGTTCGAGTCAAATCGACGGCCCCTTAATGCCTGATAAGGTGGATAAAAAAAAAAAAAAAAAAAGTTCAAATGTTTGTAGAACTTAAGGGACTTAACTACGGGGTCATCAGTCCCTAAGCTTACAAACTACTTATGAACTAGCTAAGACTAATAAGGACGGCACAAATATCCATGCCCGAGGGGGGGGATTCCAACCCTCGACCGTAGTGGCCGAGCAGACCGTGACTGGAGCTCCTCAGTCCCCTCGGCCACGACGGCCGGCGTGGATCAAACAAGTGATAGTCAGAAGGGGCAAGATCAGGACTATATGGAGGATGATCCAGTACTTCGAATTTGAGTTTCTGGAGCGTTTCAGCAGTGTGGACAGCAGTAAGCGGACGGGCATTATCGTGCAACAAAACACCTTCTGACAGCAATCCTCGGCGTTTGCTTCGAATTTCAGGCTTTAGCCTGTCCGTATGCATTTCACTGTAACGTACACTGTTTATTGTTGTGCCCCTTTCACCACAATGTTCCAGTATAGGACCTCATGCATCCCAAAAAACCGTAAGCATCAGTTTTCCTGCGTATGGTATAACCCTTCCCGTCCCACACCACCGGTTAGTATATGATAATTAGAAAAATGACCCGTGTGCCAAATTATCTTAATTTGGTGGAAAAGCTATCGGTAATGAAACCGATAATGTAGTGGAGGCTATGACCGGAACGTTGCTGCACCTCTTTGGTAAACAACAACGATCGATAAGAATAAAGAAAGTGGAAAGTAAAATTTGGAATAAAACGATCAATGTTTAAATGAAAAAAAAAAAAAAAAATGCGGAACAAACGGGACACCGGGATTAATTTGGAAAAGTGAATAACTTATTGGTTTACGGTCGCCAGCTCGATGTACGAGCAAATAATTTGGTGGGATCTAAATAATAGCAAAGTTAATTAAAAACGTGAAAAATTACGTAAAATTTGGGTGGGCCGTGAATCACAGTATGTGCATCAAATCCGGGACAAAAGACACTGACAATATGCTAATTAATGAGAAATAGTTAACTAACACAGGGTTCAATGTAAGACAGCAAAATGCAAGCCATTGCCGCGCAAATGCAACATGCAGCAAATCATGCAAAACTCTCACCTTAATACTTACTATTTATAGCTTCAAATAATTAATTGTTTATATAAGTACCAGAAATTATTCTACAGCGAGTATATCATGCGCTTTAGCAATAATCAAGTTGTAACAGAACTATTAACTGTACTAATGGCAAGCTCAAAATTTAATCAATGACTTGTCGTGATAACACTGAATATTTAGAAAAGAACCATTTAACCTTCTGATTAACTTTTACTATTTCTTTAACTAGGAATTATTAGCATTCAAACACTTGTAAACAATTACTATTCTCACTAGTCAGTACTTGCAAGTTAAAACAAACTTTACCTCAAAATAATATGCAGTGGAAAACAATTAACCTTTTGCACTATTATTGAAATATCTCTTGAAATTGAAAGTTAATCTAGCACTTTCTTTCCACTTAGCAAACCTATTGATCAGCAACACTGGCATAAGCTACATTTAGTAATACTTTTCTGAACACATTTTTTTATTAACGACTGTCGCATTGTCCTTAATGACTCTGATTTTTAGTTTTCTATAACTTTGTGAATATTCTCGGAAAACCAATGGATGAGGAAGGAACCTGTCTGGACAATGACAATGGGTAATGATTTTTAAACACAGATTCACAAATAACAGTGTTCGCTATTGAACAATCATCACTATTACGCTGGTTAGCTGTACATGCTAAGACAAACTGGACAGATCTTACTGAATTTGGTGTGCGACTTGGTGCTGCTGATTGAAGACTGTTGGCACTTAACAATTGGCAAACACAAGCTCTTCTTTGCGACGAATATTAATTACAATTTAGGGCCCACAGCATTCCTCTTGATGCATTTATTAATTATTTGAGCTGTGGCCGTATGAATAAATAATATTGCCTCTTCGCCGTCTCCTCCACTAGTGCCAATCAACGTACTTTTGCCGTACACCACTGAGCGCACCGTCTGTCCGCCGCTACTTCTCAACAACGACTTCTTCTCGCTGTGCGCCTCTGCGCTACCAGCGATAAAAAAACTCCCTACTCAAAGATGATTCTATACAATAGCAAAGCCCTTGCTAACCTAGCGTATCTACTACATTTACAATATTTTTTACATATATGGAAATTATCAGGACAATGCAAATATATTACATAAACAAAATATACAAATACATAATAAATTACAAAAAATACAAAATAATGAGGAAAAATACCTAAAGCATCGTTTTATATTCCACACATGACTGGAAAGCACCGTTGGTCACTGTGTTGTTGTGCCACAACGGTTGGGCCTTGAACGTTTTCTTGCACGGCGAATTTGGATGTTTGCATTCCATACTCTGCCGCTTACTCTCCGGCTCGTAAGGATGGATCCATATTTCGTCATCAGTAGTGATTCTGTCTAAGAAGTTGTCCCCTTCGTTACCATAGCGATCCAAATGTTTTTGCAGATGTCGAAGCGCGTTTGCTTATGCAACTGTGTGAGTTGTTTTGGGACCCATTTTGCACAAACTTTACGAAACCCAAGTCAGTTGTAAATAATTTCGTAGGCAGAACCATGACTAATTTGAAGACGATGAGCCATTTCATCAAAAGTTAATCGTCTGTCTAAGAGAATCATTTCACGTGATCGCTCAATGGTTTCTTCATTTGTGGCGGTAAACGGTCGTCCGGCTCCTTCATCGTGCTTAACAGTCGTGCGACCATTTCGGAATTTTTCAATCAACTCGTACACACTTCGTTGTGGCAAAACACTGCGTCCGTACTGTACTGAAAGTCTTCTATGAATTTCGGCTCCTGATACACCCTCCGTCCACAAAAAACATATCACTGAACGTTGCTCTTCTTTGGTGCAAATAGACAGCGGAGAAGCCATGATTAACAGCACGGCAGCGATAACGAAACTAACATAGCAGCTTGAAAATTTCAAAGATATAACAACAAATAAACAAAGCAAGCGTCACCAACGTAAAACGACAGTACTACCAACATAAACAAAAATATAACTAAATTGGGGATAATAATTGACTTACCCTCGTAATTTGCGTGATTGCCGAAACTCACACACAACACTGACAATGGCGGCTAGCGAAATGAGTGATTCTTCCCTGTGACACTGATTGGGCTACTATGCTACGTATGACACTTAGCTGTAACATCGCAAGCGTATGCATGTCCTATCATCTATGGTTTGTTATTCGTCATTCATAATTAGGAAACTGTACTTTTTATTTTCGCTTTTGATCCACAGGTCAGCGTTTCTCAATTGCTTTATGATGACTTAGACAAAGCACAAATTTCGTAGCGCATGTGGCACCCAAAAGCGATGCACAACCTAAGGTTTTTCGTGCACAGCCCGTCCCTCATGCACTGAAACATGCTTCGTTGAGTGACAGATATCTTGTTCACTCTGATCACACTAATCCGTTGGCTTTGCTATGGGTGCTTCTTCGTACAGGATTTCAGCTGTGCTCTGGCACAGAATACGTTAATAGGACAGGACGTTAGCTTTTACCACCAAGTTGTAGAGAAACACTCAGAGTAATTATTGTAAATGTGACGTGAAGTTGTGCAAGAAACAGGCGACCGTAATGAAATTATTAGGAAGTGCTGCCGACAGTCTGATTAGGTAGCAATTTATTTTAATTACTGGTCACACTTGATGAACTCATTTCGGTCATTTCGGTCATTATCAGATTTGTATCTGTTTTGGGACGACGGCCAAACGTTTGCAGATACAAGGACGTTTAAAATGTTGTTCTTGTACACACATAGGCAGATTACTGAATGCTTATTCACGCCCCATTCTCCTCTTTTATGTTTGCTTGACTGATGGACTAGTTAAATATGACCGTTTTACTATTAGTGAAATGGACTTTTGCTGTTATGAGCCACATTTAATTTACATAATGCATTTTGCTGATTTCTTTTAATACCTTTTTTACCCATGATGACAGTCTACGACCGAAACTCGTCGATTTTTAACGAATTAATAAACAGATGATGGTTTAAGATGTTTTTCTAAAGTATCTAACGGCTGTTGACTCGCACCTTAGCTACAGTAATATTCAGTAATATTCTTCAACAGTTATCAAATGTTTTATTAATTTTTTTATTAATCAAAATATCCACGGGTGTACTGCCGGTCTACAGTGTCCAACGGGCACAATATTTCGGCGATCATACATGTCGCCATAATTAAGTGAACTGACGGACTGAGCTCGTGGAAACGCGCCGGCACGGAGATCTGCACGCTATGGCGGCTCGAAGGGATCTGGGTTCTAGCCCGGTCGCGGGCGATTTAAATACCATTTCCCCGCGGAGCGACCCCTCCGTGGTCCGCACCCCGCGCCACGTTCCAGCAGCTGAACTGATTTTGACGGCGTCGGAGAGGACGTCGATGTGAGGGTTCTGTCCGCCGTGGTCGTCACTACATTATGTTTGCTAGATTTACTCTTAATTAACCAAATCGCTGGTTCCCAAGCTTTGCTAAGATTATTGTTCAAATGTTTGTATAGCTTATGGGACGTAACTACGGGTTCATCAGTCCCTAAACTTACAAACTACTTATGAACTAATACTAAAGGACGGCACAAATATCCGTGCCCGAGGGGGGATTCGAACTCCCGACCGTAGTGGCCGTGCAGACCGTGACTGGAGCGCCTCAGTCCCCTCGGCCACCGCAGCCGGCTAAGATTATTGCCACAGTCACGGTTTATGAGGTCGTCACTAGTGCGAATTTCAATTACCTTTCTAACGACGCAGTCCCAGTATCTCGACGTCTGTACCAGAATCCTAGTGCGTTCATACTCCCTCGCGTGATCCTTCGACAAACAATGTTCAGCGACCGCAAACTTGCTCGGATACATCAATCGTGTGTGCCTCTGGTGTTCAAGGCATCGACCCTCGACGGTACGCATCGTCCGTCCAATATATGTCTTGCCACACTGACACGTAATCTGGTACACGCCGACCTTCCTCAAACCGGGATCATCTTTGGCACTCCCTACCAGTGCACGAATTTTATTCGGCGGACAAAAGAGAGTTCCAACCTGGTGTTTCTTCAAAATACGGGAGACCTTTCCCAAGAATGCGCCGGTATATGGAATAAACGCAGTGCCTACCTCCTCCCTCGAGTTTTCATCCGTTTCCACAAGTTGTGCTGTAGTTGTTTTTATTGATTTTTAATGTCCCTGTTTTGTTTTTTTATTTACAACGATCATAATTTTTAGTAACTTGAAATAAGTTTACCTTATTGCAACAAGTATCCACATATAGTGCAAATCTTTCAAGAATTAAAAAAAATGTTGATTAGTTGATTAAAACAGGGGCAAGCTAGAAGAGCCAGGAATACAGGGATAAAGCAAGAAATTGAAATCTCAACTTCAAACCTGACGCAAGGAACGGTATCTCCCTAACACAACAAGAAGTTAACTGAAGAGGAGCACGCAATCCCACAGGAGTCTCCTTGAGTCATCGCGCTACCACGGAGACACAACTTGTTGCGTTCGGTTACCCAGGGCTGAATGGCTCCAGAACATGTAACAGCATAACAACAAGCACATTAACCTACGTCACGTACAAAATATTTCAATAAAATATACAGAAAGTTACCAAGGACAGGTAATCTTAAATAGGAACTATTATTAAATCTTTAATGACTCGAGATTTGCATGATAAATCACGTAAAGGTCACCTTAATCTGAGGGCTAAGAGATTAATTACTACAGTGACACTGGCACCCTTAGGTTTAGTAAACAAGCTACCAAAGGCACTTAAAATGAAGGAAGAATGGTGCCCACAAACTAGCTATAATCAAAGTATTGATGCAAACCAACCCACGATCATCGTAAGCCGTGGCGGCTGTTACACCTCATGTAAGTTTCGAGTACCCAAGCTCAGTCGAAACAATCACTGCCAGCCGCTGAATAATACAGATCAGAGATTCCTTCTGCAACAAATCAATAGTAGGTTAACAGATGTTCAGAACACCTTCCTCAAGACAATAAAGTTCACATGAATTGTGCCTCCACGCACAAATGCTTAGACGCAAGCAGAGGACGCACTAGACTGTTCTTAACCACTATGATTGACTGAGCAATCACAATCAAGGTCACTGGTCCGAAATGCACTCCTTAAAATTACACTCCCGTTACCGCCGACGCCATGAGCTCCAGAACCCAGCGGAACAACCAGAGTCTAGTATGCCCGAATCAGTGGGGACACGCAGGATATTGTTGTTGTTGTTGTTGTTGGTTTTTGAAAGGGACTAAACAGCGACGGTTATCAGTCCCTTGTTCCGGTCTTAGAGATAAAACATTGTGTTAAGCGTTCCTAAAGAAATGCGTTAACAAGTCAAAGATTAAAAAACCACTGGTAAACATGAAGGAAGGATACAAGTAAAAACGAAAAAGGGAACACACCGCCATTAAATCACACGATAAAAACCAGCTGCGCAAATAAAATCTAAAACGCGTTCAACCATAGCAGCATCGTCTTCTAGCATAAAAGAAAGCGCATCCGGCAGAGTAAAAGATCGTTGCAAGGCAACTAAAAGTGGACAGTTCACGAGAATGTGGACCACTGTCACGTGCGTCCTCCAGCCGAAGAAGGTGGCCATGCGTCAGCCATGTGTGGCCGATTCGTAGGCGGCAGAGAAAAACCGATTCCCTACGACGCAGGAAATGACAGTGAATCAAACCTCCATATGCGGTTACTGTCAGTCTCTGACAGATCTACTGTGCTTCCGCAACCAGCTCTCGGTACCGACTCTCCATTCGCACACATTCCCCGGTCGGCGGCAGTGACCAAAGATCACACAAAACCAAAGATAAAACTACTCTAGATGAACCAAACGACGTGGTCTCTTCGGCTCATTCCCATTTTCAAACAGATTTGGTGGGATTAATCGAACACTTACTGTAAGCATTTCATATTTCTAGACAAACGTGGCACCCACATTACTAGTACACTGGCATGTAAATGTCACTGCTCGGTTGTTGGTAAAATTACTACATAATGTTACAAGGCATTTAATGGTTTGAGAATACCTTTCACAGTTCACTATTTGCCCAGCAAATACAAGGTACTTAATTGAGTTTCGCACTGCTCGTTGGTATAAGTGATTCATTCCATCTTCCACAGTTGGTCTGAACGCGTCTAAATCCGCCAGTGTCCCAGATGCAGAAAGGAAACCATTACGAGCGCCTAGCGTCATCAGCGCGGCGGTAAGAATCTCGTCAGTCATTAGGCCAGAGGAACTTGGCGCAAACGGACGACTCGCATTGTGTGAGCGCTACCCCCTTTGTCCTGCGACCTTGGGGGGGGGGGGGGTTGAGGGGTGGTCTGAGCACTCGGCAGCGATTGCGCGTCCCTCTGCTGCCCTGGGCCTTTTAATGTGCAGTAGGGACGCCCGAGTAAACCTGCCTGAGACTTTAAGCCGCTTCGGCAGCAAATCCGTCCACGTGACGTCACCAGCTGCCCCAATGCAGGCGTCGAGAGCTCCTCACGGAATCCCTGCAAATCCCAAGACCTCGGCACCTATCGTCCACTACGCTCTGGAAGAGAACTCTCTCTTTTTATTGATCTTGTAGGCATACGAAACAGGGTAGTTGATTAAGACCATACACTCTGTGTAGTGAGGTTGATAGCCTACTTAAGATCGCGTACTAATGAAGCACGCGTAGCCAAGAAAGGCCACAGTGCCTCTTGAAAGTTTTGGAATGAAACTGGTAGTGCTTGACGAAATGCTGGTTAGGTGGCAAAATTCTTTATTGCTGGCCATACTCACGTATAGGGTGACATAAATGACGCGTTTCGGACTAATCATCACAGATATGTTTCTCTTTTGTGACACAGCCACACATATGCAGAAGTGGATTTAAGAAGTTGTTAATTACACACACAGACACACACACACACACACACACACAGGTTGCTACGTCACAAAAGGTATACAAGTCTGATTATGAGTAGTCCGAAACGCGTTATTCAAGTCCTACTGTACGAGAAGTGCAGCCTGCTATAAAAATTTCTTCGCCCTAACCAGCTTTTAGCCAGCAATACCAATTAATATTATCGTGGTCACCTGCGTTTTCCACGACTTAATGGCGCACTTATTTTTGGCCTGACATTGTGCATAGTAAGTGTGGGAGTGAAAGAATTTGTTATGGTGAATACGGAAATAAAGCTTGGTTGATTTGGAACAACGCAGTCGCAGACTGCAGATTAAGCGCACACGCCACAGCACCAGGAAACACAGAGAGATATAAAATCTATAAACTTAGATTACTTATGCAGTGGAAACAATTATAACAAATCCTTCCAATTACATAAACTTTTTAAGAATAAGCATTCATGCAAAAATTCCACGTTAAGTCTAACCAACACCGTAATGCTTGCTAAGCCACATTACTATACCTTGATTGGCAATAATAATTGAAATTGTTGTGATTGACTTGCCCACACAATGACTAGCTGATTGATCAAGTAAGTCATTTACTGACACTTATACAATTAAATTTCTTTAACAAATTGGATCAAATGTTAATTCTGAGAAGTCATATTATGGCATGGACTATTGTTCCACACAATATCAAAAACTTAATCTGCTATGGAACAAATGGTCAAATGTTTGTTAAGGTTATGGGACTTAACTACGGGGTCATCAGTCCCTAAACTTACAAACTACATATCAACTACCTTATACTAAGGACGATACAAATATCCATGCCCTAGGGGGGATTCGAACCCCCGACCATAGTGGCCGTGCAGACCGTGACTGGAGCGCCTCAGTCTCCTGCTATGGAACATTTTGGCAATATAATGACATGTTCATTTTAATTCATTAACCAAGTGTTGCAGTGCGTCTTTTAGTACCTGTGAACTGAATATTTGAAATAAAATCAATATTCCCTGCTTGGTAGTATTGAATAATTACACAACATGTTCTTAATCAATGAACTGCAATTGTCATTAACTCTTCTTTGAGTTTTTTTTAATAATATTAATTATTCTTCGAGCACTGAAATCTTTTGAAATACTACTTATTTTAGTTAGATTTACGTAACGTCTTTTATTGTTTAGGTTGAGCCTCGGAATATTAAAGGTAATGGAATAGGAACCTGTTTGGATAGTGCCACGGGTGAATAATTTTATTGACACTAATTAATTTCACACAAATTTACTATTGACTCCTTGCAAAACTAAATTTTGGCTTAACATTACAGATCTAAAGACGGTTAATTGCTTGGATCTTACTTTGCAGCGGTGGTGTGGTGTAGCGGGTGATTGTTGCTGGCACTTTATTATGACTGGCAAAAATGGGATCTTCTTGGCGACGAAACACTGTTTAAACATTGGGCCCACAGCATTCCTCTTGACATTATTTCTCTTGAAGTTTTGACGGTGTACCCACGTTAATTATTTGCCAGTGCCCAATTGCCAAAACTGCTGCTTGTACCAACATGTCGTAAAACCACACTACTACAGTTTGCTGCTGCTGTCCAGCTTTCACACAAGTTCACCACGAGAGCTCAACAACAACTTTACTCTCTCGCGCACTGCTCTTGACTGCACTCAGCGATAAGAACAGATCTAAGCAAAGATGCTACTAACATTGCACTCGCTAAGCCAACGTGTCTGCTACAATCATTTAAAAATTCGTAATTCACATAATTTATTTACAAAAAGAATTAACCAATTTATACGCGATTATCTACATATAGGCTACACTTATTTCTCATACTATCCGCTGTCATTTATACTGATCGTTTTTACACTCGCAGACAGTGGCGTTGGTAACTGTGTTGTTGCGTTACAAGGTATAACTTAAAATATGTATGACAATATTCACGGAATTTATGACATTAATTGTGAATAGGGAAAGTTGAAAACGCGTACCCAGTTGGAACTCGAACCCAGGCCTCCTGCTTTCTAGGCAGTTGTGCTGACCTGTGCACCACTGGGAATAGCGATCACCACACTTGCACGGAATTACTCAAGTACGCCTCCCGTCAGGTACAAATTCACCACTTTAACTCAAACTCTTATTTGTTCTAAACTAATTCCCGTAAGTGTAAGGGCCTAGAAGAGCCCCCGCACTGAGTCTTATTGTTGGAAAAGGCTGGCGTATTGACGCATGTTTCAACTGAAACTCTACAAAACGAAATATAAAATGCAGCTTTTATATTGAAATAAATATTGTTTGTTATATAATTTCGCAATAACAGTAGAAACATTGGAAGCAGTTACTGCTATAGAATATCTGCGAGTAAACATAAGTGTCTGAAATAGAATGATAATATTAAATTAATATTTAAGGCAAATGTGAGACAGATATTCAATGTAAGATTCCTAATGAAGTGTAGTCCGTGAACAAAGGAAGTAGGTTCCAAAAGTTCGGCCGACGGCTTAATATTGCTCATCAGTCTGGGATCCGTGCCTCGGCAGGTTGATATAGAGAGGGTCCTATAGAGAGCAGCACACTTCGTTACGCGCTGTTTTAGTACGCACGAAAGCGTCACATATACGATCAGGAAAATCCAGTGAAAGGCGCTGCATTGGAGACGTCCTGTATCACGGCACAGGCTTCCTTCAAATATACGAGAGCATGCTTTTCTCGAGCTACGTATGTGTCGTGACAAGAGCACGTAAATAAAGTTATAGGGAGGTTAGCGCCACTCGGAGGTATAACGCATTCTCCACGAGCCATACCCGACTCGAATAGGAGGAAAAAGTGCAGTTGTACCGGGTGATCAATAAGTCAATATAAATTTGAAAACTTAATAAATCACGTAATAATGTAGATAGAGAGGTAAAAATTGACACACATGCTTGGAATGACATGCGGTTTTATAAGGAGAAAAAAGTTTCAAAAATGTTGGAAGTTCAAAAAATGTCCGACAGATGGCGCTTCATCTGATCAGAAAATCAATAATTAGCATAACAAAGTAAGACAAAGCAAAGATGATGTTCTTTACAGGAAATGCTCAATATCTTCACCGTCATTCCTCAACAATTGCTATAGTCGAGGAATACTGTTGTGAACAGCACTGTAAAGCATGTCCGGAGTTATGGTGAGGCATTGGTGTCGGATGTTGCCTTTCAGTATCCCTAGACATGAAACCTCCTTGCAGATTAAAATTGTGTGCCGGAACCGGGACTCAAACCTGGGACCTTTGTCTATCGCGGGCAAACGCTCTACCGACTGAGCTATCCCGACACGACTCACGATGCCGCCGCACAACTTCAATTCTGCCAGTACCTCGCCTCCTACTTTCCAAACATCACAGAAGCTCTCCTGCGAACCTTGCAAGACTAGCACTCCTGGAAGAAAGAATATGATGGAGACATGGGTTCGCCACAGCCTAAGGGATGTTTCCAGAATGAAAATTTCAGTCTGCAGCGGGGTGTGCGCTGATATGAAACTTCTTGGCAGATTAAAATTGTGTGCCAGAACCGTGACTCGAACCTGGGACCTTTGAGTTTCGCGGGCAAGCGCTCCCTCTAGAGATGTCGCTCAATCACGATATACCTGCGACTTCAGGTAACCCCAAAGCCAATAATCGCACGGACTGGAAGCCTGTGGACCGGCGAGGCCAAGCATGACGAAACTGGCGACTGAGCACACGATCATCACCAAAGGACGCGCGCAAGAGATCTTTCACGCGTCTAGCAATACTTTTTTTTGTTCTAATAAAACCCCATGTCATTCCCAGCATGTGTGTCAGTTTTTTACCTCTCTATCTACATTATACAGTGATTTATTAAGTTTTCAAACTTATACAATTTGTATAGGTTATGGGCCCGTCTTTTGCAACTGTAAATTAGTCTACTTTAGGCCAGACGCGTTTAGCTTTATTTTAAAGCATCTTCAGTGCTCAGGAATTTTTTATGTTTTTTTTCTTCATGTGTAGTTTGTAGCACATTGCTCAAAATGTTCAAATGTTTGTACAGCTTATGGGACTTAACTACGGGGTCATCAGTCCCTAAACTTACAAACTAGTTATGAACTACTTACTACTTACGAACTAGGATGGCATGAATATCCATGCCCGAGGGGGGATTCGAACCCCCGACCGCAGTGGTCGTGCAGACCGTGACTGAAGCGTCTCAGTCTCCTCGGCCACCGCGGCCGGCTAGCACATTGTCACTTGCTGTCACTGTTTGTATTTACACTATTTTACACCTTTTTTTTTTTTTTTTTTTTTTTTTTTTTTTTTTTTTTTTTTTTTTTTTACAGTAACATTTCTTACGAAAGTTTCTGAAACATAACCAAAATGGTTATGTTTTAAAAACTTTCGTCAGAAATGTTACTGTAAAAAAAAGAAAAGTGTAAAATAGTGTAAATATAAGCAGTGACAGCAAGTGACAATGTGCTACAAACTACACATAAAAAAAAAAAAATATATATAAAATAAAAAAAAAAACACCATAAAAAATTCCTGACCACTGAAGATGCTTTAAAATAAAGCGAAACGCGTCTGGTCTAAAGTAGACTAATTTACAGTTGCAAAAGACGGTCCCATAACCTATACAAATTGTATAACTGCAACTGCGGAAGACAAGGCCAAAAAACGAAGAAACATTTCAAACGTATATTGACTTTTTGATCACCCGGTACACAGTATCTTCCGGCAAGACCCGTGAAGTGTCTTGAGGAGTTTGGATATAGACGTAGTTGTCTAAGAGATTTGTTTCACAGTGCCCATAGCGTCATTTCTCGAGTTGTGTCACTCCGCTCTGCAAGTCCTTTTAGTTTGTAAAGGAAAAATCCCGGCACAATGAGAGGTACTTTTCGTGTTGTCTCTGTTGGCTTCTAATGCAGATCACGTAAACTGTTGAACGTCAGAGGTCGCGTTTCACAGATGCCGGTGACTTTAAACACAACAAACAAACGCGTGTTTGATTAGAAGCCGCGCGCCTTTGTGCCGCCCCTTTCACCGGGACGACAATAGTCGCCGGTTCGCCACCCCCGCAGTGCGGTTTATCGCGGAGCAGCCGCTAGCTGGCAGCACATGCACAAAAGAGCCCCGAGGCGGCGAATGGAAGGCGACGCTTCTAATTACGTATGCGGTGTTTGTTCGGGCCGCAGTCGCGCGCGCCGAGGCGACAACTTTGGCACAAATTCACTCATCTCGGCGGCGCGGAACTCGTCCCGGTAACAACGAACGCGCGTCCCCGAAATGCGGGAGCAGACACACGTGTTTTCATCCGGAGTTCTGCGCGGCTTCGCGGTCGCGTGCTAACAAGCTTTTCTGTCGCATGTGGCGGTGCCGATACACACAGTGGAACTCTGCGCCCTCTGGCGTCTATTGCATCTGCATACAAGAATGAGACTGTACCGGCTTTGAGAAACAATTTATCCGACTGAGATACAGAATTTAATATCCCATGCACATATCATATACTTCAGTGTTACACTGCAATGGCTGTTGGAAATTATGATTCTCATCGCAGTAGTCTCAGAAGGTAAGTGAGTTTCCGTATTTGTTTCAATGTTTTAAGGCGACACCGTGAATTTTCTTCGACATTCACTTCAATTACATTGCCACACTCAAGTTCTATAAATCTCGCCAAATCCTCGAGTGTCCTGAACTCCGCCTCGCTTTCCGTATCCCTTTACCTTCCCAAACAGGGATCCTATACCAACTGTTACTCAAAAACAATAGAAACCTCATAACATGCCAGCCACTAGCTCGACACCAACAATTCATTGCGTCACCTCGCCTTTCTATCCCAGAATGTTCAAAAACATCAAAATGTTTGGCAAAAAATATCGTTATATATCGATATTAAATGTTCAAATGTTTGTAGAACTTATGGGACTTAACTACGGGGTCATCAGTCCCTAAGCTTACAAACTACTTATGAACTAGCTAAGACTCAGGACGGCACAAATATCCATGCCCGAGGGGGGGGGATTCTAACCCCCGACCGTAGTGGCCGTGCAGACCGTGAGAGGAGCGCCTCAGTCCCCTCGGCCACCGCGGCCGGCATATCGATATTACTTTTTCTTATAATTCGATAGCAAACTGCCACAATTTATTCAATATTTGTTCACAATTTTAGGCAAGTAATTGAAATTTTCCTGTTTAAATTGTAGTAGAAGGAATTTTTAGTTTCCTAGTGTGGAGGAGTCTTAGGGCCAATTCACACTGTCCATCAACGGACCGCCACGTCACGTTAAAGTTTCTCATGAACAAAGATTGGTCTTCGTGGTGGGGATATGAGGGAGAGATTTGATGGGAGATGTTGAGCTGCGCGGTAGGAGCCGAGCGGTCTGGAGCTCCACTCTATGGTTCGCGAGGCCTACCGAGTCGGAGATTTGAAACCTCCGTCGGTCATAGTTGTGTGTGTTGCTCTTAGGTTAGTTTACCTTAGTTTAAGTAGCTCGTAAGCTACGCCGCGGTGGAGTAGCCCAGCGGTCTAAGGCGCCTCGCTAAGGAGGTTCGAGTCCTCTCTGGGGCTTGGGTGTATGTTTTGTCCTTAGTTTACCTAGGTTTAAGTAGTTTGTAAGCTACGGATTAATGACCACACAGTTTGGTCCTATAGATTTACAAACATTTGAACATTTTGTAAGTTGGAATAATAACCAAGCAGTTGAGTCCGATAGATTTACAAACAGTTGAACATTTTTAGAGATGCTGACGTAATCGATTGGCGCTTAACTTTACCAATAAAACGGCAACGTCTCTGGCTTTGGCAACAATGGATGTAAAAAGGATAAATTGACGAAGTGTTTCGGACAAATTCTACTTGTGACGAAAGAAACGACTAACTCGCCACCCTTTCAGAGCAGATACCATGATCGTCTAGGGACGAATATGAAACTTCAACAGATAAGGTAAAAACTGTTACTTTCCACTTTATTTAGCTCTTTATTTTACAATTGGTGAAGTTTAATGCAATAACACTCTTAATAAAGTAAATTTTGAGATTACGGATCAAGTAGTAGTAGTTATAATTTGCAAAATGTGACATTGTTAACTTACAAATATTCACGTTGAATAGTTTTCTTTAAATTCTTGTTGTAATGGGAATGTACAGTTTACTAGTTTGTTATTGTAAAGAATATCTGATAACAAGTCAGTTCATGTATAACACCGAAATTGTCTGTATACTTTCAAAGTGAAGCCAATATTTTACAGGCCGATGTATCCTCATTTTTCTTTCTTTATATTTCGATACTTCTTACGATATATCGAGGGCCAATAATAATTTTACACATTGATAGTTTACATTTTTTTAAGCAACAGTCCTAATCTACTCATAATACCAAAACTCCACTAGCACGTTCTCTAAATTCTCTCCCAACTAAAGTTCAACCGCCTCCCTCTCCCAAATAGTGAAACACGCCCAAACAAATGTGAACCGTTTCCCTCCCTATCTCTTCGGGACACCCCCCCCCACACCATCACCTCCACACGAAGCTTAAACATTGACTTTGAAATAGGATAATGGGGAAATTAAAGCTTATTGATTCCCACATGCAAAAATCTGTGGGATTATGCATAAAGGAAAACCATTTGTTTGTATCAGTATCATTTTGGGTTCCATGAGAATTATAGGTGCTACTGTGAGGCGAACTTCAAAAGTTTTTTCGTATTTTGTAATCTCACCATGCACTTAATTACAAATAAATAACAAAAAATATTATTCGAACTTATCTTCTTAAGGACACCATACTCGAGAAAAAAATTCACATCTTTGTTAATATATGGGACCAAAGCGTTATTGTCATCAGTGCCACCCAGTTTAGACCGTTTTACGCGTTTTTGGAAAATGTTGAACTGAGGAAGGGTAAACATCTGTTAAGACATCATGGGATGGCTTCGGTGGTATTAGAGATAATCTCAGAGGGAAAGCCAAAGAATTGAATATATTCAGCAAATAATCTGGTACATAATTGCTTTTCCATGATAAAAATGCGAGTGGGGTCACAAGAATTTATTCAGAACATTGACGCCCAAATAACAATACTCAGAGAGCGACTAAAGAGGGCCTCCTGCACTGGAAAGAGTGCAATATTTGAACTATGTGCGACAGTGGCATGTTCACATTAAAGCTGCGGTTGTTATGGATGCGGCATGTTGCGTAATGAGTGCAGACACGTGAAACTGCTAATAATAACTGAGGTGTTACCATCCATTTTTATAATTTGCGCTTCATTTGTTACGATTATTTTACCTTTCTCCACCAGATGTTTATAATATTCATTTCAAAAGCTCCACTTATTGTATTGATGAGGCACTCGTGAGTTCAGTTCAGGAATAAAAGCATTTAATTCCATGAGATTTCCGAGTGGCAGTTCATTTCATATCAATTAATATGATTTATAAAGTGTTTTCCAAAGAACTTTTATTTGAAGTGGAACATTGCCCTTTTAATGAGGGTCATTTATTCAAACTTAAAACTCAGATTAAAATTTCATTTAATTGGTCAGCATTGATTTATAAATTAAAATAAATAATCCGATTAAACGGTCAAAAAGCAAGAACATATCCGAAAGATATCTTCCTCTGAAGTGTCAGTATTGCGATGTGTCTGCATTCGTGCACTGTCTTACAACGCATTCTTATTCTAATGCAGATGGGTTTACGCTTGACCCAGAAATTTATTTTGTTTCTGCTGGTATCGTAGGTTGATCTGTATATGTATGTAAATGAATTTATTTTCAGCCAAGTATGCATTTCTCTAAGTCTGTCAAACTGCTGAAATAACGTTAACAATCATCAATTGGATGGTCCCGAAATTAACAAATTTGGCAGAGAACACGAAAATACCTTTCGTAAGAGATACATTACTTAGTGTATACCAGTGTTTCCCAGCCTGTTGTCCACGGACCACAAATAGTCTGTAAGACTGCCGAAAGATGTAACGTTTCAAACTTTTAATCATGCTAAGCATCTATTCCTGGTCATATGGTCAGTAATCGTACTGAGTGCCACGATAACATGACAACTTTTCTAGTGATAAAAGTAGTGGAGAACATCGTTACCATTTCAGATACATTCATTTTTCTACTTGCGTTTTGAATACGTATTGAACCCCGAAACTCTAAGAACGCATTTGAATCGATCCTCTTGCGCAGTTTTGTTGTAAAATACCACAATCATACAATAATATTTCCAAAGATCGCCATCTACTATCTTACGATTTTTCTCCACTTCTTTTTAGAAGACGAAAACCTGTTGTACAAACAATAAATGTGCAGAATATTAAACATTTATCTTGTATGTTTGATCCAAAAAATGGGGAAGGTTCCGATATTTTTCGCGCATATATATCGCGGTAGGCAACTATTTCTATCATTGCCTTCACCGGGTTGGTAACTGTGAATGAATATCTCACCATCCTCGACAACAAATGTGTGTGTGTGTGTATGTATGTGTGTGTGTGTTTTAATCTTAGAATAAATTAGCCTGAAGGTCTATAAAACTCTTCTGGGCATTGTACCGTATAGTCAATCTAACAAATTTCACACGAAAGTATGGAGAAGGCTGCTTATAATGGCCATGGAAACTGTTTTCAGTTTAAGTGGTTTGTAAGTCAAGTTCAAATGTTCAAATGTTTGAATAGCTTGTGGGACTTAACTACGGGGTCATCAGTCCAAAAACTTACATGCTATTTATGAACTAGCTAATACTAAGGACGGCACAAATATCCATGCCCGAGGTGGGATTCGAACCCCCGACCGTAGTGGCCATACAGACCGTGATTGGAGCGCCTCAGTCCCCTCGGCCACCGCGGCCGGCTTTAAGTCAAGTGACCGGAGAACTAAGCAGTATGATCCCTTAGGTTTACAAACATTTTAACGTTTCATGTTTCCAGTATGATATTTTTACACTGCAGCACAGTGTACGGTGATAGCTGCAGTGGAGTGGCCGAGCCCTTTAAGGCGCTTTGCTGCGGACGCGCAATTGGTCGCCGTCGGAAGGTCTAGTCGTCTTTCGGACATGTGTGTGTGTGTGTGTGTGTGTGTGTGTGTGTGTGTGTTTGTGTGTCTGCGTTGTCCTCAGGTTAGTAAGTTTAAGTAATTTGTAAGTCTAGGGACTGATAATTGCAGTATTTAACTCCCATACATTTACAAACGTGCGAGGACTGGCAGTGAGGTGTGCCTGGGTAACTAAGAAGATGGAACAATTGTCAGATTGGAAAAAGACCGGGGTTCGAATCCTGGTCTCACTCACATACTTAATGTGTCAGGAAGTTTCATTTCACTTCACACTCAGACGAAGGGTGAAAATTTCATTCTGGATATACAAATACTTTAAGTCCTGCGAATTAAAAAAATGTATATTTCTCCGTTCATCTTACTATAATGAATGAACCTGCAATACCTAGTTCATTTCGGCGGGACAACATCGAAAAACTGGCAGTTGAAACTAACTGGCGGAACTTTATCCTACAGATAGCGGAGATAAGTACACTGACATATGAGCCTTATAACACAAGCGAAACCTCAGTCATTAAACAATGTGACAGTTAAAAAGAGAGCTCTATAGATGTCGTCGGTGAGGCGACACGTAATTTCCGTAATGGTGGCTAATTAACCTGTCGCGTTTACAGGACTGTGCAGATCGCACGTCACCAGGCACGAACAGACACACTGCACGGAAAAGAAAATAATGGAGTTATACATTGAGTGGCGCGGGGTAACAGTGTCTGTGTGAACTACATGCTGATAATCAGCTGCAACATTGTACACGGAAAACACCTTTCTGTTTCTGCCATCTCGTTACTTAATGTAAGGGAAACAGACGCTGAAAATAACGAAACCCAACATTGGACATTGACTATACAGGCAATAAGCGCGTTTCAGTCGACGGTACACAAAAGAAATTCATTCTAATCAGCCATTCATCGTAATGTTTCTGACGGAGAACAACCGTTCTTGTTTACTTTTTAACTAATTGGCGACATCAGCTTCCTGTAACATTTTATTTGCTTTTCATAATATTCGTTGTTATCGTGTTAAAGATGAGCTCTTTCTGTACTTGGATGTTTTGTTGTTACATGTTTAACTGTAGGCCTATCATTTGAGCTGTTCTCTGCACTTGGCATGAGTGTTGTATCTGGTACGTAATTGGTTTGTTCTTTCCTAATGTTGTGTTATTATTATTATATTCTATTTCGTGTTTAGCATGGTTATTGTTAGGATGTAGTTAATCCACCCTTTGCGTGTTTGGTAAATTCTATTTGATTACATATAGTTTACAGTATCGGTGTAGACATGTAAGTAACTGAACGGTTGAATAGCATGGTTCTAAGCAATTATTGAGGTTATTGGTGTCCCCAGTGTTTGCTTGTTACAGCTTGCATGAACGGTGGTATCAAAATAATTTATTTCTATAACATTGCTGGCATAACTAGGAAGTTAATGTAAAGATAGTCTGCCTTAATGACAATGAGTCGCTATGTTATGTGCCAAACAATCTACACGTCTAAATAGTGTATAACTTTTGTCTTTGGCAAACACCCTATATTCCCTTTAACATTCAATGTGAGATTTAGTAGAGAAATACGTTACGAAGCAGAATATTATTGCGTAAGTCTTTTTCATGGGGTTACTAATGTGAAAAAAAACTTCCTGCTACAAGTAAAACTCCTGCTCAAAGTCAATGCCATAACGGTTAGTTCTTTCTTTCTTTTCATGGAATTGTCATACTGTTTGCTTTGGATGATCCACACTTTCCAAGAGATCAAAGCCCGCACTCTCACCTACGAACTTTTTCCAGTGTATTTTAGGTATGTCAGTTTTTCTGTCATTTGGACGTTGTTGATGTTGAGGTCTTTAGTCCGCAGACTGGTTTGATGCAGCTCTTCACGCTAAACTGTCCTGTCCAAGTCTCTAAATCCGAGAATACGAACAGCCACCAACATCCTTTTGAATCTGCTTACTGTATTCGTCCCTCGGTCTCCCTCTACGATTTTTACCCCACATACTTCCTTCTAATGCTAAATTGACGATTCCTCGATGTCTCACCAACCTATCCCTTTTCTTGTCAGGACATACCAGAAACTCCGTTTTTCCCAAATTCTGTTGAGTACCTCCTGATTAGTCACGTGATCTACCCATCTAATCTTCATCATTCGTCTGTAGCACCGCATTTCGACAGCTTCTACTATCTTTTAGTCTGAACTTCTTATCGTCCACATTTCACTCCCATACAGTATTAGACTCCAGACAAATGCGTTCAGAAAGGACTTCCTAACATTTAAACTAATATTCAATGCTAACAAATTTCGCTTCTTCAGAAACGCTTTTCTTCCCATAGCTATTCTGCATTCTATATCTTATTTACCTCGGCCATCATAAGTTATCTTACTACCTTAAAAACAAAACTCATCTACTACTTTTATCGTCTCATTACCTAATCTAATTTCTTCAGCGTCGCATAATTTTGTGACACTACATTCCATTACCCTCGTTTTACTCTTGTTAATGTTCAACTTATATTATCTTCCTTTCAAGACACTGTCCTTTCCATTTAATTGCTCTGCCAGGTCCTTCGCTGTGTCTGACAGAATTACTATATCATCACCAAATCGCAAGGTATTTATTGCCTCTCCCTAGACTTGAGTTCCCTCTCCAAAATTTTACTTGCCTTCCTTTATCGATTCACTCCCTTTATTTTACCCTGTTACCTTCAGAATTTGAAAGAATATATTCTAGTCAACACTGTCAAAAGGTCTCTCCAGATGCACAAACACTAAAAAAGTAGGTTACCATTACTTAACCTATCTAAGTCCTAATATAAGTATAGCCGCGCGTGTTCCTACATTTCTCTTCTTCTAAATCCAAAGTGATCTTCCCCAAGGTCTGATTCCACCTGCTTTTTCCAGTCGCCTGTAAATAATTCGTGTTAGTATTTTGTAACCATGACCTGTTAAACTAATAGTTCTCAAATTTTCTCGTTTCTCTGCACTTGCTTTCTTCGAAATTCAACAAACTATATTCATCTTTAAGTCTGAGCGTATTTCGTCTCATACATGCTGCGTGCCAGGTGGTTCTTCATGACAGGCTCTCCTAACGGTAGTAGCAGGTCAGACGGAACTTCATCTACTCCAGGGGCCTTGTTGCTACTCAAATCTTTCAGTGTTCTGTCAAAATGTCACCATCCTCTACTTCGTCTTCCACTTCGAGGATAATGCCTTCAAGTATATTTCCTTTGTACAGGCCCTTCCTCGTTTCAACTTTTTCTTTACTTAGTAGTGGTTTCCCATCTGAGTTCTTGATAATCATACCGCTGCTTTTCTTGTCCCCAAATGTATCTTTTATTTTCCTGTAGGCGTTATCTCTCTTTCGCTTAGTTATCCACTCTTCTACGGTCTTGAGTTTCTCCTCATCTCCTGATTAGCCAGTCTGCACTTACTGCTTACTGTCAACCTCATTTTTCAGACGACTGTATTCCCTTTTGCCTGCTTCACTTGATGTATTTTTATATTTTCTCCTTTCACCAATTAAGTTCAGTGTCTCCTGTGTTATCCAAGGATTTCTATTAGGCGTTGTCCTTCTGCCTATATGATCCTCTCACTACTCTATCTCTCAGTGCTACCCATTCTTCTTCTACTGCATTACTTTACACCGTTTCAAACAAACCTTCTCTAATGCTCCGTCTAAAACTCTCAACCACTTCGGGTTCCTTCAATTAGTTCAGAGTACTCTCCTTAATTTTCTATTTCTTTGTAATATCTTGAGTTTAAATCTACAGTTGATAACCGATAAGTTATGGTCAGATCCGTGCCCCTGCCAAGTCGAGCGCACGGCCTTACTATCCTTTTCTCGAAGCTGTTCACGGCACTTTAGAACCGCCCGTACCTCCGTTTTGTATCAATCTAGAAGCCTGATTTTTCGGTTACCAAGACGGTATGTAAATGAACGACTGATGTGGATAGATTTGGTCATCTCCAGCAAGAAAATTAGGATTGCGACAGTGTACTCACCTTATGAAGCGACAGATCAAGATGAGATGGACAGATTTTACAACGCACTTAGTGATTTATTTGTTAGAGTGAAGGATAAGGGTAGTCTTTTACTCATGGGAGATTTCAAGGCTAGAATAGGAAATCGACACGAAGGTTACGAAAAAGTTTATGAGTAAGTTTGGAGAGGATATGGAGGCCAATAGGAACGGAAAACAGCTCTTGGGGTTCTGCTCCAGTGTGGGCTTAGTTATTAGAAAATCCTTTTTTAAGCATAAGCACATACTTGGGAAGAAAGGGGAACCAGATCTGTCATTGACTATATAACAGACCACGAATTCAGGAAGACAGTCAAGGACACGTGTTTTCTGGAGGTTTTTTGATGATACTGGCGATTATTTAATTTGCAGTGAAATTGGTTTTTCGAGGCCAAAAGAGCAGAAAGTCCATGTGTAGAAGGATAAGAGTAGAGAAGCTTCAAGACAAGGAAATTAGGCAAAAATACATAACAATGATCTCGGAAAGGTACCCGTTAGTTGAATGTAATGATTTACAGTCACTGGAAGAGGAATGGTCAAGGTACAGGGACACACTATTGGAAGCAGCTAGAGAATGTCTTGGAACAGTAGTGTGTAAAAGCAGAAAGAAGCAGACAACTTGGTGGAATGACACAGTCAAGGCAGCCTGTAAACAGAAAAAAGAAGGCATTTCAAAAAAGGCTCCATACTAGAAATCAGGCAGACAGAGAAAGTTATGTTGAAGAAAGAAACAAAGCCAAACGGATAATTGCAGACTCCAAGCAGAAATCATGGAGAAGACATTGGAAATAAGCTAGAAACTCTGGGTCAAGCTGCGGAAAAACCACTTTCGAGCGTAATTAGCAATCTTCGAAAGTGAGGAAAGAAGGAATTAACGTTTTGAACAGGTCAGGAAAGCTGCTAATCAATCCTGTGGATGCCTTCACCAGATGGAGCGAATATTTTGAAGAATGGTTCAATGTAGGTGAAACGTTCAATGATTTTCAGGTAGAATGGGATAGGAACGACGATGGAAAGAGGATCTGATTTGATGAAGTTGAGAAAATGATCAATAGATTACAGTGCAATAAAGCGGCTGGAGTGGATAAAATTAAGTCGGAACTCGTCAAATACAGTGAAATATCAGGTCTCAAATGGTTACACAGGATAACTGGGAAGGCTTGGGAATCGAGACAGATTCCATCTGACTGGACGAAAGCAGTAATCACGCCTATTTTCAAACATGGAAATAGAACAGATTGTTACAATTATTGAGGTATCTCTTTAATTAGCGTTGTAGGCAAAATATTCTCAGGTATTGTTGAAAGGAGAGTGCGAGAATTAATTGAGGACAAGTAAGATGAAAATCAGTGTGGGTTTAGGCCTCTTAGAGGCTGTCAGTGCCAGATCTTCAGCTTACAGCAGGTAATGGAAAAGTTATATGAGTGGAACAGGGAATTATATCTATGTTTCATAGATATAGAAAAGGCTTTTGACCGTGTTCCTAGGAGGAAGATAATGTCAGTTCTACAAGATTATGGTATAGGAAGCAAACTTCTGCAGGCAATTAGAGGGCTTTACGTAGACTGTCAGGCAGCAGTTAGAGTAGATGGCAAATTAAGCTCATGGTTCAGGCTAGTTTCAGGGGTAAGACAAGGCTGTAACCTGTCACTACTGTTGTTCATACTATGTTGGAAACAGTAGACAGGCAGGGTGGGATTAAAATAGATGAAAAAATAAGCAGTCTCTCATATGCGGATGACTTAGTTGTAGTGGCCGATTTGATTGAAATGTTGCAAACTAATATTTCAGAGCTCGATCAGAGGTGAGGATTATGATATGAAGATCAGCATCTCCAAAACGAAAGTAATGTCTGTGGGAAAAAGATTTAAAGAGATTGAATGCCAAATAGGAGGAACAAAGTTATAACAGATAAACAGTTTCAAGTACCTGGGATGTATTTTCACATAGGATGGCAACATAGTGAAAGAACTGGTTTCGAGGTGCAGCAAAGCTAATGCAGTGAGTGCTCAGCTAAGATCTACTCTCTTCTGCAAGAAGGAAGTAAGTAGCAAGACTGAGTTAGCAGTGCACCGCTCTATCTTTCGACCAACTTTGCTGTATGGGAGTGAAAGTTGGGTGGATATAGGTTACCTTATCCATAAGGTAGAGGTTACAGATATGAAAGTAGCAAGAATGATTGCGCGTACTAATAGATGGGAACAATGTCAGGAGGGTGTCCATAATGAAGAAATTAAAGAAAAACTGGTAATGAACACCATAGATGAAGCGGTTAGAGCGAACAGACTGAGATGGTGGGATCATGTTACACGCATGCGAGAAACAAGGTTACGTAAGAGACTCATGAGTTCGGCAGCGGAGGGTAAAAGGAATCGAGGTAGTTCAAGAAGAAAGTACTTAGATTCGGAGCAGAATGATTTTGAAGTAGAAGGCATAACATCGGACGAGGCGTGAAAGTTAGCATTGAATAGATCATGGAAGAATTTTATTAGAACTACCATGCTCCAGACTTCACGCTGAAAGGCATAATCAGTCTCTGACGATGATGATGATGTTGATAACTAGCGCTATTCTGAATTTATACTATGCTACGCCGTATAGTTTACTAAATATTAGCAGTCGAAAATAGCTAATTCTTCACTGTCTCACCGATCATAAAAATTCTAAGGTACTTCTAACAGACACACAAACGTCAAATTTTGTGTTTAGATAGTGTTTAGCCTGTAATGGAAGAAAAATTCAAACAACTGTAAATATTAATTCCATTCTCGAAAACATTTTCGCTTGATGAAAGAGTATTTGCATTCTTGCCGTTGCAATCATTGTATTGTTGGTGGTCTTGTGGTAGCGGGCTATAACGATTTTTTAACGCAGCCGTCACCTTTCCGCTAAGTGAAAGGTCGTCAGAAATGACATATGGCACTTGAATAGAGAATGAAGAAAAACCGGTAAGATATTGCTTAAATTGTTGCAAATGGAAACAGTACGAATGACTCATAACGTGGAAAATTCCGTCACATGACGCGAGGAAAAAACGTCAGACCGGACGCAAAAACTTTAGATCTTTGTTTCAAACCTCCTTGGTTTCAAACAACACGGCAGAGATAGGGAGACGCCATTGATCTTGGAGATGCGCAGTCTATGTTATCTATGGTCTGTGCCATAGAGTAGAAACCCTCTGGATTGAGTATTGCGTTCTGTCTTCACTAGGAGGTGCTGCAAATGAAACTTACATAATTCGAGAGATGGTTTGCTCTATATGTTCACAATACAATAATCAAGAGTTTACATAGCTGTTACGAGTGGTAAAACGAAGTAGTTGTTCTCAAATCTATTGTTCGGATCACGATTTAAATTCGCCAAATCTAATAAAAAGTGAACGTCTAAACTGAAGTGCTACAACTATTGCACTAGGGATGATCGATATTACAAAAACATCGATGGTAATATCAATGTAACAACAATTCAAACAAATCGATGTGTTATGAAGATCGAAAGGTTCCAAAACAAACAATCCTCGGCAAAACCACTAACATGCATTACTAGACTGGTTCTACGAGAAACAGTATTATTGTTCTCCCGGCCAAAATTTAACAGCGTATCAACAATTATCTGTATACGGATATAACAGCGGTAAGAAAAAGGGATAAACTTACATATTTTGGCTACATTTACAGTTTTTACGTAACAGCTACATTTTACTTACGGCGACGGCGTAGTGTGCAAATGTTGCCTACGAAATGTTCGTTTTATGAGATATTCATACAGTACCTGTCCACTACAGAGCAGGAACAGTATTAATTATTTACTTTACGGTCAAAACGAAAGACTATGTCTCTCATTCCACGTGACGAAGTGTCTCATTAGTTAGGCGCTGCCAACTTCAACATACTACGACCACAGCCATAAGCAAAATTCTATCGTGAAATAGACAAAGAAAAAGTATTAAAAAATAACATGTACTTATATTCACCTATCTCGTTTGTTGCTTGACATCTTAGGCTATACTATTTTTTTTCATACCATCAATTTGAATCTTCACTAGGGAAACTATAGGTAGTCAGATTTTTATATACCATCGATGTGCCACAGATATATATTAACTATAAATCTATGATGGTCTATGAGTTGTACGTCTGTGGATTGGCCTTATCCTCACGTTAAATATTCTTTATCAATGAATATCGGTCGAATGTGTCGAGACGATAAGTGAGAGCTCTACACTTCCCAAATATTGTTACATCAAATCAAACTAAACCAAACCAAAGAGACAGGGGATGGGTTTTAGGAAAATCTGTGGCTAATGAACAAAACAATTTACAGAAAAGGACTACCTACAAAAAGAAATGATATCCTAACAAAAACATAAAATGTACAAAAATGCAAGTCTCGCGACGAATTCCTTCCACCATAAAAAGTCGTGAGATCTCATGGGAAACGAAGTCGATTATTTTAGTTAGTGTTCATGGAACCACCTATTCAATACATTGTTAGAATGTTTTATCTAATTAGTTATCTACCAACATTAGTAGAGTCTATATCAAGTTATACATCTTTATTTCTATAGTAAATACAATGATTGGTATTAACATGGCAACGTAAACTAATATTTGAAATACTTTATGCATATGTGAAGTGTTTCATTCCTACGTGATTACGTTGGTTACATAGTAAAATATAAATTAATTTTATATGTGGATGTGTTATTGCCAGATCGTTATATATATATATATATATATATATATATATATATATATATATATATATATATATATATATATTATATAATATTATGGAGTGATTGAGAAGTCATTATATGTTTTATAGAAATAAAGATGTATAATACCAATAGAGTCGCTATAAATGTTGGTAGATTCCTAATTAGGTAACAAATAAGTGGTTCTATGAACAGTAACTAAAATAACCGGCTTGAATTCCATGGAAAAAAAAACTAATGTTTCATAAACATTATGCACATGTGAGTGTACTTCATTTTTACATAATTGCATTTGGTTACGTAATGCAATATTAATTATTTTATGTCATTATGGTTATTCTTATGTCATATTATGGCGCGATTGCCAAATTATTGTATTTATTATAGAAATAAAGTTGCATAATTTTGATATAGTCACTTCAGATGTTGATAGATAACTAAGTAGATAAAAAATTCGGATAAGGTGTTGAATTGGTGGTTCCATGAACAATAACTAAATTAATCGAATTGGTTTCCCATGAAATCTCACGACTTTTCATGGTGGAAGGATTTAGTCGCGAGACTTGCATTTTTGTACATTTTATGTTTTTGTTGGGATATAATTTCTTTTTGTAGGTGCGGATTTTCTTAAAACCCATCCCCTGTCTCATGGTTTGGTTTGGTTTGGTTTAGTTTGATTTGATGTAACAATATTAGGGAAGTCTAGTACACCCGCTTAGACTTTTCCGATTAACTCATGAATTATCGTTGAAGCAGTACGTGAAGTCATTTCATTTACAGATTAAAATTTCAAGGGCTACTTAGATACGGGGTGCCGATCAAGGTAGCAGCACCCATATATGCGCCAGAGCCAAAGAAGACATGTGTATGCAAACAAAACAAAGGGATATGTTATTGCTTAGAGAACGGCGACGCCTGTGTAAGACAACAGCTATCTTGCTCAGGCATTAGATCGGTTACTGAAAATGTTCAAATGTTTGTATAGTCTATGGGACTTAACTACGGGGTCATCAGTCCCGAAACTTACAAACTATTTACGAACTAGAACGGCACAAATATCCATGCCCGAGGGGGGATTCGAACCCCCGACCGTAGTGGCCCTGCAGACCGTGACTGGAGCGCCTTAGTCCCCTCGGCCACCGCGGCCGGCAGATCGGTTACTGCTGTTACAGTTGCAGTTTATCACGATTTTAAGTTAGTTCGAATGTGGTGTTACAGTCGGTGCACGAGAGATGGGACACAGCATCTCCGTCTCCGAGGTAGTGATGACATGGGGATTATCCGTGCTACCATCGGGAATATGGGAATCCTATAAAACATCAGAGCTCCTACATTGCTACAGCCGCCAAAATATCCTTCAAGAAGGAGACTAATGACGACTGAATAGTATCGTTCAACATGCCATAAGTGAAACGGTTCCGAAATGTGCTGCAAATTTCAGAGCTGGGCCATCAACAAGTGTCAGAGTGTCAACCATTCTACGAACATCATCTACATGGGCTTTCAGGGTTCCAAGCCCAGTCGTTTACTATTATTGTCTGCATGACACAAAGTTTTGCACCTGACATGGGCATCTGATCGCCGACAATGGACTGTTGATGTCTTCGTAAGGATTATGCAACTTAACTGCGGGGTCATCAGTACATAAACTTACAAACTACTTATAAACTAATATTAAAGACGGCACAAACGTCTATTCCCGAGGGGGGATTCCAACACCTGACGGGGAACGGCCTTGCACATCGCAGCATAGAGCATCAATGTGCTCGGCCAATCTGCCGCGGTTTGGACTGTTGATGACTGTGAACATGTTGCCTGGTTTAACAAATCTGATTTCGAATTGTATCGAATGGATTGACGTGTACGGGTATTGAGACAACCTCCTTAATCCTAGGAGCTGAATGTAAGCAGGGGACTGTTCAAACTAGCGAAAAAATTTGTAATGGTGTGGTGTGTGTGTAATTAGAGTGATATACTGCCCTTTAGATACGACTCTGACAGGTGAAACCTGATCACATGAATCCATTCCCGAACATTGTGCTTTTAGATGGTAAATTCCAGCAAGACAATGCGACACCCACCCTCCCCATCCCCTCATGTCTAGAATTGCTACAGAGTCAATACAGAAAGACCTTTTACGTTTAATCATCTCCGCTAGTCACCAAACTCCCCACACATTAACATTATGAATCAGATTTAGGATGCTTTTCAATGTGCTGTTTAGAGGAGTCTCCACCCCCTCGTTGTCTTATCGATTTATGTACAGGTCAGCGCCACTACTACCTCAGACACTATTCCGGTCTGGGGTTCGAATCCCCCCTCGGGCATGGATATTTGTGCTGTCCTTAGTATTAGCTAGTTCATAAGTAGTTTGTAAGTGTAGGGACTGATGACCCCATAGTTAAGTCCCATACACTATACAAACATTTGAATTTGAAGACACTATTCTAGTCCATGGTGGCAATTTGTAGGGTGGTCAATTATTTGTTCAATTATTTTCTCTTTCTAGTGCTGTGTGTAGTGCCAGTAATTTGCTAGTCCTTTTATTTTTTAATTTATTCTTGCATGTCATTAAGGTGTGCCTCAGGATGTATTGTTTGGTGAATCTGCAATATGTGTCTTTTCTCATTATTCTTGGGAACTGTATTCGTTAGCTGTTAGTCGCTGTCGGTGTCTGCGGAAGGCGGAGCTGGCTGTGTTGTAGAGGGATGCTGGTCGCTGGCGACACGTTTATGAGGGCAGTTTGCTAGGCGGGATCTATCTGTCGGTAGGCTCACAACCTGAGGTGGCTGCACTCTCTAGAAAACACTTGATAATTTATCGCATCCCTTTTAGATAGCAGACAGTGTGGGCCACATTCCGCGGGGTTCCTATCATCACAGGGCCTCTTAGTGTACGCCTTTGGGAAGGTTATCTTCTAGGTATCCGTAAGCCTTCCTTGTCTGCAGAATTACTGCCAGAGGCTGACTCGGGCCATGTTTTTTTTAGCGTGAGATACTGCCTGGCATCCAGTGGAATTTCGGCACGCAGTGGTCTTTTGTCTGGTGTTTCGTGTCCCCTTTCCACCTTGCTGATTTATCTCTGAATATTTAGACTGCAAGCTTGCTAGATAAGACTGTAAATTCCTTTTTAGAGCAAACGTTTGGGAAGCGATGGGTGTGTGGAATTTTCGAAAGGATGATTGGGTGGCGTCCTCTGGAGGCGATCAAATTGGCTCTGTTTTTGTAGGCGACAGGTCTAGCTATCTATCACAGTTGCCTGTCAACCTCATTGGCCGGAGGGTTGGAGCTCTCCAGTTATTGGTATATCGACGTAGGGGGGCAGTGAAGCACAGCTTTTGGCGTGGGCGGACGAAGAGTGGCGAGCCACTTCTCATGTAGGTTTCGGCTAGTTTAAACGTCTTCTTTTAAATAGGACCTGAAGAGTTGATTCGCTCTTCTGGGATGAGTCCCGAGCGTTTGTGAGACTTTAGTTTACTGAGGTATCCGCCTGCAGCGGATCGCGGACTTTGAAAATTTGCCAACCCAGGCAGGAACTCAGTTGCAGTTGTTCGCTTTGCGAAACAGCTGTGTTTTATGTTCTCGTTCGGTCGAAATTTGAGATTAAACAGCCACCGTCATTCTGACCATACCAACGTGCTAGTGATTTATGCAATTCCATTTTGGGGACACTTGTGCCCAATTGGCGCGTTTTGCGCTTGAGTTCGTGAGTGTATGTCCTAGCCGACACTGGAAGCATTTACCTAACAACTGCTATCGGCCGTGATAGTGGGGCTGTTATAGTTAAATGTCGATACTGCTTAACAGATCGTAGTGAGGTTTCCTCGCAGAATAATTTACTCTCTTTCAGCTCCACTCCTTAACATCGTCCAGTCGCAAGCGAGATCCAGCGTCGACAGATCAAGCCGATTCAAGGTTATTGGTAAAGTGATGCTCGCTATTTGCTAGGGTTGTTTTATATTGTTGCAGTAATGACCCCTCAGTGTGTAAGTGCTTTCGTATAGTCTATGTTGACTTCTCTTTCCTATAACAAATTTTCTTAGTCTCTGTCCACCTTTCACGATAGGACAACGCTATATGTATAGCCAGATATTTCACTGTGTCACACCATTTGTTTCATTCCTATTAGACTTCGTATATTTATTTGTAAACTTATTTATTAAAACTCAGACAATTTGCTGGTCACACATGTATTCCGCGGTTTTAACCGGTTTTACTGCATTTGATGTCCTTTTTATAAATATTTGTTTTCATTTCTAACCCGTTGCTTGACTACAGTTTTAACTGTGATATCAATTGTTAACTATCCCCCGAGTTTCTTTGTATTTTAATGAATAAATGTATTAATTTAAGTTATAAATTTACTTTCCTTTACAAACTCCTAACTCACTATTTTGGAGGCGTAATTCGATAGATAGGAAGATGACTGTGTTTATTATTTGGCGTCGCGGTGGAGTAGCCGAGTCATCTAAAGCGTCTCGCTGCTGAGCGCGCGGTTGCTCGCCGTGGAGGTTCGAATCCTCTCTGGGGCATGGGTATGTGTGTTTGTCCATAGGTTAGTTTACCTAGGTTTAAGTAGTTTGTAACCTACGGACTGATGATCACGCAGTTTGGTCCGATAGATTTACAACCATTTGAACATTTTATTATTTGGCGCACTCTGAACAATTGTCTCGCCACCGTTCTTGTAGATTTAGGGTGTTGGATCTTTTTCCATCTAGTTAATAAAACATATGGTGGCGACCCTTGATAATAACATTAAAGAGGATTATATTTAAAACTAATTCGCATATCTGTGATTTTGCACATTTGCATACCAGTGGACCGTCTCTGGCGAGTAAGATATATCCACTCGGTGGGGTTGTCCCTCCCTATTTGACGAGACGCCATACAAGGTAGGTTTAACGGTTTATTTGGCTCTTTAGTTTACGTCCATGGTGTAGCCTTCACGATCGTCAAAGCAGACGCTGATTTTGGCGTCTATTCGATTAACCCATATAGTACTGAAATAATTTTCTTTTTAATTTTTTGTTTATATTATAGTATTTTATCTTTAGTTACTGCAAACACATAAATCAGTTTTTTGCAGCAATTATAATCTAATTACAACAGGCCTTCCTTCCAGAAGGATGGCAAGGTAATATTACATTTTCAATAGTATCACAACACCAAATAAATGTTCAAATGTTTGTTAAGCTTATGGGACTTAACTACGGGGTCATCAGTCCCTAAATTTACAAACTACTTATCAACTACCTTATACTAAGGACGGCACAAATATCCATGCCCGAGGAGGGATTCGAACCCCCGACCGTAGTGGCCGTGCACACCGTGATTGGAGCGCCTCAGTCTCCTCGGCCACCGCGGCTGGCATTACAACACCCTAGGATCTAGTGTGGAAAGACAGAAAACACGATACATGAAGAGGTAAATCTCACTTCAGGTATTTAGTTGTGGATATCTTCTGGCACATTCTGCTTTGCAGCTGAATTTTCTACTTTGTTTTGAAATCTACCGGTAAGTCACCAACATAATGTTCTTCTGTACTATTTGTAATGGAGATTTTTTTCAGCGTCATTCATTTACATCCCTTTACGGCAATAAAAATATCCTACGTCTTACTATCCTGTAGAACTCCCAAACGAGGTTACATGATAATTACAGCACTTATAGCGGTCTAAGATATTTCTTCTTTCTTCACACAAATGTAACTGTATATTCGAAAATATTGTCTTTCATATTGCTTCAAATAATGTTACACAAGTTTGTATTTGAACCTGCTAATTTTTTATTCTATTTTAAATAGGTTTATTAAAAATGTCAGAAGTACATAAAATGCTTACTATTTCACTATGTACATAACAGTAGGTAACTTATTATCAAAGGATTATTTAGGTATTTTCTAATAAGACAGTATTTTTATCCTGTAACGTACCAGTAGCGTATGACAGACACATCTAATGTACAATTCTGGAGATCCAGAACTTTTGTGTTGCATTTTCCGCATCTCCTTTCCTTTAGACGACCTGATGCACTTTATCCTTGTATAATACAAACTGACAAGTTCAAATTTACCTCTATCTTCTCCATTGGTTGTCAAAATGAATAGAGTTTCAATTAATTTTTCTCGGTACAAGAATTCCGAGCACGTATTATCAAGTATTCCACAGGTAAGATCATGAAAGCTGCTTGTGTTGTAATGGTAGAGCAAGTCATTTCTTCGGCAAGATGGCGTCATACATGATCTAGAATGTTACTCTATTCTGGCGTTACATTTCAACTAAGAAATCTACAAGGTGCATCGAAAACTTTGGAGAATGATCTCAGGACATATAGGAAACATGAGTTACGAACATACCTTTCAAATGTTCAAATGTTTGTTAAGCTTATGGGACTTAACTACGGGGTCATCAGTCCCTAAACTTACAAACCACTGATGAACTACTTACGAACTAGGACGGTACAAATATCCATGCCCGAGGGGGGATTCGAACCCCCGACCGTAGTGGCAGTGCAGACCGTGACTGGAGCGCCTCAGTCCCCTCGGCCACCGCGGCCGGCGAACATACCTTTACTGGCCTACAAAGTAATTGCCATTGTCTGAAATACACTTCTTACATCGCAAGTTGGAAACAGCATACTCTTCTTATGGAATCTCTCGAAGCACTGTCACTCGTTGTTGGATCTCTACAACCACTAAACCACACACATTTAACTAACTGGTACAACACCATACACTTCCACGAACCACTCAGTCGCCGTTATGACTGATTTCAAACAAAACTTGATGTTAACATGTCGCTCCATTGCCCAAGTTTGCGCTCCATTTTGCAATGACACGAGTTCTCACTCTGACCCTGTTAGCTGGGTCGCAGCGTGTACCACCGCTTCACTGCAGTGCTTTGCACGATTGGGGCGCTTGTTGACACGTCCTTCAATGTGCATTCCCGGGCACCTGATCTTCACCAGAGCGGCTTGTAAAATATGGTAATATGGTACCATTCACGGAACTTTTCAGACGCACTTCGTACGTACAGTTTGAACTTATTATTTGAATCGCATTCGGAAGACACCATACGAAGCTATATTTATTTTACACATAAAAATGCTGTTCGCTGGTAAGTGCATCAATTGAGAAAACCAGAGCCTATTAGGTTAGTTATAAATATTAACAATTGGTTGATTTTTTGAGAAAGAGAAAAGTTGAAGGAATTTTGAATATTCGGTAAAAGAAAAAAAAAATATATTTTTTTTTACGTGAATCTCTATATAAAAACGAAAGGACACTTATTCACTCACTCACTCACTGACTAAACACGTAATGTCAAAAACTACTTTACCTATGAAACTGACATTCGGAAGGAATTTAGTTTATAGGTAGAAGACGTCAGGTAAGAAAGGAGTTTGCGATAGGGCCGACAGTTCAGCAGATATGACGTCATAAACAATGAAAATTTCCAGTCTTACGACACGTTGATAATGTGGCTTTACCAGTCCACAATTTGAGGCGCTGATGACCTCGATGTTGAGTGCCCTATATCACCAGTCAATCAATCAATCAATCATCAATCCACTATTTGAGAAGGAGAGCACTTAGCGACTTGCAATAAACTTTAAACACAATTTCAAACCTTAAAACTTTTTCTCTCTGACAGCCATAGCAAAATGATGAAAGGGAAATAGTTTCTCGCTTACTATTTTTCTACTGTTCACGGAGTAAAACTATAGCATTCGATATAATGCAATTTATAATTTCTACACTACGTATTTTACAGACAGTATACACACATACAGCTGAATGTAGCTGCGAAATTTTTTCACAATACGACACGTAGTTCATGAGATATTAGCGGCCGGCCGCAGTGGCCGAGCGGTCTGAGGCGCGCGTCAGAATCTGCACAGTCGCTACGGTCGGGGGTTCGAATACTCCCATTGGTTATGGATATTTGCGTTGTCTTTAGTATAAGGTAGTTCAGAAGCAGTTTGTAGTTCAGTCCCTTAAGCTTAACAAACATTTGAACATTTAGATATTAGCACGTAAACAGTAACGTTAATGAAAAACCGCACCGTCTCGAACCAAGTTTTAGTCTATTACTTCTTTACCACTCGTTGTATTCGCAACATATTTTACAGACATACAGCACTTATACACATGAATATATATGAATATTATGGAACAACATATAACTCAATAAATGTGAGAATAGTATACTGCAATGGGTGAAAACTTTTCACATCAGGCACCATGTTTTATTGCAGTCCTTATTTACTGCTAAGACACTCCTGTTCTCCAGTGAGCTTAAGGAAATTCCTGGAAGATGACAATGCTGTTGAGAATTTTGAGCTATGAAGCGCATTCCGCTGTAGGAAGAAGAAATGTTGTATAGAGCTACAAGGGAAGGAAGAGAATGCTTTCAACTTTAAAAGACTCAGTTTTCATTGAGATTTGCATTGACTATTATGATTAATAAATCACAGGGCAATATACTCGCCGGCCGCGATGGCCGAGGGGACTGAGGCACTCCAGTCACGATCTGCACGGCCACTACGGTCGGGGATTCGAATCCCCCCTCGGGCATCGATATTTGTGTCGTCCTTAGTATTAGTTAGTTCATAAGTAGTTTGTAAGTTTAGGGACTAATGACCCCGTAGTTAAGTCCCATAAGCTATACAAACATTTGAACATTTGAACATTTTGGCAATATACTCAATACTACGGAGTGTATTTAAACTCTTCGCTTGCCCAGGTATGGGCTCACCACAGAAAATACTCATATTACATCCTGGACAAGTCACAAGAAACATTGTTTGTAGTCAGGAACAAAGGAAAGTTAGAGCTGAATGCCCCGTCGACTGCGTTGTCTTTAGGGGCGGAGATTACGCTGCGATGGTTTGTGTAAGGATGGGGAAGAAAATTGACTTTGCCCTTTGGAAGGAACCACCCAGGCATTTGCTTGGAGGAAAACATAAATCTGGATGGCTGGAGGCTGGTCTGAACCACCGTCCTTCCGAATGCGAGTCCAGTGTGTTTCCACTGCTTCACCTCGCTCGGTGTTGTTTATAGTCCTGTTGTGAATTAAATGACTGTATGAATGTTACATATCATTTGTATTTCAATGTCTATGTTTGTTTGTTTGGATAATATACTTAAATTTTTTGTACATTATGCAAGACAGTCTTACTGTCTCTGATAAATATAAAATGTTTTTAGAAAAAAATGGAGATGGACAGAGAGAGAGAAGGGATAGGAGAAGTAATAACTCAAGATTTGAATAAATGCCGGGTTTTCAGCTAGTATTGTATAAATTAAATATCATAACTCACTCTCCCAAGCATGTGTTTGCGTAATTTCTTATTTTAATTATTTTGTTTTGTATGTTGTTAGTCAGTGTCACAAAAATGATAAAAATAACATAAAATAACATAGAAATAACAATCAAATACCTGGACAGTTACAATGGAAACTAAAAAAATTCGGACAACATAAAAGAAACCTAATTTCTATGTATTTCAGAACACAAGTGACGACAGGAAGAATGTATTTGGTTGATACTTTTAAATTATTTTCATTACTCTCTTTGAATGGAATTAACTGAAAATTTTAATTAAACAAAAAAAGTTAAAATAAGTAAGGAAAATGAACGAAATGGTTGGAATATTTGGAGGAAGAACGCATTAAGTAAACGCAGTCTAAAGTAAAATGAAATGGACTTTTATTTTTTTTTTTTTTAAATTTTGTCTTGTTTCGCGATACTCCCCATAAATGTAGTTAATATATTTCTATTCCATTTCCAATCTCTTTCGCTACTGGTGTTGGAAAATGTCGTTTGTTTGAATCAAGCAATTCCAGTTCACAGTGAAAAAAAAAGCTTGAGATTTTGTTTTCCAGGGAATTCCGTTACAAGTCATCGTAATAGTTCTCTCACGCTGAGTAAATTTCATGGGTTTGTCTCAAATAAATTTACAGATTTAAATGGGACATACTGTAGTTTTGAGGTGACAAGTTGGATTACAGTACTGAGAAAGCGATGCGGTTTTGATATTCAGTTGAATTGCTATTATTAGCAACGCAATAATATCGCAATCACACATTTGAATTGAATTAAGTTAACTTGCACCGTAATGCTACCAATAGTACGGAAAATTGTAGGTTGTAGTATCCGGAATGAGACAAACTAAACGAAGTTACATACAAATCGAGTTGCAGAGCAACGCTAAAAGCGAAATAAATATAAAGTGAATGGAATTTCAGAAACAAGTACTACGTAAACTCATATCGTCTAGCGTCTTCGAAATCTATAGTTGCAGCAATGCGTCTCGACTCCCATTTGTTTGGCGAACAACTGTTAACGGTTGACACCAATCTAACAAAGACTAGGTAGTTAATTAATGGCTGGATGCCTTACGAGACCGACATCCGGTAGCAATGGTTTGCAAAATGATGTTGCGGCGGTGATGAATTGTAAATTATCATTTTCAGTTTACCGTGCAAATTAATAGGAAGGAACTGTGGTTCGGAAAATGTAGAAAGTCAGATATGTGAGTAAATGCAGCATACATTTTCCACAATGCGAATATGGAATTTTCGGTCGCATTACATAACCACGAACGGCGTCGTAGTGAACTGCAGTGAATGTTAGGGATGTGGTATGTGTACAGTGCACATATATTACGTGTAAAAAACATACCGTTATTCAACTCTGCCGTACTCTCGTGTCCCTACTCAGACGCATACCAATCTCAAAGTGCCCTCCTTGGGAAGTTAACTGCATATTACAGCAGCGCCACAGAATTATTGAACTCCGAGAACTGCACGGGACAAGGTTACTTGGGTTTAAGTATAGGGGATGCAGCACTATCACATTCCCTTCATCCCAAGCACCACTTGTTACTTGCACCGTGAAAGAGAAAATGCAAACGAATACGATGTGCGTTTAATGAGGCATCATATATCAGTAGAAAACTTTCGCACTACAGTTAATTCGAATAATCATGCAACAAGACTAATAGTTCATTGTAATCACATAGAGCTGCATTCCATTACAATATGACAATTGAATATAATGTAGAGTCATCAGTTGATTTTGGATTGATAGATTTTTTCCGCAAAGAGTAAATTAGCAATACTGGTCACGACATCAGAGATATTGCACACACTATTTTTTAAAATAGTTACAGATTATACATTCACCCAGACACAAGTAAAGATATATCAATGTTTTCCAGATTATTTCGTTTGGTGCACAAATATGGTTCGGTATAATCCGTTGTTCGCTTTCGAATGGTTATTGCAAATGAATCATCTTCCACACCATTAGACACTTCCACACAACGCACATTTACATAATTCTACACTCTACACTTAACACTATTTTCATTATTACGTTACATACTAGCCCATACAGAGTCTAGGTCACATATATCATCCAGAATATATGCAACTGTCACTGTCTGATGTAGGCTAAAGTACCGATTTCTGAAGACATGTGCCATGGGCAGTAATCCGCCAGAAGGATTTTAACATTGTGCAGAGACAAGTTCGGAAAAAAAATTCCACTATTTTCCTACAACAAATTGATTTGAATGCAATGTTAATAAACCGCACAGTACTGCTTGCCGTTTGGCAATTACAAATTGTAAGCTGAACTGCTAAGACCACTACAGAAAAACGTTTCAGTGCAACTACAGTTATCCGATGAAGATAGCATTGTCATCGTTGGTGAGTACGAAACGAACCTATCATTTAATAAGCTACAATACCCATCATACTTTGGAAGACGAATTTATTTCTCGATCAAAATAGTAAATACGCTTACAGGTTAAATCTAAGATTTTTTCACACAAAAATTTGTTTACAGCTATTAAGACCAATAAAATATCAGTTAATAAACTATATTCATATAGACTGATTCGTGAACATGATGATAATCATATTTTTTTTAAATTTAGGTGTCTACTTCTCGAATATTCTGTCTGTATGCATGCCTACTTCTACGATAAAACTGAGTTAATTATAATCGTCAGTTTTATATACAAAACCGCCGTTCGCGATGGTATCAGTGCTGCCAAAATGCAAAATAATGTCTGCCGATTGATAATTTTTCCATCAGCCTACGTTGTACAATAATAAACTACATATGCCTGCATAGGTTCAAGTTTCTTGTATGTTCACTAATACGAGACACCTAATTTGTTCATGACGTTGATGTGCAAATCGCAATTGATGTAACATAGACTTATTCCTTGTCTAATCACCCATCGATCGCCAAGACACTACCCTGAGAACCGCCAAAACAATTGAAATCACTTATGGATATTGTTAGGGAGTATCACATTTTCGCGAGACGCGCTGCTGAATGTATGCCGAACTATTATTGTTCGAGTCAATCGTCGCATTCACGTAGTTCACTTTGGTCGAAAAGTGTGTTTCTTTTTGCGTTTGCTATTATGAGACATAATTAGTCCACTATCATTCCAACATCTAGGAACTGTAGAAATGGTGCTGTCAACGTTTGGGATTGCTAGGGTATCACACTCATTCTGATTACCCGTCTTAATTTTTTTTAAATGACATCAGATATACACATTATTTCCGATAATTGTCTCAACATTAGCCCATCGTCACTGACTGATTTGTGGACTAAACCCACAACAGATCCCAAATGATATTTTTTCATCAGCTATTACTGGAACATTAAATCTAGATTTGCAACAAGAACCGAAAATTCGTAACGAGATAATTGTATTAATTGCGGACGTGTTTGATGAGATCGAACAGCGTAACACGTTAATTATATACGATGTATTTAATCAAGGCTTTAAACAGGAAAGAAACAACACGGTTGCGATGCAGTGAAAGAAATTGTTGGAATAATTGTCTCATCGGCGACAAAAACATTCAAAATATTCACACCCACGAAAGTTACCAAAATTGAAAGAGGAGGGATATTCTCCTGGAACTTTAATGGTAGACCTGGAAAAGTTATGTTGATCGCATTGATATTGGCAACGATTTGCTCATCATCATCATCAACCTTTCAGCGTTGTCTGGAGCATAGTTATCTATTCAAACGATGCCTCGTCTGATGTTACGCGTGTTACTTCAAACCCATTCTTGACTGAATCGCTTTCTCCTTGGTCTGCAACCACTCCTTTTACCCTCTACTGCAGAACCCATAAGTCACTTAGGTAACCTAGCTTCTCCCATTCGTATAACATGACCCCACTATCTCAGCTCGTACGTAATAACTGTTTCACCTGGATTTTCATTCCCAGTTTTTCTTTGAGTTCCTCATTATGGACACCTTTCTTTCATTGTTCCCACATTCAATCTTCCTTGCTGCTTTATCTGTAATCTCAACCT
The DNA here is from genome assembly GCA_026315105.1 of Locusta migratoria. Taxonomy (NCBI): domain Eukaryota; kingdom Metazoa; phylum Arthropoda; class Insecta; order Orthoptera; family Acrididae; genus Locusta; species Locusta migratoria. The sequence goes on along the minus strand of CM048744.1, from coordinate 810,377,374 downwards.
TATTAGTAAGGTATCCTCCATCCACCAAGATTTCACTCCCATGTAACAATACACTGTAAACTTAGTCACAGTACTGACTTCCTTCTTGTAGAAGAGAGTAGATCGTTGCTGAGCACTCACTGCTTTACCTTTTCGACAACTTGATTCCAGGTCTTTCAATATATTGCCATCCTATGTGAAAATTCGCCGTAAGTACTTGAAACTGTCCTCCTGTTCTTTGTTTCTTCTATTTAGCAATCAATCTGTGTAAATTTCTTTCCCATAGACATTATTTTCGTTTTACAAATGCTGATTTTCGAACCATAACCATTTCACCTCCGATCTATCTCTGAAATATTATACTGTGACCTTTGAATCGAATCGGCCATCACAACTAAATCGTCCTCTTATGCAAGATTTCTTATTTTATTTCAGTTCTCTCCATAGTGGATGGTTTGGGACGCAGCTGATTCGATTATACTGTTGGATGAAATACCAACAGCTGTATTTAAAATCTTTATCAAATTCTGCGTGACCGGTTTCGGGGCTACATTACACCATCTTCAGGCTCCTGGTCGGACAAGATAAAAAGTACAGTAGTAGCAATGTTAAACAACACATGCATCACGAAATTATGTAAAAAGATTTGTCAGGGGAGTAAAAATAAGTCGCAACAAGATAAATCAATCGTCAACCCATAAATGAGGTCGCTATGTAACAACCTGTTTTCAAGAAGGAAACATTGTAGTGTTAATATAACGTAGCATGGTGTTTTCCTTTTGAAGGTATGTGAAATAGAAACATCAGGTGGGCAGACAACACGTTACAATAAGATGAAATAATTGTTCAACAATAAATATGATACAACATCACTATATAACAAACTGCTTTCAAAAAACCATTTAGGGTCAATTATACCATAATGTGGGGCTAACCTCCTTTTTTTTTCCTTTCTTTTACATACTATAAATGTATTATAAGCATAAGATAACCGTTCTTTACGATTTCTTATGGCTATAATACATTTATATTATGTAATTAAAGAAATGGGTAGCTCCACATGGTATATTTGACCCTAAAATGGTTTTTTGAAAGCAGTTTGTTACATAGTGACATTATATCATATTTATTGTTGAACAATTATTTTATCTTATTGTAACTTGTTGTCTGCCCACTTTTTTTTTTTTTTTTTTTTTTTTTTTTACATAACTTCAAAAGGAATACCCAATGCAGCACTACAATGCTTCCTTCTTGAAAACAGGTTGTTACATAGTGACATTTATGGGTTGACAATTGCATTATCTTATTGTGACTTATTTTTACTCCCCTGACGATTCTTTTTACATAACTTAATGATGCATATGTTGTTTAACATTGTTACTATTTTACTTTTTATCTTGTCCGGCCAGAAGCCTGAAGATGGTGTATGTAGCACCGAAACCGGTCGCGCAAAATTTAATAAATATTTTAAATACAGCTGTTGGTATTTTCATCCATCTGTATATTTTATTTTAATGTCATGCTGCCGGTCTATTGTTTTGAAAATACGATCCATAATTAGTATGAATAACAGCGGTTACATGTTGCAGCCTTGTCTTACCCCTGATACTATGAACCATGAACTCAATTTACCGATCTGCTGCCTGCAAAAGTTTGCCTCTTACTCTGTAATGTTACAGAAAAGACAAAAGCTTCCTCCTAGTTACACGATCATCTGCCTTTCCTAGTTCTATAAAACATAGGTAGAAGTGCCTGTTCCACTCACAGTACTTTTCCACTATCTGCCGTAAGCTTAAGATAATCGAGTTCGGACGACTACTCATCTTTTGATGCTCCTTCATAACGGTGAAACGTACAGCATCTGAAGAAGACGGCGCGGTTGGTCGGAAATATTGTGCAGACTTGGAAACAATAACTCGCCATAAACATGAAAATCCATGATTGACTTTTCACTTTTTTTTTCGTTTGACTGTTGTCTGTTACTACGCCTATATTTCAGTAACAATTAGAGGTATCAGGTTGAAATTCTTTTTCATTAAATATGCTGTTCAGCTCTTGATTACGTAAAAGAGGTTATCTTCGAAGTCGTTGCAATCAAAAGATACGGCCATGTGTTTCAAGTATTTCCAAAATCGAAAGCTCACTCATTGTAATATATATATATATATATATATATATATATATATATATACGTTGGGCCTACCAGTGAAGCTCGTATCTTCTCATCAGTCACTAGAAAGCTCATGTTAAACTGTAGGTTTCCCTGGCTCAGACCAATAACAGATGTTAGGGCAAATTAGTCGACATACTGAAAGACAACAGTCTGTCGTCTTCCATATATTTTATGTATATTTCTGTAAAGTTATAATTTATTTAATGTCACTAGATTATCATTTTGTTAAAACTTGAACCCCACTCTTTTCAAGGCTTGGGGAATAGCATTTTTATTTCATGTGTTAGAATATTAGTTAATATTGCTAGGTTTTTCTTATTTTGTTATGTTAATAATTTATAAATATATTAATTAATGTTGCATTAGTACGGCTTCTCCACTACGTTACTGTTCCTGTGAGAATGTGCAGTTGTTGTACTTTTAAGTGGATGTGCGAGAATCTATGGCTGTCTGAATGTGGGGAGTGATAGCTCTCTTTGTATCGTTCTCTCTGGCTCATTGTCGATAGCTGCTGATACTACCAAAGAGATTTCCACACTCTTTGGCTGCGAGCTATTTAGCGAGCCTTCCCTCACGCTGAGTCTACTCGCTCTCCATCCCCACGCCTTCCCGCGTCTCGTGGCCGCTCGGTCTGGCCATTCTGTGCTGGGCCTCTGGTGAGGTAAGGTTGGTTCTACTCCTGGGTCTGGAGATGGTAGCGTTTCATTGTCTAGCACGTTTAACGTAGCCTCGTGAACTTAGAATCATTTTTTGGAATATTTTCTCTGATCGTGTGCGGAAATGTGTTCTCGTTTAGCAATTCAGTGATTTCCAATAGATAAACGCGGTGTCTGGTATTCTAGTTGCAGTTTGATAACGGCCTGGTATATTAAAACCTTTTGTGATCATGCGGCAGTGTATGAGCTCTGTGTAAGTACTCTCTAGCTTTATGGGGCCCGATTTCTAATAGGTGATAGATTCATTTTTGTACAGTGCATGTAAAAATCTTCTCATCGTTTCCTTCCGTGCGTAATATGTGTTCCATGTGGTTGGTTCATAGAACAAAGCCTTCGGCTTCCACTCTTGTTTGTTCCATGCCCATCAGGCAAGTAACTATGCGGGTATCCTTCTGATTTCCACTAATATTTCGAGATTTTCTCTCCCCGCCTATTTTAATTTTGCTGTTTCTTCTCCGACTGGTAGTAAGCACTCTGTCTTTGTCAGTAATTCTCTCTGAGCCTTGTGAAACCTCCTTCAATAGCTTCCTTACGTAATTCCAAACATTTCTATGGGTTGTATGCTGTAATTCTTAATGTTATTTTTCCGACTTTGTAATTATTTCACTTTTACGAGTTTCGAGACTAGACTTCATCCGTCTCAGTAAGCGCTCCCTATCGCGTGTAGCTGAATTTCTTTCGCTGCTTCATTTAATTCTAAACATTTCTATGGCTTTTCTATTTTCGAAACCACGTGGGTCCAAGTTGCAACTTCCGGGGTTTGCAGCTAGTCGCCTGAATTCACGCCACTTCCCATATAAAGAGCAGTACCTATATCGATTTCTAACATAGTGCAACTTAAGAATCCATCGTGATTTTGTATAATGAATCCGACTTTCAACCACTTCACCCTCAGTGGAGTACATTCATGTAACGTAGCCGTGTGTCGCCGTTAGCGTGTTTGCTCGCGTTTTCTGTTCATATGTAATTTAACTTGCTATACACACGCACCATCGCAAAACAGGCGCGACAGATCAGAACCATCTTCAAAGTATTTGTGTATTGTGTTTTGTGCTACCTCCGACTTGCTGAATTTCGCCTACGATAGCGGCGCCTGCTTCCGCCTCGTCTCAGACGTTGATTTTGGTGAGTTTCGCTGTGGCATTGCGTGTGTGTGAGCGATTGAGTGTTATTTGTGAATCTTCCCCCCAGTAGCGTCAAATCATGTATAATTTAGGCTGGGCACCGTCCGCATTAATTCATGTAAGAGATGCATTCTATTGTATTAACAAAATTGGTTCCTCATTTTTCTTGTTTTCTATCTGATAAACAAGTCTAAGTTCAGCATAATCCATAAGTTGCCTCTAAATTGTAGTTTTAGAGCACCTTCCCTCTTTTATTTAATATTGTTCTTCAAAGGTGCTGAAAACAAGATCAGATGCAATTTTTTCATGTCTAAATTCCGTTGAGCCATAAATGTTTTCTTAGCCACCTTTCTAAGATAACTGTAATTGTAGTGGCTTGCTTGTTAATGTCTGTGTGTAATAACGTGTTATTGAAGTAATTTGAAACGAGTCAGTACTCAGTTTGGGCCAGGGAACAAGGCTTTATAGTAGTTCACACGAACCTTATTTGCTAATTTTAGTGATAAAACAAGTCTCTTGTTTAGAATAGTGGTCGACTTTTAATACAAGCAATTGCATCAGGCTATTGAGCCACATGTAATTGTTTTTACTCTGAATTACATAACCCAACAGATGATGCCCTGTTCAAATATCAATAAATTTGTGTGTGAAAAATGTGTCGCGCCCCTCTGGAAGAGAAAAACAGCATGAGGACATTGTGGCACGGCGCGGCGATGAGAACGTGCTGAGACACGGGAGGACTCGCTGCGATAGTCGGTGCCCGGGCAGGCGCGACGCACGCAGTCTAAGAGTGCTTGCCAGCCCATGTGGACCATGCTTCGAAAATGAAATAGCGTTTCCACTGGAGACGTCTAAGGCGCCATGGTGTGGATGGTTTCCAGTGGGTATTCCCGGCTTGCAATACCGTGTAACCATTGTGGGTATTGCTTAAATTACGACTTTAACATTTTAAGAAGCTGCTTATTGAGTGTGTTTTAATTAATCCTTTTAAAAACGAATCCATCAGTAGTGAACTGTGAAGAGTTTTACTGCGTCCGTGTTTCTTGCTAGCTTATCTCAGCTAGTTGGTGTTTTATATGACATTTCTAGGACTGTTTTTCTTCAGCCAATGTATTCAGGCAGGTAACTGTTACCTGCTTGCACCAGAACATCTGGGGACAGCCCAGCCCAACCGAGTCCAGCACTGGCCACATGGGCTACATTTTATTCCGAAGATGACCAATATCAGGTCGAAAACGGTAAATAAAAGCTGTTAATTTTTGCGATCTAGACTGTTTTTGTAATATTAAACATACGAAATAGATCACTGTTTCTCTCCTCTGGCAATGTTGTCTAATTTCATAAAAATTGTGTGCCAGAAGCAGGACTCGAACCTGGGACCTTTGGCTTTCGCGGGCAAGCGCTCTACCACTTTTTTTGTTTTTAATCATTTGTTTTTATTCTTTTTCTTTTTTGCTATTTTTTGTGTTATATTTTTTTTTTATTTTCCTAAGCTCTGCCACTTCAGGCGTTGGCTCCTATCACTTATTACCAGCCCAAAATATTAACTAACTAAACCTATCAACAAAAAGAGTCTAGTGCCACCGCCACTTTTACCCTCAACTAAATTAACATAAATCGTTAATTCTTCGGGCAAAATCATCAACGAAAAATAAATAAATAAATAAAAATAATATAGGAGGAAAGGATACAGATGGGTTCATTTTGTTTTTATTTATTTTTATTGTTTTTATTTATTTATTTATTACGGGGGTGTTCGCAGCATTCAGGCGTCTTCAGGTCGTCTTCTCGTTAGAAAAGGGTATAGCCCCTATTGTTACCGTGTAGTTCTCTCTTCAACACATTGTGCGGTATTTATTAAATTTCATCTCATACCCGGTACACCCCAGTGCTCAGGGGGACGCGTAAACAAAGACCCCAAATAATTTGCAAAAAGTGATCTGTACATTGAATTCCGTCGTAATTCCGTGAAGTTGATCGTTAAATAGTACCAAAAATCTAACAACTCCATCTCTCCCCCACGAAAAAAGTATGACACTGTGATACCTTTGAGCCAAATTGTGGCATTATGTTTCATGTTTGGGAAGTAAATAATGTCAGGATGAATCAATTCCACTGGTTCTACAGAGTGGGGCGTCCGTCGCAACAGCAACGCCAACATGCGGCGTGCAAGCAGCCAGCAGTCGGCTGCCGCGTCACAAATCAAGCGGTGTGTATCGGTGTCAACCGAGGCGCAGCTGGGCCAGAGGGGTTCTTCGCCTAAATGTATGGAATGCAATCGCTGGCGGGTGGGAAATTTCTCAGTCGCTATCATATACCACAAAGCCCTCACAGCGGTGGAGAGAAAAGGCGAGTGTATGCTACGCCACACTCTCCTGCAGTCAACCGAAGGATGGCGATGTTCAATCACATGGGCAGGCAGTGTCTTTTGAAAGTGCCGGTAAAAGTCCTTGCAACTAGGCGCCCTTGTAGGTGGTAGTTCATTTCAATTAGATACGTTCTAATGTGATGTAGCGGCGGTGCGATATGTCCAACAGGTAGTGGCGGGTGAAGTAAGGGTGGCATCACCTCTTCAATCAGTGTACCAGTGAGGTTCTCCTTGTCTGAGATGTAGAGGCGATGCATTGTCCGCAGAAAGAGGACGCGTGCTCTATGTTGCACGTGTATCAGACCAATGTCTCCTGCGTGTGGAGGCAACGTCATTGTCTCAAAATGGGTTTTGAACACTACACCATCACTGACAAAATTACCGAAGGCCGCTTGGAACGCCGGCCGCGGTGGCCGAGGTGACTGAGGCACTCCAGTCACGGTCAGCACGGCCACTACGGTCGGGGGCTCGAATCCCCCTCGGGCATGGATATTTGTGCCGTCCTAGTTCGTAAGTAGTTTGTAAGTTTAGGGACTGATGACCCCGTAGTTAAGTCCCATAAGCTTAACAAACATTTGAACATTTGAGCCGCTTGGAACTTAGCGGCGACCGTAGCAGTCAGCGGGAGGACTTGCATGCAGTGATTAAGTTTTGGTGCAAGGTATACGATCACAAAGTGCACTCGCATAATCATGTCAAGCGTTCGAACTTTATTGAGACGGACTTGCGTGCGAATCACGTTTAGCAGATTACGGTACGTAGCAGCTGCAGTGCGCTTGATGTTCCCATAGAAGTTCACTCCTAAGCATTTCAACACTGGGACTTTGGCAACGGGCACGGACGTACTGATAATTAACAATTTTCCCACATCGATATAGCGAGACTTTTGCAAGCTGATAAGGCTCCCTGCCACCTCGCCGTATCGTTGTAGCCACGCTACCGCCGTACATACGTCTTCCGCCGACCTCGCCAAGAAAACAACGTCATCCGCATATGCACAGCACTTAAATCGAGCACTGCGTAGCTGAATGCCCTCCAACCGTTTTCGTAGACCATGAAGTGCGGGTTCGAGAGCAACGTCAAAGAGAAAGGCCGACAGGGGGCAGCCTTGTTTCACTGAGAGCCCAAGAGGAAATGGAGGCGAAAAGCGACCGTTCACCACGACCGTGGATGGTGCTCCGCTAATGATACAGAGAACTACATCAGCTGAGACAGGTGACATACCCATCTTTTGTAATACTGCTCGCAGAAATCCGTGTTCAACTCGGTCAAAAGCGTGGTCTAAGTCGACTGCGACGCCTTCAAAGCGACACGCTGACATAATTGCTACTACGTCTCGATATGCGCTTAAGGCCGTATGTATGTTGCTATCGCATTCCAAACATGTTTGGTCAATGTGAATGGCGTCCTTGATCGTAACGAAGAGATGAGCTCGAAGGATACGTGCAAACAACTTATAATCAGAGTTGACCAACGTCAGCGGTCGGAAATCTTGTGGTCTGCATCCTCCTTTTCGTTTTGGTACAGGGATGACCATACCCTCCAGAAATTCCGGAGGAACGCGAACAGCTGGATTCAAAAGTTCGCAGAACATCTGTCGCCAAACTTCTCCCATCAGATCCGAGAAGGAGGTATAAAATTCATGCGGAAGGCAATCAGGGCCAGGAGATTTTTGTTTTGCCCCCCGCGATAGGGCCATGCACAATTCCTCCATAGTGACATCCTCTAAAAAGGAAGCTTCTGTCTGAGCCCTTCCTGAAGGCGGCAGGTCGTACAGCACGTCCCACTGAGCTATCCCGACACGACTCTCGGTATGTCCTCAAAATATTAGTTCTGCCAGTAACAGTTTCATTCTAGAAACATCCCTTAGGCTGTAGCTCATGTCTCCACTACATCCTTTCTTCTAGGAGTGCTAGTCTTGCAAGTTTCGCAGCAGAGCTACTGTGAAGTCTGAAAAGTAGGAGGCGAGGTACCGGCAGAACTAATGTTGTGAGGTCGGATCGTGTGTCATGTCTGGATAGCTCAGTGGTAGGGCGGTTGCCCGCGAAAGGCAAAGGTCCCAGGTTTGAGTCCCGGTTCCGACACACAATTTTAATCTGCCAGGAAGATTCTTATCAGCACACACTCTGCTGCAGAGTGAAAGTTTAATTTTTAGACGAGTTCATTCTGCGATAAGTGTAAAAAACAAATGGAGAATATAACGCAAGCAGTCGAAATTTTAATAGGGATTATACCTCGTCAGTGATCAGCACTGGTTTTGATAACAATTGAAAGGTAGATTCTTCTGCAACTTGACATTTATCTGAATACTTTATTTGAGAGTCCGGTATTTCCACAAATTGGATAACTTAAAATATGGATTGAGTTAATCGGTTGATGAAATTCAACTATTATCAGAATCATCGTACCGCCATGACTCTCTTTGTTTCATAAATATTTAATCGCTTCATTCAAGGACTTCATGGGCATCATAGTAGATTCATACATAATAATCAGTTTCCTTTGTTATAAAATTTGGCCATCGAACAGTTGTTTGAAAGTTAATATGTTGAAGTTTAATTTATTTCTACATTCTACGGTGACTTAAGTGCTGAATGACATTTAACTCGCTTGCCAAAAATGAAGCTGTAATTCCTGTTGAATAGTGTGCAAGTACAATTTCATTCTGCGAGCAAATACTTCATAGTGCTTCTTGGTGGTGGTCCATGGTGTAGGTTTCTGTGGTCATGCCATAGTTCATTAATCACGGGAAACGTATCAGTGGTCAAGTAAGTGGTCCTGACAGCTGGGACAGGTTTGCAGTTACTTAGGAATACGTCCGGGTATCTTGGACATATTTTGAATCGTGGCCACCTTTCTTATCGGATGGCAATGCCTACAAAATCCATCGTTAGTCCCTCAACCGTTAGGATTAAAAACCCAATGGGACCCTGGGCAAGTAAGGCTAGTAACCGTAGGTACTTTGATCTGATGCTGGAAACAATCGGAGCAATATGACTCGGAGCTTCGAAGGTGATGAGGTCCCACGGACCAGGGTTTCCTCATGGGAAGAAGGCACAGCTGGCAGAGGTATAAGGCACATCGCTGCGGAGCGCGCGGCTGCTCGCCGTCGGAGGTTCGAGTCCTCCCTGTGGCATGGGTGTGTGTGTGTGTGTGTGTGTGTGTGTGTGTGTGTGTTGGTCCTTAGGTTAGTTTACCTTGGTTTAAGTAGTTTTTAAGCTACGGACTGATGACCACGCAGTTTGGACCGATAGATTTACAAACATTTGAATTTTGAATAGATATGCTAGTCTTTAGCAAGAAGATCTGGATTGTCTTAGAAGATTCGATCTCTGAACGGGCAGATCAAGATGCGATGGACTGATTTTACAATACACTCAGTGATGTGGTGGTTAAACGGCAGGGACAGTTATTAATGGGTGATTTCAACGTCAGGCTAGGAAATGGAACAGAAGGGTATGAAAAGTTATGAGGGAGTTTGGAGGGAATATGGAGTCCAAGAGAAACGGATAACAGCTGTTGGATTTTTGCGGCAGTATAGGCTTAGTTATCACTTTTTTTTTTTTTTTTTTTTAACCGTAACAACATTCACTGGTATACTTGGTAATGCAGGAGAACCAAATCAATCCTTGGTTTTGTGGGGCCCGCGTATAAAACGCTTGTACGACCACGTCTTGAGTATTGCTCAAGTGTTTGGGACCCGAAGCAGATCAGTTTAAAGGAAGACATAGAGGCGGTTCAGAGGCGAGCAGCTAGATTTGTTACCGGAAGGTTCGGCCAATGCGCGAGTGTCACGGAAATGCTCCGGCAACTCAATTGGAGATCGCTGGAAGAAAGACGACGTTCTTTTCGTGAAATTCTGTTGCGGAAATTTAGAGGGCCGGAATTTGAAGCTGAGTGTAGTACGATCTTGCTGCCGCCTACTTACATTTCGCGTAATAATCACAAAGACAAGATAAGAACAATTAGGGCTCGTACGGAGGCATATAGTCATTATTTTTTTCCTCGTTCAATTTGGGAGTGGAATAGGAAAAGAAATGCCTTGTAGTGGTACAGTGTACCCTCCGCCACGCACCTTACGGTGAATTGCGGAGTATGTATGTAGATGTAGATCTGTCAAAAATGAATCACGTTTTCTGGCCGTGCTCGGAGGTTCTTCACTTGTCGGAAACGAACAGTACTCGTCACCCCGCGTCCTTTCGACACGACGTTGAAATTGTTTCTTTCCTCCTGGCTGCAGACAAAATGTCCGCCAGACAGCAGGCTGTTATTCGGCGCGGCGCTCGCGGCTGGCTGCTGGTGCACCGCGGCCTCTTAGCGGCTCTCTGAAGCCGCTCTCTGGCGGCGGATTTAATTCTGCAGAGGCGCCGTACAATAGCAGCGCTAACGGCCGGGGATGATTGTCTCGCCGGAATCCGCCCGCCCCTGCCCTCTCGGCGACAGGTTCGTTAGCTGACACTCTGGGGACAAAGCGCAGCCCTCGTCAATTGGCCGCGAGCACAGAGAACAGAGCACGGGCCACCCCATGCACATCCGGGTGATACCCGCCCTCCCCCGCCCCAAAAAGCCACCCTCTGCCGGCAGTGCGTGCCCGGCTCGTCATTTCCCGTCGCGGCGACCCCCGCGCCTGCGACAATAGCTGCCGAGCTGGCAAATGACTCTGGCCGAGGGGCGCGCATTGTGCGTGTCTCCCTCCCCAGCTGGCCTCAGTTCACTCGATTGATTCGGCGCCGTCGCAGAACGGCGGATGATGCCGCGTTCACACCATTTCGTCTGGCCTCTATGCCCGTGGCGTTCTAAACGCTCGCTATACTTTGTCTTCCTCTTGCCCTGTACGAAGTTCCCTAGATACACTTTTCCTGAGAAAGATACTGTAGCGTAGCGGCTATGCACTGCCCTGTATATGTATTTATCTCAGACATACTGACCCACCTTAGGTTACGGTAGTAACACTAAAAGTGGGTTTTGTGTCACATCCTCGTCGCCACTTTTGTGTCTCGTTTCCGTCGTAGGTGTCGGTGGCCGAGTAGAAAGAGACCGAAACAGGAATAAAGGAGGCACGTGTGTGCAGGCACGGAGGTGACCAGCCAGTGGGACAGCAGAAACTGGAAACACTAGACTAAATTAGAAAAATATATATATTTCATAGAAACGTTCTAATACTTAACTTTTACAAAGTTCTTGACTGCAGAATGTTGATACACAGTTTATATAGAGGCCTGCATACGGATGATTCCTAGTGCCTATCCGATAGCCAAGTCTTAACTGGTGCCTATCTGATTCCCAAGTGAACGATGCTGTCCAGTGATGGCCACGAGCGGAGTTGTAGCAGGGGGCGCTCGTCGCTGACGTCGTAAGAATGCCGCGTCGTGCGTGCATGGCGGCGCGCGGCGTAGTGCGTGACGCGCACTTCATACTTGTGCGACACAGTGGGCCTTTGCGATCGTCTTCTGACAGTTCCAAATTTAAATGAAAATAACGGCTTAACCTACCTAATTGGTAGAGAACCTAATTGGTAGAGGGGAAAATTCTCTACAACTTCGCTCTATTATGTTTGTTTTTTCATATCTTGCATCGTTGCAGAGATATTTGCAAAAATAACGGTTGTCTGGCTGTAACGTGTTCCCACTTTTTAGGTCGAACCGTTCAACCGATCTGCACCAAATTTTACAGACATAATTGTTGGCTACCAGAGACCAGAACCTCGCTTTTTGAAATATTTCGGACAAGAAATACGTTAGTAATACCAAAAAAAACCAGTTGTAATATAAATTTAATTGCAAATAAACCGTTCATCTGACGTGAAAATTGAATAAACGAATTTGTAGAGGAGAAGAGTCTCTACAACTTTACTCTCTTATGTTTTTTTCATATCTCGTTTCGTTTGAGAGACATTTGTAAAAATAACGGAGATTTGACAGCCTCCATTAAATAAACGAAAACCAGCCGTTCGCAGATGTCACGTGACATTCCTCGCCCAGAACTGTCTCTGGCATACGGCATCTTGCGTTGCGTATTTGATGATTTCTTATTGTAACTTACACGTTGTCATTGCAAAGCAATGGCGCACTGAATTATTAACAAAAAGACGTCGTTCTTCGTACGATAAATGATAATCTAGTGTCTACAAATGCAATATTAGCATCAGTTAACAACGGCCATCAATAATATGATATGAAAGAACGCAACTCGTAACAGTTGGCTGTAGCGTAGTGGGCGATGTGTTGGACTGTGACGCTGAAGGTCAGTGGTTCGGAACTCGCCAGTACATAAAATCATTATTTTATTACAAGGGTTTCAGACACTCTTTTTTATTATTTAGATTATTATTTTGGTCCAAAATGTTTGCAAAAACTTATAAAACTACAAATCTAAAGTAGGCAGTAAAACACGCCAGTGCCAATTTTTTTTTTTTTTTTTTTTTTTTTTTTTTTTTTTTTTTTTTTTTTTTTTTTTTGCGCCGGTGAGTAAGGCGGACGGCCGAGTGTCTGTCAGCGCAGGGTTGCCAGATTATTGTTCGGAAAAGTGACCACTTTGGCGCACTTTCGTAGCCCTATGTCGCCACTTGGCGCGCCGTTGTAGCCGAATGTCACCACAGGGCGAAGTTAAGTTTTCCTCGAAACATAAGCAGTTTTTTTATAAAAGAAACGCGTCCTAAATCTTTGGTTCGTTTTCTTTTTTTTCTGTAAGAAGACCACGTTCTGCAACTACTAATATCCTACAATTTTAGATATATGTAAGACTGAATTCTTTTCATTTCATAGCACTTTTAACACCTTTCTACATTCACTTTTAATAACACTTTGTTTGACCGCGTACGAACGTCTGTTCGGCAGATACTACTGCTTGCCTGCTCTCCCACAGGTGAGCGCTGCTATCCAATAAAGTCACTGACCTGAGGAGCTTTTTCGACTACAGTATGTATCGATTTCTTGAGCTTGTTCACAGTGAAATATTATACATACGGAAATTAATCATGACAAGTAATTACAGTAAATACAGAAAACATTCAAAGTACACAAAATAAATGAAATAAAATATACATAGACAAATACAGTACACAGAAAATAAATAACTGATACGAAGAGGTTATAGTTGCATTGCATACATGAATTACACATTAATAAAATGACATTCGAAGATCTTAATTACTACCTATATATAACATACAGGTTCAAACGAACAAAATCTCTCAAAGTGAGGCTCATACCTAGTTGTGATGTAAGGGTTACCTTACAATATGACATGGCACAGATGCTGTGCTTGCGTGCTCGGTGTGTGTTGTCTTTACTGTTCATTCATTGAAAACCGAGGTTTTAAAGATCGTTGCACTGTGCTTCCTCACTACAGTTTCGCCTTGAAAATGGCAGAGTGGTCTCCTGCCGAAATATCGGCCGACGTCGAATCTGATACATGTTTTTCGCCAGGAAAAATTAAGGAATCACAATAGAATTGTTTTGACAATAGAATTGTTCTTGTCCCATTCAACACATCGGTTTCCGTTGTCATGGAACCTAATACGTGAGGCCTACTTCTAGAATGAGTAGACCCCGGTGTTGTGGCTAGTTGTGGGAGGGGCCGCACACTGCTGCGCTCCGTCTGCTACATTTCCCGCACCTTCAGTGTTGCCGAGACTCCGGTACCGCCAATTTCTGGGCATGGTCCCAGCTTATAGATGCTGTTGCAAAGTTTCGTGCTGAACGTAACTGGTAGTCCTCATCCCCGTTTATCATATAGCTTTATATCGACAGGTTCTTTAATTGTCGTAGAATCCATTTTTGTAGCCAAACTATTTGACTTCTCAAAATAGAGATTGTGTCTCTCACAAAGGCTCTGTTCTGCCACAGGTGACTTGTCCTTGTGACCTACACGTATACATCTAATATGTTTTTCATAACGCTGCGAGATGCAGCGCTATGTTTGCCCACTATACTGAAGGACACAGTCACAACTGCTATATAAACCAGGCATTTGTAGTTGCCACTAGTCTTTCAATGAGGGAGGTGTGTTTCCTTTCTGGTGGTGTTCGAAAGACTGGCCTCTTGCTGTCCCCCAGGATTCTCGCTATGTTGGGTGAGGGAGGCCGAATAAGGGGGATAAAGGAGACTCTTACTGTTCCTCTCCTGTGGGGGTGGCGGTGTTGGTCATCGTATCTGCGCTTCGCTATAGCCATTTTTACCAAACACATCTCTAGCACAGCTAGGACGCTCTTCGTAACAAGTAGCACATGCTCCGTGAACTATAGCCGTTAGAACTGTGTACTCTGTTCTGGATGTTGGCAGCTCTACGCATGGAGATACATATCTGTGTGGGTCTTTTTTCCGTACACGTCGTGTCACAATGTCGACTGATTTACTTTTCATAAGAATGTCCAGAAATTGAAGAGACATCTATCGTTTGGTTTGGCTACCTCGTGATGTTTGGGTGGATGCTTTCCTGTGGTTCAAGAAAGCACTCAGAGCTTCGATTTTATGTTCCCACACGATGAAGGTGTCATCAGCTTAACGATAGAGTCTCCTTGAAGCAGTGTTTTTAATCCGTCGGTCGCGACTCCCAGAGTGTTTGAAATTCTCCCGCAGGGGAAAGGGGGGGGGGAGGGGAGAGCCGTAACAGGAGGAAGTACTTGTGCCATAAAATAACTAGGGTCTTCCTAGTACAAAATCGTGTACCTAGGTCAATATATTGTTAAAATTACGGAGTTCTTTGTGTAACATTAATTATGAATTAAGTAGATAGCAGATTGTTATATTTTAGTGTGTTGATCAATAAGCGCGAAGTGTACAAACTGTTTCTAGAAACCAATCTATAGGTAAAAGAACTTGATACAATAACGAATTTTGGAAAATTTGAAGCAAAAGATCTACTTCTGAAGATTCGTTTATACAGTGGGACCTTTCTTAATGAGCATAATTCGCTTTTAAAACTTGTCTTAAATGCGAAACAGTCGTTAAGAAAAATATATTTTTCTTTCGGAAATCATGTAAAAATACGATAATGTGTTCCCTTCCAAAAGTACACAAAAAACTTCTACCAGCAATTCAAAAGAAAGCTGAAGCAAAATGCTCCATATAGAGGTCAGATAAGGCTACATGACACTCTTATTAATAGGGATGAGGGCTACCGGCTACGTTCAGCAGAGAACCCTGCTATAGCCGAGACCGTGCCAAGCAGTTGAAGCTAAGGGATTCTAGGCGCCATGTTTATAGTCAACGGACACGACAGCATGCTCTCCTTCCCCCTCCCTACTACTGGTCACCACGTGGCCACCGTTCGGCTATATATAGAGCACGCCTGAAGATGATGAGAATGACTCTCTTTCATCATCACTGTACGCCGGGAACGCCTACATTCATGTATGAATAACATATACATGAAGTTTATAATTAGTTAACTAATGCCTTTAATCTCAAATGATGTAATTTATATTGTTTCGTGTATGGATGCGTGCAGAGTTCGTATTGGATGGTAAAATTCAGAATAAGCCATTACCAACAACATATCTCGCATAACAGCAAGGATGAGGTGATTAAAAATGAAACAAAATTAAGAAATAAATGCGATTTATCAGAGTGTATGTCGGGCGTGGTGGTCTTGGGATAAAGCGCTCGACTGGAAACCAAAGGTTATGGGTGCGAAGCCCGGTCGGACCTCTGATTTTTTCAGTTTGCGTTTCAACCGATCCTTCGCCTCTCAGCGATGTTAGCAGTCGTCAGAAACGACACGTGGTTCAGATTACACGTTAAGCTGTAGGTCCCCTTTTCCTGGTTGGATAACGCCAGTCGCCAAAGTGGCGTCAATTTGAAAGACTTGCACCAGGCCAATGAGCCACACAAAATTATTATTATCAATGTATGGATAATTCTACAGATTATCAGGATACTGAACGGAACAGTAAGTTTAATTCACCAGGGGGGGGGGGGAGTGAGACTTCTACCCACGGTAGTGTGCTCCAATCTTTAAGGGTGCCCAGCCTCAATTCTGCCCGCACCGCAGAAGACAGTTATAGTACGACTTGTCTCCATCACCATTCCCACTGGAACAGATGTCAGACAGCATCCAGCATCTATGGACGAAGAGCGCCATACAATACACATTAGACAATTATGTCCCAGGTAACATTTTGGAAATGGGAAAAGTCCATCGTGGTTGAGCAACCAAGCTAGGAAACTGCAACGAAAACAGGGAAAACTTCACTCCAATTATAAACATAGCCAATGGCTTGCAGACAAGCAAAAATCGAACGTTTTCAAAAGTAGCATAAGGAGGGCCATACGACAGGCTTCAGTTACCTCAAAAGCAAAATTCTGTGTACCGACATGACAAAAAAATTCTAAGAAATTTTGGTCCTAAATCAGATCTATAAATGAGTTGATACTATCCGCAGAATGTGACCATAATGGCGTTGAAACAAAGGATAACGCACAAAAGGCCTAAATACGAAGAAGAGTCAGTAAATAAGTCGATAAATTGTGTACACACGCCAGTGGATTTCACACAGGATAAATTGGCCAGTACATGCTCGAACGCCTGGACAAGCATGGGGATTGCGGTAGTGGTGGGAGTAGCAGCCGGAGCAGTGAAGGAAATTGAGCAGCGCTACCTGCCGGAGGTTTATCAATTTTCTCTTCTCTACCTAAAAACATACCATGAAAAGTACTTTTTTCGAAATACTTAACTGAATTTTATTATTTCATTATTTTTGTCGTATTTTTAATATTACCTATCTTACTTACAGCGTTAGCTGTGTAACATTTGCGATACAGGATATGGACAGATTTGTTAGTATTACTGGCGTGCATGCAAGAAGTATGGTGTTTCTGTTTAACTCGCAAATATAAAAAAATTCATTAGTCCTCAATTTACTGCACTCATCTTGATAGAGCATAAACAATGAGTCATAAACATACTAAATCAAACACCCACAATACGAAATGTATTAATAAAATCGATGGTATTTCTGCCCTGACACTCTATAGATCGCGTGCTTAAATTTAAAAGAAATGCTCACTTTCTCCTGTTCTACAGTACTGTACGGCAGAAAACGTAAATGTTTTCTTAAACACGTTAATACCTTATAGTGTGCAGAACTACTTGTACTTATCAGTTACCTGTGTGTACTGTAATCGGATGTTCTCCTTTTTGAAAGTGCTGCCTTTGCTCCATTTCTTGATCCATCTGTTCACTCATTGGGCGTAGTATGCGAAATGAGAATGTATGTTTCATCGACATATGTTAGAGGTCAATCATCCTCACAGTGCTATTTTATTTTATTTAAGTAATCGACACATTTACTGCGTATGTCTTAACCTGTCTTTTGCACCACCTGGTAAATATTAAGCGTGTTAATTGCACGAAAAGTAAAGAATATAAGTATTACATTGAAATTCAATAAAAACTAATATACCTGGAGCCTAACTTTTTAAGTAAGTACCTCAATGAAGAAATATTTCCCTTGAATGACGTATTGTCTCTTATTACGGGGAAAAGTTACTTTATTGTTAGGCGCAGTTTCATTTTCCCCGTGGAAATTGTTTATCAAACTCCGCACAACTTGTTCATGAAAATCATATAAATATAAAACCTCCTTCTCTTTATTCCGCTTTTTCCTGGAGTAGAGAAACCTTTAGAACTACCGGCAACTAATTTCTCTCTCTTTGTAATCTTCTCGGGTATGCAGTCGGATACTAAAGTCAACTTGACACGTGCAGTCTTGCCCTAATAAGGAAGCGCTTTCGTTTTACTCGAAGACAATCGGACCTCGTATCCAAGGACTTACTATATTTACATCTAGAGGTATCTTCACGGCTGTCGGCTGTATCCTGGGAATGGGTCAATAGCTCTTCGTGGGCTAAGTCAGACTGGGCGCATATAAGCGCAGTCGATAAGCAGTCCTCCAAATTTCAACGCCTTTCGCGGCCTTCGATATCGCATAACACCAATCGAAGAACAATTATTAATTTCACCGGTAAAGAACTGGACGACACCATGCTGTCGGTATTGGAAAAAGTCTTGAACTTTGCCCCCACACCCAAGAATGTTCCACTTACTGAGTTTATGTGTTCCGTCGAACAAGCAGTGTCCAAACTACCTGAGGATCATGCGGAGGAAATTAGGCAAGAGGTTGCTCATACGTTGCGTCGGGCGCCGTCTCCGCCTCTTGAAAGGACAGCAATTCGGTCTCTTAGAGAATATCAAGATCTAATTATTTTACCAGCAGATAAAGGCAATGCTACAGTTCTTCTTTCCCGGGATGATGATCTACGAAGAATGGACTGTTTACTTGACGATTCAGCTTATCGGAGATTGCAAATGGATCCAACTGGCCGAATAAAACGCTTTCACTTTTGAAGAAGAGCTCTTTATCTGACGACGTTCTAAAGAAACTTTATCCTGGTGCAGCTGTTCCTCCCAGGTTATATGGTTTACCCAAGATACACAGGCAAGAGGTCCCTCTTCGTCCGATTGTAAGTAATTTGGACGCTCCTACTTATAACTTGGCGAAACATTTAGCATCTGTTCTTAGCCCACACGTGGGGAAATGTGAACATCACATTCCCAACTCTATGGATTTCATACAACGTTTAAAATCATTACGCCTCAGTCTTTCTGATTTTCTCGTGAGTTTTCATGTAGTGTCGTTTTTTACCCGGGTTCCTCTGGAAGAATCTCTGCAATTGATTGGTGAAAAGGTGGACAAGGAAACAGCTGAGCTTTGTCACCATGTACTTACATCGACGTACTTTTTATTCAATGACAAATTTTATGAACAAACTGACGATGTTGCTATGGGGAGTCCATTATCCCCCATAGTAGCCAATCTTTTTATGGAGGACTTCGCAGACATAGCACAGAAGACGGCGGCTCTTAAGCCAACTTGTTTTTGGAGGTACGGCGATGATACTTTTATGGTGTGGTCTCATGGGGAAGAAGCTCTTAACCGCCTTTCGGACCATTTTAATTGCATGCATCCCAACATCAGGTTCACAAGGGAAGTGGAAAAGGAGGGGAAGCTTCCTTTTCTTGAAGTTCTGGTTTACAGAAGAGATTATGGGAAACTGGGACATAGTGTTTGTCGAAAATTTACGCACACGGACCGCTATCTGCATGCCTCGAGTTGTCATCCTCCGGTCCAACGTACTGGCGTTCTTCGGACTTTAACTAGAAGAGCTTAGGCCATTTCTGATGCAGAAATTTTGACGCAAGAACCAGATTATCTCAAAGTTGTGTTTAAACAGAATGGCTACACAGATAAGCAAATCCGCTGTGCTTTTCAGTTTGGTCCTTCACCTGAATCATTAAATGAGACCCACAAATCAGTTGCTTTCCTACCTTTTGCCGGGAGTATTTCATCAAAGATAGGAAGAATTAAAAAAAAAAAGCATGACATTAAGAGTGTTTTTCGTCCGCCAGTAAAGACGAGAGCACTTCTCGGATCTGTGAAGGATGATTCGGGTCTGAGGAAGCCCGGGGTGTATAAGATTCCCTGCCAATGTGGGAAAACGTATATTGGTCAGACGATCCGTACTATTCAGGATAGATGTGTTGAACATCAACGTCACACACGTTTGCTGCAGCCCGAGAAGTCGGCGGTAGCTGAGCATTGTCTCGATGAGGGACATAGAAGGTTGTATAACGAAACACACATGGCTGCTTCATCGACTGATGACCTTCGTATTGTCCCCCTGAAACATCCAAGCTGCTTCATCGTCTCGTTACTGGGACTGTGTCTTAAAGGAATCCATAGAGATTCGATTATCTGCCAATCTGATTAACAGATACAAAGGCTACCTTGGAACTTTGTGCTATCAGACGTTAGAAAACAACGGTTGGTACTTCAGCAATCTGAATAATAATTTTCCTCATCATCGATTATCGATTTCGCCGTATTCTACCACCGGAGCACTGTATGTCTTGTGCGCCAGAAGGCAGTTACTGTCACTTCTTGCGCACGCGCTATGGGTCTTCCGCGATGTATAAAGGAGCCGCCGATTGCACTGGGAACTCAGTTCCGGCTAGATTGTGTACCAGAAAGCTCACCTGAGGATGGCGGGCAGTTGCGCCGCTGAAATATTAAAAAAGTGTCAAGTTGACTTTAGTATCCGGCTGCAAACCCGAGAAGATTACTAACAGTTATTACGTCGGAAAAACCTTTGTGGTCACAATTTCTCTCTCTCTCTCTCTCTCTCTCTCTCTCTCTCTCTCTCTCTCTCTCTCTCTCTGTCTCCCTTTTAATTATTTTTCAATTTTTTTTAATTGTAAGAAGTGAAACAGCAGTAGCAGCCTGCACTCTTTCAAAGATGCTGTTAATGGGATTTTTATCCCCGTTTTTGTCTCTTCCGACATAAATATAATTATACTGCCTGGCTATGCAGAACTCTTCCTGCAGCTATAGCGCTCGGAGTCAGTGCTGCCACGACGTTTGTAGCGGTGCGTTCATTCGATGTATACTGGCCGGTAGGCGGAAGTGGGCTGATGCGACCTCCCCTTCCAAACGAATAAATGGATTCGACCGGCGTTTTAGACGAAAACTCGTCTCTGTGCATCGTCCACGGTATCCTGCGCAGACTCTGCTAAGCGCTGTGTAGGGGTATTTCTCTACTACTACAACACATCCTTCTTGTGGGTTGTAGCAGTGTAAGGAACCACATAAAGTTACAGCTCAACAGCGTCACTTAATATGATGCACACGAAGCAAAATAAATAAAAAAATAAATAATTAAAAATAAAAAAATAAAAAATAATTCGCCCCGATGTGCTTTACGGCCCACTTTAGATTTGTAGTTTTATAAGTTTTTGCAAAGATTTTGGTCCAAAATAATAATCTAAATAATAAAAAATTTATCATTAATAACAGTGTCTGAAACCCTTGTAGGAAAAAAAATGTTTTGTACTGGCGGGTTCCGAAACACTTACCCTCACATTGACCACTACGCTACTCCAAACAGTTAGGAATTGCGTTCTTTAAACTCATACTATTGATGGCCGTTGTTAACTGATGCTAATATGGCATTTGTAGACACTAGATTATCATTTATCGTACGAAGAAAGACGAATTTTTGTTAATACTTCAGTGGGCCATTGCTTTGAAATGACAACGTGTAAGTTACAATAAGAAAATCATCAGATACACAACGCAAGATGGCGTATGCCAGCGACAGTTCTGGGCGAGGAATGTCACGTGACATCTGCGAACGGCTGTCTTTCGTTAATTTAATGGAGTGAGCCAAAACTCCGTTTTTTTTGCAAATATCTCTGCAACTATGTAAGATTGGAAAAAAAAAAAAAAAAAAAAAAAAAACATAATAGAGCTAAGGTGTAGAGAATTTTCCCGTCTACCAATTAGGTTCTCTGCCAATAAGGTTATTTGCAAATTTCAATTACAAACGGCTTTTTTGGTATTACTATAGTAATTTTGTGTCCGAAAAATTTGAAAAAGGGAGTTTTTGGTCTCTGTCGACCTACAATTATCTGTGCAAAATTTGGTGCTGATCGGTTGAATGGTTCGTCTTAAAAATAGGGAACACATTACGGACAGACAGACAGACGGACAGACAGACAGACATACCAAAATCGCCGTTATTTTTGCAAATATCTCTGAAACGATACGAGATATGAAAAAAACATACGAGAGCAAAGTTGTAGAGAATTTTGTCCTCTACAAATTCGGTTATTCAATTTTCGTGTCAGATGCATGGTTAAGCCGTTCTTTTCTTTTAAATTTGCCGGCCGCGGTGGCCGAGGACACTGCGGCGCGTCAGTCAGGGTCTGCACGGCCACTACGGTCGGGGGTTCGAATCCCCCCTCGGGCATGGATATTTGTGCCGTCCGTAGGGTTAGCTAGTTCGTAGGTAGTTTGTAAGTTTAGGGACTGATGACGCCGTAGTTCAGTCCCATAAGATATACAAGCATTTGAACATTTAAATTTCGAGCTGTCAAAAAGCGATCGCAAAGGCCCACTTTTAGTGTTACTTCCGTAACCCAAAATGAGCCAAAATTCCAAGCTTCAGGCTTTTACAGGCTTCTGGAACGATGGGACGAGTGTTTAAATCTACAGGTGGAGTCAGCTTTAAGGTAAAGCGATTTTCAGGTTTTGTAAACGTGTCTACCTCACTTTGCGACTTATTTACTGACTCACCCTCTCTGTAAACTATTTTTACAAAGCTGTTTCACAAAGGAAGATAGCACTGTAGTTCCTCCTCTAAATCGTCGCAATGACGACAAAATGGCAGAAATTGAAATGAATGTCAAAGTTATAGAAAAGCAACTGAAATCTCTAAACAGAAGGATACAAATTCTATTTTACTTGGAGTAGGCAAAGAAACTTCTAGCAGCAGTCTTCCGAAGGACTCTAGAGGTACAGGTGTTTCCTGTTTTATGAAGGGTCATCGAAAAGGTGCACAGAAACATAGAATTTGATATTTTTGACGTCGATTAGTTGTAGAATTATGGAACTTGCTTTATATTCGATTGTTATGACAATTCTAAAGACCCGATATCTACTCTTTCGGAATCAACGTACTTTCCTAATACAATGTTCATGTGAAATGCAGGTCGCGCTATTAGTCCAGGAAAACCAGAGGGTAGTAAATACAGTCTCCCAGATAGATTCAGTCTGTCTTCCGCAAGGCGTTTGATACCGTTTCGCACCGTCGTCTGATGAACATATTGAAAGTATATGAATTACTAGCTTAAACCCGCGGCTCCGCTCGCGTGTTGGTTTATTATGATAGATAACGCGCGAAAAGTCTAATCGATTTTTTTAAAGAAATGTATTAAAAGTAATTTCTCTTTTACTGCTTCGTATGCTTATCCTTACAGAGAAATAGCTGAAGACATTGTAGCACGCATAGATCAAAGCTATGGTCTGTGGCATCACGTTTCGCTGTAAGTAACCTCCTTGCTGTATGACATAAAAGTTTTCTGGGTATTGTACCGCGTCATGATGTAAGGCTATTACTTATATAACCGACGTTTCGGCCAACGTTACAGTGACCTTCATCTGGGTTTCGCAAATGTCATCGCTGGCCTTCAGTCCGAATTTTTTTATAATTTGACGACTCTCAACCACCATATCTTCCACCCATTTATAACTATCGACATGGAACTGCTATGGTGTACAACGGGAGACTTCGGACAACAATTACATAATTTGCGCTCTGTAGTTTTCGCTGCAGAGCGAAATATTGACACACACACGCGTAGAATTTTATATACACCGATAATTTTCCATCTCAATATACTCCACCGTTTTATCATTATCCACCCTCAAGCAACAATGCTACCAATAAAACCATTTTCAAAGAGTAAATATAATTTTCAAAGAGTAATTATTGTTCCGCATTTCGCGTAATATTCTTCAGATTACTAAATATCTATCAGATCGCTATAAAACCGTGCCTAAAACTTTCTTTAGGTATAAATTAGTACTGTAAAAATATTTTAAGTCACTGCGTCTTGTCGTTCGGACGTGATAAGCGTACAACGAACAGACATTCACATTAATATATATAGATAAATAGCTATCCGATCGCCATAAAACCGTGCCTAAAGCCTTCCCCGGGTAGACATTAGTAACTGTACAAATTTTTAGCACTTTATGTCTTGTGGTTCAGACGTGATAAACGTACACCGACCAGACATTCACATTTATAGACATAGATTTGATCTGAGCTGAAGAGTTTTTAATAAATAGAACGCAGTACGTCGTTCTCAACGGAGAGAAGTCTTCACGCACGGGTGGATTTCTGACGTGCCCTTTCCTTTCGCAATGTAAGTTAATCACCTTGTTCATAAGATCGGAATTTCAGTGAGGCCTTTTTGCGGGTAATGCTGTGGTATATCGAGAAGCCACAACACTAGACAAGGATAATGAAATGCAGGAGGAGCTGCTTCGAATCTATGCATGATGCGGGGAATGGAAATTGAGTCTCAACCTTAACTAATATAAAGTGAAATGTCCATATAGAAAGAAAGATGCTTTATTATATGATTACGCAGGACCAGGACAAACATTGCCAGCTGTTAGTTGAATAAAATATCTACGAGTAGACATAAGGAACAAAAATGGAATAACCATATGAAATCAATCGTAGGTAAGTCAGATGCCAGACCACATTAATTGGAAGAATCCTCAGTAGTCTTAGTTCGTCAACAAATCAAAAAAGTTACAATGCACTCTTACAGTCGATGCGAAGTCTTGCTCATCAGTGTGGAATATGACGTAATAATGGTAACTGCCCCATCATGCAACGCATGACTAACGAGACTAATTAAAGCTATTTGGGACTGAGAGTACTTACAACAACATTGAGAGTGCAACAACATTTCACATCTTTACGAAACTGTTTGTCAGTGATAACACAAACAAAAATAATGAAAGGAAAGAATTTCGTCGATTACTACCTTTTCACTGTTCATACAATACAATTGCGTCGTTCAGCGAGACCTTACAATTCATTACTTCTACACTAGTAAACATACCCACAAGACTTTAAAAAAAAATTAATTTCTTCATGACTGGATGCTTGCTGTTGCCGCAAGTGTGGTTCAATTTAATGAAAGTCCAGCTCCAGTTGCATTTATTGGTGCTTTATTTAAGCCCACACTACCGATTTCGGCCTCTATGTTAGGCCATTTTCAAGTGTGACAAACCTGCATACTAATTTCTTAGATATCTTCAGCCCAGTAATTGACAAACGTTTTTAGAAATGCTCCGCAAGTTCGTGGCTGATTTTGAAACATCTACTACTGTTTGTAAACAGTACAATGTAAGCAATCAACGACGCGTCCAAACTGCTCTGGAGCCCGCACCAGCGTTCCTGGTTCAAATTTCACTCGCTAGAGGCTTGGAAGCCTCGTTCGTTGCAATTTTACATTTTACATCCTAAGAATTTTTGTACCTTCTTTAAACAATACAACCAACTATAATGTAAACTAAATCGAATACAATTGGCCTTAAACTAAATCATAATACTTGCTGTATCAAAATTTTAAATTGATGTCACGCCCACTTCTCACATAGCCTCATTGGCCGCTACATGTTCCGTTTTTACCCTGACATTTATAATATTTTGATATTGACCTTTGTATTTTATCAACTAATTTTTAGAATTTTATGCTTGCAATGATGTAATATCAGAACATGCCGATTATAATGATTTGGAATGTTAAATATGACACGCCCATTTTTCTCGTGTCGCCATTGGGCGCCAAAAGTTTTAAATTCTCAGAGTTCTATTGTTTTAATTACTTGACGTTGCTTTCTCTACGGCATAAAGTAAGTTTCCTTCTGCTCCTGTTCAATACCTTTTTATATATGTAACATTCTATCTTGTACCATGTAAGTTTTGTAAACTTATTGCTACACATTATATGCAGGTTTGTCACACTTGAAAATGACCTAACATAGAGGCCAAAACCGGTAGTGTGAGCTTAAATAAAGCACCAATAAATGCAACTGGAGCTGGCCTTTATTAAATTTTACAGATAGTATACATACATATATCAGAATTTACTCCAAAATTAGATCTTGGTACAACATAAATTTCATGGGCTATGACGTCAGAAAAGATGAAATACACAAAAATAACCCGCATTACACAACATATTGTAATATATTTATTCGTAATACATTACATTCACATTACCACCAACAACATTCACAACAATTTTGCAGAACTTACCTGACATTCCACTCTACGAACCCGGAAAATTATATTATTATACAACTCATAGTTCAAGATATACTTAAGGATTGAGCTGCATTGCAAAGGAACTGAAATTGACGAAGAATATCGCAGAAACCGGTGCACAGAGAGGGAAATGGAGTTGAATTAACATAAGAATACACACCACGACAACCCCTAGAAATAACGTCATTTTTATAAAAAAAGGTTGCGATCTTGGTTTACAAGTTCGTCTTGGAAGTCTTTTATATAAATACCAGCCTTAATGTCAGTCACCGGGACAGTCAGCTGGTGACGGATATTCTCTCTAGACGCACTCAAGCTCTCGAACTTAAATTCGCTCTCTCGTCGTGTTTCATCCTGCTGTCGATAACATAGCCGTAAAACGGTATTAGCTGTACGGTTCAACCATTAAAGGGAATCCACCTTCAAATAGCTGTAAAGCCTCGGAATTACTTCCAGAAAAAGCACTATAAAGTTCGTAATTGATAGCGACAAAACTGGACGAACCTAAGTATTTCTCCTTATTAACGGTTAACGGCCCCATAACTCAGGCATGCGTGTGAAGAGATTTGCATCTAATGTTTTCTCATAAAGCCGTTAACTTCCTAAGGGCAGTTAATTATCTCGCATTTTATCGCAATGTACCATCTTACGGATTAATCCAATAGATGAATGTGCAGTTTGCGATAGCACTTTTATTATTGGTATATCATAATCTGAAGTAACTGACATTACTATTTAGTACTGGGATACTGATTTCCATATTATGCAAGGTGAGCAGCAAATTATTTTGTGGATTACTTTCAAAGAGCATATGGCCGTATCCATAGGACAAACTTATTCAATTCAACGCTCTGATTGCATTTAGTGTCTACTGTACTGGTAAACTTTCACTGTTATGCATGGGTTACACAACAGCAAATGGTAGATTTCGGTGGAGCACAATCACTGCTATCAGGGCGTTTGTGGAGGAGAATTTGCGTAGGTGTTACAAAGATTGTAGCATCTATATCTATTCAGACAGCCAGGCAGCTCCTGCAACAAGGTCTAAAATTGTTGCAGAATGTCACAGGGTTCTGGTGGAGCTAGGGAAAGCAATAGAGGTAAACCTATTGTGGGTCCCTGGCCACTCGGGGATCAGTGGCCATGAACATGCCGACAGATTAGCCAGGATGGGGGCAGAGACTCCATTTATTGGACCGGAACCTGTCCTGACAATCACCAAGGCAATGATCAAATTGGAGCTACATAACTGGCTCAGAAGACAGCACGTAGAATATTGGACTAAAGTCCATCAACAAAAACATGGCAAGGTAATGATGCCAAATCCTTGTTTCAAAAAAAGCTCTGCAATCCTGAGTCTGAACAGGAGAGAGATTAGACTCGTGATTGGATTGCTGACAGGCCATGGGAATTTCAAAAACACCTACATACAATGGGAATAACAGAAGAGGACCCTAAATGTAGGCTCTGTGATGACGGTGATGAAACTGCATCACATCTGATCCTCGAATGCATTGCATTGGAGAGTAAAAGGCACAGACCCGAAGAAATTGTGTCTAATAAAGAATTGGTAAAGGGACTCCTTGCACTGTTCAAGGGCATCGGTTGGCTTTACTAGATATACAGGCAGCGATACCGCACAATAAACTTAGTTTCGGTGAGGGCAGTGGCGGGTTAGACCAAGACTGTTTTGGCTTCCCTGGAAAAATCAAATCAATCAAAATCGGTGGAGCACGGGACTACTCTCTCCCCAACGTTCTTAAATCTAGTTCTTGCGATAATTAGATAGACGGAGTTTCAACCTTCAAAGTATTCAGGTAGCGAATAATAACGTTACCAATTTAACTCTTAACAGAAAATTTGAAGGTGCTAATGAAAACCCTGGAAAGCAGAGCAAGAAATTTGGACTGCAAGTTAACACTACAAAATCGTAATGTATGATATATGCAAGAACCATCATCCAGAAATTCAGGAGTTAACAGTTGAGAACAATAACTACCGAAGAGATAAAAAAATTAATATCTTGGAGCTATATTCTCAAAACTTCCTCTACCGAAATGGAAATAAGTGCAAGAATATTAGCGAGTTAAACAACCACTCAACAACATTATCACTTTCCGGAAATTGTCACGACCCCTCAAAATAAGATTATTCCAAACATTAATTCTTTCTGCAATTCGATTTGGGTGTCAAAACTGGAGCACTAGCATGCAGGAACTAAACAGGCTCGCAATTTTTGAGAACAATGTTCGTGGAAAATATTTGGACCGCTACAAGACAGAATTACAGGGGACAGAAGGAGCAGGCAGAATATTGTATTAGAACACCTTTTCAAGCTACGGCCTTGATGGCCGCTCCCGCCAGGGGTTCAAGTCCTCCCACGGGCATGGGTTGGTGTGTTGTCCTTAGAGTAAATTAGTTTAAGTACTTAGTAAGTAGGAACTATTACCCATAGAAGATTGGTCCAATAAGTTTATAAATATTTGAATATTAAAACGTCTTTGAGCAAGCCATCGTAATAAGAAGGTGTCGGCATGATTTGCGGGTCGAATGGACGAGAAGCGATAGCCTAGGGCAGGGGTGGACAATTCTTTTCGGCTCGGGGGCCGCATTGTAGATGCAGAGGAAAGCTGAGGGCCGCACTTTCCAAACTGCATTCATTAGGAACCTTTGCATTTCACAAAAGGTATCAATAGCGCCATAAAAATCACAAAATATAAATAAGGTAGACATAGTATTGTTTAAATTAATTTATTTTGCTAATTTGATAATATCTCCAAGTTTACATAATTTCAGAACAAATTAAATAAGACAAATGCATCATATCTCACTGTTGCACAATTTATTTCAAATCGGGCGTGAGATTCCTACTTGAAGTTCTCATCAGAGGCTGCAAGTTAATGTCTGTCAAAGAGCTTCGGTACTTGCTCTTGTTGATCTTCAAGAAAGAAAAACTTCATTCACAAATATATGTATATCAAAATAAAGACACTATTTTCCAAGAAATTTCTTCATACATGGAAATGTTTCAGTCGAGAAAGACTGTAAAGAGTCACGTAGTGTCAGAGAATCGAACATTTCTTTCAGTGTGTGATCTGCCTACATGTCAGTAAGCTGTAGCACCTCCGATGCTGTGTGTACATCAGTGTGCAAATGAGGCACGAGTTTCTTAAAGTTCTGAAATCTTGTGAATCCAGGCGCCAAACTCTACAGATCTCTTATCTTATCAGAAACACTGTGTGTTTTCCTGGTAAAGGGAAATGGCAAAAATTGCCTTCATTTGCTTGCCTTGCAAACAAACTGAATTTGGATTTGAAAGATTTTACATGTGTCCACATTTCATGTGCAAACAACCCCTTTCCCCGCGATGTCACATTCAGTTCAAGCAATTTTTCAATTATATCAGCTGAAAACATCTAATAACTCCACTCCTCACATCCTATTTTTGTAACAAAATGGTGAGGTACCTCCTTCGTGTCCGGAAATAAGATAATTTCATCTTGCAATGCCGAGACTCTTTTTAACACTTTCCCCAGATTCAACAATCACACACTGTTATCATAAATTACATTCTCATACTTTGAACCTACGGCCTCAAGAAGAAATTTGTGAAGGAGCGCCCTTGCTCTGATTGTCTTCACAATGCAAACAACAGAATCTACAACATGCTGTAAGTTCAGTGCCATTTCACAGAGCAATGAAGAGCCAGGATTTCAATCTGTGACTTGTGCTTGTAATTATTTCTTAGTTTGATCATACTTATATTTTTCCCACTGAAAGCTCTGGCACCATCTGTTGTCATGTACACCATTTTGTTCCAAGACAACCCACTCCATTCTTATCACAAAATTTTCTTTAATTATGCGGATAGAGTAAAGGCTTGTGCAGTGAATTCTTTATCTGTGCTCTCGTCCATTGCGAAAGAAAACGAAACAAAATCTTCACTCAGTATTCAGTTCTTCTGAAAGTCAATGTACCGGACTGTAATCCTCCTTGAGAATGAAATACTTCCAGGTTTGGTTTTAACATCGGCACAAAATATGCTTGCACACACTACCGCACACTGTTTAACAAATTCACCATCCGCAAGGCTTGCTACGTTTAGCAAAGTTAGAGGGGTCCTTGAAGCTAGCTTCTGTAGCTCTATATTGGAGCAGTGTTTGCTTTGTAAATAATGCTTATAGCTTCTTCAGTCTTTTGCGATCTTGATCGGAAATTTTGTAACCAAATTCTCTGTGTTTTGTTTAGACATGTAGCTTCAGATTGTACTCCTTGAATATATTTGTTTTTCTTGACACATTAAACCTGCTGCTTTATTCCCTGTATCAACAATGAAATGTTTGTTTGTTCAGTCTTCGTACAACACACGAAACTATTAAACGTCTTTGTTTCTTCCGATAGTTTAATATTTAAGTCGGAAAATTGACATATTTACTGCCGCACAGACAAAACAGAAATAAATGATCAGGTCAGCCGGTAAAGCACTGCACGTCTTATTATGATACTCGGCGAGAAGACGGAACGTTCCCCATCTCCCAACGCGTTGATTGTAAATGAAGTTTGCGGGAATAGTAGGACCCGCCGTCACTGCGGTAGCTAATGGGCGTACCCCCGTAATCCACTGTGCCAGAATAACTCTGTCCGCGCAAATAGAATTTGGACTGTGGTTGCGTATGACATCCATCCTAATAGAAATTTTCGCTCGCGCCGGGAAGGAAACCTCGTTTTCTGGAAGATTTTTGGTAATGTCTTGGCGAGCCGCATGCGGCTCATCGGCCATTATTGATACGGATAGTAAAAAGACCATTGGGGCGTCCTAAGGAGTAATGGATTGACTGGATACGTAAACAACAACTTGAAAACTGGGCGAACTGCGAGTTAACAGGTAAAGAATCGGTCCATTGAATCTCTTCGGGTAAAGCATGGAAGTAAGTAACTACTAAAAGCAAAATATATTACTGTATTTTTGTTTCGAGTGCTATAGGCAGAGCAGCTACTGTATTTTATCTTACGAAATAACATTATTAACCTATTCAAAGCTGATAAACTACTGGCCATTAAAATTGCTACACCAAGAAGAAAAGCAGATGATAAACGGTTATTTATTGGGCAAATATATTATACTAGAACTGACAAGTGATAACATTTGGTGCATAGATTCTCATAAATCGGTACCTACAACAACGACCTCTGGTCGTAATAACGGTCTTGATACACCTGGGCATTAAACAGGACTTCGATGGCGTTTACAGGTACAGATGCCTATGCAGCTTCAACAAGATACCACAGATCATCAAGGGTAGTGACGAGTCAGTTGCTCGGCCATCATTGACCAGACATTTTCAGTTGGTGAGAGATATGGAGAATGTGCTGACCAGGACAGCAGTCGAACATTTTTCGTATCCAGAAAGGACCTACAGGACCTGAAACATGCGGTCGTGTCTTATCCTGCTGAATTGTAGGGTTTCGCAGGGATCGAATGGTAGAGCCATGGGTCGTAACACATCTGAAATGTAACGGCCACCATCGTTGCGAACAAGAGGTGACCGAGACATGTAACCAATGGCACCCCATACCATCACGCCAAATGATACGCCAGTATGGCGATGACGAATACTCGCTTCCAATGGGCGTTCACCAATGATGCTGTAAACAGAACCTGGATTCATCCGAAAACATCAGGTTTTGCCATTCGTCCACCCAGGTTCGTCGTTGCGTACACCATCGCAGGTGCTCCTGTCTGTGATGCAGCGTCAAGGGTAACCGCAGCCATGGTCTGCAAGCTGATAGTCCATGCTGCTGCAAAAACTGTCGAACAGTTTGTGCAGATGGTTGATGTCTTGCCAACGTCCCCACCTGTTGACTGAGGGATCGAGACGTGGCTGCACGATCCGTTACAGTCATGCGACTGTATCTCGATTGCTAGTAATACGAGGCCGTTGGGATCCAGCAGGGCGTTTCGTATTGCCCGCCTGAAGCCACCGATTCCATGTTATGCTAACAGTCATCGGACCGCGACCAACGCGAGCAGCAATGTCGCGATCCGATAAACAGCATTAGCGATAGTCTACAATCCAGCCTTTATCAAAGTCGGAAACGTGATGGTACGCATTTCTCCTCCTTACAAGAGGCATCACAACAACGTTTCACCAGTCAACGCACGTTAAATGCTGTTTGTGTATAAGAAATCAATTGGAAACTTTCCTCATGTCAGCACTTTGTTTGTGTCACCACCGGCGCCAACCTTGTGTGAATGCCCTGAAAAGCTAATGATTTGCATATCACAGCATCTTCTTCCTGTTTGTTAAATTTTGCGATGTAGCACGTCATCTTCGTGGTGTAGCAATTTTAATGGCCAGGAGTGTATTTTCCCTTTGAGGCGCGGTATGGAGACATCCACTAGGTTGTGGCTAAGCCACGTCGACAACATATCATTTCTTCCAAGTTTACTAATCCTGCAAGGATCGCAAGAGAACTTATGTGAAGTTTAGGAAGTAGAAGATGACGCACCAGCGGAGGTAAAGCGGTGAGGAAGGAACGGGAAGCATGCCGGGATATGTCAGTCGGCAGAGCGATGGGCAACACAAAGCAAAGTTCCCACGTTCGAATTTTGGATCCGACACAAAGTTTTAAACTGCCAGAAAGCTTCGTTTGATTTACATACTAAATTCAGTACTTTTGAAAACATTTTTGCAGAACACTAATCTTCACAAATAATTAAAATTAAAACGAATCTAGAGGGCATTCAGTTCGTTTTGTATTACATGTTTCGATCCTTTGTAAGCTCGTCCTTAGACCAAGTTGGAGCAGGAAACACTGGAAAACGTGAATGAATGCGTTATTGATAATTCGCCTTGGATGCAAATGTAAATTGAACACATTACCTTTTACTAAAGTACATCATGAAGCATGGATTGCGATTACTGCCCTGCGTACTCCATTTCTAGTTTGTGGCTATTTTAAATTCAGTATACAACGCAACAGCAAGTTGACAGGCCATATTTCATGTCGCCCGATAATAATATTTCGATGCAAATTTATATAGCAAACACGCTAGGCGGCGGGATTCGATAAGGGTGAAATTTATAATCTATATCCAAAAAGTCGATGTATTTAATTTGTCACTACGTTTTATGTTACATGATTAACACGATGAAAACTATGCCTGTACAAACCTCAGTCTGTTTAAACCATATTTAATACTAATATCACAAATATTTAAATTTTACGGGCCTATTGTACTATTTTTTCACAACCCATACAAAAGCGTCACATGTTAGTCCTTCAAAGTAGTCACCATCATTGTGTAGAACCCGTTGTCAGTGATGTACAACGCGTAGTATATCGTTATCAGAGCCTGTTCTGTTGATAATGTGAATGGAGCGGTCTACTGCCTTTCGAATCTCTGGAACAATTTTTCATCTTTGGAATCAAATCAAAGTCACAAGGACTTAAGTCCGGAGAGTATTGTGTATGGTACAGTACTTCCAGTTCCATCGACCGAACAGAGCAGCCACAGCTTGCGCCGTATGCGCCCGCATATTGTCGTACAAAATTATGTGTGGGTTGTGCAGAAAGTATACCCGCTTCTTTCGCAAAGCTGGTCGCACGTGAGGTTCCAAAAACGAACGGTAATAATCTTGATCCAACACGGTTCTTCCTGATTCGAAAACATAGTGCCACAGTTAGGTTAGACCGCTCGATCACAAGTGACTGTGTTTCCGTCGATTGTGTGCACGCCGGTGACGCGGGACGGGCGAGCCCATGTGCTCGGAGGTAAGGTAGGTATGTAAACAATGTGTGCTATCAGTATGCGTAGTGTTTCCACAGCAATAATGTCACTAATTAAGATACAACCCTTGTATGAACATCGCTTCCGGCCGCATGGCCGAGGGGACTGA
Organism: Locusta migratoria; assembly: GCA_026315105.1. Lineage (NCBI taxonomy): Eukaryota > Metazoa > Arthropoda > Insecta > Orthoptera > Acrididae > Locusta > Locusta migratoria. Next base: position 810,343,422 of record CM048744.1, on the reverse strand, counting down.
GGCGCTCCAGTCACGGTCTGCACGGTCACTACGATCGGGGGTTCGAATCCCCCCTCGAGCATGAATATTTGTGCCGTCCTTAGTCTTAGTTAGTTCATAAGTAGTTTGTACGTTTGAGGACTGATAACCCCGTACTTAAGTCCCATAGACTATACAAAGATTTGAACATCGCTGTCTGGAGATCAAATCTGACGTTAGTACAGAATTTATCTATTTCCAGGGATCCGTTCTACTGTGTAACGCTAAACGTAGCTCCACCGAAGCTTGTTCAACATTGATCTTAGTCGTCACGGAAGATGCTTGTCAACACCGCCAAAATGGGCTAAGGACATGATTCTTGAGCTTCGATGGCAGATATCAATTGATACACGATATTTGTTATCAAAGTTTTCATGTTGTAAAGATTTAAGTAAACAGGAGAATGACCTATATTGAAACTTATCCGAACACGAAAAATAGTTACTTACAGAAATAGTTTTGGGGTGATATAAGGACACATAGAAAGGGAAAAAATGGATGACGTTACTAAGGACTAGAGACAACTGTCATGGAAAGATGATTCTTTTGATTTTAATTGGAACAATATCAGAACAGATAGAGCTTGGTAACTGTGTTATGAAAATAATAATAATAGGACAACGAAAGCACTTACACATGAAGAGAACCAATTTTTTACTCTCCACACAATTATTACGGCACATTTCATCTTTAATAACCCCAGAATATTCGAAATCAATAATGTTAAATGGCTCTGTTGCCCAACAGTCGCCTAGAATGCTTTGAAAACTTACGGTATGCTTAAGGAATACAATGATGTTTAATGGTATGGTTGTGTTCTTTTATGACATGCAGTACAAATAACTCTTGATAGATGGAGAAAAATAATGAACGTTGTATGCAGTTTCGTGCCCGGAAACCATTATATCAGAGTCTACAAGGCAACCACTTAAGCACAATCACTATCTCCTCTTGAGTACTCGTATACAGTATAGCGGTAAGAACGTAGTTTCGGTTTAATCATCATGTCCATGCAGTTATCGCAAGATGTGTTCAGTAATTTAAAAAAAATAATATTACGAACTACAAAGTTACTGCGTCTCCAGCTGAGACAGCGTGTATGAAATTGTGGATCTTTATTGGGCGGTGTGATAAGTCATAAAATCCTCTATTCACTGCAAATATTCATTACGGAAGTGGCAGACAATAGATACCGTCAGTCGAATGGCGATTGACTCTTCCTCCTGTAGGGGGGCGACTGTCATTCCAAGTGCTAGATGTAAACTTTTACGTGTGAAGTAATAGATATATTAATCCGACCACTACCAAACTTCACAGGTTCACCCGCTGAGCTAATCTGAAGACATGACGAAGGTTTCAACAAAACTGCTCCAGCAGTCTTGGAGTCTTCAGGGAACATAAATACACACATCAATTTTTATAGGTAAGATTAATTTCCAAAAGTGATGAGAGCTATCTTGTTCCTTACTAGTTGCTGCTTGTTCTGATACCTACGTATTCTTTTCTGATTACTTCTCTTTCTAATGTCAGAAAAAGTAGTCTTTTACTATCCCTATTCGCTCTTCATAGATTGCTGCGTAGTCAGCCGACGTTAGGACTCAATCCGAACCTGTCTCATAGGAACCATGCTCTCAGTATTAACCGTAATGTTACTTAATTTCAAAGTCACTAAACAGTCTTCTGAGGCTAGTAATAAAGCCTCATAATTGGCATACCAGATTTAGACTAAATATCTAACCGTAACGAGTTAATATTTCCGATCTTTTAATGTAATTTCCATCAATATTCCCACGCGCTGTCTAGCTGCGAAGGTACCTCTTCGTCTGTTGGCATAAGAAAGATGGAAGAAGGTGTTAGACGTAAATCTATGTTCCGCGAGCTGTTAGTAGTAAATGCCGTTGAACGTCTTCTAGTCAACGTACACTTGACGCAAAAAAAAAGTTGGCCATTGCTGAATGCAACCCAACTAACGTAGCTGTGTTGCAGGTACGCTTCATATCAAACCCCTGTTGGGAAACAGTCGTTTCATTATACAAAATGGATACCACAAAGTACACTAGAGCTCTTCTTTAATTCAGTTAAAGCAGTCGTAAAATGATTACGTCACACAAACGTTGAAGAATGCCTCGCCTCTAATACTATGGTTCTTCGTATTTGTTGTATGGTTTACATCTGAACTGTCATAAGGATATGTGGTCTCAAGTAGACTCTTGTAGTGCCCCTTGCGTATAGTACAATGGCTGTGCGGTGGTGTGTATATAGGACCTGTAACACATTTTCGCTGTTTTGGTTGCATACAATCAGGTGCAGCCTACACATGGAAATTGAGGCGTGGCCCACATTTTTTGGCAGCTGGTGTACATGATGACAAGCTACAGTACAAATCTGTGACAGTAAGAACCGATGAGCGGTACGGGTTGTAGATTAGGTAGGAATTCTCATAGAGGGGACTCTACAGTTATGAGGAAAGCTGTTACAGTTGTAATCTAGTTAGAAAAGCAATAATGCGGTTACCACAAATGCAGTCAGGGTCTTCAGTCCTCTTTGGTGGGCGTTTACGACGTAACGAACAATAGCAGTACTATAGAAAGACATCCTATGAGTATCGGGATAACAAGGGAAGAGACGGAGTTGCATGGAGCTTACCCGAAGCTGATAGCAATTTACACGGATCTGCCACTGAAGTTGTCAGCCTGAAAACTCTCTCTTCATACAAAAACCAGGGCTTTAAAAAGCTCGCGTGGGAGCAGTAATTTTTCCTACATTCCTTGGCAATGCAAATCCTGTTGGCTTCTGACTTGTTTCAGCCAATTTAACGAGCGACTTGCAACCTCTGTGAGGCATCTAACGAACCAAGTTTCAGATCTGTTTTCCTCCGCTACCGCTTAGGTGAGAGTGCCATTGGTCTAATACGAAATCCGTACTTGGTAACAACAGCGTTCAGCTAAAAGCAAAGTACGTTCAGAAACAACAATGTTTCTCGTGCATCTCATACTCTTTCCCATCCCATTGATGGGAACCGTAAAGTTATTCATTTCCCCCTCTCGTTGCTGCTCTCATAGGCTTCTGTTTAATACGTGTATTAGGACGCGCTTGTTGCCGTCCAACCTCAAAAAAGCACTTGAACTGTTTGCTTTTGCAACAAAAATACCTAACAAATTAACTTAGACGTCTGTAACTGGCGTGTATGCTTGCTGGAACTTTCAGGTATAACTAGTCAATGTAGTCGCGCCGCAGGCTACTAGCAACTGAATTCGATTTTCCTCGCGCTCGTTCGAGCATGCCATGCTCAAAATGCCTGACCGTCGACATTAGTAACCCGATCACCGCCTGATCACCACATAAAGGAGCATAATTCATGAACACATGGAAAATATTGTAGGCAAGGCGAACTAGAGAGCACGTTTCATTGACAAAACACTTGTTGTTGTTGTGGTCTTCTGTCTGCAGACTGGTTTGATGCAGCTCTCCACGCTACCCTGTCCTGTGCAAATCTCTTCATCTGAGAATACGTTCGGCAACCTACATCCTTTTGAATCTGCTTACTGTATTCGTCTCTCGGTCTTCCTCTACGATTTTTACCGCACACACTTCCTCCTAATACTAAGTTGACGATTCCTTGATGTCTCAGACTGACCTATGATATGAAGAAAATCCAGAGAAGGGCAGTTCGATTTGTTTTATCGCTATACAACGGAGGAGAGGGTGTCACGGAAATTATGCCAGAGGTGGGGCGGAAGTCATCACTGGACAAGCTGTTGTTGTGGAGAGATGTACGAGGCGCGTCCAGAATGTAAGTTCCGTTTCAATTTATCTCCGCTGCAGCGCTGCGATTGCAGTTCCGCACATGCCCTGTAGACGATGTGTATCAAGGAGAAGAACGTGCGCCATTTGGAGATCGCTGTCAGTTACGTACGCTTTGTTGTGCTTGTTTGAAATGTCGGCGTTGATTGAAAATCCCGCCGCCTCTGAAATAAGGTCGGTGATTCGCTTTCTGAATGCGAGGAAAGTGAAACCAAGTGAAATTTATCGGCAAATTTGCGATGTTTAAGGACCAAATGCGATGAGTGATTCGATGATGAGAAGATGGGTCCGACAGTTCAATGGCGGGTGTAGTGATGTGCACGATGAAGAACGAAGTGGGCGTCCACCTTTAGTTACAGAAGAACTTTCATCTGTTCCTACATCTCACGTCTTTCCTTGGCGGTCATCACTTCACCAATGACGACGAGCTGAAAGAAACTGTTTCCAACCGGTTGAAGACACAAGCGGCAGATTTCTATGAAGAAGGTATACAAATGCCTGCAAAATTTCGGCAGTTATGTGGAAAAGTAGTTTAAGAGTTTCTAACGTCCATCACCTCTTTTCGGAATGACTCAAACTGAGCCCTAACGTTTTCCTGAATTACGGAAAGTTTTGTTAGTTCACAGTCTAAAACAAAGTCATTCCACTGTAGGTGAAGTTGAACTTATATGCTGGCTGAAGTCTATTGCGTTGTGAGTTATCTTCGGCATTCACTAAAGAAATTGATTCTACAGGATCTTCTCATAAATTAAAACCATATTAGTTGATATGGAAACGATTTTATTTCCACTTAAACATTGCACAATCAAGAAATGCAGCAGCAAGCCAACAGAGCTGCTTACAGGTTTCTGGCCACTCACAAACTCTATCCACGACTAAACAAACAATGGTTTCTCTCAAACATCTTTCTACGTAACTACGTAATAATATTGATGACAAAGTTTTGTAATTCACTATTAAACAATATTCTTTTACATAAAATATGCCAAAATACCGAAATTAAAATATTACATTTAAGCTTTGACTATTTATGTCAATGTATGTACTTGTTTCATGAAATTTGTATTTAAATGTAGTGCACAAATTTAACGTCATCCTTTTGACTAGTATTTACTGTGCTCAAATTATTTACATTATGTGTGTTTTCGAAATGCACACATATTTGTTTGGCCAGTAGTGTGTAGGCGTACTATTATTGTGACATGGTATTTTAATGTGTTTCGGTTTGCGGTCAAATTATTTATTAATACGGATTTGTTTATGGTTGTCGTAGTTTTGTTAATTTCGAAGATAGTTTCTTAGTACCAAACGGATTATTAATTTTAGTGCATGAAAAATTATCAGTATTTAATTTAGGATCTAGTGATATATAAAACATGGTCTGCCCTAATTTATTTAAACAAAAGGTATATATGAAATCATGTTGTGCAATAGTTTATAACATGTAGCATTATTGTTTTTATACAAATTAGTATCATATAGGTTCAGCAATTTCCGAAACTAAGTGTAATGCATTTTTAGTGTTTGCAGCTATTTTTTTACGAAAGTATAAAGAACTGAAAATTATGTAAAAGGTCAGCTAAAGTTATATTTAAATGAACGTACTATTTCTTAAAAGCGTTTTATTAGTAGTGTTAATAGAATTCCAAACAGAAGGCGAAAATGTAAATATCACATGTCCGGTAATGAAGTTTTACTTTAGCTATCAGATATTTCGTGTTTCTATGTTGGCAACTGATTTTTAGGAGTTCGCAACATAGCAGAAACGTTACAAGTTGTAGAATTTTGTGCTATAAAAATTTCTTCTGTATCTGTGTACAATTTCTTTTTATTACCAAACGGAACTTACTTTCTGTACTCGCCTCATATTTGCATGTTCTTCAACAACCACTTAGTGGCCTTAATGCAGATGCCTCAAGTATTTACCTAGAAATGTGTGGAAAGGAAAATGTGTCTCAATTAAATATCTAGAAAGCCATATTAAAAACAACAATAGCTTTACTACAGAAACTGCTGCCGCGCGTGAATATCCGAGCGGTCTGGAGCGCCACGTTACGGATCGCGCGGCCTCCTGCGTGGTAGGTTCGAATCCTCCCTCGGGAATGGATGTCTATGCTGTTCTTAGGTTAGTTTAACTTAGTTTAAGTAGTTTGTAAGTCTAGGGACTGATGATCAAAGTAGTTTCGTCCCATGGAATTACAAACATTTTAACAGAAACTACAGCTCGTGTAGCTCAACTATTGTCTATGGAAATCCCATGATATCAAACTAAAAACACAAACTACAGTTTACAAAACGGTAGTGTTACCCACCTTACTCTACTCCTTGGAAACCTTTTGCTGTTACAAATGTGACATTAGAAAGCTACCTAGCTGATATTTCATCTCAGGTGTCAGAAAAATTCTACGGGTCAAATGAGTAGGCCGTGTCCAAAACACGGAGACATTACTCCTGCTATTGAGGCTCTCATAATGAAATACGAGCTGGAATGGAGTGACCATGTCGTACGAGTGACTTACAGCAGAATACATACAGCAGTGTCCTACTCGGAGCTCGCGTGTGGGAAGCGGAGGCAGGGCGGCCAACACCTTCGCTATAATGGCACCATTGTGTGCCACCTCACAGCCTGTGTCACTCCGAGCGACCGCTGTGAGGAGCCGACATTGCACCGATCGGAGTGGCGTTCGACTGTCCAGAAGATCGTCGAACGTTTCGAGCAAATGCGCCTAATGATGCAGGACGCTAAACGAGAGTTCTGCAGTGTCAGCCCTAGCCAGTCTTCCTTGTACACTAATAATCAGTGGCGGCGCGTCCTATGTGTTCACTGGTTCAGTGAACCCCGGAGAAAAGAAAGTAAAAAGTGTTTTTCAACTATCTTCTTTTCATTCCTCTAACAGATCATTTTATACCCTACATTCAAAGTATTTTTATCGCATGAGTGACGTTTTACGTCGCGGAACCATATATACGAGTTGTAGCGCGGCAGTGGCCGCAGCGTTGGCATACGCATGCGCGGCTGAGGTTCAAATTCTCTTCTGAGACCCCAGGATGTAGCATGTGGGATCTATCGCGGCATAGAGAGGGGAGGGGAAACGCCGCTTTTAACACTGGCGTTGTAGCTGGTAGGGACGCCATCTCCTAGCGTCTCAAGCTCTGGCGGTTATTGACGAATGGTACCGAACCAAAGTCATTGGAGCTACTGCGCACGTCGCCTTGCGCATGGACAAATACTGCATGAAGGCCACTTCCGCCCTTCATATTTTGTAAAATTTTCTTTTGGCATTGAAGATTTATCAAAAACACATATTTGGTAAATTATCTTACAACTACCAATTAAAGACGCATCAACTGCAAAAGCTTTCAGAAGATTCATCATGAATAATAATAAAGCTGTAGTCGTGTGGTTAGCGGCATCGTGCTGAAGTGTCAAAGGTAATGGGTTCAAGTCTGACTGTAAGCAATTTATTTTTAATCCTACCTTACTTTTAACAGATACGGGAACAACAAAGTTTTTGCATATGTGTCGTGATTTTGGGGGTAAATGACATTCATACTATTCGTTGTAACAAATATTTAAGTGTTTCAAAAGAGGGTGGGGAATAGCAGCATTTGCGCATGCGTAATGTTAGGAGTGGCGCCTCTATCAAGTTTTGACCCCGGTTTGGAAATACTGTAGATCTGACACTGAAAAAAATGAACCCCCATTCCTGAATCACCAGCAGTCACTGCTCATTAACTCTGCTAGGCAACCTACAGCGCAGCTTGCGACCGGGTCTTCTAGGCGGAGTTCGGCTTTGCGAGTCACATCAGAGCCTACTACATTATGGTCACAGACAACAGACGCCGGCCGCGGTGGCTGAGGAGACTGAGGCGCTCCAGTCACGATCTGCACGGCCACTACGGTCGGGGGTTCGAATCCCCCCTCGGGCATGGATATTTGTGCCGTCCTAGTTCGTAAGTAGTTCATAAGTAGTTTGTAAGTTTAGGGACTGATGACCCCGTAGTTAAGTCCCATAGACTATACAAACATTTGAACATTTTGACAACAGACGGAGTCGCTGTCGCCGGGCAGGGCGAGAAGGACATCATCATAATCGTCGTCCTAATTATGTAAGGTTCAATTCTCTCACTGCACAGCATTCGGGAGGATGGTGGTTCAAATCCACCTCCGGCCATCCAGATTGAGGTTTTGCGTGATTTCTCTAAATCACTCCAGGCAAATGCCGGGATCGTTCCTTTCAAAGGGCACGGCCGATTTCCTTCCCCATCTTTACCCAAAACTCCGAGCGTTATCTCCGTCTGTAATGTACAAGCTGTCGAAGGGACGTTAAACCTTATCTTCCTTCCTTCCTTCCTTCTCACTGCACACTTAATATTGATAACCGATACTTCATTTTCAGTATTAATGTGACTTATTAATGTTACGACAGACTTGCACGTTGCTGAATTCCATTGCTGTCATCGTCGCTCATACTACTCGGCGAAACACGTCCATTTGAGCGTCACATGGTAACATTGTGATACACTGAGCAGCTGCGGACGTGAGCGCAGTGTGCATTGTTTGGCCTCGGTGCAGCGGTTAGCGGCCGCTAATTTCCGGCCGCTTTATACGGCACGTGGCGTGCACGTGGCGCATTGTCGCGGGACAATCCGTAATCTGAGGCGGTGCGCCGTTCCTACCTGGCTGCGTGGCCGCTGAATGCGCGCCCACGCGGCCGGCTGGGGAGCGCCCAATCACAAGATGCGTAATCACGGGCCGGCGCTACGTCACGCTTTTGTCTCCACTTCTGCTGCAGCTACTCTCTGCGGTCAATGGACGTCCACTCTCTGTCATTTGCAAGCACTCTCAATTATTATCTGCAGAGACAAAGAGGAACCAATTACAGTCCAATATCAAAAGAATGTTTAAAATGGTGTATGTTACTCTCAAGCAGTCATTACGATCCACTATTTCAAGAGTAGCTGACATAGCCGGTGGCCGACGGAGCTAAGGCTCTCCAGTCACAGTCTGCACGGCCACTACGGTCGAGGGTTCGAATCCCCCCTCGGGCATGGATATTTGTGCCGTCCTAGTTCGTAAGTAGTTCATAAGTAGTTTGTAAGTTTAGGGACTGATGACCCCGTAGTTAAGTCCCATAGACTATACAAACATTTGATTTGAATGCTGTGGACGCTAATAAGCTTTCTTACTTCCAACCCTTCTACTGAAGTTGGTGGTATGAATCTCCCTCGCAGGGATCGGGCTCGGCTGAATCGTTTTCTTAAAGGAGTAGGTAAACAAAGTACAAACGGAGATTAACACACGGTCGTGTATTTGTGGAACAGAAATTGTATGTATGCAACACTTAGTTACTACAGCCCCTTCAGTTCTTTATCCAAGGGGTTGGTCGGTCTTCCAACATAAGTAAAGCAGTTTGTAAATGACTTACCTCACTAGACATGGTTCTGTGACTGTTGATTATATCTACATGTTATCTATCCCCTGAAAGTGTGGTGTTGCACAAGTATAAAGTGCGCGCCACCTACTTTCGCCGCCCTCCGCCATGCACGCATGGCGTGGCGTTCTTACGATGACAGCCATGAGCGCCCTCTGCTAAAACTCTGCTCGTGGCCACCACTGGGCTGCATCGTTCACTTGGGACTGAGATAGGAACCAGTTAACACTTCGGATTTAGATAGGCACCAGTTAAGACTTGGCTATCGGATAGGCACTACGCAGGCCTCTAGCTCAACTATGTATCAGCATTCTGCAGTACTGAGCTATGTAAAAGTTTAGTATTTCTAAGTCTCTAAGAAATATATATCTCGTTCTAATTTACTCTAGTGTTTCTAGTTTCTGCTGTCTCACTTCCTGGTCACCTCCTACCTGCACAAGCGTGCATCCTTTATTCCTGTGTCGGTCTTTCTACTCGGCCACCATTTGTATTTTTTTTATAATTTACTTGTGTGTACGGCGCCAAATCGGTCAGCATGGCCACTACCCCGAACCCAAACTTAATGGATATTATTCAGTTACAGACGGCGCAAAATACGCAACTTCTCCAAGCTGTGTTGCAGTTGACGGCACAGGCTCACCAACAACAGCACCAGCCGTCGCTTCAGCAGCCCACACCTGCCGCTGCTCCCTACGTTCTGCCAGTACAACGAACGTGAGGAAGAATGGACCGACTACTTCGCGCAGTTTCAAGAACTCGTCGCGGATCATCAACTTACAGGTCAGACCGTGAAACATTTCTTCCTCTCCATCGTGGGCACTAAAACCTTCGTATTACTGCAGAAACTTTTCCCCCACGCATCTCCTGGTGATCTAGACTTTGAACAAATAGTAGATGCACTGAATGAGAATTATGATAGAATACTTCTCTTAGCTGTGGCACGGTACCGATTTTTCAGACTAAAAAAATTACCGGAGCAGTCACACCAACAGTGGATCACTGAGTTGAAGGGCTTAACCCGCAAATGTAAATTTACTTGCTCTTTTGGACTCTCTTATGGTGATGTTATGTTGAGAGATGCGATTACGCAGAACATTCAGGACCCCAGAATTAGAGCAGCAATTCTGAAACAGTCTGACCCTTCATTAGACAGTGTATTGCAGCTTATAGAACCACATGATACTTTTGACTTAGCAGATGTAGAAATGCAAAGCCACAATGTTAATTCAGTGCGCCGCAACGGACGTTTTCCTAACCGTAGTTCTCAGTATAGCACTAGTGATTCTTTAAATTCTACTGGCCCTGCTCAACAGACAGTGAACAGTAGCCAGTGTAAAAGTGCGACACAAAGGTCGCTCCGTCGTGTTAGAACAGTAATTTGAATAACGGCGCCTCCGTTCATTTCAGAAAAATGTTCGTAAGTCTTGCACCCAGTGTGTATCTCGCCACAAACGTGCGCATTGCCCTAGTCGCAACGCAACCTGTTATCAATGTGGCAAATCAGGACATGTACAGACAGTGTGTATGCAAAACAAACATTCTAGGAATGGTGCCGTTAGGAATAGTGCTTCGCACGATGCGAGAACAGTTCATACAGTAAATGTTATACACGCTGTGAACTTGGACAGTGTTTCTCTTGAATCTCAAATGCAAGATATTTTTTCTGCTCCTACGGCAAAACTATGTAGTGAGCCACGTCGCAAGCGCCGCCGAGCGCGTAAAAAAAATGTTCAAATGTTTGTATAGTCTATGGGACTTAACTACGGGGTCATCAGTCCCTAAACTTACAAACTACTTACGAACTAGGACGGAACAAATATCCATGCACGAGGGGGATTCGAACCCCCGGCCGTAGTTGCCGTGCAGACAATGCCTGGAGCGACTTAGTCCCCTCAGCCCCCGCGGCTTGCTAGCGCGTAAAACTGTGCAACGGAAAAGGGTTCGGGACAAGCATAATGACTATGTACAGTTCAATCATGTAGTGAACCTGGTGCCTTCTGCAACTACTCATTGTAATAGTGCCCAGTACTGTGTAGCTAGTGACAGTAGACTTGATGTAGCTACTCAAAAGTTTAGTGCAGTCGTTAGTGAATCTGTAGCCGGCTCGCATTGCGCGGACGCCGATCCGGCGCTAGTGCCATCTATTGACAGTGTTGTTAATCCGTTTTGTGCCGATTCTGCGCCGCTTACTTCATTACGCGGCCCGCGCATGCACGAGCGCAGCAAATAAGCTGTATCAGACGTTGCCCACATTCGCGCACCTGTCGAGCGCCACAAGCATAAACTTTTTGTGACTCTTTACATAGAAAATAACACTGTGAAATTTTAGCTAGATACTGGTTCCGCTGTCACATTAATAAATAAAGATACTAATGAACTTCTGGGTTCGCCAAAATTGTCGCCGTCTCAACAAGTGCTAATAGCATATACAGGTCAAAATATTCCCGAGCTAGGAACGTGTAGCCTGCCCGCCTCTTTTCAAGGTGTAACAAAAACAGTTTCTTTTGTACTTCTTCAGGCCAAATCTACACAGAACATTTTTGGACTAGATATATTTGACGTGTTTGGTTTATCAATTCAAAGAGATGTGCTTCAAATTTCGTCAGTAGTGCTTCAGGACAAAATCAATGCATTGTGTGAAAAATATAGTGATTTGTTTTCGCCAGAACTAGGTTGTGCATAAGACTTCGTGGCACATGTAAGTTTAAAAGAATCTGCAGTACCAAAATTTCTTAAAGCTAGACCAATGTCTATCGCAATGCGTGATAAAGTTGCTGACGAACTTCAACGTTGGCAAGACAGTGGGGTGATTTCTCCTGTTTCTGCGAGTCAATGGGCCTCGCCTTTAGTAATTATAATGAAGCCGTCAGGAAAACTTCGTCTTTGTGCGGACTTCAAATCAACAGTGAACGGTCAAACAGTTGTCGACACTTATCCCCTGCCCAGACCTGACGAACTTATGGACAAATTAGGACAGTCTCGTTTCTATTCTAAGATTGATTTAGCAGAGGCATACTTACAGATTTCGCTTGATGACGAGTCAAAAAAAATTTTTCGTCATTAATACTCACATGGGCCTTTTTCAATTTCAACTCCTACCCTTTGCAGTTCTTCCGCTCCCGCTACTTTTCAGCGCTTTTTGGAACAGCTGACAGTTTCTGTACTGTGCTGTTCGAACTATTTAGATGATATTGTGGTCTCAGGACGCACAGATGAAGAACATTTATCAAACCTGGCGTGCCTTTTCAAAGTGTTGACTGCTGCAGGTCTACGTTGTAATAAAGCAAAGTGTTCATTTTTCCACACTGAAATAGATTACCTAGGCCATGTGATTAATGCCCAAGGACTCCATCACTTATAGTCACATCTTCGAGCAATCAGACTTGCCTCCTCCTAAGAATGTGCACGAATTGCAAGTAGTAATGGGAAAGCTTAACTATTATTTCAGGTTTATTCCCAATGCCTCTCAGATTGCAGCTCCACTGCATCACTTACGTAGGAAGAATGTTCCTTTCTTATGGTCTAAAGATTTCCAAGTTGCCTTTGACCAATTAAAGTCTGCACTACTCAGTAATGCATGTTTGATTCCCTTTGACCCACAGAAGCCTGTAGTGCTAGCAGTGGATGCCTCGTCATACGGTCTGGGTGCAATATTGTCACATCATATTGGTTCTCACGATCGTCCTATTGCATTAGCATCCAAGCTACTGACGCCAACGCAACAGAATTACAGTCATATATATACATGTGGCGGCTGTTCCGAGAGAACAGACGTCACTTCAGATCCTGCAGTTGTTATTATTCAACATTCATAGAATATATGACATCAACTGCGATTGGGCAAAGCTGAAAATGTGTACCCAGCCGGGATTCGAACCCGGGTCTCCTGCTTTCTAGGCAGTTGTGCTGACCCCTACACCACTGGGGACACAGTGATCACAGCACCTGCAAGGACAACCTAAGCACGCCTCCCGTCAGATACAAATTCCCAGTTTCGCCCTGCCCGCAGTACTCAAACTCGTAGTTATGAACTAATTGCCGTAAGAATCTGGGAATTTGTATCTGACGGGAGGCGTGCTTAGGTAGTCCTTGCAGGTGCGGTGATCACTGTGTCCCCAGTGGTGTGGGGGTCAGCGCAACTGCCTAGAAAGCAGGAGACCCGGGTTCGAATCCCGGCTGGGTACACATTTTCAGCTTTGTCCAATCGCAGTTGATGTCATATATTCTATGAATGTAGAATTACAGTCAGATAGAAAAGGAGGCCTTAGCAATCATTTGTGGCGTCACAAAGTTTCATCATTATTTCTATGGTAGAAAATTCTATTTGCTGACAGACCACAAGCCTCTCACGTCGTTGTTCTCACCCACAAAGCCGATTCCGCCACGAACGGCACAAAAGCTTCAGCGATGGTCCCTGATACTGTCTAATTATCAGTATGAGATTTTGTACCGACCTACCACTAAAGATGCCAACGCGGACACACTTTCCCGACTTCCGGTTGGCCAGGATGTGTCGTTTGATTCTTCAGAAGTGGCATGTTGTCAGATAGACTCCAGAGATGCTTCTGCTGTCGCAGACTTCCCTTTGAACTCTCGTCGGGTTGCACAGGACATACCGACAACGATCAAACAAGAGTGATCGTCCCTTGTTCCCTGCAACGAGAAGTGTTACGCCTCCTGCATCAAGGACAATGGGGTATTGTTAGGACAAAGCAATTGGCCAGACGTCATTGTACCTGGGTTGGTATGGACGCTCAGATAGAGAAAATGACGTCACAGTGTACAGTTTGTACGGAGCATCAGGCGGCTCCTCCGCAACGTTTCTCAGACTGGCCACGCCCCAAGGGACCATGGCAACGTTTACACATTGACTTTGTCGGACCTTTCTGGAATACCCGCTGGTTAATCGTTGTAAACGCTTTCAGCAAGTTTCCTTTTGTGATTGCCATGAACTAAACGACGGCGCCTAGTACAATCAGTGCCTTAACATCAGTGTTTTGCCTGAAACTATTGTCAGTGACAATGGACCTCAGTTTGTTAGTGCAGAATTTCAACAGTTTTGTCGTGTGAATGGCATTCAGCATATCACCACCGAATGTTTTCGCCCTCACTCCAATGGTGAAGCAGAACGTTTCGTTCGAACATTCAAGTCTCACATGGAAAAGATGAAAGGTTAGCACTCCAGGCAGCAAGCTCTTGAAATTTTCCTGTCTACATATCGGTGCATGCCACGTGACGGCCCATCTCCTGCCGAGCTGCTACACGGCCGACGTCACCGCACTCTCCTTCATCTGCTGCAGCCTCCCACGCACCGAGTCGGTTCGTATGGCGCTACGCGTTTTCAGGTTTCTACGCCGGTGCTGTACAAGGTGTTTACTGAGAAGAACCGTTGGTTGCCGGGCACCATTCAGCGCGTGCTCGGTCGCAATATGTATGTTGTACTTTCTTCCACAGGGTTGGAGCTGCGGCGCCACGCAAACCAATTGCGCCTGCACATGCCGCGCGATCCTCTGGTTTGTTGATTCCAGACCCAGTTCACCGCCAGGGAGCACAGACACTTCGTTCGCAGCCGGGCACAGCGTCCCCGGACTACGAGATCCCCATGGAAGTCGACACGCCTCCGACGCAGTCGTTGCCGCCGCAGATGACAGCGTCGCCGAGAAGGACTCCGGGACCGTGCGGGCTCCCCCAGTTCGGGCCACGCACCTTCCCCTGGTTTTGGTGGGTTTCCCGGGGGATCGCAAGGTGTATATGGGGCGCGGACGGCGTCTCGATCCCAGCCTCAGCCACGACGCCCTTCCCACCAGTAACGCTCCCGCCCAGGTCCTCCTCCCAGTACCATCGCCGTGGCCCTCAGCCCTACGCCACGACGACGCGTCGGTTTAGGGGGGGGGGGGGGGGAGGTGTGGTGTCGCACAAGTCTAAAGTGCGCGCCACCTACTTTCGCCGCGCGCCGCCATGCACGCACGGCGCGGCGTTCTTACGAAGACAGCCACGAGCGCCCTCTGCTGCAACTCCGCTCTTGGCCATCACTGGACTGCATCGTTCACTTGGGACTGAGATAGGAACCAGTTAACACTTCGGATTTAGATAGGCACCTGTTAAGACTTGGCTATCGGATAGACACTAGGCAGGCCTCTAGCTCAACTATGTATCAGCATTCTGCAGTACTGAGCTATGTAAAAGTTTAGTATTACTAAGTCTCTAAGAAATATATATCTCGTTCTAATTTACTCTAGTGTTTCTAGTTTCTGCTGTCCCACTGGCTGGTCACTTCCTACCTGCAAAAGCGTGTATCCTTTATTCCTGTGTCGGTTTTTCTACTCGGCCACCGACACCTACGACGGAAACGAGATACAGAAGCGTCGACGAGGCTGGGACACAAAAGAAAGAACCGTGAACAGGAAATACAATAGTTTAATATGGTGACTAACAAGACTCATACGATGATAATAATAACAATAATAATATATTGTTAGATTCAACGTTTTCACTGTAATACTTGAAATGTTATACAATAAAAAAATAATCCTTTTTGAAAAACTACGTTTAGAGGACACAAATGAGTTAACAGGAAAGACTTTACTGTTGAATTTTCTCTCAAAAACGAAAACAGTAATGAATATAGGAAACACGAACACTTGGTGTTTAAGATTTGATTGTATGGTATTTATCAAAGATGTGAAATATAAGCCATGATTACAAAAAGGATGTTTCACCATAATGATATATTTATAACTTTTAAAAGTGGTATAAATGCGACGTTTCACACAAGTTTAGTTCACTGTTGAATCACAAATTAAATCTACTGTAACTGCCCTGATTAATAAAAATCTTGCTTTAATTGTGGAGCCTGCACTAGTGCTGATGAAATGTTTTGGTTGGTAATTGTCGGATTTTAACGTTTGGTAATGATAATGGAATTAATTGTTGACTACGAATCTTGGTATCCGCAGTAGCCATTACGCTCTCGGTAGCGTACAATTATCCACACCGTGCAGGAAAACTTGCATCTTCATATTTATGTCTTTCTGAGACGACTTTACCGTAAACTGTGCCATATTAAATGTGATCAACACTATAAGGAAATGCAGTCCGAAAACAAAGGAAGTAGGTTACAGTACAGGTGCGGTTGATAGAGAAAGTAGAAAAGACCCAATGGAGAGCAGCGAGCTTCGTTACGGGATCATTTGATAATCGTGAAAGCATTACGGAGATAATCGATAAACTCCAGTGGAAGACTGCAGGAGAGACGCTCTGTCGTTCGGTACGGGATTTTGTCGAAGGAGTATACAATACAAGTGTTTGTTAAGCTTATGGGACTTAACTACGGGGTGAACAGTCCCTAAACTTACAAACTACTTATGAACTACTTACGAACTAGGACGGCATAAATATCCATGCCCGAGGGGGGGGGATTCGAACCCCCGAACGTAGTGGCCGTGCAGACCGTGACTGAAGCGCCTCAGTCCCCTCGGCCACTGCGGCCGGCTGTCGAGGGAGTCTAGCAGTATATTGCTCCCTCCTACGTATATCTTGCGAAGAGATCATAAAGATAAAATCAGAGAGATTAGAGGCCACACAGAGGCATACTGACAATATTTCTTTCCGCGAACGATACGGGACTGGAATAGAAGGCAGAACCGATATTGGTACTCAATGTACCCTCCGCCACACACCTATCGGGTGGCTTGCTTAGTATGATGCAGATACGGACGCAAAGCGACACACGTCAACTCACATTGCCAGTTTCCCACAAAGCGTCCTGTTTCGCCCCTCCAATACGTTCACCAGTAGCCTAACAGGCCAGTCCAAAAACTTTCAGGAAGCTGAATTTCTGCTGTGTTATTAGGACATATTAGAGTAGTATTAAACCAAGTTTGCAGCTTCGAAATTCTTTAGCTTAACTTTTAAGAGCCAAAAACCCTCGACATTTTCTGTCATTTTTCTAGTTTTGGCTTATAACACGTGAAGGGTGGTTTTATTTACGAAAAGTCACTCATACCTCTATTAATGTAGATAAAATATTCTAAAATTTAAGCCTAATCGTAGATCTTTAAGTCCAATAGTTTCCGAGATACTGGACTTCAAAAATTGACGAATTTCTCCAAAAAGTTTAAATTTTCGATACGTCATCTTTCGGCTAGAATATTGGCTCTGATGATAATCCCATGGGGAAAGTTATACAAAAAAGGTTATAGAGCAGTTATTTAGCTTTAATCTAAGTACAGAACGAAGTCCTTATCCAAAATAGATTTCTAGTTATCGTCATCAATTAAATTGGAAAAAATCAGAGTATTCAATAAACTGACGCAGACGAATTGCAGTCCTTTTATCCTATATATGTTAAACAAAAAGGAGGAATTACTCATTGACGAAGATTATTAACACATTGAACATAAATATGTGTAATTTATGTTTTAGTGCATACCAATCTATTTGTGAAAGTGGGTATTGCTGTAAAAAACAACGAAAGCCTCTCCGTTTATGGGTATTGGTCAGCCTTCAAGGGATTGGGACTTTCGTTCTTAGCGAGGCCTTTTGTTGTGTGAAGGATTCCCCGGCCCCCTCAATCCCTCACTCCGAGTGGTGACTTAGCGGGTGTTCTCTCCTCCCTCGCAAACTTCTTGTCTCCGAGGTCATCCCCACTACACCCAGTCTGCCCTCATAAATGGCCGTATTCGGATCTGTGAAGAATGTTTCAAACAAAAATCGTCTAAATATCAATCGTGGTTGTGTTTTAAGTACTTTCTTTTTTACAATATGTCGGAGCTACCCCCGTCGGGTGTTTGTTTCATATGTCAGGAAGTGCTTGGAGAAGGAACAGTGAAAAAACGCGGAATTCAGACGCTGATAAAAGTATCAGAAACGTGGGCTTGAAGTTAACATGAAGTTTTTGTGCAATTTAAACGAAGTGACCGTACATGAGGCATACAGGAAAAGATACACTGCGGAAAGTAATGTGAAAGCATCTGTCCAGCAAGGAGGAGATGTTTAATCTGCTTAACCATCGTATTCGCGTGGGGAAAGGCTGAGAAGTGCGTCGGGTTTAAGGCGTCACATCATTGGAGATTGTTTCCTTTGTCGTGAAAAATTCTCCAAGGAATATTTCGAGAAGCAGATAAAATTGCCTAAATATCTACGGAATGGACTCCATCAAGTAGAAACATTGGTAGTGAAAGAATCAATTGTGGAAAAAGCTAGACAAGCTGGTGAATGGGGGCAACAGCTTCTTCAGCGTCTTTCATGTATAAGTGAACTTTTTGCTGCTGAGGGTAAGCACCACAAACATTGCTACCTAAAATTGCACTCCTTGTCGCGATCTACTGGGGCAGGAGGTAAACGAGGCCGTCCTGAACATCCCCTCCTTATCGAAGGTATGGAGCGTATATATGCATACCTTACAGAAATAAGAGAGAAAAACCATTTTTCCATAAGTGACTTGATTGCAGAGAACTTCACAGGTGATTGCAAACCAGCAGTTGCAAGTGGTGAAGCTCACCTAAAAAGGGATATGGAGAAAAAAAATATTTTTCTGCAGGTTGTTCCGTATCACAGCCCAATCTTAATGTTCACAAGCATTGGACAAAACAGTCTTTCTGAAAAGTGGTACAATGAAAGTCGTAGCGCTTCTGCTGAAGAGCGGCTTAGTGTTGTCAAAACTGCAGTAGAGATTATCATGCGACGTATTCGTTCCCAAACATTCGACACTACTCAATATGCCCCGTCAGATGCCTTTATAAAAGGCGCAGAGGAATCAGTTCCTGGTTCTCTGCAACTGCTGCTTCAACACATTGTTCTGAGAAACAAACGTTCTTCTCTCAACCCAGCACCCTCAGCAGTGCTGAAGCTGATGTCGCGCAAATGTTGGAAAGGGTTTGGTGGCGGCACATGCTCATGGCAAAGAGCAGGGCTCAAGTGCTCTGTTCTTTGCCGAATCTGCCAGGGCAACACATGCTGCAACGCCCCGAACGTCTCGGCAGATTCGGAAGAGGAAGACGAAGATGTGGACGAAACAACTCCATTTACAGGGCTCCAGAAAACAACGGAGCCCGAGCCAGGAAGATAGAAAACCTGGCATTCCCGTTAAAACGAATGGTAAGGGACATTTTGAGGAGGTACCTACTTCATTATATTTTAGTTCGTTGAAGCTTCAAAATCGAGAAGTAGCGCATTACATTACTACAAGTTTATGTTGTGGTGTAAAACTGTTGCAGGAGACACCATGCGTTTCCTTCGAACCCCCTCGGCCACCTCAACACTGACCTCGACGTACCACTTACGTTTTTACATGTACATTGTGTAATAAGTAGTACTACCTGTAAATAAAAATCTGTTGTCTTAAAAATTAATCATCTGGACCAATGTATTGAACTGTCCGGTTTTCCCAACTTTTAGTTTTTTAACAATAACTTGAAACCTATTAGGCATATGGACTTCGTTCTGTACTCAGATTAAAGCTAAATAACTGCTCTATAACATTTTTGTTTGTGACTTTCCCAGTGGGGTGATCATTAGTGCCAATATTCAAGCCGAAAGGTGACTAAATTCGAAAATTTGAACTTTTTGGATAAATAATTTTTGAAGTCCAATATCTCGGACACTATTGGACTTACAGAGCCGCGGTTGGACTTAAACTTTGGAATATTTTATCTACATTAATAGAGGTGTGACTGACGTCTCGTAAAAAAAACACCTTCACGATCTATCAGCCGAAACCAGATAAAAGACCCTAAAATTTCGAAGCAGCAAACTTCGTTTAATACTACACTAATATGTCCTAACAACCTACGAAAAATTCAGCTTCCTGTAATATTTTTGGACCGAAACATATGTCGCGACTGCCGGATAATCCATGCAACCGACTTGAGCTCCGGAGTGGGGACGCTTGAACTAAATTTATTTTTTTACTCCGTTATTATATTACCTAGGGCACCTGACAGTAACAATCATACTTCATCATCTACTAAAGCGCATTCTCTTCTTTACAAAGTACATTTAATGTATCAGCAAAATTCGACGGCTCTGTGTCTGAGGTGCAACGTTACAATGATCGCCTCATGAAAATTATTTACATAGCAGACTTCTTCAGTGCCTATGCTCCGCTAACTGGCCTGAGGGCATAAACCAAAAATGCCTTCTGGGCAATGCTCGACAAGAAGACTGCTGAAGTCCCAGCAGAAGATCATATCATCATTGCTAGTGACCTGAATGGATACGTCGGACAAAGAAAATAAAATCATGCTGCCCATGGTGGACATAGATATAGAGAAAAGACTGATGGCGGTCAGAGAATCCTAGATTATACCGAATCTCATGATTTGATCAAAAAGCGTGAAACCCATAATTACATACTATGGTGGCTCGAACAAAAATCAGGTTGAATATGTCATAATAAGACGTTGTAACCTTAAAGATGTGTTACATACGAAATTTGATCCATATGAAACTGTTGCAATGTAACACCGACCAGTAATCTGTATGCTTCGAATGAAACCATCAAGATCTGGGTGTTCGGCCAGAAACGGACCTTCGAGGATCAAATGGTGACGCTTCAAGCAAAGGGTTGAGGTTATATCAGACATTAACACGCTACCAATTACCACAGTTGAAGACAGCTGGAGTAAAATAAAGATATCCGTTCACGAAGCTGCACGCTCTATTCTCGGAACAACGAAACCGGGACGGCGAAGGATACGTGGCTTTGGAATGACAATGGTAAAAATACCATACTCAAGAAGAAAACATTGTATCATGAGTTTGTTGCAGATAAAACACCGTCCCGTTGTAATGCCTACAAAGAAGTCCGTAGAGAGGCGAAAAACGCCTTTGCACTCACAAAAGCAGGCAAGTATTCAGTGCTCTATGCGAAACTTGACACGCATCGAGAAGAGCGTGACAGCTATCGACTAATCAAATCAAAGCATCGAAAAGCGGAGGACATTCAACATTATTATGGTATTAACAATGAAGAGGGCGACCTGCTGGTTGACTGAAACAAAGCAAGGGAGTGCTGGCGGAATTACATTGAGACAATATCGACGGAGGAATTTCCCAATCCACCAATACCAACCACGTCAGCTGTTGAAGGACCAGTTAATGAAATTAGCATTTCCGAAGTTAAGACTACCCTGAAGGAAATGAAGAGTGAGGAAGTTCCGATGACCTCCGAGCAGATTTCTGGTACTCTCGGCAAATGGATGCAGCAGGCTGGCTAAAAGATCTTTTCAACCAGATAATCAGGCAAGGTAGAATACCATCAGACTGGAAGCAAAGCATCACAGTACCAAAGGAAAGGAAACCCTGCTGGCCGGCCGCGGTGGCCGAGGGGACTGAGGCGCTCCAGTCACGGTCTGCACGGCCTCTACGGTCGGGGGTTAGAATCCCCCCTCGGGCATGGATATTTGTGCCGTCCTAGTTCGTAAGTAGTTCATAAGTAGTTTGTAAGTTTAGGGACTGATGACCCCATAGTTAAGTCCCATAAGCTATACAAACATTTAAAAAAAACCTGCTGAATGCTCCAATTATCGACCAATAAGACTGCTGAGCCATCCAATGAAAATATCCGAACGCTTACTCGACAAGAGGATCTGCGAGATATTACAGATCACAAGGAACCAACCTGGATTTGTGAAAAATTGTGGTACAACAGACGCAGCCGGTCGCGGTAGCCGAGGAGACTAAGGCGCTCCAGTCACGGTCTGCACGGCCACTACGGTCGGGGTTTCGAATCCCCCCTCGGGCATGGATATTTGTGCCGTCCTAGTTCGTAAGTAGTTCATAAGTAGTTTGTAAGTTTAGGGACTGATGACCCCGTAGTTAAGTCCCATAGACTTTACAAACATTTGAACATTTTTGAACAACAGACGCAGTCCACGCTGCCCGGCTGATGGTAGAGAAACACAGGGAACAGAACAAACCTTGAAAAGGCTTATGATTGGATACCGCATGAACTAATCTGGTTAGCGCTTCGAGAACATGGCATTCCAGAGTATCTAGTAACTTGGGTAAAGCTGCTCTATCTTGAACCAAAAAGCTATGTTCAGTCAACTGCAGGAGCGTCCAATAACGTACACATCACGGTAGGCGTTCACCAAGGCTCGGCTTTATCACCACTGTGGTTCATTCTTGTGATGGACTCCGTGACATCGGACATGCACAGGCCACTACCATGTACACTTATATATGCTGATGATGTCACACTGGCTGCAGAGAACAAGTTTGATCACCATCGCCATACACAAAAGTTTAACAACCGACTTGCGCAGTATGGCCTGTAGCTCAACAAGATGGAATCTGAGTGCATGACATCAGACCCGAGGGAAGCTGAGACCATTAACGCTGGTGGAGACCTACCGCGAGTATCCAAATTTAAGTAGCTCGGTTCTTCATTCTGTAGTGACGGCCAGCTCACAGACGAGGTCCGTGCAAGAACACAGGCAGCTTGGATGAAGTGGCGAATGACAATAGGAGTGACCTGCTATCGTTGCATGAAGGAAGACCTGAAAGATCTAGCGGACTATCATCCGCCCTGTCACTCTCTATGGAACCGAGCGCTGGCCAGCTACAAAAGAGACAATGACGATTGGACGTCTTGAAGGTGTTTAGATGGACTGGTGGCATCACTTCACTTGATCACGTTTCAAATGACACCGTCAGAAAACGTTTCGGATTGCACCCATCCAAGAGAACATGCGGTAAAGTGATCTGCAATGGTTTGGACATGTACTGCGTGCAGATGACAAGTCAAAAGCCAAGGCAGTTTACACAATAGAAGTCTTCTGGCAAAGAGACCCAAGGGACGAACAAGGCAGCGATAGGCCGATACCTGCACAATGACCTGAAATCTGTGAACCTGCATCCAGTCATGGCCCCTGAGCGAATAAAATGGAGACAGTGAATCCACTCAGCGAACCCTGCCACCATGTGGGTCATACGCTAAAGAAAGAGAAGAAGATAATCGTCAGAAAGGTTTAGCAGCTTTCACAATGAATTCGCAGGTTGTGGTCGACTGTCGTGTCAACAGTTTCATTCCGTTTTTTAAACTTTTTCGTAATTTTCGGCTGTTACGTTACTGGGCGATACAGGGATATTAATTTTCTTTGAGTGAGTGACTGAGGTTTGGATTTGGAGTGTAAGAACTTGTTTGAAATCGGCGAGTATCTACGATTCCGAAATCGTCATAAAGCGCTCATTCATAAAGTTCATGCAGAAAAGTGTAATAACATTCTCAATGTTTTATAAGGTTTCCTTTCTCGAACAGGACAGTACGTTGCTAAAGGAAGACGAAGCTTAGAATTCGGAAGATCTGTTTCCGCGCGTAAATGGCCGTGTGGTTATTGGCACCATGTCAGGCACTGCATGGCCGCTCCCGCCGGAGGTTAGAATCCGTCGGGCATGTGTAGGGCAAGGTCGGGTAACTCGACGAGGACGAAGTTTGAATTTCTCCGATAACTAAATAGCTGGTGCTACATGCACTGTTTAAATATGTGTCATGCAAGTACTATTTTTGTATTAATGAATATGAGATGATTCCTCTTTAACCTTGTGGTTTCAATAACGAATTTATAGTGTGCATGTATAAGTCTGAATCCCAAATGTTGACTGCGGTAATATGATGAATTATGCAGTTCATAAGGAAGATAGGGTGACCGAAATGTAGCAGGGAATCATTGAAAGAAGCAATGCAGCCTGTAAGAAATTGTAAGCTTGTTAAAGGCGCCGCTAGGAAGTTAAACTTCCCTAAAGTTACTTTAGGTCACCATGTAAAAAAAAGACATGTTGATGAAGTAGGTAATGCTCATTGTACAGACTTACAGTACATGGATGCAAAGGAAAAATGTTACCTTTGTGTCTCTTTTCATAAGTAGATAAGAATCAATAAAAGTCTTGTTTTCTAAATAAAATGTTAATTTCGTCATCTTACCCTACCTTTAGGGCAAGTCGTCGAATGGTACCGTCACTAACAAAAACAAATGTAGCTGAAAAAAAATCTTCATTCTTAGGAAATATTTAAGAGCTTTATTACAAAGGAGATACATTAAGCTATCGTTTTTACAAAAATAAAATATCTGCTTTCAATGTAAAAGCCAGAGAAAGTATTATACAAGTTAATTATATTATACGTTAATGTCGCCATCTTATCCGACTTGCCGGCCGCGCTGGCCGAGGGGACTGCGGCGCGCCAGTCACGATCTGCACGGCCACTACGGTCGGGGGTTCGAATTCCCCCTCGGGCATGGATATTTGTGCCGTCCTAGTTCGTAAGTAGTTCATAATTAGTTTGTAAGTTTATGGACTGATGACTCCGTAGTTAAGTCCCATGGACTATACAAACATTTGAACATTCGGGGGTTCGAATCCCCCCTCGGGTATGGATATTTGTGCCGTCCTTAATATCAGCTAGTTCATAAGTAGTTTGTAAGTTTAGGGACTGATGACCCCCTTAGTTAAGTCCCATAAGCTATACAAACATTTGAACATTTACCCGACTTTCCCCTATGTATATTGTCCTTAGTGCAAGTGGTTTTAGTAGTTTGTAAGTTTAGAAACCGATGAACACAGTAGTTTGGTCCCTTAGAATATATTTTTTCTTTTAAGATTGGGGCCATGATCATTCAAACAGCGAAAGAAAGTTTGGAGGTATAATCGTGTATGTGACCAGAGTGGCACTTTTCTGCACTGAAACGACACTAAAATACAGCTAATTCACCAATTCAGTTAGGGCCATGAGAGCAGTGTCGTAAAACACAATTGAAATCACCACTGCCGCGCTTAATGGTCGCGTGGTGTAAGGTGTCATGCTACGAACTGGGTCACCGTTCCCGCCTTAGGCACGAATGCTTCCCTGGGCGTGTGTGTGTATGTGTATATTGACCTTATCGTAAGTTAGTTTAAGTAGTTTGTAAGATTAGGGATTAATGACCATAACAATTTGGTCCACACAACATTAGAACATTTGAACATTTGAAATCGGCACCGATCGCAAGACAAACCGAATCATGTTGAGTACATGAAACATCTTGGTTGAGATGTTTAGAAAGACAGAAAACATGTTCAGAATTAGCAGTGGGTTTACTCTTCCTATTTATGAGAAATCGCACGTACAGGAGCCATATAAAAAAATCCAGTGTCTGGAATGCAGACTAGTAAGATTACAAGATCAGTATAGGAAACGTAAGTAACGAGGCGAAACGTGTCGTGACACTGTCGTTAATAAAGTTGTCCATGAGCAAAATAAAATACATGTGAAAATGGCAACAGCTTAACATAAGTTATTCCACTACTCCTCCATCTTAGTCCATCAACAAAACTGGTTGGCTACGTTCGTGGCTCCTTTTCTTCTTTATAGCTGCACGTTCTTGCTGGGTTCCTTGTTTACACCAGCTGTGTTGCAACAAGGTGCTGCCCGTGACGTGGATGGATCACTCTCTAGAGGCTTTCCGGAAATTTCCGATACAAGCCTCGACAATTTGTAGACGAGAGTGAGTACATGACACTTTTATGAGGAACGCAGATGCGGAAATGTCGTCCAGTGACGCTAAAAGCACATCTTTAGCACTGTGAATCGAATCTATTCTCCTTCATTCTATTTTCCTACATTAGTAGGGAAATAGTACGGACCAAAGCAACAACAAAAGTCTGATAATGATTGATCCTAAACTGAGTACGTTAAGAGCTATGAATACTTTTTCATCTTCGACTCTGTGAAGACGTCCCACGTGCACAAGCTCTTAATGCATGCTTTTCAAAGTCCATGTTTACTAGATATTTCTTCTTCTGTTGGGGCATCCTACGTCGTCGCAGAATACGGATAGCAAGCACCTAACAGTATAAGATATGTTTTCCTTAATGTTAAAGAGATGCTCATACTGACACTGGATAAGGTTTCCAGATCTGGGTTCCTCATGAAAATATTTTGTTGTCATACAAAAATCATGCAGTTGTGCAAATATATTTTTCGAGTATTCTATATATTTGAAACCACCATGGCGAGGCCTGAGTGGAAAGATGGTCCTTTCTGATGAAGTATCTGTATTCTCTCAAAAAGTAGACCAAGCGACGCATTAGGCAAATCATGTGAATCTAACGCCGAGTATGTTTTCTCTTCCATACGAAGGTCATACAATCACTGGAAACACTGTCCAGGTAACATACTTTTTCATATGGAGATCTAAAACAAGATCCCGTAAACTCCTTATCAGAGGAGGTAGATTCCAACAACTTGTTAGGCGAGACACCTCTGCAATAAAACGAATCTTCACGTCACATTTAACACACATTTAAAGACGATGGATCCGTTCCTAGTGCACTCGTAGAAGGATTTCCGCAGAATTTCTGGCACACTCTTCTTTGATGAGTTGTTCGAGGTGTTACATGGGTTGGGTTGAGTTGTTTGGTTGGGATAGGGGGACTAAACTACAAAGGTTATCAGTCTCCCGGTGGGGAGGGAAAGAATTTCGGATTGGAAAGGAGGGGAGAGCAAAGGAAACGCAGTCCGGAAAGTAAAGAAGGAAGGAAGACTGCATTAGCTCGGGGGGCCGTGCTCGCGACCACGAACTTACGAAAGAACCGTAAGGGAGAGGGGGTGGAGGGGTGAGATGTTGCATGTTTCTTATTTTCTGATTAGCTTCAAAAGTCCCCACTGATAAAAGTGGTGTGAGGTGAGATCATGTAAGTGGTCATTCACCAGAATAACGTCGGCTAAATTGCAGAATATGAACATGTAACCACTGACGTACAACATTTCGTACTGTAGTGCAGCCCCATATTGTTGAAAGTAAGAGAGGAAAAGTGCCATCATCATCCAAAACTAAGGAAAGACCAATTCTTGCAGCAGTTTCAGGTAGCTTTGAAGATTTAGATGCAGATCAAAGAAAATTGTTCGAAATAAAACGGTATCTAACATTCTGCGCAACAGCGTAACATTTGCAAGGTTTCATCCAGTATGGATTCAGATTACTTCAGTATCTGTGGTTCCATTGGTTGACTTTATCACTGAAAAATTGTGTAACTCCTCACTGAACAAGATACGCTGTGCAAAGGAGAAATTTTGTTGAACTTACTCTTGCGCCTCACGTCCAAAACTATATAAGTCTCTGTGGGTGATTCTGCTAGTGTTGGAGTAGCTGCATCTTGAATTGATGACGTCGATAAAATTAAAATAATTCAGATATTATTAAAATGGAGACAGCGCTACCAAGAGCACAGGAAGAGGATATTACCTTCAAAATAAATGAAAAGTTTAGTAACAAAAGTAAGAAGTTGAAAACATTTGTATTGATTATTTTTTAAATGTTGTAGAGACAATAGGATCTAAATGTTCATTAGAAGTAACAAGGCAGTTAATGGAAAAGGCCATACCTACACAATTTGATACAATTGAAATTACACTCACCTCTCTTTCAGGAAGTAGAAGAATAATAAATTCTCTCAAGACTAAACTGTCATATGGAATTGACGGCATTAACAGCAGGGTATAAAAAGATATAAGTAGGATTCTTAGCCGTATATGTAATAGCTCTTTACAGCAGGGTATTTTCCTGGATAGACTAAAATATGCTATCGTTAAACCTTTGCGTATAAAGGAGAATAAGTCTAATGTCAACAACTACCACCCCATCTCACTTCTGACAGCTTTATACAAAAATTTTGCAAAAGATGTATATATTAATGACTAGTACATTTTGATGACGATACAAGTATAGCTACCACTCCCGTGAAACAGAAATTAACGTATGAAATTGTAAATGATGTCTCTCAGAAAATTGTTAAATGGTACTCTATAAATTGACTCTCATTAAACTTTCATACAACCCAGTATATACAGTTTAATCCAGTAAATGGCATGACATCTTTAATAAATTGAGACTTTGAAAAGAAATCTGTAGCTAACATAGAATATTCAAAATTTCTAGTTGTTTGCATTGATAATTGATTGAATTGGAAGAAACACATTGAGGACCTGCTGAAACTTTTGAATTCAGTTATTTATGCGGTCTGAGTCATTGCAAAATTTGCTGATAAACACCTTACTATGCCTATTTTCATTCACTGCTTTCATATGGGATCATATTCTTAGGTAATTCAAGATTGAGTAAACAAGTATTCATTGCACAAAAGCGTGTAATCGTGATAATTGCTGGAGACCACGCAAGAACATTCAGCAGACATTTATTTAAGGATCTAGGGATTTTCACTGTAACTATAATACATAAATATATATTCACTTATGAAATTTGTAATTAATAATTCGACCCATTTCAAAAGTAGTAGTAATGTGCATAGCTACAACCGTAGGAGAAATAATGATATTCACTATTCAAGGTTAAATGTAACTTTGGTACAAAAAGGGGTGAATTATGCTGCCACAAAAGTCTTAGGTCACTTACCAAGTAGCATCAAAAGTCTGACAGATAGCCAACTAGTATTTAAAAAGAAATTAAAGGAATTTCTGAATGGCAACTCCTTTTACACTTTAGATGAATTGTTAGATCAAACTTTATAAAGAATTAAATGAAGAAAATTAAATAAAAATAAAGAAAGCTTAAAACATTGAGTGTCATGTATAGACACCATTTACTAAACTGACAAGTACCACATCACTGCGAAATGTCGTATATATATCTATGGAACAAGTATTAATCTAATCTTCATAATGCGTACGATTAGTAACTGAGCAATCAGTGTATTTTGGAGAGTTCCATAGGAGTACAACAGTGAGAGTGTGGATCTCGCTGCTCCCCCCCCCCCCCCTCTTTTAGCTAGCAGCTGTTGGCTGACCACTGGCAGATGCGGTCAACCTCGCCACGGAATAGCCATTTGTCGGCAGCTGATGACGTCACGGCCGCGGTCGTGTGCTGCGTTGTGGGCACTTCAGAAAGGAAGCGAAAACGATCGTTGAGGTCTGGATTCAAATGTGCTTTGACGAAGAAGGAAACGATGTTGAACACATTAAATGATGGTTTTTTGTGGAGAACTTTCCAGTCTGAAACCACAAGAAAATGTGTAGTTACTTTTGAACTGTTACTGCCACTTTGAATCTGTTAACGGGAATGAAATTATGATAAAAACTTGATGTTACCTGACGTATCACTCGCCCCCCTTTCCATAAAGAAATGGACGATTTCAGTATGCAGCCCATGTTTGGTACAGATCGTAGAAGGTAGACCACCAAAGCAATACCTTACTGGAGTATTCAGGTATTCCACTTCCAGCATAGCTTTCGAATAAAAGGGTGTACCATTCATACTCATCGTGTATATTACCAACTAGCTGAAAACCCGGCGTTGCCCGGATATTTATTCATTTATTTATTCCTGCAATTTTTCAGATATATATTCATTTGTGTAAGGGTTGTATGTCTAAACTCTCTTGAGAATACAATTAGTAGTATAGAAGTAATAGATTAGAACTTTGTGCCTGATGGTGCGGTTTTCCATGAACATTACTGTTTATGTGTTTAAATCTCATGAATTACGTGTCGTACTGTGATACAATTTAGAAGGTACATTGAACTATATGTGTGCATATTGTCTGTAAAATTTCCTGGGGATACAATTTGTAGGGTACAAATTATAAATTGTATCGTGAAACCGAATGCCGTAGTTTTGCTCCATAAACAGCGGAAAGGTAGTAAGCGAGAAACTTTTTTCCTTTCATCATTGTCAGCGAGAAAAGTTTACTAAAGATTTGAAATTATGTTTAAAGTTTGTTGCAAGTCGCCAAGTACTCTCATTCTCATATCGCGAATTTATAAAGTCTCGCCACATTACGTGGCAGTTTTCTGCGATTCCTATTGTTGTGTCGTCATATCTTTTGAATCATGTGTCGTATGTGATTCTTAACCCTGCAGCAATTGTTAGCTCAGAGTAAGGAATGTTTGTACCAAATTTGGTTGAAATTGGTCAATTTGTTTAGGAGGAAACGCATCATTGTAGCTAAATGCAGCAGTTTTTCGCGCAGCACATTGTTTATGACGTCATATCTCCTGTACTATGTGTAGTACGTGATTCTTACACTTACGGCAACCGTCCTCAAGGATTGATATTTACGTGTACAGAATTTCATAAAGATTGGAACAAAACTGTAGATTTGTCTGCAACACATACGGACACTCTTCTTTATATATTAAACTAGCTGAAAACCCGGCTTCGCCCGAGTATTTATATATTTATTTATTCCTACTTTGCGTTAGTACTTCTCCTATCCGTTCTCTCTCTCTGTCCATCTCCTTTTTTCTAAAAACATGCTATATTTGTCGGAGAATAAATAAGAAATAAGGCTGTCTCGCATAATGTACAAAATTATAAGTATCCAAACAAAGAAAGATAGTAAACAAAACACAAATGACATATAAAATGCGTACGATCTCATATTTATTCAGATATATATTGTACAATTGTATAATTTTGCAGGTATGTATTCATTTGTATAACTGCTGTATGTCTGTATTAAAAGAAATTTCTTTTTTACTGCTTTATTTATTTATTCTTGTATTTGCTTATTCGTATGCTTATCCTTACAGAGAAAGAGCTGAAAACAATGCAGCACGCATAGACCAAAGATATGGCATCACGTTTCGGTGTATGTAACCTGTAACCTGCTTGCTATAGAGTCGCCAACGTCATCGCTGGCCTTCAGTCCAATTTTTTTTTTTTTTTTTTTTTTTTTTTTTATTAATTTGACAACTTTCAACTACCATGTCTTCCAACTCCTTATAGCTATCGGCATGGAACTGCTATGGAGTACAACGGGAGACTTCGAACAACTATTACACACAGACCATTCGTTTGCATTCTGATGGAGAGAGAAATATTAACATACATACAAAGAATTTTATATACACCGATAACTTTCCAACACTTTTACCATTATCAACCCTCATGCAACAATGCAACCAATAAAACCATTGTCAAAGAGTAAATATAATTTTCAAAGAGTAATTATTGTTACGCATTTCGCGTTATATTTTTCAAATTACTAAATATCTATCAGATCGCTACAAAACCGTGCCTAAACCTTCCTCAAGTATAAATTTTAACTGTACCGAACAGACATTCACATTAATATATACAGATAAATAGCTATCCGATCGCCATAAAACCGTGCCTAAAGCCTTCCCCGGGTAGACATTAGTAACTGTACAAATTATTAGCTCTTTATGTCTTGTGGTTCAAACGTGATAAACGAATACCGAACAGACATTCACATTTATAGATATAGATTGTCAGTGTATTTTGGAGAGTTCCATATGAGTACAACAGTGAGAGTGTGGATCTCGCTGCTTCCCCCCCCCCCCCTTTCGCTTTCAGCTAGCAGCTGTTGGCTGACCACTGGCAGAGGCGGCCGACCTCGCCACGGAGTAGCCATTTGTCGGCAGCTGATGACGTCACGGCCGCGGTCCCTCCTCCGAAATTGCGTTTGGTCGCCTGCGGCGGCGCTGGCGTCGGCGCTCTTTATTAAATTGCCGTCTGGCGCGCGGGTGGCCACTTGTGCTGGGCAGACGTAAGCGAGACCAGCCCGCCGCCGCACTCGCTAAGAGACCGGACTCCCCTCCCTCCTCCCTCCTCCCTCTCCACAACCCGCTAAATTAATCCTCTCGTGGATCTTCCGAATTAATCCTGTTTCTCGCCTGTCCTTCACTCGCTACACAAATATGCAGGCCGGCCGTTACAAGTGCCGCCCGTATTTCCGAGTACCGCGAATGCCACCTTTACTACCCTCGGATCTGGTGGAGTAACGGGAACAGCTACGGGTCTTCTCATACAAATGGAATACCAAAATATGGAATTCGGGGAAGAAGGGCAGCTCAATTATTAACTCTGCAAACCGGTACGTGAATGCAGCACACTCTTTCTCAGTGATAATGTAATTGTGATGTTAGAACTATATTTTTCTTTGCTTAAGTGAAAACGGTTATAATTTTTAAAATTAAATAGTTGGAGCTCCAAATCATCATCATTATTATTATTATTATTATTATTATTATTAAAATTTCTTTCAATGGCGTATGCGAATTCTTTACTCACTACAGAATCCGCTATCTTGGTACCTGAATTTCGCCAAGTAACGATCTGCCCTCAGAACTAATTGAGTATAGATACAATTACCTTTTTGCCTTGGTGACAACTACATGCAGTTACTATGTACGAGGCGCCCCCAGAAAGTAAGTTCCGTTTGGTAATAAAATGTAATTGTACACAGATATAGAAGAAACTTTTATTGCACAAAATTCTACAACTACTTTTCCACATAACTGCCTAATTTTGCAGGCATTTGTCATAGCGTAGCAGCAGATTTCGTATACCTTCTTCATAGAAATCTGCCGCCTGTGTCTTAATGCATCAGTGGTCGTGAAATTTGGGGGAAGTCCAGGGCGAGAGCACTAATTGTAAACCTACGGTTTTCCTGGATCTTGTCATCAACCGCGTGGACTAGTTCTTCTGTAACCAAAGGTGGACGCCCACTTCGCTCTTCATAGTGCACATCACTACGCCCGCCATTGAACTGTCGGACCCATCTTCTCAACATCGCATCACTCTTCGCATTTGGTCCATAAACATAGCAAATTTGCCGATAAGTTTTACTTGGTTGCCCTTTCCTCGCATTCAGAAACCGAATCACCGACCTGATTTCACAGGAGGCGGGATTTTCGATCAACGCCGACATTTCAAACAAGCGCAACAAAGCGTACGTAACTGACAGCGATCTCCAAATGGCGCACGTTCTTCTTCTTGATACACATCGTCTACAGCGTATGTGTGGAACTGCAATCGCGCCGCTGCAGCGGTGATAAATTGAAACGGAACTTACTTTCTGGACACGCCTCGTATATTTGCATTTAGCGTATTAGAGAGTCCAGATGTTCCCTCCCCTCCCCGTCTCCAGCCCCCTCCCTCTCCTCCTACCTCCATTACCCCGTTCCCCTCCTCATCCACAATGAGGGACTTTGTGTAACTTCTGTATGTCATCCCATAGGTATGGTGTTTGAACATTTGTCAATACATTGGGAACCGTGTAGCTCGGGAGAGAAATGCATATCAGACGGGTGAGGCAAACAAACTACAAATGATCAAGGCTAGATTACAATTACTTTATTTATGTCGATGGTTACAAGAAGGGTCTTGTTGCTTATATTGCCGGCTCCGGCAAGATATGACCGTATAATGTCACAGTTAGGATATTGTTCAAAAGAGACTCATTACCGACTCTCACAGGTAGCAATAAGATAAGACGTTTTGTGATAATTATTTAAATACTTACTGGATAACTATTTTACTCCTACTTCGCAACTTGTGAGTCCATCAAAGCTGGACTGCACACTTACCCTCGTCGTTAATCTGCTGGTATTTGAACTTCCACTTGAACGTTTAAAGCCCATGAGAAGTTTATTAGGTATGTTTTTGTTGTATTTTGTATAAGGTTGTTTGTAAGTTTAGGGACTGATGATCCCGCAGTTAAGTCCAATAAGCTTAACAAAAATTTAAATATTGAGATGTGTATTATGCCATT
Source organism: Locusta migratoria (assembly GCA_026315105.1). NCBI lineage: Eukaryota > Metazoa > Arthropoda > Insecta > Orthoptera > Acrididae > Locusta > Locusta migratoria. The sequence continues at coordinate 810,309,652 of CM048744.1, read as the reverse complement.
TACTGCTGTGAGAGTATTGGAAAGAAAACGCTGCTTTGATGGCAGAAGAAGAGTAGCACATAGAAAGAAAAATCAAGGCAAATGTCCTTCGCTTCGCTTCACTTGGGCCTTATGATATATCGGCAGTCGGTATATTTGGTCAGACTACTGGCCATCCTCCTAGCAAAGTCTACTTAAGGGGAAATATACGGGAAAGCGCTCTACTGGACACAGAGGCTCCTGGGTTCGATAACCTTCACCTTGTAATACCAACTCTCGTCTGCTCTAATAATATTTTGAGAGTCATGTTTCAATTCTTTTTTCTTGTCCAAAAACAAGAATGTACCATTTGAGGAAAGCGAGCAGCAGGGTGAACAAGAAATAAAATTTTTAGGGATACAAAGTTTATCCCGTATGTCAGATCTTGATGTTGTAAGTAAGGAAATGTTGTTGTCGGTAAGGAAATGATTTTGATTAGATCTAACATCCAGGCTTTCAGCAGCCTGGTAATAATTAGTTACAATTCAGGTGGTTGATAATAACTTGTATCTAGTCACTTTTAAAACTCTCTCTCTTTATTTATTTATTTATTTATTTATTTTTACAAAACATTAAATGAAGTCCATTTAACCTCAAAGACACTCCACATTCTGCTGCTTATAACTGAATACAACCTCGATACGTTATATTGCATAAACTAAGCAGAACTACCTCACCAGTTCTATGCTCTCTTAGTTTTATAGAAATCCTTAGATAAGGGGGGCATCATCTTTGAAATTTGAGACTGGATATTATAAATAAATAATTCACATATATATATATATATATATATATATATATATATATATATATATATATATATATATATATATATATATATATATATTTCGCAAACTCACGAATTTTCCCAGATCTGCTGGTTCTCTGAAGATGGACAGTCGATCAGTAACACATGCAAATTAGCGCCGGACCTGGACTCGACCTCGCGAGCAGGTGGGAGACAAATTGCTCAATTTTTGAAATATGTATTTGAATAGTTACACTGCTGCAGATCACCGCCAACGTGTATTCATCTGGAACAGACAATAATTCTAAATAGTTAATTACCATGTTAAAATGTTGATATTTTATTTAAACAAAGTTGTTTACACATGTGTGTGTGACTTGACATTGATGTTGCTAGTGACATGTTCAAGTAAAGTGCCTTAAATCTAAATAAATAGAAGTATTTTTACTGAGTGCTGTTGTGGTTGCTTACATTTAGAAAAAAGTATGAATCAACAATTATAGATATTATTGGAGTAAATATTAAGTTATTTCAGAAATGATATAGTATTTTAAAGTAGTGAAATTCATATTTTTATCTGAAAAGGTGCGTATTATCAACTTCTAGTATACTAGAATGTAGAACATAATATCGGATATGACAATTCACTTTTAATACATTATTGCTATATTTGAAGTATTTTTAAAGTCAAATGAGACATATGATGGAAATATAAGTTTAATATTGTCGTTTTCGTTACAAGAACATTTCTAAAAACAAGATGTAAATATATATAGAATCGGGAGTGAAATACTTCCGTACATATGTTTCGTCTTCTCTGAGCTATAAAATTTAAACTCCTTCTCCAATGATAACGACGTCCATGCGATGTTAAACACTAATCATTGTTTAATTTTCACCTTTCAGTGATGTGGGGGAGTTTTCAGAAATAACGCGAATTCCACGTTAAATCATGCTCTACTTTCCGAAATTGGGTAAGAGGAATATGTTGAGAAATGCCCGCACCCGTAGTGATATTCAGTTGAAAGACTCGCTCCAGACCAGTGAGCAACAAGAAATTATTATTATTTTGTTATTATTGTTATTATTGGCGAATATCCACATGGGAGAACGATAAGTGCCTTCTGGCGAACAAGTCCGAATTCTTTCTTGATTTCCTGTAGTTGGTTTTTGAGCTACTTTCTCAACTCCTGATGGTTGAATAATTTCACCGAGATACTTAAAGTGTTTACTGATTTCACCATAATTTGTTTTGCATTTCGAAGAATCTATTTTGAAGTACTTGAATTGAATGTTCTCAAAGGAGATTCGCTGGCCAAACTTCTCTGCAGGTTTGTTGAGGGTCTCAGTTTGTTTTACTGCTGTTTCCTCACTGTCAGTACGTTATTATTATTATTATCTCATGACATATGGAGCCAATGGTGAAAAGACTTCCCCATGGTAAACCCATTGTGAAAAGTCTCTTCGGAATCAAACTAATTTACAGCAAGGACGCACTATTTAGGACTCCAAACGTAGATATGTTTGTCAGATGAGATGGAAGGAAGAAGGAATTTTAGGGCTTAACGTCCCGTCGACTGCAGATGAGATGCTCTATTAGCAATAGCATTGTGAAGTAATTATCTGCCATGTATTTCCTGGTTATGAGAACTCTTAGTTTGTAATGTATACACCTCATTTTTAAAGATTTTAAGCAAAGACCTCCAATCGTTAATTACTGACTATTGGCAGTTTTGCTGAAGTAAATTATCATCTTTCAACTGCAAAAAGTCCCAAAATACCGCCCTCTCCTGGCGTCCAGTTATTTCGCCAGAGAGACGATCAGGTCACTGGTAGCCAACAAATACATCTGTTAAGTTTCGTGGCCATCGGTTCAACTGCGCGATCTAAAATAGTCAGAGTGACACAAAAACTTATATTCGAAACGATGTGAGATATGGAAAAACATGAGTGCAAATTTGTAGAGAATTTTCTTCGGTACAAATTCACTTACTTGATATTCGTCTCATACGAACGTTTAAGGCGTCTGTAATCTTTGCGTCCTGCAACTCCTTCAACGTTATTTAACAACATAATATTAAATATACGTTCACTAGTTCGCAGCTGAAATATTTATTTACTTCATACTATGACCATATCAATTATAATGCCGTCTTCAGTTTTTTTCTGAATCGTGTGTTTCCGTCGAATATCGTTAATTGTTCTTCAGGTTTCTTATACTGTAATATGATACTATTGTGATAGTATCAATATCTTTGATCAACAAAAATAACTGCTATAATAGTAACAAATTACAATATGAACGAACTGCAGAGAACCTTAAGGCATGACAGGACAATAACAATATTCGATGGAAAACACACGATTCAGAAAATAACCTGAAGATGGCATTATTGACGGAATGGCAGCGAACTAGCGATAATATATTTAATATTATTTGGTTAAGGCGTTATTTGCAATTAACTTTCGAACTGTGAGAAGGGCATCGAAAACGAACCAAATTCTAGTGCTAGTAACCTAAAGTGGGTCAAAATAGGACGCATTTCTTTCGGAACGGCCGTTGTATCCTCAAATAACGTATCGCTGGATCCCAACCTTCATAACGTCACCAGTGATTGCCTTCGTTTCGCAATCTGAGAACACTCGTCACACGTCATTTGAGACAGCAAGGCAAACCAGTTAACAACAATTGATTAGTGCAGCTCGAATGACCCGCCTAGGCCGCGGGCTGCGGCAGCACTAGATTGCAATCCCGGCGGCAACTTTTCCAATTTCGCCGTGATTGTCACGTTTCCTGCGGTGCGGAGAGCAGCGGCAGGGGATGGCACTAAATCGCAGACGTCGACGGGCGGCGCGCCGCGCGCCCTCGGGGAGCGGGAGTCGGCCAGTGGGCAGCGGATCAATCAGAACGCCGGAGCCGAGGGTGCGCCGGCTTGTGGATGGGGAGGGGGTGGGGGTGGGAGGGGGTGAGCTGGGCGCTTCATCTCGCCGCCGTCCGCGCCACGCGTGCAGGCAGGCGGGCAGCCGCTGCCGGGCACACATTTGCTTCTTCACGGCGTTGTAGATTCATCAATTCGACTGTTTCCCAAGTTAACAATATTGTTCAAATTATTGTAATTGTGAATTATTATAACGTTCAAATACAATTTTCCGTCATTAATATTACATACAGCTGTTATTTTTCTGAAATTAAAGCTTAAACATAGTTAAATTTGAAGATTACATTACCAGATCGAAAACGCTCTTTAGAAACTGACATTCTAACAAGGAAACATCATCAACTCGACCTCATATTTTTTTGAGAAAAAAAATACATGAGCTAGATATCAACTGCATAAATCGATATCAAGTGAAAATTTTGGCCATTATTCAGATATTACGCAGTTACGGCCTCTTCAGAGTACAGCTTTTAAACATTCGAGCGCTCGGGTTGTTCATCACTCAGTCCGCTTCACTGCGGCCGCTTAATGCCCGAACGTGAAGTGCTTCAATAGTGTCAGCTTTACATATGAAGGGGTGAAAATCACAACGGTATAAGTAGCATACAGGTTATTCTGAGAAAAACGACCTTAAACATTTAAATGTTTATTTAAAGTCACAGGTTATACAAAATGAAATGAAAATTTTATACAATATTTTGCACTTGAGGTATATATATTTGTTAAGTATCTGAAGGTTCTGAGTGTAAGACATCATTGTGTAAAATATTCATAAAGTTTACTTGTACCATTATGCTTTCAAAACGTGTTCATAAAATGTCACTTGTACCACTATGCTTTTAAAGAATGAACACTTTTTGCTTACTCGCTTTCATTCACTGCAACACTATCACAGTCATCAGGGTAGGATTCTTCATCACTTGGCTGTGCAGTGTTATGAGGAGAGTGTGAAAGATGATGCTGACCTCTGCCTCCGCTTTGATTAAATTTTCTAAGCGGTCACAAGTATTGCATGTGTTACATCTTAGCTTATAAAATGATAGATTAAATTCTGAATTGAACACTTTACGGTAAATACACTCCTTCACTGGCAAAATGTTTTCTTCTTTACATTTCTCAGTATACAGCTTATATATTTTTTAGATAGATAATTCTGGCGACAGGAACTTACTTCTTTTTGGGATAATCTTTACGAGAATAGTGACTTGTGTAATGAGGAAAGCTTTTTATGTGGTTCCTTACGGTATCGAGGCGATCTTCTGGTATTTTATTTCCAGGAGCATGTTTACCACGTTTATCAACAGGACACAGACCTTCCACACTTGGTTCGTTTAATACAGCTTTGGTAAATCGGCGATTGCTTAGTGTCTTAAGGAATAACTCCTTACACACTCATTTGCCACCCAGGAAAATTGCAGTACTTCGTTTTTTAGACTTGTTACAATTTCGTTTTGGACGTCTTGGTTTAGTAGTTGAAACACATTTTACTTTGAAGGATGTTTGTTTTTGCCAGGAACCAGTTTTCCAATACTCTCCGTGGATACTTCTTCGTCTTTTTTCTGTAAAAGTCTTGCATTCATATCGGCAGATATGTTGAAATGGCTGGATGATTCTTGCAGGCGTAATTTTTCCTTTTATAGATGTGTATTCTTGTCCCAGGTTTCTTAGGCGTTTTCTTTTATTCGTTTTCCATGACTCCAAACTCCTTTTTTTCTTTTTCTTGGAACAATGTTTTCTTGAGTCTCTTCATGAGGCGCTCTCAAGCACAACTCTTCAACTGTATTTAGGATTTTTTCATTGTTAAGTTTCTTGATATGATCTTCGTTTTCATCTGAAGATGATGCATCTGAATAGAAAAAGAAATATACCACTTAGTCACAGATATAAAGCAAAGATTCTTATAAAATCCCTAAAAAATGTCTTTCTCATGAATGTCATTGTCTCAAGTGAATGCTAACGTACCTCAAAGATGTTAAGCATTTGAGTGGCATACCAGTACAAGTGAAAATATTTTCACATACACATTACGGAATGTAATTTTTATTGACAATAAGGAGACGTTATTATGCTAGTTTTAAGTGTGCTTTTGTACTAAAAAAAAATAGTTTAAGAAGTTTTTCTCAGCCACAACATTCATTAAAAATTTGAAAACTAACTTTACGTAAGCACTAAAATGTTGCACAGAAGGCCTCAACTTTACTTACCTTGAACAGGGACATTGTCTTGATCTTCGACTGAATCATCATTTGATAAATCTTCGTCAGGCGATTTTGAGAAACACTGAATACTTTCAAAGGTAGAACTACTCATTTTTGATCGAGATTTCGTCAGTAATTGAGCAGCTAAACCGCTAATCTTTGGACCGTCCGCCATGTTGTTGCTTGTACCGTCCTGACACTGCATCTCGATTGTGATTCGATAAATACCACATACCGCTAAAGGACAGATGTTAACAGTAGGCACCTGGATCTTTGTGCCACTAACAAGTATCCCTTGTTTCTAGGTGGAATGTACACTTAACTCAATTTTGCAAAACAATGTCATTCATACCGTTATGGTTTTCAGCCCTTGATATGACAAAATTATGTGCGTTAAAAGGTATTGAAAATTAAATTACGTTACACTGCTCATTGAAAAACCGTCTCACTCGTTTCCACTGTAGTTGTGACGCGCTGTATAAAACGCAAATGGTTTATTGCATATATTTTTCTGTCACGGAGGCGGGAAAAGTGGTATTCGACGATTTAAAATCATCAAAGCAGCTTTCATCATCACTGACGACCTCAATTCCACGCCCAGGCCCCATTGAAGCAAGGAAAGTACTCCTCGGATCTGACTGTGGTGAAATGGCAGCGTCGTTATCGTCGACGTCATCCTCTTGTAAATCTGCACCGAACATCAACCCGCTATTTTCTTCTATATCCATGACGTGTTCATCAGTGCAATTGTGTTTGATAAATGCAACGCAGTTGAAAGATACAAGGAAAAGCTTAAAGAAAGCGCCATGTATTTTCTTTTACTGTGTACAGTACGTCTAATAATTGCAAATGAGTATGCTTACCGGTGACGACTTTAAAGAGCTCTAATTCTTTGACATTTTATCGTTGCAGATTAGTCATCATTCCATACCGCCCCTGAAGATGTCGCACAGCAGCCTGTGGATTAATTGACATCGCGAACACAAACCTCTTACTAGACTGCTCACGGTACTAGACAGTGAAGCGGGCCGCAGTGAAGAGCGCCGAGTGAGAAACAACCCGAGCCTGCGAGCTGTACTCCGAGGAGGCCGTAACTGGTTAGTATTTGGATAATGGCCCAAATTTTCACGTGATATCGATTTCTGGGGTTGATATCTAGCTCATGTACTTTTTTCACAAGAAAATATGAGTTCCCTTGTAAGTAATATGGATAGCAATTGACAGATTTATATAAAACAAACTGCCGGCCGCGGTGGCCGAGGTGACTGAGGCGCTCCAGTCACGATCAGCACGGCCACTACGGTCGGGGGTTCTAATCCCCCCTCGGGCATGGATATTTGTGCCGTCTTTAGTCTTAGCTAGTTCATAAGTAGTTTGTAAGCTTAGGGACTGATGACCCCGTAGTTAAGCCCCATAAGTTGTACAAACATTTGAACATTTTTTAAAACAAACTAACAAAAGAGGAGGCTGGCCACTAGTGGTACACAAAATAGGTTCGACCAATCTTGCAAAAGATATAAACATGCCAAATTTAAACAGAGACAAAATCCCCATGACTAGCTATCGGAGACACAAATTCGAAATTTAGCTTGAACTTCAACGCGAGAAGTTTATAATAGTTTTCACAACTTAATCCTGTCAGATAATTTGGTAGAAAGTCCTAAGAAATTCTGGTGGTATGTAAAAGTGTATTGGCGGCAAAACGCAAATAAGAAACTTCCTGGCACCTTTGCCTTTCACGGCCAAGCGCGAGGTACTGGCAGAAGCAAAGTTGTGAGGAGGGACCGTGAGTCGTGTCGGGATAGCTCATTGGTAGAGCGCTTGTCCGCGAAAGGCAAAGGTCCCAGGTAAGAGTTCCGGTTCCGGCAGACAATTTTAATCTGCCAGGAAGTTTCAGATCAGTGCACACCTCGCTTCAGAGTGAAAGTTTAATTCTGGTTACAATAAGTAGCTTCTCTACGCGATAGCAACGGTGATCAGAGTTACGATGAAGCAGAATTACTAAATAGGGCCTTCCAAATTTCCTTCACCAAAAAAGACGAAGCAAATACTCCTCAATTCAAATCATTAACAGCTGCCAGCATGCTTAATTTTGTGGTAGATATCCCTGGTGTACTAAAGCAACTTAACTCCGCAAGCCCCCCGATCGCGATTGTATACCAGTTAGGACCCTTTCAGAATATGAAATAGCCCCTATTTAGCTCTCATATACAAACAATCGCTCAGTGAAAGATCCGTACTCACTGTAAAGTTGCATAGATGACTCCAGTATTAAAGGAAAGTCTGTTCAGTGCCGTCCATTTGCAGCAATATTTTAGAAAATATATTTATCTCAAATATTATGAACCATTTTTTTAACAAAAACATTTAAACAATGTACTTATGTGCCACAGCCGCTATATTACGTATAATATTTCTCTATTTTGTACAACTTGTTTTGTAAGCTATGTCACCATTTTTAAGTACTTCTGTATCATCAAAGGCATTTCTTTTAATCCTCTACAAAAGCCTCTTTCAAAAATTAAAGTACTAGCTCTATACTATGACAAACGATAAAAAAAATTAAAATAATAATGAAACATCCTGTCTAAAATAATGGATTCCTACGTGAGGTTGTTACATCATTCCTGTAATAAGAGAACATGTCTGGGATGAATTATTATAAATTTTGTTCCTATGAACCCTTCTTAATTCTCTTGACAGGAAAACTGTTTCTTCATTATAGACAATGTCTGATGTACAATTATTAACAATCTCTAAGAGAACGACCTATTGATCAAGATATCGCTCTTGTGAAACACAGCTATCTATTTACTCAACTGATGTAATGCGCGCTATCGACAAGGGATCTGAAATCGATTCCATATTTCTAGACTTCCGCAAGGCTTGAAAGTGTACCACACAGCGTCTTCTACTCAAACTGAGTGCTTTTGGAATATCGCCACAGCTGTGCGATTGGATTAGTGATGTCCTTTCAGGAAGATCACAGTATGTTGCTATTGACTGATAGTCATACGCTAAAGCGGAAATGGTATATGGCGTACCACAGCGAATTGTTATTGGGCCACTATTGTACCTTTTCCCTGTCAACAATTTATGGGACAATGTGAGCTGCTCCCTTAGTCTGTACGCGGATGGAAGCTGTCATTTATCGGTTAGTAAAGCCACCAGAAGCTCAAAAGCAATTGCAAAATGATTTAGATGAGATACCCCCAGGGTGAAAAAATTAGCAATTGACCCAATATAATCTTAAGAGTATAGTCACCCATATGAGCCCTAAAAGAAATCCCTAATACGTCACTTTGCGATAAATCAGTCAAACACAGGTCGAGTGAGCACTGCCTGTGTGTGGACGTGCTCCGCAATTTTATGATGTGACATTGTTTTTAAATTTTACTTTTTAATCTATTGACATGGAGTCAGTCACATTTTATTTAAAATGTTTTTAAAGTGAGCTTTATGTATTCTTCTGAAGAAGGCAAAATTAATTTTGCCGAAACCTAGGTAAAGGTTTATACATGTAAACCATTTTATGCAACTGGTCGGCTGAAACTGTGTCGACTTTTGGATACTGTTCCACCGTTGCTGAATTGCAGCCATGCTTTAAATTTTGTATTTCCCTTGAAGTTGGCGGAAACATGGATCCGCACACAGCGGTACATTACAATTTGTGCATATGTTGCGAGTCGCATTTCCATCTCATTACTTCTGCAAAGCCTATATCTCCGAATAGCTTCTCCCAAGATAGGATGATGGTTTCCAACGTGTGACAGCCGAACGTCCACAGTAACCAGTCCCTTTTTTTGGATGTTGGTATTTTGCCACAACGTTTCCTATTAGTATATCCATGAATGAGCTGACATGCTAATTTCAGACGAAATGTTAATTGATGCTGGTTTGATGTATTTCGCTTGTTGATCATCCACAACGAAAAGCTCTTCACTATAGCGAGATCAATCGAGAAAAGACAAACCAGCAGCACTGACAGACACCATGTACGTCCAACTATACACATCTCGGCAAAAACCAGAAGCATTGCTCGTGGCAATAAGTTTCCAAAGAAGCGCCACAGATCGCAGAACGTCACAATTTTTTGTTAGAACAGCAGAAAGTGACGGTGAAAGAGGGAGTGACAGGGGAGGGGGGGGGGGCGAGCAAAGAACAGCGGTGAGAGGGGCAGCAGTAGTGAAACACATAAATCGATGGAGGCGTATTGGAGGGAGCAAAAGACTGAGGGCAGTGGAATGAGAAAGAGCGAAAACTGGAGACCACACGTACGATTTTGGGGGGACTCTGGTTCCTCCAGACGGGGGAAATTCCACGAGAAAAATGTAATTTGGACCATTTCCTTTATCCTCTTGTTAAAGTTTCTCCATGTACGGTTTACAGTCCAGATCAATCTAACGGCACTGACTTATCGAAAGTAGAAATAGCGAGGTAAGGGACAAACAACAAACCGCGAGATACAAAGTAGTAGTGTGAGAGGAAATGAAGGGAACATAGACAATGGCTGACAGAGAATGAACATAAGGTAGAATGCTAAGGAATGTATAGGGAAAGGGATGAAGAGAATGACAGTGGAAGAGACAGTAGGGAGTAGAAAGCCACTTTACAGTAAAACTTAAAAGCATGAAACAACAAACCTACATATGTCTGAATGATGGGATCCAATTTCAGCAAGAACTGCTTCAAAGAGCAATAAGTGCTTTAAGAACACGCCAATCTCTTCTGAAGGACAAAATTTCAATTAAAGAAGAAGAATTGTTTCAAATACGGACTACAGCCACTTCATACAACAACTGAAATTTGAATGGAAAACGGATCAAAACAGATAATTTTAACAGAAATTTAAAAACAAAAAGTAATAATAATGTTACATATTGCTCTCAAACCATTAACAATGGGCACACAATGGAATCGTTGAATAATAATAACAGCGGCGAAGTAAGGTTTTGATTCCCGACGATGCACTCGGCGGCGCCCAAAGTACAAAAATACGGCAGGAGATGTCAAAAAGGCTATGCAGTCTAATCAACTTGAAACGTAATTTATTTGTTTGCATATCTAGATTTCGACCACTGTGTGGTCATTATCAATGTTACCATTTAGAATAGCATACATGTCATATTATAAGCCAATTGTACAAGTTTCAGTTTAAGTCAATGATAAAAACACATACCTCAAAACCAATTAAAATACTTAAAACATCTCGACCTCCATGTTGGAGGTTGCGTTCGTACTGACGCAGCTGTTAAACAGTTATATTTTATTGTAATTTTAGTAGGCATTTTAACTTTAAATTGTTGTTTATTAATGAGTCTTGTTTACTGTTTGTATATAATTGGTAGTAAAATTGTGTACTAACTGGTGCCTTAAAATATATATAGTAACTGTTTTAAAACATTTTTTTATAAAACTGATGACCTGTTAATAATTTTGTTCACAGGTCATCAGTTTTATAAAAATGTTTTAAAACTGTCTTCTTTCCCCCTTTGACAGTCATCTCTCAAAGGGGGCTCCATTACCCTCCTAACGTTGGAGCTCCCAAGTAAGCCCACCCTCTGTGAAAGCCCGAATCTTGTAGAATGTGTGATGGCTTCAGGATGCGAGACATCATCCGCCTCAGGAACATTAACCTGAACAGATAGCGCCTCAAACCTGTTCGCAAGACAAACTGGGGAGGCCTCACGATCGGTCCCCCGAAATGTCTTGCGCCTCCTGCCACGCACTGGAGCAACCTCCCACGCAACCACGGGTGGGATGTCTGCCTCACTGCTAGCAGTTTCAGCGCATGTCGCTGCCGCAGGCCGATCGGTGGAGACGACGGGAGTCCGTTCGGTCCCCAGTACCGGCCAGCAACAACGACGCCCCTCGATCGCAGCTTCCAACTATGCAACCGAGGTTAACACAGCTTGAAGCTGGGAGCGAAGTGTCACCAGCTCAGACTACAAATAGCAGCCACAGTCCCTATTCATGATTACAGTGCCGAGAAAAAATACTGTCGCGATGCGCTCAAAGGAAGACTACACTGTTTGTTAAAACGCGAATTTGAATCTGATATTCACGAGAGCACAGTATAAATTTACATACTGAAACGAAAACGAGCACACGATATTCAAAATACTATACGTCGCTTCTAATCAGAAGCCTGTTTCACTTACGGAATATCAAGGCGGCGTCTGCTGCGGATCAACCGGCGTCTAAATAGACACAGTTCTTCCTGATATCTTGTTTACGTAATTTTTAAAGATTTTTTGGCAAACTTGTTCTTTGCTAGAATTTTATTTCTGTTTTATTAAACCGGCGTATAACATTATTCTGTGGTGTAGGGGGTGGGGGTTGGTAGGTCGTCGTTGTCAGGTTTGCCCCATTAGAGCTATAATCGTGGTTGGTCGTAGGAGGTGTTGATAACCTTTCCACAACATTTCACTTTGTAATCAATTGGCGGAACCACTTTGCTTATAAATACCCGTAAACATATCGGCCATTGCTCGTGTCGCCTTATCTATTCATTCTCTTCTCACATACATAATTAGCCGATTTCCCTCTAGCCTACTACCCCATTACACCACATTTACCTGCCTAATTTCCCCAACTTTTTGTCGCTAAACTCATAACATATTTAAACACTTTATCAATACGATTATTTGCTTTTCAAAATATTCGTCAGAAGAAACCTCTTTATCATAGTATTTCATGATAATGAGTAGATCATCTATCTCCTTTTGCTTGCATATCACTGTGTGTGTGTACGCGCGCGCGCCGTGTTACCCTACCTGGTTTCTCACCGTCTTTTTCATCAGCTGCAATTTCTACCTTAATTATATTTTAATATGGAAGAAACCTGTTGCGTAGCTTTACGATAAATTCTTACTCTCACAGCCATGTTTCTAGTAGTAAAACATTGTTTCGTTGTCTTACCTGTGAATCCCACCCCCATGAACCATAGACTTTGCCGAGGAAGGATGGCTTGCATGCCGCAACGATTCTGATAGCCGTACCGTAGGTACAACCACAGCGGAGGAGTATCTGTGGAGAGGCCAGATAAACGTGTGGTTCCTGAAGAGGGGCAGCAGCCTTTTTAGAAGTTGCAGGGGCTTCAGTCTGGATGATTGACTAATCTGGCCTTGTAGCATCAGTTAACATGGCTTTTCGAACGGCTGAAACCAAGTGGAAACTACAGCCGTTACTTTTCCCGGGGACATGCAGGTCTACTATATGAATATATGATGAGGGCAAATTCTCGGGTTAAATATTCTGGAGATAAAGTAACCCACATTCGGATCTCCGGGCGGGGACAACTCATGAGGAACAACACTGGCATTCTACTAATCGGAGCGTGGCATGTTAGATCCCTTAATCGGGTAGGGAGGTTAGAAAATTTAAAGAGGGAAATGGATTGGCTGAAGTTAGATATAGTAGGGATTAGTGAAGTTCGGTGGAAAGAGGAAATGGATTTCTGGTAATCTATTAGGGGCAGCTCAGTGATCGCATTGTCGTAGTCAAGATAGATACGAAGGCAACACCAACTACAGTATTACATGTTTATATGCCCACCTTCCGATGATGAGGAAATCGATGACATGTTTAGGCGGTAAAGCAAATATTTCAGACAAGGGAGAGGAAAATTTAACTGTGATGGGGGATTGGAATTCGGTAATAGGAAAAGGAAGGGAAGTAAAAACGGTAGGTGAATTTGGACAGAGAAAAAGGAATGAAAGAGGAGGCCGTCAGGCAGAATTTTGTACGGAACATAATTTAATCATAACATATTGGTTCAAGAATCATGAAAGAAGGTTGTGTACGTGGAAGAGACCAGGAGACACTGGAAGTTACCAGATAGATTTTATAATGGTGAGGCATAGATTTCGGAACCAGGTATATATATATAAATTAAAAAAATGGTTGTAGAACATATGCGACTTAACTATGGGGTTATCAGTCCTTAACTTACAAACCTTACTAACTACCTTATACTAAAGACGGCACAAACAGCCATGCCCGAGGGGGGATTCGAACCCCCGACCGCAGCGGCCGTGCAGATCGTGACTTACACGCCGCAGACCGCTCGGCCACCGTGGCCGGCTCTCAGGGAATAATAAATTTAACTTACGGAAGGAGAAGATACAAAAATGATATTAATGAAGCAGATAAAATGAATTACAGACGAATAGGAATTGAGATTAACAGGAAGTGCAAAACGGCTAAGCAGGAGTGGCTAGAAGGCACATGAAAATCTGTAGAAGAATGTATAGCTAGATTCCGGCTGTAAGGAAATAAATGTGAAATTTGGGGACAAGGAAATCGGCTGTGTGAACAGCAAGAACTGTGATGAAAAACCACTTCTAAGTAAAGAAGGGAAAGCCGATAGACAATAATAATTTCTTGTGGATCATTTGCGTGGTGCAAGTCTTTCAATTGGACGCCACTTCGGCGACTTGCATGTCCCTGGCCTACCCCAGTTATCCAACCGGGGAAAGGGGACCTACAGCTTAACGTGGAATCCGAACCACGTGTTGATTCTTGCGACTGCTCACATTGTTAAGAGGTGAAGGTATGACCGGGTTTTGAACCCGCGACTCGTCTGTTTCCAGTCGAACGCTTTACCCCAAGACCAGATGAGAAGAATATATAGAGAAGGTCTACAAAAAAATCACCTTTGAGACAATGTTGGAGGAACGGAATGGGATATAGTTGAAATAGGAGATGTTCCACTGAGAGATGAATTTCGCAGAGCACTAAATGATCTAAATCGAAACAATGACACTGGAGTGGCCGACATACCCTCAGAGCTACTGAAGACTCTGTGAGAGCCAAACATGAGAAAACTATTTGACTTGGTATTTAAGATATTTGAGACAGTTGAAAGCTGCAAACTTTTAAAAAAATGTAATAATATCCATTCCAAAGAAATCAGGCGCAGACAGATATGAAAATTACAGAATGGTCACATGTCCAGGGCATTCCCTTATACTTGATGGTAAAAACAGACCGAAATTTTGAAGAATCAGTAAATGATCAATGTCACCGATAATGCAAAAGACGTTGAGAACCACATCATTAATGAGGAATAATGTGTATCTTTACGACTTGTGACCTTTGATTGAACATGCAATGTAGCCGACCATACCTGCCTGCTGAAATGTATTTCACGATGTGTTGCATTCCTTCTTTCTGCAGTCTTGCTGTATTACTCGAATGTATAGATTACGTCATAAATGTTTTTAGTTAATCGCTTGATAAAATTCGAAATAATGAAGAATTTAGAGGTCTAGATGACTAATATTCTTAAAAAATTTCGACGTTAAAACCTTCCAAGTGTTACTTTAACACGGTTAAAAACTATCATACGCTGATATTCCAATGGCGCTAACTTAAGGTACACCGTTCCTGACACCAAAATGTACGCATAGATTGTTATTTTTTTAATCGCTCGCGTACATATTGTGTAATCCGGTTATCTCGAAAATGTTAGATACTTCGTAGTGGATTGCACATTATTCCACGCGTCCTTTAGATATTCAATAAACATTAATATCAAAACTTCAGAATTTTCCACTTGTATGTAAATATCGAGAAACGCTTGTTAACACAGCAGCAAGTATTCCATCTATCAAGCAGTTTTCAATAAGCCCACATTCACACTTCCTCTCGTGCTAATGCCTGAATTCTCACTCCCCCCTAGAATCAACAACATGGAAACGATCCTTCTTATGACTGGGTAAACAAAACTATATCTAAACTGACAATACAAAGCCTCGCAATCCCGAGTTTTGCTCATACACCAATCATAACACACCTACAGTTTCAGAACAATCACAGGAAAAATAAAATTTTTAAATGTTATTAAATACAAATTGGCCCACTTTAACTACCTGAAAAATTCACGGGTCATCGATTCTCTAGTACCGCAAACTGGCGAAAAAGTATTACAAATTCTTTTATACATTTACATCATCAATTTTCTTCAAGATATTTCAATACACACTCGCACCTAGTTCACAACAATACCTGTTCCGATCTTGAGTCCAAGGGTTGGTTTGTTGCAGTTGCGCAAGCTAAACTGTCCTGTGCAAGCATCTTCGTCTCTGGATAGAAACAACAAGCAACGCCCTTTTGAAACTGTTTACTCCCTCAATCGGCACTCCAACGCTAAACTGACGATTACATGAGGTTTCAGAATGTTTCCTACCAATAAATCACTGCTCTTACTCAAGATACGCTAGAAATTTCCTTTCGTCAATTCTGTTTAGTACCTCATTATTTACGCAATCTACCCACCTAATCTTCAGCATTCGCCTGTTGCGCCACATTTGATATGCTTCTAGCTTTTTAATGTTGGAACTCCTTATCGTACACGTTTCCCTCCCGTATTCTATTACTCCCCTGATAAATGCTTTTAGAAATGTCATCCAGACATTTGAATTTATTTTGGATGTCAAAAATTGTCGCCTTTTCAGAAACTATTTTTTCTTATAGCGATTTTGCATCTAATGTTATCTTCGGCTGTCAGAAGCTATTTCGCTATCCAAATAGCAGAACTCATCTAGAACTTTTATGGTGTCATTACCTAATCTAATACCTTCAGCATCGCCTGATTTTCTTCGACTACACTCAATTATCCTTGTTATTCTGTTGTGAATGTTCATCTTCTAACATCCATTCAAGACAATTTCCATTTCGTTTAATTGCTGTTCCAGGTCCATTCAGTCTTTGGCAGAAATACAGTTTCGTCGCCGTATCCCTGATCTTTCTTTTTTCAAGTTTCTTCTTGCATTTATTTACAGTTTGCTCAATATACAGATGTGTTGGCAACAGGCTACAAACCAGTCTCAGTCCCTTCCCAACTACCACGTCCGCTTCACGGCCTTTGACTAACTGCTGTCTATTTTGTGTACAAGTTGTATTGAACTTTTCGTTCTCTTTCACACCTGCAATCTTCAGAATTAGAGAAAGTGTGTTCTGATTAGTATTTTCAAAATATTTGTCCAAATCTAAAAAAACAATAATGGATTTGTTATATTGGTGTGGGGTCTGTCCTTTCGGACGTGTGCCATACCGATACCACAGCAATATAATAAGTATTTCCACGTGAAGACGGCGTTAGCTTCACCGACTTCATCTCAGATGCGGTCATACGTTCGACCTCACATGGCAATCAGTAATGACGAGTGTATCAGGGGATGGACGGTAGGGGCGCTACAGCCGTAGCGTGCGACTTAGGAAAGTTTGAGACGAAAGGATAACCAAGTGGTTAAGGCGTCCGCTGGCCCGAAGCGGGAGACCCGGGTTCGATTCTAGGACCGTCTCATATTTTCACTTATCGCCATTGTTTAATTTCAATGGCCTAATGCAGCCACTGTAAATCCTTTCCTTCCTTCCCCTCCTTCAATAATTTGCAAACGTGGATTTGTCTTTCGTTAATTTTTCCTAAGATAAATCGTAGTGTGACTATTGCCTTGGGGGTTCCTACATTTCCTCTACATTCAAACTGATCGTCTTCAAGGTTCGATTCTCCAATGTTTCTATTCGTCTTTAAATAGCACCTAACACAAATGAAATCGTTAATCTATACTAATAATAAATCTGTAAATGTAGGCCTGTCGCTGTTCCCTTCAATCTTCAAAACTACTGGACGAATCTTCATGCGGTTTTCATAGGAAACATGAGAAACATTTGTGTCATATAGGCATAATTGTATCAAAATCGGATCACGGAAATAAAAGATATCGTAATTGTGTTTTCAGTAACAGTCGTGTCCGTTTTTTGCAACTATTTAAAACCTCTTATCTCCAAAACTATTTCACGATTTGGCATGGGGTTTTCACAGGTAACTTAAGCGTAACTGGTCAATATATAGAGTTCGTTTTATAAAAGTCCGATCACGGAAAATAAAGAATATCGTAATTTCAAATTTTTTAATCTACGACCATTATGTCAGCTGTCTCTTTGAACTCGTATATCTCCAAAACTACGTGACGAATTTTCATGGGGTTTTCACACGTAACGTTGTAACATTGTGCGGTTACACAGAAAATATAGATATCATAATTTAATAATTTGCTTAAAAACCATCGTGTATGTCTATTTGTTGAGGGTAATCTCCAAAAGTGCTACACGAACTTTCATGGGTTTCCACACGTAAACTGAGAATAGTTTGGAGAGTAACATATACTTAGTTCCATCAAGTCGGATCAGAGGAAGGAAAGTTATCGTAATTTGTAGTTTTTGTGTAGAATATGCTTATATGTATGGTGTAGTACAGCAAATCTCCAAGAGTACTACACGAACTTTCATGGGGTTTCATAGGTCAACTGAGAGTACCTTGCCGCAACATATAAGCTTCATTTCATCAAAATCGGACCTTGGGAAGAAAAGATATCGTAATTTGTAGTTTCTGGTGTATGTTATGTTTGAATTGCAGCATAGTATAGCGAAGATCCGATAGAGGCGCTGTTACTTAGTATACCAAATAACTAATAGATGGCGATGCTTCGTTGTTTATTCTCATAACTAAAGTGTAATACATTGAAACAAGGGCTATGATTTTCCTTACGGAAGCGGTGTAGTGTATTGATGTCGGTAACGGCCGTTGAATCCTTTTTGAAAAAGAAGTCACGTATAATGAGAGGAATCATTCTTAGAGTTGATAATGAAATAAATAATTAACGTTGTTCAGATCAGTAAATTTATAATCCTCACAAAGCGAATATTTCGTTGCCAACGTCAACATAATAAACCACTGCCACTGCAAGTAAAATTTAACCCAGGTACGGCACAAAAAAATAATTTTTCTACTAGCTATAGGCCTATCCCTCATGCCTTGCAATGCCATGGAAAAAGTGCTTCTTTCCGTGGGTATCATTTGAATTTAAAACATAACGACATTCCTTCGCGTCTATCGATGCTCTAATTTATATAAGATTTCTTTGCAAGGAAAATGGAATTTATGTGGTTTCCTTTCTGATTTCGGTGTATCATCATTACATTTTAAGTGTGTTCTGTTTAGGAATTCCTCTAAAGCGCCATAATACTAGAAAGGACAAAGTGAGGCGACGTTAGTTACATAGTACACGAAATAACTAATTATGCCGTTGCAACGTTTTTTCTTTTTTTTAAATTCTCATAAATATGGTGTAATACACTAAAAGAAGGGGCGCAATTTTACTGACGGCGGAGGCGTTGTGCGCTGATGTTGGCAACGGCCGTTGAAAGCTTATTTAAAATCAGTCACGTAAAATAATTGGAATAATTCTTTAAGTTCAGGATGAAATAGATAATTTATGCTATCCTACTCACTAAGTTAATCATCCTCCTAAAGCGAATAGATCATTGCCAACGACATGAAAATAAAACGCTGCCACTTCAATTAAAGTATAGCCCAGCTAGGACACATAATTCTTTTTTTTTTCTTCCCAGCTGTATCCCATATGCTGTGCAATGCCATGGAAAGAAAAGAAGTGCTTCTTTCGACGGGTATAACCACTAAATTATACAAAGAGTAGAAATATCTATAGAGTGACTATAGGCTTCTGTACATCTTCTCATCATTAATCTGAAATGTTCAAATGTTTGTAGAGCTTATGGGACTTAACTGTGAGGTCATCAGTCCCTAAACTTACAAACTACTTTTGAACTACCTTATACTAAAGACGGCACAGACATCCACGTCCGAAGGGGGATTCAAAGCATCGACTGCAGCGGCCGTGCAGACCGTGAGTGGCATGCCGCAGACCGCTCGACCACTGCGGCCGGCTGGGATTACCAAGTGATACTGAGACACATCTACTCTTTCCACACATTTATTTGCTCTTAAGATTGGTTTGTACCGCATTGACTGCAAAGAAGCCTCTTATTCGCAGAGCAACCACGTAACATGAAATATTATCTAAATACATGTGTTACAGAAGCAACAAGAAAGTTGAGTAAGGCACGCTGAAAGGGTCATTTATACATAGTCATTCGTCTTCACCGAACAAAAAAGGACCAAGATGAAGTCATCGATTAGTAGATTTTTTCCAATCAGAATATGCGTATCCCAACTGTCATCTATGTCAAGTGTACGAAAGTTTTCTAAATTCTTAAGAATCTTGTGCCGGAAGTTGGCTTATGGTACTAGCCTGTTTTGCCCCAGTCCGATTTTGCGTTTTTCATTTATCATTAGCCAAGCACACCTCACTTGATTCAAACTACGTCCTCATATAATTGCTAGATGTATGTCAATATTTGTCCTCTCCTAAAGCAGTGGAGGGAAAATGCAGCGCCGGCCGCAGTGGCCGAGGAGACTGAGGCGCTCCAGTCACGGTCTGCACGGCCACTACGGTCGGGGGTTCGAATCCCCCCTCGGGCATGGATATTTGTGCCGTCCTTAGTTGTAAGTAGTCCATAAGTAGTTTGTAAGTTTAGGGACTGATGACCCCGTAGTTGAGTCCCATAGACACTACAAACATTTTGAAAATGCAGCATTGCGAGCGCGGGCGCACGCGAGCGCTCACACTGCTTGCAACGTGGGCGCTGTCAGCAACCGCCTCCCCCTCTACCTCTCTTCTAGTATTGCTCAGTGCCTGTCACGAGCTCGCCAACATGGGCCTGTTCACTGTTATTGGTTTCGTACACCGCTTAGCGTTCGTGTTGGGCAAAATTAGTGAGACGAAAAAGTATTGAAATATTTTACATGAAATTTCCTCCAGTAGAGTTCCTGCAGCTGTTTAGACTAGTTGTTCCAGTATGAGGTACGTCCACAACTATTTCTGCAAGGTTTTTCCCCTACAATAAAATTAACGGAAATGCTTAGGAGTAATTTTACTACGTTCAACTGAGTGGAGCAGTGTGGTTGATGGCCAGTAACATCACTCCAATCATCGAGATGCTGATTAAAAAAAAAAACAACACACATTTGAACAGCATTAGAGAGTGATGAAAGCATATGTACCTTTTTTTTGCATAAGTACTTGGTCACCTCCAAACTTAACACTTCCCAGTAATATTATGTGTATCAAGTTAAAATACATTTAATAAAACAAATGAATGTATTTTTTCCTACGTTTTGTCTCTTTTGTGTTTGTGGCGAGAAAACTGCGTCGGCGGGTATAGTGTATTCTCCTTTACTGACTTGTATTAGTCTCCATGTCTCCCTGATTACCAATGGTCTGAACGACCGAATTTTGGACGTAAAGTAACGTAATATTTTGGGACGCTGCTGTTCTCATTACAGCATCAGGCAAAGAAAATACTTTTCTTCTGTAATTTTTCCTTTCACGTTGTGTTGTGCCTTTATCTGTTAAAATTGTAAAATGAAACTATTTATTTATTCCATAATAAGACATAAGATCGATCGTTAAGGGTGTACTTCCTCAAATATTACGCAAACGTTGCATTTCATCGTAGGAATACATTGCATTGTCGTATTTTAGAAATTATGACATTACAAAGAATACTTCTAACTTCACTACATACTCAGGGGTCCTGTCGATGTTATATCCCTAGGCTTTGGCACTGTTCGCTAGCTGCGATCACACGTGCACGCTGTCAGAAGTTCCCATAATGTCCGCCGGCAGCACACGCGCCCACTCCATCTCTTTCGTAATCCCCATATAAATAACATCAAAAATTAACGGAGATCCTCATCACGAACTGTTTCACTGGAAAGAGCTTCCTTTCCAGCTTTGGTTCCGAGCAAACTTTGCGCTCACAGTTTGGAAGTTGTGAACTCTCTCGCATTGTGCGTTAGCGGCGCTCAGATGACAAGACAATGGTCATGCAAATGAGGGCCCGTCGCTCAGACGAGAGGGAGACGTCAGAGGGTGTAGCAGCAGGCGGGCGATAAATACACCGAGCAGGAAGAGTTTCTGCCTGACGTGAAAGAACAGGGCGCAGGGAAGCGGTGGAAACGACGTGTTTACATGTAGGTTCGGACGTTATCAAAGGAAGACTTACCGAGGTGCACACTTTCAAACGACACTTTAGCATACCTTTGTAATTATCTCAGAGCCTTTGCTTTTTTTGTACTCATTTTCTTTCAGCTGGTTATGAATGCGAATACTTTTATATATAGTGTCGGTGGGAATGTGCCTTTGTATAGCATACAAATCTACAGTTTTGTTCCAAACTGATGAATATTTGCGCACCTGATCTACAAATTAAAATGTAGGCCACTAACTACATAAAATTTCGTTTGGCACGTGTAGCGGGCACTTTCCTTAAAATTTGGACATCGAAAACCCTATAGTTTTATTTCGATCTTCATGATATTTTGCGCATTTGACCTAAGGTTACCCACTTCCAATTTAGTGTCAACAAACGTTTAATGTTATATGCGTTATGGACGATACTCTATTTTTTGCTTATAACATTGGTGGAGTCAGCTACAATTTTTATTTTTCTTCAGTTCTCGGAGTTGATGACTTATTCTCGTAAGTGGTACGACGAAATCCATCCAGGGTGTTTTAATGTGAAGATCACCTTAAATTGAACTTAGCTTGCCACAAACACATTTATTATTTGTAGCTGAAAATATAACGGTCATGGCATCCATCTTGTCTTTTCATTTTAACACATCTCTAAGGAATTCAGGACAGATATAACAACAATGATCTACGTAATATAGACTCACAAACCATGTGTTATCTAGACCAGCTGCACTTCACAACTGCCCCCTCTTAGCATCTTACATTTACTTTTATAGAACACACTAAATTACTAGTACAAATTGTTGTGAAGTTAGGAACGAACCGCAAATTTCGTGGTAATGTCTGCGAAGTCATTCTTGCAGGTATCTAACTGAAATAACGACAGCAAGGAAGTACCGCATTCAACTTTCACTGCTATATCGTTTTGATGTTCACTGATGACATCATCATCGACGTTGCAGTTGTGCCATTTCAGTTATTTAGTATGGCTGTGCTACTATTTGTCAACTAATTAAAAATAAAGAGCCTCGAAGGCAATTTCATGAAACTTTCATAAACGGATCAAAACCAACTTATACGCATTGAACTTTGGAAACATTCACTAAATGCAGTTCAGAACTTGTATGAGGTTTCCATCAAGCATATGCATAAAGTATGAATAGCAGCAATGGTAGACTTAAGCAATATTAAATTTCTAGTATTACAACTTCGTAATACATTCATTTGGGTGGACTATCTCACAGAACTGCAGAAACGCCTAAATAAATTCGAGTATTAGCAGACGTCGATGTAAAATAGAAAAGGTTGAATACTTAGCTTGCTTTTATTCCACAACGTCATATGGTGTATTATTTTGGGATAAGTCTTCAAGTCAAACAAAAGTTTCCAGTGTCCATCAGCGTGTAACACCACCTAGAGAAAAGGCCGCGGCGCTCTCGTGTGACGTCACGCAGAGTAGGCATCGTTGGCGTAGCTTACTCAGTGGTAGGGATGCAAACGATACATCGATGTTTTGAAAAAATCGATGTTTTGTTCATAAACATCGATGTTTTGAACAGCGATATATCGCCGATGCATCGACGACAGAAGTCCAAAATTGTCGACATCGTTCAAGAATTGATTGGGAACTCCATTATTACTTTATTAGTTGCTCAGCCAGCGTCAGCTCAAGTGTGGTGCTCCTGCTGTCGTCGGTCGTCGCTGTTTTCATACCTTTGAAATAGTAGGTAAGTGAAATATGAAACAATCTGATGATTAATCCACTACAGTCGGGGGTTCGAATCCCCCCTCGGGCATGGATATTTGTGCCGTCCTTAGTCTTCGTTAGTTCATAAGTAGTTTGTAAGTTTAGGGACTGATGACCCCGTAGTTAAGTCCCATAAGCTATACAAACATTTGAACAGTTTTTTGATGATTAATCTGATGTTTGTCCAGCACGGGCTGCTGGCATTACTGAAATTTCACCCTCCAACATCAGTGGAATCGAATGTTTGACAGTGTTACCCAGTCAGACTGATATCGTACTATCAAAACGTCAGTTAAAACATCAAACAAAAGTCGACAAAAAATCCGAGACAGAAGCCAACAAGCCAAGTATAACATAGATTTTCATTTCAGCAAGGTACATGATTTGCTAAACGTCATTGATGAACATTCATTTTAAAAATACATTATTAAGTAATAACTGAAAGATGCATAATGTTTAATTTTCTCCACGTCGACAGCTAACAAAAAAGCAATACGTCAACAAAACACAAGTTATTTCGCATGTAATGATCAAATCGATGTAAGTCCGAAGTAAAATCAGCGCAATAGGTAGCGAAACCTTATTACCAACTTCTTTTTCATTCTAATCTGCCATTTCGCTGTGTATTCGTAGCCTAGTGAAAGAACATATATAAGGCAGATACTTTCTGGGAACACAGCTTCATTTCAGTGTGTTTTTCCTAATATTTCTTAAACGTATGGAAACATGGGATAAAAAACGATGTATCGTTTTTCAGAGCGATGTTTTTTTTAACATCGATATTTTTCCACAGGAACATCGGTGTCTGAACATCGATGTTTTTATCAACGATTTTGCATCCCTACTCGGTGGCCGTTGGGACATGGCCAACTATGCCGTAGCGTGCAGCCAGTCAGCTTCGCGAACGATGCCTACTCTGTGTGACGTCACACGAGAGCGCAGCGGCCTTCCCTCCAGAAGGTGTTGGTAACACGTATTGTTTAAAGAGTAAATTCACGGACATCCTGTAAAGCCTCTTCAAAGAACTGGGTATACTAACTACTGTCTCCCAGTACATTTATTCCTAAATGAAATTTGTCATAAATAATATATTCCTTTTCCCAACAGACAGCTCAGTTCATACATACGATATTATGACCAAAACCGATCTACACAAGGACTTTAAAGTGGTCATCTACTCAGAAACACATTTTCAATAACTTTCCACCAACCACAACCAATTTAGCTACTAATAAAGAGCAATGTAAGAGGAACCTAAAAGTCTTACTATTGCCCAACTCCTCCACAGACGACTTTTTGAATATAACCGAATGATGTATGTCATTTAATTCACAACGTCTTATTGTCACGCAGTGTAGAAGTTGGCATCACTTACACGTTTATGCAATAGTCATTATTAACGTCTGCCTCCGTAGCATAGTGGACAGCATCTAGATTATAACGCAGGGGCCCGGATTCGATTCGGGGCGTGGATTTCCAACGGTCGGGGGCTGGGTGTTGTGCCATCAAAATGATGATTAGTCGCCGAAGTGGCATCACCTAAAACGACCCCGGCGGAGTCGAGGGCCATAAATGTCACACTACATTCGTTATTATTAAATCATGCTTACGACTTCTGACGATTTTAACGAATGATAGATGAGATGAAATACGAGTTACTGCACATCCATGACAAAGCACCTTTCCTATTGTATGACCTTCACTATCCTCCTTGTGTACTTAATATTAAGAATGACTTCTTCACTTTTCGTGTTTACGTAACAATACTACTAGTATTTCCTGTAGTGGACGTTTTACCAATTGTGTTTATAATATAACAAAACTGAATTGCGAAATAGCAACCCCAAGATATAATATTATTCTGTTATCACAAATTTTTCAGTTTCAATGCTGAGAACTAGGTCGACCTCGTAAATGAACCCATGTAACCGCTAGATGACTGTAGTGTTAGACTTGGCAAAATATGTGTTCTCAGATAATACAGATAAAGTTCAGGTTGTTCAGAAAACGCTTCTCGATTGGTGGTATAATGAAAACCTTAAGGGGTATCATTTTTTGTGTATACGTGGAACAGCTACATGTGATATATGTTTATTACAGCCACTCTGTATGTGCTTCCCAGCCCCTCCATCACATGGCAAACACCTAGGCGATAATCAAGCTCATTTCATACTCTGAGAGCAAATCTGGCGTGACTATGTTCACACCTAGTTTTATTCTGTCCTTCATTAGATACATTTATGCCGCGGTGTAACTAATAATCCGGAGATAGTAAAGAGCATCAAAACAAATACAGGGATTAGCGAACATCGAGTTGTAGTAGCGAGACTAAATGTCGAAATTCCCAAATGCACAAAAAATAAACGAAAAATATATCTATTCAATAGAGCAGATAAAAATTCGCTTCACGCTTTCCTGAGTGATAATCTCCGGTCTTTCAAAACTAAAAATGCGAGTGTGGATCAGTTGTGGCTTACTTTCAAAGACATAATATCAGTAGCAATCGAGAGATTTATACCAACTAAATTAATAAAAGAGGGGACTGACCCCCCGTGGTACACAAAACAGGTCAGATCACTGTTGCAGAAACAAAGAAAAACGCATGCAAAATTAAAAAAGACACAGAATCCACAAGACTGGCAATCTTTTATTGAAACACGCAACCTAGCGCGGACATCAATGCGAGAAGCCTATAGTAGTTACCACAACGAAATCCTGTCTCGTAATCTTGCAGAAAATCCAAAGAAATTCTGGTCATATGTGAAGTATACTAGCGGCAAAACACAAACAATACCTTCACTACGCGATAGCAATGGTAATACTACCCACGACAGTACTGCTAAGGCAGAATTACTAAACACAGCTTTCCGAAATTCGTTCACCAACGAAGACGAAGTGAACACTCCAGTATTCAATCCAAGAATAGATGCCAGCATGCGACACTTAGAAGTAGATGTTCCTGGAGTAGTAAAACAACTTAAGTCCCTAAACAAAAACAAATCTTCCGGGCCAGATTGTATACCAACTAGATTCCTCTCAGAGTATGCTGATGCAATAGCTCCGTACTTAGCTATAATTTACAACCGATCACTCAGCGAAAGATCTGTACCCAAAGACTGGAAAGTTGTCCAAGTTACTCCAATATTCAAGAAAGGCAATAGGAGTGATCCCCAAAATTACAGGCCTATCTCATTGACGTCGATTTGCAGTAGCATTTTGGAACATATACTTTGTTCGAATATTATGAACTACCTCGAAGAGAACGACCTATTAACCAATAGTCAACACGGATTCAGAAAGTATCGCTCTTGCGAAACACAGCTTGCCCTTTATTCACATGAAGTGTTAAGTGCCATCGACAAGGGATCTCAAATCGATTCCATATTTCTGAATTTCCGGAAGGCTTTTGATACTGTACCCCACAAGCAGCTTCTAATGAAATTGCGTGCTTATGGAATATCTTCCCAATTGTGCGATTGGATTTACGATTTCCTATCAGAAAGGACACAGTTCGTTGTAATCGACGGTAAGTCATCGAGTAAAACAGAAATATCTGGCGTTACACAGGGAAGCGTTATAGGTCCCCTACTCTTCCTCGTGTTTATAAACGATTTAGGAGACAATCTGAAGAGCTCCCTTAGACTGTTCACGGATGATGCTGTCGTTTATCGGTTAGTGTAGTCAACAGAGGATCAAAAGCAACTGCAAAGCGATTTAGACAAAATTTCTGCTTGGTGCGAAATTTGGCAATTGACACTAAATAAAGTAAAGCGTGAAGTAATACACATGAGCACTAAAAGAAATCCGCTGAACTTCAATTACGCGATAAATCAGTCAAACCTTAAGGTCGTAAATTCTACCAAATACCTAGGAGTTACAATTACGAACAACTTTGACTAGAGAGAACACATAGAAAATATTGTGGGGAAGGCGAATCAAATGTTACGTTTCATTGGCAGAACGCTTCGAAGATGCACCAAAGAGACTGCCTACATCACACTTGTGCGTCCTCTCCTGGAGTACTGTTGCCCCTTGTGGGACCGTCACCAGGTGGGACTGACGGAAGATATTGAGAAGGTACAGAGAAGGGCAGCTCGTTTTGTTTTATCACGTTACGGGGGGAAGAGCGTCACGGAAATGTTGCACGAATTGGGGTGGAAATCATTAAAGACGTTATTCATTGCGGCGTGATCTGTTTGCGAAGTTTCAATCACCGACTTTTACTTATGAATGTGAAAATATTTTGCTTGCACCCACCTACTTAGGGAGATATGACCATCCCAATAAAATAAGAGAAATCAGATCGAAAACGGAACGATTTATTTGTTCTTTCTTCCCGCGCGCTATTAGAGAATGGAACGTTAGAGAAAAGTTATGAAAGTGGTTAATGAACCCTCTGCCAGGCACTTAAATGTGATTTGCAGAGTATCTATGTAGATGTAGGTACAGAAGGTACGTCCACCAAGGTTTCTTACGTTTTTGCTATATTCTTTTACTATTTTTTTTATAATACAAGACGCTTCTGTAAAGTTCGTTGTTAGGTTCCGTATTTCACAAACCGCGCGGACGAGCATGAAGTGTCCCCGCAAGCACATTGAGGGACATGTCAACAAGCGCCCCCTATCGTGCAAAGCACTGCAGTGAAGCGGTGGTACACGCTGCGACCCAGCTAACAGGGTCAGTGCCAGTCATTGCAACATGGAGCACAAAATAAACAATGCGTGAACATGAAGTTTTGTTTCAAATTAGAGAAAACGGCGACGGGAACCCATGGGATGTTTTTGCTTGTGCATGGTGTTCGGCCAAAACTACAATAGAGTGGACAGTGGAATTTCCTTCGCAACAATGCCCGTCCACATACTGCGATCCGCGCTAGATACACGGTCACTGTGCATCCACACCCTTCTTATTCTGCAGATTTGGTGACGTCAGACTGTTTCCCCGCCTTAAATTAGACTTTAAAGGCTTACGCTTCGTAACGGTTGCAGAGATCCAACAACGCGTGAATTAGGGCATCGAGCGATTCCACAAGAAGGGCTTGCTGACATTTTCCCCACAGCTATACAACCTACGTGAGATGTGTATTAATAACCAATGGTGCTTACTACGAAGGCCAGTAAAGATATTCTGTTTGTAACTCTTGTTTACTATGTTTCCGGAGACCATTCATCGAACTTTTCTAACGCACCTTGTACACCCCCAGAAGAAAATACTGTATCACCAAAAAGTAAGGTTCGGTGACCTTAAAGGGCAGTAAAGAAAACACTGTTATTGAATCAAGCACGATCACCTCAATGGCTGGATCTCATTGGAAATGTTACTATCGTAAAATATCAAAGTAACTGTCGCTAGACACAATTTCACCTTTAAAGGGAAGAGGATCATAAACTCTCTTTTCAGATATTGCACAAAACAGATTACAATTAACCTTGTACTCTTTCAAAATTGACTTGTTCGACGGTGGTTTTACATAAGATTTTTTCTGGAATTTTAACACATCAGCTACGTTGCCGTTTGATCAGCGCCATCTTGAATCTACTTCTCTCTAACACCTTCCTTTACACATTTTGCAAAATGTTTCCATTTTACAATTAGTTGAAGCCAGGGAGTGTTTGTGAGCTCATTTCATAGTCACAAAACCGTTAAATGACTATCTATCTACACTTGATACGTGTAGTACAGTTAGTTTTCTTTGAATAATTACTTTTTCTAGGTGATAATAATCTGCGTTGCTGGGTTGTTAATCGGCTGTTAGCAGTTTTATTATTTTAATAATGGATATGGAAAAGTGTTCGAGTGTTTAAGGTCTATCACAAAAGGTGATTGGCCTGCGTATTTATTCCAGTCATCTATCTCTACTCCTGATGCCATTCTTTCTTCCGTCTCCCCATCTATCTTATCACCCAGTTCTTCTCTCTGTCGGCTCCGCATCCACTATCACAACACCGCCTTCCCCTCCCCATTTCGACCTTCTCTTAACCCTTCTTGAATATTCTCAAACATTATAAACAATATCAACAAACAGGGACGCTAGCGATGTGATATGAAAACTCTGTGCATCCATAGACTAAGATATAAAATAGCAACTTCCTACTCAATTTTGTTATACACACTGAGACCAGCGCTCGAAGAGGTCGCAGAGAGACATGTCTGAATGTGATAAAGAATAAGTGCGGCTAGTATCGTTTAAATTTATTTGTAATGGTTTCCACATTAGGGAGCTTACGTATTTGTGTCAAATCTAAGTCTGAGCAGCTGATCACTATGAGAAGCGCAAGGGAGAACGTTTCGGTCATTAGCAGTAGTACGGTAACAGACACAAAGTAAATATAAGAAACAGTGACGAACTATAAGCTTATCCACTTCCATCCATCACTAAAGAATTCACAATAGTGCACAATGCGAGGCTCAAGGCTGCAGTGCCGGTCGTTGCTCGTAAGTCGTAGAATTTAGCGTTTTCCCTAAGACTATTTATTGCTTCATACTGTGCTAATCTTTGCTCATAACACTGAGCTACTGCCACGAACGTAGACCAAACAATCTTAGCTCACAATGGGCTTCTGAACGCTACTTCCATGCTTAAATGTCATTTGTATGCGTTTAACAGCTTTTGTTACAATCTGAAATATATGAAACTATAGGTATAGGGTGATTCAGTTCAGGTGTTCATTTCAAATATTTCCGGAATCGTTTAAGGAAAAATGTTCAAATGTTTGTTAACATTAGGGACTTAACTTCGGGGTCATCAGTACAAACTATTTATGAATTACCTTATACTAAAGACAGCCCGACTGGCCGACAGAGAGCGGTCTTGCGTATCGAAGCGTAAGGCCACTTCGCCGTGGCAATTGTTTAAGGTATATTAATTCTGTTTTCACGCAGACGAATTATAAGAAAGTACTCACTGAGCGACGTATGGTCTCTTGTAATAGCTATATTAATAACATAGATATGGAGATATCGATCGCTTTTACAAATGTAACTGTGGTAATTTCTGCTACTAGTATCGTGGATCTCAAAGAGACACATCGAATTCCCATTAAGTAGTTTCCGAAAATTACAATATTTAGAGCCCAGGATTCACCCGTTTTGATCATCATACCAATTGCTGTCTTATGCGGAAATCCGTGATTTACGACTCAAATAAGGAAGAAACAGCTTGCACTCTCGCTATGTTGGTATAAAATGGCCAGAGGGAACTTGTATTCTGTCTAGTTTACGTGTAACGAGTCTTGGGTAGTTTGGAAAGAAAATGTATTTTACGAACCAAGATAAATTAGATATTGTACTTCTGTTTTCTCCTTATCCGACCTTACGCACTTCCTTATTTGGTTATGAAATCAGTGGCGTACGCAAAAGACAGCAATCGGTTTGATATTTAAAACAGATAAATCCTCTACTCTAAATATTGAAATTTCTCCGGAACTACATAGCGAATTTCGACGTGTGAAACACTATTGAATTTTTTTTCTTTGAGATCTACGATACTAGCAATAGGAAGTACTATAACATCATTAAAAACCAATCTGATATCGATATCTAAATAATTAATATAGCTATAACAAAATACTGTACGTCGTTTAGCGAGGACTTTCGGACTATTAATCTTGATGAAAGTAGAATTACGATATCCTAAACGTTTCCGGGAATATTTGAGATGATATCTGATTTTGCGGATTCTATCATCTGTGGAACGTTATAAACGTCGCCTCAAGACCAGAAATACTTCCATAGAAGAAGTTTTGACTTTAAGGTGTAAGATGTCATTTCGCCGCAGCGTGGGGTGTATGTAAATATTTACCATTGCATAAATCAGTCATGCCCAACAAAGAAAGAAAATACATTAAACAAGTAAATTAACAAAGGAACACATTGTTGGATCGATCTAGAATTGTTTAATAAGAGGTTTTTAGCCAAGATCGGTTTCTTCTTTTACTTATATGACCGGTTTCGGCGTCCTATACGCTATCTTCAGACCTGTCGTAATTTTTTACATCACTGCTGTAACAACAATTTCTAATATAGCACATTGGTATATATCCATATTGATGTGTCACGCAAATAAAATTTACATGTCAATAATAAAATGACAGAATCCATCCTTCACAAGGTTTACGTTAGAGCTTGATTCTGAAATGCCTCTAACGTAAAACTTGAGAAGGAAGGATTATGTCATTTTATTATTGACAAGTAAATTTTATTTGCGTGAAGATGGTGTCTAGCACGCCGAAACCAGTCATATAATTAAAAGAAGAAAGCGGTCTTGGTTGAAACCTTCTTATTAAATAAATTAATATATAGTTTTCAAAACAAAAAGCCAAGATCGCACATTAATAATTTATTAAATAACGACCGGTTTCGTTGCACTGTGTCACCTTCATCTGGTCTCATATATGATGATGATGATGACACAGTGCACCGAAACAGGTCGTCATTTAATAAATTATTAATGTGCGATCTTGGCTTTTTATTTAGAAAACTATAAAACGATAAGATCGCCTTCAAACCCGACTGTGTCAGGTAACTTTAAATAAATTAACTATTTTCGGTAGGTGATAATTAACATTTTACGTCCGTCGTTCATAGACTGCCAGGACGCGAATCCGCGGCTGGCTACGTGGTGCCTGCTATCCGCGTGCGACGAGGGGATGAGGTGAGGGTTTGCGGCAGGCCGCATTCCGCATGCATAGCGTCGCAGGCTGCGGTGCGCGGGCACGTCTACCTACCAGGCGCGGCGCGGTCGACAGGTATTGGCAAACCCAGCGAAAGAGAGCTCACCGCGCGCCCATCACCCGCCGCCGTTGGCATACAGAGTGTTAGTTACGTCTCCTCACAGACTGCTTCACACGCGCCCTACACCGAGTCTCGTCTGCAGTTGTGTAACACCGATTTTGCCGAACGAAGGCAAGCACAGGAAGATGCATCCTCATTTAAGTCCACATCCAGCATTAGTTTACGATCCAGGAAATTGTTGCAAAGTCTCACCATACACACGAGTACATAAATTTGTATTACCACAGACACAAACTGAAATGGACGCGCATTGCAGCGAAGTGACTTCTTACATCATTCTTATCGATCATCGAAATTACTTCCCAATAGGGAAGGCCGGCCTTGAAGCGATGTGCAAAATTCTACATCTACATCTACATGGGATACTCTGCAAATCATATGTAAGTGCCTGACAGACGGTTCATCGAACCACCTTAATACTATTTACCTCCAAATTCCATTCTCGAATAGCGCGCGGGAAGAAAGAACACATGAATCTCCCCGTTCGAGCTCTGATTTGCCGTATTTTATTGTGATGATCATTTCTACCTGTGTAAGTGGGAGTCAACAATATATTTTCGCATTCGGAGGAGAATGTTGTCGATTGGAGTTTCGCAAGTAGCCCACACAGCAGGGAGAAGCGCCGTTGTTGTAATGATTCCCATGCCAGATCCTGTATCATTTCGGTAACGCTGTCTCTCATGTATCGTGACAATAAAAACCGAGCTGCCCTTCGTCAAACCAACATGATAAGGATCCCACACTGAGCAGCAATATCCCAAAAAAGGACGGACAAGCTTAGTGTATGCAGTTTCTTTACTAGTTCTGTTGCATCTTGTAAGGGTTCTACCAATAAAACGCAGTCTCTGGTTCGCCTTTCCCATGACATTATCTACGTTTTCTTTCCAGTTTAAATCGGAAGTAATTGTAATTCCCATGTATTTTGTGGAGTTTACGGCCTTATCTTGTAAACAAAGTTTAACGGATTTCTTTTCGTACTCATGTGGACTACTTCACACTTCTCATTATTTAAACTGCCAATTTTTACACTATAGTGATATCTTATTCAGATCGTTCTCCAGTCGGTTTTGATAATCAGATGATTGTACTAGACGGTAAATGACGGCGTCATCTGCAAATAACCTAAGAGAGTTACTTAGATTTTCTCCCAAATAGTATATGTAAATAAGGAACAGCAGAGGACCAATAATACTACCCTGTGGAACGTCCGATATCACCTTTGGTTTAGTCGATGCTTTACCATCGATTACCATAAACTGTGTCCTCTCCAGTCGCAAATTTGGAGCGGTATAGCATAAACACGCAATTTGATTAAAAGCCGTTTATGAGATATAGTGTCAAAAGCCTTCTGAAAATCAAGAAATACGGAATCGATTTGAAATCCCTTGTCGATATCACTCATCCCTTCGTCTGAGGAAAGGGCTAGTTGTTTCGCATCAACGATATTTTCTAAATCCGTGTTGACCTAGGGACAATAGATCATTCTGTTCGAGATAATTCATAATAATTAAATACAGGATATGTTCCAAAACCCTGCTGCAAATTGATTTCAGTGATATAGACCTGTAGTTTAGTGGGTTACTCCTACTGCCTTTCTTGACTACAGGTGTGACCTGTGCAACTTTCCAATCTTTTGGTACAGCTCCTTCTTTGGGAGAGCGGTTGTATATGCCTGTTAAGGCATAATCAGATAAAAGTCTAATGGGTATACAGTTCTGACCAGAAGACTTGTTCTTGTTCAGTGATTTTAGTTGCTGCACTACTCCGATGGTATCTACTTCTACGTCACTCTTTCTGGCCTCTGTTTTTAATTCGAAATCTAGAATATTTGTTCCGTCTTCTGTGGTGAATGAGTTCCCAAAATCTATGTTTAGTAACTCTGCTTTAGTAGCACTATCATCGGCTCACTATCACATAGTGAGGGTATTGTTTGTGATTTGCCCCTAGTATATTTAACATATGACCAAAATCTCTTTGGGTTTTCGGTCAAATTTCGAGAAAAAGTTTAGTTGTGGTAAGTATTGTAGGCATCTCGCATTGACGTCCTCACTAAATTTCGAGCTTCTGTGTAGTACCGTCAGTCCTGGGGACTTTGTGTTCTTTTAAATTTCGCATGCTTTTTCCGTTGCTTTTGAATCATTTTCCTGACATTTTTTGTGTACCAAGGAGGATCACCTCCTTTTATTAATTTATTTGGTATAAAATGTCAATTGCTGTCGACACCACCTCTTTGAGTTTTAGACACATCTGGTCTATACTTACGTTCAGTGTTAAAAACGAGTGGAAGCTATCTTTCAAGAAGCAATTTATTTTATTTCTTTCTGCTTTCCTGAACAAATATAAATTTGGTCGATTTTTGTAACTTCTGGACTTCCGATATTCAAATTCCTCAGCCGAAGGAAAAATTGCATTATAAGTATTTACTGTGGTTTCACCGATTCACTGTATTGTGGAAGAGAAAGCACAGAGGATGTAGGGCAACGCTAGAATTTAGTTTGGTAAGGTGAAGATATATCGTAGCACAATGTCAATGAATTCAATGGAATTTGGATTCTGTTGTGTAGTTACTTATTTTGCAAAGAAAATAGTGATATGTAAACTCTATTAATGGGGTAAACTGGTCTATCTAGATTATACACATTTTAATCAACATGATTTGTGACCATGGATAACTTGGTTCATTAAATTTGGAAAATAAATTATCGCAAAAACAAACTTCACGTCCAAGGGTCGCTTCTCCTATGGGTTGTACGCTCGTGGAACTTTCTCAACATACGATTACCTTAGCCAAATTAGATTATGATCAGTGCTTTCGGTATACAGATTTTAGACGTCTTTAGCCGGTAACATACTGGAAGGAGAGCAAGAATATTGCTATCACACTTTACTCGAATCTAAGCTTATTTACAGTTTCAATAAACATTAAAAAACAGGAACCAGTAAATAATTAGTCTATGTGGTATGAAGTATGTCTGAGACATTAGAGGATGGTTAATTTACAACAGGAAGTCCATTTTCGTTTTCAAACATTTTCAAGTGTAGTGCCAGGGTCACAAATTTACTGAAAGGTAAATCCGTTATCCACTTGGACGGTCTACATACACTGTTATTTACATACATGGTCAGCTGATTTCGTCACTGAGCCGTTTTCAAGAACTGCTCATATAGTCATAATTGTAACATTTCATGTTGGCGTAAACAAACGTCCGGCTGGCATACTTACATTATAAAAACATAAGAAAATACTGTTTATAAAGTTAATTGTTGCCAACCATCATTAGTTTTTATTTCGTTTTAGGTTAATCCACATGGCAGAGAAAATGTAGATTTATGTTGTTCATTTTTGTTATAGAGGTCGATATATTTTGACGTTTGCATATTACGTGTTATAAAATATTCATGAATGCCGTTACGTCACTTTGTGATAATCTGATAATGCCCCAAAGAAGAGAACGCGTTATTAAAACATAATAATCGCACACTGGGTCATTATTATTCAAAAATATTATATTACGGTTGCTGTAGCAGACGAACAGATGAATTTGAAGACTTTTGTGAAGAAAACGTGTAAATTATCGTGTACACGTACTGTTTTGTATGTGTTTGTTTACTGTAACAATTATGGCAAACAAAATAAACCAGTAATTTACTGATTATAGACTTTATCTTACTTGAACTTAGTTGCATACTGTGACAACTGTTGCGAAGAAAAAAAAAAAGAAAAAGAAGAATATGATATGATTACTAAAAATCTGACCTATTGTATTCGCCAATTTAGACGACTATAACATGTAAATGAAATATCTTTTCTTACTGTCGTGACACCTTATTTTCAGTTTTCTCTGCTACCGTCAATGATTTATTGGTCTCTCCTACATTTCGTAAACAATCAGTAAATTCATTACTCGAGTTACGGCAAATTCCTAAACTTACAATCATGTCTTTTAACTGTTCTTTTTGAAACATTTTTTGGAGTGCATTGTAAATATCCCAGCCTTTATTCGGTGGTAAAAAAATTTCAAAAGTATAATGTCTCCAATACGTTGTGTAAACCATCAATATGGATCCCAGATGGTAAATATTATTGCGAAATCAATATTTAAAGGTAAGTATTGTCCGTATAAGGTTGCCAGGTAGCTGTTGTTATGGCAGAGCTAGTCCCGTGGGGTGATACACTGGTCCCAAAGGCTAGAATAAGCTCTCCAAATGATCAGCAGTTAAGAGAATCGAACTTTCACCTGACACGGGCACGTACAATATCTCTATATGAACATTTAAACTCGTTTTCCTAACGTACATCCTTCTAACAATTGAAATGTTTGGCAGAGCAATGTTTCGTTGTAAAGCCAGAACATTCGAAGCAGCGTGGAGTAGGCATCATAATCGATTTCAAATGAAACGACAGTATAAAATTTTCAGTGTGGGATCAGAACGAAATAGGGTAGATCGCAGAGGTTCGTTTAATAAGCAAGGAAGCGTCACAGAGATTACCGCCAAAATACAATGGTAGAGACATACTGTACCGTAGTTACGAGGGCATAAGTTTCTTGAATATTCAACCTACACTGTATAATGCTTACTCCTATGTATATTCGGATGCTTACTGGCAAGCCCTTTTCGGGGCGCCAAACGTGACAGAAATTGGAGAAGGATGTATAGTACACAAAATAACCTCCGCCACATGCCGTAAGGTGGCTTGAGGAGTACTGATGCATGTGTAAAACTGCGCTAGCCAAAATCACTTTATATTTCTTGACTTGACTCACGAGGCATAGGACGAAGTTGGTGGTGACAGGATGCATTCCACGATGCTATCTCAGGATTTCACGACATACTCTATCTGATATCCTACATTCTTCTGCAGTATGTCGGCCATTTTTAAACTCCAGGACCCATTGGTTTAAGCACTCATCGTAGTAGTTTTCCTGCAACATTTGACGAGTCTCTGTTAAGGTTTTCTTCTGATTTACAGAAAATTTAATGTAGACGCGATACTCCTATAATTCTGCCATCTAGAAATGTTCAAGCTTGTGACACAACTTTGGTTGTTAAATATTGGCTGCTCGCGCTGATGACAACCGTCATCCATGTGATTTTTCCACTGTGTTTTGTCTGTGCAGCAAGGAGCTCGCCTCGGTTTCAGTACTTTTTCACTACTTCTTCGTCTGTCAGTCATCCCTGATTTTCAGTTTTTTAATTAGCAGTGTTTATTAAACATTATTGATGTCTAGAGGACACCGGTCATCCACAAAGGCACTGCTGTTACAATTTCAAGCGAACGCCTGCCCAGGTTTCCCAGTGTCACCCATATTTCATTTGCGCAATTTTAGGCCATGTTGAAACTGATCTATTTACATAACATTCTCTTTCTTTTTTTTTTTTTCTTTTTCGGGGTGATTTCAAAGGGAAAAAGAGACCATAAGGTATGGTTGGAATGGTTACATGAGCTGCATTGTCAATATTCTGACAGTGATACCTGCTTACTTAGAGAAGGACTGTATAGGTGAAATCTCTCACAGTTCCAAAGCAGAACGAAAAGTATCTGGAAAAAGACCTAGAATCACAGGAAGAGATGATTCAAAAAGAAGAATTAGCGTTATAGGGGAACGATGGAGCAACTAGATTGAGGAGAAGTGAATAACCTCCTCATATTAGAACCAGATCCTGTAATATTATTAGTCATTTAACTGGGTCCAAAATGTTCGTACAACAAGGAAAGAAATAGACATTTCGGATTTACTTAGGAATGTAAACACAATACGCATTATCGCAAAATGTAATATATACTTGAGTGACGTTTTTGGTAACTTTTGTTGAAAAGCGTGACGTGAAACAACTGGCAGATGGTGTACTGCATGAAACAAATGGGTACGTACGGAACGTTCCAAACTGTGTTGTCAAACAGTCTGTTGTTATCTTCATTTTGTTTGCATTTTTACGTAACTAACTGTTCATGCAAAATTTCTAGGCTTTTTTCAATATATATTTTTTATTTATTTTATTTCATTTATTTACTTTTGTAAAAATTTCACGTTGTTTAGTTCAGCATAATATGTTCACTCAGGACGCCTATGTAACTTTTGCTATCTGGAAATGTTACCTTATTAAACGTTACCACAAACTGTTATAACATACTAATTGTGTATGTGTATTAAATGTGTTACATATAGGTATAATATGAAATCATAAATTCATTAATATACCATTCAACGTATAGAAATGAACCGATATATTCTGGATAACGCCTGTGTGCGAGCAACGGTGTCTGGGATTATGGCACGAGTCAGGAGGGTTAAAGTCCCTGCAGTTACAATTCAAGACAGAGGCGTGCAGGGATGACAAGTGTATTTCGCTTCAACACTCCATTGGCTGGAAGTGACTAATGTTCAGGAATTTTTTGAACAGACTTGATATACTCTAGATATGTGTTTAATACCTCTACAACTATACCCATGCCCGCAACCCACCTTATGGTGTGTAGCGCAAGGTACGTTCTGTACCATTGGCTCTTCCTCCTCCTATTCCAGCCGCTCATGATTCGCGGAAACAACGATTGCCTCCGTGCGGGCTGTAATGTAGTTTTACGCTTGTGATCGTTTCGCGTGTTACACATGAATACTTTATTTGACTCCTCAAGAGCCGTGGCGGAATAGCCGTGCGTACTGAGGCACCTTGCTGCGTGCGCGTGGCAGTTCGCCGTCGGAGATTCGATTATTCCCGTGGGTATGGGTGTGTGTGTTGTTCTTAGGTTAGTTTAACTTAGTGTAAGTAGTTTGTAAGTTAGGGGCTAATAACCAAGCAGTTAAGTGCTATGGATTTACAAACATTTGAACATTTTTGATTCCTCGCGAAATATGTATTGTTGGAACATTTACAGAATCCCGTAGTTCGATACAGAACGTCTCTCTTACTGTGACTGCCTCTAGAGTTTCGTAATCTGTGCAACTTTTGCCATCACTAAATAAACTTCAAACAAGCATGTAAAGTTTCCTTGAATATCCTATACATCTTCTATCAAACCTCTTGGTACGGATCACACACTGGTAAGCAATACTCATGTGTTGTAACGAGTGATTTGTAACCCACTTGCTTTGTGGACGGGCTGCACTTCTTGAGGAATCTTCTAATGATATTCAGTGTGGCATCTGCCTGACCCAGGATTAATGTTATATAGCTGTTCCATTTCAAATAAGTCTTAGGTCTGCACCCAGATATTATTTGGAAGCAAATGCTTCCAGTGTTGTCGTGCTGATGCATAGTTACAAAATGAAAGAGCTTTCTTTCTATGTAAACACTGCACTTAACATTTCCTTATGTTGACTATTGAGGCTCAATTTCCATTCCATACACTTAGCATCGATACGCTGCAGATCATACGGCATTTCGCCACCCTTTTCCAGAGTTGCGACTTCTCAACATATCGCTGCACCATGCGCAAAAAGAGTAATAGAAATTACGATGTTATCAACGAGTGAAAAGAAAGTCCTACACTACTCCTCTAGGGCACGTCAGAAATTACTTTCACAAGCCTCCGATGATAATGTTTTGCTGTGTTCTGTTTGCTAGATTCAATCGATTCACACGTCTGGTCTGAGATTTCAGATACTTGAGCGTTATTCATCAGGCGACGGTTTGGAATCTCTTTGCTGCAGTCAAGAAACACGGCATCTACCTGTAGGCTTGTATCTACTGCCCTCCGGGTTTCGTGGCTGAACAATGCGAGCTGGGTTTCACTTGATCGTAGCTTCCGAGAGCTATGTTGATTGCCGGCCGCGGTGGCTGAGGGGACTGAGGCACTCCAGTCACGGTCTGCACGTCCACTACGGTCGGGGGTTCGAATACCCCCCTCGGGCATGGATATTTTTGCCGTCCTTAGGATAAGCTAGTAGATAAGTAGTTTCTAAGTTTAGGGACTGATGACCCCATAGTTAAGTCCCATAAGCTATACAAACATTTGTAGCTATGTTGATTCCTATGGACTCGAAGAATGCATCGTCACCTTCCCCTAAAAAATTCAAGGCTGTGCCCTTAACAGGTAAGGCGATGATCACCATCTTTTTCGTCATCCGAGGTCCGATACCCATCGAATACCTCGAGCATAGAATAATCAGTAATAGTGACGTGTATTGTGATTTACTCCGTAGCAAAAGGCCAGCGTTTCTCATGGAGATAGTGATTCGGCTCCGTGATAACGCTCGTCCACGCGTCTCCAAAGTCGTACAAAATGTAGTGGCCAGGTTTAAGTAAGAGCAGTTTTAGCATCCACCTTACAGCCCGGACATATCACTCTGCGCCTTCCATTTGTTTGGTCCGCCATCCGCCCCAAAACAAACCCAAAGTGCCAGCGCTTCAACTGAAACGACGAACTGAAGAACACAGTAGGGGACAAGATCTTGTCACAGCCATATGAATTTTGGGAACACGGAATCCTTCAGCTTGTTAAACAGTGCGATAGGTCAAATGTTCAAATATTTGTAAATCTATGGGACTTAACTGATTCATCTTTAGTCCCCAGCTTACAAACTACTTATAGCCGGCCGCGGTGGCCCGAGGGGACTAAGGCGCTCCAGTCACAGTCTGCACGGCCACTACGGTCGGGGGTTGGAATCCCCCCTCGGGCATGGATATTTGTGCCGTCCTTAGTATTAGTTAGTTCATAAGTAGTTTGTTCAAAAATGTTCAAATGTTTGTAAAGTCTATGGGACTTAACTACGGGGTCATCAGTCCCTAAACTCACAAACTACTTATGAACTACTTACAACTAAGAACGGCACAAATATCCATGCCCGAGGGGGGATTCAAACCCCCGACCGTAGGGGCCGTGCAGACCGTGACTGGAGCGCCTCAGTCCCCTTGGCCACCGCGGCCGGCAAAGTAGTTTGTAAGTTTAGGGACTGATGACCCCGTAGTTAAGTCCCATAAGCTGTACAAACATTTTAACATTTGAAACTACTTATACTAACCTTAGGACAATACACATCCATGCGCGAGGGAGACTCTAACCTCCGACAGCGAGGGGGACCATGCTCACCACTGTGTGGTGCTTCAGTGCGCACAGCTATTCCGCCGCGGCAGTGCGATAGTTGTGTTCAGATTACTTTTGAATAAAGACTTTAGTTATACCCGACGGTCGTTCGTAATTTCTCATTTATTCACGTTTTCGTGCAAATAACCGTGCAACATTTAGTCCAATGGTGCTTTCTAACCACACGTGAATTTTCTGCTTAAATAAAAATGAATTGATTTGTTCGGTTTTATTTCCCAATAAATCGGAAGGTATATTACTGTCTTAATAC
Organism: Locusta migratoria; assembly: GCA_026315105.1. NCBI lineage: Eukaryota > Metazoa > Arthropoda > Insecta > Orthoptera > Acrididae > Locusta > Locusta migratoria. The sequence continues at coordinate 810,268,005 of CM048744.1, read as the reverse complement.
GAATTCACCGTAGTGCAGAATACCGAAGTAGAACTTTTGTTTGGTAGGTGTTGCATAACATATGAATGTGTGTGTGTGTGTGTGTGTGTGTGTGTGTGTGTGTGTGTGCTGTCCTCAGGTTAGTTGAAGTACATACAATCTTATACCAAGGGAATCCACAGTTAATCAAGTTATACATGTTAAAAGGAACAGTCAAATTGTTAAAATATTATAAAATAATTGTAAGGTTAAAAACTGATTAAAAGTCCCGTACTCCGCTTCAGCTGCTTTATTGTGGTCCTTTCAGGATATCACAACCAGTTTCTTGTCTTTTAGACACATCATTAGGCGATTGGAATACCTAAAATTGTTAAGAAATTAGGACTAATGTTTTATTTCCTCATTATATGTTCAAAAATTTCTAAAAGCACTAAAATAGTATGTATAAAGATAAAATTATTACTGGTAATTCCAGTTTCTCATAAAAACTGATACCGCATGTTCCAAGATTCAAAGCAGGGACCCTGACACGTACACCCAGCAGTATTCATATTAAAAAGCATTGTCCATTGCAAAATTTTGGGATATCATATTAAAATCAAGGTTTCTAAAATCAAAAACGTAAGATGTGAAAGGTACCGCAAAGTGTATGGATATTTTAAAAAGCAAGCTAAAAGATATCTTCTGACTCACATATAGTATTATAATAGTCAATGTCGTCTAGGTTTGGGCATCGGATGTGGTCAAACCAACTAATTCAATCCGACTGGTTGTGTAATATTTGTCAGAAAATATCTCTGGAAACGAAACCGAAAGTAACCACTTGTTATAACGTGTGGGGCCTCTAAGGATAACAACAATGTAAATAACAGTTACAAGGATATGGTGTGCTTGGAAGCATGGATAAATGATCCTTTCGTTAGCAGACACATCGCGATAGGAAACTATGGTTGTTAGGCGTGGCATAGGGAGACCGCCTCAGCTGTAGATTGGCCGACGCGACGCGAGCTAGTGTACATCTGAGACAGTCTCTCTAGGCCACACCAAACAACCATCGTTTCCTTTCGCGATGTATCTGCAAAAGATAGGACCATTTATCCATGTTTCCCAGAACACCATATTCTGGGATATTTTCCGATGAAATATTACACATCCAGTCGGATTGAATTAGTTTGACCATATCCGCTGCCCAAACCTAGACAACATTGATTATTGTAATGCTATATGGACCGCGATTTTAATATGATATCCAAACATTTTACCATGTACAATGCATTTTAATATAAAAATATTGCTGGGATCACATGACAGTGCGCCTCCTTTGAACCTTGCGGTATCAGTTTTTAACAGAAACTATAATTCCAATCACCTGATGATGTATCTATAAGACGAGACACGGTTGTGAAATCCTAAAAGGACCACAATAAAGCAACTGAAGAGCGAAACGGGACTTATAAACAGTTTTCAACCCTACAATTATTTATAAGTGTTTTACTGTTTCTTTTACCGTGTGTTAGTTTAACTGCTGCCAGCGAGCATCTGGTATGTCGGGTCGCGCGCGCCTCTGCGGCCGCCTATTCGTGCTACCTGCGCTAGCGGCTGTCCCCACGGCCTGCTTCAGGCGGTTAAACCAGCCGATCGGCCGACCTTCCCTGTGCTCAATATTCCTGCAGCCACCTGTGCTGCAGCCAAGGTTCGGTCGCGGGTGTCCTGCCTTCTGAGTGTGATCCCAGACACATGGTATCTGGACACTTTTTCCGTGACTTTCAATCTGCAGATGTATTACAACACACATTATGTACATTGAGACTGTTTGTTGGCAATTCCACGTCAAATTGGCTGATTTCGAAAGATTTTGCCGCTCGAACACTGCGGATTTCGAAGAAATTTTATATGAACATACACACACGTCCTCTACGAACGTTGGTGAAGTTTGGCAATCGTAGAAGTAATACTTGATGAGATGTAAACACTGGTTTGATTTCATGCGCAAAGTTGCGCTGATTGAACGAGAATTTATGGCGACTTTGAGTAATATACCTGGGGCAATATTCTGTTAAACTAAACACCACCTTCTAAAACTACACGCTTTATCTTCAGAAAAATAAACAAAATAATTTGGAAAGCCATATTCAACCAGATAAATTAGCCAAAGTAACAACAAAAAATCGTAGAAGAATGCAAAACTAACACTCATAAAACACAAAATGAGAAACAAATCAACAACGAAGGACCGCAGCAGTACCCGCAGACGCACGTTCGAAATATTCGGATATAGAGCTCTGCCTGAAGAAACTGAGATACCAACAGCCGTATGTATAACAAAATATTTATTCTAGCACAACCAGTTTCGGCATTCCACTATCCCATCTTCAGGTCCCTACATCGGAACATAATATCCAAAAGTAGGGATACTAAAACTGTATTCGTGGACTTCTGTCTCTTAGTGGGAAACAACAACAGTTACTAGTTTTAGTATCCCTACTTTTGGATATTATCTTCCGATGTAGGGACCTGAAGATGGCATAGTGGAATGTCGAAACTGGTTGTGCTTGAATAAATATTTTATTATACATACGGCTGTTGGTATCTCAGTTCCTCCAGACTCTTGACCAGCCGCTGTCCCGTTTCCACCAAATGGTGGATTCAATAATAGAGCTCAGCGTCTGGAGTCCTCCACAACACACAGGAAATTGAGGCTCGGCGCTTCTGAAAGCGTCAACAGCACAGACGGGAAGTCCCAGCGGCGCGCCGGGGACGTTCACACCACCAAGGGAAGGGCGTGGAGCCACGTGTATAGACGTCAACAGTACCGGAGGAAGGGCGCGGAGCCGCATCTATAAACTTCTACAGCAGTCAAAGTGTTAAGTAGTTTCTAAGCTTAGAGATAAATAACAGCAGTAGTTTAGTACCATAGCTTTACAAAAATTGGAACACTAAGCAGGGCACCTGGGTTCGAATCTTTGCAAATGAAATTTTAGCCTTTGAAACGATACAACAAAAAATTAACGACCTAATATATATTTTAATCGTGGAGCGTTCATCTCTCTCTGAACCTTAAGCTACCTTCCCTGGTTTCTGTCTGATGAGAGAAAGAACAACGTTCCGATTTATCTATCTATGTTCGGACTCTGATTAGTACAGACGTATCTATAGCAGCTCTTATTGTTTCATTTATCCAGCATGTAAGTAAAGTGCTTTTGTAAGTTAAATACAAAATGAAATATTTAATAATTTAATATGACGAGTTTTTATTTATCATTCCGGTAATGAATGTGGCCTAAATAATTTTTCCCCTTGACGTTGTGTGGTGGGTTTTGGATGCCATTACGGCAGACAAGATATCGTGCAGTGATTGTTATAAGTTTTTACCATGCCAAATATTCCAGAAGGTAGGCCCCGTCTTTTTACAATGTAACTGCCGCCAACATCTACTCTTTAATCGTTAAAGATATTTAAAAATAAAATTATGTCCCCTATTTACTTATTAATCATAATCTCTGCAGTCAGTATTTACGTAATATTTGGCTAATTTAATCCCATTGATATCTTGCAAACTATTTACGAAATTGATTAATACTAAAAGTTAAACTTGTCTCTACAACCTCCAACCACAAGGTAGTTAACAGTATACCTTCCACATTAATTTCAGTGCCTTTTGGCAGCCATTGTCATAAATCCGTAGCAGCCAATGTAGTAAATTGCCTGTTGGAAATGACCGACCGCAGGGAGAGTAGATCCGTTGAGACGACATACGTGGCCGTGCACTATCAGTGGGACACGGAACTAATTAGCCGCGCGTCAGGGGCTGCCGCTGCCCGCGACACGAGGCCCTGCTGGCAGCCGGCAGGCGGCACCGCCCGCGCAGCCCGGCGCGGCGCCGCTATCTGCCGCGGCCACACCTGCCGCCCACGGCCGTATCGATTGCGCCGCGAGCTATCGCTCGACCGGCATTGATTGCGCCTAATTCCCTGCAAATAGCGGCCCGCCCAGCCAGGTGTTACCGAAACGGCCGCGGCCGCCGTGCCGGCGCGCGCTGATACGGCCGAATGTCTCGCGCGCTCCGCCACCCAGCACACGGCCATTCCCACTGCGGGAACGGCTTTTACAGTGCCCGCTGGCTACAACCTCGATCACAGCACCAGTGGGCACAAATTGCTGGCAATCCAAAATGTAACACGAAGAGGACTGGGTACAGATACTTTTATATCCTATACAACGCGTTGTGCTGAGAATACCCTGTTATATGTGGGCTACTCCATATGATAGCAGACGAAAAATGGGAAAATTTACCTGCTTGTATATGGGTCATTCCACTTTTAAGGCACATCTTACCCTATTAAAAGACACTTACAAGTTAGTCATATTTTGAATTTTATTAAAGTTTTGTATTTATCGATAGTCCATTTTCCCTGCTTTTGAAAGGTATTCTTACTCATCAAAATACAAGATCCAGAAATTAAACAATATAGCTTTGAAAGCTTAAGGTATGCTCTTTTTGTCAGTGTCAAGAGAAAAAGGATTGAAAATGACACAGTTGAGATATTGGCTCCTAAAAATCCCCAAAAATTTGCACATTGAAAATTTTGGCCAACTTTGCAGATGCATATCTGTTAGTGTAAGTATCCAGTATTAATTAAATTTGATCCATATATAGATATCATAGGTGGGAATCACCATCTTAAATTCTGATGCGTTTGGTTCATATAAAAAGCAGCAGTGGTCTTTCAAACCTTGGCTCTCAGAACAGAGAGGCTCGTATCTGTATTTAGGTGAGACTAAACCTTTAATTTTTCCCAAGGTTTGAATCACTGTATGGAGTTGTCTATGTATATTAAAGCAAATGACCAAATGTTTGCTAGAACTTTCACAGACGCCTAGCAAACTTGGCACTTTTGCACCTTCAAACATGACGCGAAGATGACTAGCGTTTCTTTATAAATTCCTAAAAATTCAACTATTTTAGATACTGAACTGAAATTTGGTATTAAACTATCAAAAACCATATAGAACCTTCACACCAAATTTCAATAGATTTGGAGATGGTCGAGTGGTGTGCCCTGGTCCCCTTGGTGTGGATTGACCCATATTCTTGATATTATTCAAGCAAGGGGTCGATATTAATTATTTGTTAAGAATATATAACCCAAGATAGCTTGTTGAATATTTTATTTTATTTTTGATGTACAGTTTAGACAATCATAGTTGTCCTCCTTTCAGCAGCAATTCTAAATTTCTTACACAATAGAACTTCATGTGATAGGCCTGCAGTTCTTGATGTCTAACAAGGAGAGGTCACCTACTCGTCATCGCCGAATTCGTCCAAATTTATGAAACACTAGCTGAAAACCCGGCTTCGCCCGGTTACTTACGTATTATATTCTTAAGTTAGTCCATCCTTTTCTTATCTCTCTCAAAATATTCAAATGTTTGTTAAGCTTATGGGACTTAACTACGGGGTCATCAGTCCCTAAACTTACAAACTACTTATGAACTAAGGACGGCACAAATATCCATGCCCGAGGGAGGATTCGAACCCCCGACCGTAGTGGCCGTGCAGACCGTGACTGGAGCGCCTCAGTCCCCTCGGCCACCGCGGCCGGCCTTATCTCTCTCCGCCTCCACCGACTTCAATCCTTCCTATATACGAAAACATACATATACATGCTAAATGGCTGGTCAAACGGTGTCAAAGTCGCAAGGAACCATCCGCAGATTATAAAAATCTCCTTCATGAAACCTCACTTTCTTGTACTGACTTTCATGGTCACCAGTCAAACAATTTTGATGTTCGTTGTAAAGCACCCTTCATCATGCAAGTATAGAGACTTACGAAAGGCAGCCCATGTATTAATTAGGGGTATAAAATATCTTTATTCCGCATGTAATTCATATTCGTCCAGCCATTTCAGCGTAAAGGCGTAAGAAACGAATTAACTAATTGTAAAGTGCCCTCCGTCATGCACCATAGTGCCTATATCCTTCTCACAAGTACAGGCAATGAATTGACGATTTTTTATCGCAGTCGGGTGTACGGTATGGCCGCTCATAAGATACGAACAAAAAGAAACAAACACTAATTTCTATATATTTGATTTTCAAATTCGCATCAAAGCCATTCGTTGGTAACAACAAATTCCTTCGGCTGGTGGTTTTCACCCCAATGATTCGGTAAGCTTGTTATGCATCAAAACTAACAGCCAAAAATCCGTCATTTAAAAATCTGAATTAAGTATGATTTCCACTGAAGCATGGTTTAAGTGTTTTTCTTTCTTTTTTTTTTTCTTTTTTTTTTTCTTTTTCTTTTTTTTTTTTTTTTTTTCTTTTTTTACTTTAAATTGCCTACATAAAATTCACATGGTGTGAACATTATTTACTTCAATATTTCTTTGAAGATTATCACCCTGAAAAACGTAACGTAACTTCCAGAGATAGCTGCTAGAATTTTCAGAAATTTCATTTCATTCGGTACTTAGCCGAAATCTGAAAATTAACTTTTTAGTCACGTTAAGTAAGTGAAATTATTATAGGATGAATAAAGTGTCCTTAGTCGCATGTAGCATGATGCCACAGGTTTTCAACCATATAATTGTTTATTATGTCATATCTCCTAAACTATTTGTCGTACAGTGATATAATGGTGCCTATGACCATCGCGAAAGTGCAAGCAATATGTTAACAATGTTGCATCACAATCGGTTGAACGGTACGGCCGGGCATAAAATGCGAACACTCAAACATTAAAATTTATATATTAAATGTAGGGCGTGGTGAGACACGAAAGTGCCGGCCGCGGTGGCCGAAGTGACTGAGGCGCTCCAGTCACGGTCAGCACGGCCACTACAGTCGGGGGTTCGAATCCCCCCTCGGGCATGGATATTTGTGCCGTCCTAGTTTGTAAGTAGTTTCTAAGTTTAGAGACTGATGACCCCGTAGTTGAGTCCCATAAGCTTGACAAACATTTGAACATTTGATTTTGAGACACGAAAGTGCCCCAAGTGGGAACTCCAGATGGCCAAGCGTTTAGGAAATGAAGGGAAATTTGATACGGATCAATCACCTTATCAACTGTCCCTGTGACAGCGTGTTTAGAAAACGGTGTTTGGCTCAGCGGAGCCGGGCGTCGTCGCTCAGCGCGCCCGATCAGGGGGCTGAACGCTCTGTGTAATAAAGAAAGCTGAGACAACTATTCAACGAACCATCAAGAACGAAGTGGCGCAACGACCGCAATGCCTAGATCTAACTTAAGAACAAAAAGAAGGAACGGTAAATGATAGGAGTCGTATTGCTAAGATCGCGAGTTCAACTCCGCCCGGCGGCATATTATTATTATTTTTTTCTTCTGCTCCTTGGCAATGCCTACACCTACATATTGTTCCCGTAGGTAGTGTGAGGACAAGATTAGATTAATTACAGCATGCACGGAAGCATTTAAACAATCATTCTTCCCATGCTCAATACGTGAATGGAATGGGGAAAATCCCTAATAACTGTTACAGTGGGACATACCCTCTGTCAGGCACTTCACTGTGGTTTGCAGAGTATTTATGTAGATGCAGATTGACGTCACACGTAACAGCAACATCATGTAGATTATTTTATTAATTTACATAAGCAAGAAAGAAAAGGGCATTAGATGAAATTCGGGACTACAAACATTTAGAAAGGGACTGTAGTTAACGCGTACTTGGGGACGTCGTGCATATAAATCGATACTTCCATTCTTTTACAATTGAACAATTACTTACACCTGGGTGATATTCATCCAAGAAACAGGGGATGAATTATTTTTGGCCGCATCTTGTCAACGTTATGAACGCCGCCCTTTTGCAGTTACATGGATTTTTTAATGTATACAAAGAAAAAAAATCTTGACTGGCATTCTGAAAACAGCTTCTTTCATCGTACAGTCCAGCAGGTAATATACTTGTTTTAATTAATGACGTCCCATACTGAAGTTGTGCACATATAAATGCAAAATAACATATATGATGTTCTGGTTAATTGTGAAGTCTGCAATGCAAGCATAGCCAAGGAGTAAAAAGTATTTGGCGCCGGGTGGAATGGAACTCGCGAACCTTTTAATAAAGACTCCGATCCTTTACTTCTGAGCCAAGCTTTCTAAACAGACTCTCTCAGGGACTTAATAAGGTGCATTTAGTGATAGATCCGTATCAAAATTCCTTTTATTTCCTAAACACTTAGCCATCTGGAGTTCCCACTTGGTGCACTTTCATATCTCGCCACATTCTACATGAACCATTAATTTGGACGAATTCGGCAATGACGAGTAGGCGTTCTCTCCTTGTAAGTTATAAAAGTTACATACGTATTTGAAATCTCTCTGTTAAGTACATATTAACTAGAGGTGAAAAAAATTTAAAATTATAAGTTGTATATATGCCGATGTCAGGAAATGATCCTTTCTTCAGTGCGGCGGCACTCCTAGCCTCTTACACTCAACAATCAGTTCACAACCACTACAAGTTTGAGTCCTAGTGGGCGTGGTAAAGTTGAGTAATTCAGTGCTGTTCCTAGTGGTGTAGTGGTAAGCGCAACTGCTTCAAAAACAAGATACCGGGTTTGAATCCCGGCTGGGTATACTTTTCAACTTTACCCATTAGCAATTAATCTCATACATTCCGTGAATATGAAGTTTAAAATTATTTGCGGTGACTCGTCACTTTAAAAAATAAATAAATAAATGAAATAAAATTAAAAAAATACCGACAAAAAACTCTAGTGGTCAGGTTTTTAAAGTAACGTGCTATTGCATATAATTTATATTTAACACATCCACTTCATATGTACTTAACACAGTACTTTTAATACATGTATGTGACTTTTATAACACACATCAAGCACTATGTCACATGATGTGCTATTTTGTAAATATTTTTAATTGTAGGCCTAGTGGTCATTTAAAGTAAAATAAAGTATTCTATAAGCGATCTTGGCACATATATTCTTAACAAATAATTTACCTCATATTTTTATAATAATTAATAATTGTGAATGTGCCAATTTAAAAGAGAGCAATGGTCGTGAATTTATTCCTGGAATGATTACTATTTTTCGAATTAAAATTCGGAGAAGTTAGACTTACTTTCCGCAAGAGTAACGTTTGCGCTGTGAAACTCAAGTTCGTACCTGATTTCAGTGAACTATATTTCATTCTGAAGCTGAATATCTCAAGTTGACGTTGGTACATAATATTAACATGGCAACAATTAATTCATAATTGCAATTTTTCACCTTTACTTAAATAAATTCACTTTTCCTAAAGAAATTTCATTAACTTGAACTTCTTTTTATTATACTTGGATTTACGTTTTGTTATGGTGTCTCTTCTCTTCAACGCGGAAAAAAATAATAGAGTAATAAATGCGTAAACTCGCGCTGCATTTACAAGTTGGACTGCCGCCGCCACTCAGTAAGGGGAAATGCCTCATCAGGGGGCTTACGGACTGACTGATGGCATACGAATATAAATTATTAAATCTGAAAAAATACTAAAAAATGAAAAATAATAAAAACATTTGTGTCATATAATATTTAGTACAAAGTAGTAGTTTGTAAAGATACCTTTCATTAATCTGAGACGTTCCACATCATTACGAAGTGTCGCATTCATAATCAGTGGAACAAGTACTAATCTAATCTAATGAACACGGATAGCGCAGCCGACATACTTGGCGCATTTTCCAGATATATTATATTTTTTCTACAGCTCTCTATTATAGATACCATAAAACTGATAATGTTTTTAAATCAAATGATGATCAATATGGCATATATATTATTCAATTTAAAATGCATTTTATAGTCAAAATATGTAAATGAAGAAAAATTCTTGAAATTAAAATTCTAAAAATACCACGTAAATACCACATCAATCTACTCAACAGTGCCGTAATTTTTTAATTTATTTGACAATTTCATTATGAACAGTTTTTGAGTTATGAGTGTCATAATCAAGTGATTTCATGAAATTGCGTTACTTTCACTCCTAAAAAGCAAACGGAAGCGTTTGTGTAGCACAACAGTGATTTTGTCAAAAAGATTAATGTGTTATTTCTATGACAGAAACATGAAATACCACAAAAAATGCAAGGTTTTCTGGTATCCAATATGCAATGAAAAGGAAGCTGTACACCCCCAAATGACGTGACGAAGATGTGATCTTGACACATATCTTTATTATATCAAATGCCTGCTTGGTGTGCTGTTGGGATATAGAAGTCAAGACACATACCATGTATTGTCAGAGTTGATCTGGAGTGGACAAGGATGGTGTATCCTGCACGAGTCACTGCGAAGTCATCGGCCACATTTTTTCGATAGGCCAGTTATCGGGGGAAAGTGGTGGCCAAGATATCAACGCTATCCATTGGCCAATGAAGAAAATTTGCCCTGGGGCTTGAATGTGTATGTAGTCCTGAGGTTATTTCAAGTAGTTTGTAAGTATAGGGATTGGTCAACATAGTAGTTTGGTCCAATAGGTTTACAATCATGTGAACATTTGAAGAAATTTGTTAAGACGTATGCAGTGTGTTTTTACGTATTACTCTGCAGCAAATTGGTCGTCGGCAAATTCTGAATATACAGGAATATAACAAGGTTCAAGCTCTTCAGGTATGCCAATTTGGTTAGTTTGTGTAGCAGTAATGCGATCTGTAGAAAAAGGTGGCGGAGGGGAGGGGAAGTGCTGTAATACCACCACAAATCTTGATAGTTCGTAAAGTGATTTAGGCCTCTCACCATGATTGCTACAACCTCTAAATCCATTACTATGGTGGAGCAGGCACATCGCGATTGATCGTTAGAAGCAATATCAATCCAATGATTTGGCCATATAGATCTTTCATCGCACCCTTGGCAGCGAAAAGCTTGCGGCCTGACTCAGTGGTATAATCGGCAACGGACACCTTGTGGACAGGCTACTCTCGCATGATCGTTTGTTTCCCCATCATGTAGCACTTGCAGGAGGTGCTTACTGGCGCCTATGATGTGCGCCTCTGGTGAAATACCAATAATATGCATCTTCTGTCATGCATGCTGAAAATTTAACCACTGTGTTTAAGCTTCCTCCTGGTTGTTGCATTTTCTGTGGCCAGTGGTATACAAAGTTTTGCCTACGTGTGAGTCAACAGCTGTAATATACTTTTAAAATGCATAATCAACCATCAGCTATTTATGGTATTTAAAACTTTACCGGTTTCGGATACTATCCGTACTCAAAAGAGTCTGTTAAAAATTTTACAATCATGAATTATATACAAGTTACAATGAAATATGAAATAACATAGTAGTAACTTCCAGGTGATACTTACAAAATTAAACAGGTGACTGATAACTACATAGTTGATCTGATAAACTTAGCAGAGATCTCTGCTAAGTTTATCAGATCAACTATGTAGTTATCCATCAGCCTGGTTAATTTTGTAAGTATCTTCTGGATGACACTACTGTTTTGTCATATTTCATTGTAACTTGTGTACAATTCATGATTGTAAAATTTTTAACAAACACTTCTGAATATGGATAATATCAGAAACCGGCAAAGTTTTCAACACAATAAACGTCTGTTGGTTGACTATGCATTTTTAAAGCCAATAGTGTACGTTTAATGTCTGGTAGTAAATGTTCAAACGTTTATAAAGTTATGGTGCTCATCGGTCCTAAAATATACGAACTACTTAAACTAATTGATCCTAAGAACAACACGCACACCCATGCCTGAGGGAGAACTCGAACCTCCGACGTGGAACGGCCGCGCGCACCATAGCAACGCGCCTTAGCGCGAACGGCTATTACGTCGAGGCTGTCTGATAGGAGAAGGCAAACAACCAACTACGGCCGGATAAGAAGAAAAGACGTATTCACGCATTTGTAAAGACAGGCTAAGATATTTGTAGATGACTTACGTACGCGTATTATATGGTTGCCTGGTTGTGTTTCCGGTGTCTTTGGCGTACAGCCCTGTAAGAGTCGTAAGACAATGCTGCTGTATGGAATAAAAATGATTCCTCTCCGTTAATTAACTGTAATGAATCTGCTATGTCCTTTATTGTTAGGTTACGTCGGTGTACATCACGTAGTAAGAGAATTAACTATACAAATTGGGTTCATAGAAAACTACTTTGAATATTTTCGTGCCAAGTGTGGAACGCCGTGTTCTGACATATTCTGGCTGGGCGAAAGCTGTTGTTCGGTGGTACAATGCGTTTTTTTCAGTCGTAGATGGTAATGCAGTTCCAATAGGCAAGCTTCATACACATACACGATATGAGGGGAATGTAATCTGATTAGGAAAGGAATTTTCTTCAACAAATAGAATTTTTACCATACTGCAGGCTTGTTTACTGTAGTTAACAGACGTTCCATAATAAATACTGGGTGCCAACAGCATCAAAATGTTTCAAATGTTTGTTAAGCTTAAGGGACTTAACTACGGGGTCATCAGTCCCTAAGCTTACAAACTACTTATGAACTACCTACAACTAAGGACGGCAAAAATATCCATTCCCGAGGGGGGATTCGAACCCCCGACCGTAGTGGCCGTGCAGACCGTGACTGAAGCGCCTCAGTCTCCTCGGCCACCGCGGCCGGCCAACAGCATCAGTTGATGAATGGTGATTGTGAAAGTCACAAGCATGCCATTGACCGAGAGGTTTCGAGTTTATTAGCTCGACTATTTTCACTTGCTAATAAATCAAAGGGAATAATATAGCTATTAATACAGCACAATAAGATGTCTGCTACTCAGCTCATTCACAGTGCTGCAGTTTTTCATTAAATATAATTGCATGGATCTATTAGAAGGACCAAAGTGCTTGTATGGAAGGCTATGTGACGGACTCTGGATATGGTTTACTAGGAAAGAAAGGCGAGGGATACGTTTTATGGCCTATGACAAGCGATCGGCATGGGAGAGACATGTACAACACTGTGTACCCTGTGTAATAGTTCACAGGGTCTACATTCAATATTTTAGGCCCATCGTGCTGAAAAGTGACCAGCACAGGAAATGATACATTGTCAGTTATACCTTGTAGAGTTTTGCAGTAGAGACTGTTGACTTATGATGCTGAGAAAGTGAATTCTTCAAGTAATACTGTCAGCCTCATCTGTGCTCTCCATCGTTCCCCTGATTCATGGGTTGTGTACAAGTATATCAAGAAATTGTAGCTTATAAGGCCACTGTAGTGCCAGGAATTAAAGTGAATCCACCCAGGCACCACAAAGCTTTTAAGGTCTTTTAGTATCGTGTAGCCACATTTTAAAGGCATCCTACTTATGTTAGTGAGAGTACCTTCAAATTAGATTATATTAGATTAGATGTACTTTTCATTCCAGTTGGCCCTCTCGGATATCTAACATGTCATATAAAAGGTAAACAAGTAAATGTCTAAAAATGAAATCTGATGTGTTAATGTAACTTCCACAGATGCAAATAAAACTATCCTAATGGATTCGTCTAATATGAATAATGAGATAGCAAGGAACCTTCGTCCAAGTTTATAATATTTAGAATGTCTGTTCCTTTATACATTACACTCAGCCTTACTTGTCCAGATTTTTCTCGGTTCAGGGATCATACACGCATTGCCGAAGTTGTTAAGGCAACCACTTGACCTACGTTGACAACTGTTGATCAGATCGCTGTGCGCCATTTATTTTCGTTTATCGTTAATATCGTATGTATCTATAAGTAATACAGATAATGTGAAGTAATTCGCAGTCAGGAATATATTTCGGACAAAACTCTTTGTCTTACTGCCCATAAGATACCCATCCAGTTTTTGTTATGAGTGCACTCAGTGACGTCCAGCAAATTGTAAGTACAGGTCAGTCAAAAGACGAATGATACAGTGGTATATCTGGTAGAGGTTTAAATAAAGGGCAGAGCTTCAGATAGGAATTTATTACAGATTGTTTTCAAAGTGAACACACAGTTTTAATAAAGGTCTTTTTTTATATGAACTTAAAAGTGATACATAAGATAAGAAATAAAAATTGAATATAACCGCCCCCCCTGTGTGTGTGTGTGGTTTTTTTTTTTTTTTTTTTTTTTTTTTTTTTTTTTTTTTTTTTTTTTTTTTCCTTTTACTATGAGCAAAGTACTTCAGTCTTAAGAACCCACAACTAATACAGATTAATAAAATGTCTTGAATAGTGAACAATGACTCAGTGATCAAACTATTGTTATTGAGCAAATCAAACAGTAAGCAACAAGTAATGCTTAGTAATGGACGGCTTGACGAGCCTTAGCAAATTAAAAAAGTTAACAATAAATAAAACAGAACACAGTGACTACAGACATTTCCTTACATAAATTGAAATGTCTGAAGGCCAAGAAACGAGCAAAGTTTGGTTTGATAAGTATGAATTGATCATGAAATAGTAAAAGAAAAATAAACAGCAATAAGATTAAGGTATACAGAGTCAAGTTTATCACAAGTATGGGGTAAGATGCACTCTAGTCAGTGCACCGTAACCCAGGAAGAAGAGTGTCAGGAGAGGAATTTGGCTGAATTTGGCTAAACAAGCTGCTGTCCCTTATTCCCGCGCGAGAACACCAGCTCGAAAAGGAAGGGACTTTTCGAATAAAAGGAAAAATGCCCAAAATACATCCGCACGGGGGGCAGACACAGAGCGGACGGAAATATTTGCTGCACAATACCAAAATAAAGTCCAATGTACACTTATCAAATTTTGATCGATTAGAATTAACCGGCAAAGCAGTAAATCCACTTGAAAGAAGTCAAAATAGCTCCTAATGCTGGACGCAGACGGACATAGGACATAGGGGGAAAATAGACACACACACACACACACACACACACACACACACACACACACACACACACACACAGTGTACACAGGCCGGAGACAGAAGACATAATACCCACCGAAAAGACACAATCAACACAAGGACAGTTCAAAGATTAGCCTGGTTGACGCATTTTAAGAAACATGGAGCACTGACAACAGGCTTTACATTAATGGAGTGAAATGTGGCTTCAGAGTAACGAACTAAGGCACTGCACTTCCTGTATATAGATAGTAAGTTTTAGGGACCCATGATCACTGCAGTTAGGTACCATAACTTTATAAACATTTGAAATTTGAACATTTCCTACAAGACAGTAAACGTACAGAATTGGTCAACACTCAGATGTTTATTGTATTTAAAACTTTGCCGGTTTTGGATATTATCCATCTTCAGAAGAGTCTGTTACAAATTTTACAATCACGAATTATACACAAGTTACAATGAAATATGACATAACAGAGTAGTGTCATCCAGAAGATCCTTAAAAAATTAAACAGGCTGATTGATAACTACATGGTTGATCTGATAAACTTAGCAGAGATCTAAGCAGTCATGGTGTGAAAATACTATATGTTTTACAGGCATCATGAATTCACATCATGAATACTTCGATCTCTGCTAACACAGTCGACAGAAGACTCCGGAAAATTTACTAGCTGCAACACAAGATCGCTTAAATAGCAGAAGTAGTTCGCGATTTCACGATAACACACTTCATACCAACACAGGACGAAGTCGTGTTTACATCAATTATCAATTACTCACACTGTCCAAATGTGGCTGGAATAGATGTCACAGACCGACGAAAAAACAGCGGCAATCGAAGGAGACAGGAGAGGCCAGGCGTCGTGGAGACAGGTTACATCACATAGCAGCCAACACAACTAACACTCAGTGGAACTGGCGCCGTACAGCACGAAGAAGGTTGGCCCGGCGTCCGGTATCCGCCGTTGCTGTCGTAGTGCTGTCCCCGTCTCAGCCAAACTTGAGCTGCCCCGTACATGTTACGGAACACTCCTGGTAACTCGCGTCGACGCGGCACGCCAGGGCCACGGGCGCAACCGCCCAGCTAGGCAAACGCCCCACGCGGTGCCACCGAGCAACGCAATACGAGTTTCCGAGAAGTTCTCCTCCAAGTCACGTGTTAAACTCTTGTCAGCTCATCTAAACAACTCCCGCGTGAAACGGCCCTCTGTTGCTGCTAGAACTCGCCTCGCTCGGTGCGCGCTCCGCTAGATAACAGATCTCTTCTCGCAGAGAGACTGCATACTAGTAAACATATGACGAGCGTTAGAACAAGCAGCGCCGCGATTGCCGGAAGCAAAGTATAACGATAGAGAGGGCAGCGCCAGAAATCATAGCACCGAGGTACCACCAAGTCAGGACAATAAATAATTTAAAATGAATGAGATGCAGACCAACAGAAATAACAGGTCAGGAGGTAGCGAAGAAAGTGCTGGAATAAAATCACTGAAATACAAAATACAGAGCCAGCACGCCACATCTAATTGCCCTTTTTTATTTTAAAAATTCTTCAGTAATTGTGAAACATGAACATTACACTAAGGTACGGGTGAGTTTGCCTATCTCTTATGGAATGTAACTAACATAGGTGCCATCTTTCAAATATTTAATAATTTTTAATGGAACTAGTGTGGTGTGATGTATCATATAACATGATTATATTAGGATAAGCTCATTCCTGCAAACAGATTCCTCGTAACAGTTTGGAGGCATATAGGAATAGTCATTTAATGAGTTCAACATGCTGTCCCTCTTGGACAACGCACATGAAATCCAATCGTCATGCACTCACCGAAGGATTTACACAGATACAATCTCACACACTTGGTCTATGAATTGCATGAGATTCTGTCCATTATTTTCTCTGCCTAAACGATTTTCTTTACGTGGCGCCATAGACGAAAGTCTAGTCGCTTTATATCAAGTGCACAGGGTGGCCGTTCCACGGAACCACGTCGTCCAATTCAAGCGCCATGAGATGTACCATCCAACCTGTGATGAACAACTCCACCGTTATATGTTGCAGGCCCATTCTATTGAAAGTTGGATTGAAGGCTGCCATCTCTCATTCAGCACTAAGGGAAACACTTATATCTTAGTCTACTGGTACCACTTAGTCCTTGTTCACAAATACTACCTAGGCCATTATACATAAGTATCACCTAGATCTTCGTCTATTACAAGTGCCTAGACATTATCTCACTCTTACCAACTGACCAATGGTTGGCTAATTTCACCTAGACCTTGTTTCACTATACCACTCCAACCTTCTTCATTTGTACCACTTAGACTTCGGTCCACTTATACAACCTAGACCAGAGTCCTCTAAGATCATGTTACGATGGTCCACTATTACTACCTTGCATATTAATTGAACTTATGCATATTAGTCCAATTTGTACTTGAATTGAATTATATTTTACCAAAATTTTGGAATAATAACCCTTTACATAATGTAATATGAGTTATTCAAATATGACACTATTTCCCACTATATCAGTATCTTTAATGTTCTATAGTAATAAATACAAGTTATTAAAGAAAAGTGGCTATAACAACAGCAACAAACACAAAGAGGTGGTATTATCAATTTATGTTTTTTGATGCATTCGTATTTATCTTGTTTAAAACATATATATACAATAATTTATTACTCCCTATTACAACTACTTTTAACTGCAGTGGACAAAGTTCTCAAACTTCACATCTATCTAGAGCTACATTTCAAGATACATAAACCGTACACCAGAATGTGCGTAGACCTTAAGATATCTATATATATATATATATATATATATATATATATATATATATATATATATATATATATATATATTACACGCAGACCTTTGGCTACACATTCAGATCTTGATGTATCCATACATCAAGACCTTGGGTTACATATCTGCCTGTACCTCGCTTACAGATGTGCTTGACCCACAAATTATACTGAATTCTCAGGTTGTATTTTAGGAAAATTTGATTGTAAATGTATTGTGCTTCATGCTTGGCTGGATATTTGACATCATAACTATTCCTTTCTTTCTATCTAATAGACCTTAAAAATTTATGTATAAAACTTGTATGTTTCTATTGACGATTGCCATGAATTGTACTAGGTGTGCATCATAATGTTTTTTGCTTTTTGTCTTGCTATTGTTTTTTTATATATATTTAGGAATATATGGATCGATATTCATCTTCCATTGTTAAGTACAACTTTTATTCGCACATTTTCCACAATCTATACCATATTATCCTTTGTTCATTTAACTCTTGATTACATAATACAATAAATATATTTTAAGTAATGGCTGTTATTTGTTTTGATCGAATACTGGTGAATTGCTAGACATCTGTAATTTTTGTATATATCATTGACAAATACTTTGTTAAGGATTAATGTAATTTCATGCAATATTATAATTTCGTAGAAACTTAATGTATAAAGCAAAATATGTGCAGCTGTATATCTGTGTAGAAATACGATGTAGTGTAAATCAACGCCATCTGCCAAATGTTTGATGTTACTTGTATTCTGAAAATTACGACATCTTGTATATTAATGTCACCTTGCATGTATTATGGAACTATGTTTCATATGAAGAGTAACTCATTAACTGTTCTTCAGTATGACGTTAGCCAGCATGTGGCTCACATATCTACAGCAATTCATGGAGCTAGAATTCCAAATCATAATTTTAAATACCATGTGTTTCATGTACAAGACACTGTCAGGGAATTTTAAGCAACAATGCTTTTTTTCATTTATAATTTTTAATTTGGTCATTGGAAGGTTATACTGCCTTTTGGCAGATATAACTATTGACAAACAAACTAGTACGTATTATAAGGTAAAAGAGTCAGAATAATTACATATTTCAACTTTTCGCACATTGTATTATATCTTCTGTTACTTTTAGACTCAGAAATGAGTTAAAACCTGTCATCACTGTTAAGACTATAGATATTGTGTCTACTTAATCAAAAATATTTAGTTCGCCTCCCAGACAACGTAACACTTCAATTAATATTCGATGATAGCAACTTTCTCTTTTTCAGAAACGCTTTTTTCCATTGACATTCTGTATTTTATGCCGTCTATACAGCGACCATCATATTTTATTTTAATGCCCAAATAAGAAAATTCATCTACCACCTTTATTTTTTCGTTACCTAATATAATTACCTCACCATCATTGTTCCATACATTCCATTAGGTACCCCTGTTTCTTGTCAATTTTCATCTTATATGCTCCACTCCATTCAATTGCTCTTCCAAGTCCTTTGCAATCTCTGACAAAATCATTTACAAATTGCAATGTTTTTATTTCTTCATCCTGAGAATTAATTTCCTCTCCATATTACTCCTTTCTCTTCCTCACAGTTTTTTCAGTGTTCAAATTAGATAACATTGGAGAAAGTCTATAACCATGTTTACTCCGTTACCAACTAATGCTCTCCTTTCAAATCATATAATTGCTATCTGGTGTTCGTACTTGTATATGACGTTCCGTTTCTTATATTTTACCCCTGCTTACTTCAGAATTTGAAAGTCATTATCAAAGGCATACTCCAAATCTACAAAATCTTAAAAATTTAGGTTTGCCTTTCTCTGACCTACCTTCTACGGTAAGTCTTATTACCTTACCTGTTTCTATATTCCTCTTAAATCCAAACAGCTTCTCTGAGGTCAGCTTCTACCAGAATTTCCATTCTTCTGTAAATAATTCGTGTTACAATTTGGCAACCACGAGATATAAAACGGGTATTTCTGTAACTTTCAGATGTGTCTGTGCCTGCATTCTTTTGAATGGGGAGATTTCTTTTCCAAGCCTGAGGCTATTTCAACTGTCTCACATATCTTACACATCATGTGAAATAGTTTTGTTATGGCTGGCTATCCCAGTCTTCAGTAGCTCTGAGGGAAATTTCGTCTGCTCCAGGGTCCTTCTTTAGACTTAGGTCATTCAGTGCTCTGTGAAATTTCGTCTCTCAGTATAAGATCTATTTCATCCGCATCTAATTCCTCTTCCTTTCCCCAATACTGTATCCAAGTTCATTTCCTTTGTAGAGCCTCTCTATATATTGTTTCTATCGGCTTTCCCTTCCTTATTCCTGATTTTTCATCAGAGTTCTTGATATTCATACAGGCGATTTCCTTGTCTAGAAATATCTCTTTTATTTTCTTAGGAGAAGCCTATTTTTCCCTTAGATATACATTTTTCAAAAGACTTGCATTTGCCTTCTAACTATTCTTGATTGGCCAATTACCACTACCCGTCAATCTCAATTCTTAGTCGCCTGTACTCCATTTTAACAACTTGATTTACAGCATTTTTATGTATTCAATTAAATTCAATATTTCATGTGATATCCGAATATTTTGCAGGTTTTGTCTCTCTATTTCGACCCCTGTTGCCTTCACTATTTCAACCCTCAAAGGTACCCATTCACCTTCTACCGTGTTACTTCCACACTGTCCATCAATTGTTGCCCAAATTCTCTCTGAAACTTTAAAGAACCTCATGTTTCTTAAATTTATCCAGGTCCCATCCCCTTATTTTCCTAATTTTGCGCAGTTTCTTCAGTTTCAGTCTACAGTTCATAATCAAGAAGATATGGTCAGAGTCTATGCCCCTGCGTACGTCTTACAGTATGAAACCTGGTTTCGAAATCAATGTCTTACCATTATGAAATCTATTTATTTCGTTCCGTGTCTCTTGGTCCCTTCTACTGTCTTTGATCGTTCTTAAACCAAGTGTTTGTTATGATTTAATTGTGTTCCCTGCAAAATTCTACCAGGAGGTTTCTTCTTTCATCCCTTTTGCCACTCCGTATTCCTCCCCTTCGTTATCCTACAACCTAATTCGTCGCCCATCACAATTATCTGTACATCTGCCTTAACTGTCTGAAAAATTTTCTTTACCTTACACATTTCATCGATTTCTACATCATTCCCAGGCCCAGATTATATGTAAACTTGAAGTACTGTCGTCTATCTTGCTAACGATAATCAGATCACGCACTGCTCATAGTAGTTTACCTGCATCTCTATTTCCTAATTCTAGGGTTAATTCAGTAACACCCCCAACTGATTTTGTATTTGTAACTCTGTAACCTGATGGGGAATCCTGATAATCTTTCCACGATATCTAACTTCATCCTAGATATTTGACTTTTGGAATATAAGCTCCCTACCCCATTAACGGATCTAACATTCCTTGTTCCAATACATAGATTGTAGTGTTGTCTTTCCTGATGACAACATTCTCCTGAGCAGTCCCACCTGTTGTTCCGAATGGGGGACTATTTCATCTTTGCAATATCTTACTCGAGGGGATGCAATCATTATATATTCATACAATAGAGTCGCATGTCATCGCAAAACGTAATGTGTGTAGTTTCCCATTGTTTTGAGCCATTTACAGTAACTGTATGGCAAAGAAACATTAGCTCATGTCCCAAGGTCAGCTTAGTTAATCATCCGGATTGTTGCCCCTGCAACTACTGAAAAGTCTGCTACCCCTCTTTCGAGAACCCCTCCACTGCTGTTGCACCTACGGTACTGATATCTGTATCATTAAGGCATGCAAGCCATTCCATCTCAGCAGTGTCTTGGTTCATGGGAGTAAGTGTGTCCATAACAATAAATTTATTGTATGTCCATACCACAATAAATATTCATTTCCGACTATTGACATCCTACCTCGATGCACTGAAGTGAGAAAATATTGAGATACCTCCTAAGATTTTGTCAGCAGCAAATCAATATCGGGTAGATTCAGCAACTCATAATAAACTTTTTATGTATTCCATTTTCTACTGAATTGCTTTTATTAAATCAAACGAATTTTCTAAGAAAAACTTCATATTATTGAGAGAGTAAGACAGAAATAATTTGGAAGATAGTCTCTAATCTGAAAATGATATATAATTTATCTTCACTTCCTTAGTGACTACAGCAATACTAATGGAAACACAAATAGTAAAAATTAGAAAAATAAAAATTCATAAATCATCCCGCAGAATTGTGCAGTATGCTCTTCAAACATATCATGAACAATTGTGACTTTGTTACATGGGACATTATCATTCATGTAAATTCCTTGAAATCACCAAATCCCAGCAAATGTTCTCGAAGATAGTGAAACGTGACTATTTCAAATCAATCATCGATTCATATGGGGCAGCAGACATACTTCAACCCATTTATAAGGAGAACACAGTTATCGAGCCACTACCAATGTTGGCTTGATGTTGTGTTTGGTCCATGGCTTTGTAGGGTCTGCACCACTATGAAATCTTAGGAAATGAAATCGGGACATGCGAGTACACCACTGTTTCCCAGTCGTATAGTGTGCAACCAATCTAGTCACGTACCCAGAAGGATCGATTCAGGCGATGTTGCGCTATTAGCAAAAGTTCTGAAGTCCAAAATCTGCTGCAATAATTGTACTACCATAAAGGATTCGCTTCTCATATAGACCAAATCAATTTCTTCTGCTATTTCATGCAATGTACCTTGTGTCTGTTTTCATCCATTAATTGAGGGTTGTCTGCTACTATTGTTTTTATAGAGAGGTAAGGCCTATAATTTGGTATTCTAGGCACAAGGTGTATGCATAAATTTAACTTCTTAACAGTTTCCGAAATCAAGTGCGCCATGTCATAACGTCAGAAGGAAACTAATCAATTGCTGCTTCAAATCACCATTAATTGATTCAAATGGTAAGCAAATTTAAAATATGAACTGCACGATCACTTAATGAATTGTTTTAAAAACTCTTGCTCTCATTTCAGAAAACCTTCTAACAGTTTAAATGGTTAACTAGTGTTGAAAGCAATTAACAATTTCAACAACTTTGCCCCTCTTGGGAAAACTAATTAACCAGAGGAAAATTTTCTTGTATAAACAATACATGTATGATATATCAACAATTGGAGCAATTTCAAATACACAATTCAAGATCCCGCAGATGTTGCTTAAAACAACCATAAATATTGAAAAGGCCACAACAGTGGTCAAGTTTCAAAACACGTTACGAAAACAAGAAGGCGCCGTTAAGTGATATCTTATCTCACTGTTCAGTAATACCAACGTGACGTGCCAATCGATACAACAGTTGCAGAAAAGCACCCTTCTGATACTTAATAAAATACAACCAATTAAGAAGGGCTTTCCACCTTTACTAATTACAGTTACAAAAATTAAAGCCTCCACTGTGGCGTAAAACATGCCTTATTTTCAAAGTAAAGAAACATCTGAACAGCTTTCTAGGTACACAGCTTTGAAATACAGCTTTCTAGGATAACTGAACACGCAAGGAACCGTGTAATGTAAACATGACGAAATGTAATTTCAAAACAACACAATGACGCAGGTGAGTCAGGTGAGCCAATAACATTAAACTCACCCGGTATGAATGGTAACCAGTCCCAGTTTCAGGATACTCGCTAAAGGCGAGCAACACACTTGCTAACCACATCAACACTTCAGCGAGTGCAATCCAGAGAACCCGGGATAACTCAATAGCTTCATATAGAAGATACTCAAACAACACCGATAGGTGAGCAGATGCAGAATTAGAACAAAATTTAAAGTCAGTCAAATTTAGGCAGCTACTAGGGGATGCGGTAAACACACCGGCAACAGAATCACACGCGCGCCTGAGGCAGATGCCAGCACGGCGATGGCCACGAGGACGAGTAAAACCCAAAAGACGCGCACAAACTACTACTCAGGGAGAGTGTCACACCGTGTCATAGCAAGCAGGTTCACCCATACACGTTATTAAAGGCAAGTAAAAATCAAAGGGAGGCACTATCAGTGCTTGTTTTCCTTTTTTATCATGGGTTCACACTGACCACTGTTTCACGGGGAATGTCCCACCACAGCCCCAACTGTTGTTAAATGAGAACTTAACTTGCTGTCCAGCTCGCCACAAGTACAAGCCTAAAACACCGCTAGAACCATCACTCAGCCACGGTAGCACCACACTCGCTTGATAGTATCAGCGAGGGCTGGGCTGACGGCGTTCCTCACAGTGAGGTGTCTCCTGCGTCATCGCCAAACCAACTACAACACGCCCGGTCCACGAGATGGTCGCCGAAGCAAATCACAGATAGTACGCCAATCATTCGGGGCGCCATGCTCTGGAGGAGGAAAAGAATTACAAGGCATCACAGGCGCCAGCACGAAGTGAAACGAGCCGACACGGCTCAGAAATGTTCAAATATTTGACCATCGCTCCTTACACTTTCAAACTACAAACACACACACACACACACTCACACCTCTACCGCAGGGAGGACTTGAACCACCAACGGCGGTTAATAGCGCGCTCTGCGGCAAGGCGCCTTAGAACTCACGGTCATTACACCGCGGCTAGCAATTTGATTCTTAAGTTATGAGACACGTTGTATAACTTGAGCCCGCTAGATACCTGAAACCTAAAAATTATCATTTTCTCAGAGAAATTTTTTGATGTCGTGAAAATATTGTTGTGTAAAAAAATACGTATTCCAATTTTTTGTGTCCCGACTTCGTCGCCGCTTTTGTGTCCCAGCCTCGCCGTAGGTGTCGGTGGCCGAGTGGAATGAAACCGACACGCTGGTGCAGGTACGGAGGGGAGCAGCCAGAAACTATAAACACTCGAGTAAATTAGAAAGAGATATATTGCACATAATGTAACAATACTTAACTTTTACATAGTACTGCAGAATGTTGATACACAGTTGTTAGAGGCCTGCCTAGTGCCTGTACAATAGCAAAGTCTTCACTCGTGCCTATCTGATTACGAAAGGTCCTAACTCGTTGCTATCTCAGTCCGAAGTGACCGGTGTCTTTTCAGTGGTGGCCACGAGCGGGGTCCCAGCAGAGGGCGCTCGTGGCTGTCGTCGGAAGAACGCCGCGCCGTGCGTGCATGACGGCGCGCGGCGAAAGTAAGTGGCGCGCACTTTGTACTTGTGCGACACCACACCCCTCCCCCCCAAACCGCCGCGCCGTCGTGGCGTAGGGCTGAGGGCCACGGCGACGGCACTGGGAGGAGGGCCTGGGCGGGGGCGTTACTGGTGGGACGGGCGTCTTAGCGGAGGCCGGGATCGAGACGCCGTCCGCGCCCCGGCATCCGCCTTGCGATCCTCCAGGGAACCCGCCGAAACCTGGGGAAGGGCGCCCGCCCCCGCCCAGAGGGAGCAGGTCATCTTCTTCTGAGGTGCGTGGCCCAAGCTGGGGGGGCCCGCACGGTCCCGGAGTCCCTCTCGGTGACGCTGTCATCTGCGGCGGCGACAGCGGCGGCGACGACTGCGTCGGATGTACGTCGACGTCCATAGGGATCTCGTAGTCCGGGGACGAACGATGTGGTTGTGCTCCCTGGCGGTGAACTGGGTCTGGAATCAAGAAACCGGAGACAGGATCGCGCGGTCTGTGCAGGCGCAATTGGTTTGCGTGGCGCCGCAGCTCCGACCCTGTGGAAGAACGTACAACAAACATATTGCGCCCAAGCACGCGTTGAATGGTGCCCGGCAACCATGTCTTCTTGTTTCCAGCAAACACCCGGTACAGCACCGGCGTGGAAACCTGAAAACGCGTAGCGCCATACGAACCGACTCGGTGCGTGGGAGGCTGCAGCAGGTGAAGGAGAGCGCGGTGACGGCGGCCGTGTAGCAGCTCGGCAGGAGACGGGCCGTCACGTGGCATGCACCGATACGTAGACAGGAAAATTTGAAGAGCTTGCTGCCTGGAGTGCTGACCTTTCATCTTCTCCATGTGAGACTTGAATGTTCGAACAAAACGTTCTGCTTCACCATTGGACTGAGGGTGAAAAGGTGCAGTGGTAATATGCTGAATACCATTCACACGACAAAACTGTTGAAATTCCGCACTAACAAACTGAGGTCCATTGTCACTGACGATAGTTTCAGGCAAACCTTCGATGCAAAACACTGATGTTAAGGCACTGATTGTACTAGAAGCCGTCGTTGAGTTCATGGCAATCACGAAAGGAAACTTGCTGAAAGCGTCTACAACGATTAACCAGCGCGTATTCCAGAAAGGTCCGGCAAAGTCAATATGTAAACGTTGCCATGGTCCCTTGGGGCGTGGCCAGTCTGGGAAACGTTGCGGAGGAGCCGCCTGATGCTCCGCACAAACAGTACACTGTGCGTCATGCGCTCTATCTGAGCGTCCATACCAACCCAGGTACAATGACGTCTGGCCCATTGCTTTGTCCTAACAATACCCCAATGTCCTTGATGCAGGAGGCGTAACACTTCTCGTTGCAGGGAACGAGGAACAATCACTCTTGCTTGGTCGTTGTCCGTATGTAACAACAGTACACCCTGACTTAAAGATAATGCATGACGGTGTGCAAAATAACGTCGAACCAGAGGCCGATCAATGTCTTTGGCTCTGGCAGGCCAACCAAAGCGAACAAAACGTGCTACCACACTTAGGTCTGCATCCGCAGCTGTTTCCTGTGCAACCCGACGAGAGTTCAAAGGGAAATCTGCGACAGCGGAAGCATCTCTGGAGTCTATCTGACAACATGTCATTTCTGAAGAATCAAATGATACATCCTGGCCAACCGGAAGTCGGGAAAGTGTGTCCGCGTTGGCATGTTTAGTGGTTGGTCGGTACAAAATCTCATACTGATAATTTGACAATATCAAGGACCATCTTTGAAGCTTTTGTGCCGTACGTGGCGGAATTGGCTTTGTGGGTGAGAACAACGACGTGAGAGGCTTGTGGTCTGTCAACAAATAGAATTTTCTGCCATAGAGATAATGATGAAACTTTGTGACGCCGTAAATGATTGCTAAGGCCTCCTTTTCTATCTGACTGTAATTCTGTTGCGTTGGCGTCAGTAGCTTGGATGCAAAGGCAATAGGACGATCATGACAACCAATACGATGCGACAGAACAACACCCAGACCGTACGACGAGGCGTCCACTGCTAACACTACAGGCTTCTGTGGGTCAAAGGGAATCAAACATGCATCACTGAGTAGTGCAGACTTTAATTTGTCAAAGGCAACCTGACAATCTTTGGACCATACAAAAGGAACATTCTTCCTACGTAAGTGATGCAGTGGAGCTGCAATCTGAGAGGCATTGGGAATAAACCTGAAATAATAGTTAAGCTTTCCCATTACTGCTTGCAATTCATGCACATTCTTAGGAGGAGGCAAGTCTTTGATTGCTCGAAGATGTGACTGTAAGGGATGAATTCCTTGGGCATTAATCACATGGCCTAGGTACTCTATTTCAGTTTGAAAAAACGAACACTTTGCTTTATTGCAACGTAGACCTGCTGCAGTCAAAACTTTGAAAAGGCACTCCAGGTTTGCTAAATGTTCAACTGTACGTCCGGATACCACAATATCATCTTAATAGTTCGAACAACACGGTACAGAAACTGTCAGCTGTTCCAAAAAACGCTGAAAAATAGCGGGAGCGGAAGAACTGCCAAAGGGTAGGCGTTGAAATTGAAAAAGGCCCATGTGAGTATTAATGACGAAAAACTTTTTTGACTCGTCATCAAGTGGAACCTGTAAGTATGCCTCTGCTAAATCAATCTTGGAAAAGAAGAGAGACTGTCCCAATTTGTCCATTAGTTCGTCAGGTCTGGGCAGGGGGTAAGTGTCTACAATTGTTTGACTGTTCACTGTTGATTTGAAGTCCGCACAGAGACGAAGTTTTCCTGACGGCTTGGGTATAATTACTATAGGCGAGGCCCACTGACTCGCAGAAACAGGAGAAATCACCCCACTATCTTGCCAACGTTTAAGTTCTTCGGCAACTGCATCACGCAATGCGATAGGCACTGGTCTAGCTTTACGAAACTTTGGAACTGCAGATTCTTTTAAAGTTACATGTGCCACGAAGTCTTTTGCACAACCTAGTTCCGGCGAAAACAAGTCACTATATTTGTCACACAATGCATTGATTTTATCCTGAGGCACTATTGACGAAATTTGAAGCACATCTCTTTGAATTGATAAACCAAACAAGTCAAAAGCATCTAGTCCAAAAATGTTCTGCGTAGATTTGGCCTGAAGAACAACAAAAGCAACTGTTTTCGTAACACCTTGAAAAGAGGCAGGCAGGCTACACGTTCCTAGCACGGGAATATTTTGACCTGTATAAGCTGTCAACACTTGTTGACACAGCGATAATTTTGGCGAACCCAGAAGTTCATAAGTATCTTTATTAATTAAGGTAACAGCGGATTAACCACACTGTCACTAGATGACACTACCGCCAGATCGGCGTCCGCGCAATGCGAGGCTACTGCACTAAAATTACTTTGAGTAGCTACACCAATTCTACTGTCACTAGCTACACAGTACTGGGCACTATTACAGTTAGTAGTTGCAGAAGGCACTATTTTCACTACAGGAATGCACTGTTCATAGTCATTTTTCTTGTCCCGAACCCTTTTCCGTTGCACTGTTTTACGCGCTCGTCGGCGCTTGCTACGTGGTGCACTATATAGTTTTGCCATAGGCGCAGAACTACTTTCTTGCAATTGAGAACCAACTAAAGCACTGTTCAATTCCACAGCGTCTATAACATTTACTGTATGCACTGCTCTCGCACTTTGCGAAGCACTGTTTCTAACGTTACTGTTCTTTGAGTTTTTAATTTGCATACACACAGACTGCACATGTCCCGATTTGCCACATTGATAACAGGTTGCGTTGCGATTAGGGCAATGAGCACGCTTGTGGCGAGACACACACTGGGGGCAAGATTTACGTACATTTTTCTGAAATGAGCGTTGGCGCCCGTTATTCAAATTACTGTGTCTAACACTACGGGGCGACCTTTGCGTTGCACTTTTACACTGGCTACTGTTCACTGTCTGTTCAGCACGGCCGGTAGAAAAATAAGAATCACTAGTGCTATACTGAGAACTACGGCTAGGAAAGCGTCCGTTGCGGCGCACTGAATTTACACTGTGGCTTTGCATTTCTACATCAGCTAAGTCAAAAGTATCATGCGCTTCTATAAGCTGCAGTACACTGTCTAATGAGGGGTCAGACTGTTTTAGAATTGCTGCCCTAATTCTGGGGTCCTGAATGTTCTGCGTAATCGCATCTCTTAACATAACGTCACTATAAGAAAGTCCACAAGAGCAAGTAAATTTACATTGGCGGGTTAAGCCCTTCAATTCCGTAATCCACTCTTGGTGTGACTGCTCAGGTAATTTTTTAAGTCTGAAAAATCGGTATCGTGCAGCGGCTACAAGAACTTTTCTCTCATAATGAGCATTCAGTGCATCTACAATTTGTTCAAAGTCTACATCACGAGGAGATGCGAGAGGGAAAAGTTTTTGCAATAGTACGAAAGTCTGGGGGCCCACAATCGATAAGAAAAGGTTCTTCACTCTCTGACCTGTAATTTGATGAGCCGCGACGAGTTCTTGAAACTGCGCGAAATAGTCGCTCCATTCTTCCTCACGTTCGTTGTACTGGCGGAACGTCGGAAGCGGTGCGGCGGCAGGTGTGGGCTGCTGATGTGACGACTGTTGTTGTTGGTGAGCAGCCTGTGTCGTCAACTGCGACACGGCCTGGAGAAGCTGGGTAATTTGCGCCGTCTGTAACTGAATAATTTCCATTAAGTTTGGGTTCGGGGTAGTGCCCATGCTGACCGATTAGGCGCCGCGCATACAAGTAACTTATAACAAAACACAAATGCAATATGAAAGAGGACGCTCTGCAACAAAAAAGTCCACAAAACACGTAACAGAATATGTTCCCCCAAAAATCTTATAATAAGGGTGGGTGGGCGGGAGCAATTTTTGCGTGCTCCGACTGCTGCTGTCTGGCTGCTGCAAGCGGGCTGGTCCAAGGTTCTATCACTCCTCGTCGCCACTTTTGTGTCCCGACTTCGTCGCCGCTTTTGTGTCCCAGCCTCGCCGTAGGTGTCGGTGGCCGAGTGGAATGAAACCGACACGCTGGTGCAGGTACGGAGGGGAGCAGCCAGAAACTATAAACACTCGAGTAAATTAGAAAGAGATATATTGCACATAATGTAACAATACTTAACTTTTACATAGTACTGCAGAATGTTGATACACAGTTGTTAGAGGCCTGCCTAGTGCCTGTACAATAGCAAAGTCTTCACTCGTGCCTATCTGATTACGAAAGGTCCTAACTCGTTGCTATCTCAGTCCGAAGTGACCGGTGTCTTTTCAGTGGTGGCCACGAGCGGGGTCCCAGCAGAGGGCGCTCGTGGCTGTCGTCGGAAGAACGCCGCGCCGTGCGTGCATGACGGCGCGCGGCGAAAGTAAGTGGCGCGCACTTTGTACTTGTGCGACACCACACAATTGTAACTTCTGATGACTATTCCCCCTCTTCTCCCTAGTCATATTATGTTTCCAATTTGTTAAATTGCACTACGCAGTAGTCACTACCATTGTGATATTGACTTGTTTATTTTTAGGAAACCAGTCACCACTTACGATTATTGTATCTTAGAGCACCATGATCTGCTCTTTGGTATTTTCTATCAACTTGACTGTTGAACTTTCTTCAGTTATCTGTCTAGATGCACGAGTTATAACGCTGGCTTCATATTACTGTAACCATTCACATTTGTTTGCACATTAGTTCACGCATCTTAACTCTTATAACTCCTTAATTGTCGTATAGGAATCACTTCTCAATTCATCTCTATTAATATTTGAAGCCATAGAAACAATGACACTTCTTTTAAATTGACAGTTGCCCTGATAGCGGCAAATGAAGCGTCCTACTAGTGTGTCAGTGGCTAGTTCAGAAATATTCTGCCTATTATGCCACTTATCTTTGTACTTCTCATACTGCTGACTATTAATTTGTTAAGCGACTGGTTTATTAGCCACGTGCTCCTCTTTTTACGCTCTTGTCAACTACATCGATTATTACTGTTTTTATCCCACGGCTTTTTTTTTTTTTTTTCCTCATTTATTTTAACACGTTAACTGTGAGGCTCATCCATAGATCCTTTGTTAGCAGCTGATTGTTATTCCTTGCATAGCCTCTGCACTTAGCATTCAGCCTCCTGCTAGCATATAGCATGTACATATATTAATCTACAATACTAAAATGTAAGTGTAATTATATCCCTTTATAGGAATATATCATTTATTACAATATACGAGGCTCGTCCAGAAAGTAAGTTCCGTTTGGTAATAAAATGGAATTATACACAGATATAGAAGAAATTTTTATTGCACAAAATTCTACAACTCTTAAACTACTTCTCCACATAACTGTCGAAATTTTGCAGGCATTTTTCATAGCGTGGCACCAGGTTTTGTATACCTTCTTCATAGAAATCTGCCGTCTGTGTCTTCATGCATCAGTGATCGTGAAATTTGGGGGAAGTCCATAGCGAGAGCACTAATTGTAAACCTATGGTTTTCCTGGATCTTGTCATCAATCGCGTAACCAGTTCTTCTGTAATCAAAGGTGGACGCCCACTTCGTTCTTCATCGCGCACATCAATACGCCCGCCATTGAACTGTCGAACCCATCTTTTCACCATCGAATCACTCAACGCATTTGGTCCGTAAACATCGCAAATTTGCTGATAAATTTCACTTGATTTCACTTTCCTCGCATTCAGAAACTGATTCACCGACCTGATTTCACAGGCGGCGGGGTTAAAATCAACGCCGACATTTCAAACCAAGCACAACAAAGCGTACGTACCTGACAGCGATCTCCAAATGACGCACGTTCTTCTCCTTGATACACATCGTCTACAGCGCATGTGCGGAACTACAATCGCAGCGCTGCAGCGGAGATAAATTGAAACGGAACTTACTTTCTGGACGCGCCTAGTATTTGTTTAAAAACTGCATCACTCATTGTATTAGCTTTATAAGTTTTCACACTCATGTCGAATGCTTTTATACTCACAATTTTAAAATTTCTGTAAACGACTTCTGTTAAGTTTTACTATGTACGTCCAGAAAGTAAGTTCCGTTTGGTTATATAAAACAAACGTGTACAGATACAGAAAAAATATTTATTGTACAAAAATCTATAACTGTTAAACTACTTTTCTACATAGCTGCCGAAATTTTGTAGGACTTGTCATAGTGTGGCACAAGTTTCTGTATGCCTTCTTCATAAAGGGTTGCCGCCTGTGTATTCAGCCTTGCGGTAGCATGTTCTTTCAGGTCGTCATCATCGTTGAAATGTTGACCATCAAGGACAGATTTTTAGGTGTAAGAAGAGGTGACAGTGGCTAGGAGCGAGGCCCGCGCTGTACGGATGATGGTCAAACACGTCTCAGTGAAATTCCCGTAAGAGTTATTTGGTCACATTCACCACATTAGGTCGGGCACTATAGTGGAAACAAACACCACCTTTTGATGGATATCCTTCTATGAAGAAGTCATACAGAAACTTGTGCCATGCTATGACAAGTGCCTACAAAATTTCGGCAGCTATGTAGAAAAGTAGTTTAACAGTTGTAGATTTTTGTACTATAAATATTTTTTCTGTATCTCTACACGTTTGTTTTATATAAACAAGCGGAACTTTCTGGACGTACCTCGTATATGCTTTACTGTAATTCGAATGCATTTATTTGCCAGTATAGAGACCAGAAGAAGGGCACTCTAGCACCCGAAACCGGTCGTCACAAATAAATTATTACAAGCAACTTGTTGCTGCATTTTATGAATTGGAAATTTTATAGTATCTGTTTGAAATCGCTCTTCAGAAATAATGTAAAAAGTTAAGTGGGACTGTGGAACTTATCTGTTGAGAGACGAGGCGCAGCACGTGTCTGGCGCATTATGGGTTGGTATCGGAGCAGGTGGTGAACCACTCTGGTGAGTAAACAAGAGCAGCGAGGCTGCGAGAGCCACTCAGGGCGGGATTTGTCGCGCCGCATTCCTGCCGAGGCGAAGCGAGGCGGCGGGCGCGAGCAGGGATCTGCTGGCTGCAGGGGCGGGCAGGAGATGGGGGCTTCGCGACGAGATGAGTCGCGCGGGAGTCGGGGGTGGGGAATGAACTCCGGCTCAGGAACGGCCGGGGGCCGGGGCAGGGGGCTGCCACGTGACGGCGACTCCACGTGGCTGCTCTGCGTCGCTACAGGTCCCTTCATGGGGGTCCAGAGTCGGGAAACGAAGGAGCCACCGAGGCAGTAAACGGCATCTTGCGTAATATAAAATGGAAGCCTGCAGCATTTTTCACTGTAGTTATATCACTCAGGTAATAAGGCAGGGGCTCAGAAGCCTATTAACCAATGATTTACTTAGTGATGCACAATTTTAGAAATTTGAGGAATCGAGTACTCTCATGAATTAAATAAGTTCGACTGTATATTCGAGAACCTAAACAGGGTTTCTGTACGCTTCAGCTGTACTAAATCTGTCCTTCACATTGACAGGGAAGCAATTATTGAAGTGTAACTTCTGAACATTTAGCGTTAGGACTCTGAACTACACAGGACATTGTGGAAACTGGTGTTCTGCATACTGATGAAGCATACTTTCATTTGGATGATCAATAAGCTTAATACGTCCTCCTATCGGGAAGTCTCTTCACCCACATCAGGTGACAGAGTGCCTTGCTATGCCGAGACACAGAATAATTGATGAGAAGTTCGTTGATGGCTTGGTGATACTGATTGGTACGTGAAATTGTTGGAAGACGATGTCACCCCCTTCACCTTAGTGTCCCTAATTTTGGAAATATGTGATTAATGCAAGACCTAGCTTTGATCCCATGTTTTATTATCCGGAGGAGCACTCCGATGCAGTTTTGAAACAAATATATCGTAATAAATGATATGTTAATGTAAAGGGATAAAATTTACACTTACATTTTAGTATTGTAGCGTAATATATGTACATGCTATATGCTAGTAGGAGGCTGAACGCTAAGGAGCAGAGATTATGCAAGGAATAACAATCAGCTGCTAACAAAGTATCTATGGATGAGCCTCATAGTGAAAGGGTAAAAATAAATGAGGAAAAAAAGCCGTGGGATAAAAACAGTAATAATCGATATAGTTGACAGTAATAGCGTAAAAGAGGAGCAGGTGTCTGATAAATGGCTTAGGGATATCCAGTGACCATTAGCATGGACCTCGATTGGCCGCCATATCCTCCACATCTGAACAAATTCGATTCCTTTCTATGGACTATATTAAAGGCAAGTGGTACACGAATAGCCCATATCAATGCTGAACTTAACCCATAAATAGTCGCATAGTAATTTCATAAGTAAACACTACTGCTGGGTCTATTTAACCCGAATATGAAAGACAGATAGGTACAGAACACTTTCCTTCATAATTTCATTACTTTAAGGGCACCATACTTTTCCCCTTTGAAAGGATAATGATGATTTCAGTGATATTTTGACTATCTTTTATTTGCAAACAACATATTTTCAAATATATAGTCAGAGGCATGTTTTACAAATATCATGCTATAAAATTTTGATTCCTTGTTATTTTTACAGGATGTACATTTAACTGTGATGTTATTTTTACATAGATGTATGGAATAAATCACATATACTGGGAATGATTGCTGTGATTTGTACTTGTGCACATATGACACCTACCTCTCTTGCTAGGCACTGGTAGATGGCCGAGGGGACTGAGGCGCTCCAGTCACGGTCTGCACGGCCACTACGGTCGGGGGTTCGAATCCCCCCTCGGGCATGAATATTTGTGCTGTCCTAGTTCGTAAGTAGTTCATAAGTAGTTTGTAAGTTTAGGGACTGATGACCCCGTAGTTAAGTCCCATAAACTATACAAACATTTGAACATTTTTGAACTGGTAGATGGTCTTGTTCTTTCGATCCTTGCAAGCTGGCATCAGTTCCTAGATTTCGATGTATGTGAGAAATGTTCATCTTTTGAACAATATGGTCTTTAGCCCCAACTGGCTTTGTGTCTGCATATGTTTCAATATTCATGAGATAAAATGTTCTGGACTTCATCGAAGCGAAAACCTTGTGAGGTACCCTCTTATCTTAATTCTTTCGTTCTAGTTTGTACTTTACAGTTTAACCTTTTTTTCTCTTACCACTGGCTGGGCCTACCCAAGCGCTGGTCAACTGACAGCAACGGCTTCCATACACAGTATGAAATGTGCTTGGTAATTTCGCGTAGGCTTTATCCTGAGCATGGATCTATACTGGTTCACACTTATTTCGGTCTATGTTCACATACCGGCTTGATTAAACTTGACAAATGAAACTGATGAAACTGGCGCGCAACCGATAACGAATTTTTTTTTTTTGGTAGAATTAACGGAACCAGTACAAATCCACCTCAAGAAAGGATATGTCTAGTTTTAAACCCCCAGGGTAAGTTCGAACAAATACCAATTTCAATTCTCATAATTATTGTGAGATCCCTTTGTTTACCGTCCAAAATGGGGAGCATTGAAGGAGAAGCTGAGGGGTAAATCAGTTATTCTGACACAAAATTTAATCATAAAGGGTTTAATTTTTTTAGACAATTTGCTATAAATATTGCTCAACTGGCCTCCTACTGCTTTTAACTACTCTGTACACTATTCAATGTCACACATGGTGGGTGAGGAGGGGGGTAGGAAATCTGCACACAAACGGACATAAAACATGCAAATCACTCACTGCATGATTAGCGCAAAGCTCTATACATTTACTGCTCAAACTAATCCTGCTGGTCGAACAGTAAGTGGGCTTGTGGACGCAATATACAGAACAAAATTTACGATTTCTTTAAATTTACCTGAGGAAATTTTATTAAATCAAATTCCACTTCCCCACTTATGACTTTAATTATCTCTTGTGCCGCGTTTCTTACCACATTCTGGAGAATTTTTCGCAGCAAGTAGCACCAGCGTCCGTTCATCTCGATGGTCTCCTTCCAACTCCCCTAAAAAGGCTTCCCTCTACCTCAACCGTCCGCCAATTCGAACCACGCCAAGAAGACGCGCCCTGATTGGCGGAGGCAGGTGCAGCTAACTGGGCACCTTCCTTTTACTCGTTCGCGAATCCACCTCCTACCATCGACCAGCAGCAAAGCCTGCTAAACTCTTTGCAACATTAGCTGCCTACACAAAACGCGAAAAACTCACAAACTACCGCCACCATCATGCTAAAGTACCCCTACTGGTTCAACTATGCTCAACCATTCCTTCGCTCACGCTGTGATGGGAAACATGGGAGTGTGACATGAATAAAAAGAAAAGGGAATAAAATATATTAAAAAAAAACACAAACTCGCCATCTCTAAAGTATCATCATGCTGAAGTACCCCTACTGGTTCAACTATGCTCAACCATTCCTTCGCTCACGCTGTGATGGGAAACATGGGAGTGTGACATGAATAAAAATAAAAGGGAATAAAATATTTAAAGAAACACAAACTCGCCATCTCTGATTCTACTTCATTGCCCTCGCCAGTCGGCCATGAAACCACATGATAATGATCAAGTTAAATCAGTTTATTTTGAAAGTAGCAAACATTACTGATAAAAGTGAGAAAAACATGAGCAAGGTAAAAAAAAATTGGCAAAATCGATTAGGTGGAGCAATGAGGCGGTATGACAGTAACGTCTCAACCTTCATGTCATATTTCTTTGCAATTAGTTGCTCATCGATTGTCACAAATTTTCAGGAATATAAAGCTTAAAATATTTATCTTGAAACAGAGTGATAAGTACACAGACATCAGATAACTTGTCAATGTTTTTCCTCGTCAAAGCGGTTACACCGAAGCAAAAAATTATACCTTTTGTATGACATAGTAACTGCAAATACATCAGGCCCATCAGTAACCCACATGACTGAAAAACAGCTAAATTTGTAAATCCCTCCATACTATAGGAGACCCAGAAAGCGTATTATTCCACATGGTCTGCCTCTTGTGAATCACGTGGTCTGTCAAACTGTCCACTGAAACTAGCGTGCTAGAAAAGACCTCAAATTATTATACACACATGTATAGAGTAACCAGAGAGATCCACAAGCACTACAATAATTTCCGTAGAAAAGAAGAAGGTTTGAAATTATATAAAGACATGGTGGTGAATTTGTACCAACGATGTGACAATCGATTACCTCTAATCAAGGCGATGACACTGGTCAGAGATAACTTGATAGTTGTTATCACATGACAAGTGGTGGCGTCCTCTATGCGCGCTATATAAGCAGGACCTCCAGCGGTTGGCAGGCAGTTGTCAACACACTCTTGAAGATGTTGCCTGCGGTAGGTAACGAAACGTCTGGAGAAGAAAGTTTTACAGATGGACCACGGCATCTTAGCCCGGATGTTTTAATTTATGAAGACACCGGCCATGAAAGCCTATTAGAAATGATTAGTAGTATATGAGTTTTCATATTTGGGTAGCAAAATAACTTCTAATGGACGAAGTAAAGAAGGTATAAAATGCAGAATGGTTATGGGAAGAAGAGCATTTCTGAAGAAGCGAAATTTGTTGACATTATTTGAGTTTAAATGTTCTTTCTGAAAGCATCTGACTGGAGTGTAGCATTATATTGGAGTGAAACGTGGACGGTAATGAGTTCAGACAAAAATATGATAGAAGCTTTTGAAATGAGGTGCTACAGACGAATGATGAAAATTAGATGGGTAGATCACGTAACTAATGAGGAGGTGCCTAACCGAATTGGGAAGAAAATGGCATATCCTGACTAACAGAAGGAACAGATTGGTGGGACACATTCTGAGATATCAAGGTATCGTCAAATTAGCATTTCAAGGAAGTGTGCGCGATAAAAATCGTAGAGGGAGGCCGAGGGACGATACAGTAAGCAGATTCAAAAGTCTTTATGTTGCCGAACTTAATCTCAAATCGAGAAACTTGCACAGGACAGGGTAGCTTGGAGAGCTGCAGCAAATCGGTCTGCGGACTGAAGACCACAACACAACACAACAACAAGACTTTGACAATCATGACTAAATTCCTCCACCTACCTTTAATACTGAGTTACAACGTGAAAATTCCCGCAACGGACCATCCATTAACAAGTGCTCGCTTGTTTCTTTTTACGGAAAGAGCTGTAGTACAAGCGGTCAAAGGAACATGGACCTAAGCCTCATACCTACGGTTAAAAATACTGTTAGACACCTTATGGGCGATAGACGTCAAGCACAGATGCTTGATTGAATTGATATATTATCGGCTATTACTGAAAATTTATTACATATAGTATTCAGCAACAAAAAAGTCGTGATGATTAACATTGCACCACGATCGTGGCAGCAAGACTACAACATTTTATTAATTTCAAAATATCTTGTGTGAGACAGAGTTAATTGTTTTCAAACGTAGATCGAAATAAATTATTTTCAAAGACATAGAGTATGCGGGTCAGAACACACTAAATCTAACAGCGTTTAGTCTAATATTTAGTATAAGTAGTACTTGCAGTAAGGCCTCTGCCTCTCTTTCATGTTTAACTCTATCATGTTTGATAGCTCTTTCGGGTTCATGATGAGCTCTGTTCAAATAGCTATGTCAATTTATAGCTTTGTCGAGAACTTCATTGTACTGTGATAGTGAGCATTTTTTTTTAGTAGAAGGATAATTTGTCACATAAAAATTTCACACTAATTTGTAATGAGAATTAGTAGATAAAGGGAATATAATAACAGGAAGTTATCCACAGTGTTTTACCGTCTGTGGATAAAGAAAATTATAAATGTGAATAAATTACTTCTGGTCTTATTAAATATAAAGTTTAACAGTATTTAACGTGTTATCTGCGCGGACTAAATAATTTAGAAAATATATTCATCATTACTTTGAAACAGGTTTGGAGGTTTCATTTAACAGAACTTTTAATACAATTTGCTCATGGCAGGGAGCAATTTTATAAATGTATTTTGTAAATAATGAAATGCTGAAGTCGCGCTATTTCCCCTTTATTTATGACAGACGACCGGTTTCGATGTACAGAGACATCTTCTGGTCTCTGACTACATAGTAACATTATTACATAAATGCATATTATAGCCAGTTGGATTGTACTGGTGGGTTGTCACAAATTAAAATATGCCGATTTGTTCTCAGATATAAAACTCGTATAGCCATATGTAAATATAGAACCACCATATTTTGCAGTTGTGAGTGACAACAAGCACTTTGACGAAATAGAACTTTTAATATTATCTCTGAATTATTCTCAAGTAGGTGAACAACAAACAATATATGTGACTATCAAGAAGTAATTACATGTGTTTACATGACGGAAATATTAGCTATGAAGGTCATTTATAATCCCAGACTAAGATTTTGGTACATTGAAAAGTAATAGGACAGGGTTTAAGCAGTATGAATAGTGACATTGGTTTTAAATTACAGATTTTAAATATCTGAGGGAAAGAATGTTTTTAGGGTAGCATTGGCGCAATAATTTACCCGGGAAAGAATAACTTTCTCGATCACTAGTGAAAATTTTGAAGTCTCTTTATAGGCTATATTGTTAACTGAGTAACATAACAAGGGCCATATTAGATCAGAGACTGAAGAATAAACTGATTTGTAATAGGCTTCTCCTTAAACAGAACTAACCGGAAAAATATGACAATACCGAAGACATAGCCGCGGCGGACTGCCAAGCGCATTGAGGCGCTATGTTCCGATGCGCGAGGTCGTTCCCCGTCGGGGGTTGGAATCTCCATTGTGGCTTGGATGTTTGTGTCATCTTTAGAACACAGTAGTTTATAAGTAGGTTGTACGTTTATGGACTGATGACCACGCACTTAAGTCCCTTATGTTTCACAAACATTTTAACCCATCTCGTAATTATGGCGTTGAAATGAAATCAAGCTCCTGAAAGGAAAGAATCTACATGCTCGTCAGTGACAATACAAACTCTAGGTACAAAGTACGAAGAACAATTCATAATAAATAAGTAATGTACAGTTGATCTTGATAAAAAGTGGCGAGTTCAAGTAAGAAGACAAAATTACGAACCTACCAAACAAGAAGGCTGGTACAGATGCAAGCCTTTTCAAATAAATACGGAACTCATGATGCGGCCTTCACAAAACCCCTGAATTGCATACCAGGCCTCGGAATGGATTTATGAATTCCTTATTACAAGGTCGAGACGAGCGGCCGTGTTCTTCGGAAGTAAGAAGTGACGTGTAAAACTTGATGGTACTCTTGTCGCATTATCATCATCTGACACATAAACCACGACGTAATAGGAATGCTACTTTTGCGCAACAATTTTAGATAAGGAAACCGAAAAGTTGTGTGAAATATGTTATATACATACAGAGATCACATATTTTCTGTACGCTTTCCTTTATAACTTGCTCAGTGTACAAATTGAATAACATTGGGGAAAGGCTACAACTCTGTCTTACTCCCATCCCAACCTCTACATCCCTTTCATACCCTTCAACTCTGATAACTGTTGTCTGGTTTTTGTACAAGTTGTGAATAACCTTCCTTTTCCTATATTTTACTCCCGCTAATTTCAGAATTTGAAAGAGTGTATTCCAATCAACATTCAACATTTCTCCAAATCTACAAAAGCTAGAAATGTAGGTTTGCCTTTTCTTAATCTAAGATAAGCCGTAAAGTGAGGATTGCCTCCCGTGTTCCTACATGTATGCTGAATGCAAACTGGTCTTCTCCAAAGTCGGCTTCTACCACTTTTTCCATACTGTAAATAATTCGTGTTAAAATTTTGCAACCATGACTTATTAAACTGATGGTTCTGTAATTTTCACACCTGTCTGCACCTGGTTTTCTTTGGAATGGGGATTATTACAATTTTCATAATGTCTGAGGGTATTTCCCCCTGCGTTATACATCTTACGCACCAGGCGAAATAGCTTTGTCATGGCTGGCTCTTCCAGAGAATTCAACAGTTCTGAAGGAATGTCGTCCACTCCAGGGGCCATGTTTCGATTTAGGTCTTTCAGTGCTCTGTCAAAGTCTTCTCTCAGTACAGTATCTCCTACTTCTTCATCTACATCCTCTTCCCTTTCTACCATATTGTCTCTAAGTTCATTTCCTATACTCTTTCCACCTTTCAGCTGTCCCTTCCTCAGCAAAGAAGGGTTTGATATAGTGCCAATAATGTGTGAAAACTTTCCCAATGTAGTATTAGCTAGAGTAGTTAGAGTTTTAATGGGATGCAGTTAAGTACTTACAACTTGACTCATTCAGAGGAACAGTACCATACGTTGTGGAATATTTATAAATATACTAATAGCGTGTGGAATAGCGGAATAACTGTGTGACTGTATTTAGGAATTTCTAACTAACGGAAGGCAGCAAGTCAACAATGAGAAGTCTTCAGACGTTAATGTAGTCTGAGGAGTGACCTAGGGTAGTGTTATTGTTCCTTCGCTTTTCATATTGGATCTGCATGACCTTGTAGATAACGTGACGCTCTTCGTGGATGATGCTGTAGTTTAACAAGGTCGCAAAACTGGTAATGGGTAGCGAAATGCAGGAGGGTCTGCAGCGTATCGAAGCATGGTATAGGGGATGAGGGAATGGCAACTTGCTGCTGTATTTACAGCGGTACGGACCTCTGTCAAATTTCCGACAACGTATGATACGTATCATGAAGGTCCTCCTACATACTACTTTTGAGATATGTTTTGACACCACATGCATCTGACTACTGCCTGCCTTCAGTTATTATGTTTGTTTATCGTCAGAATGTTGGAAATGTCTTCCTCTTTGTGGGCTGTGAGTTCGGTACTCAACTCGGCAGCCGGGCAGCCGTCAGCGTATTACACAAGAACACACTGATTGGTTGATTCGT
Organism: Locusta migratoria; assembly: GCA_026315105.1. Lineage (NCBI taxonomy): Eukaryota > Metazoa > Arthropoda > Insecta > Orthoptera > Acrididae > Locusta > Locusta migratoria. The sequence goes on along the minus strand of CM048744.1, from coordinate 810,226,391 downwards.
GACGGGGCTCCGTCCCTACACTGCGCGGTATTCTCTGGCGCCACGGATTCACTTTCAGAGTGGAGTATCTTTGCCTTAAGTTCGGACATATTTTTATTTTTGCCGAGGGTAGTCAGTTGGCGCTTCAGCTCCGAGCTGGTGTTTTTGCCGACAGGACGGGTTGAAGCGACAGTCTTTGTTTTGGGTGGAACTGTTGTGTCCGCTGTGGATGGCTGCCGCTGAACACTGTTTAGATATTGAGAGAATTGTGTCCATATTCGAATGTTGTCGCCGCTTGCCACCGAAGTCGCCAACTCTGCTGAAATTTCAACCATGTTATTTGAATGTGAGGAGCGCTAGTTTTGCTGAGAACAGCTCCTTGAATTCCGGGGGGCTCCTGACAGAAGAGGAAGTGTGTTCCTTTAATATCAAGTATAATAACTATACTGTGCGCGTGTTATTACTGTTGTTGACATTGGTGCCGAGTTGTTACTGTTTAATTGCCTTTAGTGCTTGGGTCTGGCATTAAGCAAATTAACTAAAGAGCCCCACTATTCTCGTGTATTGGCTAGCACTGTTTTAGCAGTATTTCCGATTAAGCAGTAAATATTTTAGATTTGAGATATGTATGTGATTTATGTTGTCCTTCGTAAGAAACTGCCCTCGCTGTAATTATGTTTACAGGTTCCGCTGCTTGTGGGTCCAGTATCCAGTTGTTTGTCACTTCAGCGCCGCGGTGACGCCTGGCTCGTCGTAGCAGGCAGAGATCCAGAAGTCTCGCACTCAACTTTTGGCGCCTTCTCCTTTAGTTAAGTTTTATTTTCCTACTCTTTCGGTCTTGAGAGAGGTAGTGGACGACAGTCAAGGGCCACTGAGGCGTGTTTAATTATTGCTCTTAAGTCCGATATCTTGTCTGTTGCTTTGGGCTAATTACTGTGTAAGATAGAGTCTCTAGCCTGGGTATATGAAATTGTAATTTTTATGTTTTTCCTGCTGTTTCGCATTTTGGATAATCTAGTTTAATGCTATGTTAAAGGTTGATCCGTTCTCTGGGCAGTTATTTGTTAATGAAGTTTAAGGATAATGTAAAGTTTATTATTATTATTATTTTATGCACAGCCCAGTTAATTGTAAATGTTATGTTAAAGAGTTGTCAGGGGATGTTCGTCGGACAATGTTATTTTTGTTTTATGATGTATTATTGGCAAAGAGATTATTATTAAATAGAATGAGAAACGACCCGTGTTTGGTCCCGCCCTTCCAAGTAATTTCATAATATAACTTCCTGTGTAATGTATCAAACCACAATCACCTCTATGACGGAATATTGGATATCTACTTAATGTAAAGTTTAAGATATATGTCTAGTATGGTACAAGATCAAATATGCAAGAGAGACGTTCGTGGTACGGGCTACTGTTACAGTTCAGAGATCTTTTGATCCTCGAAGAGTTAATGTATATATTGCTTCCTCGTATGTGTATGTCGCCAAACGACCACAAGCATAAAATTAGGTGAAATGTTCAAATCTCTATTGGACCAAACTGCTATGGTCACCAGTCCCTAGACTTGCATACTACTTAAACATACACTAAGGAACAACAAACGCCGCGCTTAAATGGCCGAGCCTCGTTGCGGAGCGCAGCTACTCCCCGTTGGAGGTTCGAAGCCGAGGTGGAGCGGCCGAGCGCATTGAGGCGTTATGCTACGATGCGCGAGGCCGTTCTCCGTCGGGGGTTAGAATCCCCATGAATGTTCGTGCCGTCTTTAATATAAGTTACTTCATAATTAGTTCGTAAGTTTACGGACTGATTACCCCGCAATTAAGTCCCACAAGCTTAACAAAAATTTGAACAATTTGGATGTTCGAAACATTCCTCAAGCGTGGGTGTGTTTTTCTTGTCCTTGGGTTAGTTTAACCGTCTATTGAATGACTTTGCCCATTTCAATGCAAAAATTACCAAAGTTCGACTCCTTCATCCGACATAATTACACTAAATGTAGTCCAGATCCATGTAGCCAGACCGTGTGTACTGCAATGTGGCGACACTCTCATAAACAACTGTTTTTCTTGGCATAATTTTTAAATTTATGGTTTGTTGCCATATGGCAACACCATGCAATATTTTTAAAGCCTAGGGAGTGATAACATCAGTTGTTAAGTCCCTTAGATTTACAAACATTTGAGCATTTTGACAAAACGCACACATACACACACACACACACAAACACACACACACGCCACATGCCCAAGGGAAGATTCGTACCTCCGACGGGGAACGGCGTCACGTATCGGAACATAGCGCCTCAGTGAGCACAGCCACTCCGCCGCGGTATTGAAGGCTAATCGGCAATCTTTTTCCCTCAAACCATACGCGACTGCAATACGGCGACGAAATGACAATGGAACACGAAGTAGCATCCGCCAAACACCTTGAGGTGGATTGCAGTGTTGGTTGTAGAGTATTCATATGTTCGAATTTCTGTAAATCTATGAAATCAAAGTCCTGAAGTAATCAGCCCCTAGACTTTCAAGCTTTTTACACTAACATATGCTGAGGACATCACACAGTAGCCGGGCGAAATGGCCGTGTAGTATAAGGCCGTGGCCTAAGAACGTGCCCATCGCAGGTTTGAGTCCTCCTTCGTGAACGGATGTGCGTATCCCTGTTAATGTAAGGTAGTTAAAGCAGTTTGTACGTCTACAACACACAAGGGAGGATTCGTTCTTCTGACTGGAGCGGTAGCCGGCCGCGGTGGCCGAGGGGACTGAGGCGCTCCAGTCACGATCTGCGCGGCCACTACGGTCGGGGGTTCGAATCTCCCCTCGGGCATGGATATTTGTGCCGTCCTTAGGATTAGCTAGTTCATAAGTAGTTTGTAAGTTTAGGGACTGATGACCCCGTAGTTAAGTCCCATAAGCTATACAAACATTTGAACATTTTAACTGGAGCGGTTGCGCAAACCATGACATAGCACCACAGCCAGAGCGGCCATATCCGTGCGGCGATAAATCCTTAGATTTGAGTGACGTAGAGAGACGTAGTAGAATGTCGTAAAGTTTTCTGAACTGTTCCAGTGGCAGCTACCTGTACAGACAGGCCTAGTAACAGTTTCGCTGGCAGCACTGCGAGCTGGCCACCTGCCTAGCGGCCGCTCATACGGGCAGTGGTAGCAGAGGGTGGAGGCTGCCAGGGCAGAGCAGAGTGGCGTGGCGTGGCAGGGCCAGACAGGGCTGTCATTGATTGCAGCGCCTGCGGCCAACTGCGGGCCATTCCGCCGGCCTCCGCGTCCCACTCTGCAGCCGCCGGCCGATGCGAGGCTCCAGTCGCGCGCTAGTCTAGCTGCCGCGCAGCCTGCGCTCCTCATTTACAATTCCCTTAAATGGCGCGCAATAGCGAGCCCTCCGCCGTTGCAGAAAATGTGAAAGTCCTACTTGTCACGCCTCTTTTCAATACCTTTTTATTACTGCCTGGAAAACAGCCTCGTGTAATAAAAGAGCTGCAGTGCAATGAAAATCAACCAATTTCCGTAGCTCGTATAGAAAACGAGCTGCATTTTTCTGAACTTTTCTGTGTCCTCCGTCAGTCCCACCTGATGATCCCGCAGCGCGCAGCAGTACTCGGAAACAGGACGGACAACACGACGGACAAAATTTCTACATGGTGCGAAAATTGGCAATTAAGACAAAATAATGAAAAGTGTGATGTTATACACATTATCACTAAAAGAAATCTCCTGGACTTTAATCACACGATAAATCAGTCAAACCCTTATGGTAGAAAATTCTACCAAATACCTAGGAGTTTCAATTACGAACAACTTAGACTGGTGAGAAAACAAAGAAAATATTGTGGGAAAGGCGAACCAGAGGTTATGCTTCATTGGCGGAACGCTTCGAAAGTGCAACAGCCCGAGCAAAGAGACTGCTTGCATCACACTTTTGCGTCCTCTCCTGGAATACTGTTGCCCAGTATGGGACCCTCATCACGTGGGACTGACGGAAGACACTCAGAAGGTTCAGAGAAGGGCAGGTCGTTTTGTTTTATCACGTTACAGAGGGGAAAGCGTCACAGAAATGTTGCACGACTTGAGGTGGAAATCGTTAAAAGAACGAAGTTATTCGTTTCGGCGAGATCTATTTGCGAAATTTCAATCACCAAATATAACTTCTGATTGTGAAAATATTTTTCAAGCACCCACATACATAGGGAGACATGACCATCCCAATAAAATAAGATAAATCAGATCAAAAACGGAACGATTTAGGTGTTCTTTCTTCCCGCGCGCTACTACAGAATGGAACGGTTGAGGAAGGTTATGAAAGTGGTTAATGAATCCTCTGTCAGGCACTTAAATGTGATTTGCACAGTATCTATGTAGATGTAGATGTATATGACCTTCTGTAGCGTAGGCAGATTCTTTAGTAACTCTGTAACATCTTCTTTTGCCAATGAAACACAGGTTTTATTCGCCCTTCTAAGTGTTTTTCCGAATATAAGACTATGAAATTGCAATTCCTAGATATTTAGCGGAAATTACCATCTTTAAATTCGACTCATTTATAGTGTAACTTGTCAGTTTACCGCTTAATAGCAATATTGGTAATTAATAGCATTTGATAATTAAACAGTATGAAGTTCACTGCAAACATTGACCATGCCAATGCACTAAATGTTCCACAATTTTAATCTTATTAATTATGGTAGCAATTTACGTACGCAGTTGGGTGACAACATTTATAGTTAGGCCATAGGTAGAAATTCTCCACGTTGAGATTTGCTGTGTGCTTGTAGCTGATGGGAGGCCAGTGAGCAGGCCGACGTTGGTGGCTTGTTCCACCTTAGGATTTTCCAGGTTCGTTTCCGGTGAGGGGGGAGAGGGACAATGGTGAGTGCCAGGCACAGTGCAGTGCACAGCGTGAAATAAAATATTCTAATACTACTGGCATTTGAAGTAATACGATGCAGTTAGGAACCTTTAAGGCCCTCATTACAAAATAGCCTGTTGATAAATAAACAATACATTAGCTGATATAGTCACATTTGGCGTAATATGTTTAATTGACAATGAAAAGTAATAAGTTACCAATGAATACAAGACAGTTACACAACGAGCATGACAATGCTTGTTTATAAAAATAATATATTAACTGTTTTTTCATTTTATTTTCAATTAATCTTGTGTATTTTATCTTCGAAGTATTCAGTTAAATCACTTATCTGTGATATAAGAAATTCCACGATTATGATAAATAGTATAAAGGATGTTTATACCAATATAAAAAACCTAAGAAGACATTTATTTAATGGGTAGTGTAATTATTTTGATTTTAAGTAAAGTTTTAGAAATGTATTGGCTGAGCGCTGTACGTTGGCAAATCGGTTAGAACAGCTCACATGGGGAAGTTGATGACGTAGGGAAAAAACCCGGCAGTTGAGCTTTTGGCGCTCGAGCGCGCGTTGGCAGGAAGTGACGAGTCGCGAGCGAGTGGGGTAGCCAGCCGGGCGACGTCGCTCTGCAGCAGTCGGCATGTGGATCACCAGGTGGAGGTTATAGATTTGTGTGTGGCAATCGCCACGTGTAGTTGCTGGTCGTAGACTGCACCAAGTTGAATCGAGTGCTACTGTGTGTTGGTGAATATTTTGCCGGTGGAACAAGGTGTGCATCGCATTGAATTAAAGTGACTGTGATTTGTTAATGTAACACGTGTCGTCGCATAGGCATGAACATAAACGGTGTTTGAGACAGCAACATGGTGTGAAACAATTTGCGACAAATATTCATTTTGTCTGGGGGCTCACGAGCTATAACTTTATTTGATAAATGTGTCGACGTACAGACGTATCAGTCACAGGGTTTTAATATGGTGTAATAAACAACATAAAGTGAACTTTCACGTGTTTTCAAAAATAGTAGTTAGTACACACGTTTCTCTCATGAACTTACTTTATTATGAATTTGTTTTGTTAATCATATGCACGGAAGGAAAGCTGCGAACGTGTGATATCATCCCCTAGAAAACGACTCAAACAGTAGTAATCACAGTTCCAGTGTTTTTGCATGTTTAGGAATTTGGTTCGCAGTTGGTGGTTGTGAGTTTTAAAAATTAAACTCTCACCCCGATCTTCACCCTCGCAAACAGAATTATAATGGTTTACTTCTAGGGCTCTAAACTGACAGGTGTAATGTCTCAATCGTTTAAAAGCTATTTTGGACTTTTGGTAAATTTATTAACCTGATAACGACACATTCATCCGCGAACAGAATGTGAAAGCCACTCAGATTATTTTCTTAAAGTTATATAAACACAAGCAACACTAGATTCGCTACTTCTCAGATTTGGTGGTGGGGGGGGGGGGGGTTAGAACAGCTCACATGGGGAAGTTGATGACGTAGGGAAAAAATCCGTCAGTTGGGCTTTTGACGCGCGCGTGAGGGCAGGAAGTGACGAGTCGGGAGCAAGTGGTGTAGCTGGCAGGGCGGCGGTCCCTCTACGAGAGTCGGCATGTGGATCTCCAGGTGGAGACTATAGATTTTTGTGTGGCAATTGCCAAGTGTGGTTCATCGTCGTAGACTGCACAAAGTTGAATCGAGTGCTACTGTGTGTTGTGAATATTTAGCCGGTGGAACAAGATGTGCATCACACTGAATTAAAGTGACTGTGTTCTGTTAGTATAACACGTGTCGTCACATAGGCATGAACATAAACGGTGTTTGAAACAGCCACATGGTGTGAAAACAATTTGCGACAAATATTCATTTTGTCTGGGGGCTCACGAGCTATAACTTTATTTGATAAATGTGTCGACGTACAGAAGTATCAGCCACAGGGTTTTAATATGGTGTAATAAACAACATAAAGTGAACTTTCACGTGTGTTCAAAAATAGTTAGTACACCCGTTTCTCTTATGAACTTACTTTATTATGATTTTGTTTTGTTAATCATATGCAGGGGAGGAAAGCTGTGAACGTGTGATATCATCCCCTAGAAAACGACTCAAACAGTAGTAATCACAGTTCCAGTGTTTTTGCAGGTTTAGGAATTTGGTTCGCAGTTGGTCGTTGTGAGTTTTAAAAATTAAACTCTCACCCTGATCTTCACTCTCGCATTTGGAGGCTCGTTACGGGATAAGTTCACGTTGGACTTGCTCGGGCGGAGAGATTAGGGTGTGCATAGGACAGTGAACAGTTACGACCAGTTGCAAACAAGTGCGCTGATGCGACGGACAATTTCAAGTGTGTGTGGCAGCTGGCAGCAGAGAGCGGGATAAATTCACACTGGTCTTGCTCGGACAGGTAGGGTGTGCTTAGGACAGTGATAGTGGACAAAACAGCATAATCGTGGACGATACGCGAACGCGTCGCACGTTAACGACGGTTGGTGACTGTCGGAGTTCGGGCGCGGGCATCCGTAACCGGCGATCGACGGCGCATCGGCCCGGCAGCAGTGAGCGGCGGCGCGCGGGATCCACGCACTCAAATTTCATCTTCTGCAACGGACGGCAGAGATCGGGGGGACTTCGCAAGTAGGATGTAAAAGAGAGTTCTGGCACACAAAATTGATATCAAATTAATTAGAGTAATTGCGTATTTAGAGAAATTGCATAATTGCAATTACGTGTACTTAGAGTAATTGCATACTTGCAATTACGTGTACCTAGAGTACTTGCAATTACAAGTACTTAGGGTAATTGTTTATTTGTTTATTGTAATTGTTATTGCAATTGCACGTGTTCACTCCTCCACGTCTGGCGTGAAACTGAGCTCACCCCAAGGCATGACGTGACTATCTACGTCACCTCCCCACCCCCAACCCCCCCTACCACGTGACCATCCCCAACCGATATTCTACAGTCATTCAGACACAGAGTGTCGGAGGAACGGCGGCAGAATGGGAAGGATGCAATTACGGTAATTACATTTAACTCACGTAGTTGGGAGGTTCCTGAAGCAACCACAAATTGGCGGGAAGACCAATTTCTTGTTACCCTGGAAAGCTTTCGCCCCTCCGATCCGCTTGAGCACCCTCAGACTGCACCTGTTTCTATATATAACAACAAATCAGAGCATTCTGTTCGGTAACATGATAAAAAAGAGCCTTAATTAGAGCTCATATCGCATTCAAAATTAGATGTGCATATAGATGAATCATATATATTATCATCCCTAATGCCATATGTATGTACTCCCATTACTCTAGTAATTATATCGATTTTTCAATCCATAGCCATTGAAATCGACTGAAAGCAGCAGTTCCAACCGCTGACAACAGATGGCTCTGATCCCACATCTCCCCTCACCCAGCGCCTACACAATGAAGCCATGTGTGCAGACACTGGCCACCCTCCTCTGGAGCTGACCAGTCTCTATTGTGTGCCTCAGTCCGCCGGCCGTAGCCGCTGCGACCGAGGAGACGCGGCACACAGGCCGACTGCCCACTCCCCCAGCTTCAGCCTCCTGACGATCATGTACTTACGTACATACGCGAAATAACTACCGTAGTGCATTTACGGAGCCCCGCCGCGGCATGCGCGCAATTTTTCCCGTCGACTCCAGCGCGCCGACCGGGCCGCGCCCCGCACCTCGCGAAAGAATTGCCGCGGAGCCCGCGCCGAAAATTATTATTATTATTTAACAGCGCCACCGCCCGTCCTCCTGCCGCCGGCCGTAGAACTCGGAAGAGCGAGCTGCCGTGACCTGCATGTGAAGTCTGCAGCGAAAAAATTATTATTATTATTTAACCGCGCCACCGCTCGTCCTCGGCGACGCGGACACAGCGATCCGACCGCCCCGATTATTATTTTTTCCTACGAACGTTATAGCTCCTTGTACTGCCTCTACACAACGTCCGCGAAGTTCTCAAATTTGCAGTGGAACAGCCCGCCCGCAAGAAAACAATTTGCTGTGTCTCTCCTGGCGAGAAAAGCAGAACTCAGACGGACAATAGCGTCCGGCCGCTCCATTCATACCTGCTCCCCTCAGCCTTTCAAAACAGTGCGCGCGGCCGACAGGCGGCGGTGAATCACACACGTGCTCTGGCAGAGCGTTACCTGTAAAGGCTAAGCAAATAGTTCCACTCCACACGCGCGAGGAAGAAAAAGCGCTCGTCACTGCACTCTGCGGACAAACCTTAAAAATTATCAAACGTATATCACTTCTCAAAAAGACAGTGACAGCAACGACCGAATCATGCTGTTTTTTTCTTTTACGAACCTCTCTCTCTCTTTCATATTCCCCACAAGTAAAAACAATCAAGCAGAGAATGCGAGAAATGTGTTTTTAATGTAACTTATATCGCCCTTTCTCGAACCAGTATTATGCAGGGAAAAAAAAAAAAAAAAAAAAAAAAAAAAAAAAAAAAAAAAAAAAAAAGTTGCATGTGTATCCATAGCAGATCGTCGTAGGTACTTTTTAACAAGAATTTCGGTGTAATACTAAAAACCAATTTAGAAGAACAGAAATGCTTAGTTGGTTTCGTATACTACAGCTTGTAGTAGTAAAATATTAAAACTCGTCTGCAAAATTTGCAAGTAAGAATTTACACTCCCATCTCTCTCCATACTCTTCGTTTAGACTACAGCTGACAGGCGTGTTTAATAATAATAGCGCAGGTTACGGTAGCGAACGCCACAAAGTTATGTATCCATCTTAACATATACTCTCTCGATATACAAAAACAATTCTAACCAGAGTCAACTAACCAAAAGAAAAGAAATGGTCCGTTTCGGAATTCGACGACAACCTATAAATGTCTCTCTTCGTTTAGACGATGCAAGCAACAACCATCGAACGCAATGTAACTTTTATGCCAACCACTCTTTCAATAAAACAGCAACAACAGCAGCAGAAGACGGCATATTGTTTATACAAAAATTCCAAATAACGAAAATAGGCAATGACATCTAGCACAACGTCTCTAAATATACATCTGCAAGCACCGTTAACAATCGTCCAGAACGCAGAGCGCTCTCTCGGCAGGCTACATAAAAGAAACAGATGCTAAGTGTTTAAAAGCATCTAAGTTACATCTCCTACGCACTGCATCCAGGTTGCATGTGTATCCATAGCAGAAACATTAATTGAAAAAAAAAAAAAAAAAAAAAAAAAGGCTCGCTGCTACCGCGAATTCCTATTGCGCTTCTTCGCCGTGGCTGTTAACACTTTGTAGCGAAATTGATCTCGAAAGTATTAGTCCAACAACACACTTATTCGACAATACAGCAACCACAGAACAGAAGTTACCTGCCCAGTGCAACCGATTTCCAGCTCGACCCGCCCTTTACCCACAAAATTCCTACTCCAAATTCCTTTCTTGTGCATTCCACTAATCCGAACTAAGATTTATTATTTTAATTACAAGTAGATGTCTACCACAAACGAAGACGCTAACCTACACGCAGCAACACATGATTCTATATAGGACATGGAGTGTTTACATTTTTTTTATTACAGTACAACTGAGTACATCCAACGTAATGTTCGCAAACACTTATATCGCAACCAACTCCCGCACACATCGATCATGACCTGCTCTCTAAGGAATGGATGGGAGTCACACATAGTACAAACACGTTTGTAGTGTGTTCCGCTATTTTCGGTCAATACAACGATGCGAGACCAATCCCCCCACCTGTTTACTGTAAAAGCAAATATTTTTCCCCCACACTATCTGTTTAAACCGGGCTTGCACATATGCAATAGCCTCCTTTTAGAAGCATGCGTCATCGCCATATAACCCCGTTTTCGTTTACCCTTCTTGTTCTTAGGACTTGTGGAATAACGCAGACGATATCTACGTCTGTGGATAATAAAGTACTGGAATGCTAACAAAAATATACTTCCTTGCTCGACTCTACAAGTAATTTACAGTTGAAACTAAAAAACATAATGCCCGAGAAAGTGGTCAATTTTCGGGTACTCTTAATACCCAAGTAATCAAATCTAAAAGCGTATATTAACGGAGAGCGACGAACAGTACAATGGCACACTTTGTAAATAACGTATCTTCTCTTTTAGAACACTTAAACAATCTTCTTGCACAGATCCATAACCACATTCCTCCATCCTGGTAATGCCATCTTCGCGACCCAGCGAAAAAATAAAAGTCCTAACAATCAACTGTCTGGACGCTTTATAAAATCGATAACTTTGCTTACACCAGGGCTCGTGGTTTTTCGACAAATATATTTTGGTTCTACAATTCGACAACATCCACGTTAAGCAGTCGTCTCCTCGCCCGCAACCACATTGATATTGCTCCTTCCATCCGAAAGTCATGCTCGGTTTAAAAAAAAAAAAAAAAAAAAAAAAAAAAAAAAAAACCCTTCGAAATCTTGTGTGTTGTCCAAAAATCCAGGAGATACAAGCCAGCTACACGAAGCTGTTGCTGTAGTATAGATGTGGGCACCTCCATTAAAAAACATCGATTAGTTGCAGTTTATAAGAGATATACCCACAGGACGTACATATTTCCCCCATGTATTCCAGAAATAGTAACTTCGTCTTAGCTCAAACGTTTGCAGTATCGAACTTGCGGAATTTACTACGCATGTAGATCCGTACACACGCACTCCATTGGCTACAACTAGCACACGTCGATTTTCGACGAAAGAATTATGATTTACCGCAGCAGGCACATCCGCTGCGTAACATAATGCACACCAACTGTAGACAACACTAGCATACGATTAAACAGGCGATGCCTCGACGAAAGATCACTGCAAAGTTTATTTTACAACCACCAAAGTCGGCTTCTTTAGAGCTCTACTGCGATGTGTATTTAGAGCATATCAACACTTTTTACTTAAATTCCATCCCATCTAGCCTACAGCACTTTCTGTAAGCGCCAAACATTTCCAACACAGTAACAGAACTAAACCTTGCAGTCAACACTAACCTGCAACGAACGAATCTAGCCGATTTTAACGTTTATTTCGTAAATAACACAACTGTTAATGCTATTCTACTCCGCACTAACGTGGAATTTCTATATATATATATATATATATATATATATATATATATATATATATATATTTAAGATGGCAATAATTTTTAAGGTCGTCATTCCACTATAAATATAAGCACATTGAGCACGATAGATGTGTGGTTCTTAGGATTTATAGTAAGGTAGTAAATAAGAACACAAATAATTGAACACAAAAACTTTTGTTACATTTTATATACACGTTTACAAACAGAAAACAAGGTCGCATATATATATCTAGACACAGAATACAATTCGTTCTTTATTCTTTGTTGGAGTAACTTTAATTTTGTCTAATTTAAGTTTTAGCTTGTTGCTTAGATCCACATTGGTATCTTATATTTCTCTTTCCAGCCAAAACTTCGACAGGTACAGTAAAGGTATGTTCTCGAACTCCATTACGTATCTACGCTTATTCCTGTAATCAATCTCTTTTATGGCTTTAATTACCAACTCTGCACCTTCTGGCAATGATTCTAGACGAGAGCAGTCGGGTATTTTAACTTTGCCCATTATTTCCTGCATGGCATACTGGTTATAGCACTCCACATCCCCCTGTGTGTACGCCACCAATTCTTCTGATACACAATCCTGTGGTAATTCCGTATGGAAGTCTAGGCTTACGACTTTTGCAAACGAATGCTTGTTAAATATTGTTATTCCATCGGTTTTTAACTCCGCAAATGGCTTCTCTGTAGCTAGATGGACAACATCCAGTCCTCCACATTTGGATACAATGTATCCATTCTTGTTAAGAAAATCCAAACCGGAGTGCATCTTTATAAACACGTTTCTCGTGTATTCTTTAATGTAGAATACATCCTGCGTTCCATTAATCTCGGCCAGCACACCGACTCGTGACCAATCTCCCTGGCTGTTAACTGTAAATGCAAATATTTTATACGTCCCAGTCATAGCCAGATTTTTCCACACCCTCTGCTTATAACCATATGTAAACCTGGCTTGGACATCTGCTATAGCTGCTTCTTTCTCCAGCATTAGTTTGTATTCGTCCTTTATGGCAGTTGCTTTAGCCATATACTCAAGTTTCCTTTTCTTGGTTTCGATCTCCTCCATTTCCAATTTTCTTTTTCGTGCACATAAGACATTAACTGCACGTAGCGGTGTAATTTCTTTAATGGGGAATGGCTTAAGTCTGTGTGATACATTTACTCTTTTTCGCTGGACATGTAGAATAACATTGTTTGTAGATACCAGACCTAAGCCGGCGAGGTCTGTATCTCGAGACATTGTGGAGAATAATGTTCTGGATTGGGAGAAATATGTTTCTCCTGCTTTAATGTAGCCCTTGTGTGTAATAATTATATCGTCCTTGCTGGTGTCAGTATTACGATTCTCCACGTAATTTATAGGTAAGCAGTTAAAACTAAAAGCTGATAGAACATAATGTATAAGCTTTTCTCGGTCTTTAGTGTCTGGGAGATTTACCTGTACGCCTGTCAATTTTCGAGTATTCTTATTACCCCAATGAACAAAGAATAAAGAACGAATTGTATTCTGTGTCTATATATATATATATATATATATATATATGCGACCTTGTTTTCTGTTTGTAAACGTGTATATAAAATGTAATAAAAGTTTTTGTGTTCAATTATTTGTGTTCTTATTTACTACCTTACTATAAATCCTCCACATCAGTGCAGAGTAGAATAGCCTTAACACTTGTGTTATTTACGAAATAAACATTAAAATCGGCTAGATTCGTTCGTTGCAGGTTAGTGTTGACTGCAAGGTTTAGTTCTGTTACTGTGTTGGAAATGTTTGGCACTTACAGAAAGTGCTGTAGGCTAGATGGGATGGAATTTAAGTAAAAAGTGTTGATATGCTCTAAATACACATCGCAGTAGAGCTCTAAAGAAGCCGACTTTGGGGGTTGTAAAATAAACTTTGCAGTGATCTTTCGTCTAGGCATCGCCTGTTTAATCGTATGCTAGTGTTGTCTACCTTACAGCTGGGGTGCATTATGTTATGCAGCGGCTGTGCATGCTGCGGTAAATCATAATTCTTTCGTCGAAAATCAACGTGTGCTAGTTGTAGCCAATGGAGTGCGTGTGTACGCATCTACATGTAGTAAATTCCGCAAGTTCGATACTGCAAACGTTTGAGCTAAGACGAAGTTACTATTTCTGGAATACACGTCCTGTGGGTATAACTCTTATAAACTGCAACTAATCGATGTTTTTTAATCTATACAACAGCAGCAACAACACACAAGATTTCGAAGGATTTTTTTTTTTTTTTTTTTTTTTTTTTTTTTTTTTTTTTTTTTTTTTTTTTAAATTGAGCATGATTTTCGGATGGAAGGAGCAATATCAATGTGGTTGCGGGCGAGGAGACGACTACTTAACGTGGATGGCGTCGAATTGTAGAACCAAAATATATTTGTCGTAAAACCACGAGCCCTGGTGTAAGCAAAATTATCGGTTTTATAAAGCGTCCAGACAGTTGATTGTCAAGACTTTTATTTTTTCGCTGGGTCGCGAAGATGGCATTACCAGGATGGAGGAATGTGGTTATGGATCTGTGCAAGAAGATTTTTTAAGTGTTCTAAAAGAGAAGATACGTTATTTACAAAGTGTGCCATTGTACTGTTCGTCGCTCCCCGTTAATATACGCTTTTAGATTTGATTACTTGGGAATTAAGAGTACCCGAAAATTGACCACTCTCTCGGGCATTATGTTTTTCAGTTTCAACTGTAAATTACTTGTAGAGTCGAGCAAGGAACTATATATATATATATATATATATATATATATATATAGCATTCCAGTACTTTATTATCCACAGACGTAGATATCGTCTACGTTATTCCACAAGTCCTAAGAACAAGAAGGGTAAACGAAAACTGCTCTCCCTGTTCCATGCAGGGTGCATATGACGTGTGTGAACAAGAACGCTTGACCCGGTGCCATGAATCTAAGCTGCAACAGCATATTGGTTGAAATGACGGAGACGTAGGACCATACACCGTGGGCAAGAGTTGCTGCAACGATGACTCTGGGGTTCTCAGTGTCAATGTGGTGAGAGATTTCCTTTAAAAAAGTGGAGTGTACACCGTCAAAAGTTTTTATAGTGATAATATTAGTTTTTCCATGTAGGACAAGGTCCTATAAAGACTAAAGGTTAATACTATTATAAATTTGGTGCCAATTCTGTATATAAATAACAGGCACACTCAAATTTCATTGATGTAATTAGTTATAAGCATTCTTTTCTTAAAAATAGGCACACACTATAAGTGGTCTTAATAGTGCAAATATTGGGAAATTTTCTCACTGCCCTGTTTATTTATTATTTATTTATTTATATATTTATTATTTTGCATTAGTTGAGGTCATAATTGGTATAGTGTTTGAGTCAATCCCATTCAATAATTTTGTAATTTTAAATTTTGCTCATTTCAAAGTATTAATTGTGGTTCTACTTGCGCCATCCTGCACATGGTTTTGATGCCGCAAGTGGGGGTATTGTGAGATTACTGCCCAATAGAAATATTGGTAATTAATAGCATTGGATAATTAAACAGTATGAAGTTCACTGCAAACATTTACCATGCCAATGCTCTAAATGTTACACAATTTTAATCTTATTAATTATGGTAGCAATGTACGTACGCAGTTGGGTGACAACATTTACAGTTAGGCCATAGGTAGAAATTCTCCACGTTGAGATTTGCTGTGTGTTTGTAGCTGACAGGAGGCCGGCGAGCAGGCCGACGTTGGTGTCTTGTTCCAGCTTAGGATTTTCCAGGTTAGTTTCCGGTGGGGGGAGAGAGGGACAATGGCGAGTGCCAGGCACAGTGCAGTGCACAGCGTGAAATAAAATATTCTAATACTACTGGCATTTGAAGTAATACGATGCAGTTACAAAATAGCCTGTTGATAAATAAACAATACATTAGCTGATATAGTCACATCTGGCGTAATATGTTTAATTGACAATGAAAAGTAATAAATTAGCAATGAATACAAGACAGTTACACAACCAGCATGGCAATGTTTGTTTATAAAAATAATATATTAACTATTTCTCATTTTATTTTCAATTAATCTTGTGTATTTTATCTTGAAATATTCATTTAAATCACTTATCTGTGATATAAGAAATTGCACGATTGTAATAAATAGTGCAAAGGCTGTTTACACCAATATAAAAACATAATAAGAAATTTGTTTAATGTGTAGTGTAATTATTTTGATTTTAAGTAAAGTTTTAGAAATCTATTGGCTGAGCGCTGTACGTTGGAAGTCGGTTAGAACAGCTCACATGGGGAAGTTGATGACGTAGGGAAAAAATCCGTCAGTTGGGCTTTTGACGCGCGCGTGAGGGCAGGAAGTGACGAGTCGGGAGCAAGTGGTGTAGCTGGCAGGGCGGCGGTCCTTCTACGAGAGTCGGCATGTGGATCTCCAGGTGGAGACTATAGATTTTTGTGTGGCAATTGCCAAGTGTGGTTCATCGTCGTAGACTGCACAAAGTTGTATCGAGTGCTACTGTGTGTTGTGAATATTTAGCCGGTGGAACAAGATGTGCACCACACTGAATTAAAGTGACTGTGTTCTGTTAGTGTAACACGTGTCGTCACATAGGCATGAACATAAACGGTTGTTGAGACAGCAACATGGTGTGAAACAATTTGCGACAAATATTCATTTTGTCTGGGGGCTCACGAGCTATAACTTTATTTGATAAATGTGTCGACGTACAGACGTATCAGCCACAGGGTTTTAATATGGTGTAATAAACAACATAAAGTTAACTTTCACGTGTTTTCAAAAATAGTAGTTAGTACACACGTTTCTCTCATGAACTTACTTTATTATGAATTTGTTTTGTTAATCATATGCACGGAAGGAAAGCTGCGAACGTGTGATATCATCCCCTAGAAAACGACTCAAACAGTAGTAATCACAGTTCCAGTGTTTTTGCATGTTTAGGAATTTGGTTCGCAGTTGGTGGTTGTGAGTTTTAAAAATTAAACTCTCACCCCGATCTTCACCCTCGCAAACAGAATTATAATGGTTTACTTCTAGGGCTCTAAACTGACAGGTGTAATGTCTCAATCGTTTAAAAGCTATTTTGGACTTTTGGTAAATTTATTAACCTGATAACGACACATTCATCCGCGAACAGAATGTGAAAGCCACTCAGATTATTTTCTTAAAGTTATATAAACACAAGCAACACTAGATTCGCTACTTCTCTGATTTGGTGGGGGGGGGGGGGTTAGAACAGCTCACATGGGGAAGTTGATGACGTAGGGAAAAAATCCGTCAGTTGGGCTTTTGACGCGCGCGTGAGGGCAGGAAGTGACGAGTCGGGAGCAAGTGGTATAGCTGGCAGGGCGGCGGTCCCTCTACGAGAGTCGGCATGTGGATCTCCAGGTGGAGACTATAGATTTTTGTGTGGCAATTGCCAAGTGTGGTTCATCGTCGTAGACTGCACAAAGTTGTATCGAGTGCTACTGTGTGTTGTGAATATTTAGCCGGTGGAACAAGATGTGCATCACACTGAATTAAAGTGACTGTGTTCTGTTAGTATAACACGTGTCGTCACATAGGCATGAACATAAACGGTGTTTGAAACAGCCACATGGTGTGAAAACAATTTGCGACAAATATTCATTTTGTCTGGGGGCTCACGAGCTATAACTTTATTTGATAAATGTGTCGACGTACAGAAGTATCAGCCACAGGGTTTTAATATGGTGTAATAAACAACATAAAGTGAACTTTCACGTGTTTTCAAAAATAGTAGTTAGTACACCCGTTTCTCTTATGAACTTACTTTATTATGATTTTGTTTTGTTAATCATATGCAGGGGAGGAAAGCTGTGAACGTGTGATATCATCCCCTAGAAAACGACTCAAACAGTAGTAATCACAGTTCCAGTGTTTTTGCAGGTTTAGGAATTTGGTTCGCAGTTGGTGGTTGTGAGTTTTAAAAATTAAACTCTCACCCCGATCTTCACCCTCGCAAACAGAATTATAATGGTTTACTTCTAGGGCTCTAAACTGACAGGTGTAATGTCTCAATCGTTTAAAAGCTATTTTGGACTTTTGGTAAATTTATTAACCTGATAACGACACATTCATCCGCGAACAGAATGTGAAAGCCACTCAGATTATTTTCTTAAAGTTATATAAACACAAGCAACACTAGATTCGCTACTTCTCAGATTTGGTGGGGGGGGGGGGTTGGAGCGGGTCCGGAGTCGGGGCGGGGGGAGATACCACATCTGTGTTACTCGATCGCCTACCAATTATTGCAAACTACGTCCTTTCTGTCAGGAAATTGCTCACCTCATCGCATAACTGTGAAAACACGCAATTTGATTGGAAGTCACGTGGCCGGTACAGTGTCTAAAGCTCTTTGGAAATCTATAAATATGGAATCGATTTGAGATCCCTTGTTGGTAGCACTTATCACTTCATCTGTGAAAAGAGCTATCTGTGTTTCACAAGAAAGATATTTTCTGAATCCGTATTGACTACTGGGCAATAGATCGATTTCTTCGAGGTAGTTCATAATGTTTGAACAAAGTATGGTAAGTGTGCCGGTAATGGGAACTGTCTGAGTAATATGTCTTTTAACTTTACATTTAAAATACATATTTAGTCGCTAAACAGTTTCACCATCCAGAAATCGGCAAAGATTGCTCGCAAACCACTGGAAAAAGTAGGAATTTATAAGATACCCTGTAGCTGTGTAGACGTATACAAAATGTCTGAAAACGGGTAGAAGAGCATAAGGGTAACTTTAGAAGGGGAGAGATTGACAGATCAGCTGTTACTGAACATACGTTTGAACCAGGAGACCACCTTATTTAACCCTCGGTCGGCAGCGCTAAATATGATAACATCAGCAGCAGCGCGGACCAGATTTGCTACCACTGTGTATTCCGAGTTACAAACCTAGTATATAGCTACTAAGTGATTGTAATGGCAAAAGTAGTTTAATGCACAGGTAGAAATATCACATTTATTAATATTTGAATTAGTACACCAACTACCTTATGTGCATAAATATAAAAAATTAACTTTAATCTGAAAGTGGAGAATAATCTTCACGTATGAGATATTAAAGAACATTTGCAATCAACATACGAATAAAATGTAATTAGATATCACAGTATTTGCTAATAATAAAACAGAATTATTAAAATAATCTATATGTCTATATTTGAGAAAAATCATACAATCCATGAAGAGAACGAATTATGTTATTTACATGTTACTTATTTTATCACACACCTACAGTGATTTTACTCAGAATCGAAGATATCGGTACCAACTGCACAATTTTGACTTTAGGTTGTGGTGTTCGAATGATCTGCAGACACGAAACAATGACAAGAACAACATATTACAGGGACAAATTTGTTCTCAGCTCTGCCAAAAGTCGCACATCTTCCTCTCTTACTTGCTAATGGAGACCCTTGTAGTTCTTCGTCTTGTGGCTTGTACCTCCTCCAAAACTCCTTCACATTTAATGGCAGTGACACGATATTGGTTCTAATAATTATGTACTGTTTCATCATCTGACGAGCCAAATTCATCAAATGTTCAAATGTTTGTTAAGCTTAAGGGACTTAACTATGGGGTCATGATTCCCTAAACTTACAAACTACTTATGAACAACCTACAACTAAGGATGGCACAAATATCCATGCCCGAGGGGGGATTCGAACCCCCGACCGTAGTGGCCGTGCAGACCGTGACTGAAGCGCCTCAGTCCCCTTGGCCACTGCGACCGGCTCAAATTCATCAAAAATGTTCTTATACTGACTGGTTCATATTGAGTATTTGCTTTGTAAATTATAAAGGAATTTATTGCTGCTATGTTGATTAATTCAGGAAACAGTGCCAATACCCATTTTCCTGTCATTCGGGAAATACTGTACCTGCCACAAAACTGATCAACTGTGTCAATTCCTCCTTTCGTCATGTTATATGCTGAAATTATCGTAGGCTTCCCTGATTCTTCATCCACAGCTCTATCATCACGCATCGTTGACGGTAATAACACACACTCCTCCTTTTGAGGAACATGCAACACCAGTGTTACCGTTTGTTGAAAGAAAAAAGATTAGAACCATCTTTTCGAACTTTGTGTTTTACAAACTGTTTAGGAACTTCCCTTTTATTCTTGCGCAGAGTATCAATAGCAGCGACGCCTTTCTGTATGAGAAATAACGCTTACGAATAATTAGTGTACTAGTTATCAGTAGTCAGAGTTCTGTTTTGCCCTGTAATCGGCCCTATCAACCTGTTATAACAACGTCAGTAGGCTTATTTGAAAGGCAGGAAGGTCTAGCTGGCTGTTTCTCTCAGACCCAGCAGTGCTATCATTTCCTCTTTTGTTACTTCCTGTTTCTTGAGTAATTAGTGTCAGCTTTCTCCTGTGTTATTTAGGAGTTAGTACATGTAATTACCTCTTCAACCATATTATCATCTATCATTAATGAGAGAGCTTGAATCTCTGACCTCACGCCCTTATCGTTCCCTTTCGGAACAGGGGATTCGTGACATTCTCTTTCAGTGTTCTAGAGTGCTGGTTGTATGGCGGTTTACTCCACAGGGTGGTACCGTCTTTTCCCACCCGAGAATTGCCACCAATATCAAAGTCATTGCCACTGAAATCTTGTTCGAATCTGAACTAGGATTTGCATAATCTTGAATAATAGTTTCCTTTTCATCATCTGATGAGGAATCCAGATAAAAAGCACAAAGATCTTCATTATTTGTCAAAAGATGTTTTCCTATTTCCTCATCTGTTATATCCATACCACGTCTACGAGACGTGAAGAGTATATTATGTAGTAGAATTAGTAGAATAATTCTCATTTTCGCATTGTGTAAGAGATTTATCGAGAGTTAAACTCATATTTACGAAATAAATGTAAAGTATTGTGAATCTTAATATTTACTAAAAAGTGATACAAATAGATTTGCAAGGGAAACAAGACGTAACATAAAACAATTCGAATATATTATTAATAAATCTGAAGCACTGAATTAAAATATGTTATTCGGCCGGGAATTTAACCCGGACCTCCATGCTTACTAGGCAGACGTCCTACCGTTAGCCCACCACACTACCAACGATTAATGTGCCGTGGAATAATTTATGTACGATTTTCCTCCATGTCACAAACTTTAATTCAGCTTCTGTGTTCCAATGATAATTGCCACTACTGCCAAGGCACTCCATGCAGCATCACAAATCCAGTGCTTCAGATCTATCAATAATGTCTCTGATATATTCGAGACGAAAATCCGTCTCAGGGATTGTTTATTTGTATTAAATTGATATTTATATCACCTTAACAGGATTGTTCCAGTATGTCCATTGCTGAGGTGCTATTTCGCTGCATGGAGAGCCTTGGCAGTAGTGGCAATTATCTTTGGAACACAGAAGTTGAATTAAAGTTTGTGACGTGGAGGGAAATCCAAAGCGCCTTAATCGTTAGTGGTGTGGTGAGCTAACGGTAAGAGGCGCTTTAAGCCTAGTAAGGATGGAGGTCCATGTTCGATTATCGGTCGCATCACAAATTTTAATTGAATGCTTCACATTTATCAATAATGTCTTTGACATATTCGAGACGAAAATCCGTCTCAGGGATTGTTTATTTGTATTAATTCAAAAATACTTACGTGACAGGCAGCGCAGTGAAAATCTGCTACCTGTGATGCACTCTCCAACAAACTTTGTGTAGGCACAGCCGTGCACTAGAAACTCAGAACCATCACTGACATCACCATTAAGGTTTAAATGAGGAATAGCTAAAGCGGAAATACGGCATCTGAATTATAGCGACCACAATGAGCATTTAAAGAAAAGTGGTAGCATATTTGCACCAGCGCTGCTACTCGAGGGTTAATTTGATAAGCCTCTGATTTGGTAGCCACAAACGGATATCACGAAAAACTGTACAGAGCGGCTATAGAAATTGTGAAACACCCCAATAATTTTAATACCGCGTCAAACTGAATGAAATCTCGATTCCACTGTTGAAGAAGAAATATAACAATGTTCCTTCATGGTTCGATATCAACAACGTACAATGGCAATCGGCAATGGTGAATTGCGCGCGCCTGTCCTATACATTTGACATCCCACCTCTGCGCACGAGCACGCATGAAAGCAATTCGGCTGCAGTAACGAGCCAGAGTGTGTGTCGAACGTTAAAAGGAGCCACGCAGCCCCGTGAGAATGCCCTCCGTAGATGGGGACGAAACGTTGTGTTAAATCCAGAAGACCACGGCATAATAGCCCGGAAAATTTTAACAATACGGACATTTTCGGTCATGTAGGTTTATATTTTACAATTACATGTTTAGAAACAGCCGAAAAATCACAGTAGAGCTGGCGTACGGTCTTTAATTGCTTCCGTGATTTCCGGCGACCAAAGGACACTGTCCTTCTCCAGAGAATCGAGGGATTGTGTTCTCCAATTCTTCTCCGCAGAATAAATGGTGTTGTTGTTGTTGTGGTCTTCAGTCCGGAGACTGGTTTGATGCAGCTCTCCACAATACCCTATCCTGAGCAAGCCTCTTCATCTCCACATAAGAACGGCAACCTACATCTGTCTGAATCTGCTTACTGTATCCATCTCTTGGTCTTCCTCTGCGATTTTTTCCCCACGCACTTCCCTCCAACGCTAAATTCACAATTCCTTGATGTCTAAGAATGTGTCCTACCAATCTATCCCTTCTTTTAGTCAAGGTATGCCAGAAATTTCTTTTCTCCCCAATTCTGTCCAGTACCTCCTCATTAGTTAGGCGATCCACCCACCTAATCTTCAGCATTATTCTGTAGCACCATATTTCAAAAGCCTCAATCCTCTTCCTGTCCGCACTGTTTATCGTCCATGTCTCACTCCCATACAAGGCAACACTCCATACAAATGCCTTCAGAAAAGACTTCCTTAGGCTTAAATCAATATTTGATGTTAACAAATTTCTCTTTTTCAAGAACGCCTTTCTACCCATTGCCATTCTGCATTTTATATCCTCTGTACTGCGACAATCATTTGTTATTTTACTGCCCAAATAACAAAACTCATCTACCTCCTTTATTGCTTCATTTCCCAATCTAATTCCTTCAGCATCACCTGATTTCCTTACACTGCACTCCATTACCTAGTTTTGCTCTTGTTAATGTTCATCTTATATGTACCTTTCAGCACACTATCCATTTCCTTCAACTGCTCTTCCAGGTCTTTTGCTGACTCTGAGATTATTACAATGTCGTCGGCAAATAAATGGTACTAGTACATTCTTTGTCACCACATTAATGTTTCCATGTGGGAGAGGTACGACAATGGCCGCAGAGTTGTAAGCTTCGCAGTCTGCCTCGTTAGCCTAACTGGGAAGGCAACCAGGAAGCCGCGGCGGAGTAACCGAGCGCATTGAGCCGCTATGCTTCGGTTCACGAGGCCATTCCCCGTCGGGGGTTCGAATCCCCATTCGGGCATTTTTTTTTTTTTTTTTTTTTTTTTTTTTTTTTTTTTTTTTTGCTTTCATTAGTATAAGGTAGTATAAGGAAAATGAAGCTGGATTGGTGACATGAAAATTGGACTGTAGTTACTGTGGTGTCGCACAAGTACAAAGTGCGCGCCACTTACTTTCGCCGCGCGCCGCCATGCATGCACGGCGCGGCGTTCTCGCGACGACGGCCACGAGCGCCCTCTGCGACGACTCCGCTCGTGGCCACCACTGAAGGACATCGTTCACTTCGCACTTCGGACTGAGCTAGCAAACAGTTACGACCTTCGTAATCAGATAGGCACGATTGAAGACTTCGCTATTGTACAGGCACTAGGCAGGCCTCTAACAACTATGTATCAACATTCTGCAGAACTTTGAAAAAGTTAAGTATTGTTACATTCTGTGCAATATATATCTTTCTAATTTACTCGAGTGTTTATAGTTTCTGGCTGCTCCCTTCCGTACCTGCACCAGCGTGTCGGTCTCATTCCACTCGGCCACCGACACCTACGACGAAGTTGGGACACAAAAGCGTCGACGAAGTTGGGACACAAAAGCGGCGACGAAGTTGGGACACAAAAGTGGCGACGAGGAGTGATAGAACCTTGGACCAGCCCACTTGCAGCAGCCAGACAGCAGCAGTCGGAGCACGCAAAAATTGCTCCCGCCCACCCACCCTTATTATAAGATTTTTGGGGGAACATATTCTGTTACGTATTTTGTGGACTTTTTTGTTGCAGAGCGAGTCCTCTTTCATATTGCATTTGTGTTTTGTTATAAGTTACTTGTATACGCGGCGCCTAATCGGTCAGCATGGCCACTACCCCGAACCCAAACTTAATGGAAATTATTCAGTTACAGACGGCGCAAATTACCCAGCTCCTCTAGGCGATGTCCCAGCTCACAGCGCAGGCAGCTAAACAACAGCCGCCGCTTCAGCAGCCCACACCTGCCGCCGCAACACTTCCTACGTTTCGCCAATACAACGAACGTGAGGAAGAATGGAGTGATTATCTGGCGCAGTTTCAAGAACTCGTCGCGGCTCATCAACTTACAGGTCAGACTGTTAAGCATCTTTTATTGTCTGTGGTGGGCCCCAAAACTTTCGTGTTACTGCAAAAACTATTCCCGCACGCATCTCCTCGTGACGTAGACTTTGAACTACTTGTAGATGCACTGAATGCTCATTATGAGAGAAAGGTTCTTGTAGCCGCTGCACGATACCGATTTTTCAGACTTAAAAAATTACCGCAGCAGTCACACCAAGAGTGGATTACGGAATTGAAGGGCTTAACCCGCCAATGTAAATTTACTTGCTCTTGTGGACTTTCGTATAGTGACGTGATGTTGAGGGATGCGATTACGCAGAATATTCAGGACCCCAGAATTAGAGCAGCAATTTTAAAACAATCTGACCCTTCATTGGACAGTGTACTGCAGCTTATAGAAGCACATGATACTTTTGACTTAGCAGATGTAGAAATGCAAAGCCACAGTGTAAATTCAGTGCGCCGCAACGGACGCTTTCCTAGCCGTAGTTCTCAGTATAGCACTAGTGATTCTTATTTTTCTACCGGCCGTGCTGAACAGACAGTGAACAGTAGCCAGTGTAAAAGTGCGACGCAAAGGTCGCCCCGTCGTGTTAGAAACAGTGATTTGAATAACGGGCGCCAACGCTCATTTCAGAAAAATGTACGTAAATCTTGCCCCCAGTGTGTGTCTCGCCACAAGCGTGCTCATTGCCCTAGTCGCAACGCAACCTGTTATCAATGTGGCAAATCGGGACATGTGCAGTCTGTGTGTATGCAAATTAAAAACTCAAAGAACGGTGCCGTTAGAAACAGTGCTTCGCAGAGTGCGAGAACAGTTCATTCCGTAAATGTTATACGGGCTGTGGAATTGAACACTGCTTTCCTTGGATCTCAATTGCAAGAAAGTAGTTCTGCGCCTATGGCAAATCTATATAGTGCACCACGTAGCAAGCGCCAACGAGCGCGTAAAACAGTGCAACGGAAACGGGTTCGGGACAAGCAAAATGACTATGAACAGTGCATTCCTGTAGTGAAAATAGTGCCTTCTGCAACTTCTAATTGTAATAGTGCCCAGTACTGTGTAGCTAGTGACAGTAGAATTGGTGTAGCTACTCAAAGTAATTTTAGTGCAGTAGCCTCGCATTGCGCGGACGCCGATCCGGCGGTAGTGTCATCTAGTGACAGTGTGGTTAATCCGCTGTGTGCCGAGTATGCGCCGCTTCCTACCGCACGCAACCCGCGCAAGCGCAGAAAACAATATGTATCAGACGTTGCCCACATTCGCGCACCTGTCGAGCGCCGCAAGCAAAAACTTTTTGTGAATCTTTCCATTGACAATAAGACTGTGCAATTTCAGCTTGACACTGGTTCCGCTGTCACATTAATAAATAAAGATACTTATGAACTTCTGGGTTCGCCAAAATTGTCGCCGTCACAGCAAGTGTTAACAGCTTATACAGGTGCAAATATTCCCGTGCTAGGAACGTGTAGCCTGCCTGCCTCTTTTCAAGGTGTTACGAAAACAGTTGCTTTTGTTGTTCTTCAGGCCAAATCTACGCAGAACATTTTTGGACTAGATGCTTTTGACTTGTTTGGTTTATCAATTCAAAGAGATGTGCTTCAAATTTCGTCAATAGTGCCTCAGGATAAAATCAATGCATTGTGTGACAAATACAGTGACTTGTTTTCGCCGGAACTAGGTTGTGCAAAAAGACTTCGTGGCACATATAACTTTAAAAGAATCTGCAGTTCCAAAATTTCGTAAAGCTAGACCAGTGCCTATCGCCTTGCGTGATACAGTTGCGGAAGAACTTCAACGTTGGCAAGATAGTGGGGTGATTTCTCCTGTTTCTGCGAGTCAGTGGGCCTCGCCTATAGTAATTATACCCAAGCCGTCAGGAAAACTTCGTCTCTGTGCGGACTTCAAATCAACAGTGAACAGTCAAACAATTGTAGACACTTACCCTCTGCCCAGACCTGAGGAACTGATGGACAAATTAGGACAGTCTCGCTTCTTTTCTAAGATTGATTTAGCAGAGGCATACTTACAGATTCCACTTGATGACGAGTCAAAAAAGTTTTTCGTCATTAATACTCACATGGGCCTTTTTCAATTTCAACGCCTACCCTTTGGCAGTTCTTCCGCCCCCGCTATTTTTCAGCGTTTTTTGGAACAGCTGACAGATTCTGTACCGTGTTGTTCGAACTATTTAGATGATATTGTGGTATCCGGACGTACAGTTGAACATTTAGCAAACCTGGAGTGCCTTTTCAAAGTTTTGACTGCAGCAGGTCTACGTTGCAATAAAGCAAAGTGTTCGTTTTTTCAAACTGAAATAGAGTACCTAGGCCATGTGATTAATGCCCAAGGAATTCATCCCTTACAGTCACATCTTCGAGCAATCAAAGACTTGCCTCCTCCTAAGAATGTGCATGAATTGCAAGCAGTGATGGGAAAGCTTAACTATTATTTCAGGTTTATTCCCAATGCCTCTCAGATTGCAGCTCCACTGCATCACTTACGTAGGAAGAATGTTCCTTTTGTATGGTCTAAAGATTGTCAGGTTGCCTTTGACAACTTAAAGTCTGCACTACTGAGTGATGCATGTTTGATTCCCTTTGACCCACAGAAGCCTGTAGTGTTAGCAGTTGACGCCTCATCGTACGGCCTAGGCGCTGTAATCTCACATCGTATTGGATGTCACGATCGTCCTATTGCCTTTGCATCCAAGCTACTGACGCCGACGCAACAGAATTACAGTCAGATAGAAAAGGAGGCCTTAGCAATCATTTACGGCGTCACAAAGTTTCATCATTATCTCTATGGCAGAAAATTCTATTTGTTGACAGACCACAAGCCTCTCACGTCGTTGTTCTCACCCACAAAGCCAATTCCGCCACGTACGGCACAAAAGCTTCAGAGATGGTCCTTGATATTGTCAAATTATCAGTATGAGATTTTGTACCGACCTACCACTAAACATGCCAACGCGGACACACTTTCCCGACTTCCGGTTGGCCAGGATGTGTCGTTTGATTCTTCGGAAATGGCATGTTGTCAGATAGACTCCACAGATGCTACCGCTGTCGCAGATTTTCCTTTGAACTCTCGTCGGGTTGCACAGGAAACAGCTGCGGATGCAGACCTAAGTGTGGTAGCACGTTTTGTTCGCTCAGGGTGGCCTGCCAGAGCCAAAGACATTGATCGGCCTCTGGTTCGACGTTATTTTGCACAACGTCATGCATTATCTTTAAGTCAGGGTGTTCTGTTGTTACATACGGACAACGACCAAACACGAGTGATTGTTCCTCGTTCCCTGCAACGAGAAGTGTTACGCCTCCTGCATCAAGGACATTGGGGCATTGTTAGGACAAAGCAATTGGCCAGACGTCATTGTACCTGGGTTGGTATGGACGCTCAGATAGAGCGCATGACGTCACAGTGTACAGTTTGTGCGGAGCATCAGGCGGCTCCTCCACAGCGTTTTTCAGACTGGCCACGCCCCAAGGGACCATGGCAACGTTTACACATTGACTTTGCCGGACCTTTCTGGAATACACGCTGGTTAATTGTTGTAGACACTTTCAGCAAGTTTCCTTTTGTGATTGCCATGAACTCAACGACGGCGTCTAGTACAATCAGTGCCTTAACATCCGTGTTTTGCATCGAAGGCTTGCCTGAAACTATCGTCAGTGACAATGGACCTCAGTTTGTTAGTGCGGAATTTCAACAGTTTTGTCGTGTGAATGGCATTCAGCATATCACCACCGCACCTTTTCACCCTCAGTCCAATGGTGAAGCAGAACGTTTCGTTCGAACATTCAAATCTCACATGGAGAAGATGAAAGGTCAGCACTCCAGGCAGCAAGCTCTTCAAATTTTCCTGTCTACGTATCGGTGCATGCCACGTGACGGCCCGTCTCCTGCCGAGCTGCTACACGGCCGCCGTCACCGCGCTCTCCTTCACCTGCTGCAGCCTCCCACGCACCGAGTCGGTTCGTATGGCGCTACGCGTTTTCAGGTTTCCACGCCGGTGCTGTACAGGGTGTTTGCTGGAAACAAGAAGACATGGTTGCCGGGCACCATTCAGCGCGTGCTTGGTCGCAATATGTTTATTGTACGTTCTTCCACAGGGTCGGAGCTGCGGCGCAACGCAAACCAATTGCGCCTGCACAGACCGCGCGATCCTGTCTCAGGTTTCTTGATTCCAGACCCAGTTCTGCGCCAGGGAGCACAACCACGTCGTTCGTCCCCGGACTACGAGATCCCTATGGACGTCGACGTACATCCGACGCAGTCGTCGCCGCCGCTGTCGCCGCCGCAGATGACAGCGTCACCGAGAGGGACTCCGGGACCGAGCGGGCCCCCCCAGCTTGGGCCACGCACCTCAGAAGAAGATGACCTGCTCCCTCTGGGCGGGGGCGGGCGCCCTTCCCCAGGTTTCGGCGGGTTCCCTGGAGGATCGCAAGGCGGATGCCGGGGCGCGGACGGCGTCTCGATCCCGGCCTCAGCTACGACGCCCGTCCCACCAGTAACGCCCCCGCCCAGGCCCTCCTCCCAGTGCCGTCGCCGTGGCCCTCAGCCCTACGCCACGACGGCGCGGCGGTTTGGGGGGGAGGGGTGTGGTGTCGCACAAGTACAAAGTGCGCGCCACTTACTTTCGCCGCGCGCCGCCATGCATGCACGGCGCGGCGTTCTCGCGACGACGGCCACGAGCGCCCTCTGCGACGACTCCGCTCGTGGCCACCACTGAAGGACATCGTTCACTTCGCACTTCGGACTGAGCTAGCAAACAGTTACGACCTTCGTAATCAGATAGGCACGATTGAAGACTTCGCTATTGTACAGGCACTAGGCAGGCCTCTAACAACTATGTATCAACATTCTGCAGAACTTTGAAAAAGTTAAGTATTGTTACATTCTGTGCAATATATATCTTTCTAATTTACTCGAGTGTTTATAGTTTCTGGCTGCTCCCTTCCGTACCTGCACCAGCGTGTCGGTCTCATTCCACTCGGCCACCGACACCTACGACGAAGTTGGGACACAAAAGCGGCGACGAAGTTGGGACACAAAAGTTACTACCACACAAGTCGTCGTGGACTCTTCAGTCGACAGATGATTGGACAGGTCTGCAAACTGATAGTTCCATGGCTCAGTTGCTATCGCATGCGAAAATGATATGCGTGAGAACACCAGTATTTATATGAGAGTTGAGTTAGTAAATTATCGACTCCCTTCCTCGGCCATGGAGCACCCCACAAGAAATTATGAGCGTTCATATCACCCGAAACTAGGAACAACGACGCCATCGGTACAACAAAAACAAGTGTTAAAACCTGCCTGAGTGAACATAAAAGGAACTGCTTCCTAGGGCATACTCATAAATCGGCCGTTTCGGAACATGATTATCATGGAGGTGACCATGAAATAAAGTTTAACGAGACGAGCGACATCACATTATTATGCACGTACGTAAGTAGAGACCATATAAATTTTCAAACACGAAAATGATTTTAACAGTTATGAGGAAGGTGTTAACCTGGATTAAATTTGGCTGTCAACATTGCAGCGACAATATGACAATCGATTATTTTCAGTCGAGGATGTTGGCAATATAAGAGACCATACAGCAGATAAAGGCATGGGACACAATGGTGCCCTTGGGATGGACTATATATAGCGCGCTCACTCGAGCTCTACTTGCATTTTACCTCTTCACCTGGATAATGCCTTGCGTAGTCGAAGTAGAAACGTCAGGGGAATGTTTACACAAGGACCACGGTTTCAAGTTATGGTCATTCACGCACTATTGAAACATAGTTACTGCCCATTATCCTCCTTACTCGCCGCTTTTCTCCGATTCCAGTAACATTTCGTAGACGGCGTGTTTCTGCAATGAAGGAGGTATGGCCCGTCATCGCCTTAAAAACAGACGTGACATATTTATAACAGCTGACGTTTCCTAGCTGAATAGTGCCTAGGGTGGATCTCCAGTTAACAAAGACACGATTGTTTTCCTACACGCTAACCAGTTCACGTTGCGTCCACAGTTTTGACGAACGGACGTCACACCACATTCATAACACCCACGTGTAACGTTGGACTGCAGTTACGTTGTGGATTATTAGGAATTCATTTTAAGCAGGCCATTGTGGCAGTACGTTTCAACATACGGCGACGGGCTCCATTGAGAGAGCCTTCCGATCACTTTGACCACATAGTATATATTATATGAGAAACGTATTCTTACTAATTAACCCTTTATTTGACTCACATAGAAAACGCATGAACAAAATCCTTTTAGTTAAATAAGACGTTTGTGATCTCGTGAACGATGTCTTTGTTCAACATTGCATATGTCTCTTCTGTAAGTACTGCTTATCTTTAAAATACGACACATGATAAATACTACAGTGTTGTTCCCGTGGCTGCAAAATTGTAACATTTTACACTATTTATTGTGAAATGTCTGAAAAAAGTCTCTTTTAGTACCAAGCCTAGAACGAGACCACAGTTATCACGGTTTAAAGTCAACTACCCGTGAAAACAAAGTCTACATATTCCTTTTCGGCCTGTAATGTGACCTCAAATGTCACATCGCACACCATTCGCCGGTACAGTTTTTTACTTCTTTTGACCGTGTGGGCCATTCCATAACTGTCTACCAGTCCTGCTCTTCTCATTATATAATAATCCATCCGATGCGCGAGGCCGTTCCCCGTCTGGGGTTCGAATCCTCCCTCGCGCTTGTATGATTGTGCTGTCTTTAGTATAAGTTACTTTATAAGTAGTTTGTAAATTTAGGGACTGATGACCCCGTAGTTAAGTCCCATAAGCGTAAGAAAACTTTTGAACATTCGAACATCAATCCATTTCGAATATCCCAGATAAGTTATCCTTGTAGAAGAGAAAAGAAAGACCATGAAACTGATGTAAACTAGAACACCGCTAACGTATGGTTGCAATATCTGCTAAAGATTCGGACTATTGCGAATATTTTCGGAAAACATTATGGACAACGTTGTGTATAAGGGCTTAAATCTTGGTTGCAACCACCAGTGCCATTCAAGGACGAAACTTGAAATATGTCGCAAAGAACTGTGTACAATATTGACGTTGCTTGAAAACAGCATTGTCAAGTAATGTGTTAAAAGTTACCGTATCTGTCCCAGTATATACAGGGTGTTTCACTAAGTGTGTTTGCCACTGTAACTTATAAAATAATAGGTGACGGGAAATTTTAATGCGGTAGGTCAACACAAGAAATGTTACACTTTCTGCGGAGCTATGAACATAGTTTATTGTATCATTTTCCAAATAGTTACAGCACAAAGATGTAATTTTTTAAATGGAACAAGTTTTTTTCTATCGGGCATTGGATTCGTTGAAACCAGCGGCGTACAACTCAATTTAAACTACATTCCTATCACTGTTAGTTTGGGAACTACAACCCTTCAAAGTTTAGGAGGCGGAGGCTACGACAGCGTAGCTCACTGGCTGGTGGTCGTGAAACAGTGGGCCATGCCCCAGGGGATAGCCACTCGGCCAGTCAGCTACTCTATCGCAGCCTCCGCCCACGGAACTTTGAAGGGTTGTAGCTCCCCAACTAACAGTGATAAGAATGTAGTTAAAATTGATTTGGACGCAGCTGGTAAAACGAATCCAATACATGATAGAAAAAACTATTGTTCCATTTAAAAATTATATCTTTGTGCTTTAACTCTTTGGAAAATGATACAATAAACTATGTTCATAGCTCCGCAGAAAGTGTAACATTTCTTGTGTTGACCTACCGCATTAAAATTTTCCCTCACCTATTATTTTATAAGTTACAGAGGCAATCACACTTAGTGAAACACCCTGTATAGGGAATCATGTGTAAGCTGTTAAAATTTTCCTGTAACGACGGTTACAAACGATGATGTCAGCAAATCCTAGCAAAGCTAAATTTGAAATATGTTGTCTCTTACTGAGGTATTTCCGCTACTAACGCTGTGCACTTTTAATAGTGTCAGTTCATCGCCATTAGTTACGATGAATCTGCTGTAGTGGACACTATTTTATAACGCGCCACCGTTATAAAGTAGCGAAGCTATTCAGTGTGAGAACAATAAGAGAACGAGAGGGATATGATCCTGCATGGGGAAAATATAGGCTTGTCAAAGCCAGTGCTCGCGCACTGACTAATTGCCCCGAGATAATTTATCACGTCGATAATACTCCACGTAATTAGATTAATGGAAATCAGTCAGTAAATACGTGTTGCTGCTGTCCATCTGGCTTTTTGTTTAATGTAATTAACTAACTTGATTAATATATTGGGACTGAAAGGGAATATGTAGAATTGGGGGATGGTCCTTTCTGTTTTTAATTACGCCGTGCAGCATCACTGTATTCAGATGTAATAGGGCCTAGCTCTCAATTAAATTCTCGTCGAGTAACACACCTTTCCTTGCAAATTCGCTTAATAGCGCAAAAATAACTGAATTGGTTTGAATAGCCAACCTAGCTAGTAATCTTGCAAGTAACATGCATACAGTCATACCGCATGTCGTTTGATGTCCAGTAGGATCAGTAAAACGTCTATTGTTTCCACGTCCTCTCCTGCATAAGAGCTCCTACTTTGATGAACTTATATACGGGTCAGTCGAATAGGACTTTAGAATAATGAAACTACAGAGTAAATTTTGAGTTAACTTATGAAACATGTGAAGGTGTTATTTTGTGGCAAATAATCTCAAGTTTCTCATGAAAGAGTAAATTTGTAAATTTTGTTCGATTTTACAACCTTTGATGAATCTGAAAACATATGCCACCAAAATTCATCTCCCCACTCGTTGTAGCGAATCGGGTGTAAGTTGTGCAACGGGAGCGTAGTTTCGATTTTTCGGTAGACAAAATTGTTTAGTAGGAGAAGAAACCCCTTAAAGGAACTCAGTGGTGTCATGTCTGGGGGTGAGAATGGGAGGGGGGTGGCAGGTGACCATGGTTAAATTACTGTTATGAGAGGTGATATTTTATAAAAGAAATCGGGATCATCTGTGAGGAAATAAGTTGGTGCACTGTGTAATCGTTAAGGTTAGGAGTGTTGAAGGTGGGGTTGGGTGATTTGGGAGGTGTAGATATGTGTGGAAATGGGGAGCACAAGGAAGGGGGTGGATTGTCGGACCCCTCTTAATCATTACTGAATTGTGCCCTAAAATAGATCTGGCATCTTGACAAACAAATACCCACCAAAATATAATGAAAAATGGGGAGATCTAGCATCTAAATCAGATCCAGGTTCAGTTAAAAATATACTGGGTGTTACAAGAAGGTACGGCCAAACTTTCAGGAAAGATTCCTCACAAACAAAGAAAATATGTCATGTGGACACGTGTGCGGAAACGCTTAATTTCCATGTTAGAGCTAATTTTATTACTTCTCTTCAAATCACATTAATCATGGAATGGAAACACACAGCAACAGAACGTGGCTTATCATTATTCGTTTCCTGATACCATCGTCGGATATGTGACAATTTTAACAGAAATTAGAATACATGTTGGATATGAAGATGTATACGAGTTGCGACAATAAAGTTATGAGACTGATGCGAAAACAAAAAATTACTTGTCGTTTTAGTGTTGTCGCCTTTAAAGTAGTTCCCTTCTGATAGCACACAGTTTTTCTTGCACTTCTGTCATTTATGGTAACGTTTCTGGAACTCATCTTCTGTAATGTCCTCCAAGACCCTTGTCACAGCATTTGGACATCTTTTGGTATTTGAAAATGGTGCCTTGACCACCGTTTTGACTATTGAAAAGAAAAAAATTGCACATAGCGATATCTGGTGAATAAGGTGACTGTGTGTAGTACTGAAATTTGTTTCGAGGCTAAAAACTGTTGTACTGACAAAGCAGTATGGAATGACGCATTATCGTGATGCAGAATCCTATTATCAGCAATGTTGGCACCGACACGAAGAACGCTTTTACGAAGTCCTTCTAAAATTTCTTTGTAGTAATATTGGTTAACTGTTTGTCCAACAGGCACCCACTCTTTATGAGAAATTCCCTTGGAATCAAAGAGGCACATTTCACTTTGAAATACTGGCATTTTGGTCTGGGTGATCCCTTTGAGCACCATTTCAAACTTTGGCGTTTTGTCTCTGGATCGTACTGGAAAAGAAAATCATCACCAGTGATAACGCGGCACAACAATTCTGGATTAATTTTCGTTCGCTCTAACAGATCGGCTGCCAAATTTTTCTGTGGTTCTCGCTGTTATGGTGTGAGATTTTTGGGGACAATTTTTGCACAAATCTTTCTCATACCAAGAACTTTAGCTTTTATTAGACGAGCCGTTTCTCGATTGATATTCAGTTCTTCTACAATCATTTTCACAGATAATAAGGGATCAGATCGTACGAGTTCACGCACCCTGGCAAAGTTAATATCCGTCCGTGAAATTGATGGTCGTCCATTGGGGTCTGTATCTTCAATATATGCACTGCCTTCACTAAACATTTTATGCCAACGAAAAACTTCAGCTCTTTACATAACCTATTCTCCAAAATCCTTCTGAAGCTTACCGAAGTTATCGCGTTTTCACCCTATTTAACGCAAAAAGAAAGACATACCGTTGCGCAATATTATGCGGTTCCATTTCAGTGATAAGACATAAACACGTGTCAACTTAATACAGCTCAACTCACGACTGAGCAGTTGGATCGATGTGCCACCTGGATTAGAAGAATCTTATGCCTCGGTCAAAGATATTATGCCTAGGCAGGCCGGCAGGGTTGCCTCATCTTGCAAAGAAAATCAGTGTCATTACTTTGTTGTCACACCTCGTATTACTACAGTTATAAAGAGAGCAAACACACAATGTGAGAGAACGTTCTTACATTTCGAAAAGGAATTACCGAAACAAAAAAATATTAGTAGCCGTAACATAGATATGAATGATAATAGGTACTGTAAACGGCAAGTGGTGTAGGTGTAGAAATTAGAAATCATTTGAATAAAAACAGTTATAGTAATAACATTTTTCCATTATCTATAACTTATGAAATAGACAGTTTGGCGTGTATGACATTAAGTTCGTTGTAGGGTGTGATATACGAAATTTTGTGAGACTTGATTATAAGAGGTAATCCGTCTAATGCTGACTGCAATTGAGAGATTTATTTGACACCAGATGCGTTTCACTTTTTGTATTAAAGGCATCATCTGTGGTCTGTAAATGATACAAAGGTTTGTACAGTTTGTTTACTACACGTAGAGTAACAACAGTTTCAAATCTTTCTGCACGTTAGACAAATGTTTTATTTATTTTTTTTTTTTCACCGATTTTAAGTGGAATGCCTTTTGATTTGTTTATCTCTTCACTACAGTGAGGTTGTATTGTTCTTGCCTGTTCATTTGTTTATGTGTGGTTTGTGAGTGTTGCCAACAGTATATATTTGTGTTTATATACATAAATACAATTTAATTCAACATGTGTGTGTGTGTGTGTGTGTGTGTGTGTGTGTGTGTGTGTGAGAGAGAGAGAGAGAGAGAGAGAGAGAGAAGGATTTTTAATTTGAGCAAATAGGATGTCTAAGATGTTTTTTCAGATGAGTAAATGCTGGTTCAATTAAGTTGTGGTAGTGGTGAGGGGAGGGGGAAGGAGAAGGCGAGGGGGGTTGACTCTCAGAGTGTTTAAATTTATGTTAGTGGTCAATAAGCTTGAAAAGTGTGTTGTTTGCTAGATTGGTTTGGTCATTTACGAGATGTTTCTTGCTGTTAATGTGTTTTGGATATGGTAGTTTACTTGAAGGGTGAGCAGGCGATTTTTGTTGTTGTTTATTCTTAAGATTTTCATGTCTTTGTCTCTGGTGGTGATTTTATGTTGTTTTGGTGTAAGTGTTGGTTGATTCTTAGTCACATGTGTAATAGTTTTCTATAGCAGTTAGTTATCACACCTGACAGACAAGAACTAACTGAAGAAATTGTAAATGATGTCTTTCAGAAAATCATTAAGTGGTTCTCAGCAAATGGACTGACATTAAATTTTGATATAACACAGTAAATGCAGTTTCATATAGCAAATAGATAACACCATTAATAAATATATACATTGATCAAAAATCTGTAGCAAAGGTGGAATATTAAATTTTTAAGTGTATGCATTGATAAAGGATTGAAGATCTGCTGAAACGTTTGAGTTCAGCTACATTTGCTATTAGGGGAATTGCAGATTTTGGTGACATCGGACGTATCCCCTTTTTTGTGCAGTGGTTTAACAATAGCATATTTCAGTCTATCAGGAACAACACCTTGCTTCAGAAAACTATTACATAAGTGGCTAAGAATCCTACTTCTTTCTTGAGAACAAGTTTTTATTACCTTGCTGGAAATACCACCCACTCCATGTGAGAGTTTGCTCTTGAGAGATTTTATTATTTTCTTAATTTCAAAAGGACAGGTGGGTAGAATTTCAATTGTATCAAATTGTGTAGGTGTGGCCTGTTCCATTAATTGACTGGCTTCTTCTAATGAAGAATTAGAACCTATTTTCTCCACAACATTAAAAAATAATTATTAAATATTTTTTCAACTTCTAGCTTCTCAGTTGTAAACTTTTCATTCACTTCGATGGTAATGCTTCCTCCCTGTGCTCCTGTTTGCCTTGTCTCTCTGGTAATAATAATCCAAATTGTTTTAATTTTGTTATTAGAGGTACTAATCTCCGACATGATGCACATGCTTCTAGACTTTATAATAACTTTTCTTAATGTAGCACAGTAGTTTTTATAATATTTGTTTCTGTGTCATTACACTTTCTTGTTGTTAGATATAGTTCCCTTTTTCGGTTACTAGGTATTCTTATTCCTTTAATAAGCCATGGTGTCTTGCATCGTTTCTTAGTATTATATTTAATTATTTTCTTGGGGAAACAATTTTCAAATACTCTTACAAATGTAACATGATATAAGTTATATTTTGAATTAGCATCAGCTTCCTTGTACACCTCATCCCAACCCAACTGCTGAAGATTGTCCCTGAAATTTCTAATTGTCGAATCGTTAACTGAATGCACAACATGAAGGGCTGTTATGAATTAAAGGGAGGAACTGTGTCATTTACTGTAATGGTCCACCAAACCAACAAATCACTTCAAAAATATTTTCCAAAACCCAATTGAAAATACAGATCCATAGAGATAATCAGGAATATACCAACTGAAATGCAACACATGTGATGGAAGTTACGTTGGTCAGACTGAAAGAACATTTTAAACCAGATATAAAGAGCATGTATGAGCCTCGAAGTATAAAACAATCAACATTTCCACAACACTTTCACCAAAACCAACATAAAATAACCACCAGAGACACATACATGGAAATCTTAAGAATAAACAACTACAAAAAACACCTGCTCACTCTTCAAGAAAACTACCAATAACAGCAAAGAAACATCTCATTAATTGCCAAACAGATCTAGCAAACAACACACTTTTCAAGCTTATTGACCACCAAACATAAAAATAATCTCTAAAGTTCACTTGCTGTGAATATTGAGTTACACACTGCGCTTTCCATTGTTTGTTGTTGATTGAGTGTTACAGTCTTTGGTCGCTGTAATAGAGTTTCGCTGTCCACGTAGTACTTATCTTTGACTTGTTTACTGTGATATCGTGCTTGAAAGTCACTTCATAATACAATGTCAGAAACAGATACTCTGAGAGTCAACCCCCCTTTCAAAAATCTCACATCGTCCTGAACTACCCTCGCCTTCCACCCACCCACCCCCGCCCCCACCACCACCACCACAACCTAACTCAACCTGTATTTACTTATCTGAAAAAAACATCTTAGACATCCTGTTCGAAGAAACTAAAAATCCTTCTCTCTCTCTCTCTCTCTCTCTATCTCTCTCTCTCTCGCTCTCTCTCTCACACACACACACACACACACATACACACATTGAATTGAACTGTATTTATGTTTATAAATACAAATATATGATACTGGCAACACTCACAGACCACACGAAAAATAAATAAACCGGCAAAAATAAAAAAATAAAAATAAAAACACAGCCTCACTGTAGTGAAGTGATAAGCAAATAGAAAGGCATTCCACTCAAAACCGGTGATATGCACATTGTATGCAGTTCCAATAAGTGAAGTGATGTGATGTGCTGTGATGAAACGGAAGTAACGACACAAACACGAAAAACACACAAACACGAAAAACACACGCCATGAACAAACCATCTCCAGCCAACAAGACAGAGAAACAGCAGTGAGAGGTAAAGAAGAGACAATAACACCGTGAGCAAACCGAATATCAAATTAACGTGCCCAACGTGCACAACGATTTAAAAACTGTATTAAGCCGGCCGCGTGGCTGTGTTACGGATTAATAACGTCTTTGCTTGTTTTAATCTCTGTATATGTGTATGTACATCTTTGACTAACAATAAATAAGTTGTAGAAAGTACACACGTGTGTGAAATGCAAAATGGTGCCGAAAACCGGGAACTCTGAAGCGACGGAAGCTGAGAGAAGTTAAAAGAAACCAGCTGCAACACGAAATACGACGTCCGCTTGTTCCACGCCTTCGAATCGAGGTAAGAGCGGAGACAGCTTACGGCAGTGCAGCGTGCAGTCACGTAGCCTATCTCAAGCAGCTTGTGTACCACGTTTTCTCTCGCAGGCACGCAGAGAATATTTTGTTCATATTATGCGTTTTACACACGAAAGTGCAGTTGACAGAATTGATCTCTAAAGTTCACTTGCTGTGAATATTGAGTTACACAATGCGCTTTCCATTGTTTGTTGTTGATTGAGTGTTACAGTCTTTGGTCGCTGTAATAGAGTTTCGCTGTCCACGTAGTACTTATCTTTGACTTGATTACTGTGATATCGTGCTTAAAAGTCACTTCGTAATACAATGTCAGAAACAGATACGCTTACGTAAGTTGAAAATGAAACGAAGTACTGAACGGAAGTTAGTAACACGGTTCAGTAGAGCGATAGATGAATGAGATACAGGCAAAGATACCGATTATGAGTACTTCATAACACGACTGCAAGAGACATTAGATCGCTCGCGAGTGCTAGATGATGCAATTCAAGATTTACTTTCCGACACAGACTACGATGCTGATGTCAGTAAATGCGAAGACTATGTCGACACCGCTAGGAAAGCTATTTTGAAGGCAACAAGGAAGGCGAAAGATTGTTTTAGCTCAGTTGATTCAAACTCGACAGCTACGACATCGTCAGCCGCAGTAGCAGCTCCTGTGCCTGTCACACATACTGTCAAACTTCCCACAATCAGATTAGCATCGTTTTCAGGAGAAATAGAAAAGTGGTCTCGATTTTGGGAGCAGTTCCAGTCGTGTATAGATAGCAATCCTTCAATTTCTGCTATAGACAAACACGTCTTCCTCCGAGGATACTTGGAAGATGAACCAAGGAATTTGGTGGAAGGCATTCCAATTACTGCAGATTCTTATGAAGAAACGAAACGAATTCTGGTTTCTCGTTATGGAGACAAAAACCGTATAATACAGGCTCATCTCGACTACCTTGAAACTATGAAACCGATAACACACGCGTCTACAGATATTTTGAACGCTACGTTTATTGATTGTAACAAACGCATACAAGCATTACGAGCATTAGGGAAAAATGTTGATCACTACGGGCGCATGTTGGCACCTAAAATATTACGTGCGTTTCCAGAAGACATAGTTCGACGTTGGATTATTTACGCTAGAAGAGAAAATATTACTGAAAGTCACATTACGAGGTTAATGGAGTTTTTGAACGAGGCAGTGATAGGCGCTATGATTACGCATAAAATTAGAGGTTGTAGCGTTACAGATACATTCCCGTCTACAACTGCAACCCTACAAGTGAATACTAAGGGGGAGAAACCAGGTGGAAAGACTAAAAGGCACTGCGTATTTTGTGACGCACGTTGCCATTTGGCACAAGATTGTACGAAGATAACGAACATCAAGGATAGGATCGACAAGCTGAAAGTCACTCGTCGATGTTTCTTGTGTTTAAAAA
The DNA here is from genome assembly GCA_026315105.1 of Locusta migratoria. Taxonomy (NCBI): domain Eukaryota; kingdom Metazoa; phylum Arthropoda; class Insecta; order Orthoptera; family Acrididae; genus Locusta; species Locusta migratoria. Next base: position 810,185,817 of record CM048744.1, on the reverse strand, counting down.
AGGGGCACAATATGAAAGATTGCAGTAAGAAAAATAAAGTAGTCTGTTCTAAATGTGAGAAATCGCTCCACGTAGCTATCTGCAATGATGAACACCGCGTTTCGGTAGGGAAGATTGATATTCAGTCTCCTCTCTCCACATATCTTCAGACTGCGTCTGTTTGGATCACAGGTCCGACAGGGGCGAAGAAGCGTACGCGTTGTTTACTCGACGCCGGAAGCCAATGTAGTTTCATTAGCACGGAATTGGTCAACAGTTTGCAGTTACGAGTCATTAGTCATCAACTATTAATTGTTACAGGATTTGTGTCACCACATTTTACGCCAACAAGTCGCAGATTTGTTCATTTTAAGTTAACAGGAGTTTGTATAAATAACACCATGACTTTCCCAGCTTTTGAAAGTGGGAACACGTACTCATCACTTCCAACGGTTCCACGAGATATTACCGACCATAAGCTGCAACTTGCTGATCCAAAGGACGACGAACAACTGTATCCTATTGAAATTCTGATAGGTGCAGATCAATATAAAGAAAATAGTTAAGAATGACACACCAGTACGCCTTGATGATTCTACAGTTCTTCTTCCTTCGAAATTCGGGTGGATTTTGAGTGGTCGTAGGTCTGGTATTATTGTCAGGCATGCCATTGTTAGTCACGTGTACCTCAACGAAGAGTCTGCGTCATTAGACAACGATATGCGTCGTTTCTGGGATTTAGAATTGATGGGAGTAAAAGATCAACAAAAACGATCACTCTCACCGGAATATACTGCAGTTTTGCAAGAATTCCATGATACATTTCAAATAGAAAACAGACGAAGGGTAGTTTCATTATTGAGAAAGAAGGATATGATACTTTCTTCGAATCGTTGTAACGCAGAAAAACGTTTCATGTCATTACAAAAAAGGTTATCGAACAACGCTCAATTTCGTGACATGTATCATGCGCAAATGTTGCTTTACATTCAGAATGAGCAAGTCGAACGAATTAGTACGCAGACTACGTCAAATGATGTATGCTACCTACCTCATCACGCAGTGAAGAAAGAACGACTAGGAATTACAAAATGGAGACTTGTTTTTGATGCTTCATCACATGAAAACGACTCACCGTCACTTAATGATATCTTAGATTCAGGACCTAATTTGTTACCTGAAATACTCTCAACCTTAATTCGGTTCAGAATGTACCAAAGGGCAATTATTGCAGATGGCACACAAGTGTTTTTACAACTGTCGTTGAACGAGAAGGATAGAGATTTAACGAGATTCTTTTGGTTTCGAGTTGAGAAGAAAGAAGATGCAACTTGGCAGACTACGAATGATGTCATCACTTATAGGTTTAAACGTTTACCATTTGGCCTAACATGCAGCCCATTTCTTCTTTCTGCAACATTGCGCGAATTGGCTATAAGATTTAAAGACAAATATCCTATTGCAGCAGAACTTTTAGATAAAAGTACTTTCATGGACGACTTTGCAGCAAGCTGCGAGGACGACAACACAGTTACATCCGTTTACTATCAGCTAACAGGTCTGTTGCAAGAAATAAAACTTCCTATGGCGAAATGGGCTACGAATTCTGATTTTCTAAAAGGCATATGGAAAACAGAGGGACGATCAGTTAAAGAACATACCACAGTTTTAGGCATTGACTGGGACACAGAATCAGATTCAATTTTGTTTGATCACCGTCGCATTACAAATAAACTACAAGATGATCCTACCGTCGCATTACAAATAAACTACAAAATGATCCTGCAACTAAACGCCAGTTACTGCATACTATTGCGAAATTTTACGATCCTCTTGGAATCTTTGCACCGATATCCATAACAGGGAAGATCCTTTTTCAAGATACATCATCTAGAGGCAACCAATGGGATGAAATTTTGCCTCCAGATTTGGCCTCCAGATGGAAAAACTGGACTTCACAACTCACTCAGCTGCAATTGTTCAAGGTACCACGATGGATAGGACTTCACAGTCAGACGCCAACAGCTTCACAAGATCACGTATTTTGTGATGCCTCAGAAAGGGCATATGGAGCAGTGCTGTACATTAGAACTACCGAAAGTAAAAATACACCTGTTAATTTGGTTGTTAGTAAGAACAGAGTTTCCCCTATCAAAAGAGTAACACTTCCACGGCTTGAGTTATTAGCTGCCTTACTGGGTTCGCGGCTTTTAAGGTATTTCTACCAGTCTTCAGAATTTGACATCGCTAACGCAGTAATGTGGAGCGATTCCATGGTAGTATTGGGCTGGATAAAGGGTGATCCAAATCGCTGGAATACGTTTGTTTGTAACAGAGTAACGGAAATCCAAGAAATTTTGACGCCGTCGCAGTGGCGACACTGTCCCACCACAGCTAATCCAGCAGATTTGTTATCACGCGGAACCTCAGTAGAAAAATTAAAGTCTTCCACGCTATGGTGGAACGGACCTTCACGGTTAATTCAACCACCTCATACTTGGCCTCAACAAGAAATACGTTGCAGTTCTCTTCCAGAAACACGACGGGTATACAAGCAACATTTGATTGTCAGTACATGTGTGTGTCCGATTGATACATCAAAATACAGTTCTTATTGGAAACTACTGCACATAATGGCATGGATTCTACGTTTCATGTACAATATTAAACATTATGAAAAGGTTAAAGGTCCACTGACTGCCCATGAACTAGACTCAGCTAAACGCACTTGGATATGGATGGCTCAGCAGGAAAGCTTTCCAGCGGAATACCACTCGCTTAAAAACAAAACCGAATTTCCAAGGAAATCAAAAATTCATCGTTACAACCCGTTCCTTCAAGATAGACTGATACGACTTGGAGGACGACTTCACTTTGCGGACTTGAATGTACAAGAGAAGCATCCGCTTATCTTAGAAGGTTCCCATCCATTTACGAGGTCGCTCATTCGATGGACGCACATACGTTTACACCACTTAGGAACTGCCATAGTACTAGCTGAATTACGAAATGAATTTTGGATTTTGAAGGGAAGACAACCAGTAAAAAAAGTGATACATACGTGTCTCCCTTGCAAAATATCTAAAAGTGTTTGTAGAAGCCAGACAGAACCGCCACTACCACCTGACCGCATTCAATTCACCAAACCATTTACGGTAACAGGGATGGACTTCGCAGGACCGCTTTTTTGTCAAATTGGGTACACTGCTGCAGAAATGTTACATCTTACTTTTCACATGCGCAACAACAAGAGCTCTTCACCTGGAACTAGTATCCGATATGAGCACAGATAAATTTTTGATGACCTTTAGAAGATTTACTGCACGAAGAGGATTGCCGAGTACTGTTTACTCAGATAATGCTAACACATTTCAAGCAGCGAACACAGAACTGAAGAACCTTCTTCACTTATTTGAGGACACGAAAATCAGTCAGTACTTCGCCCACCAAGGTGTTTCTTGGAAGTTCATTGCAGCACGGGCGGCTTGGTCGGGAGGATGGTGGGAACGCATGGTAGGAACAACGAAACGTTGTCTCAGAAAAGTACGGGGAGGATTGCTAGTAGATGAAGAGACTCTCATTTACTGGCAGAAATAGAAGCCGCCATCAACTCAAGGCCACTCGTACAGGGAGACTCAGATGTACTGACACCAAGCCATTTTCAATAGGAGAACGAATAACTGCAATACCGTCCGGTCCTGAACCAAGTATAGAGAAGAATCTAATAAAATTGGCAAAACAAAGGGAAAAACTGCAAAATGATTTCCTCAATAGATGGAAGAAGGAGTATCTCCTGGAATTAAGAAACTTTCATGAAGTCCAACGGCCTAAAGGGAAACCTGATCAATACCGTGTGGGAGATATTGTACTCTTACAGGAAGACAGACAGCCGAGACATATGTGGAAGAAAGCCCGCATTGTGGAAAGAAGACCAGGGAGAGATGGAATAGTGCGGACCATAATTCTTCAGACACCAGACGGAAGAAGTATTACTCGACCAGTGCAACTGGTCATCCCACTTGAGATCGACCAGAGTGGGATGGACCAGGGTGGGGAGGATGTTAAGGATTAATAAAGTTTTTGCATGTTTTAATCTCTGTGTATGTGTATGTATATCTTTGACTAAGAATAAATAAGTTGTAGAAAGTACACACGTGTATCTCCTTTCCATTGAGTGTGTGTGAAACGCAAAAGGCTGAGAGGACTGAAGCGCTCCAGTCACGGTCTGCACGGCCACTACGGTCGGGGGTTCGAATCCCCCCTCGGGCATGGATATTTGTGCCGTCCTTAGTCTTAGTTAGTTCGTAAGTTTAGGGACTGAGGACCCCGTAGTTAAGTCCCATAAACTATACAAACATTTGAACATTTTGAACTGTTTTAATCTATGTATAAAAACAAACTGTACAAACCTTTGTATCATTTACAGACCATAGATTAAGCTTTTAGAATAAAAAGCGAAACGCGTCTGTTATAAAATAAACCTCTCAATTGCAGTCAGTATAAGACAGACTACCTCATATAATCAATTTTAAAAGCTGCTGTGGAAGTTGACCACACAACCAAACATAGAAAGTATTAGATATTGTGAAACACGTAAAGTTGAGCAGGCTATTGGCCTGTAAGAAAATTAGGAGGGCGGGGGGGGGGTGAGACCGGAGGATGGGATTGATTGTCCCCATGCAAGCGCCACGCCTCACATAAAAGTCAATAAAGTAGCTGCATACCAGTCCACCACAACATGACAGCTACATGGCTGTACACTTTGACGTTATACATCGAATAACTTTCAACAATTATTATAATAGCAGCCCATAACTTTATGCCAGCTAGTCACAAAGTTATGTCAGTGATCATATATATATATATATATATATATATATATATATATATATATATATATATATATATATATATACAAATATAGGACTGGTAGTGCATATTTCGTCTTCAAAATTAGAAGAGGTTGTTTAAGGGGCTACGTGGTGGAGGAGAGAAGGTAAACTCGAGGATTGCTAAAAAGTATGAACCTAATATATTATTTTCATATGTAGTTATAATACAATGTAACGACAAAATGAAGGGAACTGGGAAGGTGGGAGCAAGATGCGGGACTGAAAAGATGTATTATACCCCATGAGGTAAGTTATACTAGTTTGATTTAGACATGTAGTGGCGCAAAATTGGCGCCACTCATCCAGAAGTAGGAACGAAAGAGCAAGAAGGCTATGGAGAGCCGCTAGCCAATTACACAGCGGCACCGCTCCCTCCACGCCGATAGCAAGTCGAAAGCGCCACCTATGTAGAGGACAGAAAAAGCGCCGCTCACTTTTGAAGAGCCCACTTCTCCACTTCTGCAATTCACTTCTTAATGTCTTCCACATTGGGACGAGAGGACACGCACATCAACGACGGGACAGGAAAGACGACGACGCAGCAGTCGACGAGCAATAGGAAGGGAGACAGTATACTCAATCTTTTAGATACCATCAACAGTCTCAGCCAGGAGGTCACACAGACCTAGCCAATTAGAATTGTGCAAGATAGTTAGGCATGGATTGCAGCACCTAGCAGTAAGAATTGCAGTCCAGCAAAGTGGGATCCCGAAATCCAGCGGGATACAGCATAAGTTTAGCAACTGCGGGATGTCGCAACAGCCTGCGGATTCGCAAGCGGATCCGAAAGCTGAAAATCGCGCAAATTCTTTCAAATTTGGCGCCTTAAAATAACTTGGTAGCGCGTTCTCTTTGATTTGCAATGCGTTCCGCGATGTGAGTTGGCTGTGGTTGACATGTTATACAAAAAAAAAAGTTGAAACATGTGGATTTTTCGGAAAAGACGTCGATTGATTTGGATATAGGTGATGATGATGACGAAGATATGGAAGAAATAAGTGATGAACAAGGTTTGGCCGTAGTCATGAAGTCAGCTAAAGTGATTCCCGCTACTGTGATGTTATCCAAAAAAAAGTTTGAAAGGTGGTAAAGATTATCCGAGGGTCGCCAACTAAAAATGTCATTTTATTTGGAACAATATGTAAAAAAAGAAACAGGCAAAGAATTAAACTTAATTCTAGATTGCAGCACTTGCTGGAACACCTTGTTAAATATGTTGAGCAGATTTTACAGTCTCAAAGTTTCCATTAATAAGACTCACATCAACAGAGCATCTGACACAAAATTTACAGACGAAGAATGGTGCAAAATATAAAATGTCACTGATAGCTTGCAGCCCTTTAAATTTGGTGTCGAAACAGTGTGCAGAAAAGTGTCTTCCCTAATAACTGCGGACACAACATTTCCATTTATTTTACAGAAGTTGGAGAAGCAGAACACAGACTTAAGCAATGAGCTATCCGAGGCACAACGTGCACGAGTGAAAGAAAGGCGTGGAAGTTAGTGATATGTTAATTCACTTGCAGCAGCCAAAAGAAATGACCAAGAATTGGAGATGCCCAATCCTATATTTGTTTTTTTGAGACTGGACTTCACCCGTCTCTGTAATCGTTCCCTATCGCGTTTAGCTGCATTTCATTCGCTCTCCTATGTAATTGGAAATATTTCTATTTTCCGATTTGGTAAATATTTCACTTATATATATATGGACTTCATCCATCTCTGTGAACGCTCCCAATCGCATTTCCTGCATTATGAAATTCTACGCAGTTCTAGGGGTTGCATGCCATAGTTAATTTTCTTTATCTTTCGGAAACTGAATTTATACATTTTTATCGGTTTTTGGAAACACTGACTTCAGAGTTTTGTAACTTACTCACCTGAATTCACGCTACTTCTCATAAAATCAGTGCATAAATAGTTTACTCTCACATTGCAACCTAGAGTCCGCCGTGATTTTCTGTAATGAATCCGATTTTTAACCACTTCACCTTCAGTGGACTGCGATCATGTAATGTAGCCGTGTGTTGCCGTTAGCGTCTTTGCTCGCGGTCTAATCTAAATGCAACATAACTTTGCTATACTCACGCACTATCTCGAATCAGGCACGACAGACCAGAACCAACTTCGCAGTTTTATTGTATATTGTGTTGTGTGGTACCTCCGGGTTTGCTGAACTTCGTCTACTATAGCAACGCCTGCTTCTGCCTCGTTTCAGCATGCTGATTTTGGTGAGTTTCACTGTTGCATTGCGTGTGTGTGTGAGCGAGTGAGTGTTGTTTGTAAGTCCTCCCCCAGTAGCGTTACGTTCTGTGTAATTTATAAATTCAATGCTGGGCATCGTCAGTATTAGGTAATGTAAATGGGATGTATTTTTACTGTATTAACAAACAGGTTCCCCGTTTTACTTGCGTTCGATCTGAATAAACAAGTTACGTTCAGTATAATTTTGACTTGCCTATAAAATTTAGTTTTGGATCACCTTGCCCCTTTTATTCAATATTGTTTTTTACCAGTGCCGAGAACAAGCTCAGATGCAACTTTTTTTTTTATTTATTTATTTTTTTTTTATTTTTTTTTTTTTTTTTTTTTATTTTTTTTTTTTTTTTAAATTAGGTTCCGTGCCGCCATAAATGTTTTTCTCGGCCAGCTTCATGAAGTAACTTTAATTGTGGTGGCTTGTTTATTAATGCCTGTGTGTAATTTCGTGTGAGTTGCTACGTATATTGGCCACTGTATCGTTAACTTTCTGTTATTATAGTAATTTGAACCAAGTCAGTTCTCAATTTGGGCCAGGGAACAAGTTTTTGCAGCAGGGAGTAGCCGGTAGTTCACACGGACCTTTTGATAATTTTACTGCTTAAATTAAGCTCTTTTATAACAGTAAACTGTTATCTGGATACCTCCTCCCAGAATTAAGCTTTTATTGCATACAGTGGACTACTTTTACAGTACATTATTCTCCCTTATGCAGAATCTGCCAAAATAGGATCAATATTCGTGTGGTCTTTTCAAGTGTATTATTCTTTTCGGCAATGCATTTTCTCATGATGTTCTGCTCTTTCTCCTGACAGAGAATGGACATCCTTATCACTGGCAGAACCTCGAACGGGGCGGGAGAAGGTATAAGCGATGCCATGTGGGGCATTGGCATCTGATCGTCACGTGATAGATCTGTTACCGAATGGCCATTTTAATGGGTAAATGCATCTAAAAGAAACAACATGTGGAAGGTTACATTCTGGATGCACGTTGTACCCTCGGGATGTCGCAGTTTGGGTGGCGGGAACCTGCTCAGCCAGACGGCGATGGCGTGAGGTGTGAGTAGCTGATTATTGCAGAGGGGTCAGCCCCGCGCGGCTGGCACCTTGTCTGGGCTGTCCGGCGGCTGAGACGTTAATGATGCAGCGAGCAGGCCGGCGCTGGTGACACGCCGGCCTTTGAGAGCCGCCTGCCGGAGGTGCTCAATTATTGATCAGCTTAATGCAGGCGCGCTGTTGCTGCCGACACACCGGCCGAGTGGAGTGGAGTGGGCCCTGCAGCGGGGGCGGACGCCCTGCAGGTAGTGACCCGGTGACCGCCCACCGGCCCACTCCTTCTCTAACATTTATATCCGCTCCTAAGGTTAGCACGAACGAGGCTGGATCGATTTCGAAATTGATACGCCATTAAAATTATAAATAGGGCGTGCTATAGAAAATATGGGGTGTCTTATAAGTAAACCTCGGACCTTTAGGTTCTAAAAATATTAAATTAGGTACCTAAAATAGGTTCTATCATTTTCGAAAATAGGTTATAATAATTAGAAATAAGGTGACCTGAATCTGAAATTTTATTGTGTACAATTGACACATTTTCAGAAGCATTCTACTTCCGATTTTATATTTCAATCTCTGTTCTCTCACATTTTAGATCAGCATCGTGATTTTACCGTGTTGTACACGGGTGGGTCCAAACAGGGAGACTCGATAGGCTGCTCCATAGTGTTCCCCAACACCACCATCAGGATTCGCCTCCCTCCTGCATACTCCGTTTTCTCAGCAGAACTCCATGCGATCCTGCGGGCGCTGGAGCAAATGCAGCGGGTTCTTGGCACGAAGTTTCTCCTGTGCTCAGATTTCCTCAGTGCGTTGCAATCCATACGCAATTTGTATCCAGCTGAGAAGATAGTGCAGCTCATTCATGACAGAATGTACACTCTCCAGCAGCGGGGGAAGCAGCTGACATTCTGTTGGGTATCAGGACATGCCGGCATGTCGGCATTTAGGTACTAAAAATCTTAAATTAGGTATCTAAAATAAGTTCTATCATTTTCGAAAATAGGTTATAATAATTAGAAACAAGATGACCGAAATCTGAAATTTTATTGTGTACAATTGACACATTTTCATAGGCATTCTACTTCCGATTTTATATTTCAATCTCTGTTCTCTCACACTTTAGATCAGCATCGTGATTTTACCGTGGTGTACACGGATGGGTCCAAACAGGGGGACTCGATAGGCTGTTCCATAGTGTTCCCCAACACCACCATCAGGATTCGCCTCCCTCCTGCATACTCCGTTTTCTCAGCAGAACTCCATGCGATCCTGCGGGCGCTGGAGCAAATGCAGCGGGTTCTTGGCACGAAGTTTCTCCTGTGCTCAGATTTCCTCAGTGCGTTGCAATCCATACGCAATTTGTATCCAGCTGAGAAGATAGTGCAGCTCATTCATGACAGAATGTACACTCTCCAGCAGCGGGGGAAGCAGCTGACATTCTGTTGGGTACCAGGACATGCCGGCATGTCGGCATTTAGGTACTAAAAATCTTAAATTAGGTATCTAAAATAAGTTCTATCATTTTCGAAAATAGGTTATAATAATTAGAAACAAGATGACCGAAATCTGAAATTTTATTGTGTACAATTGACACATTTTCATAGGCATTCTACTTCCGATTTTATATTTCAATCTCTGTTCTCTCACACTTTAGATCAGCATCGTGATTTTACCGTGGTGTACACGGATGGGTCCAAACAGGGGGACTCGATAGGCTGTTCCATAGTGTTCCCCAACACCACCATCAGGATTCGCCTCCCTCCTGCATACTCCGTTTTCTCAGCAGAACTCCATGCGATCCTGCGGGCACTGGAGCAAATGCAGCGGGTTCTTGGCACAAAGTTTCTCCTGTGCTCAGATTCTCTCAGTGCGTTGCAATCCATACGCAATTTGTATCCAGCTGAGAAGATAGTGCACTCTCCAGCAGCGGGGGAAGCAGGTGACATTCTGTTGGGTACCAGGACATGTCGGCATTAGTGGTAACGAAATGGCTGATCTGGCTGCCAAGGAGGCTTGCGACGGTTCTGGTATTACACATTGTGCCGTTCCCCTGCCGGACATCCTCTCTGTGGTGCGCCGGAAGTCCCTTCGTTTGTGGGAGGAGACGTGGCAGGCAGTGACGAACAATAAACTGCGGTTGATTAAGCCAACTGTCCGACCGTGGCGAACATCCTGTCATTTATTGACGCAGCATGAAGTGGCCTTGACACGTCTCCGAATCGGGCATTGTCCTTTGACACATGGCTATTTACTCCGTCGAGAGGACCCTCTGATTTGCGATGCTTGTGGTGTGCAAATCACTGTACGCCACATTTTACTGGAATGTATTTCCTACCGTGCTGCTAGGGCAGCGGTGGCTCTTTGTAGTCCCCTGCCCTCTGTTTTAGCTGATGACGAGGCGAGTGTTCTGTGAACTTTCCGGACTCTAGCCTATGCTTTTAGGCTGGAGGTTTTAGGACGTTAACGAATGGATAGCCCACCACTCCTCTGGGCTCACCATCTGTTACTACCTTGCCATGGTTGGATGGGTCTTTGCTTCGTTCCCCTAATCGTTTGGCTACTTTCCCTTCTGTTCCCTATTTGTGTTCATTTCATTTTAATCAGGTCACCCGTATCGCCTAATTATCTTGTACGGGTGCTAAAGACCTAGTTGTCGTGCGCCCATAACATCATATGCATCCATCCATCATTATTGTGTACAAAGATAAACAAATTGACAAAAATCCACATTTCTTATTTCCATGTCCATAATTACAGTCAGAGTAAATAAGTAACACTTTCTCCAGCTGTTGTCTGTTAATAACATCTTATATGCTGAGAATGAGCGTTCCACGTCAACAGATGTCTGTTGTTGTTATGGTCTTCAGTCCGGAGACTGGTTTGATGCAGCTCTCCACCCTACTCTATCTTGAGCGGGCCTCTTCATCTCCTCATAAGAACCGCAACCCACATCCATTTGAATCTGCTTACTATATTCGTCTCTTGGTCTCCCACTGCGATTTTTCCCCACACACTTCCCTCCAATGCTAAATTTACGATTCCCCGATGTCTAAGAATGTGTCCTACCTAGCTATCCCTTCTTTTAGTCAAAGTATACCAAAAATTCCTTTTCTCGCCAATTCTGTTCAGTACCTCTTCATTTATGCGATCTACCCACCTAACCTTCAGCATTCCTCTGTAGCACCACATTTCAAAAGCCTCTATTCTCTTCCTGTCCGCTCTGCTTATCGTCCATGTTTCACTCCCGTACAAGGCAACACTCCACACAAATGCCTTCAGAAAAGACTTCCTTACACTTAAATTAATATTCGATGTTAGCAAATTTCTCATTTTCAAAAATGTTTTTCTTCTCATTGCCATTCTGCATTTTATATCCTGTGTACTGCAACCGTCATATGTTATATTACTACCCAAGTTACAAAACTCTTCTACCACCTTCACTGTTTCATTACCCAATCTAATTCCTTCAGTATTGCCTGATTTTCTAATACAGCATTCCATTATCTTTATTTTGCTCACCAGAGCATATTTAAATGACGGTATGAGGTGCAATGCGACCGCATACTCATGTTCCGATGATTTACCTGATTCGATGTCAGCCACTGTGCCGTGGGTGGTCAATCCAGTTTTTTTTTTCCTCACTAACTTTCATACCAACCTGGGACCAAGTTGATTTTTTCTGTCACCTCATCTATCAATCGTAGTTGCATGTAGATTGGTTTCCCTGTATAGTATAAATATATTAATAGGGACCAAATATGCATCATGAAATTTTATGCAATGTCGTTGGAAATTTTTGGGTGTTTTAGGACATCACAATTTTCGTTCAAATACTTGCGCAATTGTTATCTGGGAAGACCACGAGAGAATTTTTGCATTGCAATTTTTTATTTAATTCTATTTTTAAAATTTAGGTACAATCAAGTACTAACCTAAAATTAGATATTTTAGGTGCTATAAAACTATAGTTTTTCTATAATAAGTTTTCATAATTCGTGTACGTACAACATTTATTGTTTTTATTTAATGAGGAAGAGAATACGTTTTTTACTTAAAATCCGAGATCTAATTATAAGCGTACCCTCTGCTTCACCTGTACTACCATGCGCAAAAATATCCGAACGACCTGAATTGCGTTTCGCCTGATGTGCATGCAACCCAACTAACGTACCTGTCTTGCGGGTGCTCTGCTCGCTCCGCGGTATAGTCGTTCGACTATTAAAAATGGATCCACTGCAGACAACTGCTCTTTATGACAATCACTCCAGTTGTAAATTAACACCACGATTTTGCAAATAAAGGGAAACACGTTATTAAGTCCTTAACGTTTATTAAATCCAATTTATTACAATGACATATCTTAAGAATTATCACACTTATTACAGTCTCATATAACAAACTCCGTCACATAAAACATTAATTAATCCTTAAACAACATTTAATATTGTTACAAACAACAGATTTTACTATGGTCCTGTAGAAATTCGAAGTACTTTTGTTCTCTAAATCGTTTTCTCACAATTGCGAAACGTCGTTCCACTGGCGAGCGGATTTTTATTAACTGATTGTAGAACTAACCATATAATACAAACTAAATTAACAGCAGCAAACGCTCTATGGAAACTTCAATATTAACTGCGTATCACCAATATTTTCTCCGCATTTATACCTGAACTAATATTTGTACACATCTTTGAACTTGATATGACAAACACCTTGTTCTCGAATCAAACCGACCACGTGTAGCCGTAGCTAACCAAGCAATTCATTCACGTGTTATAGATACCTGATTATGCCTAAGATTGTCACAGCTGACGAAGTATAAAGATGTGTGAAATATTCGAGATTCCCTCACAAATATCAGAACGGGCAAATCAAATCATATAAATTGCAAATTCTTAAATGATTTTTATTTATTTACTTATTTTTTTACTGAACTAGGAACTTAATAATCACCGTTATGTCCCTAATCACAAGTTCCCAGACTCAGTGCTGTGTGGGACTGACATACGAGGCTGCTTCTGTCGGAGGTTCGAGTCCTTCCTCGGTCAGGGGTATGTGTTTTGTCCTTAGATTAGATTAAGTAGTTCTAAGCCTAGGGACTGATGACCACAGTAGTTTGGTCCCATAGATTTACAAACATTTGATTTTGAGTTACATACCCGGTATCTAAATGGAAGATAACTAAGTGAAGTCAGATGTTAGTAGTCTAATTATTTCACCAGCAGCGGGACGTTTGAATCTGTAATCAGGATATAGTTACGTTACGCGTCACCGGGAATCGAACCCCGAACCTACCGGTGTCCTTTCTAAGCACGAGTGGACGTTAAATCTCAAATGTTAACTCAACAGGAATGACGATGCGTGCGTGTCTGACTAGTAACAACAGCACATATCGTTGTTATAATAATAATAATAATAATTTCGTGTGGCTCAGAGTCCTGGTGTGTGTCATCCAACTATGCGCCACTTCAGAGACTTGCATGTCCCTAACCTGCCCCAATTATCCAACCGGGAAAGGCGACCTACAGTTTAACGTGGAATCCAAACCACGTGTAGTTTATGACACACATTGTTGAGACGTGAATGCTGGGTTGAAACACAGATTGAAAAAAATCTGTGATCTGACCAGTTTTCGAACCCGCGACCCTTCAGTTACCATTCAAGCGCTTTACCCCACGACCACGGCAACACCTTAGCTTGCGTAGATAAGGCACGAAGAGACGTTCAAAATAATTTTTTGTTAGTAGTCCAGTGTGCTCTATCCAGGGCGCAAATGAAATTATGAATATTTTGTGTTGGACCTGGATTCGAATCCATATACGTGCTTTTCGTGGAGACCTAGAGGAGTCGGCAGTCTTGGAGAAAGCAACGAAATGATTCAGCTATATAATGCCGAGAGGGTCGAGTGAGAAAAAGAGGAGATTCGAATTAGAATCCAGCACCATAATTTTTAACGTCTCAAGTTAAATTCAATACGAGACACATGACCGTAAAGGACAAGTGGTTTATAAAATAAAATAAAGTTTTTAATATAAGAAAAGCTTTCGAGCGACAGAGTTACTGGTTGCCGTGTATTCTGCCTGTTACTGGCAACGATAAATCGGCTCTGTCCGAGCTGATGGCGAAATAATTCGTTTTAATACGGATTGTTAACTACGGCGCAACTTGACGTTCTTCACTTGGTGTTACAAGAGGTGAAGTAGACATGATCGTGCCAGTTAAAAATATACACCCATAGGGTGCAATCGAACGCACACATGACAGATTCTAAACTACAACCGATCCACCAGACTACTACGGCAATGTGACGGAAACTGCACTTTTTTTTTCTTAAATAACTAAATGTCTTCTTCCAAGAAAAAAATAAGTATTTCTGCCTCCATGTTTATGTTGACCTGAAAGATCTTATGGCTCCATTGCCGTTTATAACCTAAAATCTTTTCTCTTGTTAATGTTGCCATTTAACTGTTCAAAATAAACCAACAGAAATTAAAAGCATGTCCTATCTTTCGGTAAAACGGGGGGACCATCCTGTCCTCAATATTAAAACATAATACTTTGACTCCTGAACTGAAGGAAAGGTAAAACAATGGCGATATATAAATTTGGCTTCGAAACAAACATATAAGGAATGTTTTGTAAATAAAAATTTCCTTCCTTCCTTGTTATGGTAATGTGTTTAGTAAGAAATTAGCATAATGTTTCTTGTAATGTCTTGTTTTCATCAGCTTGTGATGCTCCGTGGTAAGGTATACCCAGAAATCTTCCAATTTCATGTCCGTGTTTGAGAAAATGTAGTAGACCGATGCCCCCTTTAGCCAGTTGATGGCGTTTCTTTTTGTTTTGGGGAACGGTACGTCTTCTGGGAAAAGAAAATCGGAAGCTGTTATGTAGTTTGGCGACGTTCTGCTGATGGATGCCAATTTCCGTCTTATATACATCCATATTTCTTTGACTTTGTCGCATCCGAATCGGTGTTCTTCGGTATCCAATACGTCGCACGTGATACAAAGTGGTGATTTTGCCAGGTGGAAGTTGTAAAGTTTTGTGTTAGTTGCAATTTTGCGATTTACAACTAAGTACCACGTAGTCTTCATCGTGGAAGGTAAGTTACGACAATGGATATTTTCCCAAATTATCTTCCAGTTGTGAGATCTGTATTTGTCTTCTATGTTGTTTTTCTTTTTATCTTTCATTAATTCGCAGTATATTCTTTAACTTTCTTCTTTGTGACATCGGGGATTCGTGCTTGTAAATAGCTATACTCTAATAGAAAGTATTTCAAGTGATAAAGTCCGTTCGGGACATGTTGTACACTGATGGGTGGACTGAGGTCAGCCGGAGCTATTTCATCCAACAAGTGCGCAACAAGACTGTTGGTACAATTCTTCCATTGTTCAGTAGTTTTAGCGATGTATAACGCCTGTGCCTTCTTACCAATGTCTGTTGAGACCCCCACTTATCGGCGGAAGCGTTAGGGTGTCATAGTGCACTTTGAAAATGTGACCGCGACTGACAAAGTGGCCAAGTGCGGACATGAATTGTTTTGTCATAGTTGCAGGTATGGGCAGGACTTGAGCGACATAATTAAGTTTTGCAGTTAGGCAGATATTGGCTACTGTTACTTTCTGGATTTCATTGAGTTTCCTGATACTGTATGTCTGTGCACAGGCGCGTAGTTTATTTAACAGTGCCTTGTAGTTTGCTGCTATGGTACGACGAATAGTATTGTGAAAGTCAATACCTAGGCACTTGAAAACCGTCAGCTCACGTAGATGTCCAGATGGATGTGGCCCTAAACCACGGCCAAAATTAAAAATTTCAGATTTTGTTCTGTTGAGCAGCGCGCCAGATGCACGTTCATACTGTTGTACGATCTGCAAAGCGGTCTCTATTTCAGGTCTGTTGATGACAAGGAAACCTACATCATCCGCATAGGCCTTGCAAACTAGTTTGTTTCCATGTATTTGTAATCCTTGTAGACGCTGCATCAGCGTGGCAAGCAAGGGTTCAATTGCGATGGAAAAGAGCGCCATAGAAACTGGACAACCCTGTCTAACAGAGCTGGCTACCTCTTATTTTCCTGGTAGGCTGTCCATTGATGATAATTTGGGATGTATTGTTCGTTATCATATGTTGCAAAATAGTTACGAACCGAGGCGGAAAGCCCATCGCATGCATGGTACGGAGGAGATACTGGTGATTGACCCTGTCAAAGGCTTTGTCAAAGTCTAATGATATTATGGCACATTTAAGTTTACAGACATCGGCCGTTGATATGAGGTCGCGGTAGTCGCACAGGGTGTGGAAGAGTCTCCTTTCTTGGTCCACACCCGTCTGGTAGGGTCCAGTTACGCTGTTAATTGTCGATTTAAGCCTGTGTGCTAAAAGTCGAGCAAAGATTTTGTAATCACTGTTTAGAAGAGTGATAGGTCTCAAATTGTCAATTTTTTTTTACTGACGGGATTTTTTGGAATCAAAACTATGATGCCTTCGCGAAATTCTTGTGGGATCCCATTTGTGGGCTCCAACAGTTCGTTACAGAGGAGTGTAATTTTTGTTTTGATCTGATCCCAGAACACTTGGTAGAATTCCGCTGGGATGCCATCCGCTCCTGGAGATTTATTTTTGGCACTTGCCCTAACGGCGTATTCCACGTCTTCTTCGGTCGCCTGCTACGAGTTTCTCTACTTCCGTGTGGTTGACTCTGCCTTGCACATTTTGCAATAGAACATTTTGTGCTCCTTCGTCCACTTCTTTATGAGACATCAAGGCTGTGAAATGGCTTAGAATTGCTTCCTTAATTTGTCTATGTGTGGACAAAGTTGTACCATCTGCCGCTGTTAGTTCTGTCAGTATCTTGCTGCGTCCACGTTTCCTTTCTTGTATGACATGATAAATGGAGGTATTTTCTTGTTGCGCCATGGTTTGGACCCGTGATCGAACTATGTATCCTTCTAGTTGTTTGCGACGCAGGGCCAAAATTTTGGCCTGTATTCTTTTGATTCGTTCGTAGTAACCAGTAGCCGATGTGCCTAGCATGTAGATTTCTCTTAAACAGTGAAAATAAAATTCTATTGTTTTTTGTGCCATGAATATTTATCTTTAGAGTAGTTAATAAAACATCTCCTTATCTTAGGTTTTGGACACTTTAGCCACCATTCTATTGCCGAAGTATAAGAGGCGAATCTGTGCTCGCACTCCCTCCAGGTGTTGAGGAAGGCCTCTTGACATGCCGGGTCTTGTAGGTGTGAAACATTTAATTTCCACAGGCCTCTGTATCTGCATGTGCCTTGTCGTTCCATATTTACGGTACATAAATATGCTGCGTGATCTGAAAAGGCCACTGGCCAAACTTCAGACTGCAGAATATGAGTGCTCAAGGCAGACGTGACATATATCCTGTCCAAACGGCTTGCTGAATGATTGGTGATGTAGGTAAAACCAGGTGCCACTCCATGTTTGTACTCCCACGAGTCAATGAATCGCAGGTCTCGGACAATGCGCTCCAGCTCAATATATTTGTTCATGTTGGGAATTTGATCTTTAGCGCTGAGGACGCAATTAAGGTCACCTCCTAAGATGACGTGTTCGTTGTTAGCACCAAACAGGGGAACAATGTCTTCCTTAAAGAATTCTGCTCGTAATCGTCTATTACTCGACCCAGATGGAGCATAGATATTTATTAGCCTGATGTTATGGAAGGTGCCAGCAATACCTCTACTATTGGGTAATTTCGTAACATCCTTGATAATGATTCCTTCCTTCACAAGTAAGGCTGTACCCATTTCAGAACCCATACCAGGATTAATGAAGGCATTATAGCCTTGTATACAGTCAAGCCTGATGTCTGTTACTTCTTGCAGGAAGGTAATGTCAACGTCTGCTGCATGTAAGAAGTCTTTTAAATGTTGTAATTTTAGCTCACTACGTATCTTATTTAGATTTACCGTCGCAAGCCTATAGGCCTGTAGTGGAATGATTGGTGGCTATACGCAATTTAAGCTTAGAGAATAAGAATGCCCTGACGCGCAAGCCTCCGTTTCCTTCTTCTCTTGGGAGATGAGCCTCTTGACGGACTTTGTTCATTTCCAAGCGGAGCTTCCGTCGGCGTATGAGTCTCTGCTGGTGGGTGCTCTACAGTGTTTGGGACAAAGAGCTGTTCCTTAATACTCTGAATAGGTGTTGGTTGGTCCAAAACTGTAGGTGCGGGTTGTACAAACGTTGGAATAGTTTCCATAGAGGCCACTGGTAGGACGTCAGAGGTTGTCGATTCCGTCGCTTGTATTGCAGGGGCCTCTTCTTGTACGGCTACAGCAGGTGTCGGTGTCTGAGAAGTCTGAGGGAGGGCATGCGCAGTTGGTTCAGTTGTCGCCGTCGTCATCTCTACCTCAGGCACGTCAAGACAAACATTGACTTCGGGGCCGGTGGCAGCGGGGAGACGGCGCGCCGCGGCCGCATACGTCACCGGCAGAGTCGACAACACGGGCGGCCTGGCCGCCTCGCCGGCCGGCAGCTGTACCACGCGCCGCTGCACGCACTCGGCTCTCACGTGGTCCGTAGAGTTGCACGCGGCACACGTCTTAGGCTGGTCATCATACATCACAATTGCTCGGAACCCGCAGACCTAAATGTATGACGGAATATGCTTATGCAAGTCGACTTTCAGCTGTCGCAACCCGTTTAGTACCGGAAAGCGATGGGCAGTAGACCACCTTTCAGCAGTATTACTAATCACTCTACCGTATGGCGAGATCACTGCGTCTATATCGGCACTTGTTATCTCAAAGGGCAGTTCGAAAATGCGCACAGTTCTGATTCCAAGGCCTGCATGAGAAACGAAAACCTTTCCAACATTGCCATCACTATATTTATATTGCATAACTCCACCACAGGATTCGACTATTTTGGCACACATATCGGATCTACCGAGTTTCACAAAAACCACGCTGCTAACAATCGATAGATGGATGCCAATAATGTCTCCGATTCCTATTTTAACGCATCGTTCTAGCCATTCCTCAATATCAAAAGATTTCGGTCGGGCAAATTCTCTTTCAAAAGTAAACTTCAGGGTATCCTTTCTATTCCTTTCAGACATCACTGTTCCGTATTCATCTTCTACATCACGAATAACTGCAGGTCGCTACAGCAAGCGCAGAGACTTACCACGCGGAAGCAGCAAACGGCGCAGCGCACAGCACGGCGTGTGTTTCCTCCACGCTGTCCGCCACAAGACTACTCAGCATATCGATTAGACGCAGTTAAGACAATTTGGTGCTCAATGAAATGATTAACTGTAAGAAAGCACCTGACACAGAAATTATACTAGTCTCATGTTAAGACTTTTTACTCATTTTTGGAAGTAGTTGTCCAACCGTCAAGAAAATGTATTTCTCGACAAATTGACTTCAACATGGTTCGGCGACAGCTTTAACTCGAAATGAATTGGTTTCTACACGCACGGAATCGGTAAACCACCTGAGCATTGTAAGTCACTTTCAGAGTATATGAGAGAATGCCGTCCTGGAAACAGCTAAACACCTTTTGACTGAGTAGTTTTGTTAAGAATTCCCCATTGATTTTCAATCTGGATACCTGTAGATCTGTCAGAGAAGAGCTAAAAATACTTGCTCTCACCACGATTGGCATTGAAAGTTGACAGCACGTTCGTTTCGAAGCCGACTACGTTACCCGAAGGCTAGCGAGGACTTCGGGTATGTGGTTCCTCCTTACTGGCTGACAAGTTAGGACACCAGATCAGGCGTAACTTTAAAAGAAGAAATTGGTTCCAATTTTCGTGTGGAACGAATTTCCTGGACACAAAAATATGAATTAATAACTTTATGTCACACCTTAAGTGAAAATCACTCAGATTATTGAATGGAAATGACATGAAAAATCAAGTGAATTTACCAGCTTAATTCTGTGCTTACCAGGAAGTAACTCCCCGCTCACAGAGTTGCCAAGCGTACTCTGCAATGTTGCCAATTCTCCATTAGACTAGGGACAGGCAGAATACGTTTGCTCGGCGTCTGTGTTCCTCGCGCTGCCTTAGCGCTGACGGAGATAGCGGCTTCGAAGGCGCGGCGCGCAGCCTGCCACTGTGTTGACCGAGAAGAGATATACCCAGCATAGAAGAATAAGTCTTCATCGATTTCTTTAACTATAGCATCATGAGACGTTATTAACATTTTCTGCACAATACTTTTTAATGTTATATACCTGAATACTATTTCCCTTATGATTTTTTTCGTTGGCACCACCTCTGACACATAACTGCAGAAATGTAAAAGATAGAATTACCCTGATTACAAAATGCAAACTTCACAAACATATTTCATAAGTTTCGAGCACATAGTTTCCAATCAGACGAACCGTGCAAATAAATCTTTTCCAGTGATTGAAAAACAGATCATCTGCGAAAAAATTAAGCATCTGAACAATTTCAATGATAATTCGATTCAAGCTTATAAGTGACAGGTGAAGCATTTGTGATAAGAATATGAGACAAGAAAAAAAAGTCGCGAAAGTAATGTTTAGAATATATAATTCATTCTATAAAATCGAAAGGGACCATAAGTATGGTCTACTCGTAAAGATTACAGTGTAACTGCTGGTGATGCTGTTTCAATAAAAGTGAAAAGCATCTGATGAAATGAACTCTCCAGTTTCCAGTCTCCCACAAACAGAGAGGTGCGAAAGAAACAGGAAGAGGTTGCCCTAAGAGTGCGTGAGATGGGATTACTGTATAGTATCTCGCAGTTGGTATAGTTTGTTCGTAGTTCTAGTCTGACGCCCACCGCGGACAATAACAGATGTCACTTTCGGTGACTAACCCGCTGGAAAGCGATCATTTTCATTTTGTTTTAGAGTGAGAAGTGATGTTAAGGCCTTAAAATAGGTCCTGTATTTATCAAATGGTCACCCGATGCAGTTGTTTATCGGCTTTTACTTGAATGTCACGCAGAGAGCGACGTTTAGCTCTGTAACAACCGCTGGCTTCTTAAAATACCACAATAATATGGCCTTGCAGAGGTGGACTGTTTTTGAAATTGCCTTGGAAAGTCTTTCCCTCCAGAGGACTGCACCAGTTCTCGCGAAAACAAGAAGGAAGATTAGCGTTTAACGTCCCGTCGACAGAGTGGTCATTAGAGACGGAAGT
Source organism: Locusta migratoria (assembly GCA_026315105.1). Classification (NCBI taxonomy): domain Eukaryota; kingdom Metazoa; phylum Arthropoda; class Insecta; order Orthoptera; family Acrididae; genus Locusta; species Locusta migratoria. The sequence continues at coordinate 810,164,458 of CM048744.1, read as the reverse complement.
TCATCAGAGGGGACTTCTTTTCCCTAGCTTTTACAGCAGTCTACCTTCTACAAGATCCGATTACAATGAACGTCTGTAGAAGTTCACGATAGTTAAAGGGTTAATTACTCATTTTGCATTTAATATCTGTGTAGGAGCGATTTTACAATCATAGGTCTCATGGAAGAAATGATTTATGTTTCAATTCGAAATATTTTATTAATTTCACCATCCTTACTTCTTCTAATTTTGTTGCCTTACCAACATTCGAAATTTTCATGTTAACTAGGTAAACCTGGCTACGCTTTACTGTAGCTCAGTCTGGTATGAAATTAATGGGACAGTAAGCAAAAGTATTCTTGCTAACGTAGACGTACCGAGAAAATACATCAGTCTAATGAGAACATAATATTTTGTTCTCCTTTTCCTACTTACACATTGAAATGGGTTACCAAATCTGGAATGTGGCATATATAGTAGGCTATTATGCTATGTTTAAAATTGGGTTCGAATTGTTTTCAATCTGGATGATTGTAATGTTCAAATAGAATTTTCCGTCGTTGTTCTTACAAAACATTTGTTATTATTTTGAAATTATAGCATGAATAAAATTAAATTTCAAGTTTAGGTCACGTGATCAAAAACGCTCTGGTGATTTCACACAACACGAGGAAGAAGAAGCCATATGCGTGTTAGAGCAGTGTTAGCGAAGGTTACTAAATTTTTCCTGACTTTTTCTGTGTACAATTAAGTTACTTGTGATAGAAAACGCATTTATAACTTTTTTGTAAGAAGGGAGAAAATTATGTGAAGTCTGATAGTGAAAAAACCTTCCGAAAGTTGATGCGCTTAAGGTATCTTAGTTTCTCGACAATAATCCAGATTTTTACGTACCGTAAGTAAGAAAGGTGAAAGTTGCATTTAAAGTAAAATATACGTATATTTGTTTATGTCAACAGACAGACTCTAGTCCAAAGATACAAACTATTACACACCATAAACGTGTGTAAATATGGATTGCGTCTTAGATTAAGTCTTCGTTTTTCTACGAAATGCATTTCACATTTAAATTAACTCTGTTATAAAAGCCACTGCAAAAATTACGCGGTAAGAGCGCTACTACGTCGTTACATTTCCGATTCCGATTAATTCATGTGTATACGCAATTTAATCTTGCGCGCTAGCCACTTTCCACAAATTACTATGCATTTTTCTCGTGCTGTTTGGTTACAAAGAAATTTGTCAAGTTAAATCGGAACTTGTTAGGCTAAAGAAGAATGAAATTAAAAGGATAACTATCTTGGCTTACGTGCCAAAATTAAAATATTCCAAGAAAAAATGTTGAAGTTTCGAATAGCCTTAATCAGTTCCACATAAGCTTGGTAGCGATGCGGTTCAGTATCGTTCATAAATTTTTCATTCCGTGTTCAAATCCAGTTGGTTTCAGTATATGCGCTAAAAAGGCGTTTATGAGACAAATTGTTGATGTCTTTATCATATACCGAAACACTGCCTCACCGAAGTAAATATTGAAAAGACAACCATAATGCAATTTGTGCTTTCACCAACTACGTTTGTAAACGACTTAAAATACAAATATATCGTGAACACCTGTTTCACAAATGTAAACATCAGTTCACTGATGTGTACACAGTAATACTATACAACTGCCGGCCGCGGTGGCCGATGGGACTGAGGCGCTTCAGACACCGTCTGCACGGCCACTACGGTCGGGGGTTCGAATCCCCCCTCGAGCATGGATATTTGTGCCGTCCTTAGTTGTAGCTAGTTCATAAGTAGTTTGTAAGTTTAGGGACTGATGACCCCGTAGTTAAGTCCCAAAAAAAACTATACAATTTTGCGGCTGCAGAGCATGATTCTTAATACCGGTTGTGAACTAATAGAATAATAATTGTTGTACGGAGTGTTTACTTACATCAAAGTAATCCTCCTAAAATTAAACGCACCAAGTGACCGCTATCTGATTAGGATCTCTACGAGGGAGAATAAACTACATTTTATGCGTTTATCATTGCTTGGAACATGAAAAAAACATATTTTCTAGATTTTTATAGATTTATTTTTACAGTTCGGCACTACGCAATATTTATAGACCTTTTCCCAAAATACGAATGCACAGACAATATACCACTGTTAGTGAATGTTACAACAGTTGTTTGTTTGTTAAACTTATGGAACTTAACTACGGGGTAACCAGTCCCTAAGCTTACAAACTACTTATCTACTACCTTATACTAAGGACGGCACAAATATCCATGCCCGAGGGGGGATTCGAACCCCAGACCATTGTGGTCGTGCAGACCGTGACTGGAGCGCCTCAGTCCCCTCGGCCACCGCGGACGGCTTGTTACAACAGTAGGAGCACACCATGTGGGTTGAGTTTACAGGCATCACATGACTCAAAAGAAGCATTTTAGCTGGATTTCAAACTATATTTGAATTCCATTTCCATTTGTTTTTAAAGAATTTAAACTGCAATTGACGAGGAAAACAAGTCATGTTATGAAATGTTCAAATGTTTGTAAATATTTGGGACTGAACTGCCGCGGTTATCAGTCTAGGCTTACAAACTGCTTAAACTAACGTAATGTAAGGACAACACCACACAGACACACACACACACACACACACACACACACACACACACACACACACACACACTTGCCCGAGGGGCGACGCTATTTCCGACGAGGAGCAACCGCGCGCTCCGCAGCAAGGCGCCTTAGAGCGCTCGGCCATTCCACCGCAGCTCATGTTATGAGCGTAAGATGACATGATCACCCATTTAAGATGATTACCAGAGAACAGTCAAATACCCTGTTGTCCTTGAGAAAAGCATTTGCTTTCTGAATTCTGTCTACCATTCCCCATTCTCTCTCTCTCTCTCTCTCTCTCTCTCTCTCTCTCTCTCTCTTACGATCTGCCTATGTCTCTTCGCCCTCTTCTACCTCCTCCAGCTCCTCCTCTTCCCTGTGTCTATCCCGCAATCCTGTTCGTCCTATACATCCTTTCAACCTGTCTTCCCTCTCTTCTTCCTTTCTCTCTCTCACCGTCTCCTCTTCCTTTCTGTCTCTCTTTACCTCGTCATAGATTCTGGGAATTAAGGAAATAAAAACTTAAGGACTTCATAGGATTATGTGATTAGAAGGTGACAAGGAAGCTTCTCTTAAAGATAAAGAAAGCGAAATAAAGAATGCAAGAAGCAATGTTATTTACAGACTTTATTACTAAGATGTTTTGATTTCCACTGCTGACCATATCGTAATACTAGATGTTGTGACATTGTAGTTTAGCGTTGTACGAGTGTTACTGCAAATAAACCATTTAACCGAAACGTCTATATAATGTGAAACCTTACTACTTTTATGTGTCATTTCTACCATAAAACCGGATCGGTACACAGGCCAGAAGTTGGTATTATTTTAAAACTTCGATTCAGTAATCATTATTGGAGATTTCAGTGCTCAATAGAAAGGAAACATCACTCTTAACGGCAACGTGTAGAAATGACGTATCATGTAAGTTTCTGTTGCCTCCAGGTATAATTAGTATTAAATTCGGTATTTCACTTTTCGTTTTCGACTATTTGAATTTTGACTGCTCAGTGATACAATGGCGAAAGTGTATAGTTTCCATGTCTGTTTGTCCTTCTGTTTTTGATGTGATTTCCTGAAATTATTCTAGGCAAATGGCAACATGGTTCCTTTTCAAAAGCATAGCCAATTTCCTTCCACATTCTTAACGAAACAATCCCCAAATAACCACGACGTCGACAGGATATTAAATCCTAATCCTCCTTTTCTGGTTTCGTAAATTTTACGTGATACTCAACAAAGTCGATGAACAGGTGAATTGGACGCCAAGTTAATATGAACAGGGTCTACTCTAAAAGCGTTACTTAGAGGTTTTAATGGGCTTTAAGATGAAATTACAGTAGGCTTTGACCACTGAGTTATATTCGACTGCAAGTTAGTAAATATGGGGATGTAGTGGACCCAAACGCTCGAGTTTGCGTCTACCAACTGGCCTTTCAACACTTTTAAAAATGACACCTCTCTTATGATTTTATCCTTACTGGTACCCTGCCTACATCTAAATAAACAGAACATTAATAAATAAAATGCCTTCTTTACTTAATAAAAAAAGTAAATAGTTCTTTCTTTGATGCCTTCATTGGCATCGACGTCATAAGCCTTCTTAATTTTCATGCTGGTTTTGGTTTTTCTTAAAGTTGGTGTACATACTTTATTACAGAAGGATTGAAATTAACACAAAATAATTTTTCTTTTCTTCGAAGTAATGTAAATCTTCAAGAAAAATAATCGAGAAAATAAGACACTTCCATTTAATATAAACAAAGCTTTGTCTCTGATGACAACATAATTTAGTATCGTGTCCAGTTTCCATTTTCCTCTACAACTGCACTTAGCCGCCGGGGAACAGAGGTAACTAGTTTTCTTACAAACCCACTGTTCTGCGACAGCTCTTCCCATGCATCCTGAACTGCTTCAGATAGCGCTGCCTTCGTTGCTGGCGTAGGTCTTCGGCTGCTAATAATCTTCTCCATCTCTGCACACACGTGCTGTATGGGATTGAGGTCAGCATCTTTGGGAGGCCAGTCCTACACATCAACGTCTCCGTTCACTCGAAACCACTGTTTCACACAATTTGCGGTGTATTCCGGGGAACGGTCATGTTGGAATATTATTATGCCTTCCAGAAACGTCTCACGAACAGAGGGAAGCATTATGTTATCTAGTATTTCACAGTAGTAACTACTGGTAGGCGGACGGTCCAGTTCCCACAGAATGCCGCAACCATTTGCCGACATCCATCCCCAAACTGTGACAGCAGATCGGCCATACCTTTGCCTCTGATGGACGAAAACACATGGACGAAACACATGGACAGAACCCTTTGGTGCTGTGGAAAATACCTTCTCTGCTCCCAGAATGAAATTGGTTTGCTTACGTATGCCAGATGCCAGTACGAAGTTTAATCTGGCAGTCTTATGTTGTTCTGTCAACATTTCCTTTATCGCCGATTTTTGTCCATAACTTCCTTCCTCGATGAGACTACGGTGGATGGTCTATCTACTTACAGGTAGTTGTAGAACGTTCCTAATTTCGGTGCTGGTGCGGAATGAGTCTTCATCACTGCAGCGGAGTATATCATTGTCTTGCTCCTTTGTCATAGTGCTTGGACGTCCGGGGCGACGATGACTGTTAACATGGCCTTCATCTGCCATCCTCTTCACCCACAGGTGTATCGTGGATTTGCTGTATCCTAGAGCACGGGAAATGGCGCTGATACTGTATCCCACTTGATAAAGTGCAAGAATACGACATTTATCAAAGCTCTTGAGTTGTGTCATTTCGCAAGTAAGCACCTATCGTCAAGGCAAGAGGAAGCAAGTGCCATACGATGTGGAAACACTTTCTTTGCCTCATAAGTCAAATTCATTCCCAACTACTTGCTCTGAAAAAGCTTTCATAAACAAGTTCCTAGTATTATTACGAATATCGTTGAAATGAATTTTGTCTCTAAATTTCATACGTAGTAATACTGACAGTGTTTCTGAGATTAAAAGTAAAATTTAGATTATCCCGGCTATCGTATCTTCTTAAGAAAGTGTTTTACCTCACGTATGACATTATACCAGTCAGTAAGGCGATTGTATTCGAATGGAAGCTTTGCGTGGTAATCTGTCATAAATCGACTCAAATCCCGTCATGCCTACTAATTTTAATTCGTTGTAAACAAAGTATTCTTTTTTGAAGAGTCAACGTAAATGTAGCGTTCCAAGTATTCATAACACATTATACATTTTTGCATACGCCTTCCGATACTCGGTCGAGGAAGGCAAGGAAAAAAATACACCTCAGTTTCAGCATTAACTCTGCCTTCGGTTGATAATCGTTTTGCATTTTTATCTGTACCGCACTTTATGGTCTTTATTTCAGCTGATGATTTCCATAGCTACAGAAACACAACTTATGATACTTCTTACGGCAAAATACTTATGCTATCAGACGAAAAGATTAATCTGGCCCAGACCTCATCCTACACTGACAACGAGCTTTTCTTATTAAGGAAATTTGAGAAAAACGATATGTCTGGCCCGGTAATCTCGGGGTAAAGCGTTTGACCAGAAACCGAGGGGTCCCGAGTTCGATCCCGAGTCGGGCCTCGGATTTAATTTAAGTCTGCGTTTTATTCCGGCCTTCACCTCTTAACGATGTGAGGAGTCGCCAGAAACGACACGTGGTTCGGATTTCACGATAAGCTGTAGGTCCCATTTCCCCGGTTGGATAACTGGGGTAGGCTAAGGACACGCAAGTCGCCGAAGTGGCGTGCAGTCGAAAGACTTGCACCAGGCCAATGAGCCACACGAAATTTTAGCACGTTTTAAGAGGAAATGAAATTCCTTCGCAAAATTTCTTAACAGCGTGAACTAGTCGTTTGTGAATCAATTACCGGGTTTATTTCTCTGGTTAGAAAGTAAATCTACCAGGAGGTAAGGACGAGAGAAAGGTCTCGTACTGGAAGGTCAGGCAATTTTATTTCAGTAAGTACAAAAATCAAGTAAAACAAACAATGAAGTTGCAGTTTAGGTCAAGCATATACAGAAATGTAAGCCGCAGTACAAGTAAATACTGGAATCCTTATGCATTGCATACACGCGCAATGAGTGTTGTAGTGTTGTTATGGTGCCAAATAATCCAATTCCTTACTTCCCGGTAAGAAAGAGCAGAGGTTAACAGTCTTCACTACATCATACTGCTTCAGCTGACGGGACTAACAAGGAGAGGGTCTGACATGTGTATATTTTTAACTGGCTACTTCACCGCTGGTAACACCAAGTGAAGAACGTCAAGTTGCACGGTTGCAATCCGTATTAAACCGAATTATTTCGCTATCAACTCTGACAGAGCCGATTTATCGTTGCCAGTAACAGGTAGAATACATGGCAGTCAGTAACTCTGTCGCTCGAAAGCTTTTCTTATATTAAAAACTTTATTTTATTTTATAAACCACTTGTCCTTTACGGTCATGTGTCTCGTATTGAATTTAACTTGAGACGTTAAAAATTATGGTGCTGGATTCTAATTCGAATCTCCTCTTTTTCTCACTCGACCCTCTCGGCATTATATAGCTGAATCATTTCGTTGCTTTCTCCAAGACTGCCGACTCCTCTAGGTCTCCACGAAAAGCACGTATATGGATTCGAATCCAGGTCCAACACAAAATATTCATAATTTCATTTGCGCCCTGGATAGAGCACACTGGACTACTAACAAAAAATTATTTTGAACGTCTCTTCGTGCCTTATCTACGCAAGCTAAGGTGTTGCCGTGGTCGTGGGGTAAAGCGCTTGAATGGTAACTGAAGGGTCGCGGGTTCGAAAACTGGTCAGATCACAGATTTTTTTCAATCTGTGTTTCAACCCAGCATTCACGTCTCAACAATGTGTGTCATAAACTACACGTGGTTTGGATTCCACGTTAAACTGTAGGTCGCCTTTCCCGGTTGGATAATTGGGGCAGGTTAGGGACATGCAAGTCTCTGAAGTGGCGCATAGTTGGATGACACACACCAGGACTCTGAGCCACACGAAATTATTATTATTATTATTATAACAACGATATGTGCTGTTGTTACTAGTCAGACACGCACGCATCGTCATTCCTGTTGAGTTAACATTTGAGATTTAACGTCCACTCGTGCTTAGAAAGGACACCGGTAGGTTCGGGGTTCGATTCCCGGTGACGCGTAACGTAACTATATCCTGATTACAGATTCAAACGTCCCGCTGCTGGTGAAATAATTAGACTACTAACATCTGACTTCACTTAGTTATCTTCCATTTAGATACCGGGTATGTAACTCAAAATCAAATGTTTGTAAATCTATGGGACCAAACTACTGTGGTCATCAGTCCCTAGGCTTAGAACTACTTAATCTAATCTAAGGACAAAACACACACCCCTGACCGAGGAAGGACTCGAACCTCCGACAGGAGCAGCCTCGTATGTAAGTCGCACAGAGAACTGAGTCTGGGAACTTGTGATTAGGGACATAACGGTGATTATTAAGTTCCTAGTTCAGTAAAAAATAAGTAAATAAATAAAAATCTTTTAAGAATTTGCATTTTATATGATTTGATTTGCCCGTTCTGATATTTGTGAGGGAATCTCGAATATTTCACACATCTTTATACTTCGTCAGCTGTGACACTCTTAGGCATAATCAAGTATCTATAAGACATGAATGCATTGCTTAGTTAGCTACGGCTACAGGTGGTTGGTTTCATTCCAGAACAAGGTAGTTTGTCATATCAATTCAAGTTCCAAGATGTGTACAATATTTGTTCAGGTATGAATACGGAGAAAATGTTGGTGATACGCAGTTAATATTGAAGTTTCCATAGTGCGTTTGCTGCTGTTAATTGAGTTTTTATTATCTAGTTAATAAAAAATCCGCTCGCCAGTGGAACGACGTTTCGTAATTGTTAGAAAACTATTTAGAGAACAAAAGTACTTCGAATTTCTACAGGACTTTAGGATTTCCGATACTATAGTAAAATCTGTTGTTTGTAACAATATTAAATGTTGTTTAAGAATTAATTAATGTTTTATGTGACGGAGTTTGTTATATGAGACTGTAATAAGTGTGATAATACTTAAGATATCTCATTGTAATAAATTGGATTTAATAAACGTTAAGGACTTAATAACGTGTTTCCCTTTATTTGCAAAATCGTGGTGTTAATTTACAACTGGAATGATTGTCATAAAGAGCAGTTGTCTGCAGTGGATCCATTATGAATAGTCGAACGACTATACCGCGGAGCGAGCAGAGCACCCGCAAGACACGTACGTTAGTTGTGTTGCATGCACATCAGGCGAAACGCAATTCAGGTCGTTCGGATATTTTTGCGCATGGTAGTACATTAAAAAGTCTCAAAGTTTTCTTCATTGATTAGTAACCTGTTTCAGAGCCAAACTGCCAGTCTAAAACCTTCTGTATATAAGGGCTGAAACAAATGACCTCTTCATGTCTGAATGTACACAAAGTGTGGAACTCATTGCATTTTACGTGCCGCCAACTGTCTTAAAAACTGGACATACGATTTCTTCTACCTTGTATCGCATGCAGGAATTCATCTGCAATGTTTTATACCATTAAACAATGGCTCAGCGGGTGGAACAAATCTACCGTGACGCGGAGGCTCAGACATCACAATGCAAAGGACTTCTCAATCTCAATAAGAGGTTTCAGCGTGCCGGGATAGCTCAGTCGGTAGAGCGCTCGCCCGAGAAAGGCAATTGTCCCATTTTCGAGTCCCGCTTCTGGCACACAATTTTAATCTGCCAGGAACTTTCATATCGGCTCACACTCCGCACAGTGACAGTTTCATTCTGGAAATATCACTTACGCTGTGGCTAAGCCATGTCTCTACCATTTTATTTCTTCTAAGAGTGCTAATTCTGCAAGTTTCGCAGGAGAACTGTGAAGTTTGAAAAGTAGAAGGCGTGGTACTGGCAGAAGTAAAATTGTGAGAACGAAAAATGTTCAAATGTTTATAATTCTTATGGGACCAAACTATGTTGGTCATCAGTCACTAGACTTACAAACAACTTAGACTAAGTCAAACTAACCACAGAGACATCCGACGAGCTGTAGAAAGGCACACATAAGAGAATAAACAAAAAATGAAGCTTCGGCTGTTAAGCCTTCATCTGCTATAGAGAACGCACACACACACACACACACACACACACACACACACAAACCCAACCTCCTTTCTGCGGCTCGTCGGTCTTCTTTGTGGTGAATAGCAATCTATCTTTTCCAAAATATTAATATTACTACTAATAATAATAAAATAAATATTGTAGTATAGTTAAGAGGCAGTATATAATGATCAGTTTAGTATTAAAGCTCATGTTAAGAATAATACTGATTAGATTAAAGCTGTGAATTTAAGGTCCATAGTAGGAGCCATAGGGGTTAGTGATAGTTTTTATTCTGAAACAGAAGCCATTTCTACTTTCCATTCTTGGGATGAAAATGAAGTTGGTGATAATAGTAAGGATGAAACCATATTTCGTTACTTGTTTAATGTAGAAGGTGATTCTCTGTGTTTTGGGGCCTGTCAGCCATGTGTGAGAGGACAAGTACATACAGTTTACTTTCCTGATATGCCAAAAGTAGGAAATTTTGATGAAGATGATGGTCTAGCCAATATAGCATCTTTATAGATGATGTTGACGATGATTTTGATAGAATCTTAGTGTTTGACCGACTAAAACAGCATATTAGTCTTTATAAAGCATACTTGTTAGAGATTCTACACGGAATTATAGGTAAGAGTTAGGATGTCGTATCAGTCTCAAAAATAAGGGAGGAAATCCATTAAGGTATTTTCTACAAATTATGGAAACAACGAGATTCATGGTAACAGAGTAACTAAGAGACGAATGTTAATATTGTCTGTTTGTGGAATAGACGCAACATGTACTGAAAATAAAGAAACCAGTACACGTAAAGAGAAATCTGCTGTGACTGCGAATAGTAATCTGTGCACAAATTGAGATATAAGAAAAAAATTAACTAGTTAAGAAGGAAGTAACAGTTGTAGAATGAAAGGATATGTTATTGTTTTGGTCTTCAGTTCAAAGACAGGTTTGATGCAGCTCTCCGCGCTACCTTGTACCGTGCAAGCCTCTTCATGTCTCAAGAATAACGGCAGCCTACACCCATTTCAAACTGCTAACAGTATTTTTCTGTCGGTCTGCAATTTTTACCCCGCACACTTCCCTGTAATGCTAATTTGTCGATTCCCTGGGGTCTCAAAATGTATCCTACGAATCGATCTCTTCTCATAGTCAAGATTTGCGAGAAAATTCTTTTCTCTCCAATTCTGTTTAGTACCTCCAAACTAGTTACGCGATTATACCCACCTAGTCGTAAGCATAGTTGTGCTGAATGGTCGCGTGGCCAGAGGCATGCTACGGACTGGGTGGTCGTTCCCGCCAGAGGTTTCAGTCCTCCCTATGGCATGGGAGTGTGTGTTGTTCTTAGTGTAACTTAAGTCTACAGACAGATGACCGTAGCAGTTTGATCCAAATGATTTACAAACATTTGATCTTAATTATGTATCAAAAGATTCTAGCAACTGTATTTCATCTCCTTTCCGTCCACATTTCATTAAAGACAAATGTTTTCATAAATGACATCCTAACAATTATATTGACCCGTGTGAATACTTCGCACCTTTAGTGGAATGACAAAAAAGGTGTGAAAAATGGAAGAAAAGTTGAATGTTCACGCATAGCTTTCTTCAGAATCAATCAATGCAAATATTTAAAAGCGCAAATGATAGAGCTTGATCCGCTGAGTGTTGTTAGGTCAAAAAGAACTGCGTACCTTAATTATAACCGAAAATAACGTAAAACAAACCAATTAAAATATTCAACGCAAGGACAGAAGCTTACCACATTTACATAAAAATAAATGGTGGAGAGACTTAAGTTTATTCGGATATTTGATGACAAATCTGGGAAGGAATACCTTTCGTTTAAATTAAAAATGAAGGAAATCAGTCGGTTAGAACGGCCTGACGTACTGACTTTAGTTTACAGCAAGAATATCTTCGTAAGAAATATATAGAACGGAATCGCATTTGAGTATAGAAAAAGGCGAGAGTTATGTAAATTATGATTCTTGATGACAAATCTGTGGATGAATACCTTTCTCGTTGACTGACTTAAGTTTTCGTAGATTCTTTTAATATAATAGATGTCAAATTTTACTTCTGCAGATGTGTTTCTCAGCCTATAACCATACTGCATTTTATATTTTCTTTATTTCAGCTGTCAGAAATAATTTTGCCATCAAAACAACAAAACTCATCTACAACTTTTATTGCCGCGTTACATTTATTTCCTTCTGTATCACGTGATTATTTTAGACTACATTCAATTGCCCTTGTAAACGTTCACCATATAACCTACTTTCAAGGCACTGTACATTCAACTGCTCTTCCAGGCCCTTTCCTGTGACTGACAGAATTACAGTGTCATCGGGAAACCGCTAAGTTTAAAATTTTGAACATAGCTGCTATTGTCATAGACCGTTACAACGTCAAAGGATAAAAATGCAGCCCTTAGCCGCAAATTAAACATTATTTAACCTGATTTCGGTAATGACTATGATTGCCTTCATCAGAAATTATAAAATAATACAAGTCACATAATTTTTTTATTATGTGACTTGTTCTGTTTTATAATTTCTCATGAAGAAACTATCAGAAATTATAAAATAAAACAATTCACATAATAATTTTATGTGTTATGCGACTTGTTTTAGTTTATAATTTCTGATGAAAGCAATCATAGTCATTGCCGGAACCAAGTTAAATAATTTTTTCATTTGCGACCGAGGACTGTATTTTTATCCTTTGTTACCAAAGTTTAATTTAACCTCCCTGGTCTTTGATTCCTTCTCCAAATTTCTCTTTGCATTCCTTCACAGCATGCTCAATATACAGATTGAACAACATATGGGAAATGCTAAAATCCTGCCTTACTCCCTTCCCGATCACTGCGTCCCTTTCTTACTTTTTGACTGTTATGTAAGTTGAATATTACTTGTCGTTCCATACACTATACGAATCATTGGATAGCCACCATCAGACAGTAAATACCGAACTATAGCATCCCATTTAAAAATATTGTTGACCTTCATATCTCTGAAGCGACCTCTTCTAGCAACAAAAACCAACGCCGTATTCTGGCCCCTGTTGTCCTATACATCTTTTGTCCCACAAACTTTTCAACTCCTATCATTCTTTCGGGGCCATTCTTGGTGGCAATAGGTGGCGGCTCACCCTGTATAATGCTCAACAATAACAAAACAATGCACACTATAAAATTGTGATCTTACAGGAAATAAATTGAGACAAAACCCAGTTGTAGTTAAAATACTCCAGTTACGTGAAAGGTAATCTTAAAAGACAACAAGTGTCAAGACATGTAACTTTTGCAATATGCAGAGTTTACAGCGTGCTTCGAGTTTAATTTCCGATATCTACTATATTTGTGTAATAAAAGTATACTGTTGAAATTGTGATAAAGGTTTCCAAAAACAATATACGATTCATCGCGTTCGTTTACTGAATAATAGTCCATGTATAAGACTCAAAACTGAGCCGTGTACAGTTTCTGCCACGGACTTTACTGTAGTTTTTCACGCGGCCGCAACTGCAACAAATAACGTCGCTCTCCCGCTCTTGACCTCTCCCGGCTTCGGAGGCTCCCACACGGTAGAACGGACGCAGTAGCCAGGCAAACACGAAAATGGCATGAAAAGCAAAACCGCAGGGTCCGGCCGCTGTGTTGTTGTAATGAATTGTCGGGGAGCGCACTGGGACGCAACGGATTTATGTGCGCGTATCACGTGACTTGTGTGTGGGGGGAGGCACCGCCAAGCGTAGGGGCGCGTGGTTCCGGTCCAGGCCGCCGAGCGGCGCAGCATGCGTGCAGCGCGTGTGTTCCACCCGTGCTGCGAATGCAGCACCACAGCCAGTGTCTCTTTATTCTGCTATAGACTTCTGTAACATACATGCACACAGTACATCATTAGTCACTTTGGAGGGTCTTTCCCACATTGAAACTCCCCATCCGTCCCATCGTTTGCTATGCAAATTTACATGGACACACACTCCACCAAAGTTGTATGACTCTCCAGATTCTTGAATGGCATCTACTCTACACCCCCTTCGTGTTCTGATTACTGTGCGCCACAATAGCCTTTACCAACGCACAAAGTCCTCATATCTCAGTACTCACGATGAACATCTTCAAATTACCTACAGTATCCATACATTCGCCTCCAACAGTCCTATTGCGTCCCATAGCCTTCCGAGTGTGTATCCGCACCTCTACATATACGAGGCGCGTCCAGAAAGTAAGTTCCGTTTGTTAATAAAATGAAATTGTACACGGACACAGAAGAAATTTTTATTGCACAAAATTCTACAACTCTTAAACTACTTTTCTACATAACTGCCGAAATTTTGCAGGCATTTGTCATAGTGTGGCACCAGATTCTTCTTCATAGAAATCAGCCGCCTGTGTCTTCAACCATGCAGCAGTGATCGTGAAATTTGGGGGAAGTCCATAGCGAGAGCACTGTAACCAAAGGTGGACGCCTACTTCGTTCTTCATCGTGCACATCACTACGCCCACCATTGAACTGTCGGACCCGTCTTCTCACCATCGAATCACTCATCTCATTTGGTCCGTAAACATCGCTAATTTGCCGATAAATTTCACTTGATTTCACTTTCCTCACATTCAGAAACCGAATCACCTTCCTGGTTTCACAGGCGGCGGGATTTAAAAAAATGTTCAAATGTTTGTATAGCTTAAGGGACTTAAATACGGGGTCATCAGTCCCTAAACTTACAAACTACTTACGAACTAGCTAATACTAAGGACGGCACAAATATCCATGCCCGAGGGGGGGATTCGAACCCCCGACTGTAGTGGTCGTGCAGACAGTGACTGGAGCACGGCCGGCACGGGATTTTTAATCAACGCCGACATTTCAAACAAGCAAAACAAAGCGCACGTAACTGACAGCCATCTCCAAATAGCACACCTCCTTCTCCTTGATACTCATCGTCTACAGCGCATGTGCGGAACTGCAATCGCAGCGCTGCAGCGGAGATAAATTGAAACGGAACTTATTTTCTGGACGCGCCTCGTACATACCACCAACTCTCCACTTGCACACATTTCTAAATCTCTCTCAAATGAATTCCTCTCCTCCCCTCCAAACCAAGGACAATGATTCGCCATATCCCGATAATACGGATTTTGTATGCACGCAACCCTGTCTATACCCTCTACGCTCCCTCTACCTCCATTCTTCCTGACATTCAGAGATTCCTTGTTCCCTTACAGCAACTACTGTCTCCCCACGAACTCATACTAGTCCATCCTCTTCATCATTTCTCTCTCTGCCTTTCCATTCCTTTCCTTTCACCAACAAAAGTTTGCGCAAATATAAAAATGTTCCATCTCAAGAATTTGTGAGCTTTTAAACTACGCACGAAGACAGGCCTGTCATTTCTACATTATCTGGTTAATATCTGTTTGTTCTGCGACGGTCGACATAAACGATCGGTGAATTTCAAGATAGTCTTCCAAAGAGATATACTCAATCGTGCGAAGGCAGTGCGAGCCGTACGGGAGTAGCCGAGCGATCTGGAGCGCCACGTTACGGATCGCGCTGCCTCCCACGTAGGAGGTTCTAATCCTCTCTCGGGAATGGATGTGTATGTTGTCCTTAGGTAAGTTTAACTTAAATTGTTTGTAATACTAAGGACTGACGACCAACGTAGTTTCGTCCCATAGCATTACAAACATTTTTGAGTTAGTGCGAGCATGGGTGCTTTCTTTAACATTTCACTAGCGACTGTTGCTGTTGTTGTTGTCTTCAGGTCACATAATGGTTTAATACAGCTCTCCACGCTACCCTGTCGTCTGCAAGCGTCTTCATCTGAGAATAAGAACAGCAACATACATCCTTTTTATCTTACTGTACTCCCTTGGTTTCCCTCTACGATTTTTACTCCAGTCACTGCCTCTAATGGTAAGTTAATGAGTCCTTGATGTTTCAGAGTGTTCCCACCAATCTATCGCTTCTGTTAGTCAAGGTATGCTAGGAACTACTTTTCTTCCCAATTCTTTTGAGCACGTCCTCAGTAGTTACGTGATCTAGCCATTTGATCATCACTCGTCTGTAGCACCACCTTCCAAACGCTTTTTGCCTTAACTATTTATCGGCCACGTTTCATTCCCATACAATGCTTCACTCAAGTCAAAAACGTTCAGAAAGGACTTCGTAACAATTAAATTAATATTATATATCAACAAATTTCACTTCTTAAGGAACGCTTTTCCTCCCATAACCATTCTGCATTTTATATCTATTTTACTTCGAACATCAGAATTTATTTTGCTACCCAAATCAAGTAATATTATTGCCTCGTTACCTAATGTAATTACTTCAGCATCGTATGATTTCTGACACCACAATCCATTACTCTTACTTTTTTTTAATGTTCATCTTACACCCTTCTTTCAAGAAACTGTCTATTCTTTTCAATTCTTCTCCCACATATTTTCTGTATCTGGCAGAATTACTATGTTATCGGAAACTTCCAAAATTTTTATTTCGTCTGCCGGAGCTTTAGTACCTTCTCCAAATTTCACCTTGTATTACTTGACAGGATGCTCAATCTACATATTGGATGACATTGCTGAAAGGCTACAATCCTCTCTTACTTCATTTCCAACCAACTGTCTGGTTATTGTACATACAAGTTGAATATAACTCTTCGCTTTCTGTATTTTATCACTGACATCTTCAGAATTTGAAAGAATGTATTCCATACAACATTGTCAAAAGATTTGTCCAGATATTCAATTGCTAAAAACGTAGGTTTACCTTTCCTTAACCTATCTTCCAAGATAAACCCTGATATATTGCCTCTGGTGTTCCTACATTTCTCCTAAATCCAAACTGATCTTCTCCACAGTATGTAAATAATTCGTGTTATAGTTTTCCATCCATGACTTGTGATAGTAATTTTCACATTTTTCTGCACTTGCTTTCTTTGGAATTACTATGTTCTTCTTGTGGTGGGAGGGTATTTCCCCTGTCTCATACTACTTGCGTTCAGGTAGAACAATTTTTTATGACTCTCTCTCTGCTAATTATATCAGCAGTTCAGACGGAATATCATCTACTCCAGGAGCCTTGTTTCTATTCAGATCTTTTAGTGCACTCTCAATTTCTTCTCGCAACATCGTATCTCCTATCTTTTCTTCCTCTACTGCCTCCTTCATTTCTAGAACACTGGTTTCAAGTTTATTTCCTTTTTATATGCCCTCTACATATTTCATCCACATTTCAGTTTTCCCTTCTTTGCTTAGCAGTGGTTTCCATCTTTCTTGATATTCATACCGCTGTTTTTCTTGTCTCCAAATGTCTCTTTTATTGTCCTGTAGGCGGTATCTATCTTTGCCCCTAGTCATAGATTCTTCTACAGTCTAGCATTTTTTACCTATAGCCACACCTGATTAACCAGTCTGCACTGCCTGTCAACTTAATTTTTCAGATGTCTGTACTCCCTCTTACCTGCTTCACTTGATGCATTTTTATATTTTTTTCCTTTCATCACTTACGTTCAGTATCTTATGTGTTATCCAGGAATTTCTATTAGGCCTTGTACTTCTGCCTATATGATCTTATGTGGCTTTTACTCTATCAGAGCTATCCATTCCTCTTCTACGGTATATTTTCCACCTGATTCGTTCAGTCATTGCCTAAGGCAATCTCTACAACTATCAACCACCTCTAGTTCTTTCAATTTGTCCAGACTGCATCTCCTTGATTTTCTACCTTCATGCAGTCTCTTAAGTTTCAGTGTACAGTTGACGACCAATAATTTGTCGTCAATGTCTCTATCTGGCCCTGGTTATGTCTTACAGTTTAAAAGCTGATTTCTGAATATATATCTTATTTTATATAGTCAATCTGGTAATTTTCAGTGTCTCCTGGTCTCTTCCACGTAGTTTCTTTCATGATGATTAAACCAAGTGTTTGTCATAATTAAATTGTGCTCCGCACAAAATTCTACCAGGCGTTCACCTCTTTCATTTCTCATCCCCAATCCATATTCACCTACTACATTTACTTATCTTTCCCTTCTTACTACCGAGTTCCGGTCCGCCATCACAATAAAGTTTTCGTTTTCCTTAACACAACGGTCGCGTAGGATCTCACACATACGTATTCCCGGAATAGACAACCCGCGCGTTAGCAGAACTATTCTATTGTTAATTTTCATAAAATAAATGTCCAGTTTTTTAAATTTTATTTATTTTTAATTTTTATTCACTGCTATATCTGAGGTTAATTAAAGCTAATGATGCGATGATGACCCTGTATCTCACGGATACAACGAGACCACCGATGTTCCTCCTAGCGATGCGACCACTGCAGTATTAATTACCGTTTTATTTTTTTTATCTCCTCATACATTTTAATGATATCCTCGTCATCGACATTTCTAGTTGCCAAATAACCGTGTATTAATGGAGTCGGTATTGACATCGTGTCTCCCTCAACTGAAATATTGCGTTCACTATGCTGTTTGTAGTAACTTATCTGCATTTTTATTTTCTTATTCGTTATCAGACCTATTCCTGCGTTATCCCAACTAATTCGGTGTTTACAACCCTGTACTCACCAGACCAGAAATTCTGTTCATTCTACCCCGCCCAGAGATCCTAATGGGGGACTATTTTAGCACCGGAATATTTAACCCAAGAAGGCGCCATCATTATATATTCACAGAGTAGAGCTGCGTCAGTAACGGCTGTAGTTTCCCCTTGCTTTCAGCCGTTCGCGGTAACTGCATGACAAAGTCACGTTAGCTCATGTTACAATGCCAGCTCAGTCAATCATCCAGACTGTTGCCCCTGTAACTACTGAAATTGCTGCTGTCCCTCTTCAGGGACCACAAGTTTGCCTGTCCTCTCCACAGATACCCCTCCACTGTGGCTGCACCTACGGTATGGCTATCTGTATCGATGATGTGCGCAAGCCACCCCACCTTGGTAATGTATGTGGTTCATGAGGATATCGACTGTATTCTCGGTAATAATGGCATACACGGAGCTAGGTAAATGATCTTCCGCAAAAACGAGCAGTGGGGGAACGCGAAGTTAATTGACAACAACCTATGACCACTGAAAACGATTGTTACCATACAATATAAAACTAGCATGACAAAAGGGACTGCGAAACACTCGCATCAGTAATACGGTTTCACTAAAGATACTATACGGCTGAAGCTTCATATTTATAGAAGGACTGTAGGTTCTAAAACCATAATAAAGGAAACCAACGCCAAGTTACCAATAAAATGATGCCGCGAAGATGAAGCATGCACACCTGTTAACTCGAAGTACGTGGCGTGGTCGGATGAGTCATCCTTTACATATCCTCCAAGAAACAAACTGGTTCACATATCTAAACGCCGCAAGGGAAGCTTACAATATGGCATGCCCGCTTTTTCCAGAAAGGTATGGGGGTGTTTGCGACAAGGTTTGAGTAACTGTATTGTGGTATTCAGCTGTTTATATTGTTGGCGAAACAGGTCGGATAACTGTGAATGAATATCGCACTTTTCTCGATGACAGACTTGCAGGTATGACCAACATACTATATTCTAACAAATGCTGTCCTATTCTAAAACGATAATACAGCCACATACGCAGCCGAAAAATTACCGGAGTACAGTGTAGAGCTTCGGAAAATTACCAAACATCTCTCCCGTGCAACAAAATATCCAAGCCCCAACATAAACAAATAGTTGTGTGAAGTTTTAGAGCAGAGAGTGAGAACGAAAATTGCAGCTCCAACATCAATAATTCTCTATTATCCGATCTTCGGTTATCAGATCTTCCATGTTATCCGAACCTTTCACCGCGCCGGGACTGTACGCAAAAAACGCTTGGACAAGGTCAGACATTTTTAACACTTAGAGTGCCATGCCCGTAATATTACGTTGCTGTCGTTTGTTTGAAGATTGCCGCGCCCGTAATATTACGTTCTCTGTGTCTTTGCGAGAACTGCCGCGCCCGTAATATTACGGACGGTTGTTCTCAAACGAATTCTAGCTTTCGCGCGCATCGTTATCCTTACGGCAGTTATCAGGAGGGAGGCAAACCCTTGTAGTAGACATCTCTGCCACTAGGAGGCGCCACAAAACTGTTCTCTTTACGAAACAAGGGTTTGTGTCAGTTGACTGTGAGACATCAGGGCGAGCAGTAGGCCTTTGAGCGACGCCGAGACAATCAGGTGACAAAGAAAAACATTTCTACCAGCCAGTTTCTTATTGTGGTATGCAAAGACTTTTCATCACCACATGTGCCGCCGACTTTCAGCCTGGTACAAGTGGTGCTGCGCTTTCACGACTGTATGGATCACATTTCCTGGAAAGAATACCCATTCCACCAGGGAAGAAGAAGGCACAAAAGACTTGTAGAATGTGCTCAAAGAGTGGCAAGAAAGAAGCAGGAGTCGCCAGAAGGAAGGATACTTCATTCGAGTGTGCAGTATGCAAAGTGGGGTTTTGTGTCCAGCCCTGCTTCCAGCTATACCACTCAAAAAAGAACTATTTGCACTAAACGCAGTTTGCTGATGTTTAATATTCATGATATTTGCATGTAATCACATAAACATTGTCATGTTTATTAATAAATAGTTTATAATACGAAAAAAAAACAATTTTTTACCTACCCGAAAACAGCGTTTTTTGTTTTGATTGTTGTGATGGTTTACAAAGCAGGGAAATGTACGGGGCAAGTATTTGAAGAGGAAATAATAAGGTTTATTCCCGACCAAGAAAAATATATTAATGATTATTCCTGAATCTGTACCAACAGGACGAAATACTGTAAAAATGGCCGGCACTGGGGGAAGGAGACTAAGAAAATGGGCTGGCACTGGGGGAAGTCGGTTCGCATATATGGCTGGCACTCAAATTGTTAAAGAATGGTTTTTTAACGACGTCGTGCCACAAACTGAGTAGTTGAAAGCCAAGAACTTGCAAAGCACTGTTGCTTCTAGACAGTGACACTTGTCATCCCAATGAGGATGAGCTTCAAGATATAAAGGCCATGTTTTTGCCTCGGAATGTCACATCCTTATTTTCTTCTTTAATTATGCTATGGACTACGGAAAAGACATAATAGAGACGTTGCGCCGTATTAATTTGAAAGACACAACTTATAACATGGCCCAATCTTGGGACAGTATTGGGGCAAATACAACTGCAAAATTCTGGAAATCTCACTGATTGAATCACTACTATCATCCAGGTATAACCTTCTTCTGCCAAGGATAGACATGTACTCCCCTTTTCCACGCCCCCTTCGCTCACTCGCTCTCTCAATCACACACTGCCCACCAGTTTTGTCGCTTCCTCATTGGCCGGTCAGCATCCCTTCCAAAATCGTATACATTTTAACATGAGATATTTATTTAAGAAAAAACTGAGCATCTGAAATCACTTCCTTACTAATATAACATTATTCAAATACAAATAAGGACTGTTAATTAGTATTACATAAAGTCATAAATAAATAAATAGACAAACTAACTTTCATGAGCTTCGTCACTCACGCCACACAATATGTACGTAAATTACTGTCAAATTGTAGAATCATACGACACATTAAATTAAATATACGAGAAATAAATCAAGGTGCTTGCATTTTCAGTGTTACTGTGAAGAATGTGATAATCTGTTTGTTTCCGTTATAAAATTATATCAGTTTAAATCAGTCAAATGTTCAAATGTTTGTAATTCTATGGGAGCAAACTACGTTAGTTATGTCCCTAGTCTTACAAACTAATTAAACTGAGTTTAACTAACCTAAGGACAACACACACACACATCCATTCCCGAGGGAGGATTCGAACCTCAGACGCGGGAGGTCGCGCTATCCACAACGAGACGCTCCAGACCGCTCTGCTACTCCCGCACGGCTGAAATCAGTCGTTAAATAAATATGCACAAGTTTACGCTTTCGTGATGATAGCTTGAGACAATAAGCTATCATCTGAACCAGAGTTCGTTGAAATTGCATGACGCAATCAAAATTGGTTACTTTAAGCTTTATTTTTTGATATAGTAGTCGAAACCGTTTGTAAATTTTTTGATCTTTTAATTATTCTTCGAATCATGAGAGGTGCGTAATTATTTCGACATCGTATACGTGTTAAATGTATACGGTGAATTATTTAATTATGAGGTACTGGAATGTGGAACTCATAGATATCCTCTAGACACCCTCTAAGAAACGCTGGGCTAACAGTCCTCATTAGTTTCGAGTACAAAGCATAGATCTTTTAAGATTTCCGCCGGTTTGCACAAACCCGTGACCGGCTGCTCGGTTTAACCCCATACCTAGGCTGTCTGTCAGCTGCTCCAACCGCTTGCCGCGGTCCACTACCAGTCCGTTGTCTTTCTACACTATACCATTACTTACACTAACTGCGCGACTTTGTAATTATTTCCGTAAAGTAACAACGTAATCGCCATTGTCTACAATACACTGCTGTCGTCAGTTATACAGCTGCTGGATTCTGTCAGCCAACGCAACTTGTGGCCGCGGTGGAGTAGCCGAGCGGTCTGGCACCTCGCTGCGGAGCGCGCGATTGCTCGCCGTCGGAGGTTCCAGTCTTCCCTCGGGCATGGCTGTTTATGTGTGTGTTATACTTAGTTCACCTTAGTGTAAGTAGTTTGTAAGGTACGCACCGATGACCACGCACTTTGGCCCGATAGATTTACAAACATTTGAAATTCCGCAACCACTCTAAAACACACTTTTTAGTCACCGTTTCCATTCACGCGCACTAACATCCCATGGGTGTCCGTCACCGTTTTGGCTGATTTGAAACAAAACTTCACATTAACGCATTGCTCCATTTTGCACCCACGTTGCAATGGCATGAGTTCTAACACAGACCCTGTCAGCTGAGTTGCAGTGTGTACCACAGCTTCACTCCAGTGCTTTGCACGACAGGGGGCGTTCGTTGACACGTTCCTCAATGTGTGTGCGCAGGCACCTCATCCTCGCGAGCGCGGTTTGTAAAACATAGGACCATTCATTGAAATTTTCAGAAACTCCTTGTATGTTCTAACTTCTAGAGAATTACAACAATATGGGGGGAGGGGGAATTGATCCTGCTCATCGTCCCTCATTAGCTAATAAGTAAATATTTTGTCATTGATAGGTGTTCATATGGTATTTTCCCCTCCCTGTCTCTCTCTCTCTCTCTCTGTGTGTGTGTGTGTGTGTGTGTGTTTGCGTGTGTGTGCGTTGGTTGCAAATAACCGATGACATAGGATTGCCAGACTGAACTCGAGGCAGGCTCGGAGACCAGACATGCCCCCCTCCCCCTTGGCCAATGACTCACCCCCCCTCCCAACTGCGACCAACACCCCTCCCCCCCAAACAGAATTACACTTGAATTCTAAAAGGAAAAAAAATGCCTAATGAAAACGGGACATTTTGCTTTAATTTGCTTAGTAGCTTCTCTTTAGCATAAGGCAGAAGCACATTTTTTTACTAATGTCTCGCTTTTTGTTCGGCCGCATCTTACTTTCGTTGCCACTGAGGAATCTCTAAAAACATAAGGATATAGCTTATTACCACAATATTGAGAATTGTAAGAATGGTGGTGTTTCACACCTTGGGAAGTCAAAGCTAATTCCGTTGCAGTGACTTTGTCGTCTTCTGCAGAAAATTGTTTCAGCAAGAATTTAAGAAGCGACTGGTTCTTCTTTTGTGTGGTAATATTCGCTTTGTGTCTTTCTGATTGTAAATGTTTATTCACAGATTTCACTCCGTCGTACTTAACAGTAAATAAGATATTGCATATTCTGCACTTACACAAACACTCATCACACTACTTTTTGTAGCCACTCTTTATAATTTTCTTCCTGCAACCATTCTTCACGGAACGAACTTAGATATCGTCTCTTCATTTCACTGTTATTACTCACTAATCTGAGTTAATGTAAGCTTGTCTGTTCACAAGCGATCCGAGGATTCCAAAAATTGCCGGTAAACTATTAACAAACAATGCTCGAACGAACACAAATAAAAGACGTCGCTAGTTGACACATTGCCGCAATGGTGTTTGCTTAATAATGCGCTAGCCGATTACTACCGACGCAACAATGAAAAGATTTCAGAGGAAGAATAGAAAAGTAGCGTTTGTTGCAATGAGAAGTGGACATTTATATAAAAGTTTTTCATAATTACTAGAGAGGAGCCGGCCGGAATGGCCGAGCGCACTGAGGCGTCTTGCCACGGTGCGGGAGGCTGCTCCCGCCAGAGGTTCGAATGCCCCCCTAGGGCATGGATATTGTGTTCAAAATGTTCAAATATTTGTTAAGCTTAAGGGACTTAACTACGGGGTCATCAGTCCATAAACTTACAAACTACTTATGAACTACCTACAACTAAGCACGGCACAAATATCCATGCCCGATGGGGGATTCGAACCCCCGACCGTAGTGGCCACACAGACCGTGACTGAAGCGCCTCAGTCCCCTCGGCCACCGCGGCCGGCGGATGTTGTTTTCGTCCTTAGTTTAAGATACGTTAAGTTCGATGTAGATCGTCGCTACATGAGCATGGTACTTAAAAACGTCGTAAAAAAAGAAAAAAAAAGTTAACGTGAAGGTTACATTCAAGCCCGGAGATGAGAGTCATTGGCCCGTAGATCCAGAGAATTCATTTTATACCCGGGCACTCCGGGCGGCGCCAGGAGATCTGGCAACCCTACAATAACAACAAAGAGACTGCTAACACCACTGCAAACTGTTACGTGTATCACTGATAAGTATTGTAGTTACTCAGATTTCCATTTGTGGCCCTCTGAGGTGTCGGTTTCCGTTTGAATTCCATCAGCTGTCACTAGCATTAGAGGCCCGCACTAATAACGCGACTACGGGCACGTGTGTGCTCCTACACGTGGGGGAAATTTGATTCGGTTTGAGGCGTTTAAAGGCGACCACCGGCGGTCGTTCGCTTTACACGCCGCGGCCCGACCAGCCAGCGTGGCGGGGGAGCCAACGCTGTTTGTCGGATTTCGCATTCGGCGGGCATTTCACTCTTCTCTTCCGTGAACTGGCTGAATAAACACGCTTTGCAGAAAATTAGTAATTACCTGCCTTTCAGGGCCGCGCGCTTTGCGAGGTATTAATTTGCCGCCCTTTGCCCGGGATCTCTGAGTAATCAAGTCGCGTTCCCAGCGTGAGCCGCGTATACGCACACGCCACGCCAGCGCAGCCCGTTAGCCAGGCGATAATTGCACCGCCCGTGCGCCGGCCCATTCCGTTAATAGATTCCACTAGTGTTATTGTAATTAAGTTCGGAAATCCGCTGCCGCTTGCAGCGGTAGCATTACAATCCGAGACGCAATTACGTTGGCTGACTGATAAGTGACGCAAAAGTCCCCTGTTTTGAGGGATACAAGTCTCCAGTCGGTAGTGAAGAATTGTGCCCTTTTCCTGAAAAAAAAAAAAAAAAAAAAAAAAAAAAAAAAAAAAAAAAAAAAAAAAAGATCCTGTCAATCGACGTCGTACCAGTTTAGGTTACTGACGCAGTGTTGCCAGATGCAAGAGAGATAAAATACCTGCAGTCACACAAAAATGTACCAACGTTTTCCCTACTTTCTCCCTACCACCTCCTGAATGTTCGTACATCAGGGTCATTGCCAGGATTTGGGTCTGAGAGGGGCTGAATCCAGGAGTCAGGCCAGCAGAGGTTAACCAGTTGATTAATGCGACATGTTACAAACCTACATTTTTAGCTTCTGTAGATTTGGAGAAAGCATTTGACAATGTTGAATGGACTACACTCTTTCAAATTCTGAAGTCAGCAGAGGTAAAATACAGGGAAAGGAGAGTTATTTACAACTTGTACAAAAGCCAGACCGCAGTTATTAGACTCGAAGGGCATGAAAGGGATGCATCAGTTCGAAAGGGAGTAAGACAGGGTTGTAGCCTTTCTCCGATGTTATTCAATTTGTACATTGAGCAGGCGGTGAAGGAAAGCAAGGAAAATTTTGGAATAGGCATTAAAGTTCAGGGGGAAGAAATAAAAACATTGCGTTTTGCTGATGACATTGTAATTCTGTCAGACACAGCGAACGACCTGGAAGAGCAGTTGAATGGAATGGACAGTGTGTTGAAGAGAGCGTATAAAATGAACATTAACAAGAGCAAAACAAAAATAATGGAATGCGGTCTTAGAAAATCAGGCGATGCTGAAGGAATTAAACTAGGTAACGAAACAATGAAGGTGGTAGATGAGTTTTGTTACTTGGGTAGTAAAATAACATGCGATGGTCGCAGTACGGAGGATATAATATGCAGAATGGCAATGGGAAGAAAAGCATTTTTGAGAAAGAGAAATTTGCTAACATCGAATATTAATTTAATTGTAAGGAAGTCTTTTCTGAAGGCATTTGTGTGGAGTGTTGCCTTGTACGGGAGTGAAACATGGACAATAAGCAGTGCGAACAGGAAGAGGATAGAGGCTTTTGAAATGTGGTGCTACAGAAGAATGCTGAAGATTACGTGGGTAGATCACATAACTAATGAAGAGGTACTGAACAGAATTGGCGAGAAAAGGAATTTTTGGCATACCCTGACTAAAAGAAGGGATCGCTTGGTAGGACACATTCTTAGACATCGAGGAATCGTAAATTTAGCATTGGAGGGAAGTGTGTGGGGTAAAAATCGCAGAGGGAGACCAAGAGACGCGTATAGTAAGCAGATTCAGCAGAGATTAGCCTGCTTAGCCATAACAGGCGGAATTAGCAGCACACTAACTGCTGGGATGGAAACCATGCTGGATATGCCCCCACTACACCTTTGGGTCAAGATGGAGGCAGCGGCTAGTGCATACAGACTCAAATCTGGCAGCAACTGGAACTCTTTGGGATATCCAGAATCACACACTAAAATAGTGAGATAAATATAGGAAAGGTAGGGGAAATGCCAGCCGTCTGTATTATAACCCCATTCTGCTTCAACAAGCCTTTCAATATAACAATTGGAAGTAGGGAGCAGTGGGAGAAAATAGTTCGACACCGTACGGCGGATATTGTCTGGTTCACTGACGAGTCAAAATCAGACCAAGGTGTTGGGGCCGGGGTATATGGGGTGCAGCCAAGACTGGAGGGCGTCATCTCTCTAAGAAAACTGCCCTCAGTATTCCAGGCCGAAATCACTGTCATCAGGGCGTGTGTGTAGGAGAATTTGCGTAGATGCTACAAAGATTGTAGCATCCTTATCTATTCAGACAGCCAGGCAGCCCTGAGATCACTGGCAGCCCCTGCAACAAGGTTTAAAATTGTTGCAGAATGTTACAGGGTTCTGGTGGAGCTAGGGGAAAGCAATAGAGCAAACCTATTGTGGGTCCCTGGCCACTCGGGGATTATTGGCAACGAACATGCCGACAGATTAGCCAGGATGGGGGCAGAGACTCCATTTTTTGGACCAGAACCTGTCCTGACAATCACAAAGGCAATGATCAAATTGGAGCTACGTAACTGGCTCAGAAGACAGTACGTAGAATATTGGTCAAAAGGTCCATCAACAAAAACATGGCAAGGTAATGATGCCAAAGCCATGTTTTAAAAGAAACTCTGCAATCCTGGGTCTGAACAGGAGAGAGATTAGACTCATGGTTGTATTGCTGACAGGCCATGGGAATTTCAAAAAACACCCACGTACAATGGGAATAATAGAAGAGGACCCTAAATGTAGGATCTGTGATGACGGTGATGAAACTGCATCTCATCTAATCTTCGAATGCATTGCATTGGAGAATAAAAGGCACAGAATATTTGGGACAACCAGACCCGAAGAAATTGTGTCTAATAATGAACTGGTAAAGGGACTCCTTGCACTGTTCAAGGGCATTGGTTGGCTTTATTAGATATACAGGGAGCGATACCGCATAATAAACTTAAAAGCTGTACGCGTGTTTTGGAATGTTGAACCTTTCGTTAAATCAGACAATAAATTGTTCATTAACACAGCTATTTGGTTTAATTATGGCCCTGATATTAATGTATAAGAAACAGTGCATTAAACTGATTATGTGCGCAACGGATATTTTAACAAAACAACTGTGACATGTAACCTTTTGAAACAGACACTGACTATACTCAAAAATTTTGACTGCGAGAAAGATATAAGAAAAACCACAAATCACTTTCTTAATGCTTGACTGTGAGAATTTATGTAAATCAGTTTCTCATTTTACTATGGCACCAATAATGAAATATGTTCAATAATATTATTCACATCAACACTCCACTAAATCAAGTAATTATCAAATGAAGGAAGTAGGTTAATTTTCTAACTACGTAAATGAAATATGAAACAGGGTTAAGTTACTTATTATTGATAAACAGCATTACATTACTTACATAATACAACTTCTGACTTGCTGGCAAAGCAGCCTCTGCTCTACATCGGAGCCATACACACAACCCAACCGCTCTCTAAGCGAGCTGAACCACTAGTGCTACTCTCTCTCTCAGTGCGAGCTACAATGCTATACAATACATGATCTTTGCCAGAGATGAAACTTTACACATATCGATACATACAGTAGAAGCGATATTATACATTTTCTTGCAAGCAAGTTACTCGATACAAAACAGGAGGCACAATATTAGACATTTTCTTATAAAAATAATTTTTTATGGACACGTTTCATCACCCCCCTCCTACCTATTAAAATTTTGTAGGGTGGGTGATGCCAATGGCATTGCCTAGCCAGCAAAATTAC
Organism: Locusta migratoria; assembly: GCA_026315105.1. Taxonomy (NCBI): domain Eukaryota; kingdom Metazoa; phylum Arthropoda; class Insecta; order Orthoptera; family Acrididae; genus Locusta; species Locusta migratoria. The sequence continues at coordinate 810,135,983 of CM048744.1, read as the reverse complement.
TGAATTTCAAGTCCAAAAATCCATTAATGACATCCAAAATATAACAAGATCAAAACAACAGATGGAGTACATAGAAAATTTAAAAAAAAATGTGACAGTCATAAATACATGCCATTTTACAGAACAGTACCATCAAAAGTCACGCATGGAGAGGTACAGGGTGTGACAGGCATAAGCAAATGTCAAAATTTACAGAACATCAGCAATAAGTGGAATATATGACAATTATACATAATGGTAAACATAAGTATATATAGAATTTCAGAAAACATAGTTTGACAAATGATATAGTGGAGAAAATGAGATAGCTATAAGTAATACACAAATGGAAAAAAATATACAATAATAAACATGAACATATACAAAGTTTTACAAAAGATAGTTTAACTAATGTCATCATTCTTTAAAGAAAATGTGGTAATTACAAGTAATACACACAGTAGTGTAAGTTCCATGGGTTTAAATTTTGTACAAGAGATCAGTATTTTTGGGAACATAAAATGAACATTTGTATCTTGTGCACAATGTAGTCTATGTAAATTTTTAGTGCACTTAGTATAAGATAAAGTGTCAGTTTTGTATTCTGTGATGCATTTAAAATGCTATACTTTCATGGATGCTAGAACATACATGTAAAAGTTTTGACTACATAGGCTTCTGATCATGTACAAAATAATGTTACTGCTTCAGCACAATAGGATTTCAATATAACGTTTGTCAATCGAATAGGCACAATGACATTTCAGACTAAGTATATGTATCTATCAAGAGCACAATTTTATTTTGGTCACTGACTGTAAAAGAACCATGAAATATACCTAAAAACTGGTAATGAACCTGTGGACAACGTTTGCAATGGGAGGCACTGAATAGTATATGCACACGAATAGCACATTAGCTCCTAACATTCATTTTAGGTCTGCACACGAACACAAAACACTGTAAGATTACACCACACTGTAGGCGGGCTGGCTGGTTGCATTGAAGTGGAAGTCATGGGGAAAAGGTTCTGATGTATTCCTCCATGCAATTCGACAACCAAGTGTGCTCCAACCAACAGAGCTATTAGCAGACAGCATCAGCATAGCCAAAATTAGAGCAAACTGGTGGTGGGTGGCCAAGGCTGCAATGGACAGTACTGTGTGGCCAAACATCATCCAACAAACATCTTCATTAAAAGGCCCAAAATCAGTGGTGTATAGTAACTCGTCCATTGTTCTGTGTGCATTCTGGAGTCTCGTGTGCGAAATCGCCACTTCCCATGCGTGTCCAAAGTACATGAAATAAAGCATTTTACACACAAATTAGTAACATAGTCATGATATTTCAGTTTAGACTGAAAGAAAAGTCATTGATTAGAACATATCTACAGAAATATTTTCCCACAAATTCAAGTGGTACAGATGGGGTCATGGTATTAAACCATATTTTTACATTACAAGTAGTGTCTTGAAGACGGATACATTTGAATACTAATGAGTAATTTAGTTCTTATTTTAGAGTATCTACAACATTAGTGTCATTTCATATAAGCACAAGGCTTTACATACTATGTACATATTGCTTTACAAACACATAATCGTATGAAATACATTGAGGGTGCTTGTCATCAATTTGGCATGATATAACTTAAATTGACATTCCAATTACCATTAGTTCATATCTCTTTAAATTAATATATATCACTATGGTGGTGATTACATTACCACAAATTATAACACTTAAATTACATAAGTTGCCATGGCCAGGCTTTTGTCTCAACTGAGCTACATATTTCATTGCCTTAAGGTATAACACATCAGGGTAGTTTCGTGAGAATATCAAAAGAGGTTCAAGTCATCAGGTCATGTCTGTGTCTGTCTGAGTCAACAGTAGGGTCAAACAAAACAATTAGTGCAAATTTTGGCACAGTAATAGATGTACATCACAGTAAATCATCCAATAACATAAACACAGACGTAATATTCGTTAGGCATAGCTGCAGATTTTCGTCAACAAGATCATCAATAAAATTTGGAAGATAGCAGTAAGCAAAAGCAAAATATTTCTGTGCATTATCTTTCTAGACTTAACTAGGCGCAATTTATGGCATAGCTGCAAGCTTGCAAGATAGATGGCTGTGTGCAACGTATAAGCATAACCATACATTGTCATTGAGCTTCATTATAAAATTAATTAGCATAGTGGTAGGGCTTAGGTATATAATTAGTGAGCATAGCGGTAAGCTTTGGTTACAAGAGCAATACGCATAGCTGCAAGCATAATTGGAAATATTCATTACACATAATTACAAATAATTACAGAGCATCAGAAGGATATGAATCTCACCAATCACACATGCCATTGAAGGCACAATGCATCAACATACAAAATGGTGCACATAAGCACAAAGAGAAAACACAAAAGGGCAGTGCGAGTAAGCACATAAGAAAAGAACAGAACATAGCATCATTAGCAACATAGCGATTCTCCTCATAATTGCTTCATAATCATTGTATAATCTCGTCATCATTAGCAACATAGCGATTCTCCTCATAATTGCTTCATAATCATTGTATAATCTCGTCATCATTAGCAACATAGCGATTCTCCTCATAATTGCTTCATAATCATTGTATAATCTCGTCCACATAATTACATTTATCAAACATCTTTGACTGTTACCAATACCTTCCTTACCATCATTTATCCATAAACAATAATGCATTTTAAAGACCATCATGACATATTGTGTATTGCCTTACTCATCATCCTCCATAATGTTCTTGGCTTACCAAATGCTCATGTCAACTCAAAATCTTCTTCACTCGCTCAGAACTTCGTAAGTTATGCAATTAGTAACACAGAAGAGAAATCTGATATTTTCTGAAACATAGGAACTTGATTAGATTACACAATCAAAAATTTCCATTAATTTTATTTGTCTTGCACAGCCACAGAGTTCGTTATATGCAAATTGCAAGATAATCAAAGTTTCGTATGACAATATCCCAGCGTAGCACAGAGCATAAGTATTCAGAGTTAGAGAAAAGTAACAGTGAGAAAAAGAGGTAGATAGAGCGCACTAAGGAAAAGCGGAAGAATAGTGACACTCAGCTCGAGAACGGGGCACCAATCGCCACTTGGTGTGTCCAAAACAGATTAATGGACTCTCTACCCCAAATTTTATGCCTTGAAAATCCTTTTTGATGAATTAGAGCATGGATTAGCAGGTCTGATTTCAATGTTTTGCTCTTGTCTTTCCGGGGTACGCGATCTGCTTAGGCCCTGATTTGTGTTTTCGTATCGTGGAAGGCGATCACGAGAATTATCGCGTGTGCCCTCCCGACTACGCTTCTCAGCGTTATTGTTGTGATTTTCAGTCTCGCGATCACTATCAGTATTGCGTTTATCACGCCAATTAGTATCATTCGAAGTATTGCTGTTATGATAGTAATTATTGTAGCGTCCTCCGCGACCAAAACCACCACCTCGGTTGCGGCCACGAAAACTTCCACGGTTAATTTCACGATCATGAAACTCACCGTTCTCATTGTCGCGACTTTGTTTGTAAGATTCATTAGTTTCATTAAACGGGGTAGGATGCGTTACATCAGAACTTTTGTCACTGTTATCACTGATTTGGGTAATTTTAACAGTAATATCCTCAAACTGTTTATTAATTTTATTGATCTGTTCCGTCGTGACTGACTGGAAGTTCTGCAACTTTTCAACAACTAGATTACTCTGTTGCTTCAATTGAGCGAGTTCAGTAGTTTCCATATTTTCGACTCGTGACGCAAGGCTTTGCATATTTTCCACTCGTGACGCTAGGCTTTCCACTACCGGGTTAATCTCGTCGCGAATATCTTGTCTTATTTGCTGAGATTCACATTTGAAAGTATTGAGCAGTTGTTCCCTGAACCGATTGTTGTCCTCGTTTATCTTATTAAAACTACTTTGAATACTCACAAACCTCGAATCGCACGTTTGTTCAATTTTCTCAAGTTTTTCATTTAATTTCTGAGATTGTTCCTCAAGTTTTTCATTTAATTTCTGAGATTGTAATTGACTATTCTCAAGTTTTTCATTTAATTTCTGAAATTGTTCCTCAAGTTTTTCATTTAATTTCTGAAATTGTTTCTCAAGTTTTTCAAATTGTTTCTCAAGTTTTTCACCTAATTTCTGAGATTCCTGAGATTGTAATTGACTATTCTCATTTAATTTAGAGAGCTGTGAGAGTAGCATCTGCATGAAGTCATTCGGTAATACGTTTTCCATAGCTGTCGCACATGTACCTTTTGTAGCAGAGCTAGGCGGAACCGATGGATTATTTTCCGCAACCACGTTACAAGAATCGGAATTCTGTATTGTCGAATCCTGTACTTTGTCATTATCCATATTGTCTGTTCCTGAACTAATCTGTTCCGCGTTTTCGGACACGGTATTTACTGTCGTATTTGTATCAGTGCAGTGAGAAGACTCTTGTAAAAATTCAGTTTCTCTCCTTGCATCATTCAAGGTCTCATTTTCGGAAGCAGTTTTAGCATCAGCGCGAACTCTCCTATTCTTCGACATTGTTAACAGAATTTTGCAGTAAAGTGACCACTAATATTTATTTTCACCTACTGCATATTTTTTGAAAATTACACACAGTAATTATGACAGAACAATAGGCTGAATCGGGCTAGTGCAACATACAGTCACAATCGAGATTACGCGAACCGTTAATTATCACACGAGTTCCGCGGTACTAGAACTTTCATCACAACAAACATCAGACAATATAAAAGAGAGGCTTGTTCAGTAGTAATGCAATTATTTGTACATTCAATTCATCTACTATAAACAATACTACACAATCTCAAGAATGGTAAGTAACAGACTACAGAAACAATTACTATGCTACTGTTGCTACAACAGAGGATGGTGCTACAAAAATTAAATTAAGAGCCACAAGGTAAGTTGGTTAGTGGAAAAGACAAACTAACTGAAATAAGACTACGTATCTAACTACGTCACGATCCTGTTTGTGAACTATCCTGGCAGGGTCGCCAGATAAAAGCTGTACGCGTGTTTTGGAATGTTGAACCTTTCGTTAAATCAGACAATAAATTGTTCATTAACACAGCTATTTGGTTTAATTATGGCCCTGATATTAATGTATAAGAAACAGTGCATTAAACTGATTATGTGCGCAACGGATATTTTAACAAAACAACTGTGACATGTAACCTTTTGAAACAGACACTGACTATACTCAAAAATTTTGACTGCGAGAAAGATATAAGAAAAACCACAAATCACTTTCTTAATGCTTGACTGTGAGAATTTATGTAAATCAGTTTCTCATTTTACTATGGCACCAATAATGAAATATGTTCAATAATATTATTCACATCAACACTCCACTAAATCAAGTAATTATCAAATGAAGGAAGTAGGTTAATTTTCTAACTACGTAAATGAAATATGAAACAGGGTTAAGTTACTTATTATTGATAAACAGCATTACATTACTTACATAATACAACTTCTGACTTGCTGGCAAAGCAGCCTCTGCTCTACATCGGAGCCATACACACAACCCAACCGCTCTCTAAGCGAGCTGAACCACTAGTGCTACTCTCTCTCTCAGTGCGAGCTACAATGCTATACAATACATGATCTTTGCCAGAGATGAAACTTTACACATATCGATACATACAGTAGAAGCGATATTATACATTTTCTTGCAAGCAAGTTACTCGATACAAAACAGGAGGCACAATATTAGACATTTTCTTATAAAAATAATTTTTTATGGACACGTTTCAAACTTAGTTTCGGTGCGGGCAGTGGTGGGTTGAACCAAGACTGTTTTGGCTTCCCTGGAAAAATCAAATCAAATCAAGCAGATTCAAGTGGATGTGGGTTGCCGTTCTTATGAGGAGATGAAAAGGCTTGCTCAGGATAGAGTAGGGCGGAGAGCTGCATCAAACCAGTCTCCGGACTGAAGACCAACAACAAATGTCTCCAGCCGGTAGTGAAGAATTGCGCCCTTTTTCCTGAAAAACAGATTCCGTCAATCGACGTCGTATCAGTTTAGGTCACTGATGCAGTGTTGCCAGATGCAAGAGAGAAAATACTTACAGTCACACAGTCACACAAAAACGTACCTACGTTTTCCCTACTTTCTCCCTACCACCTCCTGAATGTCCCTACATCAGGGTCGTAGCCAGGATTTGGGTCTGGGAAGGGCTGAATCCAGGAGTCAGGCCAGCATAGGTTAACCAGTTGATTATTCTGACATGTTACAATATTGAAAAACTTTAAAATAAAGCCGGCCGCGCTGGCCGAGGAGACTGAGGCGCTTCAGTCACGGTCTGCACGGCCACTACGGTCGGGGGCTCGAATCCCCCCTCGGGCATGGATATTTGTGGCGTCTTTAGTTAGCTTTAATTAACCTCAGATATAGCAGTGAATAAAAATTAAAAATAAATAAAATTAGCCGGCCGCGGTGGCCGAGGGGACTGCGGCGCTTCAGTCGCGATCTGCACGGCCACTACGATCGGGGGTTCGAATCCCCCCTCGGGCATGGATATTTGTGACGTCCTTAGTTGTAACTAGTTCATAAGTAGTTTGTAAGTTTAGGGACTGATGACCCCGTAGTTAAGTCCCATAAGCTTAACAATCATTTGAACATTTGAATCTTTAAAATAAATATTTGGCATAATGCTTCACTTGATAGATATGTTTTCCCTGTGACTGATCGTTACTGATGGAGTCAGGTGTAGATTATGCCGCGAATTCCAAGTGCTCTGTAACAAGAGGATTACTGATTTATTGATCGGACAAGGGTACATGGAGAACCTGGCAACCATAGAAAGGAACAGCATTAGTTTCCCCAAATATGACGCTCGTTCCGAGTGCACTGTTACACGAGGATAATTGATTGCTTGATCGCACAAGGATACATCGAGACACTATCAACCATAGAGTAGGTACAGTAGTAATAATTTAGTTCACAGTCAGCACAAAAAAGGAAGTCCGTCACTCTAGATGATTCGATTTTCATGCTACGTTGACAACGAATACGTAGCGCTTAGGTCATTATAACGTTGGCTGTCGCAAATGTTTTAGAATTTTCTTGTCAGCATCTTCTCATTTACAAGTACTTACTAGTATATGGTCCTGTCGTAAATAAATAACAGTGTAGTCAAGGTAATAAAACGTTTTTCGTTCATGGAAACAATGAATTTTGCTTGTGATGACATTTTCTAACACTATTTCCAAACCGACTCTCCATTCCACTGATATACATTGAAAACATATTTAGCATCAGTTTTAATGTGTCTGAAACTAAATTTTCAAGTTAGTATTGTTTACTATGAAGAGAAAACAACTATGCCGTCTAAAATATCATTGGCTACTTCAAACTTTGCCACAATTGGTCGCCTTCATTCCCGCCTGCTAACAACTGTTCTGTTGCCAACATTACCCGCCAGGCCTGTGTCGGCGATTGTAAAATTTTACCGAAGTACCTACGCGTTGGGGACTTTTGGTTGAAAATTCCCTACATGATTTTAATGCTTAAAAGTACCTACGTGTAGGGAAAATTCCCTACGTCTGCCAACACTGTCACTCAGTAAAGGGATCGGCCCAAAGCAATCAAGAAACAGCTATTAGTGAAGTGTTTGTAATTTTTCCTACATATTAGGACACCCTTGCCTGTCAAAAGCTGGTGATCGACGTACCGGCAAGAGGTATCAACCAAGAATTAAATAAACTCCACCCTCGCACTGTCAGAAAAATACCGCCGCAGACATCACATAACTTCGCCTCTGTCCTACAACTAAAATTATTAATATTACAAAAAACAGTCGTGATCGCAAAAATTAAGTGTTTATTGACCGGTTTCGACCTGATGTAGGTCATCTTCGGAACAAAATGTAGCCCATGTGGCTAGTGCTGGACCTGGTTCAGCTGGGCTGTCCTGGTTGTTCTGCTGCCAGCAAACACACAGTACCATGAATTCGTCGACCCATCAGAACTGACACGTACTTGATGTTGTACATAACACACGATCACATAGGCAGATCCGTACGCTCGTGAGTACAGTCAGCAGAGCACCCTCAATATTGGCGTTAGTATCGTGTGTACTCTCCTTTTGCAGCAATGCAAGCTGTAATTCATTCCTGACGTTTTATGAGGTCCCTAAAATGCTCAATGGGGGGAAATATGGGGATCATGCTGGCCACCTTGTGGCTCTGCATTGTCCTGCTGGAAAAGCATATCACCTTGTTGGTGCATGACTGGTAGCAAGAAGGGTTAAATGATGGTTTCAGTGTACCGTGCACGGTTCAATCGTCTGTAGACAATCACTAGAGGAGAATGGCGAGTGTAGAATATCGCTCCCCTCGCAATGATGCACGATCATGTGTGCCGTTAGGGTGTCTTCCGCTCACGACCCAAAAGCCCGCCTCCAGTGGTGTCATGGTAGGCGCTTCTGAAGGGGCGAATGGACACGTGTCTTCAGTGATCAGAGTCGTCGCTGCCTCGGTGCCAGTGATGGTCGTACGCGTGTGTGGTGTTGTGCAGGAGAGTGTAATGGACGGGGGCAAACGGGGCCGACACCTGACATCATGGTGTGGACAGCCATAACCTACACTGTTCGTTCTCCTATGGTGTTCGTTGTGGGAAAATTGAACGGTACACGGAACACTGAAACAATTATTCAACCAGTTTTGCCAGCGTTCATGCACCAACAAGGCGATGTGCTTTTCACACAGGGCGATACACGTCCACACATATCCCGTAAAACACAACGTGCACTTCTAGGCTTACGTCAACTACCCTGCCCATCATTATCACCAGATCTGTCCCCCATTGAGCATGACTGGGGCCGGAAGAAACGTCATCTTGGCGCGGTCTACACGACTGGCACGAGGACTGGTCCTACTGAGGCAACAGATGGAAATTGCATGGTAGCCCATACCGTAAGACGTCATTCGACACCTCTACAATAGTCTTCATAAGAAAGTAGCACCCTGCATTGCTGTCAAAGGAAGGTATATACGAACTAGCGTCGACATTGTGCACGCGCTGGTGACTGTACAGACGTGCGTATTGTTCTGACTGCGTCATCGTGTGTTGTATACATCCTCAAGAATGTGTCTCAAAATTTTGCTATGCTCGGTTGACGAATTCATGTTCTTCATTTTCCAGGAGTGTATCTGATGGCTTCTTCCAGGACAAAGGAAAATTTTCTTTTTAATAATTCTTGCAGTCATTTTGGAATTTAAAACAGGTGATTTTTTATATTCATTAAGATGTGGGAACATTACGTTTACCATGTTTCAACATGCATTACAATTAAGTAATGTATGCTGGTCTGACAGCGGTGAATATATCTTTCATTCTTTCTTTTTTTTTTTTTGGTGGGGGGAGGGTGGCAGGACTAATGTAAGGAAAAATTAAGTGATTGTAAGTGGACATCCCACAGTGGAGAATGCAGGATTTTGTAGGTAGGGGGATGCTGAATTTATAGAAATTTTGTGGCAACTTGAAGAAGTGATACTAAGAAAAAGAGTAGATGTTCCAATACATGCTTGGTTATGGCGTTTTAAGAGGACAGATATATTATTGACCTGATTTCTAAAAAATTAAATTAAAAAATGAAATCGGTTTTCTGCTCATTTTCAGAGGACAATATCATACTTCATTATTTCGGGGGGACGGGGTGGACAGGCCTTCTATCCCACATTATATACGCCACTCTTGTGTGGTAGTGAATGAGATTAAAACAAAATTCTCTTTGTCCTGTGACTTAAAACTCATCTACCCTCACTTATTGTAGATGGGAATACCTTCGAAGGACTAACAATATTAAAATATCTGGTTTCCATATTCACCTGTAAAGCTGAAGTGGTGAAGGAGGTGCAGCAATGAATAACAAACGCCAATCGGTTTTCTACAGCCTAAACAATCAGTTTAAATACCAGATAATATCCTCGCTCAAAAATAATTTTAGGCTGTACTCGACGTAAGTATGACCTGTACTCTTATTTGGTTGTGAAATCTGGGAAACTTCAGAAACCGATGAAGCAATTTGTGCGTTCGAGAAGATAGTACTTCGGGAGATATATCGACCCGTCTATAATACCATGAAAAGTGAATGGAAACGAAGAACAATTAAGATGTTTACCAGAGTTATGGAAAGCCACACATCAGGCCAATATTGGGGTTGCTTGCCCACATTTACCGAGCCGGTGGATGCCTACATATCGTTCTCTCCGCTCCCAACTTATGGGAAGACGACCAAAGGGACGACCGAGGACGCGATGAAAGGATCAGGTACTGCAGGCCACAAACAAGTAGAGTTGACAGAGTTAGAAAATGAGCCTGTGGACCGCAATAAATGACTTCTATACTGAGATTGTGACTGAACGGTGCTTCTCTTTTCTTTTGTACTCTTTACCTTCTGCGGACTTTTATACTGTGCTATCTGTTGTAGTCTTTTTTTAATTATTTTATGGTTTGTATCCTTTTCATTCTGCTGTAGGCCGTAAAGGGCCGGGTATGCGATAAGAGATGCTGATAATGCTTGTCTAGAAGGTGAAGGCGCGCGAATATACGATCTTCATTCATACAGCGTAACTACTTCCCACAAACTTCACATATAATTTCAAACCTTTACATGTGGTTGCGTAGACTTTTCCAGCGTAGTAACTGATAATATTTATCTCGGGTATGCAACCGGATACCGTCGTCAACCAGACACGATATTTCAGCAGACCAACTGGCTGCCATCTTCAGGTGAGAGCGCAGAACACTAACTCGCCGGAAACTGATAAAGAACAAAAATAGCAGCCCCTTTATACACTGCTGACGACCCACCGCGCGTGCGCGAAACCAAAGTAGAAGCCACCTAGGCGCAATAGACCCAGTAGCGCGCCGGTGGAGAAAAACGGCAAAAACGATGGGTCGAAAACAAGGCTAGTTAAAAGAAACAGCAGGTCGAAATGAAGACCGTTGTTGCTTGATGTCAGATAAAATCGGGTTCCAAGTTTTACTTAGTGGAAAACCCTTGTCCCTATTAATAATATTATCGGCCATACGAATTTCCATGGATTCTTTGAGGACACATTCCCAGTAGCGGGAAGCAGGAGCAGTCAGTTTAGTTTCATCGTATAACATCTTCTTGTGAAGAAAGGGAAGTTACTGAGTGCAGTAACATTTTTAACTAGATGCCGGAATGAAGGTATTCTTCCTAAGTTTGCTAGAATAGTTCACTTTATTGATTCTAGAATGACTAACAAGATTAAGAAGCGTGTCAGTCTTGCGCTAGTATGTGACCGGCTTCGTTTTACTCGTAGACAACTGGATTTTGTTTCCAAAGACTTATATTTTTTGCATCTTGAGATTTCATCTCGGCTTTCGGCCGCGTCATGGGAGTGGGTTGATAGTGCTTCTTGGGCCTTTTCCGACTCGGCACAGAGGGGTGCTGCTTGCAAACAGTTTTCAAAATTTAGAGCGACTTTGCACTCAACAGACAATTTCTGGTGACGATTTCCGTCGGCGGGTTGTTGTCAATCTTACAGATAAGGAACTGGACAACGCTTCATTATCTGTTTTGGAAAAAGGTTTAAATGTTGCACCCACACCTAAGGTTGTTCCTATTACGGAATTTATTTGTGCTATTGATCAAGCGGTGTCTCGTATTCCAGAAGAGCAGGCTGATGAAATTATACAAGAGGTTGCCTACAAACTTCGCAGAGCACCTCCTCCTAGAAGCAATATTTCTAGTAGTGAGAGGGTGGCCATCCGGTCTTTGAGAGAGGATAAGGATTTGGTTATCCTTCCGGCCGATAAAGGGACCGCAACGGTTCTTCTATCACGTGGAGGCTATGTGTCCAAGATGTACTTTTTATTGGATGACTCATCCTATCGTAGGTTACGTAATGATCCCACCGAACGTATAAAACGGAAGACGCTTTTACTTTTAAAGAAGAGTTCCTTGTCAGAGGATGTTGTTAAGAAACTTCGCCCTGGAGCTGCTGTCCCTCCGAGTTTGTATGGCCTACCTAAGGTTCACAAGCATGGAATTCCTCTTCGTCCTATTGTGAGCAAGTTGGGTTCCCCTACCTATAATTTGGCCAAATATTTAGCTTCTGTTCTCGTTCCTCATGTTGGAAAGTGTGATCATCACATATTGAACTCGTCACATTTTATTCGGCGGCTGAAGTCAGTTTGTCTTGGTCCATCAGACTTGCTTGTCAGTTTCGACGTTGTTTCCCTTTTTACCCGGGTTCCTCTTGAAGAGTCATTGTTATTAATTAGTAATGTATTGGATGCTGAAACAGTCAAGTTATGTCGTCATGTGCTGACTTCGACGTATTTCCTTTTTAATGATAAGTTTTTTGAACAAACTGACGCTGTTGCTATGGGGAGTCGTCTTTCCTCCATAGTCGCAAACCTTTTTATGGAGGACTTTGAAGACATGGCTTTAAGGACGTCCTTTCTTAAGCCTACCTGTTTTTGGAGATACGTCGATGACATTTTTATGGTTTGGCCTCATGGTATGGATGCTTTAAATCATTTTTAGACCATTTTAATTGTCTCCATCCCAATATTAAATTTACGATGGAGGTGGAGAACGATGGAAAACTTCCCTTTCTGGATGTTTTGGTTCAAAAGAACAGTGATGGGACCTTAGGACATGGAGTGTATGGCAAGCCAACGCATACCGATCTTTATCTTCATCCGCCACACCAACGTATGGGGGTCTTGCGTACTTTAGTAAAAAGAGCGTACGCCATTTATGATGCTGAACATCTGGGTGAAGAACTGGAGCATCTCAAAGTGGTCTTTCAACAGAATGGGTACACTGCTCAACAAATTTGCCGTGCATTTCAATTTGGTCCAAAAGGTGAACCATTAGAAGATAATTACAAGTCTATTGCCTTTTTGCCTTTCGTCGGGAATATTTCCTCGAAAATTTCAAGAATTTTAAGAAGATTCGACATTAAAAGTGTTTTTATGTCCCCACCTAAGACTAGGGCCCTCCTTGGGTCAGTCAAAGATGATTTAGGACTGAGGAAACCCGGTGTTTATAGTATTCCGTGTTATTGTGGTAAAACTTACATTGGCCAAACGATCCGCACAGTTCAGGATAGGTGTGTGGAACACGACCGTCATACTCGTTTGTTCCAACCTGAAAAGTCGGCTGTTGCTGAACATTGTTTGAATAAGGGACACAAGATGTTATACGATGAAACTAAACTGATTGCTCCTGCTTCCCGCTACTGGGAATGTGTTCTCAAAGAATCCATGGAAATTCGTATGGCCGATAATATTATTAACAGGGACAAGGGTTTTCCACTGAGTAACACTTGGAACCCGGTTTTATCTGACATCAAGCAACAACGGTCTTCATTTCGACCTGCTGTTTGTTTTAACTAGCCTTGTTTTCGAAGCATCGTTTTTCCCGTTTTTCTCCACCGGCGCACTACTGGTTCTATTGCGCCTAGGTGGCTTCTACTTTGGTTTCGCGCACGCGCGGTGGGTCGTCAGCAGTGTATAACGGGGCTGCTGTTTCTTGTTCTTTATCAGTTTCCGGCGAGTTAGTGTTCTGCGCTCTCACCTGAAGATGGCAGCCAGTTGGTCTGCTGAAATATCGTGTCTGGTTGACGACGGTATCCGGCTGCATACCCGAGATAAATATTATTAAACCCTTCATCTCATAGAAATAAAAGAAGAGAAAAAAGTGTAGCGCTTGCAACATATTCGTTTTATACGTCAACATCTGACAGAACGTTTTCTTTTGTCGATTTCAGTCTTCTGCCACTCATCGAAGTATACCACAAAGACAGAATCGACAACTATCACTGAATTCACGTTCAAAGGTATGCCAGTGTACACGAAACACTTCAGGAAATAAAACGTCCTGAACCCTCAGATGCTTGAAAATTTGATTTTTCATAAAATGAAGCTTACCTCTTCTAGAGGAGTGGGTGGTATGCCGGCACTGAAATTCAGTCTCTCCCAACATCAACTCGACACTACAGTAGACACACGTACACTTTTCACTCAAACAGATACTTACACACACACCTTTCATACCTTGGGTTTCACAGATATCCCGTAGAAATACATTTACGAAAGTGAAACTTAATGAAGGAAACAGGACCAGTAACTTCTTACAAACATTTTGTTCTTCCCAATTTTCGTCGAAATTGCATTCAGCCTTTATGTGGTGACAAGTTTAGAACCATCCTATCCATTTTTCAGACCATGTGCGTCGTCACAAATGTTACAACAATGGATCATTTCTATGCCACAAACCCAATATCTCATTGACAAGTGTTAAACTGACAAATTGCAGTGCCCATATGTTGATCGTTTAATAGTACGTACTTCAGAGTGAATCTATTACACTCCAGGAGCCTTGTTTCTAATCAAATCTTACAGTGCTCAATCTAATTCTTGTCGCAATGTCGCATCTCCTATCTTCATCTATTCCCTCTTTTATTTCTACAATACAGCCTTAATTTCCCTTGTATAGGGCCTCAAATATATTCCTTCTACCTTTCATCTTTCACTTCTTAGTACATCTGAACACTTGATATTCATGCAGCTGTCTTTTGTTTCCCCTTGGCGGTATATATATTTCCCCTAGTTATCTTCCCCTAGTTATCTTCTACGAACTTGCATTTGTCCTCTAGCCTCTCCGACTCAGCCAGTCTGCATTCCATGTCAACCACATTTTTAAGCAACATGTCCTGCCTTCTGCATGTTTATAAATTAATTTAAACTTCTGTCTCATCCCAGGATTTCTATTAGGCCTTGTCCTTCTACCTGTATGAGCCTCTCCACCCTTAACTACTGTGTCTCTCAGAAGTACACATTCTTCGTCTACCGCATTACTTTCCCCTACATCGCTCAATCATTGCATAATGCTACCTTCAATTTATCCAGTTCAAACTACCTACTTTTATACCATTTTAGAGCCCCTTAAGTTTTAACATAACGGCATGCAACCAATAAATTATGGTTAGAAATCTATGTTTTACCATTTTAAAGTCAATGTAGTCCTTGGATGCATTCAACCTTCTAGCAATGTGCTTAAACCAAGTGTTTCTGATGATTAGATTGTGCTCTGCGCAAAATTCCACCAGGCTGCCACATCTTCCACTCCTTTACCCTTTTCCATATTCAACTGCTGTGTTTCTGGCACTTCATTTTCCTACTAATAAGTGCCAGGTAGCAGTCACAGTCAAGTTTTCCTCTCCTTTATCTGAATTAGTAGTTTTATCTCATCACACATTTCTTCAGTCTCATCAGGAGCAATTTGACGTATAAACTTTTTCTACTTTGGCCAGTGTCTATATTTGCCACGATTATGCGATCACTATGCTGTACACATTGCCGCGAGTCTTCCGTCGAAACGCGTGGCGCAGTGGTTAGCATCGCAGATCGCTACTTTGCAGTCGTCAGCTGAAATCCCGCCACGGGCAGAAAAAGATTTATTTGTTAGATTTCACTATTTCTAGAATATTCTACATATTTCTTATGTTTGATGTACTTGTAAGTTCCTGAACATTCTTTCTATGTATAAATAGTGGAGCGCTCGTGTTAGCAATAAACGTGTTCCAAGTGTAAAGTGTTGTGCTCTATTAACGATCACCCTTCGAATTCCGGACCACCTGCAGTTTTCAACGAGACAATATAACTTACGCGCATTCCTATTTACTTATTCATTATGCTCCTCCGTTTCTCTCAACTGGTGTTTCTATCTCTGTACTCACCAGAAGTTCCTTGTATCCTGCCACCATATTTAACTTCAACACATTCATTTCTCTTTTAAGATTTTTACCAGATTAAGGGATGGAACATTCCCCGATCCGATTTGTGGAATACCTGTCTTTATGTTTTATATTCGTGACGATATCCCCATGAGTAATCCCAAACAGGATATCAGAATTGGGGACTATTTTACCTCTGGACTAATTTACCCATGAAGATGCTTTCATCGTATATTCATACAGTAGAGCTGCATGTCATTGGAAAAATAACGAGTCTAGTTTCCCTTGCGTTTAGCCATTCGCAGTAATTGCGTTGCGAGCCATGCTAGCTGAGTTAGAGACTGTTGCTGCGGCGGAATGGCAGTGGGCGCTGAGACGCCTTGCTGCAGTGCGCTCCGCCGTTCGCCGTCGGAGGTTCGAGTCCTCCCTCTGGCATATGTCTATGTAAATTTCTTAGAATAAGTTAATTAAAGTAGTTTGTAAGTTTAGGGACTGATGTCCACTGCAGTTAGATTCCATAACTTTACAAACGTTTGAACATATTAAACAGTTGCCCGCGTTAAATGCTGAAAAGGCTGCTGCCCCTTTTCACGATCCACACGTTTGTCTGACCTCTCCACAGAGGTTGCAACTACGGTACGGCTGTATGTATGGCTAAGGCACGCAAGCGGCCCCATCTCGGCTGTGTCTATGGTTCATGGATGTGGCCGCTGTGGAGCGCACAAAAAAAAAAAAAAAAAAAAAAAAAAAAAAAAAAAAAAAAAAAAAAAAAAAAAAAAAAAACACTGCGGGGTCATCAGTTCCTAATCTTACAAACTAATTATGAACTAACTTATACGAAATACAACACAAACGTCCATGCCCAAGGCAGGATTCGAACCTCCCACGCGGGGGGCCGCGCGATTCGCAACGTGGCGCTCCAGACCGCCGAGCGCACTAAGGCACTTGCTGGGGGGGCGTGCTTTCTTGCCGTTGGAGGTTAGAGTCATTCCTCTGGTGTGTATGTCGTCCTTAGTTAGCTTAAGTAGTTTGTAAGTCTAGGGACTAGTGACGTGGGCCGTGATTATTCCCAGTGGAAAGGAACTTATAAAATGCCAATGTTGCCAGGAATATTTCTTTGGCCCAGGAAGAGTGCAAATAATTGAGAATTTATGAAAATTTTTAGATTTTGAAAGTTTTAACACTTATTAACAGTAAAATAACCTTATAACTAGGTTGTTGTTGTTGTGGTCTTCAGTCCAGAGACTGGTTTGATGCAGCTCTCCACCCTACTCTATCCTGAGCAAGCCTTTTCATCTCCTCATAAGAACGACAACCCACATCACTTGAATCTGCTTACTATACGCGTCTCTTGGTCTCCCTCTGCGATTTTTACCCCACACACTTCCCTCCAACGCTAAATTCACAATTCCTTGATGTCTAAGAATGTGTCCTACCAATCTATCCCTTCTTTTAGTCAAGGTATGCCAGAAATTTCTTTTCTCCCCAATTCGGTTCAGTACCTCCTCATTAGTTACGCGATCCACCCACCTAATCTTCAGCATTCTTCTGTAGCACCACATTTCAAAAGCCTCTATCCTCTTTCTGTCCACACTGCTTATCGTCCATGTTTCACTACCATACAAGGCAACACTCCATACAAATGCCTTCAGAAAGGACTTCCTTAGGCTTAAATCAATATTCGATGTTAACAAATTTCTCTTTTTCAAAAACGCCTTTCTACCCATTGCCATTCTGCATTTTATATCATCTGTACTGCGACCATCATTTGTTATTTTACTGCCCAAGTAACAAAACTCATCTACCTCCTTTATTGTTTCGTTACCTAATCTAATTCCTTCAGCATCACCTGATTTTCTTACACTGCACTCCATTACCCTTGTTTTACTCTTGTTAATGTTCATCTTATATGCACCTTTCAGCACACTGTCCATTCCGTTCAATTGCTCTTCCAGGTCCTTTGCTGTATCTGACAGGATTACTATGTCGTCGGTAAAACGTAATGTTTTTAATTCTTCACCCTGAACTTTAATTCCTTCTCCAAATTTCTCCTTGCTTTCCTTTATAGCTTGCTCAATGTACAAATTGAACATCATTGGGGAAAGGCTACAACCCTGTCTTACTCCCTTTCCAACCAATGCATCCCTTTCATGCCCTTCAACTCTGACAACCGCTGTCTGGTTTTTGTACAAGTTGTAAATAACCTTACGTTCCCTATATTTTACTCCTGCTTGCTTCAGAACTTGAAAGAGTTTATTCCAATCAACATTGTCAAAAGCCTTCTCCAAATCTACAAAAGCTAGAAATGTTGGTTTGCCTTTTCTTAATCTATCTTCTAGGATAAGCCGTAAAGTGAGTATTGCCTCCCGTGTTCCGACATTTCTCCTGAACCCAAACTGATCTTCCCCGAGGTCGGCTTCTACCAGCTTTTCCATCCTTCTGTATATAATTCGTGTTAATATTTTGCAACCATGACTTATTAAACTGATGGTTCTGTAGTTTTCACACCTGTCTGCACCCGCTTTCTTTGGAATGGGGATTATAACATTTTTCTTAAAGTCTGAGGGTACTTCACCTGTCTCATACATCTTACACACAATGTGAAACAATTTTGTCATGGCTGGTTCTCCCAGAGACTTCAGTAGCTCTGACGGGATATCATCTACTCCAGGGGCCTTGTTTTGACTTAGATCATTCAGTGTTCTGTCAAATTCATCTCTCAGTATAGTATCTCCTATTTCATCATCATCTACATCCTCTTCCCTTCCTACAATAGTGTCTCTAAGTTCATTTCCTTTGTAGAGCCCCTCTATATACTCTTTCCACCTTTCAGCTTTCCCTTCTTTGCTGAGAACTGGTTTTCCATCAGTGTCCTTGATATTCATAGAGCTGTTTTTCTTATCGCCAAATGTTTCTTTTATTTTCCTGTAGGCTGTATCTATTTTTCCCCTATTTATACATTCTTCTACATCCTTGCATTTGCCTTCTAGCCATTCCTGCTTAGCCATTTTGCACTTCCTGTCAATCTCATTCCTTAGTCGTCTGTACTCCATTTTGCCTGTTTCATTTACTGCATTTTTATATTTTCTCCTTTCATCGATTAAATTTAGTATCTCCTGTGATATCCAAGGATTCTTTGTAGGTCTTGCCTTCCTACCTATTTTGTCCTCTGCTGCCTTCACTATTTCATCTCTCAATTTTACCCATTCCTCCTCAACTGTTTTATTTTCCCCTGTTTCTGTCAATTGTTGCCTGAAGCTCCCTCTGAAATTCTTAAGAACTTCAGGTTCCTTCAATTTATCTAGGTCCCATCTCCTTATTTTCCTACCTTTCTGTAGTTTCTTCAGTTTCAGCCTACAGTTCATAACCAACAAGTTATGGTCAGAGTCTATGTCTGCCCCTGGCTATGTCCTACACTTCAAAACCTGGTTCCGAAATCTATGTCTTACCATTATAAAATCTATCTGGTATCTTCCGGTGTCTCCTGGTCTCTTCCACGTATACAACCTTCTTTTGTGATTCTTAAACCAGGTGTTTGTTATAACTAAATTATGTTCCGTGCAAAATTCTACCAGGCGGCTTCCTCTTTCATTCCTTTTGCCCAGACCATATTCACCCACTATCTTCCCTTCCCTTCCTTGTCCTACTACCGAATTCCAGTCTCCCATAACAATTACGTTTTCCTCTCCCTTAATTGTCTGAATAATTTCGTTTAGCTCCTCATATATTTCTTCGATCTCCTCATCATCGGCAGAGCTAGTTGGCATATAAACCTGTACTACTGTTGTCGGTGTTGGCTTCGTATCTATCTTGACAATGATAATGCGATCGCTGTGCTGGTCATAGTAGTTTACCCGCATTCCTATTTTCTTATTCATTATCAATCCTACTCCTGTGATACCCCCAATTGATTTTGTATTTATAATCCTGTACTCACCTGACCAGAAATCCTGTTCATCCTGCCACCGAACTTCACTAATCCCCACTATATCTAACTTCAACCTATCCATTTCCCTTTTTAAATTTTCTAATTTTCCTACTCGATTAAGGGATCTAACATTCCACGCTCCGACCCGTAGAATGCCAGTATTGTCTTTCCTGATGATCACATCCTCCTGAGTAGTCCCCGCCCGGAGATCCGAATGGGGGACTATTTTACCTCCGGAATATTTTACCCGAGAGGATGCCATCATCATATGTTCATACAGTAGAGCTGCATGTCCTCGGGAAAAATAACGGCTGTAGTTTCCCCTTGCTTTCAGCCGTTCGCAGTAGCTGTGTGGCAAAGCCACATTAGCTGATGTTACAAGGCCAGCTCAGACAATCATCCAGACTGTTGCCCCTGTAACTACTGAAAAGGCTGCTGCCCCTCTTCAGGAACCACACGTTTGTCTGGCCTCTCCACAGATACCCCTCCGCTGTGGTTGCACCTACGGTACGGCTATCTATATCGTTGAGGCACGCAAGCCACCCCACCTCGGCAATGTCTGTGGTTCATGGGAGTGGATAACTAGGTTAACTAAGTAAATTCATTCATTTAATCCTAATTCCAAGCAGTACATCATGTGCTTAAAATCAGGTGGGAAAAAATAATTTAAAATATTCGCTAGGGCTATAATTTTACATTTCTCTGAATGAAACCTAAACTTAAAAAATATTTCTCTGTAGGAGTACTTCTGAACCGGCCGTCATCTGTTGTCTTCTTTTTATTTTTCCAAACGAATGAATAGAGGTGTTTCATTTTCAGAATTGAAAGGCTCCTCAATTACTGCGATGAATTATGATTTATAAAAATTATTTTCTAAAATGTAGTTATCAATTTCAGTTTTAGAATCATTAATTAATGTCTTACAATGTTCTATGTTAATAAAATCACTTGTATTTTCAAGTAAATCGTAAATCACTACATGTTTATTTGCATAATTTTTGTCCGAAATGCCATTTTCATTGACTAATGTTTACAAATTTCGAACCAGTTTAAAATACACTTTATAACCTAAAATATCATTAACATCAGAAACTTAAAAAACTGAAGAAACAAACCTCCCTGTTTATTATAGCATTTAGTAGCTACTCACTAGATGGCAAATCGATATTATGAAAAATTTTGTTTCCAATGTAAGGTTGGGAAAATATTTTCCTGTGCAGTGCCGACTTTCGTAGTTAGCGAATAAATAAGAGTTCCAACAAAGAATCGAAAAGGCTGGAGAACGACCGCTGACTGGAACAGGGTACAAGCTAAGAACGAGCTCTTGTTTTTCTTCCTTTATTGGGTTTTATTCCGTATCGGGTCGCTGGCGGCAGATTCGTCTACTGCTCTACAGACCTTACAAAAATTATTGGACACAAAATAAAACGGTGGTAAAACTCAAACAGGCTCAAGTTAAAATTACGTCACGTTTATTTGTTTTTACGACAGGTTTCTGCACACTTCTCGTCTGGCATCTTGCCTTTACAGATTACGGTTCCTCAGAGTGCCGAAACAGTTCGTAAAAACAACTATCAGATTCAACGACTTCTTCGTAATAACTGCAACGTTGCCTTCTCGACCAATAAAAATTTCGTTCACAATTTACAATCAACCTGTTCTCCCTTAAATAATTCTGGCGCTTACAAAATTATTGCCATGGTGTATTAGCCGAGCGGTCTAAGGCGCCTCGCTGCGGAGCGCGCGGTTGCTCGCCGTTGGAGGTTCGAGTCCTCCCTAGGGCATATGTGTGTGTGTGTGTGTGTGTGTGTGTGTGTGTGTGTGTGTGTGTGGTGTGTGTGTGTGTGCGTGTTGTCCTTAGGTTAGTTTACCTTAGTTCAAGTAGTTTGTAAGCTAAGGACTATTGACCTCGCAGTTTGGTCCGATAGATTTACAAACATTTGAACAAAATTATTACTTGCTCTTCCTACTACATAAGTCAAACGGGACGGGCTTTTAAAATCAGATTTAAAGAACATCTTCTACGAAGAATGGTACTACCCCTAGAATTCGTCCTTTGCTGACCACCTTCTCATTACTGGTCAGGCACATTAAGCCATTCATGACCTGAATATTTTTCACACAGAAAAGAAAGGCCAAAGATTAGACGTGCTCTAGAGATTGCAAATACACTCCTGGCCATTAAAATCGCTACACCACGAAGATGACGTGATACAGACGCGAAATTCAGCCGACAGGAAGAAGATGCTGTGATATGGAAATGATTAGCTTTTCAGAGCATTCACACATGGTTGGCACCGATAGCGACACTACAACGTGCTCATACACAAAGAGTAGTTGACCGGCGTTGCCTGGTGTAACATTGTTGTGATGTCTCTTGTAAGGAGGAGAAATGCGTACCACCACGTTTCCGAATTTGATAAAGCTCGGATTGTAACCTATCGCGATTGCGGTTTATCGTATCGCGACATTGCTTCTCGCGTTAGTCGCGATCCAATGTCTGTTAGCATAATATGTAACCGGTGGGTTCAGGAGGGCAATACGGAACGCCGTGCTGGATCCCAACGGACTCATATCACTAGCAGTCGAGATGACAGGCATCTTATCTGCAGACTGTAACGGATCGTGCAGCCACGTCACGATCGCTGAGGGACGTTTGCATGACAACAACCATCTGCAAGAACAGTTCGATGACGTTTGCAGCAGCATGGACTATCAGCTCGGAGACCATGGTTTCGGTTACCCTTGACGCTGCATCACAGACAGGAGCGCCTGCGATGGTGTACGCAACGACGAACCTGGTAGCACGAATGGCAAAAGTCATTTTTTTTTCCGGATAATTCCAGGTTCTGTGTACAGCATCACGATGGCCGAATACATGTTTGGCGAAATCGCAGTGAACGCACATTGGAAGCGTATATTCGTCATCGCCATACTGGCGTTTCACCCGGCGTGATGCTGTGGGGTGCTATTGGTTACTCGTCCTCTTGTTCGCATCGGTGGCACTTTGAACAGTGGCCGTTACAATTCAGATGTGTTATGACCCGTAGCTCTACCCTTTCATTCGATCCCTGCGAAACCCTACGTTTCAGCAGGATAATGCGCAACCGCATGTTGCATGTTCTGAACGGACCTTTCTGGATACGGAAAATTCTCGACTGATGCCCTGGCCAGCACATACTCCAGATCCCCCACCAATTAAAACGTTTGGTCAATGGTGGCCGAGCAACTGGCTCGTCACAATACGCCAGTGACTCCTCTTGATGAACTGTGGTATCGTGTTGAAGCTGCATGGGCATCTGTACTTGTACAGGCCATCGAAGCTCTGTTTGACTCGACACCCAGGCGTATCAAGGTCGTTATTACGGCCAGGGATGGTTGTTCAGGGTACTGATTTCTCAGAATCTATGCACCCAAATTGCGTGAATATGCAATCACATGTCATTTCTAGTATAATATATTTGTCTAATGAATACACTTCATCATCTGCATTTCTTTTTGGTGTAGCAATTTTAATGGCCCGTAGTGCATTTAAACATCATTCTGACAATGACGGGCTTATTCTGAATGATCAGGTACAGTTCCGTAATAGAAGTTTTTCGACGGTATTAAGCCGTTACTCGGTCGTTGATGTTGTACTTCGTGTACTGTCCGAAATATTTCTTCCGAGTTGATCCAAAAAATTTGTTTTCCAAAAGCCATTTTTTAACTGTTTTACTTATTATAATTTTGTTACTCATTTATTCTCTCAACTAAAATTTTAAGGTTAAAATGTTGCCTCAGCCATCTCTTATGTCACCATAGCTTCTTATAGCAATTGTTTTCTCAAAACTTTAATCTATACAGTAGTCTAGTTGTAATTGCGGCTACTAGACGGCATTACTGACGTGACGTCTACCTGTTCACAACTCCACTTAGCACACACCAATCTGATGTCTATGTGCAGGCGTGCAGCCCATAGTGGCTACCTCATTCTAGTCTAAGTAGTTTGTAATTCTAGGGACTGATAACCTAAGTCGTTGAGTCTCATAGCATTACAAACATTTGAACATTTAACTTCGCCAATCCCAAACATGAGCAAATTAAGTCATTTTGATGGGAGCATTTAAAATGTACACACAATAAGCCGTTAGAAGTTCACCGTGAAGAAATAAATGGGACAACGGTGTAAAACTTAGGTTTTGTAATGAAGCACTCTCTAGAGACGATAAAAAACACTACCGCGGGCGGTTGGTCTGCCGTGATCGGCGGTTTCAACGTTGAAGCCATAAGAAGACAGATACTGTACACAAATACTGGTTAAAATTCACTACCACTGACTCAGGGAGGTGTGAGGGAAGGAAGAGGGGGAGGGCGGGGAGAAGAGTGGGAACCCTGGGGACAGGGGTAGAGGAGTTAGGACGGACGGTAGGAGAAGGATGAACTACGAATGGTAGACGGAGGAGGCTTTTAGGGTGAATAGAGAGGGGGGGGACGGTGCGAAAATAGCACTGGGATAGTATGTCGAGGCTGTGGAGATGCAGAGCTGGCGGGATACTGTGGTGGATGCGTTGCTCAGGCACAGGATCGGTAAGGAGGGGGAGTACAGTATGTGTATGGTGTAGCAGGTGCAAGGAACTGGAGAAGGTGGGGGAAAAGAATAAGGCCATAAAGGACGCTCCTGGGAGCAGGAGACGCCTGCGTGTGGGGTGGGGGGTGGGGTGGAATCCAGGAAGGAGGCTACAGAGAGGGGTGGGGACGCGTGTGGGAATGGTAGATATAGTGGAGAGTTGGAGCCACCATGGATAGCCAGAGCTGAAGGAGACACAGTCAGTGTGGGCCCTTTTTGTTGGAAGATTTTGAGGTAGGAGTTCAGGAGAAGAAGCAATCCAGGGTTAGGCCGACGAACTCGAAGATAGGGGTGGTGAGGGTAAGGAGAATGGGGCGAACAGAGAAATCATGGAGGCGGAAGGAAAGGGCGGTGCGACCTATTACAATAGCCTGTGATTTATGTGAACCCATGGGAAAGAGATATTGGTTACACAAAGAGGAAGAATGGTGAGGTTTTTGGAGCGTCGGAGAAAGGGAGCGAGGGCAAAGAATTCGCAGTAGTTGGCGTATTGTAGGAGATACACGGAAAGCACGTTGGTCCATGTCTGCATTATAGATGGGTACATGAGTATGCCGCGGTAGAATCCGGAGTGAAGGATGACATTGTATACATTGTCTGGTGGGGCAGGGGTGTCGGCACGCTCATGGGTATCAGGGAAGCGGGAGTAGTGAAAATGAGGATCATCACGGTCGGAAAACGTGTCAGTTAGGTAGGTGCCGAAGTGATTGGACTTACTGATGTTCAGAGGGAGGGGATGGTTATTGTGAAGATGGTAAGTAGGTCAGGGGCGACTGCCAGTAAGGTAGAGAAAAGGTTTTTGTACCTTGTTGGAGTTGAAAGGGGGTGTGGCATTAAGATGGGTGCATGTCTGTCACCTGTCCCCCATCTCTTCTATAGCAATTAATTTAAAACATCTAACAAAAGCGTTCTCCGATAACGAAATGTACGAAAGAAAAAGCTGACAAAATCGCCAAGAAACTGCTGATGTCAACAAATACTGACGTACGTTTAATAAATACTACGCCTCAGTATTGCCCTGCTCTTCCCGCCGCCACCCACGCTCCGCGTCGCGCCAGGCACGGCTCCGGGCTGCCTGCGCCGGCGGCGGCCCGGAATCCCGTTATCCGGGCCTGCTTTGGGGGCGGCGTTTGTCACCGCCGGCGCCACGCCCATTTGCATCGTCATTGTCGTGCCGGCCCGCGGCTCTGCTTTGTGCATGGCTGGGTGCGGCGCGCTCTACCGTGTCACGTCACCGCTGACGCCCGGGCCGCGTTCTGCTGTGCTGCACGTTCCGTAGCGTCGCTCTAGCACCGAGCACCGTCTCATGCCCAGAGCTGCACGTTGTCGGTGCTGCGCCTCAAATGACTTTGCTAGTTCAATGCATTTTCGTGTAAAGGAGCGTGACATTCTTGCTGCAGTTTTTGTAGTCCCACAAACTTATATACTATTCATTTCAGATTTAGTTTACCGTTTTTTTCGAGATTGTTCGAATTGGTTATTGTCTGAAGTGATTTCCCATGTCAAAAATGTATTCATTAGTTTTCCCAGGATATTTTCTTCTGCAAATTAGGAAGACAGACACGTTCTCTCCATGAGATAACAGAAATACCGGGGAATCTCTGGTAAGGCCGACCGCAGTGGCTGAGTGGTCTGCGACGCGACAGTCACAGTCTGCACGGTTGCTACGGACGGGGGTTCGAATCCCCCCTCGGGCTTGGATGTTTGTGTCGTCTTTAGTAAAAGATAGTTCATAAGTCGTTTGTAAGTTTAGGGACTGATGACCCCGCAGTTAAGTCCCTTAAGCTTATCAAACATTTGAACATTTTACTTAGTGGACTCTTTCTTGTTTTTCCTGTGGTTCATCATGAGTAATACCCACCGATTAAGCGACGATGATGGCCAATCGTCAGGGATAGACTCTGCGTATGCAAATATGGCGGTCATTATGGAGAATGTATTTAAGTTGAAATATGTACATACTTGCAAATACAAAATTCAGTAGTAATTCACCCTTTTGATCTATAGAAAATCAATACAACCTAACCTTTTTCTTCTACTTTTCCTTCGGCGTTTGTCCCGTGCGACTGCGGGGTCCTCTAAAGGGGGTTCGTTGTCTCCGGCTCCCTATGTCTCGGGCTGCATCTGGATGGATGTTCGCGCTCTTCAGGTTTTTATGCAGCGTATCTGCCCAGGTCGTCCTTTGGGTCTTCTGCCGACGTCTTCAAGTGTGTAGCCTGTCTTGCCAATACAACAGGCCCAACCCATCGAAGTCGGCTCTCGCGCATCTCGTCTTGGATCGGCGCAATACCGAACTGTTTCCCGATGCTGCCGTTGGAAACATGATCTAACCTATAGTCGGGCCGAAATACGATGATCCCTGGCTCCGCCTACTAGGGTGAGATACTGCCCCGGCCGCGGAAATTGAATGCAACCATATTGCCAAGTAGTTGGTTCGCTGCCGAGCATTGTAGCTAACCGTCACTGTTGTCTGACAGAACTGGCAAAAGTGCACAGCTCAGCCGAACGCGCACATGCGCAGAGCGAAGCTCGCGTTGACTTACTCCAATGGCCTACTGCCGCACCTGGCGTTCAAAGCCGATTAGCGCAAGCACCAGGGATCATACTATTTCGGCTCGACTATAGTGACACCTGCTGTCGTTTCCATTACACTCAGGTGGCGTTCTGCCTCATCTGTAGTCGGCCAGCACTCGCAGCCGTACAAGACGACTGGTTGGATAACAGTGCGGTAGATTTTTCATTTTGAGCTGCCTTTCATCCTACGGTCGTAAGTGACTCCGGTTGTTCTTCGCCACTTCATCCAGGCTGCCTGAGTTCTGGTGTTGACGTCTTCGGAGAGTCGGCCGTCAACAGTGAACATGGAACCTAGGTACTTGAACTTATCACATTTGTCAGATGTTCACTATTAATCCTGATGGTTCCCATTTCATGCCTGTCTGACGTAATGTACTCTGTTTTCTTCAGGTTAAGACGCAAGCCATGTTGCTTCAACTGATCTCTCCATTCTAGACTAATAAACGCAGAAAATCTCAGCGCAGCTCATGAATAACAACATTTTAAACATTTTTTAAAACTACAAAAGTTAATTTTCACGGTATCTGAATAAAGCAAAGAGTAAAGTTTGAATTACATGGGATTTCAACAAACTGTATTTTAGATGTTAGTTTATTACCTAACGCTGTGACATTGAAAGCAACGCACTTTTGTCTTTTCATTTAAGGATTTATAACATGCATTATAATAATTTATGTACAAAATATACAGTCTGATAATCTTATCCTCCACAGTAACTCAGCAACAGCAAGCCGCGGCGGATTAGCCGCGCGTGCTGGAGCGCCGTGTTGCGGTACGCGCGGCCGTCCGCCGTCGCGGGTTCGAATCCCCCCTCGGGCATGGATGTTTGTGTCGTCTTTAGTATAAGGTAGTTCATAAGCAGTTTGTAAGTTTAGGGACTGATGACCCCGCAATTAAGTCCCTTAAGGTTTACAAACATTTGAGCAACAGCAAGCAGCATGATATGCTTCTCTTACCCTCATATTCATTTACTATTTTAACTCTTCTATTCTTTCAGTGAATATACGTAAATAGTGTGTTGTGTGAGCGGTCAAGCCGATTGAGGCTGGCTTGTTTATTTATAAATTTCCTACACAAGGTGAATGAATGTTTATAACTTCTTTATTTAATATTGTAAAATGATAAGTTAATGTGGAAGTAGTGAAATTTAAGTCAAAACAAAGCTTTTCTATTAAGGACTCTGATACTTTTGAAGGGATGACGATCTGCCAACGAGAAAATGGCTAAGGTAGGAAGACTGCAGATACTTGGAGTTGCGGTAGGAGACCTCATTGAGGGCTGGAAGAACACTTCATGTCTAGTCTTGGAAGAAGGAGCACCCGCCAGATTTATGGGGCAAACGGCCGCTTTGAGTAACATTAACGCATGTCAGGACTAACATTGCCGTGGGCTAATATGGGACGGTTTAAAAACTTAAATATTTTCCAATTCAATTCCGGAATTCTAAATGAACAGTGAATATGATTCCACGCGAGATTTATCAAGTATTGTTATTTGTCGAACTAAGATCTGAACTGCTCTTAGTGACGATTATTTTGTGTTGTGTGATCGCAGAATTTACTTGGTTTCTGAGCTTCATCAATGATAACTTAGTCTGGGAGTTTGGTACCATTCCCATAAAGCGGTGAAATCATCTGTTCAAGTAACTTTGAAAATTGTACTTCTAATTTGATTCTTTTATTTGTGTATGACCACTTCCAACAGGTAAATCTTGTGTTTGAATAAACATTATTCAACTGACGTTGCCTACTTTTATTAATTAATCATTATCTGTATTTTATGTAACGTTATTATTTCGCAAATTTTAGCCTATTCACAGGTACAAGGTAATATTTCAGATTTTGTAGTTACTGGACACGAAATCAGACATGGACCATATCGAGCAATATTCCATTTATTGAGGCTTGCATAGCCCTCTACGCGACTGTTGTATTTAACTGATAAAACGTGGTGTGGTCAACACGAGAAGGCATGTAAAGTGGAGCATCGCATCGTAAGTAAGCTGTTTGCAGCAGAGTTATTCTAAGAAATTGCATTACCTGGTTCAAAATGTTCAAATGTTTGGAAATCTATGGCTTAAACAAACTTATGCTAAGCACAACAAATACAAACATGCCCCAAGGGTAGACTCGAGCCTCCGACTGAAAGCAGCGGCGCGCTCCGCAGCAAGGCGCCTTGGGACGCTCGGCCAAACCACCGCGGCCGTTACTTAGTGGATACAAAATATTTGGAAGTAAGAATGTATGGTTTTTTGGCGAAATACATACAAAAACTAAAAATTTGTAACTGTCTTAATATGTATATAAATACACTTGCACTGCAAATATTTCGGACCCTAGGAAGCTCACGGTTCTTTCGTGAGTATGTGCGTGGTGAGCAGAGGGCCCCGAGCTAATGCAGACTTCCTTCATTCTTTACTTCCCGGACTGCATTTCCTTTCCCCTCCACACCTTTCCTATCCTCACTCCTTCCCCTCCCCACCGGGGGACTGGTAACCTCAGTAGTTTACTCCCCCTATCCCAAACAAACAACCCAACCCAACCCAAATATTTCGAAAACTGATAGTACGATTGATGTGCAGTTTTCCCAGAATGAATTGGCAGGCAAGGACTCGTATTGTTAGCCATTAAACAGATTGTAAAGATACCTCGAAAGTGTATTTTTTATGCAAACAAAAGATTTTCCGAATGGAACAATGGTTATTTCTGTCATGCACTGGAATTTTTGACACCAGCTAAGTACAATGAAATTTGAATGACATTTCTATCACGTTAGGTCTGGTGGTCATGAGACAGTGGGCCTTGCCCCAGGGGCTAGGCACTCGGCCAGTCAGCTACGCTACCGCAGGCGCCGCCCCCCGAAACTTTGAACGGTTGTAGCTGCCAAACAAAAAGTGATAAAAATTTCATTCAGAGTACTTTGTACACAGCTAGTGTTAAAGATTCCAGTGCATGATACAAACAACCCATTTTCCATTTAAAAAACTTTATGTTTGCATAAAAAATACACTTTCTAAGTAATACTGCAATCTGTTTTTCGACTAAAAGTTCGAGCCCCTAACTACCAATACATTCTGTGTAAACCGCACAGCAATCGCACTTTCCGTTTTCGCAATATTTGCGTAGCAATTGGTAGGTGATTCACCCTGTATATTGAACTATTGGAGTAGTACACGTTGGAGGCCCGTGAACGCAACAATGTTTAAATGTTTACTTACAAACTACTTATGAACTACTTACGAACTAGGACGGCACAAATATCCATGCCCGAGGGGGGATTCGAACCCCCGACCGTAGTGGCCGTGCAGACCGTGACTGAAGCGCCTCAGTCCCAGTGACCACCGCGGCCGGCGTGAACGCAACACCTATTATAACTTATTTCAAATTTCAATGTAATCATGTTTTAACAGTGGACAACATATACACTTTATGTCATTTGCTTCATGTAGTGTATTGTTACAGTGGAATAAGGCATATGGTTTGAAAATGGACGAACAAGTTCGAAGCTAGTTACCAGCTTCCAAACTGTGCAACTGTGACGAAAAAAGAAAAATAAATGGTTTTCAAGACTAAATTTATCCACTATTTACAATGAGAGCACTTCACTCCCTGCAAGAAACTTAACCAACCACTTCCATCTCATGAAAAGTATTTTCGTCGACATATTAAACAACATTTTGAACAGGAGAAATTAAATCGCTTAGTGTTTTTGTACTGTTAATACTATAGCATTATGAATGACATAACAAATAATTTCTTCTATAGTGCTTGCTGTATTCGCGACATAATTCATAGAGAGTATGTACCAGTCATGAACCACTGAATATAACTGTGAAATTACGTCATTGTACGAAGACGTCGTTGTAGGAGTTGAGATGCTTGAAAAAGAAACTAGAGGCTGAAGTTCCCTGCGCATACAGCTGAATTGGATAGTAGAGAGTGGGGCAGAAGGAGGTGAACAGAGAGAAAAGGAAGAAATAGATCGACGAAAGTATGGAGCATATAGTGAGAGACAGGTTCCTGAAGACACTATACAGATAAAACATTCTGGAGCTTCCAGTCATGTCAGGTGTTGTGGATTTAATTGAGCAAATTCTTCGTGTATATTGCATGGTGGAAAACTGTTTCCCTGCAGGTAAAGAGATTTCTGAACGGTATAATCAAAGTAATTTGAGAATTGTAATGTGATTTTTTTCATTCAGCGGAAGAAAAGAATGACAGTGTTAAATTAATGACGATAGAGCTAAAAAAAGTTACAAAACAGTGTAGTCTACAATTGCCGCCAAATTTGTGTCAAAAATAGTTATTTGAATGCAGACTTTTAATTAGACGGGCTTGTAACTCAGAACAGAGAAACAATTGTCACTTATGGATAAAATATTACACGTGGAGGAAAACAGCATTACTGAAATATGTTTCAATAATAATATACTGAGTTATATAGTGTATGAATCTCCAAATCAGCTTTGTCCTAGTTGATGTACAGTAGTTTTAAA
Organism: Locusta migratoria; assembly: GCA_026315105.1. Lineage (NCBI taxonomy): Eukaryota > Metazoa > Arthropoda > Insecta > Orthoptera > Acrididae > Locusta > Locusta migratoria. Next base: position 810,104,613 of record CM048744.1, on the reverse strand, counting down.
CGTGTTAACTCAGCTGTTGATCCGCGGGGAGATATAGCCAGTGTGGGGGGACGTCGCCAGCGCCTCCAGATCCGACAATAATCATATCCACACCTGCTTAATTGGATTGCATCCCCAGCGTAATGAAATGGGCGTATGTTCCGCGTACATAATCCTCTCACACTGCCAGTCGGCGAGTGCTCTACACTGCGTCACACATCTGCTCACATTCGTCCTCGGTTGCTTTTTTGTTCCCATGTGTTAGTTACCCAACAAACAAACATTTAACAATTTCTACAATGTTTCGTAAAACGAGGGTAATGGGATGTAATGTCACAAAATCAGGTGATGCCTACGGAATTAGATTAGGTAATGAGACAATAAAAGATGTAGATGATTTTTGGGTAGCAAAATAACTTCTGATGGCCGAAGTAAAGAAGATATAACACGCAGAATGGCAATGGGAAGAAAAGCATTTCTAAAGAAGCGAAGTTTGTTAACATCCAATATTAATTTAAATGTTAGGAAATCCTTTCTGAAAGCATTTGTCTGGATGGAGTGTAGCATTGTTTGGTAGTGAAACGGGGACGATAAGGAATTTAGACAAAGAAGATGTGGTGCTACAGACGAATGATGAAAATTAGATGGGTAGACCACGTAACTAATGAGGAGGTACTTAACCAAATTGGGGGGAAAAGGAGTTTCTGGCATATCCTGACTAAGAGAAGGGATAGGTTAGTTGAATACATTCTGAGACATCAAGGAATCGTCAACTTAATATTATAAGGAATTCTGTGGGGTAGAAATCGTAGAGGGAGACTGAGGGACGAATACAGTAAGCAGGTTGATAAGGATGTAGGTTGCCGAACGTATACTCAGATGAAGAGACTTGCACACGGCAGGGTAGCGTGGAGAGCTGCATCAAACCAGTCTGCGGACTGAAGACCACCACCACAACAACAACAACAACGTTTTGTTGAACATTCTCTAAAACATTTTCATGGCGTAATTACCTTTCCATAATAAATGGTTTCGCACTAACCCTCAAATAAAAACTGAAAAAAGTGAACCTTAAAAACTGAGATTTGCAAAGAGTTCATATATAGCCAGCAAACGGCTCATAGCTAACAAGTATATGCAGAAAATTTAGTTCGGAAATGAATAGAAATGGAGGCTAGATGTACATCGTAGAGGGAGGCGGAAAACGGAGGATCTCTCATACCGTTTCGAAACTAGTGGCGAAAACTGCTAACGCGATTATGCTTAGAGCAGCGACTGTGTTGCGAATTGGTAAAGTACGAAAAGAAATAACTGCATAAGAGCCCTGTTGCTTTCATATACCAGGAAGGAGAAAATGGTGTAAAAAGGGTAGCAAAAGTTAGACACTTTCACACAGCTAGTGAGGATATCATTAAAAGAACGACGTTATTCATACCGGCGAGATCTATTTGCGAAATTTCAATTACCAATTTTTACTTCTGAATGCGAAAAGCGGTTAATGAAACCTCTGCCAGGCACTTCAATGTGACTTGCAGAGTATCTATGAGGATGTAGAAGAAGCAGTTAGTGTCACGTGAAGTCATACGGTAGCGCGGCAAACGAACTGGGCGCTTTGCTTTCGGCACATGATCCGGTTTCCGGATGTAGATTTACAACTACATAAGAAAATAAGAACCTGGCATGTAGTGCCGTGCCGTGATTTTACTCCTGAAGACGATGATGGCGGAATCCGGCATCGAAAGTTTGGAAAGTTCAGCGCACATTTACGTTTATTAACATGACTTTTGTCAATTAACTTTTGCTTAATAGCTTTGAAATGGTCGTCAGATTGTTACTGTTACATACAGAGTGCTACCGAGGTGATTTTGCCAACTTCCTGGGCAGATGGAGAAAGTTAAATGTATGAATTTGAAGTGACGGATCTAGTCCAGAAATGGCGAAGTTAAATGAAAAAGAGAAAACTTCAGTGAAGAATTACCTCAGTCACCACTTAAACTTATGGGACCCAACTTCCAAACTCTTGATTATGACGTGCAATATTCTCATTAGAATCAGTACCCGGGAAGTCAGAACTACACAGTGATGATGATGATCCTCAGATAATTTGTGGATATTAATGCTGCATGTAAGCCCATGCAATGAAGACCGATGAACTGCATTTACCAGCAGAAAATTAACGAAATGTTCAAATGTTTGTAATTTTAAGGGAACAAACGAGTATAGTTTTCGATCCCAGGACTTACAACTACTTAAACTTATACATCACTCACAAACACCCATGCCCGAGATAGCACTCAAACCTCCTACGAAAGTGGCCGCGGGATCCGTAACGTGACGCTCCAGACCGCACTGCTAATGCCACGCGGCAGAAGATTCAAATGTTTGTGTAGCTTATGGGACTTAACTATGGGGTTATCAGTCCCTAAACTTACAAACTACTTACGAACTAGCTAACACTAAGGACGACACAAATATCTATGCCCGAGGGGGGATTCGAACCACTGACCGTAGTGGGCGTGCAGACCGTGATTGGCGCGCCGCAGTCCTCTCGGCCACCCCGGCCGGCGGCAGAAGATTAACAAACTGCTACATTCGCAATCGATGTTCGAACTCGTGTTTCCCAGCTTCAATGTTAGCATTAAAATGTCGCAAAAGTTTCCGTCGGAGCCGTTACAATAACTCCAGCGTTGTGGAAGGCAGTGGGAATTCTTAGCAAAAGATCCACTTGCCACTCGTACTTCGGACTGTCTGTGAAGAAAGCAATAGTCTTACAATTCACATGACTTTCATATTAATGGTTAGATTTTCTTGTATACGGGACATAATTAAGAACATTACTATAGATATAAACAAGTCCAGCGATAGATGTGTCATTTGTGTCATTTGACAAGGAATGACTATGAGTAAAAGAAAACACAAACACACACACACACGCACACACACACACACACACACACACACACACACACACACACACTGAGAGAGAGAGAGAGAGAGAGAGAGAGACGTTCATATATTATCAATGACCGTACTGTCCATATGTTGTTGAATGGGAAATGTGCGCGATCTGTCTGAATTTGACCAGGGTCAAATTGTGATGACCCGGACGTTCAACGCAAGCATTTTGGAAGTTGCTCGACTTGTTCGTTGCTCATGAAGTGCTATGGTGACGTGTTAACATGTGGGGAAACCAATGTGAAACCATCTACATACGTGAATGTATAGGGTGAGCATCCCTGATTACAGAGATCGGGCGTAGGATGGGTAGAATGGTGAAATTGTAAAGTCTACGGCGAACTGTGGTGCAACTAACATGTGACTTTAATGATGAGCTGAGTGCAAGTGTGTCTGAAAATATACTGCAGGGAACAATCGTGATGATGAACCTCTTGCCAAGTCTTCTGCCAATGATAACACCAAGGCCGTAACCAGATTGAAATGGCTACGTGGCCATCGTCACCGGACATTAGCGCTTCGGTAGATATTTGACGGTCTGAAGCAGAGGTTCCCAATGATTTTTTAACCGGCAGGCCCCTTTTTCAGCGCACAGTAAATGTTGAATTCAGCGCGACACCCATAAAAAATTGAAAGTTATTAATGCAAGTGGCATTTTCTCCACTGAATTCACGAAGAATCAAGTGTCAATGGTTTAGAGATAAATGGAAACAATTTTCAATCAACAGTGTTTCCATTTGTCTGAATTCTCAGTGTATACTGATACTTTTTGTTGTATTTACTCAGGCCGTTCAAAAATTGCTGATAAAGTTGCTTGTTGACAATTCGCGCGATGTATCTGCCCTCCTCCAGTCAGAAGGATCAACGTCACGCCCTAATTGTCCGCTGCTGACAAAGTGTCGCAACAGCTGGTCAGTACATTGTTAATATTTCGTTAGTGTTGTGTAAGATGCATGCATATATTTCGTTTTTATTGTTGTGCATCTGTTTTGTATTTGTTTTTGTTTTCACATTTGGTAAAATGGGAAGAAAATGGGTAGACTCTCGATTCAGTATACAAAACATCAGGAAAGCAAACTGCGCAAGGAATTACGTTTAAAGGACAATTGCCACAACTGGGATGTCATATTCAATATTACTTTGAGGGGTATCTCTCTTATCGGTTTCCATGGTAGTCGCGCTAATTGCTAACACAATTAAGCTTAGTGAAGCGACAGTAATGCGTATTAGTAACGAAAAGTATGAAAATAAAATAACTGCAGAAGAACCCTCCTGCCTTGATATGCAGGTGAAGAAGAAAACTGTTCTATAATGCATAACAGAAATAGACACTTCCACACAAGAAGCAATTAGCGTCATGTGACGTCACACGGTAGCACGGCGAAACTAAATGAGCCCTCCAGAAAGTACCGCATGTAGATTTGCAACTTAAGGGTGACCCATCTGATGTTTAGGATGAGATTAAGAAATGTTCAAATGTTTGTAAAGCTTATGGGACTTAACTGCGAGGTCATCAATCCCTAAACTTACAGACTAATTATGAACTAACATGAACTTATGAACTAACATCCATGCCCGAGGGACGTTTCGAACCTCGGACGCAGGAGGCCGCGCTATCCGCAACGTGTTGCCCCAGACCGCGCGGTGGATGAGATTATCTCATAAACTATACATAGGTTAAAATCAGTGGGTAAGGCCAGTTATTAAGGTCAAAGGGGGACATCAAATGATACTACATGTGATCTCCAGCCTTCACCATCTTGGTTGGGATGGGGGGACAACTTTTAAATCTTAAATGGAAACCCCCATTTTTATTGCAAATTCTGATTCTCCCTAAAATAGTAATCAAGTATTGTGTGAAACATTTTTTTAAATCATTGACAAATGGCGCTTAAATCGAGAAAAATGTAAAATTGTGGAGGAACTCCGCTTTGTTCACAACGATCCGTAATAGACGCATCAAATCGATACAAAATGTGTATCAACTTCTTCAATACGCCAAGTTAAGGACTTTTTTCTACAAAATATATCCTACTCGCCACAGTTTTTGATGGAGGGAGGCAGAATGGTATTACAATCTCGTCAAGGAACTCTTCACAATTGCACAATTTACTCGATTATGGCGCTACCGTAGCCAAACTGCGAACTATGGGTCAGTAATTGTTAAGGCATTTTCCTAAAATTAACACCATATTAACAATCTCTGTAGGAGGATAGTGAGTCATGTTTCGCTAAAGAATAAATTACTTTCGTCAGTTGATGTTTACAGTTCACAATCTGAAAGTGAAGTCACGTCTGATCCATTGTACCGTTCTTAATACTGAGCCATACTTCGCAGTTTGGCCATGGTAGCGCCACAGTAAGGTAAGTAATGCATTTGTGAAGACGTCCCTAACGAATTTTAATACCATTCCGCCTCCCCCAATCAAAAACTGTGCCGGTGGACCATTAATAATACCAATTTGTATGTCAATTATTTTATTCGTTTTAGTAATGATCAATGCCACATGCTTATATATGTTTCCACCTGTGTGATTGAAATTGTGTGTTCATGTGAATGTGGCATGTTGCTATTAATATTGACTGCCGCGCAATGGCTTACAGTCACCGTCTTGGGCTTCAGGCGTCGTTTACTTTAGTTAAGAACGCATGGCTTCGTTTGTCGTCTGCTCTGGCGTCTGATGGATGGCCAGAGACAAGGTTGCTTGGCAAAATGGCGAGGTGGCCGTGTTCTTAGTGTGGTGCATACCAACCTAATCTTGGGCGAAAGAGGTGACAAACGAGACCTCTCTGGAGCTGTAGAAGAGGGTACTATCTTCCTTCAGGTAGCGAGGGTTGGTAGACACTATGCTCTGAACTCGTTTGGTCGCTTTTAGCGCGCTCTACATCCGATGTATGGTGGGGGAAGGCTTTTGGCGTGGCCTTAGGTGGCACTCTTGCTCCGACGGCCGAAGTGTCGTGGAATCATGCTGAGGGGATGCCGTGCTGTTAGAACTTTGCTTTCTTTGTGATCAGGCAGTCTTGGTTTTTCAGTGATAGTTACCTTGAGTAATTCTTTCGCTATGCGAGGAGAAGTGATTCTTAGTATTTGCACTTTCATTCCAGTGATGATTGTCTGGTTTTTCTCAAGTTTATACGTGTGTGGCCTTCAGTCTTTGTGTAAACTTAGTATGTTTGAATTTCCTTGCACTTTTTTTTTTTTTTTTTTTTTTTTTTTTTTTTTTTTTTTTTTTAATCGTGTCTGTATTTGCGAGTATGCTACATTTTTCTCAGACTTTCTTGTTTTATTCCATCTCTCCTATCTGGGTATGACCAATTGCACCATGTGCTTTCATAACGGTCCTAACTTCGTCCTGCAGCCATGCTTTTACTGCTAGTAGCTTTCTTCCATATGAATTCTCAATGTGCTTTACTTGCTTATTCTAAATTAATTTTTTTGTAAATTCTATGGAATTCACTGTGGTCGAACACCATGTGGTGATATTATGCCGCTGCCTCTCCCGCACATGAGTTCGTTTTGTGCATAGTTGATCTAATTCGTCCTCCAAGAACTTGCCATCTCGTCAAAACGGCGCCAAAGCTTTGTTTGTCATTGCTATCAAGGGTTGCTGTTTGAGTAATGTGTATCAAGCATTATGCGCGTGTCTGTGAGTGAATGAATGTGCTTTTCTTTATCCAGTGTATTTGCAAACTTCCTCCCGTGTTACCTCCATATACATAAAGGGCAGAAACAATTTTATTATGGGTAGTATACGATTTAATTCACTTTGAACAAGGTGTGAGCTTAATTTGGTTTCCCAACATTTATTTGCTTGTTCATTTTACTGAATAGATAATGATTTAAAGTATCAAACCTCTGTTTTATAATAATTTCATGCTCCCCATCCCATGTTTAATTATCTTTTCCTTTTCATGTGTGTAATTTATGTTATTTAAAATGTTCACTGCTCCATTAAGGAGTGAGAAATTAGATACATTTCCATTACGTAAGTACAGTGGCCACTCGCAAAGTAATTTAGAGCAGCAGTGAGCGTTTTAACTTGAATTTGCAGATTTTACTAAGAAAACTTAACAGGCTACTTTCAAATTCTCTTGTATTATCTGTTTATTTGGCATTTTCTTTCCAATGTTGTGCAATCAGAATGCAGGGGATGTCTGTATACTACATCAAGAAGACTTTGGAATAACATCCCTGCCAAGAAATGTGTTCATGGCAATATGAAGAATCCTAATTCGTTTCTGAAGGTCCTCATGTGAAAACGTTGCCCCAAAACAACATTTTTCTCAACCATGGTAGTTAATATTGCAGTTTATGATGCAGTTAATGTCTTTAACGGTGGCAGCTCAGAGAGGATAAGAGTCTTGTAGAGATTGGACTTCAAGCCTGGAGTTTTCATTCACATCTTGATGGGGATTGACACTCAGCATATACTTGCAGCCATTAAATCCATTGAAAACTTTGCAGAGCAAACAAGACAGAAAAGAAGAAGCCAGAAGAGAAGTCTTGAAAGAAATGATGACATTCATTGCAGATTTGGAGGCTTTTGAATGTGGGGTTGGCAACTAAAAAGCATTTTTAACTTTAAAACGCGTTTTTCAGAACTACGGTTTTCATTATTCAGGTATATACAGAGTATACAGAGTAAATATTTAATATTATTCCTGTATGTCAAGACACAGAAAAGGAAAGTAGAATATCTATGTGTAGTTTTTCAATTAAAAAATAATTAAACGCAAAAACAACAAAATTAAATGATTCTGTGGGTGTCTTTATACGATGGTTGAGATAATACTGCATAAATTCAAGGCAATTTCATAGAAACTTTCTTAGTAAATGGTACCATTGTAAATCAGGAGTTCATAATCTTAAAAACTTCAAAACATTTTAATTAAAATTAAAAACGATTTCAGTAGATGCTTTCAACTACCGTCAACCATTGTACATAATTTCATCTATATAATTAATAATTGTGGATTTTGTCACAGGCTATATTTGTACTTGTTTTTTGCGTACGTCTCCCGTTAACAATCTTTTTACACATTGAAACGAATTTCTCGTAATTGCTAAGTGAGAGGAGGAAGTAAGTTACAAAGAACGAAGCATTTCTTCGATATCATTTTAATTTTCGGAAGAAAACTATCAATAAAAATAGAATTCAATAAATTAATAAGTAAATATTAAGAAATACAAACGAAACTCCTTCAGTGTTGTATTACGGGTACGTTCACTGCTCTCTGGCTCTCTGAAGAAACAAACTGCGTTCTTTTTAATGTCTGTAGGAAAAGAAATGTAATCTTACTGAGATAAACGAAGTTGCTTCTGTACCATAATTTTGAAACTTTGAGTTCATTACTCGGTAACTAGTGTGGTTCAGCATCTAAATAGCTTCGGCACTTAGTTTTGTTGGTGGCACATACAAGTTGAGGAAAAAGTAGAACCCGTTTTTATTTTTTAACTTGGGAATAGATATTTTTGTGTTCCAAACGGATCCAAACGTTTGAGTAACCGTCTCTACCAAAAGTAAATTTCAAGATGGAATCTATAGTAATTTCTATCAACAACTCATATTTATTCGATGTCAGAATGATCGGCATTTTGATTACATTAAATGGGTTGACCAACCATTCGTATTCCTGCAGCTTCGTATCTTCCGTTGTTGGAAAGTAATGCCCCAACAATGACGTCAAGCTTGGAAGATGTTCGAGGATTCGATTAAATAAATTATTCCCCAAATTCAATGTCTTGTCTTCCAAAAAACCCTTGTGAAGAAGAAAACGCTCTACATTCCTATTCTCGACAGTCAATCCAAAAATTGATTTTCCTTTTGAGATCTCCAATTTTGTCATTGGCAGTGATCGTTGTTATATTTTTCCTTGCAGGAAAGTATATTAATTTTTTACATTTTAGAGAAAATATCTGCCGAATAAGAATGGATACACTGCCAATTTTCGTTATTAATAAGGTATGTTAATTTGCTGCTGTGATCCAAAAGAAAAAACGAGGCTTCTGAATGTAACTCATATAATCGACAGAGTGTATTCCCACTTGACGGCCACCTAACTTGTGTATAAGGCTTCCCCAATTGAGTATTGAGAAAGTCTTGACTTCAAAGGCCGTGACTTAATGTAATTGATAATTTGGACGGATTTATCAAAACGTTTCTAAAGGAAGCAGAGATTTGTTTTGTAGTCTAAGGGTGTTTGTGGTTAGCATAATGACAACTGTTGCAGTTCTCCGAGTTTCCAACCACTGGACGCATCATAGCTTTCGCACCGTCTGTACACCTATCAATGTAAATAGACCATGAAATTTCGTTGTACTTTAAAAGATCGTCCAGTAAACGACATATTTCAGCACCTGTTGTATTAGCTGGTAGTGGTTTGCACAATAAAAGGTTCTCTTTGCACATACTGTTTATTTATATCAGATAAAAGCCAGTGCAATCCCTAGTCCTGCAAAGTCAGTAGATTCATCCAGTTGGAGGGAAAATGAATTGATGTGTTGTGTGTGATGTGTTGTGTTTGATGTGAGAAACCAGAGGTTCTTTTATGTCATTTAACATGTCAACAATGCTTCTCGTGACAGTATTGTTTGATAGGGGGACAGAAGATACAAGTTTCACTGCGTTTTCGTCTAACATATAGAAAACAATATCGATAACACACGGTTTTATGAGACTGACTGCAATGGCATGAACTTTTCCTGCCTTTGATACTCGATAGCTTACCAAGACGGAGTATTTAGTCTGGAAGATTAGATGAGAACCCTGAAAATGACGGTTAATAACTGTTCTGAAGGTCTCGCGCGCAAATTACGGACGGAGATATACCCTCATCTGTCTCGATAATGCCTATTTATAACTATCCTTAATTGTTCTTATACTTGGTTGTTATTCCACTTCCACAGCGTACTATGACTAATGGAGCACTTCCAGAGTCTTCACATAATAAATCCGCTTGTGGTGTTTCATGAGACTGTTCTTCATTTGGCTGTGCTCCCTACTCAATTTCCACCTGGAGCTTCCCTTCCGTGAAGGCGATGGAGAAACTACTCGCTTCTCCAGTGATCCAGACTTCAGCCATCGATCCGCGATGGAAGAAAATTAATGGTGAAAATGATGTCAGAGGTAGTGCACGGACGAAGGAAGTTTAACGTTGAACGGCATGAACAGCGTATTGGTCGACTGAGTTAAAAGATTTGGTGAAAGATGACCGCGGACCTCCTTGAAAGAATCGGCACACGAAAAGGGTTACCACGAACTTCATTTGGGGAATCCATGGACTAATGAATCCATATACGTTCTTCATTATGTTTATGTAATAATACCAGTCCGTCTTCTTTCACGTTGAAATCGGCACTGCGGGACGCAGACAAGGAAGTGACGACTCAGTTATGCTCATGAGTATATTTACCTTAGCATTCATGGCTCCAGTAACGCTTTCAACGGCACCATGACAGTATGCATACTTCTGGCAGACGGGTTATAGACCTTTTGTAGTCCAAAATGACGAGCTTGTTTGAATATGGTAGTGGCACTTTTCAGCAAGCTAATGAGGCAATAAACAAATCCGGGTGTGTGATGGGAGTCGTTCGAGGTACACAGTGGTCAGTTGCAAACGATGTGGTTGACTTCCAACTCGATAGATCTGAAGAAGATCAAATACATCTGACACTTGATTGTACGTAGACTCTTGAGTTCACTTATCAACTACCCAACATTTTCAGGAACTAGATGAGAAGCCATCCCAGAATTTATCTAACATGTAGTTATACTGAAAAACTTTTGTGCTTTACCGTCCAGCACACTGATTCCTGTGCTGTGCTGTATATTGTCGACAGGAGTTGAGTTTGGCCGCTGAAACTTTATTTTCCTGCATCCCAACTCAGTATAAAAGTCCAGTTCCATTACATGTAAAAATACTCTGAAGTAGTGTCATAATAATTCTATATAAATACACACATAACCAACGAATGACATAAAATGACATACAGTCACATAATTTGTTATTTGATTACAACAATTGTTTCTGTATACCAGCTTGTTTTTTAAACAAGTGTTTGTTATTGCTTTGGGCGTTGCGCCTTCCATTCAGTTAGTGCTTACCCACGCCTCTGTTAGATATGTGCTCCAGGCCTTGGTCAGACGTCAGCTGGCATCATATTGCCTGCCTGTAGCTTGAACCATAGTAAATAGCTATATGGTGTCAGATTACATTACCAGTCATAAATATTTGCTACTCTACTCTTACAGTGTTCTTGAATCAGTTATACAAATACGTTTCACAGATATACTTTAAGACCATTTTGGCCGCGCGGAAAAGCCGAGAGGTCTGCAGTGTCGCGTTGCGGAAGGCGCGGCCACCCGCGTCGGAGGTTCGAATCATCCCTCGGGCTTGGAGGTTTGTGTTGTCTTTAGTATAAGTAGTTTGTAAGTTTAGGGACTGATGACCTCGCAGTTAAGTCCCATAAGCCTTACAAACATTTGAACATTTGAGAACTTTTGTAATCTCCGTCTTTTATATACAAAATTCACCATTTATAAAAGTCTTACGCAAAATTGCAGTTTGCTAACACCGTATGTTTCTATTTTGGTAAACCAATGTATTACTAAATACTCAATATACAGGGTGTCCAGAAAAGGACTCCCTGATTTCAAAATTAAAAATCTCGAAAACAAAGATCGATAGAGGAATGCTGTAAACGGTATGGTTATTGTGAAAGCTGTAAGAAGTTTATTGCGTAGTTTGAAATAATAGTTACAAAAGCTGCTAACAGATGGCGCTGTAATCGCCATACGTAATGCCTAGTATAAATAGTGATCCGAAGCCCAGAACGATCAGTTCCACTATTGAAACGTGAAAGGAGGTTAGCGTACCGAAGGAAGAGATTAAAACCATGTACTCCATTGAACAGCGCGTTTTTCTGGCGCTAGAGTACCACAGGTTAGAAGCGAGTCCTACGGCAACAAGGCGAAGTTTTCAAGCACGATTTTATGTTCCAAAAGGACCCGATGCGAAAACCATTCGTACGCTCTTCGCAAAATTTCAACGAACAGGCAACGTAACTGATGATCTAAAGGGGCATGTTGGGCGCAAGCAAACCGCAGTTACGCCTGAAAATATCGTCACAGTTTCTGGAATTATTCAGCGAAATCCAGTGTCATCCGTCCGTAGACTTGCATCTGAGACTGGTTTGAAGCGTTCCAGCACGCAGAAAATACTGAGAAAGAGTCTACACGTTTCCATTCAAAATTCAAACGCACCAGGCCATACCCGTACGAGCTACGCGACAAATGGTTGCCTTTGCTTATCAGATGCTCACAATGATTGATAGTGAAGGATTTGATGTTGGCTGCATCTGGATTACAGATGAAGTACACTTCCACCTGAATGGATACGTGAATAAGCAGAACTGGCGATTTTGGGGTTCCGAAAAGCCATATTGGTGTGAAGCGTAACCCCTGTATTCTCCTAAAGTTAATGTGTGGGCTGCAGTATGCAGCAGAGGCATTATTGGCCATTTTTTCATTCGTGAAACGGTCACTGGTGCACGTTACGTTGCAATTTTGGAACAATTTGTCGCCACACAGCAAACGTTAGAGGATCGACCACGTACTGAATCGTTTATGCAAGCTGGAGCCCGACCACATCGTACCGAACAAGTGTTTCGCTTTCTTGAGGAATACTTCGGGAATATCCCAAATTTACTAGTGCAGGCATGGATTGGCCTCCGTATTCGCCGGATCTGACTCCCTGTGACTTTTTTTTTTTTTTTTTTTTTTTTTTTTTTTTTTTTTTTTTTGTGGAGCACAGTGAAAGACATGGTCTACCCGAAGCATCCCGCCGCGCTGGACAAGCTTGAATCGGCGATCTCTGTGGCATGTGAATCCATTTCGGTTGAGACACTACGAAATGTGATGGCGAATTTAATTCTTCGTTTGCGCCACCTCTGTAGTGCCAATGGTGAACATTTTGATAACACTGTGATGTGATTGTTTGCAAAGAGTGTTTTCATTCGATTATTTCACTTATGTATGCTGAGATGAGCTGTACAGCATACAGCGCCATCTGTTAGCAGATTTAGTAACTATTATTTCAAACTGCTGTATAAACTTCTTACAGCTTTCACAATAAACATACCGTTTACTGCATTCCTCTATCGATCTTTGTTTTCGAGATATTTAATTTTGAAATCAGGGAGCCCTTTTCTGGACACCCTGTATTTGTCCGGGTGGCCTCTGTGAAATGTTATATACATAATTCTTATGTGTGGGTCCTTTGAGAGTCATATTCGTGGTTGGTCATAGCAGGTATTGATAACATTTCTAGCATATCGCACTACTTAATCGATTGGTGGAAACAATTTGCCTATGAAAACCCTTAAACAGTTTCTTATACAAACTGGCCTACGCTCACGGTGCCACTTACCTCTAATCAACTCATTTTGTTCCACATAATTGGTCAACTTCTCTGTCGCTTTATATCTCTATACCCACATTTACCTACCTTATTGCCGGACTTTCCTGTCGCCGTTTAACAAACCTCATTACACACATATAAAACACTTGACCAATAAACTATGTTATCATGATTGTATTTGCGTATCAACATATTCAATAGCGGAAATTACTTTCCCGTATAATTTCGTGCAAATTAGTAGATCATCTATCTCCGTTTGCTTACGAACTAATACTTACGTGTATGTCACTCAGTTTGTTATTTCGCCTTTATTCTTTAAGCTCACATACCTGATTTAGCGTCGTACGTTTTACAGATTCAACGGAGAGCTTAGGAATTTTTGATATGGTAAAGGAAAGAAAATAAGCTATCAAATAACTCAGAAACCTTGTAATTGTCAGTTACCTCGCAATGTAAAGAACAATATTGCCTTCTAAGATTTCTCTTTTGTAGATAACGTTTTATGACGTCAACAGTGTATTCCTTTGATTGCTCCTCTTTTGCTACTAAATTGATACCTTCGTGCTCTAAAGACGATTGAAGAACACTTATTACATTTCTCTACTATATAGACTTCACATAGAAGAACGCCTAGATCGCATATTCGTCTCCGAGCTCTATATAACATTTACAGATCGCTCCCCCTACTCGACTATGACGAATGTTGACATTTCTCTACTACAGAACCTTTCGGAAGCTGGTAGTTAAGTCAATGTTTATCAGTACCTACAAACCCATGGATTCAAATACATACTCTTTTAGTGCATATTTTTAATCATTTCTTTCGAATTGACTGTGTCACCTACTGTCTTGTGTACTGAAACATCATTCCATGGGCCAAATATTATTCGACTGGAATATTTTCTCTGAAAAAGTGCGCCCTTTTTCCTTTGCTGCTTTGCAAAGAGTTCACCTGCAGAATTCGTAGACTGTTGAATAAAATCGGTGTGATGAGAATCACTAACATGAACAGATTCTGTTATTTTTCCCTTGTTAATTTCTCGTTTCTAAGCTCCGTTCAATTTCAACTTTCACTTAAATTATCATTTACTTTGTGTAATTCTGTAAATATTTCCATCATTTGTTCCATGTCTCTCTGTTCACCTTTAATCGTATTGCCTTTAAAAACAGATTCTACGTGTAAGACTTTATGATCGTTAATTTTCGTTAATGATGTAGCAGTTTCTTGAGCCTGCACATTTTCATTAATCACCTTAACTTGAACATCAACTTCATGATTAGATTTACCCGCTTTTATTTTGTCATCCTCACTCTTTATTAGTATTCGCGCTTTATTCCCCAGCCTCAAACTTACGATTAAAGTTAGCTATCTCGCGATTTCTTCCATGCATCCTTCTCTCTTGTTTTGTGTCAATACTTTTAGCTTAGTTTCTAAGCTTCTAGTGTTCTCATTTTCCTATTTCCTAACCTCTATTCAGTTTCTGTGGTTTACTTTAGCCTTTTCTAACCTTTTCATTGATCTTTTCAGTTTTTCTATATTTGGAACTTCCCCTATTATCTACTGTTTTCTATCTGCTGAAGTAGTTCTATATCACGCCTTAGATTATTCCATTGAAAAGTCAACGTCAGATCCAGTGTCTTCAACGTTTTCATTAAAATCTACCACGTCCCTGTAAGAGCGACAGTATCGACAGTCTCACGGCTATTTTTTGAAGCAGAATTTACATTTCCATTAACATTATTTTGAACATGATAATTGACACTTAGTAATTGATCTGATATATTACTACTATAAATTACCTACTCGCATTTCTGGTGGCTGATACAAAACGGATGTCAGTCATTGTAATGAGCATAATTTGTTTCCCAACTTCGATGAGTTCTTCTTTCCCCTTCACTAGACAGTTTACCAGGAACAAAATATTTTACTCGTTTTTTATAGTATTCTGCTACATTTAACACTTTCGATTCTCCCTAACAAATAGTAAGTTACGGAATGCAAGCGTTAACACTTGCAGTAGTACCTCAACTGTTGTGTGCGTCAGGTTGCTACAAAGAGCTTGAATTTCATAGAGTGGCAATAGGTCCGCCATGTTTGAGACAAATTGAACTGGCGTCCACCAGTGTATTTGCGATATCAGCTGACAACTGGTATCTCACACCCACTAGATAATTTTACCTATTTACAGTTCCACGTTTCAGATAAAGATTGACTGTTGAAGACGGATGTGCATCAATTTCCGTTAGACTTTATGGAGGCTGCTAATTGACGAGCCTGGTAGCACACTGCTGGTCATTAAAATTGCTACACCGCGAAGATGACGTGCTACAGACGCGACCGACAGGAAGAAGATATACAGATGATTAACTGCCGGCCGCGGTGGCCGAGGAGACTAAGGCGCTCCAGTCAAGGTCTTCACGGCCACTACGGTCGGGGGTTCGAATCCCCCCTCGGGCATGGATATTTGTGCCGTCCTAGTTCGTAAGTAGTTCATAAGAAGTTTGTAAGTTTAGGGACTGATAACCCCGTAGTTAAGTCCCATAGACTATACAAACATTTGAACATTTTTGATGATTAACTTTCCAGAGCTTTCACACAAGGTTGGCGCCGGTGGCGACACCTACAACGTGCTGACACAAGGAAAGTTTCCAACCTATTTGTCATACACAAACAGCAGTTGACCGGCGTTGCCTGGTGAAATGTTGTTGTGATGCCTCGTGTAAGGAGGAGAAATGCGTATCATCACGTTTCCGACTTTGATAAAGATCGTATTGCAACCTATCGCGATTACGGTTTTCCGTATCGCGACATTGCTGCTCCCGTTGGTCACGATCCATGACTGTTAGCAGAATATGGAATCGGTAGGTTCAGAAAGGCAATACGGAACGGGGTGCTGGATCCCAACGGCCTCGTATCACTAGCAGTCGAGATGACAGGCATCTTATCTGCATGGCTGTAACGATCCCAAACTCAACAGATGGGGACGTTTGAAAGACAACAACCATCTGCACGAACAGTTCGACGACGTTTGCAACGGTATGGACTATCAGCTCGGAGACCATGACTGCGGTTACCTTTTACGCTGCATCACAGAACGGAGCGCCTGCGATGGTGTACGCAACGGCAAACCTGGGAGCACGAATGGCAAAACGTAATGTTTTCGGATGAATCCAGATTCTGTTTACAGCATCATGATGGTCGCATCCGTGTTTGGCGACATTGCTGTGAACGCACACGTGAAGCGTGTATTCGTCATCGCCATACTGGCGTATCACCCGGCGTGATGGTATGGGGTGTCATTGGTTACTCGTCTCGGTCACCTCTTGTTCTCGTCGACGGCACTTTGCACAGTGGCCGTTACATTTCAGATGTGTTATGACCCGTGGCTCTACCCTTCATTAGATCCCTGCGAAACCCTACATTTTCGCAGGATAATGCACGACCGCATGTTGCAGGTCCTGTACGGCTCTTTCTGGATACGGAAAATGTTCGACTGCTGACCTGGACAGCACATTCTCCACATCTCTCACTAATGGAAAACGTCTGGTCAATGATGGCCGAGCAACTGGTTCGTCACAATACGCCTGTCACTACTCTTGATGAACTGTGGTATCGTGTTGACGCTGCATAGGCATCTGTAGCTGTACACGCCATCCAAGCTCTGTTTGACTCAATGCCCAGGCGTGTCAAGTCCGTTATTACGGCCAGAGGTGGTTGTTCTGGGTGCTGATTTCTCAGAATCTATACACCGAAATTGTGTGAAAATGTAACGACGTGTCAGTTCTAGTATAATATATTTGTACAATAAATACCCGTCAATCATTTGCAATTCCTCTTGGTGTAGCAATTTTAATGGCCAATAATGTATATTTCCTAGAAATGAGGTAATAAAATATCACGAATCTGTCAGTAATACATTTCCAGTTCGAAGTGTAACAGTTACCTGTGGTTTGCAATAATATCGACAGTGCCGCTGTGAAAATATTTGTGTAGATTCAAAAGCAAGTACATGTTCGAAACTATTTGTGAAACTTACAGTGAATATTAATTGATATGACAAACATTCGAGACATGGATTTGCATCCGTTTTTAATGTTTTGTGACTACTGCTTTCATAAATTCTAGTGCACATTTATCTTGTGTTTACTAAACGTTTTAAGTGTATAAACTTGTAAAATTGCTGTCAAATGGTTTAGATGTGACCTTTGGTGGACGAAATTTGTGTACAAAGACGATAGAGAAAGTAAAATTCTGTCTCTTTGGCCCGTTTCCCGCACACGTAGGTTCGGCACTGTGTTAAACGCGAATTTGGTATGGGTTAATATTTACAAGGTGGTCGGATGCCGTTCCTGCAGACACCGCAAGTCCCGCAGGAGGAAATGTGTACCCCAAATATCTGCGTATAGTGTTATAAGTGTGCGAAAGTGTATAAAGTGTTACGAAATGTTTGCGAACCGTGTGAGGCGAGACTTGGGGACCAGCCCGGTATTCAACTAGGGAGATGTGGAAAACCGCCTAAAAACCACATCCAGGCTGGCCACGCTCCGACACCTTTCGCTAGTCCGCCGGGCGGATTGGAAACGGGGCCAATACGTCCCTCCGTCTCGGAAAGCGGTGCGTTAGACCACACCGGGCAGGTATAGAGACAACAAAATACAGCAGTTAAAAATGCGCAAAAATTCCACAAAAGCATTCCACGTCGAAATAATGTGTCCGTAATAAATTTCCCTGTTGTCACGCTGAAACAAGTAACGTTTGGTATGTGAAATTTGAGTACAAAGACGAAAGTCACAACAGAATACTGCAATAAAAAGTGCCTGGGTGAGCTGCCAAAAAAGCATTTCACACCGAAATAATGTATCATAATAACTTGCGTTGTTGCCACGCTGAAATAAGTATATATTTGTTTCAAAGAACACAGATATATACAAGAGAAAATATTCCGGCTGTCACTACCGCTTCCACACTTTGCAATGGTTACATATCAACAATACTTGATAAAATATTGTCAACAATAAATGAAAATATTTTTAAAGAAGGTGTAGACACTCAAAAAGTATGGTTTCATCAACAACAGTAACAACAGAAGAAGGATAGATCTCAAAAAGACACGAACATTAGGTGGAAAACTAAACATTTTATGGTGTATACATCAAGGGAATTGCAGGGTACGTCACCTAAAGCTTCACTGTTGAGCTAGTCGCAGTTAAGTGCCATTAGTCAGGAATTTTGTGTATAAACAAGGCAAAACGTCTGGTATTATTGCACGAAGTACTTGTCGTTTTATGACTTCGGTTTGTGCATTTAGCTGCTGAACACACATTAGGCATATTTCAGCAGCAAATGTAATACACACTAAGTACAATATACACTAAATACCACACTTCAAGCTCAGCAACAACTTCGATAGACTACTCGCATGTGTACTGACCACCAAAAATATGGCGACCGAGTTTACACAGGATGCCGCAAAGAGCGCTGTAACTCGTGTGTTAGCCACTCTATGAAATTTAAGCTCATTGGATTGCTGTGTCTGCTACAGTGGAGGCAAGTCACTGGTTCAGTGAACCTCCGGAGGAACGCTATCCGTGAAAAAAAGTAAATCAATAAAATAAAAAGTGTATATAAACTATCATTATTTGTTTCATTAGTCTATCAGATCATTTTATATGCACATTCAAAGTATTTTTATCGCATGAGAAACGTTTTACGTCGCGGAGACAGCACGCATACGAGTAGTATCACGGCCGCTTAATATACGCGGCAGTGGCCGCAGCGCTGCTATACGCATAAGCGGCTAAGTTCCAAATTCTCTTCTGAAACCCCTGGAGTCAGCTTATGGGCGCTCCACCGTCAGGGAGGGGCTTTTAACGTTGGCGTTGGAACTGTTAGAGACATCACCTCCTGGCTACTCGAGCTCTGTCGGTTACGCATGAATGCTCCCGAAGCAAAGACAAAGGAGCTACTGCGCACCTTGATTTGCACATGCCCTAATCTGTTAATGAAGCCAAAACCGCCCTTCATATTACGTCATGGCGCTTTGACGATGCATCATATTTGGTAAAATATAAAGAAAAGGCGCATCAACTGTAAAGCCTTCAGAAGATCTGAATGATAGTGAAGTCACAACACTGCACCTAGCAAGAATAAACGTGTGCACGCCGGGCGTCGTGGCTCAGCGCACCCTGCCAGATGACTGGACGTCCTCTTTAGTAACGAAGCTGATGAGCCAAGAACACGTCGAACAACACGAAACAAACACCATCAGCGACCACAAGAAACAGAACTATGAACAGAAAAAAAAAAAAAAAAATGGTTAGCGGCATTGCTCTGTGCTGTTGAAGGCTGTGTGTTCAGCATCGACTGCATGCATTTTTTTAAAACCCAATCTTCCTTTTAACAGATACAGTAACAACAATGTTTTAGTTACTTGCCACATATACTTTGAAGGTTTGGGAAACGTGTCGCAATTTTGAGGGTAGATGACATTTATACTCTTCGTTGTAAGAAATATTTAATCTTCATTTCCACGTAATGTATGACATTAACTACGAATGGGTAAAGTTGATAATTTGTACCCAACCGGGACTCGAGCCCGGGTCTCCTGCTTTCTAGGCAGTTGCACTGACTTCTACACCACTGGGGCACAGCGATGACCACCCCTGCTCGGAATTATTTAAGTACGCCTCCCAACAGGCACAAATTTTTTTTCAACTTTACCCTGACCACAAAAACTAGTAGCTAATAGTTACTGTAAACTAGTTCCCGTAAGAGTAGGGGCCCAGGAGTGCCTCCGCACTGAAGAAAAGTTCACTGCCCGTCATTATGTATGTGTGTGTGTGTGTGTGTGTGTGTGTGTGTGTGTGTGTGTGTGTGGCGTCTGTTCTTTCAGACTGTTTGAAAAGATGCGGGATAGAGCAGCCTCTGCTTGCAGTGTCACATGACCCGAAGGTAGCTAGTCTCTTCATCGCAAGAGATTCATTTTGTTACAGTCCATTAACAGTGTAATCTGATACTAAATGTGTCTTTGTGTTCATGTGCAATTTCATATGTTTTTTGTGTTTATTATCAAAGAAAAATGAACAACGGTCAGTATCTTTTAGAAACAAATAACTCACTTTATTCCATTCCATGATGGAGGCGGCGGCTGGTGCAGCTCCAGTGGTGAATAATTAAATAAATCGCAGTCTCTGTTGCAATATTCTTTATTATATACAATAACTCGTTTCGCGCTGTTACTTGGGTGGAGATGGAACCAAAGAACTATTTAATGCTGCAGTGGAAGTAGCTTAAGAATTTGTGTTCTGTTATTGGGCCTCTGCAAAGAGGTAAACTAACAAAGTTCTTGGGACGGTCCCCAGAACACAGTTTCAACGAAAAGCTCATTACAAAAAATCAAAATTTTTACTGTATCATGTTATCCATCTTTTTCCAAAATGAACCCCCCCCCCCCCCTTCTGACAATTCACAACATCTTTCCGCCCCACCCCCAGGGATCTAATAACTTTGTTTTCATTCTTTTATTATTGTTTCACTACCACCATCATTTCACAAGATTCACTTCACTACGTCACACACATGTCTGATATTACTAAGCTGCCGCTTGGCAAGCCGCTCATTTTCACAGGTGTAACTCTGCCCACACTGCTTTTTTAATGGTCTGATGTTCCTTCAGGTGTGTTCAAATGCCACACAGAGGATACTGTGCCCACGCGTGCGGTACCTTTAAAGGGATGCTTGTCCACTGTTGGTCGAGCTGATCTCTACGAGTTAACGAGAGTAACTTGGGCGACAGATCCTTGATTGTCGTGAATGCACTCGTGCTCTCCGGATAATCCATTTGTTGTCTGGGGCAACGTCGCGGAGATAAATTAAATTGGTCCCTAATCCCCCGGTTCCAACAAAGGTTTTCGGGAGGTTTCCCTTGGTTGTAAGGCGTATGTCGGAACTGGTAAACCCTTCCCACTTATTCCCAATTCGGATCCCCCATTAGCCCCACTATCAGCTTGTCTGATAATTGGCTGAATAGAACCGCGTCTCTTTATGGGCCGGATCTCAAACAGTCCGCTTCACTCCTCGGAGTGGAGAATGAAAAGAATAAGTTTTTCCCCTCAGTTGTTAACAATACTTCCTGTTCTAAACGTGGGCCTCCCGCGACAGCGATTCCTCTGCTGCTATGGTGAATTTATCATGTAAAAGGTATTCTAATAATTTTCATACTGTACACCTTTATTCCCTAGTTATTTTACTTCAAATAGCCGTTACGTGCTTTGTACGTTTCCCTCTCTGGCAGAAAACAAATTGTTAAGCTTCTCCCACCACAGCTTTAAATAGTTCTGCGGCTCCATGTCCACCCAAGTAAGCTCTGACTTTGCAAAATTTACTCACCTTAGCCATATTAGATTAGCTGCCCGCCAGTTACACGGAATGTAATAAAACATTGGTCTGTTTCCAGTCTGGTGATGCGCTAACAGCACGAAATGCATTATTGGATACTAGCTGCAAGTACACGGCCTTGCCCGGGTTTAAAATAAGGTTTAAAATAAGGCTGTAGAAGCGTACCAAATCGTTTATTTGCATGTAATAAAAGGGTACATTTATTTTGAAGCAATGTGATAAGAATCATTTTTGGCCAAACAAATAACAAATGCGTCTTATATGTATAGAGATTGCAATTGAAGTCTGTAAGTAAAGTACTCTCCCCCATGCACCGAACGAAATTTTATGTAGACAGTAACATTTATCTTGGTTTCAAGGTCAAGTGTACAAAATTTCATCAAGATCAGAGCAAAACTATGGAATTTGGCGAAATCCATAACTATCCTACCACCATGCACTGCACGTAATTTTATGTATTTGTTTTATTTTGAAGGTCAGTTCAGGAAAATTTCATCAAGATCAGTGCGAAGATATAGATTTAAACGGACACATTGAAAACACACTTTCACTTGAATGAAACTTTCACTCTGCAGCGGAGTGTGCGCTGATATGAAACTTACTGGCAGATTAAAATTGTGTGCCGGAACCGGGACTCGAACGTGGGACCTTTGCCTTTCGCGGGCAAGTAGGAGGCGAGGTACTGGCGGAAGTTAAGTTGTGAGGCGGCATCGTGAGTCGTGTCGGGATAGCACAGTTGGTAGTGCGGTTGCCCGCGAAAGGCAAAGGTCCCAGGTTCGAGTCCCGGTTCCGACACTCAATTTTAATCTGCCAGTAAGTTTCACACTTTCACTTTTTCTCAAATTTTCCGGGTGGTTATATATAAATGAAACGAAACCTGTTTAACAACCCTCCCCACATAATTTTGTGTACGTGTAAAAAATTTACGTTATTTGGTTATCTGGATTTTTAATTATAAGAGGACAGACAATAAATGAGTCTTATAAGTATAGAGATAATAAAGAATATTGCAACAGGGACTGCGAATTATTTAACAAATAACTCAGCTATATGCATGGAAAAGAAGTGTAAAATAATCTTTGTAGGCCGACGCTTCAGCTCGAGTTGAAGCAAGCGTAAACGGATCTTGAAACGAAAAATATCTAAAAGGGGCTGGGATTGCTGTGGCGCCGAGCGGGGGGGGGGGGGGGGGGGCGAAACGTAGACGCGCCGGGCGGTGACCGGGCGGAGAGGACGGGGGGGGGGGGGCGCAGCTATCAAGATCCGGCACTGAAAGAAGTGAACCGCCACTGGTCTGGTAGCTGTTCCTCCGGCTAGTACTCCGAACTCCGCCTCTGCAACACTTTGAAGCTGACGTAAGCTACGCCTCGCTCGTCTCATGATGACAGCTGTTGCCTGGACGCGCCTGCGGACACCGGCCCCACTCACCGCTCCGCACTTCTTGCCGGTCCCGCTGCGTTCTCTGTGTTACGCTGTCTCGCAGTCATCTAGATCTTGAAGTGACTGAATACGTAACTCATGGACCGCGCACTAGACGTATATTTTCATTTAAGCTACACACGCTTCTTCTGTTTTACGAACCTTCACAAAAGACCACTTCCTCAACTTAATCTGTTGCATCAGTTTTCACAGTTCAGTTTAGCCACAGTCTAACATATACAGTCGCGACACTCACTGCTGTGAAAGTTGTTACCAACTTGTTGCAACGGAACTAGCGCTCCTAGCGGTGGGCAAGCCGCTGAGGGAGTGACGTTTGTTTATAATTATTTTTGTACGTAATTAACGAAACAGTTACTATACTTTTTGGTTTACAAGCATTAATAAAACATCAATAAACATGTATAACACGGAAATTAATGTAAAAACAGCCGAATTTAACTGATTCAGTGGTATAAAGAACATCTTCGTCATGAACAAATACGAGTAAGTTTATAAAATGTTCAAATGTTTGTAAATCTATCGGGTCAAACTGCGTGTCATCAGTCCGTACCTTATAAACTACTTAAACCTAGGTAAACTCTTTGTTTTGTTTTGTTCATCTGGTAGATCTATGGTTCACGGTCGTTTGCTCAGTTTGTTCGTGATTATTCGTTGAATGGTTAGGTCAGCTTTTTTATTACAGAGGGCGTTCAGCCCCTTGACCAGGCGCGCTGAGCCACGGCGCCCGGCTGTCCGCTCGGCTACTCCACCGCGGCGAACAAGTTTATATTTGCAGCTTATTCCGCTGAAAGTAAATAGAATACAAATATAGGAGATACATATACTTCTATTATGGTCTGTTCTTACAATGAGAAGCCGTTTTTTGACGCGTATCACTTCGATGTGGAGTCTAATAATTCTCACATTTCTACATCTCACTCGTCTTACTTATACGCACGTATTCTACTAAGTATAATTGCATTAGCTTAAAAAGACATTTTTTATTGTTCTTCCCTCTGTGGTTCAGCTGTAGCAACAAGTGTGGAAATGAGTTCTTGTCTGTTGGAAAAAAGAGTGATTCCTTTGTCGTTTAGCCGGCCGCGGTGGCCGAGGAGACTGAGGCGCTCCAGTCACGGTCTACACGGCTACTACGGTCGGGGGTTCGAATCCCCCCCTCGGGCATGGATATTTGTGCCGTCGTAGTTCGTAAGTAGTTCATAAGTAGTTTGTAAGTTTAGGGACTGATGACCCCGTAGTTAAGTCCCATAAACTGTACAAACATTTGAACAATTCTTTGTCGTTTAATTGCCACGTTCGTGACGTTGTCATTCAGGAACATCAGGTGTAGCTGATTTGGTACTTTAAATATTGTAGTTATTGCATGCTATATGTTTCCTACGTTCCACTCTGACTGATTTTACTGGAACTGTAATGAGTAAATGTTAACGTTCCAGTAGAAGAACGACGTCTTCCTGTTCAATTGCAGGCCTTCTGGTTTTTCCTAGCCTTTTTTTTTTTTTTTTTTTTTTTTTTTTTTACTTTTAATAGAAAATGAAATTATTCAATGAAAGACTATATGTTACAACATAATTGTAATAAACTGCCCCGTAATGTACCGTTTGTACCATGTTAGGGAGCATGGGAAACCTACGAACGGCAAATTTAGAGCTATTATTACATTACCTATTATTATGGCACTACATAGTTCCCTGACGTAAATAGTAAGTTGAAGATGGCTGTAAGGTTTGCAGCCGAAATATCGGACGAAGAATTGTCGCTGTCCCTGGTACTCTCCCGAAAGATGACGGAATATTATGTCAGCCGGGAAATCTTCAAGAATCACAGTTCGACATAGTTCAAACATACTTTACTGTACAATTATTCGCAATACCGTCATTTTAGATATTCAACAATTTCTCTTGATTTTTCACAGTTCACAGTTCTCGACTACTTTCAGCCGCATCTCAGCAAAGCACTTCGCTTTGACTACTCCCGCACAAGGGATGCCATGTACTGCAAAGGGGGAAGGGGGGATAGGAAATGCTATTACTTATTACGAGAGGTTGAGGTTGGTTGGCAAGTCTCTCCCCCAGTTTATTTTTTTTTTTTTTTTACCGTTACCTCCTCCGTGTTTTCATGGATATTGAGTAACTCATTTGGTTTGCAACGGTAGTGTTCACTAGATGCGTAGTTGCTCTAACCGCCCTGAGTGAAATGCAAATCACCAACCTGTTGTCTTTACAAGTTGTGTAGCCGGTGCGGAAGACTGACTCCATGCAGGTGGTTCGTTCTCGATCCTGAGGCTGTTATGGAAGAGCAAGTCTGGTGAAACAAATTACGTAATAAAAGCCAATTTGATTTTTCACGCAGAAACAAAGAAACTGCACAATTAACCAACTATGTTATCATTTCAGTTGTATTTAATTAACATAGAGAATTTATGTTGCCTTTACTATGTTAAAATGCACATGGCGCACCCACCGCATCGGAAAGCGGGTCTGCCCTAGACGACTGCAGGAAAAGGGAGTGAGCAGACAGGGCCACCCACCTCGGTCGGCAGGCACGCAACCTCACGCCAAAATATGGACGTACTGTTTCGTCTGCCTTTTCGTACCACTTTCTTTAATTTATATGATACTAACTGAAAACCCGGCTTTGCCCGTGTATTTATTTATTTTTTCCTGCCTGGAGTAAGTACTTCCTCTATCCCCCTCTCTCTCTCTCTCTCTCTCTCTCTCTGTCGGCCGCGGTGGCCGAGGGGACTGAGGCGCTTCAGTCACGGTCTGCACGGCCACTACGGTCGGGGTTTCGAATCCCCC
Organism: Locusta migratoria; assembly: GCA_026315105.1. Lineage (NCBI taxonomy): Eukaryota > Metazoa > Arthropoda > Insecta > Orthoptera > Acrididae > Locusta > Locusta migratoria. Next base: position 810,078,624 of record CM048744.1, on the reverse strand, counting down.
CTCGGGCATGGATATTTGTGCCGTCCTTAGTCTTAGTAAGTTCATAAGTAGTTTGTAAGTTTAGGGACTGATGACCCCGTAGTTAAGTCCCATAGACTATACAAACATTTTTTCTCTCTCTCTGTCCATCTCGTTTTTTTCTAAAAACGAGTTATATTTATGGGAGAAAAAATAAGAAATAAGGCTGTCTCGCATAATGTACCAAATTATAAGTGCTGTTTCCAAACAATCAAAGATAGTAATCAAAAATACAAATGACATATAAAATGCGTAAGATCTCATATTTATTGAGTTATATGTGGTACTGTTGTATAATTTTTCAGGTAGGCATTCATTTGTAAAAGTGTTGTATGTCTGCAAAATCTGTTGCGTATACAATTAGTAGTAAAGAAGTAACAGAATAAAACTTCGTGCGTGATGGGGCGAGTTTCCATAAATGTTACTGTTTTTGTGCTCATATCTCAAGAACTACGTGTCGTATTGTGACACAATTTCGAAAGTACATTTAGCTGTATGTGTGTTTACTGTCTGTAAAATTTCGTGAGTCTACAATTTGTAGTGTAGAAATTATAAATTGTAACGTCATACCGAATGATGTAGTTTTAATTCATGAACTGCCGAAGAATAGCGATAAACGTTTTTCCTTTCATTATTTTGATGTGGTTGTCAGCGAAAAAAAGTTTAATAAAGGCTTGAAATTATGTATAAAGTTTGTTGTTTGTCGCTAAGTACTGTCATTCTCGTATGGTGTATTTATAAAGTTTCGTTGCATTTGTGGCAGTTTCTTGCAACTCTTATGATTTGTGGCGTTATATCTCCTCAAACGTGTCGTATGCGGTTCGTACTCCTACAGCAATTGTTATATTACGTAAGGAATATGTGTACCAAATTTGGATGAAATCGGTCTAGTGGTTTAGGAGAATTGTTGCTTAATGCAGCAATTTTCCACGCATCTCATTGTTTATTCTTATCTCGTAGATTATATGTTGTACGTAATTCTTACACGTACAGCGACCGTCATCATAGATTGAAGCTTACGTGTACAAAATTTGAAAAATATTGGAACAAAACTGTAGATTTGTATGCAATATGTCCACACAAACATACGGACACCTTGCTTTTTTTTATAAAGATTACATGGTGTAAAACTAGGGAATGGTACTAAAAAAGCAATTAGTTTTGGACATTCTCCAAATGCATTAGGCAAACACAATAGTGTAATAGAATTTTAGGCGGTTTTTCCCAAGGGAATGGTACCAACAGCGCACATGGCACATCCTTTTGTACTATCATGGATACGATCCGCGAGTTACGGTGACAATCATTACAATAAAGGCATGTTTAGTTGCGATGGGATCTAAGTACGAAATTTCAATTGCTGTGCTTCCTCTTAGAATGCGAAAATATTGTCTCAGGTAGCCCTCCCACCTGGTTCAAGAGAAATGATAACAAGTATTCCGGCGTTCACTTACTGCATCCGTCCCGACCGTGGCGATATGCAAGGCAACAGCTTAAGGGGGCCACATCCTGCCTATCTAACCCGTGTTAATTTAGGCAAGTATTTCACCCATTCCTGAACAAAAAAAAAACTATTTGATGCAACATTTTGACATTTTTACTGTATGTAGAGTCAACTGTAAAATATCTATTTTATCCACTTTATACTTTTTAACAAAAAATATTACGTTTTTCAGCCTAAAATAGCTTTTGTGAACTTCCTAATGGGAGAATATTAATGAACATAGTAATACCAGAGGTGGCTGTTATGTTATGGAGAGTCCCTGGTAATTTCATTCATTTATCTACGATAGGTTTTGATATAATGGGGCATATGTACTGAAAATTTTAATTTGCGGGAAATTGACTTTAAAGAAAAAAACTTTTGAAATTTTTTACTTGAAGTTAACAAAACCTCTCCTGCTGCATATGTGATCATTCTTTGGCCTCTTGCAGGTTTACAAGCTTCTTTTTCACCTTCCTGGACGTTTGTCTTTCTTGGTCATATTAGATACAGATCTGTTTGCTAAAATGTTCAAATGTTCAAATGTTTGTTAAGCTTAAAGGACTTAACTACGGGTTCATCAGTCCCTAAACTTACAAAACTACTTATGAACTACCTTATACTAAAGACGACACAAAAATCCACGCCCGGGGGTGATTCGAACCCTCGACCCTCGGCCACTGCGCCCGGCAGACCTGTCTGCATCGGCTACCCTCATTTTATTGCAATGTAGCAGCTCAGTGATCATACTTTCACCAGGATTAATTCCCAGCTTTTTCAGTAACCAACGCTTTCTATAATTACCACAACTGAATGTAGTAACAGCGTCATCAACTAGATAGTTTCATTGTATGCATGCCTCCAAATTTTGTTGTTGAAACATTCATTTGGGTTCTGTGTCTGCCCATGCAGACATTTCATAAGAAGGTCAGGATTATACAAGTCTCTGAAAATAGGTTTAATTGTTGTAATAACAGCAACAGGAAGAGAATGCTGGTAAGAATAATATTCTCCAGTTTCCTATTTGCACCACGAATTTTCTCCTGATGGACACGATGCATGACATGGCTTATCATCAGTAGAGGACTTATGGAAAAATATGGCCCAAACATCTCTCTTCATTGCCTTTGCGTTTCGTCATCCTCAATAAACACAACAAAGCACACGTAAGTCGCGGCGGAGTGGCCGAGCGCATTGAGGCGCTATGCTACGATGCGCGGGACCGTTACCCTTCTGGGGTTCGAATCCCCCCTCGGGTATGGATGTCTATGCCGTCTTTAGTATACGCTAGTTCATAAGTAGTTTGTTAGTTTAGGGACTGATGACTCCACAGGTAAGTCCAATAAGCGTTACAAACATTTGATTTGAAGCACACGTAAATAGGCACTGCAAACGTAAGTATAACAACTAATCCCAATCACAATTGAATAAATGGAACCGCATGTTTGAAAGCCTGCTGTTTACAAACAGCAGAATTACATACGTAAGCCATAGATAGTGGTGTTACTCGTTGTTCCGCTATCGTTCTCGTTTCTCATCTCTGACCTTTGTCTTCCCATTCTGTTATCTTTTCCTGGCAAAAAATGAGAACGATAAGTGATGAAAATCTTTGTTCTTTTTGTTTGATCGTGGATGAGATCGGAGGATTTTTGTTGGCTGCTCTCAATTCTGTAAGTGTTGTAGTGAGCAAAATTTATTTTTATTTTTTCTAATAAAAAACTATAATTCAGAATTCACAAAAAAGGGTGTTGAATATTATTTCGTACCTAAATATACATTTTTCATTCTTTTATGACTATTTTCAGTAGTTCTTTAGTTTAGTAATTGTAGGTTCATACCATTGTTGGGCGCCATTGTGCGAGCCATGAAGACTCGCGAGATATCTGGTAAAACAGTAATAATAAAATAGAACTTAACAGTTTATGAATATAAAGTAATTTTATCTCAACATTAAGAAAATTGGCGAATAAATGTACTACAGTAGTAACTTCAATTTAAAAGGAAAAATATTTAACAGAGAATAAGTAGGTAGATTTCCGCCTGTTATAGTGTTGCTCGCCAACCCCTTTTACGTAATTGAAAGAATAATAAATTACTATAGGCTGCTTTACATTTCTTGTGAGTCGTGTTCTTAATGCCAACTAGTTTTGCTACGGCCGCGCGGTCCGCTGGAGTCCTGTGAAGTTGGGACCACTTTTTTTTTGAAAATGTACATTTTTTTTCAGAGTTCTAGGTAGATATGCAATAGTTCTAGAGTTCTCTGTACAAAATTTAAATAGTTCTGCAAAATTTCGCCGAAAAGTTCCATAAATTTTAGTTGTTTCAAAATCATTATTTGCCTATTAGTACAAATATAGTTCTGATCACAGTTCCAAATAGCTTTCAAAGAGTTCTACAGGAAATCATAATGACATTTTTCTGTGCAGGTTACACTTTATGAGATAATTACAATAATGGAGTATCCATTTAAATGCTACTGTGGAGTTTGCACCCCTCTTTTCCTTCCAAAAAATTAGACTTTTTCCCAGAGTTCTAGGGAGATGTGCAATAGTTCTTGTTTACGATAAGCAGGAATTACTCAGACGTAAAAACAACAAATTGAATGTGCAGCGGATATAATATCTGTCAAGACCTAAGAAAAATGTATATTTATCGAATAAGGTGCACAAATACACAGCTTATCAGATATTCAGAATTGTGATCATAATTTATTCGTGCAGTTACATAGAAGTATTCACATAAACTCTAGAACTATAGTATATGTACACAGATCCCCAAAAAACAATGTGTATATCTCGAAAAAATTGTGCCAATTTTATAGTAACGAGAAAATGAATTTCATATTACTGCATTTATCTCATAAAGTATAATAGGCGCAGAAAAATGTCATTAGGATTTCCTGTAGAACTCTTTGAGAGCTATTTAGAACAGTGATCAGAAATATGTTTGCGCTAATAGGCAAATAATTATTTTGAAAAAGACTAAAGTTTGTGGTAATTTTCACTAGGTTTTCGGCGAAATTTTGTAGAATTATTAATATTTTGTATAGAGAACTCCAGAACTATTGAATCTCTGTCTAGAACTTAGAAAAAAATTTACATTTTTGAAAAGAGGGGTGCCAACTTCACAGCTCTCCCACTATTCTGAATTGCGATATTTCACGAAATTCTGCAGAAACTATTTAAATTTTGTACAGAGTACTCTAGAAGTACAGAAGAACTACCCAGAACTCTGAAAAAAATTTATATTCCACGTAAAAGGGGTGCCAACTTCACACGACACTGGTGCAATTTTGTGTAGCTTATGTCCCTCATTTATGCAATTAGCTCATGAACTAGGATTTTCAGCAGGACTCTTTGAGAGCTTTTTAGAGCTGTGATCAGAACTATGTTTACGCTTATAGGCAAATAATTGTTTGGAAAAAACTAAAGTTTGTTATGTTTTGTTATTTTTTCGCGAATTTGTGCAGAACTATTTAAATTTTGTGCAGAGAACTCCAGAACTATTGCATATCTGTCTAGAACTCTGAAAAAAATGTACATTTTCAAAAAAAAAAAAAAGGGGGGGGGGGGTACCAACTTCACAGGACTGTCCGCTAGACGCGTATCGTGAAATTTAACCCGACTTGTGGCAAATCTTAGAATCACAATTTTGACGGGCAACGCTATAATAAACACGCGTGGTAGGAAAATGCTCTTTCATTGCTCGAAATAAGTTTTTTCAGGAAAATCCTTTTCAGAGTACTAAAATAAAACCTTAATCTATGGAAATATGATGAAAACCGAAAATCAATTTTTTTTTTCGACCTGAAGCACGGTGGGGTCCCCTTAAGCAACCGAGACGTGCGCCGCAGGGGGCCATTAACGGCAGGCACGCTGCCGGAAGCGCAGCTCCGTATGCCGGCAGGCGTCGCGCCACGGACCTGCTCCTTCCATTATTTACGGGCGCGACGTTAATTACCCTGACGAGCGCAACCGGCGGAGAGCGAGCGTGCAGCGGCGAGGAGAGGAGGTGAAAGGAATTCCCGGAGCAGCGCGGAAGCACTCGCAATCCTCCGCGGACTGCCCGGTAGCGGGGAGGCGCGGCGGTCGATGCGATCCGATGCGCGGGTTGGAAATTGTGGCGGTCCACCGCCTGCGCCGCGTCCGCCTCCAACAGGTTAATAACGAGCGCCACGCAGCCGTCCCTCGCAATTAGTCTCCCGAGGGCGTGCTGCGGGTAATGGCGCCTACGTGCTTTACTTCCACTTAAATACTCTCTCTCTCTCTGCCTCACTCTCTCTCTGTCTTTCTCTCTCTCTCACACACACACACAAACACCCACAGACAGACACAAGCTCTCGCAAGCATCTCCACAAATTCGAAGAAACTATGATGGATGTTTTGACCTGTCCCCCATCGTTCCTCATGCCATTACCTACCGAATTTTCACTCCAGTCGTATCAGTTTCTACGAACCGTGGAATGCCATGCTCTCCACACAGACTCTCTCTTTCACACACACATACAAGCTCTCCCAAGCGCTCGAAAGCATCTCTATAAATTCGCAGAATCCTCCATCGTTCCTCATGCCAATCTTATATACGGGGCGCGTCCAGAAACTAAGTTCCGTTTGGTAATAAAATGAAATTGTACACAGATACAGAAGAAATTTTTATTGCACGAAATTCTACAACTCTTAAACTACTTTTCCACATAACTTCCGAAAGGCCGGCCGCGGTGGCCGAGGGGAGTGAGGCGCTTCAGTCACGGTCTGCACGGCCACTATGGTCGGGGGTTCGAATCCTCTCTCGGGCATGGATATTTATGCCGTCCTTAGTTGTAGGTAGTTCATAAGTAGTTTGTAAGTTTAGGGACTGACGATCCCTTAAGCTTAACAAACATTTGAATTTGAACATTTGAACTTCCGAAATTTTGCAGGCATTTGTCATAGCGTGTCACCAGGTTTTGTACACCTTGTAACGTCACCGCTGCGTCCACCTAATCCTCGATAGGCTAAATTGCCGTTATATTCTATTTGCTGCTTAATCATTTAACAATTATTCTAATCAATTGACGGTATAGGTTGCGGACAATTACTAGGTTTATCCATAACAATAAACTTTGTTAACCTCCTTTATTATCGAACGACAAATGTTAAAAACTCTTCATTTAAATACACCGATTAAATAACCGCGTGCCACTACGATGATGGCTACAAGCCACACTGAAACAATACGCAACTGCAACCGAAACTCATATGCGAGACGACTGATGGGCAAAACTTTAGCCACAGCAAAACGCGGGTTACGAAAGCACTGTCAGCATGCTACTGCCTCGCTCTGCGGTCGGCGGGAGACTGCCGCACACCGGCCAACAAACAAAGAACATTCCAACCTAAGCATTGTTGCCAGCAGCTCTCACTGCACACCAACGATAACTATCGTTCGACCAAAACGTAATAAAGAGGTTACTAACCTAAAACCCTGTATCCTCACAACCTTCTTCATAGAAATCTGCCGCCTGTGTCTTCAACCAGTTGGAAACATTCAGCTCGTCGTCACTGCTGAAGTGATGACCGCCAAGGAAAGACTTGAGATGTAAGAACAGATGAAAGTCGCTTGTCATCAATCGCGTGAAACAGTTCTTCTGTAACCAAAGGTGGACGCCCACTTCATTCTTCATCGTGCACATCACTATACCCGCAATTGAACTGTCGGACTCATCTTCTCACCATCGAATCACTCATCACATTTGGTCCGTAAACATCGCAAATTTTCCGATAAATTTCACTTGGTTTCACTTTCCTTGCATTCAGAAACCCAATCACCGACCCGATTTCACAGGCGGCGGGATTTTTAATCAACGCCGACATTTCGAACAAGCACAACAAAGCCTACGTAACTGACAGCAATCTCCAAATGGCGCACGTTCTTTTCCTTGATACACAGCACATGTGCGGAACTGCAATCGCAGCGCTGCAGCGGAGATAAAATGAAACGGAACTTACATTCTGGACGCGCCTCGTATTAAAACAATCTACAGAAACTGGATTCAGACGGCCACACTGAACTACCCGACGGATTTCGTTCACTTTTGTTTAAAACGAAAGCTATTCATCCACAGAGTTGTCATCAAGTATCAGAATTTACATAACTCTCGCCTTCATTTTTGTATATTCAAACGTGATTTCCGAAAACTGTTCAAATGTTTGTAAAGCTTATGGGACTTAACTGAGCGTTCATCAGTCCCTAAACTTACAAACTACTTATGAACTAACTTATAATAAAGTCAGCAATGACATTCATGCCCGATGGGAGATTCGAACCCCCGACAGGCAAGGGCCTCGCGCATCGGAACATAGTGTATCAATGAGCTCGGCCGCTCCGCCGGGACGCGATGTCCTTCTTTATATTTCCTGTAGTGTGTCATGAAGGTTTGTCATGTTTCGGGGCGTTCTTTTAATCAATTTATTGAAGACAGGAACCAAGATCGCCTTTTATTTTCTATTTTTTATTGAGATTACCGGTTTTGGCAGCGTAACTGCCATCAAAAAATCTTCAAATGTCTGTAAATCTATCGGACCAAACTGCGTGGTCATTAGTCCGTAGCTTACAAACTACTTAAACCTAGGTAAACTAACCTATGGACAAACACACACACCCATGCCCCAGGGAGGACTTGAACCTCCACGGCGAGCAACCGCGCGCTCCGCAGCGAGGTGCTTTAGACCGCTCGGCTACTCCACCGCGGCTAACTGCCAGCCTCCGATCTTAGATTTCATGTGTTTTAAAACCTTTTAATAATAATGTTGTGAATAATGAACTCTAAGATCCGAAGATGGCAGTTAAACTGCCGAAACCGGTAATATTAATAAAAAATACAAAATAATAATCTATCTTGCCTCTTGTCTTCAATAAACTCATTTGGTCAGACCGTTCTATCCGACCGATTTCCTTCATTTCCGCTTTAAACGAAAGGTATTCATTCGCAGATTTGTTAGCAAGTATCAGAATTAACTTAAGTCTCTTCATCTTTTATTTTTATTCAAACGCGATAACCTTCAGTCCTTGTACTGAATATTTTAAACTGTTTGTTTTACGATATCTTCGGTTTTAATTAAGGTACGCAGTTCTTTCTGACCTAACAACACACAGCGGATCAAAGTTTTGAAGAAAGCTATGCCTGAAAATTCAACTTTACTATAATTTTTCCGAACTTTTTTGTCATTCCACTAACGGTTCAAAGCATTCGCACGGGTCTTCTAGTACCTACCGAATTTTCACTCCTTTCGTATCACTTTAATGTAACACCATGCTCTCCACCTTGCCGTCCGTATCCTCCTGTCCTACACCTGGAAAATTCGGTATCATTTCGGCCTCCCCTCAACCTTCTTCTCTAACTCAGTAAAAGCATTTTACCCCCTTGTCTACAATGAACCAGCTAGTCGACTCCATTATTGCAATTCGCATATTCCACGGCACTTACAGTGATACATCTCCTCCGTATTAAACCTGCACTCTCACTGTATGCAAACCAACAAGGACTGAGTGACATGTGGGTCAACGATTTCGGTCGAATTTTACACTAACGTTCTACATTGAGTATAAAGAGACACGTGACTCAGCTATTTGTTAGACACTCAATAGTTTTTGAACAAATAAATAATATATTTGCTGTACATCGGAAAATAGGAGATATAAAGAGAGCAATCGAGATGAGACGAACAATAAAGGTCCCTGACATTATGAAAAGAGTGACTTCACTGAAATGGCAGTGGGCTGGTCATATTGCTTGAGTAAAAGAAGATAGTCTAGACAAGTCCTAAACTGGAGTCCAATTTACCAAAAATTACCTAGAGGAAGACTACCACACAGATGGGACGAAGACCTAAGGAAGACAACAGTACTCAGTTGGCAACGGGGAGCTCAAGATCGGAAAAAATGGAGGAGCCTATAGCAACAGGACGTCGGAAAATGCAATAAAGGTAGAGGATATACTATATCCAGAATGGAATCTATACCCTAGTATGAAACACAACAGCTATCTTTGGTTACTTGGAAAATTTGTAAACTACATAATTAAAAACAAAAATACAACATTAGAAGAATTTGTGATGTATATCAAAGAAGAACACAACAAATTACAGAAGCTACCAAAATATAAACAACAATTTCCAAATTTCCTCATTCATACCCTAAAATAAGAATGTAAATAAGTTAAATGTGAGGAGGTATCACAAGATGAGCAACAACGATTTTCTGAAGCTACAACAAACCAACAGAATATGAATAACATAATGAAAATATAAAATAGATTTCAGAAACAATAGTAGATAATTTGTTTTTACATATTATGTATGAATGCTTTGTATAGTAATGATAAAGGGTTCATAAAAAAAAAACTGGGATCATATGTTACTCGCCGACTAAAAGAGGCCACATCACAAAGTGACAGAACTGGCTGATGATGATGATGATGACGAAATTGAAAGATCTTCTAAACGATTTGAAACATATCTCGTCGAAATTGCAGCAACCTTACTAAATTTACAGTAATTGTAGAATAAATCAGCCCCAAAAGTTGCACTTTTTATTAGACACTTGATACAGATTTTGGCATCAACTATGGGTGCCTTCATCAGAAGATTACAGTTAATACATGAGACGTAAAATTACGAGCGATATGATCAAGTCCAAAAGCTTCTTGCTACCATGTTTTCTAACTTCGCTTATCTTTTGGACTTGAGCATATCGCTCGTAATTTTACGTCTCATGTGAGTATTAATTTCAATCTTCTGATGATGGCACCCATAGTTGGTGCCGAAATCCAGATCAAATGTCTAATACAAAGTGTAACTTATTGGGCTTCTTTACAATGAAATTATTGTAGATAATCTAAAGATAAGCGCTTTTAATAATATATGTGGGGTAAAATGTTAATGACGTTGATGTAAGTATCTGTGAGTATGCTAACTATTTTTCAGATTTTCTGGTTTTATTCCATCTATCCTGTCTTGGTATGACCGATTGCACCATGTTCTTTCATAATGGTCTTTACTTCGGCCTTCAGCCATGCATTTACTAATACTAGCCTTCTCTCGTGTGCTTTACTTGCTTATTCTAAATTAATAACTATTTGTAAATCCCTTGTAATTCACCATTGTCACACACCAAAAGGTACTTATGGATAGGTTGCCACTACCTCTCTGCACATGAGTTCGTTTGGTGCTTAGTGTTGTTTTAGTTTGTGCTTCAAGACACCCAAAATCTCCTCAAAACGCTGCTGACGCTTCGTTTCACCGTTGCTATCAAGTTGTTGCATGAGTAATGTGTTGCAAGAATTATGCATGTGTCTGTGAGTGATTGAATGTGCTTGCCTTTATCTGCTGTGTATTTGCAACTTTCCTCCCACGTTACCACCATATTAATAAAGGGCAGCAGCAATTTCATTACAGGCAGTAACATTACGATTTAATTGACTTTTATACAAGATGTATGCTTTATTGTGCTTAATATGGTCTCCCCACATTTATTTGCTTGTCCATAGATAATGATTTAAGTAACAAATCTCAGCTTTATGATTTCATGCTTCATATCCCTTGTTTAATTAACTATTCATTTATATTTTAACATTGTGTGTGTTAAAACATTGGCTGCTCCCTTAATGAGTGAGCTGATAGATAAATTTCCATTGCGCAAGTACAGTGGCCACTCATAAAGTAATTTAGAGGAAGAGCGAGCGTTTTTATTTGCATGTGCAAATCTCAACTGCCTGAGATCGTACTTAGAAAACCTAACAAGCTACTTTCAGACTCTTACCCCACCTCATAAATGGCGACCATGCCATCGATGATTATTTAAGTTGCTAATGGGTATTGTACTAAGCAAACAATTAATGGTAAATTTTTATTAATCATCCATTTGGACAATACTGACTAATTATTATATTTTAGTGCATGGTATCTATAATTAGCACTACACTTAGCAATTATTATTCTGTAATATTGGTATTTTTCAAACAATTTTTACTTTGTTGAAGAACTGGATTTTTGTATTTTCGGTCGCGACTGTGACCCAACAATCAGAACCGTGGTATTCACACGAATTTGGCATCAGTTCGTGAAACGAAATAATAGAACGTAAATAAAACAAATAAACTGAGTAACATTTAATAAATTAATAATCAAAAAGGGTTTGATAAAGAAGAAATGGCAGGATGATCAGTAAACAACAAGAGGTGAGGTCGCAGGTCAGAACAAAGAATATTGGTCATTCAAACGGAAATTTTGAAACACAGATGCAACCAAGTAGAAATCAAAAAGATTCGTTGATTATGCGTGATCAACAAGCAGAAGAAAGTAGGAAAGATACAGGGGAATGCAAAGTAACAGACTTAGACATTAGTGGAGATGAGCACGAATTTGCATTTAATCATGACAGTCAGAGCAGCAAACTAGCGAAGAGTAAATCTCACATACACATGAAAGAAAGCACAGAGGAGAGCAGCGTTATGGAATTATTAAAACAATTAGTGAAACAGGGACAGGAAATAAAAGAAGAATTAATACAGGAACTAAAACAGGAAAATGCAACACTATAGAAACAAGGTGAGAGGCAAAATAGATTGTTAGAAGAACAGAAACAGATGATGAACCAATGGATCGAGGAGACGAAGAAGCATATGGGAACAATGCGAAATGAAATAGAAAGGGGAGTAGATCAAAAATTGCACGAACATAGAGAATTTTGTGATGGGAATCTGCGTGAAAATGTTAAGTAATTAAAACAATCAATGAAACAACCGTGTGTTAAAGACAAACAAAAATATTAGAGGGAGAGGTATCATTTGTTAAATCGGTATTGGTTACTACGAAAGAAGAACGCAATAACAATAGAGAAGATATTTATGGGATTACTGGGGAAATCACACAAATTAAAAACATGCGAGAAGAACTCATTGAAGGATTATAGGACATTAGTTGAAGAGTAATGAATTTAGAAAACAATACAGAGACTGAATCACAGAGCGTAATTGCACGTATGAGGAACGAGGAACAAGATGTTCGAACTGTGCAAAGTACCAATGTGCAAGTGACAAACGATAACAATCGACAGGAAAATAATTGTTATCCTCTTATACGACAGAAGAAAGGGGAAAGTTTCGGTTTTGAGTCCACGCTACCGAACGCGGAAACAATAAGTGCAAGTTAGCGTATTGAAACAAGTGGAATGGGAATGCGCGTAATGCAACGTTTCGGAGAAGTAAATGGATTTTTAATATCTAAGAGAAATCAAGATGAAAGTAGATATGATGTCAAATATATGCATGGTCGCAACCCACCCGTGTTCAAACCGGATGGTGAACTACACCTACTGGATTATCTGTATGTAATGGAGCGCATGTTTCCTCGACAATGGGATGACATGGAATGTATTGATTACGTAATATGCAATGTGGATTCAAAAGCACAATCAGACTTAACTGAAATAAGTAAAGAGAGTCATACATATTAATAAAGAAATTTAGGTCTGAAAGGAAACAGGCTAGTGTATACAGTAAAATACACGAAGTACCTTTCTATCAGATGAGCGGATATAAGTCGATGGCAGAATACTTCAAATTTTATTGGAATAAATATAAATATTTAAATGCACCAATTCTGGAACATTGTTTCGTGGCAGTAATGAAAGCGAAATTACCAAAGTGGACTAAGCAACACCTAATTGGATTGATGTAAACCCAGTGGAACACATGTTTGATGTATTGGAAGAATGTGATAAACTGCAAGAAGAGGACAATCATTACAGCCGCAGATATCGGGAGAATAATATAGATCGAAGAGAAGGATATCAGCAACGGGATAATCATTATGAACCAGAGCAGGAAGAACGAAGACCACGATACGAGAAACAAGATAATAGGCCAAAAGTAAGAGCATACTATAGTCGACAAATCGAAAATTTTAATCAACAAACTTCAGAAAATGCACAAAATTATAAATCTCAGAATGATTCAGGTAGAAGGGAAGAAGCTAGAAAAAAGAACTGGAGAGAAAGAAGGACGAACTAAGACTCGTCGAAAACGGGCGCTAAGCCAAAAAAATGCTTTTAATTCTTATAAAGAAAATCCAACACAACAGCGGCGGAGAAAATTAAAGGAAATACACCGAGCGCGACGTGAACAATGAGTATGATAGGCGGATGCCTCTTGAGAAAGAAATTTACGCGCTGCAAGCTATTACGGAAAATAATGGAACACTGAAATTTCAAGAATTACCTAATATGGATATAGCAAGTAAATTCAACCAACAGGGACCGGTAAACTAATATCGCGGCCTGCAAATCCCCGATGCGTGGCTGCAGGAGTATGCGTCAGGGGAAACGTTAATTATGAAGTGCACAAACAACGTAATCAAGAGAGCCAATGGGAACACCTGTCTATCAAAGAACAAAACCAAATACAAAATAATCATCAAGAATAAATATTAATAAAAATGAAGAACTAGACAGACTATACAGAGACACAGGAGAAGCAAGTATTTACACTATGGACCGAGTATACAAAGTTGATGAGTACTACGGAAGAAGATGAGGGTATTTTTGGAAAAGATAATAACTTACATTCAAGAAGTAGAGCCAACAGCATTTTGATGCATTATGAAGCAGTGGACAAAGAGGGATCGCTGAACACAGGAGCGTTTTTAAAGAAAAATGGAGAAACAAGAGAAAAGACAAAATGAAAGGTCATGATTGGAAGAAAATTGTATGAAGTATTATTGGATACTGGATCGATGATTTTAATTGTCATCAAAACGTTATATCAAGACTTCAAACAAATCGAAAGAATAGAAAAGTTTCCGTCACAAAAACTGAAAATATACGGAGAGTTTAACTCAAAACAGGTAGAAGCACATAGGAAAATATATTTACCTTTTGGAATTGACATGACAGAGGTACTAATGCATCATGAATTTATAAAAGTGGAAGACATTACTGTACCACTCATAATAGGATCAGACTGGCTACAGAAATAGGAAGCAATTTTTGATTTTGAAGAGAACCAGCGAAAATTTGAAGCTGAGGGAACGAAGCATGAAACAAAATTATTCGAACAGAATGAATATAAAAATGATACGTTTGACATTCAGTGTACTGAAATATCTGAATATCGAGATGCAACGGAAGAGGATTGGCAGCAGGAAGAAGATGACGGTGTAGAATGGATAGATACGGACGCGATGGACTCAGAAGAATGTAGTGATATTATGCAAAACAAAATTGATATACGACATTGCGAGACAATTGTAAATTTCATACGACATCACAAAATGCGGAAGGTAAAGATCAAGTCACTACCAAACTTGAAACCGGACGACGTGAAGATATTATGGAAGAAGGATGGCAGATGCAGGAAGCTACTACAAAACAAAAGGCACAAAGTAAAGATGAAATCGCCTCCAGATAATAATGAAGCAGAGAGTCACTGTGATGTGAATAAAGAGCGTAGTGGATACTGCAATGATAAAAGGAAATGCACAAAAACTGTTTTATGTAGACAGCAGAATATTGAGCAATGGCAGCGGGACTTAGACAGGGAGGTAGTGGATAGACACAAAGTAACGTGGGCGATCTGGAATATAACAATAAGACAATAATAGGACAGAGGCACATGAACAGAGAGCTTTTTCTACTAGACGATAATAACGAACATGAAGAATTGATACGCACCCGAAGTTGACTACAGCAATCGGTACACGATAAAAGTGGGCCACTGTGCGAAGCAAAAGCTTAATTCTGGTAGGAGGTACCCAGATTAGAGTTTACTGTTATAAAAGAAGCTTAGTTTTAGCAGTAAAATTAGCAAAAGGTCCGTGTGAACTACCGGATACTCCCTGCAATAAAACCTTTGTTCCCTGGCCCAATTTGAGAACTGACTTCGAGGTGGCCGAGGTGACTGAGGCGCTCCAGTCACAGTCAGCACGGCCACTGCGGTCGGGGGTTCGAATCCCCCCTCGGTCATGGATATTTGTGCCGTCCTAGTTCGTAAGTAGTTCATAAGTAGTTTGTAAGTTTAGGAACTGATGACCCCGTAGTTAAGTCCCATAAGCTTAACAAACATTTGAACATTTTTTTTTTTGAGAACTGACTTGTTTCAAATTACAGGAAGTAAACGATACAGTGGCCAATATACATAGCAGCTCACACGAAATTACACACAGGCATTAATAAACAAGCCACCACAATTAAAGTTATTTCATAAAGGTGGCTAGGAAAAACATTTATGGTGCAACGGAACATAAACATAAAAAAATTGCATCTGAACTTGTTCTCGGCACTGGTGAAAAACAATATTACATAAAAGGGAAAGGTGCTCGAAAACTACAATTTATAGGCAAGTAAAAATTATACTGACCTTAACTTGTTTATTCAGGTCGAACGCAATTTTGTTAATACAATAAAATGCATCCCATTTACAGGATCTAACACTGACGACGCTCAGCATTGAAATTAACAAAAATTACACAGAACGTAGTAACGCTACTGGGGGAAGATTTACAAACAACACTGACTCACTCACACACACGCAATGCAACAGCGGAACTAACCCAAATCAGCGTGCTGAAACGAGGCAGAAGCAGGCGCCGCTATCGTAGGCGAAATTCAGCAAACCCGGAGGTACCACTCAACACAATATACAATGAAACTGCGATGATGGCTCTGATCTGTCATGCCTTATTTCAGATGGTGCGTGAGTATAGCAAAGTTAAGTTGCATTTAGATTAGACCGCGAGCAAACACCCCAACGGCGACACACGGCTACGTTACATGAAGTGGTTAAAGAAGGTGAAGTGGTTAAAAATCGGATTCATTGCACAAAATCACGGCGGACTCTTTATGTTTGAATCTGAGAGTAAACTATCTAAGCACTGGTATTATGAGAAGTGGCGTGAATTCAGGTGACTAGCTGCAAACCCCTGAAGTCGGAGTTACGACCCACGTGGTTCCGAAAACCGATAAAAATGTATAAATTCAGTTTCCGAAAAAATAAAAACAAAAAAAACAAACAATTAACTACGGCATCCAACTCCTATAACTGCATAGAATTTCATAAGGAAGCTACTGAAATGCAGCAACATGCGATTGGGAGCGTGCCTAGAGACGGAAGAAGTCCAGTCTCAAAACCCGGAAAAGTGAAATTATTACAAAGTCGGAAAAAAAGCAACTACGGCATGCAAACCATAGAAATGTTTAGAATTACATAAGGAAGCGAATGAAATACAGCTACAAGCGATAGGAAGCGATTACAGAGACGGATGAAGTCCAGTCTCATAAAATGCAGAAAAAAGGAAATAATTACAAAGACGGAAAAGTGAGAATGAAAATCACGGCATGCAACCCTTAGAAATACATAGAATTTCATAAGCAAGCTATTGTAGGAGGTTGTACAAGGCTCGGAGAGAATTGCTGACAAAGACTGAGTGTATACTACAAGTTCGGAGAAGAAACAGCAAAATTAAAATAGGTGGGGAGAAAAGATCGCGAAATGTTAGTGGAAATCAGAAGGATACACACATACTTGCCTGATGGGCAAGGAACAAACAACAGTGGAAGCTAAAGTCTTTGTTGTAAGAACCAACCATGTGGAACACATATCACTCACAGAAGGAAACGATAAGAAATATTTTACATGCACTGTACAAAAATGAACATAGTCTATTATAAATCGGGCCTCACAAAGCTAGAAAGAATTTACAGAGAGTTCGTACACCGCCACATAATCACAAAAGGGTATGAATACACCAGGCAGTTATTAAATTTCAACTAGTAACACATATACTGCGTTTATCTGTTGAAAATCACTGGACTGAAAAACTAGAACACATTTTCACGCACGACCGGAAAAAATATTCCGAAAAATGAATCTAAGTTCAAGAGTCTAAGTTAAATATGCTAGACAATGAATCGCTACCATCTCCATGGACACAAGAGCAGACCCAACCTTACCTCACCACGCTCTGAGCACAAAGTGAAGGCCAAGCGGCCAGTACTCGCGAAGCTACTGGAAACTGGCAAAACCCAAGAAACATCTGTGGTGGGGACGTGAGACTCGCCCTGGCAAAGGCTCACCGACTGGCTTGTAACCAAAGCGTGTAGAAACCTCTTTGGTAGCATCAGCAGCAGGGATTGGTAACGACTATCTACTGTGAGCCAGAGAGAACCATGCAAAGCAAGCTATTACTATCCACATTCAGACAGCACATCCACTTCAAATTAAAACAAGTACACATTCTCACAGGGACACTGGCGTAGCGAAGCTGTACGTATTGCCACATTCATAAATACAATAATAAATTATGAAAATACCAAAATCCTAGCAATATTAACTAACATTTCAGAAACTAATATTTTGAAACATGAAAAAAAAATGCTTTTCCTCATGCCTCGAAAAGAGTGGGGTTCTAGTTTTAGCAAAATGCTAATCTAACGACATCAAATAAATTACAATTTTATAAAAAATATATGGAAGACTACAGATGGTCGTCTTTCAACGTATCGTGACAAGAACTAATTACAGCGGGAGTGAAGTGGTTGCGATCGATGACGAGAGATATCTTATTTGTAAAAGGGAGAAGAGGATTATAGACGAACGATGGAGCAAGAATAGGGCGAAATATGTGATTTCGAGATTAAAAAAGGAAATAGAAAAGTTTTGCTGAAGATAAATGTCAAATAGAAGGTAAGTAGTGAATGGTACGAGGTAATCTGAGGATTGAAGACCGATATAATATTGGGATCTAAAACTGTGCAAACTAGGAATGAGGATTAATTACGGACAGAAAATTATTGAATGGACGCAAAATACTATGGAACACATCCAGGAGAACAATCAAACTCAAGTGAATATTATAGGCTATGAGAGACCAGTAAAAATGGAGGAAGAAGAAGAGAAAAACAAATCAGAAGAATACATTGTTATAAAAAATACGGGAAACGATAATAAACATTGAGAATGTGCAAGAAAATCGGCTAGTGAAGTTAGAAGATTTATTGATAAAATATCAGAACGTATTTAGAGATGAAGTGGGAAAAATCAAGAATTATGAATAGGAATATAAAGTTAAAGGCAACGAAGAATATTTTAAACAATCTCGCAAAGTACCTTTTGCGCTGAAGTAACGAGTAAATCTAGAAGTGCAAAGATGTAAAATTAGAAAAAAAATTACAATGGTACATTGGACCCAGTAGAGTGTATAAAATAAAACACCATAATGCATATGAACTTGCGTTTGTTAAAACTAATAAGAACATAGGAATGTTGCTTTTGTAAATCAGTGTATGAATGAACAATAAGCGAGGAACTTTATTAATGTGTATTTTGATGTTGAAGTGTATTTATCTGATTTTGTTTTGTGTTGTACGAACTGCGAATTGATGTGACTAAGAACAAATAAATGTCTTGAGAGCGGATGCAGCCTGAATGCAGTGTACAATGTATGCGGAACAGATGTGTTGAAAGGTCAAACAGAGGGGCAGCGCGCTACAAAGCACCACCGCGCCAACGCATTTAAACGCCATCCAGTCAACACTCACCGCTTCAAGAAGCGAACGAGTTCGCCAGACTTCAGAGCAACGCCGCGTCCACCGACCTACCACAACATCTCGCAGTGCCTCCTGATGTGCCGTGTGCAATGTTTACAGTGTAGCGAGTAGTGGGCGTGGCAAGGAAAAGTCAGATGTCAAGTTTGTTTATAAACAGTGTCGCGTAGTACCGTTAGGACGCGCAGTGCAACGATTACGTAGTACAAGTGCAAGTGTAATTAAGTTATGTGCTTCAATGAGAAATAAAATTATTTTTCAACGAATATTTTTCCCCCTTAGCTATCGGTCGTGGTATGTAAGGTCACAGGATTACTGCACACAATCACTATGTAAATTTGCAAACCCTTGTAAATTGATATATGTATTTATTTCTTTATTATTATTATTATTATTATTTCTTTGTCTTTGTTTTTTTTTTTGTAAATTTTTACTTCACGCATTTTAAGTCATTATTTTTGTATGTAGTGTACTGTTATTTGTTTGATATTTTTTATTGTACATTTCTTGCGCATTTGTGTAAAGAGACTGAGCAAAGATTTTGTATATGTAAAAATAGTAGAAAGACAGTAGCGTGCTCTAATGCGTAAGCGTATTGTTAACTGAGAGGTAGTGCAAGTCTGCGAGTGGTTCTCGTTGTGTGCGGACGTCATCCGTCGTCCGTCGGTGTCTTTTGGCGCATACGGTCCGCCGAGTGCAATCGCCGGCACAGGGTAATCGAGCGGAATATTTATTAGTAAGTTGAAAGAAGAAGAAGTATATTTTGAAAGTGCGGTACTGTCTTTTGTCGCAGCAGTGTGTGCAAGTATCAGACTGATATCACGTCGTACGAATGTGATCGCGTCGCGCGTGTAAAAAGGGAAACGGATTCGTAACCTGTCTCTGTCATGAGACAAAGTCGCGTATCGCGGAATAAACCCACTCGAATGGAATGGACACTTGATGAACATTTGTATAAATTTGTATTGCATCGCAAGAAGAGCATGTTCAGCAGAGCTACTGTATGGATGTCTGTTATTGTCGATGAAAACATAATTTTACTGGAAAATATCGTGGAGAATTGTCGCCTAAAGATAAGTACTAGACTGTTTTTGTAATGTGAACTGATATAGCATTTGTGTTAAATAATAAGAGTTAAACAACAGTTATAGACTTTTTTCAGACGAAAATCCTTGATCAACCAAACTAACCTTTTGATAATAAATAACAATAATTTAAAAGTGTACATACAAGAAAATACCTTGAGTAGTGAACTTCAAGTGACTAAGACATTTGTTGTTCTATCTTTCAGTGGCGATTACATGTGAACAAAGAGAACTTAATTCAAACTTTAATGTGTGCTCCAGAAATTTCAATCAAAGACAGTATAGTCATTTTCATTTTAAAATATTTAATCACAGACATGTGTACTGCAATTGTCATGGTATAACAAAACCCACAGCAAAGATCAAAGGTCAGTGACATCCAAAACAATAGCCAAAGGTGTACATTAACAATCACGATAAAGCACACAGAGTTTTTGTGTGTTAACACAATTACAGCTAAATCCAGTATGCATCACAATACATCCACTGGATATATTTATGACGTGGGATGGTAAGCAGAATCTTCACTCATGTAAGGAGATTCACTACAAATCAAAGTTATTAATAAAATTGTACAATTTAATTATAGAACTAATTAAACACTTCGAAAGTACCAGGGTATATATGTAGAAGTGAACTATATTTCGAACGTGCAGAGATGACAGACACTTATGATCTTCTATCAGTAAGTTTTATGAGTAAAAGAAATATATATATAACCTTGGTCAATTTATAATCAAATGTAATAT
Source organism: Locusta migratoria (assembly GCA_026315105.1). Classification (NCBI taxonomy): domain Eukaryota; kingdom Metazoa; phylum Arthropoda; class Insecta; order Orthoptera; family Acrididae; genus Locusta; species Locusta migratoria. Next base: position 810,057,712 of record CM048744.1, on the reverse strand, counting down.
TGAAATCATCCTGTTATTAAAACTAAGCAAGATCTCGGGCAGTTGAGATCTGCAAATGTAAGTTAAAACGCTCACTGCTGCTCTAAATTATGAGTGGCTACAGTACATATGCAATGGAAATTTATATAACTGCTCATTCCTTAAGGGAGCAGCCAACGTTTTAACAAACACAAAATCAATGTTAAAATATAAATGAATAGATAATTAAACATGGGACGTGGAGCATGAAATCGTAAAGCAGAGGTTTGGTACTTTAAAATAATAATCTATTCAGAAAAAATGAAGTATCAACTAAATGTGGGGAGACCAAATTAAACACACACATTGTACAAAGCACATTCATTCATTCACAGACATTCGCATAATGCTTAGCAGTACATTACTCTCTGTGAACATTCTAAAGCAGCAGTGAAACGAGGCCTCAGTGGTGTCTCGACGACATGGCAGGTGTCTTCATCACCAAGTTTATGTACACTGTGCACTAAACAAACTCATGTTCAGGAAAGCATAAGTACCACGTGGTGTGTCACCAAGCCAAATTTCATAGCATTTATAAACAGAAATTAATTTAGAATAACTAAGTAAGGCACATGTGAGAATTCGTATAGAAGAATGCTAGTATTAACAAAAGCATGGCTGTATGCCAAAGTAACGACCGTTACGAAAGCACGTGGTGCAATCGGTCATACAAGACAGGAAAGACGGAAATAAATCAGAAAAACTTAGAAATATTTAGCATACTCGCAGATAAGGAAATGACGTGAAAACGTTAGTTAAAAACCCCAAGGAAATTCAGTTCACACAAAGGCTGAAGGCCACACTCGTGTATTTTAACTTGAGCAAAACCAAACACTCAATCAACACTGGAATGAAAAATGCAAATAATAAATTTACACTGAATTTACGCGAGTTCTGTAAATTAAGAAACACTTCACCTCGCATAGCGAAATAATTACTCAAGAGAACTCTCACTGAAAACTAAGACTGCCTGATCACAAAGAGAGCAAAGACCTAACAGCATGTCTTCCCCTCAGCATAATTCGGCGGAGTCTTACTACCATAGTGGTTGTAGCCAGAATGAAGTATGAAGAGTGTAGCTCATAGGCCACGTAAAAACCTACCCCTGCCATACACCAGATGTAGAGTGCGCTAAATGGGACGTAGAGTGCGTTCAGAGACTAGTGTTACTAACCCTTGCTATCTGGTCAAGACAATTCCCTCTACAACCGCACCCAGAGCGGTCTCTTGTCACCTCCTTCATCCAAGATTAGGTTGCTATGACACTAAGCACATGGCCACCTCGCCATCTTGCCAAGTAAGCTTGTCTCTGGTCATCCAGCAGACACTAGTGCAGATGACAGACGGAGCCATGTGTTCTTAACTACAGCAAAAAGATGCCTAAAGCGGGAGGCGGCGACTGTAAGCCATTGCGTGGCAGTCAGTTAATATTAAGAACACACATTCACAATCCCATGACCACACAAGTTGAATCACACGGGTGGAAACATACATAAATGTTGGGCAAACATTTATGAACATGGGGCACTGATCATTAATAAAAGGAATAAAATAATTAACTCACAAATAGATAGCATTAATGTTGCAGAAACTCTTAAGGTTAATGAATCAATCAATATGGAAAACGACAACACAGTCATTGGACATGTTTCATCACCCTCCTCTTAGGGGTGATAAATAGTCTGGAACCAATGCTGTTATACTGGATGGGATCCAGATGAAAATTAGTTGCGTAGGCACAATGAGAAAACATTTAAAAATCTATCTACTTTGGGCACTCAGTGAAGTTATGGGCATCTTAAATTAAAAAAAAAAAAAGATGAATTAAGATACATTAAACACAATTTTCAAAAAGATTCCAAATTATTTAAACAACATTTAAAAACAGAAAAGAAGGTGGTGTGCAAAAAGATTGGTCAATCATATGGGAGGGCAACTATACATGTATAAAAAAACATTTACAGGTTAACACAAAAGAAATGACTTACAAATTATAAGTTCTTCATTCCTGGGAGAGTCTTTAAAGAAAAAGTCAAGTTCGCTTCACTGTGGTGAGTGTTCACTTTCTTTCTTTTTTTTTCTTTTTTTTTCTCTTACTATATTGATTATCGAAGTTTTGTCACACACCGATAAAAAATAAGGGCATCGACGGGGAGGATGTACTCTTCGGGATAACTGGGTGGAAACTACAGTCTGCACTTATTTAACACTTTAAAGTTGTTCACTGACCATGTTCGTAGTTGATTGTCCCTCTTTCCATCTCCAGGTGCATCTCGCATTTCCGACGTCTCTACCTCTCTGTCTCAGTACCAATCTATTAGGCACAGAGGTAGAGCACACTCGATGGTGAGCGATCACAAGAGGCATTGTCATGCCTTCGTGGCATAGTACTTGTGAGGTTCCGACATGCAGCTGGAACCAACGATATGGAATTCCAGCTGTTCTCGTTGAGTGATGTCCAGTAAGGTGCGTGTCGGCAGCTGGACCAGCGGCAACCTCGCCTCCAGAAGTTGCTGGCTGCAGGCGACAGCTGCGTCAGGGGGTGTTGGCCATTGACATCAACGCATGTGGGGTCAAGGCGCGCAGGATACGTCCTCCTCTGATGCGGGCTGGACCAGCAGCAGGCGCTGCAGTCGGTGACAGCCGCTGTCAGTTGCTCAGGGGCTTTTTGTTTTGCTTTGGGTCGGGCGAATGCATTTCAACACCCTGTGACAGCGTGTTCGGCCGTTCCCAGTGAACGCGCTTGGATTTTTCCTCGCGCGGTTCTTTATTATCGGTATGCCAGTTATTTCCGTTCCCCCACTTGCGCTTTTTCTTTCAGCACTTTTGTACCTGCATTTTGATTGCGCCATTGCGAATTTTGCTGGGTAGGCTCGCCGTTTCCCCAAGACTGCTGATGAGAACTATTATTCTGCTCCTTCTCCGGAACCTGATTTCGTTTATTATTCCCATTTCCCTGTTTAACCGGAAACTTATTCTGTGGGGAGTCGTAATCAAAATCTAGATCTGCTAGAAGTGCATTGCATCTCCCAGCTAAGAGAGTGTTGCGCAGACGTCGTGGCAGCTTACTCAAACAACTTCTAATGAGTTCAGGTACCGGATAGGGGTTGGTGAAATAATAGTTCTTAATTAACATGTCCTGAAAAAACTTGGACAGACTGGCAAAGTTCGACTGTGCAAATGGCGGCATCATTTGTATGTTGCACACGTTCCTGCTGATTCTCTAACCAGTACGAAGCTAAAAAGCATTGGCAGAAGCTCTCATAGATTTCCTCATACCTCGGAACGACCTCATCCGCGTTGCGGGATCGCCTTTGAGATGTCCACGCACGAACTCGATTTTATGCCCTTCGGGCAAGTTCGACGGAAGCGATAAGTCAAATTGGTCTACCCACACCTGTGGATTTATTGCACCAGGCACGTGCCGGAATATTTCAAATTTTCGAACCGTTAGAAAGTGGTTGTAACCAAGTCCGGTGCTGGGTCCCGATTACAATGCATGGTGCGGTTTTCAGCACGGCTGGAGCTTGCGTTGGGAGGCTCACTCTCGTCCTCAAAAGCAGAATCGGAATCGTGGCCTGCGCTCCCATCGCGGGTGCTACAAGTGCCGCGGGCCGCACTGCTGTTATTGCACATGGACACCTCTTGCTTCTGATCCATGCACACGTGTGGTTCGTCAGCACGGTCGCAATTTTCGTTTAAGGGCTGGACAGGCTCTAATTCGACACATGCAATCCTCTGCACGACATCATCTCTGCACACTAGTAACTGCAGTGGTGTCACAACATCTTCGTGACCAGAAACCGCACCGATACTAGTTTAAATCGTTTCTACACGTTTTTCCACATGATCACGCACAGTGTTCACCTGCGTGACCACATCGTCGACGCGCGAATTAGCGGCTTCAGTGTGTTCGGAAAGACCGCTGACCCACGTCTCTACAGTCTCAACATGTGGTTTTATATTTTCTATCTCTGCGTTTTTCCTACTGACTTCCTCAACCAGTTGCTCGCAGAGTCAACACATTTCTTGTAGTACCCGCGCCTCTTGATTGGCGACGTTTTCTTTTATTTCGCGATGATAGTCATTAGAGTGTTGCTCTACTTTAGCAAAGCGTTTGTTAACCTCTTGCGACTGCTCTTTTTTTGTTTGGATATCTGTTTCGACTTGTCTCTCATTTCTTCGGTCACCCGTTTCGTCTGTTCTCTCATTTGTTCGGTCACATGCGCGTCAGGTAACATGACTACCGGCGGACATGCGGCCGCCGCTGGGCTATTTCCATAATCCGTAACACAAAACTGGCGGGCTGATCGTCTCTAATAGACCCATCGCCTGCACTCTGTACGCCGTTTCCAAAGGAAAGGTTATTTTCTGTTTGAGAAACATCTTCCGCGTTCGCAGCGTCATTTAAAAGCTGATTTTCATTCACAACCGAATCTAGTTCCTGCGAGCTATCGACTTTTCCTTACCTTGCTCCTTACGAGTGGTTTTCTGCGTGTTTCAATTGCTGACACTGAAACGCTATCCATTTTTGAAATCATGTTCAAATATTCACACGCACATTAAAATATACACAATGAAATACCAAAGCAACAAGTTCCTAACAATCTACATGATCAGAACACGTGGTGCCTCTGTAATAGTTTCACACGCAAAACTGTTTTTCCACACAACGCATTCGTAATTGCATCCACGTTTCATACTGCGTAAACTCGACAATTATTTCCCCCAAAATTGCACATAGAAAAATGATCACTACTGAAAGAGACAACAAATGCACTTGCAATGCGCGCTGAAAACACAGCGTAAGTACACTAGCGCTTGTGATTTCTACTGATTCACATGCACACACACACACATTAATAGGATGTGAGGGCATCTATAGAAAGAAACAAAATTTAAAAATGAAATCAGGATATGCTAGAAGGATGAATCCTGGCAGCAGTAAACCAAGTGAAAGTAGAATGTTATTAAAACTAAGCAAAAACTTGGGTGGTTGAGATCTGAAACTGTAAGTTATAACGCTCACTGCTGCTATAAATTACTTTATGAGTTGCCACAGTACATGCACAATGGAAATTTATCTAACTGCTCACTCCTTAAGGGAGCAGACAACGTTTTAACAAACACAAAATCAATGTTAAAATATAAATGAATAGATAATAAACATGGGACAGAGAGCATGAAAACATAAAGCAGAGGTTTGATACTTTAAAATAATAATATATTCAGAAAAATAATTAATAAGTAACTAAATGTGGGGAGACCAAATTAAGCACACACCTTGTACAAAATTGAATTAAATCATACAGTTACTGCCCATAATAAAATTATTTTTGCCGTTCATGAATATGGAGGTAAAGTGGGAAGAAATTTGTAAACACGCAATGGGTAGCTGAAAGCACATTCATTCATTCACAGACATGCGCATAATGCTTAGCGGAATACTCTAAAGCAGTGGCGAAATGAGGCCTCAGTGGCATCTTGACAAAATGGCAGGTTTCTTGATCACTAATGTTAAGTACACTGTGCACTAAACAAACTCATGTTCGGGAAGCAGCAGCTAACTATTCCTATGTACCACATGGTGTGTGTGACCACGCCGAATTTCAAAGAATTTACAAATAGAAATTAATTTAGAATAACCGAGTAAATCACACACGAAAATCCGTATAGAAGAAAGCTAGTATACACAAAAGCAAGGCTGACGGCCAAAGTAACGACCATTATGAATCGGTCATAAAAGACAGGAAAGACGTAAATAAATCAAAATATTTAGCATACTTGCAGATAAGGAAACGAAGTGAAAACGCGAAGGAAATTCAAACATACTAGGTTTACACAAGGGCTGAAGGCCACACTCGTTATTCTAACTTGATCAAAACCAGACACACAAACAACACTTGAATGAAAAATGCAAATAATAAATTTACACTAAATTTACTCGACTTCTGTGAATTAAGAAACACTTCACCTCACATAGCGAAAGAATTACTCAAGAAAACTATTACTGAAAAACTAAGACTGCCTGATCACAAAGAAAGCGAAGACTTAACAGCTTGTATTCCCTCAGTATGATTCGGCTGAGTACTTACTTTCATAGTCGTTGTAGCCAGAATGAAGTGTGGAGAGTGTAGCTCAGAGGCCACAGAAAAACCTACCCCCACCATACACCGGATGTAGAGTGCGCTAAAAGTGACAGAGTGCATTCCAGACTAGTGATTACCAACCCTCTAAAACCGCTCCCAGAGAGGTCTCTTGTCACCTCTGTCGGCCAAGATTGGGATGGTATGACACTAAGAACATGGCCACCTCACCACCTTGCCAAGTAAGCTTGTCTCTGGCCACCCAGCAGATGCTAGTGCAGATGACAAACAAAGCCATGCATTCTTAACTACAGCAAAATGAGGCTTAAAGCGAGAGGCGGATACTGCAAGCCATTGTGTGGCATCAGTCAATATTAAAAGCACAGATTCATATTCACATGAACACACAAGTTCAATCACATGGGTGGAGAAATATATAAAAATGTATTAATTGGAGAAATGCGTGTAGTCAGAATAATTTTTGGAGATCACCCAATTCAAATATAATAGCAGTGTGCATAGCTACAACACTATTCAAGGTTAAATCTGTGGCACAGAAAGGTGTGAATTATGTTACCACAAAAGTCTTTGGTCACTAGTCAAGTAGCATAAAAGTCTGACAGATAGCCAAGTACTATTTCAAAAGAAATTTAAATTATTTATGAACGACAGCTCCTTCTACACTTTAAATTAATTTTTAAGAAAACAGTAATTTCGCTAAAAATACATAACAAATAAGAAATTCTTAATATATTGAGTGCCATGTATAGACACAATTTATTAAACTGACATGTACCACATCATCGCGAAATGTCTTATTTGTGATCTATTGATCAAGTATTAATCTAATATATGTGATTTTGTGTCACTGTTATTTATTTCGTTACTAGCGTTAGTTCAGAGCATTGCCCGGATATTCATTTATTCCATTCTTATATTAGGCTATCGCCTTCTCTCCCATCTGTCCCTCACATTCTTCGACATACTTTGTCCATTTTAGTTTCGTCTTATACTGTTCAATAACTATGCCCCTATATGTCCTTAATAATATGCCTTACAATAATCTAATTTTCCACATTCATAGGCGTTACAGCCTCATACGAGGTTGCGTGAATTTCATTGTTATTGAAATTTCTTGAATGATATGTCCTAGTAATGAACAGTTTCGAATGTTAATTTAGTGGTTTATATCGTACTGGTTGCAGAATATTTCAGGAATAGATTTAGTGGGAAGATGAAGTAAGACGAAACATCAGGCATGACGGGGCTGTGTTTAATGAACCTTTTTGTATATGACCTCATTTCTCATTTGCTTTGAGTCATAATTTGGAGGACATACATGTGCATACTGCCTAAAAATATCACGCATCACCAATTAGTAGTGCATAAGTAATAAAAATGTATAAACGCGAGAAAAAGTTTCATAAAGCCCTGAAAATAAGTCTCAAGCTTGTTGCAAGGCGCTAAGTGCTCTCATTCTCTAATAACGGAGTGTAAAATTTTGTTATTCATGCTTCGCATGGTGCAATGGTTTTATGTTACATAGTTTATGGCATATCTCCTCCTCAGATATTGTTGTGTGACGATAAGTAGTATGTGTACGATGTTGGTTTTAATCGCTGCATTAGTTTTGTGGGAGATCTGGATCATGGTCGCAAGATGTCACCGCTCTGGAAACCTGGATCTTTTATCATCTCATATCTCCTGAACTATGGGTTGTTGGTGTTTATTACCGCCCAGCTATTGTTATCTTGTGTTAAAGGATTATGTGTGCCGAATTTGGTTAAATTAATTAAAGGGAGACGTGAAAGATACCTTCATATACATTCATAAGATTTATTTTTAATTATTAGCGAGTCAAGAAGTTATGTAATCTATGGAGCGTAGTAGCTACAATTTTTGTATCCATTTAATGGAATCAACCTAAGTATAATAGATGCTGGCAAACGTACGGGAAGCTTTGGGTCATTGTTCATAAATTTCTTCTTACTAGGAATCGTAGGTATTGATTTGATTTTTTCTGGGAAGCCAAAACAGTCTTGGTCCAACCCGCCACTTCCCGCACCGAAACTAAGTTTATTGTGCGGTATCGCTCCCTGTATGTCTAGTAAAGCCAACCAATGCCCTTGAACAGTGCAAAGAGTCCCTTTACCAGTTCTTTATTAGACACAATTTCTTCGGGTCTGGTTGTCCCAAACGTTCTGTACCTTTTACTCTCCAATGCAATGCATTCGAAGATCATATGTGATGCAGTTTCATCACCGTCATCACAGATCCTACATTTAGGGTCCTCTTCTATTATTCCCATTGTACGTAAGTGATCGTATGTATTAATTTCGTTACTATAAACCAAGAATTTCATAAATAACAGTCTGGAATTGAGTTATGTGGATAGAAGACATAATTTACTCGTCATGGATGGTGATATACGTTTTGCAACGGGCTACTGTCTCGAGCAGGCTTTGGCAGATTACCAAAGAGCAACAGTGATAGTGAACAAATTCTTGAAAACGAGAATGACTGTGATTCTGATGTAGAGATGATAGAGGAAGATATACAGGTCAGAGATGAAGGCGGTATGATGATAAAGAAGATGGTAATGGTATTCACATAATTAATTCATGTACTTTTGTGTCTAGAAGTGGACAGATAACTTTTAACACAGCACCACCTGATATGGACCAGCATTTTTCAAGGAAATTAATACATGAAAATGCGCATAGTCGACGTAACATTAGACCGCAATTACAATCGAGGGCAGATTGTTTCAAACCTTTGACACCAACAACATTCAGACAGTAATAGTAATACCGTAACAAGGCAGCCACTACTGATACCAAATGTAACGGATTTGTGGTGTATTTGATGGTTTTGACACCAAATGATGAAAGTTCTACACAAAGACTTCCTCTATGTCAGGATAGCAACAATTCGTTCCATGTGGGCTGTTAGCTCACTACTCAACTCAGGAGATGGGGTGGCAATGAAACAGTGGTCCAGTATAACAAAACATTTTATTGACACTCGCGCCGTAGGCGATTGGAGTGTGTGTGCGCGCCGTATCGATCTGAGGCGACGTCCAGTTGACGCCTCCTGAAGTAGATGATACTGCTGGTTTGGCTGCCTGTCGGCCGCTGCGCCTCAGTGCTGCGAGGATCGCCCTCACGCCCACCGTCTTCAAGTGCTGGGTGCGGTCTGGGAGTTGAACCTGGGTCCTCCTGAGCCCACTGCTGCTGCTCCGCCCTCCAGATGGTCACAGGAGCGCTTTGGGTGTGGCCGCGTCCTTTTGTCCACACCACGCCCCTGGGTGAGTAGCTAGCCTTTTGCTGCAGCCTTACTGCGCCATGCATTGGTTCGACGCCCTGTTGCGCTTATGTCGAGGCTGGGACCCGGCTGCCCGTTGCGTCAGGCTGTGCCGCCATTATTCCGCAGGCTTCCTCTCCCGTTGGAAATGCCGTGTTGACCGCGATGACCGGCTGCTGGCTGCGCTGTGTCGATGTGCTTCCAGCCTGCGACTGACTCAGTTTTGCAATAACAATAATAACCACTTTTGTCAACTAGTGGCTAGCCGTGGCTGCCTCTGCCGAACCTTTCTAGCCTGTATTTATACGACGGGTTTGACCCCGTCAGCCTGTGTTTCACAAGTGTGGCATAACTGATCTTTGCTACACATGACCGCCCTCCTACTCCGGTCACGGATGCCCCAGCAACTCTTTTCTTTAAGCAATACAGTAATACGCAGTACGGCGCCCTCGCCGCCCTAAGTGCGTTTCCTGAAGCTTCGCCGAGCCATTCCACTTTATTTGCTGAAATCATAAACGTTCTTGTCCCGCTCTACTTTAAGTCACACGCCTGTTTTCAACACAGCACCACTTCCATGTTCAACTTCTGTGTCAATTTCAGTCGCCACTTTTTCATATTACTTGTCTATATTCTCCCTATATCCTACAATACATACCAATAATTATGCAAAAGATACTAAAAATTTTTGCCCAACTCTTGAAAGCTACAGGCATCCTTAGGTCTACTAACAATAGCTAGCTTGCTTGCATAAGGTACGTGGAAAGCCTTTGATTGAATTTTGGTCACGAGACTATGGCTTACTAATTTTCGAGCCACTGCAAGGTTTTAAAGATTTATTGAAATATGGGTCGAAACTTACAAGGAAAGAAAGAGAATCTTTTTAATCAAAAACTGAAACTATAAAGGCTATTTCAGAAAAATTTTTCGATGCATGCATTTTTTCTTATGTAACTGCAAATTTTATAACTTTTGAAGACCGTCTGTGAACTTTCGGGGGACGGTGTCCATTCAAGATGCACGTTACTTCTAAACGGTGGTTGCTGCAGATTTTGAGATACATTATCTCATAAATGCACAAGTGTATACTGAGAAATATGCTGAAGAAGGGGAAACAAATCAAGGGAAATGAGTGGTACATAACTTAGTTGATCATCTGAAGAGAAATGTTCGCAGTATTACCACTGAAAGCATTCTTTACAAGTTTTGGTTTGGGATACGAAATTGTTGCTAATAAATTGACACTTGTGGGAGCTTTTTGGGGTATCTGAAAAGAGATTGGAAAAGAAATGTTGCCATCAAAACAGAGGTATGCATTATCGATCACTTTTGGATGTGGACAGACAACTGTTTTTGATTCACAAATAAGTTATTTGTTGTTTACTCTTCACCAAACATTTGATGTAAGTGAGAATGAGCACATGAAATATGAAGTAATAATGTTCTGCAACTCAACAGAGAGAGGAGGTGATACAGCTGATAAGATGGCTACACAATACTGAGTGAAACCCGAAACAAGAAGGCGGACAGCTTCCATATTTTGTGATATACTAGCTTTAGCTTGTCTCAATGCTTACGCATTTTATTGTAAATTTCTACATGATGGAAAAAGATATTTCCTCTCAAAACTAGGAAAAGAACTAGTCGATTCTCACAATGAACGACGAATCCTGTCGCTCCAGTCCAGAATACAACGCATCCGTTCAGCAATATCTTCGGTCTTTGCAGAATCTTCTAAGTGTAAAAAAATTAGAGAATCAGTAAGCCGATATTCCAATACTGAAAAAACGGTGTGATGTCTGACTAAGGTAAAGGACAATGTCGTGGGTGACACCAGTTTTTCTGTTGAACATGCTAGCATAAGTGTTGTGTAATGATTGTTCTTGATATGACACGGAAAGCTACTAGGAGTCTATTTCTAATAAAATTCCATTTGATGTTACACATAATATTGAAAAATTACAGTATTGTTACGTAGTGTTGGTTTGTGAAGAGTGTATTAAAATAATTTTTGGAAATATATATATAGTGAGCACCCTAGATATATATGAACATAGTTTATTGTATCATTTTCTAAAGAGTTACACCACAAAGATATAATTTTTTAAATGGAACAATAGTTTTTTCTATCGTGTATTGGATTCGTTGAAACCAGCTGCGTCCATATCAATTTAAACTACATTCCTATCACTGTTAGTTTGGGAGCTACAACCATTCCAAGTTTAGGGGGCGGAGGCTACGACAGCGTAGTTCACTGGCTGGTGGTCATGAGACAGTGGGCCGTGCCCCAGGGGATAGCCACTTGGCCAGTCTGCTACGCTAGCGCAGCCTCCGCCCCCGGAACTTTGAAGGGTTGTTGCTCCCATACTAACAGTGCTAGGAATGTAGTTTAAATTGATATGGACGCAGCTGGTTTCAACGAATCCAATGCACGATAGAAAAAAACTATTGTTCCATTTAAAAATTATATCTTTGTGGTGTAACTCTTTGGAAAATGATACAATAAACTATGTTCATAGCTCCACTGAAAGTGTAACATTTCTTGTGTTGACCTACCGCATTAAAATTTCCCGTCACCTATTATTTTATAAGTTACAGAGGCAAACACACTTAGTGAATATATATATATATATATATATATATATATATATATATATATATATATATATATATATATATATAAACAGATATGTTTTCATAATTGGAACTAATCGAGTAAGTAATAACAAATTCGTTCTAACTTAATCATATTAATAAGACTCTATGGCGTTATAATATCAACATTATGCATATGTTTCTATATCAATTATAATTATTTTTGCGGAGATATTGCGAATTTATTGGCTTATAGGAGGCCGCTCGTTCCGCAACGGATACGCTTGTGCCAGGGCTGTACATGCATGTAGGCTTGCATAAACTGCTTTGGGTACATTAATTCATGGTGTTAAAAGAAGGAGAGTTGTTCGCACTAGATAAGATAGTCAATACTTATTACCAATCAAACATGAGTTTTGAGCCGCCAACATTCCATGCTGTGAAAGGTAAAATCACCGAAGTCTTAAAGGAAATTGAGGTTATGCGGCTAACTGCTGCGCTATGGATCCAGTACTTTCGCATTCGTACCAGCTGCAGAGTTGAACGGCGCCTGGAACCTCCACGTAGAATGATCACTCACTTCCATGCAGCTAGCCATTTGAACTACGCCAAGAGTGGACCTTGCATTATCAGGATATGATCACCTTGAAAATATTGTCAAGAGTGTGAAAAATTCACAAGTAGGAGCTGCTTCCATAATTCTAGACCATAGATCGCGTTCTGATGTGTATCACTAAGAGTTATGGCAGACCCACTTGTGGTCATAGTGTCAGTGATCGTGTGTTACATCGATGGAAAGCATGATCAAATGAAAGAAGAAAATAAGAGAAATGCTATTACGTTCTGAACGATTCTTTTCATTACGTCCATAATTATCCTGCAGTTTCTACAGGCTAAAGTACAGGTGTACACTGGTGCATGAGACTTTTCATCTGTTTGTGCCTTAATGTAATGCTTTCTGACCTATTTGAAATATCCGAGGTTGTTGTCGTCTTATAATGTTTAATAGTAACTAGTTTATAGTTCTTAAGGTTCTCTGTTATATACTACATTTAGTATTGCACATAGATCAGAGACCGTTACAATTTAGTTTCTGAACACAAAGGTGTCTAATTTCATAGGCACCCAATACAATTTATACAAATACGAAATGAAATTTATAAGGAAAAAATCTATGTTTTACTGCTATTTTTAAAAGCTTGAGAAAGTTGTTATATTTTTGGGTAAAGAAATACTTTTCACTAGTGAAATATGCAGAAAATGTAGTGTTCTTCAACTATGTCCACAGATATCGTAATTTAAAAAAGAATTCTTATGAAGTTATAAGCAAAATAATGAAAGAGGGCCGCAACGTTCTCAAATTTTTGGCTCCTAAAACGTTACCACAGATTCCACTCCAAAGATTTACTAAGTTCTGAATATTTTCCACGTAGAAAGTGTCCGACTGCAGCCAGGACCAATTGCTATCGTCGGCTACTTGGCATCAAGTAAAGACCGGAGGGAAGGGTTCAGTTCATTTTTTATGGCCACCAGGGTTTCAGACGCGCTTAGACCGGCGCTGCTGCGTGGATAGACTTTGTAAAAAGGAGGCCGCCAGTAGAATTACAGGTCACCATTCCTTTGCAGTTCACGACTGCGCCAGTCGGTGGACCCTTGGCCCACCTGTTTATTCGCAGGCCCTGAGCGGCATTAGACCGCCAAGTGTCGAGGCGTGACCTGCCCCGCTTCCCCCTCCCCTTCCCTCCCCTCCCCTCCTACGAACAGTCTGGCCCCATTCGGCCTCTCTTCCATCGCCTCTCTCTCCCTCGGTTCATCCCTCCGACCAACTCCTTCTGGGGCTGAGCCGTGTCTCTGCGCAGCTCCTTAATGTAGGAGCGGGGCGTGCGCCTCTTGATAAGCGCATCACGTCGCCGATGGAGCCCCCTGGTAATCAGCCGAGTAAACTCCCGCTCTGCCCGGCGTATATAACGAAAACCGAAGTCAGGCAAAAACAGCGAATGAAGATGGATGCGACGGCGGCGGATGACTAAAGAAGTGCGCGGGCAGGCGTCGCGAATCAAGAAAAGTGCTGCGTGGGGGTAAAGCAGGGCGGGAGGGCGAGGGGGTGGCGAGGGGTGGGGGATCGATACGAGGGCGAGCCACTCGATCTCTCGATCTACCTACCCCCACCTCTCCATCCCAGCCCTTACTCCTGTTTCAATACGCTTCGCTCGCTGCGAGCGGGCCGCGCTTTGGAATTAATTTTTCCGTGAAATGTCGACGAGTTGCCCCCCAAGTTCTTTCCGATAGTGATAACCCTGCCCCCACCCCCTCCCGGCGCGCTAGAACGGATGCTACCGAGACGATATCATCCTCACGACGCTCTGCGATCGGTCGAAAGGATTTCAATTCCCGCGTCCGACTCAATCAGCATCGATGTCCCGCACTTCGCACCGGAGAGCTTGCTAGAAGATTGCACACAGACAGAATACTTTCATGTTCTTTGTTTCACGTTGAATTCCCATCGGCAAAAGTAAAAAGCAAACTTAAGCTCTTTCTAGACGGGTGCCTTTGTGTTCAGAAACTAAGTTGTAACGGTTTATGTGTAATACTAAATGTAGTACATAACAGAGAACCTTAAGAACTATAAACTAGTTACTATTAAACATTATAAGACACCTACAACCTTGGATATTTCAAATGTCACAAAGCATTTCATTAAGGAACAAACAGTTGAAACGTCTCATGCACCAGTGAATATCTGCAGTTTAGCCTGTAGAGACTCCAGGATAATTATGGACATAATGTAAAGAAAACAATCGTTTAGGACATTATTGCGTTTCTCTTATTTTCTTCTTTTATTTGATCATGTTGTGTTCTGTTCATTTGATTATGCTGTGGGTCATAGGTTTAGCCGGCCACGGTGGCCGAGGAGACTGAGGCGCTCCAGTCACGGTCTGCACGGCCACTACGGTCGGGAGTTCGAATACCCCCTCGGGCATGGATATTTGTGCCGCCTTTAGTATAGGGTAGTTGATAAGTAGTTTGTAAGTTTAGGGACTGATGACCCAGTAGTTAAGTCCCATAAGCTTAACAAACATTTGAACATTTTCATAGGTGATGAGATACTACGGGTGTGTGACTCAGATGGAGCAGTAAAAGGGTCTGTATGGATATTTGCGGAGTGTGCCTAAAGAACCGATAAAATTGACGTTTTATACGCCACATGGATGGTGCAAGAAATACACATCCACTAAACCTAAAATAATAGAGTAAGTACTTATTCCAGAGTTGAATGAAATGTGTATTGTGACCGATCATTACTGTGCCATCTGTAGTAGTCTTGTGCTATGAAACTAAAAAACTAAAAAATCTATGGGTTTCCTATTAAATTTAATTGTGTTCCTGCGAAGAATTAATGCAAGTAGCAACGCACTGAATAAGGTTTGAATGATACGATGCTCGTAAAACAGACCACATCAATAGTATACTAAAAAGGGGAACATAAATAAATACGTACATTAACATAAAGATTGCTGTATTTAACCTAGAATGTTGCATAATGAAGTTTCTTCACTAACACTTACTCTTACATTCAGATAATATTATACAAAAACTCTGGATCAGTTGCTTTTGCAGATTTAAATCACCTCGAAATGGATCCGTTCAAGAAATGCAATAACTCGTGTAATATCCATAGAACAACACTTGCGATAAACTAGAGTTTCTTGATAAAATTTTTGTCATTTCGCATTTTGTTTAAAGTGTAATATACTCTTTCATGCATTATTCAATAACAAAATAAGTATCATTTCTTTACATAGGCATGCATGTATATACATACATGGAAAATGTACATGAATAACATGGAATAAAATTTCCACTTTTCTCGTCATTTATGTTTTCAAATAAAATTGTAAAATAAATATTATGAACGATGTATTATTTTTTGAAATTAAGAGCGGGTATGATACTTACGTTGCCGATTTCTTGTATTGAGTTCCCTTAGCAACAACTATTGTACTTATGTTTTACTATGGTATACAATATCTCACTTCTCACATTTGTATATTCACACGAATTAGATGTGCATTTCTTCATTCTGAGGCCATAAAACAAATACCTTAAATTACATCCCTCTACTTTTTCAGTAAGGAGTTTCGGAAGATGAATTGCGGATTCTGTTGATTGTAACTCCAAAAACTGACGTGCAACTGCTCATTTATCCCCGTCAAAGCAGATAAAAACAGGTATCTGATACTTCCACTACTGATTCTTCCGTATTAAACCTATTGTTGCCGTTGATTTTTCCATTTCTTTGTATGTAATTGGGGCCATCAAAGATATGTTTTCGCATGTGAAGACGAGTAATCGGAAGTTAACAAACTGATATCATTTCCCTAGCAATAACCACTCCGGAAATTGTTTAGGACATGTATAAAGCTGTGGCGGATTAGCCGTGCGTACTGGAGCGCCGTGCTGCAGTGCGTACGGCCGTTCGAGTCCCCGCTATGGCATGGGTGTGTGTGTTGTCCTTACGTTATTTTACCTTAGTTTAAGTAGTTTGTAAGCTACGGACTAATGATAACGTGAAACTTCCTGCCAGATTAAAATTGTGTGCCGGAGCCGGGACTCAAACCTGTCGGGGTAGCAGAGTCGGTAGTGCGCTTGTTCGCGAAAGGCAAAAGGTCCCAGGTTCGAGTCCCGGTTCCGGCACACAATTTTAATCTGCCAGGAAGTTTCATATCAGCGCACACTCCGCTGCAGAGTGAAAGTTTCATTCTGGAAACATCCCTTAGGCTGTGGCTAAGCCATGTCTCCACCATATCCATTCTTCCAGGAGTGCTAGTCTTGCATGGTTCGCAGGAGAGCTTCTGTGAACTTTGGAAAGTAGGAGGCGAGGTACTGAATCGTGTCGGGGTAGCACAGTCGGTAGTGCGCTTGCCGCGAAAGGCAAAAGGTCCCAGGTTCGAGTCCCGGTTCCGGCACACAATTTTAATCTGCCAGGAAGTTTCATATCAGCGCACATTCCGCTGCAGAGTGAAAGTTTCATTAATGATCACGTAGTTGAGTTTAATAGATTTACAAATATTTCAACATTTTGATCTACAAGGATCGACTATGCTATGCGCATTCTTCATTGCGGCAGACGTATCCGGTATGAAATAAATAAGTCACGAACGATCGCTGTGAAACAAAAGTATAATATTTTATGTCAAAACTACCCGAGTCGGAGGGAAAACATTTAATACTATTTAACAACAACAATTATTTAAATTTAGGTAATTAATAAATTGAACTGTCTCGAGGACGGAAAGAAGGAAGGGCTTGGAGGGTAAACCACACATTCACTGTTGCAGAATCACAATTTATTTTAGTTAAGAAAGCAATAAGGAAATTATATATCCGGACAAGGTATACATGAAGAACAGTCCCAAATTTGGTGTTCCTCAGGGAAGTGTTATTGGACACCTAGTGTTTCTTATTTTTATAAACGATTTGGGAAACAATTTGATTAGCTCTCTTAGACTGTCCGCGGATGATGCAGTCATTTATCGGTTAGTAATGTCATCCGAATATCAACTGAAAAATGATTTAGATAAATATCTCAATTGTGTGAAAATTTGCAATTGGCCCTTAATAATTAAAAGTGCGAAGTCATCCTTATGACCACTAAAAGAAATTTGGTAAACTTCATTTACTTCAGTCAAATCTACAGACCGTCAGTTCCACTAAATACCTTGAAATAACCATTAAGAACAATTAAAATTTGAAACAACACAAAGAAAATATTGTAGGTGACCCAACCTAAGTTTCATTGACAAAATACTTAGAAGATGCAACAGTTCTACTGAATAAACTGCCTACACTAGTGCATCCTGTTTTGGAGTATTGCTGCGCATTGTGGGATCCACACCAGGTGGGACTGACTGGCAAATTAGAAGAAGTTCAGAGAAATGCAGATCGTTTTGTTTTATCGCGATTTATCGGGGAGTGTCGCGGAAATGAAGTACTGGTTGCGGGGGAAATCCTTATAAGAAAGGCGTTATTTGTTGCGGCGAGATCTATTTGTGAAATTTATTTCACTATCTTTCTACTCCGAAAGCGTGAAAGTACCTTGCTTGTCCTTCTCTCTTACAAAATTTACGTCTGCTGCGAAAGTAGTATGTTCTATCATATGATCTAAGAAGTGTTACTGACTGACGCTACTTGAATGAAATCTAACTGAATGTGTTTGAACTTGTTCTACTCAGGTAGAACCTTTACACAACGCTACGTTAATCTGATTGCGTATTTTTAACTGTATTGTATGTGAATGTAAAGGTATTGCAAAACCTATCTGACTGCGTAATGTTTATTATAATGAAACACAAACTGCTAATTATTTCTGTATGAAAATGTCGTAACGAAGTTAACTGTCTGAAAATTACTGATACTAAAACTCACTGTGTTAATAGTTCTGGCACTAAAAACTTGTTTCTGACTGAATTAACCATCTTTAACGGAGTGTAACGAACAAAATATTTATCAGTGCATTCTGACTCAGTGCAAACACTTGGTAACCTGTACTGAACACTGTATGAATTGTCCTACCCTGAAATCTGTAAATTATACTGAGCTGTAAGCATGACAACAAAAACTGATTCTTTTTCACTTTCACTTTCGATTACTTTCACTTACTAATCTGGATTTTTTAATTTTTTTTTAATTATTGCAGCCACACTGCATACATTTGCGCAATACCAAACTGCTTTTTGCTGTACTAACTACTGGAAAACTAACTACAGAAAACATCTATGGCACTTTTAATAAAAATTTGAGGAGGGATAAACTGGTAATCTGTTAAAGAACTCGAACAAATTATTAAAAATGAAATATCTGATTTATTTTCTAACTTATGTAACTTCATGAAAATTACTAACAAACTCATGTTTTGGATTTTAAAATCTTTCAGAGAAAAATATAACTCAGATATTTAATCTGCCTACAAAATTATTTTTAAACAAAGATAAACATTTCCTTACGGTTAATAAATTTAACTCGATTTACACAAACAATGGTACAACACTGCCATATTTCAAGAACACTACCCATGAAATTCCTCTTTCATAAAAAACGCAATCACAATTCCTAACACAGTAAGTGATGCCTAGCATTAATCGTGAGTCCACAAGCTAACAGCAAGATCTTTCCCGACCGCTACTGTTACCATCAGTTCAGCCTAACAATGCGAAATTGTGCCACAGAAACATGCCAAGTATTAGGCGTACGCTCCGACGCTATCCCTACAAAATCCATCGGCATCATGAACTGTTAGCTGGCGATTTATTGAATCGGAGTGCATTTGAGGTGTGGGCGTTTCAAAAGATGACGGAAGATGACGATTAGTTGAGTAACGTGTTGTGAACGACGAAGCTCATTTCACGCTCCGAGCGTCTGTCAACGCACACAACTGCAGAATCTGAGCTACCAAAAATCCTAGTACTGTCATGGAAACTTCATTGCACGACGAGAAAGTAACGGTATGGGTTGGATTTACCACATCTACCGTTATCGGGCCTTTTTTCTTCGAGTAACTGTGTCATTCTGGTTCTGTGACTGCTACCGTGACGGGTGCGAGGTACGCCGTTATGTTAAAGAATCGCATCATCCCCAGCCTGGCTGATAAAACACCTACTGGAACCATCGCCTTTCACGGGCAAGCGCTCTACCGACTGCTGCACTCCGCTGCAAAGTAAAAGTTTCATTCTGGAAACATCCCCTAGGCTGTGGCTAAGCCATGTCTCTACCATATCCTTTCTTCCAGGAGTGTTCGTCTTGCAAGGTTCGCAGGAGAGTTCTGTAAAGTTTGGAAAATAGGAGGCGAGGTACTGGCGGAAGTAAAGATGTGAGGAGGAATCCTGAGTCGTGTCGGGATAGCTCAGCCGGTAGAGCGCTTCCCCGCGAAAGGCAAAGGTCCAAGGTTCGAGTCCCGGTTCCGGCACACAATTTTAATCTGTCAGGCAGTTTCATATCAGTGCACACTCCGCTGCAGAGTGAAAGTTTCATTCTTGTGTTTTATTGTTAACCCTCACAATTTATTCCGCCTCCTGTTTCCTCGATTGACCTCATCCTTGATTTAATTACTGGCGCAAGTACCATCGAACTCTTTGTTCATGCACCGCTCGTTGCGCTGTTTGATCTATCGCGCGTCGATTGTCTTCTGACTGTAAAAGCTGTGTGTGTGTAGTTTGATCGTTAAATTAGACAACAAATTGTTCATTAACACAGTGATTTGGATTAATTAAGGCCCTGATATTGATGTATATGGTGTTAAATAAGAAACAGTACGTTAAACTTATTATGTGCACAACGGATCTTTTAACAAAACAACTGTGACAAGTCACCATATGAAACAGACAATGACTATACTCAAAATATTTGACTGCGAGAAAGATAATAAAAAATCACAAACCACTTTCTTAATGTTTGATTGCGGGAATTTTATGCAGATCAGTACCTGATTATTGAAATTTAGTATCCTGATCAATTGACTGCAGTGTTGCATAACAATTATTTACTAAAGCACAAATAACGAAATCTGTTCAACAAGATTACAAAATAAATACTGCCCTTTAAATCCACAAATAACAAATTATCATGTAAAGTAAGTAGGTTAATCTTCTATCTACGTAAATGAAACAGGAAAGAAAGGTCAACTTTGTTACTTATTATTAATAATCAAATGTTTGTAAAGCTTATGAGACTTAACAACGGGGTCATCAGTCCCTAAACTTACAAACTACTTATGAACTAGCTTATACTAAAGACGGCACAAATATCCATGCCCGAGGGGGGATTCGAACCCCCGACCGTAGTGGCCGTGCAGACCGTGATTGGAGCGCCTCAGTCTCCTCGGCCACCGTGGCCGGCTATTATTAATAATCACCATTACATTACCTACATAATACAACTTTTTCCTAATGAAATCAAATGCAATTACCTTCATTCCAGCGGTGATAGTAATAAAATACAATATATATTCCAAATTCAATCAAATCAACTTGCTGGCACAGCAGCCTCTGCTCTACATCGGAGCCATACACACAACTCAGCCGCTCTCTAAGCGAGCTAAACCACCAGTGCTACTCTCTCTCTGCGCGAGTTACAATGCTATGCAATACATGATCTTTGCCAAAGATGAAACTTCACAGACTTAAGTACACATATTGATACACACAGTAGAAGCGATATTATACATTTTCTTGCAAGCAAGTTACTCGACACAAAACAGGAGGCACAATATTAGACTTTTGTTACCAAACATTTTTTTATGGACACGATTCAACTGGTGTTTTCCTTGCCGCGGGAGGCGCGACGGTGGCGCGCCGAGGCAGTTAGAGAGAGGAGTCATTTGATACGTTGCACGGCATCGCCAGGGTCATTTTGATTAAGGGGCCGTTTGTGGCCGGACCCGGCGTGTACATCGGAGTTGTTCTGGGTGGGGCTGTCTGTCCGTGGGGAGCCATACATGCCATGAGCTGAAGAGATTGATCCGGAGAGGCCTTTATGTCAAGTCATAACAGCACCTCGCCGCGGGCTGTAGACGTCGTCTCCCGGCTATGTGGTCGCGTTCCTAGCGGCAGTGCGACGCCGCGTCCGTCCCTTGCCAAGCGTCGGAGCTGTCAACAACTGCTAGAGTACTCCGCACTCAGCCCCGGCTGCACGTCGCGTCGTTCCAGCCGCTTTTAATCTGATATCTATGAAATGTTTCCGGGCGTTAGTTGACACTCCTACACCATCGCGAGGGTGCCTGCACTTGTGGAGTAAGGAATAAGGCCGGTATTACACTATCAAATTTTCTTTGACAAAGAATTTCTGTTAAAGAAAATTGGGCAGTGTAATATGGAACTTTGGTCAAAGTTGCCTTTCGTCAAAAATTCTTTGATCAAATCTAGCAGCACACCGTAGATTTGATCAAAGAAAGCGTTCGTTTTATGTTAACTGCGGTGAGAAATATGACCGCTTTAAGCGCTAGCATCGCTGTAGCAGTTTTTGACGTACTGTTTGATAACATGACCGCGTAATTCGTATTGAGAGTCGTCGCAACAACTAAATTTATGCAGTTGTATAAGGTTGATTATAAAAACCGGCTGCATCGAGCCGAAAGCTAGATAATTGCGTAATTCATTAGCGATCAAGTGAGTACTGTTTGCACGGCAGACGACATAAAAATGAAAATTGTCTCTGCACCAGTTTTGCAGCGGAGAAAGCAAAAGTACATAATGACACTGTTTAATTCCCTACATATATTTAGTCAGACAAATGCTATTTACACGATATATAATACGCAAAATATAAATGTTTCAAAAGTTTTTGTTTACTGTAAGCGCGATCGAGTACTAACAAAACCGGAAACAGGGCACAGGCTTCTTCCAGCGACAAATGTACTGCAATATTTAGAGCAGAACACCACTGCAGACGCAAGCGTCACCCTTATTGTCAGTCTTCCAAACGACGAGAAGAACCGCTTTCGAGTGGAACAGCGGCTCTCGCCTCAAGTGTATCGTGTAATGCAGCCTAATATTACATATTTGTAGAAAACGACGAAGTACTTTGACAAGCTACACTGTAGATGTCTATTATGATTAACAAAAGAACTTCACATTTATTTTTTATTTTTTTTCGAATATGTCTTAAGAGTACAGCTTAAATTGTTGTGAGTGAACAAGAAGCGATGACATCTACAGTCTAGCTAGTCAAAAGTACTTCGCCCTTTTCTACAAATATCTGATGTTAGGCATTATTATACCATTCACCTGAGGCGAAGGCCGCGGTACAAGTAAAAATGGTTCTGTGAACAAAGGCACGCTTCCAGATGTCTAGTCGTTGCAATTATTGTAGGCGTACATGCAATCTAAGTGTATAAATAGATATTTGTAATCTATGTAATCAACAACTAAGGTTAATAACAAATATTTATCCGCCATTTTCGATGCACTGTGATAGATTCTTTGTCAAAGAAAATTTGATAGTGTATTGTCACCATTTCACTACGTCAAAGATTCTTTGTCGACGAATATTGGACAAAGATTCTTTGTCAGAGAAAATGTGATAGTATAATACCGGCCTAAGTAAGTTAAGTGACTGATACAGTCCTGCTGCGCAGATTTGTGTGTGTGAATCTGCCAGGGTCGGTGGTCGTTCCACAAGCGCCGTCGTTGCCTGTGTCTGCGTGTGTTATACCGCACTTTTAGTTCGGTTCAACTGAATTTTTTTTCTCTTGCATGTAGTCTATAAATAACTTGGTTAACGTAACTGGGGAATTTAACTGGTTTGTTTCCCTCTCCTAGCTCGCATCTGCAACTGCGGTAGTTGTTTAACTTAGTTCTTTTTTTTTATCTTCTCCTTGCAGAAATTTTCCCTCCGTGAGTGCATCGCCACCCCCGCAGTTGTAATTTGCTGTTCTATCCGTTTGTGTAAGCCCCTTCGTGTTAGAGCTGTAGTTCTCATTGACCGTTGGGCAGCTTATTCCTCTCCTTCCTGTTCTGAGTCAGCTCATCTGTTTTACCTGCGTGGGTGTATTAAATTAACGAGTAGCCAGCTCCCCAACTTCAGTGTAATTTTCCTGTAACTAAGCTGAACTGCGGTCATTTAATTTGCAGAGCCCATTTGTAATTTTTATTGTGTGTTGTCTAATTGACCTTCTCCCTATTGGTATCACTGGGCACAGTTTCCTGCTACCAGCCTCTATTAAAGTAAAACTCAGACTTTACTTAAATTTTTTGAGCTCGTCTTTAGTGTGTTTTGATAATTGAATTTTTAAAGGGATG
This sequence comes from Locusta migratoria, assembly GCA_026315105.1. Classification (NCBI taxonomy): domain Eukaryota; kingdom Metazoa; phylum Arthropoda; class Insecta; order Orthoptera; family Acrididae; genus Locusta; species Locusta migratoria. The sequence goes on along the minus strand of CM048744.1, from coordinate 810,033,921 downwards.
TGTTCTCGTGAATTTTAGTGTGATTTTTATAATTAGGCTGAGCTGTTTTCGTTTAAATTGCAGGGGTCATTTGTAAATTCTATTATATTTACTAGCGTTGCTTTTCATTTAAAATTTTCCAATTTCCCTTAAATTCCCGGGGTCATTGTGTTTTTTATTGTATTTTAAAGAGTTGCTTTTAATAAATTTTGAGCCCTATTATTTTGTCAAAAAATTGGTTTTCTCAACTTGGCCTTCTGCCGTGCATCACTTATCTTAATTGTTTTGTTGGGACTTCAGCCTCTAATTACTTAATTAAAACAAATGAAACCTGAACTGACTACCCTTGCTTAACTTCACCAACCAACTACCTACTGCTCTCGCAAACCTACCCTCTGTGTTGGATAACTGCATGTTTTGAAAAGCTAGTGAAGCTAGCTGTTTGACGGTCGAGTGGCTACCTGGATTTCTCTCAAAAGTTGCCAAAATATTCTATAAGGAAGTAGTTAAAACATAATTTACCGTATCCAAACTTAAGGATGACGAAAGAAATAAAGATACTGAAAACATCATCATAGCTAATATTTAACACCGATTTTCGAAATTCCTGCTGCTAAATTCGATATGTTACAAACAATTTCTGAACTTCTGCAAATGCAATCTAATTAAATTTGAAGTTCCTGACAATATATAGGTAGGGGTATGGTACGGAATCTCGATGTGCAGTGGAGGAGTTATAAAGGAGGGCAGGGAGCAGAGTGATGTCGGGGTGGGGAGCAGGGGGCAGGAAGCCCCGGCAGCAGTCACTCAGTTCCGGCGTGTATTGCCAAATTTGAATAAAAATTTAATGTAATTTAGGTGTTTAGATGATTTCGTGTGGCATTCTTGGCCGCTAGACCCCAGCTGGGATCATGTTCGGCCTGCCTGGTGCCAGTCTTTCACTGGGGCGACTCGCGCGTCGATGATGATGAAATGGTGTTGAGGACGACACAACACCTAGTCGCCGAGTGGAGGAAATCTCCAACCCGACCAAGAATCGAACCCGGGCTCCCTGCATGGCACGCTGTCCACTGGACTATGGACGTGGACAGGTTTTATCATCAACTAGCAATCCCGGCAACGCTTCGCTATAGCTAATGCGTATGGGATATATACCGTTTTCTCCCTAAAATCTATCCCTTCCTCCTCCTCCTCCTCCCCATACCTTCACGCCACCCCCTCTTATCTCACACCAAATCCATCTCCTCCCCCCTCCTTTCTGCGTGTTTATCAACCCCGCACCAATTTTTCTGTTTTATTAAAAAAATAAAAAATAAAAATAAATAAATAAATAAAATAAAAAAAAATCTGTTTTATGTTAAAAATCACTGGGAAAAGGAAAACAAAATCTCACATATTTACAATACACCTTATGTTTTTCTCGCAGCGAGAAGAATTGTAAGGGTCCAACCATTAGAACAAAGATTAATTAGGATGACAGGTAACTTTGGAGCTGCGAGGCTAAAGAAGGAAACCACAACCACAGAACTTTTTAAAAGAACTCTAATTGGACTTAATCGACCAAGATTCAAATATCCGTATCCGCCATCAGCTATAGCACAAGCAGTTGAAAGAATATTTACTGGACAGTTTTAGCTTCAAGCAGTTCAAGAACAGCAAGGTCTTCTACAATAGCTAGAAGATGAACATGGATAGTTGTAACCATTTTAAAAATTACTGACTTAATGGATTTTATGATTCCTAATAGATTTTATTGAAGCAATTTTAACTAATTTTAACATATTGCATGCTTTATCCCCCCGTTCTGAGGTTTTTCTAGGCAGAGAAAGAAGCGAGTCAACCTCCCTCAAGAATCAAGTTTTATAAATAGAAGACAATATAAAAATATGTAATCCTTCCCTCAACAACAAATAAATGGTGTCATCACAGCAGAAATGTTAACCTACCTTGGCCTAAAACGAACTTATTTAATGTTTAACAAAAGGCCCGCCATTCCAATAAGGAATGGAATGGAAAAAAAAAAAAAAAAAAAAAAAAAAAAAAAAAAAAAAAAAAAAAAAAAGGCATACAACAGCCGCGGCGAAGCGGACGAGCACGTTGAGGCACTGTGCTTCGATGCTCGAGGCCGTTCCCCGTCGGCGGCTCGAAACCCCCCTCGAGCATGGATACTTTTGCCGTCTTTAGTGTAAGGTAAAGTGGTTTGTAAGTTTAGGGACCGATGACCCCGCAGTTAGGTCCCTTAAGCTCCACAAACATTTGAATTGGAAAGAAAATAAATGTAGGATGATCATACTTTAATGATGGTAACTGCATATGACACAAAACAATTAATTGAAATACGATAAGTGGAATGGAAATATAACGTTTCCAAAGTCTTTGTGTTGCTTTCATTGTAACGCTTGTTGATGAACGGTAGTTTTTGTCTTTCCGTCCGGAGAGAAAGCGAACAGAACAGATGGTTTACCAACTCTCTACCACGCCACGTACAACTACCCATGGGAAAAGCACGGCAATTGATGATTTATTCCACAAACTTCCAACAGGCCTAGCGCTTTTTCAATCGTCATGACGTTGCGCGTACGCTGACAAATATTACGACGCCGCAATGAAGGCATTGTTCTAAAAAAAAATAAAACACCATCTGTACTTCATTTGTTTAACACTCAAAAATACCACGAACTGACATCGATTCTATCTTTGCAACGCCCAAAAGATATGAGCACACGGGTAAGACCATGGAGGTAAGAATAATACAGAGGGACTTCTGAAGAAAGTTTCATGATAAATGTGTCTGGCTGTTTTAATCTTGTATTCTAGCCTCCTTGGCGTATTTATTCGCTCCGTTATAGCGTATTTGGTTGATAGGCTAGTTACGAATGAATAAGCTGACTGATGGAGAATCCAGAAACTGATCCGAGCTGGAAACGTAGTTTCAGTTCTAAAATTCTGATATTTTCCAAAAAGTTTCTTTCATACAAACGTTGTCCTGTGAATTACGAAGTGGACAAAGGAAGGATCAGCGAAATTTGTGAAGCTATTCTGAAGTGATGCGTTTTCATACATGTGGCAAATCATTTTTAGTAATATCGATAGATGTTTTATGTCACGTGACACAGGAACGCGGTCAAATGGGATCAAAACTACCCTATGTCCATCACCTACTTCTAAGCTACCTCCCCACCAATTTTGAGCCAAATCGGTACAGACGTTCTTTAGTTATAGTGTAACTAACACGACTTTCTTTTATGCACATAGATTGTTATCTGTTGCTACCTATCGAGCAGGCAATTAATCATTACCTAGGGGGACTTTAATGGATTGGGGGGGGGGGGGGGGTACCCAGTGCACCTGATGGTCAGCCTTATTTAGCTCCTGTCCTTGTGTACAGAGCTACTGGTATACGGGCAGAAGGTCTGTGGTTGACCTAGGTCTGCCCATAAAAAAGTAGCGTAGCTCTCTCATGAATCCAATACTGATGGAATTTTGTGTGCATATGTAGAGTAAGTTATACGACTTACTAGGAATGTGATCAGTGTGTCGCAGTACCTCTCCTTGTTTCGCTACCAGCGACAGCAATGCAGGGGTGACATCGCAAGTATATTAGGCGCATTTTCAGCTGTATATTTGTCAGACATTTCTAATTTCGTTTTTGCTGTGTGTACTTGGAGTCATCCGAAACAAATGCTGCCTGCCACCACAATTCGGTGATTTCTAGTGTAGACGAGTCGTCGGTTTCTTTCCCATTACAGGCAGAATGACTTTAAAGGTGTACTTTTACGCAACTGTTCGAAAAATAAGTCCCATATTAGTATAAGAAGATAATCAGTTTATCAGAATATTATAACGGTATATCAAGATCAAAAGGCTGTTATCCAGCAGTATGTAAGAAGCAGTTAACCTGATGACGTGCTCCTTTGTGTTTGCTGTCCCTTTTAATACGAATTCATAAACTAAGGTATTGGATTAATTCAGAACTTTATGAATGAACTGTTCAATTCTCCTTTAAAAAAAGTTTAATTCTAACGAAACTGTCAGTATGTGGTGAAACAGCAGAGAAAATACGCCTGAGGACATGCTCTATAACGTGAGGGGCTGTAAGACTGAGGCTCCTCACTACAAGATGGCAGGAAAAAAATATCCGAAAAGGTTGCATCCAAATGTTCGTATAGCTTATGGGACTTCACTACGGGGTCATCAGTCCCTAAACTTACAAACTACTTATAAACTACCTTATACTAAAGACGGCACAAATATCCATGTCCGAGAGGGGATTCGAACCCCCGACCGTAGTGGCCGTACAGACCGTGACTGGAGCGCCTCAGTCCCCTCGGCCACCGCGGCCGGCGGTCGCATCCACTCGGTATATCGATGCAGCATGCAACAACTGGTTTTAACCTAAGACTGGTTTGGATATTTCGTACCATGTAGTTATGTGTTACATAATGTTTATCTCTTCGTTCTTTTTGTCCTGTAGGTCAGGGAGTAAACGTCTGCAGAGCGCGTACTACAAAAACTATTTACTGCAGCCGCCACTTGGTAATCTCCTTACTGTGACGTCAAATAGGGTAAAAGGAATCAGCGCTCGCTGCCATTAATAGTAGAAAGTAATACGCGGCCGTCACGTTACATAGATAAGTAAATAAATTTACAGGTCTCGTAGAAAAGAAGGCGAATCACTGGGTGCAGAAGGAGAGACAAAGTAAGAATCTGCGACCGTCTACAATGGACACCCCTGAAATGATTTGAAGATTGTGTTTGATAGATACACTGAACACTGTATGTAGCGATGGCAGTAAACTATTTTAAAAATTTGTCCAAGATTGTAAGTAACTTAATGAACCGCGGCAGATACTTCCTTACTGATATTGATCTCCTCACGGTTTGTGGCAATAATTCAATCCGATGATTAGAGCAGTGATTGAAATCGGATTCGAAGTCTCGCTTCAGTAAGCAGTTTCAGTCCGTGGCAGAATCTCATTACATTATTGATTCCTCTGCAAATAACTCGTTACTTTCGTCTAAAATTCTCAGCGACAGCTTGCCATCAGTAGCGCAAGGGTCTATGGAAGATGTAAACTGGGAAGATGTAAACTGGGTTAGAATGAAATTTTGCAATTCCAGGCAAAGTTAGTTGAGCTGGTGACAAATCTCTAAGTACGAAATACGTACATTATTAATTAAGATTATCGTATACACAAGAAATTTGTGAAGATAAAACGAGGAAGCAACAATACAACTGAATATTGAGTCAGAAATGGATGTACGAAAAGAAATCATTCACTGAGAATGGAAAATTATGGAGACATTTGGAATAATGCTCCCATTCAAAAATATTATGTACCACCCAGTAAGCATATATAATCAGATAGGAAAACAGTTTCAATCTATAGTTTATAATGAATTCTGGAACGTTCAACATTGAGGATCAAAAACTCAATAGACAGATCGAATTCCGAGACTCTTGAATCACAAGAGTAAATACATTAGTGTACCGTTTTCACATCCTCCATTTTGCTGACACGTGATATCAGTGTGGTGCCTCTAAATAATACTACGTCCAGTGTGCTAATTTATAGAATCAGGTATGTGCAGAGATAAACTGGAGAAATATCACGCACCATGTATGATCCCTTTAACCGCCTACTTGGCTCATTGTCCTGTCATTACGCAAAGTTTCAAAAAGAATGACCTACATGGAAATTGATAGAAAACATAATACAAAAATGAAGTCCATTTCAAAATATACACGAAATATAAGTTTTGCTTCTAATATTAGAATTGCTCAAAGTGTCCACCAACATAATTACGAATAATATTTAGACTATTACACAATGCATCAACGTTTACGCTGTTATTTTGTTCAACGGACTTCTGTGTCACTAGGTAAAGGGAGGTGAACACACTTTCCTCAAGAAAAAAACACTTATTAATGATTTCTACCAAATGCCGGCATGCCGGCATGTAGGGTCATTAGCTAATGTTTGCACCATGCAGATATCTGATATAAATCAATTTGCAGTTGTTTTTGATCTTCTGGTGACTTTCTATCCGATAAATGGTAGCATCATCCGCGAACAGTCTAAGAGAGCTTCTCAGATTGTGTTCTAAATCTGTATCTATATAAAAGCGAAAGGACACTCATTCACTCACTCACTGACTAAACACGAAATCTCAAAAACTACTTAACCTATGAAGCTGAAATTTTGCATGAATTTAGTTATCGGTCGAAGACGTCACCTACGAAAGGATTTTGTGATAGGGCCGATAGTTCAGGAGATATGACATCATAAACAATGAAAACTTCTCCGTATTGCGGCACGTGATAGTGTGACTTTATCAGTCCACTATTTGAGAAGGAGAGGACTTAACGACTTGCAACACACTTCAAACATAATTTCAAACCATTAGGAAACTTTTTCTCGCTGACAACCCCAGCAAAATGACGATAGGAAAAAGTTTGTCGCTTACTACTTTTTCGGCGTTCATTCGAACCTTCACGAAACTTTGCACGCCTGGCCTTCAAAAGGAAGGTGTTACCGTCTACCTAAAGTTTCATACGGTGCATGAGGGAGAGTATCTTGCAAGATAAAAACGGATCCCTAAGTATGTTGGTCGTGCCATAACTTGAGAACGGGTTGCCCGATTTCACAGATCCATTTTTTTCTTTATTCTCAGAACAAAGGTTGTATGAAATAAAACTGGAAAATTTGAGAACAAAAAAGTGCGTATTTTTTGTGTGTTTCTATTACATATAAATCTATAGTTTTATTCCGATATTTATGAAATTTTGCGCACTTCACCATAAAGACAAGGGGAATGTCACTGTCTGTATAAAATTTTGTTCGGTGCTCGGTGGAGGGTACTTAACATACGAACTTTGACGAAATGAATAGATTTTCTCAGATCTTTATGAATTTTTGCACACACGACACATATACCAAGATGAAGGTCACAAGACACATACATGTTCGCATGGTACATGACAGAGTGCCTTGCAGAAAACATTACCGAGAAAGGGAAAGGTGGAAACGAACAGAGACATGGGAAAGAAAGAGATGAATACAGATAGAGGAGGGAAGGGGGCCGGCCGCGGTGGCCGAGGGGACTGAGGCGCATCAGTCACGGTCTGCTCGACCGCTACTGTTGCGGATTCGAATCCCCACTCGGGCATGGTTATTTGTGCCGTCCTTTGTATTAGATAGATCATAAGTAGTTTGTAAGTTTAGGGACTGATGACCCCGTAGTTAAGTCCCATAAGCTCTACAAACATTTGAACATTTTGAGGGAAGGGGAGGTGGACTACGAGAGTGTAGAATGAATAAACACCCGAGCAATGCTGGGTTTACAGCTAGTCGTTTATAAAAATGAGGAACCGTAGAGGCCCTATGACACTTCCGTGGGTAACGCCAGGTATCACTTCTTGTCTACTTGACGACTTTCCGTCAATTACAACGTACTGTGTCCTTTCTGACAGGAAATCACGACCTCAGTAGCACAACAGTGGCGATATTCCATAAGCACGCAATTTGATATAGACCTGTAAATTCGCACATCACGCTTATTGGGTTTCGAGTGATCTGGGCAACTTTCCAGTCTTTGTGTACTGATCTTTCGCCGAGGGAACTGTTGAATACGATGGGTATTGAGTTATTGCATCAGCATACTCTGAAATGAACCTGAGTGGTACACAGTCTAGATCTGGAGACCTGCATTTAAGTGATTTAAGTAGCTTTCATACTCCAGGGACAACTACTTTATATCATACAAGCTGTCGGTTGTTATTGTTTACAATTCTGGTGTATTTGCTTTGTCTTCTTCTACGAAAGAATTTTGGAAAGCTGTGTTTAGTAATTCTGCTTTAGCAGAACTGTCATTATTAGCATCACCGTTGATATAGTGAAGGTATTTATTCTGTTTTGCAGCTAGTAACAGGATTTCGTTGTGGAAACAATCATAAAATTCTCGAAATGATATTAGAGCTAAATTTCTAGTTTCTGAAAATTTTTTGCCAGTATTTGGGGCTTTATTTGTGTTTAAATTTGATATGCTTCTTTCTCTGCATTTTCAAGAGAAATTTTTTGTACCACGGCGTATCCGCCCCGAATTTTATTTGGTATAGATCTGACAGGAGCTCTCGATATTATTTCGTTGAATGTTAGCCACTTCTAATATACACATACATTGGTGGTTTCATTCTTTCTCTTTCTCGTTTGCTCCTTTTTTCAGCACGTTCGTCATAATTTTATGGTTCATCAAAGATGATGTCAATGTGTCGGGTGACAGACTTTTGCTCAATTTTAAGATTTGGTCTCTGCAAACATCGATTTTGACAACTTTTGCATGCCTTTCAAGACGTAACAGAAAATTTGAACTCGTGACAGTACCGAACTAATTTTAAAGGACTACTATTCATCTATGTTTCAGGCTGCTTCTGAAGCTTCACAACGACTTCCAGATTATCGGTCTGTGCCACAAACTAATCCTCGTAGTAAAGCTGCAGCTTTGGTAATACCGGGTGCAGCTCCAGTGCCGTCATCTGACCGTTGTTATCCGCAGCGAGTTGAAGCAGTATCAAAATGACTCCTGAATTGTGACAAAAACTGTCAGGGTCACTGCTTTTATATTTCTATGGTGGCAAAGACCCTCATCAACCTACTAGGTAACCATTTTTAATCGAAATACAGAAATGTTATTCATGGACAAAACAGGGCGTTCACAAGAATGGTTTTCAATACTCACTTGAGTGAATGAAATGAAAGTGTTCGTTCCATTTCTAACGCCCGTCACCCCTTTTCGGAATGACTCAAACTGAGCCCTAATATTTTCCTGAATCACGGAAAGTTCTATTAGTTCACAGTCTATAACAAAGTCATTCCACTGTAGGTGATGTTGAACTTATATGCTGGCTGAGGTCCATTGCGTTGTGAGCTGTCTTCGGCATTCACTAAAAGATTTGATGTTACAGGATCTTTTCGTAAATTAGAAACATGTCAGTTGATATGGAAACGATTTTATTTCCACTTAAACAACGTTTAAATCAATCACATTGTTGCACAATCAAAAAATGCAGCGGCAAGCCAACAGAGCTGCTTACAGGTTTGTGGCTGCTAGAAGACTCCCTAGAAGACTAAATAAAACATGGTTTCTCTCCAACATCTTTCTAAGTAACCGCGTAATAAGATTGATGACAAAGTTTTGTAATTCACAATTAAACAATATTCTTTTACATTAAATATGCCAAAATACAGAAATTAAAGCATTACATTTAAGCTTTGACTATTTATGTCAATATATGTACTTGTTTCGTGAAATTTGTATTTAATGTGGTACACAAATTCAAAGTCATTCTTTGTCTAGTATTTACATTGCTCAAATTATTTACATTATTTGTGTTTTCGAAGTGCACACATATTTGTTTTGCCAATATTGTGTAGGTGTATTATTATTGTGAAATGGAATTTTAATGAGTTTCAGTTTGCGGTCAAATTATTTATTAATACGGATTTGTATATGGTTGTCGTAGTTTTGTTAATTTCGAAGATATTTTCTTAGTACCAAACGGATTATTAATTTTAGTGCATGAAAAATTATCAGTATTTAATTTAGGATCTAGTGATATATAAAACATGGTCTGCCCTAATTTATTTAAACAAAAGGTATATATGAAATCATGTTGTGCAATAGTTATAACATGTAGTATTGTTGTTTTTATACAAATTAGTATCTATATAGGTTCAACAATTTCCGAAACTAAGTGCAATGCATTTTTAGTGTTTGCAGCTATTATTTACGAAAGTATTAAAAACTGAAAATTACGTAAAAACGTCAGCCAAAGTTATATTTAAATCAACGTACTATTTCTTAAAAGCGTTTTACTAACAGTGTTAATAGAATTTCCAACTGAAGGCGAAAATGTGATATTTTACATGTCCGGTAATGAAGTTTTATTTTAGGTGTCAGATATTTCGTGTTTCTATGTTGGCAACTGATTTTTAGGAGTTTGCAACATAGCAGAAACGTTACACATTCTAACAGTACCAGCTGATGCTGGTACGTAGGTTGTCCCCCTATACGACCATTGGTACTGGCGGCATACCCGAGAACTTTGAAACGACCAAATGAAAGTGGTTTAAATAGCACGAAGAGAGGTAGATTATGGCTTGATGTTATGCCGAAAAGAAAGTTATTAGGGTGTAAACCTGGATTGTCAACAAATGCAAGTAGAAATCAGCTGAGTCCTTTCGAGGTTAACACCACGGTTTTCATTTTACGCTACTTGGGGATGTCACGGAAATGGAAATCTGTATGGGGGTTTGAACTACCGGCTTCCTGAGTAGCATACCAGTATTTTCCCTCTGTGCAGCCTCAGGCAGTAGCAACAGAGGAATTAGGTAAGAAGAAGGGGCAGGAGAGTCAAAAGAAAGAGTGCAGTAAGAATTATCAGCAATGAAATGGTGGGATGGAGGCAGCTAGGATTAAGGAAGAAAGGAAGCTTAGGGTTTAACGTCCGTCGACAGTTTGGTCATTAGAGACGGAGCAAACGCTCGGAGTTTTTGGGTAATGAGGGGGCATTTGCTTGGAGTGGTTTAGGGAAATCACGGAAAACGTAAATCTGTATGGCCTGACGTGGACAGCTTGGATGAAACGTATATCCCAAAGAACAGTAGAACAATATGGAGTTAGATGTGTCAAGTACCTAGGTGATGGAGATTCCAGTGCTTTTAAGACTGTTTTAGAGAAAAATCCTTATGGTTCACAAGTAAAAATTGAAAAACTTAAATGTGTGGAACATGTTCAGAAGCGAATGGTTGGCAGACTTCTCAGACTGAAAACAGAAATGAAGGGCAAATTAGAAGTTGGAAAGCCACTGGGAGGTGTTAACAGACAGGCAGCAAAGAAATTCATACACTATAAATATATAATGGGAAAGCCATCAGGAATAATGTACACAGTGTGTAAGCAATGCAGCAAGCAGTGTGGGCAATATTCTTCCACAAACTTTCCATAGATGAGACTCCTCAACACCCCCTCTGTGACATATCATGATGCAAATATCTTCAGCAAAAGCCAGTGGAAAGTCATACACCCGTAAGCATGGTTTGCCACTGTTTTAAATATTATAAAGCCTACTTTCAGATATCTAACGAAACCTGAACTTCTGAAAACATGTGTGCATGGGAAAACCCAAAATACAAATGAGAGCTACAATCACGTTATATGGCTGCGATTGTGTTTGTGTCCTCAAATGTTGTGAAGAAAACAGCATGTGAGGCCTGGTTTGTGTGTAACTGTGGAAATGTAGGTAGGATTAAGAGCTTTCAGATATTACGTTTCCATCCAGGTGTATTCCACTGACAGAGCACAGGAAGCAGAGGAAAATATCCAAAAGATGGCTAGGCTAAGGAGACAGGGAAATATAAGTTCAAGAAGATAAGGAAGAGAATAAAGATTATGGATATGGAAAGCTTTAGTATGTAAAAGTATGGCAATATTGTTAAAATGAATATAACAATTTTAAATGAAATTTATTCGCTCCATAAGTTTTTTGGGACTGCAACTGATAAATTTGTAGGTGGAAGAAGGTACCAGCAGCTGTATAATCATTTATTTAATAACGCGACCGTTTTGGTGTTACAATCACGTCATCTTCAGGCACCCGTTGTGCAACTGTCAGGACTAACACCGGTGTTAACGGGTTAACAGCCGTCCTTTTCATATGTGCTAGTACTGACTTATGTACGAAGACATGGACCTGCCACTAGGCAGAATACAGTTGCAAACGGGCGCCTGATGATGGTGTGATTGTAACACCGAAACGGTCACGTAATTGAATAAATAATTATTATACTGCTGTCTTCAAATTTGAATGAGATTTCCCGTAATGTCTCTATTTTTTTCATTGAGATATAATGTACTTTTCCTCAGGATCTATAAATTTGTTAAAGTTCTAAAATATTACTTACTGGACAATCCTATGTAGCACTTTCTGTTTATCTTGCGCCTTAGAGTAGTTCTTTCTTGCTTAAGGGAAGTAGAGCAGCCTAAGTTAACATGAAATTCGAAAGTTAGTTGGAAGTAACCAAAACCGTAAACAAAAATCAGTTGCACACATTTTAATAGCCTTTAATGCAGAGATACACTTTAAAGTCTGTTTTAATACTCTAATAGTTTATGTGGAAAATTCATATCCATATAAAATGAAAGTACATTAACATGGTCAAACAAAAACTGCACAGAATATTTGACATTATGTAGTACTCAATAGTGCCAAGTTTTAAATTTGTAAATATAACATTATAGGATATATCATATTTTAAATGTCAGTATGCATGTTGGCCTACGTCTGCCCTTAACACCCTTACTGTCAATCATTGTAGCCCTAATCGGAAGCGATATCTCTCTCCCGTCATATTTTACGCACGCATATTAGCAACGCAAGCGGTTTCAGGGGATTTCGGTTGCAACATACCTCGTCCCGCATAATGGAGTTGTGTTTCAAATACCGTGATGTTAATAAACTAACTATAACAGGTAGATTATGAAAACAGTCCAAATTCCAGAAAAGCGGTATTAATCCACTCCCTGACGCGTAAATACCATTCAGGCTGCATTAACATACTATTTCTGCGCACAGTAAAACTTTTCCCCTCCTAAATCGTCCTTTTTATTCCTAACGAATGATTGATTCTCCTCCATATTAAAATTTGTAATGTCAATTTTAAACTTGTAACACAAGTATACTGCAGTATGGACCGTACCTACGAGTGTTAGTAGGTTTCAGCAATCAAATGTAATTTTGATGTCTCCAGGAGAGAATAAGAATAAGACGGACGATTCCTTCATGTGATATATAATTTTTTTTAATTGTTAGGATTCCATTTGGTAATAATTATATTTTCTGTTCATTGAGGAATAGGTTGTAGAATTTTGCAAAACTGTTACGAATTTATGATTCTTTTAGTTTTTCCGAAGTTACATATTCGACAAAATTTCGCGATTGCAGCCGGATAACATCGACCTCCTTGCACGATATTTCGGCTGCCAATCTTTCACTAATCTTCAGGTGACCGAGCGAGGTGGCGCAGTGGTAACACACTGGACTCGCATTCGGGAGGATGGTGGTTCAAATCTACCTCCCGTCATCCAGATTTAGGTTATCCGTGATTTCCATAAATCACTGCAGGCAAATGCCGGAATGGCTCCCTTCAAAGAGCACGGCCGATTTCCACCCTTACCCAAATAACCCGAGCCTGAACTCTACCTCTAATGACCACGCGTTCGACGGGGCGTGAGTGTCAGCCTCTGGAGACGGATAGAATTTTTTTTTTTTTTTGGTATTTCAGTTCTCCTATACGGGGCAGGCTGTCAGCGCACGCAGGCGCTCTTCAGCCAAGAGATAAAGAACCACAATTAAAGTGGAGTGCACAAAAATAATGGGACAGTGACGAGCAGTTAAAATTTCATGGTGACAGTGTTCAAGAAATAATAAATCAATTAATATGAGCACGGCGACATTGAAGAGAAAAAAAATGAAAAACAGAGTCGAAGGCACTGTAGCACATAGACATCTGAAATAAAACACCAGTGTCGGCACCGGGGTTTCGCCGTTCAAGCTTCGTTTAAATAAAAAAATAAAAACACATTAAGAAGACACCATATCCTCCAAGCACTCACTAAAACGCTGAGAATGGTATGGGGGACAGAGGCGGAAGTGGGGAGAGGGGGCTCAGGGTTGTGAAAAACGAGGATTAGAATGTGGGGAGCGGTGGGAGGAGCCACAGAGCCAGGGTGAAGGGACTGGGAGCTTAGAATGTCACAGCATTATCGGTGTCCCCTCGTATCAGTCCTGTACATGTTGCCTCATTACTGACACCCTTTGTGGGAAATGCTCACACCATGTTCATAACTCTGCCGATTTTATCTATAGACTGAAGTCACTTCAGTTTTGTGAATATAAAATATTAATGAGCTCTGATGTCATCTCAGTCTTCACCAAGCATCCTCTCATGGACTCGTTGGTACTCGTCAGTAGTAAGTTCACAGCCGACGTAACAGCACTTTTCCATCATTACCTATTGTCAACGAAGCTTTTATTCAGCAATAAATAAAATCTTTGTTTGCATACTATAGAAGACTTTGAGGAAAGGACACTGGAGTCGGTAGGACGTTACCAACAGTGCGGTGGTTGGATCACCCTTTCCACTTAAAGTGCTGTTGAGTGGTCGGACTAGTCCAAACAAATAAACAGCATTAGCAGTTGTGCACCAGATTATTTATTTAATAAAGCAACGAAAATCTCTAACCCTGTAAACTGTTATTAGTAATCTCAGTTCAATACAACACCAACTAATTCAGTAAAATTCTTTAAGGAATCACATCTAATAAAATGTAGACCAGAATAGAAATACACCAAAGCTGAGAACAGTTTAACAACTGACTCGTGAAATGCTTGAGAAGCAAACTTATGGCTTCAATTTATATGCAGAGTAGTAGTCATATCCTTTTCGTTTTAACTGTTTCAGCCAATAATAAAGAAAGCAACAACGTGCAGGAAATTTAAGCTTGAACTGAAATACATATTAGTGCTTCCTCAAATCAATAGAAATCTGTGCATTCGATGAATTTCTCAAACCTCAGTTCTTTAGTTGCGTTAGATCAAAGGAGTTGAAGTTTTACAACACATAACCTGTATATGGTTATTAAATACACTCTGTAATCGAAAGGCCAACAAGCAAGCTGGCCGGCTGCCAACCGTACCTGCCCACAGGCAGTCGTATTTCTAGTAAGGAAGGCAGCCAGAGCGAAATTCTCCACACGGACGTATTAGCGGATGGGGCAGGCACAAGAAGTCACTCTACAACAACCTAAAACTGATCTTAGACTCTAATAACGATCAATAATTTTCGTTAAAATTAAATTAAATAATTTCACAACAAGTAATTGCACTTTTTCACTTAATTACTGCGTTTGTTTTAACGTCCGTAAGGTAGTAGAAATGAATATCTTCAAGGGAAATTACAATGGACAACACGAACCAGCAAGAAATACGTGACAGGTGTACTGTAATACGATTCCAAGGAAAACTTCTTTCACTATTTTCAGTTTTTTGTTTTCGTTCACTTGGACGGGCAAAAAGCCTACGTTGAACGCTAATTGTTTCTATGTTGGTTACCCGGGGAAATAGCACAGACAATACCATTGACAACGGATTTCTATCAAATTAAATAGCTAACAATTTTAACTTAACCATTGTAACAGAACAAGGAGGCACATCTAAGTAAAGAGTTATTTGTTGTTGGATGTTTAAGCTTCAAGGACTTAACTGCGGGGTCATCAGTCCCTAAACTTGCAAACTACTATCGAACTACCGCAGACCGCTCGGCCACTATGGCCGGCTAACTAGAGTATCTCCAATTTGCACAGGACCTCAGCCTTAACCAAATGCAAAAAAAAAAAAAAAAAAAAAAAAAAAAAAAAAAAAAAAAAAAAAAAAACTACTACTTACATCACAAGCTTAGACATAATTGTTTCCAAATTACTTTACACTTACTAACAAAGGCTTTAACAACACAGAACGTTCTGGCAGTTGATCGAAACTTGCGTGACGTTTGCCACTCGAACTCGATATTATAAGATAACGTTATGAACCACAAAGGCCACAATTCTCGGCAATTCAATGTCGGACCTTTGAAAACACACAGAAGATGAAACTTCCTGGGACCTGTTCGAGTTCCGGTTCCGGCACACAATTTTAATCTGCCAGGAAGTTTAATATCAGCGAACACTCCGCTGCAGAGAGAAAGTTACATTCTGGAAACATCCCTTAGGCTGTGGCTAAGCCATGTCTCCACCATATCCTTTCTTCCAGGAGTGCTAGTATTACTAGGTTCACAGTAGAACTTCTGTAAAGTTTGGAAAGTAGGAGACGGGAACTGTAGAACTGTGGATGGGACGGGCGCGATATACATGTTCAAGAACTATATCAGTGATGCCACGGGGTAGAAGACGATGTTAATTAATCATACCGATATTCGTATCATCGGTTTGCCTACGGGAGGGGAAGCTGACGCTGTCCGCTGTTCTCAGGCTCACGACTGGGTCCAGTTCCATCGTAGCGCATTTAAATAAAGTGGTGGGTCCGCAAAGGTCTTGCGTAGGTTTATATGCCTCTTAGATCGTTTGGAAACCTTTTGATGTTTTTACGTAACCACTTCCAGCGGACACACTCGCGGTCGGCTACGAGCCAGAACGTCACGGGCGTAATGTGATGTCAAACTGCAGACACGTGATTAGCCGGAGGCCGACAGCGCGAGACGCTGCGAAAAACAATTTCCACGGAAGTGGGCCATTGGATTTCACACACTGCATGTTCCACATAGTCTCAAAACTTACAACACTGTTAGTGGGTTTTAAACATTACGGGAGTTGAGGAATTTTTTAGCAGTTTGTTATAAACAGTAATTTCCGCGAACTGGAAAATATTAGCGTTCTTTTGTAAATATTTACAATAATTTACCACTCCCATGAACCACAGACATTGCCGAGGTGGGGTGGCTTGCGTGCCTCAACGATACAGATAGCCGTACCGTAGGTGCAACCACAGCGGATGGGTATCTGTGGAGAGGCCAGACAAACGTGTGGTTCCTGAAGAGGGGCAGCAGCCTTTTCAGTAGTTACAGGGGCAACAGTCTGGATGATTGACTGAGCTGGCCTTGTAACATCAGCAAATGTGGCTTTGCCACACAGTTACTGCGAACGGCTGAAAGCAAGGGGAAACTACAGCCGTTATTTTTCCCGAGGACATGCAGCTCTACTGTATGAACATATGATGATGACATCCTCTCGGGTAAATATTCCGGAGGTAAAATAGTCACCCATTCGGATCTCAGGGCGGGGACTACTCAGGAGGATGTGATCATAAGGACAGACAATACTGGCATTCTACGGGTCGGAGCATGGAATGTTAGATCCCTTAATCGAGTAGGAAAATTAGAAAATTTAAAAAGGGAAATGGATAGGTTGAGGTTAGATATAGTGGGGATTAGTGAAGTTCGGTGGCAGGATGAACAGGATTTCTGGTCAGGTGAGTACAGGATTATAAATACAAAATCAATTGGGGGTATTACAGGAGTAGGAGTGATAATGAATAAGAAAATAGGAATGCGGGTAAACTACTATGACCAGCACAGTGATCGCATTATCATTGTCAAGATTGATACGAAGCCAACACCGACAACAGTAGTACAGGTTTATATGCCAACTAGCTCTGTCGATGATGAGGAAATCGAAGAAATATATGAGGAGCTAAAGGAAATTATTCAGACACTTAAGGGAGAGGAAAACTTAATTGTTATGGGAGACTGGAATTCGGTAGTAGGACAAGGAAGGGAAGGGAAGATAGTAGGTGAATATGGTCTGGGCAAAAGGAATGAAAGAGGAAGCCGCCTGGTAGAGTTTTGCACAGAACATAATTTAGTTATAACAAACACCTGGTTCAAGAATCACAAAAGAAGGTTGTATTCGTGGAAGAGACCAGGAGACACCGGGAGATACCAGATAGATTTTATAATGGTAAGACATAGATTTCGGAACCAGGTTTTACAGTGTAAGACTTACCCAGCGGCAGATATAGACTCTGACCATAACTTGTTGGTTATGAACTGTAGGCTGAAAATGAAGAAACTACAAAAAGCTAGGAAAATAAGGAGATGGGACCTGGATAAATTGAAGGAACCTGAGGTTCTAAAGAATTTCAGACAGAGCTTTAGGCAACAATTGACAGAAACGGGGGAAATTAAAACAGTAGAGGAGGAATGGGTAAAATTGAGAGATGAAATAGTGAAGTTACCAGAGGACAAAATAGGTAGGAAGGCAAGACCTACATAAAATCCTTGGATATCACAGGAGATACTAAATTTAATCGATGAAAGGAGAAAATATAAAAATGCAGTAAATGAAACAGGCAAAATGGAGTATAGAGGACTAAGAATTGAGATTGACAGGAAGTGCAAAATGCCTAAGCAGGAGTGGCTAGAAGGCAAATGCAAGGATGTAGAAGAATGTATCAATAGGGGAAAAATAGATACAGCCTACAGGAAAATAAAAGAAACATTTGGAGATAAGAAAAACAGCTCTATGAATATCAAGCACATTGATGGAAAACCAGTCCTCAGCAAAGAAGGGAAAGCTGAAAGGTGGAAAGAGTATATAGAGGGGCTCTACAAAGGAAATGAACTTCGAGACAATATTGTAGGAAGGGAAGAGGATGTAGATGAAGATGAAATAGAAAATACTGTACTGAGAGAAGAATTTGACAGAGCCCTGAAAGACCTAAGTCGAAACAAGGCCCCTGGAGTAGATGATATTCCCTCAGATCTACTGAAGTGTCTGGGAGAACCAGCCATGACAAACCTGTTTCACCTGGTGTGTAAGATATATGAGACAGGCGACGTACCCTCAGACTTTAAGAAAAATGTTGTAATCCCCATTCCAAAGAAAGCAGGTGCAGACAGGTGTGAAAACTACAGAACCATCAGTTTAATAAGTCATGGTTGCAAAATATTAACACGAATTATATACAGAAGGACGGAAAAGCTGATAGAAGCCGACCTCGGGGAAGATCAGTTTGTGTTCAGGAGAAATGTAGGAACACGGGAGGAAATACTCACTTTACGGCTTATCCTAGAAAATAGATTAAGGAAAGGCAAACCTACATTTCTAGCTTTTGTAGATTTGGAGAAGGCTTTTGACAATGTTGACTGGAATAAACTATTTCAAGTTCTGAAACAAGCAGGAGTAAAATATAGGGAGCGTAAGGTTATTTACAACTTGTGCAAAAACCAGACAGAGGTTGTCAGAGTTGAAGGGCATGAAAGGGATGCAGTGGTTGGAAAGGGAGTAAGAGAGGGTTGTAGTCTTTCTCCATTGTTGTGCAATTTGTACATTGAGCAAGATATAAAGGAAAGCAAGGAGAAATTTGGAGAATGATTTAAAGTTCAGGGTGAAGAATTAAAAACATTGCGTTTTGCCGACGACATAGTAATTCTGTCAGATACAGGAAAGGACCTGGAAGAGCAATTGAACGGAATGGACAGTGTGTTGAAAGGTGCATATAAGATGAACATTAACAAGAGCAAAACTAGGGTAATGGAGTGCAGTGTAAGAAAATCATGTGATGCTGAAGGAATTAGATAAGGTAACTACACAATAAAGGAGCTAGATGAGTTTTGTTGCTTGGGCAGTAAAATAACAAATGATGGTCGCAGTACAGAGGATATAAAATGCAGAATGGCAATGGGTAGAAAAGCGTTCTTGAAAAAGAGAAATTTGTTAACATCGACTATTGATTTAAACCTAAGGAAGTCCTTTCTGAAGGCATTTGTATGAAGTGTTGCCTTGTGTGGGAGTGAAACATGGAAGATAAACAGTGCGGATAGGAAGAGGATTGAAGCTTTTGAAATATGGTGCTACAGAAGAATGCTGAAGATTAGGTGGGTGGATCGCGTAACTAATGAGGAGGTACTGAACAGAATTGGGGAGAAAAGAAATTTCTGGCATACCTTGACTAAGAGAAGGGATAGATTGGTAGGACACATTCTTAGACATCAAGGAATTGTGAATTTAGCGTTGGAGGGAAGTGTGTGGGGTAAAAATCGCAGAGGAAGACCAAGATGGATACACTAAGCAGATTCAGACAGATGTCGGTTGCCGTTCTTATGTGGAGATGAAGAGGCTTGCTCAGGATAGGGTATTGTGGAGAGCTGCATCAAACCAGTCTCCGGACTGAAGACCACAACAACAACAACGTGAGCTGGGGGAAATTAACATTTTATTGTAAACATTTACATGAGCTGGGGAATATTAACATTTTATTGAGCAATTAATTTAGCAGTTTGAATCTGAACACCCATCAATTGCTTTTTTTATGAGTCAACAGTCTGGCGGTCTTCCACACTTGTGTAATATGGAATACGTAATCAGTTTGAATTCGTACCACTGTCAATTGATTTTTTTTTGAATACTCAGCAGTCTGGCGGTCTTCCACACTTGTGTAATATGATACCCTCCACCAACATCAACCCCCACGCCGCCCGCCCACCATCACCACCGTGAGCACTAAGCTAAACGCAGTGAACGTGGTGGAAGAGGTGCTTGACCCCCTCAACCCCATCTCGATTTATCCATCCACTCTGCCAAGTACAGCACAAACACCTCTGGTTCTACCTCCCTGATGGAGGTCTTCACGGAATCCGCATTTTCCATCAACCACCTCCTTACCAAAGAGCGCTAACCTGTTTCATCTATGATCATCACTATGAGGTGTAAGCTTTCTGCTTCCCTCCCCAATCGTACTGTTGTTTGAGGTGTCTCCCATACAAACACCACCTCATGGAGAACTGCTACAACCCTCCCTATCCCACCCTCCATGTAACCAGGCCTTACTGCAAATGCAACCACTTTTTAAAACAACGCCCCATGCTCGGCTTCCCTCCCCTCGCCCGCCCCCCTTAAAACAACCTTCAAGGCCCCATCTAACGAACTCCTACAAGTGCAAAGCCGGGCCCACTCCTGTCTCCCCTGAACTCACCGTCCATCACATAGACCCAATGCGCTTCCCAACAACACCCTCAGGTCCCCCATCCATCTGGTTTGAAATCCCTTTTAAAACATCCACCCCTTTCACCACCCCTACACCCTCTAACAGGTTATCATCAGCACACAGATCGTCTTCGAACTAGAAAATGTTGCCACCTTTTCCCTTCACCACCCCTACACCCTCTAACAGGTTATCATCAGCACACAGATCGTCTTCCAACTAGAAAATGTTGCCACCTTTTCCCGCAGCCGTTCCCTTTAACATTCTGTTGTGGTACAAAGAGTAAATGGTAACGCAATGTGTCAATTAGTGTTTAGATAATTTAGTATAAAAGAACCAAATTAAGCGAATCCGGCACAGTGCCACAATGAGAGCAGCGAATGAAGCCATCCCATAACAGCGTCAGCCACCTACATTTACAGAAGCTCTGGCCGCATGACGAAACTGCTTGCTGTCACCAACCCGGAAGGCATCATCCGAGCTAGAAGGTTCGGAAACATGACGAAGTAGCTCGCGGACATCAACCCTACGACGCTGACCCAATCTGGAAGGTTCTAGCGCCGAATTCAGCTCTTTAAAGAGCGTCATCCAGATTGTCAAGAGTGAGTCACAGCTGGGCGATGATATACCGCCCTGGCTGTGCCACACATCGTAATGGTCATCGGCCGATCACAGCTTGGAGGTAATAAGCCATCTGGTCTGTGCCACGAGTCGCCGTCGTCATTGGAAGGAGTGCGGTGGTCAGCGAAGCACACACTGTCAGTGCCGCCTTGCCGCAGCATCTCAATATGTTCCTCACCGAACCCCGGACTCCTTCGTCACCACTGGCCGAATAACGACGCTGCCACCTCGCAGCTGGCAGCTGGCTGCTCGCCACTGTCACCTGGCAGCTTGCTGCTCGCTGGCAGCCTTGTTGCGTTCTCACTGGAGGCACCTCGCTGCTCGACATGTATATTCTCCTGCAGCTGTTACATTACAGTGCACAACTGCAGTGGCGTGAAGTGTGAAACATATTCTCCACATCGTCTGGCGACAGTGACAGTGATTTCTTCGCTACAAAAATTTTACTGGAAAAGGGAAGGAAGAGGAGGTGTGGAGTGCATCCCTTGAATGCTGAACTGCCTCACTACGGATACTTTCACAAGTACTACCAACAGCTCAAAAACTATCCAGATTGCTGATTCAGACATAATAATCTGCTTCAGATCTTCTCATTGTTGCCTGTATAAAACTACTTCTAACAAACAATATTGTGCGCGATGGGCACAAGAGCTCCACACGCGCAACAGTCAAACGCTCTACTAGAGTGACCTTGAAGCAACCAATCACAGTGCAAGTTTCGGGCCGGGCGGCGATGGTCGTAGCGCGAAACACAAACCTGTTTGATATAATCGCTTGACGAGGATCGTAGCGAGCAGTGAGCTGGGCAAGCTGCGATGGTGCACGCTAAATGGGCCGGGAGGTCTCTGTGGGTTTCATTCGTCATCGCCGTGCCATGTCGGCGAGCAGCATAAATGCACCCTAAGGCGCGAGGCTATTCGGCAATCGCGAAACAGCACGGCACCTCCAGAGATGCGATACGGAGCGTTACGCACCGACGACCTCACACGTTTTCGCCCTCGCGTCTGAAGGGGGCTCTCAGACACCTGACGTCATACTATCGTCCGACGCAGCTGGCCCGCGGGACACGCGCAGCGGCTCTATGACACAGGACGTGCCGCTCGCTACAGCGGTACGTTCCACCCGACGCCTGAGTCAACGCAATCGCCGCTATAGGCGATAACTGGCGCAGGCGTACGACTGCACACGTTCGGAATATTACATTCACATGAAGACGCAGGAAAAAACCAGCCTGACATGTCATAATGTTGAATAAGAAGAATTTATTTGTTAAGCAGGTGCCGCTAATTCGAAGCCACTACCCCCGTGCAGCCGAATACCACAGCACACAAAATCTTCAAGTACACACCTCGGTCCACTGACATTGGTATCAGAAATCTAATGGTGGAGTTGACCCATACAATTACAGGCCAATATTGTTGACATCATTTTCATGTAGAATTTTAGAGCATATTCTCAGTTCGAATATAGTAAATTTCCTTGAAACGGAAAAGCTTCTTTCCATGAATCAGCACGGGTTTAGGAAACATCGTTCACGTGGAACTCAGCTTGCCCTTTTCTCACATGACATCTTGCGATCCTCGGACGAAGGGCAACAGGCGGATTGTGTTTTTCTCGACTTAAAAAGGCGTTCGACGCGGTGCCACACTGCAGACTGCTAACGAAAATACGAGCTTATGGAATAGGTTCACAGATTTGTGACTGGCTGGAAGACTTCCTAAGTAATAGAACGCAGTACGTTATTCTCGACGGCGAGTGTTCATCAGAGACAAGTTTTTCGTCGGGCGTTCCCCAGGGGAGTGTGATAGGACCGCTATTATTTTCTATAGATATAAATGATCTGATGGACAGAGTAAGTTGTAATTTGCGGCTGTTTGCTGATGATGTTGTGCTTTATGGGAGGGTGTCGTCTGTAACTGACTGTAATAGCTTACATGATGACTTAGACAATATTTCTAGTTGTTGCGAAGAATTGCAGCTAGCTCTCAATGTAGAAAAATGTAAGGTGATGCGCATGAGTAGAAAAAGCAATCCCATAATGTTCGAATACAGCATTAGTAGTGAGCTTCTTGATGCTGTCGCGTCGTTCAAATATCTAGGCGTAACACTGCAGAGCGATATGAAATGGAACGAGCATGTAAGGACAGTAGTGAGTAAGGCGGACAGCCGACTTCGGTTTATTAGGAGAATTTTGGGAAGATGTACTTCACCTGTAAAGGAGACCTCGTATAAAAAGCTTGTACGACCACGTCTTGAGTATTGCTCAAGTGTTTGGGACCCGCAAGACATAGAGGCGGTTCAGAGGCGAGCAGCTAGATTTGTTACCGGTAGGTTCGACTAATCCGCGAGAGTCACGGAAATGCTCCGGCAACTCATTTGGGATCGCTGGAAGAAAGACGACGTTCTTTTCGTGAATTTATGTTAAGTAAATTTAGAGGGTTGGAATTTGAAGCTGAGTGTAGTACGATCTTGCTGCCGCCTACTTACATTTCGCGTAAAGATCACAAAGACAAGATAAGAGAAATTAGGGCTCGTACGGAGGCATATAGGCATTCTTTTTTTCCTCGTTCAATTTGAGAGTGGAATAGGAAAGGAAATGCCTAGTAGTGGTACAGTGTACCCTCCGCCACGCACCTTACGGTGAATTGCGGAGTATGTATGTAGATGTAGAATATGGTTAACCCTTACGAGGTGCGGCCTCTCAGACCGCACGTGAATTTTCAGCCTCGTTCTTTAGTTTTGACAGGATGCTACTGTGCCCCTCCTACCCTCATCAAATCACGAGTCAAACAATGCTTTATGGTCGGTTGCATTTTTAGCCTTCGTTGTTTGCTGTGAACTCTTGTTGCGGTTCCCTAGACCGCGTCTCATGAACTACATACCTTCTTTCTTCAGTGCAGCACAACATCTTTGCAATAACGTGACAGTTTTAACGATTCTGGTTTTGATAACGTTGTTAGTCATTGGATGGAGAAATATGTGATATAGACGAAGCAATAGATGATTTTGCAGTCGCCAGTGATCGGTTCTGCTTGTGAACAAGATATTGATTCAGAGGAAGAATATTAGGATAAGAGTGATGCCAATATTTCTGTTTCTTCTGAATTATAAGTGTCAGGATCGGCTACACAGAAATATTACTAGAGCAAGAATGGTTTCAGGCTGTCAAGTCATCCTTTGAAAAGGCCATTTTCAAGATCACCGATAATAATTCAAAGTATCCACCTTTCACGTGAACTGAGGGATTGTATTGGGAGAGTGAGTACAGAAACTGAACCAGTGGATGCAGCAGGGGACGGTTTTGACAAGAAAAGACTTGTAAAGAAAAAAGTGCCCCTTTACCAAATGAGCAACATCCGTATTTTCCATGAGCACTCAAAACAAAAAGAAAAACAAAGGGGCGTGTAAAATATGTTTCCGATGTGAAACATCAGTGTAGATAGCACATGTTTAAACACTGAAATTTAGACTTAAAAGAAAATTTACTTTTTTCACAGACACAATGATTCAGAAGCCACCATTCATTTATTCAAAAAACACTTTGTGACAACTATTTTCAGAAAAACGCACAATATTACACAAGATTGTGTCGTAAAGGTAAATTACTATAGACTTCATATAATGCAATGAAATCAACAAGGAAGTTTTAAACAACACTTAAATAACAATAACATAAATATTATGAAACTTAATCAGAAACTTTCAAATAATCTGTTGCTTAGACCACGATTTCAACATAGGGGTCCCAGAGATCGCACCTCGTGGGATACGGTACAACAAAGTCACCTCGTGAGTTAAGGGTTAACCAGAAAACAACAGCACCGAGACGATTTTCGGTGGAAGGCGGTGGTGGTGAAAATTTAAGGAAAAACCATCCAACGTAAGTAGAAGAACAAGTTTTTTTTGTAAAATTTGTACGAATCCTGTTATCCCGAAATTTGCCCTTTCTTCACCTGTAGTTTACCATGTTAGTTATAGAGAATGTATTAGTTTTCAGTAGATGTCCGAGAGAGGAGGCGTTACTACAGTAGTTTGTATTCAGTACAATTCTCACACAGTAGATTGTTCTGTTTGTTTCAAAATTGGACAATATGCAGGCCAGTGCAGGGAGTGTGTACTGATGAGTATAAGAAACAGTGGAAATTTAGAGAATATTGTAAGCTGAATATTGTACAAAGAAATTGTACAGAACAGGTGCTTAGGAATAAGTTCAGTCGACAGAAGTAGTACTTTACGTAGAAATAGGAGATCGGGGTAACATTTTGTAAGACAAGTAATCTGGAAGAAATAATTTGACGTGGTTATGTATGTAGTTAATTAGGAGAGGATAAATCCATGTTGCGATGTAAGATCTAAGAGCCGGAACGGTGTTGTTTGTGTGTGTTGTATTGTCTTTTCGTCATGTGGCATTGCACTCAAAGCAGCGGAAATGCTGGGTGGTCGAGAGAGTTCACGGCACCAATAAAATCACTCTAGGTTCCTCGTTCCACAATGTCAATGATAGCAGTATAACAGCTAACAACTGCCGTGCAAGCGTAAACTGACGATACGGAAAAAACCTAACGTTTACAGGAGGGGAGGGAGGTAGCAAAAGTTTTGTTATTTTGTGACTCAGGTATTGTATAGCGTCTGTAGTAGAGAATACTGATGTTATACAGCGCAGGTAGGGTGGAAATGGGCCTGTGGCTTATGAGGTTATTTTGTACAGCATTGTTAGGCTGGGATTTCTCCTGTTGCGGGAGTATAATGTTATATTGTACAGCGTAGGTAGTCTGGGGTTAACGCCTCTAGCTGAAGGGAATATTGTCGTCATAGCACAGGTGGGTAAGGATTGCGCCTGTGACTGAGGAGAATTTTGTACAGTACAGATGAGCTGAGTATAGCGCCTGTTTGTGAGATCAGTGGTTACGGTCAGCTCAGGAGGCGGTGTCACTACATCCAAATATTTGCGTGAAAGAGAGAATTCAAAGAGAATTAACGAGACGTTGTACTGACTTAGGTAGATTCCCTGGTCTCAAGTGGTGCGACCTAAAATACACTGCAATGGATGTAGTTTAATTTTGTTCTGTACTACATAATTACCAGATTTCCTTAGAATAAGAAATATGGAGCTCAGCTCAGTAAGCAAAGTAAACAAACCGTGTAGGCCAGTATTAGTAAAATACAGGACAGTGCACAAACTGTTGCAGTCAGCTTAGGTTAGTTATGTACCATACAGGTTAGGTCACGATTTAGCGTAGACGCTACAGTGTAAGACCGTGCGAGGTGGCGCAGTGGTAACGCACTGGACTCGCGTTCGGGAGGATGGTGGTTCAAATCCACCTCTGGCCATCGACATTTAGGTTTTCTGTGATTTCCCTAAATCACTTTTTTCAGACAAATGCCTGGATGGTTCCTTTCAAAGGGCGCGGCCGATTTCATTCCCCATCCTTACCCAAAACTCCGAGCGTTAGCTCCGTCTCTAATGACCAAGCTGTCGACGGGACGTTAAATCCTAAGCTTTCTTCTTCCTACAGTGTAAGATATTAGTTTTAAAAATGACAACAATAATCATCTTGCCAGGCCAACGAGGCCCTGGTTAAGCAAATAATGGAGAACGAGGTGGTTAACGGTGATAAGGTGAATGTGAGTCGACAGTTTTCTCCCAGCGTTTATAAAAGGTAGAAGTAATCAATACGCAAATTATGCGAATTGTATATATGTTCAAATGTTTGTAAATCTATCGGACTTAACTTCTCTGGTTCTCAGTCCCTACGCTTACAAGCTACTTAAAGCGACTTACGCCAAGGACAGCAAATACACCCATGCCTGAGGGAGGACTCGAACCTCCGACAGAGAGCATCGGCGCGCTCCGCAGCTAGGCGCCTTGGAATGTTCGGCCTCTCCACCGTGTCAATGGTATATAGATACCTTCCTATGTCCCATCGTTCACCCCGCAGTGTAATATAGCTGCTATCACAGTAGAAGGAAGCTTAGGGCTTAACGACCCGTCGACAGCGTGGTCATTAGAGACGAAGCTCACGCTCGGAGTTTTGGGTAAGGATGAGGAAGGAAATCTGCCGTGCCCTTTGAAAGGTAGTTCCTGGAGTGATTTAGGGAAATCACAGAAAACCTAAATCTGGATGGCCGAAGGTTGATTTGAACCACCACACTAGAGAAGACAGAGATGCATGAAAATGATAATAGCGGCCAGAGGAGGACCATAACTGTATTTAAAAGACGCAATACGAAGTTTTCATGAAATATTTACAGAGGTGGACACAGTGTTTTCATTTTAATCGAATTCGCGGACGAATTCTTTTCCGTGGGAGGGAAGAGTGTTATGGTACAAGGATTTAGTAGTAAATAATAACCTAATTTATCATAAAAGAACCAAGTATCCGGAACAGCCCACAATGAGGGCAGCTGAATAAAGCCAGTCAGTCGCCTAGCGGCCGATAATAACAGAAGCTGCGCCCGCGTGACGAAACTGCGCACATCAGTTTGGTGTCAGTTCAACACCTTGTTTTGAGCAGACTCGTCCACCTCCTGCAAACTGTGCGCCCTGAAAGAAACACCACCTACAATGTCGTCCTGATGTAGCCCAAGTCAACCTCCTTGGTGGGATGTCCTCGACTTAGTGCCCCTATAGTCTTCACTACTGACCTTCCCCTCTCAAGCTACTGGAATACCTACTGGTGATCCATAGACACGTCGTACGAGAGTCACCCCCTACCCCTCTGGACTCCTGACGATATTGGACATGCCTCCTTCTTCCTTCAGCAGACTGTTGCTGACGCCGTACGAAACCACATCCCCACCAAATCTGTCGATCCCTATTGTCTCACACTTCCTCCTCAGGCCGTCTTCCTTCTCTCCCATCGTCTCTACCGCTCCTTCTTGTGCACCTGTGACCGAGACACATTCCTCCCCCACTGTCAAACGCAGACACACCTCAGAAACTCATGGTACTGGCGAGCATTCCACCGGAAGTCGTCCCGCCCCTCATTACCCTCTCCTTTACAATAAAGTGTCCTTTCCCGAAAACGCTAGTAGGGCAGAACATTTTGCTTCTTACCTCACCGAAACCTTTTCCATCGCAGGCAGTCTCAACTTTGATTATTCAGTCTTTCCTTATGTTCATGAACGAACCTACACTTCTGCTTCCCCGCTCGCCCCAGGCTTCCAGTACCTGAATTTTATCCCCCTGTGGAACTAAACATTCCAATTCCGGCTCTAAACACACAATTATCACTTCGTAAGAAACACACTGCTGCCAATCATGATCACATCACCTACTACCAACTTCGAGTCCGTCCCCCCACCCATTTCACACTGCGCTCGCCTTCCTCTATAATGTCATCCACTACATTGGTTTCTTCCCCGACCTGTGGAAAACGAGCCATATCATAATCTTCCCTAAGCCCACAAAGCCCCTGTACACAAGCTGCTCCTAGAGTCCTATCAGCGTCACCTCCATATTCAGTCCTGGAAACCATCTTATCCCATCACATCCTAACCCATCACATCCATCAGCACATAAGTTAACACAACAAATTGACCTTTGACCTTCTCAGCTGACTACCAGATCCTTTGTCCCACACTACTCCTCTCAATCCAGCACAATACCTGTTGTTCCACCATCTTCGTCTCCCTTCACACAGAAAAAGCATACGATCATGTATACAATTCAAGCCTCCTATTCAAGTTCCAGACCTTTGTCCTTCCTATTAATTACGTCCATTGCTTTGCTTCACTTCTCTCCCACTCTACGTCACTGGCTGCAACTTCGATTCCCGCTTGTTCTCTCGCTCCGCCATGTTGCCGCAATGCTCGGTCCTTTCTCCTCTCCTGTACCGTCTATTCCGCCGATATACACGTGCTCAGCCTCCCATGCACCTCTTACAACACGGTGACCACACCGTCTTCCTCGCCGTTGCCCCCACCCTCACTTGCTCCCAGAATTTCTTCCAATCCCACCTTTCACATTTGTTCACTTGGAGCAAGCATTGACAACTATCCTTCATTTACAAGTAGTTAGCTGCAATCATAATTATTCAAGACAAGAGTCAAGCTCGTATTTTATTAATAAAAAAGTAAAAAGCTATCTTGGCTCTTTTCTTAAATAAATTGATTTAAGATCGCCCCCAAACATGACAAACATTTGTGCAATCACATTTGCTCGCACCTCCTTCCGTCTCCATGATTTCTTCCTTACCCTTCACAATTGTCCCATCCGTCACACCCCAACCCTCAAATAATTCAGCCTTACCCTTGCTCCACAAAATACTCACATCTTCTGTCGATGTACCCTAAGTCACACCTACACCACTGCATCCGTCCGTCCCTTCATCTACACACACTTACCCCACATCCTTTCCCAGGGTAACCACCGCCACCTCCCCCTACCTGATGATTCCCTATGTTCTGAAAGCTATCCCTCCTACCAGCTCTAAGCCTATCAGCATAGATTTGGTGCCCCCTCTCCCCACCCACTCTCCTACTGTTTCCTACCCCTGGTTGTTCTTCTCTACCCTCTTCCACCACCTAGGGATCTCTGCTCCCCGTCCAGATCCTTCCGCTCCCTTCGCGCTCCCTCCTACTCCTCTCCTTCCCACTGCATGTACCACCCAATGCAGTGCTCCGAATTTCAGTCTTTGTTCGTGGTCCAGCGTTGTGTGTGCTCTCCCTCATAATCGTCTCTGTTATTACGTTTGCGTCAAACTGTGTTTATGATTTTAGTCACCGTAGCCTTTTTTAACTTTTCTTGTCTTTTTTTGTTGTCTTTTGGCTGCAGAGCAGCGTAAGAGACCGTTGAGAGCCTGCCCCTCGGGCGACTCATAATTAAGGGGGGAAAACTAGCCATGTCCAGTGGCTGACACTCACCTGAAGATGCCTGAAAATTTTACCACAGAAATATCGTGCCACGATGTCGAATTTATCCCGTTTCACTCCGAAACTTCATCGACCATTAGAAATTTCTTTGTTGAATTGTTCCATTCAACATATGTAATATTATATGTGACTGTTATCTGAAAACGATCATAAATGATTAATGAAATCATCTCACATCTTGTTATACAGAGCTTTTATCCCTCATGAATACGAGAGTTGTTATATGTATAAAAAATCGAGAATAAAATTCAAAAAATTGAAATACTGCTAAATCCTCCATCTGAATCATGTGATGCCAGTGACGTCAACCCAGATTATTCTGCTCTTGCTGTCCTAAAATACATTAATTTTACTGTATTTTTGTCCAGTGACATTTCTGGATATGGCCTGCAAATATTGTATTGTACACCACTGTACAAATACTCGTATAAAACTCCCAGAAAATTAGTTTTTACGCCTTCCAAGCAATGTGATATCGCAAACTGGCTAATGTAGATCCAAATGAGATTGCGGTCACATCGTGCGTTTCTTTCTCTGAGGTTCATTATTATGTAAATAATCACTCAGTATTATAAATATCAGTCTATTAAAACTTCCTGCAGCATTAAAACTGTGTGCCACACCACAATGACCTTTGCATTCCTCGGAAAATTCAATGGTCCCAGGTACAAAACCCTGTCAGGTACACAGTTAGAATATTAGAGGAAATTTCATAGTGCACACTCCGCTGCAGACTGAAAAAGCCATTCAGACATCATGCTGTTGATTTACTGTCAAGTGTCATACTCTGTAGCCAATGTTCAAATGTTTGTAAATCTATCGGACCAAACTGCGTGGTCATCAGTCCATAGCTTACAAACTAATTAAACCTAGATAAACTAAACTAAGGACAACACACCACACCCAATTCCCAAGGACGACTCGAACCTCCGACGGTGAGCAACCGTGCGCTCCGCAGCGAGGCGCCTTAGACCGCTCAGCTACTCCACCGCGGCAGATCAGTGACATTTGCAAAGCAGCTGTTCACGATGCAACAGACCAATGATTTGTAATTAAAATCGTTTTCTAACGTTGTTGGTGAAAGTACCAATTTCATGTTGGCTGTCAGTTGTAACATTTACATCAGTGACGCAGTACATTAACATATAATACGTTCATCAACGATTAGTGTCTCAGGTTCGCCTTTTGAGACCATCTGGTAAACGAAACTATTGTAACAAGACTGGAAAGATTTACTAATTTTGGCAATAATTCCATTCTATTTCACAGTATCATATTCTTCCGCGACAATATAAGTGAGAAAAAATATCAACAATGGATTGGATTTGAATATGGGACGCAATTTTTTAACAGCACGGCACCAGCCGTTATACTAACATGCAGCAATCCGGCTGGAGCAGAGAAAATTTCCACAAATTTTCGACTTTCATTTTTCTTCGAAAATATTTTATGTTGGCTTCGAAGAGTAAACAGTTGTTACCTTATTTACACCCTTTCTTAGCCCCGCGTTTTGATAATTTGGTTGGTATAAATCTGTCAATAGATGTCTATACTATTTCTTCGAAGGTAAGCCACTTCTGATCTACAATCACTTTCTTAGGTTTGATCGACTGGAGATTCCCACTAAGGAAAGCGTTAAGCGATTTTTATCCGGTTTTAGTAGATATTTTTCGTTTGAATTTTGTGGGTCTGGAAATTTAGGTATTCAGTCTCGCTACCTCAACTTTGTGTGAAATAATGACTGTTGTGATGCTCTCTATTCGCTCCGCAATAATTGTTGCTAGCTGATAATGAGTGGTTCATAGTGTCGGTTGCTGTAGTCAAGTCCTAGTCAACGGTCAACGTATGAATGGCCAAGTAACTGGTCCTGACGGGATACCAGTTACCTTGGATTAAATATAGGCATCTCGGACACATTCTCAATCATGACAACCTTTGTGCTCAGACGAGAAAGATACGAAATCCACCGTTAGTCCTTCAACCGTTAAGAGAAACCCAGTGGGACCCTGGTCCAGTAAGGCTGGTAAACTGCTTTCCAGATACTTCAGTATGATGCTGGCAACAACTAGAGCAAAGTGCCTCCGACCTATGGAGGTGATAGTCCCACCTCTAATTGACAGACCAAGGAATCCTCCGATACCACTTGGCAAATGATCTGAAATGAGATGGGGAGCTTTAATATAATTGGTGATTACACAGGGAAGAAGGTAGAGCTAGCTGTTGCCGGCCGCGGTGGCCGAGGAGACTAAGGCGCTCCAGTCATGGTCTGCACGGCCACTACGGTCGGGGGTTCGAATCCCCCCTCGGGCATGGATATTTGTGCCGTCCTAGTTCGTAAGTAGTTCATAAGTAGTTTGTAAGTTTAGGGACTGATAACCCCCTAGTTAAGTCCCATAGACTATACAAACATTTGAACATTTGCTAGCTGTTAGTGGTGATCCGGTAAGAGCAGAGAGAGAAAGAGAGAGAGAGAGAGAAAGACGAAGTCGGAGAATACGTCAGGAGTCAGAGGGGCAAAGTAGGGTGCAGGGTTTTACATCAGGAATTCAATGAAACCCGGCATAATTTCAATAAGGTATGTAAACGAACAAGTGATGTGGGTCGATTTGGTCATCTTTAGCAAGAAAATTAGGATTGTCATTGTGTTCATCCTGTGAAGGGATAACTCCAGATGAGGCGGACAGATTTTATAACGCACTGTCATGTAGTTGTTAGTGTAAAGGACAAGGTCAGTGTTCAGCTTGTGCGTGACTTCAATGCCAGGTTATGGGTATGTTTGGAAAGGATATGGGGGCCAATAGAAAAGGAAAACAGAGCTTGGATTTCTGTGTCAGTATGAGCTTAGTTATAACAAACTCCTAAGCATAAGGACATTCACTGGTTTACTTGGGAAGGCAGGAGAACCAGATCTGTCATTGCTATATAATAAGAGATCAGGAATTCAGGGGGACAGTCAAAAAGACACGTGTTTTAGGGGGTTCTTTGATTATACTGATCATTATTTAATCAGCAGTGAAATTGATTTTGTGAGACCAAAAGTCAGGTCCATATGCAGAAGAATGAGTGGAAAAGCTTCAGGACAAGAAAAAAACAAAAAACAAAAAATGAAATACATAACTATTATCTCAGAAAGGTACAAGTTGGTTGAATGAAGTAATTTACAGTAATTGGAAGAGGAATGGACAAGGTACAGGGACACACAACTAAAAGTGGCTAGAGAATGTCTTGGAACAGTAGTGACTAAAGGCAGGAAGATAGAATGATACCTTGATAGAATGACAAAGTCAAGGCAGACTCTAAAAAGAAAAAGAAGGCATTTCAAAAATGGCTCCATACTCGAAATCAGACAGACAGATATGTTGAAGAAAGAAGAAGAGCTAAACGGATAATTGCAGAATACAAGAACTTCGGAAATAAGATACAAACTATGGTTCAAACTGCGGAAAATCCATTATGGAGCGTAATTTGCAGTCTTCGAAATGGAGGAAAAGAAGAAATTAACAACTGTTTTTAATAGGTCAGGAAAGCTGCTAGTTAATCCTGTGGATGACCTGGTCTAATGGAAGGAATATTTTAAAGAATTGCTCAGTCTAGGTGAAACGTTCAATTATGTCAGATTTTGAGGTAGAATGGGATAAGATTGATGATGGAAACATGATCACATTTGAGAAAGTGGAGAGAATGCTCAATAGATTGCAGTGCAATAATACGGCTGGGGTAGATGAAATGAAATGGAGCTAGTCAAACAAAGTGGAATGTAAGGTCTCAAATGGTTACATAGTATAATTGCGAAGGTGTGGGAGTCGGGTCATGTTCCGTCTGACTGGACGAAAGCGGTAATCACGCAGATTTTCAAACATGGAAACAGGATCGACTGTATCACCTACAAAGGTAAATCTTTAATTAGCGTTGTGGGGAAAATATTACCAGGTAGGCTATTATTGAAAGAAGAGTGAGAGTTTTAGTTGGATGAAAATGATTGTGGATTTAAGCCTGTTAGTCTGCCACCGTCAGATCTTTACCTAACGGCAGTTAATGAAGAAGTGCTATGAGGAACAGAGAATTTTATTTATGTTTTATAAATCTAGAAAGAAAGTATGACCATTTGCCTCGGTGGAAGCTGTTGACAGTTATACAACATTACGGAGTAGGAGACAATCCTGCAGGCAAATTGCCTTTACTTAGACCGCCAGGCAGCAGTTAGATGGCAAGTTAAGTTCATGGTTCAGAACAGTTTGAGGTGTAAGACTACAAGGTTGCTGCTGCTGTTAATTACCAGTGCATGGTTGGCAGATAAGCTGCGTCGTGTTTGTGTTGCAGACGAGGAAGACTGTTGCACTGAAGACTGAAAAACCCGTCACGAAAAAGAAACTGTTCCACTGCAGATCCAGAAGGGACGCTGATGTACTGAGTGGAAATAAAGCCACGAGTCCCAGTACAGCTCATTGTCAAGATAAGGCCTCGCAGTTCTGTCGGACACCATTAGACCAGTTAGTAAAAGACAGCAGTTAGGCTTTAAGAATGCAAGGAATATCTCGGAGTGGGCGTTCAGACACAGAAAATGCAGCTTGGCGTGACGAAAAACGGATTCGTAAGATTAACAAGAGCAGATGGTCGCCGTTGCGGTTCCAGGGCTCAAGATAAGCTCGCCTAAATCTTCGAACTTTACACTAGCTAGCACCCAATCGAATAGGAAATTGCGCTGTTGCACAATTAAAGATAATTCCCCATGGCTTTCACACTACGTGGAGAACTGCATGCTGCCACGTCCCCTGGCGCTCTCCTCCTAACAAAAATTCAAATGTTCAAATGTTTGTTTAGTCTATGGGACTTAACTACGGGGTCATCAGTCCCTAAACTTACAAACTACTTATGAACTAGATAATCCTAAGGACGGCACAAATATCCATGCCCGATGGGGGATTCGAACCCCTGACCGTAGTGGCCGTGCAGACCGTGACTGGAGCGCCTCAGTCCCCTCGGCCACCGCGGCCGGCTCCTCCTAACACCCGTCCTGTGAAGAAGCTTCCTCTAACCAAAATTTCCGCCCCCACGTCTTGCTGACAATTTGCGTCAGCTCAAATTTGCGCGGTCGACAGTGAGATGCTTAAACATTGTCCTAAGCGGAACTCGTCCATGGATACACGCATCTGGCGAATCCTAGAGAGGAAAAAACGGCCTACCACCATACATTTTGTTTCCCACGGGAAGGAGTTGTAGCCCTTGCCGTGGTTCTACGAAACCGTGTCCACACCATGTCATGCATGGATGGCATGCCCATGTTCTGTTAGTATGGAACTGTGGCGCTCATAATAGCTTTCTGAGAAGACGCACATCTAGAGGAAAACACTTGGGTGGCCCTTGCTGCCGATCCACCGAGTTCACATGACGCCCCGTAGCGATGTTCGGTCGGGCGTGCGCTTCTGCCGCGCGTGAGAGTCCCGATACGGATTCACTCCCTGTAGCATTTCATAGAGCCTGCGATTCCAGACGTCCGAAATTTCACTAGCAATACTCATTCCCAACGCCAAAACTTTGCAGAAATTGATCCTAATTGAAGTAAACATTATTATTCCTACATACACGAAGTTGGGTGGCATCCACATTTCATATTAAACGTGAGGTACCTCTCAAGACTGTAACTACTGTTGTTCATATTATTCATGGATCACATATTGACAACAGAAGACTGGCAGGATGGGAATAAAATAGGTTAAAACAAATGAAACGATATCGCATATGCAGACTACTTAGTTATGATGGCAGATTCACTTGAAAGATTGCAATGTAATATTTCGCAGTTCGATCAGAAGTATAACGACTATGATATGAAGATCAACACCTCCAAAACTAAAATAATGCCTTTGGGAAAGAGATTTAAACAGATTGAGTGCCAAATAAGAGGAACAAACAACAGGTAGACAGTTTCAAGTACCTAGGATGTATTTTATCATAGGATGGAACATAGTAAAAGAACTCGAATCTAGGTGTAGCAAAGCTAGTGCAGTGAGTGCTTAGCTAAAGTCTACTCACTTCTGCAAAAAGGCAGTCAGTACCAAGACTAAGCAGTGCACTGCTCTTTCGAGTTGTATGGCAGTGAAAGTTGGGTGGATACAGGTTACCTTATTAATAAGGTTGAGGTTACAGATATGAAAGTAGCAAGAATGATTGCAGGTACTAAGAGATGGGAACAATGGCAGAAGGGTGTTCAAAATGATGAAACCAAAGAAAAACTGGTAATGAACACCATAGATGCAAAGTGAACAGCCTGAGATGGTGAGGGCACATTACACTCATGGGAGAAGCAAATTTACCTAAGAGACTCATGGGTTCGGCCGCAGAGGGCGAGAGGAAGTCGAGGTAGACCAAGATAAAGTACTTAGATTCTTTGAAGAATGAGTTTTAAGTAAAGGACTTAACAACAGAAGAGGCATCAATGTTAGCATTGAATAGAGGATCATGGAGGAATTTTATTAGGGGAACTGCTTCAGACAGAACGCTGAAAGGCATAATCAGTTTCTAATGATGATGGTGAGATGATGAGTTGATAACAATAAATAATAAGAAGAAAAATGCATTGGTCATACTCTGAATTAATATTTGGTTACTAACCAAAAAATGAGTATTGTGTCCTTCTTGATAATGTTGATGCTCTAAATATCATTTCTGGAACACATTTTTGAAATTACTAAGGAACAGAAATACTTGAAACAAATATTTTACAAGTCACGAGTATACGTCCAGTTGTTCGGTAAAGTCAAACAGGAGATTCTCAAATAATAATAAAAAGACCTTGCAGGGTGCATATTTTTTCCGAGAAAAGCATCGAACCACTGGCAACTTACACTTGTAGCAACATAGGTCTAAATGGGACATATTATAGCGTGCAAAAATATACACGGGTAAGGGAATATTTACATGTTCAAGGGGCTAGTCTCCTTCCCAGACTTTCGGTTTTCCATGTTTACTAATCTTGTGTCCTTGTCTTATAAGAGCTGCTGAAGTTAGTCATGGTGACCTTGTTATACACACTTTTTAACTCGAGTTATAGTATACTTACAATAATTGTGATTTCCTAATTGTAACGGAATGATATGTGCGAGCTTCCGAGACACTTTCTTCACATATTTGCTTCGTTTTCTTCTTGTAACATACTAGTAACAATCTGTTTAATGTGTCACTTTTTGAAATATGTGCAGTACAACCATAATTTCTTTTATCTTATTAACCATTAATATTTATATATCAGAGTAATGAGCCACAACCTTCAACAGTCAAGTAAATGTGCCTTAATGTTGTGTTGATTAGTAATTTGATCAAATTTACTACCTCAAAATTTTTCTTTCCATCCAAATCCTTGAATAACAGTAATACCTGGTATAGGCATAAAGTCACGTTACCTGATTTTCTATTATTAGTTGTGCTAGGTATTTATTTCCTAATTCAGGGTGGCGACCGTTTTCATATGTCATTACAGTACGTTTAACATGGAGTCTAAAATGATTCAGGTAACATAATTTTAGAACATTTCCCTGTCGATATTTCGACTTCTGAGACGCAGTTAGAAAACTATACCTCGACTGTGTGACTCACAAAGCAGTCAAATTAAAACCTTGGAAAGGTGTTTTAACATTACAGAGGTGTTTCACAGTGCATTCAGCTTGCGTTGCTACTTGTTGTGGAAGATTGCATATCGTGTGATAAGGTATCCGGAAGTGTCACCCAGTGACGCCATGGAAAATTCCTTAACTTTGTCGTAGTAAAATAAGTCTCGTCTATTGCAAGCTCTTGTGTTTAGATAATCTGGGAGAAGATTGTATGGTCCGAAAGAACTAACAGTCGCTGATACACATTAAAATGCATAGCATAGAGCTAAACGCGTTTGAGTTTCCGTTACTGCCCACTACGTCACAGATACATCTGTGTTAGTGGTACTTCTGAATTTATGTTCAATTACTTTGGCCCGTGAACATGATCTTTATAAACTATGCCTGGGAAAGTGAATCGCTACACAATGCTGAATGAGTATGTCCTTTGTTTACACAAAAAGCGAGAGTGCCGATCTGTATCAGACACCAAATGCAAGTCATACAGCTACATCATGTACGTTGCGCCGCTTAATTGAGGATGGCTGTTCACACTGACTGGAATTAATGTTCCCTAAATCACGGATATCAGCAATGACAGTATCGCGTTCGAAGTATACGCTGGAAAAAATGGATCCCTATGGGTTGCTGCGATCCTGTAGCGTTCGTGATTTCATTTTACACGTCGTGACAGTAACAGTCAACTTTACTTGAAGTTCTTTTCATATTGATTTTTTTCTCCCCCTTCGTCTGAACAGCCTTCGAGGCACAACGGTAACAGGCAACTGCCGTTTCATCCTCACCCCCTGCAGGTCACTGGATGTGGATCCAGACGGGTATGTGGCCCATCACATCCATGTACCAGCTGGTACTAAGTTTCGCTTCTGGAGGCGCTGTGTATGTCATTTAACTCCTCAGAGGAACCGAATGTAACCCGCATACCAGCAATGCTCGAAGACTGCCGTTTTGTTCAAAAAAAGAATGCGATTCTGCCACATACCCTATCAGACATTCTGTATTTTATATGACGCCCGTAGCAACATACTTGTTTCAATTACATTTAATATCAGATAAAACATCTGTAATCATACAGAGAAAAGGAAGTATATTAGTAAAAAGGAAGTATATTAGTTATTCTACAGTAACTGACAAAACGTAATTTCAGTCTTGCTCACTTCTCCTGATACTGCGTCTGACTCGGAGTTATCCGAAGTAATATCCGTAAGAGTCAAATAGCAATCATACGGAATTGGTATGACGAACTCGTGCCTCGTGCTTTCT
The DNA here is from genome assembly GCA_026315105.1 of Locusta migratoria. NCBI lineage: Eukaryota > Metazoa > Arthropoda > Insecta > Orthoptera > Acrididae > Locusta > Locusta migratoria. The sequence continues at coordinate 809,994,984 of CM048744.1, read as the reverse complement.
ATACTACGACGTATATTACATCACAGTTAACTTCACTTGAATTTGGACATATAGCAAAACTGTAATAATAATGAATTATAAAAATAAGTTTACAGTTTACAGTGAAAGTGTAACTGTTACAAACCACGCAGTTCTTCCTTTTCAATTTTTTATTATTTTTTTAAATTTATTTATTAACTTAAGAATATCTCGACCATGCAGCTACTGTTAATATTAAAAAATAAACTTGAGTCAAGAGCCCAAGAATACGTTGAAATATGACCGTCTATAGTCTTCCATATATTTTTGTACAGTTTCTGTAAAGTTATAATTTATTTAATGTCGCTAGATTATCATTTTGTTAAAACATGAACCCCACTTTTTTCAAGGCTTGAGGAATAGTATTTTTATATTATTTGTTAACATATTAGTTAATATTGCTAGGTTTTTCTTATTTTGTTATGTTAATAATTTATTATTATATTAATTAATGTGGCATAAGTACGGCTTCTCCGGTGGGGAGTGACAGCTCGCTTTGCATCGGTCTCTCTGGCTCAGAGTCGATAGCTGCTGAGGTGACCAAAGAGGTTTAGACACCATTTGCTTGCGGGCTAGTTAGCGGACCTACATCAGCGAGAGTGTACTCGATCTGTGTCCCCACAACCGCTTTTCCAGGGATTTTCAGGTTTCCGATCGTTTTCCAGTGGCCGCATGGCGACTCACTCTCGGTTGGTCGTCTGGTGAGGTGAGGTTGGTTCTGCTCTTGTTTCGGGAGATGGTAGCGTTTCATTGACTAGCACGTTTAACTTTGTTTCGTGAAGTTAAAATTATTTTTGGCATATTATCTCCGATCGTGTGCGGAAATGTGTTCTTGTTTTTCAATTCAGCGATTTCCAATAGATAAACGCGGTGTGTGTGATTCTAGTTGCAGTTTGATAACGGCCTGATATGATAAAACCTTTTGGGATCATGTGGCGGTGTATTAACTCTGTGTAATTACTTTCTAGCTTTGTGGGGCCCGATTTCTAATAGGTGATATGTTTATTTTATACAGTGCATGTAAAATTCTTCTCATCGTTTCCTTCCGTGAGTGATATGTGTTCCACGTAGTTGGTCCATAGAATAAAGCCTTCAGCTTTCACTCTTGTTTGTTCCATGCCCATCAGGCAAGTATCTAAGAGGGTATCCTTCTGATTTCCACTAATATTTCGCTATCTGCTCTCCCCGCCTATTTTAATGTTGCTATTTCTTCTCCGACTTATAGCACGAACAGTCAGTAATTCTCTCTGAGCCTTGTACAACCTCCTTCAATAGCTTCTTCATGTAATCCTAAACATTTCTATGGGTTGTACGCTGTAATTCTTAATTTTATTTTTCCGACTTTGTAATTATTTCACTTTTACGAGTTTTGGAGACTGGACTTCATCCGTTTCTGTAACCGCTCCCTATCGCGTGTAGCTGTATTTCATTCGCTTCCTTATACAGTTCTAAGCATTTATATGGGTTACATGCAGTAGTTAATTTTCTTTATTTTTGGAAACTGAATTTATTCATTTTTATCGGTTTTCGGGTATGAAGCTAGTCGCCTGAGATCAAGACACTTCTCTTATAAGACCAGTACCTAGCTCGATTTCTAACAGACTGCAATTTAAGAATCCACCGTGATTTAGTATAATGAATCTTTCAACCACTTCATCTTCATTGGAGTGCATTCATGTAACGTAGCCGTGTATCGCCGTTAGCGTGTTCGCTCGCGTTTTCTGTTCGGATGTAATTTAACTTCCTATACACACGCACCATCTCAAAACAGGCACGACAGACCAGAGCCAGCCAAAGTGTTTTTATATTGTGTTTCGTGCTACCTCCGACTTGCCGAATTTTGCCTACGATAGCGGTGCCTGCTTCCGCCTCGTCTCAGCACGCTGTTTTGGTGTGTTTTGCTGTGGCATTGCGTGTGTGTGAGAGAATGAGTGTGAATCCTTCCCCTCAGTAGCGTTAAATCATGTTTATGGGCACCGTCCGCATTAATCCATGTAAGAGAGGAATTTTTATTGTGATAACGAAATTGGTTCCCCGTTTTCCTTGTTTTCTATCTGAATAAACAAGATTAAGTACAGCATAATCCGTAAGTTGCCTATAAATTGTAGTTTTAGAGCACCTTCCCTCTTTTATTTAATATTGTTCTTCACAAGTGCTGAGAACAAGCTCAGATGCAAAGTTTTTAAAGCGTAAATTCCGTTGCGCCACAAATATTTCCTAGCCACCTTTCTAACTTTAATTGTGGTGCCTTGTTTATTAATGTCTGTGTGTAAGAACGTGTGAGCTGCTATGTATATTGACCACTGTAGTATTAACGTCCTGTTATTGAAGTAATTTGAAACGAGTCAGTTCTCAGTTTGGGCCAGGGAAGAAGGCTTTATAGCAGGGAGTAACCGGTAGTTCACACGGACCTTATTTACTAATTTTAGTGGTAAAACAAGGCTCTTGTTACGTACAGTGGTCGACTTTTAACGTATATTTCAACAATATAATTCAGGGCATTTTTTTACCTCTAAAATATTCCAACTAATAAAATATGAAATATGTATAGGTTCAGTTGACATGCAATATATATATTAGTAAAACTGCAGAGTGCGTTAAAGAACATATTTTCACTATCACTTGATTTGTTTCCGAAGAGAAACGATTAACTAATGAGAACAAGGGTTACACTTATTGTAAATGCGGGTGTTTGTGTATGCTTGTGCGCGTGTATAATATAGTTATGAATAATGTTTTTAAAATAATTTATTAGTAAAACTTTGTTTACACATATTAAGTTATAGAATAACTTTTTTTATTTGTACAGGCGTTCTATAAAGTAAAATTTGTATTACGTTTGGAATTACAGTTACAACTGTCCTATAAATGAACACAACTTAAATTTTTTTTACGATCTTTCTCTGCTACTGTCACGTGCTTTGTGATACCTTGTTGTGCTGTGTGTTCAGCAGCTCGTGTGGCGGAATGACGTCTTCGTGCGGCGGAACGTGTGCTAAAACCTTATCTTCAAAAGCACTCATCCTGTATGATTAGGGTTGAATATGGCCGTGTCGGACTTCGTAATCCTTGAGGTGTCCACTCGCCCATAAAAAGTTATATAAAATAAAAAAAAATATGTTCATGTAAATTAACGATTAACTAATGAGAACAAGGGTTACACTTATTGTAAATGCGGGTGTTTGTGTATGCTTGTGCGCGTGTATAATATAGTTATGAATAATGTTTTTAAAATAATTTATTAGTAAAACATTGTTTACACATATTAAGTTATAGAATAACTTTTTTTATTTGTACAGGCGTTCTATAAAGTAAAATTTGTATTACGTTTGGAATTACAGTTACAACTGTCCTATAAATGAACACAACTTAAATTTTTTTTACGATCTTTCTCTGCTACTGTCACGTGCTTTGTGATACCTTGTTGTGCTGTGTGTTCAGCAGCTCGTGTGGCGGAATGACGTCTTCGTGCGGCGGAACGTGTGCTAAAACCTTATCTTCAAAAGCACTCATCCTGTATGATTAGGGTTGAATATGGCCGTGTCGGACTTCGTAATCCTTGAGGTGTCCACTCGCCCATAAAAAGTTATATAAAATAAAAAAAATATGTTCATGTAAATTAACGATTAACTAATGAGAACAAGGGTTACACTTATTGTAAATGCGGGTGTTTGTGTATGCTTGTGCGCGTGTATAATATAGTTATGAATAATGTTTTTAAAATAATTTATTAGTAAAACTTTGTTTACACATATTAAGTTATAGAATAACTTTTTTTATTTGTACAGGCGTTCTATAAAGTAAAATTTGTATTACGTTTGGAATTACAGTTACAACTGTCCTATAAATGAACACAACTTAAATTTTTTTTACGATCTTTCTCTGCTACTGTCACGTGCTTTGTGATACCTTGTTGTGCTGTGTGTTCAGCAGCTCGTGTGGCGGAATGACGTCTTCGTGCGGCGGAACGTGTGCTAAAACCTTATCTTCAAAAGCACTCATCCTGTATGATTAGGGTTGAATATGGCCGTGTCGGACTTCGTAATCCTTGAGGTGTCCACTCGCCCATAAAAAGTTATATAAAATAAAAAAAAATATGTTCATGTAAATTAACGATTAACTAATGAGAACAAGGGTTACACTTATTGTAAATGCGGGTGTTTGTGTATGCTTGTGCGCGTGTATAATATAGTTATGAATAATGTTTTTAAAATAATTTATTAGTAAAACATTGTTTACACATATTAAGTTATAGAATAACTTTTTTTATTTGTACAGGCGTTCTATAAAGTAAAATTTGTATTACGTTTGGAATTACAGTTACAACTGTCCTATAAATGAACACAACTTAAATTTTTTTTACGATCTTTCTCTGCTACTGTCACGTGCTTTGTGATACCTTGTTGTGCTGTGTGTTCAGCAGCTCGTGTGGCGGAATGACGTCTTCGTGCGGCGGAACGTGTGCTAAAACCTTATCTTCAAAAGCACTCATCCTGTATGATTAGGGTTGAATATGGCCGTGTCGGACTTCGTAATCTTTGAGGTGTCCACTCGCCCATAAAAAGTTATATAAAATAAAAAAAATATGTTCATGTAAAATCTTTATACGTTGCAATATTTCAAAATCAGATTCTTGCGCCGAGGGAAGAATTCTTTAACAGTCACTCTTGTTAAAATATTTCTAAGTTCTCTCATAGATAAGACGGTCAAAAGAAATTCTTCAGTTTGTGGTCGTTGCTATAGCCACAGATAAAAAAAATTTCTTCAATGATTATCGATCGACGTATATGATCGGTTAACCACAGTTATAAAAGAAACATTTATCGAAGTCTTCTTGACGTAACTTTTCCACCAATGAAAATTCATTAAAGTCTTCCTTCAAATTGAAGAATATTTATATTAAATCATCTGCTCATTTCATTAATATATTATTCATCGTAAAATAATTCTTCATAAATGATGTACTCTGACACTTTCGTCAAGTTTAAACACAATGACATTTATTGCTTTCTCTGATTTTACATATGTAGTCATTGACAGACAAAAGGGAACTGACTTTTAAAATTTATTGTTTTAACATGAAATTTCGATAATAATGTCAACTCTTGCGACGACAACCGCAGAGATCAACACCTTCTTGCCTCGTGGCCGTCGACCCGCGACTTGATGTGGCCGGATATTTACTCCTTGGAATCGGCGTCGAAGATGTTGCCCTCGTAGGTTGACTCGCCTCACAGCACATGAAACGTGCAAAAAACATACAAAAAACTTCTTTAAGCATCATATAACATTAAAAATTTTCATAAAATTACTTAAGGACACAAATATAAGTAAGTTATCCTGCACAAACTGAGCTGACATGAGATAAGTAGCGGAGACAATAATCCGTCCCACTACATACCCCACCCGCAAGCTCAGTTTAGCAGATAATAAGAATGAAATAATTTTTTTTGAATTAATTTTTAGATAAGAAGTCCTGCTTCATAAGCTATGCGTTATAATTATCAGAGCCATACTTTAATTTATTACACAGTTTCCACACAAACATTACGAGAGTCACTTCAAACAAGTGTAGTTAGTCATGGCTCTTATTGTCCATGTAATATTCTGAATGTCACATAACTCTTATCTTAAAGAAGAAACTCTTAAAAAAGTTTATGTTTAGACTCTGAATGTCTGTGTATTCTATATACACCACTATCGTACAGTCATCATATTTCTTGCTTGCCTTCATAACGCATTAAAATCTTGTTTGACGTTTATATATATATATATATATGAATCATTATGTGCTTATGATAATTGTCTGACAGAATATCCAAACGGTAATAAATCAGTGTCAAATATTTTCTCATGACGTTATTACCTAGAAATTCTATGGAATAAATTCCTTCCCTTCATATCAGAATGCGCTTGTTTAAATTAATTTCAATTCAAATACGAAAAATACAATTTATTCCCTAAACAAATTTAGGAAAATCTTTCTTATTGTTGAAATATGGTTAGGTCAGAAAAGGATCAACCACATATTATTATAGTGAACACACCGTACATAAACTATGTCTTCTGTAACTATCTCATAAATAAATTATTTGACCTATAAAATTATAAGTCTAATCAGTTTAATAATTCTCGTAATATATACCTATCGATAAAACGATAAATAATCGCTTCATCATGGACGTTATCGAAATAATACGACCAGTTGCTGTGTCAACGTAACGTCTCTGACGTGTTGCCAACTGCTCGAAATTACACCTACTTGTATTATTTTCGTACTTTAAATTCACAATTATAGTGAACTAGTCTTAACAAGATACCATATACCTTAACAATTCTTAATTTTCTTCCTTATATAATTGGTAGTTATGACTAAAACACTACCATAAAAACTTTCGACATTACGTCGCCTCAAGTAAAATTTTTCCAGTTACCCGTTGAGACCCTCACTAGGCTATACCAATGTATCTTTGTACACTCTTTGTACTTACCTCACCATATGTATACAAACTTAAGTCTTCTCTTCTGAATAGAATTATTCTGTATATTTCTTAATTACATGAGGTCATAAGAAGATTAATTTGCATTGTCGTTGAAACATCGGCACGGCGCTTTCCTTTCGGCCTTCGTACGTATTTTAGAATAATAGATGCAGTATTACCTAACTATGAGAACTGTGACAGTGTCAAGTTTGGCCCATGCAAACGTATATATAAGACACATCACTAAGTTCTCGCAAGCCGTAGCTTCGGACGCCTCATGGTCCACATTTCGTTTTATATAAACTAACATCCATTCCTATTACGACTACAATCCGAGTTTCCTTTGCCATTTACTGCTAAAATCTCATATGTACCTCTGTAGTCTTGTTACAGCTTAAGACTAAAAGAAAAATTTAATAAATTCATTTTATAGAGAATATCTCCTAATATGGATAGACTCGCTACCCTTCAACATAAGTCACATCATATTCATTATGTGTATTCGGTGAGGAGTACAGTGTACTATGTATGTTGCCTTTGTATACACAATGAAAGATCTGTCTTCGGTGAGCTGTATAAAAACTTACTTATACTTAACAGACTTCTTTTAAAATTTAGTCATCGTCTTGTGTCAAAATCTAATTCTCGTCAGTCGGTTGGATGATCGTGTTACTATGTTTCGCATTCTCACCCCTCTTTCGGCAAGAAAGGATTAATTTGACTTACATTATAAAGTCCCTTTATTATTCCTGTTGAAGGCTCTTGCAACACTACAGCCTTTGGATGAGGAACTTTGTATACTACATAAGGGCCTTCATATAAAAAGAAAAACTTCTTGCATTCTTTGTTTTCTTTACGACTCTTAGGATGACACAAAGCAAGTACCAAATCTCCAATCTGGTAACAGGGTACCTTAGCTTGCTCGTTATACTTCCTGATTCGTTGTTCAGCGTTTTTAATCAGTTGTTCTTTAATATCATTTTCCTGTATATGATTAATTTTATTTAATGGAGGCCAAGGAATAGCAGTTAATAAAGGTTCTCCTATGATACGTTTACCTAAGATCTCAAGTGGTGCTAAACCAGTACTTAAGTGAGGCAATTCATTTAATATCTTTCAAATTCTGGAATTAACTTAGCCCATCGTTTATGTCTGGATGCACAATATGTCCTACAAAGTCTACCTAGCTCTTTCATTACTCGTTCCACCGGATTTCCTTGTGGATGATATTTGGAAATGAGAATATGTTTTATATTATATGACCTTAACAACTCTTTAAATTTGTTGCTGATAAAAGCACTACCATTATCAGATAATATTCTCTTAGGTGTGCCCCAATTAACAAAATAATCTCTAGTAAGACAACGTATTGCACTTGAAGTTGTTGCTCTTTTTAACATGTACAACTTCACATATTTCGACCAGCATTCCAGTATTACAAAGATATAACTAAAACCACCTGAGCTGCGTGGTAAAGGGCCGAAAAAGTCTATTGAGAGAATATCCCATAATCCAAGAGGAATTATAGAATATAATTTATAATTAAGGGGACTATTTCCTAGTTTTACCTTCTGACACAATTCGCATGTTCGAATAATAATTCTAACTATACGTGTCATATTCCTAAAATAGTAAAACATCATGAGATGTTTGACACATTTGTGGATACCAAAGTGACCATATCCTTCATGTATGTATACTACCAAGTCATGTACGACGACTTCAGGTACACAAATCTTCCAATAGTTATGTTCAGGTTTAGCTTTGCAATACAATGAATTATTAAAGTACAACCAATTATCATAACTACATAAGTGTCCTCGTTGTTGTCAAAAGCTTGCAATATTTTACCAAAGGTAGGGTCAAGTCGTTGGTTAACTTTAATAGCTGTTACTATTTGCTTCATTTTCTGTTCACTTTCTTTATTGGTCAGGAAATACACATGATAGTTAGTCCCTGGTTCCTCAGTGATCGAAATATTTTCCATCCCTAGAGGAAGCCTACTTAATGCATCTGACACTACATTCTGTGAACTTTTTATATAACGTATTTCATAATGAAACTCCTGTAAATACAAGACCCATCTCATTAACCTACGGTGTAATAACCTAGAATTGGATAGAAAAACCAAAGCCTGGTGGTCGGTATACACAATAGTTTTCCTTCCGCTAAGAAATCCACGAAACCTTTGGAAGCTCCAAACAACAGCAAGAGCTTCTTTTTCCGTTACGAAGTAATTTCTTTCCTATTTATTCAAAGTTCTGCTAGCAAAAGCTATAGGACGATGTAATCCATTTTCGTCAGTTAATTCGCCCTGAAAGATCTCACACGAAATTCCGTAATCGGAGGCATCTGCATACATACAAAATTCTTCTTTAAACTTTGGATGGTATAGCATTTTCGCGTTTATTAAAGTATTCTTTATTCTATTGAAAACTAACTCTTCTTCCTGCTCCCAAGTCTACACAGACTTTTGTTTCAGCAAATCTAAAAGCTTAGGATTTGTAATATCAGTTCCTGGAATAAAACTTCTCAGGAAACTTACCATTCCTAAGAAGGATTTTAACTGCTTCTTATTCCTAGGACTAGGGCATTTAGCAATAGCTTCAATACGTTGAGGATCCGGTCTTACTCCCTTACTATTCACTATATGTCCTAAAAACCTCACTTCTTCTCTCCCGAAATATGATTTAGACAATTTTAAAGTGATACCATTAGCAATCAACCTTTCGAACAACTCCTGTAAAACAGAGAGATGTTCTTCCCCTGTTCTTGTAACAACAAGGTTGTCATCAACGTACACAATTATCTTACGGGACAGTTGTGGACCTAATGCAGAGTATGACGCTCTTATAAAGGTTGCCACAGATATGTTTAGTCCAAATGGTAACACCTTAAATTGGTAAGACTTACCTTCAAAGAGAAAAGCTGTATATTCTCTTGAGTCAGGATGTAAAGTAACTTGATGATATCCAGCTGTTAAGTCCATAGTACTCATATGACGAGATCCTGCAATTCTTAAAAGTACTTCCTCCATAGGTAAAGGTCTATCCCTTTCCATCTCAATGATTTTATTTAATTCCCTAGCATCTAATACTAGGCGAACTCCACCTCCAATCTTCTTCACCGCCCACAATGGACTGTTGAAGGGACTACATGATCTCTCAATGACACCTTGTTCCAACATTTTATTTACCTTTCTTGTGGCAGCTTCCTTTAGCTCCACAGAAATTGGATAAGGTTTCATAAAGAACGGTTTTGGGTTCTTAATCTTAAGCTTACATACATAGTCTTTAATACATCCAGGTTTGTCTGAAAAAACTGATTTATATTTTAATAATACTAATTCAAGCCCTTCTTTCTCCTGCTGAGAGAGGAATGTATTTGAATAACACTTTTCTTTTATTTCATTATCGATACTATCATTGAAATCAGAATGACAACCTTCCTCTGCTACCTCCTCACAATCTAATGATAAGTTCATGGCACCCACGTATTTAAGATGCAGAGATTCATAATTATTATCCACAGCTTTGAGGTGGTCAAACTTAAATCTTACTATACGGTTTTCTACATAAACTGTAAGAGTGTAATTCTTAAAATCTAAGAGAGCCTCATGCTTATATAACCAATCAACACCTAAGATTAAGGCTACATTTAATTTATCCACTGCAAGAAATGAATGCGAGAAAGCTTGCTGGTTAATTGTAAAAGATAGAAAAACTTCTTCATTGATGTTTTGACTTTTCTTGCCAGTAACCCCTACAATTCTTACATTACTTACTGGCAACGTTAGAAATTTCCAATATTTCCTCTCGATTTTAAATAATTCTTTAGATAGTATACTAACCTCACTACCAGAATCAATAATGATATTTACTTCTGTATCTTTGATGAAACCCTTGATGACTGGTTTAAAATTCCTTACTTTCTTTATGTTATTCTCTTGAAACAGGAGATCATCTTGTATACTATCTTCATCCGATCGATTTAAAGAAAAATTACAAGTGGGTCGTATAGAACATAAATCTACGGTCCGCTTTAGTAGACCCGCACTAAGGGACGGTTTTAGTTTCCCGAATTTTCTATGATGATGTCACCTATGATCTCGCCATTATCCGTTATTTGTTTTGTGTTCGATTCATTACCTTGACCACGTATTTTACGTACCTTAGAACCGCCTTCTATATTCCCTATACTACCAGTATCTTTATAGGGTCTCTTAACTTGATAAAAACGACTTTGATTTGCGTTGTTGCCTTTACGAGGCTCAAATCGATTATTGCCGTTGTTCCGAACATTATTTTCTCGGTTATTCCTAAGTTGCTCGTCCTCCTTTTCTTTGTTTAAGTTGTCGAGCTGTTCTAGGTAACTTAATAAATCTCTCGGACGTGACCATTCCCTTTCTATCATGTTTTCCTTAACATAATAAGGTAGTCTACTAATCAATACCCTGATTAGATGTTCTTCCATTATGGGATGCTCTATCAGTTTTACCCGATTTAAATGCCATTCAAAATACTTTCGGAATCCTCCCCAACGTTTTGAATAATAGGGTGGGTCTAATAATTCAAGAGTAAGACGTTGTTGCTCCCCTTTTGACCAATATTTTTCTTTAAATTGGGTGATAAAATCATCCCATGTCTTAAATTCACTACGGTTTGAAATAGCCCATTTAGTAGCACTAGCTTCTAATTGTCCGATTATAAATTGTGTTTTTCGTCTATCATCCCAGTTAACAGGAAATGAACCCTCTATGGCTTTTACAAATATAATAGGATGCAAGCCACCCTCTGGGTTGAAGGTCGGAAATTTATTTGCTGCTTCTGAGGTCACTATTGCATGACAATTTCCTCCACAATCATTAACTGGTCTTGTTTTGTTCACTTCACATTGCGAGGAAGTAGTCGCATCATTTTTATTATCTGCTGACATGCGTGCTACAATTATATTGTCAGCGCTTAAAATGTCACTAGCGGTACGACTATCGTTCCTAGCAATGTTGGTAGAACTGCTTTTACTGTTAGTCATAGTATCTTTGTCATTGAACTCTGCTAACTGTTTATTAATTTCGCGCAACTGGAGCTCAGTACTGGACACACGGTTTAACAGTTCCGCGTTTCGACTGTCACCACAGTTTGAACATTCTGCTGACTGTTGGTTGTCACTATCTCTGACTGTCTCAATATTATTATAGATATCAGAGATTAAAGTTTTAATATTCACTATCTCAGCATGATCTTTTTCCACTTGCTGGGATAGCTGGTTTAAAGCAGGATTTTCTAACGAAGAATTTTCTACGTTCCTGGTAGAAATTTCTTGGATAGATTCTTGTAACTCTTTCCGATTATTTTCGGTTTGTAATATAAGCTCTTCATGGATCTTAATATTATTAACTTCTTTCTCGTTACGTATCTCAATATTATTTGTTTCTATCTCCTCACGTAACATAACATTACTCTTTTCTATTTCAGTAGATACTAAAACATGAATATTATCTAATCTATGTGTTAGCTCTGCGATATCTTGTCGCATTTGAATTTTTTCTTCACGTGACTCTTTCATATGTTCCTCGAGCCTATTATTGAGACCTAATATTTGTCCCTGAATTTCAGTTTGAGCTGATTCTATCCTAGTTTGAGCCTTTCCATTCTAACCATTTGTTCCTGAGTTTCAGTTTGAGCCAATTCTGCCCTAGCCATTTGTTCCTGGGTTTTGTTTTGAGAAGATTCTATTTTTGCTATTTGTTCCTGGGTTTTGTTCTTAGTAGATTCTATTTTAGCTATTTGTTCCTGGGTTTTGTTTTGAGAAGATTCTATTTTAGCTATTTGTTCCTGGGTTTTATTTTGAGAAGATTCTATTTTAGCTATTTGTTCCTGACTTTTGTTTTGAGAAGATTCTATTTTAGTTTGAACCGATTCCATTCCAGCCATTTGTTCCTGGGTTTTGGTTAGCGTAGCTGCTATCTGTCTAAACATTTCATAACATTTCATTATTATTGTCACTTATTTTATTCTCAATTCTATTTATGGATTTATCTATTTTCCTATTGAGAAACCGTCCTTCCCTACTAAGTGGAGGTAATCCTACTTGTTCGTCACCCGATATTTCACCTTCTGACATATTGGCTATATATGCACTGTCTACACACGTAAAATAACCTTTTGAACACTGTTCACTGTCACACACCAATATTGCCTACGTGAAATTGATCATCGGATGTTTTAATTTAAATTTATGCAGCTCCGTGATAGGTGAGATGTTACTCGCAGCCACACCAACTGCCGCCTGCGTTGCACCGGATGATGCCGATGCCGGTGTGTCTGCTCTCTCTCGCAGACGCTGCCGACGACCCCAAATGCTTTGTCACCAGCGGCCTTTCTCGATTGCACTGCGCACCGTAATCACCCACGACAGCGTCGTAACGATGCCACAGAGATGACTGCTCACAGCTGCTGGACTGGGCCTGTTAAGTTTAAAAGAGAAAAGGTGTCGGGAACAGCAAGGTGCTGTTCACGACTGCAGCGTAGTGTCGTAGAATATCTGGGTGACCGTTCTCCAAGGCTGCCCCCGTCGTCAACCAGACCTCTTGTTGATGGAGTGACACAGGCTGCTTCTTCCTCCGCGTCTGTGTGCCAAATTTCTTCTTCGAATGGCACACAAGTCCTTTATCATCGGTCGCCACGTGCGGCGGAACGACCTCTTCGTGCGTGTGCTAAAACCTTATCTTCAAACGCACTCGTCCTGTATGATTAGGGTTGAATGTGGCCGTGTCAGACTTCGTAATCCTTGAGGTGTCCACTCGCCCATAAAAAGTTATATAAAATAAAAAATATGTTCATGTAAAATCTTTATACGTTGCAATATTTCAAAATCAGATTCTTGCGCCGAGGGAAGAATTCTTTAACAGTCACTCTTCTTAAAATATTTCTAAGTTCTCTCATAGATAAGACGGTCAAAAGAAATTCTTCAGTTTGTGGTCGTTGCTATAGCCACAGATAAAAAAAATTTCTTCAATGATTATCGATCGACGTATATGATCGATTAACCACAGTTATAAAAGAAACGTTTATCGAAGTCTTCTTGACGTAACCTTTCCACCAATGAAAATTCATAAAAATCTTCCTTCAGATTGAAGAATATTTAAATTAAATCATCTGCTCATTTCATTAATATATTATTCATCGTAAAATAATTCTTCATAAATGATGTACTCTGACACTTTCTTCAAGTTTAAACACAATGACATTTATTGCTTTCTCTGATTTTACATATGTAGTCATTGACAGACAAAAGGGAAATGACTTTTAAAATTTATTGTTTTAATATGAAATGTCGATAATAATGTCAACTCTTGCGACGACAACCGCAGAGATCAACATCTTCTTGCCTCGTGGCCGTCGACCCGCGACTTGATGTGGCCGGATATTTACTCCTTGGAATCGGCGTCAAAGATGTTGCCCTCGTAGGTTGACTCGCCTCACAGCACATGAAACGTAAGAAGAAACATACAAAAAAACTTCTTTAAGCATCATATAACATTAAAAATTTTCATAAAATTACTTAAGGACACAAATATAAGTAAGTTATCCTGCACAAACTGAGCTGACATGAGATAAGTAGCGGAGACAATAATCCGTCCCACTACACTCGTTCTGTTGTGTACGTTATGTGTGCCCCGTAGCCGTCTTGGCGTGTAATCGTGCCGCCACCGAAGTCCCACTGCGCCGACTGCTGACGAAGTCCTCGCCCGTCCGATTCGGACAGCAGTCCGTCGTGTAGACGTCCGATGCCGCGTCTGCTATCGCTCCGCCCTAGTAAGTGCATCCCCAGCCCACGCCGGGATCGCAGACCGTCCAGCGCGTTCTGCCTGGTTCCCAACCCGCCGCAGCACATCCCACCGCCGTTTCGGGAGCCACGTCCGCCGACGCCGTTGCCCTGCTACAGTTCTGAAGGACTTAGGTGACATTAAAAGTCGTTATGTCGTGCCTACCCGCTACTACTGAATCCTCCACTATCATTTTCACCACCCCTCCCATGCCACCACCACCATCTCCTGGAGTACCTCCTAACACGCTCACTTCCTTCCTCATCCTCATCTCATGTAACCCTCTCCTCTGCCCCCTCACAGACTGGTGTCGTCCCCCAGACACTAACCTCTTCCACCGCCCCTCCACCCTCGATCACTTCCTCCCCTCACCGACCCCTGTGCTTCCTATGCCACAGCTTGCACCCGGCAGGCTGACGTCGACTCCTCTCTCTCATAACCCCACGAAGACGCCACAGCCGAAGGGCCAGCCACGCGCCACGTTCCTGTGTCCCCTGTTCCCCTTCCAACCCCCCCCCCAAGGAAATAAAAGAGCATCCACAGCCACCTCCTCAGCCACCAAAAAGGCTCCTGATTCTCTCGCCACCGACACTCTGGTTCGAATGGAACCTGCCCCCTCCCCGATGCCCAGCCAGCACATTCTCCCCAGCTACCTCTCATCCCGTCGCAACCCCCTGCTCTCCACAATTTCATCCTAACTAACCCTGACCCTTAGACACCTGTGCCCTCACTCTTCTCTTCCGTCAGTATATCCGTTCCGTACCCACCTCTCAAATCATACCCTGGAAGGATCCTCTCCTCCTAAATTCCCCTGACCCCAGTCTCCACAACCTTATCCTCAACAAAATTCTCCGCATCCCGTTTTGTTTCCACACTACCCTAGTATGCCCCTCGCCCTCTTGCCTGTTGTCGACAACCCCTTCCCCCCAACCGTCAGCATACCACCACCATGATCAGCAAGAGCAGCCTGGGGATCACAGAGGCGGAGGTTTTGGAGGAGCTCTGGCGGGATCATTGCCCATCCATATGGTCCACCCATCACATTAACAATATGTTGGGCCCGACCTTCATAGTGCACGGTTTCACTGAAGATTCGCCTTCAATTAACCATATTCTTCACTACGGGACCCTCATTTACACCCATCTTAATAAGGTCAAACCCCTTTCCCACCCCCACCCCCCCAAGATCCCCACCAATCTTACCATTGTCCCCACTGCCTCACATACAACGACCACCTCACCGAAAACTGCCGTCTCCCTCCTGTCTGTCCGCCCCATGCAGCGAGGCTCACCCCAACTTCTCCTACAAATTAAAATCCCGCCCTTCTCCTACCAAAGAAGAATTCACTGTCCCTGTCTGTCCCACTGATACTCCTATCGCTGCCAGTAATTTCTTGTGCGCTCCCCTACCGCAGAGGATATCATCAGCTACTTAACCATTGTCCTCCTGAATATTCACCCAGTCCAACACCTCCACGTCCTTCACTGTCTCCCTTGCTGTCCACTCCCATTTCAAAATAGAGTTTCAAGCCATTACATCTCAAAACTATACCCACTTCCTATTTTCCTGCACTGACCGCCAGCAAACCCTAGTTTAATCCTTCTTCCTCTCCTCTTTTCCCTCTCTCATATTATGGTGCAGCAACAACTTACTGTTTTATTCTCAAACATTCGCTCCCTCCTCAGCAACAAACTCCTACTCTTGAATATACTCCAAAATGTTCAAATGTTTGTATAGTCTATGGGACTTAACTATGGGGTCATCAGTCCCTAAGCTTACAAAATACTTATGAACTACCTAAGACTAAGGACGGCACAAATATCCATGCCCGAGGGGGGATTCGAACCCCCGACCGTAGTGGCCGTGGAGACCGTGACTGGAGCGCCTTAGTCCCCTCGGCTACCGCGGCCGGCGATTATACTCCCACAACACCTGTGGATGCCTTCCTTCTTAATGAAACCTTTCTCCTCCTTCACAAACAAATCAGCACCATGTTGATAGTACCTTCTCGACCTATGTGATTGCTGCCGACTTCAATATCCATTTCAGCACTCCGCTGGTGGAATCAGTATCTTCCCGCCATTAGTGGCAATGTCGACCCCCTTCCTCGCTATACCCACCCTTGTGGCAACACAACTCCTGACGTCGTCATCGTGTCACCCAATCTCCTGGGGCGTATCACTGCCGAAGTCCTTGACCCCATATGCAGTGACCACGATCCGATTCTCCTCATCTTCACCTAGCATGTCCGTCGCCCTCCGAATCCTCGCCCACCCTCAGCAACTAAACTCGTCCACGACTACTCCCCAGCAGAATGGGATGCCTTTCGCCTCTCTATCAGGGCGAAAGCCACTCTCTGCCCATCAACTTTCCTGATTATATCGACTAAGCCACCTCCTTCCTTCAGCAGACCTTGCCTGATATCTTCCATTCTAGATATACATCTACATGAGATATTCTGCAAATCACATTTAAGTGCCTGTCAGAGGGTTCATCGAACCACCGTTATACTATTTTATCTCCCATTCCATCTTCGAATGGCACTCGGGAAGAGAGAACATCTGAATCTCTCCGTTCGAGCTCTGGTTCTCGTATTTTATACTGATGATCATTTCTACATATGTAAGTTGGAGTCAACAATATATTTTCGCATTCGGAAGAGAATGTTGGCGATTGGAGTTTCAAAAGTAGACCACTCTGCAGCGATAAGCGATAAGCGCAATGCGGAACGAGCTGCCCTTCTTCGGATTCTTGTGATGTCCTCCATCAAACCCAGCTAATAAGGATCCCACACTGGGCAACAATACTCCAAAATAGGACGGAAAAGCGTAGTGTATGCAGTTTCTTTAGTAGTTCTGTTGCATCTATTATGGGTTCTGCCAATAAAACGCAGTCTCTCGATCGCCATTGCCACGACATTATCTACGTGTTGTTTCCAATTTCAGTCTGAAGTAATAGTAATTCCTAAGTATTTTGTAGAGTTTACGGCCTTCGCTTTTCATTGATTTATCTTGTAAACAAAGATTAACGGATTTCTTTTTGTACTAATGTGGAGAACTGCGCATTATTTAGAGTCAATTGAGTTGGTTTTGTTCTTTAGAAGATTTTACTAGACTGTAAATGACGGCGTCATCTGCAAACAACCTAGGAGAGCTACTTAGATTTTTCCCTAAATCGTTTATGTAAATAAGGAACAGCAGAGGACCAATAACACTACCCTGTGCAACGTCCGATATCACCTCTGTTTTAGTTGATGCCTCACCATCGATTACTACAAACTGTGTCCTCTGTCAGAAAATCCCCATACCAGTCACAAATTTGGGGCGATACACCATAACCACAAATATGATTAAAAGCCGTTTGTGAGGTACGGTGTCAAAAGCATTCTGGAAATCAAAAAATACGTAATCGATTTGCGAACCTTTGTCGATAGCGCCCATCACTTCATGTGAATAAAGAACTAGTTGCGTTTCGCATGAACGATATTTTCTTAATCCGTGTTGACCTTAGGCCAATAGATCATTCTGTTCCAGATAATTCATAATATTTGAATAAAGGATATATTCCAAAACCCTGCTGTAAATTGACGTCGTTGAAATAGGCATGTAGTTTAATGGGTTACTCCTGCTGCCTTTCTTGAAGATAGGTAAGACCTGTGCAACTTTTCAGTCTTTTGGTACAGATCCTTGTTTGAGAGAGTGGTTGTATATGGCTGTTAAGGACCTACCGCTTCAGCATAATAGATAGAAATCTAATTGGTATACACTCCGGACCAGAAGACTTGTTCTTGCTAAATGATTTTACTTGCTTCACTACTCCAATGATATCTACTTCTACATTACTCATTACGGCCTCTGTTCGTAATTAGAAATCTGGAATATTGGTTTCGTCTTCTTTGGTGAATGAGTTTCCAAAAGCTATGTTTAGTAACTCTGCTTTAGTAGCGCTGTCTTCGCCAGGATCAATATTACTATCATGTAGTGAGGGTATTGTTTGTGTTTTGCCCCTAGTATATTTAACATATGACCAAAATCTTTTAGGGTTCTCAGTCAAATTTCAAGGAGTAGTTTCGTTGTGATAAATGTTGTAGGCATCTCGCATTGAAGTCCTCGCTAAATTTCGAACTTCTGTGTAGGATCACCAATCCTGGGGATTTTGTGCTCGATTAAATTTAGCATCCTTTTCCGATGCTTATTCATCAGTGTCCTGGCCTGTTTTGTGTACCAATGCAGATAAACTTCTTTTATTAATTTATTTGGTATAAAACTGTCAATTGCTGTCGATACCACTTCTTTGAATTTACGCCACATCCGGTCTACATCTACGTTTAATGTTAGTAAAGAGTGGAAGCTGTCTTTCAAGAAGCAATGTATTTTATTTCTATCTGCTTTTCTGAACAAATATACTTTTCGTTTAATTTTGGTAACTTAGGGATTTTCGATATTCAATCTCGCTACGACAACACTTTGTTCACTAATACATATATCCGTTTGATGCTCGTTATGAGCTCAGGATTATTTGTTGCTAAGAGATCAAGTGTGTTTTCACATCCATTTACAATTCTAGTTGGCTCATGAACCAATTGTTCGAAGTAATTCTCATAGAATTCGTTGAGTTAAATTTCACACGATTTTTTATGCGTTCCTTCTGATTTGAAAATATAATTTAGCCAATCAATTGAAGATAAATTAAAATCACCGCCTACTACTATCGTATGAGTCGGGTACCTTTTTGTAATTTGACTCATGTTTTCTTTGAACCTTTCTGCTACCATATCGTCAGAGTCGGGAGGCCGGTAAAGGCTGCCAATTATTAACATCTTAAGATTTTCAGGTACAACCTCTACCCATAATAGCTCACAGGAACTATCAAATTCAACTTCGCTACACGAAATACTACTTTTTACGGCATCAAACACGCCTCCGATTATTTTGTTTAATCTCTTACTGCTGAACTTATTTATGGCGTGAGCCAACTTCCACTGCCTACAATGATGTGTGTTTCTGTGCTTTCTTTTAACGCTTGGAGTTCTGGTACTTTCCCGACACAGCTACGAAAATTTACAACTCCTATACCGATAGTTCCTAGATCCGCATTTCTTCTGTGATCCGCATACACACTTTGACATTGCCCATTTTGTTTTTTCCAGAAGCCCTCTATCCTAAAATATCGCCCACTCCACGCCACACAGGCCCTGATACCCGTGTAGCCGAGCCGCTACCTGCGTATAGTGGACTACTGACCTATTCAGCGGAACCCAGAAACCCACTTGGCCAAGGGGACTGCGGCGCACCAGTCACGGTCTGCACGGCCACTACGGTCGGGGGTTTGAATCCCCCCCTCGGGCACGGATATTTGTGCCGTCCTTAGTGTTAGCTAGTTCATAAGTAATTTGTAAGTTTAGAGACTGATGACCTCGTAGTTAAGTCCCATAAGCTATACAAACATTTGAAACCCACCACCCGATGGCGCAAGTCAAGGAATGTGCAGCCTACGCGGTCGCAGAACCATCTGAGCCTCTGATTCAGATCCTCCACTCGACTCAGTACCAGAGGTGCACAGTCGGTCCTGTCAACTATGCTGCAGATGGTGATCTCTACTTTCATCTTCAAGCAAGACTGGCAGTCTTTACCACTTCAGATAGCCGCTCAAAACGTGAGAGAATCTCTTCAGATCCGAAGCGTCACACATTGATATCGGCCACCTGCAGTTGGCTGCACCCCGTACCCTTCATGGCATCTGGGTATCCCACATCCACACCAAATCTGTTCAGCTACAACGCCTCACCATCCCTCCACTGGCTGTCCTCCTCCTATAGGAATCCCACCATACCTACCGTTCATTTCTCCATACCCATGACCGGTATACACTCCTCTTCCACCAGCAACTCCAGCGACACATTTGCAGCTTACTGACTGCCCAAAAACGCCAGACATGACTCAATTCCCACCTCCCCGTCAAATTGTCTCGGTATTGTAAGCCTTCCACCGCCTATCTGGCTCGAACGTCGAACCCACCTACCTACTTCTCCACCTATACAACCCCTTCCTGATAATTCTAGTAAGGCTAATCAATCTTTCCTCTCTGATGTCATTTCCTTCAACAACAATCCTAATTTGCTCCCAGATGTCCATATGAGACGAATGTCTCCATCCCATCCCTGGACCACATCCTCCCTCAGACCTTATCACCCCAATCACTGAACACATACTGAGCACCAAACGAAACACGGCTCTTGGCCACGATCGCATCACCTACCGCTACTTCAAGAAATGTCCCCTCCCTCTCCTCATCACCGTTGCTACCCTCTATACAACCATCGTCTACACTGGCTACTACACCCACCTGTGGAAAGTTTCCCAAGTCCTCATGTTCCTAAAACGTAACTAACCCCCCTCCGATGCTTCCTCCTAACATCCCATTTGCCTCATCCAGGTTTCAGCAAGATCTTCGAATCCACCCTATACCGCTCCACTGACGACCAACCCCTCCGCCTTACCCAACTCCTAGCCCTCCAGCTCAATTCCCATCGCTCTCCCATCTTAGTATCCCTAGACCTCAAACGGGCCTATGATCGGGTCCGGCATTCCGGCCTGCGGTTTGAACTCCAAACGTGTTCCCATCAACTTTGATCAGGTCGTTACCCTTACTCTCTGAATGCCCTACTGATGTTACTGTCTGCAACACTGATTCCCCTCCTTTATCTCCTGTATACCGCAGATAGAGTTTGTGACACTTGCGGGGAGTGACACTTGCGCGGAAAGGGAATTTGTAGACACTTGCGCGGAGACCCGGACGCTGAGGTAGTGAACAGGGTGTTCCAGAAGTAGGGATACACCAACCCTACTCCACGCCCTCCAGCCGCTACCTGTGCCGTATTCAGGGAAAGGCCCACCGAGCGAGGTGGAGCTGTAGTAACGGCCCGGAGATATCACAGCCTCATTCAACAGGAATATAACACGTCATATAAATATCACTCGATTTACAAAACAGCACCATGTGAAGATGAATGTGATGAAATCGGAATTGAGCGCAACCGTTGCTAACTACAATTTCGGATTTACTGCATTTTGAGTCACAATTCGCATCTATATTCCCATTTATCGCAAATGCGAATTTTTCCTGTCCCTAGTAATACCTCTAAAAATAAACAGTTGATCAAGGCACTAAAAGCAAGGGCAGATCTTTGGGCGTATTACTACAAATAACTAAAACACAATTTGATCGTGGAATTATATACAATCTCATTATAAAGGTTTTTTTTAGGTGGTTTTGAGCAGCTTTTAAATATGTTAGGTATAGCATTATGAAATATAGACAGCTACACCTTATGTTTATTATGAGATATCGATTTCGGCTAATTTCAGGTCATCTTCAAGTCTCAAACAACAGGTGTTACTTATGCATTTTTCCAGTGGTACTCATAACCTTTAACTGTTTATACACGAGGTCTAACGTTGTTAGTCGCGTTAGCGATGAAAACAGAACCCAGAATCTTTGCGTCTAAATGATACATACATTGGTGTGATGTCTTATTTCGAAAGAACAAACATCACACCAATACATATATAGCTCTCGGTAAAGTGGAACGGTACGATGTCGTTACGTAGCACAGCACGGCGACTGGAAACGCAGGAGAAGTACAAACAACGTTCTCTCCTCAGAGGTATGATTCTAATTAGGTTCGACGTAGACTTCGACAACATACAGTCTACACGGCGAAGATTACACCAAAAAATTTAACGTTTCGTCTACTTTGGCGATAGCAACCAAATTTTAAAATCGTGTCTACTATGTAAAGATTTAGCTACACAAAACGCTTCAAGTCCATAACTTCACTGGTTTTCGAGTTCTCAATTTTTAATATGTTTTTAATGTTATTACATAAAAAACAAATTTGGGCCTCACACTACAATTTTCATATGGCAGATTTTGTAGGTACATTCACAAGACATAATTCAACGGTTCTGTGCATTCATTTTATGAGAAATACCAATCATTTGTTTTCAGTGTTTATTTCAAATTTCTACATTTAAGTTTCTTTAATTATTAGTACTTAAATGTGGTGATGAAATAAATAAATTACGTGTATCTGTGTAGTCTTATGCGGCCAAACTACTTAGGTCATCGGTCGCTAGACTTACACTACTTAATCTTACTTAAAATAACGTAGGTAAAGTACAAACAAACATACCCATGTCCGAGGAAGGGCTCGAACATCCGACCGGACCGGCCGCGCAATTTGTGACACAAATTACATGTTTGATAATATCAATTTAATGCATAGAAGTATGAAATCACGTCAAGACTACTTCCTGCAAAAATTTCGACAAAAAAAGTTGGCACTGAGTTTAGAAAAACAAAATTCTGGTATATTAACATTTTATCAAAAAATGAATGTTACTACAAGAGATACAGCCATTCAAATTTACGGGCACCATAACGTATTCCCTTCCTGAGTAAATGAGCTGCTTCTTGTAGTTTCAACACCTTTTTCTTGAATGTTCTGAATATAAATCTTCACAAAGACTTCTGAGGAGGAGAGTGATACGGATATCTGATTGTAAACCACTGCCTATTACCTTAGACCTTTTTGACTGTACTGAACAGGAGTTCCGCGTATTCCGTAATTTATATTTATACAATTAACAGGCAATGTAATTTATAACCAACTATTGACCGTCAATTTCGCTTCATTTTTCCTAGAAGTCTTGCAACTTGTTTCTCCCTGTTGGTTTATGCCAAGTTCGGAGTAAAAATGGTTCTATATGACGGTGATGGAAAATAGAATTTATCTTTAGCATTTTTCGGTGTGTGACATTCCCTTACACATTCGGTATTTCATACATCTCTTAGATGTATTTCTAATTCGAATACAGCCAAATCGTTTTGGGGTCTACGAATAAACGCTTCAAGTATGTAAAATACTCATTGACTTATTATTAACGTTTTTTAATTGAAGGTTTTTGGTTGCGTCTCCTCAGTGCAGGATGCCTAATATATTTATTGCTTGCGCAGGTGTCTTGATATGCTTAGTGTTCTGAATAATATGCTTTTAGGAGGTATGACTGTGGAAAGTCATCGTCTTGTAGTAGCAAACAATGTCTTAATAACTCTCCAAACATTATCAATATTAAAATACCTTTTTGTTTTCAGGAGGAACACTCAACGAATTCATATGTAGTTAGAACAAGTTACTATAGTGCTCTTCAGCTTTGAAAGGGTTGTGCAATTTCACTGAGTTTCGTGTTATGTTGACAGTGTGGAAACTTGACAACAGCAGTGCTAGACTTCTTGGTGTGCCTGTACTCAGGAAAAGCCATTAGCCGCCCCAAGGGTCCCGGGTTCCGCGCAAGTGTCACTCCGCGCAAGTGTTCCAACCCGCCGCAGATATGCCCAAGACCCCCCCCCCCCCCCCACCCGATACGCCTCTTGCAATATTGCCGCGGGAGACAACGAACACCAACTGCCGGCGTGGCGCAGGGGATAGCGTCACGGACTGCGGAGCAGAAGGTCGCCGGTTCAATCCCGCCCACCGGCAAAAATTTATTTCTTTGTAATTTACAATTCCAGAACGTTCTACATCTTTCTTATGTTCACTTGTAAATTCTACTTGTTTCTTATGTTAACTGTTCTAATTTCTGGTAAATTCTGTCTGTGTGTAAATAGCAGAGCACTCTGCCTGAGAGGCAGTCAGTGCTGCGTGTATGTTGAGTTCGTAATAAACGTGCTTTCAGTATAAGTGCTGTGATTAGTTGCCTTCGAAGTCAAGCCTATTTCCATTGCAACGTGACATTGTTTGGTGGAGGCGCCGGGTACACTGTGCAACAGCTGCATCACCGTGGCTCCGATTAGGCAACGTAAAAGCCGTCGCTTACACGGACTGGAACCGAAATACAAGGGATACACAGAGTACATCCTTCCAAAAGTCCGTATTATCAGAAGAACGATGGAGACAAAACCAGCAATAAGCCAGCTGCACATCAGACACCTGTCGGTATTCTCTGGAGATGCTGGACAGGATCCCAACAAATGGCTAAAAGGGTTCGACCGGGTCGCCAAGTACAACAGGTGGGACCATACGATGTGCTTGGCCAACGTTTATTTCTACCTGGACGGAACAGCCCAACAATGGTTCGAAAACAACGAAGACAAGTTGAATGACTGGGAGACGTTCCAGGAGGAACTTAAGAAGACGTTTGGAGACAGCGACAAATCCGCTCGGCGGAAGAACAACTGAAGAACCGGGCCCAACGACATGGTGAACCGACGCAATCCTACATTCAGAGTGTTTTGGCCCTGTGTAACGTAGTCAATCCGAACATGACTGAAGCGGACAAAATCACGCACCTGATGAAGGGAATAGCAGAAGTAGTGGGACAATGGGCATTGACGCACAGTGACCTTGAACTTTCGGCCGTCGAAGATAGGGTCATTGACCCCTCCTCCCTCGGCCAATTGCCTGACCGCAGATCAAAGGATACCGCCACAGGATGATTGATAGGTCTTCCTGGAAGAACGAAAGATGATTGACAGTTTACATTTAGGTCCTTTTGATTCGCTACTTGTCCGACTGCTTATCAAAGGATGCCGCCACAGGATGATTGATAGGTCTTCCTGGAAGAACGAAAGATGATTGACAGGTTGCAACACCTCCCTCGGCCACACACGACGCCCCGCCCCCCCCCCCCCCCGCCCCCCGCCCCCCGCCCCCCCCTCCACCCCTCGGTGCCGCCACCAGACAAGTGGCACCTCCGACAGGTCCAGACCTGTAGACCCCTCGACATGTCTGTACTCGCACCCTGGACCACACACCTGGCCGGTTCGATGCCCCCCTCCACCCCTCGGCACCGCCACCAGACAGGCGGCACCTCCGACAGGTCCAGACCTGTAGACCCCTCGACATGTCTGTACTCGCACCCGCGACCCCTACTCGCTCGGCCGATTGCCGGACCGCCGCCTCCGCCGCCGACAGATGCTACCCCCCTCCTACTCCTCCACGCTAGCGACCGGTTCTCAAAGGACGCCGCCACCCGCCCTACCCGCGAGAACAAACAATACCGCGACGATTGTCTTGACCGCACCGACACCGCCCCCACAGGCCGAACCCTGCTCTCTTTTTACGGCGACCGCGCTCCGACAGGTCAGCAGCCAATTACATTGCATATTTATTATTATTAAGCGCGCCGCAGCGATCCGTACGCCAGATCTCGATTTATGTAACAACAACAATTTCCGCCGTTTATTATTATTATTCTTGGAAAAAAATAAAGCTACCATAGTGTTCTTCGTATGCGTTAGAACAGAAATGCTTAGTTGGTCTCGTATACTACAGCATGTAGTATTAAATATTAAAACTCGTATGCAAAATTTGCAAGTAAGAATTTACACTCCCATCTCTAACCACGCTCTTCGCATAGACTACAGCCGACAGAAGTGTTTAATAATAATAACAGCGCAGGTTACGGTAACGAACGCCACAAACTTACGTATCCATCTTAACATATACTCTTTCGATATAAAGAAACAATTCTAACGAAAAGAAAAGAAATGGTCCGTTTTCGGAATTCGACCGCAACCTTAGATCTATAAATGTATCTCTTCGTTTAGACGATGCAAGCAACAGCCATCGAACGGAATGTAACTTCTATGCCAACAACTCTTTCGATAAAACAGCAACAGCGGCAGCAGCAGAAGACGGTATATTGTTTATACAAAAATTCCAAATAACGAAAATCGGCAATGACATCTAGCACAACGTCTCTAAATATACATCTGCAAAGCACCGTTAAACTCGTATGCAAAATTTGCAAGTAAGAATTTACATTCCCATCTCTCTCCAGCCGTGTTTAATAATAATAGCGCAGGTTAGATAATAAACGCCACAAACTTACGTATCCATCTTAACATAAACTCTTTCGATATACAAAAACAATTCTAACCAGAGCCAATTAACGAAAAGAAAAGAAATGGTCCGTTTCGGAACTCGACCACAACCTTGCATCTATAAATGTATCTCTTCGTTTAGACGATGCAAGCAGTAGCCATCGAACTGGATGTAACTTGTATGCCAACCACTCTTTCGATAAAACAGCAACAACAGCGGCAAGCAGCAGAATACGACATAGTGTTTATACAAAAATTCCAAATAACGGAAATCGGCAATGACATTTAGCACAAAGTCTCTAAATAAACATCTGCAAGCACCGTTAACAATCGTCCAGAACGCAGAGCGCTCTCTCGGCAGACTACATAAAAGAAACATATGCTAAGTGTTTAAACAAAAACACCTAAGTTACATCTCCAAATGATCAAAACCTTCTATGCAGACGCACCATTCTGACAAGGATAGCTCGCAATGCATTTATTTAATGGACTTGAGCCATGCCGAAAGTTCCGAAATTTAACACTCTCTCTCTCTTTAGCGATCTTGCCCTGTTACGTTTCCTTCTTCTTAGATCGAGGTATAACTGCGCATTCCGAGAGTTCGGGTATTTTAATTTTACCTCTTATTTCCTTGCTACAGCAGTACACATCCCATCTAAGAAATCTCTATGTCCTGTTACGATGCAAACTACATTTATCTGACACCGATATTCCAGCGCCCCAGAAGACATTTAATCCCTATTGTGCAACGGAGAGTCGAAATAAAAGAAAAATACGTGAAATAATTTACCGATTCCGACCGTCTACACTAAAACTTTTCGAAATTATTGGCCTAACAACACCCTTATTCGACAATACAGCAACCACAGAACCGAAGTTACCTGCCCAATGCAACACAGATTTCCAGCTCGACCCGCCCTTTACCCACAAAATTCCTACTCCGAACTAAGATTTATTATTTTAATTACAAGTAGATGTCCACCGCAAACGAAGACGCTAACCTACACGCCACAACACATGATTCTATATAGGACATGGAGTGTTTACAATTTTTGTTTTGTTTATTACAGTACAACTGAGTACATGCAACGTAATGTTCGCAAACACTTATATCGCAACCAACTCCCGCACACTTCGATCATAACCTGCTCTCTAAGGAATGGATGGGAGTCACACACAGTACATACACGTTTGTCGTGTGTTCCGCTAATTTCGGTCAATACAACGATGCGAGACCAATCCCCCCGCTTGTTTACTGTAAAAGCAAATATTTTTCCCCACACTATCTGTTTAAACCGGGCTTGCACATATACAATAGCCTCCTTTTAAAAGCATGTGTCTTCGCCATATAACCCAGTTTTCGTTTATCCTTCTTCTTCTTCTTCTTAGGACTTGTGGAATAACGTAGACGATATCTACGTCTGTGGATAATAAAGTCCTGGAATGCTAAAAAAAAATATAGTTCCTTTCTCGACTCTACAAGTACTTTACAGTCGAAACTAAAAAAAAACATAATGTCCGAGAGAGCGGTCAATTTTCTGGTACTCTTAATACCCAAGTATCAAATCTAAAAGCGTTTGCACAGTACAACGGCGCACTTTGTAAATACCGTATCTTCTCTTTTAGAACACTTAAACAATCTTCTTACACAATCCTCCATCCTGGTAATACCATCTTCTCGACCCGGCGAAAAAATAAAAGTCCTAACAATCAACTGCCTGGACTCTTTATAAAATCGATATCTTTGCTTACACCAGGGCTCATGATTTTCGACAAATTTATTTTGGTTCTACAATTCGACGCCAACCACGTTAAGCAGTCGTTTCCTCGCCCGCAACCACTTTGATATTGCTCCTTCCATCCGAAAGTCATGCTCGGACACAAACGCCACTCGGTTAAAGTATTGTCCAAAAATCCAGGAGATAGAAGCCATCTACACGAAGCTGCTGCTGTAGTATAGATGGGAGCGCCTCCATTAAGAAACATCGATTAGCTGCAGTTTATAAGATATATACCCACAAGACGTATATATTTCCCCGTGTATTCCAGAAATAGTAACTTCGTCTTATCTCCAACGTTTGCAGTATCGAACTTGCGGAATTTACTACACTCACACACACACGCGTACTCCATTGGCTACAACTAGCGCACTTTAAGTTACCAAACTGTAGGAGTTTTATAAAACACGTTGATTTTCGACGAAAGAATTATGATTTACCGCAGCAGGCATATCCGCTACGTAAACGCGTTGCACACCAGCCATAAAGCAGCCAACACTAGCATATGATTAAACAGGCGATGCTTCGACGAAAGATCAATGCACCACCAAAGTCGGCTTTCTTTAGAGCTTTACCGTGACGTATATATTTAGGGTAGATCAACACTTTTTACTTACATTCCGTCCAATATAGCCTACAACACTCTCTGTAAGCGCCAAACATTTCCAACACAGTAACAGAAGTACACCTACAGTCAACACGAACCTATAACAACAAACGAATCTAGCCATTCCAACTCGATTTTTGTCCCAAATAGCATGCTGCAAGCTATGTATACGTTCGTAACAACCCAGACAGAGCTATCCTTACATCCGTCACTAACCCAGTACCAACTCTAAACAAGTTACCACAGATGGTGTTATAGCCGTGATCTGTAACAGACAAGATCTCCCAGACACACAGCGTTTTAATAATGTTTCGATCTCGCTCTCTGTCTCTCCACCCAATAACTACGTTGGTTACTTGACTTGTCTCTAACATCCAACCACAACTTTGTTTCCAATGCATAGCCCGGCAGACAATATTTCTGGAACGCTCTCTATCAGCCAATACCTCGAGCATTCGCGCACAAATCACCATCGTATTACACTGCTTCTAACAAATTATTACTCTCGATAAACATCTGTAAAAAAATGATCGACGTACACGCACAGAACAGCTAACAAGAAAAGATCTAGATCAAAGCCAAGTTCTTATAATCCTTACAAGCAGCAGCGCAAAATAGTCTACACCATTTCGAACTAATGCAACACCAGATTTTTTTAACGATCTCCAAGAGCAATCCTTTAGAGACTAAACATACGATTAAATGCACCTCCAATGTAGGTAACTAATCCTCTAACTCGATGCTTATCGACCAAAGAACATTAATTTACCACTGCAATCATCTCCGATACGCTACCCAGAGAAGTCCATTCGTAAACACAGCTAAAAGAAGATATAAATGCCCCACATCCATGCTACGAAGTATCTATATGTATTTCCACAATTGTGGACCACATCTGCGTTGCATCGTATCGCACGACTAAACAGTTGAAAATAGGTACTTCGCGCAAGCTAGCATGCATGCATAATCACATTCCATGTTATTTCTGGCTGTAGGCGAGTGCGGACCTGTTGACTCATCGTAGACGCCGGTTTGGAGCGTGTGTACGTCCTATACATGTAAACATACCTGTCCACGCTCGCACCTGACCCGGAGAAGTTTTCGGTTTAATTTTTCCTGGCCGCACCAGATTCCGAATACAAGAGAGCTATTTTCGCGAAGATAGATTTCCTCGCAGCTGACGCAAGCGATGTTTTTACCGTACGAGCAGTCGTTAAACTTTTATACGCAGATACATATACAGACAGTAGGATGTGCGCAAATTTGCGATGTAGCTCTTACAGAAACGAAACATAGTTTTTTTAGAAATTCGATAAGAAGAAGAAGAACGAAATTTATACAAGATGAACCAATGTGCAATAAGTCAAACCCCATTCCATGCAGCAATGTACCGAGCAACGTCGATTTAAACGAACGCTTTGCTTAACTGTGGAATAGAACAACACAGAATTACACCTCCCTAACAGATACTTTACCGAGGAGTTACTGCTCTTTGCTAACAAGAAACATGTCTTCTGGTATCTTCTCCTAAACCCTATAAGACCGAAACTTTCTACTCGAGAAGCTAGACACAGAATACAATTGTTCTTTATTATGTTCTCGAACTCCATTACGTATCTTCGTTTCCTCCTGCACCTTCGGGCAATGCTTCTAGACGAGAACAATCGTGTATTTTAACTTTTCCCATTATTTCCTGGTTATAGCACTATGCGTCGCTATGTGTGTACGTTACCAATTCCTGTAGTAATTTCCGTATGGAACACTAGGTTTTACGATTATTGCAAACGATTGCTTGTTATTCCATCCGTTTTTAACTCTGCAAATGACTGTCCCCAGTCCACCACATTTGGATGCAATGTAGTCCCTTCTCCAAACGATAATGCAATACGTTTTTCGTGTCTTCCGCTGTTTTCGGCCAGTACACCGACGCGTGACCAATCTCCCTGACTGTTTACTGTAAAAAGCAAATATTTTATAAGTCCCAGTCGTAACCAGATTTCTCCACACCCTCCGTTTAAGCCGGGCTTACACATATACCATAGCTTCGTCTTTCTCCAGAATTAGTTTGTACTCGTCCTTTATGGCAGTTGCTTTAGCCATATATTCTAGCTTCCTTCTCTTGGTCTCGATATCCGCCATTTCCAGCTTTCTTTTCGCGCACATAAGACATTAACTGCACGTAGCGATGTAATTTCTTTAATGAGGGATGGCTTAAGCCTGTGTGATACATTTACTCTTTTCGCTGGGCTTGCAGAATGACATTGTTTGTAGGTACCAGACCTAATTCGGCGATATCTATATCTGGAGGCAGTGTGGAGAACAATGTTCTGGACTGGGAGAAGTATGTTTCCCCTGCATTAATGTAGCTTTTAAGTGTACTACTTATATCGTCTTTGCCGCTGCAAGTATTACGAATCTCCACCTAATTTACAGGTAAACAATGGAAACTAAAAGCTGATAGAACGTAACGTACAAGCTTTTATCGATCTGGAAGGTTTAACCTGTACACCGATCAATTTTCGGGTATTTTTATTACCCCAGTACACAAATTGCAGGACACTATTAAACACTACAAAGCATCTGTTGTCCCAGATGTTTGTTATTCGCCCCCCACATGGTGGAGAAACACTTTGCAGATACCGTTTAAAAAACTTAAAGAGTCTTGCACAAGATCAAAAACACTCTCCATCCGGTAATCGTATATTGTAATACCCCTGTTCTCGACCCAACGACGAAGTAAGTGCTCAAATGCAGCAAACAGACATCTCTCTTTTTAGGGTAAATTGGGTCACGGATCACAAAATTCACACCACAACCAGCGGTTTTATCCCCTAGTAAGACTCCAGGACGTTCACCAAATTATGGAGAAAATATTTCCAGGCGAAGTACTAAATAACCTCCATATAGGCGAGATTCTAGATGCGTTCTTCGGGACTTGTGGTATAGAGACAGGTGCGTAGAATCGAATCCGAAGCGCAACAGCTGGGAGGACCTCCCGGCTATAGCGAAGACACACATCTGCCGCAATATATATATATATATATATATATATATATATATATAAGGGATGTCGCAGAAGCCTCCAGGTCACATCTTCGAAACGCAAAGCATGCTCCTGGATAGGTAAAATACTCTCTGATACGCTAAAGGTAGCGGAAAGGTAAAGGAAAGGTAGCGGAAAGGTGGCGGAAAGGTGGCGGAAAGGTAATGGGTAGTGGGAAGGGTAGCGGGAAGGTAGAGGATAGGTATCGGAAAGATAGCGGTACTCTACAAGTACAACGTAATATTTGTGTCTGTGTTAATACAATACGAATGCTTAGAGGTTAGGGATTCGCGCATCAGATGGTATCTTAGCTATCCAGGAGCATGCTTTGCGTTTCGAGGATGTGACCTGGAGGCTTCTGCGACCATCCCTTATATATATACATATTTTGCGGCAGATGTGTGTCTTCGCTATAGCCGGGAGGTCCTCCCAGCTGTTGCGGTTCGGATCCGATTCTACGCACCTGTCTCTATACCACAAGTCCCGAAGAACGCATCTAGAATCTCGCCTATATGGAGGTTATTTAGTACTTCGCCTGGAAATACCAGTCAAAACCATAATTTGGTGAACGTCCTGGAGTCTTACTAGGGTATAATCCGCTGGTTGTGGTGTGAAATTTGTGATCCGTGACCCGATTTACCCTAAAAAGAGAGATAGAGGTCGATTTGAGCACTTACTTCGTTTTTGGGTCGAGAACAGGAGTATTACAATATACGATTACCGGATGGAGAGTGTTTTTGATCTTGTGCAAGACTCTTTAAGTTTTTTAAACGGTATCTGCAAAGTGTTTCTCCACCATGTGGGGGGCGAATAACAAACATCTGGGACACCAGATGCTTTGTAGTGTTTAATAGTGTCCTGCAATTTGTGTACTGGTGTAATAAAAATACCCAAAAATTAATCGGTGTACAGGTTGAACCTTCCAGATCGATAGAAGCTTATACGTTACGTTCTATCAGCTTTTAGTTTCCATTGTCTACCTGTAAATTAGGTGGAGATTCGTAATACTGACAGCGGCAAAGACGATATAAGTAGTACACTTAAAAACTACATTAAAGCAGGGGAAACATACTTCTTCCAATCCAGAACATTGTTCTCCACACTGCCTCCAGATATAGATATCGCCGAATTAGATCTAGTACCTACAAACAATGTCATTCTGCAAGTCCAGCGAAAAGAGTAAATGTATCACACAGGCTTAAGCCGTCCCCATTAAAGAAATTACATCGCTACCTGCAGTTAATGTCTTCTGTGCGCGAAAAGAAAACTGGAAATGGCGGATATCGAGACCAAGAGAAGGAAGCTAGAATATATGGCTAAAGCAACTGCCATAAAGGACGAGTACAACCTAATGCTGGAGAAAGACGAAGATATGGCATAAGTGTAAGCCCGAGGGTGTGGAGAAATCTGGTTACGACTGGGACTTATAAAATATTTGCTTTTTACAGTAAACAGGCAGGGAGATTGGTCGCGCGTCGGTGTACTGACCGAAAATAGCGGAACACACGTAAAACGTATTGCATTATCGTTTGGAGAAGGGACTACATTGCATCCAAATGTCGAGGACTGGGGACAGTCATTTGCAGAGTTAAAAACGGAAGGAATAACAAGCAATCGTTTGCAATAGTCGTAAACCTAGTGCTCCATACGGAAATTACCACAGGAGTTGGTAACGTGCAGACATAGGGACGCATATTGCTATTCAGGAAATAATGGGAAAAGTTAAAATACCCGATTGTTCTCGTCTAGAAGCATTGCCCGAAGGTGCAGAGCTATAAAGGATTTGGAATGCAGGAGGAAGCGAAGATACGTAATGGAGTTCGAGAACATACCTTCCCTCTACCTTTCAAACTTGTGGCTGGAACGGTAATAGGAGACGCCGATGTGGATCTAAAACTACGAGTTAAAAAAATTACAGCGGAGAAAATTAAAGTTACACATAACAAGAATAATAAAGAACGATTTGTACTCTGTGTCTAGCTTCTCGAGTAGAAAGTTTCGGTCTTATAGGGTTTAGGAGAAGATACCAGAAAACAGGTTGCTTGTTACCAGAGAGCAGTAACTCCCTCGGTAAAGTATCTGTTAGGGAGGTGTAATTCTGTGTTGTTCTATTCTACAGCTAAGCAAAGTGTTCGTTTAAATCGATGTTGCTCGGTACATTGCTACATGGAGTGGGGTTTGACTTATTGCACATTGGTTCATCTTGTATAAATTTCGTTCTTCTTCTTATCGAATTTCTAAAAAAACTATGTTTCGTTTTTGTAGGAGCTACATCGCAAATTTGGGCTTATCCTACTGGCTGTATATGTATCTGCTTATAAAAGTTATAACGACAGCTCGCACGGTAAAAACATTGCTTGTGTCAGTTGCGAGGAAATGTATCTTCGCCAAAATAGCTCTCTTGTATTCGGAATCTGGTGCGGTCGGGAAAAATTAAACCGAAAACTTCTCCAGGTCAGGTGCGAGCGTGGACAGGTATGTTTACATGTATAGGACGTAAACACGCTCCAAACCGGAGTCTACGATGAGTCAACAGGGCCGCACTCTCCTACAGCCAGAAATAACATGGAATGTGAGTATGCATGCTAGCTTGCGCGAAGTACCTATTTCGAACTGTTTAGTCGCGCGAAACGATGCAACGCAGATATGATCCGCAATTGTGGAAATACTTATAGATACTTAGTAGCATTGATGTGGGGCATTTATATCTTCTTTTAGCTGTGTTTACGAATTGACGTCTCTCGGTAGCGTATTGGAGATGATTGCAGTGGTAAATTAATGTTCTTTGGTCGATAAGCATCGAGTTAGAGGATTAGTTACCTACGTTGGAGGTGCATTTAATCGTATGTTTAGTCTCTAAAGGATTGCTCTTGGAGATCGTTAAAAAAATCTGGTGTTGCATTAGTTCGAAATGGTGTAGACTATTTTGCGTTGCTGCTTGTAAGGATTATAAGAACTTGGCTTGGATCTAGATCTTTTTTTGTTTGCTGTTCTGTGCGTGTGCACGTCGCTCATTTTTTTACACTGTGTTACAGATGTTTATCGAGAGTAATAATTTGTTAGAAGGAGTGGAATACGATGGTGATTTGTGCGCGAATGCTCGAGGTATTGGCTGATAGAGAGCGTTCCAGAAATATTGTCTGCCGGGCTATGCATTGGAAACAAAGTTGTGGTTGGATGTTAGGGACCGGTCAGATCGAAACTTTATTAAAACGCTGTGTGTCTGGGAGATCTTGTCTGTTACTGATCGCGGTTATAACACCATCTGTGGTAACTTGTTTAGAGTTGGTACTGGGTTAGTGACGGATGTAAGGATAGCTCGGTCTGGGTTGTTACGAACGTATACATAGCTTGCACCATGCTATTTGGGACAAAAATCGAGTTGGAATGGCTAGATTCGTTTGTTGTTGTAGGTTCGTGTTGACTGCAAGGTGTAGTTCTGTTACTGTGTTGGAAATGTTTGGCGCTTACAGAGAGTGCTTTAGGCTAGATGGGACGGAATGTAAGTAAAAAGTGTCGATATACCCTAAATATATACGTCACGGTAAAGCTGTAAAGAACACTGACTTTGGTGGTGCATTGATCTTTCGTCGAAGCAACGTCTGTTTAATCGTATGCTAGTGTTGGCTACTTTACGGCTGGTGTGCAACACGTTTACGTAGCGGATATGCCTGCTGCGGTAAATCATAATTCTTTCGTCGAAAATCAACGTGTTTTATAAAACTCCTATAGTTTCGGTACTTAAAGTGCGCTAGTTGTAGCCAATGGAGTACGCGTGTGTGTGTGTGTGTGTAGTAAATTCCGCAAGTTCGATACTGCAAACGTTGGAGATAAGACGAAGTTACTATTTCTGGAATACATGGGGGAGGGGGAAATATATACGTCCTGTGGGTATATATCTTATAAACTGCAGCTAATCGATGTTTTTTAATGGAGGCGCTCCCATCTATACTACAGCAGCAGCTTCGTGTAGATGGCTTCTATCTCCTGGATTTTTGGACAATACTTTAACCGAGTGGCGTTCGTATCCGAGCATGACTTTCGGATGGGAGGAGCAATATCAAAGTGGTTGCGGGCGAGGAAACGACTGCATAACGTGGTTGGCGTCGAATTGAAGAACCAAAATAAATTTGTCGAAAAATCACGAGCCCTGGTGTAAGCAAAGATATCGATTTTATAAAGAGTCCAGGCAGTTGATTGTTAGGACTTTTATTTTTTCGCCGGGTCGAGAAGATGGTATTACCAGGATGGAGGATTGTGTAAGAAGATTGTTTAAGTGTTCTAAAAGAGAAGATACGGTATTTACAAAGTGCGCCGTTGTACTGTGCAAACGCTTTTAGATTTGATACTTGGGTATTAAGAGTACCAGAAAATTGACCGCTCTCTCGGACATTATGCTTTTTTTTTTTAGTTTCGACTGTAAAGTACTTGTAGAGTCGAGCAAGGAACTATATTTTTTTTAGCATTCCAGGACTTTATTATCCACAGACGTAGATATCGTCTACGTTATTCCACAAGTCCGAAGAAGAAGAAGAAGAAGAAGGATAAACGAAAACTGGATTATATGGCGAAGACACATGCTTTTAAAAGGAGGCTATTGTATATGTGCAAGCCCGGTTTAAACAGATAGTGTGGGGGAAAATATTTGCTTTTACAGTAAACAGGCGGGGGGATTGGTGTCGCATAGTTGTACTGGCCGAAATTAGCGGAACACTCGACAAACGTGTTTGTACTGTGTGTGACTCCCATCCATTCCTTAGAGAGCAGGTTATGATCGAAGTGTGCGGGAGTTGGTTGCGATATAAGTGTTTGCGA
Source organism: Locusta migratoria (assembly GCA_026315105.1). Lineage (NCBI taxonomy): Eukaryota > Metazoa > Arthropoda > Insecta > Orthoptera > Acrididae > Locusta > Locusta migratoria. The sequence continues at coordinate 809,958,526 of CM048744.1, read as the reverse complement.
ACATTACGTTGCATGTACTCAGTTGTACTGTAATAAACAAAACAAAAATTGTAAACACTCCATGTCCTATATAGAATCATGTGTTGTGGCGTGTAGGTTAGCGTCTTCGTTTGCGGTGGACATCTACTTGTAATTAAAATAATAAATCTTAGTTCGGAGTAGGAATTTTGTGGGTAAAGGGCGGGACGAGCTGGAAATCTGTGTTGCATTGGGCAGGTAACTTCGGTTCTGTGGTTGCTGTATTGTCGAATAAGGGTGTTGTTAGGCCAATAATTTCGAAAAGTTTTAGTGTAGACGGTCGGGATCGGTAAATTATTTCACATATTTTTCTTTTATTTCGACTCTCCGTTGCACAATAGGGATTAAATGTCTTCTGGGGCGCTGGAATATCGGTGTCAGATAAATGTAGTTTGCATCGTAACAGGACATAGAGATTTCTTAGATGGGATGTGTACTGCTGTAGCAAGGAAACAAGAGGTAAAATTAAAGTACCCGAACTCTCGGAATGCGCAGTTATACCTCGATCTAAGAAGAAGGAAACGTAACAGGGCAAGATCGCTAAAGAGAGAGAGAGTGTTAAATTTCGGAACTTTCGGCATGGCTCAAGTCCATTAAATAAATGCATTGCGAGCTATCCTTGTCAGAATGGTGCGTCTGCATAGAAGGTTTTGATCATTTGGAGATGTAACTTAGGTGTTTTTGTTTAAACACTTAGCATATGTTTCTTTTATGTAGTCTGCCGAGAGAGCGCTCTGCGTTCTGGACGATTGTTAACGGTGCTTGCAGATGTTTATTTAGAGACTTTGTGCTAAATGTCATTGCCGATTTCCGTTATTTGGAATTTTTGTATAAACACTATGTCGTATTCTGCTGCTTGCCGCTGTTGTTGCTGTTTTATCGAAAGAGTGGTTGGCATAAAAGTTACATCCCGTTCGATGGCTATTGCTTGCATCGTCTAAACGAAGAGATACATTTATAGACGCCAGGTTGTGGTCGAGTTCCGAAACGGACCATTTCTTTTCTTTTCGTTAATTGGCTCTGGTTAGAATTGTTTTTGTATATCGAAAGAGTTTATGTTAAGATGGATACGTAAGTTTGTGGCGTTTATTATCTAACCTGCGCTATTATTATTAAACACGGCTGGAGAGAGATGGGAATGTAAATTCTTACTTGCAAATTTTGCATACGAGTTTAACGGTGCTTTGCAGATGTATATTTAGAGACGTTGTGCTAGATGTCATTGCCGATTTTCGTTATTTGGAATTTCTGTATAAACAATATACCGTCTTCTGCTGCTGCCGCTGTTGCTGTTTTATCGAAAGAGTTGTTGGCATAGAAGTTACATTCCGTTCGATGGCTGTTGCTTGCATCGTCTAAACGAAGAGATACATTTATAGATCTAAGGTTGCGGTCGAATTCCGAAAACGGACCATTTCTTTTCTTTTCGTTAGAATTGTTTCTTTATATCGAAAGAGTATATGTTAAGATGGATACGTAAGTTTGTGGCGTTCGTTACCGTAACCTGCGCTGTTATTATTATTAAACACTTCTGTCGGCTGTAGTCTATGCGAAGAGCGTGGTTAGAGATGGGAGTGTAAATTCTTACTTGCAAATTTTGCATACGAGTTTTAATATTTAATACTACATGCTGTAGTATACGAGACCAACTAAGCATTTCTGTTCTAACGCATACGAAGAACACTATGGTAGCTTTATTTTTTTCCAAGAATAATAATAATAAACGGCGGAAATTGTTGTTGTTACATAAATCGAGATCTGGCGTACGGATCGCTGCGGCGCGCTTAATAATAATAAATATGCAATGTAATTGGCTGCTGACCTGTCGGAGCGCGGTCGCCGTAAAAAGAGAGCAGGGTTCGGCCTGTGGGGGCGGTGTCGGTGCGGTCAAGACAATCGTCGCGGTATTGTTTGTTCTCGCGGGTAGGGCGGGTGGCGGCGTCCTTTGAGAACCGGTCGCTAGCGTGGAGGAGTAGGAGGGGGGTAGCATCTGTCGGCGGCGGAGGCGGCGGTCCGGCAATCGGCCGAGCGAGTAGGGGTCGCGGGTGCGAGTACAGACATGTCGAGGGGTCTACAGGTCTGGACCTGTCGGAGGTGCCGCCTGTCTGGTGGCGGTGCCGAGGGGTGGAGGGGGGCATCGAACCGGCCAGGTGTGTGGTCCAGGGTGCGAGTACAGACATGTCGAGGGGTCTACAGGTCTGGACCTGTCGGAGGTGCCACTTGTCTGGTGGCGGCACCGAGGGGTGGAGGGGGGGGCGGGGGGCGGGGGGCGGGGGGGGGGGCGGGGCGTCGTGTGTGGCCGAGGGAGGTGTTGCAACCTGTCAATCATCTTTCGTTCTTCCAGGAAGACCTATCAATCATCCTGTGGCGGCATCCTTTGATAAGCAGTCGGACAAGTAGCGAATCAAAAGGACCTAAATGTAAACTGTCAATCATCTTTCGTTCTTCCAGGAAGACCTATCAATCATCCTGTGGCGGTATCCTTTGATCTGCGGTCAGGCAATTGGCCGAGGGAGGAGGGGTCAATGACCCTATCTTCGACGGCCGAAAGTTCAAGGTCACTGTGCGTCAATGCCCATTGCCCCACTACTTGCAGAAGATATGTACCAAGCTCTTCTGATAAAAGACGTCGCTACGACAGAAGAGTTCATCAAGTTGTGCCAGCGTATTGAAGAGATGCAACAAAGGAGGGTTGGACGCAAGAATTATGACAGACTCCCAAATGTAGTCCCTATGGCCGTTGTGGAAGACCAGCAGGACTTGGCTTCTCTCATACGACAAATCGTGAGAGAAGAATTACAACAGTGCATGGCAGCCGGGACTATTAGACCGAGCGAGCATCAGCTTATGGCCATGGATGTGAGCCCTTTAAGTCACGAGGTAGCCGACGCCGCTGAGGACGAGGTATTTCAAACATTATCTCCTGTCGCCCGGTCAGTCACACCCGACGTGAAGAATGGCGTTGCCCTGCTATGACTTACGCTGCAGCCGCCAAACGGCAGCCCATGAACCGACCGACGCGACCACAGCCAACTTTCCCGGTAACTATGAAGCCCCGCAGAAGAACAGACGTCTGGAGGACAGAAGACAACACACCACTGTGTTTCCACTGTGGACGTCCTGGACATGTCGTACGCTACCTCAGAGAGAGGAGGCGAATATTCGATGATTATTTTGCCGCAAGACGTCAGCCGTCGGAGCAGTTCTATCCAAGGCAGTCACCTGCTGATGAGTTCAGTCGACCTATGGGAAGAAGCCCATCGCCGTACCCTAGACGAGGTCGCTCCCCGACGCGCCGCAGCCGTTCGCGATTGGAAAGTACGTCCATCCAGCAGGAACTTGTGTCGCAAGAATAACCATCAACAACAGGACGCAGCCGTTTGAATTTGTCGTGTTAACAGAATGTAGTCACAATGTCATCCTCGGATGGGACTTCCTTCAGGCATCCCAAGCTATCATTGACTGTGGAAGATCTGAGCTGCAAATTGAAGAAGTTGTTCCGCCGGATACACGTAATACAGAATTTTCTGGGAAGTTATTCGTCGTTGACAATGTGACGATACCGCCGTAGACAATGAGAAGAGTTGCAGTCACAAACACAGATGACTGGCTAAACTATGAAGTTCTTGTTGATAGTAAAAAGTTTATCAGGCTCACAAAAGAAATTTTCATACCAGCGGCTATCATAACCATTAATGGTGGTCAAGGAGAGATTTGGATCACAAATTGTCACGAGCAGTCACAACTTATCCCCAAGGCAATGTGTATCGGGACAGCTGAACCAATCCAGGACGGTGAGCTCAACGTCATCATTGAAGACCCATGCCCTGCTCAAAAAAATGTTCAAATGTTTGTTAAGCTTAAGGGACTTAACTGCGGGGTTATCAGTCCCTAAACTTACAAACTACTTATGAACTACTTACGAACTAGGACGGCACAAATATCCATGCCCGAGGGGGGATTCGAACCCCCGACCGTAGTGGCCGTGCAGACCGTGACTGGAGCGCCTCAGTCCCCTCGGCCACCGCGGCCGGCCATGCCCTGCTATGAGTACAGACAACACGCTGGAGGAAACAAACGTGGAACTGCCAATAGGGCCTGGACTGACCAAGGAACAAAGCCAGCGGGTGTTAGGTATACTACGCCAATTTTCGGGTGCCTTCACACCTCAGCAGGGAAAAAGTCAGACGAAACGGCCCACGATAAAGCACCGTATCAATACTGGGGATCATCCGCCAATTAGCCAGCGTTCGTATAGAGTGTCGCCAGCTGAAAGACGGATAATTCGGGAGGAAGTGGAGAAGATGTTGCGAGATGACATTATTCAACCGTCGGAGAGTCCTTGGTCGTCTCCGGTGGTCCTCGTAAAGAAGAAGGATGGCACGTGGCGATTCTGTGTCGACTATCGGCGGCTGAACAGTATCACAAAGAAAGATGTCTACGCATTGCCGCGTATTGATGACACCTTAGACTGCTTGAAAGGAGCTACATACTTCTCAACTATGGACATGCAGACAGGTTACTGGCAAATCGAGGTTGACGAAGCTGACAGGGAGAAGACGGCTTTTATTACACCTGACGGCCTCTACGAATTTAAAGTAATGCTAATTGGATTATGTAATGCTCCAGCCACATTCGAACGCATGATGGACAACTTGCTTCGACACCTTAAGTGGACGACGTGTCTCTGCTATTTAGATGACATTATCGTTTTCTCGAAAACATTTGAAGAACATCTGAGTCGCCTGTCAACTGTGTTGAAGTGTGTTCAGGCTGCAGGTCTCCGCCTCAATCCAAAGAAGTGCCTCTTCGTCGCCAAAGAGATAAAAAATCCTGGGGCGCCTAGTCAACGGAGATAGTGTCCGTCCTGATCCAGATAAAGTAAGGGCAGTCACAGAATTTCCAACTCCTCAGCACATTCGTGATGTGAGAAGTTTTCTCGGGCTGTGCTCATGCTACCGACGTTTCATAAAAGGATTTTGTAACAAGGTACGTCCATTACAAGAACTTCTGTAGGGAGACGCCAAATTTTACTGGGATGAGACAAAAGAAAGAGCTTTCCGAGCACTTAAGGAGGCTCTAACTTCCGCACCAGTGCTAGCCTTGTACGACGAGAATGCAGAAACGGAACTTCACACAGACGCCAGTGGCTATGGGATTGGTGCAGTGCTTGTACAAGTTCAGGAAGGTGCCGAAAACGTGATAGCCTATGCGTCAAGAGTACTCTCAAAGTCCGAGATAATCTACTCTACAACTGAAAAAGAATGCCTCACGGTTATCTGGGCTATCAACAAGTTCCGGCCGTATTTATTCGGCAAACCATTCACAGTCGTGACAGACCACCATTCTTTGTGATGGCTGACTAGCTTGAAGGATCCATCAGGTCGACTAGCAAGATGGGCACTAAGACTCCAAGAGTACGATGTCACAGTGGTATTCAAGAACGGGCGCAAACACAAGGATGCCGACTGCCTTTCGAGGAATCCATTAGTGGAACACAACAGCATTAATGAAATTTCAGCTCTTACTGAATTAGATGACGTTACATCTTAACAGAGGGAAGATCCAGCACTATTAAAAACGATAGAGGCCTTGGAGAAAGGAGAACCGACCAAGGGAGAGTTCCAACTTATAAACGGAACATTGTATAAGAGGAACTACGATCCACTGGGCCCCAAATGGCTACTGGTCGTTCCAGCTCATCTCCAGCCAGCTATTCTTCAATATTTCCACGATGCTCCAATATCCGGTCATCTGGGATTCGTGAAGACCCTAGACAGAATCAGACGCAGGTATTACTGGAAAGGTCTCTACCGATCTGTCAAGCACTATGTGAGTCACTGTAAAGAGTGCCAGCGACGGAAGCATGTGCCGCAATTGCCTCCAGGACACCTCGTACCGATTTCGCCGGCAGCAGCTCCATTCCACCGAGTTGGGATCGATCTTTTAGGGAGGTTCCCGAAGTCGACGACCGGTAGCCGTTGGATAATAGTCTGCACTGACTACCTCACACACTACGCTGTCACCAAACCTGTGCCGACTGCAGAAGCTCCAGAGATCGCAAAATTCCTTGTAGAAGACATTATTTTGAAGCATGGAGCACCACGTGTCATGATATCTGATCGTGGAAAAGTAGTCCAGTCAAAACTAGTATCAGAGGTAATGTCAAGGTGCAACATTGTCCACAGAAAGACAACTGCATACCATCCTCAGACAAATGGTCTTACGGAACGTTTTAACAAAACGTTAGCCGACATGCTGTCGATGTACGTCGATGTTGAGCAGAAGGATTGGGATACAATTTTGCCAGTCGTGACATTTGCTTACAATACCGCAAGACAAGACACCACAGGCTTCACTCCGTTTTCCTGCTCCATGGCCGTGAAGCTGAGACGACAATGGATACACTGTTCCCGTTCCAATCGGACGACACTCAGGATGACTATGTTAAACAGCTCATCACCAGGGTCGAAGAAGCAAGACAGCTGGCTCGCATACGGACACTGGACGCCCAGGAGAAGGACCGTCAGTGGTATAACGACAAGCACCGACCTGTTGTGTACAGCCCAGGAGATCTGGTATGGATTTTTACACCTGTACGGAAGGTTGGACTGTCAGAAAAGTTATTGAAGCGATACTTTGGTCCGTATCGTGTCATACGCCGCCTGTCAGACTTCACATACGAAGTTGAGGATTATGAGCCGTCGTCGAAACGTCAAAAACGAAGAGACATTGTTCACGTCCTGCGCATGAAGCCTTACTACGATCCTGAAGAGCAGGTAGACGACAATGGCTTCTTGTTCAAGGACTTTAAGTACGGTAATGTTCCTGATGAAGCCTCGACAGGAACGTCTGTCGTCGATAATCGTGGAGAAGGGAAGGATTCTCTTGAACTGTCATACAGAGGACCCATGACACGGTCAAGATATAGGACATTGCAGCTGGCTCCACAGGGATCTTAACAGCGGGTCGCTGTTTCTCCAGGAGAGGGAGCAATGCCGCGAGAGACACCGAACACAAACAGCCGGCGTGGCGCAGGGGATAGCGTCACGGACTGCGGCGCAGAAGGTCGCCGGTTCAATCCCGCCCACCGGCAAAAATTTATTTCTTTTTAATTTACAATTCCAGAACGTTCTACATCTTTCTTATGTTCACTTGTAAATTCTACTTGTTTCTTATGTTAACTGTTCTAATTTCTGGTAAATTCTGTCTGTGTATAAATAGCAGAGCACTCTGACTGAGAGGTAGTCAGTGCTGCGTGTATGTTGAGTTCGTAATAAACGTGCTTTCAGTATAAGTGCTGTGTTTAGTTGCCTTCGAAGTCAAGCCCACTTCCATTGCAACGTGACAATATGCTAATGATGCCACCGTCGACCATTCCAATCGCCTTCTCCAAGAATACCTTTGTGCTGTCATTGGGTCCCTGACACTTTGCAGGGGCCCAATGACAGAACACAAATTGTTAATCTACCTTCACCACAGCTTTAGATAGTTCTGTGGCTCCATCTCCGCCCAAGTAAGTCTGACTTTTCAAAATTTACTCACCTTAGCCACATTAGATTCGCTGCCGATCAGGTACACGGACTGTAATAAAACATTTGTCTGTTTCCAGTCTGATGATGCGCCAACAGCGCGAAACGCGTAATTGAAGTAATAAAGAATACTGCAGCAGAGACTGAGAATTAGTTAATTATTCAACACTGTTGCTGCACCAGCCGCCACCACCACGATCATGGAATTGAATGAAATGTCGTAAGAAATAAAGCTAAATGAAAATGTGATTCGGTTGTCAGAACATCTGCAGCTGAGCATGAGGCCAGTTGTACAAATTTCCTATGATATCACACAAGTTTCGGGCAGTATAACACGTTGCCTGCCACGATGACGTCAGAGGCGCGCAGAGCAACACCATCTACATACAAATCCTCACAAGAAGTCCGTGTCACATCTCACCGACATACTGCCATCGCAAAGCTCACTGGATGGTGCTACGACGCAGTGGGCTGTGCCCCAACGGCCAGCCAGTGAGCTAGCGATGGCAGCCTATCGCTGTAAGGTGACACGGACTTGTTGTTAGGCCTTGTATGTAGACGGTGTTGTTCTGGCGCGCCTCAGACGTCATGGCGGCAGCCAAAGTGGCCTGCGAGAAAGACGGGTGACATGTCAAGAGTAGTGCTGCGCCGACGCGATCGCAGATTTGACTGGGGCTGGGGCACGTCCAACTGCCTCTAGCTGCTAACCAGTCAAATCCGCGATCGCGTCGGCGCAGCACTACTCTTGCCACGTCACCTGGTTGAGTGCCCAGGCCTGTCTTTCTCGCCAGTCACAGGCAGCCAACGTGTTAAACTGCGCATCAATTGGCGTTTAACCGTAAACCATAACCCGAGAGGCCGCCGTACACTGTTAGCGCGTGGCGATTGCCGCTACTTGGATAGTGTGGTTTAACTAAAGAAAGGATTATTTCATCTTCACACCGTGTACTATCAATCACCAACAGTTTTAAGTCAATATCTATCCTCACTTTTATTTGGATGCTCTTGTAAATGAAAGAAAACTGAAAAAAAAAAGAAAAATATAAAAACAGTTACAAGTGGAAGACATCGAATTTTCGCAGGCTGCATTACAGCTTGTTTCAGAGCCTGACGGAAGTAATGAGTTTTAGGCACGTCGGATATTTTTAAAAAAACTTATCAGGCACTTGAAAATGGGTAAAAAGGGAGAAATTGATTTTCTATGGATTAGTTAGTCATAGTCCTACCATTCTTTTACAAAACTATCTTCATATTTGTAGTGCTCTATGAGATAGAATTTTTTTTTGTTGCAAAATAGATGTATTATTTAGACACTTGTAGGACTTTATATAAATGAGTGGCGGAAACATGGCAGAAACCATACCACTAATGTAAAATGCGTGTGCTCAAATTGTGAAGTCGATGTGCTTCTGACTTAGAACATATACTGAATTCTTGGCTGCATCTTGTGTGCGTTCCACTGTGCCTTACCTTATCTCTCAGACTGGCGCCACGCCGCGTGTGTAGCTGACTGCGGCTGCAGGTGTCTCCCGTCGCTGTGAAGCAGTAAAAGCTACCGCTAAGAGGCCGGAGATTGCAAACCGCGGCGGCCCCGCCTATTGTTAGGGCGGCCATTGTGTGCGCCACAATGAGGGCGGCCGGCCAGGTGTGAATGGGAGCCAGCCAGGCCTATCTTCCCAGGCGCCACCGCGCTGCCGGCGCCGCTTCCTAATGAGGACAACACTGCCTGCCGGGCTACCGGGGACTTCACTTTCCTACAGTGCAGGTAGTGCAATAAAGAGCAGGAGCAGAACCTTGTGAACGTATGTCGCTTATCTGTTATGAGACCTCAAAATATCTGGAAAAGAACAGATCGTTTGAAGGGGAAAAAAAAATCGCACTGACGTGTTTTAAGGCCCACTTTAAATTTTTAGTTTTATAATTTTTTGCAAACATTTCGGACAAAAATAATAATGTAATTAATAAAAAATTATAGTGATATGATTACGACTCTACTATTGTGATATCTATGCACCCAACACGTAACCCTTTTAGGAAAAAAAGGATTTTTTGGTAGTGACGGGTCCCGAACCACGGACCATGTACATCACAATCTAACACGCTGCCTACTACACTACGGTGAACAATTACAAAAGCCGCCCTTAATTTTCGTACTATTGATAGCATTTAACTGATGCTAATGTGGCATTTTCAGACACTACATTATCATTTTTCCTGCGAAGAACTTAGTGGTTTTGTTAATTCTTCAGTGCGCCGTTGCTTTGAAATAACAACGTGTAAGTTATAATATGAAAATCATCAAATACGCAAACCAAGATGGCGTATGCCAGAGAGTTCTGGTCGTGGAATGTCACGTGACATTTGCGAACGGCTGGTTTCGTAAAACCAATGGAGGGTGTCAAATATCCATTATTTTTGCAAACATCTCTGTAACGATGCAAGATATGAAAAAAACATAATAAGCGAATTTTTCCTTCTACCAATTAGGTTATTCAATTTTCGTGTCAGAGGAACGGTTCGTATGAAATTTATAATACAAACGGCTTTTTTTGGTATCACTGCCGCATTTTTTGTCCGAAAAACTTGAAAAAGGGAGGTTCTGGTGTCTGGTGGCCTACAATTGTCTGTAAAATTTGGTGCTGATCGGCTGAACGGTTCGTCTTAAAATAGTGGCAACACTTTACGGACAGACAGACAGACAGACATACATCCCAAAATCGCCGTTATGTTTGCAAATATCTCTTAAACTATACCATATATGAAAAAAAAAACATAAGAGAGCAAAGTTGTAGAGAATTTTCACCTCTACAAATTCGGTTTTTCAATTTTCGTATCAGGTGAAAGGTTAAGCCGTTATTTTCATTTAAATTTCGAGCTGTCAAAAAACGATCGCAAAGGCCCACTTTTAGTGTTACTACCGTAACCTAAAGTGGGCCAATAAATAAATTAATTAATTAAAAAAACTGGAACTCTCCATTTTATTACGTGTTAGTGTGAGTTCCTACCGTTGCTTGCCTATGTATGGATTCCATTCTTAAATTAATCCATATCTTTCTTTCGCCTGGACCCAGTACCTGATGAGTGCAGTGGATCATAGCAGTAAATGGGAGAATGATGAATGACGATGGGAGGGTCGTATGTGATGTTGATGACACGCTGCTGAGGAACCTAAAAAATTTAGTGCATATATTGGGGTATATAAAATATATAGGGAATTAAAAGTTATATACAACCAGACCAGACAGCAGTTATTAGGGAAAGGGAAGCTGTGATTGGGAAGGGAGTAAGACGGGGTTGTCGCCTTTCCCCAACTTTATTCACTCTGTATATTGAGCGAGCTGTGAAAGACTAGAGAAATTTCGAGGAGGAATTAAAGTTCAGAGAGAAGAAACAAAAACTTCATGATTCGTCGATGACATCGTAAATCTCTCGGAGACGGCAATAGACATCGAAGAACAGATGAACGGAATGGACAGCAGGCTATAAGATGAACGTTAACTAGAGCAAAACAAGGGTAACTGAATGTGGTGTAAGGAAATCGGGCGATGCCGTTGGAATCAAATTAGGTAATGAAGCAGTAAAAGTAGGAGATGAGTACTCTTGTCTGGGTAGCAAAATAACTTCTGATGTCCGAAATAAAGAAGATATAAAGTGCAGAATGGCTATGGGAAGAAAAGCATTTCTGTAGAAGTGAAATTTGTTGACATCCAGTATCAATTTAAATGTTGGGAACTCCTTTCTGAAGGCATTTTCTGGAGTGTAGTCTTGTAAGGGAGTGAAATGTGGACGAACAGGAATTCAGACAGAAAGATGATAGAAGCTTTTGGAATGTGGTGCTATAGACGAATGCTGATGATTAGGTGCGTACATTGTGTAAGTACTGAGGCGGTATTTAAGAGTCAGGGAGAACAGAAATTTCTGGCATATCTTGACTAAGAGAAGGGATCAATTGGTGGGACATATCCTGAGGCATCAGGGAATCGTTAAATTAGCGCTGGAAAGAACTGCTTGAGGTAAAAATCGCAGAGGGAGACAGAGAGACGATGACAGGTAACATGTTGATAATGAGGTAAGGTGCCAACTGTTCAGAAGTTTGCACAGGAACCAATTTTTTATACTGAAGACCACAACAAAAACACATTAAAGGAGATTGTGTGGTAGGGGAAATAGGAATGGGTGTAACACAAGGAAAGTATGTGGAAATAGCACTTTTGTCGGTGGGCGGAGGGGGGGGGATGAGTAGATGCAGAGTTGGTGGGGTGGCTATGGCGGAGCAGCGTTCACGAAGAAGAGAAATGATTTTTCCCTGGAGCAGTGATTAGAGAGAAAACAGATAATGTGAAACCCATTATATAGACTGATATGGATAATGAAATAATGTTTGCACATGTAGGAATAAGAATGGAAAATCAGCCATTTTCCTGCCAATAACATTATGATAAAGACCACAGTGAGTGACCTAAGTAAACCAATAAGACATGAAATTCATTTAGATTTTACGTGTGACAGATATTGTTTTGATATGAAATGTTTTCCAGTAAATGATCTGGTAAAAGATGTCATATTACGTACTGATTTCTTAACTTTGTAGTCAGATACCTATAGGGTGAACTAGAAAGTTAGGGTCGAAAACTGAAAATGAAACATCTCTTAGGTGGAGAATAGTGTTCTGCCAAAACAATAATTGCTGATGGTTGGGAGTATTACTGAGAGAATTGCTCGCACATATTAGGTGTGTGGAATTCAGTAGATTGTACTTAATTAGTATTAATTAGATGGGAGTATTGTAATTGGTGGGTGGTGCGTGTAATAAGACATTGGAAGGATTTTCTCATGGTAATTTAATAGTTTTGCGTTATTTTTGGGATGAATTCAAAGTATGAAAAGAAGTAGTGAAATCAATATTTTGGTACGTTGCAGGTAAGGAAACCTCTTTAAATGCATGCATGCGCTTAGTTTTGTTTGAGGAGAGTTCAATACGTTATTTGTAGAATACATGTTATTTTGAAAGTTTTTATATGTATTAATGTGCGTACACTTTTGGGGATAGTTCACCTATGCAGATAAATATGAATAATTAATCACTATAAAGTACAGTTGATCAGTTACATAAGACATCTTGCACATTAATGATTCAGAGACAGTTTAGTTAAATACAGTAGAATTACAGTAACTGTCGAATTATTGGTTGACTTGTGGGGTCTAACATATTTCATAGCACGAGAGATATGTTTAATAGTGAAAATAATGAAATGTCGCCAGAATCGAAGTCATTTTGCTAAAACATTACCTTGGTTGTTTTAAATTTGATCATTATTTGAGAACGTATCGATTCCACTGAAAAAAAGGCGTTCTGGGCCTGACCTATGGAGTGTCGCGAAGATAATATGATTGTTGGTACTAACCAACGGTTATAATTATTTTAGAACAGTTTTCTCACTGTAAAACTGATGGTGAAACGATTGTGGATTGACGCATGTTTCGGTAATGTACAAGAGCTGGACATGAGATTCGCATAGGTAACGCACTGCAGCTGGCAATGGCCGACGGGGCCCACATGTTGTGAACCGTGCTACGTTATATGAAACTAAAGTGTTTCGGAGAAGGGGAGAAACTGATAATACAAACTATAATTTTGTTATCAGCATTTATTTAATTTAAGATAATTTTTATAATTTGTGTTAGTTTTAAATCAGTATACATCTTTATAGATCTTAGCAGGTTCATGTTGCGTAATACATGAGCAGAAAATTATTCACACAATTGGTCTGATAAACTTGTAACATTTTAGGTTTATTTTATTATGTAAAATAAAACAAATTGGGTGCGACTTACTGTGCCAATGTTACCGTAGGCTTGACACAGAACAGATACATACGTACTTCGCATTGAGACGTAACTGCCGTATCGCTCAATACTCTACCTGCTCTGACTGTCAGTGTTCTTCTTCATTTGTTCTAGTCCTGATCACTTGAACCAGTATTTTCATATGCATTTTTGGATATTAAGATGATTAGTGCATTATTCAGTAGTTTTCCGGCAATTTAGCCAAGTAAAAGACGTAGAAGAGAATATGGCAGATGTGTGCTTATTTTATTTTTCCCTAATTACACTTGTCATATTCCTGGTATCCTTTATCAGCGTATGTGTGTATATTTGTATCGGTATTGGGATAGAGTGAATGATATTGGTGGTGGCAGTAGTTCACATCATCTCTGCTTTTCGCCAGCAGATATTCCGTATACAATTTGTGAGTAGTGAATAGAGCTGACGAGCTATGCCTTTGGTCGAGCTTGGACATATAATTCCTGTGAAATGGCGAGAGCAAGTTGCCGCTGGCCTCACCCGTTTCGGCCAGTCTGCGTGATTCTTCCTGGGTAGTTTGAATTTCAGTGAAAGTTGGAGAGGCCCGTGACCATCTTTAGTCTCGTCGATGTGAGCCATCGGAGATGACTGGACGTTGGCGCTTTCTGCACCGATTTGCTGCTATTTGTTAAGAAATGCGAGAAATTAAGAAATAGTGGCTCCAGATAACAGCCAAGGGATAGTGTTCATTAGGAAAGGTATAACATGGTAGTTGAAAAATGTTAGTTAAGTTAATTTGTTAATCAATGCATGCACAGAGAAACTTTCAGTGTTCCACAGGTTATGCAGGCGCCAGTCGTTTTCAAGTCTTTCTTCTTTCAGTTATGGCTTTCATTTATGACCCATTTGCTGGGATATTTCATTCATGCTCACATATATTTTACTGGAACATGTCAATGATTTTAATACTATTCTTTGTGTGATTTCGTACTTTTGGGCGGGATCGGTCTCAGGCAATAGCTGATTATCGTAAATGAGCCTAAATGCCCTTGCAGTTTGCTGTAATGGTTTCTAAATTAATTATGCCTCCGTTTCATGTTCCTTTCGTGAAGTAATTCCCAATACTTATTAGTTGTCTTTGTTAAATAGTTCTGTCAACCACGTGGTGTGAGTACTATCATGCTGTGAGTTTGTGGTTGGCTTTATTTATATGTTGCCACGTCTGTATTGTTTCAAATTTTGAGAGATTTTGAGGTACATTTCTTTGTGTTATGTTGATGGGTCACTGTGCACATCTATTCCTTCAGTGTTGATTCATGTTCAATGTCCGTTTAGTCATCCCGCTACGTACCAAAGCAACAGCAGCACCATGATTTTAAATATCGGAATACCGACAAAGCTAATGTAGTCGTAATTTTCTCTCATGTTATCCGTTTGTTGCACCATCCAGCCTAAGGTCCAAGTCGCACCAGTTGTTGTGTAACATGTATTGAAATTTGCTTTTCGCACGCCACTATGCAATTGCATGTGTATTTTAGAAGTAATAGTGTCTGGTTATGTTGCAGTGAACATTTGTCTACCTGCCTGTTCCAATTTGTGACATAAAATGCAATTAACTTCAGCTACATTTTATTGAGAGACCTTCAGGTTGTAATTCACGGAGTAAATTTACTCAGCAGAGCTCAGACGTGAGGTTAATATGCCACCTTTCTTGTTCTGAGAATGCATAGTGTTCTTAACCACACTTAGCCAATATGCCATTCTCTATTGCTATGAGTATTTAATAGTACCCATGACTGAGCTCCGATTTACCTTTTACTTATTATGAAAGCTTAAAACGACTGTGGAACCTTGTCAGCTCCTAAACAGCGACAATTAGCACAATTTTGTTTCATCATCTGCTCAGTACATGTTTCTGCCAATAAGAAGAATAAGTTAAAAAGTGGAATAAAGCCCCACATTGAATTAACCCGGTATTTGTACTCCGATGGCAACTCAACCCGTCTTGCTTCCACTTTTTTGGATGGAAAAGGAACCATATTCGAGTTGCGACATTACAGATACAGGGAGAAGCTGATTGTTTCCATGTGAAAGACGGGTTTTGCCAGGCTGTTGGGCTCCCCAGCCGGCCGGCTAACAGTTTGGAGGTAGGGAAGAGGATACAGGTAGTCAGGGTTTTCCTAATCTGCTCAAAAGTTGGAAGTGCTCTTGGCTGAACGAGGACGTCTATTACAGATTGCAACTGAAATACAATATAGCCACAAACATTATCCTAAAAATCAGTATAAAATCAGGTAATGATCATAGGGAAAATATAATTATATGAATGGATTCAGAAGACTTGGGAGAATTAAATGCCGAAATTACAATTGCAATATCCCTTACAGAAAAAAATCCGGTAAATTTCAGTACTATAATAATAATATTATAAGACTTATATTTACAACTATTGATACATAGTGTTCATCAGTAACCGATTAAGATGCAAATGGGCAGCACTACACCACGCTACTTATCTTAAAAGACGTACCACGTTATTTCCGTATTCTTTCAATAAACTTTGTTTTACTCTCTTGTTCTGCTTTCCGTTGAGATAATAATATCCTTGTGTCAGAACATAGATTCCACCACAAAAACACAAAACATGAACCCAGCAAAGCGCATTACATTTATATATTATTTTATTCTATTTAATGTTATTCTTAGTAACATTTGTTTTATATGTTGTAGACTGCCACTTATAAATTTCATGGCCGACTAAAAATAGTATATAGGCAGCAGATAATTTACATATCAACAATTATATGTATTTGTGGACAAGAAATGAATATATTTGTATAAAATGCATGATAAATTAAATAGTAATTGTGTAAATATATTTCGATGGCGGCAGTATATTTGAACAGTGAGATGCCACGCTTAATGGATATTTGAGCAAAGAGCTTCAGTCTCAACCGGTTTTTAGTATTGTTAAAAGTAAACATTTGTAATGAGGTGGTCAAAGCATTTAATTCTGTGATATTCAAGTGTATAATATTTTGGAAGGGAAATTGTATTTTAAAGATGAGGCGTTAGGATGCGCGTAAGGACACATATTTGGGAGGAGGTAGAGTACGCTTGCGAACGCTTGGTAAGGGACTCGTAACTTGGACGAGGTGGTGAAAGGTTGTGATGCTGGGCGGTCTGAAGCCGCGTTACGAACTTCTGATTTGAAGAGAGTGAACTTTTTACGAGACTGTGACTGAAGAAGTTAATCTCTGGTGGAACGTGATAAGTTATGCACGGTAGTAGGGCTGTGGAATTGTGATAATTCAGTAATGGTGTACTCGTGTGATCACAGTATTTGTTATAAAATATTTGAATCGCGTATTAGTTTGGAACTGCAATGTTCGATGGACTTCACTAATTTACGAGTGATAATTTGGAAATTTTACTCTCGAGTGCGTGTGATACTTATTGTGCCTCTCATGAACAATAGTTGGGGAAATATTCTGTTATTTACCAACGTATAAAGTTCAAAATGAGTAATAAACTTCATTTATAAATAATTACTTCGTGAGTGAACCAGTTCTTTATCTTAGAATCCATTTTGTTGGTTATTCCGAAGTTTAAATTATATTTGCTTAAATATAATTTCACGTCATCATATGCAGATTGATAGACTGGCTAAACTACAGATTAATTATTGACGTCGTTTAAACAGATTGGGTAGCTGTTTAGGGCATAGAACCTGACATACATAACCCACCCCTATGAACAGAGACAACGAGCCATAAACCTTTTACTACCCTGAGTTATGTATTGCCCATTTCTTATTGGTGAGTATCTATAAGAAGGTCGCAGTGTGTTGAAAGGTGTTGGTATTTAATTTGCTCTGGCTATAAAACTGGGCGTATCCTTTCTTGTAAAGCATGTATACTGGTTCGTATTGCCTCTTAGATGCGTTATCCGTTGTCAGTCATTATTGTTATTATTTACCCAAATTTGACCAGTTCGTTTTTTTTTTTTTTTTTTTGTTGGATCCACTATATATATTTATGTAAGATATAGCCTACATATATAGGTAGTCCATTCTTGGTGAGTATGGCAACCCGCTGTAATCACAGAGTGCTTGAGTAGGCGGCCCATTGGCAAATAAAGAATTGCTTTCATGAGAGAGGATACGTCAGTGCCACATAATTGCAATAATCCTGGAATTGTATGGAAGGCAGCTTCCATTTAGGATGGGGGGCGAGCGATCAGTCACTTGGGTTTGGTCCCAGCACACAGCCGCAAGTGGGTAAACCTGTTCTTGTTAAGGGAAGCTGAGGCGACAGTGATTTGTCTTAATGGTTGCTCTGGCAGATATTTACAAAATGGACACTCTTATTTTAAAAATTAATAATAAATCATAGCGTTATGTTTCCATCAGTCATCCATTCTGAGGCCATCTACGATGTCATAAAAAATAAATTCATCGGATGAGCCAACAATATTTTTAATATCTTGAAAACTATAAACAATACCTGACTATAACATAATTGAATTAAAAATTATCAACAAACCAGGTTTTAGATGAAAGACTATTACCTCAAGCTCTCTTGTTGAATCCAACAAGTTGATGAATGGGTTTACTGAGAATAATACCTTTTGGTCTCTGTAAATCTGTTTATATGCTTTCTTGTATATTGTAGATAACACTGACTAGGACGACATGACAATTGGTTCAGGCTAGTCTGAAAGTTGTTTTCAGTGAAAACCAACGGTATTTGATATAATTGCTGTTTTGAAATAGTTAACATAAAATTGGTGATATATCTTTTAAGATTTACATTTACTATGAAAATATAGGAAGAGCATCGTATCCTCCTCATTAAGTCAACGGGTGTCTTTGACTTCATTGTATTTAACTGTTTAATAGATATGTCTATTTTGCCGGCAACTTCATGTAAATATCGTGTAATATGAGTGGTCAACTTCATGAAAGTTTTTCTAGGTGGAAGTACCAGCAGCTATACAGAAATTCTTTAAATTTGCGCGATCGGTTTCGGTGCTTCCGTAACACCATATTCAGGTCCCCCGTTGTCTGCCTTTATTAATGACAGCTTGTGTCTCGTCTTGGGAGGGACTGAGTACATGCCTGAGTAGCTTAAGTGATTCGTTTGCAACAGTGTTAGAATCCGCGTGGTGAACGGCCGCTTTGTCGGGAAATTAACTTTCGCAGGGGTTAATCAGCGCCATTCTAAGAAAAAAAAATTATCCCTTTTCGGAACTTTATCTGAACAGTGTATCAGATTCCACATGCGGTTTCACGAGTATTGACATGTTAATACTGAGACTAATATTTAAAAGATTTTGAGCTGACGATTATTTCGTGTTTTGTGATCGCGAAATGGTTTTCGGGAATATATAATGATTAATTAGACTTGTCTACCATTCTCACAAGGCCTTTACCGCATCTGTTCTGTTTAATTTAATAACGTTTGCTTCAAATTTATTACTTATGTTTGTATAGAACCACTTCCGATAGATCAAATAATGTTTGAATACAAATTTAGCGCTGAGTTCTCTGGCGTTGCCTCCATAATCTGCAAACGTTAAAATGAATATGCCTTTCTTAATTAATAATTTATTTTTATTTAATTAGGGTTTCGCAAATTTTAGCCTATACATGAGGTGTTTGATTGTAGGATCACAGCTACAAGGTACTTCTAAGCGACTCCACCTATCCACAAAAAACTAACGTCATATTCTGAACCCACGTTGTGCTATGCAAGTTTTATTCTATAAACTTATTAGCTCCTATCACACCCTTAGGATTATTATTGGTGGCAGTAGTTAGTTCAAATGTTCAAATGTTTGTAAAGCTCTTGGGACTTAACTACGGGGTCATCAGTTATCAGTTCCTAAACTTACAAACTACTTATGATCTACCTATTACTAAGAACAGCACAAATATCCATGCCCGAGGGGGGGGGGGGGGGATTCGAACCCCCGACCTTAGTGGCTGTGCAGACCGTGACTGGAGCGCCTCAGTCCCCTCAGCCACCGCGGCCGGCCAGTAGTTAGTGACGCACCAAGTATAATGTCCGCGCGGAGGTTGACTAATTCTCTATTAGCTGGTGAGTTAGACGTAGCGTAGTCAAATCATAATGCATGATGTGTCTACAGTCATAGTTGTGGAAACAGATGGCCTCTCGCTGGTTCCGTCCTCTATTGGTTTGTCCAAAGAAAGTATATATATATATATATATATATATATATATATATATATATATATATATATATATAAGCTGCACCACAATACACTTTAAGAACTCCAGCAAAGTACTGCACCAATTTAATAGGCCTTAAGAGAGCCTTGGCTCGAGTGTACAGTACTGCGACCAGAGGAAAGACGTTAGGTGAAACTCAAGCATTGGGAATTACTACAATAAGCTCCTATGCGCTTTAGATAAGCAAAATTTCCCAAGTGTTAATCATAGATTTGTGGCATATTATTGAAGAATTATATCTCAAACAGGAAAGTGGAGAACCATAGCCGCTGTGTCACAACTCGGATGGAAGTATATATTTAGTGACCATGAGAGACGGTCGTTGAAGAGGATAATGATGGAAAACGGGAAAAATTCACTGCAAAAATAGAGGCTGCCGATATCAATCAGGTCAGCAGTAAAACATTATGGGAGCTTCGGAAGCTGGGAATTTCCAAGCGCCGCGGTTGAGTAACCGAACGCTCTAAGGTGCCTGGCTGTGGAACGCGCGGTTGCTCGTCGTCGGAGGTTACAGTCCTCCCTCGGGCATGAGTGTGTGTGTTATCCTTAGTATAAATTCAAGCAGAATGTAATTTTGACTGATGACCATAGCAGTTTGGTTCAATAGAATCACAAACATTTGAATTGCCAAGCGAAACCACTCATCAGTGTAACGACTTGTCGAAGGCAAACCCTCTGTTATAGAGAAATGGGAAACAGTCGTTTGGTCCGATGAGCCTACTTAGACAGTTTTTTTTCCAATTTATGAATAGGTTTACTCCTCAAGAGTGAAATACGGTCGCGCGGCAATGGTCGCGTGGTCTAAGGCTACATGCTGCGCATTGGCGGCCGCGGTTCGAGTCCTCCCTCGTGTGTTTTGTCCTTATTGTAAGTTAGTCTAAATAGTTTGTAAGTCCAGGAACTTGGTCGAATAGGTTTACAAAATTAGAACGTTTGATTTATGGCGCGGGTTCGGTGATGAACTGGGCAACTATATCGTGACATTACATGCATCATTATATCCATCTGCGTTGCAAGACGACATCTGCACTGTCCACGCAACTCAAGTCGTTCAGAAATGTTTTTGTGACCGCTATGAACTTTTGCACCTACTTTGGAAACACGAACATTCAACCTACTTTGGACATTTATTTTTTTAGTCGTATGGTAATTTTATACAATTATACATAATAAGATACAATCAAACTTTAAAGTGCGTTCTTGTCAACCATTCAGTCAAACTTGGTGTGAGAGAAAACAAATCGTCATGAATTCCACGGTATTAATGAAGAGGACAGGGTTTTGCCAGACGTTCGATTGCCTCTTTGAGCCGTGTCGGGCTCTGATTTCGGGTGGTGACCACCTCGCTTCCTGGCGCGTAAGTTCTTCTTTGCCCCTTATCGACCTTGTTGTCTCTTTCATCGGTTGATGGCGCTGTGAGTGACTGCGATTGCCCAATCTTTGCTTCCCCATCGGGTATGACATGAGAGAGAGAGAGACAGTTGGTCTGAGAGCAAGGAGGGCGGCGCTCCGGTCTCGGGAAAGGAGATCTCGATAGGCTGGGGCTGTGTGTGTGTGTGTGTGTGTGTGTGTGTGTGGTGGTCGCCGCGAGGACGCTGGGGCACGACAGCGCTGCTTGGAGTGTCTCGGGTTAGCGCAGAGATAGCTGTCGGATGGAACCCACCGTGCTCCACTGTGCGAATGACAAGGCAAGTCGACAGAGCCGTCTTAATTGAGATCCAGTGCTTCTGGAGGTGTATGTTTGCCGTTCTCCTGGTTCTTACCACGCCTTCAGTGCGGTTGCTCGTGCGTAACCATAAAAGGTATCCTGGAGAGTAGCGTGTGCCTTTCCCGTCTCGTGGCATCCTGTTTTTTTGTAGCCGACAAACGTATGGTTTAACGCATTCGTACGGCCTTGTTCCTTTCGTGTGTCTATTCTACCCCCCACTGCCGAAGCTCATGTCTTCAAGGGGTCTCTGTTATTATATCGGCCAGGGCTGAGACTGTGTTTTATCCCTTTCCTTAACGGTGGTTGTTTGTACAGGTTGTTTAAAAGAGGGCGCACGCAGTTCCTTCAAGTCTCCTAAGTGGTTGCGTTCTGTGCATGCATGGAGGTGAACTGTTTGTGGTTAACTGTTTCCAAGTTCAGTTTTGATTGTTCCAAAGGTTACCTTTCTAAGACTTAAATTTGATGGGCATATTTGTCTTATAAATGTTCCCAGACCTTGTTAAATGTTAAAGCTGGTGTATTTTATAGTTTCCTTAGTTACCCTTCTAACATTGTTAAAATTCATGGGAACGCAGACTAGCGTATTGGACAGTTTCATGTTTCAGGCCTTGTTAAATTTTAAAATTTTAAAGCTAGCGTATTTGTCCTTAAAGATATAGTTCTTGTGAAATTTAGTAAATTAAGTAAAGAATTTCTTGGTGTTAGCTGTTTTCAAATTGTTTTGATCGAAAGCTTACCTTTCTAAAATAGTTAAAATTGGTGGGCACACAGGCCAGAGTATTTGATTGTCTGATAAGTTCCAAGGCCTTGTTAAATTTCAAATGTTAAAGCTAGTGTATTTTACAGCGTCCTTAGTAAAGCTCACCAGCCATTGTTAAATTTAATGGTTAGAGTACCCAAAATTTCTGGTAAATTCATATTGTAATTATATTTAACGTATTGAAGTGGTACATGGCATTTTAAATTCCCCGCCTGTTTCCCAGCAGTTTCCCACTTCCCTTTCAACAAACATTGCACTCTTCTTCCATGTTACTCACTCATCGGTGAACTGATTCAGCCCCTCTTGTGCCGGAAGTAATTGCAGCAACCATGTCCAATCCTCAACCTATTGATGAGACACCAGAATTTACTAGGTAAGTCAACACCGTTTTGCTTTTTAATATTTTTTTTTACCACTCATGCCTTCATCTTTCATTTAGGTCACATGCATCAGTAATGAGTTGCCCCGCAGCGACACTTGCTGGTATTCGTAATTGTAGTCGCCGCTGTGATGAATGGCAGAATTTTTTTCATTAGCTCGTTGGAAGTTGCTTCTAGGTAAGAGCACTGAGATTATAAGGGGAATTTTCAATCCAATTTCCAGAAAAATAGGGAAATTTGGGAAGTTGGGCAGAACAATACGAGTGGTACTGAATGTTTGGTTCAGCTGATTTTTAGACACAAATATCAAGTCTGGTATGTAATCCTTATTCCAGCGTGCAGAGTGGAAGGTTCCCTTATCTTTTACATCAAAAACCAAATGCATATTGGTAATTTGTGCCCATTGAACTAGGGTTTCTCCATTCACATTCGCGGTGTCATTTGTGTTATGGCTATTGAAGTCTCCAGTATATACACAAGGTTGGGATTAAATTGTATGATGCTTCTCGCCAGGCTCCAGTGGTTATGTTGGCACCGATGGTAACGGCGACAACTCAGATAACGATTTTTTCCTTAACGGAGAAGGGTACATACAACAACCTGTCAATCATAGATCAGGTACAGTATTAATTTTGCTGCGAGTGAAACGAGCAGCAATAACATTTACTCTGTATTTCGCGAAAATTATTAACGCAATTCCACACTTCATTATTCTACTGTTGCCAACATATGTACTGGAGCCCGGCGAGACGTGTCGTAAAGTTTTACCCAAGGGTGGTCAAAAACTAGCAGTACTGTAGGGGGCCTGTTCACACACAGAGGCTTGTATAGATTGACAATCTTCAAATCATTTATCTGAAATGCTATTGTATAACCAATTCCTTGCCCTCCCCTCCCCCCCCCCCCCCCATTTAAATTTGATTTCACATAAGTGGATAGCTTCGACCATTGCATAACCGGGTATTCGTCCTCTACGTTGAGGGTTCTGTTGGACTTTGGTATGGGTTTCTTGAATATCATCATTGTTAAGGCCATGCAGTTATTTTTGAAGGTACTGGCATTTGGCAGAACTTACATCTTCAGTATTAAATTGCATAATGCGGACTTGCCGTTTCTCGTTTCTCGTTTCTAGTTTGATAGTTCTGAAAAGAGCCGTTACCTATGTTTCTGGGCACATTGTATCTCTCCTTTAACGCCGTTGCTCGTTTAGCACCACCCCGTGGGTCACGTGTAGGATAATTTAAGATGACACCTACGGACGTGATCAACGTTCAACATAATATGCGATGACTGTGTCTCTACCATTGTATCCGAACTTCCCGTTGGTTCTTTGAAAATACTTCTATGATATGATACCCATGGAAACTATACAGAACCTGTATTCAATAGTCTCTAGGTGCTCGTAGCTGTTCTTAGTGCCAAACGCTTTAATTCGCCGCATTAAGTTCGACGAGTTTTCTTGCTGAAGAGCAGCGTGGTTGGCTGGTGCTAGCCTGCCCATCCGAGCATAAAATGATGAATAAGGAGGGATTGTATTGAGGCTGTATAAGAGAACTGAAGATAGTATTGTAGAAAAGGGAGAATTAGGTAAAAATGAGTTAGTGGATATCATACTCTATTTGACGTAGTGCAGAAGGATTAAATTTGGAACAAGGCCCCTAGAGTGGATGATATTCTCTGAGTAACATATGTCTTTGGGACACGCAGAGATAACACTATTCCATCCCGGGTGCAAGATGTATAAAAGAGGTTAACTACCGTCAGGCGCCGAAAGGAATACGTCCAGTTGCAAAGGATGCTGGTGAAAACTAGTAAGGCATAGTTGCAAAATACAAACAGGAATTATTTACGGAAGAATGGAAAAACTTGCAGAATGTGACCTTGGGGCAGATCAGTATGGATTTAGCAGAAACTGAAGAGAATGTTAAAGTTAAATGATATAAGACAGTTAAGCTTTACTTTTGATACAGAGGACGCAGGAATGTGTGCCCTATTTGAATCATTATCTGCTCAGTCTTTTTATCACCGAAAAACCATTACAGCAGTTAATTTAAATAATGTTTCAAAGTTCTGATTAATCTGTAACTCTGTAAAGAACTGACAAGCCACGGCGGAGAGGCCGAGTGCATAAAGGCGCTATGCTGTGATGCGTGTGGTCGTTCCCCGTCAGGGGGTCGAATACCCCATCGGGCATAGATGTTCGTGCTGTCTTTAGTATGAGGTAGTTAATAAGTAGTTTTTGAGTTTAGGGACTGAAGACCCCGCAGTTAAGTCCCACAAGCTTAACAAACATTTGACCATTTTGAGAAGTGACACTGTGAACCCAATATCAATTTTCTGTTCTACGATGCCGTGGTTTGCTTGCTTGATTTTAGGAAACTCAATGAAATTTTTAGCAGTGGCATGTGTTCCAAGATACTTAATGGAATGCAGAAAAAGTTTCACATTTGGGGACTTCACAAGGTGTTAGTATGATATGCCTTTCGGTGAAGACATCCTATAATACAAACTAAAGCATATGAAAGGATACAAAATAGTTACTGAAAATAAATATACCAAACTCCAAAATACTGTGGAATGAATAATGAATCTGTCGCCAGACGTTAACTCTATAAATGTATTTTACTTGTGATCATGCGCAAGGATATAAGCTTATTCTGCCACCTGCCACAGCAAAGCTGAAAGAAAACTTCGATAAGGTTTAGGGTTGAAGATGTGAAATGAAGATCCTATGGCTGGGTCCGCCAAATGATACGCGTTAGAGATGAAAAGAGTTTTTTTAACTAGCCTCAAGTGGACCTAAACGTTCCTTAAATTAAAAGTTTTAGTTACTCATAGGGAATATTTATTAATATAATTATAAATCATATCAAATCATTCAAAGGCAATCAAAAAACTTACATAATTATTGCAATTCCACCAAGCAAATACTGAGTGTGCAAATGATAAGAACTTGAGGGATTGTTTCGCATTGCCACCATATTTATCTAAAACATGGAAAAGAATGTAGTTCTAAAGCTGCGTAGCCCACTGGATTTTTCGTGAGCTGGTGAGATATATCCATTCAGAAATTTTTTCCTAATGCAAGCTGTTAGAACAGGCGTAGTTAATTGTCCCACATCTCCTTCCATCAGCCTGACCTTTCTCTACTGACTTATTACAGATGTCAAAGTACTATCAGTTAAATCTTTTCAGTGATATGTACCTGAACTTTCATAATCTCCTCTAAATATCACTGCTACACTACCTGGGGGACTGATGACCTCCGTAGTTTTGTCCCTCTAAAACATCCAAACAACAGCTACACTACCCATAAATTAGTTTTATACCTTCCAGACTAGGGGCGAGGTAATCAAAGGTTGTTGACACACTACGCTTTAGCCTATTTATTACAAAATAACTAAATGCACCCTAAACTTAACAACATTAAAAAATAAGACAAATAATACCTAATAAAAAGGGTTCAAATACAGAAACAGAAATGTTATGACTCACTGAATACAAACCTGGGTTTCCCTAACTAGTATGTGTTGTCTCGGAATAATTCCCCTAATATACTATGTCGTGCTGAGAGCAACTCTTTACCTATCACAGAAACACACAACACAAATTAAAGCATATCATACTCTAAACACTGGCTCTAGCGCCACTCCTTACCATCTGGGGAATCACGTGAAGTGACGTCGGCGTGCCGCAAACTGCAGAGGAAAACTGGAATACGCGACCAGGAAAGTGTGTGGTTTCGTGCTGATATGCAGCGATGATTTTATTTATTCAGTCATATCAGCTTCTACTCTCATGTCGGAGAAACAGTGTCAAGCAGTCTGACAATACCGGCTAGGATGTGGTACATATATATAGACAAGCGTGTAAGACGCTAGTATTGTACCAAGACTAGTTGAATAAATGACACTAGAGCTACGATGCACTATGCAGACAATAGCAGATATCGCTCGCTTTGTACTGAACTAGGAGACAAGTGTCGTTTATGAAACGTGTTCAAACTGCTCCAATATTCCACGTTCGAATAATTCGGACGATCTAAATGTGTGTATTGGCTCTGCAGTACAACACATGATCAAAACGGATGCTTGTAATTGAAGACTGGACTATCCGTCTGCTCTCAAAAGAAAATTCTAAGTGTGATTGCTCTCTGCAGACCACAAACTTTCGCAAAAATGAACAGGTAACGATCCATGATTCTCTATCGGCGGTATTTCCGAAGAGTCCTCGACGTCTTTCGCCAAAACTCAGGTGCAGCAGGCAGCACCGTCGTGTCATACACCAATAACATTCAGACTCCAATCACCACTGACTCTTAATAGCCTGTCCAAGCAAATGTGTTCTTCGGGACACTAACACATGCCCCGCCTTATTCCCACACGGCTATGGTAAGGCCGTTGAACGTAGTCCTCCACATAGCTCTGTTCTCTGCTCAGTGTTCAGAAACCGTAAACACTTAAAAAATTTTATGAGATCTGGAGCCACTCTCAAGTTGGTCCAGGCGGACTGCCCTGCCCGGCAATTTATTTGATAATTAAACTGTCCAGTATCCGACAGACACCGCGCAATCCATCTCCATTATCTGGAAATCTATGTAAGAGATCGGCGCCTCGATTCCAGCTAGGTGTCCGGCTGTTAGCGCACTTAATTTCCATTGTCCGTCTGCACCAGAACGCCTTCGACGGCCCGGCCAGATGTCGTCGTTTTACCACCGTGCATTGTCTGGCAGCTGCTTGTACACTTGCGGGCTGGCCGCAGTTAGAACATGGGCGCCTTTGCCACCTCCTGGATGCAAACGCTGGACGCGGCACTGGCCCTAGAAGCACCCTTCCTAGAAGCGGCCCTTATGCACAGTGATTAGCCTTCTCCACAACGTGATTGCGTCCCTGCCTGTTTGGCAACTCCCTGTTAAACCGCTTGTGAGGTAAGGAAACGCCCCCAGCAATAGCATCACCTCAAATATTCCCTTACAGACAGGAAATTCAGCTAATGACTCATATCACATGATCTAAGCCACAATAAATTTAATTTAAAAAATAATTGCAGATATATACGGCTCCTGTCACTTTATAGAACAAATAAA
The DNA here is from genome assembly GCA_026315105.1 of Locusta migratoria. Lineage (NCBI taxonomy): Eukaryota > Metazoa > Arthropoda > Insecta > Orthoptera > Acrididae > Locusta > Locusta migratoria. The sequence continues at coordinate 809,930,983 of CM048744.1, read as the reverse complement.
TGCACCAAATTTGCATAAACAGATTCAGTTAAACAAGACACCATACTTCTGCCACCTATAAACATTATCGTGCACAGTATACACGGTATACAATACTAAGTTCTAAGTACTGCAGAATGCAATGCATTACAGAACAAATCAAATTAACATTGTTGTATGCTAAAAATGATCAGGAGGTAAGGAAATTAAATTGTGTATGCAATCATTATGATTGATTAATCACCTTCAAAACGCCAATAATGCTATATTTTTTATTTAATTTACTGACGATTGATTTCAATGGGCTATGCCAACCATCAGCGGCTGGTATAAAAATCCACTATGTGGTTATCTTATTTTTTTAAAGATATTAGAGTTGGCAACATAGCAGTCAAAATATAAAATTCATAAATTATTATAGACTTGTTGTAAGAGGCTGCAGTATCTTACAAACAATTAATAACATAAGTGCATCCCCATGATGTGTTGCTTTCAAACTGAGCCTTATTGCTGTAAACATTCCCTGTATCAAGAAGTTATATATATATATATATATATATATATATATATATATATATATATATATATATATATATAATTTTATTTGTGGAGTACCGGGTTCTGCACGCATCATATGAATAACATCCCGCATGTGTTTTCCTCACGCAAGATTTTAGAATGTGTACTTCCACTAAAACAATTTTTAAATGCGGTAATGCAAACACAGGTATTGAATTTCAAGCCTGCTTGTCATCACAGACTGCACCAGTGTACCGAAAACATTTAAAAGATTAAATAAAGAGGAAAACAAAAATTCTAGTGGCGCAAGATTTCTATAAGAATTTCGAAAGTGCCACACAATTTGAATTTCTCTCCAATAGGTAGGTAGGGTGATGTGTGAATTCGAGCAGTCAAAGATTCACGTTTCAAATGGGTCAGCTGCACAATATTACCAGGTGACACAGTAAGGGGGAGTGCAGGGGAATAATTGAGAAACTTAATTAGAAGTCAATCTAATTGATTTTCAATGATTATCAAACTTGTCCACAACGAACATAACCATACTACTCACCATCAGCAACTGTCATTGCCCTTCTCACATGTTCTTCGATTCCTGCCTGACGGTGGGCTGCGTTGTTTGGATGCGTGATGCAATAACGTCACAGCCCCTTCACTCTCCGTACACGCCGATGTCGTTATTGTGTTTCGTTCATTCTGTTCCGGCTGTTCCGCCGTCACACAAGAGCAGTTGCGCCTCTCATATTTGATACGCCACATGGCGCCAAATCATACGAATTCCAAGCCGAGGCATAAGGTGCCACATGACTGCGGACTTATTTCACTTCCTCTTTGGCCATGTTCCCGAACATGCAGGGTCGGCTCTTTGTTGAATCTGGGTCTGGCGTGTGTGGTCGGATACCCTACCTGTCTCCACACTACGGATTTCACTACAGCCACGTAACTTCAACCGTTATGAATGAGCATCTATTTATTTTTGAACGAAAGAACGTAGCATATACAATCAAATCTAGAAAACAACTACATATAAAAGTGAGAATATCCGTATGCCTTAAGGAAATCACTGTCAAGGGGTACAGGGTCTACGAAAGTGTATATCAATTTTGGATCAAAATACCTTTGAATAGAGCTCAGGTTATTCACAAATGTAACAAGGAGAATCGACATTGCGAACCAATTCTCTATATTCTCGATATGTAAGGTATTCGGGAATATATCCTGGATTTAGTTATTTATTTCTATTTATCTCTGAGGTTTAGTGCAATTAAGAGGGACAAAACTACATAGTCCCCAAAAAAATCACTACGCATGCTGCAGGACTGCAGTAAAATAAACAGTATCGTAAAATAAAATTGAACGTCAGCAAGGTACTTGCGGTAATTACTGCCCTTTACAGCGACTTACTGCAGCACTTACAAGAATTATTGTCGAGGAGAAAATGCGTGTCTCACATAGTTTTCATCTTTGGAATACGATTTGATAATTTTTAACTTTAGATAGTCGTTGCTGTGTAAACGGTATGTGTAATGTAATGTACTTAAATAATGACATTTACAGTGGTCGTCTACTACCTCTTCGTTAACACACTTAATGAGAGTGTATACACAAGACTAAAATGTACCACGCAGAATGGCCGCGTGGTCAAAGGCGTCATGCAAGGGACTGGGCGGACTTTGTCGCCGCAGGTTCGAGTCCTATCTTGGGCATGTATATACGTTTCCTGTCCTTAATGAAGCTTCAAATGGTTTATAAGTCCAGGGTCTAATGACCATAGCAGATTGGACCAACATGTTTACAAATATTTGAACTGAAATGTGACAGTGTTACGCCACACTGTTGTCTCAAGATAAGGGTTTGTGTTTGTGATTATTTATACATACAAATGTACTCCTATCATACTGCACCAGACTTGTTTGTACACCACTTTTTAATAAGTCAGTTGTTGAGTCTTTTATATTATATGAAACTCTTTTTAAAAATTTCCATGTTGTTACAACCTATGTTTTGATCTTAAGAGGCCCTGCCTTTAAACATCTATACTAAATCATAGAAGCACCTGATGATGAGCCCACAGGTCTCGAAATGCCTTGGGTGAAATAAAATACAATTTGTGACTAAAGTCAAATTCATTTTTTTTACTGAAATACAACGGTCACGGACTTCACTGGCAGTAATGGTCAAAATTATTTTGAATGCTTTGGTGAGGCGAGAGTCAACAGCCGTAATATATTTCATAAAATGCATTTTTATAAAAACCATCAGCTATTTATTACAAACCTTATTCATCTACTAGTTTCGGTCATGGACCATCTTCAAGGATAAAAAGGTGTTAACAGAGAATGGTAAAATACATCAAATAAAATAATACAACTGAGATAAACAAGAGTCAGTATAACTAAAAGTGTAAAAAATTACTATGGTCATCTTAGATAAAATCTATCAGTCAAACATGACATAAAAGGTGAGAACGGTCTTCATTCATAGACCGTTCTCACCTTTTATGTCATGTTTGACTGATAGATTTTATCTAAGATGACCATAGTAATTTTTTACACTTTTAGTTATACTGACTCTTGTTTATCTCAGTTGTATTATTTTATTTGATGTATTTTACCATTCTCTGTTAACACCTTTTTATCCATGACCGAAACTAGTAGATGAATAAGGTTTTCAGTAAACAGCTGATGGTTTTTATAAAAATGCATTTTACAAAATTATTTTGTTTTCCGCATATATTCCGGCTATCGGAATGTCTATGTGCGGGCTAGAGAATATTACAGTAATGTAATTACGTGATTAAATATGCCAGGTAAAACTTGAAGAAAATGCTATAAAGCGGAGATCATCGAATTCTAATTCTCTGGAAGACGTATATGCGTAGAATCTGGTTGTTAATGCATGAGAGATTGATACGGGAGATTTTTAGGGATGGAAAGGGACATTGGTAGAGAAAGTTAACCTATGACTTTTGAAATTGGTTTTCAGTGACAAGGAAAGTGCAATGGATTTGTGTGTAGTAAAGGAGAGAAAAACGAATGACAGCCCGCTATGTGCAAATCTGAGTGCAGCTTCTAAAATCTGAATGTGAATTTTTTTTACCTAGACTGAAATTAGTCAATTACATCAAAGTTTCGAAAGAAATCGAACTGCACATAATATATTGTCACGGATTAACAAAGTCTTTGTTTCTCATCTCCGTCACTGACAAACTTTGTGACTGAAGCCTGATGTCGCCATCTTGCTTCACCTCATGTCAAAATGTTTCCATACAGTAAGATACTACTACAATCTTCTGACACGATATGACGTTGTAAGCTCTGATAGGTGTTGGTTATCTTTGACATCCTGTGCCTGTCCTCTCTCTATTATCGTTTTTTATACTTGTGTACCATTCTACTGCCTTCACTTATCTGGTGGAGTTGCCTCCAAAAACCACCTCCCCTCCCTACTGTTTTGAGTTTTAACTCATCCTAGTACCTTTCATAGTATACCTATTCCATAGCGTGTCAAGATTGATGAAGATGTAATGATACAATTAAACCAACAGTTAATTTAAATGAACCACAAGATCACTATAGTATTCATTATGTTGCTTTACATTAGCCCGTTTCACATATTACATATGTTTTACAACCACAAGCTTTCTTACTAACCCACCCTAATACTGCACATGAATTCATAACTAGCTCTAAACAGACACTGAACTAGTCCCTTATGTTTATGCCTATCTTAAGACTGAAAGTGGTAGCCACCCCACATTAGTGGTAAACCATATATAATTTTATAAAGTCACAGACCATACACTTGAAGTGCATTGCATATGGATTTGTCTTTGCATAATTTCTACTACACTAATTCTCCCCCCCCCCCCATTCCTCACAATAATCAGCTATTCCCCTTCTATAAAACCCTTCCAAACTAATAACCATAAACTTTGCTCACACCCACACTCATACCTTACATACCTTATCTCCACAGTTACACCATCATATTCACCAATTACACACACAAACACACACACACACACACACACACACACACACACACACACACACTCCGCCTGCTACCTGCTGTTTATAAGTAAAGTAAACATATTCAACCCCCCTCCTCTCCCCCCCCCCTTCCCCCCTCTTCCCACATACTACGTTCAGCCACTCTCAAAATATTCTTCTTCCTCTGTGTTACAACTACATTAAAATTCTCACATTCCAATTTTTACAGTCCTACTCCTATTTCTTTATATAACCCTACTCTGTTTTACTTTACTAAACAATGTAGGTATGTACCACTACTTCCCCCCTCCCCCTCCCTTACGTCCCACTCCCATCCCTGGCCTTACATTGATGTGTATGCATGGTTCCTCAAACTTTCCTTAGGTGCTTCCTCTTTGTGCAGGTTCCTTATCTCTATTACCTCTCCCCCCTTCCAATCCCACGACCACCACAGTCAGTCATCAACTACTTTCTACCACTCTGACCTCCTTCCACCCCATAAATATTTGATATTTGGATACATATGCCAGTTGTAATTTCTAGTAACTATTCCCTCCTCTCCTATCACCCCCCCCCCACACCTCATATTAAAGATAGGTTATTTTATGCCTCTACTTTGTTAAACTGAACTATGGGATAGTCACTACCATTATGATAGTGACTTGTTTATTTTTAGAAAACCAACCACCACTTACTCTTACTGTGTCTTAAGTACCATGATCTGCTCTACATGATTGTCTTCTTTGGTTTATTTCTAGCAAGTTGACTTTTTAACTCTCTTCAGTTGTCTGACTATATGTACCAATAGTAACACTAGGTTAATATTACTGTAACCATTCACATTTCTTTGCACATTAGTTCACGCATCTTAAAACTTATAACCTACATCCTTAACTTATTTATTGTATGAGAATCACTTCTCAATCTATCCCCATTAGTATTTGAAGCCAGACACTATCACAAATTCTTTATATCGACAGATGCCCTGACAGTGACATTCTAAGCATCCTACTACTATGTAAGCTGCTAGATCCGAAATATTCCACCTATGGCACCACTTATCATTTTACTTCTTATATTACTAAATATTAATCTGTTAAGCGACTGTTTTATCAGTCACCTGCTCCCCTCTTCACGCTTTTCTTTTCAACACATATATTGCTGTTTTCCCATAGACTTTTTCCTTATTTATTTTTACTCTTTCACTAAGAGGTTCATCCATAGATACTTTTTAAGCAGCTAATTGTTATTCATTGCATAATCTCTGCACTCAGTGTTGATTCTCCGAATAGCATGTACCTACATTCGTTAAGCAACAACAGTAAAATGTAAGTGTTAATTTTATCCCATTATATGAACATATCTTATTACAATCGATTTGGTTCCAAACTGTAACCGACTTTTGTACATTTATAGCCTTTACTGTATACTAATCCACTTGTTTGTCTGTATAGAGACCAGAAGGGCACTCAAACGTCCGAAACCGGCCGCAAAAGTAATTACAAGCAACTGGTTGCTGAATTTTATTGGTTTATAACCTGAACAGTTGCCGAAATGGATAAAGTAGTTAAATAAACGTTTAAAAATTGAATTAATTTTATGACTCACAAAATTCGATAATTTTTCTTAATAAAACCCTTGCACAATATTTGTGAAGTAATAGTTTACCTGCCAATAACAGAATATGTAAATTGTCAAGTCACATATGTATTTTCACTTGTATATTAAGAATATGTATATTGTATTGTAAATATTGTGAATCTAATTATTTGTGTTGTATATTGTTAGGCGAGAAGGCAGGGTGGTTTGGATTTTCATACAAGCTGGCAGCCGAACCCCTCCCCCCAGCTGGGCGCCGACGTCACTAGCAGCTGGCACTTTCGCCTGCCGACCGGACCACCGTCTACATCTACACGGGATACTCTGCAAATCATTTAAGTACCAGGCAGAGGGTTCATCGACCCACCCTTATACTATGTATCTCCCATTCCATTCTCGAATAGCGCGGGAGAAGAAAGAACACCTGAATCTCTCTGTTCGGGCTCTGATTTCTCGCATTTTATTCTGATGATCATTTCTACCTATGTAAGTGGGAGTCAATACCGAGCTCTCTGTGTCCAGTCTGGCTGGTCTGAAGAGATGGAGAATTATTCCCTGAAACAGGAAAATCACAGAGCACTTAAAGTGACGGTACGATGGATCTCCCTCCACACTGAACATGACGCCATCGTCTTGAAACTGAATAAAATATGTTGGCGGCCATTTTAGTGAGTCGTCATATGTATCTGTCAGTAAACCTGCATTGCTTAGTGCTAAGCACTGTGGATAGGCCAAGGGGAACAACCCGGCGGCTACTCAGGAGTATGCCTAGTTGAAGATGTTGATATCCTTGAGATGTCTAGTTCTCATGTTCTGCAGACTGCTGTCTGTCCACGAGTAGACGATGTCATATGCCAAATAGATGAGGCTGATGCCTGCCAGATAGATGACCTCGACTGAAATTGTTCCATGGTCGACGAACAATTAACAGCAATTCAACGAGTGACGTGAACAGTGTAGTGATGTTTGCACCCAGTCAGTAAACAAATAACGTAGGTAACCGCCCCCCCCCCTTTCATGACAATATCAGTGCATTTACGATTTTCTATTCTTTTAAACAGGGACAATTTTTATTAATATAATGATATTGTTTATATTTTTCTTGGCATGTTAGTTTTCAGGAACTACAGACAGATAAGAATTTCATAACATGTTAAATTATACTTTCATCTTTATTTTAAGGAACGGTTATCAATTTCATTTTTATGGTTAATATTAAAATGTTGTTCACTGGTCTTTTACAATTTGAACTTCATTATTTTATGATTAATATTCAAATATTAATTTATTATGTTGTGTTGACGGTATGAATGGGACAAGAGCCATTGCACATATTTGAAATCATAATTTTCACATCAGAAGAAATTAATTGGCATATTGTTCGAAGTATTATGTTCACGTCTCACATAATTTTAGGCCTAAAGAGCCAAGATATTTAAAAAACCTATAAAGTAAATACAGTGGGCACTTGTCCAGTGTGATTTCTTACGATAATTTTCTCATTTGATTTCTTTTATTATGACTGGCTATAGATTTATTCTCTCAGGACATGTGTAGGAAAATGTCTCCTGTGGAGTATGTGATCTAATGGAGATCACACACCCTCACTTTCGAAATTTTGTCCGGTCGAGGGGGGGGGGGGAGTGATATATGTTGGTTTTTTTTCTGACTTCCTGTGTCTGTTCTCTCTCTACTATTTATACTTAATTTTATATCATTCTTATTGTCTGTACTTGTACCTCTGATAGGGAGCAAAGGTGTATTAGCTTTATTGTATTAAATTCAGTCCTTATAGAAACTGCATTTCATTTATTCTGTTGCCTGGCTTGCTGGTGAAACTTGGCTGTGAGCGGAAGGGTCACCGTCCACGTTACCGTTACTCGGGGGCGAGGTACGAGCGGTCAGCCTTGAGTCCGCGGCTTTCTTCAAAGGAGGGCTGGGGGAGCTTCTCCTCTGGCGACCGGTCTGGTCAGTGGCCGTGTTATATGCCAGCGGAAGTTTTACAATGGACGTTTGGAGCTGTCCATCTGCTATTGGTGTGGCGCCTTCGGTTTAACGCAATGCAAAGAGTGCTGAGGTGGTGACACCGTTTGATCTTCACGGGAAATCAGTATCTCCTGTCTGTTAACTTGCCGAAATACTGAAAATTTTGACATTCGTTCTATTGCTGGGCAGCAGGCTGGATGAGAAAGGAAAGCAGAGTGCGTCTCACACAGTGGGTGGGTTCCGCAGAGAGCTGTATACAGCGGCGCCCTGATGGCGGCAGTTGATTATTTTAATTGCAGATATTCTATTAATCTAGCTGGACTCCGTGACGAAGCATGAGTACTCCGGAAGGCTGGGGGAGGAATTAGCCTTTAGTTAGCGGGTTAACGCGTCATTGGCTGCGGCTTTCCTCACAGATACCGAGTTTTTTGAGAGAAGAAAGAGGGACACTCTGAGCACCGGCGATCCGGAATGTCCTACGGCGTGGTGCTAGTGTTCAGTTTGAATTTGTATTTTCCACCGCTTTGGTCGGTCGGGAATTTTGATTATTTTATTCAGAGTGTTGGTCTGTTGGTACCACACTTTGAACTTTCATTTTGTGTGGCATCGCCATCTCCCACCACAATTAGTCTAGCCTACCGTAGACACGTTTATTTTGCTTATCGTGTGTCGCTACAATAAAGGTAAATATGGCAATTCCGCGGCTATCGCCGAGTTCACGTCTAGCGCCGCCCGCCGCTGACCCTGGTGACTGCCAACGACGCTGCTGCTGCTGCTGCTGCATGACTCGTATTTGGGTAGAGTATATTGCTTGCGCAACCCCGATCCATGATACGACACTGATTATTCTCGTCAGTAATCGTCTTGTCTTATAATCTGTGACGTTTCAGTTGCAAACTAGTTGCATTCAGATCGCTGTCTATAAATATAGCCAGTCATTTTCATTGTTGTATATGTAATTTTGTATTGTGTTCTATTAATTCATGTTCGAACTTTGTACATGTTGACAGTGAAAACTTTCTTTTAGGCTGTATTATCGTTATTGTTAACTGTTTTACCTCATCAAAACTCCTCACTTATTTTGGTGGGTTATGTTTTCATGTGAACAAATAATGGGCAACAACATATCATATTGAGATCTCAGCTTGCCATTCGACGGTTAGGATACGCTTAGTTAATTTTTCTGTTATATATAATACCGTGGCTGCCCATGGTAAAGATAAATTTGCATAAAATAACTTGATAGATATTTGGGGTGCAGGGTTAGGTACTTAGCTTTATCAGATGTGATGTTCAATGATCAATAAACAGTCACACCTAAACGCCTACACGACAACAGCAGAAACATAAACGTTTCATATGTATTGATAATTTGGTTTCAACATGATTTGCATTTCAGTTAATACTTCCGCAATAGTTGAACTTAACACACATTGTCGAATCGTATTATGAGAACAGCGTTTTACGTACGGTAAAATTTTGCTTACAGTCCTGGCGGCCTCATGTGATTATGTTATCATGTGACGTTGGCACTAACGAATTGCGTGACAGTGCAAATGTTTTGTCATGAAACCTTCGTTTTACGAGGGCAAATATTTTGAGTGAAGGAGGGTACATACAAGACGCTGTCAAGCATACAGCAGGAACAGCATTATTTACTTAATTGTCTGTACCAAGGGGCTGCGAAGGAGAAAAATAACGCACCCGTAAATGAGTTTGTACCGTTCTTCCGTTCTTTTTGCACAGATTTGATTACCAGGGGAAGGAGAATAGAGCTATCTAGCAAATGGAAAACTCTCGCAGGCAGACTACCATTTCGTTTGCATATTAGTCTACGCTAATCGTATTGTAAGCTTTGATATTACTACAAAGTCACTGAAAATTAAGGTCCTTCATCTACCAGGTATTAAGGAATGCATTGATAAAAGGCCAGACTTAGAAGTGTTAAAGATAAATGCAAGAGGGTGTCACATATGTGTGTTGTCATTAAAGTATTTTTTCATATTAATGTATATGTATATGTGGAGTATAATACTTTTTGAGAGTTTGATTTTTAACTTTTGAGGACAGAAATGTCCATAAATACTCTAACTTTAAAAAAAGGAGGGTTAGAATAAAGAGGTGGCGTTACCGATGCTGATAACAGGTATTGGTTGAAGCCAGAGGGGCCATGCTTTTGGGCCCTAGACAAAGATTTCTCGCTTAAAACCCTGTGTGAATATTGCCCTCTTTAGGTAAAGACACAAAATTGACAGTCACATCGCATAGTATACTTAGATATGACGTACATTTCAACGCCTAGAACTACTATATAAACGCAGTACGACAAATGTTTCGGACACATACAAATGCCGGAGTGCACAGTTTGCTGACTTCACTTTTCCAGTGTTAGGGAATCTCAAGAGATTCTAATCTTTCTGGTCTGTACGAAATACTAATGAAGTCACTCTAAGTTGATTTCTAAGAATGTTAACATCTTGGCAAAGACTTTCTACCGTATAATACATGATCATGCGAGGCCACTGGTTTGGCAGGTAAAATTTCACCGTTACGTACAGTTAAAGCAAACCGTAGTTACCTGGAAAACACTCAGAAGAATAAAGATATGTTATCCACAACAAATAGCACATCTATAAAGGTCATACTATTGAAATACAAGACGAAGTTGATGGAAACTGGTAACAGATTAATGAAAACAAGAAACGCGACTCATTAGCGTATTTCTCAAAGCAGACACTAGACTTCCTTAAAAAAAACTCAAAAGAATGATACGTTTACCCACGATAAATACTTTTATAATGGCCACACTATTGAAAGGAATTCTGAAGTTCGATGAAATTGATATAGTAATAGCAAATCAGTGAAAACGGCAGGTGGTCCGGAATTCGAAGGCTGGTCGTTAATACAGCACAACACTTTACACTTGGAACACGTTTATTGCTAACCCAGTCATACATTCAATACAGAATGACTCATGCTTGGAGTGCTTCACTATTTATACAAAGAAAGAATTTGCTGCGACTTACAAGTACATCAAACCTAAGAAACATGTAGAACATTCCAGAAATGATAAAAACAATGAAATAAATTTTCTTCTGCCCGTGGTGGGATTTGAACTGTAGACCGCAAGAACAGCGATCTGCGATGCTAACCACTGCACGACGTCTGCTTTCGAAAGACAAGTTGCTTTTCTCCCATTCCTGAAGAAACAGCGACCCGCTGTTAAGTTCCCGTTGCATACAGCTGCAGTGTCCTAGATTTTGTCATGGGTACTCTGTATGGCAGTCCCGGAGAATACTTCCCTTATCTGCACGCCTTCCTGTCGTGGCTCATTCATTAACATAATGGTCTTCTGGGTCCTTGAACAAGAGTCCTTTTTTATTTGTTGACTGGGATCGTTGTAAGACTTCATACGGAGGACGTGCACAATGTCTCTTCGTTCTTTTCGTTTTTAGGACGGCTCATAATCATAGACGTATGTGACGTGTGACGTATGACACAACACGGAACAAAGTATCGCTTCAGTAACTTTTCCGATAGCCCAACTTCCCGTTCAGGGGTAAAAATCCATACCAGATCTGCCGGGCTGAACACAAAAGGACGGTGCTTGTCGTTATACCGCTGACGGTCCATCTCCTGGGCGCCCAGAGTTCGTCCGTATGTGAGCCAGCTGTCTTGCTTCTTCGACGCTGGGGATGAGCTGCTTGTCATCCTGAGTCTCGTCCGGTTATAGCGGGAACAACGTATCCATTGTCTCACCTTCACGGCCATGGAGCACGAAAAACGGCGAGAAGCCTGTGGTGTCTTGTCTTGCGGTATTATAAGAAAATGTCACGACTGGCAATATTGTATCCCAATCTTTCCGCTCAACATCGACGTACATCGACAGCATATCTGCTAACGTCTTGTTAAAGTCTTCTGTAAAACCATTTGTCTTAGGATGGTACGCAGTTGTCATTCTGTGGACAATATCGCAACTTGACATTACCTCTGATATTAGTTTTGACATGAAAACTTTTCCTCACACATCACACATCATCACACGTGGTGCACCACGCTTCAAAATAATTTTTTATACTGTCAATTTTGTGATCTCTGGGGCTTCTGCAGTCGGCACAGGTTTCGTGACAGCGTAGCGGGTGAGGTAATCAGAGCTGACTATTATCCATTGGTTACCGGCTGTCGACTTCGTGAACATACCTGAAAGGTCGATTCCAGTTCGGTGGAATGGGGTTGCTGCAGATGGAATTGGTACCAGATGACCTGGAGGTAAATGCGGCAAAGCCTTCCGTCCCTGGCTCTCTTTAAAGTGACTAACATAGTGCTTGACAGATCGTTAGAGACCTTGCCAGTAATACCTGCGTCTGATTCTGTCTGTTGAGGAATCCCAAATGACCTGATAGTGGAGAATCGTGGAAATGAGAATATCTGGCCGCGGATGAGATGGAACAACCAGTAGCCATTCGAAGGCTGGTCGGTCGTAGAGCACAACACTTTACACTTACAACATGTTTATTGCTGACAAATGTTCAAATATTTAAGCTTAAGGGACTTAACTTCGGGATCATCAGTCCCTAAACTTACAAACTACTTACTAACTACCTTATACTAAAGACGACACAAACATCCGTGCCCGAGGGGGAATCCGAACCCTCGACCGAAGCGGCCGTGCAGACTGACTGTCGCGCCGCAGACCGCTCGGCTACTGCGGAAAGTACATTCGTGTCCTTTTCGTTCTGTGTGTGAAATGCGAAATGGTGGCGAAACCCGAGACTCTGTGAAGGGGCGGAAGCTGTGAGAAGGTGAAAAGAAGTCAGCTGCAACACGAAATACGACGTCCGCTTGTTGCACGCCGTCGAATCGAGGTAAGAGCGGAAACAGCTTACGGCAGAGCAACCTACAGTCGTATAGCCTATCTCCAGCAGTTTGGGTAGCACGATCTCTCACAGGCAAGCAGGAAATAATTTTGTTGATATTGCGCATTTCGCATGCGTAAAACTGAACGGTTCTCAGGCTATGCGTGTGGCCTTCCTAAAGGAACACTTGACCAATGCCATTTGGTCGAGCCGTTTCCGGCGAATCAAAGAGTTACTTAGGTACCAAACCCTTGATTGTCGGGAGCGCACTCGATCTCGCCAGGTAATGTCTTTTTAGCCCGTGAAAAATCTCATACCAAGGTTATTAAAAGGAAGATTGGGCCCGAAGCGAGAAGTGCTGCGATTAGCTGGCGCTGTGACGTCACCGTAGAAGCAAAGCGAGGTAGCCCCAAGCGAGCAAGCGACTTGCAAACACAAATTACTCATGACTTTTATACGTTACCATAAAATGATTTTAAATAGTTTATTTACCTGTTTCGATGTTTGTAGCGGATGAAGACTGCCACTACCGATATTTCCGCGTTTGTGCTGCTGCTGGATTTGCACCTTTGGTTACGTATTGAGAAACCTCATGCGAATGAACAGTCAAGTTCTGACATATTTTATAATGTAAGCCCACTGCGAGACAGAACTTCAATATAACTACCAAGGAGAGGACGCCTACTCGTCATCGGCGAATTCGACCATATTTATGGTAGATGTAGGGCGTGGTGAGACACGAAAGTGCCCCAAGTGAGAACGCCAGATGGCCAAGCGTTTAGGAAATAAAAGAAAGTTTGATACGAATATATCACGATATGTATCTATCTAATCAACTACCCTTGTGAAGATGTGCTTAGGAAGCGGTGTTAGGCTCAGCGGCAAATTATCGGATTCGTATTAAGGTCATGGGTTCAACTCCGCCCGGAGCCAAATATTTTTCTGCTCTTTGGCAATGCGTACATCTACATATTGTTCCCGTAGGGATCATGAGGACAAGATATGGTAAATTACATCACGCACGGTGGCATGTAAACAATCATTCTTCCCACGATAAAAAAAAAATACCAGTAACTGGTACAGTGGGTCGTACCCTCTTCAGTGGTTTGCAGAGGTCAAATTAAGATTATTCGTGTTTGCACCTTATGAACCGTTCACAACGCAAAGTTTGCAAGATAATATGCTTGTTGTGCACATACAAATACAAAATAACATATGATGTTGCGGTTAATTGTAAAGTCAATAGTATACGCATTGCCAAGGAGCAAAAATATTCGACGCCGGGTGGAATCGAACCGCGAGCCTTTCAATAAAAGTCCAACCTCTTACCTTTATTTATTTATTTATTTTTCTCCTTCCTCCCCTTACAAAATTCGCCTTCATCTGCGTCGACTTCATCAGCCTTTGGTGAGGTAAAGTTCTCTTCTTCTGCAGGTAAAATTAATGGATCTCTTCCACGAAGAAAAATCATAATCTTTCATAAAAAGAAATTTAAAAAAATAATAATAAAAATAAAACTGACGTTCTTCCGTCGCGAAAACAAATGACTTCAAGAACGAGAATTAAATAAAAACACTGCTGTTTGCACACGCTTAAATTTCGGCAGTTACATCCATCGTCTTATCAACCGATGTTACAAGCGTCTACAGATATTTTGAATGCTACGTATGTTGAATGTAACGAACGCTTAGGAGCCTTAGGACGTGCACTCACGGGACAATTCCCACACATTGCAGCTGCGACTCGTCCTCGACGTGATTCCGTCCCTATTCGACTGCCCACGTAAGTAAAGCGAACGAGTCGATCTGTACGCGTCTCGTGTCGAAGATGTTGCGAGCGACATGCAGTGCACGGGAAAGTTCGAGCGTGACGAGCAGATCGTAGATCATGGAAGAAATTTACCACGTACTTTTCTGTATTTCCAGTGCATAAGACACTTTAGAGCCCATGAGATCTTAAATCTTATAAAATAGTGTGTGTGTGTGTGTGTGTGTGTGTGTGTGTGTGTGTGTGTACACACTTATCACTTCTCCTCCTAAACTACTGGTACACATGATCCTTACCATCAGACAATTGCTGTCTGGGTAAAAACCACCTACGCCACAATGTGAGGAGATATGACGACATAAATAATAGCCGTGAAAAACGGCCACATGTGATATTCTACATCTGCTCCTAAACTAATGGACCGATTTCAAGCAAATTTGATAGAAATATTCTTTAACATCAGGAATCATTTGCTTTGGTTGCAAAAACCACAAAATATACATCGTTCATACGATATAACATCATAAACAATATCTGTCCAATCTTGCGGCGTGTAATAGCGTGAATTTATTCGCCAACTATTTGAGAATGAGAGCACTTAGCACCTTTCAATAAATTATAAACGTAATTTCAAATCTCTACAAAACTTTTTCTCGCTCACAACCCCAACAAAATGATGAAAGGAAAAAGGTTATTGCTTACTACTTTTTCGGTGTTCATGATGTATATTTACGGCATTTGGCATGACGTTATAAGATATTACTTCTATGATGTAAATTTTATACGCCAGACAATTCAGACAGTACACATACATACCACTGAATCTTTCTTGATATTATATCACAGTTCGACATATAGTTCATGAGAAATGAAATCATATACAATTTGGGTCATGAAAAACTGCAAAATGCGTGAGGTTTTGATTTATTGCGTCTTTACTGCTAACTCCATTCACAATAAATTTTTAAGGCATTAGGCACATAGACCACTGAATGTACCTTCGAATTTATATCATAATACGACACATATTTCAGGAGAATATGACTTCATAAACAATGAAATTTCCGAATAACTGGTACGTCGTGCGCTCTTTTTCCACGTCTCCTCCTGAAATAGTGGACCGATTTCAATTAAACTTGGTACACATATTGCTTACTATCAGACAACAATCGATGTGTGATTAAAAGACTACGTACAACATAATTCCGGACATATGATGTCGTAAACAAACTTTCCCATCACGCTAAGTGTGATTCACGAGAATTCATTCGCCCATTATATATTCGTAGCAGACATTTTGCTAACATTACTCTCCACAAATGATCTGCATGGAAACGAAACTTAAATGGACAGATAGTAAGGTAGAAGTCGATGGACAGAAAGGGAGGAACGACATGACCTAAGACTGAACGACCACCGTTAATTGTAAAATTAATTCTATGAGCAAGGAGCCAGTTAAAAGCTTACTTTAAACGTATATCTCTGGCCGTAAAACCAGCAAAAGGATTCGCGTGAACTACTGACTACTTCCTGCAACAGAATCTTCTTCCTTGGTCCAGAATTTAGAACTGACTAAAACTTTACTTTAGCAGCAGGAAGACAAAGAGGTAATAGATCACGAGAATTACACACAATCCTTAATATACAAGCCACCCCGAACTCAACCATTTCATGAAGGTGGCTGTGAGAACATTTATGGCGCAACGGAATTAAAACATGATAATTTGCATCTGAGTTTGTTCTCACCACTGGTGAAAAACATTAAATAAAAAAGGGAGGATATTCATAAACTAATGTTCATAAGAAGGAAAAAATTTAACTGACAAATTATTTATTCACTTCAAACATGAGAAAATGGGGGAACCAATTTTGTTAAACAATAAAATGCATCTCAAAAAAATGTTTGTTAAGCTTAAGGGACTTAACTGCGGGGTTATCAGTCCCTAAACTTACAAACTACTTACGAACTAGGACGGCACAAATATCCATGCCCGAGGGGGGATTCGAACCTCCGACCGTAGTGGCCGTGCAGACCGTGACTGGAGAGCCTCAGTCCCCTCGGCCACCGCGGCCGGCAAAATGCATCTCATTGACACTTAATTTAAAATAATCTGAACGGAACATCGTCAAAGGAAGGAGTTAGCCAACAAGCATTCATCCACTCACATACGCGAAGCAAAGCGAAATTCACCCAACTCATCACGCTGATACGAAGCAGAAGCAGGCGCCGCTATCGTAGGCGAAATTCAGCGAACCAGGATGTCACACACAACACAAGAAACGTAAACTTCGTAGGTCGCTCTGATCTGTCTTCCTTTAGTTGAGATGGTACGCGATAATAGCGAGATTAATTTCTATTCAAATCAAACCGTGGGCATAAGGAATTGAGACACACGGCACGTGTCTACATTACCTATTCGCATCCCACGGAAGGCGAAGTGCCTAAAGCTTGCATTCAACAAAAACCAACGGCATCTCAGATTACGAAGCAAGAATACAAAATAGGAAGGCACTGGTGTGTGAGCAGTGGCGAGAACTCCAGTAAATATCTATAAACCCTTGAAGTCGGAGTCGGAGGCATTTGGTTCCGAAAACCAGTAAAAAGTATAAAAATTCAATTTCTGAAAAATAAAGAAAAATAGCTACGGCATGCAACCCTTAGAAATGTGTAGGATATCATAAGGAAGCTAAAGAAATACAGTTAGACGCAATTGGGAAGGTTTTACACAGATGGACGAAATCCTGTCTTCAAAAATCAGAAAAGTGGAATAAATTCAAAGTTCTTGTACATCGACTAATAAATACGGCATGTAGCTCCTAGAAATGCGTAATATTTTGTAAGCAAGCTGGTAATGGGGGTCATACAAGGATAGAAGATAATTTACTGGGGGGTCTTAATGCAAAGAACAAGTTTGGAAACGAAACAATTTAAAATAGACGAAGAGGAGATCGCGAGGTACTAATGGAAATCAGAAAGATACAAAGATAATTTCTTGCCCTAAGGGTATAGGAGCAGACATAGGAGTAGCTAAAGGCTTTGTTTTAAGAACACACCACGTGGAATACATATCACTTGCGGAAGGAGAAAACGGAAAAGAATATTTCACTTGCACTACACAGAATAAAATATTCCCGCACATTATTCGCGTTCCACAACAGAGTTCACACACCGCTAGCTAGTCTCACACAGGTTACCGATTCCTAGCCGTTATAAAACCGAATTAGTTGCATATTAACTGCATTTACCCATGCAATATTACCGAAATGAAATTGAATACATTTCCGTACATGATCGGAGTAACTTATCCCAAAGAATTAACCTAAGGTCTGAAGTCTAACAAACCATACAACAAATCGCTACCATCTCAAGAGAGGAAAGAAAATCCAGAACGTCTTACCAGGTCGAAGCGCAGCCACAGAATTTCCACTCGACCACCCAGTTTCTTTCACCACCGGAAATCAGTAGAAACCCCTGGAAAAACCGAGGTGGTGGGGAGACCTGAAACTCACGCGTCCTATCAAGGCTCGCTAACTGGGCATTGCCAACCCAACTTGTAACCAAAGGGTGGAGGAATCTCTTTGGTAGCATAAAAAGAAGAGGTTGTTAATGACTACCTATCGATACAAAGCCAGAGAACACTAGTAGCAAGCAATAAGCAGCCGACGACGAAAATTGTCATACATACACTCAGACTGCCATGATTGAAGATTCTCATACAGGTACATACAGAATAAAGCAAGTACTCATAGGGACAGTGGCGTCACGGAGAAACCGTACATATTGTCACATTTATTGAAACAATGATAAATTATTAGCATTAAAAATCCCAGCAATACTACCGAAACTAACATTTAAAAACATGAAATGAAATGCTACTCCTCTGGCCTCCGAACGAGAGGGGTTCTCGTTTAGCCGTCTTTCAAGATGAAGGAATAAGTAAAACAGATTTCACAGAGGAACCTACATAAAGCATTTATACCAGTGAATATATACCTGCAAAATTATATCATTGTGCAAAACAAACATCAATATAGTAAATTAACACTGCCATAGGTAAAAGGATGTCACATCATGCACCGCGTTTAATACGTTCCTTATTTACTACTTCACGGATTTGCATGGAGAAACTTCGTTTCATAAAAGTGAGATCACGGATACATATTTAGATATAGGCCATGCTTGATATATGGATGGCATAGTACAGCAAGCGATAGAGGTGCCATAGTGCAAAGAACTAATAGACCCGGCTGCTGTGAAATAAATATGGGGTAGTACAGCAAGGAAGCGAACGTCTGTGATAGAATTAAGCAATCCTATCTCTGGGAAAACAAACATTGAACATTTTGTTACTGATTTAGCTTTGTGTATTAAATACTTAACATTTCCTTGCTTCTTTTGCATGTTTCATTTTGTATCAAAACTTTATGATGATACATCGTATCGTACAGCGACTTTTACTTACATTTGACATCTTGGCTAGGACAACTGAATTTGACAGAGCGATCCAACTAGGATTTTTACTGACTGAGGTCTGGAAACCATAAAAAGCCGTGATACCATTTACCCTTCTTTAACAACCGTTGCAAAGCACAGGCATATAAGCTAGTACAAAAATATTTTCAATATGTCGTATCTTGCAACTCGCAAATATTTAAGAAAAGACATTTTTTTAAATATCTCAACCAGATCTGCTGAAGTTTCCTTCAGTCCTCTTGTGACTTCCAACAGGGAGCTATGAAACTGAGTTCGTTACTTCCTCCAATAATTACTCTATAATGGACAGTTCTAGTGATAGAGGGAGGCTGTAACGGTCTTGGTTGATTGATGGTGAGGAAAGGACGGTACCGATGTAAGTAACTAAACTGACAGCGCGAGGTTCGCACAAGACATGCGATGCGAGTCGCGCCCACGCCTATCGACGAGTGAGAAACGACCTATGTTCGGACGGCCTTAGGAGTTATGGTGTAAAACATTAAAGAAAGGCATTTTTCATTGCGATGGAATTTAATAGTGACGTTTCTTTCACCTACTTACACCTGCAAATGCGTCCCTTCTTCCAAAGCGCCATTAGAAAGTGGAATGATGGAAAAATCTTATGAAAGCTGTTTGACAAACAGCTGAAAAACATTTTGCATAGTAAATATTTAGGTGTAGATGTAGATGAAAGTAAAACCCAACGAATATTTTTATAAGACCATTGGAAAATGTTCCCTGTAAGGTATGTACGTTACAAACGATGCCATCATTAAATTCCACACCGTACAGTAAAATACTGTCAGGAATATCACAATGCTCTGTGCAAAGTCTATGGAGCATCTGATGTCACCATTACAGTTAGTCACAAGTCACACAGGTGTGAGGTCGCGATCAGGCAGTTTGGCGGAGCTGCAAGGCTTGCGGCGGTCGAGCTGACCATCCATGGTTGTCACACCTGACGAGTTTCAGCGGTCTGACGTCTTTCGCGAGGACAGATGCATTACGACTAACATTTATTCTACAGATCATAAAGGGGTTGTTCGCGTACTGAAGAAATGACTCCCTAAACCGAACATTTATTCGTAAGGGTATATAATCCCTTATTTCGCAATGCAGGAATGCCACAGAATGGAACGGAAAATAGGGTATGTAAATGAAAGAACATTCTCTCGTAATTATTAGTACCGTATGTGGAGTAAATAACTGTAGAAGAAGAAAGCCGTGGCGGCGCGGCCGAGCGCATTGAGGCGCTATGATGCGATGCGCGAGACAGTTTCCCTTGGGGGGTTTGAATCCCCCCCCCCCTCGGGCATGGATGTTTGTGTTGTCTTTAGTATAAGGTAGTTAATAATTAGTTTGTAAGTTAAGCGACTGATGATCCCGCATTTAAGTCCCATAAGCATTACAAACATTTGAAATTTTTTTTAGAGGAAGAAAACATTGTGCATTACTTTTTCGTCAACTGTCCTATATTTGAACTGATTTCAATGTTGCAATACATGTAATAAAATCGGTGGAACTACGCCTGAGTGAAGTGTATTCATTGAGTACAGTTTTTCCTTGTGCTATTGCGTTTTGTATGTGGTAGTTCTCCTCTATTGTCTATCTATGGTATAAGTTATTGCTGGTCTTAAGAAAGACCTAAAAGTTCCAAAAGACGAATATAACACGACACAAACAGTAAACACTCGTATTTCGCACGCAACTCTTCAAAACAAAACACCGAAAGAACAAATGAAGAGCTCCCAGCTGTATTCATACGCCAAATATTACCACTGGCGTAATGCATAGCACGAAAAAACGTGGGAAACGAGTGACATCCACATTAAAACTAACAACAACAACCAAATTATAACAGAGAAAGAAAAGAATCGTAAGTACTATACAGAAATGACGCGTTTTTCTCGAACCGAAAAATAGAAAGCAAGAAAATCGTAAACTGACTGTTATGTCTGCAGATCACAAGTTTGTACCAAAACAACAAATAAGTAGGCTACTTAACGAGTTTTCTGTAGCCTAATGTAAAAGGTATGTGAGAAATGTGATACTCGTATATCTAGGCCTAATATTCATTAAAATGGAATAGTTATATAGTCAAATAATCTAAGTAAAATTTAAAAACGAATGAACTTAGAGGTAACTGAAAAGACTATTGTACAGTAAATATAATTTCAGAAAAAAATAAACCATCCCACTGATGATAGCACAAAATGTGCTGAAACATGTTTGGGAACAATTAAAAATATCAGGTGTCTTGCATACGGGGAAAATCCAAACCATTTATCCAATCAAGCACGGAAGAAAGAAGAACAACAGCATCAAAATATGAATACGGCTACTGGTTTTAATGGCTACACAATCCAAATGTGCTTTTAATAATCATCCCACAATGGGAGCCTGAAAATGGTGTAATGTAACACCGAAATTGGTCGCACAGAATTTAATAAAGATTTTGAATACAGCTGCTGCTATTTTCATTTATATGTATAATCGAATCAGCTGCGCCCCAAACCATCCACTATGGAGAGAATTAATTGGCCAAGGGTTTCGGGCATATCCCACTTTCTCAATCCACGTTATTTATATTCTGTACAATGCAAAAAATTTTGTATCATTCTGTTGCAGTTCTCTAGCACCAAGGAGCAACCGATGATGAAAATTGCGCTCTATGTACGGATGCACCCTCCTTTGTGTCTTTCTTTTATTACATCGTATAGATGGATGAAAATACCAGCAGCTATATTCAAATCTTTATTAAATTCTATGCGACCGGTTTCGGTGTTCATGAAGTACCCCACGCCCTTACATCCTTTTCAAGGGGGAATAGGAAGAAGTTTTATGGACTGAGATCCGACGATTATGGCGGATCTTCAAGTTGCACGGCAACGCTCGCTCTCACACAGTCCATATCGTCACAGTTCCAGGCAAAAAACGCAGTGGTTTAACTTGAATATCTACCATACTCTCCGGTTGTCAGTTCTGCAGACTTCTTCCTATTCCCACGAATGAAACTCGCTTTGAAATTAAAGAGATTTGAAGCTATTCCTAACATAAAAGAGGAACCTTACGCTGCTTTTGAACACCATCCCACATCGTGCAAAGTTTCCAGGACATGTATCGCAGAGCTCAGCGGTACTTAGTTATAGGAGCGGACTGTTTCGAAGGACAGTAAGGTAACTGTAGTTCATACTTCATCTACGTTAGTGGTACAGGATTATTTTTATTTCAGTAAATTTCGTGACCAACTGACTGAAGAGCATGCTCTGCTACAGCCGATTTATCTACTTTCCTTGGACGGCAAGACTGAGGTATTAAAGTTTCTCTTGGTTGTTTCAATATAAACTGCACCACTGACATAGCCCTTTATACAAACCACATGCCGACAGAGTACTGCGTTTTTCTGTACAGTTCTGAGTGCCTCGTATATTTTCTTGTTGGTCCAAAAAACAGCCGTAGTGACATGTTTTCATAAAATCTTTTCTATCTGATCCGCAGCTTTTTTAATACATGGGAGAGCAACTGTATTCTTTCACTTTTGTTCCTCAAGCATGTTCTTCACCCTTCCATATTTGGTCAAAGAATTCTATTTATATGCTGCAACGTTAGACTTTACACAGCAGCATGGAAAAAAATTGTTCAAATGTTTGTTAAGCTTATGGGACTTAACTACGGGGTCATCAGTCCCTAAACTTACAAACTACTTATGAACTACTTACGAACTAGGACGGCACAAATATCCATGCCCGAGGGGGGGTTCGAACCCCCGACCGTAGTGGCCGTGCTGACCGTGACTGGAGCGCCTCAGTCACCTCGGCCACCGCGGCCGGCCAGCATGGAAAGATACATAAGAACTGGTCTACGAAATCCGGTTTGTACCATTCTTCAATTTATACGTAATAACTTCTTTTGAATTTAATAACAACAGTTCTGGTATCTTTTTCTGAATTTACATTCTGCCGCTTCGCAGATTATTAAATCACTTTCGGCAGTTTCACGGCAGACGATTTAAGAATCTCGTGCTCTAACTTCGAAACGTTCCCGACAAAAGGAAAAAGTAAGACAAATAAGACAGTAAAATGACTTCAATTTATTTATTTCATTGGGAGCTCTTCAGTTGGTTCCTGGAATAATCGCGTGCACCTCCAGACGGGAAAAGACCTTCTGCGGAAATTACAGCGCTTCGCAAATCTGCCGGTCCGCCTACAAACGTACCGTGTTTACAAAGGCCACCCTCTCGACCCCGTGTGCTGCCCGCTTCGCTTTCATTACCCTCTGCCGCTCTGCTCTGCGGGGGCGACCGGCTACCTGGAATAATAACACAGTCCAGCAGCTTTCTAGAGGTCCTAAGAGGCGCTCTTCTGAAGACTCACTGACGCAAGGTATGTTTCAAGGAGAGTTCCACGAGGGAAGATCAGACAGTAACGTATATTTTCTCTCCCTTGGCATTTCAGCTAGAATGTTGATATTTCACGACTACATAATTTTGAAATTTGCGATAAAGGATATGTACACCTCTAGTGAGAAACGCATGAACTACGTACCACAATTGGTGCGCATCTCACTCTTGGCTACTTGTCAATAGTAGCGCACTTTAGCTAGAAATTCAAGGACCAAAGGACACTAAAAAGGTAAAACAGTCAACAATCCGAAGATTGGTTTGAACACAACAGTGCTTTACTAGGCATGGTCCTATTTGGAGGTGGTATGCCGTTGCCTTCGAACTGACTTACCCAGCCTGTTAAAGGGGGACCTACAGTTTGAAGTGGGTTCCGAACCACGGTGCTACTCGGTATTTTTCACATGAGCAATAGTGCCAGAGGTGAAAGAAGTGGAAAGAGACAGATAAAAATCCTAGGACCTGGCGGGATCGAACCCGCGACCTTTGAATTTGTAGTCTGGCACTCTACCACCGTGCAACCGAGGACACTAAGCGAATGAAATTCACAGGGAGATGCATGGTGTGTATGTGCATGACTGTATGGACCACTCCTACAGGTTTTGTACATTCTTCAGAGTGCCGTGCGAACCTTAGCTATTCGCTACGCTCTGGGCAGCCGCTTAAAGCTGTCACCCGGCATAATATTGGAGCCATTGAGACAGCAATTGTGAACGACCGGCGGGTTCAACTGTGAAACTTACTGCTATAGATGAACGTTTCCTAAAGTGGCGTATACGAAATTGTTCACGAAAGTACGTGGTGAGCACGTAAGAACTTGACTGTTGTTGTTGTTGGTGTGGTCTTCATTCCGCAGACTGGTTTGATGCAGCTCTCCACGCTACCCTGTCCTGTGCAAGCCTCTTCAACTGAGAATACGAACGGAAACTTACATCCTTTTGAGTCTGCTTAATGTATTCGTCCCTCGGTCTCCCTCTACGAATTTTACCCCACACACTTCCCTCTAATGCTAAGGTGACGATTTCTTCCGTTCTCTTATTCACGATATGCCAGAAACTCCTCCACAATTCTGTTGAGCACCTCCTCATTAGTTACGGGATCTAACCATCTAATCTTCATCATTCGTCTTTAACAGCACTTTTCGAAAATATCTATCACCTTTTTCAAAAATCAAATGTTTGTTAAGCTTATGGGACTTAACTACGGGGTCATCAGTCCCTAAACTTACAAACTACTTATCAACTACCTTATAGTAAGGACGGCACAAATATCCATGCCCGAGGGGGAATCGAACCCCCGACCGTAGTTGCCGTGCAGACCGTGACTGGAGCGCCTCAGTCCCCTCGGCCACCGCGGCCGGCTATCAACTTTTTTTTCTCTGTACTCCTTATCGTCCACGTTTCACTTCCATAGAATCCTACACTCCAGACTAATGCTTTCAGTAAGGGCCTCCTAACATTTAAACTAATACCGGGCGTCAACAAATTTAGCTTTTTCAGTTACGCCTTTTATATCTTCTTATTTTGCTACCCAAATAACAAAAATCATCTACTTCTTTCATTGTCTCATTATCGAATCTAATTCCTTCGGCATCGCCTGATTTTCTGACACTACATTCCATTACTCTCGTTTTCTCTTGTTAATATTACTCCTTCCTTTCGAGACACTATTCATTCCATCTAATTCAGGTCCTTTGCTGTCTCTGACTGAATTACTTTGTCGTCAGCAAACAGCAAGGTTTTTATTCCCTCTCCCTGGACTTTCATTCCCTCTGCAAATTCCTCCTTGCATTTCTTCACAGCTTGCCCAATGAACAAATTGAACATTAGGGAAAGGCTACAACCCTGTCTTACTACGAACCACTGCGACTCTTTCATGCTCTTAGACTCTTTTAACTGCTATCTGGTTTTTGTAAAAGTTGAATAAAACTCTTCGCCCCCTATATTTTATGCCTGTTACTTTCAGAATTTGAAATAGTGTATTCCAGTCAACATTGCCAAATGCTTTCTCCAGATCCACAAATGCTAAAAACGTTGGTTTCCGTTTCAATAACCTATCTTCTGAGATAAGTCGTAAAGTGAGTATCGCCTCGCGTTTTCCTACATTTCTCCTGAAACCAAATTGATCTTCCCCAAGATCGGATTCCACCAGTTTTTATATTCGTCTGTAAATAATTAAGGTTAGTATTTTGTAACCGTGAATTGTTAAACTGACAGTTCTGTAATTTTCACATGTGTCTGCACTTGCTTTCGTTGGAATTGGAATCACTATATTCTTCTTTACTATATTCTTCTGTTTTGTCTTCTAGAATACTGCCTTCAAGTTTATTTCCATTGTACAGGCCCTCTATGCATTCCTTCCACCTTTCAGCGTTCCCTTCTTTGCTTAGTACTAGTTTTCCATCTGAGTTCTTGATATTCATACCGCTGCTTTTCTTGTTCCAAATGTCTTTTTTATCTTCCTGTAGGTGGTATCTATCTTTCGCCTAGTTATACATTCTTATACGGTCTTGCATTTATCCTCAAGCCACAACTGTTTTTCCATCTGTACTTCCTGCCAACCAAATTTTTTAGACGTCTGTACTCCATTTGCCTGCTTCACTTTATGCATTTTTATTATTTCTCCTTTCGTTAATTAAGTTCAGTATTATCCAAGGATTTCTATTAGGCCTTGTCTTTCTGCGTATATGATCCTCTGCGGTCTACACTATGCTATGTCTCTGAGCTACCCATTCTTTTTCTATTGTATTACTTTCCCACGTTTCAGACAATCCTTGCCTAACGCTCCCTCTAATACCATCAACCACCTCTGATTCCTTCAATTTGTCCAGGTTCCATCTCCTTAACTTTCTATCTTTTTGAAGTCCCTTAAGTTTTAATCTGCAGTTCGTAATCGATAAGTTATTGTCAGAGTGTGACTGACGACCACAAATATCAGCGATTAATGACGGCTGTGATCACCTGACGCTTTATGCTGCAGAAGGGGTTCACATTCTGGAAGAAGTCGTCACTGGTGTTGAGCTGCTGGCGTACGACTATATGCCCAAAACGAAGCAGTCCTCTGAGGAGGGGAACATGCTGCCTCTCCAGTACAAAAAGAAAAGTCAAGGTGACTCAGCTTGCTAGGAAAATGATTGTAACAGTGTTTTTGGATGTGCGTGGTATGCTACTGGTGGGCTTTGCTCAACACGGACACACGTCATTGCTGCAGCATACATTAAGACTTTGGTTAAGTTACAACGCGCTTTACGTGAAAAATGCTGAATCATTATTGCTGACAGTTTCAAACTTCTTCGTGGCACTGCTCGCCCTCATATTTCTACTGTTAGAACGGACATACTTTTGGTGTTTGGTAACATGAAAGACATCCCGTATGGTCAAAGCCTTTGTAAAAGATAAACTGTAATCAACAGTTCACAAACGGACATCTACAACCAGTGCCTATTGGAAGTGGAACCTCGATGAAAGAAATGTGTTCTCAATATTATTTAGTATATAGGTAAGTAGGTAAAAGGTGTATATTCGTTTCTTACTTCATTGTTTTAGTTATTGCACTAAAATTATTGTTTGTTATTTTCAGACATTTCTTTGTAGAATACCTTCCAGGCATCCTCTATAGATGTTCTAAGACTCTATATAATTAACCCTTTCAGTACCATAATTTAATATCAGTCTACAGGGGGGTTTCATCTCACCATCAATATCACGATCATCAGAACATGAACTGTAACTGTTTCTGTTGGATCTCGGTAACAAAGTGAGCAATTATATTTTACCAGGAGACTGACTTTGCACATTATATTCGTGGCGTGTGGGAATGGCGTGTGGTCTCGAGCGTCACGTACATATCGCACGACTCTCGCGCCTGAGGTTCGAGTCCTTCTTCGGGCCTGGGTGTATGCGTGTTGTGCTTGGTATACGGTAGTTTAAGTAGTTTTCATGCCTAGGGAGCGATGACCACGGTAGTTTGGTCACATAGAATTACAAAAACATGAACATTTGAATGTAACGTCCGTAAACAACACGCATTGAACTCACGGATTAAGTCGTACGCCTTTTCCGACTGCCCGATGCTTCCTAGCAGTCAGTGTGAGAAATTATCTACGGTGATAGAGTGTGTGACCAGCATGTTGCCAAATATCCCAGACGTTATTACCACGAGATGATACTGTCGATACCTCCTTATTCGAACAGTTTCTCATTTGGCTCGAAAGGGGTGAGAACCTATACATATGACTTACATGAGAAGAAAATCTTAGGCAGTACCATGAATAGAACCAGACACTTTTGCCCCAAGTGCAGCGCTATAAGCCTTTTCAGGTTTTTTAAATTTGTTTATTAGTCGTATGCATACCGCAATCAGTTTTGAGCATTTGTGGATTCTCTTCAACGTTCTCCAAAAAAGTACGAACTCTAACCGCGATCTTTGTTCTCAATTGATCTGTTTTGCCGTATCCCTGCCACCCCATAAAAACAGTACTTTCTCCTTTTCTTATGTTCGTCCATTTTCACGTCCTGTTGGTTTGCCACCTGACACGTAATATTCCACCTTACACCTCGCACAACAGATTTCTCTGACAGTGTACCCAATTAATGGTCCTCCAAGTATTGGACTCATAGAAACTATAAATGAAAAATTTCTGCAATATGATTATCAACAAGTTGTAACTACGAATATTTTCTTCCACAAAGCATCAAGCTGCTATATCGAACCACTTATGACAAAGGAGAGGCACCATGATGTTGTTACGTAAACAACAGCTGGCAGCAGCCCCCAACTGTCAATTCGAGACCCAACACCAGTACAATGAGTTTTAAGAAAATAAAACACAGTATCTTATGCTACAGTGACTCTCGAATGTTCTGTGAAAGCAATAACAATCAGTCTACGCCGGCCGCGGTATCCGAGGAGACTGAGGCGCTTCAGTCACGGTCTGCACGGCCACTACGGTCGGGGGTTCGAATCCCCCCTAGGGCATGGATATTTGTGCCGTCCTAATTCGTAAGTAGTTCATAAGTAGTTTGTAAGTTTAGGGACTGATGACCCCGTAGTTAAGTCCCATAAGCTTTAAAACATTTGAACATTTTTTTTTTTTAAATCAGTCGACGTGAATTCACAGCTACAATGGGAATCGTCGTAACTGAAGACGTCCATAAAAGGGACTAAATAAAGATTCAGTTTAGATTCATTACATTTTTGAAATTATGTGAAGAATTTTTGTATAACAACTTTTGTAAAGCAATATGCAGAGCCCGATCATATCGCGTTAATCTATTCATGATAACGATTAATTTGATACTACGCACGATATGGTGTGACAGTTTTGAGTCAGTATTGTGAGACGGGGGCTGTAATTAGTCTATTTTTCATACTAACCTTGTGTTACTGTACCTTTCTCTTTACGCTAATTATTGAAATATGTAACATTTTTCTTTGTAGATCATTATTTATTTTAAATTTCTGTACCTTTGTGGAGACATCAGGGGTGATGGGGTCCTGGGATTGTAGTACATTCTATGTTTATATGAAAATTTCGGCATTTTAATGTTTATTGGCGCAGCTTGGCTGCTAAAAAGTGGTTTTACATGTTGGGCACGGTCAGGCCACTCAGAGCAGAGACGCTCTTTGAGGTGTACCCCTTCCACTAACTTTCGCTCACCTTCGGGGAAGGACAAGAGGGGCTGGCTTGACTTGTTTGGCGCCGATGCTACAGGCGGCGGACTATACACGGCAGAATTTTTAAAGTGTGTGGGACGCTTTACACCATGCTTGCCCGCAGTTTACGGTGGTCGATAGTGGGGACTGCCTTTTTATTCATTCGGCCGTTTCGCAAGAGAGGAATTTGCCAGATACAAACAATAGCAGCGTGCTCTGGGCCCTGGGCTGTTTATGGAGAAGTATTGCCCTTAGGCGTTATCTAAAAAAACTTCCTAGAAAGCAGCAGAGTTTGAACACAGTGTGACAAACGGTTAGGTTGAAAGGAAAGCTTTCTGCCCGTCTGGCACCCCAGGGGTTTGCCTCCAGAGGCTGTATTATAGCACAACGTTAACATTTTTAGGTCGTGTGACCGTAGCTAGGAGCAAGGGCATTCACCCTGGGAACGGTGAAATCCGCGGGAAGCTTTGGTGGCGTGGGCGGAGCCTCTTGGCAACCGCAGAGAACGCGTCCTGATTCGGCAGATTATTTTAGTATGACGCTAAAAAATTTGTCAACGGCGCTACGCCATCCGATTGGTTGGACTATTTGCCGTTAGCAGAGATTGGTGCGTCTTTTTCGCCTGGGTGTGGCCGCCTGTCACTTGCGGTGAGCTGCGGCAGAGTGCGAGGACGTTCGAGGACTCATATCTGAGCGTCCGAAGTGCACGGACCTCGGGAGACTCCTGTCTGAGCGTCAGTAGTGTACGGACCTCGGGAGACTCCTGTTTGAGCGTCCGAGTGTACGGACCTCGGGAGACACGGAATACTCCGTTTAGATTCACGGGGAGGACATCGTCTTAAACGGTCCTCTGGTTAGACTTGTGTTTGATTCCGAAGATTCGGACCTTGTAGAACTTATGTTTACTTCACGGACGTCCTGTGGTTACTCTGTGAGCAGCCACAGTTTAGTTCCCGTTTTGCTAGAAGTCTCTATTTGAGCATTCGCACCTTTGCGAATTGGGCATTGTTTTTACAGATCTTGTTACGCAAGTGACCGATTTGTGCGAAGAGGCCTTTGTGTCACCTATGCAAAATATTGATTAGTCTTCTAGCGTGATAGAATCGCGCAGCAACTGCCTAGCGACGCTGATGCTAGTGACGCTGTGTTAAGTTACATGTCGACCCTGCGTAACAGGTCGCAGCAATTATGGTCAGATAAAAATTTCAGCTTATCCGCTCCCACCGCCTGCGAGCCTGAGACGCTGTGGGTAAGGTGACGCACTTGCTGGAGGGTTATATGAATCAGACTTGTTGGATTCTGTCCCTTATTTCATTCTTTTGAGATCTGCCTATTTACTCTGGGGAGCTTAGGGCTAACGATAATTTCAACCCCATGTGTAGCCAATCTAATAGCATTCTGTTTTGCAAAACTTCCAACCTTTGACTCAGCCAGTCATTTTTGTGTCTCAATATTTTAACATTTGTAAAAGATAGTTTGAACAGCATTATCTGTTTAACATGATAGGAAGTGTCATCTGATTTTTTATGTTTAATTATAATAAATTGATTTTGAGCAGATCGGCTTTCATTTAAGAACATTTCTTTTTCACTATTTTGGAGGGGAAACAGAATAGTTAAATTCCACAGTTTACCAATAATTTTTCAAGTACATTTTTGTTTGTTTGGTACAACTGATACATTGCAATAGAGTAGGAATATTTATTATATGTTTGAAAATATGATCACATCATAGCTTATCAGTAACATTTCCATTTTCCATATTTTGGAGAAATATCGTGGCGACCCAAATAAGTAATTTCTGCCCTATATATATATATATATATATATATATATATATATATATATATATATATATATATATATATATGTGTGTGTGTTAATTCATAACGAACGACATAGTTACACTTGGCGATTTCTGTTACAGAATTAAGGATTATCGACCTACTTTACAGTGTTAGTAATCGCAAAACCTCGTATGCCTATTACAATTTCACGTTGATATGCAGATTCGAGACTGGTGCAAGAAAACATTGTTTAGACACAAGGCACCATTTTTGTATACACAGGCGACACACCGGTGAAACGTCACAAGTTTTGCAACAGGGAAATCTGTCGGAGACACCTGGCTTTTAGCGACGCGCAGAATAGGGAGAGGCGCCCTTGAGATAAGGAGGGACTTATGGAAACACCACAACAACAAAAATTGTTGCTACGGAGCTTAAATATTCCTTTTAGAACCTAACATAGGTCAGAAACAGTTTTGTGATTGACCAGTTTAACAGTGCACCATCTCCTGATAACAAGTTTTCAATTGGCCGGCGGTCCCTCTGAAGTGCAGCCACGGTTCAGAGGAAGGATAAAGCTCGAGATATACCCAACTGTTTGTGTAGTTTTGGGGCAGTCCAGCACTTATTACAGTCTGGAAGTGGTGGACGCAATTGCGCAAACACTAAAACATAGCCAGGCTGCATTATATTGAACTTGTGTCTAAGAAGTCAAAGAGTATGTAACAAAATATTAAGAACTATATAGTTGATGTGATAAAGTTACGAGAAATCGAAGTATTAATGGTGTGAAAATAATATATGTCCTTGACAGCCATCGCAGGATATATGTTTTATGAGGTGTCATGACGACTGATATAGTGTCATGTAAACATTACGTAAATAACAGTTTGGTCCGTGAAAACAATAAATAAATACGTCCCCTAACAACCACTGTCTGTCAAAGTATAAAGTAACGTAAACGAAATATGCATTAAAAACATACCACCCATATCAGTAAAAAATTGAGGAATATTTTCAGTTTCACGAAATTTGGACTTTAGGCCATTCGCAACTTAGAGGCAGGAACATTGTAGAAAATTCGGCTTCTCTTGTGTAGACTTTTATTGATATCAATACCGGTTTCGAGAGATGACACCCCCATCTTCTAGTGTACAAACAGATCTTTAACGAACTCCTTCCTGGCGCCCGTAGATTGGAGTTGCCTGCGGCATTAGCAAAGCAGTCAACACACTATGACATAGGGCGTGCAGTAACTTTCCCGATCGTTAAAAATTTATTTGGGCACCTGTAGCCAAGACTGCAATTTCCGGAATCCGTAGTGGCTTAATAAAAAGTCTAACTGAAGTGGATTCTTTCTTCAATAACCATATTCGTTATTATTTCTTCTGTATGACTAATGTACGATATATGACCTATTTTGACAAAATGATGAGTATTTGACATCATACAAGAAAAAGCTCATATTATATACAGGAAAAGTTGATAATATACGTTTGAAATAAGTTTCATGTAATGTTTCTGCTCTGCAATACGTGGTGTTTACGTAAATGTGGTGGACTAAATCTTTCTGAATAAACTCAGTTGAAGGAGAAACAGAATATCCCAGAGCATAGAAAAAAAGCATATCAAGTGAATGAAAACTCATTACGATGAGATTTAACGAGCTATGAACACACTGGTAAGTCCCTCTCTACCCCAATGAAGGGCCTAATAAAAATTAATATCAGAACGGCCATCGTAGCCTTAAAGTTTTCAGAGCTAAACCGCAAACACGTCGTTTGATGGAAGAATTGCCAGCCATCGTACGGACTTGGTGTATCCAAGATAATAGGAGGGCCGTCCCTTCAGCCTGCCCGTTATTGGTCAGGAGGGGTTGGCAGCAATGGAGAGAGAACCCACGAGGGGTAATAAAAGTGAGCCAAACGGGCGGGGAAGATTAAGAAACTTTCCACCGCAACTCCCGCGCTGGGGCAGCGGGACGCAGCAGACTTGATAAAATTCTAGCCAGTCGTTATAGCCTTAGCCACGCACTAAGGGCCGTCCCAAGCTCACCCATAACGGGGACGCGGCCGGCCACTGATCAGTCTGAGGAGCACATTATTAATTGAAATATTACAAATATTATAACGCCGCCTACTACATCTACATGAGATACTCTGCAAATCAAATTTAAGTGCCTGGCAGAGGGTTCATCGAACCACCTTTATACTACTCATCTCCCATTCCATTCTCAAATAGCGCGCAGGAAGAAAGAACACATGAATCTCTCTATTAAAGCTCTGATTTCTCGTTTTTTATCTTTATGATCATTTCTACCTATGTAAGTGGGAGTCAATAATATATTTTCGCATTCGGAAGAGAATGTTAGAGATTGGAGTTTCATAAATAGCCCACGCCGCAGCAATAAACGCCGTTGTTGTAATGAATCTCATCCCAGATCCTGTATCATTTCCGTAATGCTGTCTGCCCTGTACCGTGACAATACAAAACGAGCTGCCCTTCTTTGGACTCCTATGATGTCCTCCTTCAAACCCACCTGATAATGACCCCACACTGGGCAGCAATACTCCAAAAAAGGACAGACAATCACAAACATTAACTCACAAAAATACAAAACAGTACAATCGCTTTAAATTCGGTGATATAAATTCATTCCATCTTTTCTCGCCTCTCATTGGTTACATGACAGTAACATGGCATTGGATACATGAAATCCGGTGCACTGCTAACCTATGAGCATACGGAAATGCCGCCAATACTGCTGCTGGCTCTATTCTAGACTCCAGCTAAAGTAGATATTTAGGAAGAACTGCTTATTGCTGCTGCAGAACAAACAGCAGCTTATAAAATTGTCAATATAATTATTCTTGGCATTGGACCACATCGTCAATGTATTGAAATGCACTGACATTTCAGACACTACTGCAAGTCCCCTTTTTTTGGGCATTACTATGACTGAGAAGGAACTTGGGTACTTAGATACTGATGGTATATGTTGCCACAATCTGGTTGGATGTTGTAGATATGTTCCGAAGGGCTTCCTTATTGGAGTTGCTCTATATCCTATCATTGGTGGGACAGGAAATCCTGGATTGGTATTCATATTCCTATTTGTTATTGACTGAAAATGGGGAATGAGGAGATGGAAGTAGTACCACTGTTGCCAAACTTCTGATAGGGTATGCTATTTGCTTTGTGTGTCTTTGACTGCTGTTGCGTCTGTGCTGGCCCATATGGACTGCAGTGAGCATGTCGTCAGCGCACAGCACTGGTACTGCGAATAGGCAAACATGAGGAAAGTGTGTGCCTATCCTCTGTTCATATTGCCGGGTTGCTTGGCTATTTCTATAGCCTCCCTAAACCATTCCAGGTGGAGCACAGTAAAATATTTTACTGGTCAAGAAAACCCTATTACTACTAGATATATCCAGTACCTGAAAAGAGATTTGCTAATTTTCTTTCACTTTATTTTATTTATTGGTCTGTAGGTCTCACCGCCGCGGCGGAGCGGAGGAGCGGCCGAGCCTATTGAGGCCCTATGCTACGATGCGTGAGGCCGTTCCCTGTCGGGTGTTCGAATCCCCCCTCGGGCATGGTTGTTTGTGCTGTCTTTAGTATAAGTTAGTACATAAGTAGTTTGTAAGTTTAGCGACTGAAAACCCCGCAATTATGTCCCATAAGCTTAACAAACATTTGAACATTTTTGTAGCTCTCACCATGATATTGTCTAAGAAGTTCTTAATTCTAATTGTTTCCCACTGATTCATTAATTCAATGATTGTGATCGAATGCCAGGTAGACTTGCGCATAATAGTTCGCGATCGGGAGCGCTCACTTTAGTTCGCGGCTCCCATTGACGGCTGAGCGGCATGGTCTGCGCGTGCAGGTGGAGGGTGGAGAAGTTCCCCCACCTAGCTGCTTCATGCGGTTGCTGCTTGAGCCGCTAATGATATCACGCAAACCAAAAGAAACAGTTTGTGGATAATTTCTCGCGTTTAAATTTAGAGCTATCTCTATATCTTGGAATTATGGAATTTATTAGTCAGATATTGCACAGTGCAGAACACATCAAAACAGAAATTTTGTAGCACTGAACTATGTAATCTAGCAGGCATACGCTCACTTCGAAAGACCTCATCAGCAGAAGGGAAACACGTGATTTTTAATTCTGCTACGCGCCCTGTCGCTATTGGCCGTCGGTCTTCGGAAAAGTATCCAACAAACTATGATGCGAGATAAGTTGGGCATAATCGTCCGCTGCTCCTAGTCCGTCAGCTACTCCTAGTTCGTCCACTGCTCCTTGTTCGTCTGCTATTTTTGGCTTTTGCTACCGCTACTAAAAGAGCTCTTTTTTATGACAGCTTTTTAATATAATTAATCAGTGTTGCCAAAGCTTGTGCTATTACCCGTATTTTTGGGCAATTTGACATCAAATACTTAGGCAAATAAACCAGTTATTTACACGAATGGGTGATACGATGGTATTCAACTACTTTGCACACAGAGTACTCGTAGTACTTAATTTTTAAAATAGATTTCTTGCGGCAGTGAACTGTGAAACTACAGCTGAGCTGCATCTCAACTCGAAATGAGGGTAAGTAACATAAGGGAACCACACGATTCTGCGCGCTCTCGCGTCCTCTCGCTGTTCCCCGTCTGTCTTCGGAAAAGGAGCGGACGAACTAAGAGGCGAGGGATCTGCGAACTAGTTCGCATAGTTCAACTGTGAGAGCGCTCTTCCGAACTAGTTCGTTCGCTAACTACACAAGAGTAATGCCAAGAAACAAGTGAGAACAGTCTCGTGATGTATCAGATAAAAAAGGAAAGAGAGAGAGAGAGAGAGATTAATTCTGGAAGAGTTAATGTCATTTGATCTAGGCGTAGTAAGATAATGAATTATATGTGCTTCACATCGTTCAAGCCAGGGGACCCATCTAATACCTTGTAATGAGAATCTGCATTTGCTTCATTTTAACCGGTATTGGCAATTCTGTGTTACCATTTTCAAGTCTATTAACATTTAAAACAGGATATTGTAGTATTTAGTCATGTTTTCTTTCTGTTCTTGGATATGGGTATGTAGAAAATAAAACATTTTTTCTCAGCTATCAAAAATGTTTTACTTTCGACATACCTATATCCAAGAATATTAGTAGACATCACGAAATATTAGCATTTGCTACTTAATTGTTAATAGACTTGAAGATGGATTAGGTTGGATTAAAAATTTCCTGGTAGATTAAAACTGTGTGCCGGAACCGGGACTCGAACATGGCCCCTTTGCCTTTGGCAGGGAAGCGCTCTACCAACTCAGCTATACCGGCACGACTCACAATCCGTCCTCACAACTTTAGTTCTGCCAGTACCTCGCCTCCCACTTTCCAAACTTCACGCAAGTTCTCCTGCGAACCTTTCAGGTATAGCACTCCTGGAAGAATGAATATGGTGGTGACATGTTTTTGCCACTGTCTAAGGGATATTACCAGAATGAAACTTTCACTCTGCAGTGGAGTGTGCGCTGATATGAAACTTCCTGGCAGATTAAAATTGTGTGCCGGAACCGGGACTCGCACCTTGGACCATTGCCTTTCGCGGATCGTGAGTCGTATCGGGATAGCTCAGTCGGTAGAGCGCTTACCCGGGAGAGGCAAAGGTCCCACATTCAAGTCCCGGTTTTCGGCATAGAATTTTATTGTGCCAGGAAGTTTCAAACCAGTGTATACTCCACTGCAGAGTGAAATTTTCATTCTATGTTGGATTAGTTTAGACTAGGTTAATACTTGTTCCACTGATCATAAATACTACATTTCGTAATGATGTGAAACGTGTCAGTTCAATAAAATGACTGTACAAGACAATATTTTAAGCATTTCTTAATTTTAGTTTTTTTAATTGAATTTACCAAATTTTATCTAAAAATTCATCTAAAGTGTAGGAGTTTCCATTCAGAAATTCCTTTAATTCCTTTTTAACGACTACTTGGCTACCTGTCAGAGTTGTCGATCTGCCAGAGAACTGCCGAAACCGGTTGCAATAAAGCAATTTGAAACTAGCGATCTCAGTTCCTCTGCTTAAGCAGACTTTCCTTACAAGATAACAGATTTATATTTATATCGAAGACACTAAGCTATAATAGCAAGGATCTAAACTGAATCTAGTTTTAGTTACCTTGTTTAAGCAAAGAATTAAATCATGAATAAAATTCTTTCTATAATTCGTTTGAAAAAGTTAATATACTTAATCTATCGTTCTTCTCTCTTTCCTTACATGTTTAACGCTGGCTTTTACACGTGTCTGTTCTCACATATAATTAGTTTTTTAACTGGTGAGTAGACAAGCGTACCACATTGTACATATGAAGGCAATATGTCTCTCCGCTTTACGTGCACCATTTTAATGACGGTGCCGTTGTGAATCTTGAGTCTGTAAAGCTCAGCGTGTAATATACGAGGGGTGTCTGACTACGTTACTGTTTCTTTACCTCTCTGGATACCTGACATGCTGCATCTACATCAGCCAGTACATTATGACCACCTGCCTCATAGCCGGAATGTCTGCCTTTCAAACATATTACAGCGACGGCACCTCTTGGCTGAGAAGGAATGAGACCTCTCTAGGTTATTGGAAGGAGTTGGCATCACATCTGTACACATACGTCAACAAATTACAGGAAATTTCGGGGAGTGGAGTGATGATCTCTGACGATGAGCTCAATCAGATCCCAGATGCGTTCGTTAAGGTTCTCATCTAGCTAGTTGTGGGGGCTAGCACGTCAATGAAACCTCACAACTGTGTACTTTGGATCGCTCCATCAAGTGGTCATCCTGCTGAAATATGTCTCTGCCAGCGGGAAACACGTTGAAGTGGCGTACGTAGTCTCCGACCAGTGTAATAGTTCTTAGCCATCATGGTGCTCAGCAACGAGCTCTACTATGCATATGAATAGCCCCATTAATCACCAGAACATTAGTCTCAACCAGCTTACGTCCGTCCCAAAGTACAGTTGTTTCCCTGGAAGACATCACATTCGTACACTTCCATCACCTTGATGAAGAAGGCGTCGTAATTCATCAGACAGTGCAACGCTGTGCCATGGACATAATGTCTAGTGACGATTATCACGTTCCAATTTATTTGAAGTTATCGATGTTGTGAAGTTAACAATGGCACATGTATGGGTCGCAGACTGCAGAGACCCAACGTCAGAAGTGTTGACTACATTGTGTGTTGACCCCATCGAGAACAGAATAACATAGAGAGGCCTTATAATAACAATGAAATGAAGCTGAATAGAGAGCACGACACCCAACTAATATGGCGGCTGCAGAGCATGAATCATACTAGTGCCGAGCGTCACCGCTGAGCGCCAACCGGCTGCGAGCACAGCTGCGAGCACAATGTGCAATGTGCATGAGTCTTTTTATTGTGCAGTATTATTGTGTTACTAGTGAAATTCGTCATGTCAGTTTTTAATAACATTATTACTGCTATACTTGATTGTATCATTGATTTCTTGTCCTGTGAAAGGAAACAGTCATGTACCGTAGAAAGGAAGAAACAAATGGCTTGTAGCGTTGGAAGGAATAAATAAATATCTTCCTAATTGCAATAAACAATTACAAATGTTACTTCCTTTTTCATATATTTAAGGCGTTCCTTTATTACAGTCGTTTTGACCAACTAGGATTTCAATTCATAGTGTTATATAAAATAGAAGCACATTTTCCCTCTCTCCGTGCCCTTAACCTATTATACATCGAGCAGTACCGAAAGTATCGTTATGGGGTTTCTTTTAATTTCCTGCGATTAACTTAGGCTGTATTTAATGTCAATGTGAACTTGGGAAACAACTAAAGCAAGAATAATAACGTAGAATTGTTTACCGCTTATGCACTTTAGTCAGCTCTGGAGCCTAAACTATAAGAGCTAAGCCAGTGTACGTAGTATAAAATTGCAGAACTCACAAAGATTTAATTAAAGAAATAAAATACACGAGAGCATGTGTCTAACTTTTACCAGTGAACTACATTTATCATTTTTATATTCTAAAGCGCTGGCGCCAGATGTCTTCAGACTTCAAATATAGTGATTGTGAGAGAACTGTATAAGTTATACAAAGTTTGTATAATGATCTCGCGACCTTGTTTAAAAACATCGTCCTCAGTTCTATGATACTATACTATGGACTTTGGCGCAGGTCCCATAGATTACGCTATAGAGGTCACGAAAGTGCGGCAGTGGTAAACCATTCTAAGTTATTATTTTTATATCAATTGTTTAACATTTTCGTTTCGCTGTTTAATGGAGCCTACGTTGATCGCAGAATCATAACGAAGAAATTGAAACAAACCGCATCACGATTTAAGAAGGTTTACAGATTACCCGTACAAAGCCGGGGAAGGTCAGCTAGTTAGTAATAAAATAAAGTATTAAAGCCTACAGGAAAATAAGAGAGATATTTGGAGACAAGAAAAGCAGCTGTATGAATATCAAGAACTCTGATGGAAAACCAGTACTAAGCAAAGAGGGGAAAACTGAACTGTAGAATGAATATATAGAAGTGCTATACAAATGAAATAAGCTTGAAGGCAGTATTCTAGAAATGGAAGACGAAGTGGAAGAAGATGAGATAGGATTTATGATACTGCGAGAAGAATTTGACAGAGCGCTGAAGGACTTGAGTCGAAACAAGGCCCCTGGAGTAGACGATATTCCGTCTGTACTGCTGATATCGTTAGGAGTCCCAGTCGTGAAAAAATTGTACCACCTGGTATGCAAGATGTATGAGACAGGGGAAATACCCTCCTACTTCAAGAAGAATATCGTAATTCCAATTCCAAAGAAAGCAGGGGCAGTCAAATGTGAAAATTACAGTACTATCAGTTTAATTATTTACAGACGAATGGAAAGACTTGTGGAATCTGACCTCGGGGAAGATCAGTTTGGATTTAGGAGAAATGTAGAAACAAGGGAGGCAATACTCACATTACGACTTATCTTAGAAGATAGGCTAAAGAAAGGGAAACCTACGTTTTTAGCGTTTGTCCATTTGGAGAAAGCTTTTGACAATGTCGACTGGAATAAACTATTCCAAATTCTGAAGGTATCAGGGGTAAAATATATGGACCGAAGAGTTCTTTTCAACCTATACAAAAACCAAACAGTGGTTGTTAGAATCGAAGGGCAAGAAAGGGACGCAGATGTGTGAAGGGAGTAAGACAGGGTTGTAGCCTTTCCCCGATGTTGTTCAATCTGTACATTGAGCAGACAGTGAAGGAATGGAAGGAGAAATCTGGAGTACAGGGAGAAGAAATAAAAACATTGCGGTTTGCTGAGGACATAGTAATTCTGTCAGAGACCGCAAAATATCTGGAAGAGCAATTGAATGGAATGGACAGTGTGTTGAAAGGAAGATATAAGATGAACATTAACAAGAGTAAAACGAAGGTAATGGAATGCAATGTCAGGAAATCTGGCGATGCTGAAGGAATTAGATTAGGTAATGAGACAATAAAAGTAGTAGATAAATTTTATTTGGGTAGCAAGATTACTTCTGATGGCCGAAGTAGAGAACATATAAAATCGTAATGGCTATGGGAAGAATAGTGTTTCTAAAGAAGCGAAACGTGTTAACATCCAATATTATTTTAAATGTTAGAAAGTCCTTTCTGAAAGCATTTGACTGTAGCATTGTATGGGTGTGAACCGTGGTCGATAAGGAGTTCAGATAAAAAGATGATTCAAGCTTGTGAAGTGTGGTGCTACAGGCGAATGATGAAAACTAGATGGGTAGATCACGTAACTAATGAGGAGGTGCTTAACTGAATCGGGGAAAAAAGGCATTTCTGGCATATCCTGACTAAGAGAAGGGATAGATTGGTTGGACACATTCTGAGACATCAAGGAATTGTCAACTTAGCATTAGAAGGAAACGTGTGGGGTAAAAATCGTAAAGGGAGACCGAGGGACAATAAATATAGTAAGCAAATTCAAAAGGAAGTATGTTGACGAACGAATTCTCAGATGAAGAGACTTACACAGGACAGGGTAGCATGGAGAGTTGCATGAAACCAGTGTACGGACTGAAGACCACAACTACAACAACAAGAAGTCATTATTATTTAATACAAAATATTGTTTCCCAAATTAAAGTTTATCGAAATTGGTCACAAAGTACAAGGTGAGTTGTCAACAGAATCAATGGTCGTTGGCCGGCAAGCTCGCTGAAAGTAACGAGAAGAATTTGAAAGGTTCCACACTCTATTCTATCCAAATTTGTGAGAAAACTATGGGACCTATAAAAAGGTTGTTTAAATGAAAAGTTAATTTCATTATCTACAACTTTCTCGCTGACGAAAATTTCCTAAACACAAAAGAAAAAAAATGGCAGGCGACTAACTTCTTCATGTCGTAATTTTAATGTAATACAAAACTAATAGTTTCAATTACTACTTACATACAAACACAATACATATTGTACTTGCTAAAACCTCTGTTGCATTCCTTCAGTATTCACCTGTCTGCGTGACAGGGGTTCAGAAGAGAATTTAGTTGAGACGAGAACCATCTGAAGAACTGCGCATTTATTGGCCCAACTCCGTTTCTACACGCCCTAGATGGCTGCCCTGACTTCACTGCCTATACGCTGATGTAGGCGTTATAGCCCATCTATTATATTATGTGCTCGCTGGTTCAGGCACATCTGTAAGCTTCCCAGTTTTAAAGTCTCTTTTTCACCACTCTGCCCAGCCGAAGTTGTGATAGAGGGTGGTCGTGTAAGCCCTCCACGTTTGGACGGAGTGTCACCTTCGTCTCGCTACTTGTTGAAGTTGCTCACCTCTGCACTTCTTGGACAAGTCGTTCAGTATCCGAAATGGTTGTACCGGAACTACGGGCCACGAAAATTTTCCCAGGTTCAAATTAAGACAGACCGCGAGCCCTCACCATTCAACACATGGACAGTACGGTCCCTTTTATTAGATGCTGTGCTGTTGTGTGACTAGTAGTCATTCTTTGTCAGGTGCCGCTGTTAATGTCTTATTATCGATAGCAGGAAGAAATTATGAAAGAGTAGGCTTTAACGTCGCGCATAAATCTACATCATTGTCATCAGAGACGGAGCATATGGTTAGATAGTTTTTCACGGGGATAGGGAAGTAAGTCGGCAGTGTCCTATGAAAGGAAGCATCCAGGCATTTACCTGGAGGGAATCAGGAAAATCACGAAAACATAAATCAGGATAGCCAGGCGACTGTTTGAACCTGCGTCCTCGCGAATACGACTCCAGTGTATTATCACTGTACCACCTTGCTCGATCCTAGGAGTAATCAATGGTTTCGAGGTTATAATGTTCTAGCTGTTTAGTGGCTCCGTGTTTCACTGCGTACGGGCAGATTGAACACTGTTAGCAAGTGTAAACTAAATAAATCCCACAGGTTAATAGTAAAAATATAACACATATATGGCATATTATACATATCATAAAAGACATCACGTTAATACATCAATAATGGAGGACAGGTAATAACGCACCGTAAAGAGGGTCGCTGAGCTGCTGACAGGCACGAAAATAGAAAATCACATTTACACAACTTGAATTTTCGGCCATGGACTTCGTCAGAAAAAGAAACATATACATTCAAGTAATCCCTCAGACAAGTATATACACACACAAACACCATGTTTGGCCACCCCAGTGCCACATGAACCTATGCCATGAGTGAGGTGGGGAGTGGAAGGTGAATGATGCAGGACAATGTTGTGGATTGCATGATGGAATGTAAAGGCTCTGATAAGAGGGAATTTGAATAGCGACAATGAGTGCATTGAAGTGAAGGGGCGGGAAAGCATAAAAGGAAGGTGTAGAGGAGTGTGAGAAGGGAGTGGTGGATCTGTAAAGATAAGAATAATAAAGAAAAATAGACAAAGGAGGAAAAAATAAAAAATAAAAAGTAATGGCGACACATAGTTGAAAGGAAGACATGAGATATAGGACAAGCGGTGAATGAAGAGGAAGGGGATAAAGATGTTGGGCATAGGGTGATGGTATAGAAAGGTATTTTTTAGGTTGAGGCCAGGATAGATGCGGGACGTAGAATGTGTAGAACGGACAAGACCCACCTGCACAGTTCAAAA
The DNA here is from genome assembly GCA_026315105.1 of Locusta migratoria. Lineage (NCBI taxonomy): Eukaryota > Metazoa > Arthropoda > Insecta > Orthoptera > Acrididae > Locusta > Locusta migratoria. Next base: position 809,887,833 of record CM048744.1, on the reverse strand, counting down.
TGTTCAAATGTTTGTGAAGCTTAAGGGACTTAACTGAGGGTCGTCAGTCCCTAAACTTACAAACTACTTATGAACTACCTTATACTAAAGACGCCACAAACATCCATGTCCAAGGGGGGATTCGAATCCCCGACGAGGAACGGCCTCGCGCATCTGAGCATAGCGAATGAATGCGCTTGGCCACTCCGCCGCGGCTCTCCACAGTTCAGAGGAGCTGCTGGAGAAGCGGAGGATCCAGATGGCTCGGGGAGTGAAGAGGCCTTTGAAATCCAGAGTATTGTGTTCACCAGCATGCTGCGCCATAGGATGGTCTTGTTTTTTGCCACAGTTTGGCGGTGGCCATTCAACATGATGCACAGTTGGTTTGTCGTCATCCCAATATAAAACACTGTGAAATGATTGCAGCAGAGTTGGTAAATCACATGGCTGCTTTCAAAGTTGGCCGGACCTCTGATGGGGTAGGATAAGCCTGTAATAGGACTGGAAGTGTTGGGTGAATGGACTGGGCAGGTTTGCGTAGGGGTCTTCTACACCTACATGGGATACTCTGCAAATCACATTAAGTACCTGGCAGAGGGTTCATCGAACGACAGTTATAGTATTTGTCTCCCATTCCATTCTCGAATAGCACGCGGGAAAAAAGAACACCTGAATCTCTCTGTTCGAGCTCTGATTTGTCTTATTTTATTCTGAAGATTATTTCTATGTAAGTGGGAGTCAACAATATATTTTCGCATTCCGAGGAGAATGTTGGATATTGGAGATTCGTAAGTAGCCCACGCCTAAGTAGCCCACAGTTTTATGATCCCTATGGTAAGGGGTTGGAGTTGGGAGTGGAATATGGATGGACAATGTTCTAGTAATGTTATGTACTTCCCTGTCCCCCAGTCTGAAGGAATGTCCCGCCAATCTGTTGGAGACTGTGGAGTGCGTTGTTCCTGGGTCTGCTCCCCGCTGGGACCCTGGTTGCCGGGGACAGCTCTCCTGTTCCTTAGGTGGCAAGACACGGCTCACAGCCGCTTGTAGCTACAATGGCTATTCATGTGATACTGGCCTGCTGCAAATACTGACCGCAGCTCTCTTCACTGCGTTGCTGGTTCATCTTCTATTGCCTCTTTCAGTGTACTAAACGGACATTGGTTGTTGGCGTGATACCCAGACCATCCTAAAGATGGCGTCAGCGATATTATGCAAGCTCTGCTATTTTGTCACGCTGCAAAGTATGTTTTTAACGTCTAATCTTCCATGCTGATATATCTGCTGTCGATCTGTATTCGCAATGTCGCCAAACAGCATGCATCTCCACTTAGTATGTTCTGGTGTAGCTTTTCCACTCCATAGGCACATTCAAAATTTTCTCTCTACGATGCCAGTAGGCGGCATAGGGTCCCTGACCACAAAATGTGTCTAGCCTATGCAGGGATTCCGATGTTTCATTCCCAGTCTTTGTTTTATATTTGGCAGAATAAGTGCCCCTTTGAATTTGAGCTTCATCCCATCGTTCCTGCCATAGGTGGAGGATCGGCTGTGAATTTCTTTGCCTATTCGCAATATTCTTTTAGAGTCCGCGCAGGATACTGTGGACGATAGCCAGAGACGAGTTTTCGTCCGAAGCGCCGGGCGAGTTCATTTCATCGTTTGGAAGGGGAGGCCGCGTCAGTCCACTTCTGCCTGCCGACCAGGGCACATCTAGTGAGCGCACCTCTCCACACGGCGTGGCAGCACAATCTCCAAGCGCTATACGTGCAGCAATAGTTCTGCCTAGACAGTCACGAGAGATTGTTTTCAGTGTAATTAAATTTATGTCGGAAGAGGAAAAAAGGGGATAAAAATACCATTAACGTGTCCTTGAAAAATTGCGGGCTACTACTGGTGTTTCACTTCGGGCAACAACATTTTATTTTATTTTTTTTTTTTTTTTTTTTTTTTTTTTTAAGGGGAGGGGGAAAAATTAGTTGCCGGTAGTTCTGAAGGTTTCTCTATGAAAAAAGAGGGGAATAAAGAGAAAAATGTCTTAAGATTCAGATGATTTTCTTGAACAAGTTGTGCGAAGATTGATAATCAATTTCTACGTGACAAACAAACAGCGCCCAACAATAAAGTAACTTTTTCATTTAATAAGGGAAAATACGTCTTTCAAGGGAAGTACTTCTTCATTGCGGTACCTACTTCAAAAGTTAGGCTTCAAGTACATTAGTCTTTTTTAATTTCTGTGTAATACTCCCATGCTTTATTTTACTTGCAATTAACATGTTTAATGTAAACCAGGTGGCGGGAATAACAGGTTGGAAGGTGCTTTGGAACGTTTGGAAGTACCTAGTAAGCGTGTCGATTACTTAAATAAAGCCTTGGTGGAGCGGCCGAGCGCATTGAGGCGCTACGCTGCGATGCACGAGGCTGTTCCCCGTCGGGGGTTCAAATGCCTCCCCCCCCCCTCCGGGCATGCATGTTTGTGCTGTCTTTAGTATAAGATAGTTCATAAGTAGGTTGTAAGTTTACGGCCTGATGACCCCGCAGTTAAATCCCATAAGCTTCACAAACATTTGAGCAATAAAATAAAATAAAATAGTAACGTAAAGAGTGATGATCTTTCATATATGTCGATGAAACATACATTCGTAGTTCGCATATTACGCTCAATGAGTGGACAGATGGATCAAGTAATGGAGTAAAGGCGCTACTTTCAAAACGACAAGTCTGATTATAGTAGACGCAAATCAGGACAAGTATTTCTGCGAAGGTATTAATGCGTCTAAAGGCTAAAGGAAACATTTACGGCCGTAACAGAGTGGCCGAGCGCATTGAGGCGGTATGTTACGATATGCGAGGCAGTTCTCTGTCGGAGGTTTGAATCCTGCCTCGGGCATGGGTATTTGTGTTATTCTTAGCGTAAGTTAGTTTAAGTTAGTCAAGTAATTAGTTTATATAGCGACTGCTAAACACGAAGTTTGGTCGCATAAGACCTCATACACATTTGAACAGATGACTGCAGTAAACTGAAGACTAATGAAAAATTTCAAAGACATTAAAGTTGAAGGTGAAGCATTGAATTAAAATTTGTGATTCGGCCAGGAATCGAACCCAGACCTCCATGCGTACTAGGCATACGTCTCAACCACTTTTTTTTTTCTTCGTGTCTCCATCCACCCCATCAACCCGTCCTTGCGCTCGCCAATATAGCCTTCCGCGGCTAGTTTCATTAGCTGTACCATTGTATCTGGATTCTTGAGAGGAGAAATTATTATCTTCTTCTTCCCAAGTAAATGGGATCTCTTCTTATTGAGAAATTAACATCTTCTAGAAGATTCCTTCTTCTAGAGTCTCCATGAAAGGAAGGAAATAATTCTTTATAAACTAATTTGAAAGCTTCGCCTTCGAATGACTTACTCTTCTTCTTCGAAGACGCAATAAATTAAACTGGATATCTTACTCTAAAATTATATTAAACGTAAAAAAATAAAAGTGTCCTCTTCGCTTCTCCTGTACTTCCATGAATGAATATGAGTTAATTTGGTTTTTCGAGTACTTCAAGGTTGTCTTCTCGTATATGCTGCTGGTGCAGTTGATTCCGTTTGCCTCGTGTCTTCATCTTCTAATATATTTTTCCTTTCATTTGACTTCTCTTGGGCCATGAAGTATCAGTCAGCATTGTCTCTGTATCACCCTTCGAAATTTACAGGAGTTTAAGTCATTTTCAGAATGTAAAAATAGAAATAAATAAATAAATAATTAAAAAAGACTAATAAATTTCAATAGGTGATACCCGAGTTATATTCCTATATTAATATCCTGAGTAGAAAATTCGCGTATTTTTCTCTATATTTGTTCATTCGTTTTAATTTTTCATGCTCTGTCAGAAGATGCATCCAATAGTCTTCTTTACTCTTGTTTTTCTCTGAGAAAATATAATACACCGTATGTCCTGCTCATCTCTTCGTTATTGGGTAGGGAACTTCATCTGGAAAGAGAAGTCGAGATGGGGTAATCGTTCTCTGAGATGTTCTAAGTAGAATTGCTAGTTTTGTTGTACAGAGGAGCCAAATGTCTTTCACTGCGATGCATGTGAAACGATGTTCCTCTGTGTCGATTAAGTCACAGTTAATGCAGTTTGGAGTCTCTGCTACATGAATGGCATGTAATTTTAAATTGGTAGGTATTTTCCCGTTCACCGCCATATCCAAACGGACCGCACTGAAGATGGTAAGTGAGGGTCTTGAATATTTTCCCAGATTTTTTCCCAGGCATATTCGTTGTAGATGGCTTCTATTTTATTTCTCCTGTTTATTTTCATCGTGTTGTTATAAACTTCTTTAACTGTGTATCGGTCCTTCTCAGGAATACTTCTTTGAACGTAGCTAAATTCGACAAGAAAATTTTTGAAATGATAGAATGCGCTCGGAATATGCTGCACATCTATTGGGGGGTCCATACTAGCCGGTGCCATTTCGTTTAAAAGGCGAGCTGTTAGTGTATCAGGTGATCGTTGCCACTGTTCATAAAACGTGGTAGCGAACAGAGCCTGTGATTTGTTGTAAATGTCTGTTAACTTAAGGCCTCCATTCTCCAAAGGTAGCGTCAAAATATCATACTGGACTTTGAAGATATGCCCCCTGGTGACAAAGTAGCCGAGTGCTGATTGCATCTGGTTAGCTATGACCTTAGGTATTGGTAGTACCTGGGCGACGTAGTTTACTTTAGTTGTTATATACGCGTTGGCCAAATTCACTTTTTGTATAGCGCTCAGATTTCGTAAAGTATGTTGTTTTATAGCGGCTATTATTTTAGACAACAAATTTCTATAGTTAAGGGCAGCCGTACGGCGGATGTTACGGGTGTATTCTATTCCGAGAGTTTTAATAGTTTCCACTTGTTTTAAGTGTACGTCAGTCGTTAGGTCAAAACTCCGAACGATCTGCATTAATCCTGACTTTTTACGGTTTAATATGGCTCCTGACGCAGCTTCATAGGTCGATATAGTTTGAAGCGCCTTTCTTAGTTCCTCTTCGTTCCTGATCACGAAGCTAACGTCGTCCGCATATGCTTGACATATAATCTTGTGGCCATGTATTTGGAGTCCTGTGAGGTCTTGCGCCAGCCAGCGCAACAGAGGTTCGAGAGCTATTGCGAACAAGCTCAGAGACATGGGGCAACCTTGGCGAACTGAACGTCGACCGGTTTACTGAACTGTCCAGTGACACAGATTCTGGAGGTGGAACTTGTCAATAGATTTTTGAATGCTGTTATAACTTTTTTGTGGAAAGTTCATTGCTTCCATGGTGCGGAAAAGATACAAATGATTGACCCTATCGAAAGCCTCTTCAAAGTCAAGTGGTACTATAGCACTTTGAATATTGCAAGCTTCTGCCGTCGCTATGATGTCTCTGTATTCACATCTGATATATCGTCCTGTTTTTTCCTACGCTAGTTTGTTAAGGTACAGTGATAGTTGTGATAACAGACTTTAATCGTTGCATCATGACGCACGTGAAAATGTTGTAATCACTGTTTAATAACGTTATGGGACGCAGGTTGCTGACAGTCTTCCCTCCTGGAGTTTTAGGAACTAACACAACTATTCCTTCGCAGAATTCCTGTAATACGTCACCTCTGGTATTGAGTAGTTCGTTACACACGCGAGTCAATTTGCTGATTAGCTGTGATCCAAAAGTTTGGTAAAACTCAGCTGGTCATCCGTCGGGGCCGGGGGACTTGTTCTTTGGGCTCCTCCGTATGGCTTCTGCCACTTCCTCTTCTGTGATGTTTGCAGACAGGTCTTCTGCTTCGTCTGGGTTTAATTTCGCCGACATCCTTGCAATGATGACTTGTTGCGCCGCTTCATCTACCGGTTTAGCAGCTAACAGCGTTGTAAAATGGTTAAAAATTTCTTCTCGTATGTCGAGCTGTCTCGTCAGGGTTCTCCCGTCGTCAGTTTTCAATTCTGTCAAGATTTTCTTATTAGTTCTATTCTCTTCTTGTATGATGTGGTACATCGACGTTGTTTCCCCCTGCACGGTGGTTTGCAAGCGCGTTCTGACTTTGCAGCCTTCTAGTTGTTTCCGCTTTAAACTTAAAAGTGTAGCCTTTATACATTTAATTTGCACATAATTTTTCTATTACCGCTACATCTTCCGTATACAATTCTCTGAGACATTGACAATAAAACACAGTTGTGGTCTTCATCCAGGCACTTTTCTCGCGGGAGTAATGTTTCATTGTTTTAACTAATGCGGGTTTCGCGCATTTAATCCACCATCTAATGGCCGAGTCGTACCTCGTGAACTTTCTTTCACATTCTGCCCACGTGTTTTGGAAAACTGCATGGCACCCTGGATCTTTTAGGTGTGCTGTATTTGGTTTCCACGGCCCTCTAGCTCTGTAAGTTCCCTGTTTTTCTAAGTTGACAGTGCAAATGTAGGCTGCGTGGTCTGAAATGATGTTCGGCCATATTTCTGATTGCAGAATGTGGTTTCGTAAGTTAGATGTTGCATAAATTCTGTCGATGAGGCTTGCAGAATGGCTAGTAACGTGAGTAAAACCGGGCCTATCACCATGTTTAAGCTCCCACGTGTCATGTAGATTTAGTTGTTCGATGATGTTCTCGAGCTCAATGGATTTGTTGAAATTGGGTATTTGATCTTTGGGGTTAATGACACAATTGAAATCGCCTGCGAATATTAGTTGTTCCGAACGCCTCGTGAAAAGAGGCACTATTTCTTCTTTAAAAAACTCTGCCCTCTGTCGTTTCTTTCCCGTTCCGGAAGGGGCGTAGATACTAATCACCCTTGTGTTATAAATTTTACACGCTATGCCTCTGCTGTTTACCAGTCTCTCGATGTTTGTAACTGGGATTCCCCCTTTCGTCATAATTGCAGTCCCGAGTTCATTACTATGACCGGGATTAATTAACGCATTGAACCTGTGATTCGGTCTAGTCGTATGTCTGTGACTTCCAGTAAAAGGGCGATATCTATATCAGCTGCGTACAGGAAATATTGCAAATTTCGTAATTTAAAGGTGCAGCTTATCTTATTAATGTTTACAGTTGCAATGCGGTATGCTTGCAATGGTGCCACATTCGCAGGCACACCTGTTGCCAAACCCCCCCCCCCCTCTTGATGTTACTTGCTAAACAGGACTTATAAGAAGTCTGGGTCGTCTTCTAGTGCGCCCGCGCTGGAAGACGATTTTTGTTGTTGGTCGGACTTGTCATTCCGCGACTTTGGCAAACCCTCTGCCTTGTATCCTTGCAACTCTTCCATCTCCTCGTCTCGCGGATTATCATCGATGTCATCAGACCACTCTCGTGGGGCCTTGTTTCCCCGTGTCTCAACCAGTTCTTTTGGTTGTACTGGGACCCTTGTATTAGTCTTTGTGTATTCCTGTGAAGTTGTTTTCCTTTGGCCGGGTTCGGGTTCCCGTGTTCGGCTGTTTTGTGATGGTGTGGGGTTGTCTGGAGGTGACTGTGATGCCTCCTGAGTGAGAACTTTGCGTACGTGGTCGGCTTTCTCACGCAATTTTCGCGCTTGCTCCTCCGCTCCTTCACCCGCTATACGTCGTTTTTTTGAGTTTTTTCGAAGGGGATTTGCTAGACTGGTCTTCGTCAGATTCCCGTGCTACAGTTGTTTCTGCTGTGGGTGTTCCCACTACACTATTGTCGTCATTGTTTTTTGTAGTCTCAACTACTTGGTTAACTACTTCAGCACCTTGTGCATTATTATGAAATGGCTCCTGTACGTTAGACGTGTCCATTACTTCGACCTGTTCGGGAGGATCGGTGTACGCCTTCAGCGCAGTCTCTAGGTCTTGTTCTGGGGCAATGTTACTTCGCGGCTACGTAGCTGATGGGCAACGTAGACATGGGATCAGGCCTCTCTCGTTCGCCGGTCGGTAATTGTGTCACGCGACGTTGTACACATTATGCGCGAACGTGTTCTGTTGAACCGCAGCCGGAGCAAGTTCGCGGTTGCCCATCATATATCACGATTGCTCTATAACCACCAACTGTGTTGTAAGACGTAATATGTTTTAACATGTCAATCTTCACTTGTCTTACACCATTTAACACAGGGAAAATGTGAATATTTGACCATTTTTCCGCGAAGTTGCTTATGACAGTGCCATATTCCTTGAGCTAGTCGTTAATTTCGGCATCAGTTATTTCGAACCGCAATTCAAATATTCGCACCGTTTTTAATCCCATTCCGGCTCGTGCAATTGTAACGTTCCCGATATTTCCATCAGAATGTTTAAATTTTAATGTTCCTCCACATGATTCGATTACTTTCTGGCATTTTTCAGAACTTATCATCTTTAAGAATACTGTACTGCTTACAATCGACAAATGAATTCCTACTCATTCATCTATAGTGATCTTCATTACATCTCGAATAAATATCTCTATTTCAAATGACTTCGGTCTCGCATAATTCGGGTCAAAGCTCAGTCTAAGTGTGTCTTCTCGTCGTCGTTGATCCATTATAGTCGTCTAAAGTTCATCTTCAAAGGTAAATAAGAACGTAGAAAGCGCGCACTCACCGGAAACTCCTCGCGGCCGCCAACAGGGAGGACGTAAACAAAGCGTCCGCACAGCACGGCTGCCCGACGAAGACTGTAATGGAGTAAAGGCGCTCCTTTCAAAACGACAAGTCTGATTATAGTAGACGCAAATCAGGACAAGTACTTCTGCAAAGGTATTAATGCGTCTAAACGTTAAGGAAACATTTACGGCCGTAACGGAGTGGCTGAGCGCATTGAGGCGGTATGTTACGATATGCGAGGCAGTTCCCTGTCGGAGGTTCCAATCCTGCCTCACGCATGGGTATTTGTGTTATTCTTAGCGTACGTTAGTCAAGTAATTAGTGTACATAGCGACTGATAACCATTAGTATACATAGCGACTGATAACCACGAAGTTTGGTCGCATAAGACATCACACACATTTGAACCGGTGACTGCAGTAAACTGAAGACTAATGAAAAATTTCAAAGACATTAAAGTTGAAGGTGAAGCATTGAATTAAAATTTGTGATTCGGCCAGGAATCGAACCCAGACCTCCATGCGTACTAGGCATACGTCTCAACCACTAGAACACCGCGTCACTAGCGATTAAGGTGCCTCGGAATAGTCTAAGTACGACTTCCCTCCACGTTACAAACTCTAATTCAGCTTCTCTGTTCCATGGAATATTTTTCTATTTCGGTTTAACTTGCGAACACAATACTTCATACAGGCATGCATACTAACAAATCAGCCCATATCCTGTATCTCAAATGTTACATAGCTTTAAGTAACATGTTTTACGAAGTACGATAGGTAATTTTAATGAAACAACCTAAATAATGAAATATTAATAACCCTGAGTTAAGTATTTAAAAAGAAGTATTTTAATGGTATGGTTAGGCATAGAGGAGAGAATTTGTAAGGCTCTGGCTGGTAGTGGAGAGTAGGCTTCAGTTTAGAGCGACAGTTCCCCTCCATCGCTGGTCACATTCCATCACTGCTGAGGCCGCTACTCCCACCACTACCGCTATACATTATTTTGCCCAGCGGTCTGCACATCTACCGTCCAATTTATCCTGAGTGCACTCTACATTCAGCATTCAGCTTAATGTTCTTTCTTGACCCAATACATTGTCGCACTTTTCCGTATTTGGAGATCGAGTAGATTCAATTCAAAAAGCTCCCAACAACCGGAGAAGTATTCTACGTTACCTGGTAATTAACTACCCGCTCTGATGTTTCAAGCAGAAGTCTGTATGGTCAAACCCTCGTAAAGTACACTATGATGACAGGTACTATAGTAATATGATACGTTTTTACTGTCTCAATTGGCAGCTTATCATCCTTACTTCCGAGATTAACCATTTTCAATCATGTTGCTTCCTTTATTGCTTACACCCCCAGGGGGCCACAGCTCTTTTGTGGGTACGTGTGTGGCGCGCATTGCAGCCTTTTTTCCTGCTTTCCCCAGGCTGCATTACACCTGCTAATTCCCCCTCCTTCCCATCCCAATTCCTCCTTCCTACCCTCTTCAACCCCATCTCTCGGTGTTACTCTAGATGACGGCTTGGCTATCCCATGGTACCGATTGTCCTGCACTTTGGTTTTGTCTGCTGTGTACACCAGTTTTTGGCCCAGTTTGGTCCCCCTCGGGGTTTGACCTTCCATACCAAAATTGTCCGATAATGTGTGAGCCAAATGGGGAAGAACTCCCGACCTAGCCCCTACGGCGCGGGTCCTATCCTTTCCTTTCCACTTCCTTTCCTCGCTGTAGCCCCCATCCCCCGCTAGGTTCCCAGCACGTGTAGCCAGTCCGTGTGGGGGGGGGGGGGTCTGTTATGTACCCTTCGGCTGAGTCCCCTGATACCACAGGGATCACACTACTGGTGTCTAAGCTGCGACCTCTCCATGCAAGCCAAGGGGTTGATGCCTGTCCTCGGGGGTATCAGAACTCCCGGCAATGGCCATCGTGCCAGGTGGCCTTTCCTGAGGCTGGTTGGCGCCCATGGAGAGAGCCCCTGTTTCGGAGTGGGTGACACCAGGGCGGATGTCTAGCACCATGAAAAGAGTTAGACTCCAAAATGGTCGTGCATCGGCCGTCTCTCAAGACAGGAAGAATCGTTTAATGCTGCTACTGTGGATACGAGGATGTTTCCCTCCCTTGCTACCCCTTGGGAGGAAGGCCAGGCTCCCCGGTTAGGAGCAAAACCCTTTCCTCGCTACCTGGTTTGCACAAGGACTGATGGAGGAACTTTTACTACCACCAAACCGCTGTTCTTTGTCGAGACCATAGAGGACAAGTTTGGTGAAGTGGAATCTATGAGTAAACTCCGATCTGGCTCATTGCTCATTAAAACAGTCTCGGCAGCCCAGTCTGAAGCTTTGCTCGCCTGCACCACCCTTGGCGACATTCCAGTAACAATACTCCCGCACAAATCCTTGAATATGGTACAGGGTGTGATATTCCACCGGGACCTCCTCCTTCAAACTGATGAGGAGCTTAGGGCCTATCACGAGCGGCGTGGTGTACATTTTGTTCGCCGCGTTCAGAGGGGACCTAAAGATAACCGCGTCGATACTGGGGCCTTTATCTTGGCCTTCGAGGGGGACACAATCCCAGAGAAGGTCAAGATCATGATATATCGATGTGAAGTGAAGCCCTACATTCCACCTCCCATGAGATGTTTTCGATGTATGAGGTTTGGTCATATGTCCTCTCGCTGTACAGCAGTCCCAGTATGCAGTGATTGTGGAAGCCCACTACATGAGGGGAGCCCCTGTGTTCCTCCGCCAGTGTGCGTCAACTGTCATCAACACCACTCTTCACGGTCGCCAGATTGCCCTATGTTCAAGAAAGAAAAGAAGATACAAGAGTAAAAATCCCTGAAGCGTTTGACGTACCCTGAGGCCCGCAGTAAATATGAACGTCTGCATCCCGTGCAGATGGCGACGACTTTCGCTACGACGTTATCTTCTAGCCATTCACCCTCCCCTTCCCACTCCCATCTCCCCCCTACACCCCGTCCCCACCCCTCCCTCACATCTCCCTCTCCTGTAGCTCCTGTAGCCCTCCCTTTGTGTCCCACCCTTTCCTAGCCGGAGAAGTGCACCCCTTCTCCGTCGCCTGCCGGTGACAGTGCCCTATCTCAGGGCCTTCCGTCCCGGCGTTCCCCAGATCGGAGATCTTCGACCTCCAGTCGGCCATCGGACTCCCAGTCAGTGAGTTCAAAGGTCGCCCGATCTTCGTCAATACCAGACCTAACTGACAAAAGTCCTCTCTCTCACACGAGAGAAAAAGAAGGAGAAAGAGAAAGAGAAGGAGAAGAAGAAACCAAAGTTACAAGATAAAGCCCCTCCGGTACCACCGGAGGTGCCGACTGTGCTTTCGCGACTCGCTCATCCCATTGAGCCTGAGGCTGATCAGCTATTTATGGATGTTGTCCCTTCTTCTTTGGTGATGGAAGCTGACAAAGTGGCGTGACAGACATTATGCCATTCGCTCCCCCCCCCCCCCTAGATACTCGTGATGTGATCATCCAATGGAACTGTAATGGCTACTACCATCACCTCTTGGAGATCAAACAGCTAATCTCTCTCTCCTCTGTGGCCTGTGTCATTCTGCAGGAATTGAGGTTTATGGTGCACATTCACCGACCCTCTGTGGGTTCCGTGGTTTTTGTCGGAACCGGGTTGGTCCACTCCAGGCATCTGGTGAGGTTTGTACTTTGGTCCGGACAGATATTGTCAGTACCTGTATTCCTCTCCAAACTCCATTGGAAGTGTTTGCTGTCCGGGTTCACTTGCACACTCCATTAACCATTTGCAACCTCTACCTTCCCCCTGACAGGCCACCTACACTCGCGTGCCTAGTGGCCCTCCTTCAGCAACTCCCCCCTCCTTACCTCATCCTTGGGGACTTCAATGCACACCATCCTTTGTGGGGCAGTGCTTATACGTCTAGCCGGGGCCGCCTCATAGACCAGTTTCTTGCTGACCACAATCTGAGCATTCTCAACGATGTTTCCCTAACTCATTTTAGTGCCGCTCACGGCACCTTTTCTGCCATAGACCTCTCTCTCACTTCTCCTTCTCTCCTTCCTTTATTTCGCTGGTCGGCGTATGACGACCTCTGCGATAGCGACCACTTTCTGTTGATCCTTTCACTTCCCTCACACCTAACACGAGCCAGGGTACCCCGCTGGGTTTTCCGTCGTGCTAATTGGCCGCTATATACGGCCCAGTTCGTTTTCCCATCTTCCCCCTCAGGCTGTATAGATGATATTATAAGCCAAATGACCAACATGATTACCCAAGCTGCCAACGCCGCTGTTCCCTGGTCGACAGGCCCTCCTACTCGCCGGCCGGTCCCTTGGTGGAATGCAACTGTTGCCGCAGCCATTCGCGAGCACCGTAGGGCCTTGCAACATCTTAAGCGCCACCCGTTCCTCGCTGGTCTCATAAATTTCAAACGTCTGCGTGCCAGAGCTCGTTACTTAATCAAACAAAGTAACCGGACATGCTGGGAGCATTTTGTCTCCTCGTTGGGCTCTTCTGACCCTTTGATAAGAGTGTGGGCTATGCTCCGATCTATCCAATGTAGCTGGCGGCCGTCTTCCGTCCCTGGTTTTGCCCTGCCTGATGGGGTCTGCACAAAGCCATCTTGCAACTCACTTCGCCAATGTATCAGCGACAACTTCATATCCGGCGACCTTTCTCCTTAAGAAACACCAGGCCGAAACCTTCAAATTAGGCTTTACTTCTCACCAGGTGGAACCATTTAACGAACCTTTTACTGACTGGGAACTATCGCTGGCCCTCTCCTCTTCTCGTGATTCAGCACCTGGCCCTGACGATATTCATAATCAATTGCTGAAACACCTCAACCCCTCACAACGACAATTTCTCCTAAAAGTTTTTAACCGTATTTGGCTTCAAGGGGTGTTCCCCTTCCAGTGGAGGGAGAATATTGTGATCCCTGCCCTCAAGCCTGGCAAGGACCCGTCGGCGCTGGACAGTTATCGACCAATAAGCCTGACAAGTGTCCCCTGTAAACTACTTGAACGGATGGTAGCCCACAGATTATGCTGGGTTCTTGAATCCCGGGGACTTCTCTCACCTTACCAGTGTGGGTTCCGGGAGGGACGATCCCTTATTGACCATTTACTTCGACTGGAGACTGCGATCAGACAGGCCTTCTCTAAAAGACATCATCTGGTAGCAGACTTCTTCGATCTTCATAAGGCATACGACACTGCTTGGCATCATCATATTTTATGTTCTCTTCATGACTGATGCCTCAGAGGCTCCTTACCAACTTTTATCCGTCAGTTTTTATCCCACCGCCTGTTCCTTGTCAGAGTTGGCTCTTCCTTTAGCTCCCCTCGGATACGGGAGAACGGCGTCCCCCAGGGCTCAGTGTTGAGTGTTACACTTTTTCTAATCGCCATCAATGGGTTGGTGAGCTCTGTTGGGTCACTGGTAACCCCGGCATTGTATGTCGACGACTTTTGCATATGTTACAGCTCCTACTCAGTAGCCTCTACTGAACGTCAGCTCCAGAGCGCCATTCGGCGGGCTTCAGTGTGGGCTACGTCCCATGGTTTCCAGTTTTCCTCGTCAAAAACGAGGGTGGTGCACTTTGTCGTCGTACTACAGTTCACCCTGATCCAGAACTGTTCTTGGGTAATCAGCGCCTGGAAGATGTAGCGCAGCATCGTTTCCTTGGTCTTCTCTTTGACAAAAAATTGACTTGGGTGCCCCATATTCGCCACCTAAAGATTAGTTGTATGAGGAAACTTAATGCCCTACGTTTCCTTGCTCATTCATCTTGGGGTGCAGACCGAACAACTATCCTCCATATCTATTGGGCTCTAATCTTGTCCCGATTGGACTATGGGTGTCAAGTTTATGGCTCGGCAGCTCCTTCTGCCCTGAAATTATTAGACCCGGTTCACCATTATGGTGTCCGCTTGGCTACAGGGGCATTCCCGACTAGCCCGGTCGACAGTCTCCTTGTTGAGGCGGGAATCTGCCCTCTTCAGGTCAGGCGGCTTCAGCTTCTGGCGTCTTATGCCATCGCCATCCGGCAATATCCTGATCATCCCGCTTACCAGGTTCTTTTTGCATATGAAGGGCTTCGACCCCCTGATACCCGGCCGCGGGCGGGCTTTCCCGTCTGACTGCGGCTTGCCTCTCTTCGCCGTGATTTCCATTTCCCTTTCCTAGATTGCGCCCCCCATTTCACTGCACGCACACCTCCGTGGATGGTGCCGCGACCACTAATTCGGGCGGATCTCTTCCAGGGCCCAAAAGCTTTAATTTCCCCCATGGTCTTTAGGCGTTTGGTGCGTCCAGTACTAGAAGAGTTTCAGGGAGCCTCTATCTTCTACACTGATGGCTCGAAAACAGCGGGCCACTCCGGATATGCTTTTACATGTCCTGTTGGGGCGGAATGCCATTCTCTGCCAGAGGCATGCAGTGTGTTTACGGCAGAGCTGATGGCGATTTATAGAGCCCTCTGTTTTATTAAACATTCTGCCGTGGAACGTGGTTTAATCTGTGCTGACTCCATGAGCAGTCTGCAGGCCATTGATCGATGTTTCCCCTCCCATCCTTTAGTTATTTCCATCCATGATCTCCTTGCTGACCTTCATCGTGCTGCTTGCTCCGTTACCTTTCTCTGGGTGCCAAGCCATGTTGGTATTACAGGGAATGAAGAGGCTGACCGGTTGGCTAGATCGGCAATTACTCGCTGCCCACCTCCCTTTCTAATTCCGGGTGCGGACCTGCGGATGCAGATCAGATCTTTCTTCACTCCTCATGGGATAGCAGTTGGAAAGCTACTGCCCCTTCCAATAAACTCCGCGCCATCAAAGATACGACTGCAGCTTGGAGTTCATCTTTACGCCCTTCCCGGAGAGAATCAATTTTCCTCTGTCGCCTCCGTCTTGGACACTGCAGGCTGACCCATGGATTTCTTTTACGAAATGACAATCCACCACATTGTGATTGTGGAGCCGTACAATCTGTGTCTCATATTCTGACTGAATGTCCTCTCCATTCGACACTTCGTGGCGACTATGGTCTACCGCCTGCATTGCCTTTAGTTTTGGCGGATGACCCACGGATGGTTGATCGCGTCCTTGCCTTCCTCCGTGAAAGTAGATTTTATTGTCAGCTCTAGGAGTCGCTTGGTCGGGGTGAGTGGGTTTGTGATTCTTGGCTGTTTGTGGGGTTTAGAGCCTTCTCCCCACCAGTCCACCACTCTTTTACATTTTTAATGTAGTTTTATTTCTCCCTGCTCTAGAGCTTTGATACGTTGACCACTGTGTCGTTAGTAACTTGTGGTTTAGGGTAGTGGTCGCTCCTGGAGCTGTGGGAGCAGACAGTGTAGCATTTTTGCTGCCCTGGGTTGGTCTTAGCCTTGTTGGTGAGACGAATTTAATTCCTAGTGTAATGTTCTTTTGGTTTTCACCTATTTTTCGTTGGGTTTCGTTCCGTATACAATTTGAGGTTGAAGGGACTGATGACCTCGTTGTTCGGTCCCTCATGTCCACCACCACCACCACCATTTATTGCTTATATCTGCTATGTATAAACTATTATTTTGTCGGTCGTCCAGAAAGACTCATACGTATCTGATGAATAACATCAATGTAGTCTTACCGGTATATATCTTTGGCGAGGTTGAGGTGGGATGTTTCTCCTGTTCGCTCTGCCGTTTTCCCTTGGGCTCGAAAAGGTGCCTTCACGATTCCTTCCTTACATTGATCTGAAGCAGAAGCGTTCACGATAAGGCTTGCCCGTCCCACTCCCAGACCTCCTATCGTGCGTTCAAAAGCACCACCACCATTTCAACTCGCAAAAAGGCTACGCTCAAGCAATAGAGCTTGGTTTTTGGGATTATGCTGAAGCTTATCAAGAATCGGAACACTGGAAGATGGCAGTGAAGTGTAGGAGACTCTGCAGCGTATCGACGCAGAGGGCGGGGAATTGCAAACGTCTGCTTCTACACAGAAAAAAAACACCAATTCTTAAAACAACTGTAATTGCAGGACAAACAATGGAGCAGTTACATCAATAAAACATCTGAGATTAGATATAATGGTAATTTGACAGGGAACGACGATATAAAATCAATGGGGGCTAAGGCAGACGCCATTCAGAGATTCACTAGAAGAATCCTACATCTACATCTACACAATGAGAGCATCTTCAAACAGATCGCAGCTACCGAAATGCACGTATACCGTATGGATTTCGTTATATAAAACTGCCAAGATCACTAATTATCTTTTTTAAGAATTCCAGTTTTGACAGATTGAACCGCTATCATTGCATCTGTAATCATACATGTAACATTGAACTGAACAAGCTATAATGAAAAGTGTGAGAAATACATTTCACCTTTCAAACCCGCCTCGCATTTCATGCACCACATTGCAAAGTAAACCTTTTAACAATGTATCACTTCAACCAATATTATTGTTAGCATGTCACAATAAAAATAAAATATTAAAACACATCTTGCTTCACAGTGGTGTGTACACATTTAAGTTAATACAAAATTGGCTAAATTAAATGTTCACAACAAGGTACCATCCGGCGTTGTAGACAACTTTTAAGCTTCACAAATTTTTTGCTGTCAATAACATCAAAGATCTTGTACACATTGCCAATGAACATGTGTCACAATCTACAGTCAATTTACAAACAATAGGTTTAGAACGGTAGGTTAGGTGTGTCTTTCATGTCATCCTATTAAAATTGTAAAAGTTGATGATACAATGCTTTTACAACCCAAAGTTGAAGTTAGATACTTAATATCCATACTGTAGAACATAGTCAGCACAGAGAGTCAACGGTTAATAAATGCCTGCATTCAGCCAACATATTCGATACAAAACTTTATAAGCTTGTAATCTGTGGAAGTTGAATTTACCCCATGGATGCCTATTTACATGATTGCACTTATGTACTGTACATGATTGCACCTATACGTCTCAATACAATTCAGGCTGAATTTGAAGCATACAGATACCAGTTATTTGCATAATTACTCTAAATGAACTGAGTAACTGTATATATTTGTGTAAATAAAAAAGAATGCTTTGCAACGAATTGTTCATAATTCTTTTAACTCTGCCTTATCATGAGTAGTGGATAAAGGATCTCGGTCATTTCAGCAACAAGTGATGTATAGCCAGTCAACTGATTAACAACTTACATTTTTTACAATATCACAGTCGAAAACAAATATCATATTGACAAGTTGGTGACTCCAAGCCAATAAAGTTACTTTATCTTAAAGTATACTTCGTTTGTCATCCTGTGAAGACAAAGGCAGTTTGTGTTGTTTAACAGTGGAAATAACATGTCTTTTTGAATTAATTACATACTGAACAAATATTTCTACTCTTAAATTCAAAACGCAGTGTATGAAATCATCAATAGTTAACGACTTGACAATAGATGCTTTATTGTTTTCGCCCTGCACATAATACGCTCTGTCTCTTTCTCAATAGCATGTATTTTTGCCCGTAGACCAAAAAACTCACCTACAGTTTGCCCATTCAGTTACCCCCAGCCCTTATTTGTATACTGTTAACCAGCGAAATACCGTATTTGTTGTTTGACGGGAAACCAGCGGTACCGAACATCAAATGAACAATATTCCTGATATCCGTATAGAGTTTGCTGTTCTAATGTGAATCATGAGACAATTAAATTCTGTATAGCACATCTTTATACGATGAGGTGGAAATTTCTCAAATATATGCCCACTGTCTTGAAGGTACCCAAAAGAGCTATACCAACTGCATTAGGTTTATCGAAGCTTACATTTAATTTTCTCAATTTCATACTAATAAGATTGTCCTTAGAAATCCTCCAACTGGCCCTCGCATTATGTTGCTAAGTAATTGTCCCGTATCTTACGCACATTTCAAATGTATTTCCGGGGAAAAAAAAAAAAAAGAACGGCTTCCATGAGACTGAAGAATTTCTTCCAGAACTCATTGTGTGCATTCTTGCGTGGCAACGCAGTGGATTAGTCTGAGACCGACATCCCACGCCAATTTGTAGCCAGACTAGCATTTATAGGTCGTTGTTGACATAAAATGAGAAGCACTGTAGAAGAAAGATAGAGGGCCGCAGTTTGAGGCGGACTGCAGAAAGATTATACTGCTGCCAACTTACATTTTGTGTAAAGACCACAAAGATAAGATTAGAGATATTATGACTCGTACAGATGGATATAAGCATTCGTTTTACTCTCGTTCTATATGGGAGTGGGACTGGAAAGCAAGTAACTGGTAGTGGTACTGAGTACCCTCCGCCACGCACCATTGGGTGGGTTGCGGAATATTTGTGTAGAAGTAGGCGTAGCTGACTAGTTCCGGTTTTAGTATTTTGGGACGCCTGTGGTCATTAACACTAGATGTAGCACGTGGGTCATTTTTGACCGATGTCGGTGTTTCGAGTCCCCTGCCCCCTACCATATTAATCATAGGACCAAACTCTCTCGTGACTTTTAATCAGTTTTAGAGTAGCACAACTCAACAAAATTTAATCCCTCTAGTCCAGCCAGAAGTATGAAAAATTTGCCCGTTTTACTAGTATTACCATGTGGGTCATTTTTGACCCATACACAGTATTACACAGTTTGGTGCCAGAAACGGCAGTTTTTAGGCAGAAAATAATATGTGGGCGTGCCTTGACGTTATTCACGAGAAGTTGGAGTATATTATCACACTTTAGTCCAAAACGAACGTGAAATACGAAAAGTATGGGGATCGGCCGAATGCTTATATCAATGCAGCTCTGGTTTTTCTGTGGACTGGCCCCATGCTGACATGTAAAATGGCACTGGGAAGTTACTGAAAAGCCACTTCTCGGTCTGACGGACGGGAAAATAGTTCTGTGACACGAAAGCAAAAGTTTTCTGTCTATGGCAGCGACGCAAGTTGTTGTCTATTTTGGCGAGATTGCGTCTTTGAAGCTACGATGGCAAGACAATGTGGTGTTACGAAAGCTGACATTCTCTACTAACGACGTTTCACCCATGAAATAAAGTCACGAATCTGGCAGTCAGACGGTTGCAGAGGAGGGGGCCGAATTTTTCTAGTGGAAACTGCTGACTCAAGTGATTCAGGCGCATGAATCTGAATCACCTGACATGATT
Source organism: Locusta migratoria (assembly GCA_026315105.1). Classification (NCBI taxonomy): domain Eukaryota; kingdom Metazoa; phylum Arthropoda; class Insecta; order Orthoptera; family Acrididae; genus Locusta; species Locusta migratoria. Next base: position 809,868,151 of record CM048744.1, on the reverse strand, counting down.
CGCCTCATGCACAACATAAGCACGAACGATTCTACCTAAGATTTTCATCAGTTACCGCGCAATCTGCTGTACGTCTCTCTTTGTTCTACTCTACAGGGGTATATATATATATATATATATATATATATATATATATATATATGATGGGACTTAAATACGGGGTCATCAGTCCCTAAACATACAAACTACTTATCAACTACCTTATTCTAAGGACGGCACAAATATCCATGCCCGAGTGGGAATTCATTCGAACCCCCGACAGTAGTGGCCATGCAGACCGTGACTGAAGCGCCTCAGTCCCCTCGGCCACCGCGGCCTGCCCTAAATATTTCCAAACACTTGTAGTTATAGACTGGAATTGTTTATTCTTATGTTTTTCTCCCTTGATTGCAATAACCGATAAAATACATTACAGTTTTGACTCTTTTACAAATACTCGGCACTTACCTTTAATGCCAGAAAAAGTAAAAACACAATAATTACTAGTCCCATACATTGAATGTTATGACTATGTTTCAATCATTCTATAAACATAAACGTTGCAAAATTTTTTTGCTTACTTGTTTGAATGATGATCGATACAAAACTGTGGAATTTCTTCCATAAAACGTAAAATGAAAATAGAATTGTTTCTATCGTCTTTTTACTGCATGATATTCACTTTAAAGAAAAAGATTATTTTTCTTGTACGTTAGAATCCTCTTGAACGTAATATCAACATGTAAAAATCCAAAACACCACCCAAATACCAATAGACGGTAGTTTCATCCTGTGGGTCAAAAATGATCCACATGGTTCAATTGTTTGTAGCATCTATGGGACTTAACTACTGTGTCATCAATCCCTAAGCATACAAACTACTTACGAACTAGCTAATATCCATGCCCGAGGGGGGATTCGAACCCCCGACCGTAGTGACCGTGCAGACCGTGACTGGAGCGCCTCAGTCCCCTCGGCCACCGCGGCCGGCGATCCATATGGTACTACTATGGGTGTGGAAAAGTCCGGTACCTCTACTGTTAAGTTAGTGCCAACACCGCTGCGATCATTTGAGCCAGCTCAGTGATAGAAAATGCTAGAGCACTCTGCAGACTACCTCCGCAGTAATTTACACTGGTCATAATTTTGCCTGTTTCGTTTTGCTGGACGAACTTGATGAGCCTTTGAACTGAATGCTGGCGAACCGAGAATAAGGTTATCATGTCTAAAATTAGTCCAATTGTTGTGTTAATAACGATGCATGAAGTTCTCGTGTCACCAGAGCATTCAACAATTATGTGTACAAAAACACGTTGGCTGTAGTAGTAACGGATAGCTGAACTATGAGTGAGATCGCCGAGACTGAGTCCCACCGGGTTTATAACAGCTTCTCAAATACGGAGTTGTTTTCTGTGGCCGCAATTCACAGGTGTCACCGCACATCGTCGGATACCGCCTACAACGTTGTGCCTTCGCCGTACCCCAGTGTCTAACGTAACGCTTGCACTCAATAATGCGCCGCAGGGTTCAATGTGTTTTCTGCTTACTGGCAATAATTTACTTAGGAATCACGTATCGGAATATTGCTCTCAACTACACCCCTGTTTTTAAGTAAATGTGGATTGCTTTCTATATTTATGACGTTAGTATCCAGCGAGTTACTGGTTATTTAACATGGGAAAGAATAGTAATACTTCTGTAAAGCCCTGATAGTTTATTTGTTTGCCGCGGTGAAGTGGCCAAGCACTTTAATGCGCCTTGCTGCGGAGCGCGTGGTTGCTAGTCGTCGGACGTTCGAGTCCTCCCTCGGGCATGGGTGTGTATGTTGTACTTAGTATAAGTTAATTTAAGTTAGTTTAAGTTGTCTGTAAGCCTAGGGACTGATGATTAAATAATTTATGTCCCATATACTTACTAAAATTTGAACCCAGAATTGATTTGTTTAACTTTGTGTTTGTTTATATATGTTTTGCCTTTCCCTCAAGATTCATTAGTGAAAATATTACTAGAGTTGCAAATCTTGACAGAATTAAGCTCAGTTATCCTTTATCGCTATTTTAGGAAGGATTTTACATATGTATTTTGGATTCTGAAATTGAGTCTTAGAATTCAGTTAATTAGCTTTTCGAAGGCCAGCCACTCCTATCATTTGAAGTGTTACCACACTATTTTCCCCACCTACACATTTCATTTCGCAACGTCCCCACAGGATGTCCCCACCTTCATTTTATATTTATTCTCCCCATCCACACCATTTGTGTATGAATATCTCACGGTTCTCAACTGTTTACTATGACTAACATATTGCTGCCATATTCAAAAATGCTAATGCTGCCACACAAACACAAACACACACACACACACACACACACACACACACACACACACACACACATATATAGCCGGTCGTGGTGGCCGAGGAGACTGCGGCGCGCAAGCCACGGTCTGCACCGCCATTACGGACGAGGGTTCGAATCCCCCCTCGGGCATGGATATTTGTGCCGTCCTTAGTGTTAGCTAGTTCATACGTAATTTGTAAGTTTAGGGACTGATGACCACGTAGTTAAGTCCTTTAAGCTTAACAAACATTTGAACATTTTTTTAATTTCCTATACAAACATTTGAACACACACATATTATATACTGTATGGTGTCGACATAATTTTGTTCAACCAATGAATGATGAATGTCATTATAATTATAAATTTATTAACAAAGAGATTGTTTTGCGTCTCAAAAATGTCAAAGATATTAAAGTTGAAGGCGAAGCATTGAATTAAAATTTGAGTAGCGGTCGGAACTCGAACACGTAACCACTAGATCACCGCACCACTAGCGGTGAAGGTGCCTCGGAATAGCCTAAGTACGAGTTCCCTTCACGTCATAATCTCTAATTGAGCTTCTGTGTTCCGTGAAATATTCCGTGAAACAGACGTCTGCCTAGTCAGCATGGAGGTCCGGGTTCGATTCCCGGACGCAGCACAAATATTAATTCAAAGCTGCTCCTTCAACTTTAATGTCTTCGACATTTTTCAGACGCAAAACTGTGTCTGGGTTTATAAATATATAATTATAATAATATCACCTTAGCCTAAGATAAAAGGCAGGAATGTTCCGATATGTCCATTGCTGAGGTGCTACTCTGATGCATGAAGAGCCTTCGCAGTTGTGGCAATATTTCATGGATCACAAAAACTGAATTAGAGCTTGTTACATGGAGAGACGTCATACTTAAACTATACTAAGGCGTCTTTACCGCTACTGGTGCCGTGATCTGCTGGTTAAGGCATAGACTTGGGGACCATGGAGATCTGGGGTCGATTCCCAGTTGCAGCACAAATTTAACTTTAATGTCGCTGAATGATGAATTTGATGCCATATTGATTTCAATAGATGGCTGTCAGTGCTGTATGTGTAAAGTGGGACGGTAAAAGTGGAATTTTGATGTTTTCATGTTTTCGAAGTTTATGTGGTACTACGAGCAGAGAAGTATACTTCAGAGGTTGATATCTCTTTTTAGTTATTTTTAAATAAAATTAAGTGGCAATCATCAGGCCTAATGTGAGCAGATCTCCAGAAAATTCATCATATGTGAAACATATTGTGTTACTCGTAATAAGTCAATCAATAGGACTGAGTGAAGCCTGTAATATGGACTTTGTTTATATGCGAATTTTGCCTTTCCCTCTAATGTGCACAAGATTCATTAGTGAACAAATATTACTAGAGTGGCAAATCATGTCATTGTTCAGCTCAGTTATCCTTTATCACCATTTTGGAAGGGTTTTACATATGTGTTTTGTACACTGAAATTGAGTTTTAGCATTCAGTTAATTAGCTTTTGGATGGACAGCCATTCATATAATTTGAAGTGCCCCCGCACCATTTTCCCCACCTACACCTTTCATTTGGTAAAACCCACGTAGGATTTTTCCCACCTTCATTTCATATTTACTATCCCCACCTGTGAATGAATATCTCACGATTCTCGACCACAAATTGCTTACTTAAATATTACTGATACTGCCATATTAAAAATACTAATGCTCTCTCTCTCTCTCTCTCTCTCTCTCTCTCTCTATCTATCTGTCTCTCCCTCTCCCCCCTCTCTCTATCTCCCACCCTCTCTCTCTCTCTCTCTCTCTCTCTTCTCTCTCTCTCTCTCTCTCTCTCTCTCTCTCTCTCTCTCTTTCTCTATCTCTATCTATCTCTCCCTCTCTCCCTCCCTCTCTCTCTCACTCACACACACACACACACACACACACACACACACACACACAGCCAGAGTGTTCCTGCGTGCTGTGTACAGCGTTAGGAAATTATCAAAGAAATCGACTGGACAGCCAATTCACCATGTCTCAACATAACCCTTACGGTGAGTTCCAAACAGAGTGAGAACCGACTTTCGGTAAAACAATGGATATTATGAATCTACCTCCCTCGAAGAGTACCAGCTGTTTTCAAAGCTAATGGTGGGCCAACGCCTTACTAATGAAAAAAATATTATGTACACTTTACTTGGTCACCCCTTGTATATATTTTGAAGCTTCATAGTTCGCAGCGGAATAATTAAATAACAATTCGTCATCCGTAAGACAGCGTACCAACGAAAGGCCAATTTTGAACTATATATATCACACAGAGTAGCACGCCAAAGTTCCATTTAGGATTAAGGGCAAAGTTCGCAGTGACGTGAAATGGTGTGCCTACAGGCACGTACCGCGGCGGTTAGAGATATCGGGGTGTGCTTTATTGGCAGCCATCGAGCCGGGCGGACCAGAAATTGCGTAGTATATGCGTGAAGCACGCCCAGCCCGGTACCGCTAATGGTTTCATTAAACTGGAATGTTGGTGTCCGACCAAGTTCAAGTGATGCGCAAAGCTATCGAGGTCTACGAGGACGCTCGATACGGTGGGATGGGATGGGGCGTGTGCCGGGCGCATCGAATAAAGTTGCTCTTCCCTCTCTGTGGCGCTGGCGGCCCGGCAGTAACAAAGGCCCAACTTTTGCGTCAAAGAGCAGCGGTGGAGAGTTCCGTAACACAAGCTTCCGTATCATCAACTCTGCACTTGTTGACTGAGATATTTCGAACAGTTGCAAGTGGCGTTTAATGTGCGAAGTATTGCGGAACCTAAATCTACTTTTTTTAACCAATACTAGAGTTTGTTCCCGACGTTTCTATGGTGTGTATTTAATCAATTTTTATATTAATCCATCTCCTCCTCCCTCTGTTCGTTGGTTTCTGCTCCACTTTCTGTCCATTTCAGTTTTCATGAACCTGATTACTTACTACGTCATGTCTGCTGGCTAATATAGTGTGCAATCAAATGTTTGTAATTCTATCGGACCAAACTGCGTGGTTATCAGTCCGTAGCTTACAAACTACTTAAACCTAGGTAAACTAACCTAAGGACAAACACACACACCCATGCCCCAGGGAGGACTCGAACCTCCACGGCGAGCAACCGCGCGCTCCGCAACGAGACGCTTTAGACCGCTCGGTTACTACACCGCGGCTAGTGTGCAATAATTTTCCATGTACGTAGAGTGGAATTATAAAAGTAGGTGTATGTTCCCGATCTCTTTAATTCCTGGTTCGATTTGAAGCCAGCTTTTTATTCACTTTTCATAATGTCAATCGCTGTTCGGGCTGGAAGGGGGGGGGATGAGAATCCACCTACAACCCTTAACGTAGCACATACGATTTCATAATGAAAAATTGCCCAAAAATTCGACGCGCGAATAATGTTTCTTATTCATCCATTATTTGAAAATGTGAGCACTTGAAGACTTTAAGAAAATTTTATAAATAATTTCAAATGTTCAAGAAAGTTTTTCTCGCTGTCAAGCCTTTTAAGATGAGGGAAGGATAGAGGTTTATCGTTTAAAATATTTCTGCTGTTCACGCAGTAAAACTACGGCATTCAGCGTAACACTACAAACTTTTACTGCTACACTATTAATTTGCTAGACTTTTTAATAGTCAGCTCATACCAATGATTTTACCTTCGAAATTATATCATTGTACGACACAAGGTTAATGATATGAGGCCATAAATAATTACATTAATGAAAAACCGCTCCGTCACTCAAGAGGTTGTAATTCATTACATCCTTACTACCACCTCTATTCGTAACACAGACTTTGATTTGATTCCAAAAGTGAAGGAATCAATTTGCTTCAGAACTGTTCCAGAGATTCGTAAAGCAGTGAACCGCTCCATTTGCACCGTCAACAGCACAGGCTCTGCCAACAGTATACTACGCCTTCCACATCGCTGTCAACGGGTTCCACACAACGCTGGTGACTACTTTGAAACAAGATAACTCAAATGTAATTGAATGTGCCGCACGACCAGTATGCAGCCACTACACATGCCTCCTTGGTAGCGTCAGTCACATTTTAGGGAGATCATCTAGGTGTACACAGATTGCATTCGAGAGGATGGCTCATTGTTTGTTCTGCGCCACATTCACATTCGAGTCGCAGGGAAATCCCCATCTTCTCATGTTGATCTTCGTTCTTCCAACTTCTGAGCACAGTCAAACGTCTTCCAGGCTGACCAGCTTTCCTCGTAACCTGGGGATGGAGGGGGAGGCATTCTAAGGGCACCATCCATCCAGCGAGGTGGCTAGATCTCGACAGCCATCAGTTCACTCTGACGTTTGATGGTCATTGAGGCTTTCTGTTGAATGACGAAAGCTTTTCCTACAACTGCGCCTCTGGAGTGTTGGTTGGTATCCATATAGAGTATGGGTCGCAAGGTTTAATGTTTTAGTTTTCTTCACTTGATGCGCACTCATGACTGGTATCTGAAGTTGGGATACTTGCTAGACAGTAAACGTTATCACCGGCCGCGGTGGCCGAGGAGACTGAGGCGCTCCAGTCACGGTCTGCACGGCCACTACGGTCGGGGGTTCGAATCCCCCCTCGGGCATGGATATTTGTGCTTAGGATTAGCTAGTTCATAAGTAGTTTGTAAGTTTAGGGACTGATGACCCCGCAATTAAGTCCCTTAAGCTTAATAACCATTTGAACATTTTGAGTGCTCTAATTATTTCTCTTCCCAGATCACTTGCAGCTTTCTTAATGCCTGTTGGTTTGTGAGGTGGAAGCCACAGACTGATGTTTCTGATTTCTATTGCTTTCTATTGGTTCTCATGGTAGTATACAATTAAATTTTGTAAGGCATGTGGGAGCTTCTCTTCTGCAAGTTCATATATTTTTTTAATTAATTATTTTTTTACGGCTAAAGTGACATCATCTTCATATATAAAACTCTGTCTCGTGTGAGCGAGGTTGGTCATTGGTGTAAATGTTGAAAAGAATGGGAGCTAGTACACTATCCTACGGGAGGACGTTCTTTAGGTTCCTCTATCTGCTCCTCTGATCTTGGAATTCAACAAGAACCTTCTATTATGAAGAAAGCACTCAATCATTTGTGTTGGTTTATAGTCCTTAGTTACATTATTCACTTTACGAAGCAATATTCGCTGGTTAACTGTATCGTATGATGATATTAAGTCAATGAAAACTACCCCAGTGAGTTTATTGTTTTCGTAGCCGTAGTCAATATATTGTAAGGTGCAGGTGCAGGTATCGCCACGGTTTGTGCGACTGGATTCGTGATTTCCTGTCAGAAAGGACACAGTACGTTGTAATTGACTAGAACAGAAGCGATATCTGGCGTTCCCCAGGGAAGTGTTATATTGCCTCTACTGTTCCTTATTTTTATAAACGATTTAAGGGACCATCTGAATAGCTCTTATACTGTTCGTTCCTAAGAATTGGGAAAATGCGTAGATAATTCCTATCTTCAAGGGGTACAAAACTATTATCGTAGATGTCTTACATCGATCACTTGCAGTATTTTGAACGTTTTATGTTCGACTATTGTGACATTTCTGAAGACCAAAAATCACCTTTGTACGAATCGACATGGTGCCCAAAGCAACGATCATGTGAAACTCATCTCGCGTTATTCAAGCAGAAGACCCAGAGGGCGGTAGATTCAGGGTGCCAGGTATATGTCGTGCTTCAAGACTTGCCTACGACGTTCGAAATCACTTCCACACTGTCACCTAATGAACAAAGTGCGAGTATGTCCAACAGATCAACTGTGTGACTGAAGAGTTTCTTTTGAACAACAGTTCGCAGCATGTCATTTCTGGCTTACCCCAAGCTAGAACTGGAAAATGGTAGCTATATGCACCATGAACTGCAGTGTATCGGCGCATGGAGCAGAAATGGCAATTGAGTCTAAACATAGTGTAAATGTCTGTGTTTATAATGAAAGAAATTTTATTATATTTATTATATTTTACTATACAACTACTCTATTGGTGGACTGAAAGCAGTTATTCCCATAAAATATTTGGGAGCATACATAAGGAGCGATGTAAAATGGAACGACGATATAAAATACATCGTGGGGATAGCAGATGCCATGCTAAGAATTATTGGACGAATCCCCAGAAAGTGGAGTCCGTTAAGAGAGGAAGTAGGTGGCAAAACATTTGCTCGGCCAGCTCTTGCGTATTGCCCAATAGTGTGGGATCCGTACCAGGTAGGTTTGAGAGAGGACACAGTGAAGATCAAACGGAGAGCAGCACTCTTCGTTACGGGAGATGATCACCAAACATCAGTGTCATACGCTGTAAGAAAGAGTTCTTTAAGGACTTACGCATATAGTCAAGCAATACACAGGGTGTAACTTCCTGGCAGATTAAAACTGTGTGCCGGAACCGGGACTCGAACCTGGGACATTTGCGTTTCGCTTTCCCGACACGACTGGACGAACCGTGAGTCGAGTTGTGACGGGATAGCTCTGTGATGAGCGCTTGCCCGGGAAAGGCAAAGGTCGCATGCTCGAGTCCCTGTTGCGGCACAAATTTTAATCTGGCAGGAAGTTTCATACCAGGGCACACATCCGCTATAGAGTGAAAGTTTCATTCAGGAAACATCCCTTAGGTTGTGGCTAAGCCACGTCTCCACCATATCTTTCTTCCAATAGTGCTAGTCTTGCAAGGTTCGCAGGAGAACTTCTGTGAGGTTTGGAAAGTGGGAGGCGAGGTCCTGGCAGAATTGAGGTGTAAGGTCGGATTTTGAGTCGTGTCGGGATACCTCAGTGGTAGAGTGCTTGCCAGCGAAAAGGAAAGGTCCCACGTTCTAGTCCCGGTTCTGGCACACAATTTTAATCTGCCAGGAAATTTTATAACGCGCACATTCCGCTGCAGAGTGAAAGTTTCATTCTAATAAAGAGGGTGTTTATAAATAAAATCGGGATTTTAATACTTTATAATACTTTTTGTATTAAGGTATTTGCGTAAACTTTCCCGGCGTAATAACTGATAATATTCATCTCGGGTTTATAGCCGGATACCATCGTCAGCTAAACACAATATTTCGGCAGACCAACTGGCTGCCATCTTCGGGAGAGTGCGCAGATTACACTTACTCGCCTGAAACTGAGGCAGAACAGAAACAGCGGCCCCTTTATACACTGCTGACGACCCACCGCGCGTGCGCGAAACCAAAGTAGAGGCCCTCTAGTCGCAATAGAACTAGTAGCGCGCCGGTGGAGAAAATCGGCAAAACGATGGTTCGAAACAAGACTAGCTAAAAGAAACAGCAGGTCGAAATGAATATCAGATAAAATTGGGTTCCAAGTTTTACTTAGAGGGAAGCCCTTGTCGCTAATAATAATGTTATCGGCCATACGTATTTCCATGGATTCCTTAAGAAAACATTCCCAGTAGCGGGAAACAGGAGCAATCAGTTTAGTTTCATAATATAACATCTTGTGTCCCTCATTCAATTTTCAGCAACAGCTGACTTTTGAAGTTGAAGCAAACGAGTATGACGGTGATCTTCCACACACCGATCCTGAACTGTGCGGATCGTTTGGCTGATGTAAATCTTACCACAGTAACATGGAATTCTATTCACACCGTGTTTCCTCAGTCCTAAATCATCTTTGACTGACCCAAGGAGTGCCCTAGTCTTTGGTGGTGGCATAAAAACACTTTCAATGTCAAATATTCTTAAAATTCTTGAAATTTTCGAGGACATATTCCCGACGAAAGGCAAAAAGGCAATAGATTTGTAGTTGTCCTCTAATGATGCACCTTCTGGAATAAATTGAATCGCACGACAAATACAACCTTGAGATGCTCCAGTTCTTCACTCAGATGTTCGGCATCAGAGATGGCGTACGCTGTTTTCACTAGAGTAAGCAAGACCCCCATATGTTGTTGTGGCGGATGACAGCTCGTCGCATGAAGGTAAAGATCGGTATATGTGCGTTTCCGATAAACGCTATGTCCTATGGTCCCATCGTTATTCTTTTGAACCAAAACGTCCAGAGGAAATTTCCCATCTTTCTCAACCTCTGTCGTAAATTTAATACTGGGCTGGAGAAAATAAAAATGATATAATAATGATTTATAGCATCCATTCCATGAGTCCAAACCATAAAAATGTCATCCACGTACCTCCAGGAACAGGTAGGCTTAAGAAACGATGTCCTTAGAGCCATGTCTTCAAATTCCATAAAAAGGTTTGAGACTATAGAGGAAAGAGGACTCCCCATAGCCACTCAGTCAGTTTGTTCAAAAAAGGCATCATTAAAAAAAGGAAATACGTCGAAGGCAGCACATGACGACATAGCTTGACTGTTTCATTATCCAGTTTTTCACTAATTAATAACAAGGACTCTTTAAGTGAAACCCGAGTGAAAAGGGAAACAACATCAAAACTAACAAGCAAGTCTGATGGACCAAGACAAACTGACTTCAGCCGCCGAATAAAACCTGCCGAGTTCTGTTCGTGATGTTAAAAGAAGCTAAATATTTCTCCAAAACTAACAAGCAAGTCTGATGTACCAAGACGAACTGACTTCAGCCGCCGAATAAAACCTGCCGAGTTCTGTTCGTGATGTTCAAAGAAGCTAAATATTTCTCCAAAACTAACAAGCAAGTCTGATGTACCAAGACAAACTGACTTCAGCAGCCGAATAAAACCTGCCGAGTTCTGTTCGTGATGTTCAAAGAAGCTAAATATTTCTCCAAAACTATCAAGCAAGTCTGATGGACCAAGACAAACTGACTTCAGCCGCCGAATAAAACCTGCCGAGTTCTGTTCGTGATGTTCAAAGAAGCTAAATATTTCTCCAAATTATAGGTAGGCCCACCCAAATTGCTCACAATAGCTTGCTCTTGCTAATTTCATCAGCCTGATCTTCTGGAATTCGAGATACAGCTTGCTCAACAGCAGAAATAAAATCCGTAATAGGGACAACTTTAGGTGTGGGTGCAAAATTTAAACCTTTTTTTCCAAAACCGATAATGTAGTGTTGTCCAGTGCCTTATCTGTAAGATTGACCATAACCCGCCGACGGAAATCGTCACCAGTCTGTTGAGTGTAACGTCGCTCAAATTTAGATAACTGCTTACAGGCAGCATCCCTCTGTGCCGAGTCGGAAAAGGCCCAAGAAGCGCTATCAAACCACTCCCATGACGCGGCATAAAGCCGTGATGAAAGCAGAAGATGCAAGGAATATAAGTCTTTGGAAACAAAATCCAGTTGTCTGCGGGTAAAACAAAGGCGATCACGTACTATCGCAAGACTGGCACGCTTCGTAATCTTGTTAGCCGTTCTAGAATCAATATAGTGAACTATTCTAGCAAACTTGGGAACAATACCTTTATTCCGGCATATAATTAAAAATGTTAGTGCACTCAGCAGCTTGCCTGTCTTCTTGCGAAGTTTTTGAAACTCCTTGAAACGATTTATCATCTCCTCCCCGCATGTGGTTGCGTAGACTTTCCCGGCGTAATAATTGATAACATTCATCTCGGGTTTTCAGCCGGATACCATCGTCAACTAAACACAATATTTCGGCAGACCAACTGGCTGTCATCTTCAGATGAGTGCGCTGATTACACTTACTCGTCGGAAACCGAGTCAGAACAGAAACAGCGCCTTTATACACCGCTGACGACCCACCGCCCGTACGCGAAACCAAAGTAGAGGCCCTCTAGGCGCAATAGAAATAGTAGCGCGCCAGTGGAGAAAATCGGCAAACGATAGGTCGAAACAAGACTAGTTAAAAGAAACTGCAGGTCGAAATGAAGACCGTTGTTGCTTAATATCAGATAATACTGTATTAAACTTATCGTTATAAATGATATATCAAATGAGAGAGCAACTCAATTTTGTTTGTCACCAATGGGCATGCGCTGCGCGCTATGCTTCCGTCGTAATCCGCTAGACAGTGGCTGTACCAAAGATGGCGACTAGTGAACGGAAAGCGTTTTGTGTTTTGCAGTTTGAAAAGGCCGAATCTGTGTAACGTGCGTTTCGGCTGAAATTCGGTTGTGATCCTCAAAGTGATACTAACATTCGTAGACGGTATAACCAGTTTCAAGATACCAGCTCCCTTTGAAGGTAAGAGAATGGGATGACCAAGGGTTCGTGAAGATTGTTGAGCGAGTGGTTCACTCGTAGCCCAAAGAAATCAGTCCAGAAGGCTAGTCGTAAATTGCAAGTTTCCTGTTGGGAAAGTTCTAAGAAAACGCGTACAATTACGTCCTTACAGTTTACAGTTATTACAGGCTCTAAAGCAGACAGATCATTACGTGCCAACTTCGCAAACGACATGTTGTTTCATTACGATGACGATTTTCTGGATCATGTTGTCTTCAGTAATTAATTGGCCCTTTCACCTTAGTGGACAAATTAACACACACAATGTGCGCATTGTGATGATACATGAGGCAGGAGATATATGGAGAGTAGGGGAGATGGTCTTTTTCTTTGATTTGAGAAAGAAAATCATAATTAATGAAGTAATTAATTTACGATACATTTATTGTCAATTAATAAACCACAGATAATTCATGAAACGATTTATCTTTTATTCAGAGACAAACAAAGTAGATTGATTCTTTCTTATGTGTCAAAAAATAAAAGTAGAGTTAGTCTCCTTTAGTTGTCTGAAGTGGTGAGAGCAAGCCAACCATGTAAAACCTTCTATTTGTAAAAGTTTAAAGAAATGATCTCGGTTACTATGAAATTTTAACTCGAGTCAGAAGGCTTTTCATTTATTAGTGAACAATGTATTCTGGTTTGGCCGACCTACACGCCTTGAGAGTCGCCAATAATAGAAATTGTCGGTAATAATAATACCATAAAATTAATTACTTACTTTCAATTACTAATTTTTGAACCATACAATATTCTCACACATAAAATATTATGGAATATATAAAAATTCAAGTGTTTGTATAGTCTATGGGACTTAACTAAGGGATAATAAGTCCCTAAACTTACAAACTACTTATGAACTACTTACTAACTAGGATGGCACAAATATCCATGCCCGAGGGGGGATTCGAACCCCCGACCGTAGTGGCCCTTCAGACCGTGACTGGAGCGTCTCAGTCTCCTCGACCACCGCGGCCGGCTATATAAAAATCATTTGATTTCAATTAGGTATCAGTATAGCATCTGAGCGTCAGGAAATCCTCACGAGATGGTGCAAATCGCCATCTCGTGAGAGAACTTCGTTTTCCGGCAAGATGGTGCGCCACTGACATAGCGTGGTATGCGATTCATTAGACAGCACTGTACCCAAACGCTGAATAGGGCTTCTTTCACATGGCTTCCACTATAGACGCATGGTGATATTTGTTAATTTTATCAGAAGTTATATTGTGGTTATCGCGAGTACATGTTCTAGTAGCAGAAGGCGGCAGAAGCAGAAGGTTCGAAATAAGTCTGTTAATGGCAGTAACCCGGAAACTGAGATGACACGGTCGTTGCCTGAGATCATTGACCGACGGTATGCAGAGCCTCAGTGTTCGGTGTACACATGTGGAACGTACCAAACAACACATAAGCAGAAAAGCAGTGCTTACAGGCATTGTATTGTGCAGTGGACGTTCGATGACACAGAATGCCGTGAGGGAAATGTCCCTACGCGTTATGTGGCCGCCGCGACCTAACAGGGATACGCCACCGACAGCGGGTGTCGAAGTGAGGACCTTCCATCGGCGCGCTCTGGCAGACCGCCACTCCTCCGACGTCTTCACGCAGGCGGGGCCAGCGGCAGGGTTCTTTTGGCGGGCGCCGCCAGAAGTCTTGTGAAGTTGACACCACTTTTTTTGGAAAATGTACATTTTTTCAGAGTTCTAAACAGATATGCAATAGTTCTGGAGTTCTCTGTACAAAATTTAAATCTGCAAAATTTCGCCGAAAAAATACGAAAAATTACCACAAAATTTAGTTTTTTCAAATAATTTTTGCCTATTAGTACAAACATAGTTCTGATCACAGTTCTAAATAGCTCTCAAAGTGTTCTACAGGAAATCCTAATGGCATTTTTCTGTGCAGATTATAGTTCATGAGATAATTGCAATAATGGCGAATCTGTGATCAGAACTATGTTTGTACTAATAGGCTAAAAATTATTTTGAAAAAAACTAAAGTTTGTGGTAATTCTTCGTATTTTTTCGGCGAAATTTTGCAGAACTATTTAAATTTTGTATAGAGAACTCCAGAACTATTGCATATCTGTCTAGAAGTCTGAAAAAACTGTACATTTTCCAAAAAAGGAGTGCCAACTTCACAGGACTGCCGCCAGACACCACGACGCCGGTGGGAAACGAGACGTCATCAGCCTACATCTGGGAGGGGTTAGCGCCCTCGGGGGGGGGGGGGGGGCGGCACAGCAAGCCGGCGTGTCTCCTACTGCAGCTTCAGCCGGCGCTATGTGGCGAGGTCCGCCGTCAGCTCGACTCAGCGTAATCCGAGCTGCGTCTGCCGGCCGGCCTGGCGCCTTAGCTGCCGCTTCCGCCTGCCACTTGCAACACCTGCCCATCACACGGGCGGAGGAGCCATTCAACCACAAGAAACTAATAATGAAAGAAATTGGATTTTTCTCAGGCACCACGAGTCAATCTGCCACTATCCCACACCCATACAATCCGCTACTGCTGTCCCCGCTACACCAAATTCCCCCAAACTAACGCCATGCGATTTTTTTTTTCTTTTGGGCTTCATCAAGGACAATGTGTTCGTGCCTCCTCTACCACCTGACCTCCCTGAATTAAGAAACCGATTGAAGCAGCTGTTGCTAAAATCACTGAAGACACCGTTACCAATGTTTGGGAAGAAGTCGCCTATAGACTTGATGTCTAGGTTCACAGATTTGTGACTGGCTGGAAGACTTCCTAAGTAATAGAACGCAGTACGTTGTTCTCGACGGCGAGTGTTCATCAGAAACGAGTGTATCGTCAGGCGTACCCCCGGGGAATGTGATAGGATCGCTATTATTTTCTATCTATATAAATGATCTGATGGACACAGTAAGTTGTAATTTGCGGCTGTTTGCTGATGATGCTGTGGTGTATGGGAGGGTGTCGTCTGTAACTGACTGTAATAGCATACAGGTTGACTTAGACAAAATTTCTAGTTGGTGCGAAGAAAGGCAGCTAGCTCTCAATGTAGAAAAATGTAAGGTGATGCGCATGAGTAGAAAAAACAATCCTATAATGTTCGAATACAGCATTAGTAGTGAGCTTCTTGATGCTGTCGCGTCGTTCAAATATCTAGGCGTAACATTGCAGAGCGATATGAAATGGAACGAGCATGTAAGGACAGTTGTGAGTTAGGCAGACAGCCAACATAGGTTTATTGGGAGAATTTTGGGAAGATGTATTTCACCTGTAAAGGAGACCGCGTATAAAACGCTTGTACGACCACGTCTTGAGTATTGCTCAAGTATTTGGGACCCGCAGCAGATCGGTTTGAAGGAAGACATAGAGGCGGTTCACAGGCGAGCAGCTAGATTTGTTACCGGTAGGTTCGACCAATGCGCGAGTGTCACGGAAATGCTCCGGCAACTCAATTGGGGATCGCTGGAAGAAAGACGACGTTCTTTTCGTGAATTTCTGTTAAGTAAATTTAGAGGGCCGGAATTTGAAGCTGAGTGTAGTACGATCTTGCTGCCGCCTACTTACATTTCGCGTAAAGATCACAAAAACAAGATAAGAGAAATTAGGGCTCGTACGGAGGCATATAGGTATTCTTATTTTCCTCGTTCAATTTGGGAGTGGAATAGGAAAGGAAATGCCTAGTAGTGGTACAGTGTACCCTCCGCCACGCACCTTACGGTGAATTGCGGAGTATGTATTTAGATGTAGATGTAGATGTGTGCCGTGTGACAAATGGTGCTCACATTGAACATTTATAACGATCTTGTTAAAACTGAGTTGCTACCTCATTTGACACATCATTTATAATTGTAATATAATAAATATTGCAAAGAATTAAAAGCCTGATTTTAATTTATATACACCCCTTATTGCATCCTCATATGTATATTCCGTGAAACGACCACAAGAATAAAATTACAAGTGTAAATGCGACTGTCGATGACACAAGCAGCTTATAACTTCTATGAAAAGGTATCTTGTGTGAGAGTGGATGAGGTCACCAAAAGATTCAAATCCGATGTTGGAATCTCCAAAACGCGTCATTAAAGGATAATTTCTAGTGAAAATGTTTGCGGCCTATTCATCATACTCCCAGCACTACCAATTATAAAATTACATGATTAGGGCCCACTCGGATACTTAACAGTTTAACGGCAATCATTAACCACACGAACCATGTGGGACTGGTATAGGAGAAGGAAGTGAAAATAGTACAATATGTACTCTCATTCATAAAACTTGAGGAGTATGGATATAGATGTAGAACTTTCGAGGGGGGGGGGTGTAGCGAAGTCACACAATTCATTCACCGAATGATGAGGGGATCATTGTCTTGTGTGGCCAATGTTTTCGGAATACGTACTGGTTGCCATGGAGGACATACCTCCTCTCTATCTAATTCTACCTCTCCCTATATCTCCCTCTCTCTCTCCCTCTCTCTCTCTCTCTCTCTCTCTCTCTTTCTGTGTGTTTGTGTCTGTGTGTGTGTGAGAGAGAGAGAGAGAGTTGGTGGGTGGGAGGGGAGAGAGGTAGGGGGTGGAGGTACTGAGGTTGGAAACAGAACGAAATAAAACGTTTGGATGGTAGCCCGCCGCATGTGATGTTCCCGCCTTCCGCCGCCGTGCTCGTTGGTCGGGCAATAAGAGACCTCCCGCTCCCGGACGATAAAAGTTGGCGAGTTTTACGAGACAATAGGAGCGCGGTGGCGCTCCCGCAGGTAGGAGCCGCGCATGCGCACTAAAGCTGTCACTGCGCTCCTGAACGAGCCCGCAGGGTCGTCTCGCGCGCGATTACGTCAGCTCCCCGCGACGTAACGCCGCTAACTGTCTCTCAGGGGCGCCTCTTCTCTGGTCGTAACACTGCCGCAGACTCCGCATCCAGGTGTCAACACTGCACCGCGGGCCAAAGTGAGCGACTTGAGGAGACGGACGGTTGGGTACACAAATGAACACCATATAAAACGTACATTAAAATATGAAAATGTCTAATTGTACCACGCATCAAAGTCAGATGTTTTTACTTCTGTGCACTTTATGATTATAATTAAAAAAAATACATGAATTGGTGAGGAAGCAATACTGCGTAACAGTTCTTAACCTACATGCATTAAAATGTGTGTATGTACAAATTGTAGAACTTCGCTTCCGCCGATTTCCCCCCCAAATTGGTCACACATTCAAAGTATTTTCCATCTTTCTGGCAGTGTACCAATCCCGCGTCCAAAATTTTGTTAACATTCTGAAGCAATCCACCAATCAATCTAATTCGTGACTTCCTCATGAAATCGGAGATGTTGGTCAGCCAGCCCATGCGCCACTGATGGAAACAGGTGATACTAAGAGGGACCAGTGTCTGGAGAATATGGCGGGTGGAGTAGGACTTCCCATTATAAAGTTTCCAAATACGTTCTACGTCAATTGAAACGTGCGGTCCAGCGTTATAGTGTTGCAAAGTAACTTTATTGTCCCTCTCTCTGTATTGCGGACTTTTGTCTTCTATTGCTCTGTTCAAACGCATTAACTGCGTTCGATAACGGGCACCTGTGATTGTTTCACTTGGTTTTGATACCTCATAGTACACGACACCGAGCAGGTACAACCAAATGCAGAGCACGATCTTGGAGCCGTGAGTATTCGGTTTAGCCATCGACATGGAAACATGGCTCACGTTTATTCACTAATAGCGTCCATACCATACGTACTCGAGAGCATTCTATGAGACGCAGTCGCTGTTTTCCTCATATTAAAAAAAAGAAAGAAAACCACGAAGGAACAAACAGTAATACCTCCCGCAAATGATAAATTGACATTCTCAATCAAGAATAAACTTATGACGCAGACACGAATCAAATAATTTTTGAATGAGTTTATGGTGACAGAGGTCCAAGCTGATGTCTGCGATCTGTTTCTTTCGACCGCAACTTACAGTTATCACCAACTATTGGCAAACGGCGGAAGTAAAGTTGTATGCCTTTTATATTACCTACGGACACAGATTCTGGAGAAATTTTGATGAAATCTTCAATACGTCTTGACACTAGACCAGTGGCCGCTCCTCAAAAGTTGAGTAACGTTCGGATCAAGTTATTTATTGATTTGAAGACTATAACGTGAAATATTAAACAGTAACTGTTCTTTGAAAAAGGTTCTTACTCTTTGATTTTTCAAAATTACTATATTTTAGGAAATTCTTTTAGTGGCTGCTATGTTCTACATAATATGATTCAACACAATGAATACCTCACTTAATCAAAATGTTCAAATGTGTACAGCTATTGGGTCTCAGCTGTGGGCTCATCAGTCCCTAAACTTACAAACTACTTATGAACTAGCTTATTCTAAAGACGACACAAATATCCATGCCCGAGGGGGGATTCGAAGCCCCGACGGGGAACAACCTCGCGCATCGTAGCATAGCGCCTCAATGCGCTCGGCCGCTCTGCTGCGGCCATACTTAATCCATCTGCACATAATAATGTCGCAGTCCAATGTATGCGTAAAGTTTACGTCTGGCACATGGAACGAAAATAGCGACGCTAATACAAAGAAGCCGAGGCGCTGTTAATGGACGAAACTTCCAACATGGAGGTCGAGATGTTTTATGTATTGTAGCAGTTTTTAAGCATTGATAATGACCACACAGTGATCGAAATCTAGATCTGCCAACATAATAATACTTACGACTGATTGCTGAAAATTTCTACAAATTAATGGCCATTCTAACACCAACAGTCACCGAAGCAACGCTATCGCTCAAAGCGGCAGCACTACAGATGGCACGAGTAAGTCCCACGGGAATAGCCGTACCGTGCTCCTTACGGCGGCATGCGCGGTTGCTCCCCGTCGGAGGTTCGAGTCGTCCCTCGCTCACGGGTGTCTGTTTTTGTCCACAGCGCAAGTTACTTTCTGTAGGTTGTCAGCCTAGGCATAGCTGTACAAACAATTGAACACATTTTGGCATGATACAAACAGTGAAGTTTCTATTTTGAGTGCTTCTGTTTCCGTATTTCCCAGTCACTAAATATAATGGTGAATTTTCCAATACGAATAGGTGAAACTAATTATAGCTTGACCGGACTCTGCTTGATTTTCTAGGAAACAACGAACTAATGGAAGGTACTCTTTCAGTTCTCATTCGTAATTACCGCAACACTTTGCCCACGGATGAGCCGAACGCATTCTCCAATTCGTCATATCTTTCGAACTGTGTAGGAAAAAAAAAAAAAAAAAAAAAAAAAAATAGCTTGTCGAACGAAATACGAAATTCGTGTGAATTTGCTGCACGACCCTGCTATGAAAACATTCTCAAAACAACTGTTGGACATCGCAGTTGAAAAAATTCGTGTTGACCGCAGCACGAATGAATTCCTTTCCCACCAAACGGCTGCCAAATGGAACCAAATATTTGAGCCGTCGTCAACAAGGTATTTCCATGCCTAACAACCAACTTCAAAAATCCGTACTGGCTATGTGAATGTACCTATTCCGGACATATTAATGATTTTCAACGATTTTAAAATTGGATCCAGTCTTTCTTTTTCCGTCACCCTCAACAAAGTTCAAACACAATCGTTGACGTTGGATAAAATTTGAAAAATTCATGCTTCTCACATGATCAGATGTATGTGGCTTGTTCCCAGATTGAGATAACAAAAATTTATGATATTTTACTGATAAATAGGTAACAAAATGCGTTGCCCATATGCTGGCCTGAAGATATAATAAAGGAAATATAATTACATTTTATCTTAAATAAAGTTTTCCTTTCGTCTTTTCTTTGTGTGTAGGAAGGCACTGTTCCTATTGATATATCTCCTAAAACGTCAATAAACGATATTCTCTGTACATCCACAAGCTATCGAATCAAAGTACTTATAAGTCTAACACTTGGAACAACAGAAGCGCTTATGGCTCATTCTCTGCTGGGTGTTTCAAATGCGAAACATAAACATTTAAATACACGTTAGAGTGTGATATCGGTATGTAAAAAACTATGGATTGTATAAGCTGTGGATTGTATAAGAATGGTATTCATTGTGCTTTTTCATATTAAGTAGAACATAGTGACGAATAAAATTTTTATATACGTGGTAAGTCATTTAAAGCTGTATTTCGTAATATTTGGAAACACAATTGGATTAAAAAAGCTATAATGAAAGTTATTCTCCTCGAAGAAGGACGTCCCTTCCCATAAACGTCGACCCATCAAGCAATCTTCAACTTAACATTAGAAGTGTGTGTAGAGGGAGATCGAGAGACGAATACAGTAAGCAGGTTCAAAAGGATGTAGGTTGCCGTTCTTATTCGCAGATAAAGGGACTTACACAGGACAGGATAGCGTGGAGAGGTGCAGCAAACAAGTATGCGGACTGAAGACTATTACAACAACACCCCAGTGGTGGGAGGGTAGGGTAGCAACCCTTAATTTTATTGTAGATTTGGATTCTCCGGACAAAAACGCGTAACCTTCATATGATTTTTTTTTTTTTCTTTTCGTGATAGCGCATAAACGGACAGAAATGAAAGTGAGATGAAACTTTTTGAAAAAATTCAAATCATATTAGGAAAATCATAATACAGTTCTGGACATGTTTAATAGTACAATCATGAGATACCTCTCACAATCTAATGAAGCACAGAATGTGATAATGCACCAGTCTATGGTCAGTAAATGTACGTAAATATATTGAACGTAAATGTACATAAATGGTCTCACTGGCCATATCTCTGTGCAATTGATCCATGATTTTGATGACTGCAGTCATAGTAGACATAATGTCCTGGTACTCTGACGTTAATAGTAAGACATAGTCAAAGTTATGCTAATATGTTCTATGATAAGAATGTTCCTTCTACAACACTTTTCGCAGTATTTTACATCTGTTTACTGAAACTGGAAATTTTAAACCTAGAGATTAGTCTAATATGTATTTCTTTGAAATACTACCTTTTCAACTCATTTTCATTTTTCCCAAATACAGTGCCAGTTAGAATGGAAAAAAAATGTTTGAAGCAAAATATAGATATTTCATGACGGATAATCCAAAACTGTTAAAATAGTGTTCTTATTCATGAATTCAAATTATTACCCCCTCTCGCCTCTGGGGTCCAGCTTTATGTTAATGGCGTCTCTTTTGGAGCTGAACAACATTCATTTCAATGTTTTCTCATCCAAATCGTATTTTTCCCAATGCCCCGAAAATCTGTTTTAGGTGGCTTAACCTGTATACAGAACATAAATTCTACACTGACGGTACCATAGTGGGTCACTGGTTACTTAAACAGTCACAAAAGTAGAAAACGACCCCAAATTAATATATTTCGAGGTTATTCACACGAATACCTCAAGAAATCAGTTAAATATATATCACACGATAATTCGATCACATCACTAGACTGTCATTTCAGCTAATCCCTACGATTTATAGTTACGAGAAAATTTCATTGTCCACCAACTAGTTACCATTGTGGGGAAGATTTAAAAGATGCTCTGAATAAAGCCTTCATTATGCTTGTTCGACTCTTCTGTAACATTACTGTACGGTACGTAATTCTTCCGAAATAGAATTGACATGAGAACACGAAAGGTAGATAACGATTTAATTTCTCATCACAATACGGTGATTAGAGATGGATGGCATAGTGCATCTAGAAAGTGCAACGATGGGAATATAGTTTCTGCTACCACACAGTATATCTGCGCAGGTGGAAACATTAAAACAAAGGCTTCTTCATTCCGAAAAAAATCTATTTGTATTCAATCACCAATTCTCCCCTGTGAATGCGGGGATACTGTTTTCACGTCCACTTACTTTCGAATAAATGATTATCACTTGGAAATAAGAGAAATAACAGCGCGGGCAGAACATTTTACTTCATTTTATCACGTGATATTCGACTGGTGGACTATGAGAAATAGTTTGAAAATTGACATGAACTCTCTGAAAAACACTTGACTGTGAATTGAAGATTACATTACATTAATAATGCTCCTATGAGAAATTGACCATTACGAAAACATGTACGCACACGCAAAATCATTTCCATACTGTGTAACTGAAGCCTCTTACATTAATAATGTGTTTTTTACTCTGGGAGCTAGCAGTAGTTCAGTACAACCACGTAATTTCCTATTACTACATCAGAAACACGAAATAAACAAAAGTAATTCGCGCTACCCATCAGATATAGATTTTTTGCGAACTGATAGTGCACAAATATTATAAAAACTACTTTGCTACATTAATAAAAGTTATTAAAAATCCAGAAGCATGTGCATCATGTCTGAGATACGTTCCTCTGATAATAAAATTAAAACATTTTGGAATATTATCAAAAGGGAGACAGGGCAAACAAATGAAAGGAAGGGGGCATTAGCATCAAAACAAATGGAAACTTTAGTGACAAAAAGTCAGAAGTTGAAAACATTTTTAATGATTACTTTTTAAATGTTGTTGACAAAATAGGATCTAAATGTTCATTAGAAGGAGTAAGGCAATTAATGGACGAGGCTATACCTACACAATTTGATACAATTGAAATTCCACCCACCTCTCTTTCAGAACTTAGGAAAATAATAGAATCTCTCAAGAGCAAAAGGTCCCATGAAATTTATGGCATTTCCAGCAGGGTATTAAAAGCTTGTTCCCAAGAGATAAATAGGATTCTTAGTCGTATATGTAATATTTCTTTAAAGCAGGGTTTTTTCTGGGATAGAGTGAAATATGCTATCATTAAACCTTCGCATAAAAAATGGGATACGTCTAATGTCAACAACTACTGCCCCATCTCACTTCTGACAGCTTTATTCAAAATTTTTGAGAAACTTATGTATTCTCGAGTAGCTTCACATATTAATAAAAATAAAGTTCTAAGTTTCAGTTTTGTTTTCAAAAAAGCTTTCCAACATAAAATGCTATATATACCTTCACTGATGAAATATCAAATACATTGAATAACCGGACATCACTAGTTGCGAAATTTTGTGATCTGTCAAAGGCTTTTGTGTAAATCATGGGATTCTTATAGATAAGATTATGTATTCTGTTATGAGTGGGACAATGCACAAATGGTTTAAATCATACTTAACTGGAAGAGTGCAAGAAGTTGACGTAAGCAGATCATAAGATACAGAATAAATAATTAATTCCTCTAACTGGGGAGTTATAAAAGATTCGGTCTTCGGTCCTTCGCTGTTCTTAATATTTATTAATCACTTGCCATTCTATATTAACGAAGGTCCTAACCTAGTTCTCTTTGCTGATGTACTTGTGTAGCTATCACGCCTGACAAACAGGAAGTAACAGATGAAATTGTAAATGATATCTTCCAGAAAATTATTAGGCAGTTCTCTGCAAATGGACTATTATTGAACTTTCATACGATAAATGGTATGACACCATTAATAAATTTAAACTTTGAACATAAATCTGAAGATAAGGTAGGATATTAAAAATTATTTGGTGTTTGCATTGATGAGTGATTGAATTGGATGAAACACATTGAAGATATGTTAAAACGTTTAAGTTCAGCTACTTATTCTATCAGGGTCATTGAAAAATTTGGTGATGTACATCTCAGTAAATTAACTTACTGTGCCTATTGTCATTCACTGCTTTCATATGTGGTAATATTTTGGGGCAATTCAACATTTAGTAAAAAAGTATTCATTGCAAAAAAACGTGTAATCAGAATAATTATTGGAGCTCACCTAAGATCATCCTGCAACCATTCATTTCAGGATCTAGGGATCTTCACTGTAGCTTCACAATATATATATATATATATATATATATATATATATATATATATATATATATATATATATATATATATATATATATTCAATCATAACCAATTCACTCTGCAGCAACTTTCTGTTAGTACCACTATCTCGGTTGTCGTTATGTGTTGTCTCAACTCTGTAGTTGCGACAGACAGACGTCGAACCACATTCTGATGTTGAAAATACTTCATAAACTAGGTATCTGAACTAATGTAAATGAATTGATCTGTGTAAGTATGTGGAAAAGCTCCATGGATTCGTTAGAGTTCTGGTCAACGAGCAGAACAAATCCTGTAAACATATGGATTATTTGCTTTCTTTACGGTGTTATGGTCATCTGTTGTAATGTACATACCACTTCACAATGCAGGTTGTCAATTTTGTAGAGCGCACAGGCCACATGGTCACCTGTGTGCACTTTTACTTCTTTCTTTTTGAATTTTTGTTATTTTTCATTTTTTTATTTATTTTTGAAAGTAATGTGGTGTCCTTTGTGTATCAATGTAAAGCACATTTCCAAAGGTCATAATTAACAGTGGAATGGTACGTGCTGTCAGTTGTTATTCAATACATGTTTAGTATAAATCGTATAGCATTACGACGGGGTACTCCATTCTGTAAATAGCAGATACACTCTTTCCATCTGGACGGTCTGGGTAACGCAAATGAAGCAGGGCGTTTGAATACGGAACACTTTTCTAATACCAAACAAAAACAATATGTAAGCCTCCGTGCGAAACAGACTCGTTTAGGAGACATGTTGCTGATAATGGACGACCTCTGAGCACAAGAACACTTGTCACAGAAATACGACTTCACAACTATATTGAGGAAAATAGCAGGATCAGTAACAGGGAAGGAGAGGTGAGGGTGGATATGAGACACGACAGTGTGAAGGATTTTGTACGAGAGCTCCTTTACCCATATAACCTGGTTACAACAGACGTGTGATAAGGAGCAACATTTCGTCTCTGCTCTTTACCAATGAAGCGTTGATTGCCGGAAATGTCTGAGTGTATGAAAATCCCGGAGAAGTTGTTTGAACTGTACATCAATAATAGTTTAATATTAATGTTTCTATTGGAATAATAGGTGACACACTATTAATCCTTTCATTTTACGCGGAATGTTGACAGGAGATTCATACAGCACCATTATAACAAATGATTTACATGATTTGTTGAAGACTTCGACTAGACTCAATTCAGGGCGCGTTGTTCATGCATGATGGGGTAGCAACACATTTGACTCTTTCCGATGAAGCAATCTCACATCAGCGATTCCCACACAAATCGATAGGACTTCGGTCCGACGGGTGGCCTTCTATGTCTTCCGACCCAGCCTATCTGACTTCTACTATGGGAAAATTTTAAGTGTATTATGTATGCCAAACCTATTCATAACATGAATTTGCTGCGTCAGTGCATAGATGAATGGCGTCAGCAGATACAACATACGCCTGAAACATGTGAACGACTGAGCCAATAAATGATGCGGGGTATAGCCCCTTGCGTTACAGCACGTGGTAGCCATTTTGACCACCTTATGTAGAGAACTGTGCGTAGTAAATTACCCTGCTTCATCACAAACGAGCAGCTTGCATAAAGAAGTGATCTGCGTTATGTACAGCACAAGATATGCTCGTAACAAGGTAACGAAAGCAAATAAACCATACTAGTGTAGGACTTGTCTTGCTTCTTGACAGGTTCTCTAACAAATCCCCAGGACTTTTGTATGTAAATATTTGTATTATTGAAAATGGAAAACACGATTTTGAGCTATTAAAAATCGAATGCATGACTGTCCGACGGAATTTAAGGTGTGAGCCATGAAGATGTTTCTCAGTGTAATGCTAGTGATTATTAGTTCTTGAGGTAGCTTATTTAAATGTGAATACTACATAATATTCCAAAATTCTCTGCGTGAGAGTCACATGGATGCGAGCCTAAAGTAACCTAAACGTGTGATAGCTGCTGATTAATGAGATTACCACCATATTGTTAAACATTGTGTTGGTTACGTAACTAATTTACAGATGTTGCCTAGAAATATTTTGTTGGATAATTCTAAAAATTTTGGATATCACTTGTCAATGTGACATTGGAAGAATTTATACTACCGTAAGTACATTCACTCGAGTTTGTTAGTCGGTTACAGTTTTTGTATGTCTGGCACATGATTTCATCCTCAGAACTATGTAAGGAAAACTTCGAGTGCTAAATATTTTGTAAACGTTCAGCAGAGATCCTATTGTTTTAAAATATCTCTCTGAAAATTTGTATCTTCAGTCATGTATTTCAACTCGTCTTGTATAGCTTTGATCCAAATTTTTTTATGTATATTTTATTAATTTTTATTTTTCCCCATGAAAGGTTTATTATATTGAATAAAAAGGTTTCCTAACCATAACATGCTCATGTATTGGTCTTTCAATATTGTGCTATATATGACTGTCTTTGCTCTTATGTTGGAATTCTTTCGATTTTTTCGTTATATATACAGGGTGTTTCACTAAGTGTGTTTGCCTCTGTAACTTATACAATAATAAGTGACGGGAAATTTTAATGCGGTAGGTCAAAACAAGAAATGTTACACTTTCTGCGTTTTTTCGTTATATATACAGGGTGTTTCACTAAGTGTGTTTGCCTCTGTAACTTATACAATAATAAGTGACGGGAAATTTTAATGCGGTAGGTCAAAACAAGAAATGTTACACTTTCTGCGAAGCTATGAACATAGTTTATTATATCATTCTCCAAAGAGTTACAGCACAACGATCGGGGCTCAATATATCACAGTTACTGACATCGGATGACGATGGCATACACGAACAACGAGTACGTTGACATGTTGCTGATGCTCGGCGAGTGCCGACACGATGCCGCTGAAGCAGCCACGGCGTATGCCGTGAGATATCCTAGGCGAAGAGCCCCGGCCGTCATTACGTTCTTACGTGCCGAACAACGACTTCGGGAAACAAGCGGCTTGTTAATGCGCCGCAGTAACAGACGAAGACCTGTAAGAAGTGAGGAGACGGAGGTGTTTGTTTTAGCTGCACTACACCACGATCCTCATGTCAGCTTACGAGCCATTGCTGCAGTCGCTGGTGTCAGTCTCAGATCTGTGTGGCCTATAGTACACGGCCACAGGTTTCACCCGTACCGCCTGTCACTGCCCCAGGAGCTGCATGGGAACGATTTCCGTGCAAGAGTGACATTCTGAGAGTGGGCCATGCGTAATTTCACGCTGGAGTCCTTAAAAAGTGTTACGTTCTCTGTTGAGTCCACGTTCACAAATTATGGTGCAGAGAATCGCCATAACATGCACTACTGGGCCGCAGACAATCCTCGGTGGGTATGACCTCTCGACCGTCAACGTAGGTGGTCTATTAACGTGTGGTGTGGAATCCTTGGGAATGAAATCATCGGTCCACAGTACTTCCCAGGTACACTGACAGGTGAGTTATATCACGCTTTTATAGCCGACAGTTTGAGTGGTCTCATTGAACATGTGTGTCTACACACGAGAGTCAATATGAGGCTTCAGCACGATGAGTACCCAGCCCATTCTGCGCGTGCTGTTGTGGAAGAAGTAAACAACAGGTTTGCAGGAAGATGGTTGGGGTGCCATGGACGTCATTCATGGCCCGCAAGGTCGCCCGAATTAACACCAGTAGATTTGTTTTTGTGAGTATATCTAAAGGATCGTGTTTATATCACTGAGCCCACATCCCCAGATGATCTAAAACGGCGCATCGAGGACGCATGTCGCTCCTTCACACCGGCGATGTTACATCTCGTCCGCAGATCCTTTCGACGGCGCATTGCATTATGCATTGAGGAACATGGACACACATTTGAACATCTCATGTAAATTAACTTCCCACCGCCATAACATCCATCATCCACCACACAGCCATGTATTAAGTACAGCGTTGTGGTATCTGCCCCTGAATCTTTGAAGGGTTGTAGCTCCCAAACTAACAGTGATAAGAATGTAGTTTAAATTGATTTGGACGTAGCTGGTTTCAACGATTCCAGTGCACGATAGAAAAAATTACTGTTCCATTTAAAAATATATCTTTGTGCTGTAACTCTTTGGAAAATAATACAATAAACTATGTTCATAGCTCCGTACAAAGTGTAACATTTCTTGTGTTGACCTACCGCATTAAAATTTCCCGTCACCTATTATTTTATAAGTTACAGTAAAGCTCTTCAGTACTTAGACACAGATCATAAATGCAACTGTTA
Organism: Locusta migratoria; assembly: GCA_026315105.1. Classification (NCBI taxonomy): domain Eukaryota; kingdom Metazoa; phylum Arthropoda; class Insecta; order Orthoptera; family Acrididae; genus Locusta; species Locusta migratoria. Next base: position 809,839,636 of record CM048744.1, on the reverse strand, counting down.
TTGATAATGCAGCACATCTTGCATCAATTTCCTATATATTTTGAATAAAACGAGAATCATCTTTGTGTTTGGACTATTAAAGTAATATTATTATTTCAAATTCAAGTCTATCTAAATCTAAGGCAGTTAACTTCTGTGGTTATCAGTACCTAGGCTTACAAACTACTTATGCTAACTTAAACCAACTTATGCAAAGGACAGTCCACAGTCCCATGGCCGAGGAAGTACCCGAACCTCCGACGGCGAGCAACAGCGTGCTTCGCAGCAAAGAGCCTTAGAGCGCTCGGCTACTCAACCGTGGCTTTTACTATTTGATACACAAATTAGTACACCGTGCCTATATAAATCGTGTAGTGTGCGATAAGACAACTCAGTTAGTCAACAGAAAATCTCTCAGTCCCTTACACCTAGTCTCAAGTTACGAATATTTTTGCGCCACGCATTGAATAATTACAGAGATCCATTTATCTTACTTAATGCAACCTGTTCAGACCATTAACCTGATTATTGCTGGTAAAATGAGATATTATCGCCCAAATTGGGATACTTCAGAATTAAGAAAAGAAACATATAAGGAAGAGCCAACAATTTCTTATAATTATTTTGTATCTACAGTGTACCTACAGAGGAAATAAATTTTAACTTGATTATTTTTATAAACCGATGGAAAAATTCTAGGAGTTATATGACTTGAAAATACAATTATACAAATTGTGTTCCTTCTACCACTTTTCTCGCAATTTAAAGTCTTGCTCCTCACGTTCTAAAGCAGCGCGGCACTTTTCAGTCTGGTATTATAAAGTTTTCTCTTCAGCTTTAAAAATAAGTAAAGAGAAAAGGAAAAGCACATTGGACTGAGGGAGAAACTCTGGCTCAAAGTAATCAGACATTTCCTTTGAACGCAAATGGTGCATTAAACTTAGTATGAAGCTCCAGAAGCTCGCTTTTCAGAACTGGGTAACGTTCCGTAAGGTGTAAGGGACACATATTTATCCTAAAAGTCTTTCATTTTGACATGAAATATAACGAATCATATTTTGGTATTTTTATGAAAATATACATACACGCACAACATAGATATGGTTCTATTGATTTCCTGATTGGACGTTAAACCTTAATTTTTCTCTCTGCTGTTGAATTGTGGTTGATGCACCTGAAGTTACAGTTTCCACAAACAAAGCCGTCTACAAATACCACTGTTATATTCATTATGTGTTACTAGTTGTTACCTTCCTGCTTTGAAATCCATACAGTTTACTCGCTGCAGGCAGTTACAAAGGGTACAGCAAATAAGAGACGAAGAAATCGAATCCATGAAGATTTGCTACAAATCGGCATAGAGACAGAAGACAGGAAACTGAAACGAATGGAAAATGGGGGTTGTGAATTATCGTTGTCCACTGCCCCAGATATCGTAATGTCACTGAGAGGGCAGGTATGAATAATAATCAAAACCTAAAGGTAAATATCTAATACAATTAGTTGAACGAAAATGTATAAATCATACAGAACCAGTAAACGTAACGAAAGATAAAAAATTTAAAGGAAATATATCATAAGAATAATGAAAATCAGCAATAATATAACCAAAATATTTGGAATGTAACACAGTTTGAAACACTTCCGACTATGTTACCAAGTCACTAATAAGTATAAAAGTAGATGGATCATACGTCCGGTATCCTCAGGAAGCATAAAATAATAGAAAACAGAGGTAAATAAAATTCGATAGACTGTCTGATCAAATGGTATGAGGAAAAAATACGGGGATAAAATTGTAAGGAAATAGTAAGACTTAGGCAGTGAATAGACAAGAAAAATAAATGCATTCATTCGCAAGAAAACTAAAACAAGAAATTCACGGACGATTTGTTTCTCTGTTCCATAGAAGGATATACGTTACTTCCTTTCAGAATAATTATAAGGATGTCGTCTTCGGCATGAAGTAGAGACCGTGCATAATGATTCTCCCAAAAGAAATCTGACTCGTCCCATATGACGTTAACATGATGTTTGGGAAATGCCTAAGCTCACACTACCCAACTTAAGGGATATGAATAGTTTTCGTATCTAATTACGACGAAAATTGTAATTAAGTGTTCAAATGTTTGTAAACCTATTTGACCAAATTCCCATGGCCATTAGTCGCTAGACTTACTGCTTGAAATAACTCATACTAAAGACAACACAAGCACACGCACATGCACACACACACACGCACACTCGTGCACGAAGGAGAATTCGTACCTCTGGTGCGAACGGCCATTCCGCGCGGGACGAAGATTGCACGTAGTAGGTAATTACTTTACATGCAGCTGGAATTAAAAAATTATAACTGAATTTGTTTACTAATATTCAAGTAATATATACTGGGTGTTTGCCTCTGTAACTTATAAAATAATAGGTGACGGGAAATTTTAATGCGGTAGGTCAACACAAGAAATGTTACACTTTCTGCGGAGCTATGAACATTGTTTATTGTATCATTTTCCAAAGAGTTATACCACAAAGATATAATTTTCTAAATGGAACAATAGTTTTTTCTATCGTATATTGGATTACTTTAAAGCAGCTGCGTCCAAATCAATTTAAACTACAGTCCTATCACTGTTAGTTTGGGAGCTACAACCCTTCAAAGTTCCGGGGGCGGAGGCTGAGATAGCGTAGCTGACTGGCCGAGTGGCTATTCCCTGGGGAACGGTCCACCGTCTCATGACCAGAGCCAGTTAGCTACGCTGTCGTGGCCTCCGCCCCCTAAACATTGAAGGGTTGTAGCTTCCAAATTAACAGTGATAGGAATGTAGTTTAAATTGATTTGGACGCAGCTGGTTTCAACGAATCCAATGCACGATGGAAAAAGTATTGTTTCATTTTAAAAATTATATCTTTGTGTTGTAACTCTTTGGAATATGTTACAATAAACTATGTTCATAGCTCCGCAGATAGTGTAACATTTCTTGTGTTGACCTACCGCATTAAAATTTCCCGTCAACTATTATTTTATAAGTTACAGAGGCAAACACACTTAGTAAAACACCCTGTATATATATTTGCTTGTTTCACGTTGAAACTATACAAACCGATTGTAAAATATATAGATATAAAACTATGTTACAAAATACTCATGTCAGAAAATCTGGCGATGCTGAAGGAATCAGATTATGTAAAGAGACGATAAATGTAGTATATGACTTTTGTTATTTTGGTAGCAAGATAACTTCTGATGGCCGAAGTACAGAAGATACAAAATTTAGAATGGCTATGGGAAGAAAAGCGTTTCTAAAGAAGTTAAACTTGTTAACATCCAATATTAATTTGAATGTTAGGAAGCATTTGTCTGGAGTTTAGCATTGTATGGGAGTGAAACGTGGACGATAATGAGTTCAGACAAAAAGATATCTTTTGAAATGTGGTTTCACAGACGAAGGATGGAAATTAGATACGTAGAACACGTAACTAATGAGGAGGTGCTTAACTGAATCGGGGAGAAAAGGAGTTTCTGGCGTATTCTCACTAAGGGAAGGGATAGATTGCTGGGAAATATTCTGAGCTATCAAGGAATTGTCAAATTAGCATTAGAAGGAAGTGTGTGTTGCAAAAATCGTAGAGGGAGACCGAGGGACAAGTACAATAAGTAGATACAAATGGATGTAGGTTGTCGAACTTATTCTCACATGAAGAGACTTGCACAGGACCACAACAACAACTCATCTGTTCATAATAATTTTTGATTGTGAAAATATCCGTTCTAGTTGTAGTACAGTAATCAGGATTGACTGGCTTCGGGATTTAAATTTTATCTTCAAGTGTGCATTTTATAGAAATGCTGTTAGATAAAAGTACCAATGAATTTATGGTAATGAGATCCTGCGAAGATGAATTGTTTAAGGATTTAAATAACCTATAAACGGGGCCATGAAAGCGCAATGCTTACAACAGTCGTCGGGCACCAAGCAAGAATTCGAAATTTTTGCGGTAGATGTACATATTTGGAGTGGATTGAAATTAATATTCTGCAAGATTCCCTACTATCAAGATATGATTTGAATGTAGTCACATTCGAAGCTGCAGGAAGGACGAAATTAGTGCGTTACAGTGGGGATGGACATCTTGACAAAGATAATTTACTGCTGAAGCTACTCGAAAATGCAAAAATGACACTTTTGGTGGAATGGGGACACACAATGAGGCCACTTTAAAATTATGACAATTGCTGATAAAGCTGTCTTGCAGACGAACACAAAAACTTCATGTCCTTCAGATTGCTTCGCTAAAATGACGCAGTTCACGGCCTATATGTACCATTCCACACCTGGATAAACACGAAGAACACTAATTAATTCTGGTTTTCATTCTTCCTGTCAGATGTAATGCTGCTTTCGTATGAAAATGGGTGTTGCGTCTTAAAGTTAAGGTTGGGAACGGCAAATGAAATTTTACCAGGTACTTAAATATTTTTAAATGGAATTACTGAGCAATTTTGACAAGGAAAGGACAATTTAAACAAAATTATGGGATTCCGCCATTAAATGGTATCGGTCGTGACTTAGGTAGCAAATACAACACCAGAAAGCAACATTGCAGAAGAAGTCGGCGGAATCTAAATTTTACCTAATTCAGAGCTGGTACTAATATTTTGGTCATATTCTGTAGTGATTCTAGTTGAGATGACTGGAATATTACCTTGATAAATTAATGCTGGGATTGTGCGTTTCGTTTACTATTGTTCTATGACCGTGTTGAAAATTAATTATGATAGTCGCCAAAAATTGCAAAATTATCGGACTTAATAAACACCACGAAGATTTTTCTGCAGGCATTAAAATGTAATAAACCATTCATAGACACGAAATAAATAAAAGTTGCACAGAGAATGTTCTAGTACAATCGCGAAACAAATCGCAACAATACCCGAGCATCGCTTTACGAAGTACTGAATCTGATGAAAATAATTAACTATAAGATTAGTGAGAATGGAGAAGGGATTGTAAGTAAGATATTTAAAATTAACTGTGGGGTTTACTGAAATTAATTTTAAAAAAGGAACAAAGCTCACACTTACAATAATTAAGCAAAATTCTGGAACACGTCCAAATACATCGAGGAGAAGACAGTAAGTCACGAACAGTTCCGCTCTCTCCCTTCAGCTTGTTGCAAAAAAAGTTGAACACGTTTATCGATACGCTGGCAGAGAGAGGGCAGAAGTCAGCGACAAGCATCGCACAAGTTATTTAAAATAAATAAATAAATAAAATCATTAATGTATTACTACACATAGAACTTCTAAAAATATTGAAATGTTTGTAAATCTAATTGAGTTAACTACTACTCTAGGCCTACAAACTACTTAAACTAATTTAAATCAATATCCGCTAAGGATAACACACACACACACACACACACACACACACACACACACACACACAAACATACACGCCCAAGGGAGGACTCGAACCTCCGACTGCAAGCAACCGAACGCTCAGAATCAAGGCGGCTTAGAGCGCTCGGCCACTCCACCACGGATTTTCATCTCCACCCTACCCCCCAACTAAACCGTCAATTTAAAGTTCACACATGGGCCTATCGTCTTACTGAACTATACATATTGCTATATTCCGAGATTCCCAACTTTATTGTGCCAAAGTTTAATAAATGTTATAACTTGTATTACTTTTATTGATTAAGAGATGTGATTTAGTGTAATGTTGCTACACAATTGATAATCAGCAACACTTTGCGTGTAGAGAGTTCATAAAGATATTAGATTGAAAAACCTGGCATTTCCCTGCAAAAATCACAGGAATAAGAAAAACAATGTTGATTTCCTTTACAGTCTCTGTGACACGAGCTTCTGAAATTAAATCCGTAATATAAAGTACACTTTCTACAGCCAAAAACAATATTTTTTTTAATTTTCTGGCTTTTACCGGCTTCAGTGAGCTATGTCATTAGCTTCAGAAAGATTACAATGTTCTCCCGTCATCAGTAAAATGATTTACTCGTGAAAATGTAAAATGAGAAACAGAATATTGTTAAACTATTAAAATACGCATTATTAAAATTTACATCACCAAAGTGGATCGTCATCTGCATTGCACGCTAAAAATTGTGTTTGGTATTGACACAAAGAAGAAGGAGTCTCCTTTGGTGATTCAAAGTTTTAAAAATCTCATTTTAATAGTTTGACAATGTTCTGTTTCCCATTTTACATTTTCACGAGTAACTCGTTATTTTACCGAAGATAGGAGAACATTGTACCCTTTCTGAAGATGATGACGTAGCTGATTGAAACCGGTAAAAACCAGAAAATAAAATAAATTAGAGTTATTGCCTGAAGAAAGTGTACTTTATATAAATTTTCGATCGCTCTTCAAAGGCGTAATATGCCAGTTAACTATAAATCCATAATCACTGCAGTTTCAAGTGGCTGCCAATTTAAATACAAAATGTTACAGCAAAAACGTAACCAATCGTTCTTCTTCACAAATCACAGCAGAGGCAAAACGCGGTTCAGAAGTAGATTACAAAGCGCGGATTATGTCGTTCTAACTCGCTGTGGAGTTTTTATTCCGTGTCACAGATAATTAACAAAGTAACAGAAGACAGAAGATTTATAGCTTTTTTTGTTATCTATAAGGTACATATTAATACTCAGATATGTGAGCGTGTAGGCTTGCGCGCGTGAGCTCGCGTGCGTGTGTGTAGGTATGTGTGTGTGTGTGTGTGTGTGTGTGTGTGTGTGTGTGTATCACATTTCCTAAACTGCTTGACGTACTTGGTACATATATTCCTCATCTTCAGAAAGTAGTCGCTGTGGGGATATGAACCATATACGACACTTATTACGAAGCTACGGCGTCACAAACATCTGAAGATCTGACACATCATGCGTGTTATCGACATTTTATCCATTTACTGTTTGAGAATTAAATCACTCAAAGACTTATAACAAATGTAACATTCCTTTATGAAACCTTTTCTCAGTCAAATTCATAGAAAAATTATGAAAGGAACTTCATAGGTTACCACGACACTCCTACAGGAAGTAAAGTCTGTTTCTTACTAATAATAATAATAAAAAATAAAAAGACAAAATAGTTACATGAAAACCTTTATTGGCAAAAGGTACAACATTGCTTGAGGTATGTTGAACATAATAACCAAAATAATTTAGAGACGTCTCATATTCTGGGATAAAGTTTTATAATCCTTTATCGTAGGAGTCTGCTGCAGATATGCCTGTCTTCCGAAAACCGTTTTCACAACTGCGAAGTACTCTAGACATCTGTCACAGGCTGGTTCCATTCACCGACGTCAGACTTCTACAACACAGTAATATGTAATTTGATCCCACGATGTAACTGTCTTTTATGGTGAATATGTTTTCTTTTTTCAAGAAAATTTTGAAATAGCTATGTTTGTTTAAAATAATAGGCGATCTAACTTTCTGGATGTGCCTCGTACTTTCCCGCTGATTATGAAGCAACAACTATAGCATTCGGGAGGGCACTACATCATTTTCCATTCGGTCCTACCGATTAAGGAAATTTATAGACGGTATGGAGATACACCGTTGCATGTACTGTTACAATTATATCTTATTAGAAGTTACAGTTCAGGGCCCATGAGGTCGTAGAGAATGAAGTTCATATAAAACTACCTCATCACACATGAGGATTTAGTTGCGAGCATCTTTTTTTTCCAATATTTTCCGCACGTTTTCATAATTTGTTACTATATCAGTACCACTGAATATGTCTGTAAAATTATGTTGTTGTATGCCATATGGTTCAGGAGACATGATGTCATACAGAATGAAACGCATAAAAATCGTCCTCTCACTTCATTAGGTCTTCATTAGGTCTTTACTACTAGCTTTATCCGCAACTTATTTCCCAGACAGTTTCCAAATATTCCATTGTAGCTACATTATTGTAATAGGAGGCTGCAGGATACGGCTGCTGGGAGGCGATGGCTTGAATAGCGGTTCCTCATCAACAAATAATTTGTCTTTATTTAACATTACAACATGTGAAAGACGACCGCCTTTCATCTTCCATATTTTTTTTATAAAATTGTAATTTATTTGATGTCGCTAGATTAGCATTTTGTTAAAACTAGAACCCAACTTTTTCCAAGGCTTGAGGAATGGCATTTTATTTCATATTTTAAAATATTTGTATCTGAAATATTAGTTAATATTGCTAGGTTTTCGTTATTTTAATAATTTATTATTGTACCTGTGAGAAAGTGTACTTGTTTTACTTTTAAGTGGCTGTGCGACAATTAATGGCTTTCTGAATGTGGGTGGTAATAGCTCGCTTTGCATGGTTCTCTCTGGCTCAGTGTCGATAGTCGTTACCGACCCTTGCTGCTGATGCGACAAAAGAGGTTTGTACACCATTTGGTTACAAGCTAGTCGACGAGCCTTCTCCAGGGCGAGTCTAACGATCTTCTCTTCCCACAACTACTGATATCATGGATTTCCTAGTTTCCGGTAGCTTTTCTGCACCACCTGGCCGCTAGGTCTTCACTTGGTGCTCAGACCGCGGTGAGGTAAGATTGGTTCTGCTCTTGTGCCCATGGAGATGGTAGCGCTTCATTGTCTACCATTTTTAACTTAGATTCTTGAACTTAGATTCATTTTTTGGAATATTTTATCCCATCGTGCACAGAAATGTGATCTAGTTTTTCAATCCAGTAATTTCGAACAGATAAACTTGGTGTGTTACTAGTTGCAGTTTGATAATGGCCTGGCATATTCAAACCTTTTCTGATGGATGTGGCGGTGTACGAACTCTGTGTAAATTCTTTCTAGCTTTGTGGGGCCTCGTTTCTAACAGACGATATGCTCATTTTTGTACAGTATAATTTTGACTTGCCTATAACTTGTAGTTTTCGAGCACCTTCCCCTTTTTTTTAACTTTGTTTTTCACCAGTGCTGAAAACAAGCTCAGATGCAATTTTCTATGTTTAAGTTTCGTTGCGCCATAAATGTTTTTCTTTATCCACCTTTATAACATAACATTAATTGCGGTGGTTTGTTTATTAATGCCTGTGTGAAATTTCGTGTGAGCTGCTATGCATATCGGCCATTGTATCGTTAACTCCCTGTTATTAGAGTAGTTTGAGCCAAGTCAGCTCTCCATTTCGACCAGGGAACAAGGTTTTTGCACCAGGGAATAGCCAGTAGCTCACACGCATCTTTTGCTAATTTTACTGCTAACATTAAGCATTTTTTATAACAGTAAATTCTTGTCTGAATGCCTCCTCCCAGAATTAAGCTTCTATCACGTACAGTGGTCTACTTTTACATGTCAGGTTGGCCTGTTCTTGCACCTTCTGGTGCGTATGATATTCTGAGCGTGGCTGGTTGTACGTCGGCGGGAGTTGTCGCCTGACAGCGGTAACTTCGCTGAATCTTGCGGCGGAATGCGCCGCTGCGGCGATAGACAGGTCCGGTGTCGCACAACCTTAGCATCTTTTCAGCGGCCCACATGTGGGCGACAACAGCATGACGTCAGTCATCAGCGAGCCTCCCGCTCATGCGAGTGCGGCAGTGTGTGACGTCGACGACGCGAAAAACACCGTATCGCATCCCCGGCGGCGTCGTTCTGCCTCTCGAGGCTCGGGGCGACTCACATCCCACGGCGCCAGCGTGAACAGCCCGCCAGCGATGACGTAGGAGACTGGGGCTCGGGGCTCTGTGACGGACGCCGTGGCAAGGTGGCACAGACAATGCGCGCTATCACTAAACACCGCAATCCATCCAATGACGATGGCCAATGATGATGACGACGAGTGACAGACTGTGTGGCATATTATCGCCCAGCTGTGACCGACTGATGACGAGCTGGCTGGCGCTCCTTTATACGTTACTTCTGTGCTGAATTCAGCGATGGAACTTCCAGATCAGGTTAGTGCCTCAGGATCGATGTTCGCGTACTGCTTCGTCATATGTCTGAACCTTCTCGCTCGGGTCGATGCCGTCGGGGTTGGGGGCAGCGCAGAGTTTCGTCCCGCGGCCTGAGCTTCAGTTACTGTAGGCCGTCGAGACTGATAGGCGACTGACTGGCTTCAGCTGCTAACGTTGTGGCACTGTGACGGATACCATAACAGCTACATACCATTTCCATTACGCTAAATTATTCACACCTTAATTATACTTTTGGGTTACTATTTACTCCAAAATCCTTATACCACTATAGTGCGATTAAAACTACTTTGGACTTGACAGCCAGCCGCGCGCGTGTCCTTGAGAGGGTGCGGGCCAACCCTACGGCGAGTTCAACACTCCCCACCCTGCATAGTTGCCACTACTTCATTAGCTGCCGGTAGCTGGCTAGCTGCTAACACGTGGTGTTGTGCGCGTCGTGTCGTGAACGCCGTGTTATATTGCCGTTTGCCTTTCGTCTGTTTCGCCTGCGCGCGCCAGTGTGTGTGTGTGTGTGTGTGTGTGTGTGTGTGTGTGTGTGTGTCAGATTACTGCAATGTCCTGTGCTTACGAAATGTCAGAAAAAAATATGCGGGGCATCTTAAAATCCACAGTCCAAAATCATCCTTGAAAAAAGTCGAACAAGGAATACCATTACGAGGACTATCGCGTGAATACGTGTGCAACGTAAGACAATATTTTGAGATGGAAAGGAAGAATGGGGGTCCTCTTTTTCCATTAATAAGGTTGTCGATAGGACTGCAGCGGCATTAAAAGTAGGAAGAACAACCGTTATTAATATAGGAAAGGAAGAAAATGAAAAACTGAATGTACATTCCGATCCCTCAAATCTTCATTCGGAACCGCCAAGTCAAGATACTCCGGAAAACAAAAAACAAAAAAAATAAAACAAAAATAAAAAAAAATTAAAAAAATAAATAAATAAAAAATAAATAAATAAAAACGTTGTGTCGAGAAACGTGTAACCAATCTTGATTCTTTCGAACAGGATGCGATACGGAGACATCTGTATGCATATTATCTTGTAGAGAACATCCAACTTTACGAAAACTGTATGTAACGCTTAGAGAAGCTGGTATTTTTGTTGGCAGTAAGTCATCTCTTCGATTAGTATTATGAAACCTGGGGTTTAATTACGAAAAATATCAGGTCGTAAGGTACTGTTGGAAAGACAAGATATTGCTTCATGGCGATGCCGATTTTTGCGGCAAGTAAAAGACATTGTTTTCGATGACATAGTGTGGCTAGATGAAACGTGGGTGAATGCTGGTCATACGCTAAAGACAGGCTGGTCTGTTGGATCACAATAAGGAATGGCAATACCTGTTGGCAAAGGAAGCAGAATTATTGTTGTCCATGCAGGTAGAGCGCGTGGATTTGTTCCTGGTTGTTTACACGTGTTCAGATCGAAGAAAACCTCGGATTTTCATAAAGAAATGAACCATACCACGTTTTTACGATTTTTTGAAAATTCGCTGATACCAAATATGAAGAAACCGTCGTACATAATTATTGACGATGCGCCATACCACACTGTTGTAAAGGACAAAGCCCCAACAACATCTTCTAGAAAAGAAGAAATTACACAGTGGTTAAAACGAAAAATGTAAAATTCGATGATGGAATGAAGAAAGTGGAACTATTGGAACTTGTGTCATTACATAATCCACGGCATCCGACATATGTAGTAGACGAAGTCGCCAAGAAACACGGACATTCAGTAATAAGATTACTGCCTTATCATTGTCACTTCAATGCTATAGAAGTGAGATGGGCACAAATCAGGTGGCACATTGCACGTGAAAACAAGAAATTCACGGCGTCAGAAGTGGAAAGATTGTTACACGAAGCTGTTTCTAAAGGAACTGTGGAAAACTGGAACAGTGTTATAGCACATACAAAACGTGTGATTGAGGAAGCATGGAAGAACGTATGCTTATTGGAAGATAGTGTTAATGAATTAACTATTGCCGTCGGGGAGTCTTCTGAAAGTTCAAGCGACAAAGATGTTGTTGTTATGGTCTTCAGTCCGGAGACTGGTTTGATGCAGCTCTCCACCCTACTCTATCCTGAGCAAGCCTTTTCATCTCCTCATAAGAACGGCAACCCACATCCACTTGAATCTGCTTACTATACGCGTCTCTTGGTCTCCCTCTGCGATTTTTACCCCACACACTTCCCTCCAATGCTAAATTTTCTAGCATGGAAGAACGTATGCTTATTGGAAGATAGTGTTAATGAATTAACTATTGCCATCGGGGAGTCTTCTGAAAGTTCAAGCGACAAAGATGTTGTTGTTATGGTCTTCAGTCCGGAGACTGGTTTGATGCAGCTCTCCACCCTACTCTATCCTGAGCAAGCCTTTTCATCTCCTCATAAGAACGGCAACCCACATCCACTTGAATCTGCTTACTATAGGCGTCTCTTGGTCTCCCTCTGCGATTTTTACCCCACACACTTCCCTCCAATGCTAAATTTTCTATTCCTCGATGTCTAAGAATGTGTCCTACCAAGCGATCCCTTCTTTTAGTCAGGGTATGCCAAAAATTCCGTTTCTCGCCAATTCTGTTCAGTACCTCTTCATTAGTTACGTGATCTACCCACCTAATCTTCATCATTCTTCTGTAGCACCACATTTCAAAAGCCTCTATTCTCTTCCTGTCCGCACTGCTTATCGTCCATGTTTCACTCCCGTACAAGGCCACACTCCACACAAATGCCTTCAGAAAAGACTTCCTTACACTCAAATTAATATTCGGTGTTAGCAAATTCCTCTTTTTCAAAAATGCTTTTCTTCCCATTGCCATTCTGCATTTTATATCCTCTGTACTGCGACCATCGCATGTTATTTTACTACCCAAGTAACAAAACTCATCTACCACCTTCATTGTTTCGTTACCTAATCTAATTCCTTCAGCATCGCCTGATTTTCTAAGACCGCATTCCATTATTTTTGTTTTGCTCTTGTTTATGTTCATTTTATACACTCTCTTCAACACCCTGTCCATTCCATTTAACTGCTCTTCCAGGTCATTCGCTGTCTCTGACAGAATTACAATGCCATCAGAAAAACGCAGTGTTTTTAATTCTTCACCCTGAACTTTAATCCCTATTCCAAATTTTTCCTTGCTTTCCTTCACCGCCTGCTCAATGTACAAATTGAATAACATCGGAGAAAGGCTACAACGCTGTCTTACTCCCTTCCCAACTGATGCTTCCCTTTCATGCCCTTCGAGTCTAACAACTGCGGTCTGGCTTTTGTATAAGTTGTAAATAACTCTCCTTTCCCTGTATTTTACCCCTGCTGACTTCAGAATTTGAAAGAGTGTATTCCAGTCAACATTGTCAAAAGCTTTCTCCAAATCTACAAAAGCTAAAAATGTAGGTTTGCCTTTCCTTAATCTATCTTCTAAGATAAGACGTAAGGTAAGTATTGCCTCCCGGGTTCCTACATTCCTCCTGAATCCAAACTGATCTTCCCCGAGGTCAGCTTCTACCAGCTTTTCCATTCTCCTGTAGATAATTCGTGTTAAAGTTTTGCAACCGTGACTTATCAAACTGATGGTTCCGTAATTTTCACACCTGTCTGCGCCTGATTTCTTTGGAATGGGGATTATTAAATTTTTCTTAAAGTCTGAGGGTATTTCGCCTGTCTCATACATCCTACATACCAGTTCAAATAGTCTTGTCATGGTTGGCTCTCCCAGAGACTTCAGTAGCTCTGAGGGTATATCATCTACTCCTGGGGCCTTGTTCCGACCTAGGTCTTTCAGGGCTCTGTCAAATTCATCTCTCAGTATAGTATCTCCTATTTCATCTTGATCTACTTCCTCTTCCCTGCCTACAACATCGTCTCCAAGTTCATTTCCTTTGTAGAGCTGCTCTATGTACTCTTTCCACCTTTCAGTTTTCCCTTCATTGCTGAGAACTGGTCTCCCATCTGAGTTCTTGATATTCGTAGAATGGCTATTCTTGTCCCCAAATGTCTCTTTGATTTTCCTGTAGGCGGTATCTACTTTTCCCCTTGTTATACATTCTTCTACAGATTTGCATTTGGCTTCTAGCCACTCCTGCTTAGCCATTTTGCACTTCCTATCAATTTCATTTCTTAGTCCTCTGTACTCCATTTTGCCTGTTTCATTTACTGCATTTTTATATTTTCTCTTTTCATCAATTAAATTTAGTATTTCCTGCGTTATCCAAGGATTTTTTGTAGGTCTTGCTTTTCTACCTATTTTGTCCTCTGCTGCCTTCACTATTTCATCTCTCAATGCTACCCATTCCTCTTCTACTGTTTTATTTCCCCCTGTTTCTGTCAATTGTTGCCTAAATCTCCCTCTGAAATTCTCCACAACTTCACGTTCCTTCAATTTATCTAGGTCCCATCTCCTTATTTTCCTACCTTTCTGCAGTTTTTTCAGTTTCAGCCTACAGTTCATGACTAACAAGTTATGGTCAGAGTCTATATCTGCCCCTGGGTATGTCTTGCAGTTTATAACCTGGTTCCGGAATCTATGTTTTACCATTATAAAATCTATCTGATACCTTCCGGTGTCTCCTGGTCTCTTCCAAGTATACAACCTTCTTTTGTGATTCTTAAACCACGTGTTTGTTACAATTAAATCATGTTCCGTGCAAAATTCTACCAGGCGACTTCCTCTTTCATTCCTTCTGCCCAGTCCATATTCACCTACTATTTTTCCTTCTCTTCCTTTTCCTACTACCGAATTCCAGTCTCCCATCACAATTAAGTTTTCCTCTCCATTAACTGTCTGAATAATTTCCTTTAGCTCCTCATATATTTCTTCGATCTCCTCATCATCGGCAGAGCTAGTTGGCATATAAACCTGTACTACTGTTGTCGGTGTTGGCTTCGTATCTGTCTTGACAATGATAATGCGATCACTGTGTTGGTCATAGTAATTTACCTGCATTCCTGTTTTCTTGTTCATTATCAGTCCTACTCCTGTGATACCCCCAACTGATTTAGAATTTATAATCCTGTACTCACCTGACCAGAAATCCTGTTCATCCTGCCACCGAACTTCACTAATCCCCACTACATCTAACTTCAACCTATCCATTTCCCTTTTAAAATTTTCTAATTTTCCTACCCTGTTAAGGGATCTAACATTCCATGCTCCGATCCGTAGGATGCCAGTGTTGTCTGTCCTAATGATTACATCCTCCTGAGTAGTCCCCGCCCGGAGATCCGAATGGGGGACTATTTTACCTCCGGAATATTTTACCCGAGAGGATGCCATCATCATATTTTCATACAGTAGAGCTGCATGTCCTGGGGAAAAGTAACGGCTGTAGTTTCCCCTTGCTTTCAGCCGTTCGCAGTAGCTGTGTGGCAAAGTCACATTAGCTGATGTTACAAGGCCAGCTCAGTCAATCATCCAGACTGTTGCCCCTGTAACTACTGAAAAGGCTGCTGCCCCTCATCAGGGACCACACGTTTGTCTGGCCTCTCCACAGATACCCCTCCGCTGTGGTTGCACCTACGGTACGGCTATCTGCATCGTTGAGGCACGCAAGCCACCCCACCTCGGCAATGTCTGTGGTTCATGGGGGTTCATGGGGGGGCGACAAAGATATGAGTGGCATTTATCAGCTTTCGGACACAGAACACAGCGAGTGATGTTAAGCTGCAACATAATTTTGTACATTTTACTTGTTTTTTGTCCTTTCTTCCCACGGTTGCTATTTTATACTATAATGCAAATATTTGTTTATGTAGCCGTCTATGCAACTGATTAATAACACTATTTTTCCATATGCATTTCGCGTTTATTGTAAGGCATCTTCAGTGGCCTGTAATAAATACATAATTACGTTGTACAATATTTCGTTTTCTTACGTTTTTTTAGTATTTGATGTTATAAAGAGTTCTGTTGCGTTATCTATGTTTGGTAATGACATTTTGATGCGGTAAGTAAGTAATAACATCAAAATATCATTAGCAAACTTAGATAACGCACCAGAACTGTTTATAACCTCAAATACTAAAAAAAGTAAGAAAATGAAATACTGTAAAACATAAGTATGTATATATTACTGCTTACTGAAGATGCCTTACATTAAAGGCGAAATGCATATGGAAAAATATTGTTTTAAATCAGTTGCATAGACGGCTACATAAACAAATATTTGCATTATAGTATATAATTTGTACCTTTTGGTGGTGGTGATTTTGTTATCTTGGCATTTCGAGTTTTACTATTCGTTACGAAATTCACGGGACAAGTGAAAATGTAACAGTAAGTCTCCCTGAGCGGCGGTAAATTTGCTGCATTCACCGTCCCCGCCCCGCATTAATTCACAAGCATTTCAAAGATACCGCGCTAGCAGAAGCCTGCTACCAGCGGCAGCTGGCAACATAGCACCCCTGCCTCAGCGAACTGTCAAATACGAAGTAGTTTTAATCACACTTTACATTACTGTAATATTTTTATAACATATTGTTTAGGACGTATGACGTTATAAGATATGAGGTGCATAACACTAAACTACAAAGTGAATGTCCCTACGTATAAATTTGAAATGGACATAATGGAGGGAGGAAACACGCAGCAGAATGGTACACATATGTACATGGCTAACGACAGCTATTAACGAGCGCTTATGTCCACAGTAGTTTCTGCTTTAATGTAGGGCAGAATGGAATAACACCTTTCATTTCTAAAGAATAATGAGAAGTATTACTGTTGCTATAGAATAAAAATAATGATTTTTTTTTCATATGGAGATTAGTAGGGGAGTACAACTGAGGAGACCGAGTTTCAAACTAGTGTATTGTCTGCAGTGCTAGTCATTGTCTGAATTTTAAATTAAATGTGTGAGCAGAAGTTTGTTGTCGGTATGTATAAATGAATACAAAGCTATAGCGAAAGTAGTAAATAACGAAAGTTTCCAAAAGTCTCTAGCGATGACATTCTCGACAGGACGTAATCTTCTTTCTTTCTAAAATGGATACTCCTTTAACCTCCTTTATGAATGGTAGGTCCCAAAAAAGGATAAATCCAAGATCGCTAGTAAATAATTTTATTTTGACGACCGGTTTCGATGTTCGCTTATACTGATATGTAAACTTTTACTACAATGACACAGTGCATCTATGCACTTGAAATTACTTTATGCGACAACTGTTCACCTCAGAAGATGACGGCTCTGTAAAACATTTTTAGACGAGAAGATGATGGCAGAGACCATCGAAACCGGTCATCGAAATAACATTATTTACTAGCGATCTTGGCTTTATCCTCTTTGGGATCAATCATATTAGATTGCTTCCTCACAATATAGACAAAACTCTTTATGAATGTAGTGTATATTACACATAATACGAGGCGCGTCCGGAAAGAAAGTTCCGTTTGGTTATATAAAACGAACGAGTACAGATACAGAAAAATATTGATTGTACAAAAATAGCGTTCGAAATTTTGTAGGTAATTGTCATAGCATGGCACAAGGTTTTGTGTGCCTTTTTCATAGAATGTTCCGGCCTGTGTATTCAACTTTGTGGTAACATGTTCTTTCAGCTCTTTATCATCGTTGAAGTGTTGTCCACCAAGGACAGATTTTAGGTGTAAGAAGAGGATTACTGTCAATTTTTTTTCACGATAATGCCTGCCTCACACACCGAATGTGACCAAACAATTCTTACGGAAATTTCAATGGGACCTGTTTGATCATCCTCCATACAGCTCGGACCTCTCTTTCATCTCCTCTTACACCTAAATTCTGTCCTTGAGGGTCAACACTTCAACGATGATAAAGAGCTGTAGTAACGAACACTTAAATTTCTGTTTGTTTGTTTATCTTTGATCAGCGATGCTTATCGCCTCCGGTTCTCCCTGACTCGCAATGCAACTAGTTCAATTTCGTTCGTTATTTTTTTACTTAAGAACAAGCGAGAAGACGCAACCGTGATAGTAGTTATACTCACTCTCTTGTTTGTGTTCGTTCTGTACGGACGTCTTCCATTCATGTATCCATTCAATGTAAGTAATTGTGATGCAAGTTGTTGTAAAAATATATTACTTAAATTTAAAGTGATCCCCTCTCTTTGGATTTTATTTAAATTAATCCCTCCACGTCAAATACGTATTTTCTACTGTTTTCAGCTCCTCGACGTCCGTAATAGTTTAATGTTCAGACGCCATTACAATCGCTTCGCATTGTCTGCAAAATTTCAATCAATCAATCATCCTTATACCATACTTTGCGTGAATTTAGAACCTGCAGTCATTGTTTTGTAATTTCACGAAGTCCGATCATTTTTTTTAAATTTTTATTTTTATTAATATTCTATCATTACCAGTAACTTCATGTTCCACCCACGGTCACACAACAATGAAAAGCGAAGTGCACAGTCTGAACATTGATCTACTACGGAAAGTAATCTTCAACGTTCATATATTAAATTAAAAAAAAAAGTTATAATTTCCAGTTTCTACAATACGAAGCCCAGGATTCGGCTAGATGCTTTCCGTAAGTCTTATAACGTGCTGTTGCTTGTATGGTGCCCGACTTTAATATGCAACCCGCGGTTTACTTGCTTTAATGTTCATTATGTGCTGTACTTTAACTTATTTCAAATTCAAATATACGGTACCATCAGTTCCTTGTCCAAAAAAATATAATCGCGGAATCTACTTTTAACAATTATGGCATCATACGAAGCAGGGGCAACGTTATACTGTTACCACAAGGTTGAATACACAGGCGGCAACCTTCTGTGAAGGATGCATGCAAAAACGCGAGGCACGCTATGACAAGTGCCTCAAAAATTTCGGCAGTTATGTGGAAAAGTAGTTTAAGAGTTGTAGAACTTAGTGCAATAAAAATTTCTTCTGTATTTGTGTACAATTTCATTTTATCACCAAACGGAACTTACTTTCTGGAGGCGCCTCGTATTAGGGGTAGATTTGTATTACTGCAGTGAAAGACAGAAGTGTTTATAAATGATTTAGGAGACAATCTGAATAGCTCCCTTAGACTGTTCGCGGATGATGCTGTCGTTTATCGGTTACTGAAGTCTACAGAGGATCAAAAGCAACTGTAAAGCGATTTAGACAAAATTTCTACTTGGTGCGAAAATTGGCAATTGACACTAAATAAAGAAAAGTGTGAAGTAATACACATGACCACTAAAAGAAATCTGCTGAACTTCAATTACGCGATAAATCAGTCAAACCTTAAGGTCGTAAATTCTACCAAATACCTAGGAGTTACAATTACGAACAACTTTGACTGGAGAGAACACACAGAAAATATTGTGGGGAAGGCGAACCAAAGGTTACGTTTCATTGGCAGAACGCTTAGAAGATGCACCAGCTCCACCAAAGAGACTGCACACTTGTGCGTCCTCTCCTGGAGTGGGACTGACGAGATTCAGAGAAGGGCAGCTCGTTTTGTTTTATCACGTTACGTGGGGAAAAGCGTCACGGAAATGTTGCACGAATTGGGGTGGAAATCATTAAAAGAGAGACGCTATTCACTGCGGCGTGATCTGTTTGCGAAGTTTCAATCACCGACTTTTACTTCTGAATGTGAAAATATTTTGCTAGCACCCACCTACTTAGGGAGACATGACCATCCCAATAAAATAAGAGAAATCAAATCGAAAACGGAACGATTTAGATGTTCTTTCTTCCCGCGCGCTATTAGAGAATGGAACGGTAGAGAAAAGTTATGAAAGTGGTTAATTAACCCTCTGCCAGGCACATAAATGTGATTTGTAGAGTATCTATGTATATGTAGATGTAGACATAAAGAGACACTTCTTTAACATTGGCGCTGCTCGCCGTGCGCTTCTGAGCTGCTGAGTACGGTGGCAGAAATAGAGGATTGGTCAGCAAGCGGGAGCTGGACGCAGCTTAGGATTTTAATGAAATTTGGGGAGGGCCGCCATTTATTCGGCTTAGCTGCCGGCAGGGGCCGAGCGGCAGCCCCGCGCAACGCGTCGCGGGCCGGCATCACTGCAGGCGCGTGGCCGGATGAGCTCAATTACAGCGGACAGCGGGGAGCCTAAGCCGATTACGACACGCGCGCGCTGCGCGGCGCCCGCAGCTGTCGGAGCGCCGCCGTGGCCAGCGCTGGCTGCGCTGCGCAACACAGATGAGCACGTAGACACTACAACTACAGTTCCGACAATACGTCTTTATTACAATTATATATAATTACAACGTTCAAATTAATGAAATAATATTCACACAATATATGACATCAACTGCGATTGGGCAAAGCTGAAAATGTGTACCCAGCCGGGATTCGAACCCGGGACTCCTGCTTTCTAGGCAGTTGCGCTGACCCCTACACCACTGGGGACACACAGTGATCACCGCACCTGAAAGGACTACCTAAGCACGCCTCCCGACCGATACAAATTTCCAGCTTCGCCCTGCCCACAGAACTCAAACTCGTAGTTATGAAACTAATTCCCGTAAGAGCAAGGGCTTCAAACTTGCCCACCCTTCCCCACTAACGATAGGATCATTGCCCGTCACCGGCATAGTATATATACATACATGTTGCGTCTTTTCCGAAAGAACACCCCAGTGGTATAGGGGTCAGCGCAACTGCCTAGAAAGCAGGAGACCCGGGTTCTAATCCCGGCTGGGTACACATTTTCAGCTTTGCCCAATCGCAGTTGATGTCATATATTCTGTGAATATTAAATAATAAACGACTGCAGGATCAGAAGTGACGTCTGTTCTTTCGGAACAGACGCCACATGTATATATATGAATGAAATAAATCGCAATTTGCGATGTTGTGGCTTCGCTGTATTAGGTTTAGATCCCCGGCCGAGATTCGAACCCGGGATCTCCTGTTTACTAGGCAGACGCGTTGACCACTCCGCCACCGAGGACACGGTGAACTGCCCGACTACACGTCTCCCGCCACACACAAATCTCCATTCGCCACGCGGTTTCTTCCCAATACCACAGACTATTTATTCTATAAATAGAGTCCAAAGAAGGGCAGCTCGTTTCGTATTGTGATCGTATACAGGAGACAGCGTTACGGAAATGATACAGGATCTAGGATGGGAATCATTACAACAACGACGCTTATCGCTTATCGCAAATTGCGATTTATTTCATACGTCTTTAGTGTGCGTATATATTGCAACTACCGTTTCGTCATTAAAACCACAGGCAATGTGCCATCTGCAGCTACTGCAGCATGTTTTTCTTACTGATCTGTGTAGTGATTCAGAAATATATTTTAGACGTCACTACTGGCCTTCCAGCGTTAACGATATATGGTGAGTTTCTTTTTTGTTTTATATGACTTTCAATGTAGGTAGGAAGTATTGTTTTTACATACATTTCTGTCAATTTTTTTTTCTGTTCCATGAGCGGCACGGCAGCAACGTGGCCGTGAAGGGCGTCTTCGTAGCCGTCGGCAGTTGTCAACACAACCGGACTTTACCGCATCATGGTCGACGGCTTCTGGTTCCTAACGATACAATGCCGATTTATGGACAGCAGCTTTTCGATCTCAAGGAAATTTACTGTACTCGGACTAATAATAAATTCAAGAAAATTAATTGCAAAGGTGTGGTGTTTTACGTGCCCTACCGTACGGCAGGTACAACCACAGCGGAGTGGTATATATGATATCAGGAAGACGTGTGGTACCCGAAGAGGGGTAGCAGCCTTTTCATCAGTTACATGAGAAACAGTTTAGATGGTTGACTGAGCTGGCTTTGAGCATCGGCTAACGTGGCTTTGCCACACAGCTACTACGAAAGGCAAAAAACAAGGGGGAAGTGCAGTATTTACTTTACCTTACATGCATCTGTACCGTGCAGGGGGAACTGCATCAAAAAATTCTTTGGAATGAATTCCACAGCAACAACGACATAAACGGGAGTGACCTACGCTTATTCCAGTCACTTGGGAATTTGCCCTAGATCAAAGATTTGCAATGAATGCAAGATAATGAAAGTACCAATTCCATACTCTTAGAGTATTCTTTGTAAAACTGAATGATGATTAGATTGGTATAAGTTGTAGTCGACAAAACTTGACGAAAAATAAATTTGCCACTTAACTTTACTGACTAAAGGGACAGATTGATAGGACACCTTGTAAGACAAGAGTCAATAATCAGTTTGATATTGCTGAAACATGTGGGGTGCTCAGAATCCAAGAGTAAGGACAAGAGAAATGAATGTGGGTTGGTGCTGTAATTCAGAGATGAAGCTTGCAAAGAGCAGAGTAGCTGGTGGAGAGCTGCTTCAGATTGTACACATTGACAATAGCAACAACAGCAGGAACTGTAGTATACCAACCGATTTATCTTTCCAAACCCAAAACAACTGATTTCGTAGAAAAATAAGTAGTATCATCATCTGTTTTCCATACAGATAATAAGATATTGTTTAAGGGCACGGTTTTACTATGCTCTCTCCTATACCAAATTTACGAATATGATCTTTAATTCTACCACATTTCAGAATATCGAACATCGGAGAAGCATACACATTTATATGACATTAGGATTACTGAAAAAACATTGAGAAATGATACATGGAAATTAGAACATGCTTCCAAAAACAATTCACGAAGGCCTAACTACGCCAGCTTTAAGTTCTAGATAGCACTCACGAAATATTTGTATGACGCCAATGTACATCAGACATGAAATTTTAAAAGGGGAGGAATGTACAATCATAGACGTGATGACTAGGTTGTACAACGCCCGCTTTTCGTCTTGTAAGAAATCCTGCGCCCTACGGCTGGGACCGACAGTTGGCGAATTTCCAAAGCGGAGCTACAGCCAAGGAGCGCGACCGGATGGGCTGCAGTTTACGACCCCAGAAACGAACGAGGTCGCCGCCATGCGACGTTTACTGCGCGCTGCTACTGTGCGACGCCGGAAACAAATTACATTCCGGCCCCTGGATCAGTTTTTCCGCTTATTTACTCTGTCAAAGGTTGAGAAAGATCCCGTAACTAGAACGACTCTGGAAACTACCGCTACAAAACCAAGTTTTACAAGCATGGTAACTGTATAGGAGTACCAGCTGGTAAAAATTATTTTGGTGGCCATAAATACATCTGGTAATAATAAAAACTAGAGTCTATAATATGTCAATGCCTCTTTCAATATTGTTGTTCAAGAGCAGTAAATTTGTAAAGAAAGGCAGTAGTCACAAAACGTCAGATGTAGGAAGGGATGTAAGAAGGACACTGCCAAAGTGTATCCTTTATACACTATCAGGAAGAAATATTTTCATGTGGTAACATGCAACAGAGGTATTTTTTTATTATTTCATAACCAATCATAATCACTCAAAATACTAAAACACTTACAAGTGTGAGGTTACGCTCTCAGTTGAAATACTCTATGTGAACCAGTGTTGAAGCGTTACTCCGCGGTATCGAGTATATTCTCTATAAAGGAGACTACAAAGACACTTACAGATTTGTCAGGAAATTCGTGTGAGTTCATGATGTTCCATTCAGACATTTTTAAGCTCACATTACATGTTTAATTGTGCTATGAAAAATACTTACTGCTTCTAAATAAGTCAATCTTGTTGAAATCAATTCGCTTTAATATTCATTCCTAGGCAAAAATAATCTGTAAAAAGGAATATATTTTAAGGGCGTCTTGATATCAGTTATTTACTCAGATTGGTTACAAAAACAAGTAAGAGGTTTGTAGACTTTTATTTCGCAAGTACAGATTGGAAAAATGTACACGACACATTTGGTGTCAATTTTAAATGCAATATATTTTGTAAGGTAACCTAGTTCGGAAAAAAGCATTAGAAAACAAATAAATATCTTTCCATATTTTGCACGTATTAGTCAATGTACGGAAACGTAGTGACTGTCTTATATGTGGTCTTTGTGGTACACAAAAATTTCGGCCGGTTCTGGAAACGTGCTCATATAACCGAAAGATACAAGGTGACCGATCACGAAAAGCGGGAAATTCTGGTTCGAGTCGCAGCTAGGCACAAATTTTCGTATGTCTCTATTGGGTAAAACATCTACACCTAATACAGGAGCTGTAAATTCCATACTGCGAGTAAACTTTCGATTTAAATTATTTCAATGACTGTAATTCGTCAACATCGAGGATTAGGACGCAGTGAAGTTGAGAAGTTCATTGCCATGTTTTCGCCACATCTGTGAGACCATCCGTTGTTCTCATCCCTGCGCTGCAGGTGAAGTTAGACGCACTCTGCTTCGTTACGTGAAGTAATCTTTGCTACAACACTATCGGTAAAGTAACCGTTAATTCAGTTTTCATTGGTGGCTCTATAAATACTTAAACGTTCGCCCTAATTCAATAGACAAGGATATTTCGTCACAACTACTACGCCTTTGGGTGGCCTGGCTACAGACAAATCTGGTTCAGTGAAAAGCCTTCAAAACCTTTAGCTCTACAAATAACACATGGATACCCGCGAAAGATCTACTATCAACCCATAAAAATGAACTATATCGACAACGGGTATATTTTAGAACTTCATTTTGTTTATTTGAAACTGGGATAAAATATCTGAAACCAGAAAGCCTACAAAATTGAATGTGTCCACACGCAGACTCATGTAATGGGCACTGAAGTCCTACTGAAAACAAACTTTTATTCGCCTAATACATGTGAAAGTATTCACCCGACTTTATTCAGAATACCATAACTTGCTTCTATGAAAGCTCTGCAGGCTCATAAATTTTATATTACAAAATATTTACTTCTCAGTACCTCTTTTCACTTAAATGTATGAAGCTTTAGTTTGCTGTTGCAGACACCTCAGACATATAAGACGGATAAATAATCTTCAGATGGCATTTGTTTAGCATAACGTAAAAATAGAAGAAGAAAATTATTGAAGGAAAATAAATTGTAGCGTCCCTATTTTATTTCGATAAACACTGAAACAATATTGGTACTTATGACCAAAGTCTCAATTTTCGATGTTGTTCCGTTCCGAAATTACGGTGGAGGGGTGGGGAGGGTTGCGGGGGGAGGAAGCGGCAAAATGAGGGTGACAGAAATCCACGCTACGCCACTGATGTCAACAAAAGTTATCGGACACCTAGATGAAAAACAGTTCGTAGCGCCTTCCATCGCTAATGCCGGAATTCAATATGGTTGGTGTTGGCACACCCTTATCCTTGATGTCAGCTTCCACTCTCGGGGGCATATGTTCTATCAGATGCTGAATGATTTCTTGCCGAATGACAGCCCATTTTTCACGGACTGGTGCACTGAAGAACGTAATCGCTGTAAGCCGGAGAGGCCTGGCACGAAGCCGGCGTTGCAAAACATCCAAAAGGTGTTCTTTAGATTTCAAGTCATGAGTCTGTGCAGGCCATTCCGTCCAGTCAATAAGTGCTCAAAAGAGGGGTGTAGAGTACATGGAATATGCGAGAATTTTTGACTTCAGGTCTTTGTTAGGTATTAGTTAGGAGGTGAACATACTAAAAGTCCCCGCCCCTGGGGGGTGAGCTAAACCGGGGGTGGGGGTGGAAAGGTGCAATATTTTGGTTTTTCGCTTATACCTCGAAAGCGGTCCGTTTTAGGAAGAAAATGTTCCAAATAAAATTGAACGATAATTGAATTTGCTATAAAATTGGTTCTATACATATTAGTCGAATTCCCAACGGTTTTCGAGATATACGTCACTCAAAATCGACAATTTCGGCAAAAATCATTTTTACCGCACTAATTTTGTCAAACATTTACTTCTACTGACTTACTCGATCGTTTGTCAGAAAATTTGTCAGAAAGAACGTTGTAGAGCATTAAATGTCCTTCAATTTGATATGCGCATTTATTACTTTATCGTCAGCCAATCAGAAGTTACATCATTTGTAAAATGTGCGCTCAGTTTCGAGGTCCTTCTAGAAATGAGTGTTTTGAGATGCTGTGACATTTATGTCTTATGAAACGTACTAGCATGGTAAATAACAACACTTTAACAATAACAAGGTAACTGGAATTGTAAGAGAACATCTTTTTAGAATTATAGCTTTTATTATAATATTATGAATCATACAATGAAAGTATTTACAAGCACTGATAGTGATTTAAAATGAATGATTTCAAAGCAACATTTTCATTTTTATGAGAAGGAATGGTCGATGCTCATTTATTGTCACCTGCAGTGGACACGCCTTCAAGGTCGCCGGTACCTAACGCCCGGCAGAGGGTTAAAGGTGGGGAAGCCCCACGACGAACATCGAAGGCCTGCCAGTGCCACTGTCTCCTTCCAAGAGACTGGACAGGGGGTGGAATGGAGTGTTCTCACTCACTTCTTACTTCAGTTCACTTCAAAAGTTCGCCAAGCATAGAAAACTTTGTATGTCGGCTTTTCCTGATATTTTTCATTTACTTATGAAAATGTTGACTATGTAGTCAGCGTAATGGCTACTCGGTGTTTTGATGTGATGAAACAATAGATGGACCAGAAGTTGGTGTTTTCACAGTGACAAAAAAGGAATACTATCACTCATCAAAGCAATTAGAGAAAGGGGACATAGCAATGGCTCACCTTTAGAAGATTTGGGCATCCTTCTGATTCATAATGAATGTCGAAAAAATTACATCCGGCCGCAATCCATCAACGCTCATTTAAAGAGACAGGCAGTAGTTCAGCCTTCAACTTTGAGATCCAAACAAGCAAAATTCGATTTCAAAACAACATGTTTCTTTTGTGCCGAAAGTGTTGATGGTGAGCAAAAGAAGCCCAAGGAATATATTTTTAGTTATTTTCTTACAAAAGGACGCAACAAAACTGACATACAAGTGACGAGTATGGACGCTTCTCGAGATAGAAATGATCAGTGAGGAGAGGAAGCGATGAGGCATCTTTCCACCTCAAATGATTTAGTTGCGGACGAGGCTGTGTATCATGATGAATGTCAGTTGGAATTTGTGAGATCGTTGTACATCAGCTGTAACTGGAAAACTCGGAACTATTCCACTAGAAGCATACATTACGATGAAAAGAGGTCTACGAAATGTGACCGTGGCACACATTGATAAACGAGAGGAGCCGCCACATCCTGCACCAAATGACATTCTCTGGTTTGTTGCCAAAAAACAAGGTATTGTAGATCCAGAGTGGAAGGGACACAAGCGATGTATAAAAAGAGGAGCAGGAATTGAAAATGAAGGACAACGTCCATTTGTTATTCCTACACTATTTACAGGCTGTGACACTACATGTGCAGCATATTGCAAGAGTAAAGTGAGGTTTGTCAAAATGCATCAGAAGTCCAAAATCATACAACATGCTGCTGAGATATTTTTCCAATAATTATTCTTTTCCCGACTCCATTGAGACAGCGGGAATCACGAGTACTCTCTCATGGTATGGAGCTCCAGCCACCAAGACATCCCTCAACGAGTTCCGCTACAAATCATTTATAAAAGCAGCTGGGCACATGAAGCCTAATCTCTGAACTCTCCCTACAAATGAAGGAGATGTTAAGCAGCATCAATTCCGAATGTAGCACCAAGTACAACTTTGGTTAATAGCGGAAGCGAAATGTGGAGCGCCGAATTGGGGTTGGGAAAGAAGGAATGACCAACTAGTTCCGAAACTCTGAGTTAGATGCTGCTCCTGACGAATTCTTGAAGATAATTATTGTCGATACACGTAACATTGTGACAGTGGAGGTGTGGTTCCAGAAAATCGTTGTTACAGTGCTCTGTTACAGGCCCGAACTGCAAGGGCGACTGCAACAACGGAGTATGAATATTAATTAAGGATGAAGATGGAGACAGTGACTTCGAGACTACCAATCTTGTTGGACGACGTCTCCACTACTGACTAGGGTGAATGACACTCGACCATCAGAAAAATGAAAATGTTGCATTCAATTCACTTATTTTTCATTTTGAATCACTATCAGTACTTGTAAATACTTGCATTGTATGATTCAAAACATTGTAATACAAGTTATAATTGTAAAAAGGTGTTCTCTTTCAATTGAAATTACCTGATTGTCATTATTAAGGTGTTGTTATTTACCATGCTAGCACGTTTCATAAGATAAAAATGTCACAGCCTTTCAAAACACTCATTTCTAGAAGGACCTCGAAACTAAGTGCAGATCTTATAAATGATATAACTTCTGATTGGCTGAAGATAAGGTAATGTGCATATCAAATTCAAGGAAATATAATGCTCTACAACTTTCTTTCTGACAAATTTTCTGAGAAACGATCGAGTAAGTCACTAGCAGTAAATGTTTCACAAAATTAGTGAGGTAAAAATGATTTTTTCCGAAATTGTCGATTTTCAGTAACGTACATCTCAAAACCCGTTGGGAATTCCACTAATATGTATAGAAAAAATTTTATAGCAAATTCAATTATCTTTCAATTTTATTTGGAACATTTTCTTCCTAAAGCGGACCGCTTTCGAGATATAAGCGAAAAACCAAAAAAATGCACATTTCCACCCCCACCCCCGCTTTAGCTCACCTCCCAGAGGCGGGGACTTTTAGTATGTTCACCTCCTAACTATACCTAACAAAGTCCTGAAGTCAAAAATTATCGCATATTCCATGCACTCTACAGTGCATTCATTGACTGGACTAGTAGGCTTGTGCTGTGATAGTGCCACGCAAAACAACAAGGGGTACAAAACACGACCACACCATAATACCTCTGCTTCTGAATTTTATGTTGGCACTACACCGGGAATTCTCCATACCCACACCCTGACATCGGATCGACAAATTGTTTACTGTGATCCAG
This sequence comes from Locusta migratoria, assembly GCA_026315105.1. Lineage (NCBI taxonomy): Eukaryota > Metazoa > Arthropoda > Insecta > Orthoptera > Acrididae > Locusta > Locusta migratoria. The sequence continues at coordinate 809,810,934 of CM048744.1, read as the reverse complement.
TCACTCCATACAACGTTTCTCCACTGTTCAGTCCTCCAATGTTTACTCTCCTTACACCAATCGAGGTGTCATCTGGCATTGACTGCGCGATATGTGCCTTACGGGCAGCCGCTCGAACATTACATCGAATTTTCCTCACCTCCCGCCTAACTGTCATAGTACTTGGAGTGGATCCTGTATGATGGTCTGGATAGATGCCTGCCTATTACACTATTCGAACAACTGTCGGCTGTCTCTTTCAATCAACAGACGAGGTCAGCCTGTAACTTTTCGTGCTGTACGTGACCCTTCGTTCAGATACGATTTTGTTCATGTTACTTTGTTCTGCACTAAAATAAAGAGCAAATATTCTGTTTCAAAGCGTGACTACGTTTTCTTTTACAGCTGAAATAACAAACGGAATAAGTGTACTAATACCGAATTCCACAAAGCTCTGATACTTAATATATATACAAAGTTACTATTATCAATACGTCATTTACAAAAGTCATTGTAAAAGTATCTCCCCAGTTTGTGAACATATGTAAAGAAGTCTATATTTGTAATTCGTTGGTATGTATTTCATGATATGTACACAAAATATAACAAATGCGCTTTGCAGAGAAACTGCATAATCTAATTGTGTTCAAGTAACAGGAGTGTGCGAAAGCAGTTAGGAAACGTGATGAAAAAAATTCCGGTGGCGGTTTTTTCTATTTAATCAGGTATATTGATGCTTTGCAATCGTTTGTTCGTGTTTGTTCTGAGTTGTTCGTGAGAATTTTGCTCAGTTTTATTATTACAGATAGCATTGAGCTCTTTTTTTTCTTTTTATTGGTTCTTCGGTTTGATCGCTTCTTTAAGAACGTTGGTTTCTTTCGTTTAATTTTGATCGTTTCGTCGTTTACTCAATCTTATTATTTGTGTCTGAAATGTTTGCAAAAAATCGACCATAGGCAGATCTAAAGTAGGCCGTAAAAGAACTAGTGCGATTCTCTTAAGACTCAATGTTTACAGACATCAGGCATAGGGTACTATAAACTCACGAACGTAACAGGTTCAAAAAATTGTTCAAATGTTTGTATAGTCTATGGTACTTAACTACGGGGTCATCAGTCCCTAAACATACAAACTACTTATGAACTAACTAAGACTAAGGACGGCACAAATATCCATGCCCGAGGGGGGAGTCGAACCCCCGACCGTAGTGGCCGTGAAGACCGTAACTGAAGCGCGTAACAGGTGCCACGCCATGAACCCGCGGTCGTCTTTCTACAGCCAACTAATCAAGTTTGAAAGGGATGAAATTGTGGCCTTGCGAGTGGTGGGATGCTCCTGTCGGGGATTTGCCGCACAATTTGGGATTGATACGTCACTAGTGCTACGATGCTGTTTTCAGTGCCACGTGAACATTCTCTCGCCCATTGACGAGGTTCTGTGTGTCCACGAAGCGCTGACATTCGAAAAGTTGCAGATAAGGGTCAACAGGAACTGTTGCCAAATGGTTAGTTGCAGTATGGGCACGCACATTCCAGCCAGCCTTCCACTTACGCCACACCATCGACATGTACGGCTAGAATTGTGCAGTAACAGGATCACATGAGAGACGAAACGGCTGACCGTGGTTTACAGCGGTGACAAGATCTTTAGCCTTCAAAAAAGCGACGGTCATTTGCAGGTACGACGTAAACTTGAGGAGAGCTGTCCCGCAGAATGCTTTTTCGTATGATACGTAGCAGGCGATTTTACTTCATATGATTTTTTTTTTCACAGGAAGAACATATCGAAATGTGTCAATAAGTTTTGCATTTCTGATGTTTTCGTGATATATGTGTGGCTGGAAGTGAAATGGTCCACAATTGGTCCTATAACCACTGGTCAATTAATTTTTTTTTTAAAAAAGCGTTTCCTATACACTACACCTCTTTTTGATCTATGGAAGTGAAGTTGCCTGAACATGTTCCTTGAGGTACTAAATGAAATAATTGTGACACATTAATCCTTCCATTAGTACGTGGGTTCGACATGACACCTTGCGCCATTACGTCTTCCATTATGAATTACAGGAATATAGAGAAAACCATTAAGCGCTAGCTTTCAATACTGCTACAGCCTTCAACAGGGTTGAAACTTGTGCTGAAAACACCTAATTAGAAGGGAACAGCATCAGGATGATTCACACCTGGTCACTGGTGCTCTTGGCTCCCACAAAGTAGCTAGGGAGCGTTTAGATGATTTACAAACCTCTCAGTCAAATTGTTTACATTGCAATATTTCCCCGTACTCAGTATTCGGCAGATCGGGAGCATTGAAGCCTTGTTCATTCCTAGATTATTTACGAATTACGAAGCTGTCGTTCTTTAGACTTTCCTAGAACTTGTTTTATACGATCATTCCTCAGATCAAACACTTAGCTTGCCTGAAGCTATTGATAATTGTTTACTTTGCAAAAACTTAGATACAAGATAAGACTGTATCTCTATCATGTGAAATTATACATGTTCGGGTATAATACACAAATAAAAATGCAACCTTTCTTGTTTCTAATCCTGCACCATGTTACTGGCATGAGTTTTGTATTATCTTATAGATATTTGAAATAGACAGTAATAAATGTAGTTTAATACCAGTAGTAATTACATACGTGTATTTTCTGATTCATCATTAAAAGTTCTACTTTTCTTTGGATATTAATCAAGATAAGACGAAGAGCTGATGAAGTATAGTTACAGTCTTAGACTTTGTTTATGTTTCTGTCTTTGTAACTTAACCGATTTCATTAAATTCTCACTTTTTTTCCTTTCCATAAAGTTATGTACAGCGTATTTCTATATTATTATTGGTCTTTTACGAAATTCGCTGTAAGTTTTCATTTAATCGATCTCAAAACTTTCCAGATACTAGTACCGTATACCTGCAGTTACGAGTGGGCCTAATATTCCTAAATGTTTTTCCTATTTTTCAATATTTTAATTCACTTGTTATCACTAAAGATATTTACTATGAGAGGAATACATTACAGCAGGAGGGAAAAGTTGCTGCCATTCAGACATAATAGATGAGGCGAAGAAGGATGTTGACATGTTGAAGAGGAAAAGTTTAAAGAGCAGTCGTACGTCGCACCAGGTTACATAAGGAATTGGCTTAGAAAATTTTCAGGTAGCTTTGTGGTGAATATAAAATGATACATTTTAACTAATACTTCTGGATTAGGCAGAAGTAGGTATAAACAGGGTACAGAAAATATTCAGTAGAGAATCAAATAAGAAAATTTGTCGCCAGGTAGTTATCAAGACAGAGATATAGGATAACTTCTGCATGACGAATGAGGATCAAAACATTATGCACCAAGGTTTTATTGCTGGTTTGGATAAGGCGACGAAATATTTAGGTTCCTTTGTAAAGCATGGAAGACACTGTGCATATTGAAGTTGTTGTGGGCAATCACATTGGCATCAGATTATTTGAAAGCTAAGAAATAAAATTAATGAACTGCGTACCTGTATTGATGAATTGAAATCATTCAATCCAGTTGAGAAAATCGACCTCTCTGAAAACCATGTGAACACTGGTATAGATGCGTTAAGTACTGCAGAATTTAATTTAGATTCTTACTATTGTCTGGCAGAAATTGAATATGGAAGGGATGCCATATCTAGCAGAAATTGTTATACATGTTGACTATAACAACATTTGGTAACGTATGCATTATAAAGAAAGTTTCATAACAAATCGTTCATAATAATTACTGTGTACAGAATACCAGAATGTAATTTTAATCGGTTAATAAATCAAAGGGAAGCGTTACTGACCTATTTAACAAAAGAAAATGAAAATTCTTTAAGAACTACTGTAAGGCCTTTCCCTTGCTAAATTAATGACTTGTATACATATTTATTGAAAAAAAGAAAAGATATTACGGTTCTCTTTCCACATGTTGTTAAGCAATGTTATTCATTATTCCAAATGTTTTGGGATCAATGGTCTGTGATACGGAAAATTAATAATTATTTTTACTTGAACACCAATATTTTAACAAAAATATGATACAGAATATATCATAAAATGTGTTTCTCTAACATGATATCCATCAGAAATATTTGAAAATAATAAACAGACATATTAAACAGCCTGTTAATGTTTGAGCCCTTTTACATGTTACAGTTTTAAGGGGGAAAAAAAAGTTTTCAGCCTCATCTGAAAGTTTCTTTTTTAAACTTTTTATATTGTAGTTTGTTCTCTTAAGAATATTCGCCATTGTTGCATTTCTTAGTCTATCACAGCCACCGTTACCAACACATTAGAATATTACACTGTAACAGGAAATGGTGCAGATTCGTTTAAATCGTACATCTCTGATAGAAAAAAGAAATTGTGACAACAGGAAAAAAAAACTTGTATTGAGCTATCAGGTATCATACAGTCAGCAGCCGTACCTCAGACGGAAGTGTCGCTGACTACCATGCAGGAGGCCCGAGTTCGATCCCTAGCAGGGGAGTGGGTGTTGTCTATTGTTCTCATCATCATTTTCTACATCACTGACGTGCAAGTTGCCGAAGTAGCGCCACCGAGAATATTTTAACTAGGCGGACGAACAGTACTACACGGGATCTCCCGTCCAAAAATACCATAAGTGCAGGAATCATACAACTGAGATCAAATAACATGAGTTATTGGACGAGATTCCATCTTAGGGCCCTCACATTCTCTTCTGTATAGTGTATAGTATCACAATACCCTATGAACCACAGACATTGCCGAGATGGGTCGACTTGCGTGCCTCAACAATAGAAATAGCCGTACCGTAGGTGCAACCACAGTGCAAGTGTATCTGTGGAGAGGCCAGGCAAACGTGTGGTTCCTGTAGAGGGGCAGCAGCCTTTTTAGTAGTTTCATGGGCCACAGTCTGGATGATTGACTGAGATGGCCTTGTAATATCAGCTATCATGAAGTTAGAGAGATTAGAGCCCACACATAGGCATACCGACAATCTTTCTTTTCGCGAACAATACGTGACTGGAATGGGAGGGAGAACGATAGTGGTACTCAAGATACCCTCCACCACACACCGTCGGGTGGCTTGCGGAGTATGGATGTAGATGTAACGTCGCTTTGCCACACAGTTACTGCGAACGGCTGAAAGCAAGGGGAAACTGCAGCCGTTACCTCTTCCGAGAACATGGAGCTCTACTGTATGAATATATGATGAGGACATCCTCTCGGGTAAAATATTCCGTAGGTAAAATAGCCCCCATTCGGATCTCCGGGCGAGAACTACTCTGGAGGATGTGATCATCATGAAAGACAACACTGGCATTCAACGCATCGGGGCGTGAAATGTTGGATTCCTAAGTCGACAGGGAGGTTAGAAAATTTAAAAAGAGAAATGGATAGGTTGAAGTTAGATATAGTGCGGATTAGTAAAGTTCGGTGGAAAGAGGAACAGTATTTCTGGTCAGATGAATGGGTGTATTACAGGAGTAAGCCTGATAATGAATAAGAAAATAGGAACGTAAATATACAACTGTTGGATGCTTTAGGGTTTAACGTCTCGTCGACAGCTTGGCCGTTAGAGACGGAGCTAACGCTCGGAGTTTTTGGGTTAGGATGAGGAAGGAAATCGGCCGTGCCCTTTGAAAGGAACCATCCCGGCATATGCCTGGAGTGATTTAGGGAAATCACAGAAAACCTAAATCTGGATGGCCGGAGGTGGATTTGAACCACCATCCTCCCGAATGCGAGTCCAGTGCGTTACCACTGCGCCACCTCGCTCGGTGGTTATACAACTGTGAGCAGCGTAGCGATACCATTGTCGTAGTCGATAGATACGAGGGCAACATCGACTACAATAGTACACGTTTATATTCCAACTAGCTCTGCTGATGAATAGGCGATCCAAGAAATGCATTAGGAGGTAGAGGATATTATTCAGACAATTAAGGGAGAGGCAAACGTAATTGTGATGGGAGACTGGAATTTGGTTGTAGGAAAAGGAAGGGAAGGAAAAATAGTAGGGGAATATGGATTGGGCAAAAGGAATGAAAGAGGAAGACAGACGCCTGGTAGAAGTTTGCACAGATCATAATTTAATCATATCAAACACCTAGTTTAAGAATCAAGAAAGAAAGTTGTGTAAGTGGAAGAGACCAGGAGACAACTGCAGGTACCAGATTCATTTTATAATGGTATTACAGATTTCGGAACCAAGTGTTCTACTGCAAGAAATACCAGGGGCAGATAAAGACACTCTTGAACTGTAAGCAGAAACTTTAAAAAACTACAGAAGGAACGGCAAATTACGAGATGGGACTCGGATAAATTGAAGGAACTCGATCTTCTTGAGAATTTCAGAGAGAGCTTTAGACAACAATTGACAAAAACTTGGGGAAATAAAACAGTAGAAAATGAATGGATAGCATTGAGAAACTAAATAGTGAAGGCAGCAGGGAACCTACGAAAAATTCTTCTATATCACAGGAAGTTGATGAAAGGAGAAAATATAAAAATTCTGTGAATGAAACAGGCAATATGCAGTACAGACGACTAAGAAATGAGATTGACAGGAAGTGCAAACAGCTAAGCAGAAGTGGCTAGAAGCCAAATGCAAATCAGTAGAAGAATATTTAAATAGGGGAAAAATACTGCCTACAGGGAAATAAAACAGACATTTGGATACAAAAAAGCAGCTGTATGAAAGTAAAAAACTCAGATAGGAAACCAGTTTTCAGCAAATATGGGAAAGCTGAAAGTTAGAAAGAATATATAGAGGGTCTCGTCAAAGAAAATGAACTGAGAGACAATATTATAGGAAGGACAACATAAAGATGAAATTGGAGAAACTATACTGAGAGAAGAATTTGACTTAAAAGACATATGTCGAAACAAGGCCCCATTCCAAAGAGAGCAAGCACAGACAATGTGAAAATTACAGAACTGTGAGTTTAATAAATCATAGTTGCAAAATTTTAACACGAAGAATTTACGGAATAGACTCTTTCAAATTCTGAAATTAGCAGGAGTGAAATTTAGGGAACGGAGGGTTATTTAGAACTTGTACAAGCACCAGACAGCGGTTATCAGAGTTGAAGGGCATGAAAGGGATGTAGAGATTGAGAAGGGGGGTGAGACAGGTTAAAACCCTTTCTCCAGTTAATAAATTTGTACACTGAGCGAGCTATAAAGGAAAGGAAGGAGAAATTTGGAGAAGAAATTGAAGTTCAGAGTGAAGAAATAGAAACACTGCGTTTTGCATATGACATTGTAATTCTGTCAGAGACAGCAAAGGACCTAGAGGAGAAGTTGAACAGAATGGACAATGTGTTGAAAGGTGCATATGGGATGAGCAATAAGAAAAGCAAAACAAGGGTAACAGGAGTGCAGTCTAATAAAATCAGGCGATGCTGAAGGAGTTAGATTAGGTACCGAAACAATAAAGGTGGTAGATGAGTTTTGTTACTTGGGCAGTAAAATAACATACAGTGGTCGCAGAGAATATAAAATGCAGAATGGCAATGGGGTAGAGAGCGTTTTTGAAAACGAAATTTGTTAACATCGAATATTAAATGAAACGTAAGGCATCTGTTTGGAGTGTTGCCTTGTGTGTGAATGAAACGTGGACGATAAAGTTCGGACAGTAAGAGGATAGAGGCCTTAAAATGTGGTGTTACAGATGAATTCTGAAGATTAGGTGGGCGGATCGCGTAACTAATGAGGAGGTACTGAACAGAATTGGGGAGAAACGGAATTTCTTGAATACCCTGACTAAAATAAAGGATCGATTGGCAGGACATATTCTGAGACATCAAGAAATCGTGAATTTAGCATTGGAAGGAAGTGTGTGGGGTAAAAATCGCAGAGGGAGACCAAGAGATGAATACAGTAAGCAGATTCAAATGGATGTATGGTGACGTTCTTATGAGGCTGAAGCTTGTTCAGTATAGAGTAGGGTGGGGAGCTGCATAAAACCAGTCTCCGGACTGAAGAAAACTACATCATAATCTATCAATGACTGTTCATCAACAACATTACTAGTTAACAAGATTGTTTTGGTTACAGATGATAGAAACCTTGTAGTAAATTGTAGCTCAGTAATTGCCATGGAAATGTCGACTAGATAAATTTTCATGCACATTAATAAATAGTTCCTTCGAATTCTCCATTATAAATCCTTGAGAGAACGTGTAAACTTTTTCGAAACATATACATTTAAAATACGATAGAAGTAGTTTATGGACTTAAATTCTTGCCTTTACAGCTTGATAATGTATTAAATTGGAGGACCATACGACAGCATTGCTGAAGTACCTACACAAATCTGTGTCTGCTAAGTGCATGTTGTTAGACTATATGATATAAAAATAGAATATTTACGGTGCTATGTTTATTTTCTGTCCAAAATCTGTTATCGGATAGTTTTCAGAGCTAACTTATTAATCCCAGGCTGTTTCAGAAACTAGGTATATTAATTGATTTTTCCTTGAAAAACTATGCTTTGAATGAAATCATCTTTCTCATAGATTTAGAGTTACATAGTTTGGTTCTGAAAAGTGACTACCATTTGGCGATACATAAATATGACAACGTGTCAGCAGCCGTGAAAAGTTGTTTATCAGAAGAGTCTAAAGGATTTATATGTAGCCATTTCCTTATTTTCCATTTACGAATAATCTTTTAAAACAGATTGACGTGTGTATGTTGTTCATACTACTACTTAACAGTGTTTGTCTGTGGACATTAATTCTAAATGAAATCTTCACTATCATTCTGTTCGAACTAAATATACATCTAATATGCTGCATAAAACCGAATTGAATTCTATTATTCAGGAAGTTTTGAATGTAGTCTTTAACCTCCAAGTAATATCTATATCTGAAGAATTTCATTCAATAAGTTGAGCCATATACGTGGAGTGTTATATATTTTCACCTGTTTGGTGGCTATAATTTGTACCGATTTTGTTTTCATTCCTCTAGTTCAACGCAGAAAAAAATTCAGCATCGTTGAAAGGTTGATTTCATTTATACTACATATGAACTGATTAATGTATTAAACATAATATCTTCCATAATGTCATTTGATACGCGAAATACATGATTTTCACTTTGGATCAGATGCATAGAAAAAACATACATCATTAAATTACTGGAACAGTTAAATTAAATCTCTTTTTTTTCTCTTCAAAATATTGCCAAAAAATTCTTTCTGTGTACTGTAAGCGCAAAAAAAAATGGATGTACATCTAATTCAACATCAAGACCCACATTTGAGTTATTTTTTTAGACATTCTAATGTCCAAGACATAATGGATTTTAATTTATTATAGTCAACATTTTTTAGAGGTTTGGAATATAATGGTCTATTTCTTTGCTTCTTCACGAACATTTCATTGACTTTAATGCGCTATTTTACGTTACTTTCTCAATTTATCATATTTCAGTCGCCAACTGAAACGAGGAAATAACAGCGGACAGACGTATACCATTACACGAATGAGCGAAAGAAGACCACAATATCTATATTCGGAATAGGTAATTTCCTTTATTCCCAGATTCATAAATAGTAAGTTGCTTGAATATGTTTGTGCAACAGCCAGACCGAACAAGTCCAATATTAATTACTTCGAAAACGGCGCTACTTATCAATTTTTCTCCGTTCACCTATTTCTCAGCGCTACCTACCCCGCGTCACCATTATCAGCCTTTTAGACTGTAATGGGACCACTGTTCTTCTCCACATATTAAATTCTCTGAAGGACAGTGTGAGCAGCAATCTGCGCCTGTTTTATTATGATCCTCGATAGTTTACGGGAAGTTGTCGTTGAGTGACGGTTACAAGGAGAGATAGACAGAATATGTAATGATGTGATGTAGAGAAGAATCGGTTAATTCCAATGCGTAAGAAAGACAATCCTGTAATATTCGAAAACAGCATTAGTTTTGTGCTGTCTAACACATTCTCATCGATTCGGTAGCCAGGCGCAAGGTTTAAAATTGTATGAAATTGATCAAATATGAAACGTGGAACGAAGATTTAAAGATCATTTTAGAGAAGAAGGAAGGAAGGAAGCTTAGTTTTTAAAGTTGGAGAGAATGCGAGTGGTAAACCACATACGTTAAGTACCAAAGCCCCCAAAGGAAAGAAAAAATGTATAAAGCTATTGCCTAATGAACGTGAGACCCCGCTTAGAAACTTGACCATAGTACGAATTTTAATTCGTTAACTCGCTTTATAATCATTTTTTTATACTTTGAGACAACATCTTTTTCTGCAAGATGCCTTTACTTGATGTTAATATAACCTATGACCCACAGACATTGCCGAATTGGAGTGGGTTGCGTGCCTCAACGTAACGTAGTTGAAACCATAGCGGGGATGGAGGGGGGGATATCTATGGAAAGGCAAGACAAACGAGCCGTTCCTAGGGAGGGGCAGCAGCCTTTCCAGTAGTTTCTTTGGCAACGGGTTGATTGACTGAGCTGGCCTTGTAATATCAGCTAATGTGGGTTTAAATTTCATTTACTTCGAACGTCTGAAAGCAAGGAAAACTACACTTGTTTTCCCCATGACATATAGCTACACTGTGCTAATATACGGCGTATTCTTGCGTAAAATAGTCCACTTCCGGAATATACAGATGAATGCCGTCTGTAGAAACAAATCAGGCATCTTGTCGATCTGATCGTGGGATGTTCTATCCTTCAATCGGGTAGGTAAATTAAAAATTCGAAAAAAGAAATCGATAGAAGTAATTAGATATGTTGGAGATTAGTTAAGATCGATGGCAGGATTTATGTTTACGTGAATATACGGTTAAAAATAAGAAATCAGTTGGGTGAAACGCAAAAGTAGGTCGATTAATAAACAGGAAAACATGAATGCGGATTAGTTACTATGAACAGCATAGAGAATCTATTACCGTACTAAAGGCACACACTAAGCCAACGCCGACCTCAGTGGTGCAACTTTATATTCCAACTAACTCTTCCGAAGGCAAGGCGATTGTAGCGATATGAGTTAAAAAGAAGTCAAAATAAGTTAAGGGAGGGGGAAACTTTATTATCGTAGGGTTCGAAACTCGATAGTAGGTAAAGAAGGGAAGGAAAAATACACTGAATAAACTGTTAGGCGAACAGTTGAAATATGGAGGTTCGGAAGTATTGTCATCGGCTGAATGACCTCATATGGTTCGACGTCTTTCTGTCGGTTCTACAGAGTGGGGACAATAAAATTATAGCAACCGAGATAGTTGTAATAACAGAAAGTTGCAGCAAAAAAAATTGATGTTCACTTGTTATTAAGCTCTCAGCAAGTAGTGCAATGCAGTAACAACGTGCCTTACCCGAAGCTATGGCGTGGAGAGGCGTAGGAAGGTTGGAAGCAGGACGGGCACAGGGGGTGATGGCTGCAGCTATTGGAGTGTCTAAAGTGTAATTTCCAGGACCTGGACGCGACTTCAGACAACAAACATCGTTAAAAGAAGACAAGGCCAAGGGAAACCACGGGTAACATCAGCTAGAGATCACGGTTATCTCTGGTTAACAGACCATCGGGACTTAATGCAACTCAGCTACTTCGCACCATCCAGCCAGCCACGACACCGTTTTCTTGCAGAATCTGGTCGAAGGAACTTGGAACTTCAGGATTGGAGTCGTAAAGAATGGCGGCTTGTTGCGTTCACAGATGAGTCGAGATTTTGTGTTCATCTGGAAAATCTTTCCCTCATCTGGAATGATCGTGGATCTCGTATGTGAAGGAAACATCTGTATATCATGGCGTGACAAGGAGTCAATAATTGTGGACGTAAAGACTTCTATGTGATTCAGAATAGCGCCTCGACTACTCAGACATAAAGAGGCGAGATCCTTCGAGCTTTCGTTTTGCCGAACGCTGGAGCAATAGCAGTTAGGTTCCTTCCGGTGGACCATAATGCTTGCCCTCACGGAGCTTCACTAATGGACAGCGCACTAGAAGTTGAGAACTGAACGAAAGCAATGGCCAGTTTATTCACCGGACTTAGAGCCGGTTGAGCATGTCTGGGATGCACTTATCAGATGAATTCCAGTCATACCAGAACCTCCCAGTTGCAGGAATGGATATTGCGCTCATGGATGCTTGGCCAACTATCCCTCAAGAGCTGATTGGTCACCTCATACCGTCCAGGTGTGCAACTGTACCTGCTGCCCGAGGTGATCAGACATAATAAAGAGGGTAACGAGAATAACGTTTTTACTATTATGGTAGCCCCATTGTACTTGGCTATAGGTAAACTACATGTAAACTTCTGTTAAAGATTTGAGACAGAAAAATGTCGTACTTTGTCTCACACAAATTAAAATTGTAACCAATATTTGACTAAAATACATTACCATATGTATAGGTTGTATTATATTTCACCTGACCCCTAATTGTTTTGAGCAGTGTATTAGGGAAAATGGACTGGGGAAAAGGTATAAAAGAGGAGGTTACTTGGTAGAATTTTGAGCATACAACAATTTAATCATCACAAAGATCGGTTAAAGCATTATGAAACAAGGTTGTATACGTGGAAGAGTCCAGAACACATTGGAAGGTACCGAATTGACTATATAATGGTAAGACATAGATTTCGATACCAGATTTTAAATTGTAAGTTATGTCGAAGGGGATAATAAAATTTAATAAACTGGATGAAGTTATAAAAGTAAGAAAATGAAACCACGATGAACATAAGGAAACAGAGGTTATCACTTCGGAGGGAGTATTTGGCAAGGATTGATCAATACGGAAGAAGGTAGTACATTATAAGATGAACGGGAAGCTTTAAGAAATAAACAAGTCAAGGCCACAATTGAGATACTTCACTTAATGAATTAAAGAACAAAATTTAAAATTGCAAATACAGTATGGAGGGGTGAAAAATAAGGTTGATAGTAAGCGAAATTGGCTAAGCAGGAGTGGCTATAGGAAAAATTCAAATACGTAGAAGGATGTATAACGAGGGGAGAGATAGATAACGCCTATAGGAAAATAAACGAGACTTTGTGGACAATAAAAACAGCTGCATGGATATCAGAAGCTGAGATTGAAAATCAGTACTAAGCAAAGCAAAGAAGAGAAAGTTGAAAAGTGTAAGGAATATATTGACGACGTACACAAGGGAAATAATACAGTATTGTAGGAAGGGAAGAGGCAATAGGTGAAGTTGCTATATTAGGTACAGTATTGCAACAAGTATTTGACACAGCACTGATATTTCCTGCGGCAACGTATGGGGAGCCAGTCACAAAGAAACTCTTCCACCATGCGTGCAAGATGTTACACACAGGGGAAATATACTCAGACTTAAAGAAGAAAAAATTATTCCAATTCCAAAGGAAGCAAGTGCCAAAATTGTGAAAATTACAGAACTTTCATTTTAATTAGTCGTGATCTCAAAATTCTAACATTAATTATATACAGAGGAATGGGAAAATTGGTGGAATCTGACGTGGGGTATGATAAGTTTGGATTTAGCAGAACACATTTCGAAGATGGGTTAAGAAAGATAAGCCTACCTTTTTAGCATGTACATATTTAGGTTTCGACCACGTAGACTGTAATACACTCCTTGAAATTCTGAATGTAGGGGAAGCGAAAAAGTGATACAGAACTTGTCGAAGACCAGACAGAAGTTATAAGAGTAGAAAGGCATGAAAGGGATGCTGTGTTCGTTAAAGAAGTAAGACATGATCGTAGCCTTTCCCCAATGTTATTCAATGTGTGTGTTGAGCAATCTGTGAAAGAATGTCAGAAGAAGGAATTAAGATTCATGGACAAGAATTAAAGCTTTGCGGTTTGCCTATGACATTGTAATTCTGTCAGTAAATAGTTAAATTACCAGTTGTACGGCATGGCCAGTATCTTGAAAACAAGTTAGGCAGTAAGGTGAAAATTATTATCAGCAAAGCAAAGTTAATGGACTGTATTGTATAAAAGTTGAGCGATGTTGAAGGAATTAGATTACGTAATGAGGAAATGAAAGTAGTTGGGTAACAACACCAGTCTTTGGACTGAGGCGACAACATTATTTATGCATTGAAAATAGGTATGTGTACTGTTCTAAATGCAGGATATGCTGTGCATTACATTTGTATTTCAGGAAACTCACCACAGATTACCTACATGATATAAATATATAATTCCTTCAGGGTAACAGCTTCATCGTTAGACATGTGATTAACTTCTTCCTTCACTGTGATATGAACTCAGCAAGTACGAAGTCACCTATTTCTTACACAATGGGAGCACTGTTTACAGACTCGACTCCTGTGCACACATCTAGCAGAAATGGATGTCTCCGGCGAAGGTGGCGGCAGTTTGGATATGGAAACCACACAGTGTCAACACCGCGGTCCTGCCTGTCGGCGCCGCTATACGTGCAGTGAAATTGAACGGCCCTGGTTCGCGAATAATGTAAATATTTAATTTCAATCTCCCGATATTTGTGATCGCCGGCAGCCCCGCTGGTTCGTTGCAACCCCCCTCCCTCTCCCACAACACATGCAGCCGAGGGAGCAGGTTTCGCGCTTCTCGCTTCTGATAGAAGTCTGCTGCTAGGAAAGAGTTGGGTGTTACCGACGGAAGCCCCCGGAAGACTATTCAACCCGTTTTACGTAAGGGGTTAGCATCGATATCGATTTAGGTAAAACTAACTTTAGTGGCCAGCGTTTCCCTGGTATGCATGTATTCCATTCTTAGTGCGTCACCTTACCCCTTTGCACATCGGTTTCTTCCACATTCTTTGTCTAGTTCACCTTTACCTCACAAGTTCATACATATCTGTAACGATCAAGGCCTGTAGTACAAGATGAGACTTACAATGAAGAAAACAACATCCAACCGCATTTGATTGTTGTTGTTGTGGTCTTCAGTTCACAGGCTGGTTTGATGCAGCTCTCCACGCTACCCTGTCCTGTGCAAGTCTCCGTCTGAGAATATGTTCCGCAACCTACATCCTTCTGAATCTGCTTGCTATATTCGTCCCTCGGTCTCCCTCTCCCCCACACGCTTCCTTCTAATGATAAGTTGACGATTCCTTGATGTCTTAGAATGTGTCCAACCAATCTATCCCTTCTCTTAGGATATTCCAGAAACTCCTTATCTCCCCAATTCGGTCAAGCACCTCCTCATTAGTCACGTGATCTAGCCATCTAATCTTCATCAGTCGTCTGTAGCAACACATTTCAAAAGCTTCTGTCATCTTTTTATCTGAACTCCTTATCGTCCACGTTTCACTCCCATTCAATGCTACACTGCAGACAAATGCTTTCAGAAAGGACGTCCTAACATATAAATTAATATTGGATGTTAACAAGTTTCGCTTCTTTAGAAATTCCTTTCTTCCCATAGCCATTCTGCATTGTATCTTCTCTACATCGGCCATCAGAAGTTATCTTGCTACCCAAATAACAAAATTTTTATTACTTTTATTGTCTCAGTACCTAATCTAATTCATTCAGCATCGCCTGATTTTCTGACATTGCGTTTCATTACCTTCGTTTTACTCTTGTTAATGTTCATATTATATCCTCCTTTTAAGATCTTTTGCGGTCTCTGACAGAATTACTATGTCATCGGCAAACCGCAACGTTTTTATTTCTTCTCCCTGCACTTTAATGCCCTCTCCAAATTTCTACTTCCATTCCTTTACTGCCTGTTCAATGTACAGATTGATCAACATTGGGGAAAGGCTACAACCCTGTATTACTCCCTTCCCAACCTCTGCGTCCCTTTCTTGCCCTTCGACTCTAATACCCGCTGTCTGGTTTTTTTATAGGTTGAATATAACTCTTCGCTCCCTATATTTCATCCCTGATACCTTCAGAATTTGGAAGAGTGTATTTGGTTATGCTTTTTATTTGCTAAATAACGCCATTACCGGAGACATTGAAGGAGCCTCCTAGAAGATCGAAAGATCGGGCGTCCCTGGAAACGGCACACAGCTGGCTACTGAGAATGTGTGAATAAATGGTCTTTTTCAGCCAGTCTCCAAAATGACTTCAGTTAACATCGAAGGTTTATCTGCAAATAAATAATTTGTACTATCTGACATATGCAGCAAATGCAAATGTGATGTTTTAATCTTAAACGAAACCCACAGGGGACCCATCAGCCACAGGCTAAACATAAAAGGTATGATATTGAGATTAGAAAGACCCTAGGAACAATACGGGAGCTCAATATTCACAAAGCCAGGCCTCATGGTCCGATCAGCAGCAATGACGCATGTGGATGACATAGAAAGTTTGACATTTGAATTAAAGGCATGCATGTGACCTCCCTCTACAAGCCACCTGGAGCAGATTTCACGTTCAGAGAACCAAGTAATTTCCAAACGCAGCCATTGAACTTTATAATTGGAGATTTCAATAATGACAGCACGGCATGGGGTTACCAAGAGACAGATTTCACTGGGGGAAAAGTCGAATGATGGGCTGAGAGTTCTGGACTTAGGCTTGTACACGATCTTAAATTACCAGTCTCTTTTAACAGTGAACGATGGAGACGCTGATACAACCTAAACAACATATTTGTAGCACAACAGATATCCCAGCAATCGTTCAAGTCGGTAGAACAGCAGACAAGCCTGGAGCCCTGTCAGGAACCTCAGCAACAATGATTTAAGGGTAGAACAAATTAAACACTTTGGCTCTCAGGTGCAAACACACCAGATGAACAACTGCGTCAACACCATGCAGATTCCCAGATGTGGAGAAAAACAAGAGTGATAGCCCTTTTGAAACTAGGAAAGCAGCCAACAGATATGAAAAACTTTCGCCCAGTATCCTTGCTGTGCTATCTGTTCAAGGCCCTCGAGAGAATGGTGCTTAATAGAATATCCAACCATGTAGACGAAGTCCTAAGTCCTAAACAAGCTGGATTTAGGCCAGGACGTTCATATACTGGGCAAATACTAAATTAAACACGGCATATTGAACATGGGTACGAAAGGAATCAGGTGACTGGCGTGACTTTTGTTGATCGACGCGCAGCCTGTGACACCATTAATCACAGTAGACTGGTACATACGGTTTATCAGACGACTAAGGCCTTCGGTCTTTCAAGATTTGTGCAGTGCATAAGGAAAAAGCAGCAGAAGGAGAATTAAAAAAAAAAAAAAAAAAAAAAAAAAAAGACCTGCTCAGGGCATTGTATTAGCACCAGTGTTGTACAACATACACAATGACCACCCAACACACCCCGATGTCAGGCAGTTTATATATGCTGAAGACACGGCTGTGGCCACCCAAAGAAGCACCTTCGAGGTAGTGGTGGCGTGGGTGTATTTGTTGTCCTTACTTTAAGTAGTTTATAAGCCTAGGGACTAATGAGGAGAGTAGTTAAGTCCGATAGATTTACAAACAGTGAAACCTTTTATATTTCATTTTATTTATTTATTATTATTTCTTTTCCTATACCATTAGTTCATTACAAACGTTGCTGAACTGGTACCAAGCCCAAAATCTTACATATTTATACATGACCAACTGCACTTTTTAAGAACGAAGAACGTGTCATTCTGCTAGTTTCAGGGCATGCAAAGGAAAAGAGCAAGCCGATCGCTCTACCACGGAGGCCTAAGTAGGACATGTGATATATTGCGTTATTCGCCTGCAGAATAAGGAAAAACTGAAAATGGGAAATTAAGTACTTGCAACTCAAATTTTCGAGGTATTTTCCAGCATAATTTTGAAGAGAAAAGGTCCTGATAAGTTGGTTCCGTGGATATTGACTCTCAAATAAAAAATAAAACGCGCGAACACCTTCTGCGAGTTGACTGAAATGTAACATTGCAGACAGAGCATACCTACCAATACGATCACAGGTGACGATACTCTTAGAAGTTACAGCATGCCACGGTGAAGTGTACGAGCGCATTAAGGCGCTATGCCTCGATGCACGAGGCCGTTCCCCGTCAGCGGTTCGAATCCTCCCTCGGGTATGGACGTTTGTGTTGTTATTAGTATAAGGTAAATTATAAGTAGTTTGTATGTTTAGGGAGTGATGACCCCTCATTTAAGTCCCAAGAGCTTAACAAACAAATTGAGTAACAGTTAACGACAAAAGAAAACATCCTGCCACAATGAACATGAAAGATCGTCACTTGGATGGCACAATTGACCTTCATTGGAATTCGACGAAAAACTCGAATATTGTATAAAGGACTTTCGTGTTAGTGTCACTTGTATCAACAGACGTTGTGTCGTATGTATTCAAATGAGGGTGACTAGAACCAACCTGTTAACATTCCTACACCAAACTTTTTGGATTGGCGTAGTATCATTTCCATTTTCAGATCTGGAATCCAGCACTGTTACAAAAATTAGTAATCCGTCGAAAAATTACGCGGTGCTGACTTTAGTACCATATTTACACATCTCCACGAACTTCCGCAGATTTGACAGCATAAAAGTCAGTAAATCCTGTATCGCTAATATTTCACTTAAATCATAACAGAATTAATTTCCTATCAATAAACGACCTATGGGGTTACTCTGACTTCATATACCTTCGTTCGTGTATGTTTCTGTCCCTGTGTGCGTTTTACGTGCGCGTGTGTGCTATTACTCAAATAAACTCACCGAGAAATTACTCGACGCTGCAGAGCGATAGGGTGAGGGCGTGGGTGGGGTATGGGATGGGGGGACAGTGAATTCAATTGTGTGCCCGAGAGTTTAATTGGAGGCCATTCGGCCGCCCCGCCCGCATTCGGAATGGGACTGTCCCGGCTATGGGAGTCAGGTGGGGGCGCAGGGGAGGGAATGGAATGGGGGAGGGGTGATATCTGCGGTCTCTGCTCTGCCGCGACCCCCGGTCCTGTTACTCTGGTCCGATAACCGCATGTAATCTACATTTTATAACGAGGCAATTTATATACATGGGAAAAAACCGCTAGGCTTGGCGGGGTGCTGCAGAATATCGTATTCATTTACTCCGGTATAAATAGGGTCGCAGGGCCGGCGCATTCCTTCTGTGACGCCTTCTCTTGAGAGGCTGGGAGCAAAGGCGACCACCTCCTCCTCCTCTCATGTTCATTCTCTGTAGGTTCTAAGTGGTTCTGCCAGCTTTGTGACTCCCTGCAGGGGCATTCGAGACTAAGCGTCAAGTGTTTTCCTGAGCATTTAATGACGGGAGTTATCGCAAGTGTACCACGAACCACCCGGTCTGCTCTCGTAATTCATTATTATGGCATAACCAAATCATTGTAGTGTGTGGATGACGCTTTATTTTCTTGTATATTTTTGAATTTCCAGTCTCTAGTAAAGAAGGTTACGATTAGCTAATACTAATTAATTTAGGCTGCAGTAATTAAAAAAATGTTTGTTAAGCTTATGGGACTTAACTACGAGGTCATCAGTCCCTAAACTTACAAACTACTTATCAACTACCTTATACTAAGTACGACACAAACATCCATGCCCGAGGGGGGATTCTAACCCCCGACCGTAGCGGCCGTGCAGACCGTGACTGGAGCGCCTCAGTCCCCTCGGCCACCGCGGCCGGCGCTGCAGTAATTATGCGAGGATGTATAAGTTTGCACCTCATGGACTAGCGTGGAACGGTGCATTAAACCAGTCGACAACCACAACTTTAGTTAGAGTTTTAAATTTGGCCTACGATTAGTCGATGACCGCAAAAGGTTATGCCAGAAATTAATTCAAAGGTATTAAACATAAGGAGAGGCACTGAATTAAAATTTATGCTGTGGCCGTGATTCGAATCCGGGACCTCCTACTTACTAGGTAGGTGCTTTAGACCACTCAGCTAACACAGCTAAGTAGCAAAATAGACTACATGGAATGTCTTAAAGCACGTCTCCCTCCACGCCACATACTTTAATTCTGCCTCATGTTCCTGTGAAATTGCGTATCAAATTGCCAGAGCCCTCCTACAATGGAATAGCACCCCAGCAAATAATGCCTCTCCTTGTGTTTAATACCTTTGGTATACCGAGACAATGTTGTCTCAAGGAATTGTATTACTTGTTGATAACTTAATTAAAATGTTCAAATGTTTGTTGAGCTTATGCGGGGTCATCAGTCCCTAAACTTATAAACTACTTATGAACTATTCTAAAGACAACACAAACATCCATGCCCGAGGGAGATTCGAACATCCGACGCGGCAGGCCGTGCGATCCGTAACGTGGCGCTCCAGACCGCTCGGCTACTCCCGCGTGGCTACCTTAATTTGGGAGATATATTGCACATTGAAGTTTTAACCAGCGGCCTCCAAGCGATGTATCCCAAAAACCTTAGCACTGTAGTCGAATTAGTGCGTAATAATTACTACGTTGAGTAAGACTATCACTTTAAATAAAAAAATGAACGTAATTATTGACACATGGAGATCTTAAACCTTTCAGTCCCACATTATGAAATCAACTTTGGAAAAATTAATATTCAGTGTTTTCTGCATTAATGCAGTGCATTACACATCAAAATATGTGTTTTTAAACTTTTGGTCGAACTATTGATTTTTTCTGTCATGTACTTCATGCACAACACAGACGTTTGTATCGAGGTATTTTATTACTTGGACGTTATTTTGTTGATAGTTAACGCTGCCAGAAAAATTATGCTAGCATAATCTTTGCCACAGCACTAAGAGCAAGACAATTCACTTCACACCCACGCTCACACTCTCAACCAAGTACAGACCGCAACGGAACACAACCTCCAAGATGGACAGATTAATGATTCAGAAGTGGCTATACACCTTAACAAGCGGCAAAATGTGGTACTACGAGCATGTTGTTCCTCAACGAAAATACAGCTTTAAGGATTGATGCAAAAAAAAAAAAAAAAAAAAAAAAAAAAAAAAAAAAAAAAAAAAAAAAAAAAAAAACGAAAAGACGTGTAATATGTATCGTTCTTCTTCCGCTTATTCGATTGCCATGAGAAAGCTTCCTGGAAGATTAAAAGCGTGTGCCAGAACGGAATTCGAACGTCATACCTTTCCTTTCTCAGGCAAGTGCTTTACCTACTGAGCTACCGATAAAGGAATAACGGCCCATTTTCACAGTTTTAGTTCCGCCAGCACATCTTCGCCCACCTTCTAAACTTCATATAAGTTTTCCTGCGAATACTGCATGTCTAGCACTCCTGGAAGAAAGCATGTTGTGGAGACATTACTTAGCCAATGCCTATGTCATGTTTCCACGGTGACACCATCACTTGCAGTGGAGTGATCGCTGATATGAACTTCTTGCCCGATTAAAACTGTGTGCCAGTCCGTACACTCTACTTTAAAGAGAAAATTTCATTTTAGAGACATCTCATACGCTGGCGATAAGCTATGTCTTCACAACATCATTTTTATCAGACGTACTAGAAATGTAAGGCTGGCGAGAGTACCTCTTTAAGGTGTGGAAAGTGGACGACGAATTACTGGCAGAACTATTGCAGTCCTGATTACTACACTACTGGCCATTAAAATTACTACACCAAGAAGAAATGCAGATTATAAACGGGTATTCATTGGACAAATATATTATACTAGAACTGACATGTGATTACAATTTCACTCAATTTGGGCGCACAGATCCTGAGAAAGCAGTACCTAGAACAACGACCTCTGTCCGTAATAACGGCCTTGATACGCCTGGGCATTGAGTCAAAGAGAGCTTGGATGGCGTGTACAGGTACAGATGCCCATGCAGCTTCAACACGATACCACAGTTCATCAAGAGTAGTGACTTTCGTATTGTGACGAGGCAGTTGCTCGGCCACTATTGACCAGTTGGTGAGAAATCTGGAGAATGTGTTGGCCAGTGCAGCAGTCGAACATTTTCCGTATCCAGAATGGCCCATACAGGACCTGCAACATAAGGTCGTGCATTAGCCTGATGAAATGTAGGATTTCGCAGGGATCTAATGAAGGGTAGAGCCATTGGTCGTAATACATCTGAACTGTAACGGCCACCGTTCAAAGTGGCGTCGATGCGAAAAAGAGGTGACCGAGACTTGTAAAATGGCACCCCATACCATCACGCCAGGCGATACCCCAGTATGGCGATGACGAATACACGCTTCCAATGTGCGTTCACCGCAACGTCGCCAAACACGGATGCGACC
Source organism: Locusta migratoria (assembly GCA_026315105.1). NCBI lineage: Eukaryota > Metazoa > Arthropoda > Insecta > Orthoptera > Acrididae > Locusta > Locusta migratoria. Next base: position 809,788,861 of record CM048744.1, on the reverse strand, counting down.
ATCATGAGGCTGTAAGCAGAACCTGAATTCATCCGAAAAAAATGACGTTTTGCCACTAGTGCATCCAGGTTCGTCGTTGCGTATACCATCGCAGGCGCTCCTGCCTGTGATGCAGCGTCAAGGGTAACCGCAGCCATGGTCTCCGAGCTGATAGCCCATGCGCTGGAAACGTCGTCGAACCGTTCGTGCAGATGGTTGTTGTCTTGCAAACGTCCCCATCTGTTGACTCAGGGATCGAGACGTGTCTGCACGATCCGATACAGCCATGCGGATAAGACGCCTGTCATCTCGACTACTGTTGGTATGAGGCTGTTGCGATCAAGCACGGCGTTCCGTATTGCCCTCCTGAACCCACCAATTCCATATTCTGCTAAGAGTGATTGGATCGCGACCAACGCGAGCAGCAATGTCACGATATGATAAACCGCAATCGCAATAGGCTACAATCCTTTATCAAAGTCCTCCTTACACGAGACATCACAACAACGTTTCACAGGGGAACGCCGGTCAACTGTTGTTTGTGTATGGGAAATCGGTTGGAAACTTTCCTCATGTCAGTACGTTGTACGTGTCGCCACCAGTGCCAACGTTGGGTCAATTCTATATAAAGCTAATTATTTGCATATCACAGCATCTTCTTCCTGTCAGTTAAATTTCGCGTCTGTATCACATCATCTTCGTGGTGTAGCAATTCTAATGGCCAGGAGTGTAAAACGTTGCAAGGACATCACTCCACAGAGATCACCACGATTTACGAGAACTACATTGGAATGCATACCATATTACGAAAATTGTCAAATTATCCACGCACTTCTGCTCTAGTGCCCCTACCATTATCACACATTACTAGCCCCACGTTCCTTATCCCATTCCAAGTTCGGGTCTAGTGTGAATTCCCATTGAAGATAGGAAATGTTGCCATATTCGCATTAATTATATATAAATGTGGTGTTTGTTCTTTCCGACATGTCTACAGATCAAAGTGTCACAATGGCATAGTGGGCAGCGCCACTAAGTAGAATTTAATAGACACGGGTTAGAATCCTGGCTACATCGACATTTACATCTACGTAAATACTCTGCTAATCACAATTAAACGTATGGCAGAGTGTTCATCGAAATGCTATTATGATATTTCTTTATCGTTATATTGTCAAATAGCGCGCTGGAGAAAAGGAGCAAATAAATCTTTTCACTTTCGATCTGATTCTTCTTAATTTATTATGACGATCATGCCTTCCTACTTACGTGGGTGCAAAAAATACGTTCGCTTTCGTAGGATGAAGTTGGTGAATGAAATTTCGCAAATAGATTCTGCCACAACGAATAATGCCTTTGTGTTAATGATTTCCATCCTAGTTACTGAATCATTTCCGTTACACTCACTCACCTGTATCACGATAATACAAAGCTAACTACACTTCTATGAATTTTCTCTATATTCTCCGCCACTCACACTTGGTGTGGATTTGACAATACACAGCAATACTCCAAAACTGAACTCATAAGTTTAATGTAGGTTGTTACTTTAGTAAAACTGTTGAATCTTTGCAATTTTCTGGCAAGGAAACGTAGCCTTTGGTTCGCCTTCCTCACGATATGTGTTCTTTTCAATTATGTTTCAAAATGTTCAAATGTTTGTACAGTCTATGGGACTTAACTACGGGGTCATCAGTCCCTAAACTTACAAACTACCTATGAACTAACTAAGACTAAGGACGGCACAAATATCCATGCCCGAGGGGGGATTCGAACCCCCGACAGTAGTGGCTGAAGCGCCTCAGTCCCGTCGGCCACCACGGCCGGCTCAATTATGTTTGTTCGTAGTTGTGATACCTTGTTACTTAGTTGAGTTTACTTCCTTTACATTTAACTGATTTATCGAGTAAATTAAAGTTAGTGTATTATTTTTAGTGCTCATATGAATGACTTCATTGTTATCACTAGTTTGGGTCAGTTGCTAATATTCGCAGCATGCAGATATTTAAACCATTTTACAGCTGCTTTTGATGTTCTGGCGACTTTACTAACCAATAAATGACAATATCATCCCTGAAAAATTTTATTGGTCTGCTAGAATTGTCTGCTAAATCATTTATAAATATAAGGAACAGTAGGAGCCCTGTAACATTTCACTGGGAAACGCCAGTTTTGACTTCAATTCTACTCGTTGACTTTTCGACAACTTGTATGTGCCTCATCCTTTCTGATAGGACATCGTAAATCCAAGCGCAGATCTGTGGCAATTACAAGCACACAACTTCCTTAGAAGGTCCTTGTGAGACACACTGTCAAAAGCCTTCTGGAAATTTAGATATATGGAACCCATTTGTGGTTCCTTTCTATAGCACTCGTTACTTCATTTGAGTGAAGAACGGTATTTTTGAATCCGTGTTGCGTGTGAGTCATTCTGTCGTTCTCTTTGAGGTATTAAATAATGTTTTGAGAAATATATACTGCTGCAGACCGACGTCAATAGTAGAGGCCTCTAGTTTTGTGGATCACAGCTATTACTTTACTTGAATATTGGAGGGACCTGCGCAACTTTCCATTACAGATCTTTTGCTGAGCGATCGATTGCATATATCAGGTAGGTATGGAGCTACTCCATCGGCATACTCTGAAAGGAACCTAGCGATTGCGCAAATATTCAGCTTTCCGTGTCTCCTTATTTCGCATTATTAAATTGATAATAGCTGCAGGAATAAAGTAATGGGTAAGTACTGACACCACATATACACCTCCGGAAATACTACGTAGATTTAGATCTGATGAAAGCAGATGCCACGTGGGCAACAGTAGATGTAATAAGGATTTCAACGTCGTTCGTCAAAGGGCAGCATTGTGATATAGTTGCCACAGGACATTTGGCATTTACCCTTGAGTAGGGAATATTTACAGACATGTTAGCGTGTTAAAAGGATTAGGCATCATGGCTTGTAGACAAATTCGTGTTTCCTGAACTAAATCGAAAGGGGTCGAACTGAGACCTTCTGAGTGACGGACTACCACATGTTGGACGTGATGTGTAAGTTGTACAACGATACTGGTTCCAATGGTCACACGAACATTCACAAGTCTGTAGAAGAGGTTATGTACCACCAAACAGCACAGACGTCCACCAATATAGTCGTATTGCAAGGGAAGCAGTGATTTATGGTACATATAAGAGGGTTTGTGAATGCAGGAGTGTCAATACGAACTGTTGCCAAACGTTTACAAGCAGTGAGACTAATGGTATGTACGCCAGTGGCCTGTCTTACAGACACGCCACATCGGTTAGCACTGATCCACTGGTACCATCATAGAGTCACTTGGATTGACCCTTCTTGGATGAACATTGTGACGTCAGAGCATTATCTACAGGGTCCTTGGTCGCCGATTTGAAGATTTTAATGATGATTATCTCACTGTTAATGGCGCTTATTTTAATCATTATATAATAAATAAGATTCAAACTTCATTTGTATGTTCCTGTGAGGAAATTCCCGGTACTTTCTATCATTAGATTTATCTTGAAACTTGTTAGATTTAGTTATGTGTGATTTCAATATGTAAAAGAGACTACTTTGATACCAGCAATACAACTTGTAAAGATAACTCCAAAAAGGCGTCACCTACGCATCCAATAAACACTTTCCTCCTTCACGTACGTTGTCATTATTCTATAACCGTCGTCCTTTGTAACTGACATCAAATACAAACCAATTTGTCTGTAGCCCCATGTATCGAAATTCATTTGTTCCTTCATTCAATATTCAGAGTAGGTTCAGTATAGCGTGTTTATAGATATACAGAAGTTATTCGACGGCAAGAAGAAGAAGAAGTTTAATCGCACACGGATTGTTGTTTTACGGCAATAAGGGCTCTCATCAGGAGAATTTACAAGGCGAATAGTCGTGACCCAGACTGATGTGTTTAGAACCTAAAATCGTTTTGGAATATTACAGGTATTCATGACTTATCCATGCCAAACACTTTAGGTAAACAACTGTGCCAGACGACCGGTATCTGTGATTTCTCACCCGAAGGAATCCTGCCACCATGATAAAAATGTTTTTGAGGGCCACTGGGAGACAAGAATCGAACCAGACTGTACTAAACAGACTCCACAACAACTTTATTCAAGGCCTCTTTGGAGAGGACGGGCCCTTCAGCCTAGACATTACACTGCATCGTACTGACAATAATCTCAAAGAACACACTATGGAAAATACAACGTCCTGTTCCTGGATTACTGCCATATTATCTTATACCAGATGACGGTTGACACTATTGCAATTATAATGTTAATTAGATCAGCAGTGGCTACATGAGCTCATGTGTCATATGCCACACGGGGTGTTCAAAATGTTCAAATGTTTGTACTGCTTATGGGACTTAACTACGGGGTCATCAGTCCCTAAACTTACAAACTACTTATGAACTAACTAAGACTAAGGACGGCACAAATATCCATGCCCGAGGAGGGGGTTCGAACCCCCGACCGTAGTGGCCGTGCAGACCGTGACTGGAGCGCCTCAGTCCCCTCGGCCACAAGAATGTTCAAATGTTCAAATGTTGGTACAGTTTATGGGACTTAACTACGGGGTCATCAGTCCCTAAATTTACAAATTACTTATCAACTACTTACGAACTAGGACGGCACAAATATCCATGCCCGAGGGGGGATTCGGACCCCCGACCGTAGTGGCCGTGCAGACCGTGACTGAAGCGCCTCAGTCCCCTCGGCCACCGAGGCCGGCCTGCGTTTATACAAGAGGTGACGCAACACTTTATTGAAAGAGGTCGCTACATATAATGGGCTTACCATATGAACCACCGATGTGGTGTATTGGGAGGAGCCGGCCGCGGTGGCCGAGGTGACTGAGGCGCTGTAGTCACAGTCAGCACGGGCACAACGGTCGGGGGTTCGAATCCCCCCTCGGGCATGGATATTTGTGACGTCCTTAGTCTTAGCTAGTTCATAAGTAGTTTGTAAGTTTAGGGACTGATGACCCCATGGTTAAGTCCCATAAGCTTAACAAACATTTGAACATTTTTATTGGGAGGATGGGGTCTAAATCCACCTCAGGGCATCCAGACTTACGTTTTCCTTGATTTCCCAAAAATGACTTCAAGACAATGCAGGTATGGCTGCTTTGAAAGTATACAGCCGGTTTTGTTATCAAAGTGTTCAAATGTTTGTTAAGCTTATGGGACTTAACTACGGGGTCATCAGTCCCTAAACTTATAAACTACTTATCAACTAGCTAATCCTAAGGACGGCACAAATATCCATGCCCGAGGGGGGATTCAAACCCCCGACCGTAGTGGCCGTGCAGACCGTGACTGGAGCGCCTCAGTCTCCTCGGCAACTGCGGCCGGCTTTGGTTATCCATCCATAGCCAAACAATCTAACTCATGACTATCCTGTCGAAGGAACGTTAAAGATAAATCTTTCTTTCTTCCTTACCTGAAGAAAAAGGATTTTAGTTTTTGTCTGAATACAAAAGTAGTTATATTTTATTACACTAAATGTGCCATAGTACTGAATACAACAGACATTAGGTTTCGTGAGAGATGAAAAACTGTTTTTGATGTATGAAGTTGATAGACAGAGCTCATAGTAATAGGCAATAAAGGAATTATGAAGCGACAATTAGTTGGCGTAATTTCTCCCGGTGAGCCACGTTGCCTGGGTTTGTCGATTCCCGTCGCGGTCGCCAGCCGCGCGGCCGCAGGCGTTGTTATGCAACCCGCGTGGCGCGCCGCCCAACACGAGGCCGTGGTGCGGCCGCCCCTCCCACAGCCATTACCGCTGTCCGTGCTCGCCAGGGCTTCGCTGTTCTGCCCCTCTTGCTGGCGTGCCACGTTAACTCGAGAGAACTTGAAGTCTGAACGTAACAGCGATGACAGAAATCACGTTTTTATATAACTCCTAACCTATTTTTGTCGAACGTAAAAATGAATTCAGCACTTTTGTATTTGCCGCGGCAGTTGACCGAGCGCACTGAGGCGCTATGCTACGATACGCGAGGCCGTTCCCCGTCGGGGGTTCGAATCCCTCCTCCCCCCCCCCTCGGGCATGGATGTTTGTGCTGTCTTCAGTATAAGTTAGTTCATAAGTAGTTTGTAAGTTTAGTGATTGGTGATGCCACAGTTAAGTCGCATAAGCTTAACAAGCATTTGAACATTTGAACTTGTGTAATTCACCTGAATTAAGTTAAATAAGTCTCTGCTTGAATCCAGTAATGTGCCAGATATACAGGGTGTTACAAAAATGTACGGCCAGACTTTCAGGAAACATTCCTCACACACAAAGAAAATATGTTATGTGGACATGTGTCCAGAAACGTTTAATTTCCATGTTAGAGCTCATTTTATTACTTATCTTCAAATCAAATTAATCATGGAATGGAAACACACAGCAACAGAACGTACCAGCGTGACTTCAAACACTTTGTTACAAGAAATGTTCAAAAGTCTTCCGTTAGCGATGACACATGCATCCACCCTCCGTCGCATGGAATCCCTGATACGCTAATGCAACCCTGGAGAATGGCGTATTGTATCACAGCCGTCCACAATACGAGCACGAAGAGTGTCTACATTTGATACCGGGGTTGCGTAGACAAGAGCTTTCAAAGCTAGACTGCCCATTAATAACCCCCCCTGAAATATTTAATCTGATATAAACAATTTGAATGGATAAAGAAGTTTATCAAATGTAAATATTGTTTTAGACAGATATGGGCCCAAGTCGGAGACGATACGCTGAAATAAGGTTCTTACAATCACAAGGACACCTCCCACACAAATTTGCAAAATTACAAGTAAACAATTTAAAGCAGATAGAATCACGATAACAGTTAAATACACAAAAAATTAAATTCCTGAGGGCACCTGCTCACGAATTTGGAAAATTATAATGAAATAAACAGATTTAAAGCAGATTAGGAATGCTTCCATAAACTCTGCAAGCAACACGTGTCTTTGACCAATCTGGTACAATGTATCATGCCAACAGAGAAGCTGGCCTAATTTTATAAGACAACAGAGTACTAGTGGCTTGAAGCTTTTGTCAAAAGTCAGTTACACTAAATAAAACAACAGTGATGCTTCAGATCTCGAAATCAAATTTAGTAATTAAGTTGCAGGAGCACAGCACGTTGGCCCACAGACAATGTGGTTATTCCCAAAATAAATTTAGGATGTGGAAAGGAAAGCTTGCAGGACAACCAGTGCAAAAAGGGAGCTTCAACCCTCATACACGGAACTTAATGCATAGAAAAAAAAGTTCAAATGTTTGTAAATCTATCGGACCAAACTGCGTGGTCATCAGTCCGTAGCTTACAAACTACTTAAACCTAGGTAAACTAACCTAAGGACAAACACACACACCCATGCCCCAGGGAGGACTCGAACCTCCACGGCGATCAATCGCGTGCTCCGCAGCGAGACGCTTTAGTCCGCTCGGCTACTCCACCGCGGCCATAGAAGAAAGCTATATGCCTAATTACATCTATGGGTAGGAAACTCACCCCGCAGAAGGATTCTGTCAAATAACATACGGCCGGAAGAACGCGGAAGGGTACTAACCAGGATTCCCTAGTGACACCATTTTTTTTTCTTTTTGAATTTGAAAATGTAACACCCCACCCAAGACAACGGCCAAACGACCTCAACACGAAGAGAACGAACGGAAGTACAGTTGCAACCACAGACAACAAGAATCAGAAAACCAGGACACAAACGCAAGACATAGAAGATAATCCCTGGGCACGGCTGTCAATCCTAGCTAAGCACATACACGACAGCAAATTAACACAACTGCAATGAACACAAAGAAAATCCACTCATAATTGAGCTGGCTTCCTGACTGTCTAACGTAGCAAAAGGAGATGTAATGAGAGATCAACCGCCAAGTTAGAAAGGTCTATAAAGGTCCAGAAATTTGTGAGCCATAGCGATGATCACCTTAAAGTTGCAATACACATGCTCCGTGGCATTAGGCTGCGGCCGAAGTGACTACCGAGGCACGTAAACAGCCGGGCCGGACAGTGACGCGCTCACCGCCCCTGCGATTTGACGGCGCGCGAGACATCTTCACTGGGGCCTCGCTCAACCCTTGCTGCCCTGTCTACAGACCCAGCGCGTCCGGCGCCTGAAAGACATGCTGCCCGCACACCCTCCAAACTGCTGACACTCCTGCGGCTGAACTGACTTCCTTGCGCACGCGCCACCAAGTATATTCGCCGATCGAGACAACTAGCGCCGGCCGCTTGCATGGCCCTCACAAGGGTGGGGCTGGGTGGACCCAGGGGTCAAGATTAAATGTTCAAATGTTTGTTAAGCTTATGGGACTTAACTACGGGGTCATCAGTCCCTAAACTTACAAACTACTTATGAACTACTTACGAACTAGGACGGCACAAATATCCATGCCCGAGGGGGGATTCGAATCCCCGACCGTAGTGGCCGTGCAGACCGTGACTGGAGCGCCTCAGTCCCCTCGGCCACCGCGGCCGGCAGGGGTCAAGAGCCCGGTGCTGAAGGGAGCCCGAGCTCAGCTCTAAACGATTCAATTCTTTGGTTACGGAAATTAAAAACAAGTTGGAAAGAACATGTTGAATATTTGTCATCCAATGCAATTTTAGAAGATTCTGCAGGCAATTCTAGTAGATATGTGACCAAAAGTATTGTACACCATATTTATAGTGTTCTACTTCAAACAGATTCCAAAGTATTACGATTATTACCTAGAAGACCAATTTGGCCCCTCATAGCGTTTCTCTGTATTTTCTGCATGTTTCCTTGTAATACCGTGTATGAGGAAGGAAGGAAGCTTGAAGTTTAACGTCCCGTCGACATCGTACTCATTAGAGACGGAGCTTATGCTCGGAGTATTTCGGTAAGGATGTGGAAGGAAATCGGCCGTGCCCTTTCAAAGGAACCATCCCGGTATTTGCCTGAAAATAGGGAAATCACGGAAAACCGAAATCTGGATGGCCGGAGGTGGATTTGAACCACCATCCTACTGTGTATTAAATTAAACCAACTGTTGTCTTCTTGCTGTTTCAATATGCGACAACAATGCCCCCCATTCCAGCAATGATTGAGATAGGGCAGCTGGGGATGGCGGTCAGGTATGGAGCAGTTATGCCCGAGTGACTGATTGTGAGGGAGTGCGATCTTTTCTGACGAAGGTCATGGCCGAAAATTTACAAGATGTATGAATGTGAATATGAGTTTGTTGGCAGCTAAGCTATCATCTTTACGGTGAGTTGCTAGCGATCCTCATATTATCAACATTCCAGTCTGGACCTTCCATTGTTAAAAATCAATAAAATACATATGATGGTGATACTGAATTATCCTTCATAATCTGGCCGTATGAGCAATAAAACTGTCCCAGAGGTTGTTATACGTAGTAGCTGCATGCGCTCCTTTTAGTATTAAATACCAAGTAGACTAGATAGCAGCTATAAGAACATGATATAATTAGTTCCTTTGCCATTTTTACTCTGGTTGTCATACCACTTAGGAGTTCGTCATGCCGTTGGTGCAGCAGTTTGACATTACTTCTGGCGTGGCTTGAAAAGGAATTGACGGATCAGCTTCCGGTGTAATGTAGTGATAGATTTTTCTTTCTTTCTGCCAACTTCCTGCGAATTTGAGATTTTCATGTGTGTACAGCAATTCCGCCTTACCTGGCGCAGCGTCTGCCAGAAGTAAGAACAAGTGCTCTATTAAGCTAAATTAGTCTTACTGTAGCTCAGGGCCGTAGCCAGGAGGGGAGGTATGAACGGGATCAATTCCCCTCCCCCCCCCCTCAACGTAAAGAATCACTATTCACCTGATATAGTAATTCAAAAGTATGCTGAAGTTTGTCCTTCGAGATTTGTCTTGAAGAACATTTAATATTGTCTCTATTGAAATACATCTCCGCCTTTAGTTCAACTTATGCTCTAAAGCTGCACAAGTTAGAGTATACGTCAAATTCGCTGATCCCCTCACCCCCTTCCGAAACTAAAGTTTGACTACGGGCCTGCTGTGGCAATTGTAAGTAAAGTCTCAATTTCAAGTGAAATAATTTTATAAATGCATACCGTATCAAATTTATACTTTGTTATACCAAGTTAAAGTACATTCTAAAGACATCATGATTAAGATATAAGCTTTCAATTACAAACTATTGCACACAACAGTAAAAAAAAAAAAAAAAAAAAAAAGACAGTGGGTAGGGCCAGCCTCTGATTCTGGGTCAAGGGCCCGAAATCGAATGTGGGGGCCATGGCCGCGCAACAAATGACAAACGAGAACTAGCCACGCCACCCACGGCAATGTAACGAAGAGATATCGATACGCGAGTTCGAGCGGAGCAACTGGCGGCAGTACAAGCAGATCGAGCCGGCACGGCTGTTACCTATTCAGCTCAGTACGTGGCGATGTGAGTCTCCTAAAGTCGGATCAACTATCTCGACAGGCTTGATCTGCTTCATTTTCAGTTTTAGTAATTTCCTGGGATGCCTGCTCGACTTAATAAACTGATTGGTATCTCGATTTTTGTTCGTAGGAGGAGAGTGATTGGAAGTTGCACCTATTCAACTCTTGGAACATATGCTTTTGTTAAAGGAGGTTTGTTATACAATAAGCTGATGAAACGGCTGGTTCCTGTAATTAACTAGTCGACTCTCTACTTTTAATTACGGAAATAAAATATTGAAAAAATCTAGCATTCCAGGCTAGGTATCTAACTGTGTGCCATTTCGCTAAAAGTTATTTCAGTTGTTCAAAGTTTTAAGCTGCTTATCAATCTTACTATCTGACTTTTGATAAAAGCTATATATAAGTTTTAAGCTGCATAATTTTAAGCTCCTTGTCGGCCTTGCTCTGTAATTAAAAGTTACTTGCTCGGTGCACTGTTAACTATTTCACATTAAAAAATTTTAACTGCTTCTTACGAAGGTATCCATTTGCTTGCTCTTTCATATTTTATTCTGTGAGAGACCTTTTACTATGTTGGGAAGAGCATGAAGAAATATGTAGCGTGCGTAAAACATATGGTTCGGTGAAAACTCCACCCTCACTTGTATCTAACATCTAATTGGCTCTTACGTGAACTCCCAATCCGCTAAAAGCCTGCAGCAATTTCATTAGTATTTGGCATTCCACAGTTTACTTAAATATTTATGTTTTTATTATGTAACGGTCTTGTGTTAAGCTGTGATTCTGTTGTGTACAGTAGTTTTTCAAACCTTAGTTTAATTTGAAGATGACAGGCGTAGCAATCCAGAATGTTACATTGACGCCAAAGTGTAGCCATTGGCGTGTAGTGTTACGCCCGTAGAAATCAGTCGAGCTAGTATCCACAGAAAGCAGCCGCGGCCGAGCAGCTGAGCGCATTGAGGCGCTATGCTACGATGCGCGAGGTCGTCCCCTGTCGGGGGTTAGGATCACTCCTTGGACATGGATGTTTGTGCCGTCTTTGGTATAAGGTAGTTCATAACTAGTTTGTAAGCTTAGGGACTGATGACCTCGCAGTTAAAACTCTTGAGTTCTACAAACATTTGAATATTCTCAGAACGTAATCACCTGTATCAGTCTAGTGCCTGCACCACGTAAGATAATTATGAAATTGTTATGAATTTCTTTCTTACAGTTGTAGATTTCAGTAGAGAAACAGTGATATATAAATAAAAATAAGAAAATACAATGGAATTCGGAATGAAATGTGACAAAAGTCATTGTAAATGGTGAAACCTAGTCATATTAAACTACCATTGCAGTCTCACATTACAAACATTGGATTTACGACCTTAGTCTTGCTTCTGTGCAAGGGACGATAGTAGTGAAACAAGATATCAGGTTAGTAAAAAGAAACTTTTGTCTCCATACGCTGATGAGGCAACGTGGCCCCTCACTTTCAGTGCTCTTTCTATCACAAATAGGAATATTCGCACGAGGGTAGAAAGAAAAAGACGGGAAAATTCTGATCAAAATATGGTCTGATTCACATTCAAATAATTAACTTTCTAGAACTATAAAGACTAACATACCTTCCTTTTCACTTTTACCACCCTGTGCCCTTTGGTCAAAGCTATTAAATATGTAAACTGCCTTGTTGATATTTGAGCCACTTACCAGTCTTGTCATTTTACGGTATGTTCTGTCAGTAAAAGTACGTACATTGTAAGCCGTCCTATTGATAGAGCACACACAATTAACATGTTCAGCCGCTGGTCAGACTTATCACTGTACCGTGTGCCTTTTGGTAAGTAGTAAGCTGTCCTACTGACTGAGCATTTCCGCGCGGGAGTAGCCGAGCGGTCTGGAGCGCCACATTACGGATCGCACGGCCTTCCGCGTCAGATGTTCGAATTCTCCCTAGGGCATGGATGTCTCTGTTGTCCTTAGGTTAGTACAACTTAGTTTAAGTAGTTTGTAAGACTAGGAACTGATGACTAACGTAGTTTGGTCCCATAGAATTACAAAAATTTGATTTTTTGCTTGAGCATTTGTAACATTGTAGGTCACCCTTCTATTAATGCCTTTCCTGTATTTATTAATTTCATGTATATATGTATCGATTATAGTGTATGATGTCCTTGTAAAGTGTTATCTTTGATGTATTGCTTATACTGTAATTTTGGTATGAAATTCTACTGATGTAAATATTATGTATGTCTAATATAATTGTTAAACAGATTTTTGTAACTATTACAATAGTAATTCGCATAATCAAACAATAATTTATTCATTCATTTTTCAAGTAGTTACAGAAGTAGTGTGATGTAGGTTTTAGATTTTTACTTAGTTAATGTTTCTTGCTACCAAAGTAAATGGCACTGGTAAATTTTCAAAGAGAAAGTAGTTTCTTGTAACTACTGATGAATGTATACGACATAACCTGTGATCAGAGTTATACAAACATGGTAGGGCCACTGTATGCAGTGATTTTATAACCACTGTGCTGCTTTCTGGACACAAGTGAGTACTTTTATAAATGTTTATGCTCTTCATAATTAATTCACGAACTGAGGAAGTTTATAGATGCGTTTGATCAGGTCATATAAACCCTACAATAATAATTCAGAGCTGTAGGGAAGTAAGTGGTACCTTTAAAGTTAGATTTGTTATGGAACTTCGTTTTGAAAGTACTTCATAAGTTCATAATTGTGCAAACTTTAACATTGAGCATAAAATATTCAACTTAAAATTACTGTCATTTCACTGACAAAAAAACCAAATATACTGCTTTTTCATATTATTGTAGAAAGAACAGTTTGTCTTACATTTTCCATACGAGAAATTGGCTATAATTCATAATGAAAGTGAATGTGAGTAAAAAGTAATCGATAATGTCCAATATTAGTGAATGTATCTTGTTCTTAAATTTGTTAAATAACTTATTTATAATAGTTCTGGTCTAATTTTTGTGTTAATAATCTACATAACTAAAGACACTGACCTTGTTCTCATTTCACTTACTTCAGTAACAGGTGTAGGCTTAAAAAGTGATTGTCTATTACAATTAAATGCTGGTACACATTTGCCTAATTAAACTGGCGACCTTTTTCATTAACAACTGCAATTTAGTTACTTTAGTCTACACTGAGCTAAATGACATAGATTCCGTACATCTTTTTCCTATAAAAGTTCAACATCTCCGGAAAGGCCGTCATTCTAACGATTCCTTATCCGTTAGACAACACTTCACAGTCAAACAAAAATCTTGTAAACGAGTGTAACATTAACGGTTGCGTTATTTGGTAGGTAGGTAGAGATAGGTTATTTATCTGTTTGCTAGTCAGGGATTATACCTGTAGTGTTATACACTCACGTTAAAATTTAATCTACTTATGTCTTGCGATTTTACTGTGAGCCCTTTGGTAAAGTTATTTAAGTGGTAAGTGCCCCTATTGGTTGAGCTCTAATATTTAAAAATATAAGCTGCTGCAGAATTTTGTGATTTTACTGTGTGCCTGTTGAATTAAACCTATCCACAGAAATTATATCTAAGATATACCTTGAAAAACGAATTAAAAAGTAATGCTCAAATTAGATCTCAAGTACTTACCTTGATGGCATGTAACAAAACCTTTAAATTCCATTATTAATTGCAGATGTCACACTGAATGGCAATTAATACTGATCATGGAACACAAAATGTGTCATTAAGGTGTGTGTTATAGCTTCTATAATTTCTATAAATGTGTCATTACTGTTACCAGATATCATAATGTTAAAAATATCTTTATGTAATCATCAAATACAATATCAAATAGAAATCGCACTGATGATACAGAAACGTAACCGAAACGTGTTTGGATGAACAAAAAACATAAATTATGTTTGAACAAAGCAGAAATAACCATACTTACCCGAGTTATTAGACTTTAAGCTCCCCTGCTGAGAACAGAGAATCAGTATTAACAATTTTAAACAACTTAAAAGTGTTTTACACTGTAATTGTTAGAAGTTTGAAACATACCTGGATCATTCTCTGAATAATGTCGCTTAATTAAAGCTTATTCAAGGTGTAATTTCTCCTGAAATTGTTATTTACCTTACTGTTGTGTACAGGGCGTTCACTGTTATTTTTATTATGGTCGCAATAAAATGCGTGCAATTGTAAATAACGAGTAAAAACCTTATGGTGGTAACATTCGTTCATTTTCCTTAATACCCAGTTTTTGAGTTGTCAGCACTTAGCTACAGAGCGTAACTTTGCTTTGTTCTGGTGGCAGGAAAGAGTGGACGACTGTTCACACTTGTACCTCACTTAATTCCATTTTTCGTTTGGTATTATGGAATCTTATCGTCACCTTGCAATTAAATATTTTTGTAGTAGGAGGATTCTTATTATTATGGCGCCTAGAAGTTGCCCACAAATTAGCCACCTGAGGAAAGCACCTCAAATACGAACTTAGTGTTTGAGGAGTGGGCTCCCATGAGAACGTACCAGAATTATAAACTGCGTTACGGAGTGCATTAAGCTTTCATTTAAACATTTCCACAAGTGCCATCGGCAAGGTGGGTAATATTGTCAATTCTGTCTCGACGGCGTTGGAAGAGAGACAAAGACGTCTGCCTTTCTTGTAGAAGAATCTGCCAACTACCCGGCCAATTGCCCAAGTTCAGACACATTGGCCCACCTGTAACGTCGTTGACTATCTTAGGTTTTTACAACTCAGGGCTCGTAAACTAGTAGGCCATCACAAGGTAAACTGTTGACATGCGTCGACACAGACGCTATTGCTTAGGGTCTCAAAGAAGGTCAACAAAGATACAACACACAGAATACTCGGTCTTTGCATGTGACATTTGTTAGAATTGCAAAAAAATCACCTGTTGCCATGTACCATGTAAACTAATGTTTACGTAATCAGTGGCGGGTTTAACATTTTTACAAAGTAATTTGCAAGTGAACAAGGTGAAGAAAATTTCATACAAAAAATGATACTACTCAATTAAAAGCTGTGTTACCATTATTGAGATTATAGCATATGTTGAGATCGTCACTTAAGGTGTACATTAGATACGTTTTCTACACAGAGTTTACAAATCACTTATTTGACATCATCAGACTAGGTTCACATATTTAAATTATACTTCATATTACTGCACAATTACTGGAATTGCAAAAAGTCATCTGTTTCCATGTAAACTTATGTTTACGTAATCAGTGGCCCGTTTAACATTTTACAGTGTAATTTGCAAGTGAACAAGGTGAAGAACATTTCATACAAAATATTACTCAAATTCACCTTAAATTTTAAATGTAAATACTGTAGGAATGGGACTGTATGTGTGATATTAAGGTAGTCAGTGGTAGGTAGCTGTTCTTATTACATTATGTGAAGTTTAACAGTGGGCATGAGCTCAACTGTACTTGGTCATTTAGCACTAGCTGGGGATTTTTGGCTAAATGTTTGTTTATTTCCAGTGCTTCCGTCTTTGTTGAGTACGTGAAGCACTTCTGTGTGGACCTGGTAGCTGTGTCCTTCTTTCACAACGTAATGAGCAAAGGTGGAGTCTGCCTTCTGTAATCTCCAGCTACGTTCATTTTCAGTCAGTCTAATTTCAAATGGCCCGCTTGTTTGACCCTACTTTTACTTAATGCATTTCTTGTGCCTTTGCTGTTGAATAGGATGTGAGCTGCAGTGCCTCTTACATAAAATGAAGTTCTTTTTTTTTTCAGAAAACGTATTTAATGTACACCTCAAGTGACGCTCTAAACATATGCTACAATCTCATTAACGTTAATGTAGTTTTTAATTGAGGAATATTTGGTATGTAACGTGTTTCACTTTGTACAATTGCAAATAACACTGTAAAAATTTAAAGAGGCCACTGATTACGTAAACATAATTTTACATGGCAACAGATGACTTTTTGCAATTCCAACATATGTCATATGCAAAGACCGAGTATTCTGTGTGTAGTATCTTTGTTTACCATCTTTGAGAGCCTAAGCAATAGCGTCTTTGTCGACGCCTGTCAACAGTTTACCTGATGATTAAAAGGGCACAGCCGATTTCCTTCCCAATCCTTACCCAAACAAGCCACCTCTAATGACCACGCCGTTGACAGGGCGTTAAAAACTAATCTTCCTTCCTTCCGCGTGTTGCTAATGGTCAGACGTTTCCTCTGATCGTTGAAGTGCGCGGAAGTCGTTCAGTTTGTAACTTCTCACGGCCTGTTAATCTATTAATTGTTAACGATTTCACTTAATATCTCTTTTTCGGCTGCGTTTTTATTCAGAAAACAGGCCTGGTTCTTGATATATTTAAATTTACCCCTGTCGTTGTTCTGCCATATTTACTGCTGTAGATTGTAGCACTTCAAATGTTAAGCTTATAGGACTTAACTGCGTGGTCATCAGTCCCTAAACTTACTACTTATACCTTAAACTGAAGACAACACATACATCTTTGCCCAAGAGAGGATTTGAACCCACGACGGGGAGCGACATTGCGCCTCGATGGGCTTGGCCACTCCGCCGCCGCGATTGTAGCACTGTTGTGTTCAATCTAGGTCACGTCATTGATCAAAAAATGTTGAAATGTTTGTTAAGCTTATGGGACTTAATTACGGTGTCATAAGTCCCTAAACTTACAAACTACTTATGAACTACCTTATACTAAAGATGGGACAAATATCCATGCCCGAGGGGGGATTAGAACCCCCGACCGTAGTGGCCGTGCAGACCGTGACTGAAGCGCCTCTGTCTCCTCGGCCACCGCGGCCGGCTGAATGATTGAACAACAGGTGCTAGGACTATTAGAGAGTTTTCCTCAGGTTCTCTCCCATATGTTGTGGGTGACCAATACGCTACAGTATCACATACGTTTATCTGAAAATATACCAGTCAGGCAATCTTCTTATCAAATCACACGCTCAACATGAAGATCCTGACAATCAAATTAAATGCCTGTTACAGGATGGGGTGATAATTTGTCTCTTCATGTGCTTCCAGATTTTCTTGGTACTTAAGGCCCAATTTCAGGATTACCGTCCGCTTGTGGATTATAGGCTACTTAACAAAAATGTTATCTTAGAGTCTCTTTCCCTTTCTGATCTCCACAATTGTTTTGATAGCTTTAGCGGTGCCCATGGTTTGTCGTGCTTGATCTCAACCAAGCGTATCAACAAATTCCCTTTACCAACGAATCTAAACAGGTAACTACGTTTTGCATCGAGTGGAATGTCTATGAGTGCAGTACGGTTCCCACCACGTTAGCTATAGGGACTGTCGTTTTGTCACGTCTACTGGAACATATTCTGCGTCACAGGATAATACATTTGTGTTTTGTCAACCCTCGACGAAAAATTTGTCGATCTTTGGGAGGTAATTACAGAGTCTGGGAAGCAGGCTTAACTGCGAAACCATCGAAAATTACCTTGGCTAGAAAACACATTTTGCGAAATTAGTCTTAAGTGACGGCATTCGTATCGATCAGGCGTTAAAAAAGTTTCTTCACTCCAAAAATGAAATACGTTTTTTCATTGGTATAGAAAATTATTTAAGGAGTTTTGTCCTTGATTTCGCACAGTTGGCCGCTACCCTTTGCCTCGGGGAAGAGGCTTAGCGCCTTGAGGTGCTATGTTTCGATGCGCGAGACCGTTTCCCGTCGTGGATTCGAATCCCCCCCTCGGGTGTGGAAGTTTGTGCTGTCGTTAGTATAGGGTAGTTCATAAGTAGTTCGTAAGTTTATCGACTGATGACTCCGCAGTTAAGTTCCATAAGCTTTACAAACATTTGAACATTTTCCGCTACTCTATAAACTCCGAGGGAATAGGGAAAAATTTTATTGGGGGCGAAACTCAAAAAGTGACATTATAAGCCAGTAAGACTGCTACTGCCAAACTTCTCGTGATAGATTTCTCTACATTTTTCTTCTTTTTTTTTTTTTTTTTTAAGAAAAGAAAATATTGAATTCATTGACCATTCCGTCTGCAAATTTATGGTTTCTCCATACCGGTTTTCGCCTGTTACGCCATCATCAGGTTTACCTGATGTACTACATCCAACATCAATCACGATCTGCTGCATGTATGACACTCTGGCTCAGTCCCCACGAATCCTTCCCTCATTGGCTCCTTTTGCTATTGTTCTACTTGTATTGTTGTGACTCTGAATGTTACCTACTAGTTAGTCTCTTCTTGTCCGGATGTGTCTCCACATGAATCCGATATCCTGTACTCTTCTAAGCACCTCTTTCTTTTGAACTTCACCTCATTTGTATCCTTTGAAGTCCACACTCATAGAAATGATTGGGTATTTTATCTCCGGAAAATTTTGCAGACGATAATGACATGGTTCTCTGCTGATGCCTTGGATATCCGTGGATCTTTAACTTCGTGGTTTCTCTTTGTCTTCCACACCTTATTTCGTTGACCATCAGTTGGTTCTTCCGCCTTCGAAATTGATTTCTCATTTCCAGGACAAGACAGTATCTTGGAAATGACGCAGTGACGATTATCCCGGTCATCCCTTGGTCGCTACGTTATCCACCATATAAAGTGTCGCGACTCACTCTGTAACCCGTGGAGACGCAGATGAGCAGTTTCCAATCGGGTCTAGAAAGTCAACGACATTTCCTAGTCCCGAACAATACTTCAAACAGTTTTGCCGTTAGTCGGCACTATCTTAACTGGAACTCATCAATTGTTTGATGATTTCAAAGGCACGCAGGATTCGGATCCTTTGTGGGGACCGTTAAGACGGCATTTCAAGTCCGACGTTAATGTCAAAGATTATGACATCACTAGAGACGTACATTGTAAACGTGTTACTACAAAATGGGGAATTTCATACTTTGTATGCCACAGAAATTGTTTTTCATTGTTTGCATTGCTCACCAGTTGTGGGCACTTTTTACAAGACTCTTCGGAAGGTTAAGAACCACTCACATGACCGACCTTGTATAGAAAGCCAACCCTGTAAAAGAGGAAAACGTAGTTACAGTTTCCCCACAGCATTCTTACAAACTAAACGCTATCATCTCGGTCTCCTTCTGCCCAAAAATAAAGGTAATAAAATCTATTGGTCGTCGCGGATGCCTTTACGAGGTTTTGTTTGGTTGGTTCCTGGCTACATCATGACGTCTGCAACTATTATTAGCCAGCTTACTAAAATTTTTAGGTGCTTTGGCCCGTCCAGAGTAATTCTGAGTGACAACTCTCCTGCTTTCCTCGCTTGTTAAAGTTTCTGCTTTAATAATGCTATGAAGAACATTTCTACCACTTCATTACTACCCAGTAGATTCCATCAGCCTTCATGATTTATTATCACCGATCATATACTAAATGAGACGCCATTCTGCCTTGGATTAATTTCTCCTTAGATTCATCACGAAGCTTCTAAGGTCATCTCTTAAGAGACAAACCGTGCGACAGCACGCGATAGCTTCAGACGATAAGTTTCAACCGTACGTAAAGTCACGGGTCTGTCCTACGTGACCGACATCAGCCATCAGCAGTGCTGCGCGTCAGGTGCTGTCGACACGGGTTCGCATATCGATTCCGTATTTCATGATTTCCAGAAGGCTTTTGACACCGTGCCTCACAAACAAATTGCGTGGTTATGGTACATCGCCCCGAATTTGCGTTTGGATAGGGGATTTCCTGTCAGAGAGGACACAGTTCGTACTAATTGATGGTAAGGCATCGACTAAAGCAGAGTTGATATCGGGCGTTCCACAGGGTAGTGTTATTGGTCCTCCGCTGTTACTTATTTACATAAACGATTTAGGGGAAAATATAAGTAGCTCTCTTAGGTTGTTTGCAGATGACGCCGTCATTTACCGTCTAGTAAAATCATCCGAAGATCAAAATCAACTGCAGGACGATCTGAATAAGATATCAGTATGGTGTAAAAATTGGCAATTGACTCTAAATAATGAGAAGTGTTAAGCCGTCCACATGAGTACGAAAAGAAATCCGTGAAACTTTGTTTACAAGATAAATCTACCAAAAGAGTAGGTCGTAAACTCCACAAAATACCTAGGAATTACTATTACTTCAGACTTAAACTGGAGAAGAACACGTAGATAATGTCGTGGGAAAGGCGAAACAGAGACTGCGTTTTATCGGCAGAACCCTTAAAAGATGCAACAGAATTAAAAAAAAGAAAAAGAAAAAAAGAAAAGAAAATGGCATACACTACGTTTGTCCAGGGAAGGGCAGCTCGTTTCGTATTGTCACGATACAGAGGAGACAGCGATTCGGAATTGATACAGGATCTGGGATGGGAATCATTACAACCACGGCGCTTATGGCTGCAGCGTGGGCTACTTACGAAACTCCAATCGCCAAAATTCTCCTCCGAATGCGAAAATATATTGTTGACTCCCACTTACATAAGTAGAAATGATCATCAGAATAAAATACGAGAAATCAGAGCTCGAACGGACAGATTCAGAATGCGCGCGCTATTACAGAATGGAATGCGAGATAAATAGTGTAATGGTGGTTAGATGAACCCTCTGCCAGGCACTTAAATATGATTTGCAGTGGATCCCATGTAGATGTAGATGTATAAGGGCGACAACTGAGATTCACACCTGCTTGAATCTTGTCGCTGTCGCACCTGCTACAAAGTGTCGAGGTTTGTCGAGAATCGCCTGCTTGTAGAGGTTATGAGGATGTAACAAGAATTCTGTCAGCTAATAATCTCTAGTATATGAAACAATACAGTGCCGAATGGTAGGAGTGTGAAATTACGTTTCTGAGTAGCTTGATATTATGTTTCATTCGGAATTTAATGTGTTCAGTACCAGCAGGATTCGAGTATTTGCAATTAAAGGTGAACTACATTGTTGGTACAGTCGAAAGTATTTGTACTCGATGAATTTGACCGGTGATCTTCGTAGTTTTAATAATGAATTAAATAGCCCACGAACATTCCTCGATCTGAAATTTACTGCACAGCACTCACTTTTCGCCTTAGTTCCCAAAGTAAATATAATTGCCTTGCTCTTGAGCTATCAGCATTCTGTGGTTATTGGTGGCACATGTTTGAAACGGCTGATCGGTTCTAGCAGCCATCTTGTAGCGAGCAGCTTTCGAGTTCACGCAGGAGACAGGACCATGTCTCCGCTTGTAGCTGTACTGTCGCGTAGCGGAGTAATGAGCGCTGTTGATCGCTTTTGAAGCTTGTGTAGGACACGGCCTAAATTGACTCCGGCCAACTTCATGCCCTTATTGTATAGGGGTGGTGTCTGTTCTTTCGGACATGTTCCAAAGAACGGACGCCACACCTGCTTCGCAGCGATATTACGTTTACAAATTATTGATTAAGGAAGCGAAGGAAGAAGGATTCAGAAAGATAGGATTGATAGTGGCTGTATTACGGCATTGAAATTGAAGAAGGGCGACAAGTGAAATTGTTATTATTAGTGAAAAGGATTTCCATCAGTTTGTACATGGCAAAAAAAATTTCTTATATTTACTTCAACTTGCGATGTAACAAGCTTAGGATACGTCATAGTAGTCGTATTTAGCCAAGAAACAGCTATAACGCGCCGCAAGAGGGGAAGTTTACAATGTTTATGACGTCATATCTCCTGAACCCCGGTCCTATTGCAAAATACTTCCTTAGCTGAAGTCTTCTACCTATGTACTACATTCCTGCCAAATATCAGCTTCACAGATGAAATAGCTTTCGAGATTTCGTGTTTACTCGATTTGTGAGTGAATGACTGTCCTTTCGCTTTTATCCAAATCGAGATTACAACAGCATAACCCTACTACAACTTGACGCTGTAATCCTAATAAATACAGACTAAGTGGCACAAGTACTTAAAACTTACCATATATGAAGCCAACAAGGCTCGCAGTGAAACGTGCCAATAATAAATTATTTACTAAATTGGGCCTCCATAAGACTGATATAATACATTGATCTCTAATCGCGACCGAAATAAACTGATAATAACAGACAAAGTCAACCTAAGAATCAGGTGCGATCAGAGAGACTAGAAGAGCACATAAACTTTTTTTGCTCAGCAGCGTTCACCGAGCAAGGTGTCGAGTGGTTATTGATGTTACCGGGCGGAACCTGCCCGTGAAGGAGAAGTACTCAAAATTCCGAACCGCACGCCTCGGCGACCTACACTCCGTCGCCGAGACCTGCACCGTCTGGCACGATCAACCGCCACCGACTCCCCAGCCACGTTCACATATGGAAAGAGAGGCTCAGATGAACAGCATGAACGTATAACAGAACTGATGAAATGGATAACTGATCATAAATCTAAACAACTTCAATCTTATCGGTATTAACATATAAGAATAACAAACTTAACCAATAAAAGTAGTAACTGACAATAAATCTAAACAAAACGTGCCAAAATACAATAGAAAGACCACAGCAGGTATTTACAACAAACTTTATTAATAAATATCGTCGCTGTAAATTGAATAATAATACCGGGTGATCATAAAGTCAGTGTAAATTTGAAAACTTAATAAATCACGGAATAATGTAGATAGAGCGGTAAAAATTCACACACATGCTTGGAATGACATGGGATTTTATTAGAACAAACACAAAAAAGAAGTATTGATAAGACGCGTGATAGATCTCTTGCGTACATCGTTTGGTGATGATCGTGTGCTCAGCCGCCACTTTCGTCATGCTTGGTTTCCCAGATCCCCAGATCTCAGCCCGTGCTATTTTGGCTTTGGGTTTACCTAAAGTTGCAATTGTATCGTCATCGACCGTCATCTCTAGGGATGTTGAAAGACAACATCCCACGATAATGCCTCACCATAACTCCGGACATGCTTTTACAGTGTTGTTCACATTATTCCTCGACTACAGCCATGGTTGAGGAATGATGGTGAACATACTGAACATTTCGTAAAGAACATCATCTTTGTCTTAATTTATGATAATTATTGCTTTCCTGATCAGATGAAGCGTCATCTGTCGGACATTTTTTGAACACAATAACCCATGTCATTCCAAGCATGTGTGTCTCCATCTACATTATTCCGTGATTTATTAAGTTTTCAAATATATACTGACTTTTTGATCACCCGGTATATTAGCTGCATGAAATGCAAGGATACATACACACAAGGCCAGATAACACACTCAAAATAACTTAAAACAGTAATTCAATAAACAGATCAAATAACTCATACAGCAAAGATAGTGCACCTAAGAGTGCTCGTTCAGTCAGCACAAATGGCAACAAACCGAACTAGTAGACACTTTGAGTCAGCCATGCACGGAACAGCGCTACCATAAAACGATCGATACATGCTCTCAGTGTACATTTAAAGGCATATGGTCTACTTGGGGGAGATACACCAAGTGCAGATGTATCTAATGTGAGTGTACACCTTAGGGCCGAGCCGAAGGCTGGCTCGGACTGGGTACCCTCCCTTACCAGCTTTAGGTTTGTACTCTCTTCTCCTTTAATTTTCTTCTTAGTGGCCAGGTACCTTTCCTGTGCATCAAGAAGGAAAGGTGCATTTCATTGTATTTACCAAGTTTTACGCGTTTTCCTCGACACCTGCCAGGCCGCGTGGGAGTAGCCGGGTGGTCTGGAGCGACACGTTGCGGATCGCGCGGACTCCCACGTCGGAGGTTCGAATCCTCCCTCAGACACGGATGTTTGTGCTGTCTTTAGTATAAATTAGTTCATCAGTAATTTGTAAGTTTAGGGGCAGATGACCCCGCAGTTAAGTCCCTTAAGCGTAACAACCATTTGAACATTTCCATTCTGCCAGGATGACAGAGCTTTGGCTCGCTTAATTTTTTATTGGGGGATCCCTCCATTTTTTTTTTTTTTTTTTTTATAAATGTTGTGCGCAGGTGGCACGCATCTCCATTTCGGAAGGTGTCCCGGGTTTCGGATCTTTTTCAGTTTGCTCTTTAGGCATAACAGTCTTTAGGTACGGACGATAATTCTTTAATTTCCTTTTCACTTTCTCATTGTGGCGAAAAAAACATTTACCTTTCTGTAAAAAAACTAAATTAGTGATGCAAGCATTGTAAAGACATATGTATATACACTACTGGCTTAAAACACGTCGTTGCCCGGCTATTTATTAAAACCTTGTGTTAGTTCTTTTCCTATTCCTTCTTTCCATGTTCATCTCCTTTTTTGTACTGCATAATTCATTGAACCCGTGAGAATGAATGTGTTGTAAAGGCTCACATAGGATGAAGCCGCCTGTGACGTTGCAGCCAATGAGGTCAAATCAAATGTTCAAATGTTTGTACAACTTATGGAACTTAACTACGGGAGCATCAGTCCTTAAGCTTACAAACTACTTATGAACTAGCTAAGACTAAAGACGGCACAAATATCCACGCCCGAGGGAGGATTCGAACCCCCGATCGTAGTGGCCGTGCAGACCGTGACTGTAGCGCCTCAGTCACCTCGGCCACCGCGGCCGGCCCAATGAGGTCGCCAGGGTAGTAGACGTTTTCCTTGAGCACCATCATCGCCACCATGAAGACATCTGAGGTATCTGTACAAATGTTCGCTTGAATCTACAACGAAATTCGCCGTGTTGTTTCGTTTTTAAACAGCTCAGTGGTTATAACGTCGTATCTTCTGATCAATATCTCGTCCAGTGATATAATATTGTAGCTCCTTTCAGTAGTGTATTTGGATATTATCTGCGGAATGTGCTGCGAACACAGTAATAAAGACTTAACAAAATGTCAATCGTAATGCGGTACCTTTTTACGGATGTCACATTTATGAGATAATATCTCCTGAATTATGTGTCCTACAAAAATATTATTTACCAGGTTCGAAGAAATCTGTTGTAAATGGAGTTGGTAGTAAAGACATAGTAAATTATAACCTCAAGCTTAATAGGGCGAATTTTCATGCATTTCATTGTCTTTGGCGTCATAGCTCCTGAACTATATGTCGTAACACGATATGACTTCGAAGGTACATCCGGTGGTATCAATGCAAAATTTATGCAAAATACGTCGCGAATAGATTTAGTAGCAAAGACATAATAAATCAAAATTCCTGCGTGATGAGGTTGTTTTCAAGAACCTAACTGTTCCTGACTCCATATCTCATGAACTGTGTATCGTACTATGAAAAAGTTTCTAACGTATTATAATGACACGTTTTCCTTTCCCCGATATTATCAGAGAAAGTTTTGTATTTTTATATTATTTTGGCATGTTAAAATAGTTATCTATGAAAGTCAGAGAAAGAAAATTTAGGAACAACACTTTCAATTTTTTTTGTAAGAAAGAAGACACTCTTGCTTTGTACTTCGTAGCGATAGCATCTCGCAGACTGGAGCTGTACTTTATTATTTTTATGTGGCCGCTATTATGTACATTCAGGTAAATATATGTGATGTGCGCGTATCTTAAATTTGTGAATAAACCCCCACCTCTCACTTAAATTCGCACTTAAGAATTTTTATTAATAATTTTGCCATATCCTCCCTCCGCCCATAATGTCTTTTTCAGCCTTGTTGAATCACCGCAACAATGGATGGCATAGTTAATATTGAATGGTGATATTTGGTGTAGCCTGCCAGTCTTGTTTCAAAATTTATTCCATAATATTATCATTTACTGGCAATAGAACCTGCAGTCGATTTTCTTGTAAATTTTTTGAAGTCCGATGTGTTTGACTTACGTAATATTCCTATCCGATTTATATCATGTCACTTATCTTACTTTACTGTTTGATACACGAGTCGTAGTTTAATACTGACGAACTGCCATCCACTGTTCGGCGAGTGGTTGTCATATTATTAAAATTTCATTTAAAGCCAAATTTCAACCACCGATGGATCTATTGTTAAAGGTAACTGCTCGTCGATTCTTTTTGTAATGTTCTGCCTGCACAACACTCCACCATTAATTAGCTTACCATTTCATTTAAATGCATGTAATAATTTTCTCCGTAATTTACTGATTGGGATCTTTCATAGCTTCTAATTTCAAACCACTTCCTTCTGTAAATTTGTTAATCTCAAAAATTAATAGCCAGGATGGAACATTATAGTATCTTCAATGGTATATGTGTGTACTTTCTGTAACATTTCTCGCGAATGCAATTAATAATGTACGAGTAATAAACTGCAAAGTCATGACAAATACCATAATTTTACTGCATGGACGCCGAAAAAGTAATACAAAATTTTTTTTTTTCCTTTCATCATTTTTCTGGGGTTGTCAGTGAGAAAAAGTTTCCCAGAGGTTTGAAATTATGTTTAAAGTTTGTTGCAAGTTGCTAAGTGCTCTCCTTTTCAAATAGTGGACTGATAAAGTAACATTATCACGTGCCACAAGAGGGGGCATTTTTTCCCTTATGATAACTTCTGAACTATCAGCCCGTTCGCAAAATCCTTTTTTAGCTTATACCTATAAACTACATTCCTGCCAAATTTGAGCGTTGTAGGTGAGGTAGCTTTCGAGATGTCCTGTTTAGTCAGCGAGTGAGTGAGTCTCCTTTCGCTTTTATATAAAAAGGACTAGAACTACCCAGATTTCAGAGACAACAGGTCGTAAGACACTAGTAAGTGACTAAGGGAACACTCAAGCCACACGCTCCAAATGTTTAAATGTTGTTAACGTGTACACGTGCAGTCGAGGTCATAATCACCACTGTTCTCGCCACCTAGCTTTCTCTCAAACTCAAACAAACAACGGCTAAAATCGATAACTCGAATCGCAACGGTTCAATTCAAAAAAATTTCAAATGTTTGTGAAGCTTATGGCGCTTCATTGCGGGGTCATCAGTCCCTAAAGTTACAAACAACTTATGAACTAGCTTATAAAAAGACAGCACAAACATCTATGCCCGAGGGGGGATTCGAACCCCCGACGGGGAACGGCGTCGCGCATCGTAGCATAGCGCCTCAGTGCGCTGGCCACTCCGCCGCGTCTGATAACAGTTGATAATGAATCGTTAAAGAGTTGAGCTCTTTTCGTCACAGATGCTCCTACCACCGGGATGGTCTCTTTGGACGTTAGAGATGACGCATATTATTGATTACATGTAGCCGGCTACGGTGGCCGAGAGGACTGAGGCGGCCCAGTCACGGTCTGCACGGCCACTACGGTCGGGGGTTCGAATCTCCCCTCGGGCATCGATATTTGTGCCGTCCTTAGTGTTAGCTAATTCGTAAGTAGTTTTTAAGTTTAGGGACTGATGACCCCGTAGTTAAGTCCCATAAGTTATACAAACATTTGATTACATGTATTTTCTATTAACTGCCCCAGAACAAAGCGTAAAATATATTGCACGGTAACGTCAAAGATTTCGTTCCCCAGTTGTGAATTGTGGTTTTATTCGGTGTTAATAAAAGACCAGAGGAATGAACATGGGGGAGGTAAGAGGAGAGATTGAGTTAGAATAAAGGGAAGGAGTTGGGCTAAAAAGAGAGGGGTTGGGTGGAGGAGGAGGAAGAGGTGGAGAAGAAAGAATGTAGATAGAGGGAGATCAGGTAGAGAGAGGGCAGAGCAGAATGTACAAAACCGATGCTTTTATCAAGGGGCATTGAACGTCAAACACTACATAGGCAGGTGAACACTTTGATATTTATATTTTTATACATAAGAAGGAAAAAAATAGTAAATCCAGTAACTTTGTAATAAATAATTTTCTCAGAAAACATCTTTTAACATTCTTGTCATTCCACAGAGCGAAATCGATTATAAGCTAGATTTTGACTGATTTACAAATATCAGCGGTGACTCTATGTTTAAAACATTTTTTAATTAATTTGGTTTTCCATTTATTTCATACCAAACTGAGCCATTCCGAAACGAAGCCTGACTTAGGTACTTTCGATAATAAAATGTCAGTACTTCCAATAGCCCTAAACGTCATGTAGATTCCATTTCAAAATTACGATAATTTCTGAGCAATTTTGTTGTGCAATCGCATGAATCTAATCTCTGTACCTAGAGAGCTGTTACATCGTGTGCAGGAACATCAAAACGCACACAACTGTCAACAGATATATATTTCTTCAACGCGAGCGTTAGCTTGTGAGGCGTTGCTGCCGCTGGAGCATGCCACATTTCTGGCTGAACGTAATTCAGCTACGTGAGGCGCAGCCAAATGGTTCGCGTCTGGAGATCACGCCTCCCCTCCCGGCTCTTCCGTGCTCTTCTCTGCAGCTATAAAGCGAGCGACCGCTTCATCACGGCAGATTTATGACGTTATTTTCCCGGAAATTAGAGCTGGACCGCTGTCCCAGAGACAATAACCTCCAAACCCGCCGTGTTGCCCTTAGAGCCGAGCAACGGCGATGCGGATTTTATTTTACACCCAAATTCGCTTTACTCTCTAATTTTTCAACTGCTGAACGTGCTATTTTAAGCTCCACACATGTAACTCTATCGACCAAGCACAGAAAGAACTAAGGGCGCACAAAAACTCTCGCTTACGACTCACAATACTAGCACTCTCTTATATGGGCACTATGTCTTACTGACAAGGGGAAGCCGCCAATTGTGAAATTCAGATTCGAATCATACTACGCACAATGAAAGGTCATGGCCACAGGTGTAATTTGGCAAAGTGCCAAGATGCACGTCTCAGCCGTTGTCGAGAAAATCGACAATTAAAAAAAGCCGTTGCTGTGAAACAGTATCTAAGATGAGTAATACTGTGCAGAGCCGTGGCGTAGCGGTAAGCGCTCAGGTTGCTAATCCGAAGGTCGCCGGCTCGAATCTCGCGGCATGCAATTTCTTTTTATTATTTGATTTTTTGGAATTCAAATATATATCGCACGAACCAGAATGATAGTTGTCATAGAAATATAGAAAACAGAAAACAGCACGCGAGCACATCTGATAAACGATGCGTTTGTACAAGAATAATTGTTTTTTAAATTATCTCTTGGGAAACACACCTGATTGACATTCTGCAAAATTGTTCTATCGTTCGTCGGTTTGACTTACACTATACGTATTCGTTGATACTTCTTCCGTTAACTATACGTGGTGAACATTATGAAGACAATTAATAACATTTGTGCAATACAACTTTGTTTGCGGAAAACATATTGATGTTCGAAGTCGCCCGTTGCATATAATAATTTGTTTGAAAGTCATTTGTCGTAGAAAAACTGGCGACTTCGAACATCAGATGTTATTAACTGTCTGCATATGTGTGTGTTTGTGTGTGTGTGTGTGTGTGTGTGTGTGTGTGTGTGTGTATACATTTGAATTACAAAAAAACAAATAATAAAAAAATTGCATGCCGCGAGCTCTGTATAGTATTACTCTTCGTAGAGATCGTAG
Source organism: Locusta migratoria (assembly GCA_026315105.1). Taxonomy (NCBI): domain Eukaryota; kingdom Metazoa; phylum Arthropoda; class Insecta; order Orthoptera; family Acrididae; genus Locusta; species Locusta migratoria. The sequence goes on along the minus strand of CM048744.1, from coordinate 809,759,112 downwards.
AGAGTATTTCACCGCAACGGCTTTTTTTAATTGTCGATTTTCTCGACAACGGCTGAGAAGTGCATCTTGGTGCTTTGCCAAATTACACCTCTGGCCATGAGCTTTCATTATGTGCAGTATGATTCGAATCTGAATTTCATAATTGGCGGCCTCCCCTTGTAAGACACAACTTTATGCGTGTTTCAAAGAGCAGTTTTTTTGCAATTAAAAAAAATCATTACTTCGTTTATCCGCCCGTTTAGCGGCGTGTCGCGGTTACGTGACCGGCTGGTCGCCCTCTGAGGTTCGCGTCCTGACTCGGGTATAAGTGGGTGTGCTATCCTTAGGTTAGTTTGAGTAGTCGGTAAGCCTAAGGACTGATAACCAAAGTAGTTAAGTGCCACATATGTACAAACATTTGAATATATGATTATTCTTAGCGGCGTGATTTACGGACGAAGAGATTTGCCGGAGCCAGTTAAAACCTACATCATTATATAAATACGCTAACACGAAAATTGTTGTACAGATTACTAATTTATTCGTACAAGAAGGCCAATGAAAGTTACATAATTCGAAAGATTGTTTGTTGTATATTTCACGATTATAAATATTATGTGTGCATTTAGCCATTAAAAGTGGTAAAAGGAAGTAGAAATTTTCCTATCCACAGCTTGGATAAAGTTCTACATTCTCCAACAATCAGCTCACTGATTGGCTATTCGCCTCGACCAAAGACGCTGTGATGCAGCACATCTGCAGTATTAAAATAACGTATTAAAATAAGTGAATATCGAAACTTGGAGTGCTCCCAACTCACTTTCTTTTGCTGTTCAAATGCTTAATTTTCGCAGTAATTAAGTGTGGCTAAAGGAAATGGATGTTTTCATATGAATGCCGATATAAAGGATGATGCTCCGGGAGAGGCATCTAGCGGTGCTCGCGTGGAACTACGAAGTCGAGAATGCCGATATAAATGATGATGCGCCGAGAGAGACATGTAGCGGTGAACGGGTGGAATTACGAAGTCGACATGCTGTCACCTCTGGAATTCTGAATATCGCAGTATCGAAATAACATTATTTCTTGGCTTTTTATAAGTATACGAACACCGCAATTGTAGTTCCATTGCAAATATTAGGCTAATGAAAGTTATATGGCATGACAAGTATATACATCCGTTTTTATTTGTTGTTATTGTGTCAGGCATTCTCCTTAACACGTAAAAGATACCGTTTCATTCCTCTCAGTGCCGGTGAAATTTTACCAAATATCCCAGCGGCCTCCTATGATAATGTTAGCAACTCAGTGGCCAATCTATTTATGGAGTCGTTCGAACAACAGGCGTTGCAGACTGCTAATAAAAAGCCAGATCGGTGGTTTCGATATGTCGATGACACTTTTGTGCTATGGAAACACGGTGCAGAGGAATTAGATGCCTTCTTAACACATCTGAATGGTATCAACCCCAGAATACAATTTACGATGGAAACAGAGAGCAACGGGCAGCTGAATTTTCTCGATGTTTCTGTAATCAAGCACGTGGACGGGACGTTGGGCCACAAGATCTACAGGAAGGCTACTCATACTGACCGTTACCTGCATAAAGACTCTAACCACCATCCCAGACAAAAAAGAGGTGTGGTTAAAACATTGGTTGACAGGGCGCATAAAATTTGTGATCCTACTTATTTAAAAGATGAGTTGGAGCATTTACGATCCACCTTCCAGAAGAACGGTTATTCTACCAAAGAAATAGACAGAGCCCTTCGTCCCTGGGAGAAAGTTAATGTTAACAAGGAACAACAACCGCCTAAGGGGAAAGTTTTTCTTCCGTTCATAAATAAGGTTACAGACCGTATTGGAAAAGTGCTGGACAAATCTGGGGTAGAAACCATTTTCAGACCTACAAGGAAGATAAAAGAGTATTTAAGATCTGCAAAAGATGTACGACATCCGTTGAATACACCAGGTGTATATAAAATTCCCTGCAGCTGTGGTTCAGTCTACATTGGAACTACAAAAAGGAGCGTCAATACTCGTCTGGTCGAACATAAAAGGAATTGCCGCCTGGGGCACACGGAGAAATCGGCCGTAGCAGAACATGTATACCAAGATGGCAATCATGAAATTAAATTTAATGAGACTAGTGTCATCTCAAAAACTTCGCACTATCATGCGCGCACATATAGAGAAGCAATCGAGATCTATAAACATCGTAATAACTTTAACAGGAAAGAGGAAGCTGTTAAATTAGACAGAATTTGGACTTCTGCTTTACACCAGCGATATGACAATCGATTCTTCTCTGCCAAGAATGTTGGCAATACCAGAGATAGTGTCGTAGCAGACGTCACGTGATGTCTTGTGGTGCCCTCTACATTGCCTATATATACGGCGCTCCCTCAAGTTCTCATCGCAGTTCGCCATTCTACCCCTGAAGATGTCTTCCGCAGCCGAAGATGAAACGTTAGGGGAAAGTTTTATAAATCGACCACGGCTTATGAGCCCGGAAGTTTTAAATGAAGATGTCATCAGTAATATCACCGTTACTATCGCGTATTGAAGGTATAGATTGTGTTTTACCGCTAGTATACTTTACATCGGACCAGAATTTCTTGGGATTCTGTACCAAATTACATGACAGAGTCTCGTTGTGGAATATATTATAAGCTTGAAGTTCAAGCGAAATTTCGAGTTTCTGTAAAATAGTGCCAGTCATGAGGATTTTGTGTCCGTTTAAATTTGGCATGCTCTTTTCTTTGCTTTTGCAAGAGTGATCTAACCTGTTTTGTGTCAGACCTTCCCCCCCCCCAACCCTTGTTTTTAGTTTGTTTGGTACAAATCTTTCAATGGTTACCAAAATTATTTCTTTGAACGTAAGCCATATCTGATCTACACTAACAATGTTAGTTTCGAATGTCTGGAGATACTCACTCAGGAAAGCTTTAATCGAATTTTATCTGCTTTTTTAATAGAGATATTTTCGTTTATTTTTGGTAGATTTGGAAAAGCAGATATTCCTGCTTACTAATCCCAGTACTCTATACTACCTCCTGATTATTAGTTGCTAAGAGGTCAATCATTTACTATTCTAGTGGGTTCATGAACTAATTGTTCGATATAATATTCGGAGAAACTGTTCAGTACGATTTCGGACGATGTGTTATGCTTGCCTCCAGTTTTGAACACTTGCCGACGTTTCGAGGGTAAGTTAAAATCGACACCAATTAAAATTATATGCTTGAAGAACGTTTTTGATATTTGGTCCGGTGGATTAACGACGTGGGGGGACCGAATTTCCAACCATCTTGGATGAGGATTTTAGGCGATTTCATACATCTCACTAGGTGAGTACCGGACTAATATCCATGTCCCGCCTCAGTTACCAGCTTTGCAAACGTTTAGGGAAGTATTGATCACTTTCACACATGTTACACAACACGCACGAATTTGGGGTGCACACATATCATCCAGGGAGATGATGGGGGTGGCGAAATGATGGGCATCCGGCCACTCCTAAAATAATATTCCAAAACGGCAGAATCCAATTCGACCCTGCAATTTCTGGACAAGTACTCACGTAACCCCTCCTATCAGTTTTTCGAAACTTCGTTTGTGTTATTCTTAGCATAAGTTAGTTTACGTTGTTTGTAAGTGTAGGGGTCGCTGAGCTCAGCAGTTTGATAAGCTTAGAAAGAGCTACCCATTTGGGTAGTCAGGGAAGGTCGTGCTGGAGCGTGTTAATTTACATTTAATGTAACAGAAAAATAAACAAGACGTCGACTTATAATTCCGATTTTTTAGATGAGTGAAAATCGGTTATTTGAAGAAAACAATTAATAGTAACATATGTGTAAAATTTACTAACCACCGCAGAAATGTGAACATTGCACACTAATTTTCAGTTTCATGCTTGCGCCCCAATGCAGACAAGTTTTACGGTTCTAAAATATGACTTCATTTCTATTCAAAAAAAGACATAAATATGTCGATGTTGTAATCGGTATGAAATTAAGATTAATACAACTTATCAACTCTTAATCGACGAGAAAGTACGTAGAAAAGGCACTGCCACGACAAAGCACCAGTCTTTTAGCAGTTACCGACTAAGACGTCGGCAGATGTATGTGAGTTCTTGAGCTGTAGACATAAACGGCGTTAGCGAGACCGAAAACCCAAACATTGATCAATAGCATAAATTCAAGTGGAAATAGAATCTAGGTCACAGGGTGAAAAGTACACGATCCACTGGAACTATAGCATGAAATCAACATCGAACAAACATTACAGACGGATAAGATGTATTACATGTATGGATATGCAAATGAATAGGATTTCAGCACACACAGCGAGGAAGACTATGGGAGCCGGCCGCAGTGTTCGAGCGGTCTGCACGGCCGCTGCGGTCGGGGGTTCGAATCCTCCCCTCGGGCATGGATGTTTGTGCCGTCTTTAGTAAAAGGTAGTTCGTAAGTAGTTTGTACGTTTAGGGACTGATGACCCCGTAGTTAAGTCCCAAAAGCTATACAAACATTTGAACATCTTGAAAACTATGCAGCACGTTTTTCAGTCATGCATGTAATTTGATTGTGAGGATATCAACTGTGCCTCTGTGAGCTTGGAATTATATCCATGTGCTTGTCGTTATGCGTTTGTTGTGGTCTTTAGTCCGGAGACTGGTTTGATGAAACTATCCACGCTACCCTGTACTGTGCAAGCCTCTTCATCTATGAATACGAACGGAAACCTACATCCTTTTGAATCGGCTTACTGTATTCGACCCTTGGTCTTTATCTACGATTTTTACCCCACACACTTCCTTCTAATGCTAAGTAGACGATTCCTTGATGTCTCACAGTTAGAATGCGTCTCACCAACCTATCCCTTCCCTTAGGGTAGGCAAGAAACTCCATTTCTCCCCAATTCGGTTCAGAAACTCATTAGTTACGTGATCTACCCATCTAATCTTCATCATTCCTCCGCAGCACCACATTCTCATCTTTCTGTCTGAACTCCTCATCGTCCACGTTTCACTCACATACAGTGCTACACGCCACACAAGTGCTTTCAGGAAAGACTTCATAACATTTAAACTAATATTGGATGTCAACAAATTTCACTTCTTCAGAAACGCTTTTATTCCCATAGCCATTCTGCATTTTGTATCTTCTTCGCTTCCTGATATCAGAAGTTATCCTGCTACCCAAATAACAAAACTCATCTACTACTTTTATTTTCTCATTACCTATTCTAATTCTTTCAGCATCACCTGCTTTTCTGACACTACATTCCATTATCCTCGACTCACTCTTTTTAATGTTCATCTTATACCTTCGTTTGAAGACAATGTCCATTCCATTTCATTTCTCTTCCAGGTCCTTTGCTGTCTCTCAAAGAATTACTACGTCGCCAGCAAACCGCAAGGTGTTTATTCGCTCTCTCTCCCTGAATTTAATATACTCTCCAAATTTCTCGTTGCATCCCTTCACAGTTTGCTCATTGTACAGATTGAACAACATTGAGGAACCTTTGCAATCACTGCGATCCTTTCATGCCGTTTGATTCTAGTAACTGTTGTCTGTTCTTTGTACTATTTGAATATAACTTTCATATTCACAGAATGTATGACATAAACTGCCAATAGGCAAAGCTGAAAATGTGTACACAGCCTGGATAAGAATCCAGCTCTCCTGCTTTCTAGGCAGTTGCGCTGACCGCTACACCACTGGGGACACACAGTGATCACCGCACCTGCAAGGACTACCTAAGCACGCCTCCCGTCAGACACAAATTCCTAGCTTTGCCCATTTGCAGTTGATATATATTCTGTGAATATGAAAGAATAACAACTGCAGGATCAAAAGTGACGTATTTTCATTCGGAATTAACGCCACATGTATATATTGAATATAACTCTTAGCTCCCTACATTTTACCCCTGCTTCCTTCAGAATTTGAAAGTGTGTATTCCAGTCAAGATTGTCAAAATCTTTATCCAGATACACAAATGCTGTAAGCATATCTTCTAAGATAAGTCATAATGTTGAGAGGGGCCTATCCCCAATATCTAAATTTCGGTTCACTTTCATGTTATGTATATTATGTTTACTGTTGGCCTCTTTGACTTACATCTAAATATTAGATACTTTGATTTCGATTCCACCTGAATTTCATGAATACTATGTTTCTTGTTAACCTCTTTGTCATATATCTGTGGATACCTAAGACTATATTATTGTCTCAGTCTGTCAGTAGCATTCCCAGTAGTCTTGTGCAATTGTTTGTCTGCTTAATCTGTTTGGAACCTGTTTTGCCCTTGATTTAAATCACTTGTCTTAAATCTAAACTGATCTTCTCCAAGGGCGGATTCCAGCAGATATTTTCCATTCGTCTGTAGATAATTCGTGTTAATATTTTGCAGCTATAACTTGTTAAGCTGATAATTCTGCAATTTTCACATTTATGTGCAGTTGCTTTCTCTGGAAGTGGAATCACTATATTTACCTTAAAGTTCGTAATTCCCCTGTCTCATACATCTTGCATACCAGGTGGAACAATTTCTTCATGACTGGCTCTTTTCTTATGATAATAGCAGTTCAGACGGTACATCGTTACGCGCTTTTCTCACATATTAGCACTGTTGTTGCTGTCGGAGATACTTCATGCAGTAACTTTGACACGATATGAACTTTGAAATAACCTAATAACTTCTTTCTTTCTACTATTTACGAGGAAAATAAGGATATTTTCATAGTTGGTTATCCTTAATGGACAACCGTGTATGAGGCACAACATTCATCTTTTGCGGACATATCGAAATGCTTTATCTCTAGCAATCTTCTTTCGTTCGGGGGTAGTTAAATTCTTCCTAAAATGGCGTTGCTATAAATGTCATAAGTACATGATGCAGAAGGAAGTGCTAATGACATGTGAACACCAATTAATGCTAAATAGAATGTAGATGCTTAAGTAAATCATGTACTAAATGGTGTTTGATGCACTTCGTACTTTGGAACATTTTGGCAATGTAGAAAGTTGGTATCTGGCACTGTAATGGGAACTCCCGTTTTACTTTATTTTTTCAGATACTGTTCTAATGGTAAACAACACAACATTTAGTTTTTACAGCATCCTTAACATCTGCTTTCAACAACTGCTTACTATCGAACTGAATGCCTAGAAATTTCAGCGGTTCAATCTCACTTATAATGCGTCCAATCTGAATAACTGAAACGTCATTTTTTGTTGAATTGTGCTAGAAACTGTAGAAACTGAGTCCTACTGTGATTCAGCATCAATTTATTTTCTACTAGCCATGAAATTAATCTTTAATTATGTCATTTGACACTGCATCAATATTGCCAACAATATCCAGCACTAGCAGCTAGTGTCGTCAGTGAACAGAAATATATTAGAATTTCCTATTATGTTTCAAGGCACATCTTTCATGTAAATGCGAAACAACGTTGTCCCCAGAACACAGCCGCGGCTCGTCGTCCCCCTCCCCTCTCCCCATTTAACTGTGTCTCATTTTTAGTGCACACCACAGCCTTTTACAACACAGCAGAAAATTACTTTCTGCTGCCTGTTATTAAAGCAAGCTGTGAAGTAATTGTGCGCTACTCCACAACGTCATATCTTTTCAACAATGTCTTGCGATCAACATTATAAAATGCTTTTATTAAATGAAAAAATACGCCTAGAGTACGCCGTCTTTAGTTTAATCCCTCAAGTGCTTTAGAGAGTAGAGGGTGTATAGCAATTTCGGTTGTTAAGGCACTTCTGAAACTGTACATTTGACAGGAAATGTTGTTAACTGAAATGATAAATTAACCTTGAATAAACGGCCTATTCCATAACTTTAGCAAAAACTGATGACATTGAAATAGGTCTAAACTAATCAGCACTATCCCTTTCTAACTTCACTTCTGAGTAATAAGTCAAGAAACTGACCATTCCGAAAGGAAAACCTGCAGATATGTTAAGTACTGGGCAAACATTGCGGAAAAACTTTTAAGTATTCTGTTATATATATATATATCTCATCTGTAAGAGCCCTTGGCCTATAATGATTTCGTAATTGACTCAATCCCTCCCACGTCATTGTAACTGAGGCCTACTTCAGATAATTGTCTCAAAATCGTATTTTCTAAGAGTTATATGATTACCTGTAAGAGCTAAGGTTCAGTTTAATTCACCTGCTATATTCAGAACGTGATAATTAAATCTGTACATTGGTCTGACATATTAAAAACAGAACAGATTCCATATCGTACTGACTTTACATCCTCAAATCTGTGCTGCAGACCTATACTTCCGCCATGACTGATCATATGTTTTAATTTTATCATGAGATGTAGCTATTATTTTTGCATACCACAAACGTTTTATCTTCTTTTGGGAACTGTGAGATCCCGTAATAGCCTGCGGAATGTTTACACACAGTACATTCAGTAGCTCGTGTTGCGCGTCAGCTGCCACATCACGTCAGCCAGTTGCCATTTAACTCTGCAAACGTGCGTCTTTGTTCTGAAGTCGATCCACAAAACAAAGTAAGTATAATGTTTGTTTACGTGCCATTGAATTAGTGTTTCAAATCTTATTTCGAGTGAATTTTATGGTGTTATAGTGTTTTTGTAAATGAGTAGTCCAGATGCAAAAGCCGCTTGTATGACCAGCGAAACAGAGATAATCGCGAAAAACTCGTCCCGTGCAAACATTAAGACTTCATTCTTTTTCTATCAAAAATGAGTAAAAACATAATTAACTACTCAGTATTAATGGGTGAAATCTCTGATTATGTTTTGCACGTTAAAGTGGTAAGTAAAATATTGACTTATCGTTTTTTGCACCCGATTTATGCAGTTATCTGATTTTGCAAACGTATCGCGATTGCGAAACAAACGGTCGGTTGCAAAACCCGCTATTTGTTGATGGGAAGGACAGCGACTGATTGAAACATCAGAATGGTGCCTCACTTTAAACCTTAATTTCAAGGCTTCTCAGTGGGCGTACTTTTGATCTGTTCTTGTCATATTTGTGTAGCCATAAGGCAAAAAAAAAAAAAAAATGAGAAATATTTTAAATCAAAACTTTCAAGAACAGCCAAGAAAAACGTAAAAACATAACCTATGCGGGATCCCGCTGGGGTGAAGGCAATCCAGCAAAAATTACGCTGGATTGAAAACTGTGCTCGATTGCAGTCCCTAGAGTCAGGTGACCAGCGCAGAATGGCCAGATTGGGCGGTGTGTCGCGTTTTGAGCTGTTAATAGAAGAATTGTTTTCAAAGACACGCAACCGCCTCAGTTTGGTCGATATTTTGTTAATCAGCGGGATTTTTCGACGTAATAGGGGCAGTGTATTTTCATATCCCGATTTTAGAATAATGTTTTCTGTAATGATTTATTGTCAGTCCACTTTCTTGTGACACATTGCAACCCTAACTCCAACTGTAATTTATGACTGAAGATCAGTTCTCAAACATTATTGGTGTTACGACGATTCCGATTGTCACGGTATATTTATACCAAAGTGCGTAACAGCACGTGGAAAAAACTGGAGCAACGCAGTTAGTCCAATAATGCAGTTAACATGACGATAAGTATAGTAGCTTCTTCTTTCATTGATTCCTTTCAAGTAGTTAAACCAAACTTGTCTTGCCTATGACTTTTATGTAAATCATAATAGTAGTGCTACATTGAATGATGTAGAAAATTGTCCATCTGTTAATTCTGAGTCGCGATGAGAGAGTGATAATTTTTAAATAGCTGAAATAACGCAGCCTTTCTCTGTCATCTATTTATATAAACGCAGTAATAAAATAGGGTGTAAGGCGGCAATATTTTCCACTTTCAATACTTGTCTCCCGAACGACTAGAATAAATTCAAAAATAATCAAAGTTCTTTAACACGCAGACTTATCTTCAGGGACGAAGTACAGGGGTGACTAGCGTCTTGTGTAAGCCTGTGTTTCCTTGTAAATATTTCTTCTTTATTTATTGCATTCTGCAATGTGTGTGTTACTGGTTTTCAATCGTAGAACCTCCAAACTCAAAGAAATGCAGCCTCTTACGGAATAATTCCTGGGAAACGCTGCGCAAAATGCTACGGATGAGAACCGCCGATGAGCGGGTCTCCTGAAAAAAAAAAAATTTAATAAATAAAAAATGTTCAAAGGTTTGTTAAGCTTAAGGGACTTAACTACGGGGTCATCAGTCCCTAAACTTACAAACTACTTATGAACTACCTACAACTAAGGACGGCACAAATATCCATGCCCGAGGGGGGATTCGAACCCCCGACCGTAGTGGCCGTGCAGACCGTGACTGAAGCGCCTCAGTCCCCTCGGCCACCGCGGCCGGCTCTCCTGCAAAACCCCGTGTGAAATGATGATATTTTCTTTTTTACGCAAGCGAACTACTCAGAAACAAAAGGAACAATTGATGCCTACTCGTTAATTGTTGAGTCAAAAAATAGTAAAAGGACAAAATGCAGCAGTGTTGCGATACGCTAAACCGTAATCGCGATAGGATACAATCCGACCTTTATCAAAGTCGAAATCGTGATGGTACGCATTTCTCCACATTACACGAGGCATGACAACAAGGTTTCACCAGGAAACGCCGGTCAACTGCTGTTTGTGTATGAGAAATCGGTTGGAAACTTTCCTCATGTCCGCACGTTGTAGGTGTCGCCACCAGCGCCAACCTTCTGTGAATGCTCTGAAAAGCTAATCATTTGCATATCACAGCATCTTCCTGTCGGTTAAATTTCGCGTCTGTAGTATGTCATCTTCGTGGTGTAGCAATTTTAATGGCCAGGAGTGTATTTCCGTTTTGCGATACCCGCCCCCTCCCGAAAGTGAACTGCGATCGTCCCTGGGTAATGTTCCAGAAGTTTGTTGGTGCATATGTAGTGTGTAAATCTCTGCACGGGGTCAGTCTATTCTGTGCTCTTATATGTGTGTGACAAGTGTTAATCAAGTAATCTGAGATCAAACCGGTGTTCTTTATTAACTGGCTACGACCTACGACACGCTCGTTATGTAATTCTGGCGGAGACTTCGGGTGCTTCCAACATTGGATCGTAGGCATAGTTGTCAGCATAGCGGCTCCTATCAGGTACCGACAGAGCCGTCGTTTACATTTCGATAACCAGAGTTCGAACCATACTACACTAAGTTTAATTCTCTCCATATTTTATGGGCTGGGACAACAGCTGTAATGTACAATTACATTGAAGAAAATTCCAGCAGCTGTGGCTATAACTTTTTAATTAATAATGAGCCCTCCTTATGTAACTATTGCAAGTTATAGATCACCCCCCCCCCCTTTTGTATGTGCTGTAACTTGCAACAGTTACATAATGGGGGCTGAAGAAAGTGCCAGTGAAGCACCGAAAGGGTCCTCTTTATTAATAAAAAAAGTTATAACCACAACTGCTGGAATTTTCTTCAGTATAATACATACTGCACTAAGTGGATGACGCCTAAAGTTCAATAAGACGACATGACTAACACGATGCCAACTATTTGCCAACACCTAAATGATCCTTTATGCTCCCTGCCGATGTTGGTCATGTCCCTAAAAATGGTTAAGGTGATAGGACCGTTTACCTTAATTCAGCAACTTGGACGAGCCAGAATGCCTGGAAAGTATACAGTTTTATTTGCAGAGGGACGCCAAGCAACGACACGCAATAATACGGAGACAACGATGGTAGGAGGGACTATTACAGCTTAACGTCCCGTCGACACCGTGGTCATTAAAGATGGAGCATACACTCGGATTATTTTTCGGAGGATAGGGGAGGCAATCGTCTGTGCCCTTTCAAAGAAACCATCGTAACACTTGCATGCATTTATTTAGGGAAATATCGGAAAACCTAAATCATGATGGTTGTAGGTGTGTTTGAACCACTGTCCTCCGGACTGAGTGCAGTGTGTTACCACTGCGCCACCTCGCTAGGGGAAAACGAGGAAAAAAGGGCAAGCAGGGCGGAATCCCAGAAGGAAGAGGAGAAATTCTTTGGAGATATACAGTGACAAAAAAGAGTATAAAATCATACAATAAAGAGATTAGTAGCGTGTACGATAGTTGCCCCTGAGATGAAAGAGGAAGAACAGGTCACTTATCTTATGAAAGGTTTCGATTAGGATATGTACCAGGCACCATTCATGAAAGAAATTTCGGCAGCAGACAACTCCTTCAGATGAATCCAGTACAGTGAGAGAATACATCCATATGAATAGCACTTAACACGCATGAAAGGCTTCCAACGTAATATCGATGGCTACTACCACATAGAAAGAAACAGAACTTGCGGATATCATTCGTCAAATAGAGTACAGGTTCAATATGTGCTTGGCGTTGGAGCCGAGAACGGATTCAAAACGGGGGAGGGAGGGGGCGATACGTTCCTACATCGCAGCGTGAGAAATCTCGCTATGCTCCAAGGAAGATTTGAGGACCAAGCACACTGTCAGTTCCCATAGCAATAAGACGTGAACACTTAAGCAATATTTTCCTAAGGAGATGTCGCAAAAGTGGCGCTGCCAAAGGGAAGTGTGTTGTAGTGAGTAAAATTTGGGACACACTACATTTACATACATACTCCGCAATCCACCGTAAGGTGCGTGCACTGTACCACTACTAGGCATTTTCTTTCCTATTCCACTCCCAAATAGAAAGAGGAAAGAAAGAATGCCTATATGCCTCCGAACGAGCCCTAATTTCTCTTATCTTTGTGATCATTAGTCGAAATGTAAGTAGGCGTTAGGAAAATCGTACTACACTCAGCTTCAAAAGTCCGGTCCTCTAAATTTCCTCAACAGAAATTCACGAATAGAACGTCATCTTTCCTCCAGCTATCCCAAATTGAGTTCCCGGAGCATTTCCGTGACACGCGCGCATAGGTCGAACCTACCAGTAACAAATCTAGCTGCTCGTCTCTGAACTGCTTCTATGTCTTCCTTTAAACTGATCTGCTGGGGGTCCCAAACACTTGAGCAATACTCAAGACGTGGTTGTACAAGCGTTTTATACGCGGTCTCCTTTACAGATGAAGTACATCTTCCCAAAATTCTCCCAATAAACCGAAGACGGCTGTCCGCCTTACTCACAACTGTCCTTACATGTTCGTTCCATTTCTTATCCTCTGCAATGTTACGCCTAGATATTTGAATGACGCGACAGCATCAAGAAGCTCACTACTAATGCTGAATTCGAACATTATTGGGTTGTTTCTCCTACTCATGCGCATCACATTGCATTTTTCTACATTGAGAGCTAGCTGCCATTCTTCGCGGCAACTAGAAATTTGGTCTAAGTGATCCTGTATTCTATTACAGTCAGTTAAAGACGACACCCTCCCCTACACCACAGCATCATCAGTAGACAGCCGCAAATTACAACTTACTCTATCAGATCATTTATATAGAAAGAACATAATATCGGTCCTATCACACTCCCCTGGGACACGCCTGACGATAAACTCTGATGAATACTCTTCGTCGAGAACAACGTACTGCGTTCTATTACTTAGGAAGTCTTCAAGCCAGTCACCAATCTGCGAATCAATTCCATATGCTCGTATCTTCGTAAGCAGTCTGCAATGTGGCACCGCGTCAAACGCCTTTTCCAAGTCGAGAAAAACACAATCCGCCTGTTGCCCTTCATTCATGCCTCACAAGATGTCATGTCAGAGAAGGGTAAGCTGATTTTCACATGAACGATGTTTGCTTAGCCCGTGCTGATTCTTAGAAATAAGTTTTTCCGTCTCAAGGAAATTTACTATATTCGAACTGAGAATATGCCCAAAAATTCTATAGGAAACTGATGTCAACGATATTGCCTGTAATTATGTGGTTCAGTTCTTTTTCCTTTCTTATAAACGAGAGTTACCTGCGCTACTAAAAGTTACCTACTAGGAACTGTGCGCTGAATTAAAAGATTCGCGAAAATTGTAAACTAAGTAAGGGGCCAATGCCACAGAATACTCTTTGTAGAATCGAAGTGGTATTCGATCCGGACCAGGAGACTTTTTTGTATTTAACTCTCTCAGCTGCCTCTCTTCACCAGAATTTTCCTATTACTACATTTCGGAATTGGTACGTTGATCAGATGATGGTACTTTGTGCGGTCCTCCTGCATGAAAGATTTTTTTAAGGTTAAATTTAGAACTTCAGCTTTCCGATTGCTTTCTTCTATTACAGCCCGGGAGTGATCAACGAGTACTGGATAGTGGGCTTTGATTCGCTTATCGATTTTACACTGAAGGGAAGGATGCTGGGTCTTGGACTCAAGACGTTTCTGTACTTTAATTTGTAAATATTGTTCCAGTGCCTTTCTGTTAGTTTCTATATTCTGTGTAGAAGTTTGTAAGCGTCTGACAAGTGCTAAGTGAGAGATCGTTTAGATGAAACCAATGTTCTACGTCCTACGACCTACGTCTCAGCACATCGTGCACGGAAAAAGTTAGTAACTGGCTGGCAAATTAACTACTACAATCATCCCTGCAGATTAATCCCTACCTCACCAGCGAGATTCCAGGAGAACGTTGCATTATCTTGTTAGCCTAATTTGACGTGAGTCACCATAGGATAAAGGACAGTTCTGCGAGTGTTCTTCATTAGTTGCAGCAAGAGACTTCCGCGAGAATTTTCATTCGTTATGGGGCAAGAGGTAAGAACGAGGAACTTAATTAGCCGGAGGAAATAAGACGTAGCAAAGTGAGTCGTATTTCAGGCGTGCTAGCCGCGACTTTTTTAAGAAGCCAAATGAAGCGGAGAATACAACGGCCTGTCATTAGCCGGAAGCGTCACTGGCAGCGATATCGCGTTGCTCCTTAATGGTGGATCTCTGATTGCGGGGAGGCGGACACGGACTTGGCGACATCTGAGCCGCCGCTGCCGCCGCTGGATTGAATTAGGTGGGGGGGGGGGGAGTGGGGGGGATGAGCCTGCGACTAATGGCGCGGTCGCTGTCTGCTGCTGGGGGAAGCTTAGGGCGTCCTGGATGCTCGCAGTAGGTGCGACCGCTGGCAAACAGCCAACTGGACCGAGCGCTTCCTGGCATACCGGGTCTGCGTCTGTAGACGAGAGGCAGCCAGCCGAACTCCGTCGCTGCTGTAACACAGCTTTTGGATCTACGGGTAAAGAGTATTGCACATGAAGTGATAAGTGCCATCGACAAGGGATCTCAAATCACCGGCCGCGGTGGCCGAGGGGACTGAGACGCTCCAGTCACGGTCTGCACGGCCACTACGGTCGGGTGTTCGAATCCCCCCTCGGGCATGTGCCTTCCTTAGTCTTAGCTAGTTCATAAGTAGTTTGTAAGATTAGGGACTGATGACCACGTAGTTAAGTCCCATGAGTTCTACAAACATTTGATTTTTTTTCTATCAAATCGATTCCATTTCTGGATTCCCGGAAGGCTTTCACCCCACAAGCAGCTTCTAATGAAATTGCGTGCTTAAGGAATATCTCCCCAATTGTGCGATTGGATTCATGATTTCCTATGAGAGAAGACACAGTTCGTTGTAATTGATGGTATGTTCAAAAATGTAGAACTTATGGGACTTAACTGCGGGGTCATCAGTCCCTAAGCTTACAAACTACTTATGAACTAGCTAAGACTAAGGACGTCACAAATATCCAGGCCCGAGGGGGGATTTGAACCCCCGACCGTAGTGGCCGTGCAGACCGAGACTGAAGCGCCTCAGTCCCCTCGGCCACCGCGACCGGCGATGCTAAGTCATCGAGTAAAACAGAGGTGATATCTGGCCTTCCCCAGGGAAGCGTTATAGGTCCCCTACTCTTCATTGTGTTTATAAACGATTTAGGAGACAATCTGAATAGCTCCCTGAGACAGAGGATGATGCTGTCGTTTATCGGTTAGTGAAGACAACAGAGGATCAAAAGCAGCTGCAAAGCGATCTACACAAAATTTCTACATCATCATCATCATCCTCATAATTAGAGACTGATTATGCCTTTCAGCGTTCAATCTGGAGCATAGTACCTCTAAGAAAATTCCTCCATGACCCCCTATTCAATACTAACGTTGATGCCTCGTCTGATGTTATGCCTTTTACTTCAAAATCATTCTGCACCGAATCTAAGTACTTTCTTCTTGGTCTACCTCGACTCCTCTTACCCTCCGCTGCTGATTTCATGAGTCTCTAAGGTAACCTTGCTTCTCCCATACGTGTAACATGTCCCCACCATCTATGTCTGTTCGCTCTAACTGCTTCATCTATGGTGTTCATTCCCAGTTTTTCTTTGATTTCCTTATTATGGACACCCTCCTGCCATTGTTCCCATCTATTAGTACCTGCAATGGTGCGAAAATTGGCAATTGACATTAAATAAAGAAAAGTGTGAAGTAATACACATGACCACTAAAAGAAATCCGCTAAACTTCAATTACGCAATAAATCAGTCAAACCTTAAGGTCGTAAATTCTACCAAATACCTAGGAGTTACAATTACGAACAACTTAGACTGGAGAGAACAAACAGAAAATATTGTGGGGAAGGCGAACCAAAGGTTATGTTTCATTGGCAGAACGCTTCGAAGATGCACCAGCTCCACCAAAGAGACTGCCTACATCACACTTGTGCGTCTTCTCCTGGAGTACTGTTGCCCCTTTGTGAGACCCTCACCAGGTGGGACGGCAGATATTGAGAAGTTTCAGAAAAGGGCAGCTCGTTATGTTTTACCACGTTAGGGGGGGGGGGGGGGGGGAAGCGTCACGGAAATGTTGCACGAATGCGGTGTAAATCATTAAAAGAAAGTCGTTATTCATTGTGGCGTGATCTGTTTGCGAAGTTTCAATCACCGTCTTTTACTTCTGAATGTGAAAATATTTTGGTAATACCCACCTACATGACTTACATGACCATCCCAATAAAATAAGAGAAATCAGATTTAGGTTTTATTTCTTCCCGCGCACTGTTAGAGAATGGGACGGTAGAGAAAAGTTATGAAAGTGATTTACAGAGTATCGATGTAGATGTAGATGTAGTAGGTGGTAGGGTACATCACAATGAAGCGAGAAAAGTCGTGGGATACAGGTACGGTGGTAGTGTCGCTTACGAGAACGATGACTTCCTCTAATAAAGAAAGCGAGTATATTGCTGTATGGAGGGATGTCTACATTCAAAATATATGTCAAGTGAGCTAAACTAGCAAGGACAATTTTTATGTTACTAGTCAAATAGGGGATCCATCCAATGATGTGAGCGCTTACCTGATGTCAGTATTCAATACGAAGCCTATTTTGGACTTTGTTACAGACTGTTAAGGCAGAACGCGTGGGCCAGGATAAAAAGGGGGAAACGGTTGATTGAGTTACCGTTAAGCATGTGGAAGTTTAACAACATTTATTTACTAAGATGCACAAGAGATATTGAAATTCATAGTAGCATCTAATCATGAAGGAACGATAAACTTAATTCACTTAGTATATCAACAAATCAATAAGCGTCATTTATGAACGTATTGCTTTGCTAACGTTAGGCAGTGACTTCGTAATCATTACAGACGTCTAGCTGTACACAGAACATAACGTGTACCGCTAATAAACATACATGTAAATAATATCCCGCCACGTTAGTTCTGACTGAAAAATACGTTAAAACGTTCATAAACTTCAATAATAACCACAAATTTAGTATATAAATCATCAAACAAAACATAAACAATGCATTAAGAATGTGAGCTTCCCTCTGTAATTCTTCTCACTACCAGAGTCTTCATAAACAGGTACCTCCTCTAGGATTCGTCGATTACAAAAAAAAAAAAAAAAAAAAGGTTCAAATGTTTGTACAGCTTATGGGACTTAACTACGGGGTCATCAGTTCCTGAACATACAAACTACTTATGAACTACCTTACACGAAAGTAGACACAAACATCCATACCCGAGGGGGGATTCGAATCCCCGACCGCAACGCACGTGCAGACTGTGACTGGCACGCTGCATACCGCTCGACCACAGCGGCCGGCACTAGAAGTACAAGACGTATGAATTGCGACCACACTAGTTCAGCTAGTATAGTGTGCCATTAGATAAAATATTCCCAAAATACACAGAAGGCGTACCTCCAACAAACTCGTATTTTCAATAGTTCTAATGAGTCACAATACGTAACTACAGCTTCACTGGCACCGCGCATCTAACACGCCGGTTGACGGTACAGTGCATGAACTATAGAACACAAGATATCATTGACAACACCGTCATATAGCTTATACAGGTTAGCGGTCGTTAACCCTTTAGAGGACGTGGCGTAGCTGCAGAACTGTTCACAAGCCACACACTGAAATGCACTCAGTTTTGGGTCGTGCATAAACAATAACCCAAACAGCCACAGCCCCTGAACTACTGTCGTTCCTGTCATACAACCTGTGCCAAACGTGTAGTATCCTTCCTCGGTGTGTACCTTGGCATTTACTTACACACGCCGTTCACATACAGAAAATAGTTTGGCCAAATTGTATTTCCACATGCCACTTCCCCAGACAACGGCAAACATCTTACCTCCAACACACTAGCAAACGTGACTGCTTGCGTTTTGCTATGCTGACTCTGTCTGTACTCCAGGCTGCAGCGATGTAGGAGCCGTCCTGTGGTTACGGATATCCGTGTTTGCACATGCATTCCTATGTCAGATTATTTGGCTCCTCATTGTAAAACGAACAGGAGACGTTATGATGCATTTAATTTTAGGTAATATTTTCGAAAACTCTGAAGTATTCGTACGTCGGAGACCACTAGGTGCTCCGCGCCTTGTGTTTACTGTATTAAATGATTAGAACATTTGTAAACTCTGAGTGCTCTGTTTATAGACTTTTTTTAAACAACTTCAGCCATCAGTCACAAGTTGCAATAGATTGTAACCTAGGTTTCAATAGCACAAACGACACGTTCAGACAATGCGCGATTAGAGGGTTAAAATTACATCTCAACTTAAAGAAATTCTAATAGAACAACATATCTGTCGTAGACAAATATAAAATATGGCCACGCGAGATTAGCCGAGCGGTCTGGAGCGTCACGTTACGGACCGCGCGGCCTCCCGCTTGGATGTGTGTGTTGTCCTTAGGTTAGTTTAACTTAGTTTAAGTTTGAATGCAGGATATGTTCCAAAACCCTGCTGAAAATTGACGTTTATGAAACAATCCTGTAGTTGACATGAATGACCTCTTTGCCAGTGCTAGTCTACTTTTTGTGTCGGCCTAACGTCGTCAAACGCGGGTTATTGTACTTCCAATGTAGAAACATTCCTGAACTTCAACTTCGTAATCAAAGATATTGATGTTAAATTTTCATTTGTGGTATTTCTTATTAGTTACGTTTTTTTTCCTCGTAATCAATAATAGGTCCTTCATTGATCCTTCATTTCGGCAACATATCCCTGTAATTTTTTTGAGTTTGATTGAGGGTAGCAGTGAAATTCACCTTGAATGTTTACCCCACTCCTGACAGTGTCATATAATTACATAGTATTATCGAGGTAGACAAGTGAACAGCAGAGTAGAAAAAATACAAACCCGTCTTAGATCGTTTCTCCGAGTGCTCCGTTCTTCATCATGTAGTCTTCTTATTTTGTTGAATCTTGTACATAGGTAAATTACCCAACGTTTCCTATATCTTACTTCTAATTGGTGAAATATCTAAAAATATCACACAAATATATGCTATAGATTTATGTTTAGGTCAACAAACTGCTTCTCTGATGGTTTTACCTTTCTAAATTCCCAACAAATCGTCATCTGAGAGATCCTCAACTTTCTTTTGCATTCTTATCTGTATTATTCGTAAGCTGAATGTGCAGTAATTCTCGCTATTACTTATTCAAGGTCAGGAATTGTGTGAGTAATATTTTTTCCGAATGTCTGCAAATCGTCAGCATCATGGTTGTACATACCAAATTCAGTAGTTTAATGGTTACCATGTACCGTGTTAATATTGATGGGAAAAGAGTATCCTGTACTACCATCTACAAAAAATTACTGAACTGAATTAGCCTTTATGCTTTCCCTTCTCTTTCCTCTTGCAAAGCCAATAATCTCCAGGAACCTTTCCTTCTATTCCATTGCGTATTACCTCATTCTTGAACTCCATAATCATTAGATTTTTACCTATTCAACTGTACCTACGCAGGAAAGGGGGTGATAGTGTCATAGCTTTTGACGTGGATCACAAATAACTTCGACATGAAAGTGAGATCTGACAACTATGGATCAAAAAGTTTATTATTATTGTATTTATTATTATTATTTCTTTTTTTTTCAGCAAGAGAAACATTTATTTCGTCCGAAGATTGTAAAAACAAAACAGTATTTTAGTGCAGCTAAGGCACCTCTTAACTGTGTGATAACGCAAGTCGCAAAATTCTATATTAGTTTCTTCAAGACAATAAAATTGGGTTCAGTGTTGAAATCCGTGTGGTCAGCCGCTGTTTTCAAATGGTTATAATATGACAAAGATTAATTACAATTATTTTCATTTACTGTGGCACATCCTGATGTATATCACATTCTGACCAAATGTTCAAATGTTTCTAATTGTAAGGGACCAAACTGTTGAAGTCATCTGACCCTAGTATTTCAAACAACTTAAAAGGATATCTTCACTCTCGGAATTTCAGTTTTGTATGAGGCTTTGCATGTCAGTAGTATACGTGAAGGGTGTCTACTCATAGAAATTCTAATGACCACTACCTAAAAAATTCCGAGGAAAAAAGCTACAAAGTTTAAGTATAATGGTCAATTTGCGAATTGCTGAAGCACTAGCGTGTCCGAGTGACATTCGTGTGATCACAGTTCAATTATATGTGGAGCAATATTTTATTTTATTCTTTGATTTAAAAATTATAACAAATTTTAAATAAAATTAATTGTATAAAATGATATAAATTACATCTTAAAGTATTTTAATTTATTTATGAAGTGATAGTTGCTAATAATTAATGTAGATATATTAAAGGGTTAAATACTGTTGTCATTAAAATTTTATTACAATGTCACGCAAAATTGTAAGGAATAGAAAGTTTATAAATATTGTGGAACCGGTTACATCATGGAAAAGCAGATTAGAGATTTTGTCCTATTCTTTGAACATATGAAGAATCAAGGCTGCATATCAATACGATCTATAGTCCACCATCAGCTTTCATCACCAATTTTTAAGGAAATTATTCGTTTTAAAGGTAACTACAAAATTATCATTGTTATATTTGCACATAAAATACAAAATATAGCAATGAACATGATATTTCCAAAACTTTTATGTAAATGAAACTCTATCCGGAAACTTATGACGGAGATAATTAATTGACATACATTAACAATGCATTTGAAATTATTCGACTTACCAAAAAGAAAACGTGAGTGTAATACTCTTTTAAGTAGCTGTTGTACCAGCCATTTCAAAAAGCAAACTAAATTATGTACGATTTAATGGTTAATAATTTAAGTAATATATTTTATTTAAATTTCATTATAAGCTTTTAAAAAAAATTTTAAAAAAAATGCTCATTGATTGTAGGTTGGAACACGGAGACCCCAAATGACTGGCACGGGACTACCACCTGCGCCATTTGACCGTGCTGCAGGATACCTTTTGTTTCCAAGCATATCAGTGCTAAATGGCTGCGGTTAAAATTTTGGAGTCCTTTTTCTTAGAATTTTCTGGATAGTGGGCTTTAAAACTTTTATGAGTCGACACGCTTCACGTATGCTAATTACGTGGGAAGTCTCATCTCGCATCGACTTTCCGACACCTGAAGGCCTCCTTGTTAAAATAACCTACGCTAAGGACAACACAAACACAACCATGCTCGAGGGAAGAGTCGAATCTCCGATGAGAGTAATAGCGCAATCCGAGACATGGCACATTAGACCGCGTGAACATTCTCACGCTCTATTGGGTCCCCATCATTAGTGCTTATAATGTATGTGTAAAATTATAAAAGTTTTGAAACCTTATGCGGAAGTTGAATTCACAGTTTTCACACAAGTTCGGCGTGAACTTCTTCTTCCAGAAAAAGACTTCTGGTCGGGAATGAATATCCATTAGATTTCTATCTGATTATGCCGAAGCGATAGCTCCTTAACAGCCATATTCAACCGCTCTCTCAAAGAACGATCTGTATCAGAAGATTAGAAAGTTGCACAGGTCACACCTATATTCAAGGAGTAACCCACTAAACTACAGGCCTATTTACTTTACGTCAATCTGCAGCAGGGTTTTGGAACATTTCCTGTATTCAAATATTATGAATTATCTCGAACAGAATGATCTATTGACTCAAGGTCAACACGAATTTACAATATATCGTTCATGCGAAACACAACTAGCTCGTTACTCACACGAAGTGATGAGTGCTGTCGACAAGGGTTCGCACGTCGATTCCGTATTTCTTGATTTCCAGAAAGCTTTTGACACCGTATCTCTGAAACGGCTTTTAATCAAATTTGCGATTGCATAGGGGATCTTCTGTCAGAGAGGACACAGTTTGTAGTAATCGATAGTAAGGCATGCACTAAAACAGAGGCGATATCGGGAGTTCCAGAGGGTAGTGTTATTGGTCCTCTGCTGTTCCTTATTTACATAAACGATTTGGGAGAAACTCTAAGCAGCTCTATTAGGTTGTTTCCAGATGACGCCGTCGTTTACCGATATTCATCATCTGATATGTAATATTTTCATTGCGTCTGTAATACAAAGAACATACAAGAAATTCCGAAAAAAAATATTTCAGCATTCTTTAATCATTTGAAAAACTGATCGAATTATTACAGACGCAATGAAAATATTACATATCACACCAAAAGGTTATCATATGAACATCCTGGAAGAGATAGAAATTTATGCACATTTGAAGGAAAGCCCTGATGAAATTTTAAATGAACAAACCGAACTAAAACACAAACATTATCTAGACAACTTTATTAAAATTTTCGAATCGAGTTAAAACAAAGATATACATCGTAATACCATAACATAATAAAGATCACACCACACTACCAAAGATCCCACTATATGCAGTCATAAACAAACTGTAACCATAGAGCATCGCTGGAGGATATGTCAGAGTGACAGATTAGCAGCAATGAATTAATACCTGATAAACGAAATATATATATACTATCTAAAGAACATATATACTGCAATCATTACAGTCATTGTAATAAATTATACCTCCACAATGCCATATGGAAGTGAGTCTGAAATAATAAGTCACGGGAAATGTATCAGAATTGTAAGTATCTTTATTTCACTCATTTTAATCATAAATATTTGTCCGCAGATAGCCTGATGATGGCCACAGTGCCTAAATAGGCCTATTGGGATAATAATAAACAGTTTTTAACATCTATAAAGTGAAGCAGCATTTTGTCATTACTTAGGATAACAATATGTCCTTAAAAGACATACAAAATGCTGCAGGCCCAAATGAAATGAAATTTTTTATACTGTATGATGGATTTCATCAAAGTGTAATGCCATATGAAACAAGTGAACCAAAAGAAGGACAGTAAGCTAATTTATCGAGATGTTTGTAATAATCCTTATAGAGTAAATAGCTGAACTCAAGCTTTTCATCTGAATATCAACGTCTTTGTTTTAGTTCAGTCTCTCGTCAATTTAACGTCAGTCCCCGTATATCAGTGGCAGAATAAAGCAGTTAAACTAGTGATTAATAAGTCAGTTATAATTACCAAAATATTTTATAATATTAATAAGTAACAAGAGTTGATGGAAGTCACAAGAAACATTAATTATACATATTAAATGTACCACATGCTATTAACAACGAAATTATAGAAACATGTTGTTCGAAACTACGTAATACACTACAATTCCCACCACGTGAAACCTATCAGTGGATAGATGGGTGTAAGGCTAGGTGGTAAATTAGATACTGTTTGAGTATACAGTTATATGAATAACGTAAGTACAACGAAAACAGGAAGCAAAAGCTACTTCATATGAGACATAGTCCTGGTACCGTTTAAGACTGCGGAAAATACGAAAGGTAATGAGTGTAATATTAAGTATACATCTATTTGTTACATAGTGAACAGAACTATATAGTGTAGTGAATGTCATATGAATTAGGAAAGTAAAAGCAGGACTTGAGTATTCACAGATGGGGCATAGAACCAGAGATACAGGTACATATACCAAAATCTACCTAAATAATGCAGTAGTTGATGAAAGGGACATTGTGGAAAGTAATACTACGGAGCCCATATTCATATTTAACATGGAATCATTCGATTTTCATGTAAAAGAAACTTGATGATTCGTATTAAAATAAAATGCAAAGGATTGACCTCATTAACTGTCGAATTTTCAAAACTATGCCACTGTAGTCTATAACATCTACATGCTAAATCTGTTAGTACCTATATGACTGCAGATATACATACTGCCAGAACACCATAGTCACATAAAGCCAACCACATGTTTTTATAAACATGAAGGACAAGACTAAAGAATTATATTAGTCAAGTCATTAGGTCGAAGAAATGCTGGCTAATATAATAACAGCCTGGCGCTGGGAACTATACATTACAAAACATCTATGTTGTACTATACAGCATGCAGAACGGGAATGGCCGCGCGGTCTGAAGCGCAATGTTGCGGATTGCGGTTCCAATTCCGCCTGATGTTCGAGCCGTCCCTCGCTTGTGTGTGTGTGTGGGGGGGGGGGTGTATGTGTGTTATCCTTAGCGTAAGTAAGTAGAATGAAATTTTCAGCGGTGTGTGCAAAATGAAACATCCCTTCTTCCAGGAATGCCATTCCTGCGAGGCGAGGTAATGGTAGAAGTGACGTTGTGAGGAACGATCGTGATGCGTGCCGGAATAGTTCAGTCGACAGAGCTTGTCAACGAAAGGCTAAGATCCCAGGTTCGAATCCTGGTTCCAGCATACAATTTTAATATAAGTAGTTTTAATTTTAGGGATCGATGACCTAAGCACCTTGTATCATTCACAAATCGTCCCAATGAAACTAGCCTGCACTACAGATATGAAACCCGTACCCGCACATTGTAAAACCATTTCACAAATAACAGTCTACACGGAACAGTGCAGTAGACTCACAACCTGTATCAAAACCCAAAGACTTCGGTTAAGTGGAATCGCAAAAGCTGCCAACATATCACTTTATTTGATTCTTTAGTACAATAAATGAGACGATCAATGCATATAACGCTGTGGAAATTGAAAAGGTCAGTATGAGTAGTTACATTGAAATTTCAAGGAAATACCTATAATAGTTATATATAAATAAGAGTGTCCATATGTCTGTGCATTTGTTCGTGTATACGTACGGAATATAAAACTACAGTTTCTCAAATTCTTATGAAATTTAGCGCACGTAAGCTTCAATCTATCCGGTTGCCGTAAGTGTAAGGATCACATACATCACATAGTTCAAGAGATATGACGTCATGAACAATGAGATACTACATTACGCGACAATGTTGCACATTTCCTCCTAAACTACTCAACCGATTTCAACCACATTTGGTACACATCTCCGTTACTATGAGGTACCAATTTCCCAATTTTGTAATGGTGAGAACCAAGTGCGACACATGTTCAGAGATATAACGTCATGAACAACGGGAGTTGCAAGAAACTGTCACATAATGCGACGAAACTTTGTGAATACAGTATATGAGAACGAGATGACTTAACCACTTACAACAAATTTTAAACATAATTTCAAACCTTTATTGAACCATTTCGTTGACAACCATACCAAAATTCTAAAAGGGAAAAAGTTTTTCCCTTGCTACTTATCCGCTGTTCATGGACTAAATTCGCCATCCTTTATGACAAAACTGTAGCCGCAGGAAATTTTATAGACAGTATACACACATACATTTGAATGTACCTCTTAAATTGTTTCACAGTACGACACGTAGTTAATGAGATATGAGCGCATAAACAGTAACATTCATGGAAAACCGCCCCATCACGCACCAAGTTTTAATTTATTACTTCTTTACTAGTATTTGTATTCGCTAAAGATTTTATAGACATACAATACTTATACAAATGAATATATTTACCTTAAAAATTACACAATTGTACAACATATAAGTCCATAAATATGAAATAGTATGAATTTTATGTCAGTTGCATTTTGACTACTATCTTTCTTTGTATGGATTTACAACTTTGTACATTATGTGAGAAAACTTTATTACTTTTATATTCTCCTATATATATAAAACATGATTTTAGAGAAAAGGAAAGGGACAGGGAGAGGTTGGGTAGTAGAAGTACTAACTCAACGCAGGAATAAATAAATAAATACCCGGGCAGCGTCGTGTTTTCAGCAAGTCGTGTATAAAAACGAAAAGCTGGCACGATTAAACTCATTGCGGATACTGAAAGCATATCAGTTATTTATGTTAGGAAGAGATACAGTTGTACATGGAATCGAATATTATCACGGTTTTGGCTTTCTACAATGTTTATTAATGAATTGTTCTGTATGTATTTGAACTTTCGTGTTGTACATCACGCCTTACTCTTTGATGAAAGTAGACGGCTGAAGGATTTATTTCATTAATTTAAATTGATCATTCGATGTCCTTAATCTTAGACGAAGATATTCGTAGATAACATATGTGTTTGGTCAGATATAGTCCTCGTGTTATATTGCTTGTGAATTTTTATTCAGGGTAGGAAACGGGAAAGTAAATAATTTCATACAAAAAAATCGCACTGGCGTGTTTTACGGCCCACTTTATATTTGTAGTTTTATACATTTTCGCAAACATTTTGGACCAAAATAATAATCTAAATAATTAATAAGAGTGTCTGAAACCCTTTTCGGAAAAAAAGTTAGGTAGAAGCGGGCTCCGAACCACTGACCTTCAACAGCACTGTCCAACGCGTTGCCCACTAACCTACGACTAGCAACTAGGAGCTGCGTTCTTTAATTTTGTACTATTGATGGCCGTTGTTAACTGATGCTAATATGGCATTTGTAGACACTAGATTATCATTTATCGTACGAAGAATGACATGTATTTGTTAATTATTCAATGTGCAATTGCTTTGAAATGACAAAGAGTTAAGTTATAGTAAGCAAATCATCAAATACGCAACGCAAGATGGTGTATGCCAGAGAGAGTTCTGGAAGAGGAATGTCACGTGACATCTGCGAACGGCTGGTTTTCGTTAATTCAATGGAGGGTGTCGAAACTCCGTTAATTTTGCAAATGTCTCTCAAACGAAACGAGATATGAAAAAGACATAAGGGAACAAAGTTGTAGAGAATTCCCTCCTCTACAAATTCAATTTTTACGTCAGATGAACGGTTTATTTGCAATTAAAATTGCATTACAAATGGATTTTTTGGTATTATTAACGTATTTCTTGTCCGAAATAATTCAAAAAGCGAGGTTCTGGTCTATGGCAGCCAACAATTATGTCTGTAAAATTTGGTTCCGATCGATTGAACGGTTCGACCTAAAAATACGTTACAGCCAGACAGACATCGTCAAATCGCCGTTATTTTTGGAAATATCTCGGCTACGATGCAAGATATGAAAAAAAAATCATAAAGAGTGAAGTTGCAGAGAATTTATTAGGTAATTCAATTTTCGTGTAAGATGAACGGTTCGATGGAATTACAATTATATTACAAACGGCTTTTATGAGTATTACTACCGTTTTTGTTTTCCGAAAAATTTGAAAAAGGGAGGTTCTGGTCTCTAGTAGCTTACAATTATGTCTGTAAAATTTGGTGCTGATTGGTTGAACGGTTCGTCTTAAAAGCAGGGAACACGTTACGGTCAGACAGACAGACAGACAGACGGACAGACATCCCAAAATCGCCGTTATTTTTGCAAATATCTCTGAAACTATACGAGATATGAACAAACATAACAGAGAAAAGTTGTAGAGAATTTTCTCCTTTACAAATTCGGTTATTCAGTTTTCGTGTGAGGTGAATGGTAAGCCGTTATTTTCATTTAAATTTCGAGCTGTCAAAAGACGATCGCAAAGGCCCACTTTTAGTGTTACTACCGTAACCTGAAGTGGGCCAACATAACAATAGAAGTGTAGCTAATTTCAGTTCATTTATGGTGGAAATAGGTTTCAGACGAATTTCTGTAACATTATTTGAAAGTTCTTGAAGCTGTCGTAGCTGTAAAACACGGCAAAACCCTCTCATGTTTTTAAGAGCGAAAAACTGAAATTCTCGTGCCGTTGCTTTGTTTCTAACAATCCGGTTTGCATTCAGTCGACGTCAGAGCTCTATTTACGTTCATGGAAGGGTGAAACGTTATTTTATGTGAAAGAATGAACTGAGCTGCTGTCGGACGCTATTCATGGTAACGTTGTGGGAAATGTAGGCAGAAATGAAATATTCTGGGAGAATTCAGCTGGCATTTGTAGCATCCAGCATACTCCACATTAGAGCAGCTGGGCGAACTTATTAAAAAATGCTGTTGTTGTCTCCTGCAGCTTTTTAACGTACACTGGCATCGTTTATTCACAATAATAATGAACGGGCGGAACGATTCATTGATTTCAGTCGTGGTAGTGTACACTTTTCCTATCACAGGTCATAGTATTTCAGGAACACTGGTATTGGTCACCTCTAAAGTAAGAATTACTATTTCTGTTCAGACATATTTTTCATTACGCTATTTTTCACTTAACATACATGTTAGTTTACTGGGTTGGGAAAGTTACTTTTTTAAAGTATCTGAGTTACAGTTAAAGTTACTTCCCTGAAAGGTAACTTAATTACAGTTAGTGAAAGTAACTATATGAGTTACAAATAACTCAACAGTTATTTTTACAGTTACTTTTAAAGATTGTAATTTAACTCATTTGCAAATCCTTAATAAACCTTACTCGGAAAGGAAAGAATTTTGAATGTCAATCAGTAATTAAATACATTCATACACTACTGGCCATTAAGATTGATACACCAAGAAGAAATGCAGGTAATAAACGGGTATGCATTGGACAAATATATTATATTAGAACTGACATGTGATTACATACTCACACAATTTGGGTACATAGATCCTGAGAAATCAGTGCCCAGAACAACCACATCTGGTCATAATAACGGCCTTGATACGCCTAGGCATTGAGTCAAACAGAGCTTGGATGGCGTCTACAGGTACAGATGCCCAAGCAGCTTCAACATGGTACCACAGATCATCAAGAGTAGTGACTGGCGTATTGTGACGAGCCAGTTGATCGCCCACTATTGACCATACGTTTTCAATTGGTGAGAGATCTGAAGAATGTGCTGGCCAGGGCAGCAGTCGAACATTTTCCGTATTCAGTATGGCCCGTATAGGACTTGCAACATGTGATCGTGCATTATCCTGCTGAAATGTTGGGTTACGAAGGGATCGAATGAAGGGTAGAGCCACGGGTCGTAACATATCTGATATGTAACAGCCAGTTTTCAAACTGCCGCCGACGCGAACAAGAGGTGACCGAGAGGTGTAACCAATGGCACCCCAACCATCACGCCGGGTGATACGCCAGTATGGCG
The DNA here is from genome assembly GCA_026315105.1 of Locusta migratoria. Taxonomy (NCBI): domain Eukaryota; kingdom Metazoa; phylum Arthropoda; class Insecta; order Orthoptera; family Acrididae; genus Locusta; species Locusta migratoria. The sequence goes on along the minus strand of CM048744.1, from coordinate 809,729,566 downwards.
ATGACGAATATACGCTTCCAATGTGCGTTCACCGCGATTTCGCCAAACACGGATGCGACCATCATGATGCTGTAAACAGAACCTTGATTCATCAGAAAACATGACGTCTGTCATTCGTGCACTCAGGTTCATCGTTGCGTACACCATCGCAGGCGCTCCCGTGATGCAGATCAAGGGTAACCGCAACCACGGTCTCCGAGCTGATAGTCCAATTTGCTACAAATGCCGTCGAACTGTCGTGCAGATGATTACTGTCTTCCAAACGTCCCTATCTGTTGACTCATGGATCTAGAATTGGCTGCACTATCCTTTACAGCCATGCGGATCAGATCCTGTCGTCTGGACTGCTAGTGATACGAGGCCGTTGGGATCTGGCACGGAGTCCTCCTGAACCCACCCATTCCCTATTCTGTTAACAGTCATTGGATCGCGCCCAACGCGAGCAGCAGTGTCGCGATACGATAAACCCTCAATCGCGATAGGCTACAATCCGACCTTTATCAAAGTCGGAACCGTGATGGTACGCATTTCTCCTTCTTACACGAGGTATCACAACAACGTTACGCCAGGCAACGCCGGTCAACTGCTGTTTGTGTATGAGAAATCTTTTGGAAAGTTTCCACGTATCAGCACGTTGTAGGTGTCACCACCGGCGGCAACCTTGTGTGAATGCTCTGAAAAGCTAATCATTTGCATAAAACGGCATCTTCTTCCTGTCGGTTAAATTTCGCGTCTGTAGCACGTCATCTTCGTGGTGTAGCAATTTTAATGCCCAGGAGTGTACATACAAAATTAATAATAATACGTAAATTGTCCACAGAATCTTCTATCTCATTGCATCTCAATTTCAATGTTTGGTCATCTTCCCCAAAAGTAGTTTTTCATGAAAGTTTCGTTTTATCTTGTTCATTGTTCGCGTCTCCGTGAAAACTGCCGACTGTTGTCTACTATATATTACACTGAAATAGCAGCAATGAGCAAACATTTCAAATTAAGTATTCGCTCAAAAAATGTTCAAATGTTTGTATAGCCTATGGGATATAACTACTGGGTCATCAGTCCCTAAACTTACAAACTACTTATGAGCTACTTACCAACTAGGACGGCACAAATATCCATGCCCGAGAGGGGATTCGAACACCCGACCGTAGTGGCAGTGCAGACAGTGACTGGAGCGCCTCAGTCTCCTCGGCCACCGCGGCCGGCTATGTATTCGCATCGAGAGCTACGCTATGACGGGTGAAGAGGAGGAATTAGTGATATGGGGCGCTGCATTAATAGTAGGCCACTCGACAAGCACAGGAAGAAGACGTAGTTGTCCGAGGAGTGCAAAATATATTTTATAGAAGATGTGACGGCAATGACACGCTAGCCGCTTGGTCTAAGGGATCATTGTGCGGACTGGGCGGTTGCTCCTGCTAGGGGTCCTCTCTCCGACATGTGCGTGTGTGTTTGTGTGTGTGTGTCTGTTGTCCTTAGTATAAACTGCTTTAAGGACTAAGGACTGACGGCCATAGAAATTTGATCCCACAGGTTGAAAAACATTTGAATTTGAATGTTTTGATGAGGCGAGAGTCAACAGCCGTAATATATTTCATAAAATGCATTTTTATAAAAACCATCAGCTGTTTATTAAAATCCTTATTCATCTACTTGTTTCGGTCATGGACCATCTTCAAGGATAAAAAGGTGTTAACAGAGAATGGTAAAATAGACCGTTCTCACCTTTTATGTCATGTTTGACTGACAGATTTTATCTAAGATGACCACAGTAATTTTTTACATTTTTAGTTGTACTGAATCCTGTTTATCTCAGTTGTATTATGTTGTTTGATGTATTTTACCATTCTCTGTTAACACCTTTTTATCCTTGAAGATGGTCCATGACCGAAACTAGTAGATGAATAAGGTTTTTAATAAACAGCTGATGGTTTTTATAAAAATGCATTTTATGAAATTTGAATTTGACTTACTGGCTACGCGAGCTCCTTTTTGTAACTTCAAATTTTGAAGTTATAATAAATATTAAAGTGTCATTTGTTTCAAAGAAAGGCACAAAGTTCAGAAAAACAACTCCTGTGGAGACTAGCTGTTGCTCTTTGTTTCTCGACAACAGGAAGTGACTATGAAACACTTGCATATTCATGCCACATTTCAGTCAGCCATGTCATTACTGTCCGTGCAGTTTGTAGAGTTTTGAATGAAGTCTTATGTAAACTTAATTCAGTTATATTAACAGCACTAAGCATACTTAATTGATCGTATATTTATTTATGTTTTCACATTATTACAAATCGTAATTTTCAATGAAGGAAGCCTCTTTATTCTGTAAGTCACTCACACTACAAATGAATATGAAGGAATCTGCTGCTAACGATCCCCTATTAACGTCCACATTTAGCACACATTGCTGCCGCCTACGTACTCGTACATTCATTTCTGCTTCTTAAAAAGCGCTGTAAAAGCAAAACGCTGTCATCGCTCTTTCATTGGCCGGAAAGTAACGTAAGGTAACTCGATAATGACTCATTTTCTAAAATAAAGATAACGAATCCTGCTGTTATTGCTGCGGTGTTGAGAAATGAGGGACTTAATTGTTTTATCTACTTCACATACGCCTGGTGCCAAACAATGTAGCAATTTTCTGTTGGGAGTCGTGCTTCTTTTTATTTTCATGACATCGAACAATTCACAGGCCTCCTCTGCCTCTTATTAGGCGACGAATTCGTAAATGTTGCTTTACTTAATTTCGTGAATGAACACATGAAGAGACAACATGTAACTCTATAGATACACAGAAAAAAAATCGAGCACTACCGCTGCAAAGGAGAATTTTGTGCTAGCAAGCCACGGACATTGTTTCTTTAAAGACACTGCTACGGAACGCAGCGTTTGTGTCGCCAGCATGTTGTGAAAACGGGTACCGTAGTCCGGCGAGTAACGTTGCAAAACTTGTTTCAAACTCATTGTAAACACGCCTTAACGCCAACGAGCAAACAAAAAACGAATTGTACATGCATTATTAAGTTCCCTTTGGAATTTTGACTGCTTTGTTTTCCCACCGCGACACGATTTCCAGCAAAAGGAATAATTTTTTTCTATTAAACGTCGAAAACTCTAACACTTCATCATAAGCTGGCCAAAGCATACGAGTATCTTCTTTGTTTTCTATGTCGAAAGGTGTGGAAAATAATCGGAGACTGCACTCGATTGTTAACATTCATTCTTGCGTACATAATTATAAAATAAAAATTTTATGAATGAATGGATACTATTAAATTTTATAACGGTAATGAGATACACATTTCATATATTTCCAACGTACGTTGTTGTAGAAATAAATATTAGTTACGCTACTAGCGACAAAAAAGTAATGATACTTCCGATAATTCGTTAGCCGATAAAAGTAACTTAATTACAGTTTAAGTTCCTCTTGGCAAACAATAACGCCGTTACCGTTCGTTACCTTTGAAAACTAACTGCTACTAGTAACGGCGTTACAAATAACACGTTACTCTCAACCCTGTTCGTTTATTAGAAATACTTTTCACTACTATATATATATATATATATATATATATATATATATATATATATATATATATATATATATGGTATTTCTAGTGGTGATGTAAGCTAATTGGTCGATGGTCGGGACAAAATAATCTGCATTACCTTACCAATGTAAAGACGCCACTCAACAAATGATCTTATAGACATGTCACATACTGACTTACTTTATTAATTATCGAACACTTTTATATTTCTCTGCCGTTTCACTTTCTAATAGCGCACGGGGAAAAAGAACAAATGAATCTACCCGTTTTCGATCGTATTTCTCGTCTTTTATTAAGATGATCATTTCTTCCTATGTATGTGGGAGCTAACAAAATCGCATTCGTAAGGGAAAGTTGATGACAGAAATTTTGTTAATATATCTCGCTATAAAGAAAGACGCGTTTCATTTTATTATTTCCACCCAACTCATTCATCATTTCTGTGACACTCTCACCCCTATATCAGGATAATGGAAAACAAAGTCTACTTCATTGAACTTTCTGTATATCATCCGTCGCCCCATTTGGAGAACTCACAATGACAACAATACTCCAAAATAAGACGTACAAGTGTAGTGTCGACAGTTTCCTTAGTAGAACTGTTGCATACTTAAACTGTTCTGCCAATGAAAAGTAGCCTCTGGTTCTCCTTCCGTACAACTTTTCCGTGTATCCTTTCATAATTAAGTTGTTCGTAATTGTAATTCTTAAGTATTTGGTTGAATTTACGGCCTTTAGATTTGACTGATTTATAGTGTAAATTCCATTAGTGGTCATACAAATGATATCACACTTTCCATTGTTTAGAACCAGTTGCCACGTTTAACACCATGCAGATATCTCAATCATTTTTCAGCTGCTGTTGATCTCTTGGTGACTTTACTAACCGATAAATGACAGCATCACCCGTTAACAGTCTGAGAGAGCCATTCATATTGTCTTCTAAAAAGTTGGTAAAAATATGGAACAGTAGGGGCTCTATTACACATGCCTGTGGAACGCAAGATATCACTTTTCTTTTGCGCGACGACTCTCCGTCAGTTATTACGTACTGTGTCGTTTCTGACAGGAAATCGAGAATCCAATCGCACAACTGTGGCGGCATTCCATAATAAAGCAACCTGATAAGAAGACGCTTGTTAGGTGTAGTGTCAAAAGCCTTCCGGTAATCGAGAAATATGGAATCGATTTGAGATGCCTTGTCTATAACACTAGTCACTTCATATGAGGAAAGAACTAGTCGCGTTTCACCAGAAGGATACTTTCTGAATCTGGGTTGATTAACAGCCAATATGTCGTTCTTGTCGAGTTTGTTCAAATCGTTCGAGGAAAGTACATGTTCTAAAATGCTGCTATAAATCGATCTCAGTTATATAAGCCTGTATTTTACGTACATCTTACATTGTCTTTCTCGAATATTGGAGTGACCTGTGCAACTATTCAGTATTTGGGTACGAACCTTTCGTTGGGCGAATTGTTGTATATGATAGCTAGGTAGGGAGCTACTACATCAGCATACTCTGAACAGAAACTAATTGGTATACAACGGGAAGATAAGTGATATAAGTTGTTTTAATTCTCCACGGGTATCTGCTTCTAAATTACGCATGCTGGCGGCTGTTCGTGATTCGAATTATGGAGTCAGAGCAACTTGTATTTGCCTCACCCTGTATCACACAAGTATAGTTTCAGGAAGTTACCGTTCTTTCCATCAAATTATCAAATCTTTAAACTCAAAGATTTTTAAGCAAGAATTGGGTAAAAATAACTTACGTTTTGTGAGATAAACAACTATTTGAAAGTTTTGTCATTCAAAATATCAACAATCCAAACTATAATATTAACATATCAAGCAGCCTAATACACCTGTAGTAGCCAAGTTATTATAATGACAATTTTCTGGGCCCAACATTTCTTTCTACTTGTTATGAGACGATGCAGATACTTCACAACCAAAATCCCAAAGGTGTTTTGTTCTCCTGAGTTACTTTATGGCATTATAGTCCGACAATTATAAGTTGTAGTAATAAGTTCTACTCTGCTCTACTTTTTGTAAACAGTGGGGATGCAACAAACTAACTAAGTCGCCAGCTCGAGTATCTAAAATTCCATGTTTCCAGATGTATCTTTACAGTATTACGGCACTTTATGAGATAATTTCAACCAATAATAGTGAAGAAAACGCCATTTCCCAGAAAACAGGATTCATCGACCTTCAGCTTTCGTCGATGGTTAACGACCCATTAGACGTACCAAACCAATGACAATGAGTATGGCGCTGAACTTCAAATTCTTATTATTATAACCAGGTATGGCAACAACACTGTCGCACTGTAAAAATTATTACACTTACTGTGTTTTATGATCGGACCGATTATTCGAAGGGCATCCAATATACCATGAAGGAAGGCACTGCTGCAGGCAGGCTGCTAATTAGACTATTGATAGACCAAAGGGGCGGTCTATTAGTTACAAATGTTGCTTGCTGAGACCACCGAGTAGGTGGCGCCCAGTAATTGGTGTTCGTGTAATGAAGTTTGCTCTGGGCACATAACCGCACAACCATCGCCAGTTCAACGGACCCTCCTAACTCGGTCCTCGCTGCGGAGCTTCCAGTGACGGTGGAGGCCATAGAAATGCTAACTTCGGCAAACACGGAGCAGCTGCGCGCCATTTGATTCCGGGAAGTGCATACGAACGGTTGTCAGGTCTCCAATTCCGCATTCTGAATAGTGTCCATTCAAGTGGTCGAGGCGTCACTGTGTGCAGAGCATTGCGTCGCTCTATAGGGAGCGAATTAATAACGGTGTCATAAATTGTTTGCCTGGATCTTGGAATGATTCATTAAACTAAAATCATGTGTCGTTCTTTCCTTCCGCTGTCTATGATGTGAGCTGCTATACCATTTTCAATTAAAATGTATTCAAGACATTAAACTTCGTCATTTTCCGTGTAGAATAAACAGAATCTTATTGTGTAGTGATGAGCATGCTTCCAATTAATAGCAGTAATTCCTACAGTCCCGACAAAGCCATGAATTTTAGAACTAGTAGACCGACTTGCTTAAGCATTTAGTACAGTTGTTACCGAAGTGTCTCAAACTGAGGAACATGGCAATTGATTTTTAAGGAAAATTGATGGTCTGTAAGTCCCAACTAGTCTACTTTCTAAAGTCAAGAATTCTTTGAAAAGTAAAAGATCGTAAGTCGTCTTCCATAAATGACGTGTTTTAGATTCTCTTCGATCAACAAATCGAAAACAAATTTGTTACACATTATGGAAAGATTACCTACCAGTCGTGAGCTTTTAACATGAAATTAGCAACGATCAGCCTATCCTGGAAGCAATGTGATCCAAATGTATATATGAAATGTTAGCATATGTCAAACTGGCATTTCTTACCACCCTTGAAAACTTTTGCGACTATAATGCGCACGAGGCTTCTCACATAGATTTAAAAATAAATTTACGCTTATTGAACTATATCAAAAGGTAAATGCTACGCAGTGTGTAGTTTCACACACACACACACACACACGCACACACACACACACACACACATACACCACGTTGGCTACCGTTCTGTATCTTACATTTTTCTCGTCTTACATCGTTCAGAAATATACCAATGTGGCTTTGCAATTTATGTTAGAGGCAGAGAAAAACCTAATGCTTCATTGTCACACTGATCTTTCTCAAATAGAAGTAATTACGATTTGAAGGAAACAAATAAAGAAACGTTTAACTGTAATTTTGCAGCATTATAAGAAAACTGAGTTGTACCTCTCTATTGACCATTATCTAACATAGCCGGCCGCGGTGGCCGAGGAGACTGAGGCGCTCCAGTCACGGTCTGCACGGCCACTACGGTCGGGGGTTCGAATCCCCCCTCGGGCATGGATATTTGTGCCGTCCTAGTTCGTAAGTAGTTCATAAGTAGTTTGTAAGTTTAGGGACTGATGACCCCGTAGTTAAGTCCCATAGACTTCACAAACATTTGAACATTTTTTTTTATCTAACATAAATTGCAGTTGTGCTTTCGTATACCGGTACTGAAACCAGCATATCTCTCGTATAGTAAGAATACTGGAAAACATCTCCTCTTTCCTTTACACTTGATCGTGGGTTTTCAACCCATTTTTGCACATTACTTTATTTGTAGTACCTACCCCAAAAAAGATTTATATCATCCATAAAACCAACGTTCTGTGGTATTATGAGCTGTGCTGTCTTAGTACAGTAATACATCTTCGATTTTATTGATATTAGACGCCAACAAAGTATTTGTCTTGTGTTAGACAATGAAAATCACTTCTCTTTGGGTAATCTGATTACGAGCTAAGTAAGTGTACTTAGGCTATCATGAATTCCTGCATAAAATGAAGCGTGCTTTCTACGTGGCATGCAGCTCAAGAGATCATTTAACTGCTGCTAGTCTAATTCACCCCATACTTCAGTGAATGTGACTCTCGTAGACTTCGGGAACCTGGAATATACCCAACTGCAATATGGAACAAATAAAGGCACTCACACAACTCTTTTACGTTTATCCACCTTTATGATTTAGGGTATCTTCGGGAATATGGAAGAATAATCGTGGCTGTGCAATTCACTCGGGAGTTCGGGAGCTGTCATCCATAAACATACCGTACATCCTTCCCCTCTTACCCCTCCTCCGAAGATTGCGACGGACTGGACGACGTCATTTCTATATTGTGGTCTTTGAACTTGCCCGTCTAGAACATCACAGATCCGTACCCTTCCTGCAGTCAAATGTTTGTCAAGCTTAATGGTCATCAGTCCCTAAACTTACAAACCACTTTTGAACTACTTTATACTAAAGACGACCCAAACAGCCATGCTCGAAGGGGGACTCTAACCCCCGACAGGAAACGGCCTCGCGCATCGTAGCATAGCGCCTCAATGCGATCGGCCGAACTGCCGCGGCCTTCCTGTAGTCAATCGATGGTGTGCCTATGGCGTACAACATTATCAAATTCCCTCCATACGTATTCGTCGACGGTCATTTTGTTTCAGATAAGAGGCATTCATCAATGACGAGAACTTTCTGGCAATATTCTATAGTAGGCCTTACGCTACAGGTGATTCTGGACTAACGTGTATGAACTTGCGTCCTCCCCCGTCCCCGTCCCCCCACCCTTATCGTACAGCACTGTTTATGGCTTCAAGGGCTGTGGTTCTCTTTGGACGTCTAGAATACAGAGCAGTTATGGAATGTATATCGAACAGTGTGAGTTTTGAAACATGCCTGTAAGTGGCCTACAAAAATGTGTTACCATGATGACATCAGTGATGCGTGAAACAACTTCAGAGAAGCTCTCCTAATCAGTTCCTTCTCTCACATTCAACCTCGGAAACCTGGACAACCCGGTAGACGATTGGGCATTAGAAGCACACTGAGAACGGCACGGTAGACGAGAGCAGTAGAAATAGTTCTCCGTAAAATATGAGATTAAGCGCAAGGGCAACATGACAACTTGGAAAAACTAATTTTTGCCAATGACTGAAGAGGGAAACCGGAATGCAATCGTGAAAAATAAGCGAAGAAATAACGATACGAACAGGATTATCAAATTTGGGACCTGGAATATAACTATCCCGCTGCAATGTGGATCAAAGATAAGCGTGGTTGAGGAAGTATTTGAGACCTAGAATTTATATTTAAAAAAGCAAGATAGAGTGGCATAAATGGGGTGGGGATTATAAAACCAGTTAACAAATCTGAAGACCTGAAGTTGACAGGTCAAGTCAAGTTGATATAAGAATCTTGAGAAAACTAAAAATTTCTTTTTTATAAAAATTGTATGGTCGGGAAACAATAGTAATTTATACGCGTACTACGATGTACACCCTACAAGATATAAACATACTTGATACAAAACCTTTTTTCTCTTAGGAAAACAGGTTAAGCATATGCTTGAAAACAATTACTCAATTGCACAAAATTTAATATGAAACTCGATTGGATGCTAGAAAGTGATCAAAAAGTGAAAAAAGAAAAAATTTGGTTGCTAAGGCCACGGTTAAAAATTAACCAACTGAACATAAGGTTATTACAGTTACAAGGCAACAAAATATAACACAAGACACCACGTGACAAAATGTAACTTTTGAGATGTCACAATTAAATAAGTTCACAATATAGAAATGTACATTATGCAAACGGGCATTTAAAGTTCGGCGATGCCTTCAGAAGACCTGCCCCAACGACAACATATCAGTGCAACATCGAAACACATTGCAGATGGTTAGTAGCAACAATTAAATAATAAAATGCATTAAATCCAATAAGGAAAGGTGAGAGACGGTAGCCAGCTATTCTTAGTAAGATGACTGGTAACATTTAACTTAAAATACATTAAAAAAAAAAAAAAAAAAAAAAAAAAAAAAAACAACACGAGAGTGAGAGCTTTGAAGGTTGAAGGGCGGCAGTTATCATGAAATTCCAAATTGAAACTGCCAAAAATACACCCACTCCCGAGGCAACAATCCATAGAGTGGCAGAAAGAACACTGCCACAAAATACGTCCGCGCCCAGGGCAGGTAATTGACACCCGAACGACTACAAAGCAGATAAATATCCTGGTTACGCTAAAAGAAATTACTCAACAGAGACAACAGGGCGCTCGTAGATTCCGTGACGCAGTAGCAAACGTTATAACACAATGCCGAGACAGAAGTTAGACAAAGATGGCAACCATAGCACAGGGAGCAACAAGATATCTTTACACATAAAGTGGCGTGTCCGTCTGTTTGTGTTTGTTCGTGTGTGTGTATTGCATACAGATCTACATTTTTATTCTGATCTTTATGAAATTTTGCAGACGTAAGCTTAAATCCATCAGGACGATCGCCGTAAGTGTAAGGATCACGTACAACATATAGTTCACGAGATATGACGTCATAATGAGATGCTGGAAGAACTGCTCCAATACGCAACAATGTTGCACATTTCCTACTAAAACGCTGCAACGATATCAATCAAATCTGGTACGCTTATTCCTTACCAGTTGTTTAATGTTACGAACCATATACAACACATGGTTCAGGAGATATAACAATAGGTGTTGCAAGAAACTGCCACATAATGTGACGAGAATTTATGAATATAGTATATGTGAACTAAATGGCTTAGCGACTTGCAACGAACATTTCAAAGTTCTGTTGAACTTTTTTTCGCTGCTAACCACAGTAAAATGACGAAAGCAGAAACGTTTCTTGCTTACTACTTTTCCGCTGTGAATGGACTGAAACTAAGACATTCGGCATGACGTTAAAATTTATAATTTCTATACTACGCAATGTAGCCGCAGGACATTTTACACACAGTATACACACATACAGATGAATGTATCTTCGAAATGGTATCACAGTACGACACGTAGTTCATGAGATATGTGCACATAAACAGTAACGGTCTTGGAAAACAGCCCCGTCATGTTCAAAGTTTTAATCTTTACTTCTTTACTGCTAATAGTATTCCCAAGTAATTTTACTGACATGGAGGACTTCTACAAATGAATATATACCTGAAAAATTATACAATTGTTCAACATATAACTCAATAAATATGAGGTCGTAAGAATTTTATATGTCATTTGTATTTTGAAGACTATCTGTATTTGTTCCGTTACTGCATTTATAATCTCGTACATTATGCAAGACAGCCTCATTTCTTATATGTTCTCCGGTGAATGTTGCATGTGTGTAGAAAAAAGGAGATGGACATAAAGAGAAGGGATAGGAGAAGTACTAACTCAAGGTAGGAATAAATGAATAAATACCCGTATACAGGGTGTCCAGAAAAGGACTCCCTGATTTCAAAATTAAATATCTCGAAAACAAAGATCGGTACAGGAATGCAGTAAACGGTATGTTTACTGCGAAAGCTGTAAGAAGTTTATACAGCAGTTTAAAATAATCCCCACTGGTATGCCCTCGGTGGCAGCAGGCAAAACCGCAATCCATCCTAAAAAGCAATGAAACTTTACTTGCGTGAACAGTAAGCACAGAAGTCAATCTAAAAAAGATTGTCGTGAGAAGTACAAACGGATGCGCTCATCAAAGGAATGCGACTTAAATAGAAGTGACAAGGTAGATGTGGTAATATAACTAAGTATAATAAGGAGGGGAAGATGTTTTAAAAGGTACGTTTCATCAACAAACATCCAAGGCAGTCTACCCAGCCCTAGCAATGGTTTGACGTCGAACAGGGAGGACGGGCTGGATCAGAACCAGGAGCCACCACGGCTCAGTATTGTTAGATGGACTGGAATTAGCCACCCTCTAACAGATCGGATGGAAGTTTATTTTAAAATACATTTTCGCTGAGAGATATCGCGACCAGAAAATATGTATATCTCATTCTTTATTAACTTTAATGCCTTGTCAGCAGACTAAACCAAATCTTGTTCCGTGCCGGAAACGTCCATATACCTGCGGATGAGTAAATGCTGGGGTATCTGAGCTACCTCACAGTTCACATCCGAAGAAAATTCACACTTCACCAAGTTGCTTCAGCATCTCGAAACTCTAGATCTCAATCCACTCAGTGTCCATCATGAAGCCTATATTTGTTCATGTTCGCATCCTAGTTCCGCCTTGAACTCGAAATTAAAAACTGTTTGAACAGACTCTTACCGTAGATCTACATGAGATGATTTAGTCAGCATGCTCAAAGGTTTAGATCTCTGAATAAAACTCTTTCGTGACTTCAGTAGTGACTGTACATAGTGTGCTTAGTTTTTATTAACTGTTTTATCGTGTCCTTCCCTCCTACCACGCTGTGCCTTACGTATGGTGGCGTAGCTCCGTTTAATGTTTGGTGGTCATGAAATGGTGTACGTCGCAGGCATTCAGTGTGCAATGTGCTTATTTAGCACTTGAGGAGGCTTTTTATTCTGTTTCCCTAAATCACCTGCCACAGCAGTTGTTGCCAGGACTTCCGGTTAAGCTCGCCAAATTTATCCTGGCCATTTGCTAATGATACAGTACCTTTGACTGATCCTTCCCTTCACCACCTATCAGTGTTAACTAAAGGTGATACGTCAGTTTAGATTTATTCCTAGGTAAGTTGGATTACCATAATGTTCATGATTCCTGCCTTGCATACTATATTAATTTGTCTGCTTGTTCCCCAGATCCGAATGTTTGTCTGCTTGTTCCCCAGATCCAGATGCGTTTTAATATAAAAAAGGAACAACTTCCTGATGTTCTGCAAAACTTATTTATTAGTCACAACCGTCTTTCGGCTTCTTAGGCCATCATCAGGTGACAAATGACTGTAGTACACATGTTTTCAAAGACGTTAAGATTTACAAAGCTGTTATCACAGACAATCGATATTTCACAGGAAAGTTCATCCCAAGTACTTATTTATGAAAGTTATTAAAATTTATATAAAAATATAATAAGTGTGTATAAAGAATCAAAACTAATATGACTACTTTTGTTGAAAAGGAAGGTTGAAAAGAAAACTTATTTCAGTAGAGGTGTAGAGGGTAACTGGATCTGATCGTTTAATACTAAACTGGCATCCTGAGCCAAATGTTTTATTGATTTCGAATATTTCCAGTAGTGTCATCTTTATGCTTTTCTTGAGGGGATGTAGGATCTCACAGTTTACTCATACTCATGGCCTTCTCTGAGCAGAGGTTGAATCTGTCTTTTTTAACGTCCAGCTTCTCTCATGTTCTGATAAGCTAATAGCTACAGCTGCCAGACTGACCAACAACAGTTTCCCACAATGTTTGCATGTGATCTTGTATACACCACTCTGCGATAAGGGTTGAATATTGTCCTTACTATTGAATAAATACTTCGAAATGTTGTTTGTATTGTAAAATGCAGGCCTGTAATTTCGAGATTTTAACTTTCTACCAATTTGATCTGAAATTTTGCCTAAATATGTGATGACACACCAGTTTTTCTGACTACTGACGTGTTCTTGTTGGCCACCATATAAAAATGTTCTGATTTTTCCCATTTCCTTCTTATTCAGTATACTGTCAATAAGGGCAGGGTTGTGGCAATTACTGGATGCTATATATTTGATTGTTTGTAATTCTGATTCAACTGCAGAATCAGATCGCGTAGGCATCTGTTAAATTAACGTATGGTGGCGAATTACAGTGACGATAATATTATCAGTACTTTCTCGCAATAGCGAATTTCTTTTAGCGTCACTGTGTAAGGTATAGATGTTCTACTGAATGGTAACGTATGAAAATTATGCCGGTCGGGACTCGAACCCGGGTTTCCCGCTTTTTGCGAGTGGTCGCCTTAACCACTAGGCTTGCCGAACACGACTCCAGAACCGTCCCTGGCACAAATTTTCATTTGTCACCATTTGTTAGAACATCAAAATGTTCAAATGTTTGTAATTCTATCGGACCAAACTGCGTGGTCATCAGTCCGTACCTTACAAACTACTTAAACCTAGGTAAACTGACCTAAGGACAAACACACACACCCATGCCCCAGGGAGGACTCGAAGCTCTACGGCGAGCAACCGCGCGCTTCGCAGCGAGACGCTTTAGACCGCTCGGCTACTCCACCGCGGCTGTAGAACATCTATACCTTATACAGTGACGCTAAAAGAAATTCGCTATTGCGAGAAAATATTGATAATATTATCATCACTGTAATTCTTCACAATACAGTAATTTAAATGTTCAAATATTAAGGGACTTAACTCTGGGTTCATCAGTTACTAAACTTACAAATTACTTACGAGCTACCTTATACTAAAGACAGCACAAACATCCATGCCTGTAGGGGGGGGGGGGGGGGCGATTCGGACCCTCGACCGAAACGGCCGTGCAGACTGTGACTGCGCGCCGCAGACCGCTCGCCCACTGCGGCCTACCGCTTCACAAGCAGTTTATAGTGCTTTACTATGTCACAACCATCAGATAAGACTATGAAAATTGGCCCAGTTTTGGTCTAGTAGCCAAAATGAGACAAAGGATTACTACGGCGTATAAAGAGAAACCCTAGGGAATATTGCAATGAAATGTAGAAATGATATGGACACAGTTTTAGAATATCTGAATAAATCAATACTGATAATACAGGCAATTTACTCGTGTTTGGGGTAGACGACCTTCTTTTATATTTACTTTAATACTATCCCAGAGTCGCAAAAAAAAAAAAAAAAAAAAAAAAAAAAGCAAAGGGCCGCGCGTGCGGGAGTAGGCGAGCAGTTTTCTGGAGCGCCACGTTGCGGATCGCGTGGCTCTCGCGTTGGATGTTCGAATCCTCCCTCGGGCATGAATGTTTCTGTCGTCATTAGTTAAGTTAGTTCGTAAGTAGTTTGTAAATTTAGGGAATGATGACACCGCACTTAAGTCCCATAATCTTTACAAACATTCTTTTGGTAGCAAAATTTTTATATTTGCTTGATTTGACGAAAGGTTTCTGCGAGCTTAAGTACCATCCTCTGGTCTATGGGAAACGGAAGTACAATGTATACTGATGTTTAAAATATAACATTAATAACCACGTTTCCCATATCAATCACGTACCTGTTATCTTGCAGAATGTATGACTACAGAAGTGCTCGTATTCCAGTTGTTGTCAGTGCAAATGGTGAGTAAAGTATAAAATCTATAAAATATATTCAACTTAAATACACTATCATATCCACAAATAAAAATCACCATTACATATTTGCTGTAATTCATGAGACTGGCTAACGGTCGTGCAATTGTAGCAAAGATATTTCCATTTGCCGCTTGACTGTGCTATTTTACGTCATCATATCTTAAAAAACCCTCGAAATGTTGCCCGCTTCTTCTTAAAAAGTTAATACCCTTTTTCATAGCGACGTACTTTAAAATCCTGCATTACTTCTCTTTTTAACAAGAAAACTGCTGAAAGTTAAGCTTTTACTTATATACTTCCAAGATAAATTCACTGTCGTAAAAGAACAAAAACTGCCACAGAATTACTTACTAATGCACGTTTCCATCACGGTCGTCAATATTTATAAGTAAGTCTTAAAGCATTTAACATACTATTGAATAAAGAGTGTCAGAAATAAATTTGCTTATATTATGAGTAAAACTATGCCTAAAAATCAGTATATACTTAATATCTAAAAATAATTACGTTTAACCTACACGTTATCGTAAAAAATAGACGAAGGATAACAAAGGTCTAAGTGAACGGCATAGGAGGTATCAGTTCTTCCTCGACATGGGTGTGTGTACTGTTCTCAGCTTATTAAGTAGTTTTTACATCTAGAGACCACCGACCGAAGCAGTGTAATCCCTTAGGTTTGCAAACATTTGGACACTTGTGCAAAATAAATTCGCAGTTGGACATTTGAGCAAAATAAATTACAGTACGCTGTCCTGTCATATAGGTGAGGATTTCACAATACTTCTTTTCAAATAAATATAAAAATCGATGTTCGGTGGGCGATCCGAAAATCAGCCAGAAATAGTAATCTGAGCAGTACAGAGGCAGCAAATCATTGTATCTTAAAGGCTGTAAAACGAGCGGAAGTATTGATGAAAGTATTTATAGTGAGCTATTAGTCCCAAAATGTTATGTAGCCTATAGGTTACAGTAACGTTGATTCAGTTCGTTTGCCTTACAAAAATGTATAACATTTCTTCCAACACTTCTATAATTCTGGTGCCCCCTAAACTCTACGTTTGGGGCATCTAGAACCACCCCTCCCCTCCCTCCAAGTTTGTATTATTTTAGGAAGTATTATACATTATATATACATCTTGTTTATTAATTGAAAATCCGAGAGGAATATCAATAATGGAGGATAGGTAACAACTCACCGTAAAGAGGCTCGCTGAGCTGCTATAAACACGAAAATAGATAATCACATGCACACAACTTAAATTTTCGGCCATGGTCTTCGTCAGAGAAAGAAACACATACATTCACGCAATCACTCAGACAACTTTACACACACAACTATTTTCGTGTTTGTCAGTATCTCAGCGAGCCTCTTTACGGTGAGTTGTTACCTATTCTCCATTATTGAGATTGTTATTTATTAAATGTATTATTATTATTTTGTTATTTTGTGTCTGAAATGTTTTAAAACATAATGAAACTACAGGAAAACCAAAAGTGTACCGTAATACAGGTCAGTGGCATTTTGTTTCGGAAGTTACACTTCTAAGGTAAATAAAACGTAGGGAGTCAACGACTGTATTCTCAGAGGCCTGCAGTTGCGTACTTCGTCACTAAGAGAGAATCGAGCTGCGAGTCGCTGGTTTTGTGCAGTGGCCAGTGTCCTCTAGTTGCTGGGACTCATCTGGCATTCCCTGTGTGGCACATGTGTGGCGGTGTCCGTAGCAGAGCCTACAAGAGCGCGAACGCGCTCGCTTATATACAGACACAGACGTCGGCTCTGCAGAGGTAGGCAAGCAGCGTGTGCGCCCACTCACTGGCCAGGAAGCCACCGACCACCTTGCAGGACTAACGGGTATTTACTCGCGTATACAAACGGCTTCACTTACCTGAAGGCAGATCATCGACAGCAGCTATCGTATTTCTAGGTAATATACGTACCGAAAATAAATTTGAAAAAAGCGTGACACGGCATGAATGAATTATCTGAAAAGTACAGAAGTCGGTTGATTCACAAATTGAATCAATGAACAGTTCGTAGATTCACCTCTCGCCCTTGCTGTTGTTCGTTATGTCATTGATTAATATCCTCCTGATAAATGTCACGAAACATTATACTCGACTGGTTGGTCAGTCCGTCTAAAACCCCAGCCGGTTGGAGGACTCTGCTCATACAGCTCCAAACATTCTCCATTGGGGTGAGATCTACATCTACATCTACATCTACATGGGATACTCTGCAAATCACATTTAAGTGCCTGGCAGAGGGTTCATCGAACCACAATTATACTATTTATCTCCCATTCCATTCTCGAATAGCGCGCGGGAAGAAAGAACACCTGAATCTCTCTGTTCGAGCTCGGATTTCTCTTATTTTATTCTGATGATCATTTCTACCTATGTAAGTGGGAGTCAACAATATATTTTCGCATTCGGAGGAGAATGTTGGCGATTGGAGTTTCGCAAGTAACCCACGCCTCAGCGACAAGCGCCGTTGTTGTAATGATTCCCATCCCAGATCCTGTATCATTTCCGTAACGCTGTCTCCCCTGTATCGTGACAATACGAAACGAGCTGCCCTTCTTTGGACACTTTCGATGTCCTCCGTCAAACCCACCTGATAAGGATCCCACACTGGGCTGCAATACTCCAAAAATGGACGGACAAGCGCAGTGTATGCAGTTTCTTTAGTAGTTCTGTTGCATCTTTTAAGGATTCTGCCAATAAAACGCAGTCTCTGGTTCGCCTTTCCCACGATATTATCTACGTGTTCTTTCCAGTTTAAGTCTGAAGTAATAGTGATTCCTAGGTATTTTGTGGAGTTTACGGCCTTCACATTTGATTGATTTATGTTGTAAACAAAGTTTAACGGATTTCTTTTCGTACTCATGTGGACGACTTCACACTTCTCATTATTTAGAGTCAATTGCCAATTTTTACACCATACTGATATCTTATTCAGATCGTTCTGAAGTTGGTTTTGATCTTCAGATGATTTTACTAGACGGTAAATGACGGCGTCATCTGCAAACAACCTAAGAGAGCTACTTAGATTTTCCCCTAAATCGTTTATGTAAATAAGGAATAGCAGAGGACCAATAACACTACCTTGTGGAACGCCCGATATCACCTCTGTTTTAGTCGATGCCTTACCATCGATTACTACGAACTGTGTCCTCTCTGACAAGAAATCCCCTATCCAATTGCAAATTTGGGGCGATATACCATAACCACGCAATTTGATTAAAAGCCGTTTGTGAGGTACGGTGTCAAAAGCTTTCTGGAAATCAAGAAATACGGAATCGATTTGCGAACCTTTGTCGATAGCACCCATCACTTCGTGTGAATATAGAGCTAGTTGTGTTTCGCATGAACGATATTTTCTAAATCCGTGTTGACCTTGGGTCAATAGATCGTTCTGTTCGAGATAATTCATAATATTTGAATACAGGATATGTTCCAAAACCCTGCTGCAAATTGACGTCAATGAAATAGGCCTGTAGTTTAGTGGGCTACTCCTACTGCCTTTCTTGAATATAGGTGTGACCTGTGCAACTTTCCAATCTTTTGGTACAGATCCTTCTATGAGAGAGCGGTTGTATATGACTGTTAAATAAGGAGCTATCGCTTCAGCATAATCAGATAGAAATCTAATGGGTATACAATCCGGACCAGAAGACTTGTTCTTATTAAGTGATTTTAGTTGCTGCACTACTCCGATGATATCTACTTCTATGTTACTCATTACGGCATCTGTTCGTGGAGATGGCCGAGATAAGGCGAATATTCCGAGTTAGGGTGTGGCAATCATGACGACAAACAGCAGAAAGTCTCGACAGCTGTGGGTGAGCATCACCTTCATGAAATATAAGCCCAGGATGGCTTGCCTTTAAGAGTAACAAATTTGGGAGTAGATTATCATCGACATACCACTCTGCTGTAGCATTGTGAGGGAAAGATGGCAGGATGATTAGAGTTTACGGTCCCGTCGATACTAATTTAGAGTGGAATGACATTCCGAACCCTTATTTCTGGCCATTAGATTGCATGTGTCTATCCAAGCTGGCCCGAGCGTCTTTCAGTAGGCTTCCGCTGGGGCTCAATGGAAACTGGGGCTCACCACTGGAGGGAATTTTCATAAGATTCAAGGCCATATGTGACTGACACCACTAAAGTCTGGTATAGAATTCAGTATTCTCATTTTTGTGAGCCGCCTAATAACGCCCCACATGGTCACTGAAGCACTACTAGCTCGAAGGATCGATGACAATGATGTATCTGGAGTTGTATGCGCATCTCCCAAGATTGCTTATCCTTCCATTCTGTCACCTCTGTAGATCTACCGATTCCTTCTTCACGTTTTATTTGCCCGTTCCAGCCATCATCATCATCTCCTAGTATCGCTCTTAATGAAATATAAGGCGATTACTTCTTCGAGCCTAACTATACATCCTCTCTCAAATGGTGACATTGGCGTACACCGTTCACGCACTTATCTGTAAAGCATAGTGTGATTTCTCGACCGTAAAGTTTGCTTAGACACCCCACTTGATGTTTACTGTGAAGATATTTCTTGTTCATAGTTAACAGCTCAAAAGTTTTTATTTATGATGAAACCAGCTAGTCTGTTTCCTTAATGATATTTCTGCAACATCTAATATCGGACATCAGTCTTCCGAAGATTCAGCTATTTATCATTTTATAGTCTTCATTCCACCTTACATTATAAATAACTTCTTTGTACTCTTAAATTCATTTCAAAGTTTTATTCCATCTTTTTAGAACGCTAAGTATCGAATATTAACAGACTTTCCACTATGAAGACAAATGTAAAAGTGATAATACAGGATACTCTTACAGAACACATAATAAACAATTGTTTATGGCGGTATGGAGCATCAAGGTGCTTCCTAGAGCTTCTTAAATGTAGTAGCTCAAACTCTTTGCGTTTCCCCGTAATCTGCAAAGGCAGAGTTCCCTGGGCAGTTTCTGGCATTAAAGAATTCAATATCCTATAAATAAATGATTTTATTATTTTTATTTGACTATGAGACATGTAGTGAACCTTGTTAAACTTCGTTAGTTACTGTACAACTCAGCAGAGGGAATGAAATTCCCAAAGAATTTCAAATCACATGTTTAAATATTTGTAAAGGTAAGGCACCAAACTGCTCAGGTCATCAGTCCCTAGACTTACAAACTACTTACACTATCTTTTACTAAGGACAAGACACACATACATACACACACCCACACACCCACACTGACACACAAGCGTATGCTCGAGGGAGGATATTCGACGAGAGCGTCTACGCGATTCGTAACGTAACACCCCAGACTACACGATCATTCCGCGAAATGTAGTCATTTATGTTGTGTTAAATATTCTTGTCAGTTGCGAGATTAAACAACATTGCAGCATAACACATTTATCCGTCGCACACACAAAGATTACAATTTTGCGTTATCGGTTGATAAGTGTATTAATCTCAACTTGTTAACAGTTTTGTGACCCTTACGAGATGCGTCACGTTGGAACGAGTTAAACAAACATAGTTTGAATGAATTTTCACTCCTCATCGGAGTGTGTCTTGATACGTAATTTCCTGACAAATAAAATTTGTATGCACGGTCCATACTTGACCTTGGGGCTGGACTATCTGGATTGCTCGTACACGCAGAAATGATAGCAGTGAACTGAACTGGAGATAACAATGGATTTAATGTCGATCTGGTTACGAATAGATAATACCATCGGGCACAGTGCAGTACAGTACAATGGAAGTACAGGAATTGTGGACTAAATTTAAATGCATTGTAAATCAAGGGTTAGAAAAATATGTGCGTGTAAAGTCGATTAAGAAAGAAAAAGATCCTCCGTGGTAAAATAATAATGTTAGAAAGCTGCCAAGAAAGCAAATACTGTTACACTTTCTGTTCAAAAAAGAACGCGCAAATGATGACAGGAAAAGTTAATAGAGATTCTAGCGTCTATAAAACATCGATGCGCGAAGCATACAATAATTACCAAAGCCATACCTTAGCAAAAGATCTTTCCGAAAACCCGAAAAAATTCTCGTCCAATGTCAAATCGATAAGCGGGTCAAAGCCCACTTTTCAGTCTCTCGTTGATCATTCCGCGACAGTAATAGAAAATATCAAACAGAAAGCTGAAATTCTAAATTTAACCTTTAAGAAATATTTCACGCAGGAGGACCGCACAAATGTACAATAATCTGATCAACGCACTAACTCCCAAAAGAAGGACATAGTAATAAGAATTTTAGGTGTAGAGAAGCAGCTGACAGAGCTAAATACAAAAAAGTCTTCTGGTCCAGATGGAATACCTGATCGGTTTTACAAAGAGTATTCTGCTGCATTGGCCCTTTGTTTAACTTGCATTTATCGCGAATCTTTCATTCAGCGCAACGTTACTAGTAATTGTGCTGTTTCAGGCGTTACCGACGTAATATATTCTTGCAAGGTTCACAGTAGTTACGTCGGATGGTATTGTAATACTCGCACAATATTTCAGCAAGACAGTAGCTCGCCATCTTCAAGTGCTACTGACGTTGTTACTGCGCTGCTCGCCAATATATATGCTGCCTTGTTGCAAAGCCGGCCGCGGTGGCCAAGCGGTCTGCATCAGTCACGTTCTGCATAGCCACTACGGTCGGGGGTTCGAATCCCCCTCGGGTATGGATATTTGTGCCGTCCTTAGTATTAGCTAGTTGGTAAGTAATTTGTAAGTTTAGGGACTGATGACCCCGTAGTTAAGTCCCATAAGCTCTACAAACATTTGAACATTTGAAACTTGTTGCAAAGGTGCTGGTGTGACGTCATCGTAGACCAAAACATTGACAGCCACATACCCTAGCAATTGTTAAAAAGCGCAGGTTACTCCCGTTTTTAAGAATGGTGAAAAAACTGACCCACATAAATGCAGACCAATATCTTTGACATCAGTTTCCTGTAGAATTTTGGAGCATATTCTCCGTTTGAATATAATAAATTTCCTTGAGACGGAAAATCAGCACGGTCTTAGGAAACATCGTTCATGTGATATTCATTTTGCTCTTTTCTCACATGCCATCTTGCGAGACATGGATGAATAGCAACAGACACATTGTGTTTTTCTCGATTTCAAAAAGGCGTTTGACGCGGTGCCACACTGCAGACTGCTAACGAAGATACGAGCATATGGAAAAGGTTGACAGATCTGTGACTGACTGGAAGACTTCCTAAGTAATACAACGCAGTACGTTGTTCTCGACGGTGAGTGTTCATCAGAGACGTGTGTATTGTCAGGCGTGTCCCAGGGAGTGTGACAGGAGCGCTATAATTATCTATCTATATAAGTGATCTGCTGGTCAGAGTAACTTGTAATTTGCTGCTGTTTGCTGATGATACTGTGGTGTATGGGAGGGTGTCGTCTTTAAGTGACTGTAATAGCGTACAGGATGACTTAGACAAAATTTCTAGTTGGTGTGAAGATTGGCAGCTAGCTCTCAATGTAGAAAAATGTAAGGTGATGCGCATAGGTAAGAAGAACAATCCCATAATGTTCGAATACAGCATTAGTAGTCAGCTTCTTGTTGTAGTTCCACCGTTCTAATATCTAGGCGTAACATTGCAGAGAGATATGAAATGGAACGAACATGTAAGAACAGTTATGAGTAAGGCGGACAGCCGACTTCGGTTTATTGGGAGAATTTTGAGAAGATGCACTTCATCTGTAACGGAGACCACGTATAAAACGCTTGTACGACCACGTCTTGAGTATTTGTCAAGTGTTTGGGACCCGCAGCAGACCAGTTTAAAGGAAGGCATAGAAGCAGTTCAGAGGCGAGCAGCTAGGTTACTTGCTGGTAGGTTCGACCAATACACGAGAGAGGGAAATGCTCTGGGAACTCAAATGGGGATCGCTGATGGAATGACGACATTTTCTAGAAATTCTCTTGAATAAATTTAGAGGGTCGGAATCTGAATCTGAGTGTAGAACGATCTTCCTACCGCCTACCTACATTTCGCGTAATGATCGCAAAGACAAGCGAAATTAGTGCTAGTCCGGAGGAATATGGACATTCTTTTTTCCTATTTCTATTTGGGAGTGGAATAGGAAAGGAAATGCCTAGTAGTGGTATAGTGTACGCTCCGCCACGCACCCTTACGGTGTATTGCGGAGTATGTATGTAGATGTGATGTGAGTTCACGAAAGATAGCACCTGGAAGATGGTGATGGTACGTGATGGAGTTCTAACAGCCCTAGTGTAAACTGTAGTCGCAGGTCTTTGTAGATACCCGTAGACACGGAGATTAGCGTCTGTCAATGCTGGAATATGGTCAGCATTGGTAAGTGAACAGATGGACCAATGGCGAGGTCGACTCAAGCGGTCCGGAGTTACTCCCTCCGAAGAGTTCTTTCTCGGAAGCCATGTACCAATCAAAGAACTGCCGATGTGGAGGAATACGGTACGGACCATTGCTGTTCAACGGATATAGTTCCACAGTACCAGAGACGTGTCCACAATATCTAAGATAGCATAGTTGTATGTCTCAAGATATGCATATTGGAATTCAAATTGACTACATTGTTTAAAACCATTCTGTTCCCAAAATACGTAAAGTAAGGAGCCTGGAGTCGAAGAGATCGGATTTACGTTGTGAAAGAAATGCTCATAACTTGAGTGAATGACATTTCCGAACAGTGATAGCTTTTAATTTATCTCTGTAACTAAATTTTACTGGGCGGTAATTTCACGTTTGTTTCATTCCTTTCTTTTGTGTAGGACTGTTTTTAAAGACTTCAAAAATATTTTAAGAAATTAACCTGTATTTAGAGATTTTTGTTGAAATTGATGTAAGGAACATCTGAATGGGGAAATCAATTTTACTTTGTTTAATATCAATAAGCGGATGCTGATGCAATTGATTCTAAGTTTGGTAAAAAATGCAGTTCATGTAACTAACTTTATTTGTGTCTTTCATTTTTCGTTTAAGCTCTCATATAACCTCCCTTTCCTGTTCAGTCCTGATAACTTCATTTTTACGTTTATTTCTATTAAGAGTTAAAAATGTTTAAATATTTGTAGAGCTTATGGGACTTAACAACGGGGTCATCCGTTCCCAAACTTACAAACTACTTATGAACTAGCTAACACTAAGGACGACACAAATATCCATGCCCGAGGGGGTGGATTCGAACCAAATCAAATGTTTGTTTAGTCTATGGGACTTAACTACGGGGTCATCAGTCCCTAAACTTACAAACTACTTATGAACTACTTACGAACTAGGACGGCACAAATATCCATGCCCGAGGGGGGATTCGAACCCCCGACCGTAGTGGCCGTGCGAAAGGGGTTGGTGCGCCGCAGACCGCTCGGCCACCGCGGCCGGCCAATTAAGAGTAATCACGGTCTTAGTGACACTGTGAGTTTCGGCCAGAACTAAAAAAAAATTAAGTTTTCTCATGAAACAACGCAGATGTTTGCGAGTTCGGTCACACTCCTCGATAAAAATCAAGTTAATCTGTATTGACGCCATCGTTCATCAAGGTACTGACGCAAATCACTACCACTTTCGAATTATACAATAGTTTATATAAGTATCACATATATTGGGACTACTTTAAGCCATTCTTAAGTACTGAGCAATAAGGAATGATATAATAAATAGGACTTACAAAGCAAATATGCGATTCAAGAAAATTAACATGCCAGAACATTAGTTTGCCGTCGAGAAACGTCATTAATAAAAAAAAAAAAGGGCAAATACTTTGTCAACGTTAGCACGTCACTTAGAAGAAAACATACTGATGCAATGAAGCATAGTTGTGGACTACAGGACAGCAGCTGTTACATACCAAAGATGACCTATATGCATCGAAACTGTCAATGGTGACCTACGATAAGGAAAAAGAAAAAAATGCTTTTTAGGATCGACAAGAAACTACAACAAAGGCTAATACAAAAGACTGGCGCAGAGGATAAGTGGATGTGGGAAGGGAGAGCATACGAAATCATCACGATAGTGATAGGCAGTGTGTGGAACAAATAGGGAGAAATTTTAATGTCAGATTTATAGAGCACAATATTAGAGAGAGTGGGTGATGTACTGAACCCAGCACCTCAAGATTGAACAGCATTCGTTGAATATCTAAGCTTGAAGGTAATTCACTCTGAAAACAAAAGATGGTTGCTATCTAACTTGGGGGTGGGGGCAAAATCGATACCGTTTGTGCTTTAAGGGATGATTCGAACAACGTACTGAATGAGCAGACACGTCTAAAAGAGACAGTCACTGGGTGCACTTCTGTAATTCCTTCCTCAATAAGTAGTGACTTTTCTCTAGTTTTAAATAGTAACGTCAGGTTTTATTATCGCCGACTAACCTTCATAAGATCGCAATTTTTTTATCATACTTGAGCTCGCGGGGTGGTTAGTAGTCGCACTTCAAGCTGTTCATCATTTCAATGATTGATTTATTTACTTACTATTATTATTTATTTATTTAAACATCAATAACATCTGAGGTTTTGATTGTTAGGTTGTTAAATGGGTTAGTACACTGCGTTTAGAATGAACCCCTTTCATTCGTAATGATTAAAACTGATCACTTTGCTTAGCTCTTCACTGAATCACAGACAAACAAACCGACTTCTTCCTCGGGTTCGTCCATATAATTCTCGGAATCACTGTCATGTACGTCATCGTCAATAATTGCAGGTTCAAAGTCCTGATCTCCTTCATTGTCGAATGTATATTCCTTCCTTTAATTTTCCAGATCTTCTATCCCTTGAAGAATACGATAAGATCACAGGAGTCATGTGTCTATCCCCTCATGATATAAATAAAATAAAGGTGTTTCTTTTTTACGTACTGCTTTAAAACTGGCTCTAAAATAGCATATCAATGAGTGTTAAATCCGTAAAAATGCGAACTGTTTGGAAATTTATTCCTATACATACTTATATACCTGCCCATCATCTGCTAATATTGGGGTTGAAAGTATTTAAAGTTGTACTTACAATTTCCTTATAAATGTAAATGAAACTCACACTTACGATCGGGTGGCCGCGGGTAGCCGTTGACTCTAAGTTTGCCAATCTCAAACACGTACTGAGACACGTTAATGGTACGTACGTGTAAGTACACATCGCCGTCTAGCGTAGAAATGTCTACCGCCTTCTCACGGGAGAGTTTCGTTTTAAACTGTAATATACATCAGGTTGGATATCTGCACCTGAATGATCGCATGATTGTTAACTTAGGGGTGTATTCCATATGCAACCGTGGTTTTACGACAGGCATAATTGTTCAGCTCTTAGAACAGTAATACCGCAGTTCACCTTTGACAGTTTCGATAAATACGGTTTATCTGTGGCATGTGAGAGTTGCTATACTGTACTTCACAATTGTGCATCATTGCATCAGTGCGATTTCTTCTAAACGACGTCGGTAAAGCATATAAGCGGCATATATTTTATTTATAATTTTGCCTAATGGCAGACTAATTATTTATTTAAAAAATTTTCAAATGTAATAAAAGTTTTTCACTTGGAAGAGGACCATCCATTAACATTAAGCTCGACGTCCGTGCACCACCCCCGGGAGAGAGAGGAGGAATGGCATTGAAATATTAAATAGCAACCCATATTATTTATTGCAGATTTGGATTCTCGGTGAAAGAATCTGTAACTTTTTACATTCTTGATAGTGTTGCAATTCGCAAAAAAAAAAAAAAAAAAAATAAATAAATAAATAAATTAGTAGGATGTGATTCTTCAGTTTCTCCCGGCGTATTTGACAATCAAAATATCCACGGGTGTACTGCCGGTCTATAGTGTCCAACGGACACAATATTTCGGCGATCATACATGTCGCCATCATCAGGTGAACTGACGGACTGAGCTCCTGGAAACGCGCCGGCACGGAGATCCGCACGCTACGGCTGCTCGAAGGGGCGCGGACCGCGGAGGGGTCGCTCCGCGGGCCGAGGGTATTTAAATGACCCGCTACCGGGCTAGAACCCAGTTCCCTTCGAGCAGCCGTAGCGTGCGGATCTCCGTGCCGGCGCGTTTCCAGGAGCTCAGTCCGTCAGTTCACCTGATGATGGTGACATGTATGACCGCAGAAATATTGTGCCCGTTGGACACTATAGACCGGTAGTACACCCGTGGATATTTTGAAATTAGTAGGAGTTTGTTGAGAAACGATAATATTTCGAAACAACAGAAATCGGACTCCTTCTCTAGGGTCAACACCGACTTCCAACAAACAATTGGACACTACTGCAACAAGTAGTGGCTGAAGGAACTTTTCTATTACGGAATACGTTAGCATACCTTCTTCAGCATTTCTATGACTCTAAAGTACGAAGTAATTATATATACTGTCTCTGTAACATTGAATATCGTGGAAAAATTGCATACAGATTTGCTCAGTCGGAATCTCGGAAATACAATAAACAGTCTGACCGTATACTGAGGGCATGATCACAGTATGTGCAATCGATTATGAGAGGTATCACATGATAGTACGATCAGCTATATCAAAAAAGGTATTACCATTTTATACAAAATTTCAACCTTTTTTCCGATTACACCACCATTATCATAAAATGGGAAAAATTGTTTCTTACAAAAGTTACATATTTTTTCATGTAGAATCCAAATATGCTATAAAATGCGGGTTCGTTTTTAATATATCAAAGTAATCGCCTAGGGGTAGTGCAGGGAATTCTAGCTTTTATGTTAACTGATGTGAATAATTTTTATTGCAACTTTTTTTCAATTCAAATTCAAATGTTTGTAGAATCTATGGGACTTAACTACGGGGTCATCAGTCCCTAAACTTACAAACTACTTATGAACTAGCTACAACTAAGGACGGCACAAATATCCATGCCCGAGGGGGGATTCGAACCCCCGACCGTAGTGGCCGTGCAGACCGTGACTGAATCGCCTCAGTCCCCTCGGCCACCGCGGCCGGCTTTTTTCAATTCTTTTTGTATTTCCCCTAATGTTTCGGAAAAGAGTTTTCAGCGCCTCACCCTCTGCAAATATCCCTGACACCTAATGCCTACGATACGTACAATTCTTGAAATGTTTTAAAATAAAGTATTAACGGGAAGTAATGCAAGATAGCACTTCATTTGCTCTGGCTGAGATTTATATGTACCATAATATTCACAGTGGAGAATTGTGCATAGCAATTTGACATTTACGTAACAGATAGGGTTGGTAAATCTTTGCTTTGAATATAACATTGGTTTTTATAACATCTTCTTCTGCATCTCTGAGTATTGCAACATCAGTTACGAGATGTGGAAAGTGACGACTCACATTGGCTAGAAGCCAAGTTACTTAATGTGTCTTCTACAACAATCACTACTCCACTGGGCCTGCTGGCACAACGAACGCAATGATGTAAATCGACTAAAATTTAAAGACCTTCATCTTTGCAAATATTTTAATTTTTTAGGGTGTTCGCCTTTACTGGGCATTATCAGTACGTTTGAGATATTGTTTTAACATTAGTTCATCTTAAAAACCTCTGTGCCATTCCCCGTGTATCGCTTTTATTGTAAAAAATAACATTGATTCCATAGTATCCGTCAAGACCTCAAACATGGCTGTAGTAATGTACACGATAGTTCTTATTACTCCATATTCATCTTACTCTTCGCATTCTGCATGATTCATATTGGAACAACTAAAGGTAAACATTACAAAACAAAATACTGGAAATGGGTATATCGTCACGTTGAAACGGAAGCAGGCTTGACTTCGAAGGCAACTGAACACAGCACTTATACTGAAAGCAAGTTTATTACGAACTTAACAATCACGCAGCACTTACTGCCTCTCGGGCATAATGTGACAGAAATTAGAACAGTTAACATAAGAAACATGTAGAATTTATAAGTGAATATAAGAAAGATGTAGAACATTCTGGAATTGTTAATGTTAGAAATAAATAAATATTTGCCGGTGGGCGGGGTTGAACCGGCGACCGTAACTCCGCAGTCGCTGACGCTATCCCCTGCACCACGCCGGTAGTCGGTGTACGTGGTCTCCCGCCGCATTGCTCCCTCTCCTGGAAAAACAGCGACCCGCTGTTATGATCCCTGTGGAACCAGCTGCAGTGTCCTGGATCTTGACCTTGTCATGGATTCTCTGTATGGCAGTTCAAGAGAATCCTTCCCTTCTCCACGATTATCGACGACAGACGTTCCTGTCGTGGCTTCATAAGAACTTTGTCGTCCTCAGAGTCCTTGAACAAGAAGCCATTGTCGCCTACCTGCTCTTCAGGATCGTAGTAAGGCTTCATGCGCAGAACGTGAACAATGTCTCTTCGAATTTGTCGTTTCGACGGCGGCTCATAATCCTCAACTTCGTATGTGACGTGTGACAGCCGGCGTATGACACGATACGGACCAAAGTATCGCTTCAATAACTTTGCTGACAGTCCAACCTTCCGTACAGGGGTAAAAATCCATACCAAATCTCCTGGGCTGTACACAACAGGTCGGTGCTTGTCGTTATACCGCTGACGGTCCTTCTCCTGGGCGTCCAGTGTCCGTATGTGAGCCGGCTGTCTTGCTTCTTCTACCCTGGTGATTATCTGTTTATCATAGTCATCCTGAGTGTCGTCCGGTTGGAACAGGAACAGCGTATTCATTGTCGTCTCAGCTTCACGGCCACGGAGAAGAAAAAAAAAAAGGCGTGAAACCTATGGTGTCTTGTCTTGCTCAACATCGACGTACATCGACATCGCATCGGCTAAAGTCTTGTTGAAACGTTCAGTAAGACCATTTGTCTGAGGATGGTATGCAGTTGACTTTCTGTGGTCAATGTCGCACTGTGACATTACCACTGATACTAGTTTTGAGTGGAATACTTTTCCACGAGCAGATATCAGCACACGTGGTGCTCCATGCTTCAAAATAACGTCTTCTACAAGGAATTTTGCGATCTCTGAAGCTTCTGGAGTCGGCAAAGGTGTGGTGACAGCGTAGCGTGTGAGGTAGTCAGTGCAGACTATTATCCTTCGGTTACCGGTTGTAGACTTCGGGAACCGCCCTAAAAGATCGATCCCAACTCGATGTAAAGGAGCTGCAGCCGTCGGAATCGGTACGAGATGCCCTGGAGGTAATTGCGGCACATGCTTCCGTCGCTGGCACTCTTTACAGTGTCTTACATAGTGCTGGACAGATCGGTAGAGAGCTTTCCAGTAATACCTGCGTCTGATTCTGTCTAGGGTCTTCACGAATCCCAGATGACCGGATATTGGAGCATCGTGGAAATATTGAAGGATAGCTGGCTGGAGATGAGCTGGAACGACCAGTAGCCATTTGGAGCCCAATGGATCTTAGTTGCTCTTACACAATGTTCAGTTTATAAGTTGGAACTCTCCATTGGTCGGTTCTCCTTTCTCCAAGGCCTCTATCGTTTTTAATAGTGCTGGATCTTCACTCTGTTCAGCTGTAACGTCATCTAATTCAGTGAGGGCTGAAATTTCATTCATGCTGTTGTGTTCCAGCAGTGGATTCCTCAAAAGGCAGTCGGCATCCTTGTGTTTGCGCCCGTTCTTGAATACCACTGTGACATCGTACTATTGGAGTCTTAGTGCCCTTCTTGCTAGTCGACCTTATGGATCCTTCAAGCTAGTCAGCCAACACAAAGAATGGTGGTCTGTCACGACGGTGAATGGTTTGCCGAATAAATACGGCCGGAACTTGTTGATAGCCCAGATAACTGCGAGACATTCTTTCTCAGTTGTAGAGTATTTAATCTCGGACTTTGAGAGTACTCTTGAGGCATAGGCTATCACTTTTTCAGCACCTTCCTGAATTTGTACAAGTACTGCATCAATCCCATAACCACTGGCTTCTGTGTGAAGTTCCGTTTCCGCATTGTCGTCGTACTGGTGCGGAAGTTAGAGCCTCCTTATGTGCCCGGAAAGCTCTTTATTTAGTCTCAAGCCAGTAAAACTTAGCGTCTCCCTGCAGAAGTTCCTGTAATGGATGTGCCTTGTTATTAAATCCTTTTATGAAACGTCGATTGTATGAGCACAGTCCGAGAAAACTTCTCACATCACGAAAGTGTGAAAGTGTTGAGGAGTTGGAAATTCTGTGACTTCCTTACTTCATCTGGATCAGGATGGACACAATCTCCGTTGACTAGGTGCCCCAGGATTTTTATCTCTTTGTCACTTCTTTGGAATGAGGTGGACACCTGCAGCCGGAACACACGTCAACACAGTTTACAGTCGACTCAGATGTTCTTCAAATGTTTTTTGAGAAAACGACAATATCATCTAAGTAGCAAAGACACGTCGTCCACTGCAAGTGGACGTCGTGTCGAAGCAAGTTGTCCATCATACGTTCGAATGTGGCCGGAGCATTACATAATCCAAATGGCATTACTTTAAATTCATAGAGGCAGTCAGGTGTAATAAAAGCCGTCTTATCCCTGTCAGCTTCGTCAGCTTCGATTTGACAGTAACCTGTCTGCATGTCCATAGTTGAGAAGTATGTAGCTTCTTTCAAGCAGTCTAAGGGGTCGTCATCTCTCTTTGTGATTTTGTTCAGCCGCCGATAGTCGACACAGAATCGCCACGTGCCATCCTTCTTCTTTACAAGGACCACCGGAGACGACCAAGGACTCTCCGAGGGTTGAATAATGTCATCGTGCAACGTCTTCTCCACTTCCTCCCGAATTAATCTTCTTTCGCCTGGAGACACTCTATACGAACGCTGGCTAATTGGTGGATGATCCCCGGTATTTATACGGTGCCTTATCGTGGACTGTTTAGTCTGACTTTTCCCCTGCTGAGGTATGAATGCACCCGAAAATTGACTTAGTATAGCTGACACCAACTGGCGTTGTTCCTTGGTCAGTCCGGGCCCTATTGGTGGTTCCACGTTTGTTTCCTCCAGCGTGTTGTCTGTTCTAACAGCAGAGCATGGGTCTTCGTTGATGACGTTGAGCCCACCGTCCTGGATTGGTTCAGCTGTCCCGATACACATTCACTTGGGGACAAGTTGCGACTGCTCGTGACAATTAGTGATCCAAATCTCTCCTCGACCTCCGGTAATGCTTATGATAGCCGCTGGTTTGTAAATGTCTTTGGTGAGCCTGATACGTTTTACTATCAACAAGTACTTCACAGTTTAATCGCTCATCTGTGTTTGTGACTACAACTCTTCTCATCGTCAACGGCGGGATCGTCACATTGTCAATTGTCAACGGCAAATAACATACCAGAAAATTCTGTATTACTTGTATCCGTCGGAACAACGTCTTCCATTTGCAGCTCAGATGATAGCTTGGGATGCCTGAAGGAAGTACCATCCTAGGATACCATTGTGAGTACATTCTGTTAACACGACAAATTCAAACGGCTGAGTCCTGTTGTTGATTGTTATTCCTGCGACACAAGTTCCTGCTGACTGGACGTACTTTCCACTCGCGACCTTCAGCACAGTTGCCCCCGTATCACGGAATATTGTCTTCTTTAGTGTGCGGCGGTAATTATCCGACAATGCATAGAAAGACGCTCCTGAATCAACAAGTGCCCGGACAGGTTGGCCGTCGATTATGACGTCGATGAGATTTCCCGACATCTTAGCGACTGCCGTCCATGGAGGATTTTCATCTGTGGCGGCCTCACCTCCGTAGATGATCGCTTAGTTTTCCTGGGAGCGGCTGCTAGGGGAGCGGCTGGTACCTCTTTAAGGCGACGGTGAACGGCAGCGGCGCGTCGGGGAGCGACCTCGTCTAGGGTACGGCGATGGGCTTCTTCCCATAGGTCGACTGAACTCATCAGCAGGTGATTGCCTGGGATAGAAGTGGTCTGATGGCTGACGTCTTGCGGCTAAATAATGGTCGAATACTCGCCTTCTCTCTCTGCAGTAGCTACATGTCCTGGGCGCCCACAGTGGAAACACAGTGGTGTGTTGTCTTCTGTCCTCCAGACGTCGGTTCTTCTGCGGGACGTCATGGTTTCCGTGGAAGTTGGTTGTGACCGCATCGGCCGGTTCATGGGCTGCCGTTTGGCGGCTGCAGCGTAAGTCATAGCAGGGCGACGCCATTCTTCACATCGGGTGCGTCTGACGGGGCAAACAGGAACTAATGTCTGAAGTACCTCTTCCTCAGCGGCATCGGCTCCCTCGTCGCTTATAGGGCTTACATCCATGGCCATAATCTGATGCTGGCTCGGTCTAATAGTCCCGGCTGCCGTAAATTGTTGTAATTGTTCCCTCACAATTTGTCGTATGAGAAAGGCGAAGTCATGCTGGTCTTCCACGACGTCCATAGGGACTACATTCGGGAGTCTGTCATACTTCTTTCGTCCAACCCTCCTTTGTTGCATCTCTTCAATACGCTGGCACCACTTGATTGACTCTTCCGTAGTAGCGACGTCTTTTATCAGAAAGGCTTGGTACATGTCTTCTGCTGTACCCTTCATCAGGTGCTTGATTTTGTCGGCCTCAGTCATATTCGGATTCACTACGTCAAAAAATTCTGTATGTACGACTGTGTCGGCCCGGTTCTTCAGTTGTTCTTCCGCCGAGCGGATATGTCGCTGGCGGTCTCCAAACGTCTTCTTAAGTTCCTCCTGGAAAGTCTCCCAGTCATTCAACTTGTCTTCGTTGTTTTCAAACCATTGCTGAGTTGTTCTGTCCTGGTAGAAGTAAACGTTGGCCAAGCACACCTGTTGTACTTGGCGACTCTAAGCACTCTCGTTTTAAGCCTACACATGGTACTGAAGTACATGGAATTTTTAAAATGGACAGTCTACAGTTAAGTAAATGACAAGCACACAAAAGCTAGATCACTGTTATAGCAATTAAGTCGTTCAACACATTTATAAATAAACATCATTCACTTCTAATGGACACTATGGTTTCAAGAATTGTGGTCTGATTAGGTATGAAAGTAGTGACACAAACTATTCTTTCAGTGAACTATGGAAAAATAATAAATTTGGATTGTTCTGAATTGCTTTCAAAGGTGGTAATCTAAAAACTTTGTGCACCAAGTTAAGGGAAACAAGATTTTGTCCTATTGCTGAAATCTTTAAGATCAAATTTCTGAAATTTATCTCTTCAAATAATATTTCGTAATGAACTGGTATGACTGTTAAGGGGTTTGACCAAAGGCCACTAGAAATTTTCACAGATAATGTGTACACTTTAGGGGAGAGAATTAACTTTTGTTCACAATGTCACTGTTGTTCACAAACCAGTTTAGCAGTATCAAAAACAATGTGCACACACCTTACCTTGTTGAACGGCTCTAGTCATAAGTTACAGTAATGAATTCATTACAATGAATGATAATATACTCTCCTTTTGTTTTATAATAACTATTAGTGCCAGCAGTATAATTTTTGGTAGCAAGAAACTTTGTATGTTAAACTATTGAAATTAGCTAAACGCTTATTATTACTGAAATTATTTTTAACCAACAGCTAAAACAAACTGTGCCAACACTATAATAATGACATCAAATGGCAACTGGCTGCTGTACAAAAGTTATGATGTAACTGTCTCTATAGCCACACTTTGTAAAATGATCTATAGCCACACTTTGTAAAATGAATAAAATTTCATACTAAATTAAATAAATGACACTAATTTAAAAAGAATACCAATGGCACTATTTGAAATCACTTTTCCGTTTTTAAAAATAGGACACTCGGAATAGTATTCACTAGGAAAAGACCCTGTCTAGGAACAATGATTAGGATAAATCAGAGTGCTTAACACAAATTTGAGGTCAGTGCAGATAATTATTAGTTCATTGGTTCATTATGTTACATGCTAAGAAAAACTTTACTTGTTTGCCATGTAGTGATGGTGGTGGAGACGTCGAAGTTTCTGATCGTAAGAAACTTTTGGCGGTAAGCGTGGCCTGCTTCCATAATAGCTTTGAACTCACAAAACTTCTTCTTGGCGTTGAAAAAATACATTTATGAGCTCCATATTAAACGGCCAGCTTAAATAGGACAACTCCGGTGACATCAAAGGCAAACTTGCGGTTACTTCCAGAGATATATGCCTCAACAACACACAGTTCGTCACGTTGCCCAGAATTCGACTCCTCTTTTTTCACGTACAGACCACGCTGCTCGAAGATTCTCCCGCCAGTTCCCACCTTTTACTTCGCGCGCACAAACAGTTCCCTTTCCTACAAGCGCAATACAGGTTTTGAATATATCTAATTTTAAAAGTTTAACTCCCTGTGCATGAACCAGCGAATTATAAAGCTTGTTAAAAATTATTTAAAAACATTGTCATAATATACCTTTTCATAATATTAATATTACAAATGTAAGTAATAATTCCCTTTACAAAATCTTTACATTATATACATGGCCACAAAGATCTTAATACAGATATTACATTATATCCATATATTATATTCATAATCGGTCCTTCTACCAACGAATACATAAAAGCAATAAACAGTAATAGGTAGAAGAAGTATAGTGTTACAACTACCTATTTATTTTAATCGCTCTCCAATGTCCTTTGCTGTCTCTGACATAATTTCAATGTCATCAGCAAAACGCAAAGTTTTTATTCCCTCTCCTTGGATATTAATCCCCTCTCCAAATTTCTCCTTGCATTCATTCACAGTTTTCGCATTGTACAGACTGAACATGATTGGGGAAAGGCTACAACCGTCTTACTTCCTTCCCAACCACTGCACCCCTTTCATGCCCTTGGACTCCAGTAACTGATATCTGGTTTCTTAAGTTAAATATATTTGTCCTCTCCCTACATTTTATCCCTGATACATTCAGAATCTGAAAAACTGTATTCCAGTCAACATTGGCAAAACTTTCTCCAGATCCACAAATGTTATCTTCTAAGATAAGTCTTAATGTGAGTATTGCCTCCCGTGTTCCTACGTTTCTTCTAAATCCAAACTGATATTCCCCATGGTTGGATTCCACCAGTTTTTCACTCGTCTGTAAATAATTCGTGTTAGTATTTTACAAGCACGACTTGTTACACTGATAGTTTTGTAATTTTCACATTTGTCTGCAATTTCGTTTTTGGGAATTGTATTCACTGTATTCTTCATCAAGCCTGAGGGTATTTCCCCTGTCTCACAGATGGTGCATACCAGGTGGAACAATTTCACCATGACTGGCTCTCCTAACGATAATAGCAGTTCAGATGGACCATCATCTACTCCAGGAGTCTTGTTTCTAGTCAAATCTATTAGTGTCCAGTCGAATTCTTCTCGCAGTACCGTATCCCCTGTCTCATCTTTCTCTACATCGTCTTCTATAGATGAAAGTGTATTTCCTTTGTACAGTCTTTCTCTATATTCCTTCCACCTTTCAGCTTTCCCTTCGTTGCTTAGTACTTGTTTCCCATCTGAAGCTTGATATTCATACCACTGCTTTTCTTGTCTCCAAATGTATCTTTTATTTTCCTATAGGTGGTATTTATCTTTCGCTAGTTATACGTTCTTCTACGGTCTTGCGTTTCTCCTCAAGCCACTCCTACTTAGTAAGTCGGAACTTCATGTCAACCTCATTTTGTACTCACTTTTGCCTGCTTCACTTGATTCTTTTTTAAATTTTCTTTTTTCGTCAGTTAAGTTCAGTATCTCCTGTGTTATCAAAGGATTTCTTTTAGAACTTGTCCTGCCTAACTGATCCTCTGCGGCCTTCACTACTCTATCCCTGTGAGCTACCCATTCTTCTTCTGCTGTATTGCTTTCCTCCGTTTCAGCCAATCCTTGCCTAATGCTTCTTCTGAGACTCTCAACTATATTTAGTTCCTTCCTTTGTCTAGGTTCCATTTCCTTGATTTTCTACCTTTTTGCAGTCTCTGAAGTTTTCATCTATAGTTCATAACCAATACGTTAGAGAGTATATCTGTCCCTAGAGATGTCTTACTGTTTAAAACCTGGTTTCTAAACCTTTGCCTTGCCGTTTTAAAGTGAATATGGTACTTCCCACTGTCTCCTGGTCTCTTCCAGGTATACAACCTTCTTTCCTGATGATTAAACCATGTGTGATGATTAAATTGTGCTCTACAAAATTCTACCATGCGATTTCCTCTTTCCTTCCCATTCCTACTACCAAGGTTCAGTTCCCCATCACAATTAAATTTTCTGCTCCTTCAACGGTCTGAATAATTTCTTTTATCTCCTCATACATGTCTTCAATCTCATCATCGGCAGAGCAAGTTGCATATCAACTTGTACTACTGTGCTCTGTGTTGGCTTCGTGTCAATCTTTGCTTCAGTAATACGTTCACTATGCTGCTCATAGTAACTTACCTGCAGTCTTATTTTCTTATTCGATATCAGAACTAATCCTGCGTTACCATCAAATGATTTTGTATTTATAACCCTATACTTATCCGACCAAAAATACTGTTTAGCCCAGCACCGAACTTCACTAATCTCCCCCCCCCCCCCCGCCCCATATCTAACTTAAACGTCTTCATTTCTCTTTTCAAATTTTCTAACTTATGTACCCGATTGCGGATTAGAATATTCCACGCACCGATCCGTAGACTACCTGTTTTGTTTTTCTTATACCAAGTGTTTGATATAATTACATTATATTCCGTGCAAAATTCCACCAGACGACTTCCTTTTTCATTCCTTTTTCTACTGAATTACAGTTCCCCATCACATCCAAGTTTCCCTCTTCCTTAAATAGCTGAATAATTTCCTTTACCTACTATTAAACTTTACCGATATTCTGATCAGCGGCAGAGCTAGTTGGCTTATAAGCTTGTACTACTGTGTCGCTGTAGGTTTGTGTCTTTCTTGACTACGATAATGCTAACTATATGTTGTTCACAGAAGTTTACTCGCATTCCTGTTTTCTTATGCACCTACTATTGCAAGATCCCCAACGTTTATTTATAACACTGTACTAATCTGACCAGAATTCCAGTTCATCTTCACACCGAACATCACAAATACCCACTATACCTAACTTCAAATATTTAAGGCGTCTTACATTCCATGCTCCATGGAATGCCCGGACTGTCTTTCCTGATGATTGCCCGGAGATCTAAATAGGGAATTATTTTACCTCCGGAATATTTCATGCCAGAGAATGTCATCGTCATATATTTATAAAATAGAGATGCACGAAATCGGGAGAAGTAACAACTGTAGATTCCTCTTGTTTTCTGCTTTTGGCAGTAAATGTCTGACAAATCCAATTAAGGTTATGTTACAAGGCCACATCAGTGAACCATCCATTGTCCATACAATTTCTGTTATGACTGCTGCCCCTCTTCAGGAACGACAGGTTGTCAGGGCTTGTCACGCCTCCACTGTGGTTGCTCCTATGGTTTGGTAATCTCTGTCATTAACGCACAAAACCAGCCCACATCGACAATGACTATGGTCCATGGGAGTAGGATTTTACATACGAAAATCGCTTCTTCAGGAGTAGTGTGTTTATTGCTACCAACCTGTAGCATAAGTGAGTTGGCTGGAATGTTCTTGTTGTGCGCTTCAATCCGTAGACGGGTTTGCTACAGCCATCTATACTGCTCTATCCTGAGAAAGAATCTCCTCATAAGAAGAGGAACCGAAATCCATTTGAATCTGTTTACTGTATTCGCCTCTTGGTCCCCCTCTGCGATTTTTACCCCACACACTTCCATCCAACGGTAAATTCATGATTCCTTGATGTCTAAGGATGTGTCCTGCCAATCGATCCCTTCTTTTAGTCAAGGTGTGCAAAACTTCCTTTCCATTGCAATTCGGTTCATTACCTGCTCATTAGTCACACGATCCATCCACTTAATCTTCAGTATTCTTCTTTGCACCACATTTAAAAAGCCTCTAACATGTCCGATCTATTTATCGTCCATGTCTCATGCTCGTACAAGGCAACGCTCCACATAAATGCCTTCAGGAAACTTCCATACTATTAAACTAATTAAATGTCAACAAATTTCTCTTTTTCAAAAACGCTTATCTTACCACTACTATTATTTTATATCTTCTGTACTGCGACCATCATTTGTTATTTTACTGCCCAAGTAACAAAACTCATCTACAAACTTTATCTTTTCATGACCTAATCTAATTCCTTCACTGTCGCCTGATTTTATTCGACTGCATTGCATTACCCTTCTTTTTCTTCTGTTAATGTTCATTTTATCCGCTCCTTTCAACATAATGCCCATTCCGTTCAATTGCTCTACCAGATCCTTTGCTGCCGCTGACAGAATTACAATGTCATCGGCAAAATGCAATGTTTTTATTTCCTTCTCTAATTTTTTCTTTGATTTCTTTCTCAGTCTGCATAATCTCATTCCTAGTGTTGTTCCTGGACAACAACGTATTAAAAGTTGATTTATACCGTATTTTGTGGATCAGTCCTTAAGGTTGCATTTTCGTTGATGAGCAACATGCTTCTAGTACGACATTTTGCTGCTTGGTACGGCGTGTAGCCACTTCTGAGGCATTAGTCTGTCCATCTTCGAGGTTGTGTTGCTTTGCCGTCTGTACGTGGCTGACAGTGTGAGCGTGAGTGTGGTTCCTTTCATTACGTTCCAGCAGTGAATTGTCTTGTCTCTGGTGCTTTGGCGAAGATTAAGGTAGCATTACCGATCTGACAGTGTTAACCGTCAACAAAATAACGTCTAAGTAGTAAAATACCTTGTGCATGAAATACATGGCATAAAAATCAATAATTACATCTAAACTTAGAAACACATTTTGATGTTTACTGCACTGCATTAATACAGAAAACACTGAATTTTAATTTTCCCTAAAGGTGATTTGAAAATGTGGGACTGAAAGGTTAATGTACAAATTGAGTAACATTTGAGAGAGGCTACCAACGTGTTTTACTCCCTTCCCAAACACCATGTCCCTTCCATGCCCTTCAACTCTTATAACTGCTGTCTGGTTTTTGTGCGAGTTGTAAATAACGTTCCGTTCCCTCTATTTTTACCCCTGCCGACTTCAGAATTTCATAGAGTGTATTCCAATCAACGTTGTCAAAAGCTTTCTCTAAATTTACAAACGCAAGAAATGTAGGTTGGCCTCTTCTTT
This sequence comes from Locusta migratoria, assembly GCA_026315105.1. NCBI lineage: Eukaryota > Metazoa > Arthropoda > Insecta > Orthoptera > Acrididae > Locusta > Locusta migratoria. The sequence continues at coordinate 809,689,318 of CM048744.1, read as the reverse complement.
ATATTATGAGTCGTAAAGGGAGTACTGCCTCTCTTTTACTCACATTTCTCCTGAATCGAAACTGATCTTCCCCGAGGTCAGCTTCTACCAGCTTTCCCATTCTTCTGTACATAATTCGTGTTAAAATTCTGCAACCATGACTTTTAAACTGATAGTTCTGTAATTTTTGTCTGCTTCCTCCTTTTTTTTTTTTTTTTTTTTTTTTTTTTTTTTTTTTTTTTTTTTTTTTTTTGGAATGGGGATTATTACATTTTTCTTAAATTCTAATGGTATTTCGCCCGTATCATGCATATTACGCACCAGGTAAAATAGTTTTGCTGTGGGTGGCTCTCCCAGGGACTTCAGTTTCTCTACGGTAATGTCGTCTACTCCAGGGCCCTTGTTCCGACTTACTTGTTTCAGGGTTCCGTCATATTGTTTTCTCAGTATAGTATTTTCTATTTCATCGCCAGCTACTTCCCTTCCTACAATATTGTTTCTCAGTTCGTTTCCTTTGTAGAACCCCTCTATATACCCTTTCAGCCTCTCAACTTTCCCTTCTTTGATGAGAACTGGTCTTCCATCTCAGTTACTGATATTAATAGAGCTGTTTTTCTTGTCTCCAAATGTCCCTTTTATTTTTCTGTAGGCGGTATCTATTTTTATTCTAGTTATACATTCTTCTACAGACTTGCATTTAACTCCCAGACACTCCTACTCAGCCATTCTGCATTTCCTGTCAATCTCATTTCTTAGTCTTCTGTCTTCTTATTTTGGCGCACTGAAGTGGCCGAGCGTTCCAAGGGGCCTAGCTATGGAGCGCGCCGCCTCTCGTCGTCGGAGGTTCGAGTCCTCCCTGGGGTATGGGTGTATTTGTCGTCGTTATCATAAGTTAGTTTAAATATTAGCCTAGGGACTGATAACGAGACTAGTTAAGTGCTATAGATTTACAAGCGTTTGAACATTCTTTGTACTCCATTTCACCTGTTTCTTTTTACTGCATTTTTACATCTTCCCCTTTCATCATTTAAATTTAGTGTTTTCTGTAATATAAAAGAAGCATTTTAGTTCTTACCTTTCTAATTATTTGGTTCTCTGCTGCCTTCATTTTATCTCACAAATCAACCAATTCCTCTTCTATTTTTCCCAGTTTCTGTCAATTGTTGCCTAACGCTCCCTCTGAAATTCTCAAAAACTTCAGGTTCCTTCAATTTATCCAGCTCCCTTCTCCTTATTTCCCTATCTTTTTGCAGTTTGTTTCAGTTTTAGTCTACAGTTTATGACCAATAACAGAGTCTAAAGCTAGCTATATCTGGCTGGAATATATGAATGTAATACTAAATTTGTGTAGTTACTCTTGACAGTCAAGTCACCTTCATATAGCTTCAGGTTTTACACACTGTTTGTGCTTTTCATTTCAAGTTAAACTGTATTTTTATAGTTCATTTTAGAGTAACTGTGATATGGTATATGAAATCTACGTGTGCTTTCTTATATGAGAATCAATCATTCCATATGAAATTTATTATTCTAGTACTTCACTGATAATTATATCTCTCTGAAGAGCAGTGATTTGAAATGTTATTTTTTTCAGGTTATTGTCCTTGTGTTTTCATTTTCGAAGCAGCTTTTGATGATGTAATCTAATCCACCATTCTATGAATCTAAAATACCGCGAAATCTATCTGAAAGATCCTTGCTTTAAATTTTCTTCAGAGAAAGAATAAAAACATTTTGTATAAGCAGGACGGGATCTTAATTTTCGTCCCAATTACGAGACAAAACACTAATATTTGGTTAACTGATCAGTTGGTATACAAAAGCCATACCACAGGGGGTTTCTTTACGTTCTCCCTCCTTTGGACCAGTGAACGACGGCGCGTCAATGTCAACTGCGGGACGTCTCTGGTATTGACAAGAGCACCTCGTAAACCAAACTGCTGCTAAAGAGCTTGGAGGTAAAACTTTCATAAATCGTGTTACAGCCTTTGGAGTGTCCTTTATAAAAGATTTCCTTCATCGTGAAACCTTCATAAAAAGTAGCTGCGTCGTTCTTCGTGACAGAATATTGGTTAATTCTGAAACAGGATTTTTCCTTGTATGCCCTCTGGTAATCCCAAGCCAAGAAATTTCTGTAACTGGAACCAACATTTCTTGTTAGGATTTTATTCCTTTTAATTCTTTTCACTATTTCTTTGCCGCTTAATTTTACCTGAGTGACTTCATTGTAAGCCTTTTCTCTTGAGCTGTTCCTTTTTGCACTCACGAATGTACAGGGACATTAATTAAAAAGCATTTTAAAATATGGATGATTTTATTAAGGGCCGTAAAATTTTTATCCAGTGTATTCAAATCATTAGTGCATTTTCCCGTTACACCTTTTTTGTAGGTGCCCGCCACACTTTCCTGGCTCAAAATATCTTTCTTTGAGGAATGGTATCTTGGAATGTTGGACAAAAAGTCAGGTTAAACATTATACATCACTTACCATTCACATTTTAAGTCAGTTTTCATACTGTTTTCACGTCTATTATAATACCAAAATTAGAATTACAAGACCAAATATTAGTTAAAAATAGATTTTTGAAGTTATAGGTTCAATCGTTAGTCAGAAAATGACATCAGGTGACAGTGAAAGATCCCTTTTGTTTCGTAAGCTAGTCTCGTACAATATATTGAAGATAATTTAATACTGTTATTAATGTAAAGCACTTGATACTCACCCGTAAAGAAACTATGTCAATGGATTAGTAGAAAGAAAAAGATTCTAAGCAAGTGTTAAACATTGGAATACGTGGAAGGCCATGATTCCTTCACGCCTTGATTATACACAAGGTATAGGTTTCAGTAATAAAACATAAAGAGACGTTCCTACCTCGATCCCTTCGGATGTTATCGAAAAACATTCAGGAAATTGTTAACTTTGTAATAACAGAAAATAGTACACATTAGTATCCTCCTGACCAGATCTTCAATAAAGGAAGTCCGGCCTTAGCTAACTACAACCATTGTTCCATATATAACGGGTATGAATGGTAGAAGCAGGCGCCTTTGCTGCTATATAGAGGGGAAATCTGAGAACGAACATCACGGGTGTTAGTGCAGGCAGGAAGTTTGTGTCTCCGATGTTGATCTTCCGATAATCTGACAGACTAATATGCGAAGGCTAACAGTTCCTGCAATCATCGAACATATGTAATCACTTAGCTTTGACGCAATCCCATCTTCAAACCGAATGGTTTAGCATTCTGTACCAACATTTCCACTACCATTCTGTCTCACATTGGGGCGAAACCATCATCATGCCTGGAATGCACATATCACATGGAAAGATATTATTTGACCAACTTTTCTTGCCACTTTACACCACCCTAAGCAAACAACCCTTTGATAGGATGTCAATTAGTCCCCTAAGACGCATTGTATGGAAAATATTGGACAATAGGCAATAACGAGAACTAAGAATTTCACAGACCTTCAGAAAGACATACTTCAGAGCCAAAAGTGGGTCAATAGCACCGAGCTTATTTTAATGTACTGGCATTTAATGAGCACAAAGATGTATTATTATTCACGCTGATGGTGCTGCAGCTGATAATGGATCACAAAAGTTTGCCGCTAGAGGTGAAACTAACATTGACGATCAAATTAGTGACCTACTGTACATCAATTAATAATTGAAAATGAAATTGAACAAATGCCATAGAAGGAGAATGGAAGAGAAAAGAGAGTAGTTCCATCAATACACGTAAGCTAGGTCAGCCCGTTTCTCCAGTCACAACTGTACCAAAATGAAACACCAAATATACGTAGGAAAGCACTTGCAACCACTATCCTAAATAATTCTCCCTGTAAATATTCGTTAACGCATTCCATAGAAAGAAAGGGAACATGAACAGCAAAGAGATATACCTGAAAACAAAAGGCATGTAGGATCAACGATACCTAAAAAAACTTCAAATAGACTCTTTGATAAAATGAGAAGAAATGTCTGCCTCTAGATAAACAACTACTGTCATTCTTTCCAGTTAGTTGTTACACAAAAGCAGCCGATCATAGTAACAGGAACCGTAGACAGAGGGACGTGGTAATCACAGCAAAGCCTCTGCTTGAACACTTTTCTTGCATGCGACGGTAGCTGCAGTGCGGTGTTTGGCGAGACATTTTGTAAAGGTGATTTGGGATACATACTATGTATTGACGCAAAATGTCTCCAGCAGATAATATGAATTTATACAATTGTAAATGATCAGCCAGAGTGTTAAAAGCCGGTCAATGCAGTAATGAATGTGTCCACTGCGGATTGAAATGCTACGAGAAAGCATGCCAGTGACCGTAAATGGACCATCACACTGCAACATGATTAATAAGTAGTACTTTTGAAGAAAAGGCTCAGACATCTCACTCCTATGGAAACCGCCATTTTTTTTTTCAATAGTGCAGATATCTGATTTGTTAAGCTTCACAACTCTCCAATTCATCCCACCTATACCCTCCCATCCGATCCCTTTATTTTTGTCTGTTTAATTAGATATAGTAGTGTTCCAGGTTTCCAACATTTATTTTATATTTCTTAGATTTTGTGTCAACTTGTGTTTATAACAACTCTCAAATTTGTGATTATTGTTTAATTTCATTCACTGTAGTCATTGTTGCCATGAAATTGTTATATTATAAGCACTGTTTCTCGAGGTACAATGTTAATGTTCCCTTCCTGCACTACCATTAATTCACAAATTTAATTTAAGTATTTATTTACGTTTTAATTGCTCGATCAAAGATGATAATTTATTTCTCTGCATGTAACATCTCTTCCGGTTTGTTGATAACGCATATTCTTTGAATACACTTCCGTTAATATCTGATGAAGACCTAAGAAGCCAAATATTGATTCACATGATAAACAAACCAGAATTAACACAAAATTGTGTTTTTAATTTTCATAAACCGCTGAAGTCTTTGAAACCTCTACTAGTCTCTGATAGTACTATTTTAAGGTGATTATATAATGGCAGTTAGCTTGCTCATAATTCTGCTAAATTTATCCCACTTAAATCACGCCATCATAGACAAAAATGTCGTTTGTGTCTGAAAATTCTAGGTTGGTGTCAGCAAAAGTAGTCCAGCGTGACAGATGTTCTTCGACAAATCCCGCTTCCCCATGAAGAGAAATACTGGCCACTAGCAAGTATTGATACAGAGTAGGTTACAGACCACATGATGTACCTGAAGGCAACTGATATGGGTTAGGCATCGTGGCTTGGGCAAGCACTACGCACAATGACCGAACATCGCCTTACATCCTTACGTAAGGTACTCAAGCAGTTTTCAAGAAAGATTATTTCGGATCCCGTCAATTTATTTAGTGCCTCTGTGCGTTCCGACTCTCCGATTAAAGAAGATTCCTGACAAATACAACATAACTTCCTGAAATACTAGAAAGTGATAATACAGAATGTGTGGCATATCCTGTACACGTCACGAAAATAAACAATGTAAAACCTGCCTGGGATGCTGTTTGCAGACGTTTTTCACTACGAAATCCTCCTTCCCGGTTATTACTGCACTTGGTGTGGGAGGTATAATTAAGGTACTTTGAAAAGTGAATCCATCCTCCCTATTGGGTCTCTACAGGGGGTAATCTCGCTTCCTATCTGCCTGACCGACCAGTAAAATGACCTGATCCTGTCTCACAGAAAACGTAGTGCCTGGAAGTGTAATACGTGACTTCCCAAGTACGGACTGATAACCCTATACAGCCTCGAAATTAAAATTGCGAGTCGCTTAATGGAGCAAAATTATAGGTATGCACTATGCACTGTCTGCATATTTTTCAATTGGAAGTTCTCTCATGTAAATGTGGAGGACCCTGGTTCTCATAAAAAATAGAGACACACACAACAGGTGGTATAACAATGTGCAAATGCTTGGAAACCTAATGGACCAAACTGCTATGGCCATTTGTGCCTGTAGTTACAAACGACTTAAACTAAGTAAGGACAACACACACACTAAAGTCTCAGGGAGGACTCGAACCTCTAACGTGAACAGCCGCCCAATCTGTAGCATAACGCCTTAGACCTGGCGGACATTCCTTATGACATTTTTTTGAAAACAGACTACTGCACAATTTTTTTGTTTTGTTGTCAACTTGTTTAGACTCATTATTGAGCCATCTTCCGGATGCTGTTCCGCTCCCCACTATCTAGGGGCATTGAAAATGGCCCAACATTGGGTCGAAACTAGTTGATAATCAAACAACAAATTAGCTCAATAGACTGTATAAAAGCCTCGCCTGGACCCGACAACACCGATATTGACTGCTGATGAGGAAAACCATGTGTGACGAGTCTCGTTTCCAATTGTGTGGAGCGGGTGAACGTGTATGGAGGCAACCTCACGAATCCATGGACCCTGCATGTCATCAGAGGATTGTTCCAGTCCAAGCGACACCGTGTTGCAGCATTTAAGTGATATTACGCAGGTGTATTAGGTCTCTTGTCTCTTCAGAGTTATTAAAACCATTTGCAAACAGTCTCCAGTATGTTTATATAACAGTGCCCTGTGTATCGTTGATAATGAGACGCCATCGATCTGTGCCAGTTTTGTCACATACCTTTGACTCTCAATGCGAATATTATTCATACACTTAACATTTATAAGCAAGAGTACCGTAGCTGGTGTCCATAGGAAAGTCTGTCCCTCCTATTCTCTGATGTATCTTCCCCTCCCGCCTCTGATTTTCATTTTCTAATGGAGACTCAATCTTCGTGATATAAATTTATAATAAATCGGCACCTTCGATGACCCAGTGCTCACATGCCCTAAGCAGTTGTATTGAGCGTCTGATTGGGTATGTGTTTCACATGTGACCTGTAGTATGGAACGTGGAGCATACGGAAGAGCCGTTAGAGTATGAGAGGAAAATGTTTTTTTTATTCACTTACCCTCCTTAGGTTTTTTATTCACTTACCATCCTTAGGCTCCTTACAACGTACAATTGCGTTGGCCTTTGTTTCACATGTGGCATAAAATATTGCATATGAAAAACGTCTAACACTCCTATATCAGACGAATCCCCAGTGTGAGCTTTAATGGAACATAATGTGTGCATTCTCAGATCGATTTTCACGTTCGTCTCCACCTATATTCGATAAGCCGACACGAGGTTTTTCTCGATGAGACCAAAAATAAATCAGTAAATTTTACATATTTTTACTACCTCACAGTCTTCCGTTTTACGACGGAAAAGTTATAGAGTTCTCCTGCAGACCTCCTAAATGCGAGGTGGAAAATTTCTTTGTTCAAATGTTTGTGAAGCTTATGAGACTTAACTGCGGGTTCTTCAGTCCCTAAACTTACAAACTACTTATGAACTTCCTTATACTAAATACAGCACAAACAAAATCTTAAATATGGCTGCATACAGCAACGGTAATTCACAACAGTAAAAGTAACAGCCAACCAGTTCCAAATTAAAGTTTAATAAACTTTACCGCGGTTTCAATTGATATAAATTAATTTTCTTCAGTAGATACATGAACATTACATTATTACTGTGGAAAAGTTACACTCGTCAATCTTTGTACACATAATGTAGCCCTTTAGACAAAGGCACGTCAAACATCATGTTTACTTGGCTTCCACGTCTTACTCACCCCGTTTACATCCTAAAACCGGATTTCGTAACCCGATTTCCCAATTCCGCTTTTGGTTGGTCATGTAAACACTCCAAAATCGATTATGGAAATCCACTTCTCTAAAGCGGTTTTCCAGTTCCACAATAGATTTTCGTTCCCATGTAAACGCAACCGTTTTTGAAGCGTTCTTGGCTTGTCAGATTGTGTTTTTTTGGTAAGAATTTTCGGCACTTATGGACAGAGTGATATTTTCTAATGTGAAATAAAAGTCTTAATATTAGAGTGAGCATGAATCTGTATTTAAGTAAAGAAAAATAGCGATTATGCTGACTAAATCGGGGACTGAATCAGCTGTTTTTCAGCCGCCATCTTAAGTGAATTAGGAAATCCGATTCAGGCTGTGCCATGTAAACACGACAGCGAAAACCGGTTTACGAAAATCGGTTTTCGTCATCCGGAAGATGTGTTACATGTAAACATAGTGACACAGATGGTGTCGGCGGTTAGTACGCCGCGTAATCTGTTACACACCATATGTTATCATTTTATATGTTTGACGTGCCTTTGTCTGAAGGGCGACATTATGTGTACAAGGATTGACGTGTGTAACTTTTCCAAAGGAATAATGTAATGTCCATGTATCGTCTGAAGAATATTGTTTTATATCTATTGAATCCGCGGTGAAGTTTATTAAACTTTAATTTGCAACTGGTTGGCTGTTACTTTTACTACTACAGCAAAAACATCCATGCCCGAAGGGGGATTTGAACCCCCGTAGGGGAACGGCATCGTGCATCGCAGCATAGCGCCTCAATGCGCTCGGCCGCTCCGCCGCGAAATTTCTATGTTTTCCATAACCAGAAGAAAACTATCACATCTACATAATCGATTTTCTGTGTCTTAGTCATTGTTGTTGCAGACATTTTCGTCATTCTCATTATTAACAACAACGATATATACCTTTGTTACTGCAGACCAAACAGCATTTTTACTATAAAACTTATCAACAGTCGCTGTGTTTTTCTACATCACAATGAAAAATGTACTCAGTAAAAACGAACAAACATTCAACTACCATCGACGAAACTAATGAAAGTGCAAAATGTACAGATTCAATTTCGGAAATTCACGCTAAATTTTCCTGTTTTATACCACTGTACTCATGTAACTAATTAACACCACCGCTAAATTTAAACTTTCCGACTGCCATTACACGTTTTACAAACTTTTTGTTCCATCGTAGTTTGTGTTGGCGCTATCTTTGGACGTGTTCCAACGTCTGGAGTGCAACATGTAGAAGCAGACACCCAACGTATATTGCAGAATATACCGACATATCACAGCTGATGATTCTTCCACTTATATATAAGTACTTCCCGCCGACGTAACGAAACTCTTTCGACAAAATTAAATGTCTATTTATCCAATGCATTAACGCCTAGCTATTACATGCATATTTCCTACTTAACGTAAAAGACAAACCTGTGCAATATTGCAGTATTTTTCAGCCATAATTTCTACAGATTGTACACAAGAAGGAAAGGTAAACATCAGGTAACATTGTCAGAAGTATGAGTGCTATATGCATTTTAAAACAGACTCCATGATGGTTTTGTATTGTTAAAGAAGTGAAAGGCATTGTCGTTTACTATAAGCAGTGATGTAGTTTTGTAGGTCAATTTTCTAACATTTTCACTGAAGTGAGTTTCATTTATTATTGGAAACAAACATTAATTGCACTGAACACACTCTTTGTGAAGAGTTCGTTATGCACAACATACGTTTTTAAAAACGTTGTAAACATATTGGACTAAATTGCTATGGTCATTAGTCCCTTGTCTTAGACACAAACTAACTTATGCTAAGGACAACACTCACAACCATGTCAGAGCGATATCTCGAACTTCCGATGGAGAGCAGCCGTGCACTCTGCATTCAGGTGTCTCAGAGCGCACGGCCAATCCCATGCGGCGGTTTTCGTCCATTGAGATTGTAGGGTGGTCAGTTATTTGTTCATTTAATTTCTCTCTTTCTGGTGCTTTTAGGTGTGTTGTGTGTAGTGGGAGTAATTTGCTAGTCCTATTTTTTTTCTTTTCTTCTTCCTTTTTTTTTTTAATTTATTCTTGCATGTCATAAAGGTGCGCCTCAGAATTTATTGTTTGGTGAATCTGCAGTATGTGTCTCAGATGATAATTTTCTCATTGTTCTTGGGAACTGTATTCGTTAGCTGTTAGGCTCTGTCGCTGCCTGCGGAAGGCGGAGCTGGGCTGCCTTGTTGAGGGAGACTGATTGCTGGCAACATGTTTTTGGGGGCAATCTGCTAGCCGGGAGCTATCTGTCGGTAGGCTCACTATCTAAGGTGGCTCCCCTCTGGAAAACAGTCGACAATGTCTCGCTTCCCTTTTAGATAGCAGGCAGTGTGGGCCGCATTCCACAGGGTTCCTACAATCACGGAGCTTCTGAGTGTATGGATTTGAGGAGGTTAAGTATCCGTTAGCCTTCCTTGTCTGCAGAATTACAGCCGGGGGCTGACTAATGCCACTCTTTTTCAGTGTGACGTACTGCCCGTCATCCTGTGGAATTTCAGCACGCAATGCAGTCGTCTCTCGTTTGGTGTTTTGTGTCCCCTTTCCATTTTGCTCTGCGGCTACTAACTCGCTAAATAAGACTTTAAATTCCTTCTAGGGCAAAAGGCTGGGAAACGATGGGTGTGAGGAATTTTCGAAAGAACAGTTGACTCAGGAGGCGACCTCTGGAGGTGATCCGATTGGCTCCGTCTTTGTAGGCGACAGGTCTAGCTGTCTGAAATAGCTGCCTGTCCATATCATTGGACGGAGGGTTAGCGCTCTCCAGTGATTGGTATATCAAGTTTAGGGGGGCAGTGACACCCAGTTTTTTCGCGTGGCCGGACGAAGACTCGTGAGACACTTCTTGTGTAGGTTCCGGCTAGTTCGGACGTCTTTTTTTCTAATAGTACCTGAAGAGTTTTTTTCGCTCTTCTGGGCTGTTCGTTGGACTTCAGTTTTCTGAGGTTTCCGCCTGCAGTGGATCGTACACTTTAAAAAATTTCACGTGTTGATCCACACAGGAACTCAGTTGCAGTTGTTTTCTTTGCGAAACGGCTGTGTTTTAAATTCATGTTAGGTCGAGACTTGAGATTAGACAGCGACCGTCATACTGGCCGTACCGACGTGCTAGTGGTTTATGCAATTCCATTCTGGGGACTCATATGTTCAATACTAGCGTTTTGCATTTGAGTTTGCGAGTGTATGTACTAACCGACACTAGAAACAATTACCTGACAACTGCTATCTGCCGTGATAGTGGGGCTGTTGTAGTTAAATGTCGATACTGCTACACAGATCGTAGTAAGATTCCCGGACAGAAGAATTTATTCTCATTCAGTTCTACCAATTCAACATCGTGCAGTAGCCTGTGAGATCCAGTGTCGACAGATCTAGCCGTCTCAAGGTTATTGGTAAAGTGATGCTCGCTATTTGCTAAGGTTGTTTTATATAGTTGCAGTAATCACCCAAAAGTGTGTTTGTACATACATATGATCGACGTCATACTTCTCTTTCCTATAACTAATTTCTTAGCGTATCTGTCCACCTTTCTAGTTTTTCACGATAGGACAACGCCACATGTATAGCAGATATTTCACTGTGTTGATTAATTTAGTGCTAAAACCTTTACATGTAAAAGTTATAGCTCCATTTGTTTCATTCCTATAAGACTTCGTATATTGATTTGTAAATTCAGACAATTTGCTTGTCATACATGTATTTCGCGGTGTTAACCGATTTTACTGAATGTGAAGTCCTTTTTATAAGTATTTGTTTCCATAACTGTGATTTCATTTTACAAAATCTTAGATTTTTTTAACTATCCCTCGAATTTCTGTGTCCTTTAATTATTGGATTTATTTGTTTAAGTCATAAATTTACTGCCTAACTATTTTGAAGGGGTAATTAGATAGATAGGTAGAGGACTGTGTTTATTATTTGGTGCACTCTGATCAATTATCTCGCCACTGTGCTTGTAGATTTAGGGCGTTGGATATTTTCCCATGTTTTTAATAAAAAATAGAGTGGCGACCCTTGATATTAAAATTAATGAGGATTATATTTGAAATTAAATTGCTTATCAGTGATGTTGCACATTTGCATACCAGTAGGCGTCTCTGACGAGTAAAAATATATATGCACTCGGTGGGGTTATCTCTCTTTTTTGACGCGACGTCATACAGGATTACAACCATTTGAAATTACCCACTCCGTCGCATTGTCACTGATCATGTGTGGTTGTTTCCATCTTTGTGACATGCAAGGACAATATGATAACCTGTGTTCTTGGTGCAATATACACATTCAACATCAGTGTTCAGGAGACCTTGCAACCTAGGCGATGTAATATTCTTTGATAAGTGTATTCAGGGCATGTAAGTCACCTAAACGTGGCTCCTGAACCTTTCCTATTGAATGTAATTGACGACCTTCCAGTGCAAGGTTCATCAATATGTATGATTCAATACTTTCTCTATCTGGAGAATTACTGTCTTGAAGCAGAGTGTGTGCCGGAATCGGGACTCGAACCTTGGACCTTTACCTTTCGCGGGAAAGTGCTCTACCACTGAGCTACCCCAACACGACTCACGGCCCGCCCTCACAACGTAACTTCCGCTAGTACCTCGGCTCCTACTTTCCAAACTTCATAATTCTCCTGCGAAACTTGCAGAACTATCATTTCTGGAAGAAAGGATGTGGTGGAGGCATGGTTTAGCCACAGCCTAAGGGATGTTTCCAGAATGGAACTTTCAGTCTGCAGTGGAGTGTGCGCTGATATGAAACTTCCTGGCAGATTAAAATTGTGTGCCAGAACTGGGACTGGAACCTTGGAGGTTTGCCTTTCTGCAAGTTTCGCAGGAGAACTTCTGTGAAGTTTGGAAAGTGCTTATGGGTAAGCCATGTCTCCGCCATATCCTTTCTTCCAGGAGTGCTGCTTTTTTAAATTAATTTATTATTTGACGTGGCCTATTACATAGCAATATTACATGTTTTGTGGCTAAATTCAGGCAGTTACATCAGGTATTTTAACAAACACATAAGTTGATAGGATTTAGAAAAGAAAGCGATTTGGCTCCACATTATTTGTCGCTTTACAAAGAGAAAGCAAACATTTTATGAATCATTAAGTCTTATTGAATTACAGAAATTGTAAAAGTCTGTAGTGAATTTATGTACCAAATCAAATGTACAAACGGGCCCTCCTCGTGCTTTGTAATTCTTTTTTTTTTTCTGAGATGGTCCGTATCTTTCAGTAAGTTGCAGAAATCGAAAAACACGTAGTCAATAGTTTGTACAGCTCTATCACATGTGCACGTTCCGTTGACAATTGTTCTCAACCGCTGATAATAGGCTTTCAGTTTACCTGTCAACATTGCTGTGAAATTCGGTGATATTGGGAGTTTAATCTTTAAACGTTGTCAATTCGTAGGAAAATACGGTTTAGTGCTTCCCCCGTTTTTGTTCTTTGCCTCTCAATGTCCCATATGTTCGAATACCCATCTCTAAGTTTCTACTTTACCGCACTTGTAGGTATTTTTTTGTAGCGTGATCGAGCTGCTCTTTTAGAAAGAGTGTTAGCTAGTTCATTTCCCCGTATCCACATATCGGGCATTCGAAATGTGCCAGCCAGTTGTGTGTTTGGAAACTCTGCAAGTTTCGCGGGAGAACTTCTGTGAATTTTGGAAAGTAAGAGACGAGGTGGAAGTTAAGTTGAGAGGGCGGGCCGTGAGTCGTGTCGGGATAGCTCAGTAGTAAAGAGCTTGCCTGCGAAAGGAAAAGGTACCAGTTAGAGTTCCGATTCGGGCACACAATTTTAATATGGCACAAAGTTTCGATAAAATCGTTGTCTGACATAGTTTGTCCACTATTAATACAAACATTAGGAGCTGTCTCCAGTGCCTTCACCTCTGTATGAAGGTGAACAATATGTTGTAAATTTCATCATATTATTCTGTTCGACTCTGTTTTAGAATTATTAAACAACTTGCTGAAAACCCGGCGTTGCTCAGGTATTTATTTATTTATTCCTGCCATTTTAAGGTGTATTTTCATTTGTATAAGGGCTGTATGTAAAATCTCTTGGGAATACAATTAGAAGTAAAGAAGTAATAGATAAAAACTTGGTGCTTGATGGGACGGTTTTCCATGAGCGTTACTGTTTGTGCGGTCATATCTCATGATTTGCGTGTGGGACTATGATACAATTTAGAAGGTACATTCAACTGTATGTGTGTATACTGTTAGTAAAATTTCTTGTCGCTACAATTTGTAGTGTTCAAATTATAAATTGTAACGTCATACCGAGAGCCGTAGTTTTACTCCATAAACAGCGGAAAGGTAGTAAGCTAGAAACTTTTTTCCTTTCATCATTTTACTGTGATTGCCAGCAAGAAAAAATTTAATAAAAGTTTGAAATTATGTTTAAATTTTGTTTCAAGTCGCTAAGTACTGTCATTCTCATACAGTGTATTTCGAAACTTTCGCCGCATTACATGGATTTTTTGCAATTTCTATTGGTTATGACGTAATATCTTTTGAACCATGTGCCGTATGTGATTCTTAACCATGTAGCAATTGTTACCTCATGGTAAGGAATGTGTGTACCATATTTGGTTGAAATCTGTCCAATGGTTTAGGAGAAAATGAGCAGCATTGTCGCAAAATGCAGCAGTTTTTCGTGCATCTCATCGTTTATGATACTATATATAGTATTTGATTCTTACACTTACGGCGACCGACCACATGGATTGAAGCTTACGTGTACAAAATTTCATAAAGTTTGGAACAAAAATGTAGATTTGTATGCAACACGTACAAAGATACGGACACACTGCTTTATATATTAGAAGTTAACAAAAACCTATAGGATAACTCAAGATAAATGCTAGACCTTCAAATAAAAAAATGACGATAAAAAAAGTTCTCAGCACTGAGAGGCTATCAGCTGATCTGAAGGATTCTGACGTTATTCGGTAGCCGCCTGCAGGCAGCCGCCGCAGTCCGCTGCAGGCAGGGGTACTCCCGAACGCAAACATTCCTATGTTGACGCAGTCAATAGCTTTTACGTGGAGTTATTTCTGGAAGTTTCTGCTGTTACTGGTCGATTATAAAGTGAGGCGAAGACGTTCGCAGATAGCAGACACACGGTGTAAGGAATCAGAAGAGTGTATGGAGTCAATCTCGAAACTTTCGTAATAGGCAGCGTGCGAACGAAGCATTTTTAACGGCGAGCGGCTCTAGCGGCACCAGCGTATACTATAATCCGGTAGATGTATTCGGTAAGGCGTCCGAAGCCACAACTACGCTGGCTTCCAGAATATAAAATGGGACTCCTCATATTTCAGGTCTTCTTATACATAAAGCAGAGTGTCCGTATGTTTGTACGTGTTGCATACAAATTTACAGTTTTGTTACAATCTTTATGAAATTTTGTACACGTAAGCTTCAATCCACGAGGACGGTCGCCGTAAGTGTAAGAATCACATACGATATATAGTTCACGAGGTATGACATAAACAATGAGATTCGCGAGAAACTGCCGCATTTTGCGACAATGCTGCTCATTGTCTCCTAAACCATTGGACCGATTTCAAAAAAAATGTTCAAATGTTTGTTAAGCTTATGGGACTTAACTACGGGGTCATCAGTCCCCAAAATTACAAACTACTTATGAACTACTTACGAACTAGGACGGCACAAATATCCATGCCCGAGGGGGGATTCGAACCCCCGACCGTAGTGACCGTGCTGACCGTGACTGGAGCGCCTCAGTCACCTCGGCCACCGCGGCCGGCGACCGATTTCAACCAAATTTGGTATACACATTCCGTACCGTGAGGTAACAATTGCTGCATGGTTAAGAATTACATACGGCACATGGTTCAAAAGATATTACGTCATAACCAATAGAAATTGCAAAAAATCCATGTAATGCGGCGAAAGTTTCGAAATACACTGTATGAGAATGACAGTACTTAGCGACTTGAAACAAAATTTAAACATAATTTCAAACCTTTATTAAATTTTTTCTCGCTGGCAATCACAGTAAAATGATGAAAGGAAAAAAGTTTCTCGCTTACTACTTTTCCGCTGTTTATGGAGTAAAACTACGGCTCTCTGTATGACGTTACAATTTATAATTTGAACACTACAAATTGTAGCGACAGGAAATTTTACAGACAGTATACACATATATAGTTGAATGTAGCTTCTAAATTGTATCACATTCCGACACGTAGTTCATGAGATATGAGCACGTAAACAGTAACGTTCATGGAAAATTGCTCCATCCGGCTGGAACCGAAAGCAGTTTCTTCCATAGAGCTACAAGGAAAGGAACAGAATGAAACAGAGTACACCCAAGGAATACCCATTATATTAAAAATGCTAAAACTATTTGTTTATGAAACATTTTCATTTATTTATTATTTTCAGTGTCAACTTATTTCTTGACGAAATTCAAGTATACTGAAATGATAAAATTATTTACTTTATAATTTAAAAAGTAATCGAAGAATAAGTGGTATCAATAAACCTTTGGTTTGAAATTGGTGTATATCCGGAAAGTCAGAATCGGAAGCCTGGAACTTGATTTTTATAATATGTGCCTTCCATCTACACCTACTGCAGTTTCACATGCAGCCTGGCAGATATTTAGCATCCCGGGCAACGCCTGGTTTTCAGCTAGTCCACTATAAAGAAAGGCATAGAACTTTCCGAAATTAACCATGTTTATGAAACTAGAGAGACAAGTGGAGCGGAAGTATCCGACAAGTGTTTAAGAGAAACTAATTTTCATCAGCAGTCATATGCGGTTAGAATGCAAGTTTCAAAATATGTTTATTGTAATTGTATAACATGGTAATGCAAATTATGACGTTAATCAGCAGCATGTGCTGTATCTCACTTTTTTTCGTATAGGCTGTGACAGAAAGGCAATCTAAGGTGAATGTGACTCTAAAGGAGGCCTCTCAGGACATTGTAAATATATTGCTGCATTGTGCATCCTCGTTATTAGTCGAAGAGATTGTTATAAAACAACTGTTTTGCAACAGCGGGAAAATCCACGTCGTTTTCGTTGCAGCTTGTACAGCGAAGGGGAAACGGTTCAGGAAATGTTTCACGACAAGCATCACAGGCAATCTGTTAAATATGTATCAACGGATCAGCAAATAAACAACACATCTTTGAAAAGGTAAAAGCGGTCGAGTGTGTTTTTTCTCACATAATACGACAAATATATGAAAGTGAAGCTAAGGTAATGTCAAAAATAATTGAGAAACTTTGTGCGGCTATCTTGATTTGATCGATGTTGGGACGACGGTGTTCTATTACTGGTATAAATGAAAAACCTTCAACCGTTATTTTTGCATTTTATTGACTAGTTTCGGGTTTTAAATCATGAAAAACCTGAATATTAATATTTTACATTGTTTTAGGACAGACATGGATATTATTCGATAACAGAGTTTGAAGATTTTATAATATGATTATTTTCTTTGCATGAACGTTAGACAGTTTCATTATAATAGGTTTTAATATATTTGGCTTCCCAGTCACAGGCTTAACAGTAATCCTAATACCTGTATGATCATTATATTTGCAGTGGAAATCCGATATGGTACTAGGCTTAGATATTCATTGATAATACTACGGTCAAGGCACCTTGTGCCATAACCAATCTAAATTAACCTTAACCATGACGTTTGTTACTCATATTATTACATTACTCTGCAAACTGTCCCTATGCGGATGATTGGTAAATACTTATTTTAAATTCATTTTATAATTAGTGTCTTCTTGTTGTCTGAATAATTTATAAATGATTTTCACCACACAGTTAGCATTTAGTTCTGTTACCTGAAATTCTATGATAGATACAATTTCTCAATCAATTGTAATGACGATTATTTAAGATCGTTACTTCCATATTCACCACGCAATTAACGCAGGTATTATATATTTTTACTCACACATATTGAGAAATATTAATATGATACCGCGTCTGAAGAAGAGAATAGTGTTTTCTCGAAACTACTCAATAAAATCCAAAAGTAACGGCTGAAGGTTTTACATTTATAACAATAATAGTGAAACAGATGGTAATCGACGCTGATGAAAAAAACAGAGATATAGACGACTCCATCTCGAGACACGCCCAGAACGACCACATTGGTAACATTAAAAATTTAAGAAACAGCTTTGGTCGCATGATATCTTTGTCTATCGCTAATCGATTTTGGTCAGCGCTAGAATCGAAGCCCACATAGTCTATGTGGTCCCACAGAGCTTCGATACTTACACTGAAGATGGCCATTCAGAGACCAAAATCGATTTGCAAAAAAATCAAATAAAGATTTCATGCGACCAAAGTTGTTTCATATATGTTACATAAATATAATATGTTCATTCGTTACTGTGCGGCTATTGACAGCCAGCGTACTTATCCTACCCACAGATGCTACACGTTAACCAATTACTGTAACATGAAGTATAGACTGACGACATTACTTTTCCTTTTAGCTGCGTGTTACTTTTCAGTTTTAAAGGAGTAGTCCTTCAGGCGAAGAGTGTGCATCTGTAAAGTTAGACCCAACGACAGAACAACTGCAATTAATCTTCTTAGATCCTGAAGCTCTAAATTCAGTCATTTTAACACTAGCAAGCTGCTTTGCGTAATATTCAGTCGTGGAAAACCGTTGCAAGGCTGTCGCAAGGAGATTAGAATACATGGAGAAGCCCTTATGCTGAAAAATTGAAGTTTTGGAGAAGTGTCCGTATTGTATAACTAATGTTTTATGTTACTTAAAGGAGGAACTTAAACGTCCGACGGTGTACGTGTTAAAGGAGTGTAAATTAGCCACTACAATTAAGATTTCAAATATATTGTGCAGAGTATTTATTACTAATTATTCAAGTAAGTATATTGTTTGAAAGCACATTCTTTGCAGTAAATATCACTTCATTGCATTAAGAGGATCGACTTACCGCATAGCTTTAACGCAGAAATAGCATTCCAAAACTTACCAAGATGGCAGACAGGCTTCAACTGACGTATGTGCTCGGCATAGATAGTACCAGCACCCCTAAAGAAGATAGCCTGCGCAGGACGTCAAAACATGGCGGCTGTGAGAGGCTTAGAATCTGAAATATTGTAAACATTAGCAGTGCACGCTGTTTATAGTGCATTCTTTCGTTCAGGAGTGTATTTATTACATAAATTGGTGTTTGTACGGTGTGATCGCTACGCTGGACGATTTGTCTGTATGAGAACAACGTGTGATCTCTTTTTTACTGACAAAATGCCGTTTCACTGTTCTGTGCCGAAATGTAGAGAAAATTACGACTATAGCCCAAAAGTTACCGCCTTTAAAGGTCCGGAGAAGAAGAAATGGATATCAAAAATTCCCAGAATAACTTGACTCCTTCTTCGAGTTAATGAGTAAGTTTTCGTTTTTGTTTAACGTTAAAAAAGAGTCTTAAGTCATGACTGTTTACCGTTTATATTGACATTCATTTTATTTACGTAACCACCCCCATTAGCTTATTCTTCTCCGGACGTTTAAAGACGACAACTTCTGGGCCATAGTAGTAATTTCCTCTACATTTCGGCACAGAACTGCGAAAAGGCATTTTGACAGTAAAAAGGAGATCACACGTTGTTCTCACACACACAAGTCGTCCAGCGTAGCGATCACACCATACAAACATCAATTTACGTAATAAATACACTCCTGAACGAAAGAATGCACTATAAACAGCGTGCACTGCTAATGTTTACAATCTTTCAGAGGACTCTAAGCCTTTCACTGCCGCCATGTTGTGACGTCGTGCGCAGGTTTTCTTCTTTAGGGGGTGCTAATAGCACCCTTTACTCTAACCTCCATGCGCTGTCCGCAACAGTATGGCATGTGCAGCTCGCACGCTCCGAATACGTGACGTTTACACACTTCCGCAACTTCCATTGTTGGCAGATTAAGTTAAACACTGATGCATAATCGCTGTGGCGCATACTAGCTGTTAGGTTTTACCCTTAAGAGGAAAAACGATTTTTGTTACCTAATAGGAAATATGTGTCTCGTGGACACGGTTATGAAAAAACTTGCTTTGTTCACAAATACGTTAGCACAACTTAAAATAATTGAACAATAACTCACGAAACACCAATATCAAATAACAATTCCAACATATTACTTCATGATTACTCATACCAAGGAAATCTATAAAAGTGCATAAATTCTCCAGATAGCGGCCCCTTAATTTCGTCCACTCCTTTTGCGAAACGCATGAGAGACAGTAGTATTACTGCTTTGTTCTTCCTAGTGGCTACCGACAACAGAGTAATTTTTATCACAGAATCCATAAAGAGAAGAGCCGACAGCTTTATTCTTAGAAAGCAGGAACTCGTTTGGAATTTTTCGTTCATTGTTCTATAATATACCTACGTATGTTGGCGCCTTCTTCTGAAATTGCGGGAACAGTTTTACGGAGGAAAACCAAATGTCAGGGGGCGGGTGCCGGTTGGACTTATTATTTTTATTCCATACTTAGCGGACTGCTTGGGGAAATAGCTTTGAATCCACATTTGACACGAAATGGTACAAGCATTTCACCCACTTACGTATATTCTCCAAGGGAGTACACTGACTGTTACTTACAAAAATTGAAAAATATTTCCAAAATTGGTACTGACTTGTCTGCCTTTTTCCGTATCTCTTGTTTCACGCTCAGCATATTTTCGTGTCCAGACTTACAAATGGAAGTTAGCATGCAAAGTGCAGTAAGTGCTTTTTATAATGTATCCAAATTTCAGAAAAATTTGAGAGTGTCACTTACGTAGCTTTACTTGCGAGATCTCTGTCAAACAAGCCTTCGGACTGTACACAACGACCGCAGGAATCAATACTAGGGCTTCGAAAAGGTGACCCTTCAAATTACGGGCGCAGTATTAGCACCAGCGGCGACTGTTGCTTTGTGTGTGAGCTGGTGCTGGTGCTTGATAATGGCTTAGGGACCCACACCCCCTTCCCCGCTCGGCACGTTGATGCTTCGGCGACCACCACAGCTCGGCGTCCAAACACCTCTGCGAGTGGCGGACCATCTATATTTATATAAAAGCGAAAGGAAACTCATTCATAGACTCACTCACTCATTGACTAAACACGAAATCTCTAAAACTACTTCACCTATGAAGCTGAAATTTGGCAGGAAGGTAGTTATAGGTAGTAGACGTCAGCTAAGAAACGATCTTGCGATAGGACAGATAGTTCAGGAGATATGACGTCATAAATAGCAAAATCTTCTCCGTCTTGCGGCACTTGATACTGTGATTTTATCAGTCCACTATTTGAGAAGGAGAGCACTTACCGACTAGCAACAAACTTTAAAAATTATTTCAAACCTCTGGGAAAATTTTTCTCGCTGAATAACCATAGCAAAATGATGAAAGGAAAAAAGTTTCTCGCTTACTACGGCATTCGGTACAACGTTGCAATAGTTTCGACACTACATATCGTACCTGCAAGAAATTTTACAAACAGTGTACACACATATAGTTCCATATACCCTCTAAATTGTATCAGAGTACGACACGTAGTTCATGAGATACGAGCACATAGACAGTCACGTTGTCACGTTCATGGAAAACCGCCCCATCACGCACCAAGTTTTAATCTATAACATATTTACTGCTAATTACATCTGCAACAGATTTTTCAGACATACATCACTTATATAAATGAATACATAGCTGAAAAATTACACCATTGTACAACATATAACTCAGTAAATATGAGATCATATATACTGCGATGGGTAAAATCTTTTCACATTCGGCATCGCGTTTTATCACATTTCTTATTTACTGCTAAGACACTCCTCTATTCCAGTGAGCTAAGAAAATTCCTGAAAGATGAGAGTGCTGTTGAAAACCTTGAAAAAACTTTGAACTGTGAAGCGCACACCGCTGCAGGAAGAAGCAATAGATATCTATAGAGCTACATGGAAAGGAAGAGAATGAAACAGAGTACATCCGACGGATACCCATTCTTTCCGACAGATCTGACCTTTACCTTTAAGAGACTGCGGTTTGCAGAGGGCTTTGCATTTTCTCTTATGGTTAATAAATCACAGGTCAATCTACTCACTACTGTGGAGCCATGTTTCTCACACGAACACCTTTATATCGCTTGCTCTGGCATGGGCTCTCCACAGAAAATATTCTTATTGTGTCCTGGACAAGTCACAAGAAATATTGGTTATGGTCAAGAAAGGAATGAATATTAACGTTTAACACCCCGTCGACAACGTGGTCATTAGAGTCCGAGCCTCCGCTCGGATTGGTTGGGTAAGGATGGGAAAGGAAATCATAATTTGAAGTTTTTGTGTATGCTATGCATATAAGTATGGTGTAGTACAGCAAATCTCCAAGGGTACTATACTAACTTTCAAGGAGATTCATAGTTCAACTGAGAGTACCTTGGACAACTTATAAGCTTCATTTCATCAAAATCGGATCAGGGGAAGAAAAGCTATCGTAATTGGTAGTTTATGGTGTATGCTAAGCTTGAATTGCAACGTAGTATACCAAAGATCCAATATAGGCGGTGTTACTTACATAGTATACCAAATAACTAATAGATGACGATACTCATGACAAAGGTGTTATACATTGAAACTAGGGCTACGATTTACGATTTACCTTACGGCAGCGGTGTAGTGTATTGGCGTTGGCAACGGCCATTGAAGCCTTCTTTAAAAATCAGTCGCGTAGAATGAGGGGAATAATTGTTTATGTTCATGATGAAATAAATAATTTATGCTGTTCTGGTCAGTAAATTAATCATCCTTCTAAAGCGAATAGTTTGTTGTCATCGATAGCAAACTAATCCGCTGCCACTGCAAGTAAAATTTAAACCAGGTAGGACCCAATTTTTTTTCTTCCTAGCTGTATCCCATATGCTTTTCAATGTCATGCAGAGAAAAAAAGTGCATCTTTTGATGGGTATAACCACTAAATTGTATACGGAGTGGAGAATATGGAGTGAGCATTGATTTCTGTGCATCTTCTCAACATTAAGCTGTAATTACCACGTGATTTTGAGACAAATCCATTCTTTCCACACATTTACCTGCTATTGCGGTTGGTTTGTACCGCATTGCCTGCAAAGGAGCCCCACCTCCATTTAGCAGAGCAACTGCATAACATGAAATAATATCTAAATAAATGTGTCACAGAAGCAACAAGAATGTTGAGGAAGCGTCGCTAAAAGAGCCATTTACACATAGAGTCTTAACCGAACAAAAAGGGACCAAGATAAAGTTAGCGATTAGTAGATTTTCCCCAATATCATGGGACATTTCCAGCTTAATGTTGAGAACACAAAATCTGTTCTTCGCAGCTGAACGCTCACTCCAGAGATATTTCTGCTCTCTGCCTGCCATTAGAGATAATAGACACATGCGAGCGACAAACTCATCAGAAACCTATCTGCTTTCATAATTGTTCGGTACAATATTGTAATTAAAATTTGTAATTACTTTTGATGCGGACTTCATTAAGATAGAGAAAGACGTATTCTTTTGCAGAGACAATTGCGCTTAGTTATAATCCGAATGCTGAATATATATAGTTCTCCTACACAAAGTCGATTTGAACTTTTGAACTTCGTGCTTTACTAAGTAATCACTGCAGGACGTGGGGACATGTATTAGCTGAAACAGTGGCCGATGCTGTTAACATAATCAAGAATATTCGCTGTAAATACTATATTTAATGAAAGTTCTATACAGACGATCAGCTGACGCCATTCCTTCAACGATTACCCAGACTTACGTTATCGCACATTGACACCACCAAGACGTCTTATTTAAACAGACATGAACTACTCTGTTGATGAATTACCAGACTTTCAGCATTTGTCGTGGTTTCGATAATAGGGAGCACTGCATACAGAATAACTACATTGTCCCCAGTGCTATACTGTAACATACTAATACTTCAGCATACACTTACTGTAAGAGATATCAGTTTAGTACTACCCCACAGAATCAGTACATGGTACTGTTATTATTATTACTTTTTCTCATCACAACGACAGAAGTATTTTTAGAAGTTTATGCCAAACAGATAATTATACACCTCAGTCTTAACTTTATGAACACAACCTAACATTGAATTTACATCATTGCAGAGTACGGATTTTCATTAATTTCAATTTTTGTATGAAAAAGTTTATGAACATTCATCGTTTTCGACAATGACATCTACTTAAATTTGATATCTTGGTTATGACAACTGAGTTTATTGACAGAGGGATCCAACAAGGATTCTGTTTTTGCTAACCTAGGTCCGGAACCCTAAAAAACCATGATATATACAGGTCCCTCTTTAACAACCGTTCCGAAGCACGGGCATATAAGCTAGTTTAGATATATTTTCGTTAAAATAAGTGCAGAATGTCTTACCTCGACTTGTTTTCGCTTGCTTCAAGTAGAGCTGGGGCGTCGGCCTAGCAAGCTTCTTCATTTCCAAGCTTAATGCTGAGTAATTTGTTTCTAAAACATGCTGATGTTTGTATAGTCTATGGGACTTAACTACGGGGTCATCAGTCCCTAAACTTACAAATTACTTATCAACTACCTTATACTAAGGACGGCACAAATATCCATGCCCGATTAGGGATTCGAACCCCCGACCGTAGTGGCCGTGCAGACCGTGACTGGAGCGCCTCAGTCTCCTCGGCCACCGCGGCCGGCTAATTACAATTGACCTATAAATGAAAACTACTTACGAACTAGGACGGCACAAATATCCATGCCCGAGGGGGGATTCGAACCCCCGACCGTAGTGGCCGTGCAGACCGTGACTGGAGCGCCTCAGTCTCCTCGGCCACCGCGGCCGGCAAAACATGCTGAACGTTATTCATTTTTTTAATAAACATCAGGAGCACATGACCGCAAATACACAGTGAGTAACTGTTTACACTGTTAAGTGTAACAAAATGAATCTGTTTCGACGAAGAGACAAGCTACCTTTCGGTCACATGACACTCTAAGCAGCAAAAAATGTTCAAATGATTGTAGAGTCTATGGGACTTAACTACGGGGTCATCAGTCCCTAAACTTACAAACTACTTATGAACTACTTACGAACTAGGACGGCACAAATATCCATGCCCGAGGGGGGATTCGAACCCCCGACCGTAGTGGCCGTGCAGACCGTGACTGGAGCGCCTTAGGCCCCTCGGCCACCGCGGCAGGCCTCTAAGCAGCACCCCCTCCTAACCTTACGCATGCACAAAGGCTGCTCTACCCCACATCTATTCAAATAGTTAAATATTTGTTACAATGAAGAGTATAAATGTCATTTGCACTCAAAACCGCTACATATTTCCTAAAACGTCCTAAGGTATGTGGCAAGTAACAATACAAAAGTCGTCGTACTTCCCGTATCTGCTGAAAAGAAAAATTTTAAAAATAAATTCTTGTAGTTAGTCTTGAAACACATCCATTCAATGTGTGGTCGTGTTCCATTTTGATTTTATTCATTAACCTAAAGTTTTTCCACATCATAAGTGTTATATCTTTTATTCTTTTTACTTTTGATCAATGCCCCATGTTTATATATGTTTCCACCCATGTGATTGAACCTGTGTGCCCGTATGAACGTGGAATTTTCCGTTTAATATTGACTGACTGCGCACAATGGCTTACAGTCACCACCTCGCGCTCTAGGCCTCGGTTTGCTGTAGTTAAGAAGAAATGGCTTTGTTTGTCGTCTACACGAATTCTCGCGTGTGCTTTACTTGCTTATTCTAAATTAAATTCTGTTTGTAAATGCTATGAAATTTAGTATGGTCGTACACCACGTGGTACTTAAGAATAGTCAGGCACTGCCTCCCCGAACGTGAGTTCGTTTGGTGCATAGTGTTCTTATATTTGTGAATCAAGACACCTGCCATCTCGTCAAAACACTGCGGAAGCTTCGTTTGGCCACTGCTTTCAAGTGTCCTCACATTGCAATGTACCGCAAGCATTATGCGCGTGTCTGTGAATGAGTGAATGTGCTTTCAGCTCCCATTGTGTATTTGCAAATTTCCTCTTGTGCTACCTCCCCACATTTATTTGCTTGTACATTTTTCTGAATAAATTATGATTCTAAAGTATCAAACCTCTGATTTATGATTTCATGCTCCCCATCCCATGTTTAGTTATCTACTCACTTATTTGTTAACATTAATTTTGTATTTGTTGAAAGGTTGGCTGCTCCCTTAAGGAGTGAGAAGTTAGATAAATTTCCGTTGTGCAAGTACTGTGGCCACTCATAAAGTCTAATTTTGAGCAGCTGTGAGCGATTTAACTACACATTTGCAGGTCTCAACTGCCCGAGATCTTGCTAAGAAATATAACACGCTACTTTCAGTCACGAATCCACTACCTTCGACGGCGCAACGTGATGCCGTTAACCACATGGAAATTCTTGCTATCTCACTAAGTGGACAGTAGTGACTTTATTATTATTCATGATCGGACCTTCTGAAAGCTTTTACAGTTGATGCTACTGTAATTTATAGTTAAAAGTTTTTTTCCCAAATATGACATGTTTTTGATGAATCTTCAATGCGCCAAAAACAAATATGCGGGGGGGGGGGGGGGGGGGGGGGCGGATGTTGCCTTAACACTTATAACGAAACATCGGTGTTGTAATCTTCGTGGCTTCGATGGCTGCCGCTCCCTGTACCTTCCTCCTAATCCTTCCCCTAGCTGCCTGGCCCATCGTGGTTCATCTGCCTGACGGCTCCGCCCCGCTCCTCCCATCAAACAGGCGCTTTGTGTAAAGCCGGTCGGTCAGATATACTGCGTGTTTCGCTTACCGGCGAGCAATCGGTCAAATGTACCATATGTTTCACTAAACAGCTTAGAGTGGTATGTGTTTCGGGTCGCTGTTTTACTTCAGAACTATTATTTTATTGTATATAAAACGACTAATCAAGTGTAGCCGTCATGTAAGGCCTTGTGATTCAAATTTTGGCAAAAAAAAAAAAAAAAAAAAAAAGTAAAATGTTGGTTGAGATCAGTAGTGAAGATGACGTTGATTTTGACGTTGACGTTGATGATTCAGACGCTGATCCGTATTTTAATATGTCTGACGATCAAACTGCTGATGAAGGCCAATTTGAAACAAGTTCCAGTTCATCGGAAGTGGAAGCTGATGCCAACCAGTTAGAGCAAGGAAATGCAGCAGAAAATATATGCAGTTGCTGAAAGTGTTGATCTTCCAGAATATACATAATTCTGACTAAAATGTCTATTTAATTATTTGTATGTGTAAGCAATGTAGTTTACTAAAATTCATTTTGTTGCGGTTTTCAAAATCTGAATACTGTAATTAACCCTTCTGCTGCTGTCGCCGAGCATCCGGTATGTCGCGTCGCGCGTGCCCTTGCGGCCGCTTTGAAACCGCAGATGTTTTACTAACAGCCTTTATGCGCATGGAGACTGCTGATCAGCCATTCCATGTTAAAAGCTCTGATTTGGAAAAATTTTGCCGCTCAATTATCACAGATTTCGAAGAAATTTTCTTTTGTATGAACATTTACACATGCCGTCTATCAATATTTGAGATGTCCCATCTCGGCCGATATTTAGTTAAAATAAATGCAATTTGTCCAGTGTGTGCAAGTACATGCGAGAAAATAATTTTGTGAGCCATATTCCGCCAGAAAATGTAAAGCAGATTTTCAGTAATTAAAACATCCGTTTGATGACTCTGCTTCGGTACACAAATGTGAAATTGCTAACGATTATAGTAATTCTGTCATGTTTATGATATTTATGTCAGAAGGCTTGTTACAGTTTGTACACTGTCGTTCATTGTGAGTATCTCCAGAATTTCTTTATCTGTGCAATTACGGTGACGTGGAGAATGCAAAACTAATATTCATAAAAACACAAAATGCAAAACAACGGAGGACCACAGCAGTAAGCGCAGACACACGTTAGAAATATGCGGCCATAACTGAACAGCTACTGAAACAGTGCGGAAATACAGCTTTGCGTCAGGAGACGTACACAGCACACAGGAACAGGGGCCTAGCAGCGTCTGAACACGTCAACAGCACAGACGGAGAGACCCGGCCATGCATCTACAGACTTCCACAGCACAAGGGGAAGGGCACAGAGCTGCGTCTATAGACGTCCACAGCGCCAGAGAAAGTGTGCGGGATCGCGTCTCTAGACATCCACAGCAGTTAAAGGATTAAAGTAATAATAAATATTAAAAAACTGCTAAGAAGTTATTAAAATGCCTCTGAGAACCTACTTACATGAAATAAAAACAAAAATCCAGAAATAATCCAGAAATGGCCAAATTTACTCTATATTTGACCCAATTCTGAAAAAAAAAACTATTTATGCAGGACCTTAATATTTTTACTGTATGTTACATGATTCTAATAGAGTCAACTGTACTAAAATCTACTTTATCAATTTTATAAGTTTTAAGAAATACTTTTTTTTAAATTAACAAAAGGTAAAAAGTTTTTCCTGCAGAAAATATTTTTCGTGAGCTTCCTAATGGGGGGAATATTAATGAATATAATACAAGAAATGGTTTTTATGGTATGCAGAGTTTCTGAAAATTTCCTTCATTGATCAATGATAGTTTCTAATATAATGGAGCATATGTACTGAAAATTTTAGTTTGCGGGAAATGTTTACTTACAGTTAATTAAAACAGTTCAGCAGCTTATGGTGGCCTATTTTTGGCCTCTATCAGATCTTCCAGCTTCCTTTTCACCTTCCTGGATGTTTGTCTTGCTTTCTTGGTCTTATTAGATGCATAACTGTCTTCATCGGCTGTCCTCATTTTATCGTAATGTTGCAGCCCAGTGATCATTTTTTCACCAGGGTTGATTCCCAGCTTTTTGAGTACCCAACTTGTTCCAGTATTACCACAACTGAATGTAATAACAGCACCACGAACTCCTAGTTTCATGCCCACAAATACAGCTTTAGGAAGGTGGTTCCAAATTATGCTGTTGAAACATTCATTTGCGTTCTGTGTCTGCCCATGAAGACATTTTCTTAAAAGGTCAGCATGAGCCAAGTCTCTGAAAATAGCTTTAATTGCTGTAAAACAGTAGCAGGAAGGTAATTCTGGTGAGAATAAGATTCTCCAGTTGCTTAAGCCCTATTGTATTTGCACCATGAATTTTCTCCTGATGAACATGATGCATGACATGGCTTATGATCAGTGGAGGACTTATGGAAGAATATAGCCCAAACATCTCGCTTCATTGCCTCAATATTTTCTTTTTTTCTCGTAATTGCCTGCCCATATTATAACTGCAAGTTTTCTATTTCAGTTTTAGTTAACCGAACCTGTCCAGTCAACAATTTTCCATCTTCTAATTTTGGCCCACTTTAGATTACGGTAGTAACACTAAAAGTGGACCTTTGGATCGTCTTTTGACAGTTCAGAATTTAAATGAAAATAACGGCTTAACCGTTCATCTGACACCAAAATTGAATAACCGAATTTGTAGAGGAGAAAATTCTCTACAACTTTGTTCCCTTACGTTCTTTTTTCATATCTCGCATTGTTTGAGAGATATTTGCAAAAAGAATGGAGTTTTGACACCCTCCATTGAAGTAACGAAAACCAGCCGTTCGGAGAAGTCACGAGACATTCCTCGCCAAAAACTTGCCTTGCGTATTTGATGATTTTCTTATTGTAACTTACACATTGTCATTTCAAAGCAATGGCGCACTGAAGAATTAACAAAACCCATCGTTCTTCGTACGATAAATGATAATCTACTGTCTACAAATGCTATATTAACATCAGTTAACAACAGCCAGGAATATTATGAGATTAAAGGGTACAAGTTTTAAACAAAAGAATACCGACCGTTGCATTCCAAGGGCAGCCAACACACTCAGGAGTAAAATCAAATCCCTGACGTGCAATGTAGGAGATATAAAGCTCTAAAATATATGCAGAAAAGTGGCGCAGAAGAGTGGGTCTGGCACATAAACACACGTAGTACGAAAATGCTCTTTAAATGCTCGAAAAAACCTTTTTCAGCAAAATTGTTTTCAGAGTACTTAAATAAAACCTTAATCTATCGAAATATGATGAAAATCGAAAATAGTTTTTTTTTCGACCTGAACCACTGTGCCCCCGCCCTACGACTCGTATACGTGATGACTGTGCAACGTAACACGTTTTTCATGCAATGAAAATATCAGGAAATGAATTGTAAACTTTGCTGTTATGTAAAATTTAATTTATTGTGTGTGTCCCATCTTCGGGTGTGTCCCATATTCCAGGCATTTCTATAATGGTACAAAAATTAGTTAAGCTTTGATGTGACACAAACATAAAATATAAAGATTTTCATCCATGGTAGAAGTACTTACAAAATTACATGAGCAGTTTAGTTTTATACATTTTCTGAATGTTGACAATGTCGTCATATCTGTAAAACCAATTAAAATACAAGTTAAAAGTGATAGTGATAACGACACTATCAAGGGGTTCCTCCACTTAACGTAAATAAAAACAGTACTATTTCGTAATACAACAAGTCAAAGACAAAATATAAACAGACTCAGAGAACAGGGTATGTCAAAGATGTAGCGAGCACATTGGCAATTCGTTACATCTTTGACATACCCTGTTCTCTGAGTCTGTTACAGTTTATGTTTTACTTGTTGTATTACGAAATAGTACTGTTTTTATTTACGTTAAGTGCAGGAACCCCTTGATGGTGTCGTTATCACTATCACTTTTAACTTGTATTTTAATTGGTTTTACAGATATGACGACACTGCAACTTATTCAGAAAATGTATAAAACTAAACTGCTCATGTAATTTTGTAAGTACTTCGACCATGGACGAAGATCTTTATATTTTATATTTGTGTCACGTTGAAGCTTAATTAATTTTTGTACTATTATAGAAACCGCTAGCATAATAAATTAATGCAATGAAGGCTTTCACGACCGGATGTCATAGTTGCTGGTAGAACTTCCGGGTTATAAGGCCGTGGTCCATAGAACTTTCCAATTTCACCTTTTGTTTCGTCCAGAGCTGCGCTGGACATCCTCAGAGGTCTTCTTACTTGCGTTGAGTCTTGCCGACTGATGAGTCGGGTGTCTAAGAGCGCCATATATACTGTGAAAAGTGGGCGTGGTCAAGCTGTTACGTTATCAGCAGAGATATCCTTGTCAAAGATAAAACATCACTATCGATTGCAATCGGTCAGAGATAAAACCTGTCGATCATTCAAAGCTACTGTCCATATGTCGCTAAGTTTCATAGCTTCTTCTTTCCTGTTAAAGGAACTGACTAGAAGTCAGATATCTCTGCTGATAACGTAACACCTTGACCACGCCCACTTTTCACAGTATATATGGCGCTCTCAGACACTCGACTCATCAGTCGGCAAGATTCAACGCATGTAAGAAGACCTCTGAGGATGTCCGGCGCAGCACTGGACGAAACGTAAGGTGAAACTGGAAAGTTTTATGCACCACGGCCTTATAACCTTATAACCAGCAACTATAATAAATTAAATTTTACATTATAGCAAAGTGTACAATGCATTTCCTGAAATATATCGCTGTCGACGATCGTCATAAACAAATGCATGACAATGGAAATACTTCGAATGTGCATGTAAAATCCGGGGGTTCACTGAACCAGTGAACACAAAGGAAGCGCCGCCACTGATTATGACCGTGGCTCGTGATGGCTCTATTCATCGTGACTAGGAGCGCGTGGTGCATCGCTGCCGCTGTCAGATTGCGGACGGTCGTGCACTGCGGGACAGCAAACAGCGGTCTGCAAGGCGCCGTGCGGCCGCCTCCAGATTGGATTTATGCAAATTGGCGGCGCCTATTAAAAGCGCCGGCCAGCGCGTCCAGTCCGCCGTTCGACACGCCGGAAATATTAATAAACCGGCGCGGCGCGCGGCCTATAACGCGCATGCGCAGACCGGCCGGCAGTCATTGGGCGCACGCGGCGCGCCGCCAGCTGGCCCGCAACGCCGCGTCACGCGTAAATCACCTGGCGGCCGCCAGCCGGCGCCACCTGCGCCGAATGTGCTTTTGTTTCTATTATACGGCTCGCCACTTTGCTGCCGTGAAAAATACATGAGCCAACAAAGCGGCACGCGCCCCACTTACACTGAAAGCTGCTCTTACCTTTACAGGTCTTCAAAGTTCGTCTCTTCAGGTTACAGCTATTCCGCTCTTACATTCTTTTATGCTGTAGTCATAAAATGCTCTTCATTTTAAAGTCCCTCAACAGAAAAAGCTTTCCCTGTCGTGAGAAATCAAATTTTTGTAATAATGTGATCTGTTGCGGATCAAGAAAATAAACTGCAAGGTTACCAGTACATAACGACTGTTTGGACACTAACAGTAATTCTTATTGTCCGGATAACGGATTATAGATTGTGTGACTCTCAGTGAACTGTAACTGTACGTAAAAAGGGCTGTGTTTTTCACTAAAATTGGCAATTGAGGTCAGTGTGAACTACTGGTTGCTCCCTGCTACAAAGCCTACAGCATGCAACCCATAGAAATACTTAGAATTATTTAAGGAAGCGAATTAAATACAACTACAAGCGATAGGAGGCGATTACAGAGACGGGTGAGCTTCTGTCTCAGAAAAACCACAAAAATGAAATAATTACAAAGTCGGAAAAATAAAAATTAGAATTATGGCATGCAACCCATATAATGTTTAGAATTACATGTTGAAGCGAAAGAAATCCACCTACACGCGATAGGGAGCGATTACAGAGACAGATGAAGTCCAGTCACACACACACACCGCGTTTATCTATTGGAAATCACTCAAATGGAAAACGAGAACACTTTTCCGCCCATAATGGGAGAAAATATTCCAAAAAATGATTCAAAGTTTACGAATCTAAGTTAAACGTGCTAGTCAATGAAACGGTACCATCTCCAACAACAAGAGCAGAACCTACCTTACCTCACCAGACGCCCAGAACAGAATGATCAGCCGCACGGCCACCGGGGCGCGGTAAGACGACCGGAAGCCGGAAAATCCTGTAAAAAGCAGTGGTGGGGATGGAGAGCGAGTACACTCGCGCTGGAGTAGGTCCACTAACTAGCTCGCAATTAAAGGGTGCGGAAACCTCTTTGGTCACCTCAACAGCTATCGAATCCGAGTCAGAGAGAACGATGCAAAGCGAGCTATCGCTCCCCACATTCAAACAGCCATAGATTCTCGCACACACTTAAAAGTACAACAACTGCACATTCATACAGGGACAGTAGCGTATCTGAGAAGCCATACTCATGCCACATTAATTAATATAATAATAAATTATTAACATAACAAAATACGAAAAACTTAGAGATATTAACTAATATTTTAACACATGAAATAAAAATGCTATTCTTCCAGCCTTAAATACAGTGGGCTTCAAGTTTTAACAAAGTGATAATCTAGCAACATTAAATAAATTATAACTTTACAGAAACTAAACAAAAATATATGGAAGACGACAGAAGGTCGTCTTTCATCTGGGACATCAAATTATTGACAGCCCTCTGCTTAGGTACTTTAACCCTTTTTTAAATATATCTGCTATTGTCAACGAGCGTTGCAACGTCCAAGGATAAAAATTCAGCTCTGGAGATGGCACTACTGAGGTAACGTCCACCTGTTCAAAACTCCACTTAGCACACGCCAGAGTCCGACGCCTCCGTGCTGGCGCGCAGCCCATAGTGTCTAGCTCTTGCTAAAAAAAAAAAAAAAAAAATAATTGTAACGTAAGCTTCACAGCTGAATTGCAACTTTAATTATGTTATTTGTTTTAAATTCTAATTTCTGATGAAGGCAATAATAGTTATTACCGAAACCAGGTTAAATAATTTTAATTTTGCGACCGAGGGCTGCATTTTTATCCTTTGGTATTTTAACCCATCTTTGAAACTACAGTAAGATGCAATTTTATTATTACAAAATGTGTTTGCTATTATTGCCAACTTCAGTACTGTTCAAAATGTTTGTAAAGCTTATGAGACTTAACTACGGGGTCATCAGTCCCTAAACTTACAAACTACTTATGAACTACTTACGAACTAGGACGCCACAAATATCCATGCCCGAGGGGGGATTCGAACCCCTGACCGTAGTGGCCGTGCAGACCGTGACTGAAGCGCATCAGTCCCCTCGGCCACCGCGGCCGGCCTTCAGTACTGCACAATTATCTGTGACCATACGTACTCATGCTTGTTGGCATCGTTAACGATTGGAGACGCGATCTGTGGTTTAATATACCAAGAACAGGCCGCGGCGGATGGCTGAACGCATTGAGGCGCTATGCTCCAATTCGCCAGACCGTTCCCCGTCGTGGGATCGAATCCTCCCTCGGACATCGATGTTTGTGTTGTCTTTAGTATAAGATAGTTTATAAGTAGTTTGTAAGTTTCGGGACTGATGACCCCACAGTTAAGTATAATAAGCATAAAAAAACATTTCAACAAATTTTAAACCAAGAAAGATAACCTTAAAGCCAAGCTCACAATTTTAATTTATTTATATGATAAGTTCAAGCTCCTTAACGATCCATCTCCAGATCATAAAATATTTTAGTGAGTCGTAATTGTAGTGATACCATTAACATAATTCATATACTACAAACATTCCTGCCAAAGTACCTTAGAATCCTATTTTCATATCCATCGGTGATAAAAGAATATTTTGTCTATGAAACAGGCCAAGTAATGTTACATAAAATATGCATGGGTAGGTTTACCACTTGATATGTAAATTCACATGAATAGATTTATAACAGGGATATATTTTATGTTGCATAACTTGCTTAACAGCAAAATTTCTTTTATCATTAATACATATGAAAGTAATTGTTAAAAATAAGATAGCACAACTGCATTTAAGTTTTGATTTGTTTTTTTTTATGACCTAAAGGTAGCTCGTTAACGAGCCGAAGCCAGTTTTCACATAAATAAAATGTTATTGTTGTTGTAGTCTTCAGTCCGCAGACTGGTTTCACGCAGTTCTTTGTGCTACCGTGTCCTGTGCAAGCGTCTTCATCTGAGAATACGAACGGCAACCTACATCCTTTTGAGTCTGTTTATTGCAGTGGCGTATCCACAGTCTTATTGTATTCGTCCCTCAGTCTCACTCTAAGATTTTTACCACATACACTTCCTTCTAATGCTGACGATTCCTTGATGTCTCAGGATGTGTCCTATCAACCTATCCCTGCTCTTAGAGTATTACAGAAAGTCCATTGCTCCCCAGTTCTGGTACCCATCTAATCTTCGTCTGTAGCACCACATTTCAGAAGCTTCAATCATCTTTCTTTCTGAACTCCTTATTGTCCACATTTCACTCCCACACAATGCTACACTCCAGACAAATGCTTTCAGAAACGACTTCCACTGTCTCATTTTCCAACCTAATTCCTTCAGCATTCCCTGATTTGTTGACACTATATTCCTTACTTGTTTTACTCTTATACCCTCCATTTTCAGGACATCGACCAATCCGTTCAATTGTTCTTCCAGGTCTTTCGCTGTCTCTGACAGACTTATTATATCATCGGCGAACCGCTAAGTTTTTTATTTCATCTGATTTTCGAAAACATTATTTCCTATTAGGAAACAAGCGAATTGTTATATGTTTCAAAGTGAAAATATCGAGCTAGTTCGCAAAAAGTTTTGCAATGTCTATATAATAAGGTGACCGTATTCTACCTACGCAGTGATCATCATCAGACCGAATTTCGACTCATATTTTCATTTAGAATTCATTTTTTTCTCCCAGAACTTTAATTCCCTTTCCAAATTTCTCCTTGAAATCCTTTACAGCTTGCTCAGTTTATAAATTGAACAGCATCGGGGAAAGGCTGCAACCTTCTTCATCCATTGCGTCTCTTTCATGGCTTTCAACTCTAATAACAGCTGTCTGGTTTTTGTACAAGATCAATAAAACTCTTCGCTCCACATATTTTACGCCTGCTACCTTCAAAATTTGATGGTCTATTGCAGTCAACAAATTCTTCCTCCAGATCTACAGATGCTAAAAACGTAGGTTTGCCTTTCCTTAACCCATCTTCTAAGATAAGTAATGTGGGATCTGCCTTCCATGTTCTTACATTTCTATTAAATTCAAACTAATCTTCCCCAAGGTCGGATTCCATCAGGTTCTCCATTCGTCTGTAAATATGTCCTATTAGTATTTGCAACCAAGACTTATAGTTCCGTAATTTTCAAATTTTTCTGCTTTCTTGAAATTACTCTATTCTTGAAGTTGGAGGGTATTTCCCGTGTCTCATACATCTTGCATACCCGGTGGAACAATTTCTACATGATCGACTCTTCAATCGATATCAGCAGGACTGAATATCATCAACTCCAGGGGTTTTGTTTCTACTTAACTCGTCTAGCGCTCTGTCAAATTCTTCTTGCAGTACTGTATCTCCTATTTCATCTGCCTCTATTTCCTCCTTAATTTCCAGAATACTGCCTTCAAATTAATTTTCTTTATATAGGCCCTCTAAATATTCCTTCCAGCTGTCAGTTTTACCTTCTTTACTTAGTAGTTGTTTTCGATATGAACTGCTGCATTTCTGTCTTTTATTTTCCTGTAGTTATACATTGTTCTACAGCCTCACATTTGTCCTCTAACCACTCCTGCGTATCCAGTCTACACAACCTGTCTACATCATTTTTCAGCCGTTGGTACTCCAATTCACTTGCTTCACTGGCTGCATTTTTTTATGTTCTTGTTTCATTATTTAAGTTTAGTACCTTCTGTGTTATCCAGGGATTTCTATTAGGCCTTGTCCCTCTCCCTCTATGATTGTCTGAGGTCGTCACTACTCTATCTCTCAGAGCTACCCATTCTTCTTATGCTGCATTACTTTCCACCATTTCAGGCAATCCTTGCATAATGGTCCCTCTGAAATTGTGAAACACCTCTGCTTCCTTCAATTTGTCCAGATTCTATCATCTTAATTTTGTACCTTTTTACAGTCGTTTATGTTTTTACCTAAAGTTCATAAACAATAAGTTATGTTCAGAGTCTACATCTGCGCCTGAATATGTTTTGTATTTTAAAACCTCTGTTCTAAACCTTTTCCTTACCATTTTAAAATCAATGTGGTACCTTACAGTCTGGTCTCTTCCACATATACAAGCTTCATTCATGATGATAAAACCAGTTGCTTGTGATTATTAAATTATGCTCCGCACAAATTTCTACAATTTAATCTCCCCTTTCATTCCTTTACCGGAATCCATGTTCACCCATTACCTTTCCTTCTCCTCCCTTTCCTACAACCGAGTTCCAGACCCGCAATACAATTTAGTTTGCCTCTTCCTTAACTATCTGAATAACTGATCTCTTCATACATTTCTTCGATCTCCTCATCATTGGCAGAGCTAGTTGGCGTATGAACTTGTACTACTGCGGTCGGTGTTGACTTCGTGCCTACCTTTCCTATGATTATATTATGAAAAACGCTCGGGTATCGTACAGGATTATGCAATCGAATACCAACGGTAATTTGGTGGAGCACTGCCAGCCATTTTCAAGGCATCTGCAAATACAAAGCACTGTGCATATTATGAGCCCATCTCAGCGTATGGAGTATTCCATGCTAAATGCTTCCTATCTTGAGCTGCCTTAGATATGGCTGGTGTGATCACGCCGAAATATCGGCAGTCGTCGATTCTGTCACCAGGTAGAGGAAAACTGTGTGAGGGAGGTTAGAAGGGTGAAGAATGCAAATTGATTTTATTACAGTCCAATAATCATTTAGTTCCTCAGCTGAGCAATTTCCTGTCGTGTGTTTACACTACTTGTGTGTGAAAGTTTTCTTGGAAGTTGAGGAGATGTTGTCGGTATTGCTTTTTTTGTTATGTTCCTGGCATCTACAATACTTGGTCTGTGGTCTGCAAATTTTGAATAGCTTGTAACAAATTTCCGTGTCCTGAAAGGTTTTTAAATATTATGTCAACTGTCCTAGTAGTTATACCAATTTATAAACACCGTCATTCCTGAGTTTGTGTAAACATCAAACAAAGCAAATTTTAATCAATTTTTGGAAATGTCTTGGTCGCAAAATACTTTATTATGCACGACGCAATTGGGAATTCCATTATCAAATGCAAACTGTGGGAATATTTTTTTTTAATAACATGTAGGTACATTTAGATTCACAATAGGAAAAAGATACAATAAAAATAATGTAGTTGAAACTTACATCACGTTGGTATAGCAAGCTCAACAGTGTGAGCGAGGATAAGAAAGTCACAAGATACATGCGTGTTGAAAGGTGTTTTCGTGCAGTATTCATGTGCCAAACTGATTCTGGCGAGTACAGCCAACACCACCTAGAAGACAAGGCCTTACAACAGGCCGAGCCTACGTCACACTTAGAGGCCGCGGCCGCCATCTGACTGGCCGGCCGCTGCGCGGCGGTGGGCGTGCCCCAGCCAACAGCCAGTGAGGTGGTGGCCGCGGCCTCTTAAGTGTGACGTAGGCTCGGCCTGTTGTAAGGCCTTGTCTTCTAGGTGGTGTTGGTACAGCTGGTTGAAAGTGAACATAATCGATAGGTGGCGCTAGCGTACTTACAGAAATGCGTGTCGTTAACTGTTTTTTTATTTATTATTTATTTATTTTCTTTTTTATTTATTAGAATTTCTTTATACGACAATATACGAAACCTAGCCGCATGGAAGCAGGTCTTGAGTTCATGTGCAACGATTATCCCGTTTAAACAGCGACTCTGCAGTTCACACGCTAAAAATCAAATGTTCAAATGTTTTTTAAGCTTATGGGACTTAACTGCGGGGTCATCAGTCCCTAAACTTACAAACTACTTATGAACTACCTTATACTAAGGACGGCACAAACATCCATGCCCGGGGGGGGGGGGGGGGGGGGAGGCGGGCATTCGTACCCCGTGGAACGGCCTTGCGCATCGTAGCATAGCGCCTCAATGCGCTCGGCCGCTCCGCCGTGGCCAGTTCATACGCTCAGAGATCATAGCAGCGTGTTGGGGCAAGTGGACTTCGCTTAAGGGGTCGTAGATCATACTGGCAGTTGTTATCGAGCATGCAATTCGTCGTACTTTGGTGTGATCATGATGCGAGGTAGGATGCCTCATGGTTAAGGTAGCCGCTCAGGGAGCCGAGAAAGTCCAGTTGCAGTCCTGGTCCGATGTAGATTTCCTCTTGTTGATATTTCATGTTTTAGGCCTCTAATGTCGTCAAACTTTACACTTTCCTTCTCAGTCCCTTTGTTTAATTTTCAACGCACTTGAGAACCTGTAATTGCAGTCATCCACTGCGATTAAAGACCAGCAACCGCAATTATCAATTTATTGCCAACTTGTACAAACTACTAGACCAAACAATTATTTTAGAGTAAGAAGATAAGTGAAAAAATAATCGAAAAAGCTACGGCAGAATTTGGACGCACGAAACAAACAGTAATTTCGCATTTCAGTCCCATGTGTATTTTGGTATGCAGCTAGGATAAGTGCTTTGTGGTTAGAAAGTTATAATCTAAGACAAAATAAAGTTTATCTTTCTCTTATGAAAGAGAAGCACACTGCCGAGGTAGATTTCTTTGCGTACGGTGTGAATATATGATGATGGCATCGTCACAGGGAAAATATTGCGCAGGTAAAATAGTTCCTCATTTGGATCTCCGGGCAGAGACTACTCAGAAGGAAGTGGACACCAGGAAAAACAACACTGGCATTCGACGTACTAGAGCGTGGTTACGTTAGATCCCTTAACCGGATAGAAAGGCAAGAAAATTTAAAAAGGGAAGTGGATAGCTTGGAGTTAGATATAATGGGAATTAGTGAAGTTGGGTGATTGGAGGGTTATAAATACAAAATGAGTTGGGGTATTACAGAAGACGTTTTAATAATGAATAACAAAATAGGGATGCAGCACAGTGATCGCATTATCGTACTTACATACGAAGCCAACACCGAACATAGCACTACATGTTTATATGCCAAGTAGCTCTACCGATGATGAGATCGAAGAAATGCACGAGAGATAAAGGAAACCATACAATCGAGAGGAAAACTTGATTATGATTGGAGGTTGAAATCCTGTAGTTGGAAAAGTAAGGGAAGGAAAAATATTTCGTGAATAGGAATTGGCGAAAGGAATGAAGGAAAACGCCGCCTGGTATAAGTTTGCACAGAACGTAATTTAATCATAGCTATCGCTTGGTTTAAGAGTCATGCAAGACGGTTGTATATGTGGAAGAGACCAGGAGACACCGTTAGGTACGAGATTAGACAAGGAAAGACATAGATTTGGGAGCCATGTTTTACCCGTATGACATATCTATGAGCCGTTACAGACTTTCACCTCAAATTGCTGGTTACGAACTGTAGATTAAAACTTAGTGGTCAGAGTAAATTTGAGAACTTTTATCACGGGAGGCGTAATTGAGTAATTCTGTGCAGGTGTGCTAATCGCTGTGACCAAATGGTGTAGGGGTCAGCGCAACTATCTGAAAAGCAGGAGACCCGTATTCGAGTCCCGTCTGGGTACTTATTTTCAACTTTACCCAGACTCAGTTACTGTCATACATTCAACTTAAACCTTCCAGTCCCACATGAAATCAGTTTTGCAAAAATTAAAATTCAGTGTTTTCTCTATTAATACAGTGCAGTAAAGATCACAATATGTGTTTTCAAATTTATGGTCGAACTATCGATTTTTATGTGATGTATTTCATGCACAACACAGACGTCTATATCGAGGTATTTTATTACTTTGGCGTTATTTTGTTGATTGTTAACACTGCCAGCACCATAGACAAGAGAATTCACTGCCGGATAAAATAAAACGCACCACACTGACGTCAATGGAACAAAACCTCTAAGATGGACAGACTAATGCCTCAGAAGTGACTGCACGCCGTACCAAGCGGCAAAATGTCATTCTATAAACCCTATAAGCGTGTTGTTCATCAACAAAATTGCAACTTTATGGATTGATACACAAAATACGGTATAAATCAACTTTTAATACGTTGTCCGGGAACAACACTGGGAATGAAAGGGTTAATAAACTGAAAAAAGTGGGTAAGGAGTGTACCGTTGATTAATTCAAGGAACCTGAGGTTCTTAAAGAGTTTCATAGGGAGATTTAGGCAACAATTTAACAAACAATTTTGGCACGCTCTTACGAAAATAATCTGTACGAGTAATATCTACTGCTGCAATGCTATTTTTAAGAGAATGAACGGGTAAAAGCGCGTTTCTCATGGTTTGATGCACATGAAAACAGGAGATTAATGTCTAGAACTTCTGACTGAACATATAACCTTGCCGGGCGCGGTGGCCGAGGGGACTGAGGCGCTCCAGTCACGGTCTGCACGGCCACTACGGTCGGGGGTTCGACTCCCCCCTCGGGCATGGATATTTGTGCCGTCCTTAGTATAAGGTAGTAGATAAGTAGTTTGTAAGTTTAGGGACTGATGACCCCGTAGTTAAGTCCCATAAGCTTAACAAACATTTGAACATATAACATTTGCTGCGAACTGTGGCCTCTTTCGGTTGCAGTTTATGAACTGTAATCAGAATGGTAATTCATTACTTTCCAGAAGCTGACATTGCCCATACGACTCCCAATGAGACTAACAAATTGTAATTTGTGGTAAATTGTCTGCCGTCTGGTACAGAGGTGCCTACAACAGGGGAGGGGGAGAGATCATGACGCTAACTACGTCATAAAATTTCGGGGAGGGGGCGAAAAATTAGTTCTTTTATAAAGTCCCCCCCCCCCAAGGCTAGATAAAACTATTTACAAAACGTGAAGTAAAAGATAGTGAATATCAATATTAAATGGCAAAACAGGACTTAATATCTCGGGAGGATTGGTCGAAGTTGATGGGGGGGGAAGGGGGGGGGGTTGCCGCCTCTGGTCAAGTACCTCACACTCAAAGATTATGGAGGCTGCTATACGTACTGCGAAAAATGTTCAGCCAGAGGCCAATCTAAAAATGCGTGCCAGCTAGAACCAAGCGACCCGTTATTGCGAAACACGCTTTAAAGAAACAATAGAAGTACTGAAGCCCGCAGGGCAACGTGTCACGTAGATTACAGCTTGCTGACGCTAGGGCAGTGACGGCAGAGAGAGAGGGACAGAGGTGATCGTCCTGGCTGGCCGCCGCTCTATCTCCGTCGGACACGCGCCGCGCGCTGCCGCGGCCAGCGGCGCTAGCGCAGCCTTCCGCAAACTGAGACAATGGCGGCGGCTTTGGCGTGCTTTATTTTGGCGCGCGCGCTGCGCCCGTCCTGTTTAGGGACACGTCGGACAAAAGGCCGTAAGCCGCGCCTGACACACAGATGACGCCGTCTAAGCCCTCTCCCAGGGACACGGGGCTGCCCATTGTGGCCTCTGGGAGACACGGCCCACGGGCCTGCTGCGTCTCCCTGCTGAGCGAAGCGGGTCCACCACCCGTGAAAAAGCAAAGCCTGAAAAAAAAGCAGACTCCGACAATACCAAGCTGGATCTGGAGAAGTCTGGCCTCTTTGCTATCCTGTACCGTGCTCTGCACTGTGAATTTCGAGTTGGAATCTACAATGCCGGCCATCTCAAAAGCAGCTCTAGGAAGACGGTGTGAGAGTCAAATGGCACGGCTAAAAATACAGCTCCATGTGAATTGAAAGTGATGAGATCAGTGCTGAGTGGTCCCAGAATTGCTGACTATAAATACTGTTACGTGCCTCCATATTGTATCAAAGAGTCCTTCGAGGTATTTTGAGATTTCATGTTGCTTCCACTTATTGCTAAAGTTGATCTGATGTTGTAGTGAATTGTGTATCTCTGGAAACTAGCTTCAGGAACATAGAACAGAAATTTTCTGTACGAGAGATCGGGAGAATAGGGGCATTGTAGTGATGCAATCCGATGGGTGACGTAGATGTCGTAACGTTAGGGAGCGAAGTATGAGTCAAATCAGGCCTTAAATTCTGCATGTAACTATTGTAACGGGCTTCTTCAGTATGATATTGATTTTCCAGTTAATTTTGTTTTTGGTGGCCAATTTGGAATTGGAGCTCCTCTTTGGTTTAAATTGGTATTAGTTTTAGAATGGCTTAACTCCTTCTTGCATTTAGTTATGGAAATTCGTCATCAGTGGATTGGCTCTGTACTTTACTTGTCTTTCCTGCATGACATGTAGGTTTGTATGACTGATACTCCTTAGGTAATAAAATATTGTTTTATTTAGCTTGAAATTCTGCGTGTAATTATTGTTTCTGAGCCTATGTGTTAGCTAAAGAAGGAAACATTTTTTCAATGATCAAACATGAAACTCTGTCTCTCAGGGCTTCTAATTTCATAAAATAGTATTTGAAATATGTATATATTACACTGCGATGTTCACTTTGGCAGTAGGGCCGCGACGATACGGTAAAAGCCGTCCAACGCCGAATTCGAATGTTTGTAAAACTATGGTACTAACTG
Organism: Locusta migratoria; assembly: GCA_026315105.1. Classification (NCBI taxonomy): domain Eukaryota; kingdom Metazoa; phylum Arthropoda; class Insecta; order Orthoptera; family Acrididae; genus Locusta; species Locusta migratoria. The sequence continues at coordinate 809,646,104 of CM048744.1, read as the reverse complement.
CAGTGTTCACTTGCGAACTACTTTAAATTAAATTAAGAAGAACGCACCCACCCATGCCCAAGGAAGGAAAGGAACCTCCGACGGGCACGGCCATCGCACTCCTCAGGTAGGTGCCTTAGAGCGTAAGGCTATTCCTGTTTCCAGAGGCGTCAGTGCACAAAATTTTTGCCTAGCGATATTTCCCTAACAAATTACTTTCAGTTGGGACAACTTAAGTTCAAGACTTTCAACCCTCCCCTGCGTAAATAAGTCATGGCTGCCATCTTGAATGTCACCTCTCGAATAGCAGTATTTTTCTTCGTGTCTTAGGTCCCCTGGACAACGGAAAATGAGGCAAATGGAATAAAATAAAAAATTAACATAGAGCGACACGGCTGTATTGATCGATAGTAACTAGTTTAGTTGCCCTACCCCGCAGTTCCTTAGTGTATGCTGGACCTGTCAATATTGTCCCTGTTCATCGCTTATAATGACCTCGATTTCGAGAGAACATTACAACTATTTTTTCGGATATGCTGACATGAAGAAATTAAGGGATATGTCATCTAATACGCAGTTAGAATGAGCGCTGAGAATGCTTGATATCGTTGTTCCGATGTAGCTCATTATCTCATTAGTTAAAGTAGACAGGTATCGGTGCGACTACCGTTTCAAAAAGTTTTCTTCCCTTGTAGCTCTAATTCACTGGCTATAGTGTACGACCTATAATGGATCGCACAGTAAGCTTTTTTAATACACGACATGTAAATCAGCTGCACGTTCTTCAAAAACACAGTCTTTTCACAATGACGGATACGAATTATCTAAACGTGAATGGTTTATTAGCACAATTAAGTATCTGAAAACTGTCCTTTTTAATCTGATACTGTCTTTAAATTGGCCGCGTGGTCTAAGGCGACAAATATAGAATTGCACGGCTGCTCCTCCCGAAGGGTTAAGTCCTCCCTCGGATATGGCTGTCTGTGTTGTCATTAGCGTAAAAGGCTAGGGACCGAGTTCAGAGAATTTTGTCCCTTAGGTTCGCAAACATTTGACCATTTTGACTCTTTAAAATCGAGTGGGGGTTGTTATGAAACTGAAGTCATTCGGAATGAAAATTAGACACTTTACAAATTTTACAATCAAAGAAAAGCTTGTAAGGTACAAAAATCTATATATAAATATGTTGGTTTGTGTGTGTTTGAAAATCTCAAAAACGTCTTCACCGAATGAGCTCCAAATTTGCCATAACACAGGAATGTTTTTAGATATTTATTTTATATATTATCCATAACCTATATATATGACACTTTCGTAATTTTTGCCAACAGCTTTCCCACATTGTAAGATTTATATAAATTCGTATATGATATAAATTTGAAAAATAGATACGTAAAACTATGCGCGTAATCCAGTAGTACGTTGTAGCAGAATTTCAAAGCGTTCTGTCAAAAATTTCGGAGATATATGGTTTTGAACATAAGACTAAATATGGTTCTATGTTAGATTTCTAAGACGAGATGCAGGAAGGGTAGGCAATGATGAAGAGATGAATGGGAGATATACACTCCAAATACCAAGTTTTGTAATTCAGGCTTCAAAACTAGCATTAAAAGCAGCATTTTTCAAAAATCTTTTCATTCCCCATTCACCCTCTTAATGGCTTTCAGAAAAAACTGAAAGATGCTTAACATACACCAATTTATGTAAGTCCAGCATGAAAATTGACTGGATAACAGCGTAGTTTCAAAAAACTTTTCATCTCCTATGAACCCCCACGAACCACAGACATTGCCAAGGTGGGGTGGCTTGCGTGCCTCAACGATGAAGATAGCCGTACCATAGGTGAAACCACAGTGGAGGGGTATCTGTGGAGAGGCCAACAAACGTGTGGTTCCTGAAGAGGGGCAGCAGCCTTTTCAGTAGTTACTGGGGCATCAGTCTGAATGATTGACTCAGCTGGCCTAGTAACATCAGATAACATGGCTTTGCCATGCAGTTACTGCGAACGGCCGAAAGCAAGGGGAAATTACAGTCGTTACTTCTCCCGAGGACATGCAGCTCTACTGTATGACTATACGATGAGGGTGTCTTCTTGGGTAAAATATTCCGGAGGTAAAATAGTCCCCCATTCGGATCTCCGGGCGGGGAATACTCAGGAGGATCAAGAAAAACAGGCATTCTACGGGTCGGAGCGTGGAATGTTCTAACCCTTAATCTCGTAGGTAAGCTAGAAAATTTGAAAAGAGAAATGGATAGGTTAAAATTAGATATGGTAGCGATTAGTGAAGTTCGGTGGCAGGATGAACAGGATTTCTGGTCAAGTGAGAACAGGGTTATCAATACAAAATCAGTTGGTGGTAATGCAGCGGTAGGTCAGATAATAAATAAGAAAGTAGGAATGCGGTAAGTCACTATGAACAGCATAGTGAACGCATTATCGTAGTAAAGATAGACACGAATCCAACACTGACCCTAGTAGTGCAAGTTTATATGCCAACAAGCACGGCCGATGATGAACATATCGAAAAAAATGTGTGAGGAGATAAAAGAAATCATTCAGAAATTTAAGAGAGACGAAAACTTGATTGTGATGGGAGACTGGAACTCGGTAGTAGGAAAGCGAAGAGAAGGAATGTAGTAGGTGAATATGGACGGGGGAAAAGGAATGAAAGAGGAGATCGCTTGGTAGAATTTTGCGCAGAGCACAATTTAATGATCATCATGAAAGAAGGCTGTATACGTGGAAGAGACCAGGAGACACTGGAAGGTACGAGATTAACTTTATAATGGTAAGGAAGACATTTACAAACCAAGTTCTAAACTGTAAAACGTATCCAGGGGCAGATATAGACTCTTACCATAATTTATTGGTTATGAACTGCAGATTAAAACTTAAGAGACTGCATATAGGTATAAAGGTTAAGAGATAGAACCTGGACAAATTGAAGGAACCAAATATGGTTGAGAGTTTCAGAGGGAGCATTAGGCAAGGATTGGCTGAAACGGGGGAAAGTTATACAGCAGAAGAAGAATGGGTAGCTCTAAGAGATAGGGTAGTGAAGGCTGCAGAGGACCATATAGACCTAATAGAAATCCCTGGATAACACAGGATATACTAAACTTAATTGATGACAGGAGAAAATATAAAAATTCGCAAGTGAAACAGGAAAAAGGGAGTACAAGCGTCTGAAAAATGAGATTGACAGGAAGTGCAGACTGGCTAAGCAGGAGTGGCTAGAGGACAAATGCAGAACTGTAGAAGAATTCATAGCTAGGGAAAAGACAGATACCGCCTACAGGAAAATAAAAGAGATATTTAGAGACAGAAAAGCAGCTGTATGAATATCAAGAACTCAGACAGAAAACCAGTACTAAGCATAGAGGGGAAGGCTGAACTGTGGAAGGAATATATAGAGGGCATATACAAAGGAAATGGAAGACGAAGTGGAGGAAAATGAGATAGGAGATATGATACTGCGAGAAGAATTTGACAGAGCGCTGAAGGACTTGAGTCGAAACAAGGCCCCTGGAGTAGATGATATTCCGTCTGAACTACTGATGTCGTTAGGAGAGTCAGTAATGGAAAAATGTTATCACCTGGTATGCAAGATCTATGAGACTGGGAAAATACATTCCGACTTCAAGATGGATATTGTAATTCAAATTCCAAAGAAAGCAAGTTCAGACAAGTGAGAAAATTACAGATCTATCAGTTTAATGAGTCATGGGTGCAAAATACTAACACGAATTATTTAGAGACGAATTGAAAAACTTGTGGATTCCAACCTCAGGGAAGATCAGTTTGGATTTAAGAGAAATGTTGGAACACGAGAGGCAATACTCACATTACGACTTATCTTAGAAGATAGGCTAAGGAAAGGTACACCTACGTTTTAAGCGTTTGTCGATTTGGAGAAAGCCTTTGACAATGTCGACTGGAATACACTTTTCCAAATTCTGAAGGTATTAGGGGTAAAATATAGAGAGCGAAGAGTTATATTCAATCTATACAAAAACCAGACAGCGGTTATTAGATTCGAAGGGCAAGAAAGTGACGCAGAGGTTGGGAAGGGAGTGAGACATGGTTGTAGCCTTTCCCCAATGTTGTTCAATCTGTACATTGAGCAGGCCGTGAAGGAATGGAAGGAGGAATTTGGAGAGGGCATTAATGTGCAGGAAGAAGAAATAAAAACATTGCGGTTTGCCGATGACATAGTAATTCTATCAGAGACCGCAAAAGATCTGGAAGACAAATTAAATGGGATGGAGAGTGTCTTGAAAGGAAGATATAAGATGAACATTAAGAAGAGTAAAACGAAGGTAATGGAATGGAATGTCAGAAAATCAGGCGATGCTGAAGGAATTAGATTAGGTCATGAGACAATAAAGGTGGTAGATGAGTTTTGTTATTTGGGTAGCAAGATAACTTCTGATGGCCGAAATAGTGGATATAAAGTGCAGAATGGCTGTCGGAAGAAAAGCGTTTCTAAAGAAGCGAAACTTGTTAACATCCAATATTAATTTAAATGTTAGGAATTCCTTTCTGAAAGCATTTGTCTGGAGTGTAGCATTGTATGGGAGTGAAACGTGGACGATTAGGATTTCAGATAAAAAGATGATAGAAGCTTTTCAAATGAGGTGCTATAGACGAATGATGAAGATTATATGGGTAGATCACGTAACTAATGAGGAGGTGCTAACCGAATCGGGTAGAAAAGGAGTTTCTGGCATATACTGACTAAGATAAGGGATAGATTGGTTGAACACATTCTGAGACATCAAGGAATTGTCAACTTAGAATTAAAAAGGAAGCGTGGGGGGGGGGGTGAAAATCGTAGAGGGAGACCGTGGGACGAATATAGTAAAAATCAAATCAAATGTTTGTTAAGCTTATGGGACTTAACTACGGGGTTCTCACTCCCTAAACTTACAAACTACTTAACAACTAGCTTATCCAAAGGACGGCACAAATATCCATGCCCGAGGGGGGGGGGGGGGAATCGAAACCCCGAACGTAGTGGCCGTGCAGACCGTGACTGAAGCGCCTTAGTCCCCTCGGCCACCGCGGCCGGCATGAATATAGTAAGCAGATTCAAAAAGATGTAGGTTACCGAACGTATTCTCAGATGAAAAGACTAGCACAGGACAGGGTAGCGTGGAGAGCTGCATCAAACCAGTCTGCGGACTGAAGACAACAACAAAAACTCTTATTTAACCCTCTTAGGGAAAGAATATCGAAAAATCGCTTCTTAAACGGCGTCTATGGTGTAAGATGAACACTTTCTGCAAATTTCAAGTTTTAATCATCAGTGGTTTTGCCTGGCCGATGATGAGTCATTCATTTAATCAGTCTGTCAGTTACTCGGAACATTGCCTTTTATTTATAGATGTTACGCGTTGCAAGATGTTCTCTCTCGAAGGTAGTCTATGTGGTGTCCATTGTATATACTATTACCAAGTGGAGCGCAGCGGAGTCGCCTACAAAGTCGTTTACAAAGTCGGACGACTGGGAGGACGACCCGGCCACTCAACGAACTGATCCACGACGAACATACCAGCTCCCTAAGTGACAAATAATAACCGTTGGCAACTAAATGCTCAGTATACAAGACTAATTGATTTATTGACAAGAACGTATTAACTACAAAGCTGGAACTGCATTAAATGGTTATGGTCAAATAACGATTCGTTCAAAATATTCAATCTGATAAGCATCTCTTTCGAATTACCACTGAGTTACAGAAAATAACATTTCCGAGTAACGCTGGGGATCCAAATGCTTTCTAATAATGTTTGTAATTGGAGTAGCCGGGCCTCTGATGATATATATCGAATGTGCGCTTCTAAGTTTCCGCAGACAAAAAAATGGACGTTTACTATTCTAGAATTACTTGGTAATGAAGGTTTAATTTTACTTACGGCAGCTGCGGCATTTGGTTATAGTGTAATATTTTATGGTAAACACGGAAGATTATTAGCCTCATCGTATGGAACTGAGTTTTCAAAGATCAGTCAAGAGGTTTTGGCTACATCAGCCGCTGCCGCAAGTGAAATTTTCCCGCAATGATCAACATGAAAAATGACGTATCGATTTTTGACTATAATTGTACAAGGAGGCTAATGAAACTTACACAATTCAAAAAACGTTTGACGGTAGATGTGTGCAAAACGAAAATCATATGTATACGTAGCCATTAAGAGAGGCGAAATGAAGCAAATGTTTCCATCTATAGCTCTGATCACACTTTAAATTCTCCAGCTTCCAAATAAGTGTGCGTTGAAAATTGACTTCGTACCAACTTCTGCCTTGCGTACCGGTCAGGTGCTATGGTAAAAATGCGACACTAAAGCAGCAACTCTTCGTGGAAACGCAGTTTATGTACTTTCATGTTTAATGGTTAATTTTCAGTAAGATCTATCATGACATTGACAGTGGAAAGCAAAATACCTTAGACACAAAATCTCAACGAAACATTTTATGGGCGTCGTTATTTCATTTAATTTCACTTAAAAGCAACTTTGTCATAGTTTCCAGCAGATAACACATAATTTGAAGTAATTCCCTAACTTTTAATTTCTTCATTTTACATAGGTACGACGAGCGAAAGACGATACGTGCATAGAGATAGATGGAGGAGAAGATTGAAGATGGATGGAAGGAAAGGGAGTAATGGAGGCCGGGGTTTAGATAGAGGGAGACTGGAAAGGTAGATTGTGAGTAAGCAAGAGACAGACATAAAGGATTGCAAATAGATGGAAAGAATATAAAATGATAGCTTTTTACTAATGTTAATTATACGTCATATGGTCCTGATCTGTACGTTTGCTGAGAAAACGAACGACTAAAAATGTAATCTATCTTATGGCTTTAAAGTAATGAGTATCTGTGAAAGTATATTGGCCCACTTTAGGTTACGGTAGTAACATTAAAGGGGGCCTTTGCGATTGTCTTTTGACAGCTCGAAATTTAAATGAAAATAACGGCTTAACCATTCAGCTGACACGAAAATTGAATAACCGAGTTTGTAGAGGAGATAATTCACTACAAATTTGCTCTCTTTTTTTCATATCTCGTATCGTTTCAGAGGTATTTGCAAAAAATAACGGCGATTTTCGGATGACTGTCTGTCTGTTCGTAACGTGTTCCCTGTTTTTAAGACGAACCGTTCAACCGATCAACACCAAATTTCACACACATGATTGTAGGCCACCAGAGCCCAGAAGCTCCCCTTTTCAATTTTTTCGGACAAAAAATATGTTAGTAATATCAAAAAAGCCGTTTGTAATATAATTGTAATTGCAAACGAACCGTTCATCTGACGCGAAAATTGAATAACCGAATTCGTAGAGGATAAAATTCTCTACAACTTTGTTCCATCTTTTTTTTTTTTCATATCTCGTATCGTTTGAGAGATATTTACAAAAATAACGGAGTTCTGACACCCTCCATTGAATTTACGAAAAGCAGCCGTTAGCAGATGTCACGTGACATTCCTCGCCCAGAACTCTCTCTCTGGCATACGCCATCTTGCGTTGCGTATTTGATGATTTTCTTATTGTAACTTACACGTTGTCATTTCAAAGCAATGGCGCACTGAAGAAATAACAAAAACATGTCGGTCTTCGTACGATAAATGATAATCTAGTATCTACAAATCCCATATTACCATCAGTTAACAACAGCCATCAAGTTCTAATTGTTAGCTGTAGCGTTGTGGTCAATACGTTGGACTGTAATGCTGAAGATAAGTTGGTCGTATCCTCCCGCTACCTAAATTTTTTTCTTCCTATTAATTGATTATTTATACTACTATTTTGGTCCAAAATGTTTGCAAAAACGTATAAAACTGCAAATCTAAAGAGGGCCGTAAAACACATCAATGCGATTTTTATTTTTATTTTTTTATTTATTTATTTTTTATTTTTTATTTTTTTGTAACTTTCGTTTTTATATAGCCACAGTAGCCTAACGAACGATATTGACTGAAGCATTCTCTCGTGATCTATGTACACATGAGTTACAGTTTTTCCTTTACTATTTATATCATACTAGCTGAAAACCCGGCGTTGCTCAGGTATTTGTTTATTTAGTGTTATATTTCCTTATTCGTATGCTTATCCATACAGAGTAATAGCTGAATACTTTGCAGCACTCATAGACCAAAGATATGGTCTGTGGCATCACGTTTCGCTGTATGTAACATCCTTGCTAAAGAGTCGCAAACGTCATCGCTGGCCTTCAGTCCGAATTTTTTTTTACAATTTGACGACTTTCAACCACCGTATCTTCCACCCCCTTATAGCTATCGACATGGAACTGTTATGGTGTACAACGGGAGACTTCGGACAACAATTACACACAGACCATTCGTTTGCGTTCTGTAGTTTTAGCTACAGAGCGAAATATTAACACACACGTAGCATTTTATACACACCGATAACTTTCCATCCCAATATACTACACCCTTTTATCATTATCAACCACCAAGCAACAATGCAACCAATAAAACCATCTTCATAGAGTAAATATAATTTTTAAAGAGTAATTGTTGTTCCGCATTTTTAATTACTAAATATCTATCAGGTCGCTATAAAACCGTGCATATAACCTTCCTCAGATATAAATTAGTATCCGTAAAAATTCAAGTCTCTGCGTCTTGTCGCGTTCGGACGTGATAAGCGTACACCGTACATACATTCATATATATCCGATCGCCATAAAACCGTGTCTAAAGCCTTTCCCGAATAGACATTAGTAACTGTACAAATTTTCAGCTGTTTATGTCTTGTGGTTCAGACGTGATAAACTTACACCGAACAGACATTCACATTTATATAGATGAGAGTGAGCCACAGCGAATTGTGGCCGGGTTTAGGTAGTAAGTGTATAAAACGATTTGGGGCCGGGTACGTATATTGTCTACAGTTTTTATACCGTGATGTTCGTGAAAGTAGGTTTTCCATTTTCCCGGCCCGCAATGTGAGCACCCAAGCCGGCTCCAGCACACGCCCTGCCACCCCACAGCCCCGTTGATCTGGTGAGTGACGTCAGCCGCCACGCCCCGCCCCGCGGCGCTAACCACTGGTGTTTACTGCCACTCACTTGGCGGAGTCGTCGGGGCGCGTGTTTACGCGCTCCCCGCGGAACAATAACTCGGCAGACACGTCCATCCCGCGCCACTCCGCGCCGAGATCTCAGGAGAGGGCGGTCGCTGTAAAGTGCAGAAACAGCGCGCCCGAACGCGCCCGTCAGCCAGGGGCGCCGCTCTGCGGTGCATTTTATCACCGTCCTACCGGAATGGGAAAGCGTACACGGCGGCCGCAACACACAGCGCTACGGTTCTGTTCCATCTTTACGGAACATACTGTACGTATTATATAAGCATCCTATTCACTCCTAAAGTTCGCAGTACATTTGCAACCCCCATTAATACCATCATAAAATTCAAATGTTTGTAAATCTATCGGACCAAACTGCGTGGTCATCAGTCCGTAGCTTACAAAAATGTTCAAATGTTTGTACAGATTATGGGAGTGAATCACGGGGTCATCAGTCCCTAAACTTCCAAACTACTTAGGATCTAGCTTACACTAAGGACGGCTCAAATATCCATGCCCGACGGGGGATTCGAACCCCCCGACCGTAGTGGCCGTGCAGACCGTGACTGGAGCGCCTCAGTCCCCTCGGCCACCGTGGCCGGCCGTAACTTACAAACTACTTAAACTAAGGTAAACTAACCTAGGAACAAACACACACACACCCATGCCCCAGGGAGGTCTCAGACGGGCCGGCCACGGTGGCCGAGGGGACTGAGGTGCTTCAGTCACGGTCTGCACGGCCACTACGGTCGGGGGTTCGAATCCCCCCACGGGCATGGATATTTGTGCCGTCCTAGTTCGTAAGTAGTTCATAAGTAGTTTGTAAGTTTAGGGACTAAAGATTCCGTAGTTAAGTCCCATAGGATTTACAAACATTTGAACATTTTTGTCTCAGACGGCGAGCAACCGCGCGCTCCGCAGCGAGGCGCCTTAGACCGCTGGGCTACTCCATCCCGGCCCCAATTAATACTATCATAGATATAAGCTAAAAGGCTAAAGGAGTTGAGTTAGGGTTTCTTTTCTACATTTTTTTATTTGCTTATCTACGTACGTTATTTGAGAAATACGATGTTCATGTCGCATTGTCGTCTGTGAAACATTCAGCATCGGCACATTCATAATGAACCACCCATCGCCGGCCGCGGTGGCTGCGGGGACTGAGGCGCTACAGTCACGGTCTGCACGGCCACTACGGTCGGGGGTTCGAATCCCCCTCGGGCATGGATATTTGTGCCGTCCTAGTTCGTAAGTAGTTCAGAAGTAGTTTGTAAGTTTAGCGACTGTTGATCCCGTAGTTAAGTCCCATAGACTATACAAACATTTGAACCACCCATTAGTGACAAATATGCGGCCTAAGGTGCAGTATCGTCTCAATTGTGCGACTGTTTACGTTATTACCTGTCATAATAATCACATGCGCCTCGGTTGCGCAGTGGTAGAGTGCCAGACTACCAATCCAAAGGTCGCGGGTTCGATACCCGCCAGGCCCTAGGATTATTATCTGTCACTTTCCACTTCCTTCACCTCTGGCAGTATTGCTCATGTGAAAAATACCGAGTAGCACCGTGTTTCGGAACCCACGTTAAACTGTAGGTCCCCCTATATCTGTCTGGTTAAGTCAGTTTGAAGGTCGGCATACCACCTATAAAACAGGACCATGCCTAGTAAACCACTGTGGTGTTCAAACCAATCTTCGGATTGTTGACTGCTTTACCTTTTTCATAATCACATTTCATGATAACACACGACCTTCTTATGTTCGGAATTTGTATACATTATCCAAGAGACAAGCAGTGCAACCATCTCAGTTTGCGGAAGATGCTGTCACTTACTGTCAAGTAAAGTCCTCAGGCGATCAGTGCTGATTGCAACTGTAACAAAATATCAAGATATAAATAGGGTGATAAACGTGACATTTCAATCTAAATAAACAGAAGTATTTAAGGACTGTCGTAAAAATTTGATTACACTCTATATTGAAAAAGTCTGTCACTTCACCTAAATACATTGCATTACAAATACCTTCAATCTGAAAGGGCACGTTCACAATGCTGTGGCAAGGCGAATCAAAGACTGAAATTTTTTGGCAGAATTAAGATGCAACAACTCCACGAAAAATAAGGCGTATACTTCACTTTTCCGTCCTTTGCCTTAATGCGAGTATTGCTGCCACATGAGTACCATGCAAATCACACCTAGGTGTCTGGTAGACAGTTCGTCGAACCACTTTCAAATGTTAAAATGTTTATTACGCTTAAGAGGCTTAACTGTGGGGTCATCAGTCCCTAAACTTAAAAACTACTTATGAACTATCTTATACTAAAGACGACACAAACATCTATACCCGAGGGGGTACTCGAACCCCCGACGGGGACCTGCCTCGCGCATTGGAGTATAGCGCCTCAATGCGCTCGGCCGCTCCGCGAGGGAAGAAAGAACACCTAAATTTCTCTATTGAAGCTCTGGTTTCTTGTATAATGATTATTCTTTTCCCCTGTATCATTTCTCCGTCAGCATTGGATCTTTATTGTTAGGCTTGACGCACGATGTGGACAATGTAGGCCTGCAAAGAAGAAACAAGGGAGACAGTTTAATCGACATAATACCCGAACTGAGAATACAATCTTTAAAGAAACGGTATTTTTCGTTCCCCTGAATTTACAAATATTTAATCATCGACATTTCCCATGCAATAACAAAATATTTTGATTCTTTCTACATAGGTAGATGTTATTACCAAAGTAAATATAAGAAATGGAAGCTTGAAATGATTATGTATATAAAATATACTCGATGTTAACAAATTTCTCTTTTTCAAAAATGCTTTTCTTCCCATTGCCATTCTGCATTTTATATCCTCTGTACTGCGACCATCGCATGTTCTTTTACTACCCAAGTAACATAACTCATCTACCACCTTCATTGCTCCGTTACCTAATCTAATTTCTTCAGCATCGCCTGATTTTCTAAGACCGCATTCCATTATTTTTGTTTTGCTCTTGTTAATGTTCATTTTAAACGCTCTCTTCAACACACTGTCCATTCCATTCAACTTCTCTTCCAGGTCCTATGCTGTCTCTGACAGAATTACAATGTCATCAGTAAATCGTAATGCTTTTATTTCTTCACCCTGAACTTTGATCCCTGTTCCATCTTTTTCCTTGTTTACCTTCACCGACTGCTCGATGTACAACCCTGTCTTACTCCCTTCCCGACTAATGCTTCCCTTTCATGCCCTTCGAGACTAATAACTGTGGTCTGGCTTTTGCACAAGTTGCAAATAGCTCCCCTTTCCCTGTATTTTACCCTGCTGACTTCAGAATTTTAAAGAGTGTATTCCAATCAACATTGCCAAAAGCTTTTTCCAAATCTACAAAAGTTAGAAATCTAGGTTTGCCTTTCCTTAATCTATCTTCTAAGATAAGTTGTAAAGTGAGTATTGCCTCCCGCGTTCCTACGTTCCTCCTGAATCCAAACTGATCTTCCCCGATGTCAGCTTCTACCAGCTTTTCCATTCTCCTGTAGATATTTCGTATTAAAATTTTGCAACCAAGATTTATCAGACTGATGGTTCTGTAATTTTCACACCCAAAAATTATACTAAACGCAATTTTACTTCAAAATTTATTACTATCCAGGTAAAAATGAATAATTATGTAAGTAAGGAACATTTTTTTTTTTGTTATTTGGAACTGTCTAAATAAAATTACGTAGCAGCATAATCGCACAAATAGTAACTGAAGATTTTAAATGTGTTTATTTCAGTCAACAGTCGCAATAAAATTGTTTAATGACATGTTTCGATCACTGGGATCATCTTCAGATCTTATAGTTGCGTCCGCAACTCGTCTGGCTGAGTACTAATTGGTACTCAGTACCAGATTGAGTACCAATTAGTACTCAGCCAGACGAGTTGCGGACGCAACTATAAGATCTGAAGATGATCCAAATGATCGAAACATGTCATTAAACAATTTTATTGCGACTGTTGACTGAAATAAACACATTTAAAATCTTCAGTTACTATTTGTGCGAAATTGTTTAATGACATGTTTCGATCACTTGGATCATCTTCAGATCTTATAGTTGCGTCCGCAACTCGTCTGGCTGAGTACTAATTGGTACTTCGTACCAGATTGAGTACCAATTAGTACTCAGCCAGACGAGTTGCGGACGCAACTATAAGATCTGAAGATGATCCAAGTGATCGAAACATGTCATTAAACAATTTTATTGCGACTGTTGACTGAAATAAACACATTTAAAATAACATAGTGCAGTTGCGGACATTCTCAAATCGACTATGTCGACTATAATGAGTAACTGAAGACTTTAACATTGTTTACATGATACATTAAGAAGAAAATAAATTTAGGTTTATAATTACCTGATGTCTTATTCAGGATATTTTGCAGGCGGCGATCTTTTAATCTAATAGTCAAGAATCCCCTTATAAGATTTTTATTGCTATAGATCACTTACTGATTTTATATGACTAGTTTCGACTCGTTAAAGAGTCATTATCAAATCTACTTGTCCAGACACGTTAAGAAATATACTTCGTATAGGTCTATGTTTTTATGAAGCATTGTTTTAGATTTGCGGTTCTTTCAATAATTGTGTTTCAAATTTCAATATCATACAGAAACAATTCCGAATTATTTAACTATTTTAAGTATACATCGTCATTCTAAAATTATTAGAAAATAATGACAGGATTCTTTCCTATTCATGAACTGTTTTACTTATGGTATTTTATTGAAGTTATATTACGTAATTTCTAGAAAACGTCTTGCCACTTTTTTCCTGATGATGTCTTCACATGTAATTTGGAGTTTCTTTGTAATAAATTTTAAGTCAAATATTGTACCTAATTGAAGCAGATACGCACCTCAGTACATCTAAATATATAAAACGTTTTTTCTCGAGCAATATAAAATAACCTCCTCTTCAGTAACGCTGCTTTGTTCCGTTACATTAATGCAGGCCCATCTGTCTTCCGTCTCTTTCTCCGTGACTCACGGAATTTCATCTTTCCATAGTTTCCTACAGCAATCCATCTCCTTGATGTACTCCTGCGAAACTTCACCTTACTCTGCCTATCAATTTCATTATACTCATCACTCCAGTTTCTGCTTCAACACCACCTCATTTCACGCGCCATTCAACCTCCAGCTCCCGATTACCGGACTTCGCTTCCTTGTTTTGAGGCTCAGCACAAGTTTCCTCTTCTGTTTCTGGAGCCCGCTCGCGTTTCCCGTCTGTACACAATGGCACTTCAAGTTTGGACTTCATTGCTGAAAACTCTTTTTCACACAATGGTGCTGTGCTATTGGAGTAAGTTTATGCTTTTCTCGTGTCATCTTCAGTTGACACAAAGTTCGTTTTAATTTACGTAATCTTCTCGATTTAAATGATAGCCAGCTGAATGATCGACAGGCCAGATATAGAAACCTTGTAAATTGATTTAATAATATGCAATGAAATAGAAACTTATTTTCCTCAGTTGAAACAGGTAATTCGAAAGCAATAAAAGTTTTACGTATGCTAAAGTTAAATGCAATAGCCGCGGTGGAGTAGCCGTGTGGTCTAAAGCGTCTCGCTGCGGGGCGCGCGGTTGTTCGCCGTGGAATTTCGAGTCCTCCCTGGGGCATGGGTGTGTGTGTGTCGTCCTTAGGTTAGTTTACCTAGGTTTAAGTAGTTTGTAAGCTACGGACTGATAACCACGCAGTTTGGTCCGATAGATTTACAAACACTTGAACATTTAAATGCAATAATCTCAATGTCCAAAGAAGCCGGCCGCGGTGGCCGAGGGGACTGAGGCGCTTCAGTCACGGTCTGCACGGCCACTACGGTCGGGGGTTCGAATCCCCCCTCGGGCATGGATATTTTTGCCGTCCTTTGTCTTAGCTAGTTCATAAGTAGTTTGTAAGCTTAGGGACTGATGACCCCGTAGTTAAGTCCCATAAATTCTACAAACATTTGAACATTTTTTTGTCCAAAGAAAATTTTTCCTAGCGAATGACAATGTTGTTACTTACAATATATGTTCATATTTGTCAAAGCTGGAGGAACTGTCGTAATTAAGATGAATGTAACACGTAAGAGAAAGCCATTATTTAAATATGAAATAAAAAATACACTACGAAAAAGGGCAAACAAATGCAACTAATTATCCTGATCAATCAAAGGTAAATATATAAAAAATTCTGAATAATAGACACTACAAAAAAGGGCAAACAAATGCAACTAATTATCCTAATCGATCAAAGGTCAGCAGACGGTATGTACTATTACTAGTAACAAAATGTAAATACATAAAAAAATTTGAATTGCGTTCTACATTATATGCATTCATCTTGCATAACGTAGCTGTTTTACTGGAGCGCCTATCAATAGGCGGTGTTGTCGTTCGACAATGAAAAATGGATACCACAGCTTTTTATAGCTATCACTCGAAATGTAAATTGGCATGTCACTACAAACACAAGAAAACACGTTATTGCGACGAGAGACCACGAACACCGACTGCCGGCGTGGCGCAGGGGATAGCGTCACGGACTGCGGTGCTGAAGGTCGCCGGTTCAATCCCGCCCACCGGAAAAAATTTATTTCTTTGTAATTAACAATTCCAGAAGGTTCTACATATTTCTTATGTTCACTTGTAAATTCTACTTGTTTCTTATGTTATCTGTTCTTCTAATTTCTGGTAAATTCTGTCTGTGTATAAATAGCAGAGCACTCTGCCTGAGAGGCAGTCAGTGCTGCGTGTATGTTGAGTTCGTAATAAACGTGTTTTGAGTATACATGCTGTGTTCAGTTGCCTTCGAAGTCAAGCCTGCTCCCATTTCAACGCGACATTATTAAACATGAGACACCAGTTAACAATAGTAATTTTACGTTCATTTCTATAAGTGACATTTCAAAATTATTACCATATTTACTAGTGTGTGCAACCATGAACTCTGTTAGATGTAGCCGTCAGTATTTCTTAGACAAAAATATTACTATGATCGAAAACGAGAGGAAGAAAGCAATACATGTGGTATGCTACACATAATATTTACATCATAAATTTTTCTAGTGAATCTTCCGACTATAAAACCTTGAAGGAGTAGTTATATAGTAAATATTTCGAGTAACACACCACATGTAGTACTTACTCTCGTTTTCTGTTTTGAAACAAATACAGAGCTTCCGTCACAAAGTCACAACCATAATCCATTGATTGTATAAATGCATGTAACATTTGCTGATAAGCTCCTCTGCCGGTTGTGGTATTATAAATGCATCCATAAACGAGCTACTGGTTGTAGTAATGTAATCCCCGAAACCTCTGTTAACTAAGAGTAATCAGATTAATTTGTCGCGCGCAGCGAGAGCGGGTAAGGAGTTTTTTTTAATCAGACCTGACACAAAACCTCGCACTTACCGTCGTTACTTTTTATCTGCTGATAGACGATAAGCATCAATTGTTCGCTCACCAGTAATGATATATGTGGGTATTTGACGAAATAACAGCAAGCGTCGTTGTTATTCGAAACATAGTTGAAGCATTACAATCGATATTTAATTTCACAAGTAGCCTGGAGCGCATTTGGTATAGCTTAAAATGGAAACTTGTGTGCTGTACCAACCTTTCCTATAAACTTAGAAAAGTCTGTAGTCTTGCAGAAAGCAACCAAATTATCTAACTATATATTTCCGAGAGGCTAAGTAACGCGCAAAGCGCTATCTGCAGTTTTAATCCCATTCCAAAACTTTCAAACTAATTAGTTCAGATTCAAAAGGATTTCTGCAACATTAAACGACCATTTGTTTACTAGGTAAAATTACACTTTTCAGTATAGGAAATAGTTCTCTTGTTATCGAATTTCTGAATGACGCGTATTTTTATTTAATTCCACTTTCACTTCGTGACAGTTGTCCATTATTTTATTTCTCATACTGTCATTTTTAATATCCGTTCTTTTCTGACACGTTTTCGACATGTATGAATTCAACTGAACACAGTTTTGTAAGCCTACTAATGCAAAGTAGGCATTCTCTTATAAATTCAAACCTAGGCTCATTGCATTTCATAGTAGCTGACATACGTCATCTACATTTACATAGATCTACATCTACATAAATACTCTGCAAATCACATTTAAATGCCTGGCAGAGGGTTCATTAACCACTTTCATAACTTTTCTCTACCTAATAGCGCGCGGGAAGAAAGAACATGTAGCCAGTCTCTTTGGTGGAGCTGGTGCATCTTCGAAGCGTTCTGCCAATGAAACGTAACCTTTGGTTCGCCTTCCCCACAATATTTTCTATGTGTTCGCTGCAATCAAAGTTGTTCGTAATTGTAACTTCTAGGTATTTGGTAGAATTTACGACCTTAAGGTTTGACTGATTTATCGTGTAATTGAAGTTCAGCGGATTTCTTTTAGTGGTCATGTGTATTACTTCACACTTTTCTTTATTTAGTGTCAATTGCCAATTTTCGCACAATCTAGAAATTTTGTCTAAATTGCTTTGGAGTTGCTTTTGATCCTCTGTTGACTTCACTAACCGATAAACAACAGCATCATCCGCGAACAGTCTAAGGGAGCTATTCAGATTGTCTCCTAAATCGTTTATAAACACGAGGAAGAGTAGGGGAACTATAACTAGTACGTGCCCCTATATCCGCCCTCTCATCCTCGCTGTGCCATTGGTCACCGTAATGGTGTGTGCCTCTCACAGTGGCAGCTGCATGCCGTGGTATTTCGTAACCACAATTTCTCCATCTTCCGTTTCATTTATATAAACTGTTTCTGACAACTTTTTAAATTGCTTTCTATATGGCACCTACTTCTATGTTATTTATCCCGTCTACTAGTACCACCGGGAGGTATCTTTCGTGTACTTGGACGATTCTCTGTTGCCGGCCGCGGTGGCCGGAGGGACTGAGGCGCTTCAGTCACGGTCTGCACAGCCACTACGGTCGGGGGTTCGAATCCCCCCTCGGGCATGGATATTTGTGCCGTCCTAGTTCGTAAGTAGTTCATAAGTAGTTTGTAAGTTTAGGGACTGATGACCCCGTGGTTAAGTCCCATAAACTATACAAACATTTGAACATTTTGATTCTCTGTTACTTATAATTCAGCAGGGCCGTGACGATATACGTTTCACATAAAATTTTACTCCAAGCTTTGGTATGTACTTGTCTCCTTGTATTTACGAGGTATTATGTCAGTTTCTTTTAATAATTCCGTTTTTTCTAACACCAAGCTAACTGACGGTTCTTATCTCACATATCCTGATGTTGAATATGTCGAAACGCGGCAATAAACAAACATTTGCATCACACATATCTACAGCGTCCCTAATAGCACAGTTTAATAAATGAGATAAATTGGCGCGTACCTCCTCAGAGACTTCATGTCGCCGGCCACGGTGGCCGAGTGGTCTGCGGCGCGGCAGTCACAGTCTGCACGACCACTACGGTCGGGGGTTCGAATCCCTCCTCGGGCATGGATGTTTGTGCCGTCTATAGTATGAGGTAGTTCATAAGTAGTTTGTAAGTTTAGTGACTGATGACCCCGCAGTTAACCTTAACAAAAATTTGAACATTTTTTGATTAGACTTCATGTCACGTCTGGTGCTACGTTGTGTTCTAGTAATTATGAATGCTTATGTGATCTGTGTTTTTATTCATTGCACCGTGGCTGGAATAAATATACTGTAATTTTCAGTTCACATGACTGCCTGACATCTTCGTGACCAGCCCACTTCTAGAGACTGGTTTCGCAGACTCTATATGCTTGCTCATTTCGAGAACAACACCCTCCCATTACTTTGTTGACGATGCCTGTTGACAGAGTCAACAGACTTTTTGAAAGCTACAAATAAAATTCCATTATCTTTACCTTCTTCGGCATTCTCTAGGATATTTCTGATTTCAGACGGTTATGTTGGGCGGCCGAATTCTTTTCCTGTAATCACTGCGTAGCACCGCCCCCCCTTCCAAAAGAAAGTGTGTGCCCCCAAAGTAAGCATACTGTGTTGTACATGTGGATGCAATTGTTTTACTGCATGCTTGCAAATGGTGTAACTTACACGCGACTTCGTTGGCAGACTGGAGTCCACCTAGTGGGAAGTGGGGTACCGCCTAAAACTATATCCACGCTGGTCAGCACACCGATCCACGGCGTTAATCATCCAGGTGATTCTATCTGGGCCTGCATACTTCCCCGTAATAGAAAGTGGCGCCTTTAAACCGTGTATCAAAGCGGGAGTTCCCAAAACCGCTTTTCTTTCTACAAATGTCTACCATGTTGTGTTTCCGTGTGAATGTGGGTGTGTTTGCACTTGTTTACCTTTCCTTTTTCCCCCTTAAGGTAAGTCCTTCCACTCCTGGGATTGGAATGCCTTCTTTTCCACTTCCTTAAAACCCGTATCCTTCCATTTCTCCTCTCCCTCGTTCCTCTTTTCCTGAAGAAGCGACCAACGGTTGCGAAAGCTTGTATGCGTGTTTTTATTTGTGTCTGTCGACGAGCCTGTGCTGTGGGTAAGTTATCCGATTTCTGTTTTATGTACATATTTATCCCACCAGGAAAGTTTCCTTCTATAAATGTTCAAATGTTCAAATGTTTGTTAAGCTTATGGGACTTAACTACGGGGTCATCAGTCCCTAAACTTACAAACTACTTATGAACTACTTACGAACTAGGACGGCACAAATATCCATGCCGAGGGGGATTCGAACCCCCGACCGTAGTGGCCGTGCTGACCGTGACTGGGGCGCCTCAGTCAACTCGGTCACCGCGGCCGGCTTCCTTCTATAATATTCGTTTCCTCAATGTATATGTATACATATATGTTTTGCAGGCTGAAATAATATTACTAATTCTATCAATATATACAATACTTAATTTGGTTTTATCCAAAAATTCGTCATTGGAATAGAAGGTGTTGGCCACTAGGAAGTCTTTCGGGCTCCTCTTTAAGTGATGATCCAGCGAGGTGGTGCAGTGGCAAGACACTGGACTCGCATTCGGGAGGATGGTGATTCAAATCCACCTCTGGCCATCCAGATTAAGATTTTCCCAGGCAAATGACAGGATGGTTCCTTTCAAAGTGCACGGCCGATTTCCTGCCACATCCTTCCCCGAAAATCCGAGCGTAAGCTCCGTCTCTAATGACCACACTGTCGACTGAACGTTAAACCCTAAGCTTCCTTCCCTCCTCCTTAAAATGATATTTATTTGTAGCTAAATTTTGATTGGTTGCGGGCAAATTATTGAAAATGTGTGTTGCTGAGTAGTGAACCTTTTAAGTCCTTGTGTAGATCGTGTTGTTCCTAGTGCTGAATGAATGACCTGAGATGATTGTTGGAAAAAGGGATATAGTATTTATGACAAATTTCATTAACGAATAAATATACTGAGAGGCAGTAGTTAGAGTATCTAGTTCTTTGACAAGGCTTCTACATAATGTCTGTGAATTTACTTCACAAATAATACGTAAGGTCGCTTCGGGTATCTGGGCCAAGAGGGTGACTGGGCTATGGGCTTTTTTCATAAAAGTTGTGAGAATGATTTCACTTCAAGTGGTTAGCAGCACTGAAGAACAATGGCTTCTCCCTTGAACAAAGCCGGCCGCGGTGGCCGAGGGGACTGAGGCGTTCCAGTCACGGTCTGCACGGCCACTACGGTCGGGGGTCGAATCCCCCCCTAGGGCATGGATATTTGTGCCGTCCTTAGGATTAGCTAGTTCATAAGTAGTTTGTAAGTTTAGGGACTGATGATCCCGTAGTTAAGCACCATAAGCTATACAAAAATTTGAACATTGAACAAGCAGTCTCACCTAAATGTTGTGGTTTTGGTATGGCATTTTTTTTCAATTTTGTAGTGCTAGATTTCTGTAGCAATGTGATGTCATCCTTACTTTACGGAGCACCTACATGTTTACTGTAAATATTATCACTGTGACAGGTATTTTAGCATAAAGTAGAACCACAACCGTAACTTGAAACATTACTGGCAGCATGTGTCCTCATTCATTTTATTAGTTTGGGGTGTTGACCAAGTTACCTCTAAAAGTTTTAAAAACTGGGGTAAGTGGGCCAGGTGCTTGCTGTTTATGGGCCCGCCTAGGACCCATTTCCCCCTAGCACACCCATTTACCCCAAGTACATTATCATTATTGCTTCTTTTTAATTAATTACTGAAATCAATTTCTTTATTTTTTTCCTTGTGAATTATGTTGATTTTATCTAGTGTAAAATTCTTGAACATTCCTATGCAGACCACTTTTATTTTGTATAACATGACCGGTTTCGGGACAGTTGCCATCTTCAGATCTGTTAACAAATGTTACAGTTAATTGTAACCTACTGTTTCCCACATATAAAATAATTAAAAAAGGTTAAAGGAAAATAGAATTATGAAAAACATACCAGTTCTATGAAGTTACAGAGTAATCTGTCGCGTGATGAATACGTTTTCACAGTCTTTACTAAAATACAGTAGCCTCCTGAAGCTTTATATCTTTCCATTCATTTGATAGGTGGATTCGGTTTCGTTAAAATTACTCGCAGTAAGTGACTATTGACTTACCGAAAATGATATAGAAAGAAAGCTCTCAAAGCCTCTTAAAAGCGCTGTTAGATTTATAGGTATGATCAGCTTCACTGATGATATGAGTACTTAGCGAACATTTTGTAACTTTTTATCAAGCTATAATTAAATGTTAATAACTGAATTTGGGCTTATTAACTTTACTCATGTAACTGTAACTCTTGTTTCATAGTAAAAGCTCAGTTATTCAAAATTTTGAATTAATTTCATACCCAGTCATTCTGTAGAGGAACACTTTCATTTTCGATAACTCGACTACAGTGTCATTCAGATGACTTGTTTTAATTTACTCAGAGTTACCCAACAGGCCCAATTACCTCTATTGAGACAACAATAATTAGTATGGAAATAAGACCCCTATGGTCCAGTAGCCCATTGGGCAAGTTTTTTTCTTGTCCCCTTTCTCAGGCTTAAATATAATGCAGATTACATTCCGTTATAACGTGTTTGTAGAAATAACGTTGTATTACAAGAAAATATGTTTTAGATGGAAATTTAGGGTATTAATACATCCTAGACAAGTATCAAGTTAGGAACTACGCACTCAAGTTGTAAAATCATGGCCCAGAAGCCCCAACTGATATTATTAAATGCTTTTTGGGCTGAGAGACCTTTTGTTTGACTTGAAGGGTTACCAGAAAATGTTATATCACTTGATATTGTGGAATAAAAAGTAAGCAGTTCTTTTAACTTCAATGTCGCCTATGTCTGCCAACACTAGAATTGAAAATACAGATTAGTTAAGATGTTTTGCAGTTTTGTGGTGTGCTCCTTCCAACAGAATCTATTATCAAGTCGTAATCTCAGGAATTTCATACTTCCAGCCTCTTCTATCTGCTATTCTTCATACTTTACATATAATGGGTGGAAATCTCTTAAATGTTCTTAAGTGCATATAGCGATTTTTTTCGAACTTTAATGTGAGTTTGCATGAAACCATTACTAACATCTATGAATGTATCACTAGCAGACTTCCTAAAACTATGCTAGACATGCTATTTATTGAAATACTTGTGTCATCTTCAAATAAAACTAACTCTGCTTCTGGTAGTGTAACTTAAGTGAATACAAGAAAAAGCAATGGTCCTAAGATTGATCCTTATGGATCAACACAGGTATATTTCTTCACAATTCTAAGATGACTGATGATTTAATTCACCAGTGCTTTGCACTGACACCCTTTGTTTTCTTTTAGCGAGGTATCAGTTGAAGAATATTTCAACATTGCCAATAATACTACGTAATTTTAACTTACTTAAAAGAATGACAAATCACAGACAATACCTTCTCCTTGTAATTTACTACCTAACGAATTAAGGGCATTATCAATAAAGATATAGTCTTCTCGAGATCGGAACCCTTCAGAAATCAAAACTGTGTTCTGGATAATATGTTATTTGTGGTCAGGTGCTCGACAAGCTGCCTGTACATTAACTTTTCTAAAATGATTTTTGACAATGCAGGCAAATGTGAAATGTCTATGATTTGATGGTATCTCTTTATCCCCTTTCTTGAACAGAGATTTAAAAATTGGAATATTTAAACAAATCAAGAAATGTCTCAATTATAATAGACTGGTTACACAAATAACTAAAAATTTTACAAAATTCACAAGATCACGCCTAATATTGTTTGTTCCACTAAAAATCTCTATTTATGAAGGTTTTATTGTTGAAGTTATAGTTATTTCTTGTAATGAAGTGACTGGTTTATTCAAGTAACTGAAATTACAGTCCTGGAAAATGAAAAATAACACAGTGAATTCGTCACCGCAGCACAGCGAAATTTTATTGACACATTCTTGAAGGTGTATACAACACACACTCTCGCAGTCAGAACCATACGCACGTCAGTACAGTCATCAGAGCGTGCACAATGTCGACGCTAGTATCGTGTATACCCCCCTTTTGCAGCAATGCAGGGTGCAACTTTCTCATGAAGACGATTCAAGAGAGTTGGAAAACAGCATTGTGAAACATCTGTAGCTATGCCTTGCTGTTGGATATGTAAAACCTGAAATGTTCAATTCGATTGTGCATGTTTCACTGAGGATGACTATTCCATAGATGAAATCGATTTCCAATAACAAATAAACGTTAATTTACGAGTAATACTGAAATTTCTTTTGATAGTTATCATTCTATGGACGTGTTGCAGACTGCTTCTAATGGAGTCTTTATTAACCTATTATACCAGATACAGAGCGTAAAAAGTGTAAGTAGGTTTAGAAACTGTTAAATTTCAGGCAGTACACCACGTAATAACAAGGAAACAACGGTTATCGCTCGTACGTACACACACACACACACACACACACACACACACACACACTTCCGGAAGTCGGCAACTAGATCGTCGAATGTGTGACACCTTTCATCTATAATTTATCCCACTACACAAGTGGACCAATGCGCTGTAAAGCAGATGTTTACACGTTCTTGGCTTATCACTGCAAATAACAATACTATACTTATTTATAAACGTGTATGTTTTGGTACAGTGTAAAGAACGACATTTTAACCATGTAATAAATATCGTAAGAACATTAGTGGTAGTGACTAATAAATTTGTGATGAATTATTGTTTTACTGACAAAGATTGTGACATATAAGTATTAAGTATAAAATCCAGTGGCAGTATACAGTATGAGAGGGAAGAATAAAAGTAATGTAGGACAACAACATTGGGCATGTTACGTAAGTTATATTAACCAGGTTTTCATTAGTAAAAGGAAAACCAGTTGTACTAGGTTTTGCATGTTATCTTACTATTGGACAGCGCTGATTATGTATTCAGCTTACCGAAACATTCGCTTCTCCAAACAGCGGACACGAGTGTTTTTGCCTTGAGTGTGCATTTGATGGCTTGTTTGTTGTTCCAGAACGTTTTATTAGAGCGAAAACAGCGCACGAGGTCCTAAAAGATTCTGTGGTGGTGTTTGGTCAGTGACTGGAGTGAGAGGTGTGTCACCGGTAGATGCGTTTGTGTTGAAACGACACCGATTCAGTTTAAACCGATGAAATAAACACACTGATACGTTGCAGAAATGTGCACTGTTACATCGCCAGAAGAGTAACGCATAGAACACTTGTTTTCGTTAGTCACGTCACAGGCGATCACGTTGTGAGGGCATGAACCGGGGAAGGGGTAGGCCTTATATTCTTCATTCAAACGTTCCTAGATATGAAATATTACGATTGTAGGTTACTACAGCACTCATGGAGCATTGCCGAATGATACCGGAAATACTGTAGCGCTTGTGTGTGTGTGTGTGTGTGTGTGTGTGTGTGTGTGTGTGTGTGTGTGTGTGGTGTGTGTTTGTGCATTGTCCTTATCCTAAGTTAGTATAAGTAGTTTATAAGTCTAGTGACTGATAGCCTCGGCAGTTTGGTCCCGTAGTTTACAAATCTTTATAAAAAATTTGAATAAAAGAGAAATTAATACAATTATCATTTAACACTGTGTCATTCCGCCCCTGAAAAAGTTTCGATCTGCTCAGGTGGCGATTCTATAAGGATTTATAATTACGAGGCAGACTAATCGAGTTGTTGTAAGATGGAGAAGCCTTCAAAAGACCAGAAATGTATCCTTCCATCGATGTAATTCCGTAGATTTTCCAGGCGTAATAATATTTGTTGTTCCTCACGGGTTTGCGGCCAGATTAAGTCGATCTTCTGATACGATATTTCGGCGGTCCACCTGGCCGCCATCTTTAGGTATGACTGGTGCACAATCACGCCGGAACTGAGAACATATCAGTTACGGCGGCTCCTTTATACCGCGGGAACAGGCCAGTGCGCATGTGCAAGAAGTGGAAGAACGCCTTCTGGGATGTGAAGGGTATAGCAGCGCCACCAGCGATAGAAGTCTGCCAGAGAGAGTAATCGAAAGTTAAGAAGAAGCTCGTCGAAAACTAGACCGTTGTTTTTTAATATTCGATAAAATGGGATTCCATGTTTTACTCAATGGAAAACCTTTTTCCCTATTAATAAGATTATCTGATAATCTTATTTCGATCGCTTCCTTAAGGACACAATCCCAATAACGTGAGGCTGGAGCAATAATTTGCGTGTCTTTAAATGACATGTTATGCCCTTCGTTAATACAATGTTCAGCTACTGCAGACTTTTCAGGTTGGAACAGACGTGTGTGCCTTTGATGTTCCACACAACGGTCGTGAATTGTACGAATAGTCTGCCCAATATATACCTTTCCACAGTGGCAGGGGATATTATATACTCCAGGCTTTTTTAAACCCAAATCATCTTTTACCGAACCTAGAAGAGCTCTGGTTTTAGACAAAGGCAATAAGATACTTTTAATGTCGTATTTTTGAAGGATCCTTGATATCTTTGATGAAATACTTCCCGCATAAGGTAAAAATGCAACTGATTTTGAAGTGTCCGTGGGTGGTTCACGTGGTGTTCCAAATTGGAAAGCTCGACTGATTTGATGATTGGTATAGCCATTCTGCCTAAAAACAACCTTAAGATGATCCAATTCTTGCGTCAAAAATTCAGAATCAGAAATGGCATAAGCACTTTTGACGAGTGTACGTAGAACACCCAACCGTTGATGGGGTGGATGACAGCTAGTAGCGTGGAGATAGCGGTCCGTATGTGTGGGTTTACGGTACACGCTGTGCCCCAAAGTCCCATTTTCCTTTTTGTGAACTAAAACATCCAAGAAAGGCAATTTACCATCCTGTTCAATTTCCATCGAAAATTTTATGCGTGGGCGAAGACAGTTAAAATGATCTAGAAACCGATGGAGGTCTTCCATTCCGTGAGGCCAGACAATAAAAATGTCATCCACATATCTCAAAAAACATGTAGGCTTAAGAAAAGGAGTGCGAAGAGCAATGTCTTCAAAATCCCCCATAAAAAGATTGGCGACAATTGGGGAGAGAGGACTCCCCATCGCCACACCGTCAGTTTGTTCAAAAAATGCATCATTAAATAAAAAGTATGTGGAAGTCAATACATGGCGACACAGTTCAGTGGTTTCGTCATCCAAAAGCTGACCAATTAACAACAAGGACTCCTCCAAAGGTACCTGAATAAAAAGTGAAGCAACATCAAAACTTACAAGAATGTCAGATGTTCCAAGACGTAGTCCTTATGTCGGGAAGTGTGAGCATCATGTATCTAACTCGACTGATTTTATTCAACGTTTGAAGTCCCTACATCTTGGAACATCTGACATCCGTGTAAGTTTCGATGTTGTTTCACTTTTTACTCAGGTACCTTTGGAGGAGTCCTTGTTGTTAATTGGTCAGCTTTTGGATGACGAAACCACTGAACTGTGTCGCCATGTATTGACTTCCACATACTTTTTATTTAATGATGCATTTTTTGAACAAACTGACGGTGTGGCGATAGGGAGTCCTCTCTCCCCAATCGTCGCCAATCTTTTTCTGGAGGATATTGAAGACATTGCTCTTCGCACTTCTTTTCTTAAGCCTACATGTTTCTTGAGATATGTGGATGATATTTTTATTGTCTGGCCTGACGGAATGGAAGCCCTCCATCGGTTTCTAGATCATTTTAACTGTCTTCACCCACGCATAAAATTTTCGATGGAAATTGAACAGGATGGTAAATTGCCTTTCTTGGATGTTTTAGTTCACAAAAAAGAAAATGGGACTTTGGGGCACAGCGTGTACCGTAAACCCACACATACGGACCGCTATCTCCACGCTACTAGCTGTCATCCACCCCATCAACGGTTGGGTGTTCTACGTACACTCGTCAAAAGAGCTTATGCCATTTCTGATTCTGAATATTTGGCGCAAGAATTGGATCATCTTAAGGTTGTTTTTAGGCAGAATGGCTATACCAATCATCAAATCAGTCGAGCTTTCCAATTTGGACCACCACGTGAACCACCCACGGACACTTCAAGATCAGTTGCATTTTTACCTTATGCGGGAAGTATTTCATCAAAGATATCAAGGATCCTTCAAAAATACGACATCAAAAGCATATTATTGCCTTTGTCTAAAACCAGAGCTCTGATTTGGGTTTAAAAAAGCCTGGAGTATATAATATCCCCTGCCACTGTGGAAAGGCATATTTTGGGCAGACTATTCGTACAATTCACGACCGTTGTGTGGAACATCAAAGGCACACACGTCTGTTCCAACCTGAAAAGTCTGCAGTAGCTGAACATTGTATTAACGAAGGGCATAACATGTCATTTAAAGACACGCAAATTATTGCTCCAGCCTCACGTTATTGGGATTGTGTCCTTAAGGAAGCGATCGAAATAAGATTATCAGATAATCTTATTAATAGGGAAAAAGGTTTTCCATTGAGTAAAACATGGAATCCCATTTTATCGAATATTAAAAAACAACGGTCTAGTTTTCGACGAGCTTCTTCTTAACTTTCGATTATTCGCTTTGGCCAACTTTTATCGCTGTTGGCGCTGCTATACCCTTCACGTCCCAGAAGGCGTTCTTCCACTTATTGCACATGCGCACTGGCCTGTTCCTGCGGTATAAAGGAGCCGCCGTAACTGATATGTTCTCAGTTCCGGCGTGATTGTGCACCAGTCATACCTGAAGATGGCGGCCAGATGGACCGCCGAAATATCGTATCAGAAGATCGACTTAATCCGGCCGCAAACCCGTGAAGAACAACAAATATCCTTCCATCCCTAACAATTTTGCAGTTGTCGTCTTCAAGAAGAACGCTATCAACAGCATACTCAGGATACAGACATGTCTGAAAGATCCAGTCACAATTTTCTCTCGCTGTCAGGTTCGATCGAACTTTTATCCATTGCCTTAAGCTGGTTATGTCGAGTTTGAGCGAGATTTTAGTCAGATTGTCAAAATGAAATGACCACAATTAATTAATCATGGGCAAGACAGATGACAGACATTCATTGGAAGAGTCGGCAGGAAGTGTGGTCCATCAGCTCTCGTTCGGCCAGCACTCGAGTATTGCTCATTAGTGCAGCAACCGTTCCAGGTAGGACTAGTGGCATGTTTCGTTACAGGCTAATTTAGTAAGCGCGAAAGCGCCAAGGAGGTTATTAGGAAACTGCAGTGCACACGTTGCAAGGTAGACGTTCTATATCGCAGTACCGGCTTCTGGCAAAGTTCCGAGAGCATACGTTTCAGGAAGTCAACTAATGTATTGCTACCTCCTCAGTATAAGTCGCGAAACGACCACAAAGATAAAATATGAGGCATGAGATCCACAAGTTGGCTTACCGTTTTTCACGCGAAACATACGTGACCGGAGTAGGGTGAGAATGTGAAAATGGCACACAAAGTACCGTTCACCACACACCGCACGGTGCCTTGCGCAGTATGGATGTATCTGTAGACTTAGCTGTAGATGTAGAAAGTGTCTCCAGTCCCTCCCCGTCAGGTGCTATTTCCGATTACAATCTGACGTCAAGAGTTTTTAGTACAGCTTCATGTCTCGGAAATTCAGTATGGAATGAGACTTCGCATTCTTAGCAATATACGTCAATTGTTTCTACTCACAAAAATGTTAAAACACACAATCCAGAAAATTCTAAGAAAAGGGCTTCAAAATTTAAACCACGTCATGTGCTTAGCAGCTAACTGCGGCATTCAGTGCGGCCAGATAGCTGAGGTCACAGCGTGTTCAAACCTACAATTAGGAAGTATTTTTTATTATTTGTTTTAACAACTTATAATGCCTTTTAAGTAAAGTTTATTACCTAAAGTATTATCGGTTAAATGATAAATAACTTAATTCGGTTTTGGAAATGGCTGTCACAGGAACTTAAAATAAGAATTACACTTTCCTTTCCAGTAAGTAGAATAATTTCAAATGCATTATTGCCTCTGTCATAAGTTTCCAGATGGAGTTTCAATTAGATAAAATTTTTCGCAATATCATGTTCATCTGTCTATTTTGTATTTGATTTAAAACACCATGACGCGGTGGAGTAGCCGAGCGGTCTAAAGCACCTCGCTGCGGAGCGCACGGTTGCTCGCCGTGGAGGTTCGAGTCCTCCCTGGGGCATGGGTGTGTGTGTTTGTCCGTAGGTTAGATTACCTAGGTTTAAATAGTTTGTAAGCTACGGACTGATGACCACGCAGTTTGGTCCGATAGATTTACAGACATTTGAACATTTAAAACACCACAATGACAATTGTCACAAAAATACTTGAAATATATAACTTTTAGGCATCTTGCAAAATTAATGAAGGTTGATTGTTTACTGGAACAACATTTTTTCAAAAGATCTAAAGAAAACTTTCTTAACATTCCTGAAAATTTCTCTTTCGTCAGAATGCCTAGTAGCGAACCAGGCATATCGGATCGTTTCCTCAAAAACCGGTGATGAGAGCTGATGACAGACTATAAATTATATTTATATGCACTCTTCTCTCCTCCTGTTTGCCTGGTTCTAAACAGGTAATTGCGCAGCATCTATACTCTGCTTCTCCATGAAGAAACCGGTTCCACGAATTTACAGTGAATATTTTAACTTTCTACAGCATACGGTAATTCCCAACTTTGTAATAAAATTATAATGACGCCAGTGTTTAACGCTTTAATCTACCTACATTTATTGTAAAATGCACCAGGAATTGTTCGACTTTATATTGTAATTAAAATTTTAATTAGCTGCGACCATAATTTCATAAATAAATTACTTTATCGTGTAATTGATAATATTTTGTAACATTAATTTATTTAAAATTTTTTATAAATTTTAAAACAAATAACGAAAAGAAAATGTTCCCACAGAATCGAACGCCGATAAAATGCATATCGCTTTAGCTATTTCGAAATACTACATTACATGTCGATCTGACCAGTATAAAAGCTGTATTTGACTTGCTTTTAAACTCCGGAGCCACCTTCCTTGGTATTTTCTGAATAGTGCGCTTTCAAATTTCTTGACGTATACCACTAACATGCGAAGTCTCATCCCATACTGATTTCCGAGACCTGTAGTTCTCCCTGTAAGTGTGCTACACTACACGCGTAACGTTCTCGTAAAGCCTCCACAAGTGGGCAGTTGCGTGAGTAGAGCCCCCGCTACCACCTCCACCCCATCGTCAGTCCTAAACATTGCCACCCCTGCATGAGTTGGTTCGGGACTCGTAACCGCACACACTAAAAGAAAAAAAAAATGACAAAAGTTATTACTTATCGACGTAAAGGTTGTATTACTCTGGCCTAATCCAACGCAGAAAAAAGGAGATAATTATTTTATTTATAATGGCCCTTCGAACAGAACAATAATAACTGATAAAATCAAACCTGTACCTGTACTTAAGACGAGAGTATAGTGCCGGCCGAGGGGACTGCGGCACGGCAGTCACATTCTGCACGGCCATTACGGTCGGAGGTTCGAATCCCCCCACGGGCATGGATATTTGTGCCGTCCTTAGTATTAGCTAGTTCATAAGTAGTTTGTAAGTTTAGGGACTAATGACCCCGTAGTTAAGTCCCATAAGCTATACAAACATTTGAATTTTTTGAGAGTAGCGTAAACAAATTGACTGCCTCCACAACTAATCACTACCAGTGGCGACAGCTACCAGGTCATCCACCACCGCTCCCGAATATGTTTGTATTCTTAAATTACCTTTCAAATTAATTGCGACATCCTATGTTTTTGCATTTACAATTAAAATATTACATTTTCTCGGAAACGGTAGATATAGTTTAAGTAATGTAATACATCGAACCTTAAGCACAGTTCGTATGGAACGCAATTTTGCCGGTAAATGTAGACACAGCATAAATAAATTAGGTGTATTGCAACAGGTTTGTATAGAAGTAATGTAGGACAACAGCACTGGGCATGTTACGTCTCGTATAACAAGGTTTTCATTAGAAAACGGAAAAGCAGTTGTACTAGTTTCTGCATGTTATTTGACAGCGCTGTTTATAACCTACGTACACATATCGACAATTTTGTAAAACAGTTCTAAACAAATTTACTACTATCCAAAAAATCTGTTTGTATTCTTAAATTACCTTTCAAATTAATTGCGACATCCTATGTTTTTGCATTTACAATTAAAATATTACATTTTCTCGGAAACGGTAGATATAGTTTAAGTAATGTAATACATCGAACCTTAAGCACAGTTCGTATGGAACGCAATTTTGCCGGTAAATGTAGACACAGCATAAATAAATTAGGTGTATTGCAACAGGTTTGTATAGAAGTAATGTAGGACAACAGCACTGGGCATGTTACGTCTCGTATAACAAGGTTTTCATTAGAAAACGGAAAAGCAGTTGTACTAGTTTCTGCATGTTATTTGACAGCGCTGTTTATAACCTACGTACACATATCGACAATTTTGTAAAACAGTTCTAAACAAATTTACTACTATCCAAAAAATCTGGCCCGTCTTTCGGAAATCGTGCGCCCTCTAGGTGCCGGGGCAAAATAAAGGTATCTCTTCGTATAGACGATCCTTGCAACAGCTGATGGACGTGTTTAGAAAAATGTAGCGCACGTTAGATAACAAACGGAATGTAACGGTAACGATCGCCACATACATTTGTGTCCATCTTCACACACTTTCGATAGCCAGACGTGTTAACAGTAACGTGAATACAGCCCGACCTGCAATGCCATCGCAAACACACACAAAAACGTAAACAATTCTTACAGTCCTATCGATAAATATATGCTAAATGTTTAAACAAAATATCATAACCATTTTATTATTTTAAGCATTCTCTCTCCACGCTCTTCGTTTAGACTACATACACAACAGCAGACGGACGTGTTTTAAAAGTAGCGTATGTTAGATAATAAACGGGATGTAAGGGTAACGAACGCCACAAACCTGTGAGTCCATCTTAACAACTACTCTTTCGATGCCCAGATTATTTAAAAACAATTCTAAACAGGGCCAACCATTTGGGACTAGCAAAAGAAAAAAATGCCATGTTCTCCACCAAACGAAGAACCAAAAGTATCATGTAAAGGCCTGTCAGGACACACTATAAAATCGATAAAGTGATTACCGGTAATTTTACTGACACCATAACTCCTGGTTTGACAAATTTACTATATATTTTATACTCGGCAATTCGACGTCAACCATGTTAAAAATCGATTCCAGATGTTCCATCATTGTCCACGACCACGTTACTGTTCCCTGTTCATCTTCCTTCCAGACGAAAGCCATGGGTGAATACTAGGTACTCGCACATGCCCAGTTTGATAAAAATCCCTGGGAAATATTGTGGGATGTCCAAATACAAGAGATAGAAGTCACCTACACGAAGCTGTTGTAGTGTGTATGGGAGCTCCTCCATTACAACATCTAGTTTAACGTCGACTAGCCCCCCTTTATAAGGATTGCAAATTTCCTCGAGATGTTGTCCACTGCTCACGCTGCCATGATTCTCCATCTAACTGCCGCCAGTTAGGAGAAATGCTATCTTCGCCTTATCTCCATGGCTTGCAATGACGAATTTTCGAATTTACTATACATGTCTAAGCTAAAAGATTAGCATTACTTTACCACCGCAAACATCTACCCTACATAAATAGTACCAGTCGTAAGGTAAACACCACTAATCTAGATATAAAACGCAATTCTTCGTAAGGCACACAGCGAAAAGTTTTTTTACAACCACAAGAACATAATCCTAAATCGACTTCTTTATACCTCTATCGGAACAGAACATCATCCACAACTAGAAAAGGTGCACTGCGAGTATTTCAAACACTTTTTACTTGAATTCAATTCAAACTAGCCTCCAACACTCTACGTAAGCGCTCATAACAACAACTATTTCGAACCCAGCGACTAAACTACAACTGCAATCGACACTGAGCTACAACAAACGGATCTAGCCATCAAAAGGCCATTTTACTATAGTTCTAAACTAACTAGCATGTGACAAACTCGGTACCTCTGCGTTGTTGGTGGATCCCTCGAAAACATGTTACTGATTGATCATGCACCTTTTTTGAGTGCATACTCCACCAGACAGTATTTCTATCAGTTTCATTAGGCCACATACCTCATATGTTTATCAATCGCTCGAGCAAAAACAGCCAGAAATTCCTTTTCTCCCCAATTCTATTCAATACCTCCTCATTAGTTACACGATCCCCCCAACGTAAACTTCAGCATTCTTCTGTAGCACCACATTTCAAAAGCACCATCCTCTTCCTGTCCGTGGTGTTTCAATCCCATGCAAGGCAACACGCCACACAAATGCCTTCAGAAACGACTTCTTTGTGCTTAAATTAATATTCGACGTCAACCAATTTCTCTATTTCAAAAACTCCTTCCTTCCCATTGCAATTCTGCATTTCATATCGCCTGTACTGCGACCATCGTACTAATATTTCTTGTCTCCAAATGTCTCTTTTACTGTCCTGTACGCGGTACCTATTTTTCTCCTCTACAGATTTGCATTTCCCTTCTAGCCACTATTGCTTAGTCTTTTTGCATTTCCTGTCAATCTCATTTCTTAGTCGTCTGTACTCCATTTTAGCTGCTTCATTTTATATCTTCTCGTTTCATCAATTAAATTTAGTATTTCCTGTAATATCCAAGGATTTTTGTAGGTCTTGCTTTTTGCCTATTTGGTTCTCTGCTGCCTTGACTATTCCATCTTTTAAAGGTACCCATTCCTCTTCTACTGTTTTATTTCCCACCGTTTCTATCAGTTATTGCCCTCTGAAATTCTCAAGAACTTCAGGTTCCTGCAATTTATTCATTTGCCACCTCATACAGAGTAATATACGTATGCGAAGATAGAAACTAAAATAAATATAAATGACTAAGGACGTAAGATTTAATTGCTATGTATAATATAGAATACATATAAATGACTAAGGACGTAAGATTTAATTGCTATGTATAATATAGTATAATTATTAAAATATCGGGATAACTGATAGAAAAACGACTGAGACCGCTTAGCCGAGGAAATGTGGCTGGACCTGATAGGATACAACTCTTTCACTCTCAATATCCGAAGGCCATATTCCTGTTTCTAGCATCAACGTACTGTAGTCTCGAGAGGAGCGACGCGTTCGGATTAAAGCCAAGTCGTTACATTTTCAAGAATGATCGTCGAACGGATGAGCAAAATTTGGCCTTTCTCTATGACTTGTATCTGTTATGGAATTTTGGAATATGTTTTATGAATTTAAGACAATTCTGAATCGCAAAAGCTCCTCTGTATCAATCACCTCTAATTCCGAAAGCAATAATAATCTGAAATCTAATTCGCGCTGTTCGTCCTTGAGACTCAGACAGCTGTAGGTACATGATTCCAGGGAGATGTCGTGCGTCGTGAATATCAGAAAGGTTTTATACTGCCCCCTACTATCTTCTAATAAACAAACTACTAGCGTTAGGAATACTGAATTATCTGAAGCTCTAAAGAATGTCTAGGTAACAGAACGCATTGTGTCATTCCCAAAGGAGAAACGTCTTTCGACGTGGTAACGATTTGGGGTATGTGACGAGGAAATGCTTTTTATAGTAAAAATAAATGATCTCGTAGATCATTGTAGGGTGAGTTGAGTTGCCGATATGTCAGGATGTAGAGCTGTTCACCATTTTGGGGTGTAGCTTCATTTGCGGTGTCGAATTCTGACCTGCCATTAAATCATTTCCAGAATGGTTGTATGGTAGCTCACCGCAAGCCCTTAGTTAAATTTAGCTCAGCTGTTATTCAGATTTCCATCTCCATTGTGCAGGCCGCGGTGGCCGAGAGAACTGAGGCGCTCCGCCGGCCGCGGTGGCCGAGGGGACTAAGGCGCTCCAGTCACGGTCTGCACGGCCACTACGGCCGGGGGTTCGAATCCCCCCTCGGGCATGGATATTTGTGCCGTCCTACTTCGTAAGTAGTTCATAAGTAGGTTGTAAGTTTAGGGACTGATGACCCCGTAGTTAAGTCGCATAAGCTATACAAACATTTGAACAATTTTTGATCTCCATTCTACACTGATTTCCTGGTTAAGTTCTTAGTCATTATCCTGTTCTGCGTTCACGATAGTTGTTGTTTTATCCTAATTACGCTTTCGTATACGATGACCTCTTATCGTACCTATCGAGACTTTATAAACTTCTCATTTACTGAGTCATGACAAACCTTGTGAATGTAGACATGCCTGAGTAAACTGTTTGTAAAGGAAAGGGTCTCCAGGCAGATAACACCCCCAGAAGTAAGAAAGTGGTGGTCGCATTGTGGTCGAGTCTGGATTTTATACTCGTCTAAATTACATGGTTTAATTATGAATAGCAGTGTTTGTCCGTCTTTGCAACTACAATACAAATGCGATTTTTCTCACCCTACGCATTTCGTTTTTATGACAGTAAAACATCTTCTGTGGTCTGTAATAATAGAAATCTACAGTTAGTTTTGTTTTTAGACCGAAAACAGTTCGTTAACGGAACATGTAAAGTAGGCCTGCTTTGTTACTTACGGGAATTTTGTCTTGTTTTCGCTTCACATCATGGAATGCCGGTCTGTTTCATGCAGTACCGCCAGTTCTTCATGCTGTGTCGTGTTTTCCACTACTTCCACTGTCACTTTTGCACTGCCCATAATTGTTTTCACAGATCAGAGGTGTATGTTTTTGTTTTGACTGAGTCTACACAGTATTATTGGAGTGCTGCCAATATCACGAATGTAATTCTTTTTCTATGTTTTATAATAAATTATATTTTAGTGGATTTAGTTTTGATGTAAGCGGACTGGAATTATTGGCAAAACAATACATATGTACATTTAATGGAGACTTTTCTATTTATTTATTTATTTTTATATTATTATTATTATTATTGGTAGGGGGCTGGGTTGAGTAGTAGGGAAAGATGATTGAATGGTGGTTGGATGTGGTAAGGTAGGTTGCGAAGTGAGATGGAAGACAAAAGTGAGAAAGCGTCTGGTGAGAAAAATCGCATTTTTATTGTAGTTGCAAAGACGGACAACACTGCTATTCATAATTATGAAAGTAACTACGGACATTATGGCCACACAAACGAAGAATTTTTTACATGGTTTAAATAAACTGCAAAAAGAAAAAGAAAAAAAAGAGAAAAATTACTCGAAAAAAAATTTACTAAACATTTCTGCAGATGTAATACTATCATTAGATCTTGCATATTGTTAAGCATGATTCACATGTCAATCATAATACCAGGAACCCGGTATAAGAATTTCTTGAAGCGATCTTAGGGAACCTGTGATGCTTTGCTATTTATAGAGGGAAAAAAATCAGAAAGTCGTAGATGTCAGAAATATGTTAAATTACTTTGCTAAATGACTGTTGGTAATAATTACTCTTCGTACAAACCATTGAGAGTACGTAATAAATGCGTACAGTGAAATGATTTTCCTTTCAAATTCTCGTACCCTTCGTAGATAGCTGACAATTGATCTGGTATGTCATTGGAATGCGCATATTAACCAGCCCGAACCCAGAGATGTATTTAAATACCGCTTGATTAAAACATATTCAAATAACGTGGGGCTCAACATTCAAATTAGTAAACCGGGATAATTACTGGAAACGTAAAAGAGAATTTAGAGATTAGTGACAATTCCCACATATCAATTAATAATCATAAGGAAATATACACTGTAGAATTGACATACATATTTTTCTAACTGCAAAAAGGGACAGCTTGCATAATATCACTTCAAAAACATTTCGTTAAAGGTTTCGGCACATCTGTGGCGCCGTTGTATGATCGCTTATGTTATTAAGTGATGATGACTCACAGATTGGCCACAGGTATTGCGTCATTATAGAAGGATGCTGGGAACATCAGCGTGTCAAGAGTAAAAACAACAACGAAATAAAGTATGAAATATTTTTGCTGATGTTCCCACATTGTCATGCTGACAAGGAGGGAGCTCCATGTTTGGTGAACTCCTAAGAACTCAATGTGGTTTCATCCATGAATTTGAGACGTATTACAACTTCAACACTCGGGAACACTTTGAGCCTCGCTTTGTTTGTTGATGGGGGTGGTCTTGACTAATTCCCAGGTCGGTATTCTTTAGGCTTGGAACTAGAGGGACGTTTTCTGCGATCAGAAACTTGAATACAACGCAGTTTCCCACTCACCGACTTACAAATGGCGCACAAAATAATATCAACACAAAAGTAATAAACTACATCTTGTTCAGAGCTGGCCACCATTAATCAAATATTTAGCTTCGTTAATCATTAATACGTTACTTAAAAAGTTAATTTCGTTAAACGTTAAAGCGTTACTTTACGGACAATTGAACGGAAGTTAACGCTAATCGTAAAAACTCGTAAAAGTACTGTGCATCTCGCCAAAACTTGCCTTCAGTCTCCAAATTTATATAATTGCGTTGTTGTATTATTGAAGTGAGCAATTAAATAAATTTTATTACCCTTTCTGATATTAAAAGAAAGTTTTGGTTGGGCAACTACAAGTAGGACTTGGAGTATAAATAAAACTAGTGTTAGTCGGACTCTCTATCCTGGCACTCGGCTGCGAGAGTAAAAAAAATCGCACTGACGTGTTTTACGGTCAACTTTAAATTTGTAGTTTTATAAGTTTTTGCAAACATTTTGGGCCAAAATAATGATCTAAAAAATAATTAATTAAAAAGATTGTCTGAAAACCTTTTAGGAAAAAAATATTTAAGTAGTGGCGGGTTTCGAACCAGCGACTTTTCGCGCCCCAGGCCAGCACCTTGCCCACAAGACAGGAGGTCATTAATCTCATACTATTGATGGCCGTTGTTAACTGATGTAAATATGGCATTTGTAGACATTAGATTATCATTTATCGTACGAAGAACGGTGTATTTTTGTTAATTCCTTAGTGTGGCATTGCTTTGAAATTACAACGTGTAAGTTACAATAAGAAAATCATCAAATACGCGAGGAATGTCACGTGACATCTCCGAACGGCTGGTTTTCGTTAATTCAGTGGAGGGTGTCAAATCTCCGTTATTTTTTCCAGTATGTCTCAAACGATACGAGATACGAAAAAAACATCAGGGAGATAAGTTGTAGAGAATTTTCTCCTCTACCATATAGGTTCTTCAATTTTCGTGTCAGATGAACGGTTCGTTTGCAATTACAATTATATTACCAAAGGATTTTTTTGGTTTTACTACCGCATTTTTGTCCGAAAAATTTGAAAAAGGGAAGTTCTGGTCTCTGGCGGGCTACAATCATATCTGTAAATTTTCGTGCTGATCGGTTGAACGGTTCGTCTTAAAAACAGGGAACACGTTACGGACAGATAGATAGACAGACGAACAGACAGACATACATCACAAAATCACCGTTATTTTTGCAAATATCTTTTAAACGCTACGAGATATGAAAAAATAAAACGAAGCAAAGTTGTGGGTAATTTTCTCCTCTACAAATTCGGTTATTCAAATTTCGTGTCAGAGCCGTTATTTTCATTTAAATTTCGAGCTGTCAAAAGACGATCGCAAAATCCCACTTTTAGTGTTACTACCGTAACCTAAAGTAGGCCAAAAGTGAGGACTAATCACACACCACGTTGTAAAGTTGCAGAAACTCCTTCACCAAATCGTACGCTTTGGCGGAAAAGTGTTAAATTCTGTGAGATGATTAGTCTTCTTGTACATAATGAAGATATTGACATATGCTCGCGGCGGGCCGAGAGATCATATTGTTCTAGTAATACTGAAAGCTTAGTTTGTAATAATAATAGTAATAGTAGTCTAATAATTGAGCAATTAAATGAAAAATAACGGGAGACTCGAAATATGTAACTTCACCGAATATCATTTGACATAAGGTACATGTCGCCTTTAAGAAATATTAACATATTAAAATTCTCGTCTGACTCTCAGGCATGCCTGGGAGTCAAAATATATTTTCCCAATACAAAAAAATGTTCCACAGCAGCATTTGAAGGTGTAACGGTAATATATTTTATAAAAACATCTATTGTAATATCTTCCCTAAGAAACACCACGTCGATAAATGAATATTTTGAGTTCATGTCCAGCCACATTTTCATTAGACTTTACTTGTTAAATATGTTTGACTTGTGGTCTCCTTAGATTGAATTACAAAATAAAAATAAAAGAAAATAAAAATAAATAAATAAAAATCTTGCATAGAAGGTACACTACAAATACAAAACTAAACACATCTGGTGTAAGATATTTATTTAATTGTAGTCAGTGTAAGAGGGGGAAACTAATATAATTAAAATTATATGCTCATTTCCTGATTAGGTGCGTCAGACATATGTCGATTCTCGCAGCCTCCATTATCGATTATTTCGTGGTAGCAATTTAAATTTGTTCCTGTCAGCTATAAGAAAGTTCAATCAGAAAATTGTAATGGAAATCAACTTTTCCTGCCTTCCTGTCCCAATTCACCAGTAACACCTAAGACGAGCAGATACTCCACAAATTAGAACACTAAAAATACTTGTTTGTTTCGTACAAATAAGTACGTCGTCGCTGAACGCACTTTAATCAACAGGGACATAATACAAATATTTATTATCGTTGAAACGTTCTCGTTCGACATTGTAATCGCTGATGGAAACAAGAAGTGGGCAAAAAAATAACGGATGAACGGACTTTGGACAAGTTAACGGAAGTTAGTTTCCGTTAAAGCTTTTTAATTAACTTAAAAGTTAATCCGTTACTCAAAAAGTTAACTTCGTTAATTAACGATTGACGGATTAACAGACTTGTGGCCAGCTCTGGTCTTGTTGCAAGTTAGTATCACTGCATACGTGTAAAGACTGACACGAGACCGTAGTGCTGAACTGATGTACGAAGTCTTGGGTGTTACATTGCAGGTTATTATATGGTTTGTAGTTCGACAATCATCTAAAATGATACGTGAGCTTTCATCCTTTCAAAGAGCCCAACTCAGTAGTGTGCAGTTACTGGGAATATCTGTGACGAAAACGGCTGCGCAGTGATTTCAGTGGCAACATTACGTAATTACATCATACGTAAAACATCAATGGCGAAGATGAACAGTGGACAAAACCCGAAGCTGACAAAGACCAACGAGCATAAAGAACGATGGTGACCAGGGCAATTATAACTGCCATGGTAAAAGTGACTGTAAAATTGAACAATCACGTAGGGAATATTCTTTGGATAAAGGCATTACGGCTGGAATAAAGAAAGAAAACCGGCGATTAGTAGCGAAACAGATTTATTGCAATTCGAGTTGGTTACATGGTAAGCGTTATTAGGGATGGGCGATTAATTGCAATCAATGATTAATGTCGATTATTTCGGTAAACGATTATGGAATAATCGATATTTCTTTCACGTCATTTAATTTTACGAAATCGACTAACCTTTCGATTAATTACTTCGGTACCTTTAAAATCGCGACGTATGCAACTGCCGCATCAGCTCGAATCAACGAGCTTAAATTTCATAGTGGCAATAGGTCCGCCATGTTTGAGCTAAATTGAACTGACGTCTGCCAAGTTATTTGGTGTATCAACTGACAACTCGTATGCCACACCCAATCGATAATTTTACCTATTTACAAAAATGTTCAAATGTTTGTATAGTCTATGGGACTTAACTACGGGGTCAGCAGTCCCTAAACTTACAAACTACTTTTGAACTACTTACGAACTAGGACGACACAAATATCCATGCCCGAGGGGGGATTCGAACCCCCAACCGTAGTGGCCGTGTAGACCGTGACTGGAGCGCCTTAGTCCCCTCGGCCACCGCGGACGGCACCTATTTACAGTTCCACGTTTTAAATAAAAGGTTATTGAATAAGGATGTGCTTCAAATTCCGTCAGACGTGAATTGACTGGCCTAGTAGTACATTTCATAAAAATGCGGCAATATCACGAACGTGTCAGTATTGCCGTTCTAGTTCGGCGTATAACAGTTAGCTGAAGTTTGCAATAACAACAAAAGTGTCGCTGCAGAATTATTTGTGTTGACATTAATGCCAGTATATGGTCTGAACGAACTGCCAAGCATACAGTGAACAGCAATCGTTGTGACGAACAATCATGACCATGGACTTGCATCTGATGTTAACTTGTAACAATTGCTTTCATAAAGTTTAGTATACACTTGTCTTAGCTTTACTAAACCTATTAACTCTACAAACTTGTAATATTGCAGTTAAAGGGTTTGGTTGTAACTTTTGTGGCCGAAATTTGGGTACAAAGACGAAAGTGACAACAAAATACTGCAGTTAAAAATGCTTCTAGCTCATTTGCCACAAGAGCATTCCACGTTGAAATAAAAGTGTCGTTAATAATTTTTCTTGCTGCCACTCTGAAACAAGTAACGTTTCGTGCGTGAAATTTGAGTACAAAGAACAAAGTGACAACAGAGTATTGCAACAAAAATGCGACTGGGTCAGCTGCCACGATAGCAGTCCACACCGAAATAACGTATCATTAATTACTTTCCTTGTTGCCACGCTGAAATAAGTACATGTTTGTTGCAAACATCACAGGCAT
Organism: Locusta migratoria; assembly: GCA_026315105.1. NCBI lineage: Eukaryota > Metazoa > Arthropoda > Insecta > Orthoptera > Acrididae > Locusta > Locusta migratoria. The sequence goes on along the minus strand of CM048744.1, from coordinate 809,603,969 downwards.
ATACAAGTAAAATACTTCTGGCTGTCACTGCTGCTTCCACACTTTGCACTGGTTGCATGTTGTGACGAGACTGCTGGCCCTCTCATCTCAATGTTATCGTGCGATACCGTCTGCCTGGTCCTCCCATCTCAATGTTACCGTACAATACCGTCTGCCTCGGACCCGGCATCGTGTGGTTCAATAGTGATATATGTTGCGTGTGAAGTTAAAAACGAAATATCCAGCCTAGGAATCAGTGTAGGACAGTGTCTCGGTGATACTGTGATTAAAACAAGTGATAGATTTCATTAATTAAGAGATTTGTATAAGACGTTTCCAGATAATTCTATAAACAATACTTTTGTCATTGTACGTTATTTCAATAAATAGACAGACGAAGGGTAAAAACTTTTGTAAAACATAAAGAAATGAAAATAAATAGCATTGTATATATGTTAGGCTCATAAACAAGTTGTGTTGACCAGCTAATTGTGTTATTTCGACTATTACATTAATTATCAATATTGAGTTCTTTGTATATATTGACTGACGTGAGATTTTAAGTATATTTTGTGAATGGCCATGAGATTTGATAGTTCAATATATGTTAGGAACATGTATGATGTACTCATTAACAAATTAATTGACATTTATCATTATTCTTTGTTGTGAAACAAATAGTACCGCGATTTCGTCTTAAAAACATGTGCCATCTAAAATTATTGTATGTATAGTTTTTATTATATATTGTGATTATTGTTGTGTACATGAAATGTTTTACGTGTACGTTTGTTAATTGTAAATTAGTATATTCAATTGTTATGAACAATGCATAATGTAAGCTCATTATTGCCGATGTTATATATTTGCCTCACCGCCTTGCGTGGGGGAGTTCGAGTTTTGTCTTTTGTCGAGTACTTTGGAATCTATGTCAGTCTGTGTTGTTGTGGTAATTTGTGTACGTTATTGTAATGTTTTGGTGGAGACGAAGTTTGATTTAAATTAAAGAAGAAGTGAAAAATTGTACATATAGAGTATTTATTTCTACCACGACGCCCCAGGAAAATAATGTTGCAGCGAGCATCGTAAAGTTGAAAAGATGAGTATTCTGTTTGAAAGTGGTAGAATGAACAGTAATTACTTAAAAATCTATTGAAATGTTATAATGTCAGCCATGCTCGTATTTCAAAAACGAATGGAAATATTTTTATAGTAGGTGTAGACACTCAAAAGTGTGGTTTCATTGATTACAGGAGTGACAGACGACGAAATACGCCAGAAACTCACCACGCTAGGTAGAAAACTGAGCATTTTTATTATGTGTACAGCAAAGGAATTGCAGGATAAGTCATCTGAAGCTTCACTCTTGGGGCTGCTAAGTGCCATAAGTAAGGAATTTTGTTTCATTATACACAGACTGAGATCAAACAAGGCCAAGCATTTGATGTTCTTGCACGAAGTACTTGTCGTGTTATCACTTAGATTTGTGCATTTAAAAGCTGAACACACTTTAGGTATATTTCAGCAGCAAAAATTGTACAGGCAAAACACACTAAATACCATACATACTAAATACAACACTTCAAGCTCAACACCAACATACGATATACAGGCTACTCTCAAGTGTACTGACCACCAACAATATTGCGGGCGAGTTTACACAGGTTACCGCAAAGAGCGCTGTAACTCGCGTGTTAGCTACTACTCTATGAAATTTCAGCTCGTTGGCTCTACTCGTACATGGGTGACCTTGGTGACACGCTAGGCAAACGTCGGGCTGACGTCACAGTCACAATTCGCAAACAATCTCGACTGTGGCCACGACGTGCGCTATCGATCCTTGTGGCTGTAGACCAAACGAGACCTTATTTCGACACGCAGAAACTTTCTCCGGCTATTGAGAAATCGCTAGTCGTCAGCCAATGAGATGCTGTGTTTCTTAACCGGAGATTGGAGCGGTATGCGCCCTCACGTACTAAAGAAAAACTTCTTGTTTAACCTATATGTAACCTTCTTAAGGCTACGCTACAGATCGCTTATTTTTAAAGTGAAAGTTAGGTTGACGCTTGCCTAGCATGTCACTAAGCTCACCACTCGTTCATACCGATCAACAATGATTGAGCATGACATCACTTCCTTTGGTCAGTCTGTTGGAAACAATGTATCCCTCTGCTTAAGTGGCTAGAGAGTCTTTTTTGTTGTGTCCATTTTCTGATCTATCTTATGGAGATACGGACTAAGTTAAAATTATGGAACCAAAGAAACCAAGTGTAGTGTGGAAGTATATTTAGAAATGTGACGAAACTGTTGGCACTGTGCACAATTCTTGGACCTCGTTTAAAAGACTACATAAATTAGTGTTTCCTCGTTTACTTCCTGAAAAATTTTGGTGCTTCTAAACATTTTTTCTGCAGCATGTGTGTGTGTGTAAAGAGGGGAAAGCTGAACTGTGTAAGGAATATATAAAGGAAATAAACTTGAAGGCAGTATTGTAGAAAGGGAAGACGAAGTGGAAGAAATGAGATAGGAGATATGATACTGCGAGAAAAATTTGACAGAGTGCTAAAGGACTTGAGTCGAAACAAGACGCCTGGAGTAAATGATATTCCGTCTGATCTGCTGATTTCGTTAGGAGAACCAGTCATGAAAAAATGTTCAACCTGGTATGCAAGATGTATGAGACAGGGGAAATACGCTCCGACTTCAAGAAGAATATCGTAATTCCAATTCCAAAGAAAGCAAGTGTAGGCAAGTGTGAAAATTACAGAACTATCAGTTTAATAAGTCTTGTTTGTAAAATACTAAAACGAATTATTTACAGACGAATGGATAAACTTATGGAATCTGACGTCGGGAAAGATCAGCTTGGATTCAGGAGAAATGTAGGAACACGGGAGGCAACACTCACGACTTATCTTAAAAGATAGGCTAAGGAAGGGCAACCTACGTTTTTGGCGTTTGTCGATTTGGAGAAAGCTTTTGACAATGTCGACTGGAATACACTTTTGAAAATTCTGAAGGTAGCAGGGGTAAAATATAGGGAGCGAAGAGTTATATTCAACCTATACAAAAACCAGACGGCGGTTATTAGAGTCGAAGGGCAAGAAAAGGATGCACAGGTTGGGAAGAGGGTAAGACAGAGTTATTTCCCCAATGTTGTTCAATCTGTACAATGAGCAGACAGTGAAGGAATGGAAGGAGAAATTTGGAGAGGGACTTAAGTTCTGGAAGAAGAAATTAAGAGTTTGCGGTTTGCCGATGAGATAGTAATTTTGTCAGAGACTGCAAAGGATCAGGAAGAGCAATTGAATGGAATGGGCTGTGTTCAAAGGAAGATATAAGATGAACATTAACATGCGTAAAACGAAGGTCATGGAATGTAATGTCAGAAAATCAGGCGATGCTGAAGGAACTGGATTAAGTAATGAGACAATAAAAGTAGTAGATGAATTTTGTTATTTGGGTAGCAAGATAACTTCTGATGGCCGAAGTAAAGAAGATATAAAATGCAGAATGACGGTATGGAGAAAAGGTTTTCTAACGAAGCGAAACTTGTTAACATCCAGAATTAATTTAAATTTTAGGAAGTCCTTTCTGAAAGCATTTGGCCGGAGTGTAGCAGTGTACGGCACTGAAACCTGGACGATGAGGAGTTCAGACAAAAAGATGAAGCTTTTGAAATGTGGTGCTACAGACGAATGATGAAGTTTGTAGATCGGTAGATCTCGTAACTAATTACGAGATGCTTGTCCGAATTGGGGAGAAAAGGTGTTTCTGGCATATCCTGACTAAGAGAAGGGATAGTTTGGTAGGACACAATCTGAGACATCAAGGAATTGTCAACTTAGCATTAGAAGGAAGTGTGTGGGGCAAAAATTGTAGAGGGAGCCCGAGGGACGAATACGGTAAGCAGATTCAAAAGAACGTAGGTTGCCGAACGTATTCTCAGATGAAGAGACGTGCGCAGGACAGGGTAGCGTGGAGAGCTGTATCAAACCAGTCTGCGGGCTGCAGACCACAACAACTACAACAACAACAATGTGTGTAAAGCAACAGTATTAATTAGGCTTACTAATAATTGCGATATAGGTATGTAATTCTGTTAAAAATAAAAACTGGTGGTTCTTGATTTCATAAAACTGATCAACTAAAGTTAATTATTTGTAATTATTTAAATACAATATGTGTGATAGCATCGCCTTATTTTCTGTGTATCAAACATCTTTACCATAAACAATAAATCAATATATAAACAATATATAAACGTAACAATTAATCGAATAATCGATTATTAGTTTACAAATAATCCATATAATTGATCGATCAATTTACATAATCGAAAATATCGATTAATCGACTCGTTCTCAGAATCGCCTATCCCTAATCTTTATCCGTACTGCAGCTAATGTTAGCAAGTATAATCACACATTAGACCTCTGCTGCTGAAGCTTAACATCCATTAACGGACTGCAGCTGCAGAAACCAATAAGGGAGCTGACCTAAAGCTGAGAAGGAACTGATGCCACGGTAATAAATTGCAGAAACACTTTATGGTTGCAAGAACGTGGTGTGTTCAGAGAAACGTTGTTTACATTTGTTACTACGAAAAACGGGTTTATCGATCGAAAACCCCAAGAGAAGTTCACGATACGGCATCGTGCTTCCTAGAGTCATGCATAGGGAAGGACTGTGATTCTGTATATGTCATTACTCTTACTGAGTAGATAAATGTGTGAATTATATCGAGCTATCAGCAACTAACTACTTACTGTGATTACCATGTTCGTAAGTCTCAACAAAACTGGAACCTTATGAGCAGAGAGTGAGCATATAATTTACAGCTCTACGTTGGTTGAAGTAACTGACCAATGTTTTTGTACAAGAATGGGTAACACTATGTTGGAAACTATAAAAACACCTTACGAATCCGTTCATGATGAAGATTTGAAACTGTTATCAAGACCAATAAAGTGCCAATTCCGTAATAATAAACAAATCTTGTGTCTGTGTTAGGTGTTCCTGTTGTTTTGTACAATCCCTTTCACACATCACACGACGCCATGACTCGCTACAATTGGGATCCCTCTAGCAGTAGAGTGTTGAAACTTTCAACATCGAAGCGACATCTCGACCAAGCGATACGAATGACAAGATTTTAATAGAAATTGAGAGCAGAATAAAAAAATTCGGAGTCACTACTATTCACCATTCTTTGGTAGCTGGTCGGTTTGCAGAAGTGTAACTATTGACGGCGGTTACGTGATGTGTATATTTACTTATATTTCGCTCAGAATCATCATAATAAGTAAGCTCGACGAGAAACGTGACACAAAGGCGGAAAGGATCTATCGTGTAATGTGTATGAAGGCCCGAATTATTAATGCATGAACAAGGATTAGCAAATCAAATATTCAAATATTTGGTACTCCCAAGGAACCAAACTACACTGGACATCGGTCCCAAGACTTCCAAACCAAGTAACTTACACTAAAGACAACACAAAAACCCATGCTCGAGCGAGGACTCGAAACTCCGGCGCGCGATCCGTTACGTGACGCCCAAGACCACATGGACATTCCCTCGTAGCCAAGGACGAGCTATGTACACAGTTTTGCTCTCATCAAAAGAGTGCGAGCTTATGCGATTTTTCACTTTTTCCTTTACTACATTTTTCTCATCTACCGCCTATAAGAAGTAAATAAAAAGTACCGTTTTATAATTTTTGCCACGTTTGTCGTTTACGTCTAGTGTGTAAAGGAAGGAGACGTACGCTTTGGGAGCTTTGACCGTACCCCACAGTGTCAGAAACAACGTCTCATTTGCAGTATCTTGTAATGGAGCAGGCAGATCATCGTGATGCTTTCGCATGTGTAACTGTGCTTGTTTTCTCTGGATGTTCTGTAACTCCTCTATCACTTACAGCTGGTGCGCATCTAACACAAACCAGCACTCTCTCTCTCTCTCTCTCTCTCTCTCTCTCTCTCTCTCTCTCTCTCTCACACACACACACACACACACACACACACACACTTATATAACAAAGGAAGTAGCTTACATTACACTGACCATACTAGAATATTGCTCGTCAGTGAGCGACGCCCACCAAGTGAGAAATGTTCAAATGTTTGTAAATCTATCGGACCAAACTGCGTGGTCATCAGTCCATAGCTTACAAACAACTTAAACCTAGGTAAACTAACCTAAGGACAACACACACACCCATGCCCCACCAAGTGAGACCGATAGAAGTTACAGAGAAGGACAGCACAGTTACTTACAGGATCATTTAGCAAACGCGAAAGCATTACAGAGATGGTAGGCCAACTCCAACAGAAGTCACAGCATATGAGGCGTTCCTTATCACTGTACGGGCTACAGTCAAAGTTCTCTCGAAAAGTCACCCATTATATTCCTTCCTATACATACAGGGTGTAAACGACGTAGGTAGCCAAAATTATTTAGAAGTTTATCTCGCGATGTGATTGACAAAAAGAATCTCTTGAAGTATTATTGTTGTGTCTCGTCTGTTCCAATGTAGGCTATACCTAAAATTCCAATATCTGTGTTATTGACAGTAGACGTATTTCTCTTTACATTGTCAACTTACGATACGTTACCTTTCTGATGTATTACATAACAATCTCCTTTCATTAGCAAGATGTGAAAAACCTCTGATTGTGACAGAGCAAGTGTACACTCTGAGGTTGCGGCTGGAAACGTGCAAATCTGTCACGTCTCCCAATTGTTTATGAAAGCCACTGAACTGACCTTCAGAAGCTTGTCCCTATAGTTTAAGCTGCTGATCTCTAACAGCTACAGAAGTAGAGGAAGAGGCTGTAATTGTGATGATTGGGATAATACCATACCTATTCACTTTTCGGTAAAGCACGAATACTTAACATGTTCAGGGATGGCGTTAAATTGCATTGCAATCGCACACTGTCATACAATAATGTACGGAAACTTGGTAGCGCTTTTATCTGTGGCCAGGAGACAGGAGCCCACGTATTCAACGTTTTAACAGCCGTCTTCCTTAATGATACTCTTAACTTAAAAGCCGTTTCTGACGTGACCGATACCAATGACATTTGTCACATCAACAGCCAGCCTGTGGGGCTATGTTCAGAGGCCAATCCTGGGTCTGTATTCGAATCCTTACCTTACTTAATTGTTGACCTGCTCTCAGCCAATAGATAGTAACAATACTTCGAACCAGTGGCGCATCCACGGGGTGGGCTAATGGGGCTGAAACCCCACACCCCTAACCCCACAGAATCACCCAAAGATTTTTAATTTAAGAAATAGAAAAATAAAAAAGCAGGCCGGTACCGAAATTTGAAATAGTTCATATGTAGTAAATCACATCGTAACTCCAAATTTCGAAGCACAAGTTAACGTGACAGTGAGTCGCCAACGTGATGTCGCCACTGATAACGTGTGCTGCTGTTGCTGTAAGCGGTTTTAATGCCGCCGCGACCAGCTTTGATGCTGCCGCTATTGTTACTGCTATGCTGAAGTTAGGAGCCGATTGTTCATATGCGGCGACTAGCTGCTTAGCATGTCAGCAGCGTCACCGAGTCACAGAATAGGTAGCGTACAGAAGGGAAAGCTGGGGGCGGTGCCTTCGATCTATATGGGACCAAGCCATATTGAAAAGTCATCTTTCTAACTTGAACCACTATCCTCCCGACTGCGAGTCCAGTGGACATTACAATCTAATATATAAAGCAGAGTGTCCGTGTGGTGTCGTACAAGTATGAAGTGCGCGCCACGTACTTACACCGCGCGCCGCCATGCACGCACGGCGCGGTGTTCTTACGACGTCAGCCACGAGCGGCCTCTGCTGCCACTCCGCTCGTGGCCACGACTGCTGCATCGTTCACTTGGGACTGAGATAGGAACCAGTTAACACTTGGGAATCAGAAAGGCACCAGTTGAGACTTGGTTATCGGATAGCCACTAGGACTCATCAGTAGGCAGGCCTCTCTCTATATAAACTATGTATCAGCATTCTGCATTCAAGAACTATGTAAAAGTTAAGTATTACTAAGTCTCTATGAAATATATATCTCCTTCTAATTTACTCTAGTGTTTCTAGTTTCTGCTTTCCCACTGGCTCGGCACCTCCGTACCTGCACACGCGTGCATCCTTTAATCCTGTGTCGGTCTCGTTCTACTCGGCCACCGACACCTACGAGACAACCGGCGGTCGAGACACAAAAGTGAGCCTGGAAGATACGCATGTGTCGTATATATATATATATATATATATATATATATATATATATATATATATATATATATGTGTGTGTGTGTGTGTGTGTGTGTGTGTGTGTGTGTGTGTGTGTTATATGAAGGGGGAAAGGTTATTGCACTAGGAAAAAAGAAATCTTAAAAGTTTTTTTTACTTCAAAATTTCAATGTTTGTTAACGTTATGGGACTTAACTACGGGGTCATCAGTCCCTAAACTTATACACAACTTATGAACTACCTCATACCAATTATAAATTATTATTTTCAAAGTTAACTTATTTCTTAACGAAATTCAAGTATACTGTAATTATAAAATTATTTACTTTATAATTTAAAAAGAAATCGAAGAATAAGTGGTATTAATAAACCTCTGATTTGAAATTTGTGTATATCCGGAAAGTCAGAATCGGAAGCCTGGAACCTGATTTTTATAATATGTGCTTTCCATCTAGACTCACTGCAGTTTCACATGCCGCCTGGCAGATATGTAACATCCCGGACAACGCCGGGTTTTCAGCTAGTAGTATATATCGCTCGCAAGTAGCGAATGTAGCCTATATTTTTGTGGGACCAAGATTCATATAACGATAAGTTAAGTAATTTTAAGTAGACACCCCATGATACTTTCTATCCAAAGTCGGTGCCTATTTCGAGACTGTATCTCTGCCGCTTTAACGAATGTGCCACTTTATATGTTGTTTAATAGAATATAATCATGACAGATAAAATTTTCAACTTAGCTGCTATTGTCAGCGACCGTTACAACGTAAAGGGATAAAAATACAGCCCTATGACGCAAAATTAAAAAGTATTTACCTGGTTTCGGTAATAACTATGGTTGCCTTCATCAGACTGATGCCTTCGTGAAGGCGAGGAGCCCATAGTGGTTAGCTTTTTCTAAAAATTTCTTTCTAAAGTTTGTGACGTAAGCTTTATAGCTGAATTGTATATTTTATTATGTGACTTGTTTTATTTTATAAATTCCTATGAATCAATCATAGTTCTTGTCGAAACCAGGTTAAATAATTTTTAATTTTGCGACCGAGAGCTCCATTTTTATCCTTTGAATCATGACAGTCTCTTTCTGCGCTGCGAACGTCGTTTCATTTAAACGAATCCATTGTTAGAGATACGAATTATGTGTTACAAGTGTTTCCTTTTTCCAAGCAGTAGTTCATCACGAGCGACGCTTTTGGAAACAAATTGCCCAACAACTGTAGGAAAAAACTCGGTAATGTCTTTCCTTGTAAGATGAAACACAACCATTTACATCGTCGTTTGCTTTATTTTCCTTTTCATAACGAAAACAGAAGCTTTAATTACGCCAAGATAATGAGAACGTGTCTATGAAAGAGCAAGGAAGTAAAGTTTGGGAGGTTCTCTGATTACAGCAGTGAGTTTTGCCCTCATTTGATCCCTGCCACCCCTTTCATCCCCCCTATCTCTCTCTCTTTCTCTCTCTCTCTCTCTCTCTCTCTCTCTCTCTCTCTCTCTCTCTCTCTCTCTCTCTTTCTTTCCCTTTCCCTTTTCTCTTTCTCTCTCGTTGTTGTAGGATAACTTTTCTTTTGATATACCCCTCGCAGCTCCCCCCTTATTTTGTCATATCCGTGAGACTGTCTAGAAAGTTTTATGCTTTTCCATTGACTTTAAATTCAATACTATTGCAATGTCCATTTGTCATACCAGAGCGCGTAAATAAAATTCATGGACTCATCTTTAGCACAAGAACAAACTAAATGAGAACAACTTCAATCAAGTGCTGGAAAGCATACCGACAGATTGCTTTGCGGACTGTATGTACGACCTTTATTCCACATTTAGAAAGACAAGAACTAAAGCGTCACAGCCTTTAAGATACTTTTTGTAAATAAGAAAAATAATTTCTCTATTTCAAAATTGGTAGTACTCTAATTCTGTCAAGTTGAAATATGCAGGTGGTCCCGAATTCGAAAGCTGGCCGTTATTAGAGCACAATACTTCACACTTAGAACAGGTTTATTGCTAACACAAACGTACACTTAGTAGAGACTGCCTCCTGCTTGGAGTGCTCCGCTATTTATTTAAAATAGAAGTACTTCAAACATAACAAACATCTAGAACACTCTAGAAATATTAAATACAAAAGAAATATTTTTTTCTACGCAATGCGGAATTTGGGGAGCGCAATCACAGCGATCTGCTATGCTAACCACTGCACCAAGCGTTCCGCCGGAAGACTCGCCACAATATTCAGTTTATTATAACTGAACAGGTATAAAATTCTTGGCCGACAGAGGAGCAATGAGAACAAAGCTCAAGTAAAGAATGTAGAAAACTTTGGTCACTGGTGGCTCCCTAAAAATAACTTACTTTCAACCTTTGCATCTCTTCCTGTACTACACTGAAAATAATTGCACAACATTGCGAAACTGAATTTACTTCAGTTCGTTAGCAGACACTTGGTCATAATGACACAATCGTCTTATGGAAAAGGAAAGTCTACGGGACTTAATTGCTTGGTTAATAGTTCCTAGCTTACAAACTACTTAAACTAAGGTGTACTAAACTAAGGACAACACAAAAATCCACACCCGAAGGAGGATTCGAACCTCCGACGCGGAAGGCCCGGCGATCCGTAACGTTGCGCTCCAGACAGCAAGACCGCTAGGCTACTCCCGCGCGGTGAAAAAGGAGTAGTACTTGTCTCATCGACATCGTAATTAGTATAGACGGAGCACACGCCCGGGGGGGGGGATCGGCATTTACCTGAACTCGTGTAAGCAAGACTGAAAACCAATATCAGGATGGCTGTAGGCTGGTTTTTATCGCTTCTTCGTTAGGTTTGTAGAGTCACTATGGAGGTGTAATCGAACAACGGATGAATATGTGGACGGCTCTTTTATTCACTTGCAGTCTCCTGTGTAGTTGTACCAGAGGGGCCAGATATAGTCATAGTGAGCAGCTGTGATCGTCAGTGACGGGTGAAGAGCGCGGCGTCGACAGGTGAAGTAATTAACTCCAGTCGCATCTCATCTGGAAGACTCGACTAATGTGTGCCTGCCACGGCTCTCTAGTGGCTGAATACCGAGCTGGCGCCAGGATACTACAGGACATGTTTCACACTTCGACGGCTACTAAAACGAGTAGGTCCAAGGCCGATTGACCTCTGGTAGCGATCGTGCTGCCTCTTCGCACCCAGGCGAGCTTTTATTAGCCTTCTACTTCTGTGGGCACTTGTAATGGTAAGCCACCCGAGTATCAAATCTGTGACAAGGATTGTTGAGTGATATGGCGTTGTGAGTGTTTGCGACTATTGATTTGTTTACCACGGTCAGAAATCGGTCCTAGTGACAATATTAAACGTGTAGAACCGTTGTTTCAGACATTTGAAGCCTTGTTTACGATCTTAAGTTAACAAATTGCGCACATGACACAACAGTAACTAACATTGTCAAAACACATAAACATGATAGATGTCGCAACAAATAATCATAGTAGATGAAACAGATGCTAGGTTCGCAGCTTAGGAAGAACGGCAACAAAAGTTATCCACAAACATAGAAAAGAAGTATCTGAACAATTACAGACGCTGGTAGTACAAATGCAAAACAACTTTTGAAACAAAATCACCACACTTGAATCACAGAACTATCAGAGTTACGGAAACTTTAAGGTGCAAATTAAAGTCGTTCACAAGTGCGGTGACAAATATGGTAGTTGTGGTCTGCACGGTCCTGAGCAAGCATCTTCATCTCATAAGAACGGCAACCCACATCCATCTGAATATTCGTCTTTTGGTATTCGTCTGCGGTTTTCCCCAACAAACTTCCCTCCAAGTAAAAGACACTTACGTTTTATGGGTTTCATTGCGGATGAGATGGGTTTCCAAATCAATCGCTAGAATTGTTCTTCCAACCAATGTCGAGTAATTGTCGCTAGGAGTCTTAGAGCACTGACATCACGAAGTATTCCATTGTCATTTGGAAAAATAAAGCCGATGAATAGAAGTAACTGGCTTACTAGTACCGAACATGACCATTTCCAGTTAATACTAGGTTCAGTTGACCCACAGACCTACCCATGTTAAGCAACGTCCACACCATTAATGGAGTCACAGCCTGCTTGCTCAGTGAAATCTTGAGAAGATGGACCTCGCGGAAAAGGTGACCGTATGTCAGATAAAGCTGATGCGGAGCCGGTGAAAGCCTACAGAGTCAATGCGAGAAGACCGCATGAAGTAATTTTGTTGTCTCCTGTATTGGTCTTACAAGAAGAGGACGCCTACTCGTCATCTCCGAATTCGTCGAAATTTATGGTACGTATAGGCCGTGGTGCTATATGAAAATGCACCAAGTGGGAACTCCATATGGATAAGCTTTTAGGAAATAAAAAGAATAATGATACGGATATATCACCATATGCACCTTATCAACTCCCCCTTTGAGGGCGTATTTAGGAAGGTGTTTGGCGCAGCGGTAAAAGATCGAAATCATGTTGAGAAAGTCGCGGGTTCAACTCCACCCAGCGTAAAAACATTTTTCTGCTTCCTGGCAATGCATATACCTACATATTGTTTCCGTAGGGATCGTGAGGACAATATTAGATTAATTACAGCACGCACGGAGGCATTTAAAGAATCATTCTTCCCACGCTCAAAACGTGAATGGAATTGGATAAATACCTAATAACTGGTACAGTGAGACGTACCCTCTGCCATGCACTTCACAGTGGTTTGCAGAGCATTGATGTAGGTGAGGATGTAGACAGACATCACAATTAATCACAATATCATACAGGTTATACTATTAATTTATATAAGCAAAAGATATACGAGACATGTGACATAATCTCGGACTTTAAGAAAAATGTAATAAACCCTATTCCAAAGAATGCAGGTGCAGACAGGTGAGAATATTACAGAGCAACCAGTTTAATAAATCATGGTTGCAAAATTTTAACACGAATTATTTACAGAAGGATGGAAAAGCTGGTAGAAGCCGACGGGGAAGATCAGTTTGGATTTAGGAAAAATGTAGGAACACGGGGGAATTACTCACTTTACAGTTTATCTTAGAAGAGAGGTTAAGGAAAGGCAAACCTATATTTCTAGCTTTTGTAAATTTCGAGAAAGCTTTTGACAATGTTGATTCGAATACACTCTGTCAAATTCTGAAATCAGCAGGAGTAAAATGTAGGGAACTGGAAGTTGTTTATAACTTGTACAAAAACCAGACTGCGGTTATCAGAGTTGAAAAGCATGAAAGGAATGCAGAGGTTGGAAAGGGAGTAAGACAGGGTTATGGCCTTTCTCCAGTGCTATTCAATTTGTACATTGAGAAAGCTATAAAGGAGAGCAAGGAGAAATTTGGTGAAGGAATTAATGTTCAGCGCGAAGAAATGAAAACATCGCGTTGTGCCGACGACATTGATGACATTGTAATTCTGTAAGAGACAGCGAAGGACCTGGAGGAGCAATTGAACGGAGAGGACTGTGTGTTGGAAGGTCCGTTTAAAATAACCATTAACAAGAGTAAAAAAGGGTACTGCAGTGCAGTCTAAGAAAATCGGGCGATGCTGATGGAATTACATTAGGTAACGAAACAATAAAGGTGGTAAATGAGTTTTGTTACTTGGGCAGTAAAATAACAAATGATGGTCGCAGTACAGAGGATATAAAATGCAGAATGGTAATGGAAAGATAAGCGCTTTTGAAAAAAGAGAAATTTGTTAACATCAAATATTAATTTATGGGTAAGGAAGTCGTTTCTGAAGGCATATGTGTGGAGTGTTTATGGGAGTAAAACATGGACGATAAGCAGTGTGGACAGGAAAAGGATAGAGGCTTTTGAACTGTGGTACTACAGAAGGACGGTGAAGATCAGGTGGGTGGATCGCATAACTAATGAAGAGGTACTGAACTGAATTGGAGAGAAACGGAATTTCTGGCATACCTTGACTAAAACAAGGGATCGGCTGATAAGACACATTCTTACACATCAAGGAATAGTGAATTTAGCGTTGGAGGGAAGTATGTGGGGTAAAATTTGCAGAGGAAGACGAAGAGATGAATACAGTAGGCAGATTCAAATGGATGTAAGTTGCAGGTCTTATGAAGAGGCTTGCTCGGAATAGAGTAGGGTAGTGAGCTGCATTAAACCAATCTCCAGACTGAAGACCACAACAACAACAACAAATAAGTAAAAAAAATGAGGAAGGGCATTGAATGAAATTCGAGATTACATACTTTTAAAAAGGGACTGTAGTTAACTTGGAGACGTCGTGTATGTAAATCGATACTTCCATTCATTCTTCAGACTTCATCATGGAACAGTTCGTCATATATTTGTGGATTTGTTTGTCCTCCCCACGAGTCACATATAAATACATAATAACATACATAATGTTGTGGTTAATTATGAAGTCAGTAGTGTACGCATTGCCAACAAGCAAAAAGATATTTGCTGCCGGGCGGAATCGAACCCGCGAACCTATCAATAAAAATCGATCTCTCACCGTTGATCCAAACACCGTATTCTGAACAGACTCTCTCAGGGGTAGCTGATAGGGTGCATATGGTGATAGATCCGTATCATACTTGCACTTATTTCCTAACCGCTTAGCGACCTGCAGTTCCCACTTGATGGACTTTCATATCTCACATGTACCATAAATATAGACGAATTCGGCGATGACGAGTAAGCAACCTAATTGATTAGGCGTAGATAGGGTGCCCCATTCTGTGTTCCACAATTCGAGAAATTGACAGTGTAATATTGAACGGCAATCAGTTGTCGGTATACCGATATTCATCTCTTGACTAGCCTGGCAGCGAGTTCATTTCCCGAAATTCCGACGTGTCCTGGACTCCATAAGAAGACAATCGACCGTCCGCGTTGCTCAAGGGCGTGCCGGGCGCCGTGGCTCAGAGCGTCCGGTCAGAGGTACTCAACGCCCTCTGTAAAAAATAAAGCTGAGCCAACAACACACCGAACAAGAACGAACAAAAACGATAAGCGTCCGCAACGAAGAGAACTACCCATAAATGAAGGGGGAAGCGTAAATGGACACTTGTATGGCCATTAGCCATGCTTTGCGATGGCTACATTGGTGGATGATCCACCACTCGGGCAGTCCTTGCAGATGGAGGACACCCCAGTTGACGGAATTTCATTGTCACTGTCGCACGCTGCGTGGTTGGCACAGTTGCCACGCTTGTGCGCGTAAATGTTGTTATTGCTTGCGGCACGGATGTTTTCATAAACGAGCGATTCTAGTGCGGAAACCTGCAAGATTTTCTTTCGAAATATTCACTAGTTTTGCCCGGAAATGTTCAAAAAATCAAATTTTTGGAAATCTATGCAACTTAACTGCTTGGTTATTAGTCCCTAGCTTACGAACTACTGAAAATATGTTAAACTAATATAAGGACAAAACATAGACCCATGGCCGATGAAGGACTTGAAGCCCCAATGGCGAACGGCCGCGGACACCGCAGCACAGCGCCTCAGTGAGCACGCATTTTCTGCCGCGGAATCCGGATGTGTGTCTGGGCAACTTAACTTTTGAAATGTGCAAAACATCGCGATGTGTCATGGGTGAATCACAGAATTGTTCATACATTTTTCAAGGTATCTTCTGAGATTTCCAAATTATTTATGAAATGGTTTCATTCGAAGTTTTCCTGCAATATTCCAATATTTAGGCAGGAATGAACTCTCAAAATTTCCGAATGTATCGCATTAATCAGCAAGCTGGCTACCCACAAGGCACCTTCGTCTTGAATATATCTTCTTTGTATCTTTCATCATTCTTACCAAATACGAGGAAAACCCCTTTCAATGATCTTATGCATATATACCGGGTTAACCGGTTTTCGTTCAGATATGATCAGACTGTGTTTTAAAAAGCTTTCGTTTGAAAGTGCGCATGTGACAGTGTGTTTGGAAGAACAAATGTGCCACACACGAGGTGAGCTTACCAGCTCAAATTGCGTTCGCTCTTCTCATGGCGTCCCATAAGAGAATGAATTGTCGATCCCTGTGGGTTAATCGTGATAGCCGCGGTGGAGTAGCCGAATGGTCTAAATCGTCTGGCTGCGGAGCGCGCGGTTGCTCGCCGTGGAGCTTCGAGTCCTCCCTGGGGCATGGGTGTATGTGTTTTTCCTTAGATTAGTTTACCTAGGTTTAAGTAATTTGTAAGCTTGTGGAAATAAAATCCGCTACCAGTCATAATTGACTGGTAGCGGATTTTATGTCCACAGCCTATAAGGAACAGTCACGGAGTTCAACATCCATAATAGATAAAATTCACTTAGTTTGTAAGCTACGGACTAATGACCACGCAGTTTGGTCCGATAGGTTTACAAACATTAGAACATTTGAATCGTGATATGACGGTACGTTATTGTTGTTGTGAATACATTCAGATTTGCTACTTCCCTCTGTAGGTCTCTATCTTGTCATTATCCACTGCCACTTCAGGACTTCATCTTGTATTAATGTCTTCAATTGCCAAATTTCTTCCTGTATTCATTGCACAGTGCTTCTATGAGGCTCATCACCTTTGGGAGCTAAGCTCTAGTACTCCATTGATCTGTTCTTGGAGAAGAATTTAGTTTCGTTTGACTTCCTTTAAATGCATTGTCATTTTGATTTGATATTCTTGTGCAAATGATATAGGATTATCCTTTTCTAAACGGGGTTGGAAATATTGTGAGAAAGTTTCAGTCGATTCATGTAAACTTCGCAGTGATTCTTTGATATGTGAAATGTCGGTTGTTTGTTTAATATTTGGCATAACTAATGAAGAGGTACTGAACAGAACTGCACACAAAAGAAATTTTTGGCATCCATTGACTAATTGAAGGGATCGATTGGTAAGACATATTATTTAGCATTGGGGGGAAGTGTGTGAGAGAAAAACCGCAGACGGGTACACAGAACACGAATATTCAGATGGATGTAGGTTCCAGTTCTTATGAGATGAGGAGGCTTGCTCGGGACAGAGTAGACTGAAGACCACAACATTTGTCACCGCACTTGTGAACGACTCTAATTTGCCCCTTACAGCTTCCATAACTGTGGTAGTCACCTGTGATTCCAGTGTGCAGATTTTCTTTTAAAAGTTGTTTTGTATTTCTACTACTTGTGTCTGTATTTGTTCAGATACTTCTTTTCTATGTGTCTGGTTTACCTTTGTTGCCGTTCTTCCTAAGGCGTGAATCTAGCGTCTTTTTCAACTACTGTGATTATTTTTTGCGACATAGTCTTCTGTACAATTTAAATTTTGGCTAATCGAGTGTTTATCTTGTGTGATCATTTGTTGGGATAGAGTTTGTTGCTCTTGTGACATAGTTTGTTATTGAATTTCAATTTTCGATATTTACTATCGACTTCATCTATCATGTTTATGTGTTGCACATTGTTAGTTTCGGTCTCTTGTAGTCTCCAGTGTAGATGTCTCATCCAAACGATGCAAGATATACTCACTGTGAGCAGCTGTGATCGTCAGTGACGGGTGAAGGGCATGGCGTGGACAGGTGAAGTAATGAATTCCACTCACACCTAACCTGTAAGACTCGATTAATGTGTGACTGCAACGGCTCTCTGGTGAATACCGGTATGGCGCCAGGATATTACAGGACCTGTTTGATACTTCGTCGGCCACAAAAACAATTACGTCCACGGCCGATTGACCTCTGGAAGCGATCATGCTGCATCTTCGCATCGAGATGAGCTTTTATTAGCTTTCTACTTCTGTGGCCCCTTGCAATGGAATGCCACCCGAGTATCAAAACTGTGACAAGGGTCCATCTGAATATTCGTATTCTTGGTACCAGTCTGCGGTTTGACCCCACACACTTCCCTAGCAAATAGATGGTGAAAGACGGCTGTCTGCCGCCTTCCCTAAATTTCAATCTTGTATTTCATTTGAAGTCGCTTAACGAGACTCTATTCGCTTTCTGAGGCATGAGAAGTAACGTAGCCTTTCAGTTCTTCTTTTTAAATCTTATTATTAGTAATCGTATTTTACTTCATTTGTGTTAGATTTATGTTACTAATTTATTAGTGTGTCAATCAATGTGGCAACATAAACGGCTTCTCCGTCTCGCCACCGTGCCTATCAGAGTGTAAAATGTTTTATTTCTGCATGTGTGAGTATAAGAATTTTTTGGCATGCTAGTGTCTGGAAGTATGAGAAATTTAGCCTTGGGCGATGCTCTCTGGACCTACGTTGATAGGTGGCTAGTACCTACGTCTGTTTCTATGCTCTCCAAAGAGGTTTCCACACACTTTAGTTGCAAGGTAGGTTGGCAAGAGGCTGGTGTGAGCCTATACGCGCTTGCCAAAGTCCAACTCGTTCGGTGGCTGTCTTTCGGAATGGTGATTTAGCTCTGCTCTTTCATCCTGGAGATGGCAGAAATTCGTTGTTCAGTTAGTTCAACTTAGGTTGTAGAACTTGCATTTATTTTCGGAGTAAGTTTCTCCGAGCATGCATCGAAAGATGCGCGACTACTATGCAGGATTTTTGCTTCTTGTAATTTGTGTGCAATTTCACTGTTCGTTTTCTCTGTCCGCGAGTAACATGTACTCCACGTGGTGTGTTCTCAGAACAAAGCCTTCAGTGGATCCCGTGTTTGTTCTATGCCCTTCAGGCTAGAATAACTGCATGTATCTTTCCATTTTCTGGTAGTACTGCGCGATCTTCCCTCTTCCGCCTGCTGTAAATCGCTATTTCATTCTCAAACTTGTACTCTGTTCCCAACTGCAGCCTCTAAATTCTTTGCTAGCCCTGTACAACCTTTCTCATTTGCTTGCTTATGAAATGCTGTGAATTTCTATAGGTTGCATGCCGTTTTTCATATTTGTTCTTCCGCGACTCCGAATTTATTAAACTTTGATGACTTTTGAGATAGGACTTCATCCTTCTCTGTAAAGTTCGTGCTATCGTGTATATCTGTGTTGCTTTCGTTTCTTTACAACATTCTACGCATTTCGATGCGTTGCATGCCGTATTTTGTATTTGTTTTACCGCGAATCTGAATTTATTAAACTTTGATGATTTCTGATGAGCGGACCTCATGCATCTCTCGCAAGTTCTCCTATCGTGTGGAACAGTGTTTCTTCCGTTTCCTTGTAACATTCCACGCATTTCTATGGGTTGCATGCTATAGTTAATTTTCGTAATATTTTAGTAACTGATATTCTTCATTTTACTGGATTTCGAAACCACGTGGTGCGCGCCTCAGTTTGTCAGCGCTTGGTTTAGCTTCAAATGCAAACAGATTTTGTTGCTATATGCACCATCTCCAGTTAAGAAAGAATAGAACCAGCCACACACGAAAGTTATTTTTATTGTGTTGTGTCCTTCGCCTTGGCCCGCTGAAACTTCCCCTTCGAGATCGACGGCCGTTTCTGCCTTTTCAGCACGCTGATTTTAGTAAGTTTCGCTTGCATTGCGTGTGTGTGTGGAAGAATGCTTGTTATTTGTAAATCCTCCCCCAATAAAAATTCAATTCGGTGTAGATAAACTTAAATTTTTATTATGGGCATTTTTAACATAAGATATGAAAGTGCGTGTGAGCTAATTTCATTGGGATGCGTTTTTATTGTGTAACTAAATTGTTTCCCCCTACGTGCTTGTGCTTACACTGCATAAAAGCATTTTGTTCAGTAAAATCTTATCCTATTTTTAATACAGTAATTTGAGAATACGTACCCCTTTCTTTATAAATATCGTTTCAAATGTGCTGAGAACAGATTCAGATGCTGATTATTATTATTTCAGTTGCGCTTCTTGTTTCGTCCCCCACTATCATAAAGTAATTTATTTGAGGTGGCTCGTTTCATAGTAAGTGTGATTCCTGTGAGCTACAATGTCATATGACCGCTGCTTTTCTAACTTGCGGCTGTGAGAGTAATTTACGGTCAAACTAGTTCTCAATTTGGGCCAGGGAACAAGTTTCAGCAGAACATCAAGTAGTTTACATGAATCTCTTAACTGGCTTGTACAACCAGTACTATAATTTTTAAAAGTAATATTTCTATGTTTTCTGCTCACTAGAATCATTTCATTAAATTAATGTTCATCTAGGTTTTGGCTCCTCTCGTTAAGACTCTATTTACTAATTTTATAACTATGAGTTTTTCTTTAAATTAATTGATGCCATATTTGATTACACTATTTAAGCAGTGCATTTTTGATTACTTACCGAGACTAAGACCAGTTATTCTAGTAAGCAGACAGCTACAGTGAATATACTCAGCTAAAACAGCTAAATATCACATTACGTCTGCAGTGGTCTACTTTCAATGGCAAAAATTCCTTTTCCCTCCAATTCTGTTCATTACATCTTCATTAGTTATGCCATCTACTCATCTATTAAACAAATATTAAACAAACAACCGACATTTCACATATCAAACAATCACTGCAGAATGACATGTGAGCAATTTTTTAACTTAAAATCGTAAACAAGACTTCAATCTCTGAAACCACGGTTCGACACGTTTAATATTGTGTAATATTGTTTGATTTCTGACCGGATAGAGGTAGGTA
The DNA here is from genome assembly GCA_026315105.1 of Locusta migratoria. NCBI lineage: Eukaryota > Metazoa > Arthropoda > Insecta > Orthoptera > Acrididae > Locusta > Locusta migratoria. Next base: position 809,583,199 of record CM048744.1, on the reverse strand, counting down.
CGTTTACATCTACATGGGATACTCTACAAATCACATTTAAGTACCTGGCAGAGGGTTCATCGAACCAACTTTATACTATTTATCTCCCAGTCCATTCTCGAATAGCGCGCGGGAAGAAATAACACCGTTCGTGCTCTGATTGCTCGTACTTCATTTTGATTATCTTTTCTACCTATGTAAGTGGGAGTTAACAATATATTTTCGCATTCTGAGGAGAATGTTGGCGATTGGAGTTTCGTAAGTAGCACACGCCGCAGCGATAAGCGCCGTTGTTGTAATGATTCCCATCCCAGATCCTGTGTCATTTCCGTAACGCTGTGTCCAATCTTGACAATACAAAACGAGCTGCCCTTCTATGGGCTCTTTCGATGTCCTCCGTGAAACCCGCATAGTAAGGATCCCACACTGGGCAGCAATATTCCAAAAACGAACGAACAAGCGTTGTGTATGCACCTCTGTTTTAGTCGATGCCTTAAGATCGATTACTACAAACTGTGTCCTCTCTGACAGGAAATCCCCTATCCAATTTGGGGCGATATACCATAACCACAAAATTTGATTAAAAGCCGTTTGTGAGGTTTGGTGTCAATAGCCTTTTGGTAATCAAAGAAATCCGAAATCAATTTGAGAACCCTTGTCGATAGCACACATCACTTACTGTGAGTAAAGTGCTAGTTGTGTTTTGCATGAACGATATTCTCTAAATCCCTGTTGACCTTGGGTCAATAGGTCATCCTGTTCGAGACAGTTCATAATCTTTGACTACAGGATATGTTACAAAACCCTTCTGCAAATTGACGTCAATGAAATAGGCCTGTAGTTTAGTTGGTTACTCCTGCTGCCTTTCTTGAATATTGGTGTGACCTGTGCAACTTTCCAGTCTTTTGGTACAGATCCTTCATTGAGCGAGCGGTTGTATGTGGTTATTAAGTAAGGGATATCGCATCAGCATAATGACGTAGAAATCTAATGGGTATACAGTCGGGAACAGAAGAGTTGTTCTTATTAAGTGGTTTAAGTTGCTACATTACTCCGAGGATATCTACTTAAACGTTACTCATTACTGCCTCTGTTTGCAATTCGAAATCTGGAATATTGGTTTCGTCTTCTTTAGTGAATGCGTTTCTATAAGCTATGTTTATTAACTCAGCTTTAGTAGCGCTGTCATCGGCGGGATCGCCATTACTATCACGTAATGAGGGTATTGTTTGTGTTTCCTGTAGTATATTTAAGATATGAGCAAAATCTCTTTGAGTTTTCAGTCAAATTTCGAGAAAGAAGTTGGTTGTGAAAAGTACTGAAGGCATGTCGCGTTGAAGTCCTCACTAAATTTCGAGCTTCTGTGTAGGATCACCAATGCTGGGGATTTTGTGTTCGTTTAAATTTAGCATGCCTTACCGTTGCTTTTGCAACAGTGTCCTGACCTATTTTGTGTATCAATGGGGATCAACCTCCGTCTTCAGTTATTTGGTACAAAACTGTCAACTGCTGTCGATACTACTTCTTTGAATTTGAGACACATCTGGTATATACATACGTTTATTGTTAGAAACGAGTGGAAACTGTCTTTCAAGAAGCGACGTATTGTATTTCTATCTGTTTTCCTGAGCAAATATACTTTTCGTCTATCTTTGATAACTTTCGGACTTTCGATATTCAGTTTCGCTACGACAGCTCTGCGTTCACTAATACCTGTATCCGTTTTGATGCTCGTTATGGGCTCAGGATTATTTCTTCCTAAGAGATCAAGTTTGTTTTGACATCCATTTACAATTCTAGTTGGCTCATGAACTAATTGTTCGAAATAATTCTCAGAGAATGCGTTGAGTACAATTTCGCACGATGTTTTATGCGTACCTCCTGATTTGAAAATATAATTTCGCCAACAGACTGAGGATAAATTAAAGTCACCACCAATTATTATTGTGTGAGTCGGGTACGTGTTTGCAATTAGACACTGGTTTTCTTTGAACCTTTCTGCTACTGTATCGTCAGAGTCACGAGACCGACAAAAATAACCAATTATTAACTTCTTATGTTTTTCAGGTACAACTTCTACACATAACAACTCACAGGAACTATCAATTTCAACTTCGCTATATGAAAGACTACTTTTGACGGCAACAAACACGCCTCTACCTATTTTGTTTAATCTATCTTTCCTGAAGTCAGTTAGATCTTTTGAAATACTTCTGTTGAACTTATTTCCGGCTTAAGCCAACTTTCGCTACCTACAAGGATATTTGTTTCGATGTTTTCTATTAACGCTTTCCCGACATAGTTACGACAATTTATAAATGTTATACTGATAGTTCCTAGGTCTATATTTCTCTTGTGATTGACCTGTACCCTTTGAGACAGCCGATTTAGTGTTTCCACAAAGCCCTGTACCCTTAAAAAAAACTCTCGGTGCACGCCACACAGCTCCCGATACCCGTGTAGTCGGTTCCTGCATGTAGTGGACTCCTTACTTATTCTGTGGAACCCGTAACACCACCATCCGATTACGCAAGTCAAGGAATCTGCAGCCTACACGGTCGCAGAACCGTCTGATCCTCAGATTCAGACCCTCCACTCGGCTCTGTATCAGAGGTCCACAATCGGTTCTGTCAACTATGCTGCAGGAGGTGAACTCTGCATCTTGCAAGCTAGACTGGCAGTCTTTACCACTTCTAATACTTCTGACTTCTACTGCTGGCGGCAGATTGTCTATGTTAACTGCCGACAAATCTACATTTTCATCGGTATTACTTCTTTGTAGATATCCACGCCTTCCAGATCCATTATTGTCATCTGTGTACGCGTTCATACTATAGTCCGATGAAATAACAAATCTTATTGTGTTTGTTTTCACCCGCGCAGCGAAATGTCAGTTATGTGATGATGACGATTGTGTGGCAGTTATGGCCGCTAGACTCCAACTGTGGAAGCAGTCTCATCAAAGATGTTATCGCGTCACTGAGTATGTCACAAACAAAGATGGCGGGACAAAACATTAGGTTGGCTTTGATGACTTGCGCATGCTGCTGCTTATAATGTCCTTCCGATTTGATTACTTTGTGACAGTAAAACTGTGTATGTAATGAAAGACTATTTCAGATGCGCCACTTGTGTAAACAGCAGACGCCATCAAAGACATTTATGTTCAGTAACATGCAACGACTATAATGTAATTACAGTAAAAATAATATTATTATCTCTGTTATAATTACTACATAAATGCATGTTGCCCAAGAAATTGTTTTCTTTGTTTTTGTTCTTCTTGTCTGATTGTCGATGTTATATGGCGTGTGAGAGAATGTATAATTTTACATCAGGCGTCATTAGATTGTTTTTCGAATATTATGGAATCACTTATAAAAAAGGTGTGTATTGTTTAAAAGGAAAAATATAGGTATTACAAATAGTACAGGTGTTAAGTTCAGTTAGTGTTGAACATTTTAACCCACTTTCAAGAGAATTCTTTTAGAAACGATGTTAGCGGTTGTAGCAGCGAGGAGCCCTCGACCTGGATTCCAGCATCCTGCCGCCTTACGTGGCAGAAATAAAAACCGTAATTAATATAAATCAGTGTCGGGTGGTAACCAAGTTATTAATGATTTACTAATTTTATTTCAGCTCATCTGGACAATACAGTAAACTTATACGCCTTTAAAAACAATAAAAAAATAAAAATAAAACAGTGGTAACGATAATTGTATGACAAAGGTATTGTATGAAGAAATGCAGATTGTGACGTGTTATTAACTCTTAACCCTGACTTATATTTCATAATAAATGGGGAGAATGAATTACTTATCTCATTTGCCGCGGTGGAGTACCCGAGCGGTCTAAAGTGTCTCGCTGCGGAGGTTCGAGTCTTCTCTGGGGCATGGGTGTGTGTGTTGTCCTTAGGTTAGTTTACCTAGGTTTAAGTAGTTTGTAAGCTACGGACTGATGACCACGCAGTTTGGTCCGACAGATTTACAAACATTTTTAACTTATCTCATTTAATAATTTTCTGAATAGGCATATTTTAGAAGGCAACTATAGTGAATCAGTTTTCATGTCAGGTGTACTTCATTTATTTTTCATTGTGGTGTATAAATATTAAACCGTGGACAGTGAAATAATATTTTCAAGCTCCCTAACTAGATTATCCTGGCTTCGTCGCAGTGTTTAGTTTCGCGTAACATTTCAAGTAACTACTAACCATTAGTTATGTGAAACTGTGCTGTAAAAATTAACGTATACTGAGCTAGCTGAGAATCAAAAGGAATACAATAAAATACAGAATAACCTATTTAAACAAAGTAATAAATAACAAAATACTATCCAATAACTAGTATTTTATTTGGTTTTGTTGATCGGCACTAAAATTTAATGTATATGTTTTCAGCCCAAATTTTTTTCGCCTATTATCATCTAGTTGGTATCTCTTATAGAACATGTCAAACAAAAGTAGGTATTAGTATGTCTACAATGATAATAGACAATCGAACTGTAAATTTGTAATAATCAAATAAAATCCACAATGACCATTATACTAACGTCCTGTGAATAGGTTGTCACTTCTAATGTTACGGGCTTATATACATGTACTAAACAGGTATTGTTATCATTTCATATTGAAATACTTGCGTAACGTCGCGGTGGAGTGGCCAAGATTTCCAAGGCTCCTAGCTGCGAAGCTCGCAGCTGCTCGCCTTCGGAGGTTCGAGTCCTCTCTGGGGCATAGGTGTATTTGTTTTCTTTATAATAAGTTAGTTTAAGTAGTTTTTAAGCCTAGAGACTGATAACCAGTGTTGTTAAGTCCTATAGATATACAAACATTTGATTTGAATTTGAATATCCAAACATTCACTACCCGTAATGAAGTGGCATTGAAGTTAAACGTTAGGCTAAAAAGTATGTATTCCTTTTCATGACCAAGGCCATGGCTGAAAATTTAAGTTTTGTGTATGTGAGTATCTAAATTTAATGAATGTTTTACCAAAATCTGTAAAACAAACTCCTTACCAGTATTGACAGTAGTACATATTTTCTACAGGCCGTAAGTTTTACATTAGTTGCATCTTTGAATAGTGGCCGGCTACTTCAGTTAATAAACTGAAAAGCAAACGCATATTACGCCAGATACTTTACGATTTGTAAGTGACTTTAGAAGGGAATTAATATCATTAAAAGTCTTTGACCTTACTTATCGAAAATTGAAATTGTATTACGTCACTAAATGCTTCGTAACATACCGCTTATTCGGACAATGTAATACAAAATGCACAACATTGCATTTTTTAAAAGCACATAAAGAAGCGAAAGAATTGTCAATTTCGTATTAGAAAAAATGGCTTCCAAGTTGTAACTACTGCTGAAAGAAAAACAGAATTAATTAATGTAGTTACTTTTGAAATTAGTAATCATCAGACTACTTAATTCAAAAAGACAATATTGGGCATTCATCTTTTTATCAAGATGGAGACAAAACGAAGCGCCAAAGTAAAAAAGAATGCTTCCTTTTCTCTTCGATCACGCAAAAAAAAAAAAAAAAAAAAAAAAAAAAAAAAAAAAAAAAAAAATTAAAAAATTAATAAAACACAAATTAATCGCTGACCAGAGAGGAGGAGAAAACATATCTTTCCAGGTTCCAATCACGTATGCCACCAGGGGGTATATTTCTACCACATTGCTCCAAAACCTTAGAGACCCTTGAATGAAAATTCGTCGTGTCACAGGGCTCAGGATTGATCAGCACACTTTGCTCGTTGTTCATATTGTTGGATACGGCTATGGCCATGCAGGACATTCTGAGTTATGCTCCTTGCCGCACCATCACTGCAGAGCTGGTAGGGAAGTATCGCGGTCTTTATCATATTTGGTCCTACACCGGAGAATTCTTCCTCATACGGAGAGGCTCCTTGAGACATAAAAAACCCTCTGCCAAGTTTCTCTCGCCATACATTGCTACGGGCCATCCAGGAGTCCATTTACCCCATAGGGTAACGTGGACAATCTGTAGATTCCTGTGGACCCCAGGACACGTAGGAATGTCGGGAAATGGTCTCGCCAACGGTGTAACCAAAGAGGTTTCCTATAAACCAGCTCTGAAGTTTGGTGTACCGACATTTAGTTTCTATATTACGCTGTAGAGATCTCGGATTGTGGCACGCTGAATGGTGCACCCCCCACACCTAAGAAATGAAGACCAATAAAGGGGACAAAAGCGCCATTCGTGTGGATCTCTCGCAGTGACTCTGTAGTCAGCGCATCGGCTATATCCGGCTATCACACGGACACCTCCATCGTGAGGACCCTCCTCCGTGTTGCTGAGGTTCACATTTGTCAGTCGTCCATATTTTGTTGGAATGTCGTGCTGTAACACCATTCAGGTGGAAATTTAGTATGACTGATGTGTTGTCGCGGGTGTTCGCTGCCTCAGCAACTAATAAATTTGTAAATTTGATTCGTGTTAATAGTCCTTATTATTCCATTTAATTTTTAGTGTACGTTTTTCCCTATCTGTCTTTATCTTGCTAGTACTTTTAAGCTGGACAATTACATTTGTTACTGAGTGGCTAGATCATATTCTTTCGTACTGTGGATAGCCAGCATACGTCCTCTCCAATTTTGTCTTAAAACTTTCTTCACTTTCTTGGATTTTAGTTGGTGTTTTTAATTCCGAACTTTTATCAAGGTTTACAGCTTTACGTTTTACATTTGTTGTTGTTGTTGTCTTCAGTCCGCAGACTGGTTTGATGCAGCTCTCCACGCTACCCTGTCCTGTGCACGAATCTTCATCTGAGAATACGTTCGGCAACCTACATCCTTTGGAATCTGCTTGCCATACTCGCCCCTCGGTCTCCCTCTACGATTTTTATCCCACAGGCTTCCTTCTAATGCTAAGTTGACAATTCCTTGATGTCTCAGAATGTGTCCCACCAGTCTATCCCTTCTCTTAGTCAGGATACGCCAGAAACTCCTTTTCTCCCCGATTCGTTTAAGCACCTCCTCATTAGTTACGTGATCTACCCATTTAATTTTCATCATTCGTCTGTAGCATCACATTTCAAAAGCTTCTAACATCTTTTTATCTGAACTCCTTATCGTCCACGTTTCACCCCCATACAATGCTACACTCCAGACAAAAGCTTTCAGGAAGGACTTCCTAACATTAAAATTAAAATTGGATGTTCATCTACATCTACATACATACTTCGCAATTCACCGTAAGGTGCGTGCCGAAGGGTACACTGTACCACTACTAGGTATTTTCTTTCCTATTCCACTCCCAAATTGAACGAGGAAAAAAATAATGCCTATATGCCTCCGTATGAGCCCTAATTTCTCTTATCTTGTCTTTGTCATCTTTACGCGAAATGTAAGAAGGCGGCAGCAAGATCGTACTACACTGAGCTTCAAATTCCGGCCCTCTAAATTTACTTAACAGAAAAAAGAACATCGTCTTTCTTCCAGCGATCCCCAATTGAGTTGCCGGAGCATTTCCGTGACACTCGCGCATTGGTCGGACCTACCGGGAACAAATCTAGCTGCCCGCCTCTGAACCGACTCTACGTCTTCCTTTAAACTGATCTAGTGCGGGTCCCAAACACTTGAGCAATACTCAAGGCGTGGTCGGACAAGCGTTTTATACGCGGTCTCCTTTACAGGTGAAGTACATCTTCCCGAAATTCTCCCAATAAACCGAAGTCGACTGTCCGCCGTACTCAGAGCTGTCCTTACATGCTCGTTCCATTTCATATCGCTCTGCAATGTTACGCCTAGATATTTGAACGACGCGACAGCTTCAAGAAGCTCACTACTAATGCTGTATTCGAACATAATGGGATTGCTTTTTCTACTCATGCGCATCACATTACATTTTTCTACATTGAAAGCTAGCTGCCATTCTTCGCTCTAACTAGAAATTTTGTCTAAGTCATCCTGTATGCTATTACAGTCAGTTACAGACGACACCCTCCCATACACCACAGCATCATCAGCAAACAGCCGCAAGTTACAACTTACTCTGTCCATCAGATCATTTATATAGATAGAAAATAATAGCGGTCCTATCACACACCCCTGGGGCACGCCTGACGATACACTCGTCTCTGATGAACACTCGCTGTCGAGAACAACGTACTGTGTTCTATCACTTGGTTCATAAAACCTTCCATTCTTGTGGACACGCAACCTTACGTTGGCATGTATGAAAAAATTGTGTGAAAAGTCTTTTCACACAATTTTTTCATACACGTACTGTGTTCTATTACTTAGGAAGTCTTCCAGCCAGTCACAAATCTGTGAACCTATTCCATAAGCTCGTATGTTCGTTAGCAGTCTGCAGTGTGGCACCGCGTCGAACGCCTTTTTGAAGTCGAGTAAAACACAATCCGTCTGTTGCCCTTCATCCATGGCTCGCAAGATGTCATGTGAGAAAAGGGCAAGCTGAGTTTCACATGAACGATGTCTCCTAAACCCGTGCTGATTCATGGAAAGAAGCTTTTCCGTTTCAAGGAAATTTACTATTATCGAACTGAGAATATTCTCTAAAATTCTACATGAAACTGATGTCAACGATATTGGCCTGTAATTGTATAGGTCAGTTCTCTTTCTTTCTTATACACGGGAGTCACCTGCGCTTTTTTCCAATCACTAGGAACTTTGCGCTGAATTAAAGATTCGCGATAAATGAAAGATAAGTAGGGGGCCAACGCCGCAGAATAGTCTTTGTAAAACCGAAGTGGTATTCCATCCGGACCAGCAGACTTTTTCGTATTTAGCTCTCTCAGCTGCTTCTCTACACCGGAAATACCTATTGCTATGTCCCCCATTTCGGAATTAGTACGTTGATCAAATGATGGTACATTTGTGCACTCCTCCTGCGTGAAAGATTTCTTAAAGGTTAAATTTAGAACTTCAGCTATCCGTTTGCATTCTTCTATTACTGCCCCGGAATGATCAACGAGTGACTAGACAGTGGGCTTTGACCCGCTTATCGATTTTACATAGGACCAGAATTTTTTCGGGTTCTCGGAAAGATCTTTTGCTAAGATATGGCCATATGATTGTATTCTTCGCGCATCGATCTTTTTTTAGACGCACGAATCTCTACTAACTTTAACAAGTTTCGCTTCTTTAGAAACGCTGTTCTTCCCGTAGCCATTCTGCATTTTATATCTTCTTTACTTCGGCCATCAGAAGTTATCTTGCTACCCAAATAACAAAATTCATCCACTACTTTTATTGTCGCATTACCTAACCTAATTCCTACAGTATCGCCGGATTTTCTGACATGGCATTCCATCACCTTCATTTTACTCTTGTTAATGTTCATCTTATATCTTCCCTTCAAGACACTGTCCATCCCATTCAATGCTCTTTCAGATCATTTGCGGTCTCTGACAGAATTACTATGTCGTCGGCAAACCGCAAAGTTTTTATTTCTTCTCCCTGCACTTTAATGCCTTCTCCAAATTTTTCCTTCCATTGCCTCACTGCCTGCTCAATGTACAGATTGAACAACACTGGGGAAAGGCAACAACCCTGTCTTATTTCCTTCCCAACGTCTGCCCTTCTTGCTCTTCGTTTCTAATAACCGCTGTCTGGTTTTTGTGTAGGTTGAATATAACTCTTCGGCCCCTGTATTTTACCCCTGATACCTTCAGAATTTGGAAGAGTCTATTCCAGTCGACATTTTTTTTTTTTTTTTTTTTTTTTTTTTTTATGGGACTTAACTACGGGGTCATCAGTCCCTAAACTTACAAACTACTTATGAACTACTTACGAACTAGGACGGCACAAATATCCATGCCCGAGGGGGGATTCGAACCCCCGACCGTAGTGGCCGTGCTGACTGTGACTGGAGCGCCTCAGTCACCTCGGCCACCGCGGCCGGCCAAGTCGACATTGTCAAAAGCTTTTTCCAAATCGACAAACGCTAAAAACATAGGTTTCCCTTTACTTAGCCTATCTTCTAAGATAATTCGTAATGTATTGCCTGTCGTGTTCCTACATTTCTCCTAAATCCAAACTGATCTTCCCCGAGGTTGGATTCCACAAGTTTTTCCATTCGTCTGCATTCGTATAAGTAATTTGCACCCATGACTTATTAAACTGATAGATCTGTAATTTCCACACATGTCTGCACTTGCTTTCTTTGAAATTGGAATTACAATATTCTTGAAGTCGGAGGGTATTTCCCCTGTCTCATACATCTTGCATACCAGGTGATACAATTTTTTCACGACTGGCTCTCCTAACGACTTCAGCAGTTGAGACGGAATATCATCGACTCCAGGGGCCTTGTTTCGACTCAAGTCCTTCAGCGCTCTGTCAAATTCTTCTCGCAATATCATATCTCCTATCTCATCTTCCTCCACTTCGTCTTCCATTTCTAGAAAACTGCCTTCAATTTTATTTCCTTTGTATAGGCCCTCTATATATTTCTTCCACATTTCAGCTTTCCCCTCTTTGCTTAGTAGTGGTTTCCCGTCTGACTTCTTGATATTCATTCAGCTGCTTTTCTTGTCTCCAAATATCTCTTTTATTTTCCTGGAGGCCGTATCTATCTTTCCCCTAGTTATGCATTCTTCTACGATTCTGCATTTTTCCTCTAGCCACTCTTGTTTAGCCAGTCTGCACTTTCTCCTCTCATCAGTTAAGTTCAGTATATCCTGTGTAATCTAGGGATTTCTATTAGGCCATGTTCTTCTGCCTATATGGTCCTCTGCAGCCTTCACTACCCTATCTCTCAGAGCTACCCATTCTTCTTCTACTGTATTACTTTCCCCCGTTTCAGCCAGTCCTTGCCTAATGCTCCCTCTGAAACTCTCAACCACCTCTGGTTCCTTCAATTTGTGCAGGTTCCATCTCCTAAACTTTCTACCTTTCTGCAGTCTCTTAAGTCTTAATCTGCAGTTCATAACCAATAAGTTATGGTCAGAATCTATATCTGCCCCTGGATAAGTCTTACAGTTTAGAACCTCGTTTCTAAATCTATTCCGTACCATTATAAAGTCAATCTGGTACCTTCCAGTGTCTCCTGGTGTCTTCCACGTATACAGCCTGGATTCATGCTGTTTGAACCAAGTGTTGGTGATCATTAAATTGTGCTCTGCGCAAAATTCTACCAAGCGATGTCCTCTTTCATTCCTTTTTCCCAGTCCATATTCACCTACTACATTTCCTTCCCTTCCGTTTCCTACTACTGAGTTCCAGTCCCCCATCACAATCAAGTTCGCGTGTCCCTTAACTTTCTGAATGATTTCTTTTATCTCCTCATACATTTTTTCACATTTATTTATTTTTTGACGAACTCTCTTGATCGGTAAAAGGCACCAATGACCAAAGTAGTTTGGTCAATTTATAACCTAATCTAACCAATAGACTAAAACTCGCCGACATGATTACCTTTTGCAGCCAACGTTACAAGATTTAATTCGGGGACGTATAGCGGCAGACGTTCAGAACGTGTCCCAGCGAAGCGTGAATATCGACCGAGGAATGTGCATGACAATACTACGTCAATAAATATTAAGAACAGAATAAAATAATTCTGGATATTTACTTTCTATAGCGAAATCGTTAACAGTTATTACAGTGGAAATATTAATGGTGGAGGCATAAATATTGTACAACAAAATCGTTGTGAAGAGCAGTGCGATCGATGTAAAAGTTAAATGTTGTCGGCAAGCGTGAAGGGTCGTGCGCGGGAGCAACGGCCGCTTCATTAAGACGGACGGACAAATGGAAACAAATGGCTGTCGCACAGACCGCCTTAATTGGGGTTACAAACAATACTCCGCACTGCGAATGCAGCGCGCGTCCACAAAACCGCCACACATTCATCGGGGGAGCGGTCCGGCGTGATTTCACGAATAATTGTGTGCCTCCGTCCGTCAATGGCGTTTGGCAATAGGCCGCCGGGTGGCGCTCATCAATATTCACGAGCCACCCCCACGGCACCGTGTTGCCGCCCAAGTACCAACACCACTTATTATTCATACGGCGCACGCGATGGCGAGCGCGCAAAACCCACTCGCTCTCATCGAGCACGACGCGATCACCTCCCCCATTCCCCCCCCCCCCCTCTTTCTCTCTCCCTCCCTCCATGTTTTTGAACGTTCCCGTACCGTGTATCAAAATATTATTGCTCATCACTGCATCTAAAGCTGATTATACATGTTACTCCACTTTGGTGCGTCACTGATACTTGTGTTCTAACGTAACAACGTCCAATGTAAAGCATTGCAAAAAAGTCATAAGAGAGTATACCGAACACAGAGCATTACTATCTATGGAAACGTTTTACGAAATGCAACACAAAGCCGAAATCGTGTTGATTTTTCACAACCGCTTACCTAGCATCCACCAGCGTCAGTTTACTGCCAATCCGATTACTGCTGTAAACTATACATATAAAAGTTTTTCTGGTATGAATTTATAAAACTCTCTGAAATGATGGTAAGACTTGATAAAACAAGTTATTTGTTGTCGTCGGACAAAACAAATAATAAACTCTGGAGCCGCGTCAGCTGTTTTATTATTATTGTTATTATTAAGATCCTTGCTTTACAGATCCACGATCGGTTCACGTCTTTAAAGACGCATTTCCGCTTCTTACTGCACCCACAATTAGGAATGCAGCAATATTAAAGTGATAAAAATGACAGAGCTTAAACAAAGTTGTACTTACAATTTTTACATATAAAAATTATTAGAGTCCCAACATTCTAATTGCTCTCATCTGTCATCCGAATAAAATTGCATTAAATAGGTGCGGATATATGGAACCAGTCTGACAGAAATTATCACTGCCATTCATAATAAAAACCAAAGACGTTAAAATATGGAACAAATAGGAACGTAATTTTGATTACTGTATTGTCCTTGAAACCCATGGACAGAGAAAGAGACGTTAGAATTTGTGGCTGCGGTCAAATAATGACAGTGAATTAACTATCATTATTTGATCGCAGCCACAAATTCTAACGTCTCCCTCCCCCCCCCCTCTCTCTCTGTCCTTAGGTTTCATAGACAATACACCTCATCAAAATGTCCCATATTTTTTAAAAAATGTTCAAATGTTTGTAGAGCATATGGGACGTAACTACGGGGTAATCAGTCCCTAAACTTACAAACTACTGATGAACTACCTTAAAGACGGCACAAACATCCATGCCCGAGAGGGGATTCGAACCCTCGACCGCAGCGGTCGTGCAGCCCGTGACTGGCAAGCCGCAGACCGCTCGGCCACTGTCGTCGGCCCATATTTTAACATCCTTAGTTTTTATGATGTTTCCTTATATCCGTACCTATTTACTGAAATTTTATTCGAATGACAGATGAAAGTAATTAGAACGTTGGGACTTTGTAATAATTTTATATCTAAAAATTGTAAGTACTTGTTCAATCCCTGTCATGTTTATCACTATAACATTGCTGCATTTGTTATTTTAATGCAGTAACACCTACAGATGCTTCTTTAAAGACGTGAAAACGGTCCTGGATCTGTAAAGAACTTGCATCGGAAGAATGATGGTTCAAATCCACCTCCGACCACCCAGATATAGGTTTTCCGTGATTTCCCTAAATCACTCCAGGCAATTGCCGGGATAGTTCCTTTGAAAGGGCACGGCCGATATTCTTCCACATCTTTGACTAAATATTCCGAGCGTAAGCTCCGTCTCTAATGACCACGCTGTCGTCAACGGGACGTTAAACTCTCAAGTTTCCTTCCTCCCTTCTATAAAGCAAGGATCTTAATAAAAAAAGAAAACAGCTGACGCGGCTGCAGAATTTCTTATTTGTTTTATGGGTTGACAACATTTGAAGTCACTTACAAACAAGTTGTTTATCAGTATTTAAAATTTACCATCATTTTAGAACAATTGATAAATTCATATAAGAAAATGTATTTTCTCAGCTGCGGAAGTCCCAACTACAAAAATAATCTATACATAAAGATTATTTCAGAAATTTTATGGACTTTTTCTAGAGATCAAACCATTACTAGAAATTGATATGATCATGTGTCCAAAAGTCGTTCATTAGGGAGGTGTAAAAAAGAAGTTAACACAATAAAAATTTGCTGCCAATGGTCACGGAGTTAAATCACTGCAGACAGGTGAAAATTTGAGCTGGACCGAAATTACAACCCAGACAGTTGCGTTGTTTACTACGCAATACGGACGCAGCGTTCACCGCAACTACACGGACTGTGCTAGCATACCTCCCACCAGATCCAAATTTCCAACTTATTCACACATACAACTGACGGAATTCGCCTACCCATTATCGTCTTTACTAGGGAAATTTCGTAAGTTCACGTAAATAATAGAGCAAGACTTATGTATCAAGCGACGTACCCCGCACGACAATGGTCAGATTGTTCCATAGTATAATGTAGCATCAGCCAGCATTTCTTACTGTTATGGACTAATGCAGCTTTCGCCGTCACACTGGCCACATACAGTCTGTTCACTGTTAGATGGCAGAGCTCTCTCCCTAGTCTCGAATCGATAGTAATCGGTAGATGTCGGGAGGCTTCGGCCGGCGGTCTTTTGTTTTGAGGCTGCAGCCAACATTACTGACTGGACGTGCTGTCTGAGGCAGTCATTGTCGTCCGTTTCATTATTGTTTGCATACCATTGTTCTGGGTTTTTCGTATTGTGCAATACATAATTAAAATGAATATTGAGGCAGCTCCTCGCCCATCTCAGGAGTCTCGTATAACACCTACTTGTAGACCTACAATTTACAGTAAATCTGCGTTATTTTTGTGTCGTAAATTTTATTTGTACTACATACTGATTTACTGATGTGTAATTAATTTCTACAGGTAGTAATTTATCAATCATGATTACGTGTAAGCTGCATTGTTTAATTAACGATTAGCAATTAAAGAGAAGGGATGTGTGTGACTCAGTGGCGCAGCCACGTGGGGGGGGGGGGGGGGGGGGGGGGGGAAGCGCAGGGTAATGGTGCTGAAGCCCTCCCCGTCCCTCTCCCAGGAGGAACCTCCCAATGATTTTTTAGTTTTATTATTTCTTATTCTTTCAACATGTCGGCTCCAGAATTTTGAAATAGTACACATGTAATAAATCACAACGTGTAGCTATAATTTTTCAAGAACAAGTGAACATTATAATGGGTCGCCAGTGTGATGCCGCCACTGAGAACGTGTGCTGCTGTTTTTGTGAGCGGTTTTCATGTCGCCGTGACCAGCTTTGATGCTGCTGCCATTGTTACTGCTATGCCGATTGTTCATGTGAGGCGACCCGCTGCTTAGCAGGTGAGCGGCGCCACCGAGTGGAATCTTATGAAGGCCGCCAAACACTACGAACAAGAATAGTGTTAATTTCAGTTTTTACACATAGAATTTCATGTTAATTCAACTGTGGAGACATTGGCTAGTAACATTGCTGTTTATTATTTTACGAGCTGTTTACATACACTCAATTTCCATCACTTTGCTGTCCTTCCACTTGAAAATTAATGCGAGCCTACTCCTTTTTTTTCCTTGTGCAATTGTTTTCATAGTATAATTGGTTAAATTATAAAAAGTATAAAAATGAGTTCTACATTAATAAATCAATATGCTTTCTCTTTAAAAAAAAAATTAGTCCCCCCTCAGAACCAAAACCTGTCTGCGTAACTTGAGTGACTTGTGCTTTTGCGGAAGCATGTCGAGTAGTTTTTTATGCCAGCACTGCAGGACGTAGGAAGGAATAACACAGCGTTTGGTGGCAATAAATCTATTTATTAATCACAGATCGATTCCGGCTAGGTAACCAGCCATCATCAGTGTCATATCTACAAAATAAGGAAACAGGATCACATAATCAGTACATTACATAAAAGTACGGTACATCACATCCATTTTAAGCAACAACATTGTAAACGTAGCGTAGGTGTGTTTCGCAAGCTGCCGTCTGACTGCAAGTGGTACACGTTTACAGTAGTAAACAGCAGTGCTGCATTTGGTTCATACAAACAATGGCGCATAGTCTATGGGCGAATTCAGAATACATTAAGTGTTTATCATTAAGCGAATTGGTCAAAGATATATAAAAATACAAAAGAGTTTTCATTTATAGGTCAATTGTAATTAGCCGGCCGCGGTGGCCGAGGAGACTGAGGCGCTCCAGTCACGGTCTGCACGGCCACTACGGTCGGGGGTTCGAATCCCCCATCGGGCATGGATATTTGTGCCGTCCTTAGTATAAGGTAGTTGATAAGTAGTTTGTAAGTTTAGGGACTGATGATCCCGTAGTTAAGTCCCATAAACTTAACAAACATTTGAACATTTCAATTGTAATTATCTAGTGACCAGATAGTTACAATTACAGAAGTAATACTTTTGAAACTAAGGGGGCGCCATTGTTTTTATAAACCAACTGTAGCGTTGCTGCTTAGTACTGTAAACATGTCCCACTTGAAATCAAACAGCAGCTTGCGAAACATACATACGGTACGTTTATAATGATAATAATCTTGTTTCGTAAAAATGGATGTGATGTACTTTTATGTAATGTACCGATTGTGTAATCCTGTTTTCTTATTTAGTAGATATGACACTAATGATGGCTAGTTCCCTATCCGAAATCTATCTGTGATTAATAAACAGATTTATTGCGACCGAACGCTTTGTTATTGTCAATAACTATTACTATTGTAAAAATAGTGCTATGGAAATGACTGCCAATGGTCTGTAAATTAAACAGTAAAAAAGATAAGAAGTAAACGATGCATTCCTCAAGGTAGTCCTCTATCAATTTTGCTATTTTCATATCATTGTAACCACTTTTACGACAAAATTAACTGACAGACATTAATGTATTGCGGACAAAGTACGTGGTTTGCGCTTATGCGGTCCCCTTTGGGATTATAGAAATCGAGACGACGTGAGACTATTGACACAAATTCTTTCTTAAAATTTAATTTTATTTTCGTTCGTCCTTCCTCTTGAAGCTACACAATATTTAATATTGTGTAGCTTCAAGAGCAAGGACGAACGAAAATAAAATTAAATTCTTGACTATCAAAGGACTCCTAGAGTCATATTGTAATGGGTGCAACAAGTGATGTAACACAAGATCCTTGTAACTGACCGAGGGAGGTGGTGCAGTGGTAACACTCGAATTCGGGAGGAAGGTTGTTCAAATCCACTACCGGCCATCCAGATTTAGGATTTCCGTGATTTCTCTAAATCAATCCAGGGAAATGCCGGGATGGTCCCTATCAATAGGGCATGACCGTTTTCCTTCCCCATCCTTTCCCAAACAAACCGAGCGTCAACTCCGCCTCTAATGACCAAGCTGTCGACGGGACATTGAACCCTAAGCTTCCTTTCCTTCCTTGGAACTTTGTTGACAGCCCTTACCTTAAAAGATGATACCAAAGAAAACTGTCGTGAAGTAACACAGAAAATTCAGGGGGCACTATTTTAAAATAGCAATCAAAATTTAGACCTGTATCAGAGGGTCAAATATATCAGTACCTATATACATTCAAAAGCATGTTTCATAGCTATGTTATTTCCCATCCCCAAACTGCAAGAAAAGACGGTAATGTCAAAGATTACATCTTTTCTATGGAAAAGCGAACTTTTTAGAGTAGACTCAAATAGAGTAACACTGGACCAAACACATGGAAGATTAAGATTACTAGATATAAAAAGTAAAGCAACAGCACTATCTGTCAACAGAACAACCACTATCATTAACAGCACCACTGACAGCGAAGTTATTCGAAGCAGTCAAGAAAAACAGTACCGTTTGACCGAAAATGTAAAAACTATTAACTTTAAATTAAAACATATCCGTGAATATTATCTCGAGAGAAGTTAATTGTGTATACGTACTGCAAAGAATACTTTACATAATAGTAAAAATATTAAGGCCGGAATAAAATCGAATCAAAGCTTAGCGACGTCGAATGGGATGCAAAATATCACCTGTAGTGTGTTGTCACCCAAATTTAAATCTGCGCTGTATAAAACAGTCAACAATATTGTGAGCACAAATGAAAGACTATATAGAGTAGGACCAGTGGTGCCACAACTCCTACTGGGTAGCCCAGACCTAAGACATATGAAAGCACACTTGAATTAAACACTCTGGAAAAAGGAGAGAAAAGGAAAAATGTAAACCAAGAAGATAAATAGGAAGTACCACATAAGTGATTTTCCTTTTTTTCGTGTGAAATCTGAACTAGCAAAGCATTAACTTACTTATTGTTGCTATTACTGGAACAGTACTAATATCAAGGGTAAATGTTTATGAAAATCGAGGAAAATCGTTTGAACTTAGATTACATGAATGTATAATTACATATGAAAGATTTTACTTCATGAATGAAACATGTGGAGTGCACTGAAAGTGAAAATAGATTTATTGGCGTCCAGGCTATGCGCAGATTGACACAATGTCCAAAAATAGTGTCAAGTGTCACTGAGTAAGGGGAACGAAAAAGGCAAGTCAAGCGAAATATAAGCAATAAATTCATAAGAATCACGGCTGAGTGAATTTCTGTTAGTGATAATACAGTGGTGATACTCACATCTCAAGTATTTAGCTACGGGGTAGGTCAGTGAAGAACGTCACGGCTTCAGGATCGCAAAACCTCATAATGCTTTGCAAATCTCTAAATTTCAGCTTGGAAATTGGAAGGGTATCTAGAATAAATAACGCCATTGTTCGAGTATTGTGAACAGAAATCAAATGCAAAGCTATTATGCACTAGGCAAGTAACGAATTTCTAAGCTAAACATACCAGTATAAGGAGGTATGGGCAGCTCAAATAACCCATCCATTAGCTGACACTGTCGTGGTGTCATAATGAAGCCAGTCTCCATTCCTCCGTGATACGTTGTTCAAAATTTCAGCATACGACAGTGGCAGGATTCAGATACTATTATCTTAATAGTCTGCGTTTTGAAAGGGCACTTTGCAGTGTACTTAGACTCCAACAGTGTTTTCCAGTCTAACACCACGTCTTGATATGCACTGAGCACGGTGAAAGAGGATGGCTTACATCTCGATTCTTCAATCATTTTCTTCGAATCTTCATGTGTTTCCACCAGTACCTTTGTGTTCAACAATCCTAGATTTTTTCACAATCCTATATTTTTGTCACACTCTACATACGAATGGCCACGAACAGGGAATGTAATTGTCATCTGCTTCAGACCACTAATTTCATTCATACATAATGAATGAAGCGTAAGACGGTGAAGTTTTTATTTTGACCAGCAGCAGAGTCAGAAAATATGTAATCTTCAGTGCCCTCTTCCAGGAAATGAGTAACGAAGTGAAAAAGGAATAATGCCACTATTTCTGCACCGTTTTTCAATGCATTCAGGATGTACATGAAAAAAGGATTCGCCTGTTTGCAAGAACATGGATTTTGAATGAGTACATCGAAAGTTGTCGCTTATAGTAAACGTCATTGTTTGCAATAATTGGCAAAGATATAATTTTTGCTATTCCATGCAGATAGTTACCTTCTTTTCGTTTCTCCTTGCGTCCAGTTTGGCACTCCTTTTTAAATCGTAAAACGCTTGTGCCTTTTTCTTATGAAGAGTGTTCATTGTCATTAACAGATCAACCTGCGTCTTATCTTTCTCCATTGTTAAACTCTCCATTTTTGCAGTGAATGCATCGCATTCAGCGCAAGTGTCTGTACGAGGTCATCCAAATAAAATATTGAATTTCGAATGAATCACCTTGACTTGCCTGCTTCTTTCACCTGATAAACTGACTTACCCGGTTCTTTCCCATTACAGAAAAACTATGGATGCTAATATCTCTGGACTTGCTGGTTTCTTTCCGTTTTTAGCATATCAGCAGAAGCATATTTTAGGTATACATCAACCTACAGCATTCAGTTTCGAAAAAAAGTGACTTACCTTTGTTTTTTCCGCAGACCATATATTAATAATTGTAACGTATGTAAATACGGACCAATGAAAGTAATAATGGTTATGGGAAGAAAGATAGGAAGCCATATAGTAACTTCCCATTGGTTAAGGACCACGAGGATCACATAAGGTAACAAATCCCAGCCCTTGATTGGCGGAGCGTATTTTCGGCAAAGTGACCTAACAACTCGTATTGCGGCAGACAGTGGAGGGGCGCCTTCTAACTAGTCAGATGTGTGTCGGTTGCACGTTAAAAGCTTAAGTAATAAAATTACCTTAACATGTGCTTGTGATCATAATAATAACTGTAACAGAAAAGTGGCTTATTATTGAAAAGTAAATCATATTTGTGTACTCTGGAAAGTGAGGATCTTGTCCAAATGCATTAGTGCTCAGCGATTCCCATTCCATCAGATTATTTTATTGTTGACAATTATTTACTTCCTTGGAAAGATCCGCTCAAATCTCACGTTTAACACACATTACCAGCATCATCGAAGCACCTGTGACCTGCATCCTGTTCAAGACTACCAACAGGAACTTCGAAAGATACCTTTTAGCGCAGTGTGACGGTTGTGGATACATACCGCAAGCAACTTTGAGTGCAGGACTAATCTACTACAAATAGGCACCATACTACGTTCTTAAAAATAAGTGGTATTTTGCAGCATGGTTCATTGACAGTGAGTAGATCGTTTTTCATAACCTTGACGGTATATGTGATATGTGGGAATGTGTGTTTGTATGTTTCACATCTCCTCCGAAATTACTGGATGGATTTCAACCAAATTTGTTACATGTACTGTTCGCAATATGAATATCAGCCCCTGCCATATAGGCTGCCCGGCACAACCAGTGTTTTGCTTGGCTGTGAAGTCAACCCACCTTATCGACTTATTATGAAATCAGGAATGACATTGGGATTAGTGCAGCAACCTATGTCAACTGCGCCTAACTTTTTGTCGACTTCTCGAAGGCTTTTGACCGTGTCAATCACCAGTATGTGCTGAGAATCATGATAGGGTTAAATATCAGAGCTGTTACGGTGATGCAAAACATAAACTTGGGAATAACGGTTCGAATTAACATCAACGGACAACTGACGAAAGCAATCAACTTCAAGAGAGGAGTAACCCAGGGGAGTCCCCTCTCAATGATGTTATATGCCTTTTCATTGGGACCAATTTTAAGAACACTACAAACAATCTTGCAAGAGCTATATATCTCGCAGGCAATCTTTGCTATCCGAGCGTATGCTGATGATGTTGCAGCAGTCGTAGGTACTGAAGACGAAATAAGAATCTTAAAATCAGAGATTAACATTTATGATCATGTGTCAGAAGCACAAATCAACGAAGAGAAATGCAAAATGGTAAGTCTTAGAGGTTTAGAACAGCTAATGACCACGTGGGTAAATATAGTGGAAAGCCCCAAATTCCTGGGAATTGTCATCGATAAAGATCCACTTAAAATGGCTGCAAAAAGTGGACCGCGGTCATAAATTGTACGCAGGGACTCATCTTTGAAAATAATTGGCGAGCCGTGAAGCTTTTAGAAGCAACTAAAATTGACAACATCTACGGTTGTTTTTTTTTCATCCATACTATCTGGCACATGTATTTAAATTACCTACAATACCAGATTTTGTGGATGGGCAACATAAAATGGGCTGCCTCACGCTCACGAAACCGAGAATGGAACGTTGACTGAGCTCAACTGACGTCTAACAGGAAGGCCACAGCCCTGTTTGTCAAGAGAACATTATGAACGATATCTGACAATCCACCATCCCTGATTGTTAAACGTTTCTAAATAGTAACCCTAAGAGTGTGAGCCCACCGATCGCCATCAGTAGGATCAACTACCATCTGAAGACATAAGCATTCTAAAATATTATAAAACATTTTTTTTTCTTTGCAATAGTTCAGAATGCTTCTCTTTATTATATTTTATGATTGTACACGTTCTCCTATTACATATATCATGTGACAATGACGCGGTGCCATGGGTTGCCATTGAACAACTTGCATTTATCTACAGACTGTCTTGTATCAAGCATGATTCTGTAATACTAGATGTTGTTTACTAAAACATTGCACTTGGGCTTTAACGCCCTAGCTTGTACTGATTTCTATAACTAAAGATATGTAATCTAAATTTTAGTTGTACCTGTTCACTTTAAAATTTATGCTTTTTTAATGCTTGTTGCACGTAACATCTGGTACATCTGGTACATAAATTTTTTGTACAGTTTCTCTGATGAGACCAGCACGAAACGCGTAAGGAATGTAAGGAAAATAAAGAATCCAACTCTATCTGGATTTTCTTCTTTTCTGCAGTTGACTATACCTTGGTGTCACAGTGTGTTTCCTACCAAACTATCCCTTCTCTCATTCAGAATATGCCTGAAAATTCTTGTCTTGCCAATTCTGTTGAACACCTACTCTTTAGTTACAAGATCTACCCATCTACTCTTCATCATATATCTATAGCAACACATTTCAAGACGTTCTATTACCTTTTTTACCGAACTCATTATAGTCCATGATTCACTCCCACGCAATGCTACACTCCAGACATACGATTTAAAAAAGGATTTCCTAACATTTAAATTAGTATTAGGTTTTAACAAATTTCTTTTGTTGAGAAACGCTTCCCCCCCCCCATTATCAATTCTCATTTATATCTCCTTAATTGCAGACCGCGGTGGCCGAGGGGCTAAGGCGCTCCAGTCACGTTCTGCACGGCCGCTACGGTCGGGGGTTCGAATCCCCCTTCGGGCATGGATATTTTTGCCGTCCTAGTTCGTAAGTAGTTCATAAGTAGTTTGTAAGTTTAGGGACTGATGACCCCGTAGTTAAGTCCCATAGACTATACAAACATTTGAACATTTGATTTCTCCTTAATTCAGCCATCGGAAGTTATTTTGCTACCAAAATAGCAAAACGTATCTACTACTTTTATTGTCTCTATTATCTAATTGCCTCATTTTCTGACACTAAATTCTATTACTCCTGTTTTACTCTTATTAATGTTCATCTCATACCCTCCTTTAAAGATACTGTTCATTCTGGTCAACTGCTCTTCCATGTCCTTTGCTGTCTCTGATAGAATAACAGTGTCATCGGCAAACCGTAAAATTATTTTATCTCCCTGAACTTAAAGTGCTCTCCAAATTTTCCATCCATTCCTTCACAACTTTCTCAATGCAAAGATAGAATAATATTGGGGAAGGGCTACAACAGTGTCTTACTCCCTTCACAACTACTGCGTCCCTCTCGTGTCCTTCGACTCTAATAACTGCTGTTTTTGTAGAAGTTAAATATAACCCTTCGCTCCTTATATTTTACCCCCAATACCTCCAGAATTTGACAGAGTGTATTCCAGTCAACATTGCGGAAAGCTTTCTCCAGATCTACAAATGCTAAACAGATATCTTCTAAGATAAATCGTATGTGAGTACTGCTTCCCGTTTCTGCATTTCTCATAAATCCAAACTGATCTTCCACCAGTTTCTCCATTCGTCTTTAAATAATTCGTATTAGTTTTCTGTAACCAAGACTTACTAAACTGATAGTTCTATAATGTTCACATTTATCTGCACTTCCTTTGCTTTCTTCTTTTAAACCCATTTGGAATTCCTATATTCCTGACAAGTCAAAGACAGACATCTTGCATACCAGTTTGAACAATTTCTTCATGACAGGCTCTCCTGACGATATCCGAGTTCAGACGGAATATTTTCTACTCCAGGGTCCTTTTTTCCATTTAAATCTTTCAGTGCTCAGTCAAATTCTTCTCGCAATATCATGTATCCTATCACATCTTCCTCTAGTTTCTCTTCTATTTACAGAATACTGCATTCATTTCCTTCGTATAGGCCCTCTATATATTCCTTCCACCTTTCAGCAGTCCCTTCTTTGCTTAGTAAGTACTAGGTTTCCATCTGAGCTATTGATATGAATGCGGCTGATTTTCTTGTCTCCAAATATCTTTTATTTTTCTGTAGGTGGTAGTTATTCATTTTTCTACGATCCTGCATTCGTCCTGTATCCACTTCCGCTTAGCCAGTCTACACTTCCTGTCAACCTTCCTTTTAAGCCGTCTGTACTCCATTTTGGCTGCATTTTGGCTGTATCGTCTCCACAAGCAACGCTCGATATTCAACAACATAAAATACGCACATCGGACTTAATGCCTTTCAGCTCCAATCGCTTCATTTGTACCTAAGTATATTGAACATTTGTTATTTTCTACAAGTTATGTCCTAAAAATAAAAATATACTTACGATTTCTTAAATAATTAACTTGTTTATTAATTGTTTTATTTATTGTTTTGTCTGTTCCAGCAAGTTCACAGGGACATTTTAATGTGAGCTCTCAATGCCGTTTGATGCTTCTTGTCCAAGCAACTCTCGATATTCAACAACACAAAATATGCGCATTTGCACTTAATGCCTTTCAGCTCCGATCCATTCATTTGTATCTAAGTATAATGAACATTTATCATCCGGTACAAGTTTTTTGTCCTAAGAAATAAAAATATACTTACGATTTTTTGTGTTGTCGTGGTCTTCAGTCCGAAGACTGGTTTGATGCAGCTCTCCACAATACCCTATCCTGAGCAAGCCTCTCCAACTCTACATAAGAACGGCAACTTACATCTGTCTGAATATGCTTACTAATATCCATCTCTTGGTCTTCCTCTGCGGTTTTTACCCCACACACTTCTCTCCAATGCTAAATTCACAATTCCTTGATGTCTAAGAATGATTCCTACCAATCGATCCCTTTTTTTAGTCAATGTATGCCAGAAATTCCTTTTCTCCCCAATTTTGTTCAGTACCTCCTCATTAGTTACGCGATTCACCCACCTAATCTTCAGCATTCTTCTGTAGCACCACGGGCATGGATATTTGTGCCGTCCTAGTTCGTAAGTAGTTCATAAGTAGTTTGTAAGTTTAGGGACTGATGACCCTGTAGTTAAGTCGCATAAGCTTAACAAACATTAGAACTCACCCCCATACAAGGCAACACTCCACACAAATGCCTTCAGAAAGGACTTCCTTAGGCTTAAATCAATATACGATGTTCGCAAATTTCTCTTTTTGAAGAACGCTTGCCATTCTGCATTTTATATCCTCTGTACTGCGGCCATCATTTGTTATTTTACTGCCCAAGTAACAAAACTCATCTACTTCCTTTATTGTTTCGTTACCTAATCTAATTCCTTCAGCATCACCTGATTTTCTTAGACTGCACTCCATTACCCTAGTTTTACTCTTGTTAATCTTCATCTTATATGCACCTTTCAGCACACTGTCCAATCCGTGCAACTGCTCTTCCAGATCGTTTGCTGTCTCTGACGGAATTAGTATGTCGTCGGCAAAACGCAATGTTTTTAATTCTTCACCCTGAACTTTTTTAATTAATTTTATGTATTTAATATTATTGTTTTGTCTGTTCCAAGTCCACAAGGGCATTTTAATGTGTGCTCTGTGGTAGGCACATCACTAGATCGATACATATTTTGTAGTTATTTATTGTGTTTTCCCTTTTTTTCTTATTACATGCAAGAGGATCTCCTCCCTATGGCCTATTTGGAACGAAACGCAGATCTAATCTGAACTGCAATGGCTGGCGGAGCACCGCGCGCTCTAGTTTCTTCGGCTGGGCATGAAGTGAGCTAGCCCGCCCGGCGTTCATCAGCAGCTGCTCGGAATAGGAATAATTATTCTTGGGGGGAGTTGGGAATCTTCATCTGTCGCGCGCAGTGGGGCGTGAAAGCGCATTAGGCGGCCGCTTCGGTGACCTGTGAAATGGCGCCGCCTCGTGAATGCATTAAGGGCCTCAGCAGCGGAGGGCTCTGCGCGTCCCTGCCGTCTGCTCCCCGCCCGCCGCCGCGCGGTTTGGCTACCTGCTCACTTCTAGCCCGCGCCTGCTAATCTGTGCGTTTGCGCCTTACTCTGCAAACACGGTAAATCCACCCGCTGGATTTCTCGATTCGTTACAGCAAACACAGGTGTGAACACAATCTCCCAGCAATCGGACTCCGAGAGCCATGAGAAGTGTTGCACCTCCTGTGACTCCACTGCCAGATCACGAAAGTGAGAGATCGGTGTGACAATTTTTATTATAGTCGACGTGATCGACTGGAGAGTGTCCCCAACTGCACTGTGTTATTTCAAATGTGTTTATTTCCGTCAACAGTTGCAATATATTTGTTTAATTAAATGTTTCGAACACTTGGATCATCTTCAGATCTAAAAATCAAAAGTAAAATAAAAAATGTACAGTTTAATAAACTTACTAAAGGTTCCCATAATGAAACTTTCACTCTGCAGCGGAGTGTGCGCTGATATGAAACTTCCTGGCAGATTAAAATTGTGTGCCGGAACTGGGACTCGAACCTGGGACTTTTGCCTTTCGCGGGCAAGCGCACTACCGACTGTGCTATCCCGGCACGACTCACGATGCCGCTTCACAACTTTACTTCCGCCAGTACCTCGCCTCCTACTTCCCCGCGAAATGCAAAGGTCCCATGTTCGAGTCCCGGTTTCGGCACACAATTTTAATCTGCCAGGAAGTTTCATATCAGCGCACACTCCGCTCCAGAGTGAAATACAAAGGTCCCATGTTCGAGTCCCGGTTTCGGCAAACAATTTTAATCTGCCAGGAAGTTGCATATCAGCGCACAATCCGCTGCAGAGTGAAAGTTTCATTCTGGAAACATCCCTTAGGCTGTGACTAAGCCATGTCTCCACCATATCCTTTCTTCCAGGAGTGCTAGTCTTGCGTGTTTGAGGAGAGCTTCTGTGATGTTTGGAAAGTAGGAGGCGAGGTACTGACGGAAGTAAAGTTGTGGGGCGGCATCGTGAGTCGTGTCGGGATAGCACAGTCGGTAGTGCGCTTGCCCGCGAAAGGCAAAGGTCCCAGGTTCGAGTCCCGGTTCCGGCACACAATTTTAATCTGCCAGGAAGTTTCAATCATCTTGATGTTGAAACTCTTTCAACCGGTGTTTGCTTAACGAATATTTCAGGAATCTAACTTGAGCAAAACATCTTCCTTTATACGCATACGCGTATACGCGTACGCATCATAATCTTCTTGTTCCTTTCAGTTAAGTAACAGAAAATATTTTACTTATGTGTAGGGTATTTTAAGTTCGTATAGTCAATCAGAAATGTCATACGAGACTTCTTTATAGTAGGGTGTCAAATTATTATAGACTGGTCACAGTTGTTTTATTGTGCACCATTATTTTCCCATTTTCATATGAACAAAAAAAAATTATATTAATATTACATTTGTGTGAAATTTATCAACTAGGGACGAAAGGTTTTTAAAACAACGTTGTACGGAAAAATCACGTATATGAACAAAATTTTCAGTATTTGTTATGTCCTTCTTTAGCAGCGATGAAATCTTTAATTCTTCTTGGCACACTCATCATACATTTCTTCTATATAGTGTCCAATTCAGGTGTTTGTGGATGTATATCCTGTATATCCCTTTACAATCTCCCCTTCAATCCTTGCCGGACTGATGACCACCGTAGTTTTGTCACTTTAGGTCTATAAATATTTGAACATTCACGAGCTCTGGCCCATATCATCTTCGTCAAGTAGATATTGATGTATACTGGCTCCCGCCGTCTTTATATAACAAAACTGCCTTTGGTGACATCACTGGTGCTGTGTACAGCGCCGTAAATTTTTTAAGTCGCGACTGCCGCAGTTGCCTCAGCCTGGCAACCCTGCTGGTTGTGCTTAGTTGTAGGTCGCAGTCTTAATTTAGGGTGTTGTCGCAATGTTTTTATTTAATTTCTTCATTTAGGACGCTGTCCAAGTAACTTTTTGTCCTTGAAAGACATATGTCTAGTCGAATGCGAATCGGCCTACGATTTCTAAAATATACGTGCTGCTGCTGCTGATTTTTTCAGACAATCTTACGTGAAAGCATGTATCATATTCTGGACAGTTTTTAGAAAATAAGAATGTCCATGCCCACACATTTTATATACTGCTGGCATTCCGAAGCCTATACTCAGATCTGTCACGTGTCCTCCACGCCATCATCTTATGTTTACGATGCCTCAGAAGGAAGGATTGTGATATCTGGTGGTTAACGGTTTTCTTCTTTTTTCTATAGTTTCCGTAAGTCGTATAACTCCATGTTCACATTTTCAGTGTATGAAACGGCTTCCACTTGATTTACCAACGTCCACATGAGTTTTCTGCGTGCTTGGAAGACTCTGATAAGGTACAGATATCAGTTCGGACAAAAGGCTTCCGGTACGCATTCGATAAGACAAATAAAACAGTTTTTGGGACCGCCTCATAAAAGAAGCGATCGAATTAAACGTGTGGGACTTCTCAATAACGACAGCGACTTGCAGCTAAGCACAGCCTGGCTGTCAACAACAATCGATAATTGGTAAAGAAAAGAAAATTTGAAACAAAATTAATGCAAACAAACAGAATGCGGTAGATATTTTGAAAAAAAAATTAATAAATGATTTTACTGCTACCAGCTCGATAGCAGAATCGTTTGGTGGAAATTAAATGATAATGTTAATTAGTGATTCGGAAACATATTACCAAAAAAGGAAATGGATAAGGATTTAGAATATGATAGTCAAATCCGGTTTGGAAAGACACTCATGCTACACTATGCACTGAAAAATAGATAATTAACATATGAAGCCGAAAACACAACAAAATACAAGCGGTGGCGTCCAATAAAAAGTGTGCACCTCACCTTGATGGTCACCATGTACAGCTTCAGATGGGAATATACGTAGCAGTTGGTCATTTGCTAGCATGAGAAGTGTCTTAAGATAAAATCGAGTAGTGATTTAATAACAAACTGTACAGATGGCTCATGCAAAACGGTGAATAATTTCAAATAAATAATTCAGGCACTTACACCAAAAATGAACATTGTGATCAGTTTAATAGGGTAATTTCAGATCTACTTTCAGGAGGTTCAAGAGCATAGTAAATATAAAGATAACGTAAGAAGAAAGTTGACTGTTGCAGTTTCCAACATCATTCTTGAACAGTTTGGAGATGAGTTGCCTTCCTCACCAAGTGCTGACATGGAAAGAAGGAGGTATTGTGGTGCTCCTCAGTAATTTGAACGCAAATAAAGGCTTAAAGAATGGGACGAGGCTAGCAATCACAAACATGTATAACAATATCAAAGATTTAGAAGTTGCGAGGGGTTTGGGTATTGGGGAGCGTGTTACCTCACATAGATTTCAAACTATCTGACTTTATGATGCTCTTCTGTTTAAACGACGGCAATTTACAACTGGATTAGCGCTTTGTATTACGATCGACAACGCGGAAATTGAAACACTTGATCGATTTGGAATCTAATTGCCTGATCCAGTTTTTAGTCACGGACAATTGTTATGTTGCGTTATCCAGGAGCAAAACATTAAAAAATGTATATGTAGAAACTAAATGTTCAAATGTTTGTAAATCTATCGGACTCAACTGCTTGGTCATTAGTCCGTAGCTTACAAACTACTTAAGCTAAGTTAAACTAAACTATGGACAACACAAAAACCCATGGCCTTTTGGGGACTTGAAATCCCGACGGCGAACGGCCGCGTGCACCTCAGCACTGCGCCTCAGTACTCCCGGCTAATCCGCCGCGGCAGAAATTAAATCTAAAGGCCGACGAACAGGTAACATTCTCTGGAAGGGAGAATTGTAAAAAATATTGTCTATACTGTTAAAATCTATAATAAAATAAAATGATTTGATAAATATTGACATTTAGTTATTTTTATTTTAGTCACGTACCAGTAACGGAGAGACGTATTTGCAGTGGCATGATGCACACAATAGGTATGGTGCATCAGTTTTAAATGGATTTGTTGATGTAAACGGAGGCTTCCGTGGCCGTTATCATTGTTGCTAAAACTCTTCTGGGTATTGGTCCGCATCGTCAATATATCAAGTACTTCACCGACGTTTCGGCCACTGTTGCAAGTGGCCGAAACGTCGATGAAATACTTGATGTATTGACGATGCGGTCGAATACCCTGAAGGGTTTTAGGATTTGTTGATGTTCACCTTTTACATTTGATTCCACAATTAACTACACCTGTAATTACTTTTTCTGTATTGTAATTTCATGCCCGTGGGGCGGGCTGGCAGCTCTGGAGGTGCTCTTCAGTCTACAGTACATAATACAGTAACATAAGAAACAATATATAAAGTAGGACAGAACAGGAGAATACAAAAACATACACAAGGCGAAAAATTGAAGGAAACATTATGTGTAAACGGAGTGAAAAAAGTGAAGTTCTTGTTGTAGTCTTCAGTCCGCAGACTGGTTTGATGCAGCTCTCCACGCTATTCCGTCTTTCTTGATGACGACATCCTCCTGAGTAGTCCCCGCCCGGAGATCCAAATGGGGGATTAGTTTACCTCCGGAATATTTTACCCGAGAAGACAGCATCACATAGTCATACAGTGGAGCTGTATGTCCTCAGAAGAAGTAACGAGTGTAGTTTCCCCTTGCATTTGGCCGTTCGCAGTAACTGCATGGCAAAACCATGTTACCTGATGTTACAAGGCGAGCTCAGTCAATCATCCAGACTGTTGCCCCTGTAACTACTGAAAAGGTTGCTGTCCCTCTTCAGGAACCACACGTTTGTCTGGCCTCTCCACAGATACTCCTCCACTGTGGTTTCATCTATGGTACGGCTATCTGCACATGGTGACGAAAAATGGCCAGCGCAACACTGAAGCACTGAGGCTTGCGGACAGTTAAAAAACACAGGCTCCGACATGGCTGTTCGCAGTTTGGTTAAAAACTCACTGATTAGTGTCACTCCGACGGAACACAGTTAGCTCACATGCACATGTTAAATGATTATAACGAGCGTGGATGAGGAAGGAGCGAGAAGAAGAGTGAGGAAGGTTGGAGGGGTGGGTAGTGGAGGAGGGGGAGGCGTGGGGTGGGTAGAGGAGGAGGGGCCACAGGGCACAGACAAATATATACAGACGGGAAACCTCCAAAAGGGCCCAGTAATACGCTCAGGGGTGCGGGGAGGAAGGGTTTCCAGCAGTGCCGTAAGATGTCCAATGATGGCACTGCGGTCAGAAGCAGCACTTTAAACTCGTCAGAGCAGGCGGCAGGTAGCGGCTGTCCCCACCGCCACCTCCCCTCAAACGCAGGCAAGACGGACACAGCCGTGGCATTGTGGCAGGCGGCACGAGCTCTCCCCTCACCCTCCCCTCCACGCTACCCTCTGATGTGCGAGAGCACATACAGAGAAGACGCCTCCCCTAAACCAGTGACCTACGCTCCCCTCGTAGTTCCGTAAAATGCTAGCAGGTGTCAGGCGGATCGCTGGCTTAGAGTGCCTCTCACATGTCAGAGAGTAGAGTGGAGGGGAGGCTGAGGGGAGAGCCCATGCCACCTGCCACGAGGCGACGGTTGTGTCCAGCTTGCTGGCGTTTGAGGGGAGGTGATGGTGGGGGCAGCCGCTACCTGCCGCCTGCTCTGGCCAGTTTAAAGAGCTGCTTCTGACTGCAGCGCCATCATGGGACATCTAACGGAACTGCTGGAAACCCTCCCTCCCCGCACCCCGGAGCGTAGGACCGGGCCCTTATGGAGGTTTCCCGTCTGTATATATTTATATATTTGTCTGTGCCGAGAGGCACCCTAAGCCAGGGAACAGCCTGACACCTGCTAGTATTTTACAGAATTACGAGGGGAGCGTAGGACAGTGGTTTAGGGAGGCTTCTCCTCTGTATATGTTACTCTGTGCACAGGGCTATGAGGGAAATGAGTGGGGATGGAACGTCCCAGGAAGCTGCAGGGAGTGGGGTTATACCAGAGGGCCGGTACGTGTAAGGGGAAGGGAGAGGGTGGAAGGAAGTGAGGATGTGGGGTCCTCTAGGGGGATGAGGGAGGGAGGCAGGGAAGAGGAGGAAGAGGATCAGAGATGGATAAATGTCTGGGCAGAGGGTGAGGGTGCAGAAATTGCCACGGGAAATGGTAAGGAGTGTGGACAAATGGAGACCAGGGGGTATACAGTAGTAATGGCGAGTCAACGGACCAGAATTGGTGAGGAGAGGATGGACAAGAGGGTGTGGGATACCTGTATTTTAAATATGTGAAACTTATATCCCTATTTGTCCCCTTTTGCATTAGAGAGTGGCTGGTAGACTAGAGCTTCCGTCTGCTGTACCTGCAGATTGACTACAGCTGAGTGACTTAGTGAAGGCAAATATAGCTATGTAGACATTCTCGGCGTATTAAGTGATGAAATTCTTCACGGGTTTCCAGCAGGATCATGCTGTCATCTGGAGACAATATTTCTGCGGTCCATCTGCCCGCCATCATCAGGTGAGGAAGCTAAGTTGCTCTCGCCGTGACTCGCCGTGACTCACGTGAGTCACGGTGAGTCACGGCGAGAGCAGCTTAGCTTCCTCACCTGATTATGGTGGCCAGTTGGACCGCACATATATTGTGTTCAGATGACAGCATGATCCGGCTGGAAACCAGTGAAGAATATGATCGAAGTTAAATAAGTTTTTTACCCTCGGTGATGGTGACTTCTTTGGTCACTGTAGGTGGCTTTGCTCGGCAGGATGATGCTCGGAAAAGTGTGAGTGCGGCGTCAGCAGACAGGAGTCGGCGGCGACACGTGCGGCGCGCTCAGCAGACGGCTGAGCGCTGAGCGGTGAGCGGGGTGCGCTCAGCCCGGCGTATCGCCGCCTTTGGGAGTCGGCCATTAGGGCCGCGGGCGTAATCCTCTCTGCAGGCCGCGAGCGGCGAGCCGATTGGGGCGGCTCTACTCTCGACCGCAGCGCAAAGAAGGCGGCTCGTGTGGCCGCCGCTGAGTGGGATTTACCTCGCTTTGTTGTCCGCACCCCGGTCGATACTCGAAGGCCGTAGTGGCAGCGCCTCGCCGGCTTTGGAAATCGAGACGCACCGTCAAGAAAGCGGAGTCTTTGCTAAATACAGCTTTAACAAGCAAATGCATAGCTTTGCGGCGATATGAAATGCCACCATTTCCATGCGTTTCTACTCGCATAAAGTAAAATTCACGAGCTTTCGGCCGAACTCGCTGAAACCTGCAATCCGTGGTATACTAAAAGGAATGTGCAACGGCTGAAATGAAATTCTCGCCTTTATATTTTGCTTTTCGTTAAACAGAAGATACAAATATGTGGCACACCTGTACAAATGTTCTTAATTAGAAAAACACATTTCTTTCAAAAATGTTCAAATGTTTGTAGAGCTTATGGGACTTAACTACGGGGTCATCAGTCCCTAAACGTACAAACTACTTATGAACTAGCTTATACTAAGAACGGCACAAATATCCATGCCCGATGGGGTGATTCGAACCCCCGACCGTAGTGGCCTTACAGACCGTGACTGGAGTGCCTCAGTCCCCTCGGCTACCGCGGCCGGCCACATTTCTTTAAAAGGGAAATAATGTAAGAATACACAACTAAGGTATTTGATATAAATAAAATGATATTTAAGAAACTGTAGTTTTAAAAGGGAGGCCAAAGACATAGGTTCCAAAAACGATAACGCCAAGATCGCTAGAATGCAATTTTATCTTGACGCCCGGTTTCGAAGGTCTCTGCCATCACCTTCTGATCTAAACATATTTTACACAGCCCTCATCTTGTGATGTAAACAGTAGTATAAATTAATTTAAAGTGTATATATGCACTGTGTCATTGTAGTAAAAGTTTACATCTAAACTTTCTTACTTATTCAAGGCGCTAAGTACTGTCATTCTCATGTAACGTATTTATAAAGTTTCGTCGCATTAGGTGGCACTTTCTTGCAATTCTCATTTTTTTATATCTCCTGAACCATGTTTCGTACGTGGTTCGTAGTCCAGCAGCAATTGTTGTCTCACGTAAGAAGTATGTGTACCAAATTTGGTTCAAATCGGTACAGTGTTTTAGGAGAAAATGAGCAGCATTGTCGCTTTTTCTTCCCATTGCCATTCTGCATTTTATGTCCCTGTGCTGCGACCGTCATATGTCATTTTACTACCAAAGTTTAAAAAAAAAATTCATCGACCATCTTTATTGTTTCATTACTAAAATTTTCGAATAATTTCTTTTACTTCCTCATATATTTCTTCCATCTCCTCGTCATCGGCTAGCGGACATATAAACTTGAACTACTGTGGTGGGCGTTGGCTTCGTATCTGTCTTACGATAATGCGATTACTATGCTGCTGGTACTAGTTTACCCGATTTCCATTTTCTTATTCATTATTAGACCTGCTCCTGTAATACCCCAACTGATTTTCTATTTGTAATCATGTACTCGATTGACCCGCTCAGTTAGCCATGTGGTCTAACGCACCGCATTCCGAGACAGGGAGGCGTATTGGTTCAGGTTCGAATCCGCCCGGCGTATTAACGAAGGAGTCGGAGTGCAGGCCAGCCTGGATGTGGATTTTAGGCAAAACATATCGTAACACTTTACACTTTCACACATATAAAACTATACGCAGACATTTCTGGTACACATTTCCTCTCGGTGGGCACCGGGTGGCAGCAGGAAGGGCATCCGGCTACCCCGTAAATATTAACAAGGCCGACCCTGCATGTGCGGGAACATGGCCAAAGAGAAGAGACCAGAAATCCTCTTACTCTTTCCAGCAAACTTCACTAATCCCTACTCTATCTAACTTCATCCTATCCATTTCCCTTTATAAATTTTCTAACCTCCCTATCCGATTAAGGGATCTCACATTCCACGCCGTGGCGGAGTGGCCGAGCGCATTGAGGCACTATGCTCCATGCACGAGGCCGTTCCCCTTCGGGGGTTCGAATCCTCCCTCAGGCATGAATGTTTGAGTTGTGTTTAGTATAAGCTAGTTCATAAGTAGTTTGTAAGTTTAGGGACTGATGGCCCCGCAGTTAAGTTCCATAAGATTAACAAACATTTGAACATTTTTGGACATTCCACGCTTCGTTGCGTAGAGTGCCAGTGTTGTCTTCCCGATTACGACATCCTCTTGAGTATCTGCTGTATGGAGATCAGAATGGGGGACTACTTTACCGCCGGAATATTTTACCCGACGGGATGCCAACACACACATTCATAGAGCTGCATGTTCTGGGGAAAAGTAACAGCTGTTGTTTCCCCTTGCTTTCAACTGTTCGTAGTTACTGTAGGGTAAAGCCACATTAGCTGATGTTACAAGGCCATCTCAGTCAGACTGTTGCCCCTGAAACTACTGAAAAGGTTGCTGCCCCTCTTCAGAAGCCACACGTTTGTCTCGTCTCTCCACAGATACTCCTCCACTGTGGTTGCACCTACGGTACGGCTATCTGTGGGACTGATGACCTTTTAGTTTAGTCCCCTATAAACAATAACAATTACAGCTATCTGTATAGATGAGGTAATCCTATCATCACGCAATCGGTGACCGTGATTTCGCACGTCGTACAGAATTTTGTCGTTTTTCCCCTGAGCAGCTGAGAGACGTCACTACGTTTCTCCAGAGTGTGCTCTTTACCGATGAAGCATCGTTTCCTGAGCACGGTAATGTAAACTTCCATAACATGCACTACTGGGCAACCGAAAATCCACAGTAGCTTCATCGCGTTAAACATCAACGACAAGAAATTAGGAGCAGCGTCATAGACACTTTTGTTGTGGGACTTTATTTCATCCCAGGCTTGCTGAATGGACATTTGTATGCACACTTCCTTACGAACGTTCTGCAGTTTCTACTATAGGAGGTAGCACTGGATATTCGAAAGTGTATGATGCTGCAGCTCACTCGTCCCGTGTTGCAAGGCAAAACTAGAGGAAAAATTTTCTTGATGTTGCATAAGAGGAAACTCTGTTGTAAAATTTCCTGCGATGTCTTCCAATCTGACCGCCCCCCCTCCTTGATTTCTTTTTTTGGCGGGCACTAAAAGGTGCAGTCTACGACGAAGCCCCAACTACGTCAGATGATAGGTGTTGGAAACGGCAGTGCATACTCTGACATATCATCCACTGTAATTACATATGTTCATCGTTCTTTCCAACGACGATTGGAAAAGGTGCTTTCAGTCCATGGACAGCATTTCGAACACAGATAAAGGATAAAGCTGTGTTGTGCTTTCGGTGGTCGCCAAAGCATTGTTAATGGGTTGTTTATTAATGTTCCGTGTGTACGAAATTGCATGGCAATGTCAAATAAGTCCACAGCGTGTTCTGTACGCAGCTGGTAATGCTGTCAACAGGTACTTACGTTCTGCATGAAGCGCCATTACGATAAGAAGAATATTTATTTTGCGGTGTACATGTGGTCACCTAAATACTTTTAATAAAATGTTTAGTTCAATGAATGTGTCATATGTGATATAATTTAGAGCAGTGTAGCTTGAAATATGTATTTTACTTCTCTTAAGGACGCAGCCCCTACAGGAAACAATAGGTCGATCATTCCTTCTATAATTTAGATATTTCATACAGTAGTTGCTTTATGAAGAGGTGATTTATCTGTATCAGATCACATACATCCGGGAAAATAAATAACCGCGAAATAGTTTTCCTAACCCCTTTGTGTTATTGCCAAGGTCTACTTTACAGTATACAGTAACGCAACCTTGTACGGGATTCCCCAGCTTGGTTGTGTTTGTACTGCTAACACCGATTCCGGCCACCGTGCCCTCAAAATTGAGGACAGTTCTGAAATATTTTTCTTTTATGAAACGTTTCAATGTCAACATTAACAAACGCTACGTCTCGGTAACAGTCTTCTCAAGAACTATCAAATTCCGTTACATTTAAAACAGTACTTGCTTCAATATATCAGTTGATGCAGATGCTAAAACCACTAACCAAACAAAAATATCTGTGCCCCATGAGGATCTAGCAAGTGCCGAAAACAAGCTACAGCGTCATGGGGCACATATATTTTTGTTTTGTGAACGGTTGGACGGTTTTAGCGCCGGTATCATCAAAGTAATAAATGTTTCCGTCTATCGCGGAGGAGGGGGTGGCGCCATCTTGGTACCATAAAAGTCCTATACGTTCTACAGTGGAAGCGAATGGTCTTTCTAGTGCTTTATTTTCTGTGACGTTTTAAAAATGCTCTAAAATCGAAAATTTCGTCAGCCGAACGTAATTAGGTCCTTGTTAGCAAAAATTACAAATTAACTAAATTTTGTGTACGGAAAACGAATAACGAATGAAACCGAGCCAGGCAATGGTTAAGTGATTTGATAACGGCCGTAGTAATGTTAGCGATGAGGACCGCAGGGGTGGACGGAATCTTGTTACTGAAGAACTGGTTATGAAAGTCAACATCAAACAATCAAAGATTCGTGAAAATACTAGTTTCACAAGTAGTGAAATTTCTCATCATTGTCTTCGATTTTCAAGGATGTTGATAGAAGTTCAGACGGTTCGTAACCAAAAATTTTTTGCCTTCTGATTTCCCACAGCCTCACAAAGGACCGTTAAAAACGGAAACAGTATATCACTGACCTTTCGAAGATTACCTCTATAATGCTAGCAAAGTTATCGATCGTATAGTAAGAGGGGACAAGATTGAACTGAAGAATTGACGTTTTTGAAACAAAACAGGCAGTAGATGGAACACAGATTCCCCCAAGAATCCCATAAAGCGTTAGTAAACTCTGAGTAAGGCTGCCTTATCTCGAGAGTGTGAGGGAGTGTATCTTGTTGATTTCTTCAACATGCAACAACAACTCACATAGGTATTGGAAAACACTGATCAGGGGGGCACTACAAAACAAGCATCGCGGGAAAATTTGTACGCGAGTAAAGTTTTTCTCGTGAAAACGCACAGAGTGTTACCTGAAAGCTTCTACGACGTTTTGGACTTAAGCTGTTTGCTCATCCAATATGCAGCCCGGATGTGGAAACGAACACCTGCAGTTCCTTCATAACATAGAACATAGCTCGCTACGCAACGCTTAACCCTTTCAGTCCCACATTATGAATTGAGCTTTGGAAAAATTAAAATCCGATATTTTCTGTTTTAATACAGTGCACTAAACATCAATATATGATCGCACTATTGGTTATGTCATGTATTTCAAGTACACAGACGTTTGTATCGAGATACTTTATTACTGGGGATGTTATTTTGTTACCACCGTCAAATCAATAAAGCTAGCATAACTTCGCCACAGCACTAAAGACAAGACAATTCACTGCTGAAACAAAATAATCTTAACCACACTCGTGCTCACACTCACAGCCACGTACAGACGGCAACGTAACAGAACCTCTAAGACGGATGGATTATTGCCTCAAAAGTGGCTACACAATACCAACGGGCAAAATGTCGTCCTAGAAGCATATTGTTCACCAACAACAATGCAACTTTAAGGACTGAGGCACAAAATACGGTATAAATCACCTTTCAATAAGTTGTTGTTGAGGAATAACAATGGGAGTGAAAGAGTTAATGAGGCCTGGTCTAATGTACGTGGAGTCTCGAGGCTGGAATAGTCTGCGGACTCTGCGGACAACAGAAATGTGTTACGCCTGCAGAAAATACAGAAAGAAAAATAAAGGAGTACACTTAGTTAAAAGACGTCAAACATGCACATGAATTACATACCTGTTAGAACATTTAGAAATTCATTAAAAAAATCAGAACCAACGGCCGTGCTCAGTGGACACATCCGTTTCCCGCTCTACCTTTCGAGCTTGGTAAGCATTTGAATAGGTCACCATCCATGTAGAGCGCGCTGTTGGCCCTTGTGGGGCTAATTGAGGACCTACTTGATTGACAAATAACCACTCCAGTCATGAAACCCGACCCAACGGCCGAAGTGTGGGGTGCTGACCACCTTCGCCTTCTTACCGTTTCCGTTTACACCTTCGAGTGGAGGATGACACGGCGGCCGGTCGGTATCTGTTAAGTATTTTGAGACCTTTCTTTTATAAAAAAATCTTAGCTGTGGCCCTTCGTGCATCTGCAGGCACATGCCCTCCACCTCGCTTACCTCATCCGTCTCCCTACCCGCATGTTGTAGATCCTGTACTGCCTTATCCCTTTTCCACACATCCGAACGGTTTCGCATAAAATAAAATCCCTTGTGGTTTCTCCCCTCCTCTAGGATCCTGGGCCTCTGCCGCGCCGTTACCAACATATCTTTTCCTCCCTCCACCGCCACACTCTGCATACTCTTTCGGAAGGTAACTTCCGTCAGATTCCCCTCCCAGATGACGTCGTCCCGCCATCTGTCCCTCACCGCGCACTTACGATCCCGTCGCTGTCCCCTTCAATGTCTTCGTTCAGTATTTTAACTCTTGTGCCAGTGTTTTGTCGTGTCTAATCATATTTTAAAAATCCAGCAACCGCCGTATGGACAGAACAGACTGTTTCTGTGTATTTTAATCAGTTCTCCTGTCTCGTTACCTTGTGAACAGTTTTAACATAAGTGTGTTGTAACCCCGGTGCCAATTTTTGACACTGAATTAGTTTGTGTATGTATGTGTGTGTGTATGTGTGTGTGTGTGTTTTGTGATCATATATATTATTTCTCATCGGTATTTTTTGTTGCTATTTATATTTGCTATTTATAGTAGGCACACCCACGAACCACAGACATTGCCGAGGTAGGGTGGCCTGCGTGCCTCAACGATGCAGATAGCCGTACCGTAGGTGCAACCACAGCGGAGCGGTATCTGTGGAGAGGCCAGACAAACGTGTGGTTCCTGAAGAGGGGCAGCAGCCTTTTCAGTAGTTACAGAGGCAACAGTCTGGATGATTGTCTGAGGTGGCCTTGTAACATCAGCTAATGTGGCCTTGCCACACAGCTACTGCGAACGGCTGAAAGCAAGGGGAAACTACAGCCGTTACTTTTCCCGAGGACATGCAGCTCTACTGTATGAAAATATGATGATGGCATCCTCTCGGGTAAAATATTCCGGAGGTAAAATAGTCCCCCATTCGGATCTCCGGGAGGGGACTACTCAGGAGGATGTTGTCATCAGGAAAGACAATACTGGCATTCTACGGATCGGAGCGTGGAATGTTAGATCCCTTAATCGGGTAGGAAAATTAGAAAATTTAAAAAGGGAAATGGATAGGTTGAAATTAGATATAGTGGGGATTAGTGAAGTTCGCTGACAGGATGAACAGGATTTCTGGTCAGGTGAGTACAGGATAATAAATACAAAATCAGTTGGGGGTATCACAGGAGTAGGACTGATAATGAATAAGAAAATAGGAATGCGGGTAAACTACTATGAGCAGCACAGTGATCGCATTATCATTGTCAAGATAGATACGAAGCCAACACCGACAACAGTAGTACAGGTTTATATGCCAACTAGCTCTGCCGAAGATGAGGAGATCGAAGAAATATATGAGGAGCTACAGGAAATTATTCAGACAGTTAAGGGAGAGGAAAACTTAATTGTGATGGGAGACTGGAATTCGGTAGCAGGAAAAGGAAGAGAAGGAAAAATAGTAGGTGAATATGGACTGGGCAGAAGGAATGAAAGAGGAAGTCGCCTGGTAGAATTTTGCACGGAACATGATTTAATCATAACAAACACGTGGTTTAAGAATCACAAAAGAAGGTTGTATACTTGGAAGAGACCAGGAGACACCGGAAGGTATCAGATAGATTTTATAATGGTAAAACATAGATTCCGGAACCAGGTGATAAACTGTAAAACATACCCAGTGCAGATATAGACTCTGACCATAACTTGTTAGTCATGAACTGAAGGCTGAAACTGAAAAAACTGCAGAAAGGTAGGAAAACAAGAAGATGGGACTTAGATAAATTGAAGGAACGTGAAGTTCTGGAGAAATTCAGAGGGAGATTTAGGC
Source organism: Locusta migratoria (assembly GCA_026315105.1). NCBI lineage: Eukaryota > Metazoa > Arthropoda > Insecta > Orthoptera > Acrididae > Locusta > Locusta migratoria. The sequence continues at coordinate 809,542,466 of CM048744.1, read as the reverse complement.
ATCAATTGACAGAAACAGAGGGAAATAAAACAGTAGAAGAGGAATGGGTAGCATTGAGAGATGAAATAGTGAAGGCAGCAGAGGACAAAATAGGCAGGAAGACAAGACCTACAAAAAATCCTTGGATATCACAGGAAATACTAAATTTAATTGATGAAAGGAGAAAATATAAAAATGCATTAAATGAAACAGGTAAATGGAGTACAGACGACTAAGAAATGAAATTGACAGGAAGTGCAAAATGGCTAAGCTGGAGTGGCTAGAAGCCAAATGCAAATATGTAGAAGAATGTATAAATAGGGGAAAAATAGATACAGCCTACAGGAAAATAAAAGAAACATTTGGAGATAAGAAAATAAGCTCTATGAATGTCAAGGACTCTGATGGAAAACCAGTTCTCAGCAAAGAAGGGAAAGCTGAAAGGTGGAAAGAGTACATAGAGCAGCTCTACAAAGGAAATGAACTTAGAGACAATGTTGTAGGAAGGGAAGACGAAGTAGATCAAGATGAAATAGGAGATAGTATATTGAGAGATGAATTTGACAGAGCCCTGAAAGATCTAGGTCAGAACAAGACCCCAGGAGTAGATGATATTCCCTCAGAGCTACTGAAGTCTCTGGGAGAGCCAGCCATGACAAAACTATTTGAACTGGTGTGTAGGATGTATGAGACAGGCGAAATACCCTCAGACTTTCAGAAAAATGTAATAATCTCCATTCCAAAGAAATCAGGAGCAGACAGGTGTGAAAATTACAGAACCATCAGTTTGATAAGTCATGGTTGCAAAATTTTAACGTGAATTATCTACAGGAGAATGAAAAAGCTGGTAGAAGCTGACCTCGGGGAAGATCAGTTTGGATTCAGGAGGAACGTAGGAACTCGGGAAGCAATACTCACTTTACGTCTTATCTTAGAAGATAGATTAAGGAAAGGCAAACCTACATTTTTAGCTTTTGTAGATTTGGAGAAAGCATTTGACAATGTTGACTGGAGTACACTCTTTCAAATTCTGAATTTAGCAGGGGTAAAATACAGGAAAAGGAGAGTTATTTACAACTTGTACAACAGCCAGACTGCAGTTATTAGACTCGAAGGGCATGAAAGGGAAGCATCAGTTGGGAAGGGAGTAAGACAGGGTTGTAGCCTTTCTCCAATGCTATTTAATTTGTACATCGAGCAGGCGATGAAGGAAAGCAAGGAAAAATTTGGAATAGGGATTAAAGTTCAAGGGGAAGAAATAAAAACCTTGCGTTTTGGTTATGACATTGTAATTCTGTCAGAGACAGCAAAGGACCTGGAAGTGCAGTTGAAGGGAATGGACAGTGTGTTGAAGAGAGCGTATAAAATGAACATTAACAAGAGCAAAACAAAAATAATGGAATGCGGTCTTAGAAAATCAGGCGATGCTGAAGGAATTAGATTAGGTAACGACACAATGTAGGTGGTAGATGAGTTTTGTTACTTGGGTAGTAAAATAACATGCGATGGTCGCAGTACAGAGGATAGAAAATGCAGAATGGCAATGGGAAGAAAAGCATTTTTGAAAAAGAGAAATTTGCTAACATCGAATATTAATTTAAGGGTAAGGATGTCTTTTCTGAAGGCATTTGTGTGGAGTGTTGCCTTGTACGGGAGTGAAACATGGACGATAAGCAATGCGGACAGGAAGAGAATAGAGGCTTTCGAAATGTGGTGCTACAGAAGAATGCTGAAGATTAGGTGGGTAGATCGCATAACTAATGAAGAGGTACTGAACAGAATTGGTGAGAAAAGGAATTTTTGGCATACTCTGACTAAAATAAGGGATCGCTTGGTAGGACACATTCTTAGACATCCAGGAATCGTAAATTTAGCATTGGAGGGAAGTGTGTGGGGTAAAAATCGCAGAGGGAGACCAAGAGACGCGTATAGTAAGCAGATTGAAGTGGATGTGGGTTGTTTTTATTATGAGGAGATGAAAAGGCTTGCTCAGGATAGAGTAGGGTGGAGAGCTGCATCAAACCAGTCTCCGGACTGAAGACCATAACAACAACACAACAACATTTTTTGTTGGTACGCAATATCTTCCGCATGCAAAATTAATGATTGAGGTATCATTTTCAAGGTTTCGTACTACCACTAATGGTGAAGAATATACAGGTAGTTTAAAGTTACTGTTTTCACAAATAGACTGTTTTACTGTTCGTACAATCTAAGTTGATACCTGGCGAACGATCGTAAATGGGACATGTATTTACGGTTGGTCCCATCAGCCACCGCCTGGTGTATCAACCTAGTTTGCGCGGCCGATATAAACGCAATGTTGAAGGTGCCATCTATTAATAATCTGTTTAACCAACATGAACGATGACAACAAAAAAGTGTTAAGCTTATAGGACTTAACTGCGAAATCATCAGTCCCTAAACTTACAAACTACTTATAATCTATCTTATACTAAAGACAACACAAACATCCATGCCCGACGGAGGATTCGAACCGCCGACGCGGAAGGCCACGCGATCTGTAACGTGGCGCTCAAGACAGTTCGGTTACTCCCACGCGGCAACGACGTCGACATTTCTTGCAATTGTTTACATTCTTTATGCAAGCCAAAGATCTTCTTTGATGGAAGCATAGTTTATCACATGATTTCGGTTATCACATCATTGTAACGACCAAAAATACAGTAACAAAGCCCAAAAGTAAACGATGATTACGTTATAACTACTGGCATTGATTTTATATAAGTTTTGTAAAATAAACAAGGTGTCAAAATCTATATCTATAAATGTAAATGTCTGTTCGGTGTACATTTATCACGTCTCAACCACAAGACACAAAGAGCTAAAAATTTGTACAGTGTACAGTTACTAATGTCTACCCGGGGAAGGTTTTAGGCACGGTTTTATGGCGATCGGATACCTATATATTAATGTGAATGTCTGTTCGGTGTACGCTTGTCACGTCCGAACGACAAGTGGCAGACACTTAAATATTTGTACAGTTACTAATTTATACCTGAGGAAGGTCTTAGGCACGGTTTTATAGCGATCTGATAGACATTTAGTAATTTGAAGAATATAACGCAAAATTCGGAACAATAATTACTCTTTGAAAATTATATTTATTCTTTGAAAATGGTTTTATTGGTTGCATTGTTGCTTGAGGGTTGATAATGATAAAAGGGTGGAGAAAATTGGGATGGAAAGTTGTGTATATAAAATTCTACGTGTGTGTGTGTGTTAATATTTCGCTCTGCAGCGAAAACTACAGAACGCAAACAATGCATTGTATGTAGTTGTTGTCCGAAGTCTCCCGTTGTACACCATAGCAATTCCATGCCCATGATTATAAGGGGATGGAAGATACGGTGGTTGAATGTCGCCAAACTATAAAAAAATTTGGACTGAAGGCCAACGATGACGTTTGCGACTCTATAGCAAGGAGGTTACATACAACGTAACGTGATGCCACAGACCATATCTTTGGTCTATGCGTACTACAATGTCTTAAGCCCTTTCTCTGTAATGATAAGCATACGTATAAGGAAATATAAGAATAAATAAATAAAGCAGTGAAAAATAAATTACTTTTAATACATCTCTTTGAAAAAAAAAAAAAGAAAAAAAAACCTTTCGACGTTACGCGCATTACATCAAGTGATCGATCTGTGATATTATTACAATCAACATTGTTGAATTTTGTGATTGGATTCTTCGAAACGAGTGCATTTTTACGTGTGATTTGATCTACACTACTTACTTTCCGGATAATGTTGATTAAAAATGTTTGTTTCTAAAGAAGGTATTGTTTTTCATTTCATCCTTCAAAACCAATCTCATAGCACACTACTGAAAGAAACCTTATTTATCATAATCAACCAACACCCGAGCAGAGCCGCGGGTATAAGCTAGTACTAAAAAACATGAAAAGTCAATATCTGATTTTTATATCTTCCACAATTAATCATATTGTACTTAATTATACTAATTTTCTTACAAGTGACTCTAATATTATTTTCTACTATTCAAGGATGATTAACATTTATACATAAGTACTTTGCCTTTCTCCATTACTATCTTACTTACCTGTGACATCAGGATAGAGTGTAAATTATTCACACGGGTCAACTAGTCTACTTTTAATGTCACTTTATTCACATCAGTCACCTTTTGTAGTCTAAATTCTTGTTTGATTTCATCTTGTTACAACAGTTGTTCCGTTGCCAAATTCAGTAGTCACTCAGCTGGAGAGCGGTGTTGAAGCTGTTGCGAACCCATCCCAGTAAAGGGTTTAAAAATTACCAATAAAGAAGAAAAAAGCGTCTATGCCTGTACTTCGGAGGTACTCACCTATGACCAGAAGAATATCGGAATATCGTTTCATCGTATCAGGAAGTAACAGATATACAGCAGTTCTCTCGAATTTGATTGAACAATCAGAAACCTGGAAAGTTTTAAATTTCACATCAGTTAAACTACTTGAACGTCTATATCATATTCAGAACAACAGACGCCATACCTTGTAATCCAAGCATGTTTAAAAACCATTATGCATGTCTGAGTGTGTGTGTTTCAAAATGTTAAAATGTTTGTAAGCTTATAGGACGTAACTGCGTGGTCATCAGTCCCTACACTTACAAACTACTTATGAACTAACTTTACTCAAGACAACACAAACATCCATTATACACATATGATCATATATTATACTTCTGATATTATATCATGTACTGTACCTAGTTCGGATGTCAGAAATAATGAATGGTTCGAAACCCGCACCATCAAACTTGAGCTGTAATTTATTACGTCTTTACTACTATCACCATTCATTTTTCAGGCACTTCTTTGTATTCCACTCTGTTTTAGGACAGTTATTACACAGAACATATCACAAGGGTTGAGTTGCTTGAAAACCAAAGTGAAGGTTCAGTGTCGAGAGGAAGGGCTTCAACAGAAGAAGATAGAACGAGGAAGTGCAATGAATACACTCGCGGTCAAATCCGAGAGCTAACGCTAATTATTGTTCCTGGGTGGATACAAACGAATATGTTGAGTGTGGACACGTAACATCGTCCGAACATTGGCGGGAATACGGTTTGGCTTAACCATCACTACCATATTTGGTTCTGATACGAATCGTATCCGATTGGTCGAAGTGGTTCACCTCGCGCATGCAAGACGGAGGTGGTCGTGGTTCGATTCACGTAACGGCGCAAGCTTTTAAATATAGCACTATAGTTATCTGAACGAACATCGAGGGTAAGTCGAATGAGATTCCCTTTGACACTATTTTCATCTTGAAGAATCCTGTTAAGCCCAGGAGACTTGAGCAATGAAATCTCGCGTTAAGTTTAACGCCCCAGAATGTCAAACAATGACCTTTTCTACGTACTATCGTCCGAATCGTTTCGTTGAGGCGATGCGTTGGATCGCTGCAGTCAAATTCATAGATTTTCTCCTCGACACTAAAGTCACGTGGATGATACAAACGAAAAACTATAAGTGACCGATTGTTCCGAAATTTCATGTACCCCTAACATGTGTCTTATAAGGAAATTATTGTAATGACTTTCTAGAGCCTCTTTACAAGGACGATCCTCGAGTTCAACTAAAGCCGATACACCATTTGTCGCAGACCGAGGAGCAGGCAGTGTACGCGTTTCTTAGTGTGTTTATGTGTGTGTGTGTCTGTGTGTGTGTGTGTGTGTGTGTGTGTGTGTGTGTGTGTGTGGGCGTGTTCGTGTGTGCCTGTGCGTGTATGTGAATATGTGTGTGTATGCGCGTGCTTGTTTCTATCAGTAAGTCTGTGGTACTCGTGTTAACGTATCCGTGAGCGTTTGTGCGCTGACTGTCGAACTGAATATGAGTACAGAAATTTAATTTCGGTAGCCCCGATACTCACTGCCCGTTTTAAACAAAACTGTAATTCTAGGAACAAAGACGTAAGCACTGCGCCAGAAAGGACGTCTGCATAGCGAAAATTTCAATTACCAATCATTCGGTTATTTCGTTTAGCGGAATGAATGCACGGTAGCTTGAAAGAGGAAAAACCGATTAGCAAACACAATATGCACCGCGTGGTTTAGGACATAAAGCAATAAATTTCATCGGTGGTGTGTATCAGAGCTGTGGCTTTGCTCTGTCTCACGTGAAATACTCGCTGCAACATTGAATGTTCAACCACCAGATTACTAGGGATATAGAGAAAGTAATGTAGTTTTACCTGTAACACAATAACATAATGAAGTATGTTGGCTGTTTTTCTTCCCATGTAATTTAAATTGAATATTATGTAGCTGGCATTTGGGTGCCTCTGTTATGCACCAGCTTAAGAACTACGTATTTTGCACAAGTAGGACTGCTCAAGTCAGACAAGTTACGGAACTAACGAAGGCACCGGTTTTTCATTGTCATCTTCCGTTGGTATATCGCAACACTGATCAAGTACTAATCATCTCATCAAAATTGTATCCCAAGTTCTAAATACCTTATAATTAGGACTGAATCTCACTCCAAAACAAATGTGCAGCGTCAAACACATCTTCGAAATAGAAGACAAATATTTCTTTGTCTTAGTTACGCCCCTTTCTCTTACGTTTAACACTCGGACACGTCTTATTTTGGCATCTGCTTGACAGTCTTTAAACAGTGGACACGATATCACATTTTGCAATGAACATCTACGTAAGTAGGGAAGTGAAGATCGATTATTCACTCTTTCTTGATGCCAGTTTCGAAAAGTCTACGATGAAAGCATAAAGTATTGTAATATTTAAATATCACGTAGTAATATTCTGGACTTTTTACTGACCGTGGGCTTGGAAATTCATATGCAGAAAATAGAAAACCTTTGTCTATGGTAGAACATGCTACACCAAGGCCGCATATCAGCCGTAAACGTGGTATAGCGGTTTTACCCAAGACATAATGGTGTTTTATTTTCGGCAGACTGTTGTCCGAGTCCAAACTCCTAGTGAAACCGGAACTTATAACTGCATATTATTTATGTGTACAAATTATTTTTGTATACGTAAATATATCGTTGTGATCGCATTCTGTTTGCTATATGAATTTGCTATATGAATTTTTCGTTTTCGATTTGTAGTAATTCATGATGACCCTTGCAACCAATCAAACTGGCTAATCAATAGAGGCATAATAGGCATCTTAAGACATGAAAATGAATCATTCCAAAAATGCTAGTAAACCATTACGAAACATTGTTGTGGTAATTTAAGGTTAAAAGACTTGAAGATGGGATAAAGTATACTTGTCTAACCTGTATCAATAATTTATTTATTTATTTATTATAATTACTGCTTTTAGTGTGTCTGCTTACTCAGGTTTCTATTACCTTAGTTATGGCTTCCACTGTTTTCGTTACTATCGTACTACTACTAGCCCAAATACCTCTATCTTCTTCGTTTCCAACTCCCCCTCCCCCCTCTCGCTGCCATCTTGAATGTAAAAATCAGCACTACTGACTACTGTATTTTATTCAACCCCATGTTTTACCATAATTATTTTGTTTATTACATAACACATTTTTCTTTTCAAATGAAATTGAACACATGTCACTTATAATTCCTTACACTTTTTTCATTTTTTATCCATTTAATTGTTGTATTGTCAAAAGATCATGTGCGTTAAATCGTTCTGGCGTTTTTTATCCTTATAAAATCCAATAGAAACCGTCGTCTATTATTAACTGGATTAGTTACACGGCCACATGTGGCAATTTGTTTCCCTTTACAGTTATACCTAATGAATTGCATTACTTTTTTTCCTGTTTTGCATAAAAGGTTGATCTTTAACGGCCGTATGTCTAACGCAATAGGACACATTAGCTGAATAATCTCCCGTTTACACACACCAGAAACGTAGATTTTTCAGTATCTAATCTGTTTTTAAAAGGCTATGGACTATTTCACTGTACAGTTCCTTTGCTACCTATTAAGTAATCTTCAAAAGAAACATTCAACCCATGTGTTACCCATTAGGTAAAACATTAATAAGGAAGACTAGTTGTATTAAATGCAGTGTTAACAAAAGACGCCGATACGCGCCACAAGAGAATCAACACTATGGGGTTTAGAATCTCATACTTAGCGAGAAGATATTTACAAAACGTGGATTTTCAGTCTGTGCCATATAGACTACCCTCTCCGATAGGTGTAATGTGAAATGTTCAAATGTTTGTACAGTCTATGGGACTTAACTACGGGGTCATCAGTCCCTAAACTTACAAACTACTTATGAACTACTTACAACTAAGGACAGCACAAATATCCATGCCCGAGGGGGATTCGAACCCCCGACCGTAGTAGCCGTGCGGACCGTGACTGGAGCGCCTCAATCCCCTCGGCCACCGCGGCCGGCAATGTAATGTGATGGATTACTATTCATCATTATCATGGTGTCTATTCTTTTCGGACATATCCGAAAGAACAGACACCGTGTCAATAATTGTATACTTGCCCCTAATAGCCAATTGATATTTTCAGTGCGGTTGCATTAATACAATCCAGTATAGGAACTAATGGGCAGAGGGCACTAACATCGCAGTGTGCTATAAGTTGAGAATTTGGGTTGGAATGTGTTGTGACTCAGTAAGCAGACATTCACAAATTTATTGGTGAATTCAATAGTACAATAAATACGATGAAGTAACAAAAGCTCCGCTTCTGGAGTATGGCAAAGTTCTTGGGTTGCACAAACTGACAAAATCCAAGTCCTCAGAATGAAGATGATAGCTCTATCACAGGTCCCACTACTGACAGGCAAGCAAAGTTCCTTACACTGATAAAAAGTACACGAGGAGTAGCCGGTTTAGAAAGTCCGTAAGTAGTTGGTCTAAGGTAAGCACTGGTAACACAAAGTCCGGAATATGAAGTCCAGAGTAGCCAGAGCGTAGCCGAGGTCGCTGAACTCCCATGTGCCTATGTGAAGTGTCGTCGGTGTCTTTTTTTTTTTTCTTTTCTTTTTTTTAATTTTAATGCCCTCAGACAGGCAGGCTGGCAGCAGCCGATGATGCTGCTCTACAGCCGAGCGAATGGAAACAATGGACAAATAGAGTATATAATTAAAGGTGATAAAATGGCACTTTTATAGTTACAAGATGAAAGTATGGGAGAATGTTAAAAGACAACATGACAGCGGACAGAGCATACATGCTTGTTAAAACAAGAAATTGCCACAGTGGCTAAAAAACACTCACTGCAGACGACGAGACATAACATGATGGCGACATTGAGGTAAAAAACACTGAATACTGGTGTACGCAACGTTAAAAAAACACACTGGGCGACGAAACACTATACACACGAAGCACTGAACACTTAAAAACACTAGCACTGTACTGCCCTGCAGGGGGAGGGGGGCAGGATGGAGAAGCCGCGGGGAAGGGGAAAGGAGGTGGGGGAGGGGAGAATGGGGGAAACCGGAAGGAACTCCGTGGAAGGTGGAGAAAGGGGGGTGAGCCAAGCGGGGGACGGGAGTGGGAGGGGAGGGGGAGGGAGGAGGCGGCGGCAATCCACAGAGAGGGGTCAAAGTTGGAAGGAAGGATAGATGTCGGGACGGTTGTGGAGAACGTCGTCAGGGAGAGGTAGGTGGTGGAAGCCACCCTCGGAGAGCACTTAGAGGGTATGGATGTGAAGGGAGGGAGGGATGTGGCGGTAAATGCGTGGCAGGGGCCCGGGATCCAGGAAGAGAGGAGATACTAGTGGGTTATGGGACTCTTTCTGTGGATGTACTTGAGGTGGATGTGTTGAAGGAATTGGACCAGGAATTGGGATGAGGTCGTAAAGGATCCGCGTGGGGGAGGGGAGGCGGATGCGGTAGACGAGGCGAAGGGCATGGCGTTCGAGGATTTTGAGGGATTCATACTAGGAGGGGGGAGCGGATATCCAGACGGGATGGAAGCAGCAAAGGGAACGGTGGAAGGATTTAGTCCCCATGTCCGGCCGGAGAGGCATTTTAAGAGGATAAGGCGGGAGAGGGCTTTTTGTCGGTCGGTTTTGAGGTGAGGGTTCCAGGAAAGATCTCTATCTAGGGGTCGTCGGTGTCTGCCAGCTGTTTGTTTATATGGAGGTCGGACCAATCGCAGCCAGAGGCGTGGCTCTGCATGACTGCTCTGCTAGCGGCCTCTGGCTGCAGGACGCTCTCTAGCAGGACGCATTGGAGGCTGGCTGGACACACGGCGGCTCGGTCTGTTTATGTTGGCTCCGTGTTTGCCATCGGCCGCTGCGTCTGTTGTCGCATCCTGCCTGCGGTGCCCCGTATACCCGGTCCCGCGGGCAGCGTGGCTTCACGTCTTGTCGTGCGGGTTGCTGCCTGTGGGTGTGCAGGCGCACGGCCGCCACGACAGAAATGAGGCATGCCTGAGTAGCATAATTAGTTAAGGCGACCGTTGGCATGAAGCGGAAAATTAGGCTTCGAATCCCAATCCAGCACAAATTTTAATCTTTGCCATTGAATTTATTTCAGTCCTGAGACGGTAGAAATGTTTATATTGAATTCGGATTACTATCAGGCAGCCTTTGCTGTGTAGAGCAATGTAAGGGGCAAGAAACAGTAACCGTTCCCGCTGTGGAAGTTGATTGAAATAGACGCAGGGGTTTGGGAGAGGATTTTAAAGAGGTATGAAGATTACAGGAGCAACAATTAATAAACCAATTATACCAAAAGAAATAAAATTACTTCTATCATTAAAAGAATTAACAGAATAATAATTATTATCACCAGATATTGAATAATAAAATAATGGAAAAATAAGAAGCTCTTAAACCAGTAGAAAAAAATAAAAAAAATAAAAATTTAATTCAACTTAAATAAACAACCTTAAGAATTAATTCCTTAGAATAAAAACCAGCCAAAACAGGTATACCACGTAAACACAATCTAGAAACATCAAAACAAACAGAAGTTAAAGGTATAAAATGAACAGTAGAACCTATAAAACGAATATCCTGAGAATCACGCAAATTATGAATTACAGAACCTGCATAAATAATAAAGCCTTAAATAAAGCATGAGTTAATAAATGAAAAAAAGCAAGATCAGAATAACCTAAATCGCTATTATTCTTGCGATACTTCCCGATAAGTTTTTAGCGTAAGGGCAGGAATGGAATGTATACTTCCTTGTGGTTCTAGCTACTTGCCGATAATTCCTTGGTGTAAGGGCAGGAATGGAATGTATTCTTCCTTGTGGTTCTAGCTACTTGCCAATAATTCCATGGTGTAAGGGCGGGAATGGAATGTATAGTTCCTTGTGGTTCTAGCTGAGATGCTAGATTATAAGAAGTAAGGGCTCCAAAGAGTGGCAAAATGGCGTACCCAGAGAATGGGGTAATGAGTCAGTGTCCCTACATACCAAATCCTAATGATACCAGAAAAATAGCACGATGGGCAGTCGGTACTTACTGGTCCACCAGGGTCACCAGTTCACCAAATTCAAAACCAGAGTTCACCAAATTCAAAATCAGTGTTATTAGTGGTAATTTTCATTGTTAGAAAAAGAACGTTCTCGGTGCTGCATTATTTAATATTTGAATGACGAGTTGGGAAACACAGGTTGAAGTGTCCACAGATGATGCAATAAGTCTTCAACACAACAAATGGTTACTTGCATTGAATTTAATGTAACAAAACCGTGAATGACAAGAGGAATTCAGTGCAAGGCCGAAGTATGTAACCCACTCCACTACTCCCGTTTCTGCCGAAACATTTATTTCGATCATACAAACACTACCTTTCTTCCCTAAAACAAGGAACTTTCACTCAACGAAAAGCTGTACGGTTATTTCATGCAGGACAATGCTAGACAACCCATTGCAATGCTTCTATGGCAGCAATACGAAGTGTTTTTGATGATAGGATAGTTGACTGGCCTCCTCGTTCTCCAGATCTAAATCCCTGTGGCTTTTATCTTTGGGGAATGTTAAAAGACAAGGTGTATGCAAGCAATCCCCATACACTCGAAGAGTTGGAAGACAGGATTCGAATAGTAATTTCCCAGATTTCGGCAGCGAAATCCGTCGAGTGTTCGTAAATGTGTTCAAGAGATTTCAGGCCGGTCTTCCCATAGAGGTACATCATTTTGAACATCTACTGTAAATAAAGGCAAGCTTAGGTTACTCAGACGACAATGTTTTTAGTCTTTAAACCATTGTATACGCCCGCGGCACAATAGAGTCCGAGAATCGGGCACTGCCGTGGCCGACGGATGTGGTGGGGGCGGCCGGGAGCCGTACCGCGCGATCCGCGGACGCCTGGGAAGCGTCTTTCGTGAAGAAACCTGTACATTAATATTCCTATAAAAATCCAATATTGCGTATACAAAAATCCTAAAAAATATAACCAACGTCTTAAGCTAATATCTACTCTCATCTGCAAGAAGGGAGTCAGTACCAAGATTAAGTTAGCGGGGAGTGAAAGCTGGGTGGACCCAGGTTAGCTCTTTCACAAAGTTGAGATTACGGATATGAAAGTAGCAAGAATGAATGCAGGTTCTAATAGATGGGAACAATGACGGTGTCCATGATGAGGAAATGAGAAAAAACGTGGAATGAACACCATCGGCCGGCCGCGGTGGTTGAGCGGACAGGCGCTCCAGTCACAGTCTGCATGGCCACTACGGTCGGGGGCTCGAATCCCCCCTCGGGAATGGATATTTGTGCCGTCCTTAGTGTTAGCTAGTTCATAAGTAGGTTATAAGTTTAGGGACTGATGACCCCGTAGTTAAGTCCGATAAGCTATACAAACATTTGAACATTTTTAACACCATCGATCAAGCAGTTAGAACAGGCTGAGATAGTGGGGTTTTGTTACACGCATGGGAGAAGTAAGGTTACCTAAGAAACTAATGGGCTCAGAAGCAGAGGGTGAGTCGAGGTAGACCAAGGAGAAAGTACTTAGATTCCGTGAAGAATTATTTTGCAGAAAAGGTTTACAACATTACACGAAGCATCAATTTTGGCACTGGATAGGTGATCATAGAAGAATTTTATTAGAGGGCCTATGCTCCAGACTGAACGCTGAAAGCATAATAACACTGTAATGATGATGATGAGGTTGCAAATACTGAACTATCTTCATTCTCTCAAGTGCTGCTGAAAGTTAGTATAGCACTACCTTGTTCAAAGTACCCTTCTACGTTTTGTTTTACATTCCTCCCCAGTGAATGTTTCCATCATGTTGGATATAAGGACAGTGGTTCGTTCAATATTACTGGTATCGATTAACAAAAATCGGTTATAAGATTAACACTTAAAAAAGCACAGTTCATAGGCTGCAAAGCCAGTAATTCAAAATGTTCAAATGTTTGTAATTATATCGGACCAAACTGCGTGGTCATCAGTCCGTAGCTTACAAACTACTTAAACTAAACTAACCTAAGGACAACACACACACACCCATGCCCCAGGGAGGACTCGAACCTCCACGGCGAGCAACCGCGCGCTCCGCAGCGAGACGCTTTAGACCGCTCGGCTACTCCACCGCGGCAGCCAGTAATTGATTACTTTACTACAGTATCAGGTACAACTAAGAAGCCCTTAATCAGAAATAAAAATTGTGTTACCAATAAATAAATGTAAAAATATTACAAAGGAAAAAGTATAAACTCCATATCCTAAGATACATACATGTGATGAACAGTCAGAAAATGGTTCTTGAGCAACGGATCTCACGTTAATGTTACAAATGTAGTTTGCACATAACAAAATCTGAAAACAGAACTGATGTTCGACGTGGCTAAAAGCGGCGCTACGGATGGTGGCATCGATCGACAGGCAAACACGCCGTCGATGCCATTACGTGAACACAATATATCGCGCCATCTGGTATTAAATAGTAGTAGTTTGCATACAAATGAAAATAATTGACAGCTGTTAATAAACTGACAAATGCACATATTATGCTGGATAGAGTATGTCGAAAGACGATAAAAAAATCCAAAATGTCCAAATGTCTGTAAATCTATCGGACCAAACTAAGTGGTCATCAGTCCGTAGCCTACAAACTACTTAAACCTAGGTAAACTAACCTATGGACAGACACACACACCAATGCCCCAGCGAGGACTCGAACCTCCACGCCGGCCGCGGTGGCCGAGGGGACTGAGGCGCTTCAGTCACGGTCTGCACGGCCACTACGGTCGGGGATTCGAATCCCCCCTCGGGTATGGGTATTTGTGCCGTCCTTAGGATTAGCTAGTCCATAAGTAGTTTGTAAGCTTAGGGACTGATGACTCCGTAGTTAAGTCCCATAAGTTCTACAAACATTTGCAAACATTTGAACATCTGAACCTCCACAGCGAGCAACCGCGCGCTCCTCAGCGACGTGCTTTAGACCGCTCGGCTACTCCACCGCGGCACGATAAAAAAAAATTGAAAATTGAACAATGCGATTAATAGTATATGATGATAAAAAAGGGGGAAAGAAAACAATATTTGAGTCTACACTACGGGAAACAGGATGCAAATATTTTGCGTTAAGTGATTCTTTGTACAAGCTTAATGCAATTGAAATATTTTTATCATGCAATTGGAACTGCTCATTGAGAAAGGAATGGCCATTACGGAAAAACTGTTTGAAAATTTCTGTTCAAGCATATCTTTCTCTTCTGTCTGCTGTGTGTTATTGGCAATTTACAATCCTATGATTGGTTACGGGTTGTGACTATCGACTCATTGTACATATTCAGTTACCTATTTTGAGTCTGTTTCTGTTGTTTCACTACAGATAGTATCAGTATTTTTCTAATTTTCTCTGATACTCTGTTGTTACAAATATCTACAGAATGACATTTCTGGTGTAGGAAAATGTTATAAGATCGACAGCACACTTAAAATCCATTATATCGAGGAGGAAGGAAATAATATTGTACTAATTTCCCTGAGGGATATTCAGACAAAAAAATCTGAAATAGCTTTATTTCCTTTGAGACCCATAACATAGAGTATCTCTCTTTCTTTTTTAATCAACTGCCAATTGTCGAAATTAGCACAACATCGTAAAATATGGTATTAACATTCGACAGTCATAGAAACTGTATCACGAGACTTATTTGCTTACAAATTTATTGAGTATGTGTGAACATAGATGAATGGCATTTCTTTAACTACTTACTGATTACTAAGCTAGAAGATGTGCTTTGGTGTCACGGGTGGAAGTGACGGCTTCTTTCAGTCGTTAATGGCTGCATTTGTGCCAGGGTCGCTATGTAAGTGCGCAGCCCGCGCGCAGCCTGGTAAAAACATGGCGGCCACAGGCCTGTTGGCCACTCTCTCCCTAGGCTATCCGTCAACGCTTAATGCGGCGCTCACTGGTGCCACTTTCCGGATGGCCCAGGTATCGTCGCCTGGCTTGCGACACAGCCGGTTGGAAGGACGCACGCTCGCCTCCCCGGCCACGGCCCACTCATTTCCGGCCGCGACGTACAACGGAGTGCGCGCTAATGCAGTCAGCGCGCCGGGCGCCCCCCAGCCTGCACTTCACACGCACGAGTAGGAGCGCCGGCCTGTGGGCGGGGCGGCCATCCATAATTCAGGGCACGGAGCGCCCCTCGCGGGCGTCAAGACATGCTAAAATATTCAGATGACCCCTCCGCCGCGAACGTTTGTCGCCGCGCGCTGTGCGCGTTTTCGTCACGCTCGCTGGGCGGCAGACGCGCCTGGAAATCTTCCAGCGCGTTTATCCAGACGGCGCCTCGTCAGCTGTCGCCGCCCTTCTGATGCATTCCCTTCCCTTCCCTTCCCTTCCCTTCCTTCTCCAGACCTCCGACAGCCTGACCTCCTTCGCTGACGACTGTCGCTGAATTACGTGAAAACAGAACGTCTTGTGCTGCTTTGGACTTTGTAAGGGGGGCATGGACGTGAATGCATCGTTTTTGTTTTTATTTGGTTGTCTAGGTGTTGTATAAATGTCACAACGGCTTATTTTATTTATTTATTTACTTTTATAATTCAAGCAAAATGTACTTCTATTATGGTGACAGAGAATCTGATTTGCCGACCGCGGTGGCCGAGGGAACTGAGGCTCTCCAGTCACGGTCTACACGGCCACTACGGTCGGGTGTTCGATTTTGTGTCCCAACTTCGTCGCCGCTTTTGTGTCCCAGCCTCGTCATAGGTGTCGGTGGCCGAGTGGAACGAGACCGACACAGTAACAAGACAGCACGCCGGTGCAGGTACGGAGTGGAGCAGCCAGAAACTACAAACACTAGAGTAAATTAGAAAGAGATATATTTTGCACAGAATGTAACAATACTTAACTTTTACATAGTACGGCAGAATGTTGATACATAGTTGTTAGAGGCCTGCCTAGTGCCTGTACAATAGCAAAGTCTTCACTCGTGCCTAACGGATTACGAGGGTCCTAACTCGTTGCTATCTCAGTCCGAAGTGACCGGTGTCTTTCCGTGGTGGCCACGAGCGGGGATGCAGCAGAGGGCGCTCGTGGCTGTCGTCGTGAGAACGCCGCGCCGTGCGTGCATGGCGGCGCGCCGCGAAAGTAGGTGGCGCGCACTTTGTACTAGTGCGACACCACATTCGAATCCCCCCGCCCCCCTCGGGCATGGATATTTGTGCCGTACTCAGTTGTAAGTAGTTCATAGGTAGTTTGTAAGTTTAGGAACTGATGACCCGGTAGTTAAGTCCCATAGACTCTACAAACATTTTTTTTAGAATCTGATTTGAGTTTCTTGAATTTCTTAGGGACACATGATGAGTATATTGGAACACAGTATTCAATAGATTTATAGCGAACTTACCTCCGTAGTTCAGCGGTAGCGTCACTGACTACCACGCAGGAGGCTCGGTTTCGATTCCCGGCAGGGGACTGGGTGTTGTGAGTTGTCCTAATCATCAGCATCTCATCACCATTGGCACATAAGTCACCCACGTGGCGTCAAATAAAAAGACTTACACTAAGGCGGCCGAACAAAACCGCAAGGGTTCTCCCCGCCAAGAAAGCCATACGCTCATTTTCGTAGCGAACTTAAGACAGACCGGGGTCCCTACCTAGTACCCTTTCCTTTCACGGGCAAGCACTCTACAGCGTGATCCACCTGTGCACGTTGTAATGTTTGTAAACGTACTCAACCGAAATGCTATGGTCATTACTTCCTCGACTTACAAACTACGCAATCTAACTAAAGACAACACACACCCATGCCCAACTGAGGACTCGAACCTCCAGTAGGAGCGACGGCCCAGACCGTAGCATGATGCCTTAGCCACTTCTTGCGGCACATGTGACGTGTCACGGCTCCTTGTTGGTTTCGGACAGGGGTACCAAATTGCTAAGGTCACCACTCCCCCAGTGGGGAGGGGAAAGAGTGACGTTTGGAAGCAAGGGGGAAGATATGCAGTTGATGGAGAAAAGAAGAAAGAAAGGGTGCATTAGTTCTGAGCCCCGTGATCGCCACTCAAGTACGAAAGAACCGTGAGCCCCCTTAGTGCTTGTATCAGTCTCTTCCAAGAAGTCATCCTCTGTGTGGATGTAGAACACAGAGGGCCCGTATGGCCGTACAGCAGGAACCGTGAACAAATGTGAAGAAAAAGGTTTATTGTTTCCATAATGAAACTCATCAGTGAAGTCCAGGCTGAGACCCGCTCGGGTAGCCGAGTGTGTCTTGGGCCGTCGTGGAGGGCGGTTGTGCTTACGCTGTGCTCCGTCGCTGCTCACGTCAAGGCAAAATTACTGTTTATTCTGACAGCGGAATCTTGTATCTTCGTGTTACTGGGTGATATATTCTCTACTAACGTCTTCGTCTGGTGTTTGTGGCTGGGATTTGGTCGTTTTGTTTATAATATGAATTTGTTTTGAATATGGCTACGATTTTAAGGAGATATACTTTGAAGTTTACTTTTGATCGTGGAATTGTGAAACCTGCTGCATATGAAGTTCATAGGTTTCTTATTGAACAAGTTAAGATTCCATTAGACGAACTTTACGGAATTAATCTGTCTCAGCTAGCGCCTGTATTTTTTGTAAAACTTTTGAATGTTGATCTGTGTCTGCGTATTGTAGAAGAAAGTGGAGGGACTATGAAATTTCTGCGTTCTGATGGTAGTGTGATTGATGTAGAAGTTTCCTTTGGCGGTATGGGTTTGCGCACTGTGCGCGTATTTGAACTACCATTTGAAATTCAGTGCGGGCACGTACGCGATGTTCTGAGTGCCTACGGCCGTGTTCTGTCTGTTCATGAGGAAAAGTGGGGGAACAACTTTCCGTGCCCCGTACTGAATGGCGTACGTCAAGTAAAAATTGATTTGATGAAGCACATACCGTCCTTTATCAGTGTGTCAGGCTATCGTGCACTTGTGATATACGACGGACAGCCCAGGACGTGTGCCATTTGTAATTCGACGGAGCACTACCGGGCGGAGTGCTCGCGCCGTCGGGTGGCTCAGCTGCCTCCCGGCGACGCGGTGACGCGCACGCCGGGCGTTGTAAACTTGCCTCTGTCGTATGCGGCGGCTGCCGCTGCGGTGTCGTCGCCGCCTCCCGTGACAACAAGTGTCGTGCAGGACTCGGCCACCGAAGACGCTACACAGGCCGTGCTGCAAGTTAACTACACCGACTCTACCCGGAGCGAGGCTGAATTACCACAGGTGCAACAGGAAGAGCACGTCACCCCCGCGGATGCGACTGTTTCTCACCAGGCTGTGGTTGACCAACAACCGTCACAGCAAGTGAACGAAACCGCTATGGAAACGGCTTCCAGTCCTTTGACGACCCATGACGTTGTACAAAACATGGAAGTTGAACACATTGTATCTGTACCCTGTAGTTCTCCTCCGAAGAAAAACGAAAAGAAAAGGATTGCACACCCGGAAGCGGAAACTGCAGCATCCAAAACTCGGGAGAAACTTCAGGACATCAAGAAGAAACACAAGAAGAGGAGAAATGACGGAACAGACGAAAATAAGGAATTGTCCGATAGTTCTGCGTATAGTCAGGACAAAGAAGATAACAGTAAAGCTGGTTCTCACAGAACGCGTGCTCGACGAAAAAGTGTAGACATCGCAACAGCCACCGATTTTGGTCAACGGGTACGGATGTCTGAGAACCCGGAGAAAGGTGACTCGACGGCTAGAATGGACTGGGTGACTGAAATGGAACAAGAGAATAAACGTCCAGCGTCAACTACTAGTGTTAATCTTCCTGTGTTCTCTGGGAACACAAATGCAAAAGGACTCCAAGAACTTCACCTAGAATCATTGCGATAAGTCGCAATCGATGGCGCTTCTGTGTTCATTGTTACTTGATGAATCTGACGTTTGACATCATACTCGTGTTTATGACTAGCCTTTGTGGTCCTTGACTATGGCACACCGATTGCAGACAACGACACAAACGTATAATATATTGACCCTCAATATCAACAGGATCTCGAATCCATTAAAATTATCGGCCTTGAAAGATTATTTATATCAATCTGACACTGACATTGCACTGTTGCAAGAAGTACTCGTCCATGAATTTCAATTTCCAGGCCATATCGAAATTGTAAATGTGGCGTTAGAGAATGAGTGTGGAACGGCAATTTTAGTTAAAAATGGAATACCTGTAGAAACTCTGTGTTTCTTAGAATCCGGCAGGGGAATATCCTGTAAAATTTTTGAAACAACGGTAGTAAATATCTACGCACCCTCTGGCAACAATGCCAGAACTGCTAGAGCTAGCTTTTTCATGACCGAAATCGTTCACCTACTAAAAGATAATCCAGAAAATCTAATTATTGCAGGATATTGGAACTGTGTCTTGAACCCCAAGGATCAAACCCCAAACTTTAATTTCTCCAAAGAACTGAATGATTGTGTCCGTGATTTACGTCTAAACGATGCTTGGGAAGTGCTATACCCAACAATGGTAAAATTTACGCACGTTACCAATGTTTCTGCTAGTAGAATTGACAGACTGTATGTTTCTGACAGCCTAAGGCAGTGTATAACTTCCATCGACGCGATACCTGCTAGTTTTTCTGATCACAGTGGGGTACGTTGCAGCATCAATCTCGTCCGGCAAAAAACGTTCTGGGGACGGGGTTTATGGAAACTGAATGTGAGTGTTCTTAACGACACAGAACTAGATGAATGTGTACGACTGACTTGGGTAGCGTGCCTCAGGGCACGACCAAGATACGGTTCAGCAATTGAATGGTGGACGAAACATGCTGAAAAGAAACTACGAATGACGTTGATTCAGTATGCGAAAGAAAAGGCCACATATTTTAAGGACACTATAGAATTTTATTATATCTGTCTCAGAGTACTTTATGATCGTCCTGTTTTATCTGATGAGCACTTCATGCAAATAAAGAAAATCAAGGCAATTTTAACACAACTGAAAAGGAAACAACTCGATGGTTTGAAGGTCAGGTCTAGGTCGCAGTCAACTGTAGCAGAGGAAACTGCTTCTCTGTACCACATCATCAGACAAACAAAAAACAGAAGGAAGACTTTTTTGGAGAAGCTGCGAGCTGCAAACGGTGATGTCTTATCTGAACAACGAGCAATAATGGATGAAATTCACCGATTTTTTCAGGACCTATACACAGCTACTGATTTCAATGAGGCATCTGCAGCAACATTGCTGGACAGTACAGACGCTATTGTCACATCTGATGACAATAGAGGCTTACTAAAAACCTTTTCTAGCGACGAACTGCTGGACATCATACAAACTTCTCCACTGAATAAGACTCCTGGTCCTGACGGAATACCAGTGGAATTTTATAAAAAGTATTGGAATATGATTGGCGTCGCTTTTACTGACGTTGTAAACGAAGTTCTTACTGGTGTCGTCTTACCGCCCGAATTTAAAGAAGGCGTTATGGTGGTGGTTCCCAAAGGGCAGGGGATGAAAGACGTGCGCAAACTGCGGCCGCTGTGTCTACTGAACACTGACTATAAACTCGCTGCTCGTGCATTGAAAGCCCGCTTGACAGTTGTTCTAAAAAGAGTCATTGGAAGCGATCAGACGGCTTTACCTCATAGGAGTATAGTGAAAACCGTCAGTGAATATCGTGACATTATTTCCATCTTTTCGGCGACTAAAGTTAAGGGATCTTTGTTTTTTATTGACTTTGCCAATGCGTTTGATAGGGTTGACCACCGTTACCTTTTTAAAACGATGACAACTATGGGATTTGGCAACACATTCTTACAATCATTAAAACATATGATCACGGGAATGACAGCGAAAATTCTTGTAAATGGACAACGTACGAAGAACATTGATATTCTCAGGGGATTTCCGCAAGGCAGTCCGCTCTCAATGCTACTGTACATCATATCGATAGAACCTCTTGTCCGAAAAATAAATAATGACCTTGAAGGAATAACAATAATGTCTGTCAAGAAAGTAACCAATGTGTATGCTGATGATTTAGGAGTCATTGTCCGGAGTAGTGAAGACGTTCAACATCTAAGCGACGCGATTCAGATGTACTCCAGTGCCACTGGCGCGGTCGTCAATAAAACGAAAAGTTCGCTGCTCAGTTTAAATGGCTTTGAAGGAAATGATTTAGACTGGATTACTACTACATACCACCATAAGACCCTTGGCGTCATATTTTATAACTGTCCACTCAGGATGACTTCTGCCAACTGGAAAGAAATGCTAGCAAAAATCAGAGGTTTAACAAGGGAACATAGAAACAGTAATCTAAATTTGGTTCAGAGGGTTCAATTAATTAACTGCATTATCCTGTCTAAAGCATTATATTTAGGTCAAATACTGCCTGTCCCATTAGGTATAGCAAAAAACATTACAAGAGCCGTGTGTCAAGTGATTTGGCAGGGATGCATATTCAGAGTTGCAGCTAACACAGTGACCTTACCATATGGTGATGGTGGCCTCGGTCTTACAGACATTCGGCAGAAAACGATGAATTTATTTATCAAGAGGACACAAGATATTATCCGTAACAACCCTGAGAGTATTACGGCTCTACTCTTCAAAATGACAGAGCCAAAGAGTTTAGCTGTCCCCGTCAATGTGGTCCCTATTAATTACAAGCTGAACCATGTCAGGGAGTACTTCATTGAGGTTAGTTACAAGAAGAACAGCCAGGCAACAGGAGAACATAGTAATAGGCCATGTCATCATGACAAACCACAGACGAGTGCTGTTAGAAACAGAATGGAGAAGAAATATCCTACAAAAGACTGGTGCTCTGTCTGGAGGAATATCAGCAACAAACTTTTAACATCGGAGGTACGTTCCACGTGGTATCAGGTTGTCAATGCAACTATAGCAACGAACGAGAGACTGAGTGTTATAGGCAAGGCTAATTCCAGTTTATGCACCACCTGTGGACATGTAGATACGTTACTCCACAGGTTTACCTGCTCGGGCTACAGTGACCTATGGACAAAAGTGAAGCAGCAGGTGGCGTTCCTCCAACGAAATGACGGCAGATTCATCACCACAGAAGAATTACTGATACCGGATAAGACATACTTCCCACGACAAAAAAACAATACAATAATGTGGATATTCGGATATTTTGTGCACTTCGTAATTCATCGAAGTTGCCGGAACGACGCTGAAGATTATAGTAGCTATATGGCAACGGAATATTACAAACTATTAAAGAATAGAAATTTCAAGAAGGATTTCGGTAACATGCTGCAAATAGTGTTCCGAAAGGAAGGTAGAGGATAAAATATGTTACGCTAGAGAAATACAACCAGTTGAACTCCATGAGATAAATAATGTTTTACCAATAACAAAATGGAACAGAAGAATCAATATACCATTTTTTGTTATTATTATTTCTATTATTATTATTTTACTCCGTACTGACAACTCCTTAGTTCAACTAACATGAAGAATAATCACTAGCTCTAGAAGATTCACTAATGGAGACGTAAGAAGAAGTCTCGTTTTCTGTTTTTATTTGAGGAAGCATTGTTTTCCAGTCCTCACAGAGGTGGTACAGTTAATTTACTTATGGCGTAGAAGTTCACCGCATATGAAAGAAGAAGTCATAAGTTTCTGTTTGATTTTCAATTCCAATCAGCAGAGAGGCAACTAATTTCGTTATAGCGTGAGAAAGCTCGCCGATGAAGGCATTGATGGAGAGAGTAAGGACGGGGTGTAGGGGAGAAGGGAGCCCCAAAATTAAAAAAAAAAAAGAAAAGAAAAGAAAAAGTGGTATAACGCACCGCATTGCGAGACGATGAGGCGTACCGGCCCCGGTTCGAATCCGCCCGGCGGATTAACGAAGGGGTTCGGATTGCCGACCAGCATGGATGTGGTTTTTAGGTGGTTTTCCAGATCTCCCTAGGGTAATACAACACTGGTCCTTAACTCGCGCCTCAGTTACAAGATTCGCAACTATTTCGTAATACTTTACAGTTTCACACATATAACACTATACGCAGACATTTGGGGTATACATTTCCTCCCATAGGGCATGGAGTGGCGACAGGAAGGACATCTGGCCGCCCTGTACCTATTTAACATGTCTGCGGCGTGCCAGTGCGGTCTGATCGGCCGCTGCGGTCGGAGGTTCGAATCCCCCTTCGGGCATGGATGTTTGTGTCGACTTTAGTATAACCTAGTTCGTAATTTAGTTTGTAAGTTTAGGGACTGATAACCCCGTAGTTAAGTCCCATAAGCTCTACAAACATTTTAACATTTTGAATAAGGAATTTTAATTTTATTTTTATTATGTCAATGATTTCGAAACCAAAACCTAGTTTCAATATTAATGAAACTTACTACACAAAGAAATCGTCACTTTGCTCGTAAATTTGGTGTTGGTTCACTCAATCGAATTACTTTTACCTGACGATCGTCAGATTAGCTAAAGAAAGAACCCATGTTTGTGATTAGAAATATTGTAGTAACATCTATTTTTAAACAGAATAAACGCGAAATTATAAGTTTTTCGAGATTTTATTTCAAACAAAATCTTAAAACAACCAATTTGAGGGCGTTACATGCGTTTAAGATGCAATTAGTGACTGTGAATACAGACGCAGCTGTAACACAGTCAGTGTTTCGGTCGGAGTATCATGGCGGCCATGGATTCAAAGCGTAGTAAGGCTGGGATACATAACGCCATCTCTCTTTATTCTTACTCCATGATCTGTGGAGTACGCGAGGTCTTATCTTTGGGTTTTCGACGAGAAAAGACAGTGGGGTTTTCGCGATGTAAGTGGTAGGAAGAAGTACAAGAAGTCCGTGCCTTGATGGTAGTGGCACTCAGACGGGCAGCAAGTACGGCCGGGCCACGCTGCGATGTCTGGTCAATGTGGTGACGTCTACCGCCTGGGCTGCGGGTGTTTATCCGGAACATGGATGTCAACCATCACCGAGCACCGGCTGTGGGATTCAGCACTGGTGTTGAAGATCCTTTAGTTAAGTCTCCCCAGGAAGGCCGACTATGATGGATGGACGCATGTTATTGGAGCTGTTCACCTACCTCGCCTGTCTACAAAGTTCTGGGGGATTAGTCCAAGCACTCTGTCACGGCTTAATTCTAAATGTCCAGAAATTATTACCTGAAAACAAAAAATGAGCTTGTATGAAATTAAATTTGAAATACAGTTTCTGTTTTATGAAACTCGAGCCTAGATGGCAAAGTGGCCGAAAATATTCGCAAAGCCCCATAAAACGGTTTTTAAGTAAATAAAAAACGATAATTCCGATGGTAACGTCTTAAATTAGAAAGTTGTAGCCATTAATATAATCTATGATTGCTTTTTTGAACGTATCTATTCATTTGATACGTTTCGAGATATATCGAAAAATACTTTTGATTCTTGAAACACTAGATTCCTTATAACACGACAACATTCACGTTTCCAAACTTATTATTTACCACAAGTATGGCACGAAATAAGTGAAAAAAGACCTGATTCGGAAAAATTAAAAGTGTACATCGATTTCTTTGAAAACAAGCGCTCCTAGATAACTGGCTAGAGTTTGTCAGGGGATCGACCTAGAGTAACGGTTTTTCGTCTGTTTTCTTCGTGTTGTAATATTATACTACTCAATCGAACAATGGCTTTGAAAAACTTGTACTGTGTTTATATAAAGAAAGAAAATGAAAAAAGAGGGACGCTGTTTCCCAAAGCAAACAAAAATGTTTCTTCAAAATATATAAAAGATTTTGCAAGTGCGGGCTGTTTATTTCCCAACGGCTGCTCGCCCGCTTGGCTTAGGGCACTGCGCGGTTGGACGTTTCACTTTACCAGTCGATTAGTAACACTAGAAAACAATGCAACGTATCCAAGTATTTTTACTTACTGTTAAAAGTAATCAATATTAAACTGTATTCGCTGTAAAACGTAAATTATGTCCTCCAGATTCTTTTAAAGAAAAATATTTATCTCGGCTCCAGAAGGCCGTAGAGCAACATTGTTTGATTTAAAATCTGTGAAAAAATGTCAGCAATATATTTCATTAACTGTTCTTTTAATAACTTGAAAACGGAAATACTCAATTATAAAAAAAAAAAAAAAATGAAAATAAAGGCCTAAAGAAGTGCAAGTTTTCCAGAGTCACTCTTAGATACTTATAATTAAAAAAATCTAAAAAATTATTGAATAGTATGATATTACATCTGTTCATGAAGAAAACGGTCAAATATTCGTTAGGGGTTTTTTTTCCCTCTCTCTTGGGCCTGCAGCACTATCAATGTCATTTAAAGACATTATGCAATAAATCCTAAATGCTGCTTTAAATATAATTATTTTATTACACTATAGGCCTATTTCGGCTTTTAGGGCCATCGTCAGGTGATGTCTGTTGGTCCTGACATCCATATACATCAATGGTTTTATTGCTGTCAGTCATCTTATTTATTGCTTAGAATTGCAATATTTCTGATGACTTATATTGTTTTATTTTATTGCAATATTTCTGATGACTTATTTACGTTGTGACAGCTTTTGACAACCAAATAACAACGTAAATAAGTCATCACAAATATTGCAATAAAATAAAACATCATAAGTCATCAGAAATATTGCAGTTCAAAGCAATAAAGAATTGACTGACAGCAATAAAACCATTGATGTATATGGATGTCAGGACCAACAGACATCACCTGACGATGGCGCTAAAAGCCGAAATAGGCCTATAGTGTAATAAAATAATTATATTTAAAGCAGCATTTAGGACTTATTGCATAATGTCTTTAAAAATTCGTTACTTTATGTCGATCCCTGACCAACTCTAGCCAATTTTCTAGGATCCCCTTTAAAAAACTCGATATATGTCTAACAGAGTTATCGTATTTATTTATTTAATAAAAACTTTTTTTGCAATTTTGTGAATATTTTCGGCAAATTTCGCCATCTAGGCTCGAGTTCCATAAAGGAAGCTTAGGGTTTAACGTCCCATTGACAGCTTGGTCATTAGAGACGGAGCTGACGCTCGGAGTTTTGGGTTAGGATGTGGAAGGAAATCGGCCGTGCCCTTTTTAAAAGGAGCCATCCCGGCATTTGCCTGGAGTGATTTAGGGAAATCACGGAAAACCTAAATCAGGATAGCCGGAAGTGGATTTGAACCACCGTCCTTCCGAATGCGAGTCCAGTGTCTTACCACTGCGCCACCTCGCTCGGCCGAGTTTCATAAAATAGAAACTATATCTGAAATTTAATTTCCTACACGCCCAAATTTTGTTTTGTTTTCAGTTGTTATTATGTACACTCGCCCACTGAACATTTTTGCGATCTTAAATGTTAATGATTGGGTCAAATTCTACCTTAGGTCTAGGTTTCGTGTTGCAAGGTATGCTTTGGGAGTCATATATGTACTTGAGAGACCCTTGCGTTTCAATCCAATTTGTAACATGTACTTGTAATTTTACGTTTCTTGCCCCAAGTTGCACTTAAAGTTGCATTGTGTGTTGCGAGCATTTCGCTGAGTATTAGTTTTAAATTTAAATTGTGCAATACGTTTAGGTACCAGGCTGTAAGGTGTATTGTGAAGTGACTGTAAATGAAATCGAGTAGCCAGTTTAATGTTTGCGCAGTACCTTAGCTATGAGTTATAGATTATAAAAAACTTTTTATTTTTTTATTTTTTGCAATTTTCAGAGGTTATGTTAAAAGGAGAACTGTTTGCCCCTTTTCTATTTCTTAATCTAATAATATTGATGTTTTGAAGGGGTTTGAGATTTGTGTATTGAACTTTGAGCGGATGTCTGGGTTGCATGTATCACCTGGAGACTATTAGCAGATGTTGAAATACGTCCAAAGAATGTGTAGTCGTGTTCCATTTTGTGTTATTCATTAACCTAAAATGTTTCTGCCCTATTAATGTTGTCTATTAGTATGTTAATTATTTTTATTCTGTTTATTAATGACCAATGCCCCATATTTATATATATATATATATATATATATATATATATATATATATATATATTTCCACCTGTGTGATTGAACTTGTGTGTTCATGTGAATGTGGAAGGTTGTTTTTAAAATTGATTGACTGTTGCGCAATGGCTTCTATTAGCCGCCTCGCGCTCTAGCGCCTCGCATACTTTAATTAAGAACGCATGGCCTCGCTTGTCTGCGCTGGAGTCTGCTGGTTGGCCAGAGACAAGATTACTTGGCAAGACGGCGAGGTTGCTGTGTTCTTAGTGTGGTGCCAACATAATCCTGGACGAAAGAGGTGACAGGATACCTCTCTTGGAGCTGTTAAAGAGGGTATTATCTTCCTCAGGTGGAGAGGGTTGATAGTCACTATGCTCTGAACGCGCTCTGTATGGGGTTTTAGCTCGCTCTACATCCAGTGTGTGTTGGGTACCGTGCTGCGACCGTGGAAGTATGTATTTCGTTGAATTATGCTGAGGGGAAGGCATGCTGTTAGAACTTTACTTTTGTTGTGATCAGGCAGTCTTGGTTTCTCAGTGATAGTTTACTTGAGTAATTGTTTTGCTTTGTGAGACAAAGTGTTTTTTAATTTACAGAACTCGAATAATTAAGTGGAAATGTAGTATTTGTATTTTAATTTCAGTGATGATTTCGTGTCCAGTTTTTCTCAAGTTAGAATAAACATGTGTGGCCTTCAGCCTTTGTGTAAACTTAGTATGTTTAAATATTCTTGTTGTGTTTTAACTAATGTTTTCGTATCATGTCTGTATCCGGGAGCTTTACTTGCTTCTTCTAAATTAATTTCTTTTGTAAATTCTATTCGCCATTGTCGCACACCATGTGGTACTTAAGAATAGTGAGCTACTGCCTCCCTGAACATGAGTTCATTTGGTGCATAGTGATTGTTAAATTTGTACTTCAAGACACCTGCCATCTCGTCAAGGTGTCGCTCCTATAAAATGTCCCTGCAAGGGTAATGCACCGCCAAGCATTATGCACGTATCTGTGAATGAATAAGTGTGCTTTCCTCTTCCCATTGTGTATTTGCAAGTTTCCTCCCACGTTACCTCCATATTCAAAAAGGGCAGTTACAATTTTATTACGGACAGCAACTTTATGATTTAATTCACTTTTGTATAAGGTGTGTGTATTGTGCTTAATTTAGTCTCCCCACATTTATTTCCTTGTTATTTTATTGAGAAGATGATTTAATGTATCAAACCTCTGCTTACAATTTAATGCTCCCCTTCCCATGTTGTATGTGTTAAAACGTTGGTCGCTCCCTTAAGGAATGAGCAGTTAGATAAATTTCCATTGCACAAGTACAGTGGCCACTCACAAAGTAATTTAGAGTAGCAGTGAGGTTTTTAACTTGCATTTGCAGATCTCAACTGCCAGAGATTTTGCTTAAAAAATTTAACGGTCTACTTTCAATATACAGTTCAGTTTATGTACATGTCTAAATTATTTTAAGGTGCAGGTCTGTTAATCTAACGCGTCACTCTGTAGACCTATTGTGTGATTGACCCCTTAATATTTTGGGGATTTGGTGGGAAATTTATGAAATCATTAATTGGTTTTATTATACATGTCTTAGTTTTGAAAATATTTAAGATTAAAATTTTTAAGTGTTCTCTTTGAAAACAAGACTTTGGTATTTACGTTTAGTGGATATTGGCTTCCTTCCTTCAGTTTTTTTGATTCTATTATTAGACACACACCTCGCTCGCAAACATATGCATCAGAGACCTGTTTCATAATGAGAGGAAGCACGACAATAAAGTTATGATCCTTGAGTCGTAGCTTCATATCACAGGAGGTGTATAAATAGTGAGCGTCTTTAAGATGGCAGATGGGCAGCAGCTTCTTGCTCAAAAGTTAAGATGTATACAAACAATTAAAAAGCACACACAGAAAAATCTTAAATGTGACAGGGAATGATGAAAGTTAAAAAGAGGCTCAATCAAATTTATTTATTACATTAAACAATTGGTACATTATACAAATGGATGCAAAATTTATAATAATCCTATCATTCTACGTGCTGTCAGACTAGCCTTGCGGGCAACTGCAGTGGATTGTTGGAAAGAATGCGAAATAAACTATGGAATATAGCGTACACCGTTATCGATGTTTCTCTAACTCGTACAATGTCCTGATGTCACTTGCCAAGAGATCAGCCAGTGTCTGTACTCTTCTAGAGAGGAGTCAATAGTCAGTGGATAGGCTGTTGATCAACAAGGAAGCTGCGTACTGCTTGTTCACTGCGATTGTGAACATGTGAATTGGAGCCTCGACTGTCGGTATAGATGATTCTCGAACTATTCCTCCACACAATATACCAATACACGGAAGCGGAATTACGTCTCTGTTCAAGTGAACGAGACTCAAGAGCTTACTATGCTGGCTGAGCACGCACTCAGCGAAAACTGCTCTAAATCCCAACTAGCCACTAGCCTTGCCTGCACGTCGACAGATCTCGATATAAATTAGAAATGAACAGAGAGTTTATGGACACTATCTAACTTTACTATCAGGATCGAAACGCACATACAAAACGGAACACTGCTCCAGCAAAATCTCCAGTGTAGTCACCTAAGCTCAAGGAGAGATTCGTCAGACGACTGCCTTCGCCAGCGACTCTCCAGCGCTAGCTGGCTCAAAAGTTATGAAAATTCCCTCCAAAACTGTCTGTTCGCCAATCGCCGACAGTCATTTCAAAACGGAGCATATGGCTGCCCGAAATCGCTCCCTCCACGTATTAACGCGAAGTGTTACAAGGAAATGGCGCTATTTGGCCTATCACCGCCTGTAAATAGATCTTCTCAGGGTCATGTTCTGTGTTAGGTCGTTCACCTGTTTCGCTGACTTTGGGCTGCAGCGTGTGTGTTTGCGTAAGCAACCCATCTCGCGATGGACAACAGTTGGCATACCACGGCTATTGTGTGAATGCTGGCCGGTCTCCCGTCGAGTTCTACGAAGAGCGGTTGTGGCCGAGAGCAGCACACGGGCCCCTGTGGTCATCCTCACTCCCAACTGTCAGGTCGAGCGAATGTTCCCTTAACTGATATTGCGGAGAAGTTGCCGTCCAGCAATGGCCATTTGCATGCAATTACATCATGTACATATACAGGTAGCAGTTACGAAGTAGGCCAGCACCTTACATATTCATGTGAGACTTTTGAAAATATTTAAGATTAATTTTTTTTAATATTTTCTTTGAAAACAAGCCTTCAGTATTTACATTTAATGGATATTGCCTGTTATACTTTACAGTTTATCGGTTTGCTACCATGAGTTCCTTGATTTTGTTGTTCATGTTAGAGTTCTTAAAAATATTACAGATTAAAAATTTCTTAATATTCTTTTGCAAATTTTTGTTTGTAACTCAAGCCTCTTTAAATAAAAGGGTGACTGCAAACATTGACTTTCCATGTCCTCTCAGTCGGTCACTTCTGAGCATTTGTTATTAAGTAAAATACTTTGGAAAAAAAAAATCTACCAGTCCCATATCAAACACCTAACACAGACGCAATAGTTATTTACCACTAAGGAAGGAAGTAAGCCTAGAGTTCAACATCCCGTCGACAACGTTGTTATTAGAGACGGTATTACAAAGGCGATGGCACAACAATGGTTTTGAGAAATGCTGCACTTGTTCGAAGAACGTATTCGTAAATTGTCTTCATAGCTTCCAACAGAAAGGTATCTATTATTGTACCAAATCATCCGCCAGTTACGTCATCCATGTTGGGTCTCTAAATTTCATCCCAACTCTTCGCTCTAAAACTCCCCATTTTGCTGTCGAGAGAAGGTTTGATAATTCTCTGATGTTGTACAAAATACACCTGAACCTGACTGGCTTTGTGTGTTGGCACAGTATCATTTCGTAACATGGCAGTGATTCTAAGCAATATGTCAGTCACAATAAGCAGTTTGCTGTCGAGGGTGGGGAGATGTTCTTTCACAGTAATCCCACCAGTGGGAGCAATCTTAGCAACAGTTGAATACCAAGAGAAATAAGCCGAATTCATACCGGGACCCCTCCCCAGTGCTAGAGTGCAGAAAACAGGCATGCAATATCGTACCTGTCCTTTTCCGGTTTTCGATACATAAATATGATCGTTTTTACGACGCAACGTAAATGATGAGTCATCAGACCACACCGGATGCTTGAAGAGTCCAGGCTTTATAATCGTGGCCCACTTCCTCCGAAGCTTTGCCCTATCTTCCGTTATTAACCCTTTCATTCCTACATTATAAAAAAGATTTGGAAAAATTAAAATGCAGTGTTTTCTGTATTGATAAAGTGCAGTAAACATCAAAATATCTGTTTTAAAATTTTTGGTCGAACCATTGATTTTTGTCATGTATTTCATGCACAAAAATGTTCAAATGTTTGTAAATCTATGGGACCAAACTGCGTGGTCTCAGTACATAGCTTACAAATTACTTAAACTAAGTTAAACTAACCTAAGGACAACAAACACACGCATGCCCCAGGGAGGACTCGAACCTCGGACGGCGAGCAACCGCGCGCTCCGTAGGGAGGCACGTTAGACCGCTCGGCTACTCCACCGCGGCGTTTCGTGCACAACATAGACGTTTGTATCGAGGTATTTTATTACTTGGACGTTATTTTGTTGATAGTTAACACTGCCGGATCAATAATGCTAGCATAATCTTCACCACAGCACAAAAGACAAGGCAATTCATCGCTGGAATAAAACAAAAGGAACCACACTCACGCACACACTCTGAGCTACGTAAAGACGACAACGCAACACAATCTCCAAGATGGACAGATTAATGCCTCAGAAGTGGCTAAATGACGTATCAAGCGGAAAAATGTCATACTAGAAGCATGTTGTTCATCAAAAACATGCAACTTTAAGGATTCATGCACAAAATACGGTATAAATCAACTTTTAATACGTTGTTGTCTAGAAACAACTTTGGGAATCGAAGAGTTAAGGATTTAGGAACTGCAGCATTTCCATGAATGTTAAGCTCCAACCGTACTGTTTTTATCGAAACTGTGCTATTCATCTCAGTGTTTAGTTTTGCAAGCGCTTTTTCTATGGTAGTTTTGTTGTCTGGCCACTATCGCTCTTAATGCTCTTCGGTAACTTTGGTTTTCACCCACTAGTTTCTCCTCATCAATAACGTTTCTTCTTTTCTCTTGTTCGTCGTTTTTACAGATGTTAGTGAAACGTGAAACAGAGCAGCCCTTTTAGTCAGAAATGCTCCTAATAACTTATAACCTTCCACTCCTACACATATCAATTAGCAATTAAGTATCTCGTGTGCCTGAATGGCTAATTATTAGAAAGGCCATCGTCCAAATTTTAATCTTGAAAAATATAGTGGAGTTTGTAACTTTATCGATTCCACGGCCTATATGTGCTCGATATCAATCGGAATTTTGATGGGGAAAAATTTAGAAAAGTATGTTGTAAGTTCATAAAGATGCCAAAATGTTAAACAAACTGGGGAACTGATTGAATTCAGCTATAGCAACGGTCTACGGTCGCCATTCTCAATGAATAAGCGAATAAAATTTGTAAAAATGGTTTAATTATAAGAGGTAATTAATGGGGGTTTAATTAAGTGGGCAGGTTGTCACAGACATCACACTACGCTAAGATAGGCCAAGCACTAAATCAAATGACACCACACAAACATGCTCTGAAAATTAAATCATGTGTAAAATAATGCATAAATTTTTCAACCATTGCGTGTTAACAAGCAGCAAACAGCAGTAAAGCTATTTTGTAGTTGCTATTAAAAATGCTCACCGTAATGCCTATTGCTTTTTACTCCCAATGAAACGCAGCAAGGAAATCGTACTCATTAAATGAGCATTTTAATTAGCATAGTCTGGTATTTACTTGATCATAGTTACGTTCTCATTTCTTATCTACTTAACTGTAAACTTAGCAATTATGTAATTGTAAAAATTCTTGCTAATTAAATGAACTAGTGACTCGATTGATTAATGAACACTGTTATCTGAGAAAATTTACTGCTTTCAACATTGGCATGCTTGCAATTACTAAATGAAAAATTTATCAACTGTAATGTTTTAACTTTCAGTTATATTGGTTTCTGTAGACTGAATTAATTATTTTGACGTCGATCGCACAGTGAAAACTACAATCAATCTAACCCAAAGTTACTTTACGGTCAATACTAGGCAGTTCAATACTGCATCCATAAAAGATCACCGATTTGCTCCACGCTAAAGTTACTGACACTTTTTGTAATTAAAATTTTCATTCCTTAACAGTAAATAAGTACCTCTCATTATAATTTTTAATATTCTGTGATTGGCCTCGTAATAACAATGAGGATGGTAGAAACCTGCCTGGTACATGTTTTAGCTTTGACTGACTCCGTGGGGCATTTATGGCCGTTAAACCCCGACCGGGGTCGTGTCAATGCAAGTCTTCTTAGCTGACGCCACTTCGGCGATTTGCGTGTCAATGACGATGATGGTGAGGACGACAGAACACCCAGACCCCGAGAGGATAAAGTCCCCGACCCGACCGGGAGTCGAACCCGGGTCCTCTGCATGGAAACCCGTCACAATGTCCACTACACTACGAAGGCGCACTTGTTGTAGGTAAAGATTGCTCACGCTGTTTTCATTCAGGTTGACTATTGACAAAAACGGTTCTAATACGCTGGCTAGCCGTACATGCTAAAATATGACTAATTGACTAGATCTTATCTTAGCAATGTGGCGTGCGTCGTAATCGGTCATTATTGGCACTAAATAATTGGCACAACGGGCACTTCTCGGTGACGGAATATTTGCGATAAACTCTGGGCTCACAGTTCTCTTTTTCTTACGTGCCTCTCATTGATTATTTGTTCCGTTCCCTTAACCACTTCATTTAATAAATTCCTGTTGCCCTGAACCCACCACATAACTACTTCAGGAGTCCACCGACTACTGCAGAGCTAGCGATCTTCTCAACGACTCCTCGACTACTATCGCACCTCTGCGTTCCAGCGGCCGAAGCTCTCAGCCGAAGATTGTGTTACTCTTACAAAGTCCCTGACAAGGCAAGCGTGTCTACTACATCGATATATTATTTCATTTACAATATTAAAACTAACATAAAAAATTAACATCAAATACACAATGCAACCTCATAAGTAATTTGCAACATATGTACAGAGTCAAATTCACATAAGTATTAGTGTAAGATATTGCCATCATATTCTCTGTGTTGCAGTGTTAGAAACTGCGTACCATATTTGGGAGTCTAGAGATAATGGATTCACCGACAATTTGTGTTGTTGCAGAACACACCATATAATACTATAGCAAAATTACCATACCTTCTTACGCATTCAACTGATTGTCAAGAAAAAAAAAGGTAAGAAAGGTAAAGTAGTCAACAATCCGAAGATTGGTTTGAACATGACAGTGCTTTACTACGCATGGTCCTATTTCGGGGTTGTATGTCGTTGCCTATTTCGACCTTCTAACGGACTTACCCAGCCAGTTATTCGGGGACCTACAGTTTAAAGTGGATTCCGAACTCTATAATGAAAAAAAAAAAAAAAAAAAAAAAAAAAAAAAAAAAAAAAAAAAAAAAAAGATTGCAGAAACTGAGGATCTGTAAAACGACAGTTGTGAGAAATCAAGTGTTCAAATGCATGTAAATCGATGCGACTTAACTACTCTGGTTTTCAGTCCCTAGACTTACAAACTACTTACACTAATTTATCCTAAGGACAACAAATACACTCATGCCTCAGGGAGGACTCGAATCTCCGACGGCGAGTAACCGCGCTCTCCGCAGCTAGGCGCCTTAGACCTCGACTACTACACCGCGGCGATCTACACTAAAGTTTTTTTCTATAATTTGTACTGCAATGCTGCACTACGCACCATTTACGTTTTTCACAGCCCAGTTAGCAGTATCACGTGTTACTTTTTAATCGCTAATGCTTTCAGCAAAACTACGTTGGCATCATCTGATCTCACAGTAACACATCTCAATAGAAATTCGCCATACAACTAAAATATAGAGTCAACTATTAAAGTCAATCAATGAATATTGGGACGAATAGGCAATACATCGGAAGATGTGAATGCGATTTGCCAAAACCGGTTATCAGTAAAACAATAAATAGTGAAACACGTCCACATAATGTGTTCCATTTAATTGACTCCCCATGAACAAATGTTGACGAGCTTCAGACATTTTTCTTTTTGGGTAGCAAGACACTCCAGTCGTAATATGCGAGATACCAGGCATTATATATTGATTTAGTTTTATCTGTATGTAAAATTCTGTCTGTTGTACATGAGGCCCCAAATATGTATTAGTGTGTCTTGGCCCTGGCTTCCACAGAATTAATGAAACTATGTATGTAAGCAAGTTTAGGAAGTGCTAGGCGCGCCTCATCTGTTTTGTGTCGTCGTTTCTTTCAAACGCTGGGTGTTGAGTGCCTCTGGGGGAGAAGTAGGTTTGCCAACTGCTGAGCAGAACCCAGTCTTAGCAAAGATTCCTAATGTAGCTTGCTCTTAACCTCCTTGGCTGGGGGTTGGTCAGGTTACCTGCCTGACGAACGGTGACGCTCTCTGGGCTCCCCTCCACTATTGCTGCTTGGTAACGGATAGGCAGTGGTGAAGAGAGCTATTCATTTTCGCTTCTTGGTTCCTGGTAGGGTAAGTACCTCTGGGTTTGGTTCTGCTGTAGCCTTGTGGCTCGACTTAGTTCAGGCTCCATAGTCGTACTAATGCCTTTCGCGAGTTTAATTCTGGGAGTAGCAGTACGCTATGTGTAGTAGTGAAATCTTGCTTAATTTCGTACAGGATTGCTAATTTTATGTCGCTTTTTCCTGGAATCTGATTCTGATGCTCTGATGGTGTTTCGTTAGCATATTTATTGCACTTTATAACTTTTAAATCATTTCTTCACCTGTTTAAATATGTTCAGTGTCTTTCGCGTTCTCATCGTAGTTGAATTGTAATATTTACGGGGATTCGTGGTGCCTACAGTGATCTTTGTATTTTGAAATGTACTTCTGTATTCCAAGTATTATGTTGGTGAAACGTGCTCCAATGACGGAAAGCGACGACAAAAGCACTAAACTGGATACCATACTAATTAAATGAAAGTTTTTCTGTCTCATACACTAGTTTAGAACGTTTTCTCAACAAAAAAGCTCCAATTGTGTACAACAATGTCGTGTCGTTGATTTTTCAACTAAAGTGTACCTATGGAAAAAAAATAATGCGAGATTTGAAACGAGGCCAAGGAAAACCTAAAGTACATACTATTGTTTCTATTATTATTTCATTCTGAGCAATTCAAGAAAACTTTACAAATTTAGATGGAAGTGAGTACGTGATATTTTGTATAAGCACCCATGTACGGAGATATTAGCCAACGGCGCTAATGTGAAGCAAATCTCTTCCACTGCAACCTCTTTCCTTTCCATACGTTTGGAGGAGGTAGTATGTACCGAAACAAAATAATGATTGGTAAACATTAATTCTAGGATGGATACGTTAAGAGCTTTGAGTACTGACCAGTAGAAGAAAGGTTTCTCACGGTGTCGAAGATGAAGTCCACATACAGTCGTTAGACCACATTTCCCGGCATCAGTTCCTACTCAGGAGCAAAATATGGACAATGGTTGCAACTTTCAAGGATATTTTGAGTATAAATCATATAAACAAAACAAAATACTGACGCAGAATAAAAAGATGTGGAATATAGCATCAAACTAGTTATATATGGCAAAGGAAAATGAGTAAACAGAGGGAAACACCAGGATCCAAACACGAAGAAAATTTATTACTATTACAGATCAGTGGTGAAAATTGAAAGACTTTCTGACAACCGTAACAGCCAACCATTCGCGCATGGTCTCTAACACTAAATACAAGGTGGTCCATTGATAAGGACCGGGCCAAATATCTCACGAAATAAGCAGCAAACGAAAAAAACTACAAAGAACAAAACTTTTCTAGCTTGAAGGGGCAAAACAGATGGTCTGCTAGATGTCGCTGCCATGAGGCAAACGGATAACTGCATTAAAAAAATAGATACCCGCGTTTTTATTACATATACGTCTAGTACGTAAGTATATATGAATGTTTATTCGGAACACTTTTGTCCATTTGTGATCGAGAGCGCTGTAATAGTCACAAACATATTGCTCACAATTTTAGGCGAACAGTCGGTAACAGGTAGCTTTTTAAATAAAAACACAGGACGTAGGTACGTTTGAAATTTTATTTCGGTTGTTCCAATGTGATAAATGTACTTTTGTGAAATTATCATACATTATTAGAACGTATGCTGTTACTGCGTGATTATCTGTAATTACCTCATTACTTAAATAATTGCTCAAAAAGATGACCTTCAACTTCAATGCATTTGGCAATACGCGTAACGAAATTCCTCTCACAGAGAGTAGTTCGCCTTCAGAGATGTTCTCACATCTATTGACAATGCGCTGACGGATCTATTCAGGCGTTGTCGGTGAATCACCATGACATATACTCTTTCTTTTGAAATTCAAATGTTCAAATGTTTGTTAAGCTTATGGGACTTAACTACGGGGTCATCAGTCCCTGAACTTACAAACTACTTATGAACTACCTTATACTAAGGACGGCACAAATATCCATGCCCGAAGGGGCATTAGAACCTCCGACCGTAGTGGCCGTGCAGACCGTGACTGGAGCGACTCAGTCCCCTCGGCCACCGCGGCCGGCACTCTTCCTTTTCCCCCACAGAAAGAAATCAGGGTATGTAAGAGCCGGTGAACGTACGAGCCATGGTATGGTGCTTCTACGACTAATCTACCTGTCATTAAATATTCCATTTAACACCGCTTCAACTGCATGCGATCCATGAGCCGGAAATCCACCTTGTGAAAGGTACATCGCCATTCTGCCATGCAATAGACCATTTTGTAGTAAAATCGGTAGAACATTATGTAAGAAATCAGCCTACATTGCACCATTTAGATTGCCATCGATAAAATAATAGGCCGGAAGGTATCAGATAGATTTTATAATGGTAAGACATAGGTACCGGAACCAGGTTATAAACTGCAGGACGTACCCAGGGGCAGATATAGACTCTGACCATAACTTGTTAGTCATGAACTGTAGGCTGAAGCTGAAAAAACTGCAGAAAGGTAGGAAAATAAAGAGATGGGACTTAGATAAATTGAAGGAAAGTGAAGTTCTGGAGAATTTCAGAGGGAGATTTAGGCAACAATTTACAGAAACAGGGGGAAATAAAACAGTAGAAGAGTAATGGGTAGCATTGAGAGATGAAATAGTGAAGGCAGCAGAGGACAAAATAGGTAGAAAGGCAAGACCTACAAAAAATCCTTGGATATCACAGGAAATATTAAATTTAATTGATGAAAGGAGAAGATATAAAAATGCAATAAATGAAACAGGCAAAATGGAGTACAGACGGCTAAGAAATGAAATTGACAGGAAGTGCAAAATGGCTAAGCAGGAGTGGCTAGAAGCCAAATGCAAATCTGTAGAAGAATGTATAGCAAGGGGAAAAGTAGATACTGCCTACAGGAAAATAAAAGAAACATTTGGGGAAAAGAAAAGCAACTGTACGAATATCAAGAACTCAGATGGAAAACCAGTTCTCAGGGAAAGCTGAAAGGTGGAAAGAGTATATAGAGCAGCTCTACAAAGGAAATGAACTGAGAGACGATGTTGTAGGAAGGGAAGAGGAAGTAGATCAAGATGAAATACGAGATACTATACTGAGGGATGAATTTGACAGAGCACTGAAAGACCTAGGTCGGAACAAGGCCCCAGGAGTAGATGACATACCCTCATAGCTACTAAAGTCTCTGAGAGAGCCAGCCATGACAAAACTATTTGAACTGGTGTGTAGGATGCATGAGACAGGCAAAATGCCCTCAGACTTTAAGAAAAATGTAATAATCCCTATTCCAAAGAAATCAGGCGCAGACAGGTGTGAAAATTACAGAACCATCAGTTTGATAAGTCATGGTTGCAAAATTTTAATACGAATTATCTACAGGAGAATGGAAAAGCTGGTAGAAGCTGACCTCGGGGAAAATCAGTTTGGATTCATGAGGAACATAGGAACCCGGGAAGCAATACTCACTTTACGTCTTATCTTAGAAGATAGATTAAGGAAAGGCAAACCTACATTTTTAGCTTTTGTAGATTTGGAGAAAGCATTTGACAATGTTGACTGGAATACACTCTTTCAAATACTGAAGTCATCAGGGGTAAAATACAGGGAAAGGAGAGTTATTTACAACTTGTACAAAAGCCAGACCGCAGTTATTAGACTCGAAGGGCATGAAAGGGAAGCATCAGTTGGGAAGGAAGTAAGACAGGGTTGTAGCCTTTCTCCGATGTTATTCAATTTGTACATCGATCAGGCGGTGAAGGAAAGCAAGGAAAAATTTTGAGTAGGGATTAAACTTCAGGGGGAAGAAATAAAAACATTGTGTTTTGCTGACGACATTGTAATTCTGTCGGAGACAGCAAAGGACCTGGAAGAGCAGTTGAATGGAGTGGACAGCGTGTTGAAGAGAGCGTATAAAATGAAC
The DNA here is from genome assembly GCA_026315105.1 of Locusta migratoria. Lineage (NCBI taxonomy): Eukaryota > Metazoa > Arthropoda > Insecta > Orthoptera > Acrididae > Locusta > Locusta migratoria. The sequence continues at coordinate 809,502,532 of CM048744.1, read as the reverse complement.
ATTAACAAGAGCAAAACAAAAATAATGGAATGCGGTCTTAGAAAATCAGGCGATGCTGAAGGAATTAGATTAGGTAACGACACAATGTAGGTGGTAGATGAGTTTTGTTACTTGGGTAGTAAAATAACATGCGATGGTCGCAGTACAGAGGATAGAAAATGCAGAATGGCAATGGGAAGAAAAGCATTTTTGAAAAAGAGAAATCTGCTAACATCGAATATTAATTTAAGTGTAAGGAAGTCTTTTCTGAAGGCATTTGTGTGGAGTGTTGCCTTGTACGGGAGTGAAACATGGACGATAAGCAATGCGGACAGGAAGAGAATAGAGGCTTTCGAAATGTGGTGCTACAGAAGAATGCTGAAGATTAGGTGGGTAGATCGCATAACTAATGAAGAGGTACTGAACAGAATTGGTGAGAAAAGGAATTTTTGGCATACCCTGACTAAAAGAAGGGATCGCTTGGTAGGACACATTCTTAGACATCGGGGGAATCGTAAATTTAGCACTGGAGGGAAGTGTGTGGGGTAAAAATGCAGAGGGAGACCAAGAGACGCGTATAGTAAGCAGATTCAAGTGGATGTGGGCTGCCGTTCTTATGAGGAGATGAAACGGCTTGCTCAGGATAGAGTAGGGTGGAGAGCTGCATCAAACCAGTCTCCGGACTGAAAACCATAACAACAACAACAAAATAATAGGGGCAAATTATTTCCTCCTATAATGCCGCACCATACATTAACCCGCCAAAGTCGCTAATGTTCACTTGTCGTAGCCATCGTGGATTTTCCGTTGCGTAATCATCGTTTGTTGCAGGTCGTGGTTGATGTTTCACTTGTGTCTAAACACTTCCTGTCTCTTTAAATAACGTAACTATCCGACGAAAGGTCCGGACACTTGGATGATGTCTTCCAGGACAACGATCAACATACAAAGCACAGACCCGTCAGGCATTTTGATCAGAATAGCCCTACATAAATACCATATCGACCTTTTCTGCAATTGGCAAACAGTCCACTTTAACATGAGTAATGTATCACGAAGCAAATACCGTCCGCACTGGCGAAATGTTACGCGATACCACGTACTTATACGTTTGTGCCTATTACATCGTCATCCATCAGAAAGTGAAAAAAGTGTTCCAAATAAAACATTCATATTTATTTACGTACTAGACGTATATGTAATAAAAAAGGGGGTACCTATTTAAATAAAGTGCAGTTGATATTCGTTGGACCTATGGCAGCGCCATCTAGCGGGCTAACCATAGCGCCTTCTGTTTGGCCCCTTTAAGCTAGAAAAGTTTTGTTCTTTGTAGTTTTTTTCGTTTGATGCTTATTTCGTGAGATATATGGCCCGGTCACTATCAATGGACCACCCTGTATATCGCTGCTGCAATACGATAGGAAAACAGCGTACATTTTCGTTGCTTTTGTTTACGCTAATTACATTAACGCGAAGGACTCCTGAATTTCATGTTTTCCAATAAATTTTAATTCAGAAGCCACACACATCTGCTTAATGAAGTAATTTTATCTGCTGCTTCATATTATGTTTAATGCCATGTGATTCAAAGAGGTTTATTAATTATTGACATTTATCGTGGTCTTCCGCGGTACCGAAAGGCTGACATATCGATTACTTCGCAGTGCGTCACATTTCAGTGTTTTCATGTATTATAGAAAGCAATTACCGCCGTCCGTATAGTTTAGAAAACAAACTAGAGGTCAGCTATATTTTCGTGAGAAGAAAATGCGAAATTTGACATCACTGAGAATGTGAAACATTTTAGATTCAAAGAATTGATGTAAAAGATAGTACAGCTACGAGCGACCATCAATCATAGCACACCAAGGTAAAGTCTGCTAAAAGTGTGACCGACGGGAATTTACGGTGACTGAGTGAAACGTCAACATGATCAACTGCTCAACGAGTTTATCAGGAAACGTTACGGTAGTGTGTTTTCGAGAGTTACAATACTGCTTTAATGTGGCACTCATGTGGAGAAAATATGCTAGAATTTTATCCATTGTGCTCACCATGGATTGGGAATAGTCCACGCATGTGTTTGCATTCGAAGTGTTTTGACTGTATATAATCCAAACCTTATTGTAGGTTGCGCCAGAATACAGTAAATTTAATTTATATTCAATGTCTGTGACAAGTAGGAAAAGTGAAGATGAAATTCATTAACAAAAAATTCTGGCTATGACGTCAAGGTGTTGCGTTGCTTCACAGCTAATGTACTGCTTCATTGCACAATTCAAGTAGAACACATTTGTTAGAAATTTCTCCATTGTGCCTATCTACCAACTTTAGAGTATCTTGTGATTATCGTGGATTCAGTAGTATAATTCTTTTCCTTTCAACCATATCTCTGGTTCTACTGATCATAAGTGTATATGATAAAGGAAGACCAAGAGATGAATATCATAAAAAGCTGGCAGGTGGTAGGTTCTAGGTTACAGTAGTTATTTGGAGAGGCAGTGGTTTACGAGTATGGTGGGATAGCTGCCTCCAACCAGTCTTGGGACAGACGACCACGAAAATTACATAGGTCTACTCGAGGAGTCAGTATGTTCAGAATATGTGTGCATAAATTCTGCTGCAACTATACATTCCTTTGATGTACAAATCTCATTGTTTTGATTCAGTACCGTTGTACTGTGAGTAAAGACAAACAATATCGGATAGAAAGCTTTTGCTCTCTCATTGTTCGTGCGGTAACAAATCGTTACTATATTCACGTAGCCGTATTTTACGGTTACAGTTACGCAGTCTGCTTCGGGACGCGTACTTGGTAGTGTCTGCACTGCTACCGCTGATTCTGGCCACTGCGCCCTCAAATTCTAGGAAATTTCTCGAACTGATGTACGGCAGGTTTCAACGTTAACATCAACAAACGTTATATCGCTGTAATTGTTTGCTCAGGAACTAACGAATGCTGTTATAAATAGTAAGCGGTTCCAACACCAAAACGTACTTGCTTCAATATCTCAGTTGATACCGGATGCTAAAATCGTTTTCCCAAACAAAAATATGTGTGCTCTGCCCCTCGACGCTAATATATATATATATGCTTTCCTAATCAAGTATTTTCATTCAACTTGCCAACCCTTATTGCACCATTGGTGGTAGAATTCAAAACATCCCGAAACACATTTTTTTTTAATTCTAACAGTGGTTCCAAATCCAAATTTTCGCATTTCTAGCATCAAAATAGTTTAGTAGTACCCTTAAAAGATATTCCCTTATTTCACCCGCTTAATGCTTGAATTTCCAAGAATATTGAAAAAAGTATTTTTTTTTTAATTCCAATCAAAAATCTAAATCTCTTGCTTCAAAATTGCCTGAATAGCAACGTATTTTCAAAAAAAACGTTCATCCCTAGATTTACCCCCTTAGGGAGGGAAATATCGAAAAATCGGTGATGTCTACAGTGTAAGATAAACACCGTCTACAAATTCAAGTTTCTATCGTCTGTAGAATCACGTTTCAGCGCCGTTTTCTGTCTTTTAGAAACGGATAAAGAACGCGAAATTTCTTTCTTACGCTTTGACATCTTTCTTGGTAATTTCACTTTTCAAACTGCAATATGCACTTATTTTTGTTTTATTCGTACGGTTGTTGCAGAAAAACAACTGAGGAATGTGCATCAGGTATCGCTGTATATAACCTCTTCGCTATTACAGTGTCAAAAGTCATCGCTGGTCTTCAGTCCGAATCTTATATAAGTTGAGGACTTTCAATCATTATATCTTCCACCCTCTTACAGCTATCGACACGGAACAGCTATAGTGTACAACGGGAGACTTTGCACTACAACAACACAGAAAGATCGTTGGTCTCCTTTGTGTCGTTTTTGCTAAAGAGCAAAATTCACCCTCCCCCCCGCCTTATCGTTATCAACCGTCCGCCACCATAGTGCACAATGGGAGACTGATATCTACTACCACATACGAACACCATTCGTTTGCGATGTGAGTGAAATAAGCAGAAACACCTAAATATATATATATATATATATATATATATATATATATATATATATATATATATATATCCTAGTAGATCTGTACCATCACGGAAACGACCAGTGAAAGCGTACCATAAACTGAGAAATACACATCCACTAGTGAAGGTGTACCATCACTGGTCCCAGTTAGTGGATGTGTACAGGTGTAGGTACAAATTGGGCGCAGCCCACGGCAGGTTCGTTTTACACGTAATTGGAGGAGGGGCTGGAGAAGTAACGAACTGGTTTCGTTGCACTGCTGAAGTAGTCCAGCAGTGCTTTCGTCACCACCGTAGGCTTGGCAACACTGCAGCACTCTGTGAAGTTCTACGAACATCTTAAAGTGGAACGGAAGAAGCCGAATTATAAGAATGTGTTTAGGACAATGAAAAGTATGAGTCACCAGCAAGGTTAAAACAGTAAAGTCTGAACGAAATTAGTACAGTAACAACTACAAGTTTCTGAAGAGGTATGAAGTTCTCGAGGTTGATGGACTAACGAAATTATACAACCTGTTGGTGAAGAAGGCAAGACTGAATACTGTTTATGATGAAGAATTGCATGATAGTATGCATGACGCTCATATAAAGATGGGTCACTGTAGACGCGACTGAATGATAAAATTCTTGAAGTCAAAGTATCATAACATAACATATAGAGACGTCCAGCTTTATCTCAGTTTATGTGAACCTTGTTTAGAAAAACAAAAAGGTCGGAAGAAAGAGATTGTAGTGAATCCCATCCTATTCAAAGATCTAAATTCCAATTTTTTATATGTTTAAGATACCGTTAATTGTCCAAAATCTGAAGTTTATAGATCTAATACTTTGCTCAGTTCAAAATTTCGCGATAACCCATTTTTACGTAAACTACCAATGATATTTCCTTGAAATTTTACACGTGCGAGTTAGTCCCAGGCCTGGTATATTTTGCTAAGTTTAGTTTTTAGAATATGTGAGTTGTTTAATTTTGTGTGAGAACAGATGGAGCTCAGCGCACAATAGCTGCTCCTTTCATGTCGATGGGCGAGGGGAAGGGGAAGCATCGAGGAGGCTGCAGCTGCCGCTGTATGCTGTACAGCAGCGCTCGTTGTATGGCAGCCGTGGTCCACGCGCCCTGCTTCTTGGCAGTAAATGTATACCTTGCCTAGCGATGGTGGACAATCCCTAGTGAATGTGTATTGCTAAGGCCAAACTGGAAGCAATAATCCACATTCACTAGAGGAGCCAGTGAAGGTGCACCATCAGTAGTGAATGCATACCTTCAATGGAACTTGCACATTCATTGTATGATGACGCAAACTTACAACGATTCGAAGTGCACGGCAATAAAAGCAAAAATGTCCCACAGTAAATATGGGTCGGCAAAGACATGGTTACAAGCCGCCAATATACATCGTCCTAGTTTGTACACATTAGTTGGAAATTTAAGCCTTACTACTACGATTTACATTATATTTAGTTGACTTTTACTGATTTTATTTTAAACATCGTCCTAGTACACCGTTAAGACTGCTTCAACTGCATGCGAGCCATGTGCCGGACATCCATCATGTTGAAAGTGCATCGCAATTCTTTCATGCAGTGAAACATGTTGTAAAATCGGTAGAACATTACGTAAGAAGTCAGCATACATCGCACCATTGAGATTGTCAATTATCCTTCGTCCCATAATGCTGCACCATACATTAACCCGCCAAGGTCGCTGATGTTCCACCTATTGCAACCTTCGTGATTTCTCCTTTTAAAATAGTGCGTTACCTCTATTTGTGAATGACGCCTCGTCACTCAACAGAATGCGTAAAAAAAACCACTGTCATAATCCAGTAATTTATTTTTTTCCCAGGGGCAAAACTGCACGGACATTCAAAGTCTTCACCTTGCAAATCCTGGTGCATAGAAATTCGGTATGGGTGAAATTCATGTTGATGTAGAATTCTCAACACTGCCTTTTTTGAGATTCCCGATTCTCTCTCAGTTTGTCTGCTGCTGATGTGCAGATTAGCCGCAATTGCAGCTAAAACACTTACTTCGGCATTATCGTTTGTTACAGGTCATGGGTGACGTTTCACTTGTGGCTGAACCCTTCCTCTCCGGATACTTGGATGAAGTCTACCAGGATAACGATCAATATACATAGCACAGGCCAGTTGGGCATTTTGATCAGAATAGCCATACATAAATACCATATTGACCTTTTCTGAGATTGGCAAACGCTTCATTTTAACATGAGTAATGTATCACGAAGCAAATACCGACCGTAGTGTCGAAATGTTACGCGATACCACATACTTAAACGTTTGTGTTTATTACAGCGGCATCTATCACAAAGCGAAAAAAGTTTGTCAAATAAAACATTCATATTTATTTAAGTACTAGACAAATATGTAATAAAAATGGGGGTACCTATTTTAAAAAAATGCAGTTGATAACCGTTTGACGTATGGCAGCACCATCTAGCGGGACAACCATAGCGATGTCTGCTTTCCCCATTCAAGATATAAAAGTTCTTTTTAGTTTTTTCGTTTGATGCTTATTTCGTGAGATACTTGACCCGGTCACTATCAATGGACAACCCTGTATAAAAAAGCAAAGGCGGGGGATATACAAGGTACATAGAAAACGCAGCCATTCTGGCTCCTGGCGAGAAGAACACTCCCTTTGCGCGCCTTGACGTCACGGAGAGGACGCTGCAGTATTATGCATTGAGCAGGACAGAAATCGCGCTGTACATCCAAGAAAAGTAATTTGTTTGGAGGCAGACATGAGCAAGGGTCACTGTAATTGTGCCGTGGCATAATACACTAATACTGTTAAAACGACGACATACGTCATTTATCACGTTTTCTCCCAAGGATTAGCACCTGCAATGTGATTGGCTTGTTCGATGCAAGCGCGAGGACAAAGTGAATGTGAAAACTGCACGTGTGTGTTCAGCTCATTTTAAGCACGAGGATTATGAACGGAATGTGAGAAATTAGCTTCAAGAAAGAAGTTATTACCAACAGCAATCCCCTTCATAAACATTCCGAAATGCCATGGAAAAGAAATTATTGACAGTGGGGATGCATATAAAAAGGTAAAAAGTCAGCACATACATAACACTTAAACCTTTCAGCCCTCATTTTTTGTTTAATCGTCGTATGCTGTATTATTAAGTATTTATTTGAATAAATTGTACCCAAATATAATTTTACACATATAGTTTGAAAATTATAGTGTGTACTACAAATACCACATCAAGGCACAAATGAAGTAAATACTTACAAGTTGGCACTTTTTCTGTATTGTCTTATTTTTATTTCAGTATATTAACTGTATTTGTGAATAAAATAGTGCCAATAAAAAATAAATATACCGTACATCAACGGTAGTACAGTGACTGAGTGCCAGACTACAAATCCAAAGGACGCGGGTTCGATCCCCGCCAGGTCTTAGGATATCTATGTGTCACTTTCCACTTCTTTCACAACAGGCAAGAGTTGATGATGTGAAAAATATCGAGTAGATCCGTGGTTCGGAATCCACGTTAAACTGTAGGTCCCCCAATTGAGACGGAACATTTTCCGTCTCAGTTTGAGTTCGCGCCTAATACTTCGCGTTTGCCTTCCGCCGGTCCTTGCTGTTCTGCTTGTGCGCTTCCGCGGCTCCTATTTGGTGGCGGCGCGGGGCTTAGCCGAGTTTGCGGGTACTACGCGACCGGCAACTTGTTTGACCTTACCACCGCCCAGGAGGTTTTCACGTGGAGCAGCATTATGTCGGGCCACGGAAGACGGTGAGCTCCGATGAGGCTGGTCCGGAAGCTATGAGGGAGGAAGGAGGAAAAGGTCTCGGTTGCTACGTGCCTCCCAGCTGGCCAGCAAAGTTTTCCCACGTTTTATTAAGGACGTCAGCGACCGCATCGGTAAAATTTTGACGAATCGGAACGTTGCAGTTATTTACAAACCTACTCGGAAAACACGGATCACATGAAATCGATAAAGGATGCTCGCAAACTGCTGGAAAAAGCAGGAATTTATAGGATTCCGTGTATCTGTGGAGACGTACACGTGGGTACCACAAAAAGAACAGTCATAAAACGACTAGATGAGCACAAAGGGAACTGTAGAAGGGGAGAGATTGACAGATCAACTATTGCTGAACATGTTTTTCAAACAGGGGACCATCTTATTCAATTTGATAAGACTCAGGTTGTAGCACCCACAAATGGATACCACTAAAGACTGTACAGAGAGGCATTCAGACATTCAAAAGTGCTACGATACCCCTTGAGAATGTCCTCCGCAGTCGGGGACGAAACGTTGGGTTTCCATAATACATCTACAATACCATGGCATAATAGCCCGGAAATTTTTAGTAATTTTGACTATTCTGGCCGTGAATGTTTACCTTTTATAATGAAGAAATGTTCCTTAAAGAGGACTGCATCGCCGTCTGGTAAACGGCAGTAGACTCAGACTACATTAACAAATGCATCTTCATCAAACGAATGAATTATCTTTCATCTTAATTATAATTTATTCAATCTTAGTGTGTACAAAACCTATGGTACCGCTTGTTTCGACTTGTACAAATGAGTATCAAACGTAATCTAAAGTCATATGAACGAGTAACACGCCACAGAGTCAGTAATGCGACGTATTTACCGTATAAGCACACAGCTGCGTTGCGCTAGAGTCCTCGTCGTGATGTCAGGGCCCTCCAGCCAATATCACAGAGTAACATATACAGAGGAGAAGCCCCCCTAAACCACTGTCCTACGCTCCCCTCGTAGTTCCGTAAGATGCTAGCAGGTGTCAGGCGGTTCCCTGGCTTAGGGTGCCTCTCGCACGTGAGAGGGTAGCGTGGAGGGGAAGCTGAGGGGAGAGCCTGTGCCGCCTGCCACGAGACCATGGCTGTGTCCGGCTTGCTGCCGTTTGAGGGGAGGTGGTGGTGGGGACAGCTGCTACCTGCCGCCTGCTCTGGCCAGTTTAAAGAGCTTCTTCTGACTGCAGAGACATCATGGGACATCATACGGAACTGCTGGAAACCCTCCCTCCCCGCACCCCTGAGCGTAGGACTGGGCCCTTACTGAGGTTTCCCGTCTGTATATATTTATCTGTGCCAATACCAAGCGTTTTGGGCGGAGTGCCCCCCCCCTCCCCTCACCCACCTGGGGGATATACACTACTGGCCATTAAAATTGTTACACCAGGAAGAAATGCACATGATAAATGAGTATTCATTGGACAAATATATTATACTAGAACTGACATGTGATTACATTTTCACGCAATTTTGGTGCATACCCAGAACTACCACTCTGGCCGTAATAACGGCCTTGATAGGCATGGGCATTGAGTCAGAAAGAGTTTGGATGGCGTGTATAGGTACAGATGCCCATGCAGCTTCAACACGATACCACACTTCATCAAGAGTAGTGACTGGCGTATTGTGACGAGCCAGCTGCTCGACCACCATTGACCAGACGTTTTCAGTTGGTGAGATATCTGGAGAATGTGCTGGTCAGGGCAGCAGTCGAACATTTTTCGTATCCAGAAAGGCCCGTACATGGCCTGCAACATGCGGTCGTACATTATCCTGCTGAAATGTAGCGTTTCGCAGGGATCGAATAAATGCTAGAGCCATGGGTCGTAACACATCTGAAATGTAACGGCCACTGTTCAAAGAGCCGTAGATGCAAACAAAAGGTGACCGAGAGTTGTAACCAGTGGCATCACATACCATCTCGCTGGGTGGCGATGACGAATACACGTTCAACGCGATGTCGCCAAACACGGATGCGGCCATCATGATGCTGTAAACAGAACCTGAATTCATCCGAAAAAATGAAGTTTTGCCTTTCGTGCACCCAGGTTCGTCGTTGCGTACACCATCGCAGGCGCTCCCGTCTGTGATGCAGCGTCTCCTGGACGATAGTCCAAGCTGCTGCAAACGTTGTCGAACTGTTCGTGCTGATGGTTGTCTTGCAAACGTCCCCATCTGTTCACTCAGGGATCGAGACGTGGCTGCACGATGGCCATACGGATAAGATGACTGTCATCTCGACTGCTAGTGATACGAGGCCGTTGGGATCCAGCACGGCGTTCTGTATTGCCCTCCTAATCGCACCGATTCCATATTTTTCTAACAGTCATTGGATCCCGGTCAACGCGAGCAGCATGTCGCTATAAGATAAACCGCAATCCTTTATCAAAGTCGGAAACGTGATGGTACGCATTTCTCCTCCTTACATGAGGAATCAGAAGAACGTTTCACCAGGCAACGCCGGTCAGCTACTGATTATGTAAGAGAAATCGGTTGGAAACTTGTCAGCACGTTGTATGTGTCGACACCGGCACTAACCTTGTGTGCATGCTCCGAAAAGTTAGTCATTTGCGTATCACCCATTTTCTTCCTGTCGGTTAAATTTCGCGTCTGTAGCACGTCGTCTTCGTGGTGTAGCAATGTTATATCCCCCCGGCCCCAATATTGCTATGGCTCCCCCTGATTTGATTGATTTGATTTGATTTTTCCAGGGAAGCCAAAACAGTCTTGGTCCAGCCCGCCACTGCCCGCACCGAAACTAAGTTTATTGTGCGGTATCGCTCCCTGTATATCTAGTAAAGCCAACCAATGGCCTTGAACAGTGCAAGGAGTCCCTTTACCAGTTCTTTATTAGACACAATTTCTTTGGGTCAGGTTGTCCCAAATGTTCTGTGCCTTTTACTCTCCAATGCAATGCATTCGAAGATCAGACGTGATGCAGTTTCATCACCGTTATCACAGATCCTACATTTAGGGTCCTCTTCTGTTATTTCCATTGTATGTAGGTGTTTTTTGAAATTCCCATGGCCTGTCAGCAATCCAACCATGAGTCTAATCTCTCTCCTACATGGCTTTGGCATCATTACCTTGCCATGTTTTTGTTGATGGACTTTGGTCCAATATTCTACGTGCTGTCTTCTGAGCCAGTTACGTAGCTCCAATTTTATCATTGCCTTGGTGATTATTGGGACAGGTTCCGGTCCAATAAATGGAGACTCTGCCGCCATCCTGGCTAATCTGTCGGCATGTTCGTTGCCACTGATCCGTGAGTGGCCAGGGACCCACAATAGGTTTCCTCTTTGCTTTCCCCTATCTCCACCAGAACCCTGTGACATTCTGCAACAATTTTAGACCTTTTTGGAGGAGCTGCCAGTGATCTCAGGGCTGCCTGGCCGTCTGAATAGATATAGATGCTACGATCTTTGTAGCATATACGCAAATTCTCCTCCACACATGCCCTGATGGCAGTGATTTCAGCCTGGAATACTGAGGCCAGTTTCCCCAGAGAGATGACGCCTTCCAGTCTTGGCTGCACCCTGTACACCACGGCCCCAACGCCTTGGTCTGATTTCGACCCGTCAGTGAACCAGACACTATCCCCCGTACGGTGTCGAACTATTTTCTTCCACTTCTCCTTACTTCCAATTGTTATACTGAAAGGCTTGTTGAAGCAGTATGGGGCTATAATATAGTCGGCTGGCTTTTCCCCAACCTTTCCTATATTTACCTCACTCACTATTTTAGTGTGTGATTCTGGATACCCCAAAGAGTTCCAGTTTTTACCAGTTTTGAGTCTGTAGGCACCAGCTGCTGCCTCCATCTTGACCCAAAAGTGTAATGGGGACATATCCAGCACGGTTTCCATCCCAGCAGTTGGTGTGCTGCTAATTCCACCTGTTATGGCTAAGCAGGCTAGTCTCTGCACCTTACCAAGCTCCTTAGCAGCAACCTGCTGTTCTACCTTCTTCCACCACACGACCACCCCATAGGTGATTCTGGGTCTAATCACCGTGGTGTATATCCAGTGCATACCCTTGGGGCTCAGGCCCCAATTTTTGCCACAAGCTCTCCTGGTACTTACTAAAGCACCTTTCGCCTTGGAGCAAATATTCCTAATGTGAGGGGTCCATGTCAGTTTCTCATCTAGGGTCACCCCTAGCTTCATTGAAAAGCTTTAAATTCCAACTTGAGTGTTGGATATGTTTCCTTGTGAATGGTAGAACAACAGTCTTCTTAGGACTAACCCCCAGATCCTGTTTTCTGCACCAATCTTGCACAATGTCCAAAGCACCATGTGCCATATTCTTCACTGTGTCAGCAAATTTGCCAAGTATTACTATGAAAAGATCATCAGCGCATCCTTGGCAAAAGTACTGCCTAGAGTATAATTCTCCAATGAGATCATTCACCACTAGATTCCACAATAATGGGGAAAGAACTCCTCCTTGCGGGCAAACCCTAGTGGTGTTGATTACCATTTTTTCATTCATCATGGTAGCCTCTACCTTCCACTGAGCATGGCCCTAGTCCACCTACATATACTGGTCCCTAGGTCATGCACCTCTGCTGCCCTAACCATGGAATCGAAGGTCGTGTTGCTAAAAGCCCCCTCAATGTCCAGGAAGATACAGAGGGCTATTTCTTGAAAGTGTAGTTCTTTCTCCACCTTCCCAAAAAGTTGGTGGAGAGCTGCCTCACATGATTTACCTGGCTGATATGCATGTTGGTTTGAATGTAGAGGAGCCCTACTTAACCTCCTTTCTCCAACATGCACATTAACCAGCTTTTCCAATGTCTTAAGAATGAAGGAGGACAGGCTGATTGGTCTCATATCCTTGGCCTTGGTATGATCAATTCTCCCTGGCTTTGGAATGAAGACAACCTTCACTGCCCTCCAGCCATTGGGAATGATTCCTGCTGCTAGGCTAACCCTGAATAACCTTCATAGGAATCTAATAAGATTTTCTCCCGCTTGTTGCAGGAGAGCTGGAAAGATTCCATCGGGGCCAGGTGACTTGAACGGTTGAAATGTTCCCACCGCCCATCGGACCTTACTGAAATCGACACACTCCTTGGCCAGATCCCAGTCCTCTTTGCGAATACCTGAGAACCGTTGTCTCTCAGGAATCGCATTCTGGTCTGTGTTATCCCCCAGAGTATATTGAGGAAAGTGAGTCTTGAGCAGTTCCAGCGTTTCATGTGCTGTCTTTGTATAATCCCCATCCTCCTTCCTCAATGTTCCTCCTGGATTAGTTGGTACTGTATTGAGGATTTTATGAAGTCTCGCTTGAGCAGCCGTGCCCTCCACTTCCTCACAGAATACCTTCCAGGATGCCTCCTTTGCCCGTCTGATGGCAAGGTTGTAATTGACAAGGGCCTCACGATACTTTGCCCATTGTCCTTTGCACCTCGCAAGGTTAAACAGTCTTCGTACCTGTTTCCTTTGCATTTCCAGGTTATTATTCCACCAAGGCACACTCCTATTTGTGCACTTGTTAGTGATTGAGCAGTTGTCCTGGTATGGGGTCACTATAGCAGAGGTTACGGCCTCTGCTACTTCCTCAAACTCTGCTGGATTCCTTATCGAAGTTTTAATTTCCGATAGGCTGAAGTCAAGGTCTCTCCTATATGTCTCCCAGGGATTCCTATAGGCCATGGTCTGTCTGGTTCCCATTTCAACCTTGAATTTAATATACATGTGATCTGATGAGGATGGCTCCAGGACCACATGCCACTGTTTGACGTAACTTCCCATCATCATGGAACCAAAAGTTATGTCAATTACTTCTTCCCTTCTACTATTCCTGAATGTAGGTTCATCACCCCTATTCAGGATCTCCAAGTTGTTAGATAGGAGAAATTCAAGAAGATGCTCACCTCTACTGTTGGTGTCCTTGCTGCCCCACGATAGATTGTGGGCATTGGCATCACATCCCACCAACAGTTCGTCACCTTGCTGATGGCAGGCTTCTGTCAGTCTTCTCACTTCCAAAGGAGGGGGAGAGCTGTCTTCGTAAGGAAGGTATGCTGAGGCCAAAACAATTTCCCTCTTGATACCTTCCTCACGTTGCTGCATCCTGATGGTCACCAAGTCCCTGGAACAAAAATCCATCATTGGTATGATGGTATTTCTAACATAAATGCATGTTCTGAAGCTTTTCAAATTTCTGGCATAAATCAGCTTACCTCCAGCACCACTGAGGCTCGATACACCTCCTATGTATAACTAGGGTTCTTGTATCAGGGCTACGTCCACCTCCTGTCTCCCCAGGCGACGGCTCAGGGCAGCAGTGGCCCCTTTACTGTGCTGCAGGTTTATCTGCAGCACTTCCAGTCCCCATCTTGCTGCCATTATTGCCTCTAAGGTCTTTGATTACCCTGATGGTGACCTGCGAGAACCCTAAAAACAGTTTCAGGCCTTGCTCTCGCATTGCCTTCAGGGACTTCTCTCTGACCTCCACCACCAGGGTTCGTCCTTCCGGAACGACCTTTTGGTTAATTACCCTCCAATCCTCTGCCGAGACTTTTGGGTTCTGGACCCTTATTTTCTCGAACAGAGTCTTTAGAGGGACATCCTTAAGGATCTTTGGTACCCATATTGATATCTTTGCGGTCTTCAGGAGTTTGGTTGCTGTCTTGACCAGCAGCTTCGCGTCCTCCCACGGGGACATCATGGCAACCTTGTCCTTAAGCCATTCTGCTGAGTGCTTCCCCTCACAGACAAAAATGAGGGCACCGCGATCTAGATAGACCCTCCTGAATTTGGATCCTGGACCAGCGTCCCTCCCAATCTCTTCAAAGAGGGCCATCTGCACGAGCTACTCCTGCTGCGAGGTGATGCTCACAGTGGGTATCCTTCTAAAGACCGAGACTGCAGTACTATAGGTCTGTTTCCCTATTTCCTGCCTCAGCCTTTTAGGATCACGCTTGTCCAGAGAGGAGGGAGTTTTAGATTCCTCCCTAACCGTCTTGCCACCTGTCTTTGACGTCGAGAGGGTCTGTGTATTCCCTTTGACCTGAGGCAGTTTCTTTTTGGAGGTCTTGGGCTCAAGCCCTTTTGATTCCCTCCACTTATGCTTAGGAAGTCATTCTTTTCCTTCCTTTTGCTTCTGTTCCTTGAGAAGTTTCCTCCTCTGAGCCCCAGACAAGGCCTTAATCCTAATCTGGTCCAACTTCTCTGTTACAGTTCCCACTTCTTGCTCAGGTCTAGACCCTGATTCAGAAGTAGGAGTGCACTCCATCGGTCCTGATCCCGATGTCTGAGTATCTGAGGTCTCAGATTGCCCCTCAGATTCTTTTAAAATATTTTCTTTCTCTGTGTTCATCTTAGTCCTACGAGATTTGGGGATTTATATGGTCCACACCACGATAACCCCACGTGGTGCAAGGCTACTTACTCAGGGAGGTCGCCCGGTATCCCTGAGGCTCCATTCGAGACACATCCACCCATGTGCCATGCACCCCTCGGCACAGAACGCATCACACCTTGGGTTGGGAAAGGAATTGGGAAAGGACTGGGAGAGGATAAGGAAGACGGGACGTTGTGGGACACGCTTGGTCTGATCCATCAGCTGAGGCCTTTCCGGCAGTAGGTGTCCCCCGGAGAGGATGGCTCCCCCTACACTAATTGTCCGTGTTTTGCTGGTGAATGAGTGACTACGATGTCTTCGGAGGGGTCACTACCCGAGTGTTAGAAAGAAGCACATTCAGTAACACAGTCAAACATATGAAACGATTACAAGCTGGAAAAGACGTAAGACGATTCGGGGAACTTGAAAAGAAGATCAAAATTAACAGGCCAGTGAATGAATGCAAGAGTACTTTAGACAGTGAAAACTTCAGTTAAATAAGAGGAAATGAAATTGTAACGTGATCCTAAGTGGTCAATTCGCAAATTAAAAATAGATAAATAATAAAAAACACAGGAAAGAAAACAAGAGGAAGAAATATTGGTCACTGTGCACCGAAACCGTACAGAAACCTTGCTGCAAGGGTTTTAATTTACCCTTTTTTTACCTGCGGCGATTCCTCTAAATTGTCAGCGGGCGCTACCTCGCCGCATTCCAGCCGTGACTAATTACGTGCGGAAAGCCAGGTGACGCGGCGGAAGCCGGAGATTACCGCCAGGGAGCGCCGACACGGGGAGTGGGACGGGGCGACGGCGGGGAGTGGAACGTTTCGCCCTCCGGTCAGGCGCCGGCCGGGAATCCTTATTATGTGAATAGCGATGGCTCTCAAAGGGCGCACAATGCGGCCGCAGACAATGGCGGCGTGGCCGGCGCCACTGTGGCGCCCGCGGCCGCCCACCACCCCCACCGCCCGCCTTTGTGCTTTTGTGCCGAAGTCACGCCTGCACACAGCGACTGCCGACGTGAAAGCATCTTATTAGGGCCCGGATGTCCGCACTGGCCGGGCCTCCGTGTACCGCGCGGAGACACACTCCGGCCGCTATCGAGACGGTCGCGACAAGCAGGCGTCACAACACTGTGCTGCTCCATTCCGAAACTTTACTCACACCGACTCCTCCGCCTGTAGGGGCCGTCATTGAACTGTGGACTCGAGAGTATTTCCTACATTACAGCATTGCCGTTTCAAAGGTTAGTAGCCGGCCGCTGTGGCCGAGGGGACTGAGGCGCTCCAGTCACTTTTTTCACGGCCACTACGGTTGGGGGCTCGAATCCCCCCTCGGGCATGGATATTTCTGCCGTTGTAGTTCGTAAGTAGTTGATAAGTATATATATATATATATATATATATATATGTGTGTGGCGTCTGTTCCGAGAGAACAGACGTCACTTCTGATCCTGCAGTTGTTATTATTTAATATTCATAGAATATATGACATCAACTGCGATTGGGCAAAGCTGAAACCTGGGTCTCCTGCTTTCTAGGCAGTTGTACTGACCCCTACACCACTGGTGACACAGTGATCACCGCACCTGCAAGGACTACCTAAGCACGCCTCCCGTCAGATACAAATTCCCAGCTTCGCCCTGCCCACATTTTCAGCTTTGCCCAATCGCAGTTGATGTCATATATTCTATGAATATTAAATTATAACAACTGCAGGATCAGAAGTGACGTCTGTTCTCTCGGAACAGACGCCATATATATATATATATATATATATATATATATATATATATATATATATAATATGCCGGTGACGGGCAATAATCCTATCGATAGTGGGGAAGGGTGGGCAAAGTTTGAAGCCCTTACTCTTACGGGAATCAGTTCATAACTACGAGTTTGAGTACTGTGGGCAGGGCGAAGCTGGGAATTTGTATCTGACGGGAGGCGTGCTTAGGTAGTCCTTGCAGGTGCGGTGATCACTGTGTCCCCAGTGGTGTAGAGGTCAGCGCAACTACCTAGAAAGCAGGAGAACAGGGTTCGAATCCCGGCTGGGTACACATTTTTAGCTTTTCCCAATCGCATTTGATGTCATATATTCTATGAATATTAGTTCATAAGTAGTTTGTAAGTTTAGGGACTGATGACCCCGTATTTAAGTCCCATAAGCTATACAAAAAAGGTTAGTAAAATTTTGGAAAATAAAATTGGCTCTCTCAAGGGTCAGTCAAAAAATAATGGACTACTCCACCACGCCAAGCTGAAGAACAGATGAATGCCTCCTCCTTCTGCAACTATAGTGGCTGTAACGGAAACAAGCCAAGCAGGAATGACCGCACGGTCTGAGGCTCCATGTCACAAATTGTGCGACAGCTCCAATGGGCTTTTTCATGTACACTCATTAAGTGCCTGGCAGAGGATTCATCGAACCACCTTTATACTATTTAATTCTCATTCCATTTTCCAATAGCACGCGGTAAGAAACAACACCTGAATCTCTCCGATCGAGCTCTGATTTCTCGTATTTCATTCTCATCATCTTTTCTACCTAAGTGGCTGTCAACAATATATTTTCGCATTCGGAGGAAAATGTTGGCGTTTGGAGTTTCGTAAGTAGCTCACGCCGCAGCAATAGGAGCCGTTGTTTTCTACATTCACATACATTCTCCGCAATTCACCGTAAGGTGCGTGGCGGGGGGTACACTGTTCCACTATTAGGCATTTGCTTTCCTATTCCACTCCCAAATGGGACGAGGAAAAAAAGAATGCCTATATGCCTCCGTACGAGCTCTAATTTCTCTTATCTTGTTTTTGTGATCTTTACGTGAAATATAAGTAGGCGGCAGCAAGATCGTACTACACTCAGCTTCAAATTCCGGCCCTCTAAATTTACTTAACAGAAATTCATGAAAAGAACGTCGTCTTTCTTCCAGCGATCCCCAATTGAGTTGTCGGAGCCTTTCCGTGACACTCGTGCATTGGTCGAACCTACCGGTAACAAATCTAGCTGCTCGCCTCTGAACCGCCTCTATGTCTTCCTTGAAACTGATCTGCTGCGGGTCCCAAACACTTGAGCAATACTCAAGACGTGGTCGTACAAGCGTTTTACACGCGGTCTCCTTTACAGGTGAAGTACATCTTCCCAAAATTCTCCCAATAAACCGAAGTCGTCCGTCCGCCTTACTCACAACTGTCCTTACATGTTCGTTCCATTTCATATCGCTCTGCAATGTTACGCCTAGATATTTGAACGATGTATCGTTTCCGTCTCCCCTGTATTGTGACAGTACAAAAAGAGCTGCCCTTCTATACACTCTTTCAGTGTCCTCCTTCAAACCCACCTGATAAAGATCCAAAGTTCGGCAGCAATATTCCTAAGAAGGACGGACAAGCGTGGTGTATGCAGTCTCTTTAGTAGCTCTGTTGCATATTTTAAGTGTTCTGCCAATAAAACTCAGTCTCTGGTTTGCTTCTCCTACGACATTATCTACGTGTTATTTCCAGTTTAAATCTAATGTATTAGTAATTCAACTGTGGACTCGAGGTTATTTCCTACATTAAAGCACTGACGTTTCAAAGGTTAATAAAGTTTTGGAAAATAAAATTGGCTCTCCCAAGTTTCAGTCGAGAAAATAATGGACTACTCCACAACGCCAAGCTGAAGAAAAGATGACTGTCTCCTCCTCCTGTAACTATAGTGGCCGTAACGGAAACAAGCAAAGCAGCAATGACCGCACGGCCTGAGGCGCCAGGTCACAAATTGTGCGACCGCTCCAAGGGGCTGTTTCATATACATATTCATGGGATACATTAGAGCTGCATGTCCTCAGGAAAAGTAATGGCTGTAGTTTCCCCCTGCGTTTAGCCGTTCGCAGTAACTTGGCAAAGCCACATTAGCTGATGTTACAAGGCCAGCTCAGTCAATCATCCAGACTGTTGCCCCTGTAACTACTGAAAACGCTATTGCCTTTCTTCAGGAACCACACGTTTGTCTGGCCTCTCCACAGATACCCCTCCGCTGTGGTTGCACCTATGGTACGGCTATCTGTATCGTTGAGGCACGCAAGCCACCCCACCAAGATAATGTCTGTGGTTCATGGGGGTGGACACAAACATCTAGGACTCGTAAAGGGTAGGGAGTACATAACATTTTGAATAGGAACCCATGTCCGGAAACGTTTCAGTTCCACGAAGGTTTCAATTCAGATGATTCTCTCATCCACTCCTACACGAGGAATGAAATTAGGTGTGAACCGGTACAACTGCAGCAATCAATTTGAAAATAATTATGAATCGTTTCGTTATTACTTACGAATTTTCATTACAATTTACACCTTATGGTTTATATTAGTCGACAGCAACAAGAACCCAGTATGTACCACACCAACAACAACGTACTGATGCATTACAACAGCGGATCGATGCGGCGACCACCAACGTCGTTACACGCATTGTACCTCCGAAGCATGTTCTGGTACACTCTCTCCATACCAGTCTCTGGTTTGTTTTTCCTACGACATTATCTACGTGTTATTTCCAGTTTAAGTCTGATGTATTAGTAATTCCTAGGAATTTAGTGAGGTTTACGGCCTTTACTTTTGATTTATTTATCTTGTAAACAAAGTTTAATGGATTTCTTTTCGTACTCAAGTGGATGACTTCACACTTCTCATTATTTAAAGTCAATTTCCAAAATTTAGACAAAACCCGTTTCTGATTTAGATCTTTCTGCATTTGGTTTTGATTTTCAGATGACTTTAATAGGCGGTAAATGACGGCGTCATCTGCAAACAACCTGAGAGAGCTGCTCAGATTTTATCCCAAACCGTTTATGTATATAAGTAACAGAGCACCAATAACACTACCCTGTGGAATGCTGGATGATTTTAGTCGATGCCTTATCATCGATTACTACAAACTGTGTCCTCTCTGATAGAAAATCCCCTGTCCAGTCGCAAATTTGTGGCGATATATGATAACCATGCAATTTGATTGAAAGCCGTTTGTGAGGTACGGTGTCAAAATGCCTCCAAAACCGTATCCGACGATTGTGTGTTTGAAGGCAGATGTGAGTCTCATCTGTGAATAGCAAATGATGCCAATTATGACTTAGTCCATTGAGCATGCTTTTGGGGCCTATCTGTACCGTGCTACATGGTGTGTGGCTTTCAAAGCTTGGTATCCCCATGGGCGTTGGGAATGAAGCTGCCTGTCACATAGCCTATTACGTACAGTTTGAGTCGAATCATGGTATCCTGTGGCTGTACGAATATCGTTGACTAGGTGCCCCAGGATTTTTATCTCTTTGGCGACAAAGAGGCACTTCTTTGGATTGAGGCGGAGTCCTGCAGACTGTACATATTTCAACACAGTTGACAGGCAACTCATATGTTCTTCAAATGTTTTTGAGAAAACGACAATGTCATCTAAATAGAGAAGACACGTCGTACACTTAAGGAGTCGAGTCAAGTTGTCCATCATGCGTTCGATTGTGGTCGGAGCATTACATAATCCTAATGGCATTACTTTGAATTCATAGAGGCCGTCAGGTGTAATAAAAGCCGTCTTCTCCCTGTCGGCCGGCCGCGGTGGCCGAGGTGACTGAGGCGCTCCAGTCACGGTCAGTACGGCCACTACGGTCGGGGGTTCGAATCCCCCCTCGGGCATGGATATTTGTGCCGTCCTAGTTCGTATGTAGTTCATAAGTAGTTTGTAAGTTTAGGGACTGATGACCCCGTAGTTAAGTCCCATAAGCTTAACAAACATTTGAATTTGAATTTGAATTCTCCCTGTCGGTTTCGTCAACCTCGATTTGCCAGTAACCTATCTGCATGTCCATAGGTGAGATGTATATAGCCACTCTCAAACAGTCTAAGGCGTTGTCGGCAGTGGGAAGACATCTTTCTTTGTGATTTTGTTCAGCCGCCGATAGTCGACACAGAATCGCCACGTGCCATCCTTCTTCTTCACGAGTACCACCGGAGGCGACGAAGGATTCTCCGAAGGTTGAGTAATGTCATCGTGCAACATCTGCTCCACTTTGTCATGAATTATCCGTCTTTCAGCTGGCGACACTCTATACGAACGCTGGCTAATTGGCGGATGATCCCCAGTATTGATCGTGGGCCGTTTCGTCTGACTTTTCCCCTGCTGAGGGGTGAATGCACCCGAAAATTGACGTAGTATAGCTAACACTCGCTGGCGTTATTCCTTTGTGAGTCCGCGCCCTATTGGCAGTTCCACATTTGTTTCCTCCAGCGTGCTGTCTGTACTAACAGCAGATCATGGGTCTTCGTTGATGAAGTTGAGCTCACCATCCTGGATTGGTTCAGCTGTCCCGATACACATTCCTTTGGGGATAAGTTGCGACTGCTCGTGACAATTAGTGATCCAAATCTCTCCTCTATCACCAATAATGCTTATGATAGCCGCTGGTATGTAAATTTCTTTGGTGAGCTGATAAACGTTTTACTATCAACAAGCACGTCACAGTTTAATCGCGGGGATCGGCGGGATCGTCACATTGTTAACGGCAAATAACTTCGCAGAAAATTCTGTATTACAACAAATTCTTCAATTTGCAGCTCAGATCTTCCACAGTCAATGATAGCTTGGAATGCCTGAAGGAATTCCCATCCCAGGATAACATTGTGACTACATTCTGTTAACACGACAAATTCAAACGGCTGCGTCCTGTTGTTGATGGTTATTCTTGCGACACAAGTTCCTTCTGACTGGATGTACTTTCCATTCGCGAACTTCATCCCCAGTTGCTCCCGTATCACAGAACATTGTCTTCTTTATTAATTATCCGACAATACAGAGAAAGACGCTCCTGAATTAACAAGTGCCCGGACAGGTTGGCCGTAGATTATGACGTCGATGAGATTTCCCGACATCTTAGCGACTGTCGTCCATGGAGGATTTTCATCTGCGGCGGCCTCACCTCCGTAGATGGTCGCTTCGCTTAGTTTTCTGGGCGCGGCGATTAGGGGAGCGGCTGGTACCTCTGTACGGCGACGGTGAACGGCTGCGGCGCGTCGGGGAGCGACATCGTCTAGGGTACGGCGATGAGCTTCTTCCCATAGGTCGACTGAACTCATCAGCAGGTGACTGCCTTGGATAGAACTGCTCCGACGGCTGACGTATTGCGGCAAAATAATCATCGAATACTCGCCTCCTCTCTCTGGAGTAGCGTACGACATGTCCAGGGCGTCCACAGTGGAAACACAGTGGTGTGTTGTCTTCTGTCCTCTAGACGTCTGTTTTTCTGCGGGGCGTCATAGTTGCCGGGGTAGTTGGTTGTGCCCGCGTCGGCCGGTTCATGGACTGGCTTTTAGCGGTTGCAGCGTAAGTCATAGCAGGGCGACGCCATTCTTCACGACAGGTGCGAATGGCGGGGCAGACAGGAGCTATTGCCTGATGTACCTCTTCCTCAGCGCCATTGGGGCCCTCATCACTTACAGGGCTTACATCCATGGCCATGATCTGATGCTCGCTCAGTCTAATAGTCCCGGCTGCCATAAATTGTTGTAATTCTTCTCTCACAATTTGTCGTATGAAGGAAGCGAAGTCGCCGGCCGCTGTGGCCGAGGAGACTGAGGCGCTTCAGTCACGGTCTGCACGGCCACTACGGTCGGGGGTTCGAATCCCCCCCTCGGGCATGGATATTTGTGCCGTCTTAGTTCGTAAGTAGTTCATAAGCAGTTTGTAAGTTTAGGGACTGATGACCACGTAGTTACGTCCCATAAGCTTTACAAACATTTGAACATTTTGAAGCGAAGTCATGCTGGTCTTCCACAACAGCCATAGGGACTACATTGGGGAGTCTGTCATACTTCTTTCGTCCAACCCTCCTTTGTTGCATCTCTTCAATACGCTGGCACCACTTCATGAACTCTTCCGTCGTAGCGACGTCTTTTATCAGAAAGGCTTGGTAAATGTCTTCTGCAAACCCTTCGTCAGGTGCGTGATTTTGTCGGCCTCAGTAATATTCGTATTGACTATGTTACACACGGCCAAAACATTCTGTGTGTATGACTGTCGGCTCACCATGTCGTTGGGCCCGGTTCCTCAGTTGTTCTTCCGCCGAGCGATTTTGTCGCTGGCGGTCACCAAACGACTTCTTGAATTCCGTTTGGAACGTTTCCCAGTCATTCAGCTCCTCTTCTTTGTTTCCGAACCATTTCTGGGCTGTTCCGCCCTGGTAAAAATAAACGTTGGCCAAGTCTTTGCGACTCGGTCGAACCCTTTTTAGCCATTTTTTGGGGTCCTGTCCAGCGTCTCCAGAGAACACCGACGGGTGTCTGATGTGTAGCTGGCTTCGTGTCCATCGTTCCTCTGATAATACGGACTTTCGGAAGGATGTACTCCGTATATCCCTTGTATTCCGGTTCTAGCCCGTGTAAGCGATGGCTATTACGTTGCCTAATCGGAGCCATGATGCAGCTGTTGCACAGGATACCCGGCGCCTCCACCAAACAATTTAGCGTTGAAATGGAAGCAGGCTTTACTTCGAAGACAACTGAACACAGCACTTATGCTGAAAGCAGGTTTATTACGAACTTAACATACACGAAGCACTAAGTGCCTCTCGGATAGAGTGCTCTGCTATTTATACACAGATAGAATGTGTCAGAAATTAGAAGAACAGTTAACATAAGAAACAAGTAGAATTTACAAGTGAACATAAGAAAGATGTAGAACACTCTGGAATTGGTAATTACTAAGAAATAAATTTTTGTCGGTGGGCGGGATTGAACCGGCGATCTTCGGCACCATATTCGGTGACACTATTCCCTGCGCCACGCCGGCAGTCGATTTACGTGGTGTCTCGCGGCGATATCATTATTCAGTAGGGTGCACACCACTCAGGGTTCCTCCTAGATTAAATCCGGTCATCAGCTGCTGTGTTAGACTTGGACCGGCCAGAGCAAGGCAAGTCGGCTCCTGTGACTCTCTGCCTCCTTCACGTCCGAAAAACATGTTTGGGTTCACACCTTCGAAACTGACCTTCTAGGCTTGACAGAGCCACAGTCAACATAATATGATCGGAACTGATAGGTTATGTTACCCTCTTCCAGAAGTGTTGATAATGACCTCTTAGCAAATATTTATATTAAGATAAGGAACATAAAGGGTGTCGCACGGATCAAATTTGTATTCCTTCTCTACAAAATAAATAAATAAATAAAATAGCAGAGTGTATTTTATTGACAGCTGTGTTATACATGATATTAAACACGATGCATGTTCGTAAATCTGCAGCATGTTTAATCAATATTTACCCACTAATATCACATTCTTATGTATATGTAAAAGTTTACATCTGGCACTTGGAATGACAGAAGCGCTCCTAGCGGAGAAAGACTCAAACACAGTGGCTATCGCTCCGAGAGGAGAGAAATGGCATGAAAGAAACGGTTGCCTACTATAGTCCCAAGTGCCAGATGTAAACTTTTACGAATACTTTAATAAATATAGTGATCCGATCGCTACCAAACTCCACAGGATAAGCCGCTTGTTTATCTGAAAATTTTCAGAAGATTTCGTAAAAGCTGCACCAGGCGTCTTGGAGTCCATGATGAACATATGTACACACTTATACACATCCATTTTGATGGATGTAGATCGATACGAAGATTGTTTAGATGAGAAGCAATAAAGACTGTCTGTGCACAGTACTAAGAAATACGCTCTGATCAAATGACCACGTTGCGAACTTGACGTTAAAACCTAACCTTCCGTCTTGCATTAAAGAAGTACGTCTTTCAATTATTGATTTATTTTCCTTCTAGAGTTATAGGTTTCACCTTCAGTCAAAAAAATCTCTTCTATTTATTTATGTACGTTTTTAATCCAAAAATATAAAACATAGTGCGCATATATGGTAGTGAAATGTATCTCAGCTACATTTCTTTCAATACATGCTCTCATGTATTATATTTGTAGATCTTCGTCCATACATTTTAACATACTATTACTCCTTACATATCTAAATTGTAATTTGACAGCGGTATAGAAAAGACTTGTCTGTAATGCGTGTATTATCCACCCTTCCGTTTAAGTAAAGTTCTCTTGCATTAATTGATGTGTAAGACAGTATAATATGAGTGTTGTAACTTAAATAGTGGCAACACTGATGTGGAGACGCTACGAAATGGAATAAACTATTGTCGCTGACAGCACACATTGTTTAGACACCTACCTTACCTCCGAGCAAATGGACTCGGGCAATATTTTACGACGCGATTCCATCCGTCAGCTTTGACCCATGACGTCATCAACATGTCGGAAGCTACAGATCACTTTTTAAACACAAAATATTAATATATAACCTGTTATGTTTGTAAACAAACCGTCGTCTTTAAATCAGCCACCACATAATGACTCACACCTTCTACAAACACGCCCGCACCTCAAAAACATCGTGGTACGATGACGTCAGGGGTTAAAGCTGATGGGCGGAAACGCGTCCTATAAATGACCCTGGACCTGCTCATCCAATGCCACCGGCGTGGGCACAATGGAAGGAAACACTGGCACTTGTGAGCAAGCGGTCTAACTTAACAGTGTCACGTTGGCCACATCGTACGAGTCAAAACTGAAACGCCAATCCAACACTCCTCAACGGCAGACTGTCCTGGAACAGTATTACTGTTCGTTTTTGGAATGTCACCTGCGACCAACTATGCGATAGAAACGGCAACGCTTTCCGTTGCATTATTTTACACGAAACTGCGTGGGCGCATACAGCGCAAGCTGTGGTTGCTCTGTTCGATAGATGGGACTGGGAAGTACTGTACCATCCACCATACTCCACAGACTTGAGTCCTTATGACTTTGATTCGACTCCAAATGTGAAGAAACTACTTCGTGGCATTCGCTTTAGAACTGTTCCAGACATTCGCACCACCAACTGATCCAGCTCTGCTGACGGTATACTACGCATTCCACATCGCTGGCAATGGGATCTACACAACGCTGGTGACTCCTTTGATGGACAGTAACAGATGCAAACATGAAACGCTTTTGTATCCGTTGTGAATAAATAGTTGCCACTATTAAAGTTCCAACGTTCGTACATAAACTGTAATTAATATTTTCATTATTATCTTATTATTCATAATTTAAGAATTGTATTAAAACATATACCACATACACAGTGGTTAAGCCACAGTCACAAGAGATAGGAAACCTTTTATTCAAATAAAGTAACCAGTTTCGATTATCTTTGTCATCATTCTCAGACGTAAGAATATCACAAATTGCAAGAAACTAAGCATAAAATGAAATATAATGTGGCCCTCAACTTTCTGCTATATTCACAGCATATAGTATAAAACCATATGTGGCGATATTTTATTCCATACCATACAGCAGCAGAGCAAGCTGGATTGGTGAAATAGATGGTACTGTATTGCTGTGCTGCCTTATTCGTATAATATAGCATGCACAGACAAGACTTTCTGTAAAATCAAAAGGATACAATAGGTAACATATGGTAGATGTCATAATGACAACTACAATGTCTTCATTAAATAAAGGTATCTTACCGGAATCTTGAAATGTACAGGATCAATTCAAATGAATCTATAACACAATATGAATAGTATATGTACTGTGTTCTAAACCCAAGTTGTCATGTAGTATATGTGTACCCATTGGGAGCTGTAAATGAACTAAACGGAATGTCATGTCTACAGTTGTCTGTTTATAAAGCCACAATTCGGGGAAGACTTTAAAGACGTGACAAATTATAACAACCAGAAGGCGACATTAGTCGAAATCTTTTAAACACAAATGAAGACCTAGTATAAAATCTTCATGGGCAGGTCTTAAATGTGATATATACTACAACATTGGGGCTGAGTCAACATAAGTGGTGAAATATCTTATAATAGTATTAAGATACAATGAACAAAATATGAAACAAAGTCAGAAAAGTGTTATAATTAAATAAGTATAGACTAGAAACAAGCTGTATGTTAAACGGCCAGTTACATATGTCATACATTGCTCAGCACCTACAATGCTGCCGTTGAGTAAGTTTAATTGATGGAACAACAAACAATATGATTATAAAAATAGTAACATGTACTCCAATATATATATATATATATATATATATATATATATATATATATATATATAGGTGTGGGTAAGTAAAGGTTACCAGAGGATAATATGAAAGCCAGTTTTATGAAACATATTCCTCTTAAATTACCCAATTTCCAGTTTGTTCAATTTTTGATTACAGTCGTTAATACAGGTTAGACGAATACGACTATATATTCTCATCAAAAACAGTAAAGAAGTTTTTATATTTAAATTCAATCTATTCATTTCAAATTTTGTCAGGCTTCTTTTTATAGAAACTATATATATTAATATTTTCCAATAGGTCCCACTTATGGCACTTATTTATCTTGTGTAAAATATCCATATTATGCCTGATGTCATCTAGTGCGTGTTTACTATTTTAAATGCAATCCAAAAGCAGAATTCTTTTGTCTGTTCATGTGTTCCCTAAACGAAGTTTTAAAATTTCTTCCTGTCCCATCCGTATAAATAGAATCACAGTCAGAGCATTTATATTTATACACCCCTGAGCTAGCAAACCCGTAGGCACTACTATTAACATTGTGTCTTAATCTATGTTTTAATAAGTTATGTCTCGAAAGCTACTTGCCTATAAATTTTTACTGATATTTAACCTCTGTATGTCATTAATACATAAGAGTTGTTTACTTCCTTATTTGGCCTTTTAATATATATTTTTTTCTATTTTCAAATATTCCTTTATTTTTCTTATATACTTTATCTACAAAACATTCTTCATAACCATTCTCAGAATCAAACTGTTTCTTTTTTTTTTTTTTTTAATTTGCAATTCTTTTTTAATGTGCTTCTTGTGTTGGTGTTCAATAACCTATATGTTGTGGAATTAAAGAAACTCTTTATACATATACTTGGGTGACAGGATGATTCATTAAAAACAACAATTGTTACTTGGCTTCCTGAATATACTAAACGTGTAGGAACCTCCTAATTTTTAATGTTTATGTCTAAAAATAAAAATGTATTATCTCTCTCAAGTTCTAAAGTAAAATTGAATATTTTTATGCATTACATTAAGTTTATTTTTGATTTAATCAATTTAACTTCCTCAGTGTCTTCAATCATAAATATATCATCAACATATCTTGTATAATAGACTATTTTCTGGGTTATTTCTTTATATTGACCATAAAAGGAATTCTCAGAATGATTAACAAAAATATCTGCAAGTGTTCCTCCTAAACTATTACCCATTTCCAAACCTTCCATTTGATGGTATATCTCCAAATTAAACTTTAAGTAATTAAAATGCAACGGCATTTGAAAGAGTTCAGTTATTTCAAAAATTTCACCTGGTGTTGCTTTTCTTAAATGTTACGAGGTTTTCTCTTATTATCGCAATTGTTTCCATGATGTGTATATTGGTGTATAAATTAGTTATATCTAATGAGGCAAGGCAAGAATGTTGTGGGCCATGAACATTGTTTAAGAAGTGTATCAGTGCAAAACTGTTTTTTATGTTGACCAGATGTTCCATAGTATACAATTATTTTAACTTTTTATTTAATATTTTATTTAATTCATAATTTGGGAATGTCATGTCCTTTACAATTGGCCTAATACTTTCATTAATTTTATGTGTCTTAATCTGAGACCTTAGCTTGTGAAGTAACACATTCATCATTTTAATGTATTTCTTTTCTCTGTCAGTAAAGAGAAGTACTGTCTACTTTCTTTTTAAGTGTTGCATGAAATCTGTTTGTAGGATCTTAATTAACTTCTATGATATTGTTCTCCTCTGGATGGCCTGGCTACAGTTACTAGAAAAATTAAATTTTTACATAATTTATTCACATAATATATTCAGTTTATGCATAGTTTCCTGCAATTAGTCATATTCTTACGTCTGATAATGATGACAAACATCATTCAAACTAGTTATGTTATTTGAATAAAAAGATTTCTATTTCTTGTGACTATGGCTTTATCATTATGTATGAAAAACCAATTTGTCACACTCCTAAACAACTATGTCGAATAAAATTATTATTCATTGTTGTTATATTTTATCGATTAATATTTATCTGGATCAACAAAAATCAATGAAAACTAAAGTGAATCATTTTGGGCTTGATATTATCGAATTTATATAGTGTTTATGTAATTCATATAGGGCATAGTGTTTTAGCAGCTGCATAAGCTGAGTGAATACTTCTTATGCACGTATTGCTCATTTTATTAAATGAAACTGATTTTGTTTTAACTTATTTATCACTTGTGTATCAAATAATTTTTCATTTCCACAAGGTTCGCAAGTTTCCATTTGAAATCGTTTTAATCTGCTGCCCTCAAACGAATTTGTATTTATTTACGAAACGCTCAAAGCATCTTTTTTTTTCTCTCACCTTTCACGGCGTGTAGTCACAGGCAACAGTTGTGAGAAAACAGGTAGACAGCAGTTCAACTTTTCTTTAGCCTGGAAAAAAACTTCTCTCTTCAGGCAGGTTTTCCTCGTCGCGCTTTAAAAGAACTGAGCCGTTGGAGATGAAAATCTTGTGCTCCACTGCAGCCAAAGACGTAAAATGAATATATAAGAATTTTATTTAGAAGCTTATGAAATATTTACCTCAGCGAGTTGTCACTAAAGAGATATGCCTAAAGGATCACCGATATACAGTACATCAGATTATGTGAAATGGTTCCTCTTTTCTTTTCTTTTTTTTCTATTTTTTTCCTAGAACGCTGTCGTCACTGAAAATTTAAAAGGCTGTAATTAGGATTGATAATTACAAAATGTGATTAGGAACAAAATTAATTTCACATGAGAGTGCATTTAAATGGAAACAAATAGCATTCTACTTAATGCCAGATTGACTTCCTTGTTTATCCTTCTTTTCTAGCGGACGATAGTCTACTTGATGCAACGCTCCTTTTGCAATTTATGGCTGCACAATGCTATCCGTGTGATCAGAGAAACGGAATCCTGACTAATATCATTAATGTATTAGTGAGATGGTTAATGAGAAGCCATTAGGCGTAACGAAATAGTTCTTACCCAAATTATAAGTACAAAATTGAGCTATACAACCAAGCACCATCGGCGCTGAGACACTGACTTAGGTGGAACAGTGATTAGAAAGCTGGACTCTCATTTCGGAGGACAATGGTTCCAGAACAGCTATTCGGGTTTAGGATTTTCGTGATTTCCTTAAATCTCTTAAGCGAAATGAAAGGATGATTCTTTTGAAATGGCATGGTCGATTTCATTGCTCCTAAAAGCATCAAAAAAATAATTCGAGCAGTCCACACTATCGACGGACGTATGATTGAAATAATGTGTAAATTAAGACGACAGAAGTTACTCTGGTACCTAATGGGACAGAAATTGAATATTTTAAGCTGAACTTCAAATTTAATATAATTCTATTCTAACCTCTAAATGTAATCTAGAAGAACCATTCTCATGAACGCACCCTCGCTCATTTAATTCTGACCCATTTTAATATTCATATTTGACGACACATTGCAACGCTCCTGCCGGTTTGTGAAGCTTTGCAGCCGCTTACTGTACAATTAGCAATATACAATAACTCGCAACAATAATAGTAACAGCACCGACACGCTACTACAAGCCCACGCCTACAGAATTGTGCTTCTCAGAGAGGATTTAAATTTCACCGCATGTTATTCTAATAGCTGAAAGCATCGGAGGCAACCTTCGTTTCACAAAGATATATAGTACCAAGAGATAGTGTTGAAACCGCAAGGAATCATCAAGTTTTTACTTTAAGAGCAAAACAGCACTATTTGTTTTAATTACGGTCGCCAGTCCCTATGGACAATAATTAAATATTTGATTTATAGTCTGAATGACAAGCAGTAAGAAACAATACTTCTTTAGTAATCTGATAAAACGCATTGGGGAAACTGACTTTAAAATCAACACTGCTTGAAACTCACATTCGTAGATGTTAGACGGCATGACAGCAATCTACACTTGAAGTAAGTTACTAGGTAAAATTGAAACTTCATTAATCCGTTTACTGTTGAATCTTATACTACAGCAGCTTACGACAATTGTAAATAATAAGCTTTCTCTTTCATTAGAAAAAAATGAACCAAAATATTAAACTGATAGATATTTCGTTTATTCCTATTCCAAAACAAAGCAAATTAACTTCAGAACACTCACTATTCTATCTTAATTTTGTAAAATTAATGTAACAGAAAATCTTTTAAGAAACCAAGTTCAAACATATGTTAAGCACTAGTAATTTTACCGTTTCATTTTTATAAGGATTTTGCTGAACACTGATTTACTTGCATGGTAATAATAATATTTCAGTAGTGCAAGGTTTTATTTTAAAAGCAAACATGCTTTTATAATGAGGTACCTGAATACGATAAGCTCTCTTTCAATTAACTCAAACAACTATGTACTTCAATATTGCAATCAAGAAACTATATGACTCTATTAAGTAAGTCCTTTGATAAAGGTTCAGTAAACACTTTCAGAATGCAACAATATCTGAAAAAAGTTTGAACTTGGTGGAGGTGAAATTGATATTAGCCTACACTTTACGTTAATCTCCACTATATGATTATGTAACAAAAATCACTATAACTTTCTGCACTCTATAAAAATTAAAATGTTATTATTCCATTGCGTCACTCGGAATATTTCATTTTAAATAAGGAAAGGACCCTATATAGGATAGTGGTATAAGACAATAAGAGGTTAAAATCTCTGTTTACAGTTTACGAAGTTCATTATTCAAAATTTCACAAATGTGAGGTTCAGGCTGTTAATACAATTCTAAAAAACAGTGTACTTTGCCTGTGGTGGAAGATTGGCGCTGCAGTGCAGTTAGTTGTGGCGTAATATATTCCATTACTGGCACTTGAAGCATATGACCGAAGGTAGTCTCTTCTTAGCGTTGAAATAATTTCGGTAATATGCCATATTCTCCATCCGAGGCCATTTTAGTGCTCTTCTTAAAAGTATAGCCCCAAGTAAATAGCCACAAGACACAAGCACTGTTCACTCATCAGCGTCCAAACTACGTCTCTCTAGCAACTAACTTATTCGCCGTACAAACCGGCCATCTGGCGCGCTTTTTCCACTTATCGCTTCCAGGTCATCAATATCCTTTGAAGCGGGATTGCCCCAATCTTTTAGATACGAATATTATTTACCAAAAGCCCTAAGCCAGAACCACTGCAATGTTATTAATTCACAAAATATTTAACATAGTAAATAGTACCAAGACAACAACGTTTATACATACTTTACATTAGTAGCTTACAAATTTTCAATAGCGTAACGCTCATACCCAAAGATAAGAAGTTTACAGATACGTACATATCAAACTAAATCGATATCATGCCATACAGATATTACTAAAAAATTATACATCAGAAAATAGGCATAAAAATTTAATTATAGTGTTACAACATCCATCTCCTTTCACAATTGAAATTTATCTGTGCAGTGGTTCATCTGAAATCGCAAAGAAAGTTTGTATCTACGCTGTTACAATCTCTAATTCACTTGAAGTATATACATCTTTAATGGCCGAACTCTTTGGTTGCTTTCACATACAACCCAAACGCTATATAAATTTCCAATATGGATGATTCACGTCTCTACTACTGATGCATAAGGTCCTATTTGCAACAGTCACATCACTAATAGTAACTCTTCTGACATTAGTGGCTTCACTACCGCGCAGACGCTAATAAACGTTCGTCCTAGTTCAAACCCATCTGCATCTTCATTACTGTAATGTCTGCTTCCTACCACGAACGCAATTCTAAAAGATATACAAACTGTGCGGCGTTGGGGCGTAAAAACGTAATGTGGTCGAGTGCAGTAAGACGTTAATCATCTGCGATCATTGAATATTCTTTAAAAAGTTTATTAGGCAGATTAAAGGGTGGAGTACTATTGCTGTTCTAATATGTGTTTGTGATTAGTTTTTGTTTCATTAATAACAAGTGTTCTTGAAAAGAAGAAAATAATAACCAGCAATATATTAAATAAACCTACGCACTTTTTATTGTGGAACATCTGTTTCGAAGCGTCAGTTATAATGAATTACAGCCCTACGAATTTGCTTCATTTGCAGAGAATGCAGTAAGCAGCAAAGCTTAATAAAGAACTACCCTCCACTTCGTTTAAGTTTCCTAC
Source organism: Locusta migratoria (assembly GCA_026315105.1). Classification (NCBI taxonomy): domain Eukaryota; kingdom Metazoa; phylum Arthropoda; class Insecta; order Orthoptera; family Acrididae; genus Locusta; species Locusta migratoria. The sequence continues at coordinate 809,469,114 of CM048744.1, read as the reverse complement.
TTTTGCAACAGTAAAAAGTACCGTATACTTTTTTTCATTAATTTTACGAAGTTAGAATTAGATTTAGGAGTACAAGATCCGGAAAATGCATAGGTCCATCCGTAAAGAACATTTCTGTATAAATTAAATATTGGGTGCACTTATAATTGTTTGCCCTCCTGAGAGACGTTAACTCTCAGCTTGCGTAACAAATGATTGTGGATCAATGTGCATAAAACGATAAGTGAGGACAACAGATGTAACCTGTAACCCTGAGGACGTTGAATAGCTTCTGGACCTTCTTGAAGAAAAGTTGGAGAAAATACTATGTAAGAATATTAAAATCTTTTAGGTGATTATAACTCCCAGCTGTAAATAGAACCGCAATTCAGGAAACAATTAAAACGTATCCTGTTTTTCAAGATTATTAACATAAATGGTACAAGACACGTCAGTTTATTTCACACTTTAAATCTGCAGATAATGTCAACATTCTACAAACGTACCATTATCTGGCATTTCAGGAAGAAAGTAATCTCATTCAGTTAATCAATAACTTCCATAACGGAATGAAGCTAAGATAGCTTTTTTTGCAGACATTTATATTTTTACTAACCATTTCAATGAACTGTCATCATCTTCAGATCAATTGTCTACAAAATATTTGTCATTGGCTTGCGTATGTTTGGAGTGGTGTCAAAATATTTATGGGCAAACTAGATGACCTAGTGAACTTCCTATCACTTACCTCTTTATACAAACCATATCAATTTAAATCATATGTATTTTAGACCCAGTAGCTTTATAAAGATATCATCAGATAGTCTAAGTATCGGCTCGATAGTGGGCAGAAAGAGTGGGCAAATCACGCACACATGTCCAGGATAATGTTCATGTCACATTCGTGGAAGATCAGGGAAAGTTTAAACGGTGAAAATACATGGAAACATTGCGAGGAAAATGTAGATTTTGCCCACTCTTTCCGCCTACTATTGAGCCGATACTTAGACTATGTGATGATGCCTTTACAAAGCTACTGTGTCTAAAATACATATGATTTAAATTGTGGTTTATACTCAGAGGTAAGTGATACGAAATTCACCGGGTCATCATGTCATTTAGTCGACCCGGCAATTCTTCGCAATTGTTAATATGTATGTACTCTTGCTTTGAACGTCATTATTTTTTTGCTTTTACGGGGAACAAGACAGAAGATTGGTTCAGAATCTAGGCACGATTTCATCAAAATAGAATCACGAAAAAAAGAAGAGGCATCGTAATTTTAAGTGTTTTCAGTAACCATCTGGTCTATCTGTTCATCTATTAGAAACCACTTATCTCCAAAAACTATTCAACGAATTCGCATGGGGTTTTCCCGGTAACATCGGCGTACCGTAGGGCAACATATAGACTTCGTTTCATAAAAACAGGATAACGGGAAAAATCCCAATTTAAAGATTTTTTAATAATTATTATTATTATTTTGTTTTCTGCGATCGTCATGTCTGTCATTTTTCTTTTTCCTTCATCACGTTAATCTCCAAAACTAATAGACGAATTTTCAGGAGGTTTTCACAGGAAACGTGAAGGTATAGTGCTGTTACATAACGCTTCATTTCACAAAATCAGAGAAGAGAAAGTAAGGATATCACAATTTAAAAATTTCTCTGAAAGCAATCGCATGTGTCTATTTGTAGAGAGTAATAACCAAAACTACTACATGAACACTCATGGAGCTTCACAACTAATTTTAGAATTGCTTGGAGCATAATGTAGGCTTCTTTTCGTCAAAATCGTACTTTGATGTTTTATGTGTAGTACGGCAAATATCTAAAAGTATTAAACGAACATTCATGGAGTATCACAGATGAACTGAGAATATCCTGGGAAAACATAAAGGCTTCATTTCATCAAAATCAGATCAGGAAAATAAAAGATATCGTAATTTGAAGTTTTAGGTGTATTTAATGCTTGGAAAGAACGGCGTAATGTAGCAAAGAACCAATAGAGGCGCTGTTAGTTTCGTAGTGCTCCAGAAAACTAACAGATAGCGTTACGGCTGTTAGTATGAAGTTTGGTGGCGATCGTATTATTGTAATGCTATTTTTTCTCTTTTTCTTTTCAAATTTACAATATATCAGAGAATCGTTTTCTTGGTTGTAGTGTTCTACGAAATATGATTCATCGCAATGAATATGAAATTGACACAATTCTCGCTGTGTTTAATCCATATTTATATACTGATTTCACAGTCCGACGTATACGTATAATTGCTGTGGAAGTCTCGCCCTTAGAGCGACAATAGCGTCTCTAGCGGAAAAAGAACCAACCGTAAGAATGATTGTCTTCAATGATATTCCTACATTATGGAATACTTATTAATTCTTATATTTCAGCTTTCCATGGCTCATTAAAATGTCAGGTGATATGAATGACCATCAAATAATGTTTAAAATTGCGAATATCACTGATGTAAGCTACATCGTGTTCATGAAGATATGCCCATTTCCAGTGGCGGACTAAGGCTGTCGGAGGCCAGGGAGGCGAAAAAACAAAATGAGGTCCCCCGTACACTTGTAAATACGTGTATTACTATAAAAAAGTAACTTTTGAGATTTGGAGGCCTCTCAGGAGGAGGGGCAGAGGAGAGTCTAAAAAAATAGCTTTCGAAATTTGAGGCCCCGAAACAAGACACTAAGGTTGCTAAAAATACTAAGAATAAATAAAAGTAAATTAAATTAAATTTAAAAAATGCTCTTTTTTTAGGCATTTGGAGGCCCCCAAAGACGAGAGACCCGGGGCGTTTCGTCCCCACTCCCCTCGGACGTACGGGTATTAAAAAAAGAAAAAAACTACAGACATTTTCATACGGTTTGCACAGGAAAATTAAGCTAAGATCAGTTCAACATGTAGGCATGATTTCATAAAAATCATATTAGGGGAAAAAATAAATCGTAATCGTGTTTACAGTAACCGTGTGTTCATGTGTTAGAAATCCCTAATCTCCTAAACTACTTCACGGATTTGCATGGAGTAACTTCGTTCAGTAACAAAATTCACTAAAAAAATTACACGTAGGCTTTGCTTGAAGTACGGATGACGTAGTACAGCAACAAGCGATAGAGGCGCCGTAGTGCACCAAAGAACTAATAGACGCCGCTGCTGCGTAATAAGTATGGCGTGGTACAGCAATGAAGCGTACGTCTGTGACAGAATTAAGCGACACGGTCTTATCTCTAAGAATACTAACACACGTTGAACTTAGTGTTACTGATTTCGCTTTGTGTATTACAAAAGTAACGACAAATCTTTGCCTCTTTCGGCACGTTTCATTTGTTTTTAAAACTAACTGTGGTTCAGAACCCTAAAAAGCGTGATACACACAGGCCCTTCTTTTACAACCGTATGAATATTAAAGAGGAAAGAGGTGCCCAATTGGATTCATATCATTACCTATACAAGATCGAAATGTATTTCATACCTCACAATAAGGCCCAAATGTCTTTGAATATTAGCAACGGAAACTGACATTTGAATATCAGAAATGGACGGGCATCGCCTACATGGTCTATCAAGTAGCTTATACTGATATCATTACAGATGGGCTAAGAAGACAGTGATGTTCATGATATCTGTGATAAGGTGCTGACCAAAAGAACAATCGCCTGTGGAAAGTGGAACTAAATCACAAACCTGAATAATTTGATGCGACCCGTGAATCTCGAAAAGAAGCAGACAAAACTTGCCGAAGGGCTACGCGATGATACGAGAAACCACCATTAGAACAGACCTGTTTAGATTCCCGGATAAACAATTCCAGAGACTTTTATTAGAAGCTCAAGTCTGAATGAAAATGGAAGCCTGATCAACAATGGAAATTGAATGATCGTTTCTCGTTACTTTGAAAAACCTACTTAATTCATAGAACCGAAAGAACTATTCTTTGCGTGCCACCCCATCAGACTCCCCATCTCACCTCGACTATATGAAGAGGAGATCACACAAATTATCAACAGCTTGAAGAATGATAAGATAGTTGGTGAAGATTTAATAATGGCGGATGTACTGAAGCTGGTGATTGATGTAGTAGATAAGCATCTTGAAGAGATCTGGAGAACTGGATATCAACTGAATGGGTATCGGCGCTAATCCAACCTTTACGTAGAAAATGTGTTAAAAAGTCAATAACTATAGGGGACAACTATCTGTTATAATTTTCTTTCCACAGCAGTTCGTAAAAATGTAGAAGCTCATCTTAAAAGTAGGCCACTGTACGTAATAAAAGCTTAATTCTGGAAGGAGGCATCCAGATAAGTATTTACTGTTATAAAAAAGCTTAATTTTAGCAGTAAAATTAGCAAACGGTCAGTGTGAACTACCGGCTACTCCCTGCTAAAAAAACCTCGTTCCCTGGCCCAAACGAAGAACTCACTTGGTTCAAATTATTCTAATAACAGGAAGTTAACGATACAGTGGCCAATATACGTAGCAGCTCACATGAAATTACACACAGGCATTAATAAACAAGCCACCACAATCAAAGTTATTTCATAAAGCTGGCTAAAGAAAAACATTTATGGCGCAACGGAACTTAAACGTAAGAAATAGAATCTGAGCTTGTTCTCAGCACTGGTGAAAACAATATTAAATAAAAAGGGAGAAGGTGCTCGAAAACTAAAATTTATAGGCATGTCAAAATTATACTGAACTTAACTTGTTTATTCAGGTTGAACGCAAGCAAAATAGGGAACCAATTTTGGTAATATAATAAAAAGCATCCCATGCTGACGGTGGCCAGCATCGCATTTCATAAATTACACGGAACGTAAAGCTACTGGGGGGGGGATTTACAAACAACACTCACTCGCAACAGCGAAACTCACCACGAGCAAACACACACGGCTATGTTACATGATCGCACTCCACTGAGGTTGAAGTGGTTAAAATCGGATTCATTACACAAAATCATGGCGGACTCTTAAGTTGCAATCTGAGAGGAAACTATCTAGGCACTGGTTTCATGAGAAGCGGCGTGAATTCAGGTGACTAGCTGCAAACCCCTGAAGTCGGAGTTCGGACCCACGTGGTCCCGATAACCGATAAAAATGTATAAATTCAATTTCTGAAAAAAAAGAAAATTAACTACGGCATGCAACCCATAGAACTGCGTAGAAGTTCATAAGTAAGCTACTGAAATGCAGAAACATGCGATTGGGAGCGTTCACAGAGACGAAAAACGTCCAGTCTCAAAACCCGGAAAAGTGAAATAATTACAAAGTCGGAAAAATAAAATAAAATCTACGACATGCAACCCATAGAAATGTTTAGAATTTCATAATCAAGCTATTGATGAGGTTGCACAAGGCTCAGAGAGAATTACTGATAAAGACTAAGTGCATACTACAAGTTCGTAGAAGAAACAGCAAAATTAAAATAGGAGGGGAGAGAAGATCACGAAATATTAGTGGAAATCAGAAGGTAAACGCATGGTTACTTGCCTGATGGGCATGAAAGAAACAATAGTGGAAGCTGAAGGCTTTGTTCTAAGAAGCAACCACGTGGAACACACGTAACTCATGGAAGGAAACGATAAGAAAGTTCTACATGCACTGTACAAAAATGAACATATCGTCTGTTAGAAATCGGGCCCCACAAAGCTAGAAAGAATTTACACAGAGTTAGTACACCGCTACATAATCACAAAAGGTATGAATATACCACGCTGTTATCAAACAGCAACTAGAATCACACACAACCATGTTTATCTGTTGGAAATCACTGGATTGAAAAACTAGGACTCATTTCCACGCACAATCGGAAGGAATAATCCAAAAAATGGATCTAAGTTCAAGAGTCTAAGTTGAACATGCTAGACATCGAATCGCTATCATCTACACAGGGACAAGAGAAGAACCAACCTTACCTCACCGTGATCCGAGCACAAAGTGACGATCGAGCGGCCAGGAGCCGCAGGAAAGCTACCGGAAGCTGGAAATTCCAAGAAAACAGCGGTGGTTGGGAGAGAAGATCTCGTGACTCGCCCTGCAAAGGCTCGTCGACTAGCTTGTAACCAAATGGTGTAGAAACCTCTTTGGTCGCATCAGCAGCAGAGGTTAGTATCGACTAACTATCGACTCTCAGCCAGAGAGAACCATGCAAAGCGAGCTATTACCACCCACATTCAGACAGTCATTAGATCCTCGCACATCCACTTAAAAGTAAAGCAAATACACATTCTCACAGTGACAATAATAAATTATTAAATTAACAGAATCTTAGCAATATTAACTAACGTTTCAGAAACGAATATTTTAAAACATGAAATAAAAATGTTATTCCTCATGCCTTGAAAAGAGGGGTTCTAATGTTAACAAAATGCTAATCTAGCGACATCAAATAAATTACAATTTAATAAAAAAATGTATAGAAGACGACAGACGGTCGTCTTTCAATCTTAAGCAAGAGATCGATGAAAATCAGGCTTATTTCAAAAATGCCTATCGCGCTCAGAAAAGATCTTTAACATGAGGAGCATCATAAGGTCCAAGAAGACAATTGGACATAGCTATTGCAATTTTTTTACTTTAAAAAATCTTACGACTATCGACTAGGTGACGAGAATGATTTTGAAAGGTCTTTGGAGTTGATGTTACGTCAAGAAAATGCAGTGAAAGAAAGTCTAAACAATGTGTCCATAACTAAAACTGATGTATCACAACACATGCCTGTGTACAATACAAACGTTTCTTACGCGTGGAGATGGACTAGCCCCACTACTCTTGAGTGTCTTGGAAAAAGTAATTAGAAAGTGAAGGGAATTGTTCACCAACACGAAACAAAGGAAGAGTTGGTCCTGAGCACAAAGGGACGTATATTCATTACCTGAACTTTAAGGAATGAGGAAACAGACAATAATTAGAAGTAACGGAATTGAGATTAACATACCCAAATTTGAATACATTTCGTGCTTTCCTTTAACAGCGGTAGTCGCCACAGTTTCCGTTCGTGCAGACAGACATTCATGAATTTTGTATCGATAACGCGAACAATTCACATTGTATATGAAATGAGATTAGTCTTAAACATATAATCAAAATTCGGGGTCTCGGTGTAGAGGAAGGTATTCTGCTATCTTGTAATGAGATCAACATGTGATGATCGAAACAAGCAGTAGAACACCAACAAAGGTCATGATGGCATTCCTGGACAGATCTGCCCTGGTACTGAATTATCTGGCCTGAAGAAGATATTGTTCGGAAAGACGCTTGGAGTATCGTATGCCGGCCGCGGTGGCCGAGGGGACTGAGGCGCTCCAGTCACGGTCTGCACGGCCACTACGGTCGGGGGTTCGAATCCCCCCTCGGGCATGGATATTTGTGGCGTCCTAGTTCGTAAGTAGTTCATAAGTAATTTGTAAGTTTAGGGACTGATGACCCCGTAGTTAAGTCCCATAAGCTCTACAAACATTTGAACATTTGAGTATCGTATTGCACGTGAATAAATCTGGGAAGAAAATGTAAGAAAGGAAAAAGAAGCATTATGGTTTAACATCCCGCCGACAGTGTGATCGTTAGAGACGGAGCACGAGCTCAGATTGGTTTTGTTAGGGATTTGGAAGGAAATCGTCCACGCCTTTTAAGAAACCAGTTTAGTGAAATCACTGAAAACGTAAGCCTGGATGGCCAGAGGGGGATTTGAGTAACAGTTCTTCAAAATGCGAATCCAGAGTGGTAACCACTGCGCCATCTGCTAGGTAAGACTGTCGAAGAGTTTGAGATATTGTAATAAGAAAGAATACTGGAAATTAGACGAAGTGATAATGTAATAAAAAGATTCTGCGCAATATCGGTAAAGAATGAGAAACAATAAATAATTTCTAGTGTTTGTAAAACTATTGGACCAAACTGCTATGGACATCAGTCCCTGGACTTACAAATTTCGGTACGTAAACTAGCTTACACTTAGGGCAATATGCACACCTATGCCGGAGGGAGGACTCGATCGTCCTACAGAAACGGCCGCCCAGTCCGTAGCTTGATGTCTTCTGAATTACGACTTCAAGGAATAATCATCAGTGCTAGCAGAAGATTCGTAAAGGGCTAAATACCTGGAGAATATAAAAAATGGAAAAAGGTTAAGAAATTATTATTTAGGACGTAAATTATAAATGCTTCTCTTAGATGATGAACTCAATACCCCATAATGGAACGCTACCATACAATTACTTGTTTTTTTTTTTTTTTAATATCGTCAACCACTGCACTTTTATTGCTATTTTTGTTTTTGTTTTGTTTTTTATCGTTATAGTAACGAAACAGAATAAAATAATCCAAAATCACCATGAAAATTAATTTACGTATTCATATTTGTACGGACTGATGACCATTGTAGTTTAGTCCCTTTGAAAACTTAAACAACCAACCTATTTTTGTAGCCACGTATTTTTAGATATTGTAAATAACTCAAACCGTTCCGCCCCGCACGAAAGGCCGCGCGGCTTAAGGCGCCTTGTCATGGTTTGCGCGGTCACTCCCCATCAGAAGTTCGAGACATCCATCGGGCGTGGATGTGTGTCTTTCTCTTATCATAAGTTAATTTACGTAGTTTGTAACTCTATGGACGTATGAGGTCTGCAAACGTCTGAACATTTCAACATTCAGACCCAGTCCTCTCGGGACTTAGATTCGGTTTTCCTTTCACACCAGACTGCCGAATGGCCATTCATATGTCAATAATTTTAAGTGATTTTTCAACAACTATCATACACTAAATCTTGTTTCTGGCAATAAAGAGATGCTCTTACTCCTCATTCGCCTCTGCACACTGGAGTAATTTAGAAAAGAAAGACTGTTTTTAATATCTGATATCCACAGCTAGATATAATTGCCTGTCACCAGTTTCGTGAGCAGTAATGAATTCACTCGCTGTTCTAATTATCTCCGTGAACGGGATACCGCCCACGTTATTCACTTTGATCGTTAAACGAGGCGTCTATCATCTCTTGGCGGTAATTTGGTGGAAAATTTAATACTTTCTGCCTGTAATTTATGCCCGTCCTCTAGTAATTTAAGACGAGCTAGTTCCATTAATTAAACTGACTCCCAGTTTTCTGCTTTCAGAGGTATCTCAAATAAGAGACGTACTTATTTATATTCTTGCCTTACAGTGTCATTGTTTTACGGTCAATGTAGAGCTTGTTAACAAAACGTATCCCTGTTACTTAGATATTTTTAATACCTATTAAATTAAAAACAATCCTAGAAACAATAAAAAATCTACTTTCGACTGTAGGGAAGCGAGAGGATAAGTGAAGCAGTAAAATAAATGTCTGTGTGAGGGGAAGGAACTGTGGGTCGAAGGTAGAATGATTTCGAGTCTATGTGGTAGTGATATGGGATTTAGTCACAGTAAGAGTTGACAGAGCTTGGAAGGTGTATATAACATTCCAATCGAAATTTTTTTAAGATCATTGTAAGAAGCGGCAACTAAATTACTATCCAAGTTAGAATATAGTTTCTATGAGACTGGTAGCATACCACCAGTTTTTCTGGAAAAATGTTATTCACACTATTAGAAGACAGCAAGGACTGGTAAGAGGAATAACTGTGATTCACTTGGCCGCGAAAAGCAAAGGTTCAATCGTATCTCGGTCCCACACAGAGTTTTAATCCTGTCATTCCCAGCGTTGTTCCTGGACAACAACGTATTAAAACTTGATTTATGCCGTATTTTGTGCATCAGTCCTTAAAGTTGCATTTTTGTTTGTGAACAACATGCTTCTAGTACGAAATTTTGCCGCTTAGTACGGCGTGTAGCCACTTCTGAGGTATTAGTCTGTCCATCTTGAAGGTTATGTTACTTTGCCGTCTGTACGTGACTGAGAAGATGAGCGTGAGTGTGGTTACTTTTATTTTATTCCAGCAGTGAACTGTCTGCTGTGACGAAGATTATGCTAGCATTTTGATATGGCAGAGTTAACTATCAACAAAATAACGTCTAAGTAATAAAACGCTTAGATGAAAAAGTCTGTGTTTTGCATGAAATACATGACATAAAAAAAGTCAATAGTTCGACCAAAAATTTAAAACACATATTTTGATGTTTACTGCACTGTATTAATACACAAAATACTGAATTTTACTTTTTTCGAAGCTGATTTCATGAAGTGGGCTAAAAAGGTTAATCTGTTAGGACGTTCAATTCAGTGCACGCTACACTGCAGAGAGAAAATATCTCTTTGACCAGTCAAACAGCTTATTGACGACAATAAAAATCGGAATATTGGAAACTAATTGGAAAGCCTCCTGATAACGGATTTCATACATCGAAATTATTGACGACAGTAAAATACAGAATAATGGAAAAGAAAATTGAGGATCTCCCAGATATCGATAGGTTCGGCTCAAGAGAGTTAGACATGCCGTTGCGCTTGATAGTGGAAGCAAAAATGAATAAAAATCACGCGAAATTCTTACAATTTGTCGGCCTGAAAATTGTTTTCCCCGATGTAAAATGTTGGAAGGTATTCGAAATTCCGATAAAAAGAGAGAAGGCACTAGGAAAAGATGAATGATATTCAAAATTATTAACTATGTACGGAACTTAAATACACATTTTAAACTTCTTCCCATCTTCTCTCTGCCCATTTTCTTCTCATCTCTTTCCCCATCACCTCTTTTCCCTTCGTATACGCATCACCTAATCCGTCTATTCCATGTCCTCCTCCTCGTTATCTGTGTACATCTCCTCCCACTGTCTGTCCTCTTACCAGTCTCTCTTCTTAATTTTATTGCAAACGAAATCTTGATGGAAAATTTGAATTACGTAGAATGAAAGGGAATCAGTTAATTGGTATTTGGGAGAGATTGTATTATTTTTCATAGTTTTAATCTGAGAATGGGTTATATAACTAAGTTTCGGAATTATTGTGTTAATATAGTTGTATTCGAATTATAGGCCAATAAGACATAAAAATCGCTTCCCTTAAAACCTACTGCCGGGAAGAAAACAAAATACAATATTGCAAACGTAGGCTTCCGCGGCTGTTGTCCCTATCAATAAAATTCTTCTGGGTATGAAACCGCGTCGTCATTTTATAAATTCCACCGACGTTTCGGCCACTGTTGCAGGCGACCTTCATCAGGGTCTGTGTTTGACCCTGATGAAGGTCGCCTGCAACAGTGGCCGAAACGTTGGTGGAATTTATAAAATGACGACGCGGTTTCATACCCACAAGAATTTTATTGATAAAATAGCATATTGTTGAGTACGAATTTTTTATACACCTAGTTTATATAATGAAAAGCAAAATCAAAAGGATGAACAAATTATTTAACGATACACATGCTGAAAAATTATGTAATAGTTTACGAGTGACTGCAAAACAATAGTGGAAACAGTACATTTCCTGCAGCTTCAACTGAAGCCAAGTACATCGTTGTTTGGAGAAATACAAAGCCTATGCACGTTTAATTGTTCATTGGAGTACCACGTAAATATTTAAAGTAAATCACTAAATGTTTTTACGATCTTCTTTGGAACAACTTTCAGCACTAGGCATTATATGTTAATTTAAATACTACATTTATTAAAAATACACTTATAAAACTGTTGCATTACCTTGGTTACAAGGTCTCCTGAAGACTGACATTGACTATGTAAGCCTGTATTGCGTAAAAACCACAGTTCCTGGCCGCATCGGATTAGCCGTGCGCACTGGGGCGCCGAGGCTGCGTCGCGCATGGCCATTCAACGTCGGGGGTTCGAGTCCACCTTCGGGCATGGGAGTGTGTGTTGTCCTTCGGTTGGTTTACCTTAGTTTAAGTAGTTTGTAAGCTATGGACTAACAACCACGCAGTTGAGCACGATAGATCTACGAACATTTGAACACAGTTTCTTAGATAGTACATAGATGTCACTCAATCGGCATAATGATGTAAACAAACCACGCATGAGCAGTGCCAATGAGGCATAGCGGATAAGACGGCCGATCAGTTCCAGTTATAACACCAGGAAGAAAGTACACTGCTTGTGTTGACTGGAGGTCAATTCAGGAGATTAATCGTTGCGAAACACAGTTTGCCCTTTATTCACATGAAGTGTTAAGTGCCATCGACAAGGGATCTCAAATCGATTCCATATTTCTGGATTTCAGGAAGGCTTTTGACACTGTACCCCACAAGCGGCTTCTTATGAAATTGAGTGCTTATGGAATATCTCCCCAATTGTGCGATTGGATTCACGATTTCCTATCAGAAATAACACAGTACGTTGTAATTGACGGTAAGTCATCGAGTAAAACAGAAGTGATATCTGGCGTTCCACAGGGAAGCGTTATAGGTCCCCCACTCTTCCTCGTGTTTATAAACGATTTAGGAGACAATCTGAATAGCTCCCTTAGACTGTTCACGGATGATGCTGTCGTTTATCGGTTAGTGAAGTCAATTGAGGATCAAAAGCAACTGCAAAGCGATTTAGACAAAATTTCTGCATGGTGCGAAAATTGGCAATCGACACTAAATAAAGATAAGTGTGAAGTAATACACATGACCACTAAAAGAAATCCGCTGAACTTCAATTACGCGATAAATCAGTCAAATCTTAAGGTCGTAGATTCTACCAAATACCTATGAGTTACAATTACGAACAACTTTGAATGCAGAGAACACATAGAAAATATTGTGGGGAAGGCGAACCAAAGGTTACGTTTCATCGGAAGAACGCTTCGAAGATGCACTAGCTCCACCAAAGAGACCGCCTACATCACACTTGTGCGTCCTCTCCTGGAGTACTGTTGCCCCTTGTGGGACCCTCGCCAGGTGGGACTGACGGAAGACATTGAGAAGGTTCAGAGAAGGGCAGCTCGTTTTGTTTTATCACGTTATGGGGGGGGGGGGAAGCGTCATGGAAATGTTGCAAGAATTGGGGTGGAAATTGTTAAAAGAAAGACGTTATTCATTGCGGCATGATCTGTTTGCGAAGTTTCAATCACTGACTTTTAGTTCTGAATGTGAAAATATTTTGCTAGAACCCACCTACTTAGGGAGACATGACCATCCCAATAAAATAAGAGAAATCGGATCGAAAACGGAACGATTTAGGTGTTCTTTCTTCCCGCGCGCTATTAGAGAATGGAACGGTAGAGAAAAGTTATGAAGGTCAATGAACCTTCTGCCAGGCACTTGAATGTGATTTGCAGAGTATCTATGTAGATGTAGATGTAGATTCGCTTTGTTACTTTGAATCAGGAAAGACTCTCTTGAAGGGAAGTTTCCAGACGTCTCGAAGCGATACGATTCGGACATAGAGCAGGTAAAGAGATAGAGGAACTGTCGATGACTTCAGAGATACAGAAACTTTCGATGCATCGACTCGCTCTGTTCGCCCAAATGCTGCCACAGCAGCTGATGACCGCTACTTGCGATTTTCAGCTCGAAGGAACCCCGAAAGGAACGCTGCCATACTGAATAATGATTTTCGCGCTGCCGCAGGACGACATGGTTCGACTGAAACAGTATGTAATAGGTTGCATGATACTCAACTTAACTCGCGATGTCCACGATGAGGTCCAACTATGGCACCTAGACATAATCCAGTGCAGCACAGATCTAGGAGCTGAATCGACTCGTCAGAATTGGCAATGAGTACTATTCACAGATATGACTACCTTCAACCAAACAATTGTTGCAGACATTTTTTGGAGGCAGCCTAAACGTCTTATAAATACAGTCCAATGGATGCAGCATGGTGGTTGATTCATAATGTATGGGGTTACATTATGTTGGGCCACTGTACGCCACTGGCGGTCGTCAAAGATAATTAAACGGCTGTACTGTCAGGGATAATATCCTACGAAGTAAGGTGCAACCATATCGGCAGCATTTCGGTAAGAGATTCGTCTTAATGGACACTTCTCGCGCTCAGCGTGCACATCTTGTGAGTGCATTCTTTAGGCCGGTATTAAATTCTCAAATTATTGGACGAATAAATTGGACGAAACATTGCTCCTGTTCTTTGACAAAGAATGAAACACACTGACAAAGAGGAAAAATGTTTATTGTTTATGACGTTATTAACAATGTAAGGAGGGGGAGGACATAGCTGATAAAGTAAATATTCCTTACAAAAATTTCCTTACGTATATATATGTTTATATTTTAGCTTACAAACAGATATCGATGTTTTGAATGTTGTTTCACTTCCCGGCACGTAGGACACCAAGTTAACCAAAACCATATATTATAAAGTCTGCTTTGGTCGTAAATAAGATTTAGGGATGTTAATTCTTCAATTCCGATAGTATATTATGACTTATTTAATCGCGTATTGTAACTCAATCTCACTTTCACCGCAGGGTATTTGGTAAAGAGAATAGGGTATTTGACTGTTTTCTGGAAATCGTTTTAAATTGTTAATTATGTCATATTATGGTCCGAACATGCTTTTTTACCTCGTGGATTTCAGTAATTTTTTTAAAATAAAGAAATAAAATTCAAATAATTTGAAAGCCCGCTAAAACGCTACATTTGAGTCACGTGATGCCTGTGACGTCATACAACACGCTGCTGCTGCTGCTGCTGCTGCTGCTCTCGTGAGATAAACAAATACCTGTATATTGTTTGGGCCGAGGCCTCGTGTTTGGGCGTTAACGTTTGCATAATGACCCACAAATATTGCTTAGTTCCGCACTGTACCAATACATCTGCCAAGACTCCAGAAACATTGTTCTTGCAAGTACAAAGAATTAGAAGATACGCAAAAAGTGGTTGACACTGTCACGAAAAGATCCAAATGAAATAGCGGTTACTTCATGTGTGTATTTCTGTGAGGATCATTTTGATGTAAGTAAACAATATTATTCCAAGTGACATGCCTTTGGCTACGCGAAATGTGCGTTGCCAATCGACGAGCGATATGAAAACACCGCCGACGCAACCCGCTGTCCCTGTTCTAGACTACAGATATATTGTATAACTATACACAAGGCATTTTTGCTGTAAATTACTGGTTTTATGTTTCACTTTGCACCAGTATTGAAGTAGTTAAATAAAATTACTCTCTTAGCTGCGTGCTTGACTGGGTTAAATTTTACTAACTATCCCGGCGGCTTCCTATGACTATGTTGGCAACAGATGCTGAGTAGCGAGAATCATGAGACGTCGCCATTAGCCAATCGCGTGACAGCGCAAATATTTTGTCGTGACACCTTTGATTTACGAGGGCAGGGCGAGGGATTTACTGACCGGACAAGGGTACATACAAGAAGCATAGAGCAGGAAGAGCATTATTTATTTACTTCGTGGTCTGTACGATACACTAATCTAGTCGTTCTATGTAGTCAGAACATCTGGACAAAGATTTTCTATCGTGTTGATGTTGCCAACATAATCACTCAAGGCCGCTTGGATAGAAGATAAAATTTCACCCTTTATTGCATAATATGGAGACTTCAGATTAAGTCTGCTGACATCAACAAATAGGATACATTTTTCCAATGGCAAAAAATATCTCTCGAAATAATTAACTTTAAAATGTAGGTATGCGTTACTTACAATGCAGTTTTCACGATTCTTATTTCTGGCACATAAAAATTTGGATTGTTTTTAAAGAAAGAAGACACCATAATTACATCAACTTTAGGGAGGTTTCCGCTGTCAGCCTTCAGATAACCATCTTTTATTGTGGCAGAAAAACTGTAAACGCGTTTAGATCACGAGAAAAACTGAACTTAAAGCTGCGAAATGGAGGAAACGCGTACAATAATACAGCTCCGACTTCTAGATGCCGCGCTGTAGGTGTTCTATGACGTCACCAGTACTTCAGCCAATAACGGAGCGTTTTCGATCACGTGATCTAATCGTGAAATTTGATGATTTTTAAGCTTTAATTACGTAAAAATAACAGATGTTTTGTAAGAATTATGAGGGAAAATGCTGTCTGAATGTTATAATCATTCAGAATAACAACAATGCGAACCATATTTTTAACACAGGAAAATACTCTATTGACGTGACGTGACGTGACGGACAGTGTGAATTGGCCTTGTCTTTTTAAATTTTGTGACGTAAGCTATACAGCTGAATAGTATATTTTATTATGTGACTTGTTTTGTTTTATATTTTCTGATGAAGGCAATCTTAGTCATTGCCGAAACCTGGTCAAATAATTTTTAATTTGCGATCGCGGGTTGGTTGTTTATCCATTAATAGAATACCTCCTAATGTAATAGCGAACCTCTTTTTCCAGTCCGACGTGTAACAGTTCTGCTTGGCATGGACTCAACTAGTTGGTGAAAGCCAGCTGTCGGTATATTGAGGCTTGCTGCCTCTATAGGCGTACATAATAGCTAAATGTTACCGGTGCAGTATATTTTTCCCTACCTGACCTCTCCAACATGACGCATACATGTTCAATGTGATTCAAGCCGAGTTACCTGGGTAGTCAAATAATTCGTTGGAATTGACCAGAAAGTACAAACTGCGTAAAGTTGTGGCTCGTAGATATGTTGCAGTGCCATCAATCGTTTTTGACTGCTAATGATCTGCAAGTACTCGAGAATAGCCATTTCCGGGCCACGATCGTCGCACTTCGACCAGACAACCCCGTCTATTCAATATAAAAAGGGTCCACACCATTATGACGACGACAGGAGCTTGTACAGTTCATATCTTGGTTTCATGACACTGTGGAGACTGCACCATACTTGAAATCTATCAGCAGCTCTAAAATCGGGAGTCATCTTACGAAGCCAACATTTTATAATTGACTAGGGTCCAATCCTTACGGTCACGAGCCCAGGCGGTGTAGCGCTGTTATCAAAGCCACTCCGTTCAATCGTCTGCTTATATAGCCCATTAATGCCAACCAGCGCCCTATTATCCCAAGTTATTCGGTCAACGTACGTCCCCATTGATTTCCGCCGCTACTTGCAGCAGTGTTGCTGATCTGAGGTGAAGCCTGGAATATAGTACTATTGACAAACTCCTGACACCGTGGATATTGGAATACCGAAATTTCTAACCATTTTCTAAATGAAATGTCCATGCATGTAGCTGCAACCAGCATTCCAAATTCAAAGCCTTTTAATTCCGCTCACGCGAACTTAAAGGCATCGGAAACATTTTCAATCATAACACCAAGTGAGAGCTCTGCCAGTGCCCCGCTCTTTTTGATGCTATCGCTATCTGTATCCATGCATATCACTATCCCATTCATGTTTCACTCTCAATGTAGATGTACAGGATCCTAGAGTACACGAAGTAAGATCAACGACAAATAATTCGGTTTAAAACAAATGTAAGACAGGGTTGCAGGGTCCTGCCCATATTTATACATCGAAGAAGGTACGACGATAACAAAGTATCACTTATACAGTGTCTTTGATGTTCAAGATGGGTGAATGTAAATGATCAGTTTTCTAACGACATTTCAGTCTCAGTGAATGTGAAGAAGAATTCACAGTCTGTTGAAGGGAACGGAGTAATTCGTACAGAATATGGTGATTAGAGTAAAGTAAGTAATCAGAAGACGTAGCAATGAGAAAAGTGTCAAGCTTGGCACCAGACTTGGTGATCACGAAATTAATTAAATTAAGGAATTCTGCTACAATAAATCATGACTGATGAAGCAGGGAACAGTAGCACATCCAAAGAAGGCATTCTTGGCCAGCAGACTTCTACTAGTATCAAGCAATAGTCTTAATTTAAGTGAGGTAAATGTGCGTTTGAAAGGAACTAAGGAGTACGTAAAAACCGGAAAGAGAGCGAGGCGTTGAGATCTGTTGCAATGGAATAGCGTTTAAAATTAGATTTACTGTTAAGGTACCAAATGATGAGATTCTCTAAGACTCTAAGACTGGTGGCAAGGGCAGAGAATCAAGCACTATTGTATTACGTGCCTTATTCAAAAATTACCTTGAGAACAGGGAACGGATTCGTGGAGATAACATTTTGGACCTGCTGGTGACTTGTAGATCCGGACTTTTCGACTCAAATAGCATAGATCAGAGAGTCAGTGACCACAACGCAACTACAGTATCAATGTATACAGCTGTAAACAGAATTATCGGGAAAGGTAAAATAATATTGCTGTTCAGCAAAAGCGTAAAGTAAAGTAAAATATCTGAGGCCAGTAGAAGCAGAGAGAATATAACATGTAGAATGGCACTGCATTTTTTCTATCAGTGGGCAAGATTGAAAAAACATTTGTTAGGAAGCCTTTCCTGAAGGCGTTTGACTGGGGTGTAGACTTAAACGGATGTGAGCCATACAAAACACCCAATTCAAACACGAATTTACTAGAAAACATTAAAAAGTGGTGCCACAAAAAGTTCTGAAGATGAGAAGGACAAATAATGTAAATAATTAAGCACTCAAGAGAAAACAATTTGTGGTATGATTTGACAGAAACAGGATATAGGTTGATTCTACAAGTATTTTCTTTTTCAAGGAATCATCAGTTTTGAAGTGTCGGTGATTAGAAATAGCAGAGGCAGGCAAACAGACGAACACAGATAACAGATTGAAATGAAAGTTGGTTTCAGTAGTCTTTGAGTGATGAACAGGCTTGAACTTAATATAGCAACTTAAAGAGCTGCATCGAACCATTCTTCGTACTGTAGACCAATAACTTAGTATAACGTGCTTATGTTTCCCGCGCAAATTTCCAGGTAAGATAAACGTCCATATAACTGTGTTGCAGAAACCTACAGAGATACTTATTAAAAGGGACCTGCTTTTATTACTTATAAAATAAACTGATCCCCATCACACTCTTCCACCAGAATGAAATACGTGTGTCAGAGGAGACTGACATTACTAGCCAGTTTGTGTCACACTGACTTATAAGTACGGCATAAACCATCACAACTAAATTAATCGTGTAGTTGAAATAATATAACAGACCGAATAATATATCAATGATGTTCGCATCTGGAAAGAGCAAAATAAAAACTAAAGCCGTAAAACAGATGTAATGTATCCAGTGTAGAGAACTATATACTTATTGTACCGTACATTAACATTCGGAACAGGGAAAGGATGAACTCAAGGAACAGAATGAATGGGGTCAATTATTATCTCCCTCGTAAGTACAGCCGAGCTCAAATCATCGCCTCATCAGTGTGTAAGCAGGCAGCCTGTGTGTTGCATTGTCGCCAGTCGCCGCCAGCTGTCGGCCATGATGTGTGAACACGCACTGCCCACCGCAAGGCAAGTGACGTTTCCACGATGGATGCGAATCTGATGGGCACGCCTCTGACAGATGACTGGCGCAACTCATCTATCTCTAGTCTAACAACCAGCAAACGAATTAGAGATTACTGAAACAAGTCAACAATAGAAAATAAATTGATGCTACATCCGAGAGAAAGCACAGTTTTTACAGATACCAACACGCAATTCAACAAAAACTGGCATTTCTATTACACAGAATGGGCAATTGATAACAGAGTAAACAGTTCCAAGTTCCAGGGGTTCAGATAGATAGCAAGCTGTCATGGAATGTCCATGTTGAGGATCTTGATCAAAAACCAAATGCTGCGTTGTTTACCAGCAATATTTGGTGAGTAACTTTTGTCGACCTAAGTTTAGTAGCCTGGGGATTCCTACATTGGTCTCTCTGTACGTATTACCTTTAATGTTGTTTCTTGTTAATAGTTATTGCTTATTCCGAAGAGATAGCACCTTTCACTCAATTAATACCAGACAGAAATCGAATCTGTATTTGTATCACACCTCCTTGACCCTTGTGCAGAAAGGTGTGCAGGATTCTGTCGCATCTGTTTGTAATAAGTTGCCACAAAATTCCAAAAGATAAACAGAAATGTTTCCTCGCCGCTATCTCTTCTTTCGGTCTAGGAATTCCTAGAAAAATTTAAAATTTAAGCAAATTTCTTTGCTACGTTGTTGGTTCTTTCTTTCTACTCTTAGGTCTGTCATTTGCGTAGGATTGCATTTCGTTTCACCTTCTCCTTTGTTACAATCTAATGTACTGACTCGTTCCATGAGCACGAAGTGTCGCTCCTGAATTCGGTCGAAAGGCACACGATGAATATAAAAAATTAATAAACAAATAATCGTGAAATTGCCATGTTTTGCGTAGGATCAGGAGGAAGTAGCAGAAGGAAGGTAATATAAACTCATTCTGGTGAGCTTTTGAATGACGTTGCGGGATGGGAGGGCGGTTGCATGCAAAGGTCACTTTTATAGAGGTTTTTTTTTTCCTTGAATAACTCCAAACACGTGGCTTCTAGTGAAAATGTGGTATGATCGTCAGACAACGAGAGCAACAAATACCTATTAACCTTTCAGTAATGTTATTATTAGAAAACCTAAAGAGCCGTGAAAAACGCACGCTCTTGCTTTTCCTGCAACAAAAAATGTTTGCACTCGATGGCCTATGAAGAATTAATTTGTGGCTGGGTAATAATAAGTGCAAACTGCTTGTGTGAGTTGTATACTATAATTGTTCAGAGTATAAGATAATGAAAAATATGAGTTTCCTTTGTGAACCACATATTGCTAGTGAATGGACAGGAAATCAGGGTTTTCCTAATGTGTTCGGAAAACACGCACTTGGCTGAGCGAAGGCAGCTATTACAGATTGCAACTGAAATACAATATAGCCACAAACATTATTCTAAAAATCCATATAAAATCAGGGAATGGTCATACAGCAAAGATAAAATTGTATGAATGGATTCAGGAAACTTGGGAGAATTAAACGCCATAATTACAATTTCAATATCCCTTTACAGAAAAAAGCCAACAAATTTCAGTACTATAATAATAAGACTAATATTTACAATTATTGATATGTAGTGTTTATCAGTAACAATTTAAGAGGCAAATGAGCAGCATTGCACCACGGTACCTACCTAGAAAGACGTACCACGTTATTTCCATATTCTTTCCATAAACTTTATTTTACTCTCTTATTCTGCTTTTCGTTGAGGTAATATTGTGTCAGAACATAGATTCCACCACTGAAACACAAAACATGAACCCAGCAAAGCCCATAACCTATATATATATATGTATTTTGTTATATTTAACATTAGTCTCAGTAACGTTCTTTTTATGTTGTAGACTGTCATCTAAATATTTCATGTCCGACTAAAATTAGTAGATATGCAGCAGATAACTTATATATAAACAATTATATGTATTTGTGGACAAGAACTGAATATATTTACATAAAAAGCCATGCTAAATTACATATTAATTGTGTAACTATTTTTCAATGGCGGCAGTGTATTTGAACAGTGAGACGCTACCTAAACAAAGAGCTTCAACCATTTTTAGTATTTTAACTATATATTTGTTTGTTAAATGTAAACAACATTTGCAGAGAGGTGATCAAAGCATTTAATTCTGTAATATCCAAATGTATAATATTTTGGAAGGGAACGAACGCTTGGGAAGGGACTCGTAACTTGGACGTGGTGGTGAAAGGTTGTAACGCTGGGCGGTCTGAAGCCGCGTTACGAACTTGTGATTTTAAGAGTTATGCATGTGTGGACTTAGAAAATTTACGGTACTGTAACTGCAGAACTTAGTCTCTGCTTGAAAAGTGATAAACAGTGCACGGTAGTAGGGCTGTGGAACTGTGATAATTCAGCAATCGTGTACTCGTGTGATGACAAACAGTGATTTATAACTAACATTTTTATCGAGAATTATCGATGTATAAAGTAGGACCACCTCCGAATTTTCTTGTCCAGAAAGAGAAATAAACTCTATTTATAAAGAATTACTTCGGGAGTGAACCACTTCTTTATCTTACAATCCATTTTGTTGGTCATTCAGAAGTTTAATTTATGTTTGTTTAAATATATTTTCACGTCATCATATGCAGATTAAAAGACTGGCTTAACTATAGATTAATTATTGATCTTGTTTAAAAAGATTGGATAGCTGTTTAGGGCATAGAAGCTGACATACATAACTCAACCCTATGTACAGAGACAATGATTCATAAACATTTATTACTCTGAGTAATGTATTGCCCAATTTTTAATGGTGTGTACCGATAGGAAGGTCGCAACCTCCTCTAAGAAACCTCTTTTATTACACATTGCAAACTGATATCTTTGATATGATTAAAACTGCGTTGTCGATAATATAAACTCATCCTTTTAGTAAGAGTGTCTTAAACAGTGTATGAGTATTTAATTTTTTTTCTTTGTAATTTCCCTCCACATCGTCGAATTTATAGGACTGGTTGTCGTTTATATTCAACAATATCCTAATTTCAGATTTTTCCCCCACTTCAGATTCTGTGTTACATTTATTGATATATAGATGAAAATGATTTCTCTATAAACATAAATTATTATTTCCTCACTTAATGGTCAGTTTTTATATATGCATGTTATATTCAAATGTTATACAATTTTATAGTATCAACATGTTCACAACTATAATACATTCATAATACAAAAAATGTACTCTGAAGTTAATCATGATATCATACTTACCATTCAAATATGTTCTATAAAAATATTTGTTTTCTGGTATATAATGACTGGCAATTTTATGGTGTATCCGCTTCTTCTTTTCTGCAAAATTCAGCCGACGCCTATGCTCGGTATAAAATCAATTTATATCAGATATTGTACGAAACAGATGTTTTGTTTAAAATCTAGTACGTAGAGCCCCGAAAACTCGATGTAATGTGGACCGAGGGTTGGCAGTGTTTGTGAAAATGACGGGTTATCAGTAACGATGTCAAAAAGAATAGGTAAGATTATTTGAAATAAAATACTTTC
This sequence comes from Locusta migratoria, assembly GCA_026315105.1. Classification (NCBI taxonomy): domain Eukaryota; kingdom Metazoa; phylum Arthropoda; class Insecta; order Orthoptera; family Acrididae; genus Locusta; species Locusta migratoria. Next base: position 809,446,367 of record CM048744.1, on the reverse strand, counting down.
TATTGTTACTTTAGAATACAATAAAAATGACGGAAAACAGTAACACAAAATAAATCTATACCAATAATAAATCTGTAAATGTAGGCCTTTCGCTGTTCCCTTCAATCTTCAAAATTACTGGACGAATCTTCATGCGGTTTTTACGGGAAACACGAGAAAAGTTTGGGTCAACATATAGGCATAATTTTATCAAAAACGGATCACTGACAAAGAAGATATCGTAATTTTACGTGTTTTCAGTAACCGCCTTGTCTGATTTTTTTTTTTCAACTATTAAAAACCTCTTATCTCCAAAACTACTTCACAAATTTGCTTGGAGTTTTCACAGATAACTTGAGCGTAACTGGACGATATGCAAAACGTCGTTTCATAAAAGTCGGATCATGAAAAAAAAGACTATCGTAATTTCAATTTTTTTTTTTTATCTACGACCGTAATGTCTGTCTATCTCTTTGAACACGTATATCTCCAAAACTACCTGACAAATTTTCATGGGGTTTTCACACGTAACTTTAGAACATCGTACGGTTACATAAAGGCTTCAACAATTAAAACCGGATCACAGAAAATAAATATATCATAATTTAATAATTTGCTTCAAAGCCATCGTGTATGTCTATTTGTTGAGGGTAATCTCCAAAAGTACTACACGAACTTTCATGGGTTTCCACAGGTGAATTGAGAATAGTTTGAAGAGTAACATGGGTTAGTTTCATCAAAAGCGGATCAGGGGAAGGAAAGATATCGTAATTTGAAGTTTTTGAGTATACTATGCTCATACGTATGGTGTAGTACAGCAAATCTCCATGACTACTAGACGAACATTCATGGGGATTCATAGGTCAACTGAAAGTACCTTGGTGCAACGTATGAGCTGCAATTCATCACAATCGGATCAGGGGAAGAAAAGGTATCGGAATTTGAATTTCCTTGTGTATGTTATGCTTGAATCGCAGCGTAGTATAGCAAAGATCCGATACAGGCGCTGTTACTGACATAGTATACCTAATAGATTGCGATGCTGCGTTGTTTATTTTCATAACATAAGTAAAATACACTGAAACAAGGGCTATGATTTTCCTTACGACAGCGGTGTAGTGTATCGGTGTTGGTAACGGCCGTTGAATCCATTTTGAAAAATGGGTCACAAAAAATGACGGGAACAATTCTTAGAGTTGATAATGAATTAAATAATTAATGTTGTTCTGATCAGTAAGTTAATCATCCCCCTAAAGTGTATATTTCGTTGCCAACGCTATCATACTAAACCGCTCCCACTGCAAGAAACATTTAACCCGGGTATGACACAAAAAAATAATTTTTTTACTAGCTGTATCCTGCATGCCTCACAATGCCATGGAAAGAAAAAAAAGTGCTTCTTTCCGCGGTTATTATTTGAATTTAAAACGTAACGACATTCCTTCGCGTTTATCGATGCTCTAATTTATATAACAATTCTTTGCAAGGAAAACGGAATTTACGTAGTTACCTTTCTGATTTCGATGTATACTCATTTTGAGTGCGTTGTGTTTGGAAATGCCTCGAAAAAGCCATAGTACAGGAAAGGACGAAGTGAGGCGACGTTAGTTACATAGTACACCAAATACCTAATTATGGCGTTGCTGCGTATTTTGCATTCACATAACTATGGCGTAATACAACACAAGAAGGGGTACAATTTCACTTACGGCGGCAGCGTTGTGCGCTGATGTTGGCAATGGCCGTTGTATGCTTTTTCAAAAATCAGTCACGTAGAATATGGGGGATAATTCTTTGTGTTCACGATGAAATAAATAATTTATGATGTTCTGGTCAGTAAATTAATCATCCTCCTATAGCAAATAGTTTGTTACCAACCATAACAAACTAAACCGCTGCCACTGCAAGTAAAGTTTAGCTCAGGTAGGACACAACAAATGTTTTTCCTCCCTAGCTGTATCCCATATGCTTTGCAATGTCATACAAAGAAAAGAAGTGCATCTTTCGACGGTGATAACCACTCAATTATACATAGTGTAGAAATACCTATGGAGCGAGCATAGGCTTCTGTGCATCTTCTCAACATTAAGTTGGAATGACCAAGTGATACTGAGACAAATCTACTCTTTCCACACATTTATTTGCTCTTTGGATTGGTTTGTACCGCATTGGCTGCAAAGAAGTCCCACCTCCTTTTCGCAGAGCAACCACATACATGAAATAATGTCTAAATAAATGTGTCACAGAAGCAACAAAATAGTTGGGGAAGCGTCGCTAAAAGGGCCATTTACACATAGTCATCCGTCTCAACCGAACAAAAAAGGAACAAAATGAAGTCATCGATAAGTAGATTTTTGCCAATATCAGGTGACATTTCCACCTTAATACTGACGACAGAAAATCTGTTCTGCGCATCTGAATGTTCACTCCAGAGATATTTCCGCTCTGTGCCTGCCACTAAAGATAATACACACACGCGAGCGACAAACTCATCAGAAACCTCCCTGTTTTCATAATTGTTCGGTACAATATTGAGATTAAATTTTTTAATCAATTACTTTTGGTGCAGACTACATTCAGATAGAGGAAGACGTCTTCTTTTGCAGAGACAATTGTACTTAGAGTTATAATCCGACTTCTGAGTATATAGTTCTATTACATAAGACTGAATTCATCTTAGTGCTTTACGAAGTAATCATTGCAGGATTTGAGGACATGTATTAGCTGGAAGAGTGGCCAATGCTGCTAACACAGTCAAGACAATTCACAGAAAATACTACTATATTTAATGGGAAGTTCTATACAGACGATCAGCTGACGCCATTACTTCAATGATTACCCAGACATACTTTATCGCACACTGACACCACCATGACGTCTTAATAGACATGAACTGCTCTGTTGATTGAATTACCAGACTTTCAGTATTCGTCTACTTTTCGATAATAGTGAGCTTGCATATAGAATAACTACATTGTCCCCAGTGCAACACTGCAACATTCTAATACTTCAGCGTACACTTACTGTGAGAGATAAACAGTTTAGTACTACGCCTTAGAACCAATACATGGCGCTGTTATTATTATTAATATTTCTCACTCAACGATACCAGTGTTTTCAGAAGTTTATGCCAGACAGACAATTACACACCTCAGTCTTAACCTTACGAACACAAACTAACAATGAATTTACATCGGTCCGGAGCCACTCCCTCGGACGACGCGTGCTACAAGAACACCTTTAGCACGCGTCCGCTCTATCACTAAAATTTTAAATGTTCAATTTTCCAATTTGAGATGTCGTGTTCGCATCGCTTTTTGACGCTGAATACAATGGTATAACTTTTATTGATGTCTAATTATTAGGGGGGTATCTACAGTGATTTGAAATTTTCAGAGTTAAAGTTCTTACATTGGGCTTATATTAATTTCACTATCTGTTTGAAAAACTATATGAACATTCATCGTTTTCGACAATGACTTCTACTTAAATTTGACATCTTGGCTAGGAGAACTGAGTTTATTGACAGAGTGATCCAACAAGAATTCTGTTCTTGCTGACAAAGGTCCGGAACCCTAAAAAACCACGATATACACAGGTCTCTCTTTAAAGCCGTTGCGAAGCACGGCCATATAAGCTATTTAATAATATATCTCACAAGTGACATTCGTTACTTAGTAGTACGTACTGTAATTTACATTTAGAAAACTACTTTAAGAAGTCATACAGCCTTGAACAATGTAAAGTATGGACAATAGTGACTTACTTCATAGAACATATTTCACTTAAATTTCCATCACACCTAAGCTGATTTAAAAGGCCCTGTCAAAATATTCACACTCATAAATTTGTTAACGATTTCTTTTAACAATACGAATCCATATACTGCTTTAAAATTATTCAAATGATTTTTAAATAGAGTGTAGGTGGCACAATAAAATGTGATGTCTAGGCCCATTAATATAATAGTCTGTAAGTGCTGCACGATACGATTTCAATTCTATCTTGCATTCTGCGAGCACGGAATAATTCCAGAGGGTGTGCAGGGACTTGCCGGGTTACCGAGTGCCTAGTTTTCGTGACTCTGCTGTACTAATATTTCCCGTACTGGAGAGAATGGAAAAATTGCAGATTATTAAAAATATAATTTATACTATTTTCCTGCTTAACCAGCCTGTTGCAGTCACTTTGGTAACACGATATTTCGGCAGTATCTTGAACTTGAGGTAGGGAACAGGAAGTAGATGAAGATTAGATAGAAGATGTAATATTTCGGGAAGAATTTGACGCAACACTAAAAAATAAAGTCGAAACAAATCGAGGATCATCCCTCTGAACTGCTGATATCCTTGGTAGAAGCAGACATGAAGAAACTTTTCCACCTCGTGTGTAAGATGTGTGAGACCGATTAAATGCCTCTTGATTTCTAACATACTGTACTAATTGCAGTGCAGAACTTTTGAAATTTACAGAATTATCAGTTTAATAAGCCAAGGCTCCAAAATACTAACAATATTTTTTTTACCAAAAGATAAAAAGTGATAGTATCCGAATTCGGGGAATATCGCTCTCGATTTAGGAGAAATTTGGGAAGATGGAGGCAATACTCACTTTACGGTTCAGCTTATCTCTTCATATATTTTGGATTTGAAGAGTGATATTGAAATATTAAGTTGAATAGACTCATTAATACGAAGAGTTATGTACATATGCCACAGGAACCAAATAGCAGTTATTAGAGCCGAAGGACAAGAAAAGATTGCAGTGGTTGTGAAGAGAATAAGAGATAGTTGTAGGCTTTAATCAATGTTATTCAGACTGTACATTAAGCATGCTATGATGAAAAACAAGATGGAATTAGGAGGAGTAATTACAGATCAGGGGAAAAAAACCTTTGTGCATTGCCGATGTCGTTGTAATTCAGTCAGTGACAGCAGAGGACTTGAAACCGGAATTGAGAGGCACGAATAGTGTCCTGGAAGAGGGGGAGGGGTACAACATGAAGACAGATCAACGCTAAAGAAAGGAAGTGTATTTAAATAAGGCAATTATGAAGGAATTAGAATGGGTAACAAGACAAGAAAGAAAATGTAAGAATGGGTAGTATATAACTCCTGAATGAGAGAGTAGAGAGATATCTCACACCGAATATAAAGTTTTAGCGTAACTAATATTAAACGTCGATGGGGAGAAATTTATTGCTTCATTAACGAAGGGATCAACTAGTAGGACTCATTCTGAGGCATGAGTACAGCGTTAACTCAAGTTAGTGTGAAAGTAGTCAAATTTAGGTCCAAACATATCTTTCATGCTACGAACTCTACTACTTTTCGAAGTAACGGCAGTCTGCCAATGAGAGAAAGACAAGCAGAAAAGTGCTCTGGCCAAGTAAATTACTTGGGCCTTTCATATGGAGAGCTCCTTGGGGTTATATTGAAACTTATGTCTGATCTTGGGAGAAGGACCTGTCATGGTGGCTGGAGTGCTTCATTTGCAACAGTGTCAGAATCTGCGCAGGAAACCGCCTCTAAGATTTAAAGTATTCTGAGTTGACGACTATTTAGTGTTACTGAAAATGGATAAGTGTCTGAGCAACATCGATGATTTCTTAGTTGGAGACTTTGCTACCATATTTACTACTATTGTTTGTGTAGGATCACTACTTATAGATTAAAACATTTGTCTCAATAAATATTATTCGTCTGAGTTATCAGGCATTTGGAAACGTCAGAGTAAGCCTCTTTTATTAATTAATTGTTTATATTTTCTATTTCATTATAATTTCAAAACCGACAGCCCATGTATTGAGTGTATGGTGCATGAGAACAGTTACAAGGTAATATTTGCAGCTGATGCAGCTGCTGGGCATGAAAACATATGGGTACAGTTAGACCCTGAGACTACATACAGTCACATATCTCTAACAGAACCGTACATTGACTAATACGTGAATTTTGGGTTTGGCCAATTCAGCACAGTTTGGCTGACACATACTGAAAACGTAAAGTCGCACATTGAAGCTTTGTACTTTAACATGACTGCTCTAAAGCGTCAAACTAGATTCAACAGCGAAGATTGAAACTTGATACCGGAATGTCAACATAACGAGAATCTAGTGGTTCTGACAAACGACTGCCTTAACCGCCCGTCCGTTTAACGCAAATTCCGAACCGATCACATAATACTATTGCGGTGGCTTCCTCTTATTCGCAGTCATACCTCAATTACCGTAGGGAGTGCAGCTTTGTTAATTTTGGGCGTCCGCATAGAAATTCAGGCCGTCGAGGCACATTCATTTATGTGAATAGTTTCTGTTCTTTCAAGCATGTCCGAAAGGACAGACAGTGAAAATTTAAGTATAATAGACAATGGTATAATTTTTTATTCTATGAAACACGGAAATAATTGGTGATGGATAGGGAAATTAAGTAGTCCCTTTTGAAAAAAATTAAGGTAGCTATATTTTCTGTCAGTTAACATTTTCGCAAGAAACTTTGGTGTTCGAGGGATTCAAGAAAGACGTAAAAATGCGACATTTAAACGCCCGCACGACATCATACTCACAACCTTCAACTACTGCGCAAAAGTTTTCGACCACACGACTTTTCTCCTGTTTTCCTTCGTTCAATACCTATACACCAATCTAAACACGTATGTTTACTCAGCGACGGCTTATTATTTATTTCTTCACCACAGATGCGGTAATAATGTTCAACATCGAGCGTGAAACCGAAATGACGAGTATAAGAAGGTAAGGACGACAGGGGCGTACAGCCGTAGAGTGCGACTTGTGAGAATTTAAGACGAACAGGAGACAAGCGCTGGCCCGAAGCGGAAGAGCCACGTGTGAATTTCAGCCCTTCTCACATTTTCAACTGTCGCTATTATCTCAGTGGCTTAGGGCACCTGAAGTCAGTCCTTTCTACCCTCTTCTGTCTTTCTTCCTCTCATTAAATGTGTAAATCGTAAATAGTAATCGGGATCACCCGGGCATGGATTTGTGTATTATCCTTAGGTTAGTTAAACTTAGTTTAAGTAGTTTGTAAGTATAGGGACTGAAGACCAACGTAGTTTGGTCCCATAGAATTACAAACGTTTGAACGTTTTTGGAAATTGTACTGTACATGACAGGCGTAATATGAGCCATTTATGAATCGTGCATCTTAAAAATAAGTGCACCAAGGAGTTTACTTAAAATCACTCTCTAGCTTCAATGCTAAGGGAAAGCATATGATTAAAGATTGTTGACCAAAAGGCAATACCTAGAAGGAGCGAGGATATTACACCTAAATTTATTTGAGAGATAAAAAATTGTACAAATCACAGGATTGAAAACACAGCCGCATGTGGGTCGGTGTTAATGCTTGGGCATTGAATAAAACAGACAATGAACGTGTTGTTGTGGAATTTTAGTCCATGTTGCTTCCACATATTGCCTGAGTTTATCTGGTGCGACAGTGCGCGGTAGACATCACACACACTCACACGTTTTCATCAGAAGGAACAAAGGGAGAACAGAGACATCAAGGCAGAAATGCACTCCAATGGGCGACGAAGAAGTATGTAACACCGTATGCAACATGTGGCTGCGCAATTACCTGTTGCAATGTGATCGTCAGCTAATTCTGAGGATGTGAGAGAACAACAGGCTATAGCGCCTAAAGAGACGTAACGCAGACTGGATAGTTTATTGACATAGTACTAGCAGCCGGCCGCGTTGGCCGAGGGGACTGAGGCGCTCCAGTCACGGTCTTCACGGACACAACGGTCGGGGGTTCGAATCCCCCCTCGGGCATGGATATTTGTGCCGTCCTTAGGATTAGCTAGTTCATAAGTAGTTTGTAAGTTTAGGGGCTGATGACCCCGTAGTCAAGTCCCATAAGCTATAGAAACATTTGAAACATTTGTACTAGCAGGGTGCAGGAATTCAATAACACCCAGAAACACCATACCTGGTGCAAGAACAACATGGCGCTGTAAAAGGCAACAGTGCAGCAGTGAAGCCTATCTCGTACAGTCTGAGTCGAAACACACAGTCCTGTGGATCCACCAAAATCATTATCAGCGTAGATATGAAAATGAACAACACCATTTCCTCTAAGAGTGGCCCTGAGCTGAAATCCGTAAGTAGCTGCGGCAGCTTGTCTTTCTCTGTACCGCCTCCATATCCATCTATTACTTTCATTAACTCTGAGACGACTGGAAACTTCTCTTGATGAGAGTCTTGCTGTCAAAAAGTAACAATGCAGATACGATCAAACCAAACTTTGGAATTGACCTCGTACATATGGCAGAATTACTGTCAAAAGCCGTGTATATATGTCCTTGTGTTATGATTGGCGCCGGCCGCGGTGACCGAGGAGACTATAGCGCTCCAGTCACGGTCTGCACGGCCACTACGGTCGGGGGTTCGAATCCCCCCTCGGGCATGTATATTTGTGCCGTCCTTGGGATTAGCTAGTTCATAAGTAGTTTTTAAGTTTAGGGACTGATGACCCCGTAGTTAAGTCCCATAAGCTTAACAAACATTTGAACATTTTTTTTATGATTGGCAGTGATCGGCCGGCTTGCTCACTCCGTCGCATTGGCACTGATCCTACTTCGTTGTCTTCGTGGTTTTTGAGTGACATGTACGGACTCATGTTCAAATGATTGTAAATCCAAGCCATTAGCAGTCGCTAGGCTTACAAACTACTTAAACTAACTTATGCTAAGAACAACACACACACACTCATGCCCGACGGAGAACTCGAACCTCCGACAGCGAGCAACCAGACGCTATGCAGCAAGGCGCCTTAAAACGCTCGGCCACCCCATCCGGCTCTATTGACTGATATTGATGCAATTCGTGATGCAATGTACCCGTTAACATGAGTGATCAGCGACCTTCAAACCAAGATAACGCAACACTTTCTGATGCGTGAATTAGGAAGAGTAAATAAAAACGTAGTAATCAGCTGAAGATATATACTTAAGTTTCTTATGTGATTTATGTATTTTAAATCTAGCTTATAAGCTTCGTTATAAGCACGACATTAAATGTATACTGTATTTGAGAAATAGTACCTTCCGTTGTAGTAAACTATACTGTCTTCTAAGATCTTTGGCATGAGTAATATTCTGAAGAAGAGTCCAACGCGAAAAATGAGATGTAACAGCAGTGAATTAGGGCAGCAGCAAAAATAACAAATAATTTGTAGGGACTGTAGTTGCTGGAATATTACTTCTCTTTTTCTGTGTCAATTATTGTAATACTCTCGGTCACCACGATCTCTTCTTCTTCATTTTGAAGCAGTACTTTGCAATCTCACAGCCAGAGGGTTAAGCAAGAACTCACTATATCGGCCGGTACCTATGTGTTTTCAGCAAACATGTCCAAAAGTGCCACTGATCCAATGCAGAAGTGTCTCAGATAGCGTATGGAAATCTAAACCAAATAAATATTTGCAAGCAACTTCCAAAAATACTTGTAACCAGGTCAGCACTGATGTGAGAGTGGAAATGTATTTTTATCGTTACACGTCGTCTTCGGAAAAGGTTTAATTTAGAGTAAGTCTTCACGCCTCCAGGAAAAATACGTTAATCACGACTTCTTTGTAAGTTAATGTAACATTCATTTTCCCCCGCCATTAAAAGGCTAACGTGAATGCTACTGACGCAGGACTAAAATACTTCTTATGCTGTATAATATGCGGCAGAGACATGACACCCATTATCATGACTGTAAAGGGAAAAGTCATTGACATAGTTGTGCTTTTAAACTTTGGACATGCACAATGCTTCTACATATTTTCCAATACAGTAGTCCTTACAGAAAAATGTTGAAAACGACATAGATGCAGTAATACATCTCAAAAGTAATATTACACTTGTTGGAGGTGAGAGATATACACCTAGTGCAGTCTATTAATCATTGATCAATAAGTTATAGTTTCGCAGAATTTGTGGTTACTTTTGCATTACACGTAAATTTTTATCAACACTATAGAAAATTCAAGATCCTTTTAACAAATTACTTTTATTTCTAAATTTCAACAATTTATATTAACTGAGTGAATGGTAGACTTCGAACTTGTAACTGGTTGATGTGACAGTGTCGTGTGCTCCAGCGAATGCTGAATGGGAGGTTTACGATGCTGGGAAAACAATGAGTGTACTCAGAAAATTCAGTATCGTAAAGAAAAGGAATATTTTTGCTGTCTACTGGTCTGCTGAAGTTGTTTATGTTATAAAAAGGTGTGAATTGGTTCGAAATAAATGTCTCGAAAGGGTCTCGTTTAGATCTTACAGCTGATTGGCTGTGACAAATATCCATCACTCGAGAGATCATTTGCACCTATCTTATGGGCAAAAGAACTGCTTTTAGAAGGCTAGCGGAGGTTTGGAGGTCAGCTACTATCGTGCTTAGACGTTTACTTGATGTGTTTTAATTTTGCCTAGTTATGGTAAAAAATAAGTCAAGGAAAATTTAGGAAAGTACTTACAAGCAGACGGCACATATACTTTCTGTGTAAAAAATATATTTTTAAATATCCGACAACCGCTTGACGTTATATACAAGTCATGAACGAGATGCGTGTTATTTTATTTGTGTTATACCGACGAACATTACATTTCCCAGTAACTATATAAATGTTCTGTTGACAGGTACGTAACACTGACTGGCAGCTGTGAGTGCTGTAATTACTGCTGAATGTATAACTAGATTTGTATTTGACAGTTAATTTGTATTCATGAAGAAACGTTTAACGTAATTTTCATCCAGCAAGTATCGTTTAACAGCTATTGACACCTAGTACTTGAATTACATTTAATTCATGCTTTAGATACCTTTAGTACGAGTAGTTCTCTTACAGCTTCTGCAGTTCAAAGATATAGATGGCTTTTTGATAGCACAGGTATGTGCTGGTTAAGGAAATACTGAAGATTGAGAAGTTACATGTGGTTAATAAATACATAAATTTTACAGAAGTATGAAAGTATTGAAGTTAACGTGTTGAATAATAAAATTGTTGTTACCCTAACCAAATATGAAAACACAATTACATAAATAATTGAAATAAAAAACTCGTCACAAAAACGTTGAGTCGTCTAAAAATCATAGTTCTGCACAATCACGGTAACTATGAATGACCAGCAGAGAGAGAAAGGGTTTGTGGAGGCGAAACTATGTCCTGTAGGCGTAGTAAGGCTAGTATCACCCCCGGAGTATAATACGTAAATTAACTTTTCTGTATTTTTCTTAGTAGTCAATTCTTAAATCACGTTTGTCCTACCGTTTCTAAGAAATTTATTCTCGATTATTTTTTACTTACGGTCAATTGTAGAAAATAGTTTGATAGAGATGCTTAGGTACTGCGCCTGATCAGGAGGAATTCATAAGCAAATGTGAGCTGTGTTGGTCACAGTCAGCAAGCTTCAGGCTATTATGATGCACCAGATCAGATCCTATTCTAAATAGTCGCACCGGCAACAAAATGACCGATATTAAAATAACTGTCAGATGGATAGCTCAACAGAAAATAGGTCGCTGGACCACGAGGAATACCAATTCGAATTTACATGGAGTTTGCCATAGATCTCTAGATGAGCGAAGCGTTCCTAAGAATGGAAGAAATTTTCAAATGTTTGTAAAGCTTATGGGACTTCCAGAATGAAACTTCACTCTGCAGCGGAGTGTGCGCTGATATGAAACTTCCTGGCAGATTAAAATTGTGTGCCGGAACCGGGACTCGAACCTGGGACCTTTGCCTTTCGCGGGCAAGCGCACTACCGACTGTGCTATCCCGACACGACTCACGATGCCGCCTCACAACTTTTTGGCGGAAGTAATGTTGTGAGGTGGCATCGTGAGTCGTGTCGGGATAGCACAGTCGGTAGTGCGCTTGCCCGCGAAAGGCAAAGGTCCCAGGTTCGAGTCCCGGTTCCGGCACACAATTTTTATCTGCCAGGAAGTTTCTTATGGGACTTAACTGTGGGGTCAGTAGTCCCTAAACTAACGAACTGACTCATACTAAAGACGTTACAGAAATTCATGCTCGATGGAGGATTCGACCCTCCGACGTGGAAGGCCGCGCGATCCGCAACGTAGCGCTCCAGACCGCTCGGCTACTCCCGCGCGGCAAGAATTGAAGAAAAGCGCAGGTTAATTTCGTTTTCAACGTGGGTCGTCGATCAGATGCGTAAAACTATAGGTTCATATCTCTGGCGCTGGTTAGTTGCAGAAAAACGTTTTACATTCATCTGTAGGAATGAACACATTATGATAGCAACGACCATGTGAAACATAGCTCGCGCTATTCGTCCAAGAGACCCACAGGGAAATAGGTACTGGCTTCTCAGAGAGATAACATGTTTATTGACTTCCGCAAAGCGTTCGCTGTGGTTCCGCTTCAAATGTTCAAATGTTTGTAGAACTTATGGGACTTAACTACGGGGTCATCAGTCCCTAAGCTTACAAACTACTTATGAACTAGCTAAGACTAAGGACGGCAGAAATATCCATGCCCGAGGGGGGATTCGAACCCCCGACCGTAGTGGCCGTGCAGACCGTGACTGGAGCGCCTCAGTCCCCTCGGCCACCACGGCTGATTGATAGTTTTACAATATTTGTGAAGCTACACCCTATTACAAAATTGAAGGAAAAAGTGTCTATGAAACATCTTCAAATATATAACACAATTGTAACAGGATTCACAAAGGAAAATCATCGGACAACGGCTTGTAGTTTATCTCAAAATAAATCAATCCTTTTAAAGTGAAATATTCGACACATTAATTTGCAGCATACTTTCTCCAAGGTCTGAGAAAACTATGAAAGAACTTGACAGATGCCGATTGCATTGTCACATCTCAAGGGCACAACATTTGATACTTTGAGGAGATAATTTACCACGCGAAGCATGAAGCAACAGTCTTTGCATATTGCGTGTTGATATTTGAAATGCTGCAAATTAATTTGTTTTGTGTGATTGAATTAGCTTCTATTGTAGAAATGACTCAAATTCAAAAAGCAAAATCAGCTCAAATTAAATATCATAAAAGTAGTGTAAGATATTAAAGTGAACAAGTGGTATCTGTTCGTACATGTCCAAAAAGAACAAACACCATATAAATAATTATATATCTGCCCCAACAACTTCCTAATCACATCTGTTTTGTCGTTGCCGGGCGCCGTGGCTCAGCGCGCCCTGTCAGAGGACAAAAAAAAAAAAATTACGGCCTTCAATATCAACAAATGGCGTCTGTTGTTTCTGTCATGTCCGTAAAGAACAGACACCATATGAATAACATTAAGAAATGGAACCAGCGAAAATTTTTACAACGATGAAATTTTTAAAATATGTATTGGCGATCCCTCGCATAATTTAGGCTGCGAAGTCGCATCCCGAGTAAATTACGTTTAATGGTGGTTGCCCAATACTGCGTACTACGTACGTGCAAAACCGAACTTTTAAAAACCGAACAATGTGGCGTCAACGACCACAGATGTAAGTCTTAGACAACATTAATATGCGCAACAGACACACCAGGGAAACAGGGGAAACACAAACACTAAATTTATGGCCCTGTCGAAAGTACTCCCAAATGGTACAACGAAACTGATTAACTTGACTATTTAGTCCATTTAAAACAGCAACAACAACAACAAGATTAACTTGAATTATCAACGGGGAAAACAATCTGACTGCGACACAGATAACTAAAAAAAAATTAAATAAAAAAATAAAAAATATAAAATAAATAAAGAAGTTGACCTACCTCGTACATTCTTATTACAAAACTGGAAACAGCAAGTAGCTTGCAGCATGCAGGTTCATAACTTGATTGATTTCAGTATTAAAATATGCAGAAATAATAGGTGCGTAGTAATTAAGTAATAATAAATGAAGAAAATAAAAGGAAGGGGAAACTAACTACAAAAATGAGAAAGCAGATAGAGAATTTCAGATCAGAAATTATATTCTTAAGAATATATGAAGTCGAAAAATATTACAGAAAATTCAGTTAACATCATGCATTAAAATAATGGCGTGCTGCAACACATACTTGACGACTGGCTCTTCCAACAGCTTCCTTACCACTACAGACTTCCTCCGCTACCTCACACAACTGGCAACTAACTGCTTTCTTGCAGTCAGAGGCTTACTCTACAGTCGAACTTACTGCGCCAGTTACAATATATATCTGTGGCCAGTTCACAAAATTCACTAAATAAATAACTCACGTACAATACAGAATGACGAACAGTATTATTAATAATATAACTTTATAAATATTGTGTGAACACTATTGTGGGCTAAATATCATAGAAAATTAATTATGTCGGGACCATAGGGACCTTACAAAGTTTTACTTTCTGATAAACAGAAAGTAAGGTACGTTATATCAAAATGGGCTCTACTAGTCGGTTTCTTCCTTTACGGCACACTAGCTGAAAACCCGGCGTTGCCCGGGTATTTATTTATTTATTTATTCCTGCCTCTTTTTAGGTATATATTCATTTGTATAAGGACTGTATGTCTGTAAAATCTCTTGGGAATACAATTAGTAGTAAAGAAGTAATGGATTAAAACTTGGTGTGTATGATGGGTAGGTTTTCCATGAACGTTACTGTTTACGTGCTCATATCTCATGAACTACGTATAGGAATGTGATACAATTTAGAAGCTACATTAAACTATATATGTGTATACTGTCTGTAATATTTCCTGTCCCTAAATTGTAACGTCATACCGAATGCCGTAGTTTACTCCATAAACAGCGAAAAAGTAGTAAACGAGAAACGTTTTTCCTTTCATCATTTTGTAACGGGTGTCAGCGAGAAAGAGTTTAATAAAGGTTTGACATTATGTTTAAAGTTTGTTGCAAGTTGTTAAGTACTGTTATTCTCATATGGCGTATTTATAAAGTCTCGCCGCATTATGTGGCAGTTTTCTGCGATTCATATTGTTTACGACGCTATATCTCCTGAAACATGTGTCGTATATGGTTCGTACTCCTACAGTAATTGTTATCTCACGTAAGGAATATATATATATATATCAAATTTGGTTGAAATCGGTCCAGTGGTTTAGAAGAAATTGAACAGCAGTGTCGCTAAATACAGCATTTTAGACACTTTTCATTGTTTATAACGTCATATCTCGTCAACTATATATCGTATGTGATTCTTAGACTTACGTCCTCATGGATTGAAGCTTGCGTGTACAAAATTTCATAAAGATTGGAACAAAACTGTAGATTTGTATGCAACACGTACAAATATACGGATACTCTGCTTTATATATTAGCTCACACTCTCAGAAAGTTTCAAATTCGGTATCACTACAAATTTCCTCATTTCTCGCGTACAATGTACTTCAGCACCTCCGCTTGATGTACAATATGTCAGGCGTTTGATAACAGTCCACTTCGGTAGTCCTGAAGCCGATAATCACAGCCCTCCTGTAGTCGCGCTGGTAGACGCCTCCTTGTTCACCGAGGACAGGCGGGATTTTTCTAACGGCGCAGGACAAATTGATTGCCAATCCGTTTAGGGCCTCGGCAATCAGCGCGCTGATTGGCCGTCGGGCAAGTGAGCTGCTCTAACGAGCCATGTGGAAATCAAACAACAGCTCGTTACGTCGGGACTTCAGAGCCCGCGCTCCCCACTCGCTCCGCGCGCCTCTTCATAGTAACGAGATGTTGCCTCAGTTAATAAACGGGCACAGGCGGACGGGTCTCGCGGACAGTCTGTTAGGAGCGGCAAACTCAATTCACCGCCACCTGTCGTACCGTCATATAACTCGACGGTAGGGTGACACCTCTAATAATCTACAAACTCGAGTCTTTGGTCGACAGTCACTGGAGAGTGCCTTTCTACATACCTACATCTACATATATACTCCGCAACCCACCGTAAAGTGCGTGGCGGAGGGTACACTGTACCAGCACTAAACAATTCCTCTCCTACTCCACTCCCAAATAGAACGAGGGACAAAAAGTCTATATGCCTCTGTTCGAGTCCTAATTTCTCTTGTCTTTCTGATCAGTACGCGACATGTAAGTAGGCGGCAAGGAGATCGTTGTGCCCTCAGCTTCAATTTCCGGCCCACTAAAGCTCCTGAACAGAATTTCTCGAAAAGAACTTCGTCTTTCCTCCAGCAATTCCCATTTCAGTTCCCGGAACATTTCCGTAACAATCGCACATTGGTCGTACCTACCAGTAACGAACCTAGCTGTTCGCCTCTGAACTGCTTCTATGTCTTCCTTAAAACTGATCTGCTGCGGGTCCCAAACATTTGAGCAATACTCACGACGTGATCGTACAAACGTTTTATACGCGGTCTCCTTTACAGATGAAGTACATCTTCCCAAAATTCTCCACATAAAAACCGAAGACGGCTGTCCGCCTTACCTACAACTGTCCTTACATGTCCATTCCTTTTCATATCGCTCTGCAATTTTACATCTAGACATTTGAACGACGCGACGGCATCAAGACGCTCACTGCTAATTCTGTATTCGAACCTTATCGGATTCTTGATCATACAATGTAAACTTTCACGGCCGGCGTCAACTTCATTTAAAACTTCCGGGCTCATTAGCCGTGGTCGATTTATAAAACTTTTCCCTAACGTTTCATCTTCGGCTGCGGCAGACATCTTCAGAGGTAGAGTGGCGAACTGCGATGAGAACTTGAGGTAGCGCCCTATATATAGGCAATGTAGAGGGAACCGCAAAACATCACGTGATGTCGGCTACGACACTATCTCTGGTATTGCCAACATTCTTGGCAGAGAAGAATCGATTGTCATTCCGCTGGTGTAAAGCAGAAGTCCAAATTCTGTCTAATTTAACAGCTTCCTTTTTCCTGTTAAAATTATTGCGATGTTTATATATCTCGATTGCTTCTCTATATGTGCGCGCATGATAGTGCGAAGTTTTTGAGATGACACTAGTCCAATTAAATTTAATTTCATGGTTGCCTTCTTGGTATACATGTTCCGCTACGGCCGATTTCTCCGTGTGCCCAAGGCGGCAATTCCTTTTATGTTCGACCAGACGAGTATTGACGCTTCTTTTAGTAGTTCCAATGTAGACTGAACCACAGCTGCAGGGAATTTTATATACACCTGGTGTATTCAGCGGATGTCGTACATCTTTTGCAGATCTTAAATATTCTTTTATCTTTCTTGTAGGTCTGAAAATGGTTTCTACCCCATACTTGTCCAGCACTTTTCCAATACGAAAGATGAAACGTTAGGGGAAAGTTTTATAAATCGACCACGGCTTATGAGACGGGAAGTTTTAAATGAAATTATGGGATTCTTTTTCCATGTGCATCACCTTACATTTTTCTACATTTATAGCCAGTTGCCATTCTTCACAGCAACTAGAAATCTTGTCGAACAAGAGGAACACTAAGTATGGTACAAACGAATTTTGATGGGTCGTGGGTATGTCGTGCGTGAATTCCTCTAGACCACCAAGCTAAAAGGATTTGTTCCAATGCGATTTGGTTTCCATAAAAATCGAGATCAAAGTCAAGCGCGAAACAGCTATACCTGTACTTAGCCACCAGCAGTACGAGTGTCAGCGGGGTATAATTTGCAAGGCGCTGACTGCAACAGAGTGGACCCGAGCTCGAATCCTGCTCTGATCTTACTTTTTTTCTTAATTGTTCCACGATTGTTTGTTGACGATTGATAATACATAATTATTTTCTTTCATCGCCACTCTCATCTTAATGGTTGGATAATTGGTCATGGTAATAACTTATGTTAATTGTTCAATACGTTAAGTATTGCGCGACGATTAATATATTTAATTCGTTATTTTGAAACATAATTTTACGGCGATTAAAAGATATTTCTAAATCAGTAAACCGTCTGTAGTTATCACACGCAACATTTGTGCAGAATTTTCTAGCTGCGTTTACAGTCCCCGGCCCCTCTGTTGTTACACGGTGGAATGCAGTGTGTGTGCCCATTTGACGCGTTCCAACGGATTATTATGCTGCGGCCAGGCGGGTAGTCATTCGTAGCGTATCGCTCACGAAGTGCAACATGGAGGAGAAATGCGCAGTGATAGAAGCAGATGCATCACACGAATCAATCGTCGGAGAAGTGTACAATAAAATAAAATAAAAATAAATTTCCGAGCAGGATTTGAACTCGGGGCATGTGTGTAACAGTCGCCCCCCTCCCCATATTAATTATACCACGCTGACTCACGTGCCCCCCGCCCCCCCCCCCCCCCAGTGACTATGTACAGGTATAGCTGTTACGTGCTGGACTTTGATCTCGATTTTCGTGGAAACCAAGGCGCATTTGAACAAATCCTATTAGCTTGGAGGTATGGAGGTGTTACCGCACAACATACCTGCGACCCATCAATATTCTTTTGTATCATACTTGGTGTTCCCCTTGTGAGTCATCCTATATGCTGTTACAGTCAATTATAGAAGACACCCCCCCCCCCCATATACCACAGCATGGTCAGCAAACAGCCGAAAATCACAGGTTACTCTGTCCATCAGATCATTTATTTAGATAGAAAATAATAGCTGAACTATCACACTCCTCTAGGACACGCCTGACGATACACTCGTTTCTGATGAACACTCGCCATTGAGAACAACTTACTGGGTTCTATTATTTAGGAAGTTTTCCATCCAGTCACAGATCTATGAACCTCTACCATATGCTCGTATCTTCGTTAGCAGTCTGCAGTGTGTCAACGCATCAAATGCCTTTTTGAAATAGCGAAAAACACAATGACATGTGGTTCGGATCCCACGTTAAGCTGTAGGCCCCCTTTCCCCGGTTGGATAACTGGGTAGACTAGGAACACGCAAGTCACCGAAGTGGCACCCAATTGAAAGACTTGCACCAGGCCAACGAGCCACACGAAATTTGCTCCAGAAATTTGCATTAAATATTTTAATCGGTTTGTTTTACGATATCTTCGGTTCTAATTGAGGCACGCAGTTCTTTTTTACCTAACAACACTCAGTGGATCAAACTCTTTCATTTGCGCTTTTTAAAACTTGCATTGATTGTTTCTGATTAAAGCTTTGCGTGAACTTTACTTCAATTTTTTCCCCAACTCTTTTGTCATTCCACTAACGGTGCGAAGTATTCGCATGGGTCCTCTTGTTACTACGAACAGCATAGTGAACACATTATCGTAGCAAAGAAACTGCGTTCTCCAAGTTTTCTTCATGTATGTAACTTCTTTCGTTTCACAAAGGATATTTACCTCCAATTTGAGGTTTATTTATTACCATTACTAACAGAAAAATCATTGAATTTTCTGGAGTTCTTACCATGAACTACGCTCCAAACTAAGAGATTCTGTATGTTCATAAATTTGATATCAGTAATTACTAATAGCTAATACTGGAATACATAGTGTGTTCAAAATTTTAGTATTATACCTAAATTAACTCTAAGGCACATGAGTGTGTTGTCATCTGTGTATGTGTGACAAGTTATACAAACTCACTAACGACAAAAATAGTTACCAAATTTTCAAACTCCAAATGTTTGTAGACATAAGGGACCAAACTGCTGAGGTTATAGGTCAGTAGATACACACACACACACACACACACACACATACACACATAGACAGATGCCCGAGGGGGGAGTAGCCGTGCGATCCATGACGTGACGCCTTAAACCACGCGGCGATAACAGATACCTCCACAATATTCCACTCCCTTCCTAAAAAAATTCCAAATAATTTATTTCACTTCTCTCTCTGTTATATACAATAAAATGAAGTTAGTAGTGCAAGAACGCGAAATCGATATTAGATTACTCCTTTCGTCTTTCAATAAGAGGGAACCCACTTAAATAAAGTTTCCGAAATTTGGTTCCCCAACAATGGTGTCGCCAGTTATATCAGGTAGGGACTTAGTATGTCACCAAACGCATTCGAGAAACATCCGGCTGAGAAGGCAGCGTTACTGGACAACACTAATTTTCATGCAACGGTATTTTAATCTCACGCTTTACACGGTAATCTGATTGGAATCACGATCGCGCTAAAGAGCTTACATTTCACGCTAATTTTCAGTTTACTATGTTCTATCGGATAAAGCTGTTTATTAGTTTGCTGGGTTGATGAAGTCTTTCCAGTAATGCGATTAAATGTTTTTAAACTATCTGTTGGACAGCTACCATGCATCGCACATTAAATAACGTCACCGCTTTAACTTGTCCATGTGTATATGCTGCACTTTAGATAATTAACGATGCTGGGTAAAAGATTCAAAGTCTAAATGCATTGAGGGTTTTACACATATGACTGTGGCGTCAGAATATTTTTCTTATGGTACGTTTTGTGGATGATTGGAACGCAATGTACGTAATTCGGTTATTGCGCTTGTCTTTTTTTTTCCCCTTTTGTTGTAACATTTACATATGATGTGGATTTTCCAGTACTGACAATATATTGTCATGTGTTACACGATAACAGTGGGGCATTAGCATGGAATTTGTAACAAGCGTAACAAGCAAATTCTGACTTTTCCCAACTCCACATACGAACATCGCCCGGTAACAAGTGGAGGTGGGTGGTTGGAGGGGGGGGGGAGGAGGGGAGCGTTAATGGATTTATCATTATGTGGGAATTGTGTCTAGATGCAGGTAGACCACGTAATTCGGCGAGGACGGCAGAATTACGGGAATTTAGAGGTCTCAGCAAAATATAGCATGGCCATTAATCTCAACAATGAAGAATTTCGTGGATGATCTCTAGCTGGGGTTAAACTTTATCTCATATTCATATACCCCTGCTACTGATGTAAGTTCTTTATCGCAGATAAACATTTGGAGAACTCATGGCTCCATATCCTAGTTTATCTCAGCGAAACAACTTTTCAAGTAGCTTATATCATAATTACAATAAATCAAATAATGTTTCGAGAAATAAGGCTAATATGTGATGATTTCTATGCCTTATATGAGTATGCCAACATCAGGAACATCATCCCATTAGTTACGAAAAGAGCACATCATGTATTCAGGCATTGTTCATTATAATTATTACATGTAAGAAAAAACTTTAACTTTAAATGTATTTTTAATTCTTCTTGTTCAGCGCAACTCTTTCATTCCGCTTGTTCCATATTTGAACGTGTTCACAGTCGAAATCTGTGTTCTGAAAAAGTACTGCAGCCACTTTAATCACATTTAAGACCGATTGGTATAATCAGGATTAAGCAGAGATTACAGTTTTATTAAATAAAGTTTTACCTGACTAGGTTAATCTCCTACAGAAGATGCAAGCATCGAGTTTATTCCTCCTACCACAACACCTCGGGAATTTGCAAGTTACTGGTCTGCATATGACAGAGAAAAAAGACTTGCATAGTACAAAGTGACTCTTAAAAAATTAAAATAAATAAAAAATTGTTTCACATGTCCATTTACAACCTGTATACTGACTATCTTAAGGCTTGTAGTGTCAGTTTTGTCTTGGTTAACTCTTGTTACATACCGTTTTAATTATTACTTTGGTATAGGACGAAGTTATTTTCATTATAAATGTTCTAGTTACGTTGGGTCCTTTTTTTTTTTTTTTTTTTGTAGAGATGGGGTATGGTTTCACGGAATAAAAAGGTAATTCACTTGTTAGAATGAAATAGTGGTGTCAGGTTTCCAGTGGCTTCGGTCTGGACAGCGGACACTGGTAACTCTTTAGGGCATAAATTAACCGTCATTCAGTTGTAATCAAAACATTACATCTTTGTCCGACCTCTCATTCTTTTTCACCAATTACCCCCTTCACTTCTCAACAGTCACGAATATATTTGCTTCACTTTTATAACAAGTAGAGGAAGTATGTTACAAACATCAATATGTGTATGATGAAAACGAGAGTGAATTTTCTTCGATCCATTTAACCATTTCTACGTAACTGTTATTGTACAAAGCTTTACCAACTGAGACCATTATAAATATTCTATATATTCCTTCAAACCGTCTTGATAGCAAATGATGGATTGGACACCATCCATGTACACCATGGATTGGAAATCATTTTTTAAATATTCTAGAAGAGAAAAGAGAAATTTTAAACTATTTCTTTATGTTGGTAAATCTTCTAATCATGCAATGAAAGCAGTGGTGGACTAAAGCTGTCGGAGACCCCGGGCGGCGACAAAACGAGGCCCCCCGTCCACCTGGAAATACATTTGTTACTATAAAAAAGTGACTTTTCAGAATTGAAGGCCCCCAACGACGAGAGGCTCGGGGCGCTATTCAACCTACAGAATTACGTAATAAAGAAGGAATAAATAAAAAAAAGACAAGGAGTACATAAAAGGAGCAAAGCAAGCAGAACACATAACGGCTATTCAACCTACAGAATTACGTAATAAAGAAGGAATAAATAAAAAAAAAAGACAAGGAGTACATAATAAAAGGAGCAAAGCAAGCAGAACACATAACGGCGAAAATATGAAACTAATACTGCGCAGAATGAAGTGACATGAAGAGTGTAAAAACATACATGAAGGCGATGACGCAGTAACACAAAGACTGTAGCACTGATGTACCGGACATTTAAAACACACAGGCGGCGGCTTCAGGGTGGCCATTCGCAGTTTTTTTTAAATAAAATGATGGGAGGGAGGAATGGTGTGAGGCTCTCAAAGGGGGGGGGGGGAAATCAAGAGGTGAGGAGGGGGGCGGAGGAGGATCGGAGCTGGTGCGAAGGGTAGATGTCTGGGTGGAGGGCATTATCAGGGAGGAATGGAGTGTGGCAGAAATTGCTACAGGAAAAGGGAAAGGAGGGTGAACAGTTGGAGAGAAAGGGGGAGATACAGTAGTAGTGGCGAGGCAACAGACTGGGTTTGTTGAGGAGAGGATGGACAAGAAGGTGAGGGAGCTTCCGTTTGTGGTAGATGAAACAGAGGTGTTCAATGAAGCGGACAAGATGGAAAAAGGATTGAGATCATAGACGAGCCGTATGAGGGTAGAAAAGGATATGGAAAGCGAGGCAGAGGGCGTGGTGTTCAGGATCTCCAGGGACTTGTAGAAGAATGAAGGGGCTGAGATCCAGGTGGGATGGGAGACGGAGAGGATGTTCAAATGTTTGTATAGCTTATGGGACTTAACTACGGGGTTATCAGTCCCTAAACTTACAAACTTCTTACGAACTAGCTAATATTAAGGACGGCACAAATATCCATGCCCGAGGGGGGATTCGAACCCCCGACCGTAGTGGCCATGCAGACAGTGACTGGAGCACCTAAGTCCCCTCGGCCGCAGAGGATGGGGTGGATGAGTGATTTGTGGATGAAGAGGATGTTGGAAGGGTTCAGGCCCCAGGTTCGGCCAACAAGTAGTTGGAGGAGGTGGAGGCAGATGTGAGAAATCGATTAAGAAGTACTTTAGGTTAGGGTGTGGCAGATGGGCATATGGGACAGTGATGGAAGGAATGGGTGGTGAGACCCACGATGATTGCCTGGGTTTCTGTAGGATTTATAGGTAGGAGCCACTGGGGCATGCCAGCAGAGGGGTAGAAAAGATGGGAGTCGGTGTTGTGGACGATAACATAACTAGGGCAGTTGGAGAGAAAGGAGGCAATGACATGGACAAGGTTGATGGCAAGAGTAGATTTGGAGTCTGAAGAGCAGGCCAGAATGCCAGACCTGATCATATGCCCGTTCAAGATTTTAGGATACAAAGATAACAGCATGACTGGAATTGAGCTGGAAGGAAAGGATTTGGTCGTCGGTTGAGAAGGTAGGAAGCCACAGTGGATGTCAAAGAGGACGTTATGAAGACGGAGGTGGTGATGAATGCAATGGAATAGGATGGATTCGAAGATCGGGTTGAGGCAAATTGGATGTTAGAAGTTGACATCGGAGGTGAGTTTCATAGCTTTAACGGACATGGGAAATTTTCCACAGGCGGGGTAGTAACCGTTGTAGAAGATGGTGACGGCGTGAAGTATGTTGGCAGGGATTGAGGGAAAGGTGGAAGGCATCCCAGTCGGGAATAACCATGGATGAGGCGAGGAGGGAGGGGTGGGGGCAGGCGGAGGTTGTTGGGGTGACAGACATTTGTGCTAAAGGTGAGGTTTCATTCAGGAGAAAGTCGTCCATGTTGCGTTGGTGTTCATAAGAGGAGTATATTACTGGGAAGGGAGTGGATGTTGGCATAAAGAAGGTTAACTTGTTGATGCGCCATGAAAGGGGTAAAGGGTCAAGGCAGGGAAAGGGGTAGGGTAGGGACTAAACTAGGGTCTGGAGGTGGTCGGTGCAGGATGTCCTGGCTATAAAATCGGGTTTGTAAAGTAAATGGGCAGTGAGGCAGTCTTGATGAAGTGTGTGGGGGCAGTTATAAATATTTTGGTGACATGAAAAAGAGTCTTGGGTCCTTGCAACTACCATTTCCTGATTTGTAACCGGGCATTGAACAGGATTGCATCGTCAATTCAGTTTCACTCGAAATACTTGCTCGGAATTCACGTCTTTGGATTTAATTTAGTATCGAACACCACTAACTGTACCGCTCCGCAATTCTTCATATAAAACCCGAAATATCCACAAATCTGTAACGAAGCACACCATATAGCGTTTATAAGCATGAATACAACAGCGCGGAAAACGAGCCAAGCGCTGCGCTTTGGGAGATTCTCGCACTAACCCTATACAGACCACGTTATTGGAGACGATAGACCACACTTCGTACTTCTATACGTTATGCTTTGATTGTAACCACCTCAGTGTAAAGCAAGTGAAGAAAACGAACTCAATCGCCGCGCTAAAGAATGTCTTTTTTTTCTGTATCTTATGAGGGTAACATGAAACAAGATTCTCAGGGAAGTGAAATACAGCGCCGGCTGGATGTTTAAATTAGCCGTTAGCTCGACGACGAAGGCGTGACCCGGGAGGCGGACACGTGGCTCGTGCGTGCTTCTGTTATTACTGCGGAACCGACCAAGCGGAGCCAACTTCGCCCAAGGAGAGTGAGATACAACGGCGGAGTTATGCCGGGCGCCGGGAATAATAACACCGCCATCTTGCCGAGAGAGCCGAGCGAGGGCAAGCGTCGGAACTGCGCCTGTCTCTTCACCCCATCCTCACATAATTATTATGTGACGCAAAACTACCATCACTCGCATCTCCAAGATCTTGTGAACTGCTCTGCAATGCAACTGACAACTGACAACGAGAATCTAAATAAGCCGGGTGGAAAATATTTTATTTTTACATCACGGTCGGCCTTAGGCATGTGCGAACGATGCAGTCGCACAGGATCCGCACTTTTAGAGGCGCTGAGCAAAACATTAACACGTAGTTTCAAGACTGTCATCCGTAAGTTGTTTTTTAACTACTGCTGGGGTCGAGCGGTGTGTTCCCAGCATTAGGTCAGGATGATGCGTGGAACCTGGTGGAGCACCAAGGGATGCTAGTGAAACAGAATTATAGTTGACACATTTTATTCCGTAACATACATAAGTTTTATGAAGGCGTCGCCTTCGAGCTGCAACCTTGGTGGTTCGTATGATGGTAGTGCCCGCGCCGCGATGCCGGGAAGCGATGCAAAGTCTGTTATTGTGAAGTGATCTATCCCTTCACCAGGCTGTGCAGCGGCCAGTGCATCCACGCAGGGACCCCTCTGAAGTCGGGTGTCGTGCTGATTCCCGACTCGGGACACTGGCTGACCGGATTAGCACTAACTCGACGACAGGAACATTGGCCTTTAGTAACCAACCATTGAAGACTGCGCTGGCCTCAGGCAGGAACCATAGAAGTGTGAAGTCGTCAGCACAGCGAATCACCATCTTCCCATATGAAGTTTAGTGTGAAGTATGGCCTCGACCACTCCATCTCTTAGCTGCCTCTAGCACCTACCCGTATCTATCTGTGACAAAGACTGGGCACAACGATTAGGCCAATGAATTAACGACTACCTCCTGGGCATCGTCTATTCAGAAGACCAAGTGGGAGTATTTATACATAAAATTGGCTGAAGATATGACGTATGAAACGGTTTGAATGTGTTCCCTTTCAAAATGCAGTGTTCGCCCGACGTGTCTTTACCGCTGACGCTTCCGCGGTCTTATTCACTCTTGTGACAGAGTTACGTGTAGTTATGAAATGTTTACTAGCTGCGTCTCTGTCTGACAGCCATTTCACTCACACACAGCTCGCTGACGGTAGGCTTTCCAGCTTGCCAACGCAGCGTCTGCCGTCATCACGGAAGGTGCTTGAGCATTTTCTCTTACCGGCTGCTGACCTTATTCTGTCTTGCTAACGTGAGCAAACCAAGATCTTAACACATTTCCCTATCATAATGTTTGCGGCGTAACACTACTTTCAATGTAATGTAATTCAAAATGTTTGTAATTCTATCGGACCAAACTGCGTGGTCATCAGTCCGTAGCTTACAAACTACTTAAACCTAGGTAAACTAACCTAAGGACAAACACACACATCCATGCCCCAGGGAGGACTCGAACCTCCACGGCGAGCAACCGTGCGCTCCGCAGCGAGACGCTTTTAGACCGTTCGGCTACTCCACCGCGGCATGTAATTCAAGTTTATACCCATTGTCACACGGCTATGGCTACTGGAGTCCCTATAAGATTTGGAAAATGATGCATATATCGGAGTCGAAGGAACTAATGTAATTCAAGTTTATACCCATTGTCACACGGCCATGGCTATTGGAGTGCCTCTAAGATTTAGAAAATTATGTCCGTATCGGGGTCGAAGGAACCAAGGCTCTACAGTAAAATCCATTGTCAACACGTGACTATTGCTGACCCTTAAATTAAGAGGTACGCGATTCGTTGTTTCTCAGCGTCTCTCCACGTCCTTCCTCCTCATCGTTGTGACTATTAACCAAACATTACTTTAACAGGCGTTAACAGATGTTTCCCACAAGCAGGGCCGGCGCAAGGCGAAACATGCGGCCGCATGGGGCGTCACATCAGCGGGGCGCATCACACGCAGTGGCAGGTTTACGGCCCATATTAGACCAGCGAAGAAGAGAAGCCGAAGGGTATTTCGTGACAACTCTTTTGACAACTCTTTTTTTCTGTTTCTAGAGTTGTCTCTGTGGTGTTTATGTGGTCATTGACTACGAAAGCTATTTTTTATTTGTTACCTTCATTCTTAGAAGAACCATTCTAGCCATTGTTGAAACACAGAATTCGTATTGGCTGTTGGTCATTGGAATCAAGACCGATAAGACACAGTTTCATTACTGTTCCAAATGTTAGAAAAAGATGCGCATTAGAATTTATTTTAACTCGTGATAGTAGGTCACAATTTGCATTTATGTAATAGGGATGCGACTTTCATTAGATTAGATTAGATTAATACTTGTTCCATGGATCATATATACGACATTTCGTAATGATGTGGAACGTGTCAGTCTAGTAAACGTTGTCTACACTTGACAATGAATATTTTTTTTTTTTTTTTCATTTTTATCTAAAATTCATCTACATTTTAGAAGGAGTTGCCATTCAGAAATTCCTTTAATTTATTTTTAAATTCTAGTTGGCTATCTGTCAGACTTTTGATGCTACTTGGTAAGTGACCAAAGACTTTCGTGGCAGCATAATTCATCCCATTCTGAGCCAAAGTTAGAATTAACCTTGAATAGTGAATATCATTCTTTCTCCTAGTCTTGTAGCTATGCACACTGCTATTACTTTTGAATTGGATCGGATTGTTAATAACCAATTTCATGAGTTATACATGTATTGTGAAGCTACAATGAAGATTCCTAGATACCTAAATAAATGTCTGCAGGATGCTCTTGGGTGGGCTCCAGCGATTATTCCGATTACACGCTTTTGTGCAATGAATACTTTTTTACTCAATGTTGAATTGCCCCAGAATATGATCCCATATGAAAGCAGTGAATGAAAATAGGCGTAGTAAGCTAATTTACTGACATGTACATCACCAAATTTTGCAATGACTCTGATAGCATAAGTAGCTGAACTCGAACGTTTCAGGAGATCATCAATATGATTCTTCCAATTCAGTCCCTCGTCAGTGAAAACACCTAAAAATTTTGAATATTCTACCTTAGCTCCAGATTTATGTTCAAAGTCTAAATTTATTAATGGTGTCATGCCATTTACTGTATAAAACTGTATATACTGGGTTTTATCAAAGTTTAATGAGAGTCCATTTGTAGAGAACCACTTAATAACTTTCTAAAATATATCATTTACAATTTCATCAGTTAATTCCTGTTTGTCAAGTGTGATAGCTATACTTGTATCATCAGAAAAAATACTAGCTTAGCATTTTCGTGAATGTAGAATGGCAAGTCATTAATATATATATTAAGAACAGCAAGGGACCCAAGACCGAACCTTGTGGGACCCCATTTTTGATAACTGCCCAGTTATAAGAATTAATTGTTTCATCTATATCATGTGGACTGCTTATTTCAACTTTCTGCACTCTTCCGGTTAAGTAAGATTGAAACCATTTGTGCACTGCCATTACAGAATTAGTAGCGTGAATCCATGTTGCTAGTAAGTGAGGCATTTCGACAAGTAGACAGAAAAATATTTCTTCTTTATTAGAAAAACTGTCAGGGTGTCAAACAAGCACGCGCCTTCCCAATAGCTAGAATGTAAATAAAGGGAAGAAAAGTAAAGTGATACGGCGATGGAGACTGTAGTCGAGCCGAAATACAACGATCCCTGGCGCTTACACCAATCGGCTTGAGTCCCAGTCTTGGCAGATCCGAAATTGGTTCGTTTTTTTCTTTTTTCGGAAGATGTAGGAAACAATCGGAAGGTATGAACTATAAAGAGAGAGAGAGAGAGAGAGAGAGAGAGAGAGAACGCAGTTATTTCAGAACTAGGGGAGTGAAATTAAGTCAGTCTCTTATAATTAATTTAACCTTTATTCTTACTGAGATTTTTTTGTGAAAATATTTATAAACGTAACTTACAATTATCTGTAAATATTTTCTTGTTTCAAAACGAAGTAAAAGCAAATTAAGCTGTATACAAAGTTCACAAAAATATTTTTGCACAAGTCAATAGACATTAGAGTGCTGCAACTTATACTTTCTCTACCCATATGTATTTATGTTGACAGGGCTGTCTCACAGATAGCGTGGTATGTTGCAGAAGGAAGTTTGGAAAATTTCAGAAGATTCATTCGAATTTTCAGGAAGATTCGGAAAATTTGGGAAGATTCATTTGAAATTTTAGGAGAATTCGGAAAATTTCGGAAGATTCACTCGAAATTTCGTATTTTCTGGGATAATTAAAAAAAATCGGAAGATCTTCCGATTTTTCGAAGGATCTGGCAATACTGTTAAGCCCAGCTGCGGCAGCAGACCATTGGAGTAATACAGACTCGGACATTGCTCTGCGCATGCGCGTGTCCGGCTGTGCTGTGCACTTTAGCCATTTCTCTCAGACAACAGCGACCGATAGCTACGCTGTCAGGCAGCGAACTAACTATTTGGCAACATTCCGTTTCCGCGGTCTGGGAGGTCTCTCAACTGCGCAACTGACTAACGAGACTCGAAAGAGCTAATTCCTGATAACCATGACAATCTTCTGAGTGTACATTCTTTCTTATAAGCGAGCGCGGTGCAGCGCGTGGACATCTGTCTATTTACCTTCCATTACCTTTTTAATATCGGTATTATAAATCAACAAATTATGAAAATTGAAAAGAACGTCATCGCATTAGCCTGCTGTCACGTGAAATCGTCTTCTATACGTAGATGTTACTACGAATCGCATAGTTTCTACTACGCGCCTCCTGTGTGACGACGAATTCAGATGCAAATGATGAAAATTTAGAGAGTTGAGCCTCACTGAGGCATGAAGCCAGACCTTCTCATTTGTAACGTTATCTTCGTCGTTGTGTGAGAATATTAAAGAGAAATCATTTGAATGTGTAAGGTACAAAGAAGTACAACTACAAAGAGGGATAAAAGCCGATTTTAACATAGTAACTATATTAAACATTTTGGACTGCAGAAATCATATTTCAGTTCATGTACAACCAAACTAGAATGCAGTTTGCTGAAGTGACGAGGTCAAGCGCTACTAATATTTCAGCTCATTCTCTTTCCGTTCGTCTCCTGCTCGCCTCACCGCACTGTGCATAACCTTCTGTGCATTTTGAGAGTATAGGGTTGCGGGAGCGGTGGGTAGGTGGTTGGTGAAGTTAAACAAGGATAGTCCACTTGTTTACAATCAGAGGCTGAAGGACCAATAAGACATTTCCGATACGTGATGCAAGGCAGAAGGCCAAATTGAGAGAACCAATTTTTTGATAAGTTAATAAAGGGCTGACAGCCCGAAGCAATTTTTCATAATATCAACAATCATAGAGTTAGGCGCAAAATTTAGTAAAAGCAACCCTTTAAAATACAATAAAAGACACAATGAGCTCAGCAATTTAAACGGAAGTGAAAAATTTTTAATGAAAAGCAACACTTGTAAATACAACAGATTCACAAATTATCCCTAAAATTTACATGAAAACAGCTAAGCTTAATTATCAAAATCACACTAAAGTGGGGCTCCAAATTTTAAGCGAACACAGCCCTTTAAAATTACAATTACCAAAAATACACTAAAGATTAGCTCAAAATATTAAGTGAGGTCTGAGTTTTACTTCAATAGTAAATGAAAGCAGTTCAGCTTATTTACAGGGAACTCACACTAAGGTAGGGCTCCAAAATTTAAGTGAACACAGCTAAGTTTGAGTTTTACTTTAACTAATAGAGGCTGGTAGCAGGAAACTGCGCTCAGTGATATTAATAAACAGTAGGCCAATTAAACAAGAAACAATAAAATTTACAAATGAGCCCTGCAATTTAAATTACAGCAGTTCAGCTTAGTTACAAGAAAATCAGACTGAGGTGGGGAGCCGGCTACTCGTTAATTTAATACACCCACACAGGTAAAACATGTGACTCAAAACAGAAAGGAGAGGAATAAGGTGCCCAAGAAGTACAGCTCTGACACGAAGGGGCTTACAGAAACGGATTGCACGCGAAATTACAACCGCGAGGTGGCGATGCCTCACGGAGGGAAAAATTTCTGCAAGAAGAAGATAAAAAAAGAAGACAAAGCTATACAACTACCGCCCGTGCAGATGCGAGCTAGCAGAAGGGCACAAACCAGATAAATTCCCCAGTTACGTTAACCAAATTAATGAATATACAGCACTTGCTACTCAGAGCAAAGAGTAGAAAAAATTCAATTAAACAGAACTAGAAGTGCGGCATAAGACATGAATAAACAACTAACGATGCAGACACAGGAAACGACGGCCCCTGGGGAACGACCACCGATCCTAACAAATTCACACACACACAAATTTGCGGAGGCGGTCTGTATCGGTTACTTAACTTATTTATTTCTCACTCCACGAGAAGTGCAGGCACCCTCGCGATGGTGTAGGAGGAGAGCGTCAACCAACGCCCGGAAACATTTGATAGATCCCAGATGAAAAGCGGCTGGAACGAAGCGAGGCGCAGCCGGGGCTGAGTGCGGAGTACTCTGGCAGTTGTTGACAGCTCCGGACGCTGGGCGAGGGACGGACGCGGTTAGCACGACCGCTAGAAATGCGACCACATAGCCGGGAGACGAAGTAAACAGCACCCGCCGAGGTGCTGTTAAATCTGACAGAAAATCCTCTCCAAACTAACCTCTTCAGCTCATGACATGCATGGCTCCCACCAACAGACAAGAGTCTCACCCAGAACAACTTCGGTGCACACGCCGGGCCCGGCCACAAATGCCCCGTTAATCAAAATAACTCGAAACTGGCGATGCCATGCAACATATCAAACGTCTGTCTAATACTCTCCTCGCTATCCCCCGCAGCGACCCGATCACTCCTCTCTCCAACTGCCTCGATGCGCCACAAGCGGCAAGGAAAACACCAGTCAGACGCTCAATAGATCAAACAGCGATGGTGCTTGCGCCAGTAATTAAATCGAGGACAGGGTCAATCGAATAAACAGGAGCCGAGAGGGATCAACCTTCCCCACCCCTCTACCCCCAAATAACGAGGGGAAACTTGGAACCAGAGGATGTCTGTCCACCCCTGGCAGGGTCGCCATGTTTACCCTTAAAGGCCTTCGTTCTTTATTATACCTAGTGGCGTGATGGCGATGAGCGAGGTAGATATCAAGTCACGCAAGCTTCCAATTCTCCTTAATGGTGAACAGGGTAAGGGTCACTGGAAGAAGGAGTAGTTTTGAGAGCTTCACTATGGTCAGAATTTAAGGCCAAATTAAGACAAGGCAAACTACTATCCCACTCATTGGGACAATTACTATGATAAATAATAAGGGCAGACTTGAGGTTACGATTGACCGTTTCAGCAAACGAGCCCTGTGGATAATATGGTGTAATTGTAACATGCTTAATAGCATTACCAGCGTAGAAGGCTCGGATTTGAGCCGAAACAAATGCAGGAGCGTTATGAACAAGGAGGTTAGAATACAGGGGGACGCCCTTACGCTGAAAAAGTGAATCCTGCCTTCGCCATGTTGTTAAGTTTTTGAGAAGTGTTAGTATTGTAGAGCTAATGTTTTAAGTCACTTAAAACAAGGATAAAGCTTATGACGGCTTTGCCGTGACGTAAAACACGTTAAAGGAGTGGAAATTAGCTGTTAAAATGTAAGTTTTCAAATATATTACTATGTGTATTTATTACCATTTATTCAAGAAAGTATATTGTTTGATGGTACATACTTAGTAGTGACTGTCAGTTCAATGCATTAATAGTAAGAGGGGCGACTAAACGCTTAGTTTTAACAGATAAATGGCATTCCAAAATTGAACAACATGGCGGACAGACTTTTACTGACGTATGTGATCGGCATAGATAACGATCCTTGGTTATCACTCACTACTGCTTGCGAGGTCCACATAAGTTAAAAATGTTACGGAGATGAACAACAGAAATACCGGCACTAACTTTTCTACTGAGAACCAGCCAGAGGAAGCGAGAAAATGCATCGATAACGACAAATGTACCAATCACCTTTCCGGGTACGAGGTAATGGCCCAGGATAATCGATAAACAGCTTATCCATAGTTCAGGTCTTCCGCGCGGAATTGAGAAAACCAACTTGGGAATTATTGGGTTTAATTTGATTACAAAGACTACAATCACTAATCATGCGACTTACATCCTGTTCCGTACCATCCCAGACCAAATACCATTTTATAGACCCCAAAGTGTTTCGCCATGAAAGTAACGAAAAACGGGCTCGACCCGACCACAAGAAATGCAGACTTTAAGATCGTTATTACCACCAATATTTTTACACAAGACACATCCTTTCAAAATGTAATTCTGGGCAACATCATGACGTATGGCCGCGGCGGATTAGTCGCGCGTGCTGGAGCCCCATGTTGCGGTACACGCAGCCGTCCACCGTCTGGGGTTCGGATCCCCCCTCGGGCACGCATGCTTGTGTCGTCTTTAGTAAAAGATAGTTCATTGGTAGTTTGCAAGTTTAGCAACTGATGACCCCGCAGTTAAGTCCCTTAAGCTTAACAAACAACAAAAAGCATCGGTCAAGGCATTATTTTTATCTCTGACATAACGAACGTTAAAATTAAAGGCTGAAATCCTAACGGCCCACCTAGCAATACGGCCCGTCTTACGTGGTCATGCTAACACCCAACTGAGGGCTTGTTTATGGGTTTCGAGATCAAATTCGCGATGTTCCCAATAAAAGCGAAATTTCTCCAAGGCAAATAAGACGGCTAGTGCCTCGCATAAGTACACATAATATTGCCGCAGGAACCGAAGTCAACTGTCTGCCGGCGTGGCTTACTGGAGAGAAAAGACACGATAAAGTTTACATTTGATGGAAATGCAGGACGCCGGTTCAATCCCGTCCGCCGGCAAAGATTTATTTGTAATTTGTAATTTCCAGAATGTTCTATATGTTTCTTATATACACTTGTAATTTCTACATGTTTCTTATGTTAACTATTCTTCAAATTTCTGGTACATTTTGTCTGTGTATAAATAACAGAACATTCTGCCGGAGACACAGTCAGTGCTGCGTGTTTATTTCAATTCGTAATAAACCTGGACATCTCACGCGAACCCTGTCTTCGAAGTCAAACCTGCTTCCATATCAACACTACATTGTTTGGTGGAGGCGTCGGGTATCCTGTGCAACAGCTGCACCACATCAGACACCCGTCAGTGTTCTCTGAAGATGCTGGACAGGACCCCAACAAATCGCTAAAAGGTTCGACCGAGTAGCCAAGTGTAAAAGGTAGGATCATACACTGTGCTTGGACAACGTCTATTTCCACCCGCATGGAACAGCCCAGAATTGGATTGAAAACAACGAAGAGAAGCTGAATGACTGAGAAATGTTTCAGGCGGAACATAAGAAGACGTTTGGAGACCGCCAGCGACAAATCCTCTCGGCGGAAGAACAACCGAAGAACCAGGCCCAACTACATGGTGAGTCAACACAGTCGTACATACAGAATGTTTTAGCCCTGTGTAACATAGTTAATCCGAATTTGACTAAGGCCGACAAAATCACGCACCTGATGAAGGGTATTGTTCTTCTGATAAAAGACGTCGCTATGACGGTAGAGTTCATCAAGTGGTGCCAGCTGATTGAAGCTATGCACAAAAGAGAGTTGGGCGAAAGAAGTATGACAGACTCCACAATATTGTCCCCATGGCTGTTGTGGAAGACCAGCATTACTTTGCTTCTCTCATACGACAAATTGTGAGAGAAGAATTACGACAGTTTATGGCAGACGGGACTATTAGACCGAGCGAGCATCAGATTATGTCCATGGATGTAAGCCCTGTAAGTCACGAGGGAGCCGACGTCGCTGAGGAAGAGGTATTTCAAACATTAGCTCCTGTCTGCCCCGCCAATAACACCCGACGTGAAGAATGGCGTCGCCCTGCTATGACTTATGCTGCAGCCGCCAAATGGCAGCCTATGAACTGGCCGACTCGGCCACAACCAACTCCCCAGGCAACTATGACGCCCCGCAGAAGAACAGACGTCTGGAGGACAGAAGACAACACGGCATAGTGTTTCCGCTGTGGGTGCCCTGGACATGACGCACGCTACTGCATAGAGAGCAGGCGAGTATGTGACTATTATTTTGCCGCAAGACGTCAGCCATCAGAGCAGTTCTATCCCAGGCAGTCACCTGCTGATGAGATCAGACGACCTATGGGAAGAAGCCCTCGCCGCGTCCTGGACGAGGTCGATCCCCTAACCGCCGCGCCCAGGAAAACTAAGCGAGGCGACCATCTACTGAGGTGAGGCCGCCGCATATAAAAACCCTCCATGAACGACAGTCGCTAATATGTCGGGAAATCTCATGGACGTCATAATCGACGACCAACCTGTCCGGGCACCGGTTGATTCAGGTGCTTCTTTCTCAGTATTGTCGGATAATTACCGCCGCACACTGAAGAAGACAATGTTCTGTGATACGAGAGCAATATTAATATCCCTTAAGCTGTGGCTAACCCATGTTTCCGCCGTATCCTTCCAGGAGTGCTTGTCCTACAAGGTTCGCAGGAGAATTTCTGTGAAGTTTAGAAAGTAGGAGGCGAGGTACTACTGATAGACGTAAAGTTGTGAAGCTTGTCAGGATAGCTCAGACGGTAGTGCTCCTGCCCGCGAAAGGCAAAAGTCCCAGTTTCGAATCCCAGTTCCGGCACACAATTTTAATCGGCACCTCGCAGTGGTAACACACTGGACTCGAACGATGGTGGTTCAAATCCACCTCCGGCCATCCAGCTTTAGGTTTTCCGTGATTTACCTAAATCACTCCAGGCAAATGCCAGGATGCTTCCTTTCAAAGGGCACGCCCGATTTCCTTCCCCAAACAATCCGAGCGTAAACGCCATCTCTATTGACCACGCTGTCGACGGAGCGTTAAACACCAATCTTTCTTCTTTCCTTTTAATCTGCCTGCAGGTTTCATTTAGTGATTTATTTGAAAATTTTACTTTAAATAGTTTCTGTGCTATGAGTGTGTAACACCCCAGTGCTATTCCTACAGTACACTCACACTTACACAACAAGCATTTATGCGCGTGTTATGCACTGCGAAACACCACCGGTATGTTAATACACCTATACCAGGATTTTAGTTTTAACCGTGTTGTATGTCTAACGGACAAGGAATCGTTTTTCAACTTCGTCTCTAAAGATTTTTCGTTTCGAGAGGTAATTCCTTTCAAATAATGCTATTAGGTTCAGTGTAAACTACAAATTAAGTGAACTGTAATGTTTAACAAAAACGGTCGCCACCCTGGTTTAGGGAAATAAATAAATTGTAACCAAAAATGGAATTTCAGATCAAGTGTATTTAGGCCTACATTAGTTATCATAGCTTTCCAAAAACTTCAAGGCATAAAAAAAGGAATCACTTATGGCAGTAAAACGTGAACAGTTACTAATGCATACAACACTGTGGTGCAGTCAGTAATCTGTTTAAATTTGTAATCATTACCAAGATAGACCTATATGAATGTTACTGGTTAATAAAAAATATGTGCTGCACTGTTCAACACTTCTGACTACAGTATGTTCAAATCTAACACGAAAAGAAACTTACAAATAGCACCAACAGAAAATCTGATACTTTGAACATTAAACTTATGATAGTTTTAAGCAATGGGTACAAGAATAATATTGAAAATAACTGCACTTTCATTACTTTACCTTACCTTGCAGTTTCTTTGTTAAACAGCGAACAGTATTTTTCCATGGTTTGGTATTTCTAAAAGATATTTGACAACTAGTTTCATTCTGGATTTTATAGACAATAAATGAAACTATTGATCCTTGAAATCTCATAAAAGATATGATTATAGCTAACTTTTGATAATGCAAATAGATTTGTTTGCTAATACTTTAGAAAATGTAACTTTCAACAAAATAGTTAATATTAAACTTTTAGTTAGTTTTGTCTATCTGAACACTATTTAAATAATTGGTACTTGGCTACTGTACGGATAAAATTGCATGCTAGTACTGTTCTGCTTAACACATACACACTTGGCAATAAAAGTTCTTGCAAATAATAATATTTATTCTCAGGATTCCCGGAATTTGCATCACCGGGAAAGGAACCTACTTGGTAGTATGACTTTGGAAAATCACGGTTTGTTACAATGTTTTTCGATGGATCAATCTATTGGGCAACTTTAAACAAACTGCTGGTTCATGCTTGAATAGAAAACTAAAGATACATTACTTGCAGTACTGTAGGTGGCTAATTAGGTGATTTAGTGACCACAATATGCTTCCAGAAACATTTCAGTTGTTGGTGTGGCTGTGTGAGCTCATTTCCTCTTCGTGGCGAAGTTAGTATTGCACAACAAGCCAACATGACAAACCCATAAAACTTCGGAGACTATGCCCTTGCATCCGAGGCTATTGTAAACTTGCAGCAAGTTGATTTATCCTCAAATACCACAGTTTCTTCTTAGTCTCCAACACGTTTGCCACAAAAGCCAGTTTTTCGACTTAACATGGTAGTTGGCTGCTTCTGTACTTCATACTCGACTGCTCACGGCTACCACTGAACTACTCCTCTCACTCCGCCAAAATTGCCTGTTACCACCTTTCCAGAAGCGTCTCCCGCCAACCAACCACCTTTTACCTTGCAATGGCCACCTTTCCGTACCTAGGTACTGCATTCCATCTTTTAACTACAATGACTAAATTTGCCCTAACATGAACCAGCACTCATTACTTCATATTTTATGGAGAACAATTTATATAATAACAACTGCAGTATGTCTAAATAGGAAAAAAAACATTGTCACAGAAAAATAATTAAGCTTTACAGTTTCCAGCATAACAATAACTTCTACTAAGTCAAGGATTATGAAAACAGAAATCAGTCATTACAATACAATTGACAATCGATATATATCTCAAATCATTAAAATAAATAATTTAGTAACAATTGCATAAAACAATAATAAGCAATGGATTATCAGGGAAAGGAGTACGCTATAGTGTTACAAGTGTCATAATTGCGCGATTTAATGAAATTACGTAATTTTCGCTACAAAATAAATAAATAAATAAAAATCGGAAGGGTTTCGAATTACAGCACAGTGTTCGTCAACACTTAGCGTCTAATTTCTATGACAGAAAAGTGAAACTTGTTTAAAAACGCTGTTTATAGTGCATTCTTTCGTTCAGGAGTGTATTTATTACGTAAATTGGCGTTGTGTACGGTGTGATCGCTACGCTGGACGATTTGTCTGACAGAGAACAGCGTGTGATCTCTTTTTTACTGACAAGATGTCGTTTCGCTGTTCTGTGCCGAAATGTAGAGGAAATTACGACTGTGGCCCAAAACTTACCGTTTTTAAAAGTCCGGAGAAGAATATGCTAATGGGGGCGGTTACGTAAATAAGATGAATCGCAATATCCAACGGTAAACAGTCATGACTTAAAACTCTTTTATAAGTGTAAACAAAAACGAAAACCTACTCATTAAGTTGAAGAAGGAGCCAAGTTATCACGGTAATTCTTGATATCCATTTCTTCTTCTCCGGACGTTTAAAGACGGTAACTTTTGGGGCACAGTGGTAATTTCCTCTACATTTCGGCACAGAACAGCGATACGGCATTTTGTCAGTAAAAAAGAGATCACACGTTCTCGCACACACAAATCGTCCAGCGTAGCGATCACACCGTACACAACATCAATTTACGTAATAAATGCACTCCTGAACGAAAGAATGCACTATGAACAGCGAGCATTGCTGACGTTTACAAACTTTCAGAGGACTCTAAGCCTCGTTCCGCCGCCATGTTGTGACGTCGTGCGCAGGCTTTCTTCTGTAGGGGGTGCTGGCCATATGCGGCTATGTGTAATCCCGGATGCACGCGGGCCGGCCGCGGCCGGTGGTGGTCTGCGCCGGCGTGACGTCAGCGACAGCGCTCGTCAGACAGCGCGGCGTGCAAATGGCAGCCCCGCTGTTCCCAAAAGCAGCGCGACCGCGGACATGCGGCCGCCAGCCGGCTACAGGGGCGGCGTGCGCCTGATTTCCCACGAGCCCGCCCAGCGGGTCTGCCGTCACACACTGCATGCAGTCGGCTCGCGTCTCTAATCCCTGCGTTCACAAGCGCGCTTATCCCTGCTGTGAATTACTACACCTCCCACGAGACAGCGATGGGCTCCAACTGCAGTAAACGGCCGTTAAAAACTCTGCTGCCCTTGACGACTGAGCTATCTCGATAAGTTCAAAAGGGACAGACCGGCTGGCCCGTACTTACCTGTGTCCTTACCGCCAATAGTCGCACAAAGAAAGAAAAAAAAATGACGAAAAACATAGAAGTACAAGCTTTCGGAACAGGGTTCCTTCATCAGGTAGAAGTGAAGGGAAGAGAAAAGGAATGGGAACAGAAGAGGAAGCTAGTTCATGACCATACCTCTGACGTTTAGGTTCTAAAAATCTTAAATTAGGTACCTAAAATAGATTCTATCACTTCAAAAAATGGGTTATAATAATCAGAAAATAGGTGACCAATATCTGGCATTTTACTACCTAGAAAGATAAATAGATTGACAAAATAAATGGTAGTGCTGTGGGTATGGTGAATAGGTCGCAAAACATTTTCGATAGAAATTATCCATTAATGACGCGTTTCAGAGATTCCACCATCTGACATTTATCTGTTGGTGACTTCAGCGTGACTTCAGCCACTCTCATGATGGAATCTCCGAAAAGAACCTGATGAACCGCTTATCAACTACTGTTACCTAAGAAGCTGTGAAGACCAGACGAGAAGTTTCAATCGTATAAATTTTATTTGACTGGATTTTTACGAAATAGGGACAGTCAGCTTTTATCATGAAGTTAGGTATTTCCACGATTTTTAAAAATGAGGTACAATCAGGTTCTAACATCAAATAAGGTACTTTTAGGTGCTATAAAACTAGTAGCGCTTTTGATAATAAATTGTCGTAATTCGTGTAGGTACAAATTTTATTGCCTTTATTTAATGAGGAACAAAACAGGTTTTTACCTAAAATCCGAGGTCTATTCATGACCTTTGACCTAGGTCATGGCAGGGGTGTCCACTTAAAACAAACATCGATGTTTTTATTCGATGTTAAAGATCGGAATCCTGCATCGATGTTTATCGATACATCGCTTAAAAAATCGATGTTTTTTCAATATCGACTACTGTTATGCTTTTTTATTTTTATATGTTTTTATTTTATTTTATTTTATTTTTTTAACCTTTAGATCTAAGCTTCTAGATCTAAAAAAGTTTAAAAGAATTTTGAAAATATCTTAAGGACAGATGTCGAAAAATTGGAAAATTTACATTGAATAAGAGACGAAGAAGTGGCCTTACCCACAATTCATACTCCAGGTACCCAAAAGTTACGGCTTCTCATGACTTTCTCAGGAATCAGAAATGAAGCAATAGTGCTCTTAGAAGCCTACAAATCCCACCATAGACCGTGGGTAATGTACAAACTAACGGATTTGCTCATTTTGCCTCGGCTGCAGGTAATGAGTAATATTTAGATTTTACCCTTTACTATAAGACAGCTACAGTACGCCAATTCTTCTAACAGTTATACAAATGAGCACTAGACCAAGCTCTTCCCAAAATTATTTCACCCTTATTCACTGTGACCAATAGGAAGAGCGATAGGGATCCCTGAAGAAACGCATTTCGCAGAAGGCCTTTCCTAACTGCTGTGAACGGTGTGATAAATACAATAGGCGAACATCTAATGTAAAAATTGTACAGAATTAATGAAATGATAACAGAGATATTTATGAAGAGATTTTTGTATCTCTTCATGCTTGATTCATTTGGAACTGACGCTTCATTCAATTTACGCCTCTTTCGTGTGACACATTTGTCTGGTGCAAGTCTTTCAATTGGACGCCACTTCCGTGACTTGCGTGTCCCTTGCCTACTGTTTCTTCCTTATAACACAGTGACATTCTGTAACAAGACATGATACAATTTCAATGCACATACAACAAACTCAATGTCAATAAAACAAAACATAAATACAGAAAAGAATTTCACACAAATATACTTCTTCGTATATATCAGACATACAATGTACTCAATATCAAAATGAAATGTAAGTAGCAAAAGGTTTCCTTATATAAAACTAGCAAGGTCCCTTTCATGATGCTCTATTTGTTCTGCAGTCAATTTAAATAATACTCTTCTCTTGAACAAAAAGAAAAATTAAAAAGTCATGAAATAAACAGCAAGACCAGATGGGCTGCAAGACTACCTGCCCTCACAGTATCATCAGTGTGAATTTTTTATATCTCCCTGTATACTAAGCATTGTGTTCTAAATTTGCACGTAAACAATTCTGCTTTCTCAAAACAGATGAAGCTCCTGTAACCCATATTAGTGATTCATAGTAATACTGTCACCATTTGCGGAGACCTTTGGTATGCGCTCAGTCTATTTCTTAATATTTAACCGATACCCAACCTTTCGAACGCAATTTTCAGCATGTTTCTCAATATGTGGTGTAAGGTCACGTACATCATGTCGACTCTTTTTCAGCAGTCTGGGTATTTTGACAGTAGCGTCATAATACGTTTTTTTAAATGTTGTTTGTTGTTAATAATATCAGCTTATTTCCACGTGTTAGTAGATTTCACTCGGTGAGTACTACACAGAAGTCGAATCTACATTTGCATCAGACCACCTTGACACTTGTGCAGAAAGGTGTACAGTATTCTGCAGCATCCACTTTCAATAAGCAGCCACAAGAACTAAAGAATCTTAGCTCTAACCCACACGCTTTTAAATCTAAATTGAAGAGTTACCCCACGGCTCACTCCTTTTATTCTGTTGAGGAACTCCTAGAAAATTTAAACAATTAATCTAATCCATTTTATTGATTCTTTTCACTTTGTCTTAAGATTGTCGTGTGCATAGGACTACTTAAAAATTTTCTATTGCCATTCCTGTGTTAAACTTTATGTATTGACTTGTCCCATGACCATGGAGTCTCACTACTCAATTAGGTCCTGTAAAAGCAAAACCATATTATTATTTATTATTATTATTCCTAGAAAATTTAAACAATTAATCTAATCCATT
Source organism: Locusta migratoria (assembly GCA_026315105.1). NCBI lineage: Eukaryota > Metazoa > Arthropoda > Insecta > Orthoptera > Acrididae > Locusta > Locusta migratoria. The sequence goes on along the minus strand of CM048744.1, from coordinate 809,404,278 downwards.
TTATTGATTCTTTTCACTTTGTCTTAAGATTGTCGTGTGCATAGGACTACTTAAAAATTTTCTATTGCCATTCCTGTGTTAAACTTTATGTATTGACTTGTCCCATGACCATGGAGTCTCACTACTCAATTAGGTCCTGTAGAAAGCAAAACCATATTATTATTTATTATTATTACTGTTGAAAGTTGACCACTGCAGATGTAATGTGATATTTAGCTACTTTAGCCGAGTATATTCACTGTAGTTGTCTGCTTCCTAGAATAACCTGTTCTTAGTCTTGGTAAATAATCAAAAATGCACTGCTTAAATAGTGTAATCAAATCTGCCATCAATTAATTTCATGAAAAACTCACAGTTTTAAAGTTAGTAAATTATGTCTTGACGAGAGGAGCCAAAAACAAGATGAACATTAATTTAATGAAATGATTCTAGTAGCAGAAAAAATTGAAAGGTTACTTTTAAAAATTATAGTTCTTGGTGTACAAGCCAGTTAAAAGATTCGTGTAAACTACTTGATGTGCTGCTGAAACTTGTTCCCTGGGCCAAATTGAGAAATAGTTTGACCTTAAATTACTCTCACAGCCGCAAGTTAGAAAAGCAGCGGTCATATGAATTGTAGCTCACAGGAATCACACTTACTATGAAACGAGCCACCACAAATAAATTACTTTACGAAAGTGGCGGACGAAACAAGAGGCGCAACGACAATATTAACAATAATCAGCATCTGAATCTGTTCTCAGCGCATGTGAAACAATATTCATAACGAAAGGGGTAGGTATTCTCAAACTACTGTATTAAAACTAGGATAAGATTTTACTGAACAAAATGCTTTTATTTAGTGTAAGCACAAGCACATGGGGGGAACCAAGTTACACAATAGTTACACAATAAAAACGCATCCCATAGAAACTGGCTCACAACCACTATCATACCTTATGCTAAAAATGCCCATAGTAGAAATTTAGATTTATCTACACTGAATTGAATGTTAGTTGGGGGAGGCTTTACAAATAACAAGCATTCATTCACACACACACGCAGTGCCAGCGAACTTAATAAAATCAGCGTGCTTAACAAGGCAGAAAGGCCGTCGATCTCGTAGGGGAAGTTCCAGCGAGCCAAGGCGAAGGACACAACACAATAGAAATAACTTTCGTACGTGGCTAGTTCTATTATTTCTTAACTGGAGATGGCGCGTATAGCAAGAAAATCTGTTTGCATTTGAAGCTAAAACCAAGCGCTGGCAAACTACCTGAGGCGCGCACCACGTGGTTCCGAAATCCAGTAAACTGAAGAAAATAAGTCACTAAAATATTATGAAAATTAACTGTAACATGCAACCCATAGGAATGCGTGGAATGTTACAAGGAAACGAAATAAACACCGTTCCACACGATAGGAGAACTTTCAAGAGATGGATGAGGTCTGCTCTCAGAAATCATCAAAGTTTAATAAATTCAGATTCGCGGAAGAACAAATATGAAATACGGCATGCAACCTATACAAATGCGCAGCATTTCATAAGCCAGCAAATGAGAAAGGTTGTACAGGGCTAGTACAGAATTTACAAAAAATATTCAAATGTTTGTTAAGCTTATGGAACTTAACTATGGGGTCATCAGTCCCTAAACTTACAAACTACTTATGAACTAGCTACAACTACAGACGGCACAAATATCCATGCCCGAGGGGGGATTCGAACCCCCGACCGCAGTGGCCGTGCAGACCGTGACTGAAGCGCCTCAGTCTCCTTGGCCACCGCGGCTGGCCAGAATTTACAGACCGTGGTTGAGAACAGAGTACAAGTTCGAGAATAAAGTAGCAATTTACAACAGGCAGAAGAGAGAAGATCGCACAGTACTACCAGAAAATTGAAAGATATATGCAGTTATTCTAGCCTGAAGTGCATAGAACAAGCATGGGTTCTGCTGAAGGCTTTGTTCTGAGAACACACCACGTGGAGTACATGTTAGTCGCGGACAGAGAAAACAAACAGTAAAATTGCACACGAGATACAAGAAGCAAAAATCCTGCTTAGTAGTCGCACATCTTTCGATGCATGCTCAGAGAAACTTACTCCGAAAATGAATGCAAGTTCTAAAACCTAAGTTGATCTAACTGAACAACGAATTGCTGCCATCTCCAGGCTGAAAGAGCAGAACTAACTCACCATTCCGAAGGACAGCCACACTACGAGTGAGCCTTTGGCGGGCCATGTGGGTCTCTGCCCGGAAATCGGCAAGGCCGAGGGAGCCAAGGGTGGTGGGGGAAATGCAGAGATTCACACAAGGGCGCGTATAGGCTCACATCAGCCTCTTGCCAACCTAACTTGCAACGAAAGGGTGTGGAAACCTGTTTTGAGAGCATAGAAAAAGAGGTTGGTACTAGCCACCTATCGACGTAGGTCCAGAGAGCATCGCCCAAGGCTAAATTTCTCATACTTCCAGACACACTAGCACGCAAAAATTCTCATACTCTCACATGCAGAAACAAAACATTTTACACTCTTATAGGCACGGTGGCGAGACAGAGAAGCCGTTCATGTTGCCACATTGATTGACACACTAATAAATTAATAACATAAATCTAACACAAATGAAGTTAAATACGATTACTCATAACAACATTTAAAAACGAGAACTGAAAGGCTACGTTACTCCTCACACCTCAGAAAACGAATAGAGTGTCGTTAAGCGGCTTTAAATAAAATACAAGATTAAAATTTAGGGAAGGCGGCAGACAGCCGCCTTTCACTGTTTTCTTATGATCTGTGTAGTTTCTGGCGACTCCTCACATCGTTGAGAGATGAAGGATGGTTTAAAACGCAGACTGAAAAATAAATCTGAGGTCCAACCGAGTTATGAACCCACGATGCTTCAATTTCCAGTCAAACGCTTTAACCCAAGCTCACAGAGCCCGACTGTCCATACTACTGTTGTACACAAATAGGGAACACAGACCATACTCACATCGAAATCTAAAGCAGCAGAGAAACGCCCAGGCAGAACCCCCTGGTATACCCTATCCTCACCGATCCCGAGCCTCTGCGACGCCTCCACCAAACTATCCCTCCTGGCCTTCACCTACATACACTCCGTGTCCTTTCCCAGGGCAACTTCAACAGCCTTTCATTACCGGATAACGATATTCGTCCCGATATATACCCCTCCTATCAACCGTGATCCCTTCCCCGTAGCATCATCGCCCCTCCCCTCTCCCCCATCTCCTCCTTCCCCCCACTTGGCTGCCCCTATCCCGCCCCCAGAGTCTCGTCCTCCCCCTTCCCCCTTCCTCCCCTCCGTCTCCAATCCTCTCCTTCTTCCCCCGTGCTTTCCCCGTCCCTCTCCCATCCCATCCCCTCCTCCCCCTCCCCCATCCCAAGGAGGCGTCTCGACCTTTTTAAACAGTGCTCCAGTGCCAGTGTCAGTGCTTAGTGATTTTTGATGTGTTTTAATCAGCGCCTCACCAACCACAATTTCTTACCATGTGAACCGTTCAACTGTGCATGTGTGTCTCTCAATGTAATTTGAACCGTCACTGTGGCTCTAAACAGTTTTTATGAATATATCGGTGGTGGCTCGTACAAAATTTGACCAGTGTGCTATAATATTACAAAAATAAACAGGAAACAAAATATACTAAAATAAAAAGTCAACATTTGTATGATTGCCTTTAATTAAATATCAATTAATACTGTATTGACAGAAAGACCTTCAGGGGAATCTATAACAGCGCTGCCAACTGCATGTATTCACTGCAGGTAGTAAATATAACGTTTAAAAAAATATTAATTTTACTTACAGAAATAAAAAATTAAGACTCAGAGGTATTTTAATACGAGCACAGGTAGGTTTGAGAGATAACGCGCAAGACGCCTGATCCAGCGGGCTATTTGACTCTGTATGACGCAATATTCGTCATGTACTGATCTTCCGCAACCGTTACACGCAGTGCGAAGAGAAATATTGATCTGGTGCTGCAGTCGGTCTCAGCCAGGCCTGACGTCACGTCTGCGCATGCGCACTAGCGAACAGACGACTGCGCCGCCTCTCTGCGCATGTACCAGTGCGGCTGAATCCCACATCAGCACACGGAGCTGGTTTCAAACTATCGCGGCGAGAGCGCTCCAAAATGCGTTTTCATCCTTATTACTAGCATTCTAATACGCATTGGAAAAGAATTGGCATAATTTTATTGTGATATCTGGCTCGTATTCCAAGAGAAAGGATGTATATTTATAGTGATTTCTCGCTTGCATTCGAAGAGAAATGACATAATCTTAGAAATATATGTACAGTGTGCTGCAGCACATAAGCACATTATCAGCAGCCGCCACTGGAATATATGTGTGTATTTTATCGCCGCTTGCTTGTATCTGTCTTCCATGTATATGTCTGTCAGATTGTCTTTTTAATGTTTGTTCTCCGAAATCTAACATTGTCTATGGTTTTAACTTTGTAAATTTGATTCCATATATCATGTCCATTACTTCTTGTCATTATATGCGTTTCATAAGGCTGAAGAGCAGCCACCGAAGCTGCTGCCTGTACACAGGTTAGCATTGAAATAACAATAAAGGGAAGAAAACCATGGGGAGAAGCCAGTAAGCTTGTTTTCCTATAATAATAAGACCCAGCACAATTCGCAATCGCGCTCAGACTCACACGCGCAAACACAGCGACTAAATTAACAGCCAGCCGCGAGGAAGAAAAGGGGTATCGCCGTGCACCGGCTCGCGCCGAACGAGAAGGGTGCGTTCTCTTTTAGTGGCGTCGGACAAAACAGAAGCTTTTCATTACCTTCGCGGGTGTCTACGTGCGAGCGGCGCGGCGCCTCTTCTGTAGCCGGCATAATGGAGGCAGTGGCTGCACTCCCACACGTGCGGGAACCTCGCCAGTAATTACTAGGATCGCCAGAGGAGAAGGCGGAAACAAAGAAGTGGCGCCGAGGTGACTCCTTTGTCTGGGCGGCGCGCATGCGCAGACGTGTGCGCGCGCCGCGCAGTTGGCGCCGCAGTACACACGCACCGCGAACGACCAGCTAACGAGGCCCTCAGTGGCGGGCAAATGGCCTGCGTGTCCTCATTACCAGGGCAGTCCTCGGGGGAGGCGCCACTGCTTGCTCAGCGCCGTCAGTCGCAGTGACCGTGATCTCCCTCATTTGCCGACCGTCCCTCGTTGGTGTTCCAACAGCGACAGGTGACGCACGGTCCGCCCTGTTTTCAGTACAAGTTGGTACCGTGGCATTTGCGGCAACAAGGGCTGAACAGCGGCGTGACTATGAATCAGCACGGGTTTAGGAAACATCGGGTCAAAGCCCACTGTTCAGTCCGTTGACCATTCCGGGGCAGTAATAGAAGAAAGCAAACGGAAAGCTGAAGTTCTAAATTTAAACTTTAAGAAATCTTTCACGCAGGAGGACCGCACAAATGTACCATCATTTGATCAAAGTACTAATTCCGAAATGGGGGACATAGCAATAGGTATTTCCGGTGTAGAGAAGCAGCTGAGAGAGCTCCGGATGGAATACCAGTTCGGTTTTACAAAGACTATTCTGCGGCATTGGCCCCCTACTTAGCTTGCATTTATCGAGAATCTTTAATTCAGCGCAAAGTTCCTAGTGATTGGAAAAAAGCGCAGGTGACTCCCGTTTAGCCGGCCGTGGTGGCCGCGGGGACTGAGGCGCTTCAGTCACGGTCTGCACGGCCACTACGGTCGGGAGTTCGAATCCCCCCCTCGGGCATGGATATTTGTGCCGTCCTTAGTATAAGCTAGTTGATAAGTAGTTTGTAAGTTTAGGGACTGATAACCCCGTAGTTGAGTCCCATAAGCTTCACAAACATTTGTCATTTGTCATCAGTAGTCTATCTAAATGTATCAGCATTCTGCAGTCAAGAACTACGTAAAAGAATAAGGTAGTTCGTAAGTAGTTTGTAAGTTTAGGGACTGATGACCCCGTAGTTAAGTCCCATAAGCTTAACAAACATTTGAACATTTTTTACTCCCGTTTATAAGAAAGGAAAGAGAACTGACCCACACAATTACAGGCCAATATCGTTGACATCAGTTTCATGTAGAATTTTAGAGCATATTCCCAGTCCGAATATAGTAAATTTCCTTGAAACGGAAAAGCTTCTTTCCATGAATCAGCACGGGTTTTTGGAAACATCGTTCATGTGAAACTCAGCTTGCCCTTTTCTCACATGACATCTTGCGTGCCACGGATGAAGGGCAACAGGCGGATTGTGTTTTTCTCGACTTCAAAAAGACATTTGACGCGGTGCCACACTGCAGACTGCTAACGAAGATACGAGTATATGGAATAGGTTCACAGATTTGTCACTGGCTGGAAGACTTCCTAATTAATAGATGCGTTGACTTTTGTTTGGGTGGCGCAGCAATTTATATCTGTGTTCGCTGACACGAAACATTATCGGGATTGCGACACAGGGCTGAAAACTTTACCACATAAGTTGAGCAACACCTTAAGTAAATATTACTCAACTCAGCAAGGGTAACGGTGTATTCTACCATGGAAAAAAAAATCTCCCGATTGTTACACCGGAACAGAGATTGTAGGGGTTCAGAGACTTGTACCACTGAACACTGTGGACAACACAAAATATATATTTTTTTTTTTTATTAACGTGAACTGAGAGTCTCCGTTAGTGAACTTTATCCTATGATTTCTAGTACAGATCTCGACGAACTGCTACACTTGCTTAAAGTCAGTCAGAATTAATTTTATTACATACCCTTATGCCATACTGCAACAGAGACGCAACCACGTGCAAACTTACGAGACACAAAGAAACAGCATGAAAAAACTTTGCGCCACCAACTTAATCCAAATACTTTACCTAGATTTACATCAAACAATTTAAACCAAATTCGGCAGTACAGACTGATAACGAAGATACGAGCTTATGGAATAGGTTCGCAGATTTGTGACTGGCTGGAAGACTTCCTAAGTAATAGAACTCAGTATGTTGTTCTCGACGGCGAGTGTTCATCAGAGACGAGTGTATCGTCAGGCGTGCCCCAAGGGAGTGTGATAGGACCGCTATTATTTTCTATCTATATAAATGATCTGGTGGACAGAGTAACTTGTAATTTGCGGCTGTTTGCTGATGATGCTGTGGTGTATGGGAGGGTATCGTCTTTAACCTACTGCGTTAGCATACAAGATGACTTATACAAAATTTCTAGTTGGTGCGAAGAATGGCAGCTAGCTCTCAATGTAGAAAAATGTAAGGTGATGCGCATGAGTAGGAAAAACAATTCCATAACGTTCGGATACAGCATTAGTAGTGAGCTTATTGATGTTGTCGCGTCGTTCAAATGTTTAGGCGTAACATTGCAGAGCGATATGAATTGGAACGAACACGTAAGGACAGTTGTAAGAAGGACAGCCGACTTCAGTTTATTGGGAGAATTTTGGGAAAATGTACTTCATCTGTAAATGAGATCGCGTATAAAACGCTTGTACGACCACGTCTTGAGTATTGCTCAAGTATTTGGGACCCGCAGCAGATCAGTTTAAAGGAAGACATAGAGGCGTTCAGAGGCGAGCAGCTACGTTTGTTACTGGTAGGTTCGACAAATCCGCGAGTGGCACGGAAATGCTCCGGCAACTCATTTGGGGATCGTTGGAGGAAAGACGACGTTCTTTTCGTGAATTTCTGTTAAGTAAATTTAGAGTGCCGGAATTTGAAGCAGAGTATAGTACGATCTTGCTGCCGCCTACTACTTTTAGCGTAGTAACCACAAAGAGAAGATAAGAGAAATCAGGGCTCGTACGGAGGCATATAGGCATTCTTTTTTTCCTCGTTCTATTTGGGAGTGGAATACGAAAGGAAATGCCTAGTAGTGGTACAGTGTACCCTCCGCCACGCACCTTACGTTGGATTGCGGAGTATGTATGTAGATGTAGGTCGTGGTGGTTTATGCTGGTTGGTTACAATTAAACTGACGGTGTTATGGGTTTTCCAGTGGGGGCTGTGTACATCGCAGGTATCACACACCCTCACCCGCTGGATATTCGAGTCCTCCGTGGGGCCTGAATGTGTTTCTGTCGTCCTCAGAAGTTGAAGTATCAGCAAATAATACAGTTCCTTGAGACATCATTGTCCCGTTATACCAAAGGTATAAATGTAAGGAGAAACGTCGATTTAAAACTTGTGGTGGGGCTGGAATTCGAACCCGAGGCCTCCTGCTTACTACGTAGGCGCTTTCGACCACTCAGCTCACACAGCGTTATGAACAAAGCGACCGCACGGACACTCTTCAAGCACATCTCCCTCAACACCACATACTTTAATTATGCCTCAGTTTTTTTGCTGGGGTGCTATTCCAATATAGGAAGCCTTGGCAATTTGATACGTATTTCACAGGGAACATTGAGGCAGAATTAAAGTATGTGGTGTAGAAGGAGAAGTGCTTCAAGATAGTGTAGTCGCCTATCGCATTGTCCATAGTGCTGTGTTGGCTGAGCGGTCTAAAGTGCCAGCCTCGTAAGCAGTTGGTTCCAGATTCGAATCCAAGCTGCAGCACAAATTTTAAATCAGTGCCTCTCCTTATATTTAATACCTTTACTAAAGGTAGTTTGTAAGTCTAACAACAAATTACCACAGCAGTTTTGTCCATTAGATTAACTAACATTTGAACATCGCAGGACGATCAAACTTCGTGGGCATCTCCATAAATCAGTGCACTCACCTAGTCTAAGATAAAAATAAGTTCCACTTTTTATCACCAGGCGAAATTATGGCGCTGTAGGTTTCCAGAATGTGATGTGTGGGTCCAGGTATAGGGAAACATCGCTCAAACACATTATAACCGTCAATTTAAGCTTTACCAGTGTATAAAACTCATGAAGAGTTCTCGGTCTTCCAGTCGGGTGGCAGTCTCTTCTAACCGCAAACTTTCGATGCTGATTTACCCATCACCTTCTAGCGTAGAAGATGATCAGTATATAACTCGTGAAACGTTGTGATTACACAACACTGCCACAACCCGATAATTCCTCGTCACACATTAAAACTGTAGGTATGATCAGCAAATGTTCAGCATGGTTCCAGAAACATGCAGCATCCATTAACACGGTATGGACGATAGCTGCCCGCAGCGTATCCACAGTATTTATTGTGCATGACAATAGTGTTGTGAGCACACTTCTTGCAAAGCAGGAATCAAGTGTTGCACGAGGAGGTTCTTGTAACGTGCATCTCTTACTGAGATATAGGCGTATGAAACCCCAGCAAACTGTCACATAAGCTAAATGTAGTTGATGTCCCTGACAACCTGTGGAGTAGAGCTCCATGGATCCTGTGGCTGGCATCATACAAGCTGGCATCATACAAGAAACCGCTTTCGTGCATAGAGGCGCAGTGATACAGGAAGTGTGGATGGGAAGAGCTACGTCCGAGTGCCAACAGTTCCACCTGTGGGAGAAACATTCGTGGCCGGCCATGCACATACAGATTGAACATTATTGGCTGTCTGTGTGGTAATGAAGGGGGATGAGCAGAATGGTTGAAACTGGGCCTCCTTTGTAGGTGACGCCAACTATGAAAGGTTGAAGTGCCGTCTGTATGTCTCTAGGGTAAAACCCATTTTTGTTAAACACTGATTTTAAGTGACATGATGCATGAAAGAGTGTTCTGCCGGATGTTCTTATCGCTCTGGCACAATATTTCGGCTGCATACCTCGCTGCCTTCTCCAGGTGCTCTCTGAGACTGAAGTTTTATCGAAACAGATCCAGTATTAAGCTCCGTTCCTGGTCTACGCTCACCTGGCGCTGTTCCTGAACTTTTCTCCTGCCGCTGATGCTCCGACGGTTGTCCGTGCCCTGCTCGGCTGCCATCTGTGATCAAGGCGGCTGTCTGGTGCCTGTCTCGCTTCTCACACATTGTTGGCGGCCTGCGCCCACCTGGCGCTGTTCCGGAGCTGTTGTCCTGCCCCTGTTGCTCTGATATGACATGCGCCATGGACTAGATGTGTCGTTCAGGTAGCTACTGTATCCCCTACCCATAGCAGCCACCCTGACCTGACAAGATTAGGACCAGCTTGATGGTGCCTCCTGGTCTTTGACAGAAAGCACTATGAAGAAAAATGTTCAAATGTTTGTTAAGCTTAAAGGACTCAACTGCAGGGTCATCAGTCCCTAAACTTACAAACTACTTATGAACTACCTTATTCTAAAGACGACACAAACATCCATGCCCGAGGGTGGATTTGAACCCCTGATCGTGACTGTGACTGGCGTGCCGAAAACCGACCGGCTGCACTATGAAGAAATCAATGGCATGTCAACAGGCCAAGTTTGAGCACCTCAACAACAAGATGCAACCGAATGGGAACATACAGATGGTGATCAACCTCAACAACTCGATGAGACCACCTTAAGGTTTTCAGAAAGGACCTCAATTTTGCAATGGCTTCCAGAAGTCTACCTGTCGCAGCTTCTATCAATGTGGTTGTTGTTGTTGTTATTGCGGCTTTAGGGCGCTCAACAACGTGGTCATCAGTGTCCAATCAATGTGGTTGAGCAAGTGGCCAAGATGCTAACTTGTAATGTGGCTGAAGATATCCGCAGGGACATCTGTAGGGCATTCATCAGGACGAAGCCTCCCAAATCCAACCTCTAGAAACAGGAGAGGGTAGCACTCAGGGAGCTCCAGGACGATGACAGCATTATATTTATGCCAGCTGACAAGGGTAACTATGGTCATCTGGAGTATGGAGTATGAGGGAGACAAAAGACAATAGGTGGCGATCTCACAGATAAAGTGGACAAGAAGAACTGAGCCTTGCTGAAGGAAACAGGTCGGACCCAACAGGTCATTAAGAAACATCATCTCAAAGCACCTGTACCACTTAGACTGTATGGTCTCCTCAGAGCGCAGAATGATGGGTCAGCATCGATCTGGTGTCACTGTTTACACGGGTGCTACTAAATGATTCACTTTACATCATTGGACAAAAGTTCGATGGGGCCCTGCTCGACTTGTTCAAGCATGTACTGAACTCGACCTACTTTCTATATGGGCGTTAATTCAACAAACAGATAGAAGTACTGGCGATGGGCAGCCCCTGATCACCAGTAGTGGCCAATAGTTTCATGGAAAGGCTCAAAGAGGAGGCGTTTAACTCATCCATTTACCAACCCAAGTGCGTTTTTAGGTATGTGGATGTTACGTTTGTCATCTGCCCTCATGGCAGAAAGAAGCTAGATGACTTTCTGGAACACCTGAACTCCCACTATCCCAACATAAAATTCACAATGGAGCTGGGAAAAGACGAACATCTCCAATTCTTGGACTTCTGGTCAAGAGGAAGACAGATGGCACTCTGCCACCATCCAGCACAGAAGAATAGAGTACTGAAAACACTAGGTCACAGGGCTGGGCTCTATCAGATCCAGAGAGTCTGGCCACAAAAATAGATCTACAGCTGGTGTTTAGCAGATATTCCTCCACAGACATCCAGAGGGCACTCCGATCTACCAGCAAACCACAGGACAAAGAGGAGCAAGATGAGGTCAAGAGGGTCGCATAGCTGTCATATGCTAGAAATATCTCTACTGAGATCATAAGAATTTGATATCAAGTACATATTCTGTCCACCCTCCAAAATTGGGTTGATTGTTGGTCATGCAAAAGGTGACCATTGGCTATGCAAGCCGGGCATTTACAGAATTCTGTACCAGTGTGGAAAATCGTACATCAGCCAGACAGCCAGAACAGTCGACATCAGGTGTAAAGAAGACCAGAGGCACACCAGACTTGGACAGGCAACGAGATCAGCACTGTATGGAGCTCGGTCACCAGATGTACTCTAGAAACACCAAAATTGTGACACATATGCCCAAATGGGACAATGTTATATAGTCATATGGCATGAATGCCTGGGAGGTCCCAAAGGGCAGGTTCAGCCACCTAATTGGAAAAGTTTTTTCTATCCTCCGTGCACGCAGGCACCTTACCTTCATGAAGTAAGAGAACTGTATGCTGAAGTGTCTGTGTTAAGTGTAGGTAACTGTAATGGATGTGTGTGTAGTGTAGTGTTATGTTCGTGTTAGAAATTATGGAAGATGGGAGAGGGTGAAACCCGGTACCAGCACATAGCTACTCCTCTCAAAAAGCAGCATGGAGGCCGCTGAGCTTAACGTCCCCATCTAACAGACTGATCACCATCAACAATACCCCATGCCCCACTCCATGAGACACTGTGTAGAGGTTGGAAATTTAATCCAGGACATTGGTGCAAAGACTGCTGATCAGGGTGTTTGCACCACCACCCTTCCTTTCCCCTCTGCCATAAGGCAAAGGGAAAATTGTCAACAGCTCATTGCATACCCAGACGGTTACCCATCCAAGTTCTGGCCATGCCTGACAGTACTTAACTTCGGTGATCTGGCGGGAAGCAGTGTGTCCATCATAGCACGGCCATTCATGGGACAATGTTATAAAGGAGTCCATGGGGAGAAAAGTCACAGAGAACCTTATCAATCAAGGCAGTGGGTACCATCCGGGTTTCGCATGGAGTCTGGCACTGAATCATATCAAGGCACAACAAAGGGCACCACAAATCACACCAGGAGCAGTGCCAGGCAGGCGCGGGCCACCATCAGAGCCTGTGATGCAGAACAGGCGTCAGACATCTGCCATTACCACATAGGGAGACCGAGCCTGGCGTGGACCACCAATGGAGCAACAGGGATAAGACAACAGCTCAGGAACAAGTATGTGTGGACCACAAGTGGAGCGCGCGAAGGCAGAGTGGCATCAGATAATTGCCATGACCACAGAGGGCAGTTGAGCTAGGCGCGAACCGCCAACATAGCATCAGAAGCAGGACAACAGCTCAGGAACAGCGCCAGGCGAGCGCTGACAGCAAATGGATTTTGTGACGTGGTACAGGCATCAGTCAGCTGCTATGACCACAGGTGGTGGCCGAGCCAGGCGCGGACCACTGTCGAAGCATCAAGGGCAGCAGCAACGCCAGGTGGGTGCAGACCACAAACGAAGGGCAGACAGCTGCTATGACCACAGATGCTAGCCGACCTTAGTGCGGACCACCAGGGGAAGACGCGAACCACGAACCATCCCTTGAGCATATATACTGTGCCTGTTTCGCCAAAACAGTAATCTCAGGGACTACCTGAAGAAGGCAGCAAGGTTCGCAGCTGTAATATTGTGCCAGAGTGACACAAAGGTCCTGCAGAATATCCATTCATGCATCATGTCAACAGTTCACTGGGAAAGCCTGAAGAGCTACGCAGATTTTACGTATTCTATTTCTATTTCTGTCGCCAGTCTGACACAGCCCATGCCCTGTGGCAGTACTCCATTCTTCTGTGACGGAAAGACGTGACAGTCTGGTAGAAGTCCCGATACTTCACCATTTCAGTATATCGCTGGAAAAGAGTGAGCCGGCCGCGGTGGCCGAGGGGACTGAGGCGCTTCAGTCACGGTCTTCACGGCCACTACGGTCGGACATGGATATTTGTGCCGTCCTTAGTTGTAGGTAGTTCATAAGTAGTTTGTAAGTTTAGGGACTGATGACCCCGTAGTTAAGTCCCTTAAGCTTAACAAACATTTGAACATTTTGAAAAGAGTGAAGAATTACATCAGAAGACGTTATGGACTGAAAATGTACTATAACATTTAGAAACTGGATCAGCATTGACGAAGGAAACAGAGGATGTTGGGTTCTCTTAGTTATCTGCTAAGATGCTGAGAAATGAAGGTAGTTCGAGTTTTCGTCAGGATTAACAAACTCCATTCCAGTCTTGTGCTGGTAATGAGAGAGTGCATGATACACGCTATCAACTAGATATGACGTCCAGAGAGTTGCTGTATCTCCACCTGTTCATAGTAGCTTCCTTGTGCACTTAAGATTGGGACCAAGTAAATTGTCGTCTGGTCTCTGGCAGAAAAGGACCTTGAAGAATTCCAAGGCATACCAACAAGTCAAGTTTTAGCGCCACAGTGACAAGGTGCAACTGATGGGGACACACTGGCAGTGGTCAATCTGACTGACAAGCAGCTCAATGAGTCCACCTTAAAAGTACTCAGCTAGGGCCTCAATGTTGAAGTGACTCCCAGAAAACTTCATGTTGCTGCCTTCATCAGTGTGGTTGAGCAAGCAGCCAACACACTACCTTTCAGTGTCCTCCAGAGATGCGCAGAGAAACCTGTAATACGCTAACCAAGACAAAGTAACGCAAATTTAACATCTTGTCTGATGAAAGGGTTGCACTCAGGCAACTTCAGGAGGATGACAGGTCTCTGTGGAATATTCAAAGTCTTTGTGAATAATATTTTCCGGATCAGCCACTTGATATACATGTACATAGGATACTCTGCAAATAAAGTTTAAGTGCATGGTAGCGGGTACATCAAACCACCTTTCTACCATTTATCTCCCATTCCATTCTCGAATAGCACGTGGATAGAAAGAACAGCTGAATCTCTCCTTTCGAGCTCTGATTTCTCGAATTTTATTCTGATAATCTTTTCTACCTATGTAAGTGGCAGTGAACAATATATTTTCGCATTCGGATGAGAATGTTGGCGATTCGAGTTTCGTAAGTAGCCCACGCCTCAGCGATAAGCGCCGTTGTTGTAATGACTCCCATTTCAGATCCTTTATCATTTCCATAACGCTGTCTCAGCTACCCTTCTTTGGACTCTTTCGATGTCATCCGTCAAAACAATCTTATAAGGATCCCACACTGGGCAGCAATACTCCGAATAAGGACAGACAAGCTTGGTATATTCAGTCTCTTTAGGATCCCACACTGGGCAGCAATACTCCGAATAAGGACAGACAAGCTTGGTATATGCAGTCTCTTTAGTAGTTCTGTTGCATCTTTTAAGGATTCAGCCAATAAAACGCAGTCTCTGGTTCGCCTTTCCCGCGACGTTATCTACGTGTTCTTTCCAGTTTAAGTCTGAATTAGTAGTAATGCCTAGGTATTTACTGGAGTTTACGGCCTTCACTTTTAATTGATTTATCTTGTAAACAAAGTTTAACTGATTTTTTTCGTACTCATGTGGACGACTTCACACTTTTCATTATTTAAATTCAATTTCCAATTTTATACCATAGTGATATTTAATTTAGATCGTTCTGCAGTTTGTTTTGATCTTCAGATGATTTTACCATGCGGTAAATGACGGCGTGATCTGCAAAGAATCTAAAAGAGCTGCTTAGATTTTCTCCCAAATCGTTTATGAAAATAAGTAACAGCAGAGGACCAATAATACTACCCTGTGGAACGCCCGATATCATCTCTGTTTTAGTCGATGCCTTACTGTCGATTACTACAAATTGCATCCTCTCTGACAGGAAATCCCATATCCATTCGCAAATTTCTGGCGATATACCATAACCACGCAATTTGATTAAAAGCCGTTTGTGAGGTACGGTATCAACAGCTACTGTATTCAGTGAGAGCAAATTGGGAACAAGTAATGAGATACAAGTTTTAGTCACTGTTTACGATGATTTGCGTACTTTAAATTAGGCCTACAAATACGTGCTTTAGGCACGAGAACAGACCAGATACCCATCTGATCTATCAAACTATAGGCCCTAAAGCAATAACAATAATTACGTGAAAGTTAATTAATGAAATATGTAGACAAAATCCTAGTGCAAAATAAATACCAAATGCATTTCAGTTAAACCGATATACAGAGCAAAAGCAAAACGCAACCGGATCTTCATACGCTACTTACCACCACTAGTAGGGCCTAACTAGAGATGGGCAAAACCGATCTTTTCAGAGATCGGATCAGAAATAGTCACTCACTGGCATGAACTAGGTCTTTTTCATGGCTCACCAACTCATCAACTGATAAAAAAGTAAAACGATGTCACATTGCTTTTTTGTTACTTTACCTTTATCTGATTTGGCCATATTGTGAAAGAAGAAAGAAGAGTAATCATTTTATTGTAAGTCCTTAGTAGTTTCGAGAATTAAAATTTGTTATTTATGCCTACATTAAAAATTAAAAATGTCATAACAGAATTTAAATAATTTTGCAGGTGAAATAATTGGAAAAAGAAAAAATTATTATTTTTATACTTTCATTCAAAAAATACAATATTTTGCAGAATAAAATGATACTAGTTCCATATTTATACAGTGATTAGTTTGCGAGTTGAAGGAAACGTGAGATATCGCGAGAGTTCCATGCAGGACGTGGCAACTGCTGCGGCGGAAAAGCCGTGCGCAATAAGGCCGTGTCCTACGTGAGCGACAAAAGCGAGTGACAGCGCGCGACATTCAGCGACGCGACACGGCAGCTACAAGCAGCGACATTCGGCGACACGACCGGGTGTCCTACGTGAGCGCGATAGATTCTCGTTACAAAATGGCCGCTAGAACCGAACTAAAGTCTGGCGCCCATAAACAGTAAAATAATGATAGCTCCAGAGTAAGCAATAAAGTTTATTTAATATAGGAAATAAGGCGTCAAAAGAGTAATGTCCATTAAATTTACAAAGCGAGGAATGTTCGTGGATTGTTTCATTCATAACTTCAAATACGAAAAAAAGACGGAAGATCTCTAGTCAAATTCTCCGAAAATATGACGAGTACTTTCGACTATGTCGTCAATGAGGTTTTCTTTTGTGAGTACAAACCAGCAACAACTGATTAAGTGCGAAGAGAGTCTTACCGAAAGAAATAATTAGGTAAATAACGGTGGTGATACTCTTACAGTTGGCGTAGTACAGGGGTAGCGTTCTGGGCTCATATTCTAAGTTTTGCAGTTGCTGGTACGATTTTCGTTCCATTTTATATTTTAATTCCTGTAACTACACCCTTTCACACGTTATATGTGCAAAGTTTTTATATATTCTCTATACAGAGCAAGTCAAATTATTTTTAAGTGCTTCCCAATATATTTTATCTTTAATTGCAAACACACATCCCGCTGTACCAAACACATTAAATTCGTAAAGAAATATATCAAGATATTTTACTCAGAAACGTAATTTTAGACATATCTCGTTTGACATCCTAGTTTTCTCTCTCTCTCTCTCTCTCTCTCTCTCGGGAAACAAGTTTGTTGTTACTGTCAATAATTTGATGCCAGCAGAAAAAATTTCAAATGGACACATTTCCGAAACTGAATGATTTTAGAGATAGAAAACATTAACGCACATTCTTATTTTCTTTGTTATTCAATTATATAGCCATTGTATTCAACATGCCAAAATAGTGTAGATGCATAAAAGACGCATAATTTGATACAGGACACTTGTCTATCAAGTCACAAAACTGCGTGATATGGGCTTACAAAATCTACCTAAGCAACAGAGAATGCACATTGAACAAGATTTTGTCTCTCTTGCTCCGTTCATGCAAACTACAAGTCTTCGTGAAAATGGAGTACGATCTTTTTCGCGGAAATTTTATATAGTTTAATTTTATACTGTAGCGCGTTTTTGCTACAGACTGCAGTTTTTCTGTTATTAAGAAAAAGCATAACATTAAATAAATACGTTTCATTTCGAATACTATTCGGAATACGACATTTGCCTATATGACGGTTTCTGTTGCTTCAGATGATCGTTTCTATAAGCGAGCTGCAAGATTTATCAGAACACAGGAGTTGCGAGAACAGAGAGATGCGCGGAGTCGCTTTGTTCGGCACCACGCGGTTTGCTAGAGGAGTGGGGGGAATAATGAGCAGCGCGCCACACGGCAGCTCCGCAAGCGAGCGGAGTCGGCAGAGAGGTGGAGAGAGGTGAACCGGTGAACCAGCTAACTCACCGACTCAGTTGGCGGTCGGATCGCCCCGATCGCCGGAGTCGTGTGGAGCAGCGAGCTCACTGAACCATGCTGCTTGTGTGACTTGCCGACTCTCGACTCAACGATTCTCGACTCGCAGCGCAGAGGCGCTGCACGTGTTTAGGCGCTCATTTCTGCAGTTTTATACTTGCACATGATTTATACCACATTTATTTTGTAGCTTAGGAAACTTCTGAAGCATGTGGCAAGGGGTTTAGGAAACTTCTGAAGCATGTGGCAACGGGTGCTTATGCAGCTCATTGCTGTTACCAGTGGGACTTTTTCGGGTCGGATGAACTACCACTCTTTTTTTCAGATTCATCCATCACTCACTCCTTAGAAGGATCAGGCTCTTTGAATCAGTTCAGGAGCAGATTGCCCATCTCTAGGCCTAACTAGGTAGGACTCGCGGGAGTAGCCACGTGGCCTATGGCATCATGCTTTGGACTGGGCGTCTACATCCGCCGGAGGTTCCAGTCCTCCCTCGAGCATGGGTTTATGTGTTGTCCTCAGTGTAAGCTAGTTTAAATATTTTATATGTCTAGGGGCTGATGACCATAGCCGTTTGGTCCAACTTGTTGACAAATATCTGAATATAACGTCGCTGATGAATTGTCCATGAAGCTGTAAAATGGGCTAATACAAAAAGCTTAAAAACTGTCATAGACATAGATGTCAAATATAACCTGGCAAACATGGGGAAGTGTTAAGAAACCGAAGTAAAAGATTTAAGAACAGACAGTTCTAATTAAAATATTACATGTATGTTGTAAATAGGTACAAAACGAGTGTATAACGACCCTAATTATAGTTACAACTTGTAAATTATCTGTTACGCATTACAGAAAATGGCGTTAGATCAATTAATAAAGAAGTATAAAAAGCAGTGTAACGGGTGTATAATTCACTATGAATTATGAATTCATTCTCAATACGATGGGCGTTCAATTAAACATATTTTCCGCTGATTTGTCCTAATCATAATTTAAATACATCGTATTGTTCCCCAATCTTTTCTCTTTCAACTCCTCCACACTGCAGGTATACCCAGACCGCTTCGTCCGTGTCATTCATTACGATTATGACACCGCATCCCTCGGCTTCTATCCTACACAACAGAAATTACCGCACTCCCTCTAAATTCAGCACAGTTTAGCTCCTGCTGTAAGAGGTGGTCCCTCAAAATAAATTCTTCCAAAAGTCAGTTAATAATTACAAGATGCACGATTTCATCACTTTTTTCTCATATTTTATCGCTCCCTTATCCAGCTAACCAAATCGCTTGGGCTAGCCTTCGGCTGGCAATTGGTGTAGAATCCTCAGGTATTGACCATGCGACAGAAACACCACAACAGACTAAAACTACTAAAACTGGATAACATTGGGACTCCACTCCTACTCTTTCCTTAATACGTACATCCCTGATCTTCTTCCATTCATTGTTATGGCTATCCGCTGCACCCAAATTCTGTAAGTCCCTCGATGCACTAAGCCTTATCTTACACATTCACTCATTTTCTGTCACACGGGTCGTTTAGAGTTTGTTTCGTAAACATGGCATGCCCCAACATACCTATTCCATTTTCACCGTGAAACAAATATTTCGTTGAATATTCTAGAAAGCCACCAAGATTGTCTCTACCATGAGGCTTAACCATAAAAATGTTGTCTTCATGCCTAGAAAAAGGGAAAAAATTCTACGTTGCTGGGCACGTTCCTCGAAGCCATCCATAAACATACTGGCCTGATCTGTTGGTATTTAAAATACTTCCTGTTTGATGAAATAACGGATTCAGGCCGTTTACCATACATCTGATAATCGACAGTTATCACGTATTTATCAAGAGTATACCTATATCTCAAATACGGGTAGAATTTTTCTGTAATAATTAGGATAATGGATTGTGGGCTGTCTACTAAAAGAAGAATACCGTATTTCCGTCAAGAGCACGTACTAACAATTTTTCTTTGTCAGCGAAAGACTCATATGATCGTTAAATTCGCGGAACATCTCGCAACGCATCGTAGAGAGTCTAAGCTATGGTACCCTTGGCGGCAATGTTTCGGAGTAATACTGCCTTCTCAACACACCACGGCAATAAATTTTGCCTCAGAACACGCGCTATGCGAGTACGTTCTCCTTACGTTCACCCCACATATAGGTGATTATTTTTTATGTTCTATACTACAGTTTTAATACAGCTGTCTCAAAAAATTCCAATGTTTTGATCCTCTAATGACTATCAGAGTATAAACGACAGCGTCGTCTGCAAAAGCCTTCTAGGGCTGTTGATATTTCAATGAGTGTACCGTCCATTATGCCTGGAAATCACAAATCAAATCATATACCTCAGAAGATAACTTTTCTCTTGTATTATAGTTACTTACTACTTTCTTTTTGTCTATTAAAATTTCAGTTGTGGTACAACGCAACGTCCTGCATGGAAATGACAAAGATAACATGTATATACATACTCCATACGCCACGACATGATGCCTGGTGGAGACTGCTTTTGTGTAGCATTGTCATTTCCTGTCCTATTCGCGTCGGGTATGGTTAGAGGAAGAAACGATTGGCGGTTTACCCCCGTTTGGATTCTTATCTCTCTATCATTTTATTCTTGTTGTCTTTCCGTGAGATATACGTAGGAGGAACAACACATCCTGACGATTCTTCCAATGAATAACACACTGGCATCTGCTTTACCCAGGATTAATTTTGTATGATCATTCCATTCCAACTCCCACATATTTTATGGAAGTAACTTCTTCCACTGTTTACACTGCTATAGCATACATGTAAAATAGAGGTTCTTTCTTTCAATGTTCAAATGTTTGTTAAGCTCATGAGACTAAACTGCGCGGTCATCAGTCCCTAAACGTACAAATTACTTACGAAGTAACTTATATTAAGAACAACACAAACATCCATTCCCGAGGAAGGATTCCAACCTCCGACGCGGGAGAGCACGCGATCCGCAACGTGGCGCTCCAGACCGCTCGGCTACTCCCGCACGGCTTCTTTCAATTTAAATGCAGCATTTTACATTTATCTACAAGGTCATTTTTGTGAGAAGCAACTGTCCAACACTGAAGAGCCAAAGATACTGATATAGGCAAGTGTATGCACTCATTTAAACACTCAGTGGACGGCTATATAAGGCAACAGGTGTCTGGCGCACGTTACTGCTGCTAAAATGGGAGGTTATCACCATTTATCTGAGTCTGGACGTGGTGTTATAATCGGCGTACGAGATTGGACACGGCATCTCCGAGGTAGCAATGGGGTGAGTATTTCTTCGTATAACCATTTCACGAATGCGCTGTGAATATCGGGAATCCAGTAAAACGCCATATCTTCGTTGCGGCCAGGAAAAGTTCATGGAAGAACATATTCAACGACGACTGAAGAGAATTGTTCATCGTGGCAGAAGTGCAATCCATCCCAAAATTGCTGAGGCATTAACAAGTGTCCTGTATCCTGCTGACTGCGCAACACAAAGCTTTTCACCTCGCCTGGACCCGTCAATAGCAAAATAGGACTCTTGATGACAAGAAACATGTTGCTTGGTCCGACTCGTCTCGTTTCCGTTTGTATGCAGCGGATGGGCGTGTACGCATATGTAGACCATGCGGGGTTATCGATGAAATTTGTGTGTGTGTGGATTTGATTACTTAATTACTGATCTCATTCTTACTGACTAAAATGATTAAACAGCTGATCATATTCCAGTAGACTTTATCTGACATGACATAGTAAAATATATTTTTACACCACAAATTTCTTCTAAACTCAACAAAAGGCGTAAAAGTCATTAATATTATTTCCCATTGTTACGTGCTGAGGCTAAGTGCGCGTATTCTGTTGTACATTCGTATGTTCTATTAGTTTTAGGCCCAAATCACAATTAACATTAATATGCGCAGGATACTAAAGACACACACACACAAAGCCAAAGCAACCGCCTTCTACGTTCATGTCAAACAGGAGATCAAACGTTCTAATTGCCTAACTACTATTTGATCATTGGTTATATTGTAACATTTCACAACAGCAGCCACAACCACCTGAAAATGTCGAGCAGTTGTCTCGGTGAAATATTGTGGAAGATGCACAATATCCTCTGACGGCAAACCCGTATTTGCATTGATTATGTTATTTCGGTACAGGGATTGCTTGAAATAATTGTACTCAAACGCGTGGATAACAAATTCATTTATCACAAATAGTTGAAACACCATGATTTTAATGACTATTACAGTAAAAGATCATCCTACTGCTCCCCTTCTAAATAACACTTTGGTGGTCACAATATACGGAAAAAAGGAGAATACTCTCTTGGATCTCATTCAATATTCTCATGCAGAACCATGCGAAAAATACGTTAAATGAAACCAACTAAGGAAGATGAGCTATTGGTTGCGTGTAGCAGCTAAGGTTAAAACGCGTTGAGCTACGAAAACTAGCCACAAAACTATGTCTGAGCAAAGCATAGATCGTTGTCGCTCTTGCGGCGAACCTCGAAAGTTCTTAAAGAGTGGCACATGATGTTCACCATGCAAATTACTTGCTAAATATTGCTCTGATGAGGCTGATAAATTAAAAAATATGTTACTAAGCAGCTCCAAACCTGACTGGTAAACTATGGTGCCCCACGTGGCCACAACACAAAAGACGTTACAAAGAGTGAACAAAATCAGCACAAAAACATATTAAATAAGCTTGCAAACAATTATACGGATAACAGAAACATCACAAGACGGAGCATGGCGTGTAACTGCTTATTATGAGGCAGCGTGGTAGCAACTGAGAAGAGGCCACTATTCACACACCAACCACGCTAAATAAGCTGACAGCAAAACACACTCCCGTTATTTTAACCTTGCTTAAAGTCAGTCGCAATTAATTTTATTACATACCCTTATGCCATACTGCAACAAAGACGCAATCACGTGCAAAATTACGAGACACAAAGAAACTGTTAGCATGAAAAAAATTTGCACCACCAAATTAATCCAAATGCTTTACCTAGACTTACATCAAACAACTTAAACCAAACTCTGCACTGCAGACTGCTAACGAAGATACGAGCTTATGGGATAGTTCTAGATTTGTGACTAGCTGGAAGACTTCCTAAGTAATAAAACGCAGTATGTTGTTCTCGGCGGCGAATGTTCATCAGAAACGGATGTATCGTCGGACGTGCCCCAGGGGAGTGTGATAGGACCGCTATTATTTTCTATCTATATAAATGATCTGATTGACAGAGTAACTTGTAATTTGCGGATGCTTGCTGATGATGCTGAGGTGTGTAGGAGGGTGTCATCTTTGACTGTAATAGAATACAGGATGACAGAAAAAAATTCTGGTTGGTCTAAAGAATGGCAGCACCCCCAAATGTAGAAAAATGGATGGTGATGCGCATGAGTAGGAAAAACAATCCCATAATGTTTGAATACAGCATTAGTAGTGAGCTTATTGATACAGTCGCGTCCTTCAACTATCTAGGCGTAACATTGCAGAGCGATATGAAATGCAACGAACATGTGAGGACAGTTGTTAGTAACGCGGACAACCGACTTCGGTTTATTGGGAGAATTTTCGGAAAATGTAATTCATCTGTAAAGAAGACAGCGTATAAAACGCTGGTACGCCCACGTCATGACTATTGTTCAAGTGTTTGGGACCGCAGCAGATCAGTTTAAAGGAAGACATGGAAGCAGTTCAGAGGTGATCGGTTCGTTACTGGTAGATTCGACCAATGCGCGAGAGTCACTGAAATGCTCCGGGAACACAAATGGCGATCAATGGAGGAAAGTCGACGTTCATTTCGTGAAATTCTGCTGAGGAAATTTAGATGGCCGGAATTTGATGCTGACTGTAGAACGATCTTGCTACCGCCTACTTACATCTAGCGTAATGATCACAAAAAAAAGATAAGAGAAATTAGGTCTCGTTCTGAGGAATATACATATTCATTTTTCCCTCGTTCTATTTGGACATGAAATAGGAAAGGAAATGCATGTTAGTAGTACAGTGTACCCTCCACCACGCACCTTACGTTGGACTGCGGAGTGTATGTGTAGGTGTAGTTGTAGATGAACAAGTAAGCGACTTCATTAGCGGTACTTATATTGAGCAAGAGTACCAGCCACGAGGCAAGTGCTCCGATTGCAAAGTAAAAAGAAAACTATTGAAATCAAGCAATTTAACCCTACGAAGTGATCGCATAACAAAATGCAAAAGCGTGTTTACATTACAAGAGCTCGCTTGTAGCATCACATCTGTGTACTACATTCTGTCGCATTGGTCTACTCGCCAGAAGTCATCGCAACTTTCTTCCCGTTGGTTCCAACGGTTCCCGCTTTAATCACCCTGTCCTGATTGGCTGAGGCGGTGGCTTTCGCCCTTCTACCCTGCGAATCCATCCCGGCAAGCTTTCGTCACCCATTCCTAGAAAGCCCTTCACCTTACTTCCTTGAGATAATACTCTACTAGATAAGCGTCTTTGAAATACGCTGCCATCTACGACCCAAGCATCTCTGTTCCATCCTACTATAGACCGCAGCACAGGCACACTACATGCACCCACTCTCACAAGCAAAGAAAAGGGTAACGGGAAAAAGGAAGTATGCCGCAGCCGATAAGAATACAATCAAGTGATAGAGGAAACGAAACACAGTTGCCACTTTTCATGTCCAATAGTTGGTATTCTTAATAACTAGGCAAGACACGCTTGCACAACTCATAAATGATAGTTTAAAATTAAGAGTAGCTTTGCAGCGCTTCGGTCTTCTGTTTGTAGTACTTAAGAGTCAGTTAAGGTGGATGAAGCGTACCTACAGTATCGCTTTAACAATCTCATCAATCGATGGACCCTGCATGTGAACAGGGGACGTTCAAGCTAATAGAGTGGAGATGGTAGAGGCTCTAATGGTGTGGAGCGTGGACAAATACAGTGATATGTCACCTGATACGTTTAGATACGACTGTGACAGGTGCCATGTACGTACGCATCCTGGCTGATCACTTGCACCCATTCATGTCCACTTTGGATTGCGATAGATTTGGCCCGTTCCGCAAGACATTTCGAAGTCCCACATCTCCAGAATTGTTACAGAGTGGTTCTTTTGAGCTGGAACACCACCGCTCGCCACCAAACTCTTCCGACACTAACATTACTGAGCTTATCTGGGATGCCTTGCAATGTGCTGTTCAGAAGAGATAACCACTCTCTAGTACTCTTACGGATCTATGGACAGACCTGCTGGACACACGGTGTCATTTCCCGCCAGCAATAATTTAGACGTTGGTCGAGTCCACGCCATGTTGTGTTGTGGAAGGTGTTCCTGTTTCTTTGGCTCCTTAGTGTATGACACACTGTCGGGACACGTACAATCAAGAGTTTTTCCGAGCATGGCTTCTTGCGGTTCCACGGTTCCGGTTGAAAGGCGTTCCTTGTGAACGGTCATGTCAGGCTGTTCCAACCGGCTGCTCCGAGAGCAGGAGCGCTCACTGCCCCAGCTCGGAACTGCGGGTTTGGGGCTAGCTGACGTCACGCACGCCAGTACTCGGCGGACATAAGTAAACAGACGTTCAAAAATAAATGGCCGGCCGCTGTGGCCGAGGTGACTGAAGCGCTCCAGTCACGGTCTGCACGGCCCCTACGGTCGGGGGTTCGAATCCCCCCTCGGGCATGGATATTTGTGCCGTCCTTAGTATTAGTTATTTCATAAGTAGTTTGTAAGTTTAGGGACTGATGACCCCGTAGTTAAGTCCCATAAGCTATACAAACATTTGAACGTTTTATTTTAAAAATAAATGTTTGTAATTCTATGGAACCAAACTACGTTGGTCATTAGTCCCTGGTCTTACAAACTACTTAAACTTAGTTAAACTAACCTAAGGACAACACACACACATCCATGTCCGAGCGAGGTTCGAACCCCGGCGCGGGAGGCCGCGCGATCCGTAATGTGGTGCCCCTGACCGCTCGGCTACTCCCGCGCGGTGGTGAACAGACGCGCACCTTTAGTGCTCGTCAGTGTGTAGTACTGACAACAACAAAAATGTCCAGTTGAGAAAGCCCATTGTCTTGCTCCTTAAAAGAACTGTACCTCTTCACTGACAGAGACGGGCGTGTACAATATCCAGTTTGTTACAAAACTCTTAATTAACTTGAATGTCAATTTACAGCGTCAATACAATCATCTCACATTCCTATAATTTTTATGAGGAAGCAAAATTGGATTCGTATTTTCTTTTACTGTTTTCCTAAATTGAAAATCGTAGTATTTGTGCCAGTTTTTGTGATCGGTGGTGGATTGGTCGTTATGCAACAAATTGTTGCCACTGTTTAAGGAGATCGATGAACATTTAAGACAGGCGACGTTTGGTTCCACTAGTTATTCTCAATTAACATGGTGTGTTACTCATTTGCATGATGTAAGCCATTATGTGTAAACGGAAAGGTACTAGTGTTTTTTAACTTACATGGAAAACGTACTTATTTCTAAGACAGAAATCATACATATGATGTTGACTGTAAAATACGTATTGCCTTATTTACGAGTGACATGCCGAAACTGGCATCCTGTTCAGCGTTAAGAATCAGTCGGTCATAATGTGGCTTCTTTAGCTACTCTAGCAATAACTTCTAAAATCAATGAATTCATTGAAAATAATGGGGAAGTTTCTTATATATTTCATAAGAAATACTTCTTATGTTGATTCCATGAAACATACATTTAAATACGTACAATAATGCTACCATAAACACAATTTATTAAATTCCAGATTTGTCTTAAGATTGTCGTGTGCATAGGACTACTTAAAATTTTTCTGTTACCATTCTTGTTTTAAACTTCATGTATTGACTTGTTCCATGACCATGAAGTCTCACTCCTCAGTTAGGTCCTGTGGAACAGAAAATCATATTATTATTATTATTATTGAAAGACATAATATTATCCACGAGGATTGATCTGATGTCCCGCATTTTCACGGAGCAAAACGGCAGTCTCAGTTATAGCTATTTCAGAAACAATTGGACGGTGTTATGCATAACTAGTCCAAGTGCCATATGTCATAACAGACATAAGGGAACCTAAATTTTACATGTTCTTAAAATATATTTATTTATGAATGTTTCTCAACTTTTTGTACCAAAGAAGGGTTAGTGAACTTTCACTTAGTAGTGATATCTCACTGTACATAACTACTAAACAGCACTAACTGCGCTCACATCAGAAATATAAAGTAACGGCACTTGGTCATGTGATGCATAACACGGTCGCCGGCCGCGGTGGCCGAGGGGACTGAGGCGCTTCAGTCACGGTCTGCACGGCCGCTGCGGTCGGGAGTTCGAATCCCCCCTCGGGCATGGATATTTGTGCCGTCCTTAGTTGTAGCTAGTTCATAAGTAGTTTGTAAGTTTAGGGACTGATGACCCCGTAGTTAAGTCCCTTAAGCTTAACAAACATTTGAACATTTGAACATAACACGGTTCAATTGTGCCCTTGGCGGGAACTGGTGACATCACAGCCCATCGTGCTGCTTCACTTACACATACGCTCGCCGCAGCCGTGTGCTCCACCCGATGACAGCTCACAGTCGAGAAGCGGTGCCCCGAGCAAGTGTGCGCTCCCTATTAGTCGAGCCGCCGAAAGAACGACTCTGACAGCTAGCGGCTATGTTGCCAATACTGGTACGCGGCTGTTTGTTGTTACGCTGTGCCAGTCGTCGGCATACAAATATCACGTCCGAATGTTTTGGAACTGTTGCTATGTACAACTGAAGCGTGGACGAACGATAACAACCACGAAGTGATGGAAAACACTCTTTTTGTAGTTAAAAAGAAAGGTTTAGAAATATATGTCTACTTAAAGTAAAGCTTCATATGTTCCAGTATTCCATTAAATATAATGTATCATTTAGTCTTCAGCCAAAGGCCGCTAGTTGAAGAATTTTATTTATATATTTCATCTTCTATAACCATTTTCCACAAACTCGGTGTTATTACTCGGACACTGTATTGTGGCAGTCTGCCGAGAGAGTAAACAAATAAGGACTACCACTTTACAAGTAGTAAAATCGCCTCTTCCAGTGAAATGATTTGTCTTCTTACATAAAAAGAAAAGGATTCTTTTTTCCTCATTCGTTTACGATCGCTGATGACTGCCATAGTATAGTGTCCGAGTAATATCATCAGATCAGTTTCGACAGCCAGTCTATTGGTCAAAGAAGTGACTTTTTTACAGTTACAGGAAGAAGCCATCTCACACACGTCTGAAATTAAAGACACGTAACACGGCACGAACGAAACTGGTAACACAATGAGACAAACGATGAACACAAGAGAGATGTTTTGCACCGATTGAAGCATGCCATCCCGCGCGACCTTGAGTGGCTGGGTGGCAACGCGGCACCGTTACGCCGGCAACGTTTACGAATTCCAGAGCTTAGGTTGGTGCTTGAGTGTGCCCCCACCCTCTGCGGCCTACGTGCGAGAACTGTCAGGGTCGTTCTTTCGCCGACCCGACTACAGCTCACGGGTGAGCGTGCGAGCTGCAACAGCCACGTTGCCGTAAATCTCTCCCTCTCTATCTCGGTCCGTCTACCTCTCTCGTGCACGCACGAATGTCTTCCATGGGCAGGACTAAATCCAACCGGTCGCCTACCCGTACTCAAGAGGATTAGTAAGAAGACATTGCATTTCCATTAAGAGGAATAAGAAATAGACGACGGATCTAACAGTCGCGGTCTGAAGCGGCTACGTTACCACACAGGCTGCGAGACAGAAGTAGGGAAACACGCAGCCGGAGAGGGCTTTTACGGAGGTTTGGAAGATTCTGCTGCGCCCGGTGACGGGAAGTGTAGCGAGAACCTGCCTGAGGGAGCACAGTGGTTGGAGAGGAAAGAAGCTCTCGTGGCCCGGGCGTGCAATTTCACGGAGCAAAACGGCAGTCTCAGTTGTAGCGAGTTTGTGACACTTGCGGGGAGTGACACTTGCGCGGAAAGGGAATTTGTAGACACTTGCGCGGAGACCCGGACGCTGCAGGTAGTGAACAGGGTGTTCCAGAAGTAGGGATACACCACCCCTACTTCTCGCCCTCCAGCCGCTACCTGTGCAGTATTCAGGGAAAGGCCCACCGAGCGAGGTGGAGCTGTAGTAACGGCCCGGAGATATCACAGCCTCATTCAACAGGGAGATAACACGTCATACAAATATCACTCGATTTACAATACAGCACCATGTGAAGAGGAATGTGATGAAATCGGAATTGAGCGCAACCGTTGCTAACTACAATTTCGGATTTACTGCATTTTGAGTCAGAATTCGCATCTATATTCGCATTTATCGCAAATGCGAATTTTTCCTGTCGCTAGTAACACCTCTAAAAATAAACAGCTGATCAAGGCACTAAAAGCAAGGGCAGATCTTTGGGTGTATTACTACAAATAACTAAACACAATTTGATCGTGGAATTATATACAATCTCATTATAAAGGTTTTTTGTAGGTGGTTTTGAGCAGCTTTTAAATATGTTAGGAATAGCATTATGAAATATAGACAGCTACACCTTATGTTTATTATGAGATATCGATTTCGGCTAATTTCAGGTCATCTTCAAGTCTCAAACAGGTGTTACTTATGCATTTTTCCAGTGGCACTCATAACCTTTAACTGTTTACACACGAGTTCTAACGTTGTTAGTCGCGTTAGCGGTGAAAACAGAACCCAGAATCTTTGCGTCTAAATGATACATATATTGGTGTGATGTCTTATTTCGAAAGAACAAACATCACACCAATACATATATAGCTCTCGGTAAGCCGGCCGCGGTGGCCGAGGTGACTAAGGCGCTCCAGTCACGGTCAGCACGGCCACTACGGTCGGGGGTTCGAATTCCCCCTCGGGCATGGATATTTGTGCCGTCCTAGTTCGTAAGTAGTTCATAAGTAGTTTGTAAGTTTAGGGACTGATGACCCCGTAGTTAAGTCCCATAAAAAAAAAAAAAAAAAAAAAAAAAAAAAAAAAAGCTCTCGGTAAAGTGGAACGGTACGATGTCGTTACGTAGCACAGCACGGCGACTGGAAACGCAGGAGAAGTGCAAACAACGTTCTCTCCTCAGAGGTATGATTCTAATTAGGTTCGACGTAGACTTCCACAACATACAGTCAACACGGCGAAGATTACACCAAAAAATTTAACGTTTCGTCTACTTTGGCGATAGCAACCAAATTTTAAAATCGTGTCTACTATGTAATGATTTAGCAACAAAAAACGCTTCAAGTCCATAACTTCACTGGTTTTCGAGTTCTCAATTTTTAATATGTTTTTACATAAAAAACAAATTTGGGACTCACACTACAATTTCCATATGGCAGATTTTGTAGGTACATTCACAAGAGATAATTCAACGCTTCTGTGCATTCATTTTATGAGAAATACCAATCATTTGTTTTCAGTGTTTATTTCAAATTTCTACATTTAAGTTTCTTTAATTATTAGTACTTAAATGTGGTGACGAAATAAATAAATTACGTGTATATGTGTAGTCTTATGCCGCCAAACTACTTAGGTCATCGGTCGATAGACGTACACTACTTAATCTTACTTAAAATAACGTAGGCAAAGTACAAACAAACATACCCATGTCCGAGGAAGGACTCGAACATCCGACCGGACCGGCCGCGCAATTTTTGACACAAATTACATGTTTGATAATATTAATGCATAGAAGTATGAAATCACGTCAAGACTACTTCCTGCAAAAATTTCGACAAAAAAAGTTGGAAGTGAGTTTAGAAAAACAAAATTCTGGTATATTGGATTTTAACATTTTATCAAAAAATGAATGTTACTACAAGAGATACAGCCATTCAAATTTACGGGCACCATATCGTATTCCCTTCCTGAGTAAATGAGCTGCTTCTTGTAGTTTCAACACCTTTTTCTTGAATGTTCTGAATATAAATCTTCACCCTGACTTCTTGAGGAGGAGAGTGATACGGATATCTGATTGTAAACCAGTACCTATTACCTTAGACCTTTATGACTGTACTGAACATGAGTTCCGCGTATTCCGTAATTTATATTTATACAGTTAACAGGCAATGTAATTTATAACCAACTATTGGCTGTCAATTTCGCTTCATTTTTCCTGGAAGTCTTGCAACTTGTTTCTCCCTGTTGGTTTATGCCAAGTTCGGAGTAAATATGGTTCTGTATGACGGTGATGGAAAATAGAATTTATCTTTAGCATTTTTCGGTGTGTGACATTCCCTTACTCATTGACTTATTATTAACGTTTTTTAATTGAAGGTTTAAGGTTGCGTCTCCTATTAGTAGCTATTTTTAAAGAGATGGAATTTGCATGATAGTGGGGTTAACTACATAGCGGTCAATTACATCAACGTATCTGTGCAGGATGCCTAATATATTTATTGCTTGCACAGGTGTCTTGATATGCTAAGTGTTCTGAATAATATGCTTTTAGGAGGTATGACTGTGGAAAGTCATCGTCTTGTAGTAGCAAAGAATGTCTTAATGACTCTCCAAACATTATCACTATTAAAATATCTTTTTGTTTTCAGGAGGAACACTCAACGAATTCATATGTAGTTAGAACAAGTTACTATATTGCTCTTCAGCTTTGAAAGGGTTGTGCAATTTCACTGAGTTTCGTGTTATGTTGACAGTGTGGAAACTTGACAACAGCAGTGCTAGACTTGTTGGTATGCCTATACCCAGGAAAAGCCATTATCCGCCCCAAGGGTCCCGGGTTCCGCGCAAGTGTCACTCCGCGCAAGTGTCACTCCGCGCAAGTGTTCCAACCACGTTGTAGCTATTTCAGAAACAATTGTGGCCTTGCCGCGGTGGAGTAGCCGAGCGGTCTAAAGCGTCTCGCTGCGGAGTGCACGGTTGCTCGCCGTGAAGGTTCGATTCCTCCCTGGGGCATGGGTGTGTATGTTTGTCTTTAGGTTAGTTTTCCTAGGTTTAAGTAGTTTGTAAGCTACGGACTGATGACCCCGCAGTTTGATCCGATAGATAAAAAAAAAAAAAACCACAGCTCACAGTAGAGAAGCGGTGTCCCGCTAGCAAGTGAGCGCTCCCTAGCGCATGGGTGAGCACGCGAGCTGCAAAGCAGGAGACGAAGATTAAGAATGTTCAAATGTTTGTATAGTTTACGGGATCATCAGTCCCTAATCTTACAAACTACTTATGAACTAGCTAATCCTAAGGACGGCACAAATATCCATGCCCGAGGGGGGATTCGAACCCTCGACCGTAGTGGCCGTGTAGACCGTGACTGAAGCGCCTCAGTCCCCTTGGCCACCGCGGCCGGCAGCTGTAACAGCCTGCTCTATGCTCCCTCTCTACCTCGCTCCGTCTACCTCTCTCGTGCACGCACGGATGTCTTCCATGGGCAGGACTAAATCCACTCGTACTCAAGAGGATTAGGAAGAAGACATTGCATTTCCATCAAGAGGAATAAGAAACAGACGACAGATCTAGCAGTCTCGGTCTGAAGTGGCTACGTTACCACACACGCTGCGAGACAGAAGAAGGGAAACACGCAGCCGGAGAGGGCTTTTATGGAGGTTTGGAAGATTCTGCCGCGCCCGGTGACGGGAAGTGCAGAGAGAACCTGCCTGGGGGAGCACAGTGGTTGGAGAGGAAAGAAGCTCTCGTGGCCCGGGCTCGGCTCACCTTTCGCAGGGGGCCATTTCTAGAGAGGCGGCGGCCGCGACCCCACAATACGGCCGCTCTCTGGGGACGGCGGTGAGTGCCGCTGTAACAGGAGACAGCGCCCTGCCCTGCAGCCGCCCGGCCCATTCACGGCAATCCGCTTACGTGGCGACGCGACGCGATCCCCACTGCGCCGCCACTCAGCGCGGCCCGCCCGGGCACCGACGCTTTTCTTTCGCCCTGAAAGCCTCATGAGCGCCGTTTATTTACTGCTGCCGCCCGACAGTTCCTACTTAACAGAGCCATCATTGGTCAGAACCAAACACGGCCGATAAAGGGAAACGTCAAGCACAGTACCTGCAGGGTGATTAAAACCGTTTGCGTCAAGCTGAAACAAATGCAAGAGGAACCTCAATCGGGTTGGTATTTTTAAACGGTTCCACTGTTTGTAGAACTTATGGGACTTAACTACGGGGTCATCTGTCCCTAAGCTTACAAACTACTTATGAACTAGCTAATACTAAGGACGGCACAAATATCCATGCCCGAAGGGGGATTCGAAACCCCGACCGTAGTGGCCGTACAGACCGTGACTGGAGCGCCTCAGTCCCCTCGGCCACCGCGACCGGCTTTCAGTTTATATCTATATGTCATTGCATACTCGAAGAGAACGACCTAGAATCACATTTCAAATAGGTATCGAAGCACACTGTTATAATCAGTGGCGACTTTAATTTACCCTCGATATGTTAGCATAATTACGGATTCAAAACCGGCGGCAAATATAAAACATCGTCCGAACTAGTTCTGAATGCTTTTTCTGAAAACTGCTTCAAACAGTTAGTTCATGGAACCACTAGAATAGTAAGTGGTTGCGAAAATACCCTTGATCTCCTAGCAACAAATAATCCTGAGCTAGTAAAGACCACGAAAACAGATACAGGGATTAGCGAACATCGAGTTGTAGTAGCAAGACTGAATGTCGAAATTCCCAAATGCACCAAAAATAAACGAAAAATATATCTATTCAATAAAACAGATAAAAATTCGCTTCACGCTTTCCTGAGTGATAGTCTCCAGCCTTTCAAAACTAAAAATGCGAGTGTTGATCAGTTGTGGCTTACTTTCAAAACATAACATCAGTAGCAATACCTAATAAATTAATAAAAGAGGGGGCTAACCCCCCGTGGTACACAAAACAGGTCAGATCACTGTTGCAGAAACAAAGAAAAACGCATGCAAAATTTAAAAAGACACAGAATCCACAGGACTGGCAATCTTTTACTGAAACTCGCAACCTAGCGCGGACTTCAATGCGAGAAGCCTGTAGTAGTTACCACAACGAAATCCTGTCTCGTAATCTTGGAGAAAATCCAAAGAAATTCTGGTCATATGTGAAGTACACTAGCGCAAAACACAAACAATACCTTCACTACGCGATAGCAATGGTAATACTACCGATGACAGTACTGCTAAGGCAGAATTACTAAACACAGCTTTCCGACATGCGAAGACGAAGTGAACACTCCAGTATTCTATCCAAGAACAGCTGCCAGCATGCGAAACTTAGGAAGTAGATGTTCCTGGAGTAGTAAAACAACTTAAGTCACTAAACAAAAATTAATCTTCCGGGCCAGATTGTATACCAACTAGATTCCTCTCACAGTATGCTGATGCAATAGCCCCGTACTTAGCTATAATTTACAACCGATCACTCAGCGAAAGCTCCGTACCCAAAGACTGGAAAGTTGCCCAAGTTACTCCAATATTCAAGAAAGGCAATAGGAGTGATCCCCAAAATTACAGGCCTATCTCATTGACGTCGATTTGCAGTAGGATTTTGAAACATATACTTTGTTCGAATATTATGAACTACCACGAAGAGAACGACCTATTAACCAGTAGTCAACACGGATTCAAAAGTATCACTCTTGCGAAACACAGCTTGCCCTTTATTCACATGGTGCTAAGTGCCATCGATGGGGGCTCTCAAATCGATTCCATATTTCTGGATTTCAGGAAGGCCTTTGACACTGTACCCCACAAGCGGCTTCTAATGAAATTGCGTGCTTATGGAATATCTCCCCAATTGTGCGATTGGATTCACGATTTCCTATCAGAAAGAACACAGTTCGTTGTAATAGACGGTAAGTCATCGAGTAAAACAGAAGTGATATCTGGCGTTTCACAGGGAAGCGTTATAGGTCCCCTACTCTTCCTCGTGAACGATTTAGGAGACAATATTAATAGCTCCCTTAGACTGTTCGCGGATGATGCTGTCGTTTATCGATTAGTGAAGTCAACAGAGGATCAAAAGCAACTGCAAAGCGATTTAGACAAAATTTCTGCATGGTGCGAAAATTGGCAAATAACACTAAATAAAGAAAAGTGTGAAGTAATACACATGACCACTAAAAGAAATCCGCTGAACTTTAATTACGCGATAAATCAGTCAAACCTTAAGGTCGTAGATTCTACCAAATACCTAGGAGTTACAATTACGAACAACTTCGACTGGAGAGAACACATAGAAAATATTGTCGGGAAGGTGAACCAAAGGTTACGTTTCATCGGCAGAACGCTTCGAAGATGCACCAGTTCCTCCATGGAGACTGCCTACATCACGTGCGTCCTCTCCTGGAGTACTGTTGCCCCTTGTGGGACCCTCACCAGGTGGGACTGGCGGAAGACATCGAGAAGGTTCAGAGAAGGGCAGTTCGTTTTGTTTTATCACGTTACGGTGGGGAAATCGTCACGGAAATGTTGCACGAATTGGGGTGGAAATCATTAAAAGAAAGACGTTATTCATTGCGGCGTGATCTGTTTGCGAAGTTTCAATCAGCGACTTTTACTTCTGAATGTGAAAATATTTTACTAGCATCCACCTAAGTAGGGAGATATGACCATCCCAATAAAATAAAATAAATCAGATCGAAAACGGAACGATTTACGTGTTCTTTCTTCCCGCGCGCTATTAGAGAATGGAACGGTAGAGAAAAGTTATGAAAGTGGTTAATGAACGCTCTGCCAGGCACTTGAATGTGATTTGCGGAATATCTATCTAGATGTAGATGTAGAAATATATAAAGTAGTGTGTACGTATATTTGTACGTGTTGCATACAAATCTACAGTTTTGTTCCAATCTTTATGAAATGTTGTACACGTAAGCTTGAATCCATGAGGACGGTCGCCGTAAGTGTAAGAATCACATACGATATATAGTTCACGAGATATGACGTCATAAACAATGAGATGCGTGGAAAACTGCTGCCGTAAGCGACAATGCTGTTCATTTTCTCCTAAACCACTGGACCGATTTCAACCAAATGTGGTACACATATTCCTTACGTGAGATAACATCTTCTGTATGAGTACGAACCACATACGACACATGGTTCAAGAGATATAACTCCATAAACGATAGGAGTTGCAAGAAACTGCCATGATGCGATGAGACTTTAAAATACACTGTATGAAAATGAGATTACTTGGCGACTCGCAACAAACTTTAAACATAATTTCAAACCTTTATTAAACCCTTTCTCGCTGGCAACCATGGTAAAATGATGAAAGGAAAAAAGTTTCTCGCTTACTACTTTTCCGCTGTTTATGGAGTAAAACTACGGCATTCGGTATGATATTACAATTTATAATTTCTACACTACAAATTGTAGCCGCAGGAAATTTTATAGGCAACGTACACACATATCGTTGAATGTGCATCCGAAATTGTAGCACAGTGCGACCTGTAGTTCATGAGGTATGAGCACATAAAACAGTAACGTTCATAGAAAACCGCCCTATCAAGCAGCAAATAGTAATCTATTACTTCTTTATCATCAATTGTATTCCCAAGAAATTTTACAGACATGCAGCACTTATACAAATGAAAACATACCTGAAAAATTATACAATTGTACCACAAATAACTGAATAAATATGAGCTGGCCGCGGTGGCCGAGGGGACTGAGGCGCTTCATCATGGTCTGCACGGCCACTACGGTCTGGGGTTCGAATCCCCCCTCGGGCATGGATATTTGTGCCGTCCTTAGGATAAGCTAGTTGTTAAGTAGTTTGTAAGTTTAGGGACTGATAACCCCGTAGTTAAGCCCTATGAGATCGGGCGAATTTTAAATGCCATTTGAGTTTTGTCTTCTGTCTTTCATTGTTTAAATAATACGCTTATAATTTTGTACATTATCCAAGGCAGCGTTATTTCTTATATCTTCTCCGATAAAGATAACATATTTTTAGAAAAAAAGAAGATGGACAGAGAGAGAAGGGTTTGAGAAGTACTAACTCCAGGCAGGAATAAATACCCGGGCAACGCCGGGTTTTCATCTAGTTAAAAAATATATGCAGGGTGAGTCACTTAACATTACCGCTGGATATATTTCGTAAACCACATCAAATACTGACGAACCGATTCCACAGACCGAACGTGAGTAGAGGGGCTACGGTAATTGGTTAATATAAACCATAAAAATGCACAGAAGAGTGTTTTTTTAACACAAACCTCCTTTTTTTAATGGAACCCCGTTAGTTTTCTTAGCACATCTGAACAGAACGGTAGATAGATAAAAGTAGTAGATGAATTTTGTTATTTGTGTAGCAAGATAACTTCTGATGGCCGAAGTCAAGAAGGTATAAAATGCAGAATGGCTTTGGGAAGAAGTGAAACTTATTAACATCCAATATTAATTTAAATGTTAGGAAGTCCTTTCTGAAAGCATTTGTCTGGAATGTAGCATTGTATGGGAGTGAAACGTGGACGATAAGGAGTTCAGATAGGAAGATGATAGAAGGTTTTGAAATGTGGAGCTACAGACGAATGATGAAAATTAGATGGGTATATCATGTAACTAATAAAGAGGTGCTTAACCGAATAGGGGAGAAAAGGAGTTTCTGGCATATCCTGACTAAGAGAATGGTTAGATTGGTTGGACACATTCTGAGACATCAAGGAATTGTCAACTTAGCATTAGAAGGAAGTGTGTAGGGTCAAAATCGTAGAGGGAGACCGAGGGACGAATACAGTAAGCAGATTCAAAAGGATGTAGCTTGCCGAACATATTCTCAGATGAAGAGACTTGCACTGGACAGGGTAGCGTGGAGAGCTGCATCAAACCAGTCTGCGGACTGAAGACCACAACAACAACAGCAGTTTACGTGTCTCTAGAGTTCATATGCCCACTCTGAAGAGTTTGTGTCACTTGCGGAGAGTGACACTTGCGAGGGAAGGGAATGTGTAGACACTTGCGGGGAGACCCGGACGCTGCAGGTAGTGAACAGGGTGTTCCAGAAGTAGGGATACACCACCCCTACTCCACGCCCTCCAGCCGCTACCTGTGCCGTATTCAGAGGATTTTAAAATTTTATCAAAAAATGAATGTTACTACAAGAGATACAGCCATTCAAATTTACGGGCACCATAACGTTTTCCCTTCCTGAGTAAATGAGCTGCTTCTTGTAGTTTCAACACCTTTTTCTTGAATGTTCTGAATATAAATCTTCACCCTGACTTCTTGAGGAGGAGAGTGAAATGGATATCTGATTGTAAACCACTCCCTATTACCTTAGACCTTTTTGACTGTACTGAACAGTTCCTAGAAGTCTTGCAACTTTTTTCTCCCTATTGGTTTATGCCAAGTTCGGAGTAAAAATGGTTCTATATGACAGTGATAGAAAATAGAATTTATCTTTAGCATTCCCTTACACATTCCGTATTTCATACATTTCTTAGATGTATTTGTAATTCGAATACAGCCAAATCGTTTTGGGGTCTACGAATAAACACTTCAAGTATGTAAAATACTCATTGACTTATTATTAACGATTTTTAATTGAAGGTTTAAGGTTGCGTCTCCTATTAAAAAGCATAGTAGCAATTTTTAAAGAGATGGAAGTTGCGTGATAGTGGGGTTAACTACCTAGCGGTCAATTACATCAACGTATCTGTGCAGGGTGCCTAATATAATTATTGCTTGCGCAGGTGTCTTGATATGCTTAGTGTTCTGAATAATATGCTTTTAGGAGTTATGACTGTGGAAAGTCATCGTCTTGTAGTAGCAGAGAATGTCTTAATAACTCTCCAAACATTATCACTATTAAAATACCTTTTTGTTTTCAGGGGCAACACTCAACGAATTAATATGTAGTTACTATATTGCTCTTCAAAGGATTGTGCAATTTGACTGATTTCGTGTTATGTTAACAGTGTGGAAACTTGACAATAGCAGTGCTAGACTTCTTGGTCTGCCTGTACCCAGGAAAAGCCATCAGCCGCCCCAAGGGCCCCAAGTTCCTCGCAAGTGTCACTCCCCACAAGTGTCACTCCCCGCCAGTGTTCCAACCCCACTATGAAGTAGTTCTTTCATGATCTTAGACTTAAGAGAAGCAAGAAATTGAAGTGTAAGTCATTTCTCCCTTGCGATATTAGTAGTCCGACTGTTTCATATCGCAATAACTCCCCCTCCCACTCTCCCATCCAGCCAAATACCAACAACTTCATCTCAGATCACCATATTTATCTATGTATGCCTACAACTACATCTTAATTTGCTACCCCTGTACTGCAGAAGGTGTTTTTACTATGTCGAAGGTTCTGGAGGTGGGCCGTGAATAATAAGGATGTGGACATGGGTCTGTAACTAAAAGAATTGATTAGTCCACATAATATTTACTGATAACGTGAATGGAATACTTTGATGTGCTTGTGATGGTACCAAGTTGTCCTAAATATGAAACAGTTCTGCTACGTATCAGAGCTGGCAATGGAATGCTGTTCTGCTGGCTCTCATAGATGGTGCTCTTCTGTTGGCTTTTGGATCGAAACTGACGAACTGCGTGGAAGTGTCCCATACACTGTCGTTGACGTGGTGGCCGACATATGTAGTCTAGCCTCCTTCTTCCTATTGGTCAGCGAGCGAGGTAGGCAAAGAGGTACGGAGACTGCGGGCGCCCCCGGTAGCCGAAGTACCGTAATGCAAGCTATCGCTTTTACTTGCATGGACCGCAGGCGTTGTGGCGAATAGCGACGCAACAACCGAGGGCACGCATTCAGGTTTACCGTTTTTATGGCTTTTTCTTGTTGCATTCATTCACGGAGCGCCTGAAGAATAATTGCTTCAATGCTTAAGCGTAGGATGTAATTAATCTAATCTAGTCGTCACCATAATTATGGGAGCGGTACTTTGCGATCGCGCGATTCTAGATATCTTCCAAGTATCCTTTTGTAGGCTCTGTTCAAGTATCTTAGAGTTCAGTTTCTGCACCACCTTTGTAACTCCCTCCATCGGATCGAAATGACTTACGACTGTTGGTGCCGCCTTTTTTCGCTTCCGTTCTTCTACAACATAAAATTGCGAAGTAAGCACATTATTTTTATTACAAAATCGTACAAAAAAACAAGCACAAACGAACTTACAACTTTTACGTGTCTTTCTACCTAGTCAGCAAGATTTCACAGCGTGGTACCACTTTCAATAAACCCTGTTGGTAGAAGTCCGATTTGAGGATTGTTGACATCTATGGGCGTCTGGTGTATTATAAGAGCACAAGAGCACGTCAACTCCTTGTGCATTTATTTATTTTTTATTTGATTGCTATTAACAGTAATATAGATGCAATATTTTTTTCAAAATATCCATGGTGGACACGAACTGCAGCTGTAGCGTAAATTGAAGGTTTATTTTCGTGAAAACAATTGCAACCAGCTGCCTTTTTGGAAGCTTTTTTTTTTTTTTTTTTTTTTTTTTTTTTTTTTTTTTTTTTTTTTTTTTTTTTTTTTTTTTGAAGCTTCTTATTTACTCCGGAACTAGTTTCCGAGCCACTGCAGGCTCATCATCAGTGGATAACTTTACAGGAACATTTCCGCTAAGTGTCATGTTGGTTTGTGTTCTTATTGTAGGTGTAACCAAGATGTGCATTGGGCACTTACGTTTTATAACACATGAGAACATTTTTGCTACATTTAGCGTTATACATTACAAAATATAAGCACATTCACTGAATATTTTGTAATGTGCAACGCTAAGTGTAGCAAAAATGTTCTCATGTGTTAACAAACATAAGTGCCCAATGTACATCTTGGTTACACCTACAATAAGAACACAAACCAACATGACAGCATAACCTACACTTAGCTGAAATGTTCCTGTAAAGTTATCCACTGATGATGAGCCTGCAGTGGCTCGAAAACTAGTTCTGGAGTAATTAAAAAACTTCCAAAAAGGCAGCTGGTTGCAATTGTTTTCACGAAAATAAACCTTCAATAGATGCAATAATTTTGAATAAAATTCACTTAAATCTACTTCACTGTGCTACATCGATGCTCGTCTAGACTCCATGAAACTTGGTATCAGCCTCAGGAGCACGTCCCTTGGTGTGCTAATTTTCAGGCATTTCTGCGCAGGCGCCATTGGCATGACATCATTGATTTATGAACCCAATACACTCGAATATGATAGACACTGCGCACCCTTCATTTCGTGTTCAGCAGCTCGTTGGCAGCACCGCTTCAAGCGCAGGAAACACTGCGACCTGCTTTCGTTCTCAAACAGCTGCGGCTAATCGCTTTTATGGACAGAGGATTTATCGAAAGCACGTCACCCTTGGTTGGATTTCTTACAATTAATTGCCGAACAATGACACAGTGACTGTAAAAGCTGTCACAAATTCTAAACTAATGAAAGCTGTCGGACGGCGAGGTTCAGTATGGCCTGACGGTTAAAGGCGCTATGAACGCTTGTTAGAGTCCTGGTATACATTACTATGTTTTCTCTTACGTCCCTGTTTGAAACAGATTCTGGGACTAGCAGTGACATTCATATTCTTACTTGTCACAAATATTTACCTAATTTTTTCAGAATATGTCCTAATTTCAGTGGGTGTGGTGAGGCAACAACGTAGGAATACAATATAAATAATATTTATATTTCATCACTTCTCAAAAATATTTACTCTTAATTTTTTTTCAGAATATGTCCTAATTTTAGTGGGTGTGGTGAGGAAAGAACGTAGGAATACAGTATAAATAATATTTATATTCCATCACTTCTCAAAAATATTTACTCTTAATTTTTGAACATATTGCGATTACCTAAGGTGTGTTTAGGCGGCAAGCTAATAGTGTGGCTTAGATTGCTATGAATGAAATGAGCAGATGGGACAATTTTTATTACTTTTTCTTTGTCACAGATAGTTAACAGTTTGAGACGAGGAATTAGGGTAGACATTGCACATGCGGAAATGAAGAGTTCTGGTACTGACTAAGCTGTATTGTTGTTCATTATAGGCAGTATCTTCTTAAAGATGAATGCACAAATATTTATAGAAATACTACTATCTTTTTGAGTCATGCCTATGGACAGGATAATCCATAACATGAAATTATGCGGTTTCTTACTTCAGGGTGGAGGACATTTGAACGATAACACTTTGGTTATATTAATATATTATTGACACAAAGGAGGGTAGGAAAATCTTATACACTTCAGTATTTCGTTCTTGCCGTAAACCGTGCGTTGTTATGTACAAAACGATAAAATTCCACAACCAATTCCTTCCTTTGTCAGAAAACTTCTGCTTACTATAATTATTTTTATAGGTAGTCGCTAATTTGTACAAATTTGTTAATAATCAAAGCTATTAAGAACAGACGCTTCTTGAGAGTTCTGTGCTTATGTGAGTCTAGAAATTTCTGAACATGAAAATTATATCCTCACTAGCCACTACTGCTGACATCACTTTCTTCATCGGACCAAAGAGGTAAAAGTCCGACGGTGCACGGTCCAGATTGTATGATGGGTGCCGCAGGACCTAGCATAAAAATCTGGCGATTTTCTCACGAACAGGAGCAGCAACTAGAAGAAATTTCACACCGTTAGCATGTATGTTTCGGCGGTTTTCACGAAGGGCACGACGTTCAAATTTTGTGTGTCAATGCCGCCGCCATTCTGTGGAATTTAAGGTGCGACCGGCCGCCTGGTGGGTGACGGAATATTAAGGTTCGCACGACCATCTTATAAGAGTGCACACCGCCTGGACACAGTGCTACGGGCCATACATTCGGCGCCAATTACGCCTTTTGGTCACAAACAGCCAGCTAATCTTAGCTGCTTGTCACAAGCGGATGACAGTTACATGCGTCCAGTTTTGTTTCGTATTTCAGATATCTATTGCTGCACATCATAACAAAATACTTTCTGTAGCGCATTTGCATATCTCTGGGTGGAAGGTGAAAGTTGACACCAGGGCTGTCCTCTTGCGCATCAGTAATAAGTTTGAGGTGTTACCCACTGCTGAGAGTACCTCTAGCGGCGGTGGCCTATCTACCTGGAAGGTTCGGAAAAGCGTAGACGGTGTGAGCTGCAATGTTAGGCGAGTGATGGAAACCCTTAGACAAATACTGGGAAGATCGGGGACGAACGCCAGTGTGCACCCTGTTTGCTTGCCAGATGTTTTCATCCGAGGCGAGAAAAAGCAACGGGCGCACCCGGTTGTAAACTGTTGCTCATGTCTGCATCAATGATGCCTGTCGTCAGGATTCATACAGGCGGTTGACGGATTTGAAGAAGACATCGTTGCCAGGACCGATCGCAGTGCTCTGGATTGGAGTGGCTTAAACCATAGGTTCGGACGATTCTGTGTCTATCGTTGACGCAAATTTCTGGACTTCTGCTATGGTGTAGAAATGTAGAATTCATATTAATATGTCGGACGTGCATTATAAAACGCCTTCTGCTACCAGACAGGCCACATATGGTACAGAAGAAAGGAGAAATAAACTGTCAGACCTAATAGAATACTAGTTCAGCGCTAGAGCGTCTACGGAGAGATCTCAGAATTACTCACACTGGCCACACAGTAAGAGGGACGGACAGCGAACTGAAAGCAGATGTCAATGGTAATAAAACCCTAAATTCGGAATGTATATAGCAGACACAGGCTAAATACGACACTTTTTTTATTATAACGGATATCATTATGTTTCATAAATTTAAACTCGTTATAGTATTCTTTACGGCGATGTTTTAAGGTTACCATTGTTCATTATGGTCCATACACGAAGCCATTTTTCTTTCTTGCTGTGCGCCTGATTACTCAATGGAAACTGCAAGGGCTGGAGAGAATACATAGAGATCTGGAATAGAGACCACCCTGAAAGCTGCATTCTGTCCTTTAAGACGTTGGCTGACAAAGCTCCCACATTCGAGTCACGGCTCCGGCACACAGTTATAAACGCCCAGTGCGTTTCATATCAGCACACACTCCGCTGCCAGCTGTAAATATCTTTCTGGTAGGAAAAAAAATAAGGCTGTTGCTTCAACACGTCTATCTACATCTACATAGATACTCTGAAAATCACATTTAAGTGCCTGGCAGAGGGATCATTAACCACTTTCACAACTTTTCTCTACCGTTCCATTCTCTAATAGCGCGCAGGAAGAAAGAACACCTAAATCGTTCCGTTTTCGATCTGATTTCTCTTATTTTATTGGGATGGTCATGTCTCCCTAAGTAGGTGGGTGCTAGCAAAATATTTTCACATTCATAAGTAAAAGTCGGTGATTGAAACTTCGCAAACAGATCACGCCGCAATGAATAACGTCTTTCTTTTAATGATTTCCACCCCAATTCGTGCAACATTTCCGTGGCACTTCCCTCCCTCCCCCCCCCCCCGTAACGTGATAAAACAAAACGAGCTGCCCTTCTCTGAACCTTCTCAATGTCTTCCGTCAGTCCCACCTGGTGAGGGTCCCACAAGGGGCAACAGTACTCCAGGAGAGGACGCACAAGTGTGATGCAGCCAGTCTCTTTGGTGGAGCTGGTGCATCTTCGAAGCGTTCTGCCGATGAAACGTAACCTTTTGTTCGCCTTCCCCACAATATTTTCTATGTGTTCTCTCCAGTCAAAGTTGTTCGTAATTGTAACTCTTAGGTATTTAGTAGAAT
Source organism: Locusta migratoria (assembly GCA_026315105.1). Classification (NCBI taxonomy): domain Eukaryota; kingdom Metazoa; phylum Arthropoda; class Insecta; order Orthoptera; family Acrididae; genus Locusta; species Locusta migratoria. The sequence goes on along the minus strand of CM048744.1, from coordinate 809,359,812 downwards.
CTACGACCTTAAGGTTTGACTGATTTATCGCGTAATTGAAGTTCAGTGGATTTCTTTTAGTGGTCATGTGTATTACTTTTCTTTATTTAGTGTCAATTGCCAATTTTCGCACCAAGTAGAAATTTTGTCTAAATCGCTTTGCAGTTGCTTTTGATCCTCTGTTGACTTCACTAACCGATAAACGACAGCATCATCCGCGAACAGTCTAAGGGAGCTATTCAGATTGTCTCCTAAATCGTTTATAAACACGAGGAAGAGTAGGGGACCTATAACGCTTCCCCGTGGAACGCCAGATATCACTTCTGTTTTAATCGATGACTTACCGTCAATTACAGCGAACTGTGTCCTTTCTGATAGGAAATCGTGAATCCAATCGCACAATTGGGAAGATATTCCATAAGCACGCAATTTCATTAGAAGCCGCTTGTGGGGTACAGTATCAAAAGCCTTCCGGAAATCCAGAAATATGGAATCGATTTGAGATCCCTTGTCGATGGCACTTAACACTTCATGTGAATAAAGGGCAAGCTGTGTTTCGCAAGAGCGATACTTTCTGAATCCGTGTTGACTATTGGTTAATAGGTCGTTCTCTTCGAGGTAGTTCATAATATTCGAACAAAGTATATGTTCCAAAATCCTACTGCAAATCGATGTCAATGAGATAGGCCTGTAATTTTGGGGATCACTCCTATTGCCTTTCTTGAATATTGGAGTAACTTGGGCAAATTTCCAGTCTTTGGGTACAGATCTTTCGCTGAGTGATCGGTTGTAAATTATAGCTAAGTACGTAGCAATTGCATCAGCATACTGTGAGAGGAATCTAGTTGGTATACAATCTGGCCCGGAAGATTTGTTTTTGTTTAGTGACTTAAGTTGTTTTACTACTCCAGGAACATCTATTTCTAAGTTTCGCATTCTGGCATCTGTTCTTGGATTGAATACTGGAGTGTTCACTCGTCTTCTTTGGTGAACGAATTTCGGAAAGCTGTGTTTAGTAATTCTGCCGTAGCAGTACTGTCGTCGGTACTATTACCAATGCTATCGCGTAGTGATGGTATTGTTTGTGTTTTGCCGCTAGTGTACTTCACATATGACCAGAATTTCTTTGGATTTTCTGCAAGATTACGAGACAGGATTTCGTTGTGGTAACTACTATAGGCTTCTCGCATTGATGTCCGCGCTAGGTTGCGTGTTTCAGTAAAAGATTGCCAGTCTTGTGGATTCTGTGTCTTTTTTTAATTTTGCATGCGTTTTTCTTTGTTTCTGCAACAGTGATCTGACCTGTTTTGTGTACCACGGGGGCTCGGCCCCCTCTTTTATTAATTTATTTGGTACTCCAGGAGTGATGTCCCGGAACGCTCGCAGGAGAATGTGAAGTTTGGAAAGTAGAAGGCACCGTATTGGCGGAAGTAAAGGTGTGAGGAAGGTCCGTGAAGCGTACTGGGATAGTCCAGTCGGCAGAGCGCTTGCCGCGCAAGACAACGGTCCCCATTTCGTATCCCGATCCCGGCACATTAATTTTCTCTGACAGAAAGTTTCATCTACAACACTTCTTACCCACTGTACAAATCAGAGCGAAACTAATCTCAACATTATTTCTAGCCCCTCCTATTTCATATCATTATCCAACCGTCATTGTCCCCCCTCCACTCCACTCCGCCCAACTACCTGGCGGTTACCTTCCGCGAAGCCCTAGCTTCAAGTTAACCTTACCACCCTTCTGCATGTCTGATCCTAACAATACCCACCTTGGAACACAAGAAAGACAACCTCAACACAGATGCTTACTTAATTGCCCTCCTCGGAGACAACTGCTTCACCACTATTGTGCTGAATTACAGTCATTACCTGAATGAAAGCCTTAACCAATTGTCTGACTCCTCCACCTATATGCTCTCTCAGATTCATCACATCACCCAAATTCCAGTTCCTGCTAAAATCCATATGGTCTGTGAATGGAAGTGTACTATAGAAACTCATCTTCAGCACAGCCGTGGACACCCTCAGGAAATCTTGCTGTTCCTATTTACATGCTATTCAGAGGAAATATTTCTACTCGCCAAAACCCCACACTCCCAGTCTGGTTCCGACACATTGATGATATCTTTATGGTGTAGGAAGGGGGAGCTTGACATTTATTATACAAAAAACTCAGCACAAAGCATGGATGTAGCAGGGCACTCAGTCGTCCATCACTTCCGTCGTGTCTTAACCGCAAATATTCATCCACAACAGTCCGTATCACTCTGTCATCTTTCCATTCAGCCATCTACCAGTAAAGCTGTAAAGTGACATAGCAATAAAAACACCAAGGGATTTGCAAATGAAAGATGTTTCGTAACCTTCCTGGCAGTCGCCGTGCACAACGATTTATTACGGAATCAAAAATGGTCCACTATTGGAAATGTGATTCATATGGTGCCTTCTAACTATAGTCCAAAAATATATAAGGAATTTGATCCAGTGTTTAATCAGAACGTCAGTGTGTCTATAACTGCAGAAACAAAGCTCCTCGATGAGGATTGAGTAATAAAAGTGCATTTCTAACTTTTCACAGCGAAATGAGCAATTATTTAAATTTCGAGCGTTCAGCAGCACAAATTGAATTTTTTCGCATTATCTCGGGCGCGTATCGTCAGACCATCTTCAGAGCGAGTCACAAGACTACCGAATAAGTGCCAAGTGAGCCCATCCTGGCGCTACTGCGCTTGAGGGTCATAGATGCTGGTCGGCAACAAAGAGGTACTGTACATTTAGTACGTGCACTCTCAGTGGCGAAAGGAAAACTTATTCAGTGTTTATTGGGTTGTCACTTGGTCTGTGTTTCACTGGTTCCTTAAAGATAGCCGGCCGCGGTGGCCAAGGGGACTGAGGCGCTCCAGTCACGGTCTGCACTGCCACTGCGGTCGGCGGTTCGAATCCCCCCTCGGGCATGGATATTTGTGCCGACCTTAGTCTTAGCTAGTTCATAAGTAATTTGTAAGCTTAGAGGCTGATGACCCCGTAGTTAAGTCCCATAAGTTGTACAAACATTTGAACATTTTTCCCTTAAAGATATGGCCATTAAAATCCTTTTTTGTATGTCCTCTTACGTCGTAAAATTGATAGCACGTTAGAACATGCACTATACCGCAGACCAACTGATATAAACCTTTATTTACATGTTAGCAGTTGCCATCACACCTGAAAAGCTGTAGGCGTCTTTAAAACATTAGTACACAGAGAACACCGCATATCTGATTTCTATAACTTACAAGAAGAGCGGATACATCTGAAGAGTATGTTCAAAGCGACTGCTTGGTTTGGTACTGCTGTTGCTTTGCTATTGTCGCTGCCGATGTGTGTCGCTGCCGCCCCTTTATCATGGCCGTCGTTGTAGTAGTTATTCAGATTGCTATCGTCGTCTCTCTTATCACCTTCATCTTTGGTTGTCTAACCCCTGTCTGTTCCTTCTCCCTTTCATATTTTAATACGTCCTTTCTAACATCATGGACAGATCGACAGTTACACAACCACAATCATCTATACCTCCCCCTCACAGGCATTCACCACCACCACGTGGAGCACCATCCACCAGCAACTCACCCCAGTCCTTCCTCTACTTCCCATCTTCCTTTCTGCCACCACCTCCCCCTCACGTCTCTCCTTCTCCCCCTCCCCAGCCACTCTTACCCCTTCCGATCACATTCCCCCCAGAAATACACCTCCCCCAATTCCCACCAGACTTACCAGCTATTGAGCCAAAGTGGTAGTCACTCTGCCTATCGCTGACCAATCTCAGCCTCCCCCCGCCGACATCTGCACCTGCAACCTATCCCATAGTCTTCTTGTCTCCCACATAAAACCAAAATATCCTGACAAACGAAGCAGTGGCGACCCCATTCCAGTCTCCTCCAAAAAGGTATCTGCCCCTCACTCCACAGGTTCCTGCCCCTCCCCCGACTGCACGGACACTTTCCCACGCCACTCGCCCCAAGGAACTACATACCTACGTCCTATCATGGCCCAGTATCAAATTTCTCGCCAATAAACATACATAAGTAACTTTCGTCTCCCCTCCTCTCCAAAAGTATGGGGGCATCAGAACAACATCTTAGCAAAACATTCAGCCCCACATTCAAAAACAAAAATCCAGGAGTCCTCTTTTGTCCTCATTCCACCTGAACCCTCTATCCTACCACATCCTCTCTCTCTCTCTCCCCAACCTCCTCGCTCTCCACCCACCCTCACTGCCGTGGTCACAAGCTTAGCCCAGGGATCACAGAGGGTGAAGTGCTGGAGCAACTGAATACCCACCTCATCCTAGAAATTCTCTCCACCATGAGGATCCGTAATGCCACCAGCCCTACCTACCTTATGTATGTGCTCCTAGAATCCACTCCTTCCACTGATCTTCTCCTTGAGGGGCCAAGAACTATGACAGCTTAAGGCTAATCCTTCCAATTCCCCATCCCAGTCCTTCTGCTTCCATCACTGTTTCCCTCATAACGACCACCTGACTGCAAAAACCCTCCCACTTACTCTCACTGCAAACCCCCTCCCCTCCCCACTTCCTGAAATCCAACCTTCCCACTACCCCAACTTGCAATAACTATTGAAAATTTCAAAAAAAAAAAAAAAAAAAAAAAAAAAAAGTTCAAATGTTGATAAAGTTTATGGGACTTAACTGTGGGGTCAACAGTTCCTAAACATACAGAACTACCTTGTACTTAAGACAGCACAAACATGCCTGAGGAGGGATTCGAACCCCCGACAGGGAACTGACTCGCGCACCATAGCATAGCACCTCAATGCGCTCAGACGCACCGCCGCGGCGGAAAACTTCACCGTACCTACTTCTATAAGTGTAAACCCGATCCCTCATCAATCAATTCTGAATTCACTTTCCTCGTCCATCCCATAGATACACCTATGCACCCAAACAACTCCGTGTGTCCCTTCCACCACCGCCGAGAACACAATCCATTTTGTGACCACCACCCTTCAAAATATTTACCCATTCCAATGTCCACACTCTCTTCACTAAATCGCCCTTGCCACCCACTCGTTTTCCAATTACAGACCTTTGCCACCTTCTCATGCAATCAGTCACACTTCACCTATCACCTTGTAACCTTAGTTGAAAAAGCTCCTTTTCCATCCATTTTAGTATCCCCCTCTCCTCTCCCCCCCCCCCCCCTCACCACTGGTTTTGAGCATTGAAAGCAAATCCTACACGCTCCTTTAACAAAACATTTGCTCCCTAGCCACCAATAAGCACCTTTTTATGCATACCCTCTGCTCCTACCGTGTGGACGCATTCTTCATCAGTAAAACCTCCCTACAACCTTACCATCATTATCGATCCTTACACCCTCCAACCCATCCTCTTGCTGGTGAGGAGGCACAATCGGCCTCCTCTCTGGCTGCAACTCCTCCTTAACAACCACACCAAACACTTTATCATTAGCTTGGTGCTTCCATCATTCACTATGTAGCCATCTACATCCATCCTCGAACCCCATTCCCATACAACTTCCTTTCCCATACTTTTTGGTCATTCATGACGTGGTACTCGCCGACCTTAACGTCTCAGCAACCTGTGTAGCTCCAGCAGTGGTATCACTTCGTGACCACTCTCCACGGTGACCTCGTCTCCTAACATAACCCACCCCAACTGCTCCATGATTACTCTGTGCTGACTGATATTCCTACTGTTGCACCATTGATACCCGTCTCACCTACCATCTCCTGTCTTACCGCTCCCCGATGATGTTGACCTTGTTGCTGCCTTCTTTCACTGGAAATGCATGGGAAGACTTTTTCTCTCATAACAACTTGCGTTCTGTGGATGAAGGCAACAGACAGACTGCATTTTTCTCGATTTTCGATTTACGAAAGTACGAGCTTATGGAATAGGTACCCAAATGTGTGAGTGGCTCGAAGACTACTTAAGTAATAGAACTCGATGGAGAGTTTTCATCAGAGGTTACGATATCGTCGGGGGTGGCTCAGGAAAGTGTTATGGGAACGCTATTCTTTTAAATCTATATAAATGATCTGACGGACAGAGTGAGTGATAATCTGAGGCTGTTTGCTGATGATGCTGTGGTGTGCAAGATGGTGTCATCATTGAATGACTGTAGTAGGATGCAGGATGACTTTGAACAAATTTCTAGGTGCAGTGAGGAATGGCAATAGCGCTATGTGTAGAAAAATGTAAGGTGATGCAGATGAGGAGGAGCAACAATCCGCTAATGTTCAAATACAATATTAGTAGTGTGCTATTTGACACAGTCGCAAAAATTAAATACCAAGGCGTAACGCAGCACAGCTTTACGAAATGGAACGAGCACATAATGATAGTTTTATGACCCTGTCTTGAATATTGCTCAAGTACTTGGGATCCCCACTATATCGATTTAAAGGACGAAATATAGGCAATTCAGAGGCGTGCGGCGAGGTATATAACTGATAGATCCGATGATTGTACGAGTGTTACTGAAATGCTTCGTGAATTCATATTAGAGTCGATGGAGGTAAGACACGTTCCTTTCGACAAGCAATGTTGAAGAAATTTAGAGGGCCGGAATTTGAGGCGGACCGCAGAACGATTCTACTGCCATCAACCTATATTTTGTCTAAAGATCACAAGGATAAGATTAGAGAGATTAGGGCTCATATGTATGGTTCCAATTACTAGTTTTTTCCTTCATTCAGTATGGGAGTGGAACAGAAAAACAAGTAGCTAGTAGTCGTACTGAGTACCCTCCGTCTCGCATACTTTGGGTGCATTGCGGAATATGTATGTACGTGTAGATGTAGACCTTGACTGACATTGTTCAGTCCCATATTGCCACCAAAGACATTCAACCCCATCGCCCCTCCCTCCATTCTAAGTGATGCCGCCACCTCTATTGATCCTTCCTGCACACCCTTGACCAGGACACACTATGACACCACCAGCAGCTCCGAAACCTGCTCTTCGTGGACAAACGCCGGAACAGATATGCGTCCATCTAAATGCCACATTCCCTATTAACTCGTCCAATTACTGACAAGCTTTCCACCACCTTGCTGGTAGTCGCCCATCGCACTTACACCTTAATGACTCCTTCATGACAACTTGCTTGACACCACCAGGTAAGGCCGATCACTTTGCCATCTACCTCTCCAGCATCTATTCAGTTCTTGATAATACCCGTTTTGATTATACCCGCTTCCCCCTAGCTGCACTGACTGCTTGCTCCTCACTTCCAGTACCCTGACATTCCCCCTCTCCTACCCTGCTGAACTTCAACACACCCATCACAAAATAGATATCGAGATGACAATACACACCAAACGCAATACCACTCTCGATCACGAGTACCTTATCTACAGGCACCTCAGAGCCTGCCCTTATTCCTTCCATGGTTTCCTTGCCACTCTGTGCTACGACATCCTCCCTAACGGCTTCTATTCCTGCCTGTGGAAAACCTCCCACATCCTAATGTTCCCAAAACCAAACAAACCCCAATCCGCCACTTCCTCTTATCACCCCTTCAGTCTCACCTCAATGTTCAGTAAAATACTGAAAACCAAACTTTCTCACCATATCCACCACCATTTTCACCAACATCAGCTCCTCCCTCTATCCCATGGTGAGAACTTTTATCGCTACTGATGACCAGCTCCTTCACTTTCTCCACTTGAACTCCTGTCAGACAACCCTCTTTGTGTCCCTCAACATTAAGTATGTCACTGAGGTCTCCTTTTCGACCTCCTTTCCTATTAACTACGTCCATCCTTTCTCTCTAACATGTCACTGTCAACAACTCTGACTCCTGTTTGTTTTTCCCTTCTGTCGGGTCCCTTAAGGCTCCGACCTGTCCTCTCTCCTCTACCATCTGTATTCAACAGGCATGCCCCAACCTGCACCTCATCTCCTTCAATGCGCTGATGACACCGCCTTCCTCGTCCTCGCCCTCTCTCTCCAACACTTCCTATTTTCCTCTTGGTGCAACCAATGGTTCCTTACCATTGACTCTGAAAAATCCCAGGCTTTTATTAGGCATACCACCAGTACTTACCCCTACATGGTTTAGATGTCACCCTTACGGTCACCACATACGCCTCACCCCAACCTCAAAAAATGGGACTGGGTCGATCCCTCTTCTTGACTCGCTACCTAATGATCGTTCAACAAAAGGCCTACGCCAGTCAAGCTCCTCCCGGGTGGGGCCTTCAACCCTTCACTATCTTATTTCCCTTACCGCTCTCTTATGTGTCCTGTCCTTTGCAATCCGACCTAGGTCTCCACCTCCCTTCTTCTACAAACTCCTAAAAATCTTAGAACGCCGCGCACTCTGCCTCGCCTATCGTACCTCCACGACTTCATTGGTTTCCCCCCACCTCCTGCAGTTTCTTGAAAGCTTCCCCCACTAGCACACCATCCGTAAGTTCGAATCCCACAATCACACGGTTTATCCTCTCCTCAGTGATCCTGGACTCCTGCTTCGCTTCCACCGCTCTATCCCACCTCACCTGCTCTGCAACATCGCACCCTCCACCTCCTATCCCAGGGCAATTTTCGTAGTTTTCCTTTCCTGGGTGATGGCTTTATCCTGAAATCTATCTATTCTACCAACATTGATCCTGTTGCCCCTCTCCTTCCCTCGTATATTGTCCACTCTCTTCTTATCACCCCCATTTCCCCTTCCCACCCCCCTCCCGTTCTCTGGACTCATATGCTTCCCCTCCTCACCCGTCTCCCATCCAATACCTCTCCCATCGCCTTTCTCTCGCTACCCTTTCCTCTGATTCGACTGTGTTAGTGGTAGTGAAGTTTCCGTCAGTGTTTTGTTTGCGCTTCAGTGAACTACAGTACTTCACTGTTTTTAATTAGTTGCGAACGCCGAATACGGTTTAACAATAATCGGCACCTGCGCATTTCATCGTCGTCCTAGACTGTGTTGTGTTTTCCTTGCTGATTCGTTATCATTTTTACACCATGGCAGTTTTAATCGCTTAAATATGTGTTTAAACTGCTTCTTATGTGTTACTAGCTGAAAACCCGGCGTTGCCCGGGTATTTATTTATTTATTCCTGCCATTTATCAGGTATATATTTATTTGTATAAGGGCTATTTGTCTGTAAAATCTCTTGGGAATACAATTAGTAGTAAAGAAGTAATAAATTAAAAATTTATCCGTGCTGGGGCGGTTTTCCATGAACGTTACTGTTTATATGATCATATCTCGTGAACTACGAATCGTATTGCGATATAATTTAGAAGGTATACTCAACTATATGCGTGTATAATGCCTCTAAAATTTCCTGCGGCTACAATTCGTAGTGTAGAAATTATAAAGTGTAACGTCATACCGAATGCTGTAGTTTTAGTCCGTGAACGGCGGAACGTTACTGTTTATGTGTTTATATCTCATGAACTAGGTGTCGTACTGTGATACAATTTAGACGGTAGATTTAACTATATGTGTGCATACTGTCTGTAAAATTTCCTACTACTAGGGACTGATGACCCCATAGTTAAGTCCCATAAGCTTAACAAACATTTGAACATTTTCCTACTACCACAATTTGTAGTGTAAAAATTATAAATTGTAACGTCATACCGAGAGCAGTAGGTTTACTCCATAAACAGCGGAAAAGTAGTCAGCGACAAACTTTTTTCCTTTCATGATTTTACTATGGTTGCCAGCGAGAAAAAGTTTAATAAAGGTTTGAAATTACGTTTAAAGTTTGTTGCAAGTCGCTAAGTACTGTCATTCACATACAGTGTATTTCGAAAGTCTCGCCGCATCATATGGCATTTTTTTGCATTTTCTATTGGTTATGACGTAATATCTATTGAGCCATGTCCCGTGTGTGATTCTTAACCATGCAGCAATTGTTATATCACGGTAAGGAATGTGTGTAACAAATTTGGTTGAAATCGGTCCAATGGTTTAGGAGAAAATGAGCAGCATTGTCGTAAAATGCAGCAAGTTTTTCGCGCATCTCATTGTTTACGACGTCATATGTATGTGATTCTTACACTTACGGCTGCCGTCCTCATGGATTGATGCTTACGTGTACAAAAGTCATAAAGATTGGAACAAAACTGTAGATTTGTAAGTAACACGTACAAATATACGGACACTCTGCTTTATATATTAGATGTTCATCTTTTGTATATTTAAAAATCGCTAATTTCAACCTCGTTTTTATCTCCGGTGTTTTGTGTGTATGCTGTCGGCTGAAGAGCAGTGTCGTAAGTTACTGCGATCCTGTGCGTGCGGGCTTCAAAAGACAGTAAAGAAAAACAAAAGCTTGTTGGCAGCCTCGTAACTCGCTCTAGAGACGAACGGAGGATACGATATTAGACGACAAAATTAAATTTGGGTGGCTGAACGCCAGGAATATAATGGAATATATTTAGAAACACTGGTCTGAAATCTGTATTATCAAAGCGCCATATGGAAAATGTTCTCATGCAGCTAACACTGGAAGCGATGCGTTTGTTACAGTTTTTTCCGCTACTGGACAGTCAGAGAGCAGACTAGGCTGACACACACACTCGCGCCCGCTCGCGCCCTGAGTGGGGCAGACAGAGACATCTCGCCCGCCGCGTGACAATCGGAAGCTGGCGGCCGTCCGCCCAGGCAGGTCATAACTCACGGCCCGGAACACCGCTGCGACCGGCCCATGCATCACCCGCCGTTGCAAAAATTGTTCCCGCGGTTAACAACACGCGCCCTGCAAAAAAATAAAAAAAGAGGAGAAGTGCAACAGAGTCCACTCATTTTTCGGGTCGTAGCCGCGCACCATAGGCGTTAATTTCAGAGTGGCAGCTGACGAGCAGCAATTCACTCTCACTGCGGCCTAGCTGCAAGCGTACCGACATATATGTTCTTTGAATTCGTACTTGCAGCATTATAAATGTATCCTGCATTTTTGCTAGTGAGTACCATTCGTTACAACAGCAGTACACATGCAAATAAATGCAACTAACGTTTCAGTAATCGATAATCGAGGAAAATGGAATACTCTCGACGGTAGCTTTATAAACCAGTTCATAAACACCGACCGAGGTGGGGAAGCGGTAACATACTGGACTCGCATTATGGAGGAAGTAACGCAAATCTGCTTCTGGGCATCCTGAATTAGATATCCGTCATATATTTTTGACAGCGTTCAATGAATGAAATAAATCGCACTTTTCGATCAGTTATGGCTTCGCTATACTAGGCTTAGATGAAATACCAAAGTGCGGCGAATGAAAATTTGTGCCCGGCCGGGATTCTAACCTGGGATCTCCTGCTTACTAGGCAGACTCGTTGACCACTCCACCACCGAGGACACAGTGACCAACCCCACTGCAGAGGACTCTTCCCTGCACGACTCCCGCGAATGGAGATTTGGGTGTGGCGGGAGACGTGCATGGAAGAGTCCTCTGCACTCGTGTTGATCACTGTGTCCTTGGTGGCGGAGCGGTCAACGCGTCTGCCTAGTAAGCAGGAGATCCCGTGTTTGAATCCCGGCCGTGCACAAATTTTCATTCGCCACACGTTGGTATTTCATCTAAACCTAGTACAGCGAAGCCATAATTGATCACAAATTGCGATTTATTTCATTCATTGAACGCTGTAACGTCGTCAAAAATATATAATTGCATGCAAGCCGAGGCTGGGCTCCTAACGACAGTTAATTGTCTCGATACCTCATGGTCTCCCTGATGCGGAAATACAGGTTTCAGGCTGCGAGCATTACAGAACAAATAGGCTGTGGTAATAGGAAAGAGACAGTGTGGCGAATGAAGATTTGGGTGTGGCGGGAGACGTGCAGGGAAGAGTCCTCAGCAGTCGGGTTGCTCACTTGTGTCCTCGGTGGCGGAGTGGTCAACGCGTCTGCCTAGTAAGCAGGAGATCCCGGGTTCGAATCCCAGCCGGGCACAAATTTTCATTCGCCGCATGTTGGTATTTCATCTAAACCTAGTACAGCGAAGCCGTAACTGATCGCAAATTGAGATTTATTTCATAGATACCGGTGATTTCAGATGTTCAAAGGTCGTACAGCTTATGGGACTTAGCTACGGGGTCATCAGTCCCTAAACTTAAAAACTACTTATGAACTAGCGTATACTAAAGACGGCACAAACATCCATGCCCGAGGGGGGATTCGAAGGGGGGATTCGAACCCCCGACCGCAGCAGCCGTGCAGACCGTGACTGACACGCCACAAACCGCTCGGCCACTGCGGCCGGCTATCCGTGATTTCCGTAAATCAATCCAGGCAAATGTCTTGACGGTGCCTTTCGAAGCGCATGGTCACTTTCCTTTCCCGTCGTTGTCAAAAGTATCCGAGCTTGTGCTCAATCTATAATGACCACGATTACAACGAAACGTCAAACATTCTTCCTTGTTTCATTTTAGAAACTGTTTTTAACTGTTTGGATCTTGTTTTAGTGTTAGGCAAGTGGCAACGTCGACATGTCAAGTGAATTTCCCATACATCTAGGGTGAGGTGGTACAATTTCGATCATTTCGGACAAATGTTATTGTAACTGGAAATAAATTGAGAAATCAAATAATTTTAACTATGGTACTTGTTCTTGGATGTTTAATGAATGTGTAACACAAATATTAGACAATTACAAATGTTGGTAAAAACACAAAAAAGGTTACTGAATTGAGAAAAATCGATCGATAATGTACCACACTAGGTACAATTGTGATCACTTCCTGGTACAATTCTGATTACGGGCATCTTCGACATAAAAGGCACCTTTTCCGTCAGGCACCAACGCATACTTCGTGGTACCAAACATTGCATTTTGGCAGCGAATACAGTCACCCTTAACTAGATAATTTATAAGAGCGCGTTAGACCAAGTACCTTGACTTACCACTTAACAGGAAAACATTTATATCTCCTTACCTCAAAGCAGTGTATTTTTGGAAAAAAAACAGGAAGAGCTGTAGAAACCTGCTAGACTACAACACCACACAACGAGACACTACGAGACAGACAAATGGCGCGAAAACTTATTTTGATCGTAATTGTACCTATATCGAATTTGTACCATCTTACACTATAGATGAAAAGTCTGTTTCTCGTAGGATTTGGCCGTTTTCAGCTAGTGGACACTACCTTTCTGCTAAGGAAGAAAGTCAAAGATTTACTTTTTCGTACATTTGATTAATTTTTATGACTTAACAATTTTTTGTTTTAATTAGTACGATGCGAAGCGCCGGTGGGTGGACTAACAGCGTGTTTAGCGGCCGCCAGTGGGCGTGGCGGAGCAAAGCAAGGCTGCACGACCCTTGGTGGTGAGAGAGGCTGGGCTGCCCAGAGGTGGCGTAGCGCTGCGTCACGGTCCGGTGCATTTCTTAGAGCTCATACCTCTTCCCTCGCATCGTCTCCGTCTTGTTTCACACGAAATAAAGATTATATCAACAGGATTATAGAGGCAATAAATCATTTTGCGTTTTGTTCAGTCAATTGTCTCTGTACAGTGTTGTATTGAATGGATTACGACTGGCACTGAAATATAAGTGTGAGCTTCGTAATTTAACGAGATTATCACGAGGGTTGGTCTTGATAAAGGCCATTGCATCTTTGATGTTCCTTTTGGCTCTAACTTGATCAGGTGTTAGAAGTATTAGCCGGTGAAATTTTTCACCGCTTCTAGTTTATTGGTTCACAGTCTACTGGAGGCTCCTTCTTCGTACCTGACACCCATGATTACCGATACCCTTTGAATGGGGACGTCACCCAGGCTCGGAGGCTCAAATCTAGAAACAGCTTCATCGCAAGAACTAAGATCCTTGACGGTCTGTATATGGAAGAATGAACAAACCGGACTGCCAATAACGCCAAAAGAGGCTTCCCTATACAGTTTGGAGAACACTAAATAGGATGAGGGCCGGTGTATCCAGATGTAAAACTAATCTGCTGACTAACGATGACGATGCTCTTTGTGAATGCGGAGAGGTTCAGGACGAGGCACATCTGCTTACGTGCCGACTATTGCCGGAGCCCTGCAGTTTCAGTGACCTGCTACAAGCCAATGACAAAGCCGTGGCGGTGGCTAACTATTGGAAAAACAAAACTTGATCTGGACACGGAAATGAATGAATCAATGAATTTAACGAGGATGTCTTTTAATTATCGGATATGAACATACGCCACTTTCCATAACAATTTTTAATGGATACTAAACTATGTACAAGGCATAAATTCGAAACGTTACTTAACAAAAAAAAAAAATGTGGTGATTATTTCATTGCTCCCTCTGTGGGATATTTAATTGTATTTGCGATAATGTCCATTATACGAATACACATAAGTTAGGCCCTTTTCACAGGAGAGGCCGTGCATCCAGCTGAAACAATTCGCGTTGTAACATTACTTTTGTGTTGTTACCTGTACGCATTAATGTTAGTCTCCGCAATTAAAAGATTAAGGACTTGTGTTAAAATTTCTATCACAGAAAAATAGGATAAAAGAAGCTGATTAAATACTTTTGACAAGGGTGGATGAAATTAATACACGAAATGATTGTATAGATGAAATACAGGTTTGGGTTGAGGCAACACTAAAAAATAAAGTTTACAGAGAAAACATACGAAATGTACCCATTGTAACTTCTTTCTGAAAATGTTGATCACAGCAGCTGAAACTGTTAAGCTGTTGAATGGTTGAGATAAACTTTATGATACTTTCCACAGTAAAATAATATTATGTCAATATTCAGTCTCTTCGCCTCGTAAGTCATTGTTGACGGACCGTGTACTATAGCTTGATTACGCAAATTACAAAAATTACAAAATCTATAGGACTTCGCGAAACTATTTATACGAATGCAGGCTCTAAAAGGAATAAACGTAATGATTTACAGTAACTGATAGGGATTTAATCAAGGCAATACACGAAGCGAAAGAGATGGCGTCTGAACATCATGTTACAACGGAATATGGACGAGCTGAAAATCACAAACAAAAATAATTATTAAGGAAGGATGGGACATTATTAAATGAAAACATGGTGGAGGCATGGTTCTTAAGAAAAGAGAGTACATTTTGAAGTAAAATTTAACAGCACTCACACTTACATCACAAAGCAGTCTGCGTACATGTCCACACTTAATAAGCTCAAACAAGAGAGAGTGAATGATCGCGGTTCCGTCCTCTCGATACGGCGGAAGAAACGAAAGACGAGCGAGAAAACCTTTCCACGGATAAAATACTTCCAGAAGGAGGGAAACACGGCGACAAGTGTCGCTGATTGATTAAAAAATATTAATTTAATTATGTATCGTTACAGCGTTGCATTGAGCCTCATGCCACCTTTCACACAAGAGGCGCAGAGCTTCGTCTTGGGCTCACTGAGCCGCAGTGTAGCCTGTCAAGTGAATCGCCTGCTACTCACATTACACAGACCCTTATGGAAAGGTTCACACGGAATACATGGAGCCGCTCGTCACCAAATTTCAAATTCAAATGTTTGTAAATCTATCGTACCAAACTGCTTGGTCATCAGTCCGTAGCTTACAAACTACTTAAACTAAGGTAAACTAATCTAAGGACAACACAAACACCCACGTCCTAGGAGTGATTCGAACCCCCGACGGTGAACGGCGCCTCAGTACGCACGGATAATCCGCCGCAGCCGCTTGTCACCACCCTACGAGCAGTATCGCTACACAACATTTATTCAACGTCTCTATTGTCTGCGTCCATTTACCAGTGTATATCACAAGCAAAGGTATGTCGTGTGCTTCTGTAACTAAGGAGAAAACACAGCGTGTTCGAAGTAGAGGGCAGCATCGTGTAATGAGGACAAACTTTTTTCTATTATCTTTAGTGAACGATTTGGAAGCTATTCCAGAACACAGAAAACTGTGAAAGAATGAAAGTTATTGATAAAAACAAGCTAAAAAATTCTACGTCCTTGCATCAGCCAGATTATCTCACAAGGACAGTACTTGGGCTCAAACAACCACATATACACCAAAATCGTATGAGAGATAATATAAGGATCCCTTATTGCACTAGTGATACTCCCGCATCTGCAAAACTCTGCAGTCGTCCGTTAGAGGCCTCAGCGTGTGCCATACCGCATCGCACTTTGACCTGTCGGTTCGCCAGTAGGGACGGTGCAGTGTGCCTCCGAACTTGCGTTTTGTGATGTTATTTGTGTGGTGAAGCGTCAGATGGACCGGCGATTGCTAATCAATCCTGCTAATGTATTGCGATTAGTTGAGATGAAGTTACGAAGAACCCTTCATCGTGAAGATGGTATTAGTGTATAAGATGAATCATTTGCATGCTTTCTCGTATCTGTTATGGTACAGAAATATGAGCATAAGTTAGATACTGTTTTTAAAAAAAACATATAAATGATGATAATAGGGATGATAATGACGAACAACTCATTGCAAGCGGTAGTGCTACGGTAAGTTCGGGAAGAGGCGATGGAAGCAGTGGCAGTGAATACCAACAGTCTTTCGGGAAGAAGGTTAAAGTTGCAACTATCATCACGGCTTTTGATGACAATTTGCTACAGAACAAATACGATGATTATTACATAAGTTATAGTTAAAATATCTGCATTACGTATGACGTCTACAATTACATCTACAGTGCTATCTAGAGCATGGTTGCAGATCTTTGCAGAAAAACGATACCCACCAGCACATTGATGTGTACGTAGAGATCCTGTAACCAAACGTTCATACAGATATGTTTGTTCGAGCCTATTTACTTTCCTTGTCAGTTTTGCAGCGTACATGGCCCCCTAATCCATCCCAGCACTTTTTCCCAAATGCCTGTGAAGTAAATCACTCAACTCCCTCCCTCCCCTCAACTAACCTCAATCTCGGTAAATTGCAGTTACACACAACGTCCCTCTCAGCGCACTCGCCGCGGCGGAGCGGCCGAGCGCATTGAGGCGCTATGCTACGATGCGGAGGGCCGTTCCCCGTCGGGGGTTCGAATACCCCCTCGGGCATGGATGTTTGTGCCGTCTTTAGTATAAACTAGTTCATAAGTAGTTTGTCAGTTTAGGGACTGATGACCCCGCAGTTAGAGTCCCATAAGCTTTACAAACTTCTTTCCTTTTTAATCCCAGTATTGGCAGTACTCCATGTAAATCACTGAGTTCCACCATTTCTTTTATCACCTGCCAAGACCATAAGTTTATCGTAATCTGTCTGCATGATCCACCCCAGCAACGTTTTTATTGTAATTGCATACGATAACTGGACATGGTATAGTCATTTCTCAGTATCTCTGAAATATCAGTGGAAATGTCATCATACAAAATTGCTTCAATCTCTGCATCAGTCAGAGGTCGAAAATAGCCACCAGTTGTACGATTTTTGTCCATCTATGTGATAAAACGTGGACAGAACAACTACAGAGATGTAACGCATTGTAGCTACAATAATGTGTTCGCACAACCTGACGGTAGCAATAAGACCACTTTATAATTTCCTGTGCATCTCACTTGCTTCTAATGTAATATTTCATACTATTACGAAAATTAGAGAAGCTATGTACTAACATTGGAAAAACCAACGGAAGTTCCAATAATTTGCGCACAAAGCCAGGCAACAACGTGGAAACAAACACACACAGTCTTCTGTTTCCACAGCAGCGCCCAAAAGAACAATTACAAGCTCTGGCTACCATGGTGGTCTATGTATCGTGCAGTATCATCTCTGAGAGGTACTGCTACGTCCTGACAGGCTCTCAGATCACGAAACTGAACTATCGGAAAATAATGAGTCAAAACTTTCTGGTACTTCTAAGTACCGTCAGGCAACAAAGGGTTAATCCGCCGGGCGGATTCGAACCGGGACGGTACGCCTCCCCGCGTCAGAAAGCGGCGCGTTAGACTTCACGACTAACCGAGCGGGTATAGGTTATTGAGGTCTCTTTCTACAAGAACAAAAATCCATTTCAAATCAAGGCTCGCTACCCTAGTCAGCCCCTTTCGTTTGTACCCGCCGGAACCCAGACATCTCCTTGCTTACGCGGGTAGCGGCAGTGCAGGCGCCCTGAATATTGTTTCACAACACGCGGCGGCCAGCGTCGGGCGTATCTCAGTGTTTACGTTGCGCGTGCGTGCTGGCTACTACCTGAGTACGCAGCCGTCCTGCCCCACACGGTTTCCCCTCCGCGGTAATTACTTTTCTCAAAAATCTTCCGCTTTGTGCGTCTCATTTTGAGTGTGTTTTCATTTCCTTTAATTACTTACAGTCGTGAACTCCGGTTACACTGCCGCTGAGCCTTCCTTCACATGCAGTACAGTTCCAACATTGTGAGCTTAGCATCAGGAAGGCTGTTTGATGGAAAATTTCAGTTCATACGAGACATATAGCTTTTACTGACATCGGGAAAGCTTATGAAAGTGCGAACAGTAAGTATCTGTAGGGCATAATTTTATCCCATACGTTTTATTGACGCTACAAAATGGCTGCACAAGAACACCAAAACTGTAATAAAAATTGGAAATAATAATACCGAAGAAAGCATTGCAAATAAGGGACGTAAATATGGATGTGGCAGGTCAACATCTTAAATTAATGTCTTTAAAAACGATTTAAGTAGGAACTGGAGACAGGAAGTGAATATGGGTTCACAGATTAATAGAAATAAATCTTTCTATACAATTATGTATGGTGTTACTACAATTTTGATCTAAAGTAATCTCCTTTTTATTTTATTTTATTTATTTATCTTTTATTTGTTTATATATTACCTGTCGTTCGCGACTCCTAGGTGGGTCGCAAAGTCTTGCTCTGGAGGTCGCCGTCACTGTAGGAATTAGTTGCACCATAAATAGTACTTCTATGATCAGGAGCGATTCAATAATATAAAACACGGGTATAATAAAAGTGAGCCACGGTGGAGTAGCCGAGCGGTCTAAAGCACCTCGCTGCGGAGCGCGCGGTTGCTCGCCGTGGAGGTTCGAGTCCTTCCTGGGGCATGGGTGTGTGAGTTTGTCCGTAGATTAGTTTACCTAGGTTAAAGTAGTTTGTAAGCTACGGACTGATGACTACGCAGTTTGGTCCGATAGATTTACAGAAATTTGAACATTTGATAATAAAAGTGAATGTATTTGTAATTCATTGTTAACTATATTTTGCTGTGAACAGAGCGTAGTAAATTATTTTATAAAGAAATACAGTGTTAACGTTGAATACATGCAAAGCGTGAAAACGGTTTTCAGGAATCAGTCGGTAACTTATGTTTGTAAATCTATGGGAGTTAACTAATCAAGCTGATAAGTAACTGGACAAGTTGCAGTGCATTTGTGCATTTGTTTACTAATTAAAGAAAATACAATATAAATTCATACTATAAGATATAAAACTGTACAATACTTTTACAAAAAAGTAGTAGCAACAGAAAGAAAGTTACGTTCCTTGGGAAGATGT
The DNA here is from genome assembly GCA_026315105.1 of Locusta migratoria. Classification (NCBI taxonomy): domain Eukaryota; kingdom Metazoa; phylum Arthropoda; class Insecta; order Orthoptera; family Acrididae; genus Locusta; species Locusta migratoria. The sequence continues at coordinate 809,340,405 of CM048744.1, read as the reverse complement.
ATGAGACAGGGGAAATACTCTCAGACTTCAAGAAGAATATAGTGATTCATATACCTAAGTAATCAAAGGCAGAGAAATGTGAAAATTACAGAACTATTAGTGTAATAACTCATGGTTGAAAAATAATAACACAAATCCGACCATGATGAACTCAATTTGCATTTAGGAGAAACATGCGAAACAATACTCATATTACGACTTATATCTTAGAAGAATTGTTCCACCTGGTATGCAGGATGTATGAGACAAGTGAAATACCCTCGGACTTTAAGAAGGGTATAGCAGACACATGTAAAAATTACAGAATTATCAATTTAACAAGTCATGGTTGTAAAATACTAACACTAATTATTTACAGACGAATGAAAAAACTGGTGCAATCCGACCTTGGGGAATATCAGTTTGGATTTAGGAGAAATGTAGGAACACGCGAGTAAATACATTAAGGCGTATTTTAGAAGATAGGTTACGGAAAGGGAAACCTACGTTTTTAGCATTTGTGGAACAGGAAAAAGTCTTTGGCAATGTCAACTAGAATACACTTTCTCAGATTCTGAAGGTAGCAGGGTTAAAATATAGGGAGCGAAGAGTTATATTCAACTTGTAGAAAAAACCAGACAACAGTTATTAGAGTCGAGGGCCATGAAAGGGCTGCAGTGGTTGGGAAGGGAGTGAGGGTTGCAGCCTTTCCCTAATGTTCTTCGATCTGTACATTGAGCCAGCTGTGAAGGAATACAAGGAGATATTTGGAGAGGGAATTACAGTCCAGGAAGAGGGAATAAATGACATACCAATGACATAGTAGTTATGTGAGAGTCAGCAAAGGACCTGGAAGAGCAATTAAACGGAATGGACAGGGTCATGAAAGGAAGGTATAATATGAACATGAATAAGATTAAAACGGGGATAATGGAATGTAGTGAAATGGTCGCGGGTAGATTGTGGCAGTTTAGAGAGAGTCCGGGTAAGTGTTAAATAGTTTTATTGCTTCTGAATATACAAGGCGCGTCCAGAAAGTAAGTTCCGTTTGTTAATGAAATGAAATTGTACACAGATACAAAAGAAATTTTTATTGCAAAAAAAATCTACAACTCGTAAACTACTTTTCCACATCAGTGCCGAAATTTTGCAGGCATTTGTCATAGCGTGGCACCAGGTTTTGTATACCTTCTTCATAGAAATCTGCCGCCTGTGTCTTCAACCAGTTGGAAACAGTTTCTTTCGTGAAATTTGGGGGAAGTCCGTAGCGAGAGCACTAACTGTAAACCTACGGTTTTTCTGGATCCTGTCATCAATCGCGTGAACCAGTTCTTCTGTAACCAAAGGTGGACGCCCTCTTCGTTCTTCATCGTGCACATCACTAGCCAGCCATTGATCTGTCGGACCCATCTTCTCACCATCGAATCAGTCATCGCATTTGGTCCGTAAACATCGCAAATTTGCTGATAAATTTCACTTGATTTCACTTTCCTCGCATTCAGAAACCGAATCACCGACCTGATTTCACAGGCGGCGGGATTTTCAATCAACGCCGACATTTCAAACAAGCACAACAAAGCGTACGTAACTGACAGCGATCTCCAAATGGCGCACGTTCTTCTCCTTGATACACATCGTCTACAGCGTATGTGCGGAACTGCAGTCGCAGCGCTGCAGCGGAGATAAATTGAAACGGAACTTACTTTCTGGACGCGCCTCGTACTTGGTGTCAGGGTTTGCCGAGGTTAGTTCTGGTCACGCAACTGCTGCGTCACTGCGGATGGCGGTGTGCTGTTGTGCTTCGCTGGCATAACACTTCTCTCTGACGCAGCCGTCTTGGCTGTTTGGCCAGCCGCCTTAAGGGAGAGTGCGCAGTCACGCCGCCTGCCCGCTCGTTGATCGTCGGCCGCCCCCCACGATGTCTCACTGCCGGATGAGCGGTAACGAGGCCTCTTCGATGCTGCTGTGCTGAGGGAGAGTGGTTCCAACTTGCCGGCCGCGGTGGCCGAGGGGACTGAGGCGCTTCAGTCACGGTCTGCACGGCCACTACGGTCGGGGGTTCGAATCCCACTCGGGCATGGATATTTGTGCCGTCCTAGTTCGTAAGTAGTTCATAAGTAGTTTGTAAGTTTAGGGACTGATGACCCCGTAGTTAAGTCCCATTTTTTTTTTTTTTTTTTGTTCGAACTCTAGCGTAGTCCTCCAGTCGGGAATTCGTCCCCATCTCGTAACGTCGATATTGCTGCCGGTGGCTGGCGAGATGGCGACCCTCACTGCGGCTTGACGTCAGGCCGACCTCTCGAGTGGCCCGTTGTCGGGACTCGGGAGATGAACCGCGAACCGCTGACGATGACCACCGAGTTGCAACTACTAGATGCTTGCTCACTGCCGCACTGGTGTCCTCCGAGCTGAGCTGCGGACTGCCAACTCCGGACTCCAGATGCCGACTGTTCTGGAAACATGCTTTATATTTCTCTCGGCTTCGCCGTGTTTCCCAAAAAGCCACGTCTCAAGTCACGTACAAGTCAACAACTTCGCCTCACACCTGGTGTACTGACCTGGTCGTTACACACCTGCAGCTCTTGCTGTGTTTGCAGTTCTGGTCAGCTGCGACCCAAGAGTCACGTACTTCATACACAAAGCTGTTGCAGTGTCGATACGCGAGTCTTGCCTCAACCACCGGCTCTGAAATGGCACCTCGCTGCCTACACATTTCACACCGCAACTTTTCCGTTCATTTACCTAAAATTTCTACAAACTAGCGGCGCTACAGCAGTGTCAGAAAATCAGACGATGCTGAACGAGTTAGATTGGGGTAATGAGACAAATAAAATTAGTTGATGAGTTTTGTTATTTGCATTGCCAGATAATTTCTGATGGTCGAAATAAAGAAGATATAAAATACAGAAAGGCTGTGGTAATAAAAGCGTTTCTGAAGAAGCGAAATTCGTTGACATCCAATATTAGTTTAAATGTTAGGAAGTCCTTTCTGAAAGCGTCAGGAGTGTAGGATTCTATGGAAGTGAAAAGGGGACGATTAGGAGTTCACACAAAAATATGATAGAAGCTTTCTGAAATGTGGTGCTACAGACGAATGATGAAGATTAGATGGGTAGATCACGTAACTAATGAGGACGACAGTTGGGGAGAAATGGCGTTTCTAGTAATTAAAAGTCCAAAAATAACGACTGAAGGTTTTTCATTTGTTAAATTAATACAACTCCGTCGTCCCAACATGGATACACAAAGACTTGGAGGAGGGGTTGGTCTTGTGGGAGACGCCTGTAATGTATAGGCCCTAAATGTTTGCCACGTTTCGCTATATTGCGGACACACACCAAACGAATATCAATGTCACTAAGTCTTTCCAGTTCATAGTGCCGTGTGCCCTCTGCCAATAACTCATTCATCTCTGCAAAATGACCGCAGTTTCTCAGTAACAATCAGTCAAACAAATCTATTGTGTGTTTTCTTGGTTGCGTTCAAACAGAACTATACCTGACCAGTCTGAGGTGGACAAACACAGCACTTCTAGTATTGGACTATATACAGATAAAAATAACAGTCTAGTTCGCAAAATGTTACAGTTTATTATTACAGGTGACAGGTTTCGATCTAAGGTTAGATCATCTTCAGACCTCTCGCTGTAGATGTTCATGCGGTGCGTTATCAGTTGCCGCACGCCTACCGCATGAATATCTACAGCGAGAGGTCTGAAGATGATCTAACCTTAGATCGAAACCGGTCACCTGTAATAATAAACTGTAACATTTTGCGAACTAGACTGTTATTTTTATCTGTAAATAATTATAAGTTCTTTTTTTTTTCAAATAAGGAAAGCATGTTTTCCAAACTGATTATATTGGACTATAAACAGCTTTCTTTACGAAGTAAGTTCCAATAATGTCTTAAGGACCACGTGTATACTTTTATGTCGAGTAACTACAGTTCCACCCCATTCCTGTTATCCTGCAGTCAAATGCTGCATTCTAGGCATTATCTATTATTGCAGTATAATTCAATAGTAATAAATATGAAATAAACATACACGAATAATCAATTAAAATGTTTATTGTTAAAAATTTAAAAATAACGAGTAATTGTGTTACAGACATTAAAAAAAATTGTAAAGTAAATGAAAATTCTTCCATGCTGCAATATCTGCATAAAGATCTTTTCGACAACTAGTTCTTACTTTACAAAATATTTTTAAATGTATATAAGATAATGTAGGATTATTTCTGGAAATTTCTTAACAATAATTTATTATCTAGGTTGTGGTTGCCCTAATTACAAAATAATCTGTAATTTAAAAGAATAGTATTCTAACTGTAAGTTGTAGACGATATCAGAGAATTTAGTTGAATAATGGTGGACTGATAGTACAGTAGGACTTTCAGATAAACGAAAGGATGCCCCACAACTTAAAAATAAGACAGAAATACAACCTTATTAGAATTAACGTTGACATGCCATTACTTGAACTAAATCCATTTTGCCATCGTAAAACACAAAATAATCGCCATCTCACTGAGTTTCAAAGTATGACGGTTTAATGTCATATCAGTATTCGCGAAAAACAGTGTAGGCACACATCCTATATCCAACTTACATTCCATAAGGATTGTTATAGTTCTCCAAAATTTTGAATTACTGAAGTGACTGTTGGTTTTCGAGAAACTGTGACTCTTGCATGCGAATATCACAAGTTTGCCTCATGTAGCACTGTCTCCTACCATACTGTACAATTATGCTCCTTGACTTCAGCAGACTTCCGTCTTTGCTTGATTCTTTTTAGTTTCATTATCAGAGGCAGACATTTAATTTTTCCATTTTCTAATATCCACTAATGTTTACGTCTTGACATTTTGCGACTTTACGCCCATAACCCCTATGATCTTGCTGTTCTCCACTGTATACTTGGACAGTCAGGTACCTCACGGTTCTATTCAAATAAACTAGTAAAGGGAAAAGGGAGATTACCTTTTAATAACCTCAGTCATTATACTAACCATTCCACATGTATAAAGGCTGATCGTAATAGTTATTTCTTCAGCCATTGCATTTATTGAAACTTGTATACTTTCTTTACTGCTAGTATGACATTTAACTTGACCTTCCCTTGTATATATATATCACCATTATACCGTACTCGTTTACTTTAGGCTCAAAGTTTCATCCCACGGCCAGCATTTGACCGTTTTCAGCTCGTTGCACTGTTAAGTGAGGTCTACCATTTGTCACTTCATTTATGTTCAGAATCGCGTTCTCCAATTACCCTCAATGTACTCGTGTGTACCGATGCAGCACACCCGTTGTCATTGTTCTGCTTTGGCGGGCGATCACTGATTTGTGTGTCCCACACAGTGCCATTGTCATGCAAAGTTTTCTGCTGCTGTTGTGGTAATTACTATTATTATTATGTGGTTAACGACCACGTCTTTTCCGGCATAGCTCGGATGCTATTGGTTGTAAATTTTTCTCTGTGTGCCCGCCCGACGGACTGTGATTCATCGCCTGAGCTCTCCGTGCATGCGTCGGGCCAGACTGCGTGCTAAAAAATGGCTTTACTCCCTCGTGGCCCTTTGTTTTGATACCCATTGAGAGCGCGCATGAGATAAATACTATGCAAGTGTTATGGATTTGATTGCCCGCTGTAAAATCCCTCCTGTATCCAATGTAATGTATCTACACTGGAGGAATTATAGATTAGTACACAAGCTTCGAGTTTTTAAAATTCACTCAAGATTTATTATTTAAACAGTGCATCTTGAGTAAGTAAAATGATGACATTCACACATCAGTAGGTATCATGTGTCGTTCCATGCTGAAACACTGACTTTAGTACATCGTGTAGCCTATACGGCGACAAATCTTGTTTTGATTCTAGCATCCATATGATTATACATACGCCGAATACCGTCTTGCGATACATTACTCCTCACCTCCTCAAGCTGTTCGTGTAGTTCTGCAAGAGTTGGTTGACGAGTCACTCACTTGAGTTGTCATCCAGGCATATACCTCACCTGCTCGATCGTTCTAGAGAGGGATGTTGCAGCAAGTCTTGTAGAGTACGTTGAGTTTCACGCCTTGTGTACGTAACGTGTTTTGTAACCCTGAATCTACAAAATTAACCGCAACCTCATGATGCACAATATAACCGAGAAAGTGGCGGTCAACAATCTACTGCAGACCTGAGATCATAATTACTTCCTTCATGGTGACTACACATCACGAGCAAAGTAAAATAACACGTTCATTTTTAAAGCTAAAATCAAAGTGTAATTTCTTGCTATCACTGGTTACTTGAAAAATTCTCTCACTTACCAGTGACTGTATGTGTCGTGATGGAGCGACGTGCAGTGCTGGTTGACACTCAGTTACCGGTTCTAGATGACAGGCAGATCCCAATTGATGAATCTACATAAATACTCTGCAAGTTACAATGAAGTACATGGCAGATGGTTCATCGAACCGCTTTTATGATATTTATCTACGATTCCATTCTCTAATATCTGGTCAGGTTAAATAACCAAATAAATAAATAAAATAATATCTCGCGGGGAAAAAGGAACACCTAAATTGACTTGAATTAACTTTAGAGTCTTGACCACTAATTTCAATTTATTGGGGCCTTACGCGTTTCGAAGTTTTTATTATTATTATTATTATTATTATTATTATTATTCTTCTTTATTTGCCGTTGCTCTGACACCTACACCACTTTTTTCTTTCTTTTTTTTTCTTTTTTATAGGGCCTCCTTACGTCCCCTCACAGCCATCCTTTCGCTCTCCAAAACGTGCCTTTTACGGCGAGCTTCTTTTTCTTTACTCTTTCTTCACTGCTTCAATTTTTGTAATAAATCAAATCAAGTAAAGGCCTTCTTCGGCTGGATCCCGTATTTTGGATTCCGCCCCCCCCCCTTTTTTAATAATACCATACCTTAAAGCTGCACAATATTTTGTTACTGTTAAGTTATACAATTATAAAGTTATAACTATAACTTTTACATTTACTGTGAACAAAATTTTCTTTTACATTGTACAATTATATGAGTGTTACAACAATATTTTTTGCCATACTATATTTTGATATCGTTAAGAAGTTACCAAAATTATGTTATCTATACAGTATTCAGGTGAGGAAAAGTGTGTATGTGTGTGTGGGGGGGGGGGGGGGGCAACAAAGAGCAGCCATCAAGCACCATTTGCTTACAAAATCGACACGGTGGTGTCATTACCGTACAAATTTGCATTTGCCTCTCGTTTAAATTACAATTTTGGCCTACAACCAGCAATGCAATATGTTAAAATAGTGTCACATTTATATAAAATTGATTACTCTTTGTAACATGAGGAAGTACTAAGTACAGTATTATACTTTAGGCAATGCTGATGTCTTCAATATAACTCAAAGGGTAGTTACAATATCCTCTTCCATAAGTGTGTAGCACATTTTAGCCCTCTATTATAAAACATGAAGTAAAACAGTTTTAAGGTATACCGATCAAAAATATTACACTCAAGCCTCTTAAAATGAATGAATATTTTAAGTAAAAAGGGGGGATATGGTTGATGGAGCAACTACAGGTTATAAAATGAAGTTTTGTGCACTCTTACAGTTTTTATAGTAATATTAACGCAATTATGGAGCTCCATGAAAGAAACGTTACTATAATAATAAGTAAGATGTACATAGTTATGAGGTTATAACATTACATCAGGATACATCTGCTTATACTCCAGTAGCAGGTATAGTGAGGTATTTTTATGAAGCCAAAAACACACTTGTATTTTTTAAATAATAAATACACCTAACTGATACTGGAAATACGACTTTAAGTAATACAGTATACTACGAGCTACGATGGGACTGTATGGAATACAGGATGTTCGTGGAAAGACGTAATTTGTTAAAAGTAGGGAAGCTATTTGGCTAGGAAAACTCTTAGTGAACGCTGTACTGTGGTGAAATGCAAAGTGTAGCCATCTGTTAGCGTCTGTTGTTACTATGGAAGTGCCTAACGGAGTTTGATGAATAGATCGAAGCATCATCTATCAGCTACATTCGTTACCACGGAATGGTCTACAAATGATCGGTGAAAAGACTGAATAACCAGGTTTTCGTTAAAATCAATTTGTTCGTTTATTATGTGAGAAGGAGATTTTGATTTTTCCACAAAGATCTCCAATTCCTTAAGGGTGTTAAGCAATAGGCCTTTTGGTGCGCTGTGTAGTATTATCATACTTTGTTCCATTTCTCCTAATCTGTGGTTATTTCGTGTGAGGTGTCGTTTGATACATCCGTCGTTGCTGTCTCGCGTGTGTTCCTTGAATCGCTGCCTGACTGACCGGCCCGTTTGTCCTACGTAAAGCTTTTCGCAGTCTCTACATTTTATTTTGTATACACCCGTACTATCAAACTTGTCTCGTTTAGGTCCCACTGTGTGTCGTCGTAACCTATCGCCTAGTTTGTCAGTAGTTTTCATCCCTAAACCTACCTTTTATTTTTTGAACCTATTTACGACGGAATCAGTTAATGTCCCTCTGTATGTAATACTAATTTTAGTATTTGTTGTTCTATCGGCTTTCTAATAGCGGCGTTCTCACAGAGCTTATTGTATAGATACCTTACTTCTTTTCTGTTATAGAGTCAGTTTCCCTAAGGTGAAAATTTGTGCCGGCCACGGTGGCCGAAGAGACTGAGGCGCTCCAGTCACGGTCTGCACGGCCACTACGATCGGGGGTTCGAATCCCCCATCGGGCATGGATATTTGTGCCGTCCTTAGTTGTAAGTAATTCATAAGTAGTTTGTAAGTTTAGGGACCGATGACTCCGTAGGTAAGTCCCATAGACTTTACAAACATTTGAACATTTTTGAAAATTTGTTGCGCTCAGATAATTCTCGGAAATGAAAACTAGCTGAATCCCGGTGTTCGAAGCTCTGAAATTTTAAGTGAAGCGTGTAATGTTTATCAGAAAGACAGATCAGGCACAACTGGAGGGCTTGTGTTCCTTGCATTCTGCATAAATATTGTTTCTATCGAGGTCGAAATCTAGAGTTGCTGTGATGTTATGTGGGCGCGTATAACAGGCCCAAGAGAAATTCTGTTAGTTGTTGTGTGTTTTGAAACTAGTAACCGAGAATTACGTGGGTAAACGAACAACGTCAACAGGCGTTACGCCTGTTAAAACTTGAGATTGTGAATACAAAAACTATATGCTGCACTAAGACTAGATCTCCAGACTTGTGCCCTTTGCGAGCATTTGCTCTACTACTACCACTACTACTCTACTACTAGGGCAGCTGTTGCCCTAGCATGACTCACTAGCTATGAAGACACGTCGAGAGTCATACAAGTGATGTTCAGTAGCTAGAACACTTGCCCGCCAAAGACTAAACTCGTCCCAACACACTGGTTCAGTTGGCCAGAACGTTTCATCAGAGGAATTGATTGTTACGCACATTGTAGGTATGCACGTACACTATTTCACAATACTCATATTAAAATTGTTTGCTTGTTGATGTTTGTCACGTGGCGCTATGGTGTTGCCTCATGAACTGCCGGCTACGCCTCTGTCATTGGAGGCTCGCAAATACGGCGCTTCACAAACGCGGGAGTCTTGTTTTGAAGGCGACAGCTGATTTCAGATGATCAGTAATTGTAAGTAGTCGTGTTTGTAAGTTATGGGGATGCTAATTATCTAATTCCTGTCTCTGACTAAGCCACGAGACAAGAACTACACGCTGTACATAGATTAGATTAGAATAATACTTGTTCCATAGATCATATACCATACATAATGAAGTGGAACGTGTCAGTTTAGTAAATGGTGTATATACATAAATATTTTAAGGATTTTTTAATTTTATTTGTTTAATTTTTTATTTTTTAAGTTTTATCTAAAATGGATCTAAAGTGTAGGAGGAGTTGACTTTCAGAAATTCCTTTAATTTCTTTTTAAATAACAGTTGGCTATTTGTCAGATTTTTTTTATGTTACTTGGTAAGTGACCGCAGACTTCTGTGGCAGCATAATTCACGCCTTTCTGTGCCAAAGTTAGATTTCACCTTTAATAGTGAAGATCATTCTTTCTCCTAGTGTTGTAGCTATGCACACTGTTATTACTTTTGGATTGGGTCGGACTGGTAATAACAAATTTCATGAGTGAATATATATCTACAGTGAAGACCCTAAGATCCTTAAATAAATGTCTGCAAGATGATCGTGGATGGGTTCCAACAATTATTCTGATTACAAGCTTTTATGCAATGAATACTTTTTTACTAAATGTTGAATTTCCCCAGAATATGATCCCATATGAAAGCAGTGAATCAAAACAGGCATAGGAAGCTAATTTACGGAGATGTATATCACCAAATTTTGCAGTAACCCTGATATCATAAGTAACTGAACTCAAACGTTTCAGCAGATCTTAAATGTGTTTCTTCTAAATCAATCCCTCATCAACGCAAATTACTAAAAGTTTTGATTATTCTACCTTAGCTACAGATTTATCTTCAAAGTCTAAATTTATTAATGGTGTCATGCCATTTACTGTATGAAACAGTATATACTGGGTTTTATCAACGTTTAATGAGAGTCCATTTGTAGATAACAACTTAATAGTTTTCTGGAAGACATCACTTACAATTTCATCAGTTAATTCCTGTTTGTCAGGCGTGTTAGTGTACTTGTATCGTCATCGAAGAGAACTAGCTTAGCATCTTCGTGAATTTAGAATGGCAAGTCATTAATATATATTAAGAACAGCAAAGGACCGGAGACCGAACCTTGTGGGACCCCATTTTTGATAACTCCCCAGTTAGAGGAATTAATTGTTTCTTATGTATCATGCAATCTGTTTATTTCAACTTAGACTCTAGTCAATGCGCAAGGGACCTAATAACGCCTTACGTAATGATAAATGTCCCTGTATTTACACGTTGATCTTATAATACAAATTTAGACAAATTTATGTCTGGTCTCCAGCCGGACGTAACAGCAATCTTCACACAATATTTCTGCCGTCCACCTTATGCCGCTCTCGCCGAGTACGTGTGAAGATTGCAGTTTTATCCGATTGAAGACCCGACATGAATCTGAACCGTTGATACGCCGGGAAAGCCTACATAGACACAGAAATGTATATTCTTAAATGTGGTCAGCAAAAGGGACTTCTACTTCAATCTGAACAATCCCAAGAGTGTAACAATATTATTTGTTTACTGCAGACAGGAAAAATATCGACAATACTAACTCAGCAGAATTCGATTAGAGTATGACAAATATAGCAAGGGATATAATGAAAAGATGAATTATGTAGCCGACTACCCTACTCGATTCAGTACTGAAATTCAACCGGAATTGACACACACGATTGTGGAACTGCAATTACTTTTACTAAGTAACATTGTGATGCTCAATCAACAGCGGTACTGATCATGCCGTGTTATCAATTAAACTTGGAAACGTGTTTGATTGAAGGGCAGCGATAGGAATAGGCACCAAAGTACTGATGCACACTTGTTACTTGTACTGATGCACATTTGTTACTAAAAAGTGTATAAGTCGCCAAGTTCAGAACAGCGTCTAAGCTGCGCTTCGATTGGCGCGTCGTTCAAGAGATGAGGCGCATCTTCACCTATGGCGTCAGCGCCCAGAGTCTTGTTGGTTTCGATAGCAAACAGCCAATGCGTTTTGTCATCACAAAAGCGAGACCAATCATGCCTGTTCCTTTATGTCTCACCTAAGTGTCTATGGCCAAGAGCCAATCACACCCCTTCTTACATATGCCACCAAACTTCCTCCAAATCAGCTGGCGTCTAGCCAGTGACACCACTGTTCTACAACAAAGACTGAAATTGTTTCTTCTGGGGCCGGCCGCGGTGGCCGCGGGGACTGAGGCGCTCCAGTCACGGTCACTACGGTCGGGGGTTCGAATCCCCCCCTCAGGCATGGATATTTGTGCCGTCCTTAGTATAAGGTAGTTCGTAAGTAGTTTGTAAGTTTAGGGACTGATGACCCCGTAGTTAAGTCCCATAAGCTTAACAAACATTTGAACATTTTTGTTTCTTCTGGGGATTTTACACGTGATTCACATGGAAAGACACCTCCTAAATTCAAATCTGTAATTAGTTTTTCCGTGTCAGGCATAGTTTTCAAGTTATAGGCAATGTTCTATTTGTATGTCACGCTGTGAATAATAAAAAGTTATATATTACGGTTTTATTTTTTTCTCCTGTGAACAGTGGTGTCCTCTCGAATGATGCTCTAGCAGTAGTCGGCAAGCATTGCAGGCATTCATTTCCCTTCATAACGCTTTTCCAAAAACATTATGTCTTGAACCTTTCACCATGTTCGTCGGAAACATCGCTACAGCTCAGGAAAATTAGATGTGAATCTAGTAAATGCACTTTTAATGACAGGTTAAATCCTAAATCCCTATATGCATTTATCATTTTTGAACCACTTGTTCATAGTTGTAAGATCTTTTTCTTCCCAGAAGGTTTTCGGTTACATTCTTAAAAGAGATCCATTCATAATTTTTTCTTTGGGTGAAAGGCATTCTTCAAAAATGTGGGTCTTTTTGAAGTTCTTTAATTTGGGGGCCCACCAACACCCATTCCTTTAACTTTGCTGAAGAAAGTCGAGGGAACTTTTTTGAAAGGTACATAAACCCTTGTACAGATTGATTCATGATCTTTTCTCCCACTTTCCAGCTCCTTTGAGGCCAAAGCTTTCTTTTATAGTGGGAATTTCTGTCACATACTTCCTGTAGCTTCGTTGCATTCCCAATATAATTTCAACTATTTTCAAATCGCCACATATTTTCCACTTATGGTCTTCATAATTAATTAATTGCAGAATATTTTCCAAAATACCACCTTTAATTTATCAGTTACATATCATCGCATAACTAAAAATACTGTGCCGGATAGCAAATTTCTGATTTCAGGTTTGAATTTCTCACATGAAACAACTTTGGGAACACACATTTCCATATGAGAAAAATGAACCTTCTCTAACAGTGTAATCTGTTTTTTCGGAACAAACAGGCACCACCTTCGTAGGGCAGTGAACTCACAGGTTCCTGGCCGATGCCTGGTGACAGTGAGTTAGCGAGGTTCGCAAACACGAATATCTTAGCATGAGATATTGCTTTCCGCCGTCCATATCCGCTTCTCACTCCACATTCTTCCCTTCTCTGGAAGACTCGGTCGTACATGGAATTCATTCATTGGCCTCTGGTCTCCACGCGCGACGACAGATCCACTGTTTGTCCCTTCCGGAAAGGCGAACATCCACCGATTAGCATTGATTCGTAGCTCATTCGCTTCGGCCGACCAGGTGCTCTTGTGGTCCCACAATCGTTTGTATACTATTGCTCGTGCCATATAGTTAAAATTAAATTTTCCATAATTAAGAAGTCGAAATTATCTTCGTTATAATTTAAGAAAAACGCAACAATTCACTTTGACTTGAAATTATACTGTTTATTGCATTAATGAGTTTTCGAACCTTTTAAGGCTCATCCATTTCTTACATACTGTAATTTCCAGATATAAAACACGACCTAAAACAACGTGTAAGTCGATGTATAAAGCATATTTCCATCCTCCCACCACAAAGCCAGCACTCAAAATCACGCTTGTGAACCTTTAACACACGCACCATCCGAAGATGAACGTGAAAAGGTTAGAATAAACAGTATCATTCAAATCAAACTGACTGTTTGCGTGTTTGTTGAATTATATTGAAATTAACAGTTTTGAGTTCTCAAAATATTCGTAATTGATAATCTAAATAAAGAAATTATCCTCATTTCAAGTTCCTGTCACCAGTTTACATGTTCTCGTCTCCTGTGAACTACTTCTGAATTATAAGTCTGAATAAAGTGGAAAGGTTACGAGAGTGCTACCTTCCATGATTGAACTGTGACAGAGAACGTGTTTTACAACTCTTAATTTAAAATCTGCAAATCTAACCGCAACCTCGCTGTGTGCTATGTAACTGAGAAACTGCCGGTCAACAATCTACGGCAGAACTAAGGTCGTAATTGCTTCCTTCACGGTGAGTAGACTCTAAAAAACAAAGCACATTTAGTTTTAGCGTCAAAAGCTTACTACAATTTCTCACTAAAAGAATGGCAGGAAGAAAAATAACAGCAAATAATAAAGTCAGTGTACGATTATCAAAATGACGTGACAAAGAATTAGGTGCAACTAAGTGAAACCTTTTTTAAAGAGTGTTGCAGATAGTGCTGTGTGCGTGTCTAGGGATCGATGACCACTGCGCCGGCCGCGGTGGCCGAGGTGACTGAGGCGCTCCAGTCACGGTCAGCACGGCCACTACGGTCGGGGGTTCGAATCCCCCCTCGGGCATGGATATTTGTGCCGTCCTAGTTCGTAAGTAGTTCATAAGTAGTTTGTAAGTTTAGGGACTGATGACCCCGTAGTTAAGTCCCATAAGCTTAACAAACATTTGAACATTTTTTTTTGATGACCACTGCTGTTAGGTCCCATGAAGGAAGAACGTAAACCGGCATCACACGTGTTATCACATGAGGTGGTGCGGGACTTCAAGTTGTCTAGTCTAAAACTGTGTGGCGGACCGTCACGTCAAGACTAGTGCCTTTAGTAAGGGAGTTCACTAGCTGCCCTACAATGACTAATTAGCTGTGCGGAGATGTGTCTTGCCACTCAGTAGACCACTTGCCCGTCGAGTTCCAATCTCGGTCTGACATACTAGTTTAATTTTCCAGGATGTTTCTTCAGAGAATCTAAAATTTACTCACGTTGAAGGTGTTCTTCATTCGGAAAACACTGCGGTACACGACACGTGCACTATTTCACTGGGCAACATAATGTCGCTGTAAATTACGACATGAAATCATTATCTCTGAACGCTTTCATCAAGCGTAGTTTCTACTTTAAACAGCAAGAAGCCAGCCAACTGAATTACAGCCATGCAAGGTAATTGTGTTTACTTCGACGTCGGACGGATGAAGTAGAGTTTATTACGTAGAGAATATTAAAGTAGCAAGTTAATCAGAGTGAAAATGAAGCGTTATTTGAAAAAAATATATATATCTAACAAGAAATTGAATCACTAACGAGAAATTTAACGAGGAAACGGACTAGTTCTCAGTTCTATAACTGCAAGATGTTTAAATATCTAAACAACATACATCTCACGGCTCCTTTAACGTGCGTGTATGAACACCGATCAAATGTGGGCGTTTTAGAAGTGGTGGAAAGTGACTTCCTAACGTCAGTCTTGGCTGGAATAAGTGTCTTAATAGATTGGGCTGCTCCATTCAAAAATCATACAAAGGCACAATTTACTTTTGTGTGTCTAATACTGTTCAATTTTTGTCAACAATATATATATTGTACGGTAAAAACTACTGCTCAAAGTAAATAGTGGACCATTTGAGATATCTAGGTTCTGAAGTATTGGCATCGGGAGACTGAATTAAAATGGTTCGACGTCTTTCTGTCTGATGTACGGAGTAGAGACAACAACATTATGACAACCAAGTCACGGAAAGTTGCTGCAGAGAGGATTAGTGGTGACTTTTCTTTGGTCTATACAAGCAGTTGAGTTCAGATAGTGTAGTGAGCAGTGATAGTGTAGTAAGAAAGTGACTTACCCGAAGTTAAGGCTTGGAGAGCCATAGGGAGTTTGGAAGTGGGTCAGACACACAGAGGTGGTTGCAGCTATTGGAGTGAACCGAAGTGTAATTTCCAGGACCTGGACGCGAATTTGGACAACAGGATTCGTTAAAAGAAGGCAAGGCCAAAGTCGTCTCCGAATAACGTGATGACACGACCGTTGTCTCCGCTTAACAGTCCGTCAAAACAGGAGGCTGTATGCAACTCTGCTGCAACGCACCCTCCAGGCAACAACAGGAAGCCCAATATGTACACACAGCCCGAAATCGCCTTCTGGAATTTGGCCTCTATGCACGGAGGCCTATGGTGTGGGTCTCATTAAAACCACAATACCGTTTAGCCCGCAGATACAGGTAAAGACGAGACCTTTCGTTGTGTCCTACGCCGATTCCATAGTAAAAGGGTTCCTTATGGTGGACAGTAACGCTCGTCCAATTGAACTGGTGGACAACATTCGTGAAGCTCAGGGAAATGAACGAATGGAGCGTCCAGATTGTTCACTAGACTTAAACCCTCTTGATCACGTCTGGGATGCACTAGGCAGACTCATTGCAGCCATACCAGCAGTATGCTGGTAACACTCCTACAGCGGTTTCAGAGTTGGACATTGAACCAATGGAAGAATGGCCAAATATCCCTCAAGAGCTGATTGATAACCTCGTACTGTCCCTGCTACACATATGTGCAACTGTACCTGTCGTCCAAGGTGATCACACATCAAATTAGAGGCAACAATAATGACTTTTTCACTGTTATGGTAGCCGCATGGTGCCTAGTTCTAAGTAAACGACTATATTGTGTATACGAGTTTGAGTACTGTGGGCAGGGTGAAGCTGGAAATGGGAAGCGTGCTTAGGTAGTCCTTGCAGGTGCGATGATCACTGTGTACCCAGTGGTGTAGTGGTCAGTGCAATTACCTAGAAAGCGGGAGTCCCGGGTTCGAATCCCGGCTGGGTACACATCTTCAGCTTTCCCATTCTCCTAACTGTTTCGAACAGTGTACATTCGTTTCGTCCCAGATGGGGCTGTAATCAGCTGAATCTATGATTTACATCTTGCAGCTAATGTCCATTTAATATTCAATAGCACGGCGGATCTCACCACCGTGCCTCAATTGTAGGACAGGCCAGTCACGCTCGGCTTTCAGTTGTACACTCTACTCACAACGATGCGTACCTCCGACATATCTATCAGGGGATTACACGATGCTGTACAGCACTTGATCTTTATCCTACGGATTATAGGAAAATTATACAACCCATCCCAGTGCTGCATAGATAAAATGGGTTGGAAGCGTTGTCAGGACGGAAGGCGGAGCGGTGAAGGTTTGTGGGCGCCCTAGGAAAGGGTGGCTGAATGACAAATGAAAGATAGGATGCAAGTTAATATTTAGTATATTCTGAAATACGGGATTCATGGCGGGACTCGCCCTGGGGTCGAATGCAATGAATGAATGCCATTCTAAACGGAAAAGGTGAAGGTTACGGTTCACACAGTTGCTGGCTGATACCAAACAGCCGCTAGGCGGGAGCGGACGGCATGCAGCCGTTCTCCCCGCACAGACGCCGAGCCTCTGGAGTGCGTCTGTTCTGTACGAGAACTCAAACTGAAGAGAGCGAAGGAACTGATTCTCGCACCTCTGAGTCCTGCTGTAGTAGCACACGTGATCAAACGTGGGTGTCTGCTATTGGCTCCACGGTAGCATGGAAACGTCAGTAGTTTCAGCACGGACGCCAGAAGGGTGGCCTGATTTTAGAATCAGCATTCAATACTGGTTCTGGCCGGCTCTGTCCTGCAAGGTGGACAGGCATGGTCACGTTCTCAAGGCGTATGTCGCGGTGGAAGAACACTTGTAAAACTTAGGCGAAGTTTTGAAATAAAGTTTTGAATTATTTCCCTAACCTGTTTTAGACTGGCTTGTCATCCTGTACAATGCGTAGCTCGAAGCGATCGTTCCCCTGCTTTTCCAGTTAATGTTCAAATGTAGCACCTTCAACTGCAATACTTGCAGTCACCCGTTCTGAAAATCATTGTACACAGGATTTATGCATATCTATGGAAATGTCAGCACAAGCGTTACGTGTGCACTCGATTATGTCTTCTCGGACTCTTGGAATTTGCTGGTACACCTTACCTTTTAATTATCCCCACAGAAAGAAAACCGGTGATATCAAATTAGATGAACTAGCAGGTCAGTTAATAGGGCCAACTGTGCAGATCCACCGACGACTGTAAACATGATCTAATACGTGGCTTACTTGTTTAATGCCCACCCGTCGTACTTTCACGACATAAGCTGCCTAACATCGTTGAGTTGTATCGGTAATTCCTGTTCCAAAACCGTTCCATCTTTGCGTCCATCCTACATGGCATCAATAACATATGGACCCATGAGATTGTTCCTCATGTACGATCGACATGCCGTAAACAGTGGGGACATTTATATACTTTAGTAATGTAAGTTATGGCGGATAACGCTACCATGATTTTGGATCATCGGCAACGACTGTGGGGATCGTTCGCATATGGTGAAGTGCCCATTCACAAAACACTATCCAGTCATGGAGATTGCCTCCCTGCAGTTCTTGATGAAGTAACACGTTTTATGGATTATACCTATGACGATGCAATATGTCGCAAATACTACCGATGGACATACCAGAATTACTGTGTAATTGGGGAGTTCTTTTCTAGGGATTGTGGTATATTGCTGTTATTACACTGCTGTTTCATTAGTTTTCCCTGTTACAGGTTTGCTTGGTTTCCGTTTAGCAGTCTGTACACCGCCACCAGACATAAAGGCGGTCACAACCTTGTAATAGAACGAATGATTGCGAACCTTCTCTGGAAAACGCTTGACATATTTGGCAACAGCAACATCTACATTTTTCTTACATTCACCGTAAATCAGGATCGTTCCATTTTTCTTTTCCTCTGCGGTTGCAACCTGCATGTTATCTACTATTTGCACGTCTTGTCTACAAATGATAGGTAGGTGTGCAAGAAGTACAAACTACACGTGATGCTTATAGTTGCTTTCTCATCTCCGTCTGCTACCTACATGAGCTTCCGTGACAATTTATTGCGTCTTTTGATACGTCGAAGTTGTTACACGACCACAGTGGTGCATCGAATATTAACATGTTCGACGTAGACAGGGATACAACATTGTGCATAGGGTTTCGAAGTAAGCGATATGAATTGCTGGCGTGTCTTACTCTCTATGAATGTGGCGTTCCCCATACCACTAAATACTAGTGCGCACTGAGCTGCATGTTGTAAATTACAGTTGTGGACTCGATTCCGCTGGTTACAGCACGTCATCTGTGGGAAACGGAAAGATGTTTAGACGAAACATATGTTTCTGCCGTACAATCGTAATCTGCGATAAAAACCAGAGTTTCCCATAGAAGATTTCAAAGTGTGCCACGCCACCAACGCATGGGGTTGGATGGGGCGGGGAGGCTAACGTAGTTTCATTGGATGTCCCCTCAGATACAAGAAGATAAAACGTATATGTTTTTGATACATTTATAGTTTCCTTGATATTTGAATGTCTGCAGTTAAAATGAACACCCTACAGGCCTAGTGATTCTGGCAATGCTTTTCATTTGCTAAAAATGCATGGGAATTGGATACACATCCTCCTCCTCCGCCACCTCCACTTCTTCTTCCCCCTCCGCCTCCTCCTCTTCCTGCTTCTCTTTCTTCTACTTTCCTCTTCCCCTCCACCTTCTCCTCTTCCTCCTTCCGTCTCTTCCTTCTCCTCCTTCTCTTCCTACTCCTCTTCACTCTCTTCCAAACCTCCCCTTCTCTTTTACCTCCTCTTTCTCCTCCTCTTCCTCTTCTTACTCATCCTCCTGTTACTTTTCCTCCTCTGCCTCCTCTTCCTCCTCTTCCTCATCCTCTTCTTTCTGCTCTTGCCCCTCTTCCTCCACTTCCCCTTCTCTTTGTCCTCCTCCTCCTTCTTTTTCCTCTTCCTCTCCCTCATCCTCCTCCTTCTTCTCCTCCTCCTGTTTCTCTTCCTGTCTCCACTTCTTTCTTCTCCTCCTCCTCCTCCTCCTCCTCTTCTCTATCCAACCATCTGTCAACCTGCCTCCACCATTACGTCTGCTCCTTCTAATCCTCTCATGTCCGCTCTCGCTTTTTATTTCCTCCGTCCCCTTTACAATGGTGTCGAAGACTCGAGTAAGGTACCCTCCGCCTTTCGCATTAGGAAATCTTGAGTAGAGAGTGATGTTGCTCAGCTTTTGAAGGTAAAATGTGCAAAATTTCGTCAAGATCGCAATAAATCTCAGAGTCTCTTTTAAAGTATTCTGCGACATGCATAAGACAAAATCATATGTAGGCAAGGCCGTTTCTTTTAAAGGCCAAGTCCGCTAAATCTAATCGCAGTTAGATGAACTTATTGCAGCGCATATAATACGAATATGTTACGGTATCAAAATTACCAGTCTCAATTATTTACTACTGCATAAGGAAATAAGCAGCCACACAAGTTGCTGTAAAATAATTTACCTAGATTTCGACACCTGTATGGATAAAATAATTTATTTTGTTTGTCGCAGTTGCACAATTTTGAAGTCAGTGACTAGTTTCGGACTCTACCGTCCATTATTCTCTTGTCGTATTAAGTTAGATTATAAAAATATACGTTATTTATAACTAACGTTATGAAGAAATTAAGTGAAGCGGATGGCCACTATAGGCTGCCGATGTGCTAGCAGCAACACTTAGTAGAGACATGGCCTCACAAGTGTTCGTGTCACGTCACACTGAGAGACCATGATCACTAGCTGGCTGACCGCTTCGAGGCAGTAGGCTTTGTCAACGCCACCTAGAAGACAAGGCCTCACTCACAACTGTCCGTACCTACGTCACACCGAGAGACCGCACACGCTGGCAGACTAGCTGGCCACTACAAGGCGGTGGACGTGCCCCAGCAGCCAGCCAGTCAGTTGGCGGGTGCGGCCTCTCGGTGTGACGTGGGCACGGACAGTTGTGAGTGAGGCCTTGTCTTCTAGACTGTGTTGACTGTGCTCCAGCGGCCAGCCAGTCAGCTAGCGATTGTGGCCTTTCGGTGAGACATGACACGGACTGTTGTGGTCTTGGCTCTAGAAGGTATTTCTACCAGCCGGGAGAGTCACCAGAGTTTTCATAGCGCTTTCCAGTCGTCTTTCTCTTCCGCCATCTTGCTTAATTAACAACTCAAATTTGGACGAGTGAAAGGTAACCTCAAGATCAGTTGTCTGGCTTCGCAGACGATCTAGGAATATTAGCGAATAGCGCAATCACTACTATCCAACGAAGTAGAGGTCCTCATCCAAAGCGCTGAAAAATAATTAGGTAGCAAAATTCGTTCGAGCAACCGAGTTTACTTGCCTGTATTCAGTATTAACAAATCAAAGACGAAATGCGGGCAGAACTCAGTTCAAAATGATGGAACTCACAGGGTTAGAAAAGGGTGAACAGAGAGTTTCATTACAGAAAATCAAACGGTGTACAGGAGAACGGGCGATACGTACAAGAAATGCAAAGGACAAACGGTGGTGAGACCTGAAGTTCTGTGCGCAAGAAAGACACTGGTAGTAAATAGAACAGGTGAGTTCCTAAAACTCTTGAAGGTAAGCCCAAATAAAAAGAAAAAGAACAAACATATTAAAATACCTGAAAAACAATAGAAAGATTGTTCAACCTGCAGCAGACATCAGGAAACGAAGACTGAAAACACATGGATATATTCAAAGAGGTCAGCGACAAGGCTTAGGCACAAAATCACGGAAAGTCTGCAGATTATCCTAATATTAGCAGTCAAGGAACGAAAGTAGATACGTCTAATATAGATAAAACTTATACCTTTAGTTTTTAACACATTTTAGCTACTCGTATTTGAAAGCAATGTATATCTTAAAAAAGAAAGAACAAGGAAAGACAATATGATATCTGAGAAACGTGCCCCTTGTGATCATCATGACGAGAAGGGTGGCAAATGACGGAGTAAAATGAATGCTTTGACAAAGTAACGGTATCTGTCCACGATTTACCATACATACAATCCATCTTGTAAAAAAGATAAGTAAGTAGTACAGACCATTGAATGATAAAATAAAGGTAAAGAAGTTGGTTTCAAATTTCACAATGGTTCTATAAAGAAAGTCATAAGATCTAAGATGAAATAGGACAATGTTCTACACAAAAATAAAATATCTAAAATCTTATCTGACGCATATAGAAGACTAGGAAGAGGAAGAATTTGAGGACAGTGGGAATAATATTATGGTAATACGAGTATAATTACTCTTTAATCTTTCACTTAGTTACTAACACTAAGTTACTGTAAAAGTTTTTGAGTCAAACTACAAACACCATAACACCAAAGTAGAATTATTACAACGCCTAAAACAATTCAAAGTAAATTAATGTTAAGCTTTTGATATGCGCTGTCCATGACTTCATTTACAGTGAAAGCCGCAAACTGACAAGGCAAATATGGTTACCACAGCACCGCTATTTCCGCTTCGCACACAAATCTCACAGAGCAAAATTTACGCAAACCTCATTATCAACTGTACCTACCACATTCTGAATTACTTCGAATTTTGTGGCGGAACTGTTATTTGGAATTTTTACTTCTCAGATGTATGAACCACATAGCAAAAACGAAGTACTACGAAACAATTTCTCATATAAGGCTTGAAATTAACCTTATTCACGAGAGTTCCAAAAAGTCCAATGATCGTGTCAGTTCTGAAAACATATTGTATGTTGTTATAAAATACGGTCTTGTCTTCTGTTTTGTTGCTGTTTTCATTCAGTGCCTATACTGTTATTTCCGTGTACCACCACAGATTCAGGCTGTCATAATGCGATCACAATAGCAGCAGCTATAATCAGTCATATAATATAGTCATTTGGACTTCTATTAGTTTATACACTTCCCAACAACATTTCTTTTAGTATTTCCACAAGTAAACAGCATTCTGAACCCTATTATTTACTTCATCTTGGAAGCTGGGGAGTAAATTATTCACACACATTCTAAGAAAATGTCATAGACTTTACCCTAAGCAATTTAGTGAAATTATGAGATACTTATGAAATAATAATGGATAACAGGGATTTGAACTAATGGCCTACATAATACAAGATCCACAGCATCCCAACCCACCTGCATATAAACAAATGTTTATAATTCAATAAATTCCTAAGCATGGAGGCATTAGAGGGAAATAGGAAAATTTCAAGGGCTAACACATAGAAGGTATCAATAACACAATCCTCAGAATAATATTTGTAACGGCACTTACGTGTTTCGAACATTCGTATATTATAAAAAATGGAGTCCCTTGCATAAAACATATTGACGGTCTGGCTCATTTTGTTTACATGACCCAGGTTATTCACCTCTCTGTAATTCACACCTCTTTATCTATGACTTCAAACCCATTACCGATCTCCCTACCCTCTCCCTGTTTCTTTCCATCTTCTCTTAAGCCTACTCCCTTCCTCATCATCCACCTCCTTCCCCTAATCCAAATCACACCACAGTATGAAAATGAAAAAAACAAAAATGAAGAAGAAAGAAAACAATCAAAGCAATATTCTGGGTGGTGGGAGAAGCCATATTGGGTTAGTGCCATACTTGGTTTTTCTGTAGTTTAATGATTTTTCGCAAACATTTAGGACAAAAATAATAAAAATAAAAGTAATAAAAATTTATGGACGATACGACTATGATTCTACTATTATGATCATATCTACGAACTCAACACATAATATTATCTCTGACCGTATTTTAACCAAAAATTTTGATATTTGAGTTTAGCTTCGAAAAACATACACTTCTTTGAACGTTTTCCTCTTCAGACTATTATCTTAATTTCTCTCCCATATTTTCATTACCTTTTTCTGTTAAGATATTATCACCTGTCTTGCCGTTAGTGTGTCGTATTTTTCAAGTTAATTTTCTTTATCTGTACTGGTTTCTGTAAAATAAATTAACAGCATTGAATGTAATAAGATGCATTGAATTATAATTTGTGCTGTCGCCGGGATTTGAACCAGGCACCTCCTGATTAGTAGGGAGACCTTCTAACCCTCTCAGTCCCACATCATGATTTCAGCTTCGGAAAAATTAAAATTCAATGTATTTTGTTTTAAAACAGTGCACTAAACACCAAAATACGTGTTTTAGAATTTTTTGATCCAACTATTACGTTCTTATGTCATGAATTTCATGCACAACACAGATGTTTATATCGAGGTATTTTATTACTTGGGACGATTCTTTTTTTCATAGTCAACATTGTCAGGGCAGTAATGCCAGCATAACCTTCGCCACAGCACCCAAGACAACACAATAAATAAAATAACATAAAGCTCACTCACTCACGCTCACACTCACGGCCAAGTACTGGAAGCAACGTAACACAATCTCCGAGACAGACAAATTAATGACGGTGGCTACACGCCGAACCAAGCGGAAAAATGTCGTACTAAAAGCATGTTGTTCAACAACAACAATGTGACTTTAAGGACAGATACACAGAATACAGCCGGCCGCAGTGGCCGAGCGGTTTGCGGCCGCTACGGTCGGGGTTCGAATCCCCCCTCGGGCCTGGATGTTTGTAACGTCTTTAGTATCAGGTAGTTAATAAGTTGTTTGTAAGCTTTGGAACCAAGGACAAAACATGCATACGCGCCGATTTCTGGCATACCTGGCGCGTTAAACGCTACCAGTATCGTTGTTACTGTTCCTGTGTGCTGTTGATAGTTCACAATTTTTAAGACAGTCAGCCCGCCGATTGTGAAGTAAGGGCAGTGATACGGTTTTTGTCTGCAAGAAACATTTCAGCGGTAGAAATCCATCGGCAGATTACTGAAATGTAAGATCCTAACATAGTGACAGTAAAGTGCGCAAGTGGGTGCGAGCCTTTAATGAAGGACGGGCAAATGTGCACGACGCACCACACTCCGGGCAACCATCTTTGGTTTCAAACTAGTTGGTTCATGCGGCTGACAACAAAATTCGTAACGATCGACGATTCACTACCTACAGGAGTTTCTTGGCGGCAAGCTCTTCGACACAGATGATGTAGTGAATGAAGCTGTTAAATACTTCGCAGATGGCCGATTTCTATGACTTAGGCATTCAAAAGCTTGTTGATCGATATGTGATATGTCTAAATAAGTATGGAGATTATGTAGAAAAATAGAGAATAACGGAAGGGATGTCAATGAAACAAATGTGTTGGTATCAAGTTTGATTTTGGAGGTTTTTTTTTTTTTTTTTTTTTTCCGAACCTTATGTTTGGAATATCCGTCGTAGAATGTAGTTATGGTAGGACGTTGAATGGTCAATGATGAACCGAAAAGATCTACATGATAACTAATTTTATTCTTAGATCTCCTGTCATTTCGTGATGGGTTAAAGGTTATAGATTACAGGCTTTGCACTATGCAGCACAGATTACAAGTTACGGAAGAATGGGCAACTTTTGAGTTTGGAGCTAACTTTATAGGCGTTATTGTTTAAGTATTGCCAAAAGTAACTTTCATGAAATTTAATAAGTTATTCAGACAATTTAGGCGTGAAAATAAAAAGTCGAGAAATATTACACTCATCTCCTGAAAAAGGAACACCTGGAAGTTTATACTCACGGATGTGTGCAGAATGAAAGGCCGTAGAACACAACGATATGGGTGAGGCTGCGCCACGCAGACCATCCCCTGAGTATATCGACACCTCATGCAAATGTTATTGCAAAAAATGTTGAAATGTTTGTAGAGCTTATGGGACTTAACTACGGGGTCATCAGTCCCTAAACTTACAAAACACTTATGAATTAGCTAATGCTGGGGACGGCTCAAATATCCATGCCCGAGGGGGGGATTCGAACACCCGATCGTAGTGGTCGTGCAGAACGTGACTGGCGCGCCGCAGACCGCTCGACCACCGCAGCCGGCAATGGTATTGCAGATGTGGTACTCCGAACGAACTAGAAAGGTTATTGACAATAGGCCTTAAACAGCAATTATATTTACTTTAGCGTCGAGGTGAAGTGACTTCTGGAGCAAAGACTAGCGTGGAGAGTCGAGTGTAATCTGTCTACAAAGAGAAAACAGCAACAACGATAGTAACACTATGAAAAAATGAACCATGCAGACTTTGTTACAGAAAAATTCTGGAGGGTAAAACTAACATTAAATTAAGTTAAAATTAAAGTGACATACCTAACGTGAGTGACTCCCCATTACTTGCGATGTGTGTTTTGTTTAAATACAGACACTATTATTTAGTCCATTCTGGAAACATCCCTTAGGCTGTGGCTAAGCCATGTCTCCACCATATCCTTTCTTCCAGGAGTGCTAGTCTTGCGTGTTTGCAGGAGAGCTTCTGTGAAGTTTGGAAAGTAGGAGACGAGGTACTGGCGGAAGTAGAGTTGTGAGGCGGCCTCGTGAGTCGTGTCGGGATAGCACAGTCGGTAGTGCGCTTGCCCGCAAAAGGCAAAGGTCCCAGGTTCGAGTCCCGGTTCCGGCACACAATTTTAATCTGCCAGGAAGTTTCACTATTATTTAGTGTTTTGAACGAAACTTTCGGATATCTGTTTTAGGAGTTTTCTTCTGCTAGCATTATTGCACCTTAGTGACTATTTTCCTAGATTGGAACAATGAGACAACTAGGTTGAATATGACTTACTATTATAAAGCACAGGCTACTGTACTACTTAATTCTAAAACAACTGCTGGCCATCTTATAACATTCTTCTGATCATTTCCAAAATTGTAAGATATCTTATTTTATATTTTTGGCCGGCCTCAGTGGCCGAGGAGACTAAGGCACTCCAGTCACGGTCTGCACGGCCACTACGGTCGGGGGTTCGAATCCCCCCTCGGGCATGGATATTTGTGCCGTCTTAGTTCGTAAGTAGTTCATAAGTAGTTTGTAAGTTTAGGGACTGATGACCCCGTAGTTAAGTCCCATAGACTATACAAACATTTGAACATTTTCTTATATTTTTGTCTTCTTGTTGTTGTTGTGGTCTTCAGTCGGGAGACTGGTTTGATGCAGCTCTCCAACCCAATCTATCCTGAGCAAACCTCTTCATTTCCTCAAATCAAATCAAATCATCTCTTGGTCTCCCTCCGCGATTTTTACCCCTCACACTTCCCTCCAACACTAATTTCACAATTTCTTGATGTCTAAGAATGTGTCCTACTAATCGATCCCTTCTTTTAGTCAAGGTATGCCAGAATTTCCTTTTCTCTCCAATTATTTTCAGTACTTCCTCATTAGTTACACGATCGACCCACCTAATCATCAGAATTCTTCTGTAACACCACATTTCAAACGCTTCTATCCTCTTCCTGTCCGCACTGTTTATCGACCCTGTTTTACTCCTATACAAAGCAACACTCCACCCACATGCCTTCAGAAAGCTTTATGTTTAAATTAATGTTCGATGTTAACAGATTTCCCTTTTTCATGAATGCTTTTCTTCCCATTGCCATTCTGCATTTTATATCCTCTGTACTGCGACCATCATTTGTTATTTTACTGCCCAAGTAACAAAACTCATCTACCTCCTTTATTATTTCGTTACCTAATCTAATTCCTTCAGCATCACCTGATTTTCTTAGGCTGCACTCCGTTACCCTTGTTTTACTCTTGTTAATGTTCATCTTATATGCTCCTTTCAACACACTGTCCATTCCGTTCAATTGCTCCTCCAGGTCCTTTGCCGTCTCTGACAGAATTAAAATGTCATCGGCAAAACGCAATGTTTTTATTTCTTCACCCTGAACTTTAATTCCTTCTCCAAATTTCTCCTTGTTTTCCTTTATAGCTTGCTCAATGTACAATTTTTGTCTTAACTTTGTTCTTTTTTAATAAAATTTTTCTTATTGTGGAGCACTTGAGAATGAGTGCAAAGTCCGTTGAAACTGGTTGTGCATTAAATATTAAGTATTAAAAGAGTAAAAAAATTTTCAACAAGCAGATGTGAGTTAGAATAGATTTGTATTCCACATCACATAATTTCCTGTTGTGGGTTTACGGAATAGAACCGTAGACTATCGGTCGAACATAATTCCTTATGCACCCGTGCCGAAATCTTAGTTTGTATTGCTGCGTAATCAGGTAGATGTAATAAAGAAACGACCTCCGGACGTCGATACCACCTATTGTGAACGTTGACCTTTCGCTCTGAACATGTTCTGAAAAGGCCTGTGTGGGGGGAAAAAGGAGAGAGAAGAAATTGCGCGGAAGGAAACGGCCTCTAGTTCGACAAAGGCGGTCGGCTTATCGACTATCGACTCTTGTTGCAAACGCAGCCAATGAGGACGCGGCCGGCCAAGTTTACTCGGAGAGGAAGAAAGAGTCTGGGGGGCGCGGCGGCCTTTGATCGCGGCCTCGCCGGAGTAATTACTGGGAGGGGGCGGGCGGGAAATCCGCCACAGCAGCCAAACTTCCCATTAATCGTTGATTAAAAGTCCGCATCCAAATCGCTTACAAAAGTCGGCCGCGGTATGAAATGAGAGTGCTCCGAAATCACCCAAAAGCTTCCTCTCTCAAATGGTATCTATACAGAGCGAAGAGCACGGTTCTCCGTTTTCTTTCCACGATATTGTGATTCTCGCAACGTTTGCCACGTTCCAATTAGCCAAATGATCTGTCACAGTGCGCGGCTTTCCGGGGCCAGATAAAACCATTTCGTGGGGCCTGCAGAGCTATCACTACGTTATGATGCACACAGCGAAATTATATGAGATTTTTATCTGTTTAAAATAATTTAAAATCTTCATCATTTTTCGAAGTGCAGCTCTTATGACTGCCGTCTTTGCAGACAAAAATTCTGAGATCCCTCTGAATGCAAAACACTGTCTTTACTCTTCACTCGAACATGTTTCAGCACTTCTGCGCCATTATCAGTAAGTTTTATCTTTTTACTGACAAATCCGGCAACGCTTTGCAGTAGCTAATATGTATGGGATGTTGTTGTTACAGTCATCAGTTCGGAGACTGGTTTGATGCAGCTCTCCACCCTACTCTATCCTGATCAAGCTTCTTCATCTCCTCATAAGAACGGCAACCCACATCCATTTGAATCTGCTTACTATATGCTTCTCTTGGTCTCCCTCTGCGATTTTTACTCCACACACTTCCCTCCAATGCTAAATTACGATTCCTTGATGTTTAAGAATGTGTCCTACCTAACGATCCCTTCTTTTAGTCAAGGTATGCCAAAAATTTATTTTCTCGTCAATTCTGTTCAGTACCTCTTCATTAGTTATGCGATCTACCCACCTAATCTTCAGCATTCTTCTGTAGCACCACATTTCAAAAGCCCCTATTCTCTTCCTGTTCGCACTGTTTATCGTCCATGTTTCACTCCCGTACAAGGCAACACTCCACACAAATGCCTTCAGGAAAGACTTCCTTACACTTAAGTTAATATTCGATGTTAGCAAATTTCTCTTTTACAAAAATGCCTTTCTTCCCATTGCCATTCTGCATTTGATATCCTCTGTATTGTACCGTCATTTGTTATTTCACTACCCAAGTAACAAAACTCATACACCACCTTCATTGTTTCACCACCCAATCTAATTCCTTCAGCATTGCCTGATTTTCTAAGACTGCATTCCATTATCTTTGTTTTGCTCTTGTTAATGTTCATTTTATACTCCCTCTTCATCACACTGTCCATGTATGGAATATATACCCTAATCTCTTCTCTTCTTCTTCGTATGTCTATCCCTTCCTCCCTCCTCCATTTCCCCATCGCCTCTTCCCCCCTTCCTTTGTCCTCCTCCTCCTCCTATCTTTTTCCATCACCTTCACACCACTCCCTCTTATCTCACACCGTATCCATCTCCTGCCCTCTCCTCTCCGCGTCTATATCTTCCCCCCTTTTTAAATTTATGTCATTCCCTCATTCTAAACCTCCTTCTCCCCCTCAGTGTGATTGTATTTATTATTATTGCAATCAGAGCCCTGATTGGGAATTGAAGTCAAAATGGATGGGTAAATCAACTGGGTTATTAGAGAGGCTTTTCGAGCTGCTCCATCTGTGAGTTTAGTAGCTTTAATGACCGTACTTTTAATGGTTTTATTGTATGAAGAGGTATGATTATAAATTCAAGTATAAAAACAACTTCCCTGTTCGACGTTAAAAATGACTCGGATAAAGAAACCAATACCGCACATTTTTTTTCAGCACAGCTTAGCATGTTTTTCTCGCAGCTAGCAGAATATAAATGCTTTTTTTATAACATGTCTATATCTTCTTGAGAGTTTGACGTGAAAACAAATTAATTGCTGCACGATGCCACCACATAAGCGCTGTGTAGGATTTTCATCAGTCTGACTGTACGATCACATAGTAGGATTGCGTTGTGCGTACGCCGACCGATATTAAGGCGCCGCAATGGAGGAAAAAAAATCTGTACTCAATTTGTTTGCAAAACCCAAAAATAACGCGAACTAACATCAATTCTATCTTTGCAGCGCCCCAAAGATTTGATGACTTAGTTACAAAAATTGGAAAATAATTTTTTAATGAATTAGGATGTGGTTATGAAAAGGCATTGGCTTCATACGCATTACACCAAAGGTGAAAACGGGCAAAGTACAGCGTCTAAGGAGTAATCTCAGAAAACAGCGCATAAATGTTTAATTGCTGCGCATGCAGGTGCTGACATGGGTTCCATTCCGGCTTCAAGTCTCAGACATCGAACAGTCACTTGGAAATAGACAGTACAAGTGTACAAATGTATGGACACTGGGTATCGTCCACAATCCCTTACTAGCCACACCACATTCCACAATTCACAAAGGGAGGTGTAGGATGGAAATTTTAAAGCATCTGTAAGGAAGTTACGAGCATGGTCTACACGGCAAACCCAACAATACTCGATGTTAGCTTTTCCGATTAGGGATGTGACTTTGCCTTGTTTGAGCACTTCGTTTTTGTGATTCTTTAGTTTCTCCCGGCGTATTTGATAATCAAAATATCCACGGGTGTACTGCCGGTCAATAGTGTCCAACGGGCACGATATTTCGGCGATCATACATGTCGCCATCATCAGGTGAACTGACGGACTGAGCTCAGTCCGTCAGTTCGCCTGATGATGGCGACATGTATGATCGCCGAAATATTGTGCCCATTGGACACTATAGACCGGCAGTACACCCGTGGATATTTTGACTTCGTTTTTGTTTAGCTGTTTTCAAAAAAATGTTCAAATGTTTGTATAGCTTATGGGACTTAACTGCGGGGTCATCAGTCCCTAAACTTACAAACTACTTATGAACTAGCTAATCCTAAGGACGGCACAAATATCCATGCCCGAGGGGGGATTCGAACCCCCGACCGTAGTGGCCGTGCAGACCGTGACTGGAGCGCCTCAGTCCCCTCGGCCACCGCGGCCGGCTAGCTGTTTTCCAATTTGTTTTTCTACTGTAAGTGAGATGGCTTTATTATTGTTTACCATTATCCTTCGGTGATATTCGTATTCACCCGTTTTCCTTTCGATTTCTGGTTGTTTCCACGACAAACAGGAAGTGTTTCAACTTCAGTAAAGTTGTAACAATGTATCGTACTTTCACATACCTTTACTCACACAGTACTGCTCTGTAATTATATTCATTTGCAAGTCATACCCATCTCCGAATGGCCCGTTCCGGGCAATTTGCATACCTCCTTCGTGCTGCAGAAGTTTCCATGAGCAGTAGCGGATGTCAGCGCTTTTCCGCTCGCGTGACCTGGCTTGCAGCTTAGCCGCGTTGTTTATGCGGTTGATAAGTGAGCGCGAAGCAGCATGCCATTACGAGGCCACACTTCTCGCGTAAAACTGTCACAGACATATAATATCGTTGCTTCTTGGCTATTACTGTTCGCATTCATTACGTGCCATTCTCCATTTGTGTCACGCTAACACGTAATAAATTAGTGAAAGAAAGAACTTCCGTTCCTTTCTCGCAATGTTTCCGAGGACAAGGTAAATAAACGTCAACCTGATTATATTTAGACGTCCCACACTAAGCAAATTTTAATCTTTTTTCTTAGTATACGCTGTTTAATAATGCAAGATAATTAGGTAATTGATTTGAGAAATAATGGTATCCATAAATTACCTCACTGATATATGTGAAGCATTTTGTTTACCTCTGCATAACAACTGCAACTTACACTCATTTGGAGTACATTCAGTTAATTACACCTTAGTTGTACACTCCGTTTTGTCCCTACTCTCTTTTATCCGTAATACTAACCGTTCGCAGATGCCACAGGATGTGTCCTGTCTCCGCATCTAGTTTTTCAGTCGTTTCATCTTGAAATCTTTTCGCAGCACTTCGAATCTGAGCCAGTTCTATAGATATTCGTTCACCAATTTTTATCCTGCAGCAATTGTGAATCCAGACACAAAGGAAATGACGGTACATTAGCTGCCAGTGTGTATAGAATCCAATCACTAGAAAATATTAAAATTTGTGCTCGTCTGGTAATCGAACGCAGTTCTCCTTTTACTAAGTAGTTTCGCTGCCCACTACAGTCAATATTACGATGTACATCCGCACTGAAGAAAGAATCACTGGCCTGGGCGTTTTACACTGTATTTACATTGCTTGATGTAATTGTACAATTTTAACATGCCACGAAAGTCAGCGATAGTGAACAGCTAGGATAGAGACTCTTCGATAAGAGACTTAATCTTGATGAAGAAAAAAAAAATAAAAGAGGAGGAGAAAAAAAGTTGTATCTTTACGTATTAAAAAATATGAACCTTGATTTTATGTCATTTTAAAACTAAGTATAAGATATATACTGCTAGAAATTGTTGAAATATATCGTAAGTATAAAAACGTAGATGATCTGTAGCCTACATTTATTTGACTGTAATACATTGTGAAGAGCATTTAATGTATCGAAACAGATCTTTGTTGTATTGGAATTTTGCTGATTTGAAATTGTTGAAACTTCGGTGACATATAGTTCGATTTCAAATTGTAAATTAAATATCTGCGATGGCTCTTGCATCCATAACTTGGTCAGAATTGAAACCTCATTCCTACATTTCGTGAAGTGAGGTTTCACAGTGTGCGTGAGAGAGAGAGAGAGAGAGAGTTTATTAAAGTTTCAGCTCGCTATTCGTCAGGAGAAGTCAACAGACAATACAACAGACTGAACTATTGAAAATTAAGCTCACAGATATATATATAAGCAGACGAAGCCTATACGAAGTATCCCCATAAGACAATGGAAGCTTCTTAACTCATACTAGGACAGTTTTATTTTTATTTGCCTTACTGAACTTTGAAATTTGCTAGCTGACAGAATAATTTCTTTTAGTTAATATCATTTCCCACAAAAACTCTTGCTATATTAAACACTAGATGAAAACTCGGCGTGGCCCTGTTATTTATTTATTTATTCAACCCTTGAGTTAGTGATTCTCCTATCCCTTGCCTCTCTGTCCATCTCCTTTTTTGTAATAACATGTTACATTATCATAGAATATACAAGAAATAATGCTGTCTTGCATAATATAAAAAATATTAAGTACAGTGTCCAATAAAAAAAAAAAAAAAAAAAAAAAAAAACAATCTTTTTACTTGACCAGGATCTAGTATCATAAGTTCTTTAGTGAGACTATCCCTGTCGTTATATCACGTCAGGAAAGGGTGTTCCAAATGTGATTGAAATGGGACCAGTGGTTTAGGAGAAAATGTGCAATGTTGTCGCTTGACGATGCAGTTTACGCCCATCTCATTGTTTATGATGTTACATCTCAAGAACTACGTGTTGTACGTGATTCTTATACTTAACGGCGACCGTCCTCATGGATTGAAGCTTACTTGTACAAAATTTCATAAAGATTGGAGCAAAACTGTAGATTTGTATGCAATACGTACACACAGACACACGGACACTCCGACTGCATAGACCTTCCCAGCGTAATAATTCATGATACTCTTCACGGGTTTCTTGCCGGATAATGACGTCATCTTAACACTGACACAATATTTTGGTGGTCCATCTACCCGCCATCTTCAGGTGAATTTGATGCTTGATCAACTCGTCGGCGAATTCCTCAAGCAGCAAATTCACCTGAAAATGGCGGTGAGATGGATCGCCGTAATATTGTCAGTGTCAAGATGACGTTATTATCCGGCAAGAAACTCTTGAAGTGTAAAGCGGACGCTCTGCTTTATATATATTAAGAGATTACCAATGTTATGCATGTTGATGGAGAGACTAAAAGAGTAACCAACAAAAACGGATTCACCTAAAACGAGTAGTTGTAATTGAATGAAACAACAAATGATGAAAGCCATGTGACTATTAGTATTTTGTCCATTGCCGCAACTATTTTACAATTGGTTTTTGAAGAAGCTGCCCCTGTACTGTGGTAAAATCATACAACAGTTTGAAGAATGGCACTAAAACAGTAATAATAAAACCAATTCAACTGCAACTGCTTTCTACTTCTTAAGTAAATGAATTGATTACAATAATATTGGCATTTTCAGATGGAACGATGCCGTCAGGTCAGAGGTGTAGATCTTCTCTGGCCACAATATATGCCCTTATACGGTTCGTAATGGTCTCAGACAGCCTTTGGATCCTCTCAGGAGGCAGGTTTATCCACAGTTGTTACAGTTGTTCCTCCAGATTCAGTGTGTTAGTATTGGGAAGGAGGCCCATTGCAGTATCATACTACCTCTGATCAATAATGGAGAGATCGAAGACCTTGCTCACCAATGGATGATCTCAACCCGCTGTAGGCAGTCTCGAGACAAACGTGCTTTGTGTGGCCTTGCATTATCTTGTTGTAAACCTGTCCCACGGTGCTGTCCCTGATGCTGCCAAAACCTAACACGATGATCATCGGATGTTATGGAGAACCGGAACTCACTACTCGTTATGCAATGCCTTTGATCCTCTATTCATGCCTCCCAGGCAGGGCTCCACTCCAAACTCGGGCGTTCGATTCTGCTGTCAACAACAACCCACGCATGGGGTGGCAGTGCCTCTGTTCGGCAGATGCGAATCATCGAGACACTGTGGGAAACTCACAGAATCTTTAAAACACGTCTGCTGATGGCGAGTGCCCAGGTCATGGTGTCCTGCATTGCTTGACACACCTACCATGGTTCTTCCTGGGTATTGTTTACTGATTGAGCATCACCTTCTGCAAAAAATTGCTAGGTAAGAGGAGCGGCCATGAAGCTTTCCAGAATAGCTCAATCTATGTAGTAGTTATGTTAGAAAGGCAAAGGTTCCGTGTTCGAATCCCGGTCCGACACACAGTTTCAATCTGCCAGGTAGTTTGTATCAGGGTACATTCCACTGCAAAATGAAAATATTATACTGAAAAAACCCCCTACTCTGTGGCTAAGCCATATCTCTGCAATATCCTTTGCTAGTCTCGCAAGGTTTGCAGGAGAATTTCTGTGAGATTTTAATGGTAAACTGGGAGGCACTAGCGGAAGTAAAGGTGTGAGGACGGGCCGTAAGACGTGTCAGCTCTCGATAGGCAAAGGTCCGGCACACAGTTGTAATATGCAAAGAAGTTTCAAATCATAAACGTTGGAGAAGAAAATTTGGTTTTCGCTCTCTGCTCCAAAACTCCCCACAATCGTTCAAGTACGTTTAGATGTAGTGATTTTGCTATCCAGGGGAGGTATGAAAATTTTCCAATGCTGTACAAAGCCCAGCTAAACCTCTTTGGCTGTGTCTGTGTGTGAAAGTATTATAATGATGCAATAGGGCAGTGAATCTTAGCAATAGATAGGTTGTAGTACATAGTTCGTACTACTTACCCACATAAGTTTAGGTTTCACCAACTAATCATATATGTATAGTCTGTGTTCTTTCGAACATCTCTTGTGTGTGCATAAGTTAATAATTTGCGACTGACGGGAGGTGTGCAGTGCAAGTGTGGAAGTGTAGTTTACAGCGCTTCTCTCTAGTAAGCAGGAAACATGGATTATAACGCTAGTGCAAAAGAAATATTCAACTTTTCACACTGGTTTTCTTCAGCTCCCACACGCAGCTAATGTAAATTCCTTTGTGTCTTAATCTTTAGACATTTCTCTGATGCAAAGTTCCTAAGGCTTTCATTATTGTATTTATTATCATCCTTATTTCACTTCTACATAACGCTCCACTTAACATGAAAACATTCAAACACTACTTTTTTTCTCGATATCTTTTGGCTGGGGTTTACAGATTTCTATTTACGCCTTATGAAATCGTAGTGTTGTGGTCTTCACAACGAATTAATAAAACGCAAACTTAAATCAATAAGTTCATTTACCCACGCTAGCAGACATCGACCAAAATAATTTTTCTGCGCTGGTATAAAATTCTCTTATGGTGACGAAATGTACACTTCGATGTCTGTCGAACCAAAGCAGCGTATTAACTTGTTCCGAGATCACGGGCCGTTGAAAGCGACAGCTGCAGTACCAAACGAGTAAATGAATAAAATATGCTAATGGGAGTGCAGCTGATTTATTTTTGTTTGTTATGTAAATTTGTTTGGTTTCTGCGAGAAATAATGAGCTACGGAATCATTCAGTTTTAAAACTTTCACGATCTTTTCCATTTCGAAAGGAACATAAATGGATTTTAACCATTTATGTTAATGTCCGTATCACCCGTGCATTCGCTGACGCTGTCTTCATGATGAGGGATGTAGAAACCAAACCAAGACTTCTATTTTACATTGCGCTGCTTCTTACAGTACATTCCGATCGGCGTTTATCCGTAGTTAATTAAAAATTACTCATTAGTCCAGACTTCTGAGTCTATATTAAAGTTGATAAGTTTAATAATTCATTGATTGCTGACGTTTAGTTCAAGAAGATTCAAGCCGTACCATACATGTGACAACTGATTTCCCCGTGAGTTATACGCAGTGGGAACTTCAAGGTTTGTCACTCTTAATACTGGCATACGGAGTAAATGCAGGATGATTATAATTAACATTAAACTTTCAAAACGCTGCAAAAATAAAACCTCTTGGCAGAATTACGTCAAATTTCAACCGAAAATTATCGGAGAATGGGTAAAACGAATGGCAGAATAAAAATAAATAGTGTAATAATAGCTGTATGTATCATAATCTAATAGTGGTCGACTACAAATGATAAATGAATCATGCAAAAATGCCTAAGGTGTAAGTTAGAAGTTAAACAAACTGTACTACTCATTGTGCCTTGGTGTACAGTTCTGATACTGTTAATTACGTAAGCCTATCCACTACGGCAACGTCATATCACATCAGATGGGAAAAATCAGTTTTTAACTGTCCTGTTGCCAATAAACGCATAAAAAGCATCACGCACATCGATTTTCTCTTGGGTCCAAAACCACATTAAAAGCATCAATCAGTATGAAATATGGTTTTTAATTTCCGTGAGACTGATGCAAAACATGTTCAGTATGCTGTTCACCGTTTTCTGCAACAGGTTGAAATCGAAAAACAGCATGTTCCAGAACTGATCGAAGTACATCCGGGATCGAGATCGCATGCCTTCAATGCAGCTAATCTCGCATTCGGAACACTGAGCACAACATATCTCAGATAGCCCCACAGCCAGAAGTCACCCGGATCAGGTGATCGAGACGCCATTTCCTGAAATGGAGCTTAGCAGCTGCTGAACAGGATTTGCAATGTGTGGAGGTGCGCCATCTTGCGTTAAAATGATCCCACGCACACATCCAAGCTGTTGGAGAGCTGGAGTGACGTGATTGCGCAAAAGACACTCAGCGCCTTCCAGTAACGGTTGAGATAACAGGACCGGAAGCATCTCTATCTTCGAAAAAATATGGCCCTGTGATAAATGATGCCGTAAACCCTCACCACACAGTGACCTTTTGAGGATGAAGCGGTACTGGTTGATTTGTGTGTGGATTTTCTGTTCCCCATATTCGACAAAATTCTGTGTACTGACATATCCTGTCAGATGGAAATGGGTTTCGTCTGTCCACAAAATCTTTCACGGCCATTCATCGTCCACCTTCATGTAAGCAGGAAATAGTAAGGCAACTATCTCTGTTGCAAGCAGATCAGTGGGAACAAACTTGTGGCCATGGGTAATTCTAAATGGATGGCAAATTGAATGTTTCGTAGAATTTTATGCACCGTGCTCACAGGTTTGTTCAATGTTCGGGCAATTCTCAGTGTACTACACACCACCACATTGCTGTGGCCACTTCTTCTACTGACTTCAAATAAATTCTTTTCCTGCTTTTACCACGTTGTACACCAAAGAAACCCGTATTTTCGAATTGCCGAATTATTTTCTCTAGTCCCTCGGCACTCACCGAACCAACGCCTTTCATCAAACACTTCTGTGTCCAAAGGATAAAAAATGCAGCCCTCTGTCGCAAAATTAATATTATTTAACCTGCTTTCGGCAATTTGATTGCCTTTATCAGAAATTATAAATAAAAACAAAACATATAATAAAAGTTACGACTCGGTTGTGAAGCTTACATAACAAAATTTAAAACAATTACAAAAAAAAAAAAGCCACTATAGGCTGCACGTTTACACGGAGGCATCAGACTGATGAAGTTAATCATAGCTATTGCCGAAACCACGTTAAATAATTTTAATTTTGCGACCGAGGGCTGCATTTTTATCCTTTGACGTTGTAACGGTCGCTGACAATAGCAGCTAAACTTTTTTAAACTTCTACATCCGGAACTTCTGCAGAGAGACTTGTGCACAGTCATCATTCTTGTAAAACAGCTTTACAAGCTGAGTACGATTCCGTACTGAGACAGTCGACATACTGACATACAGGGTGACAGTTACTGAACTACATGAAAAATTCCCACACTTTATTCAACACGTAAACCACTACGGATATTCAGATTTAGTGTATGTTCGATATGTCTGCCTTCAGTGCCAATGATGTGGCCCAGACAAATAGCGAAATTCTGCATGACCAACTGGAGTGTCGAAATATGCTGTCGATAGTTCTGTGAGGGTTTTGGAGTTATTGCTGAACACCTTGCCATTAATATAGCCTCAAATAAAGGAGTCACATATGTTCAATTTCGGAGAATATGTAGGCCATTTGCGGCCCATGCCAGATGCCTCTAGGTATCCACATGTAGTTCCTCAAAGTAATGCTCCTGGACGTCAAATGTTTTCCTAATTCGGTGGGTTCGACCTCCGTGCTGATGGAATCACATCTTAACGAAATCAGGATCACTTTGGATAATAGGTATTAAATCATGATAAAACACCTTAACCTAACGTTCGGTACTCACGGTGACATCAAGGAATATCGCGCGGATTACTCTGTGACTAGACATTGCAGACCACACAGTCATCCGTTGAGCGTGAAGAGACTTCCAGGTCACGAAATGCGGATTATAAGGCCCCCCCAAATGGGGTAATTTAGATTGTTGACGAATCCATCCAATGAAAGTGGGTTTCGTCACTAACCCAAAACGTATTTTCATTAAAATCTTAATTATCAATACTGTGCACAATAATGTTGGCGAAAAACACCCGCTGTTCAATGGCCCTGTGGCGTAAGACTCATGGGTTTTGAATTTTGTATTGGAAGTGTATCCCGGTTGATTCCCACTTCTTGTGTAGCTCGTCTGATCGATTTCGTAGGGATGGTTTGAAACATCCCGCATATCTTCTCGATGTTTACATGTGTTTTCACCCTGTTTTGGACGTCATACAGTGTCAACATTGTCATCTGTTGCTCACCATAAAAGTAGTACAATTCGACTGCGAGAGCCAACAGAAAGTACTACTACAGTGACAATTTTACTATTTGAATTAACAGGATGCCAAACAAGGATATTTGATATTAATTGGATATCAACATTAACTAACTTAATAATCTGAACTTTCATTGAGACTGAGAAAATCTCTAACTATGATCTTTACTGCAATTATGAACAAACTACTCCCTGCTCTCATTAATAGACCAACTGATCATCACAAAATGCCTACACTGAACTGTTCTAATTAGCATACAAATTTACAAACACAATAATTATGCAACACTATCATAAGAAACAATGATCAGAACCGATAGCAATTCAAATTGGTGAAAGGAACGAGGAGCTGGTAAAATGATTCAGGGATAAATGATAAATGCGAGCTGAATTAAACAGTATCATTAGCAAAACGACAAACACCAACTACAATATAGGCTACATACAGGCCACCATACATAACAATAGAAAAGTACTAGTTAACCTTATTTGAGACAGATTAATTTCCATACAAAAATTTCAAACTGCAGACTAGGCTGCGACTCTTCAAAACTGAATTTTTACTCTTCGAGTCTAACACACAGACAGACTAACCCGACAGTTTCACAACTCTACCACTGATTTGATTTGATTTTTTCAGGGAAGCCAAAACAGTCTTGGTCTAACCCGCCACTGCCCGCACCGAAACTAAGTTTATTGTGCGGTATCGCTCCCTGTATATCTAGTAAAGCCAACCAATGCCCTTGAACAGTGCAAGGAGTCCCTTTACCAGTTCTTTATTAGACACAATTTTTTCGGGTCTAGGTGTCCCAAATGTTCTGTGCCTTTTACTCTCCAATGCAATGCATTCGAAGATTAGATGTGATGCAGTTTCATCACCGTCACCACAGATCCTACAATTAGGGTCCTCTTCTGTTATTCCCATTGTATGTAGGTGTTTTTTTAAATTCGCATGGCCTGTCAGCAATCCAACCATGAGTCTAATCTCTCTCCTGTTCAGGCCCAGGATTGCAGAGTTTCTTTTAAAACATGGCTTTGGCATACTTACTTTGCCATGTTTTTGTTGTTAGACTTTGGTCCAATATTCTACGTGCTGTCTTCTGAGCCAGTAACGTAGCTCCAATTTGATCATCGCCTTGGTGATTGTCAGTACATGTTCCGGTCCAATAAATGGAGTCTCTGCCCCCATCCTGGCTAATCTGTCGGCATGTTCGTTGCCACTGATCCCGAGTCGCTAGGGACCCACAATGGGTTTACTCTATTGCTTTCCCCTAGCTCCACCAGAACCCTGTGACATTCTGCAACAATTTTAGACCTTGTTGTGAGAGCTGCCAGTGATCTCAGGGCTGCCTGGCTGTCTGAATAGATATAGATATAGATATCTTTGTAGCACCTACGCAAATTCTCCTCCACACACGCCCTGATGGCAGTGATTTCGGCCTGGAATACTGAGGCCAGTTTTCCTAGAGATATGACGCCCTCCAGTCTTGGCTGCACCCCACATACTCCGGACCCAACACCTTGGTCGGATTTTGACCCGTCAGTGAACCAGACAATTTCCCCCGTACAGTGTCGAACTATTTTATCCCATTGCTCCCTACTTCCAATTGTTATATTGAAAGGCTTGTTGAAGCAGTATGGGGTTATAATATAGTCGGCTAGCATTTCCCCAACCTTTCCTATATTTACCTCACTCACTATTTTAGTGTGTGATTCTGGATACCCCAAAGAGTTCCAGTTGTTGCCAGATTTGAGTCTGTATGCACCAGCCGCTGCCTCCATCTTGACCCAAAGGTGTAATGGGGGCATAACCAGCATAGTTTCCATCCCAGCTTTAGATTGCAACTTGACTGTTGTATATGCTTCTTTGTGAATGGTACAACAACAGTCTTCTTAGGACTAACCCCCAGATCCTGTTTTCTGCACCATTCTTGCACAACGTCCAAAGCACCTTGTGCCATATTCTTTACTGTATCAGCAAATTTGCCAAGTATTACTATGACAAGATCATCTGCGTATCCTTGGCAAAAGTACTGCCTAGAGTTTAAATCTCCAATGAGATCATTCACCACTAGATTCCACAATAAAGGGGAAAGAACTCCTTGTGGGCAACCTGTAGTGGTGTTGATTACCATTTTTTCATTCCTCATGGTAGCTTCTACCTTTCTTCCACTGAGCATGGCCATAGTCCACCTATATATAGTGGTTCCTAAGTCATGCACCTCTGCTGCCCTAACCATGGAATCGAAGGTTGTGTTGCTAAAAGCCCCCTCGATGTCCAGGAAGATACAGAGCGCTATTTCCTGAAAGTGTAGTGCTTTCTCCACCTTCCCAACGAGTTGTTGGAGAGCTGTCTCACATGATTTACCTGACTGATATGCATGTTGGTTTGAATTTAGAGGAGCCCTACTTAACCTCCTTTCTCCAACATGTACATTAACCAGCTTTTCGAATGTCTTAAGAATGAAGGAGGACAGGCTGATTGGTCTCATATCCTTGGCCTTGGTATGATCAATTCTCCCTGGTTTAGGAATGAAGATAACCTTCACTGCCCTCTGGGCATTGGGAATGATTCCTGCTGCTAGGCTAACCCTGAATAAGCTGCATAGGAATCTAATAAGATTTTCTCCCGCTTGTTGCAGGAGAGCTGGGAATATTCGATCGGGGCCAGGTGACTTGAACGGTTGAAATGTTCCCACCGCCCATCGGACCTTACTGAGATCGACACACTCCTTGGCCAAATCCCAGTCCTCTTTGAGAATACCTGAGAATATTCGTCTCTCAGGAATCGCATTCTGGTCTGAGTTATCCCCCAGTTGCCCGTCTGATGGCAAGGTTGTAATTGACAAGGGCCTCACGATACTTTGGCCATTGTCCCTTGCGCCTCGCAAGGTTAAACAGTCTTCGTACATGTTTCCTTTGCATTTCCAGGTTATTATTCCACCAAGGCACACTCCTATTTGTGCACTTCTTGGTGATTGAGCAGTTGTCCTGGTATGAGGTCACTACAGCAGAGGTTACAGCCTCTGCTACTTCCTCAAACTCTGCTGGATTCCTTATCGAAGTTTTAATTTCAGATAGGCTGAAGTCAAGGTCTTTCCTATATTTTTACTCTTCGAGCCTAACACTCAGACAGAATAACCCGACAGTTTTACGACTACAACTCTACCATAATCAGACATCAACTATCCTGCACGAAGGTCACATACCGACTCTCTAAACGCAACAACTGTGAGTGCAAGACACACTCCAAAGATAAAGCAAAGTCTTTGGTTGACAGCAAAGATATGAAAAATGAGTACAGTATGTTATATCGATTAGTGAAATGGTACAAAATATTATATAAATTTGTTTTCTATAGAATTGTAGCTTAGATTTTTGTAACAAAACGTTGCTCAAGGCTGTATGACAGGCAAAAATTAAGTGAAAATTATTTTGCGTACTCCTTTCAACCAGCTATGTAGCGGAAGTATAACGTTAAATTTTTCCAACTCTTGGTTGCTGTAGAAACATTGCGGTGTGTCGATAGAACGGGGAAGGGGAACAGCAAATACTTTGCGTCATACGTACTGGGTCAGTTGACAGGAATGGACGTACACGCGCCGGACTGAATAGCACGCATCAGCTGAAGTGAAATTGAACAGTATCACGTCACTTCGTTACATGAGGATTAGCCGTGCGTACTAGGGCGCCATGCTGCTGTGCGCGCGGCCGTTCGCCGTCGGGGGTTTGAGTCCCCCCTCGGGCATGGGTGTTTGTGTTGTCCTTAGTTTACATTAGTGTCAGTAGTTTGTAAGCTACGGACTAGTAACCACATAGTTGAGTCCGATAGTTACAAACATTTGATTTTTGCCTATGTCTAACGCAACAACGCGTATCCGGAGCCTTCTGGAAACACCCGTTAACATGTTAAGGGAATACGGCAAGATGTAAAACGCCGACAGTTTCTGTTGACAGGGCCGATGCGGTCATGACAGAGCACGCAGGGGCAATATCGGCCGCTCCACACACACTATATATACTCCAGCACTTCAGTTCATAGGCAGTCGGTCAGATGAATCGATGGCTTACACTTTGTAGCACTGAATTCCCTGACATGTTCTTACGTCAGTACAAGTCTGTTATAGAACTCCAGCACCTACATCAGCTAACAACCAGCGAGATGTCGACTCCTGCGTAGCTTCGAGTGCGACTCCTGCGGTACAACCAACTACGGACGCAGAGGAAGTATCTAGGAGGACTTCCGTGTCCTGCACACCGGAACTCCTGCGTTCCTAGGAAAGACGCCTACCTGCAGGTAGGCCAGGAGTCAGCGCACATCGCGACCACACGACAACCGTCAACGCGGTCCAGTATGAAGACGATGCGAGGCAGCAATTAGGGTGGGGACCGAGACCCACCAGTCCAGACGTGTGAATCTCTCATTCACAAGTTCCACCGTACTTCCGTACGGTTCCACAACGAACGGCGCGGCAGAGGGGTTGTCTACCTCCACATGCCGAGCTAG
This sequence comes from Locusta migratoria, assembly GCA_026315105.1. Classification (NCBI taxonomy): domain Eukaryota; kingdom Metazoa; phylum Arthropoda; class Insecta; order Orthoptera; family Acrididae; genus Locusta; species Locusta migratoria. The sequence goes on along the minus strand of CM048744.1, from coordinate 809,296,475 downwards.
TGGGACACAGCCGCACAGTCAGCGCACAGTACGGCAGGAGGCTGCTGACGCCATCGACCCGGTCGCCTGGAGTACGCAGCAATGTATACCACTTCAGAAGAAATGTTTTACCTAACAATATTCTTTCATTACGCCAAAGGCGCCACCTGGACCGCCCCTACCTCTTCCTGCAAGGCATACCGTGGCGGTAGGAGTCTGGCCTCCTGACAACTAACCCGTTCTCCAACACCACCTGAGTGCGCGCGCACTAAGACATGCACCAGCAACCGCTCGACCCCCTGCAAAACATCAGGAACCCTAACCGTTATCTCTAACTTGCGAATCAACTTCTTAAGTGTGATTCAATCCACCCCAAGATCCGTTTCACAGTGGAAGTGAAAAAGAATGGTTCCTTCCCTTCCTTGATGTGTTGGTCAGGAGGAAGGCAGATGGTACGTTGGGACATGCTGTTTATAGGAAGCCAACTCATACTGATTTGTATCTGCAAGCTGATAGTTGTCACCACTTAGCTCAACGTGAAGGGTTCTTCGAACCTTAGTGCATGGAACTCACGTCATTTCTGACCCACAAAGTTTGCCCACGGAGACGTCCCATCTGGAGGTCACTTTTCAGTCAGAATGACTATAGTGAAGAGCAGATTAAAAGAGCGTTGCGCTATTGACCACATGTGCTACGGGCTAGTGATGATAGAACACAGTTGGCACCCACGTCAGTGGCCTTTCTGTCATACATTGGCAGCATTTCCAACAAGATTGGCCTCATTTTGCTTAAAAACAATGTGAAATGTGTGTTTCGTCCACCAACTAAAATTAAGGTACTGTTGGGATCCGTTAAGGATGACCTCGGTTTGCGCAAGGCGCGTGTCTATCGTATCCCATGCAACTGTATCATGTCATATGTAAGTTACGTTATTAGGAGTGTTGAGGACCGTTGTATTGAGCATAAACGCCACACACGTTTGCAACTGCCAAACAAATCTGCTGTGACCGAACACTGTCTTCACACAAGTCACCCTATGAAATACAACAAAATGAAAATTTTGACATGCACTTCCAGCTACTGGAACTATGTTATCAAGGAAGCGATTGAAATAAAACTAGTAGACAACCTTATGAATAGGGATGGCGGATTTTGCTTAAATTTCGTATGGGATTCTGCTCTTTCACTTGTCAAAAAAACAGAGGAACAAAGCTAATCCGACCTCATCCGTAGAGAACTAAGAACTAATATTTATTATCAGTATCCTGACCGTTTTCATCTTTGGCCGTGTCGGCGCTGTGTGCTTGCTTGCTCGGTGCGTGTTGTCTTTACTGTTTACTCATTGATTCCGGCGTTTTAAAAATCGTTGCACATTGCTTCCTCACTGCAGTTTCGCCTTGGAAATGGCAGGATGGTCTCCTGTCGAAATATCGACCACCGTCGAATTTTATACCTGGTTGCACACCCGCAAGTTTTTCTAACTTCGTAAGTGAAAGCACACTTGGACAGGTTGTCCTCAGCTTGAACTCGGTCACGAATTTTGAGCTGCAGTTGGGCTATTATTGCTCGCACAGTAGGTCTTCACAAGTGTTATACCTCAGGCGCGTGGACATTCTGACGTGCAACTGGCCGACAGAAACAAGGCGCGATGTGCACATGAGCATGCTTATTCCCACCCTATCCCGAGACCAGGCGTGCTGTTTGAATGCCCCGGCGCAAATCGTTCATAAAATGTTCAAATTTTTGTAAATCCAAGCCACTTAACTACTGCGGTTATCAGTCATTAACCTTACAAACTACATAAACTAATTTATGCTAAGGACAACACGCACACACACAAGCCCGAGGGAGGACTCGAACCTCCGACGACGAGCAACCGCGTGCTCCGCAGCTAGGCGCCTTCGAGCGATCGCCCACTCCACCGCGGCAGATCGATGATAAGTGATTACGATTTAATTCCATATAGTTGAATAACTGTCACCCTGTACAAATATCACTTCTATAATACCTACCATATATCTGCTGCCAGTAACTAAATCTGGCTACAACTATCGAATAGCAAACGGGGAGCTAGACTAACTATATAACTAACAACTTTGCTTCCCCGCGGCAGACTATGCACCCCTTATAATGTCCAAATCCGCACATGGCAGAAAAAGTCCCTGCAGCCTTAAATGAAACATGCAGGTAAACAACAGGATGCATGAAACGTACACCACTTGGGAAAATATATAAGGCCTTCATACTCTCAGATCCTGAATACCGAAGAATTACGCATGAGCTCAAAGAAAAATTTAAGCAGACTTTCGACGAGTGCCACCGGCTACGTGGTGCTTTGTGCGGACCTAACTACATCCCGCAAGAGATTCCTTGGCAGTAACCTGAATGAATCCCTCAAGGAGATAAGCAGCGGCAGTACATCAAGTTGGAATATTTGGAGAACACTGAATGGCGACAGAACAAGCGTATCGCCAGTCAAAAGAAGTTTAGTTAATTGGGGTTTCAAACAACAAATGTATGGTGAAGTTGCGACTTTCCTATCAATACCCACCAATAAGAATTGGGCAATACATAACTCAGGGTAGTAAAACTTTATGGCTCGTTGTCTCTGTTCATAGGGGTGAGTTACGTATGTCAGCTACTATGCCCTAAACAGCTACACAATCTGTTTAAACAAGATAAATAATTAATCTGTAGTTTAGCCAGTCTATCAATCTGCATATAATGGCTGGCCGCGGTGGCCGAGGTGACTGAGGCGCTCCAGTCACGGTCAGCACAGCCACTACGGTCGGGGGTTCGAATCCCCACTCGGGCATGGATATTTGTGCCGTCCTAGTTCGTAAGTAGTTCATAAGTAGTTTGTAAGTTTAGGGACTAATGACCCCGTAGTTAAGTGCCATAAGCTTAACAAACATTTGAACATTTTGCATATAATGATGTGAAAATATATTTAACAAACATAAATTAAACCTCTGAATGACCAACAAAATGGATTCTAAGATAAAGAAGTGATTCACTCACGAAGTAATTATAAATGGAATTTATTACTCTTATTGGACATGAAACACGGAAGTGGTCCTAGTTCATACATCGGTAGATAACTAAATATTTCCCCAACTGTGATTCGTGAGAGGCACAATAAATATCACACGCACTGAATAAAAGTTCAAAATTATCACTCGTAAGTTAGAGTAGTCCATCAAACTTTGCAGTTCCAAGTTAATCCGCGATAAAAGTATTTGTTATAAAACACGTTTTGTCATCACACGAGTACACTATTGCTGAATTATCACAGTTCCGCAGCCCTACTACCGTCCATAGTTTATCACTTTTCAAGCAAAGACTAAGTTCTGCAGTCAAAGTCCCGTAAATTTTCAAAGTCCACATATGCCTATCTCTTCAAACCATAAGTTCGTAACGCGGCTTCAGACCGCCGAGCGTCACAACCTTACGAATTCCTTCCCAAGTGTTCGAAAGCATGCTCTCTCTGCTCCCAAAATTGTATTCTTCCGCGCATCCTAACGCATCTTTAAAAACATAATTTTCCTTCCAAAATATTATACATTTTAATATCACAGAATTAAATACTTTGACCACATTCCTACAAATGTAGTTTACATTTAACAAACAAATTATATTTAACAATACTATAAAAAACGGCTGAGAGTGAAGCTCTCTGCTCAGATATCCATTAAGTGTGGCGTCTCACTGTTCAAATATACTGCCGCCGTCGAAATATAGTTACACGATTAATATTTAATTTATCATGGCTTTTTCTACAAATATTTTCAGGTCTTGTTCACAAATACTTATAATTGTTTATATATAAATTATCTGCTGCATATCTACTATTTTTAGTTGTCCATGAAATATTTAAGTGGTAGTCTACAACATAAAAAAACGTTACTAAGAATAATATTAAATATAATAAAATACATATATAAATGTACTGCACTTTGTTGGGTCCATGGTTTGTGTTTCTGTGGTGGAATCTATGTTCTGACAGAAGAATATTATTACCTCAACGAAAAGCAGAACAAAAGAGTAAAACAAAGTGTATTGAAAGAATACGGAAATAACGTGGTACGTCTTTCAAGATAGGTAGCGTGGCGCAATGCTGCCCATTTGCTTCTTAATCCGTCACTGATAAACACAACGTATCAGTAATTGTAAATATAAGTCTTATTATTATTATAGTACTGACATTTATCGGCTTTTTATCTGCAAGTGATATTGAAATTGTAATTACGGAGTTTGATTCTCCCCAGTCTCCTGAATTCATTTATATAATTTCATTTCTCGTATGAACATTCCCTGATTTTATATGGACTTTTAGAATAATGTTTGTGGCTTTATTGTATTTCAGTTGCAATCTGGAATAGACGCCCTCGCTCAGCCAAGTGCGTAGTTTCCAGTTTCCGAGCACATTAGGAAAACCCTACCTGTCCATTCACTAGGTTCAAACTGTTAGCTGGCCGGCTGGGGAACCCAACAGACTGGAAAAACCCGCCTTTCACAAGGAAACAATCAGCTTCTCCCTGTATCTGTAATATCACAACGTCGGTGACATGAAAGATCTTCTGGAGTATTCCATCTGCCTCGCTATGTGTAACCTTAGTTGCCTATATTGGTCTGAAAAGTTATAAACCAAATTATCTGGTAAACGTAAATGAAACTATCTATTGTCGTATGGTTGAGTCCTGTGAGAAACCATGGGAAGCTCTTCCAGTGGGGAAACTAGAGACCAGGCAGATATCAGGCCAAAGTGGTAGCGGTTAGGTTACGCGGAGTAAACGGTGAACTAAGAGCCTTTGCGAACTTCGGACGCTCCTGGCGATGTTCTCAGGGTCGGGATATCAGTTCGCAGAATAATCCAAGTAAATCCATACTACATCTAGGCGCTGTTGTAAGGTGTTAATGGAATACTTGGCCGCCAACAGGCATTTCCTAACGTACGTAAAAAGCTTAGTACTACCCTCTCCGAACAACAACGTCACTGGGTTCATAAAGTTGATGTGTGAGAGAGAGAGAATGAGTAAAACTGCTGGTAAAGCGGTTCCCACTATGGAGTGCTCTAACGGAGGGGCCAAGTAACGTGAAAAATTGTTGTCACTGACAACGCAGGGAAGAACTACTTGCTTTTACCAGAATGCTGATGATACTGAATATGGGATTCGATAGTGTAAAGGTCATTGACATCTCCACCTAAGAAATAGCAGAGGTTGAAAGGAGTAGGCAATATAATTTTCACATAATTTTTGCCTGTCATAGAGCATTGAGCATGTTTTGTTATAAAAACCAAAACTATAATTCTGCAGAAAACAAATTTATGTATATTTTGTACCATTTGACTAATCGATATAACATACTGTACTCATTTTCATATCTTTGCTGTAAACCAAAGACTTTGTTTTATCTTTGGAGTGTGTCTTGCACTCACAGTTGTTGCGTTTGAGAGGGTCGAGGTGTGACCTTCGTGTAGAGAGGAGTCGGTGTGTGACCTTCGTGCAGGATACTGTCGGGTTAGTCTGTCTGTGTGTTAGACTCGTAGAGTAAAAATTTAGTTTTGAAGAGTCGCAGCCAATTCTGCAGATTGAAAATTTTGTATGGAAATTTATGTCTCAAATAAGGTAAACTTGTACTTTTCTATTGTTATGTATGGTGGCCTGTATGTAGCCTATATTGTAGTTGGTTTGTCTTTTGGGTAATGAATACTGTTTAATTCAGCTCGCATTTATTATTTATCCCTGTGTCATTTTACCAGTTCCTCGTTCGTTTCACCAATTTGAATTGCTATCCGTTCTGATCATTGTTTCTTATGATAGAGTTGCATAACTATTGTGTTTGTAAATTTGTATGCTAATTAGAACAGTTAAGTGTAGGCATTTTGTGATGATCAGTTGGTCTATTAATGAGAGCTGGAAGTAGTTTGTTCATAATTGCAGTAAAGATCATAGTTAAAGATTTTCTCCGTCTCAATGAAAGTTCAGATTGTTAAGGTAGTTAATGTTAGTAACAGTTAAAGTGATTTGTTTGATTAGAAGAGAAGTAGATCACGTAAAGAGATGAGACATATTTGCAGTGTGTGATACTTGAAATCTTTACCAGATTTGTAGAACATTATTATTACATTGAATATGTATGGTAATTGTTGTACAAATAGGCACATTATCAAGTGCAGTGATCTTGATATCCAATTAATATCAAATATCCTTGTTTGGCATCCTGTTAATTCAAGTAGCAAAATTATCACTGTAGTAGCACTTTCTGTTCGCTCTCGCAGTCGAATTATACATGTATAGTCTGGCTGCTGGTATATGGTGCACGCTAACAGATCTAAACATTTCATTTGCTCACATTGTTTTTCACACACGAGATTAATGTGTAGACCAATTACGAGTTTAATTACTGTTGACTTATTAACAACTGTACAATTTAAACTGTTATCCGTTGCGCATCAAACTAAACCATTTACGTAAGATCATTGCATCCCATGTCAGTTGCAATTTATTCTAACAGGGCAAAAGAAGGTACTAAGTCTCATTGCTTAGTCAAATTATTTTGTTACCAAAACCACAACAGAGCATTTATTTGGGAATTTTAGCGGGGACGGTCTCTTAACAAAAACAGTGACACGCTCGCCCCACAAACACATACTACTTTTCATTTCAAACTAACACACACTACTTTTAAGGTGAGAGAAATGAAAATGTGGTTCGCTACAGGACTCAGAGAGATGGTAAGCTGCACGTTAGAATTGCTGAAACATGCCAATAGGATTGGGTGACCACCGTCACGTGGTGCATTTGAAATCGTTGGTTCTTTCATCAAAAGGAGACTTCTCACTTGGAAAAGTTAGGTACCAGATCCGTGGCGTCGGGCCGCGGTGGAGTGGCCGAGCGGTGTAAAGCGCCATGCTGCGGAGTGCGAGGTTGCTCGCCGTCGGGGGTTCGCGTCCTCCCTCAGGCATGGGCGTCTGTCTTTAGGTTTAAGTTAGTTTAATTAGTTTTTAAGCTTAGGAACTGATAACCACAGACGTTAAGTCCTATAAGATTTACAAACATTTGAATTTTTACGTGTCGTCGGCCATCAGCCTTGAGTATGTTCCGAAAAATTCTGTTTCTTCACTTGGAGTATCGATTCTAATAGCGTGTCTAATAAGGTGGCTAGTACTATGATGATAACAGTGTTCGTTACTTTGATAGCGTCCGTCTTAGAGGACATGAACAAAAATTCGGGTAATATAAAAGCAGCCAGAGTCTAACTAGCTTCCAGTTGTAGTTAGCCTTCATTGTTATGAATAACTTTCCTCCTGGTGTGTCCTCTGAGCCTCCTGTACTAGAATAGGTTATTTCTATCTTGGAAATCGCCTTAAATGGATAATTATGTCAGCGTGTATTCATAATGCGCTTTTTTCCACCAGAATGGAATAATTTAAAAAATGGAAATGAAATTCGAATAATCAATTTGAGTCATGTGATGCCTCTAACGTCAACCCACACAAAGCTCCTAACAGTGATGCAATGTATGGGCATTCACGTTTTAGAAAATGGTCTACAAATGTTGCGTAGTACTATACTGAATATATCTTAACATATATAAAAACTAGCTGCTACCCGTGACTTAATTCGCTTGACGAAATTAAATACAGTCCATTCCTTAATTTAACAATCAATTTATTGACATTATAAAACCAAACATCTTTTATTTTTTAACAGAGAATTGATTAACAATCTAAAAACAAACACCCTTCATTTCTGACATTTTTAACAATAAATTCATTGACATACTAAAAACATTCACCCTTAATTTTGGATTTTTTTACAATGAACTTACAGATGTTGTAAAAACAAACTTCGTTTATTTGGAAACTTTTTCATAACAATAACATTATTGATACACTATGAAGTGATACTTTTCGTTTCGAAACTTTTTTCGTTAACAATAAATTTATTGATGCACTAAAAGCAAACAGCTTTCATATTGTTACAATTGTTTTCAAAAAATTATGATGTACTGAAAACACTTCATTCGTCCCTGAACTGGTACATTATTTCTCTGGTTAAAACGAAAATGCCACTATGCACAATCGCATATTATTACCACGATACTTCTGGCCGGAAAGAGTGGTTGGGTGGCCGAGTAGATAAGGCGACCGCCTGCGAAAAGCGACAGACCCTGGTTCGAGTCTCTGTCCGGCACAAATTTTCACGTGTTGCAAAATGATAAACCAACTAAAAAAGAGCTACTGAAGTCGAAATTCTCGCAAGTTGCGAATTAACATCTTCGTATTATTAGTTACTATGAACCTGACAACAACAAAAAAAAATCACTCGTGAAGTGATGGTCAACCGGGAGAATTTAGAAAGTTGGTTTTATTGTGTTGCTGTCCACTATTAAGTAATGAAACATACGAAAGCAAACACAATGATACGAAAATGAGACTAAATGGTAGTTAATATCAATTTCCAGTCATTCGGCTCTCAAGAGTAAACATGCTTTGTGAAATAGACTTTGGACAACATGGTACAAAATATTTGTTTCTGTGTAACTTATGAAATAACTTAAGAAAAATTTGTTTTTATACAGCCTCAATAACTAAGCTACTTTTCTAAAACCTCTCGATAGATCATATTTTTAGTTATATATTTCCGGTTGCAGAATATACAAACTATCAGGTGAACTTACTCTGGAACAGTCTACATACAACTGTCGTAGGAAAAACAATTTTTTCTCAGATCAGTGGTTATGACGTCGTAACTGATGATCAATCTGTTGTTCAGTCAACACATGCCGCAAGACGGGGAAGTTTTCATTGTTTATGACGTCATATCTCCTGAGCTATCAGCTCTGTAGCAAAATCCTTTCTTAGCTGACGCCTTCTACCAATAAATTATATTCCTGCCAAATTTCAGCTTCATAGGTGAAGTAGTTTTCGAGATATCGTGTTTAGTCAGTGAGTGAATGAATAAGTGTCATTTCGCTTTTATATAGACAGAGATTGAGATGTTTGCGCCTATATTTCACTCTGCAGCCGACAATACACATCGCAAACGAATATTGCCTGTATGTGGTAGTAGGTGCACTATGGTGATAGAGGGTTAATAACTATAATGGAGTGGATGATATGGAAGTCGAAATTTACCAACTTATATGAAATTCTACGTGTCGGTTTCAAAATTTTGCTCTTCAGCACAACCTACACGATGGAGGCGAACGATCTCTCTGTGTTGTTGTAGTACAAAGCCTCCCGTTGTACACCATAGCATTTCCGTGTCGTTAGCTATAAGAGGGTGTAAGATATGGTGGTTGAATGTCGTCAGCTTATATAAAATTCGGACTGAAGACCAGCGATGACGTTTGACACTATAATAGGAAAGAGGTTATATGCAGCGAGACGTGATGCAAATTCTTTAGTTGTTTCTCTGCAACAAGCGTACGAATAAAGAAAAATAAGTGCATATTGCACTTTGAAAAGTAGAACTACCAAGAAAGATGCCAAATCGTAAGAAAGGAGATTGGCGTCTTCGATCCGTTTCTAAAAGACAGAAAACTGCGCTGAAAAGTGAATCTATAGACGATAGAAACTTGACATGGGTAGTCGTTGTTTATCTTACACTGTAGGCATCAGCGATTTTTCGCTATACCCATCCCTAAAGGGGTGAAACAGGGAACGATCGGTTTTTTAAAATACTGGCACGTTCCTATTAAGGCAATTTTGAAGCAAGAAATACAAAACTTCGGATTTAGATTTTTGATTCGAATTTTAAAAACACGTGTTTCGATATTTTTGGATATTCAACTATTAGACGGGTGAAAGAAGGGAAAATCTTTTAAGGGTGCTACTAAGACTATTTTGATGCCAGAAATGAGAAAATTTGAATTTGGAACCATGGTTAAAATTTAAAAAAAAAATGTGTTTCGGAATGTTTTGAATTCTGCCATCAATGGTGCAATAGGGGGTGGCACGTTGTATCAAAATACTTGATTAGGAAAGTATTTGTAAAGTTAAATCTATGAAAATTCATATTTAGAAGTTGAAACAACCAATGCCCAACATCGAGCCTACGCGTACGAAGCAGCGGGAATTAAGCTAGTATAACTGTAAAAACTTCAGATAATTTGTTTTTGGATGTTGCAATCAATGAGAAATGCATAAAATGTGGTTGAAACTGTTTCGTAGAGATCCAAATGAGTAGCGGTCGCTTCGTGCGTTTATTTCCGTGAGAAACTTTTTAATGTAATTACATACTCCAAATGATATTATTTTATTAGTTCAGTATTAAGTATCACATGCTCTGAAACTTCAAAGGTGTAAAGTATTGTTGTATAGAGATTAGTGAGACGAGGTTAACATTTGCTAAACACTTGTTTACTATATGTATTTGGTGAAAGTACGAATTTCATATTGGTTGTTATTTTTAATAATTACATTAGATATGCAGTATTTCAATATATGAAAGATATCAGTAGGCTAATTTGTGTCTCAAAAAACTTTTTGTGTGTCTGATAATTGCAACTAATTTTAATAAAATTTGAATTATTACTAATTTCGCCAATAAATAAGATAAAATAACTCCAATTCACTTCACAGTATAACAAGCATCCACAACAACGAAAGAACGAAAAGAATCTCATAGCTTTGGATTTAAATACGGAACGCAAAATTTGTAAGCCACGACAATAACCGTGACACTTCCAAACAACTATCCTCTAAGATGCTCAGTGAGATAAGGCCACTTCAGAACTTCAACCGTCATTTTTCTGAAAACTTTAAATACATAGGTACGTACTTAGACAGTAATTTTTATAATTACCACTAATAACAGTAGGTTATAAATAGAGTTTTGAGTCTCAGTTACTCTAAGGTGTTTTAATCGTACAATGTGGACATATGAAAATATTTGATGGGTGCTGGATTCGAATCTGGGGCCTTCTCGTTACTGGTCAGTTAAGGTTCAAATGTAGGTATATTTTATTTTTAAAACAGTTATCAGTTTTAGAATTCCAGCACGTGAAAACAGTATCAACTTTCAGGTTTTCACTATCAGACTTTTACAAATCCTTTTACATCCATACAAAAAAGACGTAAATGCTTTTTCCAACTCAATATACTAAATGGTACGCAGAAAAGTAAGTACAACGAAGTAACTTCCTCTAACTTTCCTGTAACACATACATAGCTTGTAGTGTAACGAGTAAATGGTAGTTACATACGTGATGGCTTCCCGACAGAAGATAATGGCTAATAACAATTTATTAACGAAACAGAAAACTGTGCGCCTTTAATGATATTTACAGGGCTTAAGAGACTTTTAGGCTGATGCGTACTAGCGGACGTTTTGGAGCTGCAGGGGAGCAAAGTGCCTAAGAGTGTGCAGTCTAATCATGAAGCTGCACATAAATTAGAAGATAAAGTGATCTTTCGTGATGTTCTGTTTTTGCTAGGATTGTTATCGAAAAAGGACGGTACATTTGCCTCTGATACGTGAGGGACTGAACTTGATCTCGTTTTTAAGATGATATGAGAGACATCCTGCCCAAGATCCTTCCCACCCATCCTAAAGTGGTGCTCTGTCGCCCACCCAACCTCCACAACATTCTAGTTCATCCTTATGCCACCCCGAAACCCAGCTCACTGCCACAGGGATCATATCCTTGTGGAAGACCCCGATGCAAGACTTGTCCAAACCACCCACCCAGCACATCCTATTCCAGTCCTGTCACAGGCTTATCCTACCCTATCACAGGCCTACCTGTGAAAGCAGCCATGTAATTTACTGGCTGTAATTTACTAACTGTGCTGCAATTACAGTGCAGATTTCTATATAGACCTGACCACCAACCAGCTATCCATGAGGATGAATGGCCACCGCCAAACTGTGGCCAAAAACAAGGTGGACCACCCTGTCGCACAGCATACAGCGGAGCACATGCTTGATTTCAATTGATGCTTCACAACCCGGGCCATCTGGATCCTCCCATCCAACACCAGCTTTTCTGAACTGCACAGATGGGAGTTATCCCTACAATACATTCTCCGATCCCGAAACCATCCAGGCCTCAACCTACGATAACTTCCCTTTTTTCCCTATACCTTACAGTACCTATCTTAAACCTCAGCTATTTTCAGTGGTGCGTGAATGTGCGTGTGTCTGTATGTGTGTGTGTGCGTGTGCGCGCGGGTGTGTGTACGCGGTCTTGTGTACTTGTATACAGTGTGCACGCATTTTATTTTATTTATTTTTAATGTATATTTATTTTGTTTATTTTATTTGTCTCCCCTCACCCGCCTTCCCACTCCATTCCTAAGCTGCATCTAGTTATTCCCATCTAACCCATCCGCACCACCGTGACGTAACCTTCCTACCCCCTCTCCCCTCCCCGATTTACTCGCCGCAGAGCGTGATTCGAAGTGCGGCTGCCGGAGGTGATGGTTGTGTGACTGTGTTGTGTGCATGTGTGATTGCGTGAATGTTCTATTTTCTGAAGAAGGCCATGATCGATAGCTGAAAGTGTTGTATGTGTATGAAATAAATCGCAATTTGCGATGTTATGGCTTCTCTGTATTAGGTTTAGATGGAATACCAAATTGTGGCGAATGAAAATTTGTGCCCGGCCGGGAATCGAAGCCGGATTCTCCTGCTTACTAGGCAGACGCGTTAACCACTCCGCCACCGAGGACACAGTGATCAACCCGACTGCAGAGGACTCTTCCCTGCACATCTCCCGCCCCATACACACAAATCTCCATTCGCCACGCTGTCTCTTTCCTATACCACAGCCTATTTATTCTATAATGCTCGCAGCCACCATACTGTATTCCCGCATCAGGCTGAACAGACCATGAGGAATCGAGACACAATTAATTGTCGTCAGGAGCCCAGCCTCGGCTTCTATACAATTATATATATATATATATATATATATATATATATATATATATGACGAATTACAGCGTTCAAATGAATGAAATTAATCGCAATTTGCGATGGTATGGCTTCGCTGTATTAGGTTTAGATGGAATACCAAACTGTGGCGAATGAAAATTTGTGCAGAGGACTCTTCCCTGCACGTCTCCGGTATGTGTGTGTCTTTTGTATGTTCCTTCGCAGCTCGTCGCCACGTCTTTGCGATGAGTTGTAAACTTTCCTTACTATATTAATGAATTTTAAGCTTTAATTTCAGAAAAAAACTGAGTTTTATATGAATAAAGACCTAAAAATCAATTTGAACGTTATAATCATTCAAGATTCCAGAGTCCCACAACCCACACCGCTTACCGGTGCCAACTGTGAGTCTTAGCACTGTAATGGTCACCACCTGCCTTCATTGGAATTACGTCTTTTCCATGTCCTCTTAACCGCTCAGAAAGAATAGTCTTACACTCTTTCCTATGCCAGCACACGACAAAGACCACATATCTCTTCCGTAAAATCTTTGTCTCTCTTCCGGCACATCTCGCAGTGGTCGGGATCGCAAATGGTCGTTAGTCTGGTTTCTAACAGGTGATCACAATCAATGTAATGTGACTGGCCAGTACATAAACGCTGCTCAAAACATGCCCCAAAACAACCAGAATAGTAGAAAATACAGAAAACAGGTTATGGTTGTCCTAATTTGCATTCCTTCATGACATTCTAAACAACGACAGCAAAATATGTTTTTGGTTTAACTATCCTATAGATCAAATGTTCAAATGTTTATAAACCTATTAGACCAAAACATTATGGTCATCAGTCCCTAGACATACAAACTGCTTCAGCTAACTTACACTAAAGATAACACAACACCTATGCCTGAGGAAAGACGCGAACCTCCGGAGGAAACAGCCGTCCATTCCGTAGCAAGACGCCTTAGACCACGCGACCATTCCGCGCCCCTTCGTCTTCTTTACTAGTAATATCTAGCAAGCTGTCGTTTCAGGCGCTTATTGCATATTTACTGACAGCTTCCTCAGAGCTGTGTTGTGCACTCGTGTTCTTTTTCTTTTTCATGGCGATAGCAGGGATTGCTACTTCCAGTACGCGTCTACATTCTCGAGAGATTTATTTCAGCCGTCCGTGACACTCTCCAAAGGCCACATCGAACCGTGCCACTTCCACATCCATCCGTTTTATTCGTTCGTCCTCCCTTTTTATTTTTAATTCATTCGCAAAATATAGGCAGAGCAAAGGAAATCGGTATTGAACTTGCACTCGCTTTCAGTCTTCCAGTCCCTCTTTGACCGCCGTAATAGCGAGCTGAAAATACAGCGCGATAACCTGGGTAACTACATTAAGTGGGCATGTAACAGCCGCGATATTGCCTCTCCTCTGTTCAATACTTTTTATAACTTTCGCTCCGTGCTTCAATATTTTGAACAGCCTCGTGGACAGTTGCTGTGTATGTGGCGTTTTTCCCTGCACTGAATGTGTTGAAGGAGCTGACTCACGTGTGTTGGATTATTTAACATACATAGCCTCTTTCATAAAAACTGAAATGTTAATATAATTACAACATTGTCTGAAAAGGGGACGAGTCCAGATAAATACGGCTAATAGGCAATAGCCATCCACAAAAAATGGGGAGGGAGTGTTGTGAGAACACGTGTTTCCATGATTCACAAAAAAAAATCTCGAGGTACATTTGCTATCAAAAAGTATCCGTTACATCTTCTGGACTGCAACTACGATACAGGAAGGGGTGTGATTGGAAACTGGTTAAGAGTTGTTTGAAGGTAAACTCTTAATCGCGTATGTTTCAATTTATTAAGAAGCCTTAATAGCTCAGATGGCAAGTTGTTGTTGTGGTCTTCAGTCCGCAGACTGGTTTGATGAAGCTCTCCACGCTACCCTGTCCTGTACACGTCTCTTCATCTAAGAATAAGTTCGGCAACCTAGATCCTTTTCGTTCTGCTTACTATATTCGTCCCTCGGTCTTCCTCTACGATTTTTATCCCACACACTACTTTTTAATGCTAAGTTGGCGATTCCTTGATGTCTCAGAATGTGTCCCACCAATCTATTCCTTCTTTTAGCATATACCAGAAATTCCTTTTCTCTCCAATTCGGTTAAGCATCTCATTAGTGACGTGATCTATCCATCTAATTCTCATCGTTCGTCTGTAGCTAAAAAATTCAAATGTTCAAATGTTTGTATAGTCTATGGGACTTAACTACGGGGTCATCAGTCCCTAAATTTACAAACTACGTAAGAACTACTTACGAACTAGGACGGCACAAATATCCATGCCCGAGGGGGGATTCGAACCCCCGACCGTAGTGGCCGTGCAGACCGTGACTGGAACGCCTTCGTCCCCTCGGCCACCGCGGCCAGCTCGTCTGTAGTACCACATTTCAAAAGCTACTATCATCTTTTTGTCTGAACTGCTTATCGTCAACTTTTCACTCCCATACAATGCTACACTACAGAAAAATGCTTTCAAAACGAACTTACTAACATTTAAATTAATATTGAATGTCAACAAATTTCGCTTCTTCATAAACGCATTTCTTTGTATTCTGGACACCATCAGCTCAGATGGCATACAGTATAAAAAATCTGAATAACAGAATTAATATGAAATACTACACATTACACGTTCAAATAACTTACCCACTGGAAACAATCAACCTTACAACAATTGAGAACAAAATAATGCCTAATACAAAAGGACAGTGTTTCAGTAATTCAGACCATGTGAATGCATTCATCGTTACAACCAGAATGCAAACTCCTCTTAACACAGCTCTAAAAAAGCGAATATGTCCGGATCAGAGTCAGAAACATAAAATCAGAAAAGTATGGCATATTCGTGCACAACTAAAGTAGCAAGATTCGTGAGATAGTGTCATATAATATGGCAAATTCAAAAAGTGATACAACTTGCATATATCGAGCCGTGCAATGTGACACAACAAGCCAATGAAGTTTCGGATGCGTGCCTCCCTCCTCAGGGATACTTCCGATTATATATCTGACCGCGTCTCCCCGCCGCACTCCGCAAATCCGCGCTAAGAGCTCACCGCTCTGGGAAATTAGAGTTAAATAGTAGGAAAGCGCGAATATTTTAGAAGCTGCCACATTAGTCAACAAACTAGTTCTCCACATTTACATGTATGACTCCAATCAGGACATATTCTGCTTTTGTTTTCCTGCGATAGAAATGTTCTCAGTTCTAATTCCCATTTTTCTTTTCCCATAGTTTCTAAGTTGCTACAGACGACATGGGTTGTGACTTAGAAGGTCTTGCAAGTATCTTCACGTAAACTTAAAGAAACGCCGTTTCTATTACCATTTCACTCTGCTTACTTAAAAATTTACTGCAGTTAACGTATAAACAACGAAACAGTAATATGGACCCTGTGGTTTATGTTAAAGTGTAATTAAATTAGATTGGGTTGTAATCAATTACATTTTCCTAGAGGTCAGAAAATATTTTACTGCCACACATACACATTGTTGTGATCCCAGAAAGCATATTGTTACAACTTGGAACTATTCAACCGTCAGGCACCATACGACTGCGTTCTGTATGGAGCTAAATGTCGCAGTGACATTCGGTACTCATTCGGAAGAAAGGTTTTAGGTTACTTGTAACACTAAACAATAACATCAACAGCAGTTATCTACATCTACATGGGATACTCTGCAAATCACATTTAAGTGCCTGGCAGAGGGTTCATCGAACCACAATTATACTATTTATCTCCCATTCCATTCTCGAATAGCGCGCGGGAAGAAAGAACACCTGAATCTTTCTGTTCGAGCTCTGATTTCTCTTATTTTATTCTGATGATCATTTCTACCTATGTAAGTGGGAGTCAACAATATATTTTCGCATTCGGAGGAGAATGTTGGCGATTGGAGTTTCGCAAGTAACCCACGCCTCAGCGATAAACGCCGTTGTTCTAATGATTCCCATCCCAGATCCTGTATCATTTCCGTAACGCTGTCTCCCCTGTATCGTGACAATACAAAACGAGCTGCCCTTCTTTGGACTCTCTCGATGTCCTCCGTCATGCCCACCTGATAAGGATCCCACACTGGGCTGCAATACTCCAAAAATGGACGGACAAGCGCAGTGTATGCAGTTTCTTTAGTAGTTCTGTTGCATCTTTTAAGGATTCTGCCAATAAAACGCAGTCTCTGGTTCGCCTTTCCCACGATATTATCTACGTGTTCTTTCCAGTTTAAGTCTGAAGTAATAGTGATTCCTAGGTATTTTGTGGAGTTTACGGCCTTCACATTTGATTGATTTATGTTGTAAACAAAGTTTAACGGATTTCTTTTCGTACTCATGTGGACGACTTCACACTTCTCATTATTTAGAGTAGTGATGGGAACAATCGGATGAAAACAATCGATTCATTCGGTTGTTGGAAAAAAATCGATCATTCGGTTGTAGTTTCTCGTATCGGTTGAATTATTCATTCGTTCTTCTGAGTGAAACCAGTCGGTGGGACCAACCGAATGAAACAACCGATTCAGTCGGTTGGACTATTCATTCGTTCTCCTGAGTGAAACCAGTCGGTGGGACCAACCGAATGAAACAACCGATTCAGTCGATTGGACTATTCATTTGTTCTTTTGAGTTAAACCAGTCGGTGGTATCAACCGAATGAAAAAATCGACGCAGTCGGTTGGACCACTCATTCCTTTTCTTTTGAGTTAAATCAGTCGATGGGGCCAACCGAATGAAAAAACTGACACAGTACGTTGGCATTTTCATTAGTTCTTTTGAGTGAAACCAGTCAGTGGGAGCAACCGAATGAAAGAGTCAGTCGGTCATAGTTTTACTTTATTTTTTATTTATTTTTTTTTTTTCGAATGAAAGTAGTCTGTGGGAACAACCGAATGAAAACATGCGACACTTTTGCAGTTTTGTACATTGACTGAATTATCATTCTTTCTTTTAAAGTGAAAAGAGGCAGTACGTTTTTCGCGGGGAGCGGATACAAGTGAGGGGGTGCTGCCTCGCTTGCGTTTTCACTGCTGACAGCGCCAGCAGGCGCGCGCCAAACTCCACACAACAGTGTCTGGCGGCGTCGCAGGGCGTGCCATCGCCGATTTTTGTCGGTTTCTTACTGTCTCAATAAAGAAGCGTCGAAACTACAGGGTGTTCCAAAATGATCGCTACAAGTTTAATCTCGCATACTGTATCTCCGAAGTGGGAACAGGTAGAAACGTGCGTTTTGCGGCTTATTGTTCATACATATCTAAGGTACTAGTAGGACAGAGTTAAGTATTTTAACTTTGAGCATATTTTCTAGATCCAAATTCGAAGATCACTAAAACATTAGATATTGTAAAAAAAAGTTTATTAAAGTATTTTGTATAAAAATGTTTCTTATAAAAATATTTTTGTTAATTCCATCTAATTTGAAGGAGTACGAGAAGACATACAACATTTATCAGTGCTGTAAATTTCCTTCAGCGCGTCTGTATTCGTCAACGGTGTATGAAAACATTCATCTCAAGTTTCATAACTATTCACTCTTGTCACAGATATTTCTGTGATTATTGGTGAAACGGTGTGGAGGTTTATTCCATCCCTGCGCCATGTACCATACAAAATCTTAGATGCCACTTGTTTTGAAAGTCAAGTGTGCTAAATTTCATCAGGATCGGAATAAACTCTATATTGGCGTCGAATTCTGGAATACCTACTCTCATGCATCGAACTAAAGTAGATGTAGACGGTGACCATTGTCTTTCTTTGAAGGTGAACAGTGAAATATATCATTAAAATTCGAATA
Organism: Locusta migratoria; assembly: GCA_026315105.1. Taxonomy (NCBI): domain Eukaryota; kingdom Metazoa; phylum Arthropoda; class Insecta; order Orthoptera; family Acrididae; genus Locusta; species Locusta migratoria. Next base: position 809,277,756 of record CM048744.1, on the reverse strand, counting down.
CAAACGGAATTTGTTGAAGTTAGTAGGTAAAGTAACCTCCGCCATGCACCTACGAAATTTATTGTACACAGTTACCTTCGCCTTGTTTTAAAGGTCTAGTGTGCAAAATTTCATCAAGATCGCAGCCAAATTGTGGTTTTTGTCGAAGTTAGTATGTAAAGCACCCTCCGCCATGCACCGAATTAAATTTGATGCAGGGAGTGACGTTTCTCTTGCTTTGAAGGTCAAGTGTGCAAAATTTCATCAAGATTGGAACAAAACTGCAGATTTGCATGCAATAGAAACAGACATACGGACACACTGCTATATTCTTAAAATTTGTCTTTAAAATGTTTCATGCTGAATCACGGTTCATTTATACCCGAAAAGGCTGAAGGAGTATGCAAATAAAGTCACACAAAGTCGCTGAATTAATAAAAACATCCATATAACTGCAGAAACCGACAAAGACTTTTTCCAGTCGGTTGTATCGCATCAAGTGAAACCACTCAATGCCGAGAACATTCATATAAAGGACAGAGACTTGTTTCATTTGGTGCTCCCGCATCGACTGAAACCACTCAAACCCACTGAATGAGTGAAAACATTCATATAGCGGCTGCAACCGACAGAGACTGGTTTCATTCGATTGTTTCGCATCGACTGAAACCACTCAAACCCCACCAGTGAGTGAAAACATTCAAACAGCCACAGAGACTATTTTCATTCGGTTGTTTCATTCGACTGAAAAAACCGACTGAACGAAAAAACAACCGATTGACCAATCGGTTGTTAAAAACAGTCGGTTGTCCCATCACTAATTTAGAGTCAATTGCCAATTTTTACACCATACTGATATCTTATTCAGATCGTTCTGCAGTTGGTGTTGATCTTCAGATGATTTTACTAGACGGTAAATGACGGCGTCATCTGCTACTTAGATTTTCCCCTAAATCGTTTATGTAAATAAGGAATAGCAGAGGACCAATAACACTACCTTGTGGAACGCCCGATATCACCTCTGTTTTAGTCGATGCCTTACCATCGATTACCACGAACTGTGTCCTCTCTGACAAGAAATCCCCTATCCAATTGCAAATTTGGGGCGATATACCATAACCACGCAATTTGATTAAAAGCCGTTTGTGAGGTACGGTGTCAAAAGCTTTCTGGAAATCAAGAAATACGGAATCGATTTGCGAACCTTTGTCGATAGCACCCATCACTTCGTGTGAATATAGAGCTAGTTGTGTTTCGCATGAACGATATTTTCTAAATCCGTGTTGACCTTGGGTCAATAGATCGTTCTGTTCGAGATAATTCATAATATTTGAATACAGGATATGTTCCAAAACCCTGCTGCAAATTGACGTCAATGAAATAGGCCGGTAGTTTAGTGGGTTACTCCTACTGCCTTTCTTGAATATAGGTGTGACCTGTGCAACTTTCCAATCTTTTGGTACAGATCCTTCTATGAGAGAGCGGTTGTATATGACTGTTAAGTAAGGAGCTATCGCTTCAGCATAATCAGATAGAAATCTAATGGGTATACAATCCGGACCAGAAGACTTGTTCTTATTAAGTGATTTTAGTTGCTGCACTACTCCGATGATATCTACTTCTATGTTATTCATTACGGCATCTGTTCGTAATTCGAAATCTGGAATATTGGTTTCGTCTTCTTTAGTGAATGAGTTTCTAAAAGCTAAGTTTAGTAACTCTGCTTTAGTAGCGCTGTCATCGGCAGGATCGCCATTACTATCACGTAGTGAAGGTATTGTTTGTGACTTTCCCCGAGTATATTTAACATATGACCAAAATCTCTTTGGGTTTTTAGTCAAATTACGAGAAAGAGTTTCGTTGTGATAAATGTTGTAGGCATCTCGCATTGAAATCCTCGCTAAATTTCGAGTTTCTGAGTACAATCGCAAATCCTGGGGATTTCGTGTTCGTTTAAATTTAGTATGCCTTTTCCTTTGCTTTTGCAACAGTGTCCTGACCTGTTTTGTGTACCAAGGGGGATCGCCTCCTTCTTTTATTAATTTATTAGGTATAAAACTTTCAATTGCTGTCGATACCACTTCTTTGAATTTGAGCCACATCTGGTCTACACCTACGTTTAGTGTTAGAAACGAGTGGAAGCTGTCTTTCAAGAAGCAATGTATTTTGTTTCTATCTGCTTTCCTGAACAAATATACTTTGCGTTTATTTTTGGTAACTTTGGGACTTTCGATATTCAATTTCGCTACTACAGCTCTGTGTTCACTAATACCTGTATCCGTTTTGATGCTCATTATGAGCTCAGGATTATTTGTATATTCTTACGCTCGATAGAAGAAGATAGTACTGAGGTTTTTTATTCATATTACTATTATTCAAAGAGAATTTCATAATCTATATCTAAAAAAAAGGAGCTAGAATGAGGATAGCGTACGTTTCTCAAGCCCAAATTATGAATTAGTTGTTACTCAATGGGTAGCTGAAGATGACGATATACGCCTAGGTATAAGTTCTGCTTTGTTTCTCTGACAGTCATGCAAAAATTTCGATGAAAAATCAAGTAGTGGCGGCGGTGGTGGTGGTGAAGAAGAGGAAGAAGAAGAAGAAGATCTAGATAATGATATCTCAGCACAAATAATCTGTGAAAGTGCTAATGTATATATTGCTCCAAATGATACGCCCCCGGTGCAAAATGAAACACTTGCTCACAATTTGGTAAAATTTATACTAGGACCACCTAGGCGTACAATCACTTACATCCTAAATAGATGCTTGGGATTTATTTATTCCTCTAGCCAATATGGCTGAAAATGTAAGGTGCTCAAATCTATAGGCGCAAAAGAGTATGTGTGACATTAAAAAATCTGGAATGAATGCCACGGAATGTTACAACAGCAACAGCACAGTTCGTTGCCAGAAGAGGTGTTCACTGTGTCCTGCTTCAAAGGACAGAAAGATAGTGTGCAGTAAGTGTGTGTCAGGACAACAGCAGTCCGGTGAACAACAACTGAAAAACTGTTGTGGTGTTCCTGTACGTAATGATTCATTCTTTGTCAGCACTAAGATCACCAATCTGTTAACACTTCATGAAAAATAATACTGTGGCTTATGTTTCAGTTTTCTATTAAATTCATTCAGGATTAAAATTACACTTTTAAACTAAATAAAACTTTTAAAATAGTCACACTTTTCTTATATTATAATCACAAACCTTCAACTAAAATATTCAGGCATGCAAATAACCCTAAAATACTTCTTTTCATTTAAATTCTCATATTTCACATAACGGGTCCAGTGGAAACACGGTATGTAAATGTGCAAAAAATATAGGTCATTCATAGAAGGGTTAAGTAATTTGTAAATATAGTGATTGATGACCATGCTAGACTTTAATTACATGACATCTCGACAACGGAGCTTCTAGAAAGAAACAACATTGAGTAACAGCAATGGAAACAGGTGTTCGGGAACTACATAAGCCAACACTCAGAAAATTTCCACGAAGGCGTGTTATAATAATGGGCTTAGACGACTTATGGTAGGCAGATCTCGTATATATGAGAAAGTATTCACGTGTCAATAGGAATTCAGGTACGTTCTAATGGCGCATTGGGGCGCCGCGCTGCAGTACGGGCGGGGCATGGGTGTTTGTGTTGTCCTTACGTTAGTTTACCTTAGTTTAAGTAGTTTGTAAGCTACGGAATAATAACCCAACAGCTGAGTTCGATAGATTTACAAATATTTGAATTTAACGTTGTAATGGTTATGGATACATATTACAAATTTGCCTGGGGCTTGCCAGTGAAGGAAAAAACAGAAAAGGAAGTTGCACGTATGTTTGAGCAACTACTAGTAACAGGTACTAATCGGTGTCCGGACAATCTACAAACCGATCACGATAGTGATTTTTACAATGCACATTTCGCGACAATAATGGCGCGACGCCGGCCGCGGTGGCCGAGGGGACTACGGCGCGTCAGTCACGGTCTGCATGGCCATTACGGTCGGGGGTTCGAATCCCCCCTCGGGCAGGGAATTTGTGCCGTCCTTAGTGTAAGCTAGTTCATAAGTAGTTTGTAAGTTCAGGGACCGATGACCCCCTAGTTAAGTCCCATAAGCTATACAAACATTTGAACATTTGAATGGCGCGATACGGGGTTAATCATTATTCAACATTCTACCAGATGAAAGCTTGTATTGTGGAGCGATTGAGCGACACTATTAAACAACGTATGTGGGTTGAATTTAACTTCCGTGGACTGATATTGTACCGAAAATAATTGATCAATGTAATCGAACTAAGCATCGTACTATAACAATGCGTCCCTTCGATGTCAAAGACGACAGCCTTCTAAATACCGTTTACAATCAAATACACATGACTGATTCACGTGCCGGCCGCGGTGGCCGAGGAGACTGAGGCGCTCCAGTCACGGTCTGCACGGCCACTACGGTCAGGGGTTCGAATCCCCCCTCGGGCATGGATATTTGTGCCGTCTTTAGTATAAGGTAGGTGATAAGTAGTTTTTAAGTTTAGGGACTGATAACCCCGTAGTTAAGTCCCATAAGCTTAACAAACATTTGAACATTTTTCTGATTCACGCAAACAGAAATTCAAAAAAGGCGATGATGTACGAATTTTGAAATATAAGACTGTTTGAGAAATCGTGTTTACCGAACTGGTCAACGGAGATATTTACAGTTTCCAAAGTTCGACGAACGAATCCTAGAACCTATACTCTGAAAAGCAGCGATGACAAGTCATTTCAGGGGCTTTCTATATGCAAAAACTACAGAAAACTTCTGAACCGAGAGTGTGTGAAACGTAACAGTTTTTCATCGAAGCACAACAGCTGGGTTAGTGCAGATAAACTTATATATAATAGAGCATGCAGGTCTCAAACAAGGCAGTAGACTGCTATACTTGTTCGGAAACACGTCACATTGGAACTGAACATCATATAATCATTGCGCCCCTTGTTGAGAAGACAATGTGTGGAAAACTTAATCACGGAGCCGGGATGTCCTACAAACGCGCTACGAAGGGCATTCTAAGCAATAATAAGAAGAAAGCAATAAGGAAACATTGTAATCCCGTGCTAGTAGCTTCCGCTAAAGGAGTCATGCAAAGAAAGAGGAGGGGGAGAAAAAGAGTGTCACGGCTCTCAGAATAATGACAATACCCAAGGTTTCTGGTAGTATGCTCCCCTTTCTAATCCCAATATTGGCAGGGCTATCGGTCGCAGGAAAATTGTCAGGAGGCGCAGCGGCAATACCGCAAGCCGTGATAATCGAAAAAAATGCAGAGAGACAGTTTCAAGAAGCTCGGAGACTTAATGTGACAGTGGAGGCTATCGATATTGGCAAGGGAATGCATTTAAGACAATACAAAAATGGACTCTTATTACTCATAGAGGAGGAAAAATATTAGGAGCAATATTGCCTGACAGAACTTTGACGAAAATAGATATACTTAAACCAGTTACGAAATTGAAATTTTCGAATTTCCCCAGTTTATTTATGAGAGATACATTACCCCATAAAATGTGGTCGGGCAGGGAGATTGGAATCGTTAATCTAGACGAATAAAGTGGTCATGGTATGCATTAGGCCTACGTGAAAATAAATAATATTATAATTTATTTCAATGGTTTCGATGATCTAAAACCACCTGATAAATTATAATTTTTTATGGAAGATCGTGATGTGTGCTACAGTTTTAATTGCTTCCAGTATTTCAACACTTACATCTGCGGTCTTCTGTGCTTAATGGTTAGTGTGGAGCATACCATGAGGTGGAAGCCAGCCACAGCGGTGTTTTAAACGCGAGGCCACAGTACATAGCTGGGTGGTATCGTCAGCGGAGTGGAATCTGCGTGAGTAGCACTCCACAGCGGTGACGAGAGACAGCCAGCCAGCAAACGTGTAGAAGGAAGAAAAGAATAAAAAAAATACTCGATTCATATAAAGTAAACAACCAAAAGTGTGTGTGAGTCGTTGTTCATCCACTACATGTAACGTGATATAGGAGGCGCGTCCAGAAAGTAAGTTCCGCTTCAAGTTATCTCCGCTACAGCGCTGCGATTGCAGTTCCGCACATGCGCTGTAGATGATGTGTATCAAGGAGAAGAACGTGCGACATTTGGAGATCGCTGTCAGTTACGTACGCTTTGTTGTGCTTGTTTGAAATGTCGGCCTTGATTGAAAATCCCGCCGCCTGTGAAATCAGGTCGGTGATTCGGTTTCTGAATGCGAGGAAAGTGAAACCAAGTGAAATTTATCGGCAAATTTGCGATGTTTACGGACCAAATGCGATGAGTGATTCGATGGTAAGAAGATGAGTCCGACAGTTCAATGGCGGGCGTAGTGATGTGCACGATGAAGAACGAAGTGGGCGTCCACCTTTGGTTTCAGAAGAACTGGTTCACGCGATTGATGACAAGATACAGGAAATCCGTAGGTTTACAATTAGTGCTATCGCTATGGACTTCCCCCAATTTTCACGATCACTGATGCATGAAGACACAGGCGGCAGAGTTCTATGAAGAAGGTATATAAAACCTGGTGCCACGCTATGACAAATGCCTGCACAATTTCGGCAGTGATGTGGAGATGTTGTTTAAGAGTTTTAGAATTTTGTGCAATAAAAATTTCTTCTGTATCTTCTTCATTTTAAACGGAACTTACTTTCTGGACGCGCATCGTATATATACTGACTCGGAAAAGTCGAAATTCATCCGCTCTAAAAGCAAGCTATTTTCCGCCAATCTTCTAATCAGGAAGTGACTGGAGCATTGCGCTAGTGAATTTGGAAACATGCAGCAGCATTCCAAACATCACAGACCCCCCACAACAAGGTGCATTTAGGGAATGGTGGTATTATAGCAATTCCAACAGCATCCTACAACATTGACAATATTTTTTCAACAATAAAACGTTCAGTAAAAGTTATTGAGTTATGTGCTAACATCAACACATTTAAAACTGAAACAAGAACAGTTGAAAACACCACTGATTTTAGTCAGAACGAATCTATTGGCCCAATATTTGGTTTCACAGAAAACATATTTTGGAGAGAGAGAGAGAGAGAGAGAGAGAGAGAGAGAGAGAGAGAGAGAGAGAACAAAAAAACAAAACAAAAACAAAAAAGAGCTGGAAAGTTTTATGAATCAGATACTGTTGTAAATATTGAACCCGTTAGCACCATACGTGTGGAGTGTGATGTGGTAACAGATTCACATCGAAACAACAGACTCGTACATACTATTTACTAATTTTTCGCCAATGTTCCTGCGGGCCATGAAATAATCGAGACACCTAGTAATCCAGTATATCTTCCAGTGATTCTCCAGATATTGGACCACATTGAATGCTCAGTTGTAGGTCAGAATGATGTATTGGTGGATTTTAGCGATGATGAAAGTGTCATAAGACTGCATTTGAGAAAGGAAAAATAAATAAAATATTGAGTCCAAGCATAAGTGCGTCATTGGACAATGAGAAGGGGCAGATGAATGACGCGTGTTAGAAGAGTAAAATATGGTAATTAATCATAAAATATCGAAGCAAAAGTGCGATTGTACCAGTTTACAGGAGAAAGTCATTCAGTTACGGCAAGAGACTTTCTCCTCTCCATTGGCTTAAAACCGAGATGTATCACATCTAGACATAACAACACCATTTCAGATCAAGGACCGCGTTATTCGTCAGCAATACTTTTCTCAAAAATCATATGCCTCAACAACGTTTAACAACAGTGACGAATTAAGAATCTATATTCAAAATACACCACGTTACCCAGCAAAAGTGTTCTTCAGATGACGGGAATTCGTGAAAAAAATATGGCATCCCAGGCGTTTCATCACGCCTTATGAGAACCGCATTTGCCTTTCTAGACCAAGAAATTCACTTCGAACTCAATGGTGTGGAAATCGATAAAACGAGAAACGTCAGCATCACCTCAACGCTTAAAACGTACGCTTCAGCCCCGTCCACAGAGCTTAACAGTTTGAAAAACGCTGGGCGGTTATTAGATGATTTAACAAATAACACATTTAGTGCCTGCATACCAATAAAATTGAATAATAATGAATGCAAAACAGGAATTAATTCTAATACGAATTGCAAGAGATAATAATTCTTTCATAAGAATAGGCGAAGAACTGCCTGAGATCGTACCGCATAAAGTAGTGTGGAAAGGTCTCCATATAAGTGTATGTGATGAAGAATGGGTGAAATTATTACGAGTGTTAAATACTTCTATAATCGTACCATTAAGCTTCCTATCATAGGAGCTGAATGAGTTTCCTCTCCTCCCACCATCGTCACGTCACAGCTGGTCAATTGAAACATCCGTACAGATAGAGACGTCTAGATTCATTATCTTAGCTCTGCAGACAAATCGAAGAGGAACTTTGCAGAATGATTCCAGCGTATTTGATAATTGCAACTTAATCAATATAAAAGTATTCCTAAATTCGAATTTTCCATATGTAGATTTACAACTAGATTGGAAGAGAAACAGTAAGTCTTCTACACGATTATGTATGCCTGTTTTCGTTCAGATTATTAGGGACAATGACGTTGATGAAATGGACTGTATGTTGAACCCACAAAGGTTTATTGATCTTGCTCCCATCGCTGTGATAAATTGTGGTCACCAGAATGAACGTCTGAGAATGAGTCCTGTAGACATCTGAATTGAATTTGAGACATCTGATATTATACCAGGTTTTTTCAGCGGCCAGCGTACTGCTATTGCATGATCGACTTGTGAATGATTCTGCACTTACGGGAGTTGTACAACGTGCACTATGAATTTTGTTATATAATTAATGAAAAAATTAAATAAAAATTCTTTATGAATTGTAAAAATAAGTATTTTAATCATTACTATTCCCATCCAAAGTTCTGCTTACAGATTGGTCCTCATTGCTGGATTTTTTTCTTTCAGCGCTGGCATACTGCAGTAAGTATTTGGAATCGGTTCGATAATTTTTATTAATTCAGCGATTCGACGTTGAAAACAGACGTGATCAGCGCGGCCTGTCGCCGTATTAATCCATTGCGTGCCGAGCGACCGGAGCAAATCTAACTTCTCGCATTCGGTCCCCGCGAGTTGTTTCTGCATCAGAGGCATTGGTCTGTGGTGAGGCCATAGCGCACACAGCATAATCTGAATTTCCCATGTCATTGCTGAACTTTGAATACTCGGGAAAGGGAGTCGTTGCGCGGTCAGCCTGCGATGACTCCATTGCACGTAAAGCGTAATCAGAGTTTCTGATGTCACCGCTGAGCTTTAAATACTCTGGAAAAAAAAGTTACGTGCCGGCTGATGGTTGGGAGAACTGAGCGTCACTGGTTCCCACCACCTGTTTGTAACGCTATGCTTTCTCGGACGCGCTATTCGGTATAAATGAGAACAGCTGCACTGAGTCGTAGGTTTTCAGATGTCTGGTAGCATTTCGGATAATAACGTGCCCTCTGCTACTTCTCACGCCCCACAAATACACCACACTGCTCTGTGCTTGATCATTCCCTCACCGAGTGATATCTGGAGAGGCAAACTGAAGGGCAACAGCATTAAACGCCCTCGTAATGATGATGTGGAAACATCACCAAACACCATTGACAATGAGGAGATGGAATTTATCCGAAGTGAAGCTAACGACGAATTGCTGTTGGTTAGTCTCGCTAAAACTCGAGAACGGCTGAGCCGATTTGGCTAATTTTAGTCTTGATACATTCGTGTAAGTCCAGGAAAGGTTTAAACGGTGATAAAATATGGAAAAGTTGTCCGGAAAAGAGGAAAATCGGGAAAAACTGAAACAGCATTTTCCAGTGAGCTATCAATACCGTTCGTACAATTTCGATAAAATTTTGTACATTTCATGTTGAAAGCAAGAGGAAGGTTTGCATCAAATAAAAATTTAGAAAAGTCTCCCGGAAAGTAGGAAATTTTTTTTTCTATGAATAAAAATCAATAACCAATTGGTTGTAAGAGAATCACTTGAGTACGGCTTGACAGGACAAGGTTTGTATGAAATTATGAGGATACAGGTTTTAGCTTAGAAACCTCTTTGGTACGTTTTGGTCTAACAGTAGTTATCATTGGCATGCAGCGATAGCTGCTGGGCGACAATGTTTACGTTTGAATGTTTCTTGTTTGTTGGACGGTGTGCGCCTGTGCGGCAGTCTCCCGCCGACCGCAGAGCGAGGCAGTAGCATGTTGACAGTGCGACCATAACCCGCGTTTAGCTGTGGCTAAAGTTTTGCCCATCAGTCGTCTCGCATATGAGTTTCGGTTGGAGTTGCGTATTGAAATGTTTCAGTGTGGACTTGTAGACATTTATCGTAGTGGCACGCGGTTATTTAATCAGTATACTTAAAGAAAGAGTTATTAGCATTTGTCGTACCGTAATAAAGGAAGTTAACAAAGTTTATTGTTATGGATCAACCCAGTCATTGTCCGCATCCCATACAGTCCTGTCATTGGAACAATTATTAAATGATCAAGGATTTATTAAGCAGCAAATAGAATATAACGGCACCTTCGCCCATCGAGGACTAGGTGGACGCAGCTGTGATGTTATAAAATAAATTTTTTGGAAAATCTACCAGAAAGTTGGAAAATTTGAGAAAAACTGAATGTGCGTTTTTCATGCTTTTTTTTATTTAATTCAACTAGTTATAACTGAAAATTTATTATTATTATTATTGTGGCCTTAGAAAAGTTTTCAGTAAAAAAAAATATGGATAGTTAAAAAGAAAAGTCGCAAAATTCGAACGAAGTTCCTTCTTCAACGTGTTTCTAAATGTACCCAACACTATAAGTCGAGAACCGTTCATCCGATTGTGATAAGATTTTGATCCTTTGACTTTCATCGAAAGATGAACGTTCTTATGAACCAAAAATATGAGAAAGTTACCCGGAAAATTTAAAAATTCGTTAGAAACTTAGAGCTTTTTTCAGTGGGATATCAATATCATTCACCTCATTGCGATAAAATTTTGCACATTCGACGTTCAAAGCAAGAGGAAGGTTTGAGTGATGTAAAAGTTTGTAATAGTTGGCCAGAAAATAGGACAGGTACTTCTGTTCTGCTGTTCTAACCACTTTTTACAAAAGGGACAATCCATTTATGAAAGTTAATTATAACTTCTGAAAAATAGTAAAGAAGTCAAAGAGTAAATAGCTTTTCCAGAGAGGAATTGTTCGATATTTCGCTTTGTATGCTTCAAATCAAAAAATCTGAATTACACACTTTTTAAAGTATTTTATTCGGTACTTCAGCGCTCTAGCTATCTCCACACCAGATTTCATCACAATAGATTCTGTGTTTTATGTAATGATATATAGCCAAATCGGTTCAGCCGTTTTGGAGTTTTAGCGAGATTAACGAACAGCAATTCATTTTTATCTTTGACATATACGGGTTCAAATCGTGTAAAGCGAACTTTACTTTTTCATAGTATATTTCTAAAAGCACCCAACACAACAACCAAGTCATGTTTTAAATCTAAATTTTCCTCGAAATTTTTCCATATTTTATCACCGTTTAAACGTTCCCTGAATTTCCACGAATGTTACATGAACATTATCCTGGACATGTGTGCGTGCTTTGCCCATACTTTCCGCCCACGATACTTACACTATCTGATAATCTATATCTATCTATATCTATATATAAAAGGCTTGTGTGTGTACGTGCTGACAGACTTTTCTCCATAACCACATACTGCCACCCACTCGTGGTTGTGATGGTAGACACTCCTTGGTCTAATGATGTTAGTAAGGGAGTTTGGTCGCGGTGCGTGGCAGTTGGTGAGTGTGACGAGCAAAAATTCGCAAAATATGCAATAAATACTCTTAGGAAAAGCTATATACTCTGTGACTTACGAACTTAACGGTACGAGTCAAAATCTGTTTATTCTTTCAATCGTCAGACAATGCGGTCCTTTCAGACTTTAATAACGACGAGGAATATCAAATACACAATTTTTTTAAATAGATGACATGTTTCCGTCAACCACACATTACCGACTTTGAACAGAGACAAAACAAAGATAAAATTCCAGATAGACTCAAAGATAAAAATACTCGTGGAACATTGATCATTGTCGTGGAAGCGTGGTGGAAACACGGACATACATTAATGAATGTCTCTTAGGCCATATATATTGATATGCCTGTGCCAGTAGGCTCACTGGTCTGTGCTAATCACTGATCTGATACATATAGCCGCGACACTCTCAGCTGTGAAAGGTGTTATCGTTTGACAGCTGGGTCAAGAAAAACTATGCGACGTAGTCCTACTCATATCCCGGCGGCCTCCTGTGATAATGTTGGCAACAGATGTTGAATAACGAGAATCATGTGACATCGTCATAAGCCAATCGTGTGACACGCAAATATTTGGCGTGAAATCAAGCATGCAGCAAGAACAGCAGTATTTATATACACTCTATGTGGTTCGGTCCTCTTTGCAACGATTTTATATCGTGTTATTGATGTTGCCGACATAAAAACACGTGGCCGCCAGGATAGAAAGTAAAATTTTACCGAATGAGATACATTCGTTGTTGTCACGTCTCATTATGACCAGGACTTTCACGCGAAACTCTTTTGTATTGAGTCTCATGATTCACACAGTCTTACTATTCATTCCAAATTCCTATTCAAGAGGATATTTGTGAAAACTGTTACAAATCAATATTCGCACTTGTTCAATATCGTTTTCAGAAATGTAATTTGCCAGCCGCTTTCGGCGCTGCTGGTGCAATGTGTAACTTTATGAACACAACCTAACATTGAATTTACATTGTTCCGAAGTACGGGCTTAAATTAATTTCACTCTTAGTATGAAAACCTTTGTGAACATTCATCGTTTCCGACAATGACTTCTACTTCAATTTGACATCTTGGTTAGGATAACTGAGTTTATTGACAGAGAGATCCAAAAACGATTTTTTTTTCTGATTTATGTCCGGAACCCAAAGAACCATGATATACACAGGACCTTCTTTAACAACCGTTGCGAAGCACGGGCATATAAGCTAGTGGCTTTATAAAGCTACTGGGTCTAAAATACATATGTTTCATATTAATATGGTTTATATTAACAGGTAAGTGATACAAAGTTCATCTAATATATATATATATATATATATATATATATATATATATATATATATATATATATATATATATATAGTGTGTGTGTGTATGATAATTTTATTCATCTTCTTTCTTTCACATCTTCACGCTTGCAATGGTACTTTTTTCTCTTGTAGTTAGTGAGCAAACCTTAAATACTTTATGAAAAAGTTTGAATCCTTCAACTTCACCACCAGAAATGTCCCTCATTTCAACTCAGAGCTTCTGGGGCGTCTCATCAATCGTTGAGGAGCAGATACGTACGTAGCAACTACCCTTCTCCTCTTTCATTAACATATAGTGCTCCTTTATTATTATTAATGTTAAGTTATTTGTAGGTGCACTTGATCGACGATCTTGCTATGAAGCATGAGTTAGAGGAGAGGATAAAACAGTACCTAGGAAAACAATGTGATGATGAATAGCTGAATTGCATTCTTCTATCAGAGGGTAAGTAATTGCAACCGTCCACTGGAAGAGAAGAATAAATTATCATGTGTATATAAAGGAAAAAGAACTAATATTGAAATTTACTTATCAGTTGCACTCCTTTTGTCTGTCCAGAAGTACCACAACCCCCACGATCGGCGCCATTGCTGATGCAAGATTTAGAACGTGACTTGGATGCAGCAATTAACCGAAATGCACTGCAGAGACATGACAGTGATGATGATGTTGACATCTGGCAGAAATCGCTTCTTCAGCTTTTAGGGATGTAATAGAGCGAATGAAAGATTTTCATGAATATGTACATACATAAAACCAAAAACCAATCAATTTTGCAGAAAAACTGGAGCCTCTACAATCGGCGCTTCTGGGTCTGGGGCATTCTCGCCAGGCTGCAACCGACTCGCCACAGCCAGGACGATCACGCTGAACACCCGCAGGTCTAGGTCATTCCCGCCAGGAAGCACCAGACTCACCACAACCAGGGCCATCGACCTAGCGTTCTAAACTCGACCATCATTCTCTCAGCAACACGGTAGGCCTAGCATCCGCAACCCTACTTCTACACACCAACATAATGAGGAGCACTAGTTGAAGCAGCCAGCATTGCTCTGTAATCGCTGGCGCTTTCGGGGACAGGATCTAGCAATCTCGCATTTATAAGACCAATACGGAATATCGGGATCCTGCTACATTTCTGAATGCCTGTCAAGTAGTTTTCGAAAGGGAGCTCCCCGAAATCGTCATTGACCTGCGGTATCCCTCCATTAAAAGGCAAGGCAGTTCTTCACTGTGAGCTGACGTTTCTCCCAAATGAAGTCATCGATGTTGAAGAAAAGACCATCGTTAAAATTTGAGACAAGAATGGTGATGTGTCCCTGGGTGTTTCAATTCCAGAGGGGTTCGATACATTTGCTAGGAAGTCATACTCGGCCATTTTTCAGATATGCAGGAAGCAGGATCGGGTAACGCATTAAGTCAAGTACTCCACCTCGATGTCTACTCACATGTTTATGATGCAGTAAATGGGGAGGGGTCGAGTTTCATCCCTGAAGACATTACTGCAAAACAGGCGTGTATAAAGGTCCAAAATACCGCTGAGGGAGATGAATTCCGTTTTGCTTGGTCTCTCCTGGCTTGTAATAGGAACTACCCTTCAAATGCTTGTGATCCAGCCACATACAAAACAAGCAATGTCTGCGAACATTACAACTTGAAAAGACGAAAATGTACAAATGTTTGTCAAGCTTAAGGGATTAAACTGCAGGGTCATCAGTCCCTAAACTTACAAACTACTTATGAACTATCTTATAATAAATACGGCACAAACATCCATGACCGAGAGAGGATTCGAATCCCCGACGGGGAACAGCCTCGCGCATCGTAGCATAGCGCCTCAATGCGCTCGGCCACTCCGCCGCCGCCTTGAAACATGGCCGTCTGCCGTCTTCCATAGGTTCTTTTAAATTTTTAATTTATTTAAGATCGCTAGATGGGCCTTTTATTGAACAATTACTCCACTCCTTTGGAGGCATGAGGAATACCTTTAATTTCATATTTTTAAATGTTATTTCCATTAATACTATGTTAAAGTTACTTCTATTTTTATTATGTTTATGAATTGTTGTTGTGTGTGTGCCAGCCGCGGTGGTCGAGGGGACTGAGGCGCTTCAGTCACGGTCTGCACGGTCACTGCGGTCGCGGGTTCGAATCCCCCCCCTCGGGCATGGATATTTGTGCCGTCCTTAGGATAAGCTAGTTGATAAGTAGTTTGTAAGTTTAGGGACTGATAACCCCGTAGTTTAGTCCCATAAGCAAAAAAAAAAAAAAAAAAAAAAAAAAAAAAAAAAAAAAAAAAAAAATTGTTGTTGTGTTTATGAATGTGGCAACATGAACGCTTTGTCTTTTCTCTCTGTCTATATTGGTTTTGCTGATTCTTGTCCACACTTGTAGTTAGCGCTTGTAAATCTCTCCTAACCTTGTACAACCTCTTTTATTAGCTTCCTTATAAATTCTGCACATTTCTAAGGGTTACATGTCGTAGTTCTTATTTTATCTACTCCAATTAGGTAATTCTTTTCTATTTTCTGGTTTTTGGAGACTGTACTTCATCCGTCTGTGTAGACTCTTCCAATCACGAGTAGGTGCCTTTCATTTGTTTCTTTATTAAATTATATGCATTTCTAAGGGTTCCATGCCATAACTAATTTTCTTTATTTTTCGGGAATTGGAATTTTTGTATTTTTACTGGTTTTCAGGACCACGTGGCTCCGGACTCCGACTTCGTGTCTTAATAGCTTGTCTCTTGAGTTCTCTCTCCTGCTGACAAACCAGTGCCCAAATTGTGTGCTATTTGCTGGTAATTTCAAGTTTCCGTTTTGATTTCGCTGAAATGTATCCTATTTTTAACCACTCCACCTTCAGTGGAGTGCGCTCATGCAAGATACCAGCCATGTGCTGTGTATCTCCATTAGCTTGTTTGCTCATGGTCTAGTCTAGATGCAAATTAGTTTCACTATACTCTCGTACCATCTCAAAACGGAAAAGACATACCAGAGCCACCTGCGAAATTTATTTTACTGTATGTGTATGTAATCCATTCCGGGCTGCTGAAAGATTCAGCAGCCCGGAATGGATTACATACACACACACCGGCGGCGCGCGCTTTTGCTTCGTTTCAGCACGCTGATATGGTGAGTGTCGCTATTGCATTATGTGTGAAAGAGCGTGTGTTTGATAACTGTAAATCTTCCCCCAATAGTGTTTAGATCGGTGTACTTTAAAGTTAAATACAATGCTGGGCATCGTCTACGTAAGATAGGCGGATATGTGTAAACTATTTCAGTGGGATGCACTTTTAATTGTGTATTGAAACTGGTTCCCCCATTTCCTTGTTTTGTGCGGAATAAATAATTTAAATTCAGTGAAATTTTGCCTTCCCTATATATAGTAATCAATGAATACCTTCCCCTTTTTATTTAATATTGTTTTTCGCTAGTGCTGATAACATTTGTCAGATGCATTTTTTGTGCTATAAATGTTCTTTCAGCCAATTCTATGAAATGATTTTGCTTGTAATTGTAGGAATCACTGTTATCTACTACGTGTGTTGGCCACTTTTCTTTAGCTTCCCGCTGCTAAATTAATTTTACTTTAAATAAGTTCCCAGTTTGAGGCCAGGGAACAAGGTTTCGTAGTAGGAAGTTCATGTAGTTAACGTTTATCTGGCTTTTGCTACCAGAATTTACTAACACCAATCTTTTATCTGGCATTTGTTGCCAGGATTATTTAACATTGTACTTTTATCTGGCTTTTCCTGCCAGGATTAATTCACAGTGATCTTTTAAACTTTGAAGGCATAACATTCCCCATTGAAATTAAAGACATACCGAAATTTGAGAGGCAGAACCCTGATTACTCTGTGCATGTCTATCGCCTCAGAAAGATAAATTAATGCAAGCCAGGTGAAGGAGAATATGACGATGATGAAGAGCACACTGTGCAAGGGAATAAAAGACAAACATACTTTTCCAGAGAAGTTGGACGGCAATGTAAACATATAGAGTTGTTGCTATTTGTAAAGGGAGATAATCAACACTATGTTTGGATCAAAAACATGTTCCACTTACTTAGAGCCTGAGTTAGTAAACATGAACATAAGCAACATTTTTATCATAGATGTCTCAATTCCTTTACTAAGAGAGAGTTTCTAGAGAGACATATAATAGACTGCATGAGTCATGAAATGGTTCGTGATCTTAAAGTTTAAAAACGTCCACCACCAGGAACATTGTGCCTTTGTCATGTTCACTGACTTCTAGTGTTTACTAGTTCTGGTGGCACATTGTGGAGGTGATCCCTTTGCCTCTCACACCACCTTCACTGAACGACATGTACCATTTGTGGCAGCAAAGCAGGTCGTGTGCTCGTATGACTCCAGTCTGAATAAATTTGAATTGTATGTCGGGGATGCTCCTGTGAGATGGTTGCTCTCTGAGCTCGAAAAATGTGCACGGGAAGTTTATGTTTTATATATCATCAATATTCCCATGATCAACTCATAGGAGAGTGATGTCTTATACGAGCAAACAGTTGACTGTTATATTTGTGTACTGACTTGATCGGGAAGTGGAAACTCATCATAGGGACCATTGGCATGTAACATGTAGGTTCCACGGTGCAATGCATGTAATTTGCAGTATCAACTACCATGGCACAAACCCATCTACTTTCACAATTTGAGTATATATAATGCTCACTTTCTTGTTGAGCACTTCTGTTATTTCGGTTTGGAGAAGAATAAAGTGAAAGTCACACCTGGCAATACATCTCTTTCTCCAAGCTAACCACACTTTGCATTCTAGACTCATTGCGTTTCGTGCAGGCACCTCTTCAAAAACTTGCTGAGACAGAGTGTCGGGAAGATATGCATATCACCCAAGCAGCATATCGTTATAGGCCAATTTTCAGCTTGTAATGAAGAAGGGAGTCTTTTCTTATGACTAGATGGATTCGATGGAGAGACTGTGAGAACGCATTTTGCCCATCATGTCGATAACCAGTAGTAAACTTACAGGCACTGCCATAACGAATGCAGAGCACACGGGTAATGTTTGTCAGGAATTCAACATCTCTGATTTAGGTGAATATGCTAAATTGTGTATGAATACTAACATACGCTTGCTCACAAACATATTTGAGAAATTGTAGAGTGTATTCACGGACACATACACTCTTGACCCTACCTTTTATTTCACGGAACCAGGGCTTTCATGGGATGAAATGTTGGAAAGAACGCGTATCAACCTTGAATTGTTGACTGATGTTGGTACGCTGTTGTCTTTCGAACGCGGGATTTGTGGAGGACTTTTCCAGTGCGTGCATAGGTATGTGAAGGCAAATAAGCTATATACAAGAATATGATGACTCCCTATACAGATAAATTCTCATCGTCAAAAAAAAAAAAAAAAAAAAAAAAAAAAAAAAAAAAAAAAAAAAAAAAAACAGTGTTACTACAATTACAGTAAAAATGTATTTGTTTTTAATTTCTGTAAAAAAAAATTATATAGGTAAAAACAGTATTATAAAAATGTTGTTTAGTATTCCAGTCTTATAATGACTTTTATAGACATGTGTGAAGTAATTGCACCTGATCTCATGTATTTTATATGTGCTCATTTGTGCTATATGTGATTCATTTGTAACACTGGTGTTATATATAATGATTTAGCCTCATAATGGCTTGTACGGAGGTAGGCTCATGACACCAACATTCCAGTAGACTCTTAGAAAAAAATATTACTTGTTTTTATTTTTTATATAGGCATAAGTATGTAAACACAGATCAGTTCTCATCATTTGAACTGAAAGGGAATATGGTGGAAGGATACCAAGATGTTTTTCTGTTAATAATAACTTTTTAAAAAATATTATGCTTGACTTTTTCTTTCTTTAATGTTTGTACAACCCAATTATAGAATGAAATGTGGTGTAAAAGTGTTTGTGTAGCTAATAACATGTATTGTCAATTTAAAAACTTATAACCTTGTATTATACAGTGCAATACTGCTGATGTAAAAAAAAGAATTTATATTGCTTATACATGCATGCTGATGGGACAGTAATAAGTTTTTTTTTCTAAGAAAATAATAACTTACTCAATATTTAATATTTTTGTTTATAAAGATTATGAGTAATCTTTAATTATTATGCCATTGTTATTGTTTTGACTCCCGACTCCTTTCTTTGATTTCATTATTGTTATATGCTGAGTAGAGACAGAAAATAAGACAGTTCATTTTAAATTAATTTTTATTTAATCTGTATAGTACACACGCATTCATTTTGTTATTATTTACAGTAATGAGCAAATAATTCATTTCTGTAGGGCTGTAAATTCAGCTTCCACAGAGTTTCTAGTCATTGGGTTTTCTGCTGCATATTACGCTGTTCGGTGAATACATGCATTTATACACTGCTCTAGTTGCTTTCAGACAAATTGTGCTGACATAAATACCTAATGAAGTCATAGTATGCAGTCTTAATATAACGTCACCAGCGGCTTAGTCTGTCAGTTGCAATCAGTAAAGCATTGTACAGTCATTTATTTTCTCCACACTGGAATGATTCATATATACAGTTGATCCATCAACTTTTAATTCAAGCACTGCATCACTGTATTTGTCGATAATTGATTCCTCACCCTTTAATGAACTACATGTTAACAGTGGTGCCTGATGGATTGTATTCCCTCATCATCTCTCTCTGTACATACTCCATCATCGAACCATGTCACACATACTGCACTTTACTATGTAGTCTTAGGACATTCTCTATTTCAATAACCAAATGTTCAAATGTTTGTTAAGCTTATGGGACTTAACTACGGGGTCATCAGTCCCTAAACTTACAAACTACTTATGAACTACTTACGAACTAGGACGGCACAAATATCCATGCCCGAGGGGGGATTCGAACCCCCGGCCGTAGTGGCCGTGCTGACCGTGACTGGAGCGCCTCAGTCACCTCGGCCACCGCGGCCGGCTTTCAATAACCACTTCAAAAACTCTGTTAGGAGCTAGACCTATATTCACACGTTTTCATCCACATGCAGTCACACTGTAGGTGCTGGCAAACAATAGTATTCTGCTAGTGCTCACCTGAAGTTTAATTTGTGGCTGCTCGTGTGTTGGGTTGAGGTAGTTAAAGAACACCGGCTCATATAAATCAGGAAGAGCACATTCTGCTGACTGCTGTTGGGATACTGTAGGAAATTCTTGCGTCTGCTCATCAAACACTGGTTCATACTCTGAAACAACAATAGACAATATCTTAAGTATAATGAAACGAACATACACCAGAAAATATTCTTCTTAGCAGTATTGAGTGAAATTAAACTTACTTATATGTCTTCTTCTAGCTGCTGATTGCTGATGCTGCTGCTGCATGCAGCTCATCTTCAGCTCAAAGAAATAAAAACATTAATGTGCTAATAGCTGTCGGCACTCAACCATTGGTTGGGGAGGGGGCGATCTGGGGTGTGGAGGGGTGGGGGACTCTGATGTAAGCCTTCAATTTCCAAAAGACTGATTTCAGCAATTCCCAAAATGAACATGATAGAATGCACACTTGTGTAAAATACTGACATAAGGGCAATTCCCAGAATGCAGTTGTTACCGGATTCCCCAAATACTGACCTAAGGGCAATTCCCAGAATGCAGTTGTTACCGGATTCCCAGAATGAATGTGATGTATTTCCTGGAAGGATGATGTCAGCATTCCTGGAATGTCCTCTAGATAGGGGTCAAGGCCAACAACAACCGCCACAGTCCCCTACTACTGTCCTTATTGCACTGCGAAATTTACAAGACTCAGGTGTTACATAGTTTCTTACTTTCGCTCTTAAATAGGAAAGGCATTTTCAATGGAATCCTGAATTAGCCTTGTAGTGAAGAGAAAACTAAAAAAATTTGTCCTTCTTTCCTCAGCAAGTTAACAGTCGTGATATTATCTAGCCATCCTTTGTTACACTGGATTTCTTTTGCTATATTTTGAATAACTATTTGCTTGAAAATGTGTTTAGTTTCCTCAAGTGTCCATAAATGTTTATAATTGACATGAATAAGCTTCCTAAACTGCTTTGGACTACTAAATTTTGATGAATTGAAAATGTCAAACAAAATAATTCAGCTTTTATCAAAATGAGCTTCAGATTCGTGTTAAGGTTAGGAAATCGATCTATCCTCACTTTAGAAATCTCTGCCCAGCATCCTCCTGCCTTCAGACATACTTATTAGGAAGTATACTATGAGAAGCATATTATGAGAAGTATGCAGTGCTGTCCAAGCTTGATGTGTTCGCTAATAACACCTTGTGCAAACCTTTTTATGAAGACAGTAAGTCATAGTATTCCGTACAACCTAACTGTCACCTGCTCTGTGTCGCAACAGGGGCAGAAAATGTTTATAATGCGAGTTTAATAGAAAAGTTGGATGAAGCTATAGGACACGGAAACCAACAAACCGCAAAAATCGTGCAGAAATATAGTCATTCCATTCTGTGGAACTATATCATATGATTTGATGAGATTATTTGACAAGAAAGGTGCGGAATTACTTTAGGACCGACAAGAAACTAGAGAAGAGGCTGAAACATATGATTGACCAAAGTAGCCCTATTCGCGTTAGTATCCATAATTTATGATCCTTGAAAATGGATATAAAAGAGGCAAAATGAAGCTTACATTGTTCTATGAATCTTAGAAGAATCTTCTCGAGATCTTTCTGAAACTGTAGTATGAAGGCCATACCCTAGAGTCAGCATTTGTGGAAGCGTTTCCCTGACGGGTTCTGTCGTCGGTAAACTCTTTCAGGGGCAGCTCTCGAAGCGGAGCGGTTGGAGGATGGATAGGGTAATAAAAGCGACACGGTTGGGAGCACTGCGCGGGGATCGGACGAACGTCCGCCTTTCGTCGCTTTGAAGTGCACTACTGAGGAGCAGGCCCACCACACATGCTGCCAGAAAGACCCCACCTGCCTGCTTGCTTACCTTTTGATGTTGGCCACCCTGTCTCCTAATAACGGTGGTCACTGTAGTGAAAGGACGGCCCATCTGGTGAAGGTACTTTCTGGCCTTGCAAATCTGCGCCCCCGAGGTTTGTTTAGTACGGCTCTATAGATAGAAGGCTGAAGTCTGTTGATCCCACCCCACCTTTTCAGAAAACAGAAAATACGAGAAGAGTAGAAAGAGCCACGACGACAGGTCGCACGAGCACACTTTGGTACAGCAAATTGCATTTGCATCTATTCTAAGATGTCCGAAATTGTTCCTTTGAAAAGCAGCTTGCATCCCAAAATAGATTCCGTTACCATCAACCGTCTATTAACTACCTCGTTTTTTTTCTTTCTCTAGTTGGTGCGACATGTGGTGACACGCACGTAAATTATGCACCGACTGTAATCTTCGCCTTGATCGTAGCGTTCAACGTGCAGGCGAAGATTTTTTGATTTGTTCAGTAACGAGTAATGACTCCGAATTCAATTCTATCTGCCCTAAATATAGGTTGAGGTATAATAGAGGATGACGCACTTGAAACTGTTTTTCGGAATATTAGGAAAAATAAAAGTCGTATTAAAAAGTTGGAGTAAAAGTTGTTCACCTTCAAGAGGGATGCCCATTAACATCAAGTTCGTTCCCCCTGCACCACCCGTGGGGTGGGAGGGGGTAACATTGAAATCTTAAATAGAAACTCTTCTTTTAATTGCTGATTTCGACTCCCCAGGAAGAAATACGTAACTTCTTTGAATTTATTTATTTATTTATATTGTAAATAATGATAGATGGTTCATAAATCGGAAAAAATGAAAAGGAGTTGATAAATGTAATTTCTCAGATACACATCACATAAGGAAAGTCGATGTTTAGTTTTTGACATGTTTGATAACGCTGTCATATGACACCTGCCATAATCGAATGAGGTCTCAGTCCATGGTCAGATTGGATTTTGTACTTCAGTGATTCGTGAATAGTATATTTTCCTGTGTTAAAAATGTCGTTCCAATTGTTATTTTGAAAGATTATACTATACAAATAGTATTACAAAACGTCTAATTAAAGTTTTAAAAATTTTTAATTTCAAGATTATATGTTCAAGTGTTTGTTAAGCTTATGTGACTTAACTGCCGGGTCATCTGTCCCCAAACTTACAAAATACTTATGAAATACCTTATACTAAAGACAGCACAAACATCCATGATCGAGGGAGGGGGGGGGATTCGAACCCCCAACGGGGAACGGCCTCGCGCATCGGAACCTAGCTCCTCAATGCGCTGGGCCGCTCCGCCGCGGCTCAAGATTATATCACGTTATTAAAAACGCTCTGTTACTCGCTGAAGCTCCGCTGACGTAACATGTCATTGCGAAAAAGTAAGCTATAGATGTATTACAGTATGTCAACGAATGTTACCAGATTTCCCCATACTTTTTCTGTATACTGTTTAATTTTTGTGGTATAAAACGCATTTACAATTTATACATAAGAATGGAAGAGAATTTTGTGAAGGCAGATAGGGAAACCCTCCAAAATTTCGCAAAGAGAATACAATTTTAGAAAAGCTAAGGAGACAGTATAATTTTGTGCATGTGGAATATTGTAAGGATTTCGGTGAAACATTTTATTCGAAATCAAAGACATTTTTTTTTTTTTTTTTTTTTTTTTTTTAATTTACGTCAGGTTACATTTTTCTTTATTTTTCTGTGGTTGTAGTTTTATGCTTTCATACTCTTATATTTGATGACTGGTTGGTTTGCAAACGATAGACGTATCGTTGGTGGTTTTGTGACGATCTGACAACAGTTTGTACTCTCAACTTTTCAGAGTCTTGCTGTAGAAGTTTGGTTGCCGTTAACCTTACATTACTCCAATATTTGCCAAGATTCTTCCCTCTCACCCCGTTACGGAGAATGAAGTCCTTCAAATTCTAGGCTGCCTTCATGTTGCACAGCCACGTTACTGGTCTATTGCTATCTTCTCTGCTCCTGAAAAGTGTTAATTTCTCCTATTCTGCAGCTGAACTGGCTTAAGCTCAGAATCCCTATTTGATCTGTCTAATTCTTTTTCAGTAACACTTCTACTTTGGATACCGTCGATGCTTGGTTAATTTCACATACTCAGCTCAAAGCTGTTTATTCCGACAGACACAACCTACTATGGCTCTGTCTTCCTTTATGGGAACTGCACTTCTGTGTACACATTCCTCCGGTTCATTTAGCGGCTCGAATATATTTACTAACATGTCAATTCCCATTCTTATCCACAACAGTTTACCTGTAGCTTACGGTACTTTGTAAATGTAATTGATTCTTAATGACTATGAACACATTTTAGGTGGCTTACCTTGACCCAGAGATGATCCTTCAGCATTGTGGAACTATCAGTAGCTTTACCGAGATGGAAAACGTTTTAATTCTTAGGTTGCTTGCCTTATCCCAGGGACGATCCTTAAGCAGTGTGCAGCTATCGGTAACTTTACCCAGGTGGAAAATGTTTCATGTTTAGTTCTAGCTTGACGATGAAGTGAGAAATGCAACCCAACGATTGCGCTGTGTCTCTCACGCAAAAGAAATAAAACCTACAAATAAACCGGATAATGACAAGCCCCAACCTAAAAACAAAACATTACTGATTTCAGACAACGTACCGTCATTGCTTCTGAGTCGACTGGAAATTGCGACGGAGATAAATGCGTGACTTTTCGAGCAATTTACCGATGCCAGACGACAGTCATTGAGTGCCAGCGAAACAAATTTGAGTGATTGGGCGTTAGAGATTGCCAATGCGATAGGAGCTAAACAATTTACAGCTTGTCAAAGTTGGATTAGTCGCTTCAAAATATCACAGAAAATTGTGGCACGAAAAATAACAGAATTTGTATCGAGAAACAGTTCGGAAAATGAAGTGACTCAAATGGAAATTATAGAAGCTTTTCTTACGACTGCAAAAATGTCGCCAGTTTTAGTGAATTTTACGTTTACAATGCAGACCAGTCAGGTTTTCAAAAATAAATGCATGCGGAAAACATATTATTTCAATTGCGCAGTCCACGACTCCACTCACCCATTCATACACTTTAATGTCCATAATTAGTCTGGATGGTTCATTGCTGCCTAAACTATATGTGTGTCTTCAAGAACCAACTGGACGTTTTGAACCACGTGTGAAACAAACAATGTTCTACGCAGATCTTGTGGTAGACGCATCGAAGTCTGGAAAAATGGGAAATGATAACATTACACTTTTCATGCGTCATGCTTTCCTTCCGTTCTGCGAGAACAAACCTCCTTCTAGATTCGTGGTCAGCTCATAAAAGTTCTGATTCATTAAAAGCTGTATTTCGAGTTCACGCTGACAAAGAAGTGGAGATACTTCAGATTCCACCCGGCACGACGAACGTAATTCAAGCGTTAGACAGAGAATTTTTCCGCCAGTGGAAGGCATTTTACAGAAAACTAACAGAGAAAATTATTGTGTGCAAATCACTGCAGTTTCCTATCACCGTGACAATATTCTCAAGTTGCAATCAGTCGTACATTATCAGTTTTCCTCCCCACGGTTTCAAAATGTGATTAAATATGTGTGGCACGCCTCGAAATATAGGCCTGATTCATTCCTAACACCGCCCGAGTTTTGTCTACGGGCGTCTAACAACGTCTGTGATTGGCAGGGCTGTCATATGTCGTCTTCGCTTGTATGTTCGTGGTGCACAAAAAACCTATGTTTCGAACATTGTATCAATATTTCGCATTTTTACGGTAATTACAAGAAATAAAAGATTGACGTGTTGTAAACCGTATATGTATTTGTGTCTATTTTATAGCTATTTGGAAATAATGTTGTAGATAACATATCAGCTACATTTGTCAACGAATTTATTATTATCGTATTTATTAATTATCGTACGATCGCTTTCACTGGGCGAATCAGCTCTCACACTGCTGTGGCAGGAGAGCGGAGCGTAGCTAACGCCACCTTGTCCCTAGATGGCGTTGGTATAACGTAGCGAGAGACGTCAAAGTTGTACAACAGGCAGTTAGAAGCGCGGAAACCATGCGACAATAATGTCATACTTCATAAACGTTTTTACAGACTTCCAGGTCATGTCAACAGCTAACAGTCTGCATACAGACTTCCTTCAGTTTTACCTCACAGTGGTAAAAATAGCAACACAGGTTTCGACATGACAAGTCTGACCATTCCCTTGTAAGTACATAGCTCATTTTTCAACGAACTGAACTTTCGTTGCCGCGGCGAAGCGGCCGAGAGCATTGAGGCGCTATATTACGATGCGCGAGACCGTTCCCCGTCAGGGGTTCGAATCCCCTCTCGGGCATGGATGTTTGCGCTGTATTTAGTATAAGGTAGATCATAAGTAGTTTGTACGTTTAGAAACATTTGACCTTTCGCGGTTTTGTTTCACATCCATAATATATGCGAAATGTCCCACTCTCTCGAATCTCCTACATTCAACTTAAAAATACAGTTCTCAAAGCAACATTACCACTTCTGTCCAAAAGAAATTTTATCCTGGCATTCCGTTAATCACAACAAATATTTCGCTCACAATATAGACTTTAACAAATGTACACTGGAGAAGAAATCACTATTACACGTTCAAAGTACACTCAGCAATGCACGACACAGCAGTGGAAATTTGCTTTTGTGCTTCACGACTGCATTGGGTTTGATTTGCAGTCCGTAGTGCGAGTGGTTTAGAAGAAATAACGCAAACTAATGTCTCGCACGCTCACTGAAAAAAGTAAAGACTTATTGAACAAAAATATCTGGTACTATATCAAATACTACTACGACTTGTACTAAAAACTGAGGAGGCCAACCTCCCTTATCTTCTCTAATCAGCCATCATTCACAATAACTGCTACATACAGTAACCTACATCCTTTTGAATCTGCTTACTGTATTCGTCCCGTGGTTTCCCTCTACGATTTTTACTCCACACACATTCTTCTAATGCTAGGTTGATTCCTTGATACTTCAGAATGTGTCCCACTAACCTATCCCTTCTCGCAGTCACGATATGCCAGAAACTCTTCTCCCCCCCCCCAAAAAAAAAAAAAAAAAAAAAAAAAATCTTATTAGTCACGTGATGTGTCCATCTAACTTCGTCATTCGCCTGTAGCACCACATTTCGTAAGCTGCTATCATCCTTTTGTCCGAACTCCTTATCCTCCACGTTTCACTCACATACAATTCTACACTCCAGACATATGCTTACAGAAAGAACTTCCTAACATTTAAACTAATTTTGCTTCTTTAGAAACGCTTTTCCTCCCATAGCCATTTTGCATTTTCTATCTTCTTCACTTCGGCGATCATAAGTTTTCTTCCCACCCAAATATCAAAACTCATCTACTACTTTGATCGACTCATCACCTAATTTAATTCCTTCAGCATCGCCTCATTTTCTGACATTACCCATTACCGTCATTTTACTCAATGTTCATGTTATATCTTCCTTTCAAGACAATGTCCATTCCGTTTAATTGGTCTTTCAGGTTTTTTGCTGTCTCTAACAGAATTACTATGTCGTCAGGAAAATGCAAGATTTTTATTCCCTCTCCCTGAACTTTAATTCTTTCTCCAAATTTCTCTTTGCATTCCCTCACAGCTTGCTCATTGTACATATTGAATAACATTGGGGTAAGGCTACAGCCCTGTCTTACTCCCTTCCCAACCACTTCCGTCCCTTTCTAGCCCTTCGACTCTAATAACTGCTGTCTGGTTTTAGTACAATTGGATATAGCTCTTCGCTCCATATATTTTACTCCTGCTACCTTCAAAATCTGAAAAAGTGTGTTCCAGTCAACATTGTTAAACGCTTTCTCCAGATCCACAAATGCTAAAAACGTAGGTTTTTCCTTTCCTTAATTGATCTTCTAAGATAAGTCTTACTGTATTGTCTCGCGTGTTCCTACATTTCTTCTAAATCCAAATTGATCTTCCCCAAGGTCGGATTCTACCAGTTTTTCCATTCGTCCGTAAATAATTGCTGTCAGTATTTTTGCAACCATGACTTAATAAACTGATAGTTCTGTAATTGTCACATTCGTCTGCAATTGCTTTCTTAGGTACTGGAATCACTATATTCTTCTTGAAGTCTAAGGTTTTTCCCCTGTCTCATACATCTTGCATACCGGGTGGAACAATTTCTTCATGACTGGCTCTCCCAAAGATGATAGATGTTCAAACGGAACATCATCTACTCCAGGGGCCTATTTTCAACTCAAATCTTTTAGGGCTCCGTCAATTTTTTGTTATCTTTATATCTTTTATCAAGATACTTTCATAACAAAAATCATTTAAATCCCTTCACTAATCTCTAAGTTATCCCAATTTTCATATAACATACGCAAATTTTAGAAAAGTCGGAGAATGACAATTCTGTAGGTTTACTAGTAAGTGTAGATCGTATATCTTCTGAAATATGTGGCGTATAGTTATATAATTTTGTAACTGCATTCAGTGGCTTATATAAATACTGACTGAAAAGTGTGTTGCGAATAGAGGTACTAGTTAAGATGTAGGAAATTAAAAAGTCTTGATGCTGATGTTGGGCCGCATGAATAGTGAAAAATGCAGTAAAGAATAAAATTTTTCGTCAGTTTGTAGGACAGTGTCAGCAGAAAAAACATGTGACTTTAGACTTTCTCGACGTATCAGCTGCAAATGTAGTTTACAAATTTGCCACTGGATAACGTTGTGAAAATCCCACACTACTTAGTCGTACCAACTGCACGATATCCTCAGGTGGCTACTTGCTGTCGTCAACAAAGCAAGCCACGATTTTTGATAATCGCGGTTATCAGTATAGAAGACAGCAGCTACCATCACCTGAGGGTGTCGTGCAGTTGTTACGACGAAGTAGTGTGGGTTTTTCACAAAGTTATCCGGCGGCAAACCCTTGAAGTATATTATGAGAGAAGGTTTAGTTGACGTTGGAAATAGTGTAATAAGTCTGGTAATTCGGCTCGCCGTGTTGCAATCGGCTTTAGCATTAGACAGAGACGGCTGACGTTATGAAGTTGGTCGTCGGAGTCGGGAGATTTGAGGTGTGGCCTCGAGCCTCAGGGGCTGGCTGATCTCCACGGAGTGGTAACGCATTTAAATTAATGCTGCTAGAGCGAGCGGGGCGCGAATGTAGCGCCGCCTGACACTACACCTACCCTAGTGGCGCCCGCGCCCGTCTCATCCATAATCATGGCTGCCTTCAAAAAATCTCATCTGCGGCCTCTGGCCAGGCCAGATCGCTATGCATAAACAACAGCAACAGCTCAGCGTCCGTCAGCACTGACAGCCGCACAGTGCAAGTCCCTTCACTCACGCGAGCTATTTAAAACGCTATGTATCTTATAGCAGACGTATAGATCACGTAAAAAGAAGTAACAGAAATATGTAACGAAAATATGGAAAGGGAATACGTATCTTTATCCTTATTCGAAATTTTTGTAGCTTTTTAACAGCAATCTTGTAGCGGTAATTTAAATTTCCTTTGTATTCAACTATAAAGAAAATGTAACTCATTTACATTCGTAAAAGCTGTCTTCGTATACAAAAACGCTTTTATCATATCGAAAATAGTCCTGGGATGTGCAAGAACACCTTGTAATGTAACAGCTAGAGCAAGTCTTTATTTTACAACTCGATACCAATCTCTGTTTTATCACTCGATACCCATCTTTATTATAGTACCCCATACCATTATGTTTTATTATCTACTTTTGTTTCGACACAGCACTTATAGCGTGACCTGCAATTCTTCATGTACCTTTCCATTGATAATTTCCCATTCGTAATTTTGGACATTCCTGACAATTATGTGGCATCTATGAACTTAAGGGAAAACATAATTACTGATTGTGCTCAGGAAATCTGACGGTTATTATTCTCAATGATAGAATATTCAGGGACCGATGACCAGTGTAGTTTGGTCCCCTGACCGCAAAACAATCAATCAATCGATAGAATATTCCAGAATCCATTATATTGAAGCACCGTCATTCCGATTATTAACTGTATGGAAATTAAAGTTCATTAAATATTACGAATTACCGAATCAAGACAAATAAGCAATGTTATGAAAAGCTAAATGTATCATTAATGATGTTCAGAACTCAAAATATTAGTAAACTAATCAAAAATGTCCCAAAATAATAATAATAATTAGTCGAACCTACATATTGTAATTTTGGATGTATTCAGCCGATTTAATCCCAAATAATCACTTTAAGACATGTATCTAAAGTTTGAAATGTATTTAAAGTTTCTGTAATAAATCCATGCACCATAGCATTTGCGTTTGTACTAATTTGAGAGTTTTAATTATTTATGTGTAGCCAGCAGTGAATAACTAAACGAACATTGTTAGCCAAGTTATTTATAATAGGCTTTGCATGACCATTAATTAGTCTAAAGTCGGAAGTATCTACTCTGAAGTTTGTGTCAGTCTGAAGTAGGCAGTTTGTGTTAGTCTGCTTGAAGTCTTTAGTGAGTCTTATCTGCAGTCTGTAATTGTCAGTAATTGTACATTTTATTGTTAATAGATTTCACGAACGTGGAATCAGTCTGTCGCATATATTCTGTTACATCATCCGGATTATATTAAATATGAGTAAGATACTAAAGCAAACCAAAGAATCCAATTTAAAAATCAGCGATGAATTTATGACGCTGCCACAATAATCACGGATCGTTAAAACCTATTTATGTTACTTACGTGTTACAAAGACTTTAAGCAAAGCTAGTCTAACATATTGAAGAAATATGCTAGCAAGATTATCCAAACGTACTTGCCTGTTTCTTTTCTGTTGAAACGACAAGATACAGAATCAATAGACCACAGGAGCGTTGTGCTTGTTATGACAATTTTCCACTAAACTGAATGCATTATAAATATTGTATTGAGACTAGACAGCTGAGATGCTCCTGTTATAGTACAAGAAAGGCAAATAAGCATGTGTTTAAAAGACTGACAGAAAAGTGGGAAGAAACAGTTGTCACTTTTGGTATCTAACCGTCTTTTGTCATTTGTATCTTGATAACGAAGAAATATTTCGAAAACGGAAAAAATGGCATCCATAGATAAATGTCAACGGAATGTATTATTTAAATTTGAGCCGTATTCTATGATTAATTATTTAGATATTTGCGATCCTTGCTGCGAAACAAGTAACGCCATGATTTTTTCAATTATTATTTTGTCACGGTAACATTGGACCTGTGAATCTTGGTAACGGAAAAAAATAGAAAAATTAGAAATTATTTTTAGAATGTTATACTAAGAACACACGATAAAAATTTTGATGATATCTAATGAATAAAAAGTACAGACTTGACCATTTCCCTAATTCGTATTTCTGGTACCAAAAAATCATCATTTTTCGTGGTTTTCTCAGGAACCGGCAATGATCAATAGTGCTTTTACACGCTGTATGAAGCCCACCTTAGACTACGGGTAATATACAAACTCCAATCTATTTCCTTAAATTGGCTGCATTGCAGGAAATGTGTAATGTATAAATTTCAACCCCACACTGTAGGAGAGCTATTCTATGGCAATTCGTCTGCTAGGTATACAAATGTTCATTGGATGAAGGGATACCCAAAACACTTTTCCCTTTGTCTCTATGATTAAAAAAAGGCCCAAGATATGAGCCCCTGATGTATCGAATGTTCGTTAGCGGCGTTTTCGAACATATTACCACCAAGCACTGGCGTGAAAATGAGGATTAGGAAGTTACTACAAATTCACAGGCAGAGCAAAATGGATGACTCAAATTAAACCGAGAGTCTGATCTTACGTACAGAGTTGTCAAGCGCCCTTAAATAAATGTTGTACTAATGGAATGCGTTTCTACCAATCGTCGGTCGATAACAGTCTTTGGCGCCAAAAGGGAAGATGGAAAAATGAAACCGACGTATTTTTGTCAGAAGAAGATCTGTGAACTGCCGCGGCGGAGCGGTCGAGCGCATTGAGGCGCTATGTTCCGATGCGTGAGGCCTCCCGCCATCGGGAGTTCGAATGCCCCTCCTCGGGCATGGATGTTTGTGATGTCTTTAGCATAAGTTAGTTCATAAGTAATTTGTAAGCTTATGGACGGATGACCCCGCAGTAAAGTCCCATAAGCTTTACAAACATTTGAACTTTGATCTGTGAACTGCGTATTTCTCCCATTTCAATGCACTAATGAAATGTGGTATAGATATCTATCCCTAATAATGGACACTTTGGGAGGTGTTAGTGTCCCATGCCAAACGTGAAGACGAATACCCGTGTCTCTGATGAACACTCGCCACCCTCGGGGGAAACGTACTCGGTTCTGTTACTTAAGCCGGCCGCGGTCGCCGAGGTGACTGAGGCGCTCCAGTCACGGTCAGCACGGCCACTACGGTCGGGGGTTCGAATCCCCCCTCGGGCATGGATATTTGTGCCGTCCTAGTTCGTAAGTAGTTCATAAGTAGTTTGTAAGTTTAGGGACTGATGACCCCGTAGTTAAGTCCCATAAGCTTAACAAGCATTTGAACATTTTTGAACATCTGTTACTTAAGAAGTAGTCGAGCCAGTCACGTTTCCGAGAACCTTACCCATATGCTCGCAGCTTCGAAAGTACAGCTCGACATCGTATCAAACGCCTTTCGGAAATCGAGAAGTATGCAGTCTCTGGATCTGAATCCTGAAGAACAATCGTGGAATGCGTTAGGAAGGAGAAATGCATCCCGTAGGTCTCTATCATAAACAGTTGTAGACCATTGCACTGCTCTTGCTGAGGAACAGGATTGACTGTCAAGAGAATTCTGGAACTGTCTCATAGAAAACAAGCTACGGCACTGCACAGTGTGTGTAGCTGTCAGGGGTTACGACAGCGCATGTTAAAGTATTGTTTGCCGGCCGCGGTGGCCGAGGGGACTGAGGCACGTCAGTCACGGTCTGCACGGCCACTGCGGTCGGGGTTCGAATGCCCCCTCGGGCATGGATATTTGTGCCGTCCTTAGTGTTAGCTAGTTCATAAGTAGTTTGTAAGTTTAGGGACTGATGACCCCGTAGTTAAGTCCCAAAAGCTGTACAAACATTTGAAAGTATTGTTTTGTTGCAGAAGTATCAGAACTTTTATGATAGGATGTTCAAATGTTTGTATAGCTTATGGGACTTAACTACGTGGTCATTAGTCTCTAAACTTATAAACTACTTAGGAACTAGCTAACACTGAGGACGGCACAAATATCATGCCCGAGGGGGATTCAAACCGTCGACCATAGTGGCCGTGCTGACCGTGACTGGAGCGCCTCAGTGATAGGATGTTTCTGGCACTGTTGTGTGACTAACTTCTTTGCAAATTATTGATAAAGGAGGGGAAGGAAAAACGATTAGAAAGGAAAGGATTGACAGTGGCTGCATTAGGGCATTGAAATTAAACAATGGCGACAAGTGAAAATGTGAGCCGGGCCGGGAATCGAAACCGAGTCTCCCGCCGTCGCCTTAACCACTTGGCTACCCGCGTTCCCCTCCCTTCCGTCTCAAACTTCCACATATCACACGATTTGGCTGTAGCGCCCCTACCATTCATGCCCTCTTACACTCGCCATTACGGATTCCCGTGCGAGGTTGAACGTATGATCACAACTGCGCTGAAGTAAGTGAAGCTAACGCCGTCTTCGCGTGTAAATACTTCATACGGATATGTCCGAAAGAACAGACACCTCACCAATATAATAAACAAACGTCTTTTAATTATGCTATATCTTGTTTAGTAACGCTTCTGACATCGTGATTCGATAATATGCACAGTTTTCGTGAAAATGCTTAACATTAGGTTACTGGCGTACACAGACAACCTTTTCACAAATTAGTATATGTGCTAGAACAATAACTTACGGTCAAAGTATGTGTAGTTGAAGATGTTGAGGATACATCATGGATCACGAACGCGAGGCATTAAGGAGTGCGTGAATATTAAAGAATTTGAGGGCAGGCTTAGTGTAGCAGTGCAGAAGAGAAAATTCAGCTGTATTACCATGTAAATTTGAACAATGTATCATAAAACAAGACGATACCACCTAAAACTTTATTGAAAAGACTAAAGCTAAATGTCAACATGCACAAGTTGACAGACAACAATAATACATGCAGGTCCTTCAGCAAGAGGCAGAACAGAGGACAGTTAAATATTTGTGGGGATGTAAAAAAAAGGCTATTGTCAGATTTCCCTGAGAAGTTGGAAGCATTAGAGGAGGCAGAAGCAGAAGCCAGCGACTTCCTTTTTCCAGCTATACAATTCACGTTCAGAACGGACAAAGCGATACCTATTTTGAACAGTACTGACACGTAGGCGTTTCTTACCACTTTCGTTCAACCAATACTTCACCGTTTTTTGTTTGTTTGATAATGTAATTGCAGTTGCTGGTGTTGCTTTCGGAGATAATTGATGATGGTACGTGGCACTATCACTAAAAAAAAAAGTTCAAATGTTAAGCCTAGGTAAACTAACCTAAGGACAACACACACACCTATGCCTCAGGGAGGACTCGAACCTCCACGGCGAGCAACCGCGCGCTCCGCAGTTTTTTCATTGCGGACGCTGATCGTATTTGTTCGTTGATGTTCGAAGTGTTCTTGGCTCAGCTTTTTTTATTACAGAGGGCGTTGAGCCCCCTGACCGAGCGCGCTGAGCCACGGCGCCCGGTTCGGCTACTCCACCGCGGCGCACTATCACTCGAAGAGTCTTCATGTATGCAACTTTCTTCCATTTCTTCGCTGTCTGTAGATTCACAGTCTGCAATATCGAGTGTTTCAGTCGTTTCTAGCCACATGTCTGCGCTATTTACATGCTCGTCTAGACGTTTAACTACCATGTCACACATCACATAGACTTCACTCGTGTTTCCTGTAGATTGGTTCATTTGGCGTCTGTGGTATATCTCCATGGCAAGCAGCAAAATATTTACAGGGTTTGAGATCATCTGTGAGTGCATTGAATTTGAGAGAATCCTGTGGTTCTAAAAATTGTCTCCATAACTTTGAGTTCCGCTTTGGCCTCTCAGTTTCTAAGGGCATTTTTTTATAGTTTGGGCTGCTTTTCAACATTCTTCAGAAGAATAAAAGAAATGACGCATAGTTTTGCAACAATTCAGTCTCAAAATGTATAGCTTACATGAGAAACGTACAAAATGAAAATAAATTTCTATACTTTTTAAACTCTACCAAACACTCATTGGTAGAGCTGAAATGATGGTATTGGATAACATTAAAACACCGTTGGAGAAAATATTTTCCAATTGTAATTAATTGCTTTTTTCTTGAATTAGGTGATATTAATCAGTTCGGCAGTTATGCTCAGAATTTCTTAGTACACGGTATGGTTTCATTAATACAGACTAGTGCATCCTTCAGTCCCTCGCATTTGTGTGGAAACTGGTGGTATCATTTCTGCAACAAGTTAGTGCTTCAATTGAATGTCTAAGCATAAAATGAATTTCAGGAACATTATGACCTCATATTGGTTATCAGTTATTGCACATAGTCTTACCTCAATTGAAAAAAACAATATCATATAACGAATTGAGAACAAAAATCGCCGAGTTGTTTTACTAGTAAAAGTGTGAAAACGTAAAATCTATTGGTCATTATTATTATTATTATTATTATTAGTAGTAGTAGTAGTAGTAGCAGTAGTAGTATTGATACTTACAGCAATCTTAGTAGCAGCAGCAGTAGTAGGCTAATAGCTTCAGTGGAGAATGATTGGGGGAGGCAAGGGAGGCCGGGCCGCCTCACTTTTCTGTAGTAGAAGTCATAGTAGTAGTAGTAGTAACAATAGTAGTAGTGGTTACAATAGTTCTTTTCTCCACATTTCAGGGTATTCCTCCACTGCTTTTCCAAACTCACAGCAATTCTGGACGTATTGCTGGCAAACGAATTTCGGCGAATAGTAAAACGAGATGGAACTGTAACGACAGAATAATATCTGCCAGTCAAGAAAACCTTCCAGGGCGAATTGCGGTTTTAAACGAAATAATTGACAATCCAGTCTCTAGTTCAACGACTACAAGAGAAGCCTGTGGTTTAGAAAAGAGACTCAAGAACTTTGAATAAGTTTTTCTTCTCTCGGTTTTTGAAAGCATATGTTGAATGACTGAACTGGTTTCCAACTTTATTCAGAAAGAAACAAATGACACACCGTTTTCCAGTATTGCCATCTCAGAATGTATTGCTTACATGAGAAATTTAAGAGTTGAAGTTAAACTGATCAACTTTTTAAATTCTATGAAACGCTCGACGAATTTGGAACCTGAAACTTCCATGAGTAGAGCTGAAACGCTGTGAAGAATACGTTGGCAATCTATTGACATCACATTAGAAACAGGTGTATTGAGGTGCTGAACAATGTTGTAATACAACTGGAAACAAGATTTTTCACACTGTTATTAACTGCTCTTTCTTAAATTAGAATATACTAATCAGTTTGGTAGCTATGCTCAGCGCTTCCCAAGAGACGGTGCAGATTCATAACAACAAACGTTTGGTGAAGTCTTCAGCAGCTCGCAGTTGTGGGTAAAACTGGAAACTGTGTATTCTTTCCACCATAAATAAACATTTCAGTCTGTCAGTTTAAGTGAAGCGTTTGCGATCAAAAGAATGATTGAGATTGAAATGGACCAAATTCTTTCAGAAGCATTCAAAATATTTTGTTTAATTGCAGCAAGTGCTTCGGTTGAAAGGAGTTTTTATTGTCTCTAACACGTAAAAACGTACTTGAGTAACACTATGGTCCATGATGGCCTATCAGCTCTTGTCTTCTACGAATGCTTGAGAGCCGAGATACTTGTTACGATGATGTCATCGAACAACTCAGAGGGACAGTTGGGTTAACTCGTTTTGCAAGTAACAGCGCTCAAAAGCACAATTTATTAGATAGTTCGTACTTCGTTGGCGCCCAAACGCAGTAGTACATCTCTTTGAATCGGACTGATACTCTTATGACGAACACTGCAATAGCTAATAGTGGCGCATTTGCATGATTCCTGATACTAACACAAGCCTTGCATGCATGTCTGACTGGCAGAGGTAGCAAAAAACCGCTACTGTCCTTACTACCGGACCAGACTGTCGCAGAATTCTTTATTTCCCCATGCCTTGGCACTTTTTACCTTTTATTCTTCAAACCGTCCTTATTCCGAAAGGTTTTCGTTCACTTCTATATCCTGATTGACCGGTATTAGTAGGCAATCACACCCAAACGTACCTATATCACACTCCTGCCCTCCTATGGCTCCAACATTAACTTATCAACATTGCAGAGGTGACAGAAGACTTATTGATTGAATCACCATGCTCGTACAAGCATGGAGCAGCTCCACTCCTTTTCGTTTTCATATAAAAGTGAGTGATTTTTTTATTTTCAATTTGTCACAGGTGGGCCCGGAACACATATTAAGTCAGTAAATGAGACATTAATACCGTATTTATTCCTTAATTTGTTTTATTTAGGTGTTATTTAGTGACAGCATGTCTCGTTTCTGGGTCTTGCCGAATCGAGATTTGTCGTCATTAAATAATGCCTAAATAAAAATAATTGTGCAGCAAAAATTAAGGAATAAATATTTAATATGTCATTATTATTAGGCATGTCATTATTAGCAGCAACAGGAGTATTAGTGGCAGTAGTAATAGTAGCTTGCATTTAAAAGAAAGAAAAGAGAATTTTCAAATACAGTTCCTGGCCTCCCCATAGTTTGGACGAATGGTACGCCGCTGAATAGTCCATTAAAAATAAAGCAATTAGGCTTTTTCCAAAGTGGTTCCTGGCCTCCCCAAAATTTAGGTCCATGATCTGCCACTGTAACGGCTGTATCAAGCCAGCCTTCGACCTGAGTGAAGACAACGACGACGATGACAAAGAATACAAGCAGTCACTACGTTCACATGCAAAACATCTTCCAGAAGACGAAAATGGAATTTCGTAAACCGTTTGTCGCTGTCATGTTTACATGCTATAACCAAAAGCGGATATCGTAGTGCACTCAGTATGGCAGCTGAAAAACAGCTAATTCAGTTCCTGATTTAGTCAACACAATCGCTATTTTTCTTCACTTAAATACAAAGATTCATACTCCCTCTAATATTTATACTTCTCTTTCACTGCAGAAAATATCACTCTCTGCATGTGAGCCGAAACTTCTTAGCAAGAAAATACAATCTGACAAGCCAATAACGTTTCAAAAACGGTTGTATACTGGAAGTTAAATCCTGAGGTTGGTTGGGTCGAGAAGGTCGCAATTGCAGAGAGCAGTCGCCAAGTACGCAGTGCAGCCACTAGATGTCAGGAGCAATGAACTGTTCTTTTCATAAAGTAAAAATTGGTGCGATGTATTTGAGCTGTTGTCGAAATTGTTACAAACTATGTATGTGTTTGTCAGGTCAGACAGTACGTTGTATTTATTTTATTTCAATAAACATAAATATAGGAGTTTATTTTCCTAGCAGAATGAAGTGAAATTCGTTTCCCATGAATATTCATCAATAATGTTCGTGAAATTCGTACATGCTTGTTTTTCCTTGGAAGGAAGAAAGAAAGATGAGATTTTTTGGGCATTAGCAAAAATCAGAGGCGATATCAGATACCCCAGAAACATGAACATACAGTTGATCAGCAGAGCTTTCCAGAGCATATTTTAAGAGATTTTCACTGGGCGACATTGGAAGGTGGATCCGGGGGGGCCTTCCCCCAGAAAAATTTCAAAATATTGATGCCTAAAACCGTATTTTGAAGCTTTTTTTAATTAAAAACAAAGCTGCTTAATTTTTCCTGAATAGATTTTTATTCATATATGTTTTAATGATAAATAAAAATGTTTGTGGAACAATACTAAATTTGGACTCTGAAGAAATCATTTATTTCTCCTAATTTTGTTAAACAATCTTTCAAGTGTTTTTGTTGTCTTTTATTTGTTAAGTAGTTAAATAGAATACAGTACCTGTTATAAGTTCACTTTAATTTGATATGGATATTTAATGAAAATAGTAAAAAATAAACTAATATCAGTACTATGCTTACTTAAAATACCTTCCTGTGCACTTTCTGTAAAAGTTAATAAATCATTATTTGTCTTAAAAGCTCATATTACGTTATGGTTCCACAATTTGTGTTTTTGCTCTAGAGAATTCTGTACACCAACAGGAAAGAAACACAATTACGATTTTAAGCTATCGAAGAAAAGTACTTAATTCTTAAGCAAATGAGTCATGAGATGCTGGTGCTAAAAACATCTTTAAAGAACGTGAAGTTCTAGTGTAACAGTTTTCTTTCAAAGAGTATTGAACAGTAATTTTAAACCTTCACTTGTAAGATTGTAGCTAAAACCAATTCTTTTGCCGTTCTTATAAATGTTTTAATGCATACAAGAAACAATTTTCAAGAAATATTTCAAAATAGGCCAACAACAAAATTTTAAAGGATAATGAAATTATTGGGTTTACAAAATGTTTTGATAAAAAAAAGTTACAAAGTCCACCAAAAAGAATCGAAGAACATCAAATTTAAAGGGTACTGTCATTTGCAAAAAAACTTTTTTTACAAACTCTTGGTCTTGATACAGTTTAAAATCGGGCAGCTTCCTTCTTCTCTCTTTCTTCTCTAGGAACTTCGCCACGGATGGCCTTGGGTCGAAAAAGGCTGTCCCATCACCGTTGAGAGCGATGCGCATTCTAGAGTTGAGAGCTTCTCGTGACAGGCCAGATTGTTTGATTTTAAAGTCGTATGTACTGACACTGCTCTTTCAGGACCTGCACTGTGCGGTGTCAGAGAAATATACGACTGCACCAACTTTCTGAGGATCGAGTGAGGTTGAGATTCTTTCAAAAAGTGGTACAGCTTTCCGGTAGATGTCATACTAGACGGAGCAGGTAGTTTTTCTGCTGTAAACAACCCTACAACGTCATCATTAAAATCTGATACTTTATCTCTACCAAACAGGCCTTCAACGTCTGCGCGAACTGCATTAGCAAGCTCAATAGGATTTTTAGAATTTAATAATCTATTAATCCTACTGCAGATTTCGTTCTGGTCTTCGGAAAGCCGTTGTAAGATAAACTCTTTGCAGCTCATTACAACCTCTCTTCTCGCTGCAGGCCAGTGTCGCTTTGTTGAAACAAATCGGTTTACTTGACGTCTTCTAGGAAGATCTTCAGTATCTGATTCGTCACTTTCAAATCTCTTG
Organism: Locusta migratoria; assembly: GCA_026315105.1. Taxonomy (NCBI): domain Eukaryota; kingdom Metazoa; phylum Arthropoda; class Insecta; order Orthoptera; family Acrididae; genus Locusta; species Locusta migratoria. The sequence goes on along the minus strand of CM048744.1, from coordinate 809,237,389 downwards.
CACCTTCTCTTTCCAACTTTTCTTCATATCCACCAGGATAACAGTCTTCTACCAACAAAGATAATGAATCATCAAATATTTTTTTTAGATACTTCAGTATCAGGGATTGTAACAAATGACCTCTGACAATCTTTTTGCAGTTTTTCCAAACGTTTCAGAAGATCTAGCATAAGACTGGTAAGTCACTGTTGTTCGCCACCTGTCTCCCACAAACGTAGAAACCCACATTGTTGCATTAATGTAATGTTGTTCCAAACTGATTTGGCTAAATTGTTGAGGTGGTCTACGAATCTTACATCAAATTGTGCTGGAAAGCGGTAGACAGTTTCCTTGGTTAACTCAGCCAGCTCTTCACGTTCTTCAAAGCGTAAAGCCGATGACTTTTAAACGTTCCCATGGCTTTTAAATTTTTCTTCCAGTGCTGAACTTCAATGACTGCTGATTCTAAGTCTGACATGGCTAGGTTAGATCGATGAGCCACACACCCAATACAAAGTAAGCCTATTCCTAAGTACCATTTCATTCGAACCCATAGGCCACCGGATTTGCCTGTATTAGCACTCTCTCCATCTGTAGTCAATCTTATTAACTTATCTTTTACAGTATCACCAAGGTCCAAATTTTCCAATAAAAGTTTGACAGATTCCATAAGACCTTCTGCCCCGCGCAGACTCGATTTTCTGTCACCTAGAAACAAAGATTTCATCTCGTTATCTTCTGTAGTGAACCTTGCAGCAATGAACTTGTTGTCAACTCCGTATTTGTCAACGGAGCCATCAACCTGGATGGAAAAATATTCCGAGATTTTTAACTGTGTGACCACACCTTCCATTATTATACTTCCCCTACAACATCAAGCATCTCGCGATACATTACAGGGTTTCTGTACTGCAATAAAGCTGGAGAAGGAGTGAGAGGAGAAAACTCGGATTCCAAACCATTGTCTTTGTATGACGAAATTTGTGTGTCACTGTGAATCTTTGTTAGTGATCGTGACGGCCAAGAATGAGCAGAAAAAGTCATTTTACGACTGTCATTATACACATCCAATGCTAGTTCAATCAGTAATGTTATTTTCTCTGCAGTGTAAAACAAGGGTTTTAACCTAAGGGTGCTTACCAGATTGTGCCATCCATTTTTCTTCCATTTCATTAATGTTGACAGCAGCTTTGTGAGCTTCGCTGCTAAAATGGTCAATAATTCTTTCCCATCCTTTTTTTCCGTCACATCGGACGCCATCAGCAATGGGCAAAGTACCTTTTTTTTTAATTTAAGTTTCAGTTCTTCTTGAATATGTTTAGAGCAAATTTCACATTTTACACCAGAACGTTTGTTTCCCAGTTTTACTTTTGCAAGAAAGTCGTAGGTTTTTAACAGCCAAGACAAATCTAACATGTTACCCTTGTACTATTCAACATATTTATATACAGGGTGTTTCACTATGTGTGTTTGCCTCTGTAACTTATAAAATAATAGGTGACGGGAAAATTTAATGCTGTAGGTCAAATGTTACACTTTCTGCGGAGCTATGAACATAGTTTATTGTATCATTTTCCAAAGAGTTACAGCACAAAGATATAATTTATTAAATGGAACAATAGTTTTTTTCTATCGTGTATTGGATTCGTTTAAACCAGCTGCGTCCAAATCAATTTAAACTACATTCCTATCATTGTTAGTTTGGGAGCTACAACCCATCAAAGTTTAGGGGGCGGAGGCTACGACAGCGTCGCTGACTGGCTGGTTGTCATGAGACAGTGGGCCGTGCCCCAGGGGATAGCCACTCGGCCAGTTAGCTACGCTATCGCAGCCTCCGCCCCCGGAATTTTGAAGGGTTGTAGCTCCCAAACTAACAGTGATAGGAATGTAGTTTTAATTGATTTGGACGCAGCTGGTTTAAACGAATCCAATACACGATAGAAAACACTATTGTTCCATTTAAAAAATTATATCTTTGTGCTGTAACTCTTTGGAAAATGATACAATAAACTATGTTCATAGCTCCGCAGAAAGTGTAACATTTCTTGTGTTGACCTACCGCATTAAAATTTCCCGTTACCTACTATTTTATAAGTTGCAGAGGCAAACAAACTTAGTGAAACACTCTGTATATATTTTTAGATATTCGGTCTTGACTCTTAGGTAATTATCATAATTGGAAGTTCAGTTTCTTGAAATTCAATTTGTGTATTTGAACTACTGCAAACTGGTTTATTATCGTCACTTGAGATATTGATTAGCTTGCAGTTTCGTCTTCTTTAATTTCCCGATAGTTTTTTTTGATCCAACACAAAAGAAATCCGTTATTGTTGTTCTCTTAGCCATGGCGTATGTTCGTATAGTTATCAACTGAAGCCACTGAAAAGTTAGTAGCGTGACATACACCTAAATTAATAAAAAAAGTTAATAGTATTTTGTGTAGTGTTGGTTTTAAAAATAAATTTTTATAGCTAAAGTTAGGAGTGAAGATTTTTGTTACTAAACCACTAACAAAACATCAAAAGGGTCTGCTGCCAGGCTCCCATTTCGAAAAAAAAAAAAAAAAAAATGATTTATGATATATTTATATATACAGAAAAACGTGCTCGAAGCGGAACGTGTATAATTCGGAAATCTCCTCAATCCGTACAAGCATTTCAGTCCTGACGCATTCAATACAAAAAAGCGGAACGTGCCTAACATAGATGTCAGTAAGCGTCCAGTCACATGGCGAAGCAATAATATGGCATGGATGTGAGTGGTCTTATGGAAGAAGGGTTAGGATCTTTCACTGCAGAAATGAACAAAGGAAATCGCCAAGGTATTCTATTCCTGTACAATGCAACGTGTCATTCGAATGTGAAGTTGTCAAACGATATATTGCCTTGGTTCCCCTCAGGTTCAACCAGCCTCACGAAACCTATGGATCAAGGGGTAATTTCCACATTCAAGTCTCATTATAGACGATTACTCATGCAATCACTTGTTCTTAGTGTCGAAGAAGCCGAAAATGCGATTGCTCTTGCACGGTCAGTTTCTGTCCTGGATGCAGTAAATGGGATTGGCTTGGAAGTGAAGGAAATATGCTTTTTTATGTTTGTAGAGCTTATGGGACTGAACTACGGGGTCATCAGTCCCTAACCTTAGAAACCACTTATGAACTAGCTAATACTAAGGACGGCACAAATATCCGTGCCCGAGGGGGGGGGGGGATTCGAACCCCGGACCGTAGTGGCCGTGAAGACCGTGAGTGGCGCGCTGCAGACCGCTTGGCCACCGCAGCCGGCTGAAGGAAATAAAGCCTGAAACTGTCACCAAGAGCTTCAATAAAGCGGGTTTTGGTAGTCAAGAACAAGAAGCTACTGTAATCATCGAAGCTCAATAAAATGTAGCAGCAATAGCTGAATTAATTAAAATGCGAAAGATTTCGAGCACCGCAGATGACTATATTCGAAGTGATGACTTACAGTCAGCCGGCCGCGGTGGCCGAGGCGACTAAGGCGCTCCTGTCACGGTCTGCACGGCCACTACGGTCGGGGGTTCGAATCCCCCCTCGGGCATGGATATTTGTGCCAACCTAGTTCGTAAGTAGTTCATAAGTAGTTTGTAAGTTTAGGGACTGATGACCCCGTAGTTAAGTCCCATAGACTATACAAACAAACTTACAGTCAACTCATCCCACTTTCAGTTCAGCAACAGATTTAACAGAAATTCGCAACTCAGAGGTTGATCAGGAGGAAAGAAAAGAAGAAGATGAGGAGCAAAATGATGTGCCTAGAAAAATTAATACGCCTGAAGAAGCCATTGCCTGCATAAACGATGTTATGCAGTATGCACCCCGAGCCAGCACACCCTCTCCCCGCCATCGCCACCCACTATGTGGCCCACTGCACTTCCGTGTCAAACACTGGCAACTGCGCTGTTAGCCGTCAGAGCTCCTCTCTCGCCGTACCGAGTGTATTTACTTACCTCGCCCCCATGAAACACACACACACAGACACAGCCTTGAATAAACACAGGATATGTTTTAGAGTATCCAGTATGCATTTAAAAATTCTTTGTCCATTTCTGAAGTGTTTTTCGCTTCCACCAATAAGCATATTAACTTGCCGATAAAGCTCTGCATTCCATTTCACCCTTTTGGTATCGCCGGAGATACGTATTTGTGCAACTGTAAAACATTTTGATGACAGATTGCTTACCACCTCGTGTACTTTCGGTTTTTATTTTGCGTCAGATGACCGTTTTAGTCCGTTTTAACAAAGGAACGTGGCAACGAGGATTTAGTTTACTGTGCAGAGCGACATGACATCACTTCAGTGCTGCTTCTCTCTGCCCATTTAGAAATAGGACTCCTGGAAAAGCAAGGATCACAAAAAGACAAAGATTTTACTAAAAAGTAAAAGAAAAAAAACCTGTCGAAATGTTGGCGTATCTTGCTGACTTTTTCAGTGAAATTAACTCCGAGTATTTCATTGCAAGAAAATAGGACTAATATTTTGACAGCGCAGGATAAAATTTCAAGTTTCGTCCGTAAACTGGAACTTCACCAACGCAGGGTTCAAGTCGGAGATCTATCGATATTTCAGCAACTGTGTGATCAATGAGTAGGCGAGGAAAATAAAAGAATCGTGTTTTAAACTTCCGTTATTTAGCATCTGTCTGCAGTTATAAACTCAATTAAGCAATATTCCTCAGCTATGGATAATCAGCCCGTCAACACTTGGATATTGAGACCATTTTCTGTTGGAGAGGAAATTTTCAAAGATGTTTCAGCCAAAGTAGAATCCTTCTGATTGCTCGAAAATAGCACATTCAAAATGGAATTTCAAAATTATGACCTTGTTACATTTTGGCGGAAAGCAGAAGCCGAATATCCTGTTATAGCTGACAGTGCTGTAAGAATGTTAAGACAGTTCGGTACCACTTATAGATATCTGATTGGCTTCTCAAAGCTACTGACAATATCAAGTAAGAACAGAAACCGTCTCAGTGTGGAACATGACCTGAGATGCGCCTTAAGCAAAACAAAAGCAAACATTAGAAAACTTGCGACTGGTAAACAGTACCCACCTTTTCATTGAATATGATTGTTTGATTGCTGCATCGAAAGTGTAAAAGATATGTGTCTTATGCAGTGTATTATGATTAACAATGATTGGTAGTGTTTTCATGTATTGCTTTCTTTGATAATATTTTAATGGGTGATTTTTTGGTGGGAGCGGGGGGGGGGGGGGGGTAAAATGAGTTTCCCTTGTAGGTCTTAGGGGTAACAAGACTGAAAAGGTTGGGAACCTTTGCTCTAAAAGATTTACAAGAGGTTATTTTTTAATTCCCGGTACATTTGATATGTCATTCAATAAAAATAAACTGCCGGCACTACCCACAGCCACTGGGCGATAAAATCTCAGCACTGGGCGACACTTGTGTCGCCCAGTTAACATGTTATTTTATGCCCTGGAGCTTTCTCCACATACTAATCGTAAAAATTTGGAAGACTTGATGTGAAAATTCCAAAAGCTGTACAGAATCTGCAGAAAACTGCATGTCCCCTGCAGATGCATTTGTCTGGCTACTTTATATCTCCTCTGTGCGAGGCTAATGCCCAATAATTCCTTCCTTCTGTGGCAAAATCAGCATGTACGAATTATACTAGTACTATTAATGAAACTCCCTGCAAAGTTAAACTCATTTTAAGCTGCAACAGTATTTCGTTTCAGCATTCTCGCCACTGAAAATTGGGAATTATTCTGTAGTAACTACTATTGGTGTACATAAGTCATTTCGTGTGTCTGTATCGAATAGTTTCACACAATCCACAATATAAAATAAAATGTCATTTTCATTTGAAAATTATTCACAGTTTGTTATGATTTATTGATGACAGAAAACATATCATTGAAATGAAAATAAGTAAAATAATTAGTTTGTAGTCAGGTTTAAACATGGGATATTTACTTTAACAACTTATGGATCTCTTCGTTACGCCACCACAACATGATAAACCTGAAGCCTATAAAACGTGTTCATACTGCACGTCATGTGATAATCGCTTAAATTCACGTTTATTGTAGTAAAATTCATATTACGTATTGTCTCATCATGCAGCTAAAATATACCGTACAGAATGTGTATCAAGTCAGACAATAGCTGATGTACACTGCAATTATTTTCCCGTCATGCACTAGAGCGATAGTACCGTCAACCGGACGGGCGTCGCCATTGTAGGCCTATCTCACAATAGCAGCGCTATAGGCGGCTCTGTTAAATTAACATTTATGATGACGAGAACCGGTCTATACATCGACGTTGTACGACAGTACATTAAGTGAACAATGAACTGAAGTTTTTAATCGTTTCATCACGTCTACTGCGAATATTAAGGAAAAATTGGTAATATGAGATCGACATCTTAGATCAAGACTTTTATTTTTGAGCAAACTAGTAGTAAAATTGTTTCGTGCTAAGTTTTGTCAAAAGTAATATACGCTGTGATAGGAGAGACGGGTAGGTGATGAGATTCTACTTTTCTGGCAGGTGCATAGGATGCGGATATGTTCAAGAAATTTTAGAAGTTTGGGGAAAGGGATAAGATCATATAGGATCCGCGTGAGGGAAGGGAGGCGGATATGGTAAGCGAGGCGGAGGGCGTGGCGTTCTAGGATCTGGAGGGATTTATAGTAGGAGGGCGGGGCGGATATCTAGGGGGGATTTAAGCTACATAAGACGGGATACGTTAGGGAATGGTAGTTGTAGAGGATGGTGGAGGGGTTCAATCCCAATGCAATGGCAATGTCATGCCATAAAGGAGCTTGAGAAGGATAAGGCGGGAGAGGGCCTTTTGTTGGACAGTTTTAAGGTGAGGATTCCAGGAAAGGGAACGGTCAAGGGTGGGGCCTAGGTATCTAAGGGTGGTGGTTTGTGGGATGGAATGTAAGGTAGAGGTCTTGGTGGCGAAAGGAGCAGGTGGAACGACCTATGATTATTGCCTGGGATTTGGTAGGGTTGAAAATTAGGAGACACTGGTTACATCAGGAGGAAAATTCCGATAGGTGAGACTGGAGAAGGTGTTGGGAGTGAGCGAGGGAGGGGGCGAGAGCTAGGAAGGCGGTGTCATCAGTGTACTGGACGAGATGGACGGTAGGCTGGGGTTGGGGCATATCTGTGGTATATAGCAGATAGAGGAGGGGGGAGAGGACGGATCATTGGGGCATCCCAGCGGAGGGGTAGAACAACCGGGAGTTGGAGTTGTTGACAGTGACATATGGCGGTTGGAGAGAACGGATGCAAAGAGGTGGACACAATTAATGGGAAGGGCGTAGGCCTGGAGTTTGAATAAGAGACCGAAGTGCCTTACACGATCGTAGGCCTTCTTGATGTCGAGGGAAACGAAGATAGTGGCGCGACGGAAATTAACTTTGATGGACAGGAGGTGGACAAGTCAAAGGAGTTGGTCATCGACAGACGAGGAGGGTCGGAAGCCACATTGGGATAGGGGGAGGACTTGGTGTTGATGGAGATATTGGTGAATACGGCGAGAAAGGATAGTTTCCAGGAATTTGCTGAACACTGAGGTGATGCTGATAGGACGTAGGAAGAGGCATCTGAGGGTGGTTTGTCAAGTTTTAAGAACATCAGGATACGGAATGTATTGCACAGGTCAGGTCAGAAGCTGATGATGAGGATAATGTTATATAAGGAGGCTAGGGCGGCAGGGAAGGACATAGGTGCCCGAGGTGATCGTGACCTGGGGCAGTGTTGCATTTTGTGCGGTCAGAGGGGGAGGTATCGGTGCGCTCATGGACGTCGGGAGAGCAGGAGTAGTCAAATCTAGGATTGTCTGGCAGGGCAAAAACTTCGGAGAGGTAGTCAGCAAAATGCTGTGCTTTACTGGCATCGTTGTTGAAGGGAAGGTTGTTGTGGTGGAGAGAGTATGAGTGGGTGGGGCGACTGCCAGTAAGGCGATGGAAGGCTTTTCAGTATTTGGAGGAACTGACGGGGAGCATGGCGTTAAGGCGGGTGCATATCTGACGCCAGTACCGGCGTTTCTTTGTGTTCAAAAGGTTTCTGATGTGTCGTTGGAGTTGCCGGTGGCATAGGAGTGTATCCCGGTCACTGGTCCTCAGAAAGGAGCAATAGATATGACGGGAATCGCGGAGTAGGAGAACGGCCTGTGGAGGGAGGGTGGGGCGGTGGGGGTGGATGGCTTTGGTAGGGATATCGGTTTGGACAGCATCAGCAATAGTCTAGTGTAGGAAGGACGAGGCATGGTCTATGTCGGCGGCGTTGCGGAGGGGAAGAGGGTGGCTGGCAGCCGAGGTGTCAATGGAACGACGGTAGGCATCCCAGTCGGCGAGGGAGTAATAATGGACCATCTAAGGAGGGGGTTCGGGATGGGTGGCGTGGTCTGGCCGACTGCGGGGGTCAATGGTGAGGAGTATGTCGGCACGGTCACTGCCAATAAGGTCACTGACGTCCGCTTGCACGAGTTTGGGAGAGACTAGGACTGCGTCGGGAGTGGTGTTGCTTTCAGGGCATGTTGGTTGTGGGAGGGGAATTGAGTCGCCCCTGAGCATGGCAAGGAACTGACGCCACTGCTGGAGTTCACCGACGGGGCGGGAAGCGAGATTGAGGTCAGCGGCATTCACATTGGTCGTGAAGGAGCGATCACTGTGGGAGTGGAAGTCATATGGGAGAGATACATGGCCACGGACGTAGATGGTGAGCAGGGTGACAGTGAGGCAGGGTAGGAATAGACTGAGGATAAGGTGTTCAGTAGGATCATTGATAGGAGGATGTAGCCAGACAGGGTAAAGGCGTAGGTGGCCAATCGCCACTCCGCTTTGAGCGAGGGGTGGGGGACCGCCAGTATGGTGAAGGGTGCAAGGAGTGGTAGAGATGAAATGACGGGGTTGGAGGAAGGTTTCGTTGAGGAGGAAGGCGTCCACGCGGTGTTGGGAGAGAGTGTGCATGCAGAGAGGTTTTTTGGCTGGGAGGGAACGAATGTAAATGATTTTGTAGGGTTGGCGGGCCATTGTGGGACTGTGGAGTGGGGCGGAGAGGAAGGGGGGCGACAGGAAGAGGGTACGGGTGACTTTAAATGAGGGTAGCTTTGTGGGAGAAAGTGAAGTGGGAATAGTTGCGGGAGAAGGTGGCAATTGTGTCCAATTTCCAGACAGCAAGGACAATCTGCTGAAGGGAGTGAGGGCGCTGGAAGGGGTGAAGCCGGCCGCGGTGGCCGAGGAGACTGAGGCTCTTCAGTCACGGTCTGCACGGCCACTACGGTCGGTGCTGTCTTTAGTATAAGGTAGTTCATAAGTATTTTGTAAGTTTAGGGACTGATGACCCCGTAGTTAAGTCCCATAAGCTTAACAAACATTTGAACATTTGAAGGGGTGAATGTTTGTATGACAATGGATGACGTCCTCAACTTATGAGGGGGAGGAGGGAGTTGTTGGGGTACATTGGGGGTCGATGGGACAGTCAGGAACTGTCAGCTCAGGGGTGGCAGGGGCAGGATGAGCCTGACATTTGTAGGAATAGGTGGGGTGGGAGCCGCCACAGGTGTTGCAGGTGGGTGTGGAAGCGAGGTTGGGACATTGGCGAAGAAAATGGTCCAACTTCCAGTGGGGACAGGTGGGGGCGTTGCGGCAATTTTCAGTTAGGTGATCGTTGTAGACGAGGCATCGCACACAATGATAGGATTGGGGAGGGGAGCGGGAGGGATCCACCTTGCAGCGGCGATCATAAATGTATGCCCCCTCAGTGAGGAGGTGGTCGAAGGACAATGTATACTCTGTAAAGCTCCGTAGATGGAGCTGGAGGTGTTTTGGATACACTTGGCGGAACGGATGGAGATATTGGGGTGGGAGTTGCGCTGCTCCAACACCTCTGCCTCTGTGATAACCGGGCTGAGTTTGGTGGTCATGGCGGTGAGGGTGGGTGGGCGGTGGGGAGCTAAGAACTATGAGTACATCGGTGTGGAAGGTGGGGGAGGGGGACTTTATAAGGATGGAGTCCTTGAGTGGGATAAGCTGGATGGGGGGATAGAGGGGATGTATATTCTAATTTTGAGGCAGAGGGCATGGTTGTCGAGTAACAGGGGTCGCGATGGAAAAGGACATAGGTGTAGGTTTGTGTGGCAGCAGCAGCGGCATAGGAAAGGGGCGGTGTAGTGTCCATGGTGGGTGCGGAGGAGGAGGGAGGAGCAGAGGCAGTGGTGGAGGGGGATTTTTTGGTGGCGCCATGGGCGGGTTCCATGCGGTCACGTTTGGCGGCGGTCTTCTTAGGGATGCAGGAAATGGAAAGGGCAGGAAGGACAGGGAGAGGGATGGGGATGGGGATGTGGCGAGTAGCAGGGCCCGGCTGGGGTGGGTGTGGCGACTCTGCCACCGTGGCACGGCGGTGCTGAATCCTGGCTGTGGAGAGTTGTGGGAAGTCTTCTGAGTAGAGGTGAGGGAGAGCGCAAGGGGGCGGGGGAGGGTGATGAGAGGGAGACTGTGAGGGGGAGACTTTGTGTGGAGTGGCAGCAGGAGAGGAGGCAGTAACAGATAACAGACAGCAGGATGGAAGATTGTGGAAGGGAGGAGGACTCCATATGGTGGTCGTGGAAGCCTGGGAGGGAGTGGTGTACAGGACGGTGGTGGTGGTAACAGGGAGCGAGTCCATCTCTGAGGAAATGATGGGAAAATGGAAAGACAAGAAGACGAAGAAGCAAGGGAAAAGGTAGTCTCGAACTCCTGCGTCCGATGGCTTCGAGGGCGGCTGGGGAGATCCTGGCCCACGGGAGGAGACGGGGAAGACAGGCGAGGCGTCGACGCGACGGTTGCTCGTTCCGGGCCGCGGGAGGCCGTGAGGAGGGCCGGCGGCCAGATAGGCGGCGGCAGGAGTTGCCGCAGTGGTTGACGGCGGCAGCAAGAAGCACTGCGGAGATCTCAGACCCTCGAGTGGTGGAGGCGCTGGCCGGGAGCGCAGAGACCAGGCAACCAACACGTGATGGACGTGGTGAGGAGCTGCCTACTAGGGCACAGCGACGCCGACAGCAGTTCGGCCGGCTGACCGCAAGGGTGGCAGGCAGCGGCGGCGACGACAGCTAACAGCGTACTTCGAAGCAACGGCAGGAACAGGAGGGAGCAACGGGTACCAGGTAGCCAACTGAAATAACCGAAATCTGCCGCCAATATCTATAGCTGGAGGATGTGTTGGATAAGTCCATCCCAACGCCTCTTTATATGGTTGAACTCTTGTCATGTAGTAATGAGCACAAAATTTGTTTTAGATGTTCCAAAATTTTTCATCTGATTTTTGTTAACTCTAATGAGTGTCTAAGGAAATTTTACTCATGGTTTTTTTTTCTTTAAAAAAAAAAAATGATTGTTTTATGGTAATGCATTTTTTTAAAAGAGCTATATAAAGATGTTACCTTTCAGCGTGACACTAGTTATTTGTTGCAGCACTGTGCTGCCAACGCTGTTTATTTTGTAATTTGACATTCTCCATATGTACTTCCTATCTTATGTTAACATGCAATGTGCAAGTTTTTGTGAGCCCACAGGGCTTGGACTCTAGGTATGATACTGTGTTTTACTTCTCTCTTCATATTGTGATGGCTTATACGTCTATTGTCTATTGTCTATTACGTTTCTTAATTTTGTTATGCTTTCACGTCTAGAGGCTGATTTTGTCTTTTTTGACTTTTTGCAACACTGGAGATGGTCAGACACTGACTCAAATCGATCTGTAATATAAAAAATAAATGTTTCAATGTGGCCAAACCTGGTTCTTCCAATTTTAATGATTTTGAAAAATATACATTTGGAAAATTAGAATCACGCAGTAGAATATTCAGTTGTTCGTTGGCACTAAGTAAAGGTGAAACATCAGGAAGCACATTGGGCGTTGCAAAGCCGGAGTTGTTACAGTACATGAATGCACTCGTAGGAAGCGAAGTGGCGAAAAAGTGTTGCGTCGAGGTCGAAGATGAAGTACTTGTTGTACCATGCAGATTAGGCACTCATGGTCCGGGCGAAGCGTGAAATGGCAAAGTCATTGTGGCCGTTGATTGTTGGCCGGTGGCACGTCGTATTTTTGTCGAAAAACCGACGTGAAAGTTACGGACTTCACTTGTGCTGTCGAATAAATGTAAAAAGAAACTCGGGGTCACCTTATGGGGACCAAGAGGGGTTTGAGCTCCAGAGATATCGCATATTTAAGAGCTAGAAATGTACTTTATTGTTGATAACTTGACGTACAGATCCAGACTGACTAACTACATGGCCGACAGTGCTCAGAGAAGCTGGCTCGAAAGATATTGGCCCAAAGATACATTAGTATTTATATCGATGTGGACACGCCGCCACACACCAATTCATTGTAATCCATATCTGATACATCTTCATGTACACTATCTACTTCCTGTATGATCATTGAAGTGTAATGTAACATGTCTGTCTTAGGATTATTGAACATGATTTTCCCACCTCCCCAGTCAAATGCTACATTAGCTTTCATAATCCAGTCATTGCCTAGTAATATAGCTTCATACACTCCAGGAATAACTAAATATCCTTGTTTTAAGCAAGCATCACCTATTATAAATTATAACAATCCTTGCCTGTTCACCAACTCGCTATGTCTTCCAGTAGCTCCTTTAATCTTGTCTCCTACTACTGGCATTTCAATTTACTCAGAATTCTGCTTGATTATTTCTCTATGTTTTTCCAATATTCCACTAATTGGACTTCCTATGTCAATAAGTGCCACACCTTCCCAATTTCCAATCTTTACTTTCACATAAGGGCATCCAGTCACATTACAGTCTTCAGTTTTGCCTTCTTCTTGCACTACGTCATTCAAAATATCATCAAACTACATATCATCAGTCTCTTCACTGGATTGCACACTACTTAGAGATGCACACAGTCTTTCTTCACACTTGGTTTGACTTTTGTCAGAAATATCCTTCTTCTCACATGCCTCTTGTGGAATCCCAATCTTCTTTCTCAGTTCATCATACCTGCTCCTTATCTCCTTCCTGAATCTGCCTTTAGTTTCATGGTCCTTGTAACTGTCTAATATGGTAGGCAAAATTTCACTTTCTACCACTTTCTTGTTGCCAAGTCAAAAACTGCTTCGTTTGCTGTCAAGTTTCAGTGGTACAATCTGACTCTCAAGTTGCTCCATTTCCCTATCTCCAATTCTTGTCATAAGAACCTTCATCAACAAATCTCTCTACTTTCATTTCACATACGCAATACCATCTAATTCTTCTTCATAGTCATCTTCACAAAATTCTTCACAATAATCTTCACTGTCACCTTCAACTCAATTGTCCTCATATTCAAACTCTTCTACTTTATTCTTCAGAGTATCTTCCTGATTGTCTGATTCTTTATCACCCTGGGCAACAACATCTTCACTCTCTTTGTCCTCTTCAGCATTGTCTTCCAAATCCATAAAAGGTGTCATTCATTGTGGCAGTATCTTCATTCACAGAATTACAAATGCTGTATAGAAAATAGAACAGATAAAGTAGCATGATTGAAGTTTATGTCTTCTTGTTGTTTATCCTTAATTTCATCTGCTCTGCTTGTATCTTGACTGATAGCTTCCCAAAACTTTGTGTCAAACCAGAATGTATTCACCCTATGTGACTCCCTGAAGTTCTGTCTATTTGTCTCTGTTTTATTTCTTCTTCCAAGTCGTGTCCGGTTATTCATAGCCTGGTTTTGTGTCTGTTTCTTCAACCCCACTTGACAGACCTCCAAAGGGGCTGTATTTTGTTTTCCTGTTTATTGCCTTTACCGTAGTGTCTTCTGTCATCTCTGTATTTACCATATTTCCCTGAATTCCCCTTTTGCTGGTTTCCACCATTGTTTTGCCAGTGTCTATTTCCTTCATTGATGACTCTTCTGTCTCTGTCATCCTTTTGGTAGCTGTTATAGTTGCTGCTATAGCTCCTATCCAATTTCCTTTAAAAACTGATCTACTGATTCATCATGGCCATAATTCAATCCTTCCTGTAGTCTACCTGGTAATCTCCTTCTGAGGGCATCAATTTGTGTCATTTTGTCCAAAGGTGCATCTAAATGTACTAACTTTCTGAGCTGAGCCTCACAGAAATCCTTCATTGAGCCATTACTTTCCCTGTACTTGGGTCCATTCCAGAATTCACTTTTTACTCTAGCCTGCGTAGTGGTTGACCAAAACTTTTCTCCAATTCACTGTATGTCATACATTCATCAATACATTTATTTGCCCAAGATAAAGCCAAATGTAATTTTAAGAGCATCATTCATGTCTAAAGTGAAACTATCACTGCAGTGATGCAAAAAGTCTTTTGGATGAAGCTTATTCATGTGGGATATTTTTATTGCAATATTATCCCAACTAAATACTACAAGTACCTCCCATTATTCTCATTACTGTGTCTTTCTGTAGCTGATTGAGTTTCTGATCTAGATTTAGAACATTATTTTTGCATACACTCAAATGACTGTTAATTACATAAATTTCTTGATCAGTGCTGGCTTAATGGGTGCTAATCTTTTGTTCCAGACTTTCATTCACTTCCCTAAGCTCAGGTTTTACGACTTTATCCTCCTGCTGAACATACAAATCAAAGGTAGCAATACTCTCGGAATTTCTACTAATCTTACAATTTTTTTTTCTATGGAATCTACATGAGCATTCATTTGGGCCTGTTCTGCTCTAACACTAATTTCATCCACTGACTTGTTCATTTCTCCTAGCTGTCTTTTAAGTTCTTGCTTTACATCTGCCACTTATCCACTTAATTCCTGCTTTACTGACGAAACTTGTTGACTCAGGTTCTGGCTAACTTTATTGATCTGTTCCCCTATAAGATGTGTTACCTGATTGAACATATTCATCAAGGCTGGCAATAAAATCACTACCTCTTCACTGCCTGAACTATTTTCACTCAAATTTACACTAGTAATCTGCTCACTTGTACTTTGAACTGCCCCCCCCCCCTCCATCATCTTGATTAGTTTAACACAACACTTCCCTATCTGAATTTTTTCTATGGGCCATGGTCATGACACAAAATTGTAAAGGAACAAGCAGTACGTATCTTAATTATGGTACATTCCAGCCATGTATGACCACTTTGGTCTAGTTCTGGCTGTTTTTTCCACTGGTTGGCAATCTTTAAATCCATGGCTACATACAATTTTCCTGCTTAATCATTTTATATTTTTAGTTTGAGTACTTGAACACAAAATGCCTTATAATGTCCAAAATCCTGGTGGCCTGTACCACTTTTAACAGGAATATGTATTTCTCTGTTTCCCCATTAAATTAAATAACACGACACATAACTGAATTCTTGTGGTTTATTTCATCAACTTTAACCTAACATTACCAAGGTAAACAAATAGACACATCACATAACACTTTCACATAGATATCACTCGTGCCGCTGTGAAGGTGTTTCGTTATTTAGACTTGTAATTTTAATGTATATCAATTTGTGGTTTAATTTTTTATACATACGAATTTGTTCAAAAAATGTTCAAATGTTTGTGAAGCTTAAGGGACTTAACTTCAGGGTCATCAGTCCCTAAACTTACAAACTACTTATGCACTACCTTATACTAAAGATGACACAAACATCCATGCCTGAGGGGGGTTTCGAACCTTCGACCGTAGCAACCATGCAGACTGTGACTGGCACGCCACAGACTGCTCCACCACTGTGGCCGGCACTGATTTGTATAAAGTTGTAGTAGTTGTGTTTATTTCGATGCTAGTTTTTTAGTACAAAATAGATAGATGAAATGGATGTGGCAATCATGATAAGTATTTAATTTAGTATCCAGTGATATTTAAAACATGGTCTGCCCTAATTTATTTTATGGGGATCATGAGGGGTTTGAGCCCCAGAGATACCACATTTTATGAGCTAGAAATGCACTTTATTGTTACTCGCTTCAAGTACAAACCCAGACTAACTACTGCATGGCAGACGGAGCTCAGGGAAGCTGGCTCCAAATATATTGGCCCAAAGACACATTAGTACACATATCGATGCGGATATGCCGCCACACAGCCCGCTCCCGCTGTAACACGAAGGCAGGCAATGCCTCACAAGTTGTCATGGCAGCCGAAGAGAGCCGAGGTGACGAAGTAGTAGGTGAGCTGGCTGGCGATGTGTGCGAGGGCAGCATGGTGGCAGGCCTATTTCGCAAGTTTTCAGTGCGGCAGGGGAAAGCAAAGGTGTTGAAATAGTAGTTGTGTTGGCCGTTGGTGCACGGGAGGGCAGCACGGCACCAAGTGGCAGCTCGGAAGTAGTCGTGGTAACCAAGGAGAACCGAGGAGATAGTGGAGGAGGCAGCCCGTGGTGTGTTCGAGGGCAGCACGGTGGCAGGCAGTGGCTCGGAAACTTTCAGGGCAGCCGACAAGTGCCGTAGTGCTGAGGTAGTTGACACGTGTGTTCGAGCAGTTCCCAAGATGAACACGCTCAGGCAGCAGTGTGTGAGTTGGAGAAATTGTAGTTTCAGATTCATGTTCAACCAACAGGGTGGGAGAGCAGAAAACAGAAGACCGCTGTGCTGGAGGAGAAAAAGTAATGTTGGAGGCGGCCACTAGAGTAGGACACAGTGCTGGCGGTGCATCCAAGCAAGGCATTGCCATAGCATCCAGGTCTTGTTTACAAGCACTTGTGTGGATGCGGCATGGGGAAACAGAACTGTCAATAGCACTGATAGCCATGCGCATGGGCACAACATCACTAATAACACTAGTGGGGGGAACACAAATACTGACCTGGGTGTCATTATCCATTGAAGTTACTAGACAAGTTGTAATAACATAATGCAGGGTGGCCGTCTCGAACACTGGTGAAGAAGGAGGCGGTGAGGCTGGAACTTAAGCAGCAAGTGGTCGTTGAGACGAGTAAGGTGTCTTGTGTGTGTCGTCTGCATTGCGGGAGCGACCTCAAATGACAGCAGGATGGTGAGGTGGGTAATGAAGCATGGAGTGGGCCTCTGTCTGCAATTCGAAAGCACTGACGGTGTCAGAAATAGAGGCTCGACAAGATTGGAATCACAGCACACTTGTTGAGGCGAGGAATGAAGTTCACACAGCGTGGCAGATGTCCCCAGTGGAACAGGAAAAGAGAGCGGTAGATCGGAAACATGATGCAATGCTACGGCGCTGTAGACCAATGTGGCAGGGGCACTGGAATGTGCCGCATAAACAGGTGGTCGCGAGTGTCCGAATGTGACGGTCATGTGCGTGTGCAAGAACCGACTGTTGTGGTTGCAGCATGGCAGACACGTCATGTGATGCGACACATGCCTGCACATAAAAGAAATTGTCACAGGACACAGGATTTGAAAAGGCAATGTCACTACGGTGGTAGTTCACACAAGGGAAAGAGTGTTGCGCACAAATTGCAGCAACAGAATTGTCTAGAATGTTCACTGCACATGCAGAAAAACACGTGTTCGGAGCATAACAAAACTGATTAGAACTGCAAGAATAATTCGTAGGAGAATTGAAATTGCACTACCACTAAAGTCACTGTGTCCCGACATGAGAATAAAGTTTGATTGTGGCGACTGTATCATTTCTTCCAGGAGTGCTAGTCTTGCATGTTTCGCAGGAGAGCTTCTGTAAAGTTTGGAAAGCAGGTACAGGCAAGGTACTGGCGGAAGTAAAGTTGTGAGGCAGCATCGTGAGTTGTGTCGGGATAGCTTAATCGGTAGAGTTCTTGCCCACGAAAGGCAAAGGTCCCAGGTTCGAGTTCTGGTTCCTGCATACAATTTTAATCTGCCTGGAAGTTTCATAACAGCGCACACTCTGCTGCAGAGTGAAAGTTTCATTCTGGAACCATTGTTAAAATTTTGCAAATCTGAAAAATGCACATTTGGATAATTAAAATCACACAGTGCAATGTTCAATTGTTCGTCGGCACTAAATAAAGACAGAACATGATGAAGCACCTTGGGTCAGCAAAGCCAGAGTCGTTACAATACGTAACCCTACAACAAGTGATTTCTTTCTCAGAATTCAGAACTATTTTTCCCTAACCACATATACACAGAAAATATTATATTATGAATATGAGGAAAAATTATGTTTTTCTTTTTGAGTAATAAAATTTAGTGGAAAATGGTTGGGCTTAAATCACCCATTATAATTTGTAAATAAATATGAAACCTGTTAAATAAAACAGTCACATAGCAGTAACAATTTCTACATTGAGTATATCAGCTATATCAGCACAAGAACAATTGTGAATAGTACAAATTCTATTGAAACTATTTTCTCAGAACACCCTTAACTTTATACATGTTTGTGTAAATGCCAGTCTGTGAGAATTAGTCTCATATTTCCTCAAGAAAGGGCATCGAGTACATTGCAATGACTTCAAAATTTGTATTCAATGAACTGAGTGAAATGCCAGACAAGCTTAAATAGTAAAACAGTGGATGGAAACAGCTCTCAATGAGCACCACAAACATTTATCATTCAAATCCTTCATATAGTTAAGTTGTAAAAAATAGACGAAGATTACTCACCAGGCGAAGGAGCACAGGTGTGACAGCATCACAAATAAATAAATGAATACACACACACACACACACACAATCGCAAGCTTTCGCAACCCAGTTGCGTCTTCAGGCAGTAGGGAAGGAGAGGGAAAAGGAAATGATGAGGGTTTAAGGAAGGGGGTAAGGAGTCATTCCAATCCCGGGAGAGGAAAGACTTACCTTGGGTGAAAAAATGGAGGGTAAACAAATGCACACATGCCCACACATTCACACAGACACAAGTACACCTAGGCAGTGTGGGCATGTGTGCATTTGTTTACCCTCCATTTTTTCACCCAAGGTAAGTCTTTCCTCTCCCGGGATTGGAATGACTCCTTACCCCCTTCCTTAAAACCCTCATCATTTCCTTTTCCCTCTCCTTCCCTACTGCCTGAAGACGCAACTGGGTTGCGAAAGCTTGCGATTGTGTGTGTGTGTGTGTGTGTATTCATTTATTTATTTGTGATGCTGTCACACCTGTGCTCCTTCGCCTGGTGAGTAATCTTCGTCTATTTTTTACATTTTATTTTTCCTGCTAGGAATTTTTCGTCTTAATATTCGTATCATATAGTTAAGTTGGTTATAAAGACATACAATGTAATCATGGTTTTGAAAATTTTTCAAGTACTGTGTGTATTAAATATTTCTCATAATATGGAGATTGAGAGATTGATACTGAGCAGTAGTAATGTATAGAAAATAAATTGGATCATAACATTACACAATTACTTACTTATTGATAAAACATATTCATTAATGAAAATTCAAAAAAACCAACCCCCTGCGATTAGTTAGCAGGGGCAATGGTTAAGTAATATCATAGCTCAAATCAAGTATGAAAATGTAATCAGTATGTGTCAGTATACACCCACTCTCAAGGCAGTAATCAAGAGAGAGCGGAATAATACACTGCCATTAACTTATGTCTAAGGCCAGGGCAGGTAACTGACTCACAAATGGCTACATAAGCAGAAAAACACTGATTGCGTTTACTATTTTTGTTTAAGACGATTTAGTGTTTGTAAGGTATTACAATACACTATTAACTTATATAGATACGAATTCTAAACCGAACATATGTATTAATGGTAAACTCAATACCAAGAGCTACAAGATGCAGCTGGCAACTTGACTCCTTAGTTCCACAGAAGTAAAGGTATCAACACTTCATTTTTTTCTTCTTTGAACAAACTGCCCCAATCAAACACAACACAATCCAGAGTACACTGTGTTTGTTGAATGGTGAACAGTTACTACCCTCCAAGTGTTCAAAACTCTCAAAGTAGCATTGAAGTGCAGTAACAAGAAATATTAAGTGAGCATATATCAAAGTAAACCCGCTGCATTTGGAAGTCAATTGATACAACCCCCATACATAACATGTACGTGTATTTTAACATAAACAACAATTAAATGCCAAGTCCTTGTTGGCAAACAGATATGTATGTAAACATTGGATTTAAAGTACAGAATTTTTATATATTGCACTTCTATACCCAAGATAATATGATTTTACACCAAGAATATGCACAAGTTTGCATGACAAAATATTCCAAGTTTGTAACTCGTAAAACATTAGTAGCTTCATCATGTAATAAATCAACAAACTTTGTATGATTGTAAACTTGAGGATAAAAATGATAACTAAATTTTTCATCAGCCAAAGCTGTGTCATATATATACAATATACTGTAATACGGTCATCTTCAGTCAGTATTATATATTTTCCTTTCAAGCTGTAAGCTTAAGGATAGAAATTGAATTTTTCATCAGTCAACACTTGTGTGTCCTATGTGTTCTCCCATGCTCTTAGTCACCTTTGTACTAATTAACAGCAAGTCCCTCTTGACACATCAAAGTACAACACAAAAATTAACAAACAGCACAAAAATACTACTGAATGATTAGCAGTTAGAGAGTTTGAAAAGAGTTAAGAATTAGAATTGTAATGCACTGAGGACATGATTAGCAGAAAGATCACAGTACATAACTGAGGTAACTATTTTCTCATATACAATGACATTTCAAGCCATAAACAAGTAATAAACGTTTGAACAGACCTTTGATTATGCATATGAGGTCAATAAAATAGTTATGGTGTGTCAATCTGTACATAACAATATGGTATACACACTACCTGTGTGCCATATTCATAAATGGTATCAAAATTATCAACAAGTATCTTCCCTATAGGTTTCATAGTAAGAGCAAGATGAAAATTTCTAAGACATATGTTAGCTTTCTGTAAGTAGGGTTTAAATGCATTAATCTTTCTTGAGACCAATCAACTTTATGGATCTTGGATAATCAAAACTATAAGCATACCGCTAAGGGTTTCAGTGACTGAAAAAGGCTCAATGTATATATGTAGATTAACTTCCACTCTGACCTTAACAATGGACTACACTCATAGTCAAACTTCACTTTTTTTTCAGGTTCAATTAATAGATCTTTTAAACTTCTTCAAAATTATTCATGTTACTAGGTTCATGACTTAAGGTGACATTGACAGAAGGTATACTTTCAAATTTGCTTTCACTTTTTTCTCTAACACTTCAGTAGGTGACTTGACATTTATATCGGGGTTTGGAGCAAACATTCTAAGTATATTGAACACTATCATTTTAAGAGTCCTTAGCAGTCTCAACAATTTTAACATCTTAGACTTCCAGTAAAGCATTTGTTCAGAGAATACACTATTCTTAACATTACATAAACTTCTTATCATCACCATTATTCATTTTCATTAAACATTAATTATTTTTCAACATAAGAAGCATTTTCACTTCCATTACTTAATAACTATTTGTTCAGTATTTTCATGGACAATTCTAAACCTAACACATTTTTCTCTGAACATCACTTACTATTTTCCTAATCTGTCATATAATTCTGATGACTACTCAAAGACTTCCACATTAGCTAGTGGTTCACAAACATCATAGCACAGTCTCCAGGGTCCTGACAAAACACATTTAATAAACCCCCATCATCTACCTGTAGTCACTTTCTGCACTTAGTTTCACATAGTTTTTAAATTCAAAGTCCATCTTAAAGTTTGTTATTTTTTGCATCAGTATTAACTGTAAACATGAATGCATTATCCAGTTGAAACTGTATATCAGTATATTTACTTCTTAATTCTTAAGTCCATTGGCCTAAATAATGTTGTAAGTAATAAAGCTCACATTGAAAACCCCTAACTTTGATGACACTGAAGCATGAGCATTTAATTAACTGCACTTCTATGCAAAGCTCTATGTAGGCAGTGGTGATGGAAAAGATGCAAAAATAAGATTGTTTGTGTACTAGGATTTATTAATTTAAAAATACACTGAATTAGGTCAGATAGTTCTTTACACTGGTCTCAGGACAGTGTACACTGCCCCAGCGTTCGAGTTCATAGGCCAGTCATGTGAATGCAGGGGTCGGATGCGTGTCTGCAATAATGCACATTTTGCATGTGGCGTGATAAATACTGCGAGTCCTGATGGTCTTGCGGCGGTCGGACAGCACAGCACTAAAACACTCACATGTGCATGGAGAGCTTGTGATTAGCTCGACTCATGTGGTCCGCAGTAAAACGGCACTGAGGAGCTGGGATACATCTGCTCAACTCAGTCCTACAGCACCCACTGCTGGTCTAACTTGTCCATTGCAAGAGCACACATATTTTAGCGCCGTTGCCAAATTCCCGCGTGTCAGGAGTATGTGAGCCGCACCGGATAATGCATGTAGGTCCTTCCTGGAGGCTGCACCTCTGTCTGTCCCTTCTCAGTGTGGCTGCCAGACAGATCCCCCCTTGGAGAACAGAGCTCCGGAGCCGTGAGAAAGTGCTGGCGATGAAGTTGCGGCTGGCGTGTTTCCGCCACGTGCACTGCTTGAGTGACGTCATTGTGGGTGCGTTAGCCGCAGCTCGGGGTGAGGTGATTGGGCAGCGGACAGTGAAGTCACTGCATGCAGCTGCAAGGCCTCGGCACAGCTGGTGGCACACATGTGCTGTGAGCCAGCACTTGGTCGACTGCTGACAGTGGTGACAGATGACCTCACCACACTCAGCTGGTGGCGCGCGGCTGGCGAGGCACTGGTGGGAGTGTCCAGGTATGAGTGGCTAGTGTCAGCGGCAACAGCTGTCTGCATGCCTTGTGTGGCTTGGTGGCAGTAAATGGGCATAGCACATTACACTGTGTAGTAAAAAGTCACCATTACTAAAACACAAACATGGAAACATATATAATGTCTGTGGCCACTCATTGTTCTTAGTTCTCAGTTCTAACGGTTTGACAGACACCCGATGCCAATGCATGATGGGGTCCAGACTCAACGCTAGCAGCAGCAGAGTCTACGGAAATGTGATGCATGTGTCAATCTGGGCTCAATGCTCATGGTAGCAAAGCTCCGGAAAATGTACAGCGCAGTGCCGTCGGGGCTCATCACCAGTGAAGCATGAGCATTCAATTAACCGTGCTTCTATGTAGGCAGTGATGATGGAAAAGATACAAAAATAAGATTGTTTTTATACTATGATTTATTAATTTAAAAATACACTGAATTAAATCTGATAGTTTTTTACGCTGATCCTGGGAGGTTGTACACTCCTGCAGCGATTGAGTTCGTAGGCCAGCATTGTGAACGCGGGTGTCAGACGCGTGTCTGCGGCAATGCGCATTTTGCATGTTGCAGGATAAATACCATGAGTTGCGATGGTCTTGCGGTTGTCAGATGGCAAAGTACTAAAACATTCACATTTGTGTGGGGAGCTCGCCATCAGCTCAACCCATGTAAGCCTCAGTAAAATGTTGGTACTGAGGAACTGGGATATGTTCACTCAGTCCTACAACGCACACTTCTGGTCTCACTTGTCTATTGGGAGAGTGTGCGTTTCTTAACACCGTTGCCAAAATTGTGCATAACAGGAGTTTGTGGGATGCACTAGAGAACGCATGTGGACTCTTCCTGGAGGCTGCGCCTCTGTCCGCCGCTTCTAGGCATGGCTGCCACAACACCATCATCTCAGATTAGGTATAGCATTAATATAAGGTATCAGGTTCATCTGAACTGATGGTATACTTCCACCTACACACTATATATCCATATTTTTTCGAAAATTCTCACTGGTAATTAAGTTTAAGATCCACAGTTTGAAGTTTCAGTAGGCATAAATCAAATATGTATATATCTGTAGGTCGGTCTCAGTTGTTTAAATTTATCAGTGGCAGTTAAAAAGTTTTGTTTTATCATCATAAATATTTACATTGAAGGCAAACTTATAGACTAGAATTTTTTCTGCACTGTGAAATGATTAAGGAAGAACACAGCACACAACTGGGGACTGGGGCTGGTGTCAACAGCTTTGTAATTAAAGAGTAATTGCACCCCTGAGGTATTTACATCAGCACATAGCCTGATGCCTCCCATTTTGTCTGTCATCTGGTAGAATAGGCAGTAGTACATTAAAATTAGATCCAAACATAAATAGAAGCAACTGGGTCTCGTTTACCCTAGAAGATACTTTGCCAACAAAAATTTACTTAAGTAACATAATTTCCACTGTCTCACCCAAGTCAGGAGAATAACTGTCATTACTACTTGGTATCACATAAGTAGAATGAAATTTCTTTGTACCAGGAAAATTCAATACTGGTAAACTAGGTAAGTGTGTATACACTGCATTTACAACTGTAAACTATATAAATCATTACTGCTTGGATTCAAAAAGTTTCTGTATGTGAGCTTTCTTTAAGTTGCTGCACATCATCCTGCTCTTTTGTGACATTATGTTGCAATTTGTTTACATTTGAATCTAAATAGGTACAATGATCCATTGTAGAATCAAATATTATTTCAATTTTATTGTTAAGGTTATTGATGTGAAAATTATTAGTTTCTTTAAAAAAACTTATTAAAGATTGTTACTGCAACTTTCCTCTAGCTTAATAAACTTTTCCTCACATTCATCCCTATGGTTCTGAATCTGACCTATGACAACAGAAACTTTGTCGCCAACGGATTTTACTTCCTCACTGTTTCTTGATATATTGGTAAATGCCACAGACTCTTCACGTTTCACCTCACTAAGATGAGTATTAAACTACTCTTCTAACTGGGTAATTGAACTTTTCATTTCAACACTTATCTGTTCAAATTTCTGATCTAGTTTTGAATTTAACTCAGATAGTTTCTCATTTGTTTGACCAATGTCAAAACTTAACTGCCATATCACTTTCTTTAAGCTGGTCTCTGACTCTTCCTGCTTAGAACTTAATTTCAAAAACTGTTGTTGTAATACCACAAACTTCTGATTAATTTCAGCATTCAACAATGAAAACTGTTGTTTATTTTCTGCTCTCGTTCTAGCATTTCATTTACTAATTAATCAAAGCCTTCTGGTATTTCAGTTTTGGTTTCAACATTTTCCTCACTTCCTGCCATTACACTAAGGGAAAAATAAGCATGTAATAAATTATTAACTGTTGTTCCCACTTGAGCACTAGGTAACAGAGTAGAACTCACAATGTGTGATGCCCCTAGCCCACTGTCAACATTCAAGTCTAATGTTTCAGCATAAAATTTGGTCTGTTCACTTTCTTTCACCTCATTATCTTTATCCATTTTAACACTGCACTTCATTATTATAAGTACACCAAGAAGCAATCCACCTACACCAACACAGTCTACAAAAGTTATCTGAAAGGTACTTAACTTTCCACTGGGATGTGGTGACACTGGTATTCTGTTCTTCACATTATATCCATTTTATGCCATTCTATTTGTTCATGTGACATTTCAATTTTGTGTATTTCACCTCTTTGTTTTTATATTGGAATCACATTTTTCACATCACTGCTGGTTCATCAAGTAATTACTTTCACCTGTAACAAAAAAAGTTAAGTGAATGTACTCCGTATCCTGGTCACAGCACCAAGTGTGAAGAATCCCTCGTTTGCCAATCCCTATAATAGGTCCAGACGAACTGTGTCCACATTGCAAGACACAGTTCTATTAACAGGACATGGGAGATGGTGAGGAGCCCTGTCCTATAAAAGGAAAAACTTCTTAGCTTGGATTAGATGTTCGTATCAGATGGCTGATCTGTATCATAGTTGAAGTCCGTAGATCCAGTTTTTCTGCGAAGTACTAATATTATATTAAATTTATATTATAAACCAAGATCAAAAATAGGATATAAATTTTGTCATAAACTCCTTTACATAATAACAATACATTTTGGTAATGTGGATATACTCAGTTATGGTGGTTTTATTTAAACAAGGCGTATAAATAACAAGTGTGAACATGACTTCATAAATTTACATATTAGGCCTATGCCTACTTTAATTATGTGTTCTATATATGATTTTTTATGTAGGTAAGTCAATAGTTTATAATTTGTGTATTGGTGATTTGTTATTTAGACTTGTCAGTTTAATGTATTTCAATTTGTGGTTTACTTTTTATAAATACTGATTTGTATAAAGTAGCAGTAGTTTTGTTTATTTGGACAATAGTTTCTTAGTACCAAATGGATTGATGTAATGAGTGTGCCAGTCATGATAAGTATTTAATTTAGGATCCAGTGATATATAAAACACTGTCTGCCCTAATTTATTTAAACAGAAGGTATATATGTAATAACATTTTGCAATAGTTATAACATGTAGTATTGTTGTTTTTGTAAGTTTATGGGAACAACATATTCCATGTGTAGGCCTAATGCATTTTAGTGTTTGTAGCTATTATTTACGAAAGTATCAAAGTCGAAAGTTATGTAAAAAGATAGCCAAATTTATGTTTAAATCCACATACTATTTCTTAAATGTGTTTTACTAATAGTGCTAGTAGTATTTTAAACTGAATGCGAAAATGTGATATTTTACATGTCTGTTGGCAAAGTTTTATTTAGGTGTCCGATATTTCATGTTTGTGATCTTGGCAACAGATTTTAAGGGAGTGCGCAACATAGCAGAAACATTACATTGCGCTCCAACTACACTGTAACTAAACTGTAACTACTGTCAACTGTAACTGTAACTACTGCAACTGATACTCCCTGTTGTGTTGGAGTGTATATATATATATATATATATATATATATATATATATATATATATATATATATATATATATATTTTTTTTTTTTTTTTTTTTTTTTTTTTTTTTTTTTTTTTTTTTTTTTTTTTTTTTTTTCACAAATGTCTGTCTAGGTGTGTTTGCGTTTCGATATGTCTGAGTGTGTGTGTATTTGTTTACCTTCCTTTTTTTCCCCTAAGTCCTTCCACTCCTGGGATTGGAATGACTCCTTTTCCACTTCCTTAAAACCCATATCCTTCCCTTTTCCTCCCCTTTTTTCCTCTTTTTCCTGAAGAAGCTGCCAGTGGTGGCGAAAGCTTGTATGTGTGTTTGTGTGTGATTTTATTTGTTTCTCTCGACGAGCCGGTCCTTTTGGTAAGTCATCTCTTTTCTATTTATATATATATATATATATATTGCTAACAAATACAATGTTTTAGGATGATTGTTATAACAGTTACAGATGTTGATTTACAATTAAGTAAAACATACAATGTAATTTAACAGTGAATACAAAGTTCATTATATTTATACAATGTTATAGCTCTTCTTTGTTAATTTCTTTGGTATATTTAGTACTGTTCTATTTACAAAAAATCAAATGCTTTAAGATGTTGTTATCTATTTAAATATTGAATGAATAACTTCACTAACATTTTTAAAGCTTCTGGACAAACATCGGTAAGATATTGTAATAATAGTTTTCAAGTTTGCAGTTTATAAATGTACAAATACAAAATCGAGGAATTAGCTTTCTTTGCATATTTCCATAGTATTTAATTAGTGAAAGTTTAGTGACAATGAAAGTAATGCTGTATAATACAGCTTATTTAACTTAAGAGTCATGTGTACAATTAGATTTTGGTTTATCTAGTTTTTGTGTATCATTACTGGCATGATTGTTCTTTTGCTATCTAGAAGCTTCTATGTACGGTTTTTCATAAGTACACCACAATTAACGTTCCTTATTTTCAAAATCACAAGTAACGTTTGTAGCCACACTTTACATTTGATGCACACCCAATTTAGTCTTTCTCTATTTGTGTTTATATGAAATTCAATCCACTGAACCAGCTGTAATGGATTGGCCAGTGTGGACATCTTTAGCAGTGTAAAGTGAAGCACGGGATACCAAGACTTAAGAATACCGACGGCGGCATCAGACAATTCTATTCAGCTTAAATTGTGATGAAAGAACATTGTAAAAAGAGAAAATTGGGTGCGTGTCAAATATAAAGTGTACTTACAGACATTACATGCAGTTTCAATGATAAAAAAAGATTAATTTTGGCGTTCTTAAGAAAAACATTATACCGAACATTCGAGAAAAATTCAAAATGAAGAAAGAAATAAAAATTATATAAATTGAAATTCACTCACAGATGTGACTATTATATTAAAAAGACTGTGTAAAACAGGATCACTTACATTGTAATTAGTCTGGCTGTAATTAAAAATGAAATCTCATGTGAAATACTAATTGTTCAATTTTGTGTTTGTATATTTTGGAATGACAAAGATAAAAACTATTATCATAAAAACTTACCAACATTTCTACAGAAACAGTGTAAATGTTAATAAAGTTATTCATTCCATATTTGATTAGATAACCTTGTCTTTAAGCATTTGATTGTTTGTACATAGACTAGCACTAAATTTACCAAAGAAGTAAAGAAGAAGAACTATAACATTGTAGAAATAGAATGTACTTTGTATTCACTGTTAAATTACATTGTATGATTTAATTATTTTTCAAAAGAGATAGAATTGCTAGCCAGTACTTACCTTTGTGCTGTACCGCTGATAGTGACACAAATGAAGAAAAAGAAAAAAAGAAAAAGGACAAGCTCTTGGAAAACAGTTCCTTCTTCAGGTGGGAGAGAAGGGAAGAAAAAAGGATAGGAATGGAAGGTAAAGATAACTCATGACCTAGGTCATGAGGATGGTGTTTGAAAACCATGTACACCATCTTCATGACCTAGGTCGTGAATTATCTTTCCCTTCCATTACCATCCTTTTTTTCTTCCCTTCTCTCCCACCTGAAGAAGGAAATGCATTCCGAAAGCTTGCCCTTTTACTTTCTATTCATTTGTGTCACTATTGGCGGTACAGTACAAAGGTAAGCATTGACCAGCCAATCTATCTCTTTTGAAAAATAATTTATCATCTCTGAGGATAATTTCCATCATTAATTGTATGATTTAATTAACACCAACTTTTGTAAATGTACATCAACATCTGTAATTGTTGTAACAATAACCCTATATCATGGCATTGTTAGGAATAATATATATAATAGTGCACTCCAGCACCACGGCAATGCAGAGCAGTTCACCTCAGTTACTTCAAGTTTATGGTTGTGTATCGATGCAAAGTCTGTGGTGAATGAGATTCTGTATGTCAAAGTGCTGTGAACATTTGAGAAAGTTTGATTATGTAATCGATTGCTGGAAAAAGCTTGAACTGTTTTAACAGGTTGTTGTTGTAAATATTGATTTACATCCATGAGAATAAATTCAGAAAAGGAGTTTCTCTAACTTTCATTTAAAGCTATGTACCTCTTCTCCCACAACACTAGACCCAGGAAGACTTAAGATAAATATTTTTAAATGTTAGTCACTCTACTTGACATTTTTAGCGAGAATGTAATCATTAGGTATGAGTGATAACTTTGTAAGTGGTGGAGGATAGCTGTGATTAGTGTACGCGAGAACATATGATAATGTCTGTCATGTTTCAGGTAAAAGAAAAAAAATATAAGAAATTGTAACAATATCGTGATGTGTATTTAATGAAGGACATAGAAGACCAGCATAAAAAGCAAACCATAACCAATGGAACAACCAATTGGAGCCAGCCAAAGTGGAGAAAAACCATAGTGTGAAAAAGAAATGAGAAATTAAAGGATGCCCAAACATTGCTGGACGATGCACTGATTCGGCTAAGTACATTATATCTTGTTTTATCATAGTTGTAGATGGATCATGATAGTGTAAATCAAAGGAAATTGGAGAGGTCTCCTTTAATAGCCCAAATGAAAACATGGACATGACTGAGTACTTGCTAGTACCCCTGTGCTAAATAACAGTGAAACATCAGGAGAGGAAGTTGTGTCACCAGCTGTTCTGACTCAGCAAAGAAGCCAGCAGATAGGTCAGCAGGTAGCGGCAGTGAGTGAGAAATTAGAGGATCAAGTAACTGCTTCGAATGAATAGTTAGGAACTGAAATTAGAAGTCAACTAGATAACACACACAAATTATCAGGTTTGAAGAAAGATTTAGATGATTTGAAAGAGAGAGTTTTCTCAGGGCAGAGTCAACTCAATGCTCATGTTGACACCGTAGTAATTAAAATTGGGGAAGTAGAGTTAAATTTGAGTTGTATGATTGTGAAAAATTCTTAGAATATCAATATTTTAGATAAGTATGTACAACAGGAAGGTACTGTGTTAGGGACAGAAATCAAAATCAGGGAGTCTAGGGAGATTCTAGAAAATAAAGTAGAAGGGTATAAAGCTGAGGCTGACCAGAAATTGTCTGTGGTAGAAAATAATGTAGATGCTTGTAATCAGGATGTGCAAGGTTTGTGAAAAAGATGAAGTTAAGGCAAGAAGATATTGTAACTAAGAGAATAGGTGGCAGTTGTGGGAGTATGTTTGGGAATATTGTGGTTAAAATGTATCCTGGTGTTGGCAAATTACATGCAAAAGACTTCCTCCACTATTTCAATGATTACTTCACCCATGAAATGTCAGATTCACTTAAAATTAAGTTTGTTAAGAGATATCTAGAGGGAGAGGATTTGTAATGGAGTAATCAAATGGCTGTTAATGATACGTCCTATGAGAAGTGTCCAAGATAAATTTTGGTCAAAATCTATCCAAGATAGGGTTAAGAGTGAATTTTGAATGGACCAAGGTATAAATCAGACAAGGAAAGTAATAAAGATTTCTGTGAGATTCAGTTGAAGAAATTAGTCCACCTAGATCAACCCTTTGATGAGATTACCCAGAATGAAGCATTCATGAGATGACTACCGGTTAAGTTGCAGAGGGTGGTGTCTTACAGTCCTGATGATTTGATTGATGAATTCTTGAAATATGTAGGGAAGTTAGACAGAGCTGAAGTGTGTGATGACAGAAGAACCAACTGGTCTGGAGATCATCCAGTTGGGGGATGGAGGGGTGGGGGTAGGGGTGGAGTCAATAACAGGGACAGAAGAGATAACAGGAGGTAAAATAGAAAGCATTAAAAAAATGAGAGGAACCAGGACAACCATAATAGATTTTGGAGGGACAATGATAGTAGGGAAGATGACAGGAACAGATCATGGAGGCAGAACAACAGAAGTCAGGAAGATAGAAGACCCACAGGAAGAGGAAGTTGATGGGAAAACTAACAGTCACCCCATTGGGAGTCTGTCAGTTTGGGGTGAAGAATAGGAACCGAAATCAGGCTAGACAAATGGACATGGCATGGATACAACAACAGATGTAATGAATATTGACCTATGTTAGACCACAATCAGTGAAAAAATTCAGGTCTGACAGAAAATTCTGGGAAACTATGCACAAGAGTGAAGATAAAAAAGTTTTTGGGAAGCAGGAACAACTGGAAGAAGTAATTTTAGATGAAAAATGTATTGACACATTCTTTGACATTAATAGCATTTATAAAGAAGATAGTAACAACAGTTGTGATGTATTTGGTTGAAGTAGATTGATGAATAGTTAGATTGAAGATGATGCAAACTGTGTGGATATTACTGTTCAGCTGTATGGTAGGATTGAGGATCAGGGAAATGTTGCTATTGATGTTGTTAAAGATGTACTTACTGTTGATGAAGATCCTTTGTAGAAGAAGAGGTTGGAATTGTGGATGCTTATGAAGTAGCTGAAGATGAGGCTGTTGTTGAAGATATTGATGAAGTTGCTGATACTTGTGATGTGATTGAAGATGATGTTAATGATGAAGATATTGAAGAATTGGATGATATGGTATATGTGGAAGTAAAAGAATATGTTATTTTGAATGGTGAATCTTGTGGAAGGAGCAATGAATTTATTGTAGGGAACCATGAGAACCTGATCCTACCAGTAGAGCTTAATAGTACATCATGTAGTGCAAGAAATTGTAACAAGGAAGATATCAGGAAGAAAATCCTTCGAGCAGTATGGACCCAGTACAAGAATTACAGTAAGGAAGATAAGATTAGGAAGGAACTTGAACTCTTGTGTGCAGAAACCAATCAGTGTGTTAATGTGTCAGACAACAAAAAGAACTATGAACTTGGTAATCAATATGTGCATAGCACTAAAGATAGTGTAAAACAACTTAGTGTGGATCTCCATAACATACAACCTGATCCCAAAGATGAAAGGAGTATGGCTTTTGACAGAGTTGTGGAAGATGTAATACATGAAAATGAAGAAGAGGAGGAATCAGACCAATTATGAAACCCACATGTAGCAATAAAGCTGAAGACATTTTGGAGAGGAATTGCTCTTGTAGACATAGAAAGACCAATAAGTGGCATTTCAGCCAAGTTTATGGACCTAATTAAGCAGACCCCTGGTTTAGTTGGTGTAAAAATTAAAGGATCTAATGGAAGGTATAGCAAATTAGTTAATAGACAAATGTTGTTGACTTTTTCTATAGGAGAAGTAGAGTTTACAAGGATGTCTTGTCATACTCAATTTGAATGAGTCAGTGCCACTAGGAGTTCATTGGATAGCCAAAGCTCAGGTGGCATTTGATTGGAAAAATAGTTGGGTTAATGTTATTGATCCTACATCTAAAGGAGGACACAGTACCTACATGATAATTCAGCTCCACGATAATGCCAGCAAGCAAATCCATGAAGTCAAGTTTCGAGACCAGTAGCATTGTTTGCGAAACATTTATGAGGAACAAGAGGATTTAGAAGCCGTGGACTACAAGAATTTGGTAGAAACAAAAGTAAAGGAAACTGAGAAATGGAACCCGGAACAGAAGGCATAGCTGAAAGAAGTTTAGTGGGATTACTATGATGTATTCGACAATAGGACTGGAAGAGTGAAAAATTATGAATGTAAACTGAAAGTGAGACCTCATGAACCTTCTTACATGAAACCATACGGTGTACCAATAGCCAAGCGGGAAGCTGTGGAGAAGGAACTGGAGAAAATGGAGAATTGGGAGATCATTGAGAAGGGAAACAGTGAATACAACAACCTGGTCATTGTGGTTTCCAAGAAGAATAGCAACATATGATTGGTTTTGGACTCTGAACATCTGAACAAATTCCTGGAAGGGAAAACAGATCATCCGGAGAACATGGATGAGTTGTTACACAAGATATACTTTGTTAAAGACTTTAATAACTCTTAATTAACACGCGAGCACTGGGTAGCTGTTAAATATAAATAGATACCTGTAGGAAAACACCTAGTACTTCTATTAATGAATACTTGGAACTTTTAGATTGAATGGTGACAATAGAATGTATGCAGTGAATCGAGAGACAGAGTCTGATGATGAGTAAGTATAAATGGACCAGTCACAATGGGACTGCCAGATGAAGCTGTGAAGTGCTACAAGGACCACTGGCAAAGTGGGTGTAACATCAGCAGCTACATTTTTTAAAAATGAACCTGCTGCTGGAGGGGGGAGTAATGGATTGGCCAGTGTGGAGCCCCCCCCCCCCCCCCTCAGCAGGGTAAAGTGAAGCATGGGATACCGAGACTCTCGAATACCGACAGTAGTATCGGACATTTTGATTTAACTTAAATTGTGATTAAAGGACAATGTAAAAGGAGAAAATTGGGTGTGCGTCAAATATAAAGCATACTTACAGACATTACTTATGATTTTGATGAAGAAAAAAAAAAAAAAAAAAAAAAAAAAAAAAAAAGATTAATTGTGGCGTTCTTAAGAAAAACTTTGTATTGGACATTCGAGAAATGTTCATAATAAACAAATGAATAAAAATAATATCAATTGAAATTCATTTGCAGATATGACTATTATATTAAAAAGACTGTGTAAAACAGGATCACTTACATTGTAATTAGTTTGGCTGTAAATAAAAATGAAATCTCCTGTAAAATATTAATTGTTCCATTTTGTATTTGTATATTTCGGAATGACAAAGATAAAAACTTAACGGTATTTGTGCAGAAACAGTGTAAATGTTAGTAAAGTTATTCATTCAGTATTTAATTAGAGAACCACATCTTAAAGAATTTGATTGTTTGTACATAAAATAGTACTAAATTTACCAAAGAAGTAAAGAAGAAGAACTATAACATTGTATAAATATAAGATACTTTGTATTCACTGTTAAATTACATTGTATGATACAATTAACACTAACTTTTGTAATTGTAAATCATCACCTGTAATTGTTGTAACAATAACCCTATTATGGTAGTGTTAAAAATGATATATACAATAGTGCACTCCAGCACTACAGCAGTGCAGTGCAGTTCACTGCAGTTACTTCAAGGTTACGGTTATGTATCAATACAAAGACAGTGTTGAATGAAATTTTGTATGTCGAAGTGCTGTGAACAATCGAGAAAGTTCGATTATGTAATCGATTGCTGGAAAAGTTTGTCAAACAGGTTGGTGTTGTAAATATTGAGTTACATCCATGAGAATAAATTCAGAAAATAAGTTTTTATAATTTTCATTTAAAGTTACATACCTGTTCTCCCACATCAACACTAGACCCAGGCAGACTTAACATAAGTATTTGTAAATGTTATTCACTCTACCTGACATTTTTAGTGAAAATATAATCATTAGGTACGAGTGGTAACTTTATATAGCCAATATCGCCATCAGTATATGCGAGTCCGGGTCGCCTGTGCCCCACTTCAACACCGGTTTGAATCAATCACTGCATTAGAGCTGGCGGGAGTGATGTTCCATTACAGCAATGACAGCTGATGTTGACTGTGCATGGCATACTGAGTGACAGTTGTTGTTGCATATGCTGTTGAACCAGCAATGCCGTGTTTGTGCTGTCAGTAATCTTGATTCACTGGTTGGTAGGATGCATGGCCGAGAGTTCAAGTCATCTGTAACTCAGGTGGCAACTTGTATGTCAATATGACAAGCAAGGCATCGGCTGACATGAGGTCCTTACTGACAAGAAGATTTAGCTTCCTTCTCAGTTGGGACGGGGTTTCATTGCCAAGCTGTTCCTCTTATATGATGTGATTTATCTGCTCCTCAGGTGTCCAGGACACTCATTCTAGTACTATTCGTTTGGTCACCTCATACATGTTGTTGGCTGGAGGACGGTGAACCAAATCACGGTTAAGGTTGGCGTTCACATGGAGGTGTGTGATCAAATACAATTAGCAGGTGGAGTTGTTGAGGGAGTAGTGGTCAAAGATTGCCTCCACCAGAGAAAACCACATTTATGACGACTTGATGGAAAGTGGTGGAAGTTGTGGTAGACCTCCTGGTGGTGACGGCACAGTCAAAACGGGCAGGTGGCTCATTGCATATCTGAACTGCTGTGTGTTCTGAACAGCCCGGAAGTCCAATGCAGAAGGTATACCGGTGTCTGTTGATGTATCAAGTGGTTGAGTGGATGATACCGGACATGGTTGTAAATAAGGATAGACTGTGTATGTGTGTGGGAACAGCTGCATCTAACCCAGTGCAGTTGACATAGCACGTGGCATGGAACACAGCTGAGCAAGTGTAGCGTAGTTCACATCCCCAGTTTCATGTAGGCTCTGGCCCAAAATTTTTATCAAACCTCTGAAATTGTACTGGGGGGAAGGAGGCATTATTCCTACTTGTGCATCACTGATGTCCGTGCAACCTTTCAGAGAGTGCACTAACACTTGGGTGTCTAGGTTCTGGGAAAATTGTTCACTGTTATAGAAATCATTGTTAACACTACTGTACGAAAGTGAATTTATACTCATGTGGATGACTGTACCTTGCGTCGCTGGCGTGCTTTGCGCAGTCTGGGGCAGCAGGGTGCAAGGATACAAAGCAGTCTGTGGTGGTGTGATTAATGGTCATTCCAGCGAGACACAGTAATTCGAGAACACAAAATGGGGCACAGCTGGGTGTGGTACACTAGTGGCTTGGTCTGAAAGTGAAATGTAACTGGTTGTAGAATTGTGCGCAAGGGCCATGTGCAGAAAAGTCAACATTGTTTGAAAACCAGAGTTAGTGACCACACTCCTATCCTCATTTGCACTCCTTGAAGTGGTGTAATTGTCCGGTGATGTGGTTGAGGCAGCTTAAGGTGTTGAAAAGTTGATGTTGGACTGAAATCCCAGTGGATTGTACACACCATAAGCCTGATGTGAATAGATTAGAGTCCAAGGTGGTGGAGAATGTGTTGTGGCCATGTTACTGAGCATATCTGGAGTGTTGAATTTAATAATGGAGTTCCCATCTTGGAGATCACGTGACACTTGACATGGTGGCAAAACGTATTAAAAAAACTCAGGGTCACCACTATTAGGATCTCTAGTCATGGTAAAATACAATGAGATACCGTTGCATGTTATCTGCAGCACGTACAGTATCCAACTGAACGCTCCTGCCCAGTTGGCCAAAGATCAAAGAGTGTCACAAAGATATAGCATGCACTCGACCTGGCAGTTGATCGATCTGCCACACATTTTTCCCAGTGTAGATCCATCACAGAATTCTTCATTGCACCCTTCCACATTGCTGTTTTACTGCAAGATACCGTTTACATGCTGCTAACCACCTCATAATGTCACCAAATTCACCTGAACTAGTTGTGCTGGTTTAATGACACATGTCAAGAACATAGAGACCATGACTGACATGACCAGTCATTATTAATTCTGCAGTCTTCAATGTTGACACCATTGTTGCCAAGTCTCATACAAAAACTTTTCTTTCTGCTGCTTTCACAAAGAACAATAGAGAACTTGCTTTAGGAACATTAAGCACACTTCCGAGTTCAGTATTTTTTCTGGAATTGTTCAAGTGAATATGAATTTTTACGGTTCCTTATCCATGAAGCCACATACTTACATCTCTTTGTATTATTATTATTATTATTTTCCTTTCAGGTGAAATCATTTCAGGACAAGTGAATGTAGTGTAAGGCACAAAACACAAAAGACAGAAATGCAACATTTTCACTGTTTGGGTGTTAAAAAAATACGATTAAAACTTTAACAAATAAAGTTGAAATGAGAAAAAAAAAGTGAACTATAGACACACATACATTCTGAGTGTGCTTCAACACAAATGGCAAAAAATTACCATGAAATAATTCTTTCTGTTTTCCTAATGCAGTGTGCCTTAATCTGTTTCACTATAATAGTATTGTTCATGCCTAACTCCTGCAGAGTTCCAAGTGCAGAGGCGCTGACTTTTGAAAATCAGTGTGGGTGATCTATATCACGGTTCACAAACATTCAAAACCAACCCTCCGGAAAATCATGTTCATGTATTTTTGAATGAGCAATACTTGATAAAAGTAAATAGGCAGTTGTCTTGCCTTTTAAAAATAGAAGGACGAAGGAGGAGGATAAAAAGGAAAGCATGGCTGCATTAGGATAATACAATAAAGCGATCTAATTGGCTGAAGTGGATATTTTGATATAAGTAACACCCTAAACTTCTAGATGACCAATGAAATAATTTTTCACTGTACATTAATCTAACACTTTTTGTACTAAGCTATTCTTTCTGACAAAAGCATTTGGTAGAACACCGCCACCAACCTTTAAAGAAATCTTGAAATATTTTGAGATTTTGAAGTCCGACATCAAATTTTTTTGGTCAGTTCCAAGCAAGAGCTTTGAGATAACTTCATGACATCTCTGACAGTATTAATATAGTCCAAGATTTTTTAAGCCTGAGAGAAAAGCATTAAAAATTTCAACTGAATCTATAATTTTAATAACAAGGTAAGTGACAAAGATAAATGAAAAATGATTAACTTTAGCATCAGTATCAGATTCTTCAAGCTAAATTCCTGAAAGAACACAATTGAATGTTCATAAATAATTACACCTGAAAGGTCAAAAGGACCGACATGCTT
Organism: Locusta migratoria; assembly: GCA_026315105.1. Classification (NCBI taxonomy): domain Eukaryota; kingdom Metazoa; phylum Arthropoda; class Insecta; order Orthoptera; family Acrididae; genus Locusta; species Locusta migratoria. The sequence continues at coordinate 809,199,739 of CM048744.1, read as the reverse complement.
CAGGATGACTAACGCTAGCATAGTGGCTAAAACACGGACACATTACTACTCACTTGGGGACCCGCATACAAAATTTGAACTATTACTGGCTGCTGCCTGACCCTGAGCTAATTGACTTCCAACATAGACAATGTATAGTTCTATTTTGTATATGCTTGGCAATTCACCAGTCAATGAAAACAAAGCTGACAGCTCTTCTTTATGAATGATTACTTCTTAACGTGTAAGTTTTCCTTTATATTTCAGTGTATCAAAATCTTGAGATAATGAGGTTCAGCAATAGCTGAGCCTCCAAATAATATTATCCATCAATTGATTTCCAGATAATCTTTCTTTTACCTATGCACTTTATAAATTAAATAAATCATTTATACTTTAAACTACATATTTAATATGGTACTATTCAAGAAGTTATTACCTCCATAAGTATATAGTTAATTGATGCACATAACATGACAGATAACAGACATGGAATGGAATACAAAATCAACAACAACCATAGCAACCATCATGACACACAAATTCTTCCATGGAATACTAAATTTCTTTGGCTGGGTAGACAATATCTGATGCCACATGCTGCTGCCACCACCTCCAGAATCTGAAACAAACAGATTCTGGCGGCAGCTACTGTTCCTATCATGCCTAATTAATTTACTAAATATATTGATAAATATTTGGGTATCTCAAGGTATTGAAGAAGTGGGGAAAAGTGGCTTGTCCCACTACAAACTGATCATGTCTTTCAGGTATGAAATATCGTCTCTCACTATGATCATGTTTTGCATTGCCTCTTGGGTCATAAGGTAGGTTTTTATTTTTTTTTTCCTGATTTTTTTAAAATTTATACAATTTTATTTTCCACCTCAATTTAATGTGAGTGCTCAGCACCCCCAAAAAAATCTTAGCGTGTGCATGAGCCCCGGAGCACCCTTGGAGTCGGCACCCCTGTCCAAGTCTTTTAATGGTAAATTGCTCGTAGTGTGTCCTCAATAAAGGAAATAATAGTCTGAACCTTTTTAGTGTGATCATTTAGGTAGGATTATGAAAATTTTGTGAGGAATTTGAGTTCAATTGGAGCTTATTCACTTTTCAAGTCCAGGTGGTCAGTAGAGCTAAACATGTTTTGCACACCTATAGTTTCAATTACGATGTGTCAATACAGCCAGCAGATTCAGCTCTTATCACTCACTCCATTGTTTTTGGACTCAGATGAAGATTTTACATTTGCACTAAATTCAAATCAGCAAAACAAGGGGTATGGTTTTTCTGCTCATCTAAAGATTTTGTTGCATGACCTTTCTAAGGAAGGGTGCAGTATGTTCCGCCTTGACAGGAATAGCTGACAAAATTTATTAAGTAAAAGTTCAAAGGCAAAAACAACTACTGGCTCATTCCAAGTCAAATCAACAGAATGGCTGCTCAAAAATCACCCTCCAGGAAGTGTGGAGTACAGTGGAAGTGGCAGAGAAAGTGAGGCTTGTCAGAAAGCTTGCTGATGAGCTGTTTTTAGGAGGGCACTCAACATTGAATGGTGAAATTGTAGGCTTGACAGAAAGTGGTTGTCTCTGCTGACATGATTGGTCAATGATAGTGTTGTGCAATGTTGGGGTCAAAGGAAGGGGCGAATCATCCTATTCATAATCAGAAAGCCAGGATGGGTGAAGTGGAGGGTGGCCATCTTGAGACCTAGGGATGGGAATGGGGAGAAGCATTTATGACATGTTGTTTTTTTTCCCTATGCAGATATATTTAATTTTTGAAAAATGTATTCTCAGATCAGCCTTCTTCAGTTCTGCCTTTGTTTTCTCATTCTGAGATTGTACTGGAGCTATGCCGTTTTCTTTTCCACATGTTCACTAACTTGTGCAAACACAACTGATAATTCACTTTTTACTTCCTGAAGCTGGATGATTAGTTTCACATTTATTTGGGCAGCTACTATTTCTTATCAAAGTTTGCAATATCAGCAACTGACAGTTTGGCTTTTGCATCTAAGTTTGTTTACTTTTTCCATTACACACAAATTGACATAATTTTATGACCTGATTCCATCCTTCTGCTTTGACCCATGACACCATCAACATGGCAGCAATGACATAGATACCCATAACCAACAAAATGACACTAACAGCACAAGTGTAAGAATGTGGAGGCTTTCTAAGTTGGAGAAATATGACAGAAAGCCAACTGCAAACAAACATAAATATAATTTAAAAACACTGAAAATATGTGAAATAAAAACAAAAAATGACAAAAAAATACATGGAATCTAATAATTCAATTGACCTACACCTCAGCTGAAGACAGCAATACCAATCAACTCCCTTGAACAAAATCAATAGCATAAACAATATTGAATACCGATACTTCAGTTAACCTATACCTACACAAAAAAATCCAGAAAAGTATACCAATCAACCTCTGCCCAAATCCCACAACATTAAAATGCTATTGAATACTTAAACTGACCAATAATACACCCCAACTCAAGACATGATACCAGTTCATTCCCCCTCCCCCAAGCAACAAAGAACAAAGAAATAGTATCAAACACTTCAGTCATTTCAAATGTTCCATTCTAACATAATCGTCTTCACCACAACCACTTTTGTATTTTCGCACCTAGACTTAGACTGATGCTACAGATCAGTCTGTCACCAGAATCGGTTTTTTGTTTTTCACATTCATTGGTTTCATGAAAAACAATAATCAACACACCACATACCATCAATGTGGTAAGTTGCCAACCTAAACCTACACACACACACTAAGCAAATGCTGCTAAAATCACCCTTACAGTGATCTGAATCTAAATTTTGAATTGCATTCAAATTGTACTAAAAAATTGCAAAGGTAAGCTTTGTTCTCCCATCATGGGATTAAGTTCAACATGTTCCATATTCACATCTGTAGTTACTGTACTGTCAGTATTCAAATTGCTTTGTTTTGATACATCTGTTTGTGCATCTGGTTTGGGAGTAGAAGTCACAAATTTACTGTAACTCATTCCACTGTTAAGTTCTTTGAAAAAAACTGTCAGTTGCCTCATTATTTACTTTAAGCTTTCTGCTAATATTCTTTCCAAGTCATCAAGCACCAATTCTGTTTTAATGTCTTTTCACTTTTTGGGATCAGTGATTACCTTCCATATTTAGTTTTGTTGTTTCACTAATAAATTTTCTTACCACCACTATTAAAAGGCCTACAATCAAAATAGTAAACCAAAATAAAAGTGTCTGGACTGTAAAAAATGTACTTATACTTATCACATGGGTGAGTTGTCCTTAGTATTCCCCTGTCCATTCAAGTGCTACTGCACCATATTATTCTCCTTCCTTTTCATCCATAGTCCACCAATTTGAACCTTATTGTATCGAAAATACTGCCATATTATTATTTTTGGAAATTGCTTTTTAATCTCCTATAAAATATTGCTTCTTAATCCTAATCACAGCATCATATGTGACGCACCTCTTGACTTTCTCTTCCAAGTCTTCTCACCATAATACTACCTGGGATTTGGTGAGAGAGTTCTTTGAGGAAAAGACTGTACCAGAAGAGTCCACTAGAGCAGTGGCAAAGTGTGAATTTCTACCAATCAGTACAAACCTTAAATTTGCCACCTCCCACCTCTTTTTTGTAATTTTACAAAGGGTACAAATTTTGTGTTAGTGCTTATCGGAAGATAGTAGGAACAGGGTAATTTATTTTCCCACTTCCCACTTTATGCTAAACAAATCTTTTTCAAAGTTATTTATATGACTTACTAGTCTGAGATGTCTGTAACAGCAAAGTAAAAGTCATAAATTTATAAGACAGATACTACGAAGAAAAATCATACTCTAAGAAGTAAACAATTTGTAACACACTGTAGAGTTTATGGATCTGACCCTTCCTCTTCATCCCACCCACACCACCTTTCCAGGCGTGACCAGCAAGGTATGGTGTGACAACTGGATGGGCAAATTCCACCCCTTCATACCTAACTCCCTTCGACATCCCATTTTTCAGAAAGTACATGAGCTCATTCACCCAGGTGTCAAGGCCTCGACTCGCATGGTGTCCGAACGTTTCGTTTGGCATGAAATGAGATGGGATTGCCAGGCATGGACCCGCTCTTGTGTCACATGCCAGCACAACAAGGTCTCGTCTCACACCTCCCCTCCTCTTGGCTCATTGCCTCCTCCATCCGGTAGATTCCAGCACGTCCATTTGGACCTTGTCGGTCCTCTCCCGCCGGTTGACGGTTACCGGTACCTCCTATCAATGATCGACAGCGCCATGAGATGGATGGAAGCCACACCTCTGCTTAATATCATTGCCGAGTGCATCGCTCGGGCTTTCATTTCTTCCTGGGTCACTCACTTTGGCTGCCCCTCAGTCATCACTGCTGCCCAGGGACGCAAATTAGAGAGTGCCCTTGTCACCAATATCTGTCATCTCTGCGGCATTCGCCAGATCCACACTACCGCCTATATCCTCAAAGTGGCCCTTTGGTGCCACAGGTCTCTTTGGCTCAAAGCCCTTCCTCTCGTCCTCCTTGGCCAGCACTCAACCTACAAGGAGGTCCTCCACGGCACTGTTGCGGAATTTGTACACGGGCAAGAGCTCACATTACGTGGTGAGCTTGTTGCCCCGTCTCAGCCTCGCTCGCTCGAGGATCTCCCCTCTCTAGTCAATTGAGTCTGACACATCTGTGCAGTGGCCTCCCCGCCCCCTCCTGTCAGCCACTCTTCCCCCCCCCCTCCCCCCCTCCCCTCCCCCCCCCCCCCCCCCGCTGCAAGGATACCTTTGGATCTGCAGACTTGCAAGTTCGTGTTCTTGCATGATGACATCGTCTGTCCGCCCTTACAGCCCCCTTACTCTGGCCCTTATCCTGTCCTCCTTTGCATGGCAAATACCTACACCATCCTCCTTAATGGCAGACCCACCGCAGTCTCCATCAATCGTCTTAAGCCCATGCACAATAGAGTCTGAGAATCAGGCACTGCCATGGCTGCCAAATGTGGTGGTGGCAGCCAGGAGCCATACTATGTGATCCACAGATACCTGGCAGGCATCTTTCAGGAGACACCCTGTGTTTCATGTTACGTCACTTGCTTTATTTCTTAAATTTTAACATAATTTTACATGTGTCTTCTTATCTCTGAAATTTGTGCTCTTTTTTGAAGCTGTTTCCTCTTTTATTGTTTAGGTGCAACCACAGTGGAGGGGTATCTGTAGATCTGTGGAGAGGCCAGACAAACATGTGGTTCCTGAAGAGGGGCAGCAGCCTTTTCAGTAGTTACAGGAGCAACAGTCTGGATGATTGACTGAGCTGGGCTTGTAACATCAGCTAATGTGGCTTTGCCACACAGTTACTGTGAACGGCTGAAAGCACGGTGAAACTACAGCCAGTTCTTTTCCCGAGGACATGCAGTGCTACTGCATGAAAATAAGATGATGGCGTCCTCTAGGGTAAAATATTCTGGAGGTAAAATAGTCCCCATTTGGGACTACACAGGTAGATGTTGTCATTAGGAAAGACAATACTGGCATTCTACGGATCGGAGTGTGGAATGTTAGATCCCTTAATTGGGCAGGAAAGTAAGAAAATGTAAAAAAGGGAAATGGATGGGTCGATTAGATATAGTGGAGATTAGTGAAGTTCGGTGGCATGATGAACAGGATTTCTGCTCAGGTGAGTACAGGATTATAAATACAAAATCAGTTGGGGGTATCACAGGAGTAGGACTGATAATGAATAAGAAAATAGGAATGCGGGTAAACTACAATAAGCAGCACAGTGATCGCATTATCATTATCATTGCACGGACCATGATTTAATCATAACAAACACCTGGTTTAAGGATCACAAAAGAAGGTTGTATACATGAAAGAGACCAGGAGATTTATTATGGTAAAACAGATTCCGGAACCAGGTAAGACATAACCCAGGTAAGTTATATGAACTGTAGGAAGAAGGAAGCTTGGAGTTTAACGTCCCGTTGACAGTGTGGTCATTAGAGACGGAGCTTACGCTCGGAGTATTTGGGTAAGGATGTGGAAGGAAATGGGCCATGCCCTTTCAAAGGAACCACCCCGGCATTTGCCTGGAGTGATTTAGGGAAATCACAGAAAACCTAAATCTGGATGGCTGGAGGTGGATTTGAACCACCATCCTTCTGAATGTGAGTCCAGTGTGTACCACTGTGCCATCTCACTCTTTATATATGAACTGTAGGCTGAAACTGAAAAAACCAGAAAGGTAGGAAAATTAGGAGATGGGACTTGGATAAATTGAGGGAACTTGAAGTTATTAAGAATTTCAGAGGGAGCCTTAGGCAACAATTGATAGAAAAGGGGGAAAATAAACCGGTAGAAGAATGGCTAGCATTAAGAGATGAAATAGTGAAGGCAGCAGAGGACAAAATAGATAGATAGGCAAGACCTATAGAAAATCCTTGGGTATCACAGGAAATATTAAATTTAATCACTGAAAGGAGAAAACATAAAAATTCTGTAAATGAAACAGGCAAGATGGAGTACAGATGACTAAGAAATGAGATAGACAGGAAGTTCAGAATGGCTAAGTAGGAGTGGCTAGAAGACAAATGCAAATGTGTAGAAGAATGTATAACAAGGGGGAAAGTAGATACTACCTACAGGAAAATAAATGAGACATTTGGGGATAAGAAAAATAGCTCTATGAATATCAAGAACTCAGATAGAAAACCAGTTCTCAGCAAAGAAGGAAAAGCTGAAAGGTGGAAAGAGTACATACAGGAGCTGTACAAAGGAAATGAACTTAGAGACAATGTTTTAGGAAGAGGAAGTAGATGAAGATGAAATAGGAAATACTGTTCTGAGACATTAATTTGACAGAGCTCTGAAAGACCTAGGTCAGAACAAGGGCTCGGGAGTAGATGACATTCCTTCAGAGTCTCTGGGAGAGTCAGCCATGACAAAACTGTTTCACTTGGTGTGCAAGATGTATGAAACAGGCGAAATACCCTCAGACTTTAAGAAAAATATAATAATCCCCATTCCAAAGAAATCAGGCGTAGACAGGTGTGAAAATTACAGAACCATCAGTTTGATAAGTCATGGTTGCAAAATATTAATACAAATTATTTACAGGAGAATGGAAATGCTGGTAGAAGCTGACCTCAGGGAAGATCAGTATGGATTCAGGAGGAATGTAGGAACGCAGGAGGCAATACTTTTTAACAATTTATCTTAGAAGATAGATTAAGGAAAGATAAACCTACATTTTTAGCTTTTGTAGATTTGGAGAAAGATTTTGACAATGTTGATTGGAATACACTCTTTCAAATTCTGAAGCCAGCAGGGGTAAAATACAGGGAAAGGAGAGTTATTTACAAATTGTACAAAAGTGAGACTGCATTTATTAGACACAAAGGGCATGAAAGGAAAGTGTTAGTTGGGAAGGGAGTAAGACAGGGTTGTAGCCTTTCTCCAATGTTATTCAATTTCTACATCGAGCAGGCAGTGAAGGAAAGCGAGGAAAAATTTGGAATAGGGATTAAAGTTCAGGGTGAAGAAATAAAAACATTGTGTTTTGCTGATGACATTGTAATTCTGTCAGAGACATCAAAGGGCCTGGAAGAGCAGTTGAATGGAATGGACAGTGTGTAGGAGAGAGGGTATAAAATGAACATTAACAAGAGCAAAACAAAGATAATGGAATGCAGTCTTAGAAAATCAGGCGATGCTGAAGGAATTAGATTTGGCAACAAAACAATGAAGGTGGTAGATGAGTTTTGTTACTTGGGTAGTAAAATAACATATGACTGTTGAGGTACAGAGGATATTAAATGCAGAATGGCAATGGGTAAAATAGCATTTTTGAAAAAGAGAAATTTTCTGACATCAAATATTAATTTAAGTGTAAGGAAGTCTTCTCTGAAGGCATTTGTGAGGAATGTTGCCTTGTACGGGAGTGAAACATGGACGATAAATAGTGCTGACAGGAAGAGAATAGAGGCTTTTGAAATGTGGTGCTACAGAAAAATGCTGAAGATTAGGAGGGTAGATTGCATAACTAATGAAGAGATACTGAACAGAATTGGTGAGAAAAGGAATTTTCTGCATACCTTGACTAAAAGAAGGGATCACTTGGTAGGACACATTTTTATACATCAAGGAATCGTAAATATAGCATTGGAGGGAAGTGTGTGGGTAACAATCGCAGAGGGATACCAAGAGACGCATATACTAAGCAGATTCAAATGGATGTAGGTTGCCATTCTTATGAGTAGCTGAAAAGGCTTGTTCAGGATAGAGTGGGGTGGAGAGCTGTATTAAACCATTCTCCAGACTGAAGACCATAACAACAACAACAATTTTAAAAATGAGTAATCTGCCTATTGAGTATTACCGCACTGATGTGTCATATGTATATATCATTATCATATCATTATATATGTGTACTGTCATAGACCTAAAGAAGTAAACAGTTAATGGGAAAAGCATTTAAACAAGTTAAGTGTAAAGGGTTCAACTTAAAACAACGCTGAACAATGTCATAGAATGTGTAATGTGGTAATGACCATAGCCATTGTCTGTGTTGTGAACTAATTTAAAATTACGTTAGCTTCATGAATAACATTGTTCAAAGTGAAGCCACAGCAATAGTGATGTAGGGAAAATAATTCATAGTGACTGTGGAATCAGGGGTTTGCTAAGCAAATGGGATAACAAGTGATCAGTGTTGTGCCACACGTGCAGTGTCAATGGTGAGGTTGAGGAAATCTCAAAGTGCTTACCTGCAAATTCGTTGTACTGCATGAAACGGCAGAGGTCACCGAAGGTTTCCTCAACGAGCAGTCCAAATATTCAGCCAAGTGAGGGAAGTAGTATGCGACACCATCAATACTTAGACCAGCTGGTGATACTCCCAAACTATAAGGGTTCTACGGCCCTTATATCTAAGTTAATTAGAATTTCTCTACAATTAAGTTCAACTTAAAATGAGTTTTGGAGATATCAATTAAGTTGCCGCTTATTAGTGGGGGGTGGGAAATTTCGCAATGACCTCGATCTTTTCCGGGTCCAGAGAGATTCCTTCCATGGAAATCACATGCCCACGATATTTAACCTGGGAAGCCCTATACCGATTTTCTCATATTTACAGTAACTCCGCACTCATAGAAGGCACTGAGTACCCCTCGTAGAATGAAGTTGTGCTGTTCCCAGTCACCTTCACCAATTAGAAGGTCATCCAGATAGGTGATGATCCGATATTTAATAGATCCGGGAAGTTCCGAGTCTAGCCCACTTATAAAGGCAGGACAGGAGACATTTAATCCAAAAGCCTCTTGAATTGGTAGCATATCCCAAACGCTACATAGACAGTATACTGTCGGCACTCGGGATCCAGAATTATATACTTTTGACGACATTGCAGTGTCCAAATTAATGAAATAAATCGCAATTTGCGATCAGTTATGGCTTCACTGTACTAGGTTTAGATTACCAAAGTGCAGCGAATGAAAATTTGTGCCCGGCCGCGATTCGAACCCGGGGTCTCCTGCTTACTAGGCAGACGCGTTGACTACGCCGCCACCGAGGACACAGTGACCAACCCGACTGCAGAGGACTCTTCCCTGCACGTCTCCCGCCACACCCAAAGCTCCATTCGCCACGCTGTCTCTTTCCTATTACCACAGTCTATTTGTTCTGTAATGCTCGCCGAGGCTGGGCTCCTGACGGCGATTAATCCAAACTAGTACAGTGAAGCCATAACCGATCGCAAATTGCGATTTATTTCATTAATATCCCAGAAACATGACCTTAGGTCAAGTGTGGGGAATATTCCAGCCCCGTGAAAATTCGGGATCAATTCTTCTAGCCGTTCAGTACGATCGGTCGCTGGTTCGATAATTGTATTTATCTGCCTGGAGTCAAGGACCATACGGACGGACTTGTCTTGTTTTTCTACTACCACCAGGGGGGAGTTATAAGTGGAAGTTGCACGTTCAATGACGCCCTTTTCCTGCATTGTTTTTAATTCTTCCTTTACGACTTCCTGATGAGCGGCAGGAATAGCGTAAGGAGCTACAGCGAACTTCCTGTGAGGTTTTATTTTAAATGAATACATGAGGTTCCTGATTGCCCCAGTGTTCGGAAAGAACTCTTCCGCGTTCTCCTTTAAGTGTTCGGCCAACTCGTTCCTCTCAGAACCCGCAATATTTTTTGACCTTGGACTACGTCGTCAATTCCATGGCAAATCTCTTCATGAATGACATAGTATTGTTTCGTCTGCACACCGCGGTTCAAATAGGGCACATAACTGTTTTGCCCTGGGCCACTGGTTATACTCAGGCGCAAACATTCGGCCGGAATTTCAGCCCTCGTTATTTGCTGTGAGAACTGGGTTGTGGTCTTCCCTTCCTTGTTAAGGATAAATTGCCCACGCCCTACGTCGAGTACCACTTTATGCTCATTTAGGAACTCCATTCCTAGAAGCAGATCTATTGCTAGCAGAGGCTCAACGGTTAATTCAACTCCCACTCATGACACTGGCATTTCATTGTCATACGGGTTTGCGTCTGAATGTCGACTTGCTTCCCTAGCAGGGCACATTTCACTTTGGCTTTCTTTCGCTTCAGTGTGGGCCAAGCGTGGTTCACCATACACAGATGGAAAGACGCTTCTGATATGACAGAAATCTGGCTCCCGCTATCAATTATTCCGCTCAGCCCACTGGTCCCGATCATAACAGTGATTATCAGATGTATCTCATCCTTGAGCATCTCTCGGATATCCTCGAAGTCCAGGACATAGCGCGCCACTTCCGAGATTTTCTGCAGATATTAATTGGGCGCATTCCGCAGACGCCTCCTGTCAGTTACGGTTGTCACTGCGGGAATTACTATTTCCCGCGGGATTTGGTGGCCGGAATTCCACTATTTCGACCCCTTGTCGTGAGGAATTTTGTCCTGCCTGATTGCCCCAATAACCGGCGTTACCTTGGTTGTTAGATCCTTGCTGACTCAGTGGCGGACCCCAATTTCCACCCGACTGATTTTGGAATCTGGGAGCGCTGTTCCAGTGCCACTGCATATCATTATTGTTATTCGAGGCAGCCCGTAATTATTTTGATCGTATTTATTCTGACGCCACCCATTGTCTTGGTTGCGCCAGTTACCTTGGTTCTGGTTATTTCTTGGCCAATTGTTGTTCCAATGTGAACCTCGATTACGGTTTCTTTTACTCCCACGGCCGGAATTATCAGTCCACCTACTTGATTTTTGGAGCCTTCGGCTCTCTCTTCCGGGTTCCGTCATCCCTCCCGACTCGGCCTCTCTAAGAGCGCCAATGAATAGGGTATTTGACTGTTTTCTGGAAATCGTTTTAAATGGTTAATTATGTCATATTATGATCCGAACATGCTTTTTTACCTCGTGGATTTCATTTTTTTTTTTTTAAGAAAGGAAATTCAAACAAATTGAAAGCCCTCTAAAACGCTACGTTTGAGTCATGTGACGCCTGTGACGTCATACAACACGTTGCTGCTGCTGCTGCTCTCGTAAGACAAACAAATACCTATGTCCACTCAGTAAGGCAGCAGGACACAGTGTTCCGACGAAAAATATGGTGGAATATAAAAGTCTTACTAAACACAAATAAAATAACGTAAGCCTTTTCAAAAACAACAAACCAGAAAAGCGCTGTAATTTCGGCGCTATAAATTTATTCCATCGTGTCTCGCTCGCAATGTTTACGTGAAAGTGACATGCCTTTGGCTACGCGAAATGTGCGTTGCTAACCTACGAGTGATATTAAAACACCGCCGACGCAGCCCGCTTTCCCTGTTATAGACTATAGATATATTGTATAACTATACACTAGGCATTTTTGCTGTGTTTTACAGGTTTTGATGTTTCACTTTGCACCAGTATTGTAGTTAAATAAAATTACTCCCTTAACTGCCTGATTTACTGGGTTAAATTTTATTAACTATCCCGGCGGCTTCTTGTGATTATGTTGGCAACAGATGCTGAATAGCGAGAATCATGAGACGTCGCCATTAGCCAATCGCGTGACAGCGCAAATATTTTGTCATGAAACCTTTGATTTACGAGGGCAGTTACTTTTACTGACCGGACAAGGGTACATACAAGAATGATAGAGCAGGAACTCGTTTCTTTTTTTTTTTTTTTTTTTTTTTTTTTTTTTTTTTTTTTTCATGGTCTGTACGATACACTAATCTACTCATTCTATGTGGTCTGAAAATGTGGACAAAGATTTTCTATCGTGTAGTTGATGTTGTCAACATAATCACTCAAGGCCGCTTTGATAGAAGATAAAATTTCACCTTTTATTGCATAATATGGTGACTTCAGATTAAGTCTGCTGACATCAACAAATAGGGTACTTTTTTCCAATGGCATAAAATATCTCTCGAAATAATTAGCTTTAAAATGTAGGTATGCGTTACTTACAATGCAGTTTTCACGTTTCTTATTTCTGGCACGTAAAAATTTGGATTGTTTTTAAAGAATGAAGACACCATAATTGCATCAACTTTAGGGAGGTTTCCGCTGTCAGCCTTCACATAACATCTTCCATTGTGGCATAAAAACTGTAAACGCGTTTAGATCACGAAAAACTGAACTTAAAGCTGCGAAATGGAGGAAACGCGTACAATAATACAGCTCCGACTTCTAGTTGCCGCGCTGTAGGTGTTCTATGACGTCACCAGTACTTAAGCCAATAACTGAGCGTTTTCGATCACGTGATGTAATCGTGACATTTGATGATTTTTAAGCTTTAATTGCGTAAAAATAACATGTTTTGTAAGAATTGTGAGCGAAAATGCTGTCTGAATGTTATAATCATTCAGAATAACAACAATTCGAACCATATTTTTAACACAGGAAAATACCCTATTGGCCCATTGTTCACTCTGCTTCGCCAACCATATATCTCTGGAGTGAGTCCGGAAGATTTTGGAAGCAATACTTCATTAGTTCGCGCTCGCTGCACTGTTTATCCAGAAATCGATTCTTCTTAATCAAGGAGTTCAAGAACTTTACAGGATCTTTGAACCCTACTGGCTCCATTCCTTTACCCATACAAATCTCATATCTAACCTTTCTTTTTTGCATTCGTTCGGACCAATAGGAGTTCAAAAACGTTTCTTTGAACTGGCGGTACGATGATCAACCTTCTGCCACCGAACGCATGTGTTCCGCAAAGCTCCCTTGCATGTGGCCGCACACAAACTCGAGATTATACTAGAGCGGCCGTGACTTAGGCAATACCCTATCAAATTGTGCCATAAATGACTTTTGATGGAGCAAGTTGTTTTATTCCTTGTACACTTGGAAGTTTTGTACCGACAGGAAGTGGTTCAGATCGAACGGTTGGTTTGTGAAGTGCGCTGCTTCGTATCGCTCCTGTTCTCGGCCCTGTGAAGAGTGCTGGCTCGTATCAGCTGTTGCGCTTCTCACGGAGTCAGCTGGCTCATGCAACAACGTCTCTTTGCGCCTCAGCCGACAACAATTACCCTCCGCCTTTCATCACGAACACTAACCGAGGGTTACCTTTGCGAAACAAAATTACTCGGTACAGGTGACCTTTGTCTTGCTCCGTCTAATGACCCTCTAATAGGAGAAGTATTGTGGACAATCTCCTCCACACTCAAGTTTCGGGATGTTTCAGAGATACGTGATGACAACATTCGTACCTCATGATGTATCTTTTTAACATCGCGTGACAGTTCTTTATGCTGACGCGCCATCCTTGTCTGTTCCTCACGTAACTACTTAATTTCGGATCACTTTTGTGGTATCTGCAGTCTTTTCTTTGGTTTCTTTAACAATCTGCTTCCCCTGTTTGCGTAAGGTTTCTACAATCTTCTTTACTCCTGTGATCTCAGAGCTTGACCTTACGGCAACCCTTTTGGCCATCTCCGCCACTTTCTGTGCTCTACTTGCTTCGAACCTGGCTACTCCTGCGTCCTTTTTTGCTTCTACAACAGTGTGCTTTGCTTCATTTGCAGTTTTGTGCACCTCAACTACTTCCTCTTTAACCTCTGTTATATATTCACAAACATTTTCAAGATGCCCTAGCAGTAGTTCAGTATGTTGTCGAATATCACGTTTCCTATTGTCCTCTAATTGCTTCAGTTTTCGTCCCCTTTTTTCCTCTAATTCTTTCACTTCCCGTTTCCTATTTTCCTCTAACTGCTTCTGCTTCCTTTCATTCTCTTCCCGCTGACATTTCAGAAATTGCATTAAATCTCCTATCCGAATATTGTCATATTTACCGACAGGAGTTGATGCCCTAGATTCACCCACTTTCTTATTACTAGGTGTATTATAAGAGGTTCCGTCGTCACTATTAGCATATTCTCCCCCCCCCCCCCTCCCCCTAGGTGGGTTTGCTGACGCGCGGAATCTCTACCTCACTGTCGCTTGAATTCTTCCCCTCATTTCTTTGTGACGACATTTCTCTATGTGACCTACGGGACTCTCTACGCTTTTTACGAGAGGTGCGCCGCTCGGGACAGTCTGAATCGAGTGTCTGATGGTCTGAGTCACTCACTGTGGCGTTCTCAACAGAATTACATTCGCGATTTAAAATCCTAGCTTTACTCTTAGTGATCATAAATTATTCTAGCGTACAGTAACACATGAAACAAACATCAATTCAGAATACCACGTTACAATCTGAGCGCATTTATTACTACCGCCTAACACGAATATTGTCGCGTAGAAATGGAAGCATGCTTGATTTCGAAGGCAGGGTTGTCAACTGAACACAGCACTTATACTGAAAGCAGGTTTATTGCGAACTGAACATACACGCAGCACTGACTGCCTCTGGGGCAGAGTTCTCTGCTATTTATACACTGACAGAATGTACCAGAAATTAGAATAATAATTAACACAAGAAACATGTAGAAATTGCAAGTGAACATAAGAAACATGGAGAACATTCTGGAATTTATAAGTACAAAGAAATAAATTTTTGCCGCTGGACGAGATTGAACCGACGACCTTCAGCACCTCAATCGGTGATCCTATCCATTGCACCACGCCGGCAGTGGGTTAACTTGGGGTCTCGTGGCAATATTGCGCCAATTGAGTGTCATAAATAAATGTAAGAAAATCCGTGCCTAGATTTCCCTTCTGAAGTACATATCAAAACAACACAATTAATAAACAATGCAGTACAACACAAAACAATCAAATAAATGATCCTGAAAATTCTTCGCGTTGCGAACGTAACTACAAACTAATTAAAGGTAAGGGATGGCCTGTTTGCATTTGATGACACACTGATCACGTCACAGGAGACCCAGTAACCGAATAATCCTATTGGAGAGTTCACCAACTGTTATGACGTCGCCGGCTGCGGTGGCCAAGCGGTCTGCGTCGCGCCAGTCACGCTCTGCACGGCCACTACGGTCGGCGATTCGAATCCCTCCCTCGGACATGGATATTTGTGCCGTCCTTAGTATTAGCTAGTTCATAAGTAGTTTGTAAGTTTAGGGACTGATGACCCCATAGTTAAGTCCCATAAGCTCTACAAACATTTAAATTTTGTTATGACGTTGCGCCAAAAAGTGAGGGATAACCCCTCTGAGTGTATAATTTTTTACTCATTAGAGACAGTCCATTTGTATGCAAATGTGCAAAATCACATATGCAAATTAATTTATCACTAATGTCTTGTAAATTTATGACTTAAACAAATACATTTATTAATTAAAGTACACAGAAATTCAGGCTTTAGTTTACAATTAATATAAGGGATTTTGTATATGAAATCACACTTGAAAGTGTCGTCAAGCAACGGGTTCCAAATGAAAACAAATATTTATAAAAAGGACATCAAATGCAATAAAATCGGTTGTTGTTGTTGTGGTCTTCAGTCCAGAGACTGGTTTGATGCAGCTCTCCACCCTACTCTATCCTGAGCAAGCCTTTTCATCTCCTCATAAGAACGACAACCCACATCCACTTGAATCTGCTTACTATACGCGTCTCTTGGTCTCCCTCTGCGATTTTTACCCCACACACTTCCCTCCAACGCTAAATTCACAATTCCTTGATGTCTAAGAATGTGTCCTACCAATCTATCCCTTCTTTTAGTCAAGGTATGCCAGAAATTTCTTTTCTCCCCAATTCGGTTCAGTACCTCCTCATTAGTTACGCGATCCACCCACCTAATCTTCCGCATTCTTCTGTAGCACCACATTTCAAAAGCCTCTATCCTCTTTCTGTCCACACTGCTTATCGTCCATGTTTCACTCCCATACAAGGCAACACTCCATACAAATGCCTTCAGAAAGGACTTCCTTAGGCTTAAATCAATATTCGATGTTAACAAATTTCTCTTTTTCAAAAACGCCTTTCTACCCATTGCCATTCTGCATTTTATATCATCTGTACTGCGACCATCATTTGTTATTTTACTGCCCAAGTAACAAAACTCATCTACCTCCTTTATTGTTTCGTTACCTAGTCTAATTCCTTCAGCATCACCTGATTTTCTTACACTGCACTCCATTACCCTAGTTTTACTCTTGTTAATGTTCATCTTATATGCACCTTTCAGCACACTGTCCATTCCGTTCAATTGCTCTTCCAGGGCCTTTACTGTATCTGACAGAATTACTATGTCGTCGGCAAAACGCAATGTTTTTAATTCTTCACCCTGAACTTTAATTCCTTCTCCAAATTTCTCCTTGCTTTCCTTTATAGCATGCTCAATGTACAAATTGAACAACATTGGGGAAAGGCTACAACCCTGTCTTACTCCCTTTCCAACCACTGCAACCCATTCATGCCCTTCAACTCTGACAACCACTGTCTGGTTTTTGTACAAGTTGCAGATAACCTTACGATCCCTATATTTTACTCCTGCTTGCTTCAGAACTTGAAAGAGTTTATTCCAATCAACATTGTCAAAAGCCTTCTCCAAATCTACAAAAGCTAGAAATGTTGGTTTGCCTTTTCTTAATCTATCTTCTAGGATAAGCCGTAAAGTGAGTATTGCCTTCCGTGTTCCTACATTTCTCCTGAACCCAAACTGATCTTCCCCGAGGTCTGCTTCTACCAGCTTTTCCATCCTTCTGTATATAATTCGTGTTAATATTTTGCAACCATGACTTATTAAACTGATGGTTCTGTAGTTTTCACACCTGTCTGCACCCGCTTTCTTTGGAATGGGGATTATAACATTTTTCTTAAAGTCTGAGGGTACTTCGCCTATCTCATACATCTTACACACAATGTGAAACAATTTTGTCATGGCTGGTTCTCCCAGAGACTTCAGTAACTCTGACGGGATATCATCTACTCCAGGGGCCTTGTTTCGACTTAGGTCTTTCAGTGCCCTGTCAAATTCATCTCTCAGTATAGTATCTCCTATTTCATCATCATCTACATCCTCTTCCCTTCCTACAATAGTGTCTCGAAGTTCATTTCCTTTGTAGAGCCCCTCTATATACTCTTTCCACCTTTCGGCTTTCCCTTCTTTGCTGAGAACTGGTTTTCCATCAGTGTCCTTGATATTCATAGAGCTGTTTTTCTTATCGCCAAATGTTTCTTTTATTTTCCGGTAGGCTGTATCTATTTTTCCCCTATTTATACATTCTTCTACATCCTTGCATTTGCCTTCTAGCCATTCCTGCTTAGCCATTTTGCACTTCCTGTCAATCTCATTTCTTAGTCGTCTGTACTCCATTTTGCCTGTTTCATTTACTGCATTTTTATACTTTCTCCTTTCATCGATTAAATTTAGTATCTCCTGTGTTAACACCACGAAATAAATGTGTGACCAGTAAATTGTCTGATTTTAACAATTAGAATATATAATGTAACAAATGGAACCGTAAATTTTACATGTGATATTATTCTACACTAAATATCTGGCTATACGTGTGGTGTTGTCCTATCGTGAAAAACTAGAGAGGTTGACACAGGTACTAAGAAATTAGTTATAGGAAAGAGAAGTCAGACATCGATCTTATGCACGAACACACACTGCGACTATATATAACAACCCTAACAAATAGTGAGGATCGGTTTACCTATAACCTTTAGTCCGGTTAATCTGTCGACGCTGGATCTCGCTGGCGATTGCACGATGTTGGAGGAATGGAGCTGAAAGCGAATAAATTCTTCCGCCCAAGAATCTCACTACGATCTGTGAAGCAGTATCGACATATAACTATAACAGCTCCACTATGATGGCAGATAGCAGTTGTCAGGTAAATGCTTTCAGTGTCGGCTAGGACATACACTCACAAAGAGCAAAAGGCGAGTATTGAGTACAAGTGTCCCCAGAATGGAATTGCATAAACCACTAGTACGTCGGTGTGGCCAGTACGACGGTGGCTACCTAATCTCAAGTCTCGACCGAACAAGAATATAAAACACAGCTGTTTCGCAGAGCAAACAACTGCAACTTAGTTCCTGTCAGGCTCGACACGTCCGCGATCCGCTGCAGGCGGAAAACTCAGAAAACTAAAGTCCAACAAACGCTCAGGGCTCA
This sequence comes from Locusta migratoria, assembly GCA_026315105.1. NCBI lineage: Eukaryota > Metazoa > Arthropoda > Insecta > Orthoptera > Acrididae > Locusta > Locusta migratoria. Next base: position 809,181,220 of record CM048744.1, on the reverse strand, counting down.
GCCCAGAAGAGCGATTAAAACTCTTCAGGTCCTATCTGAAAGAAAGAGAAGTGTGCACCGCTTCTTCTTCCACCCACACGAAAACTGGATGTCACCACCCCTCTAAACTCGATATACTAATCACTGGACAGCTCTAACCCTTCAGCCAATGAGAGGGACAGGCAGCAATGAAAGATAGGTAGACCTGTCACCTACGCAGACGGAGCTAATCGGATCGTCTCCAGAGTGCGCCACCTGAGACAACCGTTCCACGCCCAACGTTTCCCAGCCTTTTGCCTTAAAAGGAATTTAAAGTCTTATCTAGCTAGCTTGTAGCCTGAATAGTCACAGTTAAAAGAGCAAAGTGGCAAGGGGACATGAAACACCAGACAAGAGAAGACTCCATTGCGTACCGAAATTCCACAAGACGCCAGGCAGTATATCACCATGAAAAAACGTGGCCTGAGTCATCTTCCGGCTGTAATTCTGCAGACAGGAAAGGCTAACAGACACTCAGAAGATAACCTCCCCAAAGGCGTAGATTAAGAAGCTGCATGATGATAGGAACCCTGTGGAATGTGGCCCACACTGCCTGCTATCTAAAAGGGATGCGATAAATTATCGAGTGTTTTGTAGAGTGCCTCAGGTATTAAGCCTACTGACAGATAGGTCCTGCCTTGCAAACTTCCCCCAAAACGTGTCACAAGTGAGCAGCCTCCCTCGACAACGCCGGCCCAGCTCTGCCTCCCACAGGCAGAGAGAGAATGCCTAACACCTAACGAATACAGTTCCCAAGGACAATGAGAAAATTGACACCCAAGACACATATTGCAGATTCACCAAATAATACATTCTGAGGCACACCCTTATGATATGCAAGAATAAATTAAAAAACAAAACGGAAAAAGACTAGTAAATTACTCCCAATACACACAGCACACATAAAAGCTCCAGAAAGAGAGAAAATAAATGAACAAATAATTGACCACCCTACTACCAGGAACGCTCTCGACAGGCTTAGAATTGGAATCTCAGCCTCTCTGTAACTATGGGGATGACCTAACAGACGACGACATACTGATTTGCTCAAATCTCAGCATGTGCTGGACATCCACAGTTTTACAGATAGCTAATGGTAAGGGCATCTGTGTAGCTGATTATTGGATAAAAATATTTAAATTTTAGATTTCATTACACTATTCTCTCATTATAATGGGTGGTGTTCTGGACACCAACATTTGAAATCCTACAGAACATAACAAGAAGCAGCAGCAAAAAGTTCACGGTTGGACATGAGCAAGCTGTGTAGTTTGTAGCTGTGCGTTGCCGCAATAACAGCTTTAGTGATGGATGACACTTTGATAGCATTCGTTTATTTATTACTGGCTAACTCTTGCGACGTTATGGGAAATTAATTGAAAGAATTCTTCCATTCACAAAATTTTGTACTTTTTCCGAGCACGTGCAGCTGTGTTATATGAATATATGATGATGGTGTCCTCTTGGCTGAAATATTCTGGAAGTAAAATAGTTCCCTAATCGGATCAACGAGCGAGGACTACTCAGGAACAAATCGTCATGAGGAAACACAAACTGGCATTCAACGGACCGGAGTGTGGAATCAAAAAATGTTCAAATGTTTTTAAAGCTTATGGGCCTTAACTGCGGGGTCATCAGTCCATAATCTTACACACTACTTATGAAATAATTTATACTAAAGACAACACAAACATCCATGCCCGAGGGAGGATTCGAACCTCAGACACGGAAGATTGCGCGATCCGCAACGTGGCGCTCCAGACCGCTCGGCTACTCCCGTGCGGCGAATGTGAAATATTAGATCGCTTAATCAAGTAAGGAAGTTAGAAAATCAGAAACGGACAATTGATAGGTTGAAGTTAGAGTGGCAGCTGAACAGGACGTCTGGCCAGATGAATACAAGATTATTAATACAAAAGCAGTTCGGTGCAATGCAGGGAAAAGTTTAATAATGCATAACAAATTGTGAATGTAGTTAAGTTATTATGAAAAACACATTAACGCAGCCAAGATACACAACGAAGTCAACAGCTACCACAGTAGTATAGGTTCATATTCCAAATAGCTCTGACAATGATAAGGAACAATAGAAATTACTCAGAGCATTAAGAGGGAGGAATACTTTGTTGTCATGGAGGACTGGAATTCAGTAGATGTGAAAGGAGGAGGGGGAAACTTATTCCTTGAATATGAACTGGAGAAAAAGAATATTGTTCTGAGCATAATTATCACTAACACTTTGGTTTACTAATCATGAAAAGGTTGTATACACGAGAGCAGGAGACGCCCTGGTAAGGCATAGATTTACCAACAACTGAACGGAACAGACGTTGTCCTGCAAGGAGAGAATAAGATGAATATTAACAAGCGAATTAAATCAGAAGATGCTGAGGCAATCAGATTAAAGAAAGGAGGCGATAATGGTGGCAAACAAGTTGTGGAAGCAGAATAACTTCCTATGGCTGGAGCACAGAAGATATTAAATGCAGAATAGGCAACAGGAACGAAAGCATTTCTGAAGGAGAGAAATTTGTTCACATCTAATATTAATCTGCTCTTTTCCTTCTTTCTGCCTACCATCTCCTCCTCCTTCTCTCTGTGAAGTTTATCTTTCGTCTCAGCTATTCAAAATTAAGAAATTATAAACTAGGAAATTACAAATTAGTAACCTACTTTAAATTTTCGGGAAGTGACTCATTCAGAAATGTAGGCTAAGCGGAATAGCGACGCCAATAAACAACGTTATTTACAGACTTCATTAGTGTGATGGCTTAATTTTCACTCCTAACAACATTATGGACGCAGCACTTGTGCCCGATGTGCGTGTATTACTGCAAATGAATCATTTAACGTCCCAAGAATGTGATTTCACGAAACGTTGCAACATTTTTGTGTCAATTCTACCATAGCACCCGATCGGTAAATAGGTCAAAAGTTGGTAGCACTTCGTGTTATAATTGGAGTTTTCAGTGAGTAATAGAAAGCCAACATCAGAGTTACGCATACACATGATTTCTATTTTGTGCCCATCTATGACAAAGTACGATACCTTTCAAATTATGTACGCTTCACTGGCCTCTTTGTATAATTAATGTCAAAAACAGATATCTCAAATCAAATGTTCAAATGTTTGTAGAGTCTATGGGACTAAACTACGGGGTCATCAGTCCCTAAACTTACAAACTACTTATGAACTAGCTAAGACTAAGGACGGCACAAATATCCATGCCCGAGGGGGGATTCGAACCCCCGACCGTAGTGGCCGTGCAGACCGTGACTGGAGCGCCTCAGTCCCCTCGGCCACCGCGGCCGGCAGATATCTCAAATCTAGTGTTCGAATATTTATATAGTGATGCTACTTGAAATATTTCACCACATCCTTGGTACAGTCATAAATAGAGCACATAATCAAACAGCACAAAAATATGTTGGAGAGTTTCCCACATACCATTAGTAATTTATTTATTTAGTGTTCTGATTATACATCGAAGTGGTAAGCAGAGGTTTAATGGAATGATTCAAATGTTCAAATATTTGTTTAACTGCGATGTCCCTAAACTTACAAACTACTTGCGAAGTACCTTATAGTAAAGACAGCACAAACATCCATGCCCGAGGGGGCATTCGAACCCCCCGACGGGGAACGACTTCGCACATCACAGCATAGCGCCTCAATGCACTCGGCCGCTCCGCCGCGGCTAATCGAATGATAAGCGACTCTTAAAGATAAATTTATAAGTTTTTCTTGAGATAAATTGGATATACCGTTTATCCTCTCCAGAAGAAGAGGGCGAGGGGAAATACGTGTTGATCTGCCGAATCACAAAACAACGCAGATGTCCATATAAAAGTATGCATGGAGGCAGCAATCACTCCATCGCCATGATAGCGTTTTCATCACTGCTGTTAGCTGCCGTGGTCGCCACTGCGGTAAGCACTTCTGTCAGCGATATCTCTGCACTGCTCCTAGGCCTTTAATAGTAGCATCAATTGTCTAATGTGTCCGATGTGTACACTGCAATCTAGTGAACATGTGAATTCAGCTGTCCAAACATCTACCACAGATTATTACGTTACGAATGCCTGTAGATAATTTGTTGGTTCAATTTATTTTATAAATAGTCGGTCTCTTCATTTAGTGTGTTGAATCACGCCTACGTGAAGATTATCCACAAGGAAGTTTTGAGTACAAATTGTAGTAGTGGAAAAAATGGCAGGCACTATTTCACTGACAAGGGGAGAAGAGGTTTATAAGTATAGGTCCTAACAGCAAGGCCATGTGCTAAGATTCTCGGTAAGTTTCAATCCTCACTTTATTTTCAAATGGAACGAGGTCTTGTAATATTAATTCACATGTCAAACGAAGAAAGTTGATCGGCAGGTCCTTTGGCAACATTCGAGAGAAGTATTGTAATCTCGCCAGACTTCACTCTCTCCTGTCATCAGAAACAATACAGACAATCAACACAGCTCCACCACAAGCACCTAATACGATAAAGTTACTTACAATGTATCTGACAGGTAAATTACTGGAGGCTCAGTGTTCAAAATTTCAATGAAAGTTAGCTGCATACCCAAACGATAACTTGCAGCTAAAAAGTATTTCTGAAGTCAAACGAAGTTAACATATTCACTTTATACCTTGTAGCATGGATTGTTTCACCATGTATTACTAACCATTTCTTACTATAAATAAATTTAATATTTCCCGCCAATAACACCCATATATTTACTATGCAAATCACAATGAAGTGAATAGCAGAGTGTTTATCGAAACGCTTTTACAATATTTCTCTACCTTTCCATTCTCTAATAGCGCACGAGACAAACGAACACCTAGAAATTTCCGTTTTAGATATGATTTATCTTATTTTACCACGGTGATCATGTCTCCCTGTGTACATATTCGCATTTGGAGGAGAATGTTTTTGGCGAAAGAAATTTCATAAATAGATCTTGCCGCAACGAATAATTCCTCTCTTTCTTTGATTTCCACAACTCGATCATAAATTCCGTGACACTCTCTCCTCTATATGGTGATAATACGAGCTGCCCTTCTCTGAATTTTCTCTGTATCCTCCGGCTGTACCACTTGTTGCAGATCTTACAAGCCGGCCGCGGTGGCCGAGGGGACTAAGGCGCTACAGTCACGGTCTGCACGGCCACTACGGTCGGGGGTTCGAATCCCCTCTCAGGCATAGATATTTGTGCCGTCCTTAGTCTTAGCTAGTTCATAAGTAGTTTGTAAGCTTAGGGACTGATGACCCCGTAATTAAGTCCCATAAGTTCTACAAACATTTGAACATTTTTAGTAGCCCCAGTTAATTATTCCTTAATGCCCTAGCATATACATAACCCTTATTACGGTAAAGGTATTTGTAGTTATTTTCTATATTAGTTCTCCTAGCACCTCTTCATTTTATACCTTCACCATTCAATTAACTTTTAAGTATACCTGTTACATATATCAAATTATTCTGTTATACTCTGGTCTTCCCACAATTCATATCTCGCTTAGAGACACTCTGAGTTCTAGAAGCTTCATCCTTTCTGAATTCAGTGTCAGATTTTGCTAATAAGAGAGCTCAATTGTTGAATAAAGATTGAGGCTATCTACGATAGAATGTTTGTAATATCTACCTTTGTTATGTTTTCTAAAGTAATCTTCCATTTTATAAAATATCATCCATGCCATTAGGACGTCTGCTACAGCAACCGGTACAATAAAATTTATAATAAAACAGTTTTGGTTGCAATAATGTATTTTGATCAACGTGTTTCATCTTTTTGGGGCATCATCAGAACAAGCAAAATAAGTTGGGGGAAACGTTACAAGCCTAGTCTTATCGTTCAAAGTGACGCTAAGAAAACAGATTATTATTTCACGCTAAAGCGCCAGTATTTAAAAATAACTCTGGATGTAGGGCACCCGTCAAAAACCTATAAAATAAGAAAAATCAGGAGAACCTATAGTATAATCCTATCCTGCACGATCGTGACAGTAAGAAATTTACAGAATGCTTAATGGATTGTATATTTTAACTTTCCCTATAACGCGTTTTATAAAATTAGCTCATTGCCGAAACCAGATGCGCGTCATGATAATATAACAAAAAGAGAACAGGAGCATGAATCTGTGGAATTAAATGTATGAAATCGATAAATTTGCCTGAAATGAGGTTGCAGAAACAACCACTATGGCACAGTGACAGGTGACAAATTTGGACACATGCGAAAAGATTTTCAAAAAATGTTCAAATGTTTGTATAGCTTATGGGACTTAACTACGGGGTCATCAGTCCCTAAACTTACAAACTACTTATGAACTAGCTAACACTAAGGATGGCACAAATATCCATGCCCGAGGGGGGATTCGAACCCACTACCGCAGTAGCCGTGCAGACCGTGACTGGAGCGCCTAAGTCCCCTCGGCCACCGCGGCCGGCAAAAGATTTTCGATAAGGGAATCATGTAAGAACGTCTTCAGTGGTTTCCACGCATACTTTGTAAGGTACTACTTTAATTTTTGTTTCCCTGAACTAACTTATTATTTTCTTGGGTTCATATGTACTTTTTATACGACATTTTTCTATTTCTTGTCTGTTTCTTTCCTCCGTTCAGATTTTATGTTCTTGTATTGTTAATTTTATTTCTTAGAAACCTACGACCCCGGCTTTCCAACTAATCCATTACATTCAATTTTCGTCATTCTTTCATATATACATTTATGCAATGCTATATTCATACCTGGACTTGGTTTTCAACTCAGTACCATGCGGCTAAATTAACAAGGTAATAATGACTGAGTCAGTCTGATATATTCACTCGGTTCTTATTTCTTGCCCAGAATATTTCCTCTTTCCTTCTAATGCGGAAGCGGACGTTTGCTACTATCGACTGAAAGGCAGCATACAGCAACAAGTTTCCTGGTTTTCTTGTTTCTGTACTGCATACTACGTTCAGATCCACTATAATGTTCCATAGAGACATCGCAACATGTATGAATGATTATTTCCTTAAAGATGAGACATACAGCAACTACTGTAAGAAGGAAGGAAATTAGGGGTCTAACGTCTCATCGACATCTTAGTTATTATACACGGAGCTCCAGTTCGGATTGTTTTTTGTTGACGATGGGGAAGGAATTTCACGTACTCTTCAAAAGGAACCATCCCGGCATATGCGTAGAATGATTTAGGCAAAATACGGAAAGCCTGAATTTGGATGGCTGGGATCGGGTTTGAACCGCCCAACCGTCCTTCTCAATGGGATGTGCTAGGAACATTACCTGTTGCTTATCACAGTTTACAGATTTGACACCACTCACATTCTGTATCAGTGTAATCTTGAAAGATAAAGGTAATCGGTGACGGCCGTCCGCCAGATAGCCACTACAACATAGGAGTTGTTATTGTGGTCTTGAATCCAAACACTGGTTTCATGTAGCTCTCTACCCTATCCAATTCTACGCAAACCTCTTCATCTCTTAATAAGTATGGCAACTATATCCTTTACAATCTGCTCATTGTATTCGCCTTTCGGACTCCCCCTGCGATTTTTACCCCCCACACTTCATTTCAATGTTAAATTGACGATTCCTTGATGTCTCATAACTTGTGCTACCAATCGATCTCTTCTTTTAGTCAATGTATGTCAGAAATTTCTTATCACCCCAACTCTGTTCAATACCTGCTCATTAGATACGCGATGTACCCATCTAATCTTCAGCATTCATCTGTAGCAACCATATTTCAAAAGCTCCTGTCAACTTTTTGTCTTAACACTTTATCGTCCAAATTTCACTCCCATTCAATGCTACACTCCAGGCAAACTCTTTCAGAAATGACTTACTGACATGTAAATTAATATTGGATGTCAAATTTCTCTTCTTCAGAATTGTTTTTCTTCCAATAGCCATTCTACATTTTATATCTTGTTCACTTCGGCCATCATAAGTTATTTTGCTACCCAAATAACAAAACTCATCTATTCCATTTATTGTCTCTTTACCCAACATAATTCCTTCAGGATCGCTTCCATTGTTTTGCTCTTCGTAATGTTCATCTTTTCTTTCAAGACACTGTCAATTCCGTTGAATTGCTATTCCAGGAATTCTGATGTCACTGACAGAACTGCAATGTCATCGTCAAACCGCCATGTTTTTATTTCTTCTCCCTGTACTTTAATCACTTCCCCAAATTTTTCATTTCTTTCCTTCGCAGCTTCTTCATCTGAATAGATTGGATACGACCCGAAAAGGCTACAACTCTTGTCTTGATTTTGTACAGATTGAATATAACTTTTTCGTTCGCTATATTTACCTCTCCTACACTCAGAATCTATTCCAGTAAATATTGTCCAAAACTTTCTCCAAATCTACAATGCTATAAACGTAAGTTTGCCTTTTCTTAACCTAACTTCTAAGATAATTCGTAATGAATGCCTCACGTTTGCCTATATTTCTCTTAAATCCAAAATAATTTTCCCCCGAAGTCGTATTCTACCAGTTTTTCAATTCGTCTACAAATAATTTGTTAATATTTTATAGTCATGACTTATTAAACAGATAAGACTGTAATTTTCCCACCTGTCCACACTTGTTTTATTTGGAACTGGAATTATTATATTTTTGAGGTCTCAGTGTATTTCCCTTCTCTTCTACATCTTGCGCAAATGACTGGTTCTCCCAAAAATATCATCAGATCAAAGGGAATATCAGCGGCATTGTTTCGACTCAGATCCTTCAGTGGTTTGTCAAATTCTTCTCGCAGTATCGTACCTCCTATCTCATCTTCATCTACTGGCTGTCATATTTCTACATTACTGCCTTCAAGATCATTTCCCCTGTAGGTATTCTGAACATTCCTTTCAGCTTTCCCTATTTTGCTTAATACCGGTTTCCCATCTGAGCTGTTGATATCCACGTATCTTTTTTCTTGTCTCCAAACATTTCTTTTCTTTTCCTGTTGGAGGTATCTATATTTCTCCAAGTTGTGAATTCTTCTACGGACTTGAATTTGTCCTCTAGTTATTCCTTCGTAACCAATCTGTATTTCCTGTCAACCTCTTTTTCCCGTCTGTACTCCCTTTTGGCTATTTCACTTGCTACATATTTATATTTTCTCCTTTCATCCATTAAGTTTTGTATCTCTTGTTTTATCCACGGATTTCTATAAAGCATTATCCTTCTTCGTGTAATATCCTTTGCATCCTTCAATACTTCAGTCTCAAAGCTACGCAATCATCTACTGTATTGATTTCCTCCATTTCGATCAATACGAGCCTAATGCTCCCTCTGTCGATGACCTCTGGTTCCTCCTATTTGTCCAGATTAGATCATCTTTCTTTTCTACCTCTTTAACAATATTTTGGAAAGGATAGGTTCCTACTCACCACAGAGACGCCTAATGAGCCGCATGAAGGCACACATAAAAGAATAAACAAAAATGAAGCTTTCGGCTGTTAAGCCTTCATCTGCCACAGAGAACGCACATAAACACATATACACAGTTTGTATGTGTGTGTGTGTGTGTGTGTGTGTGTGTGTGTGTGTGTGTGTGTGTGTGCGTTCTCTGTGGCAGATGAGGGCTTAACAGCCGAAAGCTTCATTTTTGTTTATTCTGTTATGTGTGCCTTTATGCGGCTCATCGGGTGTCTCTGTGGTGAGTAGCAACCTATTCTTTCCGAAATATTGTTGAAACCTTTAAGGTATTTTCTACATTTTTGCAGTTTCTTAAGTTTTAATCTACAGTTCATAATAAATAAGTTTGTTCAGATGGTCAATAAAATTCTTCAGGGTTTTTGTCCGCATTGTCATTATATAAAATTCGACCTTTCGGCCACTGTTGCAAGTGGCCTTTGTCAAGGTGTTTGCCTGACAAAGGCCACTTGCAACAGTGGCCAAAATGTCGAATTTTATATGTTGACAATGCGACCTTAGTCAAGGCATTTGCCACTTGCAACAATGCGGTCATAAACCCTGAAGAATTTTATTGGCAGTGACTACTGCCCCTGGACGTCACTTACAGTTTCAAACCTGGTTTTTAAATCAATGTCTTTGCACTATAAAATCAGTCTAATAATATTCTTCTCCGGTCTGCAGCCGGATAGCTTCGTCAACTTGACACAGTATTTCGACAGAACAACTGGCTGTGTCAAGTTAACGATGCTGTCCGGATGCAGAATATTATCAGTCATTACGACGGGAATATCTACGCAACCATATAAAATCAGTTTGGTAGTTTTCTGTGTTTCTTGGTCACTTTGAAGTATACAACCTTCTTTCAAGATTCTTAAACCAAACGTTTGTAATGATTAAATTGTCTTCTGACCATGTTCACCTACTTTTTTTTTCTTTTCATCCTTTTCCTACTACTGACCTCCGGTCTCCTACTGACATCCGGTTTCGTATCCCCTATATTTTATGAATCTCCATCATCGGCAGAGCTAGTTGGCATATAAACTACCACTACCGCTGTCCATGTTGGCATCGTGTCTAAGGTAATGCATTTACTATGCAGTTCATAGTAACTTACACGGGTTGATATTTTTTAAAATCATTATGAGACCTACTCCTGCGCTCCCCCTAACTGATTTCGTATTTATAATCCTGTACTCGCCTGGCCAGTAAGCCTGTTCTTCCTGCCAGCGAACTTTAGTCATCTAACTTCAACCTATCCATTTTTCTTTTCAAATTTTCTAATTTACCTACCGGTTGAGAGAGAGAGAGAGAGAGAGAGAGAGAGAGAGAGAGAGAGAGAGAGAGAGAGAGAGAAAACACATTCCACGCTCCGATACGTATAATACCTGTTTTATTTATTTATTTATTTATTCCTAATAACGTCACCCACCTGAGGCTTGTCCGGCCGGAGGTCAGAATGCGGGATTATTTGAAATATTTTACCCAAGAGGTTGCCACCATAATATATTCATACATTAGAGCTACATGTTCTCGGGAAAAGTAACGACATAGTTTTCCCTTTCTTTAAGCTGTTTGCAGTACTTGCAAGGCAAAACCACGTTAGATGATGATACGAAGCCAGCTTATTCAGATTGTTGCCCCTGTAGCTACTGAACAGACTGTTGCCATTCATAAGGAACCACTCGTTTGTCTGGCCTCTCCACTGTGGTTGCACCTGAGGTAGGGGTATCTGTCGTTGAGTCACGCAAGGTAACCCACGTGGCTAATGCCTGTGGTTCATGGACAATAAAGTACGAACCATAATGTGTAACCTGACGAATTTACGTGTATACAATGTTGTGGCATTGATACCATTGCTTGGGTTACATCCAGATCTATATTAAGCAAGACATATTTGGGTGACATATTTTTTTCTTATTTTCATGTCCAAGTAAATCGTTTTAAGAACTAAAGTGAGAAAGACTTCGATATTATTGTGGTCCTATTGACTGAAAAAAAAATCAGAGGTAATACCAGATTCCAAAAAGGGTAGTCGAACAGATCGGTAATGCCTCTGACGCAGATCTGTTCTAGAGTTCTGAAACATATTTTATGGTCGGGTATTACGACATTTCTCGAGATAAACGATAGTAGCAATCAGCTGAGTTTCTGATACCAACAATCATGTGAAACTCAGCTCGCGCTATCGGTCCACGAGACCCAGAAAGCTGTAGATTCCGGCTCCCAGGCTGATGGCATGGGTCTTGACTTTCTCAAGTTTTTTGATACGTTTCCGCACTTTTGACTAATGAATATCCAGTTAATATCAGACCATGTGAAATAACTGAAGAGTGTCTAGGTAATAGAACGCAGAATGTAATTCTCAATGGAGAAAAGTAACATACGTGAAAGTGATTCCTGGCGTGCCTCAAATGAGTGTTATAGTGTAGTTGCTTTCCACAACAGATATAAATGACCTTGATAACATCGTAATTACAATAATGATTTTCATGGATGATGTTGCATTACGTCGAGAACACTGGACTCGCATTCGGGTCGACGGTGATTTAAATCCACCTGCGGATTCCCGTGATTTTCCTGAATCACCCCAGGCAAATGCCGGGATAGTTTCTTTGAAACGGCACGGCAGATTTGTTTCTCCAACCTTACCCAAACAAATCCGGGGGTGACCTCCGCCTCCAATAACCTTGCTTTCCTGCAATTATGGGCTACACTGATATGAACTCTACCCACAATTACATTGAATGCCGCCATGTGGTGTAACGGGCATACGACGTGGCAAGGAAGTACATAAATGGACTAGAGGAAAATGGGCATATTCTAGCAGTAATATGGGTCGGAAAATGGCGAATAGAGGACATTAGCGATTTCCACAAAGGGCAGACTGATAGGGCCCGTTACCTGGAACCGAGATTCTCAGAAAAGGCGCTGCTAATCGCATGTTCACGAGCTACTGTAGCGAGCGTATACACTGATCAAAACAATTAGGGGATCACCTGAAATATCTAGGTTTGAAATATTGTCATCGGCGGAAAGAACTAAAAAGGGTTGACGTTTTCCTGTTGGAGAGACAACAACATTACGTTAACCAAGATAGTGGTAACAACAGAAAGCTGCTGCAGAGAGGATTGACTTATGTTTACTCTACCAAACGAATTACACAAGCAGTTGGCTTCAGCTAGCGAGTGAACAGGTATTACCCGAAGCTTTGGCATAAGATCCATCGAAAGGTCGTAAGCGGAACACAAAGGGAGGAGGCTACAGCTGTCCCCAAGTGTAATTTCCAGGTCCTGGAAGCGATTTCAGACAATAGGAACCGTTAAAAGAAGGCAAGGCGAAGGTAGTTCACGGGTAACACCAGCAAGTGATGACATCTCCGGTTAACAGCCTGTCGAGGCAGGAGGCTCAATACAACTCAGCTGCAACGCACCTTCCAGGAAGCAACAGGACGCGCAATGTCACCACAAACACTCCTAAATCGCCTTAGGCAATGTGGCCTCTACGCATGGAGGTGTATGGTATGTGACCCATTAAAACGAGGCCTCAGAAAATAGGCAGAGGAACATCAGGATTGGAGTCGTAAAGGATGGCGCAGGGTACTGTTCACAGGTGAGTCAAGATTTTGTGTTCAGCCGACAATTGTCGTTCCCTCATCTGGATAGAAGTGGAACTCGTAAAATCTTACTTACGTGCAGGAAACATTATCATATCATGGACGAATGGTGTGGGCAGGAGTCCGTGTTGGCAAACGTACGGCTCTCTATGTTACGACTCAGAGGTATATAAATGAGATCCTGCAACCTTTTGTTGTGCCCTACGCTGGTGTCACAGCAGATATGGGTTCCATCTGGTGGACGATAACGCTCATCCTCACAGAGCTGCACTGATGTACAACATGCTTGAAACTGAGGGAATTGAACGAATTAAGTGGCCAACTTGTTCACCAGAATTAAACCCGATTGAGCATGGTTGGGATTTACTTGGTAGACGCATTGCAGTCAGATCAATATCTCCCATAACGGTTGCAGAGCTGGATATTGCATTCATGGAAGAATGCAGAAACAGTTTTCAAGAGCTAATCGATAACCACATACTGTCCATGCCACGCAGGTGTTGAAGTGTACTGATCGTCCGAGGCTATCACACACCATATTACAGGGCAACGAGAATTAATTTTTCACTATTATAGTAGCCCCATGGTGCCTCTGTCTAAGTAAACACCATGTAAACCTCAGGAGTTGAGACAGCAAAATATCATACTGTATCACACCGAATTACAACAGTAACCAATATCTGAATATCGATATCCGTTTGACCTATGGCAGCACCATGGGGCGGGCCAGCAACAGCGCCATCTGTTTTCCACTTTCAAGCTAGAAAAGTTTTTTCTTTGTAGTTTTTTTCTTTTGCTGCTTATTTCGTGAGACATTTATGCCGGTCACTGTCAATGGACCACTCTGTATGTATTGTGTGTGAAATCTCACCTGTTCCCCTAATTATTTTGAGCACTGTATGAAACTGGCGTGAAGGACGATGAAACCTCCAATAAGCTACAATATGACGTACAAGCATATCATCTACATCTGCATGGGATACTCTGCAAATCAAATTTAAGTGCCTGGCAGAGGGTTCATCGTACCACCTTTATACTATTCATCTCCCATTCCATTCTCGAATAGCGCGCGGGAAGAAAGATCATCTGAATCTCACCATTCGAGCTCTGATTTCTCGTATTTTATTCTGATGATAATTTCTACCTATATAGGTGGGAGTCAACAATATATTTTCGGATTCGGAGGAGAATGTTGATGATTGGAGTTTCGTAAGTAGACCATGCCGTAGCGATAAGCGCCGTTGTTGTAGTGATTTCCATCCCAGGTCCTGTATCATTTCCGTGACGCTGTCTCCTCTATATCGTGACAATACAAAACGAGCTGCCCTTCTTTGGACTCTTTCGATGTCCTCCGTCAAACCCAGTTGATAAGGATCCCCCACTGGGCAACAATATTCCATAAAAGAACGGACAAGAGTAGTGTAGTTCTGTTGCATCTTTTAAGGGTTCTTCCAATAAAACGCAGTCTCTGGTTCGCCTTTCCACGACGTTATCTACGTGTTCTTTCCAGTTTAAGTCAGAAGCAATAGTAATTCCTTGGTATTTTGTGTTTACGGCCTTCACTTTTGATTGATTTATCTTGTAAACAAAGTTTGATTTCTTTTCCTACTCATGTGGACGACTTCACACTTCTCATTGTTTAGAGTCAATTGCCAATTTTTACACCATAGTGATATCTTATTTAGATCGTTCTGCAGTTGGTTTTGATCTTCAGATGATTTTACTAGACGGTAAATGACGGCGTCATCTGCAGACAATCTAAGACAGCTACTTAGATTTTCTCCCAAATCGTTTATGCAAATAAGGAACAGCAGAGGACCAATAACGCTATCCTATGGAACGCCCGATATTATCTTTTAGTCGATGCTTTACCATTGATTACTACAAACTGTGTCCTCCCTGACAGGAAATCCCCTATCCAGTCGCAAATTTGAGGTGATATACCATAACCACGCAATTTCATTAAAAGCCGTTTCTGAGGTATGGTGTCAAAAGCCTCCTGGAAATCAAGAAATACGGAATCGATTGCACTCATCACTTCGTGTGAGTAAAGAGCTAGTTGTGTTTCGCATGAACGATATTATCAAAGATCTGGGAAGTCGGAGACTTGCTCACCCTGTAAAGGAAAATGAGCTGCTATCTGAGACAGAACTGTGTTAGTGCGGAAACACGTATTTTGGAATGCACAGTTCAGAGCGGCGGTATATTTCACCAGGATAACTGCTCGTTCCATAAAACCTAAATTAACCTACAGTTGTTACACGAACATGACAGGAACTCACATCAATGTCATGACCATCAAATTCGCTTAACCTGAAACCGAAGGATCACACCACGAAAATGGTACACTAGTTAGGGCGGAAATCATTAAAACAACCTTTTGAAAAAATTTCATTCACAGATTTTCTCCTTCGAAAACTTATCATATTGTTGCCAAGCACAAAAATAGGGAGAAATTTTCGTCGCAATAACAATGAGATAAATCAGAGCTCTCACAGAAAGTTTTAAGTGTTAGTTTATTACGGAACGGAAGAGAAATAGTCTGGTTCGATGCCTCCTCTTTCAGAAACCTAATAAGATATAAAATTACTTGGAAAATGTAATGGGATATCGTGAGGGTTGGCTTCTGAACCTGTGGACTGCAGTGAAACACAGTGAAAGTGAGTCTACCGGTCCCCGTTACATGCCAGACAATTGCACCCGAGATCCTAACAAAGACACCATCCATCGTTTCACGTGGCATGCGCCACACTCGGTGCTTCCCATTAGGATAGTGTATTTTATAATGGGCATTCATATGAAACCCGATTACTAGTGGTATGTAAGGGTATCGATTTTATTAGCTCAAAAATGTAGTGAGACACACTAAAATAGAAAGAAAACTTTGTAGTACAGTAGACGCCAAAACTGTTGGCACATTTATCCCACTGCGACACTAGCCAGTCGATTCCATCCTTGAAGAAGCTCTTAGGCTGCTGTCGGATCCTGACCTGGACCCAGTCACACACTTTGATGTGCATTGCGAATCGATGTCCGCGAAAATTATTTTAGAGGTCCAAGCACATGAAAGTCACACGGTGAAAGGTCGGGTTTGTACGGAACTGTTCCAGCTATTCACACCGAAACTGCTGCAATGTCGTCTTCACCGCTTTGGCCGTGTGTGGGCGGTAACATGCATGGGCGGTAACATGCATGGGCGTTTCGACTTCGTGGATCGTCTGAGGCTCTGTGTGAAGTGGCTTGATTGGGCATTAACAAGCAGTGGGTAAAAAAAAAGGGGGGGGGGAATCATGACCTTACCGGAATTTGCGTGAACGCCCTTTGATTTCTGTTGAGGTGTTCGCTGGTCAGTTGGCGAGACGAGAAACCCACTGTCGATAAATTTCACGGCCTCCAGCACCCTACCCCGCCAAAAATCGAAACACTGCTCGTTGTTACTGCTTACTCGGCTGCATGTTCGGTAGTGGACGATAACTTGTACGACCACCTTCTCTTCGGCGGGAAACCACACTGGCGCAATGCCATATCAAACAGTGCGCATGCGTCTGCTGTATCTCTACCAGTAGATGGCGACACCATACCGTGGTGCCACCTTACGTGTAACGCGAAGTTTAGACGCACTGAACCACGTGTAAGGTGAAGTTCACACGCACTGGACCTCGTACTTCGTGATTCGACCGATCACATCGCGTTCCATCATTGTTCCAGTGGCCAGCCTGGTGACGGGCGATACATGCAAACAGTTGTGCCCGATGATGTGTTAATAGTGGATCCCTTGTGAGGTATTGCCTCCCACACACACTGAACCTATGTTCATACGGATTGTTCACTGTGATACGTGTCTAGCACGTCCTGTGTTGAGCTGATCCATGATCTGTTGCAATATTACTCTCCTCTACTACTGACGATATCGCCAATCACGGTTATCGAGAGTAGCTGCTCTGTTGTGAACTGAGACACCTTTATTCAACTATTGACGATATACCTTGAATACAGCTGTGAGGTCGAAATCCTGCACCAGGTCATTTCAAACATTTGTGTGAATATCTACCTCTCTACCTACACTATTAGGTGATTTACTGCATATTCAAAGGTTGGCAGACTTTTTGATTATCCTGTATTTTCAAATTCAGTAACGTCATAAATGATCTGAAACAGAAGTAAAAACATTTTAAGGCCTTATAGAGCTATTAGAAAATAGATTCGTAGTTGCTGTATCGTTGATACTGGACAGATATTTGAGCCAAAAGTAACCGATATTAAAAATAATTTTATCACAGAAAAAAAGAAAGAAAAGGTTGTAAATCTATGGCACTTAAATACCGAGGTTATCAGTCCGTAGGCTTACAAACTACTTAAACTTATCTAAGGATGACACATACAACCATGCGCGAGGGAGGACTCGAATCTCCGACAGGGTCGCGTTCCGCAGCAAGGCGCCTTAGAGCGCTCGCCCATTCCATCGGAGCGCACAACAAAAGGCGAATTTGTCCTTCTCAGGCTCAAAGCAGTTAAAGAGGAGAAATAACTACTCAATTTATCTGGCAGCTACAGAAACATTCAAATAAAAAGTAAATAAAAACATCTTGACATATTTGTGGTTTTGTACGAGTTGACCTTCCACGGCACGGTGAGTTCTTGAGAAGTGTTCATCTGCAATAGCAAGTAAACCAAGTGGGGATGGCATGCAAACTTAACTTCAATGACATGTAGTGTCATACGGTATGAGACATTCATAAAAGCATCCTGGATAATATTACACCCTTTGTCGTGTTATATGACATGACTTCATGTATCTCATTACTTGTTACATTGTATGAAATAGTCTGACATTTGATGTGACACAACTTAAAACTGTCGTATTAATTCGTTAAACATGATACATCGTGTTACAGTATGATATAGTACTACATATAATGGGGCACAATAAGACATGAAGTCACGTATCACATCAGAACAAGACCTCATGTGGAGCATAAGAATAGGAATTGTCGTGGCATTATATGGCTCTTGTTAAATGGTATATTACAAGTCAGATGATGTTTCATATGCAGAAATAGTGGGAGCTGTGCCATGATTTTACACAGGGCTGAATGTGACATCCAGTGCAACATGTTGTCTGATATTATATGTTGCACTATAAGACAGGCTATCACAAGACTCATGGGGATTCATATGTGGGGTGATGAACATAACATGTAATATTGTTAGGAGGACAAAACATGACATGTGAAAAGAAGTACAATTTGACATGCGACATTAATAACAGTAATACTAAGCAAGGAGATTGGCAGAACCTCACAGAAATTTTCATCCTGATTCCTACTTTCTAGCACGACCTCAATGTGCTGCGTTACTAGCAGTCACAACTTTGTTTGGTAGCTGAAACTGAGAATCTAAGAAGAGCGTCAGTTGCGTCTAAATTTGTTGGATTCGTTAAAATATTCGACACAAATGAACGATGCAGGCGTGGAGAGAGGAAGTCTACAGTGTGCAGTGAAACCATACGCGTCTATTTTGTACGTTGTACATCTACGATGTACATCTAAGTTTCACCTGCAGATCACACATAAGTACCTGGCAGAGATTTCATAGAACTTCTTTAGACCCTGTGTTCACTATTCCATTCCCGCATAGGGCGCGGGATGAAATCTTTCGGCTAGACCTCCGATTTTCCTTATTTTATCATACTGATCATTTTTCTCCTTATAGTTCAGAGTAACAATATATTTTTCCTTTCGGAGGAGCAAGTTGGTGATCGAAATTTCAATAATGGAGAACGCCATTATAATTATAAACATCTTATTTCGTATATAAATTCACTGACACGCTTTGCGCTCTACTGCGATAATACAAAACGAGCTACGCTTATTTGTAATTTTACAATGGACTTAGTCAATCCTTACTGATAAGCATCTCACACCGCGCAACAGTTCTCTGAAAGAGGACTGACAAATGTAGTGTGGGCTGTCAAGTCAGTAGTTCTTTTGCATCCTGTATGTGTTCTGTCGACAAACACACTCTTTGGTTCGCCTTCCCCACTACATTTTCTGTGTGTTTTTATCGATATAAGTCGGCCGTAAGTGTAATTCCTGGTATTCATTATGTTGGGACTTTAAATTTGATTATCTTGGAAACTAAGTTTAACGGATTTATTTCACTACTTTCGTAGATGATCTCGCACCTTTCGTTATTTATGGTCAACTGTCAGTTTTCGGTCCATACCGATATCTCATCTAAATCGATCTGTAGTTGGTTTTGATCTTCTGATGACTTTACTGGACCATGAATGACAGCATAATCTGCAAACAAGCTAAGAGGACTACTCACATTGTTTATACATATACAAAAAAGTAGAAGGCCTTTAACATTAGCGTGGGAAACGCCACATATCACTTCTGTTTTAATCGAATTCTTTCCACCAGTTATTATGAATTGTGGTGATTGAAAGGAAATACTAGCAGCTGCGTTAAGATTTTTATAATTGTTTAAGCGACGGGTTTCGGTGCTACATTCGCACCATCTTCAGGCCCCCATTGCGTAACTGTCAATAATAGCGCATATGAAATGGGTGGCCGTTGACACCGGTAACCGTAAATTTCTTCGTCCTTGCATGTCAAATCAAACGACAGCTGATGTACGTTCTTTCAATATTCACATTTATCATCTGTAAACCCAGCCCATTAATTATGGAGTCAAACTGTATATTGCGTCATCTCTGAGAGGGAATCACGTACGCGAACTCATATTGCGACGACATTCCATAAGCACGCAATGTGACTACAAACCGTTCGTAATGTTGTATCAAAAGCCTTTTGGCAATACAGAAAAAGGGATCTATATGGTATCCCTCGACGATTTGGCGATAAGAACAGAGAGCCTGATGTTCGGCCTGGCGTGGTGTTTGCAGACGACGCAGAATGTGACTGTGCAGACGACGGCTGGCCTGCTGCGAGGGGTCAGCACCACCACTATCAACGGCACGGCATACTACCGGTTCTCGGGGGTGCCTTTCGCCGCGCCACCCGTCGGCGAATTGCGTTTCAAGGTAAGTCACCGCTGTCGTGAACAGCTTCTGTTATTTTTATTAAGTTGTTCAGTAGGGATTTGCCTCACTAATAGAAAACCCAAACCTATCGTATTGCAACTGTGGTTCAGAGTAGCGTAGTTCAATCCCCAAGAAACGGGAGTATCATATTACCACAACAAGAGGGTCACATGGTGCCAACAACTGCAACGCTGTGAAACTGTAGCGAAATGCTGGATGGTCAGCAACTTGCTGAAAGGAAAGGCAATTGACTCAACATATGAGTTCTGTTCAAAAACTTCCGGAACTTTATACACAAAGATTTTCTGCACCTACGTTTTACTTATTATGCACCATATTCTTGAAAATGGTTCCCTTCACAATTGCTATGCTTCTCCAAATGTCGTTTCCACATTCGGAAGCAGTTTTGGTACGCCTCTTGTTGGATAACACGAAGCACCATCTGCGAATTTTCTTTCATCTCGTCTATCGTTGCAAATCTTCGTCCTTTCAGTGGGATTTTCGACTTTGGAAATTCAAAAAATTTGCAGGGACCAGATCTGAAGAATATGGAGCACACTGAGACACAAAAGAAACATTGGGATGCTGAAGAAACACTGCGCCGCTGAACTAACAGTAGGGCGCTGAACTAAAAGTAGGATGCTGAACAGATTAGGAACACTTCCCTAGAGAGGCAACGACCTGCCCTTGGAGGAGGGAGCGTTGCTTGGATGAGAGAAGAGTGGTGGTGAATGAGGATGTACGAGTGCGACAAGTTGTTGACGGGATAAGGGAGGCAATTAGAGAAGAAGGAAATAAAGGAAATAGTCGTTTATACATATAATAATATAGTAAGGACAGTTTACATCTCACCACAAAGACCTGGCGACGAGCTGCGACAGGCACATACAAAAGACACACACATACAACACTTTCGGCTATCGGCTGCAGTGGTTGGGAAGGGAGTGAGACAGGGTTGTAGCCTTTCTCCAATGTTATTCAATTTGTACATTGAACAAGCTATAAAGGAAAGCAAGGAGAAATTTGGTGAAGGAATAAAAGTTCAGGGGGAAGAATTAAAAACATTGCGTTTTGCCGATGACATAGTAATTCTGTCAGATACAGCAAAGGACCTGGAAGAGCAATTGAATGGAATGGACAGTGTGCTGAAAGGTGCATATAAGATGAACATTAACAAGAGCAAAACTAGGGTAATGGAGTGCAGTGTAAGAAAATCAGGTGATGCTGAAGGAATTAGATTGGGAAACGAAGCAATAAAGGAGGTAGATGAGTTTTGTTACTTGGGCAGTAAAATAACAAATGATGGGCGCAGTACAGAGGATATAAAATGCAGAATGGCAATGGGTAGAAAAGCGTTTTTGAAAAAGAGAAATTTGTTAACATCGAATATTGATTTAGGCCTAAGGAAGTCCTTTCTGAGGGCATTTGTATGGAGTGTTGCCTTGTATGGGACTGAGACATGGACGATAAACAGTGCGGACAGGAAGAGGATTGAGGCTTTTGAAATATGGTGCTACAGAAGAATGCTGAAGATTAGGTGGGTGGATCGCGTAACTAATGAGGAGGTACTGAACAGAATTGGGGAGAAAAGGAATTTCTGGCATACCTTGACTAAAAGAAGGGATAGATTGGTAGGACACATTCTTAGACATCAAGGAATTGTTAATTTAGCGTTGGAGGGAAGTGTGTGGGGAAAAAATCGCAGGGGAAGACCAAGAGATGGATACAGTAAGCAGATTCAGACAGATGTAGGTTGTCGTTCTTATGTGGAGATGAAGAGGCTTGCTCAGGATAGGGTATTGTGGAGAGCTGCATCAAACCAGTCTCCGGACTGAAGACCACAACAACATATATATATATATATATATATATATATATATATATATATATATATATATATATATATATGGAGAGAGAGAGAGAGGAGATGGAGAATAGGATGGTGAGTGAAAGGGGGAGAAGCAGGTATGAGATCGGGAGTGGAAGGAGCCCTACGGGTAGATAGTGTGGAATGTAATTCAGAATTGGTAGAATGGGTATTTGTCGAGCTGAAGTTCGTAATCCATGAGAGGACGTGAATGGCGTACAGGTGGGGGGTTCGTGGAACATGTAACTAGAGGCGCGGCATCGCCCTAGGATTGAAAAGAAGTTCGGACACAAAAGGATTTTTGGAATCGAGTTTGCGGTTGGTATTGTGGTCAGTCCGGAGACTGGTTTGATGCAGCTCAGCTCTCCACCCTACTCTAACCTGAGCAAGCCTCTTCACCCACTACATCTGTTTGAAACTGCTTACTGTATCCATATCTTGGTCTTCCAATGCTAAATTCACGATTCCTTAATGTGTAAGAATGTGTCCTACCAATCGATCCCTTCTTTTAGTCAAGATATGCCAGAAATTCCTTTTCTCTCCAATTCTGTTCAGTACCTCCTCATGAGTTACGCGATCCAACCACCTAATCTTTAGCATTCTTCTGTAGCACCACATTTCAAAAGCCTCTATCCTCTTCCTGTCCACACTGTTTATCGTCCATGTTTCACTCCCACAAAGGCAACACTCCACACAAAAGCCTTCAGAAAGGACTTCCTTACGCTTAAATCAATATTCGATGTTAACAAATTTCTCTTTTTCAAAAACGCGTTTTCATCCATTGCCATTCTGCCTTTTATATCCTCAGTACTGCGACCATCTATTTTAGTGCCCAAGTAACAAAAGTCATTTACTTCCTTTATTGTTTCGTTACCTAATCTAATTCATTCAGCATCACCTGATCTTCTTATACTGTACTCCATTACCCCTGTATTGTTCTTGTTAATGTTCATCTTATATGCACCTTTCAACACATTGTCCATTCCGTTCAACTGTTATTCCAGGTCCTTTGGTGTCTCTCACAGAATTACTATGTCATCAGCAAAACCAGTGTTTTTATTTCTTCACCCTGAACTTTAATACCTTCTCCAAATGTCTCCTTGCTTTCCTTTATAGCTTACTCAGAGTAAAAATTGAATAATATTGGGGAAAGGCTACAACCCTGTCTTACAGTCTTCAAACTTTCTGCATCCCTTTCATGCCAGTCAACTCTGATAACTGCAGTCCTGTTTTGTACAAGTTGTAAATAACTTTCCGTTCCCTATATTGTACTCCTGCTTGCTTCAGAACTTGAAAGAGCGTATTCCAAACAACATTGTCAAAAGCTTTCTCCAAATCTACAAAAGCTAGAAATGTAGGTTTGTCTTTCCTTAATCTATCTTCTAAAATAAGCCGTAAAGTGAGGATTGCCTCAATTGTTCCTACATTTCTCCTCCACCTAAACTGATCTTCCCTCTGGTCGGCTTCTACCAGCTTTTCCATCCTTCTGTACATAATTCGTGTTAATATTTTGCATCCATGACATATTAAACTGATGGCTCCGTAATTTTCACACCTGTCTGCTCCTGCTTTCTTTTGAGTGGGGATTATTACATTTTTCTTAAAGTCTTATGGTACTTCCCCTGTCTCATACATCTTACACATCAGATGAAGCAGTTTTGCCATGGCTGGTTCTCCCAGAGATTTCAGTAACTCTGAGGAAATGTCATCTACTCCAGGGGCCTTGTTTCGACTTGGGTGTTTCAAGGCTCTGTCAAATTCATATCTCAGTATAGTACATCCCATTTCATCTACATCTACTTCCCCTTCCCTTTCTACAATATTGCCTCTAAGTTCATTTACTTTGTAGAGGCTCTCTACATACTCTTTACACCTTTCAGCTTTCCCTTATTTGCTGAAAACTGGTTTTCCATCTGTGTTCTTGATATTCATAGAACTGTTTTTCTTGTCACCAAATATTTCTTTTATTTTCCTGTAGGCTGTATCTATTTTTTCTCTATTTATACATCCTTGCATTTGCCTTCTAACCCCTCGTGCTTAGCCATTCTGGACTTCCTGTTTATCTCATTTCTTAGTCGTCTGTACTCCATCTTGCTTGTTTCATTCACAGCATTTTTATGTTTTCTCCTTTCATCGATTAAAATTTAGTATGGTCTGTGATATCCAAGGATTTTTTGTAGGTCTTGCGTTCCTACCTATTTTTTCCTCTGCCGCCTTCACTATTTCATCTCTCAATGCTACCCACTTCTCTTCTACTGTTTTATTTTTCCTATTTCAATTGTTTCCTAAAACTCCTTCGGAAATTCTCAAGAACTTGAAGTTCCCTCAGTTTATTCAGGTCCCATCTCCTTATCTTCCTACCTTTTTGTAGTTTATTCAGTTTCAGCCTACAATTCATGACCAATAAGATATGGTCAGAGTCTATATCTGCCCCTGGGTATGTTTTACAGTTTATCACCTGGTTCCGGAATCTATGTCTTACCATTATAAAATCTATATGGTATCTCCCGGCGTGTCCTGGTCTCTTCCGCGTATACAATCTTCTTTCGTGATTCTTAAACCAGGTGTTTGTTATAACTAAATTATGTTCCGTACAAAATTCTACCAGGCGGCTTGCTCTTTCATTCCTTTTGCCTAGATCATATTCACCTACTATCTTCCCTTCCCTTCCTTGTTCTACTACCGAATTCCAGTCTCCCATCACAATTAAGTTTTCCTCTCCCTTAATAGCCTGAATAATTTCCTTTAGCTCCTCATATATTTCTTCGATCTTCTCATCATCGGCAGAGCTAGTTGGAATATAAACCTGTACTACTGTGGTCGGTGTTGGCTACGTTTGTGTCTTGACTACGATTATGCGATCACTGCGTTGCTAATACTAGTTTACCCCTATTCCTATTTTCTTATTCATTATCAGATCTACTCCTGTAATACCTCCAACTGATTTTGAATTTATTATTCTGTATTCACCTGACAAGAAATCCTGTTCCTCTTTCCACCGAACTTCAATCATCGCCACTATGTCTAAATTCAACCTATCCATTTCCCTTTTAAAATTTTCTGACCTCCCTACCCGATTAAGGGATCTAACATTCCAAGCTCCGATCCGTAGAATGCCAGTGTTGTCTTTCATTACGACCACATCCTCCTGAGTAGTCTCCGCCCGGAGATCCGAATGGGGGACTACTTTATCTCCGGAATATTTTACCCCAGAGGATGCCATCATCATGTATTCATACAGTAGAACTGCATGTCCTCGGTAAAAGTAACGACCGTAGTTTAACCTTGCTTTCAGCCATTCGCAGTAGATGCATGGCAAAGCCATGTTATCTGATGTTACAAGGCCAGCCCACTGAATCATCCAGACTGTTGCCCCTGTAACTAATGAAAAGGCTGTTGCCCCTCTTGAGGAACCACACGTTTGTCTGTCCTCTCCATAGATACCCCTCCGCTGTCGTTGCACCTACGCTACGGCTATCTGTATCGTTGAGGCACGCAAGCCACCCCACCTTGGCAATGTCTGTGGTTCATGGGAGTGGGTTATCAGAGGATATTATAAGATGTTCGAGGAGAGGTGGGAATTTAATACGTAGGTAAAAGACCCTTGTTGGGAAAGATAATCGGCTGCAGAAGGCGAGGCTGTGTGGATAGTATTCAAGAACCTGGAGAAATTTGTAGAATGGAGATCCTTGGAGCATTTGCGTAGCAAATAATGTTGGGGGTAAAGGCTTTTTAATGTGAAGGAGGTATATTTTCACAAGTCCGGCCTGTTAGTAGTTGTAGTCTATTGTGAGCTTTCTTTTGGATCGTTGGCAGGTGACGATTTCACGTTAGAAGCCAGTAGATTTAAGAAGCCATTGCTTATGCCAGCAGGTAAACTAGTAAGGTGGATTTGGAGGGAGCTTTGGCATTTTGTCAACAGAGTATTGAAGGAGATAAAGGAGATAGCCAGTCAGTCACAGAAATGCAAGCCGAGCCGAAGACATGACACACTATCTGTGCGAAACGCCCTACGGTTCAGATAGTAAACACAGTAAAATTAAATGAATATATGTTTTGTAAAAGATCCACACATGTTATCGCTTCTCATTTGAGATTAACTAAAACGTAATTTTAAATATGAATATTTTTTTCAGTTTCTGTATCAACATAGATACTGAAATTTGTAACCTTTAAAGGATTCATATATTCAGGTTTTCGGCTTGTTCATAGTATTTATAAAATACTTGTAACGCGCCCGAGTTTCGCACTGGTAGCGGAGCGTATATGCTCACTTTTTGTCTGTCGTATTAACATGTTATTACTTCGAGTATGTTGATAAGATAAAAAGGTAACTCGAAGAAGAGACGCTGAGTCATTGAAAACAAATGTATCTGATCACCATTACACGATGTCATCTCTCGAAATGGAAAAATCCCGTAAGCAATGTATTACGAAACAATAAACGCATTTTCACATGTTCGGTAAAGTTCGTACTCCACAGAATATACAGCTTTTGCTAAGAGTATTTATTACTGTATTTCGAAAATTTTATGCCCACCACACTGACCAACTACCACGCATCAAACTGAATTGTACACATAAAAGTTTCTCAAAATGTCTATTGGTGAAAACCATATGAGAATCCGTTCAGTAGTCGATTAATGATGAAAATTCTCCTCAAAGATGATAAATTTTGTTGAAACGAGATAGAATGGCTGGCCAGTACTTACCTTTGTGCTGTACCGTCGATAGTAACACAAATGAAGAAACAGAAAAAAGGGGACAAAAAGGACAAGCTTTCGGAACACAGTTCCTTCAACAGGTGGGAGAGAAGGGAAGAACAAAGGATGGGAACAGAAGGGAAAGGTAGTTCACGACCTAGGTCATGAAGGTGGTGTTTCGGGAGTGTGGACGTCAGAGATACTCCGTTCAGTAGCTTTGAATTTATCAAGGACATTCAGACACGACGAGAGGTCATTGTTTCGTAATACGTACACTAATGTGATTCAAAGCATCCGGTCACCTAGATGAACATGACAAATTATATATTGTGGGCATCCGCAGCTGTAGACTTGAGTCATAAGTAATTGAATAAAAGAATACCATACAGCTGAAGCGCTTTCCATTCAATATGAAAATGACAAGTTCATGGCGCCCTCCATCGATAATGATGAAATTCAACATGGTGTCCCTGCCCCGACCCCCTTTAGCCTTGATGGCAGCTTCCACTCTCGCAGGTATACCTTCAGTAGGATGCTGGAAGATTTCTTGGGGAATGGTCAACTCATTCTTAACGGAGTGCTGCACTGAGGAGGGGTATAGATATAGGTCAGGGAGGTCTGGCATGAAGTCAGCGTTCCAAAACATCCCAAAGGTGCTCGTTAGGATTCAAATCAGGACTTGTGTAGGCCAGTCCATTATAGGGATGTTATTTGTCTTTAACCAAGCCGCCACAGGCCGTGAATTATGAACAGGTGGTCGATCGTGTTGCAAGATGCAGTGGTCATTCCCGAATTACTCTTCAACAGTGGGAAGCAAGAAGGTGCTTAAAACATCAATGTAGGCCTGTGCTGTGATAGAACAACAAGCTATGCAAGACCCCTCCATGAAAAACACGACCACACCTGTTGACACTACACACGCTAGCTATTACGTTCACGGGGCATTCGCCCCACACCCTGCTATCGGATCACCACATTGTATACCGTGATTCGTCACTCCACACAACGTTTTTCCACTGTTAATCGTCCAATGTTTAAGCTCCTTACACCAAGCGAGGCGTCATTTGTGCATTTACCTGCGTCTTGTGTTGCTTATGGGCTACCGCTCGACCAGGAAATCAAAGTTCTCTCACCTCCCGCACGTCATAGTAATTGATCCGGCTGCAGTTTGGAATTTCTTTGTGATGTTCTGGATAGATGCCTGCCTATTGCAAGTATCGGGGATTTCCGTCAGTCAACAGACGAGGTCGGCCTGAACGCTTTCGTGCTGTACGTGCTGTACGTTTCCACTTCATTATCAAAATTCAAAATGTTCAAATGTTTGTATAGCTTATGGGTCTTAACTACGGGGTCATCAGTCCCTAAACTTACAAACTACTTATGAACTAGCTAACACTAAGGACGGCACAAATATCCACGCCCGAGGGTGGATTCGAACCCCCGACCGTAGTGGCCGTGCAGACCGTGACTGGAGCGCCTCAGTCCCCTCGGCCGGCACTTCATTATCACATAAGAAACAGTGGACCTGAGGATGTCGCCTTTATAAAGATATGATGTCGCCTTTATAAGATATGATTTAAATTAATATGGTTTATATTAAGAGGTAAGTGATACGAAGTTCACTGGGTCATCTAGTCGACAAGGCAATGCTTCGCAATTTCTAATATGTATGTACTCTTGCTTTGAACGTCAAATGTGCAAAACTTTATCGCAATCGTACGAATGATATTGATATCCTAAAGAAAAGGGCTCTTTCAGTTTTCCACAAATTTTCCTATTTTCTGGCCAAGTATTCCAAACTTTTACTCCACTCCAACCTACCTCTCGCTATGAACGTCGAATGTGCAAAATTGTATCGCAATCAGATGGTATTGATATTTCACAGAAAAATCTCTTTCTGAATGTTCCAATTTTCTGGGAAACTTTTCCAAATTTTTATTTCATAAGAACGTTACTCTTGCTTTGAATGTCAAATACGCAAAATTGTATCGCAATCAGACGAATCATATTGATATCGCATTGAAAAAAGCTCTATCAGTTTCTCGCGAATTTTCATATTTCCCGGATAACTTTCCCAACTTTTTAGTTCATCAAAACGTTCATCTTTCGTTGAACGTCAAATGATCAAAATTTTATCGCAATCGGATGAACGGATCTCATTTTAACAACATTTTAGTACATTTAGAAACACATTGAGAAGGAAATTTTGCGCCTTTCCTTTTTAACTGAAAACTTTTCCAAGACCATAATGAACGAAACAAAAAAGAGAATTACCCTTCTCCGTCGTGCGAGTAGTCAGTAGTCACGTAAACGACTTCGTAAGATTAGAATGGCCATCATATTCTCCAACATGAACCCTATCAAACATCCCTGGGATGCAATGAAAAGGGCCGTTATTGCACGAGAAGAGCCACCATCCACTCTGAAAGAACTATGGAGAGTAGTCGTTGTGGTGTGGGACAATTGGATCAACAGTCCCTTGATGATCTAGTGGACATTATGCCACGACGAATACAGGCATGCATCAGTGCAAGAGAACGTGTTACCACTGATCTTAGTTTAATAAATCATTTTTGAGGAATTCCAATTGAATCCTTGGACTCATCCTTAAATCCTTGGCTTGAATTTTGGTGATGAGCAAAGGTATTTAAATTAACGCCCCACACAGTTTTAAAGGAAATGGTTGAAAATATCCATTAAAAGCACTGACATGCTAGTAATGAAAAAGGGCTGAAGACCACAATAAATTACAGAAACGTGCTGGTGATAGTTTTTAAGGAAAGAGCTAAAACTAGGGAAACACACTTACTTCCAGTACCAGAATAATTAAAAACCAAAGCAGGCAATTAGCTGCAACCAACAAGCTTCAGGAACTTAATATGTAAAACTCCGAACACATGTTGCCCCAAGAAACAAAAAACCCAGGTGCCAACGCCTCTTAAAGCCCAAAGTGTCACCAAGATATGCTGCAAGCACTGAACTGCCGCCCCACAATAGATACAAACAGGAGATGGCACCGGGTATCAAAACCCAACAAGGGTAAAGCCTTAACAAGATACAGAAAAAGTAAATATTTAAAATGTTAATTAGGTTAAAGCAAACAGCTCCCTATAACTAAATTTCATTCAGCATCAACAGTCCGAATAAGTTACTCATTACAAGCAGCGCTGAATTTCGCCAAAATTATTAACAAGTGAGATGACTCCATGTTGGAAGGGAAGGAAGGGTGCCCAACCGCCTAACGGAAACTACAGCCCTGCCGAGCAGGGACTTCATGCAAAGAATAAGCGCCGAATTACAACAGCGGGGTCTGCGATACCACGCGGAGGGAAAATAATCTGCAATTTGGTACAACCACTGCCCGTGCAGATACGAGTCAGTGGAGGGGCGCTAACCAAATTCAATTAATTTGAAGGTAAAGTTCATTTTGCACAAGGCAAGGGTAGTGAATAGAGTTGAAATAAGAAACGAAAAGCTTCAAGGAACGGTAAGAAACACTGAAAATAGGACTAAAAAGTACACCGACGGCCACCGACCCTCGACTTCAGCTCAAGACAATCACGCACAAATACAACTGTCCAGTCTCTTCGCGAGACAGAACCAGCAATATAATATACTTCGTTTGTCCCAGTAACGATGCAAATGACAAAGTCCTCCCACATCGCCAACAGACTCTGTCAGCAAATAATGTAGGTGATGTCCATGGAGCGAATACACGGAGATGCCGATCTGTGGAAAAGCGCACGGGCTATAAGCGCGGACTAAGCAGGTAGGAAGTGTTGACTACGAAGGCACCGGGTGGGGGACTCCAGTCAGATTCAAGACAGCAGGCCCACATCCTCACCACAAGTGGAAGAACGACGACGCCCACAGTGGCCGAGCGGTTTGCGGCGCGCCAATCACAGTCTGCACGGCCGCTACAGTCGGGGGCTCAAATCCCCCTTCGGGCATGGATGTTTGTTTCGTCTTTAGTATAAGTTGGTTCCTAAGTAATTCGTAATTTTAGGGACTGATGACCCCGCATTTAAGTCCCTTACGCTTAACAAACATTTGATACATTTTGAAGAACGACGTAAACACGCCCCGCGCCGAGCCGCTGCGCAGACTGCCCTTCTCGTGTCGCCTCGCCAACTGACAGTCTCTCTCTTAGGTCATAACCGTACTGCCCCAACTGACAACTCGTAACTGCGTGCGTTAGTACTAATAGCGCCAATCGCGGCACGATGATGCGCACTAGAAAACAAGTGAGACGCGAGAGTCAGTACAGCGCCACAAACGGTTAAATCAGAGCAAGATCGATCGTCACTTACGCCAGCAAAATGACACAGAGATGACCAGGACGGGGATAGAAAGAAAGAGCGGGAGCCGGAATGGCCCCAGCGGGGGCTGCAATCTAGAACACAGATTCCGATTGTCTAGGTCGTTCAACTTGTCAATTTCTGTCTTCATGAGCAAACCAAGAACTTAATCTTTTAATGCATGACTTTTTCAAAATGTTCAAATGTCTGTAAATCTATCGGACCAAACTGCGTGGTCATCAGTCCGTAGCTTACAAACTACTTAAACCTAGGTAAACTAACCTATGGACAAACACACACACACACACACACACACACACACACACACACACACACACACCCATGCCCCAGGGAAGACTCGAACCTTCACGGCGAGCAACCGCGCGCTCCGCAGCGAGGTGCTTTAGACCGCTCGGCTACTCCACCGCGGCCATAACTTTTTATTTGAAGGTATAAAAACTACCACGATTAACGTATTAATGTAAATCCCTTTAAATTATTATGTCCTACTAGCAAGACAAAGTTCATAGCTGGTTAGGTATATAGTGCTTCCATGATGTACCCAATGCAGTAAATCTCACTATTATGCCTCTCATCTTTCCAGAAAGTAACTCCTAATGCAACAGTAGTATGTGACTACTTTTACATGGCAAAAGAGGAATACTAAAGTAAATAAACACACATGTTACGAGTAACTCAGTGCAATTATTTGTTGAACTGATTCAGTAACACTATGAAATTTATAATTCCTAGGACGAGCTACTAACATGTGTTACACTATGTATACCAGCAGCTACAAATGAATTTGTGGTAATATGTTGATCAGTGTGAGAGATAATGAAAAAAAGGTATGTAGCCGAGCAGCTACACTATGCATTAAAGGGTTTATGTTGTTTTTGTGTATCTCTATTTCACTTTTATGTAAATGTTCATGAACCCCAAGAATCGTTATGTGTGTATTTGCAATAATTTTTTTGTGTTCCATAACACTTCAATATTTGTCGCTACTTCCGAGACACCCTCCACTACCACTCTCGTTTTACAATTTGCTTACTGATTTCCTATGAGTGGAGACGCGCTCCTCAGGTGGGTTCTGCGGAGCACGATAGATAAAAATGTAAATAAATAAATACGAGACGCGTCCAGAAAGTAAGTTCCGTTTTAATTTATCTCCGCTGCAGCGCTGCGATTGCAGTTCCGCACATGCGCTGTAGACGATTTGTATCAAGGAGAAGAACGTGCACCATTTGGAGATCGCTGTCAGTTACGTTCGATTTGTTGTGCTTGTTTGAAATGTCGGCGTTAATTGAAAATCCCGCTGCCAGTGAAATCAGGTCGGTGATTCGGTTTCTGAATGCGTGGAAAGTTAAACCAAGTGAAATTTATCGGCAAATTTGCGATGTTTAGCGACCAAATGCGATGAGTGATTCGATGGTGAGAAGATGGTTGCGACAGTTAAATGGCGGGCGTAGTGATGTGCACGATGAAGAACGAAGCGGGAGTCTACCTTTGGTTACAGAAGAACTGGTTCACGCGATTGATGACAAGCGACTTTCATCTGTTCTTACATCTCAAGTCTTTCCTTGGCGGTCATCACTTCACCAATGACGACGAGCTGAAAGAAACAGTTTTCAACTGGTTGAAGACACAGGCGGCAGATTTCTATAAAGAAGGTATACAAAACCTGTTGCCACGCTATGAAAAATGCCTGCAAAATTTCGGCAGTTATGTGGAAAAGTAGTTTAAGAGTTGTAGAATTTTGTGCAATAAAAATTTCTTCTGTATGTGTGTACAATTTCATTTTATTACTAAACGGAACTTACTTTCTGGATGCGCCTCGTAGTATGTCCATGTTGCTACAAGCGTCCCTTCGTTGTCGGCAGCCGCCGCAGCCGGTGGCGCAGTGGGAAGGCGTGCGGGACGCCGTGGAGGAGGCGGAGGACTGTCTGCAGGTGATGGAGTCGCAGGTGACCGGCTCAGAGGACTGCCTCTACCTCAACCTCTACACGCCGTCGGTAAGATCAAGTGTTTTAAATTTTATATGTGCATAGCTTCATTTAGAACAGGGTGCGAAATTTCAGTTCTGAAACCACCAACAAGTTAAACAACTTTGCTCGCCACAACCCCTTACTCCCCCTGTCAATGTTCGAACAATATATTTACACATAATACCGGGTGATCAAAAAGTCAGTATAAATTTGAAAACTTAATAAATCACGGAATAATGTAGACAGAGAGGTAAAAATTGACACTCATGCTTGTTGGAATGACATGCGGTTTTATTAGAAAAAAAAAAAAGTCAGACAGATGGCGCTTCATCTGATCAGAAAAGCAGTAATTCGCATAACAAATTAAGACAAAGCAAAAATGATGTTCTTTACAGGAAATGCTCAGTATGTTCACCATCATTCCTCAACAGTAGCTGTAGTTGAGGAATAATGTTGTGAACAGCACTGTAAAGCATGTCCGGAGTTATGGTGACGTATTGGCGTCGGATGTTGTATTTCAGCATCCCTAGAGATGTCAGTCGATCATGATACACTTGCGACTTCAGGTAACCCCAAACCCAATTATCGCACGGACTGAGGTCTGGGGACCTGGGAGGCCAAGCATGACGAAAGTGGCGCCTGAGCACACGATCATCACCAAACGACCCGCGCAAGAGATCTTTCACGCGTATAGCAATACTTTTTTATTTATTTATTTATTTATTTTTTGTAATAAAACCCCTTGTCATTTTAAGAATATGTGTCAATTTTTACCTCTATATCTACAATAGTCCGTGATTTATTAAGTTTTAAAATTTATACTGACTTTTTGACCACCCGATATCAAATTGAAACTTTCACTCTGCAGCGGAGTGTGCGCTGATACGAATCTTCCTGGCAGGATGAAATTGTGTGCCGGAACAGGGTCTCGAAACTAGGACGCTTGCCTTTCGCAGGCAAGCGATCTGTCTACTGAGCTATCCCGACACGACTCACGATCCGTCCTCGCTTTTATTTTCAAACTTCCTTTCTCAGTATTAACGTAAATTACAGATCTCATAGAACGTCAGTTTTGTTTTGACATCACGACTTCTCCTTACACCTACAATGTCAGCGTGTTCACACACAGGTGTAGCGCTGTATACAGGGTGTTACAAAAGTGTACGGCCAAACTTTCAGGAAACATTCCTCACACACAAAGAAAGAAAATGTTATGTGGACATGTGTCCGGAAACAATTTCCATGTTAGAACTCATTGTAGTATTTCTCTTAAAATGTAAATTGAAATAATTCGTGCAGACAATTGTCAAAATACCCAATTGCTTCGTTAGTATGTACTTTACTTCCTCGATTCACCGCCAGTTGGCCCAATAGAAGGAAGGTAATGTTGACTTCAGTGCTTGTGTCGATATGCGACTTATTGCTCTACAGTACTAGCATCAAGCACATCAGTACGTAGCATCAACTGGTTAGTGTTCATCACGAACGTGGTTTTGCAGTCAGTGCAATGTTTACAAATCCGGTGAACCGAGTAAGTACAGTACACACAAACGAAACAATTGGGTATTTTGACAATTGTCTGCGCGAATTATTTCAATTTTCATTTAAAAAGAAATACTAAAATGAGCTCTAACATGGAAATTGAGCGTTTCCGGACACATGTCTACATAACATATTTTCTTTCTTTGTGTGTGAGGAATGTTTCCTGAAAGTTTGGCCGTACCGTTTTGTAACATCCTGCATAAACGGCGTCTTCCTCTGCTTCTGTCTAGTTGAGGTATCGCTGTTTTCTTTATAAGCAAGGGATTACATTTATTGTCTCTGTAAGATACCCTATGGCCGCATTTTAATCTAAACACCCTCTATCACAGAGTAGGTAAACCATTAGTACGATACATTATTACAATTCCTTACTATTTGTAGCTAAATGCCGGCCGCGGTGGCCGAGGGGACTAAGGCGCTCCAGTCACGGTCTGCACGGCCACTACGGTCGGGGGTTCGAATCCCCCCTCGGGCATGGATATTTGTGCCGTCCTAGTTCGTAAGTAGTTCATAAGCACTCCCTCGGCGGCAGTCTTGCGGCTCGGATGTCCGGAGCGGCCGCGCCGGTGTTTACGTCGCCGCTGGCGGCCTTTTTTTTTTCCTTTATTGTTGTTTTAAAGCCAGCTGTAGAAACAGCTGGCAGGCTGGCAGCAGCTGCGGTGGCTGCTCTTCAGCCATGTGACATACAAAAATGTTGACAAAGAGGAGATAAAATATAAAAAGATGAACAAAATTGCGGAAATTAAAAACATTGACATACAGAGTTTTCGACAGACTAAAACAGACATGTACAAACAGGACAAAACATACGGCAGAGAACAAAAAAACAGACGGGTAGAGATAAAACGCACACACAGTCAGTAAAAACGATCGGCCACGGTGACAAGTTTAAACGTACATTGCAGAGACACGAAGTTCACACATGAAGACAGCGGACGGCGTACAAAATAAAACATGGGGACGGCGATTATGGAGGCACTGAGTAAAACACACGACACTGGAGGCACTTGCACTGAACACGTAGATAAAAAGTCGAGACGCCCCCGCGGGGGGTGGGGAGGGGGATGGAGGGGGGTGAGGTGGGGCAGGGACGGGGGAAGTGCGGGGGAGGGGGAGAAGGGGAGGGAAGAGAGCGTAAGGAGGGAAGGAGTGACGAGACTCTGGGCATGGGAGAGGGGTAGCCAAGCGGGCGGGAAGGGAAAGGGACGGGAGAGAGGGGAGGGGCGCTGATGCTACGGGGAAGGGATCAGAGTTGGTAGGAGGGGTAGATATCGGGACGAAGTTCGGTATCCGGTAGAGGAAGGGTGCGGAAATTGATCTGGGAGAGGATACGGAGCGTATGGAGGTGAAGGCCGGGAGGAACGGTTTGGCGGAGGCGTGGCAGAGGCCCGGGATTTGTAAGAATAGGGTAGACCAGAGGGTTTTGGGACTCTATTTTGCGGGATGTGTAAAGGAGCCTGAGATGTTCAAGGTGTTGTAGGAGAGGAGGGAAGGGGATGAGGTCATAGAGGACCGCTGACGGCCGTTGCAGCACCTCCTATATATCGGAGGAGCTGGCCATTGGCGGTGTTTACTGGTGAGTGCACGCTTTCGCGTTTGCTGTAGCGCTGAAAATGACAACATGAACGACTTAACAGAGCGGCTTGAACGAAAAGACACTTTGAAGTTGACTTTTGATCCGACATTACCACGACCTAAACCTTTCGAAGTTGAATTATTCATTAGAGATGTAATGAAGGTAACTTTAGATGACTTGATCGGCATTTGTCGATCGTTAGTAGCAATGTCTACCTTAAGTTGGTTAGCCCTGAAAAATACGCGCAAATAGTCGAATCTTGTGGTGGACTATTAAAATTTAAACACTCAAACGGCCATGTCGGTGAAGTGAGAGTTACACAAGCCGGTCTTGGACTGAGAACGTCCGAATTTTCGAATTACCTTTCGAGATTACCGCCGAGCAGATAAATGATAAATTGAAGGATAACGGAGTAGTGGTCAGTAACGTCGCCGAAAAGTGGTCTGGGCAACACATCTTCCCAGTCCTAAACGGCGTCAGGCAGGTAAAAATCGAACTGGTAAAGCACATCCCGTCCTACATCGTTGTCTGCGGATTTAGAGCCATAGTTATATACGATGGGCAACCGAGAACTTGTTCGGCGTGTGGCTCGACAGAACATGTACGTGCGCAGTGCATTCAACGGCGCGTTGCGCAGATACCGATAGGCGAGCGAGAGAGGCAGGGCCCAAATTCCACGTTGCCACTGACTTATGTAGCCGCCGCCCGTGTGAACACCACTCCGGAGTCTAGTTTAGATGTTGCGCTGGCTGCTCTAAATGACCAGACGGAACAATCAGCACAGATGGAGACTGATACTGTACCAGAAAACACCACAAACACCCCCACGGAAGTACGAGAGGGGACTACGAAGGCGCACGACCAACAACCGAATGATGACTTAGCATCAGGGAACGTGCAAGCCGACGAGGCACTTGCAGAGAGAACCCATCCGGGACAAACGGGAATGAGGAACAGAACGCAAAGAGCCCGTCACCGAAAAAACAACATAAGCGACGGAGAGCACACCAAGGGGCGGCAGAAAACGCGCAGACACTGCGCGAGAAAGCCATCCAGATCCTCCAGAAAATGACGGAGGAGTCAGGCGGGAATTCTCGTGGCAAATCTCAAACTTCCAAAAAGTCCCGGACTGACGTCTCCGTGTCTGGCCAAGGGAGGACCAACTTAGAGACGCTCACAATGGACCAGGATGTTGACACTGAGCAACGCGAAACAACAGTAAAAGACAGAAGTGACAGTAGTCGTCCACTGAACTGGGCAGATGATACCGCCGAGTGCTCTCCTGATGAAGATACGTCCGATGTACAGGAAGATACTGGAGGAACGTCTGCTGGAGTCCGGACAACAGACTCAAACCAGCTACGGAAGTCTGCTGCTGCTGTTGCCGCAGTTGAGGACGACCCTGACTTCTTCTAAATGGTGCTCCTCTAGCAAATGCAGGCTTATCGAATTGCGACAATAAACATCAACAAGATTAGCAGCACTTTCAACTTACGAAATCTTCAAGATTTCTTGTACGCGGCCGAAATCGACATTGCAATGTTGCAGGAAGTAGTAGCAGGAATCAGTCTCGACCACATATCGGGCTATAATGCTTTGATTAATCCCGGTCTTAGCAATGATCTCGGGACTGCCATAATGACGAGAGAAGGCATCGTCGTCACCAATGTGGAACGACTCACCAACAGCAGAGGTACCGCTGGCACTATTAATAACACACGGCTGATTAACGTGTACGCACCATCCGGGACAGGGAAAAGGCAACAGATAGCACAGTTTTTTAAAGAAGTTATTGTGCCACTCTTCACACCCGGTGCCGACAAAATCATCTTCGCAGGCGATTTCAACTGTGTAATCAACCCAAAAGATCAGACTCCCAATTTCAACACTTCCATGGAGCTTTCAACCATAATTAGAGACTTAAAACTAGTAGATACGTTAGAGCTAAAACACGGCGATGCGCCAGGCTTCACTCATGTGACCAATCATTCCGCCAGTCGCATCGGCAGAATTTACACAACGTCGAACCTGAGAACACACGTCCTGCAAGCTGAGAGATGGCCGGCTGTGATTTCCGATCATGCGGCGTACATATGTATTGTCAACCTAGACAAACAATGCACCTTCAGAGCACGAGGATCATGGAAACTGAACGCTTCACATCTA
Organism: Locusta migratoria; assembly: GCA_026315105.1. Taxonomy (NCBI): domain Eukaryota; kingdom Metazoa; phylum Arthropoda; class Insecta; order Orthoptera; family Acrididae; genus Locusta; species Locusta migratoria. The sequence goes on along the minus strand of CM048744.1, from coordinate 809,142,980 downwards.
GCGGACCCAGGCTGCCACGCAGTTTTTCGAAACACGTGGGCAGAATGCGAAAGGAAGTTTGTGAGGTTCGATTCAGCCGTTAAATGGTGGCTCAGATGTGCCAAACCCGCACTAATAGCGGCAATGAAACAATATTCACGCGAAAAACGCTCCTGGCAGAAAGACACAATGGAGTTCTATTTTCACTGCCTGCGAGATTTATACAACCAAGATTCTAAAGGAAAATTTCGCTCAAATTAAAAGAATAAAGGCCACAATACTATCACTGAAGCGTAAACAATTAGAAGCCTGCAAAGTTCGAACGCGTCTTCATAATGCCGTGCAAGAGGAGACAACGACAATGTACCATTTAATACAAGAGCAGAAAAGGAGCCAACGAAAAATACTGACTGATTTGAAAACTGCGGACGGACGACTTCTAAAAACACAACCGGACATACGGAACGAAATTTATAAACATTTTACTGTCTTACTAGCTGAGAAACCAACGGATGAATCGGCGCAACAAGCTATTTTGGCAAAGATGTCGAGGAGATTAACTTCAGAAGAAGTTGAAACCCTTGAGACAGAGATCACAGAAGACGAAGTAACTGACACCATACGACGCAGCCCGAAAAATAAATCGCCCGTTCCAGACGGACTGCCGGCGGAGTTCTACCAATCTTTTCGACAACAGCTTACCGGTAAGATGACTCTCATATGCAATGAAATCATCAATAACAGGGCTGTCGGCTTGACAGAATTCTGTGAAGGAATCGTTGTATTAGTCCCTAAAACCTCAGCAGGCAAGTCATTCGACAATCTTAAACCAATTACTTTACTTAACGCTGACTGTAAAATTTTCGCACGCATCCTCATGCAGAGACTAAACTCGGTGATTAACACTGTTACTGGCGCATATCAAACAAGCGTTGGTAAAGACCGAACAATCTTCCAAACATCAGCCGAATACAGGGACATCATAGCAACAGCAGAAGCCTGCGACATAAAAAGCGCCATAGTGTCGCTTGACTTTGAAAAAGCATTCGATAGAGTTAACCACTCATATCTTTTCCGTACTATGGAAACGATGAACTTTCCACAAAAATTCATCAGCGCAGTAAAAATCCTATTGACAAACAGCGTATCGAGAATTTGTGTCAATGGACAACTCAGCAGACCAATCAAAGTAATGAGCTCGGTCCGACAGGGCTGCCCCATGTCGATGTGTTTGTTCGCCATAGCTCTTGAACCGTTCCTGCCCTCCCTGATTCACGACCATATCTGGACTAAGAATACACGGCCAGAAGATCCTGTGTCAAGCATATGCTGATGACGTTAGTTTCCTGGTAACAGATGGTGAACAACTAAAAAGAGCGTCGCAGATTATTCGACTTATGAGGCCGCATCAGGAGCGAATTTGAACCGGCACAAATCTGGAATTATAAACATTGGCAGTGGAATACCGCTTAGAGATGATACGCCGCTAAATAGCATGGCCACATTAAAATCCCTCGGAATTGAATACACGAAAAACATCCGCCGCACGGCTACCCTAAATTATATATAAAAAAAAAAAAAAAAAAATATTGACGAAAATACGGGCGGGGATCCAACAACACAGTATGAGGAACCTAAACGCCATACAAAAAGTGACGCTAGCCAACGTCTATATTACAGCTAAAGTAAATTACGTCGCCCAGGTACTGCCATTACCGAAGATCATTGCCCAGAAAATATTATCAGCGCTAGGCCACTTTGTGACTAGAGGTCACATCTTCAAGGTACAATACGAAACCTTAACACTGCCAACTGCGAGGGGAGGTCTCAGCCTTACAGATGTTTACCTGAAAGCGAAAGCGCTCTTTATCACCAACACGTACAAACAATGGCGACGCTCGCCCAACACTCTAACCGCCCACCTCTTAAGTGAAATAGCACCGGACAATATGGAGCCGCCCATCGACGTCCACCACATTTCAAATGCGCTTTGTCACCTAAGATACTTCCTGCTGGAGCTCAGCTATCTCCAGAGAAGTACTCCCGAGAAGAACCGCTACACGGTAAAGTTAGTCTATAACAAAAAAAAAAAAAAAAAAAAAAAAAAAAAAAAAAAACTCCCGAGCGTAGTGGCCGTCAAGACCGTGACTGAAGCGCCTCAGTCCCCTCAGCCACCGCGGCCGGCTAGTCTATAACAGCCTGACGAAAAACAAACGGGGAAACATAACAGAAGTATAAAGGACCTGAATGGCAAAAAATCTGGGAGAATATCCAGGACCCAGACTTACCATCAAATGTGAGGTATAAGTGGTACCTAGCGGTAAACAGGGAGATCCCGACAAACACAAAATTACATAAAATTCACTTGTCTGACAACCCATACTGCAGTAGCTGTCATTTAGACGACACGGAAGAACACAGATTGACGTGTATCTCAGTTAAAGATATCTGGCAACTCTGTACTCTGAAACTCGCGACCATACTACGCACGTCACCTAGGTCGATCACACCAAATCGATTACTGTATCCGGACGAAGTCCCTTATCCCAATGCAAAGAGAAAAGCTGTCAACTGGCTAAAGGGACAGACAGTGAACTATATTTTTTCTGAAAAAGAAAAAAGTAAAGAAGATTATTGGCTAACATTATTGACAGAACACCAGAAACTTCAACGAACAGAAAAGTATAGAGAAAAATATGGATTATTCTTAATTAGGATTTTAACTTGAACTGAACAATTATCTTCGAAGAAAGATTTATTTGCGTTTCCATTTTATTTTTAACAGTTTCAAATCATACATTATTTTACTGTTTTTTGTTTATCCCTCTGCTTGGAGTGGAATACTCCGCCTTTAGTTTTAGCTACGGCAGCACGTCAGATTTTGGAGACCAGCGCTTCGAGGTTAATGAGAAGTCGACTTCAGAATTAAGACACAATAAGAAGACACAAGAACGAAAAAATCACGGCAACTTTGCGATGACAAACATTTTCGAGAAGACAAACTTCGAAGCTGCCAGACGCCGAAATCGATTTAACGTTCACATGTGAGACTGACAAAAAATAGAAAAAAAAAGGATGTCCTATTATTATTATTTCTCGCCGAAGAAGGATATCATTTATTTATAATTACCAAAAGAAGAAGTACTGTTATTTTTATTTCTTTATGAAGATGGATATTGTGTTTATTATTCTCCGCAAAGTACTAAATAATTACAGCAACAGAAGCTAGCCGAAGAAGGCTCAATTGGCGAGCAGAAGGAAGAAAATAATGTTAAGATTGACGTTACGAAAGCCAATTTACAGTTTCTGATACACTCTGAGCCTACCAACAGCGGCTATGGAGCATCCAGAGTCGTACACATGATAACTTTTTACTAGGCTTGCCTGACTGCCGCTCAACAACTTATCTCTTTTCATTCTCCACTCCGAGGAGTGGAGCGGGCTGTTTGAGATCCGGCCCATAAAGAGTCGCGGTTCTATTCAGCCAATATCAGACAAGCTGATAGTGGGGCAAAGGGGAATCCCAATTGGGAATAAGTGGGAGGGGCTTACCAGCTCCGGCATACGCCTTACAACCAAGGAAAACCTCCCGAAAACCTTGGTCGGAGCCGGGGGGATTGGGACCAATTTAATTTATCTCCGGGACTTGCCCCGGACAAAAATGGATTATCGAGAGAACACGAATGCACTCACGACAATCAAGGATCGGACGCCCGAGTTACTCCCGTAATCTCGTAGAGATCACCTCGACCAACAGTGGGCAAGCATCCCCCTACAGGAACCGCAGCTGTGGGCACGGTATCCTGTGCGTCCGAGCGAAACGCGTCATTAAGTAAAAACTGTTGATGTTTATTTTGTGCATATCTTTCCAAACATGTAAGTTTCATAGGCCTCCTCGAATAATTAATATTACTAATCGGTACTTCAATTTTCGTAACGTCATATTAATATAAGCCTACGATTTCTTTCCAGCTGTCCGAGGATGCACTGCTGCCAGTCATGGTGTGGTTCTACGGCGGCCATTTCTGGGCTGGCAGCAGTTCTGCAAGCCAGTACGGCCCGGACTTTCTGCTCGACGAGGGCGTCATCATGGTCGCTCTCAACTACCGACTAGGAGTCATGGGTGAGGCCCCGCACAGGCCGCATGGTCACGAATGCGTGGATCTGCAGCTGCATGGGCAGCCAAGTAGTCTTCAGTGCACACGTTCGACACGTCACGTGACAAATCAAGTGCACTCTAAGCAAAAGGGAAGAAGATAAAAATAAATAAATAATAGAAAGCGTCAAGAGGAGTTATGCAAGTTGATCACTAATAGTTGTCCATAAGAAGACTGTTAAATAAATCCGTAACACTGCTAACATTTCACTAATTGTCAATAGTCTCCTTCGAAATTGCCTCCTCCACAACTCATATGCCGCTCCCCACGCCATTATCACTAACGGAAGCAGTCTTGGTACACTTCTTGTTAGAACGCTGTTAGTACCGTCTGCGATTTTTTTATCTTGTCTTTCGTTGGAAATCGACACCCTTTCAATGGGGTTTCCAACTTTGGGAATAAAAATAAGTCCACAGGGGCCATGTCTGGTTAGTATGCAGTATGAGGCAGCTCAGTGATTTCACACACCAACAGGGATAAACTTACCAATGCGTTATCGGGATTAGAGACCCATGAATTGTCTTCCCAAATATCAGGCAGTTTCCTTATCACATTTTGTCGCAGTTTCTGCAGCATTTCCCATTAGTACCTCCGATAAACAGTTTGTCCCCGCGGCACGAACCTATACATCTTGTAAAATAAGCAGTATGTGTGTATGTGTGTATGCATGTATGTTCCAATTTCATCCTAAACTACTGGACCGATTTCAACCAAAATTGGTACACATGTTCCTTACTGTCAGACAACAATCGCTGCCGGGGTAAGAACCACCAACGACACATACGACGTCATAATCATCATGCGACAATATTCTATATCTGCTCCTAATCTAATCGACCGATTTCAACGAAATTTGGTACTAATATACTTTAAGATCAGGAATCATTTGCTATGGTTGCAAAAACCACCAACGATACATAGTTCGTACGATATCACGTCTTAAACAATGAAAACTGCTCCATCTTGCGGCGCATGATACCGTGATTTTATTCGTCAAGTACCCTTTGATAATGAGAGCACTTACCGATTTGCAATAAACTTTGAACATAATTTCATATCTTAACGATTCTTTTTCTCGCTGACAACTCCAAGAAAATGATGAAAGGAAACACGTTTATTGCTTACTACTTTTCCGATTTTCATGACGTATATCTACGGCATTTGACTTGACGTTACAAGTTATTACTTCTACACTGTGAATTGTATTCGCGAGACAAATCAGACAGTACACATACATACCACCAGTTCGACATATAGTTCATGACATATGAAGACAAAAACAATTTAGTTCAAGAAAAACCGCAGGTTAACATATGAGATTTCGATTTATTATGTCTTTACTGCTAGCACCATTAACGACGTATTTTGCAGACATTAGGTACATATACCACTGAATGTACCTTCGAATTTACATCATAGTACGACACATATTTCAGGAGATATGATGTCATAAACAACGAAATTTCCGCTAACTGATACATCATGCGCTATTTTTCCACATCTCATCCTAAAATAATGGACCGATTTCAACTAAGCTTGGTACACACTGCTTACTATCAGATAACAATCACTATGGGGTTAAAAATTACCATTCACAAAAACTTTCCCATCACGCGACGCGTGATTTACGAGACTTCATGCATTCACTATTTGTTCATCGCAGACAGTTTCCTATTATTACGCTATATAAATCTGGAAAATTATATTATTGTGGAACACATAGTCAAGGACATAATTATGATGTCATAAGTATTGAGCTGCATGAAAACGAAACTTAAATGGACAGATATTAAGGTATAAGCCGATGGACAGAAATGGAAGAACGAGATGGACTAAGGAAAGAAAGAAAGAAAGAAAGAAATGCATGTAGTTCTTGAGATATGACGACACAAAAAAGACTGGAAAAATGCATATACACTTGGATAATACCGGGTTTAGCAGGTAGTAAATTAATCCTATCAACTCAAAGAAAGCTTTCGGCGTGGCTTTGACATTTGAACTGACAAGACAAGTTTTTATTTATTTATTTTTATATTTTGGCGAACCTGACCCATTAAGAAGGGGTGAAACTTGGTCTCACCGTCATAACCGTAGACTGACGTCTCATCACCAGTCATGATTATCTTAAGAAACGTCTCGTTCTCATTTGCACGACCGAAAAATGTCTTCACAGAATTCGAGGCAATGGTATTGACTCATGAGCCGTTCAACGAACTTTGCGACTTTTTAAGTTGTCGTGTCTGGATTTAATCACATGATCCAACTGTAATCTCTCCTTACTGGAATCTCTCGGACAGTAAGGCTTCGATTGGCACGCATATTTTCGTCAACCTTCCTGGCATGAGCGTCGTCTTAGACGTCGATGAGCGACGTGAACAAATTTTTAAATTCCGTCCGGCCTGTTTAAAACCGCGTGAACCATTCATGACATCGAGTAATACGGTTTAAACACTTCTCACCATACGCTTCTTGCATCATTCGGTGTGGACCTGTAAACGTTATTGTGTTGCATGCAAAATTTGATGCAGACGTGTTTCCTCTAACACTCGAAATTCGCCAACTGTGCTACACAACGTTCAACTCAATACAGAACTTAACAATTACTAACAGACATACAATAATGAAACTTCCATCAGTTACACGTGTAACACAGGCGTTTGCAGGAATGCCAACCGTATTCCGTTCCAACACTTCATTGGCGCCAAAATTGTTTGAACAGTTCTGGTACAGGTATAGTCGCAAAAATATAAAAATTGTAAACTTTTGCGCCAATACATGAATATGTGACCTTGCAGCGTAATTTCACCGTTCAGGTAACGATGATTTTAAACTTGGGACATAACGATACCAGAGCATAAATTCTTCGCGAATTTCATTCCGTGTATTCAGTTGAGCAGTTACTATGCCTCGCATACAGGCGCCTGAAGAACATACGCAGATTACAGCATTCTGCAGAGTAGCAGTAACTGGACTCAAAGAAGCCGTTAGAGTGATCGATGAATCGTTCCACATTTGAAGAGGAACGATACTCGTATTCGGCTTTGAAGGTACGAATGGGTGACCTATGACGAACACAAAGAAGCCCTTGGAGCTACTGACCATCCCATCATTATTATCCATCTGACATGCAACAATATCCATTAACTGTCCGCCCACAGAAATGGAACTAACGTAAGCTCACCGCAGCCTTAACCCGACTTTCCTTGACCTCTGTACAGCAATAAGGCCGTATGCAGTCGTGCCGGGCACATTTATCCTGGAATCGCATTCACTGGAGTAAAACTGGCCGCGCGGGATTAGCCGAGCGGTATGGAGCGCCACGTTACGATCGCGCAGCCTCCCGCGTCGAAGGTTCGAATCCTACCTAGGGCATGGATGTGTTTGTTGTCCTTAGGTTACTGTAACTTAGTTTAAGTCGTTTGTAAGACTAGGGACTGATGACCAACATAGTCTTATAGAATTACAAACATTTGTCTTCAGTGACGAGTACTGCTTTGAAGTTATCTCCATTGACCAGCAAAGGCTTGTGTGGAGGCACCCGGAGATATGAACAGGAATATCGCCCGCCATATGCCGTCACAAACAGGAGAGATGAACTGCGATATTTCATTTAATACCAGGACCCCGTCGCCCCCTCCCCCTAAGCAGCCTCGGCGGCTCGACAATATTTTGCATCCTTTTTCTTACCCTTCATGACAAGCCATCCTGGGCTTCCATTTCGGCAAGATATATTCGCTCACAAACGTCGTAAGTTTCTACTGCTTACCTTCAAGGTCACCGGACCTCTACCCAATTGAGGACCTTTGGGGCATTATGGGCAGGGCCCTGCAAACAGCTCGGGATTTTAATCATCTAATGCGCCTATTGCACAGAGTTTGGACCATGTCCATCACGGTGACATTCGACTACGTTCTCAGCCAATGCCAAGCCCAATAATTGCTTACATAAAAGCTACAGGTGGATCATCACGTTATTGACTGCACCAATCTGTGAAGCCGTTTCTCGTAAAAAATTATCCAACCTTATAAAATTATAATCGTTTGTTTCTCTGTACATGTATGACAGAACTGTCCGTCCGAATCGGTTAATTCTTTCATGATGCGTCGGGTTTTCCTTCTTTTTTTAACTACGAGTGTGAGTCAGTAAATGTGTCACAAATTGAGGTAGATACGCCAGTACTGAGCGCTGTTCAGGGCTATTTCTCTACCACTACGACACATTCACCCTGTGGGTTGCAGCAGTTTCAGGAACCAAAGTCTACATACAAATAAATACTATGTAAGTCACATTGAAGTGCATGGAAGAGGGTTCGTTGAACCGCTTTTATGATGTTTCTTTACGGTTCTAATAGCTCCCGGGAAAAAGGAACACCTAAATCTTTCCGTTTTTGATCTAATTTCTCTTATTTTATTTTCATTATCGTGTCTTCCTATGTAGGTGGGTGATAACAATATATGTTCACATTCGGAAGAGAAAGTTGGTAAAAGAAATTTCTCACATAGATATCGTCGCAACGAATAACGCCTTTCTTTTAATGATTTACACTCCAACTCGTGGATCATTTCTGTGATACCCTCTCCCCTATATCGCGATAATACAAAACTAGCTGCCTTCTCTCTCCTTTACCTAAATCGTCTGTCAGTCCCACTTGGTGTGGATCCCACAAAGCGCAACACTACTCCAAAATAGGACGCACAAGTGTGGTGTAGACAGTTTCTTTTGTAGAACTGTTGCATCTTCTTTCTCCCAACGAAAAGTAGTCTTTGGTTCGCTTTCCCTACAATATTTTATATGTGTCGTTTCCAATTTAAGTTGTTTGTAATTGTTACTCGAAGGCATTTAATTGAATTTACAGCCTGTAGTTTTGAATTATTTAGCGTGTAAGTGAAGTTAAACGGACTTCTCTTAGTGATCGTGTGAATGACTTCACACTTCTCATTATTAAGAGTCAATTGCCATTTTTTGCACCAAGCAGATATCTTATCTAAATCATTTTGCAGTTGCTTTCGATCTTCTGGTGCCTTTATTAACCGATAAGTGACAGCATCATCCGCAAAAAACCTAAAAGAGCTTCTCAGATTGTCTCCCAAATCGTTTATAAAAATAAGGAACATTAGGGGCCCTACAACACTTCCCTGGGGAACGCCAGATATCACTTCAGTTCTACTGGATGATTTTCTGTTAATTACGACGTACTGTGGCCTGTCTGATAGGAAATCACGAATCCAATCGCACAATTGTGAAGGTATTCCATAGGCACGCAGTTTGATTAGAAGACGCTTGTGAGGTACAGTGTCGAAAGCCTTCCGGGAATCTAGAAATTCCTTGTGTATAGCACTCATCAGATCTGTGTCTCACAAGAATGATGCCTTCTGAATCCGTGTTGACTATGAGACAATAGGTAGTTCTCTTCGAGGTAGTTCATAATATTTGATTAAAGTATATGTTATAAAATCCTGCTGCAAACCGACGTCAATGATGTAGGCCTGTAATTTTGCGGATCACTCTGATTGCCTTTTTTGAATATTGTCGTAACCTGTGCAATTTTCCAGTCTTGGGTACGGAACGTTCGCTGAGCGATCAGTTGTATATGATAACTAGGTATGGGGCTATTGCATCAGCATACTCTGAAAGGAAACTAATTGGTATACAGTCAGGACCGGAAGACTTACTTTTGTTAAGTGATTTAAGTTATTTTAACACACCAGGCATATCAACTTCTAAATTACACATGCTGGCAGCTGTTCTTAATAAGAATTCTGGAGTATTTGCTTCGTCTTCTTTCGTGAAGGAAGGCTGTGTTAAGCAATTCTGCTTTAGAAGAACTGTTATTAGTAGCATCTCTGTCACTATCGCGCAGTGGAGGTAACATTTGTGTTTTACCGCTGACATACATTACATACGACCATAATTCCTCAATATTTTCTACCAAATTACGTGACATTATTTCGTTGGGGAATAAAGTTACAGCTCAAGAGCGTAACTTATAGGATGGAAAAGCTGCCACAAAAATTCCAAGCTCCAGGTTTTTAAAACCTTCTCGAACGATGGGACGAGTGTTTCAATTTACGGGTGGAGTCAGCTGAAAAGTAAAGCAATTTTCAGTCTTGTAAACGCAATACTGGCGTGTCTACCTCAGTTTGAGACTTATTTACTGCCTCACCCTCGTATAGAAAAAATTCGCAAACTACGAAGTCAAATTTCATATAAAAGATACAAGCTGAAGTATTTAAAACATGAAAGTGAAAAACTCTATCGTAATACATCATCATTTTCATTGTAGTATATGCTATCTTTCCTGTTGCATTCCAACAGCAATCAAAGATCATAATCATCCCAGTATTCTGCAATCCACCTTGGTCAGTAGGCGCGATAAGAAGATGCCAAACAAGACCGAACCGTTTCGTCTGCCTTTTCGTTTACCTTCTTTAATTAAATTTGATATTAAATTATCCAAAGCTTGCTATTGGGTGATGTTTTAATATGATATATAGTCGTAGAAGTAAATTTAACTAGTTTTTCTGTTCCTGGTGACAGGAAGATAGCGTTTTGGCACGTAGCCTCCAGTTGTTTGTTTAGGGACTGTTGACCCCGCAGTTAAGTCCCATAAGCTTCACAATCATTTGAACACTTTCAATACTGTGTACATTTTATCATCTGCCAAACATTTTTTTTACGTAACTGAAAAACCCGCAACACGACCTACAGACAGAAGTATACAGAATAGTTCGGCAATCACTTTTCGACAGTTCTGATGATGGCGGCAAGATCAGCCAAAACCGATCAAACTAAGTAAAGGCCTGTATACGCGATCTTGGCAGTAACATAAATTTTACTTTTGGGTTGTTTCGGTTTTTTTAATTATTCATTTAGATTCTGGGCAATGAGTTTCCAAAGGACTTCGAAGATCTGCAGTAGAAAAACTAGAAGGTAGTAATTTAAAAAAAAAAAAAAAGCTTGAATTGGAAGTATTTATGTTCCAGTATTATTGTGGAACATAAATATTAAGTATTCCAGTTCAAATTGTCGTATGTTTCTCCAAGTACCAACGGAGTACTCCATAAGTAAGGTAATATTACATCTTGTTCTTAATCAGAAATACATGATTCTTCAGGTTTAAGATTCTGCGAAACTTTTTACCCCCTGTCTACCCTAAAAATTAGAAAGAAAACCTCAGAATCGATGGATCGAGAACTGTTTTCCTGTGCCGAAACAGCAGCTTAGCACAACACGTCGAACACTCGACTGATCTGTTCTGCCATTACTGATTAGTTTCAATTGCTGTTGCAAAGATAAAAAAATATGCCTTGTGTGTAGGTTGCTTTTAAGGAAAATTTTCAAAAGTTAAAAACAAACTAAATGTATCAACGTAATCAACATTCTCATTTATCTGTAAATTAACATCTTTACTCTCTACACTTCATTCAAAGGTAAAATATTTATTTTTGTAAATTTTATTAGTAATTGTCTCATCTATTAAAAATTGGGATACTAAAGGAATTAAGTGAAGATTTAGTATATTGGGTTGTGTGATGAGTACCATTAGGAGGTGTTTGTCATAGGATTTTTTTTTCTTTTTTTGACGCAGGGCTGCTAAGCTTGGATGATCCCATCGCCATGGGTAACAACGCCTTCAAGGACATGGTGGCGGCGCTGCGGTGGGTGCAGGACAACATCAGGGCATTCGGAGGAAACCCAGAGAAAGTCACCCTCTTTGGGCAGAGTGCTGGGGGCATCAGCTGCGAAATGCTCATGTACTCTCCGGTGTCCAGAGGTGAGCGCTAGTCACTGATCAGCCACAACTCTATTGACTACAGCATAGTGTAGTTGTTAAAGATACAAAACGATGTCTATAAGTTAATCATTTTGCCTAGTACATGATTCTCATGCTGCTTATAAATATGAAAAGTTTTACTCACGGACATTTTCCATAAAACGAAACATGTTATGCGTTGTAGTGTAGGATATAACGTGAAGGTGATAATCGATGCCGTAATCGACATAAAGCAGCTTCATCGCTATTATTGTGTTGGTTGCAACTCTTCACATCAAGTTAATCGTAAAATAACCACGAAACTATAAGAAAAAAAACCTAAAATATTACCTTATAAAATAAAATATAATAGACGCACACTTTAAAAGTATGACTCTCATAATGATATACAACGAATAAATTACTGCTTTTTGGAATTGTACATAAGGTAGATGTTCCGAGTGTACAAGGCATTTTACAGAGTTATTTGTTCATGTAACAAAGCAGTATAAACCGAAAATTGCGATCTAGACTACTTTGTTACATGAATTAATAAATTGCGACCTAGAGTACTTTGTTTCATGAATTAATAATTGCTTGTAAAATCGCCGCTATCCGTAATGTTCTCAAAAGTAGTTCTGCAGAGTGTTTGGAAGAAGACAAGTGTATGGACAAACTTTGTTCCAGACACCTTGGATCCCAAAGAAAAACGTCTTTGTCACCTGGGAGGACTCGATTGAAATCCAAATCGCTGAAAAATCTTTTGCGATTTAAAAAAAAAAAAAAAAAAAAAAAAAAAAAAATATTAATAAAACGAAATTTAAAAAATCCCGGAAGACGAGACTGCCAGTAAATATCACAGTGCAAAACTTCACTTAAAGGGTTAATGTTTCGACGACGTAGCCAGCATTCAAGCCATTTTGAGTCTCTATTTCAACAATATCCAAAAGGAAGCCTTTACTGATAGTTGAAAATGATTGTATGAACGTTTTGAGTTCTCTACTCAGGTTTGTGGTTGACTATTTAGAGCATCTGGAAGAAAACCATTTGAACGTTTTCCTATTTTTAAAAACTAGTGGAGAAAAATGGAAAAACTTCTGGAATCTGACCTCGGGGAAGATCAGTTTGGATTTAGGAGAAATGTAGAAACACAGGAGGCAATACTCACATTACGACTTATTTTAGAAGATAGGCTAAGGAAAGGCAAACCTACGTTTTTAGCGTTTGTAGATTAGGGGAAAGCTTTTGACAATGTCGAAGGGAATACACTCTTTCCAATTCTGAAGGTAGCAGGGGTAAAACATAGAGAGCGAAGAATTATATCCAACCTATACGAAAACCAGGCAGCAGTTATTAGAGTCGAAGAGCAAGAAAGGGACGCAGAGGTTGGGAAGGGAGCAGGACAGGGTTGTTGCCTTTCCCCTATGTTGTTCAATTTGTACATTGAGCAAGCAGTGAAGGAATGCAAGGAGATATTTGGAGAGGGAATTAAAGTTCAGGGAGAAGAAATTAAAACTTTGCTGTTTGCCGATGACATAGACTGCAAAGGACCTGGAAGAGCAATTGAATGGAATAGACAGTGTCTTGAAAGGAAGATATAAGATGAACATTGAGAGGAGTAAAACGAGGGTAATGGAATGTAATGTCAGAAAATCAGGCAATGCTGAACGAACTAGATTAGGTAATGAGACAATGAGTTTTGTTATTTTGGTAGCAAAATAACTTCTCATGGCCGAAGTAGAGAAGATATAAAATGCAGAATGGCTATGGGAAGAACAGCGTTTCTAAATAAGCGAAACATCCAATATTAATTTAAATGTTAGGAAGTACTTTCTGAAAGCATTTGTCTGGAGTGTAGCACTGTATGGGAGTGAAACGTTGACGATAAGGAGTTCAGACAAAAAGATGATAGAAGTTTCTGAAATATAGAGCTACAGAGGAATTATGAAAATTAGATGGGCAGATCACGTAACTAATAAGGAGGTGCTTAACCTAATTGGGGAGGAAAGGAGTTTCTGGCATACCCTCACTAAGAGAAGGGGTAGAGTGGTAGAACACATTCTGACACATCAAGGAATCGTCAACGTCTCATTAGAAAGAAGTACGTGCGGAAAAAATCGTAGAGGAAGATCGAGGGACGAATACAATAAGCTGATTCAAAAGGATGTAGATTGCCGAACGTATTGTCAGATGAAGAGACTTGCACAGGACAGGGTAGCGTGGAGAGTTGCATCAAACCAGTCTTCGGAGTGAAGACCACAACAACAACAACAACAGTCTAGGAAATTACAATAACTGTATTGACAGTTTTGAACATGAATCAGCATTAACTGTACAATTTATTAGTGACATGTGAAAATTTGTACCAGACTGAAAGTTGAAGCCGGATTTCCTTCACTCCGCGAGCGGTCGCGTTTTAGATTTGCGCTGTCCGTGCACGTCTCTCGGACCGATCCAAGCGTAGAAATGCCACACATCGTCTAGAGCCCACGACTGCTGGCAATTCTATTATTTAATTAATGTGCAAGTAGTAAATGTAGCATGCCTTGCTTTGATCTGTATTCGATTTGCAATATGCTTGTTTAACTACGTAACCAATGGATACATGTCTGAAGAAATGGTCATTTCGGACACTATCGCTACTATGACAAAAAAAGAAAAAAAAAAAAAAAAAAAAAAAAAAAAAAAAAAGTGATACTTGGAAATTTGTGCTGGCTCAGGCTTCAAACCTGGATGTCTCGCTTTTCGCGAGCGGTCGTGTTAACTACGAGGCGAGTTTTTTAATTAAGTTCCGTTGTGTTGTAGACACTAGTAGTTCGCTCGCATATCGCAACGAGTGCATGCGTCGTGTACCGGCATGCCTCGGGAACAACTGTGCTCAGTGTCAGCTCTGTAGTTATTCTGTACGGGTCTGTTCTGTGCTTTCAAAACGTTTCAGACTATTAACTCCGCCACCGCGTGCGTGGGTCCCTCAGTGATACGGTTTTTTCAGCAAGGAGCCAGTCTGCTGCAGAAATTCATCAACAGTTTTGCGAAGTGGAGGATGATACTGTTATGAGCGAAAGCAAAGTGCGCAAGTGGGTACGAGAATTCAAAGATGGCCGTGACAACGTCCATGATCATGACCGCTCGTGTCGTCGTTATTCCAATACAGACGATTTGGTGGCTTCAACTAAAGCGAGGATTCGTGAGAACAGGCGTTCCACCTCCACCATAAACAACACTTCAGTGGCAACCGTTATTATGATGACGACGGCGTGAAGACGGCAGTGAACTCTTCGTTATCGGAGCAGGCGGCAAGATTTTATGAAGACGGTATTTTTGGTTGAGAGGTATGATAAGTGTTTGAACAAACTTGGCAACTAGGTCGAAAAATAGAGTAAAGTATGTACTTATTGGAAATAAATTTACTTTAAAAATAACCTTTCGTTGTGTACTTGTGTTGAAAAGGAACTTACTTTAAAAAAAGCCTCGTATTATGCTATTCATGCACGCCGTATGTCCCAACCGAAACTTACATATTCCTCACACTGTATCCTACGCATGAGAGCACGTATATGCGTCACCAATTATACAGTTGTTGCTGATTCATATTCGCAATTACGTATACACTTCTTGTATTCTTGGCAGTTATCGTCGCCGTATGCGTGTGTGTAGGATATTTTGGGTTGGTTACATCGAATTTAAGCCAAAGAAAGACTCGCAATAAGGAATTACATAATCCAACGTACGATTTCTCATTGTTTGACAGCGATCTTAGAACGGCTGTCACTAGTTCGTTGACGGCATTCACGTCCACAAAACGTTCACTTTTCATGGTCGCCTTCAAGTGGAGAAACAGGAAGAAGTCCGCAAGAGCCAGGTTAGTGGAGTACGAAGGGTGTTCATGAATGGTTATCACCTGTTGTTGTTTTGATTTCGAACAGAAATGGTAACACCAGGTCTTAATTCCCGTGACGATGAAGTTGAGAAGCAGTGGACCTAGTTCTCACATGAAAATGAAATCACCAGAAGTTTCCATCTATTTCGCTTTTGTGCTCGTATTGTGAGCTTGTGCGGCACAAATCGGGAGCAGATATTTCGCTTGCCCAAATCATCGCGGACGATGTTGTGCACTGTGTCGTTGCTAAAGCTAAATTCCTCTGAAATCAAACTGAGAGTTGTCGCCAATCTTGTGACAGCATTTGTCCCACTTTCTCGATGGTTTCTAGGATTCGATGGCCGAACCTGGCTAATCCTCAGTAGTTTCTTTCCCTTCACTGAAGTGTTTAAACCATTCATAGACACTTTATTTTTATTTATTTACTTTTTATTTATTTTATTTTATTTATTTATTTATTTTCCTCATGGCTTCCTGGCTTCCCTTCAGTATACCTGCGCCAACATTCCGTGTGTCTCCACTGCGTTCTTCCCTAATTTGTAGCAGAACTTGATGTTTATGCATTGCTCCATTGCGCTATGACACCACCTCACGCAGTGAATACGTTCAACTGGTCGCAGCCTCTTTTCTCTGCCAGTCATGTGGATCGATTCTCCTCAAGTCTTTGAACACCCACGGGTATGCTCGCACACATATGCCAAGTTGTCGTTCAGGTGTTATACCATTCACCGGACGTTTTAGAAACACCATGTATTACCAGCTGCAGTGGCCACCGTGTCCGTTCCTTCAGACATACATGCACACAGCCGAATTTAGAAATGGTTTCGACTGACAGCGATGTCGATATGGTAAGAACTTGTAATTAATATTATTATATGATGTTCAAATGTTTGCAAACCTATTGGACCAAACTGCTATGGTCATCAGTCCCATATCTCGGTCACGGGTGTATATTTTGTCCTTAGTGGAAGTTTGTTTAAGTAGTTTGCAAGTCTACTGACTGATCACCATAACAATTTAATCCAATAGGTATACAGAATTTTAGCATTTGATTTCATAATCAAACTACTTAAACTTACACTAAAGAGAACACACAAACACCCATGTCTGAGGGAGGACTCTAACCTCCGGCAAGTAAGACGGGCCATTCCGTAGCATGACGCCTTAGCCTAGGTGGCCATTCCGCGCGGCATTATTATTATTATTATTATTTATGAAACCACCCATACTTAAATGTAGTTATGGCTCTACGTTCCAGGGAACGCAAGACAACGTTGCAAAGGTTTCGTCGCTTTGATTACAGAACAAAATAGTAGCAGTGGGCAACTCAGAAACGAGTTCTGTTTTTTTTTTTTTTTTTTAGGTCTTTTCAGAGCCGTTATATCGCAGAGCGGCTCCGCCCTAGGAGGCGACCACATTGTGGACACCAACCGCGAGATGGCGTTCTGCATTGGCAACGAGCTGGGCTTGCAGACGGATGATGCAGCGGAGCTTCTGACGTTCCTACAGGCGGCAGACGCGGAGTCTCTCCTACAAACGGTAAGGCACTGCTAGCTGCACACGACCAGAGAGGGGCGGATCCAGGATGGCCTGCTAGTGATAGGGGTGGGGGGGGGGTTGTGAAAGAACTCTGGCTCAGTAGAAAGACTAGTACCGGCCACCCCTTTTTACCCCACGCCCAATCAAAGTCTTACAGTTTTTAGACTCAGTGCAGTGATAGCACGCTAGCTAGCTTCGCGTTCTTAAAAAAAAAAAAAAAAAAAAAAAAAAAAAAAAAAAAAAAAAAAAAAACAACCTGCTGGGGGGGGGGGGGTGAACGACCCTTGTGTCCCCCCCCCCGGGATCCGCCTATGCGACCAGATACCTGTCATCCCCTCTCTCATTCTCCAAATTTCCCATCATTTGGTACTACCTAACACTACAGCATATCTAATTCGAATTATTCATCGACTGTCATTTATTTAGATTCTAATAACTGCTATGCGAGAAGATATTTCGGTAGAAATTGTTACGAGTATTATTCGTGTCAGAGAATAATACAAAGGCTTTTATAGTGAGTCTTAGCCTAAAAGCGGGCTACGTCAATAACGTTTGCTTATGCTGAAAAAGTCCGGGAAGGTATAGTGTGAGGGACACAGGGGGCAGTTATAATATGGAAGGAATATCTCCCAAGGAAAAGTTGGGGGGATATAATGAAACGCGAAGTGACACACGCATAGGTGTGAAGCAATGTATTCCAGGACAGTATTTGCGATTGGTCGCGAGAATGAGTGGCCGTACTGCCGTCCATAGAGACTACACCACGTACTAGTGAAAGGTTATTATCTATCTCTAGGTTGTTTCAAAAACAAACAAAATCCTATCAAATTCTTGATAGGGAGAAAGGGGATGATGTGAGATACCTGCTATGGGAAGGTTACATTTCATATTCAAATGTATTGCGAATTTGAGACCAGTGTCAAACTAGTCAGGCATGGGTCGCTTATCTTTGGTTGCATACTTATTTTTAGATGGCAGTACTATCGATATTGGAGACGGTGGTGGTATTGTAACCGGGAAGTAAGATTGTGATATTGAGAGGGCAGATCTTGCTGGGCGCTTGGATGAGATTGCAGAAGCGTGGGGACCGTGGTTGTGTGCAGTTGCCGTTCCGGCGGGGTAATCGAGGAGATGAGATTTTGAGACTTCAATGCTGAGCCAAGCTGTTTGTTTATGATATGGAGACGAAAGGAATAGATGACTTTGGAGAAATGATCTTTTGAAGTTTCTATAAGGTAAAGTTTTCATGGAATACTTGGCATGTTTCTATGGCACAACTTCGCATTGTTAGGTTGAACTGATGGTAACAGTAACGGTCGGGAAAGATCCTGCCGTTAGCTTGTGGTCTCACGATTCATGCTAGGGACCTCTTTCTGTGTGAGGAAAAGTATTTCTTGTAATAGTTTACTTTTGAAAGCGCGTTTTTTATGATATAGGAATTTCATGGATAGTGTTCTTGAAATATGGTATTGTTGTCACATTGTTTGTGTGACTCGAGTTAAATTTATTGACAGTAATGAAATGTTTATCTTTGTTTAAAAATAATTTTGTAGGAAGATTAAATATCTGATTTATATTCTTCTCTGAAAGCTTTTAAAATCCAAAACATGACATTGTTAGTTATTTTCATGAAGTACATCAGTTAGAAAATAAACTAGATATTTCATTTTTTTATTATTATTATTAGTTCGAGTTTCTTAAACAGATTACCAGTTTATCCCTCCTCACACTTTTATTAAAAGTGCCGTATATGTTTTCTGTAATTAGCTTTCCAGTAGTTAGTGCAGCAGGAAGTAGTTTGGTGTTGCGCAAATTTATGCAGTAAGTGAAAGTGAGAAATAATCAGTTTTTGTTGTCATGCTTACAGTTCAGTATGATTTGCAGATTTCAGGGTAGGACAATTCATACAGTGTTCAGTACAAGTTAACAAGTGTTTGCACTGACAAGGAAAGTACATGGGCTCGAACAAACATATCTGTATGAACGTTTGGTTACAGGATCTTCAACTACACCTCAATGTGCTGGTGGGTATCGTTTTTATGCAATGATGCTCTAGATGGCACTGTAGATGTAATTGTAGACGCCATACGTAATGCAAATATCTTAACTATAACTTATGTAATAATCATCGAACATGTTCTCTAGCGTATTGTCATCAAAAGCCGTGATGATAGTTGCAACTTTAACCTTCTTCTCGGAAGACTGTTGGTATAACTGCCACTGCTTCCATCGCCTCTTCCCGCACTTGCCGTAGCACTACCGCTTGCAATGAGTTGTTCGTCATTATCATCCTTATTATCTTCATTATGTGTTGGTGTTACAACAGTATCTATCTTATGCTCATATTTATGTATCATAACAGATACGAGAAAGCGTGCGAATGAGTCATCTTCTACACCAATACCATCTTCACGAAGAAGGGTTCTTCGTAACTTCATTTCAACCAATCGCAATACTTTAGCAGGATTGATTATCAATCGCCGCTCCATCTGACGCTTCACCATACAAATGTCACAAACGCAACTTCGGAGGAACACTGCACTGTCCCTACTGGCGAACCGACAGGTCAAAGTGCAATGTGGCAAGGCACATGCAGAGGCCTCTAACGGACGACTGCAGAGTTTTGCAGATGCGGGAGTATTACTGATGCAAAAGGTCAAATGTTTGTAGAACTTGTGGGACTTAACTATGTGGTCATCAGTCCCTAAGCTTACAAACTACTTATGAACTAGCTAAGACTAAGGACGGCACAAA
Organism: Locusta migratoria; assembly: GCA_026315105.1. Classification (NCBI taxonomy): domain Eukaryota; kingdom Metazoa; phylum Arthropoda; class Insecta; order Orthoptera; family Acrididae; genus Locusta; species Locusta migratoria. The sequence goes on along the minus strand of CM048744.1, from coordinate 809,122,918 downwards.
TATCGATGCCCGAGGGAGGATTCGAACCCCCGACCGTAGTGGCCGTGCAGACCGTGACTGGAGCGTCTCAGTCCCCTCGGCCACCGCGGCCGGCATCACTGATGCAATAAGGGATCTTTACATTATCTCTCATACGATTTTGGTGTATATGTGTTTGTTCGAGCCCAAGTACTTTCCTTGTGAGTCATTGCATTGATAAATATTGTGTTCGTTACATTCAGTTAAAGATTGTTGGTTCAGTCTGAAACAAGTTTGTAGGGCCAGAATTATTAACACAGTGATTTTTAGTATCAGTAATTTTCAGACAGTTAACTTTGTTACGACATTTTCATACAGAAACAATTAGCAGTTTGTGTTTCATTATAATAAACAATATGCAGTCAGATAGGTTTTGCAATACCTTGACATTATCATAGAATAGCTACAGTTAAAAAATACGCAGATTAACATAACGTTGTGCAAAGGCACTCAGATAGAACAAGTTGAAACACATTCAGTTACATTTCATCCAAGTAGCATCAGTCAGTTACATTTCTTAGATCATATGGTAAAACACATAACTTTCGCAGCAGACGTAAATTTTGTAACTTTCACTAGTTATCGGTGTTTCAGTACGGATCGAGACCTGGTACCTCAGTACTGCTTGAGCTAATGATCTGTAAATGTTTCATATACTATCTACTATTTCAGCAATAAATATTTTCAACGCTTTGTAATGCAATAGTTGAGAGTTGTACTCCAGTGTATGTGAACCGCGATGAGAATGCAGTCGTTCCACGAGCAGGTGGCACTGTGTTACAGAGCTGCGGCACGGAGTTCCAGATTGTGGCCGAGCCGGACGTGGAGGGCGCCTTCCTGACGGCGGACCACAGCCGGCTGGGCGCGTGGGCGGTCGCCGGCAACTTCACGCACCTGCCGCTGCTCACCGGCGTCACCACCGGCGAGGGCAAGATGGGCGTCGCGCAAGGTGCGCGGCGGAACTGCTTCTCAGCTCAACTCCAGTACAAGAAATACATACGTAGTATGGAAGACGAGCTGATTACTTCTGGTTTAATTACATAGGATCGCGCAAAATATTTTCGGAAACATACTGGAACCACCCACCGTAACGAATCACAGACATTGCGGTCGTGGGGTGGCTTGCGTGCCTCAATGATACAGATAGCCGTACCGTAGGTGAAACCACAACGTCGATGAAGGGGAGGGGGGTTCTGTGGAGAGACCACACAAACGTCTGGTACCTGAAGAGGGGCAGCAGCCTTCTCAGTTGTTACAGGGACAACATTCTGACTAAGCTGGCGCAGCTCTCTGTGGGAATGTATGACGATGGCGTCTTCTTGAGTAAAATATTCAAGAGTAAAATAGTCTCTCCATTTCGATCTTCAGGTGGGACCTACTCAGGAGGGTATCGTCATCAAGAAAAACACAATAGACATTCTATAGATTTGAGCGTGGAATGTTCTATCACTTGATCGGGCCGGTAAGTTAGAAAATTTGAAAATAGAAATGGATAGCTTAAAGTTGGATATGGTGGGGCTCAGTGAACTTTGGTGGCAGGATGTACAGGATCTTTGACAGGTGAGTACATAGTTATAAGAAATCGCTTGTGGTAATGCAGGAGCAGGTCTGACAATGAATAAGAAAATAGGAATGCGGGTAAGTTACTATGAGCAGGTTAGTGAATGCATTTTCGTAGCAAAGCCAACATCAATCACAGTAGTACGAGTTTATATGCCAACTAGCTCTGCCGACGATGAGATCGAAAAAATGTATGAGGAGATAAATGATATTATACATACAGTTGGTTGTGATGGAGGACTGGAACTCGGTAGTAGGAAAGGAAAAAGAAGAAAGTGTAGTGAACATGGACTGCGGAAAAGGAACGAAAGAGGAAAGCGCCTGGTACAAACTCTTAGTTTAATCGTTATGAAAGACCGATGCATACGTGAAAGCGACTAGAAGACACTCAGAGGTACCATATTGACTTTATAATAGTAAGGCACAGGTTTAGAAACCAGGTTTTAAACTGTAAGACATATTCAGGGGCAGATACAGAATCTGACCATAAATTATTGGTTATGAACTGTAGATTACAACTAAATATTTCAAATTGGTAGAAAATTAAAAAGATGGAACTGGTCAAATTGAATGAAGAAACCAAAGGGGGTTGATAGTTTCAGAGGGAGAATTAGGCAAAGATTGTTTGAAAAGTGGGGAAGTAATACAGAAGAAGAAGAATGGGTATATCTGAGAGACAGAGCAGTGAAGACCGCAGAGGATCATACAGACAGAAGGACAAGACCTGGATAACACAGAAGATAATTAACTTAATTTGATAAAAGGATAAAATATGAAAATGCATGTGAAGCAGGCAAAAGTGAGTACAGACGTCTGATGGTGAGGTTGACACGAAGTGCAGACTGGCCAAGCAGGAGTGGCTAGAGGAGATATTCAAGACCGCAGAAGAGTGTATAACTAGGGGAAAGACAGATACCGCCTACAGAACATAAAAGAGACATCTTTTGGAAAAAAGAAAGCGGCGGTATGAATATCAGGAACTCAGATGGAAAACCAGTACTAACCAAAGACGGGAAAGCTGCAAGGGTAAGAAATACAGAAAAGTCCTGTACTTGAAGGCAGTATTCTAGAAATGGAGGATGAAGTAAAGGAAGATAGGAAATACGATATTGCGAAAAGAATTTGACAGAACACTAAATGATCTGAGCAGAAGCAAGGTTCCTGATGTAGACGATATTCTGTCTGAACTGCTGATATCATTAGGAGAGTCAGTCTTGAAGAAATTGTTCCACCTGGTATGCAAGATGTATGTACCGGGGAAATACCCTCAGACTTCAAGAAGATCATGATAGTTCCCATTACTAAGATAGCAAATGGAGACAAATGTGAAAATTACAGAACTATCAGTTTAATAAATCATGGTTGCATAATACTAACATGAATTATTTACAGACGAATGGAAAAACTGGTGGAATCCGACCTTGCAGGAGATCAGTTTGGATTGCGGAGAAATGTAGGAACACACGAGGCAATACGCATCTTACGGCTTATCTTAGAAGATAGGTCAAAAAAGGGAAACTTACACTTTCAGCATTTGTAGATCTGGAGAAAGCTTTTGACACTCTTTCAAATTCTGAAGGTAGCAGGGGTAAAATATAAAGAGCGAAGCGTAATATTCAATTTGTACAAGAACCAGACAGCAGCTATTAAAGTAGGAGGACATGAAATGGTCACTGTGGTTGTGAAGAGAGTAAGGCAGGGTTGTAACCCTTCCCCAATGTTCAGTTTGTACAACGGTCAAGCTGTTAAGGTATCCAAGGAGAAATATGGAGAAGGAATTAAATTTCAGGAAGAAGATATAAAACTTTGTGGTTTGCATATGACATAGTAATTCTGTCAGAGACAGCAAAGGACATGTAACAGCAGTTGAACGGCATGGACGATGTCTTGAAAGGAAGATATAAGATGAACTTTAAAAAGAGTAAAACAAGGGTAACGGAATGTAGTGCCAGAAAATCAGGCATTGCTGAAGGAATGAGATTAGGTAATAATACAATAACAGTAGTAGATGAGATTTGTTATTTGGGTAGCAAAATAACTTCTGATGCCCAAAGTAAAAAAGGAGAAGCGCAATTTGTTGACATCCAATATTAGTCTAAATGTTAGAAATTCCTTTCTGAAAGCATTTGACTCGAGGGTAGCATTGTTTGGGAGTGAAACGTGAACGATAAAGACTTCAGACAAAAATATGATAGAAGCTTTCGAAATGTGGTGTTACTGACGAATGATGAAGATTAGATGGGTAGATCATGTACCCTAAGGAGGAGGTGCTCAACAGAATTGGGGGGAAAAGGAATTTCTGACATTCCTAAGCAAAGGGTTAGGTTGGTGGGACACATTCTAAGACATCATAGAATCGTCAAGTTAGCATTAGAAGGAAGTGTGTGGGGTAAACGTTATAAAGGGAAACTGAGAGACGAATACAGTAAGCAGATTCAAAGGATGTTAGTTGCCGTTTATATTCTCAGATAAAGAGACTTGCACAGGACAGAGTAGTAGCGTGGAGAGCTGCATCAAACCAGTCTGCAGACTACCACAACAACTTTGGAACCATGGTCGACCATAACTCGCTGATAACAGCGCTTCACGTGATCAACAAGTTACAACATCAGATAAACGCGAATATTATCGTTCAAAGCCGAAGACGGACAATGATCCTTTCTTCAATGCAGAGGCTTTCCTAGGCACTGGAATAAGTGAAGAAACCGCGAGTTTGTATAAAATTGGAAAGGGCAGTGTTGACAATTTGTAACTGACGGGAGGTGAGCGAGAGTAATCCGTGCAGTTGAGATGATCGCTGTGGAGCATCTCCATCGGAGGTCGAGTCCTCCCTCGGGCGTGTGGGTGTGTGTGTGTGTGTGTGTGAGAGAGAGAGAGAGAGAGAGAGAGAGAGAGAGAGAGAGAGAGAGAGAGAGTTGTCTGCAGGTTAGTTTAAGTAGTTTGTATGCATAGGGACTGAATAACTACGATAGTTAAGTCCCATAGATTTACAAACATTTTTGAGAAAAATGTTACTGTTTTAAAAATAAACTGTAAGATTAGATGAACATGCACATGATCACGAAAGTACAGTGACTAATTCAATACATGCTAAGTTAGGATCACTAGACATTTTGCCCAGCATCCACACATCTTCTTACGCATGCTCAACGGTTTATCTCTCTCAACATTTTCTCAAACATTTAAATGTTTATGACAACGCATAATATAAAAGTCATAGACCCTCGAAACGGCAACACATTTGGTAAAAAACGGCCAAACATTTCTGCCAAGTAATCACACATAAGACATTCCTTCTTCTTGATTCTGTCCTAAACACGAAGAAGGGTAAATAATGTAGCTTATAATCCGATGCGAACCCTCTTTTCTGTAGCCCCCGGAACGTGATGTCTGTAACCACACGGCCATTCTCGGAGTTTGTGACTAACAACATTATTATTATCTATGCTACATCGTCTTGAGACTCTTACATCTGAGGTATCATTAGTTGACATGTAGCTACAAGAAATTTTATCAAATATGACGTGTTTGATAAATCTTCAATGTGTCAGAAACTACTGCGAGGCGCCAATGTTGTCTACAGGGAGGCTTTGCGCATTCGCAAAGTAAAGTTCGTGAATTAGCTACATTGTCTTGCGTTAGGGCCAATCGTGCGTTTCCTTCAGATTCCGAGAAGCATAAGTGTTGGTGCCTTGACCAGAGTAAACGTGCGTGTTTTTTGAGACGTTATCTCTCGCTTTTACCTTCAGAAGGAACGCTCACAAGCTGACTCGGGAGTTTCAAGAGATAATATGAGTCTCAGTACCTCAGCAGTGGCTGGGGAACGCTGGGCACGTATTCGTGTTATCTTCAGGATTTAAAAAGTTTCTCAAGCGATAAAAATACTTTGAAAATGCAGATAAAACCATTTGAAACGAAGAATGATAGTTGACTTGTACATTACTTTTATTATATATTTATTTATTTCACATAACTACCGCTTTACAGATAAACTGAGTTTCACAAGTCGAGTCATGTTTCAATAGTTTACCCCGTCGCCACGTCACAGTGTGAAGAAGTGGACATAGGCCTGAGGCTTGCATAATTGTTTAAGTATTACATAAATTTACTATTTTAGTGTTTCATTGAAATTTAGTGTCCACCATTTTCTGCTTTATTAACACTTGTTTGTTAAAATTTTAATGTTTACTGCTTTAAAATTATCAGTTTTTACAAGGTTATGCGAAAAACATTCTGACATATCTTTCATTTGCCACAAGCTTTACTATAAACAAACAATCTGTAAGATATCATAACCTAAGCAATTAGACTACCCAAAACTCAATGGCAGGAGAAACAATGCGTATGGCATCAGACATATAATCTTGTCTAATGCTTGATCAACAACGACACATACTTCGATCCTCACGCCGCGGCAGGTAGTGATGTACTACATGAAGCAGAGCACGGACGTTCCAGCGTATATCGTTCGTGACATTGCTAGCGGACTGTGGAGTAACCTTCGAGCTGATGTAGTAAAGTCATTACACATCTTTCATTATTAGAGTTCTGCGCAGGTCTAACTGCTTTTTATTTTTATTTTATTTATTTGTTCAAAAAAAGTAAAGTTTCGTCTGATTTTGTATAGTTTTGTCACTGACGGACTTTAATGGTTGCAGGTTACATTCCTGATAATACACTGGAGGAACTGAACTCTGACTTCGAAGCGGCCATCGACAATATCCTTCGCCTGGGCGACATGGACGAGAAGCGCGCAGTAGCGGAAGCTGTCAGGCTGTTCTACTTCGGCAACGTGACCACCATCAGCGCCGACGCAGCCATACCCTACGCCAATGTGAGTAACTCGCACGCCCTGTTAAGTGTGCTGTTAATCGTCTTTCTGATACCGTCTAATTTCTGATTTATTCGGAAGCCTTTCCTTAACCAACCTTCTAAGGTAAGTCGAAATGTGAGTATTGCGTCCCGTGTTCCTACATTTCTTCTAAATCCAAACTGATCTTCCACAAGTTTTTCCATTCGTCTGTAAATAATTCGTGTTAGTAAGACCATATAAAAATTTTATTAGAGAATCGAGTTGAATCTTCAGGATGCAGATACCAATGGTCCTATATTGTATTCATACCACCGATGTGTTGATCTTTTAAATGTGTAAGAACATTAATGTTTACCACTAAACACCAATTTCTACCTAAGAGCGATGAATATCGATTAACTTTAGCACAGAGCATTCTACTTTGAGCAATTTAGCAAGTAGAAGGGAGAAACCGCGTGGGGCATAAGCAAAGGGCGTCCTCGCCGCCTGCCCTGGGTAACTCAATTGGAACTATCAGACACCTTGCTCGGATATTCTTAATCACAATTCATAGCAGGTATCTAGAACAGCAGTCAATTCTGTTGACTGCCGGGCTTTTACTACTATCTTATATGTGTCCTAAGATGTCATAATTGATTCTCACTATATATAGTAACATGTATAAAAAATTAAATAAATAAAATTTGTGGAAGGAAAAAAATTAAAAAGGGGGTGGCGTTTTGGGTTTACAACTCTCAGATCGGCGGTTCGAATCCTGCCATTACTTACACAATTGTAATATCTAATGGTAATTTTACGAATAATGCAGGTATTTTCGTTTATTCCTAATTTTCTATATTTTATACAAGATTGTTAATAATGATGGTTTCAATAATTGAAAAAAAAACATAAGTTACATTTTCTACGGTATTGTCTTCACTATTAGTTGACTATGGTAGTCTTTGATTGTTCAGTTTGTGAAGAGGTACGATACTGTCTTTGGAAAGTCATCTCCATAGCTGCTAATGGCTGTCCAAGTAGCTAACCTACTCAATCATTGTTTTACGTGTTGGCAAGGTTTTCAGCTCTTCTGCATACACACACACAAAACCTAACACACCACGTGGAATTAGAGATCCCAAAATGTTTTATACAAATAAATTAGAAAACGGAAACAAGCTTCTGTCACAGTGGGATTCGAACCACCGACTCTGTGGTTGTGAGACTAGAACGTTACCCCCCTTTTCTTTAGAATATAAAATTTATTTAATCCACAACTTCTTTTACACAAACAATTAGACAGTCTTACAACAGAAACATACAATTTATCTACTTAAGATGTGCAATTACTTTATACCATTTATCAAACTTTTTACAAATATTAATCGAAGAAATAAAGGTGTACACTGCTCTATTGTTGTTTCTCCTCTAAGAATGCCACGTTGGAAAAAAATTCTTCTTCTGGTTTTCTCTTCACTCTTCATATATTCATGACCACCAATGTACTTCATATACTCTTCTGCAACCTAATGATAGGAACATTCATTTTTAAAGTTTAGTGGAATATAGCTATATAAAATGTAGATTATTCATGTAATTCGGAGCATGCAGTGAGTTGTCTTATCGAGACGTCACTGAACTACGCCGACAGATGCTGAAACTGTTTTAATTATCGGTACTTAAGTGTACTTTGCAAAATTTCAAAGTCGATTTTCTCGAGAATTTTTTAGATTTGCGTCGAATGTCTTTGGCCTATTGTTATTCAAGTTGTGAACTTCGCGTAGCATAAATATAAAGAAATTCTAAAATCCGATACCCATGTGGTCTTTGTAAGACAATTGACGATCCCGACGACTGTGAGATTCGTTCGGTAATTCGATTTTTAAACGCAAAGAATGTGAAACCGGCTAAAACCCATTGTCAGAGTAAAGATGTTTATGGTGAAAACGCAATGAGTGACGTAATGGGTAAAAATGTAAATGAAGGTGGAGCTAATGTCCACGATGAGATCCGGTTTGGTAGGTCTGAAATTGTCAACGATGACTTGGTGAGGAAAATCGATGAAACAATTCGTGAAAATAAGTTTCATTGTGAAAACGCATTGAAGCGAATTACCGCAAATTTCCAGAACGGTTATGCACGACATTGTTTCAAACCTCCTAGGTTACTGGCGGCTTCGTTCTATGAGGCTAGATAAGTTGATCAACCGTTACGACAAATGCCTCAACAAGTTATGCCATTTCTTCTGACTTTTTTTTCCCCAAAAGAATATGCTTACTATACATTTTGTTTTCAGAAAAGCTACTTTATTTTCTGATACGACTCTTAGATATTTTTCCCATTGCCGAAAATGTGTATCCTTTGCGCTGCGCTATGAGCTACCCGGTTTGAAGCGAATTAATGATAATAGTGGTTGTTTTCCATTGTCAGAGATCATAACCACAGGAACTCACGTTGGATGAATACGGTAGATATTCCAAAATCTCCCGTTGCGAGTGGCAACAACAGCAACAATATGTCATTCTGGACGACAATGTACGAAAATCCATCGTGACGCATTCGATACAACCCTAGAGATGATATTATCACTGTACTAGGGCGGTCAACAGACGGGATATGAAAAGAAATAGACCCGCATATGGCATACCACAACTTCCGGACATTTGACAAAAGGTCATAAGCAACGGGGAAGTTCATATCGAAGGTATATAACCTAAGTACTGCTGTCAGTGAAGTCGTCTCCTATAAAATAATACACAGATGAAGAAAGTGTCGCAACACGGTGGTTTCAAAGTCTCCTCAACACAGATGTTGAATGTGTATATTGCATCAAGAAAACAGTTCCTCAGATAGCCCATAGTCATTCCACCCTCACAAAGATGTCAACAAACGCGGATGAGCAGTGCGAATGTGACGGACGGTAAGACGACCGATCAGTCCGGTCATAACACCAGGAAGGAAACACTCTGCTTGCGTTGACTGTAGTTTTGCCATGCCTAGATGGTCAATTCCGAAATTTGATCATCACCGTATTGTCAGATCTCATCAAGGGACATTTCTATACGTCTCGAAGGTAAACAAAATGTTCAAATGTTTGTAAAGCTTCTGGGACTTAACTGCGGGGTCATCAGTCCCTGAACTTATCAACTACTTGTGAACTACCTTATACTAATGACAGTACATACATCGACGCCCCAGGGGGCTCGAACCCCTGACGGGGAACGGCCTCGCGCATCGTAGCACAGCGCCTCAATGTGCTTCGCCGCGGTCCAAGATAAAAAAAAAAAAAGTGATGTTATTCGAACGTGGAGGAGATATAAAGGAAGAGACGATGATTTTCGTGCAACCACATGACGTCGTGTTTCCTGTGAAACTGTATGTATTAGACTGCGTGACATGCAACTTCACTCCCAACGTTCATAGAAAGGTCCAGCGTTGACACCCAGATACCTTGCAGCGAGGTGTACATGCGTCAAACAGCTTGCTCAATGGGCTCGTCACAGTTGGCATCAAGTGCTATTCGCAGGTAAGACTCGCCTCTGCCTTCAACCAGACAACAGTTGTTTCTGGAGTCCAACTAGTCAGCCTGAACGTCTTAGACACACCGTTCAGCTGACGCAGCAATTTGGTGGTTTCCTGATGTTTCGGAATGGCATCATGTTGAGTCACCTTGTGTCACTGGTGGTCATAGAAGGCAATACAAGAGCTAGTTGATACAGGTATGTAATCCACTGACGTACGGTGCAACCACATAGACAGCATTTCGGTGTGGTATTGGTCTTAATGGTGGACAATTCTCGCGCTCATCGTGCACATCTTGTGAATGCTGTAAGGGGACAGTTCCGTGGGGACAAATGTTCAAATGTTTGTATAGCTTATGGGACTTAACTACGGGGTCATCAGTCCCTAAGCTTACTTATCTACTACCTTATACTAAGGACGGCACAAATATCCATGCCCGAGGGGGGATTCGAACCCCCGACCGTAGTGGCCGTGCAGACCGTGACTGGAGCGCCTCAGTCCCCTCGACCACCGCGGCCGGCCCCTGGGGACACTTCAAGTCTGAAATTCTGTGGTAAATCGCGCACGTGCAAGGGAATCGTATTTTGACAGCTACTGAGACGTCGTCGTAGTTCTGGGGTTAATAGATAGCGGCACCTCTCATCTGTCAAACGAGCGTCTGGTCTCTCGCTTTGAGTATAGGCACGTGACTGGAAAATACAGGCCGTTATGCAGTGAATGGCGATTGGCGGGAGAAGCCCTGTTTGGCCTTGGATTAATATGCAATAAACCACTTAAAAATTAATAACTATTGATCCATATATCAGAGAAGGGAACACGTAGGCTCAGTTTAAAGATAAAAACAAGACAGATGCGCTGATATAAACGCGCCTCCTGTCACTATAATAAATTTTGAATTTCGGTAAATCAAAAATCATTGTTGCAGTTGTTGTTATGGCCTTCATTCTGGAGACTGGTTTGATGCAACTCTCCACCCTACTATATCCTGAGCAAGCCTTTTCATCTCCTCTTAAGAACAGCATTCCACATCCATTTGAATCTGCTTACTATATGGGTCTCTTTGTCTCCCTCTGCGATTTTTACCCCACACACTTCCCTCCAATGCTAAATTTACGATTCCTCGATGTCTAAGAATGTGTCCTACCAATCGATCCCTTCTTTTATTCAAGGTATGCCAAAAATTCCTTTTCTTACCAATTCTATTCAGTACCTCTTCATTAGTTATGCGATCTACCCACCTAATCTTCATCATTCTTCTGTAGCACCACATTTCAAATGCCTCTATTCTCTTCCTGTCCGCACTGCTTATCGTACATGTTTCTCTCCTGCACAAGGCAACACTCCACACAATTGCCTTCGGAAAAGACTTTCTTACACTTAAATTAATATTCGATGTTAGCAAATTTCTCTTTTTAAAAAATGCTTTTCTTCCCATTGACATTTTGCATAGTGCCAGACTACAAATCCAAAGGACGCGGGTTCGATCCCCGCCAGGTCCTAGGATTTTTATCTGTCACTTTCCACTTCTTTCACCTCTGGCAGTATTGCTCATGTGAAAAATACCGAGTAGCACCGTGGTTCGGAAACCACGTTCAACTGTAGGTCCCCCTATGACTGGCAGGGTAAGTCAGCTCGAAGGTCGGAGGAAGGCAACGGCATACCACCTCCAAACAGGACCAAGCCTAGTAAAGCACTGTGGTGTTCAAACCAATCGTCGGATTGTTGACTGCTTTACCTTACCTTATCCTCTGTACTGCGACCGCCATGTTATTTTACTATCCAAGTAACAAAACTCATCTACCACCTTCATTGTTTCGTTACCTAATCTAATTCTTTCAGCTTCACCTGATTTTTTAAGACTGCATTCCATTATCTTTGGTTCGCTCTTGTTGATGTTCACTTTATATTCTCTCTTCAACACTCTGCCCATTCATTATAAAATAACAATTTTGTAAACAATATTTCTTGAAAACAGATTAACCAAATATTGCGTACAAGGTATCAAATCATAGATCTAAGTGAGTACTATTAAGAAGTATATTTAGTTTATTGCGCACATTCAGTAAATTTGAATTAGAGGCCAGTGACATGCTTTCCAGATTCAAAAGCTGGATTTTTAATAAATAAATAATATCAACTGTAGTATTAGCGGCAGTATGGTTAACTAGACTTAAGTAAATAGTTAACGAAACTACAGGATCAATAGTACAGTGAATAATCTATTTTTAAATACGGAAAAAGTAAAGGTAGAAATGTTTAATTTTTTGATAATGCAAAAACTGTGATAGGTACAATATTTTTGATGCCATATTCTGTTTCAGCGGAAAATTTTCGTTAAATACTATCAAGACATGTATTTATTTCGTTTGTATTTTATGTAAAAGACGTAATTTTGTGAATTTAAGATACTAATTTGACTTCACAGTAAGCCAGTGAGGGTACTTAAGGCGGCCATTTTGGCTTGTTTGGACAGTCTGTTGGTGTCAGTTTTACAGACAAGATGTGTCTTTACACTGGGTGACTGTGGAGTCGCTTGAGATAAAATTTCAGCGAAGTATTCTAGTGTAGAACTTAGAAATATTTGTTTTGTGCTGCTTCACTAACTTCTGAATTTATTCTGCGTCTGTGGGTCTTAGAAAAGTCTGAAGTGGTGCTTCATGGACTATACTGTGTGGCAGTGGAACTTCGAGTTTCTCAGGATTGTTGATTTAGCGACTGTCTGACTTAGAAACTATTCAGTCAAGTTTCCAAGATTTGGTGTTAGCCTTAAGGAATTCGGCTTTGCTCTGAAGTCAGGTGTGACAAATATTCACTGATGGATATTAAGTGGAATAAACATCAATTTAGTTAAAAGTGAATGTGTCGTATGTACATTTCTTTTTGTTCCTGCCTGCATTAATTTAAAGCTAAACATTTTCGGGACATTGGCCCCTAGACACAACGCAGCCAATTTGTACAATACAATAGGGTCAACAGCTGCACTTCACGGAGCCCCAAGCAAACATAGGCGGTGAATGGGTGATTTATTTGTGTTTTGTTGTTATTATTATTATTTTCGTGATGTAGGGGGCTCGAGCTAACTGAAGGAAATAACTGATAAAATTGTGTCACCCTGCGCAGAATAGAGTGTTTTTTTCCTAATTTGTGTTTGGAAATTCCGTGTGTAAACTCGCAGTGCGTTCCTCCGTAATAACAACATCGCAAGATTAGAATGACCAGCGTGTTTTCCACATATGATCCCTTCCCAACCTACCTGAGCTACATTGAAAAGGGCTGTTTTGGACGCGACGATCCACCAACAAATCTGAAATATCTACCTCGAATCGCCGTTGACGAGTGGAACAATTTGGACAAACAGTCCCTTGATGATCTAGTGGACAGTATATCACGACGAATAGAAGCGTGTTTCAGTGTAAGAATACGTGTAACGTGTAACTGGGTATTAGACGTACTTCCATGTCTAGGCTATTGTCGTACAACTTTTCTAAATAATAATGAATATATTGAAGAAATGATAATGAAACCCTAAAATCGTGGTTATGCATCACTTTTTTACATATGTATTTCTCATCAGCTTTCATCCAGCCCTTGTATAACGTGCTGTAACGCTAACTACATATTATCCAAGTTTGAAAGTGTATAGAGGGATACTATCCATTAGAAACATTGTATAAAGCTAGGTTGATGTTTTACAACTCTGTATATTGCTGTCCATTTGTTTTGATAGTAATGAAACACGTCATTCATGACGTGAACAACATGGAAAAATTGATTGAATACAATGCTCATAGTTTTTGGGTTAAAAATATCATGATAAAAAGTCTCTTTAGTTTTGACATAACAATTTTGTATGAAATTTGTTAATTTTAGAAATAAACAAATAAATATGCTATGTAGCGCCCTCTACCATAAGAAGCTTTCTTGAAAAACGACATAGAATGGCATTACCAGTTGATGCCTGGCGTTGAAAGTGGAATAATGACACGTTTCAAGAAAAGGGAATATAAAAAAAAATTTTTTTGTACGTGTGATGTATCGTTTGTGTATTGGTTATGACATTGAGTTGCGATATGTTTGCGATGTAAGTCGAAAGCAAGATGATCATGTTAAGTAAATCAAATTGTAATACGTTATGTTCTCTCTTAGGTTTGACTTAATAATGATAACGTTTTGTTATGAATGTGATTCTATTTATATGTAATTAAATAAATTGAAATATATATCAATTAATGAACTAGCGAATGCAAATTTTTCTGCCGTCACAGATGAATACGGACCTAAACAACGGCGAGCCTTGTGACACGACGGTGCACATCCTGAGCGCTGTGATGGAGCAGCCTGTCTTTTACTATCAGTATGCCTATACCGGCCGCAGTCAGCCCTCCATCGTGCCAGGTAACATTTTATTATGTCGACCTCCACTGTACTCTATTTTCTCATGGACTTGGAAGTTCTTTACTTCAGAAGTAACTAGTATCTCATTATAATACCTTAATCACACTTTTCTATGAAATTTCATCTAAATATATTTGGTCAATGAGCGGTCCTGTCCCCTCCCCCCCATTTAAACCCCATCGATCATATGCGGGATGCGTTGGGAAAAAAGAATTGTACCACGCACCAACAACATTCTGGAAGTTGTCAACTGAGGTGGTGGGAGGATGACATGGGCTGCAGCATAATTTTTTTATTGACCTTGTGGCTAGCGTGGAAATACGTTGCAGAGCATATAATTCCGTCAATGCTAATCACATATCCAGTTTAGTATCGTGTCTCGTCTTTTGTATAGACTACGGAACCATGGTAAATCGTGTCAACTTCAGTGTAGTTACATCTTTGAATAAGTGTGTCATTTTTCCTGGTTTTAGCTCTTTATAAGTTCTTACCTAAACAGGTTAATTCTAACGATACGTCATACGATACATGAGTGTTGACGATTAGGCCTTAGCGAGAGTGAGCTGATGTTTGATGTTGTAGGAGCACCACACACGGCGGACCTGGATTCACTGTTTAGCGTGCCTGGCTCTGGACAGAATCTCGACCCAGCTTCAGATGAGCAGAAGGTCCGCTCTACAATGGTCAAACTGTGGACCAACTTCGCAAAGTACATGTAAGTATTTCCTCCAGTGCTTTACATAAAATTCCGGTGATGCCACAGGTCAATCCCTGCAATGCGTCAGTCCATTGCTTAAATTCTGAATATAAATTCTCTGTAATGGTGACCGATGACGTCCGGAATTAGAATGTTGACACTGAAACGGAAATCGCTGTTCGTGAGGTGGTCTTGCAACAACGATTAGCGAAGTACAAAGGTAAAAAAGTGAAAATATTTACATGTTCCGCAATCCAGATAATAAGTCTACAGTATCATTTATTTCAGTTATTCATATAGTGTCTGTGATTTCGGACATATCGGAAGGAACAGTCAACATATCAATAATTGTAAAATATGCATCCAACAGGGAATTGACAATTTAAATAAAGACGCATTCAAACGCTCGGTCCCTTGTGGGAATCTCTATCCATATAAAAGCGAAAGGACACTCATTCACTCACTCACTGACTAAAAACGAAACGTGGAAAACTACTACACCTAGGAAGCTGAAATT
This sequence comes from Locusta migratoria, assembly GCA_026315105.1. NCBI lineage: Eukaryota > Metazoa > Arthropoda > Insecta > Orthoptera > Acrididae > Locusta > Locusta migratoria. The sequence goes on along the minus strand of CM048744.1, from coordinate 809,107,417 downwards.
TGGCAGGAATGTACTTTATATGTAGGAAACGTCAACCAGGAAAGGATTTTGCGATAGGGCCGATAGTTCAGGAAACAATGAAAACTTTCCCGTCTTGCGGCAAGTGGTAGTGTGACTTGATCAGTCCACTATTTGGGGAGGAGAGCACTTAGCGACTTGCAATAAACTTTAAACATAATTTCAAACACTTTTAGGAAACGTTTCCTCGCTGACAACCCCAGCAAAATGATGAAAAGAAAAAAGTTTGTTACTTACAACTTTTTCGGCGCTGCATGCAGTAAAATTACGGCATTTGGCATGATGTTGCAGTTTATTGCTCGTACACTATTACCTTTATTCCCAAGAAATGTTACAGACAGTATACACATATACCAGTGAACGTACGTTAGAAATTTTATCATAGTACGACACGCAGTTCATGAGATATGGATTCATAAACAATTAGTTTATGAAATACCGCCTCATCACCAATGACGTTTAGATTTATTACGTCTTTACCGCAAACTCTATTGGCGACGTAATTGTAATCGTAATTGTAATTTACAACGTCTTTACTACCAATTCGCAGTTAGTTTACTAATATTGGTAAATAATGTTTTTATAAGACACATAATTCAAAATGTTCAAATGTTTGTAAAGCTTATGGGACTTAACTGTGCAGTTAACATTTCGCAGTTAGTTTTCTAATATTCCACTCTACGAACCTGGTAAATAATGTTTTTATAAGACACATAATTCAAAATTTTCAAATGTTTGTAACGCTCATGGGACTTTACTAGTCGCGGCGAAGCGGTCGAGCGCGTTTAGGCGCTATGCTACGATGCGCGAGGCCGTTCCCCGCCGGGAGTTTGAATCCCCTCTCGGACATGGATGTTTGTGCCGTCTTTAGTATATAATCAAGATCGAAAGTCGTTTGTAAGTTTAGGGACTGAGGACCCCATAGTTAAGTCCCATAAGCTCTACAAACATTTGAACATTTGGACTTTACTGTGGGATCATTAGTCCCTCAACTTACAAACTACTTATTAACTAACTTATACTAAAGACAATACAAACATCCATGCCCGAGGGAGGATTTGAACCTCCGACGCGAGAGGCGGCGCGATCCGCAACGTGGCGCTCCAGACCGCTCGGCTACTCCCGTTCGGCGACACATAATTCTGGAGATATACATCAAAAACGTGACATCCGTAAATAGGTGCGGCATTATGTTTGACATTTTGGTAAGTCTTTATTACTCTGTTGGCAGCACACCCCGCAAACAATATATAAATATACCACTCAAAGGAGCGACAATATTATGTGACAGAACGACACACTGATCAGCAGATACGTCGTCATAATGACTGAGCTGTTTGAAAACGAAACTACAGAGCGAGTTTCGCTGTAGATTCAAGCCAAACTGTGTACAAATACCGCAGATATCTTCATGATGGCGATGGTAGTGCTCAAGGCGAAAGTCTTATTACCCAGGCGACCTCATTGGCTGCAGCGTCGCTGGCAGCTTCGTCTTATGTGAGCCTCTACAACTAATTCATTTCCACGGGTTTAATGAATTATACAGTACAACATAAATAAATGGGCGAGGGAAGGTTAAGAGGTAGAGCAGAGAATGGGGAGTCGAATAAATGGACCGAAAGAGAGGGGTGTGGTGATGAATAGAGTGATGGGAGAGGTAGAGGTTAATGGAGAGGGAGGAGGGGTGGGGAGAGGAGTACATAATTCATAAATACCCGGGAAGCGGCGGTTTTTCAGCTAGTCCAGTATATATTGCGAGCTAGAGGAATCAATGGGCAGGGCCAGAAGTTGAGAATTTGGGTTGGAAGGGAAACGTGCCTGGACAGTCTACTTGGTTAAGGCGACCGCTGACCTGAAGCGGGAAATCCGGGTTCGAATCCTGGTACAGCACAAATTTTCAACCTTACCATTCAATTTATTTCATCGCCCCTAAACGGTCGAAATGTTTCAATATTTCCTATTAGTATCTCGTCTCATTGAGAAACTCGACGTGCTGCTCTTGACAGGTACATGCTGAGAAACTGTACGGTATTGCAATGAGAAAAACACCGCCGTGGTGAAGTGGACAAGCGATGTAAGGCGTCTAGCTGACCGCTGTCAGTGGTTGGAGTCCTCCCAGGGGCATGGTTGTATCTGTTGTCCTTAGCATAAATTAGTTTGTAAGCCTAGAAACTGATGATCAGAGTAGTTAAGTCCCATAGATTTGAATTTGAAGAAGTCCCAATAAATGGTACAAAGTGAAATAAGGTAATTTTTGGTTAAATCGACACCCGACACCCTAAGAGAAAAATTGAGCCATGCGTAATAGCTGCGTAAAGAGTCATGCTATTGACGGGCGACCGTCCCCGCCAGGGATTCGAATCGTTCCTTAGCGCAATTTAGTTTAAGTAGTTTGTAAGTCTAGAGGCTGGTGAACGTAGCAGTTTGGTCTAATAGGTTCACAAAAATTTCAGTTGAGCATCGTATGTGTTCCGTGTTAAACCTGTTGGATGAAGTGTTTGTTTGGTTCGTTGCTTCTGAACTGAGATCAGGACAATGAACGAGCAAATGACAAATTTAATGTTTTATTTTAAGCTTGGAAGGAAGGAATCTTAGGGTTTAACGTCCCGTCGACAGCGTGGTCATTAGAGACGGAGTTAACGCTCGGATTTTTGGGTGAGAATGGGGGAAGAACATCGGCCGTGCCCTTTGAAAGGAACCATCTTGGCATTTGCCTGTAGTGATTTAGGGAAATCACGGAAAACCTAAATCTGGATGGTCGGAGGTGGATTTGAACCACCATCCTTCCGAATACGAGTCCAGTGTGTTACAACTGCGCCACTTCGCTCGGTTTTAAGCTTGGCAAGACACCAAAAGAAAGGTATGCGATGCGAGCACGTGTTTATGTGGATCAAGCACTGTCCACAAAGTACGCAAACGAGTGGTTCGCCCGTTTTTGAGGAGACGAGGAAAGTGTTTCTGACAATCCCCGTAGCGGACGGCCAGGGACCGCCGTCCGTGACGAAAACATTGAGGAAGTGATGACATTATTCACGAACGACCGTCAATTAATTGGGAGCATGAATGCGGATGAACCGTGAATCCGAGTGAGAAATCCTTGCCCAGATGTTGGGAAAGAGGAAAACGTGTTGTCGTCATGTGCCACATCGCTTGTTTGACGATCAGAAGCAGACACGTTTAGAGGCTTCACAGGATTTTGTCGAAACGGCGGATACGACACCCAATTTCTTGAACCGTATTGTCACTGAGGATAAGACTTGGTGTCTCCGGTACGATCGTGAAACGAAACGGCAAAGCATGGAAATGTGTTCTCTATAGTCACCTACCTCGTCGGAAAAAGGTGAGAGCCGAAAAATCACGCATCAAAACGACGTTCATCACGTTTCTGACACTGAACGCTACAAGGTGTGATGAAATTTTGACCCGTTTCGTGCAACTTTCTGGATATCCCACCATGCACGACAAGGTTCCAGGTTTTCTGTAAACGAAGTCTTCCGCGGCCGTTGTCACTGTCAGTAAAATTCTTCAGGGTTTTTGGCCGCATTGTCAATTTATAAAATCTGACGTTTCGGCCACTGTTGCAAATGGCCTTTGTCAGTGTGTTTGGATGACTGCTCATGTTTTTGTAAGACACATAATTCAATATGTTCAAATGTTTGTAAAGCTTATGGGACTTAACTGTGCCACGGCGGAGCAGCCGAGCGCGTTTTGGCTGCTCAGTCATCCGAACACCTTGACAAAGGCCACTTGCAAGAGTGGGCAAAACGTCGGATTTTATAAATTGACAATGCGGTCAAAAACCCTGAAGAATTTTATTGTTCCTTGTTTTTTGTTCTCGAAAACTCTCTCCCACGCACAGCCCAAATCGTCAAACAGTTGCTGCCAAAACGCGGTGGTGCAACTTGAACATCCACCGTACTCGCCGAATCTCAATGCTCTAGATTTCTTCCTGGACTGATGACCACGCAGTTTGGTCCGATAGATTTACAAACAAACAAACTTCTTCCTGTCCCTCGACTCAAACTCGATTAGAAAGGAAAGGCATTTAACGATATTCCTGAAATCCAACGAAACGTAACGAGGCGTTTGAACATCAACTAAAGGAAGACTTTGTGCATAATTTCCAGGAAAAGAATCGCATAACTCAGCGGTGCTCAGTTATGGAAGTTTGCTATTTCGAAGGACAATAAGGTAACTGTAGTTCATTATCCACCTGCATTACTGTTACAGGAATATTCAAAGAATTTTGTCAGCAATTGTAGGTGTAGAACTCATATGAACTGTTTCGATTTCCCACAATCGTTAACACTCTGGTATAGCATTCCGCGGTCGAACAGCCGGATTTAGACTTTAAGTGATTTTCCTAAAGCGCTGGAAGACACTTGACACTTACTTTGAAAATGGCACAACAAATTTCCTTCTACAGTGCTGAAAATTTTGGAGCGTATGCTTCATGTCTGATGAGCTCGTTGGCGGCGGGACATTATAACTAATCTTTCTTCTTTCTATACCTTTATCTGGAGGAGAGAAGTCGGAAGTGTTATAAACATACTTACTAAGTTACTTCTGTTGTTCAGCGCATAACTAGGCGAATATTAGTGACCAACACAGCATTCTCCCACGACCCCACTATCTGTGAAGCACTCTGAAATTAACATTGATGCTCTCGTTCCATTTGTAAATTTGGAGAAAGCTTTTGACAATGTTGGCTGGAATAGAGAGTTATTAGGGGTAAAATATAGGGAACGGAAGGTTATTTACAACTAATACAAAAACCAGACCAGTTATAAGAGATAAAGGGCATGAAAGAGACGCATTTGTTGGGAAAGAAGTAAGGCAGGGTTGTAGTCTTTCTTCAATGTTATTCGATTTATACATTGAGTAAGCTGTGAAGAAAAGCAAGGAGAAATTTGGAGAAGGAATTAAGGTTGAGGGTGAAGAAATGAAAACACTGAGTTTTGCCGATGACATTGTAATTCTGTCAGAGTCAGCAAAGGACTAAGAAGAGCAATTAAACGGGTTGGACAGTGTTTTGAAAGAAGCGTATAAGATGAACATTAATAAGAGTAAAAGAAGGGTAATGGAGTGCAGTCTAAGAAAATTAGGCGATGCTGAAGGAGTTAGATTAGGTAATGAAACAATAAAGGTGGCAGATCCGTTTTGTTACTTGTGCAGTAAAATAACATATAATGGTCGCAGTATAGGGGATATGAAATGCAGAATGGCAATGGAAAGAAAAGCGTTTTTGAAAAAGAGAAATTTTTTAACATCAAATATTAATTTAAGCAAAAGAAAGTCTTTTCTTAAAGCATTTGTGTGGAGTGTTGCCTTGTACGGGATTGAAACATGGAAAGAAAGAGGACAGAGGCTTTTGAAATGTGGTGCTACAGAGGAATGCTGAAGATTACATGGGTGCATAGCGTAACTAATGAGGAGGCACTGAACAGAATTAGAGAGAAAATAAATTTCTGGCTTATGCTATCTTGACTAAAAAAAAGAATCGATTGGTAGGACACAATCTTAGACATCAAGGATTCGTGAATTTACTGTTGGAGGGAAGTGTTTGGGGTAAAAATCGCAGAGGGCGACCAAGAGATGAATACAGTATACAGATTTAAATGGAAGTTGTTTGCCGTTCTTATAAGGAGCTGAAGACGCTTGCTCAGGAGAGTTGTAGGCTGTACGAAACCAGTCTCCGGATTGAAGACCACTGCAACAACAGTCATGTATTTTTCTATGTGCAACTATTGCTTCAGACGTACGTTGCGGACATCCCACATCCAGAGATCCGCCCAGAAGGCAATTCATTATTACCATACTATTGTGGTAAATAACCCATTATTCGAAATGTTTCAAATTATTGTGTGACTACTCTCAACAGCGTGGCCGGCGAGAAATACAGGTCTGAGCGCGCACTTCATGCCACGTAAGCATGGTAGTTCCGAGCCGGCGCGATCGCTAGCCGATTGGCCGGCTGCTGGGGCACTGCCCTCTGCGTCATAGCGGGCAGCCACTGAGATAGCGATTGCGCCGGCTCGGAACTACCTTGCTTACATTACATGATGTGCGCTCTCAGGCCTGTATCTCAACAGTAAGTGACGTCATTCTTTGCTTATCATTATGCGTGTTATAATACTGGACTCTCCATTTCTCGAAAGCGCTGTTTCGCTGATCTAGTATTGTCACCACATCTTATATACAAAATAATTAAATGAATAAAAGAATGAAAAAAAGCAAGATTATGTACCGCGCAACTTTATTCTGGAAACGCGAATGATAGCTTTAAAGTTATACCAACTTAGGTACGTCAATCAATGGAATAAATGGGGTACCACAGTATGAGTTTTGTACACTCTTTGACAAAAAACCTGGCCGCCAGCCGGCCGCCGCTGAGCCTAAGTCCGAGCCGATCGCGACATGAGACAATAAAAGTGGCCGCGCTGATTCGCTCTAAGTCCAGCTATCTGCACAATCTGGCAACACTGCAGACTGCGGGAGTTCATGCAGTACTTCTTGTGTGCAGTTAGAAGATAACTGGGTCAGCTCCCTCCTTGGTCTTGTGGTAAAGTGCGCGGCTTGCATGTTCAGTATTAGCGATCGAAACCGACTGTTGACAAAAATTTTTTAATTCGCATAACTCGTTCATGCTCATGCCCCTTGTGTAAGGGGAGCATATGTGTAACGTATTTCATTTTTTGGTACAGTGGTAATAACATTCCGGCCCAATAACATTGCTGCCTCTGGCCGCAGCGCTTGGCAGAGCTCTCCGCGGCCCACTCGCCGGCAGCAGCGGTGGCGGCGCTACACAGCGCTCCCTCGCCCTCTGCCCACAGCGCCTGCCGCCGCTCATCGTCCTGGCTACGTAAAATGCTGTAGTGTTGCTAAGTGGTGATCCACGAAAAAGGTTGCGATTCGTATTTCACACAGGATATAACGAAGCAGACCACCTATTTTGAATGATGAGCATATAATACATTAGAGAGGCAAAAAATTGTCATTGTCCAATCCAATGGCACTCTACGATGGTTAACACTTATTTGTGGTTTAAATGTTGATCCTTTTCCTTTCAGAAAAGCCTTTCATGTAATTTGTTATTGTCATCAGTTCATACGTTTTCATCAAGACACAATATGTAACTCACTAAAATGTTTTAGTGTCGTTGTTTCACTCTTTACGGTAAATGTATGAGCTAAATTATGTGAATACGTTTCTGAGCACGTTCTAAAGCAACACAGGCACACTGCAAGGTTCGTGTCTTCATGTCTCATTTCTACAGGAGATATTTCGCATCAATGGAGGTGAACTCGAATTTCTTCGAAGGCGTTTGTATGGTGAAGCAAAGAAGACATCTAATACCATTTCCATAATTTGAAGTCGACCTTTCTGAAAGACTTATTGTATAAAGTTTTTCTTATGATTCCGTTAAAGAGTTTCTTCTTGCAATCTGCAGCGTATAAAGTAAAATAAAACAAAATTAAATTACATCCCCAAACGCACTTTCTCCAACCAGGATTAGAACTGCCGCCTCACACCAGGTTTGCATCACAAGACAGAAGCAGAACCACACAGCCAACCACACACTGCCACATATTGGCCTCAGTCTCGCACATATTCAATGCTTAGCCTCTAACGCATCGCGAAAGAACCTGAAAGTCACCTACACAAATAACTACATTGCTTGAGTGCAAAAGTTATATTTCTGTCTCTCATTTCACGTGGGCATTACAAATCATGAGTCATGAAAGTAGAAAAGGAATGTCAAGTGAACTTAGTGAGACAATTCAGTACCACTTGAGGAAGTAACTGCACTGTCACTATGTTGCCAAATATCAGCAACGATGTTGCCAGTTCTTAGCTGTACTCGGAAGACCTGTGTAGCGATAAGCGACGCGAAATCGCGCTAGTCTCATGCGGGCTTCTAGAGGGGAGTCGCGCATTTCGGTTAATATGCGGCGCTATCTCCTGATAGATTCCGTCGTCACATTTACGATGCAGATATTAAATTCGTCCAATGAGGCCGAAACTAGCGTTCAAATTTTTTGAAGCTTTACTGCATTATGATCTATTTTCAGCAAATGACTAGAGAAGTTAAAAATACTGATATTGTGCTTGCAACATACGGAAGGTCAAAGTCTGAGATATATAAACTTCCATCACGATTTCAATTTCACCCCTCCCCCCCCCCCCCAAAAAAAAAGACTAAAACAATTGCTTTGATACATTTCGACAAAAGCTAATTTTTTTGATGAAAAGTTACTGGAATTCAATGATGCCCCATCCGTCTCGAAAAACTTCGCAACTTGAAAGCGACTGCGTTTCAAAATGCAGCCTTACGACTGTACAAGTAATATTTCATATCTTCTACGTGTTGGTTTGCTTGAAAGCCAGAAGAAACATAGTTAACTGATTATTTGTGCAACACAGTAATTATATCACTTAAGTATTCAGAAGACTGGATATTTAAAATTACGGCCATGAACACAGAAACTAAACTGTATATGTGGGAAACCTGCAATTCTGAGGTTTTTCCTCTGCAAAAATATACATATAATCTATAGACTACTAAGCAGCTTATTGATTTCGTAGTGTTACAGCCTTGATGGGCCAACAAATGATGATGAGAATCCGAACCCACGTGTTTGATGGATTTTTGGAACGTTGCAACCTGTGACTTGCATGTGTTGTTGCTCACGATGTTAAATCAACAGAAATTGTTACAAACATTTTACCTACTTTCTCCTATTGTCCTTTTTTTCGTCAAACCACACATTCTTTCTGGTCTCTTGGCCACATGGGAAAGAACACTTTTGCAACTGAATTAATGATAATAATGACGGTAATAATGATAGTAATCAATGATGTTTATGGCATTACAGCAGAATGATAAAGATTACAATAACAATAGAAAATGACGATCTCTTTATTGACACACTGCAATGAGTTTTGGTATTTCGTTGCTGAATGCCATTTAGGATATTTTTGAGAGGAGAAAAGTAGACCTGAAGCCACACACATCACTAGTACAACGATACCTCACTAATCAACTATGCTTGCAGTAGATCAGAAAACGAGAATGGCGCCACAGAGCTAAGATGAGATTACTCGTTCAGTTATCTGACATTTGTTGGCAGTTAATACAGACAGTCCCGACATAAAAAACAAAATTTTTTGCAATTTAAGGATGGGTAGACCTTTCTGCGGTCGAAAATTTAAGTCAGGATAACAGAGTCATTTAAATGCAATGAGTAATCTCATACCCTCATGAATATTGGAAAATACCTCGAATTCTGGAACTAAGGGAACGATCAGAGTTTCCTAGCATCGTAAGCAATACTGCTAAGCTATAAGAAGAATTTCTTGGCCATCCCACAATATCCTCATTCCTACAAACAGCTTGCTTCAACTGGCTTTTATCCATGCAGCGTTGCACACGCCCATTCTAAGTAAGGCTTCAGTCCGAAAGCAGACAACATCATTTAAAATGCTGATGAATAGATGACTTACCTTCATCAATTTCCGGGGAGAGTTTCTTTCAACGAAACGGAGAAAGTGTGGAATGACTACTTTCTCCAAAGTTCCTAAGGACTTTTGTCCGAAATTCGACGTATATACATTCAATCTTGTCATACGCGGCTCACATTCCAGGAACATCACCAAAATGAGCATCTGGCGGGTACCATCCTAGAGCAGCTATTACGCAAGTTTTTACCGATAATCATAAAATTGACAAGACGGCTTTTGCTGCAGAATATAGTGACTTCTATTACATCCGCATAACCTATTCCAATAATAAACTGTTTTCTTCGTATAGTGATGCCCCTGTTTAGGTGAATTATAATGTTAGTGTTTAATGTTGCTTCAGTAGTACTTTTTGTCTTAAATATTTTTATATTTGCAGGTGATTCAAAGTAATTGTAATAATTAGTTTCCCTTCAAATTACTCCATTCATTCGATCTATTATTTGTAAAGTAATTGCAACCGCCAAAAGTGAAATTGTCCTATAAACCTAACCGTTTGGTTATTTTAGGTCATTCGTCCATGGGCAGAACACTTTCATCTGAAATATCTCCACGAAAGGCAGAGAAGCGGACGGTTCTCTGTCACAGTAGAGTTAGTCTCGCGTAGCCAGTCCTCTGTGCAGAAGAGATGGAATTATATGTTAAAGAAAGAAGTCATATCTAAGAAACTTGCATATTAATTTTATTTTTCTCGTGTATTTACATTCTTTCAGTTTATATTTGCCTTTACTTCTCACAAAATAATGAGATATATTTTTCTCTGCTAGTAGCTACCTTTGGTCGTTTCCGACCGCATTACATTTTCCGTTGTCTCTAGATGGATAATACTTTGTCTCTACCGATCCCAGATTTCACATCGAAAGAAAACATGTGCTCCACATAATTAATTTCGCAGTAGGCGGTCGTATTTCCACCGTATATTTACTTGTACGAATATTGTTCGTAACTGTATACAGTTTGCTCTTGCTGTTCATCTTCTTAATATTGTTAAACACATATTTTCCCTATAATACTCCACATGAAGTGGTTCAACTACTGTGCTTTATTATTGTTAGTACCATTAGTTTTTATTTCAAGTTGATCTCTGAATTTGTATTTTGTATTACCGTTATATTTGTTTGTTCAATATGTTTCACAATATTGAAGATCAACAAGTTCTCATATCCATTAATATAAGCGACTTAGAGCTAATGTATAACGTTCAATTTAGTCTTGTTTCATACGTAAAAGTTCCTCTGAAAATCTGGAACACTTCTTTTAACACCCTTAATTTGAAAACCATACGTAGGCAGAGGACATTCACGGATTGCTCATTTATTAACTTCATTAATATGATAATTTGGATCAAATTTATTTACAAATTTTGCACTCAGTCCATTTAATTTTTATGATAGCGGTAAAATTACAGCCTTGTGCAACCTAGGGCATCTGTTCAAAATCAATGAATAAGAGACACGTCAATACGTTTATTTACTATCTTTTAACAGGCAACAGTGCAATTGCTTTCCCTAATATTGTTCTAAACCATGGCACAATTCATCGATCAATTTTAATCGTTGTAACACGTGATTATTTGGTTGCTTTATTGTCTATTGTGTTTTTGTTACAAATTTTACAATTGATTTTATACTAACGATAGGCCAGAAACTTAATTAACGTAACTCAGAACCGCGTCATAATGCAATATTTACTCGCATTCGTTTTTGCTACGGAGCGAGTTGGCGCAGTGGTAACACACGGGACTCATATTCGGTACACGGCGCATCGAACTGGCCTTGGGCCATTTGGATTTGAGTTTTCCATGATTTTTCTAAATCAGTCTAGGCAAATGTCGGAATGGTCCCTGTGGCAGGGCACGGCCGATTTCCTTCCACATCCTTATCATGAAAATCCGAACTTCTGCTTCGCTCTAATGACCCTTTGTCGACGGTACGTTAAATTGTAACCTTCCTTCTTTCTTTCCTGTCTCGTGTGCAATAGAGCTTACTTTGTTCATGTTTCTGTGTGTTGGTACAAATTTTGCAGTTCATTTCAAATCAACTTCCCTGTGAACAAGAGACCTTGAACTTTCAACTTAGAACTGAATGACACTGCTTCATTAACGCCATTTCTAAATTGGTGTGTGGTGGAGGGCAATTTTTATACAACTGCTGTTTTCGCCTGTTTCTCTTCCAGTCGTGAATGGTTCGCCGTATCTTTTACCTTCGCGATCTTTTCGTGACTAATACATAAGAGGGATCAGGTGAAATAGAAATATAAAAAAATGTATCGGATGTCTCTGTTGTATACTCATAAACACGTTTGAAACTGAATGAAAAATTTCACACATACAAAATTTGAAAAGTGTAAAATAATCATTCAGATGGAAAATGCATAGAAACGTGGTTTTAAATTAGACTAAGACGTATAAAGTAACTTTTATCAACTCGATAATTGCTACCGCGTTAAGGATAGCTCCAATAAATTTTCGAATTTTTAATAGCTATGTCAGACATCATACTAACACTGGAACATAAAGTGTTCTTGCATCATGAGTAATGCCAATAGTAGCGTTTAGTGGCCACCAACGTGAAGGGTAATTTATTTCATTAACGTTCTGAAGTCGATAAGACGTATGACCCGGTGGAGGCAGCCACGCTCGTTTTGGTAAATGCGACACAGCGAGCGAGCGAAGGCGCGCGCGCCTGGCAACGGAGAAGGCGGAGCGCGCCTGCTGGAGGGAAAGGATAGTTGTCGTTCTGAACAGAGGAAGCCATCAAAAGGAGCTTAACAGATGTTCGGTAGACCTCTTGGAACTTACGCGTTTTGACTTTAACATAAGAAATAAATGAAATTCACGAATGCATTGAACATAGCAATGGTTAGTAAATTAATGTCGTCCGCTATCTGCGACGACACTGATCGAATGATAATCTATTGACGTGAGATACCTGGCACCTAAAAGTGGCCATTAAGTTTGTACTTTGAAACCTTTCACCGCGCTGTAATGAACACATTGCAATTAAAACTATGTCTGCATCGCATACGGCCATGAGACTACGTAACATTTTATGAAGTCAACGAGGCAGGCAACAAAGACAGGTCCGGAATCCATTAAGCACCTCATCAAGGAACGTGCTCAAAAAATTCAAATGGAACACTATTTATCGTAGCAAGATGTTCTGTCAATAACAGGTCGCTCATAATTTCCATATTGACCTGTGGACATTTTATTTTATCAGGAAGCAAACTCGAAGGAAACTGGACAAAATTTGAGTATTTAGGAAGACTTTTCTGCGACAAATTGTGAGTCTTATTGTTAGTTAATGGAGTACAGTAAACATAACGATAAGTCCTGCATATGAATCAACCATAAACCGAGAAACAAAACTGGTAATACGCTCAATGAGGTATTGATTGATGTTTTTAAATAGCTGGCCACCTGACATATGTGCAATTTGGAGAGCACAGTATCTCGAGCCTGAGTGGAATTACGGATCCGGATCCTAACATGCAGGACGCCAGCTACAAAAACTCGTTCATCAGGCCACCAATGTATTCAAGATTTTCCAACGTCGTAGTAGGGCCTATTGTTTCGCAACTTCGTCATCATGTAGATGTGAGTCTGATATGTAATTCTGCAGTCAGTTGACTTTTTCTTGTCACCGACATTAAATATTTTGAAAAATTAACATCATAATATGCTCGTTTTAGTAGTTAACTGAATTTGTGTTCAAGAAGGTCGTTTCATACATTAACTACTCCTACTCTTTTTCACGTTGCGACCAATCTGCCTCAGCTGTGAGTAAATAAATGAGGTAGGGTTTATAGCAGTAATGTATAGCTGTATAATAGTCACTTTCTGAAAACCTAGCCAATTTAAAAATCGGGTCCGTTTTGTTGCAAAAGCTGGGTCTCATCATTTCGTCTCGTTACATCTTTAATTTATCCGCTTAGTGTCAAACAAAATCATCCGTGCCAACTGTCTCCTGGAAACCTCATAGCAGATGCTGTAGCCACCTACTTCAAGAATATCAAGTGACATCAGAAACAAAACGAAAGAACATTTTCATAAATGAATTTATCAATTGTTCTAAAATGATGGTAAAATTTTAAATATAGATAGAACAACTTATTTGGAAATCACTTCAAATGTAGTCATCCCATAAAGTAAATAATAAATTCTGAAGCCGTGTCAGTTGTTTCTTTTTTTCTATTATTAAGAACGTTGCTTTACAGGTCCAAGACCGTTTTCACGGTTTTAAAGTCCCATCTTCAGGTGTTAATTTTTTTATATGTAAATTCATTATAGAGACACAAGGTTCTAATTGCTTTCATCTGTCATGGGAATAAAATTTCATTAATTAGGCTCAGATATATGGAATCAGTCCAACAGAAGTCATCACTGTCATTCAGAATAAAAACCAAGGACATTAAAATGTGGGACAAATAGTCGCGTAATTTTGATTACTGTATTTTCAATGAAACCAGTAGATCGCCGACGAAGTGAAGGAGTGCAAACCAAACAAAACTGTCCAAAGAATCGCAGAAACCGATAGATGATGGATTTGTATTTTGCTCATCTTTGCATCAAGTATTACGGCAAGGTAAAAAAAAAACTTACGAATATGCGCAACCACCCAAATTCTCTGTTTTGTTACAGCTTCATGAGGACTAAATTCATTTAGGTAATATTCCTTGAATGTGAGACGCGTTTGACAAGACTCAACGTAGATACAGTCCATCTACTGACAACAGTGCCTAGTATCATTGGAGAAAATGATAGTTCGCATTACTATTTCGTTTTGTTACAAAAAGCTCTCACTGAAAGTTGATGAGGGTAAGTTATAAATTCATCATCATTTCTTCTCAATGCATGGCTAAAAGCCAGTTGAGGACAGATGCTAGTAGTAGGATTGCGAATATTGTGGGCAGTCGCTTTCAAGATGCGAAGTGTTTGATACCTTATTGTTTAGTGACGGATGATGCAACTTTCATTTCCAGTAACTCATAAGAAATTGCTTTTGTAGATATGTAACAAAGTAATTGTTTTAGTCTTTTTTTTTTGGGGGGGGGGGGAGGGGTGAAATTGAAATCGTGATGGAAGTTTATATATCTCAGACTTTGACCTTCCGTATGTTGCAAGCACAATATCAGTATTTTTAACTTCTCTAGTCATTTGCTGAAAATAGATCATAATGCAGTAAAGCTTCAAAAAATTTGAACGCTAGTTTCGGCCTCATTGGACGAATTTAATATCTGCATCGTAAATGTGACGACGGAATCTATCAGGAGATAGCGCTGCATATTACCCGAAATGCGCGACTCCCCTCTAGAAGCCCGCATGAGACTAGCGCGATTTCGCGTCGCTTATCGCTACACAGGTCTTCCGAGTACAGCTAAGAACTGGCAACATCGTTGCTGATATTTGGCAACACTGTGACAGTGCAGTTACTTCCTCAAGTGGTACTGAATTGTCTCACTAAGTTCACTTGACATTCCTTTTCTACTTTCATGACTCATGATTTGTAATGCCCACGTGAAATGAGAGACAGAAATATAACTTTTGCACTCAAGCAATGTAGTTATTTGTGTAGGTGACTTTCAGGTTCTTTCGCGATGCGTTAGAGGCTAAGCATTGAATATGTGCGAGACTGAGGCCAATATGTGGCAGTGTGTGGTTGGCTGTGTGGTTCTGCTTCTGTCTTGTGATGCAAACCTGGTGTGAGGCGGCAGTTCTAATCCTGGTTGGAGAAAGTGCGTTTGGGGATGTAATTTAATTTTGTTTTATTTTACTTTATACGCTGCAGATTGCAAGAAGAAACTCTTTAACGGAATCATAAGAAAAACTTTATACAATAAGTCTTTCAGAAAGGTCGACTTCAAATTATGGAAATGGTATTAGATGTCTTCTTTGCTTCACCATACAAACGCCTTCGAAGAAATTCGAGTTCACCTCCATTGATGCGAAATATCTCCTGTAGAAATGAGACATGAAGACACGAACCTTGCAGTGTGCCTGTGTTGCTTTAGAACGTGCTCAGAAACGTATTCACATAATTTAGCTCATACATTTACCGTAAAGAGTGAAACAACGACACTAAAACATTTTAGTGAGTTACATATTGTGTCTTGATGAAAACGTATGAACTGATGACAATAACAAATTACATGAAAGGCTTTTCTGAAAGGAAAAGGATCAACATTTAAACCACAAATAAGTGTTAACCATCGTAGAGTGCCATTGGATTGGACAATGACAATTTTTTGCCTCTCTAATGTATTATATGCTCATCATTCAAAATAGGTGGTCTGCTTCGTTATATCCTGTGTGAAATACGAATCGCAACCTTTTTCGTGGATCACCACTTAGCAACACTACAGCATTTTACGTAGCCAGGACGATGAGCGGCGGCAGGCGCTGTGGGCAGAGGGCGAGGGAGCGCTGTGTAGCGCCGCCACCGCTGCTGCCGGCGAGTGGGCCGCGGAGAGCTCTGCCAAGCGCTGCGGCCAGAGGCAGCAATGTTATTGGGCCGGAATGTTATTACCACTGTACCAAAAAATGAAATACGTTACACATATGCTCCCCTTACACAAGGGGCATGAGCATGAACGAGTTATGCGAATTAAAAAATTTTTGTCAACAGTCGGTTTCGATCGCTAATACTGAACATGCAAGCCGCGCACTTTACCACAAGACCAAGGAGGGAGCTGACCCAGTTATCTTCTAACTGGACACAAGAAGTACTGCATGAACTCCCGCAGTCTGCAGTGTTGCCAGATTGTGCAGATAGCTGGACTTAGAGCGAATCAGCGTGGCCACTTTTATTGTCTCATGTCGCGATCGGCTCGGACTTAGGCTCAGCGGCGGCCGTCCGGCGGCCAGGTTTTTTGTCAAAGAGTGTACATTCGATTGTACATTTCTTCTCAGCAATTACTAATCTAGATCAACATAAGTCTCTTTTGAATGAAAAAACTATACAAAACTAACAGTTGATTAAAATCTTACACTAGAAATAAAATAGTTTTTAATTATAATTCCATTTACAGCGCTTTTAGAAATGTTATAGAGATTGTACTACACTCCGACTTCAATGAATAAATATTTGGTTTACAGGAATCCTACGCCAATTGAAGATCCTGTCATAGAAGGCGGTTGGCCACGCTTCAATGAATCCACTGCTTATTACCTGAACATCGACGTTAACATAACACTCGAGCAGAACAGGAATGCCGAGAGGATGAATTTCGTGCACTCAGTCATTCCACCATATTATTGATACGCGCTGGCCAAATGACAAATTCAACGCCCTGGAAGGTCGCTGGCTAAAAATGAAATTTTAGTTGCGTACGTAAGTGTGTGAGTGATGAATTGTAGAACATCTTGCGATATCCCATTGACTTTTCTTAATTTTATACACATCTGATATTTTATTAAACTTTTCCTACACAGACTTTCTACTTGTTTCGCACTCCAATTCCAAACTTTCTCCATTCCGTTAACGAGCATTGTGTGGAAAATTGATGATCACTGTTATTGTCGGTATTTATCACACTAACTTGAACTACTTTCAAACTTGATTATTAATTTATGAACTTATAGCTGTTCGAAATGCAGAGCATCCACAGTCCTTAATGAAATAATGAAAGTGTTGTATGATAACGGCGGCCTGCTGTTCTTATTTTATTATTATTATTATTATTATGGGGCTTAACTACGGAGACATCAGTCCCTAAACTTACAAACTACTTATGAACTAACTAAGACTAAGGACGGCACAAATAACCATGCCCGAGGGGGGATTCGAACCCCCGACCGTAGTGGCCGTGCTGACCGTGACTGGAGCACCTCAGTCCCCTCGGCCACCGCGGCCGGCGTATGGCAAGCGTCACGCACTGCACGTCAGTCGCATCCTAACTATGTTGCAAGTGAAACGAAAACTTTTTTACAACAATGGCAATGAACGCTTAGGGACTGATGACCCCGTAGTTAAGTCCCATAAGTTCTACAAACATTTGATTGCTTGCCATACCGCACCAGCGGCAGCGGAACTGCGCGATACGACAATGCGCGCCAGAATTGCCCAGTTGGTCATAGTTGCCAGGTACGACCGCACTGAGCAGAACTGCACTGCAGCAGAGCGGCGGGGCCAAATATTCTCTGCGTGAAATGGAGTGGGGCAGCACGCACCGGGCGGCAGAGGGACTGCGCTGTGCAGCACTGCGCGGCAATTTGACCGACTGGGAGGAAAAATTAATTGTATTTGTAAGATTTATGTGATCTTCAGACTGAATATTATAATGAATAATGCAAGAAAAAACAATATTTAAAAAAATTGCCAAAGGGATTGGGAGTACAGTGTATATGAACTTCATATTTTTTCTACGTTGGTGAAAGGTATTTATTTTCAGTCAAACATAACATTCAAGTAAGTATAATTCTTTTATTATTTTTTATTTTATTTAGTGAAAGTGATTCAATACCTTGAAGTAGCCGGCCGCAGTGGCCGAGCGGTCTGAGGCGTGCCAGTCACGGTCTGCACGACCGAGCGAGGTGGCGCAGTGGTAGCACACTGGATTCGCATTCGGGAGGACGGTGGTTCAAATCAACCTCTGGCCATCCAGATTTAGGTTTTCCCGTGATTTCCCTAAATCACTCCAGGCAAATGCTGGGATGGTTCCTTTCAAAGGGCACGATTTCCTTCCCCATCCTTACCCAAAACTGCGAGCGAAAGCTCCGTGTCTAATGACCACGCTGTCGACGGGACGTTAAATCCTAAGCTTCCTTCCTTCCCACGGTCTACACGGCCGCTGCGGTTGGGGGTTCGAATCCCCCCCTCGGGCATCCACGAACTATAGGCTCAGATCAATGGCTTCATGAAATATTTACTTTTGTTAACTAAAAAGCACCGCTAATTTTACTTACGTAACTAAAGTGTTCGCAAACGTTATTACCTAAAAACTTATTAAAAAAAAAAAAAAAAAAAAAAAAAAAAAAAAGCTAATGAACTTCGTAAAAGCTTTTATATATCAAAAATATATAACATCAGGTTGTTGTGGATACGGTACTTTCAAAACGCACAAAAAAAGACGAGATAATATTAAATTCATATTTTATAAAAGCATGTATGGTGTGTGTGTGTGTGTGTGTGTTGTGTGTGTTTTCCATATCTCCTCCTAAATCAAGCTTTCCTTGCTATCAGACAGCAGTCGTTCTGTCGTTAAGAACCACCTGCAACTCATATCTCAGGAGATACGATATTATAAACAAATTCTTGAAAAACTGCCACATTATGCGACAATGTTCCACATCTCCTGAGTCGCTGTTGAGGATAAATACTACCTACGCGTCACAGTGCAGGAGATATATCATATCATTGATATGATAAAAAAATGAACACTATCCATCATGCGATGCATGAATATTTAGACGTCATTTATTGAGAAGGAGAGCACTTAGCGGCTTGCAAAAAACTTTATACACAATTTCAAACAGTTACGTAAGTTTTTCACAAGGACGATATGATGAAAGGAAAGAAGTTTATTGCTTGCTTCTTTTCCGCCTTTCATACAGTAAAACTACGGCATTCGACATGTCGTTATAAATTGTTACTTCTACACTTCCAGCTTTATTCGCAAGATATTTTACAGACGATATATACTCACACATACCACTGAATGTAGAAACGCTTTCTCGAGTTGTGCGCAGGGCGAGTCCATTCCTTTCTTTCTGAGGTGCGGCCGGCTCAGTTGCCTACTGAGCCGTTCGCTTCGTCTGTCAGTCAACTGCGCCACACAACCAGTAGGCAACACGCAACTGGTCACCCTTCCAAAACAAAGGAACGGACTCGCCCAGCGCGCAAGTCGACAAAGCAGGGGCCACGACTTCTTGCACGAACTCTACCTCCACAGTACGACACATAGATCAAAAAATGTTCAAATTTTTGTAAAGTTATGGGACTTAACTGCAGTGGTCATCGGTCTCTAAACTTACAAACTACTTTAACATATCTGAAGAACAACACAAACACCCATGTCCCAGGGAGCACTCGAACCTCCGACGTGGAACGGCAGCGCGCACCGTAGCAGAGTGTCTCAGTGCGCACGGCACGACACAGATCATGAGATATGAAAACATATACGAGGCGCGTCCACAGAGTAAGTTCCGTTTCAATTTATCTCCGCTGCAGCGCTGCGATTGCAGTTCCACACATGCGCTGTAGACGATGTGTATCAAGGAGAAGAACGTGCGCCATTTGGAGATCGCTGTCAGTTACGTACGTTTTGTTGTGCTTGTTTGAAATGGCGTTGATTGAAAATCCCGCCGCCTGAGAAATCAGGTCGGTGATTCGGTTTCTGAATGCGAGGAAAGTGAAACCAAGTGAAATTTATCGGCTAATTTGCGATGTTTACGGATCAAATGCAATGAGTGATTCGATGGTGAGAAGATGTGTCCGACAGTTCAATGGCAGGCGTATAGTGATGTGCAAGATGAAGAACGAAGTGAGCGCCCACCTTTGGTTACAGAAGAACTGGTTCACGCGATTGATGACAAGATCCAGGAAAACCGTAGTTTTACAATTAGTGCTATCGCTATGGACTTCCCCCAAATTTCATGATCACTGATGCATGAAATTGTTACCAAACAATTGAAATTCCGTAAACTTTGCCCACGTTGGGTACCAAAGATTTTCACTGAGCAACACAAAACACAACGGATGGGTAGTGCACTTGAGTTTTTGACCCTTTATGCTGAAAGCGGCGAAGAATTTCTGAGGCGGATAGTCACAGGAGATGAAACTTGGGTTTCTTACGACACCCCTGAGAGTATGTGGCAATCAATGGAATAGAGGCACACTTCATCCCCACCAAAGGTAAAGCCGAAGCAAATCATGACACCTCGGAAAATGTGCACAGTGTTCTGGGACTGGAAAGGCATCCTACTCATTGACTTCTTACCGCGTGGTCAAACAATCAAAGCAGATGCTTATTGCGAGACACTTCGGAAATTGCGCCGTTCAATTCAGAATAAGCACCGGGGACTGCTGTCAAAAGGTGTTGTTTTGCTTCACGACAACGCACGACCACACACTGCAAATTTGACGGAAAACCTCCTACAGGGGTTTGACTGGGACGTGTTAGACCATCCTCCGTACAGCCCTGACCTCGCTCCTAGCGACTTTCATCTGTTCTTACATCTCAAGTCTTTCCTTGGCGGACATCACTTCACCAATGACGACGAGCTGAAAGAAACTGTTTCCAACTGGTTGAAGACACAGGCGGCAGATTTCTATGAAGAAGGTATACAAAACCTGGTGCCACGCTATGACAAATGCCTGCAAAATTTCGGCAGTTATGTGGACAAGTAGTTTCAGAGTTGTAGAATTTTATGCAATAAAAATTTCTTCTGTATCTGTGTACAATTTCATTTTATTACCAAATAGAACTTACTTTCTGGACGCGCCTCGTATAATTTGGTTCATGAAGAACGGCTCCATAACTCGAGAAATTTAGATTTATCACGTCTTTACTACTAACATATTTTCTGAAACATTTTACAGACAGTATGTACATATAAGTGGAACTTACATACATAGTTCAGGGAGAGATAAAGTCAAAAACAATTATATGTATGAAAAATCTGCTCCAATATGCATGGTGTTGTAATTTATTACGTCTTTACTACCAATTTCATTAGCAACACATTACTAAGACAGTTTCAACTTTAGATACCTGAAAAATTATGCTATTGTAGGACACGTCATTCAGAAGATGTGACTTCATAAGCACTGAGATGCATGAAAACGAAACTGAAATGCATAAGGAGGAAGGAAGGAGATGGAATAAGTATACATCTGGGGAATGCTGGGAACTAAAGCTAGTAAGAACGATTCAATATAAATCTAAAAGTATCTTCCTCAATAACTTTAGGGTCACAGCCCTTTTTTATAAAACGTAAAAAAATTGCTCGTAGCCAATCTTTAGGTCATCTGTAAAGTTCCTCTGTGCTGGTATAAAAGTTACCATGTTGAAGAGAATGAAAACGACCGGGGGGGGGGGGGGGGAGGGGGATAAATTAAAAGAGGGAAAATAATTGTAAAATTCCCTAAATTACAATAATCTCCATAGAATAAGATAATTGAAATTGGGTATGTACTTTTAACTTCCAGGACTGTTCTCAGTTTTTGTCTAACATGTTCAAGTTCTTCGTTATAAAGGCAGGTGCACTTAACGGACTTCGGTAGGGAAACTTCAGTCTACAGATGCAATCAAGTGGGCCAGCTGTTGTATGTTATGTTATTGTTTGCAAGTGAAATGAATGCACCAGTATCTCTTGCAGAACAGTGACTGGAGTGTTTTTCTCGTAATACGGCAGTTTTATGTATAACTTTGACAAAGAGGCGTTCGTATTTTATATTAATTCTATGAAATACCTCTTCTATGTGTGATAATGTCGACTCGCAATTGTATGAACAGTGCTGATATATTCTGTTACATTTTTGAAACATTCACAGAGCTGAAGCAAAGAACGCGCATAACAGACTTTGTGAAGGAAGCTTATTAGGCTTACTCTTATTTTGAAGTTAAACTTGGAGACCAGGACAATGTTTGGACGCCAAAGGAAGTTTGTCGTAATTGTGTTCTGTGTTGAAGGTTGCGAAAAGAGAGTAGAAAATCTTGCACACCATTTGCAAATCCTATGTTTTGGGGATAACCGAAAACCACCTTAATAACTGCTACTTCTGTTTAATCAACATTCAGGGATTCAGTAAGAAAAATAAGATACACACTATATGAATGCATAGTTTCGCGACGAGTTATGCTGATAAAATTCTCTCGGGCTTCCAGCCGCGTCAAGTGGTTTGATATCCACGAGCTTTCGGCCGAATCTCGGCCATTGTCAAGTGGTGACTGTCTTATCATTGCTGCCGCCGTCCTTACATACCTATGTAGCGTCCTGTGACGTCACTGGTGCTCAGCCGCATCGCCATATATGGCAATGTTTAGGCCGTCTGCCTGCCACGCCCGCATCGACCGTTCGATAGCCGGGTCCCAAGCTATGCTCAGCTGCAAGCCGCTGACTTCGATGGCCTCTTTTATTACGCTATCCCAGAAATAATTTGTTCTGGTAATGACTGATGTAGCCTCGAACACAATGTGATGTTTGTTTTCTAGAGCGTGCTCCGCAATTGCTGATTTCTCGGGATAACGTAGGCGGAAACATCTTTCATGTTCAACACAGCGCTATTCAATATTGCGCACAGTCTGTCCGATGCAGGACTGTCCACACCCACACGGTATCTTGTACGCACCTGGCGTTCTAAGGCCTAGATCATCTTTTACAGGTCTCATCATCTGTCGCAGTTTTGTAGGAAGTCTGAAGACCGCGTCGATCTCGTGTCTCTTGAGATGTCGGCTTACCTCTTCCGTTACCGAGCCACAAAACGGCACAAATGCAAGCTTCTTTGCTCCTCCTCGACGGTCTCCTGCTTGCTTGTCTTCAGATGGAGGGCTTCTGTTATCTGGCGATTGCTGTATCCATTTTTCTTAAACACTTTCCGTAAGTGGCTCAAATTGTAGAAAAGATTCGATGGGATGAAGTGCGGCTCGGTAGCAAAGTGGTAGAGTGCCGGACTACAAATCCAGAGGTTGTGGGCTCGATCCCCGCCAGGTCCTAGGATTATATCTGTCATTTTCTTCCACTTCTTTCACCTCTGGCAGTCTTGCTGATGTGAAAAACCCACGTTAAACTGTGGCCCCTATAACTGACGGTAAGTCAGTTCGAAGGTCGGAGCAAGGCAACGACATACCACCTCCTAACATGACCATGCCTAGTAAAGTACTGTGGTGTTCAAACCAATCTTCTGATTGTAGACTGCTTTACCCTTGAATCCCTTATTTATCAACTAACTACTATCAGATAATGTACAGCATAAACCACAGACATGTTATACAACAATATTATTAATATTTGTTTGCTAAATGCACCTCTTACTTTATCATTGATATATTTTACACGTGCTAAGTCGGAATGGTTCTATAGACATAAAATACAGATCCTCAATATTATCTAAGAATTGTAGTTTGACTTTTACTCATTAAATACTGTATATGTAGAGGTTGAGTTGCAATTTTTCAGTCTTTCACAGGGCAGTGGAGTGATAAAAACATTACAAATTTGTAGGAACCACGAGGCGTTACCCTACGCTGTTATCGATATTGCCTCACGTAGGCATTTCTTAAATTACTGCATGGTGACTAATTACAGTGATGAAATAATTTACCAATATTTATTCGAAATGCCGAATTTCTCACAGCTTCACTGTATAACGTATGGATCATGGATGTGCAATCAAATGGTGACGTACATCTTCAATTCTTTCATGTGGCATAATATTTTGGGAAAATTAATCACTGAGTAAGAAAGAATTTATTGCACAAAAGCGTTTAATCAGAACAATTTCTGGAGCCCAGCGAAGATCATGCTGCAAACTAGGGATCATCACAGTACCCTCATAATTTACGTGATTTGTTATTAATTCTTCAACCCGATTCAAAAGTAGTAGTAGTAGTAGTAGTAGTAGTAGTAGTGTGCATAACTACAACACTACGATAAAGGATAGGCCTAATCTTAACTATTCGAGGTTAAATCTAACTTTGGGCTAAAAAGTGATGAATTATGCTGCTACAGAGTCCTTTTGTCTCTAACCAAAGAGCATCTGGAGTTTGACAGATAGCCATTTACCATTTAAAAAGATTATTAACATAATTTTAGTGGCAACTTCTACACATTAGATGAATATTAAGATATAAATTTGTAATTTTACAGGAATAATATATAGAGTTTTAAAAAATGCATGTCTACTAATATCATGTAAAGCTATCAAGTTTGATTCCATGTACAATAACCGTGCCCAACGACTGTTGCTATCTCTGGATGATGAACAGCAATCAGTCGCAAATATTTCTTTATTGCAGCAATGAAGCAATATTTGATTGCTGTTCACCATCCACATTAAGAACACCGTTCATTAAACGGACACTTCATTACAAATGGCATATCGTTGATCTACGAAACAAGTATCAATCTATCCTGATCTCGAGAATATGAAACTACAGCTCCAGGACCGATTCAGCCCAACACTCCGGCAAATGCAATGCTTTTACTTGCATGTTTCCATTAATTTTTGTGAAAATTGATTCCTTGAAATAACTAAGGCGCTATGAGCTATTTTGCAGCTATTATTATTCACAGGGCAGCAACTAGGGGGTAGGGGGAGAAGAGACCACTTGTTTGGGCTGCAGAATTTAAGGGACAGCAAATTTTTATTTTTAGGTAACGCCGGTATTACACGGTCAAATTATTGATCAAATCATTGAGATAAAAACACCATCAAAAGTTCGTTTTATTTTTATGTAAATTTTTGACGTGACGCTAAAAAGGGATATTAAACTGTCGTCATATTTTTGATAATATTTCAAGATGGCTGACAGTAAACACATATTATCATGTACTGTCATTGCTACTACGAAAACTGCATTTTGAAGAAAAAAAGAGTGGCTTACTTGGAGGAAACAGAGGAAATCATTTCGTGTTGCAGGTATTGCAGGCGGAGAGCGCCAAGTCATACATAAATTACTGGAGAATGGATGATAACAACGTATCAGTATTTACTCAGTGAAGTGGCTCCATATATCAAAAATCAGTATAAGCACGTCTGAAGACTACAGTATATCGGCAAAGTGACGCAGCAGTTTCTTGCTGCTGGGATTAAATTTTACTTACGACGCGGCAGCGTAACGTGCTCATGTTGGCAATGAAATGTTTGCTATACGAGAAGCATTGACTTAGGCCTACTGGCCGAACAAGAGCGCATACAAGTACCTGTCAACAGAGCAGGAACAGCGTCGATTATTATTAGATTGAGAAGATTTGAGAGCTTATAAAAATCTGCTTCATATTTTCTATTAATTTTTTGGTTGATGTAACGCACGAGGCCATTAATCTTCTTCTTACACTCAGGCCGAATTTCTCTATTTACCTCCGCCATTCTCTTGTAACTTTCGAGTCTGCTACGTCTGTCCTTATTCAGGGTGTCTGGGATTATACAGTGCTTCATCCGCTGCAGAAAGTCCGATTAATTTTGTCGAAGACGACACACACCAAATAAACTTCGACATCATGTTTTCAAACAAGAACGTTTGTTTACAAATAAGCGCGGTCCAAAAGCTACAGCGATGTTAGCGGTTACACGTCGCATTGCACTGAACAGTAGACAAACAACTTTTATGATCATATCTACTACGAGGCACTATATATGATCATAGTTTTTTGACGAAAGCAGAGATATATCAAAGTTGCCTATTACCACTATAAAATGTTTAAGATGTAAATTTTTGACATAGACATATGACTGTGTAATACCGGCGTAAAGTACAAATTATTTCTTTCTGCCATATTTTAACTAAAGTACCGTAATTGTCATAGAACTATACATGTAGAGTAATTGCAATCAAAATATGGTATCATCCAATAAAACTGAAGTTTCTGAAAGCTGACAGGAGAATAGTTCCATAGGCCTACCCAAGGAGGTCATTTTGGGCCTACCGGTACTTGATGTGAGCACCTCCTTCCCCCTCCCGACATCATTTATTGTTGCGGCATGTGGCTTGCCATTGTTTTCCGTTGTATTTATCTCCTCTGCTCTGCTTTTGTGTATTTAAATTTGTTTAATAATGTATAACAATGGATGCTCGCAAATGAAATAGTGGAGTGGCGTAGGTCTATGGGAAAATAGCAAAAAATAAGAAGACATTAAGTGAGGAGTTGTCTTTGTATTTGTTTGATTTTTTTCATAACTTTCATCCTAAGGACGTTACAGTGAAACGATATATTTTTCACAAAGTCTGCTGCCAGTAATGAACACAAAACATCAGGTAAGATTACATTATATAGACCTAAATAGTACGATTCATAATGGACATGGTACCGGTACATTGAAACCGTACTGTACCGTACACTAACAATATCATCATTTCATCTATTTCCCGTCTTTCCTTACTACCTAAAAATTCTGGGGATTGTATTTCGCTTGAGGAACAAAATGAAAGCCAGTTGGTTATTTGCCATACGCATTTTGATTGTTGTATCTGTGAAACATGTTCAGTGTCGATTTTTGATGTTGCTAATCTACGTGTGTCGTCATGGAGTTGTAAAAATTTAGTCAGCTCCCACCCCGTCCCCCCAACATCATTACACATCACTCCAGTGGCGCAGCCATGGGGTAAGATCGGGGGGGTGGGGTTGAGGAGTGCTAATAGGGCTGAAGCCAACCCCCACCCATGGCACCTCTCAAATTTTTTTTTTTTTTTTTAATTTTATTATTTTTTATTGATTTTATTTTTTTTAAACATGCCGGCACTGAAAATTTGTATAATACATTACAAAGTAACTATAATTTGCCAAGCACAAGTGAACGTGAGCATGGGTTGCCAATGTGATGACGTCACTGAGATCGTGTGCTCCTGTTACTGTGAGCGGTTTTAATGCCGCCGCCACCAGCGTTGATGCTGCCGTTATTTTTACTGCTATGCTGAAGTTAAGAGCCGGTTGTTCATATGCGGCGACCTGCTGCTTTGCAGGTCAGCGGCGCCACCGAGTGGAATCTTACCAAGGCCGCCAAAAACTGCAAACAACAATATCTTGCTTTAGTTCAATTTTTACACATAGTCTCATGTTAATTAAACAGCTATAGCATCGGCGAGCTTCTTACATTTCTGATAGCGAATTATAAGAACCCTTTACCATTAATAAATTCAGTAGGCTTTATTTTTAACAAAGGAGCCCCCCCCCAATTCCAGAACCAAATCCAATATGCACCACTGCTTCACTCTTACTTGTTACTGTCGAAAAACGCCAAAAATCGGCTATTTGCAACGTGTAGACCAACGAAATACAACTCCAGAGTGACAAATGCGGATTAGCTACATCGTTAATTGCCACTGAAGTTCCGGCACAAAATAAAAGAAGCAAAACGAGTATATACAATACAGAATGGCAACTCGGCATTTATTTATTTATATTAATATAATCGCATTTTATATTTCTTGAGAATGACGTTTCTAATACGTTTTATCTTTTGATATGATTTTCTCTTTACGAGTTAGAGAGATCAAAATAGATTTAAGTAAAGATTGCTTTTAACATTGGCGTTGCAGCTGGTAGTGACGCCAGCTCCACCATCCTATTCACCTAGTGTTCCATAATGTGTCCTGTCCTGTGCTGCTTCCATCCAACTTTGGTTTACGCTCCCCCCTGCCCATTACCAATCCCTTCAGATCCTTGAACACCACGCCCTCTGCCTCACTTACCGCATCCGCCTCCCGTCCCCCAAGCGGATCCTGTACAACCTTATTCCTTTCCCACACCTGTTCAAATTCCTAAACACCTCCACCTCCGATATGTCACCCGAAAACTGGATTCCCAGCACCCGCTTGTCTCCCACCTATTGTTGAATCCCGGGCCTATGCCACGCCGTTATCTTGTTATCTTTCTCTCCCTTTACCTTCATAATCTCCACATCCTCTCTGAGTAACTTTTGTTACCTCCCCACACCAGATGACACTCTCCGTTTCGACATCTACTTATCCTATTAACCTTAGTCCATACCTGTATTTGTACGCCCCTCTCCTCCCCCCATTCCCCCCCCCCCCCCCACATACACACTTGACTTCCTCCCCAATCCCCCCCACCCTCCTCAACCTCATGTCTCTTCCCTCCATGCCTCCCCTCCTTTCCTCATCCCCTGTGGAGTACCTGTGCCCTACAATTTTGCGCCATTAGTGTTGTGCTAGTGTCTGTGTTTAGTGTTGCAAGTATCTTTTAAAACGTAAGTGACTGCGAAATAGGCAGAATATTCATGTTTCTGGGTGTTTTTAAGCAGTGCCTATGTTGTTGTCCTATATGCTCCACCATTGTGTTTTAACCACCTTGGATTTTAAACTTATACATATATGTGATTTTAACCATCATGGATATTATAGTTCTGAATATGTATTTTAAGCTTCTTTGTTGTATGTATCAGTCTCCATTTTTAATCTCCTATAAATTTGTTAATTTTACAATTTTATCACTGTTCAATTAATTATACCTAATTGGCAAAGTTTGTAAAATTGATCAGCTGAAAAGCAGCACTGAAGCTGCTGCCAGCCTGCCATCACACACACACACACACACACACACACACACACACACAAATACAGATCAGGTCTTCGTGGCAAACGAGTCTGCTCCAGTCCCGAATCCCTGAACCAGTACAACAATAACTTAATAACAGCTTTCACATCCCGTGGCTATCCTCCTGATCTGGTACAGAAGCAAATTTTCAGAGCCACTTCCTCATCCCCCCAAATTCAGAACCTCCCACAGAAGAACCCCAGAAGTGCCCCTCTTGTCACCAGATAGTTTCCGGGACTGGAGCGGACTCTGAATGTGGCTCTCCAGCAAGGATATGACTTCCTTAAATCCGTCCTTTATGACATCCTTTCTACTCCACCGAGAGTGTCTTTCCGCTGCCCACCTCACCTCCGTAACCTCCTAGTCCACCCCTATGAAATCCCCAAACCACCTTCCCTACCTTCTGGCTCCTACACTTGTAACCGCCCCCATTGTAAAACCTGCCCTATGCACCCTTCCACCACCACTTACTCCAGTCCCGTAACCCGGAAGGTGTACAAGATCACAGGCAGAGCCACTTGCGATAGTACCCACGTGATCTACCAACTGACATGCCTGCACTGTGAAGCGTTCTATGTGGGAATGACCAGCAACAAACTGTCCATTCGCATGAATGGACACAGGCAGACATTGTTTGTTGGTAACGAGGATCACCCTGTGGCTAAACACGCCTTGGTGCATGGCCAGCACATCTTGGCACAGTGCTACACCGTCCAGGTTATCTGGATACTTCCCACTGACACCAATCTTTCAGAACTCCGGAGATGGGAACTAGCCCTTCAATATATTCTCTCTTCCCGTTGCCCACCTGGTCTCAACCTCAGCTAAATTCGAATTTCCACCCACCATCTTAACATCTTTGCATCAGTTCTCTGTGCCAAGATGTGCTGGCCGTGCACCAAGGCGTGTTTAGCAACAGGGTGATCCTCATTACCAACAAACACTGTCTGCCTGTGACCATTCATGCGAATGGACAGTTTGTTGGCTTTTCATAACAATTTTCGGCATTTCCAGCAACTTCGCGATTACTTCCATTCCGTTTTTCGATATTTCCGTCTGTTCTTCCGACATTTCCGATCTTTTTTCTACACGTTTACATTTCTTAACAATTTTCGACATTTCGTAGCAACTTCGCGATTATTTCCATTCCCGTTTTTCGATATTTCCGTCTGTTCTTCCGACATTTCCGATCTTTTTTTCTACACGTTTTCATTTCATAACAATTTTCGGCATTTCATAGCAACTTTGCGATTATTTCAATTCCCGTTTTTCTATATTTCTGTCTGTTTTTCCGACATTTCCGATCTTTTTTCTACGCGTTTTCACTTCTATTCATTCGTTAGATTATTTTTACCCTTCAACCTTATTCTACCAACAGTTTTTCCCATACTATTCATGTCACCCTACATTGACCCCATAAAATTTTATCTATTTTATCTACATTCCCTCCGCCATCATGCCTTTGCCCTAGCCAGACTAAGGTCACATATTTTATTCATTCAGGCTTGTTTAACATTTGGCATCACCCCCAAGGGCCTCACACTGAAAGTTCCCATCTCTGGCTGTAACCCATCCTTTCATCCCGCCCTATACCAATTTCAAACTGAACAATCCATATCCCTCACCCGTCTAATCCTTAACCTATACATCAACTCCGCCAATGAGCACACCTGTCAACTCCTATCCCTAATCAAAATCCTCAACCTTTCCTCTCCTACATCTACACCTGCAGTTCAGAATATCCTCCTTCAGGCCAACCACAAATTAGAACAGCATGCCACCCAGCACCTCAAAAAACTATCCAATCTCCTGGTCACCCACCTCCGGAAAGGCAACACTCTCTCCGTCAATAACCTCTCCAGTAAACCTCAACCTCCTCTGATTGCACACAAACCCAGTCTCTCCCATCTACTCAATCTCCCACTCCCAACTCCTCTCCCTCCCAAACCTCAAAATTCCAATCCACACAATCCGGAACCACAACATCCCAATTCAGTGGTCAACCTCTCCTCCAAACCTCTCTCCCAATCTGAAACCTCTGTCCTATCCAAAGGGCTGACCTTTAGCCCTACTCCCAAATTCAACCAAACAACCCTTGTGAAAGATTTACTATCCTATACTCGCAGTCTTTGCTGGAGATATCACTTTGCCACGAGGAAACATAATCCTCTTCCTAATGATCCAGCTCCCCAATGCATCATTCAAATCGAACCCTGCCTAGAACAGTTCCGTCCTCCGTCACAGCGAGACCCACCTGCTCTTCCTCAAAATCACCCTCTTCAAACCTTCCAGGAATTCCTTACTTCCAACCTTGCCTCCCAGTCCTTCCTGAGAAACCTTAATCCTACTCCCAACATTACTGCAGCTGAATCCCGAGCCATCCGTGATCTGAAGGCTGACCATTCCATCGTCATTCTCCCTGCCGACAAGGGCTCCACGACAGTGGTACTTGATCGGCGGGAGTATGTGGCAGAGGGAGTGCGTCAGCTTTCAGATAATACCACATATAAAGTTTTTCAAGGCAATCCCATTCCTGATGTCCAGGCAGAGCTTCAAGGAATCCTTAAAACCTTAGGCCCCCTACAAAACCTTTCACCTGACTCCATTAACCTCATGACTCCACCGACACCCCGCACCCCCACCTTCTACCTACTTCCGAAGATTCACAAACCCAATCATCCCGGCCGCCCCATTGTGGCCAGTTACCAAGCCCCAACAGAACGAATCTCTGCCTACATAGACCAACACCTTCAACCCATCATGTGCAGTCTCCCATCCTTCATCAAAGACACCAACTACTTCCTCGACCGCCTGAAATCCTTACCCAGCCTGTTACCTCCTGAAACCATCCTTGTAACCATCGATGCCACTTCCTTATACACTAATATCCCACATGCCCAGGGCCTCGCTGCGATGGAATATTTCCATTCACGCCGACCACCCACTTCCTTACCTAAAACCTCTTTCCTTAATACCCTAGCCAGCTTCATCCTAACCCACAACTTCTTCACTTTTGAGGGCCAGACATACCAACAACTAAAGGGAACAGCCATGGGGACCAGGATGGCCCCCTCGTATGTGAACTTATTTATGGGACGCTTAGAGGAAGCCTTCCTGGACACCCAAGCCTGTCAACCCAAAGTTTGGTATAGATTCATTGACGACATCTTCATGATCTGGACTCACAGTGAAGAAGAACTCCAGAATTTCCTCTCCAACCTCAACTCCTTTGGTGCCATCAAATTCACCTGGTCCTATTCCAAATCCCATGCCACTTTCCTCGATGTTGACCTCCATCTATCCAACGGCCAACTACACACATCCGCCCACATCAAACCTACCAATAAACAACAGTACCTGCATTATGACAGCTGCCATCCTTTCCACATCAAACGTTCCTTCCCTACAGCTTAGGTCTTCGTGGCAAACGAGTCTGCTCCAGTCCTGAATCCCTGAACCAATACACCAATAACCTGATAACAGCCTTCGCATCCCGCAGCTATCCTCCTGATCTGGTACAGAAGCAAATTGCCAGAGCCACTTCCTCATCCCCTCAAATTCAGAACCTTCAACGGAACCCCAGAAGTGCCCCTCTTGTCCCGGATACTTTCCGGGACTGGAGCGGACTCTGAATGTGGCTCTCCAGCAAGGATACGACTTCCTAAAATCCTGCCCCGAAATGAGATCCATCCTTCACGACATCCTCCCCACTCCTCCGAGAGTGTCTTTCCGCCGCCCACCTAACCTCCATAACCTCCTAGTCCATCCCTATGAAATCCCCAAACCACCTTCCCTACCTTCTGGCTCCTACCCTTGTAACCGCCCCCGTTGTAAAACCTGCCCTATGCACCCTTCCACCACCACTTACTCCAGTCCCGTAACCCGGAGGGTGTACACAATCAAGGGCAGAGCCACTTGTGACAGCACCCACGTGATTTACCAACTGACATGCCTGCACTGTGAAGCGTTCTATGTGGGAATGACCAGCAACAAAATGTCCCTTCGCATGAATGGTCACAGGCAGACAGTGTTTGTTGGTAATGAGGATCACCCTGTGGCTAAACACGCC
Source organism: Locusta migratoria (assembly GCA_026315105.1). Lineage (NCBI taxonomy): Eukaryota > Metazoa > Arthropoda > Insecta > Orthoptera > Acrididae > Locusta > Locusta migratoria. The sequence continues at coordinate 809,074,595 of CM048744.1, read as the reverse complement.
TTGGTGCATGGCCAGCACATCTTGGCACAGTGCTACACCGTCCAGGTTATCTGGATACTTCCCACTGACACCAATCTTTCAGAACTCCGGAGATGGGAACTAGCCCTTCAATATATTCTCTCTTCCCGTTGCCCACCTGGTCTCAACCTCGGCTAAATTCGAATTTCCACCCACCATCTTAACATCTTTGCATCAGTTCTCTGGACAGAGCCTCTGCCTCAAGTGGCATCTCTGTCTAACTTCTAACTTCTTTGCTTTCTACAGTTCTACAGTGTGTCTGCCTAAGTGTACTTGCGTCTGTGTAAATGTGTGGGTGTGTGTGTTTTTGTTTACCCTCTTTTTTCCCCCCCAAGGTAAGTCTTTCCTGTCCCGGGATTGGAATGACTCCTTATCCACTCCCTTGAAACCCTCATCATTTCCTTTTCCCTCTCCTTCCCTTCTGCCTGACGAAGCAGCTAGGCTTCGAAAGCTTGTATGTGTGTTTGTGTGTGTTTTTATTTGTTTCTATCGACGAGCCGGTCCTTTTGGTAAGTCATCTGTTTTCTATTTTTATTTTTGTTTATATATATATATATATATATATATATATATATATATATATATATATATATATATATATATATATATATTAAAAAAATACAAATACTTTTGTAAAAAAACTTTTATTTTCTGATTCTACCCACTTTTACCTATTTTTCTACATAGTTGCCATGTTTATTTAAGCACTTGTCTACCGTACAACTAAGTTTTTAATTCCCTTTTCAAAGAATTTGGCCGCCTGCTCCAACAGCCAAGAGTTCACGGCCGCTTTCACTTAATCGTCGTCATTGAAGCACTGCCCGCCAAGATGGTGTTTCAGGTACTGGAAAAGGTGAAAATTGCTAGGACCAAGGTTGGGGCTGTATGGTGCATGGTCCAAAACTTCCCAGCCAAAAGAATCAATCAAATCCCGAGTCTTTTGAGAGGTGTGAGGCCTAGCCTTATTGTGCAGGAGCAAAACTCCTTTTATCAGCATGCCTCGCCTTTTGTTTTGAATTGCTCTGCGGAGCTTCTTTAGAGTTGCACAGTAGGCATCTGATTTGATTGTCGTTCCTCGTGGCATAAACTCCACTAGCAAAACACCGTGCCGGTCCCAGAACACAGTTGCCATAATATTGTGCTTTGACAGCATCTGTTTGGCTTTGACCTTGATGGGTGAGGTTGTGTGTCTCCATTCCATCAATTGTCGCTTGCTTTCGGGAGTGATATGGGATACCCATCTTTCATCTCCAGTGACAATTTGACTCAACATGTCATCCCCTTCTTCCTCATAATGAATCAAAAAGTCTAGTGAAGTGGCAAATCTCTTCCCTTTGTGGTCCTCTGTGAGGAGTCTGGGTGCCTACCTAGAGCACAGTTTCTTAAAGTTTAGGTTTTCAGACACAATTTTGTACAAAATTGATCTTGAAACTTGTGGAAATACCAAAGAAAGAGTGGAAATTGTGAATCTTCTATCCTCACAAATCTTTGTTTCGACTGCAGCCACCAAATCATCAGTGATCACAGAGGGCCGGCCTGAGCGTTCTTCGTCATGGATGTTTTGATGGACATTTTTAAACTCTCTAACCCATTGATGCACTTTACCTTCACTCATTGCATTCAAGCCATAAACTTCTGTTAAGTGACGATGAATTTCTGCAGTTGACAGGCTTCTCGTGGTCAAAAAACGTATCACTGATCGTATCTCACATGCGGCGGGCGATTAAATAACCATAAACATTATAAAGTTGCACAGCGATGCATACACGTCAGCTACAGAGCTGCAACTGGCATCAGTGTGAACGGGAAGGATGCGGGCAAGTGGCGTGGTGGTTTGTTGCGGCGTCTGCACGAACTACGGGTCTACACGTGCGAGCGGCCCTTACTTAAAAGATAACCCACATAGTAATATCTACTTTAATATTATGAGAAAAGAATTTAACTAGTTTTAACAGAAATAATGCCACAAGTCTTCTGATGGAACACATAGTGCAGTGGTTAGGATCACAGACTGCCACGGGCAGAAAAAAATTATTTGTTTGTATTTACTATTTCTAGAATGTTCTAATTGTTTCTTATATTTGATGTACTTGTATGTTCCAAATTCTTTCTATGCATAAATAGTGGAGCACTCCAAGCAGGAGGCAGTCTGTACCGAGTGTACACTTGTGTAAGCAATAAACATGTTCTAAGTGTAAAGTGTGATGCTCTGTTAATGATCAACTTCCAAAGTCTGGACCACTTGCAGTTTGCATCGTGACACTTTTTGGTGGAGGCACCAGGTATCCAGCAATACATCTGCATCATTATGGCTCCAATTAGGCAGCATAAGAGCTGTCACCTACACCGATAAGAACCAGAATACAAAGGATATGTCATGGAGGAGTAGCCGAGTGTATTGAGGCGCTATGCTCTGATGCGTGAGGTCGTTTACCGCCGGGGGGTCGAAACCCCCCCTTGGGCATGGATGTTTGTGTTGAAGTTTAGGGACTGATGACCCTGCAGTAAAGTCCCTTAAGCTTAAACATTTGAACATTTGAACAGAGGGTATACTAATTACCTCCGTCTGAAGTCCATGTCATCAAAAGACCCATGGATACGAAAACAGTGATTAGCCAGTTGCACATCAGACACCTGTCGGTGTTCTCTGGAAATGCTAGACAGGACCCTAACAAGTGGCTAAATGATTCCAACGAGTGAATAAGTATAATAGGTGGGACCACATTATGTGCTTGGCAAACATATATTTCTACCTGGATGGTACGGCCCAGCAGTGGTTTGAAAATAATGAGGACAAGCTCGATAGCTGGGAAAAATTCCAGACAGAACTAAAGATGTTTGAAGATCACCAGCAACAAGTCTGTTTATCAGAAGAGCAATTGAAGAACAAGACCCAATGACGTGGTGAGTCAGTGCAGTCATATATACAGAATGTTTTCGCCCTATGTCACATAGTTAACCTGGATATGACTGAAGCTCTTCTGTTAAAAGACGTTTCAACGATACAAAAGTTTATCCAATCGTGTCAGAAAATTGAAGAGATGCAACAGAGGAGACTTGATTAAATAACTATTACAGACTCCAAAATGTAGTCCCTATGACCATTGTGGTAGATGAGCATGATTTTGCTTCTCTCATACAACAAATTGTGAGAGAAGAATTACAAGAGTTTATGGCAGTAGGGAATGTTGGACCAAGCGAGCACCTGATTATGGCCATGGATGTCAGTCCTGAACATTATGAAGGAGTTGACGCTGCTGATGAAGAGGTATTTCAAACATTAGCACCTGTCAACCCTGCCAGTCACACCCGATGTGAAGAATGACCTCACCCTACTGTGAATTACATCACAGCCGCCAAACAGCAGTCTAGGAACCGACCAACATAGCCACAACCAAATCCTCTAGCAACTATAATGCCTTGCAGTAAGACAGATATTTGGAGGACAGAAGATAACATACCATTGTGTTTTTCCTGGACATGTCTTACAATACTGTAGGAAGAGAATTATTATTATTCTGCAAGGCACCAACCATTGAAGCAGTCATTTCAAATGCAGTCAACTGCAGATGATTACTGTTGACATATGGGGTGAAGCCCGTCGCCATATCCTGGATGTGATCACTCTTCAACACACCATTTGACATCACCTTATAGAGATACCAGATGCTCAACTGTTCGTTGACTGATTATAAAATTACTAAGCTGTGTGCCTTTTTACTGAAATAGATACTGGCAAAACTGTAAAGGTAAATAAGGGACTATTGAGTGTATGGATTTTATGTGAGGTTGGAGCCCCAATAAGAACCACATGTACTTCATACAACACTTTATTGCTATTCAAAAAAAAAAAAAAAAAAAAAAAAAAAAAAGCTACACCATAACTGATACAAAACTTGGATGGCAGGCCATGGTAGGCTGAAGCCCCAAAGGTGCCAACTCTAAAGGTATGTCACATATTGTCCTATCGATTTGCTGGTGGAGCGGTCACAACAATTGATTACAAAATCAATAAGCTGTGTATACTCATTGGTGTAACTTAGATAATTATCCTTGGAGAGATATAACTGATATGGATTCAAACTGTGTATGCTTACAGTTGTTAGCAGGTGAGTTTAAGGTGGTTCACTCCCATCATAAATGATGTGTATGTAGTCTAGCATAATAAAACCACCATAATACAGTTGGTCTTCTTCTTACATGTTTGACTCAAACAGTTATACTTCTCAAACTACTTGAAAGAGCATTTTTGTCCATTTACACTTGAGAAGCATATTTATTCATATTTAACTTTAAATAACTGAACAATAAGGTTTTTACAATCACATTTCTAGCTCACTATTGAGCAACCTTTTACATGAATCTATTGAAAGTACAATAAATTACTCCTGGAATAAACAGAATGTCATTTGTTTAATACATGTGATATACATGTTCCATAGTCCCATCCATAGCTTCTGGCATTCCATGCTGCTGCAGACCAATTAAATAGAGACTCTGACCACTTTTCTGCACTTCATACCACCGGAAACTGTAACACACACATTCTGATGGCAGTAACAATTCAAGTGTGGTCAAAAATTGTCCAAAAAATGATAGAATTGGAGATGTTGGATTATCTCAAGACGATTTAGGCCTATGTACTGGTTTGTTCCACTACATATAACCCTCCCCTCAACCTTGAGATATCCACAAATCTCATAATGCCTACAATCAACATTATCTTTCGCAAAGGTAAAATAATCATTACAGCAAAGGAAGAACATATGAGTTTAACCATTCCATACCTCGGTAGGGTAACTGCAATAACTTAACTTTGCTTATGAAGGTATCTCAAAATTATGATGGTGTCTACTTTTCAAATTATAACTCACGAGGTTATAACATCTCCTCAAATTAGGGGAAAGGGAGCGGTGTAATTGAAATTCCAAAAACAAATTCATATGAGGCACCTTCCATTTACTACAAAGGATCAAATCAAAATGTGTGACAACATTCCCTGGATTGCCCAACGCCTACGGCTCAAGGTTTCAGAAGGGAAAATAATAAAGGTAAGATAATATTTGTCTTCGGTTAGACACACAGAGAAAAAAAAATTAATACCAAGCTCTCAGCTTGTCTACCCAAAGGTGTCAGATATACCCTTTTTGACCAAACACCCCTCCTAAATGTTAGGTTCTATTTATAGACACCTAACCAGGATGTAACAGACTCACTTTTGGTTCTGTTACTCCCAACAACACCACACACTTCCATTTCTTCTGTTCCACCAAATCAAACCAGTTTACTTCTCTCCCTCCCATCCATTTAGCCTTTGAATTGGACCAGGTCTGTTTTGTCACACACTCCCACTCTCTTTTATTTATTGAAATGCAATTGTTAACTATCAGTATTGGTATATTGTGCACTCATGAACCACCTACTCATCTTTAACATGCTCCTCCTATTACCCCCCCCCCCTCCTTCTTGAAACAAGTGTCTGAGATCTAAATCGTCATCTTATATTTCAATGGGACATAAAAACCAGGTTGTATGTGTATACAAAACCAATGTAGCCCTACCTATGATTCCAAGTGTAACAGTGTTCCAGAAACATAGGACAAATTACATAAAAAATAAATAAAAATAAAAAAAACAGAAGAAGAAATAACCTACCTACCAAAAGAAATCTAATCTAAATTCAGTGTTAAAGTTGTCAAAGTTTAGATAAATATGTTCATAGAAGAATGCATGTGAGTGAGTGTATGTGTTGAAGTGTGTATATGTGTATAGTGCATGAACTAGACCTCAGGGTATTGCCTGACCAGTAATCAACTGGGGTTGTAGTCAGACAAAATGGAGAGAGAAAAAAATTCTGACATGGAAAATAAGGAGGGTTTCAGCAGTAGGAACTATTGAAATATGGAAAGGGGACTGAAAGAGTAGTAAGAAAAGAAAAAGAAAGATCTGGGAGTTGGAGCCATAAAAAGACAGAAGATAGCCCAAAAGACAGAAAACCCATACCTTCCCCCTACCCTGGGAAACCCCTGATCTATCTAGCATGACACCTAACACACTGGAGAGCAATACAATGGCACATAGTATGTTCACAGCCCCACTACAGAATGGATGTGAATGGATGTGAAAAGCCGCTTTCAAGATACCCCGAAGGAAGGCTCCAACTGCCACTATTTCAATGCCTTGGCAAGTGTCTAGTGTCACATGTTCATGCAGTGTGAGTGTATGTATAAATATTTGTAAAGAGTAACTGTGTGACATTGTAAACAGTGTAAACTAAACCTAAAAAACCAATTCAAATACAAAATTTATAAAACTTTCCCCATTTAATCTAAACAAAAGTAGAAAAAGGTTTATAAAAGCCCCTACAAAACTCACTGACTAAAAAAATAAAAAAGGTAAGCAGCCGGTCTAGTAACTGCTACACCCATACTGTCAGTTGGAATTGTTTATGACATTCAACAACACAGCCATGACTTTCACTTTTGGAAAGCCATTGGTATCAATTCATATAAACACATACATACATAAATCAATTTTGTCACCATTTGGATAAACATTGTACCAAGTTCCATGTCGAGTAATTAATAGTATGTATTGACCAAATACTCATCCAAGGTCTCGGTCATGAATGAGTTGAGACTGATTCACTCAAAACAAACCATTCACCATTACTTAGACTTTATAACTGCTTACTATACTCCACCTTGCCGAGAACCATAATAGGAAATTATAAAATTATATTTATTCAGCAATCTTATGATTGTCATCATGAATAATAAATAAATTAATGAGTGTCATGATAAGGGAAATCCAATTCTGTAATTTGAATTTCTATTTACAATAATTCAGATGTGACTAGAGACATCTGTCATCTGTAATATATATGTGATCAATCATTGTAATCAGTAATTTGACTTATTGGCTGTCAAGAACATCAGAGATTACATGATATCAAATGTAAGTTGTAATTACATGTAATTTCTGCATCTCTGACTTACCGGTGTCTTACAAAAACTTGTCTCAATTGGTGTGAAGAATGAGAATGGACATAAAGAGAAATAGCTGGGTGTTGTTGAAAAAAATTTAGGTGAAGCAAACAACACATAGAACTCGGGATGCAGCAATCATTAATTGTTTAGCTAATGAGGTGTTAACTCCCTGGGGGTTTGATATATGGGCGAATGCTGTTAACGTTTTATAAACCTTTATCTATACCAGTGTTCGGATCTTGGACACAAACAGCTTTTATGTGAGGAATCCTGTTAATCCTAAATGGGCCCCACTATTTGTCAAAAAAATTCAACTTGATAATTAGGTTCTTTAGATTTCTGGTTTAATTTATCTAACCGTGATTGGCAGATTCCTCTAAATTAGCTTTCACTTGATCTTGAATTGTATCAATTTTGTTTGTAACAAGGCGGCAAAGCGAATTGTCTTAACAAAGGTTCTCCAATAAACTTACAGTTTACTATTTATAAAGGAGACAATCCAGTAGACATATGGGGTAGTTCATTTAAAATTATTTGGAAATTAGGAAACCACTTTGCCTATGAAGAATTTTTTTCTGAACAATGTGTGTGGCAAAGTCTTTCTAGTTCCCTCATCACTCCCTCTGCCGGATTTGACTGAGGATTGCACTTAGATATTGTAACATGTTTAATCTTGAGGGAGTATGGGTGTTTCCTGGTAGTGAAACCCAAAAATGAAAGTCCAATATTACTTTATTGGCATACTCAAAGTTTACATTACTAGGTCTAGAGGCCAACTGCTGGGAAGCGGCAGTTGCAGCAAAGAGCCTCAATCCAAGATAGTACAATTTTTGGCTCAATCACCATCGATCATCGCCACATAGCCCCCCTCTGCAGTACGGAGTATGTATCAGCTCGAAGGGAGGTGGGGGGGGGGGGGGTGGCAAGTGTCCAAGAAGGTTACAGTGTCGGCAGGGAGACGGACTGATGGTGACTGGGGAAGCGAACCCTGGAGTGCTGACATCAAAGTTGGCCAGCACCGGTGGCGGACGAAGATGGCAGTGCAAGCGCGAGGCGACGGCAGTGGGTCGGCAGGCATGCGAAGGATAATCTTGCTGGAGGGGCGCACAAACACACTGTTTCACACTGCCTCCCTCAACGCAACAAGTATGACCGCCACACCGTCTTGTACAACCAATGACAACCTACAAATAAATGCAGAGTTCATGTGTGTCGCACAATGGAGTGGTCATAGGCTGGCATTGAGACATGGGGAAACCATGAAAGGGAGAACTGGATGAACTGTCTGGTGGTGAACACGGAGTGGAAAGAGTCATAGGCGAATGTTTGGTGGCTCAACTATTAGAACACAGTGGAATGAAATCTCTGAAGGAGTGAGAGCTCGACGAAGAGCCTGAATGTTGCCAAGCAGAGCCCGAAGGTGAGGCAAGCTGAGGGGTGTCAGAAGTCGATGTGCCAGCGCCGGAAGAAGAAGGGTTGCTGGAAGCAAATGACACTGAGGTAGGCCTAGATGAAACAATGAGAGGAAGGGTAGTAGACTGCTCAACAAAAGCAGGTTTCACTTGATTAAGAGCGACAGTATCTCTAATAAGAATGTCCATGTTATTAGCTGATCGCCGAATGACCTTGTAGGAGCCCATATAGGGCGCCTGAAATGGAGACTTGACAGTGTTGTAGTAACAGTATCTCTAATAAGAATGTCCATGTTATTAGCTGACCGCTGAACGACCTTGTAGGGGCCCATATAGGGTGCCTGTAATGGAGACTTGACAGTGTCGTTTCATAAAAATACAAAGTCGCATGAAGAAAGCGTGCGAGGAACATACATACGAGGAAGCATGTGACTGGACAGGGGCGGGGGCTGAAGCTTATAGCAATGAGTTCGCACACGCTCGACCAATGTGGGGAGCTCAGAAGATTGTGTGACCGGAGTAGGTGAGACCAATTCGCTGGGCAGCACTAAAGGCTGGCCATAAACAAATTCAGCAACAGAACCCTGGAGATCTTCCTTAAATGTGGAGCGTAGCCCAAGCAAAACAAAGGGAAGAGCCTCCATCCTTAATGAGTCGTGACAACGGAGAGAAGTTTTTTAAGTTTTGTGCCATCTTTCCACGAGCCCATTACTCTGTGGCTGGTAAGGCATTGCATGAATATGAGTGATACCACAAAGATCGCAGAGGTTAGAGAATTATGTGGAGTCGAACTGCCAACCCTGAGGTAAACCAGGCAGCCAAAGCGGGAAATCCAAGAGTAGAGGAACGCATGGGCTACTGACTCTGAGGCCATATTGGGGAGAGGGAAAGCCTCTGCCCAATGAGTGGTTCTGTCAATGGCAGAAAGAAACACAGTGAAAGCCCTCAGAAGGAGGGAGGGGACATATCAGGTCGACATGTACATGCTGAAAACGGGTGGAGAGCCGCATAAAACTTCCAAGCAGGGGTGAAGTGTGCCTAAAAACCTTATTTTTCTGACAAGGGATGCAAGCACGAGCCCAAGACTGGCAATTGCGATGCATGTCACGCCAGATGAAACGTTTGGAGACAAACTGAGTCGAAGCCTTTACGCCTGGATGGGCCAAGGAATGAAGCTTGTCGAAAACGTGGCACTGAAGTGGTTTGGGAATGATGGGTCATAGAACTCTAGTACTTTCATTGCACCAAACATAACCAGAAATGCCAGGGAAGGTAACTGGAACAGGTTTGAGTGAAGAACTGTGGTCAGAGATCAGCTGCATAGTGTCCTGGTCAGCTGATTGCAGCCGAGGTAATTCAGTGAGGTCAATCAGAGAGGTGACTGCAGAAAAACGAGACAGAAAATCTGCGATGACATTATCCGCCCCATTTATGTATCGAACGTCATTGGTAAGTTGCAGGATATAGTCCAAATGACGGAAATGACGAGGCGGGAGGTCAGCCGGCGGGTTCTGAATAGCAGAGACTAAAGGCTTGTGGTCTGTCAAGACATAAAAATCCCTGCCCTCCAACTCCGTTTGAAAATGTTTGATTGCCTCATAAACAGCAAGCAACTCCTGGTTGAAGGTAGAATATTTCTTTTGAGCATTATTCAGTTTCTTTGAGAAGAACTGGAGAGGGGTAGTAGTGTCACTGACTATCTGACTTAGGACGGTGCCCACAGCGTTGTCGCTAGCGTCCGTGGTAAGAAACAAGGCGGCATAGTCATGGCATTCGCAAGCAAAGTTTTTACATCCGTGAACGCCTTTTCCATCAAAGGAGACCAAGGCACCGATTGGTTACCGGAAGTGTTAGGACCAGCCAAAGCGTCAGTCAGTGGAGCCATGATTTCGGCGGGCAGGTGATTACAATAGTAACAAACCTGCGGAGCTCCATGTAAGTTTGTGGACGAGGCATATCGGTAACTGGTTTAACCTTCTCCGGAGGGGGAGGGGGGAGTAAGGTCATCAACCAACAGAATATAGCTGAGAAAGGTAACAGAAGGCTGATGTAACTGCAACTTGTTATTGTTAAGTTCGACACCAGCTACTGCAAGAGTGTCTTTAACAACCTTCACATGCTCAATGCATTGCTCGAGAGTGGGAGAAAAAACAAGAATATCATCCAAATAGACGAAACAGAAATCCAAATGAGATAAAATGGAATTAATAACCCTCTGCCAAGTCTGAGGAGCGTTCTTCAGGCCAAAAGGCATGAATTTGTATTGGAAGAGGCCCTAAGGAGTCGCTATAGCAGTCTTTTCGACATCCTCCAGAGCCATGGGAATTTGGTGGAATGTGTGTTTACAGTCTAACATGGAGAAATATTTGGCCCCTGCAAGTGCATGGTTAAAGTCTGCTATGTTGGGAACAGGATACTTGTCAATGATTGTGCGTGCATTCAGCTTGGTATAATCCCCAACCATGCACCATGAACCATCTTTCTTTTGCACGAAATGAATTGAAGAGGCCCAGCACCCGGAAGAAGGCTCAATGATTCCATCCCGTAACAACTGATCTAACTGCTCTCACACGACTTTCATAATTTCTGCCTTAAGCCGACATGGGCGACACGAAATAGGCGGGCCGTCAGTAAGACGAAGCTTGTGCTGAGTTCCATTGGTAACAACACCTACAGCAGGCATGGCGGCCGGATGTGTCGAAGCACGAGCAGTAGCAGCGACGTAGGTGGCAACTGCCTGCGTAGTGTGACAGTCGAAGCGAAGTGAAGCTGCAGCGGCACGGAGAGATTGGCAGATGTCACAGGCATGTGACGAGTGGTGGCGGACGTGCGAAACTGAAGCGCTGAAGATGTGAGACTACACGGGTGCCAACTATCTGCACAAGTATACTGACTATCGTGAGTTTTTGGCGGATCACAGTTGGTAGACTGAGAAATAGTTGCGGCAGGCAACTCTTGCGGCGCTGGAGGCACTATACTTGTATCGGTTATGCTGTTGCCCTGGCAACGGGTCTCTACAAACACCAGCGAATGACCTTGACAGATCATTATGAGAACTAGAAGGGAACACAGTCACAGAGTCACTAGAACCACCCACAGGGGCCTCATTTGGACTAACCTTACAAAACTTGTCCCTCGTTGAATTGTTGAGATGCACCAAGCAACATTGAGCCATGACAAGCTGAGCCTCAGCATCTTGGAGGCGGTGGGCAATCTGTTCATTCTCTATCTTGAGACTTGTCACTTGCTTGTGTTTGCTTAGCCACCATGAGAAAACATTGTCAAGCTGAGCAACAGTATTTATACACTCCTCCAAAACGCTCAAACACAAAATATCGGTAGAGCAAGATGATGCACACGGAATATGAAGCTCCTTCTCTGGAAAGTAAACGGAGTCACGAAGAAGGTCCAGAGACAGTTTATAGTGGCGAAGAAAATAGGTTCATCCACCTGAGCAACCAAAAAGGTCCACTTAAGTTCACAATCTTTTACAGGCGTGAGCGTGTAGGGTGTATAACCAGAGCACTTGAAACCGGTGGAGTTGACAGCACATAAAGTCAAATTATATGGTCGAACTCTACTGGAAACCGGTCTTGGAGGCAAGAGAGAAACATCGGCAGGAGTGTCCAATAAGAAACGCACCCTTGAAGATAGATCACGTAGATAAATATGTCCAGGATGGGAAACCGTAGACACCAAATGAAGTGTAGGCGACGAACGATTCACTGACGGAGCCGCGCAGGCAGAAGTGCTGGAATCTACCTGTGCTGGGCGTTTGAGTGCCGGCACGGTGACCAGCATTTTCTTGCATCACTGCTGAATCGGTTGTGATAATAGCAATATAAATGAGATAGAGGCAAATCATGAGTTGTAGCCAGAGACAGCGGAGGCGGCGTAGGGCTGCAGCTCGATGAGCGATCTACTTCAGCAGGAGGTGTTGCTAGGAGTGCAGGAAGAGTAGTGTGCTGAACCAACTTGCAAGATCTTGGAGGTGGCGGGGGGGGGGAGTGGTTTCCTTTCTACCCCTACCACGCCCAGATGAAACCACAGGTTTGAAGGATCCAGGATCAAAGGTGAGGATGCCTCAGAGGTCACCATAAGAGTTGTACGCAGCAAACACGTTGTCAGTAGTTGCAGCTGAGCAGCGGAGGTGTGCGCATCGTCGGTGCAGCGCGCTCTGTTCCAGTTGCCGGAGAGCTGTGAGGAAGTCCGTGCTGTGGCGGGAACGAAGCAAATTGTCGTTGCGTTGTTTTAACAACGCTGCAAAATTGTCGTGTCCTCCCGCACCACAGCATGGTGAAGAAATCGGCGCAGCAGAAGAAACCTGCAGTGAAGGGGCCGTCGGTCACGCAACTCACCAAGTCTGCAGATCACGGTAAGAAGACCGAAGAAGATTGTACGCCTCCCCCGCCCTTGTACATCTCGTGTAGTGGCGCGTGGGTCGAGGTGTACGATATTATAGTCGGCTGCTGCAAGAAAGAGGTCGGCATCGAGCTGGTCAACTCGAACGCGACCATTTCGCTACAAGCAGCATCGAAGTCGGACCACAGGGCACTGAAGAGCGCTGTGGCCGCCTTCATCGTCGACGCTCCTCCCTTGAAGGCGACTTCTGAAGGGAAGCGTGCGAAACACACCAGGGCGCTCCTGAAGGGCCTGCCATGGTGCTGCGACGAGGCAGCAGTCCGGGAAGGGCTGCGGCGAGCAGGGTTCGGTGGTGTAACTGCTAAGTTGCACAACCGGACCAACAGGACGAGGCCGCCGCTCTACGTTGTCGCCGTGCAAACGGTCGATGATGGGGGCGACGTCTTCGCCCTGCGGAAGCTCTTGGGCCTCCCAGTGACGGTGGAAGCTCTCCCCGCCGACATGGACCCTCTCCCTCAGTGCTTCAGATGCCAGGGGGTAGGCCATGTGGCCAAATACTGCCGCAAAGCAGCGCGGTGCGTCAAATGCTCTGGCGAGCATGACACACGAGACTGCGTGCGCGGCAGGGAAGAGACGCCGACTTGCGCCCGTTGTGGCAGTCCTCACGTTGCCAACTGGCGAGGCTGCCCGGCTTTTTCAAGCCGGGGCCAACCCGGAGGCGGCGCGGCGGCCGCTGCGGCGCCGCCGCATGGTCGGCGGAAACGGCGGCGACGACGACGACAAGGGAACGGCGTGGCAGCCGCGCCCCCTGACCGCGACCGGTCGGTAAACACCGCCAACGGCAGCGCGGACCGGCTGAGAGCGGAAAGGGGGCCGGCGCCATCCGCCCCAAAGAAGACGACGCGGCCCGGGGACGACCTGCACGTTGCCGCGGAGGAGGCAACCGCGGCATTCAAAGCCGCCATGGCAGCAGAGAGGGTGGCCTTCCAGGCCCAACTTGCCGCGGAGAGGGACGAGGTCTGCCGACAAATTCGGCAGCTGCACGCCGAACTGGCGCGCGACCTCTACGATGACGACGCTGACGACAACGACGCTGAGGACGCTACAGAGCCCGCCCCTGTGGCGCAGAGCTCTGGGGCGCCCACTGCTGTGACGACCGGCGCTCCTGTGGTTTTGCAACCGCAGTCGACAGCTGCCCTGAAGTGGACGCCTGCCCAACAGCGGGCGATTGATGAGTTCAACGCCAAACTGAAGAAGGCCTCACTGGAGGGGCAATCACTGGAGGAGTCGCTGAAGAAATCGTGCGCCACCCAGTAAGATTGCGGCCCAGACGACCGGCGGCAGGAACCTCTCTGCGCAGTCATTTGCGCGCAGAGGTACCGCGACGAATGGACGCCACCGCCGGAGAGAGGACGGAGAAACATCGCGGCTCGCTGCCGCACTTGGCCAGTCGGTTGAGAGTAGCAGTGCAGCCCAACGCAGCAGGCTCTGCTGCAGCACTAACGGATTGATGTCTTAATGACGACCTTAGCTCTGACACGGTAATCGATGCACGATACCCGCTACTAACTTAACCTACCCTTGCATGAACTATCGCAGCTAGCAAGGAATCCGCTACTGCCCTTACAACCCGCACCTGACTGTCGCAGAGGTTTTTTTCCCTTGGCGCTTGCCTTGGCACTTTTTTCCCTCTGCCCTTAAAACCGCTCTTCTTTCGAAGTTTTCGACCAATACTATCTCCCGATATGGACCGTATTAATGGGTAACCTTATCCACACGTACGGAACACATCACAGTACCCGCTCCTGTGACGCCTACATTAACTTACTAACACATGCAGAGGTGACAGTAGAACTCTTGAGTTGGTCACCATGCTAGTGCGAGCGTGGAGGGGCTCCACTCTATAAAAAAAACACGTTGTCAGTAGTGGTAAGCATGTCATCCACCAAAGCAGAGGGAGACTGCGAAAGAGTTAAGCCGACATGACGAGGCAGTTTGTCAGTCCAGATAGGAAGTAAGGGGGCATCAGGAAGGAGCAACTCAGAAGCAATAGAGCGAAGTTGATGCCATAGTTGAGACGGAATGTCCTTTCCGAGCTGCTTGGTGTTTTAACACTCGACAAATAGAGTCAGAATTGGTGTGGCCTAACTTCCTTAGAATAGTAGCCTGCATGTGAGTAGTGCAGGGGATGTGCAGGCTTACCAAACAAGTCGCTGATAACATTCTCATGTTCGTAGAGGCACAGAATTAAGCACAAAAAATGGACAGATTCATCCAACTGGCAATGATTGAAAATGTCCTCCACTATATCAAACCACAACTTAGCTCTGGTCGGTTTGAATGGGGACAACTTAGGCAGATTGACAAGTTGATGCAAAGCTGTGCACGAAGTGGATGGTGAAGTTTCCAAGTCAATGTGCTGGTGCAGGTCGGGTGAAACACTGTGTTGTAGGTGCTGCTGTGCACTTAACGACACAGCTGGCGGGTCCCCTTCTGGTGGTGGAAGGACCGGCTGGGCCTGTCGTGCATCCTGAACATGCGGCACAGAAGAAGGTTCCACATCGATTATCACATTGTGTGAGACTGAATGTTGATGAGCACGTGCTAAGTTAGCAGCTTGAAGTTGAAAATGTTCAAAGTTCACAACACTCGCCGGTGTCACTGCACATGGCGCGGAATACAACATTCGCGCGGAAGGATACACCTGTTGTGAGTTCAAATTCAAACTACCATCCGATGGTAAAACTTGCGAATTAGGTAGTTCACTCACAAAATCAACACGTTGCATCTGTGGGGGCGGAGGAGTTGACACAGTTGTTGCATTAGCAGCAAACGGCGAACCAAATATGTCAGGGTTGCCATAACCAGACTCCACTGTAGGCACCGGATAGTCCACATGCCGTTGTTGTAGCGAAGTCCCATAAACTGAAAAATATAGTAAATTCCGAGGCTGTTGACATGTAGCAGGGCCAAATGTGTTACAAGCACGTGAGAAAACCGGTGGCGGCTGCAAGTTAACAGCCATCGTTCATGAACAAAGACAGCAACGCAAACGCGAATGACCAGCACTGGAGAACACCAGATCAGCGGATCTCAGACGAACAAATAATGAAGTTGGGGTCACCAGTGAGGGAGTATAGGTGTTTCCTGGTAGTGAAACCCGAAAATGCAACTCCAACTTTACTTTATTGGCACACTTGAAGTTTACATTACTAGGTCTAGAGGCCAACTACTGGGAAGCGGCAGTTTCAGCAAAGAGCCTCAATCCAAGATAGTACAATTTTTGGCTCGATCACCATCGATCATTGCCACAATCTGTTTCCAAACAAGAAAGTCGAAAATTTCTTTGCTTCTAAACCGAGGAACATTATCTGACAAAATCCTTTTAGGTTTGCCTACTTCTAGGAAGTATTTCTCAAAACACCGTATAATAATGTTGGTATTGGCTTTCTTTATAGAGCGGAGAGAAACGTACTTGGACCAACACTCTTGAATAACAAAAATATATTGTACTCCACCTTGACTCACTGTCAATGTTGCCAATTGAGGTGGTTCACTCTCGTTCATAAATGATGTGAATGTAGTCTAGCATAATAAAACCACCATAAAACCGTTGATCTTATTCTTATATGTTTGACTCAAACTTCTGAAACTGATTGAAAGAGCATTTTTGTCCATTTACACTTGAGAAGCATAATTATTCATATTTAACTTTAAATAACTGAACAATAAGGTTTTTACAATCACATTTATAGCTCATTATTGAGCAACATTTTACATGAATCTATTGAAAGTACAATAAATTACTCCTGGAATAAACAGAATGACATTTGTTTAATAATGGATATACATGTTCCATAGTCCCATCCATAGCTTCTGGCACTCCATGCTGCTGCAGACCAATCAAATAGAGACTCTGACCACTTTGCTGCACTTCTTACCACCAGAAACTGCAACACACAGATATTCTGGAGGCAGTAACAATTCAAGTGTGGTCAGAAATTGCCCAAAAATGATAGAATAGGAGATGTTTGATTATCTCAAGGTGATGTAGGCCTATGCAGCAGTATCTTCCTCTACAAGTTTACTTTTATGGGAGACAAATAACTGCTCTCTTCATTAATCATAAATGCAGGCAGGGGTGTTTATTAATTGCTGAAATGTTGCAAAGCTTTTTCAGATATATAATTGTTAGGGCTTGGATATATTCTCATTTATTTTAACAATATTTTATGGTGATGTTCTTAAGAAACGTTAGGAACCTTCAGATGTTATTTAGATGTAGTGTTATCTGATAAGTGCTATTGCTGAAGAAACTACACAGGTACTCAGTTCACTGATCATTCAGTTATTAAAATGTGTGTTTCAATTACTGAGACTTGAAGATAGTCAGAATGGTTGTTACAGGTAAATAACTGTTCATTGGCTGATTATAAAATTAATAAGCTGTGTGAATTTGTTACTGAAGTAGATATTGGCAAAAGCTGTAAAGGAAAATAAGGGTCTGTTGGGTAATTACAAAATAAATAAGCTGTTTATACTCATTGGTGTAACTTAGATAAGTATCCTTGGTGAGATGTATAAATAATACGGAATGATTCAAACTATATAAACTTACAGTTGTAAGCAGGTGAGTTTACTTTTACAGGAAACAGATAACTGCTTTCTTCATTAATCATAAATGTAGGCTGGGGTGTTAATTTATGAAATTTTGAAATAGCTTTTTGAGGTATGTAATTGCTGAGGCTTGGATATATTCTGCTTTATTTTAACAATATAATAAGGATAGTTTGCTACTCACTACATGGACATGGGATGAGCTGCAACAGGCACATAAAAAAGACACACACACAACACTTTAACTATTGGCCATTAGGCTCCTTCAGAAAAGAGAGCATTCAACCAATCACACTTCACAGTCACACTACTTTCATCTCTGGCTGACCAATCCTAATCATTCTCTACAGTGAGGGGTAGAAGGAGAGGGGAGGGGCAGGAGGGTTGCATTATGGTGGTGGAGATTGGTACAGAATGGCCTTATATATACTCTAGCAATCCATGCATTTTTTTTTATTCGAATTTATGAACGAAAAACTGGGGTGTGCTGATCACTCAAATTTAGATTGGTATTACTGCATCTGCAACAACAAAACACACTAGGCAGGTATTATTACACTTTAAAAAGTAGATCCCTTTAGGCCGGTATTACACGATAATATTTTCAATCAAATCTTTGACAAAGAAATATTATCAAATATTCAAATATTTCTTAGACATAAATCTTCATCTTGGTGTTAAAAAGGGTGTTATGCTCATCATATTTCAAGATAAAGGATAATAATAACTTTTTATTGTGTGCTGATTTTGCCACTATAAAAATGAATATAATTCACTTGACAATGACAGTGACACAATGTATCAGAAATTTTGATGTAAAGGGTCTCACGTCACGAACCAGTGTGGTGGAGTAGTGTATGTTTCAGCTAATTTCTTTGCCAGCATGGCTGGCAGGTACTAACAGTTGCTTTGTTGATGTAAAAACAACTAGTTGCATTTATTTGTGATACCATCTTTTGAGCAATAAAGTACATTATCTACTTAAGTTGGGTATTATTCGGTTCAGTACCACCATGTTACCCACACCGGTATTGGCACATGAAAGTCTATACCTGGAGAGCACAGTGTTTCAGCGATTTCTTGCTACTGTGGTTAAACCTTAATTATGGCATGGCATTGCAGCTCTGTTCAAACACACACACACACACACAAACACATACACGTTGATTAGCAACAGCGATGACAGTGCTCAGAGTGGTTTCATTTTGCTTTGCAGCGGAGAGAAGACAAGCAACTTTTATAATCAAATATATGCCGAGGCGCCACATTTCTTTGATGAAAGATACATGTATATAGAAGTTCCCTATTACACTATCACATAGCTTTGATGTAAATACAAGAAATATCGACTTATACAGGGATATATGACCATATAATACCAGTCCAGCTCAATTTATTTATTAACTGTTCAGATTCTATAAGTGTTCATTTCAGTGTGCGTTACTATGAGTACGTCTTCACAGTAATATGTAACGAATGAAATATTTTTCGCTTTGTATGAGAACGTGTAGTAGGTAAAATATGAGAATTTGATGGGGCTGTTACGAGATTCGCATGCTCTACAAATAACAAACTTGTGCGCCCCTCTCTCTGTCATTGCGGTGTCAATTGTTTTGATATTTACATGTCTTTTGAAATTTAATAGATGTGACATCCCAAGATTGCTGCACTCACATGCTTGTTCAAAGCCAACACATAGTATCCTCATCTACACAAATCCGTGTAGTTCCCCTCCCCCTCCCCCTTCCTCGGGTGGAACGAAATGCAGTGTAGGAGTGCAGGTGTGCACTAGGGAGGCAGGTGAGGAGAGTAAACCAAAACACACACATGCATGCACACACACACACACACACACACACACACACACAGCCCACAGAATGGTAGAGGTGTAGAATAGATGGGGTAGGAACTGTTGGGTGGGGAAAAAAGGAGGGGGGGGGGTAGTTATCTTAGGATGAGGCATAAATAATTTTGGGATCTCAGACTATATAAGGATAATGCCTATCTGTTAAGAAAAGCTGGTGGTGGGTGGGAGGATCCAGATAGTCCAGGTTTTGAAGAAGCTGTTGAAATCAGTCATATGCTCTGCTGCATGTGGTGCCATATGGGGTCTACCCTGCTTTTCACCACAGTTTTGTGGTGGTCACATTTTGAGCATTAGGATTTGTGTGTGTGTGTGTGTGTGTGTGTGTGTGTGTGTGTGTGTGTGGTTGTTTGTTTGTTCGTTGTGCTTTCCTCCCCTCCCTCGACTACCATTCCTCAGCTGCATCTAGTTCCGCCCATCTAGGACACAAGTGCTCTGTAAGGCCATGCTGTATCCATATCCACCCCCATGACACAACCCTGTTGTTCCCCTCCCCTCCCCTCCCCTCCCACACCACAGAGTGTGATTCAAAGTGCAGCAGCCAGAGATGATGGTTGTGTGACTGTGAAATTAGAATGCTCTCTTTTCTGAAGAAGGCTAATTCTCGATAGCATAAATGTTGTATGTGTGTGTGTTTTTAATGTGCCTATCATAGCTTGTCATAAGTCTTTGTGGTGAGTTGTAAACTATCCTTATTATATTGTTGAATTTCAAACTGATTTACTTTAAGCTACATATGGTGGTCACTGGGTAATTCAGCAATTATTAATTACTGTGCACTCAATTACTTAATTGAGATACAGTCATGAAAATTAAGTGCATATAACTGCTTCTTGACTAATCCTATAATTTCTTAAACTGTGTGCAGTTCGTTGTTGAACATTATGCTCTTGAGATGACCCCCAGTTGTTTATAGATTTGCTAAAATGTGCTCTAAACACTTTACAAGCTTTGTTGAGTATATTATTGTTCAATCATTTCAATGTAAATTGATGAACATATCCACACTCATTGATGAAACCTAAAAGTAATGCAAACTGGTCCTTTGACACATAATTTCTTTCATAAATTATTTTGGTGTGGCTATTCCTTAGTCCATACTGGATGAGTCTCTTTTTAAGGAAGATATGTAACTACTAACTTCACTGAGTAGGTAATTGTTGGTTTTCTGGCCATTATAGCAAAATAGATTAATTTTAATTATTTTATAAATTTTGTCCTGAGAACTGCTTTAGTGTCTGGGAAGTACATTATGTAGGAAACTTATACAAGCCTTGTTGTTTCACTGTAGTATGTATGTTACAAAGGATATGAAAGAAATATAAATTTGGCTCCATAATCATAAGTGAAAGGAACCTTCAGATTTTGTGCAATGAAAATTTATCTGATTAGTTATATTAAAAGTTGTAAAAAAAAAAAAAAAAAAAAAAAAGGGGGTGTCCTACGTCAGCCTGCAATTTATTCACCCAGTCCTTGCTCTATAATACCACTGTATTACAACTGGAACCTCTGCACATACACAAACAATACTACAGCATTAACAACAAAATTGTTGCTTAGACATGGAAGCAGGCTTGTCTTCGAAGGCAGAGTTGTCAACTGAGCACAGCACTTACACTGAATGCAGGTTTATTGCAAACTGAAACATACACACAGCACTGACTGCCTCTCGGGCAGAGTGCTCTGCTATTTATACACAGACAGAATGTACTAGAAATTAAAATAATAGTTAACATAAGAAACATGTAGAAATTACAAGTGAACATAAGAAACATGTAGAACATTCTGGAAATGATAATTACAAAGAAACAAATTTTTGCCGGTGTACAGGATTGAACCAGCAACTTTCAGCACCGCAATCGGTGACGCTATCCGTTGCGCCACACCAGCAGTTGAATAACTTGGGGCCTTGCAGTATTGCTCTCTCACCTGAAAAAACAGCGACTCAATGTTATGTTCCCTTTGGAGCTAGCTGCAATGTCCTGGATATTGATCTTGTCATGGGCCCTCTGTATGGTAG
Source organism: Locusta migratoria (assembly GCA_026315105.1). Classification (NCBI taxonomy): domain Eukaryota; kingdom Metazoa; phylum Arthropoda; class Insecta; order Orthoptera; family Acrididae; genus Locusta; species Locusta migratoria. Next base: position 809,053,313 of record CM048744.1, on the reverse strand, counting down.
TTCTGAAGAATCCTGCTCTTCTGCACAATTACTGATGACAGATGTTCCTGTCGTGCTTCATCAGTATCATTATTTTCCTTAGAGTCCTTGAACAATAAGCCATTTTCGCCTATCTGCTTGTCAAGATCATAGTAAGACTTCATACCCTCTCCGCTGTACACCACCTTGAAGTACTGTCCATGTGGGTGGAGAAGCTTGCGCATCTGTGGGAAGCTGAGGGCTATACCGAAGGTAGAGAACCTACTGCCAGAAAGGACTCAGCTGATGAATCAGATTAAGAGTGTCCCACAATGTCCCATCCTCCTTATCCACTCCTAGTACTTTCCCAATGTGCTTCCCAATCCAAGGTGTGATGCAATCCGTGCCGAGGGGTGCATGGCACATGGGTAGATGTGTCTTAAACGGAGCCTCAGGGATACCGGATGACCTCCCTGAGTAAGTAGCCTTACACTGCGTGGAGCTATCTTGGTGTGGACCGTATAAACCCCCAAATCCTATGGGACCAAGATGGACAAGAAAAAATAAATTATTTTAAAAGAAACAGAGACCTCAGATACTCAGACATCGGGATCAGAACCAATGGAGTGCACTCCCACTTCTGAATCAGGGTCTAGACCTGAGCAAGAAGTGGGAACTGTAACAGAGAAGTTAGACCAGATTGGGATTAAGGCCTTGTCTGGGGCTCAGAGGTGGGGACTTCTCAAGGAACTGAAGCAAAAGGAAGGAAAAGAATGGCTTCCTAAGCATAAGTGGGGGAAATTAAAAGGGCTTGAGCCCAAGACCCCCAAAAAGAAACTGCCTCAAGTCGAAGGGGATACTCAGAGTCCCTCGACATCAAAGACAGGTGGCAAGAGGGTTAGGAAGAAATCTAAGGCTCCCTCCTCTCTGGACAAGCCTGATCCTAAAAAGATGAGGCAGGAAATTGAGAAACAGACCTATACTACTACAGTCTCGGTCTTTAGGATGGCGGTTGTCCAAGAAGAATATCCACTGGTGAGCATCACCTCACAGAAGGAGGTGCTCATGCAAATGGTCCTCTTTGTAAAGATGGGGGGGGGATTGTTGTCCAGGACCCAAATTCAGGAGGGTCTATCTAGATCACGGTGCCCTCATTTTTGTGTGTGAGGGGGAGCACTCAGCATAATGGCTTAAGGACAAGGTGCCCATGATATACCTGTGGGAGGATGCGAAGCTGCTGGTCAAGACAGCAGCTGAACCCCTAAAGACTGCAAAGGTATCAATATGGGTACAAAGATCCTTAAGGATGCCCTCCAAAGACTCTGTTCGTTAAAATAAAGGTCCAGGACACAAAAGTCTTGACAGAGGATTGGAGGGTAATCAATCAAAAATTTGTTCCAGAAGGATGAACCCTGGTGGTGGAGGTCGGAGAGAAGTCCCTGAAGGGAATGTGAGAGCAAGGCCTGAAATTGTTTTTTAGGGTTCTCGCAGGTTGCCGTCAGGTTTATCAAAGACCTTAAACACAATAATGACAGCAAGATGGGGACTGGAAGTGCTGCAGATAAACCTGCAGCACAGTAAAGGGGCCACTGCTGCCCTGAGCCATCACCTGGGGAGACAGGAGGTGGACGTGGCCCTGATACAAGAACCCTATTTATACAAAGGGGATGTATTGGGCCTCGGTGGTACTGGAGGTAAGCTGACTTATGCTAGAAATCTAAAAAACTGTAGAACATGCATTTATGTTAGAAATGGAATACCTTTATGCCAATGATTGATTTTTGTTCCAGGGACCTGGTGACCATCAGGATGCAGCAATGTGCGGAATGTATCATGAGGAAAATTTGTTTAGCCTCAGCATACCTTCCTTACGAAGACAGCTCTCCTCCTTCTTTGAAAGTGAGGAGACTGAGTGAAGCCTGCCATTGGCAAGGTGACCAACTGTTGGTGGGATGTGACGCCAATGCCAACAATCTAGTGTGGGGCAGCATGGACACCAACAGTAGAAGTGAGCACCTTGTTGAATTTCTCCTATCTAACAACTTGAAGATCCTGAATAGGGGTGATGAACCTACATTCAGGTATAGTAGAAGGGAAGGAGTAATTGACATAACCTTTGATTCCATGACGATGCGAAGTTATGTCAAGCAGTGGCATGTGGTCTTGGAGTCATCCTCATCAGATCTCATGTATATTAAATTCAAGGTTGAAATGGAAACCAGACAGACCATGGCCTATAGTAATCTCATGAAAACAGACTGGGAGACATATAGGAGAGACCTTGATTTCAGCCTATCGGAAAGTAAAACCTCGTTGAGGAATCCAGCAGAGTTTGAGGAAGTAGCAGAGGCTGTAACCTCTGCTATAGTGACCTCATACCAGGACAACTGCTCAATCACCAAGAAGTGCACAGACAGGAGTGTGCCTTGGTGGAATAATAACTTTGAAATGCAAAGGAAACCGGTAAGAAGATGGTTTAACCTTGCAAGGTGCAAAGGACAATGGGCAAAATATCGTGAAGCCCTTGTCAACTACAACCTTGCCATCAGATGAGCAAAGGAGGCATTCTGGAAGGTATTCTGTGAGGAAATGGAGGGCACAGCTGCTCAAACCAGACTTCATAAAATCCTCACTAGAGTACCAACTAATCCAAGAGGAACATTGAGGAAGGAGGATGGGGAATATACAAAGACAGCACATGAGATGCTAGAACTGTCCTCAAGACTCACTTTCCTCAACATAGTCTGGTGGATAACACAGACCAGAATGCGATCACTGAGAGACAACGGTTCCCAGGTATTTGCAAAGAGGACTGGGATTTGGCCAAGGAGTGTGTTGATTTCAGTAAGGTCTGATGGGTGGTGGGAACATTTAAACCGTTCAAGTCACCTGGCCATGATGGAATCTTTCCAGCTCTCCTTCAACAAGTGGGAGAAAATCTTATAATATTCCTATGCAGGTTATTCAGGGTTAGGCTAGCAGCAGGAATCATTCCCAATGCCTGGAGGGCAGTGAAGGTTGTCTTCATTCCAAAGCCAGGGAGAATTGATCATACCAAGGCCAAGGATATGAGACCAATCAGCCTGTCCTCCTTTATTCTTAAGACATTGGAAAATCTGGTTAATGTACATGTTGGAGAGAGGAGGATAAGTAGGGCTCCTGTACATTCAAAACAACAAGTATATCTGCCAGGTAAATCATGTGAGAAAACACTACACTTTCAGGAAATAGCCTTCTGTATCTTCCTGGACATTGAGGGGGCTTTCAGCAACACAACCTTCGATTCCATGGTTAGAGCAGCAGAGTAGACATGGGCTAAACCATGATTTTCTGATAACAGTGATTTCCGTGATTGCTACTTTTAAATCACCACGATTGTAAACCATGATTAATCACGGTTTAGAATCACTGTCTGAGGTATTCATGACATGCATCCCTCCACGATTTCTACTCCTACCGCTATTCTGTGATTTCAGCTCTTTCCACTATTCCGTGATTTATGCTCTTTCTGCTATTTTGTGATTGAATCACCACGATTCTGGCGACTTGTGTGATGGAACTGACAAAAATTGAGTTAGATAGTTATAATGTTTCATCCGCCAGTAACTAATTTATCGTCTCTTCGTTGTTATGAAAGTTATGTTGTGAACCGAGAAAAGTAAATCTCAACAAATCAGTCAATAGTAAGTCTAGTTTACAATTTTTGTTACTTGTGACTACATATTGTATCAAATGAAACAAATATGAAATTGTGTTATTGAGATACATTATATACCAATCAATATTTATAGAAAAGTTTAATAATGCTCATGATTTTCCAGATGCAGTTCCCACTAGGAATACTTGCTTATTCCAAGAAACTTAAAGATTCAAGACAACTCTTAGTTGAAGAACTCGCAGCTTAAATGTGACATGACTGATAACATAAGAAGTGAGTAGAAGTGAGCACCTTGTTGAATTTCTCCTATCTAACAACTTGAAGATCCTGAATAGGGGTGATGAACCTACATTCAGGTATAGTAGAAGGGAAGGAGTAATTGACATAACCTTTGATTCCATGACGATGCGAAGTTATGTCAAGCAGTGGCATGTGGTCTTGGAGTCATCCTCATCAGATCTCATGTATATTAAATTCAAGGTTGAAATGGAAACCAGACAGACCATGGCCTATAGTAATCTCATGAAAACAGACTGGGAGACATATAGGAGAGACCTTGATTTCAGCCTATCGGAAAGTAAAACCTCGTTGAGGAATCCAGCAGAGTTTGAGGAAGTAGCAGAGGCTGTAACCTCTGCTATAGTGACCTCATACCAGGACAACTGCTCAATCACCAAGAAGTGCACAGACAGGAGTGTGCCTTGGTGGAATAATAACTTTGAAATGCAAAGGAAACCGGTAAGAAGATGGTTTAACCTTGCAAGGTGCAAAGGACAATGGGCAAAATATCGTGAAGCCCTTGTCAACTACAACCTTGCCATCAGATGAGCAAAGGAGGCATTCTGGAAGGTATTCTGTGAGGAAATGGAGGGCACAGCTGCTCAAACCAGACTTCATAAAATCCTCACTAGAGTACCAACTAATCCAAGAGGAACATTGAGGAAGGAGGATGGGGAATATACAAAGACAGCACATGAGATGCTAGAACTGTCCTCAAGACTCACTTTCCTCAACATAGTCTGGTGGATAACACAGACCAGAATGCGATCACTGAGAGACAACGGTTCCCAGGTATTTGCAAAGAGGACTGGGATTTGGCCAAGGAGTGTGTTGATTTCAGTAAGGTCTGATGGGTGGTGGGAACATTTAAACCGTTCAAGTCACCTGGCCATGATGGAATCTTTCCAGCTCTCCTTCAACAAGTGGGAGAAAATCTTATAATATTCCTATGCAGGTTATTCAGGGTTAGGCTAGCAGCAGGAATCATTCCCAATGCCTGGAGGGCAGTGAAGGTTGTCTTCATTCCAAAGCCAGGGAGAATTGATCATACCAAGGCCAAGGATATGAGACCAATCAGCCTGTCCTCCTTTATTCTTAAGACATTGGAAAATCTGGTTAATGTACATGTTGGAGAGAGGAGGATAAGTAGGGCTCCTGTACATTCAAAACAACATGTATATCTGCCAGGTAAATCATGTGAGAAAACACTACACTTTCAGGAAATAGCCTTCTGTATCTTCCTGGACATTGAGGGGGCTTTCAGCAACACAACCTTCGATTCCATGGTTAGAGCAGCAGAGTAGACATGGGCTAAACCATGATTTTCTGATAACAGTGATTTCCGTGATTGCTACTTTTAAATCACCACGATTGTAAACCATGATTAATCACGGTTTAGAATCACTGTCTGAGGTATTCATGACATGCATCCCTCCACGATTTCTACTCCTACCGCTATTCTGTGATTTCAGCTCTTTCCACTATTCCGTGATTTATGCTCTTTCTGCTATTTTGTGATTGAATCACCACGATTCTGGCGACTTGTGTGATGGAACTGACAAAAATTGAGTTAGATAGTTATAATGTTTCATCCGCCAGTAACTAATTTATCGTCTCTTCGTTGTTATGAAAGTTATGTTGTGAACCGAGAAAAGTAAATCTCAACAAATCAGTCAATAGTAAGTCTAGTTTACAATTTTTGTTACTTGTGACTACATATTGTATCAAATGAAACAAATATGAAATTGTGTTATTGAGATACATTATATACCAATCAATATTTATAGAAAAGTTTAATAATGCTCATGATTTTCCAGATGCAGTTCCCACTAGGAATACTTGCTTATTCCAAGAAACTTAAAGATTCAAGACAACTCTTAGTTGAAGAACTCGCAGCTTAAATGTGACATGACTGATAACATAAGTGTGCAAAATGTGTGTAGAAACTGTGTGTGACTGAACAGTATTTCATTGAAATAATTATGTGATATTAAATGGATGATAAATAAATGTGAAATACACATTGTCCCCTAGTTCATACCTATACATTTTCTGCTATGGAATGAGGGTGATGTTGGCCCCTTCCCCCTGAAATCTTGAATTTGATGGCAGATTTACTTGTAGCATAGCTTGAGGTCTTAGTTGGGTTTTAAAGCCATTGGTTTACTTTTAAGGTCTAAGGTAGAAAGTGAATGAAGTGTGAACACAGATCTTCCAGTTGAAATTTGACACCATGAATAGTTCAAGTAAAATACTTTAGACCTACTTAGAGATAACTACAAAAAACGTAGGCTACTGGTGTATTTTTATTTATTTCCTTTTTGGTTCTCTACTCCAGACATTGTACTGAAATGCAACCTGACATTGGACAAGTTAGAATAAGTGATGTGATAGAGGTACTGTGATGATTCCATAAAACAGATTGGTGCTTCTCTGCACTTTCAAACATGCCAAAGGAGTCATGCTAAATTAACGAGGCTCTGTAGCAGTAATGTGTCTTATTGGAAGCAGCATTAAATATATTTTCTACTTTTTTCTAAATATATTCAAAGAAGTTCTATTGTGCTGACTAATACAGTATAGGCCCAATTTACAACTAAAGCTGTGGTTGACCAGATACAAATCACAATTGCTGCTGAATAGGCTTGGCCCAATCATTTATATCATGCATTCACAGTTCCATTGTGGCTATTGTGTTTGAATTCAATAACTCAGAGATAACAGTGTGTGTGATCAGATCTGGTCCATGTAACCATAGGGTAACATTTTATTTATTGTGTCACCAGTCTAGTTTGGCACTGGCTGTTCAATGCTCTTTGAAAACTCAATCACATAAGAGTCAGAGAGATAATCCTGTATGTTGACTGTGAAATAATTAATGCTGTTCCTGCTATGTAGTTGACAAATTCTTGTATATACCCTCGAATGGTAAGTAAGTTAAAGTTTAGGACATTACTGAAGAATGGGATGCCACCCTTCACATTTGGTCAATAACATTATAGATTACATATATTCAGTTTTCTTTACTGTGCAATTTCCATTGCAAATGAGTTAGTATTTATTTTACAGTAACTATAGCTTAAAATATTTATATGAAAAGTCTGAACATTTACCAATAATTTGTTTTGAAAAAAATGGCAAATACAATTGTGGAAAAAATGTGTGAAGTTCTGTTTTCCTTCAATTTTGACACATTTAATTAAACTGGAGCCTTGTACTCAAATCTGTTTCAAAGCTGAAATTCTAAAATTTTCTCCCTTAATTTCAAACTTGCTTAAGTGCTGCCTCTTAATTTTGTTCCAAGAAACATGGTAGTTAAAGTGTAGTCTGATCTATTTCAGCTATCTGAAATTATAACAGCAAGTTTTACAAAAATCTTCATGCCTTTATTGAGACTTAATTGTCCATAAATTAAGTAGTCACATTAAATACAATGAGCAAAGTGACAGACTTCAGGCATACATCAGACAAACCAGTGCCCCCATAAAAAGAGTTAGGAGCTACTTTTTGGAAGGTAAAGTGCATCGGACAGATTTGAAAACCAAGAAACTCACATTAAAATCCATTTATTTGGCTGTAAACAATTGTGCTGTTACACATGGCTTTTTTTAGTAGACACTACACACAACTGGTTTATATAATACCATATATGTTTATCTTTTATGCAATTTATTCAATTGTTACGTGGAATGCAAATACTTAGTAGAAAAGTTACAACTTTCATTTTTGAAGCACATTATGTAAACTACATATAAGGTTGTATGCTATAAATAGCAATTTGGTTTCTTCTTTTTGCAACATTTTCATCATCATCTTCCTCCTGTCTCTGAATCTTGCTCACTCCATCAGATTACATGAAACATTTGTACAACAAATATGAGCAAAACTAAACATACAAATTACAATTCACATGCCCTACACACACACTCACTCACTAACTCTCACTCTCTCTCTCTCTCTCTCTCTCTCTCTCTCTCTCATACATCATTTCCAACAGGAGACAGGTACCCAGTATGAACTTTTATATGTTCACTGAACAAAAGAAACACTTTTTTTTAATGCAAAATGGAAACAAATGTTTAACACTTGTGTGTATTCCACCCCTGGTCTGCTCTCTATCATCTACTTAAATTTAGCTGTTGATACTCTTTGTGCTTTCCAGCTTCACTTCACACATTACAACATTGTTATGTGAAATACAGAATAAGTCATGGTTCACTTTCTACAAAACCCCAAAGCTACCATTATTGGCATATACTTTTTTCCAGATGAAGTTCAGGGATTAAGCTCGCCTGTCTTAATATGATGGTATTCCTTATCAAAACACTTGTCCTGAAACATAACTAAAACAATATGATTAATGTAAGAATCATAACATTATAAAGATTCTGATATTTAACCTGTTAAAATTCTGTGTGACTTAATGGTAGCCAATAGATAAGTCCGACCTACAGTGATTCCAGTTTTCTCTCTTCATTTGTGTCCTTTCTGTGGACAACAGAGTCTACCAAATGTCATATATCCTTTAAATTAATATGTAATGTATGGTGATACTCATATTTTGGATAGTTTGAAAACTATAGAGAACAGTTGGTGTTATCCAATTGTTGATATAACACATATATCCTATATTTATGATAAAAAATTAAACTTAAAGAAAAAGAAAAATCATATTTGTGACAAAATAAAGGAACATTTAGTTGTACTAAGTCCACCACTTGTGCGAAGTAATTTGAGAGCTTAACAATTTAAGGATTATTAGCCACATGACATTTTAGCTTGGCCTTTTTGTGTTAATGCCACATACTGTTCACTGTGTTACACAGTAATGCCTTAAGGTGGTGGTGATGGTGGTGGCAGCAGTGGAAGTGCCCAGAACCTGTAAGCAATCAAACTTCACAAAAGTACTACATTTTTAACAAGATAATCAGTGCAACAAAACAGTAAAATACTTTATCTACATTTTGGATGGCACTATAGCATGTACCTAAGTGTATTACTCACATAACTTTACATTTTGTTAGGTTTTATGCAACCCTCTCTTCTTGTGATGGTGGTTGAAGTGCCCAGAATCTGCAGGCAATCAAACTTCACATAAGTACTACAATTTTAACAAGATAATTTATGCAAAGAAACAGTAAAAAGCTTTATCTACATTTCAGATGGCAGTATAGCATGTAACTGAAGTCTATTACTCACATAACTTTATATTTTGTAAGGCTTTATGCAGGTATATAACACAAACAATATTTTTAAATTATGCCTAAACAAAATCACTACAGTACCACAGTTTGGAATCATTTCGGGAACAATTCATCAGTAACCAAAAACTGTTTCATAGAGCAACAGAGCATCATATGGTCAATTGAAAATAAAGCACCCTGTAATTTTTGCAAACTTATTTTTAAAGCCTAGCATATACTAACATCACCAAGTCTGCTCATGAGGTGGTTACTTACATAATTATATTAGTGGCACAAAACAAAAACTGGACCTTCAGTCAGCATGTTAACATAATTCAGAAAATATGGGCTACTATAAAAGCATTAAGGGGGGGGGGGATAAAATAACTGTACAATAAACTTGCTAACCACATCAAGACAATGAAAGAATAGTAAATATTCTTAGTAAGTGTAAACATTATTTGCAAGGTAGGTGTTATGTCATTGTCAATGGATATAAGTCCTCAATTTTAATAACTTGTTTCTTGAATGTAACTGATACTGCAATTATTAGTGTGTGCTGTTATTTAAATACACTAGCCTATAATGGTTATCATATTACTTTACACGATTCAATTACTTATAGTAAAATAGTATCAGTTTTACTGTTAGGTGCCATATGTTTTTAAGATGTATCATGCACAGCTAACTGGATGCTTAAATAAAAAGTTACTGCAGTTTCATTTCCAGTGCCATACACTTTTAACTCAAAATTTATGCATACATATGAAATAAGAAGCCGAGATCTTTACTATAACTGAAACAATTAATGTGATATCAGTATTCCAGCACAAATCCCATGGGGAATGATTTTATGCACATGTTTTTTCGAGTTGCTCATGCGTTGGTAATGGCTGCAGAGAGCGCACAACTCTGACTCTGATTGGCTACTACGTGTTATTGCCAACATCGTAGCGGAGTGCAAGCACGCACATTTCAAGTAAGTGAAGAGCTTACTTGTTGCTCTGCACGCTGCAACTGTGTTCTTTATTGCTAGAACAATACTCAGTGCTGAAGGAGTCTACATTTCCACACTAACAAAGTATTAAAACATCATACTGTCTACTATTATTACAGCAGTTTTAAAAATAGAGTACAGGCAAAAGTTAATTACTTATAAAACAATGTGATTGCAACATACCTTGCTCTGGTACCACAGGTTTGATGGCTCTCGAAGAAATTGTCGCATAGTTAGCGGTTACATGCGCCTGTTCACGGTGCTTCTTCAAGTTAGAGGTATAAGTTTTATGTGACAACTGTATGACGCATAAATTACATTTCACATAGTCGCTATTAAGAATGGCGAAATGACACCACATCTTGCTCGTCTTCGATTGCTTCATCTCGACAGAAACAAGATATACACTTTTAGATGACCAATGGCGAAATGGACGAGATATGTTTTTCAGTTTTGAATCTCTCCTTGCCGGGCCCTCGAGATTTCCTAGGAAAAACGCAAAAGTGTATGCTTACTGCTCACTGTCCATAATCGGCTTTTAGCCATTACACCAGCTCTTCGCTTATCGGTGCTTCGTTGCTATACCTGCTCTTTGCTAATCGGTGATTCACTGCTATACCCATTCTTCGCTTATCGGTGATTTGCTGCTATACCTGCTATTCAATGCACTGATATTAGTATAGATTTTGATCCACAGATAGCTCTTTTAGCCTTTGCTGTTTCTCTTCCCTCACCTCCTCTTCCACAGATAGCTCTTTTAGCCTTTGCTGTTTCTCTTCCCTCACCTCCTCTTCTCTTTTCCGCTATTCCCTGTTACGCCTGCTATTCACTGCTGCTTTTAGTACTCATTTTGGTCACCAGATGGCTCTTTGTACTGCTGTTTGCTGCTATTCATGCTCATCGCTACTCAACCATGAACGTGACTGAAATCACGGTCAGTTTCCAGATCGCCATGACCGTGAAAACAGTGAATTTTCAATCACCATGATTTTTAACGAGTACGTGATTTCTTGCCCATCCCTACAGCAGAGGTGCATGACCTAGGGACCACTATATGTAGGTGGACTAGGGCCATGCTCAGTGGAAGAAAGGTACAGGCTACCGTAATGAATGAAAAAATGGTAATCAACACCACTAGGGGTTGCCCGCAAAGAGGAGTTCTGTCCAGTTTATTGTGGAATCTAGTGGTGAATGAACTCATTGGAGAATTAAACTCTAGGCAGTACTTTTACCAAGGATATGCAGATGACATTGTCATAGTAATACTTGACAAATTTGCTGACACAGTGAGGAATATGGCACAAGGTGCGTTGGACATTGTGCAATACTGGTGCAGAAAACAGGATCTGGGGGTTGGTCCTAAGAAGATTGTTCTTGAACCATTCACGAAGAAGCATATCTAACATTCAAGTTGGAATCAAAATCTTTTCGATGAAGATCTACCTGTGAAGGGGGCAGTGAAATATCTAGGGGTTACCTTAGATGAGAAACTGACATGGACCCCTCACATTAGAAATATTTGCTCCAAAGCGAAAGGTACACTGGTAAGTTCCAGAAAAGCTTGTGGCAAAAACTGGGGCTTGAGCCCCAAGGATACGCACTGGATATACACCACGGTGATTAGAGCCAGGATCATCTATGGGGCGGTCGTATGGTGGAAGAAGGGAAGAAGGTAGAGCAGGAGGTTGCTGCTAAGGAGCTTGGTAAGGTGCAGAGATTAGCCTGCTTAGCCATAACATACAGAATTAGCAGCACACCAACTGCTGGGATGGAAACCATGCTGGATATACCCCCATTACACCTTTGGGTCAAGATGGAGGCAGCAGCTGGTGCACACAGGCTCAAATGTGGCAAAAACTGGAACTCTTTGGGATACCCAGAATCACACACTAAAATAGTAAGTGAGGTAAATATAGGAAAGATTGGGGAAATGCCAGCCGACTACATTATAACCCCATACTGCTTCAACAAGCCTTTCAATATAACAAATGGAAGTAGGGAGCAGTGGGAGAAAATAGTTCGACACTGTACGGGGGACATCATCTGATTCACTGACAGGTCAAAATCAGACCAAGGCTTTGAGGCCAGAAAATATGGGTCCAGCCAAGACTGGAGGGTGGCATCTCTCTAGGGAAACTGGTGTCAGTATTCCAGGCCGAAATCACTGCCATCAGGTCATGTGTGGAGGAGAATTTGCGTAGGTGCTACAAAGACCATAACATCTACATCTATTCAGACAGCCAGGCAGCCCTGAGATCACTGGCAGCTCCTGCAACAAGATCTAAAATTGTTGCAGAATGTCACAGTGTTTTGATGAGCTAGGGGAAAGCATTAGGGTAAACCTATTGTGGGTCCCTGGCCATTCGGGGATCAGTGGCAATGAACAGCCAGGATGGGGGCAGAGACTCCATTTATTGGACTGGAACCTGACCTGACAATCACCAAGGCAATGATCAAATTGGAGCTACATAACTGGCTCAGAATACAGCACATAGAATATTGGACAAAGGTCTATAAACAAAACCATGGCAAGGTAATGAAGCCAAAGCCATGTTTTAAAAGAAGCTCTGTAATCCTGGGCTTCAACAGGAGAGAGATTAGACTCATGGTTGGATTGCTGACAGGCCATAAGAATTTCAAAAAACACCTATATACAATGGGAATAACAGAAGATGACCTTAAATGTAGGATCTGTGATGATGGTGATGAAACTGCATCCCATCTAATCTTCGAGTGCATTGCACTGGAGAGCAAAATGCACAGAACATTTGGGACAACCAGATCCGAAGAAATTGTGTATAATAAAGAACTGGTAAAGGGGCTCTTTGCACTGTTCAAGGGCATTGGTTGGCTTTACTAGATATACAGGGAGCAATACCGCACAATAATCTTAGTTTTGGTGTGGGCAGTGGCAGGCTGGACCAAACCTGTTTTGGCTTCCCTGACAAAATCAATCAATCAAGGCTTCATATGGAGGACATGATCAATGTCTCTTCGTTTTTGCTGTTTTGATGACAGCTCATAATCCTCCACTTTGTATGTGACATCTGACAGGATATGAACCAAAGTATCACTTCAATAACTTTTCTGATAGCCCAACTTTCCGTACAGGGGTAAAAATCTATACCAGATCTCCTGAGCTGTACACAACAGGTCGGTGTTTGTCATTATACCACTGATGGTCTTTCTCCTGGGCATCCAGTGTCCCTATTCAAGCCACCTGTCTCGCTTCTTCATCCCTGGTTATGAGCTGTTTCACATAGTCATCCTGAGTGTTGTCCAGCTGGAATGGGAATAGCATATCCATTGTCATCTCAGCTTCACGGCAGTGGAGCAGGAAAAACGGCATGAAACCTTTGGTGTCTTGTCTTTCAGTATTATAAGCAAATGTCATGACTGGCAGTATTGTATCCCAATCGTAATGTTCAACATTGATGTACATCAACAGCATATCTGCTAACGTCTTGTTAAAACATTCTGTAAGACCATTTGTCTGAGGATGGTATGCAGTTGTCATTCTGTGGACAACTTCGCAACGTGACATTACCTCTGATACTAGTTTTGACTGGAATACTTTTCCACTATCACATATTGTCACAAGTGGTGCTCCACGCTTCAAAATAATGTCTTCTACAAGGAATTTTGATCTGGAGCTTCTGCAGTCAGCATAGGTTTGGTGATGGCGTAGCGTGTGAGGTAGTCAGTGCAGACTATTATCCATTGGTTACCAGTTGTCAACTTCGATTCCAATTCAGTGGAATGGAGCTGCTGCAGGGGGAATTGGTACGAGATACCCTGGAGGTAATTGTGGCACATGCTTCTGTCACTGGCACTGCTTACAGTGACCCACGTAGTGCTTGACAGATCGGTAGAAACCTTTCTGGTAATACCTGCGTCTGATTCTGTCTAGGGTCTTCACAAATCACAGATGACAGGATATTGGAGCACTGTGGAAATACTTGAGAATAACTGGCTGGAGATGAATTGGAATGGCCAGTAGCCATGTAGGGCCCAGTGGATCGTAGTCGCTCTTATACAATGTCCCATTTATAAGTTGGGACTCTCCATTGGTCAGTTCTCCTTTCTTCAAGGCCTCTATGTTTTTTAATAGAGCTGGATCTTCCATCTATTCAGCTGTAGCCTCACCTAATTCAGTGAGGGCTGAAATTTCATTTATGCTGTTGTGTTCCACTAATGGATTCCTCAAAAGATAGTCGGCATCCTTGTGTTTGCACCCGTTCTTGAATACCACTGTGACGTCATACTCTTGGATCCTTCAAGCTAGTCAGCCAACACGAAGAATGATGGTCTGTCATGATGGTGAATATTTTGCCAAATAAATATTGCTGGAACTTGTTGATAGCCCAAATAACTGGGAGACATTCTTTCTTATTTGTAGAGTAGTTTATCTCGAACTTTGCGAGTAGTCTTGATGCATGTGAAGTTCGATTTCCGCATTCTCATCGTATATTGTTAGAAACTACCCCCATGAACCACAGACATTGCCGAGGTGGGGTGGCTTGCGTGTCTCAAAGATACAATAGACCTACCATAGGTACAACCAGAATGGAGGGGTATCTGTGGAGAGGCCAGACAAACGTGTGGTTCCTGAAGAGGGGCAGCAGCCTTTTCAGTAGTTACAGGGGCAACAGTCCGGATGATTGACTGAGCTGGCCTTGTAACGTCAGCTAATGTGGCTTTGCCACACAGCTACTGTGAATGGCTGAAAGCAAGGGGAAACTACAGCCATTACATTTCGCGAGGACATGCAGCTTTACTGTTTGAATATATGATGGCATCCTCTCGAGTAAAATATTCAGGTGGTAAAATAGCCCCCCATTCGGATCTCCGGGCAGGGACTACACAGGAGGATGTGATCATCAGGAAAGACTACACTGGAATTCTATGGATCGGAGTGTGGAATGTTAGATCCCTTAATTGGGTAGGGAAGTTATAAAAGGAAATGGATTGGCTGAAGTTATATAGTGGGGATTAGTGAAGTTCAGTGGAAAGAGAAATAGGATTTCTGGTCAGGTTGTAACGTTTCTGCTATGTTGCAAACTCCTAAAAATCAGTTGCCAACATTGAAACACGAAATAGCTGACACCTAAAGTAAAACTTCATTACCGGACATGTGATATTTACATTTTCGCCTTCTGTTTGGAATTCTATTAACACTATTAGTAAAACGCTTTTAACAAATAGTACGTTGATTTAAATATAACTTTGGATGACCTTTTACGTAATTTTCTGTTCTTAATACTTTCGTAAATAATAGCTGCAAACACTAAAAATGCATTACACTTAGTTTCGGAAATTGCTGAACCTATATGATACTGATTTGTATAAAAACAACCATGCTACATGTTATAAACTATTGCACAACATGATTTCATATATACCTATTGTTTAAATAAATTAGGGCAAACCATGTTTTATATATCACTAGATCCTAAATTAAATACTGATAATTGTTCATGCACTAAAACTAATAATCCGTTTGGTACTAAGAAACTATCTTCGAAATTAACAAAACTACGACAACCATATACAAATCCATATTAATAAATAATTTGACCGCAAACCGAAACACATTAAAATTCCATGTGTCAATAATAGTACGCCTACACATTATTGGCAAAACAAATATATGTGCATTTCGAAAACACACATAATGTAAATAATTTGACGACTGTAAACACTAGTCAAAAGGATGACGTTAAATTTGTGCACTACATTTAAATACAAATTTCATGAAACAAGTACTTACATAGACATAAATAGTCAACGCCTAAATGTAATATTTTAATTTCTGTATTTTGGCATATTTGATGTAAAAGAATATTGTTTAATTGTGAATTACAAAACTTTGTCATCATTTTTAATACGTGGTTAAGCAGAAAGATGTTGGAGAGAAACCATTGTTTGTTTAGTCGGATATAGAGTCGGTTATAGAGTCTGCTATAGACTAGTTGAGTGGCCAGAAACCTGTAAGCAGCTGTGTTGGCTTGCTGCTGCATTTCTTGATTGTGCAATGTTTAAGTGGAAATAAAATCGTTTCCATATCAACTAAGATGCTTTTACTTTAAAAAAAGATCCTGTAAAAAATCAATTTCTTTAGTGAATGCCGAAGACAACTCACAACGCAATGGACTTCAGCCAGCATATAAGATAAGTTCAACTTCACCTACAGTGGAATGATTTCGTTATAGACTGAGAACTAATAAACATTTCCGTGATTCAGGAATATATTAGGGCTCAGTTTGAGTCATTCCGAAAAGAGGTGATGGACGTTAGAAGGTGAGTACAGGATTATAAATACAAAATCAGTTGGGGGTATTACAGGAGTAGGTCTGATAATGAATAAGAAAATAGGAATGTGGTTAAACTAATATCAGCAGTGCAGTGATCACAGTACCATAGTCAAGATAGATACAAAACTAACACTGACCACAATAGTACAAGTTTATATGCCCACTAGCTCTGCCTATGATGTGGAGATTGAAGAAATGTATGAGGAGGTAAGGAAATTATTCAGACAATTAAGGGAGAGGAAAACTTAATTGTGATGGAAGACTGGACTTCAGTAATAGGAAAAGGAAGGGAAGGAAAAATAGTAGGTGAATATGGACTGGGCAAAAGAAATGAAAGAGAAGATCGTCTGGAGAATTTTGCATGGAACATAATTTAATCATAATAAACACCGGGTTTAAGACTCATGTAAGAAGGTTGTATACGTGGAGGACACCAGGAGATTTCAGAACCAGGTTTTAAACTAAAACATATCTAGGAGCAGATATAGACTCTGACCATAACTTGTTGGTCATGAACTGTGGGCTGAAAAAACTGCAAAAAGGTGGGAAAATAAGGAGATGGGACATGGATAAATTGTAGGAACCTGAAGTTCTTAAGAATTTCAGGGGGGGGGGGGGGGCGGTTAGGCAACAATTGACAGAAACGGGAGAAATAAAACAGTAAAAGAAAAATAGGTAGCATTGAGAAATGAAACAGTGAAGGCAGCAGAGGAAAAAAAATAGGTACGAAGGCAAGACCTACAAAAAATCCTTGGATATCATAGGAAATATTAAATTTAATTGATGAAAGGAGAAAATATAAAAATGCAGCAAATTAAACAGACAAAATAGAGTACAGATTACTAAGAAATGAGATTGATAGGAAGTGTAAAATAGCTGAGCAGGAGTTGGCTAGAAGGCAAATGCAAGTCTGTAGAAGGACGTAAAAATAGGGGATAAATAGATACCGCCCACAGGAAAATAAAAGAAACATTTGGAGACAAGGAAAGCAGCCATATGAATATAAAGAACTCAGATGGAAAACCAGTTCTCAGCAAATAAGGGAAAGCTGAGAGGTGTAAAGAGCATATACAGGGGCTCTATAAAGGAAATGAACTTTGAGACAATATTGTATAAAGGGCAGAGGAGTATATGAAGATGAAATAGGAGATACTATACTGAGAAAAGAATTTGACAGAGCCCTGAAAGACCTGTCGAAACAAGGCACCTGGAGTGGAAGACATTCCCTCAGAACTACTGAAGTCTCTGTGAGAGCCCACCATGACAAAACTATTTCACCTGGTGCGTAACATGTATGAGACAGGGCAGATACCCTCAAACTTTAAGGAAAATGTAATAATCCCCATTTCAAAGAAAGCAGGTGCAGACAGGTGTGAAAATTACAGAATCATCAGTTTCATAAGTCATGGTTGCAAAATTTTAACACAAATTATTTACAGAAGAATGGAAAATCTGCTAGAAGCCGGCCTTGAGGAAGATCAATGTGGATTCAGGAGAAATTTAGGAACTCAGGAGAAAGCTTTTGATAATGTTGATAGGAATACACTCTTTTTAGATCTTGAAATCAGCACGAGTAAAATATAGGGAACGGAAGGTTATATACAAATTGTTCAAAAACCATACATTAGTTATTAGAGTTGAAGGGCATGAAAGGGATACAGAGGTTGGGAAGGGTGTAAGACAGGGTTGTAGCCTTTCTCTAATGTTGTTCAATTTGTACAATGAGCAAGCTATAAAGAGAAACAAGGATAAATTTGGAGAAGGAATTAAAGTTCAAGGTGAAAAATAAAAACATTGCGTCTTATCGATGACATTGTAATTCTGTCAGAGACAGCAAAAGACCTAGAGGAGCAGTTGAAAAGAATGGACAGTGTGTTGAAAGGAGCATATAAGATGAACATTAACAAGAGCAAAACACAGGTAATGGAATACAGTCTTAGAAAATCAGGTGATGCTGAAGGGATTAGATTAGGTAATGAAACAATAAAGGTGGTAAATGAGATTTGTTACTTGGGCAGTAAAATAACATGTGACGGTCTCAGTACAGAGGATATAAAATACAAAATGGGAATGGAAAGAAAAACGTTTTTGAAAAAGAGAAATTTGTTAATATTGAATATTAATCTAAGCATAAGGAAGCCCTTTCTGAAGGCATTTGTGTGGAGTTTTGCTTTGTATGGGAGTGAAACATGGACAATAAACAGTGCAGACAGGAAGAGGATAGACACTTTTGAAATGTGGTGTTAGAGAAATCCTTTTATGAAACGTCGGCAGTATGAGCACAGCCCAAGAAAACTTCTCACATCTCGAATGTGCTGGGGAGTTGGAAATTCTATGACTGCCCTTCACTTTATCCGGATCAGGATGAACACCATCTCTGTTGACTGGGTGCCCCAGGATTTTTATCTCTTTGGCGACGAAGAGGCACTTCTTTGGATTAATGTGGAGTCATGCAGTCTGAACACACTTCAACACAGTTGACAGGTGACTCAGATGTTCTTCAAATGTTTTCAAGAAAGCAACAATGTCATCTAAATAGCAAAGACTTGTCGTCCACTTAAGGTGTCAAAGCAAGTTGTCCATCATGCATTCGAATGTGGCTGGAGCATTACATAATCCAAATCACATTACTTTGAATTCATAGAGGCCATCAGGTGTCATAAAAGCTGTCTTTTCCCTGTCAGCTTCATCAACCTTGATTTGCCAGTAACCTGTCTGCATGTCCATAGTTGAGAAGTATGTAGCTCCTTTCAAGCAGTGTCATCAATGCGCAGAAATGGGTAGACATCTTTCTTTGTGATTTTGTTCAGCCACACAGAATCGCCATGTGCCATCCTTCTTCTTTTTAAGGGCCACTGAGATGACAAGGACTCTCCTAAGGTTCAGTAATGTCATCATGCAACATCTTCTCCACTTTCTCCCATATTATCCATCTTTCAGCTGGCGACACTCTACATATGCTGGCTAATTGGTGGATGATCCCCAGTATTGATATGGTGCCTTACTGTGGGCTGTTTTGTCTGACTTTTCTCCTGATGGGCTGTGAATGAACCCGAAAATTGGCACAGTGTAGCTAACACCCACTGGCATTGTTCCTTGGTCAGTCCCGGCTCTATTGGCAGTTTCACAGTTATTTCCTCCAGCGTGTTGTCTACACTAACAGCGGAGCATGGGTCTTCGTTGGTGATATTGAGCTCTCTGTCCTGGATTGGTTCAGCTGTCCCGATACACATTCCTTTGAGGATAAGTTGTGAGTGCTCGTGACAGTTAATGATCCAAATCTCTCCTTGACCACTGGTGATTCTGTCAGAGACAGCAAAAGACCCAGAAGAGCAATTGAATGGACAGTGTGTTAAAGGGAGTGTATAATATGAACAGCAGGCCTAACCAGAGCAAAACAAGGGTAGTGAATGCGGTCTCAGAAAATCAGGTGATGTTGAAGGAATTAGATTAGGTAATGAAACAATAAAGGTGGTAGGAGAGTTTTGTTACTTTGGCAGTAAAACCATATCATGGTCACAGTGCAGAGGATTTAAAACGCAGAATGGAATGGGAATGAAAGTGTTTTTGTAAAAGAGGAATTTGTTAACATCAAATATTGATTAAAATGAAATATTGATTTAAGCCTAAGGAAGTCCTTTCTGAAGGCATTTGGTGGTGTGTTGCCTTGTACAGGAGTGAAACATGGACAGTAAATAGTTCAGACAGGAAGAGGCTTTTGAAATGTGGTCCTACAAAAGAATGCTCAAGATAGGTGGATGGTCCTACAAAAGAATGCTCAAGATAGGTGGATAGATCACATAAGTAATGAGGTGGTACTGAACAGAATTGGAGAGAAAAGGTATTTTTGGCATATCTTGACTAAAAGAAGAGATTGATTGGTAGGAACCATTCTTAGACATCAAGGAATCATGAATTTAGCATTGGAGGGAAGTGTGTTCTACATCTACATACATTCTTCGCAATCCACTGTAAGGTGCGTGGCAGAGGGTACACTGTGCCACTACTAGGCATTTCTTTTCCTATTCCATTCCCAAATAGAATGAGGAAAAAAAAAGAATGTCTATCTGCCTCTGTTACAAGCCCTAATTTCTCTTATATTGTCATTGTGTTGGGAGTTGTAGAGACAAATGTAGTAAACTGATTCATGATGTGGGTTGTTGCTTATGAGGAGATGAAAAGGGTAGGCTGTAGACCTGCATCAAAAAGGTCTCCTGACTGAAGACCACAACAACGACAACAATCATTTGTTTACCATTTTAAAGGGTCACTCTACGCAATTTGTATTGAGCTCATATTTAATTTACAGTCTTGTCAAAATCTAATGGTTTCTGTACCCTTCTGTATCTTTAAAAATTGTGCTCTTGAGTCTATGTCAAAATGATAACAATAATAAAGAAAAAGAAGTTGAACTCATTTCTTAATACTGTTAAAGGGTAATGTTGTTTCTGTATCTTTCTGTGTTTTTCTAAAATTGGCCCCATGTTTCTAAGTTAAAAATTAACCTTGTAAATCTGAATTAAATTTTGATAGTTATTCTCATTTGAGATAATTGCTAGAATCTCAGTGTAGAACTTACTCTGTTGTTAAGGTTGAGCTCACAGGCTATTAACATCTCTGCTTCAAATAATCTTGTATTTCTAGGTAGCAAATAGTTGAGTTACTGGCCTAGCCATTCCACATCCTCCTTTCCTTTACTTTTCTTCCCAAAATTTGCACATTCCAAATTGTTTGTTGTTGTGGTCCTCAATACAAAGACTGGTTTGATTCAGCTTTCCACATTGTCCTATCCTGTACAGGCATCTTCATCTCTGAATATGAACAGCAGCCAACTTCCATCTGAACCTGTTTACTGTGTAGTGACCCCTCAACAACATGATCAATCGGACATGAATAGACAATGAAGGATCTTTGCCTGTTATCTTTGTGAGCTCAGCCTCTCCGCACTCCACCCGCTATGTTATAGTTAGTTGTAACCTTTGTATGCTTGAGTATGGTAATGAATCATTGGACTCAATTATATGTGTGAATTATTTGGAGCTCCAATCCCATGTAATTTCCATGGGTGATCCCGAAGTTACGTTCACCCCAGTTTACTTTGAGTAGTGCCAGAGAGTTCATTTTTGTGCATTTATTTGTGGTTTAAATATAGTGCCCTTTGTGTCAATGGTTACGACAATGAATTCACCTGTGTGACCACTGCCTGTATTTCAAGCTGCTGCAATGTCGTCTCCACGAATTCTGTGTATACTTGCCTTGAGTACATCAAATATGTGTTCACAAAACATTTTCTCGCAGGACATGTTTGCTACACTGAGTACTACCAGTGCTGCGAGAAGTTGCATAGACTTGGGCCTTGGCTAATTTTTTTTTTTTTTTTTTTTTTTTTTTTTTTTTTGTAGTGTTGTAAATGAAGAGTGTGAATTAGAGTCCACACCACATTTTGCGTGCATGTAATTCCCAAATAGTGAAAAACTGGAACAGTTCGACTATAAAAAATTTGAATCTCAGGCCGGCAACCACTCTACCTTGTTCGTTTGTGTATCCTTCCGCTGAGGGCATGCTCTGCCAACAAAGTGCAGTGGCCCCCTACAACTTTATTAGTGCTGCTGGTATTGAACTTTCTTCTAACAATATTTATCATACCGCATGCACCAACCACCTGATGAACTATGCGTGTTGCAGACACATCTTTTTCTGCCTGTACAGCTGACTTGGACTTTGTCAACAACACGTTGGCCAGCTACGTGCAATCCCTGCCTTCAAGTGTTTTAAGTAACTCACTAAGCAGAACTGCTTGCTCAACTTATGCTAATGTGAACTATGGTGTACTACAGAGTGCCAGAGTGTCTTTTGTGCTTTCCGCATCATGGGATGCATCCACCACACCACCACGTGTACAACAGTTGCTACCGCAGATGCACACCACAGACACACTAAAACATTTCTGGTTGTGCGAGTTTGAACTTCTGCCCACTTTCATGTCACACACTGGTGCCACAGTCCTGCCAGTCACCTGAGCCAGCTCACCTCAACCAGTTGCAACTTGTCCGTTCTTCCTTCCTTCCTTCCTTCTTCCTGGACCAACAACATTGTCGAGGTCGCTCATCACACCACATCAAGTTGGCACATACGAAGTGGCTGATGTTCCAGAGGCAACCCCATCACCACCCCTGGGTCATTTGCTTAAGTTACCACCTTTCTCCTTTGAGGGTCCTCGAAGTGGTTTGTGTTGATCGAGCATATATTTGAACATTGTGCGCTTGATGATGCAGCTCACAACATATGCTTTAACATGCACCTCCACGAGCACGTGAATCTCATCTGTGACCTTATAACCTGACCTCCTGCTACAGGCTGGTATGCCTCTGCCAAACAAATCATCATGAAAATGGTCACTTGCACACCGGAAGACACCATTCGCATCATTAATGAAGAACATTTGGGGGACAAGAAACTGTCACAACTCTGGCGTCATCTTCATCTACTAGTCAAAGAAACATGATGTGCCAGATTCCCCTCTCATGGCTCTCTGGTCAAGCAAGCTACCACTTGTTGTGCAGACAGCGTTAACCTACAACATCCTGCAGTCGCCAAGTGAGTGGATTTGCATTGCTGACCGGGTGTACGACACCTATCTACATGAAACTCATGAGAGGCAGGCATCATCAAGGATGCAGACTAGCCAACACTCTCCTGCTGCCAGATGAGGCCGCTCACGCATCAAGCATTCACCTACGAAAGCCCCAGGTGCACTCACACGCCCTCACGCTGCATGGGTATCTGCTTTGCCATATCCACCACACCCCCATGCACTACCGGCCAGCAGCTCTTCTGACACCAATGATGGTCACTGTTGATTTGCTTCCCACAGGAACAAGTGCTGCACTATCCATTCTGTTTCTTCCATAGTTGCTTCAGTGATGCCACAAGAAAGTGTCATCCACCGTGTTACAACTCAAATGCAGAGCACAGGATGGTTTAGGCATCGCCTCCTGCTTGGACAATCACGGTGCCTTGATGTGTTTCACACTGTCAGTGACTTTCCACCTGTGTGTGCTTGCCTGTCCATTCTTGACTTTGTTTCTAACATGCATTTTCTTGTTGACACTGGTGCAGATGTTTCGCTCCCCTTCACCCTCATAGTCCCATACTTCATGCTGTTAATGCCACACAACTGCCGTGTGCAGGTTCAATGAACCTAAGTGTAAACTTTCTTGGAATGTTTTGGTTTCTGAAGTGCCAGAGCCATCAAACTGTCATTAGATATTGTGTGGTATTAGGTTTATCACCACCCCGCAAACACTTATTTCTTCTGTGCTCTGTCGAGCCCTGACTATCATCCTGTTGACTCACCTGTTGCTTGTGAGTGTTTACAGACTATTAATAAGCTTGAGGACCTGTCTTCTAATTTGTGTCACAAACATGAACAAATTATCAAACTGTGACACAAAAGAGAAAGTATTGTGTATGAGTGTTTTGACTCAATTAAACAGTCTGAGACCCTCTTTTCTAAATGTTCAAGCGAACACGGTTGTGTGATCCATCTATGCTGCAAGAATGAGGACGTTGCTCACTGCTTGGCTGTCTCTGAGTCGCAGTTGTCATCTGTGTGACATCAACTTTCATCTCTGCAATCCAAACAACAGTATCACACTCCAAGGATAGTGCAAGTGTCCCTTCAAAAAATGCTTCTAGTGCTGCCCCGCCCATGTGCGAAGTTACCAGTGTTTGTGACAGTGCTACCCTCCACCACTCATACGCAGAGGTTTGTAAACACACCATTGTTTCCATGCCAGTGCGCTGTGTGACATTCAACCTATGTGGTGTCCCACTCTAGCAGCAGCTAAGAACACTAATTTCTCTGTGCGCACTCCACAGCCATTGTTTCTTTCTGCTCCGCTTGTTGAGCCGCCTGCATTGCAACACGCACAAATCTTCCAGTTAGTGGCCACCAGAAGAACTATCATAACATGCCATCTTGCTCCATTGTGCTGGTGGCATGCCCAGGTAAACACACATTCAGAACTGTAACTACCCTGGCACCTCAGCATGCTCCATCAGTTGTGAACTCAGCCAAGTCGCTCCCTCCTCATGCACGCCATGTGACACGCACCAGACCTTGCCCCCTTCCCTGGCTCCCACCTGATCTGTCACAACATCATCTGTCATGAGTGTAAACAAATCTCTATCACTGTCACTAGTAACATTTCAGTGGTTACAAATCAAACTGTGCACAAGTTGCATCTCATAGATGGTCTGCCCATCACTAGCAATCGCACCTCCTTAGTTCTGAGAAATTGATGGCCATTAAAGAACAAATTTCCAAACTTGTACAGTCTGGGGTCAACAAACCCTATACTAGCAACTGGTCTTCACGCATTCATTTAGTACCCCAGTGAGACAGTTCCTGACATATGTGCCATCTCAATGCTCACACCATATTGGACAATTATCCAATACCAAACATTGCCGATTTCACGCAGACTTTGGCTGGTGCTCTAAATTGCTCACCCTTTTCTGGAACAACTATAGCTGATCACTAATATTTTCCTTTAAAAATTTATTTGTTCACAGCCTCTATGACAAAGTCATTCCACTGTAAATGGAGTAATAATAATAAATAATAAATATAATAATAAACTTATACGGTGGCTGAAGTCCATTGCGTTGTGAGCTGTCTTCGGTGTTCACTAAAAGATTGATGTTTTAGGATAGTTTCGTAAATAAGAAACATGATGTTAGTGGATATGGAAACTACTTTATTTCCATTTCAATGAAGATTAAACCAGACACATAGTTGCACAATGTCTAAAAATCCAGCAGCAGATTACAGAGCTGCTTACAGTTTCCTATCCATGTACAGAGTGACAAAACATGGCTTCTCTACAACAGTTGGCAATGAAGTTTTAGAGAGTGCACAACATAGCAGAAATGTTACAAGGGGAATGGCTCATCATGGAAGGAATTGGGAGTTTGGAAAAATGTAGGCAGACCCGATCAACAAAGGAAGAGAGGGCTGAGGATGGAGGGGGAGGGGAAGGATGTACAAGCTCTCCTGGTAGTGACAGACCTTGCCCATACACAAACTCTGCTTCGATACTGTCAAGGTCTGGCTTGAAGGTCTTGCAGACTTGCAGAAGCACTAGGGGTAGTCCCATTGTGTCATGGCATATGAGGGCAGCTTTAAGAGTGCGATGTCAGTGCTCAACCATGTTGTTCCCTTGGGGATGATAGGTGGTGGTGTGTATTTGCTTGACCCTGAGGAGATGACACAGGTTTTGGAAGAGCAAGGATTCAAATTGGTGGCCCTCATCTGTAGTAATCACAGAAGGACAACCAAAGTGAGAGATCTATGTGTTTACAAAGGCACCAGCTACTGTCTCTGCAGTTATGTTCAGAATGGGGGTAGCCTCCACCCAGCAAGTGGTTTGCTCGATGGAGGTGAGGAGGTACCAGAAACCCTCTGCTGGGGGAAGGGCACTGACAAGGTCAATGTGTACGTGTTGAAAGCGGCCAAGCAGAATGGGGAAGGAGCCTAGGGTGGGGCGGGGGGGGGGGGGGGGGGGGGCTATGTGCCTAAGCTTCCTACCAGGGAATACAAGTGCAGGCCCAAGCCTGACAAATTGCACTTGACATCTCGTCAGACGAATGGGTCAGTGACCAACTTAGTGCAAGCTTTGACACAGGGTGTAGTTTATCAAAGATCTCCCAACTCATGCAGTGGGAAACATAGGGCAGGAGTGTGCCCGTTGATTTGTCACACCATACTTCGCCCACGACTCTGGGGAAGGTTGTGTGGATGGGTCATAAAGAAAATGACGGGTCATAAATGTGCTGCATTGTGTCATCATCCGCTGCCTGTAAAGTGGCAAGCTGGGAAAGGTCCAAGAGGGAACAAACAGCATCAATATGTGAGAGAAAATCGGACACGACATTGTCCATGCCTTTGATGTAGTGCATGTCAGTTGTGAATTGTGAGATATAGTCAAAATAATGGAACCACCGTGAGGGGGGGGGGGGGGGGAACGGTCCACTGGAGAGTTCGAGATGACAGCAGGTTTGTGGTCTGTGAGGAGATAGAAGGAGTGGCCGTCTATGGAAGAACAGAAATGTTTAATGCCCTCATAGACAGCCAGCAGTTCACATTCAAAGGCAGAGTATTTCTTTTGATCATTATTTTGCTTTTCGGAGAAGAATTGTAAAGGAGAAGTGACACCATCGAGAGATTGACTGAGGACTGCGACAATGGCAGAGTCACTAACATCCATCGTAATGAATAGTTTCAGCATCAGGGTGTGGGTGAGCAATAATTAAGCAAGTTTTCAGAGCCACGAATGCAGAAGACATAGCATCCATTCAAGGAACTGGCCAATCACCAGAGCTGTGTTTACCAGAGAGAGTGTCTGTGATTGGTGCCCGAAGTTCAGAGGCACCTGAAAAATGTCATTGTTAATAATTAATTATGCCAAGGAAATGGCATAATTCTTTGAATGTGATGATTGGGAGGGGGGGGGGGGGGAAAATTTCTGGTGTGATCAGTATTGTCTGGGGAAGGGGAGATGCTGTAATGCTTAAGAAAAACACCAGTTCCTGGTGTAGTTGGCGTTTGTTGTCGTTTAGCTGCATGACAACCACAGCAAGGGTGTCAAGGAGTATCTGTAAATGCTTTTTGTTTTCTTTGACCGAATTGCTGAAGATAAAAATGTCGTCTAGATCAGCAAAAGAAAACTTTAAGGGGATTAGGATTTCATTGAGAAATCTTTGCTGTGTGTGAGTGACATAATTGAGGCTGAACGGCACAAACCCTTGGGGAAATAAACCTATGGGAGTAATGATAGTAGTTTTGTCTACATCTTCAGGGGCCATTTGGTGGTAAGCACATTTGCATTCGACTACCGAAAGCACTTTTGCACTGTAACATTTCTGCTATGTTGCATGCTCCCTACAATATCATTGCCAACATTATAGACAAAAATATGAGAATCCTTAAATAAAAGTTTACCACCAGACACGTAAAAAATCACATTTTCACACTCAGTTTAACATACTATTAACACTATTAGTAAAACATGTTTAAGAAGTAGTATGTTAACTTAAACATAAATTTGGCTGTCCTTTGTACATAATTTTCAATTTTGATACTTTTGTAAATAATAACTACAACACTAAAACTGCATTACACTTAGTTACGGAATATGCTGAGCTTATAAAAATACCTATTTGTTTAAAAAAAACACTACTACATGTTAGAACTATTACACATTTACCTTTTGTTTAAATAAATTAGGGCAAACAAAATAGTAGTAATGATAATGTAATATTTTAATTTAAACAATTTGACATATTTCAAGTATTATTGTATTATTTATTTAATAACTGAAAAACTTTATCATTGATCTTATTAGCCGGTACTCTGGTAGAAAAGCCATGTTTTGTCACTCTGTACCTGAATGAGAGATTGTAAACTGCTCTGTAATCTGTTGCTGGATGTTTAGAACAATATCATGTTGCACAACTAAATAAATTTGTTTCCATCACAATGTAAAGAATGTCTGTTATTATTTAATTAGGGGTCCTGAAACACCAATCTTTTAGTGAACGTCGAAGATAACTCACAACACAGTATACTTCAGCCAGCATATGAGATAAGTTTTTTATTATCTTCACCTACAGTGGAATGACTTTGTCATAGAGGCTGTGAACTAATAAAATTTTCTGTGATGTAGGAAATAATTAGTGATCAGCTATAGTCATTCCGGAAAGAAGTGAGCAGGTTATACCCTCCACCCTCTGCATCCCCTCTGCTCTCTCCACCTGCTCCCATGTCTTTCTTTGCGATGACTCTGTCTGCTCCCTCTCCAGCTGCCACACCGTGATGTTAAGAGGGGGAGCAACACCTTTATCATTTCCTTTAACAACACATTCACCACTGTGTCTATGAACAGGCTCAAACCGGCTTTCATTGATGACACCCCTTCCTCCCCTCCTCCATCTGATAATGCTCTGCCATCCCCGTCCCCTCCTCATCTCCCCCCTCCCCCCCTGACCACATCTCCCACAATGCACTCCCTGCTCTCTCCCTTGACTTCCTTCCAAGTTTTCTCCCAGTCTCTTTTCCCCTCCTCTCCCTTCATCAAATTCTTTGTGTAAAAACATCTCTATAATTTCTGTTATGGTACTGTCTTCGTACTCTCTCTGTCTTTCCCTGATTCCTCATCCTCTTCCTCTAATGACTTACATTTGTTCAAATATTTTCCTCTACTTTCCGCCACCCTTTCCCACAATGAATGTACCAGCCTTCCTCCTACCATCGTCTGAGGTCCTTGTCATCATGCTGGTGGGGACTGCCTGCCTGCAGGGTCATCCGTATTGCACCACTCTTCGACTCTGACACATCGAAGACTTCGTTGTTGGTGCACTTCCACCTCGTTCACACTAGCACACCAAACTTCCTACCCAGACTCGGTTGACCTTCTCATCACTTGACTCCCATCATCCCTGTCATCTGACACCTCAGGGTTCTTCCTCTCGCCCCCCTCTCGGGCCTCACAAGATGACAAGATGTGCTCTGCACTGAGGAGGAAAGGGGGGTTTTGAGGTGACCCATCGACAACCTGGTCGATCAGATATGAATAGACAATGAAATATCTGTGCATGTAATCTATTGGAGCACAGTATATCTGGACTCCATCCACCATGTTGTAGTCAGTTGTATTCTGTGTATGCTTGAGTATGGTAATAAATCATTGGACTCAAGTATGAGTGAATTATTGAGGCTCTAACCCCATATAATTCCCATAACTGTATTCATCTCTCAGTCTCCTCCTGTGATTTTTATCCCACCTTTGATGTATCAGAATGTGTGCCACCAATCAATTCCTTATTTTAGTGAAGATATGTAAGAAATTTATTTTTTCCCAATCTTTCAATTCTGTTCAGTACCTCCTCATTATATACATGATCTACCCATCTAATCTTCAGCATTCTTCTGTAGTACCAAATTTCAAAACTTCTATCATTTTTATATCTGAACTCCTTATTGTCCATGTTTCTCCCTCATACAAGGCTATGCTCTTGTCCATCCAAACTGTGCCCCTGGGGCAGTAGGGCCCACGGTTGCCCACGGCCAGCACCGTTGGCGACTTGTCCTGCTGCTGCCGTGTCACTCAGCTGGCCACAGCAGCAGGCATAAAAAAGGAGGAGCAGCACATCTGCGCTGTTTAAACCCAAGTGGGAAATTAATTTCTTTTCTACTGCTTTGGAAAATCATGCCAAATGTTTAATATGTCATTGGAACCTCTTGAAAAGTATTTAATTGGACGGCACTTTAACACAGATCACAAAGGTCAGCTCGAAAACTTGTCGCAAGAGGAATGCCAGTCAAAGCTTGAAGAACTGAAGTATTCAGGCAGCATTAAAGTGAAGTAATTCTCTTGATTATTTCTAAAGATGATAAATGAAACTATATTTTGCTATCTAATATGGCATTGAGCAATGTGGTAGTTATAGAAAATCAGATTATCAGCGACAAGGAACATTTCCTTTCAGTGAATTTTTATAATCTGGTTGTATTAAATTGCATCACACCGACACAAGAAAATGTTTCAGGTGTGTCTTTTTGTACGATTTTCTGAAAAGCCATTACAAATGCTGTCTCAGACAGTAAAGTGTCATTAAGAGTCATTCTTTGTTTTTTTGTATTCGTGTTTTGGTGGTTGGGAAAACATATGTTGCAGTTTGATCCAAGGTTTCAATTAAAACACAAATATTGCAGTGCATAAAGATTTATTTTGTGATCACATTTCGCTGTCTTTGCTAGTGTCCATGATCGCTTTTCAGAAGAACTGAAGGAAAACGCAACTAAAACCATCCTTTCTTTGTTAGTTTTTTATTTGGGTTTCAATGAATGAAACACTTATTAAGATGATGAAAGAGTTTTAAAACAGGAATTTAAACAATTAATTGTACCTTTTTCTGCCAGTGTAGTAACGGGAAACAGGTGCCCAAAGTTTTCGTGCCAGTTACAAATGCTCAATGAGAATTGTGAAAGAAGGGAAATCCTTTGTGGCTGGGAGTCTCATCAAGGATTGCTTGTATTTGTCCAGCATACCTCACAGAAAAATGTGAAAAAAATAGCTCTTTCTCCTCAGTCTGTTGCTTGCTGATTCAAAGATATAGCCTCAGATATGTAGCAGCAGTTAATAGAGAGAGCGACAAACTTCATTTCATTTTCTGTTGCTCTTGATGAATCCACGGACGTTTCGGACATATCTCAGCTTATCATATTCATTCGGGGTGTTG
Organism: Locusta migratoria; assembly: GCA_026315105.1. NCBI lineage: Eukaryota > Metazoa > Arthropoda > Insecta > Orthoptera > Acrididae > Locusta > Locusta migratoria. The sequence goes on along the minus strand of CM048744.1, from coordinate 809,022,620 downwards.
ACGACAATCTGTGTGTCACTGAAGAATTTCTCGATCTTGTACCATTAAAAAACGCAACCGCAGTTTTGGATATTTTTCTAGCTGTGGAAAACGTGTTTGAGTCAATGCGTTTAAAATGGGGATGGCTGACCAGTGTAACAACCAATGTAGCCCCTGCGCTACGAGGACTACACACTGGATTCCTCAGTTATGTCAGGGCAAAAATGACTGAAGTTGGCTGTTCCTTATTCATGGCAGTTAATTGTCTTATACATCTGGAGGCATTTTGTGTGAAGATTGTAAATATACAGTAAGTTATGGACACAGTTGTTCAATCAGTTAATTATCTTTGATCGCATGGAGTCACACATCTCAATTTAAAGAATTCCTGGCTGATATCAAAGCAGAATATCCAGACATCCCCTACCACACAGAAGTAAGATGGCTGAGCAAAGGGAAAGTGCTTAATCAGTTTTTCTGTTTGAGGGCCGAAATTATTATAGTTTCGGAAATGAAAGGACGTCGAGAAAAATTACTTCATGATCCTAAGTGGGTGGCAAATTTGGCTGTTTTGAGTGTTGTAATTGGTCATTTAAATACTTTGAACACTACACTCCAAGGCGAAAATCACACAGCTGTTGATTCAGTGCAGACAATTCAAGCATTCCAAAACAAGTTATTTTGTGGAAAAACCAGTTGCGTGAGCAGAATTGTGGACAATTCCCTTCATTAGACAACGTTAAAGAAGATGTGGATTTTTCAGATTATGTACAAATCATTGTGAATTACAAGAAGAGTTTGAAAACAGGTTTTTGGAGATAAGTGAGCTTCAACCGGCCACAGATATATTTGTTTGCCTCTTTTTCCTTTGCGCAGAGGACATCTCACAAGTGTTTCAACTAGAGCTGATTGATCTGAAGTGTGATATACACCTGAAGGACCACTTTATTATGTGTAAAGCTTTGGAAGACTTTTATAGCAGTTTTCCATGAGAGAAGTGTCCTCTTTTGCACAAGCACGCAGCCAAAGTTCTATTAAGGTTTGGTTCCACCTATATTTATAACCGCTTTATCTCTTATTTAAAGCTTTGCGAAACTAAGAACCATTCACTACTTAGTGATAAAAATTTTACTAATGTTTTGAGGTTATCAGTCTCCCAGAATATTGTATCAAACACAGACAAATCATTTCCTCATAAAAGAGAAACTTGTAAAAAGTGAATTGTATTCCTTAACAATATTGAATGTAAGAATTATAAGTCTGTATAACCTTAATTATATTTCTTTTGTAATTTTGCAAACTTGGTGAATTAAAATAATTGCATACAAAACAGCACTCTAAGGATCCACTGTCTAAATTCTGGAGGGAAAAAAAAAAAAAAAAAAAAAAAAAAAAAAAAAAAAAAAAAAAATAATAATAATAATAATAAAAAAAAAACAACAACAACAACCTGTAACACAAAGTACAACCAAAAAAATATTTACTTGTAACTACTGTAGTAAGAATGAGACTCTATCCCTTACATAAAATTATTGCTAAAATGGAATGTTAATGACATGAGTTCATTTAAAAAATTGATATATCCTTGAGAAGACACCTACTGTACATATGGCGAGTGTGTATGAGCAGTTCTCTGTGGTCTTACTTGCTCCACAGTTGATGCTCTCTCTCTCTCTCTCTCTCTCTCAAACTGCCTTGCGCCTGCGGGGCGCAGCCACGCCTGCCATGCGAAATTCTTGGTTGAGCCGGCTCCAGACAAATGTCTTAAAAAAGACTTCCTGATACTTGAATTAATGTCAAGAAATTTCTTTTCTTCAGAAATGCTTTTCTTCTCATAGTCATTTTTTGTTATATATATTATGTATTTTGCCAATATATGTTATTTTGGAACCCAGTAATAAAAGTACTCTACAACTTTTACTGTCTCATTTGGTTTTCATAATGTAAAATCTTCATGTACTGTTTAAAACAGAGCATATTAAACAACATTTGTATGTAGCACACAGAAGTTCAATCATTGTACTAGACAAGCAATATCCATTCCTCATTAGGCTGTCTATCCATGTTTTGTGGCTACTGACTACAGAATCCAGTTTCCCTAAACCCTTGATGATGGTGGCAACCAAGCAGATATTGTGTTTCAAACTGCATGGAATTCAGTTGCCTCTAGCCCTCCAAAATGGTGTAAACTGAACAATATTTGAGTTTTCATTTAGTTAATTGTATACGGAGATCAAAGAACATACTTTTATTTTATGTTATGTATTGCTTGATTATTGTCTACATCAGTAATTCCTAAACTACATAAGACAATTACCCATAAAAATGAGAAGATACATCTTAATTTTTCAACGATGTTTCACATCCAGCTGAACTATAAATTGAAAGAAAAAATAGCATTATTTATCAGTGGCACATGATAGATATATAGTAAAATCAAAAGAAATCTCATGGGTTTATGAAGTATTTCCTTTTATTAAACTAAGAAGCAGTGAATCAATGAGAGAACTGGTGGTGCTTATATTTGCAAATACTTTTTATTTTGCATTTGATCCCATGGTCTTGTCATGTCATGTTGAAATTTCATTGGGTAACTTACTTTCTTTCATTCCTGCCATAATTGACTCCAGTCCAAAACCAATAATAAAACCTACATGAGTCAGTAAATTTCACCACTCAACCAAGATCCATCCCCACTGCCCCAAAATCACTCCTGTTAACTTTTCATACTTTCTAATCCCACACTTTGCCTCACCATGAACCCCTAAATTCCAGTTTACATTTGTTGAAAGAACAATCCACTACCTAAAAACTGATCCAAACTTTATAATCATACTTCCTTCCAAAGGCTCCATCACTACATTTCAGTGTATAACTTAATATCTTTCTCTGATGAAATTCCAGTTGTAACTAAAGCATTAATGCATACACCTGTTTCCCTACAATCTCTACCAAGATTATAGCATATTGCTTGTGAAATACATAGAACACAAGAAAAATTTTTGGTGGTTGTATCAGATCCATCTCATATTTGAGTGCTTAAGAAATCTTCAATGCAGCATAAATGTCTCAGTGAACTGTTAATATTTATATAAAAGAAAAACAGCTATACCATATTCTTTGATTTTCTTTCATTATGAGAGATACCCTACGCAAGATCCTTCCCATCCCTCGTAGGTTGGTATTACATCAATCATCCAACCTCCACAACATCTTAGTGCCTTCCTATGCAACCCCCTTTCCCAACCCCACACCACAACGAACATTGCACAATTGACCCACCTATCACTTTCTATTCTAGCCCTGTCACAAGCTTATCCCACCCCATTATAGGCCAGGTCACATATTAAACCAACCATGTGATTTACTGTCTCTTCTGTGATCAGTACTGCTGCTTTTTATATTACTATGACTCTGTAGGGGGAGGAGGCTACAGCCTCTGCCTTGAAGAATTACTACACTTGCTTCTTGTTAACTTTTTCTAAAAATAAAAAGAGAGAGAGAGAGAGAGAGAGAGAGAGAGAGAGAGAGAGAGAGAGAGAGAAAGAAAAGAAGTATTTTTAATCTTTCTTAGTTTACTGTTGTACAATATTCAATAGGCATTCCCCCAACCTAGAGGCAGTTTGGGGTACGAAGAAACTCAGCCCTCCTCCACCTCACCCCCTGAGACCAATATCCTGGCTTCACTATTGATATGACTACTAACCAGCTGTCCATCAGAAAGAATAGCCACTGTCAAACTGAGGCCAAAAGTGAAGTAGACCACCCTGTAACACAACATTCCGTACAACATACCATGATGGATTTCAGTTGCTGCTTCAAAACCCAGACCTTCTGAATTCCCTCTCCAACTACTAAGTTTTCTGAACTGAACAAATGGCAGTTTTCCTTGCTGTACATTCTCCAGCCTCTAAATTATCCAGGTCTCAGTTTAAGGTGACCTCATACACTCCGTAGCCAACAGTTCTTGTTGTCTCTTGCCTACACCTCCCCCAGTTCTTGCCTCATTCCCCCACAATCTACACCAGTTTTCATGTTTTGTTCCCTCTCCCACTGCATCTGAGCTGGATCTCTTCCTATCTAGTACCAACAAGCTCAATCAAGCAGCACTAATACATCAGATTCACCTTTGTCCTGTAGCCTTCATCTTTCCACTCCCCACTCTAAGTTGCTCTCACTATGAAGGCATTACTGAGATTGTAGCAGATGGAGGTGTTAGGTGACAGCTATGTTGGTTGTTGCTGAAATTAGTGTCTTCTCTCTTTTGATGAAGGCTGCAGCTTAAAGCTCATTTGTGTGTGTGTGTGTGTGTGTGTGTGTGTGTGTGTGTGTGTCTGTGTGTGTGTGTGTGTGTGTGTGTGTATGAGAGAGAGAGAGAGAGAGAGAGAGAGAGGGAGAGAAAGAGAGAGATGGTCTTTCTCATGTGCCTGTCTGTGGCTCGATCATCTTTGCAGTGAGTTGATACCTCTCCTCATTACAATGGAGGACTAAGGGAGGAGGGGGCGGGGGGCGCCCTGGCAAACTCATCTGGGAGCCTCCAAATACCTCAAATGCACTTTTTTTTTCCCTTAGACTGTCCCGTGGCTTTCATCTTGGCAGGGCCTCCAAATCTCAAAAGTTACTACTTTATAATAGTAATATATGTATTTCTAAGTGGACAATGGGGCCTCATTTTATTTTGCTGCTGGCCAGGGCTTCCAACAGCCTTAGTCCACCTCTGAATTCCAACCTGATATTTCTGTTGATATATAAGAGAGATGATATTCTTGTAACTGATCAGCAAATATTTCTAATTGCATTATTCAACTGAAAAGTCCAGTTTTCTTTAACTTCCTATTGCTGATTTTATGATATATTCAGGGAATATGCGGATATATTTTACATCTAATAATATAGTGAGGACAGTTTACAACTCACCACAAAGACGTGGCGATGAGCTGCGACAGGCACATACAAAAGACACACACATACAACACATTCAGCTATTGGCCATGGCCCTCCTCAGAAAATAGAGCACTCACGCAATCACACAGGCACACAACACAGTCATACAACCATCACCTCCGACTGCCGCACTTCGAATCACGCTCTGCAGCGAATTGGGGACGGGAGGGGAGGGGAGGGGGAGGGGATAGAAAGGTTACGTCACGGTGGTGGGGATGGGTTAGATGGGAATAACGAGATGCAGCTTAGGAATGGAGTGGGGAGGCGGGTGAGGGGAGAAAATAAAATAATAATAAAAAAGTAAAATAGAAAATGCATGCACACTGCAAGTACACAAGACTGCATACACACACATACACATGCACGCATGCGCGCACACACACACACACACACACACACACACACACACACACACACATATATACACACATACAGTGTGAATGTGTGATCGTTTGTGTGTATATATGTGTGTGTGTGTGTGTGTGTGTGTGTGTGTGTGTGTGTGTGTGCGGTCTTGTGTACTTGCAGTGTGCATGCATTTTCTATATATATATATTTATTTTACTTTTTTTATTATTTTATTTTCTCCCCTCACCCGCCTCCCCACTCCATTCCTAAGCTGCATCTCGTTATTCTCATCTAACCCATCCCCACCACCGTGACGTAACCTTTCTATCCCCTCCCCCTCCCCTCCCCTCCCGTCCCCAATTCGCTGCAGAGCGTGATTCGAAGTGCAGCAGTCGGAGGTGATGGTTGTATGACTGTGTTGTGTGCCTGTGTGATTGCGTGAGTGCTCTATTTTCTGAGGAGGGCCATGGCCGATAGTTGAATGTGTTGTATGTGTGTGTCTTTTGTATGTGCCTGTCGCAGCTCGTCGCCACGTCTTTGCGGTGAGTTGTAAACTGTCCTCACTATATTACTAATTCCAACCTGGACTTTCCATTATTATATTTTACATCTAACATTGCTGGATAACTCTGGACGCCAGAGGTAACCTATCGTAAGTAACATTTCGCTGACTTTACAGGAGAGCAAAAAGAAGCTGCTGCGACTCAGATTTTGCTACCTGTAGTATAAGTCGAACACCCAATCATGAAAAGCTCTAATTTTTATATCTTTTCTAGTTAGTCTCTACATGTACTTCGTTTTTAGAAGTATTTTATGAAATGTTACGGGAGAAACAGCACTTACGATATTTTACCTCACATAAATATGATTGTGAAGCCGTCTTTATTTACACATACGATATTGTCAAGGTGCTTATTACATTAGGTTTGCTGTGCATTTGCATGCCTTTTTATGTTTATAAACGTTTCTTTTTATGTTTATAAATGTTTATATTCTACAGGATTATTCTACGAAATACGAACAGGAATGTGAGAATTATTGGTACTGAAATTAAGAAATAAAGTCATTCATACTTATTCAATACCAGTAGATTACAATTTTATCCTTTCACAAAGGCAGTCACATATACCAGTCACTCAGCAAATTGAACAAAATAAATTCCAACCATAGTAGCTTACTCTAGAAAGTAACAAAGGTTAAACCACTTTAAAAACTGAGACAATGACAAACATTTCTGTCCAAATTCAGCATATATTCATTAACAAATTGAGGACAAAATTCTAAATGTAGAAAAAGAATTCCCTTGTATAATTAACTGATGACAACGTCATCATGTTCATATCCTTCTGAGCCCTTTTCAGTTTGTGTTGATATAATCTGTGGTATATTTTGGTAGAAATAGTGAAAAGATTCAGGAACCCATCTAAGCAGCTTTTATAAATCTTTATACTTCTCTGTAGCAATAGGTCTGAGAGTATTTCGTATAGCAGGAAGCTCTTCCGGCCATACTGCCCCTCTTGTTCGCCGTTGCACATCAATCTCCTGAAATTCACCATCAAATGCTGCTTTATAGAACACAGATCCTGATTTCTCTGCTCGTACTTGTAAATGCACAACTTGGCTAACCAAACTTTTCCAGACGATAAACTTTTGGTTGTCCGTTTAACTAAAGGTGGTGATGATCCTTTGAAAAGATTTTCAAAGTCTTTGAAATCTGCCATTCACATGTCGTGTACTTCAATGAGTTCTTTTAATCTGCACTGGCGAACAAACTGTTGCCAATTCCAAGGAGTAGCAATTATCTCATTTGGTCTCAGTTTACTTTTGGCACGTTCAATAACAGCAAGTACACCATCTACCTCCATATGAGTGTGTCCCTACAATAAGAATTTATGGTTTATCACTTTAACATTAGGAAGACACCTAAGAATCCAAAAATATGACAATCATGGGGAAGTTACGATCCATATCGTAAGTTACTCAGTTTGGGTTTTTGGCAGGTTAGCTAGGGCCCACTTTAGCAAACAAGATGACACTTCTTTAGGTCCACGACCTGCAACTGTTTCATCCCACATGCAATAATAGGATTTCTGCTCTGAAGCATTAAGGATTGTCAGATTATACGTCCTGACCTTTCTTAGATAAAACGTACTGGAATTAGTAAGGTGAGGTATCGGCAAACATTTATGAAGATCGAACATGACAACCTTTGCTTTTCATCCAGGTTGTTTTGAGCGATTTTTGTCGAAGGTCTTGTTTCTATATCTTATATCTGCTTCTGACAAGTGGGCATCATAATGTGATTTAATTTGGACTGCTTCTTCAGCTATTATATCATTTTTGAGTTTCACCTGAAACTCATCACAGTCATCACACGTATCAGTCGCAGGTTCCTTGAATCCTAAATTAAACTCAATGTTAAATATGTCACGGTAAAGCCACTGCTTTGCAATTAACTCTTGCTTCATTTCATTTTCCTTGCAGTGCTCTACACACAAAGAATACATTTTTGATATATTGAGATGGCTGCCAAGATACAATCTACCTGTTTTCTCTCTGCTGTAGTGACTCTAGATTGTGGGGAACATCCTGATGTGGTTTCTGATGCCGTCCCTTATTTCTTCATCCAACTTGTTTGGTGGAACTTTCTTTCCTCTCTGGTCTGGTTCAATAAGTCCACCATTAATTTTTTCGACAAAGCTGTCGTGACATACATTTCGGAAATACTCAAAGTATTTAAGAAAAATAAATTTTGCAGACCTGTAGTCTCTTGCCACGAACTTGAAAGAAGTAATGAAGTGTCAAATGTTCAAATGTCTGTAAGTCTATCGGACCAAACTGCGTGGTCATCAGTCCGTAGCTTACAAACTACTTAAACCTAGGTAAACTAACCTAAGGACAAACACACACACCCATGCCCCAGGGAGGACTCGAATCTCCACGGCGAGCAACCGCGCGCTCCGCAGCGAGACGCTTTAGACCTCTCGGCTACCCCACCGCGGCAATGAAGTGTCACATTATGCCTAAACTCACTCTCTTGAACTACTTTTCTACTAACATTTTTTGCAATTACCTGTGAGGCAATATATAATCTCTTAAAATCATTATTATTCCCTTCTCTTTCGACGACATTACTACCTTCGACTGGTGGTAAAGCATCCAGATCATTTGTCTCCTAAATCGCGGAACGTACATTTAGATGATTGTTACATCCCAGTATGATGAATAATATCTTAAAATGTATATTAGCTACGCATAATGATTTAATGTTGTAAGCTGATGATGTAATGAGACTGTAGAATAGAATATTAGTACTTGAAGTACTAGAAATACTTGTACTGCTTACCTGTACTAACTTCAGCGCTAATTCCACGATCCTTTTACTTCTTCCACTTATAGTATCCATTGTAATCTTCGATTCCGTCATAAAATGCTCCTCCAAACATCACAAACTACAGCACATTTCTATTCGCACGTGATTTACAATGTGTATAACAATACGGAAGTAACGTAACACTTAGAAGTAAACCATCGTAACAGCCAATACGATAAAGAGCGTGGTGGTCTATATTCAGGTCAATTGTCGTATGGTCATTTACCATTGTTTACCACTGGTTTCAGGTTGTACATACGATAGTATCGCATTGCAGAATTTCTTTTATGTAAAATATATGCATACAGTATTCTACCCCTAAGAAGGTATGACTTAAACTAGTCACATACGATAAAAAACTCAAAATCGTCATTTTTGCACTTGCGATAGGTTACCTCTGACGTCCAGAACTATTCTTACTTGTGCCCAGAAACAGTTTCCATTAAATGCAAGTATGAAGTGAACAACAAAATTTATTTAAAATTACTTGGTTTGACACTATTATTTTTAGATTGAGAATATATGTAATAGCTAAGTCGTGTAACACACCAGATGTTCTCATGTAATGCCATCCTGGTCTCTATGTTGTGTGTGTGTGTGTGTCTGTGCACACGCGCGTGCATGTGTGTGTGTGCGTTTTTCATTTTTCTTCTCTTTCTTGAAATAACATTTGGTCTTAGCTCTTTAAGTCATTGAGCAGTGGAATGTGCAGTTCCAGAATAATAAATGATAAAATTTAGTATTTATCTTGCATCTTTAAGTAGCATTGATGGTGTCATTGTCTCACCATATATTATTCTCATAAAAGAGGTTTGGGTTTCTGCCACATTAGTAATATCTTGGTTACTAAACAGATGCGACTAAAAAATTGGTATTTATTTTCTCACATATGTCATCTGCACAGATCATTTACAAAACATAAGTGGTGGCCATCTTGACATAAAGATCAACCTCTTTGGATTGTAATCATAACATAACAGGTATCACTATACAACAGTCTCGCACACTTGCTGCCACAAAACTGCCCAACTGACTGACTTTTGAGTGGTCTGCTTGAGTGCTTTTATAAGATTACAAAAATTGAGCATACAAAGTTTGACTTTTGGTACAAAATATTTTAAGTACATAGTTAATTAAGACACAAAATTGTCATGGGTGTCCAATTCATATAAACAGAGGAGATAACAAAAGTGTTGTTGTTTTTAAGTTAATATTGCAGATGAAAATTTTAGCTGAGGCACTTTAAATGATAATTCCTAAAAGTGGTTATTTTGAATATTGTGGTGTGTGTTACATTACAAATTAAATACAATTTACAAAATTGCAAAGTAACTTAGACAAAATTTGAAGTGATTTCATAATTAAGACTTCTAGTTTGACTTTATGAATAATAAGGCAATATTCCCTTAGGTGTAACATCGGTTATATGTTCTGGTGAGTGTTGGCTTAGTTGGCTGCAATGGCCCAGCAGCCTGCGGCGCGCCGTCACAATCTGCACAGTTGCTACATTCAGGGGGTTCGAATCCCCTCTTGGGCATGGATGTTTGTCTCATCTTTAGTATAAGGTAGTTCATAAGTAGTTTGTAAGTTTAGGGACTGATGACTCTGCAGTTGAGTCCCTTAAGCTTAACAAACATTTGAACATTTGAGTCTTGACTTTATTAAGACAGTAATAAAATAAGAAATAAAAATTATGAAGCACAGTAAATAATTTTAAAAGACAGGTGGTTTTTAGATCTTAACACGTATACGGGTATATGGTGCAATCATTATATGTCTTGGTATTTCAAGAATTGACACATATGGATGTTTAAAATCAGGTATCAAATACTTCAGTAAATCATTCCCATATTATATTATTTTATAGCCTACAATAGGTTTATTTTACTTACCAGGTGGTTCTCTTTTATTATTGTATATAAAATATAGAAATATCAACCACTCATCTAAAGCAGCATTATCTGTGAAGCACAGTAATACATGGAAAAGTAGGAGGAGAGAAATGGGAGGTGTAATAGAAAGTGAAGAAAGAAGAAGTAAAAATGATGAGGGAGAAAGAAGGAAGACATGTGGGAAAGGAAAGGTAGAAGGAGGGCAGAGAGAGAGAGAGAGAGAGAGAGAGAGAGAGAGAGAGAGAGAGAGACTTTCTCGTCAGGAGGGGATGGGGACTGGTAGGAGAAGACAGTGCAGACCTGCACAAGGATAGGTATGATGAGAGATTGGAAGTGGTGAGCTAAAGTGAAGTGGTGGACACAGGTTGGTGGAAGTTTAGGCCAGGGAGATTACAAGAGTGCAGGATATGTTGGAGAGACAATGTCCATCTGTGTAATTCAGAGAAAGTCAAGCTGGAAGATTTTATTCAGATGGCCCATTTTGTGGAACAGCTGTTGAAAATACTTGTGTTGTGGTGTGCAGTATATTTGGAATCTACAAGGTAAAGCTTTCAGATTGGGGCAGTTTCACAATGTCCATTTATGTCAATAGACAGTTGATTACATGCCATGTCCTCCTAGAACAACAATTGTATCACAGCTGATATATTACAAGGCTGCTTTCAGTTGTGGCCCCACCTTTTATATGGTAGGAAATGCATGTGGCTGTACTGTTGCACGAAGTATTAGGTGGGTGCATGGTCTTGCACATGGGCCAATTACAAGGAAATGAACCATAGGATACAGGATTTGGAGTAGGATTGGAATAGAGATAGACAAAGATATCTTGTAAATTGGGGGAATGGGATAACACGACTTGGGGAGATGTGGATAGGATTTATCTCAGCACACAGATTAGGGTAGTCAAAGCCCTTACAAATGATGTGGTTGACCTTCTTCAGGAAAAGGTTATTTGAGGAGTGTTAGTAAGTTGCTGGTTAACAGGTTTATTAGTTTAAGATGAGCAGGTTGAGTGAGATTTGTTTATGGATGAGCTGGATCACACAGACACAGAACACAGTCATACAAGCCTCAATTTGAAGTGCGGCAGCTGGAGCTGAAGGTTATATAACTGTGTTGTGTCCCTGTGTGATTGTGTGAATGTTCTATTTTCTGGAGGTCATGGCCAATAGCTGAAAGTGTTGTATATGTGTGTCTTTTGTATGTGCCTGTCACAGATTGTTGCCATGTCTTTGCAGTGAGTTACAACTGTCCTTATTACTATATTGTAAATGTAAACAGATTCACATATATATCAAATTTTTTGACAAATGATGTTTTGCACAATGCATACAAATGAAAAAAAAAATCTTCTTTCCAATTTATAACTTGTGTGAATTAAATTACATATGTGAATTACACATTGGATTTCAGTCTTTTATTTATTTACTATTATTAAGAGATATTATGCAATTTGTTGTTGAGGAGTACTCTCAAAGCAAACCTTAAAATTAGCAAGTCACAAATTTTTTTCTGGTATCAACCGCACAGTTTCTAATGCTGCAAGATGTTGGGATGCATCTACTGTGTCCAACAATGGGTCCAGTAGTGAGGGGACAGGAATTTTGGAAAACCCATTAGGATTGAGTGGTGGTATTAATGTGGGCTGGGAGGGTAGAGACAATAATTAGAACTAGCATACAGTCACTTAGTACTTACTAAACAATAAGCAGTTGAGATATTGTCCTTAGTATAGCTGAAAGCTGAAGCAGAATCTTTTAAGGTTATATAATAAGGAAAAATCATAATTCTATTTATGTCGTCATGTCAGTAGAATAAGTTATTGTTGTCTTATACCTGATGTAAGTATAGATTCATAGTTTCCTTTTAAATGTTAGGTAATGATTTTTATTAAAATCTAGTCATCTAAATCCTTAAACTCAACTCCTTCTGACCAGTAACTTTCTTTCAAAGTGCTTTGTTATATGAAACTTCTTTTCCTGGTAGTTTTGGGTGTGGAGAATTTATGAGAGAATTCTTTTATCTTTCTCATCTACAAAATGACCAAAGCATTTCTTTAATAACTGTCGATACATCTTCACTTCCCAATGCAGATGATTATATAATTTGCTTTTGGTAAGACATATTCAGCAAATACAATTCAGTCAATGATAACTAACTGTGGTGTCTGTGTGTGTGTGTGTGTGTGTGTGTGTGTGTGTGTGTGTGTGTGTGTTTAAGTGTACCCAACAAAACTTCAGATGGATTACCATTACAGCTATTGTTCCATGGCTTTACTGTAACACACCTTTGGGTTGTACCTTCAGAGAGTAGGTAGTGCATTTCACCAAGTGGTGCCACTCTGTTTGTTGAAATCCCCTGCTGATATATGCACATAATTATTTACCATTTCTCACACAACAGACTGTTCTTGGCTTATCTGTAAAATAAAAGGATTACTTAACAACCACATACAGTGGCGGCGATTTGGGGGGGACTAGGGGGGCAACTGTCCCCTACTTTCTGGGAAAAATATGATTAAATTATTCACTTTTTTAGCGTACTAATACTTGTATACTTTTAAAACTGATTTGCATAATTGTAACATAGCTATAAGTGGGAATTATGATGGTACAAATGCTTGGCGCGACATTGTAGTAGAGAAGGAGGCTCCGCCTTCGCACTCGATATCTGACGACAGTTGACGATCGTAGCCAAACCCAGTGACATGTGTACTGCCTCATAGGAAATATCTGCGCGCCAGTACTATACGCAAACTGTAACTTGGCTTCTGGTGAGCGGGTGGTCGGCTTACTTCACATCAACCCGGGAGCCGACAAGTTGGTATTCTTGCCGGGCCGACACGAGATCCACGCCTCTTCACAGCCACCCAACAGCTACACGGCATGCCGTGCCGTGTCATGACAGCCTTCTGCCTGCAGTTGCCTTCCCAGACTGCAAATGGAGCACCATCAGTTATTAGTGTGGCTTGTCGTGTACAGCCATTTGATGAGAAGAAGAAGGTTGCATTGGGTTCATCCACTCAATACGAGAATAAACGAAGTGGATGCATTCTCTGTCCTTTTTTAGGAATTAAGGGGAGATGAGTTTTTAATTATTTTCGGATGAGTTTATGGACTTTTGATGACTACTTGCACGAATGAAGAGTTCCATTCAGCATAGCAACATATCCTTCTGGGAATGTTTCCAGCCTATACAGATGTTACCAATTACAATCCGATGAGTGGAAAAACCAATAGTTAAAAATTTTAAAAAGATTTGTTGTTCTAAAGAATGTACATTTTTCAAATGATATTAAAACAAGTAAAACATAGGTTAAAAATCGAATGACCCAATAAATGAATTTTCAGAGATTTGTGATAGCTTGGAGGATCTGGAACATGTCCCTGAAAATTGCTCCACTGCTTGTTCGTAACGCTTTGTCTCGGTGAGAGATAATTTTTCTTTTGCATTTGTTAAGTGTTTGTTAGTGATAAAGGGGTAAACATGACGCATATGCACGTGATGTACTAGGGTGAGCAGCAGTATTAATTTTATCCCATGATATTTTACATTTTTTAATTTCAGAAACAATTTGCATAACCCTTAACTGAAATTCCACTACCTCATCGTCGTCAAATGATTTCAGAGTTGGAATTTTCCCGCAAAAAAAAAAAAAAAAAAAAAAAAAAAAAAAAGGCATATGCCAACTGGATTTTCTGTTCAGTGCATAAATGGGCTATACCTCTACAGGTACGATGGCCGAAACAGGGAGGATAGAAAATGTAGACACAGAATGGCAAGAAATACATTTCTGAAGAAGACAAATTTGTTCACATAAAATATAGATTTAAGTGTTAGAAAATCTTTTTTAAGGTATTTGTCTGGAGTGTAGCCTTGAATGGAGGTGAAACGTGGACGATAAATAGTGAAGACAAGAACCGAATAGAAACTTTCGAAATGTGGTGTTACAGAAGAATGCTGAAATTTAGATAAGAGATTCTGAATAGAATTGGGGATAAAAGAACTTTGTGGCATAACTTGACTAAAAGCTGACAGCAACAGCACGGCTAAGCAACAAAGGAAACAACAAATGCAGTCTACGCTGCACAGTTGGCAACGAACATCTGCAACTCGCTACGCCACGAAATCTACCAACTGCTGCCAAGTGTTTCCGATAGGTGGCCCGCAAGCCAGGTTACAGTTTGCGGATAGTACTGTTCCAGCACAAAGGTTGTCCACTGTGTTTGTCATATTTCTGGTCAATCGAATGCAGTTGTGTTTGTGTATGCACTTTTGTGTCTTTTAGTTAACAATGAAGCGTTCTTCAGGAGAAACGTTATTCGATTTCTTCAGAAAAAGGCAGAAATCCCAAGAAGGATTACAGTCCCACAGAGCCCTAAATACTGCTGTTGCTCCAGATCCACATAGTGACTTGGATGCAGTGTCAGTGTCGGCTACACCAGCAATAGATGAACTGCAGAGAATTTCGTCAGTGACAGAATCAACATCTACACCTTCAAGTGCTGAGAGTGTATTGCCTGTAAGTAAGACTAATCAGTCTAATAGCCCTTCTCAGCTCCAATTTGAACTAAGAGTTCCAATTCATGGTAGTCAAGCAGCATCACAGGCTTTTAAATATGGTCCTTTTCAACCTATTATTGATAAGTAAGTACCCATAAACAAAGGGTAGAAAGTTTAGAAGTATGTGGTACACAAATTACGATTGGTTAGAACAAAGTGTTGCTGATGATAAAACTTTTTGCTTCCCATGTCGTTTGTTCAGTTCCACAGGTTGTTTTGATGAAACATTCACATCTAATGGGTTTAGAAACTCAAAAAAAAAAAAAAAAAAAAAAAAAAAAAAAAAAAAAAAAAAAAAAACAGTCCAATGCTTTAAAGAGCACGAAAAAACTTCTTCTCGCCTCAGTGCTTTTCAACGTTGGCAGGAAGGTTTTAAAAGTAAAGAAAGTGTGGTAAGCAAAATATCAACACATCATCAAGAAGAAGTTAAAAAAATCGTGATTATCTGAAGATTTTATTCCAGTCCCTACTTCTCATGGCCAAGCAGGGAATAGCACTTTGGGGTCATAGAGAAAATGAGGACTCTGATAACAGGGGTAATTATGTTGAGTTATTGAAGCTGAGATCAACAGAAAACTGTTTATTAAAACATTTTTTAGACAGAGATAAGTTTTTCAATTAATGAAAATGAAATGATTGTAATCATGGCAAATTTGGCCAGGCAGTACATCTTTGATGATGCTAAAAAATCGAAACAATTCTCCGTGATTGTTGATGAAACTCCAGATGTGTCACATCAAGAAAAATTGACTCTTGTTATAAGATATGTAACAGAAAAGCTCGAAATCAAAGAAAGCTTTCTTGGTTTTTACAAAACTGATTTGACTGATGGTGAAACGTTATACAAGCTGCTTGTTTCAATTTTTGGTGAACTTGGCATTGACCTTAAAAATATAATTGCTCAGTGCTATGATGGAGCAGGAAACATGAGTGGTTCTTACAAGGGTGTCGCTGTGAGGATGAAAGAACAGAACCCGTATGTTATGTTTGTACACTGCTATATGCATTATCTAAATCTTGCACTTGCCGATGCATCTAAGCACATTCCTTTTGTTCGCAACGTTTTTACCACAGTCCAACAACTATACTGTTTTATTGAGGCTTCACCTGAAAGACAAACAGTATTTGCCACAGTATTTGCCACAGTATTTGCCACAGCATGTGCAGTCAAAGAAGGAATAAATAAGGATTTGTCCTTGAAAGCACTAAGTGACACAAGATTTAGCAGCAGATATGAAAGCTTGCGGGCAGTTCAACAACACTTAATAGATATACTGCACACTATATTGAAGCTACAGACTCCAAAACTGGTGGAGATGCTCACGGATTGATCACATGTATTACCAAGTTTGAGTTTATTTCTGTATTGAATACTATGAAGTACTTTTTTGAAAAAAAACTAAAATTCTTTCAAAGTACATACAGAATCATGATGTATCCATTCATGAAGTAGTCCAGGTGGCTGACAGCATAGTTATGTCCATAAATTGTTTGAGAAATGAAGAAGAGTTCCAAAAGTTTTTTACTGAAGCAATTGATTTTTGTGAAAGACATGGCTTTGAGGTGCCAACAGTTCAACGCAAAATAAAACTTCCACAAAAAATAGGAGGAGGAGATCTTAATCCTGAATATGATTCACCTGAGGCCTACTTTTTAAAAACATTTCACTACCCTCTGTTAGATACACTCAGTGAGAACATTAGGTCACGATATGAAAAAAACAAAAAAAAAACAAAAAAAAAAAAAAAACAGCTGGCTCTACTCTACAACATAGAACTACTGCAGACGGCTTCGATGAAGAACAACAGAACAACTCAATTTGTAACGACCATATCAAAGAAGCACGTTTAGCTGTGAGTTCCGAATTTGGTTTGGAAAATGATAATTTAGTCTCAGAAATCTATGTATTTTCAAGACAGAAGCATGATTCAGACCAAATAGATCGTCATCTTGTGCCAAATTTGGTTTCACAATTTAAGTCTGAAAATGTTCACAACCAGTATGTATTCCCTAATTTGTTCAAGCTACTGCAACTGTTTTTGACTATCCCGGTGTCCACTGCAACGGCAGAACGATCTTTCAATGTCCTCAAACGGATCAAAAACTACTTGAGGAATTCTATGCTTCAAGAATGTTTAACACATTTAGCTATACTAGCCATTGAAAAGGATGCGGCTAACAACATCAAATTAGAAGAATGTGTAGAAATTTATACCAGCCGGAAACCAAGGCACATAGCTTTGTTTTAAAGCTATTATGCTTTGACATGACGTATCATGTTAAATTATGCTATTGTCTGTTATTTTTGTTTATAATTAAACTAATGTTCCTTTGTTTGTAACAGTTGTATTTTACTAGACAACTTAATTAAACAACTTATGGCAATTACAATTGTTTATTGTCTTTTGTTTTTCCTCGCATTTGGTATTATAGGCCTGTAGGTGCAAAAATCAAACTATAACATGAAAAAATTTCTCGCAGTGCCATTTTTTATTTTAGATTTTATTTTGCCCCCCCCCCCCCCCCACTTCTAATGTACAATCGCCACCACTGATCACATATCCTCAAGTAGGATAGAGAATTTGATTTCTCATTGCTCTTGCAATAACAAGGTACACCTCCACTTGCGTGAAACTGGAATGGGCCTATCATGTAGGACTATGTATAAATTACTATGTAGTAGCCCTTTATAGAGTGTAAATTACAGAATAATAATAATAATAATAATAATAATAATAATAATAATAATAATAATAAACCTAACAATATAATTTAGTGTATAAGCTAAATATCTTGTTTTAACTTATACATTCAGTTTATTTGGCATAAATGGGTGTAAAATGATGTAGAAACTACATGGTACTGGAATGTAATGAAAGATTGGAGTTTTGACAGTGTATAATTTTCCAATAAATACCTATTTGTATTATAATTGAGTTACATAGCTGTAGTTGAGTTACGTAATGATAAAATGCTCACTATAAGAAATTCTTCATTTTTACACATTATCTTGTGGCTGCATCCAATTAAGGGCTAACTCAATGAACATGTACCTTTGACTGGACTGCCTGGCCATTCTCCATTTCTTTTTTATTATCTTTGGTGTTTCCTTGCTCCTCTTATTATTGAGACTTGCAGTGTTTAATTTTGAAGGAGTTTTCTGGTTCTTTCACAATAAAGTGTGTTGTTCATTGTGTTAAATTCAGACAGTGTTCTTACTCTACACAGTGGAAATGAATTTGGAGATCTACATGGGTGATTCAAACAAAGTTTTATCCTATTGAAGTGCTATAATTGATCACTGCAATTTACAACAACAAATACCAGTAGCTTCAATGCTCGTTATGTGCTGAATCAAAGTTAAGTGCAGCCTTCATGACAGCCATTACATTCAATCACGCAGTAATGTATTCAACCACTTGTCTGATGCTGGCTGTCAGCATACTGTTCAAACCCCATAGCCTCATCATAATTGACATGGCAGGCACCATAATTTGACTTTAATCAGCCCTTGTCATGTTATCATGCCACGAGTGCAGGGGTGCAGCACAATCACTGTAAGATATAACTATCAACTGCGAAGTGTTGCCTTGTGCACAATTTTGGACATCACTTGCTCCGTCATCTACATTCCAACCACCTCCAGCAACTCAAACTCTACTATGCACTTGTCACCATACCTCTGGGCACCACACAGCTGAATCCATAGCATGCTTTAGCATATCCAATGGCCAGGGCTATCTTTGCCATGTCATATGCACTTGTTATCACATCTTCAATCTCTTCCATATTGTGCCTTCTATATAAGTGCACCCTTGTTTCCCCTTCCTTCCTTTCTTTCTTTGCGTACCAACACCTTGAATAACATATCACAATTTAAGGGGGCCCCTTCATTGAAGATGACTGCTCTGTTTCAGCAAACACTCCATTCAGACAAGTTGCCTAACTTACTTCTGCCACAAAAAGAGAATCCAATGACATGGTTTGCTCTAGTTGAACACCTACTACATACACTTATACGGAGTTAGTGCATGATGCCCATTTTGTCTGCCTGTTTGTGGACCTGGTCAATTCCCTTGATCTAATCAGTGACTTGTTACTTTCCCCACCTGCTGATCAGTAATATGAATCTACTAAAGCTGTTTTACTGGAGGATCTGACAAAACCACTGCCCGAGGAATTACGTAAAATAAGCCACAGCTAACACCCTGATGGAAGGATTCCCTTATGGCTCAACAAACTTGATGCTGTACATGACCCCCTGGACTCTGCAGTGAAGCTACCTTACAAGATACAGCTTTCACTGTTTCCACATGCCTCTGATATGTTAGACACAAAGTTGTTGCATCTAGTGAATCAGGTTTATGCCACTTTATGACATAGAGAATAGTTTAGGACTTGTGCTGCATCCTCATGTGAGCAAGTTGGTAGCACTGCACCCCCTCCCTCCCCTGCACCCTCACCCACCCACAGGTGAGACGGCATGGACAGCCTCTGCTGGAATAACAAAGTAAGTGGTCATTATTTGAACAGACTGCAGTTCAATGGCCAGTCTCTATAGTCATGAATTTTAATCATCAGGACTGTTTGTCATTTTGTTATGTAATGTAATGTTTGTAAAGCTTCTGGGACTTAACTGCGGGGTCATCAGTCCCTAAACTTACAAACTACTTATGAACTAACTTATATTAAAGACAGCACAAACATCCATGCCCAAGGGGGGGTGTTCGAACCCCCGATGGGGAACGGCTTCGCTCATCAGAGCATAGTGCCTCAATGCGCTAGGCCACTCAGCCATGGCTGTTATTTTGTCATGTGGTTGGTGCATCTGATCAGTTAGTTCAGTAATGCCATCTTAATACCACAGGTGACTGACAGTGGTGGTAGGCAGTCCCGGTTTGTAATATCCTGGTTACTGCAACATGAGGTACAGATTCATACTGGCTATTCACAGCTAAAGTACTACTCCATTTTTAACTCATTTAAACACATTCTTTATATTCTCTACTCATTGTATATTGCCATTATGTACATGGTAACTACTTTATTACTTGTAAATACTTGTCCCACTAGACTGTTACAGTCATGTATTAACGACTTTATGGATTTTCATGTCTATTTAAAATGTCCTCAGCCAGCTTCTTTATCTCAGCCAGCTTCTTTATCTCAGCTATGTTCAGATCTGTTGATGCCATGCTGCTTGGCCACTTATCCTCATCTGTCATTTTCTCTACCAGTTGCTAACTGACATCACTGTGTGACATGCTCACAAGACATTACACTCTATTCAGCCATGGATACTTGTTTTGACCACAGGGTTACACCATTTCAAATCAACACTTATTTTTCCACACCATTTCAGATATTAATAAAATTTGGTACACTCAATGTAGGGGTTGAGATTTTAACTCAAACTGTTTTGAAAAAAAAAAAAAAAAAAAAAAAAAAAAAAAAAAAAAAAAAAAAAAAAAAAAAAACAGCTTTGTAAAGTTTTCAAAAATCAGTCAAAATCACGCTATGGCAAAACATGGGGAAGGTGTTATTTTTTTAGAATTTTAATGCCCTTTCCAATAGTATAACACATTACAGTTTATGAGATTACTCATTTCAAAGAAATCTTTACCAAGCTCTTTTGGTGAGCTGCTTCATGGTTCCGTCATGATTTTCTATTCAATCTGTCTTTGTTGTAATAAAAATTTAGTCATGCAGTTAGTGTAGAGTTTATCTGGGGCTACAATCCTGAATATTTCATAGTGGTGACCCCTCTGTTTTGTTTTACATCCTCGCATACATTAGAAGTGAGTTTTGCATTACTTGCACCGGTTTTTCTTGTTATACATGTCAAAACACCTGTGTGACCTCATCCGGGCTACGTTATGGCTTGTCAACTGTTCATGGACTCACCTCTTCTGTAAGATTTGTCAAGCACTTTTGCTTCAACACCTTTGCACGTGGCTCAGAAGTATTCACAGGACTTATTCACTTCATCCTGGCCTCACAATGGACTCTGGCATTGTTACTCCAAACATTCCCTCCAGTGCTCAAAACACCATGAATTTAAATTCATGGTCCCCCACTGCACTGCTATGTGCTCAAATGTATCACTCCATGGCCCATGTGCTCAGCCAACAGTTGAACAGTGTTTCATTTCCACAGGACCTTTTCTGGCCTGCTTCACACAATGAACCTTTCAGTGGAGACATTCTGGACTCTTACTCAAGTTCAGTTTATGGCTCGGGATCCTTCTCGCAAATTTCTGCTGCACTTTTTTTCTATCCACACAGTTTCAGTGACAAACAATACCATTCTGTACTCTTTTGTGCAACCAACAATCCAGTGTTATCACAGTGATTGATAGTGCTTCCAATGCTCAGAACCTTTTGAGAGACTTTGCCCACATGAACATTTTGGCAAATGACAATACGTACGATGTGTGGTCATGCTTGGTGTCTCGGGATGCACATGCTGCGCTGTGACTGCTTGTGCTGCCTGTATCTGCTCACGTGATTAGTGGACCACAAGACTCTTCCACATTCTCATGCGTTCAACTGCCCATTTCTCCAGCACATTTCAGTTTCGCTACCACGTTGGCCTTAACTGTTGCTCCATCACACTGTGTCGCCATGCAACCATTCGAATTCTTGATCCCACCAGGGACCTCTTTCATGCCACATGACATCCTCTCATTGCCACAACAATATCAGGCTGATGCCACTGTCAGACTCTGGGACTCAGGTGTGATAATCACTTCCTTCTCCTCCACTGGGTCGCCTGCCCGAGCTGCCACAATTTTCCTTCGATGCACTGATGATGTGGTTCGCTTTGGCAGAGCAGATCTTTGATCACCAGTTTACAAGGATGCCACTCATTACCTATGTCTGATAACGCACATGCATGAACGTGTAAACCTTATTTGTGACATAGTAATGTCGCCACTTACCTCTAACGACTACTTTGAGTACTTGGCCAAGCAGACCATCCTTTAGTGGGTTACCTGCACTCCTGATGACATGATTCGTCACATCCTACATGAGAAACACCTTGGCAAATATAAAACCTTCACTGCTGTGGAGACGTTTCCAGCTGCTGGTCAGTGAACATGGGATGGCAGACTCCACCCTAATGGCGCTCTGTACTAGTAACCTGTTTCTTCCGGTTCAGATGGCACTCACTTACAACATCTTTGAGTCACCAAGTGAGCACATTAGCATTGCTGATAGAGTGCATGATGCATACTTAAGAGAGGTATGCAAGAACATTGAATCACAGGCTCAACAGTCGCCACCTCAGGCTCGCACCTTCACACAAGGCTGTTCCTGTGTGCCTGATGAACTCGTCAACCCTCTTAGCATTCCTCATTGCTACGCCACTCAGACTTCTCAACCTTGCCCACCTGGTGACATAAAGACAGTAGTTCCATCTGCAGAGCTCCGATGATGGCCCACCGCTGCTCATTCGCTTTCCCCAGGCACAGGTTCCAGACTACCGACACTGCTACTATCACAGCCATTTTGAAGATACTGCACGGAAGTGCCATTTACTGTGCCTTCACCCAAATGCAGAGTGCACTGCTTCCTGCCCCTGCCCTGCCAACAACAGACACCTACACACCCTGCATTCTGTTTGTGAGTCTCCCCAATCCACATAATCACATGTACTTAAACGACTGTGTTTCCAGCACTCTCTTCTCGGTCAACACTGCTGCCAAGGTCTCTCTTTTACCTATGTCTATTGTGACCAGCTGTCTACAACCTCATTGTGGATTTCTTTGAGCTATCAATGCCACTCGATTGCTGTGTGCAGGTTCAAACCTCTATCACTGTTCACCTGTCACCTGAGTGCGTTCTGAAGTGGAACTTCTTAGTGGCAGACATTCTGGAACCTATAGTGGACATGAACTTTTTAGCTCATCACAAACTTTGTCTCAGTGTTGTGCACTGCTCTGTCTTCCATCTCCCCACAATCATGGTTTATGAGTTTATTAAAACCATGAGCGGGTTTGAGATGCTGTTTTCCAAGTGGTCCAACAAACATGAACAGGTGTTACACTTCAGGTGTGAAAGACAAGACATTGTTCGTTGCCTCACTGCTGCAGAGATGCAGCTGTCATTCACCAAGCAGCAAATTTCATCTCTCCGAGTGTCTTCAAAGGACACTAAATCCCAAGTTAGTACCTGTACTCTCAGTGCAATAAGTGACATCAAGTCCATGTGCAAGGGTAACAGTGATTTTGACAGTTCTGTTCCTCCTCCCTGCTCCTATGGAGGTGTGTGTAAACATAACTCTGTTGTCTTTCCAACCAAATGTGATGTCAAGGCTTGGCATGCATCCTGCCCTGTTGCACCTGCTTTGTGCACCTCGCATCTTGCACATTGCACCAAACTCAGAACTGAAATTTTAACTTCCCCAGCCTCCAGGCAACCTTTCTGCCACATCACGATGATGAACTATGTCAATAAGATCATTTTGATCCATGGCAGACCTGCCCCTGCTCGAGCAAGATCATTTCGACCCATGGCAGACCTGCCCCTGCTCGATCTAACACCACAAACTCTAATTCTGTTATTATGTCTCATTGTGTTTTGAATGCAAAGGTTCAGCTGTTACACCTGTTGCTCGATTGCCATCTTTTGAGTCTGCGATTATGGTGCTCGCACTCTGCTGCTGTGGTTCAGCAGCCATCTTGCACACATACATGAGTGGTGCCTCCAGCAGCACCGGCAGCCACAAACACTGATGAGCACACCACTCATGTTGTAGCACAGCAGTCACTTTCATGGCTGCATAAATCCACTTCACTCTCTACTGCTGCCTCCACTGCTACCCTTTCACAACAGTGCATCTCGATTATTCATTAATGGAACAGCACACAAACTACAACTAACAGATGACACTCCCATCTCCAGCAAACCATGTCATCTTTGATGGTGAAATTTGCAACAATAGAGGTATAGATCTCATAGTTGCTCGATTCCGGCATCATTGAACCTCTTTCGAGCAGTTGGTTACCTCCCCATCACTTAGTTTAGAAAAGTAACGGTTGTAGGCTTATGTATGGTGACTACCATAGACTTAAAGCCAAGACCTTCATGGACTGGTATGCAATCCTGAATCTCGCAGACTACTCATGCACTTGCAGGCACAAAAGTTTTTTCTGGGGTGGACTGCAAATGCGCTTACCACCAAATACTGATGGCTCCGGAGGACATTAAAAAAACTGCCATCATGACTAACTGGTTGTATCATCACCGCTTCAAGCCTTTTCGACTTAAAACACTACACAAATCTGGAAACACTTAATCACTGAGGTCCTCTTTCCCCTTAAATTTTGTTTTGTCTATTTGGGCGACATCTTACTATTCAGTGCCTCTGTCAAAGAAACGAGTGACACTTGCTGACCCTATGTGATACCCTAGCCAATGTGGGCATTGAGTTAAACCACAGCAAAGACCAACTTCATCAAACTTCTGTCCATTTTTTAGGTTATACTGTCTCTGCAGATGGCATCTCCTCTTCGGCCGAGAAAGTTAACTCCATTAAAGATTACCCTACCCCTCGAACTTTAAAGATTTGGACACTATCAATTATTACCATCATCACTTTCCTGGTGCAGCGGAGACTGAGACCCCTCTCACAGATGTACTAGCAGGAAAACAAAACTCCAACACCTGCCAAGTTCCCTGGACCCATGAAATGTCTAAGGCATTCACAGCCCTTAAAGACCTGTTGGCACATGCTCTCATTATCCCACATCCCCACCCTGATGCAGACATCTTCATTAGAACAGATGGCAGTGACACTGCTATTGGAGCGGTTCTCAGCCAGTCCCTCGACGGCAACAACTCCCCCCTCCAAATATTCTCAAAGAAACTGAACAATGCTCAACAAACATATTTGGCCTTCGATCGTGAGCTTCTGGCCATTTATGAGGTGATGAAATACTTTGGTTCTGATTTTGAGAGTCAGCTCTTTCATGTTTCCACAGATCACAAACATCCAGCTGCAACCATTCAGAACTCTCCAACTCGCCACTTTCGCCACCTTGACTTCATTTCTCAGTTCACTACTAATGTCAGGTTATAATCTGCTCACCCTTTTCCGGAATGACTATAGCTGATTACCGTACAAATTTTTTCCTAAATCACAGAAAATTTTATTAGTTCACAGCCTCTATGACAAAGTAATTCCACTGTAGGTAAGATAATAATAATAATAATAATAAAATAAAAAGAGAGAGAGAGAGAGAGAGAGAGAGAGAGAGAGAGAGAGAGAGAGAGAGAGAGAGAGAGAGAGAGAGAGAGAGAACCTTATCTAATATGCTGATATTGATATGCTGGGTGAAGTCCACTGTGTTGTGAGCTGTCTTCGGCATTCACTAAAAGATTGATGTTTCAGGACAGTTTCGTAAATCAGAAACATGATGTCAGTGGATATGAAAACTACTTTATTTCTATTTCAATCAAGATTAAACCAGACACATAGTTGCACAATGTCTAAAAATCCAGCAGCAGATTACAGAGCTGCTTACAGTTTCCTATCCATGTACAGAATGACAAAATATGGCTTCCACTTGAATATTTTCCATGTAATAGCGTAATATGACTAATGACAATGTTTTGTAGTTCACAAATATATAATATGGTGACACATTCAGTACATAAAAATGTGTAAATTAAAGTATTACTTGTAGATTTTTATTTCCTTATTTAATGGGAGTATGTGTTTCATGAAATTTTTGTTTAATCTAATATGCAAACTGGAAGTCGTGTTTTGACTCATGTTAAATTTACTCAGTTTATTTACATTATTTGTGTTTTTGAAGTGCACACTTATCTGTTTTGACAATATTGAGTAGGTTTACTATTATTGAGACATGTAATTGTAGTGTATTTCAATTTGTGGACTAATTTGTTATAAATGTGGATTTGTATAAAGTCATAGTAGTTTTGTGTATTTTGCCGCTAGTTTCTTCGTATCAAAAATAGAGGTGAAATGAGTGTAGCAATCAAGATAAGTATTTAATTTAGGATCGAGTGTATATAAAACATGGTCTGCCCTAATTTATTTAAACAAAAGGTAAATATGTAATAACACTGTGCAATAGTTCTAATACATGGTAGAGTTGTTTTTATACAAATGAGTATTTCTATAGGGTCAGCATATTCTGTAATTAAGTGTAATGCATTTTTAGTGTTTATAGTTATTATTTATGAAATATCAAAGTTGAAAATTACGTAAAGAGAACAGTCAAAGTTTTAAATCAACATACAGTACTATTTCTTAATTGTCTTTTACTAATAGTGTTAATAATATGTTAAACTGAATGCAAAAATGTGATATTTTACATTTAAGGTTTCTCATGTTTCTTGTCTGTAATGTTGGCAGTGAAACTGCAGGGAGCATGCAACATAGCACAAACTTTTCAAGGTACATCAAGGGTGTGGACAATATCATGGCCAATTTTCTGTCATTATTTAATGCCATTTATTTGGTGATACACCTTTCTAACCTTGCTATCTGACAATCAGCTGATGACAACTTGTTTATGACTACAATTCTTCTCCCAACCCATCTGTACCTCCTTCCTTGGTATTACTGGTGAGATTTGGTGTGATTATTCAACAGGAAAATTGTGCCCCCTCATTCCTCTCCCACTCCAATGTGAAATTTTTCAGAAACTCAATGAATTGCTATTCGCACCTCCAGCAGACTTGTCACTGAAGTGATTCATCTGGTGCGACTGTCAGATATGAGCACGTGCCTGCCTCCCCTGTCAGTACAACAAAATCACAACCCACATTTCCCCTCCTTTGGGTCCTTTTCCTGATTTAAAGACGTCACCATTGTCCTAGTCAGGCCTCTTCGACATGCTGACAGTTTCTGATACATCCATTCTGTAAATGCTCACACCACATGCTGGGTTGAGGCCACTCCCCTCATCAACATCACAGCCAAAACAATTGCAGAGGCCTTTTTTCAAATCTACGTTGCTTGCTTCATTGCCACCAACCAAGGCTGCCAGTTCGAATAGGCCCTTTTTACACACCTTTGCAACCTCTATGGCATTGAGTGCATCCACACCACTGCCTACCATCCCCAGAGCAATGGGCTGGTAGAGTGGTGGCACAGGACTCTAAAAACAGCTCTACAGTCCATGACACCCGCTAGACAGAGGGACTTCTCCTTGTACTCCTCGGCCTTCAGGCCACTTACAAAGAAGACCTCTGTGTTACTGTGGGAGAATTTGTCTACAGACAACATCTGGTTTTACCAGGAGAGCTCATCAACCCTTTCTCTCCTCACTAGCTCAACCAAAGTTCCAACCTTGGTTGACTGAGAATGGCTTCACTGCCCCAGAACCAATCCCCCCCCCCCCCGAACCACCCTATCACTCTCCCCCATCTGTCAGTGTTCTGCGGCAGCTAGACTCTTGCGAATGACATGATATGACCCCCACTCAGACTCCCTTTTACGGACCGTCATTGGGTGATCAGAAGGTCCCTGAACATCATTATTATTATATTCAATGGATCCTCCTCCACCGTTTTGGTGAACTGTGTCAAACCTTTTCATGTCAAGTGTGCTTCTTTGCCTAAGAACGAGGATGACTGTCTTCCACTAACAATGGCACTTTTTCGGTCTCTCCTTCTAGTGGCTCACACTCCCTCCCTCACACAGGGCTCAGCTTCAGGTGTCACCCCTTCCTCACCCCCTTCATTTGAGTGGTCTCCAGCCTCGCTTTCCTCTCATGTTTGAGGGTTCACTCGCCTTCCTCTTCCTGTAAATCCAATTGTCGAGTTTGATGTCCCTATCCTGGCCCCCCTCACCCTTGATGTATCTGTTCTCTTGTCCAACATCTCACTCTTTGTTGTCTGCATGACTACTAGCGGCTCTCCTCCCTCTCCAGAGTAGAAGTGAACTTCTTAAGTGAATCAATCCACCCTCTTGACTCACACACCAGTAATGCATTTCTCCTCCCCTCTAGTGAAAGGCACATTATCATCTCAGTTCATCTGAGTGATCACCCTGCTACTAGTTGTCTTGAGCGATGGGTATGTCAACCTCGCCACCTCGAGGACTTCGCCATCTTTGGCCCCACTGCAAGCTGCCTTCAGGACTCTCTGTTCTTTCCAGCAGCGGAGATAACAGTTACAAGGACACCTCGGGTTTCAATGCTGTTTGCTGTTGTTGCCCCGTCCCCTTCTCTCCAAGCTCAACAAGAGTACTCCGTACTGCGGCAGGTGGCTGTATGGTGGTGATAGGACATATTGACTACATAAAGAACTGCATATCCTTACCAAGCTCTTTGGGTGGAATTTATCTGGGACTATAACCCCAATAACAAAAATAAAACTAGCAATAATGTATTCTGAACAGAAATGACAATGACTTTTTCTAGCACATATTTTTATAGGTAATTTCAAGAATTGAGTTCTCCTTCTTCATTGTTATTGCACCTAATGATGCGATACTGGAGTGATGATTCATATGGCATTCAGTTGCAAATTTTCAAATGCTCAATGTTGCAATCCCTTAAAACAAAATAATCACTATGTTATGGACAAAAAAAAATCTATTACTGATTGGATGTGTAGTTTGTACCCAGAAATTTTGAAGAGATCAGAGATTTGTGTTACATGCAGGAAAAGCATTGTTTCCTACACGGTCCATCAAACTGAAGACAAATTACTCAATTTGGATGTTCAAGGAGAATCAAATGAACTAAGGAGCAAAGAAAACCCTTTTGATTCAGATGAAGACCCCAGTTTTGAGGAATTGTCACTTGTGGTTGACATTCTCAACACTTCTCTAAAAGAGCTCGGCAAGTCACCTATTGATCATAAAAACATTAAATCAAATCTTATTTATCTGAGAAGGCTAAAAAGATAGATTCTGCTATAAAAAAAAGTATCAGTCAGATGATGACAACAGGAAAGATTTAAATTATTCTGTTTTACAAAATCTCAAGACCCAGTTTTCAAACACAGAATACCATTTTTACAAACAATTTATCACTTGTATGTAGGCTTACCTATAAGTAGCACTGTACAGTAGGAGAGTGAAACTTTGCTTTATGCCCAACAGGATATGTCAGGATTACTACACACTACTTATTTCTCTATGACAGATGAAACTTCATGAATGTGTCCCTTATAACCTTACTTTTTGATTGCTCCCCCTAGTTTTAATGAGCTGGTTAAAACTAATACCAGTTTCCTGTCTTCATTGATGAGATAGATATGATTTTCTGAAATTTGATGTCTTTGTTCATGTGCTAGATAATTCTGTTAAATGGGCAGCATCACTTCGGAATACTCAGAAAAATGGTAATGGAAAACTAAGCACACAGTTTTCCTTGAAGAGAACTGGTGTATTTGAGACATTCCATTTTATGTTCCAAGAGCACATTGCTACAGTTTATTATGTAAAGTAAATCTAATCAACTTGTGTGCAAGTGAATATCATGAGTAATTATAGCAGTTATCAAGGCCTATAAAGAAGACACCTTTCAGTAATCTGTTGTTTATTACTTGATTTATTTATCAGGTTTCCTGTGACCATGTGAGCCAAAACTAGTAGTTGCTGGTGTGTGATCTTCGAATAAGTCAGTAGTGGATCATGTTGTACTTTCAAGTTGTTGTACCTATGAGCATATGATGTTGTCTAATCTGTGTTTTAATATAATGAAAATAATATTCAACTCCTATTGTTCATAGTCTTCTTATGCTGGCCCTTTTGGATTCCCTCAATAGATCAAACAATGTTAATGAATCTATGGTGAAGGAATGAATGTCTATGTTTCCTGTACTTTCTGTTTCACAATGTATTCAGCTTTTAACTGGCTTTTGATAAACATCCTACTTGATTACTTACTGATGCAGTAGAATAATAATGTAACAAATAAGCTATCAAATTATATGCAAATGAATGTTTTGCTGCCATTGTCACTGTCAGTAAAATTATTCTAGGTATTTGAGCACACTTAATACATTAAAATCCACCAGTATTTCAGTCACTATTGCAAGCAGTCTTCTTCTGTTGTAAGAACTGCATTGTCAATATGTTAAAATCCTCGAGTATGACACACAGCAGAGGGCTGTTTGCAGTAGTGCCCCAAAAATCAATCAATTTTAATACTGTGCAGGGTGTTTCAAAAAAGAATATACTTATTACAAAGTATTATTTTGTCAAAACTATGGATCAGTGCACCTCAGTTCAGCTATTGGAGAAATGAATACATAGACTATTTGATATTAATAGTTGCTAGATGTCACTTGCCTTCTGTTTTGCTTGGTAACCAACACATGATTAAAATGGCTACTCTGCAGCTGATATCAGTTTGTGTACTTGAGTATGCGAAGTGCCATTCCATGATTGTAGTGCAAGGTTGTTTCAGGTGGACGTACCAAAATGATCCTCCAAATGGATGGTAACAACAGTTTGTAGGTACAGGATGCATACATATAGGAAAGAGGCCTGGCCATCCTTGTGTTCCTGAAGAAAATATTACATGAATTCAAAGTGCTTCCAACATAGTCCTACACAATCAACTTATGGCTGTCAGGAGTTACAACTGCCTACAACAACTTTGCTTGTTTTGAGATGTCACCAAATGCATTGATATCTGGTTGAAACTCTACCATTGGATTGGTCATCAAGGACGAGGTGATTTATCATGTCGCAGCAGAGCTCCACAGTCACTGCATTTGAAACCCTATGAGTTCTTCCTGTAAGGTTTTGTTAAAGACAACATTTATATACCACCACTCCCACAGAACCTGGAAGAGTTGAAGAACCAGATCTGTACTGCCATAACATCAGTGATGAAGGACATGCTTGCCCCAGTATGGGAGGAATTTGAGTATCACTGTGATATTGTTCATGTCAGTGATGGAGGACATATTGAACATTTGTAATCTGAACTTGTGAGGTTCATAAATATGTGTGATGTGTGCAAAGCTTCATGTTCATATGTCTTAAAGTTTAATAAATATATGCATCTGAAATACATGTTTTTGTTTCTTTTTTTAAATTTTTTTTTGTGATACCCTATCTATTGATGTTCAACAGCCATAATAATTTTATCATCAATATTAAATCATGTTTTCAACAAGATATTATCAGTTGGGATACTTTAAGAACAACATTTGCTCCTGACATGACCAACTGTATTAAACTGATATTAATAATGGAAAGTTGGAATTAATAATGTAATAATAAGGACAGTTTACAATTCACCGCAAAGATGTGGCGACGAGCTGTGACAGGCACGTACAAAAATCACACCCATACAACACTTTCGGCTATCAACCATGGCCTTCTTCAGAAAATAGAACATTTTCGCAATCACACAGGCACATAACACAGTCATACAACCATCACCTCCAATTGCCACACTTCACAGAGTGTGATTCGAAGTGCGGCAGTAGGAGGTGATGGTTGTATCACTGTGTTGTGTGCCTGTGTGATTGCATGAATGTTTTATTTTCTGAAGAAGGCCATGGCCAATAGCTGAAAGTGTTGTATGTGTGTGTCTTTGTGGTGAGTTGTAAGCTGTCCTTATTACTACAGCCTATTATTAAATTGATATTAGATGGTTAAATGCAAAATTCTGATGTTTCAAATTATATTCAAAGTTAGAAATTTGTGTAACTGCTAAGGTCATAGGCCCCAGTTTTACACACTATTTTAACTGACTCAAACCTTCAGTAGGAGGTATACAACACTAACTCTACATAGTTTACAGAATGCAGAAAAGAGAACATGATACTGACATGGTCTATATCCAAGAGGATCTCCTCACCATGGATCAATTGAAACATCATAATGTTGAATCCCTCAGAAATAAGATTACAATGCTTGATGTACTACTTCAATCTCAAATAAATCCAGATATAATTTGTATTGCTGAACACTGGTTGTATGAAGCAGAAATTCAGACAATCTCTATTCCAGAAAACTCTCTAGCAAATTTCTGTTGTAGGCAATTCTCCTTTGGTGTCTCTGCCATTTTTGTTAAGGACCACATAAAGTTCTGCGAGGTAGGCCTAAATAAACGTGTTGAATTATCAATGGAAAAGAATTTTGCGCTTTCATTGATTAACTACCTGAATTAAATGACATAATCACATATAGAACACCAAGTGGTAATATTCACACCTTTATGACCAAATTAGAAGTTCTGCTAAACAGTGTCAGCTCATTAAACATGAAAATAATACTTTGTGGTGATTTTAACATTGATTTATTAGAAAATAGTAATGCTACACATGATATGATAAACATGACCAAATCCTTCAATATGATCCCCACATTCACTCTCCAACAAGAACAACTAAAAACACAGCTTCAACAATGGACCAAATTTTCATAACTGAAACTAGTTCCAGATTCACTGGAAGAGTACTGAGCTTGGGATATAGCGACCACAATGCACAGCTCCTCAGCATTGATGTAGAAAAAACTGAAATCAGCTCCAAAAAAGTAGTTCAGAAAAGAACCTTTTATGATGACAATATTAGGATACTTAATTCCCTATTAGCCGAGGAAAATTTTGAAAGTGTTTATGCACAAAGCACTGTTGATGATATGTTTTTAAGCTTTCATAACCTTCCTTTACTATTTTAATACAGCATTTCCTCTTGAAACAAGAAGTTCTAGTCAACGAGAAAAGAAATCATGGGTGACAAAAGGAATCAGAATCTCTAGGAAGAGGAATAGATTTATGTAATACTGCTGCAAAAAAATCAGTGTCAGTCAAGATTTTTCTGACTATTGTATAGCCTACAAGAAAACCTATCGTAGAGTTATTAAACAGGCAAAACTGTTATCAAATGACGATTTCATAAGAAATTCTACAAACAAAATGAAAGCCATGTGGAATGTAATTAAAAGAGAAACTTGTAGTTCAACACCTAAAAAAGAGAATATCTCCCTATCACTAAATGATACCAAGATGCCAGATCCTCATATAGTTGTAAACAAATTCAATGAATATGTCACCTCATTAGATGAAGAACTCGTCCAGACACACTGCAAGATACCAATCCCAACTTCCACCAATAGATCAAACATCACTAGCACTTCAATGTATGTTTATGAAACAAACCCTGACGAAATCATGAACATAATAAAAATGTTGAACAATAAAACATCTAGTGGCTATGATGAAGTACCTGACTTCATCTTAAAACTGTGTGCTCCCCTAATAGCAAAACCATTGTCAACCATATTCAAACATTCATTAAAAGCAGGCATCTTCCCAGATGCTCTCAAAATAGCTAAAGTCTCACCACTACTGAAGGAAGGTTCCTCAGATCTACTTTCCAATTACGACCATTACCCATAATAAGTATCTTTTCAAAAATCATACAAAAACCTTTGTATATCTAGGTTATAAATGACTTGTCCTATATCATGTGTACTATATGTACAATATATGATCCACAGGATAAGTAAATAAATAAAAATGTGCACCTGATCTAATGTAACCAAAAGAAGTCAAGACCAAATAACATAACAGTACACACAAACTTTGTGAGGAAAATTATGAATAAAGAACCAATGACAGAGAAAGGTTCTGGATGACTAAGGTGAATGCCTATACAAAATGGAAGGAATAGTCCATACAGTAATGTTTCACTTTAAATTTGTACTTGAAACTTATAACATTCAGTTCTGCTGGCTCCATGGCAACTATAACACTCCTCTCTCCCCTTGGAGAAGATGGTGTGTGAGGGAGGGATGGAAAGGAGAGGAGACCAATGAGACAAGGCTTGGTCAAATGGTTGGCTACCATTTGTTTTCGTGGAGGAGCTGGTGGAACCTGGCTGGGGTTGAGTATGGAGCTGACATCCAGGTCAGGCAAGAGGACTTCTGCTTCTGTGGAGGTTGTGATGTGAGGTCTTTTGGTGTGAGAGGCATCAGTTTGTCCTCGTTTTCCAGCCATGTAGGTGCCAAAGATGGGCCTGATATCTGTTCTGATTCCAGATATGGCTGCTGGTCTGGTGGTGGCAGAGGTGTGGAGTCCACAGTTGGGCCTATCTCGATAACCTGGAACAGGAGGTATTGAGATGGCATGATGATGGGTTTGGGTGCTGAGATGGAGAGAGGGTCTGGAGACAGAGCCTGAAGCAGCAACTGCCATTCCAGAAAGTGGGGACAGAGCTGATTAAGATGGCAAGAAACTATCATGTCATCCATGCGGACATTGAATACCTTGTGGACCTGAGGACAAAGAATGACGCCTAGAATTCAGCCTGTGGGCCCAAATCGAAGAGCCTGCAGAGAAGTGGGAATTGTCTGGAAGAAGGGAGGGGAGGGGAACAGGCCTCATAAGGTGTAAGTGTTCAAGGTTGATGGCCGTGAAGTATTTCAGCTGGACTCTATTCCCCAATTGGTGTGGCAGAGTATGTTCTGAGGAATAAAGTGAGTGCTTCATCCAGAGAATGATCTTTAGTGTACTTTTCCAATTGAGTACTTGCCATTGTCTCAGCACCGAAACAAATTGGTCTGGTGATGATCTGATATAAGATCGAAACTAGTCACTTAAAAAAAGTAATGTTTATAATTTCTGCCAAACTGTCGATTTTTTCTTATGAAAAAAATTTATCCATCTGCTGTCTCTCCAACACGAAAAAAAAAAAAAATCCAAACTCATTTTCATTTCAATTTTGAAAGTACACACGAGACAGGTGCTATGATGTATGCAATTGAAGTGAGAAATTTTTGGTAGTAAGTTACTTTCTCCAGAAAGGTTATAACTGATGGATGTCAAGAGGACACAGAAGCGCTGCCTAATGATGGCGACGTGGGAGGAGGTTGGTAAAATGCCCTGGCCAGAGATTACATGGCCTAGGCAGGTAAAACCAGTTGAAAGAAGGCACACTTTTTAAAATTGCACTTGTGGCCTGCGTCCTATAAATGTTACAACAGCAGGCATTGGTGCTACAGGTGCTCCTCCATAGTCCAGCCAGTGACAATTTGACATGTAGTGCAGTAGCTGCTCAAAGTACCTCTGGAAAATGGCTGGTGATACAGTCCGTGTGTAGATGATTGTAAATTTAATGGAAGGTTCATTGAGAATAATCTGTACATTTGCCTCGCCAAGGTATATTCTGAAGAAAATGTTTCCACCCATGAGCTTTGAAAACAGTTACTCCATGCATAACAGCGGGTAGTTCTCAATCTGCAACAAAGTATTCTGGAAAGCTTTAAAAATCGCCACATAGTCGGCGACAGCCAGTAGGCTTCTTCAAGATCACACATGGACAATGAAATGTAAAGGGCAGGGGAGAGATTGCCTTCAGAGACAAAGTGGTTCAGTTCCAGTGGCTTCTAGATGACTTGTGGTACAGGGTTTGCCCGGAAGTATTTTGGGTGGGTTGTTGGCTTCACAGCGAGTCATGCTTGGAATCCTTTTACACATCCAATACAGGGGACAGAGGGGCCTTAGTGGCGGCGCATAATCCCGGTATGGCAGAAAATGGGACCTGGGAAGACACTAAATGAATGTTATTGGTACACAAAGGGCCGCTCAGTGGCCTGTATAGCCAGGTCCAGTGCTGGATCTACATTTCCCAACTGGGGTACAAACTCGTTAGCGGTGTTTCCCACGCCTCTCTCGCGGCACGAAGACCGACTTTTGCTGTCCGCCTCTCGGCTTCCTCATTTTGGCGCTTCCACCCTCTTCTGGGCGTCTCTATATTTTTGTCCCCCCCCCCTGCCCCCCTCCCCTCATTAGATAGGGCGCTGACAAGGTCTGCCAATTAAGATGGTGAATTTAGAAACCTTAGAAGAGGTATGAAGGCGACAACCTTACAAGAGAACATCATGTATGGTTGTAAGGTTGTTCATGTGAACACGGCAACAAGCATTGTTGTGCAAATGAAGCAGTACGTCCAGTTTGTATGGTAACTCACTGAAAAGACCATCCCGCCACTCGGAAGGACGGAATCTGTCCTCGTTGGAAGCATTAGTGGGTCTCTGTGGCATCTCGCTGGTTTGTTTGACACATTGATAAAAGCCGCGCGGAGTAGCCGAGCGGTATGGAGCACCACGTTGCGAATTGCGCGGCCTCCCGCGTCGGAGGTTCCAATTCTTCCACGGACATGGATGTTTGTGATGTCTTTAGTATAAGTTAGATTATAAGTAGTTTGTAAGTTTAGGAACTAATGACCCCACAGTTAAGTCCCATAAGCTTAACAAACATTTGAACATTTTATACAAAACTGAGCCTTATGGATGCATCATTATATAAATACGATAACACAAAACTGCCACCCCTATGAACCACAGACATTGCCGAGGTAGGGTGGCTTGCGTGCCTCTACAATACAGATAGCCGTACCGCAGGTGCAACCATAGCGGAGGGGTATCTGTGGAGAGGCCAGGCAAACATGTGGTTCCTGAAGAGGGGCAGCAGCCTTTTCAGTAGTTACAGAGGCAACAGTCTGGATGATTGACTGAGCTGGCGTTGTAACATCAGCTAATGTGGCTTTGCAAGGGAAAATTACAGCCATTACTATTCCCGAGGACATGCAGCTCTACTGCAAATAAATACCAGCCAACCTTCAAAACGTAAAAATCAGGAGATCCAGTTTAAAAAATCAGGAGATTGTTAAAAAAATCAGGAGATTTGAGAAATCCAAAACCGAAGCCTAGTTTAGTAAAAAAAAAAAAAAAAAAAAAAAAAAAAAAAAAAAAAAAAAAAAAAAAAAACTTCTTTGAACCTTTTGTGCTCTAAAATGAACTACGTAATAGAGCAGTCTGCATGAATAACTCGATCACTTTCACTTTTTTCACCAAAATTCAGTCTTTTGTTGCTAGCCACACATTTCTCATTTTCTTTGTGCTTATTTCTTTCCACATGTTTTGATATGTCGCTTTTTCCACCATGTGATATAGAAACATCAGAGCGGCAAGTAGTGCAAAATGCAAAAAACAGACCTTTTCTAGACTCAATAACACACAGAAATTGTTGAATACTACTTCGAAAAAAAAAAGGTAATTTTTTTTTTGCAATCACGTTCACGTAAAAGAGCTCTTTACACTAAACTTGCATTTCCTCAATTACGAAACTTAACACTCGTAGCTACTCAGAAGGTTTCTATCGATAAAAACACTACCGACTTCACTTTCGCAGAACTACGAAACAAGTCTAAACAAAGCACCACACTAAACACCGACTCAGTACACTTTTATCTGGAAATGCGCGCGAAATATAGAAATAATCGATATACAAGTCTCTCGCGACTTTTCATGTCTATTAATTTCGATACGTATATCGATTAAATGACTTTCGGGTATTGGCAAATAAGCGGGTTTTTAAACCAAACCCAAGTATCGCGATAAAAGCAAAAATCGGGAGAAATAGTGGAAAAATCGGGGAGCGGGAGAAAAAGTAAAAAATCAGGAGACTCCCGCCTAAATCGGGAGAGTTGGCACGTATTCATACAGTATGAATATATGATGATTACATCGTCTCGGGTAAAATATTCCGGTGGTAAAATAGTTCCCCATTCGGATCTCCGGGCGGGGATTACTCTAGGGTGGCCAGACGTCCCGTTTTTGACGGGACTGTCCTTTTTTTTCGTTCTGTGTCCCGTTGTCTCGCAAAATATTTAACGGGACGCCAAATGTCCCGTTTTTTTCGCAGTCAGCAGAACCTTATCTTTAGTGTGTGTGTGTTTTTATTCATTCTCACATCAATTTAGATTCATAAGATGGTTTGTTTAACTTTCTCCTAGGGTCTTGCTTTGTCTTACGTGCAAAGTTAGAATAAAGAAGTATTATTTTGGTCACGGAATGAGGTGATATGTGAACAAATTTTTCATTATCGTGCTCTGTGCCAGTAAATTATGCATGAGATAGGCGATTCATATCGATTATTTGCTACTGCAGTAATTGCAGACAGAACTAACAAGTTTTCGTTGAAGAACTTTATAGGGCTATCAACGCTCCACTGTATTTGTAGTTACGAGTGACTATCCACCGTTAAATCATATAAATTTGTAAATCCAACTGACATTATGTCTTTGGACTGTTGAGAACAACAGTGAGAAGTAGGCGGCTGTTTGAATACTGTGTTCGGCCAGTTTGCTTTATTGCACTCCATTGTCTGTCGTTGCTGTGTGTGACAAAACCTGGTGCCCTTGGAATGAGGGAAAAAGTGTTCTTTCTCGAAACCAAGAAAGAAGAGTTCCCATTCTTGGAGGAAATCACGAGTGCGAAGGTAGAATGTACACTGTGTCGTTCAGTTTTTTCCATTGAACATGGAGGACGTGCCGATATAATGCAGCATATAAAGAAAAAGAAGCACTTGTTGGCAGTTTCTACGAGAACGTCTAGCAGCATAACTTCCTTTGTAAGTACGAATAAACTACAAACAGAAGAAGATAAACGTATCGCAGTGGAAGAAGGGCTGTTTGCGTTCCATACAGCAAAACAAAATCATTCTTTCCGTTCAATGTACTGCACGGCTTTTCTCATCAGAGACCTATTTGAGAAGAAATTCACGTGTTCTAGGAAGAAGTGTGAGTCGATTTTAGTGAACGTTTTATCGCAGTACGCAATATATGAAGTTCAGTCAGAACTTAAAGATACTAAGTATGTGTCTCTGATGGTTGATGCGTCAAATCACAAAAGCTTAAAGCTAGTACCAATTCTAGCTAGGTATTTCATTCCTACAAAAGGTGTTCAGTGCAAAGTAATCTGTCTTCAGAACATTGGTGGAGAAACGGCAGAATTATTAACTACTATATTCTGGATATCTTAAAAAAGCAAAATATAGTTGACAATATTGTTGCATTTCGTGCAGATAACTGTAATACCAACTTTGGTGGGTGCAAGAGGGCAGGAAGAAACAATGTATATTCCAAACTGAGAAGTGTTCTCAAGCTGAACATTCAAGGCATCGGTTGTGCAGCCTATGTGGTACACAATGGAGTTCAGACAAGTGCAGACATTCTTCCCATTGACATCTAAAGGATAGTGAATAAAATTTTTCAGTATTTTCACATTTACACTGTGCGTGTGGAGGAACTGAAAACATTTTGTGATTTTGTTGATACTGAGTACAAACAAGTTCTAGGTCGTATTAAAACTAGACGGTTGTCATTGTTGCCAGGAGTTGAAAGAGTTATTGATATGTATGATCCTCTGAAATCATATTTTCTGTCTCAGGATAGGTGTCCTACATTGCTGAAACAGTTTTTTGAGAATCCACAGTCACTCCTTTGGCTTCATTTCATACAAAGCCAATTGAAATTTTTTTCCAATTCAATTCAAAAGCTGGAAAGAACCAATATTTCAGCTACAGAAACGTCTGAGGAGCTGGAGCTGCTTAAAGAAAATATCAGTAACAGGAAATTGAGTAAATTTCAAACATCAGTTATTTCTTCAATTTGAATTAACTTGGAAAAGGAAGGTATTTTCACTCAGTCAAAATACGAGACAATTACCAATTTATTTTATGACACGTTTTTGACTTTTCTAGAAAATTGGACTTATCCATTTCAACCTCTGAAATCATTTCATTGGATATCACTGAAAGATCCTATTTGTTGGACTGAGGTTTTAAATTGCCTGAAAATTGTTGAAACAGTAGATTCCGGTGCAACATTTCACATGGCTGAAGATGTATTGTTTGATGAGATAGGATTCGTGAACATCATTGTATGCAAGAAACATGAAGCTAATTTGGAAACTGATAAGAGATGGTGTGATGTATTCCATACACTTAAAAGTACAGATACTTCATGTAAAAATATAGAGACACTTGTGAGTTTTGCTCTTGCTGTACCAGGCACAAATGCTGTTGTCGAAAGGGTATTTTCCATTGTAAATTCTCTTTGGACTGATGAGAAAAACCGTTTTACCACTGAAACTATTGAAGCAATTATAATAGTTAAGACTCATTACGAAGACCTTACCTGCAAGGAGTTCTACAACTTGCTATTAACCAATTAAAAGCTTTTGAAAGATATTACGTCTTCTGATAAGTACAAACTTTGTGCCGGTAGTTGTGTTCATGATACGGGAGCTCAACAGTCTACAGATTAGTGTTCATTTGTTAGAAATCTTTCTATCAGTTACTCGATATTCTGAATTATAATCAGTTCCTGGAAAACAATTATCACATTATGCAGTGCCATTACAAGCATGTCTTGAAGTGTTTTCCTAAAATATATTCCTTTTTATGAGTATAAACTTTAGTTTTTATTTATTTTAGTAAAGTGATGCGGTCATAAGTGCACAATTTCTTATTTTTGTTTAGAGTCCTATTTTGTCCCGTTTTTTTATACCAAATTTTCGCAAATGTCCCGTTTTTCCACGTGGAAAATCTGGTCAACCTAGATTACTCAGGAGGATGTGATTATCAGGAAAAACAACACGGGGATTCTATGGATTGGAGCGTGGAATGTCAGATCCCATAATCGGGTAGGGAAGTTAGAAAATTTAAAAAGAGAAATGGATAGGTTGAAGTTAGATATAGTTGGGGTTAATGAAGATTGGTGGAAAGAGGAAAAGGAATTCTGCTCAGGTTAGTACAGGATCATAAATACAAAATCAGTTGTGGATATTACAGGAGTAAGTCTGATAATGTTCAAATTTTTGTTAAGCTTAAGGGACTTAACTACGGGGTCATCAGTCCCTAAACTTACAAACTACTTATGAACTACCTACAACTAAGGACGGCACAAATATCCATGCCCGAGGGGGGATTCGAACCCCCGACCGTAGTGGCTGTGCAGACCGTGACTGAAGCGCCTCAGTCCCCTCGGCCACCGCGGCCGGCGTCTGATAATGAATAAGAAAATAGGGACACGGGTAAACTACTATGAACAGCGTAGTGATTGCATTATCGTTGTCAAGATAGACACGAAGCAAACACCGACCATAGTAGTACAGGTTTACATGCCACCTAGCTCTGCCGATGATGAGGAAATCGAAGAAATGTTTGAGGAGGTAAAGGAAATTATTCAGAGAATTAAGGGAGAGGAAAACTTAATTGTTATGGGAGAATGGAATTCAGTAGTAGGACAAGGAAGGGAAGGGAAGATAGTAGGTGAATATGGACTGGGCAAAAGAAATGAAAGAGGAAGCCTTCTGGTAGAATTTTGCACGGAACATAATTTAATTATAACAAACACCTGGTTTAAGAATCACGAAAGAAGGTTGTATACATGGAAGAGACCACGAGACACCGGAAGGTACCAGATAGATTTTAAAATGGTAAGACATAGATTTTGGAACCAGGTTTTAAACTGTAAGACATACCCAGACTCTGACCATAACTTATTGGTCATGAACTGTAAGCTGAAATTGAAAAACTGCAGAAAGGTAGGAAAATTAGGAGATGGGACTTAGATAAATTGAGGGAACTGAAGTTCTTAAAAATTTCAGAGGGAGCTTTAGACAACAATTGACAGAAATGGGGGAAATAAAACAGTAGAGGAGGAATGGGTAGCATTGAGAGATGAAATAGTGAAGGCAGCAGAGTACAAAATAGGCAGGAAGGCAAGACCTACAAAAAATCCTTGGATATCACAGGACATACTAAATTTTATCGATGAAAGGAGAAAATATAAAAATGCAGTAAATGAAACAGGCAAAATGGAGTACAGACGACTAAGAAATGAAATTGACAGAAAGTGCAAAATAGTTAAGCAAGAGTGGCTAGAAGGCAAATGCAAGTCAGTAGAAGAATTTATAAATAGGGGATAAATAGATACCGCCGACAGGAAAATAAAAGAGACATTTGGATACAAGAAAAGCAGCTGTATGAATATAAAGAACTCAGATGGAAAACCAATTCTCAGCAAATAAGGGAAAGCTTAAAGGTGTAAAGAGTATATAGAGGGGCTATACAAAGGAAATGAACTTACAGACAATATTGTAATAAGGGATGAGGAAATAGATGAAAATGAAATAGGAGATACTATACTGAGAGAAGAATTTGACAGAGCCCTGAAAGACTCAAGTCGAAACAAGGCCCCTGGAGTAGATGACATTTCCTCAGAGTTACTGAAATCTCTGGGAGAACCAGCCATGGCAAAACTGCTTCATCTGATGTGGAAGATGTATGAGACAGGGGAAGTACCATCAGACTTTAAGAAAAATGTAATAATCCCCATTCCAAAGAAAGCAGGTGCACACAGGTGTGAAAATTACAGAACCATTAGTTTAATAAGTGACGGTTGCAAAATTGTAACACGAATTATGGATGGAAAAGCTTTTAGAAGCTGATCATGGGGAAGATCAGTTTGGATTCAGGAGAAATGTAGGAACACGGGACACAATAGTCACTTTACGGCTTATCTTAGAAGATAGATTAAGGAAAGGCAAAACTACATTTCTAGCTTTTGTATTTTTTAGAAAGTTTTTGACAATGTTGATCGGAATACACTCTTTCAGGTTCTGAAATCAACAGGAGTAAAATATTGGGAACGGAAGGTAATTTACAACTTGTACAAAAACCAGACAGCGGTTATCAGAGGTGAAGGGCATGAAATGGATGCAGAGGTTCGGAAGGGAATAAGACAAGTTCGTAGCCGTTCTCCAATGTTATTCAATTTGTACATTGAGCAAGCTATAAAGGGAAGCCAGGAGAAATTTGAAGAAGGAATTAAAAATCAGAGTGAAGAAATAAAAACATTGCGTTTTGCCTATGACATTGTAATTCTGTCAGAGGCAGCAAAAGACCTGGAAGAGCAGTTGAACGGTATGGACAGTGTGTTGAATGTGCGTATAAGCTGAACATTAACAAGAGCAAAACGAGGATAATGGAGTGCAGTCTAAGAAAATCGGACGATTCCGAAGAAATTAGATTAGGTAACGAAACAATTAAGGTGGAAGATAAGTTTTGTTACTTGGGCAGTAAAATAACAGGCGATGGTCGCAATACAGAGGATATAAAATGCAGAA
Organism: Locusta migratoria; assembly: GCA_026315105.1. Taxonomy (NCBI): domain Eukaryota; kingdom Metazoa; phylum Arthropoda; class Insecta; order Orthoptera; family Acrididae; genus Locusta; species Locusta migratoria. The sequence continues at coordinate 808,979,594 of CM048744.1, read as the reverse complement.
TGGCAATGGGAAGAAAGGCGTTTTTGAAAAAGAGAAATTTGTTAACATAATTTAAGTGTAAGGTAGTTCTTTCTGAAAGCATTTGTCTGGAGTGTAGCAATGTATGGGAGTGAAACGTGGACAATAAGGAGTTCAGACAAAAAAATGATAGAAGCTTTTGAAATGTGGTGTTGCTGGAGAATGGTGAAAATTAGTTGGGTGGATCGCATAACTAATGAGGAGGTACTGAACAGAATTGGGGAGAAAAGGAATTTCTGCCATACCTCGACTAAAGGAAGAGATTGTTGATAGGTCACATTCTTAGACATCATAGAATCGTAAATTTAGCAATGGAGGGAAGTGTATGGCGTAAAAATCGCAGAGGGAAACCAAGAGATGAATACAGGAAGCAGATTCAAATTAATGTAGGTTGTAGGTCTTATGCGGAGATGAAGAGGTTTTCTCAGAATAGAGTAGGGTGGAGACCTGCATCAAACCAGTCTTCGTACTGAAGACTACAGCATCACAAAACTGAGGATACATACTTTTAATATTAGTCATACAAGAAGACTAATAAAACTAACATAATACCAAGCCGGCCGCGGTGGCCGAGGGGACTAAGACGCTCCAGTCACGGTCTGCACGGCCACTACGGTCGGGGGTTCGAATCCCCCCTCAGGCGTGGATATTTGTGCCGTCCTAGTTCGTAAGTAGTTCATAAGTAGTTTGTAAGTTTAGGGACTGATGACCCCGTAGTTAAGTCCCATAGACTATAGAAACATTTGAACATAATTCCAAAGGTGGCTTGTCATAGATATTGCAAATATAAAAGTTATATGTGCACGTAGCCGTTAAGAGTGGTAAAAGAAAAAGAAATTTTAGCATGATGCTCCATATTCTCCATTAGTTTTAGCACTATATCACAACCCGTTGTAGGTGGCATATTGGAATAGGTAAATTTAGCTCAGTCAGTTAGTGCTTGGGGTTCCACTCTTAATGTCTCAGGTTTGATTCGCACTGCCCCATATTTATTTAATTCTTTGTAATGTTCAATTCTTAACTTTTAAATATAGTTTTTAGATATAATTAATCAATTCAGTTTATGACTGCAGTATTAATATAATCAGATTCATTACAATAACATCAATTAATATATTTAAATAGCAATTTTTTTTAAAATAATACATTTCAAGTACCTCCGTTGATTTTCCATAAGAACATAGTTTTATTAAAAAATGCTAACCCAAAAAAGATTTTCTAATAGTGAAGTGAGTGTTGGAAACATCTCAAACACAAATTTGAATGGAAACTTTAACTCTCGAGTGGGCGTGATGGGGTATTGAGTAGCCCATAGGCCATAGGGGAATTTCGTACTGCTGCAAGATATAAATATTTACCTGGTTCGTAATGGAATATTCTATATTTGTGAACATAGAGAACAAGGACAATTAGCGAATGATGACAGGACTTTTACTGAAGTTTTGTAATGCTAAATTGTGTGATAAAACAATTAATACCCTCATTTGTGTCTTTCATTCTCTCATGTTTCCTCTTTGTCCTGTCTTTCACCCGTTCTCACAGCATTCATACAAAACCTATGAATTTGCAGTGCTCAATAAATTCCAATTACATTTTTTTTTCATTTTCGTGATTTTGCAGACACAACTGGTTGAATTTCGACCACAAGCAATACTAGTTCTCTATTAAAGATCATTTCACACCGGCGTAGCCTATCTTGAGCTACTTCTTCGCCTGCACACGTAGCGTTGCTGCGTATCTCGGCTCGCACATGCGCACTATATATCTAGTTCGCACCACGGCACATTGAACGCCATTTCTCGTACTATCCATGAACAGTATTGAAGTTCGCACACCATCTCAACAACTGATCAATTACGAAAACGGGATAGCCTTCAGTCAATAGCTTTCGAGATTTGGAGGCCCCAGAAGAACGAGATGCCAAGCGGAAAAAAAAAAAAAAAAAAAAAAAAAAATCCTTACAGGTAACGGCCTCGCGCATCGGAGCATAGCGCCTCAATGCCCTTGGCCATTCCACCGTGGCTAACAATTCCTTGATGTCTCAGAAAGTGTCTCACCAACCTATCCCTTCTCTTAGTCAGGATATGCCACAAACTCCTTTTCTCCCCAATTCTGTTGCGCACCTTCTCATTAGTGATCCACCCATCTAATTTTCATCATTCGTCTGTAGCACCACATTTCAAAAGCTTTTATCACATTTTTGTCTAAACTCATTGTCCGCGTTTCACTTCCATACAGTGCTACACTCCAAACAATTGCTTTCAGAAAGGACTTACTAACATTTAACTCAATATTGGCTGTTAACAAGTTCGCTTCTTCAGAAACGATTTTCTTCCCATAGCCTTTCTGCATTTTATATCTTTTCTATTTCGGCCATCCGAAGTTATTTTGCTACCCAAATAACAAACCTCATCTACAATATTTTCTGTCGTTACATTCCATTATCCTTGTTTTACTCTTGTTAATCTTATATCCTCCTTTCAAGACCCTGTCCATTCCATTCAATTACTCTTCAATATTCATTGCAGTCTCTGACGGAATTACTATGTCATCGGCAAACCGAAAATTTTTTATTTCTTCTCTCTGAATTTTAATTCCCTCTCCAAATTTCTCCTTGCATTCCTTCACTGCTTGCTCATTGTACAGATTGAACAACATTGGGGAAAGTCTACAACTCTGTCTTACTCTCTTCCCAACCTCTGCGTCCTTTTCATGCCCTTCGACTCTAGTAACTGCTGTTTGGTTTTTGTATAGGTTGAATATAACACTTTGCTCCCTATATTTTACACCTGCTACCTTCAGAATTTGAAAGAGTGTATTCCAGTCGACTTTATCACAAGTTTTCTCCAAATCTACAAATGCTAAAAACGTCATAATTCTTAATGATCGTGTTTACTGTCTATTTGACTGCCTTGACGGTGTGACGATCCATAATTATGTTTCCGACCATTTTTATTATTACGAGGCACGTCCAGAAAGTAAGTTCCGTTTCAATTTATCTCCACTGCAGCGCTGCGGTTGTAGTTCCGCACATGCGCTGTAGACGATGTGTATCGAGGAGAAGAACGTGGGCCATTTAGAGATCGCTATCAGTTACGTACGCTTTGTTGTGCTTGTTTGAAATGTCGGCGTTGATTGAAAATCCCGCCGCCTCTGAAATCAGGTCCGTGATTCGGTTTCTGAATGCGAGGAAAGTGAAACCAAGTGAAATGTATCGGCAAATTTGCGATGTTTACGGACCAAATGCGATGAGTAATTCGATGGTGAGAAGATGGGTCCGACAGAAGATTGATGACAAGATCTGTTCTAACATCTCAAGTCTTTTCTTGGCGGTCATCACTTCACCAATGACGACGAGCTGAAAGAAACTGTTTCCAACTGTTTGAAGACACCGGCGGCAGATTTCTATGAAGAAGGTATACAAAACCTGGTGTTATGCTATGACAAATGCATGCAAAATTTCGGCAGTTATGTGGAAAAGTAGTTTAAGAGTTGTAGAATTTTGTGCAATAATTTCTTCTGTATCTGTGTACAATTTCATTTTATTAACAAACGGAACTTACTTTTAGGACGCGCCTCGTATTTTTTAAATAGTTAATACTATAAACAAATGAGATACACTTTTACTGATTTAGTAAGATTCATGCCAGGTATTGTATGAAACCTTGTGTAAAGATTTGAATTTCGAGCCTGAGCCCACTCATGCTGTTATGTTTACTGTGAAACTCAAAGAACTTGGGAAAATATGACAGTTGGATATCATATGTCAACCGATCGTCAACTTAGAATTCCATTAAGTATTTGAGTGTTTTTATTAAAAAGTTTTTTATTATTATTAATAATCAAATATTAAAAGTATATTAACATTAAAGTTATATAAGATGTTAGGTGTTCTAAGACTTTAAGATGAAGAGGTCTCATGATCGACCTGTAACGTTATAAATATGTATGCCAGTACAGCAGACGGAAGTCACGAATCAAGAAGTTATCGTACCTGTCCCTGTGTTTTCGTCCATCTGTGTTCTGCCTTAAGCTATAGAAGTAAAATATGTGTTCTGCCACAAGCTATGGAAATAAAGTCTGCGTTTTTGCATAAATACATTCTGTTTTCGATCATCAATCAGTGACTTGATTCAGACTTGAAAAACCCAGGAATTAGTTGTTAATATCGACGTGTTATGAGTGACTGCAGTTGACATTACGCTAAGTGGCCAGTAATTACACAGGTGAGCTTCGACAGAATAAAATTTCATCATTAAACATTACCTGTACTTATATTACGTTACCCATATAAGTACAAACTCCTATCCAGTTTGTTTCAGACATGAAGTGAAACATTCTTCAGCTCTTTTGCTAAACCCAAGGTAGGTGGACCAAATAAGGCCATAGTCCCCAATAAGGCCACCCCCCCTTTTTTTCAGAAACTCCCATTCAAATTTGTCGGATGGTAGCACCTACATGTCCGGAAATGGAGTCCTAGTAACAAATGAAAAACAAGAAACGCCATGTTTTCGTTTATTCACTTGCAGAAGTGTATCTTTGGTTCTGGAGGTTTTTGTTAAGCTACTGAGGTAAGTTTTTCCTAAGCTCTGGAGTTATTAATTTTTGAGACTTCTTTATAAAATGGTGATTCTTTTGAAGCATATTTTTTGTAGATTTGAAACCTTTGAGGTATTTTGAGATTAGCTTCTTAGAGATTGCAGAAATATGCACGGGATGGGCAAAAAAACTGTGTGTAGGTCAATAAGGCCACGCTGGCCTTATTAGGGCCAGGGTAGCCTTATTGGACCCTCACACCTGTTTATCCCATCTTTACTGTCTTGCAAGCAACACAACCCATTCCCTCCAGCCAATAGACAGGTCTGTGTTCAAACCCTTTGAGTCATTTTGGGATGACGAAGTCTTTAGATACTGGGAAAATAAGTCGGACAGAAAAATAACAAACACATCATTCGGAGAACTTTCCTCGAAAGTGTGGCGAAGAGCTTTGACACCAAGCAACGTAACTGCTAGGTTTCGAAGCTCAGGAACCTACCCCTTTGACCCGAATGTCATTCCTCCTGAATTTTTTGCTCCCAGTTAAATCACTGAGAAAGAAATGCCGGAACGTACACGGACCTTCGACGTGGAAGATTTCATGACAAAGGTAATGGAGGATGATGACTCCATAATGGGAAAATGCTACTGATCTGGCTGACACATCTGAGATGCAAGCTATGCCTTCAATGTAACCCGGTGAAACCGATATAGCTGATGGAGTGAACGTGAGCAAACCGACCTCACAAGACAAATGTGAGACGCCTCCTGAAACAAAACTCTCACCTCATGTTTCATCATCTGCTGGGAGATCCTTCAGCGACATCTTAAAAACTCCTAACATGAAGAAAAGTCGCACCCAGAGAAGAAAGAGTTTGAATTACGTAGGGAACAATGTAACCCGAAGTTTATTCCAAGAGAAATCTCAAGCATCAGCACGGGAACAACAGAACACGACGTCAGAAACTCTGAAGAAAACCTGTCAGGCAGCCCCCGACTCCTCAAAACCCGATGTGTCTTCCTTTTGATATTGTTTTATCTGCACTGAGGACTTGGTAGAATATATGATTCGCTGCTCACTCTGTGGACTATACGTTCATGAGCTTTGTGTCGGAATCGAAATGACACTGTTCAGAATTACTTTTGTCCCAACTGTGAAATAGAATAATTAGTTTCAATGATCAGAAAATTTTTTTCTTAGTAGCTCAAGGGCTATTCCTAAGAAATGTGAAGTTTCAAGTTAATTGGCTGACTAGTTTGGCGGTGAAAAATTGCCAAACCTTAAGGTGGCCTTATTTGGCGCAGCTACCTCATAATATGATGCGCTTCAGCAGAATATGTGATTTATAGGATTTCTTCTCACCAGCAATTAAAAGTCTCTATTAAGAGACGTTTAAATTCTGATGATGGGACGTGATGTTTCCGTGCACAGCGATCGTTTGGCTCGACCAGAAGCGATTTGCCTGCCGATCACGTACCAATCGATTTCCGACCACTTTATACGCAGGCACTGAATGCGTTTTAAGCGATTCGATGGCCGGACGGAGTTCAGAAAAAGCCTTTCGGCTGCTGATGGCATAATTACTTACGGAAAGTACATGCACTAATGGGGCCCGACGCACATACGCCATTAGGAGTGCGTCCAATTAGCGGAGGGTCTGCTCTTCCATTCGGCCCGTGGTACCTCCTCCCCTCCCCCCTCCCCCATACTGTGGGAAAGCCACTTCATGCCCGCTTTATAAACAGGCAGTGCTGTGGCCTGAGTTCCGAGCAGATCAGAGCCGCATTAACTTCAAGATATCCGCAAGTGCCTCGTCCACATCCGCAACTCTTTTATCTGGAACCGCGGGTATCGCCACAGTGCAGTAATATTGTGTTTGAAAGGCCGACTAGAGAAATGCTAATTTTGAGATCTTGCTGCTCAGTTCCAGTTTTATTTAGGAACGTGGAGTACAATCTTTCTGCTTCATCTCGGACGACAACCAGTTATCTGTAGACATTGGTTTAGCTCGGACCACTGTCAGTCATCTTTTGCCAAGAGCTGTATAATATTTTTATTATGTATTTTCACTGTACCGATAGTATTTTTTAAAGAAAACGCTTTCTGCTACTGCAAATGAAGGGGTTTTATTCTTAAAATTCAAACGTACGTGTTTCGCCTTTTTCACAAGGCATTATAATGGGTGTTCTGAAATATTTACTTGTTTCTGTTTACAGCTTTAGATTAGAATTTTACGTATCTACAAAGCATTTCGTATCCGATAGAAAACAGTTCGTTTTTGATATAAAATGGTGTACTTACAGCGCTTGCTACTCCATATCCCCCTCTTTCTGGCAGCCAGGTCGAAAAGTTCCACTATTTTCCGAACATCGTCGCCATACCTGCCATAGCTGCGTCCACTGTAGTTTGTTTTGTAAGTGTTGCCTACTTTCCCAGCTTATTTGTAATTCAACTATTTCATTGAAAGTATCTTTGCGTGTGTATGTTTTATTTGTTATATATATATATATATATATATATATATATATATATATATATATATATATATATATATATATATATGTATGTATGTGTGTGTGTGTGTGTGTGTGTGTGTGTGTGTGTGTATGTATGTATGTGTGTGTGTGTTTTTTTTTGGGGGGGGGGGGCACAGATTCACATTTAATATATATACCTTCAACACACTTTCAATGAAGTAGATGAATCACAAATAAGCTGGGAAGTTGGCAACACTTACAAAACAAACTACGGACTGTTTTGAATCAGAAACGAAATGTTTTGTACATAGGTAAAATCCTAACCTGTATGTGTAAACAGAAACATGTAAATATTTCAGGACACCCACTGATGATGCCTTGTGAAAAAGGTGAAATGCGTATAGGTGGAATGTAAAAATAAAGACCCTTCATTTGCAGTAGCAAAAGGAGTTTTATTTAAAAAATACTAATACAGTGAAAATACATGGTATTCAGCTGATACTCAAATGGGCGCTACAAGCAACGTAATATTTTTATTTGTTATACTCGACCAGTTTTTAGCAGTTGCTGCCATCAACAGGTGAATAACAAAATACTGTACATCAATAATAAAGAGATAACATTTTTGCGACTGCTTCTTCAAAACTTTTCATGGAAAGTTGTCACATTGTTTGGTTTTGAATGTGCTAGTCTACAGTAATTGCAATAAAATGCCATAAATCACGTGTCAAAGTAAAAAAAAAAAAATCTTTTCACTTGCAGAAAAAATCTCATAGCTGTTTTTCACATTTCACAAAATATTTCGGGCTCAGCCCATGATCTGGTGACCTGTCAGTAGGCCTAATTAATTTTAAGTTAGGTACAAAATGTTTACAAAAAGCAACTGTGAAGTGCATAGATATTTATCACATAACATCCCAAACAAAATTACAGAAAATGACATACATAAAATAAGTTACATACACAGGTTTTAAAGACAGCTGCTAGAGAGGAGTGACTTGTATCTTAAAATAATAATAATAATAATAATAATAATAATAATAATAATAATAATAGGAATCAGAATGAAACTTTCACTCTGTAGCGGAGTGTAGGCTAATATGAAACTTCCTGGCAGATTAAAATTGTGTGCGGAACCGGGATTCGAACCTGGGACCTTTGCCTTCGCGGGCATTCAATAATAGGAAAAAAGTAGGCATGTTTAAATACTTGAAGGATAACGGGGTTCGCGGGTTTACCAAAGGTAGTCACCACTTGCAGGACAATAAGACTATAAGATTACTATAAGACAGACTATAAGACTATAAGATTACCAGTTAAACCCTTCGCAAGTAAGCAGAGTAACTAAATGCAAGTGGACAAATTTTAAGATACAGGTTTCGAAATTGAGGAGATAGAACAAGATTCAAAGACTTATGTAAGTTACTGAATATTCAACAACAGTTTTTCTTTGGATAAAAAAAGTTAACATTAAAATGGAGCAGGTAGAACAGGTTTTAAGACAACTTGACAATTGTCATTATTAATAAATAATTATTAGTATAAACTTTAGTTACAGTGCTCCAGAGTCAATTGAAGCAGGAATGGCTCATTGAAAATAAGAACCTAAACTCGAACATAAACGGCTCGGTAACAACGACTGGAGTCATAGGAAACGAGAAGGTCGCCAAAAGACAGCTGGACAGTTGAAACATAAACGTAACCTATAAGTCAAGATAAGGAAAACGTTCCTTAACTACAACTGCCAAAATACGACGACGGGTGGACAGGAACACCACACAGAGCGAAAAACACACTGATCGCAATAACACCTGTTCCCCGGGCAGGTAACGAAGCAACAAGCGGGCATACACCAGATAAATTCCCCAGACGCCCTTCCTAAGCGTTGATAGAAAAAATGAATTATCATCCCACATGAATAATGACAGTGGCAAGGTACAGTCTCCTCTACCACAAACAAATGGTAATCAAATATTCAGACCACCAACACGGAACAAGTAAGAAGCAAACATTGGGCAATGCCAGCTTCTGGGGTTCAACCAACAAGCCTACTCACAAGGAGAGAACGCCTACTCGTCATCGCCGAATTCGTCCAAATTTATGGTACATGTAGGGCGTGCTAAGACAATAAGCTGCCACAAGCTGGAACTCCAGAAGGCCACGTGTTTAGGAACTAAAAGGGAGTTTGATACGGATCTATCACCATATTCATCTTATCAACTGTCCCTGTGATGGCGTGTTTAGGAAGCGGTGTTTGGGTCAGTGGTAAAAGATCGGATTCGGCTTGAGAAAGGCGCAGGTTCAACTCCACCTAGCTACAATTTTTTCTGCTCCTTGGTAATGCGAACATATTGTTCCCGTAGGGATCGTGAGGACAAGATTACATTAATTCCAGCACACACGTAGGCTTTTAACCAATCACGGGAAAAAAACCCTAATAACTGGTACAGTGGGACGTATGCTCTGCCATGCACTTCAGAGTGGTTTGCAGAGTATTGATGTAGATGTAGATGTAGACTAACGTCACAATTAGACGCAACATCATTAGGTTATTTTATTAATCTATATAAGAAATAAAAGAAAGGACATTGGATGAAATTCGGGACAACAAACATTTAAAAAGGGACTGTAGTTACGCGTACTTGGGGTCGTCGTGTACGTAAATCGATACTTACATTCTTTTGCAATTGCTCAATTACATTTACAGTGGTGATATTCATCGAAGAAACTGGGTTAGCACTAATGTTGACGGTATCTTGCACACGTTATGACCGCCGCCCTTTTGCAGTTACATGTTTTTTTTAATGTCTCCATAAAAAAAAAAACCTTGATTGACATTCTGAAAACAGCTTCTTTCATCGCACAATCCAGCAGCGAACCACGTGTAACGAATCATGTTGCTGAATACTTGCGAGGACAGCTGGTGATGTATAATGGAATGTAGTTAGATGCAAGCTTCTCGGGAATAATTTTTTCTTCTTTCTCGGTTAGGTAAGTCCAGTTTTTAATTTTTTTTATAAATTTTTTACCTGACGATAGAAATATACATTTCATGGTTGCACTAGTGGCGTACATTTGGGGGGAATTACTTTGATACTGCATGTTGGCAATCCGTATTCATCTTGGAACAGTTCGTCATATATTTGTGGATTTTTTTTGTCCTTCCCACGAGTCACTCAACAGAAGACATACAAAATAACATGTATGATATTGCGGTTAATTGTGAAGTCAGTAGTGCACGCATTGCCAAGGAGCAAAAAAATATTTACCGCTGGCGGAATATAACTCGCGAACCGCTGAGCCAAACACAGCTTTCCGAAATTCTTTCACCAAAGAAGACGAAGTGAACACTCCAGTATTCAATCCAAGAACAGCTGCCAGCATGCGAAACTTAGAAGTAGATGTTCCTGGAGTAGTAAAACAACTTAAGTCACTAAACAAAAATAAATCTTCCGGGCCAGATTGTATACCAACTAGATTCCTCTCAGAGTATGCTGATGAAATAGCTCCGTACTTAGCTATAATTTACAACCGATCACTCAGCGAAAGATCCGTACCCAAAGACTGGAAAGTTGCCCAAATTACTCCAATATTCAAGAAAGGCAATAGGAGTGATCCCCAAAATTACAGGCCTATCTCATTGACGTCGATTTGCAGTAGGATTTTGGAACATATACTTTGTTCAAATATTATGTACTACCTCGAAGAGAACGACCTATTAACCAATAGTCAGCACGGATTCAGAAAGTATCGCTCTTGCGAAACACAGCTTGCCCTTTATTCACATGAAGTGTTAAGTGCCATCGACAAGGGATCTAAAATCGATTCCATATTTCTGGATTTCCGGAAGGCTTTTGATACTGTACCCCACAAGCGGCTTCTAATGAAATTGCGTGCTTATGGAATATCTCCCCAATTGTGCGATTGGATTCACGATTTCCTATCAGAAAGGACACAGTTCGTTGTAATTGACGGTAAGTCATCGAGTAAAACAGAAGTGATATCTGGCGTTCCACAGGGAAGCGTTATTGGTCCCCTACTCTTCCTCGTGTTTATAAACGATTTAGGAGATAATCTGAATAGCTCCCTTAGACTGTTCGCGGATGATGCTGTCGTTTATCGGTTAGTGAAGTCAACAGAGGATCAAAAGCAACTGCAAAGTGATTTAGACAAAATCTCTACTTGGTGCGAAAATTGGCAATTGACACTAAATAAAGAAAAGTGTGAAGTAATACACATGACCACTAAAAGAAATCCGCTGAACTTCAATTACGCGATAAATCAGTCAAACCTTAAGGTCGTAAATTCTACCAAATACCTAGGAGTTACAATTACGAACAACTTTGACTGGAGAGAACACATAGAAAATATTGTGGGGAAGGCGAACCAAAGGTTACGTTTCATTGGCAGAACGCTTAGACGATGCACCAGCTCCACCAAAGAGACTGCCTACGTCACACTTGTGCGTCCTCTCTTGGAGTACTGTTGCCCCTTGTGGGACCCTCACCAGGTGGGACTGACGGAAGATATTGAGAAGGTTCAGAGAAGGGCAGCTCGTTTTGTTTTATCACGTTACGGGGGGGAAAGCGTCACGGAAATGTTGCACGAATTGGGGTGGAAATCATTAAAAGAAAGACGTTATTCATTGCTGCGTGATCTGTTTGGGAAGTTTCAATCACCGACTTTTAATTCTGAATGTGAAAATATTTTACTAGCACCCACCTACTTAGGGAGACATGACCATCCCAATAAAATAAGAGAAATCAGATCGAAAACGGAACGATTTAGGTGTTCTTTCTTCCCGCGCGCTATTAGAGAATGGAACGGTAGAGAAAAGTTATGAAGGTGGTTAATGAACCCTCTGCCAGGCACTTAAATGTGATTTGCAGAGTATCGATGTAGATGTAGATGTAGATGCTTTCTAAACAGGCTTTCTCAGGGGCAGTTGATAACGTGCATATGGTGATAGACCCGTATCAAAATTCCTTTTATTTCCTAAACGCTTAGGCATCTGGAGTTCCCACTTGGTGCATTTTCATATCTCCCCATGTCCTACATGTACCATAAATTTGGACGAATTCAGCGATGACGAGTGGGCGTCCTCTCCTTGTCAGCGAGACAAACACAACGAAAACTCCATAACAGGGAAAATGATGGAGCAGAGTTGAGAATAAGAGAAGCCAGCAAGCAACAGGAACACTCAAGTCTTAAGGCAGCAGGTCCTGATATGCATAGATGCATTCAAAAGCACTGCGGAGTCACCACAAGAACAGTACTTACGTTGAAAGGTGTCGACGTTAGTCAGAATCACTTCGTAAATGACGACACCTAAAGCAGCTCCACTTGGTGATGATGCGAGCGGCGTTAAAAACAGAATACCTAAAACTTTATTAAAACTCAATAAACTGAAATGATAATTTGCTTGCTACAATTTTCATTTAACTTCATGTAGAATTTAGTTTCTCCCCTTAACCCACATTTTGGTTCTGCAAACAAGAACGTCATGTTTTCCCACTTAAAACCGCCTTTTGCTTTCAGAATTCAGTCCATCCCAAGACTTTTATGCTCATTTAAGTCACGAACTACCAAATAATCCTTTTCAAATTCGAAATTTTCAATCTTAAACGAAATCAGAGCTTGTTTGTTTATTAACTTGCTCTCCTTACCATTGGCACCTTTAATTTATACATCTGTTATAGAGAATTCTATATAATCTGATAAATTTTTCAATCTATCTCTTAACTTGCTTGAAATGACACAAATGGGGCTATCTGTGACTGACATAGTCCTTTTCAAACACCAATATTCGTTCCGAAAATTTCATGACTCCGTAATTCATTCCCCTCAGCTAAAAGGTCATTTTCTGTTGAATGAGAATCTAGACTAGTACCTATTTTTGATGTGTCTACTGGTATAGTTTCTAAAGTCCATATAGGCAGGTTACTTTCAGCTTGGTTATTATCAGAAACAGACGCACTATTAATTAAAGTTAAGTATTGGCTAGGTGACGATTCCTGTTTAGAGTGTGTTTAGATCAAAGTTACCATTCCGTAACATCATTATTACTAACATCAGTATGATCATTCAACAACTCCACAATTTTATATTCTAATTGCCTAGTTTGTTCATCCTTATCTTTGTAATGGATTAAAATTTAATTTATGTTTACTGGCACAAGTTGGCTTTCCTGTACATCAGCAAAATCAAATAAGTCTTCTTTAACTTTTTGACTAGCGGCATCATTTTTCTCAACAATTTCAACATAAATCATACGATCCAACTCATACTCAAAGAAAACTCATTAGTATGATCATTATCATCATCATCGACGTCAAAATAATCCAGTGGATCATATGACTCTGCACGAACATCAACTTCTGCAGTATACCTATTTACAGCTAAGTCATCATCATCAGAATGAACTACTACATTATTATTTTGTTCAGTGATATAATTTACAACATGGCTATCAACTGTTTCAGGAACTGAACACATATAATTTTCTACAAACAATCTGGCAACACCGATATCATCAATTACAGAATTATTACTAGATACACACTGATCAAACAGGTTATTTAAGTCATCCTCATGTAACTCATAGTGGTTTACTTCGTTTACGTCATCCTGACTCATTTCATGTAACATGTGATCTCAAAATTTGTTATTAAATTCAGCAGTATAATTCTGGTAGTCCCAATGATGGTAATTTGACCTCCTCCTACCTAGTCTGGTTTTGCTTCTTCACCTCAAACTGACAGGCCCACAATGACGTGGTTACCTGTTTTCCTGATTGTTACCAACATTTTGGTTTGAGTTACTGTGTTGTAGTTTCCATTCCTGTGATTGCTATTTCTGTGATTACCACTGTTTTTGTTCTGGTTGTTACGATAATTACCACTGTTTCGGTTGTCATTACTGTGATATCTATTGTTATTGTAATTATGCTGAGAGGACCCACCATTCTGGTGTTAGTTCTTTCTATTACCGTGGTTTTGGTTGTTTCAGTCGTTATTATTAGTATTACGTCTTTCGTCATTTTGCCATGCGTGATCGTGTTTCTCAAGATATTTAAAAAAAAAAAAAAAAAAAAAAAAAAAAAAAAAAAAAAAAAAAAAAAAAAAAAAAACTGGTCGATCGAGTCATCCGGCCTGTATACTACGCCCCACTGACAGTGATTAGGTAGACATAGTTTCAGTGTGTCAATCTGGATGAGCTCATCGAGTGTTTTGTCCAAATGTGTAAGTGTTCTAGGTTGTTTCTACCAAAATTCGCGCAAACTCAAGTCACCTACACGAAATTTGCTACCACTTAAAAACTTTGATTTTTTTCAGGTTTGTTTACTTTTGGAACGGAATCGATTCAAAAATAATTTTTAGAACTCACTGAATAACGTATTATTTATGTGCTGATCGGTTTATGACAGAGTCTTGCCATAGAGATAACGTATTTTAATTTTGATGACTCTGGCATTCCTAGTGCAAAACTGTTCTTAAACTGGAATATGAAATCAATGGGATGTAACTTCAGATCTTCCAGATACAACTTTAAATTAACACTGTTACAATTAGTTGACAACAAATTTCCAGAACTAAATGTGTTAGTGAAATATTGTTTTTCAAATTTACAACTTCATCGTTAACTGTTTGGAGATTTTGTTCGACATTTTCAACCCTTTTATCAACGCAAGAAATTTGAATTGAAACCATTTCCGCATTTAATTTAAACTGTTCGTCAATATGATTGCTTTCAGCAATAATGAATTCCTGAATCCTCTTGGTTCCAGATTTTCTCTTAACCAATTCACTTTATTCGATCTTTAACAGTGCGGAATAGGTCATTAACTAATTTTATTTCAAAGGTAGTCGATTTCACTTACAATCAACTTTGAAATCTATATTGTCTACTCAATTGTTTGAAGCTTCTAATTTTTTGTTTATTTCGACAACTTCTTCTTTAATATAACTGACTTTATTGTCTAGTTTTTTTAAGTTTTGATTGACTTTTTCGAAATTTTATCCATATTTTTTTTCTGACAATTTATTGTTCTGTTCTGACATTTTATAATTAAAGAAACCTGTTAATATATTAAACAGATTATCTAATGGATTTTGCTGTTCATCAAAACCTCATAGTGGCGAATAAACACTTTGAAGTGAATCTTTGCAATGATGAATAGAGAAATTTAAGTTCAGCGTCGACGCACGAAGCTGACGACCTTAACGCTTCGTAATACCAACTTGCTGAATGTTATTTTCGCTACTAATTTTGACAAAATACTGAGATATACACAACACTAATAATTGTCCTACTAAAATTTCGTCACACACAACTGAAACCTTTACATAATTGACACAGAGACTAGCAGCCTCTGGTCACAATGATCCATCTCCGCTCCCTTACTCAATGTAGAATAAAATTTTGGTACCTGAAATGTTACTTGTATTGGCACACTATGCAGTCTTACACACTATCCCAGCTGCTCCACCACAATAAAACTAGTTGAATAATTTATGTTTGTCTAGATTGTAAGAGAAAATCTTACGTCACTACTAATGTGTGTAGTCTCACTTTACTGTAGAATGTGGAATAAAGGATTCCTCCACCACAACGTTGCTCGAGGAATATCAGAGCTGTAAAAATATAAGCTTCCAGTTGTATTAATAATATAAATAATATATATAGGTGGTAAATACGTATCTTTAGAGGTGAATCTTCATCTGCAGAATCTTGTTTTTGGTTGTGTTGCTACAAAGCCACTCATGGGTAACATGTATATAAATACCTGAATTCAGGTACAAAATGTGTTTCACTGCGATTTATTTTCGCCCGAAGATGTTGTAAGGCGAGAATGTACATGAACATGTCATCACCTGTTCCACAAGAACTCCTCCCAACAACACCAACAGACAACTGAAGTTTCTATGGCTTAAACAGGCCACAATATATACACTTTCTTAATAATTACTCAATAATCCATGAACGGTTTTGAAACAAAGCAACAATTGCAGTAGTTACATTCATAATAGTTAACATTAGACCAAGAAAGAGTTACATAGCTTCATAATTTAGTATGGTACTGTATATGGTTGGTTCAATAGTTTAGTGTTAAGTACCAATTTTGTGAGTAAAAACAATGAGTCTAGCTATTGTATTAATTGTGCATCAATTAAAGAATATATAAAGTTTCTACCTAGTATGAGAACCTGGATTAATTCAGAAATAATAATATACATATTAAATTACAATAATTACGAAAATTAGAATTATAGACTTTATCATTCATTAAAAATATTCCTACAATTTTGGCTCCCACTTACATAGGTAGAAATGATCATCGGAATAAAATAAGAGAAATGAGAGCTGAAACGGAGAGATTCAGGTGTTCTTTCTTCCCGCGCGCTGTTCGAAAATGGAGTGGGAGATAAATAGTATAAAGGTGGTTCGATGAACCCTCTGCCAGGCACTTAAATGTGATTTTCAGAGTATCACATGTGGCTGATAACATAGAAATTAATTATAGCCTCTTCTGGGGTTGGAGAATATGACAAGCAGCTGTTTTATTACAAAGCTGATACGGTTAGTTAGTAAAACTCTAAAATTAGGAGGCTATAGATGTTTAATTTTTGATCAAAAAGCAGACAAAACTTACAACAGGTGGAAAAGTTGAAGTATTCCCTGGTGTTTTCTGAATAATTTAGCAGCTTTGCTTCATTTTGTTCATGAAAGCCTACTTGACAGAACCTGCTGGTAATAGGATTTTGCTTCTTGAGCTGTAAGCGCTTCCTTTGAATATGCTGATATATTCTTGTAATGTCTTCCCGTCCGCCCCCAAAAAAATACTGAAACGTGAGATATTAACAGACACGGCGCAAAAGCGTCAGAAGTGCTATTAATTATAATTAGTTAGCGACCACAACACTCCGTAAAATACAGAGTGAATACCCAAAATTCGGCAATTCTGGTTCAGACATGAAGGTAATAAGTGACAGCGTCGAGAATTAAAATTTATATTTTGTGCTAAGAACAGACTTAGAGGAGGGATGCATAGGCCGCTGCCACGACTCTCATGCGGGCCGTCATTTAGGCTCTGCTGGAAACAGAAATCAGTACACCTTGTGGCGCATTTCTTTTTACTGGACATAAATTAAACCCACATTTTTCTATACATCACCTGTTGCAGATGTTCAGTGGTCTCGAAGATCTTGTAGCTCGCCTGCCATTAACACATTACAAAATTATGTTATGCCGACGGGTTCTTGGGTTTTCAGAAAACTACATTTGTGACACTTTCATTTTTTAAGTATGTTTATTCATCCATTCCTGATAAAGCACAAAAGTGATGCAAGAGTCTGGTTCACAACACACTTCCATACTAACTAAGATGTTACTCCACTAAGACTGCCGTAAGACAATTCTATCTTAGCTCGCGCCAATTCGCGTGTATAAATACACGCTAGTATTTCTAGAACCTTCTAGAACACGGAAGTACAACATTTAAATATTTAACAATTTGTTCATGAAACATATGCATATTTTGCTTTACATGGAGATACACAATATTATGACAAATATAATAATAATATTTCCTATCAAGACAAAACAATAGAAAAGATCATAAGTAAACAATAATTAGCGCAGTGTTAATATGTGTTTACATTTTTGTTACGACTTTCAATAATTAATTAATTTAGTTTGTTAGAAGACCATAGTAATGCATATGGTAATGTGACTTGACAGAAGCGCTATAAAATGCTTATGTAAGATAAACGTAGAATATTAGCTTACAATACTACGACCAACTATGGTATCGAATACTTCTGTTATTTAACCAAACGGTACCCTCCTGGCTAAATATATTACAACCTGGAAAGGCGTCGTAGATTTTTAAGCGATGACCGCAGATACTCCTGGGGACAGTAGAAGTACTGATAACAGTTTCAATGCCGTTCGCCAACAGATAGCGTAGTGACATAGCTTCCTGACAGCAAGCTATTTGTACGATTTAACCGGGAATGTTTAGAGCTGCGGGGCGTAATGTGATACCAGTGTGTCAAGAAAACAGGCGCCAAGCCAAGGAGGTGAACTCGGGCTTCTTACATCCAACTGAACGAGCTTAAAAGGGGTCAAACTCTGGCCCTCCGAGTGGAGGGATGGTCCTTTCGGAGAACTGCTACACAAGTGAGACGTTCTGCGTCAGTTGTGCAACGCTGCTGACTTCAGTGGTTACCTGAATATTCTCCATACGAGGTTCTGAATTCCACGCAGCACAGTCGTCTGTCAAGATCCTCATATTGTAATGGCAGCAGCGGCAGATCGTATAATTACTACAACACAGATAAGAGAGTTACTGAAGCTATAAATGTCAGCAGGAACTATTGCCAACCAGTTACTAGCAGTGACACAACGGACACGCACATCGAGCCTGTCTTCCACTCTCGCGACAGATTCGGCGTCACGAATCGACTGGTGTGAGCCCTGTACTGGCCTTTCTAGATACGGAAAACTGACCTCGCCAGCACATTCTCCAGTTCTCTCACCAATTAAAAACGTCTGGTCAATGGTGGCTTAACAATCACTACTCTTGATGAACTGTGGTATCGTGTTGAAGCTGTATGGGCATCTGTACCTGTGCACGCCATTAAAGCTCTGTTTCACTCAATGCCTCAGGATCTATGCACCCAAATTGCGTGAAAATGTAATCAAATGTCAATTTTAGTATAATATATTTGCCCAATGAATACCCGATTATCATCTGCATTTCTTCTTGGTGTAGCAATTTTAATGGCCAGTAGTGTATTATTCTGTTCAACCGTCTGTAATGACCACGCTGTCGACGGGACGTTAAACCCTAAGCTTCCTTCCTTTTATTCTGTTCAAATGTTCAAATGTTAGTAGAGTTTATGGGACTGAACTACGGTGTCATCAGTCCCTAAACTTACAAACTACTTATGAACGTGTTAATACTAAGGACTGCACAAATATCCATTCCCGAGGGGGGATACGAACCCCCGACCGTAGTGGCCGTGTAAACCGTGACTGGCGCGCCACAGAGCGTTCAGCCACCGTGGCTGGCCTCTTTCTGTTATTTCATTGTTAAGTGTAGAACTCTGCAACTGTAGAGGTGTGAAGCATTATTATTTACAAATTAGTGAGCTATTGTTTATACTTGTGAAACCACTGTTCAGAATATGACATGCCAAAGATTTTTGTTTAAAGTCTTTTTCTAATGTACTTAATGATAGTAAAAATTTTTATGTTGGTTAACAGTTTTAATATCCACTTCAGTGATGAAAAAGTTCAATATACGAGAGGTATATCATTTTGAGTTCATCTGATGAATGTAACTATTTTTATTGAAATTTAAAGAAAGTACTAAATTCGTCAAAAAATCCATTATATTTCACAGTATCACATTGTTCTCCGACAACGAACGAAAGAAAAAAAAAATTGCACAGAGTTGAATTTCAATACAGATCGCAAATTTTGAAAGTTACGATGCTAAGTTTTACGCTACCAAACAACTGTCATCTGAGATGCGAATGCAGATATAACCACTTCAAAACTTGTAACGTCAATTTTCTTGGCACCTACGGGTTGGTTTAAGTAGCTGCCAGAAAGTTACTTTCAAGAGCGAGAAATGAGGCATTATTGCGCATGCGCAGTTACGATGACGTATTTGGAACCTGCACTGCTTAAATGCTTTCCGTCCCAATTCTGGTAGGATTCTCGTGCATAGCAGTGGACCAAAAACTGATCTGCGACCTCATTATCGTTTTGGTAATCATATATAGTACTGATCAGCTTATCAGAGCCACAAAAGGTCATTTTTCTTTTTATTTGTGACTTAATGAAAGAATGATAAGGGTATAAAAATGTTTCACATAATACATCAGACGTAAAAAGTAACGAAAATGTTTACAATGATGACCGACTAAACGATATGTGCCAGTGTATCCGGCAATTTGCCATGGAAAGTCACCGGCCCGGCCGCGACCGTGTGTCGCTAGTGTCAACGGAGCGAGGGAGATAGCTGCGGAAAGAGCGAGACCGCACAGCACTCTTCTGCGTTGGACTGTCCCGCGTTCAGATCCGACGTAAAAGAAGTGCAGTACTGTAATGTGGTCAAAAAAACGGTAAAACAAGCAAACCGTTTACTGTTTAGGCAACAATTAGTGTTTGTATGGCACAATCACTACGCTAAGTTTTAGAGAAAGAAAAAAGTAATTTTGTGACCCAAATTTGATTATATTAGTATCGTATATGTATACTCATCATATATACAGTACGCTTCTATTGAAAGATGGAGGTTTCTCAAATGGACTATGTTAAAGATAATTTCATGTAAAGGCTATAGAGTCTCGTTCTTACGAGTAAAGATTTTTTGTTAAAACACAGAAACTAAAAAAAAACATTGGTGTTTTAGGTGCATCTTCCCCCATTTCCTCTGGAAAGATGCTAGCGCACTTCGGAGCGAGCCGTTTTGACGGGCGCACTGCTTCCAAATGTTCAAATGTTCGTAGAACTTATGGGGCTTAACTGCGGGGTCATCAGTCCCTAAACTTACACACTACTTATGAACTAACTTATACAAAGGACAACCCAAACATCCATACCCGAAGGAGGATTCGAACCTCCGACGCGGGAGGCCGCGCGATCCGCAACGTGGCGCCCCAGACCGCTCGGCTACTCCCGCGCGGCGCACTACTTCCCCCACCACTGCAATGGCTGCAGCATCTGTGGGAGTTGACGGCTATATGCCAAACGATGCAAGGGGGAAACCAAGGAAGGCATTTTTTGCAACACAGTCACGGTACTAAGTGAAGATGGCCATGTCGTAGAGTACTTCTGTAATCGGTATTTTAGCACTAATATACATTTCCTGTTATTTTTCATTTGCCAAAGCAATAACTTCATTTTTTAATGAAATAAGCACATGACGCAGTATTCGTGTGATTAGCAGAAATAGATAGCTTTCTTGCAAAACAACATGTTCAACATATTCTACATCTACATCTACATAGATACTCTGCAAATCACATTCAAGTGCCTGGCAGAGGGTTCATTAACCACCTTCATAACTTTTCTCTACCGTTCCATTCTCTAATAGCGCGCGGGAAGAAAGAACACCTAAATTGTTCCGTTTTCGATCTGATTTCTCTTATTTTATTGGGATGGTCATGTCTCCCTAAGTAGGTGGGTTATAGCAAAATATTTTCACATTCAGAACTAAAAGTCGGTGATTGAAACTTCGCAAACAGATCACGCCGCAATGAATAACGTCTTTCTTTTAATGATTTCCATCCCAATTCGTGCAACATTTCCGTGACGCTTTCCCCCCCGTAACGTGATAAAACAAAACGAGCTGCCCTTTTCTGAACCTTCTCAATATCTTCCGTCAGTCCCACCTGGTGAGGGTCCCACAAGAGGCAACAGTACTCCAAGAGAGGACGCACAAGTGTGATGTAGGCAGTCTCTTTGGTGGAGCTGGTGCATCGTCTAAACGTTCTGCCAATGAAACGTAACATTTGGTTCGCCTTCCCCACAATATTTTCTATGTGTTCTCTCCAGTCAAAGTTGTTCGTAATTGTAACTCCTAGGTATTTGGTAGAATTTACGACCTTAAGGTTTGACTGATTTATCGCGTAATTGAAGTTCAGCGGATTTCTTTTAGTGGTCATGTGTATTACTTCACACGTTTCTTTATTTAGTGTCAATTACCAATTTTCGCACCAAGTAGAAATTTTGTCTAAATCGCTTTGCAGTTGCTTTTGATCCTCTGTTGACTTCACTAACCGATAAACGACAGCATCATCCGCGAACAGTCTAAGGGAGCTATTCAGATTATCTCCTAAATCGTTTATAAACACGAGGAAGAGTAGGGGACCAATAACGCTTCCCTGTGGAACGCCAGATATCACTTCTGTTTTACTCGATGACTTACCGTCAATTACAACGAACTGTGTCCTTTCTGATAGGAAATCGTGAATCCAATCGCACAATTGGGGAGATATTCCATACAACACAATTTCATTAGAAGCCGCTTGTGGGGTACAGTATCAAAAGCCTTCCGGAAATCCAGAAATATGGAATCGATTTGAGATCCCTTGTCGATGGCACTTAACACTTCATGTGAATAAAGGGCAAGCTGTGTTTCGCAAGAGCGATACTTTCTGAATCCGTGCTGACTATTGGTTAATAGGTCGTTCTCTTCGAGGTAGTACATAATATTCGAACAAAGTATATGTTCCAAAATCCTACTGCAAATCGACGTCAATGAGATAGGCCTGTAATTTTGGGGATCACTCCTATTGCCTTTCTTGAATATTGGGGTAATTTGGGCAACTTTCCAGTCTTTGGGTACGGATCTTTCGCTGAGTGATCGGTTGTAAATTATAGCTAAATACGGAGCTATTGCATCAGCATACTCTGAGAGGAATCTAGTTGGTATACAATCTGGCCCGGAAGATTTATTTTTGTTCAGTGACTTAAGTTGTTTTACTACTCCAGGAACATCTACTTCTAAGTTTCGCATGCTGGCAGCTGTTCTTGGATTGAATACTGGTGTCTTCACTTCGTCTTCTTTGGTGAAAGAATTTCGGAAAGCTGTGTTTAGTAATTCTGTCTTAGCAGTACTGTCGTCGGTAGTATTACCATTGCTATCGCGTAGTGAAGGTATTGTTTGTGTTTTGCCGCTAGTGTACTTCACATATGACCAGAATTTCTTTGGATTTTCTGCAAGATTACGAGACAGGATTTCGTTGTGGAAACAACTATAAGATTCTCGCATTGAAGTCCGCGCTAGGTTGCGAGTTTCAGTAAAAGAATGCCAGTCTTGCGGATTCTGTGTCTTTTTAAATTTTGCATCCTTTTTTCTTTGTTTCTGCAACAGTGATCTGACCTGTTTTGTGTACCACGGGGGGTCAGCCCCCTCTTTTATTAATTTATTTGGTATAAATCTCTCGATTGCTACTGATATTATGTCTTTGAAAGTAAGCCTCAACTGATCTACACTCGCATTTTTAGTTTTGAAGGACTGGAGACTATCACTCAGGAAAGCGTGAAGCGAATTTTTATCTGCTTTATTGAATAGATATATTTTTCGTTTATTTTTTGGTGCATTTGGGAATTTCGATATTCAGTCTCGCTACTACAACTCGATGTTCGCTAATTCCTGCATCTGTTTTGATGCCCTTTACTATCTCAGGATTATTTGTTGCTCGGAGATCAAGAGTATTTTCGCAACCACGTACTATTCTAGTGGGTTCATGAACTAACTGTTCGAAGTAGTTCTCAGAAAAAGCATTCAGAACTAGTTCGGACGATGTTTTATATTTGCCCCCGGTTTTGAATACGTAATTATGCCAACATATCGAGGGTAAATTAAAGTCGCCACCGATTATAATAGTATGCTTCGGATACCTATTTGAAATATGATTCAAGCTTTCTTTGAACATTTCTGCAACCGCATCGTCTGAGTCAGGGGGCCGATAAAAAGATCCAATTATTAATTTATTTCGGTGGTCAGGTATAACCTCTACCCAGACCAATTAACAGGAAGTATCTGCCTCAATTTCGTTGCAGGATAAACCGTTTGTAACAGCAATAAACACGCCACCCCCTGTTTTATCTATTCTATCCTTCCAGAAGACCATTTGGCCCTTTGAAAAAATTTCGGCCGAATTTATCTCAGGCGTCAGCCAGCTTTCAGAACCTATAACGATTTGTGCCTCAGTACTTTCTATCAGCGCTTGGAGCTCTGGAATTTTCCCAACACAGCTACGACAATTTACAACTGTTACACCAATGGTTTTTATGTCTACTTTCTTCCCGTGTCTGACCTGCCCCCTTTGAGACTGAAACCCATTTTGTGTATTCCCGAGGCCATCTAACCTAAAAAACCGCCCAGTCCACGCCACACAGCCCCCGCTACCCGTGTAGCCGCTTCCTGAGTGTAGTGGACTCCTGACCTATTTAGCGGAACCCGAAAACCCACCACCCTTTGGCGCATGTCGAGGAATCTCCAGACGACACGGTCGCAGAACCGTCTGAGCCTCTGATTCAGACCCTCCACTCGGCTCTGAACCAAAGGTCCGCAGTCAGTCCTGTTGACAATGCTGCAGATGGTGAGCTCCGCTTTCATCTTGCAAGCAAGACTGGCAGTCTTAACCACTTCTGATAGCCGCTCAAAACCAGAGAGGATCTCTTCCGATCCAAAGCGACACACATCATTGGTCCTGACATGAGCCACCACCTGCAGTTGGCTGCACCCTGTGCTCTTCATGGCATCCGGAAGGAGCCGTTCCATATCCGGAATGACTCCCCCCGGTATGCACACGGAGTGCACATTGGAATTCTTCCCCTCCCTAATAGCCATTTTCCTAAGGGGCTCCATTACCCGCCTAACGTTGGAGCTCCCAACTACCAACAAACCCACCCTCTGTGAGTCCCCGGATCTTGAAGGCAGAGGGGCGAGTACAGGACAAGCGACACCATCCGCATCAGGAACATCCCCTGCCACAGACAGCGCCTTGAATCTGTTGGCAAGACTAACCGGGGAGGCCTCCACTTCGGTCCCCCGGGAAGTCTTACGCCGCCTGACACGCGCTGAGGGGACCTCCCAATCCACCCAATCCACCACGAATTGGGGGGCTACCTCCTCGCGGGCAGTGAGCGGGCTGGCCACAGCCGCAGGCCGATCGGAGGGCACAACAGACGCACAGGGCGTCTGCTGCTCCCCCGCGAGCTGCCCACAACAGCGGCGTCCACCCACCGCAGTCTCAAGCGTTGCCAGCGTAGCCAACGCCGCCTGAAGCTGCGAGCGAAGAGTCTCCAGCTCTGCCTCCATCCGTTCGCAGCAGTCACAGTTCCTAGCCATTCTAAAAACCTTTGTTTCTTCCAAGTAAGTACGTCAGAGGACTCAGTAGTTTGATAAACAGTGAGATTTGTAAAGTATAAACCTAACGCTGAACTGTTTATTAACGGCGAATCTGAAAAATATATACGCGGGCTAATAAATCAAAAATTCAGTAACTGAGCTGACAAATAAACGCGATTCTTAATAAACAAACACGCGAGCACACTAAAGTATAAAGAGCTGCAAGAGAAAGCACACACGAAATGTAAATAAGTCGCTTCTATTAAGAAGCCGGTTACCGTACAATGTAGATCTGCTGTTGGTCACATGTGCACTGGCCGCCGGTCACTGAGCAACTATTTAGAAACATTTATTGAATTCCTTAAAGAGAAGGATAATTTTCGACACTTCAATCTAAAAACAATAGAGATATTACGTAACGCATAAAATTCAGTTTTAGCCTGGCTGACTGCAGCGGCGTTCTTCCTCTTGCTGCTCGCCACTGCCCCACACGCCGCTGCGCACAGTGCGCGGGGCAGGGGCGCGGCAAAGGGGCGGTGTTTGGCCTTGCCTGCTTTAGAACATTCTTTCAAATAAATTGACCGCCTTTGTGGTACAGAACAGTTCATTACAGTTTAGTAAGAGGAAGTCAAGGTTAGCACTGACAATCTGCAAAGACGTGACGTTGATCTGCAACAGACACATTAAAAAGACACACATACAACTATCGGCCATGGCCTTCTTCAGAAAATAGAACATTCACGCAATGCTATGTGGATATAGGGGAGGGTAGGGAGGATAGGGAGCTAGCGTCATGGTGGTGGGGATGGATACAGTACGGCATTCAAGGACACGTACGTATTAGATCGCGCAAGCGCACACACACACATCGCTCAAAATAGGAGAAATTTAGGATAGGTAGGAACTGTTTCCTGTGGAAAAAGGGACGATATCGTAGACTGAGGGCTCGATAAGTTCGGGATTGGAGAATGTAGGGATAACTCGCGTTGTCCAATTCAGAATTGCCGGTGGTGGGTGGGAGTATCCAGATGGTCCAGGTTATGAAGCTGGAATTGAAATCAAGCAAATGTTCCGCTGCATGCTGTCCCACAGGGTGGTCCACATTGTTTTCGGCCACAGTTTGGCGGTGGCCATTCAACCTAATCGACAGCTGGTTAATGGTCATGCCAATATAGAAAGCTGTGGAGTGATTGCAGTACAGTTGGTAAATTACATGTCTGCTTTCACAGGTGACGTGGCCCCTAATTGGGTAGGATAGGACTGTGATGGGGCTGGAATAATAAATGCTGGGTGAGTGGACTGGACAGGTTTTGCAGGAGGGGGGGGGGGGTGTCTTCCACAGGTATATGATCCCTGTGGCAGAGAGCTGGGTTTTGGGGTGGCATGGGGATGCACTAGAATGATATAGATGTATGCTGGGCGATTGAACACCACATTAGGAGGTGTGGAAAGGATAATGGGCAGGATGTTTCACCTTTCTGGGCATGAGGACAGAAAATCAAAACCTTGGTGAAGTATGCAATTTAGTTGTTCGAGTACAGGGTAGTACTGGGTGACAAGGTGAGAGCTCTTTTGTGGATGGTTGTGGTGGAGAAAGGATTTTGGATGTGTGTGGATATGGCAAGAGATATCTGTTTGTGGGTTAGATCTGTGGGGTAGTTTCTGACTATGAAGACCTTTGTGAGACCCTCAGTATATTGAGAAAGGGAGTTATTGTCACTGCAGATACCAGGCCATAAGGAAGGAATTTTTTGATGTCTAAGGTTAGGTATTGTTGGTGGTTGGTACGTTCAGTATGGACGGAAGTGTGGATGGTGCCTTCAGTGAGGTGGAGATTGCCATCCTGGAATGTGAGGTGGTGAGTAGAGGAAGATGGGATGAAGTGGACTGCAGAGAACCAGTTGAGGTTTTGGAGGATGGAGGATAGAATGGCATGGTCCTGGGTCCAGATCATGATAACATCTTCAATAAATCTGAATCAGGCCAGAGGTTTGGGGTTTTGGGATGCTAGGAATGATTCCTCCAGATGGCCCACAAACAGCTTGGTATAAGTGGGTGATATATGGGTACCGATGGTTGTGCCACGGATTTGATGGTAAACTTTCCCCTCAAAGGAAAACTAGTGGTTGTTAGGATAAAGTTGGTGTGGTTTATGGGGAATGAGGTATTAGGCTTAATTCAGAGGGACGTTGGGAGAGGTAATCTTCGAGAGTGGTAAGACCATGGGCATGTGTTTAGGGAGGTAACTTCAACTGTGACAAATTAATAATTAATGTTTGCAAATCTATCGGACCAAACTGCATGGTCATCAGTCCGTATCTTACAAACTACTCAAACCAAGGTAAACTAAGGACAACCCACGCACCGATGCCCCAGGGAGGACTCGAACCTCCGACGGCGAGCAACTGTGCGCCCCGCAGTGAAGCGCCTTAGACCGCTCGGCTACGCCACCACGACACACTATGAAAGTAGGGCTCCAGGAGTTAAACGGGGGGGGGGGATGTTGTTGGAGAGTCGGTGAAGGAAATAGTTGGTATCCTTGATATGGGAGGATAGATTTTTATGATTGATTGAAGGTGTTCCTTAATGAGAGCTGAAATTCTTTTGGTTGAAGCACAGTATCCAGCCACAATTGGTTGGAATTTGGGGACCATGTACAAGGTGGGTGTGTGGGATGCTGTTGGGGTGAGGAGGGAAATGGATTCAGGGGAGAGCTTCTGGGAGGAGCCGTTGGATTGTAATGGGGATTGGAGTAGGGACATTCTGTCACAACTTGTAGGTGGAACAGTCACCGAGTTGGAGGAGCCCTTCTGCCAGGTAGTGATCCATAACTACAATGGAGGAACTTTTATCTGAGGAAGGATGACTATGTTGGGATTTATATTGAGATCGTCAATGGCTCTCCTTTCTTCTGCTGAAAGGTTTGAGTTTTTA
The DNA here is from genome assembly GCA_026315105.1 of Locusta migratoria. NCBI lineage: Eukaryota > Metazoa > Arthropoda > Insecta > Orthoptera > Acrididae > Locusta > Locusta migratoria. The sequence goes on along the minus strand of CM048744.1, from coordinate 808,951,750 downwards.
GGAAGGGACTTGGAGAGGTCAAGCTGGTGGTGAGAAATTCTTGAAGGGTAACCATAGGCTGGTTATGAGGAGTGCAGCGCAATCTCTGTTGGATGGTGGTGTGAACTGGAAAAGGCAGGGCTCAATGTTGGGTTTAAGCTGGATAGGGTCAGAGGGATTGGTGGCAAAGTAGTGTTTCCATCGTATGGATTGGGAACAGGAGAGAAGGTCTTTGATGAGACCAACCTGACTGAATTTGGGGGGGGGGGGGGGTAGGGCGAAGGATAAAAGGGAAACTTCAGTGGGGTTGAAGTTTCTTGTGGGCAGGTTAACCACACTGTTCTGGGGTTGTTTTGGCTCTGGATGTTGTGGAGTGTTGGTAGGGAGTTTTGAGGATGAGGTAGGTTTAAGAGGTAAGCTAAGCAAGGTATGGGCGCTATTAGGGGTTCACGAACACTGTGGGTTGGATAAGGATTGGATATAGGTGATTTAAGGGGGCAATAAAGTGTTAGCAGACTGGTCAACTTGTGAAGGTGGTGTGTGGAGTGCTGGAGAACAAAGGATTCAATCTGAGAAATGGGTTGTATTTAGTTACACAGGGAGAGGAGGTGGCTGAGGAATATATGAGCCATGGAGAGATGGTTTTGTAGAACCGTGAGGGATAAGGATTGATGGGATTTGAAAAGGTGGAGGTCACTGTGGGAGGAGGGGTGAGAGCCAGAGAATGGGATTTTTATAGTTAGAACGTTGGGAGGGACTTCATGATTTAGGCAGATTTTGGAGAATGGGATGTAGGATTCTGTTTTGGCCAGGGAAAGAGATGCTTCTCTGAACTGGTGCGGTTAGAAGAGGTAGGGATCCATTGGGTCAGGGATAGTGTAACGAAAATGGAAAATGATGGGGGAGATGGTGTTTAGGAGGTCTGGGAAGAGGTGCATCAATATGCAAAATACGCAGCAGAAATAAAAAGTACACAAATTCAGCCATACAGGCAAACAGATACACGCCTAAGCACGCAAAATTACGTCCAAGAACGCAAAATAATGGAAAAGAAATCAAAATGACGCACAAGAAAGCGAGATCACGTACATGAGTAAGGGTCGAACTGCAAAAATGACGCACAAATAAGTAAATCAATGCAAACAGTCCTCTACCATATCCCCACACATCTTAAACCCTCCATCTAACACCAGTAACCACCCATAAAATAGCTGTCCTTATCACCCAGTACTACCCTGGGCTCGAACAACTAAATTGCAACCTTTGGCCAGGTTTTCTTTTTCTGTCCTCATGTCAAATATCCTTCCCACACCTCCTGAAATAGTGTTCCATCGCCCTCTTAACCTCTATAACATCTTTGTCCTTCACTATGCCAACTCAAAATCCAGCCCACTGCTACAACGATTATATCTTTGCAGAAGATCCCACTGCAAGACATGTCCAATCCATCCACCCAGCACTCCTGTTCCAGTCCTGTCATAGGCGTATCCTACCCAGTCAGAGGCCAGGCCACCTTGAAAGCAGATACATAATTTACCAACTGTGCTGCAATCACTGCGCAGCTTTCTATATTGGCATGTCTACTAACCAGCTGTTCATTAGGCCAAACTGTGGCCAAAGACAATGTGGACCACCCTGTAGCACAACATGCAGCGGAGCATTTGCTTGATATTAATGACAACTTTACAACCTGGGCCATCTGGATCCTCCCACCCACCACCGGCTTTTCTGAAGTGCACAACGCGAGTTACCCTACATTCTCCGGTCCCGAAATCATTGCGGCCTCATTCTACGATAACGTCCCTTTTATACACACCCAACAGTTCCTGCCTCTCTATCCTAAATTTCTTCTATTTTGTGGTGTGTGTGTGTGTGTGTGTGTGTGTGTGTGTGTGTGTGTGAGGGATCTAATACGTACGTACCCAGGAATGCCGTACTGTATCCGTCCCCATCACCTTTAAGCAAGCTTCCTATCCACCCTCCCCTCCCCATTTCCACATCGCAGAGCGTGTTTCGGAATGCGGCAGCCGGAAATGATGGTCATGTGACTGTGTTGTGTGTCTGTGGACTGCGAGAATGTTTTATTTTCTGAATAATTCCACGACAGATAGCTGTGTGTGTCTTTATATGTGCTTGTCGCAAGTGGACGTCACGTTGCGCAGTGGTGCATCCCCACCACGTGGTACTGACAGACGATTTAGAGAAAGTAGGGGGAAGTACTTATTTTACTTACTTTTACAGAGAAGGGCAGCTCGTTTTTTACTATCGCGATATAGGGGTGAGAGTGTCACGGAAATTATGCAGGAGTTGGGGTGGAAATCATTAAAAGAAAGGCGTCACTCTCTGAGATGAGATGTATTTCCGAAATTTCCTTTACCAACTTTCTCTTCCGAATGCGAACGGATTTTGTTAGTACCCACCTACACAGAAAGATATTATCATCAAAATAAAATCCGAGAAACCATATCGAAACGGAAAGATTACGGTGTTACTTTTTTCTGCGAACTATTAAAAAGTGGAACTGTAGAGAAACATCATAAAGGCGGTTCGATGAACCCTCTGCCAAACACTTCAATGTGACTTGCCGAAAATTTATGTAGATGTAGGACTCAATATTTATTTGCTAATAACGTGGAAATAAAATTAGAAAACTGAATTATTTTCATATAATTTTATTACCATTCTTCTATTTTGTGAATAAATTCACCTAATAGTTTCCAGTCACAGAAATCTGTTTTGTTTTCGTGTGACGTAACAGTTCTACACGAAACAAACAAATGCAGATATCGCGTAATGTAAACACTGGAAACTAACCTCAGTACCCTCCAACTATAACTCAAACAGTTCCTCATGCCCGAATCTGGCAGCTTTGGGGCACCAGAAATATTTTCCGCGTACAATCTGGTAGCTTGCGGTTACTGCTTACACAGCAAACAGCCACAAGCCACGTACCCAGAAGTGGTAGAAGGTGCAGCTCGGCGCAGGAGCGAATAGATAGCCCTCTGACCTGAATTTCTAACTTTTCACTTTGATATTTCAAAATTTTTATGTGGTGTTTTAGTTGTTGGGAAATATATTTAGAAATAAAGAAAAATCAAATCAAACAATATTAAAATAGGCCTCAGGAGACTTCTAAGTACTAAATTATATTTACTAATTTATTCTGAGGATTTATAATATATTCCGCTCCTAACCAATCATTATCATAAATCGTCTTACTGAGTAACAGGAAGGAAATTATGAAGATTGCTTTCCCACAAGAAATGCACAGAATATAAACTGAACAATCACCCGCATACAAGTAAATAGCCCAAGGTCTGCGTGCTGAAATTCAAATTGCTTTGGTGTGGCAGATATCACATCAGTGAAAGAACTGCGGGGTATCGACAATATACCACAAGAAGAATAAGTGGCGCGCTACATTTCCGTGGCAATGCAAATGACGAAGAATGTTTTACACTAATTTTTATGAAGTGGGACTTTGAAGTTCCGTCCTATCATAAAGGGTTCGAATCATAAGAGAAAATAGTTGTCATCTTATTTTCACCTTTGTTTAGACCACCAAGTTCAGGTTTCTCTGCAACCATTCAACACTTAAACTGCATAATGATAGATGGAAAGTGACTAGTGCACAAGATTAATTTACGTAACATATACACATGAATTATAGCTGTAACTACCACGCAATTTTTACTCCGACTATTAATAACACTAATTATTTAAAAGTGGAATGCACTTGACGGAAAAACTAAGACTGAGTCCAAGATGCAATCCTCATTTACACACATTTATAGTGTATTATAGTTTTTATCTTTAGAGTCAGTTTATTGATACGAACAAGCAAATGTTAGATTCAAAAGTAGGTTCATTTTACGTTAAATGCAGTTTTCACGTTTGAAGCAAATACAAATCAGCGTTGTTATTTGAAGATACCATAAACGCATCAACTTTTATAAGTTTTCCACTATCGGCCTTCACAAAATTATCATCCACACACAAAAGTTGTAAATGCGATTTCCATCACAAAAAGCTGAACTGTTCGCAGAAAATGTAAGGAAAGATCTAGTAATTTTCACTAACACTGCTATAACATACATGTATCTTCATCTTAATGTGTTGTGTCACCTTAACAGTGCGTTTTAGATTAATGGTCTTTAACCTCCAATTTCAGAGATATTATATTTTGTACGAATAATAGCTTAAAATGCTATTTCATGGAAATAATTATTCATTAAGAACAATTCAAAACATTTCTAACATTATACCCTACTGTAGTTAGGTGTTGGACCATTCAATTCCGGGAATTGTTATGAAATTCATTATTCCGAGACTCGCTGTGTCGAGTCAGCTGGGTACTTATTTAATCCAGTCCTTAGTCCAGCATTCCTTCTATTCTCTCTCTGTCAACTTCTCTTTCCTTCTCTCTTTGCCCATTTCCAATTTCCCCTCCTTCTCTCTGTTCATCTCGTCAAATCCCGTATTCCTGTTTATCTCTTTCTAGCCCTCTCTTTGCCTTACTGCGGAGTGTGCGGCTGTTCTAAGTCGGAGGATAGAGTCCTCCATGAGGCATTGGTGTGTGTATTGCTCTTAGCGTACGTCAGTTCAAATTGTAAGTTTAGGGACTGGTGATCACTGCAGTTTGGTCCCATAGCTTTAAGAAACATTTGAATTTTATTAATATGAAGTAACTGTAGCATGAAGGTAACGTCCTGAAACAAATGTAATTTCGTGTGGCTTAGTGAACTGGTGCAAGACTTTCGATTGGTCGCCACGTCGGTGCCTAACATGTCTTGATAATAGAGGTATGCAACCATCATTATCAAAATTTAAAAATGATTCTAAAATTGCTTTTAGATTGCTGAAATAATCTCTTAGTTGTTAAAATAAAACAAATAAACTACTTTCAGCGACTAAGAGATTATTCCAGAAACCTAGAAGCAATTTTAGAATAATTTTTTAAATTTTAATATGTCCCTAACTTACCCTAGTTATCCAGCTGGGAAAATGTCGCCTACAGTTTAACATGGAAACCGAACCACTTGTATTTTCTGACGAATCCTCACACAGATGAGAGGTAAAGGCTAGGTTAAAATTCAAAGTGAAAAAGATCCGTGACTCAAGTAAGTTTCGAACCCACAATCGTTCCATTTCCAGTCGAGCTCTTTGCTGCTAGCCCAAAGCTGAAGAGCAGCGTCAATTATCGGACACTTATACGACCTAAACGTTTTTATCTAATTTGTAATAACAATAATATTAAAGTTATTAATCTAGATCAAAATTATCCTATATTTTAAGTTTGGCCAATTACACACATTGTGCGAAAATTCGTTAAGATCAGCTGAGCAGTTTCAGAGTTCACCACGGACGAACATTTTGACACGGATTTTATGTATACAAAGATAGTTCCAGTGGTTGATTTCTCCACCAAGATCGCCAGACATGAACCCCGTCCAAAGTTTTTGGGACATGAGCGACGGGTCAGTTCTAACATCTACGTTCACACTCCTCAAGCTACCGCATAGTGTGTGGCGGGGGGGGGGGGCGGGTACTTTGTATACCATTGTCAGTTCTCCTACTGTCGCCGCGCACGGCCGTATACCCGACAGTTGGAACCACACAAACAACCGGGTCTCAATATACCACAGTTACTGACATCGGATGACGATGGCATACACGAACAACGAGTACGTTGACATGTTGCTGATGCTCGGCGAGTGCCGACACGATGCCACTGAAGCAGCAACGGCGTATGCGTTAGATATCCTAGGCAAAGAGCCCCGGCAGCCATTACGTTCCTTCGTGCCGAACAACGACTTCGGGAAACAGGCAGCTTGGTAATGCGTTGCAGTAACAGATGAAGACCTGCACGAAGTGAGGAGACGGAGGTGTTTGTTTTAGCTGCACTACACCACGATCCTCATGTCAGCTTACGAGCCGTTGCTGCAGTCGCTGGTGTCAGTCTCACGTCTGTGTGGCATATAGTACACGGCCACAGGGTTCACCCATACCGCCTGCCACTGACCCAGGAGCTGCATGGGAACGATTTCAGTGCAAGAGTGACATTCTGTGAGTGGGCCATGCATAATGTCACACTGGAGTCTTTACAAAGTGTTATGTTCTCTGATTCAGTCCACGTTTACAAATTATGGTGCAGTGAATCGCCATGACATGCACTGTTGGGCCGCAAACAATCCTCGGTGGGTACGACCTGTTGACCATCAACGTAGGTGGTCTATTAACGTGTGGTGTGGAATCCTTGGGGATGAAATCATCGGCCCACACTACTTCAAAAAAGGTTTCAAATGTTTGTTAAGCTTATGGGACTTAACTACGGGGTCATCAGTCCCTAAACTTACAAACTACTTACGAACTACCTTATACTAAGGACGGCACAAATATCCATGCCCGAAGGGGGATTCGAACCCCCGACCGTAGTGGCCGTGCAGACCGTGACTGGAGCGCCTCAGTCCCCGCGGGCACCGCGGCCGGCCCACACTACTTCCCAGGTACACTGACAGGTGAGTTATATCGCGCTTTTATAGCCGACAGTTTGGGTGGTCTCCTGGAACATGTGTGTCTACACACGAGAGTCCATATGTGGATGCAGCACGATGGTCACCCAGCCCATTCTGCGCGTGCTGTTATGGAAGAACTAAACAACAGGTTTGCAGGAAGATGGTTGGGGCGCCATGGTCCTCATTCATGGCCCGCAAGGTCGCCCGATTTAACACCAGTAGATTTCTTTTTGTGGGGATATCTAATCTAAAGGATCGTGTTTATGTCCCTGAGTCCACATTCCCAGATGATCTGCATCGAGGACGCATGTCGCTCCGTCACACCAGCGATGTTACATCTCGACCGCAGACCCTTTCGACGGCGCATTGCATTATGCATTGAGGAACGTGGACACACATTTGAACATCTCATGTAAATCAACTTCCCACCGCCATAACATCCATCACCCACCACACAGCCATGTATTATGTACAGTGTGTGGTATCTGCCCCTGAAACTTTGGAGGGTTGTAGCTCCCAAACTAACAGTGATAGGAATGTAGTTAAAAAAGATTTGGACGTATCTGGTTTCAACGAATCCAATGCACAATAGAAAAAAACTATTGTTCCATTTAAAAAATTATATATTTGTGCTGTAACTCTTTGGAAAATTATACAATAAACTATGTTCATAGCTCCGCAGAAAGTGTAACATTTCTTGTGTTGACGTACCGCATTAAAATTTCCTGTCACCTATTACTTTATAAGTTACAGAGGCAAACAAACTTAGTGAAACACCCTGTATAACAGGCTCTTTTCTTAACCGTTTACGTGTAAACCCATGAAAGTAAGTGTGATCTCAGGAGTGGCATAGGGAATTATCGTGGGTCCGTTGCTATTATAAAATGACCTTGCAGATACGTTCACTGAAGCTTTTTGCGGATGACACTGTAGTATATAGAGAGGCTGTGACAATGGAAAATTGTATTGAAATGCAGGAGGATCTGCATCGAACTGAAGAATAGTGCAGGGAATGGCAATTGAATCTCAATGTAGACACCATAGCAGGTCAGCAAGTAGAAGCAGTTAATCCCATAAATTATCGGGGAGTAGGCATTAGGAGTGATTTAAAATGGAACGACCATATAAAATCAGTCGTCGGTAAAGCAGATGCCAGACTTAGATTCATTGGAAGAATCCTAAGGAAATGCAGTCCGAAAACAAAGGAAGTAGGTTACAGAACATTTGCTCGCCCACTGCTTGATTACTGCTCACCGGTGTGGGATCTGAACCAGATGGGGTTGATAGAGGAAGTAGAGAAAATGTTCAAATGTTTGTAAAGCTTATGGGACTTAACTACGGGGTCATCAGTCCCTAAACTTACAAACTACTTATCAACTACCTTATACTAAAGACGGCACAAATATCCATGCCCGAGGGGGGATTCGAACCCCCGACCGTAGTGGCCGTGCAGACCGTGACTGGAACGCCTCAGTCTCCTCGGCCACCGCGGCCGGCAGGAAGTAGAGAAGATCCAACGGAGAGCAGCGCGCTTCGTTACAGTATCATTTGGTAATCGCGAAAGCGTTACGGAGATGATCGATAAACTTCAGTGGAAGACTGCAGGAGAGACGCTCTGTCGCTCGGCATGGTCTTTTGTCGAAGTTTCGAGAGCAAACCTTTACCGAGGAGTCTAGCGTATATTTCTCCCTCCTACGTATATGGAAAGGAAGGAAGGAAGCTTAGGGTTTAAAGTCCCGTCGGCAGCGTGGTCATTAAAGGCGGAGCTTACGCTCGGATTTTCGGGGAAGGATGGGGGAGGAAATCGGCCATGCCCTTTGAAAGGAACCATCCCGGCATTTGCCTGGAGCGATTTAGGGAAATCACGGAATACCTAAATCTGGATGGCCGGAAGTGGATTTGAACCACCATCCTCCCCTACGTATATCTCGCGAAGAGATCATGAAGATAAAATCAGAGAGATTAGAGCACGCACAGAGGCATACCGACAATTTTTTTTATCGCGAACAATACGTGACTGGAACAGGAGGGAGAACCGATATTGTTTCTCAAGGTACCCTCTGCCACACACCGTAGGGTGGCTTGCGGAGTATGGATGTAGATGTAGATGTAAAATAACTTGTAACGGGGCCGGCCGCGGTGGCCGAGGAGACTGAGGCGCTTCAGTCACGGTCTGCACGGCCACTACGGTCGGGGGTTCGAATCCCCCCTCGGGCATGGATATTTGTGCCGTCTTTAGTATAAGGTAGATCATAAGTAGTTTGTAAGTTTAGGGACTGATGACCCCGTAGTTAAGTCCCATAAGCTCAACAAACATTTGAACATTTTTGAACTTGTAACGGGAAAAGTGGAGGTGAGAGTAAATTAAGATACTGTTGTGTTATGGTTTCTTTAAATTTGTAAGTTTTCTCACAGATGATGTTTAAACAGTCTACCGTCATCTTCAGCCCATTTTGCTACTCTTGTAAGCAGGTGTTATGTTGCCAACCGGAGCTCAGTTCTGCAACACATTAGAATTCAGATTTAAATATCAACAATAATACATTTCCTTGAGATAACATTGTCTTGTTATACCGAAGGAATTAGACGTAAGGAGAGGCATTGATTTAAAATTTGTGGCCGGAATCTGAACCCGGGACCTCCTACTTACTAGGTAGGTGCTTTAGACCGCTCAGTTAACACAGCATTGCAGCAAAAGGTGAGCACCTACGTAGTAAGTAGGAGGTTCCGTGTTCGAATCCCGGAAAAAACACAAATTTTAATTCAATGTCTCTCCTTATGTTTAATAGAATTCAGAATGGTAACACAACACCTACCTACAACAGCAGCAAAATGCATTGACAGTGGACTGCTTTAACATCTTCTGTAGGGAAACTTACACATTTAAAGAAACCATAACATAACAGTAGGAAGGAAGGAAGTTTAGGGTTTAACGTCCCGTCTATAGCTTGATCATTAGTGACGGGGCTAAAGCTGGGAGTTTTGGGTAAGGTTGGGGAAAGAAATGGGGCGCGCGCCCTTTTAAAGGAACCATGCCGGAATTTGCCTGGAGTGATTTAGGGAAATCACAAGAAACCTAAATTTCGATGACCGGAGGTGGATTTGAACCACGATCCTCCCGAATGCGAGTCCAGTGCGTTACCACGGCGCCAAATCTCTCAATTTACTGTCACTAGCACTTTTCCCGTTTCTAGTTGTTTTCATTGGTTTACGCAGGAACGGTTAAGGAAAGTGCATATACGAGGGGCGTTTGAAAAGTGCGTGCAAAAATAAACTACTACTAACGTGTTTCGGGAAAACTATTTTTATTTTTCGACATAATCTCCTTGTAGACTCATAGACTTCGTCCAACGCTATTCTATTTTTTTATCCCTTCAGAATAATAGGAATTGCCCAAGCCTGCAAAATAGCTATTAGTTTCTGCAATCAGAATGAATGAAATCTTCGTTTGAATGAAATATTCGTTCCGCCACTCATTTCTTCAAATTGGGAAACAAATAGTAGTTCGAGGGAGCCAAGTCTGGTGAATGAATATGGGGGATGTAAAACGAGTTGGGAACCTATTTCCAATAATTTTGCGACCACAACTGCTAAGGTGTGTGCTGGTGCATTGTCGTGACATAAAAGGACTTTTTTGTGAGCCTATCGTCGACGTTTTTCTTGCAGCTCGATTTTCAAACGGCCCAATAACAATGAAAATCATGCACCTACCCTGTTCCAGATAGTTGATAAGAATTATCCCTTGCGAATCCCAAAAGATCGTCGCCATAACCTTTCCGGCCGAAGGACCGGTCTTCTCCTTTTTTGGCGCAGCTTCTCCCTTAGGTTAATTTGTTCTTTGGTGGTCAGGAGTATAGTAATGTATGCATGTTTAATCCACAGTGACGAAACGACACTTAAAGTCCTGTGGATTGTTCCTGAACAACTACAAACTTTCCTTGGAACACTTCACACGATTCCGTTTTTGGTCAAGCTTAGCAATCGCGGCACTCATCTTTCGGATAGCTTCCTCAAGTCCACATGTTTATGCAAAATGTTATATACCCGTTTATTCGAGATGGCCGCGACGGATTAGCCGTACGCATAGGGGCGCTGTGCAGCGGTGCGCGCGGCCGTTCTCTGTCGGGGATTCGAATCACCCCTCGGGATTGGGTGTTTGTGTTGTCTTTAGGTTAGTTTACCTTAGTTTAAATAGTTTGTAAGCTACGGACTGATTACCACGCAGCTGAGTCCGATAGATTTACAAACATTTTTGAATATTCCAGATGCCCACAGCACTAGCAATGTTTCCCACCTTAACTCTTATGCCATCCATCACCATATCACGGATATTATCCATGATTTCTGGCGTCGTAACCTCACAGGGTGTCCATAACGTTCAGCGTCACTTGTGTTCATATGCCAGTCCAAAAATTTTGAAACCACTTATAAACTGTTCTAATGGAAGGTGCAGGGTTACCATAATGTCTTTCAAGCTTCTCGTTAGTCTCCTGAGGCGTTTTGTCTTTCATAAAGTAATCATTAATCACCAGACGAAATTATTTTTCGTCCATTCTTTGACAATGACTCGTGTTCCTCGATTCACACGAATGCCAAACACAAAGAAATAAACCAATATGGCTGAAACTTGGTGTGCGTTCTTTCGAAATATGCGACTAAATAGACATGACCTTGCCATAATGAAACTTTCATTCTGCAGCGCAGTGTGCGCTGATATGAAACTTCCTGGCAGATTAAAATTGTGTGCCGGAACCGGGACTCGAACCTGGGACCTTTGCCTTTCCCAGGTTCGAGTCCCGGTTCCGGCACACAATTTTAATCTGCCAGGATGTTTCAAACATGACCTTGATACGCGCCGGAGGTGCCATCTCTCGGACTTGGCACGTACTTGTCAAAAACCTCTCGTACCAGCAGTATCATTCCTTAAAGCATTTACCTTTCCTCATGACTCATCCTGTATAATGACATTAATGGCTAAACATTTAGAGATGGGCAAACACCAAGTTTCCTGCTCACTATTTGAGGATATTATAAGATTGCCGGCCTTAGTAGCCGAGTGGTCTGCGGCGCGCCAGTCACATTCTGCACGGCCATTATGGTCGGGGTTTCGAATCCCCCCTCGGGCGTTTATGTCGTCTGTAGTATGAGGTAGTTCATAAGTAGTTTGTAAGTTTAGGGACTGATGACCCTGCAGTTAAGTCCCTTAAGCTTAACTAACATTTGAACATTTTGAGTTTTATGATAAGATTTTTGGCCAAGCTTTGTAGCAATTACATTTATCTTGTTGATCAGAAGAATTTGAAAGCTTGACATTGCATATCGCAGCAGTTCGTCAGGTGTGCCCCAGGGGAGTGTGAGAGGACCGCTATTATTTTGTATCTATATAAATGATGTGATGGACAGAGTAAGTTGTAATTTGCGGCTGTTTGCTGATGATGCTGTGGTGTATGGGAGGGCGTCGTCTGTAACTGACTGTAATAGCATACAGGATGACTTAGACAAAATTTCTAGTTGTTGCGAAGAATGGCAGCTAGCTCTCAACATAGAAAAATGTAAGGTGATGCGCATGAGTAGAAAAAGCAATCCCATAATATTCGAATACAGCATTAGTGGTGAGCTTCTTGATGCTGTCGCGTCGTTCAAATATCTAGGTGTAACACTGCAAAGCGATATGAAATGGAACGAGCTTGTACGGACAGTTGTGAGTAAGGCGGACAGCCGTCTTCGGTTTATTGGGAGAATTTTGGGAAGATGTACTTCACCTGTAAAGGAGACCGCGTGTAAAACGCTTGTACGACCACCTCTTGAGTATTGCTCAAGTGTTTGGGACCCACAGCAGTTCAGTTTAAAGGAAGACATAGAAGCAGTTCAGAGGCGAGCACCTAGGTTTGTTACTGGTAGGTTCGACCAATGCGCGAGTGTCACGGAAATGCTCCGGCAACTCAATTGGCGATCGCTGGAAGAAAGACGACGTTCTTTTCGTGGTTTACTGTTAAGTAAATTTAGAGGGCCGGAATTTGAAGCTGAGTGTAGTACGATGTTGCTGCCGCCTACTTACATTTCGCGTAAAGATCACAAAGACAAGATAAGAGAAATTATGGCTCGTACGGAGGCATGTAGGCATTCTTTTTTTCCTCGTACAATTTGGGAGTGGAATAGGAAAGGAAATGCCTAGTAGTGGTACAGTGTACCCTCCGCCACGCACCTTATGGTGAATTGCGGAGTATGTATGTAGATGTAGATGTAGTTGTGACGTCGTGGATCGTGAGATGCGTTATTTGGTACTGAGTTTGCTAGAGAGAAGTAGAAGAGACTATCGCATCGCTACAAGCTAAATTGCATTTCAGGTGGTCGTAGTGCGTGCGGTCGTCGCGAGAGACGGGGCAGTAGCCAAAGTCGAGGTGTCGCGCTGCGTTGCCTGAGGCGTGGGCAGCTCTCAGCGGGTATTGGGTGAGCAACTTTGGCGGCGCTATAACGCGATCCGTATCGCGCCAGGCGAAGTGGGGCCGTCCGCGGCTAATAGCGTTAGCAGGGGGCGGCAGGCGCGCTAATGAAGCCCTTGTCGCGCTGCAGGGGCCGACGGGGATTAGCCGCTCCGCCGGCGCAGGGCAAGAAGCACAGACACTTGTTGCCACGCCCGCTGCCGGGCGGCGAGAATGAGCCCAGCGAGCTGCAAAACACCCCGCCTCCTTGTTTACACAGTTCACTGCCGAGTGAAGTTTGGAAAGACTCTGCTCAACACATTTAGGGGATCGTAAACATGTCTCTCAAAAGCAGCAAAATCTCTGATGACTACTCACACAGGCACCTGTCCCTCCGAGATTGTATGGACTGCACGTGGGAGAGGCCCAGCGAGCTGCAAAACACCCCGCCTTGCTGTTTACACAGTTCACTGCTGAGTGAAGTTTGGAAAGACTCTGGTCAACACATTTAGGGGATCGTAAACATGTCTCTCAAAAGCAGCAAAATCTCTGATGACTACACACACAGGCACCTGTCCCTCCGAGATTGTATGGACTGCGCGTGGGAGAGGCCCAGCGAGCTGCAAAACACCCGCCTCCTTGTTTACACATTTCACTGCTGAATGAAGTTTGGAAGGACTCTGGTCAACACATTTAGGGGATCGTAAACATGTCTCTCTAAAGCAGCAAAATCTCTTATGACTACGCACACATCCACCTGTCAACCCGAGATTGTATGGACTGCCCGAAATTCACAAGAACAGTGTGCCACTTCGACCGATTGTAATCAAAACTGTACAACGTAGCAAAATATTTGGCATCACAACTGACTCCTTTAGTAGGAAAGTGTGAGCACCAGGTACGAAACTCAGAAGACTTCGTCCATCGGCTCAAGAACTAACGATTCTCATCATCAGTTGTATAGTTTTCAAAATGACAAGCCAAGATCGCAAACTAACAATTTATTAAGTGACGACCGGTTTCGGTGCACTGTGTCACCATCATCTGGTCATATATGTTATAATCAGGTCATCTTGTTAAAAAATTGGGTATAAAATAACAAGTGCTACATTGCACTTAGTCACTATATAAAAAATACATACAGCTTTTTTTGTTTGCTTTCATGTTTTAAACTTATGTATTTTATTTTATATAGTGACTAAGTGCAATGTTGTACTTGTTATTTTATACCCAATTTCTTAACAAATATGACCAGATGATGGTGACACAGTACACCGAAACCGGTCGTCACTTAATAAATTGTTAGTTTGCGATCTTGGCTTGTCATTTTGAAAACTATAAAGCGAATTGATCGCCTCCAGGCCAGACTATGTCAGGTAATCTTAACTTGTCAGTTGTTTCACTTCTCACTCAGGTGCCATTATAAGAATGCTTGGTCCTCCTTGGGGAGAAGCTGAAGGAGAACTTGCACCGTTAGTCAGGCATGTGCTCAACTCAACTAATTTTTTATTTGACAACAGGTACTTTGAACATACAGACTGCGTCGCAGTTGGTAGTCCCCTGTCAACCCTTGTGGCCAATCTTTTTATGGAGACTTTCGAGGAGACAGCATTTCAGTCGGCGGTTGTGAAGCCCAAGTGATTTTGGTACTTCTTCCCTGGAAGCATTTTTACAACATCTGAACTCTTTTCATCCCAACATTCAGTTCACAATGGAGATGGAGGAGAACGGCGTACTACCGTTTCTGGATGTGTTGGTGTGAAGAAAGGAAGACGGCATGCTGGGTCACTCTGTGTACCGAAAGCAAACACACAAGGATTTATGTTTATAGGGCACCAGTTGGCACCAACCCTCACAACCTAACGGCGTGCTTTGAACGTTGGTTGGCAGAGATCATATGATTTCTGATGAAGACATCCAGTGCGTTGGACTATCTGCATACACCTTTCTGACAAAATGATTACTCAGAAACAGAGATTCGCCATGCCTTCCGCCTTGCGCGTACCAGACAATGTGACGAAAGAGATGAAAAATCAGTGGTTGCAGAACAATGTTTAAGTGAGAGACACCAAATGAATTACGGTGATACCGAAATACTCTCGTCGTCGTCTTTCTAGTTTTTTCCTTTATTGTTATTTTTATACCTGCACATATTGGTAGGCTGGCAGCAGCCTCTTACGCTGCCTTTCAGCCTTGTGATTTTACGTAAATGAACGTGAAGAAAGAACGGAAAAAAGAAGTTAAAAATTGGAGAACATTAGAATTATACACGAAGAAATGTTGAAGTAAATGCACATTGAAAAGAAGTTAAAACATACGCAGTTTGGAATATAAAAGCCTCTGCCACGGCGACACAAAAATCACACATTGAGACTGGAGCACTGACCACGATGAAACAATTAAAATTGAAGATTGCAACGCTTGTCTGGAGCGACGGTGGTTGCACTAGTAAAATACTGACGATGATGACAAGCACAACACTGGTTGGGGCACTGAGTTAAAACACAGCCTGATGGGAGGACCCCGCAGGGGAAGGGGGAGGTTCGGACACGTGGGAGGAGGGGGGTAGGACTGGGGAGAGAGAGTAGGGGACTCCAAGGGAGAGGGGAGGGAGGAGGATAGACAAGCGGTGGAGGGACTGGGAGAGGTATGGGAGAGAGGGTGTTGAATCCATGGGGAGAGGATCAGGGACGGCGTCATCCGGAATGGGGAGGAGTCAGATATTACCCTGGGTAAGGATGTGGAGAGTGTGGAATGAAGGGAGGGAGGGAGGGATATTTTGATGAAGGCGTGGCAAAGGCCTGGGACGGCGAAGGATGGGGTAGACCAAAGAGTTGCGGGATTCTATTTTGCGGGTGATTTATAGACACCGGATACGTTCAAGAAACTGGAGGAGGTGGGGGAAAGGGGTGAGGTCGTATATGATCCGCAGGGGGGAGGTGTGTCGGATGCGGTAGGCGAGGCGGAGGGCGTGGCGTTCCAGGATTTGAAGAGTTCGACAGTAGATAGGGATACATCATTAGATTTACTATAGACATTTCCACCGCTCTTGTGCAGCTGTGATGGAAATATCTATATTAAATCTAATGATGTATACAACTTTACAATGCTTGTATTTTACATCTGTATAGTTGCATACAACTGTACCAAGAAATTTGTAATGAGAGGATATAGCTAAGGCCTATATGAGATGTGACATTGAGAGGTACAGGAGATCAGAAGATGACGTCTAAGACACGTCGAAACCGGTTATCCTAAGAAATAAAACACGATCTTAGCTGGACACCTGTATGTATGTAGTTGTTGTGGACTACAGTCGAAAGACTGGACTGATGCAACTCTCCGCGCTTCCCTATACAGAACAAGACTCTTCATCTATGAATAACAACGGCCTTTAGATCTTGCTTCGCGTATTAGTATAACGGTCTCCCTCTGTGATTTTTACCATAGGGGAAGGCGGGGCAAGACGGGGATGTGGGGTAAAAAGGGGAAGGACTGTAAGCTACAGTTAGAGTGCTGCTATCTGTGGATATCTACGTCAACTTCATTGATACACAGCTTCCATTGTTTTGACATTGCTAGATCTCATTGTCGCGGTGGGTTCTGTGAGCTTTGCAAGATAGGTGCAATTTTTATACTGAGATGCAATATTTTACAATATTCGAGGATCTAAAACGTGCTTTTAGTGGGCATTTGCCCAGAATAAATATATAACATAACCTGACAGCATGCTTGGGGGCAAGGTGGGGAGCTTCTCCGTCTGGCCCTTACTATTTGTCCAACCATTCGCTGCTGGTTTTGAACAAGTTCATCATATGTCGAATACAATTTTAAATACAATTATTTTCGTTATTTTAACTTTTCCTATTTTATTACAAATTATGCCTCCTTATAAGATTGAACTATCTGAAGAAATTAAAAGAAAATAATCCCCCATAATTTCTGCATCCAAACGAAAACTCTTCTCAAAGAAACTTCATGAACTTAGGATACCATAATAAAATGACAAAGAAAAAGCGATGAGCGTTACTGTCTTCTTAAACAATCCTTCATGCTCCAGAGACAGTAAACTGAAGGCGACTGACTGCTTACAGTGGTACGAC
This sequence comes from Locusta migratoria, assembly GCA_026315105.1. NCBI lineage: Eukaryota > Metazoa > Arthropoda > Insecta > Orthoptera > Acrididae > Locusta > Locusta migratoria. The sequence continues at coordinate 808,934,731 of CM048744.1, read as the reverse complement.
TTCTCTGAAGTAGGCTGGCTACCATGTATTGGATGCGGACGCCTGAGTCCACGACTCTTGTACAGGGGCAGTAAGTAATTACGACGAGGCTGTTTACATTTGTGTTCTATGTGAATGTAATATGCATAAATAACAAATAAATAAAAAAGACTTGATTCTACAAATCTCAAAATCATGTTTTTAAACCTTATCCTCTCAGTCTTCATTTAAGCTTTACAGATGAATTCATGCCAGTTCCCCGTCTTATCCCGCATATGGGGCAAGATGGGGAATTTGTAGTTTGTTTTCCTACATACATGTGTGTGTGTGTGTGTGTGTGTGTGACAAGTTTGCAGTTTTCTTTGTATTTTATTATAATTCAATAGATAAATAAACAAATTATAATAAAAATTATTTTGATTTGTTTATATTTGTCCCTTTTGTAAGGGGTTAAAGTTAGCTTCTTCATCTTGCCCCGCCTTCCCCTACACATTTCCCTACACGATTCCTTGATGTCTGTCAATGTGTCCCATCAATCTACCCATTCAAGATATGACCTAAAATTCACTTCTCACGAATTCTCTTCAGTACTTCATTAGTTAAGCGGGGTTTATCCCTCCCCCCTCACTCTTCAGCACCCTGTTGTATCACCATATTAAAAAAAGCTACTGTGTTCTGTCTCAATTCCTTATCATCCACGTTTCAGTTCCTTACAATGCTACACTCCAAAGTTTTCAGACAGGACTCCGATTTAAATTAATATTGGATGTCAACAAATTTCTCTTCTTCATAAATAGTTTTCTTCCCATAGCCATTCTGAAATTAATATTTACTTTATTTAGAATATCAAATTCTACTACTTTTATTCCATCGTGTCATATTTTCTTCAGCATTATCTGATTTCTTATTTTGATCCAGCTTACCCTAGTTTTTCTCTTATTAGGTCAGGAGTCCACTATACTCAGGAAGCGTCTACACGGGTAGCGGGGGCTGTGTGGCGTGGACTGGGCGGTTCTTTAGGTTAGAGGGCCTCGGGATTACAGAAAATGGGTTTCAGTCTCAATGAGGGCAGGTCAGACACAGGAAGGAATCCAATATAGAAACCATTGGTATAACAGTTGTAAATTGTCGTAACTGTATTGGGAAAATTCCAGAGCTCCAAGCGCTGATAGAAAGTACTGAGGCACAAATCGTTATAGGTTCTGAAAGCTGTCTGACGGCTGAGATAAGTTCGGCCGACATTTTTTCAAAGGTCCAAATGGTGTTCAGAAAGGATAGAATAAATAAAAAAAGGGGGAGGCGTGTTTATTGCTGTTACTAACGGTTTATCCTGCAGAGAAATTGAGACAGATACTTCCTGTGAGTTGGTCTGGGTAGAGGTTATACCTGACAACCGGAATAAATTAATAATTGGATATTTTATCGGCCCCCTGACTCAGACGATGCTGTTGCCGAAATGTTCAAAGATAGCTTGAATCACATTTCAAATAGGTATCCGAAGCATACTGTTATAATCGGTGGCGACTTTAATTTACCCTCGTTATGTTGGCATAATTACGCATTCAAAACCGGCGGCAAATGTAAAACGTCGTCCGAACTAGTTCTGAATGCTTTTTCTGAAAACTAATTCGAACAGTTAGTTCATGAACCCACTAGAATAGTAAGTGGTTGCGAAAATACCCTTGGTCCCCTAGCAACAAATAATCCTGAGCTAGTAAAGAGCATCAAAACAGATACAGGGATTAGCGAACATTGAGTTGTAGTAGCGAGACTGAATGTCGAAATTCCCAAATGCACCAAAAATAAACGAAAAATATATCTATTCAATAAAGCAGTTAAAAATCCGCTTCACGCTATCCTGAGTGATAGTCTCCAGTCTTTCAAAACTAAAAATGCGAGTGTAGATCAGTTGTGGCTTACTTTCAAAGACATAATATCAGTAACAATAGGGAGATTTATACCAAATAAATTAATAAAAGAGGGGGCTGAATCCCCGTGGTACAAAAAAGCAGGTCAGATCACTGTTGCAGAAACAAAGAAAAACGCGCGCAGAATCCACAAGACTGGCAATCTTTTACTGAAACTCGCAACCTAGCGCGGACTTCAATGCGAGAAGCCTATAGTAGTTACCACAACGAAATCCTGTCTCGTAATCTTGCAGAAAATTCAAAGAAATTCTGGTCATATGTGAAGTACACTAGCGGCAAAACACAAACAATACCTTCACTACTCGATAGTAATGGTAATACTACCGATGACAGGACTGCTAAGGCAGAATTACTAAACACAGCTTTCCGAAATTCGTTCACCGAAGAAGACAAAGTGAACACTCCAGTATTCAATTCAAGAACAGCTGCCAGCATGAGAAACTTAGAAGTAGATGTTCCTGGAGTAGTAAAACAACTTAAGTCACTAAACAAAAATAAATCTTCCGGGCCAGATTGTATACCAACTAGATTCCTCTCAGAGTATGCTGATGCAATAGCTCCGTATTTAGCTATAATATACAACCGATCACTCAGCGAAAGATCCGTACCCAAAGACTGGAAAGTTGCCCAAGTTACTCCAATATTCAAGAAAGGCAATAGGAGTGATCCCCAAAATTACAGGAATATCTCATTGACGTCGATTTGCAGTAGGATTTTGGAACATATACTTTGTTCGAATATTATGAACTACGTCGAAGAGAACGACCTATTAACCAGTAGTCATCACGGATTCAGAAAGTATCACTCTTGCGAAACACAGCTTGCCCTTTATTCACATGAAGTGTTAAGTGCCATCGACAAGGGATCTCAAATCGACTCCATATATCTGGATTTCAGGAAGGCTTTTGACACTGTACTCCACAAGCGGCTTCTTAGGTGCTTATGGAATATCTCCCCAATTGTGCGGTTGGATTCAAGATTTCCTATCAGAAAGGACACAGTTCGTTGTAATTGACGGTAAGTCATCGAGTAAAACAGAAGTGATATCTGGCGTTCCACAGGGAAGCGTTATAGGTCCCCTACTCTTCCTCGTGTTTATTAACGATTTAGGAGAAACTCTGAATAGCTCCCTTAGACTATTCGCGGATGGTGCTGTCGTTTATCGGTTAGTGAAATCAACAGAGGGTCAAAAGCAACTGCAAAGCGATTTAGACAAAATTTCTGCATGGTGCGAAAATTGGCAATTGACACTAAATAAAGAAAAGTGTGAAGTAATACACATGACCACTAAAAGAAATCCGCTGAACTTCAATTACCCGATAAATTAGTCAAACCTTAAGGTCGTAGATTCTACCAAATACCTACGAGTTACAATTACGAACAACTTTGACCGGAGAGAACACAGAAAATATTGTGGGGAAGGCGAACCAAAGGTTACGTTTCTTTGGCAGAACGCTTCGAAGATGCACCAGCTGCACCAAAGAGACTGCCTACATCACACTTGTGCGTCCTCTCCTGGAGTACTGTTGCCCCTTGTGGGACCCTCACCAGGTGGGACTGACGGAAGACATTGATAAGGTTCAGAGAAGGGCAGCACGTTTTGTTGTATCACGTTACGGGGGGGGGGGGGGGGGAAGCGTCACGGAAATGTTGCGCGAATTGGTGTGGGTGGAAATCATTAAAAGAAAGACGTTATTCATTCCTGCGTGATGTGTTTGCGAAGTTTCAATCACCGACTTTTAATTCTGAATGTGAAAATATTTTACTAGCACCCACCTACTTAGGGAGACATGACCATTCCAATAAAATAAGAGAAATCAGATCGAAAACAGAAAAATTTAGGTGTTCTTTCTTCCCGCGCGCTATTAGAGAATGGAACGGTAGAGAAAAGTTATGAAAGTGGTTAATGAACCCTCTGCCAGGCACTTTAATGTGATTTGCAGAATATCTATGCAGATGTAGATGTAGATTAAAGTTTGTCTTATACCCTCCTGTCAGGACAGTGTCCATTCTGTTCAATTGCTCTTCAAGGTCCTTCGCTGTGTCTGCTAGAATTACAGTGTCATCGTTAAACAGTAGGGTTTTTATATATTCTCCCGAAACTTTAATAAGATTGTTGTCTGATGTTGGTACTAGTTGGATTTTACTTTTCGTTCCCTCTGCTACCTTCAGAATTTGACAACACTGCCAGAAGCTTTCGCTAAACCTACAAAAGCTAAAAACATAGGTTACCTTTCCTTAAACTGACTTTTAAGATAAATCATAATTTTAGTATTGCCCCACGCCTTCTTACTTTTCTCCTAAATCCAATCTGATTCTCCTGGAGGTGGGATTCTAACAGTTTTTCTATTCGTTTGTAAGTAATTCGTGTTAGAATTGTGCACCTATGAATTATTAAACTGATGGTTCTGTAATTGTCACAGTTGTCTGTACCTGATTTTTTTCAAAATGTGTTTATTACGTTATTCTTTATTCTTTAAGTTCGTGGGTATTTTGTCTGCCTCGTACGTCTTGCTCACTAGGTGGAATAGGTTTATCACGGCTAACACTTCCAGAGACTTCAGTAAACCTGAGAGAATGTCGTCTTCTCCAGGGGCCTGGTTTCGACTTGCGTCTTTCAGAGGTCTGTGAAATTTGTCTCGCAGTTTCGTATTTTACTACCTCATCATGCAATTCCTCTTCGCTGTCTATAATAACGCTTTGAAATTCGTTTACCTTTCATAGGCTCTCTATATATAATTTCCACCTTTCAGCTTTTCCTTCTTTGCTTAAAACTGGTTTTACATCTGAGCTCTTTAGATTCATGCACCTGCTTGTCCTTTTGTCTTTAAAGATATTTTCCCGTAGGCGGTGTCTATCTTTCCCTTAGTTATACATTCGTCTACGGACATGCCTTAGCCACTATGCACTTTTTATTAGCTTCGTTTTTCAGCCGTCTTTAGTCCATTTTTCCTGCTTTACTTGCTGCATTTTTATATTTTCTCCATTCATCAACTAAGTTCATTATTTCTTGTGTTATTCAAAGATTATTTTGTTCTTTCTTCTACCTACATGATCCTCTGGGGCCTTCACTGTCTCTGAATGCTACCCACTCTTCTTCTACTGTTTTAGTTTCCCCCGTTTCGGTCATTCCTTGCCCAATGCTACCTCCGGGTGCCGTGGCTCAGTGGGCCCGATCAGAGGACTAAACGTCCTCTGTAGTAAAAAAGCTGAGCCAAGAACACGTCGAACAATAACGAACAAACACGATCATGATGAGCGACCGCAAGGAACAGAAGTGGCTATAGAGCAAAGTAATAATAATAAAAATAATGAAAATGCTACCTCAAAATCTCGACAACCACTGGTTTCTTCAGTTTGTCCAGCTTGCATCTCATTACGTTTCTTCCTTCTTGAAGTTTTTTAAGTTGCAGAGTCTACATTTGTAGCTGGATACCAGTTTCGAAATATATGTCAATCGATGTAGTTCCATTGCTGTTACTTATTTTGACCGCTGCTGCCACATGTGTGAATTAACATAGGTTTATAGGATCTGCGAATTATTAAATAAACCGATATATAAGGCCATTTCAAGAGTTTGCTTGGATATACGTTATAACATAGCCTGGAGATGGTATTATTGTAATACCGAAACTGGTAGTTCAAGAAAACAACAAACTTTACGGCTGTTGGTAAATACATTAATTATTTGAAATTGAAATATATGTCTCCCCCTAATAACATCAATTTGAAACTATCTGGTGTCTCCTGGTCTGTTCCGCGTATACACATGTTAGTAATAATTTCAGTAGGAAAGAAGAAGGTTTAAAGTTAGATAAGATATGGCGGTCGACTTTACACCAACGACGTAACCATCGATTATCTGATCGGAGATAGCTTGATAGTCGGCAGCTCGTGACAACTGGTGGCGCCCTGTAAGCGCTCTATATAAGCAGGATCTCCAGCGCCCAGCAGCCACTCGTTGTCGACTCACCTCTGAAGATGTTGTCCGCGAAACGTCGGGAGAACGGCATCTTAGCCCGGAAGTTATAATTAATGTCAGTGGAATAGTAACAGTCCCTGCTCTGTAAAGGAATCAAATCATCACACTGTAAATTAAGAGTTTCACACTCCCTGGATTCCTTTGACAAATACCCGGGTTAAATTAAAGAAACGGCAAAACCAATTGTTCTGAAGGAGTGCGAGGCGCTACAGCCAGGCAGCGAGCATGGTCACTATTACCAGATTGGTACTGTCAGTTGAAATGGATTTCTGGAGGCGGAGTTGTGGATATTCCAGACTTGATCATGTTAGAAATGACAGAGATATCATGGGAGTGGAAAGCACGATCCTCGACTTCGTAGAGAGAAAGCGCCTGCTATGGTATGATCACTTACAACGTATGCCAGAGACAAGAAGGCCAAAAACATTTGGCAATGGACTCCTCATCAAAGCAGAAGGCGTAGCACGCCTGCGAGATGGATGGGTGACGTCAACGGAGTAATGGCGGCGATACGTCTTAATGAAGGAGACTAGAACGACCGAAATCAATGGAAATTGGGATGCGAGAGGCGGCAGCAACCGTACAAACCTCGCTGATGTATTTTATAAAAATTCCAGGGAGCCAGGGCGAATGTTGTCGCACTGGCCTCTTGAAAACGTATCCCACCACACGAAGCAAGGGAACCGCACCGACGTGGCACATCACACCTGCGCTGTACATCGTCGGCACAGAATAGGGAGTAGAAAACTCCCGATGCCGTCTGTCGTCCAAAATTTAGTGCACATGCGCGTAGTCGCCATCTTGAAAGACTGTACACGCGTTGTCGATGTCTGCTTAATGATTAAAAGTAGCCTTGCTTCTTCTCTTGACGATAACTCTCGCTGCTGCTGTAGCAATTCAACAGCATCGAAACTTTGAAGTACATTGATAATTTACAATTATAAGTTTACCGTTGCAGGTAATAATATAAAATGAAAGTCAAAGTATATTTTGTAAGTAGCGGGACTTTTTTGCGTGTGCGTTTCCTTTTCCTATAGCCCACATAGGCGAGATTTTTCATGAATTTTTATGGCTCATCTACCTGCTCACCTTCATATCGCCGGTAGCGGAGGCGTAAAGTGCTAATGTTGTCAACGACTGTTGAATGCTCTTCGGATATTTAAAAAAAAATAAGGGGAATAATCTTGCTGGTCTTCCTCTATGGTTGGCAGGTTCTTCTATGTGCCCTTTTACGATCAGTAAATTAATTATCCCCCTAAAGCAAGTCTCACTCAATATTTTGTACACATTTATTTGTGTCAAATAAAACCTGGCAGTTGTAATGTCACTTTCTTGTTTATTACTAATTTCGCGACTGATGACAATTGCAGTTTTGTCCCCCTTAAACATCCAACCAACCAACTAATTTACCAAGCATAATTTCGCATTACTTGGGATTTTTATAGAGATAAGCACACTACCGTCTCTACCATAGGGGCACAAGGGGAACAGGCCCAGGGCCCCCAGGCTGATAGGGGCCCCGAGAACCTCGTTCCTTTCTACTAGGCAATGACTTTTTTAAGTGAATTTTTGTGTCACTTTCATTATAAAGACCCAGAAATTGCCTCGAAACGTGTCATTTATGGTGTGCCAAGTGACTAAGTTTGTGGTCTGCATGCAAAATCGTTGTTATTGTTACGGGCCTTAGCTACAGAACACACGTCGACGTTATGTAGTAGACCTTGTGGCAGTCTATTTCAGATATAACTTGGCGGAACATTGTATTCAATAGCGGCCTTTACAAACGCCACACGGGTGTTCTGTGACCGGCAAAGCAGCGGTAGGCAGGCGCTTACGTCACGAGACGTCAGCGCAGACAGCCCCGGTTGCGGCGCCATCAAAGTTGCCCACAACAATACAGCAGCTGCACAGTTCTCAGCAGCAGCATATGGTGCCCGCCGTTGAATACATGAGAGCCGCAGAGTGTAATGGAGGGCAAGTCCAGCAATCACACAGGTTCTGTACACTAGAGACGGGCAAACCCGTTCCTTTCGACTCGTTCACCGTTCCTTTTTTTATCCAGTCGTTAATGTCTACGGTGTCCATAATACTCGGAATTGCAAACAAGCAGCATTGACTCTGTACTCACCAACCCCGTTTTACACATTTTACAGAAGTTAGTTTCCTACAGTCGATGGAGCATCGGTATAAATCGCTGTTCCTTCCGTAACAATGTGCACGTTGCTTCACCGTGGTCAAAAGAAAAGAAATATCGGCAGCTCGATACTGAGTTGAAACTGCTACATTCGACCAAAAAGGGAACAGCCGCGTGGCCATCCTGGAGCTGTTACGGGAACGGCCACGCCAAAAAAAAAAAAGATAGATGTTTCTTTTCATGCAAAGTAATTGATGAAGTGCAAAAGAAATCCTAGTGAGCAAAGTAAAGGGCCTCACAATCTCATACTCTACCGTAACTACTATCTTTGCCAATGAAACACACATAAGATCCAATGCTTTGAAAACCGGGCCAAACGGTGAGAAAGGAAGGATTTCAGATGTGGCATAATGCCTACAGACTTGATTTCGACAAAATCATGCACTTAACAAATCTATTTCGACCTCAGTACTGAAAGTTTCATTTTAGCATTAATCTCACTTGTACGTTTATTTTAGCATCCTCTACAAAAACGAATAAACGAGATTTCACTGCATATCATTGTGATTTCCTGGTCACATTAAAAATTATGATCATTTAGCCAAAATGGCATTTCCCTTTATGTATTATTACTGTTTTCTCACCGAATGTCCACAACAACGAAGTATATAATGTCGATGTGTAACAGTTATGAGTAAAAGGCAGTAAGGCAGTAAAAGATAAAACAATTGACTTTAAAAATTTGCAGCATTCGTCTCTTCATGGTAATCTTTCCTTTTATTCCGCGCTATGTATGACAGTTTCTAATATCTTTTATTTGGCTTCAGGCAGAGACCATTTAATCAGATACAAATCTTTAACATATGGAAGCAACACATTAACTTCGAAAACTAGAAGGGTCTGAAACAGACTGATGCGGCATTCTCTTATAACAAAGTACTGGACTCGCCCGGCTCTTAGGGCGACAACGCGCAACGGCCTGCCCTATGAAGAAACGAATGGACTCGCCCAGTGCTCAGCACAGCACTGCGAATCGGCCAGTGTATCCAGTCCTGGTGAATTTGGCATAGTTGGAGTTCCTACCTTATGAAGCGATAGTTCGTTATCAGGGTGCTTCGAAGCGCCATTTGATTATACGTGATTTACTCGGTTCACTCTCTTTACTTGGCAGTAGTGTCCTTCAATAATGTCAAAAAGAACATTTTTAAATGGTTCAGAAAAAAGGGAAAACTTCTAATTCAAAAAGAAACCATCAGCAGACTAAACGTACTTCATTTTTTTCACTGTTGAAGAAACTAACAGGCAGAGCGATTCATCTACCTCATCATCTCAAGATATCTCTAAATCTCATAGCTTAGAAACGGCGGCCATGTTTAACATAGAGGATAATATTTGTGTTTCGAGTTCATCAGTTCCAGTTATGAAGACAGCTACACAGACAATTCACAACATGCTTCTTCCATCTCAAGCCACTTGGATTCACCAGACAGAAGTATGTTAGAAAACATATATTACGACCCTGGTAAGTATTGTGATGAAATTTTAATGGAAGAAGTCCGTGATATTTGGATTCACAAGGGCCCAGAGTTTTTCCAAAACAAAAATAGCGACTTCTCAGAGAACACTACACATTTTGCTGATGTAAGTGGTAAAACAAAAACCAGAAAATTAACAAGGACTATTTTCATTCGCAAATTCACGAATGGTGAGTGTGCACAAAGAAAGTGGCTTCTGTATTCACCATCCATGAAATATGTGTACTGTTGTTGTTGCCGTCTTTTCAATAACACTGTCGGCAATAATTTGAGTTCTTCCAGGGGATACAAAGATTGGAAGCATATAAACAATTTATTAAAGGAGCATGAGAGCAGTTACAGCACAGGGAATCAACGATGAATTAAATTGCAAGAAGTAAAATTGTTGGACTAATTGATTCTGAATTGCTTTCCCAGTTTAATGCTGAGTTCAACTATTGGAGGAGCATATTGAAAGGAATTGTTGCAGTTCTGAAATTTTTTGCGTCAAGGGGACTAGGGTTTAATGGAGAAAATGATATTTTTGGGTCTTAAAGCAATGGGAATTGTTTGGGATGCTTAGAATTAATAAGCGAATTTGACCCTTTTCTTGCTGATCTTATACGAAAGTATGGCAATCGTGGCAAAGGAAACACATCATATTTGTCTGTAGATATTTGCAATGAATTTATTAATGTAATGGGACAGAAAGTGTTGACGACGATTGTCAACGAATTAAAAGCAGCCAAGTACTATTAACTTCCTCACTAATCTCTCCCATGTTGACCAGCTAACTTTCATCATTCTGTACGTAAAACATGGTCAGCCTGTTGAAAGACTTTTGCAATTTTTGCCTATGGAGAAGTATAAGACTCAAAGTATAGAAAATACTGTAAGTTTTTGGATAGCTTTGACATTTCAATAAAAGTTTGCCGCGAACAGAGCTATGATAAAGCAGCAAATATGGCTGGAAAGTATCTAGGTCTTCAGGCTAGAATAAAAGACAAATATGAATTTGATATTTTTGTACCATGTGTGACACATTCACTAAATGAAGATGTTCAGGAGGCTGCATGTGTTTCTCAAGCAGTAGCATACTTCCAATTTGTCCAAAAATTGTTCACCTTCTTTTCTGCTTCGAACAATCGATGGAAAGTTTTATAAGAATGCTTGGGTGCAAATAAAGTTTTGAAGTCCCTCTCTGAAACCGAATGGTCTGCTCGTGCTGATGCTCTTAACGCTTTGCATAATAGCTACAATGATAGTTTTGAAGCTTTAAAGTCAATTAGTAGCCAGTGTAAACAAGACATGAAGCTTTATAAGAAAATGAAAGAACTCGACCATTCTCGTAACGGAGATATGGGATGACCTTTGGAGAACTATCAACAATACAAATGTAACTTTACAAAATAGTACCGTCATAATAGACGTTGCAACAATATATTTTGCATCTATTTCCGATTTCATCAGTTCTGCAAGCAGAAGTTTCGATCAGTATGAATCTTCAGCCAAAGAGAAAAATCCAGGTGCTGACTATAAGGGTAATTCCCAAAGGACGAGAATTTGCAGCTAGCATATTACTTTTTCCAAAGATTCGTCAGAGACTGTTCATATGAGTGCCAAAGAAAAATTTCGTGTAGAAGTTGTTCTAGCCTATAATTGACACATTGGATTCTAATTTGAAGTGACGTTCAGAAGCATACGAGGAAGTTAGCAAACTTTTTCGTTTCCTTTCTCGGTTAAAGCAAATCGATTACGAACAGTTGAGAAACAGGTGCAAAGAATTTGTAGAATTTCATCATGCAGGCGTTTATGCTGATGAGCTCGTATCAGAATGTTTTCATTTAAAACAATGTTTGAAAAACATTCCAAATGAATCTCCAGAGCTAAGTATATTATCCTTACATTCTTTAATAAAAGCAGATAAAATAAAAGAAACCTATCCGAATGTAAAAGTTGCTACCCAGATATTTCTTTGTCTAATGGTAACCAACTGCAGTGAATAGCGTTCATTTCCCAGTTAAAGAGAATCAAAAATGAATTACGAACGACTATGCTACAGGAACGGCTTACTAATTTGTCAGTCATGTGCATAGAAAGTGACGTCCTTCAACAGTTGAACTCCGAAGATATAATAGAAGATTTTGCATTTCAGAAATCTCGAAAGAATCCTTTAACAGCAACGTAGGCCCAAGTCCAATTTGCAAAACAGTAATCACTAGTATTTTATTAGCGTATGTATAACCATAACAATTAATAAAATCGCTAAACAAATGTACAACATTCTGATGAGTTCATTCAAAGGAAAATTGTTTTGTTGTAGGGTCTCCTAATCTATGTGCCAGTTATTTGCATAGAAAGACACATACTTCAAAAAATTGTGCATATTGTATTCTGGAAATCTTAATAGAAATCATTAATTTTAATGAAAGACTAATTTTTGGAACTAATCTTTAGTATTTGGTTCGTAATATTTTAACCAATTAAGTCTCTAAATAAATGTACAGCATTCGGATGCATTCATTTAGTTTTTTAAGGGCCCCAAAACACCGAGTGTCCAGGGGCCCCCACATGGATTAAGACGGCCCTGTATAAGCACCAAATAAAACGTTCATTGATTCCATCGTACATTTTCGTAGTTATATTAAAATTTACGCCAACTTTTTTTTTAGTTGGATTACAATCAGGTGCAAGAACAGGAAACAAAATAGAGGAGAGCACATTGAAAAGCCATTTCCTTTCCTTTCGTAAGAGTCGGTGAGATTAGCTGCAGTTCGTAAAATGTCGATTTCTAGCCATAGTACAAAGTGGCTATAGTTCCGCGTTTACTATCTTTCAATATGGCGTCGAGCGTAACGCTTGGCCATGTACAGATCAAAGGCGCCGCCCCCAGCTTTCCCTTCTGTACACTATTCTGTGCCGTCAGCCTAGTAGCGCCGTCAGCTACCGAGTCCTGGTGCGCAAACCCCACCAGTCCATATACAACCAAAGATGACTCTTGGCGCCATAGATAACCACACGACGTTCAAGCAAAGGCCATGACCCGGGACTACCACGATTTAATACAGACTTTACACTATAATGGTCACGTAGGAGCTCTCAGATACATATTCGCAGAATAGGCAACCCGCGTGTGAGAGGACCTAAACAATCTATTGTTTCCATAAAGTAAATGTTCAGTGTCTACAATTTTAATACTCACATGTCTTTCTCTCGTTTTCTTTCGTGAGTGCAAAATCTGAGGTTAATTAAAGCTAATGGTGAAGTGTTGATCCTGTATCTCACAGATACCATGCGACCACCAGTGTCCCTCCTAGTGTTGCGATAATAGCGCTGTTAAAGTAGCAGTGTTTTGCTCACCTTGGCTACAGTTTCTTGTGGTTGATATTTTTACATATGTTTGTGAATTTACAGTAAGATTAAGTTCATGCTGCCGCTACGGTAGAAGACAATCAGGCCTAGTCCAAAACAACTCCACATACGACACTGGATTCGCTTTCGGGATTACGGTGGTTCTAATTCACCTCCAGCCATCCAGATTTAGATATTTCCATGATTTTCCTGTATCTCTCCAGACAAACGCTGGCAAAGCCGAATTCCTTCCTTATACATACCTAAAAATCCGAACGTGAGCACTGTTTCTGATGACAACGCTGTCGACGGAACAATAAACCCTGATCGTTCTTCCTTCCTGCCAAATCCTGGAATTTGCATCCAACATAGCAAATTGACCATCTCCTGCTTCACTGAACAATCCATGGTCGCGAGAAAGACTGACTGCTCAAAACAACCGAGGAATTCTAAATCATACTGAAGATACGTTGCTGTCAATACGCAGGCAGTTGTCCATCTGCAGTTGCGCAGATGGCGCGCTGTTGTGGAGAGCTGCCAGTGCTGTGCTGACCCCAAAACTAACGGAGTTTGCGTTGTTGCTTTTCCATTACACAGAGCGACAGCGCAGGGTGGGATATTTTCCGGACGTGTAACTCAATAACGTCGGATCTAATTTAGGACGCGAGTAATTTGCGAAAACAGACCACCTCTTGCAAACCTCAGTAATGGAGTTGGAGTGCTCGCTAGTGTACAGAATACGATTCGCGGAATGTACGATTACAGTACATATATGATACTTTTTTTTATCTTCTTTCCCACCTTCCCACAATGTATCTACCAGAGCCACGATTTGTTGCAGGTGTGTATAAAGTGCATATGAGTTCCGTGCAGTTGAGACATTCCTTGTGATTTACTAAATGATTATTCTTACATTCAACGGATATTACGTGAGCATTTAAAAGTGAAGTAAATTAATAAATTACATAAAATAAAATAATCAAATCAACAACTGTTTCCAAAGGCATACTTTCTTTGACAATTTAGCTGCTATGTCTCCGCTATAGGTGCAGTTACTTCAGGTATTTTATTTATCTTTTGGTGGGGAAGAGTCTTCTAGCTAGTTTGATGCGACCTACCACGGTTTACTGACACCCTCTTCATTTCAGAGTATCTCTACATACAAGTACTTGTTTATTTATTGAAGTATTCCAGACTTTGTTCTTCCTTAAAGGTTTTGATTAAGAGTGTTACTCTTTGGAGTCTGAACAGATGTATCATCCTGTGGCTGGCTTCTGTTTGTACTTTCATGTTTATAGAACACACGACAATGTTATGTTAATTAATACTACAAGAAAGACGATGTCTCAATATTGTCGAACATATCTACAACTACATCTACATAGAAACTCTGCAAAACACATTTAAGTGCCTGGCAGAGGGTTCATTAACCACTTTCATAACTTTTCTCTACCGTTCCATTCTGTAATAGCGCGCGGGAAGAAAGAACATCTAAATCGTTCCGTTTTCGATCTGATTTCTCTTATTTTATTGGGATGGTCATGTCACCTTAAGTAAGTGGGTACTAGCAAAATATTTTCACATTCAGAAGTAAAAGTCGGTGATTGAAACTTCACAAACAGATCACGCCGCAATGAATAACGTCTTTCTTTTAATGACTTCCACCCCAATTCGTGCAACATTTCCGTGACGTTTTCCTCCTCGTAACGTCATAAAACAAAACGTGCTGCCCTTCTCTGAACCTTCTCAATATCTTCCGTCAGTCCCACCTGGTGAGGGTCCCACAAGGGGCAACAGTACCCCAGGAGAGGACGCACAAGTGTGATGTAGGCAGTCTCTTTGATAGAGCTGGTGCATCTTCGAAGCGTTCTGCCAATGAAACGTAACCTTTGGTTCGCCTTCCCCACAATATTTTCTATGTGTTCTCTTCAGTCAAAGTTGTTCGTGAAACTGCCTGGCAGATTAAAATTGTGTGCCGGAACCGGGACTCGAACCTGGGACCTTTGCATTTCGCGGGCAAGCGCTCTACCGACTGAGCTACCCCTGCACGACTCACGATGCCGCCTCACAACTTTACTTCCGCCAGTACCTCGCCTCCTACTTTCCAAACTTCACAGAAGCTCTCTTGCAAACACGCAAGACTAGCACTTCTGGAAGAAAGGATATGGTGGAGACATGGCTTAGCCACAGCCTAAGGGATGTTTCCAGAATGAAACTTTCACTCTGCAGCGGAGTGTGCGCTGATATGAAACTTACTGGCAGATTAAAATTGTGTGCCGGAACCGGGACTCGAACCTGGGACATTTGCCTTTCGCGGGCAAGCGCTCTATCGACTGAGCTACCCCGACACGACTCACGATGCCGCCTCACAACTTTACTTCCGCCAGTACCTCGCCTCCTACTTTTCAAACTTCACAGAAGCTCTCTTGCAAACACGCAAAACTAGCACTCCTGGAAGAAAGGATATGGTGGAGACATGGCTTAGCCACAGCCTAAGGGATGTTTCCAGAATGAGTCGTGTCGGGGTAGCTCAGTCGGTAGAGCGCGTAGAGGTCCCAGGTTCGAGTCCCGGTTCCGGCACACAATTTTAATCTGCCAAGAAGTTTCATATCAGCGCACACTCCGCTGCAGAGTGAAATTTTCATTCTGGAAAGTTGTTCGTAATAGTAACTCCTAGGTATTTGGTAGAATTTATGACCTTAAGGTTTGACTGATTTATCGCGTAATTGAAGTTCAGCGGATTTCTTTTAGTGGTCATGTGTATTACTTCACACTGTTCTTTATTTAGTGTCAATTGCCAATTTTCGTACCATGCAGAAATTTTGTCTAAATCGCTTTGCAGTTGCTTTTGATCCTCTGTTGATTTCACTAACCGATAAACGACAGCATAATCCGCAAACACTCTAAGGGAGCTATTCAGATTATCTCCTAAATCGCTTATAAACACGAGGAAGAGTAGGGGACCAATATCGCTTCACTGTGGAACGCCAGATATCACTTCTGTTTTACTCGATGACTTACCGCCAATTACAACGAACTGTGTCCTTTCTGATAGGAAATCGTGAATCCAATCGCGCAATTGGGGAGATATTCCATAAGCACGCAATTTCATGAGAAGCCGCTTGTGGGGTACAGTGTCAAAAGCCTTCCGGAAATCCAGAAATATGGAATCGATTTGAGATCCCTTGTCGATGGCACTTAACACTTCATGTGAATAAAGGGCAAGCTGTGTTTCGCAAGAGCGATACTTTCTGAATCCGTGTTGACTGTTGGTAATAGGTCGTTCTCTTCGACGTAGTTCATAATATTCGAACAAAGTATATGTTCCAAAATCCTATTGTAAATCGACGTCAATGAGATTGGCCTGTAATTTTGGGGATCACTCCTATTACCTCTCTTGAATATTGGCGTAACTTGGGCAACTTTCCAGTCTTTGGGTACGAATCTTTCGCTGAGTGATCGGTTGTGAATTATATCTAAGTACGGAGTTATTGCATCAGCATACTCTGAGAGGAATCTTGTTGGTATACAATCTGGCCCCCTAAGCTTTGTTTTTGTTTAGTGATTTAAGTTGTTTTACTACTCCAGGAACATCTACTTCTGAGTTTCGCATGCTGGCAGCTGTTCTTGGATTGAATACTGGAGTGTTCACTTCGTCTTCTTTGGTGAAAGAATTTCGGAAAGCTGTGTTTAGTAATTCTGCCTTAGCAGTCCTGTCATCGGCAGTATTACCATTACTATCGAGTAGTGAAGGTATTGTTTGTGTTTTGCCGCTAGTGTACTTCACATATGACCAGAATTTCTTTGGATTTTCTGCAAGATTACGAGACAGGATTTCGTTGTGAAAACAACTATAAGATTCTCGAATTGAAGTCCGCGCAAGGTTGCGAGTTTCAGTAAAAGGTTGCCAGTCTTGCGGATTCTGTGTCTTTTTTAAATTTTGCATGCGTTTTTCTTTGTTTCTGCAACAGTGATCTGACCTGTTTTTGTGTACCACGGGGGTTCAGCCCCCTCTTTTATTAATTTATTTGGTATAAATCTCCCTATTGTTACTGATATTATGTCTTTGAAAGTAAGCCACAACTGATCTACACTCGCATTTTTAGTTTTGAAAGACTGGGGAGTATCACTCAGGAAAGCGTGAAGCGGATTTTTATCTGCTTTATTGAATAGACATAGTTTTCGTATATTTTTGGTGCATTTGGGAATTTCGACATTCAGTCTCGCTACTACAGCTCGATGTTCGCTAATCCCTGTATTTGTTTTGATGCTCTTTACTATCTCCGGATTATTTGTTGCTAGGAGATCAAGGGTATTTTCGCAACCACTTACGATTCTAGTGGGCTCATGAACTAACTGTTCGAAGTAGTTTTCAGAAAAAGCGTTCAGAACTAGTTCGGACGGTGTTTTATATTTGCCGCCGGTTTTGAATACGTAATTATGCCAACATATCGAGGGTAAATTAAAGTCGCCACCGATTATAACAGTATGCTTCGGATACCTATTTGAAATTTGAGTCAAGCTTTCTTTGAACATTTCTGCAACCGCGTCGTCTGAGTCAGGGGGCCGATAAAAAGATCCAATTATTAATTTATTCCGGTTGTCAGGTATAACCTCTACCCAGACCAACTCACAGGAAGTATCTGCCTCAATTTCGCTGCAGGATATACCGTTTGTAACAGCAATAAACACGCCCCCCCTTTTTTATTTATTCTATCCCTTCTGAAAACCCTTTGGCCCTTTGAAAAAATTTCGGCCGAATTTACCTCAGGCGTCAGCCAGCTTTCAGAACCTATAACGATTTGTGCCTCAGTACTTTCTATCAGCGCTTGGAGCTCTGGAACATGACCAATACAGCTACGACAATTTACAACTGTTATACTAATGGTTTTTAGATCTGCTTTCTTCCTGTGTCTGACCTGCTCCCTTTGAGACAAACGCATTTTGTGTATTCCCGAGGCCCTCTAACCTAAAAAACCGCCCAGTCCACGCCACACAGCCCCCGCTACCCGTGTAGCCGCTTCCTGAGTATAGTAGACTCCTGACCTATTTAGCGGAACCCGAAAACCCACTACCCTTTGGCGCAAGTCGAGGAATCTGCAGCTCACACGGAAGCAGAATGGCCCCAGCATTACATCTCGCTACCTAAGTAATGTAATATCTCTCGTGTGTGCAAAAAATCTACTGGGCGAAAAACGTTACAAGTTGGAAACATTCTAGTTTTCTCGTTAACAACATTAAAATGAAATCATTAGGTGAAAACCTCTAAAGATCTTCATATGACGAGAGAGAACCATGCAGCGTGGAGATTGTTGTAACACCTTAACAACGATCTACCGAATTTAACTCCAAGTGATATGCAAACCAAATAGCACAGCGATTAATTGTTAACGGAAAGCATCAACAAAATGAGAAGTTCCAAAAGAAAAAAAAAATGAACAAAGAAAGACTAAAGAATAAATTAATGCCCTTCGGTATGATAAGATAAACAATGTTATTAAATATTACCAAAACGGAAATTCAAAGAGCTTGGATGATATTCGGGCAGCGAAGTTGCAATTTGGACCTAAAACCAAACAATGGATCCTACAGCTATTTAATAATTATGTGAATAGATATCAGAAGTAGTTGTCAGACACGGTCTTTTGGCATTCTTGTACCTATAAGATGGTATATTGTTCCAACAGGACACCGCTCATCCACACACCCTGCGTGAAACTCAATGTGCTTTACAAGACGTGCAGCAGGATCACTGACGAGGACAATAAATCGAATATGTATGGTGTATGATGGGATGACAACTGACAATGTGGCTCGTGAACCTACAACTCAAAATGATCAAATTTTATAAACCTATTGGAACAAACTGGTATTGTCATCAGATCATAGATATGCAAACTACTTAAACTAACAATAAGGACAACACACACACACACACACACACACACACACACACACACAACCACCCATTTCCGAGGTAGGGCTCGAACCTTCAGTGGGAAACACGCAACCGTTGCAGAACTACTTTAAGAGGTCACGCAAACGAGGATTAATGGATTCCAAGGCAGAATTCGCCATCTGTATGATTGAACTGATGAAAGAATCAACGCTTTCAGTGCGGTCTGTGGAGGATGCACCATGTAATATTGGTGTTTCAGCATGTGTCGACGCCTGAGTGTGCCAAGAAAGAGAGAAGTGTGATTGGTATTACTGAGAGATACACAGTGAAAGACGACCGTCTGTCGTCTTCCATATATTTATATAAAATTGTAATTAGCATTTTGTTAAAACTAGAACCCCACTCTTTTCGAGGCATGAAGAATAGCATTTTTATTTTTTTAAAATATTAGTTTCTAAAATGTTAGTTAATATTGCTAGAATTTTGTTATTTTATTAATTTATTATTGTCCCTGTGAGAATGTGCGCTTGTTTTACTTTTAAGTGGATGTACGAGTATCTAATGGCTGTGTGAATGTGGGTAGTAATATCTCGCTTTGCATGTTTCTCTTTGGCTCAGAGTCGATAGTTAGTCGTTACCAACCCCTGCTGCTGATGCGTCCCTTTGGTTACAAGCCTGTCGACGAGCCCTCCCCAGGGCGAGTCTCTCCATCTTCTCCCCCGACCATAGCTGTTTTCTTGCTGCTTGGTCTTCACTTTGTGCTCGGATCGTGGTGAGGTAAGGTTGGTGCTGCTCTTGTGTCTGAGGAGATGGTAGCGATTTATTGTCGAGCATGTTTAACTTAGACTCTTGAACGTCGCTTCATTTTTCGGAATATTTTTTCCGATCGTGCACGGAAATGTGTTCTAGTTTTTCAATCCAGTGATTCCCAACAGATAAACGCGATGTATGTGTTACTAATTGCAGTTTGATAACGGCCTGGTATGTTCAAACCTTTTGTGATTATGTGGCAGTGTACAAACTCTGTGTAAATTCTTTCTAGATTTGTGGGACCCGATTTCTAATAGACAGTATGTTAATTTTTTTACGGTGCATGCAAAATCTTTATCATTTCCTTCCGTGAGTGATATGTGTTCCACGTGGTTGGTTCTTAAAACAAAGCCTTCAGCTTCCACTATTGTTTGTTCCATGCCCATTAGGCAAGTAACTATGCATGTATCCTTCTGATTTCCACTAACATTTCGCCATCTTCTCTTTTCGTCTATTGTAATTGTGCTGTTTCTTCTCTGAACTTGTTGTATGCACTCAATGTTTGTCAGTAATTCTCTCCGAGCCTTGTACAACCTCCTTCAATAGCTTGCTTATTAAATTCTATATATATATTTGGGTTGCATGTCATAGTTTTTATTCTCACTTTTCCGTCTTTGTAATTATTTCACTTTTCATGGTTTTGAGACTGGACTTCTTCCGTCTCTGTAATCGCTCCCTATCGCGTGTAGCTTTATTTCATTCGCTTCCTTATGTAATTCTAAACATTTCTATGGGCTGCATGCTGTAGTTTTTATTTTTTATTTTTTCCACTTTGTAATTATTTCACTTTTCCGGGTTTTGAGGCTGGACTTCTTCCGTCTCTGTGAACGCTCCAAATTGAATGTTGCTGCATTTCAGTAGCTTCCTTATGAAATCCTACGCAGTTCTAGGGGTTGCTGGCCGTAGTTAATTATCTTTATTTTTCGGAAACTGAATTTATACTTTTTTATCGGATTTCAGAACCACGTAGGTACGAACTCCGACCTCATGGGTTCGCAGCTAGTCATCTCAATTCAAGCCACTTCTCATAAATCAGTGCTTAGATAGTTTACTCTCAGATTGCAACTTGAGAAATGTTCAAATGTTTGTAATTCTTATGGGACCAAACAACGTTGGTCATCAGTCCCTAGACTTACAAACTACTTAAAATAAGTTAAACTAACCTAAGGACAACACACACATCCACGCCCGAGGGTGGATTCGAACCCCCGACGGCGGACGGCCGCGCGCACCACAACATGGCGCTCCAGTACACGCGCCTAATCCGCCGCGGTGCAACTTAAGAGTCCGCCGTGATTTTGTGTAATGAATCCGATTTTTAACCACGTCACCTTCAGTGGAGTGCGATTATGTAACGTAGCCGTGTGTCGCCGTCAGCATGTTTGCTCGCCGTCTAATATAAATGCAACTTAACTTTGCTATACTCACGCACCATCTCACTTCCAGCACGACAGACCAGAGCCATCATCGACCTTTTTTTTTTTTTGTATATTGTGTTGTGTGGTACCTCCGAGTTTGCTGAATTTCGCCTACGACATCGACGCCTGCTTCTGCCTCGTTTCAGCATGCTGATTTTGGTGAGTTTCGCTGTTGTATTGCGTTTGTGTGAGCTAGTGAGTGTTGCTTGTAAATCCCCCCCCCCAGTAGCGTTAAGTTCTGTGTAATTTATGTTAAATTCAATGTTGGGCATCGTCAGTATTAGAAACGTTAATGGAATGCATTTTTATTGTATTAACAAAATTGGTTTCCCATTTTGCTTGCGTTCGACCTGAATAAACAAGTTCAGTATAATGTTGACTTGCCTATAAATTGTAGTTTTCGAGCACCTTTCCCCTTTTATTTAATATTGTTTTTCACCAGTGCTGAGGACAAGCTGAGATGCATTTTTTTATGTTTAGGTTCCGTTGCGCCATAAATGTTTTCTTAGCCATCTTTATGAAATAACTTTAAATGAGGTGGTTTGTTTATTAATGATTTGGGCCAGGGAACAATTTTTTTGCAGCAGGGAATAGCCAGTAGTTCACATGGAGCTTTTGCTAATTTTACTGCTAAAATTAAGCTTTTTTATAACAGTAAACTCTTATCTGGGTACCTCCTACCAGAATTAACCTTTTATTACGTACAGTGGTCTACTTTTAACAGATAAGGGAGCTTACACATTCACGTGTAAATGAAGTTTAATCACAAGTAAGATGTTAAAATGTTTGTAAAACTATGGGCATAACTACTTCGGTTATCAGTCCATATGCTTATAAACTACGCAAAGTAAGTTAAACTAAGCTAAGGACAAACACTTCGCACTGACATTGGTGATCCCATGGGTAACCCCTCCTCTTGTAGGTAGTATTCATTATTAAAATGAAAATACTTTTCTTCGGTAATCAATTTTAACAAGTGTATCCCTTTGATGTGTTCATCTAGTAGCTGGCTGTTTTTTTTCCTTCTATCTTCTTTGAATCATAAACGGTATGTTTTTCTACATAAGTAAAATCCTAACTTATATGTGTAAAAAAAAATGTAAATATTTCAGACACCCAGTGATGATGCCTGGTGAAAAAAGCGAAACGCGTATGGGGAAATTGTAGAAATAAAAAACACTACATTTGTAGTAGCAGAAGGCGTTTTATTTAAAACACTACTGTCACAAGGCAAATACAATCAGCAAAGATATTCTAAGCAGTATAAAATAACTCAATGGCAAGTAAAATGAAACTTACAGTACACAAATCCTAGTGTGAAAAAGAAAAGTGGACAAATGTGAATGTGACATCTATGTGTAAAAGTGAAGAAAACGTCACATTTTGTATCCTGCCAAATAATTCTTAAGGTTATGACCCCCCCCCCCCCAAACAATTGCCAAAAGTTATTTGTTCAAAATGTTCAAATGTTTGTATATCTATCGGACCAAACAACGAGGTCATCAGTCCGTAGCTTACAAACTATTTAAACCTAGGTAAACTAACTTAAGGACAAACACACACACCCATGCCCCAGGGAGGACTCGAACCTCCACGGCCAGCCACAGCGCGCTACGCAGCGAGACGCTTTAGACCGCTCGGCTACTCCACCGCGGCAATGTTATTTTTTCGTTATTTCGACATTCAGTTTCACTTGACTCTGCCCACGAAAGAACTTGTTGATTATTTCGAGACAGTACCCCACGACATTCGGTCTTCGCCACGGTGTTTGGATTCTGTTGTAGTTCACTACAGCGCTGGAATAGTTCAGTTTCACAGTGCAGAGAGAGAGTGTGGTTATGGAAGCAGATGAAGTAAAGGGGCAAAAGTGTTTACGTACAATACTAAAAGCAACAATTATCACAACGAACATTGTCGAACTGAGGCGTTGTCCGGCGTACATGAACAATTGGACTGTTGGACTCTATCAGGCAGAACTTATTATCTTCGAAGGAATGCGAAAGCAAACATTTGGATATGCAGAATATGTACATCGTGGATAGCAATATAAGAGAGCAAGACAAGTGGAGCTGGCGCAGATGAAGGATTTCACCGTTTACAGTTTTTTTATGATATTTTGCCAAAAGTGATTAAGTCGTACATTTTGTTATCATTATCAAACGCTTTCAGTTAATGTACTGTTTTTGTGTTTCTTGAAGAAAAAATTACAATTTCTGGAAGAGTATTGCATGCAACGTGCAAGCATAAAAAAACTACAGTATTCAGTTTTTTTTCGGCGTTCGCTGACAGATACCGTGTAATTTTACGCACATCCATCTTTGTAAAGACAATGATATACGCGCCAGCCCGCAACGGGCGCTGGAGAGCGCTGTGGTCGCAAATCACGATGACAGCACGTTGTGTTCCGTGGGATGTAGCGGGTCGTTTCAGAGCGCGCAGTAGCTAGGTAGACAGCACGTCTGGCCTGTGCCACGTTGGGACAACACGTCCCGTGTGAGGACGGCTTTAGAGTTTTCCATAAACTAAGGTACACGTCAACTTTGTAAGATAATAAGACCTATGCTTTTCTTTTCCCATTATTTCTCTTCCTTCCTCTTTTCCTCTGCCTTTAAGTTACGCCACCTCATCTTTAATTATATTTTTTTATCTGTGAATAATCATTTTTTTAGTTGGTGGATTACAGACCACTGGTTACAATGAATGATGAGTTTTCCACACCTACTAAGGGATTTTTTTCTTCAGAAAGCTTTATAGTACCTAAAATGGATTACAGATGGATATTAATGAACATGAAACAATTTACACAATTTTGGACTAATTTGTAGAAGAGAACGTACTGTAAGGGGACAATTTTGTGGGAACACATGGCGGCCGCGGTGGCCTAGAGGACTGAGGCGCTCCAGTCACGGTCTGCACGCCCACTACGGTCAGGGGTTCGATTCGCCCTCGGGCATGGATATTTGTGCCGTCCTTAGTATTAGTTAGTTCTTAAGTAGTTCGTAAGTTTAGGGACTGATGACCCCGTAGTTAAGTCCCATAAGCTATAGTAACATTTGAACTTTTTTTTTTTTTTTTTTTTTTTTTTTTTTTTTTGTAACACATGAAGTCTGAAATTCTATGATAAAACGTGCGAGAGTCGTGATGTGTTTTGTGTTTTGACAGCTACTGAGTCGTCGTAGTTCGGGGGTTAGTCAACAGATAGCGGCACCTCTCATCTGTCAAACGAGCGTCTGGTTGCTCGCTTTGTGTATAGACACGTGACTGGGAAATGTAGGCGGTTATAGACTCAATGGCTATCAGCGGAAAAAGCCTTGTTTGGTCTTGGAGAAATACACAATAAACTACTTAAAAATTAAAAACTATCGAGCAGTAAATGGTAATAAGCAGCATCTAGACTCGTTTTAAAGCTGACAATTAGACGGTTGCGCTCATATAAACGCCTCTCATGTCACTTTAATAGTTTTTGCGTTATATTAAATAAAAGAAACATTGTAAAATAACAATTTATAAACGCTATGTATTGAAAAATTCTTAACAAAATGTTTCATACAAGGTGGAGTACTATTAAGATACTTTTTTTTGCGCATATTCAATAAATTTCAATAAGAGACTAACAACGTGATTGCCAGGTATAGAAGCTGGATAAGTAGTATTGTAAGTAGTAGTATAAAGCAGTAAGTTGTATTAACGGCAGTTCCATAAACTATACTTAAGTAAATAGCTAATGAAATAATTTAAATAGTTTCTTAAATGACCTGTGTTTTAAATATAAAAAATAACAACAATACTATCATCACATGTATTTGTTTCAGTCATATTATATGTACAAGAGGCATTTTGTGGAGATAAGACAGTGATTTGACTTCAGAGTAAGCCAGCGAGGGTATTTAAGGCGGCCATTTTGGTTAGTGGTGGCAGACCGTTATGTTGGTCAGATCGGTAATAGATGTGCGATACGATGGACGACTGGGTAGTCGCTTGAAGACTTGTAATTTTTTTTTCTTTTTCTTTTTTTTTTTTTTTTTTTTTTTTTTGCAAAGTGTTCGAGTTTGGAACTTAAAAAATTTGTTCTGTCGTGCTACGCGGACTTTAACTGTATTTTTAAGTCTGTGGGACTTGGAAGAATTTTCAGTGGTGGTTCGTGGACTCTAACTACACTCTGTGACAGTGAAACTTAGATTTTTTTCAGGACTGTTACTGGACTTTAATTTTATTTAGCGACTGTGGGACTTAGAAATAATTCAGTTAAGTTTCCATTTGAAACTCCCTGGCAGATTAAAATTGTGTGCTGGAATCGGGACTCGAACCTGGGACCTTTGGCTTCTGCCTGCAAGCGGTCTACCGACTGAGCTATCCGGACACGATTCCTGATGCCTCTTCACAACTTTACTTCCGCCGGTACCTCGCCTCCTACTTTCCAAATTTCACAGATGCTCTGCTGGGAAACATGCATCCTAAGGGATGTTTCCAGAATGAAACTTTTCATTATGCAGCGGAGTGTGTGCTGGTATGAAACTTCCTGGCAGATTAAAATTGTGTGCACACAAGGTTAATCTGCCAGGAAGTTTCATATCAGCGCACACTCCGCTGCAGAGTGAAACGTTTTATTTAAATTATTTACTTTAATTTAGATAAATAACTTACATTAAGCAATGAAAGGATTTAGTATAGAAAAACTGCTGAAACTTCTCAAGTGTCATTGTGTGTAAAAAATAGTGCAGAAATATTACTACTGTCGCTGCAGACAAGATGACTAACATTTATTTTGACTTTAATGAAAGATAGCAATTATCATGAAAGGAAAAGTTACTTAATCTGAAAGACATGAATTTACACAAAAAATCAGTTTGTTGAATTTAATACAAAGACGACCCAGTACGCAAATTTTAAGGGAACGTTTGTATACTGTATCGAAGTCATAGACAGATCCAGGGGGGGGGGGGGGGGCGGGGGAGGGGGCGAAGGGTCGTTCGCGCTCCCCCTCCCCCTCAGAAGCTCTACTTTTTTTGTTTTGTTTTTTCGTAGTATGTGAAGCTAATCACTGCAGTGAGTCTTTAAAACTGATAGACTTTTGTTTGATTGGGCGTGGGATAAAAAGGGGTGGCCGGTACTAGACCTCTCTAGTAAGCCAGAGTTTAACTTGTAAAACTACAGGGGGTCCGGTTGAGTGCTCTGAGAGGTACAGATGTGTGGGAGATGGGAAGGACGAGGATGGATTGGCAGAACTCTTGTCACCTCCGCTAAGAATGGACAATACGTGATTCTGGCCTCCTTCTTTTTTTAAATACCCACCAAAAGTCTATAGGCCTACAGGGGAACGTAACTACAAATCAGCTGCAGGGTTGAATGAAAAATGCACCTAATTTATTTCACCAAGAACAAGTGATAGGAGATCCATTAATTTACATAAAAAGATGAACACCATACTTATGAATTTAAAAATGTCAACCATATCAAATTAAAGGGCAGGAATCAATACAAAAATTACACTCATAAATGACTGGCCAGTTCCTACGATAACGGTAACTTCGGACAGTAACAAATCACTCACGGCACGAAGGAGACCAAGGGAGCGTGTTATAATTAGGAGCGCTTTCCACCTAAACTGATATTCAGGAAAAATATTAAAAGGGAAGAATTCTAACTCTCGCTCAGATACACATTTGCAAGCGATACTCAACAAGATGCTGCTGACGCCGGCGTTGCTGGAGCTGGAATGCGGAGGACGGAGGCGTTTCAGTGCTGTAAAAACGCGGCGTGATCAAAAGAAAAACATTTCTTAAGGTAGAAGCGTGTGGCCTGTCCTCAGCGTCTGTATTCACTGTCTGCACACTGTGTCCAACAGGCTTGGCTATGTCTCGCCAACTCAGACCATGTGTACCAGACACAATTGACACCAGAGCTCTTGATTACGTTATCAGCGCGTCGGTGCAACTCATTTAAATTGGCTGAGCCTATTCACAGTCAGGACAGCCGTACGGGTCGGCTTCCCAACACGAAGTACCATCTGGAGCGCTGCTCTACATACTCTCCGCTCACCATAAGACACGAGCCAATCGCACTTTATGCGCCAATCCTCCTCCACTGCGCTGACAGGGCGCTAAGCCAGCTTTTGAAACACCGTGCTGCCGCTCGGCACCGCCCAATGACGAGTATGCCCGCACAAGACACCTACACGGCTCCACTCAGTATGTATTCCCCTGCGCTTCCCGTTAAGGCTAGTTTACACGACGACACTACGTTTCACGAAACTGCGCTACTGGCCAGTACGCATGCGCGGCAGACGTTCGCGCAACTCGTTGGCGAAACTAAACACTTTCGGCACCTTTCAACTTTGGCGAAACTGAGTGCGCGTTTTTAGGTTAGATTACAACCAATCCAGAACAAAATACAAGATAAAGTGGAAACGGAAGAAATAAATCGGTTTTTGAACATATATGCGATGCGTAGGTGTTAGTGCGATTTTAACGGCGTGTTAGTGCTCCTCAAGCAGTTATTCGTGAAATTAAATGACAATTAGTGAATTGCAGACTAAAATACATCCAATTCGAAATACCTATACAAACGAAGTAGGGCAACTGTGGATTTCGGAACACGGTACAAGTACTGCAGAGAGGAATATCTACTTGACAAGAAATGTAATGAATTTGTAATTTCCGTTAACAATGCTTCGCGCACAACAGCAACTTTCTCTTTATTGTATTACTAACTCTATTTAAAATGAATGTTAACTGCTCTGGTGACATTCCAAGTTGATTAAAATAACTTTAGGGTCTTCAATCGCAATTTATTTCAGCAAGGTCGCTGAGCAACCGAGCTGACGTCTTTTTTTAATTCATTCACGAACCCAAATACATTTCTTATTCTTTTTATGTTTAGTCTTATGCAGCGACTTCACACAGCCAAGCAATAGATCCGCCACAACTCCTACAGCTACCATCACTTTCATTTTACGGCGACCACGGCACTCACAAAACAACGAAACTGATGTCAGTAATATTGGCGCCATGTCTACAGACATACATGAAAGCAGTTGCGTGCAATTCATTTCATGCAACGAGGTTCGCAACCTAGTGTCGTCGTGTAGACCAGCCTTAAGGGCCCGGCCACACGTTCAGGAGTGCGGGGAGGGAGGGTTACCAGCAGTTCCGTAAGATGTTCTATGATGGAGCTGCGGTCAGAAGGAGCCCTTTAAACTGGCCAGAGCAGGCGGCAGGTAGCAGCTGGCCCCACCACCATCTCCCCTCAAACGCCGGCAAGCCGGACACAGCCGTGGCCTTGTGGCAGGCGGCGCGAGCTCTCCCCTCCCTTCCGCGCCACCCTCTGATGTGCGAGAGGCACCCTCAGAAGCGCCTCTAGTGTCGTCTACCGGTACTAATCTGGGAAACCGCCTCACATCGGCAAGCATCTTACGGAACTACGAGGGCAGCGTAGGACAGAGGTTTAGGGGGGCTTCTTATCTGTATATGTTACTCTGTGGCGCTGGTCACTAACTCCTGTGTAACGGGAGGTGTTTGCGCGGCGTCGCCTTTACTTGGGGCGGGCCTCTGCAGGTACTGACACCGCGGGGAGCGGTGACCGCCAGCACAGACAAGTATATACAGATGGGAATCCTCCGTAAGGGCCCGGTCCCAAGCTCAGGGGTGCGGGCAGGGAGGGTTTCCAGCAGTTCCGTAATATCACAGACAAATATATATACAGACGGGAAACCTCCGTAAGGGCCCGGTCAGGGGTGCGGGGAGGGGAGGGAGGGCCAGAGCAGTTCCGTAAGATGTCCCATGATGGCGCTGAGGTCAGAAACAGACCTTTAAAACTGGCCAGAGCTGGCGGCAGGTAGCGGCTGTCCCCACCACCACCTCCCATTAAACGACAGCAAGTTGACACAGCAGTGGCCTCGTGGCAGGCGGCATGATCTCTCCCTTCAGCGTCCCCTCCACGTTACCCTCAGAATTAACTCTAGTGTGGTCTACCGGTATTGAGCCAGGGAACCGCCTGACACCTGCTAGCATCTTACGGAACTACCAGGGGAGCGTAGGACAGTGGTTTAGGGGGAGCTGCTTCTCTGTATATATTACTCTGTACCACCAGCCAGCGGCCTCGACCTTTGTACTGAATGGACGCCTTCTAGGAAGGCATACTCTCTCATTCGGACTGTGTGCTCTCTCTCTCAACCCACAGCGCCTCGTTTTAACAACCAGTGGAACTTACTGTCTTGGTCTCCCCGTAAAATTCACTGAAAAAGAAATATTAACTAGTAAATATGAAAATAAGATTGGCAGAGAGTTCTCGATGCCTTTCAAGCTGAAAATGACAATTCTTTCTCCTTGTCCCCAGCAGGCCGCCCAGGATCCGCCCCTGACCAAAGTCTCTGTAGCGCAATGTGATTCTGTCCTGGAATGAAACTTACAACTGCTGGATGTTCTGATAAATACTTTTTAGAAATGTAATCAGAACGATTAATAAGAAGGGTTTTCTATTCTGAAATTTATTAAGTATAAATAATCAACTTGAAATATTAATTACAAGGGCTTCTCTTACACAAGATGGATGCCTGATTACGTAGACTGGTGGCTGAAGTGACGATGAAAGTAGCTTGGTAATGAATTGATGTAACAAAGGCGACGACTGGTTCTGTGAGAAAAACAGCGTGCTGGGACAATAACCGCTGCTAAAGAACTGGTCTGAAACGATGTTCTCTTATCGAAGAATACGACGCTGCTATGCTGAACCGCCCCATCGATGTCAGCGCTGGCTAAATCACGAAAATCTTGTAATTCGCGCCCAAGAAACGTGTCTCTTCGCGAGGTAGGTACACTTCAGAATTGATTACTGATAGCGAAGTCCTCTGGACAACAAGGTGTTGCACCTTATCGAGTCAGTCGTGCCTCCGGAAGCTGTCCTGGGTGAAGTACAGGTTGTCGTTATCGCTACTGAAGAGGATATCTTTGGCTGGTATGTGGTCTCAGCACTGGGTAATATTGGTACTCCAATTGGTTACAGTGAAGCTCCAAATCACAGACAGTGGGAATAATTAACCTTTCCCTTACGTTCTTTTAATAATGAGAGAACTCAACTAATGATACAACAAGCATTCCTGTCGCGGCGGAATAGCCGTGCGCCTCGGAGGTTCGAGGCGTGGGTGTGTAAGTGTTGTTCTTAGAATAAGTTAGTTTCAGTAGTTTGTTAGGTTAGAGATCGATGACCACTGCCCTTAGGTCCCATAACTTAACACACATTTGATTTGAAACATTGCCTTCTAGTGGTTTCTCTAACAAATGTTTTGTTCGAATATTGGGGACTGTTGCAAGGTGGCCATAATTGTTATGTTGTGTTTGAAAGTTTTCACATACAAAGCATATTCAGGCGCAGTGTATGACAAATTCTGGTAGCAATTTCAGGTAAATACGGAACAGCAGATGGCCTGGTTAGAGGTAAGACCGAGCCTGAAGATGCTAATATCATAAGTTAGACCTGGCGATCACACAAATAAAGCGAGTTGATTAATTCCTTTTGAAAATGTTTTCAATTCAACTGAAATTAATTTTCAAGTAATGACACCACTTTTTGAGCACCGATCGGCTTTAAAACCATTTTATATGCAAAATACTGTTTTACTTGGAGGTTTCTGAAGAGCGTCACCATTAAAATTAGAATATATATATATATATATATATATATATATATATATATATATATATATATATATATAAAACTGATACGACTTTTCTTCATCCAATTATTATTATACGTTGTCAAGAGAAAACTTCAGCTCGTTGTTTGACGAAGAATCGTAGTTGGCGCGTAAGCAAATTGTACGAATATATTGTTTGCTTTCAGAAAAGATGTCAGTTGGGCTCAAATGGTTGCTCAAGTAATGGCACAATTTTATATGTACCTAAAGGATATCGTTTTACTACCAAAAAGAAGGTTTAATGGCTGTTTTGCAGCTCGTCACTATAACAGTTTAAATTTATATGAATCGTGCTAATTTCCAAGAAAGTAGATAGGTGGATTGAAAAAAAAATAATAAAAAAATAAATAAAAAAAATTTTAAAAAATGTCTAATGATTTTTTTGTGACTTCCAGGTAAGTACACAAGTTAGTTCTCCTATTCTACATCTCTGACCTTGGCTAGGACATATTCAACTTCTGTTGCGCTGCGATAGGAGCGTTTCTCGTTCTGATATAATGTATTTTATTTTTTATTTATTTTTTTATCTGTAGTTTCAAAACTTTGACTTTCATAAATTTAGTGTAACATGACTTGCTATAATATGCGCAGTGTATAATACGTAAAACACCTGATGACAGTAGGTGATTTTGATGCCTATTACCCAGAATTGTTTTATTCAAAATGACACCGACCGGGAAGCCTGCCAACTTATGTAACTGAGAGAGTCTGAAATCCCTAAACTCCCAGGTTAAATAAATTTAGAAATAAATAAGATTCTCATGTAGTATTACTCATTGCTTCTGAACTGTGCTGAGAGTACAGCTTTTGCGCACTAAAATGGAAATGACGAACAAAGGCTGGATGTAGGAGCACGGTGAGTTGGTGTGCCTCGGAAACGCTACATAAATTGTGGCGGCGAACAATGTAGACGAGTCGAGTCGTTCCGTTTGCGAGCAGGCAGCGCGCCTCGCAGAAGTTGTAATTAATGTGTGTTGTACCTCCTGTTAAATGAGCGGTAGCTAACTCGCTAATTTTGTGAATAAACTTCTTGAAACAGTGCAAGGGCGGGCCGGCCCGCTGCTCCGTCTCAGGGGTGGCTTCCTTTCCTTTCCTTTCGTTTCCCTTCCTTTTACTCCCCTTTCCCCCAGGCGCGCCTCGGCCAGAAGGAGACGTGCCTAACTTGGCTGGCAGTACTTTCTGTTTCAGACGCGGATTAATGCGCCGCTGAAGCCGCACAATGGCCGCGTGAGCACTCAGGAGGAGCTCTCCAAACATAAAGAGGAAAAGAAAACGCCCAGAAACTGCGGCGATGGAATGCGAGCTCGATTCGGCGCGTCCTCTTCTTCCGCATATTCAAACATCCGGGCGTACCAGAGGTGGTCGGCAGCACGCGGTAGAGCGTACTGGAATTTCATGGAGTTCCTTCCTCTATTTACTTTGGAACAGCTACCGTTACCTGGGAAAGCTGACTTGTGGCAGGAAGAACGGGATATTTTAGTGTGCGGCATTTTTTTGCCGTTACACCCCAGGTGGGTCGTTTTCGGCCTGCCTACTACTGCAAGGGAAACAAAAGTCCAATGGTCGTGTGGGCTCGTTGTCTGGGAATTCCCGATGGAGGCGATAAGTTGCCTACGTGGAATAATTTTACGCACAGTGTCGCCTTTTTGTTTTTGTTTTCTGTTTTTATTTTTATTTTTTTTATTTTTTATTTTTTTTTTCAAATCGTATTGTAGTTGCATGGTAAATGCATTTCTTTTGAGTAGCAAGATCTGATGGGTGTTTGTGTCCTGTGTGGGGTCGTGGTTGTGATGAAAATCAAATGTTCAAATGTCTGTAGAGCTTATGGGACTTAACTACGGCCGCGGTAGAGCAGGCGAGCGGTCTACAGCGTCTCGCTGCTGAGCGCGCGGTTGCTCACCGTACAGGTTCGAGTCCTCCCTGGAGCATGGGAGGTTAGTTTACCTAGGTTTAAGTAGTTTGTAAGCTACGGACTGATGACCACGCAGTTTGGTCCGATAGATTTACAGATATAAAACAGATAACTGGAAAATCAAAATGTGTAGCTTCAAATAAAACTGTTTATAATTCGGGCAGTACTCTCCTCAGTGTCAAGGAAAAGAATCCAGAGAGATGAACTGTTTACCAAAAACAAAAAAATTGTTCAAATGTTTGTATAGCGTATGGGACTTAACTACGGGGTCATCAGTCCCTAAACTTACAAACTACTTATGAACTAAGGACGGCACAAATATCCATGCCCGAGGGGGGGATTCGAACCCCCGACCGTAGTGACCGTGCAGACCGTGACTGGTGCGCTGCAGTCCCCTCGGGGTTGTGATGAAATAACGTTTAAATTCAGTGTAAAATCATAGCCCACTTAAAGTAAACAAGCACAAGAAAAAATGATGGAAAATTTAAAATGATTTATTTTTTGTATTCTTTCATGAATGTGTGTGTGTGTGTGTGTGTGTGTGTGTGTGTGTGTAGGCAGAGGTGTGTGTGCAAAGCATTGATCTTTGCTCGATAATTATTGTGGGTCTTGGCAATATGCAATTTTCGATTTTTGTGCTTTTCGTTTGTACTGAGGGAGAACAAGAGAACGTTTTTGTGTTACGCCATCTATTGGTTGGAAAAGATGATTAAGTTGGTCGTTATGCATTACTTATGTACAGTTGAGCGGCGAAAATTATACTAGAATTTTTAAATGACAAGGAAAGTACTTGGGCTCGAACAATCACATATACACCAAAATCGTATGAGAGATAATGTAAAGATCCCTTATTGCACTAGTGATACTCCCGCATCTGCAAAACGCTGCAGTCGTCCGTTAGAGGCTTCTGTGTGTGCTTTGCCACATTGCACTTTGACCTGTCGGTTCGCCAGTAGGGACGGTGCATGTGCCTCCGAAGTCGTGTTTTGTGACGTTATTTGTGTGGTGAAGCGTTATATGGGGCGGCGATTGGCAATCAGTCCTGCTAATGTATTGCGATTGGTTGAGATGAAGTTACGAAGAACCCTTCTCCGTGAAGATGGTATTAGTGTAGAAGATGAATCATTCGCATGTTTTCTCGTATCTGTTATGGTACAGAAAAATGAGCAAAAGTTAGATGCTGTTGTAACACTAACACAAAATGATGACAATAGGGATGATGATGACGAACAACTCATTGCAAGCGGTAGTGCTACGGTAAGTGCGGGAGGAGGCGATGGAAGCAGTGGCAGTGAATACCAACAGACTTCCGAGAAGAAGGTTAAATTTGCAACTATCATCACGGCTTTTGATGACAATACGTTAGAGAACATGTACGATGATTATTATACAAATTATAGTTAAGATATCTGCATTACGTATGACGTCTACAATTACATCTACAGTGCTATCTAGAGCATGATTGCAAAGTTTTGCAATAAATCGACACCCACCAGCACACTGAGGTTAACGTAGAGATCCTGTAAGCAAACGTTCATACAGATATGTTTGTTCGAGCCCAAGTACTTTCCTTGTGAGTGAATTCACGATCATTTGTGCCCATTCCATAAACGAACAACAATATTTTCATATAATGAGTGAACAAATTTTCTGTACCGTTGCTGGATGAGTAAAACGCAAAATTTTTATAATAACGATTACAATTTTGGCCGTGTGAATACTAACTCTTTTGCTAAACATTTGAGTCTAAATTTATTTATTTATTTTTTTAAACTTTCTAATTTTCGTATACTAACAAATAGAAAAACATCTCTTTCATTGAGTAAGTATAAAAAAGAACACTTTAACATTGTTTTTGAATGCCGTTCAGTTAGTCACAGAGCTTACAGTCCCCATCCAGTGTGTGGTTCACCATCAAAGGTGTCACGAGCCTTCTCTACATCAGACGTGGCGTAAAGATTTGCTCTCCGCCTTGTACAGTAGGTTCAGTTGCCTCACTGGAATGATTTTTCTTTCGATTACGAACAGTGTCACGTTATTCGCTTCGTGTGAATGTTGTGTGAGAATAATGGCTGTTGAGTTGAAGGGACTAATGCGTGTTTACGGATTTGTGCCACGAAAGTGTTGCTGAATGACAAGAGAAGGGTAACGGTGGATCCATCAGACTCTGTAGAGAAATTTGGGGTGAATTTTGGTCAATGGTGTAAAGAAAAATTTGATGAACTACTCCTCTCCCCCTTCCTTCCAACCATTGTAAATGATGACGATGAAAATGACGCCGAGTTAGGAAATTTCAATCAATGACCACCGTGGTAGGTCATCCAGTTCCTTACTTGTAAGATTTATCACAGTATGTCTACAACTGTCATTCCCTTATAACGTTGCCCTTGCTTCGTATGATGTCATAATTGTTAAAGTAGATTCCGCGATTATATTATTTGGATAAGGAATTGATGGTACAGAATTTTTTGAATTTTGAAATAAGTTAGTTAAAGTACATCACAAAATGAACATTAGAGCAAATAAACCGCGGGTTGCACATTAAAGTCGGGCACCATACAAGCAACAGCACGTTATAGGACTTACGGAAAGCATATAGCTGGATCCTGCACTTCGTACTGTAGAAGCTGGAAATAATATCTTTTTTTTTTTTTTTTTTTTTTTTTTTTTTTTTTTTTTTTTTTTTTTTTTTTAAATATGTGAACGTTGGAGATACTTTCCGTAGTAGATCAATGTTCAGACTGTTCACTTCGCTTTTCATTGTTGTGTGACCGTGGGTGAAACATGAAGTTACTGGTAATGATAGAATAATAATGAAAAATAAAAATAATGATCCGACTTCGTGAAATTACAAAAGAAATGACTGCAGGTTCTAAATTCAAGCATAGTATAAGGATGATTGATTGATTGAAATTTTGCAGACAATGCGAAGCGATTGTAATGGCGTCTGAACATTAAACTATTACGGACGTCGAGGAGCTGAAAACAGTAGAAAATAAATATTTGACGTGGAGGTTCCGTCTTCTCGCTTGTTTTTAAGTAAAAAAATGACGAACGAAATTAAATTAGTTGCATTGCGAGTCAGAGGGAACAGGAGGCGATAAGCATCTCTGATCAAAGATAAACAAAAAAACAAAACAAAAATTTAAGTGTATCGTTACACCCTGATGTCAGGGGTTGATGACAAAGACGTTGAAATTTAGACAGCTGTCTAATAGAAGCACTCCTATGCAGCCAATTTTCACCTGAACCAACTGAAAACACTTTCAGTTCTATTGCTTTTCTTCCTGATGCTGGTAACGTGTCTGCCAAGATAGGAGGAATTTTAAAGAAACACAAAATCAGGTTTATTTTTCGTAGACAGCAGGCAGCTGTCTGAATTTCAACGTCTTTCTCATCAACCCGTGACATCAGGAAATAATACTTGTAGACAGTCTGTGATAAATCTTACAAGTAAGGAACTGGATGATTTTAGAATTTCAGTGTTGGAAAAGGGATTAAACTTCGCACCCACTCCTAGAAGTGTTCCCACTATGGAATTCATTTCCTCCATTGACCAAGCAGTCTCCCGTCTTCCGGTGGAACGGTCGGAAGGGATCAGATAAGATATTTCGCACGTTTTGCGTCGGTCCCGGCCCCCACAGAGTAACCTCCTCGACTGAACGTGCAGCAATTCGGTCTCTCGGAAAGTATCCTGAATTATTAATTTTACCAGCTGACAAAGGCAACGTCACCGTTTCAATATCTAAGGACGATTATGTAAGATGGAAGATTTACTATGGACCCATCGCATCAAGTATTGCAGAAAGATCCTGCGGATCGCAAAAACGGACGACGAATTCACATCTGATGAAGAGCTCTATACCTGAAGACATTATCAGAAAACTTCGTTTTGATGCAGCTGTTCCTCCTAGATTATAGGGACTGCGAAAGGTCCACAAAGATGGGATTCCAGTACGTCCGACTGTTAGTAATTTGAGTGCGCCAACGTACAATTTGGCAAAATTTTGGCGTCGGTCCTAAGCCCTCATGAGGGTAAATGTAAACACCATATATCTAATTCCATGGATTTTATTCAGCGCTTGCAGTCTGTTCGTCTTGGTCCCTTTGATTTACTTTTGAGTTTCGATGTGGTGTCTCTTTTTACTTGCGTAAAATTATTATGGAAATGACGAAGCTTTGCTGCCATGTATTGACGTCCAACTATTTTTCATTCAATGACAAATATTTTGAGCAGACAGACGGCGTGGCTATGGGGAGTCCTTTGTCCCCCATAGTCGCCAACGTTTTATGGAGGACTTTGAGGAAACGGCACTGAAAACATCTGTTTTGAAGCCGATTTCTTTTATTAGATATGTTGAAGATGTGTTTCCTGTTCGGCCTCATGGAATAGATTCTGCGCATCATTTTTCGTCGGCTAAGACTAGAGCACTTCTTGACTGTTAAAAATAATTTAGGTCCAAGGAAACCTGGCATTTATAAAATAATATGTGAGTGCGGCAAAACATACATTGGTCAGACTATTCGTACCGTCAGTGACAGATGTGTTGAGCATCATCGCTGTATGCAGCCTGAAAAATCCGCGGTGGATGAACACTGTCTCTCAGAAGGATACGGGATGTTATACGACGAGACACAAGTTGTTGCAAATACCTCATGTTACTGGGATTGTGATTTGAAAGACTCTATTAAAATCAGAATAACAGACAACACAATTAACCGTGACAGTGGTTATTTGCTGAGTAAATAATGGAATCTTGTGTTGTCAGACCTGAAGACACATCGGCATTTGCATCTAATCGCAAAGAATGACAATCCTTATCGATCTATCGTTTTTGACATTATCCACTATTGGAGGCGCTGCAACTTGTCTTATGCCAGGGGTCAGCAGCTACAAGTAAATGCGTGCACTCTGTACTTAGCGCATGCGGCGTTGTTCTTTCGTGGTGTATATAGCGTCTGCCGTTCCACAGTTTCACTCAGTCACGGCGAGAGCGGCTTAGCTTCCTCACTTGATGATGGCGGCCAGGTGGAACGCAGAAATATTGTGTACAGATGTCAGTGTGATCAGGCTGGAAACCCGACAAGAATTTGATCACTCAATACCACGGGATAGTCTACATAGCCACAATAGTGTTTATCATTTTCCTACATACAACACCACGTTCAAAGCCGATCAAATCGGAAATGTCCCTAGGTGAATTTAATGCTTAATGAAGATTTCAACAAATTTAAGTGTTGTGGAGTTTTTCTGTAGATCTTAAGAGTAGTCTTGTACAGAAGTTTTATTGTTGTTGGGTTTTAGGGGACTAAACAGCTAGGTCATCAGTCCCTTGTACAGAAGTAAAATAATCCCAACAAGAAACGAATAGGCCATTAAAATTGCTACACCAAGAAGAAATGCAGATGATAAACGGGTATTCATTGGACAAATATATTATACTAGAACTGACATGATTATATTTTCATGCAATTTGAGTGCACAGATTCTGAGAAATCGGTACCCAGAACAACCACCTCTGGCCGTAATAACGGCCTTGATACGCCTGAGCATCGAGTCAAACAGAGCTTGGATGGCGTGTACAGATGCCCATGCAGCTTCAGCACGATACTACAGTTCATCAAGAGTAGTGACTGGCGTATTATGACGAGCCGGTTGCTAGGCTACCATTGAACAGACGTTTTCAGTTGGTGAGAGATCTGGAGAATGTGCTGGCCAGGTCAGCAGTCGAACATTTTCCGTATCCAGAAAGGCCCGTACAGGATCTACAACATGCGGTCGTGCATTATCCTGCTGAAATGCAGGGTTTCGCAGGGATCGAATGTAGGGTAGAGCCACGGGTCTTAACAAATCTGAAACGTAACGGCCATTGTTCAAAGTGTCGTCGATGCGAAAAAGAGGGGACCGCGACGTGTAAACAATGGCACCCCGTACCATCACGTCGGGTGATACGCCAGTATGGCGATGACAAATACACGCTTCCTATGTGCGTTTACCGCAATCTCGCCAAACACGACGCTGTAAACAGAACCTGGATTCATGCGAAACCGCTTTGCCATTCATGCACCCAGGTTCGTCGTAGCGTACACCATCGCAGGCGCTCCTGTCTGTGATGCAGCGTCAAGGGTAACCGCAGCCATGGTATCCGAGTCGATAGTCCATGCTGCTGCAAACGTCGTCGAACTGTTCGTGCAGTTGGTTGCTGTCTTGCAAACTTCCCCATCTGATGACTCAGGGATCGAGACGTGGCAGCACGATCCGTTACAGCCATGCGGATAATGTGCCTGTCATCGCGAATGTTAGTGATACGTTGGGATCCAGCACGGCGTTCCGTATTGCCCTCCTGAACCCATCGATTCCATATTCTACCAACAGTCATTGGTTCGCTACCAACGCGATCAGCAATGTTGCGATACGATAAACCGCAATCGTGATGGCTAAAATCCGACCTTTATCAAAGTCGGAAACGTGATGGTACGCATTTCTCCTCTTTACACGAGGCATCACAACAACGTTTCACCAGGCAACGCCGTTCAACTGCTGTTTGTGTATGAGAAATCGGTTGGAAACTTTCCTCGTGTCAGCACGTTGTAGGTGTCGCCACCGGCGCCAACTTTGTGTGAATGCTCTGAAAAGCTAGTCATTTGCATATCACAGAATCTTCTTCCAATCGGTTAAATTTCGCATCTGTATCACGTCATCTTTGTGGTGTAGCAATTTTAGTGGTCAGAAGTGTATATATATGAAAGAACTGGCACCGCGCCAAACTGTATAGAAAAATGTACTTATACGCGATGACGGCATAAGGTTCGTCTGCTTCACCGCAGTTGCGGTAATAACGTTCGACCTCGTACGGGAATCCGAAATGGCGAATACAAGCGGGACAATGGGGGCGCTACGGCCCTAGTGAGCGACTTGTGGGAATTTGAGACGGATGGCGGGACGAATGCGGGTAGCCAAGTGGTTAAGGCGATCGTTGACCCGAAGTGGGAGAGCAGGGTTCGAAGCCACCCCTTCCCTATCACATCTCCACTTGTCACCATTGAGTAGTTTCAATGCCATAGTGCAGCTAGAGTCATTCCTTTCGTTCTTCATCTTTATTATTTCCTATTCTTAATAAAAAATTGCGAAAGAAAGTAGTTTTTGAAATAGGTGCTGTAGAGATATAATAAGAATTTGATGGGTAATAGATTAATTAACGCGAAGGTTTTTATGGTAAATTTTGTCGATACAACGAACGTAAGTTTTCTGATACGACCTAGAGTCCATATTGATGCTTCTTGCTTTATGTTCAATGATTGTGCGACACCTGTCATTTTGTTTTTTAATGCAACAAAATACAGTTTACCCTATTTTAAGGGCCTGATTATGATGGAGTGGTCCATAGAAACTGGTTGCCAGTAAATAACAAAATGAAACTGTAGCTGACAGTGTTATTATTCATTGTATCCATTGCTGAAGCTCCCGCGCCCATGCATAAAATGGACAAAATGAACCATTGGGAAGGTGTCTCCGTTGGCGAAATTGGTATGCGTCGTCCTGGTGGTTTGTGAAGAACCGCCTTCCTTCTCAGGCACTCTCGAACGTGGCACAAATAGTGACGAACCCTTCGAAATAAACCTAACCAAAAACCCCTTGCGGATTTTGCCTAATGTTTTGTAAACCCATATGTCCAGTCTCAGGTCCATCATGGAATTTTTCTAGAACCTCTAGAACTCAATGGCAGTCACTTCTTTCCAAAGGGATCGAAATGTTTCTTACGTTATCCATACTTCACCTTTCACGTGGTCTGATCGATTCAAGGCACGGATAATTTCTTATAGCGTGGCGTGTTTCATCTTTTCATCGAAAATAGATCGACTGGAGCGTGTTTTCTTCCACTCTGGTACGCTAGAGTAATGTAATGCTCTTGAAGATGTACTGTCCACCTGGTAAATCGATGTGATGGGTCCTTAAGACAATCAGATAACTGAATGATGATCTGCAACAACTGTTAATGGCCTACCACATAGTGTCGATATCTGCAGATGGCCGAAACAACAGCCAGACACGAGAGTTTTTTAGTTAAGTAATTTCCCACACTTTCCTATGTGCCTGTAAGTTTGTACCAAAACAGCACTAAGTCCATATACACAAGTATTTGTATGAATATCTGTTGATGCCCTCTAGTCACACAGACCAACTACAAGAGCTCTTCGCGGGATATTGGAAGAGTATAGTCGAGGAAAAAATAAAAAATCGACTGTTTGCCAACGTACGGGACATAACTACTGGGGTTATCATTTCCTAGGCTTACGAACTACTTAAACTAAATGAAATTGCCTACCACATACTGTCGATATCTGCAGATGTCCGAAACAACAGGAAGACACGTGAGTTTTCTAGTTAAGTTTGAATATCTGTTGATGCTCTCTAGTCACACAGACCAACTACAAGAGCTCTTCGCGGGATATTGGAAGAGCATAGTTGAGGGAAGAAATAAAAAATTGAGGGTTTGCAAACGTACGGGACATAACTGCTGTGGTTATCATTTCCTAGGCTTACGAACTACTTACACTAAATGAAATTAACCTAAAGAAGATACACACAGGCCCGAGGGAGGACTCCAACCTTCGACGGGGAGTAACCGCGTGCTCCACTAAAAGGCCCCTTTGAGCGCGTGGCCATTTCACCACCAATGTTTCCCCAGTAAATGTAACAGCTCTTGGAGGTATATGGCTTTCATGCGAAAGTTTTTAGTGTTTAGGTAGTCTAATTTCCTTCTAATAGACACTCTCATGGATTTTTAAGACACCACGGTGGATGAAGAACGGAATGCCAAAGCTCCAGCAGATTGCACTGAGTGGGCGTCAAGCGCAGAGGGAGTGCAGGGCCGAATTCGTAACAACTAGGAGCGGGTATGGTGGCCGCCAACCTCGATGGGAACGCCCATAACCGTGGCAGACGAAGAACATCCAACTGGAAAGCAGTCTCTGGCCACACCTGAAGGAGGTTACAAACTACATAACCGAAATATGTGAATGGAAACATTTAAAAAATTAGCCGAAGATATATTTTATCCCGGAGCGTTTTACTCTATGTCAAATATCTCTGAATCCCGATCAGTATTCCCTCGTCTTTCTGGACAGAGAGAGAGAACAGCATTCCACTTCATCTGTCTTTTCCTATCTTCCGAACTGTTTAGACGTATCTGTGTCGGCTCCTGTTATCTTTGTTTGAAGTAAACCGCAATAAATGTTGCCAAAATTTAATATAATGAGCATTTTTCATTTCAGTCCGCTGAATTGATATCTGGATACGTAATTCAGCCAGGTTAAGGTGTGCAATAGGTCTGGACACCAGTAAGGCTGACGAACGTTCGTGCAGTGATTGTTGCCACATTTATTAACTTTCAAATAAAACCGTACCCATTCAGAACTAATAAACATTTTAGAATCTGAAATAGCGTTTTATCGTTGTCATGTTAAACAGCCTAAGTCCGACAATTTAACGCACAGATCACGTAACCAGTACAAATCCATTTTATAACGGTGATTTATCTTCACAAATATCCATTTTATTACAGCTATAACAATGGAATGAGCTGATGTGTTAAAGGAATAATAGTAAGTTAATCTCGTTTCTTTTTATAGTGTAACTGTCGACAATATCTACTTGAAACATCTTTCAAAATCTTTAAAACATCCCTACTAATTCCACCATTTATTTAGCAATTCAGTGAAATAGTTTTTTACGAAATTTTAACTATCTTTGACCCCAATCCAAACTTAGAAAACTTTTACGAAATTAAATCAGAAAAAAAGTGACAAAACTTGAACAATTCCAATCCTTATGTCAGTTACATTATAAAAAGTTGGCGACCGTCTTACAGGACGGAAATAAAAAGTAAATAGTGTTTTTAACTTTGAACTTCAACTTTAACTGAAATATTTTTATCTCATTCTATTGTAATGTAATGATCGCACTTTCTGTTTTTTCGTGTATCCTGCACTTTTCGAACGAGTATCTGAACCGGTAACTATTTATTGTAATCCGGAATCATAAAGGAGGCAGCATATTCAGAAAAAAAAAATTACCACAATAGGCTCCATAGCAGCAATAATTATGGTAACACCAGACGCTTTCCGTCTGCTTGTAGTTCTTCTATTAATCTGTTGCTAGCTACAATACCGGATTTAACTTCGTTTTTCATCATATCACCATTAATTTCTATTTATTTAGGCGACACAGACGTTCGCGAGTGATTGTTGCGTGTGCGTTAGTATTATTGGCCGCGTAGCGTTTTTCGCTTGACGTCGCGCCATCTTGTCAGAATTGCATTTACATAAATTAATGTACGGTTATTGCTTTCAAAATTTACGTAGTGTCAGGAAAGTCATTAATTAAATTTCAATTGCATACACTATTATAATGGTTAAAACTAGAAGACAGGCTAACGCAATGGAATATAACAATAGTAATAATACCGCATCAGAACAAAATTTAGACATGGATTCACAACAAATCGAGATTATTCCACACAAAATAAGTGAAGTAGGTAATATAAATGAATTCGAATCGATGGCTAGCCCAAGTGGGTCCGCAACTAGCCAACTGCCCGATTGGTTCAGCCGAATCGAGACACATTTTATCACAACACGCGAAATAAATCAGAAATTTGTAAATGTGTCGGATAATCTGAATGAAAGACTGGCTGCGATTGAAAATACGCACGATGACTTGATTTAAAAAATAATAATGAAAGACGACTTTGAAGATGGACTCTCCAAATTTGAAGCGAATTAGATCAATCTCAGCTAGCAAATCTGTGACGAAGTTTCAAAACAGTTGAGTCGTGAGTAGAAAAACTCTATGAAAAATTAAATGCACAATTTCATGCAGCAGAGTAGACAGTCGTCACTCAGGTAATCGAAACTGTTAGTGAATAGATAACAACAGTATCTACAGAAGTTAACCAAATCAAAGAAAAAGCAAACACATTGCCTACCACAGTAGACAAATTAACCAAATACTAAAATAAGTTACGTCTTGACCAACATGGGTTACAGAAAACTGTTACACAGTTATCGCGTCAAGTAAGTGATAGTATTGATCAAAGTCAAGTTACAGGAATTTATGCGCAGCAACAGATAAGACAACGACTACACAGAGAATTGATCATATGGTTTGGTCAGTAGCTACGAAAGGAGATGCCAAACTGGCAGAGTCGTGAATGTATAAATTTCAGAACTGCATAGTGCGCGTAACAGCAGGCCATGCCTGTTATAAATTCAGACAAAGAAACAATATCAAGCCACAAAGATCCACAGAATGCAACCCAACTAACTTAGCTGTGTTGCAGGTCCTATAATCAGCCGGTCCACTTGTATTTCTATAACGTCATACAACAAATATTAGAAGACAAGTTATTAGAGACGAGACAGCAACGTAAATTCAATTTCATTCCAGTAAGTGACAAATCGGATACTTTTTCACACTCATTCATTAGTTCGTGCTCTGAGTATGAACGCACTGTTAATCAAAATAAGCTTACGTTTCTGTTCGAGAGTCAATTAGGCATAAAGAGACGTAAAACACTCACGATTCCATGAGTAACGGTATACAAGGCAAATGTCCGAACCCACAAATTGATGGTTAGAATTGCACCAGGAATTGCATGAAGTTCAAATTGTTGCTGAGAGGTAACCACTAAGTGTATATAATACAGTGCAAATCACAGGTGTCAAATGCAA
Organism: Locusta migratoria; assembly: GCA_026315105.1. Classification (NCBI taxonomy): domain Eukaryota; kingdom Metazoa; phylum Arthropoda; class Insecta; order Orthoptera; family Acrididae; genus Locusta; species Locusta migratoria. Next base: position 808,890,380 of record CM048744.1, on the reverse strand, counting down.
CAAAATTATGGAATAGAACGAAGTACCTATATGAATCGTTAACTAAGCACGATCACACGTCAGATATTAAATAAATTCACAAATAGCGTCACATTTGAATTTAATACTACGATACTCCGCGTATCTAATGATTCGTTGAGGGTCGTCTCCGTACATCGAAGACTACAACAGTCGTCCGGATTATGACGCACGCTATCTCTGTGTGGAAGAGATTCTTCCCTCACAGGTGACATTGCTCAAGGGGTTTGATGTCTCCCCCAGGCTAGACACTATAAATATCTCCGTGTCTTGAGGTGTTCTCTCCACAATTTGGTCAACCATTGCTGTACGTGCAGTTTCAGAAGAGCGAGATGAGATTATTTTCAGTTCTTCTCTCGTCTTCTGCACTTCATGTACATGTTTCTCCTGCTGAGTGAACATACGAGTTTTACCTCTTTTACTACGTCAATCTCGGATTGTCTGTCCTCAATTTCCTCGACTTTTTTCGTACTCTCTACTACTTTTTCCTGCGTCTTTGTAGCTACGCAGCGTTTTGACTACTTTTTTAACACTGGCTATTTCGGAACGAGACTTGACCGCTACTATATGCGCTTTACGACCGTGGCTAACTTCTTGGCTCCATTATCCTCGGATCTAGCCAAGCGCGCATCTTTCTTCACCTCGGAAGCTGCTTGTTTGGCCTCAGAAGCTGTCTTCTGAACTGTTTCCATTTTCTTATAGATTCCTATGACCTCTTCTTTTACTTTTTTCTATTAATTTATTTCCAGTGAGCTGACGATGTCTCGCCTCTTCTTCCCTGCGCTCTACAAACCGCATTCTCTCGTTTTCCTTATTATGTAAGAACTTCATTAAATACGTTAACTGTATATCCCTGGAGGAGACGCTCTAGACACTTCTACTTCCTTGCTCTTTGTTTTAGAATACACCCCGTCATCACTGGCGTATTTCCTTCCACTTTTGCGAGCGGGTGGAACTTCTACTTCGCTTTCACTAGAATTACTCACATAATCTCTGCGAGAAGACATTTCTTTCCTTGCTCTACTTGATCGTTTATGATGTGACACAAACCGCTTTGACCTTGTAGATTCTACAGAGTGATGCGGTGGTTGTCTTATTCAGCGAATGAACTCTATTTAAATCTTTCGGTTACCCCTTGTAAACATGAACTGATTGCAGGCACAAAATCAAATCAAAACGCAAATATCCACTCGGCATACCACGTAATGACCAGAGTATAATTAAATCTGATAAAAACATACGTATATTTTCACTGTTCTAACACAACACCATTAAAACACGTACACTTGACAGCAACAAAAGTGGATCACTCCTGAATTCCAAAGTGGAGGCCTCACCTGACGCTATGCAACCAACATGGCGTAGCTGTGTCACAGGTCGTCATATCATTCCAAGGTACAGTTATTACCTGCGCACATTAGGTACTAAGTAAGTCTCCTATTTCTCCTTATGGCATTCCGGCAAGATGAAAACCAATAATTTCGTACAACAAATATTAGAATACATGTCATTAGAGATGAGACAGTAACACTTGTAAATGAAATGTCGTTGCAATAAGTGAAAAGTCAGATACGTTATCACACTTGTTTAATGACATGATATGTTTTTGTTCGCTATGTGAATCTGAACGCTCTGTTAAACAAACAGTTGTGTGCCTGATCGAGATGCCTTTAAAGGTCACGCACTTCTTCGTGGCCTCTCTCTGATCGGCAGAAGTTAGCTGAGTTCGTGTGTCTACGGAATGTTTATTCTCTCTACCAACCTTACCTCGTAACAGCATTGTACACAGTAGACCCTGTCAATATATTGTTGATTTGTACATGGTTTCGATTATTGTCTTCCACTTTGTTATTTGCTAAAATAATTCCACATACCCTAACGACTTCTTTTAGAGAAAAGTGGTATGAAGAATGTTAATTCTGATTGTTATTCAGTTACAACAATAAAATGAGGCAGAAAGCGTTGCTACACCCTCTTAATAAGCCCCTTTAAAATATTAATATTTCGTAGATGTACCATCCAGTTTTCTATTACTCAAACATTAAAGTGATACTTCATTGCCGGCCGCGGTGGCAAAGCGGTCTGCGGAGTGACAGCCACGGTCTGCACGGCCACTGCGGTCGGGTGTTAGAATCCGCCCCCTCGGGCATGGATGTTTGTGCCGTCTTTAGTATAAGCTAGTTCATAAGTAGTTTGTAGGTTTAGGGACTGATGACGCCGTAGTTAAGTCCCATAAGCTATACAAACATTTGATTTTTGATACTCCATTTCGTATTTCATTTCTGACGCCATAACCACTTGCATGTTTCTTTATTATTATTATTATTATTATTATTATTATTAAAAACCCGTAATCTATATGCCATAAACTGGCGGCGCTGGGAGAAAGAGGCGGGATCTGTTCTAACAGCCAATGCGCTACAAGCTGAATGCAAGTTTCAACTCCTAACATTCTCCGCTCAAAGGAAACGTTTAAGTGAGTGATCTCTAGGCATAAATAGACGTAAAACACTGACGTTTTCATTAATATCGGTTTCCAGGACCGATATCTGAACCCAAAAATAAATGATAATCTTAGCATTGCACCAGGATTTTCATGAAGCTCATATTGTTGCTGAGAGGTAACCGCTGAATATATGTAACATAGTGCAATTCACAGATATACATCATAAAGTTGTGGAATAAAATGCAGTATATTGATGATTTGTTAACTAAGCACACTCACATGGCAGATATTAAATATAAAAACAGCGTTATACTAGTACCTGAAACGACGATACAATTAATTTTTTTTCCGGCAGGGACTCGAACCCGGAACCACTTACAATTGTATGATAGGAAAGAATACTGCTGATATATGTATTGTTTCTTCCGGCGACTTCAACCGCGCACAAACCGTCACTCTTGACCTTACACGGTGGGGCGTCAACTATCACATTTTCGTTCACTACTAGTTAGGATCACACCTTTCGTAGATTCGTGGAGGGGTTTGGTATTTTGCGAAAACTTTGTTTAACTTAGTAGCGCATGGACATGTGCAATGTTGATTTGAAGCAAGGCAGAGTCCTGCGTTCTTTACTTAGCGTTACTGGAGGTGAAGATGGTATTTTTGTGGCCGTTAAGAACTGTTACCCCCAGCGGGAATCGGACCCATGCCTTAACCATTACAAGTTAACCTCATCCCGGCCTCCAGCGAATTACAGGTGTGATAACATAATGTTTTCTCATAATGGAGAACTCATTAGACGGTACGACCAGTCAAAGAGCTCAAAGGTGGGTGTCTAGGTCAGACATTCTTGGCCGCAGGGGATGATCACGTAGTCTGAGGCGCCTTATCGCGGATTTTTCATGATATTATACTACGTTTTAGTATGCTACATTACGATTTGGTATGGCATTTTGCTGTAAGCTTATTTAACTCTGAGCTCATTTTAATCGAGATTGTTGGGTAGCTGTTGCCACGATAATTTGAATATTACGCATTTTTAAAGTTATGAGGGGCGTCGATTATTCATTAGAAAAAGGATTCTGAAATTGGGAAAGTAACTTCGTTTTGACATCTATTATTCACCACTTTCCGGAACACAGACTTCGATGAAGGAAGTTTCTGTGATTTACTAGTTCGGTCAATGATAAGATATCCGATAACTGGCAAGTGTGTCGATCAATTATTCTTCACGGTGTCGTTGCCTTCAATGGTCATATTGAGGTTAAGAAACTGCAATGTGTATTCTGATACAATTTCGCATCGAAAATGCGATTACATGCGAAGCATAATATCCAACTGGGAAGGATGGGGGGAAGCTTCAGTGCCTGCCATTTCAAAGGTTGGATACTGGGATTTGTCGGAATAAATGTCAAGGTAAGGTTCAGTTGTCCATTATATCAAGGTGCTTTTCGAGAGTCAGCGACAGAGAAATAACGACAGTGATTTTTTTTAAAGCCTGCCAAAAACAGAATTGTGAAAAAAAGCACATATATACAGATAAATATGGCAAGGGAGGGGTAGTAGGAGGAAGGGCTGGATCTAGGAATGAACAGTAGTACAGAACTGGAAAATAAAAGAGTGAAATGCTTGCAAAGTACTCCTTACTTAGACATATATGACAGATTGTTTTAGGGCCGAGAGGAAAGAACGAATGTTTAACAGAACGAAGGATGGATTGTCGGAGACATAGAAGAACACTGCTTCATAGAGAGGACCGATGGACAGTGAAAGAAGCAGACATTGAAAGATATAGTACTGTTTTAATGGAAACCACTATTTTTTACAGAATTTGGGGGGAATAGTCCGAAAGGGCAATAATAAATGCAAGATAAATGGTTTGTATATTTTGTGAAGGACGGAGGGTGTATTAATGGACGGAGGGGAGGAGAGAGACGTATCTGAAATAACAAAAATTACTTTAACAGCGTCGATCTAAACTGATTACTCTGTATGCATGGAGGCTGGGCGGGAATCGAACCCAGACTTCCATACTCACTTCAATTCTGTTCCTTTCATTCAATGTCTTTCACATATTTACACGGAAAACTGTCTCTAGGTATACAAATTTATAATAAAATTGGATAATAATGGAAATGTATAAATAATAATAATAATAATAATAATGGAAATGTATAAAGGTAGCTCAAAGGGAAAAAAAATCTATTTTATTTCAGTTGCCAAGAGATCTTCCATAGTCTCTTACTTTCTAAATATGACAATAGAGATGAGATTAAAACAGAAAGAAACATTTCAAGGACTAATTCAGCTTATTGGTCTGTTTCCTCAAAACGCTTTGATCAAATCTATTGGTTTCTGTTGAAGCATACCTTCTAATTTATGGTTTCGTTTCTGTCTACCAGTCCTCTCTATGAGACCTCCTTGCCTATAATCCATTCTTCGTTCTGTGAAGTACAGAGCACTGGTGTTTCGATTGATCTCCTCTGCTTTCATTCCAACTGTTACAAAAGGTGCACATTTCGCCGCTTTAGAACCTGTTTCCTAATACGTAAACGACGCTCCTCGCAACATTTAAGATGTGTAATATTCCATTTATTATGGTAAGAGCTATGCTAGAAACTTGAGTGCAGCGCAGAGTAGCTGCGCGGTCTAAGGCTTCATGTCGTGGATCGGGCTGCTGCTCGCGTTGGTGGTTCGAGTCCTCCCTCGGGCATGGGTGTATGCGTTGTCCTTAAGATTAGGATAGTTTAAGTAGTATGTAAGCTTAGGGGCTGATAACCTTAGTAGTTAAGTTCTCTTAGATTTTATACATATGATTTTCACTATTCATTATATTTTCAATAACAATAATAAATAAATAATACACGACTTTCATTTAGTTTTATCGTAAATTACTGACAAAAAGGAGCAAGAGGCAATTAAAAGGAAGCATAACAAAAATGTCAATTTACATTATGTTAATTACAGGATTTTGCCTTTTAAACTCACAGTACAGTTACATGCTGTCTGTGACTAAAATTTAATCAATCTTATGCTGAAATTTCCTCCCTCCCTCCCTCCATCCCTCTCTCTCTCTCTCTCAGATACACCCTCTCTCTCTCTCTCTCTCTCTCTCCCAGTACCTAGCAACAGATAGGTGGCCGGCACACAGTAAAAGGTGGCAAGTTAGCGGGAGAAGTTTCTGGAAGTGTGTCAGCGAGCGAGTTTTATGGTAGCGACAGAGAGTCAGTCGTGGTCAGAGTCTGAGAGCAGTCACAGTTACTGAAGCAGGCAGCTACTACTGTTGTGTGGATATACTGGTTTGTGTGGCTATTGTACAAGTGTATCACAAAATGATATGGAATTTAAGGCTAATTCAACCTTCAGCAAATATAGTCTCGAAAGGAAATATTTGGTCATTCATGCAATGTGGCTTTTCTTATGTGAGTTGGTAATGCAATATTACCTTAGCCTCGAAGAGTACTTAAAAAGTACTGTTCGATGCCTACTAAAGAATCTATAAGGTAAGGTAGGTTAAATAAAATGTTCAAATGGTAATAACTTTTGGTGTGTTCAGATATATAAAAGATTTGTAAGATTATTTGTTTAGAAAAAGCATTTGTGCTACTTGACTTTAAAGTAGTATCATACTGGTATTTGTAATGTTAAATGTGCATCCACGTACCAAAAGTTCCTTATTTTCAGATATTTTAATAATTAATTTAGTTTCATACTTTCATATTTTGAAATTCTTAATACCATTTGATTAATGTTGCATCAGGCTCTTATTACCTGTCAGGAATATGTATTCCATCAATTGATATCTGTCAAAACATTGAAATGGCTCTATCTTTTTATTAACTCTTTTGTACCTAGGAGTTACGCTAAGATACAATTTTTTTTACTTTTGATTGTTTTATAGTTAGGAATACTTATATGCACTCAGGCGCTTTTTTAATATCAATTACTGTTTGCTCTCGTGTGTAGAAACGCCAGGCAACGAGTAGTAGCTAAATCCTTCAAAGTCTCAATATTAAGCTACTTGTTACAGTTTTTTTTCCTTTTGTGGAGTATTTCTCCAGTGTGTACTTTACCAGCAGAAAATTTCGTTTCGCTGTTGCTTAAATTTAGAGCATTTGCGGTAGGTTGTTTTGTACTCAAGAGCTCCTTAATTTAAAAGTTGTTATCTTGTTCCGAAAAACAAAGAGTTCGTCAGAGAGGGAGGAGCTTGTTTATTTTTCCGTGAACTGCGGCGCGGTTCTTGACACAGACTCAAGAACATGAGTTTCTTTTACTCGTAACCACCACATTGCAGCTTCCATCTCATTACGAAAATAAAATGTGAGATTTTCTCTTTTTTGTGGCAGGAGTGCTTTAAAACACTCATCTCGGCGAATAGTCACAGATGTAGTACGACAGTCCTCTAACCACCAACTGCTGTGAATTTGTTTTTTATATTTTTACTAAACTTTGTGAACTTGACGATTCAGATTCTGCACAACAGAATAAGAGGAATGAAATATTTGAAACATGAATACGCCTACGTCTACGTGCGCACTTGGTTTCAATGTTACATCCATTTCTTAAATGAAGTGTATCAAACGAAGAGAGTACTTTAGGATAGGGATAGTTACTGTAACGCTGAATCTCTTCCTTATTGTTACGCTGTTGTAATTGTTTTGTAATTGCCTAATAAGTCACATTAAACATCCCTCTATGCATAGATTACGCGAAAAATCTCTTGTAATATTGTAAAAATTAATGAAATTTAAACCCTATGTAAATTGAATTCCCATTTTTGGTGGGAAGTAATTCTTCAACAATATATTTCATCCGATTTTATTCAGAAATTATAAAACAAATAAAAATTTCACACTCCTATTTTCGGGTCTACTTTTGAAAATATTTCGGACAGAAATTTATGAAATTATGAATATCATGAGTAATAAATAATATAAAATTAAATGTATAAATATTATATTATACTATTTTTATTTATATATAATTTTGTATTATTTTATTAAATATTAGTTTTAGTATTATTTTGGCTGAAATATTTGCAAAAATAATAAAACTACAAGAAAACATAAAGTTTGAAGTAAAACACGCCACTGTGATTTTATCTGATGTGAAGTCACATTTTATATTTGTTACGTGCTCTTCTAAACTGTACAAAATAAAATGTAGCTGTAAAACGTGTGGGTTTTAAATTGAAAGTGAGCGATCGAAAATAAAATCAGCGATAAAAGCATTTATCTTGCCCTGTCGTCAGTCGCTGGGGTCGCCATACAAACTAGAAGCAGTAGAGACGGCCCTGGTGTTGACTACAGAGCGCAGGAAAAGCATAGTGCTCGAGGCAGAGTACAAATAATTGGAGAATCATGGCAGATAGCGTTGGCTGTCTCACGGATCAGCCGTTACAAGTGGTGCCGTTACAGTCAAAAGAAAATTTAAGTATAAAGTTAAAATTAAAATTACATATAATTTAAATTTTGTTTCGCAATTAGAAAAACTCAATAAATAACGCTAACAGTCGTAAGAATAATATAACCTTCGTTGATATGCTTTCACAAAACTTCTGGTTTAGAGAAAGCCGGTCAGAAGTTTTAAACTAGACATGACTGTGCCATAAGAATAAATACAAGAAGCAACGGAAGAACGCCATCGTCCTGCAGACTAACTACCAAAAACTGTGTATTACATTACCTGTCGAAAGCGTGAAGGAGGAAATCACCATATGACCAAACGAACATCTGTTTTTAAGCAACAAAATTTTTCCATAAAGTCATATGAAAACACGGTTCAGTTTTTCTTAGTCAGCCTTGAATATAAACAAGGGGACAATTTTAACAGGAATGAAGAAGCCATTAAGTTAAATGATATATGGACTGTGGCTCTTTAGAATATGTAGTTGTGATTTTTTTCTTTGAGTAGTGGCAATAGATAGCATACGTTTCTGTTTGGCAAAGATGATCTCTGATGATCATGTGGAAACCTAACCACGCCCATTTTAGATAATATTGATGTCGCTCTCCAACGTCCGACTTGTCAATCGGCAAGACTCAGCACCACCAGAAGCACCTCTGAGGCTGTCCGACGCAGCTCTGGCCGAAATTCTTTATGGACAACGGCCGTACAACCTGAAAGAAGCATCGATACTGAAGGAATTCGGTTAGCTAACGAGACAATAAGTACAATAGATGAGTATTATTATTTGTGTAACAAAAATAGTTTGTGATGTTCGAAGTAGGGAAGACAAAGTACAGAATGGCGATGTGAAAATAAATAAAATAAAATAAAAATTCTGATCAAGAGAAATTTGTTGGCCCTGATTATTATATTTAGCTTTTGTCTGAAGTGTACCAACTTATCGGAGTGAAACATAATTGTAATGGGTTCAGACAGAAAGATATTAGATTTTGGAAATTCATGCTATAGGAGAATGCTGAAGATTGGAGGGGTGAATCGCGTAATTTATGAGTAAGTAGTGATCAGAATTTGGGAGAAAAGAAAATTCTCGGATATCTTGACTAAAAGAAGGTATCCATTCGTGAGACAAATTCTGTGACAGCAAAGATTCGCCACTTTAGCGTTGGAAGGAAATGTGATGCGTCAAACGTCAAAAGATCAGAGAGAGATGGAGAGACAAATATACTAAGAGGTTTCAAAGCCATGCAGATTATAAAAAAGAGGCTTGAGCAGGATAAGGTAGCTCGGAGTCTTGCGACTAAAGTCCACAACCCAATAACTCTTGTGCTAACTAAAGTAGCGCATAAATGTGTAACTAGGGTTTCACACATGCCCAAATCACTGTTGGTAAAGTTGTATTGTGCCTAAGGATCCATTTCAGTAAGAAGAAAGCAAAAACTGAAATGAACACAGGAAGCAAAGTGTGGACTTAGTCTACATCTTATCTGCCTTTTACGATCCGTTTATTGATATTATCTTCCTATTTCTACGACATGGAAACAGAGAAGGAAAATTGGAGAAACCGTTGGCTTACAGATACATATCACTGTTAACGATCTGCCGTAATCGAACATTATGAATAATCTTTAAGAAAACGGTCTGCTAATACATTACCTGCATGGGAAAATATCGCTTTATTACAAGACAGCCGGATATTAAATCTCCTTTTACTTTAAATTAATGAGTACTATTGACTAAGGATCTCAATTTGATTTCATATTTCTAGATTTCCAGATGATTTTTGTAACCATTCCTCACAGGCTACTTGAAATCAATTCTGATGCCTTTGGATTTGTATGAGTGAATCCGTGATTTTCCTGTGAGAAATTTCACGGTTCGTAATAACAGATAGAAGGTAATATACTAAAACAAAAGAGATCTCTGGTATTCCCGAAATAAGTGTTATAGTCCCTCTTCTTTTCGTAATTTATGTAAATGATCCATAACATGACCAACGGACGTAAGCTGTTCGGAGATGATGCTGTCATTTATCATTTATAAGATCAGTTGTTGTTGTTGTTATGGTCTTCAGTCCGGAGACTGGTTTGATGCAGCTCTCCACCCTACTCTATCCTGAGCAAGCCTTTTCATCTCCTCATAAGAACGGCAACCCACATCCACTTGAATCTGCTTACTATACGCGTCTCTTGGTCTCCCTCTGCGATTTTTACCCCACACACTTCCCTAAAATGCTAAATTTACGATTCCCCGATGTCTAAGAATGTTTCCTAACAAGCGATCCCTTCTTTTAGTCAGGGTATGCCAGAAATTCCTTTTCTCACCAATTCTGTTCAGTACCTCTTCATTAGTTATGCAATCCACCCACCTAATCTTCAGCATTCTTCTGTAACACCACATTTCAAAAGCCTCTATTCTCTTCCTGTCCGCACTGCTTATCGTCCATGTTTCACTCCCGTACAAGGCAACACTCCACACAAATGCCTTCAGAAAAGACTTCCTTACCCTTAAATTAATATTCGATGTTAGCAAATTTCTCTTTTTCGAAAATGCTTTTCTTCCCATTGCCATTCTGCATTTTATATCCTCTGTACTGCGACCATCGCATGTTATTTTACTACCCAAGTAACAAAACTCATCTACCACGTTCATTGTTTCGTTACCTAATCTAATTCCTTCAGCATCGCCAGATTTTCTAAGCCCGCATTCCATTATTTTTGTTTTGCTCTCTTTAACACGCTGTCCATTCCATTCAACTGCTCTTCCAGGTCCTTCGCTGTTTCTGACACAATTACAATGTCATCAGCAAAACGCAATGTTTTTATTTCTTCCCCTTGAACTTTAATCCCTATTCCAAATTTTTCCTTGCTTTCCTTCACCGCCTGCTCGATGTACAAATTGAATAACATCGGAGAAAGGCTACAACCCTGTCTTACTCGCTTTCCAACTGATGCATCCCTTTCATGCCCTTCGAGTCTAATAACTGCGGTCTGGCTTTTGTACAAATTGTAAATAACTCTCCTTTCCCTGTATTTCACCCCTGCTGACTTCAGAATTTGAAAGAGTGTATTGCAGTCAACATTGTCAAATGCTACCTCCAAACCTACAAAAGCTAAAAATGTAGGTTTGCCTTTCCTTAATCTATCTTCTAAGATAAGACGTAAAGTGAGTATTGCCTCCCAGGTTCCTATGTTCCTCCTGAATCCAAATTGATCTTCCCCGAGGTCAGCTTTTACCAGGCTTTCCATTCTCCTGTAGATAATTCGTGTTAAAATTTTGCAACCATGACTTATCAAACTGATGGTTCTGTAATTTTCACACCTGCCCGCGCCTGATTTCTTTGGAATGGGGATTATTACATTTTTCTTAAAGTCTGAGGGCATTTCGCCTGTCTCATACATCCTACACACCAGTTCAAATAGTCTTATCATGGCTCGCTCTCCCAGAGACTTCAGTAGCTCTGAGGGTATGTCATCTACTCCTGGGGCCTTGTTCCGACCTAGGTCTTTCAAGGCTCTGTCAAATTCATCTCTCAGTGTAGTATCTCCTATTTCATCTTGATCTACTTCCTCTTCCCTTCCTACAACATCGTCTCTAAGTTCATTTTCTTTGTAGAGCTGCTCTATGTACTCTTTCCACCTTTCAGCTTTCCCTTCTTTGTTGACAACTTGTTTCCCATCTGAGTTCTTGATATTTGTAGAGTTGCTTTTCTTGTCCCCGAATGTCTATTTTATTTTCCTGTAGCCGGTATCTACTTTTCCCCTTGCTATACATTCTTCTACAGATTTGCATTTGGCTTCTAGCCACTCCTGCTTAGCCATTTTGCACTTCCTGTCAATCTCATTTTTTGGTCGTCTGTACTCCATTTTGCCTGTTTCATTTACTGCATTTTTATATTTTCTCCTTTCATCAATTAACTGTAGTATTTCCTGTGATATCCATGGATTTTTTGTAGGTCTTGCCTTTCTACCTATTTTGTCCTCTGCTGCCTTCACTATTTCATCTCTCAATGCTACCCATTCCTCTTCTACTGTTTTATTTCCCCCTGTTTCTGCCAATTGTTGCCTAAATCTCCCTCTGAAATTCTCCAGAGCTTCACTTTCCTTCAATTTATCTAAGTCCCATCTCCTTATTTTCCTACCTTTCTGCAGTTTTTTCTGCTTCAGCCTACAGTTCATGACTAACAAGTTATGGTCAGAGTCTATATCTGCCCCTGGGTATGTCCTGCCGTTTATAACCTGGTTCCGGTACCTATGTCTTACCATTATAAAATCTATCTGTTACCTCCTCCTGGTCTCTTCCATGTATACAACCTTCTTTTGTGATTCTTAAACCACGTGTTTGTTACGATTAAATCATGTTCCGTGCAAAATTCTACCAGGCGACTTCCTCTTTCATTCCTCCTGCCCAGTCCATATTCACCTATTATTTTTCCTTCTCTTCCTTTTCCTACTACCGAATTCCAGTCTCCCATCACAATTAAGTTTTCCTCTCCCTTAACTGTCTGAATAATTTCCTTTAGCTCCTCATATATTTCTTCGATCTCCTCATCATCGGCAGAGCTAGTTGGCATATAAACCTGTACTACTGTTGTCGGTGTTGGCTTCGTATCTATCTTGGCAATGATAATGCGATCACTGTGCTGCTCATAGTAGTTTACCCGCATTCCTATTTTCTTATTTATTATCAGTCCTACTCCTGTGATACCCCCAACTGATTTTGTATTTATAATCCTGTACTCACCTGACCAGAAATGCTGTTCATCCTGCCACCGAACTTCACTAATCCCCACTATATCCAACTTCAGCCTATCCATTTCCCTTTTTAAATTTTCTAATTTTCCTACACGATTAAGGGATCTAACATTCCACGCTCCGATCCGTAGAATGCCAGTATTGTCTTTTCTGATGACAACATCCTCCTGAGTAGTCCCCGCCCGGAGATCCGAATGGGGGACTATTTTACCTCCGGAATATTTTACCCGAGAGGATGCCATCATCATATTTTCATACAGTAGAGCTGCATGTCTTCGGGAAAGGTAACGGCTGTAGTTTCCCCTTGCTTTACGCCGTTCGCAGTAGCTGTGTGGCAAAGCCACATTAGCTGATGTTACAAGGCCAGCTCAGTCAATCATCCAGACTGTTGCCCCTATAACTACTGAAAAGGCTGTTGCCCCTCTTCAGGAACCACACGTTTGTGTAGCCTCTCCACAGATACCCCTCCGCTGTGGTTGCACCTACGGTACGGCTATCTGCATCGTTGAGGGACGCAAGCCACCCCACCTCGGCAATGTCTGTGGTTCATGGGGGTGGATGAGATCAGTACCAAATGCAAAATCATCTAGACATGAAGTCAGTGTCGTGCGAATAGCCACAGTTCGCTCGAAATACGGAAACTACTGAAGTAATACACATGCCTACTAAAGATCAGTACCAAATGCAAAATCATCTAGACATGAAGTCAGAGTCGTGCGAATAGCCACAGTTCGCTCGAAATACGGAAACTACTGAAGTAATACACATGCCTACTAAAACACATCTGTCAAATTTGGTACACCATAAATGGTACGAATCTCAAGGCTTTTAGTTCTACTAAATAGCTAACGTAGTTAAAACTGTGGGGAAGGTGAACCAAAGACTGCACTTTGTTGCCCGAACAATTAAAACATGCAGCAAATCCAGCACAGAGATGGGCAACGCAACGCTTGTCTGCTGGAATACTGCTGAGTGGTAAGAAAGGATTGGCAGAGGACATCGAGAATGTACAAAGAAGGACAATTCGCTTTGTAATATTACGCAATAGGGGAGAGATAATCACGAAAGTTATACTCGTATATGCTTGCTAGAGTGGGAGTCACTAAGACGGACACGTATTTACTTGTGGCAAGACATTTACGAAAATTAAATCACCCTCTCTCTCCTCTGAATGCAAAAATATTTTGTTGACCACCATTTACATAGGGAGGGGTGATCATAATAATAAAATAAAAATAATCATAGCTCGGCCGAAAAGCTTTAGGGGTGCTTGTTTCACTGCGCGCTGTCTGAGAGTGGAACGGTAGAGCTGCACGCCTCAAGGCGCTCTTTGTATCTTACAAGGCGACAACGTGGGTATCGGATTTCAGAATTTCTTTATATTTATGGTACGTGAAGTACGGAACTTAAATAAATGTCGGCCAATGCCATTTGTCGCAACTCACGAAAGTTCTCGAGAAAATCTACTTTGAAGTTTTGCAAGTGCATGTGAGTACTTATAAATAAATCAATTGTAGCCTCTGTGGGCATGGCTCAGGTGGTAGCACTCTGCCCCTGCACAAAGTCGATGGTTCGAATCCTACCAAGACAGTTTTTTTTCTCATTGTGTTCGAATACTTACACAATTTTAGTATCTAATGGTAATTTTTAAGAAAAATGCACGTTTATTTTGTTTATTTGTAATTTTCTATATTTTATAGAATGTCGTTAGAAATGATGGTTTCAATCAAATAAACGTATTGGCTTCACTATCAGTTGACGACGGTAGTCTCTGTTCAATTTGTGAAGAAATACGATGCTACTAGCTACTAATGACTTTCCATCCATCGTTTTAGGCGACGACAAGGTGTTTAACTCGTCTACATACACATAAACAAAATCTGACACAGTACGTGGAATGTTTTATATAAGTGAATCGCAACAGGACTCGAAACACAGATTCATGGTTGTGACGCTAGAACGCTATCACCTGAGCAAACCGACAGATGCTGCAATTGATTTAATTGTTGGAACTTTACGAGGACTTGTATAACTTCAAAGTCGATTATCTCGATAATTTTTTAGAGTTGCGTCGAATGGCCGCGCTAGGGTAGCCGAGCGGTCTAAGGCGCCTCGCTGCGGAGCGCACGGTTGCTTGCCGTCGGAGGTTCGAGTCCTCCCTGGGGCATGGGCGTGAGTGTGCTGTCCTTAGGTTAGTTTACCTTAGTGTAAGTAGTTTGTAAGCTACGAACTGATGTCCGTGCAGTTTGGTCCGATAGATTTACAAACATTTAATTTTGCGTCGAATGGCTTTGGCTGATTGTTATTTGAGTTCTGAACTTCATGTACCATAAATAAAAAAAATTCTAAAATCCGATACCTATGTGGTCTCCTTGTTAGATAAACGAGTAGGGCAGTGTCTGTAGGCAACTCATGTATCTAGTAATGTGGGCCGGGAATATTCCCAGTGGGAAGAACTTATAAAATGGGAGTATTGCCGGAAATATTTCTTTGCCTGGGAAGATTGCAACAAACTGAGAATTTATGAAATTTTTTAGATTTTGAAAGTTTTTACACTTATTAACAATTAAAGAAACTTATAACTAGGTTAACTAAGCAAATGCATTTATTTTAACCCTAGATTCCATTCAAAACTTCATTTACTTTAAATCTCGCGGAGAAAATAATTTAAAATATTTACTAGGGCTACAATTTTTCGGCTAGTTGAAACCCCACATATCTCTGAATGAAACATAAACTTACATAATATTTCTCTGGATGCGTAATTCTCAACTGGTCGTCATCTGTAGTATTTTTTAATTTTTCAAAACGAACGACTAGAGGTGTTTCACTTTCAGAATTCACAGACTCCTCTATTCCTACGATGATTTATAAAAATTTATCGGTAATTATTTCAGTTTCAGAATCGTCAATTGTTTTACGTTGTTCTATGATAATAAAATCACTTGTATTTCCAGGTAAATCATAAATCTCGGCCTGTTTATTTGCATAATTTTCCCCCGAAATGCCATTTCATTGACTAATGTTTACAAATTTTGCAACAGTTTAAAATAAACTTTATAGCCAAAAATATCACTAACATCGACAGAAAATTTAACAAATTGAATAAACAAACTTCCCTGAGCATTTTAGTAACAGTAGCTACTCACTAAGTGGCATAGGCCTATCAATATTATAAATTCGGTTTTTCTAAAGGTTGATTAATTCGACGGGGGACTGATGACCTAGCTGTTTAGTCCCCTCAAAAACCAACAACAACATTAAATCGACGTTGGCAGTCCTAGGAAACATAAGAATCGTAAATTTTGCATTCTGCCTATTTTGCTGCACTTTTTTTCAGGTATGATATTTTTTCAACATATGAGTGTTCGTGTTTCTTTTAATAACACAATTAGCACATTGAACTATTAACTTGAGCGATTTCGTATTTAAAATTATTAATTCCCAAAAATTGTATTGAATTATAACTTTTTCTTAAAATATTTTTCCGATTTTCTGTTTGAGTTAACTATATACTTAATGCCTTAAACCTAGAAATTAACTTTTACTGAGTTATCTGTCTAATTAATCATAAATTCCTGGGAATTTAAGAAGTTTGGGAATATTGCCGCCAATATTTCCTGGGAATATTTACTCGATTTTAATTTTCCAGAAATTTCACAACAGTACTTGTATCACACCTCGCGTGTCCGCTACGTCGTGTTGAGTCACGCGAAGGCATCTAAACTTTGAGCCATAAAAGCTCGACTTGTACATCAGCGTCAAGTCGACACCTCAGCAGTAAGGTGAGACGTGGCTTAGTAACTTTAGGGTGAATTATACGATTCCACAGTCGATAGCAGACTTTGGCACTCTTCTTGTCGGAGAATACGTTGTCGTAACACTGTATAACAAGTTTGGCGAGAAGATGTATTGTTTTTCTCTTTCCTCCAGTGTATTTTGTCATGAATACTTACATAAATAGACGAACAAAAAGTGAAGTATCAGTTTTATATTAATTATACAAGGAGGCCAATGTAAATTAATGTGATTAGAAAGATACTTTGCCACAGATGTGCACAAAACAAAAATCACGTATGTACGCAACTGGTAAAAGTGGTCAAACAAAGTGGATGTGTTCATTTGTAAAGGGGGTATTATATATCGATTCACAGTGAAAGGTACAGGTCCAGCGTGAGAGCCATCTAGTGGTTGAATGGATGAAACTACAACGTCGACCATATTCTCAGCAGTGGAATTTAAAATATGTTAGTAACGAAGTACCGTTATGTCTTGACGCTCTGTAAATACATGAACACGAAAACTGCACCTGCACATCTGGCTGGCCTATTCAGACCTGCCGTTGTGTTCGCCTAATCCGCCTACCTGCGCTGGCAGTCATATCCGCGGACTATTGTGTCTGACAAGGAGAGGACGCCTACTCGTTATCGCCGAATTTCTCCAAATTTATGGCCGGCAGCTATCGAGCATACGGGGTGCGGTCGACAGCAAGTACTGGCTCACGTCGGCACCAATGACGCTTGTCGCTTAGATTCTGAGGACATTCTCAGTTCTTACGGGCGGCTGGTGGAATTCGTGAAAGCTGCTGCCCTCGCACGCGGTGTGCAAGCAGAGCTGTCGATTTGTAGCATTGTTCCCAGGGTTGATCGGGGTACCTTGGTTTGGAGTCGAGTGGAGGGTCTGAACCAATGCGTTATTGGGGGGGGGGGAATTGTAGGACGCCCCTAGATAGATCAGGGGTGCACTATACTAAGGAAGCGGCTACTAAGGTAGCAGAGTTCTTGTGGAGTGCACATGTGTGTGTTATTTATTTATTTATTTATTTATTTTTAGGCTAGGCGCTGTCTCTGATGAGCACTCGCCTTCCAACATTCAGACAGCGAATTCAGGCTGAATTCAGCGCAAAAATTCGACTATCAAAATATTAGCCGTGGACTTTCAAAGCCGGTCGCAGTGGCCGAGTGGTCTGCGGCGCTACAGTCACAGTCTGGACGGCCGCTACGATTGGGGGTTCGAATTCCCCCTCGGGTATGGAAGTTTGTGTCGTCTTTAGTATAAGGTAATTCATAAGTAGTTTGTAAGTTAAGGGACTGATGACTCCGCAGTCCCTTAAGCTTAACAAACATTTGAACATATTTGAACTTTCAAAGCATTATCAACAAAGTTTACGAATTTGCCGCGCTCAGATAGTTTTAGGCATCGAAAGCTGGCAATGATGATGTGGCTAGTTCAGAAATATTTAGCGAGGCGTGGAATGTACATCGGAAAGTCAGATCGGATACAATTGGAGGGAGAGTGTTCGTCGCCGTGGACAAAGGTATTTTTTCTACTGAGGTCGAGCTTAAAAGTAACTGAAGTTATCTGGGCACGTACAACAATTCTAAGAAAGGTAATGTTAATACTTAGGTCTCTTCACTGGGCCCCCAGTGCTGCTGTAGCAGTTTTTGAATCTTCCAAAGAAAGTCTACGCCAGGTAGTGCGGGCCATGCAATATTACTCGTGGGAGACTTTAACCTTAAGAGTATAGATTGGGACCTCTCTAGTTTCATTTCAGGCGGTACAGACAAGCTTCCTGCCGCTGCCAACAGCCAGCGCACGAATCGTCAATTTATATTGGTAATTAGACGGAGGTATTTAATTTGATAAGTGAAGACGATTTTAGGTGGTGACGCCAGCAGCAGAAAACATCTGCACTACTTCAAAGACATCCATTTATTTCGGAGAGCTGCCAACTTTACGCTGCCTCCAGACGCAAAATATTACTGCACACATTGTTATGGGTAACGTTTCCAACACTGCGACGCTGCCTTCCGCAAGCTGATCGTTGCCTCCCAGCAGCCATGGTACACGCTTCCTCCGCTGCCAACAGCCAGCGTACGAATCGTCAACTTACCGTGGACAAACAATACTGCATGCGGCGTAGCTGTTTCATTATCAAACAATGCACTGAACAACAAACAAATTGCCAGTAAATAATTCGCGCTAAGTTTGATATACCCTCAAAAACTTAAAAATCAGATTCCTGTGTTTGCGTTGTACTAATTCAATTTCTTCTTCATGTTTTGTAAAGTTGCTACGCAAAACGAGATAATTTTTCAAGAAAGCTTTCGCGATAAACAAAATAACACTTGAAACTTCCTGCCAGACTAAAATTGTGTGCCAGAAACGAGATTATAACCCGGGGCCTTTGCCTGTCGCCGACAAGCGCTCTACCATATATTAGCTATCCCGGCACGCTTCCTGTTCCATCCACACAACTTTACTTTTGCCAGTACCTCGCCTCCTACTTTTCAAACTTCACAGAGGTTCTCCTGTGAACCTTTCAGGATTAGCATTCCTCATCCTGGAAACATCCCTTAGGCTGTGGCTAAGTAATATCTCCACCATATACTTTCTCGCAGGAGTGCTAGTCCTGTATTCTGCAAGGTTTGCAGAACTTCTGTGAAGTTTGGAAAGTAGGAGGCGTTGACTGGCACGGACTATGAAGCGTCCAGGGATAGCTCAGACGGTAGAGCACTTGCCCGCGAAATGCAAAGGTCGCAGGTTCGTATTTCGCTTCCAGCACAAAATTTTAATCTGCCAGGAAGTAATATATCAGCACACACTCCGATGTAGAGTGAAAATTTCATTTTGAAAATTGCACTTCACTTTGTTTTAAGAAGAATTTCTACTAGCACGACAATCCTTTGTATCTGATATGTGCAAAATGCCGTTGAAATTTCTAATTTGCTCCAATAACTGGAAAATCGAAACGTGTAGCTTCAAAGAAAACTGTTTATAATGGGAGGCAGTACTCCGTCTCAGTGTAAGGAAAAGAATCCAGAGAGATGGACCGTTTACCGATAACAACTGAACGCGCTAGCCTGAACGCAGCCCTTGAAATTCACAGTTTTTTCACATAGTTAAATCCTTTATATACGCGTGAGTAAAAGATACACAATAGCTCATTTATTTCCCAAGCAACCAGGAAACAATAAACAACTTTTTTTTTCTATCGTAAATTACTGAGAAAAAAGAGGAAGAAGCAATTAAATGGAAGCATAACGCAAAAAGTCAAATTACGTTAATTACAGGGATTTTGCATTTTTAAACTCACAATTACATGCTTCCCGTAAGTAGAAGTTAATTATTCTAATGCTGAGATTCTTTCCCTTGCTCCCTTCCTTACTCTCTGTCGCTCTCCCTCTCCCTCTCCCTCTCTCTCTCTCTCTCTCTGTCTCTCTCCATTCTCTCTCTCTCTCCGTTCTCTCTCTCTCTCTCTCTCTCTCTCTTTCTCTTTCGTCTCTCTTCTCCTTCTCTCTTTCTTTCCCTCTCTCTCATTTTTAGTCGGGCTGTCTGGTGGGAAGGCACGTACCCCTTCGCCTTCTCTTCCCCCCCTCCCCCCCGTGAATTCGCCCTAAAGCAAGCTCGCATTAATTTGAAAGTGGAAGAGGAGCAATGTGGTGTAAATGGAGTGTATGTAATCAGCTCGTAAAATAATTAAGCAGCTTCTTTGTTACTAGCCAAAGGGAAAGGTCTTTACGGTTTAATTATCACGAGAATCTGTCCAGGCCATCTGTCAGACATTTTTGAACTTTATTTTTATTTTTTGGTTCTATCTACATTATTCCATGATTTATTAAGTTTTCAAATTTATACTGACTTTTTGATCACCCGGTATGTGTGTGTGTGTGTGTGTGTGTGTGTGGTGTGTGTGTGTGTGTGTGTGTGGTGTATTCCATACGTCAGTGTGTTTCAGAATTACAAAATTGTACCAAAAAACTTCTAGTGGATGTGGAAGGCGTCTTGATGAACAAACTGAGCACAGAAGCCCGGGCTCGGAAAGGCCATTCAAGGACGCTATCAAAGTTACAAACACCGGCGCGTGCCGCTCGATATCCCCTCTAGCAACTTAGACGCTCTGTAGCGTTGTTGGTTGGCGTTTGAGAGTATGGGTTTCTGTGTTCATTTTGTTCCTCCAGACGCTTTCTACTTCACCTGGAAGTCTGTGGGTGTAATTTTAAATTACACTGTCGTATGGAAAACACACCCATATTACTCTTTGACATCTATTTACTGTTGTAATATACGCAAGAGGAAATTTTCTGAGATTTATTTATTTATTTATTTTTCAAAAAAATGTTCAGATGTTTGTAAAGTTTATGGAACTTAACTGCGGGGTCATCAGTCCCTAAACTTACAAACTCCTTGTGAACTAACTTATACTAAAGACAGCACAAACATCCATGCCCGAGGGGCGATTCGAACCCACGACAGAGAAAGGCTTCGCGCATCGCAGCATAGCACCTCAATGCGCTCGGCCGCTTCACCGCTGTGAAAACTTCTTATTTTTTATATATATTTTTTATTCCTGACACGTGGGGATCTTAATTTCTACGTAAACACAGCGCTTTGCACTTGCTTATGTTGCTAATCAATTTCCATTCTCTGTGCCATGCGTCGATACGCCGCAGATCATAAAGAATTTATCTGTCCTTTCCAGTGTTGCGAAATGTTCAAATGTTTGTAAGGCTTATGGGACTTAACTACGGGGTTATCAGTCCCTACACTTACAAACTACTTATGAACTACTTACGAACTAGGACGGCACAAATATCCATGCCCGAGGGGGGATTCGAACTCCCGACCGTAGTGGCCGTGCATACCGTGACAGAAGCGCCTCAGTCCTCTCGGCCACCGCGGCCGGCCCAGTGTTGCGACTTCTCGATAAATAATAAAGCAGTTTTGAATTTCCGGTGTTATCTGTGAGGTCATTTATGTACTGTATATTATAAAAATCAATGGTGCTACACCATTTCCCTAGGATACACCTGAAATGACTAGAACTTCTAAATACCTCTCTGCTTTGAGTATGACATACTGCGTTCGGTTTGCTAGAAACTCTTCAAACCATTTACGCAGTTTGTCTGGTTTTCCATATGCCTTACGGAAATCTGGAAACAATGCATCTATATGCGATCCTGTGTTATGAGATATGACGTCATAAGGACTGAGCTGATTACAAATGAAGGAAAGACAGGGAAGTAGGTAGTGGACTAATATAAGAAACGAATAAATACACACCTGTTTGTTTAAATGGTTGGACCGCCATTTGAATGTAAGGTTGTATTATTTATCATCATAATCCGGAATCCGGCTTTTCGGCCATTATCAACTGCACAAATAGTCCATTTACTCGGTACAAATGGACTATTTGTGCACTTGATAAAGGCCTAAAAGCCTAAATACGGAATGTGATAACAAATAATACAACCTTACTGTGTAATGGTGGTCCAATCATTTAATTAGTACTATATGACTGTGGCGGAAAGTAACAAAATACACACCTGTTTGTTCGTGTGATACTTTTCGACATTGTATAAGTCGTACTATTAACTATTAAGAAAAGTCTTGGTAAGAATTTTCTTTCTCTCTTTTCATGTATTGGTTACAGCTGCTTCCCAAACGCTAATGAAGGAGCAGGCGATAAGTTTGAAAAAACTGGAGAGAGATTAAATTTGAAAGGGAAGATGACCGGTAAACCTTGAAAAGTACGGCAACGCTTCTCTTTTTTTCGGCGTCGCCGTAATCTCAGCCAGTGAATAGATTTATCGCAACACAATCGGAAGCACAAAATAAATATCTGCCTCAACTGGTTCATAAGTTGTAGAGAAAATTAAAGGCCTGAAGGCTGTTTGAATCTCTGAAGACCCTCCTACCGAAGCAATTAAAAGGCGCTTGTTTTTAGTAACGATGATCCCTACTTAATGAAGGCTGCAAAGAAAGTACCTCCCCCCTACAAACAGGAGCACGAAACAGTTAAGACAGCGCAGTGGGGAGCTTTTAATTACGGCGTCGAGAATTAAATGAATATATTAATTACTCGGATACAGGTCGTTCCTCTCCCAACGGTTGTACTATTCAAGTGGGAAAAACGTAGAAGAGGTTCACTCTCTTTGTCTTTGGTCCTTAAGATGCAACAACGTCGCATTAATTTCCTTCTTTCTTCAGAAACATGCCACGGGGCTATAACTAAAGTGCTTCTTCTTATAGAGCTACGATGTGTGCTGTAATTGTCGTAAGGCAATGAAATTTGTTATAAAAGCTAACTAGCTGAAAACCAGGCATTGCGCGGGTATTTATTTATTCCTCCAATTTTTCTGGTATATATCCATTTGTATAACGTTTGTAGGTCTGTAAAATCTCTTGGGAATACAATTAGTAGTAAAGAATTAATAGATTAAAACTAGGTGCGTGATGGGGCGGTTTTCCATGAATGTTACTGTGTATGTGCTCATATCTCATGAACTACGTGTCATACTGTATACAATTTAGAATGTACGCTGAACTATATGCGTGTATACTGTCTGTAAAATTTCCTGCGGCTACAATTTATAGCGTACAAATTATAAATTTTAATGTGACACCGAATGCCGTAGTTTTACTCCATAAACAGCGGAAAAGTAATAAGCGAGAAGCCTTTTTCCTTTCACCATTTTGCTATGGTTGTCAGCGAGAAAAAGTTTAATATAGGTTTGGAATTATGTTTAAAAGTTGTTGCAAGTCTCTAAGTACCCTCATTCTCATATAGCGCATTTATGAAGTCTCGCCGCATTATGGGCAGTTTTTATGCGATTCCTATTCTTTATGACGTGTGTTATCGTATGTGATTCTTAACCCTGCAGCAATTGTTACCTCGCGGTAAGGAATGTGTGTACCAAATTTGGTTGAAATCGGTCCAGTGGTTTAAGAGAAAATGAGCAGCATTGCCGCTAAATGCAGCAGTTTTTCGAGAATCTCATTGTATGTGACGTCATATCTCGTGAAATGTATATCGTACGTGATTCTTACACTTACGGCGACCGTACTCATGGATTGAAGCTCACGTGTGCAAAATTTCATAAAGATGGGAAGAAAACTGTAGATTTGTATGCGACACGCTCACACAAACAAGCATTCGGACACTCTGCTTTATACATTAGACTAGTTAACGCACGTCTTGTTTACGCTCAAAATACTTACTTCCATACATGACCACCAGGTTCAAATCTGGCGCTGTGAACGCTCGAATATGAGGCCAATACTGTGAATAGGTGAAATTCTGAAACTTCCTGGCAGATTAAAATTGAGTGTCGGAACCGGGATTAGAACCTGGGACCGCAAGCGCTCTACCATTGAGCTATCCCGACACGACTCACGACCAGTCCTCACAGCTTTAGTTCTGTCAGTACCTCCCCTCCTACTTTCCAAACTTCACAGCAATTCTGCGAACCTTGCAAGACTAGCACTCTTGAAAGAAAAGATACGGTGGAGACATGGCTTAGCCACAGCCTAAGGGATATTTCCAGAATGAAACTTTCGCTCTGCAGCGGAGTGTGCATTGGTATCAAACTTCCTGGCAGATTAAAATTGTGTGCCGGAACCGGGACTCGGTCCTAGGTCCTTTGTCTTTCGCGGGCAAGCGCTTTACCACTGAACTCTCCCGACACGACTCACGGCCTGTCCTCACAACTTTAGTTCTGCCGGTACCTCGCCTCCTATTTTCCAAACTTCTCAGAAGTTCTACCGCGAACCTTGAAAAAGGCAAAGGTCCCAGGTTCGAGTCCGGGATCCGGCACACAATTTTAATCTGCCAAGAAGTTTCATATCAGTGCACAGAAAGAACTATCTGAAACCCTGCTTTGCCCGGGTATTTATTTATCCAATCTTCGTTTTGCTCATCTCTTCTTCTTCTTCTTCTCTTAATCTCTTCCTCTCTCGTCTCTCGGGCAATCTTCCATGTATTTCATTCTACTCTTCCCTGTGAAAAATTACCAATATCGACTGTCATAAAGATCGGTGAAATGGTGTCAGGTTTATTCCAAGACGTCCTGAGCAATGCCACATCGTATTTCAAAGTAAAAATCTACTCCATAAAACATACGCACAGCTTTCATGGCGAATGGTCAGATGGTGTCGAAGTCTATTGTAAGGTACCCTCCGCCGTGTAGCGTATGAAGTCTTCGACAAGCTTCCTCTGGTTTTGAAGGTCAAGTGTACAAAATCGCATAGACATTTGAATAAAAATTTAGATTGGTGTAATTCTGTAAACTCTCTCTAGCACGCATCGTACGTAATTTTATGTAGCCAGTGACTTCCTCTTGTCTGGAAAGTGAACCTTGCTAAATGGAACTAAAACTGTATATTCGTATCGCACTTTCAGTCCGCCTCCTCATCTCCTCCTCGCCGGCCGCGGAGGCCGAGGGTACTGAGGCGCTCCAGTCACGGTCTGCACGGCCACTACAGTCGGGGGTTCGAATGCCCCCCTCGGGCATGGATATTTGTGCCGTCCTTAGTACTAGTTAGTTACTAAGTAGTTTCTAAGTTTAGGGACTGATGACCCCGTAGTTAAGTCCCATAAGCTATACAAACATCTGGAACATCTGAAACCTCCTCCTCTCCTCTCCAATCCCCTGCCTCAGTCGATCGCCTCCTCCTCTCATCCTCCTAATATAATGCAAATAAGAGTAACATTTTGTATATTATGTATTACAATATTTTATTAGTCCACTTCTTCCATCCCCCTACTTTCTCTTCACTTCCGCCATATCCTGCCTCTCTCTGTCAGTCATCCCTCTCTATACATCTCCTCTACTTCCCTGTATCTGTGCGTGATCTCCTGCGACTCTTCAGAGCTTCTCTCTCAATCGGCCGGCCGTGGTGGCCGAGGGGACTGAGGCGCTCCATTCACGGTCTGCACGGCCACTACGGTCGGGGGCTCGAATCCTCCCTCGTGCATGGATATTTGTGCCGTCCTTAGTATTAGCTGGTTTATAAGTAGTTTGTAGGTTTAGGGGCTGATGACCCCGTAGTTAAGTCCCATAAGCTCTACAAATATTTGAACATTTGAATAGCACTGACATCTGCTTCCACACGCGGAATCTATTGCACTGTTAGGTGGTAAAGGAGTCCTAGTGATTTTGGACCCCTCGTGCGCCAAAGCGTAATTACAAACAACCAAGCAGTCAAGGGGCACCACGCTAGATGGCACTACTGTTAATAAAATGATTACGGTCTCTTTACCAGCGAATAGATTATTAGCACCACGTCCCATTCGTGTACTTAGCTATTTATCTATTTTTTTTAATTGTCACTTAGACCCCTTGCCTCTGGGGACCTCATATACTGTCCAGCCCAAATAATTTCGAGTCCAAGAACATAGCAATGCGCATGCACAAGCAACAGCTCTAACTGACTGTGGTGCGTCAGTAGTTGGGATAAAAGTAGTTTTCTTCATCGCATCATGTCTTATGAAAATAATTATTCGAGCACGTGGAAATGATTGGAAGTACAATAACTTTATGTCGGTAAAATTACAACAATGAGGAGCATTTCATTTGTGAGTGGATATCATTACGGTTTAATAACGCCAAAGAGGAGCGTTCGAATCCAACTTGAGTCAACTGTCATTACTTGAAACTTCCGGACTGAGATGCCGTGGTCCATGCGTTACACCGACCAATGACTTCGACTACGGATGGCATCCTCGGAGGTGAAGCGGAAAATTGCAAGTAGACACCGATTGAGCGCCGTATGTGTAGGCTATCCAGAGGGTGACACTGTCAATCACGTGACGTCGCCTGCGGTATGGTCTCTGATAATGCCAACATTCTTGATTGAAAGTAATAGATTATCATATTTTCGCTGCAATGTTGACATCCAAATTTTATCTAGTTTAACACCTTCCTTTTTTCTGTTAAAATTATTCGGTAATAATATAGTAAGGACAGTTTACAACTCACAGCAAAGACGTGGCGACGAGCTGCAACAGGCACATACAAAAGACACACACATACAACACTTTCAGCAGAAAACAGAACACTCACGCAATCACACAGGCACACAACACAGTCATACTGTGAGTTGTAAACTGTCCTTACTATATTATTAATTCCAACCTGGACTTTCCATTATTAAAATTATTTCGGTGTTTGATAATCTCTATGCCCTCTTCGTACATGCGTGCTTAATGATGAGATACCTTCGCTATGACGCTCGTCTCGTTAAAATTTATTTCATGGTCACCTTCTTGAAAACCATGTTCCGCTATGACCGATTTATCAGTGTGTCCTAAGCGGCAGTTCGTTTGAAGTTCGCTCAGACGGGTGTTAACGGTTTTTTTTATTGTACCGATATAAAACTATCCACACCTGCAAGGAATTTTATAAACACCTGATGTGGCTAGAGTATTTCGTATATCTTTTGCGGATCTTAACCATTCTTTTATTTTCCTAGTCGGCTTCAAAACAGTTTCCACGTCAAACTTTCTTAATACTTTCCGAATGCGATCTGTGATGTTACTGATAAATGGAAGAAAAACTTTTCGCTTGGTCTCGTGACGTTCCTCGCTGATACTGAATTTCTTTCTTACCTTTTCGGGGAATTGTGCAGAATTAGGCTTTTCTAGGTTCCACGTTCTTTCGAAAGATTACATTTTATAATAATCTTAAAAAATTAATTTAAAAATGGTCAAAGTAAAAATATAGAAAATGTACGTGTTAATTTGTAATTACTTCGCCATCCACGGAGTGTCTATACTTTTGAGCTAAGAAAAACATATCAGCTGACTACACGGCTTGCATGAGCGACTTGTGCGTTCCAGAACTGCCGTCTTTCAATCGTTTCAGCGTGTGTGAATAATTATTTTCAAAAGTCATGGTGTGATGAGCTAAACTGCAAGGAATATCGGCATACTCAGTATCCTAGGTAATTCAGTGCTTCTATTTAGTTAATACCAAGCTGAAGTTGCAGAGACCACTAGTTGGGAACACTCGCACTTATGTACCTGAGCATGTACAACGCTCTGTTCTTGAACTTTAAATTATTCAGGCCAGCAGTCTTTTTGCCTCTCATTGTACTTAAATATTGCTGTGCTGAATTTTCTAGTAAATTTGTTACAATACTTCACTACGAAGAAATAATTATTGACATCTCTTTACATTTTGTACACTTATTCTTTCTGATCTGAAGCGCATTCGTTGCGCTCCTCTGCAGCATGACAAACACCAGAAACTGTGGCACAGAAAAGGATCACTTCAGAACGTCCCCAGCCCTGTCTCTCATTATTTTTTTAATTCCAGGGGAAACGAACGCAAAATCCCAAAAGAACTGCGAAGCCGTCCGCGGTCACTAATTAAAATCCGCCTGTTGTCCCTTACAGCCGGTCGCGCTTCATTAACAAAGGCACGACCGGCCTGCCTTTATATAGGCACCAGTTCACAGCGGTATGACTCACAACGCCACTCCATAAATGTTTTAAATATGTAGTAGTCTCGAACGACACACGTAATACCTTTGTTGCGAGGCAAATGCTTGCCAAATAATTATTTTTTATTTTCGTTGTTGTCTATTTTCTTGGTTCTGTAGGGTCATCAGGTGGATATTGAAATGTACGTGGTACTAATGACTGTGCACGTCGCAGAATGTTTTTTTTTCCTATTTGCCAGACTTTCCAATGCAATAGCAATGGAAAGAGGGGGGGGGGAGGTGGAATGATGGGGGGGGGGGGAGGCAAAGTCCTGTAATATGGAGTATTTTTAATGACGAATAAAAATGCCCCTGTCGGAGCACGAAGTGGAAAATATTGTTCAGCCTACTTTTAAAACGAAAACTGAAATGGTGCCTAATCTAATATATAAAGCAGAGTGTCCGTATGTTTGTACGTATTGCATACAAATCTACAGTTTTGTTCCAATCTTTATGAAATTTTGTACACGTAAGCTTCAATCCATGAGGACGGTCGTGGTAAGTTTAAGAATCACATACGATATGTAGTTCACGAGATATGACGTCATAAACAACGAGATGCGCGAAAAACTGCTGTATTTTTCGACTATGTTGCTCATTTTCTCCTAAACTATTGGACCAATTTCAACCAAACGTGGTACACACATTCCTTAGCGTAAGGTAGCAATTGTGGCATGGTTAAGAATCGCTTACGGCACATGGTTCAAAAGATATTACGTCATAACCAATAGAAATCGCAAAAAAATGCCATATAATGCGGCGAGACTTTCGAAATACACTGTATGAGAATAACAGTAGTTAGCGACTTGCAACAAACTTTAAACATAATTTCAAACCTTTATTAAACTTTTTCTCGCTGGCAGCCATAGTAAAATGATGTAAGGAAAAAAGTTTCTCGCTTACTACTTTTCCGCTGTTCATGGAGTAAAACTACGGATCTCGTTATGACGTTACAATTTATTATTTGAACACTACAAATTGTAGTCTCAGGAAATTTTACAGACAGTATACACACATATAGTTGAATGTACTTTCTAAATTGTGTAACAGTACGATACGTATTTCTTGAGATGCGAGCAAATAAACTGTAACGTTCATGGCAAACCGCCCCATCATGCACCAAGTTTTAATCTATTACTTCTTTACTACTTAATTGTATTCCCAAGAGATTATACAGACATCCAACCCTTATACAAATAAATATATACCTAAAAATGGCAGGAATAAATAAATAAATACCCGGGCAACGCCGGGTTTTCAGCTACTTTACATATAAAGCAGGGTGTCCGTATGTTCGTGTGTACGTGTTGCATACAAATCTACAGTTTTGTTCCAATCTTCATGAAATTTTGCACACGTAAGCTTCATGAGGTTGCCGTGAGTGTAAGAATCACGTACAACACGTTGTTCATGAGATATGAAGTCATAAAAAGTGAGATGCGCGAAAAACTGCTGCATTTAGCGACAATGCTGATCATTTTCTCCTAAACCACTTGACTGATTTCAACCAAATTTGGTACGCATGTTCCTTAAGTGAGATAACAATTGACGTAGGAGAAAGAATCACATACGACACATGGTTCAGAAGATACAACGTTATAAGCAATATGAGTTGCAAGAAACCGCCACATAATACACTATATCAGACTGACAGTATTTAGCGACTTGCGACAAACTTTAAACGTAACTTCAAACTTTTTCTCGCTGAGAATCAGAGCAAAATGGTGAAAGGAAAAAATTTTCTCGCTTACTAGTTTTCCGCTGTTTATGGAGTAAAAACTATGGAATTCGGTACGACGTTACAATGGATAATTTCTGCACTATAAATTGTACCCGTAGGAAATTTTATGGACACATAGTTGAATGAGAGAAAGAGAGAGCACTTAGTAAATGAATATATACCTGAAAAATTATACAACTGTACAACATATAATTCAATAAATATGAAATCGCACGCATGTTATATGTCATTTGGATACTGCACTTAAAATTTTGTACATTATGCAAGATAGCCTTATTTCTTATTTATTCTTCGATAAATATGTTTTAGAAAAAAAGGAGATGGACAGAGATAGAAGGGGTAGGAGACGTACTAAATCTAGGCAGGAATAAATAAATAAATACCCGGGCAAAGCCGGATTTTCTGCTAGTTGCTAAATATGCGTTAGAGTTTGACATGCTCCCTATACTTCCCTGTTCGCATCACTTCCTCCAAGCATATTTCTTATCTTTCTCTTTCTTCCCTACGGCTTTGTCACTGAATCAGCTAGCCGAAAACCCACCGTCTGACGAATATTTATGTATTCCAATTTTCAGTTAATCCATGTAATTCTCTTCTCGCTATCCATCTCCTCTCTGCACATCTGCACCTCTGCCTCCTCCCCGTCATCATCATCGTCGTTCTCCGCCTCTATCCACCAATCCAACCCTTACGTCCCTGTCATTTTCCTTGCTCTCTGCCTATCACCTCCTATGGGAGGGGGAGGGGGAGAGTTATGAATAGTCAGTCAACACCGTAAAAGACATGGTATGACAAAAATCTGGCCGACTTAATGCTTTACACGATACACTAATAAACATTCAGACAGATATGGTCTATATAATTTTTAAGCAACAGTGATGAGGTTTGCTGTTAACTCTGAGAAAGAAAATGGTATGCTTCTATGTGAATATGACCCGTATCGCTTAATACGTGCAACTATAACAGCAGGGCAAGTGAAAGATTGATTAAAAATTTTCTCTTTCTCGTAAATTTTTTCTTCTTGTATATGACTTCGGGCAAAAACGGTATACTTATTAATTGGCTCTTTCGTTTTCCCCTCTAGAGTGTTTTAATCGGAAACAAGGTTCAAATGTTCAAATATTTATCAAGCTTGTGGGACTTAACTGCGGGAAGCATCAGTCCCTAAATTTACAAACTACTTGTAAACTAATTTTTACTAAAGACAACACAAACGTCTGTGCCGGATGGAGGATTCGAACCTCCGACACGGTAGGCTGCGCGATCTGTAACGTGGAGCTCCAAACCGCTCGGCTACTCCCGCGCGGCGATATTTATTTATTTAGTCAAGCCTTGAGTTAGTACTTCTCCTATCCCTTCTCTATCTGTCCACTTTTTTTAATATGTTATATTTATGTGAGACTCTGACCATAACTTGTTGGTTATGAACTGTAGGCTGAAACTGAAGAAACTACAATAAGGTAGGAAAATATGGAGATGGGACCTGGATAAATTGAAGGAACCTGAAGTTCTTAAGAATTTCAGAGAGAGCTTTAGGCCACAATTTACAGAAACAGGGGAAAATAAAACAATAGAGGAGGAATGGGTAAAATTGTGAAATGAAATAGTGAAGGTAGCAGAGGACAAAATAGGTAGGAAGGCAAGACCTACAAAAAATCCTTCGATATCACAGGAGATACTAAATTTCATCGAAGAAAGGAGAAAATATAAAAACGCAGTTAATGAAACAGGCAAAATGGAGTACAGAGGACTAAGAAATGAGATTTACAGGAAGTGCAAAATGGCTAAGCAGGAGTGGCTAGAAGACAAATGCAAGGATGTAGAAGAATGTATAAATAGGGGGAAAATAGATACAGCGTACAGGAAAATAAAAGAAACATTTGGAGATAAGAAAAACAGCTCTATGAATATCAAGGACACTGATGGGAAACCAGTACTCAGCAAAGAAGGGAAAGCTGAAAGGTGGAAAGAGTATATAGAGGGGCTCTACAAAGGAAATGAACTTCGAGACAATATTGTAGGAAGGGAAGAGGATGTAGATGATGAAATAGGAGATACTGTACTGAGAGAAGAATTTGACAGAGCCCTGAAAGACCTAAGTCGAAACAAGGCCCCTGGAGTAGATGATATTCCATCAGAGTCTCTAGGAGAACCAGCCATGACAAACCTGTTTCACCTGGTGTGTAAGATGTATGAGACAGGCGAAGTACCCTCAGACTTTAAGAAAAATGTTATAATCCCCATTCCAAAGAAATAAAGTGCAGACAGGTGTGAAAACTATGGAACCATCAGTTTAATAAGTCATGGTTGCAAAATATTAACACGAATTATATACAGAAGAATGGAAAAGCTGGTAGAAGCCTACCTCGGGGAAGATCAGTTTGGGTTCAGGAGAAATGTAGGAACACGGGAGGCAATACTCACTTTACTGCTTATCCTAGAAGATAGATAAGAAAAGGCAAACCTACATTTCTAGCTTTTGTAGATTTGAAGAAGGCTTTTGACAATGTTGATTGGAATAAACTCTTTCAAGTTCTGAAGCAAGCAGGAGTAAAATATAGGGAGCGTAAGGTTATTTACAACTTGTACAAAAACCAGACAGCGGTTGTCAGAGTTGAAGGGCATGAAAGGGTTGCAGTAGTTGGAAAGGGTTGTACTCTTTCTCCACTGTTATTCAATTTGTACATTGAGCAAGCTATAAAGAAAAGCAAGGAGAAATTTGGAGAAGGAATTAAAGTTCAGGGTGAAGAATGAAAAACATTGCGTTTTGCCGACGACTTAGCAATTCTGTCAGATACAGCAAAGGACCTAGAAGAGCAACTGAACGGAGTGGACAGTGTGTTGAAAGGTGCATATAAGATGAACATTAACAAGAGCAAAACTAGGGTAATGGAGTGCAGTGTAATAAAATCAGGTGATGCTGAAGGAATTAGATTGGTAAACGAAGCAATAAAGGAGGATATAAAATGCAGAATAGCAATGGGTAGAAAAGCGTTCTTGAAAAAGACAAATTTGTTAACATCGAATATTGATTTCAGCCTAAGGAAGTCCTTTCTGAAGGTATTTGTATGAAGTGTTGCCTTGTATGGGAGTGAGACATGGACGATAAACAGTACGGACAGGAAGAGGATTGAAGCTTTTGAAATATGGTGCTACAGAGGAATGCCGAAGATTAGGTGGGTGAATCGCGTAACTAATGAGGAGGTACTGAACAGAATTGGGGAGAAAAGAAATTTCTGGCATACCTTGACTAAAAGATGGGATAGATTGGTAGGACACATTCTTAGACATAAAGGAATTGTGAATTTAGCGTTGGAGGGAAGTGTATGGGGTAAAAATCGCAGAGGAAGACCAAGAGATGGATACAGTAAGCAGATTCAGACAGATGTAGGTAGCCGTTCTTATGTGCAGATGAAGAGGCTTGCTCAGGATAGGGTATTGTGGAGAGCTGCATCAAACCAGTCTCCGGACTGAAGACCACAACAACAACATGTGAGAATATAATAAGATATATGAATGCATAGTTTCGCATGCTGATAAAATTCTTTCGGACTTCCAGCCGCGTCAAGTGGTTTGACATCCACGAGCTTTCGGATGGAATCTCTTCGGCCATTGTCAAGTGGTGACTGTCTTATCATTTTTGCTGCCGTCCTTATATACCTGTAACGTCACTGGTGCTCAGCCGCATCGCCATATATGGCAATGTTTTGGCCGCGTGTCTGTCGCGCCCGCTTCAACCGTCCGATGGCCGGGTCCCACGCTGTGCTCAGATGCAAGACGCTGACTTATTTTCCAGATATTTTGATTTCGATCGCCTCTTTTATTACGCTATCGCAGAAATTATTTGTTCTGGTAATGACTGGTGTATCGTCGAAGGCAATGCGACGTTTGCTTTGTAGGGCGTGCTCCGCAATTGCTGATTTGTTGGGATAAAGTAGGCGGAAACATCTTTTTTTTTTTTTTTTTTTTTTTTTCTTTAGCACAGCGCTGTGCAATATTGCGCACTGTCTGTCCGATGTAGAACTGTCCACACCCACACGGTATCTTGTACACACCTGGCGTTCTACGGACTAGATCAACTTTCAAAGGTCTCATCATCTGTCGCAATTTTGTAGGAGGCCTGAAGACCGTGTCGATCTCGTGTCGCTTAAGAAGCCGTCAAATCATTCCCGTTACCGAGCCACAAAACGGCTAAAATGCAAGCCTCTTTGTCTTCTCCTAGACGATCTCCTGCTTGCGTGTCTTCGGATGGAGGGCATTTGTTATC
This sequence comes from Locusta migratoria, assembly GCA_026315105.1. Classification (NCBI taxonomy): domain Eukaryota; kingdom Metazoa; phylum Arthropoda; class Insecta; order Orthoptera; family Acrididae; genus Locusta; species Locusta migratoria. The sequence goes on along the minus strand of CM048744.1, from coordinate 808,856,484 downwards.
TGGCGGTTGGTGTAGCTATTTTTCTTAAACACTTTCCGTAAGTGGCTCAGTTCCATCTACAGATGTTCATTGTTAAAGACTACTTCTGCTCTGTGCACCAGCGGCATTCGAGCAGAACGTTTTTGCGACGGGTGGTTGTGACTCGTAGCGTGCAGATAAAGGTCCGTGTGGGTGGGTTTCCGGTAGACACTATGGCTAAGGCATCCATTTGTTTTGCGCCTGGTAAGTACGTCAAGGAACGGAAGGGCAACATCTCTCTCTACCTCCATCGTGAAATTGATTTTGTCATGAATGCTGTTGATGTGGTCCAAGAATTCACCCACTTTTTCACGTTCATGCGCCCAGACAACGAACGTATCTTCAACATAACGATAGAAACAGCTAGGCTGTTATCAAAGTATCCCACAAACAGATTCGCAATAACAAGAGCTAATGGGCTTCCAATTGCGACACCGTCAATCTGGTTGAAATATTCTCCACCATATTAATAAAACGTTAGGGTATGTCTGTATAAATCCACAATACTGTCGTCGAAATACTGGGCTGTGGTATCTTTGATGAGAACGTTTGTGAATAATGACACCACATCAGAGCTTACCATGATAATCTCCTCTCCAAGACGCAAGGATTATATTCTTCTGATGAAATCGGTCGTATTCTTGACATGATGCTCACAGTGACCGACGTGTGGAGTAAGAAGGATGGCCAGATGTTTTGCGAGTCTATAAGTCGGCGCGCCGATGGTACTCAATATCGGACGAAGAGGAGTGTTCCTTTTGTGAACCTAAGGTAGGTGGTGGAGATGCCTGTGGAAGGAAGACAGTTTGAGAAGCTCGGACGTCTTCCTCAGGATTTTCGATGTTGGATCCTTCGGTAATTTTTGTTATGTCTCTTCCTCCAGCATCTCCCGGATCTGCGCGTCGTAGTTGGCTCGTTCCATAATGACGACTGCATTGCCCTTGTCGTCTGGCCAATAAGTTCCTCACTTGTCAAATTCAGTCTGGGTTCCTTGGATTTTGAGAGAATGCGGTTTGTTTCACGACAAATGATTCCCGCAGTTTCGTAAGGCATCTTGCGAACTGCTTGTTCCACATCACTTATTATGTCAGTGAAAGGGATAGTCGTAGGTGAAGGTGCGAAGTTGAGGCCTTTCTTGAGAGCCGACATGGCATCAACGTTAATGTTACTCGCCGTCTTGTTGATAACGGCAGTTTCTACTGTATACCCGCGCGGCTTACTGTGACGTCACTGGTGCTCAGCCGCATCGCCATTAAGGCAATGCTTTGGCCGCGTGCCTGCCGCGTCCGCTTCAACCGTCCGATGGCCGGGTCCCAAACTGTGCTCAGCTGTAAGCCGACGTCTTTATTAAGAGATTTTTCAGATATTTTGATTTCGATAGCCTCTTTTATTACGCTATGCCAGAAAAGATTTGTCCTGGTAATGACTGATGCATCCAGATAACACAAACCCTCCATCCGAAGCCACGCAAGCAGGAGACCTCTGAGGAGGAAACAAAGAAGCTTGCATTTTTGCCGTTTTGTGGCTCGGTAACGGGAAAGATTAGCCGGCTTCTTAAGAGACACGAGATCTGCACGGTCTTCAGGCCTCTTACAAAATTGCGACAGATGATGAGACCTGTCAAAGATGATCTAGGCCTTAGAACGCCAGGTGTGTACAAGATACCGTGTGTATGTGGACAGATCTACAACGGACAGACAGTGCGCAATATTGCACAGAGCTGTGTTGAACATGAAAAGTGTTTCCGCCTACGTTATCCCGAGAAATCAGCTATTGCGGAGTACACCCTTCAAAACAAGTCAAGTCCCTCCGCAGTATTTAATAGACTGTCTCAGTTTTACTTATCGTAATACCAAATGCAAGTCTCACTCTAAAGTGGAGTCTCTAGAAGTAAAAAGGTAGGTCTGTCGAAAATAATGGGTATTAATTGGATGTATACTCTTCCTTTCCCTGTAGCTCTATAGAAGAATATTGTTTTCGCCTGTAGCCGAGAGCGCTTTACAGTTCGAACAGTATTGTCAGGTTTCAGGAATTTCTTTAAGCTGACTGGAATGCAGGAGTGTCTTATGCTTTGTACAAATGTTTAATTTGCAGGTATATATTTAGTTGTATAAGTGCAGTATGTCTGTAAAATCTGTTATGAATACAGTTAGTAGTAAATAAGCACTAGATTAAAGCCTGATGCGTGATGGGACGGTTTTCCATGAACGGTACTGTCGATGCCTTCATATCTCACGAACTACGTGTCATACTGTGTTGCAATTTCGAAGATACATTCAGCTATATATGTGCATACCGTCTGTAAAATTTCCTGCTAGTACAATTTGTGGTGTAGAAATTAAAAATTGTAACGTCAGACCGAACGTCGTAGTTTTACTCCTTAAACAGCTTAACAGTAGTAAGAGAGAAATTTTCTCCTTTCATCATTTTACTGTTGTTGTCAGTGGGAAAAAAGATAAGAAATTTAACAAATTAAAAACCTTCAGCCGTTATTTTGGCACCTTTAATTACTAGTTTCGAGAATACTTTATTAGCCGACACATCTTGGTGTGAGGGGTTGCTATGCAATACATGTAATGGAAGGATAGTTTTGCATTACTGCGCGGATACTTATATGGGTCTGAAGAAGAGAAATAATATATTTTAGAAACTAGTAATTAAAGGTCCAAAAATAACGGCTGAACGTTTTTCATTTGTTAAATTAATACAACACCGTCGTCCCAACATCCTTCTAACCAAGACGGATACACAAATAAAGAAAATAAAGGTTAGAAGAATTGTAATGTAGCATGATGTCCAGTTTTTTCCAACTACTATTGTTTATGACGTGATATCTCCTGAATCAGGTGTCATATGTGATTCCTCACCCTACAGAAATTGCTAGCTCACGGTAACGAATTTATGTACCAAATGTTTTTGAAATCGGTTCTGTCCTTTATGAGAATGTAGCAGTTTTTCGCGCATCTCACTGTTTAAGACGTCATATCTCCTGAACTATGTTTTGTGCGTAATCTTTACACTGACGGCAACCGTCCTCGTGGTATGAAATATGTGTGCCTATTGCCTCAACGTTGGAGAAAATCTGTAGATTTGTATGCAATACCTACACATAAACACGCGGACACTGTAATTTACATACGAAGAAGAAGGTAGCTGACGCTTAGAATAGTTTCGAGAAATTTGAATAATCTGAAAATATGTGATTTTACCCAATTGTAGATTAAAACTGCGAAATCCTTTCACTGGGGCTACTATTCTCATAGGGGCAGCAGCTGCAGTGGTTTATCTCATTCCCCATGTGATGATTCGAACCGGGGCTTTGAAACGACTTTCGATCTCGATCAGGGTTTCGTTTTCACTAACCATAAACAAGGCTAGAGGTCAGCGAGGAGAGTAAGAAGGGGGAAAAAGATAGGAGGAGGTGATGGTGGTGGAGAGGGAGGAGGCCGTGATGTACAAAGACAGGTTGGGCGGGGGAGGGGGGGGGGGGAGGCGGAAACGGATGGGTAAACACAGTCTGAGACGGACGTAATGATGAATATACAGTAAGCATACACATTCAGCAATAGCAAAGTATTGCTGAGCTCGTTGGTATTGCTTTAAATTGGGATGATATTACACAGAAATGAAGAGTTTACAGTAGTACGTAAGGTAAACAATACTTCAGTTGTCTGGCTGCACACAGTTTGCAAGACTATCACTTTACTGCGAGTTGCGGCAGTGGATCGCTAATGAGGAACGCGATATCCGTCCGAAGCCTGCCCCGAGGGCTACAGGAGCCGCTGACATTCAATACGTTTCGCTCGCGATACATTTGCCGACTGTTTGGAGTAATGTTATCTGGAAATATTCAACACCCGTCCCACTATTTCGAAACTTCGTGACAGATTAAAACAATGTGCTGTACTGAGATTATCAGAACGTTTCGGATAAAAGCTGTTTTATCATTTTAGTTACCATTACAAAAAGTCATTGTACAAATAGAGAGTGATAATATTTGTGGTCAATTTTCTCATACGAAGAAAAAGAAATCGTTGGACTAACAAAGTAGCTACGTGCAAGCAAATATTATGTAACTCTTCATTGTACTGTGAAATGTTCAAATGTTTATAAATCTATCGGACCAAACTGCGTGGTCGTCAGTCCGTAGCTTACAAACTACTGAAACTAAGGTAAAGTAACCTAAGGACAACACACACAGCCATGCCTCAGGGAGGTCTCGAACCTCCGACGGCGAGCAACCGCGCGCTCCGCAGCGAGGTGCCTTAGACTGTTCGGCTACTCCACCGCGGCCCAAGTACTGTCAGGAGTAAAACAAAAAACGGAACAAACCAGCATACGACCTGAAACCGATACTTGCAATACTAAATGTTCTTTCCGTTTCAAGTGATTAAGTTCTAATTCTGAAGTTCTCTGGCAGGTTTTCGAGTTATATTTCTCTGAAGGTAATACTGACATGCAACTCTCGTAATCCCTTGTACTGCCATACTTGGTTGTATTCATTACCTGAATTATGGGTAACGATGTAACTGGTGTGAAGAATAGGGTGCGTAGTTTGCTGATGATACTGATGTGTAAGAGAAGGTACAGCCATTTGGTGCCTATAAAATGAGCCAAGAGAGTTACACAAAATTTCTAGAAGCAGCTGACAGAGCAAAATGTAAAATAACAAGGATGGTAAATTTTCATTCAAAGCAAATCACAATAACAAAAATTATTAAGATTTTTTGTTTTGTTTTATTTGATCTATTTATTAAATTCAAATAAAAAGCGAATGAATTAAGGCAAAGAGATCAAAATGCTAATAACTTCTATCTGGTATAGTGTGTTGTTTAACACTATAAAAATCGTGCAAAGCAGATTGTTCCTTCTTCTGATTTGATCTCGAGTGCGATTAGTAGTTTTATCGCCAACTTGTGTGTTCCTAAATGGCGCATTCTTCATGATGCAGAAAAAATACAAAATTTTTAAGTATCCACTGATAGGACATATGAAATTTTGCCTCTAATACGATTATTCAAATTCAGCTCAGATATAATTTATCCTGTGCTACGAAGTAAGGAATTATACTGCCGCTGATAAAATCCAATTTAGTACAGATAGGCAGTTTTGCAAAGTTTTTTAATTCAGTTTTTCACCGAACTTGACTTAGAGACATATGTCTTGAAGTGAGTCTTAGAAATAAAGTGCCAACATTTCGCGTCGCGGCGGAGTGATCAAGCGCATTGAGGTGCTATGCTGCGATGCGCGAGGCCTTTCTCTGTCGCGGGTTCGAATCTCCCCTCGGGCATGGATGTTTGTGCTGTTTTTAGCATAAGTTAGTTTATAAGTAATTTGTAAGTTTAGGGACTGATGACCCCACCTTTAAGTCCTTTAAGCTTCTCGAACATTTGAGCATTTCGCTGCATGGCAATGTCGATCAGAAAGAACACGAGAATACAATAAACTCTCTAGTGTTGATCAATTATTTTTCGCTACACAAAAAATATTTAGTCATTTGTCCTAAGATTTGACTGAAGAAGGAAATTTACTCGAACATTTAACCGATATTAGACCTATATGAAATAAAATTCTGCTTAATCTCGTGTATTCTGTCCAGTATAGTTTTTGTCAAAAATGTGACAGGCCCAACATAGCCAGATCAAAAATAAAGGATAATATTAAAAAAAAATTCTAGGCTGAGTGTAGTAGCGAGCCTCCTCCTTTAACAAGACGCAATAGAACTATAATGCCCTGCAATGTGACGTCAGAGGAACCTACGATACCTCTGTCAACGCCGTCGAGTTGCCTGCTAAAGACCTGCAGATACACTAAAATCATGATAAAGAGAGAAGGAGGCCATCATGTAGGAACAATTCTGAAAAAAACGCGGATGGTTGACATCGGTAAACTCTGAAAATTTTGGAAAGATCGGAAGAGACCACATGTAGAACACTACTGCTACCCAATCATTCTTGCTGCTCGACTTCTATCTGGTCCGTTTAAAGGAAGACACGGAAGCAATTCAGAGACAGGCTGCTAGGTTTGTTACCGGTAGGTTCGATCAACATGTGAGTGAGAAGATGTTCCTGGAACTAGTGACCCCTCGCTAAAATCCGGGTGTCCAATTTTAATGTTTTGATTTCATTAAATGAAGTTTTGGTAGAAAATTTTAAAATTTTGTTAGTTCTGGGAATGATATTTAGTAATCCGAAAAGCAAAGTAGAACTGGGGGTACCAGCACAGAGTGCAAACATCAGCCATATTTTATTTTGTGTGGGCATATAACGGGAAATTACAGGGGTTGTTAGCGTGTTTCTTCTGTTACCAGTTAGTTCGGGTCAAGGAGGTCATACGTCAGCTGAACCCTGTCCGCTATCTTCGTGAGTTGTGGATGCTGTCTCTCCGTTACAACTATGCTGCAAGTCGACCGTCTTACTGCTAATGCATTGAATTGTAAGTCGGTATTCAGTAAGTACTTCCAAACAGTATGCTTTCTTGAATAAATACAAATACTTATCGTAAGAAATATGAAAAATTAATTTTTAACGCTAATTTGCACTCTTTTAACACGCTATACATCACGGAAAAACCACCGGACTTATTATTCCTGTTTTTATGTGACATAAAACGTCACGTCTACAATACGAACATTTTTCCAAGACTCAGTAATAAGGCAGAGACAGGCTTCACTTTTTCAGCATAAGGGTATCTCCCTATATTCTAACCTCCTTGGTTCGCGTAGAAGTACGATAAAGTATTAATCAAGTTGATCATTTTAAAGTTTAAATCCATTTAAATCCGGTCCAGTCCTGAAAGAAACAGTGTATCTTAAAGTTGGCATCATATCGAACTTTAAGTCAAAGAATCGATAGTTACGACTGCAGGAAACATTTCCGGGAAGTGAATATTAACATAAAGTTAGCGTGGGATACGCTAAGTAATAACAATTGTGGAACAGGAAGTAAATTTAATACCGATTCACGACACCATTCATTCACTAACATATATACGAGTTATAAACTGAATTTGTGCGCTGAAGGTTCATTTAAATAATATCTATGACGTAATGTGTAGCGTGCTGATATGCTATGTGTTAACTACAACGTTCAGGTTTCATTAACTGATTTAGTATTGAAAGGAAGAATCTGAAAGTTCAGTGGGACTTATAAACATTAAAGCATTTTACTACGTGTAAAAATAACGCTGCAGTAAGTAAAGCTTTAGAAACAGCGGCACTGTTGAACAGCGGTAGGCAACATGTGCATAATCTATGGTGTCAACGTATCAGGCGTCGAGTGAATAAAATAAAATAAATTATCTTCTAGTGAGATTCACCTATTAATGCCTTTAGAAAAACCTTTGTGGCTCACCATCGATGCAGGCACCAAAAATACAAACATTAAATGCTAGAATTCGGGCATAAACATGAGGCAAGAGCATTGATGTGTTCCGCTATACCGTCGGGGGACGTTACAAAGTGCAAACACCTGGAGGGAAGGCGAAAATTCGATTAATTATCACTTTTTTATTAGTCGTAGACTCACACATATAACACGTACATGAATTGCTAAACATGAGATGGGTATGAAGACTCGATACAAACTAAACTTTTGTCAAGCATTTCTTTTTATTATTTTCATTGTTAACACATATACTTTTCCTTTTAATTCGCCAAAGGCCATCTGGTAACGTCATATAGCGGCCAGTTACAAATATGTACGACGCTGCCGAGGGAGATGAAAAGACGACGCCCCGCGTCGCAGTACAAAACATTAATTACGTCTATATAACAGGAGCTGTGCCATCTGAGTCCCACACTTTTTTCACATTCAGATGTTTTATTTTTTTATCCTGTACAGAATGCCAATAAATGCTTTCAGTTCTATAATGTTGGTCTCATTACAATCCCTATCCCTTGAAAATCTATGCTTGATTTTTCTAATATGAATCTTCGTATACCTATTTCAGTTAGCATTTCATCAATAATGAAAAGACGAAAATAATGGACAATATTTTTGGTATCTTTTGCCACAGTTTTAATCCCCTGACTACCAATAACGATATTGTGCGCTCTTGTCCTCACATTGGAACCACCTGGATTGTAAAACCAGTTTTTTGTTGTTGCTTGTATTCGCTTAAGTAAAATAAATGACCTCTTGATTAGATTGAAGAAATGTCACCTTTCACTTTCCTCTGATGACTGTCCGTTCCAGTAGAGTGATCGCTGTGTTCACTGTCTAAGTCACTTCCTGTATTATCACCTCGAGCAGATTCATCTTCAATATCTTCTAGGTCACCTTCTTCAAAGCACGACGTAATTTTGACTTCTAGTTTATCCATCTAAAACATTTAAAAATAATGTTAGTTTCATAATATTCATCGCAAATAAAAAATAACACACTAAACTAAGAGCAGTACCCGTAAAGCGACATTCTAATGATTTTGAATAGTGAAACATATACCTATGTCGACACTCGCGTGATGAGCTAAACGCCGCCGCGCGGTAGTAGCCGAGCGGTCTGGAGCGCCACGTTACGGATCACGCGGTCTCCCGCGTCGGAGGTCCGAATCCTTCCCCGGGCATGGATGTGTGTGCTGTCCTAAGGTTAGTTTAAGTAGTTTTTAGGTCTAGGGACTGATGACCAACGTAGTTTGGTCCCGTAGAATTACAAACATTTAGCTAAATGCCGCACGGCGACGACATGTCCAACCAACTGACCTTTCCCAGCGAAACACACAATGACACAACAAAAACAGCGTGCACCTGTCCGGGGAAGTTTGCAATTCAGCTACTGAGCGAACGAGGGCCTTGCAGCCATTGTTGAGAAAATGCCGATTGTTTTAATATTACTGCGAGCAAAATGCTTATAGCGCGAGCTCTCGCGGTTTAAAATACCATATTAGTGCGCTATGGCATTTACATCAGACGAACGATGATGGCGGTTGACACAAGACGTAAGGTACGCCAAAGATTTGCCAGGCCACGACAGGCGACTGAATCAGAAATAGTAGAGCATTATCTGGAATTAATGCACACCATGGATTATACCGGGTGATCAAAAAGTCAGTATAAATTTGAGAACTTTATGAATCACGGAATAATGTAGATAGAGAAGTAAAAATTGACACACATGGCATGGTGCTTTATTAGAAAAAAGTTTAAAAAAAGACGGAGTAAAAACATTAATGAGAGTCGCAGCAGATGACAAGCTCTCATACTAAAATTCTTCTAGGTCATAGGTTTTACCCTCGATTAATCTGATGTTGAAGGTTTCGGCAACAGTGTATGCACCGGTGCTGTAAGTTGTTTAAACAAGACTGGAATTGAAGTGAATCTTCCGATCGGAACTGATAGTGCCTCACTATAACTCCGGACATGCTTTACAGTGCTGTTCACAACATTATTCCTCGACTACATCTATTGTTGAGGAATGATGCTTAACATATTGAGCATTTCCTGTAATGATCATCATCTTTGCTTTGACTTAATTTGTTATGCTAATTATTGCTTTTCTGATCAGATGAAGCGCCATCTGTGGACATGTTTTGAAATTTTTTGGGTTCTAATAAACCCCATGTCATTCCAAGCATGTGTGTCAATTTGTACCTCTCTATCTTCATTATTCCGTGATTTATTAAGTTTTCAAATTTATACTGACTTTTTGATCACCCGGTAATACTACAAGGATCCTGACTCAAACCATTAGATCTCGTAACTGAACCAATTGAGATCACGACGGAGACAAGATGATGAACCAAAAGAAAGGATACCAGCTCACTAAGGCAAGGAATTTGTCTTTTGAACTCCTACAGAAACAGTGGAACAAAGTTCTCTCCTCACGAGTGGGAGAACTCTAGACGCCAAGAGTAACTGCTGCAGCGTGCGCGGACATAACACGCAACCTCTACATCAGCCTGGCGCGGCGGGAAGCGCGCAATGCAGGCGCACCCCGAACTCTGCAGGCACGACCGCGGTAAATATCTGCAGCTGTCGCCAACAGCAGAAGCATCGTGTATAGGGAGAGAGTGGCCATGCGTGATACCGCACCTGATTGGCTGACAGGCCATGACGTAAATTAACGTGTCGTTCGCCCAATGTTGACGATAAACATACAACTTTGCGGCACTTTTTAAGATGAAATGTTAATTTTAAGTCATTTACTGAGTGTAATTAATAATATGTATTACATAATAATTAAGGTCAGTCAATAGTGTTGCCTCGTTGTTCCTCTGTAAGCTGTAAAAACCGTAGTGAAGATTGCTACATGGTGCTTGTGTTGGCAAGGAACAAGGAAAGACGGTAACAGAGGGCGGTGAAAGTTAACTGAAATGGTCAAATATTTGTAGAGCTTATGGGACTTAACTACGGGGTCATCAGTCCCCAAACTTACAAACTACTTATGAACTAGCTAATCCTAAGGACGGCAGAGATAGCCATGCCCGAGGGGGGCATTCGAACCCCCGACCGTAGTGACCGTGCAGACTGTGACTGGCGCTCCGCAGGACGCTCGGCCACCGCGGCCTGCTGAAAGTTAACTGAGAAGGCGAGAACCTACGAATTATTCCTGTCCGTGTGAAATAAATATTTCCTACTGCTTCCTGCCCATTGCAAGAGAGACATGGATGAAAATCAGTAATGGAACTAGTACCTCTGTAATTTTCGTCTACTGTAGTGGTTGTGTACTGAATTCGTAATGTGAAGGTCACCACTTCGAAACCGTAAGCGGTAATTTTCTTTAAACAGTATTTTCTAGCTTTATGTTAGTTCGTGGTTTTGGTTTTTGACATGTCGTGCTGCAAGGTATGTTGTAATACGACTACGATACCTCCCCCATGGCTACGTATTATTTGCTCTTCACAATACTTTAATTGGTTACGGAATGTGACATGAAAAAGGGAGGGGGCGGGACTATTGACTCGTTGTAGATATTCAGTTACCTATTTTGAGTCTACTTCTGCTGTTTCAGTAGTGATAGTGTAGTTACTGTTGCGATTTTGTGTGATACTGTGCTCCTAAAAGTATGTACAGAACGACGTTTTTTATATTTCCCAGTGTAGGAAAATGTTATAAGTTCGACAGGAGAACACATAAAAGTTTTATATGTGGGCGGAAAGTGATAATATTGTACTAATTTCAGCGATGTATATGCAGACAGGAAATTCTGAAATAGCGTCTTTTCTTTGAGATTCATAACATGAAACAGTTATTTTTTCTTATTGATCAACTGCCAACTGACGTAGTTAGCAGTACATCGTAAAATATGGTATTAACATTCTACAATCATAGAAACTGTTTTACGAGACTTATTGGTTTACACATTTATTAGGCCACCCCCATGAACCACAGACATTGCCGAGGTGGGGTGGCTTGCGTGCCTCAACGATGCAGATAGCCGTACCGTAGGTGCAACCACAGCGGAGGGGTATCTGTGGAGAGGCCAGACAAACGTGTGGTTCCTGAAGAGGGGCAGCAGCCTTTTCAGTAGTTACAGGGGCAACAGTCTGGATGATTGACTGAGCTGGCCTTGTAACATCAGCTAATGTGGCCTTGCCACACAGCTACTGCGAACGGCTGAAAGCAAGGGGAAACTACAGCCGTTACCTTTCCCGAGGACATGCAGCTCTACTGTATGAACATATGATGATGGCATCCTCTCGGGTAAAATATTCCGGAGGTAAAATAGTCCCCCATTCGGATCTCCGGGCGGGGACTACTCAGGAGGATGTTATCATCAGGAAAGACAACACTGGCATTCTACGGATCGGAGCGTGGAATGTTAGATCCCTTAATCGGGTAGGAAAATTAGAAAATTTAAAAAGAGAAATGGATAGGTTGAAGTTGGATATAGTGGGGATTAGTGAAGTTCGGTGGCAGGATGAACAGGATTTCTGGTCAGGTGAATACAGGATTATAAATACAAAATCAGTTGGGGGTATCACTGGAGTAGGACTGATAATGAATAAGAAAATAGGAATGCGGGTAAACTACTATGAGCAGCACAGTGATCGCATTATCATTGTCAAGATAGATACGAAGCCAACACCGACAACGGTAGTACAGGTTTATATGCCAACTAGCTCTGCCGATGATGAGGAGATCGAAGAAATATATGAGGAGCTAAAGGAAATTATTCAGACAGTTAAAGGAGAGGAAAACTTAATTGTGATGGGAGACTGGAATTCGGTAGTAGGAAAAGGAAGAGAAGGAAAAATAGTAGGTGAATATGGACTGGGCAGGAGGAATGAAAGAGGAAGTCGCCTGGTAGAATTTTGCACGGAACATGATTTAATCGTAACAAACACGTGGTTTAAGAATCACAAAAGAAGGTTGTATACATGGAAGAGACCAGGAGACACCGGAAGGTATCAGATAGATTTTATAATGGTAAAACATAGATTCCGGAACCAGGTTATAAATTGCAAGACATACCCAGGGGCAGATATAGACTCTGACCATAACCTGTTAGTCATGAACTGTAGGCTGAAGCTGAAAAAACTGCAGAAAGGTAGGAAAATAAGGAGATGGGACTTAGATAAATTGAAGGAAAGTGAAGTTCTGGAGAATTTCAGAGGGAGATTTAGGCAACAATTGACAGAAACGGGGGGAAATAAAACAGTAGAAGAGGAATGGGTAGCATTGAGAGATGAAATAGTGAAGGCAGCAGAGGACAAAATAGGTAGAAAGGCAAGACCTACAAAAAATCCCTGGATATCACAGGAAATACTAAATTTAATTGATGAAAGGCGAAAATATAAAAATGCAGTAAATGAATCAGGCATAATGGAGTACAGACGACTAAAAAATGAGATTTACAGAAAGTGCAAAATGGCTAAGCAGGAGTGGCTAGAAGCCAAATGCAAAACTGTAGAAGAATGTATAAGAAGGGGAAAAGTAGATACCGCCTACAGGAAAATAAAAGAGACATTTGGGGACAAGAAGAGCAGATCTACGAATATTAAGAACTCAGATGGGAAACCAGTTCTCAGCAAAGAAGGGAAAGCTGAAAGGTGGAAAGAGTACATAGAGCAGCTCTACAAAGGAAATGAACTTAGAGACGATGTTGTGGAAAGGGAAGAGGAAGTAGATCAAGATGAAATAGGAGATTCTATACTGAGAGATGAATTTGACAGAGCCCTGAAAGACCTAGGCCAGAACAAGGCCCCAGGAGTAGATGACATACCTTCAGAGCTACTAAAGTCTCTGGGAGAGCCAGCCATGACAAGACTATTTGAACTGGTGTGTAGGATGTATGAGACAGGCGAAATGCCCTCAGAATTTAAGAAAAATGTAATAATCCCCATTCCAAAGAAATCGGGCGCAGACAGGTGTGAAAATTACAGAACCATCAGTTTGATAAGTCATAGTTGCAAAATTTTAACACGAATTATCTACAGGAGAATGGAAAAGCTGGTAGAAGCTGACATCGGGGAAGATCAGTTTGGATTCAGAAGGAACATAGGAACCCGGGAGGCAATACTCACTTTACGTCTTATCTTAGAAGATAGATTAAGGAAAGGCAAACCTACATTTTTAGCTTTTGTAGATTTGGAGAAAGCATTTGACAATGTTGACTGGAATACACTGTTTCAAATTCTGAAGTCAGCAGGGGTAAAATACAAGGAAAGGCGAGTTATTTACAACTTGTACAAAAGCCAGACCGCAGTTATTAGACTAGAAGGGCATGAAAGGGAAGCATCAGTTGGGAAGGGAGTGAGACAGGGTTGTAGCCTTTCTCCGATGTTATTCAATTTGTACATCGAGCAGGCGGTGAAGGAAAGCAAGGAAAAATTTGGTGAAGGAATTAAAGTTCAGGGGGAAGAAATAAAAACATTGCGTTTTGCTGATGACATTGTAATTCTGTCAGAGACAGCAAAGGACCTGGAAGAGCAGTTGAATGGAATGGACAATGTGTTGAAGAGAGCGTATAAAATGAACATTAACAAGAGCAAAACAAAAATAATGGAATGCGGTCTTAGAAAATCAGGAGATGCTGAAGGAATTAGATTAGGTAACGAAACAATGAAGGTGGTAGATGAGTTTTGTTACTTGGGTAGTAAAATAACATGCGATGGTCGCAGTACAGAGGATATAAAATGCAGAATGGCAATGGGAAGAAAAGCATTTTTGAAAAAGAGAAATTTGCTAACATCGAATATTAATTTAAGGGTAAGGAAGTCTTTTCTGAAGGCATTTGTGTGGAGTGTTGCCTTGTACGGGAGTGAAACACGGACGATAAGCAGTGCAGACAGGAAGAGAATAGAGGCTTTCGAAATGTGGTGCTACAGAAGAACGCTGAAGATTAGGTGGGTAGATCGCATAACTAATGAAGAGGTACTGAACAGAATTTGTGAGAAAAGGAATTTTTGGCATACCCTGACTAAAAGAAGGGATCGCTTGGTAGGACACATTCTTAGACATCAGGGAATCGTAAATTTAGCATTGGAGGGAAGTGTGTGGGGTAAAAATCGCAGAGGGAGACCAAGAGACTCGTATAGTAAGCAGATTCAAGTGGATGTGGGTTGCCGTTCTTATGAGGAGATGAAAAGGCTTGCTCAGGATAGGGTAGGGTGGAGAGCTGCATCAAACCAGTCTCCGGACTGAAGACCATAACAACAACACATTTATTAGGCCTGTATAAACATAGATGAATGTCATTTGTTGTAAGCACGTACTGATTAGTAAGCTAGAAGATGTGCTTTGGTGTCTTGGGTTGAACTGCCGCCTTATTTCAATCGTCAAGTGGCTGCATTTTTGCCTGGGTAGCTACGTAAGTGCACGTCCCGCGCTCAGTCTGGTAAAAACATGGCGGACACCTATCAGGCTCTCTACCCGGTAGTTGTGGGTACGCGTCTGGGCGCCCTGGGACAGTGGCTACCACAAGAGACATACGAAATGGGCGTTGATCGACGGCAAAAAGCATGAAAAACATTGCCCCCTCAGCAGTCACAAATGGATCATGCGATTCCAGAGCACGCGATCACCGACGGTGCTATCAGGTGGTTAAGTAGTGTCGTATTAGGTGATAATACGAACAGAAAAGAGTAAAGGAATGTTATTGTGTTTAAAAACTTTGTAAGCGATGTGAGTACTGATAATAGACTTCATTGGTGGCGTCCTATCGAAAACTGACATTAAGAAATTTCCAGATAGGACTGGAACCATTAAGATAGAAATTCCATATATATAAAGAGAAATAAAAAAAGTACAAATTAAAATCTAATTACTTAGACTGTTTTGAACAGCTTTACTATCAATAACATCAAGGTTCTGCTAATTAAATATGAAAAATGTGTAAAGAACTAATCGTTCATTTTTCGTGATTAGACATTTGTGAGTGTCAGACTAGAAATCTTACCGGCATTTGTACGATACATACAGTGAAATTGTTCATTCAGTATTTAATTTAAAAATTACAACTCAAACGCAAATGTGGTTTGAAAACACGATTTTGATATTTAGTCAACGACACAGTCAAAGAAGTTCTGAGATATTTATTTAAATGTCGTGGTCTTTGTTATTACTATTATTCTACATTACGCTTTTTAATTACTTCAATATCTTGTCATTGTAATTGAGTAGTCATAATTGTTGGAACAATTGTGTTGTACAGTTATAATTGATGACTAATATATATAAATACTTGCTGCAGCGGCATGTTTGCTGTAAGTCGGAGTTTGAGTAAGTCGAAATGTTTAACATTTGATACTGTGATTTCTCGAGAAGTTTTGAAGTCTCAAGGTTTTACCTTCTGCTGGAAAGAATGTTGTTTTGTATGAAAAAAAGTTGTGTACAACGAGCTGTAACTAAACCGTATTTCTGCCTCCTTAATCATTTGAAGAAAGGAATCAAGCTGAGTGTTATTTAAAGTAATGCAAGAAACCTTTCACAGCATACTGTACTCCAAGCAACAAAGGGTGAGTATTTTTGAAATTAATATACGTTACTCGATACTAAAACTGCAGTCAGACTTTATATATATTGTTTTAAGTGTAAATTCTGCAAGATAATTTGATTATCTGATAGGTAGGAGTGACATTATACTACACGACGATCGACCCCAGCGATCTCTGACTGTAGCGTCTATCCTCACTTGAACTGGAAAATGCAGATAGTTCATGACAGTCTGATAGATGTCAGTGTAGTAACTTGGAACGCTATGAGAAACTGTACTGGATTTTCATCGCGCCAGTTCGAGAATGTTATGCTCGAAATGCTTGAACGTCTACTCTGAGAAATGGGATAAATATACTACTTCGATTTTGATGCTTTAAAATATGACTACGCCAGATCGTATTATGAATTTTCCTTGATAAGAAATAAAATTATAAATTATTTTGGAGAATCAACTTTCAGAAAGATCGAATTCATTTAATAATCAGTCAAGATCGCAATTTATTTCAAGGTCATAGGTTTCGACCATTTGATTGACCGTCCTTAGAAGACCACAACCACAGTGTTTGCTAGGCTTTTCATTGAGCACGAGGTGTCTGGAGGCTAGCCGTAACATGAAGAATCCAGACAGCTCCCGCTCAACGCAATCGGTGGCCAGCACTTCCTTTCTTCTTCTTCCTTTTTTTGGGGCTGAACAATGTTTTTCAGTTGAATTTGTAGAAAGTAAGCCGCAAAAATTGAGACTTTTTTTAACAGGAAGGTGAGAAGTATTAGCTTCTCAATTTCTATAGTTCGTAGTACACTTCGTTGAAAGACAAAATTTATGAAGCTCCTGCACTTCGCCGGCCGCGGTGGCTAAGGGGACTGAGGCGCTCCAGTTACGGTCTGCACGGCCACTACGGTCGGGGGTTCGAATCCCCCTTCGGGCACTGATATTTGTGCCGTCCTAGTTTGTAAGTAGTTTGTAAGTTTAGGGACTGATGACCCCGTAGTTAAGTCCCTTAAGCTTAACAAACATTTGAACATTTTCCTGCACTTCATTGTCTATCGTGCGGTGTGACAATGCCGCGTTCACAAGTCATCGAAACTGGTGCATGTTTAGCTGATGGTGTCGAACATGGAAACATACTAAAAAGGAATTACTATCAGTGCAGGACATGGTATCGCTATCTCCCGTGATTTCATCCGTCGAGGTTATGTTCCATGAGACGGAACTAGTCTATTTTCTCACTATTGAAGAATGTTGGCTGAATAATTTTAATTATAGTACTCAGATTCATTACCTATCGAGGTTCATAAAACTATATATACATTGAATTTTTCCGTCAGAGACGATCTATTTCAACTGGATCATATCGAAATATTACTTCTTAGCCATTTGAAAAAGTTGCGAAATAGAGCTATGTAACCGCTTACAGTTTTCTGTGACTTTTTATGATGGAAAACCTTTAGCATTTCATGCTGCCTCAACGTTCATTGTCTGTTTACCTTTGACCCTTTCCTGCACAAGCAGGGTCGGCACTGCGTTAAACTGCGGATTTGGCATGGGTTAATGCCCTTCCTGCCGCCACCTCGTGTCCCCAGGAGGAAATGTGTAACCCAAATGTCTGCGTATAGTGTTATAAGTGTGCGAAAGTGTAAAGTGTTACGAAATGTTTGCGAACCGTGTAACTGAGGCGGGACTTGGGTCCAGCCCAATATTCACCTAGGGGGATGTGGAAAACTGCCTAAAAACCACATCCAAGCTGGCCGACATTCCGACCCCTTTCTTTAATTCGCCGGGCAGATTCGAACTGGGGCCGGTACGCCTCCCCGTCTTGGAAAGCGGTGCGTTAGACCATACGGCTAACCGAGCGTTATATGTTTTAGCCGCGCGGGAATGGCCGTCATGCTATGGACTTCGTGGTCGCTACCGCCGGAGGTTCAAGTTCTCCCTCAGGCATGTGTGTGTGTGTGTGTGTGTGTGTGTTGCCCACACCACAGGTTAGTTTCAATTATTATTTAAGTCTAGGGACTGACGACCACTGTCGTTTGGCCGCGTAGCTTTACACACGTTTGAACATTTGACTTGAGGACGTGTTTGTCGAAAGATGAACTCTGTCTTGCCAGTTAACCGTCTAAGCATAGGGCGGACATTTGTTCCGCCAAGACGGTGACGAAGACGCGGTTAGATCAATAGTGTCAGCAGTTATTACTGCGAAGCGAAGCGACTCGCAGGCGGAGTTGGTGGAGATAAAAGCCTCTCAAAAGCGGCATACTGTTTCCGATGATGCCCGTGAGGCTGCTTCGAAAGAACAAGGGTGCAAGCTGAAACATTCCCGGTGTATACGAACTGGAACTTTCACAACCAAAGTAGCTGGTATTTTAAAGTTTACGGTGACGAGACCTCATAGGTGTGAAACTGATCGGTCACATGATTGCGGAAGTTACTGCAATCAAATTGTTTTCTTTCTATGAGCTGCTAAACAATATTGTTCGTATAGAAATGAAAGGTCTTCTAAACTGAATCAATAGATTTCACTGGTGAAAATGGATTCTATTTTCGATGCCACATAAATACGAGATTGTCGCGGCGTTCGTCTCACGACTCTGATGAAGAATAAACTTCATGTAGCTCGACAAAAGATTATTGTTACCGGTTGTTGGCAAAATTCACAGGAATCGTGCTCACTACAATCCACGTATTACCGGAACATTTCACGTGAAAACCAGGGCTTTTCAAACACTAAAAAATGGCCTTTTTTAAAAAACATGAAACAGGTTTTGTCGATCGCTAATTACTGTAATTACTCGGCTACAGTACCCCCTACAGTACCCTCCTATACTATCCCCATTAATTTTTTAGGTCAAAATACGAAATTATATATAACTCGGAAGTTTTTGTGGATTTGATAACGTGTAATTTGGCAGCACTAATTGATAGCTTACAGAGTGTGGCAAGGGAAGAGAAACCACCAATGACCAGACAGGTAAGGAAGGACTGTGCCAAGACGATCAATTCAAATGTGAAATCACAATATTAATTTATTTATCTTAAGAAATGACACAGTTGAAGTAATAACTTTTCAACAATTTAGTAAAACTATTCATTAATACACCTCAAATTAACTCGATATAATCAATTTGAATAGATAAAGAAATTTAGCAAATGTACATAACGATTAAGACACACATGGACACAAGCCCGAGACATTATGCAGTAATAAAATTGTTAGAATACACAAGGTCACCTGCCCCACAAATTTACATTATTACAAAGAAGTAAACAGATTTAAAGCAGATTTAGTACGCCTCCATAAAACTCTGCACATTAACAGGAAAAACGCTACTTAAAAATGTTCAAATGTTTGTTAAGCTTATGAGACTTAACTTCGGGGTGATCAGTCCCTAAAATTACTAATTACTTATAAACTAACTTATACCCAAGGCAGCACAAGCATCCATGCCCGAGGGAGGATTCTAACCCACGACGGGGAACGACTTTGCGCATTGGAGCATAACGCCCCAGTGCCCTCGGCTGGCTACTTAACAAAACACACTGAGCCTTTGAAAATAACAACACGTGTCTTTTGACTACTTTGTTTTACAAATAAGTTACAATGTATCATGGCACCAGAGAAACTGGTCTAATTTACTAACACACAACAACTGAGAGTACAAGTGCCTTGTAGCTTTTAGTCAAAAGTCAGTTGCACTAATTGAAGAACAGTCACACTTCAGATCTAGAAATTTAGTAATTAAGCTGCACCAGCACAGCGCGATGACGAGGGAGGTCCACAAATAAAATTAGGTGGTTCCACGAGGAAATTTAGGATGTGAAAGGAAAAGCCTACTGGAAAACCAGTGCAAGATGGGAACTTCAGCCCTCATACACTTAACTTCATGTATAGAAAAGAAAAAAAAATGTTTTTGCCTAATTACATCTACAGGTAGGCAACTTACCCCGCAGAAGGAAAGGATTCTGCCAATAACATTCGACCGGTTCCCTGCGCAGTTGACGAGGACGCGGAAGGCACTAACCAGGATTTCCCAGTGACAGCAATTTCTTCTGTTTTAAATTTGAATAGATAATCACTCCCACCAAAGGCAAGGGCGAATCGATCTCTTCAACATCGAGAGGTCGAACGGAAGCACAGTTGCAACCGCTGTCTACAACAAGTTGAAAACCGGGACATACACGCAAGAACAAGACAACCCCTGAGGACGGTTGTCAACCCAGGAAAAGCATACACACAAGAGCGAGTTAACACAACCACAATTTCTTTATTCCTGTCAGAAGCACTTAAATGTATAAAATAATGTACAATATTTACATGTTATGTGAATACATCATATTTACAAGACAATTATTTACACTTTTGATGTCCAGAAGTTAGCGACATATATTGCATTTGGTGTTGCATGTAGCAGAACTCCTGGTGTGCATGTTGCTGGACACTGGGTACACTGGAGCAGGTGGTTGGTCGTCTGCGTTGCTCCACATTCACAGATTGGCGACTCCACTAGGAAACCTCATTTAACCAGATGACTGTTACATTTTGAGACACCTGAACGTAGTCTGTTGAGTGATCTCCCTCCACTTCTCTGTGTAGCCGAGTGGTAGTTTTTCACATGGTGTAAACCATCCTGCAGTACCGGTATACCTTTCACATCATAGTTCGGTTCGGCATTGCTGCGATGTCCCAACTAGAGCCTCCGTAGATACGAGGAAGCTCTTCCTGGATTTTAGTCGTTGGTTGGCTGATTGATGTCCATATAGGGGATGGGCTTCAGAAGTTTCTGATTTTCCCCCCTCACTTTTGCTTCTACCTCTCGGCGGATATCGGAGGGTGCAATGTCCGCAAGACTGTACAGTTTACTCTGAGGAGTGGGCTTTAGGCATCCAGTGATAATGCGACAAGTATCGTTAAGAGCAACATCTATTATTTTGGCACGGCTGGATTTGAACCATACTGGACTTGCATGTTCTACGGCAGAGTAAGTGCTAGGGAAGGTTCTTACAGTGTTGGGGTGTCCTCCCCATGTTGTGCCTGTTAGCTTTTTGATGGCATTGTTTCTAGCTGCCACTTTTTTCTTAGCATTCAGGCAGTGCCTCTTGTAGCTTAATGCACGGTCCAGGGTGACTCCTAGGTATTTGGGATATGTACAGTGTTCTAGTACGGTATTTTCCCAGGTAATTTTGAGGGTTCTAGTTGCCTGCCTGTTTTTGAAGTGGCAAGCACAAGTCTGTGTTTTCCCAGGATTTGGTCTCAATTGATTCTCCCTGTAGTAAGCTGACATTTCTCTTAATGCTTTGGACAAAAGCACTTATGAGTTCAAACAACCACAATAAACACCAAGAAAAACCACTCATAATTTTGACGGCTTCTCGACTACCCAACGCACCGCAAGGGGATGTTCTAACAGATCAACCATCAAGTTGGAGAGGTCTAGTGAATGCCAGTGAATGCCCAGAAATCAGCTGAAAACTACAAATGTTCAAATGTTTGTATAGCTTATGGGACTTAACTACGCCGGCCGCGGTGGCCGAGGTGACTGAGGCGCTCCAGTCACGGTCAGCACGGCCACTACGGTCGGGGGTTCGAATCCCCCTCGGGCATGGATATTTGTGCCGTCCTAGTTCATAAGTAGTTTGTAAGTTTAGGGGTTGATGACCCCGTAGTTAAGTCCCATAAGCTTATCAAACATTTGAACTTAACTACGGGGTCATCAGTCCCTAAACTTACAAACTACTTATGAACTAACACTTAGGACGGCACAAATATCCATGCCGGAGGGGGGATTCGAACCCCCGACCATAGTGGCCGTGCAGACCGTGACTGGAGCGCCTCAGTCCCCTCGGCCACAGCGGCCGGCTGAAAACTTCGCAGGATAACTGCGCGTCAGCCATGACAATGTTCACCTTAAACATGTAATCCACGTGCTTCGGGGCAAACGGCTGCGGCCGAAGTCACTGCCGAGGTATGTCAACAGCCGGGCCGGACAGAGACGCGCTCCCCGCCTCTGCGAGTTGACACACACATGTTTGTTAAGCTTATGGGACTTAACTACTGGGTCATCAGTCCCTAAACTTACAAACTACTTATGAACTACTTACGAACTAGGACGGCACAAATATCCATGCCCGAGAGGGGATTCGAACCACCGACCGTAGTGGCCGTGTTGACCGTGACTGGAGCGCCTCAGTCACCTCGGCCACCGCCGCCGGCTCTGCGAGTTGACAGCGCGCGCCAGACTGCCTGTCTCACGCGTAGACCCGGTCTATGACAACATCAGCGATTACCACAGCTGGTACGTCCTGTGGCCAGAGAGCCGCGAAGCTATGAAGACGCCACTCGAGGCACAGATCGAAAGAGAAGTCCAAAAAAACAAACGTACGAAAGGATACCAAAACACAAGAAGGCGACCCTGCACCGCTCACCGCGAAAGTCGGCAACATTTCCAGTTGCTGGCTCCTAGTACAATTGTATTTTTACGACTTAACGGGAACAACAGCTGACTACCTCAACCCCCTATTCTCCATTCAGTATCGCTAGGCTTGCGTTTCCCACAGTCAGTGATGAATCCAAATTTATAGTATGCACAACAAACAAAAATGAGTACCGATGTTTGGAGAATTAGCTTAACAGTATCGTTTAAGGTCAGAGCTATCGAATTTGCAATGAATATTGGTGTCCGCGCGGCAGCTCGTGAATTAGAAATTTTAGTATTTGTGGTGTTTACCTGAAATAGCACGTGGCTTCAGCTAGCCATGAACTGCCACGTAAGAAGAGCATGACACAGGCCGACTTTTGCGATGGAAACTGTGATGTATTGAACAAGACATTAGTTTATATATGTGTCTAGAATTTACCAATTTTGCACTATTGAATTTACGAAGTTTCCGCCTATAGTACCCTCCCTAATTTCAGAACTAAAACAATTGGAAAAAGGCGATTACTATGGCCGAGTGATTAAGGTACGGTGTGCTACGGGGCTGACTCACATTGGCTGGGGCACTTACCGAAGCTGACATTTCTTTATAGCGTTCCCTCAGTGCGAAGTGTTGTGAACCGCGAATATTCAACCGCGTTTTGTACTGATTTTTTGTTTTTTGACTTTGACAAATTTTGAAATAGTTAAAGTGAATGCTGTGCAGTCGCAATGGAAAACTGTGGCAGTTGATCGGAGTAATATTTATTAAGGCAGACAACACTATACAAATTGGCAAGAAAGTATCTTGTTGCTTTAATGATCCTATGTTCTCGCGGATACTGCTCTTACTTGCTGAAATACAATGAAATACAACACATTCACGCCTTGATAGAAGATGTTGAGGCGGTAAGACCTAATTATTCTTGTGGTGTTGATCATATAATAGTATAAATCATATTTTGTGAAAGAGTAATTGTTAGAATTTAGAAACATAAATGACTTCATAAAAAGTATTAAGTTGATTGTAGGTTCTGGACAAGTATTGCAAAGAATTATGATATGCACATTTGGAAAGAGATGGCAAATTTATTTTGCACCATATACGTGGAAAGCAAATGGCATCCAAATCTCAATTACAAAGAGAATCTCACGAATTACTGAAAATGAAATGCATTTTAGGGATTGACTTAAGAAAGTGGAAAATTGACGTTCGTATCTACTTTTATTAATTAAAATATGGCTCAAACAAAAAAGGCACAGGGACCAATGGTTGGCAGAGATGAGAAGAAAAAAGCACGCTGTCGGCAAAACAATCTGTCTCTTTTCAAATGCTTTATATTTCAATGTTTGGCGTTGTTATGATTGTTATGATATTCCACTCCCGTCGCTATTTACAATCTGTTACTCGTCTAGGTTGACTTTACATTCGCACACAGTTACCAGATGGCGCTATCGTCGCTTGTCTGTATAAACAAAGTATGCCATTTTATATGAGACACGGACCCCTTACACGTCGGTGTGAGTGGCGCCAAGAGGACGAGAAGAAGGGATGTCGCCGATTTTCTCGTGATCAGGAGAAACAGACCTCTCTACAGGCTCAGCTGTCAGCAGAATTCAGCGGTTGACCAGATATTCCCATTCTTGGTTTCTGTGTTCTTCCATGGCCGCCTTGGTCTTTCACCTGGTGGGATGTGGGGGACGTTTCGTGCGAGGGTTTTTCGTGGTGGTAGTTCAATGTAAGGCAGATACTGACCCGAGAAATTTCATGGTCGTTTCGGCCGCCTCGGTGCTGTTCCATCTGCTGCTCATAGTAATCCTCTCTTGAAGGCCGTCAGCGTTACACTGGAGACCACCTCGTAGAAATCCGAGATATTTTCAATGAGAATGACTGCCCCCTTTAGGAAACGTTCGCAGTTGATGTTACAATAGTATGGAGACCTTGCTGGTACTGCTGGACCGACAACGTGCGTGTTAAAACGAGAACGGCGTGATTCGACGACAATACACATCTCATCGTGGCTGAAATGCGTTGTCCGATTCCCATTGGAGTTAGCATAACTTCTCCAATACGACATTTGCAATACTACGACGGTTGTTGTTATGAACAGCTGCATACTTTGTAGTAGTTGTCAACACAGATGCAGCGTCATTTACATTCTTCATTCTCCGGTGGATATTGCAGTGATAGACGGAGTCGAGAAACCCGATGCCCGTGCTTTTATATTGAATCTCTCTTACCGGACCACAAGAAACATCTGGTCGTGGGTTTACTGGTGTTTTGACCCACGGCTAATATAGTTCTTCTTCTTTCTGTAGTGTCGCAATAAATTACTCTATATATGCATATGACATTACCCCTGGATTCAGGCCTGAACGTCTTATCCATTCAGCGGAGAGTACTTTTCAAGAGAGACACAAGTTACTACTGGATAAACGTCGTACACTCATTAAACTTTGGCAAAGGAAATATATTATGCCCCAAATGCTGTTACATAACATCCATTCAGTTCGACATCTCAAGATAATCTAATATTAAGTCTAAATCCTCCTGTTTCAATACTACAACAAAACATAACGTCTATGCTACTGTGATGTAAACTTGGACTATTCTTTCTCCTACATGTCAGCGGCCACTTCTGCAGCAGGTAGGTCTGTCTTTGGTTGCAGCACCCGCTCGCTCCCACCTACCTGCGCACACGGGCGCGTGGCACGCAGTATGTTCTTACGTAATTACATATATATTTATGGTGAATCCCCACATTTAGTGGCGGAAAAGTACTGAAGTATTCAGCTAAATTAGATGTTACGCTACAACATCTATCCGTGATTTTCTATAAGCAGCCAAGAAAAGGAAAATATCTCGTTCATTCTCTTTGGACGTATTTGGTAACAAAGTCAATATAGTCAGGTCTCGGTATTTGTCACACGGACGTCGGAAAGATATGATCGGCATATTAATCCCTTGTCTCTATGTTAACGCTTAAATACCGAAAATGGAGTTGCGCTTCGTCGCAGATGCGTTACAAAAACGCCCTCAACCAAAAAAATATTTTCTTTGCATATTCACAGAATATATGACTTCAACTGCGAATGGGCAAAGCTGAAATTCAGCCGGAATTCTAATCCGGGTCTCCTGCTTTCTAGGCAGTTGCGCTGACCCCTACACCACTGGGGACACAGTGATCACCGCACCTGCAAGGACTACCTAGGCACGTCCAGCTTTACCCTGCCCACAGTACTCAAACTCGTAGTCACTACGTACTAATTCCCGTAAGAGTAAGGCTCCAAAATTTCCCACCCCTCCCCACTAACGAAAGGATCATTGCCTGTCACTGGAATATTATATATACATTATATTATATACTGCAGGATCAAAAGTGACGTCTGTTCCTTCGCATTAGACGCCACAAGTATATAGAAACATTATTTCTTCCTCTCTCGTACTAATGCATCCATTCGTTGTAATGTATGTGGCTCCTTATTGACCACATTATTCTGTTTTTACATCTATGAATTAGATAGCAACTGATTTATCTTCGGCCGTTATGATGTAAAAATCATCAAAACCAATGTTGCCTTCAATGCTGGTACTAAAATTGATACTCTTCGCTCTTCTTTAATAACAAAATCTGGCTACATAACTGCATTTCATCTTTCATTCTAGTGACGTAAATGAATGGTGATATTTTATAGACCTATATGCTGTTGTCAATTCGGCAGTAGTAATGATGATTTCACTTGTTGTATCCGGTTTTACAAAATCTTGTGAGTTTTGAACTACATGCTTCACCTTGAATCCTTTTGTGCTTCAGGTCTCAGTATGACGACTTGCTATCTTACAAGTATCGCGATATAGGGGAGAAAGTGTAATGGAAATGATACACGAGTTGGGGTGGAAATTATTAAAAGAAAGGCTTTATTTTTTGCGGGGAGGTCTATTTGCAAAATTTCTTTCACCAACTTTCTCTTCTTAATGCGAGCATATAAAGTTACCACCTACACCTAATGTATCCGTGCAAACGACTTTAGAGATATTAGAAATAAACTTAAGTGTGTTCGAAAAAGAAATTTCCGGTGAGCAGATCGCGGATTTCATGAACTAATTTGGGTGGTAATAAACTACAATTACTTTGAATTTAACGGACAACTATACCGGCAATCTGATGGCCTTGAAATGGGTAACCCTCTAGCAGATACTTGCAGATATTTTCATCAACTTCCTAGAAGAGACCTTTTCCAAAACATTCCCAGATGCTGGCTTAGGAACTGTTTCATATTCGAGATATTTTGACGACCTTTTAATCATTTATAATGGAACGAACGATGGCATTGACCATCTTTTCGAGATCTTCAACGAACTATATGAAAAAATTACTTTCACCTGGGAACTTGAAAATGTTTCACGTCAATTAAATTATCTAGTCTATAGTTAATGACAAAATCTCCTTCAACAGTTTTCGTAAAGATTCGTATTTTGAGCAAATAGTGCCAACCTAGTTGACGCACATACGATGTCACAAAAAAACGTTTCTTCATTCCTCTGTGTATAGACAACTTCTGTCCCTTTATCGTCCGAAATCTTACAAGCCGAATTGAATCTCATTAAAACCATTGCAATTAATAATGGCTATGAACCAAATATAGTAGATGATGTCTTCAAAACAAAAAAACAGTAACAGAATTACCATCCTTGGCACTGCAAATAATGAACATGATGTTTCGAAAAAATTGATTGTATTCCAATTAGTTTCCTTTCACAGTATGCTGATGCAATAGCCCCCTACCTATTTACCATATACAACCACTCGCTCAGCGAACGTTCCGTACCCAAAGACTGGAAAGTTGCACAGGTTACGACTATATTTAAAAAAGGCAATAGGAGTGATCCGCAAAATTACAGGCCTACATCACTGACGTCGGTTTGCAGCAAGATTTTAGAACATACACTTTCCTCAAATATTATGTACTACCTCGAAGAGAACGACCTATTGACCCATAGTCAACACAGATTCAGAAAGTATCATTATTGTGAAACACAGTTAGCTCTTTACTCACAAGATGTGATGAGTGCTATAGACAAGAGATGTCTAACAGGTTCCGTATTTCTAGATTCCAGAAGGCTTTCGACACTGTACCTCACATGCGTCTTCTTATCAAACTGCGTGGTTATGGAATACCGTCACAATTGTGCGATTGGATTCGTGATTTCCTGTCAGACAGGATACAGCACGTTGACGGAAAGTCGTTGAGTAGAACTGAAGTGATATTTGGCGTTCCCCAGGGAAGTGTTATAGGGCCTCTACTGTTACTTATTTTTATAAACGACTAGTTGTAAATCCAGCGTTGCCAATGTATTTATTTATTTTACACTCTCGCAGTACACTTCCCCTTCCCTCTTCTCTCTGCATCCATCTCTTTCTCTCCCATCTCTCTGTAAGTTTCCACCTTTCCCTCTCTCGGCAAGGTACCCACTGATATGTACCATACAAGCAAAAAAATGTTTCAAATGTTTGTATAGTCTATGGGACTTAACTACGGGGTCATCAGTCCCTAAACTTACAAACTACTTATGAACTACTTACGAACTAGGACAGACCGTGCAGACCGTGACTGGAGCGCCTTAGTCCCCTCGGCCACCGCGGCCGGCCCATACAAGCATTTATGTACTCATTGAGCTTCCTCTTATAGGTCATGTGTGCAAAACTTCAACAAGAGCGGAGCAAAACTATGAATTTTGTCAAAGTCCGTAAGTTGATGACCTTACACCATGCACCGAACGAAATTTTATTCGGACAGTAATATTCCTCATGTTTGTAAGGCCAAGTGTGCAAAATTTCATCAATATCGGCACAAAACTATAGATTTGTATGCAACAGGAACACAGGGTCAAATTGAAAAACGCACTTTGTAGTTCTCAAATTTTCCAGTTTTGTTTCGTGCAACCCTTGTTCTGAGAGCAACAACAAAAGGATCTGTGAAATATGTCAAGGCGTTCTCAAGTTATGGCGCGACCAAGGTATTTAGGGATATATTTTTATGTTGCAAGGTACCCTCCCGATGCACCGTATGAAACTTCAGGTAGACGGTGACCTTCATCTTGAAGGTCAAGCTTGCAAATTTTCGTGAAGATCGGAATGAAACTGTAGATTTCGTCAGTCAGTAGGAAAAGTATCCTCCGCCATGCACCTTAATTCTGTTCCATCGTAAAATACTTTCTTCGCTGACGTCTTCTACCTATAAACTACATTTATGCCAAATTTCAGCTTCATAGGTGAAGTAGGTTTCGAGATTTCGTGTTTAGTCAGTGAACGAGTAAGTGCTTGATGACCTTTCACTTCTAAAACTGAATCATGTGTCCTACAAAAACATTATTTACCAGGTTCGTAGAGTGGAATGTTAGTAAACTGCCTGCGAAATGTGTTGTAAGTGCAGTTGATAATAAAGACGTAGTAAATTACAGCCTCATGCTTATTAGGGCGAATTTTCATGCATTTCATTGTCTTCGACGTTAAAGCACCTGAACTATATGTCGTAATACGGTATTATTTCTAAGGTACATCCAGTGGTGCATTTGTAAAATATCTGCAAGATACGTCGCGAACAGAGTTAGTAGGAAAGACGTAATATATCAAAACGTCAGGCTTTATGAGGTGATTTTTCATTAACCTAATTGTTTGACTCCATATCTCTTGAAAAGTGTGTCGTACTATGATAAAATTTCGAATGTACGTTCAGTGGTTGTGGGTATAGTGTCTGTAACATTTCGCGCGAATATAATTAATAGTGTATGAGTAATAAATTGTAACGTCTTGCCAAATGCCGTAATTTTACTACATGAACGCTGAAAACGTAGTAAGCGACAAACTTTTTTTCTTTCATCATTTTGATGGGGGTGTCAGCAAGAAAAGTTTCCTAAAGGTTTTAAATTATGTTTAAAGTTTGTTGCAAGTCGATAAGTCCTCTCCTTCACAATTAATGGACTGATAAAGTCACATTATCACGTGCCGCAAGACGGGAATTTTTTCATTGTTTATGACGTCATATCTCCTGAACTATCGGCCATATTACAAAATCGTTTCTTACCCGATGTCTTCTAGCTATAACCTACATTCCTGCCAAATTTCAGCTTCACAGGTGAAGTGGTTTTCGAGATTTCGTGTTTAGTCAGTGACTGAGTGTGTGTGTGAATGAGTGTCTTTTCGCTTTTATATAAATAGGGATTTAGGAGACAATCTGAGTACCTCTCTTAGTTTGTTCGCGGATGATGCCGTCACGTATCGGTTAGTTACGTCACCAGAAGATCAAAAGCGACTGCAAAATGATTTAGATATCTGCATGGTGCAAAAAAGGGACAATTGCCATATATATAGCAATTGGCCCATAATAATGAAGTGTGAAGTCATCCACATTACTACTAAAAGAAGCCCGTGAACTTCAGTCA
Organism: Locusta migratoria; assembly: GCA_026315105.1. Classification (NCBI taxonomy): domain Eukaryota; kingdom Metazoa; phylum Arthropoda; class Insecta; order Orthoptera; family Acrididae; genus Locusta; species Locusta migratoria. Next base: position 808,826,737 of record CM048744.1, on the reverse strand, counting down.
ATACCTTTGAGTAACAACTAGAAACAACTGAAATTGGAAAGAAAACACAGAAACTTTTACGGAAAGCGAACCAAAGATTACGTTTCGTAGGCAGAACACTTAGAAGATGCAACAGTTCTACTAAAGAAACTGTCTATACTACACTTGTGCGTCCTAGTTTGGAGTATTGCTTCGCATTGTGGGATCCCCACCAAGTAGGACTGACAGACAATTTAGAGAAAATTCCAAGAAGGGCAACTCGTTTTGTACTATCGCGATGTAGGAGACAGAGTGTCACGGAAATTATGCACGCGTTGGGGTGGGCGTTATTCGTTGCGGCGAGATCTATTTGCAAAATTATGAATGTGAACATATTTTGTTAGGTCCCACCTACCTAGGAAGACATGATCGTGAAATAAAATAAGAAAAATCAGATCGAAAACGGAAAGATTTAAGTGTTCCTTTTTCTCGCGAGCTATACGAGAATGGATCTGTAGAGAAACATCATAAAAGCGAGGAAATTTATACTGTAAACCATCAGCTGTTTATTATTTTTCAAACTTCTACCGTTTTCGGTTACAAACCATCTTCACGGAAGAGGACTAGACAGACTGATTAGACAGGTGCATTATATGCCTCCTTATGCATACTGGCATGCATGTCACATCTCAATAAACGTTTGATCATAAAAGCGGTTCGATGAACCCTCTTCCATGCACTTCAATGTGGCTTGCAGAGTATATATGTAGATATACAATATTGCGCTAAGCATAGAAACACTAGTAAGCCCTAAAGTGGGAGCCTCCGTGAAATCATTACATCAATGTTGCTCTGTTTTCGGAATATACAATTACGGCGGTATTCTAATTGTGAATGAAGTAGCTTTCTGCGCACCTTTGCGAGCCTCCTTTTTCATCCATGCCATCATCTGGTCCTATTGTCGCGTCGACGTTTTTGCTTTGACTCCCTTATCTGCAATTCAGAAACCAGCTTCAATCACAGCTCTGTCCGTCTCCCGGTGCTTTGATGGTAAACCCTGCCCCTCCCTCTTCCCCTTGCATCCCTGCTCCAGCCTCGTTTGACGGAATGCAAAAGCTTGAGTGTTTATTACGCTAGCTCAGGAGGAAAAGAAATGAGAAAGGCTGTAAACATTTTCGCAAGCTCTGTCAAAGCGTAATTTTCCACCTAAGGGTACCCACACCCCTGTCTCGCGTCCGCTGCATGTTTACGAGCTACGGCAGCGGCGAGTGTTTTCCAGACTGGAAAGAGCACAATAAAATCTTCGCTTTTTCTCCACTCCACTTTTAATTATTGTCAGAATTTCTTGTATGCGCGGAGCTTGGTAACCTTTTTTACTCCCTTCGCGCAGAAGATATCCCTTTGTGAATCCTTCCTCGTTTATTGCTTGTTGCTACTCATCTGTCTTTTTCGGACATAATGTCGAGGAAATATTGAGAGAAGTTTAATTTCTGTTTACAACTACGTTCTCTGATGAGCACTGTAAGATATATAGGAACTTATTCAGAACTTTTCAGTCCATTAATGGATAACATCTGGGGTGAAATGAAGTCTGACGTGCCTCAGTGCCTCTTTAGTGAAATTTACCCTCACTGTACATACATTTGGGACAGAATTAGTTCGTGTGTTCATTGAGGATGGGGAAGGTACGAGTAGCATTACGTAAAAGCTGTTGTACCAGAATATTCAGGGTGTTTCCATGAAAAATTAAACAGGACATAGAGGATGCTTCAGAAACCCGTTCCAGGTAGGGAACCTGGAGTTGGAGAAGTCAGCATAGCGAGATCATAAAAATACAGAAATACAACCACATTACTGTGACTTTTTATTCATATTACCACAATATAAACAATGAAACACAGTATTTTGCAAAATATACTGAAACTCTCCGTCATATACATCAATGCAAGCCTGATAACTGCGAACAAAATACTGACACTATCTGACAAATATCCCTAAGAAAGTCGCGCACCTAGTACGACTTTTGTACAGTCATGTGTAAGTATATATTTTTTTCCTGCATGGTTTAAGACCTAGTAAGTTCCTTCAACCAAGACGCCATAGTACTATATAATGTTCGCAGTAAAAAGATATATATTTCATACATCGTGTTTTATGTTAAAAAATTAAAATTCTACAAATCGTGATATTTACAGAGATATCGTAAAATTAATGCCCAATACACCTAAATATCCCCTAGCTATATTAGACTTATCAGACCTAAAAACATTTGAACTATTCGCAAAAGGAGGTAAACCTATCGAATTCATAGTGTTATGGCATTGCCCTTTTTACACGCTAGAAATTTATTTCAAATGTTCAAATGTTTGTTAAGCTTATGTGACTTAACTACGGGGTCATCAGTCCCTAAACTTACAAACTACTTATGAACTACTTACGAACTAGGACGGCACAAATATCCATGCCCGAGGGGGGATTCGAACCCCCGACCGTAGTGGCCGTGCTGACCGTGACTGGAGCGCCTCAGTCACCTCGGCCACCGCGGCCGGCATATATTTATTTCTAATATGAAAAAAATAATAAAATAAAATAAAATATAAAAAAAATTAAACAGCACTTAGCAACTTCCAGGCCTAACAGACCTAATAACACTTAAAATTATAGTAAACAGTCGTGCTAACTTGACCTTCACATAAGGTAATAGACACAATCCAGACCTAATAGGCCATTAATTGAACCTACTTGAAAAAAACTGATGCCTATTGACACTTATTTCACTATGCTTCACGTTTGTACTCCCTTTTTCCTGTTTCACTTGCTGAATTTTTATATTTTCTCCTCTTATCAATTAAGTTCAGTATATCCTATGTTATCTAAGGATTTCTATTAAGCCTTGTCCTCCCTATATGGTCCTCTGCAGCCTTCACTGCCCATTATTCTTCTACTGTATTATTTTCCCCCGTTTCAGCCAATCCTTGTCTAATGCTCCCTCTGAAACTCTCAACCACCTGTGGCTCCTTCAATTTGTCTAGGTTCCATCTCCTAACCTTTCTACCTTTCTGCAGTCTCTTAAGTTTTAAACTGCTGTTCATAACCAATAAGTTATGGTCAGAGTCAATATCTGCACCTGGATATGTCTTACAGTTTAGAACATGGTTTCTAAATCTATTCCTTACCTTTATAAAGTCAATCCGGTACCTTCCAGTGTCTCCTGGTCTCTTCCATGTATACAGCCTCCTTTCATAATGATTAAACGAAGTGTTAGTGATCATTAAATTGTGTTCTGCGCAAAATTCTACCAAGCGATCTCCTCTTTCATTCCTTTTTTCCAATCCATATTCACCTAATACATTTCCTTCTCTTCCTTTTCCTACTATCGAGTTCCAGTCCCCCATCACAATTACGTTTTCGTCTCCCTTAGCTTTCTGAGTGATTTCTTTTATCTCCTCATACATTTTTTCGAGATCCTCATCATCTGCCGTGCTAGTTGGCACATAAACTTGCACTACTGTGGTCGGTGTTGGCTTTTTGTCTATCTTTACTAAGATAATGCGTTCACTATGATGCTCGTAGTAACTTACCCGCATTCCTATTTTCTTATTCATTATCAGACCTACTCCTGCGTTACCACCAACTGATTTTGTATTGATAATCCTATACTCACCTGACCAGAAATCCTATTCATCCTGCCACAGAAACTTCACTAATTCCTGCCGTATCTAACTTTAACCTATCCATTTCTCTTTTCAAATTTTCTAGCTTACCTACGCGATTAAGGGTTAGAACATTCCACGCTCCGACCCGTAAAATGCCTGTTTTGTGTTTCTTGATGACGACATCCTCCTGAGTAGTCCCCGCCCGGAGATCCGAATGGGGGACTATTTTACCTCCGGAATATTTTACCCAAGAAGACGCCATCATCATATAGTCATAAAGAAGAGCTGCATGTCCTCCGGAGAAGTAACGACTGTAGTTTCCCCTTGCTTTCAGTCGTTCGCAGTAATTGCATGGCAAAGCCATGTTAGCTGATATCAATCGTCCAGACTGTTGCCCATGTAACTACTGGAAAGGTTGCTCTTCAGGAACCACACGTTTGTCTGGCCTCTCCAAAGATACCCCTCCACTGTGGTTGCACCTATGGTACGGCTATCTGCATCGTTCAGGCACGCAAACCACCCAACCTCGGCAATGTCTGTGGTTCATGGAGGTGGTTACATTAATTACCGCAAAGTAATAGTAAAATTAATGACCAACATCCCTAAAGTAAGCAGCTTCAAGCCTAACAGATTTAATAAAATTTTAAATGATAGTAAAAAGTCGTGATCTACTCTTTACATGATGAGAATGCACACAGTTGTTTACATCGAATATCACAATCTTACCTTGAAGCTAATATCTAAAAACCGTATATGCAGTGCCCTATAGCTACTTCTAACTTTGTGAAGAAGAGAAAGAAATTGTTGTAATAACAGTTAATTTGATGAGGATATTGCCCAACTTTAACAGGACAGTAACTGTGGTAAATACTCGCTATCTAGGCACAAATAAGGCATTAAATTGAGTATTTTACACAGTACTGACTGAATTACACCTAACAATATAAAGACGATTCTTGTTGTAATATTATTATCACAGGTAAAGCAAATCGACAATCTGTGTCTTTTGTGTACAATGTACAGTGTAAACCCCTATTGGTTGTAACAAAAATGTGGGAAGCAGGCATAAGAAAATATTGTCTTCTGTGTGAAACCATGTTAAACCATTAATGAACAACGAATATCCTGAAAGCAAGTACCTCAACGCTAGTTTCAAATAAATAATAGTTAAAGAAAGGGTGCTGAGATCGATTTGTGTGCTTGTGAATGAACGTAGGACAAGTTCTCTAACGAATTGATTACAGTTACTCTAACAGGCCCATTTTAAATCACATACATCTGCATGTGCAGGGGCATTTGCATATGTCAAAGACAGCACAGCACAATTGAGATGAGACCTAACACAAGCCGATAATCACACACTTTGCTTCTCTCATATGAATATGCCTATTCCTTATTAACATGCTCCAAGTCCAATATCCACATGACCGTGCATTTGAGCTTATTTCCACAGCAAACAGACAATGCAAATTTAGTCTACTGAGTATTGCCTATGCGGGGAGAAAAATAGGTTTCATCATTTTGCACCATACACCTTCTAATTAAACATCGCAACCATTAAAATTGCTACACCACGAGGATGACGTGCTACAGACGCGAAATTTAACCGACAGGAATAAGATGCTGTGATATACAAATGATTAGCTTTTCAGAGTATTCACACAAGGTTGGAGCCGGTGGCGACACCAACAACGTGCTGACATGAGGAAAGTTACCAACCAATTTCTCATACACAAACAGCAGTTGACCAGCGTTGCCTGGTTAAACATTGTTGTTATGTCTCGTGTAAGAAGGAGAAATGCGTACCTTCACGTTTTAGACTTTGATAAAGGTCGGTTGTAGCCTATCGCGATTGCGGTTTATCGTCTCGCGACATTGCTGCTCGCAATGGTCGCGATCCAATGACTGCTAGCAAAATATGGAATCGGGGGGGGGGGGGGGGGAGCGGGGGTTTAAGGAGGACAATGCGGAACGCCGTGCTGGATCTCAACGGCCTCGTATCACTAGCAGTCGAGATGACAGGCATCTTATCCGCATGGCTGTAAGGGTAGTGCAGCCACGTCTCGATCCCTGAGTCAAGAGATGGGGTAGTTTGAAAGACAACAACCATCTGCACGAACAGTTAGATGACGTTTGCAGCAACATGGACTATCAGCTTGGAGACCATGGCTGCGGTTACCCTTGACACTGCATCAGGAAAGAGAGCCTGCGATGGTGTATACAACGACGAAGCTGGGTGAACGAATAGCAAAACTTCATTGTTTCGGATGAATCCAGGTTGTGTTTACAGCTTCATGATGGTCGCATACGTTGTTGGCGACATCGCGGTGAACGCACATTGGAAGCGTGTATTCGTCATCGCCATACTGGCGTATCACCAGCGTCATGGTATGGGGTGCCATTGGTTACACGTCTTGGTCACCTCTTGTTCCCATCGACGGCACTTTGAACAGTGGCCGTTACATTTGAGCTGTGTTACGACCCGTGGCTCTATCCGTCATTCGATCCCTGTGAAGTCCTACATTTTAGCAGGATAATGAACGACCGCATGTTACGGGTCCTGTACTGGTCTTTTTGGATACGGGAAACGTTCGACTGCTGCCCTGGCCAGCACATTCTCCAGATCTCTCACCAACTGTTAACGTCTGGTTAATGGTGTCCGAGCAACTGACTCGTCACAATACGCCACTCACTACTCTTGATGAACTGTGGTATCGTGTTGAAGCTGCATGGGCATCTGTACCTGTACACGCCATCCAAGCTCTGTTTGACTCAATGTCAATACACATGAAAGTCGTTATTAAGGCCAGCCGTGGTTGTTCTGGGTACTGATTTCTCAGGATGTATGCACTCAAATTGCTTGAAAATTTAATCACATGTCAGTTCTAGTATATTTGTCCAATTAATATCTGTTTTTCATCTGCATTTCTTCTTGGTGTTGCAATTTTAATGGCCAGTAGTATAGGCTGGGGTTTGACCACATCGCAAGTGAGTTCCTGTGCATCAAATTCATTCTCAGTCAATCACAGACGTCCTCTGTTTCTCGAAGTGGAGCTTTTTTACTTTTGCATTAGAATTAAAGCTTGTGAAACTAAATATCAGGTTCTATAGTGTCTCATTCATGTTGTCAGATCCAGAACTCCCATTGCGTTTCTTCATTCCTCGTAACTGCTATATGTCCAAAAAAATTAGGTCCAGACTCATCTCTGCCTGAAAACTCTGGGAGTTCGCTGTCATTGAGCTCTATCAGAAATTTCTCAATTTTCTTGTCGGAAAGTTTCGACATACCAGTCAGAAAAATTAAAATATTTACTGAAATGTGCTATGTAAGTAGTGAAAATAATCGTAATGTCCATGAAATATATAAAGAATGATTATCTCTCAAAATTATTTCAATTGATCATCAAAAATGTTACCTACAAAAACGAGAATGGCCATTCAGCACCAACATGAACGCACGTCTATACCATGGTGTTAAATGACAACAACCAGCTTTGAAAAAAAAAATGCTAACATAGTAACAAAAACAAATTCACCAACATAACACACATGCAGTACCCTTACCTTTAAGAAACTTGTAACACCTTTGTTTCTATGAATCTTCGACAGGCTCAAAATAGAAAAGAAAAAAATGTGAAATACGTTCCACTCACTACAACACACGCAACACAGCAAGACAAATATTCGATTATTGATTTCTATATTCAAAGGAAACAAAAGCGCTACATGTGGCACACGCCTGTAGTAGATTGTTGTCATCTGCCGTCACTGTGACGAAACACACACATTCTGCTTTTTCACTCTGCTGTCGGTGAAACATGATTATGTCATGCAAACGTAGGCTTCCGCGGTTGTTGTCACTATCAATAAAATTCTTCTGGGTATGAAACCGCGTCGTCATTTTATAAATTCCACCGACGTTTCGGCCGCTGTTGCAGGCGGCCTTCATCAGGGTCTGTTGACTGCTGAATATACGGTATCTTGGGATTTATATAGCTGCGGATGAGGGAAATGAAGGGGGACGTTGGTTTGCCTTTATTGGTGGTTATATTATTTCTACGTCGGGCAGGCATCAAGCCAGTCTTCCGCAGCACCAATAAGACCAAGGATGTCCTAGCTTCAACTAAGGACGCAGTAGACAAACTGAGCAATGCAGGCGTGTATGAAATAAGCTGCGAGTGTGGGCTGGTTTATATAGGAGAGACCGGGCGAGCAATCTCCACGAGGCTTTCAGAACATGAAAGATACATACGGCTTGGACAGCACACGAAGTCAGCGGTTTCTGAGCATCACAATCAGTGCGGAAAACAGTTGTCTTTCAGCGAGGCCCGCGTGCTGGCGAAACAACCATTCTCAGCGAGGAGGAAAATTAGAGAGGCTATAGAAATAGCGAAGCGTCCCGCCAATATGAACAGGGAAGATGGCTACAGGCTGCCGGCGTCTTGGCTGCCAGCAGTCGCAACGCTATGTGACGGCACCGCGCGCGGAAGGACTCGCGCAGACTGCCCCGGAGACCACAGCGGCAGCGAACACGCAGAGCACCGGCCCGCCGCCGTCTGCGCCAGGCGACAAGTCAACAGCGGCACGGCACAACCGCCGTCCGTTCTCTCAGGTCCAACGCGCCAATAGCAACTTCTAATACAAAAGCCAATCGGAAACGTGCATTTCGACCAATAAGGGGGAAGAATGTAACCCCCAATCACATGGAAAACTAGCCTCTAAAACACCAATCATCATTGCCGATTTCCACCAATGGCGTGAAATAATATAACCACCAATAAAGGCAAACCAACGTCCCCCTTCATTTCCCTCATCCGCAGCTATATAAATCCCAAGATACCGTATATTCAGCAGTCAACAGACCCTGATGAAGGCCGCCTGCAACAGCGGCCGAAACGTCGGTGGAATTTATAAAATGACGACGCGGTTTCATACCCAGAAGAATTTTATTGATAATGATTATGTCAGTTGACAACACAAGGAATCAAAGCGTTAATTTGCATCTTATACACTCCTTTCAAGATACTGTCCATTACACTCATTTGCACGTTCAGAATCTTTGCTGTCTCTGAAATAATTCCACCGTCAGGGCGAAACGTCAATTTTTTATTTCTTCTTCAAAAAGATCTTCTAAATTTGTCACTGCCCTCCATAACGGCTTGCTCAGAATACAGATTTAATAACAATTGTGAAAGCCTAGAATCCTGCCAATGCTCCCATCGCAACCATTACGTCCCTTCCAAACACTTCGATTCTGGTTCCTGTACAAGTTCAATTTAACTTTAAGAGGTGGCACTGTGTCTCTCATCTTTATTAGTAAATTTAACGTATGCATAATCATTACGCGCCTTATGTTATTGCTGAAGTTTGAAAGTTGGTGCAGGGTGGTTATGAGTGAGGAAAGGGGGGTTGTTTGGCTTGCTTGATGTGGGTCCTTGAGCCCGGATGGAGGAATTCCTAGCCGGCCGCGGTGGCCGAGGGGACTGAGGCGCTCCAGTCACGGTCTGCACGGCCACTACTGTCGGGGGGTTCGAATCCCCCCTCGGGCATGGATATTTTTGCCGTCCTAGTTCGTAAGTAGTTCATAAGTAGTTTGTAAGTTTAGGGACTGATGACCCCGTAGTTAAGTCCCATAAGCTTAACAAACATTTGAACATTTTTTTGGAATTCCTAGGCGACCACTTTTGGCGTTTCACCTGCCGGAGCTGCAAAGGGCGGCGAGGGTGGCGTACTGCCAACCATCGTCGCAAGTTTGGTGGAGCGCTTGTAAAAATGCCCTCCAAGCTTTTCATATTGTGGCGATCGAGTATTATGTGCAGTCTTTGATTTTTGAGAAAGATAGCGTAGGTGGACACATCCGCCTTTTTACGGTCGGCCAGATTTGTCTTCGAAAAAAGTAACACCCCGGCGGGCCATCCTCTCTGCTTTCTCGGGGAAGGGTCGCCCAAAGTTTTGTTTCCTTGTAATGTGTATCCCTATAAAACTCCGTTTGGATTAATGAATCGTTCGATACCTATCATAACTAAACCTTTCTTTATGCATAATCACAAAATCATTCATAAAACATTATAATACGATACAAGACTGTTTAATTGCATCAGTAGCAAGGTTTTTACTGAATTTTGATAAAATGTCTGTTTATAAAAATCATAGTATTAATATTACGCAATAATAATAGTTTGCTAATCAAATTTCAAACTAACGTTATCTGATATGTCTCGTACTGTATTGACCTGACTATAACACTTTGTTGACCTCAAATCTGCACAATTACTTTAAATTAGCTGTTGTAAAAATATAAACAAACATGTCTACTGCTCTAATTGTTAATTACTTACGATCTTTTATTTTGTTTTGATACGAAAATCCTATTATTACATTTGTCATAATTTTGTGTATCTTTACTTGAGGCAAGATTCATTTATGTTCCACAAACAAATTATTAAAACTGTATTTAACTGTTTCCGTGTTCTAGAATGTTATCGAAAATCTGTTATATATATATATATATATATATATATATATATATATATATATATATATATATATATATATATATATATCAATGAGTCAATTATCTTTATTATATTGCTATACATCTCTGTAACTTACTTCTTCAACCATTACATGACGCCCCAGTATAGCGTCTTATTCTTTTAATATTTTCATACTATTTTATGTGTTAAATTTTGTTCTCCGGCCGCGGTGACCGAGGGGACTGCGGCGCTCCAGTCACGGTCTGCACGGCCACTACGGTCGGGGGTTCGAATCCCCCCTCAGGCATGGATATTTGTGCCGTCCTTAGTGTTAGCTAGTTCATAAGTAGTTTGTAAGTTTAGAGACTGATGACCCCGTAGTTAAGTCGCATAAGCTATACAAACATATGAATGAACTAATTAACATCGCCCCTGCGTGGTTGTGTGTGTGTGGACTGTCTCTCTAGCCTTGCGCGTCGCCGAATTGATGCAGAGTGCTCCCGCGCACTCTGTAGACACGCTACGTACATCTCTGCATGTTAGTATTCGAAGTATCTTCTGCTACATCCCACACTTCTGCAGCAATGCTATCCTTGATCCAAATAACTCTTGAATAGCGAGCTGCAAGGATACTTTTGTGTACTGTAGCTAACCCTCTTCGGCGGCCGTTTGGGAAGGCTCGCGCACTGGAATCCCTCCACCCTGCCCCCTCGTCACCACTATAATCTCGCTTGCCACTGGTAGCCCGGAGCACCCTCTGGCTTGGGCATACTGTCGAGGACATCGCTTGAGGTAATGTGGTTAGCTGGACTGGTGCTCTGTGGACCGAGGTTAAGATTTTCTGACTGTGGTTTTATGCTATGAGTCGCAATGCTCGCAACAGTCTTAAAGTTAACTGTTCCAGTAATTCATTCGGGATACGCGATGACTCAGTTAGAGCTACCGTGTGTTGTGGTCAAAATTTATCTAACGTGTGATAATAAGAGTCGAACCGCGTCTGTCTTTGTTGTAATAGTTCTTATTAAATTTCATTTCTGCGGTGATTTTCGTTGCGTATTGTTTAAATTGTAACAAACTTTGTCTGTTAGTTATGCCACGTGAACTGGCTATCGTGAATTCGATACCAGTCATCAAGTTGCTTTAGTGCCCCTCAGGCGATTCATGTTAGCAATCTGGTTATATGTAGTAAATTATTCCGCGTTTGATTTTGTGAATTGTGTACCAGTCCAAGAAACGGTGATCAACCAAATGTCCAGATTTTGGCATATCAGAGTCATGTTTTCTTATTTTAATTTTTGCGCGTGCTTCAAGCCAGCTAATCTCCTCCAATATTCCACTGCTGTTTGAGTAAGTTTCCCGTGAGTTTTGGCGAGTGCGTGTGAATGAATGTCTACTCACCCCGAAACTGCTCCTATTTTCTTAATAAGTAAATTTAATGAAAGGTGTGCAATCAATTGGGCCGTTTATTAATTTTACTGTTAATCTTTCCCCTTTCAAATGTTTGAGATGTGTGCTTTTATTGTTTTAAACTGGTCTCCCCATTTCTTAAAAGTTTTCAGAATACGTAAATTGTTAATTAAATTCTGTTTCCTTTAGCACCCCTCTTCAATTTCAGTTCTTAGTCAGGTTTGACTGTCCCCGTCTGGGATTGGCGTGCGTTCCGTTGCAAATTTTATTTCAAGTCTCTGCAGATAGGCTGCTTCTGTTGAAGGATATGTCAGTTTGTAAATTTAATTGCGTTGTTAGATTTAGGAACCGGCAGGGCAGCTTAGATTAAGCTACTTAATAACTCACAAACCGGCCGCGGTGGCCGAGGGGACTGAGGCGCTCCAATCACGGTCTGCATGGCCACTACGGTTGGGAGTTCGAATCCCCCCTCGAGCATGGATATTTGTGCCGTCCTTAGTATTAGGTAGCTCATAAGTAGTTTGTAATTTTAGGGGCTGATGACCCCGTAGTTAAGTCCCATAGATGCCTTAGAAGTTCTTACTGAATATTACAACAGGAACCAGCTTCGATCAAATCCAGCAAAGACACAGCCTTTTTTGTTCCACCTGAACAACCAGGAAGCAAAAAGGGAATTACAATTGGAATGGAACTCAGTTAAACTTAAACATTGCCCAAACCCAGTTTATCTCGGAGTCACATTAGATCGAACACTGTCCTACAAGAGTCATGTAGAAAAAAACTAGAGCGAAAATCTACACACGGAACGGTATAATTCGCAAACTCACCAACTCACACTGGGGAGCAAATCCTGAAATTTTGCGTTCATCATCCCTAGCTTTGTGTTTTGCTCCAGCTGAATATGCTTGCCCCGTATGGAGAAGATCGATGCACGCCCACAAGCTAGATACAGCACTGAACGATTGATGTCGATTAATTACGGGATGCCTGAAGCCTACAAACCGTGATCTCCTTTATATGCGTTCTGGAACAGCTCCCCCACAGATCAGACGACAAACTTTGGCGATGGCTGAAAGAAGCAGACAGTGCGAGGATAGAAGACATCCCCTGTTCGGACATCAGCCAGTGGTGTCAAGATTAAAATCGAGGAAAGATTTCATTCAATTTGAACCTCCACTAAATGAAAGCCAAACTACAACCAGGAAATCAATGTGGACACAGAAATCGGAGAAAAACAGCTTGCAATGTTGGAACATTAATGAAGAACTTCCGGCTGGATCTCAACTGGAATGGAGAGTCTGGAAGAGCCTAAATAGACTTAGGTGTCGAATGGGAAGATCAAAGGATAACCTGTTCAAGTGGGGATACGCAGAAGACGAGCTCTGCCAATGTGAAGAAAAACAAACAATGATACAACTGCTGAGCTGCCCATCCTTGCCGGCGCCATGCACTTTCCAAGACCTGTGGCTGGCCAACGACGCTGCAGTGAAGTGTGCCGTACACTGGAGAGAGATATGAGCCTGCTATGGACAATAATAACATATTATGTGTGAAAATCATGAATGTATATAGATATATGAATGTATAATTAGCACTTAGTTTTTATTTGTAATCTAGTATATGTAGCTTATTAATTAACTACAGATGTAGCTCAGACACGATTAAATAAATAAATAAGCTATACAAACATTTGAACATTTTAACATGTGAATAACTCACAACACAAGAGCAGTTAACTTTCAAGTCATGGCATTAGGATTTACTCAGAAAGTGTGGCGAAATAAATAGTGGGTCGGTTACTAAAGTGTTTCGAAATTGGCGTACAGCCTGTGGAAATACGCTATACAAACACTGTGTGTTGCAGGCTGTTTCCGAAAACCCGCGAGTAGCAATATATGTGTCGCCGTGGGCAACCAATACTCTGCAAGCCAATTAATTCTAACTCAATAAATCTAACTTTATCAACTCTTTGATTAAAATGTAATGCCAATCTATTTTCAGAATTCATTCCGGAGAATTTTTTTCCGAGTCAGCAATGTGTATGCTCGTTGTGTTAAAAAAAAGACAAAGTACCACAGCTTGGAAATACGCTGGTATTGTGTACGGGTTACAGACTGTTTGGCGGATAAAATACCACGTTCTGGCTTTCACATCAGTTCACATTGCTGGTTCATAAAGGAACAAAGCAAAATTCCAATACTTCCAGAAAAAAATTGTTCACTGAAAGCATTCCACGCCTTTGTAAACAAGGAAAATATTCGACAGAAATTTTACCAATACGAGATAAACTCGTCACTTCCAAGAGGAACATCTTTTCCAAAGCCTTTTCTTTGTATTCCAGAATGTTTACTTCTGTTTCTATTTCTTCTCTCCTCTAGATGAAATTTCATTTTTTTGTATGCTTTACAATTTTGCGTTGTTTTTGTATCGTTTGAGAGCGAAGGGTATTATATCTCTGCTTGTCACCTGCATCTACATTTCTTACGAACTATAATCAATTGAGCTCATGAATGTACTACAATGTCGCTGTTTCGCTTTTCAGCATGTGTACTCTAGGACGAGAAATGCGGTAGTCGATAAAAATTAAAAAAAAAAAAAGAACTCAGATTTGATTGCCGAGCTCATTTCGAAGAATATTCATCTTATTAGAAGAATCTATGAACACTGAAGTCAGTTGGGCACATTTGTCATCAAGTATCAGATTTTACATGACTCTCGCCTTACTTTAGCTACACTGAAATGCGAGTTCCTTCTGTATATTTGTTATGGAGATGTCCTTGCTGTAAACTAAAGTCAGTCAGTCAGGCCGTTCTATTCGACCGATTTCCTTCATTTTACCGTTAAACGAAAGGTATTCATTCGCAGATTTGTCATGAAGTAAAGAATTAATCTCTCCATCCTTTATTTTTATTCAATCGCGATATCACCCGAGTATTTCAATCCGTTTGCTTTTCTATATCTTAGGTTCTCTTTTTAACCTAGCAACACTAAACATTTCAAGCTCTTTCATTTGCTCTTTTAAACACTTGCTTTGATTGATTCTGAAGAAAGCTATGCATGAACATTCAAATTAACTTACATTTTCCCCATCTTTTTTGTCATTACTCTAGTTTATTATTAAGTATATGGCCCACAACCGGCACTGGAAACACCTGCAACGCTTCGAGGAACAGATCACAAAAGTGGATTTATAGTTTCCAACAAAATGTTATCTATTCTTGTACCAAACCATTCACCAATGTCCTTGCTTTTCTAAGACGTTTCAGTTCTGATGAGACATGACAGTTTTACTGTTAGGGGAAATATATGATAATTTTCTGATGCTGAACCTTTATCTATGTGTGTGTAAAAGCATTATGTTTCGGAGTATGGAAGTGTTCGTTAGCAATATGCTACGCATAGTTAGCAGTTTGTAGACGATTTTGATGAAGTATTGTGTTACAGTTATTCGTACAAAAGAAAAAAAACCCTGTTAAGTATCAGGATATAGATTACCAAATCAAGACGGAACATGTCCCATGCATAACTGAAAGAAGAAGGGATGAGTACCGTAAGCTTCTTTTGAGGTTTTCGATACACAAATCCGGTTGTTTCAAGGAAGAACTGCAAATGATGTTCCACAGGACATACCACATACTTCGATTCATCATTTGTCCAGGATCGATGACCGTTGCACCACTAAGTTTGAAAGTTTAATTAACGGTTTAGCAATTGAAGCTCTTCCATCAATGTCCAGCTGCGGCCGTACGGTTTTCATTGAAACAGTATTACTCAAGTGAGTGTTGAGTTTCGCAGTCGCCTTTGCCATGGTACTTTTATGTGTACACCGTCATTCTGTCGAGGGTGCAACGTTAAACAGCCCAGTCGTGTTCGTCACAGATGCTCGTACTGACTGCGCACAATTGAGTTTTAGACTTCGGCAGTCTGAGAGATCACGCATCTTACTAATCATTTTGTTGACCATCACAGAACAAAATGTGTAATATACTTCAAGTTAACGTCCAAGACAATGTACGTCATTGGCGCACTGTGGTTGTCTCGCAAGGAGACCCCATTGGGATCGGGCTTTAGAAGTTTTTCACATTTATGGTACATGAAGTTCAGAACACAAATAACAATCAGCCAAAGGCATTCGACGCAACTCTCAAAAATTCTCTAGAAAATCGACTTCGAAGTTTTGAATGAGCACGTAAGTACCAATAAAACAATTGCAGCATCTGTCGTCGTAGCTCAGGCGGTAGCGTTCTGGATTCGCAATGACATAGTCGGTGGTTCTAAACGCACTGTAAGAAATATTGTTTTCGCTGCTTACGAATTTAGTTATACGAAATATTTTAAAATCGCCAATTAAACGTATTGTGTCAGCTTTTGTTTGTGTATGTGAACGAGCTGAACACTTTGTCGTCACGTGAAACGATGATTGAGTTGCTTAGCTGCTTTGGAAAGTGATTAGTAGCTATGAAGATGACTTTCCAAGAACAGCTTCGTAGCTCTTCATAAAGTAAACAAAGATTACCGTCGTCAAGTAATGGTGAATTCAACAGTATAATATAACTTTTGTTTTTATGATTGAAACCACCATGATTAAAAACCTGTTATAAAATACAGAAAATTACGAATAAACAAAAATACATGCCTTTTTCGTAGACCTTAAAATTGTGTAAGTATTCAAAAAAAAAAAAAAAAATGTGGATGTAGATGTAGTATACTGCATGGAGTTAATATTATTGTGTTCATGTATATGAGAGAACTTCTTGCTTGATAATTCTTGGAATGTGTAAATGAACTCATAGATGCACAACTATGTACCTTTTGACTTAATTTGTTCACGCTACGGATAAGTGATCCTCTTTTTATCTTAGTTAATATTATGCCAATACGGCAAAAAATACATAAATGAATAAAAATAAAATAAAAATAAAAATAAATAAATAAAATTTGATATCTTACAACATTTGTGTTTCCAGAGGCGATCGATATTTCAATAACTACGAAATCTAAATACTAAATATTTCGATGAAATAAATTCAACTGCAAAGTTTAAAATTTGTGCTTGACTGGGTTTCGAACCCACATTGTCCACTGGCCCGAAGAGTGAAATCCGGGTTCCAATCCCGGTCCAGCTCAAATTTTCAACTTTGCCTTTCAATGTATTTCATTTCTCTGTAACGGTCGAAATGTTTAAATATTTTAGATTGCATAAAATTACGGCTGTTAATGTCAACCAATGGTGTCTGTTCTTTCTGCCATTTCCGACCAGAACAGACTCCGTGATAGTAATTTTAGTTGCTGTCAGTAAAAATGGTGAGTCTTATGCAAAAATCGATAAAAACATACATAATAAAATACACCATTATGTACTTACTGTTCTGAATCAGAGCGACTTCATAAGACTGGATGAGTACGTGATACTGACAGCATTTCTAACTCTTAATATGACTATTCCGTCACACCCCCGTATATTCCTAGCGCAGACTATCCTTATGGTTGCTATGGAAGCGTTCCATCTCTTCCTGTGACATTTCGACCCCGGAGCATAGCATTCAGGTGTAGAACAAATAGGACCCCAGTCAGAATGGGAGAGAGGAACCTCGGAAAGTAAGTGGCTTGAAATTATTTTTTTTCTTTAGAAAGTTTAGTATATTCCGATACTAAACAGTCTATGTGTAGAGTGAAGAGAAAAATAGCTGGCGTGAAAGGAGATGCTTTGCTTCGTGTTTTTGACGTCCAATAGTGAAGGACAGAAACAGAGCCCTGGTGGAGTAGCCGAGCGGTCTACGGCGCCCTGCTGCAGAGCGCGCGGTTGCTAGCCGTCGGAGGTTCGAGTCCTCCCTGGAGAATTGGTGTGTGTGTGTGTGTGTGTGTGTGTGTGTATGTGTGTTGTCCTTAGCTTAGTTTACCTTAGTTTAGGTAGTTTGTAAGCTACGGACTAATGGCCAAGCAGTTTGGTCCGATAGATTTGCAAGCCGGCCGCGGTGGCCAAGCGGTCTGCGGCGCGCCAGTCACGTTCCGCATGGTCACTACGGTCGGGGGTTCGAATCCCCCCTCGGGCATGGATATTTGTGCCGTCTTTAGTATTAGCTAGTTCATAAGTAGTTTGTAAGTTTAGGGACTGATGACCCAGTAGTTAAGTCCCGTAACCTCTACAAATATTTGAACGTTTTGATAGATTTACAAACATTTTAATTTGACAGAAACAGAAGGCGAAAGACATCAGCTGTGGGTGCAAGAGTGTGTTCGTCGACTGGACGGAGAGAGAGAAGAGAGAGAGAGAGAGAGAGAGAGAGAGAGAGAGAGAGAGAGAGAGAGAAGGAAGTATTATTTACAGAGCGGAACCTTCAAACTATCACATTCTTGATTCACCGCCATTGCTCGCTTTTGGTTAAATCGTTTTTGCGGATTCGCCAGCAAATCGAGCAGAAGAATGAAGGCGTATTTTGTCAGCTGCTTTAGGATGAACAATCCTCCATAAGTTGTAACACGCAGGCGCTTAGGCACGGGCGAAGGTACTTAGGAAGACTTTGATGTATTTAAAACTAAATCTTTAAATTCGTTACTTAAACCTTCTGGGGTGAATATACGTTGACGATCCAGACAATTTCGTCCTTCTGACGCTTCAACGACGATCCAGACAATTTCTTCCTTCTGACGCTTCAGCGCCAGCTGCGGACATCTTCCGAGGTGAGTCAAGGAGAATTTTCGTCAACTTAATGTTCTGGTGTCAAAAATATCACAGATAAAAAAGACGCAAATAATAGGTTCCTTTTTACTCAACAATCATTGACTTAATATACATAATAATCTAAGAAGTTTTAAGATCAGAACTAACTTACTATTTATAAAAAAAGAAGAAACGCGTGTTTTCATCGCTCTCTAATTCTGTTCAAATGCTTTTTTTATTGGCATCTCTAAGTCTGGAGTGCGATTTCTTTTCATCAACCGGATTGTTCCAGTCAGTTACAAAATCGTTATGATTACAGACGATGGCGACATGTCTGATAAGAGCCGTCATTATCAGAGGGTGCAAGGAACCACAGAGTACGTCAGGCGGACGCTGCGCGGGGCAGCGCAGTCTAAGTGGAGGGCGCGGTCGTTCCCGACGGAGGTTCGAGTCCTCTCTCGGACTGGCTACGTCATCTTTAGAATAAGTCAGTTCAAGCTAGTTCAGTGTTCATTTCGCCTGGAGAGCGCCTTATACTGTGTGCAATCTGCCAATTTTGAGAATTTCTAAATATGTGGGTACCGATATTGCTTACAAATTCGGCTCATGGAGCTTTCGGTACATCTTCCACTTTCAATGGGCAAATAGAAGTAACACACACACACACACACACACACACACACACACACACACACACACACACACACACACACACACACACACACACACACAAAACCGATATACATTACAGTTACCAAAGTTACCAAACAACGAAATTATTCGCCTTCATTAGCTTATTTATTCAAAGTCTACAGATTGAGTATTTTTTTCCACTGTAAGCTTTATAATGCAAATGTAACTGCTTTTAATGGTCAGATTGGTTTTAAAGACTGGAGGCATTTGTCGATAAATTTAGAAAGGCATGAAATGAGTTCATGACACGCACTTTCTTTATAAATCTACATCTACATCTACATAGATACTCTGCAAATCACATTTAAGTGCCTGGCAGAGGGTTCATTAACCACCTTCATAACTTTTCTCTACCGTTCCATTCTCTAATAGCGCGCGGGAAGAAAGAACACCTAAATCGTTCCGTTTTCGATCTGATTTCTCTTATTTTATTGGGATGGTCATGTCTCCCTAAGTAGGTGGGTGCTAGCAAAATATTTTCACATTCAGAACTAAAAGTCGGTGATTGAAACTTCGCACACAGATCACGCCGCAATGAATAACGTCTTTCTTTTAATGATTTCCACCCCAATTCGTGCAACATTTCCGTGACGCTTTCCCCCACGTAACGTGATAAAACAAAACGAGCTGCCCTTCTCTGAACCTTTTCAATATCTTCCGTCAGTCCCACCTGGTGAGGGTCCCACAAGGGGCAACAGTACTCCAAGAGAGGACGCACAAGTGTGATGTAGGCAGTCTCTTTGGTGGAGCTGGTGCATCGTCTAATCGTTCTGCCAATGAAACGTAACCTTTGGTTCGCCTTCCCCACAATATTTTCTATGTGTTCTCTCCAGTCAAAGTTGTTCGTAATTGTAACTCCTAGGTATTTGGTAGAATTTACGACCTTAAGGTTTGACTGATTTATCGCGTAATTGAAGTTCAGCGGAATTCTTTTAGTGGTCATGTGTATTACTTCACACTTTTCTTTATTTAGTGTCAATTGCCAATTTTCGCACCAAGTAGAAATTTTGTCTAAATCGCTTTGCAGTTGCTTTTGATCCTCTGTTGACTTCACTAACCGATAAACGACATCATCATCCGCGAACAGTCTAAGGGAGCTATTCAGATTATCTCCTAAATCGTTTATAAACACGAGGAAGAGTAGGGGACCAATAACGCTTCCCTGTGGAACGCCAGATATCACTTCTGTTTTACTCGATGACTTACCGTCAATTACAACGAACTGTCTCCTTTCTGATAGGAAATCGTGAATCCAATCGCACAATTGGTGAGATATTCCATAAGCACTCAATTTCATTAGAAGCCGCTTGTGGGTACAGTATCAAAAGCCTTCCGGAAATCCAGAAATATGGAATCGATTTGAGATCCCTTGTCGATGGCACTTAACACTTCATGTGAATAAAGGGCAAGCTGTGTTTCGCAAGAGCGATACTTTCTGAATCCGTGCTGACTATTGGTTAATAGGTCGTTCTCTTCGAGGTAGTTCAAATGTTTGTATAGTCTATGGGACTTAACTACGGGGTCATCAGTCCCTAAACTTACTAACTACTTATGAACTACTTACAAACTAGGACGGCACAAATATCCATGCCCGAGGGGGGATTCGAACCCCCGACCGTAGTGGCCGTGCAGACCGTGACTGGAGCGCCTTAGTCTCCTCGGCCACCGCGGCCGGCTCTTCGAGGTAGTACATAATATTCGAACAAAGTATATGTTCCAAAATCCTACTGCAAATCGACGTCAATGAGATAGGCCTGTAATTTTGGGGATCACTCCTATTGCCTTTCTTGAATATTGGAGTAATTTGGTCAACTTTCCAGTCTTTGGGTACGTATCTTTCGCTGAGTGATCGGTTGTAAATTATAGCTAAGTACGGAGCTATTGCATCAGCATACTCTGAGAGGAATCTAGTTGGTATACAATCTGGCCCGGAAGATTTATTTTTGTTTAGTGACTTAAGTTGTTTTACTACTCCAGGAACATCTACTTCTAAGTTTCGCATGCTGGCATCTGTTCTTGGATTGAATACTGGAGTGTTCACTTCGTCTTCTTTCGTGAAAGAATTTCGGAAAGCTGTGTTTAGTAATTCTGTCTTAGCAGTACTGTCGTCGGTAGTATTACCATTGCTATCGCGTAGTGAAGGTATTGTTTGTGTTTTGCCGCTAGTGTACTTCACATATGACCAGAATTTCTTTGGATTTTCTGCAAGATTACGAGACAGGATTTCGTTGTGGAAACAACTATAAGATTCTCGCATTGATACTTACATGTAAAAAATGACTTATTAAAAGACAGACTGACAAATTTGGCCATCATAAATATCCAATCTAAAATACATTTTTGATACAGATGATAACTTAAAAATGTTTGCCAATTTAAAAACCAGAAAATACATTTTTAATACAGATGATATAATAAAAACGTTTGCCAATTTAAAAACCAGATAAATTGAATTCAGCGTCTGGAAATGTTTTGTATTTTTATGCAAGTAATAAATAAAATGAATGGAACATATATATTAAATTTTATGTTTTTTTTTTTTTTTACTTTTGTTGAAACGGGGAGGGAGGAGCACTAGGTGATTTATCACATCCCCGCACCCAGTACCATTAAGACGGCTATGTGTCTGATCGCCGAAAAGTTGTGCCCCCTGGACACTAACGAACCGGCAGCACACCCGTGGACTGTCCGAGCAATAGAAAATTTTCACACACACACACACACACAAATTGTGCTGAACGAACTGCAGACTCAAGGGAAGTTTTGTAAAATATTTCAGTATGTTTTACCTCTAATTTTATCCTGCCAGGAAAGCCACGTACTATTCTAATGACGCAAAGTGAACAGGTCCATCATCGCGCGCTCTCGCCAGCAACAAAACAACGTTAGCAAGGAGGTGGAGGGGGAAAGAGTTGCTCACTACTACTGCTGTATTCTAACATTATGGGATAGTTTTTCCTACTCGTGCGCATCACCTTACATTTTTCTACACTGAGAGCTAGCTGCCATTCTTCGCACAAACTAGAAATTTTGTCTAAGTCATCCTGTATGCTATTACAGTCAGTTAAAGACGACACCCTTCCATACACCACAGCATCATCAGCAAACAGCCGCAAATTACTACTTACTGTGTCCATCAGATCATTTATATAGATAGAAAATTCTAGCGGTCCTATCACACTCCCCTGGGGCACGCCTGACGATACACTCGTCTCAGATGAACACTCGGGGTCGAGAACAACATACAGCGTTCTATTACTTAGGAAGTCTTCCAGCCAGTGACAAATCTGAGAACCTATTCCATAAACTCATATCTTCGTTAAGAAATTAACTTTTAATTTACGCAATTAAATTATGATACTTTGCGCTCTGGGTGTTGGGGCATTGACAACAGCTGGCACTGAACTGACTGCTGACTGACTGAATGCTAATCTGCCAAGTACGCGAGAATAAACCTCTTCAAACAGAAGTACTAACGAAAATGAAGAACTAGACGGGCAAATCGTTGGGGCCGGGGTATAAGGGGTGCAGCCAAGACTGGAGGGCGTCATCTCTCTAGGGAAACTGGCCTCAGTATTCCATGCCGAAATCACTGCCATCAGGGCATGTGTGGAGGAGAATTTGCATAGGTGCAGCCCTGAGATCACTGACAGCTCCTGCAACAAGGTCTAAAATTGTTGCAGAATGTCACAGGGTTCTAGTGGAGCTAGGGGAAAGCAATAGAGTAAACCTATTGTTGGTCCCTGGCCACTCGGGGATCAGTGGCAACGAACATGCCAATAGATTAGCCAGGATGGGGGCAGAGTCTCCATTTATTGGACCGGAACCTGTCCTGACAATCACCAAGGCAATGATCAAGATGGAGCTTCGTAACTGGCTCAGAAGACAGCACGTAGAATATTGCACCAAAGTCCATCAACAAAAACATGGCAAGGTAGTGATGCCAAAGCCATGTTTTAAAAGAAGCTATGCAATCCTGGGCCTGAACAGGAGAGAGATTAGACTCATGGTTGGATTGCTGACAGGCCATGGGAACTTCAAAAAAAAAAAAAAACACCTACATACAATGGTAATAACAGAAGAGGACCTTAAATGTAGGATCTGTGATGACGGTGATGAAACTGCATCAGATATAATCTTCGAATGCATTGTATTGGAGAGTAAAAGGCACAGAACATTTGGGACAACCAGACCCGAAGAAATTGTGTCTAATAAAGAACTGGTAAAGGGACTCCTTGCACTGTTCAAGGGCATTGGTTGGCTTTACTAGATATACAGGGAGCGATACCGCACAATAAACTTAGTTTATTTAAATTTGACACAAATTAAGTTAAGATACTTAACGCTGTTTACGATGTGACACTGGCAGCAGCTGGCACTGGACTCGAATCGTCCCTTATTGCACCAGTCGAACCTCAGCAGTAATTATTTATACTTCCCTACATATGTTATTTAACCCTATTTGTAAATATGAGTGTCATTTTCGATCCTGTTGACTTTGTACGTGGAAAGAAATGATAAGTCATATTCACAGAATATAAGACATCAACTGCGAATGGGAATGGCTGAAAATGTGTATCCAATAGACAAGGTGGAGAGGGCGCTACGGCAATATCGGTGTCGGCGACCGGGGTCAGAGTGGGGGCGGCAGACCGCAGACTCTGGGCCACCTGCGGCCGGCCGACCGCCACCGCAGCCGCTGCGCAAAGGGACCGCCACCGCCACCGCCACCGCCATCGCCGCACCGCGCTGTTACGCGCTACGCGCCACCGCCCTGTGGACCAGCCCCGCCTGTGGGCTCCCGGCGCGGCCGACCGCAGCGCACTGTAGCGCGGGCGTGCATATCCTGCAGGGGCTCCGGAGGACGAGGCACGGAGGATCGCTGTTACCACCGGTTTTCAGTTGTACCTGTTTCTTTACCATCCAGTTCAACCAAGTCGTTAATAGCGATCAAAATAACCGGTTTTGTAGCAACCGATTCTCGGTGCTTTATTGCTATCAGTTACAACCTCTGATACTGAAGTTCGGTAGATAGTCCTACGACATTACAGTAGATGAACTATATTATTGAATGCATCATCAATGGTGGAGGTGTGACTGCGGCTGGTCAAGATTATGTAGGAAACAGGTTACCATCATATTGTAAAATGCAAACTTTCACGGCCGGAATGGTCAAAATTACTAAAAATTTCCGGGCTGTTATGCCGTGTTCTAGTGGATTTATTATTAAAACCCAACGTTTCGTCCCCGACTGCGGAGGACATTCTCAAGCGGGATCGTGGCACTTTTGGATATCCGATTCACACCCGGCTCGCTACTGACTGAAGCCAAATTCCGTTTACGAGGGCTCGCGCGCAGTGGTGTGACATCAGATGTTTTTGATATGCGCGCGCAATTCGTCGTTGCCGATTGCCTCCGTCCGTTAATATCGTACCATGGTGGAAAAGTGTTACATTTCTTCTTCAAAGCCGGCCGCGGTGGCCGAGGGGACTAAGGCGCTTCAGTCACGGTCTGCACGGCCACTACGGTTGGGGGTTCGAATCCCCCCTCGGACATGGATATTAGTGCCGTCTTTAGTATAAGGTAGTTCATAAGTAGTTTGTAAGTTTAGGGACTGATGACCCCGTAGTTAAGTCCCATAGACTATACAAACATTTGAACATTTTTTCTTCTTCAAAACTGGAATCCAGATATCATTTAGTTTCACGCTCTCCTCCATCCTATTGAAATTATTGGAGTGTTTTACAATTTATATAGCCTCTCAGTACAGTCTTTCGTAGTATCCATTTGTGGCTGCTAAAACCTAAGGAGAGCTTTGAGACCGACATGTAGAGTTGAAAACGATGAAAGGGTTCCTGTGAAATCTAAAGTCTTCCTACCTTTTATTAAGGACGTCACCGACCGTATCCGCAAAATTTTGACGAAATGGAATGTTGCCGTTATTTACAAACCTACTCGGAAGATACAGGATCACCTGAAATCGGCAAAGGATGCTCGCAAAACCGCTGGAAAAAGCAGGAATTTACAGGATTCCGTGTAGCTGTGGGGACGTATACGTGGGTACCACAAAAAGAACAGTAAAAAAAAAGACTATATGAGCACAAGGGGAACTGTAGAAGGGGAGAGATTGACAGATCAGCTGTTGCTGAACATATTTTTCAACCAGTGTGTGGTGTCGCACAAGTCCAAAGTGCGCGCCACCTACTTTCGCCGCGCGCCGCCATGCACGCACGGCGCGGCGTTCTTACGACGACAGCCACGAGCGCCCTCTGCTGTAACTCCACTCGTGGCCACCACTGAACGAGATCGTTCACTTGGAACTGAGGTAGGAACCAGTTAACACTTCGGAATCAGATAGGCACCAGTGAAGACTTGGCTATCGGACAGGAACTAGGCAGGCCTCTAGCTCAACTATGTATCAGCATTCTGCAGTACTGAGCTATGTAAAAGTTAAGTATTGTATAAATTCTGTGCAATATATATCTCGTTCTAATTTACTCTAGTGTTTCTAGTTTCTGCTGTCCCACTGGCTGCTCACCTCCGTACCTGCACAAGCGTGCTTCCTTTATTCCCGTGTCGGTCTGTCTACTCGGCCACCGACACCTAAGACGGAAACGAGACACAAAAGAGGCGACGAGGCTGGGACACAAAACAAGGGACCACCTTATTCAATTTTATAAGACTCAGGTTTTAGCAGCCACAAATGGATAGCACGAGAGACTGTACAGAGAGGCTATAGAAATTGTAAAACACCCCAATAATTTCAATAGGATGGAGGAGAGCGTGAAACTAAATAATATCTGGATTCCGGTTTTGAAGAAGAAATGTAACAGTTTTCCACCATGGGAGGATATTAACGGATGAAGGCAATCGGCAACGACGAATTGCGCGCGCATGTCAAAAACATCTGATGTCACACCATTGCACGCGAGCCCCCGTAAACGGAATTTGGCTTCAGTCAGTAGCGATCCAGGGTGTGAATCGGACATCTAAAAGTGCCACGATCCCCCTTGAGAATGTCCTCCGCAGTCGGGGACGAAACGTTGGGTTTTAATAATAAATCCACAAGACCACGGCATAACAGCCCGGAAATTTTTAGTAAGTTTGAGGTTACCATCAGCCATATGTTTTATAGAAACATGTATTTCTTGGCTAGCAGTTTCGGCATTACATTATGCGATCTTCAGGATCCTATATCGGAGTATAACATCTATTTAAATACGGATCAACACTTTTTAGTGGATTTATTGCTACCAGTAAGATCCAACAACAACAATTGATGGCAAGAAGTCCAAGAAACCAGTTTGGATCCCTATTTAAATGGATGTTATATTCCGATATAGCGGCCTGAATATGGCATAATGTAATGCCGGAAATGTTTCTATGAAACATACGGCTAATGGTAACCTGTTTTTTACTACTCAATAGTGGCCTTACTGTCCTTCGTACTTGTTTATCTCCCATAACTATGCACCGCTGAACAATGCGATACTTTAACGGATCTCGTGGGGTGGCAGAGAGGACTCGTGGTGAGAAAGAAACTGGAACGCACGAGTGAAACAGCGTTTATTTAAGATAACATTTATTGACATCCACTGCGCATGTTATTAACCTGGCTTCCCAGGCGTCCGTTACTGCGTCCCGCTGCCGTTTGCGAGTTATTGCGCTTCCAGGCCGCGGACGGCCAAAAGTGCATTGCCCCGCTTTTCGCACCGATGGTGTTGAGTTCGCGCCTTGGAGGCCCGTAGCGCGGGTACACTGCCTCCCGTCTCTCCCTAGCGGTGTCGCACTGGATTGTGCGCTGGCCGGTACTCGAACGGGTGCCGTCTGCTTCGGTGTCTTCAGCTGCTCTCCCCGCGAAGGTCACCAGTGCAGTCTCCCAGAGGTAGGTAGCGGCACAGACAAATATATGCAGACGGAAAACCTCCGTAAGGGCCCGGTCTCACGCTCAGGGGTGCGGAGCGGGGGGGGGGGGTGCTGAAGCAGTTCCGCAAGATGTCCCATGATGGTGCTGCGGTCAGAAACAGCCGTTTAAACTGGCCAGAGCAGGCGGCAGGTAGCGACTGTTCCCACCACCACCTCCCTTCAAACGCCAGCAAGCAGGACACAGCCGTGGCCTCGTGGCAGGGGGCATGAGCACTCCCCTCAGCCTCCCCTCCACGCTACCCTCTGACATGCGAGAGGCACCCTCAGAAGTGCCTCTAGTGTGGTCTACCAGTACTAAGCAAGGGAACCGCCTGCCACCTGCTAGGATCTTACGGAACTACGAGGGGAGCGTAGGACAGTGGTTTAGGGGGGCTGCTTCTCTCTATATGTTTGTGGTAGTGGGCTGCTACTTCTTTCTGATTGCGCCTCCGGTTGCGGGAACCTTGTTGATAACAGCTAGGTGGCAGACATTGGACCTGGCCGCTGTCGGCCAGCTCTCTTCAGATGTTCCCGCGTGCGTGCCCTGGTGCTGGCCCCTCAGTGCCAGCCGATCCCGGTGTTGCCGGACCCCGACAATTTTCAACAGTCGCCAACGAACTGACTACTTCTCGCCGTAGAACTCTGCCAATCCTCGCTTCTTGGCCGGTATTTATTCCACCGGCTTTCCCCTTCTGCCGATTGTCGTCTGGGACAAAAACCTCTGTAACTCACGTTTAGCATGTCGTCACCTACAGCATACGCCGGTCGTGTATTGCTGTTTACCGTTTTGACGACCGCGCGTGCTCTAGTATACTGCTTCTGATGCATCATGCAACACTCTCACTTGGTCACGTACTCCTGCCTCTGCCAAACTCTCACCACTTCGTCAGTTCATCTGATTTTCAGTCACCATTATTACCAATTGTACAATACATATCCTGGGAACTTTGTACGAAATCTTCCTCTGATGATGATCAAATGCCTCCTCTCTTTCGTCGGATGTCGGGAATATCGTCAAATCCATTTTATTTCAAAGCGAGTGTGAGTCTAGTGAAGCGGAATAAGTCTGAAAGATTGGCATCCGACGAGTATGGTGGATGTTCAACTTGTACGGCAACACTCGCGCGCGCACACACACACACACACACACACACACACACACACACACACACAGCCAATATCGTCAAACAGTCCCTGTCAGAATAATTAATACATGGGACATCCTGATTATACTCAAACTATACATAACGGGTTGCACGACAACCAAATTAACTCCCGACATCCATAGTTGGGACCAGCTTGACACCTGCGCTGTAATGAAGGACCCAAGAGTTAGTCCTCTCCAACTCGGGTGCTCCGCGAGCACTGGGAAAAGCACAGGTGCCCTGCTGAAGCGCCGGTGTTTTGGGGCACGAGAGAGAGCGAGGCAGACACAATGCTGTTGTGACATTGTTAGGAGAGGAACGTGTTGTCGAAGCGCTTAGCGGGGCGAGAGTCGTGTTGTTTGTGAATTATTGTTGTTGTTTATGTTGGCTTTTAAGGGACTAAAGAGCTAGGTCATCAATCCCGTGAATTATTAAAACTAATAATAATAAAGCCAATGTTTGTGTATAGACAGGAAGAATAGTTTTATTGCGCTCCTTACTTTGCGCAGATTTTCACAATTCTTTGTTGATCTTAGCATCGCTTTGAAGCCACAAATTCTCTCATATTAAGTACAATCGTTTTGGCACTTGCAATTCGAAATACAGCTTGCAAGCACGCATTAAACTTCAGCCTGTTTTTGTTTCGTTAAACATAACTGAATACATTTGTTCACAAATGAAACTTGTTCGGAACATTGCAACGCTTTTTAGGACAAGATCGTGAATCCTCCAGAATTCTTGTTGATCAACTCCTTTATAAAAATGAAGTCACTATTGTAATGATAGTAGCGGTCTGTCAAAATTGAATCGTACTGTATTTTTATCAATTCAATTTGGGTATTCTTTGGCGCACTGTAAAAGGCATCATACAAACTTTTAAGTGCACGCTTAGTTATTTTATTTCTTCAAACCCATCTTCAAAATTTTTATGCAACAAATGTAATTCTTTCGTGTACTTCCTGATGTGGACATAAGTATTTAAATTAAAGAATTTTCAGAGGGAAAATTTTCCAAATGTCATAGTTGAAGGTGACTTTTGGAAAGCAAAACCTTCAATTTGGAACTTGCAATAGGGTCACACATAGTACCGATTAATTTATTTTTAGTTTGCAACAATTTATTTAAATCAAGTAAATAACCCGTGATGTCTTGACAAGCAAGGTCAGTGATCCAAATGTTCAGATGTTTGTAATCCTACAGTACAAAACGTCTGTCTTCATTGGTGCCTAGACTTGCAAAGAACTTAAGTTAACTTTCAGTGAGGACAACACACACACGCCTGCCCATTGGAGGACTCGAACCTTCGTCGCAAGGGGCCGCACATTTCGTAATAAGTACAGTGAAAAGAGAAAGGTATATTTCTGTTTTCCTCTTAGAATAAACCAGAATTACCTCTTCAGATCGTGGCAGTTGTGGTTTTAATTTAGTTCCATTTTATATGTGTAACGGAATGTTATTTTTCGTAGAATGGCGCTGTGTCGGTGCTTTGTTATTTATGGTAGAAAACGTTACTGGAATAAACGATACTACCGCCAATAAAGTTGTGAGGCGGCATCGTGAGTCGTGTCGGGGCATCTCTGTCGGTAGAGCGCCTGCCCGCGAAAGGCAAAGGTGCCAGGTTCGAGTTCCGGTTCCGGCAAACAATTTTAATCTGCCAGGAAGTTTCATACCAGCGCACACTCCGCTGCAGAGTGAAAGTTTGATTCTGGAAACATCCCTTAGGATTTGGCTAAGCCATGTCTCCACCATATCCTTTCTTCCAGGGATGCTAGTCTTGCAAGTTTCGCAGGAGAACTTCTGCGAAGTCTGGAAAGTAGGAGGCTAGGTACTGGCGGAAGTAAAGTTGTGAGGCGGCATCGTGAGTCGTGTCGGGATAGCTCACTCTGTAGAGCGCTTGTCCACGAAAGGCAAAGGTCCCAGGTTCGAGTCCCGATTCCGGCACACAATTTTAATCTGCCAGGAAGTTTCAACCATGAACGAATTGAACCAACAACTGTAAAGCATAGATCTACGGACGGCGTCCCCTGACTGTTACATCTCTGGCACGTCGTCTGCTTCGCTGCTGTACGTGCTAACACCGATCGCCTCTGCTATCGCGGCCTTTTTTCCACGATGACCGACCGCGTCCCTGGCCGCTACATCTTTGGCGCGTCGTCTGCTTCGCCACTGGCACGAATACTTATCGACGCCGTATCCACGGCAACCACCGGCATCGCTGTATTTTATCATTCACTCACAGTTTGTCTTCGACTTGAATGTTATTACCACCAACTGCCAATAGATGGCAGATAATTCCTAGGCAAAAAACTTCTTTTTATTGTGTAATGCTGCAATTATTCTTTATTATACCCATGGAAACTAAGTTTTACAGTTAAAAAATGCCTTTCTATACTCATTGTGGATTATTTATATATACATATAATTTCTTGTCTTATCTTTTACTGTATGACGTTCCTCATTGGTTTATGATGTGCTGATGGTTCAGGCAATTGGCGGGGCTTATTCTTTATAACGCACAGCATTCTCTCGCAGGTTAGATCAGACCTGCTTAATCCTCTAGTCCATCCCCTCCTCTCTGCACCTGGCCCGTTGCCGCGCCTCTACCACTGTATTCCCCCTGCTCTCCACTTGTCCACACTCCAGATCCTTTCCCGTGGCAACTTCCGTACCCTCTCCCTCCCGGATGATGCTCACCGACCTGACATCTACCCTTCATACCAGCTGTGATCCTTCCCCTTGCTTCCTCTCCCCCTTCTCTCCCTGCGGACCTCGACTATCCCTCCCTTCCCGCCCCTTCTCCCCTCCTCATTCCACCCAGCTGTGCCTCCGGATGTTCCTCTTACCGCCCTCCCCTTCCCTTCTACCCCATGTTGTCCTGGGATGGGCATCATCCCTCCCATCCCTTCCTCACCTGCCCTGTGGTTCCTCCCCACCCTCTCCCTCTCCTCTCATTTCCCCCCACACCACACCTTCAATACTGTGCTGTACCCTCCCCCTCCTTTGATGCTCTCTGACCTAACATCTACCCTTCATACCAGTCGTGATCCTTCCCCTTGCTTCCTCTCCCCCTTCTCTCCCTGCGGACCTCGACTATCCCTCCCTTCCCGCCTCTTCTCCCCTCCTCATTCCACCCAGCTGTCCCTCCGGATGCTCCTCTTACAGCCCTCCCCTTTCCTTCTACCCCGTGGCTTCCTGGGATGGGACATCATCCCCCCCATCCCTTCCCCACCGGCCCTGTGGTTCCTCCCCACCCTCTCCCTCTCCTCTCCTTTTCCTCCCACACCACATCTTCAATACTGCGCCATACCCTCCCTCTCCTGGATGATACTCTCCGACCTGACATTTACCCTTCATACCAGCTGTGATCCTTCCCCTTGCTCCCTCTCTCCCTTCTCTTCCTGAGGGCCCGTAGTATCCCTCCCTTCCCGCCCCTTCTCCCCTCCTCATTACACCCAGCTGTCCCTCCGGATCCTCCTCTTGCCACCCTCCCCTTCCCTTCTACCCCGTGGCTTCCTGGGATTGGACATCATCCCCCCGCCGTCCCTTCCTCACCGGCCCTGTGGCTCCTCCCCACCCTCTCCCTCTCCTCTCATCTCCTGTTCCCCCCACACCACATCTTCAATACTGCGAGTGCTCTGCCATCTGTGGAACCTTCTTTGTGCTTTCGTGTGAGTGCTTCGACAAGTGTGGTGCCTTTTAGTTACATTATTTTGTTTTTACAACAGTGAACGGCCAACCCACAGCCGACACCGTCAGTTTTAACTTGTGTGTTTCTCCCTGTGTGTGTGATGTGTTTTTCGTTTTAATTATACAAT
Source organism: Locusta migratoria (assembly GCA_026315105.1). Taxonomy (NCBI): domain Eukaryota; kingdom Metazoa; phylum Arthropoda; class Insecta; order Orthoptera; family Acrididae; genus Locusta; species Locusta migratoria. Next base: position 808,795,021 of record CM048744.1, on the reverse strand, counting down.
AGCGCACGGTCAAACCATAGACGCCGCCCTAGGCTCATTTTAATTGTGTGTGTGCCATTGACCTTCGAGCAGCTGTTTTTATTCTCCATCATCGCCGTATCAAACCTTTTATGACACCACTGTTTCACTCCATTTTATATACTTTGTCTTATCTCCATTTTACATCTCCGTTTTATGCATGTTTTATCTACAAAATTTTATCTCCTTTATGTTTCTATGTTTCTACTGTGTCAAATTTTGTTTTATTTCTGTAGGCTGAAGAGCGCCTGTGAACGGAAATTACAGTAAAGAAAAAAAAAAAAAGTGAAAAGAAGTCTACTGCTCACAACAGTTGCGTTGTACATGTAAAACTGTCGCATCAGACATGACCTTGTGTCAGAAAAAGTTAGCATTACAGATTTGCATGTTACGATTTATTTTTGTCTGTAAGACTCCCATAATTCTCTTACATTCAAAATTGAGTAATCTGTTTTCTTACTCTCATCTATATAAAAGCGAAAGGACATTCACTCACTGACTAAACACGATATCTCGAAAACTACTTCACCTATGAAGCTGAAATTTGAACGTAATGTAGTTTATAGGTAGAAAACGTCAGCTAAGAATCTATATTGTGATGGGTGCATTGCGGAGCATATTCTCCTAGAGACTCACGAAATCTACAGTTTCATTCCGATATTCATGAAATTTCGCACGCTTGACCTTAAAAACCAGAGGAAGGTCACCGTCTACCTTGAGTTTCAGACGGTGCATGGCAGACAGTACTTTGCAACATAAAAATGGTTCTTTAAATATCTTGGTCGCGCCATAACTTGAGAACGGCTCGACTGATGTCACAGATCCTTGTTTTGTTGTTTTCGTTTTTCTCAGAAGGGTTGTATGAAATAAAACTGGAATATTTGGGAACAACAAAATGCATTTTTCAATGTGACCCTGCGTTTTTATTGCAATAGAATCTATAGTTTTGTTCAGATACTGATGAAATTTTGCGCACTCTACCTCAAAAACAAGAGGAATGTCGCTGTCTGTATAAAATTTCGTTCGGTGCACAGAATTTTACAAAATGCGTAGTTTTGCTTTAATGTTGATGACTTTTTGCACACGTGACCTTTAAATCAAGAGGAAGAGCTCTGGGTACATAAATGTTTGTTTTGTACATGACAGAGGTTACCTTGTAAAAAACATTGCCGAGAGAGGGAGAGACGGAAACGAAAAGAGAGATGGGAGAGAAAGATGGATGGTAAGAGAGAGAGAGGGGGGGGGGGGGCGGTGGACTACGAGAGTGTAGGATAAATAAACACACGGGCAATGCCGGGTTTACAGCTAGTAATGAATAAAGTTGCGTTAGGATGGCAAAGTTCTTACTATCTCAGCCATGCTGTCTTAATCAAGCCAAAAATGCCCCTGTTACGTCAACCCATCGGAATGGCACAACACAATCCACATTTGTATCCTGGGTGGAGTATAATTAATTTCGCATAATTTAAATGCGAATGGTGCCTGCAAATGTGACCGTTTGCTTCACATGGTCTAATTGAGGCTTAAGGATACAGAAAAGGTCTGATGTTCTTTATTTATTCACATTTATGTCAAATCATGTTTCCTATTTCATCACTCTTTACCTGAATGTGTGAGAGATATGCTGGTATGAGATACTGTTCTACTAAATTAGTGAAAGAATTGGTAGAAATGTCCCTCTCCAAATTTTATCCTGTGGCAGAATTACTTTACTAAACCAACAAAGTTCTAGGGGATGTGGGAGGTGTCTTGAGGAACAAAGTGAGCATAGAAACCCATTCCCAGAAACGTCATTCAACGACGCTACGGAGAGCCCAGCTCCTGCCGTTAGTCATCCCCTCCAGCAACTTCGACGCTCTGTAGCATCGTTGGGTGACGTTTCCAGGCGTGGGTTTCTATCCTCACTTTGTTTCTCGACACCTCCCACATCCCCTAGAGGTTTGTTGGTGTAGTAGTGTAATTCCGCGAGACACTGACGTATGGGACACACACCCATCTCAATCTTCGACGTCCATTTACTGTCGGAAATATGCGCAAGACGAAATTTTGTGATAGACATTTTTTTATTGCTAGCATGTGAGGAAGCGCGCTGCGAAGCCCGAGTGCGCGAATTTAGATTCACTCTGTATGTTAATATTCCACTGGGTTTTGTCCCATTTCTTATCATTTCATTGTCTGGATGAGTGACCATATGTTTCAAATTTCAGATCATATCCCTAACTGCGTGATTTAAATCCTTCTGGCCCCATTGATGTCACGTGCGGATTTTTTATTTTAGTTGTGGAGATTTTCTCTTACAAGTTGCATTGTGGAGTGTTGTAATCAGCTACTTTACGTGGTCTTGTGCTCGAGTGCACAGTTTAGCTCAGAGTAAAAAAATGCCTAAGTAGCCTGTTCGGTTAGCCGTGCGGTCTAACACACCGTTTTCCTAGACAGAGAGGCATTTCGGCCCCATTTCGAATCCGCCTGGCGGATTAACGAAGGGGGTCGGAGTGCCGGCCAGGTTTTAAGCGGTTTTCCACATCCCCCTAGGTGAATACCGGGCTGGTCCCCAAGTCCTGCCTCAGTTACTCGATTCGCAAACATTTCGTAACTTTCACACACATCACACTACACACTATATGCAGACATTTGGAGTAATCATCTCCTTTTAGGGGGCATGGGGTGGCGACAGGAAGGGCATCGGACCACTCCGTAAATATTAACACACGCCAAATACGGATTTAATAAAGCCGACCCTGGTGTAGGGTCAGCGCAATTGCCTTAAAAGCAGGAGACTCGGATTCGGATCCCGGGCTGGGTGCAGATTGTCAGAATAACAACGGCAGGATCAGAAGTGACGTCTTCTCTTTGGGTACACACACACACACACACACACACACACACACACACACACACACACAATGGGTCGTATGAATAAAAAAGAGCACATGCTCCAGAGAAGATTCTCAGAGCAAAAGAACGTTCTCTGAGTAAGTTCTCAAATTCGTATGAATAAAAACTTCGAAGCATATGCTCTGAGCAGGTAGTTCATTCTCACTTCCTCCCCTCCTACTTGAGTAAGTTCTCCGCGTGTCATGTCCGCCACAGATCAGCTGTCCAATCGTGTATTTCTTTAAACTAGCCCAATCAGGCAAATTATTAAGTGTACAAATATGGAGTAGGCATCGACGTGTTCAGAAAGAACTGGACTGTGTTTAGATATTAGTTTGTTGTGAAGGAGCATATTATTAAGACTAAATATGCACTTTTTACGAAAATGTATTCTGCTGGCGATACAAAATTTTCGTCACGCGAAAAACTCGTTTGTTAATGAAGTAGGGTTAGCACAATTTGCGAACGTTATAATAAGAATGCATCACATACTCATCTGTTACAACGTGGAATGCTGTCGGAGTGTTCTAACATGAGATAGGCCTTGTTAAATATGACAACCAATGGTTTGCTCATAAGCGTTAGGCCATGCGATTTTGAACAAGAAACACGCTGCTAGGTAAGTAATTAATCAGTTATTAATTTTCCTGTCGTGTTTACTTACTTCTAACATGACAGAAGTTACGATTACGAAATCAGAAAACGCATCATAAATAGCCAACCGGTTTGGATAGAAACAGTACTTCAGTAGGCCTACCTGGTATTGCAGCAATATTTATTTTGTGATAGAAACTGTGAAGTCCTGGGATACACTTTATTTGGTACTAACAGCATAAGGTCTTACTAATAGACCCTATTTTAAAACAATATTATTTTGCTATGTGACTGTTTACAACTGTAAATATACACGCCAAACAAATGAGTAAACACGCAGCTGAATCCATTTGTGTTTCATTTTTATGTAGGTAATGAAAACAACTCTTACATCACTCTCGCCACTGTATAAAATGCTGGAAGTGTCACACGATTTTTCTGAAGAAAGATACTCGTCAACAAAATGTTTTTATTTGTATTAACTTTATAGATCGCCTCGTATTTCTTAAAGGCTACATATAAAGGAACTTGATTTTGCCTTCTAATTAACAAAATTGTTGTTATTTTTATTATAAACCTCAGTAAAACGTTACCTTAATAGAAGTTACTCAGCACGGAGTATGCCGTAGAGCTCACTCCAGAAATCTGAGAATGTTATCTCGTCGTGAGAAACTTCTGCAGTTTTATTCATATGAAATTGGGGAATGTTCTCTGTTTCAGCAACTTCTCCCACCCCGTTACTTACGCCGAGAACATACTGGGCTGAAGTATATGCCAAAACACTTTGCACCAACATACTAAGTACCAACATACTAAGAGCCAGCATACTATGCACCAACATACGATATGCCAACATACTAAATACCAACATACTATGTGACAACACACTAAGCGCCAACATACTATGCGCCAACATACTATGCGCCAACATACTATGTGCCAACATACTATGCGCCAACATACTATGTGCCAACATACTATGTGCCAACATACTATGCGCCAACATACTATGTGCCAACATACTATGTGCCAACATACTAAGAGCCAACATACTACGAGCCAACATACTACGAGCCAACATACTACGAGCCAACATACTACGAGCCAACATACTACGAGCCAACATACTAAGAGCCAACAAATACTAAGAGCCAACATACTATGTGCCTACATACTGTTCGCCAAAATACTATGCTCCAACATACTATTCGCCAAAATACTATAATCCAACATACTACTCTCCAACATACTGAGAGCCAACATACTAAGAGACTGTCTAACGCCCATCACCCCTTTTCAGAATGACTCTAACTGAGTCCTAATATTTTCCTGAATCACGGAAAGTTTTATTAGTTCACAGTCTATAACAAAGTCACCCCACTGTAGGTGAAGTTGAACTTATATGCTGGCTGAGGTGCACACATATTTCTTTTGCCAATATTGTGTACGCGTAATATTATTGTGACATGGAATTTTAATGTGTTTCAGTTTGCTGTCAACTTACTTATTAATACGGATTTGTATATGGTTGTTGTAGTTTTGTTAATTTCGATGATAGTTTCTTAGTACCAAACGGATTATTAATTTTAGTGCATGAAAAATTATCAGTATTTAATTTAGGCTCTAGTGGTATATAAAACATGGTCTGCCCTAATTTATTTAAACAAAAGGTATATATGAAATCATGTTGTGCAATAGTTATAACATGCAATATTGTTGTTTTTATACAAATTAGTATCTATATACGTTCAGCAATTTCCGAAACTAAGTGTAATGGATTTTTAGTGTTTGCAGCTATTATTTACGAAAGTATTGAAAACTGAAAATTACATAAAAGGATAGCCAAAGTTATATTTAAATCAACGTTCTATTTTTTAAAGCTATTTTACTAATAGAGTTAATAGAATTCCAAACTGAAGGCGAAAATGTAATATTTTACATGTCCAGTAATGAAGTTTTATTTTAGGTGTCAGATATTTTATGTTTCTATGTTGGCAACTGATTTATGTATGGAGTGTGCAACATAGCATAAACGTTACACATCCACCTACATAGTGTACCTGAAATGTAATGTAGGGTGCACTGTGTACTATCGTGTCAATATGTTGTGATTTAAGTGTTCATAGTGAGTCTGTATTAGTTTAAGCTAAAATAAGAAATTGTATGTTGATTGTAGTCTTGCGAATGCCGGTGGTTGTTCATGTTGCTTGATACGCCGACAGTGGTGTATCTGCAAATTGTTGTTGGTGATGTAGTGGCTCACAGCTTCAGCTGACTGTAGTTACAGGCATTCAAGACGGTTCTTACAACATGGTTGTATCTTTCTCAGAAGCACATACTATTTTCCCTAACTACATACATAAATAAGCATACTGTTATCAGGCTATTGGAAAGAGTAATCAATTTTATCAATATGGTATTTTAAACAAATTCAAATTATGGGTTCAAATTAACCCTAATGAATTTAAAGAGAAATCTCTCTCATTTACTTTGGTTCGAATAATGAAATAGCAAGCTTTTTCAACCTTTTTCTCTCTCTCTCTCTCTCTCTTCTTCAAAGAGCAATCATATTCATATTGTAAACAGTTATGCTTGGTATTAATTCATATAAAAAAAGTATTTTACTCCGAATAATTTTCTTCTGTGTGTACATGTATGTAAATGCCATTATGTGGGAACTAAGCTCCTAATACCTCTAGAAAGGGTGTTGTACATTGTAATAACTTCAAAATTTATAGTCAATTTACTAAGTGAAATGAATGACATACATAAATAGTAAAACAGTGGATAGAAACAACATCTAAGTGAGCACATCAAACAATTATCATTTAAAATTATGGTATAGTTAAAATGCTTATATAGACAGAAAATGTAATCATGGTTTTGAAACTGTGGGTATTGAATATTTCTCATACAGTTTGAGAGATTGAGAATGAGCAGTAGTAAAGAGTATAAACAAATTAGATCATAGTATTACATAATATTTTACTTTTGAAAAAACCATATGCATTAATAAAAATTCAAAAACCAACCCCCTGCAAGTAGTTAGCAGTGGCAATGGTTAATCTCATAGCTCAAATCAAACATGGAAATTAAAGTAATAAGTGTCAGTTCTCAACTGATCCATTAAAGTGTCAAATTTTTCCCAAATCGGGGAAGAATTTAAAGAAAAATGAGAAAGTTTTTTAAACTGCCAAACTACACCCAATCTCAAGGCAGTAATCAAGAGAGGGCGGAATAATACGCTGCCATTAAATTACGTCCGCGGTCAGGACAGGTAACTGACTCGCAAACGGCTACATAAGCAGAAAAAGACTCTGGTTCGTTTACTTATATTTTGTTTAACAATTTAGTGTTCGTAAGGTATTACGATACACCACTTGGTTTTCATAGACTATCTTCTAAACGAAATGTTTGTATTAATGGTAACTACCTTACCAAGAGTTACAAGATGCAACTGGCAACTTGACTAATTCCGCAGAAGTAAAAAACAGCACATAGTTTTTGTTCTTCTTTGAACAAACTGCCCCAATCAAACACAACACAGTCCAGAGTACCCTATGTTTGTTGAATGGTGAACAGTTACTTCCCCCAATAACTCAAATTCAAAATTCAATGTTGTCCGGTAGTGGTTGAAAATGAGTGACAATCGTACATTAGAAGTGGATGAAAATGAGTAACCATCTTAAGTGTTCTGAAAGTCTGTACATGTATATGTTAACAGTGTAAAATCTCATAATTATATACTACACAAAAGCCAAAATTGACATATGGTCTGCCTGATCATTTTCAGATACAGTACCATATCCAAACTGAACACCCTGTAATCAACTGCAAATTGATACACAAAGCTTGCATGCATGAACAAGTCAACAAGTGTGTCATGAACTAAACGTAGGTGTTCCACATAAAAATACAAAATTATACAAGTTTGATGATAATAATAATGAGTAATAGGTAATCTGTAATGGTTCATTAACCTTCATATTTCTGTACAAAAGACAGTATGACCTTACATCATGAGTATGTGCAAGTACACATGATAAACATTCCAAGTATGTAACTTGTAAAACATCAATAGTTTCATTGTAAACTTTATGAATAAAAAATGAAAATTATACCTTGCATCAGCCAAAGCTGTGTCATATGTACAATATACTATAATATGGTCATCTTAAACCAGTATTAAATATTTTCCTATTAAGCTGTAAGCTCAAGGATAGAAATTGAATTTTACATTGGTCAACACTTGTGTGGCCTATGTGTCCTCCCATGCTTATAGTCACTTTTGTACCAATTGTTAGCAAGTCCCTCTCGACACATCGAAGTACAATACAAAATTCAACCAACAACACAAAAAAATACTAATGAATGATTAACAGGAGTGAAAAGAATTTGAATTGTAATGCACTGTGGACGTGATTAATAGAAAAATCACAGTACATAACTGAGGTAAGCTTCTGCATATATACAACGACATTTCAAGCCATAAACAAATAATGAATACTTTGACTATGCATATGAGGTTAATAAATTAATTATTGTGTGCCATATTCATAAATGGTATCAAAATTATGAACAAGTATCTTCCTTACAGGTTTCAGAGTAAGAGCAAGGTAAACTATTCAAGACATTTACTTTTCTGTAGGTAGGATTTAAACGCATTAATCTATCTGAGACCGATCAACTTTATGGATCGTGGATAAACAATACTGTAAGCAAACAGCTAAGGGTTTCAGTTAACTTCAAGAGGCTCAATGCATAACTGTAAATAAACAACTCAGATCTTAACAAATGGACTACACACATAGTAAAATAGTACTTGGTTTTCAGGTTCAGTTACTAGATTTTTTAAACTTCCTCAAAATTATTCACGTTCATGTTACTAGAATCACAACTTAAGTTGACAAACAGAAGGTATACTTTGATATTCACTTTCACTTATTTCTTTAACTAACACTTCAGTAGATGACTTACCATTCATATCAGGGTTTGGAGCTAACATTTTCAGTACACTTAACACTATCATTTTGATATTCCTCAGCAGTATCAAGCAATTTAACATCTTAGACTTCAAGTAAAGCATCTGTTCAGAGAATACACTAATCATAAATACTACATCAACATTTTTCATTTAAGTATTCATTATTTTCATATTCATTTTCTTTATGCCATATTAATTCTTTCTTTTCAATATATGAAGCATTTTTTCACTTCCATTTCAATAACTTAATAACTATATGTTCAGCACTTTCAATGACAATTCTTAACCTAACTTAAATTTCTCATGAACAGCACTTACAATTTTTCTAAACTGTCATATCTTTTGATGACTACACAAAGACTTCCATATTAGCTAGTGGCTAATAAACATCATAACATAAAACTCCAAAATTCCTGTCAAACACATTTAATAAACCCCCATCATCTACCTGTATTTCATATAGTATTTTAATTCAAAACTCCTCAATGTTTGTTATTATTTGCAACTGTATTAACCGTAAACATGAATTCACTATTTGGTTGACACTGTATTTCAGTATATTTACTTCTTAGCTCTTAAGTCCATTGGGCTATACACTGGCATAAGTAAAAGTATTTCATATTGAAAACCTCCAACTAGTATATTAGATTAGGTACAGTATTACTATTAAGTACAAAGTTCTTCTGAATTGATGGTTAACATCCACCTACATATTTTTTTGTTCATATTTTCTCAAAAATTCCAACTGGTAATAAAGTTTAGGCTTCACATATTTTAAATTTCAATTGGCATAGAGCAAAAATGTATATATCAAAACGTATGTCTCAGCTGTTTTCATTTATCAGTGGCAATCAATAAGTTTTTCAAATAATCATAAATATTTACACTGAAGGAAAACTTAAAGCATAGAATTTATTCTGCACTGTGAAAAAGATCAATAGAAGTACACAACACAGGACTGGGGACCTGAACTGGTGTCAGAAGTTTCATAACTAAAGAGTAAGTATGCCCCTAAGGTAATATATCAGTACATAACCTGATGCATCTCATTTTGTCTGTCATCAGGTAGAATAGGTAATGGTACATTACAATTAGGTCCAAAATTAAATGCAAACAACTGGGTCTGGTTTGCCCAAGAACATACTTTATACTTGAGACTTTCCTTAAGCAACATAATTTCTAAAGTGTCATTCAAATCTGATGAAAAAGAATCATTGTCCTATGGCATAAAATAAACAGGACGAAATGTCTTTTTAGGCCTACAAAGTAACTTCACTACTGGTAAAATAATTACATTAATACATCCAGGAATACTCAAAGTTTCAGTATGTGACTTTTCTTGAATTTCGTCTACACACTGTGGTAATTATGTGACTGTACACTTACTTTTGACTTCTAGCTCAGGGTTATCAATAAAAGAGTTACATTCAGTTTCTACTTTCAAATCAGAATAATTAAGTTTGCTATTACATTGTTCAAAATCGCGAATCTTTCCAGTTAACTCTGTTTTAGTATCCTGGATGTGAGAATTTAAATTACATGAATAGTCATCAATTTTTTAAACACTGTCATTCGTCTGTGAAACATCTGAAGTAGCAGCTACCATAACACTTTTTCTACACTGTTGAGTTTTGCATAAAGTTTTGTGTCTAAAATACAATGTTTTAATTCGGTCCCCGCTTGAGCCATTCTATGTTCTAGGTTTGTTATTGCGTTAGTTGTTTTACAAATTTCAAATTTAATTGAGTATGTTTGAGATTTCATGTCAGATAGTACGGTTTTCATGGTTTTCATTTGTAATGAAAGTTCGGTTTTCATGTTTTCCATTTGTAATGAAAGTTCGGCTTTCATTTGTAATATAAATTCCAAGATTGATTTATTTTCTATTTCCGTGTTTGCTGCCATATTACTAATCTGTTGTCTAGTCTCTTGTAAATCACTAGAATATGAAACCTGCTGCTTTTTTGCAATCGGTGTAGAACTCATGATACCAGAACCTTCTACCCCACTGTCAAAGTCCGAAACTTGAGTACTATCATCTCCCTCCTTTCTTATCCGTTTTAAAATAGCTTTTCACTCCACATAAAACCCCTATCACACAAACAGTCACTACAAAAGTTACTACAAAAGTACTTAGCTGGTCACAAGGATGCGGCGATACAGGAATCTAGTAGTTCAAATTACTGCCATCTTCCTCCATTAAATTTTGACATCGTAGGTGTGGATAGTATTTTAGTCGAATTCTGTACTTTTTTGGTGGTTTCAATGAACATCCATCATATACATTATTTTCCTTGTATCCTGAAACACATTTTACATTAGTGAATACTCTTAAATCCTTTGGTCACGGCACCACTTCTAATGCCCGTCACCCCTTTTCGGAATGACTCAAACTGATCCCTAATATTTTCCTGAATCACGGAAAGTTTTATTAGTTCACAGTCTATAAAAAAGTCATTCCACTGTAGGTGAAGTTGAACTTATCTATATCTGGTTGAGGTCCATTGCGTTGTGAGCTGTGTTCGGCATTCACTATAAGATTTGATGTTACCGGATCTTTTCGTAAATTAGAAACATGTCAGTTGATATGGAAACGATTTTATTTCCACTTAAACAACGTTTAAATCAATCACATTGTTGCACAATCAAAATTGTAGCAGCAAGCAAACAGAGCTGCTTACAGGTTTGTGGCTGCCAGAAGACTCTTCGAAGACTAACTAAACATGGTTTCTCTCAAACATCTTTCTACATAACTGCCTTATAAGATTGATGACAGAGTTTTGAAAATTCACAATTAAACAATATTCGTTTACATTAAATATGCCAAAATTTTACATTTAAGCTTTGACTATTTATCTCAATGTATGTACTTGTATCATGAAATTTGTATTTAATGTAGTACACAAATTTAGAGTCATCCTTTTGACTAGTGTTTACAGTGCTCAAATTATTTACATTATGTGTGTTTTCGAAGTACACACATATTTCTTTTGGCAATATTGTGTAGGCGTAATATTATTGTGACATGGAATTTTAATGTGTTTCAGTTTGCTGTCAAATTATTTATTAATACGGATTTGTATATGGTTGTTGTAGTTTTGTTAATTTCGAAAAATAGTTTCTTAGTACCAAACGGATTATTAATTTTAGTGCATGAAAAATTATCAGTATTTAATTTAGGATCTAGTGATATATAAAACATGGTCTGCCCTAATTTATTTAAACAAAAGGTATATATGAAATCATGTTGTGCAATAGTTATAACATGTAGTATTGTTGTTTTTATACAAATTAGTATCTATATAGGTTCAGCAATTTCCGAAACTAAGTGTAATGGATTTTTAGTGTTTGCAGCTATTATTTACGAAAGTATTAAAAACTGAAAATTACGTAAAAGGACAGCCAAAGTTATATTTAAATCAACGTACTATTTTTTAAAGCTATTTTACTAATAGAGTTAATAGAATTTCAAACTGAAGGCGAAAATGTAATATTTTACATGTCCGGTAATGAAGTTTTATTTTAGGTGTCAGATATTTTATGTTTCTATGTTGGCAACTGATTTATGTATGGAGTGTGCAACATAGCAGAAACGTTACAACTGCATACTAAGAGCCAACATTCTATGTGCAAACATACAAAGCACCAACATACTAAGAGCAAACATACTATATGCTAACATACTAAGTGACAACGTACTATGCAATAACATATTTTGCACATACATACTATGCGCCAACATATTATGTGCCAACATACTATGCACCAACATACTATGCACCAACATACTATGTGCAAACATACAATGCGCCAACATATTAAGTGCCGACATACTATACACCAACATACTATGTGCCAACATACTATGCGCCAACATACTAAGCGCCAACGTACTTGGTGCCAACATATTAAGCACCAATATACTAAGCACCAATATACTAAGCACCAACATACTATGCACCAACATACTATTAACCAACATACTATGTGCCCTCATACTATGTGCCCTCATACTATGTGCCCTCATACTATGTGCCCTCATACTATGTGCCAACATACTATGTGCCAACATACTATGGGACATCATACTATAAGACAAACTTACTAAGCACCAACATACTATTTGCCAAAATACTAAGCACAAATATACTAAGCGCAAATATACTAAGTGCCAACATACTAATGCCAACATACAAAGTGCCAACATACAAAGTGCCAACATACTAAGCGCCAACATACTAAGCGCCAACATACTAAGCGCCAACATACTAAGCACCAATATACTAAGCACCAATATACTAAGCACCAACATAGTATACAACAACATACTAAGCACCAACATACTAAGAGCCAGCATACTATGCATCACATACGATGCGCGAACATATTAAGTGCCAACATACTATGTGACAAAAAACTATGCGTCAACATACTATGCACCAACATACTAGGCTCCAATATATTATGCACCTACATACTATGCGCCTACATACAATGTGCCTACATACTATTCGCTAAAATACTATGCTAAAACACACTATTCACCAAAATACTATACTCCAACATACTAGTCTCAAAAATAATGATCGCTAACATACTAAGACACTACATACTAAGCGCCACCATACTATGTGCCCACATACTATGCTGTAACCTACTATACTGTAACCTACTATGCGGTAACCTACTATGCTGTAACATACTAAGCGCCAACATGCTAAGTGCCAACATACTAAGTGCCAACATACTAAGTCCCAACATACTAAGTGCCAACATACTAAGCGCCAACTTACTTAGAGCCAACATACTAAGAGCTAACATACTAAGCGCCAACATACTAAGCACCAAAAACTAAGCGCCAACATAGTAAGAGCCAACATACTAAGAGCCAACATAATAAGAGCCAACATAATAAGAGCCAACATACTATGTGTCTACATACTGTTAGCCAAAATACTATGCTCCAACATACTATTCACCAAAATAATATAATCCAATATACTACTCTCCAACTTACATAGTGACAACACACTAATTGCCAACATACTAAGAGACTGCATACTAAGAGCCGACATTCTATGTGCTAACATACTAAGCAAAAACATACTAAGCACCAACATACTAAGTGCCAACATACTATGCGCCATCATACTATGCGAGAAATGTACTAAGCACCAACATACAAAGTGCCAACATAATAAGCGAAAACATCCTAAGGGCAAACATACTAAGTGCTTACATACTAAGCGCCAACATACTATGCGAGAACAACTATGCGCAAACATACAATGCGCCAACATTCGATTCGAGAAAAAAAATGCTAAAACATACTATTCGCCAAAATACTGCCCACATACTATGTTGTAACCTACTATGTGCCAACATACTATGCGCCAACATACTATTCGTGAACGTACTACGCACCAACATACTAAGTACCAACAAACAATACACCAACATACTATGTGCCAACATACCAAACACCAACATACTGTTTGCCAACATACTACAAGCCAACATATTATACGCCAACATACTAAGCACAAACATACTATTCGCCAACATACTCTGTACCAACAAACTATGTGGCAATGTACTAGTGCAGACAAATTAAGCGCCAACATACTATGTGCCAACATACTATGTGCCAACATACTATGCGCCAACTTACTATGCGCCAACATACTAAGAGCCAATGTACTAAGCGCCAACGTACTAAGCGCCAACGTACAAAGTGCTAAAATACTAAGAACTAAGGTACTTAGGACCAACATACTAAGCACTGTCATTACCATGCACTAACATACTAAGCGCCAACATACTAAGCGCCAACATACTAAGAGCCAACATACTAAGAGCCAACATACTAAGTGCCAACATACTAAGTGCCAACATACTAAGTGCCAACATACTAAGTGACAACATACTAAGTGACAACATACTAAGCGCCAACATACTAAGAGCCAACATACTATGTGCCTACATACTATGTGCCTACATACTGTTAGCCAAAATACTAGGCTCCAACATACTATTCGCCAAAATAATATAATCCAATATACTACTCTCTAACATACTAAGTGACAACATACTATTCGCCAACATACTAAGAGACTGCATACTAAGAGCCGACATCCTATGTGCCAACATACTAAGCAAAAACATACTAAGCACCAACATACTAAGTGCCAACATACTATGCGCCAACATACTATGCGAGAAATGTACTAAGCACCAACATACAAAGTGCCAACATAATAAGCACAAACATACTAAGGGCAAACATACTAAGTGCTTACATACTAAGCACCAACAAACAATGCACCAACACACTATGCGCCAACACACTAAACACCAACATACTGTATGCCAACATACTACAAGCCAACATACTATGCGCCAACATACTAAGCACAAACATACTATACGCCAACATACTCTGTACCAACACACTAAGTGGCAATATACTACTGCAGACAAACTATGCGCCAACACACTATGTGCCAACATACCATGCGCCAACATACTATGCGCGAACATACTATGCGCCAACATACTATGCGCCAACATACTATGCGAAAACGTAAAAAGCGCAAACATACTAATTGCAAACATACTTAGTGCCTAAATACTAAGCGGCAGCATACTATGTGACAACAACTATGCGCCAACATACTAGGCGAAAACATACTATGAACCTACATACTAAGCGAAAATGTACTATGTCCCTATATACTATGTGCCAACATACTAAACACCAACATAACGTATGCCTACATACCATAAGCCAACATACTGTACACCGACATACTATGCACCAACATACTAAACACAAACATACTACACGCCAACATACTCTGCACCAACATACTAAGTAGCAATATACTAGTACAGACATACTAAGCGCCAACATATAAAGAGCCAACATACTAAGAGCCAACATACTATGTGCCTACATATTGTTCAGCAAAATACTATGCTCCAACAAACTATTTGCCAAAATACTATAATCCAACGTACTACACTCCAACATACTATGCGCCAACATACTAAACGCCAAGATACTAAGATACTGCATACTAAGAGCCAACATTCTATGCACCAAAATACTAAGCACTAACATAGTCAGAGCCAACATACTAAGTGCTTACATACTAAGTGCCAACGTACTATGCACCAACATACTATGCAGAAACATACTATGTACCAACATACTATGCACCAACATATTATGCGCCAACATACTATTTGCCAATATACTATGTGCCAACATACTATGTTCCTACATACTCTGTACCAACTTACTAAGGGCCAACAAACTAAGCACCAACATACTAAGAGCCAACATACTAAGAGCCAACATACTATGTGCTTACATACTGTTCGCAGAAAAATACTATGCTCCAATATACTATTCGCCAAAATACTATATTCCAACATACTACGCTCCAACATACTACACGCCAACATACTAATCGCCAACATACTAAGACCGTGCATACTAAGAGCCAACAAACTATGCGCAAAATACTAAGCCCCAACATACTAAGAGCCAACATACTATATGCTACGTACTAAGTGCCAGTGTACTAAGTGCCAGTGTACTAAGTGCCAACGTACTAAGTGCCAACGTACTAAGTGCCAACGTACTAAGTGCCAATGTACTAAGTGCCATCGTACTATGCACCAATATACATTGCACCAAAATACTATGCGCCAACATACTATGTGCCAACATACTATGCACCAACATACTATGTGCAAAGAAATAGGCACCAACATACTATGTGCCAACATATGTGCTGCCATACTATAGTTATGAACTAATTCCCGTAAGAGTAAGGGCTTCAAACTTTGCCCCCCCCCACTAAAGATAGGATCATTGCCCGTCACCGGCATATTATATATATATACATGTGGCGTGTGTTCCGGGAGAATAGACATCACTTCTGATCCTGCAGTTGTTATTATTCAACATTCATAGAATATATGACATCAACTGCTATTGCGCAAAGCAGAAAATGTGTACCCAGCCGGGATTCGAACACGGGTCTCCTGCTTTCTAATCAGTTGCGCTGACCCCTACACCACTGGGGACACAGTGATCACCGCACCTGCAAGGACTACCTAAGCACGCCTCCCGTCAGATACAAATTCCCAGCTTCGCCCCGCACACAGTACTCAAACTCGTAGTTATGAACTAATTCCCGTAAGAGTAAGAGCTTCAAACTTTGCCCACCCCTCCCCACTAACGATAGGATCATTACCCGTCACCGTTACCGGTATATATATACATGTGGCGTTTGTTCCGGGAGAACAGACGTCACTTCTGATCCTGCAGTTGTTATTATTCAACATTCATAGAATATAATTATGACATCAACTGCGAATGGGCAAAGCTGAAAATGTGTACCCAGCCGGGATTCCAACCAGGGTGTCCTGCTTTCTAGGCAGTTACGCTGACCGCTACACCACTGGGGACGCAGTGATCACCGCACCTGCAAGGAATACCTAAGCGCCAACATACTAAGTGCCAACATACTAAGTGCCAACATACTAAGCGCCAACATACTAAGGACCAACATACTAAGCACCAACATACTAAGCACCAACATACTAAGCACCAACATACTAAGCACCAACATACTAAGCACCAACATACTAAGCACCAACATACTAAGCACCAACATACTATGCGCCAACATACTATGCGCCAACATACTATGTGCCAACATACTATGTGCCAACTAACAATGCGCCAACTAACTATGCTCAAACATACTATGCGCCAAAACACTATGCACAAACATACTATGTGCCAAAATAGTATGCGCCAACTTACTATGCACCAACATACTAAGCACCAACATACTAACAACCAACATACTATGAGGCAACATACTATGCACCAACAAATTATATATGCCAATTTACTATATGCCAACATACTGTACACCAAAATACTATGTGCCAACAAACTATGCGCCAACATACTAAGAGCCAACAGGAGCCAACATGCAAATCGCCAACGTGCTAAGCACCAACGTGCTAAGTGCCAACATGCTAAGCACCAACATGCTAAGCGCCAATGTGCTAAGCGTCAACATACTAAGCGCGAACGTGAAAAGCCCCAATGTGCTAAGCGCTAACATACCTAGCACCAACATACCTAGGGCCAACGTACCAAGCGCCAACATACCTAGCGTCAACATACCTAGTGTGAACATACCAAGCACCACCATACCAAGCGCCAACATACTATGCGCCAACAAACTATGCACCAACATATTATGCATCATTATACTATGCGCCAACATACTAAGAGCCAACATACTAAGAGCCAACATACTAAGCGCCATTATACTAAGGGCCAACATACTAAGCACCAACATACTAAGTGCCAACATAATAAGAGCAAACATAATAAGAGCAAACATAATAAGAGCAAACATACTAAGAGCAAACATACTAAGAGCAAACATACTAACTGCCTACATACTAAGTGCCAACATACTACGCGCCAAAATACTAAGCGCTAAAATACTAAGTGCCAACATAATAGAAGCAAACATACTAAGCACAAACATACTGAGTGCCTACATACTATGTGCCAACATACAATGCGACAACTATCCGCCAAGATACTACGCACCAACATACTATGAACGACGTGAAAACGTACTATGTCCCTACATATTATGTGACAACATACTAAGCGCAATGATACTAAGAGGCAAAATACTATGCTTCAACAAACTAACAGCTACCACACTATGCCTCTACATACCATGCTTCAACACGCTATGTGCCAACATACTAAGCACCAACATATTATACGACAACATACTAAGCACCAACATACTAAGCACCAACATACTATACGCCAACATACTATGTGCCAACATACTATTGGAGAAAAAAATGTTAAAACATACAGTTTGCCAAAATACTATACTCCGACATACTAATCGCAAAAATACTAATCGTTAACATACGAAGACACTACATACTAAGCATTATCATATACTACGTGGCAACATACGATGCAGCAACATACTATGTGGCAACATACTATGCAGCAAAATACTATGCACCTACATATTATGCGCCAACATACTATGTGCCAACATACTATACACCAACATAATATGCACCAATATATTAAGAGCAAACATACTAAGTGCCAACATACTAGGTGACAACATACTATGCGCTAAAATACTATGCGCCAACATACTAAGCCACAACATACTATGCGCAAACATACTGTTGTGCCAACATACTATGCGCCAACATATTATGAGCCAACACACTAAGTGCCAATATACTAAGCGCGAACATACTAATTGCCAACATACTAAGGTCGAACATACTTTGTGCCAACATACTAAGTGCCAACATACTTAGTGCAAACATAGTAAGTGCCAATATACTAAGCACCATCATACTAAGCGCCATCATAATAAATGCCATTGTACTAAGAGCCAAAATACTATACGCCAACATACTAAGAGCCAAAACACTATAAATCAAATTACTATACGACAAGTGTTCTAATCACCAACATACAAAGCACCAACATAATAAGTGGAAACATAATAAGTGCAAACATATTAAGTGCCTACTTACTAAGCATCAAAATACTATGCGAAAACAACTATGCGACAACATACTATGCGACAACATACTAGGAGCCAACATATTAAGAGCCAAAGTACTTAGAGCCAACATACTAAGAGCCAACATAATATGTGCTTACACACTGTTCGCACTAAGATACTGTGCTCCAACATACTATTCTCCAAAATACAATAATCCAACATACTACGCACCAACATACCAAGTGCCAACATACTAAGACAGTGCATACTAAGAGCCAACATTCGATTCGCGAAAATACTAAGCCTCAACATACTAAGAGCAAACATACTATATGCTAACGTACTAAGTGCCAACGTACTAAGTGCCAACGTACTAATTGCCAACGTACTAAGTGCCAATGTACTAAGTGCCAACGTACTAAGTCCCAATATATGTTGCACCAACATACTACGTGCCAACATACTATGTACCAACATACTATTCACCAACATACTATGTGCAATGAAATAAGCTCCAACATACTATGTGCCAACATACTATTTGCTGCCATACTAGGCACCAACATACTAGGCACCAACATTCTATGAGCCGAAATACTAAGAGCCTACATACTAATAGCCAACACACTAAGAGCCAACATACTATATGCCTACATACTACGCGCCAAAATAATATGCTCCAACAAACTATTCACCAAAATCCTTTACTCCAACACACTAAGTAACAACATACATATATACTAAGAGCTAACATACTATGCGCCAACATATTATGTGCCAAAATACTATGCGCCATCATACTATGAGACAAATGTACTAAGCACCAACACACTAAGTGCCAACATACTAAGTGCCGAAGTACTAAGCGCCAAAATACTAACATACTAAGCACCAACATTATAAGGGCAAACATATTAAGCAC
Source organism: Locusta migratoria (assembly GCA_026315105.1). Lineage (NCBI taxonomy): Eukaryota > Metazoa > Arthropoda > Insecta > Orthoptera > Acrididae > Locusta > Locusta migratoria. The sequence continues at coordinate 808,775,028 of CM048744.1, read as the reverse complement.
AAACATACTGAGTGCCTACATACTATGCGCCAACATACAATGCGACAACAACTGACTGCCAACATACTAGCCACCAACATAGTACGAACCTACATACTAAGTGAAAACGTACTATTTCTCTACATATTATGTGACAACATACTAAGCGCAATGATACTAAGAGCCAAAATACTATGCTTCAACACACTAAGAGCTAACACACTATGCTTCAACATACTATGCGTCTACACACTATGCGCCAACATACTAAGCACCAACATATTATTCGACAACTTACTAAGCACGAACATACTAAACTCCAACATACTATGCGCCAACATACTAGTCGAGAAAATAAACATACTATTCGCCAAAATAATATACTCCAAAATACTAATCGCAAAAATACTAATCGCTAACATACGAAGACACTACATACTAAGCACCATCATATACTACGCGGCAACATACTATGCGGCAACATACTATGCGCCTACATACTATGCGCAAAAATACTATGCACCAACATGCTATGCACCAACATATTAAGAGCCAACATACTATGCGCCAAAATACCTATGCGCCAACATACTAAGCCACAACATACTATGAGCCAACATACAATGCACCAACATACTATGAGCCAACATACTAAGAGCCAACATAATATCCGCAACGTACTATGTGCCAACATACTATACACTAATATAATATGTGCCAACATAGTAAGCGCCAACATAGTAAGCGCCAACATAGTAAGAGCCAACATACTAAGAGCAAACATTCTAAGAGCCAAAACACTATGACCAAACATACTATTAGCCAACATACTATGAGCCAACTTACTATGAGCCAACTTACTATGAGCCAGCATAATAAACGCCAACATACTAAGCACTAACATACTATGCGCCAACATACTATGCGCCAACATACTATACGCCAACATACTATGCACCAACATACTATGCACCAACATACTATGCGCCAACACCTACATACTGTATGCCAACATACTACATACTGTACACAAACATACTATGCACCAACATACTAAGCACAAACATACTATACGCCAATATACTCTGCACCAACATACTAAGTGGCAATATACTACTGCAGACATACTATGCGCCAACATACTATGCGGCAACATCCTATGCGCCAACACACTATGACCTAACATACTATGACCTAACATACTATGACCTAACATACTATGCGCAAACTTACTAAGAGCCAACGTACTAAGCGCCAACATACAAAGAGCCAAAATATTATGAGCCATCATACTATGTGCCTACATACTGTTCAGCAAAATACTATGCTCCAACATACTATTCGCCAAATTACTATTCTGCAACATATTACGCTCCAACATACTAAGCACCTACATACTAGTCGCCAAGATACTAAGAGACTGCATGCTAAGAGCCAATATTCTATGTGCCAAAATACAAAGCACCAACATACTAAGAGCCAACATACAAAGTGCCAACATACAAAGTGCCAACATACTATTCAAGAAAAAAATGTTAAAACATACTATTCGCCAAAATACTATACTCCAACATACTAATCGGAAAAATACTAATCACTAACATACGAAAACACTACATACTAAGCACTATCATATACTATGCGGCAACATATTATGCGCCAACATACTATGCACCAACATAATAAACGCCAACATAATATCCGTCAACATACTATGCTTCAATATACTAAGAGCTAACACACTATGCTTCAACATACTATGCATCAACACACTATGCGCCAACATGTTACGCACCAACATATTATAAAACAACATACTAAGCACCAACATACTAAGCACCAGCATACTATACACCAAGATACTACGTGTCAACATACTATTCAGCAACATACTATGCAACAACATACTATGCGCCAACATACTAAGTGCCAACATTTTAAGTGCCAACATTTTAAGTGCCAACATTTTAAGTGCCAACATTTTAAGTGCCAACATTGTAAGTGCCAACATTTTAAGTGCCAACATTTTAAGTGCCAACATCTTAAGTGCCAACATCTTAAGTGCCAACATTCTAAGAGCCAACATTCTAAGTGCCAACATTCTAAGAGCCAACATTCTAAGAGCCAACATACTATGAGCCAACATACTATGAGCCAACATACTATGAGCCAACATACTATGAGCCAACATACTATGAGCCAACATACTATGAGCCAACATACAAAGAGCCAACATACAAAGAGCCAACATACTATGCGCCAACATACTATGCGCCAACATACTATGCGCCAATATACTATGCGCCGATATACTATGTGCCGATATACTATGCGCCAACAAACTCTGCGACAAAATACTATGCGCCAACATAGTATGTGCCAACATACTATGAGCCAACTTACTATTAGGCAAGATACTAAGAGACTGCATTCTAAGACCTGACATTCTATGTGCCAAAAAACTAAGCTCCAACATACTATATGCTAACATACTAAATGCCAACGTACTATGCACCAACATACTATGCACAAACATAATAGGCACCAACATAATATGCGCAAAAAATAAGCGCCAACATACTATGTGCCATCAAAGTATGTGCTGCCATACTATGCGCCAACATACTAGGCGCCAACAGACTAAGTGACATCTTACTATGAACCAAAATACTAACTGCCTACATACTAAGCGCTAATATTCTATGCTCCAACATACTAAGCACAAACATACTTAGCGCCATTATACTATGCACCAACATACTATCCACCAACATACTGTCAACATACTATGCGCCAACAAACTGTGCGTCAACATACTATACACCAACATACTATCCACCAACATACTATGCGCGAACATACTAAATGCCAACATAGTAAGAGCCAACATACTAAGAGCCTACATACTATGGGCTTACATACAATGCCCCAAAATACTATGCGCCAACATACTATGCCCCAACATACTATGTGCCAACATACTATGAAACAACTTACTAAGTTACAGCATACTATGCAACAACATACTAACCGCTAACATACTATGTGCCAACATACTATGTGCCAACATACTATGAGCCAACATACTATGAGCCAACATACTATGAGCCAACATACTATGAGCCAACATACTATGAGCCAACATACTATGTGCCAACATACTATGTGCCAACATACTATGAGCCAACATACTATGAGCCAACATACTATGAGCCAACATACTATGAGCCACCATACTATGAGCTACCATACTATGAGCCACCATACTATGAGCTACCATACTATGAGCCTACATACTATGCGCCAACATACTATGCGCCAGCATACTACGCACCAAGACACTAGGCACCAGCACACTATGCGCCAACTTACTAAGCGCCAACATACTAAGCGCCAACATACTAAGAGACTGCATACTAAGAGCCAAAATTCTATGCGCGAAAATACTAAGCCCCAAAAACTAAGAGCCAACATACCATATGCTAACATAGTAAGTGCCAATGTACTAAGTGCCAATGTACTATGCTCCAATGTACTATGCGCCAACATACTAAGTGCCAACATACTATGGGCCAGCATACTAATCACCAGCATACTAAGAACCAGCATTCTCAGTGCTATCATACTATGTGCCAACATACTAAGCGCCAACATACTAAGCCCCAACATACTAATCGCCAACAAACTAAGCGTCAACAAACTAAGCGTCAACAAACTAAGCGTCAACAAACTAAGCGCCAACATACTAAGAGCCAAGATACTAAGAGCCAACATACTAAGAGCAAACATATTAAGAGCCGACATACTAAGCGCCGAAGTACTATGTGAAAACATACTAAGAGCAGATATACTACGAGCCAACATATTAAGTGTCAACATAATAAGAGCTAACATACTAAGAGCTAACATTAAGCGCCAACTTACTAAGAGCAAACATACTAAGTGCCGACATACTAAGTGCCGACATACTAAGTGCCGACACACTATGTCCGACACACTATGTCCGACACACTATGTCCGACACACTATGTCCGACATACTGTGCGCCAACATACTATGCACCAACATACTATTTGAGAAAAAAAATGCTAAAACATACTCTTTGCCAAAATACTATACTCCAACATACTAATCGGAAAAATACTAATCGCTAACATACGAAGACACTACATACAAAGCACCATCATATACTACGCGGAAACATACTACGTGGCAACATACTACGCAGCAACATACTATGCGGCAACATATTATGCGCCAACATACTAAGAGCCAACATACTAAGAGCCAACATACTAAGAGCCAACATACTAAGAGCCAACATACTAAGAGCTAGCATACTATGCGCCAACATACTAAGTGCCGACATACTGAGCACCGACATACTGAGCACCGACATACTAAGCACCGACATTCTAAGAGCACACATAATATGAGCCAACATACTAAGCGCAAACATATTAAGAGCCAACATACTAAGTGCCAACATACTATATGCCAAAATACCATCCGCCAACATACTATGAGGCAACATACTATGTACCAAAATACAATGTGCCAACATACTAAGCGTCAACATACTAAGTGCCAACATACTAAGAGCAAACATACTAAGCACCAATATACTAAGTGCAAACATACTAAGTGCCATGATACTAAGTGCCAACATACTATGTGCCAAATAACTATGCACCAACATACTGAGCCCGACATACTAAGTGCCAACATACTAAGTGCCAACATGCTAAGCGCCAACATGTTAAGCGCCAACATACTAAGAGCCAACACACTAAGAGCCAACACACTAAGTGCCAACATACTAAGAGCCAACATACAAAGCTCCAACATACTATGAGCCAAATAACTATGCACGAACACACTATGTGCCAACATACTAACAGTCAACATACTAAGAGCCAACATACTAAGGGCCAACATACTATGCGCCAACATACCATGCGCCAACATACTAAGCAACAACACACTAAGCGCCAACATACTATGAATCAACATACTAAGAGCCAACATATTAAGAGCCAACATATTAAGACCCAACATAGTAAGAGCCAACATAGTACGAGCCAACATAGTACGAGCCAACATAGTACGAGCCGACATAGTACGAGCCAACATAGTATGCGCCAACATAGTATGTGCCAACATACTAAGAACCAACATACTATGAGCCAACATTTTAAGAGCCAACATACTAAGAGTCAACATACTAAGCGCCAACATTCTAAGTGCCATCATACTATGAACCTGCAATCTAAGTGAAAACGTACTATGAACTTACATACTACGTGACAAAATACTAAGCACAATGATAGTAGGAGCCAACATATTAAGTGCCAACATACTAATAGCCAACATATGAGGAGCCAACATACAAAGAGCCAACATACTAAGTGCCAACATACTAAGCACCAACATACTACCCTTAACATACTAAGATCCAACATACTAAGAGCCAACATAGTAAGAGCCAACACACTAAGTGCCAACATACTAAGCGCCAACATACTATTCGGCAATATACTATGCAGCAACATGCTATGCAGCAACATACTATGCGCCAACATATTATGTGCCAACATAACATGCAGCAACATACTAAGCGATAACATACTATGCGCTAACATACTAGGCACCAACATACTAGGTACCAACATACTAGGCGCCAACATACTAAGCGCCAACATTCTAAGCACCAACATTCTAAGCACCAACATACAAAGAGCCAACATACCAAGCGCCAACATACCAAGCGCCAACATACAAAGAGCCAACATACCAAACGCCAACATACTAAGCATCAACATACTAAGCGCCAACATACTAAGCGATAACATACTAAGTGCCAACTAATTAAACAGCAACATACTAAGTGCCAACATACTAAGCGCCAGCATACAATGCGCCAACATACTACGAGCCAACATACAATGTGCCAACATACTATGCAACAAATGTACTAAGCATCAACATACTAAGTGCCAACATAATAAGAGCAAACATACTAAGCGCAAACATACTAAGCACAAACATACTCAGTGCCAACTTACTAAGCGCCAACATACTTTGCGACAACAAATACGCGCCTACATACTAGGCGCCAACGTAGTATGAACCTACATACTAAGTGAAAACGTACTATGTTCCTACATAGAATGTGACAATATACTAAGTGCAATGATACTTAGAGCCAAAATACTATGCTTCAACATACTAAGAGGTGACACACTATGCTTCAACAAACTATGTGTCATCACACTATGCACCAACATAATAAGCACCAACATACTATACGCCAACAAACTATGCGCCAACATACTATGCGCCAACATACTATGCACCAACATACTATTCGAGAAAAAAATGTTGAAACATACTATTCGCCAAACTACTATACAACAACATACTAATCGGAAAAATACTATTCGCTAACATATGAAGACAATACATACTAAGAACCATCATATACTACATAGCGACATACTTCATGGCTACATACTATGCAGCAACATACTAAGCACCAACATACTTAGCACCAAAAGAATTATCAACAACTTACCAACATACTAGGCGCCAATGTACTAATCGCCAACGTAAATAGTGCCAACGTAGTAAGCGTCAACGTACTAAGCATCAACGTACTAAGCGCCAACATACTAAGCCCCAAAATACTAAGTGCCAACATACTAAGCGCCAACATACTAAGCGCCAACATACTAAGCAGCAACATACTAAGCAGCAACATACTAAGCGCCAACATACTAAGCGCCAACATACTAAGAGCCAACACACTAAGCAGCAACATACTAAGTGCCAACATACTAAGCACCAACATACTAAGCACCAACATACTATGCGCCATCAAACTATGCGCCCATATACTATGCGCCCATATACTATGCGCCCACATACTATGCGCCCACATACTATGCGCCCACATACTAAGCGCCCACATACTAAGCGCCCACATACTAAGCGCCCACATACTAAGCGCCCACATACTAAGCGCCCACATACTAAGCGCCCACTTACTAAGCGCCCACATACTAAGCGCCCACATACTAAGCGCCCACATACTATGCGCCCACATACTATGCGCCCACATACTATGCGCCCACATACTATGCGCCACCAAACAATGCGCCACCAAACAATGCGCCACCAAACAATGCGCCACCAAACAATGCGCCACCAAACAATGCGCCACCAAACAATGCGCCACCAAACAATGCGCCACCAAACAATGCGCCACCAAACAATGCGCCAACATACTGAGTGACAACATACTGAGAGCCAATATACTAAAAGCCAACATACAAAGCGCCAATATACTATGTGCCAACATACTAAGTGCCAACATACTAAGCGCCAACATACTAAGCGCCAACATACTAAGCGCCAACATACTTAGAGCCAACATACTTAGAGCCAACATACTTAGAGCCAACATACTTAGAGCCAACATACTTAGAGCCAACATACTTAGAGCCAACATACTTAGAGCCAACATACTTAGAGCCAACATACTTAGAGCCAACATACTTAGAGCCAACATACTTAGAGCCAACATACTTAGAGCCAACATACTTAGAGCCAACATACTTAGAGCCAACATACTTAGAGCCAACATACTTAGAGCCAACATACTTAGAGCCAACATACTTAGAGCCAACATACTTAGAGCCAACATACTTAGAGCCAACATACTAAGCGCCAACATACTAAGCACTAACATACTAAGTACCAGCATACTAAGCGCCAACATACTAAGAGCCAACATACTAAGTCCAAACATACTATGCGCCAACATACTAAGTGCGAACATACTATGCACCAAATAACTATGCTCCAACATACTAAGCACCAACATACTAAGCACCAACATACTAAACCCCAACATACTAAATGCCAACATACCAAGAGCAAACATACTAAGACCAAACTTACTTAGTGCCAACATACTAAGCGCCAACACTATGTGCCAACATACTATGTGCCAACACACTATGTGCCAACATACTATGTGTCAACATACTATGTGTCAACATACTAAGTGCTAACATACTAAGTGCCAACATACTAAGCGCCAACATACTAAGCGCCAACATACTATGAAGCAACATACTATGCGCCAACATACTATGCTCCAACATACTATGCGCCAACATACTATGCGCCAACATACTATGCGCCAACATACTATGCGCCAACATACTATGCAACGAATGTACTAAGCATCAACTTACTAATCGCCAACATAATAAGAGCAAACATACTAAGCGCAAACATACTGAGTGCCTACATACTATGCAGCAACATACTATGCTGCAACATACTATGTGGCAACATACTATGTGCCTACGTACTATGTGGCAACGTAATATGCGACAACGTACCATGCGGCAACGTACTATGCGGCAACATACAAAGGGACAACATACTATGAGCCAACATACTAAGAGCCAACGTAATAAGAGCCATCAAACTAAGAGCCATTGCACTAAGAACCAACATACTAAGCACCAACATACTAAGCACCAACATACTAAGACCCAGCATACTAAGAGCCAACATGCTAAGAGCCAACACACTAAGAGCCAACATGTTAAGAGCCAACACACTAAGAGCCTACATACTGAGAGCTAACATACTATGTGCCAACATACTATGCGACAACATACTATGGGCCAACATACTATGTGCCAACATACTATGCGCAATATACTATGCTTCAACATACTAGGAGCCAATACACTAAACACCAACATACTTAACGCCAACATATTAAGAATCAACATACTAAGTGCCAACGTACTAAGTGCCAACACACTAACCACCAACATACTATGTGGCAACAAACTATGTGCCCAAATACTATGCACCAGCAAACTATGCGCTAACATACTAAGTGACAACATACTGAGAGCCAATATACTAAGAGCCAACATACTAAGAGCCAACATACCATGAGCCAACATACCATGAGCCAACATACTAAGAGCCAACATACTAAGAGCCAACATACTAAGAGCCAACATACTAAGAGCAAACATACTAAGCACGAATATACTAAGCGCCAACCTACTATGCACCAAAGAACTATTCGTCAACATACTAAGTGCCAACATACTAAGAGCCAACATAGTAAGAGCCAACATACTAAGAGCCAACATACTAAGAGCCAACATACTAAGTGCCAACATACTAAGTGCCAACATACTAAGTGCCAACATACTAAGTGCCAACATACTAAGCACCAACATAATAGGTGAAAAACATACTATGTGGCAACATACTATATGTCAAGGTACTAAGCACCTACATACTAAGAGCCAACATACTAAGAGCCAACATACTACGAGTCAACGTACTATGAGTGAACACACTAAGAGCCAACACACTAAGAGCCAACACAGTAAGAGCCAACATACTAAGAGCCACCATGCTAAGCACCAACATACTATGTGCCAACATAGTATGAGCCAACATACTAAGCACCAACATACTAATAGCCAACATACTAAGAGCCAATATACTAAGAGCCAACATACTTAGAACCAACACAGTAATTGCCAACATACCAAGAGCAAACATACTAAGCGCCAACATACTAAGCGCCAACATACTAAGCGCCAACATACTAAGCGCCAACATACTAAGCGCCAACATACTAAGTGCCAACATACTAATCGCCAACATACTAAGCGCCAACATACTAAGCGCCAACATACTAAGCGCCAACATACTAAGAGCCAACATACTAAGCGACAACATACAAATCGCTAACATACAAATCGCCAACATACAAATCGCCAACATACAATGCTCCAACATGCTATGTGCCAACATACTAAGAGGCAACATACTGTGAGCCAACATACTAAGCGCCAACGTACTAAGTGCCAGCATACTATACGCAAACATACTATACGTAAACATACTATATGCAAACATACTATGCGCCAACATACTATGCGCCAACATACTATGCGCCAACATACTATGCGCCAACATACTATGCGCCAACATACTATGCGCCAACATACTAAGTGCCAACATACTATGCGCCAAATAATTATGCGCCAACATACTAAGTGCTAACATACTATGTGCCAACATACTAAGCGCCAACATACTATACGCAAACATACTATGCACCAACATACTATGCGCTAACGTACTATACGCCAACATACTATACGCCAAAATACTAAGTGCCAACATACTGTGTGCCAAATAATAATGCACCAACATACTAAATGCCAACATACTAAATGCCAACATACTATGTGCCAACATACTATGCGCCAACATACTAAGCGCCAACATAGTAAGTGCCAACATACTAATCGCCAATATACTATGTGACAACATACGAAGCGCTAACACACTAAGCGCAAATATACTAAGTGCCAATGTACTAAGTGCCAACATACTATGGGCCAACATACTAAGCACCAACATACTAACAGCGAACATACTAACAGCCAACACACAATGCTCTAACAGACTAAGAGTCAACATACTAAGTCCCAACATACTAAGAGTTAACATACTAAGAGCCAACATACTAAGAGCCAACATACTAAGAGCCAACATACTAAGAGCCAACATACTAAGAGCCAACATACTAAGAGCCAACATACTAAGAGCCAACATACTAAGAGCCAACATACTATGAGCCAACATACTATGAGCCAACATACTATGAGCCAACATACTAAGAGCCAACATACTAAGAACAAACATACTAAGCGCCAACATACTAAGAGCCTATATACTAAGAGCCAACATACTATGAGCCAACATACTAAGCGCCAACATAATATGTGCCAAAATACTATGTGCTAACATACTATGCGTCAAGACACTATGCGCCAAGATACTATGTGCCAACATACTAAGCACCAACATACTACGTGCAAAAAATAGGTGCCAACATACTATACGGCAAAATACTATGCTCCAACATAGTATTCGCCAAAATACTATACTCAGTCACCTCGGCCACCGCGGCCGGCGCTCCAACATACTATTCGCTAAAATACTATACTCTAACATACTACGTGTGAACATACTATGCACCAACAAACTAAGTGCCAATATACTAAGAGGTTGCATACTAACAGCCAACATATTATGCAACAACATAGTATGCATCATCATACTATGCACCACCAAACTATGCGCCAACATACTAAGCAGCAACATACTAAGCACCAATATAGTAAGAGTCAAAATACTATATGTTAACATACTATGCGCCAACTGACTATACGCCAACAGACATTACGCATACTTACTAAGTAGCAATATACTATTGCAGGCATACGATGCACCAACATACTATGCGGCAACATACTATCCGGCAACATACTATGTGGCAACATACTATGTGGCAATATACTAAGACCCAACATAGTAAGAGCAAACACACGAAGCCACAACATATGATGCGCCAACATACTACCCGCTATCATACTAAGCGCCAACATACTAAGCGCCAATGTACTATGTGCCAACGTAGTATTCACCAACGTACTATGCGCCAACGTACTATGCGCCAATGTACTATGCGCCAACATATAATGCGACAACGTAATGCGGCAATGTACTATGTGCCAACGTACTAATGCACCAACGTACTATGCGCCAACATACTAAGCGCCAACATACTAAGTGCCAGCGTACTAAGTGCCGAGGTACTAAGCGCCAACGTACTAAGCGCCAACGTACTAAGCTCCAACGCACTAAGCGCCATCATACTAAACGCCATCATACTAAGCGCCATCGAACTAAACGCCATCATACTAAGCACCAAAATACTAAGCGCCAAAATACTAAGTGCCAACGTACTAAGCACCAACATATTAAGCGCCAACATATTAAACGCCAACATATTAAGCGCCAACATATTAAGCGCCAACATACTAACCGCCAACATACTAAGCGACAAAATACTGAGCGACAACATACTAAGAGACAACATACTATGCGACAACATACTATGCTCCAACATAGTATGCGCCAACATAGTATGCTCCAACATAATATTGCCGCGAAGGACCACGAACACCAACTGCCGGCGTGGCGCAGGGGATAACGTCACGGACTGTGGAGCAGAAGGTCGCCGGTTCAATCCCGCCCACCGGCAAAAATTTATTTCTTTGTAATTATAATTCCAGAAGATTCTACATCTTTCTTATGTTCACTTGTAAATTCTACTTGTTTCTTATGTTATCTGTTCCTCTAATTTCTGGAAATTCTGTCTGTGTATAAATAGCAGAGCACTCTGCCTGAGAGGCAGTCAGTGCTGCGTGTATGTTGAGTTTGTAATAAACGTGCTTTCAGTACAAGTGCTGTGTTTAGTTGCCTTCGAAGTCAAGCCTACTTCCATTGCAACGTGACATTGTTTGGTGGAGGCGCCGGGTACACTGTGCAACAGCCGCATCACCGTGGCTCCGATTAGGCATCGTAAAAGCCGTTGCTTACACGGACTGGAACCGGAATACAAGGGATACACCGAGTACATCCTTCCAAAAGTCCGTATTATCAGAAGAACGATGGAGACGAAACCAGCAATAAGCCAGAAGCACATCAGACACCCGTCAGTGTTCTCTGGAGATGCTGGACAGGACCCCAACAAATGACTAAAAGGGTTCGACCGAGTCGCCACAAACGCCATGAAAATGGCTGCAATAAACTGGAAAGACACCTCCGAAACACTTCGAGGTGCTATAATGGAGAACGTATCACGTTCCTTAAATCAGTTTCAGAGGGTTAAGTACATAAACTTATGTATCCTGTCCAAAGCATACTATACAGCCCAAGTATTTCCAATACCAAGGATGATAGCCCGGAAAATTATGTCCAGAATTACAAACTTCCTGTGGAAAGGAGAAATATTTCGAACAGCAGTCAAGGTAGCCACCTTAGATCCGAGACATGGCGGTTTAGGTCTAACTGATATCACAAGCAAAGCTTCGGCACTTTTCGTCAAGAGGCAAATGAATGTAATAAGAGAATCTCAAGACAGTATTACCAGTCAGCTCTTTGAAAGCGTTAAACCAGAAAATCTACAACCCCCTATTGATGTGCGAAAAATAAATAGTCGTCTACAGCATGTGAGAACATTTTATATTGAACTAAGTTATTTGAGTACTGGACTTCGACAAGCTCAACAGATAACATCAGGAGCAATCATGAGGGAAAGGTGGAAAAGTGAAGGCAGAAATAAAATAGAAAGACAGTATCCAAATTTAGACTGGAATGCTATCTGGGAAAACATCAACTTAAAAGTCCTGACCTCCGATATAAGAACAACGTGGTACAAATCAGTGAACAACATCATTAATACTCACGAAAGACTCTACGAAATTGGTCTCAGTGATACCATGCTGTGTCAACGATGCCATCTAACAGATACAATCACACATAGATATACATGCGGTGGGAATATAAATAATTGGAACTGGATTAAAGAGCAAATTGCATTTATTACAAGGACATCACCCAACAATATAACATCAACTGTTCTTCATAGACCTCAAGAACGGTACTTTCCAGACGCAAAAAATAACGCCGTGTACTGGCTGATAGGAAATTATGTAAATTATGCCATCAACGACCTGGGACCAGACAACATCATAGACTTCCAGATGTATATACGGAACGAATACTACAAAATTAATAGGTATATGGATCACAAGAAAAAGTTCGGTAACATGTTGAAAATTGTATTTGAAAGAATGGGGATCGGATAAAATACTAAATACATGACTCAATAACAACACGCTATTTCCCTTACCCTGTTTTCTGGATGGACTTAATTTAGGAAAAAAGTGGCGGTGGCATTAGATTTTTTTTTTTTTTTTTAGGCGAGGCAATTAGATTGGGTATGGTTAGTTAGGTGCCAACGCCTGAAGTGGAGAAGCACAGGAAAAAAAAGTTGGATACAAAAAATAAATAAAAGAAAAAAGGTTCTTGTTTGATAATAGTAAAAAAAAGTCGCAAAAAAATTACAAAAAATTGTCCTGGTGCAAGTCTTTCAGAAGGACGAAAAAAAAATAGGCAACGATAAAAAAAAAATTAAAAAAAAAATTGGTTAAAGCGTCGTGCTAATAACGCGACAAAAAAATTAAAAAAATATATAAAAAAAAAGAAACTATAAAGAAACTATAAAGAAAAAAAAAGAGGCAGTCATTGTTGCGTGTATAAAAAAAAAAAATTAGGCAACGTAAAAGCCGTCAAAAAAAAAAAGTGCTGCGTAAAAAAGTCGCCAAGTACAACAGGTGGGATCATAAGATGTGCTTGGCCAACGTTTATTTCTACCTGGATGTAACAGCCCAGCAATGGTTCGAAAACAACGAAGACAAGTTGAATGACTGGGAGACGTTCCAGGAGGAACTTAAGAAGACGTTTGGAGACCGCCAGCGACAATTCCGCTCGGCGGAAGAACAACTGAAGAACCGGGCCCAACGACATGGTGAGCCGACACAATCGTACATACAGAGTGTTTTGGCTCTGTGTAACGTAGTCAATCCGAACATGACTAAAGCGGACAAAATCACGCACCTGATGAAGGGAATTGCAGAAGATATGTACCAAGCTCTTCTGATAAAAGACGTCGCTACGACAGAAGAGTTCATCAAGTGGTGCCAGCGTATTGAAGAGATGCAACAAAGGGGAGGGGGTTGGATGCAAGAAGTATGACAGACAACCAAATGTAGTCCCTATGGCCGTTGTGGAAGACCAGCAGGACTTGGCTTCTCTCATACGACAAATCGTGAGAGAAGAATTACAACAGTGCATGGCATCCGGGACTATTAGACCGAGCGAGCATCAGATTATGGCCATGGATGTGAGTCCTGTAAGTCACGAGGTAGTCGACGCCGCTGAGGACGAGGTATTTCAAACATTAGCTACTGTCTGCCCCGTCAATCGCACCCGACGCGAAGAATGGCGTCGCCCTGCTATGACTTACGCTGCAGCCGCCAAAAGGCAGCCCATGAACCGACCGACGCGACCACAGCCAACTCCCCCGGTAACTATGACGCCCCACAGAAGAACAGACGTCTGGAGGACAGAAGACAACACACCACTTTGTTTCCTCTGTGGACGCCCTGGACATATCGTACGCTACTGCAGAGAGAGGACGCGAGTGTTCGATGATTATTCTGACGCAAGACGTCAGACGTCGGAGCAGTTCTATCCAAGGCAGTCACCTGCTGATGAGTTCAGTCGACCTATGCGAAAAAGCCCATCGCCGTACCCTAGACGAAGTCGCTCCCCGACGCGCCGCAGCCGTTCACCCTCGCCGTACAGAAGTACCAGCCGCTCCCCTAGCCGCCGCGCCCAGGAAAACTAAGCGAGGCAACCATCTACGGAGGTGAGGCCGCCGTAGATGAAAATCCTCCATGGACGACAGTCGCCAAGATGTCGGGAAATCTCACCGAGGTCATAATCGACGGCCAACCTGTCCGGGCACTTGTTGATTCAGGAGCCTCTTTTTCTGTATTATCGGTTAATTACCGCCGCACACTAAAGAAGACAATGTTCTGTGATACGGGAGCAACTGTGCTGAAGGTCGCGAATGGAAACTACGTCCATCCAGCAGGAACTTGTCGCAAGAATAACCATCAACAACAGGACGCAGCCGTTTGAATTTGTCGTGTTAACAGAATGTAGTCACAATGTCATCCTCGGATGGGACTTCCTTCAGGCATCCCAAGCTGTCATTGACTGTGGAAGATCTGAGCTGCAAATTGAAGAAGTTGTTCCGCCAGATACACGTAATACAGAATTTTCTGGGAAGTTATTCGTCGTTGACAATGTGACGATACCGCCTTTGACAATGAGAAGAGTTGCAGTAACAAACACAGATGACTGGTTAAACTGTGAAGTTCTTGTTGATAGTAAAAAGTTTAACAGGCTCACAAAAGAAATTTACATACCGGCGTCTATCATAAGCATTACCGGTGGTCAAGGAGAGATTTGGATCACAAACTGTCACGAGCAGTCACAACTAATCCCCAAGGGAATGTGTATCGGGACAGCTGAACCAATCCAGGACGGTGAGCTCAACGTCATCAATGAAGATCCATGCCCTGCTATTAGTACAGACAACACGCTGGAGGAAACAAACGTGGAACTGCCAATAGGACCTGGACTGACCAAGGAACATCGCCAGCGGGTGTTAGGTATACCATGCCAATTTTCAGGTGCATTCACACCTCAGCAGGGGAAAAGTCAGACGAAACGGCCCACGATAAAGCACCGTATCAATACTGGGGATCATCCGCCAATTAGCCAGCTGAAAGACGAATAATTCGGCAGGAAGTGGAGAAGATGTTGCGAGATGACATTATTCAACCTTCGGAGAGTCCTTGGTCGTCTCCGGTGGTCCTCGTAAAGAAGAAGGATGGCACGTGGCGATTCTGTGTCGACTGTCGGCGGCTGAACAGAATAACAAAGAAAGATGTCTACCCACTGCCGCGTATTGACGACACCTTAGACTGCTTGAAAGGAGCTACATACTTCTCAACTATGGACATGCAGACAGGTTACTGGCAAATCGAGGTTGACGAAGCTGACAGGGAGAAGACGGCTTTTATTACACCTGACGGCCTCTATGAATTCAAAGTAATGCCATTTGGATTATGTAATGCTCCAGCCACATTCGAACGCATGATGGACAACTTGCTTCGACACCTTAAGTGGACGACGTGTCTCTGCTATTTAGATGACATTGTCGGTTTCTCGAAAACATTTGAAGAACATCTGAGTCGCCTGTCAACTGTGTTGAAGTGTGTTCAGGCTGCAGGTCTCCGCCTCAATCGAAAGAAGTGCCTCTTCGTCGCCAAAGAGATAAAAATCCTGGGGCACCTAGTCAACGGAGATGGTGTTCGTCCTGATCCAGATAAAGTAAGGGCAGTCACAGAATTTCCAACTCCTCAGCACATTCGTGATGTGAGAAGTTTTCTCGGGCTGTGCTCATACTACCGACGTTTCATAAAGGGATTTTGTAACAAGGCACGTCCATTACAAGAACTTCTGCAGGGAGACGCCAAATTTTACTGGGATGAGACAAAAGAAAGAGCTTTCCGGGCACTTAAGGAGGCTCTAACTTCCGCACCAGTGCTATCCTTGTACGACGAGAATGCAGAAACGGAACTTCACACAGACGCCAGTAGCTATGGGATTGGTGCAGTGCTTGTACAAGTTCAGGAAGGTGCCGAAAAAGTGATACCCTATGCGTCAAGAGTACTTTCAAAATCCGAGATAAACTACTCTACAACTGAAAAAGAATGTCTCGCGGTTATCTGGGCTATCAACTAGTTCCGGCCGTACTTATTCGGCAAACCATTCACCGTCGTGACAGACCACCATTCTTTGTGTTGGCTGACTAGCTTGACGGATCCATCAGGTCGACTAGCAAGATGGGCACTAAGACTCCAAGAGTACGATGTCACAGTGGTATTCAAGAACGGGCGCAAACACAAGGATGCCGACTGCCTTTCGAGGAATCCATTAGTGGAACACAACAGCATTAATGAAATTTCAGCTCTCACTGAATTAGATGACGTTACGGCTGAACAGAGGGAAGATCCAACACTTTTAAAAATGATAGAGGCCTTGGAGAAAGGAGAAACGACCAATGGAGAGTTCCAACTTATAAACGGAACATTGTACAAGAGCAACTACGATCCACTGGGCCCCAAATGGCTACTTGTTGTTCCAGCTCATCTCCAGCCAGCTATTCTCAGCTACTTCCATGATGCTCCAATATCTGGTCATCTGGGTTTCGTGAAGACCCTAGACAGAATCAGACGCAGGTATTACTGGAAAGGTCTCTACCGATCTGTCAAGCATGTGAGTCACTGTAAAGAGTGCCAGCGACGGAAGCATGTGCCGCAATTACCTTCAGGACATCTCGTACCGATTCCGCCGGCAGCAGCTCCATTCCACCGAGTTGGGATAGATCTTTTAGGGAGGTTCCCCAAGTCGACAACCCGTAACCGTAGGATAATAGTCTGCACTGACTACCTCACACGCTACGCTGTCACCAAACCTGTGCCGACTGCAGAAGCTCCAGAGATCGCAAAATTCCTTGTAGAAGACATTATTTTGAAGCATGGAGCACCACGTGTAATGATTTCTGATCGTGGAAAAGTATTCCAGTCAAAACTAGAATCAGAGCTAATGTCACGGTGCAACATTGTCCCCAGGATGACAACTGCATACCATCCTCAGACAAATGGTCTTACGGAACGTTTTAACAAAACGTTAGCCAACATGCTGTCGATGTACGTCGATGTTGAGCAGAAGGATTGGGATACAATTCTGCCAGTCGTGACATTTGCTTACAATACCTCAAGACAAGACACCACAGGCTTCACTCCGTTTTTTCTACTCGATGGCTGTGAAGCTGAAAGGACAATGGATACACTGTTTCCGTTCCAACCGGACGACTCTCAGGATGACTATGTTAAACAGCTCATCACCAGGGTCGAAGAAGCAAGACAGCTGGCTTGCATTCGGACACTGGACGCCCAGGAGAAGGGCCGTCAGCGGTATAACGACAAGCACCGACCTGTTGTGTACAGCCCAGGAGATCTGGTATGGATTTTTACCCCTGTACGGAAGGTTGGTCTGTCAGAAAAGTTATATAAGCGATACTTTGGTCCGTATCGTGTCATACGCCACCCTTCAGACGTCACATACGAAGTTGAGGATTATGAGCCGTCGTCGAAACGTCAAAAACGAAGAGACATTGTTCACGTCCTGCGCATGAAGCCTTACTACGATCCTGAAGAGCAAGTAGACAACAATGGCTTCTTGTTCAAGGACTTTAAGGACGGTAATGTTCGTGGTGATGCCACGACAGGAACGTCTGCCGTCGATAATTGCGGAGAATGGCAGGATTCTCTTGAACTGTCATACAGAGGACCCATGACCTGTTCAAGATCCAGGACATCACAGCTGGCTCCACAGGGATCATAACAACAGGTCGCTGTTTCTCCAGGAGAGGGAGCAATGCCGCTAAAGACCACGAACACCAACTGCTGGCGTGGTGTAGGGGATAGCGTCACTGACTGCGGAGCAGAAGGTCGCCAGTTCAAACCCGCCAACCAGCAAAAAATTATTTCTTTTTAATTTACAATTCTAGAAGATTCTACATCATTCTTATGTTCATTTGTAAATTCTACTTGTTTCTTAAGTTAACTGTTCTTCTAATTTCTGGTAAATTCTGTCTGTGTATAAATAGCAGAGCACTCTGCCTGAGAGGCAGTCAGTGCTGCGTGTATGTCGAGTTCGTAATAAACGTGCTTTCAGTATAAGTGCTGTGTTTAGTTGCCTTCGAAGTCAAGCCTACTTCCATTGCAACGTGACAATATGTGCCAACATACTATGCGCCAACATACTAAGCACCAACATACTATGCGCCAACACAATAAATGCCAACATATTATGCACCAACATACTATGTACAAAAAAATTGGCGCCAACATACTACGTGCCAACATACTATTTGCCAAAATACTATGCTCCAACATACTATTCGCCAAAATACTATACTCCAACATACTATGCGTCAACATACTACGCACCAACATACTACGCACCAACATACTAAGCAGCAACATACTACTCCCCAAAATACCATGTGCCAAAATACTATGCGCCAATATACTATGGGACAACATACTTTACAACGAACTTACTAAGCACCAACATACTAAGTGCCAACATACTAAGCACAAATATACAATGCACAAATATACAAAGCGCAAATATACTAAGTGCCATCATACTAAGCCCCAACATACTAAGCCCCAACATAGTAAGCAACAACATACTAAGCGCCAAGATACTAGGCACTAACATTCTAAGCACTGACATACTAAGCACAAACATACTAAGACCCATCATACTAAGAGCCAACATATATGCACCAACATATTATGTACCAACATACTTTGTGCCAACATAATATGCACTAACATTCTATGCGCCAACATACAAAGCGCCAAGATACTGAGCACTAACATACTAGGGGCCAACATACTAGGGGCCAACATACTAGGGGCCAACATACTAGGGGCCAACATACTAGGGGCCAACATACTAGGGGCCAACATACTAGGGGCCAACATACTAGGGGCCAACATACTAGGGGCCAACATACTATGTGCCAACATACTATGAACCAAAATACTAAAAGCCATCATACTAAGAGCCAACATACTAAGTGCCAACATACTAAGTGCCAACATATTATGTGCCAACATACTATGCAACAAATGAACTAAGCATCAACATACTAAGTGCCAACATAATAAGAGCACACATACTAAGCGCAAAAATACTGAGTGCCTACATACTAAGCGCCAACATACTATGCGACAACAACTATGCGCCAACATACTAGGTGCCAACATACTATGAACCTACATACTAAGTGAAAACGTACTGTGTCCCTACATACTATGTGCCAACATACTAAGCGCAATGATACTAAGAGCCAAAATACTATGCATCAACATAGTAAGAGCTAACACACTATGCGTCAACATACTATGCATCAACATACTATGCATCAACATGCTATGCGCCGACATGCTATGCGCCGACATGCTATGCGCCGACATGCTATGCGCCGACATGCTATGCGCCGACATGCTATGCGCCGACATGCTATGCGCCGACATGCTATGCGCCGACATGCTATGCGCCGACATGCTATGCGCCGACATGCTATGCGCCGACATCCCATGCGCCGACATCCCATGCGCCAACATCCCATGCGCCAACATCCCATGCGCCAACAGGCCATGCGCCAAAATGCCATGCGCCAAAATGCCATACGCCAACAGGCTATACGCCAACAGACTACGTGGCAATATACTAGTGCAGACATACCATGCGTCAACATACCATGCGTCAACATACCATGCGTCAACATACCATGCGTCAACATACCATGCGTCAACATACCATGCGTCAACAGGCCATGCGTCAACATCCCATGCGCCAACAGGCCATGCGCCAACAGGCCATGCGCCAACAGGCCATGCGCCAACAGGCCATGCGTCAACATCCCATGCGTCAACATCCCATGCGTCAACATCCCATGCGCCAACATCCCATGCGCCAACAGGCTAGAAGCAAACATACTAAGTGCCAATATACTAGTGCAGGCATACTATGCGGCGACAGACTGCGCGCCGGCAGACTGCGCGCCGGCAGACCGCGCGCCGGCATACCGCGCGCCGGCAGACCGCGCGCCGGCAACATACTAAGCGCAAACATACTAAGGCCAACATACTAAGCACAAACACAAAAAGCGCCAACATACTAAGCGCTAACATACTATGTGCTAACACACTAAGTACGCAAATACTAAGCCCCAACATACTAAGCCTCAACATACTAAGCCCCAACATACTAATCCCCAACACACTAAGTTCCAACATACTAGGTGCCAGCAAACTATGCGCCAACTTACTATTCGCTATCATATTATGCGCCAACATGCTATACGCCAACAGGCTATATGCCAACAGGCTATACGTCTACAGGCTATACGCCAACAGGCTATATGCGTACAGGCAATACGCCAACAGGCTATACGCCAATAGGCAATATGTCAACAGTCTATACGCCAACAGGCTATACGCCAACATACTATCCACCAACATACAAAGTGGCAATATACTAGTGCAGACATTCTATGCACCAACATACTATGAACCACAAACTATGCGGCAACAGGCTATCCGCCAACACGCCATCTGCCAACAGACTATACGCCGACAGACTATATGCCAACAGACTAAGTGGCAATATACTAGTGCAGACATACTATGCATGAACATACTATGTCCGTACATACTATGTGCCAACAGACTAAGTGCAATGATACTAAGAGCCAAAATACTATGCATCAACATAGTAAGAGCTACCACAGTATGCGTCAACATACTATGCGTCAACATACTATGCGACAACATACTATATGACAAACTTACTAAGCACCATTATACTATGTGCTAACATACTAAGCACAAATATATAAAACCACAAATATATAAAACCACAAATATACAAAACACAAATATACTAAGTGCCATCATACTAAGCACCATCATACTAAGCACCATCATACTAAGCACCATCATACTAAGCGCCGCCATACTAAGCGCCGCCATACTAAGCGCCGCCATACTAAGCGCCGCCATACTAAGCGCCGCCATACTAAGCGCCGCCATACTAAGCGCCGCCATACTAAGCGCCGCCATACTAAGCGCCGCCATACTAAGCGCCGCCAGACTAAGCGCCGCCAGACTAAGCGCCGCCATACTAAGCGCCGCCAGACTAAGCGCCGCCAGACTAAGCGCCGCCAGACTAAGCGCCGCCAGACTAAGCGCCGCCAGACTAAGCGCCGCCAGACTAAGCGCCGCCAGACTAAGCGCCGCCAGACTAAGCGCCGCCAGACTATGCGCCGCCAGACTATGCGCCGCCAGACTATGCGCCGCCAGACTCTGCGCCGCCAGACTCTGCGCCGCCAGACTCTGCGCCGCCAGACTCTGCGCCGCCAGACTCTGCGCCGCCAGACTCTGCGCCGCCAGACTCTGCGCCGCCAGACTCTGCGCCGCCAGACTCTGCGCCGCCAGACTCTGCGCCGCCAGACTCTGCGCCGCCAGACTCTGCGCCGCCAGACTCTGCGCCGCCAGACTCTGCGCCGCCAGACTCTGCGCCGCCAGACTCTGCGCCGCCAGACTCTGCGCCGCCAGACTCTGCGCCGCCAGACTCTGCGCCGCCAGACTCTGCGCCGCCAGACTCTGCGCCGCCAGACTCTGCGCCGCCAGACTCTGCGCCGCCAGACTCTGCGCCGCCAGACTCTGCGCCGCCAGACTCTGCGCCGCCAGACTCTGCGCCGCCAGACTCTGCGCCGCCAGACTCTGCGCCGCCAGACTCTGCGCCGCCAGACTCTGCGCCGCCAGACTCTGCGCCGCCAGACTCTGCGCCGCCAGACTCTGCGCCGCCAGACTCTGCGCCGCCAGACTCTGCGCCGCCAGACTCTGCGCCGCCAGACTCTGCGCCGCCAGACTCTGCGCCGCCAGACTCTGCGCCGCCAGACTCTGCGCCGCCAGACTCTGCGCCGCCAGACTCTGCGCCGCCAGACTCTGCGCCGCCAGACTCTGCGCCGCCAGACTCTGCGCCGCCAGACTCTGCGCCGCCAGACTCTGCGCCGCCAGACTCTGCGCCGCCAGACTCTGCGCCGCCAGACTCTGCGCCGCCAGACTCTGCGCCGCCAGACTCTGCGCCGCCAGACTCTGCGCCGCCAGACTCTGCGCCGCCAGACTCTGCGCCGCCAGACTCTGCGCCGCCAGACTCTGCGCCGCCAGACTCTGCGCCGCCAGACTCTGCGCCGCCAGACTCTGCGCCGCCA
This sequence comes from Locusta migratoria, assembly GCA_026315105.1. Taxonomy (NCBI): domain Eukaryota; kingdom Metazoa; phylum Arthropoda; class Insecta; order Orthoptera; family Acrididae; genus Locusta; species Locusta migratoria. The sequence goes on along the minus strand of CM048744.1, from coordinate 808,751,579 downwards.
GACTCTGCGCCGCCAGACTCTGCGCCGCCAGACTCTGCGCCGCCAGACTCTGCGCCGCCAGACTCTGCGCCGCCAGACTCTGCGCCGCCAGACTCTGCGCCGCCAGACTCTGCGCCGCCAGACTCTGCGCCGCCAGACTCTGCGCCGCCAGACTCTGCGCCGCCAGACTCTGCGCCGCCAGACTCTGCGCCGCCAGACTCTGCGCCGCCAGACTCTGCGCCGCCAGACTCTGCGCCGCCAGACTCTGCGCCGCCAGACTCTGCGCCGCCAGACTCTGCGCCGCCAGACTCTGCGCCGCCAGACTCTGCGCCGCCAGACTCTGCGCCGCCAGACTCTGCGCCGCCAGACTCTGCGCCGCCAGACTCTGCGCCGCCAGACTCTGCGCCGCCAGACTCTGCGCCGCCAGACTCTGCGCCGCCAGACTCTGCGCCGCCAGACTCTGCGCCGCCAGACTCTGCGCCGCCAGACTCTGCGCCGCCAGACTCTGCGCCGCCAGACTCTGCGCCGCCAGACTCTGCGCCGCCAGACTCTGCGCCGCCAGACTCTGCGCCGCCAGACTCTGCGCCGCCAGACTCTGCGCCGCCAGACTCTGCGCCGCCAGACTCTGCGCCGCCAGACTCTGCGCCGCCAGACTCTGCGCCGCCAGACTCTGCGCCGCCAGACTCTGCGCCGCCAGACTCTGCGCCGCCAGACTCTGCGCCGCCAGACTCTGCGCCGCCAGACTCTGCGCCGCCAGACTCTGCGCCGCCAGACTCTGCGCCGCCAGACTCTGCGCCGCCAGACTCTGCGCCGCCAGACTCTGCGCCGCCAGACTCTGCGCCGCCAGACTCTGCGCCGCCAGACTCTGCGCCGCCAGACTCTGCGCCGCCAGACTCTGCGCCGCCAGACTCTGCGCCGCCAGACTCTGCGCCGCCAGACGTTTGCTAGATTTACTCTTAATTAACCCAACCGCTGGTTCCCAAGCTTTGCTAAGATTATAGCCAGAGTCACGGTTTATGACGTCGTCACTTGTGCGAATTTCAATGGCCTCTCTAACGACGCAGTCCCCGCAGTCCCCAGCTTTCAGGAGGAAGCCCTGGCATCATCTGAATGGAAACCCACTTGCTTTTTCCGTTATGTGGACGACACTTTCGTCATCTGGCCACATGGTATGGATAAACTCCTTGACTTCCTTACACATCTGAACTCCATACACCCTAACATCAAATTCACAATTGAGACTGAAACGGATGGTAAATTGCCGTTCCTTGACTTCTTGGTCAAGAGAAGAGCTGATGGCACCCTGGGTCATAGTGTATAACGGAAGACAACGCACACTGATCTGTATTTACACGCAGACAGCTGTCACCACCCTTCACAGAGGAATGGGGTACTTAAAACTCAGTACATAGGGCGCGCACTATCTCCGACGCAGAAAGTCTACCCCAGGAATTGGAACACCTGAGAACTGTATTTCGAAAAAATGGGTACTCAGAGTGGCAGATTCAGCGGGCTCTCCGCCCAAACACTACAACACAACCTGTGGAACCGGATGCAAACGCAAGGGAGGATGTAGGCACTGCGTTCGTTCCACATACCGGCGCACTCTCAGGGAAGATCGCCCGCATTTTGAAAAAAACACCAGGTTGGAACTGTTTTTTGTCCGCCGAATAAAATTCGTGCACTGGTGGGGAGCGCTCAAGATGATCTCGCTTTGAGGAAGGCGGGCGTGTACCAGATTTCGTGTCAGTGTGGAAAGTCATATATTGGACAGACGATGCGTACCGTCGAGGATCGATGCGTTGAACACCAGAGGCACACACGATTGATGTATCCGTGCAAACATTGTTTGTCGGAGAATCACGCCATGGAGTATGAACACACTAGGATTCTGGTACAGACGTCGAGATACTGGGACTGCGTCGTTAGAGAGGCCATTGAAATTCGCACAAGTGACGACGTCATAAACCGTGACTCTGGCTATAATCTTAGCAAAGCTTGGGAACCAGCGATTGGTTAATTAAGAGTAAATCTAGCAAACGTAACGAAGTGACGACCACGGCGTACAGAGTCCTCACACCGACGTCTTCTCAGACGCCGGCGCAATCGGTTCCACTGCGCGGCCGCGGCGCGGGGCGCGGACCGCGGAGGGGTCGCTCCGCGGGCCGAGGGTATTTAAATGGCCCGCTACCGGGCTAGAACCCAGTTCCCTTCGAGCAGCCGTAGCGTGCGGATCTCCGTGCCGGCGCGTTTCCAGGAGCTCAGTCCGTCAGTTCACCTGATGATGGCGACATGTATGATCGCCGAAATATTGTGCCCGTTGGACACTATAGACCGGCAGTACACCCGTGGATATTTTGATCAGGGAAATATTTATTTATGTTCACGATGAAATAAATAATTTATGCTGTTCTGGTCAATAAATTAATCCTGCTCCTAAAGCGAATAGTTGCTAACGATAGCAAACTAAACCACTGCCTCTGTGAGTGAAATTTAACCCAGGTAGGACACATTATTTTTCTGCCTAGCTGTATCCTGTATACTTTGAAATGTCATGGAAAGAAAATAAGTGCATTTTCGACGAGTGTAGCCAATAAATTGTACACAGAGTAGTAATATCTGTGGAGTGAGCATTGCATTCTGTGCATCTTCTCAACATTAAGCTGGAATTATCACGTGATATTGAGACAAATCCACTCTTTCCACACATTTATTTGCTCTTACGAATGGTTTGTACCGCACTATCTGTAAGGAAGTCTCACCTCCATTTCGCAGAACAACCACATAAGATAAAATAATATCTAAATAAATGTGTCACAGAAGCAACAAGAAAGTTGAGGAAGCGTCGCTAAAGGGGCCATTTACACATACTCATCCGTCTTAACCGAACAAAAAAAGGACCAAGGTAAAATCAGCGATTAGTATATTTTCCCCAATATCACGTGCCATTTCCACCTTAATACTGAGGACACAAAATCTGTTCTGCGCATCTGAATGCTCACTCCAGAGATATTTCTGCTCTGTCTCTGCCACTAGAGATAATATACACACGCGAGCGACAAACACTTCAGAAACCACTCAACTTTCATAATTGTACGGTACACTATTGTGATTTAAATTTATTATTACTTAGTTTTGGTACGAACTACATTAAGATAGAGAAAGGCGTCTTCATTTGCAGAGACAATTGTACTTATAGTTATAATCCGACTTCTGAATATAAAGTTATATTGCACAAGGTCGATTTCAACTTCATGCTTAACGAAATAATCACTGAAGGATGTGGGGACATGTATTAGCTGAAAGAGTGGCCGATGATGCTAACACAGTCAAGACAATTCACTGGAAATACTATATTTAATGGAAAGTTCTATACGGACGATCAGCTGACACCATTCCTTCTACTGTTACCCAGACTTACTTTATCGCACATTGACACCACCATGACGTCTTATTTAAACAGACATGAACTGCTCTGTTGATTGAATTACCTGACTTTCAGCGTCGTCGAGTTTTCGATAATAGGGATCACTGCATACAGAATAAGTACGTTGTCCCGAGTGCAACACTGCAACGTACTAATACTTCAGCCTTCACTTACTATGAGAGATAAACAGTTTAGTACTACACCATAGAACCAACACATGGCGCTGTTATTAGTATTAGTATTTTTGATCTCAACGATAGAGATTTTCAGAAGTTTATGCCAAACAGACATTCTTAACTTTATGAACACAACTTAACATTGAATTTACGTTGTTCCGCAGTACGGACATAAATTAATTTCACTCTTAGTATGAAAAACTTTGTGAACATTCATCGTTTTCGACAATGATTTCTACTTAAATTTGACATCTTGGATAGGAGAACTTAGTTTATTGACAGAGCGATCCAACGAGGACTGTGTTTCTGCTGACCTACGTCCGGAACCCAAAGAATCATGATATACACAGGTACCTCTTTAACAACCGTTGCGAAGCACGGGCATATAAGCTAGTATATATATATATATGGTGAATAGTTACAATGGAGGGTATTACTAATAGCCATAATCATGCATATTATGTAAGTGGTTAATGATTCGCAAGTATTGACTGGTATTGTAGTGACAGGATATACTTTCTTGTGCATTCGTTAGATCACTTGAACTGTATGTAGAATATCTTAAAAGATCGTCTATCGTTTGTGGCAATCTTGTTTTTGTCACACACTTATCATGTAAGTGTATAACACGTAACTGTATAACTATTTTTTTAAATGTAGCTGGTCTTTTTATCCGACGATGATGATTTATAAAATAATGGTGCGTGCCCCAAATTAGAGATAGGCAATTCTGAAGAAGGAAGGAGTGACGAAACATGAGCGTAATGACAAATACCTAAATGTGACTGGCCATAAACACTGAGCGCATCCGGCGGACTTCTCAGAAGTTTACCGTCCGTTAATGTATCCTTTTTCTACTTTTTCTACCACTGGGTGCCAGCAGAGAATGCATCATATAAACATTCTAGTAATATAATAGTTGATACGGTCACCACTGTAGCATTTAATATGGCAAACACCTTTCAGCTCGGTAAAATACGAATATGATTTAGTTTCATATTAAGTGAGCGAATACGAACAAAGAAAAATAGAGTATATTAGCATTTTCCTAAATTCATAACTTTCAGTAACAAAAAGTCACTGCCACAATGAAGATGTAATTTGATGATCTGGTTAAGGCAGCAGCTAATGACATATGTGAACACTTATCAAAATAAGAATAAGAGAATTTTTTGTAGTAATTTAAATTATACTTCACTACTTTTACGGTAAATTAATAATAAACACAATAGAAAATTATAAAATACCACAGGCATGATTAAGTGAATCAAGAAACTAGATTGCAAGTTTGAATATAATTTGAAGATTGAGTAATAATTCCTGATAAATGCTCATCATCAATGGGAATAGCTGTAAAAATGATAGGGGAATTAATGTTCTCATGTTTTCATTTCCATTATTTGAATGGGTGAGTTTTAAAAGGTACCTAAGTCAATTTTTTCACATTTTGAGATAATTGCATTTTCGATATCTATGGGTGTTTACATACGTTTGAGTGTCAAAACGTGCCTCAAACAAGCATTCATTATGCGATCTACAAGCAGTCGCTTTTACTGAGTGAGTGTTAAAAGGTACCTAAGTCACTGACTCTCGCCCCTTTTAACACGCAGCTGTTGGTAACACTAATTGAAACCTGTTGCTTTTGTGGGGAGAAAAAGGTGCGCATACGTAGTCCTCATTTACATGACACTGCAAAACGAGTCGCGACAGCAGAATTAATGGTCACATGAGGCGAGCTAAGAAGTTCATGTCTGTCCTTCATGAAACGACTAAACAGAGTAAAGAAAATGGAAGCATTTTAGACCTTGTATTTGACTACATGCAAAATGTAAGTTTACCAAAGATCCCTATTCAGGAAATTTATTACTTGAAGCAACTCACAGTGCATGTTTCATGTATTTTCAACACGAAAACAAATTCAGCCCATTACTACATCTACCATGAAGGACAGGCCCACAAAGGACCTGATGAAGTTGCTTCATTCCTGTTGGACTACATTAAAGCCGGCCGCGGTGGTCGAGGGGACTGAGGCGCTTCAGTCACGGTCTGCACGGCCACTACGGTCGGGGGTTCGAATCCCCAACCGGGCATGGATATTTGTGCCGTCCTAGTTCGTAAGTAGTTCATAAGTAGTTTGTAAGTTTAGGGACTGATGACCACGTAGTTAAGTCCCATAAGCTTTACAAACATTTGAACATTGGCTACATTAAACATCATGTTTACAGTTACCGAGTTACACCTCTTTTCAGATAATTGTCCTGGGCAAAACAGGAATCACACGTTGTCAAGACTTTGTCTTGTCCTAACCTTTACATGCAGGTTTAAAAGGATTAAACAGTGGACACTCTTACAATCCACGTGATTGAAAGTTCGGCGTAATAAAACTTCCCATTAGGAAATGTGACCGTATCTACACTCCACGTGAAGTTTGTGAGCTTATAGCTAATGCTGAGAAAAAACATCCAGGGACAATTACGCCGGTCGAAACACACATGATCATTGGGTGTTCTAATTGGTGGCCTACTTATTATAAGAAGTCTACACAGTCTCTTGAAAAGAGACACCTTACAAGAAATGTAAAGGTGCAGTTTAATATTTCCACATGAGCATAAAGGTGTCAAAAAAACTACTGAGTATATAAGATCAGCTGGTTTTCAAAGCCTGAATACCTTTATCCTCAAGAAAACTAACGAAGTATATTTACCTTCTCAAGAAGCTTATCCAGAAGGAAAATACCAATAAAAAAAGCAAAATTGAGGACTTGAAAAAATATGCCGTATATTGTAGAAGATCACAGAAGCTTTTACGATCGACTATCCCAGTGGCCGGTAGCTGATAATGAATAAATTTAAGAAAAACATGTCTTTGTAATGTAATGATATTCTTTGACTATTAAAGAATTGTGTTTGTATTATGAGCTATCAGATAATACTCTTTTTTAATTAAAACCTGCATTATTTCTAGTAAAAGACTGCTTTAAATTTTATAAATTGTTAAAAGGGACCTAAGTCAGCAAAGTAAAATATTTCTTTTCTGGTGTCCAATTACGTATATTGGGTCAACAATGTACCTAATTGTAGATCTATATCTATAGTATAATATATAATTTTATTAGTGCACCATTTTATAGCACAAAAGAGAAAAAAAGGTTTTTTTTTTGTTTATCTCTAAACTATGAAAAAGGGACTTAGGTACCTAACAACAATCAGCCATTCATTTAGATGAAAGTAATCGAAGCTGCTGCTAAGAGAAATTGCTACATTACAGCTGGCACTGAATAATAAATTACAAAGAACGACGTATTTGGTGGGTGAGTTTAGGTCATTATAGGTGATTTAAGACGTTTATATCCTAAGTTTCCTGTTGTTGGGCAGTAAAAATAAGTAAACAGATTAATTTCGGGTTTAATTGTTTTCAGCTCAGTTTACAGACATTTCTGGGGGTGTTTTGTCAGCTTAAATCTGAAATGTGGCATCACTCTCACACTCTCACGGGGCTAGACACTCGTGAGCCAAACCTGTGCCAAGGGCCAGCAGTATTAACTGCCGAACTTTCTTGATTAAACAGATCGAACAAACGTCGTGTGCTGTCTATACGTATTTTAATTGTAACCTAAACCAAACAGCTGAGAGCCCATATTGCGCTCCAACTGCCTTTCTGATCATACATAATAGTTGCGTGTTATAATTACTGTTATCGACTTAGTAAGCAATGATAATATATTTTGTCGTTAGTTTGGTGTCTGTAACGTAACAACTTTATTAAGAAAAAATAACAGTTTTTATCTGAGGAAATCATCAAAGCTGACGCGGGTCAATATTTTGACTTTTCACCTAACTAATGTACGTGAAAAATCTTTTGTTAATAGTGTTAAGGTTTTGAAACTGAGAATGTTATCTATTTCTATAAAACTTGGTGTGTGTGTGTGTGTGTGTGTGTGTGTGTGTGTGTGTGTGTGTGTGTGTGTTCGCATCGACTCCAAGGCAGTTGGATGAGATCTACAGGAAATCTTTAGATTAGCCCAGCGGGTGATCCTGTGAAGTTTGGTAGTTGTTTTTGTTGATTGGATGTTAAGTTTGGTAGCGATAAGATCAAGATACATACTAACGTTTACGTGAATGTTTACGTCTGGCACTTGAAAGGATGGTAGCCCCCCCCCCCCCTGGTGGAGAAAGAGCCAACTACTTGCACCATGCCATTCTTCTGTAACTACAGTGCTGCCTCTCAGAGCGTTAATGTCGCTTTTGTAAACGTTCGATTGATAATACCACTATCGTCAACTTTCTGCTCTGGAGGCTCTACTGTTGTTCCAAGTGTAGACGTAACGTATACGTTACACTGTGATGTTGGTATGTAAATATCTATTTAACACGTTGAGGAATATATAAGCGCGGTATACATTTTGCTTGATCACTTTACACAAAACATAACAATCAATAATATACAAACACACATCGATTTTATGGGTACAGAATATAAATTCCACACGTAAGCAGCGAGGGTGGATGGCTTTTACATGTATATTTTTGATTATAGACTCTCGAGGAAAAGAATTACTTGTTAACTAGTTCGAAAGTAAAATTGTTAGTAATAATAAGTGGGGGCCAATAAGTATTCCTTAGAATTGAGTGTGTTTGGATGAACTTAGATCGCTTGGGGAAAGCAGAACAGCAAACTGGATGGCAGTGTAAGTAAATATTAACTGAATAATGTCGTGAAAGATACTCTGGGGAGTTAAGCGGTGACTAAGCAGACACTAGGAGGCAGAAATTATCTTAAGAAACTGTGTGTTACGCGGCGCAATATTATTCAGTAAAATTCTAATTTGGAATTATGAGGCGCATGTTCAAGAGCAGTGGCGTCTACCGGTAACAGGGTTCGCAACAATTCATTGTGTGGTGAGATGTGATGAGTCACTTAGCCTACACTTATTTGATATATCGCATCAGCATTGGCTGCTATACAGGTAACTGAAATTTTGTAGACTTTAATCGTCAGTAAACTGCACATGAACGTACAGTCACTTAGATTAATTTACTTAAATTCTGAGTCATATTTGAAATTATTGTGGTGGTCCTCAGTCCGGAGACCGGTTTGATACAGCTCTTCACCCTATTCTTTAATGTACAATCCTCTTCATTTCCGGATAAGAATGGCAACCCACATCCATTTGATCTGCTTACTCTACTCGTCTCTTATCTCACCTCCCCCTGCTCCTCCCATTCAGTGTTGTATTGACGATTCCTTGATAGAATATGTGCCAGCAATTTATTCCTTCTTTTAATCAAGATATGGTAGAAAATTTTCTTCTCCTCATTATTAGTACCTCCTGATTACTTATGCGATGTACCTTTCTACAACATTCGTTTCCAGCACCAAATTTCAAAATCTTCTATCATACTTTTGCCTGAAGGCTTTATCGTCCACGTCTCACTCCATTACAGTGGTACTCTTCACGCAAACGCTTTCAGAAATGTCTTCCTAACAAATTAATATTAGATGTTAACAAATTTCTCTATTTCAGAAATGCTTTATTCCCATTGCCATTCTGCTTATTATATAACTTTTAGTGCAACCAACGTACGTAAATTACTCGTTATATTTTGTTACTGAATTCATCCTGCACGTCAGACGTTTTTGTCTATTGCTCTCTCTCTCTCTCTCTCTCTCTCTCTCTCTCTTTCGTGGAGTTCAGCATGAATAAAATGCTACTGATTATTATAATATTGTTCGCCCACCTCCTGCAGACATCACGTCACATTTACCATATTTATATTACTAAAAACTGGAATTTTTTTTACACTAGCTGATCAGATCTGATACACGTAGCGTAGGAAGCCGGCGCAGTTTCAGCCAATAATATTCATTCTCTAGGCCCGTGGCTGGCCGCGAGTTACGCAATGGTTTCCCCCTCAGGCTTAACTGTTGGTGCTCGGCCGTACTTCCTCCCTTCAACACTTTTCCTATCGTTCCGTCCCTAGGCGCGGAAGTGCCTTACTACATGACGCGACCTATAATTCAGTGAAGCCCTAAAGATAATGATATCCGAATCAAATGTTCAAATGTTTGTAATTCTTATGGGACCAAACTACGTTGGTCATCAGTCCCTAGACTTACAAACTACTTAAACTAAGGACAAAACACACATCGATGCCCGAGGGGGGATTCGAACCTCTGACGTGGGAGGCCGCGGGATCTGTAACTTAGAGATCCAGGCCGCTCGGTTACTCCCGCGCGGCAATGATGTCCGAGATATAAACCGTATGAAAAAAAAAAAAAATTAAAAGAAATTTTTTGAAGTGTGGTAGTCATTACGTGCTAGATGTATTGGAAAAAGCACTTACCTTGAGCACTTAGTCGCCATACTAGCGGTACTTAAATATTAATCTAAGAATTTAGCGATGTTCCTTTTAATAAAATGTTTCATTTGTTTCAAGGTGAACTCTTGTTAGTTACTTGTTCGTCTATTATGTCTTCATTCCGGGGTAAATCTTTCCATCGCAACGTCTGTAACACTCCCCTCACTAACCGGTTCATTAATCTTTTGACAGATTAATGTTAAAATTGACGCGTGTGTTGCATGAAAATAAAGTTGGACAAGGCTATCTTCACCGAAATATTATTGTACAAGCGAAAACCAACTAGTGACGGAATGCTGCCACAACGAACTACCACACCAGATAGCTCGTTCCTCCTAATCTACTAATTACTAATTGAACTGATTTAATTATGGAACAATCTCACTCACACATGTATGTATTGCAAATTATAGGATGTAAGAAACAATGAAACAGTAAAAAACATTAATAAACTAACACGGTCGCCAGTCTAATTGGACACTCAGGGTGTGTTATAATTAACCACGACAATTATGTATGGGTAATCACACACGTTAGTGTTGCACAACAGAATGTTGGCAAACACTTTTGCAATCGAATAGCTTTTACGAAAAATGATACTTTGGTTTTTTCAGTTTATAACAAGAAAGAAAATAAACCTCGTAATTATCATTTGATTAAACTGGATTAGTTCGGAAACAGTGTTGGATCGAAGACCAATGTTGCACTCAACTATCAACGTCCCTTCACTAACCTCACCTACATGAGAATTACACAGTAGGCAGCAAAACACTCGGTTGGCAGAATAATTAATGTTAAGATTACCAGGAAGAAACTACTCAAAATCACTTGCAACTAGATCACAGATGGATAACGCCGAAATACGAACCAACATAGTAAATCAACTTGACACATAAATTTTACACCAATTAAATATTAAATGGTAATGAACGAATTAATTTAGAATTAATATATAATTTTGTTTAGTTACTTAATTGTGCCAACTTTGTTTTAAATAAAGCAATTATTTATGTCCAAAATTGTAATATGTTGAAATTAGCTTTAAAATTCAAACTTTAATTATTTAAATTTTATAGTTTGGCACTGAATTTAATATTCTTCTCACTTTTCAACGACACTGGGGAAACGTCTGGAAACGATAGGACCCTAGATGGTAACAATGTCTTAGGATAATGATGTGGTAGAAGTTCTTTGAAATTTCGGGTATTATTAAGAAAAAAAGTTTCCCAAGCACAAAACTGGGTAACGCCTTACAAAATGTCTAAACTCTGTGTGGTAGGAAATTATGGAGCAGTCTTACGTTGCGTCCTCGTTGTTGAAGAGCAGGATGCGCCGACTCCGACAATGCTGCAGGTCACAATACAGGCACAGGTCCAATCCATGGAGCGATTTGAGCGCAGAATCTTGTCATAAACAGATGAAATGCCGTCCCCCGCTCATATTGGAAACATGTGCGCTAATTATGGAACTCCGCCAACAAGGCCTGGTAACTGCTAAGGGCGTGGCACTGCACACTCTCGCGCACTTGATTGCGTCAGAACTGTTCACACGACAGAGCTCGACTTTCTCTCCGACTCCAGTGCTACGACTACTGCTCCCTCTCTGTTGCTCCAAAGACCACATACCACACACACCAAAGATGTTTCCTACTTCCCTGTCGGCGATTACCCAGGTACACAGATAATAAATTACATTAATTCACATTAAAAAACTAAACAAAACTACAATATACATCAGTTAAGGTAAAATCTATTACAGAACCTACATACGTTTAAAATTTAATACATATTTGAAATACACATCTGGATGCTAACGTCACACGTCCATTACACTATTACTGCCGAAGTACAGGTAGGACTACCTGTTTAATGCAGTGGTGGCTAGTACAAAATTTGACCAGTGTGCTGCAATATTACAAAAATAAACAGAAAACAAAATTTACTAAAATAAAGAGTCAACCTTTGTATGATTGCCTTTAATTAAATATCAATTAATACTGTATTGACAGTAAGACCTTCAGGGGAATCTATAACAGCGCTGCCAACTGCATGTATTCACTGCAGATAGTAAATATAACGTTTAAAAATATTAATTTTATTTACAGAAATTAAAAATTTAGACTGAGAGGTATTTCAATACGAGCCTCACACAGGAATTGAGAGACAACGCGCAAGACGCCTGGGTCAACGCGCTATTTGACTCTGTAAGCCGCAATATTCGTCATATACTATTCTTCCGCAGCCGTCACACGCAGCGCGAAGAGAAATATTGATGTGGTGCTGCAGTCGGTCTCAGCTCACATGAGTCGCCAGGCCTGACGTCACGTCTGCGCATGCGCACTAGTGAACAGACGACTGCGCCGCCTCTCTGCACACGTACCAGTGCGGCTGAATCCCACCTCAGAAAACGTAGCTGGTATCCAGCTATCGCGGCGAGAGCGCTCCAAAATGCGTTTTCATCCTTATTACTAGCATTCTAATACGCATTGGAAGGGAGTTGGCATAATTTTATCGTGATATCTAGATCTTATTCCAAGAGAAAGGATGTCATTTTACAGCGATTTCTCGCTTGCATTCGAAGAGAAATGGCATAATTTTAGTAATGTATTTACAGTATGCTGCAGCACATTAGCACATTATCACCAGCCGCCACTGGTTTAATGCAGTGTCCACCTCTGGTGCAGATTTGATGAAGTGTCAGAGCGGGGTGCTAATTCCATAAAGGGAAGGGACAAGCCGAGTGCTATCCGTGGTCACTACACATAGGAAGCACGTGTGACGTCACTTGCATGAGTGACCTTGCTGGGGCAGTGATAAGATCCTTTTGTGCCCGTGAAATAGCCCGAGGGAGAGGGACCGGCCGCATACGCGTTTGACCGGTTCCGCGTCACACGTCACAGCCACAAGAGTAACAGCGCGGGTCCATTAGGCTCATCAATACTGGAGCGCGCCGCTAGGAGCGCCACCTGTCTCCCACGCAGGCCGCGCTGAATCTTTGATGGCGCCCGCCCGCCCTGACGCGGTCGCCAGCGCGGATCTCGCTGCGACCTTCCTGGAAAACCATTGCAACAGAAATGTCCTGCTGTCTATTTCCGATGGCTTGTAAAATCCGGATTATCTGTACTTTTCTCTCCTGCCATTGACGGTAAAAGCGCACGTCAGAGTCAACTTTTCACAGTGTTGGTTGATGGTACGGGACACTTGCGTAACCTCTTTTGGATGAGCCTGTTACGTATAGGAAAATTATCTTCTGTTACCAAAGGTCTGTGCAGTGGCGTAACTAGGACTTGGCTTTGGGGGGGGGGGGGGGGAATAGATCTGCTTGACGAGATAAATTTTAGTCAGTTTCCAGACAGACTACCGTCTACCACTCCCGTTGAAGATTAATTCACTCCCATCCAATGAAAGCTTTTTGGTAAAACACCGCGAGTTTCCAATATTTACCTTTACCAGATTGCTGTTATACAATTTTTTGTTCTGGGGCGGGGGGGTTCTATCCCCCTCATCCTCCCCCCCCCCGTAGTTATGCCACTGGGTCTGTGGCACCATAATCAGGCCGTAGATCATGAGGATGGCGGTACCTCTTTTACAATTTTCCGTTTAAATTTTGCGTAATATATATGTATCATTGAGACTCACCCGAGGGTATGGTCACAAGGAAATGAATCAGATGTTGCTTCAAGATACAATTTATTGAATCAAATGGTAAGCTATATCAAATAATCAAACAGATTTTTTTTAAAGGAAGCTGCATTCACGAAGTTTAAAATCTGAACTCTTCCTCTTATTTACGAAAAACTTTGTACAGTTTCAATGGTTTACTAGTGTAGTACAGTTATAGTAGATGGCAAGTTAAGCTCATGGTTCATGGCAGTTTCAGGGATAAGACAAGGCTGTAACCTGTCACCACTGTTGTTCATACTATTCATGGATCATATGTTGAAAACAGTAGACTGGCAGGGCGGGATTAAAATAGGTGAAAATAAAATAAGCAGTCTCGCATATGCGGACGACTTAGTTGTAATGGCCGATTCAATTGAAATGTTGCAAACTAATATTTCGGAGCTCGATCAGATGTGCAAGGATTATAATATGAAGATCAGCATCTCCAAAACGAAAGTAATGTCAGTGGGAAAGAGATTTAAGCAGATTGACTGCCAAATAGAAGGAACGAAGTTAGAGCAGGTAGACAGTTTCAAGTACCTAGGATGTATTTTCTCACAGGATGGCAACATAGTGAAAGAACTGAAATCGAGGTGCAGTGAGTACTCAGCTAAGATCTACTCTCTTCTGCAAGAAGGAAGTAAGTACCAAGAGTAAGTTAGCGGTGCACCGCTCTATCTTTCGACCAACTTTGTTGTATGGGAGTGAAAGTTGGGTGGATACATGTTACCTTATTCATAAGGTAGAGGTTACAGATATGAAAGTAGCAAGAATGATTGCAGACACTAACAGATGGGAACAATGGCAGGAGGGTGTCCATAATGAGGAAATCAAGGAAAAACTGGGAATGAACACCATAGATGAAGCAGTTAGAGCGAACAGACTGAGATGGTGGCGTCATGTTACACGCATGGGGGCAGCAAGGTTACCTAAGAGACTCATGAGCTCGGCAGCGGAGTCGAGATAGACCAAGAAGAAAGTACTTAGATTCGGTGCAGAATTATTTTGAAGTAAAAGGCATAACATCATTCGAGGCATCAATGTTAGCATTGAATAGGGGATCATGGAGGAATTTTACCAGAGGTACTATGCTCCAGACTGAACGCTGAAAGGCATAATCAGTCTATAATAACGATGGTGATGATCATGACGATGACCAGTGTCGAAAGCAATTAACAATTTTAACAACTTCGACAGTCTTGGGAAAACTACTTAACCGCAGGAAAATTTGCTTGTATAAACAATACATGCATGATAAATCAACAAATGGGTCAATTTCAAATGCAGAATTCAACCATCCCCACAGAAGTTACTTAAAACAACCGTAAATAATAAAAAAGCCACAACGGTGGTAAAGTTTCAAACCACGTTAAGAAAACAAGAAATATTATAAGGCTCATTGAAGTGATATCTTTGCTCACTGTTCAGTAATAAGAACGTGACGCTTCAATCGATACAGCAGTTACAGAAAAACACCCTACAGGTACTTAATAAAATACAACCAAGTTAAGAAGAGCTTTCCCCCTTTAGTAATTACAGTTACCAAATGGAATTATAGGTAAGCCACCTCTGTGGCGTAAAGAATACCTCATTTTAAAAGGAAACAAACATCTGAACAACTTAACCCCTCCTGCCCAAGCTATCAAATATTCAAGCACATAACTTCATATTTGGCTATTTTGATACCAAAGTAAATAGAAGCACATTAGTGTATTGATACATTTTTGTTTTCGTTATTTGACACAAAAAATGTTAAATAAAAAAAGTTAAAAATGGGACTTTAAATTCCAAGAGGATATAATGCAATTTGGGGATATTATGCAGTGTTTATCTCTGTTAACTTAAGGATTTACCAGCAACCAAGAAATAGCATATTGTCATTTTAGATATCGATCTGAACGAAGGAAATAAAGCAAAATGTAGTGATCCCTAAACCGTATTCGTATTTCGTAATTAATAAACAAAAGAAATCAAAACTGCAACCATTTGTTAGTGACACCTAGCAACAAAGACAACTACGTAAATAACATGCACAAAATGCTTTTGACACACTGTCAATACCGAACATTTCCAGTCACGGTTTTGAATGCTATATAAATAAGAAGGGTGCTATTCATTGCATAATATCAGTTTCCATTAGCTAAAACAATACGAAACCAAATTACCAATGTAAGAACAAACAACAGCATCTTTTATGACAGTAAATCTCGCCTGACGAAATTGTACACAAAGACATAAAACAATACGTTGTTTTCTGTTCTTTATGAGCAGATATATAGAGCAATCTTGGTCAGCGAGTGTTTCATATGACACATCAGAGGGACATTAACGTCCCGTGAGGAACACAAGTGAGAAATAATTTTACACTTTGTTTTATGTCACTGGAAATTGGCTGGGACTTTTAAGTCCCATTGGGCAGGAAAGGGTTAATCTAAAAGGCAAACTGTTATGGGACAAATGAACACGCAAGGAACCGTGTAAGGTAAACATGACGAACGAAAGGTAATTTCAAAACAACACAATGACACAGATGAGGCAGCTGAGCCAGTAACAATAAAGTCAAGCGGTATAGATAGTAACCAACTCTAGTTTCAGAGTACTCGCTAAAGACGGGCAACTCTCTTGCTAACCAAATCAACACTTCTGCGAGTGAAATCCAGAAAACCCGTGATAATTCACTAACTTGGTAGACAATATACTTTAACAACACCTACAGATGAGCAGATGCAGAATAAGAACAAAATTTAAACTCAGAACCATAGAATCAATATACTCCCCTTACTTGGGCAGATAGGGGAGGAGGAAAACACACTGGCAGCAGAAATACACGCGCGCCCGAGGCAGATAGCCAGCAAAGCCATGACCAAAAGGACGAGCAAAACAAAAGACTCGCACAAACTACCACTCTGGGAGAGTGTCACACCGTGCCATAGCAAACAGGTTCACAGTGATCACCCATACACGTAATTAAACGCAAGTAAAAACCAGAATAAGGCTCTATCAATGCTTGCTTTCCGGTTTTATAACGGTTCACACTGAGCACACAGTTTCACGGGGAATGTCCCACCACAGCTCCAACTGATGTCAGATGAGAACTTAACTTGCTGTCCAGCTCATCAGAAGTGCCAGCCTAAAACTCCGCTAGAACCATCTCCCAGCCATGGTAACACCACACGCGCTTGAAAGTATCAGCGAGGGACGGGCTGACGGCGTTCCTCACAGCGAGGTCTCTCCTGCGTCACCGCCAAACCAGCAACAACACGCTCGGCCGGCGAGGTGGCCGCCGAAGCAAGTCACAGTAGTGCATCCAGCATTAGGGACGGCACGCTCGGGAAGGAAGGAAAAGAATTACAAGCAATCACTGGCGCTGGCAGGAAACGAAAACGAACCGACACGGCTCAATCATATTTCACCAAAGTGGTTAATATGTAATCAAATATGAATATGAAACTTCCTGGCAGATTAAAATTGTGTGCCGGAAGCGGGACTCGAACCTGGGACCTTTGTCTTTCGCGGGCAAGCGCACTACCGACTGTGCTATCCCGAGACGACTCACGATGCCGCCTCACAACTCTACTTCCTCCAGTTCCTCGCCTCCTACTTTCCAAACTTCACAGAAGCTCTCCTGCGAACCATGCAAGACTAGCACTCCTGGAAGAAAGGATATGTTGGAGATATGGCTTAGCCACAGCCTAAGGGATGTTTCTAGAATGAAACTTTTACTCTGCAGCGGAGGCTGTGGCTAAGCCATGTCTCCACCATATCCTTTCTTCCAGGAGTGCTAGTTTTGCATGGTTCTCAGGAGAGCTTCTGTGAAGTTTGGAAAGCAGGAGGCGAGGTACTGGCGGAAGCAGAGTTGTGAGGCGGCATCGTGAGTCGTGTCGGGATAACACAGTCGGTAGTGCGCTTGCCCGCGAAAGGCAAAGGTCCCAGGTTCGAGTCCCGGTTCCGGCACACAATTGTAATCTGCCAGGAAGTTTCATATCAGCGCACACTCCGCTGCAGAGTGAAAGTTTCATTCTGGAAACATCCCTTGGGCTGTGGCTAAGCCATGTCTCCACCACATCCTTTCTCCAGGAGTGCTAGTCTTGCATGGTTCGCAGGAAAGCTTCTGTGAAGTCTGGAAAGTAGGAGGCGAGGTACTGGCGGAAGTAGAGTTGTGAGGCCGCATCGTGAGTCGTGTCGGGATAGCACAGTCGGTAGTGCGCTTGCCCGTGAAAGGCAAAGGTCCCAGGTTCGAGTCCCGGTTCCGGCACACAATTTTAATCTGCTAGGAAGTTTCATATCAGCGCACACTCCGCTGCAGAGGGAAAGTTTCATTGTGGAAATATGAATATGTTTTCATAAAAAAAAAAAAAAAATTGGATTCCATAGTAAGTATGAGAACATTGATGTCAGACTCTGTGAAAGGCCACGAGATTGCTCTCAGATTGTATTGTTGATGGTCTTGTCAGCTATTTTTCTTTCGTCTTGGCCTTCTGACGAGTGCTCATGATTTGTGATTTCGAATAATGAAATATGAAACAGTGTTAAAATGTCAAATAAGCATTTTACAAAGTAATAGAATCCTGATTTTGTTTTTTCATATATTTTATCAGAGCATTTTTCGAACAATAGTCAGGATTGGTGTTGTGGCGCGTGATACAGTCTAGTACCCGGTATTCTTTAATTGGGAACCTGCAAAATTTATTTAGTGAAATTATCCGTTGCCGAAATTTCTACATGTAACATGCCGATACAGTCGATGTTTTAATATTGTGAATAATTCAAATTCGCCATCTACCACATCTAGTCGAACTAGTATTACAGCTTCGGATGCGGTTACTGTAAGTTATTTATGTATTTCAAAGAATAAGTTCCTGGCGAAAATTTATTTCATGTTAGAAACTTAATATGATAAATTATCTAGCCTTTTTGATACCCCTACATGAATCATTGAACAACTGAGACGTCTATTTTCAAAACCGTGCGACCTTCCTATCGGTTCTCACCTATAAGACTTGGGCACTACATAACTCAGGGTAGGAAAAGTTTATGGCTCGTTGTCTCTGTTCATAGGGGTGAGTTATGTACGTCAGCGTCTATGCCCTATACAGCTACCCAACCTGTTTAAACAAGATCAATAATTAAACTGTAGTTTAGCCAGTCTATCAATCTTCATATGATGACGTGAAAATATATTTAATAAACATAAATTAAACCTCTGAATGGCCAACAAAATGGATTCTAAACTAAAGAAGTGATTCACTCACGAAGTAGTTCTTTATAAATTGAGTTTATTGCTCTTATTAGACATGAAACGCAGAGGTCGTCCTACTTTCTACATCGGTAAATAACTGAATATTTTTCTACTACCGTTCATGAGAGGCACAATAAGTATCACACCCAAATTATCACTCGTAAATTAGTGTAGTCCGTCGAACATTGCAGTTCCAAATTAATCCGTGGTTAAAGTGTTATAAAACACAGTTTGCAATCACACGAGTACACGATTGCTGAATTATCACAGTTCCACAGTCCTACTACCGTGCATAGTTTATCACTTTTCTAGCAGAGACTAAGTTCTGCAGTCACAGTCCCGTAAATTTTGTAAGTCCACACATGCCTATCTCTTCCATTCAGAAGTTCGTAACGCGGCTTTAGACCGCCCAGCGTCACACCACGTCCAAGTTACGAGTCCCTTCCCACGCGTTCAAAAGCGTGCCCTCTCTGCTCCCAAAATTGTATCCTTCCGCGCATCCTAACGCCTCATCTTTAAAATATAATTTCGCTTCCAAAATATTATACATTTGAATACCATACAATTAAATGCTTTGGCCATCTCCCTACAAATGTTGTTTACATTTAAGAAACAAATATATATATTTAACAATACTAAAAACGATTGAGACTGAAGCTCTTTGCTATTAAGCGTGGCATCTAACTGTTCAAATACACTGCCGCCGTCGAAATATAGTTACACAATTAATATTTAATTTATCGTGACTTTTTATGTAAATATTGAGTTCTTGTTCACAAATACATATAATTATTTATATATAAATTTGCTGCTGAATATCTACTATTTTTAGTCGGCCAAGAAATATTTAAAGCCGGCCGCGGTGGCCGAGGGGACTGAGGCTCGCCAGTCGCGGTCTGCACAGCCACTACGGTCGGGGGTTCGAATCCCCCCTCGGGCATGGATATTGGTGCCGTCCTTAGTGTAAGCTAGTTCTTAAGTAGTTTGTAAGTTTAGGGATTGATAACCCCGTAGCTAAGTACCATAAACTATACAAACGTTTTTTGAAATATTTAAGTGGCAGTCTGCAACATAAAGTATAAGTAGTTTGTAAGTTTCTGGACTGATGACCTCGCATTTAAGTCCTATAAGCTTAACAAACATTTGAATATTTGATTTGAATTACACAATTGTTGTTGGCAGTTCGAAGAGTGCTATGCCTATATCTAAAGTATTAGTGTACACTTGGACAGAGAATCAACGCCTTAAAACTTCGAATGAAGTGATGACTTGTACTGAGATAGAACTCTGCCTCCTGGCAGAGTTTTTGAACGAATAGAGAAGGAGCTGAAGAGAACTGATACCATTCATCAACCAGCTGAGTACCATAATGTATTCTCCAACCATGGAACTGTGAAAATTATTGGGCATGGCTGGATCGTAAATGACTGGAAAGCTGAAAGTAAGTCTCCAATGAAATAAACACAGTCACCTCCTTTCGGAATTCAGATTTTCTCACCAGGAGGACAAGGGAAAACAATACTCGCATTAAATGAGAGCAATTTTACAGAAATAATGTAGGAGTGGAAGGCACAATAAGAAAAAAAAGGGGCAAAGAAGCGCCATGTTACAGCCTACTGTTCTACCCATTGGAAATGGAAATAAAGTGAAGAAATAAAAGATTGAAGATTCTGATAATCTGTTACAGAAACATTTAGGTCAAAACTGGCAACTCCTAGAAAAATGATGTTTCTATAAGGACATTGTTGCTAATATGCAAGGTGTTTCGGATGACGTCGATGAACAAGACGACTGCCATGGCTACTGCTATGAGACAGGACTTCCTGTGTGATCTCCATTACTATCAAATAATGTATCTTTTTGAACTGTGTCTGCCACAGTGGTTCAGTAGCTCCTTTTTCCCTCACGAGTATTTTGTATTTTCTGTTCTGCTGATCTGATATGTGAACTTGTAATAAATGTGCTGTAATTAATCTAATCTTGTCCTCACGATCACTACGGGAACAATAAGCAGGTGTACGCACTGCCAAGGAGCAGAAAAAAATTTGTCGCCAGGTGGAGTTGAACCAGCGACCTTCTTAATACAGATCCCATCTTTTACCGCTTCTTAAACACGCTAATCAGAGGGACAGTTCATAAGATGCATACGGTGATAGATCCGTATCAAACATCCTTTTACCTCCTAAACGCTTGGCTATCTTAAAAGGGTGTACGTGATGTTTAAAGCTGAATCTATCGTTTAATCAGAAAACAAAAGTAGTTTATTTTAAAGTTACTAGGTCAAAATCTGATCTGATATTAGTTGCTGTCCAAATAGTTGTCATATATTGATATTTAACAGTCAAGTCATCAAATAATTTCATCAAAATTTAACTGAACACTTACATTGTTCATTGATTTAATTATGGCCCTGAGATTGATGTATATACTGTTAAATGAGAAACATTGCAATAAACTGATTATGTGCGTAAATGATCTTTTAACAAAGCAACTGTGACATGTAACCTGCATGAAACACACACTGACTATACTCAACAATTTGACTGCGAAGAAGATATTAAAAACAGAAACCACTTTCTTTATGTTAGATCAGTACCTGATTATCAAAACTTAGTACCATACTCAATTAACTGCAGTGTTTCATAACAATCATTTACTACGTTACCAATAAAGAAATCTATTCAATAAGATTACCAAAATTAATACTGCACTTTAAATCCACAAATAATAAATTATCAAATAAAAGAAGTAGGTTAATCCCCTAACTACGTAAATGAAACATGAAAGAAAGGTCAACTTTGTTACTTATTATAAATAATCACCATTACATTACCTAAATGATACAACTTTTTCATAATTACATGAAATGCTATTACTTTCATTCCAGAGGTGGTACAACCTTTTTCACAATTATATGAAATGCAATATATTCCAAATACAATCAAACCAACTTGCTGGCACTGCAGCCTCTGCTCTACATCGGAGCCACATACACAACACAACTGCTCTCTAAGCGAGCTGAACCATCAGTCTGACTCTCTGTCTCTCCGCAAGTGCTACAATGCAATGCTATACATAATCTTTGACAAAGATGAAACTTCACAACTTCACAGATGTATGTACGCATATCGATACACACAGTAGATGCAATATTATACATTTTTCTTGCATGCAAGTTACTCGACACAAAATAGGAGGCACAATATTAGACATTTTCTTAGAAATTCAGCAATATACATTTTCTGTGGACACGTTTCAACCTGTAGTTCCCACTTGGGGCACTTTTGTGTCTCACCACGCCCTACAACTAATATATAAAGTAGAGTGTCCGTGCCGGCCGCGGTGGCCGAGGGGACTGAGCCGCTTCAGTCACGGTCTGCACGGCCACTACGGTCGGGGGTTCGAATCCCCCCTCGGGCATGGATACTTGTGCCGTCCTAGTTCGTAAGTAGTTCATAAGTAGTTTTTAAGTTTAGGGACTGATGACCCCGTAGTTAAGTCCCATAAGATTTACAAACATTTGAAGAGTGTCCGTATATTTGTACGTACGTGTTGCATACAAATATACAGTTTTGTTCCAATCTTAATGAAATTTTGTACACGTAAGCTTCAATCCATGAGAACGGTCGCCTCTTGAATCACGTACGATACATAGTTCACGAGATATGACGTCATAAACAATGAGATGCGCGAAAAAATGCTGCATTTAGCGACAATTCTGCTCATTTTCTCCTAAACCACTGGACCGATTTCAACCAAATTTGGCACACACATTCCTTACCGTCAGATACAATTGCTGCAGGGTTAATAATCATATACGACACATTATTCAGAAGATATGGCGTCATAAACAATAGGATTTGCAAGAAACTACCACATAATGCGGCGAGACTTTATAAATACGCTATACGAGAATCAGAGTACTTAGCGACTTGCAACAAACTTTATACATAATTTCAAACTTTTATTAATCTTTCTCTCGCTGACAACCATAGCAAAATGATGAAAGGAAAAAAGTTTCTCGCTTACTACTTTTCCGCTGTTTATTGAGTAAAACTACGAGATTCGATATGACGTTACAATTAATAATTTGTTCAATACAATTTGTAGCCGGAGGAAATTTTACAGACAGTATAAACGCATATACCTTCTAAATTGTATCACAGTACGAAACGAAGTTCATGAGATATGAGCAGGTAAACAATAACGTTCCGCTATTGATGGATTAAACCAAGGCATTCGGTATGACGTTACAATTTATAATTTCTACATTACCAATTGTAGCCGCAGGAAATTTTACAGACAGCATACATGCATATAGTTGAGTGTACCTTCTAACCTGTATCACAGTACGGCAAGTAGTTCATGAGATATGAGCACATAAACAGTAATGTTCATAGAAAACGGCCGCATCACCCATCACGCACCAAGGTTTTTTCTTTTTTTTTTTTAATTCTTATGGGACCAAACTACGTTGGTCATCAGTCGCACCAAGTTTTAATCTATTACTTCTTTACTACTAATTGTATTCCCAAGAGATTTTACAGACGTACAGCCCTTATACAAATAAATATATATCTGGAAATGGCACGAACAAATAAATAAATACCCGGGCAACGCCGGATTTTCAGCTAGTGTACCATAAATTTGGACGAATTCGGTGGTGACGAGTAGGTGTCCTCTCCTTTTTTTTAAAAAATTCTTTATTATAATATCATACAATACAACCCATTACCTATGACTAAATGGGCAATGATATAATACATAGATATATTTTTATAGGCTAATTGGTGACATTACACTTTTATCTGTACAAACCACTGGACATCTTGCTGGTGTTGATGTTTGTGTTGGTTGGTGTGTGGGTGTAATGTGTTGTGTTCTGGTATGCTACTGCTGTGGTGTTACACGTGTGACAAGCCTGCTTGGAGTGGCCAGCTCACCGAGCGAAACACAGTGAGCGTGCCCCTGGCACTGGGCGGCCAATTTCTCTTGTCACCACAGACTCCCCGCCCCGCAAAATTTTCCCCATTGTGTTCTTACGTCTAAAGTCTCGATCGGTGTTTGCCACATCTAACCTCCGAATCCAGGGGATGGCGAATTCTTCCATTTCTGGGGACCAGTCCATCCCCCGGCGGCATGGCAGATGTGGCTGTCTCAGTCGGGTGTTATGTCAATTCCGGTTATTGGTTCAGGATAAAGTCCCGAAGCACTTTGCACGAGATGTTGTTGGCAATTTGATCAAGCACTCGGAACGTGTCTGGGGTTCTTATGAGCTCAAAGGTATTGTTGTTGGGCAGAGCACTTCTAAGATCGGCAGCCACGCCGTCATATGCAGGACATTCATAGATGATACGTTCTGGCGTGCCTATCTCGGCACCACAGGCACAAGCTGGTGAAGCCTGTCTCCTGAACCGACATAGGCATGTCGGATAGGGTCCATGCCCGGTGAGGAAGTGCAGCATCCCCCTGGAGGGGGATATCTGGTAGGAGAGCGTGAGTTCTCCTCCCAGATTCCTCTTTATCCCATGATTGCTGCCAGAGTTGGAGCCCTTTCTGTCTGATCTCCATTATGCGGACAAGTGGTTCCCCCAAAATCTTGGCTACGTTCTCCCCATTCCCTTTTTTCGGCCCAGTACCCTTACCTTGATGTCAAGGGGACATAGCCCCATCAACACCAAGAGGGCCCCGCCGGGAGTGGTCTTGTAGGCTCCAACTGAGTGAAGGAGGATATTGCGCTGCACCCTTCTCACGGCCATGGCAGGCATCACCCTCGTGAGCCTGTGGGCCCACACTGGAGATCCTCTCCTTTTTTTAAATCTTTATTATGATATCAAACAATACAACCCATTACCTAAGACTAAAATGGGCAATAGTATAATACATAAATTTCTTACGGTTAAATGGTGACATTACATTTCATTACATTATATGTTTCTGCAGAAACCACTGAAAATTTTGCTGGTTGATGTGTATGATATGTTGTGTTTTATGCTACTGCTGTGGTGTTACATGTGTGCCAGCAAAAACCTGCTTATGGTGGCCAGCTCACCGAGCAAATCCCAGTGAGCATGCCCCTGGCACTGGGCGGCCAATTTATTTTGTCACCACAGGCCCCCCGCAAAAGTTTTTCCCCTGTGTGTCTTATTCTACTATTTAAGAAAAACCTACATCTAACTTACGTCTATGGTCTAATTCGGGTTTGCCACATCTAACCCCCGAATCCAAGGGATGGCGGATTCTTCCACTGCTGGAGACCAGTCCATCCCATGGCGGCAAGGCAGATGTGGCTGTCTCAATTGGGTATTGGGTCAGATCCGGTTATTGATTCAGGATAAAGTCCCGAAGCACTTTGTGCGAGACATTATTGGCGATTTCGTCGAGTACTGGGAACGTGTCTGCTGTTCTTATGAGGACAAAGGTGTGGTATTACTCGGCAGAGCCCTTCTGAGATCCGCCGCCACGTCGTCATACGTAGGACACTCATAAATGATGTGTTCTGGCGTGCCTATCTCGGCACCACAGGCACATAGATATGCCGGATAGGATCCATGCCCGGTGAGGAAGTGCAGCATCCCCCTAGATGGTTTGAAATGTTTCATACCCAATCTTTCCTGGATATCTGGCAGGAGAGCGTGAGTTCTCCCAGATTCCTCTTCATCCCACGATCGCTGCCAGAGTTGGAGCCCTTTCTGTCTGATCTCCGTTTTGCTGACAAGTGGTTCCCCCAATATCTTGGCTACGTTCTCCCTGTTCCCGTTTTTGGCCCACTACCAAGCTGCCTGATCCCTTACCTTGATGTCGAGGGGGCATAGCCCCATCAACAACAAGAGGGCCCCGCCGGGAGTGATCTTGTAGGCTCCAACTGAGTGAAGGAGGATATTGCGCTGCACCCTTCTCACGGCCATGGCAGGCATCACCGTCGTGAGCCTGTGGGCCCACAGTGGAGATCCTCTCCATTTTTTTTCATTTTAATTATACAATAACCCAATACCTATACATAAATGGGTCTTCTTATGCTACTACATTTTTGTGCTTTTTATGCTACTTCTAATGTTTCTACTGAGCTACATGGTATGTTTTGTTTTTGCTGTCGTGTCTGCCGTATGTGCTGTGTCATGCAGGGTGCGTTGACATGTTATGTTTCATGTGGAAGTCGCTACTGCTACGTTTAGTGCCTCCCCCCCTGCAGTTTTCACAGGTGTGCCAGTAATGTACAAACTTACTGGTTGGCCTGCGTCCCCCGAACTAATTCCGGAGGGCGTGCCCCTGGCACTGGGCTGGCCTTTTGCACTGCTGTCCTTGTGTTGTTTTCGTGTTTTCTCTTAAGCCTAACTTATATATTTGGCTGCACTCAGTCCTCCTGATCCAGGGCACGGCGGAGTACCCCGGCGGCACGGCCTGGTGCAGCAGTCATGCCTGAAAAAAATGTCTCATAATCGGTTTATAAATTCATGTCTGACGTGGTATGAGATTTTGTCGGTTAATTCATTGAGAATTTGAAAATGTGCTTCATGTCTGATGATTTGGTATGTGTCTGAGTTAGGTAGTTGTAATCTGAGTGAGAGACAATATGATCGTATGTAGGGAACTGGAAAGTGACGTGTTCTGGAGTTCCGTCGGGTACGAGCCATGGCCGGTGAGAAAGTGAATCAATCCTCTGCTTGGCTGGAAGTATCCCATTTTAAGTCTCTCTGACACATTTGGGAGGAACTGGTGTGTCCTCCTTCCAGTGTTGTCCTGGTCCCAGATGTTTTGCCAAATTTCTAGTCCCCGAATTTCGATTTTCCTTTTCCCCTCCACCCTGACGTCCATGATCTCCTGTATTTTGTCCCCATTTCCCCTTTTCAGCAAGTACGCCGCCGCCAGCTCCCGAATATTGATATCTAGGGGACAAAGCCCCATCAACACCAAGAGGGCGCCGCCCGGCGACGTCCTGTATGCCCCAATTGAATGAAGGAGGATACTTCTCTGAAGTCTTCTCACCGCCATTGCAGGCGCCACCCGAGTGAGTCTGTGGGCCCAGCTGCCGGATCCGTAGCCCATGATGGATGTCAGAATACTGTTGTGGTAAAGTTTAATGAGATTGGGTGGGAGGTGGAACCTTCTCTGCCCAATCCCAACCAGTCTGTTAAGTGCTACCAGGGCTCTGTCTGCAACTGCATCCACATGGGCCGCGAAATTCCAGCGCTCGTCCAGTATTACGCTCAGGTAATTCTTATAACTGGTACTCCGTCTATTCGAACAGTTGGGTTTCTAACTAGACTGCCTTTCAAAAGAAGTTAGGTTGATTTGCTTGGCGCTATGGCCAGTTTTGTCCTTTGACACCATGAGGTCAGAATGTTAATGGTATTAGCAATTTTGCGTTCCAGTTCCTCGCGGCTCTTGCCGCCGACCATAAGGAGGAGGTCATCAGCGTAGGCTATTACCTCTAGCGCATCTTGACTGTTTTCCAAGTCGTATAACAATGGCTCCATGTTGACGTCCCAAAAGAGTGGCCCCAGGACGGAGCCCTGTGGACACCCCTTGGTCACTCCCTTGCTTACTTCCCCACTAGGGGATAATAGCCTGACCTCCCGGCCTACACAGTAGTACCTCAGACAATCATAAAGCGGCCCTGGGCACTTCATTTCTCGACGTCGAGAGAAGAGCGAAGGCCACTAGAGGTTGTCAAAGGCACCGCTGATGTCCACCATGATGCCAACCACATATTTGTGCGGAGTTAGGCCACAGACCTCGGCCGCCAGGGCGATTGCGTCACACGCCGATCGCCCCGCTCGGAAGCCGAATTGCTTGTCGCTCACCCCGCACAAGACACGATGTGCTTCAAGTCTATCAGCCATTAGTTTCTCAAGTAACTTGTCAAGAATGTCCAACAAGCAGATGGGCCTGTAGGATTTGGCCAAAGCCTGGTCCTTATCAGGTCCCTTGCTTATAAGTACTACATTGGCCTTTTTTTAAGGCGAAGGGAATTTCCCCTGCCTTAAACATTCATTGTCAAAGGTCGCGCGGCGCAGCAGATGTCGCTCACGCAGAACAGCCCCGTACCCATACATGGTGTTGACACTTGCGCCCTTAGCGCCCTCCGCCGCTGCCTGCCTCCGGCGCCTCGTCAGCCCGGTGGCAGCAGGTGGCGGCCTGCGGCGCGCTCGGCCAGCCCGGTTACTGATTGCGGGAGGCGCCGTTCGATCCGCGCCGCAGCGCCGGCCGTAAAGAATGGAAACGAATGAAGACGGATGGCGGCCCGGCCGGCCCCCAATCTGCCCCGTAATGGATTACCTCGCGGCCGCCACACTCGCGGGAACGCACCTCTCAGCCGCGCGCCACAGTGCTTTGTCCGCCTGTCTTCGTCTGCTGAGGGTCCGGGAATGCAACCGCTGTTTGCCTGCTTTACAGCATCCGAAGTAGCGATCGCGTGACCCATAAACCACCATTTCAGTCAGATTTATAGTTATGAGGTTAGGTCACGGGTTCGATCTTACCGTGGCTAAAACTGTTTTATAGTAAGCATGTGACACTTCTCGATTTTGGACCATCAAATCTTGTTCTAAATTTAAGTTTGGTTAAGATTCAATAGCAAAGAAGTGTTCGTGTAATACTCAAAACAATTAAGTATCAGGTGAGATAGCATACACAATATACATACTTTTACGTATTTTATTTAAATATTGGTTACAGTTGCAATTTGTGTGTCATACAGTACGATTGGGAAGGGAGTAAGACAGAGTTGTAGCCCTTCTCCAATGTTATTCAATTTGTACATTGAGAAAGCTATAAAGAAAAGCAAGGAGAAATTTGGAGAAGGAATTACAGTTCAGGGTGAAGAATTAAAAACATTGCGTTCTGCCGATGACATAGTAATTCTTTCAGAGACACCAAAGGACCTGGAAGAAGAGCTAAACGGAATGGACAGTGTGCTGAAAGGTGTATATAATATGAACATTAACAAGAACAAAACAAGGGTAATGGAGAGCGATCTAAAAAAATCAGGTGATTCTGTATGAATTAATCTAGGTAACGAAACAATAAAGGAGGTAGATGAGTTTTGTTACTTGGGCAGTAAAATAACAAATGATGGTCGCAGTACAGATGATATAAAATACAGAATGGCAATGGGTAGAAAAGCTTTCTTGAAAAAGAGAAATTTGTTAAAATCGAATATTGATTTAAGCCTAAGGAAGTCCTTTCTGAAGGCATTTGTTTGTGCTGTTGCCTTGTATCGGAGTGACACATGGACGATAAACATTGCGGACAGGAAGAGTATTGAGGCTTTTGAAATGTGGTGCTACAGAAGAATGCTGAAGATTAGGTGGGTGGATCGCGTAACTAACGAGGAGTTACTGAATAGAATTGGAGAGAAAAGGAATTTTTGGAATACCTTGAATAAAAGAAGGGGTCGATTAGTAGGACACATTCTTAAACATCAAGGAATCGCGAATTTAGCATTGGAGGGAAATGTGTGGGGTAAAACCCGCAGAGGAAGACCAAGAGATGGATACAGTAAGCAGATTCAGACAGATGTAGGTTGCCGTTCTTATGTGAAGAGGCTTGCTCAGGATAGGGTGTTGTGGAGAGCTGCACAACAAAAACAACAACAACAATTACTGTACGATTTTTTTGCTGTCTCAACTCTTTACTTGAGGATTACATAAGGGGCTACCACAATAGTGAAAAATCATTCCCATTAGCCTGTGATCACCTCGGACGGCCAGTAGAGTCCATGCAGGATACGGCAGATGTTGCGCAGATAGTTTTCTACCGAAGCGCCGGGCGAGTTCATTCCATCGTTTGGAAGGGGAGCCGGCCGCGGTGGCCGAGGGGACTGAGGAGCTCCAGTTACGGTCTGCACGGCCACTACGGTCGGGGGTTCGATTGCCCCCTCGGGCATGGATATTTGTGCCGTCCTTAGTATAAGGTAGTTGATAAGTAGTTTGGGGAGGCCGCGTCAGTCCACTTCCGCCTGCCAGCCAGGGCACATCGAATGAGCGCACTGCAATAAAAGGTGAGGCAGCACAGTCTCCTAGCCCTATAGGTTCAGGAAGAGTTCTGCGTAGCAAGGCATGAGAGATTGTTTTCAGTGTAATTTAATTTATGTCGTAAGAGGAGAAAAGGGGATAAGAAACCCATTAAAGGTGTCCTTGAAAGTGGCGTTTCATTCGAACATTTAAAATACAATAAACATATTCTAGATGGACATCTAAAATGGCAAAAAAAGACACACAAAAAAAACAGCCGAGTTTATTTTTGTGTAAAGTTTTGTGTAATTTTTAAATGCACTCTGCTAACTACTCTATTTGGGAGCTAAATATGTACCTTTATAGTAATTTTGGCCCACTAATATGTATTTTATGTTCAATAATACCTTTTGCATAGTGACTGGTTGTTTACTACTGACATTATACGATGTGCGGTGTATTCAGCACTCCTTGGCCCTTATTCTCACGCGCAGTTTACGTAGGGGCACATTTCTCCATCCAAACCCAACCACGTCACATCGTGGGAATGAACTATGGTATTATTCTCCTATTGTAGATATCCCTCTGAAATGTGTTCACTGTTATTTGCCCTGTGAATTTATGTGTTGTATTGCACTGGTTTGAGTAAGAAGATGGACAACGAAATAAAACAAGATATCACAGGTCTCGGTTGTTTTAAATTTAATGTCAATAGTAAAACACAGACGAAGCTCTCTCTGCTGCAGTGGAAGGGCCGAGCGCATTGAAGCGCTATGCTGCGACACACGAGACCATTGCCCGTCGGGGGTTTGAATCCTCTCCTTAGGCATTGATGTTCTACATCTACATCCATACTCCGCAAGCCACCCGACGGTGTGTGGAGGAGGGTACATTGAGTACCACTATCGGTTCTCCCTCCTATTCCAGTCACGAATTGTTCGCGGAAAGAAAGATTGTCGCTATGCCTCTGTGTGGATTCTCTCTGGTTTTATCCTCATGATCTCTTCGCGAGATATACGTAGGAGGGAGCAATATATTGCTAGACTCGTCGGTAAAGGTATGTTCTCGAAACTTCGACAAAAGCCCGTAGCGAGCGACGGAGCGTCTCTCCTGCAGAGTCTTCCACTGGAGTTTATCGATCATTCCGTAATGCTTTCACGATTACTAAAGGATCTTGTAACGAAGCGCGCTGCTCTTCTCTACTTCCTCTATCAACCCCACCTGGTACGGATCCCACACTTGTGAGCAGTATTCAAGCAGTGGGCGAACAAGTGTACTGCATTTCCTTAGCATTCTTCCAATATATCTCAGTCTGGTATCTGATTTATCGACGACTGATGCCAGAGACTCATTTTCTCTCCAATTCTGTTGAGCACCTCCACATTAGTTACGTGATCTACCCATCTAATTTTCATCATTCGTCTGTAGCTCCACATTTCAAAAGCTTCTATCATCTTTTTGTCTGAACTCCTTCTAGTCCACGTTTCACTACCATACAATGCTACACACCAGACAAATGCTTTCAGAAAGGACTTCCTAACATTTAAATTAATATTGGATGTTAACAAGTTTCGCTTCTTTAGAAATTCTTTTTTCGCATAGCTATACTGCATTTTATATCTTCTCTACTTAGGCCATCACAAGTTCTTTTGCTACCCAAATAACAAAACTCATCTACGACTTTTATTGTCTAATTACCTAATCTAATTCCTTCAACATCGCTTGATTTTTTAACACTACATTCCAATTCCATTACCTTTGTTTTACTTTTGTTAAAGTTCATCTTATATCTTCCTTTCAATACACTGTACATTCCATTCAATTGCTCTTCCAGATCCTCTGCACTCAGGCAAAATTACTATGTCATCGGCAAACGGCAAAGTTTTTATTTCTTGTTCCTGAACTTGAATTCCCAAATTTCTCCTTCCATTCCTTCACTGCTTTGAACAACATCGAGGAAAGGCTACAACCCTATTTTCTCCCTTCCCAACCTCTGCGTCCCTTTCTTGCCCTTCGACTCCAATAACTGCTGTCTGGTTTTTGTATTGGTTGAATATAACTCTTCCCTCCCTGTACTTTTCCCCCGAATACCTTCTGAATTTAAAGAGTGTATTCAAATCGACATTGTCAAAAGCTTTCTCCAAATTTACAAATGCTAAAAACGAAGGTTTGCCTTTCCTTAACCTATCTTCTATGATGAGTCGTAATGTATTGCCTCCCATGTTCGTACATTTCTCGTAAATCCAAACTGATCTTCCCTGAGATCGGATTCCACAGGTTTTTCCATTCGTCTGTAAATAATTCGTGTTAGTATCTGATAGAACTGATAGTTCTGTAATTTTCACATTTGTCTGCCCTTGCTGTCTTAGGAATTAGAATCACTATATTCTTCTTGAAGTCTGAAGGATTTTCTCCTGAATCATACATCATGCATACCAGGTGGAACAATTTCTTCATGACTGTCTCTCCTAACGATATCAGCAGTTCAGACGGAATATTATCTACTCCAGGGCCTTTGTTTCGACTCATATCTTTCAGCGCTCTGTCAAATTCTTCCCGCAGTATCATATCGCCTATCTCCTATCTCATCTTCCTCCATTTCTAGAATACTGCCTTCAAGTTTATTTCCTTTGTGCAGTCCCTCTATATATTCCTTTAATAGTTCAGCTTTTCCCTCTTTGGGTTTTTCGTCTGAATTCTTGATATTCATACAGCTGCTTTTCTTGTCTCCAAATATCTCTTTCATTTTCCTTTATTTAAAGAATAGAAGCCTGTTGAAGTCTTCAGTACATTTTTTGTTATTTTTAGTTCTTGACATAGTTATGAGCTATAATGGTCAAAGAACTTATCGTGTGCCAATACATTAAAATTCAGTATCGTTAATAATTCAGCTGTGAATAAAGAACTCACCAAAGTTATATGTTGTTCTAGACCACATTATCTTTTGTTTTATGATTTTTCAGCACGATACTGGCCAGATATTTAGGGGTGTTTATGGCTAACGTAAAGATATCATTGCCTTTAAAACTTTTAAATCCTGTACATCAGGTTATTAAACCTTGCCTAATGCGTCGGAACGCGGAATCACGAATTTTCTCCCCACGAAGAAAAGATTTTGTTATTGCCTGTGTCAAGACAAGACTTCATTTTACGTGGGTTGGAACTTAAATAGTGGCAACACTGCTGTGGAGACACTGCGCAATGGAATCTACTATTATCGCTGATAGCACAAGTTGTTGACATACTTACCTTACCACAGAGCAAATGGACTCGCCCGTGCCACGTCACCGGCGTGCGCACAATCGAGGGAAATACAGTCACTTGTGAGCGAGCGGTCTAACGTAACGGTGTCACTAGGTTTTCGAAACAGAAACAACGGAGTTGGATCAAGATTGAATGTGCCAGAAGTCGTACAGCACGACAGTGTCATTGAGATCTTCAAGAGGCGTGCGGGGAATCGGCATTGCCGTACAGAACAGTGGCACATTGGGTAAAAGCCTTCAACGTTGGTCGGAAGACTGTGGCAGTCATGCATCGGGCAGGTCGTCCTAGCGTCTCTGAAGAAGAGGTGCATAATTTTGCCACATTAGTGGAGAATGATCGATGCCAGACGTGTTGTGAGGTCGCCCTCGAAACCGGATTAGCGTTTACGACTGTGCTTCGCATCCTGAAGGAATGCCTTGCCATGCGAAAAGTTACACCACGATGGGTCCGCAGGAACTGACGGCAATGCAGAAATAGATGTATTACGAAGCTGCTCCGACGCCCTTGGAGCGCTATGAACGAGAAGGAGAGGTTTTCTTACGCCGTACGGGCAAAACTGAAACGCCTATCTAACGAATGGCGGCATTATGGGTCGCCATGAAAGTCGAATGTGCGTCAGAGCCTAAGTATCGCTGGTAACGGGTTCTACACAACGGTTTTGTACCGTTTGTGATTTTTGTAAATAAATAGTTGCCACTATATGAGTGCAGCCCATAGTGGCTAGCTTTTTCTAAATAATACTTTTTAAATTTTGTGACGTAAGCTTTAGAACTGAATTGTATATTTTATTATGTGACATTTTCTTTTATAATTTTTGATGAAGGCAATTATAGTTATTGCCGAAACAAGGTTAAATAATTTTTAATTTTGCGACCGAGGGCTGCTTTTTTATCCTTTGAATTCTGAAACGTTGATCTAATTTTAAGTAATTTCGTTGGTGGTGAATGCAATCCATCAACGTCACAGGAAATTTTTCCCAGTCAGATTAAAAGATGTAATTGTTAAAATTCAGTATAAAAGGGGAAAAGTGATATATGAAATCCGTCATCCCAACGAAACCTTTTAGATTGGTTGTAATAACAATGCAGATTTTAAACTTTCAAAATATTTCGTAAAAAAGGAGAATAGGAAAGCAATAATTATCGCCCAATTTCCTTACTGACATTTAGAGTACTTTACTTAGAGTATCTTGGTTTTGATTCTATTATGCTATTTTTATATTTATTAAACATTAAAATACTAACATATCGCCAGTTGACTTACTGAGCATTCCAAGTCTTTCTGAGAGTGTCGGAAAGCACAATTTTTATACATCTCTGCATCTGCTCCAAATAAAAATTAACAAACATATGTAAAAAGTTGAGCCTAATAATCCAATCACTGCAAGAAGTGTAGAAAATTTTGTATGTATGGAGAGAAATGGCAAAAGATCTCTGATAGGGCTCAATTTTGAATTGACTCTTATTCGAGTATGTATGTGAATGACCGCCCACTCAACAAGAAACAAGCATAATTGATATTCTTTGCATTATTGGTCCAATAATGAATTCCATTAGAAAGAAAGCAACAGAATTAATGGTTGTTAGTGATGTATTTCTAAACCTATGTGAAGTCCAGATACTTGGATAATATGCACAGCTAATCATCCAAATAATTTAAATTCCACCAAAAAAATATCACCATTACTAAAGCCTTTAAAAGCAGCATCGTAGTCTTGATCAATGATAATGATTACATCGAAAAATCAGTTTGTTAGGGCTAACTTTACTGTAAAACAGCGTCCCTTCCTTAGATTTTTCAGTGAGATTAGAGCTTCAATTAACAGCTCAAGTGTTAAAGTCAAGTTGGATTAAAAACGACTACTAATGATGAACCTTAAAATTGCCAGTTTTAATATCACAGATTAAGTTACATGTTCAAAATTATCCGATACACCCTGTGATTAGTGCATGTAAGAGTGCTAACTACTATTTAAATAGTTGCTACCAATCAAAAATCATACATCATACCTTTTGTAGAGGATTTTGTTAAAAAAAAAAAAAAAGTCAAGAAACGATAGAGGTCAGAAAGGATTTCCAGACCAGAAACTGTTCCTATTGATGAAACCCTGGAATTGGTGCTTAAAAATATAACAGCCTAGTGAAAAGCAGAATTTCTGCTGATCGCCAAACTGCTAGAACCGTTGTAATGCCAAACAATGGGCTAGTGTTGGGGTCAAGCTTGTCAGGAATCAGACTACATTTAGTTACTTTTTCAATCTAACTGTGACCTATTAAGAAGAAATATCTCCTATAGGAGACGTCGATTACATATTTATAGTATTTGATGAGGGGAGACCAAGTTATGGAACTGGATGTTGCTGTAAAACTGAACGTAACGTTCCTGAAGGAACTAGAGCAGTACTATTGACTAAACTTTCTTAACCTGCAGACAACTAGAGCGGGATCTTACCTGTTATATAGGATATTCCTCAAGCCGAACCCATCGGATATAATCATTTCAGCTGAAAAAAGGCAAACAAAATAAAAAATAAAAATAAATAAATAAATAAAAAAGAAATTGAAACTAAAGTTCAAATAGATACAGCTAATATCTTCAAAGAGAAAGACATCCGAAGAAGGGTGAAATAGTATTTAGGAAATTTGAAAGTAAAGCACTAAATGTAAATGAAATACTTTGAACCAGTATCCGAAAAGATTGCTAATGCTTTTCGTAAACATGACATTCAGGTAGGATTGTAAACTAAGAATAAATTAGGGCAAGTATTACGCCATAGTTTAGAACCTCCGATAAAAAAAGTTCTGTAAATGTGGAGTATATAGAATTAAATGTGAATCATGCAATTGCTTTTAAATGGACAGAGCTTTTAAAAACGCATGAAGGAGTATTGCTACCCAGGCAATAACGACGCTCTGGGACAATATTTGCTGGACCACAATCACAAACTTATGCGAATAGAAAAAGTCTTAAACTATAGAGCATACTTAAAGTAAAGGCAATGTTTAAATATTTAGAAGAATTTTAAATTTACATATATAATCTGCTCTATAGAGACAGCTTAATAAATGAACTGATGACTGGAAGAAGAAACCGGTACTTTGGAATCGTTGATGAACTTTTCTTCAAGTAGAATCTACGTGAGGCTTCCCTCCGGTATGATTTTTGAAATATCGGTAACAATATATACGTGACAACATTCTATTTGTGCACCCAGTTTTATTCTTGACTTGATAACTCTTATATGATGATATAACATTCTGTGTTTTTATTAACGATAAAATTTCTGTTTTTCCACTGTATAAGTACAATTGTCTAGCCAGTTATATAAATCTGTCATAGCAGTGAACATTTATTAAATTACGCCATAATCAAAAAACACTACGTAGGCCTCGCCCATTTGAGGTGTTTAGCATTGACGTAGCGTGTAGTACTACAATGTAGCTGATGCTTTCCATCTTATGTGATTAAAAATAATGTTAAAAAATCATAAACTATGGAAACACACACACAAACATAAACACACTTTTGTGTATTCTATATGCTGATGTAACATTCTAGTATTTTTATTCTGAAGAAATTCCTACTTTTGGACTTAACTGCGTTAGAACATGTCCCTGTAAGAAATCTTGTACAATAAACAATATTCAATCTGTTCTATGTAAATTTTGGTATGTAATTTTTCGAGTATATATCTGCTTCTTGTAAAGTGCTTGATGTATCACAAAATATCTGGTATATAGCTTATATCTAGTAAATTAATAGGTCATCAGGAAATGGGTAAATCACGAGACACGTCATGACAAACACTAATAAGGAAGTTCACAATGGATTTTAAGCAGCCATACAGCATATTTAGAGTTTTTATTTGTATTACATACTTCTTATTCCGTATAACAAATAGTCATACCTACAATATAATAGTAAATTCCTAATTTTTGGGAGTAGTATTGATCGGGGCGTAAAATGGAAGCAGCGCGTCACTGAGCTACTCGACGAATCCCTCTCTGTACCTTTGCTCTAATTTCCAATCCTGGAATCAAGGGAATTCATCTTAGAACAATCTTAGAACATATGTCGATTATTCCCACTAAATAAAGTCACACGTAAAAATGTCTGGGTCTATATTCCATTTTGTGTCTTTAGGGAGGTAGAAAATTTAACATCGCCGTCTCAGTCCCTCAGAACTACTGGGAGAGCCAGCCATGACAAAACTATTTCACCTGGTGCGTAAGATGTATGAGACAGGCGAAATACGATCAGAGTTTAAGAAAAATGTAATAATCCCCATTCCAAAGAAAGCAGGTGCAGACAGGTGTGAAAATTACAGAACCATTTGTTTAATAAGTCATGGTTGTAAAATTTTAACACGAATTTTGTACACAAGGATGGAAAAGCTGGAAGAAGCCGACCTTGGCGAGGATCAATTTGGATTCAGGAGAAATGTAGAAACATGGGAGGCAATACTCACTTTACGTCTTATCTTAGAAGATAGATTAAGGAAAGGCAAACCTATACTTTTAGCTTTTGTAGATTTGGAGAAAGCCTTCGACAATGTTGATTGGAATACACACTTTCAAATTCTGAAATCAGCAGGAGTAAAATATAAGGAACGGTAGGTTA
The DNA here is from genome assembly GCA_026315105.1 of Locusta migratoria. Lineage (NCBI taxonomy): Eukaryota > Metazoa > Arthropoda > Insecta > Orthoptera > Acrididae > Locusta > Locusta migratoria. The sequence continues at coordinate 808,713,898 of CM048744.1, read as the reverse complement.
TTTACAACTTGTACAAAAACCAGATAGCAGTTATCAGAGTTGAAGGGCATGAAAGGGGTGCAGAGATTGGGAAGGGTGTACGGGTAGTAGCCTTTCCCCAATGTTATTCAGTTTGTACATTGAGCAAGATATAAAGGAAAGTAAGGAGAAATTTGGAGAAGGAATTAAATTTCATGGTGAAGAAATAAAAACCTTACGTTTTGCTGATGACATTGTAATTCTGTCAAAAATGTTCAAATGTTTGTTAAGCATATGGGACTTAACTACGGGGTCATCAGTCCCTAAACTTACAAACTACTTATCAACTAGCTTATACTAAAGACGGCACAAATATCCATGCCCGAGGGGGGATTCGAACCCCTGACCGTAGTGGCCGTGCAGACCGTGACTGGAGCGCCTCAGTCTCCTCGGCCACCGCGGCCGGCAATTCTGTCAGAGACAGCAAAGAACCTGGAAGAGCAATTGAACGGAATTGACAGTGTGTTGAAAGGAGCATATAAGATGAATATTAAGAAGAGCAAAACAGGGGTAATGAAATGCAGTCTTAGAAAATCGGGCGATGTTGAAGGAATTAAATTAGGTAACGAATCAATAAAGTAGGTAGATGACTTCTTTTACTTGGGCAGTAAAATAACAAATGATGGTCGCAGTGCAGAGCATATAAAATGCAGAATGTTAATGGGTAGAAAAGCGTTCCTGAAAAAGAGGAATTTGTTAACATCAAATATTAATTAAAGGATAAGGAAGTCCTTTCTGAAGGCATTTGTGTGGGTTGTACAGTAGTGAAACATGGACGATAAACAGTGCGGGCAGGAAGATGATAGAAACTTTTGAAGAGTGATGTTACAGAAGAATGTTGAAGATTAGGTGGCTAGATCGCGTAACTAATGAAGAGGTACTGAACAGAATTGGGGAGAAAAGGGATCGATTGGTAGGGCACATTCTTAGATATCAAGGAATTGTGAATTTAGCGCTGGAGGGAAGTGTAAGGGGTAAAAATCGTACACGGTGACCAAGAGATGAATATAGTAAGCAACTTCAATGGATGTAGGTTGCCGTTCTTATGAGGAAATGAAGAGGCTTGCTCAGTATAGAATAGGGTGGAGATCTGCATCAAACCAGTCTCCGGACTGAAGACCACACAAAATATAACAAATGTATCGTAAGTGTAACATCATAGGCGATCAGTTAACTTATACAGGGTGTTACAAAAAGGTACGGCCAAACGTTCAGGAAACATTCCTCACACACAAAGAAAGAAAATATGTTATGTTGACATGTGTCCGGAAACGCTTAATTTCCATGTTAGAGCTCATTTTAGTATTTCTCTTTAAATGTAAATTGAAATAATTCGTGCAGACAATTGTCAAAATACCCAACTGTTTCGTTAGTATGTATTGTACTTCCTCGATTCAACGCCAGTTGGCCTAATTAAAGGAAGGTAATGTTGACTTCAGTGTTCGTGTTGCATGCGACTCATTGCTCTACAGAACTAGCATCAAGCACATCAGTACGTAGTCATTGGAGCACGTTATCATGATTTCATACGGGATACTCTACCTGTGCTGCTAGAACATGTTTCTTTACAAGTACGACACAACATGTGGTTCATGCACGATGGAGCTCCTGCACATTTCAGTGGACGTGTTAGTACGCTTCTCAAAAACAGATTCGGTGACCGATGGATTGGTAGAGGCGGACCAATTCCATGGCCTCCACGCTCTCCTGACCCCAACCCTTTTGACTTTCATTTATGGGGGCATTTGAAAGCTCTTGTCTATGCAACCCCGGTACCAAAAGTAGAGACTCTTCGTGCTCGTATTTTGGACGGCTGTGATACAGTACGCCATTCTCCAGGGCTGCATCAGCGCATCAGGGTTTCCATGCGACGGTGGGTGGATGCATGTATCCTTGCTAACGGAGGACATTTTGAACGTTTCCTGTAACAAAGTGTTTGAAGTCACGCTGGCACGTTCTGTTGCTGTGTGTTTACATTCCATGATTAACGTGATTTGAAGAGAAGTAATAAAATGAGCTCTAACATGGAAATTCAGCGTTTCCGGACACGTGTCCACCTAACATATTTTCTTTCTTTGTGTGTGAGGAATGTTTCCTGAAAGTTTGGCCGTACCTTTTTGTAACACCCTGTAGATCTTGCCCGGACAGTACAAATGCTTGCACAAAATCATTTCATGAGCAGCTTCCATCATGTTTCCTGTGATACCTAGTTTAAGAAAGTCTTCCAGTAGTTCATCCTCCCAGCCCTTTCGTGGTCTTTTCCTCTGTGGTTCGTACCAACAGAACTCAAAGAATTGAATGAACATTGTGATATTATAGGCTTTTGAGTCATCGTATCATGTTATAATTTTAATTCAGTAATGTGGTTGTAATACAACCGTAGAGAAGGCATGACGTGATAGGTGAAGTGAGAAGTTGTCGCAGATGGTAATCATTACGGTACCGTTGGAAATTCCGCCAAAACTGCGAGGGTATCATGTGATTGGCTGACTCTCAGAAACCTAGCGCGCCAAACCTTCGAACTTCAGTTATCAGTATTTAAGAAACTGTGTTTCACATTTTACTTTCCTTTATCATTAATAACTGAGCCGTGGGAGCTCGTTTCAAATTTCCCTCCGCCACCGATTTTGCTTTCGCCCACCCTGTTATCGACTTGTGTAGCAGCGAAATCGCTGCCTTGGGGGCGCCGTATCGCAACTCGTGACCGATGCACGCCTGTGGTGGAGCGAGGGGAGTGACGAGGAAGAGGTCGGTTGGTAGAGATCTGATTTGCGAGGTGTTCCGTTTCTGCATTGGGCCGGTCTTTTGTGCTTGGGGATCTTTTCCACCTGATTACCGATGGTAATTTTCACCGGTGTCTTAAGTAAAAGGATCTTGTTGCTACCCTGCGCTCTTCCAGATTCCTAAAGGTTACAAAAGATAGTTGGCTTTTAACAGTTGCGTACCAATGAAGTGATAAATGTAAGGTGTAGCAGGTCAACAATCCCCCCCCCCCCCCCCGCAGTCGATTGGTAAACAGCGTGGCCAGTGGAAGGTAATATCTTTGTGGCATTTGACAGAATGTACAAGAAGATCTAATTGACAGATGACGATATAAGAAAGTTGCTTGAAAGTTCAGACAATGAATTTAGTGGTGAACTATCCGAAAGCTCAAGTAGTGAAACAGAAGGTCTAGTCTTGGAAATTCCAGATCAAGTAGTTTCTGACAGCAGCGATTTGGATGAAACTGAACAGGGTAAGTATTGATTATTATTACTTTTTGTAGATATTTTTGAGTATATTAGGATGTGTGTTTCGGTAAAGTTTTAGTTCGCTAGTGTTCGGTTCCGCTTTCATATTTTTATAGAAATTCAACCAACAAGAAGACGAGCCATGCCGAAAGAACAAGTTGATGATCATGAAAAAGATATGATTGCTCCGTCAGGTTGATATGGAAGAGAGGAAGAGATGTAACCCCAAAAGCGAGGTAAATGAGGCTCTTACTAAAACGCTTACGTTTTGATGATGTTCTAACTCGAGCAGCTAGGAAACAGTTCGAAAAATTTCCTCCTATCAAGGATATATGGAACATGAAAATTAGTAAATTTTCTGAGTCTTTTAATCCTAGTGTAAGTCATGGTGGATGAAGAACTTGACCATTCGTGGGCGATGCTCATTCAGACTACATATTCCAACAAAACCAGGAAAATATGGAATAGAGCTGAACTTGTTATGTTATTCAGTTACGAAATACTACTTCGCTGCGGATTCCTATGCTGGAAAGCACGCCAGTGAGAAGAATCAGAACAGTGACCCTGAAATAGAAGATTGATTGAAATGTCTAACATGCAACAATGTGGAAGAAATGTTACCACGGACAGAAAGTTCACTACGTTCCACTCGCATCTGATCCTTTGAAAGGGAAAATAACTGCAGTTGGTACTATTCGAAGTGAAAAATGCGATGTTCCTCCGCCCAGTTTCTCTATACCTTCTAATATATAAAGCAGAGTGTCCGTATATTTGTAAGTGTTGCATATAAATCTACATTTTTGTTCCAATCTTTATGAAATTTTGTACACGTAAGTTTCAATCCACGAGGACGGTCGCCGTAGGTGTAAGAATCGCGTACGATATATAGTTCACGAGGTATGACGTCATAAACAATGAGATGCGCGGAAAACTGCTGCCATAAGCGACAATGCTGCTCATTTTTTCTAAACCACTGGACCGATTTCACCCAAATTTGGTACACATATTCCATATGTCAGATAACATCTTCTGTAGGAGTACGAACCACATAAGACACATGGTTCAAGAGATATAACTCCATAAACGATAGGAGTTGCAAGAAACTGCCATAATGCGATGAGACTTTACAAATACACTATATGAGAATGGGAGTACTTAGCGACTTGCAATAAACTTTAAACATAATTTCAAACTTTTATTAAACCTTTTCTCGCTGGCAAACATAGTAAAATGCTGAAAGGAAAAAAAGTTTCTTACTACTTTCCCGATGTTTATGGAGTAAAACTACGGCTCTCGGTATGATGTTACAATTTATAATTTGAACACTAAAAATTGTAGTGACAGGAAATTTTACAGACAGTATACACATATATACTTGGATGTAGCTTCTAAATTGAATCACATACCGACACGTAGTTCATGAGATATGAGCACATAAACAGTAACGTTCCACTTTTCATGGGCTAAATCTACGGCATTCGGTATGACGTTACAATTTTTAATTTCTACACTAAAAATTGTAGCCGCAAGAAACTTTACAGGCAGTATACATGCATATAGTGGAGTGTACCTACTAAATTGTTTCACATTCAGACTCGTAGATTATGAGATATGAGGACTTAAACAGCAACGTTAATAGAAAACCGTTCCTTTCCGCATCAAGTTTTAATCTATTACATATTTACTACTAACTGTATTCCCAACAGATTTCACAGACATACAGCCATTATACAAATGATTATCTGCCTGAAAAATGGCAGGAATAAATAAATATCCGGGCAACGCCGGGTTTTCAGCTATATATATATATATATATATATATATATATATATATATATATATGCTACACCGCAGTTCGGTTTTCATTTAGTGTGATGTCACTTCAGTCAGTTATTTACCTAAGAAAGGAAAGGTTGTTACAGTATTGTCAACCCAACATCATGATATGAGTGTGACGGAAGAGAAGGCAGACATCATCCTATTCTACAACATATAATTCATATGTTGTATTTCAAGATACAGACAAGGAATGGGCAAAGAATTTCCCGACAAAGAGTTCTGGAAGAAAGCAATACCTGAAATTTCTTTCTTGTGAACTTTGTGACCTGAACATGAAAAAACTCGCTCAAAATTCTGTACGTCTATACTCAAAATACACTACAGCGTTATCAACTTTTGGGTATGAGTGTAATCAAAATCAGGGTGATGTGAGCAAAGGAAACATTGTTACAGAGCCACGATAGAAAGTAACACGTGCAGCTGTGCATAGAAAGGACGCTGTTACTTATACGCCACAAGCAAAGACCGTAAGTATATGAAGGATTGAACTTCTTGCTGGAACTATATCTGCCATGCATACAAGAAGAAAGAAGATGTAGTTAGAATTATAAAGTTTTGTGAATGTGAATCTGAGTAATCCTTGCAATTGCGAAATTAATACAAATAAATATAAATACATATATTACTTATTTTTTAATAAGAAAAGTCCCAGAAACCCTTCCCACCAATAATAATGAACATTTTAATCTTCTAATATGCCACAGTTATGGAATTACTTAAGAAATGTGGTTTATCCTAGATAGAGGAAGTGTGATGGTCGTGGGTCAGTCGTTGACCCCTCCCACAAATACAGCACTGGTATGTAACTCTTAATGATAGTGTTATAAATCATATTGGTGTGTTGAAGTGGAAGTGTTGGGTGATAGAGCTGTTGGAGGTGTCTCTCATCCGTCCACTGCCGTATGCAAGTAAACAAGTGGGAGCTAGTAGGAGCTGTGCGTCTGAAGGTAGGAGTAACAGCTGGCTGTGGAATGAGACCTGTTCTCCTCTGGTATGGAATGTTTAAAAAAATTAGAGTCCTTAAGCAGGCCACAGTTAATCTACTGTTTACATTATTCAAAGTGATTTTCTTATCTCCCGTATTACCTGGTATGGTTACGTTTTAAAGTTTGTAATTTTTAATTAGGTCACAATTCATCCACTCTTGGTATTAATATAGACTGATTTGTTCTTATGACCAATATTCTTGTGTGGGGAAATTTGGAAATTTGGTTTGTTAAAGGATCCTGGTCAGCTGCTTGTTCACATTGTCGGGTTATCCTGAAGCAATGTGGGACTGATAGTTCTATCGTTTAACCGTAATTGTGTTCAAACGTTCGAATGTTTGTAAAGCTTATGGGACTTAACTGCGGGGTCATTAGTCCCTAATCTTAGAAACTACGTATGGACTAACTTACACCAAAGACAACACAAACGTCTATGCCCAAGGGAGGAAGGCCGCGCGATCAGCAAAGTGACGCTCCATCCGCTCGGCTACTACCACGCGCCCGTAATTGTGGATTATGTTACTAGTAGGATATTAGTTCGTGTGGCCTAGGCTTATGTTCTGCTTAATGACGATTTGTTTAGGGTTTATATAGAATGTTATGTATATTTAACTGGATTGTTTGAGTAGTAGTAATTTGAATCGAAGGTACCTTCGGTATTATAAGTGGTTTATGTCAATCCTCCTTGTTTGTGTATCTGTTCAAATGTTCAAATGTCTGTAAATCTATCGGACCAAACTGCGTGGTCATCAGTCCGTAGCTTACAAACTACTTAAACCTAGGTAAACTAACCTACGAACAAACACACACACCCATGCCCCAGGGAGGACTCGAACCTACACGGCGAGCAACCGCGCGCTCCGCAGCGAGGTGCTTTAGACCGCTCGGCTACTCCACCGCGGCTTGTGTATCTGTTCCAGGGAGTGTGTATGTGGGGTTAGCACTTGCTTTGCTTAACCCTAGCTTAGTAACGTCCGTCAAAATGTCGTCTACGTTCAAATTGTCAGAGAGCGGTGACATTCTGCAAAGGCACTGTGCGCTGTCTGTCTGTGCCATCCTTCCCCTACTCAATCTGTACCTGGCAGTGGTGCGCGTTGCTTGTTGTCTCTCCCTCGAGTGTTGCAGCTAGATGGTAAGTGACAGTCGACCCGTCAAATAGGCGGCTGTTACTATTCGACGTAATTTTGTACCCGTCATTTTCATTTCGTCAGTTTCTTCTCCACCTTACATGATGTCGTCAATAGTGTTTACATTATACCCATTTCCCGTCTTTTATGTACATAATCAGTTTAGTAACAGGGCTTTCTTGGTCGGAAAAGTACTATATTTCCCTCTGCGTGCCTTAGTACCGCCTGTGCCAAGAATCAGTATACTGATTTTCCACCCCAATACGGATACAATTGCTTACTTTTATGTTTCATTTTCAGCTAAAAATCATTGGAAGACGAAAATCGTTACCTACAAATTGAGCCAAAGATGCTGATAGAATCACTCAGATGGTGGGAGAGAGATCATGAAGAGGGCAATAGTGATGCTTCGCATGAAACCAAAGATGACGGTATAACCGTTGAAGGCAAGCAGTAGTACAATGCTATTCATGCACTCTACGCTACACCCTCTGTAGAAAAACGAAAATGCTCTTAAAACAGAGAGAGAAAAAAAGAGAAAAAATAATTAAAAAAACACACCAAGTCTAAGATAAGAAAACCAGAAGTTTGGAAGAACCCCATCCATCAACCTCTTCGGGTCAGTCAAATGTACGACAACATAGGCAAGAAGAGATTGTCCTAGGTGAAATCGGCCAAGAAGTTCAGGTTACTGCACAAATAGCACAAGAGAATCAAAATATCCACGGGTGTACTGCCGGTCTATAGTGTCCAATGGGCACAATATTTCGGCGATCATACATGTCGCCATCATCAGGTGAACTGACGGACTGAGCTCCTGGAAAAGCGGAGCGACCCCTCCGCGGTCCGCGCCCTGCGCCGCGGTCGCGCAGTGGAACCGATTGCGACGGCGTCTGAGATGACGTTCTGTCCGCCGTGGTCGTCACTTCGTTACGTTCGCTAGATTTACTCTTAATTAACCAATCGCTGGTTCCCAAGCTTTGCTAAGATTATAGCCACAGTCACGGTTTATGAGGTCGTCATTTGTGCGAATTTCAATGGCCTCTCGAACGACGCAGTCCCAGTATCTCGACGTCTGTACTAGAATCCTAGTGCGTCCATACTCCATCGCATGATACTCCGACAAACAATGTCCAGCGACCGCCGACTTGCTCGGATACATCAATCGTGTGTGCCTCTGGTGTTCAACGCATCGATCCTCAACGGTACGCATCGTCTGTCCAATATATGACTTTCCACACTGACACGGAATCTGGCACACGCCGGCCTTCCTTAAAACCGAGATCATATTTGGCGCTCCCCACCAGTGCACGAATTTTATTCGGCGGACAAAAAACAGTTCCAACCTGGTGTTTTTTTCAAAATGCGGGCGATCTTCCCCGAGAGTGCGCCGGTATATGGAACGAAAGCAGTGCCTACATCCTCCCTCGTGTTTTCATCCGTTTCCACGTGTTGTGATGTAGTGGTTGGGCGGAGAGCCCGCTGAACCTGCCACTCTCAGTACCCATTTTTTCGAAATACAGTTCTCAGGTTTTCCAATTCCTGGGGTAGACTCTCTGCGTCGGAGATAGTGCGCGCCCTATATACTAGAGTTTTAAGTACCCCATTCCTCTGTGAATGGCGGTGACAGCTGTCTGCGTGTAAATACAGATCAGTGTGCGTTTCTTGACCAAGACGTCAAGGAACGGTAATTTACCCCCCGTCTCAGTCTCCATAGTGAATTTGATGTTGGGGTGTATGGAGTTCAGATGTGTAAGGAAGACAAGGAGTTTATCCATATCACGTGGCCAGATGACGAAATTCTCCATGTACAAATTTGCGACCACAGGGGAGAGTGGGCTACCCATGACGACTCCCTCCGTTTGTTCGTAATATTCGCCATTGAAAAGAAAATACGTGGAGGTCAAGACATGCCTAAAAATTTCGGTGGTCTTCTCGTCAAACTTCTGACCAATCAAATCTAGAGACTCTAGAAGGGGCACCCTCGTAAACAACGAAACGACGTCAGCCTGAAGCTGTTGAGGTGTTTAACAAAATCCACGGAATTACGGATGTGATGAGGGCATTTACCTACATAAGGACTTAATATTCCCGTCAAGTGTTTGGTCAACAAATATGTAGGTGCTCTGATGTTACTGACAATGGGACGTAACGGCATCCCATCTCTGTGAACCTTAGGGAGTCCATAAAGTCTTGGCGGTACCGGACTTTGAGGTAGCAGTTTCTTGGCGACACCCTCCGGTAAATCCGCATCCTTGAGAAGCGCCCTCGTCTTGTTTTCCACCTTCTTTGTGGGGTCAACGCTGATCTTGCGGTAGGAATCGTCATTTAGCAGGCTCTGCATCTTTTCAGTGTAGTCCTTATGGGAGACAACAAGCATAGCATTGCCTTTGTCAGCCGGTAAGACAACAATTTCAGGGCGCTCCCTCAGGTCACGAATGGCCGCCCTCTCTTTACTAGTGATGTTCGACTTCATGTGCTTGGGTTTCGTCAACGCACGACACACCTCAGACGCCGTCGCAATCGGTTCCACTGCGCGACCGCGGCGCGGGGCGCGGACCGCGGAGGGGTCGCTCCGCGGGCCGAGAGTATTTAAATCGCCCGCTACCGGGCTAGAACCCAGTTCCCTTCGATCAGCCGTAGCGTGCGTATCTCCGTGCCGACGCGTTTCCAGGAGCTCAGTCCGTCAGTTCTCCTGATGATGGCGACATGTTTGATCGCCGAAATATTGTGCCCGTTGGACACTATAGACGGGCAGTACACCCGTGGATATTTTGATTATCAAATACGCCGCGAGAAACTGAAGAATCACAGCTCAAGAGAATTCGCCTTCCGCCTTACCAGATCTAATCGTCACTTGTGAAGAAAATGATCTCTTTGGAAAAAATGGATACAAATGGATGACAACGACAACCCATTCGATCAGGACTCCTTCCAGAAACATTGTTCACATAAAGCCTGGTCCAACGCCCATTATCAACAACATCTATGACCCAAAGGAATGTTTTGGTCTATTCTATTCACGTTCCATCATGGACAAGATTGTCCTTCATACTAATGAACAAATATAGAGAGTAAGGGTAAACTATAAAACTGAAAACTCTTGCAGTTTGAAAAATACGACCTTTGAAGAATTGCAGGCGTTGTTTGGGATACTGATTCTATCGGCTGCTCTAAAGAATTGTTCAAATGTTTGTATAGCTTATGGGACTGAACTACGGGGTCATCAGTCCCTAACTTACAAACTACTTACGAACGAGCTAACACTAAGAACGACAGAAATATCCATGCCCTAGGGGGAGTCGAACCCCCGACCGTAGTGACCATGCGGACCGTGACAGGAGCGCCTCAGTCCCTTCGGCCACCGCGGCCGGCTGCTCTAAAGAGTAACCATTTGAATGGTCACCTGTTATTTGATAACAAATATTTTGGCACCTCCTTCCGCGCTGCCATGTCACTTTTTCTCTTGAGATTTCTCCTAGAATATCTACGATTCGATGATGAGTCTAATCATTCAGAGAAAGTTGAACAAACAAAACTCGCACCAGTCACTGAAATATGGGAAGAAAAGAAACGTATGACTGCACAATTCTGCAGGAAATGCCCAACTGCAATTTACGGTGAGCACACTACAAAGGTCTATACCGACTGTTATAAAGTCGGTACCGACTGTTATAAAGAATTCTTTTGATTCAAGTTTGAAGGTAGTAGTTATTTGTGCTGCAACCATACAAGTGATGTACTCTATGTGAAAGGAGTAATGTTATTTTAAATTAAAGAGAATTGTATGCATGAGGATTATATTAATTTGTTTCATGCAAAGGGTATTTTGTATTTGTTACGATAGTTTTTCGTAAGACTTTTGAATGAACAAAACATCTTTTCAATTCTTATTGCCAGCAGTTACCTTTCTTCATGAGAAATAATTGATGTAAAAGTGTACGCAGGTAGAGTGTTGGTTTGAAATCAGACCTGCCGAAATGACGGGTGTTACTAACAAGCTGCTTCGGAGCGGCCGAGCTCATTGAAGCACTATGCTACGATGCGCGAGGCAGTTCATTGTAGGGGGCTCGAATCCTCACTCGGGCATTGATGTTTGTGTCGTCTTTAGTATAAGTTAGTTCATAAGTAGTTTGTAAGTTTAGGGAATGATGACGCAGCAGTTAAGTCAGTTAAACTTGGCAAAGCTTTGCACAAACATCGTTACTAACAAAAGTTCAAAACCGTCTGAAAGACGGGTGTTAGTAATGGGCGTTTAAAACCCTAGCTTCGCCAGGACACATTCGGCTAAGACACGCTGTTTGTTTGCCGGCCGTGGTGGCCGAGAGGACTGCGGTGCGCCAGTCACGTTCTGCACGGCCACTACGGTCGGGGGTTCGAATCCCCTCTTGGGTATGGATATTTGTGCCGTCCTTTGTATTAGTTAGTTCATAAGTAGTTTGTAAGTTTAGGGCCTGACAACCCCGTAGTTGAGTCCCATAAGCTCTACAAACATTTGAACATTTTGAACACGCTGTTTGTGCGGTGTGTTGGTCTTCACGACACGTTTTCCTGTTTACGCGGCGATTTTGTGCCCGGTGCCTTTGGGCCACAACGCACTGGGCCGCTCCCCACCGCGGTGCGCGGTCGCCGCCGCTGCTAAACCACGCGCTGGCCCGCTAACCGCCTCGAAGTACGGCGAGCGGTTCTGCGATTTTCGCGGCCTTCACTGCACTGGCCCACCTAAAGCCGCGGTGCGCGAAGTCCTTCTGTCACTTGATTTGTGGCTCCCGCTACAGTAGTTGTTCTCTCAGTCTTTCTATAGGTATCTTAATTTTGTTTTTGGTGTTGTTGGAAATTAAAAATAAATTTAATTGTCTGTGGAGGGTGCTGTGGCCATTTGAGTAACTGTACGAAGTTGGAGAAACGAAAGTCGTCGCAAAAGCAGAAAATATATGTACTGAGTGCATACTTTCCTGCAAGAAAGCGTCGCTTTTTACAGAGAGTTAAGACACTATGAAAATACATTTTTAACTAAAGTAGGATGTCAATGTGTTCCTTCGACGAACTATTTTCCTAAATCAGACGAATAATAACTGGAGTGACGACAAATTTGCGGTCATTTATAGACTGTGATGAAAATACGTTGCAAAAAATTGGGTGAGAATGTTAATATTGTACTTAAATATGTTAATACCAGAAGGTTTCACAGGATGAAATACACAGCTCAACATAACAAAAATTTTGTTTCTAACTTAATACTAATTGTTTACATTATTATGCATATAATTATAGTCACTTGTTTAAGAATGATATATGAGAACTTCCCGCAGATCTTTTGTCTGCGACATTTTCATACATATTTGAGTGGCATTCCTCATTACTTTCACGCCATTAATTTTCGTTATTACCTTGAAATGTTTAGGTACTTTTTTAAAATCACTCAACAATGACAACACAAAGTGACGCTCAGGGTCATCGTCTTTCCTTGTCGGCTTTTATTTCACTACCCAAATGCTGTATTTCTATTTTAGTTTCTTGTCTTGCTGTATCACTTCAGTTGAAGTGAAACTGTCATTCGTAATATTTCTTGCAATAACATATGCAAGAAATATTAGCTCGTTGGAGTAGACTCGCGTGCCGGCCGCGGTGGCCGAGGAGACTGAGGCGTGCCAGTCACGGTCTGCACGGCCACTACGGTCGGGGGTTCGAATCCCCCCTCGGCCATGGATATTTGTGCCATCATAGTTCGTAAGTAGTTCAGAAGTAGTTTGTAAGTTTAGGGACTGATGACCCCGTAGTTAAGTGCCATAAGCTGTATAAAACACATTCCTAGTAGACTCGCATGGATTTCCGTGTAGCGCTTGATCCGCAGATGATTTTCCTATATTGTTTCACAAGAACATAGCTTTTTCTTTTTCACTTACGACAATTCGTATACTACATATATGTGTACTATGTCTTCCCACATTTCAAACTTTAAAATTCTGTCACCATATTCGTTCACCTTCATATTCCAGACTGCTGGACGATTTTCCACTTCGAGAATATGTTTCTCCGTATCCAAATCCATCACCGCTTTATCGTGGCAAATGTCACATTTAAAACGAGGCAACGTGTTGTCTCCACTTGCCGGTATTTGATAAAAGACGAACATCGGCAAAGGTATATTGCAGGGAGGGGGGTGACAATTAGGGGGCAACTACCCCTAATGTGACCAATTTTTGTGCTCAAAAATATGTTTTGATTTAATCGAAGTAGAATCTATGAAAACTGAAAATGGAAGGGGAATTAACGAATATGTATTTTTTTGTTTGTTTTATATATCAATATTGGGGGGGGGGGGAGTGGGGTAAACAACCCTTGCCGCGGCGGAGTGCATTGAGGAGCTATGCTCCGATGCGCGAGGCCGTTCCCCGTCGGGGGTTCGAATCCCCCTTCGGGCATGGATGTTTGTGTCGTCTTATGAATCTATACTTTTGAACTGTATCATCTCTTCAGTATACTGGTATTTAAAGTCGCTGAATCCTAATCTGAAATCAGAGTCTTAGACCAGCATAGCGGACGAAAACCCGAAAAAATGCTTGAATAGACAGTAACTCGACATACGACTTTCAAAATACTGTACAATCAACGTTTGAAATAATAGGGAACACAAGTGAAGAAAACATGTTACAAATGTGTATTGGTTTTAACCGCCGACGTTCACGTTGCTCGTGATGTAGCGCGTGGAGGTCGCATGGCCGGATTTTCGTCTCTTCTCGCCACCTCATTAGGTCAGTCCCCTTGCCACCCGCAGTTGTCTTTTCGTGTGTCATAATACGATGCACTGCTTCCACACATACGTAGAGGTAATTAAAGAGTTTTGTTTAGTCGATTTCATTATTAATGTTTTTTTCGTTCTAATTTTATTTTTGTGTTTGTTTATTTCGTTGATTTTATTTATTATTATATTAATTCATAAGTTGCAGATTTGACGATGAAATTATTATTTTGTTTTTACATTTATTCATTCATGTTATTGGGTAAAAATATATTATGTAAAAAGATTGTTTGCGCCGATCTTAGCAAACGCACAATTATGCTGCAGTTCATTAAATGCTGCTTGCAAAAGTCGAATTAAATGTGTAGGATTCATTGCGGACGGTAATACCTATCGGTGAAGAATTTTCATTTCCATCAAGCGTGGAGACTACCCAAACCAACACAACGTATTCGTCCGATGCAGATGTCGCACCTTCCACGCTCGTCAGCGTGACTTTGTTTCAGATTTACAAGCCCGTATTGACAACTGCAGTCTGGGCATCATATGTGAATGTGCGATATATTCTTGTACCAAAGTGAATCTTTTGCTTGATTATTAATTTTACTGTTTTTCGAATAACTTCTCTTGTAATCTTTTGAAAAAAATGTGCTTGGGCGTTTAATTTATGCCTATATGCCTTGGAACGCCACTCAACAATAATCTCTCAGTAATGATAAATCATTCAGTTATATGCAATATTTATTTAATTACAGAACAAGTTAACCAAAGACAGACGAAGAGCTCCAAGAATGACATTGTTTTTAAAATGGTCCACGTTTGCTGCTGGTAGATATGTAACTTTTATTTTCACAACAGACTGTTTCGGCTTACATTATTGCTATTTTAAAATGATGTCTAGGTTGAATGACGTACATATGTCATCGTTATGAATCATCTTATAACTGTCAAAACATTTTGTTATTATAAATTGACGATATTAAATTATATTTGACAGTTTTAACAGTTCTCATGATGCGATGACCTATATCTTTATATGACCTTTATAGAGCTGCAGGCCCAAGGAGCAAAAACTCTCCAAAAAAGTTCATTTGGCATCAAAATGCGTAAACAGCGAAGCGTGATTTGTCTGTCACATTCAGTCGAAACCGGGAAGTCGAATCAGACAGTAACATGTACTCGAGTACGGGAACGGGCACAGGGCACTAGTATAAAATCGAGTACATTGGTGCGATTTAAATGTATGAATTGTGAGTTAACAGCAATTCTGCTGTGCCAGTGTATTAAGAAGGATTTTACGGAATTTTGTGCACACGGTTTCGTATTTTTTCGGGTTTACGTGTATAACAGAATAAAACAGGAGAAATACTTTGCATACTAATAATTCGAGTGACAAATTTTTTCTGGTACTTTCAGTCTTGGCCACCACATCAGTGCTTAAGATTTTCAGCCTCATTTCAAGAATTACTGACCTACGACCTTAGTGCTACTTCTGCGCTGGAACTGCGACACATAAAGAAGATTTAATGTTGGCTAAAATCAATAGAATTTCTATGTTATTCCCTGAGGAGGTAGATTATAACTTGGCTTTTCACACATGTGTATTCAAAGTACAAAATAGGATCACAGGCATGGAGTCTCGTAGTAATATGAGTGACAGCAAAGGAAGGAAAAAAACAGAACAAATTTAGGTGTGGTGAACTGTGAGAGACTAAAGTAACTTACAGTAACATTCTAATCTAATTTTCTAATGTCTATAAATCTATCGGACCAAACTGCGTGGTCATCAGTCCGTAGCTTACAAACTACTTAAACGTAAGTAAACTAACCTAAGGACAACACACACACCCATGCCCCAGGGAGGACTCGAACCTCCACGGTGAGCAACCGGCCGGCCGCAGTGGCCGAGGGGACTAAGGCGCTTCAGTCACTGTCTTCACGGCGACTACGGTCGGGGGTTCGAATCCCTCCTCGCGCATGGATATTTGTGCCGTCCTAGTTCGTAAGTAGTTCATAAGTAGTTTGTAAGTTTAGGGACTGATGACCCCATAGTTAAGTCCCATAGACTATACAAACATTTTGGCGAACAACCGCGCGCTCCGCAGCGAGGCGCTTTAGACCACACAGTAACATTCACTAGCAGTACCTGTGAAGTACGAACCGTTCGGTTATTGATACATCTGCCCTCTCTGTTTTATCAATCATTAAAGAGGCCTTCCTCTACAACAGACTGGTAACTGATACCATTCTCTTTCCTTTTCCCTGCAGTACACGTAATATTTCCAACCTTTTATGGGGGAGAGGCTCGGGTGTTTTTGGTAAGACGACGAAGGTACTCTTTGACAGACATATCCCACAATTTTAGTAACGCTGTGAAACGTATTAGAAACAAGGGAATACTTAGCTGTGGGCGTTGGAAAAGCTATATCGTTCCAGTATGAAAAAGTCCTCACATGTGAGCGAATACCTAAAAGTTCCCTCGGCAGTCGGAAATAGTTTCTAAGTATTTAGGCACTGCGGATCGAAGTGCGTTCACACTTCCGAAGAAACGATCCGTAGTCGGCGAACAGATGAATGGAGGATACTAAGCACTCTACCGAAAGGCCCGATGTCGGAGTTTTAACTGTAGTCGAACGTGATCGGCTTGTAAAGTGCACAGCATTTTGTGAAAATCCAGGGAATGTTATTACCAACGTTCTAATGTTTTCGTCAACCTGATAGATAGTAGCCTAGAGGTCTTCCATGGCATCACAACGTGTGACACTAAACAGCCCACTGTAATAGCTTTACTTCCACTTTCTGTACAATATTAGACATGAATCATATATATCTCCATTTTTTTCATATCCTCCACATATTTCCTCTTTCCCCACATATCATTTCATGGTCTTTCTCGTAGACATCGTCAATTTATCTCAATCGCTTTTGGTCGTGCGTAGCATTTCTATGCCATGTAACAGTACTGGAGTAACTATTGTATTTCATGCCTTCAATTCAACTTCTGGAATAATATCCTTTGATTTCATGATTGATGTTAGGTTGTTATTGGATCTGAGAGGAACACCAATTCATTGGTTTTTCCTCTAAACTTGCATTATTACTCTGGATGAAACATGTTACCAAGTATTAAAAGTGCTTTACAATTTTCAGTTTTATCTTTGCCATCTTAAAATCGTCAGGCACATTCTGATTTACTTTTAAAATATAGTTCCAAAATTTGTGAAATTGAAAAAAAACAAAACAGTAATAGTTCGGTTGAAACATTAAAAACATTTTGTTGTAAAAATTCTTGAAAATGCTGGACAATTTGATTATTAATTATGACATTGTCAGAGGAGGAGGAGGAGACCGCCTACAGAGAAACACTGAAGAGACAAGAACGACACTGTGACACTGCGATAGTGCGAAATGCATCGAGCGTTGGTCCCACTAGTAAAACGTCAGGGGATGTGCAAAGTTTTCTTAGTGGAATAAAAGTGAAAGGAAACCACAAATGAAACGGAAAAAAACTTTCAGACAAATATAGGATTAGTTTGCAAAAAAAAAAAAAAAAAAAAAAAAAAAAAAAAAAAAAAAAAAAAAATCCCAAATTGATTAAACTCGGCCAACGAGACGAAATATATACTTAGAACAAAATGAAATGTTCAAACCTGTGTACCAACATATGCAGAGCCACAGAAGATGCTTTATACATAGAAGACGAAGCGCGTCTTGAGTGAAAGGTATTTTCCTAATGGCAGTCGGAATAAGGCGGGAAACCTATTACAATTATACAGTTAATTGCGTAAGCTGCCCACACAAATAAACATAGCTTTACAAATTCTATGGTGGTACGAGCAGTGGGTAAAGCAGAACAATAGAGACGGGAATCGTAGCAGATTTGATAATACAGAAAAACGTTGAAAATATGGCACTCTGAAAAGGAAGTTGTTGGAGGTTCTCTAAGAACTGGCGAATAATACCGACAGGACACGTCTTAAGACATCTGAGAATAACACCATTGTATTAAATGGTAAAAACAGAGATCGGAATACATCCAGCGCATACTTGAGAACGTAAGGTATAAATGCCAAGATAAATAAAACAGATATGGTTTTCAATTGCTATTACTTGTTTCTTAAATGTATTTGTATAAACACTGTGAAACGTATGGTGAGTAGTCTGGTGGAAGGGTGCTTTCGATCCCCTCATCTACACTGAATAAACAGTTAACGTATTTCTGGGTTAATCGGAATCAAATTTATGTACGGAGCGTTCGTTTGATAACACCGCAGGAGATAGCTCCCCACACCGCTTTCGGAGCCAGAGCTCAGGCGCTATTGACCTAGACGTCGTGACGTAAGACTCTGAAATTCCTTCTCCCGCCGTCCGCAGTACTCCGGGTACTTTGAACGAGAGAGAGACACACACACAGACATCGGAGGCGAGACAAAACCGTTTCGGATACCTCCTGGTGAGCATCCTCATGTGAATATTAAGCAGGCCGTCTGGGACGCCAGGCTGCGCTTTCAGGCGGTTCGGCGCTCGCATTTGCATGCCGGGCGCGCGCCAATTTGTATTCACTGCCGACTGAATAAGAGGTCAGGCGGCGGAATTCCAGCCGCACTGGCGGCCACCTCGATGACAGCTCGTTGGCCGAAACGCCCGCGCTCGGACCCAGATCCTCTCCATGTTTTGACGGCACCAACGACCTGCTTTTTTTTTCTATTTATTTATTTTTGCCAGCGCTTTGCTCTCGCACTGCTGTCGGTTCGTTCTCCTCCTTTTTTTATTTGCGTACGTTCCTCTGAGTTCTCCATTTCGACCGGCAGCTTTCACCGTTTCCACCCTACAGTGAATACGCTCTCTGGAGTGCACATACACGCGTCAGTATCATGCGGCTTCTTATGTTCCAGGACTAAGCTCTACTGTCTAGTGGAGTCGACTCGTGTATTTACCCAAGTAACTATTTTTCAGAGTTCTTTAGTGAGGAAGGAAGGAAAATGCATGTAATTTATTCCGGTTGTCAGGTAAACCTCTACCTCCTTGCTATAGAGTCGCAAACGTCATCGCTGTCCTTCAGTCCGACATTTTTTTTTTTTTTTTTGTGATTTGACGACTTTCAGTCACCATATCATCCATCCCCTTATAGCTATCGGCATGGAACTGCTATGGTGTACAACTGGAGACTTCGGACAACAATTACTCACAGACCATTCGTTTGCTTTCTGTAGTTTTCGCTGCAGAGCGAAATAATAACACACACACACACACACACACACACACACACACTCACACACACACACGTAGAATTTTATATACACTGATAACTTTCCATCCCAATATACTCCACCCTCTTATCATTATCAAGCAACAATGCAACCAATAAAACCATTTTCATAGGGTAAATATAATTTTCCAAGAGTAATTATTGTTCCGAAATTCGCGTTATATTCTTCCAATTACTAAATATCTATCAGAGCGCTATAAAACCGTGCCTAAAACCTCCCTAGGTATAAATTAGTAACTGTACAAATATTTAAGTCTCTACATCTTCTCATTCGGACGTGATAAGCGTACACCGAATAGACATTCACATTTATAGATATAGATTTATAGATATAGTTTCTACCCTACAGTGAATACGCTCTCTGGAGTGCTGATACACGCGTGGACGGAGTCAGTATCATACGGCTTCTTAAGTTTCAGGACTAAGCTCTACTGTCTAGTGGAGACGATACGTGTATACACTCAAGTAACTGTTTTGGAGAGTCCTTTAGCGAGGAAGGAAGGAAACTGCACGTAACAGAATTTAAGAAATGAACTCTGTGTATTCCAATAGCACAGTGTAAACAAGAAACTAGTTCCATTAAGAATTTCACTGAAGCACTACACAATAGCCGCGTGCATTTTGATGACTGCAAGAACTATTACAGTCTAGTCTATTATAATATTACGCGGAATAAGAAATGATTTAGTTAGAATTAATTTAGTTTAACACAAACTATAAATGAAAAACAGTATGGCAGGTTAACAGCAAATTATGTTGTTATTTAATTTGACAACGCCGATGGCAAAGACCTATTTTAACTAACCAGAAAGCAGATGCAGATACAATAAAAATTAAATAAATCAAGGAGGTTAAAATAAAGGGAGATGGCGTTATGTATGCCGAGCGCATACGTCAGTTGAAATGCCCGCGCTCGGACGCCGAGCCTCTCCATGTTTTGACGGCAGCAACGACCTTCTTTTTTTTCTATTTATTTATTTTTGCCAGCGCTTTGCTCTCGCACTGCTATTGGTTCGTTCTCCTCCTTTTTTTTTATCTGCGTAAGTTGCTCTGAGCTCTCCAGTTCGACCGCCAGCTTTCACCGTTTCCACCCTACAGTGAATATGCTCTCTGGAGTGCTCATACACGCGTGGACGGCGTCAGTATAATGCGGCTTCTTATGTTTCAGGACTTAGCTCTACTGTCTAGTGGAGTCGACGGGTGTATACACTCAAGTAACTATTTTTGAGAGGTATTTAGTGAGGAAGGAAGGAAACTGCATGTAGCAGAATTTAAGAAATGCACTGTGTGTAGTCCAACAGCGCAATGTAAACAAGAAACTGGTTCCATTAAGGAATCCACTACACAATAGCCGCGTGTATTTTGATGAATTCAAGAACTATTACAGTCTGTTTTATTATAATACTAGTTCGGACTATGTTTTATATTTTTCGCCGGTTTTGAATACGTAATTATGCCAACATATCGAGGGTAAATTAAAATCGCCACCGATTATAACAGTATGCTTCGGATACCTATTTGAAATGTGATTCAAGCTTTCTTTGAACGTTTTGGCAACCGCATCGTCTGAGTCAGGGGGCCAATAAAAAGATCCAATTATTAATTTTTTCCGGTTGTCAAGTATAACCTCTACCTCCTTGCTATAGAGTCGCAACCGCCATCGCTGGCCTTCAGTACGATTTTTTTTTATTTTTTTTGTTATCAGTTTTTAATTTTTTTTTAATTTGACGACTTTCAGCCACCATATCTTCCATCCCCTTATAGCTATCGGCATGGAACTGCTATGGTGAACAACGGGAGACTTCGGACAACAGTTACTCACAGACCATTCGTTTGCGTTCTGTACTTTTCGCTGCAGAGCGAAATATTAACACACCCACACACATACGCACCCATACACACACGTAGAATTTTATATACACCGATAACTTTCCATCCCAATATAC
Organism: Locusta migratoria; assembly: GCA_026315105.1. Lineage (NCBI taxonomy): Eukaryota > Metazoa > Arthropoda > Insecta > Orthoptera > Acrididae > Locusta > Locusta migratoria. The sequence continues at coordinate 808,692,741 of CM048744.1, read as the reverse complement.
TCCACCCTCTTATCATTACCAACCCTCAAGCAACAATGCATCCAATGAAACCATTTTCATAGCGTAAATATAATTTTCAAAGAGTAATTATTGTTCCGAATTTCGCGTTATATTCTTCAAATTACTAAATATCTATCAGATCGCTATAAAACCGTGCCTAAAACCTCCCTAGGTATAAATTAGTGACTGTACAAATATTTAAGTCTCTACGTCTTCTCGTTCGGACGTGATAAACGTACACAGAACAGACATTCACATTAATATATATAGATATATACCTATCTGATCGCCATAAAACCGTGCCTAAAGCCTTCCCCGGGTACACATTAGTAACTGTACAAATTTTTGGCTCTTTAAGTCTTGTGGTTCAGGCGTGATAAACGTACACCGACCAGACATTCAGACATAGATTACGCGGAATAAGAAATGATTTAGTTAGAATTAATTTAATTTAACACAAACTAAAAATGCAAAACAGTATGGCAGATAAACAGCAAATTATGTTGTTATTTAATTTGACAACGCCAAAGGCAAATAACTATTTTAACTAACCAGGAAGCAGAGACAATAAAAATTGAATAAATCAAGAAGGTTAAAATAAAGGGAGATGGTGTTATCTATGCCGAGCGCATACGTCAGTTGAAGCCTGTCCACCATCTTGGCGAGTTATGCAATGCTATTTCTTTGTTAAAATTATGTGTTAAGTTGACCCTCTTACTGTTAAGACATTGAATTGACAGTCAGTACGAAGTGTGTACTTTCAAATAATATATTTTCTAGAATATATACTAATAAATATTCACAGAAAGATATTTGAAAAATTAATTTTTAACGGTATTTTTCAAGCTTTCAACATGTTGTACATCATGGAAAAACTGCCGGACGTATTATTCCTGTTTTAAGTGACATAGAACATCAGAGCTACAGTAGGAAAACTTCTCCAAGACTCAGCAATATGGTGGAGGCAGGCTTCACTTTTTCAGAATGAGGGCGTCTCCCTTTATTCTAACCTCCTTGGAATAAATTCAGTTTTCATTTGTCTTCAGCTAGCCCCAGGAGTGCGGACAGAAAGATCGCTCTCTCTCGTTTAGGACCTTGTACTAATGGGACGTATTAGTTAACTTCTCTTAACTGAATTTCATGTGGGGAACATTCTGTCTTGTATATAAAACTGTGTTTGTAAAAGATCATTTTACAATAATAATCTAATAATAGAGAATTCCGAATGAGTCGTGATGATTTAAACAACCTTCATCTTCTTTTCATAATTTTACAAAAATTATTATATTATGTTATGTTTTATTTCAACGATACGCTGACCACCATCTTGGCGCGGCACGGATACAATTGTTGCAGATGCGTACGGTGCTAAAACCGATTCCGTTCACGGAATATAAAAGAGAAGTAACTATTAAAAATTTTAAAAAATTTATCAGATTTATTATTTTGAGCTGGCCGTGGGTTAAATTAAATAAATCGGCAATCTGAATTCCAACAGTTGGATTCTTCCGCAAAAGCCACCAACTAACGATCTTTAAGTTATGGTGTACTGACTGTTATATTTTGGTATCAGCATTAAACTTTTGAAGTCAACTATTTAATTAAATTTACGCTGGTACATACTTTACAATTCATGATAAATGCACTGCCATTACGTAGGAAATGTAACATATTGTGGGAGACTCTTTCTTTTTATTAGTACCGTGACACTTAAAAGTGACTAATCTTTGCTCAAACATGAATTTCGATTAACTAATGTCCACGTCTAGCGCTTTCGCTCGTGCATATTCGGTCGAGCAGGTGAATTTCAGTGTCGATTTCCTGTATGAGTTGGCTATGATAATCGATACTTACTCGTGCGAAAGCTGCTTAAGCACGTAACCACCGCGAAGCGTACGCTGCGGCGGGACGTAAACAGGTCCCTCCTCACCGCATTGCTGCTCGACGCAGACTGACACCTCGGCTACTTGTTTTCAAATGTTTGTACAGCTTATGGGACTTAACTACGGGGTTATCACTCCATAAACTTACAAACTACTTATGAACTAACTAAGACTAAGGACGGCACAAATATCCATGCCCGAGGGGGGATTCGAACTCCCGACCGTAGTGGCCGTGCAGACCGTGACTGTAATGCCTCAGTCCCCTCGGCCACCGCGGCCCGACTTCGGCTACTCCCGCTCGGCTGATAATAGGCGTTATGGATATCTTTTAATTATTATTTTTATTTTACTTAGTTTAACGTTCCGGTTCATTATTGCCTTTCAGTAGATTTAAAAGTTAATGAATAGATTTGGGTAAGGAATATTATTGTCTGTGTATGAGAAATTATTGAATGTAAGTACTGATTGTCGAGCAGAGAACTGAGTCGTCCATGTAATCTAATGTGTCGCGAGACGAGTTTACTTCACATCTACATCTGTATATCATGCGAATAGCAAGGTTCTGTGGGATTGATACATATGGGTTTATGGTATTTCTGCACATCCTTCTCATGGTATTGGATTCTATAAACTGTCTAAGTAGGCACGCTCCAGTGACTCCGAAAACCTCCTGATCATTTTTTTTTTTTTTTTTTTTTTTTTTTTTTTTTTTAAGTCAATGCTACCACGTCGCAAAAGTAAGAGGGAAGTGACAAATAGCAGCTTATCACGTACACAATGAATAAAAATGTGATGTATTGGTACATCTGTCATTTGTATTATGGTGATTCATAGATTCATGTGTAAAGTTTTCTGATTTGGTTAATGCCGCACGAGACAATCAATAGACTTTGAACGATGAATGGTCGTTGGGAGTAGACATATGAGACATTAGCTCTTCGTGAAAAATAAGTGAATAAATAAAATGTGTTATTAAACTACCATTTTCGTTTCGTTCTTCAATCACATCATTTGATAGCATGAGAAACGTTATACGTTGCGGAGGCAGCACGTATACGAGTCGTAGCGTGCCCGCTTAATATAGGCGGCAGTGGCTGCAGCATTGCAAAGCGCATGCGCGGCTGATGTTCAATTTCTCTTCTGAACGCCCTGGAGGCAGGATACGGGCGCTCCCGCGGCTGGGAGGAGGGAGCGGAGTCGCCGTTTTTAACATTGGCGTTGGAGCTGGTACAGACACCAGCTCCTGGCAACTCGAGCTCTGGCGGTTACGCACGAATGGTTCCAAAGCAAAACAATGGAACTACTGCGTACCTCGTCTCACGCATCCACAAATCCTCCATGAATCCGCCCTTCATATTTGATTTTGGCGCATTGAAGATTCATCAAAAACACATCATATTTGATAAAATATCTTATAGTTATAAATTAAAGACGCATCAACTGCACAAGCCTACAGAAGATCATATCATGAATAATAATGAAGTCAGTACCCTCCACCTAGTAAGAATAGCTTTGTGGTTACTGGCATCGCGCTGCGCCGTCGACGGTGGTGGGTTCGAGTCCGACTGCAAGCATTTTTTTTCTAACCCAATCTTCTTGTTAAAAGATACGGGAACGACAGTGACTTTTGAAGTGTTACTTACCAAATATCTTTGGAGATTTTAGCAGATGTGTTCCGATTTTGAGGATAAATAATTATACTCTTCATTGCAACAAATATTTAACTGTTTGAAAAGATGTTGGGGACAACAGCCTTTACTTATGCGTAAGGTTAGGACGGGCTGCTGCTTACAATGTCACGTGATTCGAATGTAGCTTGTCTCCTCATCGCAACAAATTAATTCTTTTACAGTCACTTAACAGTCTAATCAGTCACTTACTGTGTTTATTATAAAAGAAAAATTAACGTCTTTCAGTAACTTTTAGAAACTAATTACTCAGCTTTAAGCTTGGAAGTGTGAAATAAAGAAGCTTGGTAGGATGACGCGACCCCTCACGTCAAGCTGAAGCAAGCGTAAACAAGCAGAGGTAAGATATTCTGCAGATCTTTTAACGAAAATACATCTAAAGGGCGGGGGGGGGGGGGGCAACCGGGGCGCTTTTCCCAGGTGCCACTAGCAGAGGTGCATCAAATTGTAAAAATTGTGTGTCTTTGGATGCCGAGCGTGGGGAGGGGGGGGGGAGGCGCCGAAACATTGACAAAGATGTCCACAGTCATCTGAAGCACCAGCCGCCACTGGGCGAGGTTGAAATGAAAGCTTTGTTGGCTCCTAGAACACCATTTTATTGGTACAAGAATAGAGAAAAAGAATTTGTGCCTTTTTTTCTTTCTAGCGATTGACTTCGTATTTTGTTCTAATATTCCTGGGTTAATGGAGACGTGCATTATCAAATACGAATGCGATAAATATAGACTTTTCATTTATTTCTCCAAGGAAGCTTGAAAGCTGTTCTTCTGCAAAATGGCAACCAATAAGCATAGGTACCAGCTGATCATTCAGCTCAGTTGAGAGAATATTACGAGAAACTTGAATTCGTTCTCAACTAGCGTAAGTACTCGGTTGATAAATAAACAGTTTGTGGTGATCTGAAAGTGATATCTATACTGCTATGCCAATAGAGTGACAACACAAAGCATGGGATAGCAGTGGCTGCAAACAATATTACGCAAAAAGAAAATGACCAGATAGATAAATTTTTGTTCCTGATGAACACTGAAAAGCAGAGATAATGGATGATCGTCATTTCACATCAATTTGGTGCTGATAAAACAATTCTTTGAAGCATTGCCTACAAAAGTACAATGTTTCATATTTCTTCTGAACAATTCCCTTTTCTCTCTGTGGCAAAGATTAACGAAGCGATGTTTGTTGGGCCTGAGTTTGAAATGGTAAAACCAGGAAACCAAGGAATGGAAGACTTTCGAAAAAGTGGTAACACGCGTTCTAGGAAATAAAAAACTACCAAACTACAAGAATATTTTTAGCGGTCTGTCAAATAATTTAAAATAGTTCGGCTGCTACATGAGTAATGAATTTCATTTCCTTCATTCACAACCGGCGGCTTTTTTCCGGAAAATGGTGGAGTAGTAAGTGAACAATAAGAACGATGCCATCAAGACATAAAAGAAGTAGAACTAAGATGACATTGACACTGGGACATCAACATGATGGCTGGTAAAAAGAGAAAAATCATCAATTCGAAAGCATGAGGGAAAAAATAGGATGTTGGGAGGGGAAAAAAGGAAACGTTACTATAAAGACTTGTAGTAGTGTGGAAATAAGGTCTATCAACTTTCGTTACTCCATGTGTAACATTAACCTACGTATAATGTGGTTTAATAACGTTGTGCATCAATAATACTAATACGAAAAGGGCCTTTCAGGATTTTTCCTAAATGTTTTACATATTATTATTATTACTATTATTATTATTATTATTATTGAGGGAAACCTTACGTGAAAGTAAAAAAAAAATCAATATCATTTCTGATATCAGCGACAAAAATCACCTGTAAATCAACAACCAAAGCTAAAACAATGTTTAAAATATATTTTTGAAAATCTGTGAAAAGATGTTAAATATTTCAACTAAGACCAATCAGAAACGTGTATGATCAGGCAGGAAACTGGTTGAGCTCACGGGGTCTGAGGAAAACAAAATCCACGGAACGTTCGTAATTTCGCGTCAGTGGAACGTTCGAATGAAATTCGTTTGGCATTCCCGCAGATGCCTGTATATGTTAGTTATTGCTGAGTGCTTTATTGAGTAGATTGTTGTGTCACACATTTTGCCAATTTCGAAATAGCAAATTTAGAGGAGCAATAAGACTGAATTAAATTTTGCGTGAAACCCAACGAAACCTATAAAGAGACACACCAAATGATGCAGCAAGCCCGATGGGTTGTTAAACAGTACCCGGTGTTACGAATAATCCACTTGGTTTAAATGGGCGGACTGAAGATAACATTAGTTCAGGGCGCCTTCGAGGTATAACCGAATAGCTTATAAAGATAATAGCGGAAACTCAGCCGTGAAACGGGCTACAGCGCATCCGAACACCTCCTAGCGACTCGAGTTGTCAACTAATACAGGGCATGAACAGCCGCTTTACATTGTTACACACGGAAGATTTTCTTGATCGCCGTCTGAGTTGATAGGTTGATAGAACTAGGAAATGGTTGAAGAGAAAGTATGTGTCCTTTATACGGCTGTAATAACTATAAACAGCAAATACGCTCTGATTTACTTTTTTTTTTTTTTTTTTTTTTTTTTTTTTTTTTTTTTTTTTGCATCCAGTGCGATATTTTTTAGTCGAAGAGCTGACTTAGATGAAATTTTGAAAAAGAATGGTCCCGAGCATCTGAATAGAAGCTACGTAGAATGCTCAGGCCATTTTGTGGAAAAAGATTTTAGGAATAAGAAATTGTTAAGCCAAGGGTAAGAGTTGTAATTTGTTATTTGCATGTGTTTACAAACAGGTGTTAATTGTAATATAACAACAGAGTTTAATAGCAAGTTTTATTTTAATCGCTTTACTTATTTAAAGACAAGGATGTAAAACACCAGCCCGACATCTTCACTGATAGCAGTGGCCATTAGTTTACAGTCTCCCTCTCAAGACAATAACTGTGAAGTAGCTGCAGCAGCACTCCTAGGAAAATTAAATGAATTGGAAAAAAAATTCATTTCATCCTTGAGTGGAATGTCTGCTGTATGCTGATATCAGTATCAATGAAGGTAAACATATCGAAACAAATGCGAGGAATTATATTACCGGCTGGGCAAGTAGCGGATTGGAACACGAACATTGTAAAATGGCTCTGGCATCATTTAATTATAATGAAGTTGCCTACTTTCATATACAGATGAAGAGATATAACTCATACAAAAAGCTTTTTCTTAATGGCTGTGCTCAGAGTATATCCTATAAAAATGTCAGAAACTTTTAGACAAAATTTTGTAAGTGCGTTGTTAACAGCACCTATGGTATGAGAAGCAAGTTGGTTTCCTTTCTCATAAATGAATATGCCGAATTAGGAGGCGTATGTAACTTGTTGGCAAAAAAAAAAAAAAAAAAAAAAAAAAAAAAAAAAAAAAAAAAAAAAAAAAAAAAAAATCTGTTGTAATTGAAGCATTTTCCAATAAGAAAAATGATAAATGATTCGTCAGCATCACAAATTAGAAAGAGTAGCCTCATGTTACGGAAAGAAACTCACAAATAGGCCTAAATGCTCACGAAATGTGGGTAGATGTGAAGGAGTAAAACTTATGTATTGTATTATTTTTAGTTCGCATTCTACCCAAATAAACTTTACACAGTGACGGATACAGAATTTTTTTTCTTGGAGGGGGGGAGGGGGCGGGCGGATGCCTGAGGAGGGAGAACATATTCTTAAAGGATTTTAAAAACAGACACACACGCAAAACATAAAATATTTGGATCTGAGCTTGTTCTCGGCACTGGTGTGAAAAACAATATTAAATAAAAGGGGGAAAGAGCTCCAAACTACCATTTGAAGGCAAGTTAAAATTACACTGAACCTAACTTAAACAGACGATGCCCAGCACTGAATTTAATATAAGTTACACATAACTTAACGCTACTGGTGGACGATTAACAAACAACACTCACTCTCTCACACACGTGCAATCCAACAGCGAAACTCACCAAAATGAACCTGCGGAAACGAGGCAGAAGCAGGCGCCGCTATCGTAGGCGAAATTCAGCAAACCCGGAGGTACAACACAACACAACATACAATAAAACTGCGAAGATAGCTTTGGTCTGTCGTGCCTGATTTGAGATGGTGCGTGAGTATAGCAAAGTTAAGTTGCATTTAGATTAGACCGCGCGCAAACACGCTAACGGCTACACACGGCTACGGTACATGATCGCACTCCACTGAAGGTGAAGTGGTTAAAAATCGGATTCATTGCACAAAAGCACAGCGGACTCTTAAGTTGCAACCTGAGAGTAAACTATCGACGCACTGGTTTTATCAGAAGTGGCGTGAATTCAGGTGACTAGCTGCAAACCCCTGAAGTCGGAGTTGGGACCCACAGGGTTTCGAAAACCGATAAAAATTATAAATTAAATTTCCGAAAAATAAAGCAAATTAACTGTGGCATGCAGCCCCAAAAACTGCGTAGTATTTCATAAGGAAGCTACTGAAATGCAGCAACATGCGATTGGAAGCGATTACAGAGATGGAAGAAATCCAGTCTCAAAACCCTGAAAAGTGAAATAATTACAAAGACGGAAAAGTGATAATAAAAAATACGACATGCAACCCTTAGAAATACATAGAATTTCATAAGCAAGCCATTGGAGGAGGTTGTACAAGGCTCGGAGAGAATTACTGTAAAGACTTATTGCATATTACAAGTTCAGAGAAGAAATAGCAAAATTAAAATAGACGGGGAGAGAAGATCGCGAAATGTTTATAAAAATCAGAAAGATACATGCATAGTTACTTGCCTGATGGACATGGAACAAACAATAGTGGAAGCTGAAGGCTTTGTTCTAAGAACCAACCACATGGAACACATATCACTCATGGAAGAAAACGATAAGAAAATTTTTTTACATACACTGTACAAAAATGAACAAATCGTCTGTTGGAAATTGGGCTCTACAAAGCTAGAAAGAATTTACACAGAGTTCGTACACCACATAATCACAAAAAGTTTGAATATACCAAACTGCAACTAGTAACCAATGCATTGCGTTTATCTGTTGGAAATAAATGGATTGAAAAACTAGAACACATTTCCGTGCACGATCGGAAGGAATATTCCAAAAAATGATTCTAAGTTCAAGAGTATAAGTTAAACATGCTCCGCGGGCACAAGAGCAGAACCATCCTTACCTCACCACGATCCCAGCATTAAGAGACCACCAAGCGGCCAGGAGGCGCGGGAAAGCTCCCGGAAACTGGGAAATCCAAGTAAATGGCGGTGGTGGGGAGCGAAGATCTCGAGACTCGCCCTGAAGAAGGCTCGTCGACTGGCTTGTAACCAAAGAGTGTAGAAACATCTTTGGTCACATCAGCAGCAGAGAGCCAGAGAGTACCATGCAAAGCGAGCTATCACTATCCACATTCAGACAGCCATTAAATTATCGCACATTCACTTAAAAATAAAACAAGTACACATTCTCACTGGGACAGTAATAAATTATTAAAATAACTAAATCCCACCAATATTACCTAACATGAAATAAAAATGCTGTTCCTCGTGTCTTGAAAAGAGTGGGGTTCTAATTTAGCAAAATGCTAATCTAGTGACATCAAATAAATTACAATTTTATAAAAAATAAATGGAAGACGACAGACAGTCGTCTTTACATATATATAAATTTGGGAATGACGCCATAGTGCGACAAAACTAGTAGTGCTTTGGTAATTAGATGGAAGTATATTAATTTGACACGTGAAGACAGAGCACAAAACATCTTCACTTCTTGAAGGACATCTATTTATTTCGGATTGCTGTCAACGTTACGCTGCCCCGAGATGCAAAATACTACAGTACACATTGTCACGGGTAACGTTTCCAACATGCGATGCTGCCTTCCGCTCACTGCTCCTCACTTCCCGGCAGTCATGGTACACGCCTCCTGCCGCTGCCAGCAGACAGCGCACGAATCGTCAACTTACCGTGGTTGGACAGTACAGTAACTGGAGTAGTTGTGACACTACCAAACAACGCAGAAATTGGAAAAACAGCGTATACTAAAAAGTCTCCCAATTACAGGTCAGAAACAAACAACCAGTAAATACGAGTATGTCGCGCTGAGTTTGATATTCCCTCAAAACCTAAAATAAGATGTTCTGTGTTTGCGTTGTACTAAATCAATTTCTTATTCAATCTTTGTATATTTGCTATGCAAAACGGGATAAGTTTTCAAGAAAGCTTTCGCGATCAACAAAATTACACTTGAAATTGGCAATTAAAATTCTGGGACAGAAACGAGATTCGAACCTGCAACCTTTGCCTTTCGCTGGCAAGCGCTCTAACATCTGAGCTATATTAGCACGCCTCACGGTCCGTCCACAAAATTTACTTCTGCCTGTTCCTCACCTCCTATTTTCCATACTTCACAGAAGTTCTGCTGTGAACCTTTCAGGACTAGCATTCCTCATTCTGGAAACATCCCTTAGGCTGTGACTAAACCATGTCTCCACCACATTCTTTCTTCCAGGAGTGCTAGACCTGCAATCACATTTCAAACAGGTACCCGAAGCATACTGTAATAATCGGTGGCGACTGTAATTTACCCTCGATATGTTGACATAATTACATATTCAAAACAGGCGGCAAATATAAAACATCGTTCAAATTAGTTCTAAAAGCTTTTTCTGAAAGCTACTTCGAACAGTTAGTTCATGAACCCACTAGAAAAGTAAATGGTTGCGAAAATACCCTTGATCTCCTAGCAACAAATAATCCTGAGCTAGTAAAGAGCATCAAAACAGACACAGGGATCAGTGGACATAGAGCTGTAGTAGCGAGACTGAATAACGAAATTCCGAAATCATCAAAAATAATACAAAAATACATATATTATAAAGAGCAGATAAAAATTCGCTTCATGCTTTCCTGAGTGAAAGTCTCCAGTCTTTCAAAACTAAAACTGCGAGTGTAGATCAGTTGTGACTTACTTTTAAAGACAGTCGAGAGATTTATACCAAATAAATTAATTCTCCCATTCCCGTGATACACAAAACAGGTCAGATCACTGTTGCAGAAGCAAAGAAAAACACATGCAAAATTAAAAAGACACAGAATTCCCAAGATTGGCAACCTTTTACAGAAACTGGCAACCTAGCGCGGACTTCAATGCAAGAAGCTTATAAGAGTTTCCACAACGAAATCCTGTCTCGGCACAAATATCCATGCTCGAGGGGGGATTCGAACCCCCGACCGTAGTGGACGTGCAGACCGTGACTGGAGCGCCTCCCCTCGGCCACCGCGGCCGGCAATTCGAACCAAGAACAGCTGCCAGCATGCGAATTTTAGAAGTAGATGTTGCTGGTGAAATAAAACAACTTAAGTTACTAAACAAAAAGAAATCTTCCCGACCATATTGTATACCAACTAGATTCCTCTCAGAATATGCTGATGGAATAGCTCCATACTTCGCTACCATATACAACCGATCACTCAGCGAAAGATGCGTACCCAACGACTGGAAAGTTGCCCAAGTCACTCCAAAATTCAATAAAGGCAATAGGAATGGTCCTCAAAATTATAGGCCCATCTTATTGACGTCAATTTGCTGTAGGATTTTGGAACATGAACTTTGTTTGACCATTATGAACTACCTCGAAGATAACGACCTATTAACCATTAGTCAACACGGATTCAGAAAGTACCTCTCTTGCGAAACAGAGCTTTCCCTTTATTCACATGAAGTGATAAGTGCCATCGACAAGGGATATCAAATCGATTCCATATTTGTGGATTTCCGGAAGGCTTTTGACACTCTACCTCACAAGCGGCTTGTAATGAAATTGCATGTTTAAGGAATATCGCCCCAATTGTGCGATTGGATTCATGATTTCCTATCAGAAAGGACACAGTACGTAGTAACTGACGGTAAGTCATCGAGTAAAACAGAAGTGATATCGGGCGTTCCCCAGGGAAGCATTATATCTCACCTACTCTTCCTTGTGTTTTTATAAACGATTTAGGAGACAACCTGAATAGCTGCCTTAGACCGCGGATGATGCTGTCGTTTATCGGTTAGTGAAGTCAAGAGAGGATCAAAAGCAACGGCAAAGCGATTTAGACAAAACTTCTACACGGTAAAAAAATTGGCAATTAACACGAAATAATTAAAGTGTGAAGTAATACACATGACCACTAAAAGAAATGCTCTGAACTTCAATTACACGATAAATCAGTCAAACCTTAAGGTCGTAAATTCTACCAAATACCTAGGAGTTACAGTTACGAGGAACTGGAGAAAACACACAGAAAAATATTGTGAGGAAGCTGAACCAAACGTTATTTTTCATTGAAAACGCTTCGAAGATGCAACAGTTCCACCAAAGAGACTGCCTACATCACACTTGTGCGTCCTCTCTTGAAGTACTGTTGTCCAGTGTGGGACACTCATCAGGTGAGACTGACGAGAGAGATTGAGAAGGTTTAGAGAAGGGCAGCTCGTTTTGTTTTATCACGTTACGGGGAGGGGGGGCAAGCGTCACGGAAATGTTGCATGATTTGTGGTGGAAATCATTGAAAGAAAGATGTTATTCGTTGCGGCGAGTTCTGTTTGCGAAATTTCAATCACCGTCTTTTACTTCTGAATGTGAAAATATTTTTCTAGCACCAACCTACATAGGGAGATATGACCATCTGAATGAAATAAGAGAAATCAGATGTAGCGCAGCTGTTTGGACTTTACCGTGCTGCCGCCAAGTTCATCCCACGGCCCATGAGTGGAGATTGCCTGCTGATGCGTGGCTCTTGCATAAAAGCGGATTAAATGTGCCGCCGCATTCATCGTAACTCTACACCTCGCCTGTGCGGCCGTGTAGTCTTTTTTTTTCTAAAACTGAAAACCACATTGAAATGACAGGATTTGCAACCAAAGGTGATATAAAAGAAAAGTCACTGACGGCGGTTCGTTCATTTCAGCTGTTCCCGGAAGAGAAAACGGCGCTGGGAGCGATGTATCTTATTGCGAAAGGAAATGTTTCGAGGGAGACCATCCACAATCAGAAAAGACAAGTGAAGAGAGATTTATGTGGACAAAGTTATGGCATTTTCTGAACAGACCTCATAGAGCTGCGATCGGAAACTGAAAGTGTAAATAAGTGTACTGTGAAACTTCCTGGTAGATTAAAATTGTGGGCCGGAAGCGGGACTCAAAACTGGGACTTTGCTTTTCGCGGACAAGCGCTCGACCACTGAGCTATCCCGCCACGACTCACGGCCCGTCCTCACAACTTCAGTTCTGCCAGTAGGTCGCCTCCTACGTTCCAAACTTCACAGAAGCACTACTGCGAACCTTGCAGGACTAGCTAAAATCAAATGTTCAAATGTTTGTAGAGCTTATGGGACTTAACTACGGGGTCATCAGTCCCTAAACTTACAAACTACTTATGAACTACCTAACACTAAGGACGGCACAAATGTCCATGCCCGAGGGGGGATTCGAACCCCTGACCGTCGTGGCCCTGCAGACCTTGACTGACACGCCGCAGTCCCCTCGGGCAGGACTAGCACTTCTGGAAGAAAGGATATGGTGGAGACATGGCTTAGTCACGGCCTAATGGATGTTTCCAGAATGAGATTTAAAGAAACTTTCACTCTTCAGCGGAGTGTGCGCCGATATGAAAATTCCTGGAAAATTAAAATTGTGTACCGTGTTCTATGATAGGACACAACGTGCAGATTAACGGAATAATGTCAGTATTGTTGCTATATATGGACGTTACAGATAAAACATTACTTATCAAATGTCTACATGGCCGTACACAAAATCTTAATAAGAGTTTCAACAGCTGCGTGTTTGTTGGATGGACAGTATTCAAAATAGGTGTGATGGATTCTGTTACCTGTTTCAATAATGGTGTAATTAGGAGGACTAAAGTCATGGACAAATTATACATCCAGCCAGTAAATAAAATGATAGCTGGTCTGTCTGCCATAGAATGACTGGGACTAGTTGAAGCTGAAAGGGCTGCGGAAGCCACCAGTGAAGAGTTCAGAGTAAGGAAAAGACCCCTGAAAAAGTCTCCAGAGGATGAAGAAGCATCTGACCAGCAAGATAATGCCACTGGAATATTCTAAAAGAGGCAAACGGCGAGAAAAACTCTGAGAACATTCTTTTCTCATTTTCTCGGAACTGCATTTTCAGAACATTAGGTGCATATATCTTCATAATGGTTTTAGCTATGTTCACCAAATTTCTCCCAGTTTACATTATGCCAAATACGTTGAATAAATCATCTATGTTTGTCATTCCGTATAAAATTTTAACAGTAATTTTTCGACAAAATAATAATGAAGTGTAATAACGGATTTTCTATTTCCTCATTATATACTGCAAACTACAAAATAAGAGGTATAATGTGTTCCTTCCAATGTTGACAACGGCCTGCCTCAACCTAAAAGCTATTATACTGACAATGCACCAGAAAATGGTTCCAGAATGCGCACATGTATTATAAAAATATATTAGGCAAAACATTGTAATTCTTAAACAATAGCCGGCCGCGGTGGCCGAGGGGACTGAGGCGCTTCAGTCACGGTCTGCACAGCCACTACGGTCGGTGGTTCAAATCCCCCTTCGGCCATGGATATTTTTGCCGTCCTTAGTCTTAGTTAGTTCATAAGTAGTTTGTAAATTTTGGGACTGTTGACACCGTAGTTAAGTCCCATAGACTATACAAACATTTAAACATCTTAAACAACAACAGATATTTCAATAAATTACCTATTACAGCTTGATTTAATGTCATTCTGTGTTGATACAAAATCCCAACATCCACCGAAAGCAAGTTATGATAATGCAGCCCGTTTATGTTCAAAGTTCAAATGTTTGTATAGCTTATGGGACTGAACTACGGGGTCATCAGTCCCTAAACTTACAAACTATTTATGAACTAACTACTACAAAGGACGGTACAAATATCCATGCCCGAGGGGGATTCGAACCCCCGACCGTAGTGGCCGTGCAGACCGTGACTGGAGCGCCTCAGTCCCCTCAGCCACGGCGGCCGGCGCCGTTTATGTCCAGGTACCCTTAAATCAATCTGGTAGGGATCCCAAACACTTGTGCAATACTCATGACGAGGTCGTACAAGCGTTTTATATGCGGTCTACTTTACACCTTTTCAAAATTCTCCGAATTAACCGAAGTCCACCATTCGTCTTCCCCACGACTGTCTTTATATGCTCGTTCAATTTCATCATGCTGTGCAACTTCACACCTACATATTTAATTGACGCAACTCTGCCAAGCACCATGCTACTAATGCCGGTTTCGAACATTACTGGATTGTTTCTCCTACTAATCTGCTTCACCTTACATTTTTCTACATTTAGCCTAGAAATTTGGTCCAAGTCATCCTACATCGTACTACAGTCATTCAATGACACCTTCATGCACACCACCGAATCATCATCAAACAGCTTCAGGTTGCAATCACTCTGTCCGTCAGATCATTTATACATTAGAAACTAATAGCCAACCTATCACATTTCTCTGGGGCACTCTTGACGATACCCTAATCTCTAATGAATACTTACCATCGAGGAAAACGTACTGGATTCGATTAGTTGTCTTCGAGCCACTCACATATTTGGGTACCTATGAAGGGTGTTCAGGGATACTGGAACTGAAATTTTTATTAACTCCACGGTCCTACAGAATGTTTGCGATAATATTTAAATATATCAGGACAAATATTTTGGCTTGATAAAGAGTCACTATTCATTTATGTCTAGTTACGATTTGAAAATTTCTACCACTATAAGCCCTTGCATAATTCAATACTTAAGGCTACGAACTCACTACCGGCGGAGTAGTCCAAAGGCGACATCAATAGCTAAAACCCGCTTTCACGAGACACCTAAAAAGCCGACAGATGAGCTAAAACACCTCCAGACAATCTATGAAAACACACAGTGGAAATGCAAGAACTGAGAATTTTCAAGTTTATTTTAAATTGCTGTTGTGTCTTCCTATCACAGTAGCAGCGACTGTGTGTATTTTTTTTATGTTTTCAGTTCCCTCACGGTGCATTCACTTGATGAGCTATCTGTCGGTACTCAAGAATATTACGTATATTTCTGTTGACTTTCCAGCACTGTTTATTGCTGTATAAATAACAATTACTTGGAAACAAAATTCTCCACCCTTTCGCTATTGAAAGCTCAGAGCCTAGCCAATCACATGAGTTGTTGACGTTCTCTTATTGACTGTCAGCTGCAGTAACAGGCGATACTTTTAACTCCGACAGGTTTGTCGGGCGTGTCCCTCTTTGGCCCGTTTACTTTCTTTTGTTTCCGCACACGTCACAGCAGCGACATTTTGTTTGCGATCTCCTTTCGAGTGTACGGTAGTTCCTGGAATGATCGTTACTGTTAACAGCACTGCTTTAGATGAGAGTTACTTGCTCATGTTTTGTGACGGTGACTTAGCTGTATCGCGTATTGTACCAGAGTAGGGAAGATTGTTCAGGAGCACAATACAGGTATTATCGTTTACAACAAGATGTTTCACCATCGTGTTTCACCGAGTGTAGAAATTATGAGAGCCGTGATTGTAGTACACAGTAGCAGCGACTGTGTGTACTTCTTCATGTACCTCAAACAGAAAGGAGCTTACGGATACAAAAAAATATCCAGGAGAGAATACAAGAAAATCTGTAAGAGCCAACTGAAGGTCTTCTTTTAATAAATTCGAATAGTTTTTGTCAATATTTTTAAACTGTATTTTGCGTGGTTTCCATTTTGTACTATAAAAAACAACACTAAAGTCTTTGTTCTGCGCTGTTCATAAATCGAAATAACACTCAGAACGCAAAACCAAAGTCAAAGTGTTATTTATTTATTTATTTGTTTTTATTTCTGTATTTACATTTATTTTTATACGTCGCAGGTCATCTTACGGTGTGTGTGGTGTCGTCTTCTATATCTGTTCCATCTGTTGTGTATCGGAATGCAGCGGGTTCTGGAGGTAGGTCATGACTAGTAAGGATATGGACACGGTCTAAAACTAAAGGAATTGATTAATCCACATACAATTGATTTACAATATGAAATGAATTCTTTAGTTTGTTGTGCTTGTGTTGGTACAAAATCCTTCCTAACTATTGCTCATTTCTGCAATGTATCACTAACATACCTAGCAATTATGTACTGTTCCGGCTTGTGCTAAAGGTAGACTGCTGGTTTTCGGCACGGTGTTTCTACCTGACGACAATAGGGCCGGACTAGACGCTGTTGCCAAGTATCCCAGAACACGCATATCGGCGACCGGCAGGTGGAGCTGCAGCAGCCGGCAACCGCGCCGCGCAACTCGCGGACCTCTCCCAGGCGTGTTTCTTGAGACACCCGTTACTATGGAGCGGTGACTTGCCTGGACCGCCGTCATTGTGGCGAATAGCGACGCCACAACATTACTCGTGTATGGTTCACAGAAAGAGCTATTACTGTTAATTCTGCATTTGGATCAAAATCTGTGGAATTTTGTGATCATGATCTATTCACTAGATATACGTAAAACAATATACTGGGTCTTCTATAAATGCGCGCTAGAGGTAATTCGACAGATCTGACGCTTGAGAAGGGCTTTATTTTAGCGCTTCTCACTGATGACAGCTGATCATCTACATGATGCTTTGGCGCACAGTAAATGACCCTGCTGCACTTTAATGGATCTTCTCTATCAAGTGTACCTGATATGTATTCCGGAAATAAAGTAATGATCGACTGTCTCTTTTGTTAACTACTTTCTTTTACAATTTTAAACATGAACTTTGGAGTCGGCCGCGGTGGCCGAGGGGACTGAGGCGCTCCAGTCACGGTCTGCACGGCCACTACGGTCGGGGGTTCGAATCCCCCCTCGTGCATGGATATTTGTGTCATCTTTAGTATAAGCTAGTTCATAAGTAGTTTGTAAGTTTAGGGACTGATGACCCCGTAGTTAAGTCCCATAGACTATACAAACATTTGAACATTTTGAACTTTGGATCTGATGCTGCCTTGATCTGTTGGCACATCGAGAGCCCATTAGCGGCTGTTCACAACTAAAATAACTAAATAAATACATAATGTTCAGACTGCTAGCCAGTAACTAGCATATTCCTTTTAATCTTTTATACAAGGTAAGCATACCTTTACTTCTGTAACAGTCGCATGTCGTAATTTTACATTCTGATAATGACTTCAATAGTATTGTGGAAATCTAGATAGATTTTGTAATTATTTTAAAGCAACTTGTGAGGCCGCATTTGTCAACATTGCTATTTTGTTTGTTGATAGACTACATTTTCTGAGAATTTTCCTGGTGAATATTGGTCTGACATCAGTTTTAACCACGATCACTTTTATGTGAAGAGAAATATCTTTCATACTCTCACACTCGACTGAAAATTATTTATTTGTTAGCGCCCGGTTACGACCTATATACTGATCATCTTCAGGCTTTCTATTAGGCCTTGTTGGTGGAACAGAGAACATAGCTGGCGAAAGACATGAAGATGATCTGAATCAAAACAGCCAATAAATAATAAATTTGCGTTCAGGACTGAGTTAATTAAACCTTTCAATCCCCATTTATTTATTTATCGTATGGCATACATATCCTGTATTCAAATATTTTGAATTATCTAGAACAAAATGATCTATTGACCCAAGGAAAAGACGTATTTAGAAAATATCGTTCATGCAAAACACAACTAGCTCTTTACCCACACTAAGTGATGAGTGCTACCGACAAGGGTTCGCAAATCGATTCCGTATTTCTTGATTTCCAGAAGGCTTATGACCCCGTACCTCACAAACGGCTTTTAATCAAATTGCTTGATTATGGTATATCGCTCCAAATTTGCGACTGGATACGTTGTTTCCTGTCAGAGAGGACATAGTTTGTAGTAAATCATCGACTAAAAGAGAGGTAATATCGGGCGTTCCACAGGATAGTGTTATTGGTCCTCTGCTGTTCCTTATTTACATAAAATATTTGGGAGAAAATCTAAGTAACACTCTTGGTTATTTGCAGAAGACGCCGTCATTTACCGTCTAGTAAAATCATCTGAAGATCGAAACCAACTGGATAACTATTTGAATAAGATATCAGTATGCTGTCAAAATTGGCAATTGACTCTAAATAATTAGAAGCGTGACGTCGTCCACATGAGTACGAAAAGAAATCCGTCAAACTTCACAAAATACCTAGGAATTACTATTACTTGAGACTTAAATTAGAAAGAACACCTGGATAATGTCGGGGGAAAGGTGAAATAGAGATTGCGCTTTATTGGCACAACCCTTAAAAGAGGCAACAGAACTGCTAAAGAAACTGCATACATTACGCTTGTCCGTCCATTTTTGGAGTATTGCTGCCCAGTGTGGGATCCGTATCAGGTGGGCTTGACGGAGGACATCGAAACAGTCCAAAGAAGCTCGTTTTGTATTGTCAAGATACAGGGGAGACAGCGTTACGGAAATCATACAGGATCTTGGAATGAAATCATTACAACAACGGCGCTTATCGCTGCGGCATGGGCTACATACGAAACTCCAATCGCCAACATTCTCCTCCGAATACGAATATATATTGTTGACTTCCACTTACATAGGTAGAAATGATCATAAGAATAAAATACGACAAATCAGAGCTTGAACGGAGAGATTCAGGAGTTCTTTCTTCCCGCGCGCTATTCGAGAATGGAATGGGAGATAAGTAGTAAAAAGGTTGTCCGATGAACCCTCTGCCAGGCACTTAAATGTGGTTTGCTGAGTATCCCATGTAGATGTAGAATAGCAGCAGAAGATACGCAGGAAAGGCGACCTCTCAATTGGAGAGCAGAAGTGGGGCAGGCTTATTAATTCTAACAAATTCGTAATTTGTCGTGTAAGAAAAGTCGCAA
The DNA here is from genome assembly GCA_026315105.1 of Locusta migratoria. Lineage (NCBI taxonomy): Eukaryota > Metazoa > Arthropoda > Insecta > Orthoptera > Acrididae > Locusta > Locusta migratoria. Next base: position 808,673,240 of record CM048744.1, on the reverse strand, counting down.
CAGCTGCAATAGGCATGATGCCATACCGTCCGCGAGTAAGACGTAAGTTTGGACGGGAAACATATGTGTTAGTGAAACTGCTCGTTCATCTATGTTTTCATCATTTCTATGGAAGTGATTACATTCACATTCATACGAAGACATAAAGCGGGGCAGCGCGGCAGTAGCCGAGCGGTCTGGAGCGCCACGTTACCGATCGTGCGTCCTCCCGCGTTGGAGGTTCGTATTCTCCCTCGGGCATGGATGTGTGTCTTGTCCTTAGGTTAGTTTAACTTACTTTAAGTAATTTGTAAGTCTAAGGACTGATGAGCATCGTTAAAAACATTAACGTAAATCGGGCAAAAAGGCTTATTCTCCTCACTCGCTAGACGTATAGGTTAAGTGCGCCGATAAGCGATTCCTATTATGTGTCTCATACTCTGTCATGAATTTACTTCACGATGAAACGTGTTTTTACCGGTGGAGACTTGATTTGAGTTGTCGTCAAATGTTTGCGGCTTCCTAATCAAATGTTCAAATGTTTGTAGAATTTATGGGACTTAACTACGGGGTCATCAGTCCCTAAACACAAACTACTTATGAACTAACGATTACTAAGGACGGCACAAATATCCATGCCCGAGGGGGGATTCAAAACCCTGACCGTAGTGGCCGTGCAGATTGGCGCGTTTCGGCTTCCATTAAAGAGTCCGTTTCGACTGTTAATGCCAAGGAGGTTAGAGTAAAGAGAGATGACATCATCTATGCCGAGCATCATGGTTAGTTTTGGAATTTTATTTCTCCGTTAAAAGTATGTCCTAAGTCGACCCCTCTTACTGCTTATGCACTGAACTGACAGTCAGTGTAGAGTATGTATATTAAAATAATACTTTCTTGAATAAATAGTAATAAATACTCATTATAATATATTTGAAAACTTAATTTTAATGGATAATTTGCATTCTTCTAACACATCATACATCTCGACAAAACCGTCGGACGTTTTATTTCTGTTTTAAGTGACATAAAACATTAGCTCTACTATACGAACACTTTTCCAAAACTTAGCAATTTGGCGGAAGCAGGCTTCATTTTTTCAGCGTAAGTGCGTCTCCCTGTAATTTAACGTTCTGGCTAATACAGCAATTGCGCGGCACGAATGTTAACACCACAACACTCATACAAAATTTGAATACAATAAACAAAGGTTTGAATGGGGTGGAGAGTTGATAATTTGTGATAAAAAATGTAAATGTAGGACACGACGAAGTGTTAAACATCGGTCTTCCGCCTTACAGTTCAATACCATGACCATACAGCAACGGCAACACGTTTGTTATTGCTTCCTGTATCGTGAATATTTTGCGTTTTAAGAGTTCACAGTTTCTATTTTGGTTCTTTTTTTCACAGTTTCGTATAGCTTCTTCCTGTTTTCATGCTCGATTTACGTTTTTTTGGCGGGCTTCGCACTGCGCCATTTTTCCAGTAAATCTGAGGGGGGTGCCATGGAGACTTTTTCTTCTTAGTACTGCGAAACATAGAACTTGAAGTGAACTTTAAAATTCTCCCGGCGGATAGAATATTCATAGAAGTTTCGGGTGTTCAGCCGGTCGTCGTCTAAAACATCACACGATATTTCGGACAGACACCTGCTAGCCATCTGCAGGTGAGTCGAAGACTGTAGAGTGCGTCCAGCGTTCCACTATATATAGAAAACTTGGCGGTTACAGCGCATGCGTCAAAACATAAATAGACAGGCCACACTGCCACACTGCCGTCCGACAGTGTGGCCTGTCTGTTTATGTTTTGACGCATGCGCTGTAACCGCCAAGTTTTCTATATATAGTGGAACGCTGGACGCACTCTTCCTTCACCTACATACGCTCCGTATCCTCTCCCAGGGCAATTTCCGCACCCTTCCTCTGCCGGATACCGAACTTCATCCCGATATCTACCCCTCCTACCAACTCTGATCCCTTCCCCTTAGCATCAGCACCCCTCCCCTCTCTCCCGTTCCTTTTCCTTCCCACCCGCTTGGCTACCCCTCTCCCATGCCCAGAGTCTCGTCAATCCTTCACTCTCCTCCTTTCTCTCTCTTCCCTCCCCTTTCCCCCCTCCCCCGCGCTTCCCCCATCCCTGTCCCACCTCCTCTCCATCCCCCTCCCCAACCCCCGCGGGGGCGTCTCGACTTATTACCAACGTGTACAGTGCCAGTGTATCCAGTGTCGCGTGTTTTCAATCAGTGCCTCCGTGATCGCCGTCCCCAAGTTTTATTCTGTGCTCCGTCCACAGTCTTCGTGTTTGTCCTTAGTGTTTCTGCGATGTACTTTTAAATCGTCGCCGTGGCCAACTGGTTTTACTGACTGTGTGTGTTTTATTACTACTCATCTGTTCTCGTTCTCTGATATGTGTTTGTCCCGTTTGTCCATGTACGTTTTAGTCCATCAAAAACTCAGTGTGTCGATTGTTTTTAAATTCCGCAATTTTATTCCTCTATTTTATATATTGTTTTCACCATTCTGTCATGACATGTATGTCACATGGCTGAAGAGCAGCCACCGCAGCTGCTGCCAGCCTGCCAACTGTTTCGCGCAGTTGGCTTAAAAATACAATAAAGGAAAAAAACCGCACTCTTCAGTCTTCATCGACTCAGCTGCACATGGCTAGCAGGTGTCTGGCCGAAATATCGTGTGACGTTTTAGACGACGACCGGCTGAGCACCCGAAACTTTTATGAATATAGAACGTGAAATTTGGCTAACAAAATATTGGCACATGGAAAATAATACTTGAAATAATAATGTATAGAGCTTAGAATTTTAGCGTTTGTCTATCAAGGGTTAATCTTCACTTTTAGCAATTCCTAGATACGCCCTGAGGAGCATTAAAATTCGTGCACTGATGTAATATTTCATTTGTGAAAGTAGATACTGTAACTTCCGCACAATTAAATTAACGGGAGTGTGTTGCGCGTAGCGCCTAGAAACGCGTTCTCCTCACTTGTTGTTTTATGAGCTTTTGATTATACAGTGCCAGAGCTGAGAGCGGCTAACAAGATGAACCTGTAGGAGAGTGACCGCAGTAGGCCGCTGGAGGGGTGGGTTGAAGGGGGAGGGGGAGGGTACGGCAGGCCGGGTGATGAATGGCCACATTTAACTAGGGAATCGCATTACTGCCGGCTGATATACAGCGCAGAGGAAGTGCAATATGATGAAACGGCCAGCGGCAAGTCGCCATCAATCAAGCCGCGGAGACCGCTCGTATTTCAAGATACATTCTCAAAGTTATTCATTAGCGCCCGCATCGCACCTGCCGAGTGCGTGACCCGAGACGGCTTCCCGCAGTAGCGCCTCCTTTTGTTGCAGCCAGATTCATGCTAACAAGGGGAGCCGTCCAGAGGTAGGGTTAAGTATAGTCTGTTCAAAATTACCTCAGGATCGACATTTGCATTGGAGCACGTGGAGGAACGGTGCACGGTGTAGTGGGACAAACATTGATGAGCCCCACTTTCCTACATCAGCCCTGTTCTGCAGGATACGATAATACAGTTTAATTGTTGTATGTAAATACAAAAATTGTATATACGAGGCGCGTCCAGAAAGTAAGTTCCATTTCAATTTATCTCCGCTGCAGCGCTGCGATTGCAGTTCCGCACATGCGCTGTAGACGATGTGCATCAAGCAGAACAACTTGCGCCATTTGGAGACCGCTGTCAGTTACGTACGCTTTGTTGTGCTTGTTTGAAATGTCGGCGTCGATTGAAAATCCCGCCGCCTGTGAAATCAGGTCGGTGATTCGGTTTCTGAATGCCAGGAAAGTGAAACAAAGTGAAATTTATCGGAAAATATGCGATGTTTACGCACCAAATGCGATGAGTGATTCGATGGTGAGAAGTTGGGTCCGACAGTTCAATGGCGGGCGTAGGGATGTGCACGATGAAGAACGAAGTGGACGTCCGCCTTTGGTTACAGAAGAACTGGTTCACGTGATTGATGACAAGATCCAGGAAAACCGTAGGTATACAATTAGTGCTCTCGCTGTCGATTTCTCCCAAATTTCACGATCACTGATGCATGAAATTGTTACCAAACAACTAAAATTCCGTAAACCTTGAACACATTGGGTACCAAAGATTCTCACTGAGCAACACAAAACACAACGGATAGGCAGTGCACTTATGTTTTTGACCCGTTATGCTGAAAGCGGCGAAGAATTTTTGACGACGAGTTGAAAGAAACTGTTTCCAACTGGTTGAAGACACAGGCGGCAGATTTCTATGAAGAAGGTATACGAAACCTGGTGCCACGCTATGACAAATGACTGAAAAATTTCGGCAGTTATGTGGAAAAGTAGTTTAAGAGAAGTAGAATTTTGTGCAATACAAATTTCTTCTCCATCTGTCTACAATTTCATTTTATTACCAAACGGAACTTATTTTCTGGACGCGCCACGTATTTATTTGTGTATAAATGTTGTAATGTCATGATGTGATACTTAAAATGTTTTTTGTTTGTTTTGCCGGCCGCGGTGGCCGAGGAGACGCGGTTCAGTCACGGTCTGCACGGCCACTACGGTCGGGGATTCGAATCCACCCTCGGGCATGGATATTTGTGCCGTCCTAGTTGTAAGTAGTTCATAAGTAGTTTGTAAGTTTAGGGACTGATGACCCCGTAGTTAAGTCCCATGGACTATACAATCATTTGAACATTTTTGTTTGTTTTCTTTCTGTTTCATGGACGATTGAGGTGTCGCAATGAACATGGGCAGTGTCGTCGCCGCAGAACAACCTAACATACACAGTCGCGACACTCACTGCAGTTGCACGTACAGTTGCAACGACACTAGAGCTCCTAGAGGTGGGCGAGGTGCCCTAAGAGAAATATTCGTTTATAATTACTTTTCCACGTAATTAACCAAATAGTTACCGTAATTTTAGTGTTCCAAACTGTAATAAAATATGGAGAGACATAAATAATCGTGAAATAAATGTAAAAACTGCCCAATCAGTGATATAAACAACAACTTATTTATGAGAAAATACTTAAAATATGTGTGTATTTTGTAGCCTACTCCGCTGAAAGTGAGAGAATATAACAGATGAGATACATTAATTCCTGTTGTGGTCTGTTCCAATACGAATTATTTTTCTTTGACGTCTAAAAATTCGATATAGAGTTCAATGATTCCAACATTTTTATACTTCACTCGTCTTTGTTATAAACCCATATACTTTTGAGTATAATTACATCTGATTATGGAACGAATGTCTTGAAGATTCTTAGTGTTTGTGGTTCAGATGTAGTAACATTTGTGGAATTGGTTTCTGCTTTGTTGGAAAACTGTATTTTTGCTTTCGATGTTTTATTGTCACGTTTATGAGGATTTCCCTTCGGCTACAGATAGGGCTGCTGATCTGGCACATTAAGTAATACAGGTATTGCATTCATAAGTTTCTTACGTTCAATACATGCTGATTTGACTGGAATTTTAGTGAAGAAATCCTGACGTTTCTTAATAGAAAACCGACGTAGATATCTGCCTCTTCTGTTGTTTATTAGCAATTTTTGCCCTTAATAGAAACTGAAATTAATGATGGAAAAGTCGTAATTTCAATATAATCTTAAATAAACCATCCTGCAAAGTACGGTTTTATACCTTCCAATTGTTCTTAGGAAAAATCATAAAGACAAATGTGGAGTTATTTTCTGTTTATTGCCTATTTTTATGGCACTACATACCTTCCCCGTTGTAAGATGCACGTTACAATAGATTTAAACACTACTACGGTATAGTATTCAGAAATGTAACTCGCTAGCCGCTTGGAGCGCTGTTATGGCGTATAACAAAAATCAGTGGAAGTGTCGTGACTGTATATGTTAGACTGTGGCCACAGCCAATATTGCTGTATCTGGTTAATATCATATTTAACCGAAGGCTACGCTGCTAAGAATCCCGCAGCGCCTTCACTATTGCCGCGCGTAGTTCGTTTGCAAAGAAAAAATTTGTTACTTCATAATTGTCTGTCGTTCTGAGTTGACGTTTCATGTGAGCATTGCCTTTACCTGACATGTATTATATCAGACGAGAATAAACGTGGATATATTATACTGCAAGTCATTTTGAACTTTTTATGAAGTTCTGTTTGGTGTGCGTACTATTATTGTAAGAAGATGAATCTGATTTATTGAAAGCTTTTAATTCAGTCAAGAAGACAATTGAATGGATCTTCCAATTTAATATTGACTCATCTTCACTTGTGGCAAGACAAAGTACGTGAACTATTAATACGAAACTTCAGTTTTAGTAGGCAGTGAACATAAATGTGAGAGTTTAAAAAGATCGATAGCAATTTACGGTGCTTGTGCCGGTGCGTTCTCGCTTGGCACATGGACAATTCATTTTAGGCCGTAAATTACAGTAGCGTTACAGTAAGACATTTTGAATGTTTCCGAAATTTACAATTTTAAACGTGGCTAATAACAGCAACCGTAACCCAATTTAAAGAAAAAATGCAGTACAGATAACTGGTTGCGTTAAATGTATGGTACGTGAACTGGTTTCCTCACCACTAGGGATAATTTTACCAGAAGAAATGTTTACATGAGAAACATGACGTATGATTTAATTCTACCATGTTTGTCATAGAAAAAGGTTATTCTTGAGAAACAGCTCTTCATAATTTGTACAAGACATCAAAATGCACTCATATACAGACTACCCGAGCACCTTAAAATCTAGAGAAATCAGCTCATACTCTCAGAACACGTTTATTAGTATATTCTGAAGAAATTCTTTGCAAGTAAGTCACCTTGGCTCGGTAGGTATTCTGTTAGCACGGGGTCCGCCATGGGCCATGTAAACAGTTCTCTGTCCTTTGACACAGCCGCGTATAGGGCGCGAAAGGCGTCCTGTGGAGTAGCCATCCACTCTGTATTGACCTGGTTTCAAAGTCCATCTCCTCCACAGCGGAGGGGTATCTGTGGAGAGGCCAGACAAACGTGTGGTTCCTGAAGAGGGGCAGCAGCCTTTTCAGTAGTTACAGGGGCAACAGTCTGGATGATTGACTGAGCTGGCCTTGTAACATTAGCTCATGTGGCTTTGCCACACAGCTACTGCGAACGGCTGAAAGCAAGGGGAAACTACAGCCGTTACTTTTCCCGAGGACATGCAGCTCTACTGTATGAACATATGATGATGGCATCCTCTCGGGTAAAATATTCCGGAGGTAAAATAGTCCCCCATTCGGATCTCCGGGCGGGGACTACTCAGGAGGATGTTGTCATCAGGAAAGACAATACTGGCATTCTACGGATCGGAGCATGGAATGTTAGATCCCTTAATCGGGTAGGAAAATTAGAAAATTTAAAAAGGGAAATGGATAGGTTGAGGTTAGATATAGTGGGTATTAGTGAAGTTCGGTGGCAGGATGAACAGGATTTCTGGTCAGGTGAGTACAGGATTATAAATACAAAATCAGTTGGGGGTATCACAGGAGTAGGACTGATAATGAATAAAAAAATAGGAATGCGGGTAAACTACTATGAGCAGCACAGTGATCGCATTATCATTGTCAAGATAGGTACGAAGCCAACACCGACAACAGTAGTACAGGTTTATATGCCAACTAGCTCTGCCGATGATGAGGAGATCGAAGAAATATATGAGGAGCTAAAGGAAATTATTCAGACAGTTAAGGGAGAGGAAAACTTAATTGTGATGGGAGACTGGAATTCGGTTGTAGGAAAAGGAAGAGAAGGAAAAATAGTAGGTGAATATGGACTGGGCAGGAGGAATGAAAGAGGAAGTCGCCTGGTAGAATTTTGCACGGAACATGATTTAATCGTAACAAACACCTGGTTTAAGAATCACAAAAGAAGGTTGTATACATGGAAGAGACCAGGAGACACCGGAAGGTATCAGATAGATTTTATAATGGTAAGACATAGATTCCGGAACCAGGTTATAAACTGCAAGACGTACCCAGGGGCAGATATAGACTCTGACCATAACTTGTTAGTCATGAACTGTAGACTGAAACTGAAAAAATTGCAGAAACGTAGGAAAATACAGAGATGGGACTTAGATAAATTAAACGAAAGTGAAGTTCTGGAGAATTTCAGAGGGAGATTTAGGCAACAATTGACAGAAACAGGGGGAAATAAAACAGTAAAAGAGGAATGGGTAGCACTGAGAGATGAAATAGTGAAGGCAGCAGAAGACAAAATAAGTAGAAAGGCAAGACCTACAAAAAATCCTTGGATATCACAGGAAATACTAGATTTAATTGATGAAAGGAGAAAATATAAAAATGCAGTTAATGAAACAGGCAAAATGGAGTACAGGCGATTAAAAAATGAGATTGACAGGAAGTGCAAAATGGCTAAGCAGGAGTGGATAGAAGCCAAATGCAAATCTGTAGAAGAATGTATAAGAAGGGGAAAAGTAGATACAGCCTACAGGAAAATAAAACAAACATTTGGAGATAAGAAAAACAGCTCTATGAATGTCAAGGACTTTGATGGAAGACCTGTTCTCAGCAAAGAAGGAAAAGCTGAAAGGTGGAAAGAGTACATAGAGCAGCTCTACAAAGGAAATGAACTTACAGACAATGTGGTAGGAAGGGAAGAGGATGTAGATCAAGATGAAGTAGGAGATGCTATACTGAGAAATGAATTTGACAGAGCCTTGAAAGACCTAGGTCGGAACAAGGCCCCAGGAGTAGATGACATACCCTCAGAGCTACTAAAGTCTCTGGGAGAGCCAGCCACGACAAGACTATTTGAACTGGTGTGTAGGATTTATGAGACAGGCGAAATACCCTCAGACTTTAGGAAAAATGTAATAATCCCCATTCCAAAGAAATCAGGCGCAGACAGGTGTGAAAATTACAGAACCATTAGTTTGATAAGTCATGGTTGCAAAATTTTAACACGAATTATCTACAGGAGAATGGAAAAGCTGGTAGAAGCTGACCTTGGGGAAGATCAGTTTGGATTCAGGAGGAACGTAGGAACCAGGGAGGCAATACTCACTTTACGTCTTATCTTAGAAGATAGAATAAGGAAAGGCAAACCTACATTTTTAGCTTTTGTAGATTTGGAGAAAGCATTTGACAATGTTGACTGGAATACACTGTTTCAAATTCTGAAGTCAGCAGGGGTAAAATATAGGGAAAGGAGAGTTATTTATAACTTGTACAAAACCCAGACCGCAGTTATTAGACTCGAAGGGCATGAAAGGGAAGCATCAGTTGGGAAGGGAGTAAGACAGGGTTGTAGCCTTTCTCCGATGTTATTCAATTTGTACATCGAGCAGGCGGTGAAGGAAAGCAAGGAAAAATTTGGAATAGGGATTAAAGTTCAGGGGGAAGAAATAAAAACATTGCGTTTTGCTGATGACATTGTAATTCTGTCAGAGACAGCAAAGGACCTGGAAGAGCAGTTGAATGGAATGGACAGTGTGTTGAAGAGAGCGTATAAAATGGACATTAACAGGAGCAAAACAAAAATAATGGAATGCGGTCTTAGAAAATCGGGCGATGCTGAAGGAATTAGATTAGGTAACGAAACAATGAAGGTGGTAGATGAGTTTTGTTACTTGGGTAGTAAAATAACATGTGATGGTCGCAGTACAGAGGATATAAAATGCAGAATGGCAATGGGAAGAAAAGCATTTTTGAAAAAGAGAAATTTGCTAACATCGAACATTAATTTAAATGTAAGGAAGTCTTTTCTGAAGGCATTTGTGTGGAGTGTTGCCTTGTACGGGAGTGAAACATGGACGATAAGTAGTGCGGACAGGAAGAGAATAGAGGCTTTTGAAATGTGGTGCTACAGAAGAATGCTGAAGATTAGGTGGGTAGATCGCATAACCAATGAAGAAGTACTGAACAGAATTGGTGAGACAAGGAATTTTTGGCATATCCTGGCTAAAAGGAGGGATCGCTTGGTAGGACACATTCTTAGACATCGAGGAATCGTAAATTTAGCATTGGAGGGAAGTGTGTGGGGTAAAAATCGCAGAGGGAGACCAAGAGACGCGTATAGTAAGCAGATTCAAGTAGATGTGGGTTGCCGTTCTTATGAGGAGATGAAAAGGCTTGCTCAGGATAGAGTAGGGTGGAGAGCTGCATCAAACCAGTCTCCGGACTGAAGACCATAACAACAACAACTGTGATAGTTGTCTACACTCTCGTTTCATCTTAACCCACACGGTTTTCGACTGTTGAAACTTATGTTGATCTAGCGCGCCAGATTCTGTGACACTAAGGAAGTATGTGTTCGTGCAGCAACATGTGGTCCTTGAATTGACGCTGTCTGCGAGGAACCACAATTCGGCAATATTTAACTGTCAAAATACAAAATCAAAATTGAAGTACCAACCAAATTTGACAGTCTATATACAGACGCCTAGATGTCATATGTATGTCAGGCCATCTAGACGTAAGCGTAAGTGAATGTAAGTACTCTATATTGTTATACTATACTGAAGCGTAGTAATGTGTTCCATCTAAATACCACTCTATTAATACCGCAGTTTACTTGAAAATGGCAATGTAAGCCGAAACGGGACCGTCGTGTTGAAATAAATCGTAGTAAATATCAGTGTTTCGGTTGATTTTATTTTTATGTCACTTGCTGACCATTACCACGCTGCGGGTCCTATGGAATATAAAACTACTGAATATTGTGTTACAGTGATAATTAAAACTCTAATTTCCCTATGTTAAAAATCATTAAAGGTAAAGCAGTCAACAATCCGAAGATTGGTTTGAACACCACAGTGCTTTACTAGGCATGGTCCTATTTGGAGGTGGTATGCCGTTGCCTTCCTCCGACCTTCGAACTGACTTACCCAGCCAGTTATAGGGGGACCTACAGTTAAACATGGGTTCCGAACCACGGTGCTCCTCGGTATTTTTCACATGAGCAATACTGCCAGAGGTGAAAGAAGTGGAAAGTGACAGATAAAAATTCTAGGACCTGGCGGGGATCGAACACGCGACCTTTGTAAAAATCATTATGAAACTAAAAACAGATCAGGACTTACAACTAACATTGTTTTTAGTTTCATAAAAATCATTATGAAACTAAAAACAATGTTAGTTGTAAGTCCTGATCTGTTATCAGCATTAAATATCATTTCTTAAACAAAATAAAGTAAATTAGTAATTATCTGAATCATTGACTTTATTCATATGGTATATTTTTACAATAATTATAAAACAAATTAAAATGTTACCAGAATGTCCGCTCGAAACTGGTACACCCCAGTGGCAAGCGATTCCGCTATAAGTGCCATCATATCACTTTGGTGTTACAGCATCCTGACTAGTATATAAGCTACAGTTAATATATTACAGCCCTTTTCCTAGGAATCTTCTGACTAGTCCTCCTTACACCTTTTATAGATGCACATTTTTGAGGTGTATTACTAACCTGAAATTCGGAACCGTTTCGTTCTCTTGTTAGATTCGTTGGAGATAAACAGACCAGAAATCTCCGATTATGAAATTAAAATTTCTCGAGTTGCTTACCAAGCCATTCTTTCCAGATCTCTGTATTCGACATTAAGTTCCTCTTGTTTACGCCTTCTTCCGGGAAAATTTAAGAAAATAATTTTCCTATGTTTATCACCGGTTATGTGCGCCACCCGTTAGCAATGACGTGTACGTGTTTGCAGGAAACCATCATTGTGCTGATGACTGTGCGCCGTAGCATATTTGACGCGCTGTTTATGTTTACACACTACGTGTGTGACAGCTTCGTAATAGCAACAGCCGGCAAGCATATTGCGACTAGCCTGCAGTTGTTGACACGATTTAAACTGTCCCTACGTCCAGTTGACAATTCTGTTTCTCTGACATTTCGTTTGCTTTAATACGGTGCTTTCACCAAAACACAAACATAATTCAACTCCATATCCTAGATACATGCTTCACTTTGTGTATCTATGACTAACTTGTGAAATTGTTTGAGGCAATCGGGACATTGCTCCTCTTTCAACCATTCTGTAATTTACACCAGTAGTAGCCTATGTGTATACTGAGTACCCCTGTTGCTTTATTTAAATTTGTATCACATATTTGTCGTTTTTCTTGCCAGCTTTTGGTCAAACAACGAACATTGTTTAAAAAATGTGGAAAAGTTTGTAAATCTAAGTTGGTCATCAGTCCCTAGACTTACAAACTACTTACGCTGACTTAAAGTATCTTATGCTAAGGACAACACAAGCACCCATGCCCAAATGAGGACTCGATGGGCCGCGCACACCGTAGCTGGGTGCCTTAGTGCGTACGGCTATTCTGCCGCGGCGTCTGTGGATGTGAACCAAATTTTCAGAATACTATTTATCTTTTTTCTTGAGGTTAGTTTGTTGATAATGTTTAAAGTTATCAATAATTTTGTGACTTTATCTTCAGACTCTCATAAAGTTGTAGTGCGGACACGAAATATCCTGTTAATATGCGTCTACAGCAATACAGCGTCATGTTGTTACTTGGTCTTCAGTCCGGACACTGCTTTGATGCAGTTCTCCATCCTACTCAATCCTGAGCAAGCCTCTTCATCTGCTCATAAGAATGGAAACCCACATCCATTTTAATCTACTGAATTCGTGTCTAGGTCTTCCTTTGCGATTTTTATCTCACACACTTCCCTACCATGCTTAACTCACGATTCCTCTATGTCTAAGAAAGTGTCCTACCAAGAATGTGTCTCTCCAATTCTGTTCAGTACTTCCTCATTAGTTACGCGATGTATCCATCCAGTCTTGAGCATTCGTCTGTAGCACCACATTTCAGAAGCCTCTAACCTCTTCAAATGTGTTTGTTAGGCTTATGGGACGGGGTCATCAGTCCCTAAACTTACAAACTACGTATGAACTACCTTATACTAAAGAAGACACAAATATCCATGCCTGAGGGGGACATTCGAATCCCCGACCGTAGCGGCCGTGCAGACTGTGGCTGGCGCGCCGCAGACCGCTCGGGCCGGCCGCGGTGGCCGAGGGGACTGAGGCGCTCCAGTCACGGTCTGCACGGCCACTACGGTCGGGGGTTCGAATCCCCCCTAGGGCATGGATATTTGTGCCTTCCTTAGTATTAGCTAGTTGATAAGTAGTTTGTAAGTTTAGGGACTGATGACCCCGCAGTTAAGTCCCATAAATTATACAAACATTTGAACATTTAGACCGCTCGGCCACTACGACCGGGCTGCTCGTCGGCGCCTAAAATAGATGGTAAGTCACCACAAAAGTTTCTCCTTCATCCTATGTGTACTGTACGAAATACATTTCGTTAAAATGTGGCGTACAGTAATCTGCAAGCCACAGGCACCACAGACCAGGGGATCCTCTCGCTGGTGTATCCATCGGTGTATAGACAGTGCTCGATTTGGAGGCGGGTAATGGTGACTTCATCATGCCTGAGGGGCAGGCAGGAGGATCATCCAGGACTGACGGTGGGCTAGAGCAGCTGCAGCTTCTTGTTTGTTAGTGACAGCAGTTCATGCTCCCACAACTGCAGGGGCCGCAACAAGGAAGTGATATCCTGAAACGGAATAGGGCACTCATGTTCTCAGCAGGCCTTTTTGGCAGCCCGATCGGCTTCTTCATTTTCCTTAGTTCCCACATGCCGTTGGGGCCAATAAAATGAGACCTGCTTCCACCGACATTGGATGGAAAACAGGTCATCCTGTGTATTTCACAAACAAGTCACAGCTGAATATAGATTGCAGCGCAGGAACCGTTTACCCCGATCTCTTCGCATCTGCTCTAGTGCCTTCAGGTTCGCATGAAGCTCTGCGGAAAAAAAAAAAAAAAAAAAAAAAAAAAAAAAAAAAAAAAAAAAAAAAAACAGTATAAGTCTCGGAAAGTGAATCCTGTTGACACGGTCGGGGAAATCTACGGAGCAACCAACAGACTTCCCCAGTTTCTAGCCATCCTTATACACCACTATGCAATTGAGATGGCTCGCTAAAACCTTAAAAATTCACAGAGTGGTAAAATCTGAGGTTTCATCTTTTTTTAAAAGTAGATCTAAAACAAGCCTGGGTCTTTGGATGGGCCAACGTGGATATCTGCTCCAACCTCGATGTAAAACATGATAGTCCGCCACTTCCATATCTTAAAAGCAATCCCATAAACCCATAATGCCTCATGGCCCTTGGCCAACATTTAAAAAGCTTTACAATCGAAGGCTGACCAACGGTGTTGTGAATGTTGTGTACAGCGTTTTATACTCCTGGCACAGCACGAGTAGCCGCTGCCTGATGTATCGTGGCGGCTCGAAAGCCTCATGACAGAGACATGGTCTGTTCGATACGCCCCAGTAGCGAGCCGAATTCCTTCTGGTGTACCGCGTCCAACATCTTTAAGTAGGATGGCCGTGCAGATCCATAAACGGTACATCCATAATCAAGCCGACAAAGGCTCTACAAAACCGGGCAGACAAGTCCTTTCTGCTCCCAATGAAGTGTGGCTAATATATTTTAAAATGCTCAATGCTTTAAGGCATCGTCGTTTTAGATGTTTACGTTGTGGCAACCCTGATAGTTTGGTGTCAAATGTGAGACCCAGAAAACACACTGTGTTTTTATAATTTAGAACAGCGGCCCTTATTCGGAATTCAGGGAAGTTAGAAATAGAACGGGAACGGTTAACACACACAGACGTCTCAGTTTAATACATTAAACTGATCTTGTCTCCCCACTCGTCCAGCTGGCAAGTGGTAGCTGCAACTGACGTAGTTGCAAGGCTGGATGAAGATTAGAAAACAGAGAAGTCATCTGCAAACGGAGAACATTGGGCAGTACATTTAACTACAGACGTGATACTATTAATAGCTATCGCAAGTAAAGATACACCGGTCTCTTGCTCAAAACGATCAGAAAGGACGTGACCGACTCTAAATCTAAAATAGCGCGAGAAAAGAAAAGACTCAAGGAATAACGTAAGACAACCACGAAAACCCCCTTCATCGATCTGATTGAGAATTAAATGTCTCCAAGTAGTATCGTAGGCTTGCTTGATAGTAAAAAAAAATGTGCCTAAAATGTGATGCCGCCGCAGGAACGCTTGTTGTAAAGCCGCCTCCAGGAGGGCAAGGTTATCGAAAGTAGATCGATATCTCCTGAACCCACACTGAAAGCGACTAACGCGCTGTCTGGTTTTTAACATCCAGAGAAGTAAGTGGTTAACTATTCTCTGTAAATTTGAGGGCATCACAACATTAACTACTCGGACTTGCAGGATAATTTCCAGGATTTAGAAGAGGGATTAAAATTGCTTCACGCCAATCTAAATGGGATACTCTGCAAAAAACATTTTAAGTGCCTGGCAGAGGGTTCATCTGCCATTCCATTCTCGAATAGCGCGCGAAAAGAAGCAAACACTTGAATCTCCCCGTTTTTTTTTTTTTTTTTTATTTTTTTTTTGTATTTTATTCTGATGATATTTTCTACCTATGTAAGTGAGAGTGAACAATATATTTTCGCATTGGGAGGAGAATGTTGGCGATTGGAATTACGTAAGTGGCCCACGCCGCAACGAAAATGTTGTAATGATGCCCATCCCAGATCCTGTATCATTTCCGTAACGTGACAATACAAAATGAGCTGCCCTTCTTTGGACTCTTTCGATGTCCTCCGTCAAACACACCTGATACTGATTCCACTCTGGGCAGCAAAACTCCAAAAAAGGACGGACAAGCGTAGTGTATGGACTTTATTCAGTAGTTCTGTTGCATCTTTTAAGGGTTCTGCCAGTAAAACGAAGTCTCTGGTTTCGCGTTTCCCGCGATATTATCTACGTGTTCTTACCAGTTTAAGTCTGAAGCTATAGTAATTCCTAGGTATTTCACTTTTGACTGATTTATCTTGTAAACAAAGTTTAACAGGTTTCTTTTCTTACTCATGCGGATGACTGCACACTTATTATTTAGAGTCAGTTGCCAAATTTTACACCATAGTGATATCTTATTTAGATCGTTCTACAGTTGGATTTGATCTTCAGATGATTTTACCAGACGGTAAATGACAGCGTCATCTGCAAGTAACCTAAGAGAGCTGCTTAGATTTTCTCCCAAATCTTTTATGTAAGTAAGGAACAGCAGAGGACCAATAACACTACCCTGTGGAACGCCCGATATCACCGCAGTCTTAGTCCATGTCTTACCATCCATTACTGCAATCTGTGTCCTCTCTGACAGGAAATCCGCTATTCAGACACAAACCTGGGGCGATATTCCATAACCAGGCAATTTGATTAAAAGCGTTTGTCAGGTACGGTATCAAAAGCCCTCTGGAAATCAGGAAATATGAAACCAATTTGAGATCCCTTGTCCATTGCACTCATCACTTGGTGTGAGTAAAGAGCTAGTTGTGTTTGGCATGAACGATATTTTCTAAATCCATATTGACCTCGGGTCAATAGAACATTCTGTTCGAGAAAATTCATACTATTTGAATGCAGGATATGTTCCAAAACCCTGCTGCACATTGACGTCAATGAAATAGGAGTTTAGCTAGTCATTCCTACTGCCTTTCTTGAATATAGGTGTGACCTGTGCAACTTTCCAGTCTCTTAGTACGGATCCTTCTTCGAGAGAGCGGTTGTATATGGCTGTTAAGTAAGGAGCTATCGCTTCAGCATAATCAGTTAGAAATTTAATGGGTATACAGTCCGGACCAGAAGACTTGTTCTTGTTAAGTGATATAAATTACTTCACTGCTGAGAGGATATCTACTTCAACGTTATTCATTCTGGCCTGTGTTTGTAATTCGAAATCTGGAATATTGGTTTCGACTTCTTTGGTGAATGAGTTTTTAAAGCTATGTTTAGTAACTCTGCTTTAGTAGCGCTATCATAGGTAGGAACTGTAGGATTGTTTGTATATTTGTTTTTATATTTAACATATGACCAAAATTTCTTAGGGTTTTCAGAAAAATTTCGAGAAAGAGTTTCGTTGTGAAAAGTAATGTAGGCGTCTCGCATTGAAGTTCTCGCTAAATTTAGAGCTTCTGTTTAGGATCGCTAATCCTAGTGATTGGGTATTCGTTAATTTTGCAGTAGTGTCCTGACCTTTTTGTGTACGATGGGGGATCACCTCCTTCTTTTATTAATTTATTTGGTATAAAACTGTCAATTGTTGTCGATACCACTTCTTGGAGGCATATCTGGTCTACACTTATGTTTAGTGTTAGGAAGAACGAGTGTAAACTGTCTTCCAAGAAGGAATGTGTTGTATTTCTGCTTTCCTCAACTAATATACTTTTAGTTGCTTTTGGTAACTTTGGGAGTTTCGATATTCAATCTGGCTACGACAGCTCTGTGTTCACTAATACCGGTTTCCGTTTTGATGCTCGTTATGAGCTCGGCATTATTTGTTGCTAAGAGATCAAGTGTGTTTTTACAAGCATTTACAATTTTAATTGGCTCATGAACTAATTGTTCGAAGTAATTCTCCGAGAATGCGTTGAGTACAATTTCGCACGATGTTTTATTCCAACAGATTGAGGGTAATTAAAATCACCGCCTACTATTATCGTGTGAGTCTGGTACGTTTTTGTAATGAGACTCAGGTTTCTTTGAACCGTTTTTCTATCGTCAGAGAAATGGGGGGTGGTAAAAGAAACCAATTATTAACTTTTTACGATTTTCGAGTACTACCTGTACCCACAACATCTCACAGGAACTATCAACTTCAACTTCACTACACGATAACTTTTGACGGCGACAAACACGCCTCCACCTGTTTTGTTTAAAATATCCTTTCTGAACACAAATATTTTCCAAAACTTCGGCTGAACTTATTTCCGGCTTAATCCAACCCTTGTACCTTTAATGATTTGGTTTCGGTGCTTTCTATTAAAGCTTAAAGTTCTGGCACTATTCCGACACAGATACGACGATTTACGTTATACCGATAGTTCTTAGATCTATATTTCTCCTGTGATCGACCTGAACCCTTGGAGAGAGCCCATTTACTGTTCGCCCAAAGCCCTCTACCCTAAAAACCCGAACAGTCCACGCCACACAGCCCCCTCTACCCGTGTAGCCGCTTCCTGCGTGTAGTGCACTCCTATTCAGCGAAACCCGGAAACCCACCACCCGATGGCGCAAGTCAAGGAATCAGCAGCCTACACGGTCACAGAACAGTCTGAGCCTCTGATTCAAACCCTCCTTTCGGCTCTGTACCAGAGGTCCATAGTTGGTCCTGTCATCTATGCTGCAGATGGTGAGCTCTGCTTTCATCTTGCAAGCAAGACTGGCAGTCTTTACCCCTTTATACAGCCGCTCAAAACCCCAGAGGATCACTTCAGATCCAAAGCATCATTGATACCGACTTGAGCCAGCACCTGCAGTTGGCTGCACCTAGTACCCTTCATGGCATCCACAAGGAGACGTTTCACATCTGGAATGACTCCACCAGGTATACACACGGAGGGCACGTTGGCCTTCTTTGACAGCCATCTCTCTAAGGGGCTCCATTAAGTGCCGAACGCTGGAGCTACCAAGTGAACCCACCCTCTGTCAAAGCTCGGATCTTGCACTGTTGGTGGCTTCAGGATGAGCGACACCATCCGGCCCAATAACGTTGTCCTGAACAGATAGCTCCTCAAACCTGTTCGCAAGACGAACCGGGGAGGCCTCACGATCGGTTTCCCGGAGTGTCCAGCACCACCTGCTATGCACTGGGGCAACCTCCCACGCAATCTCGGGTGGGGTGTCTGCTTCATTGCTTGCAGTATCAGGTCATGTTACTGCCGCAGGCCGATCGGTGGAGGTGACGAAAGTCCGTTCGGTCCCCACTACCGGACAACAACAACGACGCCCCTCACTCGCAACCTCCAACTGTGCAAACCGAGCTTAACACAGCTTGAAGCTGGGAACGAAGTGTCACCAACTCAGACTGCATTCGCACACAGCATTCACAGTCCCTATTCGTGATAACAGTGCCGAGAAAACAAAAAATACTATTGCGATGAACTCAAAGAAAGACTACACTGTTTGTTGAAACGCTAATTTGAATATAATATGCACGAGAGTACAGTATAAATTTGCAAACTGAAACGAAAATGCAGAAAAAAAAAATCAAAATACTATATGTAGGTTTTAATCAGAAGCTGGTTTCACTTACGGAATATGAAGGCGGCGTCTGCTGCATATCAGCCGACGGATAAATAAGAGTCGATAATGTGAGCGGACACGATATCATACTAAAAAGAGAGAGAAGGATTCCTTTGTTTCTGTCCGTAAGGTGTCGTAGCATGCAGTATCCTCTCTTGATCAGGGCAAGTGTCACGAGCTGCTGATAACACTGAATCAAACTCCAAAATGGAAAAGGGGCGTTAGTGGGCATTAAATCAAAATTGCTTCTGTCCAAAGACAACCTGTAACGCTGGAAAGCAGAAACCTGACTGCTAACTGACGTGACTGCAGCAAAATATTGCGTCATGGTCTGTGCAATGTCTCGCGGGTCGGTCTGTATAGTGCCAATCTTCATTACAGCCAACATTATCATTCTGATGGTCTGCCATACTTGTGTGCTTTTGGTGGAACCATCTAGGGTATTTAGGAGTTGTTTCCATGATCATGCCTTGCTATCTCGAATAATTTGGCGACATTTTGCCCTTGACACCCGAATGGCTGGGAAAGGCGCCAACTCTGCAGTTGGCGTTTTTTGAACCTAAGCAGAGCTATACTCTGCGTTTATATTGTAGAGCGGCACCAACGGACGGGCTGTCTTCTCTGTCGTCCTGAAGACTGCCGGATGCCAGCTGCAGCGGTGTGGTGGATCGTTTCGGTGACACGATCCAACCATACCAGGACGTCATCATGCTGTTCAAACTCAGCTGGTCGGCTGTATAGGATCCAGTCTGCTCTTCTGATCACCCATCGTGGCGGTTGCTTAAAAGGCTCCATTACAACTGGCAAGTGTATCCAGACTGGGAAGCGGTCACGTCTGTGAAGATCATCAGACACTTCTCATTGAATAGCAGTGGAAAGGGCTGGAGAGCAAAGTGAAAGATCAATAACAGAGAAGGAGCCAGTTGCAGTGAAAAAGTATGTTGGCTGTCCAGTGTTTAGTAAATGTGCACTCGACGACAAGAGAAGCCTCTGAATCGCTCTAACCCTGGTGGAAGTTGTAGAAGAGCACTAAAGCACATTGTGTGCTTTAAAATCACCGCATATGATGAATGAGTGGGGCAGCTGTGTAAGAAGGTCTTCGAGGGTTCCTGCATTGAATGCTTCATGAGAGGGCAGATAGAAGGGCCACATCGTCAAACTGTGGCCCACATATATTGACACTGCAACTGCTTGTAAACATAGCGTGAAAGACAGGGGGGCTAGGAGTTACGGGTTTTATTAGTAAACAAATTAGTAAGTAGTCACTTCTGGGGCTTTCTCTCCACCTAGGTCGTCTTTATTGTGGAGAACAAGGCCACATATCTCACGGTTGTCAGTAGATTTTAAATTTGTCTCCTGTAGGAATATAGACGCTGGTAAGGATAGAAGACAGTTTTGACTC
This sequence comes from Locusta migratoria, assembly GCA_026315105.1. Classification (NCBI taxonomy): domain Eukaryota; kingdom Metazoa; phylum Arthropoda; class Insecta; order Orthoptera; family Acrididae; genus Locusta; species Locusta migratoria. The sequence goes on along the minus strand of CM048744.1, from coordinate 808,652,732 downwards.
ATTCCCCATCCACCATCCTCATGACTTTTTATATAGATACTATAAATACTATACTATCCTGAGCCAACTGAGCTTTAAGTAACTCTCTGGGGATATCTAAAAGGTTCCTGCATGTGACTACACCTTTGCTATAATTTAACGTATTATGCAGCTCTGTTTCAAGGAAGGAAGGAAGGAAGCTTTGAATTTACCATCCCGTCGACGGCGTGGTCATTAGAGACGGAATTATGTTTCGTAGTATACTCCCCAAGACACATCATTTTTTGTAGGTTCATTGCTTGCTGGCAACTAGAAGTTATTACTAACAGTGCCCCATTGCGCAAGCGCTTAACAGATTTTAAAGAGTGACTAGTACCCTCTAAACCTTGATTTGATTTGATTGGATTTGATTTTTTCAGGGAAGCCAACCCACCACTGCCCGCACCGAAACTAAGTTTATTGTGCGGTATCTCTCCCTGTATGTCTAGTAAAGACAACCAATGGCCTTGAACAGTGCAAGGAGTCCCTTTTAACAGTTCTTTATTAGACACAATTTCTTCGGGTCTGGTTGTCCCAAATGTTCTGTGCCTTTTACTCTCCAATACAATGCATTCGAAGATTAGATGTGATGCAGTTTCATCACCGTCATCACAGATCCTACATTTAGGGTCCTCTTCTGTTATTCCCATTGTATGTAGGTGTTTTTTGAAATTCCCATGGCCTGTAAGCAATCCAACCATGAGTCTAATCTCTCTCCTGTTCAGACCCAGGATTGCAGAGCTTCTTTTAAAACATGGCTTTGGCATCATTACCTTGCTATGTTTTTGTTGATTGACTTTGGTCCAATATTCCACGTGCTGTCTTCTGAGCCAGTTACGTAGCTTCAATTTGATCATTGCCTTGGTGATTGTCATGGCATGTTCCGGTCCAATAAATGGAGTCTCTGCCCCCATCCTGGCTAATCTGTCGGCATGTTCGTTGCCACTGATCCCCGAGTGGCCAGGGACCCACAATAGGTTTACTCTATTGCTTTCCCCTAGCTCCACTAGAACCCTGTGACATTCTGCAACAATTTTAGACCTTGTTGCAGGAGCTGTCAGTGATCTCAGGGCTGCCTGGCTGTCTGAATAGATATAGATACTACAATCTTTGTAGCACCTACGCAAATTCTCTTCCAAACACGCCCTGATGGCAGTGGTTTCCGCCTGGAATACTGAGGCCAGTTTTCCTAGAGAGATGACGCCGTCCAGTCTTGGCTGCACCCCATATACCCCAGCCCCAACACCTTGGTCTGATTTTGAACCGTCAGTGAACCAGACAATATCCCCCATACGGTGTCGAACTATTTTCTCCCATTGCTCCCTACTTCCAAATGTTATATTGAAAGGCTTGTTGAAGCAGTATGGGGTTATAATATAGTCGGCTGGCATTTCCCCAACCTATTCTATATTTACCTCACTGACTATTTCAGTGTGTCATTCTGGATATCCCAAAGAGTTCCAGTTGTTGACAGATTGGAGTCTGTATGCACCAGCCGCTGCCTCCATCCCTCTAAACCTTTATAGATATAAAACGATGACACCGTCTCAAAACTGCCATCATTCCATTTAAGGCCCAAAGACAAATTCTGGTTGACAGCATGTGTTCTGTTACTGGAACTCAAAAACTGTTGTTTAACTCCTGTCTCTGGAGGACTGGAAATACAAGCCCTCTGCGTGTTGATACCTCCCAGCGGTATACCCACCTCGCTGGAAGGTTCGAGAGAAAACTGCAAATTATTCATCTCTGTTCCACGAGCATCCAGGGAACTAGATGTCCACCTAGACAGAGCCCCACAGGCCTTGGTAAGCCTAATACAACTGAGATTCTGCAGTATCGCCAGGGGTTTCTCGCTTACGACTGTTCCACCCTAACAGTCATGCATTTCGTCAGCAAGTAGCAAACCTTGTGATTGAGGGATTTTTTTTTTCATTTTTTTCCATCCTCCTGTAGTTTCCGTGATATCTGAGTCTCTATAGTCAACGTGAACACGCTGTACATTTAAATTCAGGTCAAGCTTATAGAGTTCTGGAAGCCTAGTATGTTCAAAAATGTTCGATTGTTTGTTAAGCTTATGGGACATAACTGCGGGGTCATCAGTCCCTAAACTTATGAAGTAACTTATACTAAAGACAACACAAACATGCATGCCCGAGGGAGGATTCGAACTTCCGACGCGGGAGGCCGCTCGATCCGCTACATTGCGTTCCAGACCGCTCGGCTACTGGCCTAGTATGTAGAGTTTATTATGATACACAAAATATTGTATTTCCTTCACTGCCTTCGCTTCAAAATTGTTTGACGTACACAAATGAACCTACTTTTCATATACCTCCTCGCAAAGTTTGATAACAATCAACATACCAAACATTTCAGTAAACTGTAAGTCAGCCATAAAATGAAATCTGCATGGTTAAGTCACTGTTAAGTCGTCCACTTCTTTGCAGTAAAATCCAATGTTTTTCACCGACCGGTGTTAATTTAGTAACTGTCAACAAAAACTGCTTTTCAAACAGACATGAAAATAATTTAAACTGAAATTTCGTTGTTCCAACGGCACCAGTTACGTAAACATTTTATGAATCTTTGAAAATGTAAAAATGTTGAAGTTCAACCTGTGATCTGCCACAATCCTTAGCAATTAATTTGAATAATTCCATCTTATTGGTACAAATTTTGAAAATCTCTTCTACACAACCGTATCTAATAAGCCTTCTTTTCGAGGAATGTTCAAATGTCAAAAACAAGAAAGAGTAGGAAAACGACACTCTGCAGTCTGAGTCTGATAACATAAAATGCTACTTAAGGGCATCAAAGTGCGTACAGATGCAATTTTGGATTCCTTCCCTAAATTTTTTACACGAATATTGAATGCCTCGCCATATCATCATAATCTGCGCTATAAGTTATTTTTGTATTTAAATTTTTCAAGAGGGTGTCTTACAACCTACGCCATGTCCTCTGCCGACCTGTTACTGCTAAAGGCACTAAATCGTACAAATCTTTAATCCATCTGCTCTTTGTGTATGTATCTGAAAACAGTAGATAAGTGTGATGGATTTGTGACATATAATGTTTCAGCTATTACAATATCAACTGATAACGCTTCTTTCATCTGATGTTTTATTTTAACTTCATAAACACACTGAATTACACAATTTTGAATGACTGAAAATAAAATGGCAAATACAGAATCTGTGAAAGTGGCTTCTCAATTTGTTAACAATTTGTGTTCTAAAAATGATACATTTTTCGGCCTTAAGACCCTTTGTTTGAAGCCAGTCTTGCAAGTATATCTCAGTTTTTATTAATTGCGATTTAAAATGCTTATATGTTTCTGTTCATCTAAGCGCAAGTTAACCCTACTTTTACCAGGTGTGCCGAGGGCTAGACATGCATCGACAATAGAACAGTCAGTAGGCTTTCGGCGAAGACTGTGTCCGGGACTCCCATCGTGGTTTACAAAAAAAATGATGGGAACCTGAGTTGCAGGGTATGCCAAAAGCCGACAGATACTGATCATCGCGCGGAATGGCCACATGGACCACTGTGTCATGCTGCGGACTGGTCGGCCAGAGGTTTGAGTCCTCCCTCGGGCATAGGTGTGTGTGTGTTGTCCTTAGTGTAAGTTAGTTTAAGTAGATTGTCAAATCAAGGAAATGATACCCATAGCACTTTTCCCAGTAGGTTTGTAATGACACTTTCATTTTGGTTTGGTGTTGTCGTGAAGGTTAGGCACCGCTATTAAAATTTAACAGATCGTGAAATATTACGGAGAAAAGTAATTTTGAAAAAGTGATCTATTGAACAGAACATGAAAGATTACGCACTCAATTCTTAGCAGCAGTACTAGATGGCACAAAGACAACACGAGAAAGCATCACTACGATAGAAGCGGTTGGAACTGTCTCGAATGAAAAACATCTGTTCTGTGATGGAACCAGCCTCAGTGTTTTATGATAAACGGTGCCAGGCGACGTGCAACGTCAGGGTCAGTACTCGTGGGACTCGACAGTGGCGTGTTACTGAGCAGGTGTATCGCCGAAATATAGATTCTGTTTGATTGTAGGTTCTACAAAGAAGTATTAAGTCGGGAAAGCCTTGAGACACTGATACATCCCACTTTAATGACGTACCTCCTGAATACACCCACACACACAGCCAGTTTTCATAATATGTATAGATTTTTCTTGCTGCACAAATTTCTTAATCCATCATATTCAATTAGCGTACGCTTACTGCTCATTTCATTGTTCTTCTTATATTGACTTTTATTTTCAATCATTTTATTTTTGCTGATTTTAATATTTACGTAATTGCCCATTCTACTGGAACATTTGTTCTTCTTTTATTTGGCTTATATTACAGTCTCCTTCTGCCTACAGCCTACTTCCACTGTATCATACATTTTGCAGTCAATGTAATGCATACTTTATTACATTGCGAATGTTATGTACATAAAAATCAATGTAGGCTACTTAATTTCTGAGAACCTCATGTCACGTAATATTAATAACGTTTGCACCATACGATAAGTAAATTAAAAACATTTAGACTGTCAGTTTCCTAATTGAGATATTGATATTTCTGTTTTTGATTTCGTTAACTATGATTTAATTTAACATTGTTATGTTACATGAAACAATTCTAGTGTGATTTTCTATAATTTTCCGCTGTTTTTCATACTTTTAAAACTGCTGCGTGAAGCTGTCAAATGTTGTTTCAACATTCGATATTCTTTCATTTTGGTAGCCGCGCTTGTAGCAGTGGACATTTTTAATGGTGTCAGATGGGAATTCTACGCCTCCAGTTATGATTTCTATACTGCTAAATTAATTTCCGCAACAGAGATTTTATTTAGGCTAACAATTGCAGTGGTTCGCCCTGATCTAATTATGTCAACCTTATCACTCGCCAACCGAGGCATTTTAAATACTATAAAATAATTTTTCATAATACGATGACCAACCGTTGATAAGTGCTTGAAAAAGTCATTTTCCGTTTTCAGTTATTGTTAAAATTCTTTATTACATCACGACATTCGGTCGACAAACAGTCATTAAGACGTAGGCCCAAACCACAGCATCATAATATTAAGTGAAATAGAATCTCATTAACGCAAGTTAATAACCAGTCAACAGTCTCTGTTTTAATATACTATTCTTGATCCTGTTTTATAGGTTTTATATTCCGATTGAAGCTGACCACACGTTTTCTGTTAATACCTGAATTTGTCTGTTAGCAAGAGAAGCAATTTGCTCACGATAATTTGAATGAAATCGGCTGTTTGACAGCAATACTGTGTCAAATAAGAAGAATTGACTTAGAAACTTAATAATAATAGCTGATGCTGTCGGAAAAATTAAAACTCGTAACATCTGTAATTGGCTTACGTGTATTGCAATGGACAATGCCGTGCAACTGTTCTCGTACGAAAATGCGCGTCTCAATTACTTAGCTGATAGTAACTACTGCAAGTCACTGTAGTGCAAAGTGAGCTCTGAAAACAGAGTTAGCAAAACTTAGGTTTAATAAATAGAATGGTTTATTGTGTAATGGAAGCAGGATAATTCGCTGGGGTATGGCTTAAGAAAGACTGAAACAAAAATTGTATTTTAAAATTGTATTATGAAAGTGTATCACAAGCAACTGTTCCAATTACAAAATTCTTGCCTAGGAATCTTCACAAACAATATGAAAATATTTGAATATTAATTTACAATCATGTAAGCTCAACATTGTGCAAATCTTAAAATGAAACTGGATATGAACATTTATACTAAAATAACATTTCTCTTTGTACTGATTTTATTCTTGTTGCTTTTACAGAAACCATTGAAACTATCGGCACATTCATCACAAAATCGAACAGGTGGTTAGTGTCATCGTACTTTCCATTGTAGATAATTAAAATATCGACATATCTTCAATATGAAATGATTCCTAGGGTGGATGCGTAGAAATTTTAGAAAAAAAGTCTCTTCGAGGGAGTTGATACAAATGTCTGCTAGTATGCTAGCTAAGGGGTAGCCCATTGCAAGAACATCGGGCTGTTTGTATAACTATTTTGTTTTTTGCTTGATATTAATCAACATCAATTGCGTATCCAAATATTTTACATATATTCAACATCTTTATCAATTTCATTGAATACTACTAACATTAATTTCATGAAAGGAAACTGTGCTATACTACTGAACTTAAGCAATTTGTACAAATTTGCTACTGCTAACTTCTAGCTACAAATAAATAAAAAATACTTATGTTCGAATTATTTTATCGTTTCATTATTTTACTCTGAATTTTTTCTGAAATACAGGGTATTCTTGATTTACTGACAGTGCATTAGCAAAAATACTTAAATAGTTTTAATTTTACTGCTCCAGACGAAGCATTTCAGATCATTAATTAAAGAAAATATTCAGTTTATTATTTATTTTCGTGTAGGATAGGCTAGGACAGGACTCTAAAGGTCAGTGATTGAGATAAATTAATGTTTACACAAATATAATTTCAACGATTTTTTTTTTTTTTTGAAAATGCACTGCTCTCTAGTTGATGCATCGGCCTTAAAAATCTAAAATTACATAACATGTACAGCATCCCGTGTTATGTTTGAACAGTTGTGTAATTGCGCAACTTGAAACGAAAACATCACAAATTGTTTTCACTGTATGGTAGAATATTCTCTTCTTGACGTCTGCAACTATTTACAGAGACCTATAGTCAATTCCGCGATGTAACAGACACTATCTCAATATCCGAGGCTATTTTAGACACACCTTCTGCCGATAAAGGCACCTACATTGCCGTGAGATGCTCTCACGCCTCGCCATACACTGCAGTTAAGCCACGTTGTGTGTATCGGTTCCCCCTTACTATGCGCGCTAAAAATTGTCACTTTCCACATTAGCCACAGGGAATAACAGAGACTTCGACATTTCAAATATCTTAATATGTACCCTGCGTTTGCACCAGATTATATTTTTCACATTCATTGCATTAGACGTTATCAAAAAGTGTCGTACAACCAAGATACATAAAATCAAATTTAAGTCAACAAATGATACCGTTCAGTTACAAAAGTGATATTCACACTACCGCTCACAAATTTACAACTGATATCTCAGAGTTTTTAAGTATAGATTACAGCAAAAATGAAGTATTAAATAGTTGGAAAAAATAGTAAATATATACATCAAATATACAACAATCTTTGTGATACAATTTTGATGTCATGGCTTTGAAAACTAATGGTTCTGTAATTTTCAAACCAGTCTGTGCCCACTATCTCTGGAATTGGAATTATTATATTTCTCTTGCAGTCTGAGGGTATTTCGGCAGTCTCGTATTTCTTTCAAACCACATGACTGGCTCAACCAGAGACTTCAGTAGCTTTGAGAGAATATTATCTATTCTAGCGAACTTATTAAGAGTTAGCTCTATCAGTACTCAGGTCTGAAATAGCATAATTTCGGAATATATTTAGTTACAGTACGTCCTCTTAGTCACTAAAAAATCATGCTTATAGCTTAATTTGCAAAAAAGATACAGGGGATGAGAATATGCCTGAAATGCCTTCGAGAAAAGGATGGTGCGGTTGTGCGCTCGTCCTGGCGAACCACTGCTGTACCATCAGATTATGGAACGCCAAAACCCATAATTCATTCATCTAAAGTATCATTTAGGTTTTAAACAGTTGCGTCTAAGAACGACGTAACAGGCTTTCGCCGATCGTAACACAACAATGCTATGATTGTTATAGTACATGCTGCTGTTGCTAGGAATCGGCACCTCAATTTCAACTTCCGCCGATCGTAACACAACAATGCTATGATTGTTATAGTACATGCTGCTGTTGCTAGGAATCGGCACCTCAATTGCAACTCACAATCGTAGAGCAGCACTCGTACGATCAACTGCAGCTTGCGAGAGTTTTCCGAGTCTCGACATATTGTGAGAGTGGCAATATGACCAGTTCAGACGAGACTCTTACTGTGTTGCGTACTGAGGAGCAGATGCCATCCAGTGAGCCGGAATCCTTAGATTACACCTTCAGCCAACTGAGGGGTTCTCTCACCCGTATGAATCTGTACGGGGATAAGGTGCAGCGTCTCCATCGTCAACTGGAGAAAAGTGACAAGACCGTCAAGTCACTGTGCCACTGGAAGGAAGAGGCCCTGGACGACTCTGCCGCCGCGCCGCCCCACCGCGCCGACATGTGGAACCAGACAGCTCGCCTGGAGGACCGCCTGGAGAGCCGGCTGCTTCGACTGGAGACACTCGTGTCGCAGCGTCTGGAGCCGCGGCGCGTGGCGGATGTCGGGGTGCAGGCGGGGAAGGCTGGCCGGCCCAGAGCCAGCTGCTGCTGCAGGCGGCGCGAGGCGTGGTGGCCCGAGGCAGCCGCGGTCCTGTGGTCCGCCTGTCTGATGGTCGGCGGCCTTCTCATTGCCCAGTGGTTCGGTGGTGCGCGCTCCGTGATAATTAATATTGGCCAGCAGTAATTATAAAAGTCTTAACTACTGGTTTTGTTCGTTGTGGCACAAAACGTTTCGGAGAAGCTGCTACACATCCGCCTCTTCGAGAGAGCAGTGAAGTGAGCCTGACAAATTACTTAACCAGTGCCAAGTTGCAAATGTTCACTGTGTAAGCGTTTGGATTCTTTTATGCGGAGAAACATTCTGGCTACCACAGAAAAACCAGGAATCTGCAATCAAATTTCCAAGTTGGTGCTTCTTTGTTAGTCTATAAACGTTTTCGGACACGCTGCCATTTCTTCTCCTCCTAGTGAGAGCAGTGAAGTGAGCCTGACAAATCATTTTAGCATAGCAGTCAAGACTCAAGTGTACAGTGCTTCATTCCAGTGGATACTATTGCAACATGCTAGTTTATAAGACAGCACAAAACAGTTCTGGACTGGCTGGACACAACCTGTTCCTACTGGGAGCAGTCAAGTGACCCAGAGAAATCACGTTAGTAGCGCCAAGCTACAACACTCAAGTTGATACTGATCACATTCTTTTAAAAACGGGGACGCTCTTCCTACTACTGATGTATCTAGAAATCTGTATCCCAAAACCCTTCTTAACAACTGCAGAAGGGCACTCTTCGGAATGGTGACTTGATACATGTCTGATTGGCCACAGCAGCCGACTCATTATCTCACCTGCGCTCATCATTAAACCAGCCGACCAGCTACCTCACCAAAGCAGCTAAACTTAGTGGCAACCATCAATATTAAGTAGCATTTTACCTGGAAGTCTTTCCAACTGGACATCATTAAACTGGACAACACTTTATTCATCCTTGGGCAACAACTGTACTGGTACTGTGGCAAACGTTGACAGTGCGGCAACCATCAAATTATGCACAAAACTGTTGTGAGCTTCAGAGCGCTCAATGAAACGTTTAGTGTGTGATAGATATCTTGTGTATTTTTCAAAATAAAGTTTTGGAATTTTTAAATTTAACGCATTTGTTTAATTGAGTGTACGCATAAAGCCATCCCACCAATACCTGTTGTTGTGCTAACTAATTCTATTCCTATGTACAAAGAGATACCTCGACGAAACTATGTATCCACAGTAACAGTAAACTCTACAACTAAGTGAACGTTTAATGTGGATATGAAACCAACCTTTTTACCATATTTTCATTTATTCTTCCTGCAGCAAATACACAAATAGGAAAAAATCCTCCTGTCACTTGGAAATTTGGACTAGCACAGAGATAAATGATTTATTTCTGCAAAGAAAATAGATAAAGCATTACTTTCCTTAGTGAGCCTTGGAATCTTATCTTCAAAAGCCGTTAATATGTTATATTGTCTTCATTGAATTTCTCTTTAAAAACTAAGGTTTGTGGTACACATGAAAGTCTTTCGTTCTATTCGAGTATTGTACTCTCATATATTACACGGAAGACTAAGGGGCCAATTTTAACTATCAATTCCTGTCAGAGACCTACTTCGAGTACTTTCTGCCGGTGGATAGCTTTCAAAGGACGTGGAACAAATACTACTTACAAATGGACTCAAAATGCCAAAGAAAAACACTGTTATGCGTAACTCCATTAGAGTTGGATAGAGACAGCTTGTAATACTAACTGAGAGGGCACATGGATATCGGATATCTGTAATCTACCTAGTCTATCTATCTATCTATCTATATAAAAGGCTTGTGTGTGTACGTGCTGACAGACGTTTCTCCATTATCACATACTGCCACCCACTCGTGGTTTTGGTGGTAGATAGCCCTTGGTCTAATGATGTTAGTAATGAAGTTTGGTCGCGGTGCGTGGCAGTGGGTGAGTGTGATGAGCAAAAATTCGCAAAATATGCAATAATTACTCTTAGGAAAAGCTATATACTCTGTGACTTACGAACTTTACGGTACGAGTTAAAATCAGTGAATTCCTTCAATCGCCGGCCGCGGTGGCCGAGGGGACTGAGGCGCTTCAGTCACGGTCTGCACCGCCACTACGGTTGGGGGTTCGAATCCCCCCTCGGGCATGAATATTTGTGCCGTCCTTAGTATAAGGTAGTTCATAAGTAGTTTGTAAGTTTAGGGACTGTTGATCCCATAGTTAAATCCCATAAGCTTAACAAACATTTGAACATGTTTTGAATTTATTCTTTCAATCGTCAGACAATGCGGTACTTACAGACTTTAATAACGAAGAGGGATATCAAATACGCAATTTTTGTAAATAGATGTTTCAGTCAACCACACATTACCGACTATGAACAGAGACACAAAACTAAGATAAAAATCCAGATAGACTCAAAGATAAAAATACTCGTGGAACATTGATCACTGTCGTGGAAGCGTGATGGAAACAGACATACATTAATGAATGTCTCTTAGGCCATACATATTGGTATGCCTGTGCCAGTAAAATAATGTTGGCAACAGATGTTGAATAACGAGAATCATGTGACATCGTCATAAGCGAATCGCGTGCCACGCAAATATTTTGTCGTGAAATCAAGCATACTGCAGGAACAGCAGTATTTATCTACACTCTATGTGGTTCGGTCATCTGTGCAACGATTTTATATGGTGTTATTGATGTTGCCAACATAAAAACACGAGGCCGCCAGGATAGAAAGTAAAAATTTACCGAATCAGATACATCCGTTGTTGTCACATCTCAATATGACCAGCACTTTCACGCGAAATTCTTTTGTATAGAGTCTCTTGATTCACGCAGTCTTAAAATTCATTCCAAATTCCTATTCAAGAAGATTTTTGTGAAAACGCATACAGCAGGAATAGCAGTATTTTTCTCCACTCTATGGGGTTCGGTCATCTTTGCAACGATTTAATATCGTGTTATTGATGTTGTCAACATAAAAACAAGATTCCGCCAGGATAGAAAGTAAAATTTTACCGAATCAGATACATCCGTTGTTATCACATCTCATTACGACCAGCATTTTCACGCGAAACTCTTTTGTATAGAGTCTCATGATTCACGCAGTCTAACAATTCATTCCAAATTCCTATTCAAGAAGATATTTGTGAAAACTGTTACAAATCAATGTTCGCACTTATCCAATATCGTTTTCAAAAATGTAATTTGCCAGCCGCTTTCGGCGCTGCTGTTGTAATGTGTAACAAAATTGAGAATAACGACGCATAATATCAAATATATAAGTTTTTAACTTCTCGGCGCGTTTTCCTCAATCACACTTTACCGACGATCAACAAAGACAAAGATGAAAATGTAGATAGGCTAACAAATGAATAATAGAGCGCTACACTACAGTCACAGTCATACTTCTATTAGTTGTTGTGCGTGATTTAATATTGCTCATCGCATAAGTTCATCAAAATGCCAAAGCGTAAGACTGTGTTCACACAAACTTACGTGAATTCGAAACGAAGAAAACTAGCACGACGAAACGAAACGGAAGAGGAAAGTGAAGGGACACTTACAAAATTGCGCGAAAGGATGCAACGAATTAGAGATGGCAGAGGTGAACAAGAAAGAGCAAAGGATTTCGAAGCAACGAGACTCAGAGTGTCTTCACTAAGAAACCGTGAATCTGATAACCAACGTCAAATCAGAAATGCACAAAATAGAGACAGAATGGCTAATATACGTCATGATATACGCAGGAACTACAATTTACACCTTGAGGGGCTTCATTATGATACCATGAAAAAATACAGTGAACATCCAAACATCGTCATTGGAAAAAATGATCAACACATGCAAATACTGCTCTGCAAAAAAATTTAAATGTGAAACAACAGGTTTGTGCTTTATGAGTGGTAAGGTCAAATTACCACCTTTAAAAGTGCCACCACCACAGCTATACTCTTATATGATCGGAACGGCACCAGATTCTAAGCACTTCCTACAAAATATACGTCGTTACAATACTTGCTTCCACATGACATCGTTCGGGGCTACATCAGTATGCAATAACGACAATTTCTCACCAGTTTTTATAATCCAATGACAAGTTTATCATCGATTAGGGTCCTTAATACCTCCAGTAAATGAATCTCCAAAATTTCTGCAATTATATTTCGTTGGCGACGAGCAAGAAGAATTAGATCAGCGTTGCACACATATCCAGGGACTTCAACGACATATCGTACAGGAGTTACAGAGTCTACTCCATACTCACGATCAACTAATCAACGTGTTCAAGACTTCTCTGCAACAAATGGTTGCAGACAACTATAGAATTGTTATTCTGGCTGATAAACGCCCAGCCGGTGAGCATGAACGTAGGTATAACACACCTCAGGTCAATGAAGTTGCAGTAGTAATTGTAGACAATGAATACAGTCATCGTGATATTATCATACAACGCCGCAGGAACGAACTCCAACGCATTGCTGAAATGCATCGTAGTTACGATGCTTTACAGCATCCTCTAATATTCTGGCAGGGTGAAGACGGATACCACTTCAACATCCACCAAGTCAATCCAACTACAGGTGCCGAAACCAACAAAAAGGTTTCATCAATGCAATTCTATGCCTATCGACTTATGATTAGAGAAGGTGAATACAATCGTATTCTAATTTGCAGGAAGCTATTCCAGCAATTTATCGTAGATATGTATGCCAAGATTGAGATGGAGAGACTGGATTTTATTCGCCATAAACAACGGAAGTTGCGCTCGGACGAATACATCCATTTACGTGACGCCATGATGAATGATGGAAACGTGGACAACGAGGGGAAATTGGTCATCTTGCCATCTACATTTACCGGCAGTCCATGTCATCTGCATGAATATGCACAGGATGCGATGACCTACGTCAGAAAACACGTTCGACCTGATTTATTTATCACTTTTACTTGCAACTCTTCTTGGCATGAAATAAAAGATGAATTACAATATGGACAGGCGGTCAAAGATCGACACGACATTATTGCTCGAGTATTTCGTCAAAAACAGATAAAATTTTGTGAAGCAATCGTCATGCTTCAAATATTTGGTGCAGTAACCTGCTGGATGTATTCCATTGAGTGGCAGAAAAGAGGACTCCCACATTCTCACACCTTAATCTGGCTTCAAGAGAAACTAAAACCGTGTCACATAGACACCATCATCAGGGCTGAATTTCCGAATCCTGAGGAAGATCCCGAACTCTTTTAAATAATTAAGAAACACGTGATTCATGGTCCCTGTGGCGCTTTCAATAGAAGCTCCCCTAGCATGAAACACGACACCTGCACAAAACATTACCCAAAACCTTTCCTGTTTGAAACGCAAACTGGTGAGCACGGGTATCAGAAATATAGACGGCGGGCAAAAGAACAAGGCGGTTTCACGGCAGTAATTAAAATACGCGGCCACGACGAAATTGAGGGTGGTAATCTATGGGTAGTTCCGTATAACCAGCTGTTATCTAAAATGTTCTCTGCCCACATCAATGTAGAATACTGTAGGTCTGTGAAATCAATCAAATACGTATGTAAGTATATCAACAAGGGCAGTGACATGGCTGTATTTATATTAACTAAAGAAAACAAGCACAACGGAATATTACAGTATGAAATGAGTCGTTATATCAACAACAATGAGGCGATTTGGCGAATTTTAGGTATTCCAATCCATGATCGAGATCCACCGGTTATTCATTTATCCGTGCACTTAGAAAATGGCCAACGCATATATTTCACTCGAGAAATATTAGAAACAGTTGCGACGGGACCACCAGCACGCACAACTTTGACAACCTTCTTCGAACTTTGCCAAGACGATCCATTTGCAAGAACGTTACTGTACCAAGTACCAAGTTTTTCACATGGGATACTTCGACCAAAAATTTCGCCCAGTGCATGGACACGACGGTGTGTACAATACTAACACAATTTGGTGCGTCTACACGGTGCATCCGAAAAACGCTGAGTACTTCTATTTGCGTCTATTGCTTCACACTATTCGTGGCCCAACAAGTTTTGCACACCTGAGAACTCTTAATGGCTCCATTTGTGAAACATATCGTAAGCATGTCAGCGATTAGGTCTACTAGAAAACGACAATCACTGGGATCTGGCTATGAACGAAGCAGTACAAAGGGCCACAGCGAACCAGATTAGGGAGTTATTTGCAATTATTCTGACTACATGCAATCCATCAGATCCCAATCGACTCTGGCTGAAATATCGAGAAAGTATGAGCGACGATGTCCTCGCGGAACTACGACGTGACAACACGGAATTAAGATTAGATTTCAACGAGGAAATTTTCAACAATGCCTTGCTTTTAGTAGAAGATAAATGTTTATCAATGACCAACCAAACGTTACTGCAACTTGGCATTCAGTTAGTTCCACGACGCCATTTTGATGCTGGCAACCGTGAAATATTAAGAGAAAAAAGTTATGATACCGACGATTTGCGATCTTACGTACAACACAACAAACCCTTATTAAATCAAAGTCAAAAAGATGCATATGTCACAATAATGAAATATTATCACAACCACAACGGTGGCATAATATTTTTAGATGCACTTGGCGGTACTGGAAAAACGTTTTTAATTAACTTACTCCTTGCAGAAATTCGTGCAACCAAAGAAATAGTACTCGCCCTTGCATCATCTGGGATAGTGGCTACACTTATGGATGGCGGTCGAACAGCACATTCTGCGTTCAAATTACCTTTAAATGTAGCTGACCACGTACTGCCTATCTGTGACATAACAAAATAATCACCACTTGCACAACTGTTGAAAGAGTGCAAAGCCATCATATGGGACGAATGCACAATGGCCCACAGAAAGTGTCTGGAGGCACTAAACAGAACACTGCAGGACATAAGGGATAACACCAGTTTAATGGGAGGAATTTTACTAATATTGTCAGGCGATTTTCATCAAACGCTACCAGTAATTCCAAAATCTAACCCAGCGGATGAAATAAATGCCTGCATACAAAAGGTAATCAGATTAGCAACCAATATGAGAGCCCAAATATCGGGCGATGAAAGAGCGCAAGAATTTGGTTGTAATCTATTACGAATAGGAGAAGGCACGTATCCAAGAGACTCAGACTCCGATCATATCATAATTAAAAAAGAATTGTGCAATAATGTTCAAAATCCTGAACTGCTTATAACTCAGATATACCCGGATATCGTCAACAATTACACCAACTCAGACTGGTTATGTGAGCGAATTATTCTGGCGCCGAAAAGCGAAATTGTCAATGAAATCAACAAGACTGTACAACAACTAATCCCAGGACCAGAGACATCTTATATGTCATTCGATACAGTGACTGATGATAATGACAGTGTACACTTTCCAACAGAATTTTTAAGTTCGTTGATTATACCTGGAATGCCATTACACCGCCAAAACTGTGTAATGGCACCAGACTCTGCATCACACAACTTCACAGTAACATCATCGGAGGGAATATAATGACCGGCAAACAAAAGGGACAGACGGTCTTTATACCACGAATACCCTTATTATCATCTGGGTTGCCCTTCGCCTTAAGACGACTGCAGTTTCCACTTAAATTAGCATACAGTATGACCATCAACAAAGCTCAGGGGCAAACATTCAAATACTGCGGCGTTAATTTAACGGAACCGTGCTTTTCGCATGGCCAATTGTACGTCGCGTGCTCACGAGTTGGACCTCCTACACGTTTGTTCCTTTACACTCCCAACAAGAAAACTGCAAATATAGTCTATAAGCAAGTATTGTGAAGACAAAAATTATGTTATACTGATGTATATTAAATGAAAAATAAATGCCTTGAGAAATGTAGTAACTCCAATCTCTTCCAGCTTCATTTAAATACTATTATGTTAAAACAATATTACTAAACTTGCATTGGCCCTATATATTTTCACATATACGGAGCTCGTGTATTATTTAGCTTCACCTAAGATTATTTATTACTCCATATATCGTAGATTTTCGCCCACTTTAAGCACGATAACTGCTCCCACAATATCTCAATTAAACAGTTTGTATTCACCTCATATTTAGATTAATACAAAAGCTGTCTCTCATGCCATATATTCTAACCCAAGCAACGCTGGGTATCTCAGCTAGTTTTTTATATTTATGGTATGTGAGGTACAGATCATAAACATCGGTCAGCCAGAGCCATTCGATGACATTCTAAAACATTCTGGAGAAAATAAACTTTTAAGTTTCTGTGTACTAATCTTTAATTGAATATAAAGTCAGGAAAGTGTGCAACAGTCGCCGTGGCTCATTGTACCACTACTTTGATAATCAAGAAATCGAAGGATTGACGCTTGAAATTTCGCCAGTTCATTTTGATAGAATACTTACACTATTTAGATATATAATTCATGAAATATATTTAAAGGTGCTACTCGGTTGCACTTTTGTAGAGTGTCAGACTACAAATCTAAAGGTCGCATTTTCGATATCCGCTATGTACTATGATTTTTGTCACTTTCCACTTCTTTCTTTCCACTTTCCACCTCTGACGGTATTGCTCATGTGAAAATTACCGAGTAGCACTATGGGTCGGAACCCACGTTACACTTTAGGTCCTCCTATAACTGCCTGGGTTACTCAGTTCGAAGGTCGGAGGAAGGCAACGGCATACCACTATATATAAACTGCGGCATATGTTCCTTCTGAGATGTCCAACAAGATAGACATCTTGATATAGGTTTTTACTTTTTTTATGTGTTTGTACGTATAGCTGTCGTATGACAAGGACATGTGCAGATTTGAGCGAGGGCCCAGACTCGAACCCGCGTCCTGCTGACTGCTAGCAGCTGCACTCAGCCCCTGGAGCAGGCGCCCTGCCCGACGCAGATTCTCGTAACACGCGTTCCTACCTCGACCACTGGACTCCATATGTCGACACAGATGGGCCTGTATTCCCGCCACGAGTACCATAGGTGACAATAAATTTTATTAAAAAAAGTGTGTCAATCTTTATTGTTAATTTTTAATATTTCATTAGTAGATGTTAATATTATGGATCAATTAAATATACATCTCATATTACATGTTTGGATAACGTTTCACACAGTGAACATCCAAAGACGACCGTTTTCAATCAACTGAAGTGCATAAATACTATCATCTGCACGCCATTTTAACTGAAACTCCCTTCATAAAACTTTTACATAAAATATTGAATATTAAGGATATAAAAAGACATAATTTTCTTCAAAATGGCATAAATTTTAATAACCTTAATATGATGAATATTAAATGTAAATAATGGTGGATGTATCTGAATACAATTATTATAGTAAATAAACAAGAACCACCGGATTTCGCACCACCTTTTTTTTTTTTTTTTTTTTTTTAGAAGTGTGACGTCGCCCACATGAGTACAAAAAGAAATTCGTTAAATTTTATTTTCAAAATAAATCAATCAAAAGTGAAGGCCGTAAGCTCCACAAACTACCTAGAAATTACTATCACTTGAGACTTAAATTAGACAGAACACCTGGATAATGTCGGGAAATAGAGATTGCGCTTTATTGGCAGAACCCTTAAAAGAGGCAACAGAACTGCTAGAGAAACTGCATACACTACGCTTGTCCGTCCATTTTTGGAGTATTGCTCCTCAGTGCGGGATCCGTATCAGGTGGGATTGACGGAGGACATTGAAACAGTCCAAAGAAGCTCGTTTTGTATTGTCAAGATACATGGGAGACAGCGTTACGGAAATCATACAGGATCTTGGAATGAAATCATTACAACAACGGCGCTTATCGCTGCGGCATGGGCTACATACGAAACTCCAATCGCCAACATTCTCCTCCGAATACGAATATATATTGTTGACTTCCACTTACATAGGTAGAAATGATCATAAGAATAAAATACGACAAATCAGAGCTTGAACGAAGAGATTCAGGTGTTCTTTCTTCCCGCGGGCTATTCGAAAATAGAATGGGAGGTAAGTAGTATAAAGGTGGTCCGATGAACCCTTTGCCAGGCACTTAAATGTGGTTTGCTGTGTATCCCATGTAAATGTAGAATAGCAACAGAAGATACGCAGGTAAGGCGACCTCTCAATTGAAGAGCAGAAGTGAGGCAGGCTTATTAATTCTAACAATTTCGTAATATGACCTGTAAGAAAAGTCGCAACAGCTGCAATAGGCATGATGCTATACCGTACGCGAGTAAGACGTAAGTTTGGACGGGAAACTTATGTGTTAATGAAACTGTGCGTTCATCTACGTTTTCATCATTTCTGTGGAAGTGATTACATTCGTATTCATACGAAGACATAAATCGGGGAAGCGTGGGAATAGCCGGGCGGTCTGGAGCGCCACGTTACCGATCGTGCGGCCTCCCGCGTTGGAGGTTCGAATCCTCCCTCGGGCATGGATATGTGTCTTAGGTTAGTTTAACTTACTTTAAGTAATTTGTAAGTCTATGGACTGATGACCATCGTAGTTTGGTCCCATTGAATTAAAAACATTTGAAAATTTGAACGTAAATTGGCAAAAAGGCATATTCTACTCACTCGCCAGACGTATAGGTTAAGTGCGCCGATAAGCGATTCCTATTATATGACTCATACTCTGTCATGAATTTACTGCACGATGAAACGTGTTTTTACCGGTGGAGGCTTGGTTTGACTTGTCGTCAATTGTTTGCGGCTTCCTAATAAAATGCTCAAATGTTTGTAGAGCTTATGGGACTTAACTACGGGGTCATCAGTCCCTAAACACAAACTACTTATGAACTAGCTAATACTAAGGACTGCACAAATATCTATGCCGAAGGGGGGATTCAAATCCCGGACCGTAGTGGCCGTGAGACTGTGACTGGCGCGTTGCGGCTTCAATTAAAGATTCAGTTTCGACTGATAATGTCAAGGAGGTTAGAATAAAGAGAGATGGCATCATCAGTTGAAGCCTGTCTGCCATCATGGTCAGTTTTGGTATTTTATTTCTTCGTTAAAAGTATGTCCGAAGTCGACCCCTCTTACTGCTAATGCACTGAACTGACAGTACAGAGTATGTATATTCAAACTATATACTCTCTTGCCACTGCCATGAACCACAGACATTGCCGAGGTGGGGTGGCTTGCGTGCCTCAACGATACAGATAGCCGTACCGTAAGTGCAACCACAGCGGAGGGGTATCTGTGGAGAGGCCAGACAAACGGTTGGTTCCTGAAGAGGGGTAGCAGCCTTTTCAGTAGGTGCAGAGGCGACAGTCTGGATGATTGGCAGAGCTGGCCTTGTAACATCAGCTAATGTGGCTTTGACACAAAGTTACTGCGAACGGCTGAAAGCAAGGGGAAACTACAGCCATTACTTTTCCCGAGGACATGAAGCTTCACTGTATGAACATATGATGATGGCATCCTCTCGGGCAAAATATTCCGGAGGTAAAATAGTTCGGATCTTCGGGTGGGAATGCTCAGGAGGATGTGATCATCAGGAAAGACAACACTGGCATTCTATGGATCGGTGCGTGGAATGTTAGATCCCTTAATCGGGTAGGGAAGTTAGAAAATTTAAAAAAATAAGTTAGGTATAGTGGGGATTAGTGAAGTTCGTTCGAAAGAGGAACAGGATTTCTGGTCAGTTGAGTACAGGATTATAAATACGAATGCAGTTGGGGGTATTACAAGAGTAGGTCTGATAACGAATAAGGAAATAGGAAAGCGGGTAAACTACTATGAGCAAGGAAAGATAGTAGGTGAATATGGTCTGGGCTAAAGGAATGAAGAGGAAGCCGCCTGGTAGAATTTTACACGGAACATGATTTACACGGAACCTGGTTTAGAAAAGTGAATACTTGGAAGAGGCCAGGAGATAGCGGGAGATAACGAACAGTTTTTATAATGGGTACGAAGTCTTTCGCGGCGTAGTTCTTGCGCAAAATACTCTCGATGTTCCTGCCGCGTCAAATATGGATAGGAGCACAAGCTTTCGACTATATCCTCCGTAGTCGTCGTCAGGGGTAAAACTGACCCTGACGACGACCATGTAGGATATAGTCGAAAGCTTGGGCTCCTACCCATATTTTGCGCGGATAGAACACCGAGAGTATTTTACGCAAGATTTTATAATGGTAAGACATAGATTTCGGAGCCAGGTTTTAAACTGTACCCAGGGGCAGATATAAACCCTGACTATAACTTATTGGTCATGAATTGTAGGCGGAAACTGAAAAAAACTGCAGAAAGGTAGGAAAATAAGGAAATGGATCTAGATAAACTGAAGAAACCTGAAGTTCTTGAGAATTTCAGAAGGAGCTTTAGGCAACAATTGACAGAAACGGGAGAAAATAAAACAGTAGAGGAAGAATGTGTAGCATTGAGAGATGAAATAGTGGAAGGCAGCAGAGGACAAAATATGTAGGTAGGCAAGACCCACAAAAAATCCTTGGATATCACAGGAAATACTAAATTTAATCGATGAAAGGAGAAAATATAAAAATTCAGTAAATGAAACAGACAAAATTGATTGTATACGACTAAGAAATGAGATTGACAAAAAGTGAAAAATGGCTAAGCAGGAGTCCTGGAAGGCAAATCCAAGGATGTAGAACAACGTAAAAATAGGGGAAAAATAGATACAGCCTACAGGAAAATAAAAGAGATATTTGGAGATACGAAAACCAGCTACATGAATATCAAGAAAACAGATCGAAAACCAGTTCTCAGCAAAGAAGGGAAAGCTAAAAGGTGCAAAGAGTATATAGAGAGGCTCTACGAAGAAAATGAACTTAGAGGCAACATTGGGGGAAGGGGAGACGAAGTAGATGAGGATGAAATTGGAGATACTATATTGAGAGATGAATTTGACAGAGCACTGAAAGAGCTATGTCGAAACAAGGCCCCTGGCGTAGATGACATTCACTCAGAGCTACTGAAGTCTCTGGGAGAACCAGCTATGACAAATCTGTCTCACCTGGTGTGAAAGGCGTACGAGACAGGCGAAGTACCCTCAGACTTTAAGAAAAAATGTAATAATCCCCATGCCAAAGAAAGCAGGCGCAGACATGTGTGACAACTACAGAACAATCAGTTTAATAAGTCATGGTCGCAAAATATTAACATGAATTATTTACAGAAGGATGGAAAAGCTGGTAAAGGTGACCTCGGGGAAGATCAGTTTGGGTTCAGGAGAAATGTAGGAACACGGGACGCAATACTCACTTTACGCCTTATCCTAGAAGATAGATTAAGGAAAGGCAACCAATATTTCTAGCTTTTGTATATCTGCAGAAGACTTTTGACAATGTTGATTGGAGTAAACTGTTTCAAGTTCTGAAGCAAGCAGGAGTAAAACATTGAGATCGTAAGGATATTTACAACTTGTAGAGAAACCAGACAGCGGTTGTCAGAGTTGAAAAGGAATGCAGTGGTTGGGAAGGGAGTAAGACAGAGTTGTAGCCTTTCTCCAATATCATTCAACTAGCTGAGAAACCCAGCGTTGCTTAGAATATACGGCATGAGAGATAGCTTTTGTATTAATCTAAATATGAGATAAATACAGACTGTTTAATTGAGATATTGCGGGAGCAGTTATCGTGCTTAAAGTGGGCGAAAATCTACGATATATGGAGTAATAAATAATCTTAGGTGAAGCTAAATAATACACTAGCTCCGTATATGTGAAAATATATGGGGCCAATGCAAGTTTAGTAATATTGTTTTAACATAATAGTATTTAAATGAAGCTGGAAGAGATTGGAGTTACTACATTTCTCAAGGCATTTATTTTTCATTTAATATACATCAGTATAACATAATTTTTGTCTTCACAATACTTGCTTATAGACTATATTTGCAGTTTTCTTGTTGGGAGTGTAAAGGAACAAACGTGTAGGAGGTCCAACTCGTGAGCACGCGACGTACAATTGGCCATGCGAAAAGCACGGTTCCGTTAAATTAACGCCGCAGTATTTGAATGTTTGCCCTTGAGCTTTGTTGATGGTCATACTGTATGCTAATTTAAGTGGAAACTGCAGTCGTCTTAAGGCGAAGGGCAACCCAGATGATAATAAGGGTATTCGTGGTATAAAGACCGTCTGTCCCTTTTGTTTGCCGGTCATTATATTCCCTCCGATGATGTTACTGTGAAGTTGTGTGATGCAGAGTCTGGTGCCATTACACAGTTTTGGCGGTGTAATGGCATTCCAGGTATAATCAACGAATTTAAAAATTCTGTTGGAAAGTGTACACTGTCATTATCATCAGTCACTGTATCGATTGACATGTAAGATGTCTCTGGTCCTGGGATTAGTTGTTGTACTGTCTTGTTGATGTCTTTGACAATTTCATTTTTCGGCGCCAGAATAATTCGCTCACATAACCAGTCTGAGTTGGTGTAATTGTTGACGATATCCGGGTATATCTGTGTTATAAGCAGTTCAGGATTTTGAACATTATTGCACAATTCTTTTTTAACTATGATATGATCGGAGTCTGAGTCTCTTGGATACGTGCCTTCTCCTATTCGTAATAGATTGCGACCAAATTCTTGCGCTCTTTCATCGCCCGATATTTGGGCTCTCATATTGGTTGCTAATCTGAGTACCTATTTTATGCAGGCATTTATTTCATCCGCTGGTGTAGATTTTGGAATTACTGGTAGCGTTTGACGAAAATCGCCTGACAATATTAGTAAAATTAGCAAGGCATTGTTGAAAATTTCCTCGTTGAAATCTAATCTTAATTCCGTGTTGTCACGTCGTAGTACCGCGAGGACATCGTCGCTCATACTGTCACGATATTTCAGCCAGAGTCGATTGGGATCTGATGGATTGCATGTAGTCAGAATAATTGCAAATAACTCCCTAATATGGTTCGCTGTGGCCGTTTGTACTGCTTCGTTCATAGCCAGATCCCACTGATTGTCGTTTTCTAGTAGACCTAATCGCTGACATGCTTACGATATGTTTCACAAATGGAGCCATTAAGAGTTCTCAGGTGTGCAAAACTTGTTGGGCCAGGGCTAGTGTGAAGCAATAGACGCAACGCTGATCTAATTCTTGTTGCTCGTCACCAACGAAATACAATTGCAGAAATTTTGGCGTTTCATTTACTGGAGGTATTAATGACCCTAATCGATGATAAACTTGTCATTGGATTATAAAAACTGGTGCGAAATTGTCGTTATTGCATACTGATGTACCCCGAACGATGTCATGTGGAAGCAAGTATTGTAACGACGTATATTTTGTAGGAAGTGCTTAGAATCTGGTGCCGTTCCGGTCATATAAGAGTATAGCTGTGGTGGTGGCACTTTTAAAGGTGGTAATTTGACTTTACCACTCATAGAGCACAAACCTGTCGTTTCACATTTAAATTATTTTGCAGAGCAGTATTTGCATGTTTTGATCATTTTTCCAATGACGATGTTTGGATGTTCACTGTATTTTTTCATGGTATCATAATGCAGCCCCTCAAGGTGTAAATTGTAGTTCCTGCGTATATCATGACGTATATTGGCCATTCTGTCTCTATTTTGTGCATTTCTGATTTGACTTTGGTTATCAGATTCACGGTTTCTTAGTGAAGACACTCTGAGTCTCGTTGCTTCGGAATCCTTTGCTCTTTCTTGTTCACCTCTGCCGTCTCTAATTCGTTGCATCCTTTCGCGCAATTTTGTAAGTGTCCCTTCTCTTTCCTCTTCCGTTTCGTTTCGTCGTGCTAGTTTTCTTCGTTTCGAACTCACGTAAGTTTGTGTGAACACAGTCTTACGCTTTGGCATTTTGATGAATTTATGCGATGAGCAATATTAAAGCACGCACACCAACTAATAGAAGTATGACTGTGACTGTAGTGTAGCGCTCTATTATTCATTTGTTAGCCTATCTACATTTTCATCTTTGTCTTTGTTGATCGTCGGTAAAGTGTGATTGAGGAAAACGCGCCGAGAAGTTAAAAACTTATATATTTGATATTATGCGTCGTTATTCTCAATTTTGTTACACATTGCAACAGCAGCACCGAAAGCGGCTGGCAAATTACATTTTTGAAAACGATATTGGATAAGTGCGAATATTGATTTGTAACCGTTTTCACAAATATCTTCTTAAATAGGAATTTGGAATGAATTGTAATACTGCGTGAGTCATGAGACTCTATACAAAAGAGCTTCGCGTGAAAGTGCTGGTCATAATGAGATGTGACAAAAACAGATGTATCTGATTCGGTAAAATTTTACTTTCTATCCTGGTGGCCTCTTGTTTTTATGTTGGCAACATCACTAACACGATATTAAATCGTTGCAAAGATGACCGAACCACATAGAGTGTAGATAAATACTGCTGTTCCTGCTGTATGCTTGATTTTACGACAAAATATTTCCGTGCCACGCATTTGGACTATGACGATGTCACATGATTCTCATTATTCAATATCTGTTGCCAACATTATTTTACTGGCGCAGGCATACCAATATTTATGGTCTAAGAGACATTCATTAATGTATGTATGTGTTTCCATCACGCTTCCACGACAGTGATCAATGTTCCACGAGTATTTTTATCTTTAAGTATATCTGGATTTTTATTTTTGTTTTGTGTCTCTGTTCATAGTCGGAAATATGTAGTTGACGGAAACATGTAATCTATTTTAAAAATTGCGTATTTGATATTCCTCGTCGTTATTAAAGTCTGAAAGGACCGCATTGTCTGACTATTGAAGGAATACAAAGATTTTGACTCGTACCGTGAAGTTCTTAAGTCACAGAGTATATAGCTTTTCCTAAGAGTATTTATTGCATATTTTGCGAATTTTTGCTCTTCACACTTACCCACTGCCACGCACCGCGACCAAACTCCATTACTAACATCATCAGACCAAGGGCTATCTACCACCACAACCACGAGTGGGTGGCAGTATGTGGTAATGGAGAAACGTCTGTCAGCACGTACACATACAAGCCTTTTATATGTAGATAGATAGATAGACTAGATAGATAGATAGATAGATAGATAGATAGATAGACTAGGTAGACTACAGAAATCCGATATCCATGTGGCCTCTCAGTTAGTGTTACAAGCTGTCTCTATCCAACTCTAATGGAGTTACGCATAACAGTGTTTTTCTTTGGCATATTGAGTCCATTTGTAGATAGTATTTGTTCCACGTCCATCGGTCATCTATCGAAAGTTATCCACCTGCAGAAAGTACTCGTAGTAGGTCTCTGACAGGAATTGATAGCCAAAATTGGCCTCTTAGGCTTCCGTGTAATATGAGAGTACCACACTCGAATAGAACGAAAGACTTTCATGTGTACCACAAACCTTAGTTTTTAAAGAGAAATTCAATGAAGACAATATAACATATTAACGGCTTTTGAAGATAAGATTCCAAGGCTCACTAAGGAAAGTAATGCTTTATCTATTTTCTTTTCAGAAATAAATCATTTATCTCTGTGCTAGTCTAAATTTCCAAGTGACAGAAGGATTTTTTCCTATTTGTGTATTTGCTGCAGGAAGAATAAATGAAAACATGGTAAAAAGGTTGGTTTCATATCCACATTAAACGTTCACTTAGTTGTAGTGTTTACTGTTACTGTGGATACATAGTTTCGTCGAGGTGTCTCTTTGTACATAGGAATAGAATTAGTTAGCGCAACAACAGGTATTGGTGGGATGGCTTTATGCGTACACTCAATTAAACAAATGCGTTAAATTTAAAAATTCCAAAACTTTATTTTGAAAAATACACAAGATATCTATCACACACTAAACGTTTCATTGAGCGCTCTGAAGCTCACAACAGTTTTGTGCATAATTTGATGGTTGCCGCACTGTCAACGTTTGCCACAGTACCAGTACAGTTGTTGCCCAAGGATGAATAAAGTGTTGTCCAGTTTAATGATGTCCAGTTGGAAAGACTTCCAGGTAAAATGCTACTTAATATTGATGGTTGCCACTAAGTTTAGCTGCTTTGGTGAGGGAGCTGGTCGGCTGGTTTAATGATGAGCGCAGGTGAGATAATGCGTCGGCTGCTGTGGCCAATCAGACATGTATCAAGTCACCATTCCGAAGAGTGCCCTTCTGCAGTTGTTAAGAAGGGTTTTGGGATACAGATTTCTAGATACATCAGTAGTAGGAAGAGCGTCCCCGTTTTTAAAAGAATGTGATCAGTATCAACTTGAGTGTTGTAGCTTGGCGCTACTAACGTGATTTCTCTGGGACACTTGACTGCTCCCAGTAGGAACAGGTTGTGTCCAGCCAGTCCAGAACTGTTTTGTGCTGTCTTATAAACTAGCATGTTGCAATAGTATCCACTGGAATGAAGCACTGTACACTTGAGTCTTGACTGCTATGCTAAAATGATTTGTCAGGCTCACTTCACTGCTCTCACTAGGAGGAGAAGAAATGGCAGCATGACCGAAAACGTTTATAAACTACCAAAGAAGCACCGACTTGAAAATTTGATTGCAGAGTTCCTGGTTTTTCTGTGGTAGCCAGAATGTTCCTCCGCATAAAAGAATCCCAACGATTACACAGTGAACATTTGTAAATTGGCACTGGTTAAGTAATTTGTCAGGCTCACTTCACTGCTCTCTCGAAGAGGCGGATGTGTAGCAGCTTCTCCGAAACGTCTTGTGCCACAACGAACAAAACCAGTAGTCTAGACTTTTATAATTACTGCTGGCCAATATTAATTATCACTGAGCGCGCACCACCGATCCACTGGGCAATGAGAAGGCCGCCGACCATCAGACAGGCAGACCACAGGACCGCGGCTGCCTGGGGCCACCACGCCTCGCGCCGCCTGCAGCAGCAGCTGGCTCTGGGCCGGCCAGCCTTCCCCGCCTGCACCCCGACATCCGCCACGCGCCGCGGTTCCAGACGCTGCGACACGAGTGTCTCCAGTCGAAGCAGCCGGCTCTCCAGGCGGTCCTCCAGGCGAGCTGTCTGGTTCCACATGTCGGCGCGGTGGGGCGGCGCGGCGGCAGAGTCGTCCAGGGCTTCTTCCTTCCAGTGGCACAGTGACTTGACGGTCTTGTCACTTTTCTCCAGTTGACGATGGAGACGCTGCACCTTATCCCCGTACAGATTCATACGGGTGAGAGAACCCCTCAGTTGGCTGAAGGTGTAATCTAAGGATTCCGGCTCACTGGATGGCATCTGCTCCTCAGTACGCAGCACAGTAAGAGTCTCGTCTGAACTGGCCATATTGCCACTCTCACAATATGTCGAGACTCGGAAAACTCTCGCAAGCTGCAGTTGATCGTACGAGTGCTGCTCTACGATTGTGAGTTGCAATTGAGGTGCCGATTCCTAGCAACAGCAGCATGTACTATAACAATAAAATCATTGTTGTGCTACGATCAGCGTTACGTTCTTAGACGCAACTGCTAAAAAATATGATTAAAATTATTAACCTAAATGATTTCTTTAGAAGAATTAATTTCTGGTTTTGGCGTTTCATAATCTGAGGATATAGCAGTACTTCGCCAGGATGACCGCACAACCGCACCATCCTTTTCTCGAAGGCATTTCAGGCACTTACTCATCCCTTGTATCTTCTTTGCGAATAAAGTCAGAAGTATGAATTTTTAGTGACTAAGACGACCTGCTGTTACTGAATATATTTCGAAATTCTGTTATTTTAGTCCTTAGCACTGATAGACCTAACTCGTAATAAGTTCCCTAGAATAGATAATAATATCTCAGAGCTACTGAAGTTCTGGTTGAACCAGCCATGTGGAGACTATTTCACCTGGTTTCAAAGATACACGAGACTGCCGAAATACCCTCACACATCAAGAGAAATATAATAATTCCAATTTAAAGAACGCAGGCACAGACTGGTTTGAAAATTACAGAACCATTAGTTTTCAAAGCCATGGCATCAAAATTGTATCACATATATTTTTGCATGTTTGATGTATATATTTACTATTTTTCCACCTATTTAATACTTCACTTTTGCTGATATCTATACATAAAGCCTTGAGGTATGAATTGTAAATTTATTTTTGCGAGCGGTAGTGCGAATATGACCTTTGTAACTGAACGGTATCATTTGTTGACTTAAATTTGATTTTATGTATCTTGGTTGTACAGCACATTTTGATAACGTCTATTGCAATGAATGTGAAAAATATAATCTGATGCAAACGTTGGGTATATCTTAAGATATTTGAAATGTAGAAGTGTCTGTTCTTCCCAGTGGCTAAATGTGGAAAGCGACAAGTTTTAGTGCGTATGGTAAGAGGCACCGATTCGTACAACGTGGCTTAACTGCAGTTGTTGGCGATGCGTGGGTGAGACAGCATCTCACGGAAATATGGGGGCCTTTATCTGCGGCAGGTGTGTCTAAAATAGCCTCGGATACTGGGATAGTGTCTGTTCCGTCGCGGAATTGAATATAGGGCGGTGTAAATAGTTGTAGAGGTCAAGTAAAATATATTGTGCCATACAGTAAAAACAACTTGTGATGTTTTCGTTTCAAGTTGCGCAATTACACAAATGTTCGACCATAACACGAGATACTGCATATGTTATGTAATATTAGATTTTTTATGGCCGATGGATAGGCTAGAAAGCAGTCGATTACAAAAATCGTTAAGTTGAAGTTATATTTGTGTAAACAGTAGTTTATCTCAATCACTGACCTTTCGAGTCCTATCCTAGCCCATCGTACACGAAAATAAATAATAAACTGAATAATGTTTTTTTTTAATTAATGACCTGAAGTGCTTCGTCTGGAGCAGTAAAATTAAAACTAGTGAAGGATTTTTGCAAATGCACCATCAGTAAATCAAGAATACACTATATTTCAGAATAAATTCAGATTATAATAATGAAACGATAAAATAATTCAAACATAACTATTTTTTATGTATCTGTAGCTATAAGTTAGCAGCAGCGAAGTTTTGCAAATTGCTTAAGTTCAGTACTACACCACACTATCCTTTCAAGCAATCAATGTTAGTAGTATTCAATGAAATTGATAAAGACGTTGAACATATCTAAAATATTTGCATACGCAATTGCAAACAAAAAAATTAGTTATACCAACAGCCCGATGGTCTTGCAATGGTCACCCCCTTAGCAAACATTTTTATCAACTCACTCGAAGAGACTTTTTTCAAAAATTTCTCCGCCTCCACCGTAGGAATCATTTCATATTCCAAATATGTCGACATTTTAATCATCTAAAATGGAACGAATGATGGCATTGACCACCTGTTCGAAATCTTTAACCAACTTCATGAAAAACTTAGTTTCACTTGTGAACTAGAAAACGATTCCCGTCAGTTAAATTACCTAGACCTAACTTTGACAATAGTTGATGACAAAATCTGCTTCATTTTTCGTAAGGGATCCTATTCCTACCAAATAGTACAAGCTTGTTCTACGCCCTACGAGCTCACAAAAAAGCCGTCTCACCCTGCTGTCCATAGAGCAGTTTGTACACGCTTATCCTCTGAAAACCTGAATGCAGAATTAGACCTGATTAAAACTACTGCAGTCAATAACGGTTATGAAACAAATTTAGTAGGTGATGTCTTCAAATAAAAACCAGTAACAGATACATTACCCATGGCACCACAAATAAAGAGCACAACGACTCGAAAAAATATTTTTCGATACCATACATAAGACCTGTATCTTACAGATTACAACGTCTCTTTAGGAATAAATACGACTGCAACATATTATTTTCTACCAATAACCGTCTGAAAGATAAGTTTAACCGTAACTTGAAACCTAGACATTCGCCGCTGCAAAACGCAGGCGTTTGTAAGATTTCCTGTGACACCTACCCAGCCTATTACATAGGACAGACTGGATGACCCTTAAAACTTCCTGGCAGATTAAAATTGGGACTCGAAACTGGAATCCTTGCCTTTCACCGGCTAGCGCTCTACCGACTGAGCTATCTCGACAGGACTGACGATGCCGCCTCACAACTTTACTTCCGTCAGTACCTCGCCTCCTACTTCGGAGGAGAACTTCTGTGAAGATTAGAAAGTAGAAGGCGAGGTACTGGCGGAAGTAAAGTTGTGAGGCGGCATCGTGAGTCGTGTCGGGATAGCTCAGTCGGTAGAGCGCTTGCTCGGGAAAGGCAAAGGTTCCTGGTTAGAGTCCCGGTTACGGCACACAATCTGCCATGAAGTTTCAAATCAGCGCACACTCCGCTAAAAAAAAAAAAAAAAAAAAAAAAAAAAATAGTTATTAATATATACAATTTGTCCTTTGCTGAGCACATTTTGACCGCAGGCCACAAACCTAAAGAAGTTCATGATGTTGGTATTTTGAATACTGAAAAGAAAGGTTACAGACTTGATAAGCTTGAACAACTAGAAATTTATAAACATTTTTATCGTAATGACCAATTTATTCTCAATTAACAATTGCTGTTGCAAGATAAAAAAAATTTGATGTCGTAAAGCGCTTACTCAGAATCAAGTAATTTGAAATATTACACCCAGTTTCCAGTCTGTTTTTCTCTTTTCTCTTATTATATACGCACTTAGTGTAAGTTTTAAACTGTTCGTCTTCTAGAAACATACTTTTTAACGTGCCACGTGATTTTGTTAATCTTACAAGTAAACATATCAGATCACTTTGTATGTAAAGTGCTACTATTGAATAACACATGGCGCGATATAACGTGGCCACGCGATAGCTTCGACGGCGTGTTCGCCTGTCAGTCTGATGCCACCTGCAGTGCTGGCCTCACATGCGACTCTCAGCCGCGCGTTGTCTGACTTTTTTTATTTTCTATTTTATTAAATTTCGCAATGTGAAAAATTTTCAAATTTTTAACGTGAGCCCAATGGCTCAAGAACATCATTTAACTATACATTCATATGTAAGTAATTTGTGATATCGTATCTTAGGTTATGAGGTTTCATACTCTCTCTGTAAATTGTACTACTCTTAGTAGTAACAGTTTTACTTCTGACGAAGGCTCCCTTAGGGAATCCGAAACGATGGTAAAGTAACAATTTTTTTACCAAAACTTACGCAACCGAAGGACTGTTTTTAAACATTATTTTGTATTTCGACAAACGGTAGTGTCTTTAACAGCCATGTTTAATATTAAACAAATAAAATTTAATTTATATTTATTGTAGTGTACGATAGGTTAGGAAAGGGCTCTAAAGGTCAGTGTTGAGATAAATTACTGTTTACACAAATTTTATTTCAATTGAACGAATTTTTTAATGCACTGCTTTCTGGCTTATCCAACCGCGTTAAAAATCTAAAAGTACCGGGTGATCAAAAAGTCGGTTTAAATTTGAAAACTTAATAAATCACGGAGTTGATAGAGAGCTAAAAATTGACATACATGCTTGGAATAATATGGGGTTTTATTACAAGAAGAAATAAATATCCGACAGCTGGCGCTTCATCTGATCAGAAAAACAATAATTAGTATAACAAATTAAGACAAATCAAAGATGATGTTCTTAACAGGAAATGCTCAATATGTTTACCATTATTCCTCAACAATAGCTGTAGTCGAGGAATAATGTTGTGAACAGCACTGTAAAGCATTTCCGGAGTTATGGTGAGGCATTGGCGTCGTATGTTGTCCTTCAGCATCCCTAGAGATGTCGGTTAATCACGATACACTTGCGACATCAGGAAACCCCAAATCCAATAATCGCACAGACTGAGGTCTGGGGACCTGGAAGGCCAAGCGTGACGAAAATTGCAGATGAACACACGATCATCACCAAACGACGCGCGCAAGAGATGTTTCACGCGTCTTGCAATATGGGGTGGAGCGCCATCCTGCATAACGTAATCATACGTTCCAGGATGGGGATGATGCGATTTATAACATATCGGCGTACCTCTCACCCGTCACGGTAGCAGTTACAAAACCAGAATCACGTTGTTCCGCGAAGAAAACGGGCCAGATAATTTTAGATGTGGTAAATCCAACCCATACCGTGACTTTCTCGTCGTGCAATGGATTTTCCACGACAGTTCTATGATTTTCGGTAGCCCAAATTCTGCAGTTATGGGCGTTGACACACCCTCGGAGCGTGAAATGAGCTTCGTCGGTCCACAACACGTTCCTCATCCAATCATCATCTTCCGCCATCTTTTGAAACGCCCACACCGCAAATGCCCTCCGCTTCCCTAAATCGTCAGGTAGCAGTTTATGATGCCGATGGATTTTGTAAGGAAAAGCATCGGAGGGTACCCCTAAGTGCCAACCAAACAGTAGTGTATGGAATGCCAGTGCGACGTGCGACTGCACGAGCGCTGACTTCCCCGTGTATAGACGAACCCGCTACAGTCTCCAGTTCTTCCTGAACTGTCTCAGCAGCATTACGCCTTGTGCTCGGTCGGCCACTACGGGTCTATCGTCTAAACAACCCGTGGCATCGAACTTTGAAATCATTCTCGACAGAGCTGCATTTGTCAAAGGACCTTTACCGATTGGAATCCCCTTCCTATGGCGATAGGATCGTAAAGCTGAACTAGCACATTTCCCATTCTGATAATACAGCTTTACTAAAATAGCGCTTTTTCACGTAACGTCAACATGCTGCGACTGCTGGTGCAACTGATACTCTCTATTACAGCTCCTTTTATACACGATTTTCATGCGCAGTCACTGACGTTTCTCTGTCAGCGTCATCTGCCGGACACTTTTTGAATTTTTTTTCGGTTCTAACACAAACCTATGTCATTCCAAGCATGTGTGTCAATTTTTACCTCTCTATCTACATAATTCCATGCTTTATTAAGTTTTCAAATTTATACCGACTTTTTAATTGCCCGATATATTACGGCTGTTACACACATCTCAGTAAAAATTCTGAAAGCATTTCTGTGAAATGTAGCATTGTATGGGAGTAAAAGAGGACGATAAGGGGTTCAGACAAAAAGGGTGATAGGAGCTTTTCAAATGTGGTTCTATAGACAAAAGATGAAGATTAAATGGGAAGCTCACATAAGTAATTGTGAGGTGCTCAACAGAATGGGGAGAAAAGGAGTTTCTAGCATATCATGAGTAAGAGAAGGAATACATCAAGGAATCATCAACTTAGCATGTGAAAAAAGTATGAGGAGTGGAAATCGTAGAGGGAGACCGCGGGACGAATACAGTTAGCAGTTACAAAAGGATGTAGGTTGCCGTTCGTATTCTAACTAGGGGACCACATAGATATCAGATTTTAGAATTTCTCTATGTATCTGGTACATGAAGTTCAGAACTGAAATACCAAGCAGCAGAAGCCATTCCACAAGACTCTCAAAAATTCCCGAAACAGAAAAATAGACTTTGAAGTTTTAGAAACGCACACATACACCAATAATTAAATCAGTTGCACTATCTGTCGTTGTAGGCCAGGTGGTAGCGTTCTGGCTTTGAAACCTTATGTTCAATGGTTAGCCGCGGCGGAGGGGACGAGCGCATAGAGGCGCCATGCTCCAATGCACGAGGCCGTTCTCTGTCGAAGATACTATGTTTCCCTCGGCATTGAGGGTTGTGTTGTCCTTTTATTATTAGTAGGTAAGTTTTGTAAGTGCAGGGACTGATTACCCCGCATTTAACATTTCGTCAATGGTTAGAATTCTGCTGTGACCAATTTTTCTTTCCTTTTGTTCCAACACTTATACAATTCTAATGTCTAATGGTAATTTTTACGAATAATGCACGGGGTTTTTCTTTATTCGAATTGCTGTTCGTTAGTCTCGCTAAAACTCGAGAACGGCTGAACCGATTTGGCTAATTTTAGTTTGAAATGTTCGTGCAAGTTCAGGAAAGGTTTAGACCGTGATAGAATATGGAAAAGTTCTCCGGAAAAGAGGAAAATCGGGAAAAACTGAAACAGCATTTTCCATTGCACTATCAATACCTTTCGTCCAATTACGATAAAGTTTTGTACATTTCATGTTCAAAGCAAGAGGAAGGTTTGCATCAAATAAAAATTTGGAAAAGTCACCCGGAAAGTAGGAAAATTTAGGAGAAACAGAAAGCAATTTTTTTCTATGAATGAAAATCAATTGCCACATGGTT
Source organism: Locusta migratoria (assembly GCA_026315105.1). Classification (NCBI taxonomy): domain Eukaryota; kingdom Metazoa; phylum Arthropoda; class Insecta; order Orthoptera; family Acrididae; genus Locusta; species Locusta migratoria. The sequence continues at coordinate 808,618,290 of CM048744.1, read as the reverse complement.
GTAAGAGCATCACTTGAGTATGGCTTGACGGGACAAAGTTTGTATGAAATAATTGTTTTGGAAAATCTACCGGAAAATTGGAAAATTCAACACTATAACTGACTATTCACACGATGGAATTTTTTTATTTTTATTTTTTTTTTTTTTATTTTTTTGGTCTGTTCATTATAGTCTTGGAAAAGTTTTCAGTAAAGAAAGAGGGACAGTTAGAAAGGAAAGTCCCAAAATTCGAACTAATTTCCTTTTTCATTGTGTTTCTAAATGTACTCAACACTATAAGTTGAAAACCGTTCACCCGATTGCGATAAAATGTTGATCATTTGAAGTTCAACGAAATATGAATATTCTTATGAACTAAAAATTTGGGAAACTTACCCGAAAAATTTGAATATTCGTGGGAAACTGAAAGAGTTTTTTTCAATTGGATATCAATATCACTCGCCTGATTCCGATAAAAGTTTGCCCATTTGACATTCAAAGCAAGAGTACATACTTATTAGCAAATACAAAGCATTGCCAGGTCGACTAGATAACACAGCAACTAAATCATTATTTTACATGTTTTAAATCTAAATTTTCCTCGCAAAGTTTCCATAATTTATCACCATTTAAACCTTCCCTGAACTTCCACGAATGTGACATAAACGTTATCTTGTACATGTGTGTGTGATCTGCCCACGCTTTCCGCCCACTATCGAGCCGATACTTAGACTATCTGATGATGCCTTTATAAAGATACTGGGTTAAAAATGCATAATTATGATTTCAATTAATATGGTTTATATTAAGAGGTAAGTGATACGAAGTTCCCTGGGTCATCTAGTTTTCTAAATTTTATAAAAGTTCATTAATAATGATGCTTTCAATTTTAATGTCCAATTGTGATTTTTACGAAAAATGTACAAGTTTTTCTATATTCGTAATTTTCTATATTTTATAAAAGTTTATTAATAATGATGGTATAAATCAAAGTTACATTTTTGTTTTAGAATGTTAGTTGACGACGGTAGTCTTTGATTGTCCGGTTTCTGAAGAGCTACGATGCTGATTTTGAAAAGTCATACCCGTAGCTACTAATGGCTTTCCAAGAAGCTAAAATACTCAAACATCGGTTTAGGTGACGACAACGTGTCAGCTCGACTTCATACACTACACATAAACAAAAACTGCCGCAACACGTGGAATTAGAGATCCCACAATGTTTTATATAACTGAATTTGAAAGGGAAAACAAATTCCACACGACTCTCAAAAATTCCGGGTAACGAACCACCGGCTGCATGCTTGTGAGGCCAGAACGATACCAAATGGGCAACACCGACAGATATAGCAACTGATTTAGTTATTAATTCTTATTAACTTTTTCATTGGTTCTTTTGTGTACTTGGAAAACTTCAAATTCGATTTTCTCGAGAATTTTTTAGAGTGGCTTCGAATGGCTTTGGCTGATTGTTATTTGAGTTCTGACCTTCACGTACCATAAATATCAAAAAATTCTAACAAGGAGTGGACGCTTACTCGTTATCGCCGAATTCGTGCAAATTTATGGTACATTAGGGCTTGATGAGATATGAAAGTGCACCAAGTGGGAACTCCAGATGGCTACGCATTAACGAAATAAAAGGAATTTTGATACGGATCTATCATTATATGCATCTTAACAACTGTCCCTGTGACGGCGTGTTTAGGAATTGGTGTTTGGCTCAACGGTAAAAATCGGATTCCTATTGAGAAGGTCGCGGGTTGAACTCCACCTGGCAGCAATTTTTTTTTCTACTCCTTGACTATGTGTACACCTACATGTTGTCCCCGTAGGAATCGTGAGGATAAAATTAGATTAATTACAGCACGTGGTGAGGCATTTAAACAATCAATCTTCCCACGCTCAATACGTGAATGGAATGGTAAAGAACACTAATTATTGGTACAATGAGACGTACCCTCTGCCATGCACTTAACAGTGGTTTTCAGGGAATTGATGTAGATGTAGACCGACGTTGCACTTAACCGCATCATCAAATAGGTTATTTTATTAACGTATATAAGGAGAAAAAAGAAGGGGCCTGGATGAAAGTCTGTACTACATACATTTAAAAAGCGACTATAGTTAACGAGTACTAGGGACATCGGGTATGTAAATCGATATTTCTATTCTTTTGCAATTGATCAATTACATGTAAATGTTCAAATGTTTGCAAATCCATCGGACCAAACTACGTGGTCATCAGTCCGTAGCTTACAAACTACTTAAACCTAGATAAACTAACCAACGGACAAACACACACACCCATGCCCCAGGGAGGACTCGAACCTCCACGGCGAGAATTACATGTGCTGTGGTGATATTCATAGAAGAAAAAGGGGAAGCAATAATTTTGACCGCATCTTGCGCACGTTATGAACGCCGCCCTATTGCAGTTACATGATTTTTAATGTCTCCATAGAAATACAAACTCGATTGATCAAAATATCCACGGGTGTACTGCCGGTCTATAGTGTCCAACGGGCACAATATTTCGGCGATCATACATGTCGCCATCATCAGGTGAACTGACGGACTGAGCTCCTGGAAACGCGCCGGCACGGAGATCCGCACGCTACGGCTGCTCGAAGGGAACTGGGTTCTAACCCGGTAGCGGGCCAATTAAATACCTTCGGCCCGTGGAGCGACCCCTCCGCTGTCCGCGCCGAGCGCCGCGGCCGCGCAGTGGAACCGATTGCGCCGGTGTCTGAGAAGACGTCGGTGTGAGGGCTCTGTCCGCCGTGGTCGTCACTTCGTTACGTTTGCTAGATTTACTCTTAATTAACCCAATCACTGGTTCCCAAGCTTTGCTTAGATTATAGCCAGAGTCACGGTTTATGAGGTCGTCACTTGTGCGAATTTCAATGGCCTCTCTAACGACGCAGTCCCAGTATCTCGACGTCTGTACCAGGATCCTGGTGTGTTCATACTCCATGGCGTGATTCTCCGACAAACAATGTTCAGCGACCGCCGACTTGCTCGGATACATCAATCGTGTGTGCCTCTGGTGTTCAACGCATCGATCCTCGACGGTACGCATCGTCTTCCAATATATGACTTTCCACACTGACAAGGAATCTAGTATACGCCCGCCTTCCTCAAACCGAGATCATCTTTAGCGCTCCCCACAAGCGCACGAATTTTATTCGGCGGACAAAAAACAGTTCCAACCTGGTGTTTTTTCAAAATGCGGGCGATCTTCCCTGAGAGTGCGCCGGTATATGGAACGAACGCAGTGCCTACATCCTCCCTTGTATTTTCATCCGTTTCCACAGGTTGTGTTGTAGTGTTTGGGCGGAGAACCCGCTGAATCTGCCACTCTGAGTACCCATTTTTTCGAAATACAGTTCTCAGGTGTTCGAATTCCTGGGGTAGACTCTCTGCGTCGGAGATAGTGCGCGCCCTATGTACTAGAGTTTTAACACACCAGGATCCTGGTGCAGACGTCGAGATACTGAGACTGCGTCGTTAGAGTGTCAGTGTGGAAAGTCATATATTGGAAGACGATGCGTACCGTCGAGGATCGATGCGTTGAACACCAGAGGCACACACGATTGATGTATCCGAGCAAGTCGGCGGTCGCTGAACATTGTTTGTCGGAGAATCACGCCATGGAGTATGAACACACTAGGATCCTGGTACAGACAACGAGATACTGGGACTGCGTCGTTAGAGAGGCCATTGAAATTCGCACAAGTGACGACCTCATAAACCGTGACTCTGGCTATAATCTTAGCAAAGCTTGGGAACCAGCGATTGGGTTAATTAAGAGTAAATCTAGCAAACGTAACGAAGTGACGACCACGGAGGACAGAGCCCTCACACCGACGTCTTCTCAGACGCCGGCGCAATCGGTTCCACTTCGCGGCCGCGGCGCGGGGCGCGGACCGCGGAGGGGTCGCTCCGCGGGCCGAGGGTATTTAAATGGCCCGCTACCGGGCTAGAACCCAGTTCCCTTCGAGCAGCCGTAGCGTGCAGATCTCCGTGCCGGTGCGTTTCCAGGAGCTCAGTTCGTCAGTTCACCTGATGATGGCGACATATATGATCGCCGAAATATTGTGCCCATTGGACCCTATAGACCAGCAGTATACCCGTGGATATTTTGATCATCAAATACGCCGGGAGAAACTGAAGAATCACAACAAACTCGACTGACAATCTAAAATCAGATTCTTTCATCGCACAGTCCAGCAGCGAACCACGCGTAACGCAGCATGTCCCTGAAAACTTGCGAGTACAGCTGGTGATGTATAATGGAATGTAGTTTTATACTAGCTTCTTGGGAAGTGATCTCTTCTTCTTTCTCGTTTAAGTAAGTGATGTTTTGAGGTTGTGCTCATATATATACAAAATAACATATATGATGTTTCGGTTAATTGTGAAGTCAGTAGGGTACGCATTGACAAGGAGCAAATACAATATTTGTCGCCGGGCGGAATCGAACCCGCGATCCTTTCAATACAAATCCGATCTCATATCGTTGAGTTGATAAGGTACATATAGTGATGGAGTCGTATCACAATTCCTTCTATTTCCTAAATGCTTAGCAATCTGGAGTTCCCACCTGGTGCCTTGCACATCTCACCACGCGCTACATGCACTTTACATTTTGACGAATTTGGCGATAACGAGTACGCGCCCACTCCTTTTAAAATGCTATACGCATATGGCTCCTTGTGAGGTGAAGAGGCTTGCACAGGACAGGTTAGCGCGGAGAGGTGCATCAAGTCAGTCTCTGGACTGAAGACAACAACAACAACAGTATATCTGCGGCACGCCAGTCACAATCTGCACGGCCTCTACGGCCGGGCGTTCGAATCCCCCCTCGGGCATGGATGTTAGTGTCGTCTTTAGTATAAGGTAGTTCATAAGTAGTTTGTAAGTTTAGGGACTGATGACCGCCGCAGTTAAGTCCCTTAAGCTTAACAAGAATTTGAACATTTTCATATTCCCACGCATACGAGGTGCGTCCAGAAAGTAAGTTCCGTTTCAATTTATCTCCGCTGCAGCGCTGCGATTGCAATTCCGCACACGCGCTGTAGACGATGTGTATCAAGGAGAAGAACATGCGCCATTTGGAGATCGCTATCAGTTACGTACTGTACGCTTTACTGTGCTTGTTTGAAATGTCGGCATTGATTGAAAATCCCGCCACCTGTGTAATCAGGCCTCTGATTCGGTTTCTGAATGTGAGGAAAGTGAAACCAAGTGAAATTTATCGGCAAATTTGCGATGTTTACGGACCAAATGCGATGAGTGATTCTATGATGAAAAGACGGGTCCGACAGTTCAATGGCGGGCGTAGGGATATGCACGATGGAGAACGAAGTGGGTGTCCGCCTTTGGTTACAGAAGAACTGGTTCACGCGATTGATGACAAGATCCAGGAAAGCCGTAGGTTTACAATTAGTGCTCTCGCTATTGACTTCCTTCAGATTTCACGAAAGAAACTGTTTCCCACTGGTTGAAGACACAGGCGACAAATTTCTATGAAGAAGGTATACAAAACCTGGTGCCACGCTATGACAAACGCCTGCAAAATTTCGGCAATTATGTGGAAAAGAAGTTCAAGAGTTGCAGAATTTTGTGCAATAAAAATTTCTTCTATGTCTGTGTGCAATTTCATTTTATTACCAAACGGACGCGCCTCGTATTTAGCAATTGAGAAGCATTGACATGTCCCTCTTAAAGACAAGTGACACTGCATAATTATTGCTCTCTCTGCCGTAATCTCACTTGCAATGAGATCGTCTCTATTTGGACACACGGTATCGTAGCAACGGGACTTGGTGATCGCTGTGTACAATTCGGAATTTGCCGATCCATAGCGACGCGCGGCAGCGGCAAGTTGGAGCCTCCGATACGGCGTATGAGCGGCGCGCTCGGACGTGACGCTATTGGGCTGTGGGCTAATTCTGCGCGGCGAGGCGAGGCTGGGCTGTTGTGGTTGGGTGGCGGCTGCGCGTGTAAACAGCGCCGTATTCGTATTCCGCTTGTCGGGGCCGCGGTCGCCGGACAAACAGCGTAATGAGGCCCTGATTATGCGCCAGGTGTTTTGCCGGCGACGCACTGGGCGGGGCTGCGGGAGGTCGCTGAGCGGAACGGAGCGCAGAGCCGGGAGGCCGTCTGCCGGATGCGGATGCGCCCCGACGTGGGTGCAGGCAGGGGTGGTGTCTGGGGTTCAAACCCCCTCACGAAATACTTTATGCATGACTGTTAATCAGCGGCTGTACTATATTAGACTTTTATAAACTACTGCAGCCCTCAGTCGCAAGTTGCAATTGAATATAACCCAGCTTTCGGTGATACAAAGGACACCTTCTTCAGACAATAGGAGGTAAAGAGGTTAAAAATGACATGTCAAAGAAATTAAAAATACCAGGTGATCAAAAAGTGAGTATAAATTTGAAAACTTATTAAATCACGGAATAATGTAGCTAGAGAGGTAAAAATTGACACACACGCTTGGAAAGACTTGGGGTTTTATTAGATCCAAAATAAGTAAAGTGTGCTCAGCCGCCACTTTCGTCATGTTTGGCCTCCCGGGTCCCCAGACCTCACTCCGTGCGATTATTGGCTTTGGGGTTACCTGAAGTCGCAAGTGTATCGTGATCGACTGACATCTCTAGGGATGCTGAAAGACAACATCCGACGCCAATGCCTCACCTTAACCCGATGTCATTCATAACATTATTCCTCAATTACAGCTAATGTTGAGGATTGATGGTGGACATATTGAGCATTTCCTGTAAAGAACATTCTCCTCCGAATGCGAAAATATATTGTTGACTCCCACTTACATAGGTAGAAATGATCATCAGAATAAAATACGATAAATCAGAGCTCGAACAGATAGATTCAGGTGTTCTTTCTTCCCGCGCGCTATTCGAGAATGGAATGGGAGATAAATAGTATAATTGTGGTTCGATGAACCCTCTGCCAGGCACTTAAATGTGATTTGCAGAGTATCCCATGTAGATGTAGATTGCTTTGTCTTAATTTGTTATGTAATTATTGCTTTTCTGATCAGATGAAGCACCATCCGTAGGACATTTTTGAACCTTTTTTTTGTTCTAATAAAGCCCATGTCATTCCAAGCATATGTCTCAATTTGTACCTCTCTATCTACATTATTCCGTGATTTATTCAGTTTTCAAATTTATACTGACTTTTTGATCACACGGTACAATAACATATCTGGTATGACCATCTGACTGTGGCTGATATGTTATTGTATTTTTAATTTCTTTGACATTAAACTATGCACCTTTCTCACCTTTAACTTAGTAAAATCCGTCAAAATAACGGCTACGTTCGAATTGTCAGTGAGCTGTGATGTTTTTAGGAACAATTGATGAACAAGTGTACGTGGGTAGAGTGTTGGTGTGGAATTACAGACCCCGATTTGACGGGTGTTAATAACAAAAGTTGAAAACCCCTGAAAGACTGGTTTTAGTAGCGAGTGTTAAAAATCAGATGTTTGTAACGCAGGGTTTTCGTCGTATCGGTGTTAGGAGGAAGTATAAAAGTGGTTTGTGGACTTCGTCCACGAAAAGGTATAAGTAATAGGTTTGATTTTAAATGATTGAATATATTACAAAATATATACATTCAAGGCTATAAAAGCAACATGAATATAGGTGTAATGAATTCAGGCTAGTATGTACAAACTCGACTGCCTATGATGTCAGCGGAAGGAGATGTTAACAGGTCTGACGGAGGATGCTGAATGAGAATGAGTATCGCTCCGTCGTTTTCCACGTGCGCACGTCGCGTCAAACTGCCGCCAGAGCGTGTACTCCAGCGATCTTTGCGTAACCGATGCGGAAATCGATACTCAGGGATGTTACAACATGTAAGTTTTAACCTTTTTACCTCCTATTGTCTGAATAAGGTGTCCTTTGTGACATTTAAACCTAGGTTACATTCAATTGTAACTTGCAACTGAGAGCTTTAATTGCTTATAAAAACCCTCCCAAAATGTTGACAAAGCTATCAAAAATTGGCACTATTCTGTGTCCCGATAAGCCAACCTACAATTTTCCACTGCTGGGAAGGCGTTACACACGCTCCATACAGTACCGATTTCTCACCATGCGATTCCCTGAAGATAGACACTCATCACTATCGGTATGTTTCGGACTAACTGGTGTACGCCTGATTCCGTAGCCAACTGAAAACATCGAGGAATTGATCGTCCGGCCTCACAGTTATGATGGATACTACTGAAATAATGTGCAGTTTACTTGTTATTTTTCTCAGGTGTCATCTTCTATTTTGTATGCTCTTTGTAGATGAGTGTGATTTGCCTGATTTCCAATCACTAGGAACAATTCCTTGCTCAAGTTACCGACGGTAAATTATGGAAAAAATGGGGGCTAAGTCCGGCAGAGATTCTCTGTAGAAACTGTCGAACCCTGACGCTTCAATGTACTTTAATGATTTTAGCTGTTAGTAATTACCATCTCAGTCTTGAATATTTCTTGAAGTTCCTATGTAAAGGAATTATATTCCCATCTAGTCAAAAAGTACCATCTGTACATTTATTCTTTGCCACTGACAGCTTTCATAGACAGCAAAATTATTAGTTAGGCAGCGCTTCTCTGATAATGCTTCAGAAGTTATTGAAAACTCCACGAACTGCCTGTATGACTGCCATCCCTGTTTCAATCTGCAGTGACGTATCGTCATGGTGTGATTTGCCTTGTTCTACTTTGGAAAAGTTTCTTAAGAAGTTTTCTAATTCTGCTTCTATTCAGTGATGACTTTCTCGTTTAAGGCTAAATATATTTAACGCACTTTTCATCATAAAAGCTGAAACGGCAAGTTAAATTCCAAATAAGGGAATTCGCTAATGGTGGTTTTTTTATATTTTGATTCAGAGTACCATAATCTTAATCACGAGAGGGACAAGCATAATAGTGATTACTACTCCATTAAACCTACGACAAACTTCATTGCATATTTTACTGAACGGGTGGCTTATGTATAAAGCCCCAATGTGGAATTGTATTTCCTTTGCCTGCTTCTAATATTAAATGAACTGAAATTAACGTAATGTTATCGTAAAAATTTAGTTTCTGAAACATCTACCATTTTTCGAATTTATTTGTTGGAAACGGCATACCAGAATAAATGAAGGTTGGTCTTAAACTCCCAGGCCATATCGTATAGTTGCAAATGCAGCTGATCGTCGGGGTATTGTACTTAAAATAAAGAAACTATGTATAAAGAGCGTTTATGCACTATACACGGCGATAAAACTGTTCTGGCTAAAACTGAAAGGCGCAAACAATTGTATTTTAATAATATTCTAACCTACTGTCATGTAACACGCCCATCTAGACTTAACAATAGCATGGCAGAAGAATTTTCAATTTGCTTCACTCTTGTCACGGCGTTACCCCTCTATGGTAGTCTATCTCTTTGGTGGCCATGCTTGATGGCGCTGTTGATTGGCTGACAGCCCAAGACGCCATTTTTTTACCAGACGTGGGTTTCTGAATAGCTACAGTGTGCGTTTCTGTACTGCAGAGCGTCTGTAATGCTTCTGGCAACGATTTCACTTAACTGTTTTGCACAGATTGCATTACGGTATGCTCTGCTGCACGTTTGCACGTCTTCTGTCGGTTATACGTACGTAAATTAATGTGTAGTCCTTCAGTCGTAGACGATAACTTTAAAAATTCGCCGCAATATTTAAAATTAGGAGTTGATTTGAAGTGATTTACTGAGTGTAATTAATAATTTGTATTATTTAATCATTAAAGTCAGTCAAGAGAAATTACTCGTTGTTCCCCTGTTGGCTGTAAAATATGAAGTGAAGATTTCTATATGATGCTTGTGTTTGCAAGGAATAAGAAAACACGAAAACAGTGTGAGGCGAAAGCGGGAAAGTGGAAACCAACGAATTATTCCTGTATGTGTCTGTGTGAAGTGAATATTTTCTGCTTTTCTTTGTTTAGTAAGTTTCATTAATATTGAAACTAGGTTTTGCTTTCGAAATCACTGATTTAATACAAATCAAATTTATATTTTATTCCTAATTCATTCGTAAATGGTATGTTAAGTGGGGGAAATAAATTTAAAATAGGGAAAGATTAATTTTTAAAACTCACAACCACCAACTGCGAACCAAATTCCTAAACATGCAAAAACACTGGAACTGTGATTGCGACTGTTTGACTCGTTTTCTAGGGGATGATATCACACATTCGCAGCTTTCCTTCCCTGCATATGATTAAGAAAACAAATTCATAATAAAATCAAGTTCATGAGAGAAAAGGGTGTACTAACTACTATTTTTGAAAACACGTGAAAGTTCACTTTATGTTGTTTATTTCACATTATTTGAACCCAGTGGCTGATACGTCTGTACGACGACACATTTACCAAATAAAGTTATAGCTCGTGAGCCCCCAGACAAAATGAATATTTGTCGCGAATTGATTTTACACCACGTGGCTGTGTCAAACACCGTTTATGTTCATGCCTATGCAACGACACGTGTTACATTAACAAATCACAGTCACTTTAATTCAATGCGATGCACACCTTGTTCCACCGGCTAAATATTCACAAACACACAGTAGCACTCGATTTAACTTGGTACAGTCTACGACGAGCAACCACACGTGGCGATTGCCACAGACAAATCTAAAGTCACCACCTCGAGATCCACAAGCCGACTGATGCAGAGCGACGCCGCTTGGCCAGTTCTCCACGTGCTCCCGACCTCGTCACTTCCTGCCCTCGCGCACGCGCGCGCCAAAAGCTCAACTGCCGGGGTTTTTTCCCCTACGTCATCAACTTCCCCATGTGAACTCTTCTAACCGATTTGCCAACGTACTGCGCTCAGCCAATACATTTCTAAAACTTTACCTAAAATCAAAATAATTACACTACAAATTAAACAAATATTTTCTTACGTTTTTATATTAGTATAAACATCCTTTGTACTGTTTATCATAATCGTGCAATTTCTTATACCACAGATAAGTGATTTAACTGAATACTTCAAGATAAAAGACAAAAGATTAATTGAAAATAAAATGAGAAATAGTTAATATATTATTTTTATAAACAAACATTGCCATGCTAGTTGTGTAACTGTCTTGTCTTCGTTGGTAATTTATTACTTTTCATTGTCAATTAAACATATTACGTTAGATGTGACTATATCAGCTAATGTATTGTTTATTTATCAACAGGATATTTTGTAATGAGGGCCTTAAAGGATCCTAACTGCATCGTATTACTTCAAATGCCAGTAGTATTACAATATTTGTGCATTGCACTGTGCCTGGCACTCGCCATTGTCCTTCTCTCCCCTCACCGGAAACGAACTGGAAAATCCTAAGCTGGAACAAGCCACCAACGTCGGCCTGCTCGCTGGCCTTCCGTCAGCTACAAGCACACAGCAAATCTCAACGTGGAGAATTTCTACCTATGGCCTAACAATAAATGCTGCACCCAACTGTGTACATACATTGCTACCATAATTAATAAGATTAAAATTGTGTAACATTTAGTGCATTGGCATGGTCAATGTTTGCAGTGAACTTCATACTGTTTAATTATCAAATGCTATTGATTACCGATATTTCTATTAGGCGGTAATGTCACAACTGCCATCCCTGTTTCAATCTGCAGTGACGTCATGGTGTGATTTGCCTTGTTCTACTTTGGAAAAGTTTCTTAAGAAGTTTTCTAATTCTGCTTCTATTCAGTGATGACTTTCTCGTTTAAAGCTAAATATATTTAACGCACTTTTCATCATAAAAGCTGAAACGGCAAGTTAAATTCCAAATAAGGGAATTCGCTAATGGTAGTTTTTTATATTTTGATTCAGAGTACCATAATCTTAATCACGAGAGGGACAGGCATAATAGTGATTACTACTCCATTAAACCTACGACAAACTTTATTGCATATTTTACTGACTGGGTGGCTTATGTATAAAGCCCCAATGTGGAATTGTATTTCCTTGGCCTGCTTCTAATATTAAATGAATTGAAATTAACGTAATGTTATTGTAAAAATTTAATTTCTGAAACATCTACCATTTTTCGAATTTATTTGTTGGAAACGGCATACCAGAATAAATGAAGGTTGGTCTTAAACTCCCAGGCCATATCGTATAGTTGCAAATGCAGCTGATCGTCGGGGTATTGTACTTAAAATAAAGAAACAATGTATAAAGAGCGTTTATGCACAATACACGGCGATAAAACTGTTCTGGCTAAAACTGAAAGGCGCAAACAGTTGTATTTTAATAATATTCTAACCTACTGTCATGTAACACGCTCATCTAGACTTACAATAGCATGGCAGAAGAATTTTCAATTTGCTTCACTCTGGTCACGGGGTTACCCCTCTATGGTAGTCTATCTCTTTGGTGGCCATGCTTGATGGCGCTGTTGATTGGCTGACAGCCCAGGACGCCATGTTTTTACCAGAAGTGGGCTTCTGAATAGCTACAGTGTGCGTTTCTGTACTGCAGAGCGTCTGTAATGCTTCTGGCAGCGATTTCACTTAACTGTTTTGCACAGATTGCATTACGGTATGCTCTGCTGCACGTTTGCACGTCTTCTGTCGGTTATACTTACGTAAATTAATGTGTAGTCCTTCAGTCGTAGACGATAACTTTAAAAATTTGCCGCAATATTTAAAATTAGGCGTTGATTTGAAGTGATTTACTGAGTGTAATTAATAATTTGTATTGTGTAATCATTAAAGTCAGTCAAGAGAAATTACTCGTTGTTCCCCTGTTGGCTATAAAATATGAAGTGAAGATTTCTATATGATGCTTGTGTTTGCAAGGAATAAGAAAACCGAAAAGAGAAAAATACGCTACATGACAAGTAAAGATGTTGTGCAGTTCTTTGGCAATAAATGGTAAAATCACACGTTAGCGAGACAATTTACACATGAAATGGAATTTCCTTCGATTTCGCGTCACAATCAGAACGATTCGTACACATACACAAATCACCATTACAGTGCATAATCCTTACAAAAACGAGCTGCAAGCATACACAAACACAGTAAATACGGGAGTGTTTTGTCGGATCAAGATGGCTACCATTGGCTTCACAGCTGTGGCGTCAGAGCGCCTCCGCCTATTCTTACCCCCATGGGTTACTCTTTTCCCAAGCAGGCTCTCAATGTCAGCGGTCACCTGACCGCCATCTTCAGGTGAGATTGGTGGACAATCACGCCGAAACTGAGGAGGCATCATCACAGGAGTCATAAAGGAGCCGCTGTATCCAAATTCAAATGTTCAAATGTTTGTTAAGCTTATGGGACTTAACTACGGGGTCATCAGTCCCTAAACTTACAAACAACTTATGAACTACTTACGAACTTGGACGGCACAAATATCCATGCCCGACGGGGGATTCGAACCCCCGACCGTAGTGGCCCTGCAGACCGTGACTGGAGCGCCTTAGTTCCCTCGGCCACCGCGGCCGGCCCGCTGTATCCCACGTCTCCTAAGTTCCGGAGCGATCGTTTGCCGTTCTCGCTTGAAGATGGTGGCCGGGTAGAGAGCTAGCCCCTCGTCCTACGTGAGCGGCGAGATGTGGGACCTCGCGAATCGACGGGCGATGCGACGCGAAGCGGTGCCGTGAGGCAGCTATGTCCTGTATGCAGCCAAACCGCGCGGCGACCGATCCCAATACACGACGAAAATTATTTTTCAATTTTCTTGCTGTATAAATTACTTTATGTGTATGGAACAAAGCTACCCGTAATCTTTGCTGTTTAATAAATGTGTTACATTTACGTAATTGTAGTAGTAGTGATGAAAATCGTAAACGAGTAATGTAAATTCTGCACAGTAATTAGTATATATAAAAAAGGAAGAACTTGTAGAACCCGTTTTTAAGGAGAGAGAACATAAAATTATTTGTAATTTGAATAAAATCTTGACAAATCATGTGATCAACATTACGTAAATATACATGTATTATATGAACGTACTTCCAAGCATTTGGAATAAACGTTTTTATAATTTTTTATTGTACCACATCACAGAACGTAATTAAACGCACCGATTAAGTTTTCAGACACTGAAACTTCAAACGCGCCCGCTTCGCGCGAAAATCAAATCGGTTGATCGCTTCCGCTTCGCGGAATCGCGCGTTGCACGAGAGCCCGCTCACCTGAACTGTTGACCATGTGTTCCAAATTTTGGAGCGATCGCAATAGTTCGCTCACATTGGGAGCTGCCTTAAATATCTACATACAACTCCGCATTCCACCCAAAGGTGCGTGGCGGAGAACGAGGAAAAACGTATGCATCCGTACGGCCGCGTGGCAGTAGCCGAGCGGTCTGGAGCGCCACTTTATGGATCTCGCGGTCTCGCGCGTCGGAGGTTCGAATCCTTTCTCGAACACGAATGTTTCTGTTGTCTTTAGTATAAGTTAGTTTGTACGTAGTTTGCAAGTTTAGTGACTGATGGCCCGGCAGTTAAGTCCTATAAACTTGACAAACATTTGAACATTTTTGCATCCGTACAAGCCCTAATCTCTCTAAACTGATTTTTGTGGTCTCTACGCGAAATGTAGGTGTGCTGGCAGTAGAATCGTTCTGCAGTCCGCCTACAATTCCAGTAATCTAAATTCCGTCAACAATGATTCTCAAAAAGAACGTCGACTTTCCTTCAGCGTCTTCCAGTTCAATTCTCGAAGCAATTCGGTAACACTCGTGCATTACTCGAATCTAGCAGTTATAAACATCGCCGCCCGCCTCCTAACTGCCTCTGTCTACCTCACAACGATCTGTTGGGTATCCCAAATACTTGAGAAATACTCCGGACGAGGTGTTACAACAATTATATATGCGGGCTCCTTTACAGACGAATAACACCTTACCGAAATTCTCACAATAAAGCGAAGTCGACTATTTGCCTTCACCACGGCTGTTCTTATATGCTCTTTCCATTTCCCAACACTGTGCAGCGTTACGCCTAGGTAATTTTTTGACGCGATTCTGTCAAGCAGGACACTACTAACGCTGAATTCCAGCATTTACGAGATTGTTTCTCGTACTGATCTGCATCAGCTCACATTTTTCTACACTTTCAGCTAGCTGCCATTCGTCACATCACCTAGATGTTTGATGGTGGAAGAAAGTACCAGCAGCTGTACAATAATTATTTCTTTAATTGCGCAAACCCAACGGTCGGAGTCGTCTTTGGGTTTTTGACGCGAAGGTATTAAGAAATTTACGGCTACCGGCATTGACGGCCACCCTTTGCAAATATGCTAATACTGACTGTTGCTCAACGGGCGCCTGAAGATGGTGTAGTGTAAACCGAAACCGATTCCGCATTTGAAGAAATAATTGTTGTACATCTGCTGGTACTTTCTTCCACCATCAAATTTTATCAGCTGTTGTCCCAACAAATCGATTATGGAGAGAATCAGACCTCGAAATTTGTTCAAATTCATCCTGCATCCTACTACAGTCTTTCAGTGATGACATCTCTTGTACACCACTCATCATCAGCAAACAGACATGACTGCAACTCACTCTGACCGTAAGAAAATTTATATAGACAGAAAATGATAACGGTCCTGCCACACTGCCCTCGGGCACCACTGACCATAACCTAGTCTCTGATTAACACTCGCCATCGAGGACCACGTACTGGGTTCTATTACTTAAGTAAGCTTCGAGCCACTCTCATATTTGGGTACCTACGCCATAAGCTAGTACCTTCGTTAGCTGTGTATTGTGCGGCACCGTGTCAAACGCCTTTCGAAAATCGAGGTATATGCATTATGCCTGTTGCCCTCATTCATAGCACTCTAGATGTCATGAGAAAAAAGGGTAAGTCGTTTTTCGGACTACCGATGATTTAAAAGCCGTCCTGATGCATGGACGGAAGCTTTTCCGTCTCAAGAAAATTTACTGTATTACAACTGAGATTAAGTTCAGAAATTTTCAGCAATGATAACGGTCTGTAATTTCGTAGGTGCGTTCGGTTTCCTTTCTTATACATGCGAGTTACCTGTGCCTTTTTTCAGTCTATTGGTACTTTGCGCTGGATCAAAGATTCGCGATATCGTGACAGATGAACGAATAAAATCCCCGCGAAAGCCGTGAAGAGAATCAGCACGCTCTCTGTTTTTACGATTGGCACAGTCTCACTCGCCACAAGTCTGAACCTCTACGCTAATAATCAAACACTGATCCGCAATTTTGTTGACAATAGTTCCACACAAAAATCAGTGGAAAAATGAAGCACTGAGTCAAGAACAAGAAGTTCCACGTTGAAAAGTACCCGAGTAAAGATTTTTCAAATGTTCAAATGTTTTTAAACCTATTGGACAAAACTGCTATGGTTATCAGTCCCTAGACTGAAACTAAATTACGCTAACGCCAACACACGCACACACATACACACACACACACACACACACACACACACACACACGCCGGCCGCGGTGGCCGAGGGGACTGCGGCGCGTTAGTCACGGTCTGCACGATCACTACGGTCGGGCGTTCAAATTCCCCCTCGGGCATGGATATTTGTGCCGTCCTTAATGTTAGATAGTTCATAAGTATTTTGTAAGTTTAGGGACTGATGACCCCGTAGTTAAGTCCCATAAGCTACACAAACACACACACACACACACACACACACACACACACACACACATCCATGGCCAAGGAAGGACAGGAACTACTGCTTAGTCTGTAGCTTGATGCCTTAGACCACTCGACCATTCCCATGTGGAAAAACATACGGGTATTTGAAGTATATAGTACCTTTTGAGTGAAAGTTACTCCTTCAAATTCTTAAAACAGCAGAGGTAAAATACAGGGGAATAGAAGTTATATACAACTTAACAGAAACGAAACAACGGTTAAAAGGGTAGAAGCAGTAGTTGTGACGGAACTAAGAGTACTAGACATTTCCTAATGTTGTTCAGTATGTACACTCTTTGACAAAAAACCTGGCCGCCGGCCGGCCGCCGCTGAGCCTAAGTCCGAGCCGATCGCGACATGGGACAATAAAAGTGGCCGCGCTGATTCGCTCTAAGTCCAGCTATCTGCACAATCTGGCAACACTGCAGACTGCGGGAGTTCATACAGCACTTCTTGTGTGCAGTTAGAAGATAACTGGGTCAGATCCCTCCTTGGTCTTGCGGTAAAGTGCGCGACTTTCATGTTCAGTATTAGCGATCGAAACCGACTGTTGACAAAAATTTTAAATTCACGTCACTCGTGCATGCTGATGCCACATGTGTAAGGGGAGCATATGCGTAACGTATTTCATTTTTTGAAACACTGGTAATAACATTTCGGCCCAATAACATTGCCACCTCTGGCCACAGCACTTGGCAGAGCTCTCCGCGGCCCATATACCTCGCCGGCAGCAGCGGTGGCGGCGCTACACAGCGCTGCCTCGCCCTCTGCCCACAGCGCCTACCGCCGCTCATCGCCCTGGAAGCGTAAAATGCTGTATTGTTGCTAAGTGGTGATCCACAAAAAAGGTTGCGATTCGTATTTCACACAGGATATAACGAAGCAGACCACCTATTTTGAATGATGAGCATATACATTAGAGAGGCAAAAAGTTGTCATTGTCCAATCCAATGGCACTCTACGATGGTTAACACTTATTTCTGGTTTAAATCTCGATTCTTTTCCTTTCAGAAAAGCCTTTCATGTAATTTGTTACTGTCATCAGTTCATATGTTTTCATCAAGACACAATATGTAACCCACTAAAATGTTTTAGTGTCGTTGTTTCACTCCGTACGGTAAATGTATGAGCTAAATTATGTGAATACGTTTCAGTGCACGTTCTAAAGCAATACAGGCATACTGCAAGGTTCGTGTCTTCATGTCTCATTTCTACAGGAGATATTTCACATCAATGGAGGTGAATTCGAATTTCTTCGAAGGCGTTTGTATGGTGAAGCAAAGAAGACATCTAATACCATTTCCATAATTTGAAGTCGACCTTTCTGAAATACTTATTGTGTAAAGTTTTTCTTATGATTTCGTTAAAGAGTTTCTTCTTGCTATCTGCAGCGTATAAAGTAAAATAAAATGAAATTAAATTCCATCCCCAAACGCACTTTCTCCAACCAGGATTTGAACTGCCGCCTCACACCAGGCTTGCATCACAAGACACAAGCAGAACCACACAGCCAACCACACACTGCCAGAGATTGGCATTATTCTCTCACATATTGAATGCTTAGCCTCTAACGCATCGCGAAAGAACCTGAAAGTCACCTACACAAATAACTACATTCCTTGAGTGCAAAAGTTAAATTTCTGTCTCTCATTTCACGTCGGCATTACAAATCATTAGTCATGAAAGCAGAAAAGGAATGTCAAGTGAACTTAGTGAGACAATTCAGTACCACTTGAGGAAGTAACTGCACTGTCACAGTGTTGCCAAATATCAGCAACGATGTTGCCAGTTCTTAGCTGTACTAGGAAGACCTGTGTAGTGATAAGCGACGCGAAATCGCGCTGGTCGCATGTGGGCTTCTAGAAGGGAGTCGCGCATTTCGGTTAATATGCGCTATCTCCTGATAGATTCCGTCGTCACATTTACGATGCAGATATTAAATTCATTCAATGAGGCCGAAACTAGCGTTTAAATTTTTTGAAGCTTTACAGCATTATGATATATTTTCAGCAAATAACTAGAGAAAAAAATACTGATATTGTGATTGCAACATACGGCAGGTCAAAGTCTGAGATATAATAACTTCCATCACGATTTCAGTTTCACCCCCCCTCCCCCCCCCCCCGAAAAAAGACTAAAACAATTGCTTTGATTCATTTCGACAAAAGCTAATTTTTTTAAGAAAAGTTACTGGAAATCAATGATGCCCCATCCGTCTCGAAAAACTTCGCAACTTGAAAGCGACTGCGTTTCAAAATGCAGCCTTACGACGGTACAAGTAATATTTCATGTCTTCTACGTGTTGGTTTGCTTGAAAGCCATAAGAAACATAGTTAACTGATTATTTGTGCAACACAGTAATTATTTCACTTAAGTATTTAGAAGACTGGATATTTAAAATTACGGCCATGAACACAGAAACTAAACTGTATATGTGGGAAACGTGCAATTCTGATGTTTTTCCTCTGCAAACATATACATATAATCTATAGACTACTAAGCAGCTTATTGATTTCGTAGTGTTACAGCCTTGATGGGCCAACAAATGATGATGAGAATCCGAACCCCTGTGTCTGATGGATTTTTCGAACGTTGCAACCTATTACTTGCATGTGTTGGTGCTTAGTATCTGTCGTCATGATGATAAATCAACATAAATTGTTACAAACGTTTTACCTACTTTCTCCTATTGTCCTATTTTTCGTCAAACCACACTTTCTTTCTGGTTTCTTGGCCACATGGGAAATAAAGCTTTTGCAACTGAATTAATGATAATAATGATGGTAATAATGATAGTAAGCAATGATGTTTATGGCATTACAGCAGAATGATAAATATTACAATAACATTAGAAAATGACAATCTCTTGGTTAACACACTGCAATGAGTTTTGGTATTTCGTTGCTGAATGCTGCTTAGGATATTTTTCAGAGGAGAAATATAGACCTGAAGCCACACACATCACTAGTACAACGATACCTCACTAATCAACTATGCTTGCTGTAGATGAGAAAACGAGAATGGCGCCACCGAGCTAAAATGAGATTTCTCGTTCAGTTATCTGACATTTGTTAGCAGTTAATACAGACAGTCCTGACATAAAATACAAAATTGTTTGCAATTTAAGGAGGGGTAGACCTTTCTGCGGTCGAAAATTTAATTCAGGATAACAGAGTCATTTAAATGCAATGACTAATGTCATATCCTAATGAATATTGGAAAATACCTCGAATTCTGGAACTAAGGGAACGATCAGAGTTTACTAGCATCGTAAGCAATACTGCTAAGCTATAGGAAGAATTTCTTGGCCATCCCACAATATCCTCATTCCTACAAACAGCATGCTTCAACTGGCTTTTATCCATGCTGCGCTGCCAACGCCCATTCTAAGTAAGGCTTTAGTCCGAAAGCAGAAAACATCATTGAAAATGCTGATGAATAGATGACTTACGTTCATCAATTTCGGGGGAGAGTTTCTTTCAACGAAACGGAGAAAGTGTGAAATGAATACTTTCTCCAAAGTTAGTACGGACCTTTGTCCCAAATTGGACTATATACGTTCAATCTTGTCATACGCGGCTCACATTCCAGGAATATCACCAAAATGAGCATCTGGCGGGTACCGTCCTAGAGCAGCTATTACGGAAGTTTTTACCGATAATCATAAAATTGACAAGACGGCTTTTGCTACAGAATATAGTGACTTCTATTACATCCGCATAACCTTTCCAATAAGAAACGGTTTTCTTCGTATAGTGATGCCCCTGTTTAGGTGCATTATAATGTTAGTGTTTATTGTTGCTTCAGAAGTACTTTTTGTCTTAAATATTTCTATATTTGCAGGTGATTCAAAGTAATTGTAATAATTAGTTTCCCTTCAAATTACTCCATTCATTCGATCTGTTATTTGTAAAGTAATTGCAACCGCCAAAAGTGAAATTGTCCTATAAACCAAACCGTTAGGTCATTCGTATACGGCAGAACACTTTCATCTGAAATATCTCCACGAAAGGCAGACGGTTGTCTGTCATAGTAGAGTTAGGTTCACTTAGCTAGTCCTCTGTGCAGAAGAGATGGAATTATATGTTGAAGAAAGAAGTCATATCTAAGAAACTTGAATATTAATTTTATTTTTCTCGTGTATTTACATTCTTTCAGTTTATATCCGCCTTTACTTCTCACAAAATAATGAGATATATTTTTCTCTGCTAGTAGCTACCTTTGGTCGTTTCCGACCGCATTACATTTTCCGTTATCTCTAGGTGGATAATACTTTCTTTGTCTCTGCCGATCCCAGATTTCACGTCGAAAGAAAAAATGTGATCCACATAATTCATTTCGTAGTAGGCTGTCGTATTTCCACCGTTGGTATATTTACTTGTACGAATATTGTTCGTAACCGTAAACAGTTTGCTCTTGCTGTTCATCTCCTTAATATTGTTAAACACATATTTTCCCTGTAATTCTCCTCGTGAAGTGTTTGAACTGCTGTGCTTTATTATTGTTAGTACCATTAGTTTTTATTTCAAGTTGATCTCTGAATTTGTATTTTGTATTACCGTTATATTTGTTTTTTCAATATGTTTCACAATATTGAAGATCAACAAGTTCTCATATCCATTAATATAACCGACTTAGAGCTAATGTATAACGTTCATTTTAGTCTTGTTTCATCCGATTTCCTTCGACATCCTTATCATAACAATCCGAACTTCTGCTTCGCTCTAATGACCCCCTTGTCGATGGGACGTTAAATTGTAACCTTCATTCTTTCTTTCGTGTCTCGTGTGCAAGAGAGCTTACTTTGTTCATGTTTTCGTGTGTTGGTACAAATTTTGCAGATCATTTCAAACCAACTTCCCTCTGAACAAGAGACCTTGAACTTTCAACTTAACTTAGACCTGGATGACACTGCTTCATTAACGCCATTTCTTAATTGGTGTGTGGTGGAGGGCAATTTTTATACAACTGCTGTTTTCGCCTGTTTCTCTTCCAGTCGTGAATGGTTCGCCGTTAAAACTATTTCTGGTAAGACTTGGTGTGAGTTCATATCGCCCTATCTTTTACCTTCGCGATCTTTTCGTGACTAATACATAAGAGGGGTCAGGTGAAATAGAAATAAAACAAATGTATCGAATGTCTCTGTTGTATTCTCATAAAAAACGGTTGAAACTGAATGAAAAATTTCACACATACAAAATTTGAAAAGTGTAAAATAATCATTCAGATGGAAAATGCATAGAAACGTGGGTTTAAAATAGACTAAGACGTATGAAGTAACTTTTGTCCACTCGATAATTGCTACCGCGTTAAGGATAGTTCCAATAAATTTTCGAATTTTTATTAGCTATGTCAGACATCATAGAAACACTGTAAGATAGTGTTCTTGCATCATGAGTAATGCTAACAGTAGCGTTTAGTGGCCACCAACGTGAAGGGTAATTTATTTCATTAACGTTCTGAAGTCGATAAGAGGTATGACGCGGTGGGGGCAGCCACGGTCGTTTTGGTAAATGCGGCACAACGAGCGAGCGAAGTCCTGCGTGTCTGGAAACGGAGAAGGCGAAGCGCGCCTGCCGGAGGGATAGTTTTCGTTTTGAACAGAGGAAGCCATCAAAAGGAGCCTAACAGATGTTCGGTAGACCTCTTGGAACTTACGCGTTTTGACTTTAACATAAGAAATAAATGAAATTCGAGAATTGCATTGAACATTGCAATGTATAGTAAATTAATGTCGTCCGCTATCTGCGACGACACCGATCGAATGATAATCTATCGACGTGAGATACCTGGCACTTTGTACTTTGAAACCTATCACCGCGCTGTAATGAACACGTTGCAATTAAAACAATGTTTAAATCGCATCCGGCCATGAGACTACGTAACATTTTATGAAATCAACGAGGCAGGCAATAATGACAATTCCGGAATCCATTGAGCACCTCATCAAGGAACGTGCTCAAAAAATTCAAATGGAGCGGAATTTATCGTAGCAAGATGTTCTGTCAATAACAGGTCGCTTGTAATTTCCATATTGACCTGTGGACATTTTATTTTATTAGGAAGCAAACTCGAAGGAAACTGGACAAATTTGGGTATTTAGGAAGACTTTTCTGCGACAAATTGTGTGTCTTATTGTTAGTTAATGGAGTACAGTAAACATAACGGTAAGTCCTGCATATGAACCAACCATAAACCGAGAAACAAAACTGGTAATACGCTCAATGAGGTATTCATTGATTTCTTTTTTTTTTAATAGTGACATATGCGGAATTTGGAGAGCACAGTATCTCGAGCCTGAGTGGAATTACGGATCCGGATCCTAACATGCAGGACGCCAGCCACAAAAACACGTTCATCAGGCCACCAATGTAATCAAGATGTTCCAACGTAGTAGTAGGGCCTATTGTTTCGCAACTTCGGCATCATGTAGATGTGAGTCTGATATGTAATTCTGCAGTCAGTTGACTTTTTCTTGTCATCTACATTAAATATTTTCAAAAATTAACAATATAATATGCTCGTTGTAGTAGTTAACTGAATTTGCGTTCAAGAAGGTCGTTTCATAGATTAACTACTCCTACTCTCTTTCTCGTTGCGAGAAAACTGCCTCATCTGTGAGTAAATAAATGAGGTAGGGTTTATAGCAGTAATGTCTAGCTGTATAATAGTCACTTTCTGAAAACCTAGCCAATTTAGATATCGGGGCCGTTTTGTTGCCAAAGCTGGAACTCATCATTTCGTCTCGTTACGTCTTTAATTTATCCGCTTACTATCAAACAAAATCATCCGTTCCAACTGTCTCTTGGAAACCTCATAGCAGATGCTGTAGCCACCTACTTCAAGAATATCAAGTGACATCAGAAACAAAACGAAAGAACATTTTCTTAAATGAATTTATCAATTATTCTAAAATGATGGTAAAATTTAAATATAGATAAAACAACTTACTTGGAAATTACTTCAAATGTAGTCATCCCATCAAGTAAATAATAAATTCTGAAGCCGTGTCAGCTGTTTTTTTTATTATTAAGAATGTTGCTTTACAGGTCAAAGACTGTTTTCAAGTTTTTGAAGACCCATCTTCAGGTGCTAATTTTTTTCATATGAAAATTCATTATAGAGATACAAGGTTCTAATTGCTTTCATCTGTCATGGGAATAAAATTTCATTAATTAGGCTCAGATATATGGAACCAGTCCAACAGAAATCATCACTGTCATTCAGAATAAAAACCAAGGACATTAAAATGTGGGACAAATAGTCGCGTAATTTTGATTACTGTATTTTCAATGAAACCAGTAGATCGCCGATGAAGTGAAGGAGTACAAACCAAAGAAAACTGTCCAAAGAATCGAAGAAACCGATAGATGATGGATTTGTATTTTGCTCATCTTTGCATCAAGTATTACGGCATGGTAAAAAAAACTTGCGAACATGCGCAACCACCCAGATTCTCTGTTTTGTTACAGCTTCATGAGGACTAAATTCATTTAGGTAATATACCTTGAATGTGAGACGCGTTTGACAAGACTCAACGTAGATACAGTCCATCTTCGGACAACAGTGCCTAGTATCATTGGAGAAAATGATGATTCGTATTACTTTTTCGTTTTGTTACAAAAAGCTCTCACTGACAGTTGATGAGGGTAAGTTATCAATTCATCATCATTTCTTCTCAATGCATGGCTAAAAGCCAGTTTAGGCCAGATGCTAGTAGGATTGAGAATATTGTGGGCTGTCGCTTTCAAGATGCGAAGTGTTTAATACCTTACTGTTTAGTGACGGATGATGCAATGTTCATTTCCAGTAACTCATAAAAAATTGCTTTTGTAGATATCTAACAAAGTAATTGTTTCAGTCTTTTTCCGGGGGCGGGGGAGGGGGGTGAAACTGAAATCGTGATGGAAGTTTATATATCTCAGACTTTGACCTGCCGTATGTTGCAATCACAATATCAGTATTTTTTTCTCTAGTTATTTGCTGAAAATATATCATAATGCTATAAAGCTTCAAAAAATTTAAACGCTAGTTTCGGCCTCATTGAACGAATTTAATATCTGCATCGTAAATGTGACGACGGAATCTATCAGGAGATAGCGCATATTAACCGAAATGCGCGACTCCCCTCTAGAAGCCCACATGCGACCAGCGCGATTTCGCGTCGCTTATCACTACACAGGTCTTCCTAGTACAGCTAAGAACTGGCAACATCGTTGCTGATATTTGGCAACACTGTGACAGTGCAGTTACTTCCTCAAGTGGTACTAAATTGTCTTACTAAGTTCACTTGACATTCCTTTTCTATTTTCATGACTAATGATTTGTAATGCCGACGTGAAATGAGAGACAGAAATTTAACTTTTGCACTCAAGGAATGTAGTTATTTGTGTAGGTGACTTTCAGGTTCTTTCGCGATGCGTTAGAGGCTAAGCATTCAATATGTGAGAGAATAATGCCAATCTCTGGCAGTGTGTGGTTGGCTGTGTGGTTCTGCTTGTGTCTTGTGATGCAAGCCTGGTGTGAGGCGGCAGTTCAAATCCTGGTTGGAGAAAGTGCGTTTGGGGATGGAATTTAATTTCATTTTATTTTACTTTATACGCTGCAGATAGCAAGAAGAAACTCTTTAACGAAATCATAAGAAAAACTTTACACAATAAGTATTTCAGAAAGGTCGACTTCAAATTATGGAAATGGTATTAGATGTCTTCTTTGCTTCACCATACAAACGCCTTCGAAGAAATTCGAATTCACCTCCATTGATGTGAAATATCTCCTGTAGAAATGAGACATGAAGACACGAACCTTGCAGTATGCCTGTATTGCTTTAGAACGTGCACTGAAACGTATTCACATAATTTAGCTCATACATTTACCGTACGGAGTGAAACAACGACACTAAAACATTTTAGTGGGTTACATATTGTGTCTTGATGAAAACATATGAACTGATGACAATAACAAATTACATGAAAGGCTTTTCTGAAAGGAAAAGAATCGAGATTTAAACCAGAAATAAGTGTTAACCATCGTAGAGTGCCATTGGATTGGACAATGACAACTTTTTGCCTCTCTAATGTATATGCTCATCATTCAAAATAGGTGGTCTGCTTCGTTATATCCTGTGTGAAATACGAATCGCAACCTTTTTTGTGGATCACCACTTAGCAACAATACAGCATTTTACGCTTCCAGGGCGATGAGCGGCGGTAGGCGCTGTGGGCAGAGGGCGAGGCAGCGCTGTGTAGCGCCGCCACCGCTGCTGCCGGCGAGTGGGCCGCGGAGAGCTCTGCCAAGTGCTGTGGCCAGAGGTGGCAATGTTATTGGGCCGAAATGTTATTACCAGTGTTTCAAAAAATGAAATACGTTACGCATATGCTCCCCTTACACATGTGGCATCAGCATGCACGAGTGACGTGAATTTAAAATTTTTGTCAACAGTCGGTTTCGATCGCTAATACTGAACATGAAAGTCGCGCACTTTACCGCAAGACCAAGGAGGGATCTGACCCAGTTATCTTCTAACTGCACACAAGAAGTGCTGTATGAACTCCCGCAGACTGCAGTGTTGCCAGATTGTGCAGATAGCTGGACTTAGAGCGAATCAGCGCGGCCACTTTTATTGTCCCATGTCGCGATCGGCTCGGACTTAGGCTCAGCGGCGGCCGGCCGGCGGCCAGGTTTTTTGTCAAAGAGTGTACATTCAGAAAACTGTAAATAAGTGCAAGGGGTAATTTTCAGTGCGAAATAAAATTCACGGAGAATAAGTAAAACTTCTC
Organism: Locusta migratoria; assembly: GCA_026315105.1. NCBI lineage: Eukaryota > Metazoa > Arthropoda > Insecta > Orthoptera > Acrididae > Locusta > Locusta migratoria. The sequence goes on along the minus strand of CM048744.1, from coordinate 808,591,830 downwards.
GGTCTTCCGATGGCACTGCAGTTTGTAATATTTCCGGATAATAGTCATCATATTCAGATATGCGAATCGCGTCCGTACAGCTGGTTGGAGCCAGTAGTTGACATATGGTACAGGTAGAGTGAGAAGCATAACTGGTGCTACCAGTACGTTCGATTCCTGTGGGAAGGAATGTAGACAAGATCCCCGAGTTGCCTGTACCTCGCTGATTGGCTGATGTAAAAGGTAGTCGCCCGCCAAAACGCGATCATATTTTAATTAATATTTCACAAACTAATTGTATGACACAGGAAAAGTTCTGAGTAGGGAACCCCTTAATGTTAAGCTATGTCATAATGAAATAAAATGTGTAAAAATCAATTGTAAATGCGACCAAAATACTAACAAAAAAGCACATGATGCGTATCGACCATGTTTTGGTGGCACTAAGAGCTAGAGAAGCCTCTTTTATTTAATAGTTATGAACTTTAATGCTGAGACAAGGAATAATGTAGTTAATAATATGCAATTTGTTAATTTTCTGCGGTTATGACTAATAAATTAGCTGACATCCCATAAACTTCAGTTCATCAGTTAATAGAAAAACAGTTCCTAGCTATCCATCATAATTTCAGCCTCGAGAGAAAGAACTAACGACTTGCGTGCTGTCTTCTGCGCTGGGACAATTACGGAAGAAGACAAAAGGTTGACGAAATAACTGTTGGAAATGATGCATGGCAGCGCGGAAGTAGCCGAGCGGTCTGGAGCGCCACGTTATGGATCGCGCGGCTTCCCGCGTCGGAGGTTCGCGTCATCCCTCGGGCATAGATGTTGGTGTTGTCGATAGAATAACATAGTTCATTAGTAGTTAAGTCCCTTAAAAATCATTTGAACATTTTTTGAACCGATGCATGCTACTCAGAGCGGTAGCAGCAACTAGGCGTCTTACGTGTTCCGTAGTCTGGTTACAACGGGGAACAGTTTCACAGTGTACATAATAATATGGAGAACGTTCAATTATAAGAAAAATGTGGAAATGTTTGTAAATCTTACGGGACCTAAGCTTAAAACCTACTTAAACTAACTTAGACCTAAAGATAACACAGACACCCGTGCCCGAGGGAGAAGTCGAACCTCCGGCAGCGAACAACCGGGCGCTCCGCATCATGGCAATTTAGACTGCTCGGCCACTCCACTGCGGCCAAGTTATAAAAAATTAGTAGGTAGAGATGTTTGCCTATGGTGAAAGTAGGGAGAGCCAATAGCTAGCTCTCACGATTCTAAATGCATGTCATAAAAAACAAGTCATAAAAGCAATATATAACCAACCCCTACCAGAAAAAATGATTTTTTTCTTATACCCGCCGTAAATTCTATCAGAGAACAAAGGATTTAGAAGAGTAATTGAACGTAATGGACATTGTCTTGAAACGGAGTATAACATTATAAAGAGCATAAAAGGATAATGCAATGTATTCGAACCAAATCAGACGACACAGAGGATTCCAGTAGGAAATGAAAAAATAAAGATGGTAGATGAGGTGTGTTAATTTGGCATTAAAACAAGACTGTTCGAATACAGAATAATTTAATTACAGAACTACAGTGGGAAGGAAAAAAAAACTCTGCAGAAAGAAAAAAATTGAAATCGAATATTAAGTGGAGTGTAGTCTTGTAAGAAAGTGAAACATAGACGATATATAGTTCCGAGAAGCAGAGCGGCCGCGGCGGAGTGGCCAAGCGCATTTAGGCACTATGCTCCGATGCGCAAGATCGTTCCCATTAAGGATTTCGAATCCCCACTCGGGCATGGATGTTTGTGCCGTCTTTAGTATAAGGAAGTTCATAAGTAGTTATGGGTGTGTGTGTTGTCTGTAGGTTAGTTTACGTTAGATTAAGTATTTTGTAAGCTACGGACTGATGACCACGCAATTCGGTCCGATAGACTTACAAACATTTGAACCGCAGGTACTTTACAAGTTTAGGGACTGATGACCCTGCAGTTATGTCCCTTAAGTTTCTCAAATATTTGAAAAGTTTGAAGAAGAGCATAGAAGCTTTTCAAACGTATGCAGTAGACAAATGTTGATGATTAGATGGATAGTTCGCGCAACTAGTGAGGAGCTACCGAACAGAACTGGGGGTACAAGAAATTTCTGAAATGACTAAAGCAAGCGATAGATTGATATGACATATTCAGAGACATCAATGAGTCGTCAATTTATTACTGGAAGGAAGTGTGCCGAGTAAAAGCCGCAGAGAGTTACCACGAGACGAATGCAGTAAGCAGGTTCTTATTTCGCAGAGGAAGAGGCGTGCAATTGAAAGTAGCTTACATAGCTCCATGATACCAGTCTTCGGACTGAAATGAGGATATATACTAGTGCAGGGCTGGGCACGTCAGCTGACCGCGGGCACTGCGAAATTAGTGCTGGCCACACGGGCATGATGTGGGTGTGGCTAACATTGTCCTGTCTGTGAATTGTCCGGCGTATAAAATTTAAACGTCATGCCAAATGCCGTAAATACACATCGTCAACATCGGAAAAGTAGTAAGCGATAAACATTCTTCCTTTCATCATTTTATTGGGGTTGTCATCGAGAAAAAGTTTCGTAAAGATTCGAAATTGTGTTTACAATTTATTGCAAGCCGCTAAGTTTTCTCATTCTCAAATAGTTGATGAATACAATCATGCTAACATACGCTGTAAGATGGGACAGATATCATTGTTTATGACGTGATATTGTAAGAACTATAAATCGTATGTGGTTTTTACAACCACAGCAAATGATTCCTGACCTTAAAGAATATTTGTACCAAATTTAGTTGAAGTCGGTTCATTAGTTTAAGAGCAGATGTATAATATCGCAAGATGCGGCCGTTTTTCATGACTGCCATTGTTTATGACGTCATATCTCCTTACGTATGTGACGTAGGTGGTTCTTACCACGACAGCGATTGTTGCATGATAGTAAGGATCATGTGTACGAAGTTTGGTTGAAATCGATACAGTTGTTTATGAGGAGATATGGAACATACGTACGTACTCACTCACATTTATAAGATGTAATATTGCTTAAATGATTTCATTACAATTTGGCTGAAAATGACTTAAATTTAATAATGATTATTTGAGGTCTTTAGTTGTAAAAAATCTCATAAATTGTAGGAGATCTTCCAAAGAAGGACACCCTTCACCTTTTCAATCACGTGTAGTTTTGTTCGTTGCACTTCGAACAAAAGCAGTCCATGAATGCAGAAAGGAAGAAACTGCTGTGGAATGCTGTGCGAACATTGTTCGAAATACCTAATAAGGTAATAATACCTACGAAATTGTCTCAGAAAAGGAAATTTACACAAACAAGACAGAACGAGGATATTACGAGTTGGCTAAGCAAGTAAACGTAAAGAGGACTGTTGATAAACTTCAGCTAAAATAAAGTCTTCAACGTATTTATGCTGTTATTTGGAAGTATATCATCCGACACAGAACAATAAGAAAGACGAAAATCGTAGTACTGCCGATAACTAACCCTAAAAACTACTGCCGATAACTAACCCTAAAAATTAAAGCAGAGAACGAAACTAAAAGACATTATATGTCGTACCCGTTTACTTATGGAGTTAGTCGGCCACGCTTTCTACGCTTTAAACTGCGTGTGTCGGATCCGCACGTATTTCTGTGTGAGTGGGTTGTAGCTTTCGCCATTTCATGCATCATTTTTAGCTTCACTGGTGTCTATTTTAGCATCATAAAAGATCATATCGTAAATTAAGCAGAAAATAGTCATTCGTATCATGTATGTCACGTTAACTTGCGGCTCCTTTGATCACCGTTTTTAGCGTTAGTGTCGTTCTAGCTGTCAGGCGGTATCCGATTTAACACCAGTGTGTGTAGCGACTGATATATTAGTGTAACACCACCAAAGACTGCCGATAATACACGGTCGTCAGCAGACTTTTGAGTTTGTAATTTTATTGTACTACAGTGAGACAACTCAATGAATACGGACGACACAATACATGTAAGTGGTATACAGTTTTTGAGGAAGTGTAACCTTTAAGATCACTCTGATGGTGTATAATCTTACCATCGACTGAAAACGGAATGTTTCTAACAATTACGTCGTTAGATTCCATGTTTTTGTTTGCCCTCTTTTAAAAAAAGGCATATTTTTTCCTTGTCGAACCAAACTGCAGTTGTCATCATTCCCTAGGCTTACAAACTACTTAAAGTCACTTATGGTACGAAAACACACACCCCATGCCAAAGGAAGGACTCCAACTTCCTACGGGGAGCAGCCACGCAACTCCACAGGAAGGCGGCTTAGAGAACACTGTTATTCCTGCGCGGCTGTTGATAGTAATCTGTATAACAGTCGTGTTGTTCCAATAATGTTGTCAGTGGGCGAAATTTTTGATTTTGCAATTTTAATATCGCCTACAGTGAAAAACCTTCTACTGTGTACACGACTGAATTCTAAGTCACGAAGCTTCATCCGAATTTTACGATGTGCGCTTTGTAAAGTGTGCGTTGTTTTACAATATTTGTAGGAGAGGTGACACTGGAGTCGAGTTATGGGACGTCAAATGAAATGTTTGATGGGTGGTTAGAACAAGGAATTATGTACAGGAGCGGCAGAAACCCTAATAAAGATATTATTGAATTAGCAATAATATGTTTGGCTCCGTACAGCAACCTACTATCATCTCCAGTTCCACAGACCAATTCACAATTTTTACAATTATTTTTGACTTTCCCCTCCAAAAATTATGAATTAAAAACGGGAAACAACAATAAATGAATTCGTTAAGAAAAAACAGACTTCCTCAGCTATATGTTTATTATAATCACTATGGTCATATCAATAACTGGAATATCTCAATTAAAATGGACATCAATATTCATATAAATTCTATATAAATGGAAGACAAAACCTACGTCAATGCTTACATTAATCTGGACACAGTCAATATGAATTTAATACTGATTGTCAAGTCAAAATGTCCCATACTGGAAACGTTAAACTTCGTAACAGAACGGAAGTTTACGTACAAGTTCGTAGTCGTAACTAAATATTCTGCGCAGGAAAGATTTATAAACAACATTTTCGTGTTAGACTGGTGAACCTGATACATTTGTCACTCGCTGCTGGCGTGTACAGGCCATACATTACCCAATCGACCAACTGCTGGGCGACTTCGCTGCGCCGCTGTCGCGTGGTCTCCTGGCGATTATGAACTGAAAAGTGCGCGACCTCGAAATAAATCACTCTCCGATATTGGGAATCTGTACCGCCTAATATCAGCCACTGCGCTCTCAGTAGTACACAGTGCCTACGACCTCAAGCAGTTGTGCCAAGTCTGGGCCATTTCAGTTAGCATTGACAAGTACGCACAAGTACTGAAGGCCTAAAAGATTCCAGAAAGCTAGGTATGTCGTAATTAGTGCCTCGGCGCAACTAATTATGGCCGGCTGACTTTGTTCTCATCGAAAAAGAACCATCAGTAACAGTTCAAATCACAGAACGCACTCTGAAATTTGTACAACTTCCCAACTGCAAGAATCGTCTAAACAAGCAAAACTCTACGTCCGTACCCATGGAGAGCAAGAAACAAAGACCATACGCACTCCAAGAGAGCAGGATGTGAAGTCCCTCCTCTGTATCCTCTGTACTCCAAGAGAGCACCATGCGAACTCCCCCTGTACTCCAAGAGAGTACGATGCAAACGCCCCCCCCCCCCAGAAAAAAAAAAAAAAAAAAAAAAAAGACTGCCGTGCATGTCCGCCCGGAAAACGCCGTTTTTCCAAAAACCAATCAGATTTAAGCTTCCCAGCACGGTTCAGCGAAATTTCACTTACGCCTGGCCGATATCGAAAATCTGAAACTACCCAGCAGCCAATCAGAGACGGCTAACTCTTCCCTTAACTCATCTTGGCGCGTTTCTCACGCTTTCCATTACCATCGACCGGACTCATTCCCAGCTCGGGCTGCGAAGGAATTTTTCCTTTAGCAAAAGCCATCATGACTTCGCTCCGCGGCCTACCCCAGAGGTCTTGTTTTCTACGAAACACGATTTTGGGCGCTCGTTCCTCGAGAGAGCAAAATGTTCAAATGTTTGTAAATCTATCGGACCAAACTGCGTGGTCATCAGTCCGTAGCTTACAAACTACTTAAACCCAGGTAAACTAACCTAAGGACAAACACACAAACACCCATGCCCCAGGGAGGACTCTAACCTCCACGGCGAGCAACCGCGCGCTCCGCAGCGAGACGCTTTAGACCGCTCGGCTACTCCACCACGGCTCGAGAGAGAGAGAGAGAGAGCAGAGGCAGCGCGATCTGCTCTTTAAGAGAGTACACAATATTCGCCTTCCGCTTGCCACAATTTGGAGAGCTCGGTGGACATTTTTACAAGCCCTCTGCGCAAGGCCTCTGCTGTGTCTCTGCGCGCACGCAACCCTCGGACCCATGAGCAGCGCCAGCAGCTAAAGAAATTCCACGCCGGCCGCACACTGGAATGCCCCCCCCCCCCCACCCAGGCCTTCTTCCTACACCGAAACAGCCAAACAACTCCCCCTTCACACACAACACTGACTTGCTCTGATATTCCATCAACAGCAAATTACGCGTAATAAACTAATTACATGACTAATCTTACGTTAAATTGCACAATAAAGATTAGAGATGGACTGCCATCTCTCGACTTCGAAAGTTCACTGAAAATAAAAAGGCTAAATGAGTTATGCTTTATCGTAGGGTAAGCAACTGCCGCTTTTGCAAATGAAATGAAATGTTTGCAGAGCTTATGGGACTTAGCTACGGGGTCATGAGTCCCTAACTTACAAACTACTTATGAACTAGCTAATACTAAGGGCGGCACAAATATCCATGCCCGAGGGGGGATTCGAACCCCCGACCGTAGTGGCCGTGCAAACTGTGAATGACGCGCCGCAGAACGCTCGGCCACCGCGGCCGGCGCCGTCTTTGCAGCTGAGATGGTACTGAAGAGTAAACTATTTCAGTTTGTAACAGTGTAACTTAGAGAGGCATGAAACACACGTGGCGAGACTGCAGCATATATCCACACCAGTCCTCAGACAAAAAAAAATAGAGAGCTACCATTCAATACTTTAATTCTGATCACAGATTTCAATTATAAATTTAATTACGAGCAAAGTGATAACAAATACAGACTAATCACTCATTAATTACCCCTATAAACTTCATTGCATCATTAACAGTGTTAGGGCCACAGACTATCTATTTATTGCCTGAATAGAGGAGGCAGGATAATTTTTATGAAAATTCATCGTTAAGATGAGGCATCGTGTACTTTGAGTACACGTTGGAGGCCCGTGAACGCAACATCTATTTTAACCTATTTTAAATTTCAATGTAATCATGTTTTAACAGTGGACGACCTACAGATTTTATCAGTCATTTGCTTCATGCAGTGGTTATTATGGTTGGAATAAGGCATATGGTTTGAAAATGGACGAACAAGTCGGAAACTAGTTGAAAATTTGTAAATAGTGCAACTGTGACGAAAAAAGAAAGATAAATGGTTTTCAGGATAATTTTTGAATTCTCCATTTAATTGATATAGAAAAAGTCCAAAGTAGCGGAATCTAGTTTAGTTTCCTAGCCGTTATTTCAAATCGAAGTTGGAAGTATAACGTTGCCCTTGCTTCGTATGATGCCATAATTGTTAAAGAAGATTCCGCGATTATATTTTTTGGACAAGGAATTAATGGTACCGTATGTTTGAATTTGAAATAAGTAAAAGTACAGCACAAAATGAACATTAAAGCAAATAAGCCGCGGGTTGCATATTAAAGTCGGGCACCATACAAGCAACAGCACGTTATAAGACTTACGGAAAGCATCTAGCTGGATCCTGCGCTTTGTATTGTAGAAGCTGGAAATAATAACTTTTTTTAATATATGATCGTTGAAGATACTTTCCGTAGTAGATCAATGTCCACACCGTTCACTTCGCTTTTCGTTGTTTGTGACCGTGGGTGGAACATGAAGTTACTGGTAATGATAAAAAATTAAAAAAAAAAAAATGATCGGACTTCGTGAAATTACAAAAGAAATGACTGCAGGTTCTAAAATCAAGCAAAGTGTAGTATAAGGATGATTGATTGATTGAAATTTTGCAGACAGTGCGAAGCGATTGTAATGGCGTCTGAACATTAAACTATTACAGAGGCGAAGGAGCTGAAAACAATAGAAAATAAGTATTTGATGTGGGGGGATTCATTTAAATAAAAGCCAAAGAGAGGGGATGATTTTAAATTTAAGTAATATATTTTTACCACATATTTCATCACAATTACTTACATTGAATAGATACATGAATGGAAGACGTTCGTACGGAACGAATATAGACAAGAGAGAGAGTAAAAGTACTATCTCGGTTCCGTCTTCTCGCTTGTTTGGGAGTAAAAAATGACGAACGAAATTAAAATAGTTGCATTGCGAGTCAGGGGGAACTGGAGGCGTAAGTATCGCTGATCAAAGATAAACAAAAAATAAATAAAAAATTTCAGTGTATCGTTACAGAAGTACACGGCGGGAGACGAGTTGTCGAGGTTTGGGAATTCGCACTAGTCCAGGGCACCCAATCGGAAGGCCGGAAATTAGCCACTGCCGGCGGCTTGAAACAGCAATACCGCCTTCCCCTCCCTCCCTATGTTTCGGTGACCTATTCGCAAATTGCCGGTGGCCACAGGAATCCACTGGCCGTGTCCTTAAGTAACCGGAAGAGAAGCTCTCCAGCCCTATTCCGTTGCAGCTTCTAGTGAACATCGCCATGATGGCGTGCTTCAATGTTCGTCATTTAGTAGCACGTGCTTGTCATTACCTTGGGAGCAGTCTGTCTTAGCCAACCTCGACGGACTCGTGATGTATGTTGCGTCTATGTATTCCGCTATTACGACGGTTGAGATAGTGATATCGCAACATTTACACCGTGAGATTCGGGTGCTGCAAAATGCTATGTAGCGCGGTAGCTACCTTTGTCCGATCTCTGTTTCTGTGAACATTCATGGAACATATGGCTAGTTCTCTTTTTGAGCTCTCTGAGGACTGATCTTAATTCTCTTAACGTGTGAATGAACGTATTGCCGACTTGTCTTTCAGAAAGTCTGTTTGTCGCTAAATGGCCATATTCAGTGAGCACTCGTACATGAAAACTTGTGAATACTACGTCTTGTATACAGGGTGTCTCAGCTATCTTGTCCACCCAAAATATCTCTGGAACAATAACAGCTATTGGAAAACGACTTTCACCGGTATCAATGTACGGCTGGGGCCCATGAATGTACATATTTGGAAACATTCTAAAACGAAAGCAAATGTATTTTTTTTAACACAAACTTATGTTTTTTTAAATGGACACCCTATATTTTTTTCAGCAATCCATAGCATGAGAAATCACAATATTGCGTCGCAATATTCTAGTTACAACCCGAGATATTGCGACGCGAAGTTGACGTTTGAAAAACCCGCAATGCGCTGCTAGCGCACATCCTGAGGCTCATGCGTGAACCTCATGCTGCCCGTAATCGCGATATGATTGACATGCGTAATCTCACTTCCATACTTATCAAGAGATCCGAAACGAATAATACGGTCTGCTGCTATCAACTCTCATAAGCACATAATGGTTTTCCTCTTGCACGTTTTATGTGTCTACGTACACAATATGAACCAGTACCGATCAGTATACACCAGTCAGGTTGTCTTATTTATCCTGCACACCCAAAATAAGATTTATCGAATGCGTTAAATGACCCATTGTGCCTTTCGCGCTGCACTCGTTCATCCAGGGCCTATCTCTACCTAGACACGTGTCCAACGTAGTTCCCACTACAGCCACAGTTACCACTTCGCCTTGTTTGTGATTTGCGACCCTTGCAAACTCATGTACTCCACCACCCTCCGAGCATCCCATTTGCTTTGGCGTGCACTACACCGCTTGCTAGTGTAGTCGTGCATGAGAGTAATCTAGTGACGGCACGGAGGTAGTAGACATTGTGAATAAACTTTATGTTGTGGAACTTATACTGTATTATGTACACACATGAAGATCTATGGAGAATGTACGTTGACGGGAAATACGTTATTAGATTGCTTGTTTGTTATAGTACTGTTAGAGAACATTATGATTATTACGTTATTATGTCTGTTTTCTACCCTACTCTACATACCTGTACTGTACCCTGTAGTAGGCGGGCGTAATTCTGTTCAGGCAGAACGACTGTACAGAAGACGATTCCCTGACAAGCCATCGCCGCCGGCCGCGGTGGCCGAGGGGACTGAGGCGCTCCAGTCACGGTCTGCACGGCTATTACGGTCGGGGGTTCGAATCCCCCCTCGGGCATGGATATTTGTGCCGTCATTAGTCTTAGGTAGTTCATAAGTAGTTTGTAAGCTTAGGGATTGATGACCCCGTAGTTAAGTCCCATAAGCTCTACAAACATTTGAACATTTGAAGCCATCGCCTTCGCGCCGGATGTTTGATCGTCTCACATTTCGTCTACGTGAAACGGGAAGCTTAAATCCAAGAATCCTAGAACACGCACAGATGAAAGTACTGAAGTTGCTGTGCTCGCTACCGTAGCAGTGAATCCTCACATCAGCACACGTTAAATTGAACGTGAAGTTGGTGTGTCGAAATCAAATGCACAGCGTATTCTTCAACGTCATAAATTTCATCCTTACCATGTTCATTTACACCAGGTCTTCATGGAAATGACTTCGGCAACAGGGTAACATTTTGTCGGTGGGCTCAGCAAAAACTTCTGACTAATCCAAATTGTTTCACAGATGTTCTCTTCACCGACGAGGCATCATTCTCCAACAAAGGAATTGTCAATATAAGGAATATGTATTATTGGTCCGCAGACAATCCAAAATGGCTCCGTCAGGTAGAGCATCAACGTACGTGGAAAGTGAATGTTGGTGTGGGATTATTGGAGATACCATTATTTGTAAATGACGTCCAAAACGGCAGACAGTACTCCAGATTTGTACGACAGAATATTCCTGTTCTCTTGGACACCGTACCTCTAAACAGGATAATGGTCATGTGGTATCAGCATGACAGATGTCCTGCACATAACGATTTAAGAGCACGACGACTTCTGAACCGTAAGTTCCCTGGTAGGTGGATTGGACGTGGTGGCCCAGTTAGGTGGCCTGCCCGATCTCCGGACCTTACACCGCTGGATTTTTTTTTTGGGGAGCAGTGAAGGTTGCTGTTTACCAACATGAACCAACAACACCAGACGACATGAAGCAACGCATTATTGATGCTTGTACAGCCATCAAAACGGAAACAATAGCACAGAGTAGGGCATCCTTCATCATCAGAGTGACGCTATGTATGCAAGCCAATGGCTATCACTTTGAGCTTGATATGTGAACGCCATCTTTAGTATGTAGTGCTGGTATCACAGTGCAAGTTTCTACAAAGGGCCGTTTTACCCAGTGATATTCAGAAACATTTGTTTGAAACAATTTGTCATTGTTTATGTGATTTGTCATGCTGTGGATTTCTGAAGAAAAAAATATAGGGTGTCCATTTAAAAAAACAAAAGTTTGTGGTGAAAACACGTTTGCTTTCGTTTTAGAATGTTTCCAAATATGTACATTCATGGGCCCCAGCCGTAAATTTATACCGGTGAAAGTCGTTTTCCAATAGCTGTAATTGTTTCAGAGATATTGCGAGTGGACAAGACAGCTGGGACACCCTGTATGTGACTTGCTCTGAATGTAAGTTTCAAGAAATCCGACTTTTCGTCTGTAGCTTCTATTAATATCCCATTAAGTTAATCGTCCACTAGGAACCGAAACACCTGTTGAAGAACGAAGTCCAATCGCCTGGGACAGAAGATATGCAGGTGAGTGATCTTTTAGGTAACACTGTTAGTCGGAGCTAGTTTGGAAATCAATTCTTCCATCTGCTATTAATTTAGATTGCAACTACAGTTACTCCCATCAGCATAAAAGTTAAAATGTTTGTAAATGTATTGGACCAAATTGCTATGGTCATGAGTCCCTAGGCTTATAAACTACGTTAAACTAACATAAACTAACCTAAGGGCAAAACACACACACACACACACACACACACACACACACACACACACACACACACACCCATGCCCCACGGAGGACTCGAAAATCTGACTACGAGCAACCACGCTCTCCGCAACAAGGAGCCTTAGTTACAAAAGATGTATTTTTTTTTTCATGGCACTGAAGAGTAAAGGAATTTTAATTTTATTATAAAACCTTTCAAACTGTATTAGTAACTGAGGTATATGTTTGAAACTATTAATAATATTATCCTAAATTGTTTGCAACTCAATGAAAGCCTCTAAATCTGGTGTGAAAACAACAATGCTTGTAAGGCTGCAAGAAGTTCATCAAACTTTGACTTTGTCCATCTTAATTACGGACTAGGGGCTTCAGCTGTATATCTTGTAACGATAAATACCATAAGCTGTGTTCGATATATTTGTTTAGCAACGAATCAATGCCGTCAACTTCAGGCCCTTAAAATAAGAAACCTGCATGTTGCTTGATTACAGTCAATATAACTGGTATCTCGCATTCGTCCATCATTACAGCAATAATGAACAACAGTCCCTTTTGTGCCTTGTTGCAGTCAATATAACTGGGTTCGCGCATTCGTCCAACATTACAGCAACAACGAACAACAGTCCCTGTAATATTGGACGAATGTACGATACCAGTTATATTGACTGTAATCCAGCAATATGCAGGCTTCTTATTTTAAGGGCCTGAAGATGAAGGCATTGGCCATCGAAACCGGTTGCTAAACAAATATTTCGAACACAGCTGATGGTATTATTTTCTTTACAAGTTCATCAAACAGTTCGTTCCGTGTCTCCTTTTCAGTATTTATTTCATTTATAACAAGTGGATTATTCGAAAAGTGCACCAATGTTCTTCCTGAAAGTTGCTCTGTACACAAAACGGGTTTTCCTTTTAATGCCGAAAACTGTATCCACAACGTCACAAATTTTTTGATGAATACAGCATCAAAGTTGTACTGAAACAGTATATGCACTTTGTAAGGCCTGTTAGAAATGAAAGAACTTATATCTACATGCTCCAACCCTTTATTTTTGAATATCACTCTCTTCCTCAATTATTTCACACCCTCTAATTTTGTCATTTCACCAACTCTTCTCGCTGGCCGCCTTTCTACACCCACGTGCAACTGCATTTCGCATTGTTGGTGTTGTAGTCTGGTTGTAGCCTGGTCTGATGCAGCTCTATACAATACTCCATCCTGCGAAAGCCTCTTCATGTCCAAATAAACAAAGGCAAACCACACCCATTTGAGCCAGCATGCTGGTTCTTCTCGTGGCCTCCATGTGCAGTTTGTACCTTGCACACTACGTTCCAACACTAGATTTATTATTCCTTGATGTATAGGAATATGACCTACCAATCGAGCCCTTCTGTTCAAGATAAGCAAGATATTTCTTGTATTCGCAATTCCGCTACATGCCCTATGGAAAAATATCTAAATGATTTTCCCTTGATTTCAACTGTTTTCAGCAATGCCTCGTTAGTTGAAGTTACAAGGCTAGAACAATCATCCTGACAGTTGTGCATGCTATTAATGAAAAGACTACTGTCTTTCTTCAGGAACCACACGTTCGTTCTGCCTTTCCAGTTGGCATTATTTAACCTAAAGCCAATATTTATTACTCACTCAGTTATAATAAAATCCCTGTGTTGGATGAGGGGACTTGCATTTAACAAGCGCTCTACATGCACCTGTTGTGTTGACGGTAACAATGACATGAACAGACTTCCATGGTGGACAGCAGATATGTTAGTCAAGATCAGCGCTTTGGGTTTGCTCGAAGAAAACCAGACACTTCAAACTTGATCAATGAAGAAAGCAAGTCACCTCATAGATGGAATTTCGAAAGGGCAACATGTTCAAACAATACAAACGTGCAGATTGCAGGGAAAATGTGCAATGACTGGCTGTTAGTTCATAACAAACAGACCTTGTTATACAAGTAATAGTAAAATCTGTTAATCATCCTACCATGTTAAGTGTGCTCCCCAACGTACATTAATCCTGTATCAATTTTCATCTACATACTTACTCTGAAAGTCACATTCAAGTGTCTGGTATAAGGTTCATCGAACCACTTTCGTATAAAACAAAATGTTCTATTACCTGTAGTAATTAAATTTAATTATCAAGTCATTTTCGAATTTGGAATTGATTACGTATTGGCACATTTCGTGCCAGCAGCCATAGTTATAAGAGTAATACAAGGGAATATTTTTCGTTAATGTAGCTATTTATTAGTTTGAAATTTTATTTTTTATGGCTCTAATTTTGAATCTATGAAACTTATAAGAGAATCTAGGCTTAGATGCTCTATTAAGTGTTCATTTTATTTTCCGTGAGTAATTTTAGTTAAGGTCTTTAAATGTTCTGGTTTAGGTAAATGATATGATAAATACGTTAGTTGATGGGTCAATTGTTGAGAATATGTTTGTTATCACATTCATTTTTCTTTATTTTAAGTGTTAAATTTTTAATTGTATTTGCTTTCTAAGAGAAGAAGTTCAATTGTTTAATTAAAATTGATGTAGTTGAAAATATAATAAACTAACTTATATGCCCGTGCTTCGCAACGGTTGTTGTAGGAGGGCCTATGTGTATCATGGAATTTTAGGGTTCCGGATCTCAGTCAGTAAAAATAGAATCCTTGTTCGATCGCTCTATTAATAAACTCAGTTGTCCTAGCCAAGATGTCAAATGTAAGTAAAAGTCATTGTCCGAAACGATGTAGGCATATCTTCATAAGGGTTTTGATACAACAGGTGAAATGTGCCAAAATAATCAAAGAAATGTCGTTATGTATTTAATACACAAAGCGAATCAGTATCACTATGTTCAGTGTTTGTTGGTATTCGTAGACATAAGATTCCTTAATTCTGTCACAGACGTTCGCTTCCTTGTTGTACTACCCCATACTTATTATGCAGCAGCGGTGTTTATTAGTTCTTTGGTGCACTACAGCGCCTCTATCGCTTGTTTGCTGTACTACGAAATCCATACTTAAAACATAACCTACACCTAAAAGAATTTTCCTGTTTCCACTTTTATGAAACGAAGTTGCTGCATGCAAATCCGTGAAGTATTTTAGGAGATTAGGTATGAACAGACAGTTACTGAAAACTCTTAAGATTGCGATTTATCTTTTTTCCATTATCTGATTTTGATAGGATCATGCCTATATGTTGCCTCAATCTTAACTCAAATTTCCTACGAAAACCGTATGAAAATGTGTCAGATGTTTATTGTTTTTAAATACGTTTGCAAAACGTGTTAGAAATAGACATAGCTTCAAGAATATGATGTAGCTTATATCATTCATCAGTTATATTTGCAATTTATAACATTTATTTCATGATCATTCATATCTCTGGATAATGGGATGAGTCATGGAAAGCTAAAATATAATAAGTAATAACTATTTCCTTAATGAAGTAGAAATATCACCGAAAACAATTGTTGTTCTTACAGTTGGCTCTCTTTCCGTTAGAAACGCTATTGTCGCTCCAAGCGTGAGATTTAAACTTCCACAGCAGCTGTACATATACGTTAGACTGTGATATCAGTATGTAAATATGTGGATTACACATGGCGAGGATTGTATCAGTATTATTTTCATTGCATCGAATCATATTTCGTAGAACATAGCAACCAAGAAAACGATTTTCAGAAATAGCTTTGGTAAATTTGAAAGGTCAAAGAGTAAGTAGTATTTTCAAAGGGTAATAATGCGATCGCTGCCCCGAACTTCACACGAACACCGGCTGAACTGTCTATTGCTCTTTGCTGCAATACGCCGTTCTCTCCAAATATGAAATACACCTAAAACTTCAAATTACGGTATCTTTTACTTTCTTGATCTGATTTTGACAAAATGAAGCCTATATATTGCCCCAGGATATTCTCTATTTATCTGTGATACTCACATGAATATTCATTTAGTACTTTTGGAGGTTACTCAATACTAATACACACATGCGATTGCTTTCAGAGAAATGTTTAAATTGTGATATCTTACTTTTTCTGATCCGTTTTCGTGAAATGAAGCGTTTCTGCAACCGAAAGACACCCTATCGTTGCCTGTGAAAAAACCCTGAAAATTCGTTTTGGAAATGAAAGAAAAGGAAATTACGGTTGTCAATGAAAAACGTTAAATTGTGTTGTTCTTCATTCCGTGATCTGATTTTTAAGAAACTAAGTACGCTGTAGTTACCCGCGAATTCGTGAAGTAGATTTCGAGAAGTGGTTTCTAATGGATGAACAGACATGACGGTCTATGAAAACACTTCGTGATTCTAGTTTGATTAAATCATGCCTGGATCCTGAACGAATCTTCGTCCATGTTTCCTGTAAAAACAGCATGAAAATTCTTCCAGTAGTTTTGAAGATTGAAGCGAACAGCGACAGGCCTACTTTTACAAATTTATTATTAGTATAGTTATTTTAGATTGACATTCCGATGTTATATTTCAACTAACACCTTATATTACATAAAACAGTCATTTGATAAATAGCTGTACTGAAGTTCTATCAATTATGATTGGTATAAATCTACGATTTGCTCCACAGATTTGAACGCAGTCCAAAGACTACTCCTGGACGATTAATAGTAAATGTCCCTCGATTTAATCGTCCAGGTGTTGCACCCATTTTAATATCAAGGGCTGGAATTGGTAATGAATGAAGGACACCTGATGCTCTAGTCAATACTCGCACGTCTGTATTTATATGTAGAGTTGTTCTGTTATCTGTTTCTAGTAATCGAAATTCTTCTGTTTTTTATCCATTTTTCAGAATTTATGTAGGAGTCAAATTCTGCATTAATGAAGTCCGAATATTTATATCTTCAGTATCATTGTCGTCCAATTGTTTTAATTGTATTTATAACAACTAATGAATCATCAATAGATATAATAATTGTAATGATGGTAATGCAATACAAATTAATGTAATTGCTGGTAATGCCGTTCAGGTGGTTTTAATTAAATGATCGTGAAGTACATTCCGGTTTGTGTAATTTGTTAACAATATATATCTTAATGAATAACCTACAATTAATGTAAATAATAATAAAACGGTAATGGTATGGTTAGGAAAGAATGATAATTGTTCTATTAATGGTGAAGCTCCATCTTGTAGTGAGAAATTTGATCACATTGCCGTATGGTTTCTAATAAATGGTAAAACGTTTATTTTTAGAGCATAAGTCTAATGAATTAATCTGCCATATTAGACTCTGTAGTTTGTTACAGTTCTGAATATCTATGTTCCCCTGGTGGATTATATTGTAATCATTCTGTTGATCTTCTTATATTTGTTCTAAATAATACAGTTTGGTTTATAATTAATCTTTCTCATATTATTAAAATAAATATAATGATTCCTACAATTTAAATGGTTGATCCGATTCTTGAGATGACATTTTGTGATGAATATTGGGATAATCCAAACATGATCATGGTAATCCTGCTAAAACTAAGAAATGTTGTTCTTTCCAGATTAAGTCTGAAGTAATAGTAACTCTTAGGTGCCGCGATGGAGTAGCCGAGCAGTCTAAAGCGTCTCGCTGCGGAGCGCGCGGTTGCTCGCCGTGGAGGTTCGAGTCCTCCCTGGAGCATGGGTGTGTGTTTGTCCTTAGGTTAGTTTAATATTCGTAGAATATATGACTTCAACTGCTATTGGGCAAAGCTGAAAATGTGTACCCAGCCGGGACTCGAACCCGGGTCTCCTGCTTTCTAGGCAGTTGCGCTGACCCCTACACCACTGGGGACACAGTGATCACCGCACCTGCAAGGACTACCCATGCACGCATCCCGTCAGATACAAATTCCCAGCTTCGCCCTGCCCATAGTACTCAAACTCGTAGTTTAACTAATTCCCGTAAGAGTAAGGGCTTCAAACTTGCCCACCCCTCCCCACTAACGATAGGATCATTGCCCGTCACCAGCATATTATATATATACATGTGGCGTCTGTTCGGAAAGAACAGACGTCACATTCTGATCCTGCAGCTGTTATTATTTAATATTCGTAGAATATATGACTTCAACTGCTATTGGGCAAAGCTGAAAATCTGTACCCAGCCGGGACTCGAACCCGGGTCTCCTGCTTTCTAGGCAGTTGCGCTGACTCCTACACCACTTTTTTTTGTAAGCGACGGGTTTTACGTTGCCTAATTTTTTTTGTTTTTTTTTGTTTTTTGTTTTTTTTTTGTTTTGTTTTTAACGTCAAAACTAAACTTCCTTCGTTTCAAAATGATACTAACGCCGTTGAGCGTTTACAGCAGTACGGATAGAATGTACTCCAGCAACTTTATCAAAAGTACCGCTACAGAGAGAGCAGTGGCAGGCCAGCCGCCGCTGCTGGAGCGCGCTGGCACCGTCCACCCACCCCCACAACAATTGCAACATAATATTAAACTCTTCTTTTTTTTTTTTTTTTTTTTTTTTTTTTTTTTTTTTTTTTTTTTTTTTTTTTTGTATTTAGCCAACTGTAATGACTGAAACGACGAATAAACAGAAAAAACTTTTGATAAAGTTGCTGGAGTACATTCTATCCGTACTGCTGTAAACGCTCAACGGCGTTAGTATCATTTTGAAACGAAGGAAGTTTAGTTTTGACGTTAAAAAACAAAAAAAAAAAAACAAAAAAAAAATTAGGCAACGTAAAACCCGTCGCTTACAAAAATAAAAAAATAAAAAAATAAAAAAAGTGGTGTAGGGGTCAGCGCAACTGCCTAGAAAGCAGGAGACCCGGGTTCGAGTCCCGGCTGGGTACACATTTTCTGCTTTGCCCAATAGCAGTTGAAGCCATATATTCTACGAATATTAAATAATAACAGCTGCAGGATCAGAATGTGACGTCTGTTCTTTCCGAACAGACGCCACATGTATATATACATAATATGCTGGTGACGGGCAATGATCCTATCGTTAGTGGGGAGGGGTGGGCAAGTTTGAAGCCCTTACTCTTACGGGAATTAGTTAAACTACGAGTTTGAGTACTATGGGCAGGGCGAAGCTGGGAATTTGTATCGGACGGGATGCGTGCATGGGTAGTCCTTGCAGGTGCGGTGATCACTGTGTCCCCAGTGGTGTAGGGGTCAGCGCCACTGCCTAGAAAGCAGGAGACCCGGGTTCGAGTCCCGGATGGGTACACATTTTCAGCTTTGCCCAATAGCAGTTGAAGTCATATATTCTACGAATATTAAATAATAACAGCTGCAGGATCAGAATGTAACTCCTGTTCTTTCCGAACAGACGCCACATGTATATATATATAGGTTAGTTTAGCTAGGCTTAAGTAGTTTGTAAGCTACGGACTGATGACCACGCAGTTTGGTCCGATAGAATTACATACATTTGAATACTTAGGTATTTAGTGTAGTTTACGACCTTCACTTTTGATTGATTTATCTTGTAAAGAACGTTTAACGGACATCTTTTTGTACTCATGTGGATGACTTTACATATCTCATTATTTAGAGTCAATTGCCAAGTTTTATACTAAAGTGATAGCATATTTAGATCGTTCTGCAGTTGGTTTTGATCTTCTGATGTTTTTACTAGACGGCATATGACGTCGTCATATGCACACAACCCAAGAGAGCTGCTTAGATTTTCTCCCGAATCGTTTATGTAAATAGGAAACAGCAGAGGACAAATAACACTGCCACAAAAGTTCTCTGTTAAACTCATCCCTCAGTATAGTATCTCCTATTTCATCTTCATCTACTTCAAAAAAATGTTCAAATGTTTGTAAATCTATCGACTCAACTGCTAGGTTATTAGTCCGCAGCTTACGAACTACTTAACCTAAGGTAAAGTAACCTAAAGACAACACAAACACCCATGCCCGAGGGGGGACTCGACCCCCGGCGGCGATCGGCCGCGC
Source organism: Locusta migratoria (assembly GCA_026315105.1). Classification (NCBI taxonomy): domain Eukaryota; kingdom Metazoa; phylum Arthropoda; class Insecta; order Orthoptera; family Acrididae; genus Locusta; species Locusta migratoria. The sequence continues at coordinate 808,571,822 of CM048744.1, read as the reverse complement.
GCACCGCAGCACGGCGCCCCAGTACGCACGGCTAATCCGCCGCGGCAACACTACCCTGTGGAACGCCCGATGTCACCACTGTTTTAGTTGATGCATTACCATCGATTACTACAAACTGTGTCCTCTCTGACAGGAAATCCCGTATCCAGTCGTGCATTTGGAATATACCATAATACGTAATTTGATTAAAAGTCGTTTCTGAGGTATGTTGTTAAAGGCCTTCTGGAAGTCAAGAAATACGTAATCAGTTTGAGATCCCTTGTCGATAGCACTCACCACTTTGTGTGAGTAAAGAGCTGGTTGTGTTTCGCATGAACTGTAGTTTCTAAATCCATGTTCACCCTGGGTCAATAGATTATTCTGTTCGAGATAATTCATAATATTTGAATACAGGATGTGTTCCAAAACCCTGCTGTAAACTGACGTCAGTGAAATAGGTCTGCAGTTTAGTGGAGTACTCGTTCGCCGGCCGCGGTGGCCGAGGAGACTGAGGCGCTCCAGTCACGGTCTGCACGGCCACTACGGTCGGGGGTTTGAATCCCCCCTCAGGCATGGATATTTGTGCCGTCCTAGTTCGTAAGTAGTTCATAAGTAGTTTGTAAGTTTAGGGACTGATGACCCCGCAGTTAAGTCCCTTAAGCTTAACAAACATTTGAACATTTGAGTACTCGTTCCGCCATTTTGAATGTAGGTGTAACCTGTGCAACTTTCCAGTCTTTTAGTACAGATCCTTTGCTGAGCGAATGATTGGTCTGCTTAAGTGATTTAAGTTGCTTCACTACGAGTATATGTACTTCATCGTTACTCATTCTAGCCTCTGTTTGTAATTCGAAATCCGGAATATTGGTTTCGTTTTCCTTGGTGAATGAGTTCAGAAAAGCTGTGTTTAGTAACTCTGCTTTAGTGGCGCTATTGCCGACAGGGTCGCCATTACTATCACATAGTAAGGGTATTGCTTTTTGTCTTTTGCCCGTAGTATATTTAACATATGACCCAAATCTCTTTCGGTTGTTGATTTTCGCACCATAATTGGCACCTTCCTTAATCGTTCATCAGACGACTTTTCTGAACGATAAGTGACAGAATCATAGTCAAAGAACCTGTTAGTGTAGCTCAGATGTTCTCCCTGATCGTTTATGCAGACAGGGAGCAGTAGAGGACCAATAACCCTACCTTGGGGAACGCCAGATATCACTTTTTGTTCAATTTCTACGAACTGTGGCCTCTCTAACAGGAAACCCCAATCACTATCTGAGGCGATATTTCATAACCACACAGTTTGACTGAAAGCTGTTTGTGAGATACTTTGATAAAATCTTTCTGAATAGTTAGAAATATCGAATCAGTCAGCCTTTGTCAGTAACACCCATCACTTCATATAATAGCTAGTTGTGTTTCACAAGGATGATATTTTATAAAATATTGTTGACCGTGGGGCAATACATAGTTCACCCCGAGGTAATCCGTGATTTTGGAATTCATCATATGTTCCAAACCCCTTCTGTAAATCGACGTCAGTCATACAGGACTGTAATTAAATAGCTTTCCCAAAATCCTTTTCTTGGATATCGGTCTAACCTGCGCAACTTTGTTGTGATGAAGTAGTAATATAATTAATTACTTAAAGGCAGTCTTTACATGGCTTATATTTAGTAAATTACCGGTTTCTGGCCACTTGCGCATCTTCAGATTATGATTTAAAGACATCCATAACTTGTCGATTTCTCTCTCTGTATCTGTAAAACACTGATCTGAAGTTGGGCATCTGGCACGAAACCGAGCTTTACTATATATAAAGGATTTATAGACGTGGATGCAGTTAATTCAAATAACGAGTGCGGAAATTCGCTAAAGACGCATATCTCCAGTTTTTACTAGGGAGAACAGAATCTGCATTCTCGTTTCTTCATTTTTTTCCTAGTCATTAGTTATACCACTGTCCGAAGTAAACACTCAAACAGGTGAATAGTTTATGTTTATCGTCTCATTGGCTAACTTTCTCAGCATTTCCCTTGATTTTGCTGATATTCTACTAAAATTTTGTTTTAGGGTGTGCAGATTCACATCAAGAAATCTCCAGTCCCTGTCCGTCCTTTTACAGAATTGCAGTGTCATCGGCAAAAGTTGACAATGTTGTTTCTCCTCGCTGAACGTAAACGTCTTCAAAAAATTTTTCGTAGGCTTACTCTGCTGCTTGCTCGATGTTTATATTAAATAACCTCAGGAATCAGTTAACATTCTCGCTCTATTTTGTCATCCACTACATTTCTTTTTGTCCTTAATCCGTCGGCACACGGACCATGCATTTATACGTGAAAATGAACGCGTCTCAGAGTTTCAAGCGTAAAAACCCACATTTCCGATATTCTGAACGTACTTTAGAACGTCAACCAACTGAAATTGAAATCGGTACGAACATCACATGTAAGATATCCCTCTTTAGTATTGAATCCGAAACGTAATGTTGGCTATCAGTAGAAGCAGGTATTTGGTGGGATTTGTAATTACGATTTAGGTCTTATGAAAGTATGACATTTCGAAGCTAAGCTAAGTAGTTGAGCTAATTGGGGACATATGGAAAATTCGTCGTTAAACGTACTGCTTGTTGTAATGAAATACCTGTAACATGTTACTAGCTGTTACATACTTTTTTAATACGAAAATTCATTGTACCTAAACAAGAAACACTGCAGAACCCTCAAACATTATTGTTATTGATACGATTAATTTCAGTTCAATGTTAATTATTGTTCAATATTTATAAACCTATTGGACAAAACTGCTATGGTTATCAGGCTCCAGGGAGAAGTCGAACCCTCGACGACGAGCAACCGCGCGCTGCGTAGCAAGGTGCCTAAGGACGCTCGGCCACTCCACCGCAGCTGTCAGATATCTGCGAAGTAGTGTAATGACAGAAGCGCGGTCTCTTGAACATAGGGCGTGGTGCTAGATTGATTCATTGGCGTCTCATAAACACGGTGAATCTAAATTCGCGGACTCGGGCTGCTCAGCGCGATTCCTCACCTCCAAACAATGAAAAATGTCTCCCAGAAAATTTCGTCCTGCGCATATTTCCGCCAATAAATGGATCTCAAAATTGTGTCAAAACTGTGATCTATACGTTTTTAAGGGATGTATTAGGCGTCTTGAGGAACAAAATGAGCATGGGAACCCATGTCCGGAAACTTCATTCTACGACGCTACGGAGAGTCCAAGTTACAGGCACCAGATCCTGTCGCTAGACATCCCCTCCAGCTACTTCGACGCTCTGTAGCGTCATTGGATGACGTTTCCGGGCATGGGTTTCTATGTTCTCTTTGTTCCTCAAGACACATCCCACTTCCCCGAGAAGTTTGTTGGTATAGCAGTGTAACTGACGTATAGGACACACACCCATTTCATCTTCGACGTTCTTTTACTGCCGGGAACATGCGCAGGACGAAATTTTGTGAAAGACGTTTTTTTATTGCTAGCATGTGAGGAAGCCCGAGTGCGCGAATTTAGATTCACCCTGTATTTTTTCACCCTCGCGTTTCCTTTTGGTATTACTAACTGAAAACCTGGCGTTGCTTGTGTTTTTATTTATTCAAGCCTAGCGTTAGTACTTCTTCTAACCCTCCTAGCTCTTTCTCTCTTTCCATTTACTTTTATATTCATGGAAAAATATTTAAGAATGTCTTGCATAATGTTCAAAATATTTGTGCGGTATGCACACAAAGACAGGTAGCTACAAAAATAAAAATGATATGTAACATTAATACATTCATTTAATTCAAAAATTGATAATAAACAATACTTCTGGTTACTTGTCCAGGAGCTAGTGTTAATAAATTATTTTGTGAGCCCACCCGTGAGCAAGCGATGTGAAGTTGTCCTTGAGAGAAACATGGAGATGTCAAATCTAGTCCAAAGTGTGTAATAGGTTGCCTTGTGATTTATTAATCATAACGAAAATTTTAAGTCTCACTTTAAGCTTTAGTCTCTTGATGTTAAAAGGAAGTTCTGTGGGAAATAATGGGTATTCGTTGGATGTCCACTGTTTCTACATCTACTTCCAAAATCTGCAAGCCACCCGACGGTGTGTGGCGGAGGGTACCACTGTCTGTTCTCCCTCCTATTCCAGTCACGTATTGTTGGCGGAAAGTAAGATTGTTGGTATGCCTCTGTGTGTCCTCTAATCTCTCTGATTTTATCTTCATGAGATATACGTAGGAGCAAGCAATATACTGCTAGACTCCTCGGTAAAGGTATGTTCTCGAAGCTTCGACAAAAGCCCGTACCGAGCGACAGTTTCTCCTGCAGAGTCTTCCACTGGAGTATATCGATCATCTCCGAAATGCTTTCTCGATAACCAAATGATACCGTAACGAAGCGCGCTGCTCTCCGTTGAATCTTTTCTACTTCCTCTATCAACCCCACCTGGTACGGATCCCACACTGGTGAGCAGTATTCAAGCTGTGGGCGATCAAGTGTACTGCAACCTACTTCCTTTGTTTTCGGACAGCATTTCCTTAGGATTCTTCCAATGAATCTAAGTCTGGCATCTGCTTTACCGACGTTTGATTTTATATGGTCGTTCCATTTTAAATCACTCCTAATGCCTACTCCCAGATAATTTATGGAATTAACTCCTTCCAGTTGCTGACCTGCTATAGTGTAGCTAAAAGATACAGGATCTTTCTTTCTATGTATTTGCAGAACATTACACTTGTCTGCACTGAGATTCAATTGCCATTCCCTGCACCTTGCGTCAATTAGATGCACATCCTCCTGCATTTCAATACAATTTTCCATTGTTACAACCTCTATATATACTACAGCATCATACGCTAAAAGCATCAGTGAACTTCCGATGTTATCTGCAAGGTCATTTATTTATATCGTGAACAGAAACGGACCCATGACACTCCCCTGTGGCACCCCTGGCATCACTCTTACTTCGGAAGACTACTCTCCATTGAGAATGACATGATGCATTCTGTTATCTAGGAACTCCTCAATCCAATCACTCCTTTCCTTGTGGCGTCGTCGTGCACCCTGCTCCCATGCTCACCACCACCACTCCTTTCCCTTGTAGCTCTATGGAACTCTGAAGCGCCGGCCGCGGTGGCCGAGGGGACTGAGGCGCTTTAGTCACGATCTGCACGGCCACTACGGTCGGGGGTTCAAATCCCCCCTCGGGCATGGATATTTGTGCCGTCCTTAGGATAAGCTAGTTGTTAAGTAGTTTGTAAGTTTAGGGACTGATAGCCCCGTAGTTAAGTCCCATAAGCTCAATAAACATCTGAATATTTGAACTCTGAAGCGCACCCGGGTGCAGGCGAAAGCATCAAATGACAAGCTGATTGGACTACTGGAGTGTCTTAGTAGTCAATAAGAGATGGATTAAAACCTGGTGCATGATGTGACAGGTTATTAGAAATCGCAGTATATATCATCTCATATTTATTGTCTTATTGAATCTATGTTAAACATACAGCTGTTAGTAGCCTACTTCCTACGTACTCATATTTATTGGGTTGTAAGTTGTACAATTGTATTATTTTCAGGAATATATTAATTTGTATAAGTGTTGCAAGTCTGTAAAATCTGTTGTGAATACAGTTAGTAGTGAAGAAGAAACAGATTAAAACTATGTGCCTGATGGGACGGTTTTCTACGAACGTTACTGTCTATGTCCTCATATCTTATGAACTATAGTCGAGCCGAAATACGATGATCCCTGCTGCTTGCGCCAATCGGCTTTGAGCACCGGCTGCGGCAGCAGACCATCGGAGTAAGTCAAACGCGAATGTTGCTCTGCGCATGCGTGCGTCCGGCAGCACTGTGCACGTTTGCCAGTTCTGTCAGTCAACAGCGACCGTTAGGTACACTGACCGGCAGAGAACCAACTATTTGGAAACGTCTGGATTCCGTTTTTGCGACGTGGGCGGTTCCCCAGCTCAGTAGGCGGACCCATGGATCATCGTGTTTCGGCCCGACAATACATGTCGTACTATGATTTCGAAGGTACATTCTATTGTATGTGTGTACACTGCCTGTAAAATTACCTACGAGTACAATTTGAGGTGTAGAAATTATATATTGTAACGTAATTACGAATGCGGTAGACTTACTCCATTGAAAACTGGGAAAGTAGTAAGTTATAACGCTTTTCCTTTGCTCGTTTTGATTCGGTTGTCAGGGATAAAAAGTATAACAAAGTTTTGAAATTATATTTCAAGTTGGTTCCAAGTCGTATAGTGTATGAATAAAATACCGTCGCATGATGTGGCTGTTTTTAACGACTGCTATTGTTTTTGACGTTATATCTTATGAACTATGTGTCGTATGAGGTTCATACCTCTAGAACAATTGTTGCCTCACGATAAGGAATGTGTGTATCAGATTTGGTTGAAATCGATCGAATGGTTTAGGAGGAAAAGTGCAGCAATTTCACTAGAGTTAATTGTTTTTCGCGGAACTGATTGTTGATATGGTCGTATTTCGTAGACTATGTGTTGTACTTTGTCCTTTTACCTACGGCGACATGGATTGAACCTTAGGTGTGCAAAATTTCATCAAGATCAGAACATAACTTTATTTGTACGCAACATAAAAACAAAAAATCCCACAAACAAACGGACACTCTGATATATATTTCAAGAATCTTCTATATGTTATTCGATGTTATAAAAATATAAATGTGCCCTATCGAAGAGTGAGTTTGTTAGATTGCTGTTTTCTACAAAACAGCTTGCACTACTCGCAGTAAAATATTTAGCACTTCTATGTCTTGTATTTCACTTGTACTAAAGATCTTGGTACTGAATAGTATTAGTGAAAAAATGAAAATTATGCAATAGTGTTTATGTTACTTGATGGCCTAATGTAAATGTTTATTACATCGTTAATCAAGAAACTTTTGTAAATCGTTGTACTTTTTAATTGGACATGCAACTTTTATTAGTCAACAGATATTTCTACTTATTTATAGCACTGAAACACATGACCAGAACTGCATAAAGGCGGAAAGTTCGTTTTATTGCGGCTAAATAAATAACAGTAACAGTAGTTACAGAACCGTTAATAGCAAAATGTAAAATGCATATGCTCTGTTCGTAATGACTGTAGTAGAAGAAGCGTTTCCTGTTGTCACTTCTTCCACGTATTTGAAAAACACGTCTTAAGCCTGCAGTATTTAATCCAAATATAAACAGTTTCAGCCGACCAGTTGCAAAAAATTGTTTACATGTATAAACCTTTACCTAGGTTTCGGCAAAATTCATTTTGCCTTCTTCAGAAGTATACATTAAAAAAGTTGTTAAATAAAATGTGTCTGACTCCATGTCAAAGGTTAAAAAGTAAAATTTAAAAACAATGTCACATTGTAAAATTGTCGAGCCCGTCCACACACAGGTCGAGTGACTTCCAGATGCTAAAACACGTTAAATAATTCACTACAATATTTCTTTTCTAGAAATTTTTCTTACTAAACAATGACCTCAATCGTACTCTTGGTTGCAAGACCAAGACACAAAAACGTCGCTTTAGTCTTTGGTCCCACGACATTCGTTAAACTTTGACATTATTGACGTCTGCATTTCTCCTTCTGTTATTGCGAATGTACCATAGATCCTACGTTGTAGGTATCTCGTAAAGCGATAAAAGAGCGCATATAGCTCATTGCTCCTTCACTTTAGACGAGGAGTGGCTAGCATTTTACGATAGCTGGGTGTATTCTGCTTTGTGCAAGACATTGGGGGCGTTATGCAGAGTGAGAAATTTCATTTACTGATGTTCCGCGCAGCCTCAGTTTTACGGCTCTATCGATTGTTATTTACTGTGTAAGGAGCGGTCTCCCGCTTTTATTTGTGACCCTTCGTTTCCTGCGGAAGTTAAATGCGCGAATTGATGTTCGGCGCAGCCATTAGGAAAGCAGGAAAAGGGCAATAAAGGCCTTTCCATGCCATTATGGAAGAGGGATATCGAATATTCCGCATCGAAATTTAACGGAATATCTCTTCCGGCAGCCACTGAATGAAGTATAGGAACGGTGGAAGAGGAAGGGGGGGGGGGGGAGGTTCGGCTATGAATTTGACCTCGCTAAAGTGGAATGTGTCAGCGGCATGTATCTTCCAAATAACATTCAGCGAAGGCAGTAACTTCACAGAGATACTTATAGCACGGAGAAGTCTTCGTTTCGATGGCCCCTTAGTTTCCAATGACCGTAGGACAGATACCGAAACATTCCATGACGCTGAGGTAATGGAATCCGTAGTATTATACGACTATTGGCGCCGTACAAGTTTGTAGGAAGAAAGGATTTAACGGTGAAATTGTCGTTAAAGTTATTTTTCAGGTTGGCGCACCGACATTCCAGTAGTTACGATGTTTGAGAATATCACACATCCTACTGCAGTGAGTGACATCCATTCGAAACATTGTTTATTTCTCCGTTACACGAACCGCGGTCTGTGAGTCAGCAATCTTTCCGTCAACAATAAATTTTAAATTCAAGATTTCTTTTAGAGCCTTTTTCTACCTTCCCCCTCATTCTATAACGAATTACTGTCAACAATTGGAGTTCGTCATTATTGTCTGAAGAAGCCAACACATGAGGTGAGGAGTATCAGTCCGCGTGCGTGCATTCTTGTGGCGCAGTTCTATCATCAGTTCGTTTCGAAAAAAATATATATTCCTTGGAATCCAGCATTTTTGCATCTAGTAAGAAGACACTTGTTTCATATAAATCTAAGAGAAACTAGGTTGTTCTGCCATGGTCTGCCTTACATGATGACTGTATTGAGATTGTGTCGGAAAACTGCAAGCCAGAAATTATAACGTTTTAGAACGAGACTAAACCTGGTGTGGAGAAAGTTGGTTAGATTAAATGTACCTACAGTGTGACAAGAAGTACCAGAAGATAGCCATTTAGAACAATTCTCTTCTAAGTATTGTTGGAATCAATGAATATGGAATTCAGATACAAAAATTCCCAGAAAAGACTATCTAAAATGTCTTGCCGAAGAACTGTTGCATGATTATATGGCAATGAAAGTCAGTCATCAAAATACTCCAATGAATAGCAAGAATCGTATGACAGACAGTTTGTGATTACCAACGATTGAAGCTGTTCCTACAGCTGCACATCGCAACAACTCGAGGAAGATGTAACTTCTGTGATAGGACGAAAAAGAGATCCAGGAAGTTTTCTTGCAATCTATGTAATAAATTTGAATACCTGGAACATGTAGGTGCATACCTGTGCACCATGAGAGCAGTGGCAATAGCAAGCACCACGAATAATCTGTCTGAATTGGCAGTGAGGCCGATAACTACAGTTTTCGAAAAAAAATGTTCTGAACTAATTTACTTAAGATAACTGTTGGTTAGTACACATTTGTAAAACCAGTGAAACAGTCGAATGAACATGAATTTCAGTGAATGTTCTTATTGGTTTAATGGTAAAATATAAGTACTATCGATGCTCATATACATTATGTTTATGAATTCAGTGTTTTATTTATGTTTTCGAAACTCGAATGTATTATAATTCCAAACCACAATGTCAGAATTGTGCATGAAGATGGTATAAAACGCAATACAAACATGTCGGTCCACAAGCGTCTACCGGAGAGATAAGTTGTTGTTGAGGCATTTATCCACGATATTCTTATCAGCACTACATATACTGGTGGTGAGGCTTCGGATCAGTATTATTTACTTTCACTTCTATTCCACTGTTGTTCGAGAGAGGAAATCATTGATTTTTATGTTTGTCACTTACAATTCTCACGGAGAAAACAGCACTAACATTGCAGTTTCTTGGATTATCAGATCCTGACATTTCGTAAGAGCTACGTCGATCTTATTTCAGGTAATTCTATTTCCTGTTATTGTGAACTAAAGGTTTAAAAGCCATATACTGAAGCCAATTTACTAAAATAAGCCCAGTTCTTCAGTGGTAACATTCAAAATATTGCAGGAGGAAAGTATCACAAAACCTTTATCTATTAAGCATTCCGACTGATGCTGCGATAATGATTTCCCTAAATCGCTGCAGCGTAACGCATGGATGATTATTTTTAAAGGATACAGCCAGTGGCGCAGCCAGGATATGGTTCTCGGGAGGGGGGGGGGGGGGAAATTTTTTTAAAAAATAAAGCCTATTGAATTTATTAATCTATGATTTATTTTACACATTTTATAATTCAACCAATTATACTACCACAGCAATTGCAGAAGAAATGAAATGAGCAGGATCGCATTAATTTGGAAGTGCAAGGGTAGCAACGTGGTGGAAAATGAGTGTATATAATCAGCTCGTAAAGTAATTAAGCAGCTGCTATGTTAAAAGTCTAAGAGAAAGGTCTTTACAGTTTAATTAACATAAGATTTTATGTGTAAAAACTGAACTAAAGTAACACTAGTTTCATTCGTAGTTCCTGGCGACCTTCATAAGATTCCACTCGGTGTCGCCGATGACCTGCTTAGCAATCGGCATAGCAGTAACAATAGAGCAGCATCAAACCTGGTTGCGGCGACATTAAAACCGCTGACAAAACAGCAACACACGTTCTCAGTGGCGGCATCATGCTGACGACCCATTGTTACGTTCCCTTGGGCTTGGCATATTATAATTACATTTTCATGTATTACATGTGTGCTATTTCAAATATCTCGTGCCAACCAGTTTAAAAAATAAAGAATGAAAACAATATAAAATAATAAAATCTTTGGGAGGTGCCTGGGGGGGGGGGGGGGCTCAGACCCGGTAAGCCTCTTCCCTCCTTCCGTGCCTGCGCCACTAAGCAGGGAAGATTTCCTTCTCCATCATTGTCCAAAGAAGACGAGCAAGTTGAGGTCATATTTAAATGGCCATGCTGTCGATGGAATCTCCAACCCTAATCTTACATCCTTGCTGCCGCTACAGAGAGTGATTGGCGTTTGATACAGTAACCCACACACGTTTAATGACCAAAGTGATTGGTTTCGAGGAGTTCCTAGATAACAGAATGCAGCATGTTATTCTCAATGGAGAGAAGTCTTCCGAAGTAAGAGTGATGTCAGGTGTGCCACAGGGGAGTGCCATGGGTTCGTTGCTGTTCATGATACATATAAATGACCTTGCGGATAACATCGGAAGTTTACTGAGTTTTTTTGCGGATGACGCTGTAGTATATAGAGAGGTTGTAACAAAGCAAAATTGTATTGAAACGCAGGAGGCTCTGCATCGAACTGACGTATAGTGCAGGGAATGGCAATTGAATCTCAATGTAGACAAATGTAATGTGCTGCGAATTCATAGAAAGAAAGATACTGTATCATTTAGCTACACTATAGTTGGTCAGCAACTGGAAGCAGTTAATTCCATAAATTATGTGGGAGTAGGCATTAGGAGTCATTTAAAATGGAACGACCATATAAAATCAGTCGTCGGTAAAGCAGATGTCAGACTTAGATTCATTGGAAGAATCCTAAGGAAATGCTGTCCGAAAACAAAGGAAGCAGGTTACAGTACACTTGTTCGCCCGCAGCTTCAATACTGCTCACCGGTGAGGGATCCGTACCAAGTGGGGTTGAAGTAGAAGCAGCGCGCTTCGTTCCATGATCATTCCGTAATCGTGAAAGCGTTACGTAGACGGAGATGATCGATAACCGGCCGCGGTGGCCAAGGGGACTGGGGCGCGCCTGTCACGGTCTGCACGGCCACTACGGTCGGGGGTTCAAATCCTCGGACATGGATATTTGTGCCGACCTTAGTAGTAGCTACTTCATAAGTAGTTTGGAAGTTTAGGGAGTGATGACCCCGTAGTTAAGTCCCATAAGCTCTTCAAACATTTGAACATCCGCACGTCTGCACGTGGCTGAGAGTGTCAGCGTGAGTGTGTTTTATTTTACTCCAGCAGTGAATTGTCTTGTCTTTGGTGCTGTGGCGATGATTATGTTAGCATAATTGATCTGGCAGCGTTACCTAGCAACAAAAAAAGTCAAAGTAATGAAATAGTTCGATACAAACGTCTGTGTTGTACATGAAATACGTGACATAAATAATCAGTAGATCAACCAAAAATTTTAAAACACCTATTTTGATGTTTACTGTATTAATAGAAAAAAACACTGAATTTTAACTTTTTTCAAAGCTGATTTCATAACGTGGGACTGAAAGGGTTAACGATACCTATAGAAGTGTGTAGCTTATGAAGTACTCATCGACCATTCTTACATTCCTTTTTCTCTTCTCTGGATCTAACGTGAGATTGCTTTCGGTGAAATCGTGCGATTTTGTACAAGCAACAGTCTCTGTACTCAACGATTCCTGTCTGTCTCTTAATTTTTTTTTTATCTACAGTTGTTGTTTATCTATTGTGGTTGTTTTAAAATCCGTCTGTAATAAACATGCTGTCGAAGGGACGTTAAATACCAAGTTCCATGCTACACCGGTATTGGATTTATTTCTGAGGCGACACTAAGCTACTTAGCACTAGTGGCAGACTAAATGAATATTTACTACTTTTCTAGTCACAATATTTACGTCTCCTTCAGCCTCTTAAGTGGCGGGCAATTTCGCATTAAATAGTGTACTAGACATGGTTTCATTACCTTTTCCTAGGAAGAAGATATAAACGAGGGAACAAAAAAGCTGATTTTTTTTTCTTTATTGGTAATTTCATTCTCCGGGTAGGCTGGCAGCACCTGAGGCGCTCTTCAGCCTATAGAACGTACACATTTAACGAAGAGATAATAAGAAAATAGAAAGGACACATTTAACGAAGAGATAATAAGAAAATAGAAATGGAGTACAAAAAATCGCACTGACGTGTTTTAAAACCCACTTTAGATTTGTAATTTTATACGTTTTTGCAAACATTTTCCACCAAAATAATAATTTAAATAATAAAACAATCAATTGATAAGAGTGTCTGAAACCCTTTTAAGAAAAAAAATTAGGTAGTGGCGGGTTCCGTACCACTGACCATCAGCGTCTCAATCCAACGTATTGCCCACTATGCTACAGCTAACAATTAGAAATTGCGGTCTTTAATTTCATACTATTGATGACTGTTGTTAACTGATGTAATATGGCATTTGTAAACACTAGATTATTTATCGTACTAAGAACGACGTATTTTTGTTAATTCTTCATTGTGCCATTGCTTTGAAATGACAACGCGTAAGTTACAATAAGAAAATCATCAAATACGCAACGCAAGATGGCGTATGCCAGAGAGAGTTCTGGGCGAGGAATGTCACGAGACATCTGCGAACGGCTGGTTTTCGTCAATTCAATGGAGGGTGTCAAAACTCCGTTATTTTTGTAAATATCTCTCAAACGATACGAGATATGAAAAAAAACATAAGAGATCTAAGTTGTAGAGAATTTTCTCCCCTACAAATTCTATTATTAAATTTTCGCGTGAGATTAACGGTTTATTTGCCGTTAAAATTACATTACAAACGGATTATTTTGGTGTTACAAACATATTTCATGTCCGACATATTCTAAAAAGCGAGGTTCTCGTCTCTGGTAGCCGACAATTATGTCTGTAAAATTTGGTGCCGATCGGGTGAACGGTTCGACCTAAAAAGTGGAAACACGTTATAGCCAGACAGACATCGTCAGATGGAAACGTATTTTTTTATATTATTACCGTATTGTTTGTCCGAAAAATTTGAAAAAGGGAGGTTCTGGTCTCTGGCGGCCTACAATCATGTCTGTAAAATTTGGTTCTGTTCGGGTGAACGGTTCGTCTTAAAAACAGGGAAAACGTTATGGACAGACATACAAATATTCGAAAATTGCTGTTATTTTTGCAAATATCTATGAAACGATACAGGATATGAAAAAAACATCAGAGCAAAGTTGTAGATAATGTTCTCCTCTACAAATGTAGTTATTCCATTTTCGTGTCAGATGAATGGTTAAGCCGTTATTTTCATTTAAATTTCGAGCTGTCAAAAGACGATCGCCAATGCCCACTTTTAGTGTTACTACCGTAAGCTATACTGGGCCAAAAAGAAACAATACATATAACATGGCGACAAAATGGAAGACGAACATCGTTTAAATAGAGTAACAAGTTGCTGTTAGAACTTCAGGGTTATAAGGCCGTGGTCCATAAAACTTTGCAGTTTCACCTAACGTTTCGTCCAGAGCTGCGCCGAGGTTCGGCAAGACTCAACGCAAGTAAGAAGAACTCTGAAGATTGCATGGTCAGAGTAACAAGTGTTCAGTATTACATAAAATCACGAGGCGATGAAAACGGAGAAGCACGACACTGAACAGTTAAAGAAACACAGGCAACAGCTGTGGGATAGCCGTACGTAGTTGCATTACAATGACACTGATGATATACACTCTGACGGAGACACAGACGATGCACACGCAGATGATGATGAATGTAACGGGTGGAGATAGGGAGAGAGAAAAAGGGGGAGGGAGAGGTGGAGGAGAAAGATAGTGGAAGAGGAACGACAGGTGGGGAAATGGTGAGGTGGGGCCCCAGGGCCGGGGGATAGGAAGGGGGTTGGATGTCCCCGGAAGTTGTAAGAAGTGGGATTCCTATGGGACTGGCAGGTGGAGGGGGGCGAGAAAGGAGGGGAGTGAAGCCCTCTTGATGGGATCAAGGACCGACGGGAGGAGAAGAGGGAGGATCAGAGCTGGTCCGAAAGATAGATGTCTGGGCGGCGAGCATCATTAAGGTGGGGGAGGGTGCGGAAATGGCCATAGGAAAGGGTAAGGAGGGTGGACAAGTGGAGAGCAGGAGGGATGCACTGGTAATGGCGCCGCAACGGACCGGGATTAGTGAGGAGAGGATGGACAATAGGCTGAGGGGGAGGAAACGAAGACGAAGGTGCACAGTGACAAGTCTGGGGATGGAGTTAGGGTTAGGAAAGGATACGGAAGTCGCAGTGGAGGACGTGGCGTTTTATGATCTAGGATTTGTGGAAAGATGGACGGTCAAAAGCGGAATACGCAATACGCAGTGGAATATTAGCTGCGTGTTAACCTTCCGATGAGCAGAGAAAACACTGTATAATTTCAACCCCTGCATATTATTATCTTTTTCCTCTTGGTTTCTTTCCCCGCGGGAGTAAACGCAATTTCCTTTTTTTAATTTTGTTAACGAGTCGCACCATGAAACGTCCTCCGCGCTGCCCGCGTCTGTTTAGGCAGATAACGCGCCTGCCGGCTGCGCTGTGCCCGCGCCACCGGTGGAGAGCGCCACGCTCGGTTGCCTGCGCGCAGGCGCGCTGCGCCGCGGTGCGCGTGACAAAGCACACAATGGCGCCCGACCGCGGCCTGCGGTGCGCTGCGCTGCGGTCTGCGCGCTGCCGTTCCGCTCGCTGCTCCCGGACACGCACACTCCGTCCTTGTCATTGCGGGGGTTGAATGCACCTGCTGTACCTGTGTCGGCCAATGCTTTATCAGCTCGCCTTTCGTGCATGTAGCAAGTGCCTTCCTCACTCCCCGCCGCACACTCACTCACACACACACACACACACACACACACACACACACACAGATGCGCCGACTTTTGAAAATCAGTGTGGGTGCTCTATATCACGGTTCACAAATGTTCGATACCAACCCTCCTGAAAATCATGTTCATGCATTTCTGAATGACCAATCTATCTATATAAATGATCTGATGGACAGAGTAAGTTGTAATTTGCGGCTGTTTGCTGATGATGCTGTGGTGTATGGGAAAGTGTCGTCTGTAACTGACTGTAATGGCATACAGGATGACTTAGACAAAATTTCTAGTTGGTGCGAAGAATGGCAGCTAGCTCTCAATGTAGAAAAATGTAAGGTGATGCGCACGAGTAGAAAAAAACAATCCTATAATGTTCGAATACAGAATTAGTAGTGAGCTTCTTGATGCTGTCGCATCGTTCAAATATCTAGGCATAACATTGCAGAGCGATATGAAATGGAACGAACATGTAAGGACAGTTGTGAGTAAGGCGGACAGCCGACTTCGGTTTATTGGGAGAATTTTGGGAAGATGTACTTCACCTGTAAAGGAGACCGCGTATAAAACGCTTGTACGACCACGTCTTGAGTATTGCTCAAGTGTTCGGGACCCGTAGAAGATCGGTTTGAAGGAAGACATAGAGGCGGTTCAGAGGCGAGCAGCTAGATTTGTTACCGGTAGGTTTGACCAATGCGCGAGTGTCACAGAAATGCTCCGGCAACTCAATTGGGGATCGCTGGAAGATAGACGACGTTCTTTTCGTGAATTTTTGTTAAGTAAATTTAGAGGACCGGAGTTTGAAACTGAGTGTAGTACGATCTTGCTGCCGCCTACTTACATTTCGCGTAAAGATAAAAAAGACAAGATAAGAGAAATTAGTGCTCGTACGGAGGCATATAGGCATTCTTTTTTTCCTCGTTCAATTTGGGAGTGAAATAGGAAAGGAAATGTCTAGTAGTGGTACAGTGTAGATGTATATCTATAAATGTGAATGTCTGTTCGTTGTACGTTTATCACGTCTGAACCACAAGACATGAAGAGCTAAAAATTTGTACAGCTACTAATGTCAACCCTGGGAAGGCTTTAGGCACGGTTTTATGGCGATCGGATAGCTATATATATATATATATATATATGTGTGTGTGTGTGTGTGTGTGTGTGTGTGTGTGTGTATTAATGTGAATGTATGTTCGGTGTAGGCTTACCACGTCCGAACGACAAGACGCAGAGACTTAAATATTTGTACGGGTTGTAATTTATACCTGAGGAATGTTTTAGGCACGGTTGTATAGCGATCTGATCAGTAATTTGAAGAATATAACGCGAAATGATAATGATAAAAGGGTGGAGTATATTGGGATTGAAAGTTATCGGTGTATATAAAATTATACGTGTGTGTGTGTGTGTTAATATTTCGCTCTTCAGCGAAAACTATAGAACGGAAACGAATGGTCCGTGTGTAATTGTTGTCCGAAGCTGCCCATGTACACCATAGCAGCTCCATGCCGATAGCTATAGGGGGATGGAAGATATGGTGGTTGAAAGTCGTCAAATTATAAAAAAAATCGGACTGAAGGCCAGCGATGACGTTTGTGACTCTATAGCAAGGACGTTAGATAGTGCGAAACGTGATGCTACAGACCATATCTTTGGTCTATGCGTGCTACTATGTCTTCAGCTCTTTCTCTGTGAGGATAAGCATACGAATAGGAATTATAAGAATAAATAAATAAAGAGTAAAAAAAAATCGATTTGACTTTTCGCGCATTACATCAAGTGATCGATATGTGATATTGTTACAATCATTATTGTTGAACTTTGTGATTGGATTCTTCGACTCGTGTGGATTTTTACGTGTGATTTTTATCTACACTACTTACTTTCCTGATAAACGGTAAGTGCATAGACTTCTGTAATCTGATAGGAATAGTTTTCAGTTTGTTTCTAAAGAAGGTATTGTATTTCATTTCATCCTTCAAAACCAGTCTCATAGCACACTACTGAAAGATAGATTATCTATCATAATCAACCAGCACGCGAGCGGAGCCGCGGGTTTAAGCTAGTACTTGATGAAAGATACTGGCCATTTAAAGATAGAAGGAAGAAGGAGGAGGAAGTAAAGGAAAGCATGGCTGCATTAGGACACTACAATAAATCGAAGTGGATATTTCGATATAAGTAACACCCCAAAACTTCTACACGACCAATGAAATAATTTTTCACTGCACACTAATCTAACACTTTTTGTGCGAAGCTATTCTCTCTGACAAAAGCGTTTGGCAGAACACCGTCACCAAAATTTAAAGAAGTCTTTGAAATATTTTGAGATTTTGAAGTCCGACATCGAATTGTTTTGGTCAGTTCCAAGGAAGAGGTGTATACTTTATAGAAACTTTCATCACTTCGATATAATTTCATGACATCTCTGACAGTATTAACATAGTTATATTCAAATGAATGAAGTAAATCGCAGTTTGCGATCTTATGGCTTCACTGTATTAGGTTTAGATGGAATACCAAACTTTGGCGATTGAAAATTTGTGCCCTGCCGGGATTCGACCCCGGGATCTCCTGCTTACTAGGCAGACGCGTTGACCACTCCGCCACTGAGGACACAGTGACCAGCCCCACTGCAGAGGACTCTTCCCTGCACGTCTCCCGCCACACACAAATCTCCATTCGCCACGCTGTCTCTTTCCTATACCACAGTCTATTTATTCTAGAATGCTCGCAGCCACAATACTGTATTCTCGCATCAGGGAGTCCTCTGCAGTCGTGTTGGTCACTGTGTCCTCGGTGGCGGAGTGATCAACGCGTCTGCCTAGTAAGCAGTAGATCCTGGGTGCGAATCCCGGCCGGGCACAAATTTTAATTCGCCACACTTTGGTATTCCATCTAAACCTAACACAGTGAAGCCATAACATCGCAAATTGCGATTTATTTCATTTATTTGAACGCTGTAATTCGTCAAATATATATATATATATATATATATATATATATAATGATGATTGAACAAGATATATGAAAATTGTTGAAAATAACAGATCAGATATTCAATTCATCATATCTTTGTAAAGATTCTGCAACGGCATGTACTGCAGCTTTTGCAAAATAATAATACAGAATTACTCTGCTGTCATTGTTTCACTCAAGGTGAAGGTTTTGCAATCACATCCCTCGAACTAATGGCATTTTTTAAATTGATAAACTGTACTGCTGATTGTAAAAAACAGCAACAATAATAATAATAATAACAATAATATGTTAAAGTGTTTGTAATCCTATGGTTGTTCATCAATCCCTAGTCTCAGAAACTACTCGAGCAGCAGCGCTGATGCAGATATGCTACCACTTTTCTTTAAATGATCACTGTTGTCGCAATATTGGAGATGCCGTATTTCCGCTTTATCTATTCGTCAATTAAGCCTTAACAATGATTTCAATGAACGTAATGAGTTTCTAGTGCACGGCTGTGTCCACCCAAAAACAGTTTCGTTAGGGAGTGTATCAATGGTAGCAGATTTGCACCTTGCTGCTTGTCATGCAAGTAGATTTAAATTGTTTTGTGACAAGTCTAGTTTTCCTTTCAAATGGATTTGTGGCAGTTTCTAGTAAATATTTATTGCATAAATTTCATCCTACATATTACAATGCTCAAAGATTTTATTTCGTAAATATAAATTTAACTCTCGATAAATAGTCCTCTAGTTTCTCTTGGTTGCATCCAATTTTTAACCCTTTTTAAACCTTATACAATGAGAAAATTAGTGTTATTTAACTACATCATTTAATCTCCAAGTCTCGTAGACGTAGTATGGCTCTAACAGATGAGGAAATATTCTTTCGACAAGTACTGAAGATCTTAGTGATTTTTGTCTAGATTCCTCATCATATCATGAACAGGATATCATTATTCAAATTTAAATCCTAGTTCCGATCCACAACATGATTTCAGACGCAATGAATCTGATATTGAAGACGGTTCTTTTTAAACCTTATACAATGAGAAAATTAGTGTTATTTAACTACATCATTTAATCTCCAAGTCTCGTAGACGTAGTATGGCTCTAACAGATGAGGAAATATTCTTTCGACAAGTACTGAAGATCTTAGTGATTTTTGTCTAGATTCCTCATCATATCATGAACAGGATATCATTATTCAAATTTAAATCCTAGTTCCGATCCACAACATGATTTCAGACGCAATGAATCTGATATTGAAGACGGTTCCAGTCTGTGGAGTAAAACGCCATACAAGCAGCACACGAAAACACTGAAAAAGAATATAAAAGTCTTCCCTGGTTCAAAAGGGACTCTGTAATTGACTCTGTAATAATAATAATATGGTTTTCGATTCTGCGGGACCTAATTCAGGAGTAAGACGCCATGGTCATGGAACAAGTCAATACATGAAGTTTAACACAAGAACGATAATAGAAAAACTTTTAGTAGTTCTATGCACACGTCAATCTTAAGACTAACTGAAAAGAATAAATAACGAAAAAAGAAAAAAAAAGGAAGGAATTAGCTTAATTTCATAACTGTTTAGGAGTTCCTCGAAAGAATAAAAGGGTCGAACCATGAGGTAACTCTTCAATTTAGATTTGAAAGCGCGTGGGTTAGTACTAAGATTCTTGAGTTCTTGTGGCAGCTTATTGAAAATGGATGCCGCAGAATTCTGGACACCTTTCTACACAAGTCTCAATGTGGTTTGATGCAAATGTAAATTCGACTTCTGTCTAGTATTCAACGAGTGAAAGCTACTAACTTGTGGGAATAAGGTCATATTACTAACAATAAACGCCATTAAATAAAATACGTATTTTTCGCCAGTGTCAAGATTCTCAGGACTGGAAGGTTCCTCTGGAGTGGCTTCAGAGGCCAAAGGAGATCTTATAGCCCCCTGACAAGCAGATTAAGGATCCTTTAGGCACCGGCTGGGATCCTCAGTTGAGTTTCCCGGATCCTTTTCTGCCGAGAGGAGTCAGAGAAAGCTCTCGCCTCTTCAAGCGGGGTTGAGTACTAGCGCCCCTGATAGTTTGGGGGCTTCCACAGGATAAGTCAAGGGAGCAGTGAGTGAAGTATGGTACGCACCCATCAAGGTGACAGTGTGAGATGGACGGCGAACTCGGCCTACAGATGGAGTTTGCATTTGTGGTGCCGTCGTCCCAAGGAGTGTGGGGATGACGTAACTGAAGCAAATAATGTCGTCATACGAACGGGGTGGAGACGTATTTTTTCCGTGTCTCTGTATAAGTCAACTGGTCCAGGGACTTAATCTCCAAAATTTTCCTTTATTTATGTAAGATGGGACGGTCTGACGAGCAGGGTGAATGATACTTCCCACAGTTCACACAGACTAATGTTCTGGCTGCACTAGTGGGGCTGGAAGCGCATTAAGAGGACATGTGCCCCAAATTCCAGCACTTGAAACATCGCATAGGGGGTGTGACATATGCTTTAATATCATACCTGTGTATCATTATCTTGATCTTGTCAGGCAGTGTGGCCAGGATGAACGCACTGGTGGTAAACCTACGATCTTTTGGTACCCTATCCACACGCCGGACGAAGAATACACATCGTCGCTGTAAGCTGACACGCAGCTCTTCTTTGGGAGAGGAGGTCACAGTGATAGACCCTAGACAATGTTGGGCCTCATCCAGCTAGTCGCAGGCAAATAATGCCTTTGTCTGTGCAGGGAATAGCGTTTGTATCAAAACAGCCCCGTTTCTCATATTTGAGAAAGATGCTACCTCGCCAAAATTGAGCATTTCGACAAAGAATTTCGGCTTGGTGGAATGGAACGTTTCTCCGTCAGCATGGGCACAAAACTAGGGCGAGTATGGCTCTAACTGGTTGAGTGCCCCATTCTCCTCCCATGGCGTCGCCAGGACTGGGAACGACTTAAGGTCGTATATCGTTCCATTTAACTCAGACTTTCCCCGCTTAGAGAAGGCGGTTGTACGTCCAACAACGCTATTGTTTGCTCGTTTCATCTTGTTCCCACGACAAACTAGGAAACGCCCATCCACGCAGAGCTGGGTAAGACTAATACAACTGAGATGCGCCAGGTACCCCAGAAATTCGTCGCTAGTGACTGTTCAATCTCAACAGCGATTCGGGGGATTAAGCCAACTTCCTGAACTCTAAAACGTACAACTTTCCACTGTCGCGCCGTACGGTAGTCGCTGAAGCACACTCATAGCTTACGGTGTGGCGGACTGATCGTGTGACACAGTCCACGACTAGGGATCCGGGTTCGCCAAGCCCGTACACAGCAAATTAATGCTGAGCGCCTGAGGTAAATTCCCATTGTAGATAATTACGATTTAGTTTAATTATATACTTTTAAAAATATTGTGAATAATGTTTGCAAACTAACTACTTACGAAACAATTATGTACGTAACAAGCCATTTGAATACTATGATAGGGACATTACTAAAATTTAAGATCATCCCATTAATTTACATTGAAATCAACCAAACAAAGGTTTGAAATTGTGAAATGTTGTATTGGGTAATCTGAAAGACAGGCAAATAAACTAACAAATGTATACCGCGCCATCGGAGGCGCCGTTTAAAAATTGAAAAAAAAAAAAAGCGGCATTTACAGTTACAACAAAGTGAACCTGGAAAACCCCACATCAGCCATCACGTTGTGTAGCTACGTCGTATCGGGGCATAGTAAAGAGGAACGCAGAAGTTTCAGGTCAATCTGCAGGTGACAATGGAAGGTACTCCTTGCATGAAAGACAGATAACTGGACAACACTATTATTAGAGTCAGGCGAACTACTACTGTAAAACAAATATTCGTAATTGTTAGTACAGAAAAGGCTATGAAGCTACAGCAGAAACCACAGGGTGCATCGTGGAAGAGAAACTACCAGAAGCAACGCTTAGGAACAGCACTGTACAGACAATCATTTCAGCAGCACACTGAAACAGACATGTGCAATGGCATTTCATGTTAACCCTAGCGTAGTAACTTCCGTCAAAATGACGGCTACGTTCAAATTGTCAGTGAGCTGTGATGTTTTCAGGAACAAGTGATGAACAAGTGTAGAGGGGCAGAGTGATGGTGTGGAATCACATTCGCTGAATTGACGGGTGTTACTAACAAAAGTTCAAAACCCCCTGAAAGACGGGTGTTAGTAGCGAGCGTTAAAACCAGATGTTAGTAACGCAGGAAGTTCGAATTCTCCCTGGGGAATGGATGTGTCTGTTTGTCCTTAGGTTAATTCAACTTATTTAAAGTAGTTTGGAAGTCTAGAGACTGATGACCAAAGTAGTTTGATCCCATAGAAGTACAACATTTGAAAATTTCAATTTGAAACGCCCACCCTACCTGCACTTTATTTGACATTAGCCAGTCCGAAGTGAGGCTCTGCACCTTCCAAAGTGCTTCTGGAGCCAGGCCTTAAATTTATGCACTGTCCCCTTACTCTGTAGAGAGAAGGGTTCTGGGGTTAACATTAACAAATTCCAAGTAAGGTAGAAAACGGCATTCAACTGCAGGCTAAACGTCACAGCTCTTCCTAATATGGCTAGCAGCGTTTATGTTTTGCGCCACTTGCCGCCGCCTTCGCGGCTCTTGTAGGTGTGGAGCGACGCTACGGCAGTTTTGTTCATTTCCTGTCTGCCTCTGACACTTGCGAGACATTACGATTCTCAGGGGCTCGTATCTAACTTGCTACCTCACCTTAAACATGTCCATTTTTGGGCTCCGTTCTATTGTGACAAAACAGCGTATGATAGGATTACTTGCTAAGTCTGTGAACCGTAATTCTAACCGTTGGATAGCTCACCGGAGCTTCTGCAAATTTTCAGGTTGCTCCCGATTTGGTAAACAATATGTAATCGTAACATCCCCAGTTTCTTCTAGCCTGGGTATTCTTTGATTTCACAGCTTAGAATGCCTTTGCTGCCTTCAAAGGACCTATGGCTAATTAACGCCCACTAAGTGAATAGTCAATTCATGCCAAGCCGTATTTCCCGATCTGCTTGATTCTTTTCGTGCCAACTATTCACTACACGTCAATACGGCACCGGCATCTTCTATGTTTGCTATT
This sequence comes from Locusta migratoria, assembly GCA_026315105.1. Taxonomy (NCBI): domain Eukaryota; kingdom Metazoa; phylum Arthropoda; class Insecta; order Orthoptera; family Acrididae; genus Locusta; species Locusta migratoria. Next base: position 808,548,281 of record CM048744.1, on the reverse strand, counting down.
CCGGCTGACAACCCAGTGTTTCCGCCCCCTCACGTGGGCCAAAGTCCGTCCTTAGCCCCGCCAAGACAAAGAGAGTCCACTTCCCTCTTTCAGTGAAGAGTCGATACGTGCCGACACGGCACATCGGCATTATCCGTAGTGTGAGGTAAAGCGTGCACACTCTTGACGCTGGGGATCTCTCAAAGTCCAGTTCATCTTCCTACAACTACTACACTGCGGTCTAAATATGTTAATTACCGTTTTGCGACATTAATCGCGCTGTAGGAGCTACAAATTATGCCTTGTGCAGTGCCGGACTAAGGCTGTTAGAGGCCCGGGGCGGCGGCAAAACAAAATGAGGCCCCCTGTCGTCGTGGAGATACATGTATTACTATAAAACAGCGGGCCAGTCTACAGAAGACCCTGTTCCAAAGTTCATGTATTTTCACTGAAATTTACACGCCACATACATTGTTTAAAAATGAAATTATTGCGTTCATTGTAACTTTGTTCTACTGGAAACAATTTTTTTTCAGGATGTTCATAAATTCACAGAAATGTCTGTATGGTGTTGTATGAAATGTTGAAATTTTGAATATATTTGCAGGAACGAATTTCATATGCTTATCCATACGTTTTCTCCATAGATTTCGTAAATCAAACACTTAAACACATACGCGATTCCTACAACTATCTTGCTTCTCTTTTCTTCTTAAATGTAATTACATCTATAAAGTTATGAAAACTGTTGTTGAAGTTGTCCATCCTCAATGTACGATGACAATAAGTGTAGAAAATTGTGTTTCATGATGTTTTATATAAAGCTTAGTGCTTCCAAGAAAAGTAATATTACTAAAAACAATACAGCAAAAGTATCAAAATTTTATTACTAATACCTTCTTTGTGTATTCATCTCGATGTATTTGTATGATATCTTATTAAATTCGAGTAAAAATGAGCAGACTTATGGAAGGTGCTTCAGATGCATGAAAATTTAAACATTCAGTAAGCCGCCATTACGGTGGTAAGAGTCTGTTACATTTAAGTGTATTGTGGCTTCTATAGACCCATATTGAACATTAAACATTTTCTGTGAGTATCTATGTTAGCCATACCTGTATAACTACTAATTTCAGTATACACGAAGCTGTGTATCGTTAAAATGCACCAATAAATTCACAAATATTTGGATATACTTAGGTGTTTATGGAAGGAATAAATTACAGAAGGGACGGATCACTGAATTTAAATTATTTATTTTACGAACAGTTACAGTTTTTAACAGAGGATAGATACATGCGCCGAAATATACGAGGGGTAGATGGAAAATAAGTTGCTCCTGTCGACTGTGGACGGAGTGGTGTTCTAAAGGAAAGAAAACTAGAATGAGACATTAAAGATAAGACATATCTTTATTTTTCTACATAATTTCCAAGTACATTGACACATTTGTCAAGCTTCAAAATTGTTAAGAAATTCTAGAAGGTAATACAGATAATTATGCCAGGATTCCTTTCCACGAATAATCGTAAACCGCCCGGTCTCTTATGCCTTTTTTAGGTTACGACCGGTTTCGCACCATTAAAGGCACATCTTCAGGTATCTTAATTTACATGAAGTGGAATGACTTATTGCGACGTCCCAATATTCATGTTTGGTGCCGGATTTTAAGGGGCTTTCCTCAAAGTTCTTAGATAGGTTTATATGTAACACAATTAAGTCAACAGTTGGTTAAATCAAGTTTACTGCCTAAAAAGTTTTATTAAATTGAACGTTGGGAGCGTGTTGTATCTCCCCTGAATCTAAAGTAAAATGGCTTTGAGAAATGCCCCTATAAAACCCGGCATCCAACATGAATATTGGGAAGTCGCAATAAGTCATTCCACTTCATGTAAATTAAGATACTTGGAGATGCACCTTTAACGGTGCGAAACCGGTCGTAACCTAACAAAGGCATAAAAGATAGCTAAGACGGATTACGATAATTCATGGAAAGGAATCCTGGCTTAATTATCAGTATTACCTTCTAGAATTTCATAACAATGTATTTCAGCTGTGGATGCCCAAAGTGTAAAATAGTCTGTGAAGCTCCCAAAAGCCGTACAGGAAAAAATCAGGGCGTTGTATACGGAAGAAGCGTTGAACGGCTATGGACTAAGAACATCTATTATCTAGATTGATGAAAATACCAGTAGTTGTATTTAAAATCTTTATTAAATTCTGTGCAACCGGTTTCGGTGTTACATTGCGCCATCTTCAGGTAGGTGTAATGCAACACCGAAACCGGTCGCACAGAATTTAATGAAGATTGTAAATACAGCTGCTGGTATTTTCATCCATCTGTATGATCGAAACAGCTGCGTCCCATACCACCCACTATGGAGAGAATTAAACTTTATGAACATCTATCATGTATCCGAAAAGAGTACAAAAGCGTCCCGTCTGCAAGTAAAAAGTTTGACGAGACTTTTGTTGCTGGACGTTATTGGAGGGTGCAACCATCAATGTTGCACGGTACTGTACCACTCTGTCGAAATTGAAAGAAGTGATTCGGGAAAAGCGGCCAGGCCTTCTCAGATCTGGCGTTCTGCTGTTGGATGACAATGCGAGACCACACTCGGCGACGGCAACGCAAAACCATATTGCAACTGTTGGTTGGGAGTGCCTACGCCATCCGACATAGACCTGATCTCGCACCAAGTGACTTCCATCTGTTTACAGCTTTGAAGAAGTCTCTCGACGGAAGACGCTTTTGTAGCAATGCTGACGTCAAACAAGCCGTTCAACGTTTCTTCCGTACGCAACACCCAGATTTTTCCTTGGACTGTTTTTTGCAGCTTATAAAATGTACTTGGAAATTATGTAAAAGAGTAACGATATGTCTTAGCTTTAAAATCTCTCCTTTTTGTTCATACGCAAATCCGATGACAGTCGACATGGAAAACTTGGTTTCCTAATCTCCCTCGTAGTTCACCGCAAACGTTGGAAAGCTAAAGACTTCAATACTACAGTTAGCGCTAATGCTAATGTAATAAGCGACAGTTAGTAGTGAGTGAGCAACTATGGAAAATTCTGGTGCTTATAAAGGGATATAAGCCGCGGTGGCACCTGGTGATCCAGTGTAAGCGGTTCGAGGTCGCCCTTTTGTTAGTGCTGGATAGTTCACCTTGTTTGTTTTGTTGATGAAACTGTCGATTTAGAGAAACTGTCCCTCCTTATTATACCTCCTCTTGTTACTAGATAAATCTATCTTGCCGGCCGCGGTGGCCGAGGGGACTAAGACGCTCCAGTCACGGTCTTCACGGCCACTACGGTCGGGGGTTCGAATCCCCCCTCGGGCATGGATATTTGTGCCGTCCTAGTTCGTAAGTAGTTCATAAGTAGTTTGTAAGTTTAGGGACTGATGACCCCGTAGTTAAGTCCCATAGATAAAAAAAAAAAAAAAAAAAAAAAAAATCTATCTTGTGACTACTATTTAAGTGTGATTTCTAAATTGCTCTGCAGGTTCCGAAGTGGAACAACGAAATTAAACATAGATTTTGACATAACCCACACCAGAAGCAGCCTAGCTGCGGAGACTTGAAGTAAAATTTGCAACGGAACGCACGTCAGTCCCAGATGAGGACAGTCAAATCTGACTAAGATCTAATTAAAATTGAAGAGGAGTGTATTCTGTATTTGGCAGTCTAATTGTCCCCGTTGTCCGGGTATACAGTCGTGATTTTTATGTGATCATACCATAACCGAGGCTGGCGTATATCTCACAAGGGTTGTCGTTATTTCGTTGCCGACTTAGTGTGTGGGTTAAGCTGACTGTAGTCACACTTCCGTTTTTATAATTGTAAGATGTGGCTTCCATACCATATATGTTTTGCCATTAGGGCCTGTTACCTGTTGGTGTTTAATGTTTGCGTTGTAAAGCTTAAGGGACTTAACTGCGCGGTCATCTGTCCCTAAACGTACAAACTACTTATGAACTGCCGTATACTAAAACGAGACAAACATCCATGCCCAAGGGGGATTCGAACCCCCGACGGCGGACGGCCGCGCGCACTGCAACACGGCGCTCCAGCACGCGCAGTTAACCCTCCGCGGCGGTGTTTAATGATTGTTGCTTATCACCTGCAGCGGTTTACTACCTTTCTTGCTTTAGATATTGTATTCTTGGGGCAGGTGTTCTCAGAACAGCGTCGGGGTTGGTGCTTAACCATTGTGTCATGGTGCAAGCTAAAGGAAAAGTTATGTTATTACACGTCCATTAGTGTGCACATGACGGTGTTACCAACATGAGATCCCATGATGTTGAGCTGACTAAAATTTGGAAAGGCATTGTTAGTCTGCATTAAATTCATGTAAGGTTTGAAATGTTGTCCTTTTGAGTATTTTTATCTAACAGTTACTAGTTTATAAGGGCACTGCCATTTAAGGCACTCATATGTGTCATTATATAAAACTGTTTTCAGCCAAGATCGCTTTCTTCCTTTAATTACATAACCGGTTTCGGTGTGCTAGACGCCATCTTCAGACATATCGTAATTTTTTACATCTTTGCTATTTCAACAATTTTAACATAGCAAATTAAACTATTCTAAATCGCCCCAATAACGTGTTCCTCATGTTTAAAACTGTTTTCATTGTTCCGTTTTGGGCTCTTTAAGATAATCAGAAGTGCCTTGCATTTTAAGAAATTGAAGTACGTGTCATTATTTTAAACTTAAGTGTTTCCGTCTCTAATGATCAAGCTGTGCTGACAAACTACTTAAATGAAGTTATACTAACTGATCGACAACACACACACACACACACACACACACACACACACACACACACACACATATATATATATATATATATATATATATATATATATATATATACTCATGCCGGCGGAGGACTCGAACCTCCGATGGGATGTATCTGCGCGCTCTGCAACAAGGCACTCGACGGAGGACTCGAACCTCTGTCGGGATGTATCCGCGCGCTCTGCAACAAGGCACCCGACGGAGGACTCGGAACCTCCGACAGGATGTATCCCCGCTATCTGTAACAAGGCACCTTAGAGCACTCGGCCGTCTCACCGCGGCTGCAACCGGTTCGATGACGCCCCCCCCTCCTACTATATTCTGCGTTTATTTGCATGACAAACATTTGACTGGTTAATTGTTCTCTGTCATTTCATTAAACTATGGGAGATAAAGGTGCCGTGTGTCAAAAGCGCATTTTTCAAATCATTGTCACTACTCGCATCGTAAGTGCCATCGGTCTTTGCCTACCTTTTCCCAGTCCTCGGTTTCTCGTTTTCTCTTGAACACTATTTATCCACTTCCTACCTATTTCTTTGTGGTGTCATTCTTCCTCTAATTATTTATTTTCTCGGATGATGAAATAATGTTAATCCGCAGCATCTTCTACTGTATGATATCTCTGTAGTAAGTAGATTCCGTTTTCTGTATTTATTTATGACCCATAGCTCATGACTGGTTCTTTTATTGTGTTAAATATCTTCATCATTCTCTGATTAGACAACTTATTATTCTACAGTATCGGATGTACAGAATAATGTTCTTCCGCTTTCCTGTCTTCTTCTTTACTCCCAACTCATCCCAGCTTTACCAAATGTAGCTCCTAGATATCTATATTCACTCATATTTTTATCTCTTATCTCTCACCAGTTGTATTTCTTGCCCTTTCCTCTGATTACCATATACCTATTAGCTGCCAAAACTCCTTTACCAAATTCTTCAATTAACTTCACAAGTGAATAAGTCATATCCTGATGATATTCTCCTATTACTCTCTGGTCATATGGAATGAGATTAGTATGCAGATCCCTGTTTGCGAGACGTATTCCTGTCGGTCTAAATTTTCTCACCAAGTATTGCATCGCAGCACTGAAGCATGTTTTTAATGAAGTGGGCAAAAGACAGTATCTTAGCTTCACCACCTTTGTTTTCAAAAAGGGGTCAGACGTACAATTTCAGATTTGTACCACGGCCATGTTCCCTCTGTACATGCTTTGATAGCATTTTGTGTTTCTTACTTATACTATATTTCTTCGGAAGGGCCGTAATTTCTGCAGTTGAACCGACTGAAAAGGCTTTCGCATATCTAAAAAGGTTATTGCAGTTGTTAACTACTGAGAGAAAAAGAAAGAAACGAAATGTGTACCTCCTTAATTCAATAATTTTTATTTTGGTGCAATATATATATATATATTAAATGTTCACCTATGTAGGGGTAAAATATTGAAAAATTATATAAGTCATTTAACAATGTGAAAGTCGTTCTTTACCTGTTGCTATTGTCAACATCAAGCATTTAGACACAAGTCATACTGCAGGAAAATATTGGTATCTAACGTGTTTTCTACTCCGATTAGATGTCTGTAACATGATAAAAATGTTTTACTTGCCAGAAGTCGTATCACTTTGTAATTACAATAATGCTCAACAGTAAGTAAAACCCACTGGAGCGCTCTTTGTTGAGTTTCTCCTCAATTCATGACCGCGCTGCCTTCTATGGATGAAATGATCAACTAAATGCTTAGGACAGATTCCAGTGTATACGATATGCATGGTGTTACCATCTGTCAACAAGACGTATCTGAAAAAGTAACAAAGATTTGAGTTGCCAAACGGTAACACCATGCAGTGTAGGATTAATAAGAGTTATTTTCCTTCAAACACTGTGAGGGTAAAATTTTCTCATGATACTCCTCTGATTGAAAAGTTTTTAAAATTTTCCTAATTTAATGTAATATAACATAGTTACTAGTAAAAACAAGGATTACTATTTCCTTCTTTAAAATCAACCGTAAGGGTGAAATGTTTTTCATTGACGTTACTTTACGCTGAGATAATTATTGAATTTTAATAAAAAAAATTACTTGCGATACTGATGGCATATATTAAATTAAGATAAAGATTTTGCGTTTTGTTTGTATGTGTGTGTGTGTGTAGCGGGGCAGGGACTGAGGCGCTCCAGTCACGGTCTGCACAGCCACTACGGTCGGGGGTTCGAATCCCCCCTCGGGCATGGGTATTTGTGCCGTCTTTAGTATAAGGTAGTTGATAACTAGTTTGTAAGTTTAGGGACTGATGACCCCGTAGTTAAGTCCCATAAGCTTAACAAACATTTGAACATTTTTCGGGGCAGGGAGGAGGGGGAGGCGGAGGAGGTTACACGGTTTACTCTACATGGTCTAAGTGATTTCTTCTCAGAGAACCCTGCATCTTAATCTAATTACACTATAGTAAGACAAGCGAAGCAGGCAACGTCTTCAGCAGTCAATGTGGCATTCTGTGGACTTCCTTATGTGTACAGGTAGTATCTTAAACTCATGTAAGACACGTCGCAGATGATGGAAGCACCAAAAGTTTAAAAATAACGCATGTGAGTGCAGGAGGCTGACATCGCTGACCACCACTAACGTACCATTCCCTAAAAGTAGTTCAAATGGAATTAGTAACATAGAAAAGAAAGTAAGATCTACAACAAAATGAGGAAGCGAACTACAAGGAATAATATTATATAACGTGCAGACTGATGAAAGATGTGAAGAATTTATCCCTTAATATGGGACAAAATGTGTTTAAAAATGCATGTGCCAATTTATTTGAACGCACTACCGGTTATGTAGCACACAGCAAGGTCATCAGATGCTTGTACCTTAATAGATAGGACATGTGAATCACCCTGTCTTATTTCTTAGTCATTCATTCATTCATTCATTTCCTTGTCCAGATCAAATTTTGTTTTTCCATTAGTTAGCCACCGCCAAGGCTTTTTCATTGGCTTGTAGCAGGTCAATACATCTGCAGGGCTCTGGCAATAGTCGGCTCATAAGCAGATGTGCCTCGTTCTGAACCTCTCCGCAAAGAGCATCGTCATCGGTTGTTAGCAGGCCCCACCTGCACTGATTAGGTTTACATCTGGCTTGTGAAATAACTAATAATAGATTTACATCTCGGTACACCAGCCTTCATCCTGTTTAGTGTTCTCCAGGTTGTATAAGGAAGGTTGTTTCCAGGTGCCATTTCCTCTTCTGGCGTTATCAGTAGTGCGGTTGGTTCATTCTTGCATTTACAGACTTATCTTCCTGCGAACCGCCAAGGATCTTCGTTCTTGCAATGAAGCTGTTTCTAGACAAGCCTCCGAGCTTGAGTGACGTACCCATTCAATGGGTGTTGATAATCTTTCTCTATCTGAGTTCTCTCAGCGTCTGCTACCACCTGTCTTCTTATCCTGGGTGGGGCAATTCCAGCAAGGAGGTGCATATTATCTGTTGGTGTGGGTCTGAGACAGCCTGCAACATCGTGCATAGTCTCGTTTACACTTACGTCGACCTGTTTAGCGTGCGGGGATTCATCCCTTACTGGTGCCGCATATTCTGCTGCAGAAACACATAGAGCAAGTGCTGTTGTTCTCAGTAGTGATTGCTGAGGTCTCAGTTCATAGTTTGTCAGCCTACGGATGATGCTATTCAGTGAAAAAACTTGGGCCTAGGTATTTTGGCAATGTTGTTTGAAGGATTGCGTTCTGTCAAGTGTAACTCCAAGGCATTTAGGAGTTGGAGAGTGCTCTAGCTTCTTACCCTGCGCCGCGGCGGATCATCCGTGCATACTGCCGCGCCGTGCTGCAGTGCGCGCGGTCGTTAGCCGTCGGAGGTTCGATTTCCCCCTCAGGCATGGGTGTTTGGTTTGTCCTTAAGTTAGTTTACCTTAGTTTAAGTAGTTTGTAAGCTGCGGACTAATAACCATGCAGTTGAGTCCGATAGATTTACAAACATTTATACATTTTCTTACCTTGCTACGTAACGTCGAGAACAAATACGGCATCTCTATTGCGCAAATCGAAAGGACATACTTGGGATTTGCTTGGCTTTAGGTGATTGGCATCATAGTATTGAACTAGTTCTTCAAGACCTGTGGAGAGTTTCTGGGATATTTTATCAAAATTGGACCCCTGACAGCCACAGCTGGCTCATCAGCATATAGGAACAATCGTCTGTCTTGAGTGATAGGTTGATCATTAGTGTACACGGTATACGAGATTGGAGAAAATACACTTCCTTATGGTAAGCCATTCTTCTGCAGTCGCCATCTACAGTTTTTACCATTTAGAGATACATAAAATCTTAGATTCTGAAAGAGGCTACCAATAATCGACAACCTACAGTCCCTTGCGAGGTGATCTAATTTGCACAATAGCTTCTGTGGTATACCGTGTCATATGCAGCAGTAAGATCTATGACAGCTGCTTCAGTTCTTTCAAACCCATCTTCTATATGCTGAGTTACATTATTTGCCCACAACAAGATGTTTCTGGTCTAAAACAGGCTTTTTCCTATATGATCTGCCCATCGGTGATTTCAGCCACACGGTTAAGTATCATCGCTCCAGCAACTTGTAGAAATGCCAGAGAAGTGACACTGGTCTGTAACCATTAGGATCCTATATCTCCTTGCCAGGTTTTTATAAAGCCACCAGTCTTGCCTGTCGCCACATTTTTGGGATCTTAGTACAGCTGTTAATCATTTGCAATAACCAGTTTCGAACTTAGGGCCCAAACTGTTTTATCTGTTCCGTTCTCAGGTCATCGGTTCCTGCGGGTTTATTCAGTTTCATACTCTGAATGGCGTCCTCCAGTTCGGTTGCTGTGAATGAAGCATCATCTGTTTGTTTTTGGGGTATTTCTCGTTCTTATTTTCCCCTTCTGCTTCCACAATCATCAAACGTTAGCTAGCGATCTAATATGTTGTTACTCCCCACGCAAGTTTTTTAATGATTTCCCTGCACGTCTACTGCTTTGCTTCATGTCAAGATTCTCAACCAGATTGCACCGCCATGATCTCTTATCCTCAGCAATAGCCTGCATTAGGTATTCCCCAGCCTACATCATATCTTAGCTGAAAGGGTCCTGAATGAACAACTTTTGGTACCTGTCTAGCAAGGTTTTGCTGTTGTCGGTCACGCCTTGGATGTGTTGCGTGCGGCAACCCGTTTGGAAATTTTTTCTTGAGACCTCTTTCACAAGATCGATAAATCGACCACACACATCTGGTCGAGGAGGAATTTTCGCAATCTCTTCTTCCAAATGCTTGAAATGTTTACCAGTTTTCTGTTTTGAAATTAAATCGCCTTCGAAAGAGCAACTTCTCTGGCTTCACGATGGCATTCACAACATAAATGATTCGTCTGTGTTGTTTACGTGGGATCAAATTCAAAAAAGTTTCTAATGTTTGTTAAGCTTATGGGACTTAACTGCGGGGTCATCAGTCCCTAAACTTATAAACTACCTACAAATTAAATTATACTAAAGACATCATAAACACCCAAGTCGGAGGAGGGATTCGAACCCCCGACGATGAACGGGGGGGGGGGGGATCGGAGCATAGCGCATCAATGCACTCGGCCACTCCACCGCGGCTGGGATGGGATCGACAACGAGCTTTAGACATTGTATTGCCAACTTCCTATTCACAATGATGTTATCAGTATTATATCCCCTCCTCCATATTCCGTTGTTGAACGATGATGGGAGTTTTGGAGTATGAATGAGTTGTAAGTTATTAATGTCTGCCCAGGATTCAAGCTGTTCACCGTTCTCATCAGTCTCATTAGACCCCCATGATTCACTATGGCAGTTGAAATCGCCCATTATAAAATGAATATGGCCATATGTGAAATTGTTTGGTTCATGGAAAAGAAAGTCTAAATCTTGTGGTTTGTACACGATATCACAGAGAACCTCTAGCCACGAATGGTAAGTACTTCAATGTTATTTATCTCTGTCATTCCAGCTGATGTTACATTGGACCAAGCCTAACGAAAATCGCACTCCCGTACTTGTTGTGAGGTCTTTCACTGACCAACTCCATTCATGCAATTTTAGGTCTGTGGCTGGTGGTTTCCCCGGTGTGTTGCCTGCACCAGTGCACACGTGACCAGCAGCAGCTCTACATTGTACGGTAACCGGCTTCTTAATAGAAGCGACTTATTTACATTTCGTGTGTACTTTCTCTTGCAGCTCTTTATACTTTAGCGTGCTCGCGTGTTTGTTTATTAAGAATCGCGTTTATTTGTCAGCTCAGTTACTGAATTATTTTATTTATTAGCTCGCGTATACATTTTTCAGATTCGCCGTTAATAAACAGTTCAGCGTTAGGTTTATACCGTGCAAAGCTCGTTGTTTATCAAACTTCTCTTGCTGCTGTGTATATTTACTTAGATTCGCGTTCAACTAGTCAGTTCAGTGTATTCATCCGCAGTGTAAATCCGCCACTCACTGCTTCTGTTTTGTTTTGATCGTACTCGCGGTTGGTAATCCTACACTTCAGTTGCTCAGTGATCGGCGGCCAGTGCACACGTGACCAGCAGCAGCTCTACATTGTACGGTAACCGGCTTCTTAATAGAAGCGACATATTTACATTTCGTGTGTACTTTCTCTTGCAGCTCTTTATACTTTAGTGTGCTCGCGTGTTTGTTTATTAAGAATCGCGTTTATTTGTCAGCTCAGTTACTGATTTTTTTATTTATTAGCTCGCGTATATATTTTTCAGATTCGCCGTTAATAAACAGTTCAGCGTTAGGTCTATACTTTACAAAGCTCACTGTTTATCAAACTACTGAGTCCTCTGACGTACTTACTTGGAAGAAACAAAGGTTTTTAGAATGGCTAGGAACTGTGACTGCTGCGAACGGATGGAGGCAGAGTTGGTGACTCTTCGCTCGCAGCTTCAGGCGGCGTTGGCTTCGCTGGCAACGCTTGAGACTGCGGTGGGTGGGCGCCGCTGTTGTGGGCCGCTCGGGGGGGTACAGCAGACGCCCTGTGCGTCTGTTGTGCCCTCCGATCGGCCTGCGGCTGTGGCCAGCCCGCTCACTGCCCGCGAGGAGGTAGCCCCCCAATCCGTGGTGGATTGGGAGGTCCCCCTCAGCGCGTGTCAGGCGGCGTAAGACTTCCCGGGGGACCGAAGTGGATGCCATGAAGAGCACAGGGTGCAGTCAACTGCAGGTAGTGGCTCATGTTGGGACCAATGATGTGTGTCGCTTTGGATCGGAAGAGATCCTCTCTGGTTTTGAGCGGCTATCAGAAGTGGTTAAGACTGCCAGTCTTGCTTGCAAGATGAAAGCGGAGCTCACCATCTGCAGCATTGTCGACAGGACTGACTGCGGACCTTTGGTTCAGAGCCGAGTGGAGGGTCTGAATCAGAGGCTCAGACGGTTCTGCGACCGTGTCGGCTGCAGATTCCTCGACTTGCGCCAAAGGGTGGTGGGTTTTCGGGTTCCGCTAAATAGGTCAGGAGTCCACTACACTCAGGAAGCGGCTACACGGGTAGCGGGGGCTGTGTGGCGTGGACTGGGTGGTTTTTTAGGTTAGATGGCCTCGGGAATACACAAAATGGGTTACAGTCTCAAAGGGGGCAGGTCAGACACGGGAAGAAAGTAGACATAAAAACCATTGGTGTAACAGTTGTAAATTGTCGTAGCTGTGTTGGGAAAATTCCAGAGCTCCAAGCGCTGATAGAAAGTACTGAGGCACAAATCGTTATAGGTTCTGAAAGCTGGCTGACGCCTGAGATAAATTCGGCCGAAATTTTTTCAAAGGGCCAAATGGTCTTCAGAAAGGATAGAATAAATAAAACAGGGGGTGGCGTGTTTATTGCTGTTACAAACGGTTTATCCTGCAACGAAATTGAGGCAGATACTTCCTGTGAATTGGTCTGGGTAGAGGTTATACCTGACCACCGAAATAAATTAATAATTGGATCTTTTTATCGGCCCCCTGACTCAGGCGATGCGGTTGCAGAAATGTTCAAAGAAAGCTTGAATCATATTTGAAATAGGTATCCGAAGCATACTGTTATAATCGGTGGCGACTTTAATTTACCCTCGATATGTTGGCATAATTACGTATTCAAAACCGGGGGCAAATATAAAACATCGTCCGAACTAGTTCTGAATGCTTTTTCTGAGAACTACTTCGAACAGTTAGTTCATGAACCCACTAGAATAGTACGTGGTTGCGAAAATACTCTTGATCTCCTAGCAACAAATAATCCCGAGATAGTAAAGAGCATCAAAACAGATACAGGGATTAGCGAACATCGAGTTGTAGTAGCGAGACTGAATATCGAAATTCCCAAATGCACCAAAAATAAACGAAAAATATATCTATTCAATAAAGCAGATAAAAATTCGCTTCACGCTTTCCTGAGTGATAGTCTCCAGTCCTTCAAAACTAAAAATGCGAGTGTAGATCAGTTGTGGCTTACATTCAAAGACATAATATCAGTAGCAATCGAGAGATTTATACCAAATAAATTAGTAAAAGAGGGGGCTGACCCCCCGTGGTACACAAAACAGGTCAGATCACTGTTGCAGAAACAAAGGAAAACGCGCGCAAAATTTAAAAAGACACAGAATCCGCAAGACTGGCAATCTTTTACTGAAACTCGCAACCTAGCGCGGACTTCAATGCGAGAATCTTATAGTTGTTTCCACAACGAAATCCTGTCTCGTAATCTTGCAGAAAATCCAAAGAAATTCTGGTCATATGTGAAGTACACTAGCGGCAAAACACAAACAATACCTTCACTACGCGATAGCAATGGTAATACTACCGACGACAGTACTGCTAAGGCAGAATTACTAAACACAGCTTTCCGAAATTCTTTCACCAAAGAAGACGAAGTGAACACTCCAGTATTCAATTCAAGAACAGCTGCCAGCATGCGAAACTTAGAAGTAGATGTTCCTGGAGTAGTAAAACAACTTAAGTCACTAAACAAAAATAAATCTTCCGGGCCAGATTGTATACCAACTAGATTCCCCTCAGATTATGCTGATGAAATAGCTCCGTACTTAGCTATAATTTACAACCGATCACTCAGCGAAAGATCCGTACCCAAAGACTGGAAAGTTGCCCAAATTACTCCAATATTCAAGAAAGGCAATAGGAGTGATCCCCAAAATTACAGGCCTATCTCATTGACGTCGATTTGCAGTAGGATTTTGGAACATATACTTTGTTCGAATATTATGTACTACCTCGAAGAGAACGACCTATTAACCAATAGTCAGCACGGATTCAGAAAGTATCGCTCTTGCGAAACACAGCTTGCCCTTTATTCACATGAAGTGTTAAGTGCCATCGACAAGGGATCTCAAATCGATTCCATATTTCTGGATTTCCGGAAGGCTTTTTATACTGTACCCCACAAGCGGCTTCTAATGAAATTGCGTGCTTATGGAATATCTCCCCAATTGTGCGATTGGATTCACGATTTCCTATTAGAAAGGACACAGTTCGTTGTAATTGACGGTAAGTCATCGAGTAAAACAGAAGTGATATCTGGCGTTCCACAGGGAAGCGTTATTGGTCCCCTACTCTTCCTCGTGTTTATAAACGATTTAGGAGATAATCTGAATAGCTCCCTTAGACTGTTCGCGGATGATGCTGTCGTTTATCGGTTAGTGAAGTCAACAGAGGATCAAAAGCAACTGCAAAGCGATTTAGACAAAATTTCTACTTGGTGCGAAAATTGGCAATTGACACTAAGTAAAGAAAAGTGTGAAGTAATACACATGACCACTAAAAGAAATCCGCTGAACTTCAATTACGCGATAAATCAGTCAAACCTTAAGGTCGTAAATTCTACCAAATACCTAGGAGTTACAATTACGAACAACTGTGACTGGAGAGAACACATAGAAAATATTGTGGGGAAGGCGAACCAAAGGTTACGTTTCATTGGCAGAACGCTTAGACGATGCACCAGCTCCACCAAACAGACTGCCTACATCACACTTGTGCGTCCTCTCTTGGAGTACTGTTGCCCCTTGTGGGACCCTCACCAGGTGGGACTGACGGAAGATATTGAGAAGGTTCAGAGAAGGGCAGCTCGTTTTGTTTTATCACGTTACGGGGGGGAAAGCGTCACGGAAATGTTGCACGAATTGGGGTGGAAATCATTAAAAGAAAGACGTTATTCATTGCGGCGTGATCTGTTTGCGAAGTTTCAATCACCGACTTTTAGTTCTGAATGTGAAAATATTTTGCTAGCACCCACCTACTTAGGGAGACATGACCATCCCAATAAAATAAGAGAAATCAGATCGAAAACGGAACGATTTAGGTGTTATTTGTTCCCGCGCGCTATTAGAGAATGGAACGGTAGAGAAAAGTTATGAAGGTGGTTAATGAACCCTCTGCCAGGCACTTAAATGTGATTTGCAGAGTATCGATGTAGATGTAGATGTAGACCACCAATACTTCACAATTTGTGCTAACTGCTCATGCCTGTTATTAAAACACTCTTATGACTAGAGAATCCCTCGTCATGAGGGGTGGTCTTGATACAGATCGTTGCATCTTTGATGTTTCTTAACTGCGTGTTTATCAGTCCCTAATTTTACAAACTACTTATAGTCTAACATATTAAAGAGAACACAATCTTCGATGCCTGAGGGAGGATTCAAACCCCCGACGGGAAACGGCCTCGCGCATCGGAGTATAGCGCCTCAATGTGCTCGATCACTCCACCGCGGCTGTCTATTTTGGTCTGGGCTTTAAGTTGATCTAGTATTAGAGGGATTAGCCGATGAAATTTTTCACCGTTTCCAGAGTACGCCCGAAAGAACAGACGTCACTTCTGATCCTGCAGTTGTTATTAGTTAATATTCACAGAATATATGACATCAACTGCGATTGGGCAAAGCTGAAAATGTGTACCCAGCCTGGATTCGAACCCGGGTATCCTGTCTTCTAGGCAGTTGCGCTGACCCCTACATTACTGGGGACACAGTGATCACCGCCGCGGTGGAGTAGCCGAGCGGTCTAAAACGTCTCGCTGCAGAGCGCGCGGTTACTCGCCGTGGAGGTTCGAGTCCTCCCTGGGGCATGGGTGTGTGTGGTGTCCTTAGGTTAGTTTACTTTAGTTTAAATAGTTTGTAAGCTACGGACTGATGACCACGCAGTTTGGTCCGATAGAATTACAAACATTTGAACATATGAACAGTGATCACCGCACCTGCAAGGACTACCTAAGCACGCCTCCCGTCAGATACAAATTCCCAGCTTCGCCCTGCCCACAGTACTCAAACTCGTAGTTATGAAACTAATTCCCGTAAGAAAGGGCTTCAAACTTGCCCACCCTTCCCCACTAACGATAGGATCATTGCCCGTCACCGGCAGGGCAGGGCAGAGCAGGGGAGGGCGAAGCTGGGAATTTGTATCTGACGGGAGGCGTGCTTAGGTAGTCCTTGCAGGTGCGGTGATCACTGTGTCCCCAGTGGTGTAGGGGTCAGTGCAACTGCCTAGAAAGCAGGAGACCCGGGTCCGAATCCCGGCTGGGTACACATTTTCAGCTTTGCCCAATCGCAGTTGATGTCATATATTCTGTTAATATATATCAATCTATCTGACCAAACTACGTCGTCATCAGTCCGTAGCTTACAAACTACCTAAACTAACCTAACGACGACACACCCATGCCCCAGTAAGGACTCGAACCTCCGACGGCGAACAACCGCGCGCTCCGCAATGAGGCGGCCAAAGGTCTGGTCCCTATGGCGCGGCTACGACTGCGGCTGTCGTAGGCAGCCGCAGCGCTTCTGAAGTGGTTCCCATGGAGCGGCTGCGGGCAGCGTCTGGCGCAGGATTTGACAGAAATAAGATTTCCGAGTTTCTTGCCGTAAAAAATGCTACATGTACATGAACCAATGCTACATTAACTCCTGCTGTTAGTATTTTTTATCGGTGCTTTCTTTTCCGTTTAAAAAATTAAAAACTGTCTATTTCGGACTTTCGCGTTTTCTTCTCTGTATGATACCTTTCACTCGATTCTGGACTAACTAATTCGCACACAAGATTAATTTTGTGATATTATATAGTTTCACATTACAGCTTGATTAAGATGTAGTTTTTTTCTGATATCACTCGTAGTTATTGTGCTACAATGAAAACAATTTGAAGTTGATGTAATCAAAAATGTAGTCGCTGTACATATTACATTTGGTTCACTTTAGGTGATACATTGCTGCGTATGAAATATAGGTGACATATCGAAATTGTTTTTCACCGAAGATGAAAGCCATATTTCACTTCAGTACAGAGAAGAGCAAGTTGAAGTGCGAGTAAGTAATTTCGCTGGCGCTGAGCGCGTGTTTTTTGCGCCGTGCAGCTATGTTGTTTGTACGTGAGCAATACCTGGATGTATACGCACGTTTACCAGTATGACCGATTGCGATTTGTTTTTATCCTTACTGCTAGAATAAAGAAGTGATTCTACTTCAACCGTTACTTAATGAAAAAGCTAAGCCACGTCACATATGTAGGACGAGACTTTACGAAGGCTTCCTTACTACAATCGTCATTTGTTAAACGATGACAAGAAATTCCTTGAGTTTTTCAGGTTAAACATTGTTCACTTTCACTATGTTCTAGATGTGGTGAAAGATCTTCTCAGGAAGGGTTCATAGAATAGACATTGTATCCAATAACACTTGATGACAATTAGCCGTAACTCTATGGAAGAACTTTCAAAATACTTTGAGACTGTAGTAATTCATTTACCTTTTGTTTAATTTTGGACAATAAGAATCTTTTGCAATGAACTGAATTTTCCCTATCACACCTAATAATCTGTTGATATCCAGCTGCACGATTGTAAAATTTGTCATGAATGTTGTCACTTCTAATTGTTTGTGTTGCAAAAGATATTGATTGTACGTTTCGATTTTCCAGATCGAAATCCGCTTTTAATGACGTCAATTTTGCTTCTTTGATTAACTCTGGTCTCAGTTATTTTACAGACATTGCCATATTTTGAAAAATAGATCAACATAGTCGTCACGCTTGTGGTCAAAGTCGTTAATAATATTATTTTTTTCTATGCGTCTAGATTTCAAAAGTTCTAAATTTTTTTCACTTTGTTTCTGCCTCCTATAATTTGATGAAAGGAAATCAAAGACATTGTCTTCATTCACTGTATAAGAAAGATCCTATGTAATGGTTTCATTTTCATCATCTTTCTGTGTACTGATATCAGAATGTTGAATGTTAGATATATTTATGTGAGTTATGTGGGTTTAACAATTTATTTCCCAATTATGTTAATTGCAATTGCATAAATAAGAGTGAATATTAAGGTTAGAGACAGCGGTGAGCGAAAACTTATCTCTCTTATGGTCCAGTCTTCCAAGAATGTTCAACATATCGGCCAGTGACCATTTATTACATTGATGTACAAAATCCAGTTGCTTGACCCTTCTTCATTCTTTCCTGATAGGAATCGTTTCTCCGTCGTTTCTTACAGTCGTCAACTGCTATGTGTGAACATTAACTATTAACGATCATTTAGTTGCATTTTTCACAGATAAATTACTGTATTGAACAACTTTGAATCACCATACATATCTAGATCTAGTTTTCTGAGAATTTTATTTCGTTCTGACGTCGGCGTTTCGCTGTAATGTTTAAACATATGTACTCAACAGCAGATCTGAAGATGGGCATAATGGGCTGAAATGGATAATCTGGGTACAATTTTTTTATTGTGGTCACAGACTGGAATAAATAAGCATGATAGGTACCGTCAGCGTTGCCAACTTGGGGGTTTTCTCCCTAAATTTAGGGGGACTCGGCTGTCTTAGGGAGGAACTTAGAGGGATTTGTACTTCAGGGGGAAATTTAGGGGAAAGTGTGCTTTCAGGGGAATTTTTAGGGGCTTATCAGACATGAAAACGCATACCTATCAAAATTTGTTTAGCCCTACCTTACAATGAAATACTTCATTGTTGTGTTTTCGTTGGCACTGTCCTCCTTTAAAGGAGCTTCTGCAACGTCTACTGTACCATCCTGTTGTTGTATTGGCGATTCTGAACTGAAGTTGAATGCGCTGGAAGTGTATGTGTGTGTGTGTGTGTATTCAAGTAACTATGGCTTCAAGAGACAAAGAATATTCCCAGAGATATACAAACGCGTGGGAATCAGATCCCTTTTTGAAAGGTACGTTTATTTCCCAGTTTGTTAGATTTTATTAGCATAGCAGAATAGGGACGTTTATATAGCCTAACTTCTCCCTGCAGCCTATATACTACGGCTTACATCTTAGAATGTCATGCAGAAATTACTGCTTTTTCTTTTAGTGATCACTAAAGAGTAGAATATTAGTAATTAGGTACGCCAAAGCTGCTTTTTTTATTGAAATGCTGACTAGTTTCGGGCTTTGCCCATTTTCTTAACCCACATTATTTTATGTTTGGACACTGTGTAGGGCACGCTGTTTATTTCAAATAAGGTTTTTATTATTATTATTTTTTCCTTTTTTAATTGCGGTCTGAGCACCATTTAGGTTTTTTTTTTAGGGTGATTGCACATACGATTTCGGGGAAAATTGAGCTTCAGGGTTGGCAACACTGGGAACTACCTTTAGACCACATGGCTACTCTACCGCGGCATGTGATTATATTGCAACGTAAAAAGCCACGTTGATCCATCCTAACATCCAGGTGACAAACAAATAAATCCCTCCCACACACACGGACTGAGAGTATTTCCACTTTTATGTAATATTATTTATTTTAGTTGATTATGTTATTCTAGTGTGGTTACCTACTCTGGACTTCGGATTACAGTTTGTGCCACAGATATTCATGCTATAATATCTACCAACATTCAATTACTGGGCGAATTATTTATCATTTCCATTATAATTTATTAAATCTGTTTTTCATTAAGTAATTTACTTACGTGTGTTTTCTCGCTTCTTACTTTACTTCTGTGGCAAAACTGCATTCACAACAGACATAAAAATACACAAAAAAATGATATGACTGTCTTTTCAAACATTTCTGAGCTATGGGCAAATTCCCTGAAAATATTAAATGACACATGTGAAATATTTGAAAAGTTGGTGCTAATACAAACGTGATGTTATTAGTGATTAAGGAAACCGAATTTGGCACTACTTCCGGAATGTCATTATTAGTATTTTCACTTTAATCTGTTGAACTGAGCAATCACTTGAAGTAACGTATGTTTTTTCCATGTGAAACTGTATACTACAACCTACAGGTCGCGAGAAGCGCACCCGGTACAGACTGACCACCATGTCATCCTCCGCCCGGAAGTATCAACAATTGCGATATCGCGGAGAACGTAGTCAGCGCCTTACACTCCAGGCCTCTGTGTCGGTTAACGTGACCGGTCCCGCTACTACTCAATGAAAGTAACTCCTTAGCTGCCCTCACAAGAGCTGAGTGCACCCAACTTGGCAACAGCGCGGGGTAGGCCCGGACGGGGACCCATCCATGTGCTGGTCAAGCCTGGCAGTGTTTAACTTCTACATTCCTTCAGAACTACTGATGTCTCTGGGAGAGCCAACCATGACAAAACTATTTCATGTGGTGTGTAAGACGTATCAGACAGGGGAAACACCTCAGAATTTAGGAAAAAATGTAGTAATCCCCATTCCAAAGAGAGCAGGCGCAGACAAATGTGAAAATTACAGAACCATCAGTTTAATAAGTCATGGTTGCAAAATTTTAATACGAATTATTTACTGAAGGATGGAAAAGCTGGAAGATGCCGACCTCGGAGAAGATCAGTTCGGATTCAGGAGATTGTATGAACACGGGATGCAATCCTCACCTTACGTCTTATCTTAGAAGATTGATTAAGGAAAGGCAAACCTACATTTCTAGCTTTTTTAGATTTGGATAAAGCTTTTGACAATGTTGAATGGAATAGAGTCTTTAAAATTGTGAAATCAGAAAGAGTAAAATATAGGGAACGGAGGATTATTTACAACTTGTACAAAAAGCAGACAGCAGTTATCAAAGTTGAATGGCATGAAAGGGACGCAGAGGTTGGGAAGGGAGTAAGACAGGGTTGTAACCTTTCTCCAATGTTATTCAATTTGTACATTGAGCAAGCTATAAAAGAAAGCAAGGAGAAATTTGGAGAAGGGTGAAAAAAATCGGTCAGAAGCAGCAATGGAGTTGGAAGAGCAGTTGAACGGAATGGACAGTGTGTTGAAAGGTGCATGTACGATGGGCGTTGACAAGAAGAAAACAAGGGTAATGGAGTGTAGTCTAAGAAAATGAGGCGATGCTGAAAGAATCAGATTAGGTAAGGAAACTATAAATGTGGTAGATGGGTTTTGTTACTTGGGAAGTAAAATAACACACAATAGTCAAAGTACAGAAGATATAAAATGCAGACTGGCAATGGGAAGAAAAGCGTTTTTAAAAAAGTGAAATTTGTTAACACAGAATATTAATTTAAGCGTAAGGAAGTCTTTTCTGAAGGTATTTGTGCGTAGTTTTGCCTTGTACAGGAGTGAAACGTGGACGCTAAACAGTTTAGACAGGAAGAGAATAGAGGCTTTTGAAATGTGGTGTTACAGAAGAATGTTGAATGTTACGGGGGTGGATCGTGTAACTAATGAGGTATTGATCAGAATTAAGGAGAATGGGAACTTTTTGCATACTTTGACTAGAAGAAGGAATCGATTGATAGGACATATTCTCAGACATCATAGAATCGAGAATTTAGCATTGAAGGGAAATGTGTGTAGCAAAAATCACAGAGAGAGAACAAGAGACGAATATTGAAAGCAGATTCAAATGAATGCAGAGTGCCGTTCTTCATGAAGAGATGAAGAGGCTTGCGCAGGATAGCGCTCAGACCTGTATCAAACCAGTCTCCGGACTCAAGACCACAACAACAACAGCAACAATCTCTTCACTCATACAAACATATCATAGAACTTTGGAACTCTGCGAATGTATCGTTTATGTTTCTATGGTGTCCTTGTTTACCTGTTAAGCTGCCATCAGACCATATGGTAAGATATTTGCTGCTTTACGAATTTCACTGAATACTCTCTAACAGTTCCTGAATCTGAACTTGTTGACTTGATCTGTACTCCATACCACAATTATGTCAACCTCCGTTGCTGAATGGTCAGCGTGACTGCCACGTCAAGTATCCGATTCCCATCAGTGCTTCGGATTTTTCTTTGGAGGGAGGACTGGAACTGAGTGCACCCAAATTGGCACCACAACCAAGTCGTCTTAATTTAACATGTGACATGCCGATCCCATCGTACTGCATCCAGTGCCATGACAAGTCGGAAGAACGGTGGCTATTGGACTAGGCCACCTAAAAAGAGGGCCTCTGTGGTGTTATGTCACGACACGTACAGCAGGCCGCGATCCCCTAGCTGACTGGCTGGCCACTATGGCACAGTGGGCTGTGCCCCGGAAGCCAGCCATTAAGCTATGCGATCCCGGCCTATTGTGTGTGACAAGGCAAGACAGCGTAGACACCTTCCTTTAGGCTGTATAGATTTGGCCCATCTGTAGTCACAATGACGTTGCTGAAATAAATTATATTACACTGTTTTTATATCTCTATGTATCGAAATGATATAACATTTTGAATCGATTGCTGTAATTCACTTTCAATTACTGAGACTGGTATTAGGCTGTCGTTTCGTTGTCATATTTCAGTAAGATTGTGCACTAACCTGAAGTGTTTGGTCGAATTTCGGTTAGCATCACTAAAAACGGGCTTAACCTCTCATCTGAGGAAAAAAATCCAAGCTGTAGAGGAGAAAATTCTCTACTAGCTTGGTCTCTAATGTCTTTCTTCATACACTGCACTTTTTCAAAGATTTTTTAAAAATAACAGCGATTTGACACTGTGTGTCTCTATCCCACCGTTAAACCAATCATCACCAAACCTTATAGACGTATTTGTTGGTAGCAACCGACCAGAACCTCCGTCTGGCGGCATAACTTGAAGCCGCTAGTGGGAAGCACTATGCGCTATTCGGCTTTTATGCTTAGGATTGAAAAAAATATTAAAGTGATTCAAAATTTAATATCGAGTACCATTTATTTAGAATTTTTCAGATATTTTGACTCTGAAAACTGATACACCCATTTAAAAACATAATAATGCCAATTACAGCTTGGAATTCAAATGTATAATAAGGCAGTTTACAACTCAGGGGAAGGACTTTTCGACGAGCTGCGACCGACAAGTAATAAAGTCACACAAATACACTACTTAAGCTATCAGCCATGGCTTTCCTTAAAGTAGAGAACATTCACAAAATCACACTTAATTGTCACGCTACCGTCATTCAGACTGCCGCACTCTGAAGCACTTAAGCTATCGGCCATGGCCTTCTTCAGAACAAAGAGCATTCACAAAATCAAGGTAACGGTTGTATGACTGAATTGTTACATTGTGAATGCTCTTTATTCTGAAGGCGGCCACGGCTGATAGCTTATGTAGTATATCTCTGACTTGTTGTTACGTCTTTTTGATGAGATGTAAGCTGTCATTATTATATTAGTTGAAAAAATTATTGATATGGCTCTACTGCCATTCTTTTGCTGGAAGTCATGTAGTGGTTTAAGTTTGATATTTCATCTAGGTATGAATATATCACAGGAAAATGTCTTTTAGGAAAGATACAATAGATTTATAAAAAACATAAATAATTATTAATGATCATGATTCCAGATTCCAGATTTTTGTAATTGTTATAGTTATCGCCAAGCGCCCCTCCCCCCTCCGGTCAATATATGAATTTTTGCCAGAAATGTCCGAAAAGTAATAGAAATCCTAAAAATTAAAATCATACTTTCATTTCAGTTCACTTTCGCAAATACTTCCGACAAAAAATATAGGAATATAATTTATAAAAATAATTAAGTATATAAAGTTAAGTGCCTAATAATATATTATCACTTTTATACTTTCAATTTCCTGTCATTTTCTTGTTGTTTGTATTTTTATTATTTTCTTGCCCCGAGATATTTTCAAATATCATGAAATTATAGAAAAGTGAACTTGGCCATAAAACACGCCAGTCAGCATGTTTTCTTCACATCTGGCTATCGCTCTATGGCGAGGAGATCGAATTAGATGATGTACTGCAGTAATCATTTCGAAAGATCCCATCAGAATTCGAGTCGATTCAATTCCAATTACTTATCGAAGGAAACTAATATTTTTGAATTTCATTGTTTCATTCGAATAGCCTAATAATATACACAATGATTAATACTGTTCTTTGACGGCTAGTAAGCACGTTGCTCAACAAGAATGCGCTTGAAGTTTGTTTAGGTGATCTGAAATATCAAATAAAATCCTTATCGCGGTCCGTGAGTGCTTATATGAGGTTTATGCTGCACAGTTGATGACTTACTCGAATGTGACAAAACGGGAATTATCAAAGTGGCCTAATGAAGCAATTTGTATACATGGAGAAACTGCGGTGATGGATTGCAGTGTTTGAATGTAGATATTTGCAAACAGTCGATAATGGAATACAGTACATTACTTGTTTTGTGAATGAAGTGGGGATTGCTTACAATAGCTAACTGTAATGAAATAAGTTTGAAAAAATAAACAAACAAAATAAAAATGTTAAGATGTTTATAAACTAATGAGGTCATCTGTTCATAGACTTACAAACTACTTAAAAATATCTTATACTAAGAACAACACACACACACATACACACACACACACATACAGACACACACACCCATGCATCCCCGAGGGAGGATTCGATACTCCAACGCGAGCGCCGTGTGTTCTGTAACGTGGCGCCCCAGATCACACGGCCCTACCAGAGTGGCAAAAGAAATTTGGATTTAATTAACGCAATGTTTTCCATCCATTTCTGCAGTCTCACGTTAATCTTTGCACATTTTTCTCTTTGATGCTAAGTTAAGCAGTGGTTAGAATCCAAGACGAGATATCTCGGTGAATAGTTAATGAAGCTGATCCATAGGCAACTGTACAATGATGATGAATATAATTATAAATCTTACATCTCACTGACAGACTGGATTTAATTAACACAATGGTTTCCATCCCTTTCTGCAGTCTCACTTTAATCTTTGCACATTTTTCTCTTTGATGTTAAGTTAGGCAGCTGTTAGAATCCAAGACGAGATATCTCGGTGAATAGTCAATGAAGCTGCTCCACAGACAACTATACAATGATGGTAAATATAATTATAAATCTTACATCTCATTGACAGACTTTTGGAGGCGTAAGACTCAAGCAGGCGGCCATGGCTTGTATCTGTGAATGAACACGAAAAACGAGAAAATAGTCAGCATGAACTTTGCAAACAAACCTGTCCCTCTTTTACCTAGTTTCTGTGTCTCACAATAACATTACCACGGTGGGGACAGTGAGTGTTCATTTTGGAAAAAAGTTCTAATTATTTTGTTTATTTCAATTAAACACATTTGTATGCAGACGTTAAGGAGGTGGTGCTCCCTTGCTGATGATACAATGAGTTTCCCTTCAAGAAAACGGTTCAACTTTTTTTCGAAAACTACCAGTTGAACATTAGCAAATTTGAAGCCAAGAGAATCCCGTGGCAGTTATTGCAAATTCGTTTCACTCTTTTATTAGAGGAAGAATTTTAGCATTGTTTTTACAATCATAATAAAAATCATCGGTTGTTATTTTGTTGAAATAAAATATTCGCAGTTGTATTTAATATGTTGTCAAAGCACCTATGCGTAAGTGGTTTAATAACTGGACATGGCTTGGAATTGTAACTTTTATAGCAACCAACAATTTGGTCTTGTTGTTGTTATCTTTCTGTTGTTATTGTTGTGGCTGTGGTTTTTCCAGTATGTGTATCTGCTTGACGTAGTTCTTCAAGCTCGTTTATGCTGTGCAAGTTTCTTTGCACAACTTTTTTAAACTATATCCTTTCGTACCTGCTGACTGTATTCAAACCTTTGTCTCTCCCTAACAATGTTTGTCTTCCACAATTTACTACATTAAAAATAGACTGTTCTATCAACCTGTCCGTTTTTCTATAAATAATATCAGTGCTCCATCATTAATTGTGTTATGTATTCATCTACCCTTCCGAAGATTTATAAACTTTCTTTCCCCTTGTCTATCATGTACCTGTCACCTCAGCGCAGAGTTATATAAATGAAAATACCCTAAGGAAAAGCTTCCTACCACGTAAATATGTACCGTTAGAAACCAGCCGGATTCGATTACAATTACGTGATCATTATCTCCGTAATTCTATAACCAAAAGTTGTCTCTCTCTCTCTATCTATCTCTCTCTCTGTCCGCTCCACACAGTAAACAAACACAGACAGAATCAGACTCTGCAATGTACACAGGTGCTGCCGTCTATGCAAAACCTATCGAACAGGCATATGAGCGGCCAAAAGTAACGCGTTCACGACGCAGTAAATGGCGGTAAACCGTAGTGCTGTATCGCTTGGAATATGTGCAACTATGCCGACAAAGGCATTTGCAAATAAAGGTCATAAACCTTCAACCCGACTTCTTTTACCTTAAAGTCGCAGATACATTGAAAACGTTGCTTGCATAATCCTTTTTTTTTTTTTTTTTTTTTTTTTTGGAGAGAATTCGCATCATTCAGGAAGATATCTCTTTGAGGGTATATAACTGTACACTTCACTTTGAATATCTTACCTTATTATCTCAGCAGCTTCCTAGGAAACTCTGAGTCGCTCTTCTTTGTCACCCGTTTCCTT
This sequence comes from Locusta migratoria, assembly GCA_026315105.1. Lineage (NCBI taxonomy): Eukaryota > Metazoa > Arthropoda > Insecta > Orthoptera > Acrididae > Locusta > Locusta migratoria. The sequence goes on along the minus strand of CM048744.1, from coordinate 808,521,727 downwards.
GTTACCATACCAGGCGTTGGTTAGCAATTTGTACCCAGTGTCCCTAAGACAAATTATTGGACCCTTAAACCTGCTGGAGCCTGCGATCATGATTGTGCAATACCCATACTTCTTCGACAGTTCTGTTCTGATAGTTGTCCACTCAGGTTTCCTCCCAGTAATAACACCCATAATTTCATTTACAGTGAACTGACAGTCACTATTCCGCTCCAGTAAACGTAGTCTTCAGACGTGGATGTGTTCCTAATATAAAGACCTCGCAAAGTCCAACCGACATTCATCATGATACATAGCCTCCTCCACAACTAAATCATTTGAGGTGGGAAGATGCCTCATCGCTTCCTCTCCCCACTGATCATGTTTAGCTCGAGAAGCATCCATACTCGTCACTTGTATGTCAGTTCTGTTGCGTCCTTTTGTGAGAAAAATAATTAAGAATATCTTCCTTGGGCTTCTTTTGCTCACCATCTACACTTTCGGCACATAAGAAACATTTTGTTTTGAAATCGAATTTCGCTTGTTTGGATCTCAAGGTTGAAGGCTGAACTACGTCAGAGGACGATGAGAGTGCCTTTCTCTTTAAATGAGCGTTGACGAATTGCGGTCAGATGTAATTTTTTCGATATTCCAAACCTAAAGATGAGCCATTGCTATTTCCCCCTTTCTCTAATTGCTTTGATGAGTTACAGTATTCCTTTTTTGTCACTGTGAAAACACCAAAATCTGGTCCATTTATTGTTTCATTACATCAAAACACCGAGTAGCCATTACGTTGAATACACAGTCAACATTTTCATAAATAAATGAAAAATATCACAAAAAGCCGACATACCAACTTTTCTGTGCTTGGAGAACTTTTGAAGTGAACTGAAGTGAGTGAGAACACTCCATTCCACCCTCATGTCCAGTCTCTTGGAAGGAGCCAGTGGCAGGCTTTCGATGTTCGTCGTGGGGCTTTCCCGTCGTTAACCCTCTCCCAGGCGTTAGGTACCGTCTCAGAGTAACATACCGGCTACCTTGAAGGTGTGTCCACTGCAGGTGACAATAAATGAGCATTGACCATTCCTCCTCATAAAAATGAAAATGTTGCTTTGAATGCACTTATTTTTCATTTTTAATCACTGTCAGTGCTTGTAAATACTTTCCTTGTATGATTCATAATATTATAATAAAAGCTATAAATAAAAAATGTGTTCTCCTACAATTGCAGTTACCTTCTTGTTATTGTTAAACTGTTGTTATTTACCATGCTTCCACTTTTCAAAAGACATAAATGTCACAGCCTCTCAACACACTATTTCTAGAACGACGTCGAAACTGAGCGCACATCTTACAAATGATGTAACTTCTGATTGGCTGACGATAAAGTAATAAATGTGCATATCAGATTGAAGGAAATTTAATTCTCTACGACTTTCTTTCTGACAAATGTTCTGAGAAACGATCGAGTGAGTCACTAGAAGTAAATGTTTGACAAAATTAGTGAGGTAAAAATGATTTTTTCCGAAATTGTCGATTTTCAGTAACGTATATCTCGAAAACCGTTGCGAATTCGACTAATATGCATTGAAACAATTTTATAGCAAATTCAATTATCTTTCAATTTTATGTGGAACATTTTCTTCCTAAAGCGGACCGCTTACTAGATATAAGCGAAAAACCAAAAAATGGTACCTTTCCATCCCCCTCCCCGCTTTAGCTCTCTCCCCAGGAGCGGGGACTTTTAGTATGTTCACCTCCTAACTACCCCTAACAAAGTCCTGAAGTCAAAAATTATCTCATATTCCATGCACTCTACACCCCTCTTTTGAGCACTCATTGACTGGAGTAAATGGCATTTTGTGTGCCTACTCTCTTGAAAACGCGCGACGCTAGTCAACGATTCCTAGCGCCGTACGCTAAGGTTGCTATGTGAAATATGCATGCTATGTGAAATACGCTTGTTATGACCCCATCATGCAACCCTCTCTTTTCCTACATTCATTTCAGATACACCCTATATATATATATATATATAATATCTTAATTCCCCATTCAGTTATGTGAGTTTCGAATACTTCAACTACTTTCCACTTTTCTTTGTGTGCATCTCATAACCTCTTGCAAATGTTATGGGAGGAAGAAGACGAAGAAAAGAAACAACTTTTAGCTGTATCATGGCACTGCCATAAATCTATGGCTACAAGTGAAAATGATAGCCGGGTCGGGATTCGAATACTGGTGTTCCACTTGAGGCCAAGATTTACCTTAACCTGTTGGCTACCCGCGCTCGCCTCAAACTCCACTAGTCTGTCGTCATTTCTGAATCATGGCCGGATCTCTGGTGAATTGAAAAGTCAATGAAAAGTTCGAGAGATGGCACAACCGGCGCGTATAGAGTCATGTTTTGGAAAGAACGCACATCAAGTTTCAGCCATATTTATCTATTTATTTGTGTTTTGCATTCGTGTGATTCAAGGAAGTGGATTGATTGTCAAAGAATGGACAAAAAAGCATTTCGTGTGGTTATTAAACATTATTTTATGACAGGCAAAACACCTCAGGAGACTAAACAGAAGCTTGATAAACGTTATTGTGACTCTGCACCTTCGAGTAGAACAGTAGTTACAAAATTTTCGGAGTGGCTACATGGGCCCAAGTGACGCTGAACGTTCTGGACGTCGTGTGGAGGTTATGACTCCAGAAATCATTGATAAAATCCTTGATATGGTGATGAATGACAGAAGGTTCGTGTGACTGGTAGTGCTGTGGGCATCTAGAATTAACGGGTACATGAAATTTTGCATATACATTTGGATATAAGAAAGCTATCCGCAAAATGGGTGCCGCGGTTGCTCACGCTTGACATAAAATGGAGTCGTGTGAAGTACTGCAAGGAAGGTTTGCAGATGTTCAGGAAGAATCCGCAGGACTTTAAGCGTCTTTTCGTCACTATGGATGAAACATGGATACATTACTTTACTCCTGAGATCGTCTGCCAGGCACTTAAAGGTGGTTTGCAGGGTATCTAAGTAGATGTAGGTCTAATGATCTGCATCAGAAAAAGCGAAGACCGGCCGGAAAGGTTATGACGACGGTCTTTTTGGATTCGCAAGGGATAATCTTCATCAACTATCGCTAACAGTGTAAAACTATCACAGGTGCATATTATTCATCGATATTGGACAATCTGAAAACCGAACTAAAAAAACCGCTGGAGATTGGGTCACAAAACATCCTTTTCCCATTGCGACAATACACCAGCACCCACCTCACCAGTTATGGTATGAAAAAGGATTGCAACTCAGATTTCTCTTATTCTCCAGACTTGGCTACCACGGAGTACTGTTTGTTCTCCAATTTGAAGAAATGGCTGGCGGGACGAAGATTCATTTGAAACGATGAGACAATTGCAGAAACTAACAGCTATTTTGCAGGCTTGGACAATTTCTATTATTCGGAAGGGACCAACAAATTAGACAGCGTTGGGCGAAGTGTGTACTACGTCAAAAAATAAAAATAGTTTTTCCCAAACGCGTTAGTAGTTTTTAATTTTTGCACGGTCTTTTCAAACGCTCTCGTTTATGTATACAGCAGTAGCGTATCCAGAATCATGGTCTTGAGGGGGGGGGGGGTGAGATTAATCACCGAGCTGACGTCATTTCTAAGAAAAAAAAAACCAAAGGGGTGCTGCGCCTTTACTCATATTGGGAAGATTCATCCCACTTTTTTCTTTCATCTGTATGTCTCTCTAGGGGAGGCTGCAGCGAAGTCTCGGTGTGGGGGGTGTTCGATTTTCACATAATGCCTGTGTGTCTGGAGGAGGGTTTTAGTTGTTTTAGTTAACGGCGAAATTAATTATGTGACATTCCTGTATTTTTATAGCATCATTTCAGATGAGCATGAACCACACTGTGTATTTCAAGATTATGAGTGAAAAGTGTTTTCTTCTATTGAAGACATTTAGAAGCCAAGAAATGAGCCGTGACATGAGACAACAATACATAAATTGTGAATGACTGATCGAGACGAACGGTGCATTACATAATGTCAAAACACAACAGGGTACGCTGACGTGAGATTAGTCTACGGTGACAGTAGATGAAATGGCCGTCTTACACAAAGCCTGTATCAGGCAAAATGGAACGGCGACCCCAGGAAACCGGCAATTTCAAAGAAAATACTGCTAATTGAAGTCGTGGCCGGAAATGATCCGCTATTGACGTGGAAGAAATGGGCCGTCGACGTGTCGTGGATACAATGGACAAGAGCGCCTGGAGAGTTTTAGAACCTGTCTCCATACAGCTCCCACAGGTTTCAGAAACACGGTTGAGCTGGGTTTTCACCATATGACGATTACTGCGCGTGGTTCATACATTCTTGTGTCGACGTTTCGATTCCACAGACGCAGTGTCTTACACAACTGTCGTAAAAGACACATTTGAATCGAGGAAAACCACGATTTCTACAATGCTACATTATTAGTGTTTGGGCTGGTATTATCCATAGTCGCCTGACTCGTGTATTATACCACCACCTGTACGTGTATTATACCACCACCTGTAAAGTGTCAAAGGTACTTATTGCAAGGCATACTGGCACAGAATTTGGAGGCTGTGCCTTTACTTATCCATCGGACGATGTATTTCTTCGTGGACAAATTTCTTGACTATCACTTTCACCCGATTTCACACCTCTGAAATTTTTCCTTGGGGACTGCAGCGTATTCTGAACGGATCATTTCTGGAATTCGGTTTATTACCAAACAATGTTATCCTGAATACCCTGTTGCGTTGTTCAAATGTTTGTTAATTTTCCAGGACTTAACCGCTGGGTCATCAGTCCCTAAACTTACAAACTACTTATGAACTAATTTATACTAAATACAGCACAAACATCCATGCTCGAGGGTGGGGAGATGGGGGAGAAATCGAACAGCCGACGGGGAACGGCCTCGCGGATCGGAGCATGGAGCCTCAATGCGCTCAGCCGCTCCGCCGCAGGCTTGAATACGCTGTACAACACCAGTAGCGACGCAGTAGGAATGCTGACATCCTTTATGTTTGTGATAGAGATGATATGGGCAGTTCACCGAGGCTACAACAGCACGTTTCTCTTATCTTCCATTTGGAAGCGATCCCAGACTGACCGAGGCTGCCGATGCTGCTGCAAACTGCTGATCTCCGACCTGCTAGCTAACCTGATCCCTCGACTGATGTTCGTTTCGTTGTCAGTCGGCATGTTGCATCACTTTGGTATGCCACTGGTCTTCTACCGGTGAGAAATTAAACCTCTCCCAATAGTAGAGATGCTCCTATTCCTGTCGTCATGAGGAGAAGCTCAGCTCGGTACAGGACATTGTCTGTTTGGTGATCGCCAACTTTTAAGTGGCGACTTCCCGTACTCTGTACCCATTGACCTCGACATTTTACGGTGCACAATATTTTGATTAATTACGCACTTTAACTGTTTACGTGAACGTCTACGTTTTTCTTTTGAGTTGTCAAGTGTTAAATGCTGTCACTCGTCGGGACTCTTTTTGTGGACTCTGAAGGATTTTAGATTGTGTAAATCAGGGAATTCTTCTACGTAAGAATAGACATTGTGGTATTAGTGGAGCAGTGCACAAATGGTTTACTTCATACTTAAGTGGCAGATTGCGAAAAGTTGAAATAAGTGTTTCAGGTAAACTTTAAAAATCAGCTGATTCCTCAAATTGGCGGGGAGGGGGGGAGGGGGAGGGAAGTTGATATCACGAATTGGATACCAAATATTCAGATGTTTGTAAAGCTTATGGGACTTAACTGCTGGGTCATCAGTCCCTAAACTTACAAACTACTTATGAACTGACTTACACTAAAGACAACACTAACTTCTATTCCAGAGGGAGGATTCGAACCTCCGACGCGGGAGGCCGCGTTATCCGCAACGTGGTGCTCCAGGCCTCTTGGCTACACCCGCGCAGACATGGCATTCCACAGGCTTCAGTCTTGGGTCCTTTGCTGTTGTTGATATGTATTAATGATTTGCCCTTCTATATTTACGGAGATGCAAAGCGAGTTATTTTAGTTAATGATACAAGTATAGTAAGCACTTCCGACAAACAAGAGTTAAATGCTGAAAATGTGAATAATGTCTTGCAGAAGATTATTGACTGGTACCTTGGAAACTGACATGAAATGAAATGTTTGTAAATCTATCAAACGAAACTGCGTGGTCATCAGTCCGTAGCTTACAAACTACTTAAACCTAGGGAAACTATCCTAATGACAAACACATACACCCATGCCCCAGGGAGGACTCGAACCTCCACGGCGAGCAACCGCGGGCTCCGCAGCGAGACGCTTTAGACCGCTCGGATACTTCACCGCGGCCTTTGCAAACGGACTCTTATTAAATGTTGGTAAAAGACAATACATACGTTTTGCATACGGTAAATGGCATCATACGATTGATAAATATAGTCTCTAAACAGAAGTCTGTAGCAAAGATAGAATATTCAAAGTTTTTAGGTGTTTGCTTTGACAAGAAATTGAATTGGGAGCAACACATTAGCGATCTACTTAAATGTGATGTTGCAAATTTTGATGACCAACATTTCATTAAATTAGCTTATTATGCCTATTTTTGTTCACTGCTTTCATGTAGCATTCGCATTGCACAGACGTGTGAAATTTGGAGCCCACCCAAGATTATCTTTCAGATATTTAAGGATCTGTACAGTAGCTTTACAACATACATATACTCTTATGAGATTCTTTTCATTAAAATAACCAACATATTTCAATAGTAATAGCAGTGTGCATAGCTAGAACACCAGGAGAAAGGATGGCTAAATCAAACTTTGACACAGAAGAGGGGTGAAATATACTGCCAGAATAGTCTTTGGTCACTTACAAGATAAAATCAAATGTCTGAGAGAGAGCCAACCAGCATTTAAAAACAAATCTTAAGAAATTCTGAATGACAACTCCTACTCAGTAGATGAATTTTTACATAGAAATTAGACATAGTCAAAGATTTTGTCTCTCTTAGCCAATGTTATTTAAAGACAGTATACAATGAAATTTCAATTGCTGCTTTTATTTCACTATAGGACTTCTTTCGGCTTCAGAGCTATCTTCAGGTGATGTCAGATAGTCGTGACATCCACATACATCAATAGCTTTCGTGCAATCAATTTATTTATTGCTTCGTAAATTTTATTAAAAAATATTTGTTCTGAAAATATTTTACTATTTTCCTCCGGATGAGACAGCTTCTTGACAGAAGCTGTCTTGACAGAATCTGTCACATCAAGACGAAAATAGTAAAATATTTTCAGAACAAATATTGCTTTAATAAAATTTACGAAGCAATAAATTAATTGACAGCACGAAAACTATTGATGTATGTGGAATACACGACCATCTGACATCACCTGAAGATATCGCTGAAGCCGAAATAAGTCCTATAGTGAAATAAAAGCAGCAATTGAAATTTCATTGCTTGATAGAAATTAGTATTATAAAAGTAATAATAAAAGATGCATGGCATGTAACGTTTTACTAAACTGGTACGTTCCACATCAGTACGAAATCTCGTATTCATGACCTATGGAACAATTATTAATCTACTCTAATCTTTTAACATGGAAACGTGTCGGTTGCATCTTACTTTTTATTCATCGCGGTAACATTGAAAAGGGACACTATCCCCACGTCGTCCAACGAAATCTTTTCCTAAATGGATGTCATTGCCTTTAGTTGCTGCTCTTGTAAAGATGACTACTTTTGGGTTTTCCTGGCCTACAACTTTGCTTTCTAAAGTTACACGACGGGTGTATATGATATCAGCAGTTTTGTGTCGTGAAGCAGAAAAAAAGACACTGATTTACAAGATCATAGTTTTTATTGAACACAGTTAATCCTTTTTTGATTGACTACAGTTACTAAACCAAACAACATGTCAAAGAACACAGGATTCTTCCAATGACTCCCATTCTGGCATCTACTGGACTCATGATTAATGTTAATTCTTAGTTTGCCTAGTAAGCACACTGCCTAGTATTTCATGAAATGAACTGATTTCAGTGATTGTGGTACAGTAAATTCCGTCACATCTCAGTGGCGTGGTTTCGTGGAGCTAGTAACTACATTTTTAACTGCGTGTGATGGCGTTTACGCAAATGAAGACGTAACGCTAAGGTACACCAGATTTTACAGAAATATGCAGCTTGCCACATATGTTTATATTGAAAGTCAATTGTCTCTCCCTGTACAGAGCGTCAACGTGCTGTCGATTTCCCTGTATTTCTCTACAGCTTTCCTGTGTTGCACCTTCTCTGAATGTAAAGTAACAACTGCAAAACGCCTCGTGGAATATCCGAATTGTACGTATTCTGGAAGATAATGATAACACCAGAAGTTACTTTTAAGTCATTAGAATTCTTTTCATTGACAAAAACAAGTTGTGTTGTAAGTCTTAAGGGGACCACGCCGTGGTTGAGATCGAAAAATATCGATTTTATGTTTTCATCATATTTCGTTAGATTAAGGTTTTACGTACTTTGAAAACAACTTTGCTGAATTTTTTTTCGAATATTTAAAGAGCATTTCCTACGACATCTGTTGAAGTGTGCCGGCCGCGGTGGCCGAGGGGACTGAGGTGCGTCAGTCACGGTCTGCACGGCCACCACGGCCGGGGGTTCGAATCCTCCCTCGGGCATGGATATTTGTGCCGTCCATAGTGTTAGCTAGTTCATAAGTAGTTTGTAAGTTTAGGGACTGATGACACGTAGTTAAGTCCCATAAGCTATACAAACATTTGATTTGTTGAAGTGTCACACCCACTTTTCTGTCACCCACTTTTCTGCATATATTTTAGATCTTTATATCCCCTACATTTCACACTAGGGATTTTTTTTACTCCAAAGTGTGTTGACTATCCTTGGAATGCAACGGTCGGTTTTCTCTACTCCAAAGTGTATTGGCTATCATTGGAAGGCAAGGGTCGGTATTCTTTTGTTTCTGCTGTTAGATATAGAAACATTATTGACCGGATAGGGTTAAATGAAACTGAAATAGAAAACTTGCAGGTATACTACGGGCAGACAGGAGAATCAAAGAAACTCTGGAGGCAATGAAGAGAGATGTTTGGGCCATATTCTTCCATAAGTCCTTTACTGAAGATATGCCATGCATTGTGCCCAAGAGAATATTCGTGGTGCAAGTACAGTAGGGCTCAGGCAACTGTAGAATCTTATTCTCACCAGTATTCTCTTCCTGCTGCTGTTATTACACCAATCAAACCTAATTTCAGAAATTGGCTCATCCTGACCTTCTACAGAAATATCTGCATGGGCAGACACAGAACCCAAATGAATGTTTCAATAGCATAATTTGGAACCGCCTTCCTAAATCTGTATTTGTAGGCATTCATACAATGGAATTAGGAGTTCATGATGCTGTTATTACATACAACTGTGCTAATATTGGAAAGTTTATGGCACTGAAAACGCTAGGAATTTATTCTGGTCAAAATATGATCACTGGGCTGCAACATTACGATAAAATGAGGATAGCCGCTGCGGAGCGCGCGGTTGCTCGCCGTGGAGGTTCGAGTCCTCCCTGGGGCATGGGTGTGTGTGTTGTCCTTAGGTTAGTTTACTGAGGTTTAAGTAGTTTGTAAGCTACGGATTGATGACCACGCAGTTTGGTCCGATAGATTTACAAACATTTGAATTTTTGTGAAAGAGAAGCTGGAAGACCTGCTAGAGGCCAAAGAAGGGTCATCATATGCAGCAGGACAGTTTTAATTGACTGTAAGTAACAAATTTCAAAAGTTTTTCTTTAATGTCAATTTCTCGCAAACAAAAATTTTCACTACATATGTCTCATTACATCAGAAACTGTCATAGACAAATGAATGAAATTTTCAGACACTCTGCATAACCTAAACAGCCACCTCTGGTACTACATTCTTTAATATTCACCATTAGGAAGTTCACAAAAATATTTTCTGCAGAAAAAAGTTAATACTTTCGTCAATAAATTAAAAAAATTGTTAAAAACTATAAAATGGATAAAGTAGATTTTAGTACAGTTGACTCTATTAGCATCATGTAACATACGGTAAAAGTATTAAGGTCCTGCATCAAATAGTTTTTTTTTCAGAAATGGGTCAAATACTTGCGTAAATTAACATGGGTTAGATAGGCAGGGTGTTAAATCTCACAGTTGGGCTGATATTCCGTAAGCGCGTACTTGGCATAGTAGGCGACGGTGTGGAATGACTTATGGAAGTTTTGGAACATGGTATATTTCTAGAAGCCTGTATCTACCACTTTCTGGGTGTCGTGGACGATTCCTTTAAAGGACCGCCGAGTTCTAGCGTACGGGGATGTACAGCAGATAGTCAAGGACTTCCTCGCGCATCCGGAAGCGGTGTATATTTATAATTTTTTTATTTATTAATTTACTTTCACCAAATTGGTATCTTCATCCTGGAGCGTCGCTGGGGATACTGCCACAACGCACACGGCGATTTCTTTGATATTGCTTCGTTACATACGGGTTGCAGCCTTCGAACTAAGCTCAGTCTCACCAGTAACATTGTGGTTTCACTGTATCGCTCGAAGTAGGTGTTGCGGACAAGTTCACAGTTGTACTTTCATAACTCTAAGGCCACATGCTACTCACATTGCCTCAGTATCAAGACACTCTTTATGTGATGTCTGAATAAGGAGAAATCAAATGATATTGTGAGAAAACCAACTAAGTGCTTGGAGCTGGCAGCTGAGTTCAGAAAAGGCAAGCACTAACAGACAATGTGACTTCTTTCGCTGGAAGCTACGAGACTTCGTGCGGAAGTAAACAAAAACTTTCCGTCGAAGAACTACAGCACAATGGATTACGGTAGGGTTTCTTTTCTGCTCTGCGAGATCGTTTCATTAGGATTATTACTAATCCATCCAACTAAGTAGAAATTGCGCAACTTCAAAAAATCATAACTTATGACTACATTCACATCTTCATAAACCAAGAGGGAGTCTTAATTTCTGCAAGTAACGCAAATCTATTGAGGAACAGCTTTCATTATGACAGTCGTCAATTTCTCCTTTTTCTTTTCATTGTCGTAGTTTAGAGTAGAAGAAAATGGCATAGGTTGGCGCCTGTTCTGTCGAGATTGTCATAAATAAGACAACTTTAACAGACTAGCAGCCATATGTATAAGGTGAGGCACTTAAAACTGTTTTTTTCTTTCATAATTTGTGGAAAAATGCAAATCGGATTTAAAAAAGTTTCAATAAAAGTTGTTCACATCCAAGAGGGACAAGCATTAACATAAAGCTCCCCCGGGTGGTGGGGCGGTATAGGGTGGCTTTGAAATCTTAAATAAGAAATCTTTTCTATTTCTACTTTTTACAATCATGAATGGCGCTGTAATTAGCAAAAATAGAAATAAGTTGTATTTTTTTGTAAAATGTAGCATCTCAAATAACTACACATCAGATTAGGATAATAAGCTTTTCGTATTTTTGATAATGCTCTTAGATGACATTTTCCATAATTGAATGAATCACAGGCTGTGATCATGCTCTCAGTCTTTGGTCAGACTGTACACTTTTCTACGCAACCGTTGCGCGATGTTAACGGTTGCAGAGAGAGAGAGAGAGAGAGAGAGAGAGAGAGAGAGAGAGAGAGTGAGAGAGTGAGAGAGAGAGAGAGAGTAGATATAATTTCCACGTACTTTGAGGCTACTGGAGATGTTTAAGAAGCTCACGTCAAACGTTTGCTAATCTGTTCCCTGATGGCCGGCCGCGGTGGCCGAGGGGACTAAGGCGCTCCAGTCACGGTCTGCACGGCCACTACAGTCGGGGGTTCGAATCCCCCCTCGGGCATGGATATTTGTGCCGTCCTAGTTCGTAAGTAGTTCATAAGTAGTTTGTAAGTTTAGGGACTGATGACCCCGTAGTTAAGTCCCATAGACTATACAAACATTTGTTCCCTGATGAAAATGTTCCTTCTGCGACTACTTCTTGGAGTATTGTCCAACTGTCTGATGAAACTGGAAGTGTTAAACTTAGAGAGAGTGCGATGTCTGTCTGTTGGAGATATTACAATGTGCATCACGACCATATAATGGCATATCAAAAGAAATTTCAGCATTGGTCGTAAATTACCATTTATTTATTGCAATTCGATTTCGACTATGGAGTAGTTATCTTCAGTGCAACATGCACAATCGAATTGATACATGTCACGTTTTACATATCAAGCCCCAAGGCATAGCTACCCACCATATAAGATGTTCCAGAGTGTCAAAACATAACCTTATGAATTTTCAATTAATTTTTATGTTTACCCCCTACAAGGCCATCTATCGTAAAAAGAAAAAAAATGTTTGATAGACAAGTTACATGTATTTTTTTCAAGAAGAATTCAAATCTGCAATACAAAATGTGGGTTCCTATTTAAAATTTCAAAGTCCTCCTGTCCTCGGCGGTGGTGCAGGCAATCGAGATTTATGTTAATGAATGTCCCTGTTGGAGGTGAACAACTTTTATTGCAACTTATTTTAATCCGATTTACATTTTTCAAATATTCCGGAAAACCGTTTTAAATGCCTTGACCTATATATAACATTTTTTTTAAGAAAAAAAGAAAAGAAAGAATCTTAGACCACTGGTGTGCTTCAAGAGGTAAAGCCGTCGGCACACTCTGAGCGTGCATCCAAACTTGAACATTCAGCTTGCCGAGTTTCTAGCACAGCATGTGTAAAACACGTTACGTGGTGTCTCTGAATGGGTACAGCAAAAACTAACAAGTCAGGTATTCAGAAAGTGCGTTTCAAAATAGACTACACGATCTCATATCTGCCCAGTCCAGACTTCGAAGACGCGATGTTGACTTTTAAGAGAAGCACAAATTCAGTATCGTTTAAGTGAATAGAACCAAAATCTCACCATCTCGCCAATAGTCGTCGCTATTTGTCGTATCAGACTCAACACGCCATACTGATGATTAAGAATTTTTCAATTATAAATTGGTTGTTATACGAATGCAAATTATTTCTATGGGATGGTGTATTAAAAGCTATCAAGAATACATTGATCTTGCTACGATGTTTTATAATTCAGTGAGAGTCAAAACATGTCTTCAGTTATTTTATGTGTTGATAAATAATTATGATCATTTACCTGGTTGCTTTATGGGATGGAGTATTGGGAGACAGGCGTGTAATGAAATGTTAAAAGTTTTGATCATTCGTGCCCCACCAAAACAAAGTGTTTTTAAAACAGATTCCCAGATATTTTTATTAATACAGATATATACTACAATATTTCATGTAAATGTGCGCTCTACTAGAAGTGAACTTTTTCGATGTGATTTAACCACAAAACTGATTCAGTACTTACAGTAGCATTTGTACATATTCGTGTTTGAAGTCCTATGTTTTAAATGTTTCAAGGATACTGTTATTGAATAGGAAAACCGATCAAAGAGAGAAAGAGTTAATTGATTTTTATCGACTATGGAAATCTGTTAAAATTTGTATTGCTCTGCTTGTAACGAAACTTCATAAACCAAAATTACTTATTGATTTTTCGTGCCTTAAAATACTTTCATTGATACTGAAATTTCCTGACTTTAGAGTACAGACAGAATAAAATAACTAGCATATGGATAAGGAATCTTACGTCTACCAACTTCGTATACATCAGGAATTGAAGTGAGTTCTAGCCGAAACCTGGCACTAGGGCACAGTAGCGTGCTACATATCATGTCGAGGCTCATTTATCACATGCACAAGCCACATCATTTCTAAGCATTCGGCTGGATGAAGAACGTGGCACTATGAATGTAGACGTTTCAAGCCATGGCCCGTTCACCAATGGCTTTTAAGGTGTAAGGGCCGGTTCGTCCATCTCTCGTTAATCTTCTAGTTAGTTAACGAGAAGATGACTTTAATGTCCAGTTAAATGTGTTCGTTGAGTGCATTGCGTTTGTCATTGCCAGATACACCTCTCGTTTGTTAACCTTCAGAAAACGAGAAGGTATGATGTATTTCGACTATGTTGGCAATAGAACAAATGATAGTGCCGTCTGAGTGAACAGCTGTTCGCCATATTTGACTGGCAGGGAATAGCAAACCGTAACAAACGTGAAAGAAGCTCGTATTTTACAAGAAGTAAGTGCATGTGTCTTGTGGCCTTAATAGAGAAATATAAGGACACTTGGGACTGACAAGGGGAACACCAAGAATGGTACAAACAAATTTTGTTGGGGCGCAGGTATATTGTGCGGGAACTCCTCCAGACCACCAAGCTAAAAGGATTTGTTCCAGTGCGCCTTGGTTTCCACGAAAATCGAGATCAAGTCCGGCTCGTGACACCTGTAACTCTACTAAGTGGACGTTGCTACGTGAGGCAGCGTGATGTAATTAGCAAGGCGCTCGACTGTCACACAGACAACCCGAATTCAAATCCTGTTTCGAATTTTTTTAACACTCGTCCGACGATTGATTGTGTATAATTATATTCCTTATTCCCATTTCATCAATTCTTATTGGAAGGGCAACGTTATGTCACATAATTACAGTTACATGTGAACGACACGCTACGAATGACTAGCCACCTGGCCACAGCGTAGTAATCCGCCGGGACGAGTCAAGTGGGCACACATTGCATTCGGCCGTATAACAGTGTGGCTGGGAACTAAACGCAGCTAGCAAATGCTGCACAAATGTTATAGCTGATAAGTACACGCGGTTTACTGATATTTCAGTCGCCGTAAAAGTATGCTTCGAAATAACTAATAAAATAAAATAATCGTTGCGCAATATTGAGCAATTAACATAAGTTATTATTATATGACCAACTACTCTAGCATTAATATAAGAGTGACTAGTGAAAACATATAATTATACACATCAAATCGTCTGTCGTGTGTAAAAAAACAAAAACAAAAATCCAAGTGGGATTTGAACTCGGGTCGTCTGTATGACACTCGTGAGCCTTGCTAATTACACCACGAATCCTTTTCGGTTGGAGGTTTGACATCTTCTTCATTGTAAACCAAATCTCATGTTCCAGCCAGTTTCATCATACCGATTCTCACTTAACTAGCCGTTACCCGTAAGCTTGTATTTTGTTATCGTAACATTTGTATCCCGTCCTCGTCGCCACTTTTGTATCCCATCCTCGTCGCCACTTTTGTGTCTCGTTTCCGCTGGTTGTCCTGGGTGTCGGTGGCCGAGTAGAGAGAGACCGACACAGGGAAATAGGATGACGCGTGTGCAGATACAGAGTCTGAGGTGACCAGCCAGAGGGACAGCAGAAACTAGAAACACTAAGCTAGATTAGAACAAGTTGTATATTTCTTAGAAACAGGATATACTTAACTTTTACAAAGTTCATGACTGACAACTAAGTGTACTGCCGAGACATAGGTTAACCACGTAGAGGCCTGCCTACTGATGAGTCCGTTTCAGTGCCTGTCTTAATCCCAAGTCTTAACTGGTGCCTGTCTGATTCCCAAGTGGCCGATGCCATTCAGTGTTGGCCACGAACGGAGTTGCAGCAGAGGGCGCTCGTGGCTGACGTCGTAGGAACGCCGCGCCGTGCATGCATGGCGGCGCGCGGCAAAAGTACGTGGCGCGCACTTTAGACTTGTGCGACACCACAGTAGCAATAATTTTAAGGTTATTTGATGTATCTGCGATATATAAAACTTATCGCTACTGACATGGATGGGGCGATTAATATCATGATAAAATTTTCCAGTAAAGGTGCTTTCCACACAAGTTTCTCATAAATTTAGTGCTTCTGTTAGTTTGTTCGATAAATCGGTCTTTGCGGTATTTTAGCGTTTTGTAATCCTGCAATTTTCATACACATTCCCACTTAACCGGTGGTTAGCCGTGTAACGAGCAGAATTCTACTCGTTGACTTAACGGCCAGATTGAGGTCATTTAACGTCAGGTTAACTCATAACGAAACATTGACAAAGGAAATTCTCCGCAAACGACAAGTTAAAATCTTAACTGGACATTGACAAACCGGCCGTAATTCTCTATCCAGTGTAGCATATTTGCTGAGAGGTGGTATGAAATGTTTCAAATGTTTGTACAGCTTATGAGACTTAACTACGGGGTCATCAGTCCCTAAACTTACAAACTACTTATGAACTAGCTAACACTAAGGACGGCACAAATATCCATGCCCGAGGGGGGATTCTAACCCCCGACCGTAGTGGCCATGCAGACCGTGACTTGCGCGCCAAGTCCCCTTGGCCACAGAGGCCGGCGAGGTGTTATGGATCTTGGATAATGATACTAGAGGTTCCTTTGTGGTTAATACTTTCAAATGCTGTTTTAGGAAGTGACTGTTCACTTTAAGGGTCAACATAATTACGTAGCCCATTTTTATCTCTCAGTGGTGAGCTTTGATAGACATGCTTATAACTCAGGGTGTTAGGTACCTTCCATCATCACTTCGTATTGGTTTTAACCATACATTTTCCTGCTTCACTACAACACTGCAATGAACGTATGCAGTGTGTGAAATATTTTGTCAGGAATAGCCGTGCGCTCTAAGGCGCCTTGCTGCGGAGTGCGCAGCTGTTCCCCGTCGTAGATCGAGACCTCCCTCGGACATGTGTGTGTGTGTGTGTGTGTGTGTGTGTGTGTGTGTGTGTGTGTCTGCGCGCGTGTGTGTGTGTGAGAGAGCCAGAGTGTGTCTTATTCTTGACGCAGATATTTTAAGTATTTCGTAAGTCTTTGTACCGATTACCACTGCAGTTAGGTCACATAGCTTTACAAACATGTGATTTAGTTATTCTAATAGCCAAGTACCTGGCGTTTTCTGAGTAAGTATTAATTCCCTTATGATGTTAGTCCATATCCTATGTGCCCATTGGCCTAAGCTCCATTTATCTTTAGCAAAATTATTATACAACTCAATCCTCATGACGTTCTACATCCTGATCAATATGTCCACCATAATTTTATAGATACATTCTGTGGATTATTAAGAAACTGTCTGAAAAATGTGGTGCGAATACAGATAGTGGGAATAAATATAAACTCATGCACGATGGGGCGGTTTTCCGTGCAGCTCATGATCTTTGACGTCATATCTTCTTTACTTCTTTGGTCGTACTATAATACTATTTTGAAGTTATATTCAGTGATATACCCACATATAGGCCCTAATATCTGCAAAATGTCTCACAGATATAATTAGCAGCGAAGAAGTAATGAATTGCATTATCAAGTTGAATGCCGCTATTTTACTGTATGAACAGCAGGAATACAGTAAGCGAGAAACATTTTCAAATGTTCAAATGTTTGTAGACTCTATGGGACTTAACTACGGGGTCATCAGTCCCTAAACTTACAAACTACTTATAACTAAGGACGGCACAAATATCCACGCCCGAGGGGGGATTCGAACCCCCGACCGTAGTGGCCGTGCAGACAGAAACATTTTCCAATTCATTATATTGTAGAGGTCGTTAGCTAGGATAAGTTTCGTAAAGTATTGTAAATATGCGCTATGTTTGAAATAAATCTATAAGGGCTTTCATTACCAAATAGTGTATGAATAGATCATTTGCTTTGTGATCATGACACGTGTACCACTCCCGTGTGGTGTGCGACCATTAGGTGAAAGACGGCCGACTACCAGTCGTGGCAAGAATCAATAAACAGCAGAGACACATTCGGTCCACTGTAATAACTTATTACAGTAAAGCATGTTGCACCTTTCACGAATGAATTAACACGTTTTTAAAATTATTCTCCGTGTGCAGTCATAGCTGTATATAGGCTAATATAACCAAGGCTGAAACGCTGTTTTAAAATTTTTTCTAACATCACGCAGAACAAAAGTTTTAGTGTCAAGTGTATACCATTTTCCTTGTTCTGACTTGTTGCTTTCAGGTCATAGGCTATATAGGTCATAGGCACCGTCATTTTACAGTGGATTCCCGTTTAAGCTCTAGATAATTAATTGCATTTTAACTATTTGGTTTTATGCTGAGTGGTAAAGATTGTAAAGCTGGCTTAGTAAACTGCTTAGAGTCAGCGACTCCAAGTGGAGAACCCGCCTTAGATGCTTGTACCTAGCTTGAAGGACATGACATAGCGGAATTACATACATGTCAAAAGTGATTACCCTGTGCAGACGAAAAGTCATAGCAGCAAAAATTCTAAATGTGTGAAAATTTGTGTGTTAAATCTAGGGTTAACAGCAATGCAGAAGCTCTTCAATGTTATATAATGCGATATTAATTTACAATTTGCAAAGTGTTCTAGGTGTTAGCTGGGTTCTCAGGATGGTCTATCATTTTTCTGCAAATGAAAATATGTTCCGCACCGGCAGCTTTAGAATCCAGCTGATAGTCGGAACATCTCGAAAATTGCGAATAAATATACCATTACTTATGGAAACAGCTGCGGATCGTCACCAATGAATATTCATATGGAACACAGAGAGTGAATGTTACGCTGATTTAGATATATGATACTATTTACAGCCCACCAATTTCGAGTCAAGTGTCATGCTGCTGGACGTAAACAAGCCTAGCAAGTCTTACGTCTGAATCGTAAAGAAACATAGTTGTCTCTTCTTTAGATAAATATATTTCTGCTTCTGAAACATTTATATTTTAATATTTACATTGGTTTCAAATGTTTTTAAGCCAACTGGACCGAACTGCTAAGGACAGCACACATGCCTTTGCCCGAGGGAACAGACGGTCGCCCAGTCCGTAGCATGACCTCGCGCACTGCTCTACATCGGCATTTTCCTGAGCGGTTTAGGATGATCACGGACAACCAAAATCTAGATAGCTGGAGGCTGCTGGAGACTGCTCTCCTCCCGAATACCAGTCCAGTGTATCACCCGCCTCGGTAATACTGTTTTAGAATATATATTGAGATGTACTACCTAATATACACTGCGCTTAATAACCTGTATTAACAGATGATGAAACAAATCCCACTAAATTGAAAGGTATGACTTTGTGAACCAAAATACTCTTAAAGGATATTCTTGTATCATGAATAATATTTGTGCTCGGTCTGGAGTCTTGCCCGAGTCTTCCTGCTAACTATGAAGTTGCGCTGACGCCTACACCATTGGAACACAGTTCACGGGCTACCTTACCACGCCTCCTATCAGAATAAAATTTTCAGTTTTTCCACACTCAACTGACATATGTAACTGTACAACTATAATACACAGAAATATGTATGTTACATTACACATACGATAGTATAAATAGGTGTTTCAATAGTTATTTTGACTAATTACTTTTATTGTATATTATCTCCCGTGAATTTAGTTCATTAAGGCGACATAATTGTAATAAAACTGGTTCCATTTCATACTGGTGGCTGTTAAAGCAACAAGTTATGGATTTATTTCGAAAGTCAGTCTCAGTTGCAAAATTTTCTTATTTCAATGACGCGTTTCGCGTTTCGCCCGTTTGAGGCATCAACAGATAATGTAAACATTTTATGGTGAGCTACTTGTCATCATTGTAATATAAAATAAGGAAGTAAACATCTCGTCCTAGTCCTTTAAAAATTTAGGCGTTTGGAGAAACCAAACACGTCATGTTGTGCACAGTACAGAATGGCCAGATAGAATGACTGTGACAATATGACGATAGGTTTCCTTCCTAGATAGATAGATAGCTCTCCATACATCGTTTACATTATCTGATAATGCCTCAAAAGGGCAAAAATTGTCATTCAAATAAAGAAAATTTTGCAATTGGGACTGATTTCCGAGATAATTATAATGTTTTATTAGGTGTTATCAGCGAGATATTTATCGTCACACAATCATACTATGATTTGGCAGTATTTGGCAGATCATTCAGAGGTATGGTACGTTTACGACCTTTGCAATGACTATCTGTATCTTACAAGTGTCAACAGGAGATCCGGCCGCGGTGGCCGAGTTGACTGAGGCGCTCCAGTCACGGTCAGCACGGTCACTACGGTCGGGGGTTCGAATCCCCCCTCGGGCATGGATATTTGTGACGTCCTAGTTCGTAAGTAGATTATAAGTAGTTTGTAAGTTTAGGGACTGATGACCCCGTAGTTAAGTCCCATAAGCTTAACAAACATTCGAACATTTTTAGTTTAATTTTGTGCTTGTGCCTGTAGAATATTATAGGGATTTTGGCGAAACTTTTTTATTCAAAATTATAGTAAAAATATTAATTTCTCAGGTGAGTTATTTATTAGTGAATTGTGAAATTTAGACCGGTCTGGCCTATGTAGTATTTATAAGATGAATTAAGAACACGCCAGAGAAAGCGGAAAAGACCCTTCAGCTCTTCACCAGCAACTAAAATTTGAAAACCACACAGTTGACAGTAAAGACACCTACTCAAAACATTACATACAATAAACAAGGGACATGAAATGAATATTCTGAAAGAATGAAGTGAGTCTACAAGCAAGTAACGACGCAACTAATTTACTAAACGATTAAAGAGAATGTAAATATAAAAATTATATAGAAAATTTTATTGGCATTTTAACGTCGGATAATTGATAAGCGAACTAAGCATAGGTAATACTGTAAAAGCGGAAAAACTGCAACTAGAGAAATAACTACGAGCAGACACTAATCAAGAAAAATTTTTGTTTAGTAATTTTCCTTTATTTTCGAATAAAAAGTTTCGCCCCAGTCCATACAATAATCCACACGAACAAGCACAAATTATACTCTCCCCTTAGCACTCATAAGACAGATCTTGATATTCTGTTTAGAAAAACTGGATACATACCGTACCTTTAAAATAAGAATTTTCAGCTTGGTGGGTGAAAATAAAATTAGAAGTTTCAACTTGCAATACTGTGATGGGGCGGCACAATTTCCATTGTGGAATCATATTATTAAAAAAAAAAAAAATCATGCGTTTGTTAAGTTTAAGGGACTTAACTACGGGGTCATCAGTCCCTAAACTTACAAACTACTTATGAACTAACTAATACTAAGGACGGCACAAATATCCATGCATGATTACAGAAAAAAATACCATATCTTTGATGAGCTGTAAAATAGTTGTCAAGCACATCGTAGGATTGCATGACGACAAAAATACTGTAGTGAGTTCCTATGAGCGATCACCTGTTTCTTTTGTAACTTGTATGTTATGGTGGGAGTAATTTATAACTTAAGTGAAACCTGCTCTTTTTGTATCCACGTTGTTCGAGCCTTGTAATCATATTGAATTGGATAGAGGATAGTTGTACCCAACTACCAGTCGCCTTGGTTCTGTGCGTGGGTGGTATATGTGCACTAAATTGATGTAACATGGTCCGATGTTTACTCAGTGGTTTAAAAATACACACAATACCAACTCCACATAGACTTTAACTTTCTTTTAAATGCGCAACGGATAACGTCTTTGCACATGACCCCAGTTGCCTGTTAGGTACAATGCTTTCTTAACTTTACTGAACATGAAACAGACATTAATTCTTATCTAATTCAACCTAGCTTTACTTTACTTTGGCTCACCATTCGCAATATTACACTGGGAAAGGATTTGGCGCCTCATTCAATTTAATCAGGGGAAGCTATTATTGACAATATTTATTAATTATTCTGAACCTCGCCTCGTACATTTTTAATAGTCTAACATATTTATGAAGTTGTCATCTTCTATTAATGGTCTCCTAAATTAAATCATAGGGTAGTGCCTTCTTTATTCTTTGCATTGTATGTACGGGATTCAAGGAAACACACATTATTCACGCATTCAATTCCACTATCCCAATACGTTGATATACTAATGCTGAGACCAACTAAACCACTCGTCATTTACGAGAACCGGCAGAGAGCACGAAAATTATCGCCGGCATCGATAGATTCTTGCTTTCCTACCTCCTTTCAATCAAACAAGCAAGTAATGTGAAACTCCTTACTCTGAAAATTATTTCCGCGTATGTACTAACAGAAATTTCATATTAAAAAATCCCCCAAAAAGTGAAACCAAAATTACATTATTAAAATAACACTCGACATGAGATAGCACAGTGTTGCACGGTAATACTATGCCAAATAACCACAAACCAAATCACACATCGCTTTTGTAATGATATCACGTTATTCACTAACACGAGTCTGTTACTACTGAAAACGTCCCCACAACATTAAATAAAATTCGCAGGGATAATTATTCTAAACTGAAAATTCAACTCACCAGTCCCATCTACTTGTTATACGTAACGTACACAAAAGGAAACTCACCAACTTTCTGAACACAATGAAAACCAAAAGAAATCCATTGATTTAGGCACAATCCTCATGATATTCACACGCAAAATTTCCCCACAATATTTTACCATTATAGTTCCTTTTGTTAACACCAACCGTTTCCCTGAAAACTTCGTTACTACATGACCTCACGGTTCACAGACAATTTCACAATTCAATTTTACTTTTCCCTACTTTACTGGAACAAAATTAATAAAATCACCCCAGAACTTATCTCAAAACTAATATGCAATGAAACTGCAACTGAATCCCATACCAAGACCACAATATTCAACTATTTCCGCTCATTTTTCAACTTTACCTCAGGAGTTATTTTTACCTACATCCTCTTCAACCAAGACTCTGGTCACCTCTGCTCAACATGGCCGGACACCAGCCTTACCGCCCCCGGCTTCAGTTTTCCTAGTAGCCGCGCTCTCATTGGCTCCCGCCTCTAGCCAACCTTCTGACTATCCCCGAACTGACTGCTAACGACCACGACCTCGCAAACTCAAATGAACGTCTCTGAGATTTCCGCAAAATCGGAAGTTGGAAATCCTACCCCATGACTGCATGCACTAACACCTCAGCTTGCACCCGAACTCCAACATTCATTCATCCACACACATAAACATTCTCTCTCACCAAAGGATAAGGAAGTAGGATCTGCGGAGCCTGGCTTCTTCATTTTCTCTTATTCAAACTGCAACCGACAACCCACCCTGTTTCTGCCTGATTGGCGGAATATTGAGAATTAATATTAGTAATGAACACAGTCACGACCAAGTGCAGCTCAAACACAGCACCGGAACCCAAATAAATCTAACTTTTAATCGTTATAAAACACGAAACGTAATGAAAGGGTAATACAGTACCGTTTTACCTAATATAATAAAATGTACGGGAAATAGTATACCGTAAAATTAATTCGTCACAATAACTGCTTAATCAGGTATTAAGACCATCGTCTAAGTAATATTTATGTTTCTGTGTATTACAATTGTACAACTACATATAAACATTAGGAAAATTTATGCATTACATTTGAAGATGGCACTATGGCAAAATAAGCATCTCCTAGTTCAGTAGACGCATTATTAAAATCAAATGTTTTGGAATATCGTTTAGTATTATATCAATGTAAGTCCTCGTTACCACTGTGGACTCAGAAGACAACATAAACATGTGGTTTCAGGTTCTTCAGAATCTTCAGTCCTGGAGACTTTTCTGAAGGATTTTACAGCCAATTACTGAATTATATTATGTTGTCACTATCCAGATTTTGACCTTTAACCATTTTGAAGTGAATTTTATTTATCAGTAGAAAGTGGCCTAAGGCCGAAGTCCTGATCATGCCATTACAGCAGTCAAATGGCGGCCAAAACCGAGATTATGCTTCTTCTCTATTGACCACATTGTCGACTGGACTGAAGGTTTTTATTTTTCATTTTTTTATTTACTTTTTTTATTTTTTTTTCACTCATTTAGTTTACATTTACTAAAGTTTAGTAAAAAAGTATTTCGTCGAAGGAAAATGTATTTTGTTTCACTTCCAACATTCCGTTATCTTTAGAAGATGATTGTAAATAAAATGGTCATGATCAGTTGTCAATTACTGGATTGTTTGCTATCACACGCTGTCTCTGTACTCAGTAAATTGAACTGGAGTTAGATGGTGTACTTGCGTTCCTGTACCATCTGTATTGCCAGAAAAAGTTCGTTTATGATTTAGCACAAAGGGAGGAACTTTAGCACAAAGGGAGGAACTTTTATCAACGTAGCAGAGATCTGCCTGTAGTGACAATTTGCGCCGCATGGACGGCGATCTGAAGTGGAGCTCGGAATTACACTGGTGTGCCGGTACTGGGAGACAGTAGGAATGCCAACACAGGCATTCCTTAGTGGCAATGTGACGCCCACTCTGATAGATCGCAGGCATTCCTTTGTTTCCACTGTTGAATTGCACTGTATGAGCCTCTGCGCTTTGACAGGATGCGAGGTGTAATCAAACAGGGCATATACATTTCCATATAAAACAGTTCAGAAACACTGTAGCTACATAACGCAAAATTCTAAATAAAATCCTGGTTAATTTTATTAACCTCCCGCTTTCTACTGAAATTACTGAGTTTTGGAACCCGCTATTGTAGCAGAATAAAACTTTAAAAGCTTCTGAAATTTATTTACTACTTCGTTCAGGTATAATTTGTCCACGCACTAACACAGTAGGGTCAAAACTTCTATTACGTATAACTGAAAAGCTGTGCCTTAGTGTCGCTAAAACTGAGAAACGGCTTGACCGATTTCGATAAGGAAATTTTGTGTTCACTATTTCAAAACAGGCAAAGTTGCAAGTAATAAAATAGTGAACATAAATAGCAAAGAAATTGCTGCTCCGAAACAACCTTCATAAATTACCTCTCGTTTTCTTACCTTTAATAAAAGGTGGGTTTAGGAAAAAAAAAAAAAAAAAAAAAAAAAAAAAAAAAAAAAAAAAAAAAAAAAAAAAAAAAAAAAAGGGGGGAAGGAAAGGAAAATAGCCTGTGAAATTAAAATGGAAACAAAATCTGAAATTCAATCGCTATTATTGTCTCAAAAGGCAATCCGCCATACACACCTGTTTCGGAGCTGTAGCCGCAGAATGAAAAAGAGGCATACAGCTACTCTTATAACATTAATACGTGAACACGAAAATTGAAGTAGCTATTTTTCACTTTATATCTGTTATATATAAAGAGTATCCTTTAGTGTGTTTGTTTGCAATTACGAATCTACAGTTTTATTACGATCTTAAAAGTAACTTTTCGCTCTTGAACGTGGAAGCAAGAAGAGGGTCAGGGTTTGCATAAAATTTCGTATGGTGCAAAGCGGAGGCTACCTTACTTATCACTTATTCCGATCTGGATGAAATTTTGCACACTTGACCCTTGAATGAAAAGGAAAGTCAGTCTGTACATAAAATTTCGTATGGTAGATAGCGGACGGTACTTTACTTACAGACTTCGACACATACCTACAGTTTTACAACGATTTTGAAAAATAATTGCAGGATTTGCTATCAACACAAGAGGATGCCTTACAACAGACCTAGACAACGTTTTACTGATCATTGGAAAGTTCGGTAACGTATGAATGTATTCATGGAGGGGTTTGTATAAACCAGAAGTGTATGCTGTTTAGCAAAGGGTGCCTTGCATGGTTCAAAGGTTCTCGGGTGTCCAGCCGGATGCGATCGTGGAACTTCCACGATATTTCGGTGAATAACCGTTCCGCCATCATCAGCTGGTACTGATGGAATGATCTGTCTACTTCACCCTTCACGTCTTATTGGCGGGCCTCGACCATGGCCTGACGATATGGAAGATAAGCAGATGATACTGTTCCTCCTTGAAACAGGCTGGATGGTGGTATTCTTGAGCCTGGCGGTATGGGTCGTCCTATTGTGTTGCATACTGCAACATATGAGAAAGATATCCTAGCTGCTAGCAGCCTGCTAGTGGATTTTTCGCCTCTCGATCTTACTCATAACTCATATTTCATGCTCTACTTCTAGGCAGGTGACCAGTTCCCGCTGGTAAGGGGAGACGATGGGGTAGGAGTCAAGGAGTTTATAATCATTATAAGCGATTACGGGGATCAATGCCTCCAGTAGATCCTGAGGGAGCCAGTAGGGTTTGTGAGGAAGTTTGGGTTTCTGATGGGAAGGAAGGAAAGAATATGGGTTATTGAAATGAGGATATGGCCGGTCTCGGATGGAACTGGCAAGGTTGTAGAAGGAACATCTTGACGTTTTGTTTGTCCGGCATTTGCAGGGCCTCTTCTTTTGTGCCAGGACCCCCTTGCTCCGGAGCCACAACTTGCGTGGCCGTCGGCCCTGCTTCTTGTACCACGGTTGCGGCTTTTTCAGGTGGAGGTGCGTCCACTTCCATGGACGCCGCGTCGGCCGTCTGCAGTTCAGCAGAGGCCGGGGTAGTGCCCGCCGATGTCTCTTCTACATCGGTCTGCGTCGTTGCGTCCAGCCTTGTTTTGTTCCCCGCTTGTGGGGTGACAACAGGGCGGCCGCCTCTTCTTTCGCTGCACCGAGTTTTCGCAGGAGATCTTCAACCTGGAGAAAGCCGGGCGCCGTGGCTCAGAGCGCCCGGTCAGAGGGCTCAACGTCCTCTGTAATAAAAAAGCTGAGCCGAAACCATAATGAACAACAACGAACAAATACGATCAGCGACCGCAACGACCAGAACTACTAGAGCAAATAAATAAAATAAATAAATAAAGTTCGGCGCGGTGCAACGCTCTTTCCTCCGCCATGGCAGAATTGAGAGCGAGCACCTCGTCGTCAACCGTTGTCTTCACTCTGCAGCTCGGTTCGCTTTCCTCTCGTGGAGGAGGAGGCGGAGCAGCAACAGCTTATTCTTGTTTCTCCACCCATTCAGTGGAGACCTTGTTCATGCGCTTCTTTTTCCCCTCGCAGCCCCTGTTACTGGTCTAACTACAGCGTCGAAAGTTGGCGGCGTGAGGGCCGCCGCGGTTGACGCACCTCTTCGCGGCTTCCCGCGATTTCGGACAGTCGCATGTGTCGTGCGCTACGGCGCACTTCAAGCGCGCAACTTCTTCCTTGCAGCCCTTGGCTTAATGGCCAGCCGCGGCGGATTATCCGCGCGTACTGGAGCGTCGAGCTGCCGTCTGTGGCCGGCCGTCTGTGGTCGGGAGTTCGAATCCCCACTCGGGCGTGGATGTTTGTGTCATCTTTCGTATAAGGTAGTTCGTAAGCAGTTTGTAAGTTTAGGGACTGATGACCCCGCAGTTAAGTCCCTTAAGCTTTACAAACATTTGAACATTTGATCCAGATTTACTAGTTTCTGGCAGTGGAAGCACTGCACTATCTTCTGCTTCTTCGTTCGGTTCCGGCCATATTCGGCACCTCAGCTGCGAGGTGTTTCATAATAGCCGAATGATCTGTCTGCTCTCTATCCGTGGTATTTATACCTGCCGGATCCGTATTCGTTTCCTTTCGCCGACGGCCGGCGGTGCGTCAGGTGGTGGGGGAAGCCGCGCCGGCGTCGAATGCTGGGGGCGGAAGGATCTATTGACCGCGCGCATCTTTGCTCTTTGATAGTGCTCAGAATCGGTTTCCATGTCTTGCTGCGTTGAAATCATAAGTCCCTGTTGAGAGATTGTTCGTAACAGGAATTTCTATGGCCTCCTTGAAGACGCTGTCCCAGTAGGTATTTGTGGAGGCCAGAATCTTCGTTTCTTCGTAATTTGCTGTGTATCCGCTGTCGATAAAGTGTTCTGCTAAGGCCGCCTTGCTAGGTTGGCGAAGGCGGGTGTGGCGTTGATGTTCTTAGCATCGATCTTCGATCGTGCAAACTGTTTTGGCCGATGTAGGATTTGCCACAGCTGCATGAGATGCGATTTCTTGAGGCCTAATACATTTTTACGGTCCCTAGTAAGGTGCGCGCCTTAGCTGGTGGTCGGAAAAATGTGGAATATGGTGTTTCTTCAATACTCTCCCTATTTTTGATGGGACATTGCCTGGAAACGGAAAAACGGCCAGGGATTTCTTCTCCTCTTCAGTTTGCTCATCATCTTGGTTCCATCTGCGCTTTTGCTGTCGGAAGGCCCTCCGGATTTGGCGGTTGGAGGAGGTTCCATCTGCCTCCAAGTGTAACCAAATTTTATCATAACAGTTTACTCGCCTCGATTATGGGGTACGGTGCGAGCTCCTGGGCTCATAGGCTCAGACTGGTCAGGCCCTCGTTGGCTGTCAAAAGAGTGCAAAGGAATATCATAATTAGATCGGTTGGGGCTTTTGGGACCACACCTACGGATGGGCTCACGGTGATTATGGGGCTTTACCCTATTGATTTAATAATCAGGAAAAGGGCGGCAGTCTATTGGTTGAAAAGACACGACTTCATTCAAGTAGAAAGGATAATTGGGAGGGTCTGTGAAAATAAAAGAGAAATTAACGAAGCCATTAACGATATTTGGCAACGGGACTGGGATTCATCTGAAACAGCCAGGCGCGTACACTCCTTCCTACCATCAGTGAGAGAAAGGATGAAGTTAAAATTTCTTCCATCTAAAGGATTAGTGCACTTTTTGACAGGTCACGGACCCTACCCGGTGCACTTGCACCGAATAGGGAAACGGCCTGATGCAGTTTGTGAATGTGGTGCTGAGATAGGCAGCCCGGAACACGTAATCTTCGAGTGCCCAGTACACGCACGAGTTGCCTCTGTAGAGAGGCAAGCCATACCCACCAGGGACATCTATGAAATAATAAGGAATGATGAGTTAGTAGAGATCCTAATTATACTAACTGAGAAAGTATCAACCCACGCGCAGCAGATCTATCGAGGATAGTCTGCTGCGAAACAACAGGAGAGAAAAGCCGTGCATGCCTCTATGAGGCATACATTGGCAGCAATATACTGCGTACCTAAAACCGGATTGACATCACCATCCCTGGCGTCTGGCCGGCTAACATCGATTTGGCACCACGGATGGAACCGAATATGACCGGAAGGTTAGTTGAGGCAAGGAGTGAAGAGCTGGACGACTTTCCCGCCTTGCGTGAGCAAGGTATAAGAGAGAAGTCACTGGAATAAGTTCTCTGGTGTTGGCTGCCTCGCTACCTTCCAAATCCAATCTAGACTAGAAATCCAGTGGTGTAAATGAGATGGATAGTGTAAATCAGCGCACCACTAGTAGTAGTAGTGTAATTTACTTTGTTACTTTACTTTACTTTACTTTACTGTATTTTGTTTTGTAAATTTAACAATCTGATAAATTAATATGAGTTGCAGTGGTGTAATTTGTGATGTATAATAATTGATTGTAAAGGTCTGTTTTAGTTATCCAGGTAACAGACCTAAATTGTTATTGTAATTGTAAATTGTAAAATTTGGAATCCATAATCTGAAAAACAATACTGCACAGTTTTACTGCTATCATGAAGGACAAGGTAATTGAGATCCCAATGAAGTGTCTACTTTCCTCCTTGACTACACACATGAACAATCATCACACTGAGTGAAAGAACTACGTGTGTTTAGCGATTCTCGTTGTGAGAAAAACCAAAACAACACTGTTGTGCAGTACCTGATGTATCTAGCAATGACTGGCTAATTTTAAATAATTCATCATTATTTTCCTGTATGAGGTCACTCCTTCCTCCCATGCAATAGAGATTTTGCTGTAATAAAGAGAGTGATACAACAAGAGAGCATCTACTCAGAAACAGTATATTGATATGATAGTTAATTCAAGAAAAACATTGAATTCATTTCAAGTCAAGGTTATTGAACATCAAGATATCATTGACATTAAAGAATGGTAGCCACAACACTATAAAAATTCCTCATTTGCCCTAAATTAAAAAGTATTAAATTATTAATTAAAAGTTTCAATATTAAGTCAAAATAAATTATTGTTCTTAAGATTGACTAAATTGAAAACAGTATTTTCATTTAGTAACAAAAATAAACAAATAGACAATAAATAACAGTTTGAAACTGTTACTGCGAATTTCTTTCCAAGCTACCCTCAAGAGAATTGTTTATTGGAAAAAAGATGAATGTCCACCATCTTCGAAAGAGGCCTGCTTTAAAAGTATTTATTGAAGGCACTGGAACGACTCATTATTTAGTGCAGATAATTTAGTTCTACAAGTTTCTAATGAATCATAAAACTGCCAGAATAATATTTTAAGTGTTAACAAGATTTTCTTAGTTTTCTCAAAACAGTGGTGAGTGGACTTACTTCCTTTTCCAATCAGTGATTCAATTATTTGGAATTCAAACTAGAACAGCCACAGTCCCAATTCCAATATAACATGGAACTACAGCCATATAATTGTTCACAAATATAATATTGGTACAACAAAATAACAAAAATTATTGTGTTAATATTTTCTGTACCTTGCTAAAATCTTTGATTATTTGGAGCACCAAACTCTGTTAATTCAAAAACTAAAATGGCGTGGAATTAATTTCACCCCTTTTGTTTCTATGGAGTCTCAGCTTCACAAATAAATCAGAGGCTCACACTGACATCAAAGAATTGTTCTAAAATTGTAATGTTTGCTGATATTAATCATGGGTCAACACTAAAACTTACTATTAATAATTCAGGTGATTCTTGAACATGGCTACAACTGATTCACAGCAAATGGTGTATCTTAACTTACTGAGATTCACAAAATTCAAAATAAATTACCAGCTTCCATCTGAAGTGGCAATTATTTATCTTATACTAAATGAAACACTGCCTGTAAAATTTCTCTGGACCAGTTGAATTACAACTTTGAATTCTTGACATCTAAAAATAAGTTGCTCAGTTTAACAAGCTTTGCTCCTAGAAGTCTCTCTCCTTGTGTAACTTATAAATAACTCTGTTGGCTTATTTTGTATATTTTCTCTTCTAATTTTATGGAATTAGCTTCTGAATCAGTGCAGTGAACATAAATAAATTATTTATTCAACAAAAATAAACAATAAGAATTAGGTGAGTTCAGTAGATTACTGAGCATCTTGCATAAGCCACTTAAGAATTTTTGAGACACTTGCTAGTACATTTTCTAGAAAATGTTCTTTGCAGTTAAATAATAAAAATTAGTTTCATAATATAAGATACAAAAAAAATCATTCTGCCTCTATGTTAAAGGTCCAGAATAAACTTATGTATTTAGCTGCAAAGTTATTAAGTAAACATTTCTCAAACATAAGAAAGAAATTATAAATCTTTGCTAATTCTAAAGGCAATAAGTAAAAACTCATTATGTATTCCTGCAATTTATCTGTTTGTTCAGATTCAATTTACGGCAGTGTCTTTGAAAGTAGGATTCTCCTAATGTAGCATAACAGCAACTAGTATTTACTGTTTACATAGTGTATAAATAAAATTTCTTTAAACTGGTTGCCATACCCATTCTTTCGGAACACAGTTTCAAGGTGTTCCATTTCAGAGGTCAGCTTCTGTTCGTCCGAGATCAAGTGTGCCCTGTTTACCCAGGTACTAAGCAAATGTTTGTTAAGCTTAAGGGAATTAACTGAGAGGTCAACAGTTCCTAAACTTACAAACTACTTATGAACTACCTTATACTAAAGACGACACAAATATCCATGCCCGATGGGGAATTCGAACCCCCGACCGGTGCGGTCGTGCAGACTGTGACTGGCGTGCCGCAGACCGCTCGGCCAGGTGCTAAGCTTTCCATTCAGTTGTCCCGGATGGTGGCAGCTGGAAGCATGTACGTACTGGTCTGTGTTTGTGGGTTTACGCTACACACTGTGCCCAAGTGAGTCACCAGGCCTAGCCTACATTCCAGCAGAACATCAGGAAAGGATGGTTCTCCGTCTTTTTCGATTTGTATGGTGAAACGAATATTGTTGTGGAGAGAATTTAGATGTGGTAGAAACACCTGTAATTGGGCATGTCCGTGCGACCAGATAGCGAATGTGTCGTTCAAGTGCCTGATTACAACGATAGTTGATACAACATTAGTTTTCACAGATACAGGAAGGTGGAGATGGTGGTTGAATGAACGGAGAGAATGAGGAGATAGAATTGGGATGGAGGAGATGGGCAGAGGTATGGCAGAAGATGGGCAGAGAGAGAGGGGAAAGAGAGAGATGAACAGGGACAGAGAGAGAAGGAAAACAGAAGATTTTGGTGGGCATGGAATGCGATAGTATGGAATAGTGAAATACCCAGGCAACTTGAAACGATACAAATAAAATTATTAATTAGCCGAAGATATATTTCAATCAAGGAGCGTTTTTCCCTTGTTTTCCTGACACGAGAACAAGAACAACGTTCCGCTTCATCTGTCTGTGCCTGGCCTCTAATTAGTTACGTCGTATCTGTAGCAGCTCCTGTGATACATGTAATGCATAAAAAGAGTGTAGTAGTCTTATTAGTGAAATATACCATGAGATATCTTAAAAATTTAACATGGCCGGTTTTTATGTATTTAACATCACGCCATTGCACACTGGCGTAAAAATTTCTGGTCATTAAAGCAGTGTGGTGAGTTGGACCTTCGACCGTAGATACTGGTAGAGTTTTCATGGCACCAACAGCTCTGCAGCTAAACCAGTGCTTTGCAAACAGACACGTGGTAGTGTACAGCTGTGGTACAACATTTCCTATGATGATACAGAGCTTTTTGTGAAGGAAAGCAACATTAAATTTAAACTGAAAGTATTATTAGTTTAAAATGATGGCATTTCTTGAAAACAGTTTAGTTGTTTATTATATCCGGCTAATGTTTGCCATAAGTCACGTTGTCCTATGTTTGAACCACGCAAGGGAACAACGCCATGTTATAGCTGCTCTGCTATTTGTCTTGTCTTTTAGTATCTATGGTCGAAGATTTGGACATTACGGCTGACGAGATTTCGTGCAGTATTGTTGCAAGTGTTTTTAATTTTCATACCATATCATTCTTCAAAATTAACCTGCCATCTTGTAAATGTTAAATTTCGAAGACCGATAATTTTCTGCGTAATATGTTTCGCGAAACTCTGTTTGGGCATAGATATAACGCACAGTCTGCTGCACGAACAAATCTACGTAAAATGTCTAACCATATACCATGACAGTGTTTTACCTTACCGAAAATGAATTTTCATTACATCTATCAACAGATTGAGGTGATTTATGTTTAAAAAGGTAAAATCCATCACTTTTTATAGTGTAACTACCATCAACAACAACCATCAAAGTTATTTCCACCATTTATTCATAAATTCCGACCTCTGAAAGTGTTAATTACGATAGTTTCACCATTTTGAACCCATTCCTGACTTGCGAACTATTTACGAAATTGATTCTGAACTGAAAGTTTCATTATGAACGCCTGGTTTTCAGCAAAAATTTCTTGAAATTGTGAACGAGCTGAAAGACATCAGTATCACTGATACGATTATCTAACAGGTACAGTACCATAAATATAAAAAAATTCTAAAATCCGACACCCTTTTCGTCTTGTTGTAAGAATGCCATCATCTTCTGAGTTTCGGTGAAACCTGACATATTTGAGGATTAGCACAGGAGGAAAGAGGAAAGATATCAGAATGTAAGTACCGGAGAAAAGGCATTAGCAATGAAATCTTCGTTAAACGAAGATAATATTAGTTTCATTTGCTTGCTTACAATGTAAGTATTCCACTTGCGCAGTATCGCGGACAGTTTTAACAGCAGAGCTCAAGGCACGCTTGTCTACCCCTGGGCGTAGCTGCCAAGTCATAAGCACGTGATTCATACTTTTAACCTCTGCTGTCTCGTCTCTATTGTAAGTTCAAAGTTTGCCGATTGTTTCATTTGCGTTAATCTTCTTGATATGAAGTATAACAATCGCACGGCGCACAGGGACCGAACATAGATCACGCCGCCCCGCAGTGGAGCGGAATTCCCGAAACGTGGGCAAAACCCCGAAAACGAATTTTAGATTCTCGGAATTTTGATGGGTGGGTTGGGTAGGGGAAGGATTGGTGCATCTCATTCCAGAAGGAGAGGTAGCCACCTACGATACCTGTCGAGATACAAATGTTTGTATAGTCTATGGGACTTAACTACGGGGTCATCAGTCCCGGAACTTACAAACTACTTATGAACTAACTAAGACTAAGGACGGCACAAATATCCATGTCCAAGGGGGGATTCGAACCCCCGACCGTAGTGGCCGTGCAGACCGTGACTGGAGCGCATCAGTACCCTCGGCCACCGCGGCCGGCTGTCGAGATACGTCAGTTCAAAAGTAAGCAGACGCGGCGCTGTGAAAGAAAGGCAAATTTAATCTGGGTTTGTGAGTGAATATTTTGGTAGTAAAGTGAAGAATTTCAGTTCTATAAGATTGAAACGGTTGCTACAGATATGTACAAAATTACCGTACACTAAATCGGTAAAAATTTCTTGGTTGTCCTATTTATGTTATATTTTGTCAGATGCCTGGGCAAAACGACCATGCTTTGTCGAACTTGCGTTTTCAACTATAGCAAAAGTAGCATATACCGCAATATGCCGCGGAATTTCAACATCCAGACTACATATTGATTAATTATCTGA
Source organism: Locusta migratoria (assembly GCA_026315105.1). Taxonomy (NCBI): domain Eukaryota; kingdom Metazoa; phylum Arthropoda; class Insecta; order Orthoptera; family Acrididae; genus Locusta; species Locusta migratoria. The sequence goes on along the minus strand of CM048744.1, from coordinate 808,487,409 downwards.
TCGAATTGACAAGAACAGCTACCAAAATTTGCCATTTCTTCTATCTAATGAATATTTACAAGGGCCCACGCACTGTTTCCAACCGGTCAATGATCCGAAGAAGGGGAGGAAACGAGAGACAAAGACATTAAAAGATATCGGGAAGACTTTTACAGAAAATGTGACGTGTAAAAACAACAGAAGACGTTTTAAAGAGGCTTCTGGTAACTTCGGATCCATACATATCCAGTATTAGAAATTTGTCACAAAATACACGCGAAAAGTTTGTCAAAAGAGGCAATAAAGCTGTTACTGTCCCCTGCAATTCCAACTACACCACGGTCCCTATGGAAAATTCCGATGTGGATTCTGACAGAACGTAAAGAGCGATACCGTCTCTGATTGCTAGATATAAATCCAACCATACCATTTTTTATGCGTCAGAGAAACGTCTTCAGTCATATTAAGTTTTGAATGTTAAGAACGATTTCTTCATTAGCCACACTTATTACTTCTATCCTTGATTATACTATTACATTTATTACCTACATCTACATAGGTTCTCTTCAAATCACATTTAATTACCTGGCAGAGGGTTCATTAACCACTTTCATAACTTTTCTCTACCGTTCCATTCTCTAATAGCGCGCGGGACGAAAAAACACCTAAATCATTCCGTTTTTCATCTGATTTCTCTTATTTTATTGGTTTGGTCGTATCTCCCTATGTATGTGGGTGCTAGCAAAACATTATCACATTCAGAAGTAAAAGTCGGTGATTGAAATTTCGGAAATAGATCTGGCCGCAACTAATAACGTCTTTCTTTTAATTTTTTTCTTTATTATGGCTTTTGGTTACAGTGACCACACAGCCAGCGGTTATTACAGTGTCAACATTACAATAGAATTGAAATTCTTAAAATATATATATATCACAATAGTAATAGGTATCTCGCACCATACAGCCTTAGAATAAAAGTAGAAAAATCATATGCAAAAGATATAAAACAATGCATATTTAACAGTGCTAGTGACAGATGTAATACAACGAAAGTGCAAACAGCATAAGACCAAATGAGAATTGCAAAGATATATAAAAGTCAAAATATAATATAAAATTACTTATGCAGTTTCAAGCTGTGCATGTTCAAGTTATACACACCACCGCTTAAATTAGAGCTGTATGCCGGTGACTTTGAGGTAGTACTTCAGTAAACTGTACATAAATTTGTCAAATCCATGAAGGTGACAGTGACACTTGTGGGGAGGGGGTAACCCCTGGCAACCAGCTATCTGCAGAAGGCACTTTGTGCGGCCGTGTATTTGGTGCATGCTAGTATAATGTGGTTGAGATCCGCCGCTGCCTTTGGATCTTTGTGGCAATGCCGAGAAGCGATGGTTTTCAAACAGTGTAGGTGGGCAGGGTAACATCCATATCCTAGTCTCATCCGAATGAGAGACATAACGTCTACTAAGCTTCATCGACGAAAACCATGGTCGAGAGGAGACATTGGGTTGTATAGCTGACAGGTGTCCTTTAAACGCTTGAGAGAGGTGTCATTCGTGGTCCCAAGTGCAATAGGCAGCTCTCTGAATCGTCACTCGGAAGTCTGTATATGGAATCGGCGTTGGGCAGTGTGGTCCATCCATAATACGTCTCTTGACGAGACGGTCTACTGTTTCGTTATGGTGTATACCTCGATGTCCTTTGCCCAAAGTAAGTGGATGTCGATGCCCACTGTCTGTGCATTTGTTATGGCCTCCAAGATGTTCAAAATACATCTGTCCGTTTGTTTGTCAAACGTCGAATGTTATAATTTTTGCAGCTCGCTTTGAGGATCAATATAGAGTCAAATGTTCGTGTGCCGCAATAAATGGTCTCCCTGATGGTAAGTAACTCTGCCGTGTAAATAGATGACGCATGCGGAAGCGCAAACATTCGATAGGTGCTATTAGAGGCACAAAAAGCGTATCCCACCCCTGCTTCAGATTTAGAGCCACCAGTATAGAGGTGCGCATGCTGTGGCCAGTTGCGGAGAGGAAACTGTTCCACGCCGAGAGTGATGTTGGTCCCCGTTGTGTAGTCGGACGGCAAGTATGTCACCGGGACTGGGTGGAAAACCGATGATACGAATAACGGAAGCAAGGAAGTTTGGTGTCGTGTATGATGAATGGGAAAAGGTGTATCCATTTCTCATAGCTGTGAACCAGTAAAGGAACGCGGGTGATGCCTTTTCTGTGATGCATTTCTGTAAGTCTCCAAAATTGGTGAACCGTTTCAAAAATGTTCAAATGTTTGTAAATCTATCGGATCAAACTGCGTGGTCATCAGTCCGTAGCTTACAAACTACTTAAACCTAGGTAAACTAACCTAAGGACAAACACACACACCCATGCCCAAGGGAGGACTCGAACCTCCACGGCGAGCAACTGCGCGCTCCGCAGCGAGACGCTTTAGACCGTTCGGCTACTCCAACGTGGCAGGTGCACCGTTTCGAGAGAGGCACAAGCAAATATCGACGTTCGGCTGAGGAAGAAAATATCGGACACCATCTGTCGACTTATAGTTAACGGCATTTCAGACGCTTCCACTAGCAAGGCGTTGGTGGCTGTTGACTTCATAGCTCCGAGAACAAGACGAAGCAGTCTGTACTGGAGGACATCAAGTTTGCAGAGGGTCGATTGCGCTGCAGTGGCGTAGACGATACTACCATAATCTAACACGGAGTGGATCAAGACCTTATATAGAGTCAGGAGTACCGTCGGATCGGCTTCCCGCCAAACTCTGGCAAGCATGCGCAGGACATTTGCATGTCGCGTCCACGTCAGTTTGCTGTCGAAGTAAACACCAAGGAACATAGCATATGACCGAACACGCAGTTTGTTGGACCGTGCTGAAGATCTGGAGAGAAATAATTCTGTCGTTTCCTCGTGAATATCACTACAGTAGATCTTTAGGTCGACAGCGTGAACCCGTGTTCTAACCCCCATTCAACCAGTTTTTCACATGCACTAGTAAGCCATATGTTTTCACCCCAAAGCACGAGTGGGGGTATATACAAACGTCGTCCGCGTACCGAAGAACTTTGACAGTAGGATGAAAGTCGGCACATACAAGGCGTATAGCAAGGGGCTTAATATCGCAACTTGCGGTGGCCACGGGAAATGATTCGTCAGCCATGCACTTTCTATTAATGATTTCCGCCTCAAATTGTGTGACATTTCCGTGACGCTTCCCCCCCTGTAATGTGATAAAAGAGAACGAGCTTCCCTTCTCTGGACCTCAATGTCTTCCGTCATTCCCACTAGTGATGGCCCCACACTGGGCAACAGTACTCCAGGAGAGGACGCAAAGTGTGATGTAGACAGCCTCTTGGTAGACATGTTGCATCTTCGAAGCGTTCTGCCAATGAAACGTAACCTCTGGTTTTCCTTTCCCACAATAGTTTCTATGTGTTCTCTCTTACGTTACTCGTAATTGTAACCCCTAGACATTTCGTAGTATTTACGACCTTACGGTTTGACGGATTTATCGTGTAATTGAAGTTCAGCGGATTTATTTTAGTGGTCAGGTATGTTACTTCACACTTTTAATTATCTAGTGTTAACTGCCAATTTTCGCACCTTGTAGAAATTTGGTCTAAATCGCTTTTCAATTGCTTTTGATCCTCTGTTGACTTAACTAACCGATAAACGACAGCATCATCCGCGAACAGTCCAGATTGCCTCCTAAATCGTTTATAAACACAAGGAAGAGTAGGGGACCTGTAACGCTTCTCTGGTGAACGCCAGATATCACTTCTGTTTTACTCGATTACTACGAACTGAGTCCTTTCTGATAGGAAATCGTGAATCCAGTCGCACAATTGGGGCATATTCCATAAGCACGCAATTATTTGTGTTGTTTCTTTATATTATTGAATTAAAATGTATGTGATATTGAAGAATTTTTCTCCGATATTTTTTCGACAAATATTATGTTATTTCTTTATAATAAACAGATCACGTTGGCAGTGTTTTAATTATTAGTGTCTAAATACTATACAGGGTGAGGCAACTAAGTTATAACACCCTTTTTGTAGACCCAAGCATAATAGATACAAAGATCCGTTTGGATAGTGAATTGCAGGGACAGGGGCTACTTGAATACATGACGTTTCATGTTTGTGCTATTGTTATTACGGAGATATGAGACCATCTTTAGTTTTCTTAATGGAACCGTATGTTAATTTTTATGCGTAACATTTTGCGCTTAAAAAGACGGTTTGAAATATGTGTATATAACAATATTCAGGGGAATAGTTTTTGAGAGACAGTTGTGTTCCCGTATCGTATTCGCCCATTGAAGCGGCGTTGTTTGTGTAAGGAAAGATTCGCGACATTTACCGTGTAGTCTACACAACAGTAAAGGTAGCACTGGACAACGCCGCTTCGTAGGCCGAATACGATAGTAGAACATATCTGTGTCTCAAAACATTTCGCCTAAATATTATGATATACACATATTTGAAGACGTAGCCGCGGTGGAGTAGCCGAACGGTCTAAAGCGTCTCGCTGCGAAGCGCGCGGTTGCTCGCCATGGAGGTTCGGGTCCTCCCTGGGGCATGGGTGTGTGTGTTGTCCTTAGGTTAGTTTACCTAGGTTTAATTAGTTTGTAAGCTACGGACTGATGACCACGCACTTTGGTCCGATAGATTTACAAACATTTGAACATTTGATCGTCTTTTTAAGCCCATCTTGTTACGCTAAAATTTAACATTTTCCATTAAAAAAGAAAAAGATGGCCTCATATCTCTGTAATAACAAATAGCATAAACATGAAATATATTCAAGTAGCCCCTGTCCCTGCAATTCACTGTCCAAACGGCATCTCTGTATCTATTACGGTTGGGGAGATACAAGGGTGTCACGAAATGTTCAGAATGTTCAAATGTCTGTAAATCTATCGGACCAATCTGCCTGGTCTTCAGTCCGTAGCTTACAAACTACTTAAACCTAGGTAAACTAACCTAAGGACAATACACACTCCCATTCCCCAGGGAGGACTCGAACACCCACGACGAGCAACAGTGCAGACACTCGGCTACTCCCCCGCGGCGGATGTTACGATTTAGCTGCTTCACCCTATTAATAAATTATTATGGATTTTCATGAGCCACATTGCTACATTAGCTTCGCCATTTTATTTAAACAATTTTTACCATCAAATTCGTAATCGGCGACCTCAAAAAACCCCGTGTGATTCGTTTTGTGTGAATTAAACGTCTTCTTGGGGTTTGGGCCACGTTTTGGAGATTCCGTCCTGCTGTGCGGTCTTGAGTTGAAAGGTTGGCGACCTTCTTCTGTTACGTGTGTCTCGCCACTAAAGCGAAGACTGCGGTGTGTTGCGGCGCAGGACTGCCCGTCCCAGGGGCGACGTTTCGGCGTCCCGCGGGGCGTCGTCGTCAGCATGTGGCTAATTACCTGTCGGCCGCTGAGGCAAATGACGTCCGCCGGGGCCGTCTCTCCCGAATTAGTCCGCTCAGACACGTGCACGGCGCCAGGCCTCACGTTGTCTCCGGGCGCGACCGCACTCGTCCTAAGCTCTCGCGTGACGTCACTCAACGGCCGTCACACACACACCGTGTCCGAAGCTGATGGCTGCGTCACTACCCAGCGATCTATATCTACATCCACGTACATACTCCCCAAGGCTGAAGGTACTTTGCGTACAATTGCCACTTACTCTTATTTGAATCGCATGTGGGAAAAATAATTTAATAAAGGGCTTTCGGCCAAGATTGCTTTCTTCTTTTAATTATATGACCGGTTTCGGCGTGCTAGACGCTATCTTCAGACCTGTCGTAATTTTTACATCACTGCTATAACAACAATTGCTAATATAGCACATTGGTGTACATCCATATTAATGTATCACGCAAATAAAATTTATATGTCAATAATAAATTACAGAATCCATCCTTCTCAAGGTTTACGTTAGAGGTACTTCAGAATCAAGCTATTATTTACGTGACACATTAATATGGATGTATACCAATGTGCTATATTAGCAATTGTTGTTATAGCAGTGATGTAAAAATTACGACAGGTCTGAAGATGGCATCTAGCACGACGAAACCGGTCATATAATTAAAAGAAGAAAGCGATCTTGGCTGGAAACCTTTTATTCAACAATTCTGGATCGCCCCAACAATGTGTTCTTTGGAAAAATAATTGCCTGTATGTCTCAGTTGTTAGCCCTAATCTTTCTGACCTTGAGGTCGCTTCGCGAGATATACGTAGGAGGAAGCGGTATATTGGTTGACTCGTTATGAAACATTTGGTCTTGGAACTTTGACAAAAGCGCGAACTGCCATACAGAAGGCCTCTCTTGCAGCGTCTGCCACTGGAGCTTCCTGATCATCTCTGCGACGCTTTCACGATTACTAAATGAGCCCGTAACGATGCGTTGGATCTTCTCTGTCTCTTCTATTAACCCTACAAGATACGGATCCCCCACTTACGAGCAATACTAAAGTGAATGCCGAACGAGAATAACCTACTTCATTTGTTGACGGACTACACCCCTGACGTTTCTTCCCATGATTCTCAGTCTTGAATATGCCTTACCCACGATTGCTTTTATATTGTTATTGTGGTGTCGCACAAGTACAAAGTGCGCGCCACCTACTTTCGCCGCGCGCCGCCATGCACGCACGGCGCGGCGTTCTCACGACGACAGCCACGAGCGCCCTCTGCGACAACTCCGCTCATGGCCACCACTGAAGGACATCGTCGACTTCGGACTGAGATAGCAACGAGTTAGGACCTTCGTAATCAGATAGGCACCAGTGAAGACTTTGCTATCGTACAGGCACTAGGCAGGCCTCTAACAACTATGTATCAACATTCTGCAGTACTATGTAAAAGTTAAGTATTGTTACATTCAGTGCAATATATATCTCTTTCTAATTTACTCCAGTGTTTTTAGTTTCTGGCTGCTCCCCTCCGTACCTGCACCAGCGTGCTATCTATATTCCTGTGTCGGTCTCATCCACCCGGCCACCGACACCTACGACGAGGCTGGGACACAAAATCGGCGACGAAGTTGGGTCACAAAAGTGGCGACGAGCATGGGATACAAAAGTGGCGACGAGGAGTGATAGAACCTTGGACCAGCCCGCTTACAGCAGCCAGACAGCAGCAGTCGGAGCACGCAAAAATTGCTCCCGCCCACCCACCCTTATTATAACAATTTTGGGGAAAGATATTTTGTTACGTGTTTTGTGGCTTTATTTGTTGCAGAGCGAGTCCTCTTTCATATTGCATTTGTGTTTTGTTATAAGTTACTTGTATACGCGGCGCCTAATCGGTCAGCATGGCCACTACCCCGAACCCAAACTTAATGGAAATTATTCAGTTACAGACGGCGCAAATAACACAGCTTCTCCAGGCGGTGGCGCAGTTGACAACTCAACAACAGCCGTCGCATCAGCAGCCCACACCTGCCGCCGCACCGCTTCCGACGTTCCGCCAGTACAACGAACGTGAGGAAGAATGGAGCGACTACTTCGCACAGTTTCAAGAACTCGTCGCGGCTCATCAAATTACAGGTCAGAAAGTTAAGCATCTTTTGTTTTCCGTGGTGGGCCCCAAAACCTTTGTATTACTGCATAAACTATTTCCCCACGCATCTCCTCGTGATGTGGACTTTGAACAAATTGTAGATGCACTAAATGCTCATTATGAGAGAAACGTTCTTGTAGCCGCTGCACGGTACCGATTTTTCAGACTGAAAAAATTACCTGAACAGTCACACCAAGAGTGGATCGCCGAGTTGAAGGGCTTAACCCGCAAATGTAAATTTACTTGTTCTTGTGGACTTTCTTATAGTGATGTGATGTTGAGGGATGCAATTACGCAGAACATTCAGGACCCCAGAATTAGGGCAGCAATTCTGAAACAGTCTGACCCCTCATTAGACAGTGTACTGCAGCTTATAGAAGCGCATGATACTTTTGACTTAGCAGATGTAGAAATGCAAAGCCACAGTGTAAATTTAGTGCGCCGCAACGGACGCTTTCCTAGCCGTAGTTCTCAGTATAGCACTAGTGATTCTTATTTTTCTACCGGCCGTGCTGAACAGACAGTGAACAGTAGCCAGTGTAAAAGTGCGACACAAAGGTCGCCCCGTCGTGTTAGAAACAGTGATTTGAATAACGGGCGCCAACGCTCATTTCAGAAAACTGTACGTAAATCTTGCCCCCAGTGTGTGTCTCGCCACAAGCGTGCTCATTGCCCTAGTCGCAACGCAACCTGTTATCAATGTGGCAAAGCAGGACATGTACAGTCTGTGTGTATGCAAATTAAAAACTCAAAGAACGGTACCGTTAGAAACAGTGCTTCGCAGAGTGCGAGAACAGTTCATTCTGTAAATGTTATACGGGCTGTGGAATTGAACACTGCTTTCCTTGGATCTCAATTGCAAGAAAGTAGTTCTGCGACTATGGCAAAACTATATAGTGCACCACGTAGCAAGCGCCGACGAGCGCGTAAAACAGTGCAACGAAAAAGGGTTCGGGACAAGCAAAATGACTATGTACAGTGCATTCCTGTAGTGAAAATAGTGCCTTCTGCAACTGCTCCTTGTAATAGTGCCCAGTACTGTGTAGCTAGTGACAGTAGACATCAAGTAGCTACTCAAAAGTGTAGTGCAGTAGTTAGTGACTCTGTAGTAGCCTCGCATTGCGCGGACGCCGATCCGGCGGTAGTGCCATCTAGTGACAGTGTTGTTAATCCGCTGCGTGCCGAGTCTGCGCCGCTTACTTCACTACGCGGCCCGCGCAAGCGCAGTAAACTAACCGTAGCAGACGTTGCCCACATTCGCGCACCTGTCGAGCGCCGCAAGCAAAAACTGTTTGTGACTCTCTTCATAGAAAATAAGACGGTGCAATTTCAGCTTGATACTGGTTCCGCTGTGACATTAATTAATAAAGACACTTATGAACTGCTGGGTTCGCCAAAATTGTCGCCGTGTCAACAAGTGCTCACAGCATATACCGGTCAAAATATTCCCGTGCTAGGAACGTGTAGCCTGCCTGCCTCTTTTCAAGGTGTTACAAAGACAGTTGCTTTTGTAGTTCTTCAGGCCAAATCGACACAGAACGTTTTTGGACTAGATGCTTTTGACTTGTTTGGTTTATCAATTCAAAGAGATGTGCTTCAAATTTCGTCACTAGTGCCTCAGGATAAAATCAATGCATTGTGTGACAAATATAGTGACCTGTTTTCGCCGGAACTAGGTTGTGCAAAAGACTTCGTGGCACATGTAACTTTAAAAGAATCTGCAGTTCCAAAATTTCGTAAAGCTAGACCAGTGCCTATCGCAATGCGTGATACAGTTGCGGAAGAACTTAAACGTTGGCAAGATAGTGGGGTGATTTCTCCTGTTTCTGCGAGTCAGTGGGCCTCGCCTTTAGTAATTATACCCAAGCCGTCAGGAAAACTTCGTCTCTGTGCGGACTTCAAATCAACAGTGAACAGTCAAACAATTGTCGACACTTATCCCCTGCCCAGACCTGAGGAACTGATGGACAAATTAGGACAGTCTCGCTTCTTTTCCAAGATTGATTTAGCAGAGGCATACTTACAGATTCCACTTGATGACGAGTCAAAAAAGTTTTTTCGTCATTAATACTCACATGGGCCTTTTTCAATTTCATCGCCTACCCTTTGTCAGTTCTTCCGCTCCCGCTATTTTTCAGCGTTTTTTGGAACAGCTGACAGTTTCTGTACCGTGTTGCTCAAACTACTTAGATGATATTGTGGTATCCGGACGTACAGTTGAAGAACATTTATCAAACCTGGAGTGCCTTTTCAAAGTTTTGACTGCAGCAGGTCTACGTTGCAATAAAGCAAAGTGTTCGTTCTTTCAGAATGAAATAGAGTACCTAGGCCATGTGATTAATGCCCAAGGAATCCATCCGTTACAGTCACATCTTAGAGCAATCAAAGACTTGCCTCCTCCTAAGAATGTGCATGAATTGCAAGCAGTGATGGGAAAGCTTAACTATTATTTCAGGTTTATTCCCAATGCCTCTCAGATTGCAGCTCCACTGCATCACTTACGTAGGAAGAACGTTCCTTTTGTATGGTCTAAAGATTGTCAGGTTGCCTTTGACAAACTAAAGTCTGCACTACTCAGTGATGCATGTTTGATTCCCTTTGACCCACAGAAGCCTGTAGTGTTAGCAGTTGACGCCTCGTCGTACGGTCTGGGTGCCGTTCTGTCGCATCGTATTGGATGTCACGATCGTCCTATTGCCTTTGCATCCAAGCTACTGACGCCGACGCAACAGAATTACAGTCAGATAGAAAAGGAGGCCTTAGCAATCATTTACGGCGTCACAAAGTTTCATCATTACCTCTATGGCAGAAAATTCTATTTGTTGACATACCACAAGCCTCTCACGTCGTTGTTCTCACCCACAAAGCCGATTCCGCCACGTACGGCACAAAAGCTTCAGAGATGGTCCTTGATATTGTCTAATTATCAGTATGAGATTTTGTACCGACCTACCACTAAACATGCTAACGCGGACACACTTTCCCGACTTCCGGTTGGCCAGGATGTGTCGTTTGATTCTTCAGAAATGGCATGTTGTCAGATAGACTCCAGAGATGCTTCCGCTGTCGCAGACTTTCCTTTGAACTCTCGTCGGGTTGCACAGGAAACAGCTGCGGATGCGGACCTAAGTGTGGTAGCACGTTTTGTTCGCTCAGGGTGGCCTGCCCGAGCCAAAGACATTGATCGGCCTCTGGTTCGACGTTATTTTGCACAACGTCATGCATTATCTTTAAGTCAGGGTGTACTGTTGTTGCATACCGACAACGACCAAGCAAGAGTGATTGTTCCTCGTTCCCTGCAACGAGAAGTGTTACGCCTCCTGCATCAAGGACATTGGGGCCTTGTTAGGACAAAGCAACTGGCCAGACGTCATTGTACCTGGGTTGGTATGGACTCACAGATAGAGAGCATGACATCACAGTGTACAGTTTGTGCGGAGCATCAGGCGGCTCCTCCACAGCGTTTCTCAGACTGGCCACGCCCCAAGGGACCATGGCAACGTTTACATATTGACTTTGCCGGACCTTTCTGGAATACGCGCTGGTTAATTGTTGTAGACGCTTTCAGCAAGTTTCCTTTTGTGATTGCCATGAACTCCACGACGGCGTCTAGTACGATCAGTGCCTTAACATCAGTGTTTTGCATCGAAGGTTTGCCTGAAACTATCGTCAGTGACAATGGACCTCAGTTTGTTAGTGCGGAATTTCAACAGTTTTGTCGTGCGAATGGCATTCAGCATATCACCACCGCACCTTTTCACCCTCAGTCCAATGGTGAAGCAGAACGTTTCGTTCGAACATTCAAGTCTCACATGGAGAAGATGAAAGGTCAGCACTCCAGGCAGCAAGCTCTTCAAATTTTCCTGTCTACGTATCGGTGCATGCCACGTGACGGCCCGTCTCCTGCCGAGCTGCTACACGGCCGCCGTCACCGCACTCTCCTTCACCTGCTGCAGCCTCCCACGCACCGAGTCGGTTCGTATGGCGCTACGCGTTTTCAGGTTTCCACGCCGGTGCTGTACAGGGTGTTTGCTGGAAACAAGAAGAAACTATGGATGCCGGGCATCATTCAGCGCGTGCTCGGTCGCAATATGTATGTTGTACGTTCTTCCACAGGGTGGGAGCTGCGGCGCCACGCAAACCAATTACGCCTGCACAGGCCGCGCGATCCTGTCTCGGGTTTCTTGATTCCAGACCCAGTTCACCGCCAGGGAGCACAGCCACATCGTTCGTTCCCGGACTACGAGATCCCTATGGACGTCGACGTACCGCCGACGCAGTCGTCGCCGCCGCTGTCGCCGCCGCAGATGACAGCGTCACCGAGAGGGACTCCGAGACCGTGCGGGCCCCCCCCCAGCTTGGGCCACGCATCTCAGAAGAAGATGACCTGCTCAATCTGGGCGGCAGGGTGCGCCCTTCCCCAGGTTTCGGTGGGTTCCCTGGAGGATCGCAAGGCGGATGCCGGGGCGCGGACGGCGTGTCGATCCCAGCCTCAGCTACGACGCCCGTCCCACCAGTAACGCCCCCGCCCAGGCCCTCCTCCCAGTGCCGTCGCCGTGGCCCTCAGCCCTACGCCACGACGGCGCGGTGGTTTGGGGGGGAGGGGTGTGGTGTCGCACAAGTACAAAGTGCGCGCCACCTACTTTCGCCGCGCGCCGCCATGCACGCACGGCGCGGCGTTCTCACGACGACAGCCACGATCGCCCTCTGCGACAACTCCGCTCGTGGCCACCACTGAAGGACATCGTCGACTTCGGACTGAGATAGCAACGAGTTAGGACCTTCGTAATCAGATAGGCACCAGTGAAGACTTTGCTATCGTACAGGCACTAGGCAGGCCTCTAACAACTATGTATCAACATTCTGCAGTACTATGTAAAAGTTAAGTATTGTTACATTCTGTGCAATATATATCTCTTTCTAATTTACTCGAGTGTTTTTAGTTTCTGGCTGCTCCCCTCCGTACCTGCACCAGCGTGCTATCTATATTCCTGTGTCGGTCTCATCCACCCGGCCACCGACACCTACGACGAGGCTGGGACACAAAAGCGGCGACGAAGTTGGGACACAAAAGTTATTGCATTTCATATCGCCGATTCACTCGCAGGTATTTCAGGGAAATAACGTCTTCCAATATTTGCCGTGTTTTCGCGAAATATAATAAAGGATATTTCTGTCTATGTAAACGTAGCACTTTGTCTCTGTTCATATTGAGGCTCAATTCCCTGCACCATGCGCCATTATGCTACAATCATTCTGCATTGCACTACCTTTTCCCACTGTTGCGACTTCTAGATAAACTCCAGCATCATCTGCGGAAACCCTCATTGGACTTCCGATGTTATCTACGACGTCATTTACATAGCCGCGGCCGAGTGGCCGAGCGCATTGAGGCGCAATGGTCCAATGCGCGAGGCCGTTTCCCGTCGGTGATTCGAATCCTCCCTCGTGCATGGACGTTTGTTTTGTCTTTATTATAAGTGTATAAGTAGTGTGTAAGTTTAAAGACTGATGACCTCGCAGTTAAGTCTCATAAGCTTAACAAACATTTTATTTCATTCACATATACTGTGAAAAGTAAAGGTCCTCTAACACTTCGCTGTGGCACGCCTAAGATCAATTTAACGTCGAAAGACTTCTAGATGTTGAAAATGACAAGCTGGAAACTCCACAATCCATTCACACATGTGATCTGATATCCCATAAGCTTCCACTTTGTTCATCAGGTGACGGAGCGGAACGGTATCGAACGCATTGCGGAAGTCAAGAAATACGGCATGTACCTGGGACCTAGTTTCAACTGCCCTGTATAGCGCAGGTTGTGTTTCACATGATCTTTGATTTCGGACACCATGCAGAGTCCCGCAAAGGAGATAACCGGTCTCCAGAAGTGGCATAATAATCGAACATCGAATGTTGCACATTACTGCGATATAGGACTATAGTTTTGCGCATCTGATCAACGACCGACCCTTCTTGCAAACGGAATGAATCTGCGATCTCTTCTAATCCTTGGGATCACTTCGTTGCTCCCGAGACCATCGGTACACTGCTGTTAGAAAGAGGGCAAGTTGCTTCCCTCACCCCGTGCAAAGCAGAATTGGTACCCCATTAGGTCATCGTTAGGTTTATCGGAACTTAATGTTTTTAGCTATTGTAATTGCTTTTCTATCCCTCTGACATTTCAATATCCGCCTTTTTATAATTAGTGCGATGGTTTGGAGGAAGTTATACAATGCAATCTTCGTCTCTGAAACAGCTTTGGGAAAAGACATTTAGTATTCCGAACTTTCGTGTGTCATAATCTGTTTCAATACCTTTATGGTCACAAAGCGTCTTGATTTTTGATTTCGACCCGTTTACCGATTTGACGTATGACCAAAATTTCTTCTGATCTGCCAATTCGGTACGCAAAATATTGCTCTCAATATCCAGGTGGGGATCCAGAGGGACTGAGATGGTAACAATGCTTACATCCGCCCCCCCCCTACCCGACTCAGTGGCGTAGTTTCAACTAATGAATCCCACTCCTCCTCTCCCCTTCAGTACTCTTTAAATTCCAAAATGTCATTACTGTATAACTGTTAATTGTTGTTCGCAGTTGTAATGACTAGGACGTTGTCTCAAAGTTTGTGCATTTCGAGATGACAGCGGTACGGGAGCAAAACGTCTGCACACCACATTATGGATGAATTCAACCGTGATGAGTTCAAGTGTTGGTTAAGCGTATGGGACTTAACTGTGGGGTCATCACTTCATCAGTCCCGAAACTTACAAACTACCTATGCAGTAACATACTAAGGAGAGCACAAACATCCATGCCCGAGGGAGGAATCGAACTCCCGTCGAGGAACGGCCTCGCACATCGGCCAAGAAGATTTGGTAGAATGTAAAATTTCAGTTGGATCATCTTTTGAACAAAGCTTCTTAGAACGTTTTGTCACCAGGTTCATCCCATGGCTCATGAATCAAGACCAGAAACACCAGCGCCTCAGAAAGCGTCCAGGCTTTTTGGATCGCACAAATCAGAAAGAGATGTTGCGTAAGAGAATGGTAGCTGATAATAATGAGACGTGGGTCTAGGGTCACAATGTCTAGACCATGTTTCAATCTTCACAATACGTCGGGAAAGTATTTCTTATTAAAAAAAAGCTCGCCATGTCAGATCAAATGTGAAGGCGACGCTGATTGATTTCTTTGACCTGGAACGATTACTTAATCGTGAATTAGTGCCATAAAGAAAAATTGTTAGTCGATGGTACTATTAGGACGAAATGAGACGCCTGCGACAATATGTGGGAAGGAAACGGTCGCAAGTGTTGGGATATATTTCATAGCTCTTCCATCACGATAAAGCAACTGCACATTCGTCCTTGTTGGGGCGTGACTATCACACAAGAAATGAAATTACTCTTCTGCCTCGTCCTCCGTACTCTCCAAATCTGGCCCCTGCCGATTTTTTTATTGCAGTTGAAATGGCGAATATTTGCATCGATAGATGTGACGAAAGAAAATTCGCAGACGGGCTCTGCGCGATTCTTGAAGAGGCGCAATCAACATTCCTTCCTGAAGGGGAAACGGTGATGGGAGCAGTTTATCAATTGTGGGGGAGAGTATTTCGTAGGAAACCATTGATAATAAGTAAAAGGTACGGTAAGTGTAGAGAAAATTTGAGAACAAAGATCGGGAATATTTTCATCAAACGTCTAAATAATTAATATTTTTTTTTTTTTTTAGAAACAGGTCTTTGATAAAAGTTGATCGGTAAATGACTGAAAAGAAAACAGTTTATAAAGGAAAGTAAAAGTATTATTAAATTGCTTTTGAGCCAAGATCCCTCAACCACATTCACCGCAACGTCTATAGCAATACATTGCAACTTTGAACATATTAAAAAGATATTAAAAGAAATTGCCAAAAGTACCTCTTATAAAGAAAAGCATTACATTTATCTTACATTGATAACAATAAATTAGACATTCATACCACCATTTAACATAATAGAACTATTCTCCATGGGTGTTTTGAAATGACCACATCATTTTCCTCATAATTCTTCACGTCAACTGTACAGGATGCACTATACGTGGCTTCATGTAAGAAGGCGCTTCCGCGGATAAAGGCGGAGATATAGGGGAAGCGTGGAGGGGAGGAGCTACTGCCGAGCGCCAACTGCTGCACCTGCGGGAGAAACATTGCGTAACTCGCGCCCAGTCACGCGCCAACAGAAAGATTGTCATTGGCTGTCATTGCGGTAGTAAGGGGGGGGGATGAGCAGAAAGGCTGTTTCATCTTTAAATATAACTAGCTGAAAACCCGGCCTTGCCCGGGTAGTTATTTATTTATTCCTGCCATTTTTCAAATGTATATACATTTGTATAAGTGCTGTATGTCTGTAAAATCTCTTGGTAATACAATTTGTAGTTAAGAAGTAATAGATTAAAGCTTGGTGCGTAAAGGAGCGATTTCTCATGAACGTTACTGTTTACGTTCTCATATCTCATGAACTACTGCGATACAATTAAATGGTATAATCAACAATATGCGTGTATACTGTCTGCAAAATTTCTTGTCGCTACAATTTGTATTGTTAAAATTATAAATTGTAACGTCATACCGAGAGCCGTAGTTTTACTGCATAAACAGCGAAAAAGTAGTAAGCAAGAAACTTTTTTCCTTTCATCATTTTACTATGGTTGCCAGCGAGAAAAAAATTTAATAAAGGTTTGAAGTTATGTTTACAGTTTGTTGCAAGATGCTCAGTACTGTCATTCTCATACAGTGTATTTCGAAAATGTCGCCGCATTATATGGCATTTTTTGCGATTTCTATTGGTTATGACGAAATATCTTTTGAACAATGTGCCGTATGTGATTCTTAACCATGCAGCAATTGTTACCTCACGGTAATGAATGTGTGTACCAAATTTGCTTGAAATCGGTCCAATGGTTTAGTAGAAAATGGCCAGAATTTTCGCTAAATGCAGCAGTTTTTCGCGCATCTCATTGTTTATGACGTCATATCTCGTGAACTATATATCGTATGTGATTCTTACAGTTACGGCGACCGTCCTCATGGATTGAAACTTACGCGTACAAAATGTCATAAAGATTGGAACAAAACTGTAGATTTGTATGCAACATGTACAAACATACGGACACTCTGCTTTATATATTAATAATAATAAAAATATAAAATATAAAAAAACAAAGCTTTCAATGCGGCCAAAGCTGGTTCTTCCAATTTTAATAATTTCAATGTGGTCGCTCTGCAGCAGATTCCAGATGGAGTCGCCTACATATCTTGCATGGAAATCGTTTTGGTTCAAAAAAATCAAATGTCTGTAAATCTATCGGACCAAACTGCGTGGGTGCCTTTTGGTTCTAGTCTGGCCAACATGGTCACAGAGTCATAGAGTGCAGTGTCTATCCCTGATATATGCAACATCTTTGATACTTATTGTATTCACTGTGGCAGGGAAATTAGGAATAAAAGTCAATGATGGATAGTATTTCTTCTGAAAAACTCTGATATGGCTAAGTTTAATCTTTAAAAATAATTTAAAATTTAATCCAGTGTCTTATAGCAAAAATAAAGGATTTTTTTTTCAATTTTTCAGTGTTTATTTTTATTCCTCAATTGTTACTATCATAAACTATAATTTTACCATATTTTGTTAAAAATTTATGAATTTCAACAAATGTCATCAAGCGGCATGTCACCCATAAGGGCGCGGTATCTCACACTTAGCCTAAGGGATAGATGCTGCAATAAGGTTTTCAGGATGGTCAAATACCATGACGAATGAGTGCATGTAAAATTCTCGAAACTTATATTTTAAGGAAAACTGGTTTGTTTACTTGTAAAAGAAATTATTTTGATTTAGGTGCATTATCCGATTTTTTAAAGTATAATTTTGAAAATGCGCGCCATCTCTCCCAGATTTATACTACAGGTGTTATTTTTTTCAGTTGCTATTCGAGAATGGAATGACGGGAAGTTCGAAGAGTGTTGTTTTAACCACTTGACAAAGTCGTGTGGACTGCAGGGTAGTCACGTGATTCCAGAAGCGACTGCAACTGCGGCAGGGGCGCTGCCAGGCTCATGGGGAGAGGGTGGCGGCTGGGGATGATTGAATTAGGCGCGCCGGTATCTGCGCTTTTGATGTGGGCCGGCGCTGGAGGCTGGTCGATGGCGGTAATGAGTCGCGATTGAAGCCCAAACCACGGCGTCCCACCAAATGGGCCGGGATCAATTGCTGCGCTCCTGCCGGCGGTGCGGCTGCCCGGCCGGGGTCTCCTCTATGCTAATCAAGCCACCTTCCTGTCACATGCGACAGCAGGTGCCCGCAACCTGTACATTTTCAACTGAATAACTGCTGTGATTTGCATGTCAAAGGACACGTCTCATTGTAATACCGATTACCGCTCCTTTTTGCGCGGCAACGAAGAGCCATCAGAACCACCGAGGGAACATTTTCGTCGGTAAAATTTTACGCTCCTGCTCGGCGGTCAACTAAGTAATATTAGCAACGGCTGTCGAGTGCTGGGAAGTTAGGTGAACGATAGTGATGCAGATGAAGACATAAAATAAGGTTTTAACCGATAATGAATGACACTGTTCGACAAGGGTCAAATTTCTCATTTGTAAATACGTGTTTTCAAAGATTTTTAATGTGAGGAGTTCAAATGTGAAAAAAAAAAAAAAAAACAATGTTTGTATAGGTTATGGGACTTAACTACGGGGTCATCAGTCCCTAAACTTACAAACTACTTATTAACTACTTACGAACTAGGACGGCACAAATATCCATGCCCGAGGGGGGATTCGAACCCCCGACCGTAGTGGCCGTGCAGACCGTGACTGGAGCGCCTCAGTCCCCTCGGCCACCGCGGCCGGCTTCAAATCTGAAATAGGAAATTCGCTATCAGGAACAGTATTTTAGTTATGCGAAGATAAAAGACTAATGTAACTGATAATTTAAACGAGTGGTAAAATTGGTGATATTTGCTTTGCAGCAATTAATTTTGTTTGTCAATTTACATTTTCAGATGTTCTTCATCCTATTACCAATAGATTTATGTCAATATGCAAGTCATTGGAACACTACTGCATAAAAATGAGTCTTAAACCGGCATTTTTCCTAGTGGAAACGTTTTTATGTAATATTGATATGTATTCTAAATATATTATTACATGTCTAATTGTAGTATAAAAATATGTATAACTGCCCATATTTCTCTTTTAAATGAATCTCTTAAACTTTATAAGTGGACAACACACGAAGGGGGTGTGAAATTGTGAGGTTATCCTAACTTTATTGGTAGATGACGTAACATATGTATTACTTGTAGTATTATTTCATTGCGTCCTGATAGAAACAGTTTCTAATATATGTTTGTTTTCTAGAAAATGGCTCGTCGCAGAACCTGTAGAAATACGCCTGACAGATTCTACTACATCTGAGGAGAGCATACATTTGCTAGTCACAGAAATAAGATATCGCCCATTGTAAGCAAAGCCTACAAACATTATGTTGGAATAAAACTTGGAGATAAGGATTGGCCACCCCACTTTTTTTTTTTTACGTCAAGTGATACGTTACATTGATAAACAGGTGTAAAGGTAAAGGAAACTGCAAATTGTTAGCAGTGTCAATAGTATGCAGGGAACAAAGGGACCATGTTACAGACTGTTATATTTGTATGACAGATGTTAATGATTATACAAATTGGAAATCTAAGAGTCATATAGTGTACCCCAGAGTAACTTCTGCAATCAGACCAATCTCACACTTACAATATCTTCCAGTACCTACCAGACCAACAAACGAAGGAAATGAATCAGGTAACGACAATGCAGAATGTGTGGGCAAAGAACTGGCATCATTTACTGAAAAATAAATAAATAAAAATCCGTCATATCAGTCCACGAACTTCGACTCTACGTTTCATATCACCAGCATATTTGATATTTCATCGATCTAGTTCGTGATTTGAAGCAGCTCTCCACCCTACTCTATCCTGAGTAAACCTCTTCTCATACGAACGACAACCTACATCAATTTGAATCTGCTTACTATATTCATCTCTTGGTCTCCCTCTACCGTTTTTAGCCCACACACTTCCCTCCAATGCTAAATTCACGATTCCTTGATGTCTAAGAATGTGACTTACCAATCGATCCCTTCGACTAGTCAAGGTATGTCAGAAATTCTTTTTCTCCCCAATACTGATCAATACGTCTTCATTAGTCATGCGATCGACCTACCTAATCTTCAGCATTTTTCTGTAGCACCACATTTCAAACGCCTCTATCGTCCTGTCCGCACTGTTTATCGTCCATGTTTCACTCCCATAAAAGGTAAGACTCCACACAAATGCCTTCAGAAAAGACTTCCTCACGATTAAATTAATAATCGATGTTAACAAATTTCTCTTTTTCAAAAACGCTTTTCTTCCCATTGCCATTCTGCATTTTATATCCTCTGTAATGCGGCAATCGTATGTTACTTTACTGTCCAAGTAACAGAACTCATTTACCACCTTTATTCCGTTCGATTGCTCCTCCAGGTCCTTTGCTGTCTCTGACAGAATTACAATGTCATCAGCAAAACGCAAGGTTTTTATTTCTTCACCCTGAACTTTAATTCCTTCTGCAAATTTCTCCTTGCTTTCTTACAGCTCTCCGCCCTACTCTATCCAAGGATTTTTTATAGGTCTTGCCTTTCTACATATTTTGTCCTCAGTTGCCTTCACTATTTCATCTCTCGATGCTATCCATACTTCTTCTACTATTTTATTTTCCTCTCTGTCAGTTGTTGCCTAAGGATCCCACTGAAATTCAAATCTGATATCACAGTTGTTATCTGATTGCCGTCAAAATCTATGTAACAAATGATACAATCGTGAATTTTTCTTAGCTGGTGTCAAATTCAAGGACGCTTGTAAGATTTAAATATCTCGAGGGGGAACCAACAGAATTCCGGCTGCTGCCGCTGTGTATGTCGATACACATTCTGAGGACAGTGTTTAGCCGGCCGAGGTGGACGAGGGGACTGAGGCGCTTCAGTCACGGTCTGCACGGCCACTACGGTCGGGGGTTCGAATCCCCCCTCGGGCATGGATATTTGTGCCGTCCTTAGTTGTAGGTAGTTCATAAGTAGTTTGTAGGTTTAGGGACTGATGACCTCGTAGTTAAGTCCCTTAAGCTTAACAAACATTTGAACATTTTTTGGACAGTGTTTACAAGCTCAGAATACAACTTCGTCTCCAATGATGGCCTTAGTAAGAGTAAAATATAGAGGTCGTTTCGATACGCAAACCCTACATTCGACATGTTCCGGCAAGACTAAAACGGTGACTAATGAGACACTTGAATCAATCATAGGCCATACAAAAGTCCTCGTTTCACGGTTACGTACCGTACGCTACTGCTTCATATTAGTCGTAACATCGCGTTACCGTACGGTAAGGTTTCTAATGCAGACCTACTGAGCAAATTAATATTGCGAAAATTTCTAAGGCACTACTAATTTAAAAAGCGAACGGTCATGAAATAAAAACAACATTTTTAACTGTAATCTATCAATTGGGCTTGTCACTTCTTCCCTTAATTGCAGTACGATTATACAAAGAAACATATTTTATTGTTCGTTAAAGATGAATTGTTCTCGACATCAGTGCTCAAAATGAGCTGTTGTGTTATACGGATATTTTTATCTATTTCTTCCTGTATGGCTTCCGTAAGACGCGACATAGAATGATGTGGGCTTGTGCCGCCAACAGAGTACAAAGTTAGAACCACAGCGGCGACACTGTTCGTTAGATAAGAAGCTATGGGGTAGGCTTTATTTGGAGGCTAAGCACCGGCGCGGCTAACGAAGAGCAGTGTTAGCACCACCGAGTACATTTACTACGCTAGTATCCACAGTTACGGCGCACAATATTAATCGAGGCGGGCCAACGTCTCAACCTCGAACATTGACAGGGGCGTCACAGTGTGTCTTCTTAACAAGGGATTTACATGGTTTGTTGGAAGACGTTCCACGGAATTTAATTCCGAGAATATAGTTCATGCATTATCGAGCACCGCCTCTTTTTGTTCGTGCTGCTAGAGAAACTTTACACCAGCGATTCCCAAAATAATAGAAAGGGCGTCGGACCGACCTCCATCCATTAGAACTCTACGTATGGGGTTATTTGAAGGCTAATGTGTATGCTAAACCTATTCCTAACGCGAAAGTGCTAAGTCAGCGTATAGAGCAAGGGTGTCAACTGATGCGATAGACGTTTGGAATATGGGAACGAGTGAGACATTTAGTGAAGCGGCACAGAAATGCTTATCCCACAGTTCGTGGTAGCCAATTTGCGCACCTGCAGTAGAAAACTATACGTAGCTAATTGCACTGTATCAACACAAATGACTAACCTGCATAATGAAGTACTCTGTGTTATGTGTACCGCAACAAATGCTGTAGCACGGCATCGAAAGCAAATAAACCGTGTGTGTACAGAACATGTGCTGCTTGTTGTCGGATCCTCTAACGAGTCCCGGGACCTTTCCCACATATTTAGTTACTCCCTCTGCGAAGCATATTGTGTACGTGATCGTGCGTACTTTTCAGAGACCTCATATTATCGAAATCGCTCTTTGAAACGAGAGATTTGCTTCGAAATATAGAAAAATTTGTGGTTTACATGTGTAAAATCACGTAAGTGTCAAAATGTGTATTTCCGTAAATCTCAAGGAAAATAGTGTGATTGTGAAACTATCACGTTCATTTGTTGCAGCTTAGGTGAGGAGCTACTATGTTTTCATATCTGCGAGTGATCACATTGACATTCATACGATAACTAAATAAGGAGAAGAATCATACCTCACTCACTGACGAGGCGCACAAGTTTGGTGGATGGGATATTCCAACATAGTTCGCACGCTTTGTTATCCAACGCCGTGACCATACAACCAGTGCTGTAATTCTGCCATTTCGCTCTATAATGAAAATAATCTACGATCGTTTACTGTTTTTGTTTTGCTTCTTTTTTCACGGTTTCGTACATCTATGTTTTAATGCTTGATCTGAACTCAGTTTTTTAGGGTCATCTCATCAGTAAATCTGAAGGGGTTGCTATCGGTACTTTCAATTGTTAGTATCATTTATCTTGGTATAATGTACTCTTATCTTCAGATTTTGCTCGCACTGGGGGGTAATTCACGAGAATGAAGGTGATTGGGAAGAGCTTTCATCTGTACTCCAGTGATTCATGCTAAAATGTGTCAGACGATAAAAAGGCGGCACGACCGGAATTAAAAGACTTTTAGTTAAAACCGATGTATGGGATATTTCATTGCGGAAATCGTTAGGGAATTTAATATTCAGCTACACTTTCAGGAATGTGCCGATCTCTATTTTGTTCCCACTGATGACATTCTTTCTGTAGCCTCTAGCAGTAAGCTTCTAAAATACTGACACAGAAATCTTGTTAATCCCGTTTCACTTTTCTTTTTATGGAAACCTTCTCCCTCTTCCCCCTCACTGCACCTAGATTCTGTATAGTGTATCTGACACAAAAGTCCATAAATTACAGCTTTCTGGCATTTCCTGTAATCATTAAGCACACGGTCAAAGGTCATTCATTATCATCTTTACATACCATTCATTTTTGTATTTCAGTGATTTTTCATTAATTTGTTTCTGAACGGCAGAGCAGACGAAACCTTTTTCACAATAGGTTATGACAACTACGGTAAAATATTTGACACATACGGAAAGTGCTTCTTGTTACAAGGATTTTGAGCAAACGTTTATACATTCCAGGGTCTAACATGTTAATTGGCGATACACATGTAGGGTTATATAATCATATTGTAAAACGAAGTCCTCCTACCACATGTCTGTCCTCTACAAACAAAGAAACTACTTAATAGATTTTCATACTGTTTCCAGCTGTGGATAGTGTGATTTATGACGAAGGTTTTGCTGTATAGCTCATTAAGAGGAGAAAGTTGCGTGCAGAAATTAATGAAATAGAGCAATAAATACTACTAGGAAAACCTATTCTTGATTTTCATTTTAAATGAAAACATTCAGATGTTACGGACGCTACACGACAGATCAAGAAAAGGTACAATACTAATTTGTTTGTATCTGAGGCGGACTTCCTATGAACCCCAACCCCGTGCATTGGTGGCCGGGGTCAACTTTATCGCAGATAAGATTGTGCGGCGAAGATGCTCGCTGCAACCACAGAAGAAAAAATTGAAATGATTCTGATTTACGGCGAATGTAGGAGAAATCTTGACGATGTTGTTGCCGTGTATGCCGAGAGTTTTCCACAGAATGTTAGCTCTTCTTTGTTCTATTAATTGGTTCTGAACGCCTTTATGTCTGGTGACAGAATACATAATACCAAGTGGAAACAAAGCAAACCAGTTACAGAGGAGCTAATGAAACAGCAGTACATCACAATCCACAGACAAGTGCTCGGAAATTACACCGCGATACTTGTATGTCCATCGGTAGTATTTACAACATACTGCATCATCATAAACGTCATCCATACATCACATCACTGCATGAAGAACTGCAAACTGCATGGAGACGATTTCCATAACCAGATAGTCTTTTCTAAATGGGCATTTCAATACATAGGAACGACCCTCAAGTTCGTTGGCAAAGTTTTCAAGGTACTGTTTTTCAATGAGTCTACCTTCACTAATCTTTTATTGGCGTTTGTTATTGGAGTGTAGACAATTCCTTTCTGGTTATGACAAGTCGACCGTCGACGTCCTTGGTCGGTTAACGTATTTGTGTGGCATTATATAGAACATTGCCTCATTGCGTCATATTTCATTGATGACAAGTTGGATGTACGCAAATATGGGACGTTTTTGTAACAGAAACTGCAGTTACTAATGCACGAAATTACCCTGGACTTTAAGCAACGTACTTGTTTGAGCACGACGGGTGCATAGCGCATCACGTAAGTAAAGCACTCGATGTATTGGACACACTGGTCTGTGGATGGGCACATGTAGCCCTATTAACTGGCCTACTAGGTCACCCGATTTGAGGAACCTAGATTTCTTATTGTAGGGATATTTAAAAGTTAAGGTGACCCCTCAAATGCCAAAGGCAGTGGAGACATGATCGACAGCACACGTAGGTCTTGTGCTAAAATTTCCACAGATACGCTATTATACTGTATACAGTCATTTACAGAACGGTACACTGTGTGCACTACGGTTGAAGGTGCTACATTTTAACCTTTACTTTATCTGCTAAAGCAGGGAAACGTTCACATCCAACCCGAACACAGAGGCGCATCACGTAATCCCCTGACCTATAAGTCGGAATTATACGACGAAGTGAGTGGAATGTGCAATTGAAAGCCTCGACGAAGCATGGAGTTGGGGTTGGTGCCATATGTAGCGAAACGGAAAAAACGTTTAAGTCGAAAAGTATGTGAGGCGTTGAAATAGTGGGAGAACAACAATAAACGATGGAAGGACAGGGCAAAGTTTATGTGGACGAATTGCTGTTCAGTAGAGCACTTATGACACCATGATCAAATTCAGATAATCAATAATAACATTAATGAGGAATCTTATTAGGCTTGAATCCATGGTGGAACTTGTGCTCAACGAGTGTACTTTGGCTTGTAGGAATTTTCCAGCAATCAGTATTAAGTATTATTTATCAACAGATCTAGATTTAGACCACTGTGTGGTCATTATCAATGCTTAAAATGCGATTAAAGTACACCTCGACCTCCATGTTGGAGGTTGCGTTCGTACTGATGCCGCTGTTTTTTATGCATTGATAATGACCACTGGTCGAAATCTAAATCTGTTAATAAATAATACGACTGATTGCTGAAAAAGTTTTACATTTCATAAGGAACCTTTTAAAAGAGGGCAGTTAAATAAAGAGGCAATAAACACTCTCTAGAGACAATAGTTCTCGGTAAAATTAAATGAAACTTTGAAAGGAATGCTTACATCACAGTTAATAGTGCAACAAACTTTCAAATATTGCCCGCTGGCCTAAAGGAACAGTTTCATTAGATTCAAATAGTCACAAAACATGCCCCTCAATGACACTGACTAAAGAACCTTTTAAAAGAAAACAACGAAGAATAGGGAAAGTAGCGTCACGCAAGGTATCTCGCTACGGCAATCTCTAAGTTAATTTTAACATCTAATATAACGCTTGGCAAAAAAAAAATATATATATATATATGTATAATAAAAATAAAAAAATACTTTACTTCATTTATTATTATTATTATTTATTAACACATTGGAAAGGTTAAAACAATAACTTTAGAATAATGCCAACAAAGATAAATATATCAGGTATCCCCCCTTTAAAAAGGTTACAATTAATGTAAGATAATTTTCAGAAGAGGCTCTAGAACACTACAGCTTAGTAGTTACAGAAACGGCCAATACCCAAATGAGTGTTAAAAATGACTTCCCACTACGCTCGGGGGTTCGAATCCCCCTTCGGGCATGGATATTTGTGCCGTCCTTTGTATAAGGTAGTCGATAAGTAGTTTGTAAGTTTAGGGACTGATGACCCCGAAGTTAAGTCCCATAAGCTTAACAAACATTTGAACATTTTGAACAACGTACTTCACTGATCATAAATATGTCACAATAAAACAAGGAACAGATGGAAGACACACCTGAAATCTGCTGGTGGACAGGATCGATGCACAGCGATGCCCCTAGAAAAATGAGAACGAGATCGTCAAATCGAGTACATGCCTAAGGGAAACTTGACACTCGCTGGCGACGCCTCGCTTACTGTGAAAATAGCGACAACCTCCAAGGATCTATTAGGAATATACGCAGTAAGGTAGAGATAGCAATCTTTTCGGGCACACCGAAGTTCCGCGACGCCATATCCTCTCTAGGTGGTGAATCAGATTAAAACACATTTTATAAGGTATGGAGTAATAACAATAATTTGAAATTACTATCACGTCCAATGAAGGGGGACATAGAAGGAAGTGCCATACGAATTCTTCCATCTGCGGCTCGGGTGGGGAACATACCCACAGATGGGTACTGAGCAGATAACGGTAGACAAAGGAATTACTAACACAGAAAGGACTTACAAGGCTCAATATGAAACACGGAACGTAATACACCGCACAAATTTTATCCACTCGCCCGGCAGCGGCAAAAATGCACTATCTACACGAACACCTGCAGCCAGGGCGGCTACAACCAGAAAAAATCCGCCAGTTACATGTAGAACAGGATACTAAAGTTTCAATTAGTAAACATCAAATTTTTAAAACGTCACCTAAAACCCGAAAAGCTTATCCAGGTGCACAGGCACCACAACAAAACATCTAATCCACATCGGGGGCCAAGACGAACACATCTGTAACACGAAAAGTCCTGGCACAAGAAGCAGGTTGTCCGGCTACTTTACTCGGTAATAGAACTGCACCGAGAGATGGCCCGTTGCTACAAGACCCATCGACGTCGAAACGGACAAGCATAGCGAGTACAACACGCCACAGCAGTCCGATGCGGTGTCCACAAATGGCTTGTGCGCTGATGTCCTCCTTTCTCTCAGGTCGACAGTGAACTCACTCCTTCTGCCTAGACCACGGACACGCAGCCAACCAAAGATTCGCTTGTGAGGGTCTACCTTACAGAATCAACGCCAGAGGAAAGGGGGAAGGAGGGTAACAACGAATTACAATTGGAACATACTCGGTAAAGATGTGAGAATCATAAAACCGATTTTTAAGATTACCTTAATCGAAGCGGTGGTCTCTGATGACACAAGATAAGCCCATGTTTACAATTGCGCTCACGGGCGGTGGGCGGGCGTGGTGTGCTGCTCTGCATTGTCAGGTGTTACCGAGTGAAGCTGTAGTACATCTTTAGAACGT
The DNA here is from genome assembly GCA_026315105.1 of Locusta migratoria. Classification (NCBI taxonomy): domain Eukaryota; kingdom Metazoa; phylum Arthropoda; class Insecta; order Orthoptera; family Acrididae; genus Locusta; species Locusta migratoria. The sequence goes on along the minus strand of CM048744.1, from coordinate 808,459,907 downwards.
TTTTTATTGTACATTTTGCGAACCAAGGACGGGTTGTAACCATTCATTTCGGCGATGTATTCCAGATTATTTATTTCTTTATTGACCTGAGAATGAAGTTATACGCATCCCCATTCCTTTCATGGGTTATTTTTCTTATGACCTGGCTAAACTCTTTCGTGGCACAAATGTACAAGTCGTATTTAGTAGCCCTTTGAGCATACAGCAAATTCTCCCACGCAACGAACAAACCAATAAGGACAGATACCTTTCCTCAGGAGTCTACAAACTACAATGTCCCTAATGCCCAGCTGAATATATAGGACAGACAGGCCGGACCTTTAAAGTATGTTTTACTGAGCACCTTCTTACAAAGAAGGCCAACTCAAAAAACATTTCCCTTTTGCAGAACACACTAAAGCATCCAATCATCAACAACCTACCATTGACAACATGCAAATCTTACGTATAGCACAGAAGCGGCGTAAGCTAAATTTACTGGAAGAGTTTGAGATAGCAAAGCGCGCTTACTTTGGAGACCCACACCTCCTAAACGATCAGTTGGCATGCAAAGATCAAACATTCCTAGACATTATGATGTCTCTGTTCAAATAAAATTCCTCTCATTTACAAATACCAACATAAATTATAAACTTCTGTCCTGCTTAATAACCTCCCTTTCGTTAATTTCGTATTCAGATAGCTAGATTTCACTCGTCCCGTCTTATACATCGGCTTCCTATGCCACTCCCTACCCACATTCCCTTAGTCTGTACAAGTCGGCGGAGCAGCACACCACGCCCGCCCACCGCCCGTGAGCGCAATTGTAAACATGGGCTTATCTTGTGTCATCAGAGACCACCGCTTCGGTTAAGGTAATCTTAAAAATCGGTTTTATGTTTCTAACATTTTTACCGAGTATGTTCCAATTGTAATTCGTTGTTACCCGAACATTTGTAGGGCCACAAGGAAAACCAAAAAACATTTCAGGCAAATAGAAACACCGCAATAACAACTTACGGTGTCACACCACGGAGAGCGCATTGTAAGCTTTGTTTACCATTTATACTATCTTCTTAACACAAAATAAGCCCATGTACCATTATAACCGTTTGTAATTCCGCCTTGTAATTTTGTGTAAATTCTGTCACGCAGATAATCTGAAGATGCCCTGCTAAAGGGCGCAACGCGTCTAAAAAATTTGCAATCAAGACGGTTTGAAGGAATATTTATTCTAACTGTTGTACACCATGGAGCAGATATTTAATGGATTACAAAATGATACACGGCTCTAATATATCCCATGTTACAATTTATACACAGTACTTAGTAAACATTTTAGTTGTCAGGTACACGTTAAACTGAACCAGTGTTAACTAAGTCTCCGTATCTGGGATTGGTAATAGACTAACGCCCTCTTTAAGCTTTAAACTTTTTGTAATTAATAAAGGTCACTACGAATCGAATTTGTTTATGTTAGACTGGAAAGAGAGGGCTAAGTTGAGGAATGGGAGAGGGGAAGGGTTGGAAGGAATCAAAAGATACCGAACTACCTTCGCCATTTATTTATTGCCACCACCACCATCTTCTCCTTACTGCCACATTAATTTGAAATTTGTGGCTACTTCAGCGACAATTAGTAACGGAGACTTTAACTGTAGATCGACGTCAACGTCTTTAACACCCATGTTTGTTGTCATTGGTTCAAGATAATAAGGACGAAATCCTCATATTCAACATTGCTATTTTATTTTATTTGTAATCAATTTCGACCCTTAAACATGTCAATATTAGATTATAAAACTATTTAGGCACTCAAAATTTTTATCAATCTAAGAAAACATACCTTATACTTGAAAAATTTATGCCATCATCTCTCATCTTTCAAGTTCATGTAATATAAAAAATATGTATATGGGAAAATCATCGTACAATAAGAACCAAACATCATCACAACTGCAGTATATTTCAAAATGCACCGTGTCCTGAAAGTTGTTGGAACGTGAGCACTCATACTTTCACAGAGAATCGTTTCTGGTGGTCAGCGATGTTGCTGACGTGGTGATCGTCCTTTCTCCACATACTAAATACATCCATTGAGACTGGAACTGGTCGCTTTGAACAATTACTACAAGCTGTTGGTGCTTGAATGGTTCACAGGAGTTGTGTTCGATCGTTTGTAAAAGAAACCCACCATATTTCATCAAAGCAGACGCTCGTCATTTTTACGTGCTGCTGACATTAGCTGCATTGGGACGACCGAAATTATGGAATGGCGACAAGTGCAAATAAGAGCCGGGTGGGGTTTCGAACCCTGGTCTGTCACTTCGAGCCAACGGTTGCCTTAACAATTTGGCTACCTGAACTCACCTCCCATCAGTTTCAAACTTCCAGAAGTCGCACGCTATGGCTGTGGCACCCCCATCGACCATGCTCTCTTATACGCGTCAATACGGATTCGCGTACGAGGTCTAACGTTGTTGCCGCATTTGCAGTGAAGTAAATGAAACAAACGCCGTCTTCGCGTATAATTGCCGTATTTGCCGGCATATAAGACACACTTTTTTTCCTACAAAATTTGGTCCAGAAACTGGATGCGTCTTATTTTCCGGTTGGCAGTTAAAGTAGGTACCTAGAAGTACGAGTTCAAGGGATTTAAATCTTTTTGTAAAATTTTTTGTGATGTTTGCACAGCTTCTGCGTCTCACAATTGTATTTTTGAGCTTATAACATTCTGTGCCCCATACAGTTCGCCGACCAATACACCGACGCGAAACTATCCATCTTTCTCACAGTTTATGTATGGAACATCACAAAAATACTCACTTAAATATTTGCGCTTCTCAATAAATTCTCAAATCGCGTCATTTTAAACATGAAAACCCTCTACTCGTCGCGCGAAGTTAGCAAACTGATTCTCGTCGCGGTGTTTGATAGGAACTAGGTGTCAATGTCGCAAGCCTTTACGACGTACTCGTCAACCATCCCGTTCCTGTCGGCGTGCACTATAAACAGCGATAGGCGAAATGTCCGTTTCAATATGGGCAAACTGTCAAGAAACTTGACTGCGTAAAGTTTATTAACATTACTTGAAGGCACTGCCTTAGATATTTTATGTACATGGAAAAATGTATTACAGTTATATTGCAGTAGATGTATTAGGTGTAATTTTTTTTTTCCTAAAAAAAGTCTTAAAAGTGGGGTGCATCTTACACGCCGGTTGGTCTTATATGCCGGCAAATACGGTACTTTTTAAAGATTGATGTTCTTTCAGACATGTCCAAGACACGCCTATATTGCTTAAATAGATTGATTAATAAGTGAAGAGGCAAATGAGAGATGAAAACTTTGTTGAAAATTCTCACCGCTCATACAGTGACCACTTGACATTAGCATAACTCCAGCGAAGGAGTCCCTGACTTCAAAATGAAATATATCGAAAACGATCCTTGAGAGACAAGTGTATAAAAAAGCATTTGTAATGTGACAGCGGTAAAATTTGTCTGCAAAAGTTGTTTCGAAAATCTGCCGAAATATTGCACTGCAACTCACTACCAGTGCACCGCAGCTCTAAGCGATAAGTTCCATCGCTGCAACGTTCAAAGCGGTTAGATAGCTTACCGAAGGAGGAGTTCAGTCGTGTGTTCCATCGAACAACGTGCTTGCTGGTACTGGAATATCACTGTTTCGAACACATTTCCAAGTCGTGAATAAGCAAAACATTCGATTTCAGTGTTTTGAAAATACACTTTTGTGAAAGAAAAACCACTGTATCTTCCCAAAGGTACTCTGTTGGCTGCGATATGCAGCAGGGGCATTATTGGGTCTTTTTTTCATTCGTGAAACTAGCACTAGTGAACGTTACATTACAATTTTGGAACAATATGTCGATAGCTTTACAGGCCCCATCAGTCACCAAGTGGTACGCGCAACATGGTACCAGACCACATCGCACCGGTGTTTCGCTTTCCTGATGAAACTATCAGCAACAGGGTCATTGATCCTCCATATTCTCCGCATATGATTCCTCGTAACTAGATTTTGTGGCGAATACTGAAGGACGCTGTCTACCGAAACCATTGCACAATTCTGGACGAGCTTGCATCGTCAATCTGCGAGGCATCCGTAGCGTTGAGACACTACGGGATGTAATGGCAAATTTTGTTAGTTTGCTCCAACACTATACTGCGAGCGTTCGGCATTATGAAAAGATAATTACGTAATTTCAAAGACGGCGTGCGACAGACAAGTTTATTAAGCACACTGAAAGTGTATGGACTGCGCTGCTTACAACGCCATCTGTTATTAGCTTTTCGAATTATTTCGACCTTTTTTAACTTCTGTAGACAAATCGTTAAAAACGTTTGTTAAGCTTAAGGGACTTAACTGCGGGGTCATCTGTCCCAAAACTTACAAACTACTTATGAACTGGCTGAAACTAAAGATGGCACAAACACCCATGCACAAGGGGGGATTCGAACCCCCGACGGTGAGCGGCCTCGCGCATCGTAGCATAGCGCCTCAATGCGCTTGGCCACTACGCCGAGACACAGACAATTCTTAAAGCTTTTTGAAGCACTCATATATCAAGTATCATTTTGGAGATATTGAATTTTGAAATCAGAGTATCCTCCACTGGACACCCTGCAGCAAAATATAAAATTGGTACAGTATGAAAGTGAAATAAAAGAAGAAATCGCACTGACGTGTTTTCGGCGCTATTTAGATTTGTAGTTTTATAAGTTTTTGAAAACATTTTGGACCAAAGTAATAATCTAAATAATAAAAAATTAATTAATAAGAGGTCTGATATCCTTGTAGGAAAAAAAATTAGGTACTGGTGGGTTTCGAACCAATAACCTTAGGCATCACAGTTCAACACATTGCCCACTACGCTACAGCTGACAGTGAGGCTGGCCGTTATTAACTGATGCTAATCTGGTATTTGTAGACACTAGTTTATCATTTATTGTACGAAGAACGACGTCTTTTTGTTAATTCTTCAGTGCGCCATTGCTTTGAAATGACAACGTGTAAGTTACAATAAGAAAATCATCAAATACGCAGCGCAAGATGACGTATGCCAGAGACAGTTCTGGGCGAGGAATGTCACGTGACATCTGCGAACGGCTGGGTTTCGTTAATTTAATGGAGGGTGTCAAAACTCCGTTATTTTTGCAAATATCTCTCAAACGATACGAGATATGGAAAAACATAAGGGAACAAAGCTGTAGAGAATACGTTTATTCAATTTTCGCGTAAGATGGATGGTTTATTTGCAATTAAAGTTACATTACAAACGGCTTTTTTGTATTATTAATGTATTTCTTGTCCGAAATATTTAAAAAAGCGAGGTTCTGGTCTCTGGTAGTCAACTATTATATCTCTGCAACGATGCTAGATATGGAAAAAAAATATTAGAGCTAAGTTGTAGAGAATTTTCCCCTCTACCAATTAGGTTCTCTACCAATTAGGTTATTCAATTTTCGTGTCAGATGAACTGTTAGTTTGCAATTACAATTAATATATTTATTATATTACAAACGGCTTTTTTGGTATTACTACCGTATTATTTGTCCCAAAAATTTGAAAATGGGAGGTTCTGGTCTCTGGCGGCCTACAATTACGTGTGCAAAATTTGGTGCTGATTGGTTGAATGGTTCGTCTTAAAACAGGGAACACGTTACGGACAGACAAACATACATCCCAAAATCGCCGTTATTTTTGCAGATCTATCTGAAACGATACGAGACATGAAAAAAAAAAAAAAAAAAAAAAAAAAAAAAAACATAAGATAGCAAAGTTGTAGAGAAGTTTCTCCTCTACAAATTCGGTTATTCAATTTTCGTGTGAGATGCATGGTGAAGCCGTTATTTTCATTTAAATTTCGAGCTGTCAAAATACGATTGCAAAGGCCCACTTTCAGTGTTACTACCGTAATATAAAGTGGGCCAAAACTCTATTAAGAAGACCTGTCTGGTTACAAAAAGAATGCAAAATTGTGGATTACGAGGTTTTTGGATCATTCAGGCTCTTCTCAAATACAGTAACAATTACAAAAACTACATTTTGTAGTGGGACGAAATATTATCCCCTGCAACTACCTTTACGTCAGTTTCGCAGGTAAAAGAACATGTTTATATATGTTGTTGTTAATAATGTTTAGTCTTAATAGGTTGTAATTCATTCTCAAAGGAAATATGTGTTGTTTTTATGTTTCATGTGCGGTGACAACGGAGCAACCAACGAAAATAGCATCTTCTCTGCTGAAGCCAAAGATGATGTACCTGTCCACCAATCGTCACGGGTCGACAGTCACACGCTCAGAGAAGATCCTGTTGGAGTACCTCCGTTGCCAACCGTCACAAACATATAAACAAGAAAAATTGAAAAATGTATTGTAATAAAAAGTCTGTTCATGTTTTATGTTAAAAACAGTTTCAGTCCTTATGTTGAGTCCTTACGAGCAAGTTTTGAGCGTTTGTCATGTATTATGTGTACTTATAACTTACGAAATAAAACGTAAACTTTTACTTCCAGTACCAGTGTGTGAAAAATAATTATTGCACTGAATAAGAAGAGTAGATATTTACATACTGAATTGAATTTATATTTTTGGAACTTGTAACAATATTTCTCCGATTTTGTACCAGTGTAGGGACTCGGCAATAATTTTATTAACTGGAAAACAGGGAGATCAAGTTTCATGAATCGATATATTTTACGACTGATTCAGTGAGCAACATCTTTGATAGTAAAAGATTATCTTAGGAAATCTGTAACAAGATAATTTTTTTAGAATATTCTACGAAAGTGCATATCAGATTTTGAATTTACAGTATTTTTTGAACAGTTTTATTTTTCTATTATTTTGCACAAGAATCTAGCAGCGAATATTTAAAAGATTTTTTTCCTATGAATGAAGATTTTTATTAATTCTAGTGTAGTGGAATGGCCAGGGTCGAAGTCCAACTAAATCAAACTGAAGAAAATTACTCCTGAATACACATTTCCATTATAATCTGAAGGAAGAATCGGCTGTTCCACCACAATTTCGAAAATGTTCAAACTTGTACCACTACAGAAAACTATAAACGACTTCCACTGGTTTCCGTGCATTATGGAACAGAAAAATACCTGTGACAGTTGATTCTTCTGCATTATAAAGTTTCTATACTATGTCACCTGAACGCTGGTGTGACCTGGTGACGGCGATATCGTTCCATTTGTTTTAATTGAAAAATCATTGTATTTTAATACATCCGTCCCTTCGCATCCCCGCAGACACGTGCATTTATTACACCTCCACGTTTCATTAACAGCGCTGTTCATTTATTTAATTTAGCGTCCGCCATTGAATTTATGCCTGGAATTTATTGCTGTTTGTGGCAGACATAAATTGCTATCGGTAATGCCCACAGCGACGGATCATTAACTCTGCACGTGCCGCAGGAGATGCGAATGTATTCGGGGTTTAGATCATGGTTCTTTGCAAAACACTTGACCGTCGTTAGTCGGTGTAATTAAATGGCATATGTATTTGAAATTGATATGCTAACACCATTAAACAAGAGTTTATTGCGTATAAAAGGTTATCACGCTCGTAGCAAGGGTTGCAAAGTCAAACATTTGTGATTCAATATTTACGGATTTCAGGCGTCGCCTCAATGAACCAAAAACGAAGGTGGGGAACTATTGTCTCATCAGTCATAAAACATTAAAAAGGAGCTGTAATTGGACGATAATGTGTCTAGGAAATCATGATCTTCCTAGTCGGCCTTTCAGTCCAGTGGCAGGATTTGGTATCACATTAAGGACTGCACACTAGGTAAAGACTGTAGTAATACCTCTTTCCAGTTTATAAAAAAAGTTTAATTAACTTTTGTAAAATAAGCACTGTACTCAGAAAATAATAACGGTTGCAATCCACACTCCGTATAGTTGAAGAATATTTTCTTAACGGAAGTTACGTTGTTGATTACCATGTGAACGTAATGACATTTTGTGTATTTGTTCCAATATTTCTTTCAATGACGTGCTCTCTATTCTAATAAAAAGAAACATACTCCTTGGGCGTTTCTGAGAAGACCCATAGTTACCCACCGGCTGCCGTTTCATCCTTCAATATAGAGGGTTTGACATGAAATGACATGTGGTCGGAACAATGCTCTCCCGGTCCGTGTGTCAGTTTTCATGACGAAAAGCGCTATTTCTCAGCCAAGCAGCTCCTCAAAAACATGCTCCATTCGCGTGCCACAGGACGGTGATTCTTCCACTAAAGGCACGACGCATAGTTGCCACGTCCCACAGGGGACATCGCACATTTCATTAAACTTCCTCAAACACGGTCGCCATTATGAAATAATTCTTTCTTTTATTTTTGTAAATGATCTTCTTGAAAAAATATCTCGAAGTTATACACTCCCGTCCAGCAAATGAACTAATATTGCTCTGAAATTACCTAAAAATTGACCTCTGATACAAATTTAGGTCAGGGAAGTTCTTAAAATTACAAATATAATTTATTCAAAAAATTCAAATATTTGTTATGCTCATTATTATATGAGACTATACCAACAGAATAATGTGTTGTTATTCGATGGCTCGGGCTAAATGATGGATCGAGAGTACAATGAAATAAAGATAATCTTAGGTCTGATAATATTTGATAAATTAATGATTTAAAGAAAGGATGTTTAAATTAATATTGCCTGGCGGAGTGACCAAGCGCATTGAGGCGCTATGCTCCGATATGAGATGCCGTTCCCTGTCGGGGGTTTTAATGCCCTCTCGGGCATTTGCTGTCTTTAGTAGGGGAGACCGGGGCACGTTGGCCATAGGGGCAGGATGGCCCAATCTAATTAGTTTATACTGTATACGATAGATCGTCTTAGGAATCAATCAGAAAGTAGATAGCATTGTCCCTCTCTTTATACAGGGCCAATATCGCAGGTGACGAAATTTTGGACGAGCTGTAGTCCTTAATTGTTTTTGCGTGTCTTTGAGTAAAATTCTACTCGACCGGTAATGTGTGTTATTTGACTTTTGCTTGCTTTAGGCCCAACGGTGTGAGTACTATAATTGAGGGTCTTCGTTTAAGGATTATTCTATTTGGCGTACAGTCTTAATTGCTTCAGTGAGTTTTCTAAAGAACGGAATTTATTGTAATGAAGGCGATGGGGCAGGTTGGCCCAGAAAGGACGGGCCACGATGGCCAGCCGAGACAACCTGTCCCGTCGTACAGGAGCTATACGTCTTGAAACTCGATGAAAGTTTGTTACTTTTAATGATAACAATGTTAATTATTCTTCGAGTTTACTAAATTATTAACGTATTTGTCGAAGTTCAAACATTTTGATACGTTTCAGAGACCAAAAGATCGTCATATTATCGAGATAAAAATATTGAAAAACGCCAACCAGTATATTTTATTTTACTCTTTAAATGATTCGAAATTATAAAAGAGTGAAAGGAGAATGTTTGCTGAAGATACGGTGCTAAGAGCAGGTTTGGAAATAAAAGTAAAGGAGCGGTCTGTGAGGACTGTTAGCGAAGTCTTTGGGATTCCAAGAAAATCTTTCTGGAGGTACGGTGCTAGGTACAGGCCGGCCTCGGGTCAGTCTGCTCACGTAATTGAAGCTCAGGAAACAGAAACTGAATTTCAACCCATGCCACTGGAAAGAAATACTGAAGAAAAAATTAAATCACAGAAAAATTCGTCAGAAACGTTGTTAAGCTTAACGGACAACTGCGGGGTCATCAGTCCCTAAACTTACAAACTACATATGATATAGCTAATACTAAAGACGGCACAAACATCAATGCTCGAGGGGGTATCGAACCCCCGACGGGAAGCGGCCTCGCGCATCGTAGCATAGCGCCTCAATGAGCTCGGCCGCTCCGCCGCGGCTCGAGCTTACGCTTAAACCTTCCAGTCAGTTAACACATCCCATCATGCACTTATGTCTTCAAAAGCCTTTGTCGAAGGAACTTCAGGCAACAATACGTTCATGTTTAGATATGAAGAAAGAATAGATTGTAAACTTGAATACAAATAATGAACCTAAGAAAAGAAAATACTGTAAGTTTTACAAAAATGAAAAAAAAAAGCCTGTTTAAAATGACCTGTGACTATTGAAAGCTGCTAATTTGCAATGAACATTACAACAGTGTGTAAATTGTTGTAAGAAACAATAAAACTTCATAATGTTCCTTTTTTGTGAAAAATACGTTGATTCTTTATTGTTAATTTGTTAATTCAATAAATTGTTCCTTCGCTAATTATGTATGTTTGACGTATTAATGTAAAACTTCGTTTCCCATTATGTATTCTTTTAAAAATAAACATATGTTTCAAGACTATACTTATTTTGAAAAATAACTATTAAGACATGCTACCAAAAATTAAAATAATTGGTCTATGCGTTCTGGGCGTACAGTATACTGGCTGTAGGTAATCTAGGACAGCCTTGCTCTTGATTAAAACTTTGAACTGTCCAAAAAAGTACTCCCAAACACAAATCGAAAGCAATAGAGGAAATCTGCGGTACCCCATAGAAATATAAAAAAGTACATTGCCAAGATGTTACCAAACCGTAAACACTTGGTACGGCAATACGTTTGTCGAATAATTATGGAACTTATGACCTAAGACGTATTGCTCTGAAGTTAGTGAATATAGGTACATTTTTAGGTTAGGACCCGTTTGAAATATTTTCACAAGGAGGGAGTGATCTGTTGCAAATAAACAAATTAGTAACTATCGCTGTTACTAACCAAAGTGTCTTATTCCAGGAGATGCTGTTGTCATAATCTTCATCACTATTGGTCCGTTATTTCTGAATCATTGTAAACAAGTAAGTTGCATCTGAAACTATATGTAAAAGCTACGAAGCAATGTATGAAATCAATGAGGCAGGCAACAGGAATCCATTCCGTACCTCATCAAGCAACGTGTTTAAATTACATCTGCATCCACGTGCGTACTCCGCAATCCACCGTAAGGTGCGTGGCGGAGGGTACACTGTACCATTACTAGGCATTTCCTTTCCTATTCCACTCCCAAATCGAGGAAAAAAAGAATGCCTTCATGCCTCCGTACGAAACCTAATTTCTCTTATCTTTGTGATAATTAATTTCCTCAATAGAAATTCACGAAAAGAAAGTCGTCTTTCCTCCAGCGATCCCCAATTGAGATCCCGGAGCTTTTCCGTGACACTCGCGCATTGGTCGAACCTACCAGTAACACGCTGCTCGCCTATGAACTGATTCTGTCTTCCTTTAAACTGATCAGCCGTGGGTCCCAAACACTTGAGCAATACTCAAGACGTGGTTGTACAAGCGTTTTATACGGAGTCTCCTTTACAGATGAAGTACATCTTCCCAAAATTCTCCCAATAAACCGACGTCGGTTGTCCGCCATACTCACAACTGACATGTTCTTTCCATTTCATATCGCTGTGCAATGTTGAACGACGCGACGATATCAAGAAGCTCACTAATAATGCTGAATTCGAACATCGTGGGATTGTTTTTCCTGCTCATGCGCATCAAGTTGCATTTTTCTACATTGAGAGCTAGCTGCCATTCCTCCCACCAACTAGAAATTTTGTCTAAGTCAACCTGTATACTATTACAGGCAATTAAAGACGACACGCTCCCATACATCATAGCATCATCAGCAAACAGCCGCAAATTACAAGTGACTCTGTCCATCAGATCATTTATGTAGACAGAAACTATTGGCGGTCCTGTCACACTTCTCTGGGCCACGCCTGACGATACACTAGTCTCTGATGAACACTCGCCGTCGAGAACAACGTACTGCGTTATATTACTTAGGAAGTCTTCGAGCCAGTCACAAACTGTGAACTTATTCCATGTGCTCGTATCTTCGTTAGCAGTCTGCTGTGTGGAACCGCATCGAATGCCTTTTTGAAATCCGCCTGTTGATCACATCACAAGATGTCATGTGAGAAAAGGGAAAGCTGTGTTTCACATTAACGATGTTTCCTAAGCCGTAGAAAGAAGCTTTTCCGTCTCAAGAAAATTTACTATATTCGAACCGAGAATATGCTCCGAAATTCTACAGGAAACTGATTTCAACGATATTGGCCGGTAATTATGTGCGTCATTTCTCTATCCTTTCTTATAAACGGGAGTCACCTGCGGTTTTTCCAAATCACTAGGAACTTCGTGTTGAATTAAAGATTCGCGATAACATTAGTGTTGGATGTTAATGGAGCGCTAGTTAACGTACCAAAATATTCTAAGTCACTTGTAATTTTCATATTTACCCGCTGAAATTTCAGATGAGCAGAGGGAAGAGGAGGAGGTAGCCCTGCGCTAGCATTGCTTTTGCTGCTGCCGAGAAATGCGCCGCGAAGAGTCCTGCCACGTGCTTCGTTCAGAGGCATTGCGCCGAAATGTTATTACCAGTGTAGCACAAAGTGGAATACGTTACGAAAATGCTCTCATTCCACTCGTGGCATCAGCATTCACAAGGGAGGTGAAATAAAGAATTTGTGAACCTCTCGTTTCGATTGCCAGCCCTAGCACTTACAAGCCACGCATTTTACCGCGAGCCACGAATGTAGCTATTCCTCGACTTTTCTACAAGATTATTTGTGTTGCCAGTGATTGTTGTCCAATGTCGCGATCGGCGCGGACTTAGTGTTAATTATTAACACGGGATACACAACCGATGTCACAAGCAACTGTGAAAATCGTGACGGACTATTATGTTGGCAACTCCGTATGTGTAGGTCGAATTGTTGTTTTGAATATTTTGTCCTCTGAAAATAAGATATGGACAACTGATTACTTTAATACATACATAAATATGAAGATTGTGTCCCTTGTGGTTGTAGAGAAGTCAAAGGAAAGAAAGTAGAGTTAAGATTCATATGTGAGTTCATTTTTATTCAGAACAAGAGCTTCCAATACAATTCATTTAATGTATACTTTGCAGAGATGTATACGGTATTCGTCGTGTTCAATTTTACATTGGCCTCTTGTCCATACTGATTTTGTCGCGCGGGAGTAGCCGAGCGGTTGCCGGGCGCCGTGACGAGCCAAAGAACACGTAGAACCAAAAACGAACAAACACGATGAGTGTCCGCAAGTACAAAAAGCGGTCTGGAGCGCCACGTTGCGGATCGCGCGGCCTGTCGCGTCGGAGGTTCGAATCCTCCCTCGAGCACGGATGTTTATGTTGTCTTTAATATAATGTAGTTCATAAGTAGTTTATAAGTCTAGGGACTGATGAGCCCGCAGTTAAGTCCCATAAGCTTTACAAACATTTGAACATTTTTTTCCTTACTGACTTCCGTTTGAGCACACAGACTGAATACGTACGCTGTGTGGAAAATCAAACTTATATAATAGGCCTCGAATCTGCCGTTATCACACCTTCATTTGTCTACAACAGTATTACTGTATTTTCCATTTTTTCCCCTGTAACCTGATCCAGGCTGCAAAAAATTACTCATTTATTGACATTAAATTTGACAAATTATTTTACATAATTATAGTAATCTGTAGTGCAGCAAGCTACAGTGATTTTATATCTAAAACATTTGTTGCGAAACAGGAATGCCTAGAAAATGTGCAAACACACTTGATTACATTTGGAATCGAAAAATTATACTAATTTTTTTCTAATTAATTAAAATATTTTGTCTATGTTTCATTACAGATCAATGACGGTACTGCGAATGGTTGCAATGAACACTCATAATAAAAAACAAAGCACACTTAAAGACATTATTATATTATTATACGGTCTTAATCAATCTGAAAATATTTTTACAGTGATAACCACATCCACTAAGGTAACTGTCATCTTCAAATCATGTATATTATTTTAAATCCAATGATCAGTGTAGAACACGATACATCGTCCAAACCATTATTATTTTAAAAAATACAGTCAAAGTTATTGCACAAGGCATATGTCTCAACGTGTTCAGTCCTGATCTACTGCAATTTGTATAAAATTTAGGAGCCGACGTCCATGGTTATAGAACTAATCATTACATTAAATTGTAACAAAAGAGAAGAAATAAATAAAATGAAACTTTTAGAAATGTTATGCACACGACGGGCCCAGGCATAAGTAACAAGAATTAATACAGAAATTAGCTAAATTTATTAAATTTTCCAGGATTTCCTTGACAGAATAGAAAGAGTGAGATATGAGGAAACTCTTCGGTTTAAACATTGAAGTATATCGATTAGTACTAAGGTTTTTGAATTCTTGTGGTACCGTACAGAAGATGGATGCGTCACAATACTGCAAATGTTTTTCTACAAGAGTCAACGAGGTGCAGATCAAATTTCTGTCTATCGGTAACAGAGTGAATCTGCCAAATCTTGGGAATAATCTGATATTGTTAACAATGAAAGAAAAGACGTTCTGCGAAGCCTAAATCAGAATTCCCGGCTACAATTCAGAGATCGAACAGTGGTTCGCAAGCTTACACCAAGAAAATGAAAATGAGCAAAGTAGATAACTTTTCGTGTCGAACTAGCACGTATTGCTGAAATTGTTCTAATGGTGAAGCTGATCCTGAACAAAGGATTTTTACAACAGCTTACTATCTATTATGACGCCTAGGAATTTGAAATGTAGGTATGTTTATCATTTGCCATATTACACAACATGAAGTTATCAATTGAGTTACTTTATATACAGGGTACACCACTTAAACTCTCTGCAGTAACAAGAGATACTGAAATACAAGTTTCACAGGCAACAACTTACGCGTGGGGTTTATGAAATACAATATTCTAAAGCGTAAACAAGTAGTGTTTCAACACAAAACTGTTTATTTTTCGTGTAAACAATAGCATGAAAAATCGTGAAACAACCTTAGCTGACGGTTTTAACCGACGCCAATCATTTTGTGATTTCTCACGCTAACATCTTCAACATGGCTGTTGTTGGCGACTGTACAAATTATCACATTAATAAGCTTACAATCAATCAGTTGAAGGTGCTTTTCACGTTCTTGACCTTAGTTTCGACACTACTAAGGGTAAGGTAAATGTAACCTATCATATATCGTTTAGATTAAATTTACCTTCCGATGAAGATATCCTTAGCGGTTTTGAAACCTCGTTCAAGAATTTCGAAAGTACATTCATCTCACTGTGATTTCTCATGCTGCTGATTGCATAAGAAATAAAATGGGATACCCATTTGAAAAAAAGTGCATGTTTTGCTGTAAACATTATTTGTTTTCGTTTTAAGTTCATACCGTTGAAAGTCATGTAAAACACAACTTGCTCTTTTTATCCATGGTGTCCAAAGAGTGGTTGATACATGGTCCCAGGGAGACCCCGTGTTTCTTGACTTCCGCAAGTAGTTCGATACCGTTCCGCAAAGTCGCCTGATGAAAAAAGTGCCAGTATATGGAATATCAGATAAACTGCTTGATAGGATTGAAGAGGTTCTAGCTAACAGAACGCAGCATGTCATTCTCAATGGAAAGAAGTCTTCAGACGTTAAAGTGATCTCAGGCGTGCCCCAGAGGAGTGTATACGGCCTTTTCTTTTCACAGTGTGTATAGATGGTATTGTATAAGACACAGGAAGTTCAGTGGGGCTCTTCGCGGATGATGCTGTAGTTTATCGAGAAGTCGCAACCCCAGAAAAAGGTAGCGAAATGAAAGAAGACCTCAGCGTATTGACGCATGGTGTAGGGAATGACACCTGAGCCTCAACAAGGGTAAAGTTCGGCGTTTACGTTGAAAGAAAGATCCTTTATTATATAACTAATAAATAGCAGGACACAAACTGGAAGCAGTTATTTCCGTAAAATATCTGGGAGTAGGTATAAAGGGCGATCTGAAATGGAATGATCATGTAAAAATCATGCGTGGGGAAGGCAGATGCCAGACAGTATTAATTGGAAGAATCCTCAGGAAGTGTAGTCCGTCAATAAAGGAAGTAGATTCCGAAACTCTCGTTCAGCCGTAGCTTGAGTATTGCTCATCAGTGTGGGATCCGTACTAGGTCAATAGAAGGCATAGAGAAGATCCAACGGTGGACAACTAGCTTCGTTACGCGTTCTTTTAGTGATTGTTCTACCGTCACAGAGATATTTAACACGTTGGCTGCCGCGTGGCCAAGGCAGACAGGTATGGCGCTCCTCTGACGTCATCGCGGCAGCCAGCATGTTAAGAAACTACAGTGGCAGCCGTTGTTCAAAGCATTTTGTACCGCATTCGGACAATCGTTTCATTTGTCGCAGATATCAAACATAAACATTTG
This sequence comes from Locusta migratoria, assembly GCA_026315105.1. Taxonomy (NCBI): domain Eukaryota; kingdom Metazoa; phylum Arthropoda; class Insecta; order Orthoptera; family Acrididae; genus Locusta; species Locusta migratoria. The sequence goes on along the minus strand of CM048744.1, from coordinate 808,443,653 downwards.
TCCATCAAGTAAATGCAAAAGAGTAACGCCCTGTGCTAGAGTTGATTGATATTCCTTCATTGCACTGTACTTTGAGCAATTTAGCAAGAAAAATGGGGAAACCACGTCAGGCAGTAAGCAAAGGGGCGTCCTCACCGCCTGCCCTGGAAAATTCAATTTGCACAGAAATTCTTAATCACAATTCATAATATATAGAACAGCAGTCAATTCTTTTACTAGTGTTTTATAAGGTACCAGATATGTCGAGAAGCTAATTCGCCATTCTTAGAACTGGGCACGACAAATTCGCCTTTTGTGCTTGGTCAGAAACATTTTTCATTCTGGTTCTATGTATAAAAACGTGTCTGCAGATGACGACAAAAAGAACAGGACTGACTGGTTATGATGTTATTTGCGTGATCTGCGGATGAAAAAAGAAGTGAAAGCGAACTTTTAAAAAGTGGCAAATTTTTGTGTACCGATATTTCTAAATAACTCACTGATGAAAGTGTCCTATTTACAAGGAGAGGACGCCTGTTCGTCATCGCCATATTCTTCCAAATGTATGGTACATGTAGGGCGTGGTGAGATTTGAAACTGTACCAAGTGGGTACAGCAGATGGCTAAGCGTTTAGGAATTTTGATACGGATCTATCGCCATATGCACTCTATCAACTGCCCTTGAGAGAGTCTGTTTCGATAGCGGCGTTTGGCTCAGCGGTCCATTCATGGCATTACGCATGTTAGCTTCACTGGGTTCATATGTTTGCCATGGCTTGCAGTTCAAGATAAGACACCCTCACTCTCCCAAGAAACGGAGGCGGACTAGGCCTGTACTATGTGCCTGACAAGGCGACAGCCCTTTTCCTCAGCTCTCACACGGAGCTGTGGCGCCGTAATCCCACATACATTACCAGCCTGTTGCTGGAGGCCTCTTAAACCGCTCTCTCTCTCGGCTCCTTTCAGATGTTCCGGCGCCGTTCTTTTACTTCCATCACTTTTTCCTCGAACAGGTCTAGGTCCACACTGCGATACTGCCTACACGCTTTACGCCTACGAAGACGATCTACGGCTTTCTTCAGAAGAACAGACCACCAAATGCGAATGAAGGGAAGCACCACAGCGTCAACAGGAGTGTCCTATAGCGATCATTGTGTGCTCCTTAACTTGCCACTGGCGTCCAGTAGACATCGTACATTACGGTCAATGGAAAAGAAGTGTACCAGTCACGACTTCACAGAATTCACCTCGCAGACAAACCAATGTGTGTCGCCTGTGTTGTAATGGACACGGCTGAAAATCGACTCGTATGCGGATCGACGGAATGCATCTGGGTATTGGTGAGACAGACGCTGGCTTCGACTCCTCATCATATACTTCCCCATATGATCCTCTTTCCAGACTCAGAACAGTACCCACAAACGAAGACAAACGGTGTGAAATGGATTTGTGTTCATGCGGTTGCCTGCTCGTTTGCAAATGGAGAGAAAAAGGAACTTGATTTTTGGAACTTTTTGAAAGAACGAAATTGCACAGTTGTCCGCAATCCAAAATGTAAGCAACATTTCTCAAATTTTCTGAATAGTGTTTTTCGTAGTCCACCCCGAAGTTGCGGTGTTCCTGCCATGAAGTAGTTGATCCTTACATTTTCTTTTGAACGTAAAAAAATTAAAAATTAAATTCAAATAAATTAATTTTATTTTTGTTGCTATACTGAATGTCCTTCCATGTTTCTACCCTTTTTTGACCCCTATTAGAAACAGAATACTTGCACTGGGCCTGGGATAAGATAGAGCCAACGCCTGAGGTTATTTTCTAGGTTAAAAGTGGAGTCGGCAAGTAATTATTGGTTTTTCAGTTCCTTCGCCCCGCCCCGTCCCCCCAAAAAAGGGGTCAAAGAGCGGATTTTTATTGATAGTTTCGCGGGTTCGACTCGGCCCGGTGGCAAATATTATTTTACTTCTTGGCAATGCGTACACTACTGACTTCGCAAATAACCGGAACACCATATATGTTATTTTGAAATAATATGTGCACAACATCAGTATGGGACGTCATTATTTAAAAAAAGCATATTATCTTGCAGACTTGGGGTTTTAAACGATAGATGAGGTGCAAACACGAATAATCGTGAGTTTAATCTGACCTTAAGTACGCGGCAAAATATACAAATGTTATCAACGCTTCTTCAAAATCCGATAAACTAACAGACTTGTACAAGAAGTACAAGAGTTGTGGTGACGTGCAAGAGAATAAATGTCTGCCCTTGATTGACTCGTGGGGAGGACAAACAAATCCACAAACATATGACGACTGTTCCAAGATGAAGATGGAATTGCAACATGCAGTATCAAAGTAATTCCCGCCAAACGTACGCTACTGGTGGAACCATGCGATGTATATTTTTATTGTCAGGTATCAAATTTAATAAAAAAATTTTAAAACTGCACTTACCTAATCGAGAAAGATGAAGAAATCCCTTCCAGAGAATCTAGTATGAAACTACATTCCATTATACATCACCAGCTGTCCTCGCAAGTATTCAGCGACATGCTGCGTTGCGCGTGGTTCGCTGCTGGACCGTGCGATGAAAGAAGCTGTTTTCAGAATGTCGATCAAGTTTGTTATTCTATGGAGACATTAAAAAAAAAAAAAAAAAAGAAACATGTAACTGCAGAAAGGCGGCATTCATAACGTGTGCAAGATGCGGTCAACATTAGTGCTAAAACTGTTTCTTCGATGAATATCACCACGGTACATGTAATTGATCAATTGCAAAAGAATAGAAGTATTGATTTACATTCCCGACGTTCGCAAGTTCGCATTAACTAAAGCCCTTTTCCAAATGTTTGTAGTCCTGAATTTCATCCGTTGCCTTTCTTTTTTTGCTTATACACACTAGTAAATTAACTATAAGACGTTCCGGTTGATTGTGACGTCAGTCTACATCTATATCAATACTTTGCAAACCACAGTGAAGTGCATGGCAGACGGTACGTCCCACTGTACCAGTTATTAGGGTTTTTCTTCCATTGCACTCACGTATTGAGCGTGGGTAGAATGATTGTTTGAGTGTATCCGTGCGTGTTCTAATTAATTTAATCTTGTCCTCAGGATTCCTACGGGAACAATATATAGGTGTATTTATTTATTTATTTGTTTATTTAGCCTGATCAGATTAGGGCCATCAGGCCCTCTCTTACATCGGACCAGGGTTTTACACATACAGTATTTCTTTACATGTGAGTTACCTATAACATTATAATGATTTTTACAGATACACTATTAACAAGATAATTCCTAAAGGTTGATTACATGTAAAAGGATGTAAATAGAAGGTATTGACTTAACTTTAATAGGATTAATACTAGCAGTACCACTGAGACACCTTCTGCTGCTGCTGGTGTAATAATAGAAGTAACAACATTGATATTAGCAGATACAAGATATACTTTTGAATATATCTAGACTGGTTAAGGCATGGCGAATTCTGACAAAAGGAAGTTAAGAAAGCTGTACCTGGCGAGAGCAATGACAGTCGGAGAATATCTGGGAGGAGGAATGGATGTGACATACCTGGACCGTAGGGTAATAAAGACTGGCGTAATTATTGCTTTAGTAGATAACCCATTAACTGTCGTTTGAAGCTGGCAGTGTTATTCAGTTCTCTGATATACTGAGGTACATTGTTCCGGCGCCTGGTTCCTGCTACTGAAAAGGATTTTGAGAAACCGGCTGAGTGATGGATACGGACAGAAAGGGATTTGCTCTGACAGGAGCGAGTAGTTCTGTTATGTTGATCAGATAAGAGTGTTAAGGTCGAGGAAAGATATGAGGGACAGTGTACGTTGATAAGAGAGTAGAGGAAACAAAATATAGGAAAATCGCTGCGCTTGTCAGGACGGACCCAGGATAGTTGCTTATAAGATGGTGAAATGTGATCAAGGAGACGGATGTTACATATATATCGAATGCAGGCATTTATGATTAGTTCCAGACGTCGTGTACGCATTTCCAACGAGCAGAAAAAGAATTGCTGTCTGGTGGAGTTGAACCAAATTCAAATTCAAATGTTTGTACAACTTATGGGACTTAACTACAGAGTCATCAGTCCCTAAGCTTACAAACTACTTATGAACTAGCTAAGACTAAAGACGGCACAAATATCCATGCCCGAGGGGGGATTCGAACCCCCGTCCGTAGTGGTCGTGCTGACCGTGACTGGAGCGCCTCAGTCACCTCGGTCACCGCGGCCGGCGGAGTTGAACCCGCGGCCTTATTTGTACGAAGAGATCTTCTACTGCCACGCCAAATACCGCTTACTAAACACGCCGTTACAGGGAAAGTTGATAAAATACTTATGGCGATGGATCCGTATCAAACTTTTTATTTCCTAAACGCTTGGCCTTCTGGAGTTCCAACTTGGGACAATTCCGTGTCTCTTTTATTTCCTAAATGTTTGGCCATCTGGAGTTCCCACATGGGACACTTCCATGTCTCTTCTATTTCCTAAACGCTTGGCCATCTGGAGTTCCCACTTGGGGCACTTCCGTATCTCTTTCATTTCCTAAACGCTTGGCCATCTGGAGTTCCCACATGGGACACTTCTGTGTCTCTTTCATTTCCTAAACGCTTGGCCATCTGGAGTTCCCACTTGGGACATTTCCGTGTGTCTTTTAATTCCTAAACGCTTGGCCATCTGAAGTTCCCACATGGGACACTTCCGTGTTATCTTTTATTTCCTGAACGCTTGGCCATCTGAAGTTCCCACTTGGGACACTTCCGTGTCTCTTTTATTTCCTAAACACTTGGCCATTTGGAGTTCCCACTTGGGGCACTTCCGTATCTCTTTTATTTCCTAAACGCTTGGCTATCTGGAGTTCCCACTTGGGACACTTCCATGTCTCTTTTAATTCCTAAACGCTTGGCCATCTGAAGTTACCACTTGGGACACTTCCGTGTCTCTTTTATTTCCTTAACGCTTGGCCATCTGAAGTTCCCACTTGGGACACTTCCGTGTCTCTTTTATTTCCTAAACGCTTGGCCATCTGGAGTTCCCACTTGGGACACTTCCATGTTTCTGTTATTTCCTAAACACTTGGCCATCTGGAGTTCATACTTGGGACACTTCCATGTCTCTCTTATTTTCTAAACGCTTGGCCATCTGGAGTTCCCACTTGGGACACTTCCGTGTCTCTTTTATTTCCTAAACGCATGGCCATCTGGAGTTTCCACTTGGGACACTTTCGTGTCTCTTTTATTTCCTAAACGCCTGGCCATCTGAAGTTCCCACTTGGGACACTTCCATATCTCAACACGCCCTGCATGTACCACAAATTTGGACGAATTCGGCCATGACATGTAGTTGTCCTCTCCTTGTTAGAACGTAAATTTTCTGCCAGTAATGGCGCCTGGCGTTTCACACTGTACAGTAAAGGACCGGCGATTCAGCTGTAGGAGCAGTCGCTCGAGGGAGCGCGAGTATTGTCGCGAGTGTGATCGTCCCATTTAATAGACCGCCGCGGCAGAGACCATTGTGTGGGGCCGTTAGTTAATACACGGAAGAGGGGTGCCGGCCGGCCCAAGATGTGCCGGCGCGGTGCTACGCTTATGCGGTCCGCTGAATATTCATAGAGAATTAGAGACTCTAATCCCGAGGGGCGTCCTTCCGGTCTTTCGGCAACCGTACAAATTAATACTGGAGGAGCGGCGGCGGTGGCGGCGGCGGCGGCGGCAGTAGAGGGGTATAAACGCGCCCTGTCTCTCCAGTAATAACCCACCGCCGTTCTCTGCGCGGCTCATAATTAATTACAGTTTTACAGACCTCATCCGTTTCCCACTTAAGCCTGGCGCCGCGCGTTCATCAGCATCTGATGCCTCTGCAGCGGTGGGGGGTTGTGGGTGGAAGGCGAGAGAGAGAGGGAGGGTATTTTCTTTTGAGGCGGCCTTTAATTATTCGCGGCGGGGCTGTTGACGGTAAAGTCTACCCACCGAATAAACGACGCCGCCGCTCTTTCATCCGGCATCGCAGGAAATTGTTCGCCGTTAGCCTGCAGGAGGACGCGCCCGCGGCCGAACTTGCCGCTTGTAGTGTCTCAAGTCGACGCTTACCCTACCGGCGTGGAAGCGCGCCTGTTTTTCTTCGCGGCTATTGTGACGCCGTGTGGAACCACTGAACACTGCAGTCCTTGCAACGACTGCAGAAGTGTGGATGTTAATGTAATTAATTTTGTGAACACTTCCAAAGAGACGCGAACTGTCGTTCCAACATACATTTGCAAAGCTGTTTTGTACCGTGTTTTGGAAGATATTCTTTCCCTCATAGCGGCAGACTTCCTTGCAGTACCTGTACAACTCCCATAATTTTCTTTAAGAAGTAATAGCTGCAAACCCCACGATGACTGCGTATTTCTTTATTCCACATCGCAGTCCAATCCAATCTTCTCTCTGTCGTCCACTTCCTCGTCAAACTCTCTGCCCATAGTCCCCTTCCATCCCTTTCACTCCCCCTCCATCTCCCTTAATCTCGTCATCCTCTATTTCGCCCCATCATCTCCTCCTCCCTATAGTTATGAAAAGTGTCTCTCACCTTTCGTGGGGAGCAGTGAAAATTTATTTACCATTTGCCTTGCACCATACCCGACATGCGGTTCATAAAAACCCTCTCTATAAAAACTTTCATTCATGAGGGAATATTCTAATCATTAGTATGACCGTGTCAGTCTGTTGTAAGCTTCTCTCTTGTTAGGGATATGCTCTAAAATTAATAAACTACAATTTATTGATTGTTAAGCATTAATAATAAACTTAATACCAACTATTTCTATTACGTTTTAGTTCATTGTCTTTTGTTTAGATTTCATATTTATTTTAGGTTTCATATTAAGATGTATAATTTAATTTACAAGTTCTTGTAAATTGATGCATACACATCATGAAATGTCATTTCAAGAATTGGCTCAACCATTTCAATTGCAGTATTCATTGTATTTATTTTACTTATATGAGAAAGAATAATTAAAAACCGAACTGTATTATTCAGAGCAAATATAAGAAGTTCAACAGAATGATTACAAAACAATCCACCCGCAGGACATAGATTTTAACTTTTTATTTTTTCCCTACTGGGTTTTACTCTTTCCGCCTATTTTATTATTTATTATTCAAAGTCTGCTGATAATCATTAATATTCTGTTTATTGTTTTAATGATGGAACTTATTTTATATCTTTTGGTATAGTTTTTACGGTCTGGAGCAAAATTTCCTCAACATAGTAACAAAAGCTAAAGGTACGCCTTAAAGAAAAAGTACCCTCTGTCATCCACTATACGAAATTTTTTGTCAGTGACCATACTTGTGTTGAAGGTCAAGTGTGCAAAATTTCAAGATATGAATAAAAATGTGGATTCTTTCGAAGTTAGTAAGTGAAGTATTCTCCGCCACGTACCACGCAAAATTATATGTAGAGAGTGCCCTTCCTCTTGTTTTCACGGCCAATTGTGGAATGTCACATTTCAGATAGTAGTAAAACTGTAGCCATGTTTCGTAAGCTGTAGTACCCTCCGACATGCACCATACGACATGTAGCTTATATATTGACCCATTTCATGTTTTTATTGTCAAGTCTGTAAATTTATTTTAACATCGCAGTAAAACTTAACGTAGGGAAAAGGAGGGTAAGATGACGACAGTAAGCTTCCGAATTATTTTATCTTTTTATTTTAGACCTGACGCCTACACGAATACTTCAGGGAAACCGGTAGAGTTTTGTTTCCAACAACAGATTTTGTAGTTTTTCTAAATGTAACATTTATTGCGATTACTTTGACGTCTTTCAACTGATGTCACACTCGTCATCTTACCCTCGTTTGCGAGTAAGATGACGAATATTGACGGGTAATTTGATTAAGGACAACACAATTGGATAAACACAAAAAATCATTTTATTTTAAGCACAGATGGGGCATACATTACCTTTGAGCTTCGTATCTGCCGCATTGAGTTCGGTACAAGCAGCATGGGCCTATTTACGGCAGCACTAACAACCAAACAAAGTCCCTAATTTACCTCAGCGATTGATTTCACAAAGTTCTTCTCTAACGAAATCATGATCGTCGTCGTCGTCTTCGGTGTAGTTGACTGACGTTTTGTTTTTTCTTATCCTCTTGGACCCCTATGTGTAATTCTATTTTTCAGCTTTTTTCTATTATATTTCTTTTTCTTCAGTTTGGCTTCTGTTTGTGATGTGTAATAAGGGCAACTTTTTCCTCCGCTTTCTCTTCGAAGTTCCATATAGCACTGCACCATTCTGTACCTCCTCCACAATGGTCATCGATTTCTGTGGCCATCACTCTCTGTTAGCTCTTCATATGTACTTGTTACAAGCGATCAGCACTGCAAGTTAGTAGGAAAAGCTCATTAAAATGATTTATAAATTCTTTGGGAAAGATTACAAGTCGTCATATTGTCTGCCGAGTAAATTCTACAACTAACCCGAAATGATCATTTACAATTTAAACCTAAAAACAACACTTCATTAAATTTTCTTTGGAGTTTAATATAAATTTTAAAGAAACAGCGTAATTTTTCGTTTACGAAAAACGGAAACCAGCTTGGAAAAATTTACCACACATGTACTAGATGCTATTTCGGTCCACTGTAATATTACAGCCAACATGTGCGTAAACATAAATGATAGTGTATCAGCGCTAAATGGCGACGGTGGGCTTTACTAGCAAATGTAGAGTGCTAATCGCTAGCAAGGCAAGAACTTCATTTGCTGCTCTGTCTCGACAATCGCATTAAATTGATTCGTCATCTTAGACTCGTCATCATCTTACACTAACTTCCCCTATGTGTGAAAATCTGTAAGTAAAGTATCTTCTACAATGTAAGACAGGAAATTTTATGCAGACAGTGACATTCCTCCCGGTTTGATTATCAAGTTGCAAAATATCATATATAGCAGTATAAAACTGTAGATTTGTACTAAACAAACTAACACCAAATGGATATTCTTTCTGTACATAAATAAGATAAGATTAAAATACGGCACTTCGATTTTCGTGTTAGTATTGAATGCATTAAAGTAGTATCAGTGTGCACCTTTGCACTCCAACAGCTGTAGCTCATAAGCACTTGTTTGTGGCACGTTGCCTTGCTAGGGGATTTATAGGCGTTGGATTTTATATTTGTTTCGATTTTTCAGCTCTTAGGTTTTCCATATTCTTTTTAAATCACCCCTGTAATAAAGAGAACGGAACAAAAAAAAAAGAAAAAAAAAAGAAGGAATCTTCCAAGCCGTTTCTGCATTTTAGCGGGACTAACGCAGGGAAGTTAGTATGTACATATATATATGTGGTTTACTTACCAGGCGAAAGAGCACCGGTACGTAGACAGAAACATAAATAAAAAAAACCACACAAACAAACAAATGCTCAGCTTTCGCAACCTTAGGCTGCTTCTTCAGAAAGAGCAGGGAAGGGGAGGGAAAAGGATGAGGGTCTTGAAAGAGCGGATAAGGAGTCATCCCAATCCCCGGAGAGGAAGGACCTTGGGGCAAAAAGCACAGGTAAATAAACACACCCACCCACCCACATATAGACGCACACACACACGTGTGTGTATACTGCAGATGGATTGTAACAATTCGCTACTTCCACAATTACTTAGAGATTGCATAAGGAGCTGCTGTCGTTTATCGTCTAGTAAACTCATCGGGAAGGAATTAGATTGGGAAACGAAGCAATAAAGGAGGTAGATGTGTTTTGTTACTTGGGCAGTAAAATAACAAATGATGGTCGCAGTGCAGAGGATATGAAATGCAGAATGGCAATGGGTAGAAAAGCGTTCTTGAAAAAGAGAAATGTGTTAACATCGAATATTGATTTAAACCTAAGGAAGTCCTTTCTGAAGGCATTTGTATGTAGTGTTGCCTTGTATGGGAGTGAGACATGGACGATAAACAGTGCGGACAGGAAGAGGATAGAAGCTTTTGAAATATGGTACTACAGAAGAATGCTGAAGATTAGGTGGGTGGATCGCGTAACTGATGAGGAGGTACTGAACAGAATTGGGGAGAAAAGGAATTTCTGGCATACTTTGACTAAAAGAAGGGATAGATTGATAGGACACATTCTTAGACATCAAGGAATTGTGAATTTAGCGTTGGAGGGTAGTGTATGGGGAAAAAATCGCAGGGGAAGACCAATAGATGGATACAGTAAGTAGATTCAGACAGATGTAGGTTGTCGTTCTTATGTGGAGATGAAGAGGCTTGCTCAGAATAGGGTATTGTGGATAGCTGCATCAAACCAGTCGCCGGACTGAAGACCACAACAACAACAAACTCATCGGTAGATCAAAACCGACCATAGGATGCGAAAACTGGTAATTAACCATGAATAAGTATGAAGTCATCCACATGATACCAAAAAGAATCACATTATCATTTTTGAAAATAAATCAATAAACTTTTTATGGGCATAAATTCAACTAAATATCCAGGAATTATAGTTACGAACGACTTAAATTGGGAAAAAATATAGAGAAATTGTTATTGAAAAGCCGAAAAAAGAGCTTTTTATTTGTAGAACACTTAAGATGTAATAGATTTACTAAAGACGTACACTGCGCTCGTCTATAGTTTCTGGGAGTGAGGGTCTCCTTATTAGGTGGAACTGACGGAGTATATAGAAAGAGTACAAAGAAGTATTATTACGTTACAGGGAACAGAGTGTACACAAAAATATTGCAGGAGTTATAACTTAAAACATTACAACAACGACGTTTATATATGCGGTGAGATCTACTTAGAAAATTTTCTCTCCCAAAAGTAATACAGCATTGACGCCCTTCTTCATAGGGAGAAATGATCATAAAGCAATAGAGATCAGAGCTAGAACAGAGATATTCTATTTCCCGCGTGGTGTTCGAAACTGGAAAGGTAGATAAGTAGTATGAAAGTGGTTCGATTAATCCTCTACCACGCATATTAGCGCAATTAGCAGAATAACGATGTAATTGAAGATGTCTTGACAGTTGAGTTCCATGTATTGTCGGGCGTTATGCTTCTACATTGTGGCCGTGGCTAGCTCCGAAGCTAAGGGAGAACAACCGGCTCCAGTATTTCACCGTTATAGCACTTTCTAGTTGGTGTTGCGACAATGTGTACTACTATAGGCATGTGGGAGCCGAATGTGATGCCGCCCCAAATAATAATACCGAGTGCAGGACCAGAATGGCGATCATCATGGTGGTTAGAGTCGGAATTCGTCGCTAGAATCAAAATTGATTCAGTCCTACGCTCTGTATCATGGATTTGAGTTGGAGTGGTTCTGGATACCACAAAAAAAGTTCAAATGTTTGTAATTCTATTGGACCAAACTACTTTGGTCATAAGTCCCTAGACTTACAAACTACTTAAACTAAAACTAACCTAAGAACAACACGCACATCCATGTCCGAGGGTGTATTCCCACCTCTGACGTGGGAGGCCTTTCGATCCGTCACATGGCGCTCCAGACCGCTCGGCTACTCCCGCGCGGCTTGATTCCACCCTGGCCAATCTTTCTGCTAAAGTACACATAACAAAAAGTGATACATCACCACGACTCTGTCGGTTCCTGAACTTTACGTAAGAATGGAATAGAGCTATACAAAAACATTTCCGTTCCTTTTATTCCTCATGAAAACAGAAATATGCAACTTCTATGATAGTAACCTATCCTTTGGACAATTCTCAGAAATCAGCGGAGCAAATCATAGATTCATACTAATTATAACTGAAAGAAAATCAGTGAAGCTATTTATTAAGTGATTGTATAATATACAATTAGAATGTGAATCTAAAATAACTAAAAATTAGTACACCTTGAAACATTACATGACTGAAAGTAAGTAATGGTCTCTTCAACCAAACAATAGTACGTCTACTTCCCATGAGAAAAAATTACAAGTTAAATCTCTCAAATATAACCAATTATTTTCACTATTTATTATAATCTCAACTATATAAATCCTACTTAATCAATTAAACTTTTTCTCTCAATTTGTATTTAGCACACACCACTACCCATAACAGTCTTTTACAATGGTGCAGGCCCTCATTCGTCGTGGCCACTTCATTATCAAGGGACTGTTGCTCCAGATTATCCCATTCCTCAATCTCATTCGGCGTACGTCTCAGATTGGATTATTTCTCATTACATCCACGGACAGTCGTTTCCAATGTATCCCAGGCATGTTCGAAAAACTTCATGTATACAGAATAGGCTGGCCATTCTAATCTTGAGATATCGATATCATGCAGAAACGCTCTCGCAAGATGCGTATGCGAAAAGTATCATCCCTAAAGAAAAATATTTCACTGCACCATACATCAGAGGATACGATTCCTGTACCGTATAGCCGTTTAATTGCCTTCGATCATGGGATTTTCTGCAAATCACATTTTAGTGCCTGTCAGAGGGTTCATCGAACCACCGTTATAGTATTTTACCTCCCATTCCATTCTCAAATAGTGCGCGGGAAGAATGAACACCTGAATCTCTCCGTTCTGGCTCTGATTTCTCGTATTTTATTCTGATGATCATTTCTACAAATGTAAGTGGGATTCAACAATATATTTTGGCATTCGGAGGAGAATGTTGGCGATTGTAGTTTCGTAAGCAGCCCACGCCGCAGCGATAAGCGCCGTTGTTGTAATGATTCCCAGCCCAGATCCTGTATCATTTCCGTAAAGCGGTCCCCCTGTAACGTGACAATACGAAACGAGCTGCCCTTCTTTGGATTCTTTCGATGTCCTCCGTCAAATCCACCTGATAAGGATCCCACACTGGGCAGCAATACTCCATAAAATGACGGACAAGCGTATTGTATGCAGTTTCTTTAGTAGTTCTGTTGCATCATTTAAGGGTTCTGCCAATAAAACGCAGTCTCTGGTTCGCCTTTCCCACGACGTTATCTACGTGTTCTTTTCAATTTAAGTCAGAAGTAATAGTAATTCCTAGGTATTTTGTGGAGTTTACGACCTTCACTTTTGATTGATTTATCATATAAACAAAATTTTACGGATTTCTTTTCGTACTCATGTGGACGACTTCACACTTCTCATTATTTAGAATCAACTGCCACTTTTTACACCATACTGATATCTTATTCAAATCGTTCTGAAGTTGGTTTTGATCTACAGATGATTTTAGTAGACGGTAAATGACGGCGTCATCTGCAAACAACCTAAGAGAGCTTCTTTGATTTTTTTTTTATGTAAATAAGGAACAGCAGAGGACCAATAACACTAACTTGTGAAACTCCCGATATCACCTCTGTTTAAGTCGATGCCTTACCATCGATTACTACGAACTGTGTCCTCTCTGAGAGGAAATCCCCTATCCAGACGTATATTTGGGGCGGTATACCGTAGCCACGCAATTTGATTAAAAGCCGTTTGTGAGGTACGGTGTCAAAAGCCTTCTGGAAATCAAGGAATACGGAATCAATATGCGAACCCTTGTCGATAGCACTCATCACTTCGTGTGAGTAAAGAGCTAGTTGTATTTCGCATGAACGATATTTTCTAAATCCATATTGACCTTGGGCCAATAGATCATTCTATTCGAGATAATTCATAATATTTGAATACAGGATGTGTTCCAAAACCCTGCCGCAAATTAATGAAATAGGCCTGTAGTTTAGCGGGTTACTACTGCTCTATTTCTTGCATATAGGTGTGACCTGTGCAACTTTCCAATCTTTTGGTACAGATCCTTCTTTGGGATAACGGTTGTAGATGGCTGTTAAGTAAGGAGCTATCAGCATAATCAGATAGAAATATAATGGGTATACAATCCGAACAAGAAGACTTGTTCTTGTTAAGTGATTATAGTTGCTTCACTACTCCGATAATATCTACTTCTACGTTACTCATTACGGCCTCTGTTCGTAATTCGAAATCTTGTATATTGGTTTCGTCGTCTTTGGTGAATGAGTTTCTAAAAGCTATGTTTAGTAACTCCACCAGTGGCATACAGTAAACCTTTATAACACCACCTCAAAACATGAGGCAACCACCACTTTGTCAACTTTTCAGGGTATCATGTATGAATTTCAATTGATTCCAATTCTGACGAGTCCAATCAGTATGCTGTTTTGCCCATCTGTACTGGGCTGCATGATTGGCGAAGATGGCATCGAAAATTAAGTCGGTTAGAGGGGATGTGGGGAATTGAGTTGTATGTCGTGCAGCCTTTTACATGAAGTTTGAGTCAAAACACGACGTCCTGTGACTGCTTTAAAATCAATATTCAGAATGGAGTGTTCTTCTCAGGACGATTTGAATTCCGCAAATAGCGCTGATCAGCTGCTGTGGCCAGCGAGGCAGTTCCTGTATTTCTCTGCTTCCACAACGTTGATGAGATGCTTTCCTGACACAAAGTAACAATGTAGATACGATGAAACATCGGAATCGCCGTTCTAGCCATGGCAGACACAGTGTCCTTCCATTCTGTTGTTACAACTGGCACTGTCTTACCCACTCTTTCGCATAGCCATTGCTCATGCATGGTAGTTTAAATCTTTGTGTGGTGAGTGAAGTCTGTGGATAATTCAAGAGGCTGTTTTTATGCATTATACATATTCAATATAAGTGTTCACGAGACTTGAAATCAAGATGATGCAACACTTTTTGGTGTGTGTATATATCTGGTATCAACGCTTCATACCGTCCTGTGCGCACGTTCGTTTTTCATTTTTCAGTTACTGTAGTGCCTTGTGGATCAGCTGAACAGTGCAGTCCTTTTAATGAGTGCGACAGAGGATGTAATGTGATTAATTTAGTGAAGATTTCCTTGGAGGACAAGTACTGTTGTCGCGAAATTGCTGGTTTTTTTACCGTGCTTTATCACAGTAGACTTGTAAGTCCAATACAGCTCCAATACGGCTTTTATAACTTCCTTTGTGAAGTGCACCGAAAGTGGGGAAGACAGTATATTCCGTCTAGTACTTGAAGTTTAAGATAATAAGGAAAAGTAAATGCTTTTGTCTTTGTAACTAGAATCTGACACACCGTGCCCTCGGACTCTAAATGCGACCTTAAATTTCAGAAACTGAAACTACACTGTTGAAATGATGTGATCCAAGCAGAAATACTTGTAAATCTTGTAAATCATACTTAATCTCTGTTAATGTTGGTCTTATCCAGTAGCTGGCACTTATATGCGGTCTGATGAAGAAGAGCTCAATCGTCACTATGACAGTACGCTAAACAAATCGCCAGTACATTAGTACTTGTATGAAATTATTGTTACAGAAACAAACAGTAACTTTACATATATCATGTTCACAATTCGCAAAGTTCAAAATTCACGCAGCGGTATTTTAGTCCATACACAGTTACAGTTTAATAAGTATGCAAGCCACGAGAAATAAAGTTTAATGGACAGTCCAAAATGATTACCACAATACGTGTTTTGCATGCTTGATCCTGTATGCTATTCGAGCTACAGTGTTACTTTTCTGATTGAAATTGTCCGTTCATCCAAATGTCTGCACTTATATGACTGCGTTTTGATTAAGCTTCTAACATTGATTTTTCAACTAATATTTCTCTGAGCGTACTGACTTTAATACTGCATTCTTCCTTACATTACAAAAACAGATTTCCAGTAGAATAATTACATGAATGAAAATAACTTTTCAGAAATGACTGAACCATCCTGAATGTAACGAGCTTATAGTTACAGATCAAAATGTGCTAAAGTGGTGATATATTGGAAATTGCAGATCTTACCAATACTTTCTATAAAACAGTTGACTACTCACCGACTAGCCGACCAACTTTAACGCAAGCTTTCGTAATATGGTTCTCAGAACTCAAGGTTGTTTTACAGTTTACAAACGGATATATAAAGTCAGTCTTACAAATGTCAATTATTTACTTAAATGTTAATTTACTTTAGTAACTATTCGCACATTTCTGACAATCCTTCACTGACAAATAACGCCTCCATGTTTATCTTTACTGTATCTCCCATCATCTGTGTCCCTACTCGCCAATATTGTCTGTGATAGTATGTCGTATTTATGACATTTGTCAGGAACAAAATAAATAAATAAAATAGGAGTTACATTATTAAAAAAATTAATATGTGATAAATGCAGGAAACGTAACAGGCTACAGAAGGCGCCCGCGTCTATTACACTATTTGGAATGCGAGAGCGACGACTGCCGGCCATGAGTATACCTTTTAAGCCTGGCTCTCTACACCATACATAAAAACACATTTTATATATCTCTCCTGCTTTCTTACTCAAATTCTGTACTGCAATTTGTAGATGACATTTTGGCCTGAGTGGGCTCTGTGCGTCACAACCGGGGGCCGCTTGGGAAAATTTAATAAAAATATGACTATATCCTTCTTGCTTCTGAAAACTTTCTCTTGATGCATAACGGTCAAAAAGAGCGTAAGCTACTCGTTCTTTCCACTGTCGATCAGTCAGCATTTCCTCCAATCACAGTTCTCTTCGAGTCACATCATCTTTCACCTGTTGTATTCACCTCATGGTGTTTTAACTGATCAAATTGTGCCCTTTTAGAGCTCTTTTTTCGAAGTTAAATTAGCCTTATTGTTGTTTTGTTACATTGTCAAACCATTTGAACCTATCTCTCTCCTAACGTTTCTTTCAGAGCAGTGATCTGTAAAGTGTTTAGTATTATTTAAACTAGGGTGACCAGATTTTACACGTGAAAAAACGGGACATTTGCGAAAATTTTGTACAAAAAACCGGACAAAATAGGACTCAAAACGAAAATTAAGAAATTGTGCACTTATGACTGCATCACTTTACTAAAATAATGTCAGTTGAATCTGCAAATTTATGTGATCTAACAGTGCATAGTCATTCGTAACAGCAAATTCAGTGGAGCGTTGATAGCCCTACAAAGTTCTTCAACGAAATCATGTTAGTTCTATCTGTAATTATTGCAGTAGCAAATAATCGATATGAATCGCCTACCTCACACATAATTTACCGTCACAGAGCACGATAATGAAAAATTTGTTCACACATCACGTCATTGCTTGACCAAAATAGTACTTATTTACTCTAACTTTGCGTTCAAGTCAAAGCAAGACTCTGGAAAAAGTTACATAAATCATGTTATGTGAGAATAAAAAAAAAAAGTAAAAAATAAGGTTATAAGGTCTGCTGACTGCGTAAAAACCGGGACATTTTGCGTCCCGTTAAATATTTTGTGGGACAACGGGACACAGAACCAGATAAAAGGACAGTCCCGTCAAAACCGGGACGTCTGGTCAACCTAATTTAAACCCTAACGTCCCTTTTCATCTTTCTCGGGCTGCCTCACAGGAATAGCATATCAGGTACTTGCAGTCATCTCAAATCTATCTTTGTCGTAGTCCACCATCCAGATTCACAAAAGCTCAAATATTTGTAAATCTATAGAACTTCTGTGATTATCGGCCCCTGCCTTACAAACTGCTTTAACTAACTCACAATAACCGAGAGTCAACACCATCCATGCCCGAGGGAAGACTCGAAACGCGTTAGAGAGCTCAGCCATTCCAGCTCGACTCAGATTCACAGATCGAAATTGGTCGATAATCTCAGTTGTATATCATGACGTATGCTTCGGCAGATATTTTACAATTTTTAACAAATTTTGTGGGGAACACTATAATGATTGATTCATTTATAGGTGTTCCGAAATTTGAAATTTGACCTATGATATTTCTTTTCCTAGTTAACTTATTTTCTAGACGTATAAACGATCTACATCTTTCACAATTTGTCCATAACAGCTCACGTCCTTTATTAAAATTTTCTATTGATTTTTAATAATAAACTTTTTTTAAGGTTGTAACTGGGTCTTGCCGTTCTTATGAGGAGATGAAAAGGCTTGCTCAGGATAGAGTAGGGTGGAGAGCTGCATCAAACCAGTCTCCGGACTGAAGACCATAACAACAACTGTGTCTTGGTCAGTTCGTCTTAGTCAGGTAATTGTGTTTGCAAGTTCGTTTATTATTATTATTATTGCTATTATTAGATTCAATAATTATAAGGTATTGTATGATTTTTATATAATCTTCTGTCGACCCTTGGTGAACCCCCTTTATGACAAAACCTAAGATCGTTCCGCATTGTTGAATTTATGAAAAAAATCCGTCTATTCAGCCGGGTGAGAAACTCGGCGACCTCCAGTATTGTGACTGGTGGATTAGACGTTTTGAAGGAGACTGCCGAGAGGAAGAACTGTGCACGGACATTAAATTGTCTTGAAAATGGCTTTTGGTGTCATGCAGTCGGAATATCGGTGGTCGTAGATCCTCTAACCCGGCTGTATACACCTTATACTGTGGTTCATTAGTATTAAAATGACGGATCAGAGATGTCGAACTCCTATTATAACCCATTCTGATTTCACAGGATGAATAATAAAACGCTGCAGTAATTTATATGGATGTTTATGGTTCTGAGTTGCGTCTCTTTTAACATTTCTCATTAATAGTCTAAAACACACAATGGCTGGATAGAAAGACCTAGGAAATGATTTTTTTCCTAAATGACTTCGCTCATAGAGCTACTTACAAATTTTCACTATAATCGGTACCATTATTCGTCAAATATTTCAAAATGACCATAAGGTGTTGTTTGTCATTTCTATTTCTGTGATGATTTGTGTTGATGATAATGATAGCTACTGTTGTCTAGGACCTCTTTCGCTACTGAGAATGGACGATTCGCGAATATTCACCATAATCACCCGAAATAACTCCCTGTGATTATGGTGTGTTTCCTTAAGTGAAAGAACCACTGCGAGGGATCCGGTACAAAACCAGAGACTGCCATAGGGCGGTCAAAAACAGAAACAAACATGGAGATGGTATACGACGTCATAAATAACGGGGGCTATATATTGAAGTTGTGTAATCGTAAAAATTTCTGTCAATAAAGTCATTTCAGAGGAAATCAATATATCTGCATACTTTTTATCTGGCTGTTGTATAACTGTACTGGTCGGACTTCAATTTGCATCAGGTCAGAAAATGTATCAGATAATACGTTTTAATTTTCTCCGCTCTCTTTGTTTCTAAAACTTGAGGTAACATTGGTTTTGTCTATTATACTAAACAACTTGGAAGTGAATACTTTGAAATTTTACTAGCAAAATAAATAAATAAATAAAGTTCAAATGTTTGTAGCTCTATCGGACCAAACTGCATGGCCATCAGTCCGTAGCTTATAAACTACTTAAACCTAGGTAAACTAACCTACGGGCAAACACACACCCATGCCCCAGGGAACTCATGCTGTGCAACACCAAGAAGACGTTTATACATAAATACATGGTTTGTGTTCGGTCAGACATGCCTGGGTTACAGTTTCCGCAACCTGAAAACTTTCAACTTTCCCCATTTGTCAGAGAGAACTCAGTTTGTAGTAATCAATGGTAAAGCATCGACTAAAACAGAGTCGATACCCGGCGTTCCACAGGGTAGTGTTATTGGTTCTCTTCTCTTCCTTATCTACATAAACGATTTGGAAGAAAATCTAAGCAGCTTTCTTAGGTTGTTTGCAGATGACGCAGTCATTTATCGTCTAGAACAGTCATGAAAAGCAACTGGAGAACGATTTAAGTAAGATATCAGTATGATGTAAAATTGGCAATTAACTCTAAATAATGAGAAGTGTGAAGTGGTGCAAATGAGTAAATCCGTTAAACTTTATTAACAAGATAAATGAATCGAATGTGAAGGCCGTAAACTCCATAAAATACCTAGGAATTACTATTACATCAGACTTAAACTGGAAAGAACACGTAGATGATGAGGCGAACCAGAGACTGCGTTTTATTGGCAGAACGCTTACATGATGCAACTGAACTACTAAAGAGACTGCATACACTACGCTTGTCCGTTCTCATGTGCAGTGCTGCTGCCCAGTGTGGGATTCGTATCAGCTGGGTTTGACAGAGGACATAGAAAGATTCCAAAGAAGGGCAGCTCGGTTTTTATTGTCACGTTACAGGAGAGACAGCGTCACGGAAACGATACAGGACCTGGGATTGGAATCACTACAACAACGGTGGTTATCCCTGCGGCGTGGTCTACTTGCGAAACTCCAATCGCCAACACTCTCCTCCGAATGCGAAAATATATTGTTGACTTCCAACTACATAGGTAGAAATGATCATCAGAATAAAATACCAGAAATCAGACCACGAACGGAGAGATTCCGATGTTATTTATTCCCGCGCGCTGTTCGAGAGTGGAATGGGAGATGAATAGTATAAAGGTGGTTCGACGAACCCTCTTCCAGGCACTTGAATGTCATTTGAGAGTATCCCATGTAGATGTAGATGTAGATGATCTAGGCGCAACTCGCGGCACAGAGCGAAAGAGAGTTTGATGGCCGGCCGCGGTGGCCGAGGTGACTAAGGCGCTTCAGTCACGGTCTGCACGGCCACTACGGTCGGGGGTTCGAATCCCCCATCGGGCATGGATATTTGTGCCGTCCTAGTTCGTAAGTAGTTCATAAGTAGTTTGTAAGTTTAGGGACTGATGAACCCGTAGTTAAGTCCCATAGACTATACAAACATTTGAACATTTTTTTAGAGTTTGATGGAAGGAAGTACGTAAGGTTACGAAAAACAAGAAGGCGAGCCGGCACGGCTTAATTTTCAATTTCCTCTTCTTACTATCACTAGTAGAAATTAAGATTTTTGTGGCGTATGGTTATCGAGTGTGATATATCAGGGCTTACGAAATGTTACTCTTAGTACCTATTAACACCAAAATTTATAATCAGATCAGATATTCGTCAAGTATGCAGTAGTTTTGTGTGAAAATAGTTCCTTAGACATTAGCTCAGAACATGCATTGTCAACCTTTGAATATCTAAGCCCCTGACATGATGTAAAATTTTAACGCCTGAAAGTTGTGGAGTGAATGTCACGTAACCATATGAGGAAGACTTTTATCTACTATTCCCTTACAAAGGTGGCTTGTCATTTCCTGATAGTTATAACTAGACTAGAAAGGAGTAGTAGTGGGGGCTAGGAGATTTATACACTAGGTGAACAAACGACCGCTACATAGGCATTCCAGTCGGCGTGGGAGGGGAGTGGGTTCGTGTCGGGGAGCAAGGCCGAGCGGCTGCGGTTGTCTATGGTAAGGAGAAGAGGGGCATGCTCACTGCCAGTCAGGTCAAGGACTTTAGCCTCTAAGTGTTCAAGGAGGTTCTGAGAGGCGAGGACGACATGGAGGTTGGTATTACTCTCAGGTTGCGATGGGGGTACGGTATCGCCCCTGAGCAAGGAGGCAAACTGATCCACTGCCGGAGTTCAGCGGTAGAGCGGGAAGAAATGTTAAGCTCGGCGGCAAACGCATAGGTAGTAAAGGAGCGATCTACATGAGATAGGAATTCATAAGAGAGCAGAGCGGTACTGCGGACATAGATGGTAGCTAGGATGATGGTGAGAGAGGGAAGGAAAAGGTTGAGTATGAAGGGTTCAGTGGGATCGTTCAGGAGTGGTTGTGGGTGGACTGGGTGGTGGCAGAAGTGGCGGTTTATCGCTTCGCCTCGAATAAGGTGTGTGTGTGTGGGGGGAGGGGGGGCCTCAATGCGGTGTAGGAGGAGTGGTGCTGACAGAAGGGCGGAGCTGAATGAATTTTTCATTAAGGAGAGTCGTCCATGTGGTGGTGGGAAAGGGTATGTAAGAATAGGGGTTTGTTTGCGGTTGGATGTTTTGAAGGACTGTGGTAACGAAACGGATGGAAGGAGGAGGACGGAGTTCTTGGGGTGGATGGAAGTCTCAGTGGGGTGAACAGGGACTGGCAGTCCAGGGTTTATGTGGGCGAGATGCACTTAACAGTTATAGGATCAGGTTGCGTAGGGACCACCATAGTTGTTACAGGGTTACAGGTGGGAGCAGAGGCGAGGTTGTCACACTGCTTAGGGAAAGTGCGCTGAATTACAGTGAGGACAGGTGTTCCATCATTTCTTGGTAAGGTGATCATTGTAGACGAAACCTCCACAACTGTAGGGGAGGGTAGTGGGAAGGATCCAACTTGTAGTGGCGATCAAATATTGCCCCCAGTGGTCGATGGTAGATGCAGACTATGTAAAGACCCACACGAGGAAGGTGGGACCAGAGGCGTTTTGGATCACCTAGGCAGAGTGGTTGCAGATGTAGGGGCTGGAGTTGAGCTTCAGCAACACCTTCTCCTTCTCCATGATCACGGGGCTTAGCTTGGTGATAACAGTGGTGAGGAATTGATATGGATGTTACTCGGAATCAATTGCATGGGAATCAATTCCAGGGATAGGGATCGCTTATCTATGAATTTGGGGCCTGGCTGGGAGACGATATAGGTGAAACTTTGCAGGTGTGAAGTGTAGAGAGAGGGGTGATGTCCATTTGGAGTGTGGGGGTGGAAGGACGAGAAGAGGCGTTGGTGAAGGGAGTTTTCTTGGCATTGCCATGGTTGGGGTCGGTGATGAAGTGTTTGGTGGCTGTTTTCTTCATTGGTCTGGGAGCGAATGAGAAGAAGAGAGATGGGAATGAGTATGAGGGCGATGTGGCGGGAAGCGCGTCCAGTATGATGCTCATCGCTCAGAGACAAGTGGTTCAGCCACTGTGTCATAGGTGACAAGGGGAAGGAGGCGCAGCTGTTAGGAAGGCGGGAGAGCTGGTGGCTCGCAGCAGTGGCGAGGGAGGAATTCGTGGTGGAGAGAAGGACTGAGAGGAATGGGAGATTTTGGGAGGTGGTGGAGGAGGAGCTCCATGTGGTTGTGATGTAAGCCTGAGACGATGGAATGCACCCCCACCATGGTGATGGAGGTAACCATGGGAGTAGGGGACATGATAAAAGAGTGGCAGAGGAAGGGAAGAAGTTAGGATACAGAAGAAGTTGGCGGCAGAAGTCGTGGACGGTCTAGAAGGTCTGGAGGAAGGTTGGAGTGGAGGGCTACGACCCTCTGGTCATGAACTGCGTTTCTTGGCCCAGGGGTTCCAGGACAGGAACTGCAGGCGAGCAGTGGAGACGTCGGACTGCGACGTCGGTGGGAGGCAGCGACGGAGGGAGGCTTCCAATGGAGTCGGGCGATAGCCGCAGCTGAGACAGCAAGCTGAAGGGCTGGTCAGTGCCCAGCAGCGGCGTCAGTCGAACCGGGGTGCAGTAGTGCTACAGCGTCCGGTCGGCGAACTGATCATGTTTGGCTGGTCGACGGTGGCTGGAATGCAAGGGCTAGTCTGCAATGACGACGGCGATCCTGATCAGCAGTGAGGAGGTCTGGATGCCTACAAACATAAGCACATATAAGCGAAGGCGTATGAGCTTGCCTGCTACCAGGTGAGAAGGATGGCAACTAAATAATAAGAGGTCCTTCGGAATGCTGCATTGAATACATATGATTGTGTGTATAAATAATGAATTACCCAATTTGCTAATAAAACGTAAATAATTAAACAATAATATGCAATTGCTGACAAGTATTTACCTTAAATTATATAGCACTAATATTGAATTATCTGAAATAACAGCCTTTCTAGTCTCCCCTCTCTATTTCTCATTTCTAACAGCAGGTGCAAGCACTGCGGTCCTAGTCGGCCAATCCTCTCAACAGATACCAGCTGTGAAAAATCTTTTATAAAAAAGCTGTAATCAGTAGTGAATTACAAATAATTTAATGAAAAAAATGCCTAACTTTAACAGGACTGTAACTACGTCAAATAAACGTACCTAGGCACAAATAAGGCATTAAATTAAGTATTCTACACAGCACTGATTGAGTTACTCCCAGAAATGTAAAGGCGATTATTGCCTAATATTAGTGTCATAATTGAAGCAAATCGGCTGCGTTTTCTTATGTACAATGCACAGTTTAATATCTAATAGTACCCTAAATTAGCACTTCTTGTAACAAAAATGCTGGTAGTAGGCCTAAGGAAACAGTGTCCTTTACGCGAAATTATGATAACGCTTAATATTATATATCTATATATAACTATGTCAAGGATGCTTCCTTGACATAGTTCCATGCCCAATAACACCTAAAATCATTTTTTCATACAAATAACACAACCTAGCGTATACTGTGCTGTAATTGTGCGAAACACACACTAGTACTTACAGTGGAAGTCCTTTATGTCCATAAGAAATCAATGAAACAAGGAAACTATGTGATATGGAATACACAATGTAATGCCATGTATATATTTTCTGACTACAATATTTTATTTGCATAATCATCTACAGGGTACATGTCTTAAAGCAAATCGCAAATGTTTTTGGTTAATCAGTCTATGAGTTCTGTGGTGAGAGAACAGGTATTCGTCATAAATCATTCGTCATGCTGCATTGACGAATGTTTATTCGTTACTATAACAAATACTAATTATTTGAAGTGTTAGATTGCCCCATAGTTAACATACATCTTTCTTGCACATGTGTAATTTTTTGTGTACATGTTTGATCAGTACAGAACTGGATGTTCATACGATTGCGTTCCCGTCTGTACGTGCCTGAGAGTGTGAGCGTGAGTGTAGTTCCTTTTACTTTATTGTAGCAATGAATTGTCTTATCTTTGGTGCTGTGGCGAAGTTTGTGCTAGCATTATTGATCTGGTAGTGTTAACTATCAACAAAATAACGTCCAAGCAATAAACTACCTCGATACAAACGTCTGTGCTGGCATGAGATACATTACATGAAAAATCAGTATTTCAACCAAAAAATTTAAAAACATATTTTGATGTTTACTGCACTGTATTAATACAAAAAACACTGAATGTTAATTTTTACAAAGATGATTTCATAATGTGTGACTCATAGGGTTAACGACGTTTACAGGCAATTTCCTTATTTTTCGTTTTAATTTCGATATATCAATTATAGCAATGTGTTTGGAGCTACTTAGTGTCTTTGCTGTCAGATGATTGTGTGTCACATGATGTACATTGACTAACGTTTCTTAATAAATAAAAGAACCTTCTCTCTTCCTAGGAATGAGTGCCTACTTTTCGTTACCCTGAAGTGACGCATATCCTTACTGCAGTATTTCATGTTTAGATTCTGTGCAGCTGTAGGACCGAAAAGCTTAGTTTCACACTGTGGTTAAAATCTTGTGATTTTCTTATACACTACCATTTACAATAATTTCAGCTCTTATTAGGTCTATTAGGACTGTAAACAGCTAGGAGCTACTGAAATAAGAGGCGAGGCGCGTTGATTTTCCGCTAATATTGCGATATTCGACGAATATATATATATATATATATATATATATATATATATATATATATATATATATACCGATAGTTTTAATAAAACATTCCATTATTTGATAGAAACATGTTATTTTTGTGGAAATAGCTCAATGCCTTATTTGTGCCCGGATAGAGTGGATTACCCGTGAGCTGTTTTCATAATATATGAATAATCACTATTGTATAAAGCGTGGAAAAAGCGGCACTGAACATCTTTCGAACCCAAGTGAAGGATGACCTGACAGTCATGAAAGCCGTATATGGGTCACGCAGAGTTTGCGAACATCGGTCCTGTCTCTATTAAAGATGTAATGGCCGTGCGACAGCGACAAGAGGTGTTCATTGTGCTGTCGATAGCAGACCGCAGCTGCCTGCACTGGGTGCTAAATACGCTACGCCGCCTAATGCGTCATTTATAACGCACTGCAGAGGCGGCGACGTGCAAAGGTTGTCTGGGGTTAGCCTACCGGGCACCTGCCGAAACACAGCGTCCAGCCGAATTACGCCGACAGGGAGGCTGCTGAGAATTTAAAACTGGCATGGGCAATATTTGGGCTTCCAGATCGCAGCAGACTACTCAGCGGATGGACTTCAGTGTTCCGAACAAGTGCATCAGTGAGATGGTTGTATGGTAAATACCTTTGAAATTAACTGGACTCCCTAACGGCGCTGCTTGCGCGGGATAATTTGAACCTTCGTCCAGCCGCCATGATAGTGGCAAGCTTCAGATAAATACGAGTAGTGTTAGGAAATAAATTATGTATTATATAGCTACTGCGCTTTATATACTCAGTTGGTAGTCACATCTGTACGGCTTGACTATTGCAGTATACATGAAACACGATGTTGAAGAGCTGCTCTGCGTTTAAGTGCATAAACCGATTTAAGAAAGGAATAAAAAGAACAAATACTGTATTCCCATTTATATTTGTCACGAATATAAGTAGCACTAATAGTTGTGTTCAGAGATAGTTACTCTCGTTAAATAAGCTGTTAGTCAAGACAATATAGGATTGAAGAAAATAAATAACAGGCTTTTACAATACTGGTAGCTCTTGAAAACAAGCTATTTTAGGCAGTACTGATGGACAGGAAGTTCAAAATGTTTCATTTTATGATTGTGTAAAATAAGTATTGGGGGTACAAGATCAGTTGCCTCTCTGCAGTTAGAATTTTATCATCATCATCATCATCATTAGAGACTGATTATGCCTGTCAGAGTTCAGCCTGGACCATAGTAACTCTAATAAAATTCAACCATGATCCCCTATTCAATGCTAACATTGATGCCTTCTCTGAATATAAGCATTTTACTTCAAAATCATTCTTTACCGAATGTAAGTACCCTCTTCTTGGTCTAACTCTAGTCCTCTTACCCTCCTATGCCGAGCTCAAAGGTCTCTTAGGTAACTTTGCTTCTCACATGCATGTAACATTCCTGTCGCAGCCGCGTTACCACTTCGCCTCGCAGGATAATATTACTTTCACAAATAACATACGTCTTCATTTCCGGACAGGTGCGTTTCCACCGACTGCTCACACTGAGCCTGATGGGTCAGCAGTCAAAGGCGGACAGCGGAGAATGTGGCGCATAGCGACAGGCACGCCACGCGACGGTAAACAGTGCGGGCGAGCGGCCAGCGAGTGCTCTTGGAGCTTTGACGTCCGCGCGGCCCGTTTTAATATCCCAGCCAGCCGCCAGCGCCGGGCACAAGGGCCCCTTATCAGTCCAGTTCGCTCCAGTTTTTCACCGAGCACTCGTGAACGCTTGTGCTCGCTTTGCCAGGACTTGCACAGCCACTGATTCTACCGGCTACTGCGCCTTTGATCTGCCCGAACTGAAATTAGCGACGAATTGTGTGGCGTGTCGGCCCTCAATCTGTCAGTTCTTTGATGCATACTTCCCTCTACTACATTTTCGGTACGCGAGTTGAACGTACCGCTGTTTGGTGACACGTGAAGCACCGGAGTCAGGCACTGGTAGAAAAGAACTGTTACTGTAAAAAAAGAATAAAATGGAAAACATTAATATAATTGGAAATTACTGAGCACTGCAAATTTATAGATTTTATGTGAATGCATTGAGAACAGGTAAAAGATAGGGCAAAGAAGATACATGAGAGAATGTAAGGCATATATGAGGGAATTAATTGCTTTATTTCGCAATTTAGCATTACAAATATTCAGTATACACATTTTTTTCGTAAAAATCTTTTCATCATTCACTAAATGACTTTCTTTTCTATGTTCACAAATATAAAATGTCACACCATCGAAGGATCAAACTCTACTTGCTGCAGCATATAGCTGAACATGTGTGAAAACTGGTTTTCTTAATAGAATCCCAACTTTTTCAAATGTTTGTCCTTGAGACTTGTGAAAATACTGCGTTCATAAACTGCATTGTTTAATTATATTTTAAAAAAACTACATTTAAAAGTTAAGAATTGAACATTACAAAGAATTTAAAAAAATGGCGTTAGTTGGAATTGAACCCAGAACATTAATACTGTAACTCCAAGGGTTAAGTGACTACGCTAGCTTTGCCTGTGCCAGTGTGGCACCTACAACTAGTTATAACACAGTGTCAAAACTTTTGGAGAATTTGGGATATCATCCTAAAATTTCTTTTCTTTTTATCACTCATAACGGCTACGTGAAAACGAAACTTTTATATTCCCAACGTCGATGAGAAACCACCTTTGGAATTATGTACGTTTCATTGGCCTTCTTGTACGTTTAATATTAAAAATCTGTACCCTAAGTTTAGTGTTAGCGTATTTACATAAAGACGATGTTCAAATTGTTGAAAGTCTATGGGACTGAAACAACTCTAGGCTTACCAACTACTTAAACTAAATTGAACTAAGTACAAAACACACACACACTCACTCACACACATGCCGAAGGGAGGACACGGACCTCCGACGGGGAGCACCCTGCGCTCTGCAGCAAGGCGACTTACAGCGCTCAGCCATTCCACCGTCGTGAAACAATATTCTCGGAATCATCGTTCATAATATCTGGTATTATATTAAAAAAATTCCCGGTTCTTAACTTTATATACCTTTAAAAGTAAATTTGTATGATATTTGCCTGTTTAATACTGGTAGTGTTCAAAATAATATTAAAGTTTGCACCTGTGGTGTAATTTTCTAAAAATCGATTGGATTTTTACGAAACCAAATAATTATGTTGTTAAACAAGCATATCACCAGCATATTTCAAAGTGTTAAAAGTAGACAACGAATCTCGCTTTTTTTTTTTTTTTTTCTCCAAATGAAACGTATAAATCAACGGATGGAGCAATACTCACTTAAATGATATGCTATAAGCCATGGAATTATATACTGAGGATTTCTTTAAGTCATGGAAAACGACTTAAAATGTGTAGGCTATATATCAACTGATGCAACAGCATTAACTAAAATGAAGTGCTAAAAGCCATGGGATTACTTCCAGTTGCGTGAGGGACCTTATACTCTCTGCAACACGACTTGGCGTGGATTCAACTAGTGGTTTAATTCCAAGGCTAAAATATTGAGATATGGTGCCTCTATATCCTTTTGTCATTTCGAAATTGTTGTCGGTTTATGATTTTGTGCACTGACCTCGTGATTACGCCCCATAAATATTCGATAGCATTCATGAGAAACGATGTGGGTGGGAGGAATTATTCGCTGGACTGTCCAGAAAGTAGTTTAAGGGGGAACGTACACGAAAAATGAACAAAATTGTGATTTTTTTAATGACTACTCATTTACTACATTGTATTGAAATTTCAATTGAGACGTTACTGCTGTACCGCCTCATTGCTCTACCCGTCCTGATTGCCATTTTTTGTGTTCATTTGCTCTTGTCTGGATCACATAAACTAATATTTGCAATAACAGTTGAACAATACTTAATTGATATGAACATGATTTAGGGATTTTTCATTGACAGTTAAACAATACTTAATTTGATGTGATTCTTCAGTTTCTCCCGGCGTATTTCATAATCAAAATATCCACGGGTGTACTGCCGGTCTATAGTGTCCAACGGGCACAATATTTCGGCGATCAAACATGTCGCCATCATCAGGTGAACTGACGGACTGAGCTCCTGGAAACGCGCCGGCACGGAGATCCGCACGCCACAGCTGCTCGAAGGGAACTGGGTTCTAGCCCGGTAGCGGGCCATTTAAATACTCTCGGCCCGCGGAGCGACCCCTCCGCGGTCCGCGCCCCGCGCTGCGGCCGCGCAGTGGAACCGATTGCGGCGGCGTCTGAGATAACGGCGGTGTTAGGGCTCTGTCCGCCGTGGTCGTCACTTCGTTACATTTGCAAACATCAAACAATCTAGCAAACGTAACGAAGTGACGACCACGGCGGACAGAGCCCTCACACCGCCGTCATCTCAGACGCCGTCGCAACCGGTTCCACTGCGCGGCCGCGGCGCGGGGCGCGGACCGCGGAGGGGTCGCTCCGCGGGCCGAGGGTATTTAAATGGCCCGCTACCGGGCTAGAACCCAGTTCCCTTCGAGCAGCCGTAGCGTGCGGATCTCCGTGCCGGCGCGTTTACAGGAGCTCAGTCCTTCAGTTCACCTGGTGATGGCGACATGTTTGATCGCCGAAATATTGTGCCCGTTGGACACTATAGACAGGCAGTACACCCGTGGATATTTTGATTATGAAATACGCCGGGAGAACCTGAAGAATCACATCAAATTAAGTATTGTTTAACTGTCAATGAAAAATCCCTAAATCATGTTCTTTCCATTCATCAGATTGCTGCCTCTGGCAAGTGTAATTGTAATTCCTTAAATGTCGTTAGTTAATAAGACCGCCCTGTCGAAATATATGACCGTTGAGCACCAGCTGGTGGTCGGTATGTATTTAGGTTGCTCAGAGTACGCTACAAGGCAAGTGTTTGCGCGCATGAGAGTGTTTTAACAGTGTTGTTGGGTGCATTTCTCTTCCATCCCGTTTCCCTCGTGTGACATGAAATAAAATTAACTTATAATCATCTTGTGCGTGTGAGATCAGGTAATGTTGAACAACCAAAGTTGGCATAGTTTTGTAAAGGATCCGATTTGTTCACTGTTTCGTTTAAGAAACACAAGGTTATTCAAACTACCATTGATAAATGCCATGCTTAATAATTATGTCTATGTTAACTGAGTTTATCCGTGGAAAGGAATAAACCTCAATATTTAAAGCTACATGTATATTTGTATCATAATACTAATTTTTCCCCTCTGGTTCACCCTTTTTTGGATGGGATTATAATGTGTAATATAATTCATATAACTTGTCCTGGGTATAAAATTGGAAGTATCCCTTCTTGCATAGCATACACCTGTTTAACTTTATTGATGCGTTATCCGTTGCCGGCCGTTATTAATTAATTGTTCTTGTCTTGTTCAATCTATTTTCAACTTCCTTCACTTATTTCGGAACCACTATATATGCTCTTGTAAGATAAAGCCTACAAAATTTGCAAGCCTATTCCACAATACGTGTTATTGTCAATCAGTGGGAGACAGCTGGAAGTAGCCCAGCGCTTGTGTAGGTGGCCCGCGGACAAGAAGAAAAAAGGGAAGAGGAAAAGATTTAACAAACAATTAATAAATATAAAATATGGGTGCGTCACACAATTACCAAATATTACGTTCCAATTCCGCTTCCGCTTTCACAGGGCCATGCTTTCTTACTAGTTCTTAATTCTTTTGTATTATCTGTTTATGTGACGTTTTCTTGTTAATGTTGTGTAATCAGAATGCATGTCTGCATAATACATCAAGAAGGCTGTGGAATAACAGTCCTCCCAAGACATGTGTTCATGGCAAAACGCAGAATTCTAATTAGTCCCTGTAAGCCGTTATTTGAAAACGTTGCCCCAAAGCTACTTTTTCCTCTTCCACGGTATTTAATATTGCAGTTTATAAAGCATGTATTATCTTTAATGGTGGCTGCTCAGAGAGTGGGCTTCAAGTCCGGAGTTTCCACTCGTGACATCTTGATAGGGATTGACACTAAACGTATACTTACAGCGACTAGATCCATTGAAGCTCTTGCAGAGCAAACATGACTGAAAAGAAGAAGCCAGAAGAGAAGTCTTGAAGGAAATGAGGACATTCATTACAGATCAGGAATCTTTTGAATGTGGGAAAGGCAACGAAGAAGCTTGTTTAACATTAAAATGCATTTTTTCAGAACTATGTTTTCATTATTCAGGTACTTTTTTCTCCACAACAAGAAAAGATTTAACTATGATTTTTGGCATCTCTTTTGCATTATATATAAGAAACATGTATATGGAGTGAATGTTTAATATCATTAATTTATGTCAAGATACGGAATAGAGAAAGAAGAATTCAATTAAATTCGTTAAATATATGATGTGGTGGGTTCCTTTATATGATGGTTGAAATTATATTTCAAAAACTTCAAGGCACTGTCGTATAAACTTTCTTAGTAAATGGTGCCTTTGTGAATCATGACTTCATAAATTTGATAACTTAAAATAAATAAATAAAATAAAATAAAAATTTCAATTAAAATTACAAAACAATTTCAGTAGATGCTTTGAACAACAATCAATTTATTTATGTAACTAAAAAATTGTGGAATTTATGACAGGTTATATTTGCACTTGTTTTTCGTGTACGTCGCCCCTTAAACGAATCGCGGACAAATGTGGCCCACTGACAAAGAGCATTGTCACACATACGCAAAATCCATCTTTGATTTGCTGGATGAAGTCCATTAACTGTCACGAATGGTCTCCATTTGACCGAACGTAGCCATGTCTAGTCAATGGACGTTTCAACAAGACCAGTGTACCCAGTCCATCGCATATAAGAAAAGCTCGTGCCATTGTAGACGAGTATACGGCATTGTGAAAGATGTGCTACACTATGATCATTTGTGTTATGTAACCTGCTTTTTTCTCATAGTCAATTATTACTTGGAGTATCTGCTTTGTGGTGTTGATGTTATTCACCTCATCCACGAATGGTGTGCCATGTTTCCTTCTGAATGCGGCATCATTGCGCTATCAGTGTGTCAACTGACAAGTATTCGAACGACCGGCTACCGTGAAAACCTCCATGTGTACTCCTATTTGGTTGCTTTGTGTAGCGCAACCCAAACCTGTTAATTTGAAGCAACAGTTCCCCAGCAGATAACGTAGATTCAGAAACCTCTACCTCAAGACAGAGTCGACGAAGGGTCTGGTTGAGACTCTCCACTCTGAATCATATGATCAACTCTTGGTAAAACGGTCAGCGTCAAACCCGTGCGCGTCTTCATTAATTGCGCCAGCCGCACTTATGAATTGCGGTTGGCCTAACACCCCAAGCGGCATTCGTCATCCATGCCGATATGTGCTGCAACTGGCGAAAGACTGCACGCTCTAACCGTCATCGCCTCAGGTAAACACCCACCTCCATATCTTGGGCGAGTCCCCTGGTAGACATGCCGCTTCCAAGGAATTCTTGCTCTTGCTGCTCCTCTACGCTATCTCCATGATGGGCTTCACAAAGCGGCTATCGAAACCCCTTTCTCCGTCGGCCCCTTCGGAGCGTCTCGCGACTGGTGACGAATTGACCGTCTGTCCGAACACGACGCGAATGGGAGAGGCTAGACCGGGCGGTCCAACATACGGCCTGCGGACCACAATATGGCGCCGTAAAATACGGCCCACCATAGCCTCACGAAGTTGTGTGTTTTCTTTCAATTTTTTTCCAAGCTACAGTATTAAGTGAGGAAAATTATTTGAAGTTAACATGAAGCTCGGGCGTAAATAAACATGCATGTGGGGCGTGAGGATGGGTGCCTACCAGCTACCCTACTAGCGACCGTCTTCTAGAACTGTTCTTGCCTCGCGGTTCTCAACTAGGCGTCACCTACGAAAGCTGGCCAGTTTTCAGTCGTTCAGCTCATCCCCCTCCATTACCGCAGTGACAGCCATTGACGTTCATTCTGTAGACGCGTGGCTGGCCGTGAGTTACGCAATGTTTCTCCCGCAGGCGCTACTGTTGGGGCTCGGCCGTAGCTCCTCCCCTTCTCGCTTCCGCTATTGCTCCGCCTCTATGCGCGGAAGCGCCTTCTTCTATGACGCCAGCTTTATAGATCGGCCCACTTTTCCCCGGCTGCCGTGTGCTACCGAGGCCTAACAGAATGCTGCTGCCTTGGGACAGGCTGGCATTGCCACGACATGGGACGGCTACCGCACTGTTCTCCCGGTGACCGGCGGCGTTATGAGGGATTCGTAAACACGTGTCACTCGCATGCACACTTGCTATATGGTAGACGAGTTATATCGTCCTCTTGCCGCAGTCTCTTGCTGTCTTACAAGGAAAGTACTTGGGCTCGAACAAACACATATACACCAAAATCGTATGAGAGATAATGCAAAGGTCCCTTATTGCACTAGTGATACTCCCGCATCTGCAAAACTCTGCAGTCGTCCGTTAGAGGCCTCTGCGTGTGCCTTGCCACATTGCACTTTGACCTGTCGGTTTGACAGTAGGGACGGCGCAGTGTGCATCCGAAGTTGCGTTTTGTGACGTTATTTGTGTGGTGAAGCGTCAGATGGGGTGGCGATAGGTTACGCAGGACCCTTCTTCGTGAAGATGATATTAGTGTAGAAGATGAATCATTCGCATGCTTTCTCGTATCTGTTAAGGTACAGAAATATGAGCATAAGTTAGATACTGTTGTAACACTAACACGTAATGATGATAATGACGAACAACTCATTGCAAGTGCTACGGTAAGTGCGGGAAGAGGCGATGGAAGCAGTGGCAGTGAATAACAACAGTCTTCCGAGAAGAAGGTTAAAGCTGCAACTATCATCACGGCTTTTGATGAAATACGCTAGAGAACATGTACGATGATTATTGCATATGCTATAGTTAAGATATCTGCATTACTTATGGCGTCTGCGATTACATCTACAGTGCTATCTAGAGCATCCACCATTGCAGAGTTTTGCAGAAAAACGACACTCGCCAGCACATTGAGGTGTACGTAGAGTTCCTGTAAGCAAACGTTTATACAGAAATGTTTGTTCGAGCCCATGTACTTTCCTTGTTAGTTTCAGTGTCAGTCAGTGAGACATACGGTAGACTCTCTGCTGTTGCAGTGACCTAGCGTTACTGAACAGTTAGCTCTACTCTTCGCGGGAGGTTTTTTAAAGGTATGCAACTATACATTATTCTCCTTAATAAATTCAGGAACAATTTTCAGTTAGTCAACACACTAGTTCCAAAGGTAAGGTGCATGTGTGGTAGATTGTGGGTGGCTGTATATGTTGGCAAGTGGATATTAGGATGGATTGAATTTATTTATTTTTCTTTTCAATACAAGAATTTATTTCGTGGTAACAATCCAGAAGTTAACAGTTACAGGTACAAGCTCAATAAAATACACCGAGTCAAATACTCTAATGTATCGGGCGTCCTACTTGATTTTCTACTCTGCGAATGACACCATTCTTCCATCAAATGTTAGTAGTGCCATCTCATTGGCGGGAGGAGAGGTGAGGCATATTATGGAGGGTTTACACCACGATTCAATTTACTTCAGACAAGCTCACACCAATCAATCAATTTCAAGTAGGTTCGGATCTTTTGTTCTACCAAAACGGCCGAAGAGTTGCACCGAAAAATGCATACGGTTAAATTCCTGTTTCGACCCACTGCAATGTGTATCTACTTACAGTGTGGTCGTACACGAACTGAATTGTTGGGCTTATGTTACCAATATT
Source organism: Locusta migratoria (assembly GCA_026315105.1). Classification (NCBI taxonomy): domain Eukaryota; kingdom Metazoa; phylum Arthropoda; class Insecta; order Orthoptera; family Acrididae; genus Locusta; species Locusta migratoria. The sequence goes on along the minus strand of CM048744.1, from coordinate 808,408,631 downwards.
TCAGGATTTGCTCGGAAGTTGATAGAACACTGTAATCTTGTTAACTGATGTCAAATTTAAGTGTAATCTGTTCCCCGCTGATGCTGGTAGGGATAGGAAAGAAGTCAATTTATCTACATTTTATTGTGGTTTTTGATCGACTAACAAGACTTACGAGAACATAAATTTGTTTCAGACTACATCCACGATTCCGAAGATTGGTATATTTCTTGTCAATTAACAATCTAGGATTGCTAATGCAGTCATGTTATCCATGAAGAAGCGAGAAGTTGACACAGAACGTCACGTTTTCAGACCTAATTGGACTGAAATTTGTTTTGTGATAGAACTAAGCGGAAACATACTGTGTCTCATCTGTAATGAAAACTATCAGTTTTTAAGGAGTAAAAAATAAAGCCCTATAAGTCTACAAAACATATTTCTGAAGTAAGATGAATACAGTGGCCAAATGAGAATCGACCGAATCAATTCACTGAAAAAACAATGACCGGTCATCCGTCCATGTTCAGAAAATCAAGAGAAAACTCAGAAATAGTAACGAAACCAAGTTTCCAGATAGCAGAAGCTATTGCCAAAAGCGGAAAACCTTTATACGATAGAGAAATCGTCAAAGAATGTTTAGAAATATTTGCATCAACAGTGTGTCCGGAACTGATATCAACAGTGAAAATACAAGCTCATCACATCACACCGTAGCACGACGAGTTCACGACATGGCAAACGATATTCATATTTCACTCAAAGCAAAATTAAAAGAATGTGTATCTTACAGTTTAGCTATTGATGAAAGTGCTGATGTTTCAATATACAGCGCAGCTGGGAACCAAGATAAATGAACGTGGATATTACCTCCATACATTCTCCTATATCCCATGAATTAATGGGTCCAGCTGCCATAATTTTGGTTTCCTTCACATTTAGTCGGCGATTGTCCTTTTCACTTCCGCTTTTTACCTTCAGCAAGAGAGTCTTTAATTTTTCTTTACTTTCTGCCAGCAGTAAGGTATCATCTGCATATCTGAGATTGTTTACATTTTGTCCAATTATTTTAATTCCCGTCTCTCCTTCATGTATCCTGGAATTCCTCATAACGCGCTCTACAAGCAGATTGAATAAGAACTACACAGTATGCAGCCTGTCCGGATTACTTTCTGAATCTTTATCCATTTCGTTTTGCCATACGAAGTTGTCACCGTGGCTTCTTGGTCAAGGTAAAAAAGGCGAAGCGGTCAAAAATTCGAAGATTGGTTTGAACACAACAGTGTTTTACCAGGCATGGTCCTGTTTGGAGGTGATATGCCGTTGCCTTCCTCCGACCTTCGAACTGACTTACCCAGCCAGTTATAGGGGGACATACAGTTTAACGTGGGTTCCGAAACACGGTGGTACTCGATATTTTTTACATCACCAAACACTGCCAGAGGTGAAAGAAGTGGAAAGTGACAGATAAAAAATCCCAGGACTTGGTGGGGATCCAACCATCGACTTTTGGATTTATAGCCCGGCACTGTGCTACCGACTCGCAAACTCCATATAAGATCAATGGGTGGACTCCCAGTTTATTGAGTACGTCCGATAACTAGTGATCGACGCCGTCAAGGGCTTTGGTATAAACAATAAAGCAAAGGTACAAATCTTTATGCAATTCTCTTGCTCTTTCCATAATCCACCGAATGTTAACAATTTGATCTCTGGGTACTCACCCTGCACATTGATTACAGCACAGTTTGTAAATTGCATGGCTGATTTCACAGGTGCCCCGGCCTTTCATACGTTAGGATAAGCCTGTGACAGGACTGGAATAGGAAGTGCTGGGTGGGTGGACTGGACAGGTCTTGCATCGGGGTCTTCCACAGCAAAGTGATCCCTGTGGCAGTGGGCTGGGTTTCGGCGTGGAACAGGAATAGACTAGGAATGTATGGGGGTTGGGAGGGGCGACGGAACACCGCTTTAGGAGGGGTAGGAAGGATTTTCTTACAGGATGTCTCTCACAGATTAAAATTGTGTGCCGGAACCGGGACTAGAACCTGGGATCTTTGCCTTTCGCGGGCAAGCGCACTACCGACTTTGCTATCCAGACAGGAATCACGATGCCGCCCAACAACTTCACTTCCACCAGTACCTCGCCTTCTACTTTCCAAACTTCAGAGAAGCTCTCCTGCGAACCATGCTAGACTAGCACTCCTGGAAGAAAGGATATGGTGGCGAAATGGATTAGCCACAGCCTAAGGGATGTTTCCAGAATGAAACTTTCACTCTGCAGCGGAGTGTGCGCTGATATGAAACTTCCTGGCAGATTAAAATTGTGTGCCGGAACTGAGAGTTGATCCTGGGATGTTTGCCTTTCGCGGGCAAGCGCAATACCAACTGTGCTATCCCCACACGACGGGATAGCACAATCGGTAATGCGCTTGCCCGCGAAAGGCAAAGGTCCCAGGTTCGAGTCCCGGTTCCGGCACAAAATTTTAATCATCCAGGAAGTTTCATATCAGCGCACACTGCGCTGCAGAGTGAAAGTTTCATTCAGGATGTCTCTCATTTCTGGGCACGAGGTCAGAAAATCAAAACCTTGGAGAAGTATGCAGTTTAGTTGTTCGAGACCAGGGTATTATTGGGTGACAAGAGAAGCGGTCTTTTGTGCATGGTTACTGGTGTTAGAGAGATTTGGAATGTGTGAGTATATGGCACAGGAGAGCTGTTTGCGGACTAGGTCTGTGAAGTATTTTCTGTCTGTGATATCCTTTATAAGACCATCAGCATAATTACCTTTTCTGCTACCGACTTCTAATCCCCCCAGCACAATCAAGTACAGAGTGTATCGTGTAGTATGCTTTCAGGGCAGTCTAAAAAAGAGTGCAGAGTAATTTCCCTTGTAGCAGTATTTACACGTCGCCATGACGGTGCGGAACTGCGTCGCTTCCGTGTGTGCGCGATGACCCGGCAGCTGGGTTGTTTATGACCTCCGGCTGTTACCGGGACAAGGCTCGGCCATTAGGCATCGCGGCGGGTGCCCGCGAGTCTAACACAGTGCTCAGACCTCCACACGGGCTGCCCTGCTGGGTAGTTTCATCACACGGCGAAGGCTCGTCACCGCCAAAAGTAGTCATCTCCTCATCTATTTATCATGTATAATTTGTTATTTTGTATGTATGCCGTGTGGTAACAGCCGAGTCGATTGAGGTGACGTGTCACGGATTTCAAGGCCTCAGTGCCGAGCACAGATGTTCAAATGTTCAATTGTTTGTTAAGCTTATGGGACTTAACTACGGGGTCATCAGTCCCTAAACTTACAAACTACTTATGAACTACCTTATACTAAGGACGGCACAAATATCCATGCCCGAGGGGGGATTCGAACCCCCGACCGTAGTGGCCGTGCAGACCGTGACCGGAGCGCCTCAGTCACCTCGGCCACCGCGGCCGGCAGCACAGATGTGTGTGTGTGTGTGTGTGTGTGTGTGTGTGTGTGTGATGTGTGTGTGTGTGTGTGTGTGTTATCTTTAGCAGAAGTTAACTTATTTCGTGTGTGACTGACCAATGACCTCATAGTATGGTTAACTTATTTCGTGTGTGAGTGACCAATGACCTCATAGTATGGTCCCTTAGGTCTTATAACAGTTTAAATATTTATTCTATATTCAGGTCAAAGATTACAAGAAGTGAGGTGCAGATTTTAATGGACTTGTAATTCCCAATACAGAGTTAGTCCTTGTGGATTACATTGGGGTCATGTTACACGCATGGGAGAAGCAAGGTTACCTAAGAGACTCATGAGCTCGGCAGCAGAGGGTAAGAGGAGTCGAGGTAGACCAAGAAGAACGTACTTAGATTCGGTGCACAATGATTTTGAAGTAAAAGGCATAACATCAGACGAGGCATCAATGTTAGCATTGAATAGGGGATCGTGGAGGAATTTTATTAGAGGTACTTTGCTCCAGACTGAACGCTGAAAGGTCATCAGTCTCTAATGATGATGATGATGATTAATTAGATTACAGTAATACCTATTTTATAGATCATATATACGATATTTCGTAATCATTTGAAACGTGTCAGTTTAGTAAATGGTGTCTATACATGACAATATTCTAAGGAAATATTTTTTTTATTATTTATTTTTACATGTTTTTTTGTTTTACATAAAAATTCATATTAAGTGCAGAATGAGTTGCCATTCAGAAATTCCTAATTTGTTTTTATATACCAGCTGGCTATCTGTCAGATTTTTCATGCTACTTGGTAAGTGACCGAACACTTTTGTGGCAGCATAATTCACCCCTTTCTGTGTCAAAGTAAGATATAACCGTGAATGGTGAACATCACTCTTTCTCTTAGTGTTGTAGCTATGCACACTGCTATTACTTTTGAACTGAGTCGGATTGTTCATTACTATATATATATATATATATATATATATATATATATATATATATGCTTTTGTGCAATTAATACCTTTTTACTAAGTTTTGAAATGCCCCAGAATATGATCCCGTATGGAAGCAGTGAATGTAAATAGGCATAGTAAGCGAATTTACTGAGATGTATATCACCAAATTATACAATTACCCTGTAGCATAAGTGGCTGAACTCAAACGTTTCAGCAGATCTTCTATGTCTTTCTTCCAATTCAATCCCTCACCAGTGCAAACACCTAAAAATTTTGAATATTCCACCTTGTTGTTGTTGTGGTCTTCAGTCCGGAGACTGGTTTGATTCAGCTATGCACAATGCCCTATCTTGAGCAAGCCTCTTTAACTCCACATAAGAACGGCAACCTACATCTGTCTGAATCTGCTTACTGCATCCATCTCTTGGTCTTCCTCTGCTGTTTTTACCCCAAACACTTCCCTCCAATGCTAGATTTACAATTCCTTTATGTCTAAGAATGTGTCTCACAAATCGATCCCTTCCTTTAGTCAAGGTATGCCAAAAATTCCTTTTCTCGTCAATTCTGTTCAGTACCTCCTCATCACTTACGCAATCTACCCACCTAATCTTCAGCATTCTTCTGTAGCACCACATTTCAAAAGTCTCTATCCTCTTCCTGTCCAAACTGTTTATCGTCTATTTTTCACTCCCACACAAGGCAACACTCCACACAAATGTCTTCAGAAAGGACTTTCTTCGGCTTAAATCAATATCCGTCGTTAACAAATTTCTCTTTTTCGACAACGCTTTTCTACCCATTGCCATTCTGCATTTTATGTCCTCTGTACTGCGACCATCATTTGTTACTTTACTGCCCAAGTAACAAAACTCATCTACCTCCTTTATTGTTTCGTTACCTATTCTAATTCCTTCAGCATCACCAGATTGTTTTAGACTGCACTCCATTACCCTTGTTTTGCTCTTGTTAATGTTCATCTTACATGCACCTTTCAGCACACTATTCCGTTCATCTGCTCTTCCAGGTCCTTTGCTGTCTCTGACAGATTACAATGTCGTCGGCAAAACGCACTGTTTTTAATTCTTCACCCTGAACTTTAATTCCTTCTCCAAATTTCTCCTTGTTTTCCTTTATAGGTTGCGCAATGTAAACATTGTTAATAACAAATTTGGTGAATGAATATTTCTACCTTAGGAACATATTTATGTTGAAACTTTATTGTGTCATGCCATTTACCGTATTAAACTGTATATACTGGGTTTTATCAAAGTAGAGAACCGCTTAGAAATTTTCTGAAAGACTCCTAGTTGACATATTGAATGAAAACCTGTGGTACATTATTTTCATGCACATTAGAAATAATTGGATTATCATATCCCTGCTTTAAGCATGTAATCAACAGTGCTACGTTATTATTTTTATGCCCATGAGAATTATCTTCTCTTTTACAAGTATATTCATTTTATTAAATTGGATATATAGCGCCACATGCATTTAAAAAAAATTGACATCTTTAACGCTTAACAGTTAACAGGCTTTTGCCAACTTGGACTTTTCATGCTGTTTTAATTATTATTAATCTTAGGTAAGGCGAAAAATTGTAAATACATTAATTTAAATGTGTGACATATCATTCTACCATGTAATAGTCACATTTTACGCAGTATGTATTCTATTCAGAGATTATTTCCTTTGCATATTTACAGCTTAGTAAATGAGTGAAAAGTCGAAACTAGTGGCGCTATACTGCTGCGTATTAATAAAATTTGGAACTGTACAAAGTGTTAAGTTCATATAAACGATGAATGTAAGTACCTAACAGTTCTTCGTTTATATTAACTTAATACTTTGTACAGTTCCTTATTTTATCAATATGCAGCAATATGCCTTCCAACTGAGTACATGGATCCCTATCTCGTGGCTTATGTTACCGCGGTAACTGAACGTTGTATGCGTCGTCCGCCTAAATTCGAGACTTGTAGCCAACTTCTCCATAGTTACCCTTAACATGGTTTCCAGCCTGCACGGCCTTCGTTCACGTTTCTTAGGTTACCGGCCCTGGATTAGCGACAAGTGACCGAAGTTGTAACGGCCCCGTGGTGTGTCTCCACCGGAAAGACTCCATGGCTGAATATTTCAATTAACGAACGTATGAAAGAGCCTTTTTGACTATCCGCCGTATTGCGGACATACAAGTAAAATTAATCTAGGACCAGAAAAATAGTTCGCCCCAGGAGACAATGGTCTTATGGTTACGCAAGCATACTGTGACATTAGATTGCGAAGAAAATTATTTTGTGTGGTTTAATTGCCGATTAATTTTATCATCTGTCTCAATTGTAATAGGACCAAACCTTCAAACATTTCAGTTCAGTTGTAATTTTACGTACTAACCCAAACCGCAATCTAATAATTCTTTAATTATAGCATACCTATATCTCGTAAATATTGGGCATGGTGGAACAATAGTACCTTTGTGTTAGGCTGAGAAAAGTCCCAGCTCTACACTTGTTTTCTGTATGTCATTATAACGTGAGATAGAGATGTAAATAACATCATTAGTTATGTTGCGTGTCGAATTTTTTATTTATTTATTATTTCCTAGTTCCCTTGAATGTTGTCAAACGGATCATCAACTGTACATCTAAACATGAGTCCCCTAGCTGTCATCCAAAATGAAACACTTAGAAACGACCGGAGATGTAACAGCGAAATTTGTATGGGATGTAACATGACGTAGAATGATGTACTGTTAGGGATGAACGCTGGCTGGTCTGCGTCGGGACGAGACGAGGGGGTGGGCGGAGGGGCTGGGGGGCTGCGAGGGAGAGTGAGGGTGGATCGAGAGAAGAATGGAATTCCAACGAAAACCTTAATATATGGTACAGGACTAGTATGGCGATGCGTAAGGCAGAAGTTCGTCATTCTCACCACGGTGTCTCCAGAGTCTAATCCAATCATCGTGTTGGTACAGGTCGAATCTGCATCCGTCGGTAGGAACAATATCGTTCTATTCGGTTGTCCATTTGCGGCGTATATTGCATCACTACCGAAGCAAACGCCTGCGGAGTTGGCTAACGCAGCCAACGCCTAGCGTGCCGTCCACTCGGCTGTAAACGGCGCTCAATGGTACGCGCGGACATATCTTGCTGCGCTACAGAGCCGATTTGTTGTGATATGGTTCGTAATGTGACGGAGTGACCGATCAACGCCACGCGCAATGTACGCCTCTCATCACGTCTGGCGGTGCAACGAAGTGGGTTCCCTCCGTCAGACGACGAGTACAGGTCGGCATTACATTTGCTGCCTAACGTCCGATAACATCACAGATTTCTCTAAAGAATAATCCGCAATCCTTGTACGTAACTACTCCTCCACGGTCGCACACCAAATCGTGCTGGAAAGACGCTCGCAGTCTCGTAAAAGGTACGCTGAAGCTGCTTACAGTTCGCAAGATCGTTGTTACTCATCTATATAACAGTATGTGGCGGACGGTACTTCCTGTTCAGTCGCGTATTGTTCGCTGAAGAAGAGATTGCGCCCTGTAAGAGCTCTAACATCTTTATTTTACCCTAATTGTCTTTTTCGTGAGATATGCCTGTGTTCCGAGTGCTGCAATGCGCGCTGTATACATCGCAGAACGCGAAAACTTCGTGGGGTATTTTCAGCAATTGATGCGCTCGCCTAGTATTATGACAAATTAGAGTGCCACTTCCTACCACCAGGCCAAAATATGGCGCTGTAAGTAGTCTGAATGTGAAACGTTTCCTGGTTTTACGACAGTATGGTATGGTTGTTTCGCGACGCTTGTTGATGTTTGTGAAGTGTGTCTTGCTGTAAAGGATTAGGAAGGTTGAGGTTTTCCACAAGAACTGCAGTAACTGTCAGGAAGAAAGACCGAGCAGTGCAGGGGAAGTTGTTTTATCAGTTCGACAACAACAATAGCTTTGCATTGCGGGAATATCACCGGCAGAAACAGCTGTTAAGAGGCCCCTCCCTCCTGTCAAATGGGCTAAGGAGAATGATAATTTCAATTTAAAAAGAATGTGAATTAGGTGGTGCAACAGGGAGATATTGTGTAGGTGTAGCCGACCGAACAGCATTTGCCTCAGTTGCAACAGCCAGTGCCCGAGCCGTGTCATGGGAATTGTCTCTCCCCACAAGTCGAAAAAAAAAAAATAATAATAATAATGGTGCCACGGGGGAGGGGCTTCAGCCCTATTAGGCCCCCGCTCCCCGTGGCTGTGCCACTAAATACTCGTGTGAGAATGACCGCGCGAACTGGGGCACCGCGTTGTGGATTGCGCAGCGGCTTCCAGAAGATGCTCCCTCGTGCATGTGCTGTCCTTAGAATAAGTTAGTTTGTCAGTGAAGGGACCGATGGTCTTAGCAGCTTGATCCCATAGGCTTACAAACATTTCTAAAGTACAGAGCAGAATGGCAATGGGAAGAAAAGCATTTCTGAAGGTAAGTGAACCATGTTACATGGTTCGAGTGTTCCTTTGCCATGGCCTGACTGCTGCCCCTTGGTAGAAACACTTTGATGCAATCGATAGGAGGCGGGCGAGGCGAGCGAGTGGAAAAAGAGGAGGCTCTCTGGCGAGGGGAAGGTGGCGCTGCGAGTGCGTGGAGTTGGTGACCGGAACGCCTAGCGAGCGGGTGGGTGTTTGGACAGCTGCTGGAAGTTGAGGAACGTTCATGTGCGAACGATCGACGGAGAGACGTTCGCTAGTTCTGAGTACGACGTCGGCACGCTATGGCACCCGTCTTGTGTAGAATGAAGGTATGTGCCTTGGAACTTTTGAAACCCGAATTCGCCCCAATCAAGTGAAATTGTCATTTTGGTGGAACTTTTGTGAAGTTTCCTAAGAGGGGAAAATACGGACAGCGACGGTAAGGAGTAAGTCGTTTGGTAAGCCGTGAACTTTCTAACCATTAAAAACAGTTCCAGAATTTGCCGCGTTGCATGGAAATTATTGTGCTTAGATAGTTTTAGGCACTGAATGAAGGCTAGATCATCATGTGGCAACTTCAGAAGTATTTAGCTACGCGTGGAATGTATACTGGAAAGATAGATCGGAAACAACTGGAGGGGGAGTGTTCATCGCCGTGAACAAATATATTGTTTCTACTGAGATCGATGTTGAAGTTATCTGGGCACTATAACAATTCTAATAGAAGTAAATATATAGGTGTCTTTACCGGAATCCAGTGCTGCTGTAGCAGTTTTAGAGTCTTTCAAAGAAAGTATACGCCAGGTAGTGCGTAGGTATCCGGGCCATGTAATATTAGTCGGAGGAGACTTCAATCTTGAGCAGTCTTGAGCAGTTAAACCGGCAACCCACGTGCAATGGAAATATTTTAGACCTTATAGCTACGGACTGGCCTGACCTTATTGACGATGTCTGTATAGAGACATAAGTTAGTGATCATATAGGGCGTTATGTCCGGCCGGCCGCGGTGGCCGAGGAGACTGAGGCGCTCCAGTCACGGTCTGCACGGACACTACGGTCGAGGGTTCGAATCACCCCTCGGGCATGGATATTTGTGCCGTCCTTAGTTGTAAGTAGTTCATAAGTAGTTTGTAAGTTTAGGGACTGATGACCCCGTAGTTAAGTCCCATAGCCTCTACAAACATTTGAACATTTGAACATTTGCGTTATGTCCGACGGACAGACACAGGAACTGCGTGCATTTCCATGCGTGCGGACCTGCGGCTCTACGAAGTACTTGTCATCCGATTTTAAGAAAACAATTGATTTGTGTCAGAATGAAACTTTCACTCTGCAGCGGAGTGTGCGCCGTCCCATGTTCGAGCCCCGGTTCCGGCACACAATTTTAATCTGCCAGGAAGTTTCATATCAGCGTACACTCCGCGGCAGAGTGAAAGTTTCATTCTGGAAACATCCCTTAGGCTGTGGCTAAGCCATGTCTCCACCATATCCTTTATTCCTGGAGTGCTAGTCTTGCATGTTTCGCAGGAGAGCTTCTGTGAAGTTTGGAAAGTAGGAGGCGAGGTAATGGCGGAAGTAAAGTTGTGAGGCGGCATCGTGATTCGTGTCGGGATAGCTCAGTCGGTAGAACGCTTGCCCGCAAAAGGCAAAGGTCCCAGGTTCTAATCCCGGTTCCGGCAAACAATTTTAATCTGCCAGTAAGTTTCAAATGTTTTGTGACTCCACATCGAAATAGTACAACTATAAATTCAGAGTAACCTTTAGCGTAGCCCATTATTCACACAAACAGTGAACGTTTTCGCATCGGAGCAAACAATTGAGAAAATGGGCAAGTTTTGATGAGTATTTTCCTACGTATTATCGTATGAAACTTCACAGAACTAAGAAAAATGCAAGGGGATGCCCACTACACTACTTTTACCAAAATGAGATAATTTAAAAGTGCATGTACAATACCAATTTCATTTGCTTGTCTAATATTTTTCTTGCTACAGTTCTCTGTTTCCTGTAATAATACACTAAACGTTGGTATACGACTGTGAAAAGCTTCCTTCAGGAACTAATTTCATATCTATACCAGAATCTAGTTTACTCAGTTATAAGACAAAATTTTTGTTTCCTTTCGGCAGTTACCAGCAAACAAAACCAACGACGCGTGAATAATTTAACCTCACTACCTAGTGCAGGAATTTTCTTCACAAATTTATTTAAGTTAAAAAAAGTTAGGTATCTGCTGGTTGATCCAATCGATAGTCAAACTTTAATCTATTAATTTACATTAAGGATTAAAAATACCACAGCACAGAATCTAGGGTCGCTTCTGGGCTCGTAGTTTTCTGTGAAACTTTTCGTCAGCCCGACTCCTCTTCCTGCGTTTCTGAATTCAAATGGAAATAACATAATGTTTACCTTCCTTCTCGGCCGTAAGAACGCCGTTAAGAGCATCACTGTGCCATTCTTCAAAGCCAAACATACGAATATTCACAGTACTTCTTATGGCAGCGAAGCAACGTATAATACCAACATGCCGGAATAATCACGTGACGCGATTTCAGCCAATCACGAGCTGCAAAGGGCGGTAAGAGGCTAGCAAAAGTATGGCCATACTTTCCCTAGGCGGCCGACTGCGAACAGCGGGCAAATTGAAGAGCGCCTCGACGGCCATTATGGTGGCAAACTTCCGCGCCTACTTTAAATGTGCGTAATACTCTTTTGATTAGAGCGTGTATTCATTCGAATTAAGTCGCGAAAAATGTCTCATTTAAATATATAACTACAAAACAGCTTCAGACTATTTCAATATACAGCAACTGTCGGTTGTCTATAAATTTATTACACATACGGTGTCGAAATTGGCCAACAGCGTTTCTTCTTCCTAACTAAATCGAATTACAACATTTAGTCTTAGGTGTTCTAAGTGCGTTCTAAGTGCAGATACTATTTTTTGGGACTATCTCAGAATATTCTGAGATGGTGAAACTTTTGTAAACACAGTTTATTTATTTGCTTGAGTACCTGCAACGTTCTCCAATATTTCGATATTTTATAGCATCAGAAATGAAACAGGGCTCCCTGAAATAGCTAGTGTTAAAAATCGACTGTGAAAATAAAACATGCCATCAGATCCATAGCTGTAAAATAGCATTTTCCCTTGTGAATACAGCAACAAGCCACAACCTAATTATTTTAAGAACACGAAGTCTGCCATAACTTTTTATTAACTAAGTGCATGTGAACTAAGGATATCTAGTACGAATATTAGCACTTTTAATGCTGTAAGCCAATATATCAAAGTAGCGTGAACTGCTCAAACTTCAGAAACTAATATCATAAGGTTAAATTTCACAATGTGCGTCCATTTTGGAACTATATTCACTTCTGCAAACCCCTTTCAGATGTTATACCTAGATGCAAAGCAGAAGACCTTTATCTTCTTTGTTACAAGTTATTAATATTAATTTCATGAGAATAAGAAATTCGAACTGCAGTGTGGCAGCTGATCTCGTGCCCCCAATAGTTATCTTATACACTCAGAAAATGAAACTTTTTAAACTTCCTGTCCACCAGTAGTGACTAAAGTAGCTCGTTTTTAAGAGTCACCAGTATTGTAAAAGTCTGTTGTTTATTTCATTCAATCCTGTACTGTCTTGACTAACAGCCTGTTAAGGAAGAGTAAATATTTCTGAACGCAAGTTCTTTGTAGACTGGGCTGTACCGCTCGTCCTGGTAGGGCCTCTAAAACGCAAAATTTACTGTTTTATAATCGCAAAACAACATATTGACCATAGCTGTTTATTTTTTTTTCTCGGTACTAGCGGTTTCGGTTAGTATACCACTTTCAAGCGTTAGCAGAGTTTAGCTTATAGCTTAACATGTCGTAACACAAAAAAAGAAAAAAAATTGTAAAATAAGTATTTGTCATCATTACTGTACCCCTTATCGAGATTTCCACAGTGGATGACTGCTGCAAACTAGCAGCCACTGTGGAAAAATCGATAAGAATGACAATAATGACAAATACTTATTTTACAATTTTTCATTTTTGTGTTACGACATGTTAAGTTATTAGTTAAACTCTGCTAACGCTTGAAAATGGTAAACTAACCGAAACCGTAAGCACTAAGATTTAAAAAAAAATCTATGGTCAATATGTCGTTTTGGAAGCCCCACCTGTTCACCTTTCTTTACTGTTTTTTAGTAATACATGTATTTAGAAGTGGTCGGGGGTCCTCATTTTGTTTTGCCCCCGCCCCAGGCCTCCGACAGCCTTAGTCCGTCACCTAAGATAGTATTCGTTCTTTTTATTCCTTCCTTGTGCAGTTAAACGCTCAGCAGCTCTTCACCATCATGCTCCATGTATTCTGCAGTAGCCAAATTATACAGACGTGACTACCACCTGTATATAAATACCGCAATAGCATTATAATACACGATTTATCTACTAACACCATTCGTATTTATCTGACGCTTGCCACTATCATGGCGACCGGTCGAAGGTTCGAATTATCAGGCGACTGCAGCGCTGTTAGGAAGACTAGTTATTTTTACAAGGTAGTTGATACAGAGCTTTAACCCACGCATGCTTTCAGCTCTAAAAAAAAAACGTATTGTATGCCTGGGGTCTTTTTTGACCCCAAACTGATTCAAGCGACTTTATGAAGATAAAATTTGAAATATGTCCTTAAAAAGTAAATATACTTTATTGAGAAATGTTTGTACAAATTTGATGTGACAACTTCACAATTTCTTCGTATAATTAAGTCACACATAAGTTGTAATTACTTACTATATTTGTTTCAAATATGAAAACATGATTTGTCTAGTTTGTTTGGTTCCAAAAATTATTTTAACACAAAATATTCATAACCTACAGTGTATGCACTAATACTGTAATTGATTAGTATAATGTGTAAACATCATTTACATGGAATATTATTATAAATACACTACTACTCGCTCTCAGTGGCAATCCAGTTCAATCCAGTATTCAAGAGTTAGGTACATACATTTATTATCGTTTGCATGAATATTGGTATGCATTACTATTACACTCTGCACGTGATTGGTGATGAAAAGTCTGAAAAAAGTCAGGCCTCGTATGTAATTGTGGTCTAAGGTGACGTGGAATATGCGCAGTTTCACGTAATACATTCCTTGAAACCTGCTTGCAAACATCAGGTGGTACTGTGTTATATGTTATCTGTCCACTTCTAGACACAAAAGTAGATGCACTAGTTACCTGAAAGCCATTATCATCTTCTCCAAAGTCACACACATCCACTTCACTTCCGACCTGTACATCTTCCTCTATCATATCTCGATCAGAATCGCTATCATCCTCGTTTCCAAAAATTGATTCATTATCATTATCAGTCTTCTGTAATTCTGCATCAGCCTGTTTCAGACTGTAGACCCTTGCAAAACGTAAATCACTATCCATTACGAATAAACTACAACACCTCGTCTTCTTTGCACAACACTCAATTCCAAACTGTGAATTTGTCGCAACAGCTCACATAATTGTATTTTAGATTCATTGTTTACAACAATGTACAAATGAATGTCGTTTTATAAGGTAGATTGTTGCCAACATTTATTTTCGTAACAAAACTTACATATGACGCTGAAAATCACTTATTGTATACCTGGGGTATTTTCTGACCCCACTGCAAAAATTTCAAATTGTTGTACTGCAAAATGAGACATAACCATAAGTATTTTACCCCGTTGCAATAAAAAGTCCTTGGATAGCATATCTGAAGGATGAGTTGTCTGCACCCACATTAAAAATGTCTATTTATAGTTACATTAGTCTTGGGGTCTGAAAAGACCCCAGACATCATTCGAGGGTTAACCTCGTTGCGCTAGCGCTGACACCTTGTGGTGATTCTGAGAACTGTAGGAACTAACCTCGAACAACACCAGGCAGCCCAATCCCCCTCCACCATTCCCTTCAGATATTGCTGCCCTACGGAAGTGCAGTAGAGGTACTTGAACTGCGAACGGATCACCGACAGACGTCCTCCTCGCCTGACGAGGTATAAACTGTGCCGGTACCTGCAAACTGCAGCGGCGCGGCGCTGCTGCCAACGTGTTTGCGCTGTTCCGCTAGCGATCCGCATCCGCATTCACACAGCGGTGGCCCCGGGCAACGGCAGCACAGAGCAGAGAGCAGACGAGAGGCCGCGCGACACGCAGTACCGGCAAACTGCGTTACGCGCCGATGGCGGCGGGCAAACGCGCGAACAAAGCCAGCGCCGCCGCCGGCCGCGAAGGCGGCAGCAGCGCCAAACTCGCCACCGACGGGGCTTAAAATTTGGATGGCGCGGCGTCCACTGCTGCTGCCGAAGGCCGGGCCGCTTTCATCTCTGCCCTCTCCACTGCCGTTTGTTATTTATTCTAGCGTACACACTAGTTCGCATAAATCATAAATCGAGGAAAATCCTGAAAATGACTACAACGCAAATTTAAAACGTGCACAACTACCAATAACTATTTGACTTATACCACAAACTGACAATTGTTAAAAATATTCGTACGAGAACATGCCGCTGAAGCTCGCAGTGACGAGCCAAACAGATTCTATATAGCTGTACACACATATGTAATGCATAACCCTAAAACGCAAAATCTGATTTTCGTGCACTGGAGAATTTCATATTCACTTCTTCTCGTAATAACTGATCATATTTAAAGATTTAAAGCGGTGTCATGGTCTACTCATTACGAAGTAATATTCTAACACTACGAGGCAAGAGTATTACAAACTGTGTTTCTCTTGAAGATGGAACGAACACGCAAGGACAGTTGTGAGTAAGGCGTACAGCCGACTTTGGTTTATTGGGAGAATTTGGTTAGATAAGATAAGATTAGATTAGAGTAATACTTGTTACATAGATCATATATTTCGTACTGATGTGGAACGTGTCAGATTAGTAAATGATGTCTGCAGATGGCACTATTTTAAGGATTTTATATTTTTCATTTTTAAAATTGTTTTTATTCTCATTTACTTTTTATTATTTTTTAAGTTTTGTCTAAAAATTAATCTAAAGTGAAGCTACAGAGAACATCCCTAGATTCTTAAAATAAATGTCTGCCGGATGATCTTGGGTGGGCTCCACCAATTATTCTGAATACACGCTTTTCTCCAATGAATCCTTTTTTACTAAATGTTGAATTCCCCCAGAATATTATCCCATATGAAAGTAGTGAATAAAAAGGCATAGTAAGCTAATTTACTGAGATGACACTGACGGGGACCGTCCTCGTAGACTGAAGCGCATGTGTACAAGATTACATAACTTGCATTGTGGGCGCACTGTACAGTGAAACTGCACCCCTATCAGCAATGTGAAAGCAAATTACGTTAGTTAGCAGTATAAAGCCTAGGAGGAACATGTTCACGTGCTCTTCCGAGTCACCTAAAATTTACACCAAACAAAGAGAAAAAAGCAAATCTGCATGGTCAGGTGTTCTCACACTCCAATGAAACAATCGTAACATTATCGTACTTCGGTAACTCAAGAAAAATCTTAGAAAACTGTTGAAATTTTTCATGTATGTTGTCGGAAGTCGCTAAATGCTCTCATTATGAACCTCTGGATTATTATACGATGGGTAAATCCCGCACCAGCACGTCTATAATGAATCTCATTATTTATGACGTCATATTTCCTGATATACTAGTTGCACGGTGAGACAATTTTGCATGCTATATAGAAAACCATGTGCTGGTGGATAGTTAGAAATAGAATGGATGGTTGGTCAGAATTAAAACCGTAAAGTATACATAAAGTAATAACCACCATAGTGTACATGTCTGATTTGTTATATGGAGGTACTCAACATTTGGCGTTCGGAAATCAGTCACGTGGCACCCCTCGCCCGAAACCTTGCCCGAAACTCTCTTTTGTATACGCCATCTTGCTTTCTGTATTTGATGATTCCCTTATTATAGCTCAAGCGTGAAAGAACGGCTAATTGCCTACCCACTAGGATGGTGTAGTGCAGTTGACATATTAACTCGCTGTCTCCCTACAAAATTCTGGCGAATCAGAACGCGTTACCCGCGGCCACCAAGACGCTCCGCCCATGACAGCAATGACGTCATTTATGGCCTTTGGAGCCTACCTCCTGCTGTCCCAGATAGAAAGCGTCCAGAACTTTCCACCATACACAGTGGCGGCTGGTAATAATGTGCTAATGAATTTCAGCACACAGTAAATATATTACTAAAATTATGCCATTTCTCTTCGAATGCAAGCGAGAAATCGCTGTAAAATTACATCCTTTCTCTTGGAATACGAGCCAGATATCACAATAAAATTATGTCAATTCCCTTCAAATGTTCAAATGTTTGTTAAGCTTAAGGGACTTAACTACGGGGTCATCAGTCCCTAAACTTACAAACTACTTATGAACTACCTACAACTAAGGACGGCACAAATATCCATGCTAGAGAGAGGGTTCGAACCCCCCGACCGTAGTGGCCGTGCAGACCGTGACTGAAGCGCCTCTGTCCCCTCGGCCACCGCGGCCGTCCAGTTCCCTTCCAATGCCTATTAGAATGCTAGTAATAAGGATGAAAACGCATTTTGGAGCGCTCTCGCTGCGATAGCTGGAAACCAGCTCCGTGTGCTGAAGTGGGATTCAGCCGCACTGGTACGAGCGCAGAGAGGCGGCGCAGTTATCTGTTCGCTAGTGCGCATGCGCAGACGTGACGTCAGGCCTGGCGACTCATGTGTGCTGAGACCGACTGCAGCACAACATAAATATTTCTCTTCGCGCTGCGTGTGACGGCTGCAGAAAAATAGTATATGACGAATATTGCGGTTTACAGAGTCAAATAGCGCGCTGACTCAGGCGTCTTGCGCGTTGTCTCTAAATTCCTGTGTGAGGCTCGTATTCAAATACCTCTGAGTCTAAATTTTTAATTTCTGTAAATATTATATTTACTACCTGCAGTGGATACATGTAGTTGGCAGCGCTGTTATAGATTCCCCTGAAGGTCTTACTGTCAATACAGTATTAATTGATATTTAATTAAAGGCAATCGTACAAAGGTTGACTTTTTATTTTAGTATATTTTGTTTCCTGTTTATTTTTGTAATATTGTAGCACACTGGTCAAATTTTGTACGAGCCGCCACTGACCATTCATTACAGTAAAGCATTTCCTGTTCTGCTGCCTTCCGAGAACTTCTACAGATAACAGCCAGCACATTCGTCACCATAGATGACATGGCGAGAAGAGGGCTCCGCTTTTGTCGTTTATCGGCCAATTTTGCCTCATGCAGAACGGCCGATTGTCTCGAAAACAGCGCCGGGCTGGCGTCCACGGAAGACCTACGGGGCATTGTGTGGTAAATCCCGCACGCTCCCGAAAATCATTTCACAGGTGAAAAGCCACTTGCATCCGGCCAACCAACTCACACCACTTCCCTGACCTGGAGGCTGCGGCTGCCACACAGCGGGATAAACGGCTGACGACCCTGTGGGGTCCCCCTTCTGCTTTCGACATGCTGCCCTTTGACAGTTGCGGCCGAGGGTGCGCATGTCCGTCAGCAAAGCTTTCCCCATCTATGCGTATCCACAAACGCTAAACATACCCAGAAAAATAATATTAAAATTAAAAGCAATTACAGGAACCTATTCCCCTGGCATGTTTCCAAATTTACAGAAATCTGAATAAACTCATAAAATTGAGAGAAGAGTAGTAAATAAACCATGAAATAGCCAATATAGAAAGGTAGAATACGTAAAGGTCAGAATAAAATAGTTTAACTACGTCCCCCATCTTACAAGTCGCCATACCTTGATGATTGTAATCCATGGCTATTAGTAGGCCTTGCATTCCCGCTATGAGTCCTCACTTGTATCCTCACTGAAAGAAGCATCACAACTCAAGTAGAATACGGTATCAGTTCTTTCGGATATCGACATTACCTGACATCGCAGGTTGTGGAGGCGATCTGATAGATTAATATGCTTCAAAGTGAAACGCCAAGATCGCAAAATATTTATTGAATCGCGATCGGTTTTAGTGGTCTATGCCTCCATCATCTAGATCTACATCTACATAGATACTCTGCAAATCACATTTAAGTGCCTGGCAGAGGGTTCATTAACCACTTTAATAACTTTTCTCTACCGTTCCATTCTCTAATAGCGCGCGGGAAGAAAGAACACCTAAATCGTTCCGTTTTCGATCTGGTTTGTCTTATTTTATTGGGATGGTTATGTCTCCCTAAGTAGGTGGGTGCTAGCAAAATATTTTCACATTCAGAACTAAAAGTCGGTGATTGAAACTTCACAAACAGATCACGCCGCAATGAATAACGTCTTTCTTTTAATGATTTCCACCCCAATTCGTGCAACATTTCCGTGACGATTTCCCCCCCGTAACGTTATAAAACAAAACGAGCTGCCCTTCTCTGAACCTTCTCAATATCTTCCGTCAGTCCCACCTGGTGAGGGTCCCACAAGGGGCAACAGTACTCCAAGAGAGGACGCACAAGTGTGATGTAGGCAGTCTCTTTGGTGGAGCTGGTGCATCTACTAAGCGTTCTGCCAATGAAACGTAATCTTTGGTTCGCCTTCCCCACAATATTTTCTATGTTCTCTCCAGTCAAAGTTGTTCGTAATTGTAACTCCTAGGTATTTGGTAGAATTTACGACCTTAAGGTTTGACTGATTTATCGCGTAATTGAAGTTCAGCGGATTTCTTTTAGTGGTCATGTGTATTACTTCACACTTTTCTTTATTTAGTGTCAATTGCCAATTTTCGCACCAAGTAGAAATTTTGTCTAAATCGCTTTGCAGTTGCTTTTGATCCTCTGTTGACTTCACTGACCGATAAACGACAGCATCATCCGCGAACAGTTTCAAATTATCTCCTAAATCGTTTATAAACACGAGGAAGAGTAGGGGACCTATAACGCTTCCCTGTGGAACGCCAGATATCACTTCTGTTTTACTCGATGACTTACCGTCAATTACAACGAACTGTGTCCTTTCTGATAGGAAATCGTGAATCCAATCGCACAATTGGGGAGATATTCCATAAGCACGCAATTTCATTAGAAACCGCTTGTGGGGTACAGTATCAAAAGCCTTCCGGAAATCCATAAATATGGAATCGATTTGAGATCCCTTGTCGATGGCACTTAACACTTCATGTGAATAAAGGGCAAGCTGTGTTTCGCAAGAGCGATACTTTCTGAATCCGTGCTGACTATTGGTTAATAGGTCGTTCTCTTCGAGGTAGTACATAATATTCGAACAAAGTATATGTTCCAAAATCCTACTGCAAATCGACGTCAATGAGATAGGCCTGTAATTTTGGGGTTCACTCCTATTGCCTTTCTTGAATATTGGAGTAACTTGGGCAACTTTCCAGTCTTTGGGTACGGATCTTTCGCTGAGTGATCGGTTGTAAATTATAGCTAAGTACGGAGCTATTGCATCAGCATACTCTGAGAGGAATCTAGTTGGTATACAATCTGGCCCGGAAGATTTATTTTTGTTTAGTGACTTAAGTTGTTTTACTACTCCAGGAACATCTACTTCTAAGTTTCGCATGCTGGCAGCTGTTCTTGGATTGAATACTGGAGTGTTCATTCGTCTTCTTTGGTGAAAGAATTTCGGAAAGCTGTGTTTAGTAATTCTGCCTTAGCAGTACTGTCGTCGGTAGTATTACCATTGCTATCGCGTAGTGAAGGTATTGTTTGTGTTTTGCCGCTAGTGTACTTCACATATGACCAGTATTTCTTTGGATTTTCTGCAAGATTACGAGACAGGATTTCGTTGTGGAAACAACTATAAGATACTCGCATTGAAGTCCGCGCTAGGTTGCGAGTTTCAGTAAATGAATGCCAGTCTTGCGGATTCTTCGTCTTTTTAAATTTTGCATGCGTTTTTCTTTGTTTCTGCAACAGTGATCTGACCTGTTTTGTGTACCACGGGGGGTCAGCCCCCTTTTTTATTAATTTATTTGGTATTAATCTCTCGATTGCTACTGATATTATGTCTTTGAAAGTAAGCCACAACTGATCTACACTCGCATTTTTAGTTTTTAAGGACTGGAGACTATCACTCAGGAAAGCGTGAAGCGAATTTTTATCTGCTTTATTGAATAGATATATTTTTCGTTTATTTTTGGTGCATTTGGGAATTTCGATATTCAGTCTCGCTACTACAACTCGATGTTCGCTAATCCCTGTATCTGTTTTGATGCTCTTTACTATCTGGGGATTATTTGTTGCTGGGAGATCAAGAGTATTTTCGCAACCACGTACTATTCTAGTGGGTTCATGAACTAACTGTTCGAAATAGTTTTCAGAAAAAGCATTCAGAACTAGTTCGAACGATGTTTTATATTTGCCCCCGGTTTTGAATACGTAATTATGCCAACATATCGAGGGTAAATTAAAGTCGCCACCGATTATAACATTATGCTTCGGATACCTATTTGAAATATGATTCAAGCTGTCTTTGAACATTTCTGCAACCGTATCGTCTGAGTCAGGGGGCCGATAAAAAGATCCAATTATTAATTTATTTCGGTGGTCAGGTACAACCTCTACCCAGACCAATTCACAGGAAGTATCTGCCTCAATTTCGTTGCAGAATAAACCGTTTGTAACAGCAATAAACACGCCACCCCCTGTTTTATTTATTCTATCCTTTCTAAAGACCATTTGGCCCTTTGAAAAAATTTCGGCCGAATTTATCTCAGGCGTCAGCCAGCTTTCAGAACCTATAACGATTTGTGCCTCAGTACTTTCTATCAGCGCTTGGAGCTCTGGAATTTTCCCAACACAGCTACGACAATTTACAACTGTTACACCAATGGTTTTTACGTCTGCTTTCTTCCCGTGTCTGACCTGCCCCCTTTGAGACTGAAACCCATTTTGTGTATTCCCGAGGCCATCTAACCAAAAAACCGCCCAGTCCACGCCACACAGCCCCCGCTACCCGTGTAGCCGCTTCCTAAGTATAGTGGACTCCTGACCTATTTAGCGGAACCCGAAAACCCACCACCCTTTGGCGCAAGTCGAGGAATCTGCAGCCCACACGGTCGCAGAACTGCCTGAGCGTCTGATTGAAACCCTCCACTCGGCTCTGAACCAAAGGTCCGCAGTCAGTCCTGTCGACAATGCTGCAGATGGTGAGCTCCGCTTTCATCTTGCAAGCAAGACTGGCAGTCTTAGCCACTTCTGATAGCCGCTCAAAACCAGAGAGGATCTCTTCCGATCCAAAGCGACACACATCATTGGTCCCGACATGATCTGGTCGTATCAAGTTTTATATGTTGGTCATCTGTCGAAAATATAAAAGACACTCAAGAAATAACGTAACATCTTCTTCTAATATATAGAGTGTCCGTATGTTTGTATGTGTTGCATACACATCCACAATTTTGTTCCAATCTTTATGAAATGTTGTACACGTAAGTATCAATCCATGAGGAATGTCGTCGTATGTGTAAGAATCACATACGATATATAGTTCACAAGATATGACGTATTAACAATGAGATGCTCGAAAAAGTGCTGCATTTTGCGATAATGCTGCTCATTTTCTCCTAAACCATTGGACCGATATCAACCAAATTTGGAACACACATTCCTTACCGTGAGATAACAATTGCTGCATGGTTAAGAATCACATACGGCACATGGTGCAAATGATATTACGTCATAACCAATACAAATCGCAAAAAATGCCATATAATGCGGCGAGACTTTCGAAATACACTGTATGAGAATGACAGTATTTACCGACTTGCAACAAACTTTAAACATAATTTCAAACCATTATTAAACTTTTTCTCGCTGGCAACCATAGTAAAATGATGAAAGGAAGAAAGTTTCTTGGTTACTACTTTTCCGCTGTTTACGGAGTAAAACTATGGCTCTCGGTATGACGTAACAATTTATAATTAGAACACTACAAATTGTAGCTACAGGAAATTTTACAGACAGCACACACGCTTATTGTTGAGTATACCTTTTAAATTGTATCACAGTACGACACATAGTTCATGAGATATGAGCACGTAAACAGAAACATTCATGTAAAACCGCCACATCACGCACCAAGTTTTAATCTATTACTTCTTTAGTACTAATTGTATTCCCAACAGATTTTACAGACATACTGCCCTTATACAAATGAATATAAACCTGAAACATGGCAGGAATAAATAAATCAATAAATACCCGGGCAACGCCGGGTTTTCAGCTAGTAATAAAGAAAATTGACATAGGATCAGGAGCACTAATCTTACCTTATTCCAAAATTGGAGATTATATAATACGTAGAACACACCACTTAATATAAAAATATATAAATTGCAACATCACAGCTTGTAAGATAGAGATAGCATGGAGGTTTGATGTACAGTTATTGGCGCATTGTGGCAGCAACATAGCAGGATGCTGTTTGGAAGCTAGTTACTCAGAAGTAATTTTATTACATAATATTACGTCAAGGAGTGGATAGTGGGGGACGATTTTTAGTTTTATAGTGAAACATACAAATAACATGAACAAATAAAATATTACAATATTATCAGTTTTCCCACTAAAACAACCTGTTACATGGTTACAGTCTGAGGTTAGACCCATTTTCTATGTGGGGTGAAATTACGATTAAGCAATATAATTTTCTATTCCTCCTAGGGTAAAGAAGTGTATGCTGTCTTCACAGATCGCGAAAAGGTATTTGATAGAGTGCAGTGGGAAAAGCTATTAGACACCTTGAAAAGGAAGGGAGTAAAGTGGAAGTTTAAAATTGGGGACGTAGTTAGACTATTTTATTCTGACCTTTATGTAATCTACCTTTCTATATGGGCTATTTCCTAGTTTATTTACTATTATTCTCTTAATTTTATCTGTCGACGTTGGCAGCGGAGACATTGCAGCCCCTCGTGACTGCTCCGCCTGTCTACAGCTATTTACTTTTTAGGTATGACTGTCTGATTATGTCAGATATATTTTTTGTATTTTAAATTTTGACAGGTAGGTTTAACATATTCATCTTCGTCTGAAGAAGGTGTCCATAACGGCATTGAAACTTGGTAACGATTATTTTCGTACTTTGCGACTGAGGGCTGCCCCTTATAAATTTAATTGTATTTTAACAGTCGCTGATTCACAGCCATCATAAAATTGTAAATAGATTAGTTAAATTTAGAGAGCACCAATTAATATTCATCTAATTATTTCATGGTACAGTTCATAACTTGCTCAGAGTAGGAATTGATATTTCATTTATTTGTTTTAAAGATACCTATGACCACATCATTAGCATGAAAGCTATTTGGTCAACTTTTATTTATTTCCATGTTTTGTGAAAGATGCTGGCAACCCAGATTTATTAATTGATATTCAATGAAGTTATTATAAAAAGACAAATATAAGTGGGGAACATTGAAAAATGCTACATCGCTTTGAAGGTACACAAAGAACAGCTTATAAAAAAAAATCCCACACTCGGAAAGACAACTTACAGAAGGAGATAAGATTAATTGAAAATATGTACCAGAACCAGAAGGCATGGGTACAAATCGAAAACGGGATCTTTGAAGACAGCAAGATTGAGAGAGATGTCAGACAAGGCTGTTGTCTTTCACCGATTTTATTTAACATTTATCTGGAGGAAATACTGCAAAGCTGTTTGGATGGGACAAGAGGCGTAAGGATAGGTGGGCGAAAAATTGAATGTATAAGATTTGCTGATGACATGGTAATCCTTCAAGAAAACCATGATACAAATGCTAAATGACCTGAGTTAAGTCTGTACAGCAATTGGTATGAAAGATTCATAAAAAGAAAACCAAAAGAATGGTCACAGGTTTAAGAAAAGAAAAGTAACAATTAAGTTGGAGTCAGAAGTCATAGAACATGTGTCAGTTTTCAAGTATTTGGAAAGTTGGATTAAGGTAGATATGAATTGCCAACAAGACTTCAAAGTGAGAATGACTCTGACGAAAGCGTTTCAGAACCAGTGGTTTAAGCAAATAAGGAAGAGACTGTTTAATTCTCTAATATGGAGTGTGGCCTTGCATGGAGCAGAAACATGGACATTAAGAAAGCAAGATGAGGAGAAAATTGAAGCTTTTGAATTGGGGATATAGCGTAGGACGGAGAAGATCAGCTGGATCTTTAAAGTCAGAAATGAAGAAGTACTGAGTAGAGTTGTAGAGGAACGGAGGATGTTGCTGACAGTAAAGAACAGGAAACTAAACCGGCTAGGCCACAGTTTAAGACGAAATTGCTTTCTGGAAGAGGCAATTGAAGGTTACGTTCCGGGAAGTAGAGGGAGGGGCAGAAGAAGGTACCAGATAATACATGATGTTAGCAAGGCACTAGGAGGGCTAGAATTAAGATAATAGCAGAGGACAGGGAAGCAAGGAGGGCTATGCAGTCTAAACCTGCCGCACTTCAAGATTGATACTTCAGTCATAGTCATACAAGCGGTACACCTTATACTGCTCTTTAATTTCCAATTATTATAGTTCACAATTCGTTCAAAGGGTGTAATTATATAATAAGATGGATAGTGTGAACCAGTATAAGGCTAATTTTATGGAAAGAGGAGAGAAGGGTAATGGATGGGAGACTAGACACTACCTAACTTGATAATCTTTAAAAAGAGCATACCTAAACTCTGTATTTAACATAAGCTTCTATTTGCATCCATAAGTAAGATTAAATATTGGATCATTACGAAATAAACATATTTATTTGAAATTGCCAAAGTTAGACATCTGACATAATGTCTAGGTTGCAAATGTAACAAAATATTCAGATTGACCTAGATATCATCCGAGGTCCAGGTATTATGTAACTCATAGGTTGATTTTAGCTGCTTCTAATAGCTATGGACCAGGTATGACCCAATGTCTAGATTACAACAGATCTAAGGCTCCGGATATGTCTGAATGAAATTACGTCAGCATCACTATGTATATAAAAGCGAAAGGACACACTTTCAATCACTCACTCACACACTTATTAAGCACGAAATTTCGAAAACGATTTCACCTATAAAGAAATTTTGCAGGGATGTAGTCTATTGGTAGAAGACGTCAGCTAATAAAGGTTTTTCCGATAGGGCTGACAGTTCAGAAGATATGACGTCATAAACAATGAAAAGTTCCACGTTTTGCGGCACGTGATAGTGTGACTTTATCGGTCCACTATTTGAGAAGCAGAGCACTTAGCGACTTTTAACAAACATTAATTTTAAACCTTTAGGAAACTTTTTCTCGCTGACAAACCCAGAAAAATAATGAAACGAAAAAAGTTTGTCGCTTACTACGTTTTCGGCGATCATACAGTTAAATTACAGGATTTGGCATGACATTACAGTTTAATACTCTTACACTATTAATTGTATTCGCGAGAAATGTAACAGACAGTATACACACACACCACTAAACGTACGTTCGAAATTTTATTATACCACAACACACAGTTCATGAGTACTGAGTCATAAACAATTGGGTTCATGAAAAACCGTCTCATCACGCTGCGTTTTGATTTATTGCGTCTTTCCAACTGACTCTATTCAAGACAATATTTTGCAGACACTTAACATAGACACCACTGGATGTACCTTAGAAATAATATCGTATTACGACATATAGTTCATGTGCTATGACGTCAAAGACAATGAAACGCATGAAAATTCGCCCTAATAAGCATGAGATTGTACTTTACTACCAACTCCATTTACAACACATTTCGCAGGCAGTTTCCTAACATTACACTCTACTAAACTGATAAATATTTTTTTTTTGTTCATGATTTGTGGGGGCCGATTTCTAATAGACAATATATTCATTTTTGTACAGTGTAAGATCTTTCTTATCGTTTCCTTTCGTGAGTGATATGTGTTCCACATGGTCGGTTCTTAGAACAAAGCCTTCAGTTTCCACTATTGTTTGTTCCATGCCCATCAGGCAAGTAACTATGCCTGTATCCTTCTGATTTCCACTAATATTTCGCGATATTCTTTCCCAGCCTATTTTAATTTTGCTGTTTCTTCTCCGAACTTGTAGTATGCACTCAGTACTTGTAGGAAACTCTCTCCGAGCCTTGTACAACCTCCTTCAACAGCTTATGAAATTATATGTATTTCTACGGGTTGCATTCCGTAGTTCTCTCTTTTCCGTCTTTGTAATTATTTCTTTTTTTTTTTTTTTTTTTTTTTTTTTTTTTTTTTTTTTTTTTTTTTTTTTGAGACTAGACTTCATCCGTCTCTGTAATCGCTCCCTCTCGCGTGTAGCTGTATTTCATTCGCTTCCTTATGTAATCCTAAACATTTCTATTGGTTGCATGCCGAAGATTTTATTTTTATTTTTCCTGCTTTGTAATTATTTCACTTTTCCGGGTTTTGAGACTGGACTTCTTCCGTCTCTGTGATCGCTCCCAATCGCATGTTGCTGCATTTCAGTAGCTTTATTATGAAATTCTACGGAATGCTAGGGGTTGCATGCCGTAGTTAATTTTCTTTATTTTTTCGGAAATCGAAACTATACATTTTTATCGGTTTTCGGGCCCAGGTGGATCCGAACTTCGACGTCAGGGGTTTGCAGCTAGTCACCTGCATTCACGCCACTTCTCATAAAACCAGTGCCTATATACTTTACTCCCAGATTGCAACTTAAGAGTCCGCCGTGATATTGTGAAATGAATCCGATTTTTATCCACTTCACCTTCAGTGGAGTGCGATCGTGTAAGGTAGCCATGTGTCGCCGTTAGCGTGTTTGCTCGATGTCTAATTTAAGTGCAACTTAAATGTGTTATACTTTCGAATCATCTCAAATAAAGCATGACAGACCAGAGCCACCTTCGCAGTTTTATTGTATACTGTGTTCTGTGGTACCTCCGGGTTTTCTGAATTTCGCCTACGATTGCGGCGGCTCCTTCTGCCTCGTCTCAGCACGCCGATTTTGGTGAGTTTCGCTCTTGCATTGCGTGTGTGTGAGAGAGTGAATGTTGTTTGTAAACCCTCCCCACAGTAGCGATACGTTCTGTGTAATTTATGTTAAATTCAATGCTGGGCATCGTCAGTATTAGATCATGTAAATGGGATGCTTTTTTAATGTATTAACAAAATTGATTCCCCATTTTGATTGCGTTCGACCTGAATAAGCTAGTTAAGTTCAGTATAATTTTGACTTGCCTATAAATTGTGGTTGTCGAGTACCTTCCCCCTTTTATTTAATATTTTTTTCACCAGTGCTGAGAACAAACTCAGACGCAACTTTTTATGTTTAAGTTCCGTTGCGCCATAAATGTTTTTCTTAGCCACCTGTATGAAATAACTTGAATTTGGGTGGCTTGTTTATTAATGCTTATGTGTAATTTCGTGTGAGCTGCTACGTATATTATCCACTGTATCGTTAATTTCCTATTATTAGAGCAATTTGAACCAAGCCAGTCCTCAATTTGGGCCATGAACAAGGTTTTGCAGCAGGGAGTAGCCGGTAGTTGACACGGACCTTTTGTTAATTTTACTGCTAAAATTTTTTATAACCGTTCTGGGTACCTCCTGCCAGAAAAGAGCTTTTATTACGCACAGTGGCCCACTTTTAACCTTTAACGAGGTGTCAAGCAGTATTTGCTCCCTACTAAGTGTATCTCGCGAAGAGATCATCAAGATAAAATCAAAGAGATTAGACCCCACAACGAGGTATACCGACAATCTTTCTCCTCCTACAGAAATCGTAGTCTCACGTAAGGAATATGTGTTGAAGTCGCTCCAGTGGTTTAGGAGAAAATGAGCATCATTGTCGCTTAATGCAGCAGTTTTCTTCGCATCTCGTCGTTTATGATGTCATAGCTCGTCAACTATGTGACGTACGTAATTCTTACACTTACGGCGACCGTCCTCATGGATTGAAGCTTACGTGTGCAAAATTTGAAAAAGAATGGAACAGAACTGTTGATTTGTATGCAATACGTACACACAAACATATGGACATTCTGCTTTACATTTAAAGATGTAGATAGAGGTAAAAACCCTGTCCCTAAAATCCTTTTTTACGTTCATCACACATTCCTCGTTTTGAATTTGTAGTCCCCACTTTTGATATGGAGTTTTTCGTTTATCTCGTTTGTGTTGCCCCGTAGTATTTTCTCCATTTTTTGTCTGCGCTGATTTTGTGCTCGGTAGACCGACCGTGGTGTAGACGTCAGCATCTCCAGCGGACAATCGGAGGCTGCTGTTGAAGCGACCTGATAAATCATTTACGGACACAGCGCCACAGCGCCTCCCCACAGACGTTTCAGAGTGGGCGTGCCGGGACAATGCACGGCGCCTGGCGGCAGCTAAACGAAGCAGCAGGCGGCGGACGAGGGCACTCGGCGCGGCTGTCTGTTTGCGCTGTTCGCTGTCCCTGCAGAGCGCCTGTTTGCGCTGCCGGAGCTCTCACACGGGAGCGTCCAGGTAGCGGCAGAGAGCTGGGCAAGCCGCTGTCGAGCTCGCAATACGCGTTCACCGTACTGATCTCTTTGTCTCTCCGTCCTTCGTGTCCGGCATCCTGCACAGTACCGTGGAAGGACCTGATAGCACCTCGATTCTCCGTCTCTTTGTGCATTTCAACTCTTCGAATCACTCAGCAGTGCGTAAGAATGAATTCACAGTCGAAGCTATCCTTTACTTCCTTTATTTATGTACTTATTTTAATTAACAATGCACAGAGTGTCCGCCTCCGTAGCTCGGCGGTATCGTCGCTGACTACCACGCAGGAGGCCCGGGTTCGATTCTCGGCAGGGGACTGGGTGTTGTGTGTTATCCTAATCATCATCATCTAATCATCATTCGCACGTAAGTCGCCCACGCAGCGTCAAATAAAAAGACTTACACCAAGGCGGCCGAATAATCCCACAAGGGATCTCCCGGCCAAGAAAGCCTACGCTCATTTCCAATGCACAGAGTGCCTTGTTGACTTTAAAAGAACTCCAAAGGAGCAAAGTAACGCTGAGCCATGATATATTAAATGCAGGGTATACCGAACATATTGTGCAATTCTCGTGAGATAAGGTAAACAACAATGCGAAGACTGAATATCACAATGCTGTACTAGGCATTGTTCTGTTCGGAAGTGGTATGCCGTTGCCTTCCTTCGTTCAGAATTTCAGATGTTTGTAAATCTATAAGGCTTACTTATTAGTGTCTAGACTTACAAGCTACTTAAACTAAATAACTTCAAAATTAGCCAAGACCGCAAAATAATTATTTTATTACGACCGGTTGCAGTGGGATATGCCACCATCTTCTGGTCATATAAATTTATTCCAGGTCGTCATCTTACGTTATCTATCCTTCACCTCTCAATGATGTGAGGAGTCGCCATAAACGACACGTGGTTCGGATTCCACGTTAAACTGTAGGTCCACTTTACCCGGTTGGATAATTGGGGTAGGCTAGGGACACGAAAGTCGCCGAAATGGC
Source organism: Locusta migratoria (assembly GCA_026315105.1). Taxonomy (NCBI): domain Eukaryota; kingdom Metazoa; phylum Arthropoda; class Insecta; order Orthoptera; family Acrididae; genus Locusta; species Locusta migratoria. The sequence goes on along the minus strand of CM048744.1, from coordinate 808,378,317 downwards.
GTCCAATTGAAAGACTTGCACCAGGCCAATGAGCCACACGAAATTATTATTATTATCTAAAAATGGATGAAAAATAGTACGGGAAAAATAGCACTTATTCAAATATAAAATATACTGGATGTTACAAAAAGGTACGGCTAAACTTTGAGGAAACATTCCTCACTCACAAAGAAAGAAAATACGTTATGTGGACATGTGTCAGAAAACGCTTAATTTCCTTGTTAGAACTCATTTTACAATTTCTCTTTAAATGTATACTGAAATAATTCGTGCAGACAATTGTCAAAATACCCAATTGTTTCGTTTGTATGTGCTGTACTTCCTCGATTCACGTCTTCAGTGCAGATTTTCTGTGAACGTTTGGGCAGGAATTGTCGGTGATGTCTTGATTGGGTCTCACGTTCTTTCACCTAAGCTCACTGGAGGACGTTATCATGATTTCATACGGGATACTCTACCTGTGCTGCTAGAACATGTGCCTTTACAAGTACGACACAACTTGTGGTTCATGCACGATGGAGCTCCGGCACATTTCAGTCGACGTGTTCGTACGCTTCTCAACAACCGATTCGGAGACCGATGGATTGGTAGAGGCAGACCAATTCCATGACCTCCACGCTCTCCTGACCTCAACCCTCTTTACTTTCATTTATGGGGGCATTTGAAAGCTCTTGTCTACGCAACCCCAGTACCAAATGTATTGTGGACGGCTGTGATACAATACGCCATTCTCCAGGGCTGCATCAGCGCATCAGGGATTCCATGCGAAGGAGGTTGGATGCATGTATCCTCGCTAACGGAGGACATTTTGAACATTTTCTGTAACAAAGTGTTTGAAGTCACGCTGGTACGTTCTGTTGCTGTGCTTTTCCATTCCATGATTAATGTGATTTGAAAAGAAGTAATAAAATGAGCTCTAACATGGAAATTAAACGTTTTCCGACACATGTCCACATAACATATTTTCTTTCTTTGTGTGTGAGTAATGTTTCCTGAAAGTTTGGCCGTAACTTTTTGTGACACCCTGTATAACTTAAAACATCAACAGTTTGTAACAGTCTAATTTAACTAAGTTCAACTAACCTCGTAAAGTTTGGAGTGTTGCTGGTCAGTTTGGGTGATTTGAGAGGTGCAGATATGTGGGAAATGGGGAGGAAGAGGACGAGGTTGGATTGGCAGACTCCTCCTAACAATTACTGAAATGTCCCCTAAGAGAGATCTGGCCTCTTGACAAACAAATACCGACAAAAATAATGAAAAATGTGGAATCAAAGTACTGAATCACATTCAGGTTAAGTTAAAATGACCTTCATTTATTTCACAAAAAGGATTCCTTCAGCATCACCTGATTTTTGATACTACATTCCATTTCCCATGTGTACCTCTTGTTAATGTTCAAATTACATCGTTCTTTAACGACACTGTCCATTACATTTAATTGTTCTTCTAGGTTCTTTGCTGTTTCTGTCAGAATTACTATGTCGCCAGCAAACCGCAAGGTTTTTATTTCCTCTCCATGGACTTCAATTCTCTCTCTCCAAATTTCTCCTTGCATTCCTTCACAGCATGCTCAATGTATACATTGAACAACATTCGGGACATGCTACAACCCTGTCTTACTCCCTTCCCAACAACTGCGACCATTTCATGTCCTTCGACTCTAATAAATGCTGTCTGGCTTTTGTACAAGTTGAATATAACCCTTCGCTCCCTATATTTTACCTTCAGAATTTGAAAGAGAGTATTCCAATCAACACTGTCAAAAGCTATTTCCAGATCTACAAATGCTAAAAAACGTACGTTTCCCTTTTCTTAACCTATCTTATAAGATACGTCATAATGTCAGTATAGCCTACATTTCTCCTAAATCCAAATTGATCTCCCCATGGTCGGATTACACAAGTTTTTTCATTCGTCTGTAAATAATTCGTATTAGTATTTTGAAACCATGACATGATAAACTGATAGTACTGTAATTTTCACATTTGTCTGCACTTGCTTTCTTCGTAATTGAAATCACTGTATTCTGCTTGAAGCCTGAGGGTATTTTCCCGGTCTCATACATCTTGCATAGCGGGTGGAACAGTTTTTTGATTGGCTCTGCTAACGATTATAGCAGTTCAGACGGAACATAATTCCAGGAGCCTCGTTTCTACTCAAATCTTGTAGTACTCTGTCAAATTCTTATCTCACTATACTATCTCCTATCTTATCTTCCTCCGCTTCGGCTTCCATTTCTAGAATACTGCATTCAAGTTTATTTCCTTTGTACAGGCCGTCCATGTATTCCTTCCACATTTCGGCTCTCCATTCTTTGCTTAGTACTGGTTTTTCATTTGCGTTCTTGATATTTATACCGCTACTTTTCTTGTCTTCAAGTCTCTCTTACTTTCCTGTGGGCGGTAACTCTCTTTCCCCTACTTTCTTCTACGGTCTTGCATTTCTCCTGAATCCACTCTTGCTTAGCCAATCTGCACTTCCTGTCAACCTCATTTTTCAGACGTATCTACTTCCTTTGGCCTGCTTCACTTGATACATTTTTAATTTTTTCCTTTCGTCAATTACATTAAGCTCGTTAATAAAACTTTTGTGTGTAGGTACACTCACTGTGTCTATAGCAAGCTGTCAATATGTATTTTATGTGTTTTCCCAGCTATCAGCGCCAACGCCAGCTGAAAAAGACAGCGTGAAAGAAGTTCGATCACAAAATAAGGAAACACAGTAAATGAATCTCCGTCAATATATACTAATATAATTAACGTGAAGTTGTGCTGCTTTAGCCGTAAGACGACACAGCTTGTTTGTTGTCGGCCAGTGTGACAGAACTACATAATTTCCTTCAAGAAATATGATGTGAGAAACCATTTAATTTTGAGTTCTCGTCGAAACTCTCTCTCTCTCTCTCTCTCTCTCTCTCTCTCTCTCTATATATATATATATATATATATAAAATCCACCGTAAAGTGCGTGGCGAAGGGTACACTGTACCACAACTAGACATTTCCTTTCCTATTCCTTTCCAAAATAGAACGAGGAAAGAAGGAATGTCTAAATGCCTCTGTACGAACCTTATTCGTATTATCTTTAAGATCATTACGCGAAATGTAAGTAGATGGCAGGAAGATCGTTCTACACTCAGCTTCAAATTCCGGCCCTATAATTTTCCTCAACAGAATTTCCCGAAAAGAACGTCGTCTCTCCTACAGCGATCCCCATTCGAGTTCGCGGAGCATTTCTGTGACACTCGCACATTGCTCGAACCTACCAGGAAAGAACCTATCTGCTGACCTCTGTACTGGTTTTGTGTCTTCCTTTAAACTGATCTGCTGCGGGACCCAAACACTAGAGCAATACTCAAGACGTGGCCGTACAGGCGTTTTATACACGGTCTCCTTTCCAGATGAAGTACATCTTCCCAAAATTCTCCCAATATACCGAAGTCGGGTGTCCGCCATACTTACAACTGTCCTTCCATGTTCATTACACTTCATATCGCTCCGCAATGTTACGCCTAGAAATTTGAGCGACGCGTTTGCATCAAGAAGCTCACTAATAATGCTGTATTCAAACATGTTGGGATTATTTTTCCTACTCATGTCTATAACCTTATATTTTTCTACATTTAGAGCAACACCAACACCAACTAGAAAATTTGTCTAAGTCGTCCTGTATCCAATTACAGTTAATTACAGACGACACCATCCCATACATCACAGCATCATCAGCAAACAGCCGCAAATTACAAGTTACTCTGTCCATCAGATTATTTATATATTTATATAGCGGTCCTATCACACTGTACTGGGGCACGCCTAACGATACACTCGATACACACGCATAGCGCTTGGCCAGAGGGCAGACAATGATTTCGTATTCGTATGCGGCCATTAACCCATTTAGTTCGGCTGTGTGCCTCATGTTTCTCACTAACACCACGTTACTGTAATGAAAATATGGGAAGGAAGATTGTGTTAAAGCATAAACCAAAAATAAAACACTAAAATAAAGATATAGACAAACATGTATTTTTACCATACTCTGGAATACTTAGCTGAGCATCCCGCTAACTATGGAGCAAGGGAGAATAAGGTATCGCAGCAGATTTTTGCCATTTATTCTATAAGTAGTTCAGCTTGAAAATAATCTTTGGATACAAATAAATTCTTTGATATATTTTAGCAGAAAGGTTTTTCCAGTGGTTCACAATACATAAAATAATACTATACAGCAAAAAGATTAATGACAATGCCCAGTAAAATTTTGTTGCAGAGAAAAATTGAAAGGTAATGTAATTTAATAAAGCATGTAAGTTGTAGGCAGATCTGTGGAAATCATGACACTCATTTCCCTGGAATCAAACTGTACCAAATTGAACATATTGTGGGTTGTGTCGTTGCTGCGTCGTCTGGAGTGTAGTTAGTAGCGTTCAAGTGCCATATAACGAGTCTCTACATACAGACGCGTCTGGTGTTTCGTGGAAATTACGACCATTTTGCCCTGTTATCAAATACGTTCCCCCGAAAACACGTAATAAGGCCGTCGGCATGCATCCATAAGAAGAAAACAATAACTTCAAACTTATTATTCCACAAAAGAAGGTCAATGTGTGATGGTAATCTCTATTATAATTATTTAAAAAAATAGGATCGCTGTTCCAGAAAAATGCTTTCAAAAAAATACAAGTAATTGTCAGAGGTGTCGCAAAACAATAACGCAACATTACTAACAACAGAACAACAAAGTCATCTCACTAGATTGTTGAACTTTAATCAGATTACTGTGTCTATTAATAACAAAGTGATTCTTCATAATCAGTTAGTTCATTTTGTTTATAATACCTAAAAGAGCTTCGATAACACCGCATAGATTATACAATTAATGTACTCGATGGCACAACATTATTCAATTTAAAACCGTTCTCTAAAACATGATTAAATGTACCCATAGGTTACTACAGAATACATTTATGTCACTGGCTGTGTCTCTGCCTCCAGCCCTAGCGAGAGGTTGTATTTTATAAAGGCCGTACTTTTTTTGGTTTGTGTTAAATAATAAAATTCATTTAACAGTAATATATTTATTTTTTATTTATTGTTTTTTTCTGTTCCATAGGACCCAATTGAGGACTCCACGGTCATGGAACAAGTCAATACATTAATTGTCTCACAAGAATGGTAATAGAAAATTTTTAAGTAGTCGTTTGCACACGACAATCTTAATACAAAGTGAAAAGAATCAATAAAGAAAAAAATGAATTATCTTAATAGTTTAACTTTTCTAGGAGTTCCTCGACCGAATAAAAGGAGTCAGCCATGAGGTAACTCTCAATTTAGATTTGAAAGTGTGTGGATTAGTGCTAAGATTCTTTAGTTCTTGTGGCAGCTTATTGAAAATGGATGCCGCAGAATACTGTACCCCTTTCTGCACAAGTGTTCAGGTGGTGTGATGCAAATGTAAATTCGACGTCTGTCTAGTATTCACCGAGTGATAGCTACTAACTCGTGGGAATAAGCTGATATTATTAACAACAAACGACATTAAAGAAAAAACGTATTGTGACGCCAGAGTCAAAATTCCCAGACTACTGAAACGGGGTCGACATGATGCTCGCGAACTTACACCAGATATTGCTCGAACCGCCCGTTTTTGAGCCAGAAACATTCTTTTTGCATCAGGCGAGTTATCCCAAAAACAATACCGTACGCCATAAGTGAGTGAAAGTAAGCGCAATAGACTACTTTTCGTGTTGAAAATCACTTATTTCAGATATTGTTCTAATGGTAAATATAACAGAATTTAGTTTTGGAACAAGATCCTGAACATGGGCTTTCCATGACAAATTACTGTCAATATGAAGACCTAGAAATTTGAACTGTTCAGTCTCACTTATCAGAAGCCCATTATGTGTAATCAAAATGTTAGCTTTCGTCAAATTATGTGTTATAAATTGTAAAAACTGAGTTTTACTGTGATGTAGCATCAACTTGTTTTCTACAAGCCATGAACTTATATCTTGAACTGCATTATTTGATACTATGTCAATATTACGAGCAACATCCTTCACTACCAAGCTGGTATCATCAGCAAACAAAAATATTTTAGTCACCTGTTATACTCGAAGGCATATCATTTATATAAAAAAACAGCAATGGTCCCAAAACAGACCCCAGGGGCACCCCATACTTAATTGTGCTCCATTGCACGTCATAGCCGTTTTCTACAATGCGGAGAATTACCGTCTGTTGTCTATTATTAAAGTAGGAGGTGAACCAGTTGTGGGCTACTCCCCGTATTCCATAATGTTCCAATATTTGCAACAATATTTTGTGATCAACAGAATCAAACGCTTTTGTTAAATCAAACAATTCGCCTAACGTTCGTAGCCTCTTATTTAACCCATCAAGTGCCCCACAGAGAAACGAAAATATCTCGTATACCGGCTTTTGTTCCATCCTTTATGGAGTTTTCTTTAATACTGACGGCCTTTCACTTTTGTTTATAGTAGTTTGTTTGGTGTCTTAGAGTCAGCGCGCTATCAGCGTCGTGTCATTGCATCAGCACATACGAATAGAATCTACAGTTTTTATTCAAGCCAGATCATCATCATGTGGCGACAGGGTTGCTTGTTAGCCAGCTTGTTACCTTTCAGCTACTACTGTAACTCAGGGTTTTTCAAAATTTACATTACATTTGCACGAGCCTGAATTTCTTCCATATTGATTAAGCGAGCGGAAGTCTATATCAGCTCAATGACAGCTTATTTCATTCTTATGATTCCTTTATTCTTCCTGGCACTGTAACGTACCCATCCTCGTAATAAAATGTCATATTTAACGTAATACCAACAGTATTACCTGTACGAGGTGAGGTCCCGTATGGAACAGTGACATTTTCGACGCGACCATGAGTGGAACAAATATGCACTCACATTCGGCAGGCAGAATTTACAGCTCCGAATATTCCCTCGCTGTGCCTGCCCGCCAGCACGCCACCGAGACCCATTTTACTACTGGATAAGCAATGAACATTAAGTGAAATTAATTGCAATGTTTCTCTCAAACTAAAATGAAACAATTACAGTTCTCTCTCGTTCAAACAGATAGGAAAGGAAACATACATCAAATATAAATCTCTGCCTTTAACAAATATGAAAAGGGCAGATTGTCCTTATAAAACTAACTGGTATATATATGTTGTTGTGCTCTTCAATCCGGAGACTGGTTTGATGCAGCTCTCCATAATACTCTATCCTCAGCAACCTCTTCATCTCCACATAAGAACGGCAACCTACATCTGTCTGAATCTGCTTGCTGTACCCTCTTAGTCTTCGTCTGCGGTTTTTACACCACACACTTCCCTCCAACGCTAAATTCACAATTCCTTGATGTCTAAGAATGTGTCCTATCAATCTATCCCTTCTTTTAGTCAAGGTATTCCAGAAATTCCTTTTCTCCCCAATTCTTTTCAGTATCTCCTCATTAGTTACGCGATCCACCCACCTAATCTTCAGCATTCGTCTGTAGCACCACATTTCAAAGCCTCAATCCTCTTCCTATCCGCACTGTTTATCGTCCATGTTTCACTTCCGTACAAGGCAACACTCCGTACAAATGCCTTCATAAAGGACTTCCTTAGGCTTAAATCAATATTCGATGTTAACAAATTTCTCTTTTCCAAGAACGCTTTTCTACCCATTGCCATTCTGCATTTTATATCCTCTGTGCTGTGGCCATCATTTGTTATTTTACTGCCCAACTCATCTACCTCCTTTGTTGCTTCGTTACCTAATCTAATTCCTTCAGCATCATCTGATTTTCTTACACTGCATTCTATTACCCTAGTTTTGCTCTTGTTAATGTTCATCTTATATGCACCTTTCAGCACACTGTCCATTCCGTTCAATTGCTCCTCCAGGTCCTTTGCTGTATCTGACGGAATTATTATGTCGTCGGCAAAACGCAATGTTTTTAATTCTTCACCCTCAACTTTAATTCCTTCTCCAAATTTCTCCTTGATTTCCTTTATAGCTTGCTCAATGTACAAATTGAATAACATTGGAGAAAAGCTACAACCCTGTCTTACTCCCTTTCCAACCACTGCATCCCTTTCATGCCCTTCAACTATGACAACCGCTGTCTGGTTTTTGTACAAGTTGTAAATAACCTTACGCTCCCTATATTTTACTCCTGCTTGCTTCAGAACTTGAAAGAGTTTATTCCAATCAACATTGTCAAAATCCTTCTCCAAATGTGCAAAAGTTAGAAATGTAGGTTTGCCTTTTCTTAATCTATCTTCTAGGATAAGCGGTAAAGTGAGTACTGTCTCCCGAGTTCCTACATTTCTCCTGAACCCAAACTGATCTTCCCCAAGGTCGGCTTCTACCAGCTTTTCCATCCTTCTGTAAATAATTCGTGTTAATATTTTGCAACCATGATCATTAAACTGATGGTTCTGTAGTTTTCACACCTGACTGCACCTGCTTTCTTTGGAATGGGGATTATAACATTTTTCTTAAAGTCTGAGGGTACTTCACCTGTCACATACATCTTACACACCAGGTGAAACAATTTAGTCATGGCTGGTTCTCCCAGAGACTTCAGTAGGTCTGAGAGAATATCATCTACTCCAGGGCCCTTGTTTCGACTTAGGTGTTTCAGTGCTCTGTCTAATTCATCTCTCAGTATAGTATCTCCTATTTCATCCTCATCTACTTCTTCTCCCCTTTCTACAATATTGCCGCTAAGTGCATTTCCTTCGTGGAGCCTATCTATATACTCTTTCCACCTTTCAGCTTTCCCTTCTTTGCTGAGAACTGGTTTTCCATCAGAGTCCTTGATATTCATAGAGCTGTTTTTCTTATCTCCAAATGTTTCTTTTATTTTCATGTGGGCTGTATCTATTTTCCCCCATTTATACATTCTTCCTACATCCTTGTATTTGCCTTCTAGCCACTCCTGCTTAGCCATATTGCACTTCCTGTCGATCTCATTTCTTAGTCGTCAGTACTCCATTTTGCCTCTTTCATTTACTGCATTTTTATATTTTCTTCTTTCATCAATTAAATTTAGTATATCCAAAGATTTTTATAGGTCTTGCCTTCCTACCTATTTTGTCCTCTGCTGCCTTCACTATTTCATCTCTCAATGCTACCCATTCCTCCTCTACTGTTTTATTTCCCCCCGTTTCTGTCAATTGTTGCCTAAAGTTACCTCTGAAATTCTTAAGAACTTCAGGTTCCTTCAGTTTATCCAGGTCCCGTCTCCTTAGTTTCCTACCTTACTGCAGTTTGTTTCCCTTCCATTCCTTGTCCTACTACCGAATTCGTCACCCATAACAATTAAGTTTTCCTCTCCCTTAAATGTCTGAATAGTTTCCTTTAGCTCCTCATACATTTCTTCGATCTCCTCATCATCGGCAGGACTAGTTGGCATATAAACCTGTACTACTGTGGTCGGTGTTGGCTTCGTATCTACCTTGACTACGATAATGCGATCACTGTGTTGCTCATATTAGTTTACCCGTATCCCTATTTTCTTATTCATTATCAGACCTACTCCTGTAATACCCCCAACTGATTTTGTATTTATAATCCTGTACTCGCCTGACCAGAAATCCTGTTCCTCTTTCCACCGAACTTCACTAATCTCTGCTATATCTAACTTCAACCTATCCATGTCCTTTTTAAAATTTTCTAGCTTCCCTAGAAAATACTCACTTACGTTAGACCTAGCAAGCCAGTAAAAGTGCTTATTTGTAGTTGCTTTGAATATACATAAGAGCCTTGGAACGAAACAGCGACATGTGCTACTAAGTATGTTTTATTTCTAAGCCGTTACCGGTTTCTAACTATCTTGCATATCTTCAGATGCGACATTTCTTTTAGGTATTTATTTCTGTAAGTACCATGTCGTCTGCTTCACAAGAATATTCTGAAGTTTAGTGCCACATATAGAGAGACATATTTCAGTGCTTACATTTATAAAATGAAACATTTGTATTGGCTTACTTGATTTCTGCCGGATGGTGAAGCTTTCGTTTGGTGTTTATGTGTCAGTTTTTCATTTTGTAAACACTACTGCTCTGCAATAAGCACATATACTGTAAATATATTATAATGGCGTGCCTCATAATACTCAATACACAAGCTGGAGCAAAAATCATGTTTACACAGCAAAGTTTATTATTTATAGAGATATACACATATTCCGTCTATTATCAAAGATAAACACTAGGAACAGTGATTTGTGGAATGTGCAAGACTAACATTTATCTAATATAAATACATCCCTCTTTTAAGTTACATAATATAGCTATAGGGTGACAAAAAAGTCAGTATAAATTTGAAAACTTAATAAATCACGGATTAATGTAGATAGAAAGGTAAAAATTGACACGCATGCTTGGAATGACATGGGGTTTTATTAGAACAAAAAAAAGTTAAAAATGTCCGACAGATGGCGCTTCATCTGATCAGAAAAGCACTAATTAGTATAACAAATTAAGACAAAGCAAATATGATGTCCTTTACAAGAAATGTTCAATATGTTCACCATCATTCATCAACAATAGCTGTAGTCGAAGAATAATGTTGGAAACAGCACTGTAAAGCATGTCCGTAGTTATGGTGAGGCAATGACGTCCAATGTTCTCTTTCAGCATCCCTACAGATGCCGGTCGATCACGATACACTTACGACTTCAGGTAACCCCAAAGCCAATAATCGCACGGACTGAGGTCTGGGGATGTGATAGGACAAGCATGACGAAAGTGGCGGCTGAGCACACGATCATCACCAAACGACGCGCGCAAGAGATCTTTCACGCGTCCAGCAATATGGGGTGGAGCGCCATCCTACATAAAAATTTGTACGTTCCAGCAGATGTTTATCAGCCAGTCTGGGGATGATACGATTATTAAACATATCGGCGTACCTCTCACCCGTTACGGTGGAAGTTACAAAACCAGAATAACGCAGTTCCTAGAAGAAAATGACACGATATCGGTAGATGAGGTAAATCCAACCCATACCGTAACTTTCTTGTCGTGCAATGGAGTTTCCACTACAGTTCTAGGATTTACGGTAGCCCAAATTCTCATGCGCAGTCACTGACGTTTTGCTGTCCAGCGAAATCTGCACTTTCCTTTAGTTCTAATAAAACCCCATTTCATTCCAAACATGTGTGTCAATTTTTACCTCTCTATCTAGATTATTCCGTGATTTATTAAGTTTTGAAATTTATACTGACTTTTTTATAATGCGGTATATATTTATATATTTGGTCTAATAAACAGATAATTCTAAGTATAGATTTTGCTAATTACATTGTGGCATCTTAAAGTTATTGCTAAATTTAAATTTTTCTATTTTATTACTCTGACTGGATTTTCATGTCTATTTTTTGTAACTGTTTTCTAGTAGATTTCTCACTTTTTATTAGTTTCATCTGTAGGTGTGGATTTGTGTTTTTTTTTTTGAGAAAAAAAAAAAACAAGGAAATCTTGTAGAAAATGTTTATCAGCAAGCTCTACCTGTTCGTTTAAGATGTGGTGCGGTGAATTGCGGTTGGGAGTATACATTTCTAATTCTTCTAAAATGTCGGTCTTTTTACCTTTTTCAGTAAGTTGTCATTAATATCAGAAACAATGCGTTCACTTTGATATGAGTTGCTCTTTACTTCCTTTTTCTGGTTTACTTACATTTTTCAATCCAACTGCACCCATGTTCTCTCGGAATCTCATACTAAAGTCTGCCTGTCTCTCCAAGATAAAAATTGGGGCAAAGTTTCTTCAAGGCATAGACTGTTGGATTTGGGGTTGTGGATAATGGTACGTTGTACATTGTTGTTGGCGCAGAAACGTATATAAACTCCTGTTTTTACAAAAATATTTTCAACTTGTTATGAGATTGTGCCTTGAAAGGGAATGCATGCAAATAACTTCATGTTTTTTGGTGATTCCGAATTTATTGTAGCAAAATGTGTACTTAGTATTATCTGTTTATGGAATCAAACAGGTGAAATATTAATATAATGTTCCTATACTGAAACCATCTCATTTTGTAAATCCTTAAACTAAATACAGATTATGTACGTTCAAGGTGCAATGTACTTATATTACTTAAATTTTAGTGTAGCAGATTCTGCAAATCACTGTTGATAGTGTATTTCATTGATAAGAGGGTAAAGAAGTCAACAATCCAAAGACTGGTTTGAACACCAGATTGCTTTATTAGGCATGGTCCTGTTTGGACGTGGTATGCCGCTGCATTCCTCCGACCTTCGAACTGACTTACAATCAATCCACTGGATTCACAACCATAATGCTACTCGATAAAGAGTACATACGAGAGAGATGGCGCACATTTTCCAAATAATTCATTAAAAAATTCCAGTATGCACTTAGGTCAAAATAATTTCTTTTACTCCGCGGTGGAGTATCCGAGCGGTCTAAGGCGCCTCGCTGCGGAGCGCGCAGTTGCCCACCGTCGGAAGTTGGAGTCCTCCCTGGGGCATGGGTGTGTGTGTGTGTTGTCCTTAGGTTAGTTGACCTTAGTTTAAGTAGTTTGTAAGCTATGGACTGATGATCAAGCAGTTTGGTCCGATAGATATACAAACATTTGTACATTTTTTTAATTTCTTTCGCAAGTAAACAAACCACTTTTCCATAAAATATAACTTTTGGAGAATTTTACATGCACTCATTCTTCATGACATTTTATCATTCATAATATCTTACAGTGCGGCATCTATCCCTTACGCTGGGTGAGATGCCGCGCCCTTATGGGTGACATGCCGCATGATGATATTTGCTGAAATTTATAATTTTTAAACAAAATATGTTAAAAATTTAGCTTATGATTCTAACATTTGAGGAATAAAAATAAATACTGAAGAATTGGCAAAAAAAATCGTTTATCTTTGTTGTATCAAAACAAATTAAATTTTAAATTATTATTAATCTTAGGCCTATCAGAGTAATCCCCTCATTCAATAGCTTTTATTCTTATTTCCCTGCCACAGTCGATTGAATAAGCATGAAAGATTGCGGTTTGTATCCCGGCCTATCAGGAATAGACGCCGCACCCTATAACTCTGTGACCGTAGCAGCCAAGGTGGCCGGACTAGAATCAAGTGACACCCAACAGAAGTTACTGTTCGTGCAGCTACTCAGATGTTATAGTATGTCACTTTTGGCACCAACTAATAACTAACCGTAACACTAGAGAGATTTCCATACACAATACTGCGACTTACCTTGTCTATTAACACAAACTCTGTTAAAACTGCCACTATTGAAACGTCGCCACCCAGCCTCTACTGCGCAACTGCAAAGCGCTTATAAACGTACTTGGGTGGCTTTTACCAAAACTATGGGGGTGCGCAAGTCTGTACCGCATGCTGCAACTCTCCCGGACTTACTATACCTCATATCACCATCACTGACAAAGAAGTTGAAAGTGAGAGATAAAAATCCTAGTGCCTGGTATGGATTGAAGCCGCTACCTTTTGGTTTGTGGTCTGACACTCTAAACTCTTAAAAAAAAACTCAAACGGAAGCGCCTCAACTCGGACAACGAACTGAACGACATAGAGGAATGCTTCATGACACAGTCACAGGAATTCTGGGAACAGGGAACCCTTCGGCTCGTTAAACAGTGTGATAGTGTGGTCAGGCCTCTGGGGATTACTTTTGATTAAACACTTCAATTATATCCCCTCCCCCTCCCCTAGGGGGTCTCACGATTCTTTCGTGACTTTGTGCGTGGCAAGCACGGAGCCTCCAGCTACTGCAGTCTTTCTTCCTTCTTTCCTCCCTGGACTGCACTTCCTTTCCCTTCTTCTCCTTTCCTATCCTTCCCTCCTCATCGGGGTAACTGTAACCAGAACAACCGACCAACCTTCAATTATAGTGTCGATTCGTACATTTTCAATTGGACACCTCTCCGTTATTTCTTTGCATATAAAAAGGAAGAAGAAGAGGGGGAGAGAGTGAGAAGGGAAGAGAAGAACTGCAGAAAAGTTTATTAAATAAATACTGTGGCAACGACGGGTTTTCGGGTAATCAATGTTTTACATAAAAATATATGCGTGTATTTGAGTTTCTAGCCATTACTATTCTCTTTAATACAGTGGCGTCTATGTATAGGATCGAGCGAGGTAGCGTAGTGGTAAGACACTGGACTCGCATTCGGAAGGATAGTGGTTCAAATCCACCTCCGGCCATCTAGATTTAGATTTTCCGTGATTTCCCTAAATCAGTTCAGGCAAATGACACGATGGTTCCTTTCAAAGGGCATGGCCGATTTCCTATCCCATCCTTCCGCAAAAAGAAAATTCTCAGTTACGTTAGACCTAGCAAGCCAGTAAAAGTGCTTATTTGTAGTTGCTTTAGAGATACATAAGAGCCTTGGAACGCAAACAGCAACATATGCTACTAAACATGTTTTATTTCTAAGCCGTTACCGGTTTCTAACTACCTTGCCCATCTTCAGGTGCCTACAATTCCTTCAGTTATGTATTTCTTTAAGTACCACGTCGTCTGCTTCTCTACTACACAAGAATATTCTGAAGTTTAGTGCCACATATATAAAGATATATTTCAGTGCTTGTATTTATAAAACGAAACATTTGTTTAGACTTACTTGATTTCTGCTGTATGGTGAAGCTTTCGTTTGGTTGTTTGGTGTTTATGTGGCAGTTCTTCATGTTGTAAACACCACTGCTCTACAATAAGCACATATAATGTAAATATATATTTTAATGCATGCTGCACTTCAGAATACTCAGTACACAAGCTGGAGCAAAAAAGAAAAAAAAAAAAAAAAAAAAAAAAAAAAAAATAACCGTAGATGGTTAGGTCTCAGAAATATAAGCAATAAATACCACTAGGGAAACCTATAAACTTTGTGACTTACGAGCAAAGCCCTGCACTGCAGCATTGACTGTCAGACTGTGTACTATGGTGATTTACTTAGTCATGGATTTAAGTGGATGAAAGATTGCGGTCTGTTATTATTTCCTGTAGCCACTTAGCGTCAGTAATCGTAGTACTACTTACAACCGAAAATTTCTACCTAGCGCAACTCGTACTAATCACCTGCTACGGATTACATATGGCAAAGATTGAAATTAATTTCCTGAATATATGTCACAATATTATAGAGGTAGTTAATTCCAAGTGCTCTAAAAATTAGTTGCAAGGAATGCAAAAATATCTTCCATAACGTTTTCACTATGGTAAAACTTGAGAGCAGTCATTTTATTTTCCATTATTAATTTAGTAAAAGTGCTAAAAAGCAAAGCTCCAGCGAAGCGGGTTATTACCAGCTAGTATATTGTAAAGTGATTCTAGATGGTTGGACTTCGAGGGGAAACTTCCCTGGGAAGTGTATCTAAATGTGAAAGGATGAAACTTTAAGGTCATATTACGTACACTTTCATGTGGCTTTCTGTCAACAAACGATCGCCAATTTTATTCTAATTAAATAACAAATGTATGAGCTATATTAATGAAACAGTATTTGTACGAATTTCATATCCGGACTGATTTAATATTCTGCCATTAACTGAAATGTGCCGTTCATTTTCATAAACGCATAAATTACAGCAGTTATCGATTGCTTAATAGCCACAACGATTCTGGAACAAATTATAAGTTTGCAAAACACTTGCTGCTTTGCTGCGCCAGAATGTCCCCGCAGTCGGGGCACAACGTCATGTAATGCGCGACAATTCCCAACAGAGGTTCGGGTCCTCCATCGATAGGGTGTGTGTGTGTGTGTGTGTGTGTGTGTGTGTGTGTTGTCCTTAGCGTAAGTTACTCGTGATTTAAGTAGCTACTAATTCTATGGAGCGATGACCCTTGCTATTTGCTCAATTAGCATTATGATGATTTGAACATAAGTTTTCATGGTGCTTTATCAATTGTTATATATTTCTAAACCTCACGCAATCCGTCCCGCCTTCAGCATCCGTTTACTTTTCCCCTCAAAGGTCATTTACCAATTCATTATATTCCCATCTTTGCTTATTCACAATGAAGTCCTCCGTGAATATCCTACTTTATCTGCAGTCTTTATTCGAAAATTGTATTTTGTCACCGCTTCTTTCCAATCATAATTTGCACATTCCAATTCCTCCACCAAAGGAATTTCAACCACTGAACCATTCCGGATTATGAACTTAGCCCGACATGAACGTAACCTACCAACTATGAATGAACCGTATCGTTTCTGTCATCCCCATACTATTCTTGCACCTATTTTTCTTCGCGCCCACCTATTGCTGCAATTTTGTTTAAAATCTGTATATCCTAACACCAGTCTTCTCCATGTCCCTTACAGCCAATCCCACGTCGTCAACCCCTCGTACCTACGTCGTATCCTCATTCAAATCTCTGCCATCTGCTTCCATAACAACCTCCATTCTTGTCAATATTTTGCGACCACAGATCAGGTCATTCCCATTTTAGCAAAAGTTGTCGCTCTAAGACCAATTGTGATTTATCTCTTTATCCAGTGCCGCACCGAGCGAGGTGCCTCAGTGCTAGCACATTGGAGTCGCATTCGGAAGGATGGCGGTTCAAACACAACACCGGACACCGAGATTTAGCTTTTTCGTGACTTCCCTCCATCAATCCAGGCAAATGGTGTGATAATTACTTTGAAAGGACATGGCATGAGATCCGCCTCTAATGACTACGCTTCCGATTGGACCTTAAATCCTATTGGACCAAATGGACCAAATGGTCATAAAATGTGTGCCACTTGTAGGACATAAAGCGTGTATGGATATCCCAACTGGTTAAGACGACCGCTGGCCCGAAGCAGCAGTTCCGATTTGAAATACCGATCCAGCAACTTCACCATGGAATTTTTTTCAGTGCCCTGTAATAGCCGACATATTTCAATATTTAAAAATTCGTATATTTATGGCTTTTGATGTATCCAATTGCAGCTCTTTTTTCTGACTTGCCATATGGATTAACTTATTTATTCGCTTGTTAAAGTACGGGTACGTAGGTCAAGATTCTTGACCTTCGGTCGAATGTAATAGGACTAATTCAATTCTTGCAATTTAGCAAACACGAAAATTTTGGTACAGATTATGAATTTATTCGTACAAGATGGCCAATGAAAGTTACGTAATTCGAAAGATTGTTTGTCGTAGATTTCACGAATATAAACATTATGTGCCTTTAGCCATTAAAAGTGGTGAAAGGAAGTAGCAATTTCCCTATCTACAGCTTGGATCAAGTTCTACACTCTCCAACAATCAGGTCACTGAGTGGCTATTCGCCTCGACCAAAGACGCTGTAATGCAGCGCATCGGCAGTGTTAAAATAACGTATTAAAATAAGTGAATATCGAAACATGGAGTGCTCCCAACTCACATTCTTGTGCCGTTCAAATGCTTCATTTTCGCAGTGATTGAGAGTGGTTAAAGGAAATGGTTTGATGCAGCTCTCCACGCTACCCTGTCCCGTGCAAGTCTCTTCATCTGAGAATATATTCGGCAACTTACATCCTTTTGAATCTGGTTACTGTATTCGTCTCTCGGCCTCCGACTTTTACCCCACACATTTCCTTCTAATGCTAAGTTGGCAATTCCTTGATGTCTCAGAATGTGTCCTACCAATCTATCCCTTCTCTTAGTCAAGACATGCCAGAATCTCCTTTTCTCCCCAATTCGGTTAAGCACCTCCTCATTAGTCCCGTGATCTACCCATCTAATCTTCGTCTGTAGCACCACATTTCAAAAGCTTCTATAATCTTTTTGTCTGAACTCTTTATCGTCGACGTTTTACTGCCATACAATGCTACACTCCAGACAAATGCTTTCAGAAAGGACTTCCTAACATTTAAATTAATATTGGTTGTTAACTAGTTTCGCTTCGTTACAAACGCTTTTCTCCACATAGCCATTCTGCATTTTATATCTTCCTTTCTTCGGCCATCTGAAGTTATCTTGCTACCCAAATAACATAATTCATCTACTACTTTTATTGTCTCACTAGCTTAAACCCGCGGCTCCGCTCGCGTGTTTGTTGATTATGATAGATAAGCTATCTTTCAGTAGTGTGCTATGAGACTGGTTTTGAAGGATGAAATGAAATACAATAGCTTTTTTAGAAACAAACATTTTTAATCAACATTCGAATAAAAAAATAAAATTATGTGAAGTGCTTAATGATTTACAATAAATAATACATACATTATTCCTTATAGCCTTCCTTGCAATATCTCAACACGTATGGTGAGAGTAATGTCCAAATTCATTTTAATTTCATTTTAGGGCATTCTAGTAAACTACGTTATTTGTAGCATTGTTTGGAGCGGAAATTTATAGACTTTTTGGGATGCCCACCCTTGAGCAACCGACATATAATTGGCCATGTGAAAAACATGAGGGCTGTAAATGGATTCCTGCGACGTTTAATGATTGTCCTTGAGCTTTGTTAATTGTCATGCAAAAGCTAGACGAACTGGAAACTGAAGTCTTTTGAACTGAAATGGCATATCTTAGGGGATTAAAGGAAATTGAAGAATAATGATTGTAATAATATCACAGATCTATCACTTGATGTAATACGGGAAACGCCAAATCGATTTTTTAAAGAGATATAGTAAAAGAAATTTCTTTTTTACTGCTTTATTTATTTATTCTTATATTTCCTTACACGCATAGACCAAAGATATGGTCTATGGCATCACGTTTCGCTGTATGTAATCTCCTTGCTATAGAGTCGTAAACGTCATCGCTGGTCTTCAGTCCGAATTTTTTTTAATAATTTGACGACTTTCAACCACCAAATCTTCCACCCCCTTATAGCTATCGGCATGGAACTGGTATGGCGTACAACGGGAGACGTCAGACAACAATTACACATAGACCGTTCGCGTTCTGTAATTTTCGCTGCAGAGCGAAATATTAACACACACACACACACACACACACACACACACACGCTCTTTATGTCTTATGGTTCAGACGTGATAAACGTACACCGAACAGACATTCACATTTATAGATATAGATTACCTAATCTAATTCCTTCAACATTGCCTGATTTTCTGATATTGCCTTCCATTATTTTCGTTTCACGCCTGTTAATGTTCATCTTATATCTTCCTTTCAATTGCTCTTCCAGATCCTTTGCAGTCTCTGACAAAATTACTATGTCATCGGCAAATCGCAAACTTTTTATTTCTTCTCCCTGAACTTTAATTCCCTCTCCAAATGTCTCCATCCATTCCTTCACTGCTTTCTCAATGCACAGATTGAATCTAATTTGTAACAGTTAGTTATTACGATTGCAATCTTACATATTTATTTACCATCCCAAGTTAAAAAATCCGTTTTTACGTACCACACAAATGGTGAACTGTTGTAAAGACGAAAGCAATTAAGTCGTCGATGCGATATCACTGAATGCGGAAAAGAGCGCGGCGAATATTAAGTACCCAGCTAGCCTCGTCGTTTCCTTTGCTGAGCGGATATGCGAGCGATGAGAAGCGTCGAACGCCGGCGCGGGGAAAATGACGGGCCTTAATGAGGAGCGGAGAGGACGCCGGTAAAACTGTAATTAATTACGCGAGGGCCAGATTATTACGTTGAAGGGGACCGCCGGAAGAGTGCTGCGCCGCGGCCGGGCCGCGCAGCCGTTCCCTCTAAGCGTCCCTCTTCTGTTTTTTTCCCCCTGTGTGAACGCAGGAGCGCGGAGCGGCGGCGCGCAGTTCGAGTGCGCAGTGGATCGCGGCCTGCCTGTTTGTTTGCCGACTGCCTTAATCATTCCCGAGCGTTCGGGGAAGCGGGGCCGTTTGCATATTCATGAGCCGGCAAACGGGGAAGAAAAGAACGAGTCGCTAGCTTGTGGTGACTCCTGCCGCTCGTACGGACCCTCACAGAGAGCTACGCGAATGGCGGTGTGTTCCATTACCGGCGCCACTCAGTTAATGACCGGCGGAATTCGTCTTCTCGACCTCATCAAGGGGAAGAGCTGAAGCACGGAGGTTCTCCGAATCTCGCGAGGAACTCTTTATTCAGCCACCAACCGCCAACCGCAGAACTATCTACTTCGGAGTGCAATACCTCATTAAATGAAGAGAGACAGGAAACGATAGAAGACCCACTAACTAATATAGTTTTTGTGCTTCTAAGTCAAACTCCACGCGCCGGCCGCGGTGAGCGAGGGGACTGAGGCAATCCAGTCACGGTATGCACGGCCACTACGGTCGGGGGTTCGAATCCCCCCTCGGGCATGAATATTTGTGCAGTCATTAGTATTAGCTACTTCATATGTAGTTTGTAAGTTTAGGGACTGATAACCCCGTAGTTAAGTCCCATATGCTATACAAATATTTGAATTTTTTTTCCAAACACCACGCCTCTCCCCTTAAACTATAGGACAGATAAAATTGCGCAACGTACGAGGCGCGTCCAGAAAGTAAGTTCCGTTTGGTAACAAAATGAAATTGTACACAGATACAGAAGAAATTTTTATTGCACAAAATTCTACAACTCTTACACTACTTTTCCACATAACTGCCGATATTTTGCAGGCCATTTGTCATAGCGTGGCACAAGGTTTTGTATACCTTCTTCACAGAAATCTGCCGCCTGTGTCTCCATGCATCAGTGATCGTGAAATTTGGGGGAAGTCCATAGCGAGAGCACTAATTATAAACCTATGTTTTTCCTGGATCTTGGCATAAAAAAAAGTTCAAATGTTTGTATAGTCTATGGGACGTAACTACGGGGTCATCGGTCACTAAACTGACAAACTACTTACGAACTAGGACGGCACAAATATCCATGCCCGAGGGGGGATTCGAACCCCGACCGTAGTGGCCGTGCAGACCGTGACTGGAGCGCCTCAGTCTCCTCGGCCACCGCGGCCGGCGATCTTGGCATCAATCTCGTGAACAAGTTCTTCTGCAACCAAAGGTGGACGCCCACTTCGTTCTTCATCGTGCACATCACTACGCTCGCCATTGAACTGTCGGACCCATCTTCTCACCATCGAATCACTCATCGCATTTGGTCCGTAATCATCGCAAATTTGCTGATAAATTTCACTTGGTTTCACTTTTCTCGCATTCAGAAATCGAATCACCGACCTGATTTCACAGGCGGTGGGATTTTTCAGTCAAGGCCGACATTTCAAACAAGTACAACAAAGCGTACGTAACTGACAGAGATCTCCAAATGGCGCACGTTCTTCTCCTTGATACATATTGTCTACAGCGCATGTGCGCAACTGCAATCGCAGCGCTGCAGCGGAGATAAATTGAAACGGAACTTACTTTCTGGAGGCGCCTCGTATAAATCAAACTAATATTGCCTGTGGTAGAAAATCGACCAATTGTGTATACAATGGCCACTGGGGGTAAAAATTTACGTATCCTGTCGGCGGCCTCGCGTGATTGTGTTCGCAACGTCAACAACACGATAGAAAATCTTTGCCCATTTGTTCGAACCACATAGAATGACTCGATTAGTGTATCGTACAGACCATGAAGTAAACAAATAATGCTGTTCCTCCTTTATGGTTGACAGGTTGTTGTATGTACCCTCGTCCGCCCAGTAAAAATAATTGCCCTCGTAAAGCGAAGATTCCAAGAGAAAACATCTGCGTTGTCAAGTGATTGACTAAAATGAAGACTCACAGGATTCTCACTATTCAGCATCTGTTGCTAACATTATCATAGGAGGCCGCTGGGATATTTGGTAAAATTTTACCGGCACTGGGAGGTATGAAACGGTATCTTTTACGTGTTAAGGAAAATGCCTGAAACAATAACAACAAATAAAAACGAAAGTATATACATCTCATTCCATTTTCGAATTATATAACTTTCATTAGCCTAATATTTGAAATGGAACTACGGTTTCGGTGTTCCTATATTTATACAACGCCAAGAAATAATGTAATTGCGATACTGGGATATTCAGAATTCCACAGCTGACAACATGTCGACTTCGTAGTTCCACCCGAGCACCGCTAGATGCCTCTCCCGGCGCATTATCCATTATATCGGCATTCATATGAAAACATCCATTTCCTTTAACCACTCTCAATCACTGCGAAAATGAAGCATTTGAACGGCACAAGAAAGTGAGTTGGGAGCACTCCATGTTTCGATATTCACTTATTTTAATACGTTATTTTAACACTGCCGATGCGCTGCCATTACAGCGTCTTTGGTCGAGGCGAATAGCCACTCAGTGACCTGATTGTTGGAGAGTGTAGAACTTGATCCAAGCTGTAGATAGGGAAATTGCTACTTCCTTTCACCACTTTTAATGGCTAAAGGCACATAATGTTTATATTCGTGAAATCTACGACAAACAATCTTTCGAATTACGTAACTTTCATTGGCCATCTTGTACGAATAAATTCATAATCTGTACCAAAATTTTCGTGTTTGCTAAATTGCAAGAATTGAATTAGTCCTATTACATTCGACCGAAGGTCAAGAATCTTGACCTACGTACCCGTACTTTAACAAGCGAATAAATAAGTTAATCCATATGGCAAGTCAGAAAAAAGAGCTGCAATTGGGTACATCAAAAGCCATAAATATACGAATTTTTAAATATTGAAATATGTCGGCTATTACAGGGCACTGAAAAAAATTCCATGTTGAAGTTGCTGGATCGGTATTTGAAATCGGAACTGCTGCTTCGGGCCAGCGGTCGTCTTAACCAGTTGGGATATCCATACACGCTTTATGTCCTACAAGTGGCACACATTTTATGACCATTTGGTCCATTTGGTCCAATAGGATTTAAGGTCCAATCGGAAGCGTAGTCATTAGAGGCGGATCTCATGCCATGTCCTTTCAAAGTAATTATCACACCATTTGCCTGGATTGATGGAGGGAAGTCACGAAAAAGCTAAATCTCGGTGTCCGGTGTTGTGTTTGAACCGCCATCCTTCCGAATGCGACTCCAATGTGCTAGCACTGAGGCACCTCGCTCGGTGCGGCACTGGATAAAGAGATAAATCACAATTGGTCTTAGAGCGACAACTTTTGCTAAAATGGGAATGACCTGATCTGTGGTCGCAAAATATTGACAAGAATGGAGGTTGTTATGGAAGCAGATGGCAGAGATTTGAATGAGGATACGACGTAGGTACGAGGGGTTGACGACGTGGGATTGGCTGTAAGGGACATGGAGAAGACTGGTGTTAGGATATACAGATTTTAAACAAAATTTGCAGCAATAGGTGGGCGCGAAGAAAAATAGGTGCAAGAATAGTATGGGGATGACAGAAACGATACGGTTCATTCATAGTTGGTAGGTTACGTTCATGTCGGGCTAAGTTCATAATCCGGAATGGTTCAGTGGTTGAAATTCCTTTGGTGGAGGAATTGGAATGTGCAAATTATGATTGGAAAGAAGCGGTGACAAAATACAATTTTCGAATAAAGACTGCAGATAAAGTAGGATATTCACGGAGGACTTCATTGTGAATAAGCAAAGATGGGAATATAATGAATTGGTAAATGACCTTTGAGGGGAAAAGTAAACGGATGCTGAAGGCGGGACGGATTGCGTGAGGTTTAGAAATATATAACAATTGATAAAGCACCATGAAAACTTATGTTCAAATCATCATAATGCTAATTGAGCAAATAGCAAGGGTCATCGCTCCATAGAATTAGTAGCTACTTAAATCACGAGTAACTTACGCTAAGGACAACACACACACACACACACACACACACACACACACCCTATCGATGGAGGACCCGAACCTCTGTTGGGAATTGTCGCGCATTACATGACGTTGTGCCCCGACTGCGGGGACATTCTGGCGCAGCAAAGCAGCAAGTGTTTTGCAAACTTATAATTTGTTCCAGAATCGTTGTGGCTATTAAGCAATCGATAACTGCTGTAATTTATGCGTTTATGAAAATGAACGGCACATTTCAGTTAATGGCAGAATATTAAATCAGTCCGGATATGAAATTCGTACAAATACTGTTTCATTAATATAGCTCATACATTTGTTATTTAATTAGAATAAAATTGGCGATCGTTTGTTGACAGAAAGCCACATGAAAGTGTACGTAATATGACCTTAAAGTTTCATCCTTTCACATTTAGATACACTTCCCAGGGAAGTTTCCCCTCGAAGTCCAACCATCTAGAATCACTTTACAATATACTAGCTGGTAATAACCCGCTTCGCTGGAGCTTTGCTTTTTAGCACTTTTACTAAATTAATAATGGAAAATAAAATGACTGCTCTCAAGTTTTACCATAGTGAAAACGTTATGGAAGATATTTTTGCATTCCTTGCAACTAATTTTTAGAGCACTTGGAATTAACTACCTCTATAATATTGTGACATATATTCAGGAAATTAATTTCAATCTTTGCCATATGTAATCCGTAGCAGGTGATTAGTACGAGTTGCGCTAGGTAGAAATTTTCGGTTGTAAGTAGTACTACGATTACTGACGCTAAGTGGCTACAGGAAATAATAACAGACCGCAATCTTTCATCCACTTAAATCCATGACTAAGTAAATCACCATAGTACACAGTCTGACAGTCAATGCTGCAGTGCAGGGCTTTGCTCGTAAGTCACAAAGTTTATAGGTTTCCCTAGTGGTATTTATTGCTTATATTTCTGAGACCTAACCATCTACGGTTATTTTTTTTTTTTTTTTTTTTTTTTTTTTTTTTCTTTTTTGCTCCAGCTTGTGTACTGAGTATTCTGAAGTGCAGCATGCATTAAAATATATATTTACATTATATGTGCTTATTGTAGAGCAGTGGTGTTTACAACATGAAGAACTGCCACATAAACACCAAACAACCAAACGAAAGCTTCACCATACAGCAGAAATCAAGTAAGTCTAAACAAATGTTTCGTTTTATAAATACAAGCACTGAAATATATCTTTATATATGTGGCACTAAACTTCAGAATATTCTTGTGTAGTAGAGAAGCAGACGACGTGGTACTTAAAGAAATACATAACTGAAGGAATTGTAGGCACCTGAAGATGGGCAAGGTAGTTAGAAACCGGTAACGGCTTAGAAATAAAACATGTTTAGTAGCATATGTTGCTGTTTGCGTTCCAAGGCTCTTATGTATCTCTAAAGCAACTACAAATAAGCACTTTTACTGGCTTGCTAGGTCTAACGTAACTGAGAATTTTCTTTTTGCGGAAGGATGGGATAGGAAATCGGCCATGCCCTTTGAAAGGAACCATCGTGTCATTTGCCTGAACTGATTTAGGGAAATCACGGAAAATCTAAATCTAGATGGCCGGAGGTGGATTTGAACCACTATCCTTCCGAATGCGAGTCCAGTGTCTTACCACTACGCTACCTCGCTCGATCCTATACATAGACGCCACTGTATTAAAGAGAATAGTAATGGCTAGAAACTCAAATACACGCATATATTTTTATGTAAAACATTGATTACCCGAAAACCCGTCGTTGCCACAGTATTTATTTAATAAACTTTTCTGCAGTTCTTCTCTTCCCTTCTCACTCTCTCCCCCTCTTCTTCTTCCTTTTTATATGCAAAGAAATAACGGAGAGGTGTCCAATTGAAAATGTACGAATCGACACTATAATTGAAGGTTGGTCGGTTGTTCTGGTTACAGTTACCCCGATGAGGAGGGAAGGATAGGAAAGGAGAAGAAGGGAAAGGAAGTGCAGTCCAGGGAGGAAAGAAGGAAGAAAGACTGCAGTAGCTGGAGGCTCCGTGCTTGCCACGCACAAAGTCACGAAAGAATCGTGAGACCCCCTAGGGGAGGGGGAGGGGATATAATTGAAGTGTTTAATCAAAAGTAATCCCCAGAGGCCTGACCACACTATCACACTGTTTAACGAGCCGAAGGGTTCCCTGTTCCCAGAATTCCTGTGACTGTGTCATGAAGCATTCCTCTATGTCGTTCAGTTCGTTGTCCGAGTTGAGGCGCTTCCGTTTGAGTTTTTTTTTAAGAGTTTAGAGTGTCAGACCACAAACCAAAAGGTAGCGGCTTCAATCCATACCAGGCACTAGGATTTTTATCTCTCACTTTCAACTTCTTTGTCAGTGATGGTGATATGAGGTATAGTAAGTCCGGGAGAGTTGCAGCATGCGGTACAGACTTGCGCACCCCCATAGTTTTGGTAAAAGCCACCAAAGTACGTTTATAAGCGCTTTGCAGTTGCGCAGTAGAGGCTGGGTGGCGACGTTTCAATAGTGGCAGTTTTAACAGAGTTTGTGTTAATAGACAAGGTAAGTCGCAGTATTGTGTATGGAAATCTCTCTAGTGTTACGGTTAGTTATTAGTTGGTGCCAAAAGTGACATACTATAACATCTGAGTAGCTGCACGAACAGTAACTTCTGTTGGGTGTCACTTGATTCTAGTCCGGCCACCTTGGCTGCTACGGTCACAGAGTTATAGGGTGCGGCGTCTATTCCTGATAGGCCGGGATACAAACCGCAATCTTTCATGCTTATTCAATCGACTGTGGCAGGGAAATAAGAATAAAAGCTATTGAATGAGGGGATTACTCTGATAGGCCTAAGATTAATAATAATTTAAAATTTAATTTGTTTTGATACAACAAAGATAAACGATTTTTTTTGCCAATTCTTCAGTATTTATTTTTATTCCTCAAATGTTAGAATCATAAGCTAAATTTTTAACATATTTTGTTTAAAAATTATAAATTTCAGCAAATATCATCATGCGGCATGTCACCCATAAGGGCGCGGCATCTCACCCAGCGTAAGGGATAGATGCCGCACTGTAAGATATTATGAATGATAAAATGTCATGAAGAATGAGTCATGTAAAATTCTCCAAAAGTTATATTTTATGGAAAAGTGGTTTGTTTACTTGCGAAAGAAATTAAAAAAATGTACAAATGTTTGTATATCTATCGGACCAAACTGCTTGATCATCAGTCCATAGCTTACAAACTACTTAAACTAAGGTCAACTAACCTAAGGACAACACACACACACACCCATGCCCCAGGGAGGACTCCAACTTCCGACGGTGGGCAACTGCGCGCTCCGCAGCGAGGCGCCTTAGACCGCTCGGATACTCCACCGCGGAGTAAAAGAAATTATTTTGACCTAAGTGCATACTGGAATTTTTTAATGAATTATTTGGAAAATGTGCGCCATCTCTCTCGTATGTACTCTTTATCGAGTAGCATTATGGTTGTGAATCCAGTGGATTGATTGTAAGTCAGTTCGAAGGTCGGAGGAATGCAGCGGCATACCACGTCCAAACAGGACCATGCCTAATAAAGCAATCTGGTGTTCAAACCAGTCTTTGGATTGTTGACTTCTTTACCCTCTTATCAATGAAATACACTATCAACAGTGATTTGCAGAATCTGCTACACTAAAATTTAAGTAATATAAGTACATTGCACCTTGAACGTACATAATCTGTATTTAGTTTAAGGATTTACAAAATGAGATGGTTTCAGTATAGGAACATTATATTAATATTTCACCTGTTTGATTCCATAAACAGATAATACTAAGTACACATTTTGCTACAATAAATTCGGAATCACCAAAAAACATGAAGTTATTTGCATGCATTCCCTTTCAAGGCACAATCTCATAACAAGTTGAAAATATTTTTGTAAAAACAGGAGTTTATATACGTTTCTGCGCCAACAACAATGTACAACGTACCATTATCCACAACCCCAAATCCAACAGTCTATGCCTTGAAGAAACTTTGCCCCAATTTTTATCTTGGAGAGACAGGCAGACTTTAGTATGAGATTCCGAGAGAACATGGGTGCAGTTGGATTGAAAAATGTAAGTAAACCAGAAAAAGGAAGTAAAGAGCAACTCATATCAAAGTGAACGCATTGTTTCTGATATTAATGACAACTTACTGAAAAAGGTAAAAAGACCGACATTTTAGAAGAATTAGAAATGTATACTCCCAACCGCAATTCACCGCACCACATCTTAAACGAACAGGTAGAGCTTGCTGATAAACATTTTCTACAAGATTTCCTTGTTTTTTTTTTTCTCAAAAAAAAAAACACAAATCCACACCTACAGATGAAACTAATAAAAAGTGAGAAATCTACTAGAAAACAGTTACAAAAAATAGACATGAAAATCCAGTCAGAGTAATAAAATAGAAAAATTTAAATTTAGCAATAACTTTAAGATGCCACAATGTAATTAGCAAAATCTATACTTAGAATTATCTGTTTATTAGACCAAATATATAAATATATACCGCATTATAAAAAAGTCAGTATAAATTTCAAAACTTAATAAATCACGGAATAATCTAGATAGAGAGGTAAAAATTGACACACATGTTTGGAATGAAATGGGGTTTTATTAGAACTAAAGGAAAGTGCAGATTTCGCTGGACAGCAAAACGTCAGTGACTGCGCATGAGAATTTGGGCTACCGTAAATCCTAGAACTGTAGTGGAAACTCCATTGCACGACAAGAAAGTTACGGTATGGGTTGGATTTACCTCATCTACCGATATCGTGTCATTTTCTTCTAGGAACTGCGTTATTCTGGTTTTGTAACTTCCACCGTAACGGGTGAGAGGTACGCCGATATGTTTAATAATCGTATCATCCCCAGACTGGCTGATAAACATCTGCTGGAACGTACAAATTTTTATGTAGGATGGCGCTCCACCCCATATTGCTGGACGCGTGAAAGATCTCTTGCGCGCGTCGTTTGGTGATGATCGTG
The DNA here is from genome assembly GCA_026315105.1 of Locusta migratoria. Classification (NCBI taxonomy): domain Eukaryota; kingdom Metazoa; phylum Arthropoda; class Insecta; order Orthoptera; family Acrididae; genus Locusta; species Locusta migratoria. The sequence continues at coordinate 808,349,592 of CM048744.1, read as the reverse complement.
TGCTCAGCCGCCACTTTCGTCATGCTTGTCCTATCACATCCCCAGACCTCAGTCCGTGCGATTATTGGCTTTGGGGTTACCTGAAGTCGTAAGTGTATCGTGATCGACCGGCATCTGTAGGGATGCTGAAAGAGAACATTGGACGTCATTGCCTCACCATAACTACGGACATGCTTTACAGTGCTGTTTCCAACATTATTCTTCGACTACAGCTATTGTTGATGAATGATGGTGAACATATTGAACATTTCTTGTAAAGGACATCATATTTGCTTTGTCTTAATTTGTTATACTAATTAGTGCTTTTCTGATCAGATGAAGCGCCATCTGTCGGACATTTTTAACTTTTTTTTGTTCTAATAAAACCCCATGTCATTCCAAGCATGCGTGTCAATTTTTACCTTTCTATCTACATTAATCCGTGATTTATTAAGTTTTCAAATTTATACTGACTTTTTTGTCACCCTATAGCTATATTATGTAACTTAAAAGAGGGATGTATTTATATTAGATAAATGTTAGTCTTGCACATTCCACAAATCACTGTTCCTAGTGTTTATCTTTGATAATAGACGGAATATGTGTATATCTCTATAAATAATAAACTTTGCTGTGTAAACATGATTTTTGCTCCAGCTTGTGTATTGAGTATTATGAGGCACGCCATTATAATATATTTACAGTATATGTGCTTATTGCAGAGCAGTAGTGTTTACAAAATGAAAAACTGACACATAAACACCAAACGAAAGCTTCACCATCCGGCAGAAATCAAGTAAGCCAATACAAATGTTTCATTTTATAAATGTAAGCACTGAAATATGTCTCTCTATATGTGGCACTAAACTTCAGAATATTCTTGTGAAGCAGACGACATGGTACTTACAGAAATAAATACCTAAAAGAAATGTCGCATCTGAAGATATGCAAGATAGTTAGAAACCGGTAACGGCTTAGAAATAAAACATACTTAGTAGCACATGTCGCTGTTTCGTTCCAAGGCTCTTATGTATATTCAAAGCAACTACAAATAAGCACTTTTACTGGCTTGCTAGGTCTAACGTAAGTGAGTATTTTCTAGGGAAGCTAGAAAATTTTAAAAAGGACATGGATAGGTTGAAGTTAGATATAGCAGAGATTAGTGAAGTTCGGTGGAAAGAGGAACAGGATTTCTGGTCAGGCGAGTACAGGATTATAAATACAAAATCAGTTGGGGGTATTACAGGAGTAGGTCTGATAATGAATAAGAAAATAGGGATACGGGTAAACTAATATGAGCAACACAGTGATCGCATTATCGTAGTCAAGGTAGATACGAAGCCAACACCGACCACAGTAGTACAGGTTTATATGCCAACTAGTCCTGCCGATGATGAGGAGATCGAAGAAATGTATGAGGAGCTAAAGGAAACTATTCAGACATTTAAGGGAGAGGAAAACTTAATTGTTATGGGTGACGAATTCGGTAGTAGGACAAGGAATGGAAGGGAAACAAACTGCAGTAAGGTAGGAAACTAAGGAGACGGGACCTGGATAAACTGAAGGAACCTGAAGTTCTTAAGAATTTCAGAGGTAACTTTAGGCAACAATTGACAGAAACGGGGGGAAATAAAACAGTAGAGGAGGAATGGGTAGCATTGAGAGATGAAATAGTGAAGGCAGCAGAGGACAAAATAGGTAGGAAGGCAAGACCTATAAAAATCTTTGGATATACTAAATTTAATTGATGAAAGAAGAAAATATAAAAATGCAGTAAATGAAAGAGGCAAAATGGAGTACTGACGACTAAGAAATGAGATCGACAGGAAGTGCAATATGGCTAAGCAGGAGTGGCTAGAAGGCAAATACAAGGATGTAGGAAGAATGTATAAATGGGGGAAAATAGATACAGCCCACATGAAAATAAAAGAAACATTTGGAGATAAGAAAAACAGCTCTATGAATATCAAGGACTCTGATGGAAAACCAGTTCTCAGCAAAGAAGGGAAAGCTGAAAGGTGGAAAGAGTATATAGATAGGCTCCACGAAGGAAATGCACTTAGCGGCAATATTGTAGAAAGGGGAGAAGAAGTAGATGAGGATGAAATAGGAGATACTATACTGAGAGATGAATTAGACAGAGCACTGAAACACCTAAGTCGAAACAAGGGCCCTGGAGTAGATGATATTCTCTCAGACCTACTGAAGTCTCTGGGAGAACCAGCCATGACTAAATTGTTTCACCTGGTGTGTAAGATGTATGTGACAGGTGAAGTACCCTCAGACTTTAAGAAAAATGTTATAATCCCCATTCCAAAGAAAGCAGGTGCAGTCAGGTGTGAAAACTACAGAACCATCAGTTTAATGATCATGGTTGCAAAATATTAACACGAATTATTTACAGAAGGATGGAAAAGCTGGTAGAAGCCGACCTTGGGGAAGATCAGTTTGGGTTCAGGAGAAATGTAGGAACTCGGGAGACAGTACTCACTTTACCGCTTATCCTAGAAGATAGATTAAGAAAAGGCAAACCTACATTTCTAACTTTTGCAGATTTGGAGAAGAATTTTGACAATGTTGATTGGAATAAACTCTTTCAAGTTCTGAAGCAAGCAGGAGTAAAATATAGGGAGCGTAAGGTTATTTACAACAACTTTACGGTGGATTTTATATATATATATATATATATATATATATATATAGAGAGAGAGAGAGAGAGAGAGAGAGAGAGAGAGAGAGAGTTTCGACGAGAACTCAAAATTAAATGGTTTCTCACATCATATTTCTTGAAGGAAATTATGTAGTTCTGTCACACTGGCCGACAACAAACAAGCTGTGTCGTCTTACGGCTAAAGCAGCACAACTTCACGTTAATTATATTAGTATATATTGACGGAGATTCATTTACTGTGTTTCCTTATTTTGTGATCGAACTTCTTTCACGCTGTCTTTTTCAGCTGGCGTTGGCGCTGATAGCTGGGAAAACACATAAAATACATATTGACAGCTTGCTATAGACACAGTGAGTGTACCTACACACACAAGTTTTATTAACGAGCTTAATGTAATTGACGAAAGGAAAAAATTAAAAATGTATCAAGTGAAGCAGGCCAAAGGAAGTAGATACGTCTGAAAAATGAGGTTGACAGGAAGTGCAGATTGGCTAAGCAAGAGTGGATTCAGGAGAAATGCAAGACCGTAGAAGAAAGTAGGGGAAAGAGAGTTACCGCCCACAGGAAAGTAAGAGAGACTTGAAGACAAGAAAAGTAGCGGTATAAATATCAAGAACGCAAATGAAAAACCAGTACTAAGCAAAGAATGGAGAGCCGAAATGTGGAAGGAATACATGGACGGCCTGTACAAAGGAAATAAACTTGAATGCAGTATTCTAGAAATGGAAGCCGAAGCGGAGGAAGATAAGATAGGAGATAGTATAGTGAGATAAGAATTTGACAGAGTACTACAAGATTTGAGTAGAAACAAGGCTCCTGGAATAGATTATGTTCCGTCTGAACTGCTATAATCGTTAGCAGAGCCAATCAAGAAACTGTTCCACCCGCTATGCAAGATGTATGAGACCGGGAAAATACCCTCAGGCTTCAAGCAGAATACAGTGATTTCAATTACGAAGAAAGCAAGTGCAGACAAATGTGAAAATTACAGTACTATCAGTTTATCATGTCATGGTTTCAAAATACTAATACGAATTATTTACAGACGAATGAAAAAACTTGTGTAATCCGACCATGGGGAGATCAATTTGGATTTAGGAGAAATGTAGGCTATACTGACATTATGACGTATCTTATAAGATAGGTTAAGAAAAGGGAAACGTACGTTTTTTAGCATTTGTAGATCTGGAAATAGCTTTTGACAGTGTTGATTGGAATACTCTCTTTCAAATTCTGAAAGTAAAATATAGGGAGCGAAGGGTTATATTCAACTTGTACAAAAGCCAGACAGCATTTATTAGAGTCGAAGGACATGAAATGGTCGCAGTTGTTGGGAAGGGAGTAAGACAGGGTTGTAGCATGTCCCGAATGTTGTTCAATGTATACATTGAGCATGCTGTGAAGGAATGCAAGGAGAAATTTGGAGAGAGAGAATTGAAGTCCATGGAGAGGAAATAAAAACCTTGCGGTTTGCTGGCGACATAGTAATTCTGACAGAAACAGCAAAGAACCTAGAAGAACAATTAAATGTAATGGACAGTGTCGTTAAAGAACGATGTAATTTGAACATTAACAAGAGGTACACATGGGAAATGGAATGTAGTATCAAAAATCAGGTGATGCTGAAGGAATCCTTTTTGTGAAATAAATGAAGGTCATTTTAACTTAACCTGGATGTGATTCAGTACTTTGATTCCACATTTTTCATTATTTTTGTCGGTATTTGTTTGTCAAGAGGCCAGATCTCTCTTAGGGGACATTTCAGTAATTGTTAGGAGGAGTCTGCCAATCCAACCTCGTCCTCTTCCTCCCCATTTCCCACATATCTGCACCTCTCAAATCACCCAAACTGACCAGCAACACTCCAAACTTTACGAGGTTAGTTGAACGTAGTTAAATTAGACTGTTACAAACTGTTGATGTTTTAAGTTATACAGGGTGTCACAAAAAGTTACGGCCAAACTTTCAGGAAACATTACTCACACACAAAGAAAGAAAATATGTTATGTGGACATGTGTCGGAAAACGTTTAATTTCCATGTTAGAGCTCATTTTATTACTTCTATTCAAATCACATTAATCATGGAATGGAAAAGCACAGCAACAGAACGTACCAGCGTGACTTCAAACACTTTGTTACAGAAAATGTTCAAAATGTCCTCCGTTAGCGAGGATACATGCATCCAATCTCCTTCGCATGGAATCCCTGATGCGCTGATGCAGCCCTGGAGAATGGCGTATTGTATCACAGCCGTCCACAATACATTTGGTACTGGGGTTGCGTAGACAAGAGCTGGTGCAAGTCTTTCAATTGGACGCCATTTCGGCGACTTTCGTGTCCCTAGCCTACCCCAATTATCCAACCGGGGAAAGTGGACCTACAGTTTAACGTGGAATCCGAACCACGTGTCGTTTATGGCGACTCCTCACATCATTGAGAGGTGAAGGATAGATAACGTAAGATGACGACCTGGAATAAATTTATATGACCAGAAGATGGTGGCATATCCCACTGCAACCGGTCGTAATAAAATAATTATTTTGCGGTCTTGACTAATTTTGAAGTTATTTAGTTTAAGTAGCTTGTAAGTCTAGACACTAATAAGTAAGCCTTATAGATTTACAAACATCTGAAATTCTGAACGAAGGAAGGCAACGGCATACCACTTCCGAACAGAACAATGCCTAGTACAGCACTGTGATATTCAGTCTTCGCATTGTTGTTTACCTTATCTCACGAGAATTGCACAATATGTTCGGTATACCCTGCATTTAATATATCATGGCTCAGCGTTACTTTGCTCCTTTGGAGTTCTTTCAAAGTCAACAAGGCACTCTGTGCATTGGAAATGAGCGTATGGCTTTCTTGGCCGGGAGATCCCTTGTGGGATTATTCGGCCGCCTTGGTGTAAGTCTTTTTATTTGACGCTGCGTGGGCGACTTACGTGCGAATGATGATGAGATGATGATGATTAGGATAACACACAACACCCAGTCCCCTGCCGAGAATCGAACCCGGGCCTCCTGCGTGGTAGTCAGCGACGATACCGCCGAGCTACGGAGGCGGACACTCTGTGCATTGTTAATTAAAATAAGTACATAAATAAAGGAAGTAAAGAATAGCTTCGACTGTGAATTCATTCTTACGCACTGCTGAGTGATTCGAAGAGTTGAAATGCACAAAGAGACGGAGAATCGAGGTGCTATCAGGTCCTTCCACGGTACTGTGCAGGATGCCGGACACGAAGGACGGAGAGACAAAGAGATCAGTACGGTGAACGCGTATTGCGAGCTCGACAGCGGCTTGCCCAGCTCTCTGCCGCTACCTGGACGCTCCCGTGTGAGAGCTCCGGCAGCGCAAACAGGCGCTCTGCAGGGACAGCGAGCAGCGCAAACAGACAGCCGCGCCGAGTGCCCTCGTCCGCCGCCTGCTGCTTCGTTTAGCTGCCGCCAGGCGCCGTGCATTGTCCCGGCACGCCCACTCTGAAACGTCTGTGGGGAGGCGCTGTGGCGCTGTGTCCGTAAATGATTTATCAGGTCGCTTCAACAGCAGCCTCCGATTGTCCGCTGGAGATGCTGACGTCTACACCACGGTCGGTCTACCGAGCACAAAATCAGCGCAGACAAAAAATGGAGAAAATACTACGGGGCAACACAAACGAGATAAACGACAAACTCCATATCAAAAGTGGGGACTACAAATTCAAAACGAGGAATGTGTGATGAACGTAAAAAAGGATTTTAGGGACAGGGTTTTTACCTCTCTCTACATCTTTAAATGTAAAGCAGAATGTCCGTATGTTTGTGTGTACGTATTGCATACAAATCAACAGTTCTGTTCCAATCTTTTTCAAATTTTGCACACGTAAGCTTCAATCCATGAGGACGGTCGCCGTAAGTGTAAGAATTACGTACGTCACATAGTTGACGAGCTATGACATCATAAACGACGAGATGCGAAGAAAACTGCTGCATTAAGCGACGATGATGCTCATTTTCTCCTAAACCACTGGAGCGACTTCAACACATATTCCTTACGTGAGACTACGATTTCTGTAGGAGGAGAAAGATTGTCGGTATACCTCGTTGTGGGGTCTAATCTCTTTGATTTTATCTTGATGATCTCTTCGCGAGATACACTTAGTAGGGAGCAAATACTGCTTGACACCTCGTTAAAGGTTAAAAGTGGGCCACTGTGCGTAATAAAAGCTCTTTTCTGGCAGGAGGTACCCAGAACGGTTATAAAAAATTTTAGCAGTAAAATTAACAAAAGGTCCGTGTCAACTACCGGCTACTCCCTGCTGCAAAACCTTGTTCATGGCCCAAATTGAGAACTGGCTTGGTTCAAATTGCTCTAATAATAGGAAATTAACGATACAGTGGATAATATACGTAGCAGCTCACACGAAATTACACATAAGCATTAATAAACAAGCCACCCAAATTCAAGTTATTTCATACAGGTGGCTAAGAAAAACATTTATGGCGCAACGGAACTTAAACATAAAAAGTTGCGTCTGAGTTTGTTCTCAGCACTGGTGAAAAAAATATTAAATAAAAGGGGGAAGGTACTCGACAACCACAATTTATAGGCAAGTCAAAATTATACTGAACTTAACTAGCTTATTCAGGTCGAACGCAATCAAAATGGGGAATCAATTTTGTTAATACATTAAAAAAGCATCCCATTTACATGATCTAATACTGACGATGCCCAGCATTGAATTTAACATAAATTACACAGAACGTATCGCTACTGTGGGGAGGGTTTACAAACAACATTCACTCTCTCACACACACGCAATGCAAGAGCGAAACTCACCAAAATCGGCGTGCTGAGACGAGGCAGAAGGAGCCGCCGCAATCGTAGGCGAAATTCAGAAAACCCGGAGGTACCACAGAACACAGTATACAATAAAACTGCGAAGGTGGCTCTGGTCTGTCATGCTTTATTTGAGATGATTCGAAAGTATAACACATTTAAGTTGCACTTAAATTAGACATCGAGCAAACACGCTAACGGCGACACATGGCTACCTTACACGATCGCACTCCACTGAAGGTGAAGTGGATAAAAATCGGATTCATTTCACAATATCACGGCGGACTCTTAAGTTGCAATCTGGGAGTAAAGTATATAGGCACTGGTTTTATGAGAAGTGGCGTGAATGCAGGTGACTAGCTGCAAACCCCTGACGTCGAAGTTCGGATCCACCTGGGCCCGAAAACCGATAAAAATGTATAGTTTCGATTTCCGAAAAAATAAAGAAAATTAACTACGGCATGCAACCCCTAGCATTCCGTAGAATTTCATAATAAAGCTACTGAAATGCAGCAACATGCGATTGGGAGCGATCACAGAGACGGAAGAAGTCCAGTCTCAAAACCCGGAAAAGTGAAATAATTACAAAGCAGGAAAAATAAAAATAAAATCTTCGGCATGCAACCAATAGAAATGTTTAGGATTACATAAGGAAGCGAATGAAATACAGCTACACGCGAGAGGGAGCGATTACAGAGACGGATGAAGTCTAGTCTCAAAAAAAAAAACAAAAAAAAAAAAAAAAAAAAAACAGAAAAATGAAATAATTACAAAGACGGAAAAGAGAGAACTACGGAATGCAACCCGTAGAAATACATATAATTTCATAAGCTGTTGAAGGAGGTTGTACAAGGCTCGGAGAGAGTTTCCTACAAGTACTGAGTGCATACTACAAGTTCGGAGAAGAAACAGCAAAATTAAAATAGGCTGGGAAAGAATATCGCGAAATATTAGTGGAAATCAGAAGGATACAGGCATAGTTACTTGCCTGATGGGCATGGAACAAACAATAGTGGAAACTGAAGGCTTTGTTCTAAGAACTGACCATGTGGAACACATATCACTCACGAAAGGAAACGATAAGAAAGATCTTACACTGTACAAAAATGAATATATTGTCTATTAGAAATCGGCCCCCACAAATCATGAACAAAAAAAATATTTATCAGTTTAGTAGAGTGGAATGTTAGGAAACTGCCTGCGAAATGTGTTGTAAATGGAGTTGGTAGTAAAGTACAATCTCATGCTTATTAGGGCAAATTTTCATGCGTTTCATTGTCTTTGACGTCATAGCACATGAACTATATGTCGTAATACGATATTATTTCTAAGGTACATCCAGTGGTGTCTATGTTAAGTGTCTGCAAAATATTGTCTTTAATAGAGTCAGTTGGAAAGACGCAATAAATCAAAACGCAGCGTGATGAGACGGTTTTTCATGAACCCAATTGTTTATGACTCAGTACTCATGAACTGTGTGTTGTGGTATAATAAAATTTCGAACGTACGTTTAGTGGTGTGTGTGTATACTGTCTGTTACATTTCTCGCGAATACAATTAATAGTGTAAGAGTATTAAACTGTAATGTCATGCCAAATCCTGTAATTTAACTGTATGATCGCCGAAAACGTAGTAAGCGACAAACTTTTTTCGTTTCATTATTTTTCTGGGTTTGTCAGCGAGAAAAAGTTTCCTAAAGGTTTAAAATTAATGTTTGTTAAAAGTCGCTAAGTGCTCTGCTTCTCAAATAGTGGACCGATAAAGTCACACTATCACGTGCCGCAAAACGTGGAACTTTTCATTGTTTATGACGTCATATCTTCTGAACTGTCAGCCCTATCGGAAAAACCTTTATTAGCTGACGTCTTCTACCAATAGACTACATCCCTGCAAAATTTCTTTATAGGTGAAATCGTTTTCGAAATTTCGTGCTTAATAAGTGTGTGAGTGAGTGATTGAAAGTGTGTCCTTTCGCTTTTATATACATAGTGATGCTGGCGTAATTTCATTCAGACATATCCGGAGCCTTAGATCTGTTGTAATCTAGACATTGGGTCATACCTGGTCCATAGCTATTAGAAACAGCTAAAATCAACCTATGAGTTACATAATACCTGGACCTCGGATGATATCTAGGTCAATCTGAATATTTTGTTACATTTGCAACCTAGACATTATGTCAGATGTCTAACTTTGGCAATTTCAAATAAATATGTTTATTTCGTAATGATCCAATATTTAATCTTACTTATGGATGCAAATAGAAGCTTATGTTAAATACAGAGTTTAGGTATGCTCTTTTTAAAGATTATCAAGTTAGGTAGTGTCTAGTCTCCCATCCATTACCCTTCTCTCCTCTTTCCATAAAATTAGCCTTATACTGGTTCACACTATCCATCTTATTATATAATTACACCCTTTGAACGAATTGTGAACTATAATAATTGGAAATTAAAGAGCAGTATAAGGTGTACCGCTTGTATGACTATGACTGAAGTATCAATCTTGAAGTGCGGCAGGTTTAGACTGCATAGCCCTCCTTGCTTCTCTGTCCTCTGCTATTATCTTAATTCTAGCCCTCCTAGTGCTTTGCTAACATCATGTATTATCTGGTACCTTCTTCTGCCCCTCCCTCTATTTCCCGGAACGTAACCTTCAATTGCCTCTTCCAGAAAGCAATTTCGTCTTAAACTGTGGCCTAGCCGGTTTAGTTTCCTGTTCTTTACTGTCAGCAACATCCTCCGTTCCTCTACAACTCTACTCAGTACTTCTTCATTTCTGACTTTAAAGATCCAGCTGATCTTCTCCGTCCTACGCTATATCCCCAATTCAAAAGCTTCAATTTTCTCCTCATCTTGCTTTCTTAATGTCCATGTTTCTGCTCCATGCAAGGCCACACTCCATATTAGAGAATTAAACAGTCTCTTCCTTATTTGCTTAAACCACTGGTTCTGAAACGCTTTCATCAGAGTCATTCTCACTTTGAAGTCTTGTTGGCAATTCATATCTACCTTAATCCAACTTTCCAAATACTTGAAAACTGACACATGTTCTATGACTTCTGACTCCAACTTAATTGTTACTTTTCTTTTCTTAAACCTGTGACCATTCTTTTGGTTTTCTTTTTATGAATCTTTCATACCAATTGCTGTACAGGCTTAACTCAGGTCATTTAGCATTTGTATCATGGTTTTCTTGAAGGATTACCATGTCATCAGCAAATCTTATACATTCAATTTTTCGCCCACCTATCCTTACGCCTCTTGTCCCATCCAAACAGCTTTGCAGTATTTCCTCCAGATAAATGTTAAATAAAATCGGTGAAAGACAACAGCCTTGTCTGACATCTCTCTCAATCTTGCTGTCTTCAAAGATCCCGTTTTCGATTTGTACCCATGCCTTCTGGTTCTGGTACATATTTTCAATTAATCTTATCTCCTTCTGTAAGTTGTCTTTCCGAGTGTGGGATTTTTTTTTTATAAGCTGTTCTTTGTGTACCTTCAAAGCGATGTAGCATTTTTCAATGTTCCCCACTTATATTTGTCTTTTTATAATAACTTCATTGAATATCAATTAATAAATCTGGGTTGCCAGCATCTTTCACAAAACATGGAAATAAATAAAAGTTGACCAAATAGCTTTCATGCTAATGATGTGGTCATAGGTATCTTTAAAACAAATAAATGAAATATCAATTCCTACTCTGAGCAAGTTATGAACTGTACCATGAAATAATTAGATGAATATTAATTGGTGCTCTCTAAATTTAACTATTCTATTTACAATTTTATGATGGCTGTGAATCAGCGACTGTTAAAATACAATTAAATTTATAAGGGGCAGCCCTCAGTCGCAAAGTACGAAAATAATCGTTACCAAGTTTCAATGCCGTTATGGACACCTTCTTCAGACGAAGATGAATATGTTAAACCTACCTGTCAAAATTTAAAATACAAAAAATATATCTGACATAATCAGACAGTCATACCTAAAAAGTAAATAGCTGTAGACAGGCGGAGCAGTCACGAGGGGCTGCAATGTCTCCGCTGCCAACGTCGACAGATAAAATTAAGAGAATAATAGTAAATAAACTAGGAAATAGCCCATATAGAAAGGTAGATTACATAAAGGTCAGAATAAAATAGTCTAACTACGTCCCCAATTTTAAACTTCCACTTTACTCCCTTCCTTTTCAAGGTGTCTAATAGCTTTTCCCACTGCACTCTATCAAATACCTTTTCGCGATCTGTGAAGACAGCATACACTTCTTTACCCTAGGAGGAATAGAAAATTATGTTGCTTAATCGTAATTTCACCCCACATAGAAAATGGGTCTAACCTCAGACTGTAACCATGTAACAGGTTGTTTTAGTGGGAAAACTGATAATATTGTAATATTTTATTTGTTCATGTTATTTGTATGTTTCACTATAAAACTAAAAATCGTCCCCCACTATCCACTCCTTGACGTAATATTATGTAATAAAATTACTTCTGAGTAACTAGCTTCCAAACAGCATCCTGCTATGTTGCTGCCACAATGCGCCAATAACTGTACATCAAACCTCCATGCTATCTCTATCTTACAAGCTGTGATGTTGCAATTTATATATTTTTATATTAAGTGGTGTGTTCTACGTATTATATAATCTCCAATTTTGGAATAAGGTAAGATTAGTGCTCCTGATCCTATGTCAATTTTCTTTATTACTAGCTGAAAACCCGGCGTTGCCCGGGTATTTATTGATTTATTTATTCCTGCCATGTTTCAGGTTTATATTCATTTGTATAAGGGCAGTATGTCTGTAAAATCTGTTGGGAATACAATTAGTACTAAAGAGGTAATAGATTAAAACTTGGTGCGTGATGTGGCGGTTTTACATGAATGTTTCTGTTTACGTGCTCATATCTCATGAACTATGTGTCGTACTGTGATACAATTTAGAAGGTATACTCAACAATAAGCGTGTGTGCTGTCTGTAAAATTTCCTGTAGCTACAATTTGTAGTGATCTAATTATAAATTCTTACGTCATACCGAGAGCCATAGTTTCACTCCGTAAACAGCGGAAAAGTAGTAACCAAGAAACTTTTTTCCTTTCATCATTTTACTATGGTTGCCAGCGAGAAAAAGTTTAATAAAGGTTTGAAATTATGTTTAAAGTTTGTTGCAAGTCGGTAAATACTGTCATTCTCATACAGTGTATTTCGAAAGTCTCGCCGCATTATATGGCATTTTTTGCGATTTGTATTGGTTATGACGTAATATCATTTGCACCATGTGCCGTATGTGATTCTTAACCATGCAGCAATTGTTATCTCACGGTAAGGAATGTATGTTCCAAATTTGCTTGATATCGGTCCAATGGTTTAGGAGAAAATGAGCAGCATTATCGCAAAATGCAGCACTTTTTCGAGCATCTCATTGTTAATACGTCATATCTTGTGAACTATATATCGTATGTGATTCTTACACATACGACGACATTCCTCATGGATTGATACTTACGTGTACAACATTTCATAAAGATTGGAACAAAATTGTGGATGTGTATGCAACACATACAAACATACGGACACTCTATATATTAGAAGAAGATGTTACGTTATTTCTTGAGTGTCTTTTATATTTTCGACAGATGACCAACATATAAAACTTGATACGACCAGATCATGTCGGGACCAATGATGTGTGTCGCTTTGGATCGGAAGAGATCCTCTCTGGTTTTGAGCGGCTATCAGAAGTGGCTAAGACTGCCAGTCTTGCTTGCAAGATGAAAGCGGAGCTCACCATCTGCAGCATTGTCGACAGGACTGACTGCGGACCTTTGGTTCAGAGCCGAGTGGAGGGTTTCAATCAGACGCTCAGGCAGTTCTGCGACCGTGTGGGCTGCAGATTCCTCGACTTGCGCCAAAGGGTGGTGGGTTTTCGGGTTCCGCTAAATAGGTCAGGAGTCCACTATACTTAGGAAGCGGCTACACGGGTAGCGGGGGCTGTGTGGCGTGGACTGGGCGGTTTTTTGGTTAGATGGCCTCGGGAATACACAAAATGGGTTTCAGTCTCAAAGGGGGCAGGTCAGACACGGGAAGAAAGCAGACGTAAAAACCATTGGTGTAACAGTTGTAAATTGTCGTAGCTGTGTTGGGAAAATTCCAGAGCTCCAAGCGCTGATAGAAAGTACTGAGGCACAAATCGTTATAGGTTCTGAAAGCTGGCTGACGCCTGAGATAAATTCGGCCGAAATTTTTTCAAAGGGCCAAATGGTCTTTAGAAAGGATAGAATAAATAAAACAGGGGGTGGCGTGTTTATTGCTGTTACAAACGGTTTATTCTGCAGCGAAATTGAGGCAGATACTTCCTGTGAATTGGTCTGGGTAGAGGTTGTACCTGACCACCGAAATAAATTAATAATTGGATCTTTTTATCGGCCCCCTGACTCAGACGATACGGTTGCAGAAATGTTCAAAGACAGCTTGAATCATATTTCAAATAGGTATCCGAAGCATAATGTTATAATCGGTGGCGACTTTAATTTACCCTCGATATGTTGGCATAATTACGTATTCAAAACCGGGGGCAAATATAAAACATCGTTCGAACTAGTTCTGAATGCTTTTTCTGAAAACTATTTCGAACAGTTAGTTCATGAACCCACTAGAATAGTACGTGGTTGCGAAAATACTCTTGATCTCCCAGCAACAAATAATCCCGAGATAGTAAAGAGCATCAAAACAGATACAGGGATTAGCGAACATCGAGTTGTAGTAGCGAGACTGAATATCGAAATTCCCAAATGCACCAAAAATAAACGAAAAATATATCTATTCAATAAAGCAGATAAAAATTCGCTTCACGCTTTCCTGAGTGATAGTCTCCAGTCCTTAAAAACTAAAAATGCGAGTGTAGATCAGTTGTGGCTTACTTTCAAAGACATAATATCAGTAGCAATCGAGAGATTAATACCAAATAAATTAATAAAAAAGGGGGCTGACCCCCCGTGGTACACAAAACAGGTCAGATCACTGTTGCAGAAACAAAGAAAAACGCATGCAAAATTTAAAAAGACGAAGAATCCGCAAGACTGGCATTCATTTACTGAAACTCGCAACCTAGCGCGGACTTCAATGCGAGTATCTTATAGTTGTTTCCACAACGAAATCCTGTCTCGTAATCTTGCAGAAAATCCAAAGAAATACTGGTCATATGTGAAGTACACTAGCGGCAAAACACAAACAATACCTTCACTACGCGATAGCAATGGTAATACTACCGACGACAGTACTGCTAAGGCAGAATTACTAAACACAGCTTTCCGAAATTCTTTCACCAAAGAAGACGAAGTGAACACTCCAGTATTCAATCCAAGAACAGCTGCCAGCATGCGAAACTTAGAAGTAGATGTTCCTGGAGTAGTAAAACAACTTAAGTCACTAAACAAAAATAAATCTTCCGGGCCAGATTGTATACCAACTAGATTCCTCTCAGAGTATGCTGATGCAATAGCTCCGTACTTAGCTATAATTTACAACCGATCACTCAGCGAAAGATCCGTACCCAAAGACTGGAAAGTTGCCCACGTTACTCCAATATTCAAGAAAGGCAATAGGAGTGATCCCCAAAATTACAGGCCTATCTCATTGACGTCGATTTGCAGTAGGATTTTGGAACATATACTTTGTTCGAATATTATGTACTACCTCGAAGAGAACGACCTATTAACCAATAGTCAGCACGGATTCAGAAAGTATCGCTCTTGCGAAACACAGCTTGCCCTTTATTCACATGAAGTGTTAAGTGCCATCGACAAGGGATCTCAAATCGATTCCATATTTATGGATTTCCGGAAGGCTTTTGATACTGTACCCCACAAGCGGTTTCTAATGAAATTGCGTGCTTATGGAATATCTCCCCAATTGTGCGATTGGATTCACGATTTCCTATCAGAAAGGACACAGTTCGTTCTAATTGACGGTAAGTCATCGAGTAAAACAGAAGTGATATCTGGCGTTCCACAGGGAAGCGTTATAGGTCCCCTACTCTTCCTCGTGTTTATAAACGATTTAGGAGATAATTTGAAACTGTTCGCGGATGATGCTGTCGTTTATCGGTCAGTGAAGTCAACAGAGGATCAAAAGCAACTGCAAAGCGATTTAGACAAAATTTCTACTTGGTGCGAAAATTGGCAATTGACACTAAATAAAGAAAAGTGTGAAGTAATACACATGACCACTAAAAGAAATCCGCTGAACTTCAATTACGCGATAAATCAGTCAAACCTTAAGGTCGTAAATTCTACCAAATACCTAGGAGTTACAATTACGAACAACTTTGACTGGAGAGAACATAGAAAATATTGTGGGGAAGGCGAACCAAAGATTACGTTTCATTGGCAGAACGCTTAGAAGATGCACCAGCTCCACCAAAGAGACTGCCTACATCACACTTGTGCGTCCTCTCTTGGAGTACTGTTGCCCCTTGTGGGACCCTCACCAGGTGGGACTGACGGAAGATATTGAGAAGGTTCAGAGAAGGGCAGCTCGTTTTGTTTTATAACGTTACGGGGGGGAAATCGTCACGGAAATGTTGCACGAATTGGGGTGGAAATCATTAAAAGAAAGACGTTATTCATTGCGGCGTGATCTGTTTGTGAAGTTTCAATCACCGACTTTTAGTTCTGAATGTGAAAATATTTTGCTAGCACCCACCTACTTAGGGAGACATGACCATCCCAATAAAATAAGAGAAACCAGATCGAAAACGGAACGATTTAGGTGTTCTTTCTTCCCGCGCGCTATTAGAGAATGGAACGGTAGAGAAAAGTTATTAAAGTGGTTAATGAACCTTCTGCCAGGCACTTAAATGTGATTTGCAGAGTATCTATGTAGATGTAGATCTAGATGATGGAGGCATAGACCACTAAAACCGATCGCGATTCAATAAATATTTTGCGATCTTGGCGTTTCACTTTGAAGCATATTAATCTATCAGATCGCCTCCACAACCTGCGATGTCAGGTAATGTCGATATCCGAAAGAACTGATACCGTATTCTACTTGAGTTGTGATGCTTCTTTCAGTGAGGATACAAGTGAGGACTCATAGCGGGAATGCAAGGCCTACTAATAGCCATGGATTACAATCATCAAGGTATGGCGACTTGTAAGATGGGGGACGTAGTTAAACTATTTTATTCTGACCTTTACGTATTCTACCTTTCTATATTGGCTATTTCATGGTTTATTTACTACTCTTCTCTCAATTTTATGAGTTTATTCAGATTTCTGTAAATTTGGAAACATGCCAGGGGAATAGGTTCCTGTAATTGCTTTTAATTTTAATATTATTTTTCTGGGTATGTTTAGCGTTTGTGGATACGCATAGCTGGGGAAAGCTTTGCTGGCGGACATGCGCACCCTCGGCCGCAACTGTCAAAGGGCAGCATGTCGAAAGCAGAAGGGGGACCCCACAGGGTCGTCAGCCGTTTATCCCGCTGTGTGGCAGCCGCAGCCTCCAGGTCAGGGAAGTGGTGTGAGTTGGTTGGCCGGATGCAAGTGGCTTTTCACCTGTGAAATGATTTTCGGGAGCGTGCGGGATTTACCACACAATGCCCCGTAGGTCTTCCGTGGACGCCAGCCCGGCGCTGTTTTCGAGACAATCGGCCGTTCTGCATGAGGCAAAATTGGCCGATAAACGACAAAAGCGGAGCCCTCTTCTCGCCATGTCATCTATGGTGACGAATGTGCTGGCTGTTATCTGTAGTTCTCGGAAGGCAGCAGAACAGGAAATGCTTTACTGTAATGAATGGTCAGTGGCGGCTCGTACAAAATTTGACCAGTGTGCTACAATATTACAAAAATAAACAGGAAACAAAATGTACTAAAATAAAAAGTCTACCTTTGTCTTTAATTAAACATCAATTAATACTGTATTGACAGTAAGACCTTCAGGGGAATCTATAACAGCGCTGCCAACTACATGTATCCACTGCAGGTAGTAAATATAATGTTTAAAAAATATTAATTTCATTTACAGAAATTAAAAATTTAGACTCAGAGGTATTTGAATACGAGCCTCACACAGGAATTTAGAGACAACGCGCAAGACGCCTGAGTCAGCGCGCTATTTTACTCTGTAAGCCGCAATATTCGTCATATACTATTTTTCTGCAGCCGTCACACGCAGCGCGAAGAGAAATATTTATGTGGTGCTGCAGTCGGTCTCAGCACACATGAGTCGCCACGCCTGACGTCACGTCTGCGCATGCGCACTAGCGAACAGACAACTGCGCCGCCTCTCTACGCACGTACCAGTGCGGCTGAATCCCACTTCAGCACACGGAGCTGGTTTCCAGCTATCGCGGCGAGAGCGCTCCAAAATGCGTTTTCATCCTTATTACTAGCATTCTAATAGGCATTGGAAGGGAATTGGACGGCCGCGGTGGCCGAGGGGACAGAGGCGCTTCAGTCACGGTCGGGGGGTTCGAACCCACTCTCTAGCATGGATATTTGTGCCGTCCTTAGTTGTAGGTAGTTCATAAGTAGTTTGTAAGTTTAGGGACTGATGACCCCGTAGTTAAGTCCCTTAAGCTTAACAAACATTTGAACATTTGAAGGGAATTGACATAATTTTATTGTGATATCTGGCTCGTATTCCAAGAGAAAGGATGTAATTTTACAGCGATTTCTCGCTTGCATTCGAAGAGAAATGGCATAATTTTAGTAATATATTTACAGTGTGCTGCAGTACATTAGCACATTATTACCAGCCGCCACTGTGAATGGTGGAAAGTTCTGGACGCTTTCTATCTGGGACAGCAGGAGGTAGGCTCCAAAGGCCATAAATGACGTCATTGCTGTCATGGGCGGAGCGTCTTGGTGGCCGCGGCTAACGCGTTCTGATTCGCCAGAATTTTATAGGGAGACAACGAGTTAAAATGTCAACTGCACTACGCCATCCTAGTGGGTAGACAATTAGCCGTTCTTTCAGATTGGTGCGCTTGAGGTGCGAGGGCGTGGCAGCGAGAGGACTTGCCGTGGGCAGAGGCAATCAGAGACGACGACTTTGGTGGAGGCTTACATGCCGTAAGGACCGTAAGGACTTTGTTTACAAGATAAATCAATCAAATGTGAAGGCCGTAAACTCCACAAAATACCTAGAAATTACTATTACTTCAGACTTAAATTGGAAAGAACACGTAGATAACATCGTGAGAAAGGCGAACCAGAGACTGCGTTTGGCAGAACCCTTAAAACATGCAACAGAACTACAAAAGAAACTGCATACACTACGCTTGTCCGTCCATTTTTGGAGTATTGCAGCCCATTGTGGGATCCTTATCAGGTGGGTTTGACGGATGACATCGAAAGAGTCCAAAGAAGGGCAGCTCGTTTCTTATGGTCACAATACAGGGGAGACAGCGTTACGGAAATGTTACAGGATCTGGGATGGGAATCATTACAACAACGGTGCTTACCGCTGCGGCGTGGGCTACTTGCGAAACTCCAATCGCCAACATTCTCCTCCGAATGCGAAAATATATTGTTGACTCCCACTTACATAGGTAGGAATGATCATCAGAATAAAATACGAGAAATCAGAGCTCGAACAGAGAGATTCAGGTGTTCTTTCTTCCCTCGCGCTCTTCGGGAATGAAATGGGAGATAAATAGTATAATTGTGGTTCGATGAACCCTCTGCCAGTTACTTAAATGTGATTTGCAGAGTATCCCATGTAGACGTAGGTGTAGACACTTAGAGCAGTCAGAAAGACGAGGAGTTCCGTGGCGGCTTCCGTGCTGTATGGACCTCTCGATACTTAGAGTAGTGAAAAGGACTTCGGTGGAGGCTCCCGTGGCCTCACCTGTTGCCATCGCTTGTTGCTGCCGAGCCTGCCACAGTGACATCACCTGTAACTTGGATTGGGTAAAGTACTGCACCATCGGCAGGACTTCTGTAATTCCCCTGATTGTGTTTTTTCTTAAAGTATTATTTTATTTAGGTTTGTCTTTTTATTCTGGGGATCATAGTTTGCTATAGGTAACTTCCGATTTCTGTCTAGATTATCTTTAATACCTTATTTGTGGAGTTTCCCGATCCTTTGACTGAGACAGTAATTGAATTTTTTTATTTTACGAAAGTTGTAAAATCTGGATATTCTATATACTATTGCCATATGGTATGTCATTTGCTTTAAAGTAGAGAGCTGTAAAAAAGTTTAGTAGATTTATTATCAGTTAGGATGTTCGAATTTTGGTTCTAATAAATAATTTTTGAGTAGATCATCTTTCCTTTAAAGCATCCCTTCTCACTGTTTTGGAGGGGTAAATAGAGTAGTCAAATTCAGAGTGTACCAATTAGTATTCCTTTTATTGATTTTATAGTATAGCTAATAACTTGCTCAGAATAGGAATTCGTATTGTATTTATTTGTTGTAACGATACCTGTGACCACATAATAAGCATGAAGGTTATATGGTCAACAATTATTTATTTCCATGTTTTGTGAAACATGGTGACGGCTCAGATTTATTAAGTATATTCGATTAAATTTGTTATAAAAATACAAATAATATGACAGTGGGGAAAACTGAATGGCGCTACCTCATTTTGAAGGTACATACAGATCAGCTAATCTCGCACGAAAGTAACAGCTTACAGGCTTTCGAGAGTTTTGGTCGAGCGGGGTGCGTCTTTGGATATTCGTTACAGGTGTGTTCAGCTCATGTGTCTGGGGTGGTGTAGAGGCTTCCGCAACTGTTTAGTAACCTGAAGGTCTCGGTTTCGAATTCCAGCAATGTCACAAATTTTTATGAGTCCAAGTTGAATCATTGGATCACCCACGATCATTTGAGAATTTAAAAAATGCCTTAACCTGCTAGAAGCACTGTAATTTAAGTACGCTTTGTCAGTTTCTTTCCATAGTTAAGTGTACGTCCAACTATGTGATCCATTATCTTTGTATAAATGTTGGGATTGATGAATGTGTTGTCTCTAGGAGCCAAAGAGTTTTGGCGGTTGATATAAGTGAGATTTGGGACTATAGGGAACGGAAAATCTCAGCTGGAATTTACGAGTCGTGTTGTATTGACAATTTCTAACGCAGCAGTTGGAATTTGACAGTTATGAAGTAATTGCAAAACGACATATTGACCATAGCTGTATTTTTTATTTCAATGCTACCTGTTTCGGTCAATTTACCATTATCAAGCGTTAGCAGAGTTTAGCTAATAGCTTAACATGTCATAAGCTATTAGCTAAACTCTGCTTGATAATGGTAAACTAACCTAAACCGTTAGCATTGCGATAAAAAATAAACAGCTATGGCCAATATGTCATTTTGCAATTATGTCACAGTTGTTAAGCCCCACCTGTCCACCTTTCTAAACTTATGAAGTAGTTGAACGTTGTCATTTTTGGGCTGTATTTGTCAGTTTACGGAAGCTTTTGTCAGAAATTGTCAGCTGAGTTACATGAAAGTTATATGGGAATGTACTCCAATTTGAATTGAATAAACGACTGCAGTGAAGCTTTGTTTCAAACTTTTATTGCTCGCAAGGATCCCCTGATATTCGACTAAACCTTTCAATCAAGTTCTTGAATTGTTAATACATGGAAGCGACTTCAGAACCATCAAGTATTGGACCGCGAGAGCATTTTATCAAGTACAGGCTAATCCATTTGAAATAGAGTGTAAAATGAGGAAATTGATCTCGTATCTTTAAAAAAAAATAATTTATACATGTGCCAACTGATATAACAGAAAGCAACTATCATGAAGTTATCCCTTCAATGATTATTATTTTTGGAATAAAAATTCGGTGAAGTTAGCATTATTTTCCAAACGTGACACTATGTGTGTGATGTGACACAAGAAGAACATACCGGATTTCACTGAACTACAGTTCATTTTGAAGCTGAATAACTAAGTTTGATGTTACATGACAACAATTATTCATTGTTGTAAAACCTTTTTTGCATTTATTTAAGAAAATACATTTTTAATAATGATTAAACTTACACAGCCTTGAACTTGTTTTTATAAAACGTTGATTTCGTTGTCAGTGTTATGAGTCCCTTATCTTCAGCGTGGAAAAAAGATTAAGTAATAAATACGTAAGCTCACGCTGCACTTAAAAGGTAGGCCGTAATAACAGTGGCTGCCCGACCGAACCGAGCCGAGCCGAGCTGAGAGGAGAGATTAATAAAAAAAATGTTTCCATTTGCGGTAGTCACACTGCTACCCGAGCCGAGACGGCTTTGCCTGAGAAGGCTCACGCCGATCCGACGACTATCGGTATGCGTAATACTTCCGGCGCGATCCGAATGGGCTACGGCGTTGCTTCTGCAACACAAGTATCACAGTTTCCTCGCTGCTTTGCAGATAAACGTACACAGATGAATGTACCTTCGAAATTGTATCACAGTAAAGACGTAGTTCATGAGATATGAGGACGTAAAGAGTAACGTTCACGGAAAACCGCCCCATCGAGCATCACGTTTTAATCTATTACTTCTTTACTACTCCCCGTATTCGCAACAGATTTTACCGAAATAAAGCACTTATAAAAATCAACATATTCCTGCAAAATTTTACAATTCTACAACATATATGTTGTTGTGGTCTTCAGTCCGGAGACTGGTTTGATGCAGCTCTCCACAATACCCTATCCTGAGCAAGCCTCTTCATCTCCACATAAGAACGGCAACCTACATCTGTCTGAATCTGCTTACTGTATCCATCTCTTGGTCTTCCACTGCAATTTTTACCCCACACACTTCCCTCCAACGTTAAATTCACAATTCCTTGATGTCTAAGAGTGTGTCCTACCAATCTATCCCTTCTTTTAGTCAAGGTATGCCAGAAATTTCTTTTCTCCCCAATTCTGTTCAGTACCTCCTCATTGGTTACGCGATCCACCCACCTAATCTTCAGCATTCTTCTGTAGCACCATATTTCAAAAGCCTCAATCCTCTTCCTGTCCGCACTGTTTATCGTCTCACTCCCATACAAGGCAACACTCCAAATGCCTTCAGAAAGGACTTCCTTAGGCTTAAATCAATATTCGATGTTAACAAATTTCTCTTGTTCTAAATCTGTAAATGTAGGCCTGTCGCTGTTGGCTTCAATCTTCAAAACTGCTGGACGAATTTTCATGCGGTTTTCACAGGAAACATGAAGGAAGATTGGTTCATGATGTAGGCATGATTTCATCAAAATAGAATCACGATGTGTTTTAATAGTCCGTCGTGTGTGTTCATCTATTAGAAACCACTTGTCCAAAACCACTTCACGAATTCGCGTGGGGTTTTCACAGGTAACTTCATCGTACCTTGGGACAACATATAGACTTAGTTTCATAAAAATCGGATCAAGGAAAGGACATTACAATTTAACGTTTTTCATCGCCCCCAGTCATATCTACGTTTTTTTTTTCATCTCTAAAAATAATAGACGAATTTTCAGGTTTTTTTCACAGGAAACGTGAGGCTATCTCGGCTTCATTTCACGAAATCGGATCAGAAAAACTAAGATATAACAATTTAAACATTTCTCTGAAAGCAATCGCATGTGTCTATTTGTCGAGAGTAATATCCAAAAGTACTGAATGTACTTTCACGGGGGTATCACAGATAAATAGAGAATATCTTGGGGAGACATATAGGCTTCATTTGATCAAAATCATATCAGGAAAGTAAAAGATATCGTAATTTGAAATGTTAGGTATATTTCATGCTTGGAAAGAACGGCGTAATGCAGCAAAGAACTAATAGATAGCGCTGCGGGTGCTCGTATGAAGTTCGGGGCAGCGATCGGATTTGAAAATACTAGTTACTCTTTAACTTTTCAAATTTACCATATTTCCGAAAATCGTTTTCTTAGTTGCTATGTTCTACGAAATATTATTCAATGCAATGAATATAAAACTGATAAATCCTCGCTGTGTTTAATCCATATATTTACATACTGATATCTCAGGCTAACGTATATGTACAACTGCTATGGAAGATTAAGCCTCACGCTTGGAGCGACAATAGCGCATTTAACGGAAAGTGAGCCAACTGTAGCAATAATTTTGTTTTCATTCGTATTTTTACTTCCTTAAGGAAATTCTTATATGATACATGCCTCAGCCCATTGTCCAGAGATATGAATGATCATGAAATAAATATTTTAAATGGTGAATATAACCTATGTATGCTGTAAGCTACATCATATTCATGAAGAAATGCCTATTTCTAGCACATTTCGCAAACGTATTTAAAAAAAAGAAAAAAGTGACACTTTCCATGCGGTTTTCACAAGAAATTTGAGCTAAGATTGGGGCAACATATAGGCATGATTTCATCAAAATCAGATCACGGAAAAAAGATACATCGCAATCTTATGTGTGTTCGGTAACTGTTCATCTATTAGAAATACCTAATTTACTAAACTACTTCTCGGATTTGCATGGAGCAGCTTCGTTTCATAAAAGTGGAAACAGGGAAATTGTTTTAGTTGTAGGTTATGCTTGAAGTATGGATTGCGTAGTACAGCAAATAAGCGATAGAGGTGCTGTAGTGCACCAAAGATCTAATAAAAACCGCAGCTGCATAATGAGTATGGGGTAGTGCAACAAGGAAGCGAACGCTTGTGACAGAATTAAGCAATCATATGTTTACAAATACCAACAAACATTGAACATAGTGTTACTGATTTCGCTTTGTGTATTAAATACTTAACGACATTTCTTTGCTTATTTTGGCACGTTTCACCGTTTGTGTCAAAAACGTTATGAAGATTCATCGTTTCGGACAATGACTTTTACGTACATTTGACATCTTGTCGAGGACAACTGAGTTCATTGACAGAGCGATCCAACAAGGTTTCTATTTTTACTGACTGAGGTTCGGAACCCTAAAATGCCATTATACACACGGACCCTCCTTCAACAACCATTGCGAAGCTCGAGCATATAAGCTAGTTATGTATAAATCATTTAAATATTATTTAGGAATTCATAATATTAAAAATACCGTTAAGTATCGCAATATAGACACATCCTGGTATGATAACTTTTACTTTCATGTAACGATAGTAACGATACTACTGACCGAAATATTCAAACAGTAGGCAACTCGACCTTGAAAAAATCTTTTACTTTACGAAGTTGTACAGTTACGAAGTGGCTACCAAATTGCAATCATTAATATATTCTATTTTAATTAGAAAACTACCAGTCAATGAAAGGATATATCGAAATAAAAACACCAATGGAGGTAAATTTAAATGATATTCTTTTAATGAATTTCTTAAAGGAGATACCCTTATGTAAAGATTGAGAAGCAGATCCAATTCGTATCTGAATCATACTACGTCTCGGAAAAGAATCGCCACAGAGAACTATTAGTTATTGTCTTCTTCACTCATGTCAGCGATATAGAAGACAAAAGGAGGTACGAAATAAATTTCACTGACCAGTTGGGAGCAGCACGAAAGAAGGGGGGGGGGGGGGGGGAGGGATGTATAAGAATTCTTTATTTCACACTTATGAAGAATTTCTTTACATTTGCCCCACAATTGATTTTTTATGGACATCAAGTGCAACTTTCGACATAAAAAAATCAATTGGACAGTAATGAGATCCAAATATTATGACATGTACAACTCATTGCAGTTACGCTTTACTATTACATAAATAGTTTGTCATATACAGCTGTGAATACTTTTACATCAAGTGATACATAATTATTGGTACAGTAAGTGTTCTGTTGTGAGTACATAGATCATAAATAAATATTTCATTCTGACAAATTAAGAAAATAATAATTTTGTAATACAAAGCGTCAGTGACTAATGACGATACGCAGGAGGTCTAAAACCCGGAGTTTTGATGGTGGATCATCCATCGTACTTTCGCTTCCCCATTGGTCCATCAAGTCTTCATCCACTCGACATTATGGAATACATGCAAAAACAAACGACATAAATAAACAGTATTACTTATAAAAATATTGTTTCTAAGATGTGGTGTACTGATGTAAGGAAGTGCATGACCTTTAAAATATATATTTTTTAATGCTGACATGAACGTATATACAAGAATAAATCTAATCTGTATCATACATCATGAAATAGTTGAGTAATTAACTCAGAAGGAAACATAAATTTTTTTTAAATGATGATAATAATAAGCTTTCATAAAACTATAAGTTAAATTTTCTTTACAACATCATACAAGTAGGTGGTTTAAGTTCTATATGTAGGCACTTCAACATCATGAGTTCAGTTTATAAGTTAGCAATACACTAATTGACTAAGCAACAATCAGTTTTTAGTAGGCAACACTTGCCGGTTTCAGATCACTGTGGACTATGTAGAACGTAGCGTGCGGTGACCTGCCTGCAGTTTTCTTGTGTGAAGTTTGCTTTAACTACCTTCCTCGTCATCGGATCATAAGTATTACACCACCAGTGGAGACTATGTTCAGGTCCTGTGCAGTGTATTCCAGAGACGGTAAGTACCATTTTACTGTTTCATTATATGAAGTTCTTAATCATTGCCTGGAGATTATTCAGCTTAAACTCTTGGGTAGGAACTTAATACCGTTTTACCTACTGATCTTTAGATATAGTCTTTGCGTCAGCAGGTGTGATATTCCATTAATTGTCGTACTGGTTATTTTAAAACATTTGCCAGTACCTTACGCCTTCTGCACTTGCATAATAATATGGGGATTATATTGTTCATTCCGTGTTCAATTTACATTTTGTGGAACTACACTGAAATTATAGCTTTCATTGCGAGTTTAACCCCTATCTTTGGTTTCGTTTATAATTTATTCGTAACCACTTAGGTAGTTTATAATTCACAGATTGGCAGATTATGAGCGTTCATCACTTCGCAGCGATTTAATTACCGTTACACTCAATACAAGACACTGATTAGCGTTCTTTTACTGGGGACGTAACAGTTTTTACACTATTATTTGTATATTATTTGTATGCAACGTAATTTTTATATGCACACTATTATCACAAAAATGATGCACAAATTGTGCTCTGATGGAGTGAAGGCTTTCACGACCGGTTGACATTGTAGGTATTATATCTTCTGGGCTGTAAAGCCGTGTTCTTGGAATCTTGATTCATCCTGACGTTTTGTCCGGAGGTTGTCCGACTGTTGGGGCTTGCCAAACAGACGGACAACCTCCGAAGAAGTCCGGCTCAGAATCGGACGAAACGTCAGGAAGCAACAAGATTCCAAGAACACGGCCTTACAACCCAGAAGATATAATACCTACAAATTTTGCTATGTTTAAAATCCTTTGAAGAACTTTCATTAATAAATTATAAAATTAGTAAGTCAATTACTTAACATCAGTATTTTTAATATCTGTATACTTTCAAAATTAAAGATAAATTATGTAATCCTTCATGTCAGGCAGTAAAATGGGAAACTTCCTCATTAACTACATTGAAAAAAGTATGTAGAAAAGTTTGTCCAATGTGACATCTAATCATTTATTTTTCATCCCAAGTACCTAAGTTCGGAACTGTGATGCTAAAATTCATTCTATTCATGTTTGTCCATTCATGTTCATAAATACTTCAAAGTGCGGCAGCCGGAGGTGATGGTTGTGTGTCTGTGTGATTGCGTGAGTGTTCTGTTTTCTGAAGAAGGCCATGAACAATAGCTGAAAGTGTTGTATGTGTGTGTCTTTTGTATGTGCCTGTCACAGCTCGTCGCCACGTCTTTGCGGTGAGTTGTAAACTGTCCTTATTACTATATTATTATTTAGTCACCTTGTTTCCTTGGCGTTGGCAGTGCTATTGTCGATCTTATCTGGGGCGCGTAGCTAAAAAAGAACTCACTTATGCTAAACTTAATTGCTATTTAAGATGTCAATAGAACTTTATGTCTGCTTATTCGCAAGAAAAAGAAAGAAATTATTATAATTGTGGCCAACTTGTGGCATAAATTCTGGTCGCTAAGTTGTTCTCGCCCATAATGTTTTCTGTATTTTCGTATACCATGTCGTGAGAAAACTGACACATACCTTAAGAAGGGAGCATGTCTGTGGCATACCTAAAAATATAACGAAATATTGTATCCTCTACCTTGTAATTATTCATTACATGACAAACACTCTATTTCATTCATAACCAGATTAACATTATCCTGACGGTTTTTCAAAAAATCATCAAATGTTTGTAGAGCTTATGGGACTTAACTACCGAGTTATCAGTCCCTAAACTTACAATCTACTTATGAACTAGCTTATATTAAAGACGGCACGAACATCCATGCCGGAGGGGGTATTCGAACCCCCGACGTGAAGCGGCCTCGCGCATCGTAGCATAGCGCCTCAATACGCTCGGCCGCTCCGCCACGGAACGACGGTTTTCATCTATATCGTATATACTGTTTATTCGTCAGATGTGTGTGTCTTTATAACTAATGCAGTGCGTAAATAAGCTCTTAACTTTTCAAATATTAGGTTCACTTAATCCAAAAACTGTTTAGATAAGACTCACGTGAGCTCTTTTTCCAGTACTGTTGGGGAGGCGGGGTGTGAACATTGAGTTGTGCCTATTTTGTGTGCTACATACTCTATCTATACTGGTAAGGTTTCCTTACTACAGACCAAGAATTATTATGCAATAAAAATAAATATATCCTAAATAATATAAAAAAATTAAAAAGAAACCATACAATTCTGTGTTTCCTGTTGCTCTGTTTCAACATTTGTTTGTGTTCTGTGTTGTGTGTACTGACTGGCAATGAAATCCATAATATCTACAGTGACTAGCTACTAACAATACTTAAAGCTATTATTTTGTTGTCAGGTACTAATAATAATGCCACTTAAGCTACTAGGTTTTCACTTTAAAATGTTAAGCATAAAGTTTTTTCAGATCCGGATGAGGATACATACCCCTACGTTTGACACTTTTTGTAAAAGATAAAGATAACTTTCTTCAAGAGGAATAGCCACAGTTCTAAATGGACCAGTATATAAGAGTTGGAAACAGCAGATTGTCTTGGATGGTTACGTAGCTGTACTTGTTCACCTATTTTAAAACTTTGGATATGATGTATCTCTTTCTTATAGTATAATTTTCTCTTGTTTGCAGCATCTGTCACTGAAAGTCACAGTATTTTGTCATTCAGAGAAATTTCCTTTCGAGGCACATGAGGTATTGGGTTTATCCATTCGTTAGTTTATTTTATTTATTTTTTATTTATTTATTTTTGTAAAATGACATGGACATGTCCACCATAGCTGTTTACTATATCAACTAAAATCTAAGGGTTTCGGTTAATGTACCATTATCAAGCGGAAGCAGAGCTTAGTCAATTGCTTAATATATCTGCAACTGGCTGAGCTCTGCTGGTGCTTTAAAATGGTACATTAACCAAAACCAGTATCTTTGGGTTAATAAAGAAAACAGCTGTAGTCAACATGTCATTTTACAAATAGTTAAAAGGTGTTAAACCCGACCTTTTCACTTTCCTATGCCTCGTGGTGTTTCAGGAGGATGGGTAGATTGTTCATATTCTGTTCAAATAATTGTATGTATTCAACCCATTTAGTGTGTTCTTTTTGTGTGTATGTCCTTACAAATATATCTAATTCCCCAAACACCCTTTCTATCCGATTACTTGATGGATGAAAACGAGATATTAAGATGCATTTAAGTCCATGTCTGTGAATAAAATTTTTCCATCTATGACTCGTGAATGTAGATCCATTATCATGGATCAGTGTTGATGGTTTTCCAACAATAGGATAGAAAACTCGCTTCAGGTGGCCGATGACTGCCGTGGCTGTCGCATTCTTTACTGTGTAGTTTTACAAACTTTGGAAAAATGTCATAAGTTCCAAAATGTATTTAATTCCTCCTCAAGTTGTTGTAAAAGGGCCTGCTAAATTTATTGCTAGAAGCTGCAATGTTTTTTAGGAACAATAGGATGAATCTCAAGCTTTCCAGATTGAGTTTGGGTTTTTTTCCGACATATATAGCAAGAGTTTAAAGTGTAACGAATCTTACGGCACATGTTTCGGAAATAGCAATATAATTTGAGTTTCATGAGGCATTTCAGAGGACCGAAATGACTACAAATACTTTAGACATGACACTCCCTGAAGCTCATGAATCTAAAAGGACATATGTAGAAATTCCACCAACGTCTGTATAAATAATTGCATGAATCACATCAACGAATTTTGCTGAACAATTTGTATGGTCTTTGAATAGTTAATCTCTCATATCTACAACATTATTATATCTTAGCATGTTAACATTGTATACATAATGTTCAACTGTGGCCCTGATCACATCATTGCTCAACGTCGGGAGGCTAGACGAGAGAGATGTTAGTTTGTTGGAACGCCCGGTGGCTGTACCACTTCATCTCGCACTTCTGTAATACTGCACCTCTGGAATCCTGCCCCCAGTCCACTTGTGTCTGAGTACTTATATAACTACTGTGGGTACACTCTGTGAATAATTACTGTTATTGTATGAACGGCTATTGTCATTGCTCCAATTATTGTCATTAGGTCTACCTGTATTTGTGTTAGCCTGATTGTAATTATTTTGGTTACATCGAGGTTCGCGATCGTTATTTTGATAACCGGGACTGTATCTGTTATCCTGTCTGCGACGGAAATTGTTATTTTCGTCGTTATTTTGGTGGGCGTTACCACCGTTTGACGTTTGACATTACCTCTGTACATGTTGTTGTGTGTTAAGATGTAGTAGCAAATGCTTGTCGAGAATCAGCTATTGCATTCTGATTGTTGAATGCTGTCTGGCACGGAGCAGAACAACTGCCACCGTTGCCTCGCTTTGCAATATGATTATCTCCGTAACTGCCTCCACTACCAGTGGCATGCTTTTCTTCTTAAATTAAATCAAGTAATTCGAGGACTGATAAGAAATGTTCAACGTTGTCCCCTGGAACATTTACAAGTTTGGTTTGTATACTGTAAGGTAGCTAAACATTTAAAATGTTGATTACTTCCAGTGGAGGTAAAGGGTTGTAAAACTATCGTACATTATTTAAATATTTTTCTAAATAACGACTGAGATTCCCGTTATTCTCATTGAATGGTTCAGGGTTATACTTTCCAAAATCTATCTTCTGCAGAGTGTAACAAGTATTTAGAAACAAAAATGTTTTCAAATTCTTCCAAAGATCCACAATAATCCGCTTCATCACCTCCCCATAATGTGTCCCTTGAATATAGCCAGCAATAAAATTGATCTTTGGTCTTTCAATCCATGAGCGGGGTAAGACACCATGAAATGATTTAATAAAAATTACGGGGTGCACTTTTTTACGTTCTGGAATAAACACCTGAAACTGTCTATGTTTAATCAAACTTCCATCCATTATCAAAGAGGACATACTATGCACAAGTGATGCACTTCTCTCAAGTGATGGTCTACCTAGCTCAAAATTTACTCGTGTGCTATGTGATGCACTTGTGTAACTTGGTCTGTCAATATTTAATCGCGATCTTGGTGCAGTATCATTACCCACATTTATGTGATTTCTGGTATTTGAAGTTGCATTCATTCCCTCTCTAAGACTAGCAATCTCTCACTGTAAATCCCCCACTTGCGTGTTTACACTGCGTTGTCAATTCGGTACTCCTTGATCATAGATATTACTTGGACTATTTCTTCCTGCATACCTTGTACAGTATTACCCTGTTGTTCAACTATTTTTGTGGTGACTCGTTCAACTACATTCACAATTTCTGTGTCAATAACTTATTTAATTTGCGTTGAAAAACATCATATGATGTAACTTGCTGTCTTGTTCTATGGATTCAGGCTCATGTGTTACTCGTATGATCCTGTTCGAATCATACATTTGATATATCAGTAATTAATGCTTCAATAAAACTGGGTTTGTTACTTATAGACTCTTTAATATTACCCATGTCATTAGAAACTGACGACCTGATAGTCACTGTTTCATTGGATACGGATTCGAGTTCGCCTTCTATTACATTCATGACACTATTTGTTACCTGATCTTCCATTAAATTAATTTTAACATTAAGATTTTGTTCGCAAAGTTCCACACAGTTTTCCAGTTATTTACTTACTTCATCAGTAATATTAACAGAAAGATTTTGTTGCTGTATGTCTAAAATTGCAAAACGCACTTCAAACTCATATTTATTAATCGTTTGTTGTGAAACTGTTAATCTGTAGTGTCATCTGCTGTTGTTGCGAAATGTTGTTAATTTGTTTTAAAGTTTGCTGATGCCGTTGTGTAATCCGTAAGCTTAAACTAGCAAATAGTACCTCATTTCTCTGAAACCACTGATTCGCGTCTGCCACTGTAGCAGTATTAGTTGTCTGTTCACCAATCACACGGAAGCAGTACTGTCGCCTATTACCGGTGACAGTATCATAACATTTAAATTCAGCTCAAGATTAGCTGAAATGTCAGGGGTACTGCCTGATTACTGCTGATTCATATTACTAAATTGCCAAACCATAAAATCAATGAAATACACGGTCAAAGTATTGTGTAAGTCCATACGTAATAAAATCAACTGTCTGGAAACGAAGTTTCTGTAAGCCAGAGATATAACACGGCAGAATAATCTTCACAGAGAAAAATGAGGATCGCTTTCACTAGCATGCGTACGAATTAAGCAACTGTAAAACAGTGATATCTCGTAAAAAAAAAAAAAAAAAAAAAAAAAAAAAAAAAAAAAAAAAAAAAAAAAAATAAATAAATAAATAAATAAATAAATAAATAAAATAATAAATAAATAAATAAATAAATAAATAAAATAACAAAAAATAAATCCTTCATCCCAACAATATTAACACTACTGTTGCTATAGGCTAGTAGAATATAAAAAGCACCTTCTGAGTGTATCACACGACTCTGGGATTACCGCCGGCCGTAGTGGCCGAGAGGTCTACGGCGTGCCATTCACAGTCTGCACGGCCGCTACGGTCGGGGGTTCGAATCCCACCTCAGGCATTGATGTTTGTGTCGTCTTTACTATAAGGTAGTTCATAAGTGGTTTGTAAGTTTAGGGACTGATGACACCGCAGTTAAGTCCCTTAAGCTTAACAAACATCGGAACATTTCTGGTCTTACATTTAGTGTTGCGTGACGTGACGTTTGTCATCGAATATACAGTAAAATACAATTTTTCACAATTCTCTCGTTGCAAGTAAGTTTCAGATCGAATTAATGTCCTTCTCGGGTAAATATTGTGAAATGACATACATGAAAAATCGAAAATTGGTGTCAGTTTTCATCAATAATATATATGTCATGGTATTAATTTGATTCTACAAGGGAACGAAGTGTTGGTAAAGTACTAACACAATGAGTGACATAACTTACAACATTATTGTAAAATCAGTGAAGCTTAATGTAATTAATGATTACCCGGCTATATAATGAAAAATATACCACAATAATGCAGTAAAATTTAGAAAATTCCACCTTTGTAATTGCGATCTTCCAGTCGGTACTCACCAATAAGAATTGCGCAATACATAACTCTGTTCATAGAGATGAGTTATGTATGTCAGCTTCTATGCCCTAAACAGCCACCCAAACTGTTTTAATAGGATCAATCTGTAGTTTGGCCATTCTATAAAATCTTCAGATGAAGATAAGAAAAATATATTTAAACAAACATAAATTAAAGCTCTAAAAATAACCAACAAAATGGATTCTAAGATAATGTAGTTTATTACTCTTTTTGGACATGAAAATGCGGAGGTTGTCCTACTTTATACATCGATAAATAACTGAATATTTCCCCAACTATTGTTCATGAGAGGCACAATAAGTATCACACGCACTCGAGAGTAATTATCATAAGTAAATTAATGAAGTCCATCGAACATTTCAGTTCCGTATCCGCGATTAATTACAGTATTTGTTATAAAACACAGTTTTTCATCAGACGGGTACACGATATCTGAATTATTACTGTTCCACAGCCGTAATACCGTCTGTAATTTATCACACTTCAATCAGAGACTAAGTTCTCCAGCCACAGTCCCGTAAATTTTCTAAGTCCATACATGCCTAACTCTTCAAATCACTAGTTCGTAACGCGGCTTCAGACCGCCCAGCGTCACAAACTTTCACCACCGTGTCCACGTTACGAGTCCCTCACCAAGCGTTCGAAAGCGTGCTCTACCTGTTCCCAAAATTGTATCCTTCCGCGCATCCTAACGCCTCATCTTTAAAATACAATGTCCCTTAGAAAATGTTACACATTTGAATATCACAGAATTAAATGCTTTGACCACCTCCCTACAAATGTAGTTTACATTTAAGAAACAAATACATATTTAACGATACTAAAATCGGTTGAGACTGAAGCTCTTTGCTCAGGTCTCTCAGTGTTGAAATATACTGCCACTGTCGAAATAAAGTCACACAATTAATATTTAATTTATCATGGTTTTTGTCCAAATATATTCAGTTCTTATTCATAAGTACATATAATTGTTTACGTGTAAATTATCTGCTGCATATCTACTATATTTAGTTGGCCATGTAATATTTAAGGGGCAGTCTACAACATAAAACGAATGTTACTAACAATAATATTAAATATAATAAAATACATATATAAATTTAATGCGCTTTGCTGGGTTAATGTTTTGTGTTTCTGTGGTGGAATCTATGTTCTGAAACAGGAATATTACTGTCTCAACGAAAAGCAGAACAAGAGCGTAAAACAAAGTTTATTAAATGAAAACGGAAATAACGTTGTGCGTCTTTTAAGAAAGGTAGTGTGATGGAATGCTGCCCATTTGCTTCTGAAACTGTTACCGATAAACACTACGTATCAATAAATGTAAATATAAGTCTTATAATACTATTATTATAGTACTGAAATTTATTGGCTATTTATCTGTAAGGCATATCGAAATTGTAATTATGGCGTTTGAATATCTGAAGTCTCCTGAATACATTCATATAATTCAAATGTTCAAATGTTTGTAGAACTTATGGGACTTAACTACGGGGTCATGAGTCCCTAAGCTTACAAACTACTTATGAACTAGCTAAGATTAATGACGGCACAAATATCCATGCCCGAGGGAGGATTCGAGCCCCCTACCGTAGTGGCCGTGCAGACCGTGACTGAAGCGCCTCAGTCTCCTCGGCCACCGCGGCCGGCATTCATATAATTATATTTGCCATATGATAGTTCCCTGATTTTATATGGACTTTTAGAATAATGTGTGAGGCTATATTGTTTTTCAGTCGCAATCTGGCTTAGCCATCCTCACGCATCCTTGGCCACCGTTTCCTGTTTCGAAGCAGATTAAGATTTCCCTAATTACCTGTATTCTATTCACTAGGTCCAAACTTTTAGCCTGACAGAACCCGTTTTTCACATGGAAACAATCAGATTTCCCCTGTATCTGCTATGTCACACGTTATACGAAATATTTCTTTAAAAAAAACACATATCGATTTCGTTCCTATGATAGAAGATCACCAGTGCATACTTCGAGTCATGAGGACCTATGTATTCCGCATAAGCACATTTCATAGTCAGATCCATAAACCAAATAAAAATGTCTTTCTAGTACATGGCACATGCACATGGATCTGACGATTAAATATTTTATGCGGAGTACGTCAGTCCTCATGACTCGAAATCTGCACTGATATTGTTTCATCATGGGAACGAAATAGATATGTGATTTTTAAATATAATTTCTTGTCGAACCACCAATCTGAAAATTTCCTATTTTCAATTGTTGTTTTGAAATATGTGGATTGATATTCGCTCATGTCCATCAACAATGCAACATCAACATGTGCCGGAGCCATCACAGCAAAATACACGGTTGTGAGCTTTTAGTAATAAGCAAGACCTGGTGATGGGGTCCTATATCTGCCGAAATCGGCGAATAAAGGCAGCCTGTGATATTAGCAGTTATGAAACAGTTTTGTCACATGCCGCCTTCGGCAAACTGTGTGAGCGAGTCTACATAACAGTATGCATTAAATGTAATACATGTAACGATAATGAAAGATAATAGCCGCGGTGGAGTGGCCATGCGGTGGAGCCCACCAGTCCTTCTAGGGGCACGGGTGTGTACGATGTCCTAGGGTTAGTTAAAGTGATGATCACAGCAGTTTTTCCAACAGGTTTACAAACATTTTTTCAACCAGAATAATAAAATCGCAGACGTGTCTTTACAGTTAGCCTTCGTGGGCCTAAATATCGAGCCACAGCCATACCCACCCACATATTCGACAACTTGATAATATGTATGTGAAACAACGCATGATACTGGAAAGGAAAAGCAACGTCTTGCTACGTTTTTCCGTCATCCATTAGAGGGAATTTCGAATATTACGCCTACTGGGAGATCTCCACCGTGACGTCTGCAAATCTGTAGGCCTCCTCCCCCCCACCCTTCCAGATCTATCTCTCTCTCTCTCTCTCTCTCTCTCTCTCTCGCGTGCCTCAGGTCCATCTTCACATCGCAGGGGTTTTGAGCCCAGTGAAGGTGGTCTCTCCGCCACTGCGTCCCTTAAGAGTTACTGAAATGTTGCTCCTCCCAGGATACACATGTGCGCCGACTTCCGCAGCAAAAAATATTATCCGTCTCCGCCGTGAGATAGTTGCAATCGTGCTTATTGCTGGACGGGTGTCCCTCCTGGGAAATCACTGTCCTGTTTCGTCTTCGTGCCAGACGTACTCTTGGAGGCAGCGGGGCCATTTATTACGCCTACCGGCGAAAGTACGGTGTTAAAGATTGCTCCACGTTAACAGACACCTTGTGGGAAAGGCGGAGCGGAGTTGTGACTGAAGCGATGGAAGGTGAGAGGATCTTCGTTTCGTAGCACTAGCAGTGAAGAACCAAGAAATCGTTTGGGCTTCTGACAAAACTACAAACTATAGGGTAACAGCTGCCATTACTATCATAGTAAACGGTGTTTTATGAGTAGTAGCGAGTATGATGCCAAGAACGAGGCGCTAGCTTTATAAACAAGCACAAGCCACAAACAGCACGTCATCTCAATTATACAGTCAATTGACAAATTGTTATACTCACAGAGTGCATGTAATTCTTTTATTTTTCACATTTCGCAGTTATCTTATGAACAGCCATTTGATTTATTAATAATACGCGGGGTTGGAACTTAAAACTGCTGTGGATACTCTATGAAATGGAATCTACTATAGGCGCTGAAATAACACGTTGTTGACATACCTACCTTACCTCCGAGCAAACGGACTCGCCCGATCTACGTCACGGACGTGTGCACAATCGAGCGAAACACAGTCACTTGTGAGCAAACGTAACAGTGTCACTATATATTCGAAACAGGAACAACGGAGTTGTACTAGCAAAAACTGAAACGCCAATCCGACGAATGGCGCCATTATAGGATGAAAGTGCTTCAGAGCCCCAGTATGGTGTAAGGTATGGTCATTGTGGCGTTCGACTGTGATGGTGTTATCCTAAAGCATTATGTTCCTCCACGGGAGACCGTCAATATGAAAGAAGCATCAACACTCTGCACAACCCACCATTTTGCACGACAGTCTCAATGAGACTGAGAGCTATTGTACCATCCACCACACTCCACGGACTTAAGTCCTTGTGACTTTTCTTTGATTCCGAAGATGAAGGAACCACTCTGTGGCATTCGCTTCAGAACTGTTGCAGTAGACCGCTCCATTCGCACCATAAACAGAACAGGCTCTGCTAACGCTGTGGTACGCCTTCCTCATCGCTGGCAATGGGTTTTACTCATCTCTGGTGACTACTTCGAAGGATAGTAATAGGTGGTAACATGTAACTCTTTTGTATCGGCTGTGAATGAATAGTTGCCACTATTTAATTTCCAACCCTCGTATCACAGTCCTGCGCACGAATTTTAGGTACAAAAAGTTTTTAAAACATTACATTTTACAGAAAATTACAAAGATAAACAAAGTTTTCGGTATATGGTATATCGTTTAGCAATGATCAAATCTTAAATTTTTCTTGGCGTACTCATGATTTAAGTCTAAGGAAGTCCTTTCTGAAGGCATTTGTATGCAGTGTTGCTTTGTATGGGAGTGAAACATGGACGATAAACAGTGCGGACAGGAAGGGGATTGAGGCTTTTGAAATGTGGTGCTACAGAAGAATGCAGAAGATTAGGTGGGTGGATGGCGTAACTAATGAGGAGGTACTGAACAGAATTGGGGAGAAAAGTAATTTCTGGCACACCTTGACTAAAAGAAGGGATAGACTGGTAGGGCACATTCTTAGACATCAAGGAATTGTGAATTTAGCGTTGGAGGGTAGTGTGTGGGGTAAAATCCGCAGAGGAAGACCAAGAGATGGATACAGTAAGCAGATTCAGACAGATGTAGGTTGTCGTTATTATGTGGAGATGAAGAGGCTTGCTCAGGATAGGGTATTATGGAGAGCTGCATCAAACCAGTCTCCGGACTGAAGACCCCAACAACAACTCATAATACATTTTTTCCATACAGTCTCCAATTTAGGTGCCCGGTGCCATGCTATTACAAGTTTTTCCAGTAGCCTGATTTTCTTTGTGTGTGTATCACCCTTCGCAACTTCCCCCGTCAATACGTTTTCAATGGGATCCATGTCCAAGAAGTTCCCTGGTTATTCCAAAACATAACTTCCAGTCTCATTCAAGTATTGTCAGATTTGGCCTTGTGACAGACTCGTGCATCAATGTAATTGCCACTGGGAAACTATTCCTTCACTTGCGGAAGTCGAGTTTTCATTACTGACATGTATTGATCTTGACTCATTGTCCCTTTCGCAACTCAAAGGCACCGGATTCCTTTGTTACTTATTACAGACCAAAATCAATACTGATAGAGGATGAAATATGCAGTTTTTCGTTTCTGCTGGGTGTCAAAAATTACGTTTTGGTGAATTTGATTACTTGTTTCGTCAGAGAAGCAAACATGAAATGAAATGTGACATTTTGAAGTCACAATTGCCAAAAAGGTAGGCCTTGGATTATCATATATTTATCTTACTCCACTCATCTAGAGCCCAATCTTTTTACTATTTTGTCCATT
Source organism: Locusta migratoria (assembly GCA_026315105.1). Lineage (NCBI taxonomy): Eukaryota > Metazoa > Arthropoda > Insecta > Orthoptera > Acrididae > Locusta > Locusta migratoria. The sequence continues at coordinate 808,311,046 of CM048744.1, read as the reverse complement.
TTATTTGTTTTTATTTTATCGACGTGGTAAGTTTCTTTTTCTTGACTGGACGACAACATCGTAGTCCAGTTTCATCGAAACTTCGTTATAGAGCACAGGTAGATACATAAATGTCGCCATACTCCAATGAGTTGTTTACTATCCGTGTTAGTTTTCAGCGGTTTTCTTCCGCCAGTCGTCCTATTTCTCTTTCTCTTCTAGGGGATGCCGTCTGTCTTGTTTGGCATTGTATTGGTACCAGTCGTTTTCATTTACCATAGTTACCTATTGTCAAGGGTACATTGCGTCTTTCTAGTTCTCAGTTTTTCTCGCTATTGTAATCATGTTAAAGGACTGTAACTGCTGTGTGCAGATGCAGTCTGTGCTGGTGACACTTCACTCCCAGCCTCAAGCTGTGCTAACCTCGGTTGCACAGCTTGAGGCTACGGTTGTTGTTAGCTGGTCGTGGGAACTGACACAATCAATACCTGCATTCCACGATAGAAATCTCGATGCTAGTGATGACAGTTCTTCTAAAGCTTTCCGAAGTTCCTTTACTAGAGAAGACGAAGCAAATACTCCAGATTTAGTATCAGCTGGCAACATGCCTAATTTAGAGGTAGACACCTTTGGAGATTTTAAACAACTTGATTCACTTGTAGTTCTCCCGGTCCCAACTGTATACCAATTAGGTTCCTTTTAGAGTATGTTGATTCAATAGCCCCATACCCACACCAACCGCTGGCTCAGCGCACGAACACTAGCCAAAGATTGGAAAGTTGCACAGGTCACACCAATATTCAAGAAAGCCAATAGGGGTGATCCGAAAAATTACAGGCCTGTATCACTGACGTCGGTTTGCAGCAGGATTTTAGAACACATACTTTCCTCGTGTATTATGAACTACCTCAAAGAGAAGGACCTACTCGTGTGTCCGCGGCGGATCGGCCGAGCGCATTGAGGCGCTATGCTATGATGCGCGAGACCGTTCCCCGTCGGGAGTTCGTATTCCCGTCTCGGGCATGGATGTATGTGCCGTCTTCAGTATAAGCTAGTTCATAAGTAGTTTGTAAGTTTAGGGACTGATGACTCCACAGTTAAGTCCCATAAGCGTTACAAACATTTGAACATTATTATCCATGTATATACAAGGGTTGGAACTTAAATAGTGGCAACTATTTATTCACAACCGATACAAAAGCGTTACTTGTTTGCATCTGTTCCTGTCCTTCAAAGTAGTCACTAGTGTTGTGTAGAACCCATTGCCAGATATGTGGAAGGATTAGTACACCTTTAGCAGAGCCTGTTAAACACAGAATAGCTCTTTACTCAGATTATGTGATGATTGCTATCGACAAGGGATGTCAAATAGATTCCATATTTTCGGAAGGCTTTTGGCACTGTACCTTACAAGCATCGTCTAATCAAATTGTGTGCTTATGGAATATCACCATATTTGTGCGATTGGATTTAAAAAAATGAAATCATATGTTTGTAAATAAATGGGACTTACCTGCTGGGTTATTAGTCCCTAGCTTACAAACTACTTAAACTAAGTTAAACTAACCTAAGAACAACACACATATCCATGCCCGAGGGAGGATTCGAACTTTCGAGACGGGAACCCTCGTGATCCGTAACGTGGCGCTCCAGACCGCTCGACTACTTCCGACCGGCGCGATTGGATTCGTGATTTCCTGTCAGAAAGGACGTAGTACGTTGTAATTGACAGAAAGTCGGAGAGTGAAACACAAGTCATTTATGACGTCTGAAATGGAACTGTTACGGAGCCCCTACTGCTCCTTATTTTTTAAACGATTAGATTTCTCGCCAATGATACTAACATTAATCAGTTAGTAAAGTCTGCAGAAAATCAAAAGCAATTGCAAAATGATTTAGAGAAGATATATGCATTATGCAAAAATTGCCAATTTACTCTTACTAATGATAAATATGAGGTCATTCATATAACTACTAAAATAAATTCCTTGTACTTCAGTTACACGATAAGTCAGTCAAATATACAGGTCGTCATTTCTACTAAATACCTAGGAATAACAATTACGTACAACTTAAATTGGAAAGAAAACATAGAAAATATTGTAGGGAAGGCGAACCAAAGACTACGTTTCATTGGCAAAACACTAAACTTGTGCCTCCTATTTTGGAGTATTGCAGCACATTCTGGGATTCAAACTAGGTGGGATTGACGGGCGATTTAGAGAAAATTCTGATAAGGGCGCATTGTTTTGTACTATCGTTATGAAGTGGAGAGTGTGTCACGGAAACGATGCACGATATGGTTTTGAAATCATTAAATTAAACGCGTTACTTGTTGCGGCGAGATGTATTTGCAAAATTTCTTTCACTATATTTCTCCTCAGAATGCGACCATTTATTATTAGCACCCACCTACATGAGGGAGTCATGATCATCAAAATAAAATTAGAGAAATCAAATCGAAAGCAAAAAGATTTAGGTGTTCCTTTTTACACTGCTCCATGCATTTCTGTGTGGATTGCGGAGTATCCAGATGGATGTAGATTTTTAGACAGCATTTAGCTTTGCCGCTGTGTATGGAGACATTTATTAATCTTCAATTTTATTTCGCAAAATGGACTGTGAAATCGCTTCCTTTGGATCAAAATGTTCAACTGATTGTAAACGTGTTGCATCAAACTGCTACGGTCATCAGTCCCCAGACTTATAGTAAGAACAACGCACACACCTCTGCCCGAGGGAGTTGAATCTCCGGCGGGAACTGCCACCCAGTTACCATGACGCCTTAGGCCACGCCATTCATCGCGGATGGGAAAAATCACTGAATACATTTTCAGAATTTGGAAGCTCTTAAATGGTGTAAACAAGAAGTACCTTCTATAATAATATAATAAATTACGTAAAGGTTCATAATAAATGAAACTTTTGCCGATATTCTAAAAATCAGACATTGCAATTATCTTTGGCAGAACCCCTGCGACTATTCAGTCTTTGCCAGTGCTGGAGTAACAGTCAAAATACATACTTGAAGGAACATACGGTATGTTACTACAATGAGCAAACTAAGACCAAATTTATGTCCATAGAACATACCTGAGCCACATTTTAATTTCCCTTGAAATTCTATTGCTCACCCATTGTTTAAGAATGGAATTCATCATTTGAAGAATGCAACTGAGGCCAGTACACTACTTTTGTGAGCAGCGTGATATATGGAAAACGTAGTACATTGCATATGGTGGCAACGAAACAACGCACAGTGTGGCCACCATGTTGTCTTAATGGGTATAGCGAATCGGACACACACTCAGTCTGTGTTGTCTCTAGGCTTTAGTGCTGTTCCTACAGCTCAGTACCGTCCATTTCTGTCCGGCGTAAATGAATGAATACCGTCGCGTCTTTTTCTGTTGTTCAGTCATCATTTAGCAGTGAGCATGAGAACATCATTAAGGCGCGTTCGATGGGATAACATGATGTGTACGAATTCTGTACGCACTATATGCCTGTCTACCTAAGGTAGCGTGTTTGACAACCACTCCAAACGTCCTATTTATTGGTTAGAATTTTGAATAAAAATATTAGCGGCTGAACTTTGCGATATGGTAACTAGTCCTCGTTCTACAAACGCCAGTGTCAAAAACGTATGAGGGTCAGTGCACCCGTTTGTCCCTAAACAACGACATAAAGATACAATGAAAAGCATTGAATCAACGTAGATCCATAGGACGTGTAACTTTCAAATTGTCGTGTAGATCTCGTTCATTGACCGAACTTCCACGATTTGATCCACTTTTGGTGCTCTCGGAGGGATTATGGTAAGGGAATGATGGATGTTAGGTTGATTGGTGGGACTAAACGAGCAAATAGTCAGACCAATGATCCCTTCAGCTTATTCAGAAGTCGATAGTGCCATCAAACGTGTGGTCCAGCTAAACCAACGTAAATTCGAGAATTCTGCACTGCAGATCCCCACAGTTTTACAAGTGAGTGGAAAGTTCAAACCACGATCCATTAGTGAAGGCTTGTGCTGGTTAACAGATCATATCTCTTGAACACGAGACTGTGCGTGCAAGGAAAGGAAACAGTTTCAAAGAAGGGTGCACTCGCCATGTGACATAAAGAAGACGGCTTCATGGGGATAATCGAGGACAACGGTCAACCATCAGTAGATCATCGACCAAAACTAGAGACAACGCCTACAGAACTCTATATTTGGCACAGAGGGGCCACTTTGTAGGATGGTCAACTATTTATTCATTTATTATCTCCCTTTCTAGTGCCTTTATGTGTATGGTGTGTAGTGAGAGTAATTTGCTAGTCCTTTTATTATATATATTCTTACATGTCATAAGAGTGTGCCTCAGAATGTATTGTTTGGTGAATCAGCAGTATGTGTCTTGGATGACAATTTTCTCGTTGTTCTTGGGAACTGTATTTGTTAGCAGTTAGGCGCTGTCCCTGCCTGCAGAAGGCATGGCTGGGCTGGCCTTGTCGAGGAAGACTGGTCGCTGGCGAAACGTTTATGAGGGTCAGTTTGCGAGGCGGGACCTATCTGTCGGTAGGCTCACTATCTGAGGTGGCTGCACTCTAGAAAACACTCGATAACTTATCGCATCCCTTTTAGATTGCAGGCAGTGTGGACCGTATTCGGCGGGGTTCCTATCATATGGGGAGGATATCTTCTAAGTATTCGTTAGCCTTCCTTCTCTGCAGAATTACAGTCGGGGGCTGACTCGGGCCATGTTTTTTAGCGTGAGATGCTGCCTGGCGTCCTGTGGAATTTCGGCGCGCAATGTAGTCTTCTGTTGTCTGGTGTTTCGTGTCCCCTTTCCACTTTGCTCTTTTATCTGTGGCTATTTGGGCTACAAGCTCGCTAGTTAAGACTTTAAATTCCTTTTCAGAGCAAATGGCTCGGAAACGATGGGCGTGTGGAATTTTCGAAAGGACGGTTGGGTCGCGTCTTCTGGAGACGATCAGATTGACTCCGCTTTTGTAGGCGGCAGGTCTAGCTATCTATCATAGCTGCCTGTCCACCTCATTGGCCGGAGGGTTAGAGGTCTCCAGTGGCTGGTATATCGAGTTCAGGGTGGCGGTGAAACACAGTTTTTGGCATGGGTAGACGTAGAGTGGCGAGAGACTTCTCGTGTACGCTCCGGCTAGTTCGGACGTCTTCTTTCAGGTAGGACATCAAGAGTTTATTCGCTCTTCTGGGCTGACTCCTGAGCGTAGTATGTCAGGTATCATCCTGCAGTGGATCGCGGACTTTGAAAATTTCACGTGTCCGCCCCGACAGGAACTCAAATGCAGTTGTTCACTTTGCGAAACAGCTGTGTTTTATATTCTTTTTCGTTAGACTTGAGATTAGGCAGCCACCGTCGTACTGGCCGTACCGACGTGCTAGTGGTTTATGCAATTCCATTCTAGGGACACTTGTGCTCAATACTCGCGTTTTGCACTTGAGTTTGTGATGTATGTCCTAGCCGACACTGGAAGCATTTGTATGACAACTGCTATGATAGTGGGGCTGTTATAGTTAAATGTCGATATTGCTTCACAGATCATAGTGAGATTCCCAGACGGAAGAATTTATTCTCTTTCACCTCCACTCTTTCAACATTGTCTAGTCGCCAGCGAGATCCAGCGTCGAAGGATCAAGCCGACACAAGGTTATTCGTAAAGTGATGCTCGCTATTTGCTAGGGTGGTTTTATATAGCTGCAGTAATCACCCATCAGTGTGTATGTGCGTGCGTATGATCGATGTTTACTTCTCTTTCCTGTAACTAATTTCTTATCGCCTCTGTCCACCTTTCTATTTTTCACTATAGAACAACGCCACATGTATAGCCAAATATTTCACTTCGTTATGAATCCATTTGTTTCATTCTTACTAGACTTTGTATACTGATTTGTAAACTTCTTTGTTAAAACTCAGACAATTTGCTGGTCACACATGTATTCCGTGGTGTTAACCGATTTTACTGCATTTGATGTCCTTTTTATAAATTTTTGTTTTCATTTGTAACCCATTGCTTCACTACACTTTTAACTGTGATTTCATTTACAAAATCGTTTATACTAATTGTTAACTATCCCCCGAATTTCTGTGTGCTTTAATGAATTAATTTGTCATAAATTTACTTTCCTTTACAAATTCCTAACTCACTATTTTGGAGAGGTAGTTAGATAGATAGAGGGCTGCGTTTATTATTTGATGCACTCTGATCAATTATCCCATCACTGTGCTTGTAGATTTAGGGTGTTGGATCTTTTCCCATTTTTTTAATGTGGTGGCCACCCTTTATAATCACATTAATGAGGATTATATTTAAAATTAATTTGCATACCATTGGACGGTCTCTGACGAGTAAAACTATATCCACTCGGTGGGGTTATCCCTCCCTTTTTGAGGCGACGTCATACAACTTATGCGCCACTTATTATAGGGCTTCACAACCACAACGTAAGGGAGGCTGATTGCACAAAATAAAAGCATAGGTCAGCATGGAATGACCGATGCGATGACGATATAGGACCGCGGATTCCCTTCGGGAAGAGCGTGAGAAGAACGCTATGCTGCAGTGCTCTGCTTGATTGTGCGGATTTTATTAGACTGGGCATTAGCCTGCAATAACGAGTCTTAATAATGCAATGTCAGATATCTGAAAGTAGTGAGACAATTAGAAAGGAAAATGAAATAGCTCGACCAAGCTGCAGTAGCATTCAGTGAAGATAAATGGACAAAAGAAACGGATTTATGTTCAGTTACTGCAACGTAATATGAAAAGCAGTGCGAAATAGGGGTCGTTATAAATAGCAGTAGGGTAGGCAGCTGAGCGAAAGGTTTTTTGTCACCAGCAAATCGACACTGACAATTTAGGATTACAGATCATCTAAAAAATAGTCACCTTTGACTGCCATTTACGAATTCTAAATATTCAGACATTTCGACTGTTGCAGTGCATTTAAATAAATTCACTTTGGAACCCGGATTTTCCACTTCAGGCCAGCAGTCGACTTCATACTTCTTTTTGTCTTCGTCTGGTTATTTTCAGGCGTAGGGTCGTTTATGTTCTGTGTTGATCGATGAATTCTGGATTCAGCTTTCATTTATTTTTATTTCTATTATTTTTTAAGTGCTGTCAGCCATCCGACCGAACGCGCTGAGCTACCGCGTCGGCTTTAGCCTATCCAGGAACTCCTGCTCTACCTAAATTCTAAACGTATTCAACACTACAATTTAGTGTCACCAGCACATTACTCCGTATCCATATTCGTATGTATGTCCCTAACAGGCAAATGATAGTTTCTCACCTGAAGCTCTAATTCTCCAGATCCATTGCGCGGATACAATTAAAGCTCCCAGCAACAGGAAGTTGTGGTCTGGGGCCGCTGCAGTCGTATCGTGCGATATGTTGAACATGTTTAGCCGTTTGTAATGTTGGGGAACCAATATGCAGTGGTCATCGGTCACTAGACTTTCACACTACCTAAATTTATCAAATGGTTCAAATGTTTGTATATTCTATGGGACTTAACTACGGGGTCATCAGTCATTAAACTTACAAACTACTTATGAACTACTTACGAACTAGGACGGCACAAATATCCATGCCCGAGGGAGGATTCTAATCCCCGACCGTAGTGGCCGTGCAGACCGTGACTGAAGCGCCCCAGCCTCCTCGGCCACCGCGGCCGGCCCTTAATTTATCCACATTTTTACAGAGCTATGTGGTAGTAGCCGCAATAAACTTTAAAAATGCATATTACCAACCAAAGCTGTTTATTATATTTATAACTTTCGGTTATGAGCCATCATCTGAAAAGTAAATTAAACACACTGGTTACATTGGTACATTTTATCCACCTTATCCAAGTCAGTAAATAAAAGATACATTATTTATCATGATGACCCAATGTCAATTGACATTTTACGAATCCATGAGACGAGACACGGACTCCACAGTATCGGACTAATAGATCTCCACTCTGTCCTGTTATAACCCTACCCGTCCTACACCACCGGTTAGTATAAAATAATTAGAAAAATGACCCGTGTGCCTAATTATCTAAATTTGTTGGAAAAGCTATCGGTAATGAGGCCGATGATGTAGTGGAGGCTATAACCGGAACGTTGCTGCACCTTTGGTAGACAACAACGATCGATGAGAATAAAGAAAGTGGGAAGTAAAATTTGGAATAAAAAGATAAAAGTTTAAATGATAAAATGCGGAACGAACGGAACACAGGGATTAGTTTGGAAAAAGTGAAAAATTATCGATTTACGGTCGCCAGCTCGTTGTACGAGCAAATAATTTGGTGGGATGTCAATAAAAGCAGAATTAATTAATAAAAGCGAAAAATTACGTAAAATTTGGGTGGGCCGTGAATCACAGTATGTGCATCAAATGCGGTACAAAAGACACTGAAAATATACTAATTACTGAGAAATAGTTTACTAACACAGGGATTCAATGTAAGACATCGAAATGCAAGCCATAGCCGCGCAAATGCAACATGTAGCAAATCATGCAAAACTCTTACCTTAATACTTACTATTTACAGCTTCAAATAATTAATTGTTTATATAAGTACTAGAACTTATTCTGCAGCAAGTGTACCATGTGCTTTAGCAATAATCAAGTTGTAATGGACTATTCACTGTACTAATGGCAAGCTCAAAAATTAATTAATGACTTGTGATAACACTGAATATTTAGAAAAGAACCATTTAACCTTCTGATTAACTTTTGCTCTACTTTAACTAGGAATTATTAGCATTCAAACACTTGCAAACAATTACTATTCTCACTCGTCAGTACTTGCAAGTTAAAACAAACTTTACCACAAAATAATATGCAGTGGAAAACAATCTTTTACACAGTTATTGAAATATCTTTTGAAATTGAAAGTTAATCTAGTAGTTTCGTTCAACTTAGCAAACCTATTGATCAGCAACACTGGCATAAGCTACATTTAGTAAAACTTTTCTGAACACATTTTTTTATTAACGACTGTCACTTTGTCTTTAATGACCCTGATTTTTAGTTTTCTATAACTTTGAGAATGTCCTCGGAAAAACAATGGATGAGGAAGGAACCTGTCTGGACAATGACTATGGGTAATGACTTTTAAACACAGGTTCACAAATAACAGTGTTCGCTATTGAACAATCATCACTAATACGCTGGTTAGCTGTACATGCTAAGACAAACTGGACAGATCTTACTGAATTTGATGTGCGACGTGGTGCTGCTGATTGAAGACTGTTGGCACTTTACATTTGGCAAACACAGGCTCTTCTTGGCGACGAATGTTAATTACAATTTAGGGGCCACAGCATTCCTCTTGATGCATTAATTAATTATTTAAGCTGTGGCCGTATGAATAAATAATATTACCTCTTCGCCGTCTCCTCCACTAGTGCCAATCCAGGTACTTTTTCCGTACACCACTGAGCGCACCATATGTCCGCCGCTACTACTCAACAACGACTCCTTCTCGCTGTGCGCCTCTGCGCTACCAGCGATAAAAAACTCCCTACTCAAAGATGATTCTATACAATAGCAAAGCCCTTGCTAACCCAGCGTGTCTACTACATTTACAATATTTTTGACATATATGGAAATTAGCAGGACAGTGCAAATATATCACAGAAACAAAAAATACAAATACACAATAAATTACAAAAGAATACAAATAATGAGGAAAAATACATAAAGCATCGTTTTATATATCACCCTGTACGCACACATGACTGGAAAGCACCGTTGGTCACTGTGTTGTTGTGTCACATATGCCCCACGTTTCGTTGGTCTATAATGTCTTATATATCCAAGGAACGTCCAGACTCAAACAAACAGTGATCATCGACATGCCAGAAAAACACAAAACAAATCAATTTAGTCAACACTACATCAAGAGATTATCACACAGGATCATATTCAACTGTGTCCATTATTATCATCTACTCATTAAATACAGCTCTTAGTCTAATTAATCACATAGGTTGAAATCGCTAAGTCCTCACACAATAACTAACCAATACCTTTCTCAAACAGAAAAATTACCTGTGTCCTTTCTCACCAATTACTAATTAACCGAAATACTTCATTAACCAACTCACATAGGATAAATCACTATGTCCTATGAAATTATTGGCATCAGCACTGTGTTGTGCCGCACTTTCATTTTATTTCTGTGCCCGCATGTGCACCATGTCCAAAGGCACACAACTTCAAATTCAGCTTAACTTGCCTCATTATATTGATGAATGACTTTGATTAAATTTTTTGTAATTTTGTATCAGTCACCTGCAACTTAAATAGCCAGTCTAAGTCACAAACACTTCATACAGTTGAACTCAGAGAATAAAACAATCATTCACAGAAACATTTAGTATACACACTCTAATTAAGCACTTAAATTTGCTAATTACGTTAAAGAGAGGTCATTGAATAGTTTGCTTACAGGCATCTCCACTATTTCCGTTAATTTCCTTAATTGTTCATAATATGACTGAGACATTGCACTAATTTGGCTTCCAGTATCGACTAAAACTTGTACGTTCGTTCCATGAACTTTAACCGGAACCATGATTTGATCGTACCTTTCAGTTTCATCACCTTTGTCTTCCCACAACAAATCCTGTTCCACGTCTAAATTATCCCATAACAAACCGTCCTGATCGAACTTTGTAACTTGCTTTTGCCTCCTACTATCTTTTTCCTCAGGCTGACATAACACACATTTTATGTCACGCACCTCTGATAATTCAGCGAGTTCATCTTCACTGTCACTTTCGTCCTGTCGTATCACGTCTGCTTTAAGCTCGTACATATTGTAATCATCTGTTTCGCTCGTTAATGTCGTTCGGTCATCAAAACGAGCCAGGACTCCCGACACATCACCTCCGGCTGCCCGTCCAACGTGGTCGCTTTCGTCGCAATCGAGAATGGCATCGATACAAGCTTTGTTTGTCGACACTTTCCGTGTCCCTTTTTATTGCCTATACTCAATAACATCATCATTATCTCCAATTATACATACATTAACTTCATTCATATTGCGTGACACCTTTCTTAGCGTGCCCGCTCCTTTCAAACAACTTTTTTTAGTATTGCAATGCTTAACTTCATCTTCCTTTACTGTAAAATATACTTTCCTACCTTCCCTTTTCCATGCTTCTATACCTTCATACATCTTACCAGCTTGTATCAGCCAATCCCGGTTATCGACTTCCAGATCGAACACGCTAGACATGGCATTTGGCACTTTCGTGACCGGAAGCTGCATCGGAATCTGCGCCGGCCCTTTATGTTGCCGCGCATCATCCTTTGCCGCTTCGATAACAATCCCGACTTCGCTAGCTACTACATCTGATTCTGCATGCGTACGAAGTACATTCCTTTGGCGCAGATGTTCGCTCCTATTTCCTTTCGCGTGAACTCGCTCGCAGTCGTTTATTTCATTTAGGCGGTTGCCGGACACTTTGTCATTATTCTCGCGGCAACCGTTCCTTTGTTGTTGGGGCCGCACCTCGTTACCCGCAGCAGTTTGCCCCTCTACTGTTGCGGCTCCTTGTTTTTTGGGAATTGATCGTCACACGGATATGAGTGATGATAACCTCTCCCGCGATGGGCGCCTCTACCTCTACCTCTGCCCCTTCCTCTTCCTCTTCCTCTTCCTCTTCCTCTTCCTCTTCCTCTTCCTCTTCCTCTATCCACTTGTGCACACCGTACTTCTAACTCGTTAACCTGGTTGTTGTCATACTTCGGGTTACCGTAATTATTTTTATTTTTATTGGAGTTATTGTTACTGTGGTACCGGTTGTCATTACTCCGATACCACATATCCATGTCGCCCACTTTCCTTAAGAAAGTAACCGCGAACACTCCACGGTAACTTTTCGCGCAGCACGGTCATCGTGCTTCGCTCGGACATTTGACCTTTTACATACTCAATTTTCCTGCACAGATTCTCGCAGTACGTTTTCATGTTTGTATCTTTACCCGGTCGGTGCGGAGGAGCGTGCATAAATTCTTGAAGTACTTCGTCCTGTTTTTCAACGGACCAGTATTCCTCTTCAAATTTCGCCAAAAAATCCTCTAAGGCCCTGCAATTATCTGTCGCTTGAACCACCCAGCTACTAGCGTCACCGCTTAGCCTGGTTCTCGCGATTATAATACGCTCTTCCTCAGGCAACGCAGAAGGTATAATCTTTCTGCACGCATCCATGAAAATCACTGGGTGCACGTTACCTTTCGGGTCGAATTTTTCGATTTCCAGGCTCACATGGTTGGGATACACGCTATCTAATGTGAACGTGGCAGCCAAACTCTTTATGGTTTCTAAACTCTTTACTTGCTCTTTAATTTCTACCAGCTTTTGATTAACGTTAGATTCCAAAGTCTGAGCCTTATTTTGCACATCAGCATTGACTTTAATTACCGTTTCTTGTAATTTCGTTTCAGTCTCGTCCTGAACCTTCACAATTTGTCCCTTTAATGTATCTACAGACTGATTCAGTCCAGTACGTATATCCTCTTGTTTGTTACTGACAAGCCTTACTTCACGATCAACTTTAGTTTCTAACTCTTCGCGAATCTTTTCTGCCTTTTCTTCTATACTTTCATTTATTATCCCTTCCGTGGACCTAAACTTTTCAGTTACCTGATTATTCACGCTGTCATAAAGATACTCTTTCTGATTTTTAATTTCATTAGTCATTAATTTCTTTACACATTCTAATTCGCTATTAAACTTTTTATCTAAACTCGTCATTTTACTGTCCATCTGTTCAGTCAGAGTTTTCATTTGTTCACCAATTTTCGTGTCCAGAGAATTTATTTTACTATCAAAAGCTTGGCGCAGAGACTGAACTGATGAGTCTATTTTGTTAGTTAAAGCTTTATTTGATAGCTCTATTGCATCTATTTTGTTAGTTATGTCTTCAGCTAACGCTTTGTTTGATCGAGCTAACGATTGATGTGACTGGCTGATAACTTCATTAATCCTTTGCATCCACATATTCGGATCAAATGGTAGATTTGACATTGGCTCTGGTTTCATTTTCAGACCCACAGTATACTTAAAACTCTCTGTGTATGTTTCATCCGTATCCTGCTCACATTCTGGAATTTCCTGCTTTATTGTCACATCGCCTACATTTTCTGTTTTCACGTTAAAATCTGTGTTACGGTCGGCGTCTGGCTCACCGCCAAACAATGCGGGAGCCGGCTCCTGCCTTTGTAGTGGATGCCCCGCCTGCATTGTCGAATTCGATATTGTTGTTTGGTCTACTGTTTGTTCCGGCATTTTCTTTGAAATTTCACAATTTATTCAAATCCTAAGATTACGCGACTCAGGACGAGATAAGTACTGTCCTGTCCACTACGGTCGCCACGTATAACCCTACCCGTCCTACACCACCGGTTAGTACAAGATAATTAGAAAAATGACCCGTGTGCCTAATTATCTAAATTTGTTGGAAAAGCTATCGGTAATGAGGCCGATGATGTAGTGGAGGCTATAACCGGAACGTTGCTGCACCTTTGGTAGACAACAACGATCGACGAGAATAAAGAAAGTGGGAAGTAAAATTTGGAATAAAAAGATTAAAGTTTAAATGATAAAATGCGGAACAAACGGAACACAGGGATTAGTTTGGAAAAAGTGAAAAATTATCGATTTACGGTCGCCAGCTCGTTGTACGAGCAAATAATTTGGTGGGATGTCAATAATAGCAGAATTAATTAATAAACGTGAAAAATTACGTAAAATTTGGGTGGGCCGTGAATCACAGTATGTGCATCAAATGCGGTACAAAAGACACTGAAAATATACTAATTACTTAGAAATAGTTTACTAACACAGGGATTCAATGTAAGACAGCGAAATGCAAGCCATAGCCGCGCAAATGCAACATGTAGCAAATCATGCAAAACTCTTACCTTAATACTTACTATTTACAGCTTCAAATTATTAATTGTTTATATAAGTACCAGAACTTATTCTACAGCAAGTATATCATGCGCTTTAGCAATAATCAAGTTGTAATGGACTATTGACTGTACTAATGGCAAGCTCAAAAAATTAATTAATGACTTGTGATAACACTGAATATTTAGAAAAGAACCATTTAACCTTCTGATTAACTTTTGCTCTACTTTAACTAGGAATTATTAGCATTCAAACACTTGCAAACAATTACTATTCTCACTCGTCAGTACTTGCAAGTTAAAACAAACTTTACCACAAAATAATATGCAGTGGAAAACAATCTTTTGCACTGTTATTGAAATATCTTTTGAAATTGAAAGTTAATCTAGTAGTTTCGTTCAACTTAGCAAACCTATTGATCAGCAACACTGGCATAAGCTACATTTAGTAAAACTTTTCTGAACACATTTTTTTATTAACGACTGTCACTTTGTCTTTAATGACCCTGATTTTTAGTTTTCTATAACTTTGAGAATGTCCTCGGAAAAACAATGGATGAGGAAGGAACTTGTCTGGACAATGACTATGGGTAATGATTTTTAAACACAGGTTCACAAATAACAGTGTTCGCTATTGAACAATCATCACTAATACGCTGGTTAGCTGTACATGCTAAGACAAACTGGACAGATCTTACTGAATTTGATGTGCGACGTGGTGCTGCTGATTGAAGACTGTTGGCACTTTACAATTGGCAAACACAGGCTCTTCTTGGCGACGAATGTTAATTACAATTTAGGGGCCACAGCATTCCTCTTGATGCATTAATTATTAATTTAAGCTGTGGCCGTATGAATAAATAATATTGCCTCTTCGCCGTCTCCTCCACTAGTGCCAATCCAACATGCATTCTCCTTCACGTACTTTTTCCGTACACCATTGAGCACACATTGCGTCTGTCCGCCGCTACTTCTCAACAACGACCCTTCTCGCTGTGCGCCTCTGCGCTACCAGCGATAAAAAGCTCCCTGCTCAATGATGATTCTATACAATAGCAAAGCCCTTGCTAACCCAGCGTGTCTACTACATTTACAATATTTTTGACATATATGGAAATTAGCAGGACAATGCAAATATATCACAGAAACAAAATGTACAAATACACAATAAATTACAAAAGAATACAAATAATGAGGAAAAATACATAAAGCATCGTTTTATATACCACCCTGTACGCACACATGACTGGAAAGCACCGTTGGTCACTGGGTTGTTGTGTCACACTGTCAGCCAGTGGACACCGATGATTGTCGCCTCAGGTTTGCGTCGACGTTCGGTGTTTAGAGTCAGACCCAAGAGATCACAGCTTGTTACCAACGCGTCACCCTGACTAATCCTAATGATAATTACTTTCGTTCTGCAAAATATCACGCAGAATATCAGGCAATGTCGACCGACTACATCTAGGGCAGCGAAGAGAATGACTGACTTGACACCTCGTACTATCTACAAAATGCTCATAGTGCGCTCGGCGCACACAAGTATACCTTAAGCATTTTTAAAAAGATTCACGAAGTGTTTTCATCAACCCACCTCAAAGTTGGTGAGTATCAAGCTACGTTTAACGTTCCATAAGCATCACACTGCGAACATAAGGACCTGAACTGCCAGTATTGGGAAAGGTAGAGACTGACTGTTGGATGGGAAGTATCAATCATTGGAAACACTAAACGGAACACTTTACATGTCATTGCTGAAGAAACAACGGAGACAACGAACGAAGGAAATCGAATAACACAATTATCTGAAGGAAGATAGGTCAATTAAAGATTTTTTTTTTTTTTTTTTTTTTCAGTGAAGCTGCACACAAATATCAGAATGTTACTTTGTTTTCATCCAGTAAATGGCATTACTATCGTTACTTTCGTGTGTTATAGCTAATCGTTTCTTCAAAAGTAACGTAATAATATACCTCCACCCTATGAACTATTTCCTACGGAATCACAAAGTTTTTCAGGCGACCGATGGCGTGAATTTGGGGTCCAGTCAGAGTTAATCACAGATTTTTAACTTTGTTATTTATTGAAAGTCGGGATTTTTTAATATTTCGAACTTTTGTTTATATATGCGTGCAAAGGCACAAGCATAAGATGAAGTTAATAAAGTTTATGAGAACATTGACAGAGATATTTAATACGCGCAGGGAGATGAAAGTTATTAATCATGGAGAATTTGAACGAGATTGTAGGGAATGAACAGAAGGAAGATCGAAAGGATAGAATGTAGATGTGACAGTAGGAATGAAAGAGGAAAAAACCAAAGTAAGTCCTGAAAAAGGTACAAAAGTGTACTTGTACAAACCTAAAGAGTTTCAATACATTATATCACGTTCAGGCAGAGATTATGAAACCCAATATTGAATTTATAAAGTACCCATTAACAGATGCAGACTCAGATCTCATTGAGGTAGATAGTGATGAAAATGAGAGTGAAGATTAGGTTAATGATCCGGAAGAAATGTGTAGAAAGAAGTACTGAGAAACAATAAGAACCGTTTTAATTCGAAAAGCTGTAGATACGATTCGGAATACCAGAATAGGCAGCTTAGTTGAACCGATGAGACGAGACGAGAGACGCTATATAGATGAATAATAGCGAAGGAACATTAGATAATACACTGGTGGAAGAAGAAGAGAAGAGTGCAACATTATTTATCCGTTAGGAATGAAACTGCAGCTATGTGTGTGTGTGTGTGTGTGTGTGTGTGTGTGTATGTGTTTTCAGAACGGTGTTAGCACGCATTAAAGTTACTTACAACAGCCCTTCCATGGACGATCCAACACCTCACAATTCTATCGTAGCTTTATCAGGAAGGGAATTTCGAGGTAATATCCTAAGTAAAAGACTAATTAGAAATTTATTAACATCTAGCTGTATCCGGCCGCGCGTTGATGCGGCTCGTTACAGATTAATATCTTATCCTTCCCTTCTTTTTCCATCTCCACCTCCGTCCTCTCTCTTTACAACTCCCCCTTCCCTTTCCATTTACTCTTTCCTTTTTCATCCACTGCGCCCTCTCCGTCTGCTCTTCCTTTCTCGCTCTTTCTATGGATTTCTACCTCCTCCCTGTCAGTCTCTTCGACACCTTTCCCCTGCCCTCCCCCCACCCTCTCCTTTATCTTCTCTTACACTGTTGTCTAACGTAAAACTTTGTTTATTGAAATGTTCTACATATTATATTTCCTAATGTTCTTGATCGAATGCTTTGAGACATTAACACAAAGTTACAGTTGAATACGCGTGTGTTTTTGCGTACCAAAATGCGTCCGTAGTATGCATTTGTGAAAATTTAAATGGTTAAACGTCGTTACATGAAAATCGCAAAAAAAGTTACATACATGTTGATTATACATCGTGTATTAAATAAAAAGCTATATAAAATCTCTCATATATTAGAAAGCAAACATTGTGACAAATTTTGAAACTATATATATATAAATGGGATTCTCAGAGCGTTCTTCACGGAATGCTTTGTAATTTTTCCACAACATTAGCCTGGCATAAGCCTATACTCATGTTTATATAAACCTGTTTTAACGTGTGTCATATATGAATTCATATACATTCTATAATTGGGTGCGTAAAAATGTTACAAAAAATCACAACACATTACATATAAATATTTTGCATCATATATTAAGGAAATAGGCGTCTATAAAGTTTCACGTATTATCGGTAAAGAGATGAACTGTTTTGCACAAAATAAGAATAACATTGACGGAAGTCAGATAAGACTTGATTGTAGCCCGACGCGGGCTAGCAAATATATATAAGAGCTGTCCTAACACGCGTTTTAGTCTCCGAAATCACAAAATGAGATAATAACACCATCTTAAAGATGATAAAGAGACAAACAAGTACATACCTATAATGATATGCTTTAAATCAAATAATACTGAACAACAATGCGTAGACACTTTCTTACAGCTAAACACAATGTGATAATGGTTTAACATCTGCGACATTACACGAGATTCCGCACCCGTTAATTCGACGGAAATAGTAACTGGTTGATATTGTTTATATCATTGGGAAGAAAAACAATTACGTGGCAGTGACATTAAACAACACTCGAAATAGTTAAGATTTCCGTGTGTGTCGTATAGTGGTGAGAATACAGTTCAGCGGAAGGTCTTTCACCTGCGTCTATCAGCTCCGCGCTAGCAGGCGACGTGCTGACAAGTTACAATGCACTCCTGCAGTTCCCGCCTATGCAGAGAACGTTAATATATACCGAAATATTCACTTCACTGACTCAAGAAGACTTTGCTTTCCATGAACAGATACCTGATTAAAGTGTGAGAGCTTAAGGAATCGTTTCGAATGGTTCACACACCACAAAGAAGTATTATTTCTCTATGTTTTTGACTGATTTCTGGAAATAATCAGCTCACGTCAGTATACCCATATGAAGGCCACTGTAACCTTGACCGAAACGTCGGTTATTTAAGTAATAGCCTTCTACATCATGACGCGGTACAACACTCAGAAAACGTTTATGTCATCTGACTCTGGCCGCGGAAGCCTACGCAATTATAATTTTAAATAGTTAATTAAGCCATTTCATGCTCATAACATTTTCTCCATCGCGAATAGCAGTATTTTGCAAAAGTGCAAGGAAAAGAAATTCAGATAATTTGAATGCTCGCTAAAACGTACCGTATGAGTTACCTGATGCCTATGGCGTCAACTGACACGATGCCTATGTTTGCTTCCATAAAAATCACTAACAGTGTTATATTGTTTGGGCACTCACCTTTATGAAAATGGGCTTCAAATGTTGTGTATAAATACATCTTTAAGAACTCAGATATGTTGTTTTATATGTTACAAGCAATGAGAAATGCGTAAAAAATGATTAAAACGCATTCTCAGATATCGAAATTAGATATCGGTCACTTAGATTCCTTTTGTGAGGATCATTTGGATGGTAATGATTATTCTGTTAGTTCACTGTTAAAGTGTAAAAGTGCAAAGGTGTAAAGCATTATTATGTACAGATTAGTGGGCTTATTTTTCCTTTGATTTAACCTGACAAGTTTCTTTTTAACCATTCAACACGACAAAAATGCGTACTGATATGTGGACAGTGACCAGTGCGCATGATTTATTTACTTACACCCAAGATTTAATATGAATCCGAATTGAAACTAAATAGTTGCGTACTAAACATGTACTAATTTACAGTGTCCACTAATAAGTGTTTATTTAAAATAGAAAATTATTTGGTAGACAAACTAAGACCAATTATAAAATGCAATGCCTATTAACACACATTAATTGTGTATAATACTTTTTATCTTTAGTCTAAAATCATTCTGTTGATAGCAATAGTTTGATTTAAATAAAGGTACATTTTACTTTAAACACATTTTTTACCTTTCATATAGTACAAATCTGTGTTTTCGATAAAGCAATATACCATAAGTGGATAAGACTGCTGTTAACACATATATAACTTCGTCTTCCTAGTATTACGTAACGTCACCAAAGCCTTAACCAGTAACAGAAGGTTTTCGATCATGTGATCTAATCATGAAATACAATGATTTTTAAGGTTTAATTTCATAAAAATAACACTTGTTTTGTAATAATACCGAGCAAAATTACTATTTGAACGTTATAATAATATAATATATTGTAATAATTACAAGTAACATAGGAAAATAGCGTAAAGTATCGGCAACTTCTGCAGCAAGTGCCAGCGGTGGTTCCCACTCAGACCCGTCCACTGCGATGCCTCCAAAAATATTTGTAAATCTATGGGACTCGACTGCTTGGTTATTAGTCCCTAGCTTACGAACTACTTAATCCAACGTAAACTAAACTAGGATCAACACAAACACCCTTGCCCGAGGGGGTACTCGAACCTCCGACGGCGAACGGCCGCGCGCACCGCAAAACGGTGCTCCAGTACGCACGACTAGTCCACCGCGGAGTAACGCCTCCAGATCGATTGCCATACAACCAGTCCGGCCCATTTCAGCAAATGTCATATACTTCGCGTCTGCGATTAAAGCGATTGTGGCGTGCTAGGCTCCGAGAACCAGTGAGAGAAACTACATCCAAATAATTCACTACAGAAAATTGTTATTAATCTGACTCAACATCAACTAATTACGAGGGATGGAACTTAAATAGTGACAATTACTTATCTACAACCGACACAAGAGCGTTACATGTTTGAAACTATTACTTTCTTTCAACGTAGTCGCGTATTGCATAGAAACCGTTACGAGCGACGTGGAAGGCGTAGTATACGGTTAGAGGAGCCTGTTCTGTTTATGGTGAGAATGGAGAGGTCTACTGCCTGTCCAATTTCTGGAACAGTTCTGAATAGAATGCCACGAAGTGGTTCCTCTATCTTCGGAATCAAATCAAAGTCACCAGGACTTAAGTCCGCGGAGTATGGTGGGTGTTACAGTACTTCTCAGTCCCATCGACCGAACAGATCAGCTACGGCTTGTGCTGTATGCGCCTACGCATTGTCGTGACGAATGATGGAGGGTGGCGAAGAAATTGTTGCCGCTTCTTTCGCATAGCTGGTCGCAGGTGATGCTCCAAAAACGAACAGTAATACTGTGCATTGACGGTCTGCCGAGGAGGAACGTAATGCTTTTACCCAACGTGGAATGTGTTCTATACGGCAATACCAATTTCGCGCAGGCCTCTTGAAGACTTTGATGACACTGTACGACCTTTGGCACGTTCAATCTTGACCATTCTCCGTTGTTCCTGTTTTGAAAACATTGTGACACCGATCGCTCACAAATGACAGTATTTCCCTCGAAGAGAACGACATATTGCCCAATAGTCAAGACGGAATCAGAAAGTATCATTTCTCTGAAACACAGCTAGCTGTTTACTCACATGATATGATAAGTGGTACCAAAACGCTATGTCAAATATATTCCGTATTCGCCGCGGCGGAGTGGCCGAGCGTATTGAGGCTCGAGCATGGATGTTTTGTCTTTAGTATAAGTTAGTTCATTCGTAGTTTGTGTGTTCAGGGATTGATGACCCCGCAGTTAAGTCAATAAGCTTAACAAACATTTGAAGATTTTTAAATTTCGTATTTCTAGAGTTCTGGAACGTTTTTGACACTGTAATTCACAAGCACCTTCTAATCTGGCAGTATGCTTATGGAATATCGTCACAGTTCAGCGATTGGATATTTGGCGTTCCATAGGTAAATCTTTTAGGATCCCTACTGTTCAAACATTATCAACGATTTAGATGATAATCTGAGTAGCTCTCTTAGACGGTTCGCGGATGATGTTGTAATTTAATGGTTAGTAAAGTAACCAGAAGATCAATAGCAACAGCAAAATGATTTAGATAAGTCATCTGCATGGATAAAAAATTGGCAATTTATCCTTGATAAGTGTGAGGTCATCCATATGACGACTAAAAGAAATCCGTTAAACGTCAGTTACACGATAAATCAGTCAAACCCACAGTGCAGCAGTCCTACTATATGCTATATAGCAGTAAAATTACGAACACCTTAATTGGTAAAATACATAGAAAATATTGCAGGGAAGGCGACCCAAACAATACGTTTCATTGGTAGAGCAGATAAAAGATATAACAGTTCTACTACATAAATAGCCTATACTACAATTGTACGTCCAATTTTGGAGTATTGCTGCGCATTTTGAGATTCAGACCAGGTGGGACTGACGGACGATTTAGAGAAAATTCAGATAAAGGGAGCTAGATTTATGTTATCGCGATATATGGGACAGAGTGTCACAGAACGATGCACGATTAAGAAAGGCGTTATTTGTTGCGGCGAGATCTATTTGCGAAATTTCTTTCATCATATTTCTCTTCAGAATGCGATCATATATTGTTAGCACCTACCTGTAAAGAGAGACATGATCATTATAATAAAATAAGAGTAATCATATGTAAACTGGAAAGTTTTAGGTGTTAAATTTCCCCGCGAGCTATTAGAGAATGGAACTATAGTGAAATATAATAAAACTGATTCGATGAACCCTCTGCCATACACTTCAGTGTGACTTGCAGAGTATCCATGTAGATGTAGATGTAGATGTAGATGTAGACTGTGCGCATGCCGGTAACGTAGAATGGGCGAGTCCATTTTCTCGGAGGTAAGGTAGGTATGTCAACAACCTGTGCTATTAGCAACAATTACATTGCATAGTGTCTCCACAGCTGTGTTGCCATTATTGAGTTCCAGCCCTCGTAAGTAGAGAAATACCTAAATATGTAATAACGAAATCAAATATTCAAATGTTTGTTGAGCTTATGGGACTTAACTACGGAGTCATCAGTTCCTAATCTTACAAACTACTTATGAACTAGCTAAGACTAAAGACGGCACAAATATCCGTGTCTGAAGGGGTATTCGAAACCCCGACCGTAGTGGCCATGCAGAACGTGACTGGCGTGCCGCAGATCGCTCGACCACTGCGGCCGGAATGTGAAAACGTTCTCAATACTAACATCTGCATTAAATTACCTACTTGAACTTTTATGTAAAGAGCCAACAATGTGAAGTGAAGTAGCCGCGGCGGAGTGGGCGAGCGCATTAAGGAGCTTTACTCCGATGCGCGAGGTTGTTCCCCGTCGGGGGTACGAAACCATCTTCGAGCATGGATGTTTGTGTTGTCTTTAGTGTAAGGTAGTTCATATGTACGTAGTTTGTACGTTTATTGGACTGATGACAACGCAGTTAAGTACCATATGCTTAATCACCCTTAGAGAATATTTTTTTACATAAAAGTATACAAATGTGAAGTAGAGGGAAGTCAAGGCTCCATGCTTATACGAAAAATGTGAAGAAATCGAAACGATCTACAACTTTTGTTGAGGTTAAGAGCAAGGGTGGAAACGCACATTATGAACTAGTAACGACTGCAGAGAGCAGAAAAATGGGGAAACTATATTGAAGTCATCATTGAGGGGAGAAATAAAAGTCACTGCTACTTCCAAAATCATCGAAGAAAGTCTAGAGTAATTCATTATTTAAATTGTGTGTAAAACGTGTAAGTGGGGGCGACGTCCCATCAGATTTGTGGAAAAATAGGATCCACACAATTCTTAAGATTAACTGCTCATGAATTCAAGATGCTGACAACAATATAGAGAAGGAATTTGAGAATTTGTTCAGTGGTGATTAGTTTGGCTTTACGGAAGGGTTGTGCTGAATAATTTATGGCAGCAAGACTGAAGAAAAATTAAGAAGAAAGTAAAAAGTAACAAGGTGCAAGGTGTTCGAAGGCTTTAATAAAATGGGCGTAGGGGAAAGACAGGTACTACACATTATCAACAAGGATCATGACAGAAAAGAAAAAGAAAAAAAAAGACAGGACTAAAAGACCAAATCGAAGAGCTAGATTTAAAGGGTGTAAGAGATGGAATTGTTCACCCCTTCTCTTCAAACCACACATAAAAAAATCAATGAAATTAACCGAAGAAAGGTTCAAAAGTGGGATAAATGTGAATTGTGGAAGGATTCGATTGATAAGAGACTATGATCCTTAGCGAACGTGAAGACGATTTAAATGAAATGTTGAATGTGATGAACAGAACACGGATAGAGAGTAAACCAGAAAAAGATAACTAGAAGTAGCAGGAATGAGAACAATGAGAAGCTTGTGATCAAAATTAGTTATCACGAAGTATACGTAGTTACAGCCTTCTAATTCTATGGAAGTTAAATAACCGTTTACGGACGAAGCCTGCAGGATGTGAGAAGATCAACTGAGGCATTACTGACCACAGGAAGTCATATTATATCAATCATTAGTTTCAATTTGAGGAAGAAATGTCTGAGATTGTGAGTCTGGAACACAGTATTGTGTGGTCGGAAATCATGGACAGTGCGTAAATCATCCGGACGGGTGAATTATAGGACGTATGGTGCTACATATGACATGAAAAGGAGCTGATACAACATCTCTTCATCGGACGAGCTTTTAGGAGCATTTGGGAGATATTTCAAGCGTATCTATTGGGATTTTTCTTCATGAGATACAATCACTTAAACTGTATACATTCATTAGCAATTATAAAACGAAAGGTAATGTCACAAATAAATGTTTGTGTAATGAAATTGTATTTCTATAACATTCTGAATATTCACTGGAGAAGTCCAGAAATTAATTGGGGCCTCTATTAAATATTTAAATAGGTAATGAGAATCCGTGAATACCACTGCTACATTATACGTTCGCCATTGTGTGTGATCTCGTACTTGGAGGTCTTCACCCCTTACTCGACTCGCTCAGAGTCCCAAAGGCCATTTACTTGGTGCGTCCCTGGAGCAACGTTGTGGCTTTCGAACCTATGGAGCGAACAGTCTCTCTTGCAGCCGACGTGGCTTTACCCCGGCGTCGCGGGGCATTACGATTTAACGTCGCGTCAGGTTCGGTCCCCGGAGAGCAATGTAGTTTCGCAAGCCCACGCACACCTACACTAACACACTCTCAGACTTGCACGCGTGTTCTAACAGGCGCCTTTCGGTCCATGAATTATTTTGCCGCTACTAAAACTGTCACTTGGATCAAGTTGCCTACTCGAGGTACCGTGCGCTGTTAGGGCGGGAAATGTGTGCTATTGATTTCTGAGTCAAATATGAAACATGTGTCTAGAACGTCGCGATCGCTAAAATTGTCTCTATTTCCAGGGTAGTTTCGACATGTGTCATAGACAGATTTGTAATTGTTTGCTATACAGTATCGAGCTCAATAGAAAGTTTAAAATTAGGAAACAGAACCAAAATATTTTTAAAAGTTATAAAAAATCATGTTCGCTTACTGAAAAAAAATATACCTCTCTGAACTTGCGAAATAATATCAGTGTCAGTAGTATAGTATCTGGTGGGGGCGTCAATTATATCCTTATTTAAAAATTAGGCACATAAATACAAAAACTTGATCTGATACGTGGCGCTCCTGAGGAGCGCGGTTAAAAATTTTATATTTATTATACTTCTTTCGCCAACCATTTTCCCTCATAAAAGAATCCACAAATTTTATTTAAAACAATACACAGAAATATATTTTTAAACTTCCGTTACTTGAATTAAACGTAGGGGAGACCGGGGCACGTTTTCCACCATTTTATATTCTAATTTTTGTACTTCTTATTTTTATCGATTTTGCGGTAAACAGCGGATCATTATATTTCCTACACCTTTATTTACAGTCTTGTACAGATATTTTTCACTACGTTCGGGGGTTCGAATCCCCCCTCGGGCATGGATATTTGTGCCGTCCTAGTTCGTAAGTAGTTCATAAGTAGGTTGTAAGTTTAGGGACTGATGACCCCCGTAGTTAAGTCCCATAAAATAAAAAAATAAAAACAAAAAAAAAAACAAAAAAAACAGATATTTTTGAAAATAGTAAATATCATTCTTGGTAGCAAATGGTTTTGTCTGATCATATTGCGTTGGAAAATTTGCCCGTATGCGGGGCAAGTTTTCCAGCTTACTTAAAATGTACAGGGGCAAATATTCCAATTATACTTTCAATGTTAAAACAGAGATAATTATCTTGATTTCACTGAATACGTATTTTATCATGAATTTACAATACGTTACAAAAGAGGATAGTAAAAATAGCCACATTAAATAAAAACAAATGCTATTTAATGGTTTTACAAATTATGTGACTTAAATATTTTACAAATACAGACATTTTTAACAATACTTATACTGATTGTCTGAATCACAATCTAAGCAAACAAAAAATGGAACATTCCCTTTCGTACTGTCTCCGTGCACCCATTTCGTGCACTGTACACACTTTTCATTTGCCTTAGACTTGGCGTAAGACTGAAAGCAATAAGGAATATGTGCCCCATATGCACTCGGAAAACGTGCCCCGTCGCCATATTCGTAACTATAACACTACGTCGATGAGTAACAGTGTAAGCTATTTACAAAACAAATGCACAGTTACGTGAAGAAAGAAACCCACTTTTAGTGTGTGCAATGTCAAAATAACAAGTTTAACGCTAGAATGTTTATTTTAAGTTTCAATAAAAACGCGAAAGTTTACTCACATTTGCAAAAATGACGAAAACAGCCCTGCCGATGTTGTGACTTCTGGTACAACACTGAAACTTTCGTAAATGAATCGTGCTTTGTTGCTACTTCCTACAGTATCGCCGGTGGTAGCATCTAGCGGTTTGTTTCGAAAATAAACGGATTTGGAAAACTTGCCCCTATGGAAAATGTGCCCCGGGGTCCCCTACAAGCTCCTTTCCTTAAATTTTCATATGGTAAGTGGGATTGATATTGCCTATGAAAAGTTATTTTTGACAATATAAATACTTTCAATGCAATTTCTAATGTCTTCTATGCAATGGAAACTTATTTTTGTTTTAAATTTAATTTACGTTCCTTCTCCTTATGGAAATCCTATCTGGCAGTGGCTAAACGGCAACTCTTCAGCCAACTAAATTACAATTTTTAATATATTTTAGGAAAGAAATTGCGATGGGTATTGATGATTGTGGTTATAGGAGAAAGGTATTGGGGGTACGCAGAAATATAAACGTAGGAGAAGGTGATGTAATGAGGCTTCTATCAAATCCGTATGCACGAGGACAAGAGACGTTAGCGGCGATTGGGAACAGAGACGAAACGCTGGCCTTGGAACAATGTGTTGGTCGGAGAATTTGTGAATGGAGCATTTGAAGCTCTTGAAACACCGTGTGTGAGATAGATGGAGGTAGTGCTGAAGATCATTTATTAAGTTATTCATTCATTACACAGAGAAGACTTGAAATGTAAGAAGTGTCGATAGTACAACGTCTAGTTATTGTTACAGATATATTGTTGTGCATTTGCTGATGTTGTTTTGAATAGTACGTACATGAAACAAAAGTTTGAAAATCTTCCTGTGTTAATGATCGGCCTCAATAGCAGCAAAAACTCACAAACGAAAAAAAAAAAAAAAAAACCAACAACAACATGGGAAGACGAAGTGGATTTGATACGATGTCGGCAGTTGCCATCTGAGGAGATTACATGTACTGATAATGATTTCATCGACAGGAGTAAATGATAGCTTAGTGACATTGCTTGCAGACCGCCTTCTTATAATAGCGAAAGTTTACCTCCGTAAGGCTCACTGTGGAGAAATCAACGCCATCTACGGACACTCATTCGTGTTACCCACAACCAACTGAGCGAGTTGGGGGCTCACTGACGTACGTTCGAATCCTCCCTCGGGTGTATGTGTAATTTGTCCTTAACACAAGCTAGATTAAATAGTTAGTAGCGGGCGATGACCTCAACAGTTGGTTCCCTTTATAAACATTTGAACAACTGATCAAGTCGCAGTGGGGCCAAATTGTGTCCTTCCGAGTGGTGGGACGGTTCTTTCGGAGAACTGACACACATATTGGACGTGCTTTATCATTTGTCTTATGACGCTGGTTGCAATGATTTCTAGAAAATTCCCACACCCGTTGACGGGAATCCGGATGTCCACGCAGCATAGGCGTCCACCAAGATCGTAATAATGTTCAAAAATGTTCAAATGTTTGTATAGTCTATGGGACTTAACTACGGAGTCATCAGTCCCTAAACTTACAAACTACTTATGAACTACTTACGAACTAGGACGGCACAAGTATCCAAGCCCGAGGGGGGATTCGAACCCCCGACCGTAGTGGCCATGCAGACCGTGACTGAAGCGCCTCAGTCCCCGCGGCCACCGCGGCCGGCTCGTAATAATGTACGGAAAGAAGTGTCAGATCGTACAGCCACCACGGCCTAAAAGTGCCTACACGTCCTGTTGCCGAACCGGTTACTAGCGCATCTTCAAATCATACCTAGCGAGGGATGTTTTATAGAAGGCATGGCCTACCCGAGGCCTTATGTATGGGATGCGATAAGCTACAACAGTTGTTAACATTTAGTTGAAGGGTGGCTCATCTTAGGGGACGGTTCTATCTTTGGAGAAGGTTTAATAATATCCTTGGTGCAGAGGAAGAGAGACTATTGCGCCAACTGTTTATTGTTTTGGTTGAGCTGCAAAACTTATTCGACAGCTTGGCTTCGGTTTGTTATTTGCTTTAAGGAATTCTGTCAAAGAAGATGTAATTTCATTTCATGTGGAAAATATGAAGAAGCGAATGGCGTTTTATAAAAGGGTTGGAAGACAGAATTCCACGAAACCAGTTTCGATATCCCTAGACAGTGGTTTTGGATCGCACTGAGAGACAGAATTACACGAAACAAGTTTCGATATCCTTACTTAATGGATATTATGCTCCGATGTAGTGACTTGAAACTGGTAGTGAAACAATAAATATTTCTATTATATATACGGCTGTTGGTATCTAACTTCCTTCATGAGTCCCGGGAGTATGGTGAATGGTACAGTACTTTCTAGTCCCATCGACCGAACATAGCAGCCACAACGAGCTGTATGCTCCCGTGTATTGTCGTGCTAAATCGTGGGCACGTTGTGCAGAAAGTTTTGCTGCTTCTTTCGCAAAGCTAGTCCCATATGATGCTCCAAAAACGAACACTAATACTGTCTGCCGTGGAGGAACGTAATGCGTCAGGATAAAACCATCACAGCCGTACACGAGGATCAACATAACTTTCACCATACAGGCGCTCTGATGCACTTTCGACTTTCTTGAAGACCTTGACGACACTGTCGCACTGGACTTCTTCTGGTCCATTCAATCATGATCCAAGTCGGGTGTTCCTGTATCTAAAACATACTGACATTGTTACGTTACACCGCTATGTTACAACTGTTTTCCTCGATTGTGCGCACGCCAGTGACGAGGGATGGGAGAGTCTGTTTTGTATTGCATTTGGTCTTCAATGCATTTTTATGATTACGATATCTGTTACTAATTTCTCTGTTACGTATTCTTTGTTGAACTGTTTCTGTCTCTAGGTACATGTTATATACACAGCATAAACTTTAATTAATTTATAAACAGTGTGGAATGGGAAAAACTTCGAGTGACACATAATTGTTAACCTACTGATATTTTTGCTTTTTTAATTATGCAAAACAGTTCATTCTTGCATACAATCTGGAACTTGAACCAGAACAAATTTTGTAATTAGACATGACACGTATTTCTAGATATGTACTAATCGTTGAAAATAGAGAAACATTTTACCTACATACTGAACAACTCATTTCTTAGACCATGTGTCTCTGTAAATCTCCGCGGATAAAGGTGAGTAACATTAAAAAATTTTATTTATGATTAACACGCCGAGAAGAAAGGGACACTGTTGTGTGTATCTTATAATTTTTCACGTATTTAATCTTCCCGCTTATTTTGCTCTTACGTTCTATTACAAAAATCATAATCAACTATTGGTTCAGGTTGCCATCAGGAATTCTTGCATAATGTGGAAAGCACTTGAAACAGCTACGTGATAAAAACACAGTAATTTGTCTCAAAAGTCATTCTCAGTTGCAAAATTTTCTTTATTTCACTGACGCGTTTCGCCCTTTTGAGGCATCATCAGATTACGTAAATGTATGGTGAGCCATTTGTCAACATAAATCACTATTTATCTTAACATAATCTGACGATGCCTCAAAAGGGCGAAACGCGTCAGTGAAATAATGAAAATTTTGCAATTTAGACTGACTTTTGAGATAAATTCATAACCAGTTGCTGTACCAGCCAGCAGTATGAAGTGGAACCAGTTTTACAGCGTGATTTGTTTGTGAGATTACATCACAATATTACGGCGATTCCTATTCCACAGCTGCTGTCAGCAAAGCACACGTTCATATTTACTTTCAGTACTCTAATTATCATTTGTTTGCACTATGTTTAATTAATGAATTTCATGATAATTAATTTAAGTAAGTATAGTTGGTGCTATATTATTACATTGTATTCTGTAGCTATGTCACTGTTAAATATTCCCAACCACATCACCAATCCGCACATTTATATTTAGAATCATACTCTATCTGCAAGTATATCTTTTCTCTGTTAAATTAATGAACTACCTGATTACTAATGCAGTTTCACCTTGTGACACAACAGTAAATGTCATTATGTTAGTTCATCACTCAGTTTATCATTCTAGTAATGAGTACATTTTCAGGGCCATTCACGTCTGTATTAGTAATTGACAGGCTGTTTTTACCACATTTAGTAACTTACATACACAAACAAACTAATTAACATTAGGTTTAAGATTGTGTGATTGTCAACGAGACTGATCACTTGTAGCGTAGTTACTCGATCATAAACAAGGGAAACTGACACACAGACACAGTGTGTGTGTGAGAGAGAGAGACACACGTTTCAGCCGCGGTGGAGTAGCCGAACGGTATTGGGGGTCTCGCTGCAAAGCGCGCGGTTGCTCGCCGTCGGAGGTTCGAGTCCTCCCTAGGGCATGGGTGTGTGTTGTCCTTAGGTTAGTTTACCTTAGTTTAAGTAGTTTCTAAGCTACGGACTGATGACCACGCAGTTTGGTACGATAGATTTACAAACATTTGAACTTATACATGCCATGTTGTTTCTAAAGGAAAAGTTGATCAGTGTTCGGTTCGAATAGAATGTTGTAAGAATCGTTCTTTTGTCATTCTTCCAACAAGAATATGATGTGTTGCTCGAACAATTTCTCACCAAGACACTGCGTATAAAACTCAATGTGTTATGCAAGACGTGCACTACTTCGATAGCTAACATGATCTCCGGTAATGTCTCAAGTATCGCATGGGCTGCATATAAAGGCGACAACTGAGATGACTCACATCTACATCTACAGGGGTTACTCTGCAAATCATATATAAGTGCCTGGCAGGGGGTTCCTCGAACCTTCTTTATACAATTCATCTACCATTCCTTTTTCGAATAGCACGTGGGGAGAAAGAACACCTGAATCTCTCCCTTCGAGCTCTGATTTCTCATATTTTATTCTGGTGATAATTTATAGCTATGTAAGTTGGAGTTAACAATATATTTTCGCATTCGGTGGAGAATGTTTGGCGATTGGAATTTCGCAAGTAGCCCACGCCGCAGCGATAAACACCGTTGTTGTAATAAATCCCATCCCATATCCTGTATCATTTCCGTGTCGCTGTCTCCCCTGTATGGTGAAAATACAAGCCGAGCTGCCCTTCTTTGGACTCTTTCGATGTCCTCCGTCAAAACCATCCTATAATGCTCCCACAATGGGCAGCATTACTCAAAAAAGGACGGACAAGCGTAGTGTATGCAGTTTCTTTGGTAGTTCTTTTGCATCTTTTAAGGGTTCTGCCAGTAAAAAGCAGTCTCTGGTTCACCTTTCCCACGACATCATTTACGTGTTCTTTCCGGTTTAAGTCTGAAGTAATAGTAATTCCTAGGTATTTTGTGGAGTTTACGGCCTTCACTTTTGATTTAACTTTTAAACAAATTTTAACGGATTTGTTTTCGTACTCAAGTGGACGACTTAGCACTTTTCATTATTTAGAGTCAATTGCCAATTTTTACAGTATAACGATATTTTATTTAGAGCGGTTTGCAACTGCTTTTGATCTTCAGATGATTTTACTAGACGGTAAATGACGGTGTCAACTGCAAACAGCCTAAGAGGGCTGCATAGATTTTGTCCCAAATCGTTTATGTAAATAAGGAACACCAGAGGACCAATAATACTACCCTGTGGAACGACCGATATCACCTCTGTTTTAGTCGATGCCTTGCCATCGATTACTACAAACTTTGTCCTCTCTGACCGGAAATCACCTATCCAGTCGCAAATTTGAATATAGGTGTGACCTGTGCAACTTTCCACTTTTGGTACAGATCTTTCTGTGAGAGAGCGGTTGTGTATGGCTGTTAAGTAAGGAGCTATCTCTGCAGCGCATTCAGATAGAAATCTAATGGGTATACAGTCCGGACCAGAAGACTTGTTCTTGTTAAGTGATTAAGTTGCTTCATTACTCCGTGGATATCTGCTTCAACGTTACTCATTCTGGGATCTGTTTGTAATTCGAAATCTGGAATATTGGTTTCGTCTTCTTTGGCGAATGGGTATCCAAAAGCTATGTTTAGTAACTCTGCTTTAGTAGCGCTATCATCGGTAGGATCGATATTACTATCACGTAGTGGGGTTATTGTTTGTGTTTTACCCCTAGTTTATTTGACATGTGACCAAATTCTCTCAAGATTTTCAGTCAAATTTCCAGAAAGAGTTACCTTGTGAAAAGTATTGTAGGCATCTCCCATTGAAAGCCTCGCTAAATTTCGAGCTTCTGTGTAAGATCGCCAATCCTGGGGGTTTTGTGTTCGTTTAAATTTAGCATGCCGTTTCCGGCGCTTTTGCAACAGTGTCCTGGTCTGTTTTGTGTACCAAGGGGGATCATCTCCTTCTTTTATTAATTTATTTGGTATAAAACTGTCAATTGCTGTCGATACCACTTCTTTGAATTTGATCCACGTCTGGTCTCCACTTACGTTTAGTGTTAGGAATGAGTGGAAACTGTTTTCAAGTAGCAATGTACTTTATTTCTACCTGCTTTCCTGAACAAATATCCTTTTCGTCTATTTTTTGGTAACTTTAGGATATTCAGTCAACAACAAGTTTGTTGAAACTAGTCACAATAAAAAAATATAAATATGCGATTTAGGCTGTCTTCCATGTGAAGTATTGTTCTCATTATTTAATAGATTGCTCTCCCATCCCAACAGTGTCAGCTCTTAATCTTATGTTTACATTTTTGCATACGTCCTGAAGTTAACTATACTGCTATAATTTTGATACTACTCTTCCAAATACTTGTAGTGCGCAACGGAAAACATGACTTTAATGTACCCTTGGCTCCTGCAAGGTAGACAACAACAGCATGTCAGGCAGAATTCACAAAGATGCTCCGTGTCTACTTACAATCAGTGGAAATTTATTACTTATGTAACGATAGACATAGATGACATCACCTGTAAGAAAAGTCTTAAAATTAATGAAGTGTAAATAGTTAGGATCAGTTTGGATACTACAGTGATGCCGCTAGCTACTGAAATAAAAAAACTAATTGTGAAATTATATTTATTAACTCCAATACTTTTCAAGAAGACCCAAGTTGAATTTATATTTCCAAGTTCCATTTAGGTTAAATGGTTGGATTAACTTTTGAGGAAAGGTATAAACAATTTTAGGCATGCTAAATTTAAACGAACACAAAATCCCCAGGATTGTCGATCCTACACAGAAGCTTCTTCCCGTGCGCTATTCGAGAATGGAATGGGAGATAAATAGTATAAAGGTGGCTCGACGTACCCTCTACCAGGCACTCAGATATGATTTGCAGAGTGTTTCATGTAGATGTAGATTTTCGAACATAATACGAAATATTTAAAAACATTGTGAAAAGTGGATGTTACACTGATACGTACATCATGGATGGTATAGTAGTTAAAGTGCAA
Organism: Locusta migratoria; assembly: GCA_026315105.1. NCBI lineage: Eukaryota > Metazoa > Arthropoda > Insecta > Orthoptera > Acrididae > Locusta > Locusta migratoria. The sequence continues at coordinate 808,277,673 of CM048744.1, read as the reverse complement.
CCTGTGTGCTGTCCACGGTCTCTGTTCGTATGAATTCCAATAAATGTTGGTTGTCTAAGACCATAAAGCATTCCACCATATGACGTCATTAATATATGGCACTTTTGTGATTCAAAATCAATAGCCTCGCGGGAGCAGCCGAGCGGTCTGCAGCGCCACATTACGGATAGCGTGGCCTCCCGCGTCCGACGTTCGAATCGTCCCTCGGACATGGATGTGTGTGTTGTCCTTAGGTTAGTTTTACTCAGTTTAAGTAGTTTGTAAGTCTAGGGACTGATGAGCAATGTAGTTTGATCCCATAGGAGTTACAAACATCTGAACATTCGAACAAAATCAATATCTTTAGTAAGTGTGCACATCGAAAGTCAGGACAAAAGCTGTGATTTCACTTTGGAGGTGGAAAGGAATCTGCCTTCCCTTCCTTGACATGCTGATCACAAGGAAGGTTGAAGGTACTGTACATTGGGACATGCTGTTTATTGGAGGCCTACTCACACTTATTTGTATCTGTGAGCTGATAGTAGTCACCATCCAGCTTAGTGTGAAAGACTAGTTCGTACATTGGTTCACAGGGCCCATGTCATTTCAGACCCTGAAAGTTTGTCAGCTGAGTTGTCTCATCTCGAGGCCACCTTTCGTTAGAATGGTTATAGTAAGAGGCAGATAAAACGTGCGTTTCGCTATCAGCCTACTGTGCAGTGGGTCAGTGACGATAGTAATAAAGTGGCACCTAAGTCTATGGTCTTTCTGCTTTACGCAGGAAGCATTTCCAAAAAGATTGGTCGTATTTTGCGGAAATATGATGCGAAGTGTGTTCTTTCTACACTGGCCCTGTTGGGGTCAGTAAACTATGATCTTGGCTTGCGTAAGACTGGTGTATACTATATTCATTGCAGTTGTGGCATGTCATATATTGTTCAGACCGCCTGGAAGATAGTTGTATTGAACAGAAGCTTCACACATGCTTACAACAATTGAGCGAATCCGATATTGCAGAACATGGTCCTGAAACCGGTCATCTAATGGAATACAAAAACACATAGATTCTATCATGCACTTCCATCTATTGGGATAGTGTTATTAGAAAGGGACGCTATAGACAGAGATGGAGGTTTTTGTTTAATTTATGTTTGGAATCCGGCACTGTCTCTAGTCGAAAAACGATGGACAAAATTAATGCTGCCTTACCTGTTGATTAATAGTCATTATCAATATTACTGATGTTGGTCGTCTTTGGTTGTGTTGACTCTGGAGTTACTTGTACTGTGTTTGTTATCTTCCTCGTTTACTTTTTGTAAACTGAGGTATTAAATTCGCTTGCACATTGCTTCATTGAGTGCAGTTGTGCCTTCAGAATGGCAGGATGTGCTCCTGTCGAAATATTGGCAGTGGTAGATGACATCACCTGGCAGCATACCCGTAAGTTCTTTGAATATTCATTATGCCAGCAAAAGTTAAGGTTTCGCGTATTTATCTTCTTCAGACATGCCTTTCTTCTCATCGCTATTCTCCATTTTGTAATATCCGTACCGCGATTATCGTACGTCATTTTTGTGCCCAAGTAATGAAACTCATCTACCAGCATTATCGTCTCTTTACCTAGTCTAATTTCACCAGTGCCCCTAATTTTCTTGGACTCGTTTTGCTCTTGTTAATGTTATACGCTTCTTTCGGGCACTTTCCATTCCGTTCAATTGCTCTTACAGGTCCAAATATTGAAATGTTTGTAAATCTAAAGGACTTAACTACGGTGGTCATCAGTCTCTGAGCTTATAAACTATTTATCTTAACTTAACCCTAGGAGCACCAAGGTATTTTAGGTTACACGGAGCACCGACCAAGGGCAACTTTTGCCTGTGTTATAAAAAGCTGTAAATTCTGTAAAATGTATTTAAGTAATTCTGTTTCCAATGTAACATCAGTTTTATTATTAACAGGAAGTTTCAAAAACCAAAATAAAAACACTTGTAAAATGTGTTTTAAGGTACATTAAAAAAAAAAAAAAAAACACTATTCACTTGGAGAGAATACTAACTTCTACAGATGACATCTACCTCCTGCACACAAATTGGTTGATTCTGAATATCTCTTACACAGATACAGATCACAACTTGCACATGTTAACTTGGTTATTGTGATGTTGTTCCTGGCTCTCTGGTTACTTGCATTCTTCAAGCATATGTAGCACCTTGCTTTCCTAGTTGGTTCTTCATCTGCAGCAGTTTTGGTAACAATTAGTTTCTCTCCAAGGATCTCTCCCATCGCACAAATAATGGGCAACTGGAGTCCTCTCAAGTCCCTGGATCGCTCTTCTACATGTGGTTTCAAACGTTCAAGGCCTAATTCATGGAGATACAGTTTCCTCGCATTTGATATCCCTTCATTCCACTTAGACACACTCATCTTGAACTGTGTGTAAGAGTTTATTGCAGCTATATCAAGTAGGCTGTAAAACAAGGAATTCCATTTTTATAATGTATCGTTCAGTTGCACTACTAAGAATTCTAGCAAGTATAACATATTTTCCAGGTTTGTCTTTGAGAAAAAGTTTAAAAGGACAACGACCTCTGAAAAGATATAGCATTTCATCAACTGTATTGTGAGGTTCACTTCTGTAGTGCCTTGGGAATGTTCCATTCAGTGCTTCAAAAACTTCACGCAGCGGCGCAAATTTATCATTCTTACGTCTTTCTGTCCTGGTTCCTTTTTCATAAAAAAAAAGCTGATATGCTCTTGTCTTCCTCATAGTGCCTCAATATACGGCTCTTACCAATAAATTTGACCATAAATCAGAAAATGAAATATTGGTGTCCTGGTAAATTCCCATTAGAATCAAAATTCCCATCAAAGCATAATTTCAGTTTCGTCAACAGGAGATACATTGTTTTCTTTCAGCTTCTTCATTTGTATGCTCAACAATTTTCTGTACTATTTCAGGTGTGAAAAATCTCTTGAATGATTCCCATATACTTGTTACTTTCCCAGCAGTAGTTACTTCCTGATGTTCACGAACTATGTTGGCAATTTCCCTTTTACAATGCCTTGGAGCTTCTGCAAGGTACACCCTACCAGAACTAGTAACATATTTATTGCGAGCGTTACCTGCATGGCATGTTTTTTCTTCGTCCTCTAATTCTTCATTTGAGCTCCCTTCTACTTCTGTGTGAGCCGATTCAGATTCACTGAAATCTGATACCTTATCGTCTACTAAGAGTTCAGCAAGAATTTCTGCGTTGTTCAACCCTTTGCAACTCATTTTAGAAAATGTACTTTACAAGAAAGGCGGTTGCCCTACTGTGTCAAATTGCTAGTAACAATAGTTAGTCTCAACAATGAATATCAAACGCAACAATCAGACTCTCAAGAAGGCACGAAAAACTCACAATGATTATTGCCAAACGAAATTTACTACAAGAAAAATGTAGGGTTAATTTTTGCCCGTGCTTGGAGGTTGTAGGGGGCATCAAGAATTATGGTCGCATGGACTACCAACCCAGGGCAAAATGTACCCTTGGGCATAAAATTGCTATATATTGTTAACAGTTTCTAAAATTGTAAACATGTAAATGTGTATGGTAGTACTTTATAAGGTGGGAGACAAATAGAGAAAAGCCCATAAACATTGAAGGATATTAATTACGATTTTTTAATGAAAGAAAAGTGTACGGGCAATTTTTGCCCGTGCTTGGTGCTTGTAGGGTTAAAGTAACTTATGCTAAGGACAACGCGAACACCAATGCCTGAGGGAGGACTCAAACCCCCGACGGCGAAATTACAGCTCCTTTGCTGTCTATGGCAGAATTATGCCCTCGGCAAACTGCAAACATCCCTTAGGCTGTGGCTAAGCCATATCACCACCATATCCTTTATCCAGGAGTGCTAGTCTTGCAAGGTTCGCAGGAGAGCTTCTGTGAAGTTTGGAAAGTAGGAGGCGAGGTACTGGCGGAAGTAAAGTTGTGATGCGGCATCGTGAGTCGTGTCGGGATAGCTCAGTCGAACCGGGCGCCGTGGCTCAGCGCGCCTGGTCAGGGGGCTGAACGCCCTCTGTAATAAAAAAGCTGAGCCAACCATTCAATGAACAACCACAAACAAACTGAACAAACGACCGCGAACCATGGATCTACTAGAAGATGAACAATAATAATAATAATAATAAATGAATAAATAAAAGTAAAAGAAAAATCGTTAGAGCTCTTTCTCGAGAAAGGCAAAGGTCCCAGGTTCGAGTGCCGGTTCCGGCACACAATTTTAATACGCCAGGAAGTTGCAATTTTTTTATTTATGCTCCTTCAACTTTAGTGCCTTCTCAAAATTTCTCCTTGCTTTGCATCACAACTTTCTCAATACACAGATTTAATAATATATGGGGTAAGTCTATTACCGTGTCTTACTCCCTACCCAACCACTGTGCCCTTCTTATGCCCTTCGACCCTTGTAACTGTCCTCCGGATTTTGTAGAAGTTGTGTATAATTTGCAATAATAAAATATGGCCAAGACCGCTAATTATTTTATTTTTATTGTATCAAGTGAAGATTTTAAACAAATTTAACTGTCACCATCGGACCTGAATACTCGGAACTGGTGTGTATTCAGGTATAATGACGGCACTAAATCTGTAGAAATATGTCACTTGATGTAATAAAAATTAAATAATTAGCGTTCTTGGCCATGTGTTATTATTGTAATAATCAATCAGACCGCTCCCAAGTCGCAACGACAAATTTATGTTGGCTATAACTGTTCATTACTTCTATTTTACCCCCGCTACCACCATAATTTAAAAGAAAGCATTCCAATCAACATTACCAAAGCTTTCTCCAAATCTTCAAAAGCCATAAACGTACGTTTCGTTTTTAAATCTTTGTTCTAAGATAATTCGCACTGTGCGTATAGCCTCTCGTATTCCTACATTTGGCCTAAATCGATATAAAGCAGAACTGATGCTCGTTTTCTACGTGGTGGAAGAATACAAGGAGTGAAAATACATGAAACTTGGCAGTTAAGTTCATCAAACACAGAAACATAAGAACACGGTATCCTATACCAACAAGAGTGATTTGAAAAACAAATTCGTGCCTTTCAGTTCTTCTTTGCTACAGTTTGTGACACGAAGGACACAAATGTTATCATCTTCTGTTTTCAGGGAACTCATTTTAACACACAGATTGAAGGAGCAAGTCGTATTCGCGAAATAAGTTTTCTATTTGCATATTTTGCGGGAGAGGTTTTTGCGCCTTGTCACTCCGGCAGTTGACACTGGCAGACGGATGAGGCGCCGCCGGCGTGGCTGTCAGCGGGGAGCCGACGAAAATGTAGATGGAGAGGCAACAGCCGAGTTACTGCGCAGAAGGCGCTGCGCGCTGCCCCGGGCAGTAAAAACTTTATACCGGGAGGGGGACAGGGGGACAGTAGCACTTAGGATGCAAATGAAATTTGTTCTGCCGGCCGGGTCTCCGGGGGGCGCAGACGCCGATCGCGGCGGATCCCACGGAATGAGGAAACGCCACGGTCGATGAGATGGAGGGCCCACACTGCCGCCAGGCAGTGGCGGGCCCTTAAAACTGTGTTCCACTCAGATAGAGAGTAGCTCTCTCCATTACGAGGCACTACAGCTCGCCCTGTGCCACCTGTTGGTGTTATTCAATGTCGATTCTACCGAACGTTGTCGTCTTCATTATCTCTTTCCCTACGCACCATCAAATTATTATTACCTCACGAAAATTAAAGTAGATAATCATAATATTAATTGTACAAGGATGGCAATAAAATACTATTCGAAAAATGATTTTTGATCATTGCATACTATAAAAACCATTTGTCTACGTAGCTATTAATAGCAGTAATTTGAATTGTATGCCTTCATTTCTATTTGTTGTTAATTCTCTCTCACTGTAATAATAATGACATACTGCCAGAAATAAAAGAATTAGTATACCCTCTTAGAGTTTTCCAATTCGCTCAAGATATACTGTTAAAATTGTGCATGAGCAGTGAATGAAAATATTAAATTTACAGATCAATACCTCGAGCACTAATGAGATACTATGCGATATACCAGTATTCGTGTGTGGTTAAACAAATATCGTCTTTATTCTGCAATCTGATATATCGCCTTTCAGTTTTGCCTTTAAGAATGTTCCTTTAGTATAGTTTTCGTCTAAAACTTGAGTTGAAGATAGGCAGTTTTGTTGTGTATCTCGCTATTAGTAGCCTGTCGCGTCCTATTTCATTAGACACCAATAGTAACACCCCTTAAAAACCCTAATGTTTGTAATCCTATGGGACCACACTGCTGTGGTCGTCGGTCCCTAGGCTTAAAAAGTACTTAAACTAATTTAAAAACGACTCACACATGTCCATGCCTGAGGGAGTAACCGAATCTCCAGTGGTACTAGCCGCACAGTCCTTGACACAATGCCTAGAACGGCATGGTTCTAGTTTTTTTATTCTCAGTGCAGTCGACCTCAATATGTGTCAATACTGACAATGATTCTGCCATGTATTCGATCATATAGACGTGTAAAGTTCTGGGTTGACGACTCCCACTATCACTTGTCGTCCTGTAATATCCTATACGTGCTTAATTGGAGACAGGTCTGGAGATAATCCTGATGAGGGAACTTACTGAATTGTAAATATATTTTCAGCAATCAGTCGTAAGTATTAATTTATTTACTGATCTAGATTGCGAACACTGAGATGTCACTATCATTGCTAAAAACAAATACAAAAGAACCAGTTACATAAAATACATTCAAGATATAAACCAGTTGTACAAGGTTTCAATTACAGCCAATGATAAAATACATACCTTAAAATAAAACGATTAAAACGTGTAAAACATTTTGACCTCCATGTTCGAGGTTACGTTTAAACTGATGCAGCTGTTACAATGTTTACACAGCTGACATCTGCGTTTGTCATTGGCGACTGTGACGCTCTCTTTAAGGTTCTTATATCAATAATTGTATTTGTGGTATGTTTATTGTAGTATATTACTACAATAAACAAATCCACAGATTTGTCATCAAGTGTCAGAATTTACATAATTCTCGCCTTCCTTTTTCTATACTCAAATGCGATTTCCTTCAATATAGTTCTTCTTGATCTAACAACACTCAGCGGATCAAGCTCTTTCATTTCAGCTTTTGAACAATTGCATTGATTGATTCTGAAGAAAACTGTGTGTGAATATTCAACTTTACTTCCATTTTCCCAACTTTTTCTCATTCCACGAACGGTGCAAAGTATTCGCAAAGGTCCTCTAGTATAAATTAAATCTTTAATTTCTGTAATTTCTTCGGAAACAAGACTGAGCTGTTGGCCTATCCAGGTCTATCGGTGTTTCATATTCACCAAATGTCTCTATTTGTGGTTACAGAAAAGTTTCATCATCAGTATTTTATATCTGTTCTTCTCTTACAGAATAAGCTTCAGGATATTTAAAAATACATACTGGTTCGAGACGCACGCGGTCGAAGTCACGGGAAAAAGCTAGTAACAAATGTTTTGCATAACTAATTTATTAGGTGCATTCGCTTGTTGCAACTATTTGGCCGATTTGTCGTTGTGGATTTCAGCCCGTGACCTGCTCGCCGACTGCATACAGCTGCATGTGTTCCAGTGAGCGTTCAGCTTCGCAGACAGATCACGGGTAGCGTTCCAAAGCAAACTGGACGGCGCGGTCGCGATTTCACAGGCCGTGAATTCCGGATCAAACACAGCACTCGTTGCTCGGACGCCTCGTCCCACATTTCATCGTTAATCGTACCGTCGGCAGTGGGTCGGCGACATAATATCACGCGTGTGTAATTGTGTTCATTCGGTGGTTGTAATTACGCGTGTGTTTGACTCCAAAAGTCAATTGTTGCTCAATTAACGTGGACAAGTTGACACAAGCGCAGAGGCCGGAAATTGCCGCACCACTGACAGAGCACAGCTGAAACACGCGAGCCGGCCGCACTGTGCATCCACGTGGCCAACCGCCAGGGTACGGGAACAGTTTCTGTACAAGGACTGTCAAATATCAACCTTGTGATACTTCTCGCGTGCAGCCATCATAATCATTTCTTTAGAGTAAGTAAGGACAGAGCTGTATGTAGCTGACGCAGATTGGTGTGAAGGTACTATTGCCGTGAGAAAGGCCGCCTGAAGTTGTGGTGCTCTGTTTTGATTGGTCTCTGCATATGGAGGCAAGGCGCCAAAACTAATATCTTCTTTATAAGTTCGTAGGCCTCCACTGCCGCTGTCGTTTTGAATAAAACAATTCTGGGTATTATGCCGCGTCGTTTTCAAACAACAAAAGAATAGCCAACGTTTCGACCACTGTGCAGTGGTCCTCTTCAGGTCAGTTAACTGCTACTGAATGTACACTATTATATACTGTGAATTTTCCGATTATCTAATACCAACGACATACATCTAAGATGGTGATTGGCTGGCAGTAGCGTATTAGCAGGCTGTTACGTTTGCTACCCTGTAAGTGACTGGTAGGTAAAATCCTATGTCTGATTGGAAGGCAACAGCCAATCAGCAACTAGCACCCAGGGGGTGGTGTTTTTTGTTGCGGATGTTCAAGCTGCGCGTCAGTTCTACTGTGGCCGCTGTTTATTCTGCAGAACTCGAGTCATGTGGAACCGCTGCTTTGGCAGGGATTGCCGGTAGCCACTTTGATGTTAACTTGTAGCCATCCTCCCTATTCATGTTGTTACGTCGTTTCATTACTCCGATGGATTCTCTTGTTTTTTTGTTGTTGCATCCACGGTTCCTGGGCAAGCACGCAAGGTTATCGGAAGTAAGCAGAGTTAGCCAGCTCGGAATTCCAGAGGTTAATTATCTTCCCATGGAACTCAAGTGGGAGGCCGCTCTCTGGAAGACCAATTGCCAGCGGACTGGAGGTAGTAGCCTGCTTAGCGAGCTGATCCACTCGTTCGTTTCCAGGAATGCCGATGTGGCCCGAGTTCCAAACAAAGTCTACATAGCGACCAGACCGAAGAAGCCTGGAAACAGACTCCTGAATGGATCGCACGAAAGGGTGTTTTGGGAAATACTTGGCGAGAGCTTGCAAGCCACTCAGAGAGTCAGAACAGGTGACCAGAGACTCCATAGACACCCTCTGAGATGGCAACCAATTCCGCAGTGTACACGCTACTCCGCAGGGCAGTGAATGCTGTTCGATATTCCTACCATGAGCATAAGCATACCCAGCACGGCCGTCGACAAGGGAACCATCCGTGTATACAACTTCTGCCCCATGGAACGACTCCAAAACAGCCTGAAACTGGCGACGGAGATTCAGCGGTGGAACAGATGCTTTCGAGGCATGTGAAAAGTCCAGCTGAAGCTGCAGACGCGTAAGGGACGAAGGGGCGGTGCGGGAATAGTGAAGTGGGAGGGATGGGAAGGGATTCCAGTGAGGACAGAAGGGAGTGAACACGAACAGCGATCGGGAGACCAGACCTACACTACTGTCATGGAGATGGGAGTGCAGCAGCTGGGAAAAGAAGTCTGCGTTTTGGGTGGTTGCATGAACATGGGCAGCATAGGACAATAACAACTGCTGCTGGCGAAATCGCAGGGGAAGGACTCCAGCTCCAGCAAGTAGGCTTGCCACTGGAATTGTCAGAAAGGCCCCTCTCGCTAAACGGACGCCACTGTGGAGTACTGGGTCCAAGACCTGCAATGCAGTTGGGGCTGCCGAACCACTCACAAAGCTCCCGTAGTATAAGCGTGATTGAATTAGCGCCCTGTAGATCTGCAAAAGACTCGTACGGACGGCTACCCAACTAGTGTGGCTGAGGCAGCGTAGAAGACGGAGGTACCGCATGCACTTCTGCTTCAGCTGACGAAGGTGGGGCACCCAAGTGAGCAGGCTATCGAAGAGCATGCCAAGAAATTGGCGAGTCTCTTCGACACGAAGAAGTTCATCATATAAATATAGCTCTGGATCCAAATGGACAGCATGACAGCGGCAGAAGTGCATAACCCGGGTTTTCGACGGAGAAAACTGGAACGCATGGGTTGAGGCACACGACAGCGCCTTTCGAATGGCTCCCTGTAGACGCTACCCCAATGCTAGCTGAGCTGAAGTATAGGCAGAAGTCATCAGCGAACAAGGAGGAAGAAACCGATGAACCCACTGCCTCAGCAAGTCCATTGATGTCAATTAAAAAGAGGGATACACTAATCACGGAGCCCTGTGCGACACCATCCTCCTGGACGCGAGAGGAGCCGAGGGAAGTACCAACCCATACCCAAAAAGATCGGAAGGATAGAAAGTTTTGAATAAAAAGTGGGAGCGGACCTCTCAAGCCCCAATCGTGCAGTGTAGCCAGAATAAGGTGGCGCCAAGTGGTATCGCATGCCTTTCTGAGGTCGAAAAAGACGGCAACAAGGTGCTCACGCCTGCTAAATGCCGTTTGAATGGCTGACACCAGAGCAACTAAGTTGTTAACAGTGGAGCGGCCTTGGCGGAAACCTCCTTGACTTGGGGACAACAGACCTCTATGTTCAAGTACCCACATAAGCCGCCGGCTCACCATACGTTCGAATAGCTTGCTCAGAACGTTGGTGAGGCTGATTGGGCGGTAACTATCAGCCACCTGTGGATCAGCACCAGGTTTGATCACCGGAATAATGATGCTTTCTCGCCATTATGACGGGAAAGCCCCCTCTGCCCATAAACAGTTAAACAAGGCTAGAACCTGTTGTTGAAACTTCACAGAAAGATGCCGGATGAACTGGCTGTGGATCCTGTCCGGTTCCGGAGAGGTATCGGGCATGCGGCAAGGGCCGTTTCGAATTCCCATGCACTGAAAGCGGAGTTATACGATTCTACTCGACACGTGTGAAAGGGCAGACGTCGCTATTCAACCCGCTCTTTGAGTGCACGGAAGTCCACACTGTATCAGTGTATCAGAGGTGCGAGTAGAATGTTCTGCCATGTTTTCAGCGATGGAAGTCGGGTCGGTGCATAGGTTACCCTGGATGTGTAGGCTTCCCGAGAAGCGGAAGCGCGACAGTCGATGCTGGCGACATACGTCTCCCAACAGTCCTGTTTACTCTGCCGGATGAGCTGTCGATCTTGGGCCCAAAGCCGTTTGAAAACTATAAGGTTTTTCTACAGTGGGGTGTCGACGATGGTGCTGGAGCGCATGATGATGATCCCGGATGGCCTCAGCGATTTCCGGCGTCCACCAGGGCACAGACTTACGCCGTGGGCAGCCAGAAGTGGTGGGAATGGTTGGCTCTGCGGCTGAAACTATCGTACTGGTGACCTGGTGAACCGCCATGTCTACGTCGTCTGGCAGTGGGAAAGGAACCGTAGCAGCTGAGGTGTAGCGTTGCAAATCAGCTTCACGAAGAGACCATCGAGATGGTCAGCCCGCAAGTTGAAAATCCAGGAGCGACATGAGGACAGGAAATGGTCGCTGTTGCAAAGGCCATCATGGACCCTCCACGGGAAAAGCGGGAGCAGGCTCAGGGTGCAAACAGAGAGATCTATTGCTGAATACGTGCCTCGCGACACACAAAAATGCGTGGTGTGATAAAAGCGTCTCTACCACGGCCTGTTGTCTGCACTCCACCCCACAATGGATGGTGCGCATTGAAGTCCCCCAAAAGCAGAAATGGTGGGGGAAGTTGTGCCACCAGGGTAGCAGGATCAGTAAGTGAATCCATCTCATCTAGAGGAAGGTAAAGCGAAAAGATCGTCAGTTCCTGCATAGCCCAGATTTGAACAGCCACCGCCTCAAGAGTCGTGTGTAGAGGCACAGCGGCACTGGAGACAGTGGCAAGGACATAGATACAGACACCTGCAAAGACCCTGTAATATATTAAACGATTTTTGTAGTAGCCCCGATGGCCATGAAGAGCTGGGGTCCTATGAGCAAGAAACCAGGTTTCCTGCAGGGATACACAAAACGCTGGGAAGCGGCACAATTGCTGTAACTTTGGCAGATGGCGGAAAAAGTCGCCACAGTTCCACTGGAGGATCAGAGAGCCTCCTGGTCGCTGGGACATGCTAAATTTGGCGGTGCAGTAGAGGTCGCAGTATCTTCTGTCGTCGCCGATTGCTGAGGCAGAGCCTCAACATCCATGGCTTCCGAAGACTCGGCAATTGCCAAGTCTTTGGGGGAGGCGAGGATCTCTATCTCGTCCTCAGAATAAGAGGTGGAAGGGGGTGGTGGCACGGTGGCCACCGGCATGTCCTTCTGCTTGGTTGGTTTCTTATCTTTTTTCTTCCTTGTTTCACGCTTCTCTTTAGGTTTCTCTTGCTGGGAGGGTCTGCGAGCTCAGTCCCTGAGACTGAGGAGCGGCGTGAAGCCCTACGACCAGCTGGCGGTACTTTCTGTCATCCACTGGCATCCGCTGATTGAGCGGGAGAAACCCTAGAGGGAAGGGATCCAAGCGACCCCTTCCTGGCGCGAGGAGCCACAGCAGGCTGACCCTGGCTCTGGGGCGGGGACCGATGTCCCCTTTGGTTTATGGGTTACCGCTCCCAAAGCAGGGTCTTTGGGGGGCGATGGAAGTTGAGGTGGCCCCTTCGGTCAAGGGGGCAGAGATGGATGGTTTGGCCTGGGAGCCCACTAGGACTGACTGTACGGGTGGTATGACTTTAGACGAAGATGCAACTGCAAAAAAAGATGTCTTCATGCTGATGGGACTGAGTTTTCCGTATTTCCTCTTTGCTTCCGAATAAGATAGCCTATCCAGGGTTTAATATTCCATGATCTTTCTTTCCTTATGCAGAACAGAGCAGGTGGACCAGCAAGGGGAGTGGTATTGTCCACAGTTCACGCAAAATGGAGGAGGTGCACAAGGGACGTTAGAGTGTTCCGCACGTCCACACTCTCGACAGGTGGAGTTGGCAGTACACCTGGAGGACATGTTCCCAAACCTCCAGCACTTAAAACAGCGCATAGGGGGAGGAACGTAGGGCTTGACATCGCAACGGTATATCATCACCTTGACCTTGTCAGGCAAGAAATTCACGAATTCACAGCTTCAACAAATCGATGTCATAGACCTTCAAGAGTGTCAGGCATTGGAGGGATAAGAACACGGTCTTTCACATAACCCCATATAACTCACACGAAGCGAGATCTGTAGACCTGGGAGGTCACTTCCTCTTCTAAGATGAATGCACCTGTTGTCCTTCGGACCTCTATGCACTCGCCGTATTAAGTGAACTCCTCTCCTCTCCAAGTTCTTACGAAGCTCGTCATCAGTCTGCAACAGAAGATCTTTATGGAATATAATATCCTGTACCATGTTCAGGCTCTTATGAGTAGTGATCGTTACAAGAACATCACCCAGCTTGTCACAGGCAGCAATGCTCGTGACTGTGCTGGGGATGACGTCATAATAAGGTCAGAGCCGGTTCGCATCTTCGACATGCCCTCCACTTCGCCGAATTTATCCTCAACGTTTTCAACAAAATACAGGGGCTTTGTAGTGGTAAACGATTCACCGTCAGTCCGGGAACATACTAAATATCGGGTGGCATACGCCTCACATCGATTTCTCGCCCTACGTTCCTCCAATGCCGTTGCCAAGGAAGGGAACGACTGAGGGTCATATTTCGCAGCATTGAAGTCGACCTTACCACGCTTTGAGACGCCGTTTTCGCGACCGGCCACGCTTTTATTTGCTCGTTTCATCTTGGTCCCACGAGCAGCTAGGGAAATAAGGTCCACCCAGGCAGAGCCCCGCTTGCCTGGGTAAGCCTTATACAACTGAGGTGCGGCAGGTTCCTCAGAGGTTGCTCACAAGCGACTGTTCAACCTGAACAGTCATGCATCTCCTCGGCACGTAGCACACCTTAAGATTGAGGGTTTTTTTTTTTTTTTTTTTTTTTTTTTTTTTTTTTTTTTTTTTTAGATGTTTGTCTTCGCGACCCGGGCGATTAAGCCAAGTTCCCTGGGCTCTGACACGTACAACATTCCACCGTCGCCGTCGCACCAAACGATGGTCGTTGAAGCACGCACAGAGCTTACGGTGTAGCGGACAGTTGGCGCGACACAGCCCACAGCTCAGGACCCCGGGTTCGCCAAGCCCGTACTCAGCAAATTAATGCTGAGCCCCTGAGGGGCATTTAATATGAACACTATGTGTTACACGACAAATGTCAAACTGTAGCTCATTTCAGTTGATCTCCAGTTAACGAATTCACAGCTTCAACAAATCGATGTCATAGACCTTCAAGAGTGTCAGGCATTGGAGGGATAAGAACACGGTCTTTCACATAACCCCATATAACTCACACGAAGCGAGATCTGTAGACCTGGGAGGTCACTTCCTCTTCTAATCTAACATGCTGGAATGGTGATAGTCAAGTAACGTCGAACTTGTTTAGAGAAATGAGATGAAGGCAACTGAATCATTTTCAGTTAACCAGTATTAAAGCATGTCTAGATAGGCTATTCCTGTCACAGTTTTCTCCGTGAAGAAGAAAAGCCCATAAACTTTTGTTACAAATATCGCAAAAAGACGTTCATCTTTACTGTTGAATAACTGCCGTAGGATTGTCATTCTCGTTCGATGTTCGTGGACGTCCCGTGTTTTCCCTTTGCAGAGGCAACCATCTTCCACGAATTTTCGATGTCACTGTAAATTTGCTTATGACGCGGCGGTAGTTTATTAAATTGAAGGCGAAATGCTCGCTAATGACCTCTCCTGTGGTGCCGCCGCCATTTCACTACAGACAACCAACAACAAACAGGCTGAAGGCGGCCGTGGTTGGAACTTCTACATCTACATAGAGACTCTGCAAATCACATTTAAGTACCTGGCAGAGGGTTCATTAACCACTTTCACAACCTTTGTCTACCGTTCCATTCTCAAATAGCACGGTATGGATGTTCTACCAAACAGTGACGATAAAAGAAATTGATAATATTGATAATATTATCATCACTGTAATTCGTCACCATACAGTAATTTAACAGATGCCTAAGCGCGGCAATGACGAGAACAGCGTAGGTTACTTCCTCGTTTTCATTCTCCCTGGTGCGGGAATAGAGATTAAGCTGCGACTGCTAAGGGATGAATGCGGTTATCCATATGTGCAGTCAGTGTGGCATATGGAAGTTTGTCCTTTAGTCGTATTCGGGTAGCCTACTGGTTAAGGCGACTGCTCGAGAAAATCGGGAAACCCGGATTTGAGTCCCGGCCCGGAAAAAATTTTCATATGTCACCATTTGGTAGAGCATCCATACTGTATACAATGACGCTAAAAGAAATTCGCTATTGGGAGAAAATATTGATAATATTATCATCACTGTAATTCGTCACCATACAGTAATTTTTTTTTTATTTTTTTTTTATTTTTTATTTTTTTTTTTTTTTTTTACTACCTCTGAGGAAAGTCAAAGCTCACGGATACTGCACTTTAGTTACAACCGATTTAAGTTACTCGAAATTCATGGTAACACTAGCCGAAGACCCGCCGTTGCTCTAGTATTTCATGACCTTTTCGTAAGTGAAAAAGTAAGTTGACGAAGTTTAATCGCAATCAAATGAACTGTATTGTAGCGCATAAAATACGAAGAAACTAACAAATATGTATCAGGTTTCTAATTTTACATTCCTCCATCTTCTCTTTTCCCATCTCTCTGTTTACCTGCCCCCCCCCCCCCTGTCCATGTCTCCTCTTGTCCCATTCTCTGTCCATTTGCTCCTTCTCCTCCCTTTGTTCATTTCACCTGTCACCATCTTCCCTCTCTCATTCTCCTCTTCTCCTCTTTCTCTGTCCGTCTTCTCCTCAACCATCTCTCTGTTCGTCTCCTTGCTTCCCTATCTGTACGTCTCCTCCCTTCTCTTGCTGTCCGTCCCCTCTTCAACCTACTCTTCTCCCTCCTATATATGAAAACATTCATATATGTCGCAAGTTTCATGGTAACTTGTCAAACGGTGTCAAAGTCTGCAGGTACGCTCCGCCATGCTAAATTCACTGGTTTGCAGATTATCAAAATCTCCTTCGTAGTTTTTTATGTGCTATAGAATTTGGATGTTACTTGTAACGTACTCTCCGCCGTGCACCTACGGAGGCTTACGAAAGGTGGCCTATGTATTAATTTGGGGTATAAGCTATCAGTTCCGTCCAGGCGTTTCAGCGTGACGAGTGACAAACGTATTAAACCACAAGAAAGGAACCCTCAACCGTGCACCCTATTGTGGCTTCCTAAAGGTAGCTCATACGTAAATCAGGGTACAAGCTATCTTAGGAGCATCGTTTCAAATCGTATTATGTGAAAACTAAATGTTACATAATAAGCAAAGAAATGATTACTCATAACCTGAGGAACATTTCACAATTTTTAAAATTTTGCAGTTGTTTTATTTGAGGTGTACTTCTAGGTATCTAAAAGAGTAAAATAAATTTCCTGTTGAGTTCTCCAAATGTAAAAAACTAAACAAGAATGTGTTGGACTTAGTATGCTTTGATCCAATAATTTGTAAAACATACAAATAAAAACCGACTACTGTAGTAAATATATAACTAAGTACTTACTTTTGTTTCCTTATGGAATAACATTAACTGGCTCAGATTTAAGTTGATGGGCATGTTTGGTTTTCTTTCCCCTCTTTCTGCTTCCTGTTGAATTATCAACAACAGCAATTTCTTCCTCCATAATCGAAAAACTACTCTCTTACACAATATAACCACGATTATTGAATTCATAGTATTGTTGAAAATAGAGCGTCAGCTGTCAGCATAGCCAACAGAGCAGAGTGACAATACTGCTTCACGCCGGACACAAAATGATTTGAAACACACGCTACAGTGGACAGAATACGATTGGAAACAACAGCTATTTTACAGACGCAATTTACGCTGTTAGTGAATCCGATTTGTTACACAGCATGAAATATCGCTGTGTAAACTATACAAAAATGTATGACACTCAATTTTGTCTATGGGTGGACTTAATACGATTTGAAACGATGCTCGTCATCTGCATTCCAAATTTAATTCATATCCATCCATCTGTTTCATCGAGAAGGAATAAGAAACGAATTAATTGTAAAGCACCCTGCACCTTGCACCATGAGAAGTTAATTTTAGTATGTCTTTAACTTTCGCGCAAGTGCAAACAATGAGTTGATAACTTTTTATCGCAATCGGATTTACGGTATGCCCGCGCATAAAATACGAACAAAAGGGCAAACAAACAACAGTTTTCATATATTGGATTTATGTATTTATTTTGAAATTTGCATTAAAACCATACGTTGGTAACAACAAATTCCTTCTGCTGGTGGTTTTCACCCCAATGATTCTGTACTCTTGGTATACATCAAAGCTGACAGCCCAAAAACCGTCATTTAAAAATCTGAATGAAATATACTTTCCACCTAACATTTTTTAACAAATTTTCTCACTTTATATTGCTTTCTTAAAATTCACATGGTATTAACAATATTTATGTTTTAAATGTTTCTTTGATGATTATCAATCTGAAAAATAAACCTAACATCCAGAGAAAGCTGCTAGAATTTTCAGAATTTTTAATTCATTCGAAATTTCGCTGAAATCTGAAAATTAATTTTTTTGTCACGTTAATTAATGTAAATGATTGTAGGTAATCTAAATTTATCAATACTGCACTGATAAAGTGAATTATTCAAACATATTTACAAACTTAATGAGAATCAGAATATAAGCGTAGAATCTGACGAAGTCCATATGTAAAGTATCCTCCGTCATGCACCATCCTAAATTTTGTGTGACAGTGACATTCCTCTTGTCTTGAAGGTTAAGTGCCCAAAATGTCATGAAGATTTTAGGATGAATAAAGTGTCCTCATTCGCATGTCGCATGATGACGTCACATCTCATGAACTATATGTCATGAGTAGTTCTTACCCCAACGTCAATTGTTACCTCATGGAAGGAATATGTGTACCACACTTGGTTGAAAACAGTACTTGGTTTAGTAGCAGACGTCGCATGATGCAGCACGTTTCCGCATATTATTGTTTAGTACGTCATATCTGCTGAATTATCTGTCGTACACTCATTCAATGGTACCTATGACCACCGTGAAAGTGCAAGCAATATGTTGACAAAGTTTCATTACAATCGGTTGAACGGTACGGCCGAGCATGAAGTATGAACACACAAACATTCATTTTGATATATTACTTAGAGGAGATCACGGAATGAAGATACAAATTGTGGGAGAAACAATGATACGGTACAGTGTGTGCCTTTTCTCGGTTTTCACAGTTTATAATCGATTCGATCGATAATATTAATTAAACATGGTGCTGTTAATGATCAAAATGAAGCAGGTCATTGTATTTACTTGAAAACTTCATGTTCATTACGCCATTCGGGTGTAAAAAGGCAAGCTGTCTGTAAAATAAAAAGAAAAACAAGGAGCCAAGCTCTGCAGAACGCATTTCCCTGCCCTTGTATGTGTGCATGAGGCGTGATTCGTTGTGCCATAAGTGAGTTAGCGTCATCTACTCAGCGATAGTTAGTGCACGCTTCGGTGAAATGTTTGCATACTTCTGGTCCGTGCGATAATTCACAGAGAGGTTACTTTGAGTCTTGGACGTGTAAGTCGATAGCAGGCAGTCGCAAGCGGGTATACAGGTTGGTCGCTGGCTCTAGTTGGCGGCAGCCAATGAGAACGAGGCTACTAGTAAAGCTGAAGGGAAAAGTCAGTTGAGAGGAAAGACCATATTAGCCAGAAGTGCTCAGAACTTTGACCGAAGAGAATATAAGTATTGGCAGCTGCGAGGTAAAATGTGGATACTGTGTGAAATTTGTGTTAAGTTTGCATTTACTTTGAATGTATTGGATCATTTATTAGCCGTTTTTGACGAACTCTGGGGAGATATCAGTCATTTTATACGATTAATGTGGGAACTCGTTTGTTTGAGTTTGGAATCAGCCACGACACGAAGTGCTCTTCTGGTCTTGGTCGTTAGATGGAAATGTTTAGTGTGAAATGAATGGGACGAAGTTATAAAACAATGTGGCAGATTTTATTCAGTATAAATAATAAGAATTGTGTAAAAATAAGGGGATTTCTTTTGTGGGCATTGTGTTCGGCGAAAGTTGTCGCCAATTCATTAAAGTGTGGGAATATCCAATACAAATAACTATTTCACGGGGATTTCACGTCAGGAACAGTAAAAGTGTGTACTGATTTAAAAAGAAACGATTCTGAGTATTGATTTTTTGCAGATGATGAATTTGTACAAAAAGTGGGTGCTAAAACAGGCTCCACATAGTAATGGAAAAAGTTCGTTACAATAATAATTAAACTTGCTTAACGACTTTAGTGATGATTATCGTGTGATTATAGCTAAACGCGTTAACTATTTGAATCTACGTTTTGGGGATTTTAGCTACTATGAAATATTGTCAGTTAATATTTGGATTAAGATCGTATTTCAGAGTTTAGTGCTTGCTTTGTTAATTAATATGGATAATTTTTATTAAGTTTACGCGTCTTTTTAACGAAACTACAGCTCTTTGCCGATTCACGTAACAATTTTGTAAGCTTTAGGCATGTGAAAGTAGATGCAGCGAACAAACGAGAATGAGTCGAGATATGCTTGTGTATGGTAAGCGTTCCTTTTTGTCCCCAGCCCGCAGTCATATTGTTTAGTGATGATTATCGTGTGATTATAGCTAAACGCGTTAACTATTTGAATCTACGTTTTGGGGATTTTAGCTACTATGAAATATTGTCAGTTAATATTTGGTTTAAGATCGTATTTCAGAGTTTAGTGCTTGCTTTGTTAATTAATTTGGAGAATTTTTATTAAGTTTACGCGTCTTTTTAATGAAACTACAGCTCTCTGCCGATTCACGTAACAATTTTGTAAGCTTTAGGCATGTGAATGTAGATGCAGTGAACATACGAGAATGAGTCGAGATATGCTTGTGTATGGTAAGCGTTCCTTATTGTCCCCTGCCCGCAGTCATATTGTTTAGTAGCAAGAGTAAGGAAATGAAGCCACGGTTTTAGGAAAGCAAATAGGTTATTACTGCTATAAAATGTTATCAGTTTATGTTAATTTTGAGAGGTTAAATTCTTCACAATGAATAGAATAAATGTACTGTTATATTCAAAAAGCACTCCCGTCTTCTTAGTTGCACAACCCAGCCACCCCTTCCATGTCATATAATAAATAGTAAGCCAAAGGATAATATTTTCCGACCAAATGAGACTGAAATAAGAATCTTGTAGTTTAGATGCACCGATTAACAGAGTGAATAACAGGCGACTAGGTCAAGTTCAAAGTCGTTATCCGTTGTGCTATTCAGAATAAATTTCGGTCATTTCATTGTTACATCCACTACTAACCTACTGATACAGAACCTAGAAGACTGATAGCTACACTGAATGTTTATTATTATTCAATTCACCCATTGCTGAAAACGAATGGACAACCGGATTGCCGGCCGCGGTGGCCGAGGGGGCTGAGGCGCTTCAGTCACGGTCTACACGGCCACTACGGTCGGGGGTTCGAATCCCCCCTCGGGCATGAATATTTGTGCCGTCCTAGTTCGTAAGTAGTTCATAAGTAGTTTGTAAGTTTAGGGACTGATGACCCCGTAGTTAAGTCCCATAAGATTTACAAACATTTGAACATTTGAATAACCGGATTGAAAATAAAGAGCGGAAGTTTTAAGGAGGTGACCGCTCAACAAACTATCAAACAAAATCTCTCCACATAATTAACCCACATTGTTTTCTCCACCCCCCCCCCCCTCCCGCCCGTAACTTGATGCGGAAGATCTCCAGAACCGTTGAACTACCTTAGTAGAATGTAATTATTACAAATACCAAAGAAAGCAAGGGATGGCCCATTTCAATATTACCTGCCACACACTACTATAAGAAGATCCAAAGGAATTCGCGTTAGGTGCTCCCAGAACTTTGATAGAAGTCCGTACCTCGATGCCGAAAGTCTCTTGCAGCGTCTGCCACTGGATTTTCTTAAGCATCTTCGTGACGCTTTTGCGCTTACTAAATAACGAAACGTGCTGCTCTCCATTGTATCCTACTTGGTAAACACACTGCTAACATCGCCAATTGGCTGTACCGCCGATAGTCACACACAGAAAGAAAAAGGACGAAAGGTAATAAGCTTTCGGAACAGGGTTCCTTCTTCAGGTTGATAGAAGGGAAGATAAAAGGAATGGGAACGGAAGGGGAAGGTAATTCACGACCCGAGTTATGAGGATGGTGTTTGAGGATTGTGAAAGTTAGAGATACTGTATGTAACTACTGAGCCATGCCAAAGAGGAAAGATCAAGCAGTAAAGAGAAGTAAAGATGAGTGAACCGAACGATGCTGCGGGGCGGAGAAGGAGGGGGGGCTTTCTAAAAGTAACAGGGAAAGATGTAGAAAAACACGTACAGAGAGAGAGAGAGAGAGACAGACAGACAGACAGAGAGAGAGAGAGAGAGAGAGAGAGAGTGAGAGGGAGGGGTAGAGGAAGGTAAGGAAGTGGAGGGGGCTGAGCAAATGGTAATGGATGGTCAGTTGAGGATGCAGGAGGGGGATAGGTTAGCCTAATATTACGCTAACCTATCCCCCTCCTGCATCCTCAACTGACCCACCCATTACTCATTTCTCACCCCCTCCACTTCCTTACCTTCCTCTACCCCTCCCCTCTCACTCTCTCTCTCTCTCTCTCTCTCTCTCACTCTCTCTCTCTCTCTCTCTCTCTCTCATATATGTGTGTGTGGGGGGGGGGGGCGGTTATACATCTTTCCCTATTAATTAAAAACGTTTCCGAAAACCCCCGTTCTCCATCCTTGAGCGTCATTCGGTTCACTCATCTTCCCGTTACTGCCTGATATTTCCTTTTTGGTTATATATATACTCTCTTTGGCATGGCTCAGTACTACTATACAGTATCTCTGACTTCCACAATCCTCAAAGACCATCCAATTGGAAGAATTTTGAAAAGATATGACATCCAATGCATTTTTCGTCCATCTGCCAAGGTTCGAGCGCTCCTGGGCTGAGTAAAAGATGACTTACGGTTGAGGAAACCCGGCGTGTACAAAATTGCTTGTCACTGTGGAAAAGTTTACATCGTTCAGACAATCGGAACAATTTAAGATCGATGCACTGAACACCATCGATAAACAAGATTCCTACACCCAGAGAAATCTGCAGTAGCTGAGCACTGTCTTACTGAGATACATAAAATGAAGTATGATGAGACACAAATGGTTGCTTCTGTGTCTCGGTATTGGGACTACATTTTAAGAGAATCGATCGCAATTCGTCTTTCTGACAATATTATAAACAGACTAAAGGGTTTTCCTTTGAGTAAAATGTGTAACCCTGTGTTTTTTTACATCATAAAACAACGGTCTCTGCTGAATAGCGATCTATCGTTTACGCCAGCTTCTACCACTGGCAGCCCTGAAACGTAGAGGGAAGAACTGTCCATTCTTGCGCACGCGCCCTCTGCCTTCCGCGGCGTATATAGGGGCCTCCGCTCTCGGCTTGTACTCGAACAGTATGGCTTCCAACGTAAACTCTTAAGACTAGCCGAGCACATCACCAAGAATCTGAACGTGACCAAGGCGACTGCAACAGCCTTCCTGGATATTGAAAAGGCTTACGATAAAGTCTGGAGAGACCTTCTCATTAGGAAACTTCACGAGCAGACAACCATCCCCGACTGCTACGTGAAGCTAATTGCGAGTTACCTGCGTGACCGGAAGATGATGGTGACAGTAAACGGCCGATCTTGGGACACTCGACCTGCATTAGCCGGACTACCTCAAGGTTCGGTGCTCTCTCCCATCCTGTTTAATGTGTATGCAAACGACATACCTACGGTGGAAGGCGTACAGATAGCACAATTCGCTGACGATACAGCGTTCTTCACCAGCGGACGACAAGTTGAAGCCAACATCAGACGTCTCGAAAGTCAACTGGATGCAATGGAAGACTGGTGCAAAACCAACAAAGTGCTACTAAATCCGGTAAAAACAACTGCCATCTACTTTACTAAGAAGCGTCCACGACTGCCAACCAAACTGAAACTTTACGGACAAAACATACCATGGGGAGATACGGTGACATATCTAGGGGTCACCTTAGATAAGCACTTCTTCCTTCATAAACACGTCGACGGTTTGCGGAATAAAGCGTACGCAATGGCGAAGAGCCTAATGCCTTTCTTCTTGAAGACTGACCTAAATACTGTGGCCAAATTACGCCTGTACAAAGCTACGGTTCTGTCGAAGATGCTTTATGGCAGCTCAGTCTGGGGACTGGCCAGTGCTACCCAAATTCAATGGCTGCAGGTGATACAGAACAAAACCTTACGATGGATCCTCAGGAAAAACAGGTACACACGGATCACCGACATCCATGAGGCGCTTCACAAGGATACTATCATGGAAGCCGTCCAAAAAAGAGCGACGAAGATCCACCACAAGATTGACCAACTACGGGATACCGTACACAACATCCGCACATTGGGGAGGACAATGCCACTTCCATGGCATAGATACAAAGTGCCACGGGCCTTGGCTAATCTATAAAGTTTTAAATTATATGTAAATACAAAGTTTAATTGGAATTGTCATTAATACATCAAGAGGGATACCTTACGGACCAAAATAAAGGCCCTTACAAGTTAACCCCTAAAGTTTATTGTCATAAATAAAGTTACAGTTAACCCCTATATCCTCAACTGTGAAGTGTAAATCGTCCATGACGATGGTACTTCAGCTACTTTGTACCACCATAAAAAAGACTTGTACTCAGTCTCGGCGAGTCGGTGTACCAGCACTGTCATCTGAGATGGCAGCCAGGTGGACCGCCGAAGAATGTGTCCAGATGCATTTATCCAGCAGGAAACCTGAGAAGAATATTATGTCAATATTGTGGGTTAAAAATTACCATTTATATTTTTTTGTAATATCTTTTTTTAAAGCTCTGCTCAGATAAAGGACACGATAAAATAAAATGGTAGGGCAAGGTGTACATTGTTCAGCCAATGTAAACTTTTTTTGTTAGAGCTATTGAAGGTTAAGTGTTCGGCTTTCAATATAAAAGCAGTTCTCTCCACCTCTCACTAAATCCGTGTTTTAGGCCTCTCAGAGGCTGTCAGGGCCAGATCTTTAGCTTACCGCAGATAAATGAGAAGTGCCATGAGTGAAACTGGTAGTTGTGTGTATGTTAATCTAGGAAAGGTTTATGACCGTGTCCCTAGGAGGAAGCTGTTGACAGTTCTACAAGATTATAGAATAAGAGGCAAACTTCTGTAGCCAATAAAAGGTCTTTACGTAGACAGGATGCATTAGACGACAAATTAAGTTCATGGTCCAGGGCAGTTTGAGGGGTAAGACAAGGTTGTAACCTGTCAAAACCGTTGTTCGTACTACACATGGATCATATGTTGGAAATAGTAGCATGGCAGGGCGGGATAAAAATACGAAAAAACAAAATTAGAAGTCTCGCATAAGCAGATGACTTAGTTGCCATGGCAGATTCCATTGAAAGGTTGTAATGTAATATTGCAGAGCACGATGAGAGGTGCAAGTGCTATAAAGATCAGCATCTCCGAAAGAAAAGTAATGTCTGTGGGAAAGACATTTAAACAGATTAAGTACCAAATACGAGGAACAAAATTAGAACAGATGGTTTCAAGTACCACGTATTTATTTTATCACAGGATAGCAACATACTGAAATAACTTGAATCAAGGCGTAGCAAAGCTAATGCAGTAAGTGATCAGCTAAGATGTACTCTTTTCTGCAAGAAGGAAATCAGTACCAAGACTGTTAGCAGTACAACGATCTACCTTTCGACCAACTTTGTTGTATGGGAGTGAGGTTACATATATGAAAGTAGCAAGAATGATTGAATTTCTAATAGAGGGGAACAATGGCAGGAGGGTGTCCATAATGAGGCAATCAAAGAAGAACTGGGAATGAACACCATACATGAAGCAGTTAGAGCGAACAGGCTGAGATGGTGAGATCATGTTACATGCATCGGAGAATACGTCAGAGCCTCTTGGGTTCGGCGGTAGAGGGTAAGAGGAGGTAGACAAAGGAGAAAATACTTAGATTCGGTGAAGAATAATTTGGAAGCAAAAGGCTTAACATCAGACAAGGCATCAACGTTAGCACTGTATAGGGGAACAAGAAGGAATTTTATTAGGGGGACTACGCTCCAGACAACGTTGAAAGGCATAATCAGTCTCTAATGATAAGGATTGAAAAAATCGCCATGTATGAAAAGGAGAGAGAACGATAGTTGCTGTTCTGTATACATAAAACACCTTGTGGAACCTGAGATCCCGCTGTGTATGTAATATGTGACAACGTGTGGGATTTCAGGCGTGCATCTTCTTCGACAAACAACGATATTTCGTCAGCAGCACTCTCTACCATTTTCAAGGCGCAAATACAGCAAGGCAGTGTTGATCAAGTCAATATAATAACACGGATCACACAGCAATTCCGAATACACACTGTAAACTCTAGCGCCACCAAACATCCAAGATTACCGACGTCAGAAGTAATCGACTGTGTACACTAATAACCAACGGGTGAAGTAGCAATAACACTCTGTCCCTCTGTTTATTGACAATGGAGGGATAATAACTGGAAGCATATCACAGTTATTACAAACATTCTGTAGTTGGTGATAATAAACAGTTGCCTACAGCGTTCAAAATGAAACAAGAAATGTTAATAGTGAAAATTTTGCTTCACACAAATCAGTTCTAAAGCCGGCATAAGAACTTAGTATCTACGTAAATTTTCAGTGTAGTTTATACTATTGCTAAATCACACGCAGAAAGTGGCGTAACTAGAACTTTAATAACAGTCTCCAGGTAATAAAAGTGTTTAAACCATAGAACAATACAAACACAAATATGCTAATGGAGATTCCTTGGGAAAAAATAAGGCGAAACTTGCTATATAATTCTTTGATTCTTTTATGAAAGTAATCGAAACGCGTTTTATAATTCTTTCATCAAAGTAATGTACGTAAAAAAAAAAAAAAAAAAAAAAAAAAAAAAAAAAAAAACAGTACCAGTCATATCAATGGTTTCCAAAATGAAAATAGTCATCTTTAAGCTGAACCTGTTCCAGAGCAGTGTGATAAAGATCAGCAAGTGACATAATAAACCAAAACGCTGCTATCTAAGTTTGTGTGTTCGTATTTTATGCGCGGCTGTACCTTTCAACCGATTGTGATGAAAGTTTTTCAACTTATTGCTTGCACTTTCGCGATGGTCATAGACATCATTCAATGGCTGTATGACAAATAGTTAAGGAAATATGTCATAATAAACAATGAAAAGCGCAGAAAAGTGCTGCATCATGCGAAGTCTGCTTCTAAACCGCTGTACCGATTTCAAACAAATTTGGTTCACTTATTCCTTCCATGAGGTAACAATTGAAGTAGGGGTAAGAACTGTTTACAACATATAGTTCAGGAGATATGACGTCATAAACAATTATATGGTTGAAAACCTGTGGCATGATGCGAATAACAACACTTTATTCATACTAAAATCTTCATGACAATTTGGACACTTTACCTTCAAAATAAGAAGAAGGTCACTGTCACACAAAATTTTGGATGCTCCATTACGGAGGATACTTTACATATCGACTTCGTCAGATTCTACATTTGTATTCTCTCATTAAATTTGTAAATATGTTTGAATAATTCACTTTATCAGTGCAGTGTTAATATATTCAGATTACCTACAACCATTTCAATTAATTAACGTGACTAAACAATTAATTTTCAGATTTCGGCGAAGTTTCGAATAAAACAAAAATTCTGGCAGCTCCCTCTGGAAGTTAAGTTACTTTTTTCAGGGTGATGATCATCAAATAAACATTTAAAACATAAATATTGTTCACACCATGTTAATTTTATGTATGCAGTCTAAAGGAAGAAAATTTTTACCAATATGCTTCAATGGCAAGCATATTTCATTCAGATTTTTAAATGACGGTTTTGTGAGAGTCAGCTTTGATGTATACCAAGAGTAACGAATCATTGGGGTGAAAACCACCAGCAGAAGGAATTTTTTGTTTCCAACGTATGGTTTCAATGCGAATTTGAAAGTATATCTAATATATAAAAATTAATGTTTGTCTTTTTTTCGTGTATTATGCACGGCCATACCGTACATACGATCGCGATAAAACTTTCGTAACTTATTAGTTCACTTGCGCGAAGGTTATAGGCATACAAAAATTAGCTGAAATTTGCAACAGACGTAGCTTATAACCTGAAAAATAAATTGGCTTTATGGGCACCGTATGGTGCGTGGCGTAGGGTACTTTAGTGTTCAAATGTTTGTATAGCTTATGGGACTAAGGGGTTATCAGTTCCTAAACTTACAAACTACTTATGAACAAGCTAACACTAAGGACGGCACAAATATCCATGCCCGAGGGGGAATTCGAACCCCCGACCGTAGTGGCCGTGCAGACCGTGACTGACGCGCCGCAGTCCCCTCGGCTACCGCGGACGGCACCTTATAGTGGGTTAACATGTTTGGTACTCCTTCATGCTGATAGGGATGGACAGATTTGATTGAAATTTGAAATGTGTATAGCTTATATCCTTCGTTAATACATGGGCTATCTTTCGGTGTGTGGCGGAGGGTACCTTACAATCGATTAATATGTTTGCTGCTCCTTCAAGCTGAAAGATATGGACAGATTTGAATGAAATTCGCAACAGATGTAGCTGATAACCTGATCAATACATAGGCTAACTTTCGTAAGCCCTCGTACGGTGTGTGGTGGAAGGTACCTTACAGTGAGTTAATGTTTTTGTTCCTCTTCACGCTGAAAGAGCTGGACGGATTTGAATAAAATTTGGTAGCTTAACCAAGAATTAAAGCATAAGCATGGTGGAGGGTACCTTAACCTTTAAGAAAAGGGAACCATAACTATCTAAAATTCCAATCTGTGCATAGCGGATGGTACCTTGCATTAAACTTAGACAACATTTCGCTTATTATGAAAATTAATAGAGATGGAGGAGGCAATGAACTAAGGAGTTGGAGGAGTAAGAGGAGTTCGATAAAGAGATGAGGAGATGATTTTCAAAGAGAGGTGAAGCTAAAATCAGGACGGGTTACAATTTCGTGGCCCGTTACAAACATTAACAATATTGCTGCCCGCCATGCTTCTGACCATACCCCAGGCACCGGGTTCTGTTCAAACAACGCCAGAGGCTTAAAAAATCAATAGCATTGCATAAAACCCATTAGCAGTTCAGAAACAAGTTTATTTGGGAAGGGAGAGTGGTGTCTTAGCTAGAAGCTTGCTACTCCTCACGTGGCGTGTGTATGTGCAGCTCCACCAGTCCACGACGTCACACAGCAATGCGAGATGCCTACAATACTTATCACAACGAAACTCTTTCTCGAAATTTGACTGAAAACCCGAAGAGATTTTAGTCATATGTTAAATATACTAGGGGCAAAACACAAACAATACCCTCACTACGTGATAGTAATGGCGATCCTAAACATAGAGAGTTACTAAACATAGCTTTTAGAAACTCATTCACCAAAGAAGATGACCAATATTCCAGATTTCGAATTACGAACAGAGGCCGTAATGAGTAACGTAGAAGGAGATATCATCGGAGTAGTGCAACAACTAAAAACACTTAACAAGAACAAGATTTCTATCTGATTATGCTGAAGCGATAGGCCCTTACTTGACAGCCATATACAACCGCTCTCTCATAGAAGGATCTGTACCAAAAGATTGAAAAGTTGCACAGGTCACACCTATATTCAAGAAAGGCAGTAGGAGTAACCCACAAAAATAGAGGCCTATTTCATTGACGTCAATTTGCAGCAGGTTTTTGGAACATATTCTGTATTCAAATATTTTGAATTATCTCGAACAGAACGATCTATGAACCCAAGGTCAACACGAATTTAAAAAATGTCGTTCATGCGAAACACAACTAGCTCTTTATTCACACGAAGTGATTGGTGCTATCGTCAAGGGTTCGCAAATCGATTCCGTATTTCTTGATTTCCAGAAGGCTTTTGACACCGTACCTCACAAACGGCTTTTAATCAAATTGCATGGTTATATTATATCGCCCCAAATTTGCCATTGGATAGGGTATTTCCTGTCAGAAAGGACGCAGTTTGTAGTAATCGATGGTAAGGCAACGACTAAAACAGAGGTGATATCGGGCGTTCCACAGGGTAGTGTTAATGGTCCTCTGCTTTCCTTATTTACATAAACGATTTAGGAGAAAATCTAAGTAGCTCTCTTACGTTGTTTGCAGATGACGTTGTCATTTACCGTCTAGTAAAATCATCTAAAGTTCAAAAGTAGCTGCAGAACGCTGTAAATAAGATATCGCTATCCTGTAAAAATTGGCAATTGACTGTAAATAATGAGAAGTGTGAAGTCGTCCACATGAGTACGAAAATCCGTTAAACTTTGTTTACAACATAAATTAATTAAAAGTGAAGGCCGTAAACTCCAGAAAATACCTAGGAATTACTATTACTTCAGACTTAAATTGGAAATAACACGTAGATAATGTCGTGGGATAGGCGAACCAGAGATTGCGTTTTATTGGGAGAACCTTTAAAACATGCAACAGAACTACAAAAGAAACTGCATACACTACGCTTGTCCGTCCATTTTTGGAGTATTGCAGACCAGTGTGGAATCCTTATCAGGTGCGTTTGACGGAGGACATCGATAGAGTCCAAAGAAGTGCAGCTCGCTTCGTGTTGTCACGATACAGGGGAGACAGCGTTACGGAAATGATACAGGATCTGTGATGGGAATCATTACAACAACGGCGCTTATCGCTGCGGCGTGGGCTGCTTACGAAACTCCAATCGCCAACATCCTCCTCAGAATGCAAAAATATATTTTTGATCATCAGAATAAAATACGAGAAATCAGAGCTCGAAGGGAGATATTCAAGTGTTCTTTCTTCCCGCGCGCTATTCCAGAATGGAATGGCAGATAAATAATATAATGGTGGTTCAATGAACCCTCTGACAGGCACTTAAATCTGATTTGCCGAGTATCCCATGTAGATGTAGATGTTAAGAATAAGCGGTCAGACGGAAAACCAGGGGAGTTACGGCCCACCCAGTCTCAATATGACGATAATATAATTAATGTTTTATTTATTTATTTGTGTCAGAAACATCTTCTAACAAAACATGACACAAAACATAGCATAAACACAAATACAAAAATGAAAATCAAGAAATATAATTACATATTAACCATTAATGGTACACATATTTAAAGGTCCAGTTTTAACAGTACTTTTCCCTAGGATTAAACTACGCTAGTCCAAAATCTTGCTACATCACAGGCATCACAGGTAGCACCAGTCGGATCATCCAACAGGCTGGACAAAGCTCACACTGTAGGAGATGCCTGATGGTTTCTTCCTTTCCACACTCGCACATGCCAGATGCTTCAGAGAGGCCCCACCTTCTCATGCTGACTTTGGTTCTTGCAATAATAATTAATTAAACCAAGAACAAAATGACGTAGGAGAAGGAAAAGAGGAAACAAGAAAGAAACGTTTCCCTTACAATACGCCCAAGAATCAGGGTAGCTATGACAACGTGGACGGCCAAAAGGTAGAAGAAACTGATAGTTTATTTGGATGCCCCAAAGGGCCAGCAATAGTAAGCGATTAGCGCTAAACACTGCAGTATTTCTACAAGTAAGAACCCGGCATCTAAGGTGCCAAATACGAAAAAAAATTCTACTTAAAGCACTAAGAGAAGTACTTGCAAATCTGGAAGATGACGATGCCTGACAACTCTGCACCTCTCGCGAGACCACAAAGCGCAATTTTGGGATTGGTGCTGATCAAGACAGCACTCCCGGCATGTAGTCCCCGTCCAAGGCAATGACACGCTCGCACCACTAACAGGCACTGAACCAGTACATGCTGCGACCGTCACCCCAGCGACCCGACTCGTGATCCAGCACTGCAATGAACACAGCTCGGAGCTCCTTTCTAATATCCCCAGCTCGCAGCTCATGTAAGCCTCCAAATCGGCGGAGTAACCCCTTGCGTGCCATCAGGGCGTGTATAGAGGAGAATTTGCGTAGGTGCTACAAAGATCGTAGCATCTATATGTATTCAGACAGCCAGGCAGCCCTGAGATCACTGGCAGCTCCTGCAACAAGGTCTAAAATTGTTGCAGAATGTCACAGGGTTTTGGTGGAGCTGGGGGAAATCAATAGAGTAAACCTATTGTGGATCCCTGTCCACTCGGGGATCAGGGGCAACGAACATGCCGAAAGATTTGCCAGGATGGGGGCAGAGACTCCATTTATTGGACCGGAACCTGTCCTGACAATCGCCAAGGCAATGATCAAATTGGAGCTACGTAACTGGCTCAGAAGACAGCACGTAGAATATTGGACCAAAGTCCATCAACAAAAACATGGGAAGGCAATGATGCCAAAGCCATGTTTTAAAACAATCTCTGCAATCCTGGGTCTGAACAGGAGAGAGACTAGACTCATGGTTCGATTGCTGACAGGCCATGGGAATTTCAAAAAAACACCTTCGTACAATGGGAATAACAGAAGAGGACCCTAAATGTAAGATTTGTGATGACGGTGATGAAACTGCATCACATCTAATCTTCGAATGCATTGCATTGGAGAATAAAAGGCACAGAATATTTGGGACAACCAGACCCGAAGAAATTGTGTCTAATAAAGAACTGGTAAAGGGACTCCTTGCACAATTCAAGGGCATTGGTTGGCTCCCTATACAGGGATCGATACCGCACAATAAACTTAGTTTCGGTGCGGGGAGTGGCGGGTTGGACCAAGACTGTTTTGGCTTCCCTGGAAAAAAATCAATCAAAAATCAAACCCCATGCGTGCATAACACCACCAACGGCCACTAGTTACACTGTGGCCCACCACGTTCCAGGCTCGCTGAGGGCACATCCCGTATACCAGCAAGGCCCAACGAATACTCCCCATCCCCCCACTCCACTGGCACCATGCTCTATCAGAGATCCTGGGGCATTGAAGAAAACAGAGATCTTATATAGGGAGAGAGTGTCCATGAGTGATGCCGCTGCTGATTGTTTGGGAGTCCAGGGTGCCATGTATTTACCAAACTTCCCGGGCCTGTAAGTGTGAATATCTAGAGCTAGTGTTTCTGTAGTTAAATGTCTCTGACGCTTTTTAACTGTGCAGTTATTTACAGGTTTACTACGGTAGGCACTGCTGTACTTTTTTCGCACGTCGCTTCTAGTTATGTAAATTAACTTACATCAATAAAAATGCTGTTGGTTGGTCTGTGACGACAGTTTTAGAATTTTGCGTCAGTTTTTAAGATTTAATATTGATTTGATGTGATATACTGAATGTAGCTAATAACGAGTGTTACATAATACTTAAAGGCAGTCAAGACAAATGTCTGATTGTTACCCCGTTAACTGTAAAAACCAAAGTGAAGGTGGCTATATGATGCTTGTGTTCCCAAGGAATGAAGAAAGAAGGAAACAGTGAATGCTGAAAGCTAACCAAGAAAGCGGTAACCGTAAAGGTGACTCACGGAAACAAGCGAATATTTCTCTCTGTGTCAAATCGGTATTTTCTGCTGCCCATCCTCCGTGCAAGGAAGACTGTGATCAAGGTTAGTAAATAATGCATCAAAAATGTATTTTTCCCGTGGCGCAGGAGGTGCTTACTGACGTCATACACTAAAGGTAGTGGGCAAGGATTTTTATCAGTATTTTCTAGCTTCATATTATTTCATGATTTTAATTTTTGACACGTCATACTCAAAAAGTCTAAACATTGCTAGGTAACACTAAGCCAACGTATGTCCGACTGTCACCTGGCCCTTGACTGTGTAATTTTGGCTATTTACGATCCTGTAATTGGTTATGGTTTGTAACATGAAAAATTGGGAGGGGGAGGAGGAAATATTGACTCGTGGATATTTACTCACCTATTCTGAGTCAGTTTCTGCCGTTTCAGTGGAGAAAGTATAGATTTTTTTTAATTTTCTGTGATACAGTGTTCCTCCGTATGTACAAATTGAAAAAAAAAAAAGTTTGTATAGGTTATGGGACGAAACTACGGGGTCATCCGTCCCTAAACTTAAAAACTACTTATGAATTACTTTATGCTAAAGACGGCACAAATATCCATGCACGATGGGGATTTCGAAACCCCGACGGGGAACGGCCTCGCGCATCGTAGCATAGCGCCTCAATGCTCTCGGTCGCTCCGTCGCGGCTAAACTTGACCTTTTAGATATTTCCCAGTGTACGAAAATGTTATAAGGTGGATAGGAACAAACTTAAAATTTATTTTATGGGGCCTAAAGGGATAACAGTTTACTAATTTCAACGCCGGATATACGAGAAAGAAGTCGGATATAGTATCATTTTCTTTGAGATACATCACAAGAAACATCTCTTTCCTATTCATCAACTGCCAATTGGCGATGTTAGCAGTAAACGGTAAAACATTGGTATTAAATTTCAGAAAACACGAGACTTTACTTTGCTCGCAAATTTATTAGACATATCTGAAAACAGACGAATGGAATTTGTTTTTAAAACATATTGAGTTTCAGCTAGAAGATCTGCTTTGGTCTCATACATCGAACTGATACCGTATTTGCATTTCTGTTGGGATCGCTATCTAAATGTACGTCCCGCGCGCAATCTGGTAAAAACATGGCGGATACCAGCCGATTGACCATTCTTTCCCTAAATATGCTCTCTAATCATCGACACAGCACAGTGCCACCGATGGCAAAAGCGGCCACTAAATCTCGAAGTGGCAAAACAACGGCTGGGCGCCAAAAAAATTACTAACAAGGAACGATATCAAGGACCCAGTACGGCTCAGTTAGAAATCTGTCTTTCGGTCAGCGCCTGCGTATTGCTCACTAGTGTGTTACATTATCCGTAACAGGATACAACGGAGAGCAGCACGTTTCGTTATTTAGTAAGCGCGAAAGCGTCACAAAGATGCTTAAGAAAATCCAGTGTCAGACGCTGCAACAGACTTTCTGCATCGACGTACGGGCTTCTATCAAAGATCTGAGAGCGGACGTGTCATGAAGAGTCAACCAATATATTGCTTCCTCCTACCTATACCTCGTGAAGCTATCGGAAGGATATGATTACATAGATTAGGGCCACAAGGAGGCATACAGGCAATCACTTTCTCTGCTAATTATACGTGGAGGTACTGACAATGGTACGCCCAGTACCTTCTGCCTTACACCGTAAATTGTCTTGCGGAGTAAGAATGTAAATGTATAATGAGATCTGATACTCATTGTGCAATGCCTGCTCTTCATTCCTCTGTCCCACTCTCTCTTCTCCTAACCTCGTTCCCCTCTCTTTGTCCATATCCTCCTCTCTCTGTCCCACACTCGTCACTAGGTTTGTTCATCTGATCCTCCTCCGGCTCTCACTTTATCTCATCATCACGCACTCTCTTTTCATCTACGTTTTCGCAAGTCGCGTATCTGGCTAGAACTACTCAGCCACTGGGGTAATACGTTTTATTGTGTCATTATTAATTTATGCGATGTAGTCAAGATTTTACTCAATTTGTTAACATAACGTTGAGAAATCTGCTCTGAATTAGTTTCATTTATATGTTAAAAATGAAACGAGTTTAGGAAGTATTATGCACACATGACCGAAAATTGATTATCTCTGTGTATTTAATTTTGTGATTCACAACACGGAACTGACGATACTTGACTGTGCTCAGCACAGGCATGTAGCTTCATACTGTATGAATGCTGAACAGTAATAAAACAGAATTCGATCCGAAATAAAAACTCTTTAAATTAGGTTTGTACAACTTTTACTGTAAAATTGTTTTCTGTTTATGCAAGACGCAGCAAGATGACTACCGTACTGTATGTGCAAAACAGAGATTAAAAATGTAAGAAAGTGTTTGATTGAAATGGTCGTAAAGCAAGAATAGTAACTGTCCCCACAACTATTCAGCCAGTAATTTGACGAATGGCGACATGAGTAAAAGAAGATTAATAGGTGGCATCAGAAGTTGGAAATTACAGCGATATCCTAAAAGCTTCTGTAAATAATTTTGTATTAGTTCGTGAAAATCGCCTGATAAAATCTACTAGTGATTAAAGATTTGATATAGTAGCAGTCCTGAAGTACACTTAAATAAATACGACTTCCTTCTACTATTTACCAGTTTCTTACTGCACGTTTATGTAATACTTGCTTTATTCTTGTGTATAGCAACAGAATATGATACCTTGAAACTCATGCGCGATTAGAGCCTAGTATTCATGTTTTAGAACGACTGAATTTTCAGTCTTTCATTGTTGATGCATTACGTTTTTAACAACTGATCCTGTTCTGCTTTACTTTGTCCACAAATTTTCATTTAAAATCGTAATATTCCTTCTGTGTTGTAAATCATGGTACAGAAAAATTAAACACTGAAGAAGAAGAATTTTAACAACAACATAAATGAGGCAATATCAGGCTTGAGCCTGAACATAGCTATTAATTAATCGATACGAATACAACAATATAGTTTAATTAACGTTCCATAAATCAAATTCACAAGAAGACTACGATAACACACGATAACACACGATAAAACTGAAATAGAATGGTATAGAGATACAAAACGAAAATGTGTGGCATGTACGCACACAAAAATAGTGTTTCGTGTGGACGGGTAGAGGTAATGAGAGAGAGATTCATAAATTTTAGTCTGGTAATTAATTTTGTTCAACTGTTCATAAAATGTGGCTTCGGAGTGGCAATTTGTTTTACACCACCTCGTGGCCAACCGTTAACATTTATTACTGTCAGCCGCGTAACCACAACATGAAAACTATCCTGTTACAGGCACGCGGTATTGACGCTGTATACTCATCGACACAGTCAATAATGTTTCAATTTATACCAGAAGTTACACAAAAATATGCCAGAAATGGCACACAGAAAAGATACATGTTAGTCTTTCGATTCCTGTATTTTCAGTGATGTAAATTGAGAGAGTTTCCAGGACTTATTCTTATCTCGCACATTATCATTTCAGTTTAATATAAAGTAAAAAATTACCAGAATGAGAGCTTATAATTGTTGTGGTATGGGTCTCGCATTAATTGTGTAAATGTTACATAAACATTTGCTAAATAAATAACACCCTGGATTGCGAATTCATATAGACATTATCAGGTATGTCTCTAACATAGTGCTGTCATCACTAAGGAATGTTTATAAAATGAGGGGTTTTGCCGATGATAGTTTTGACGAAAAATTAATTTTAATGGAATTTCGTTTGTGACGAAAGTTATATGTCAAAGACAGGTACGATTATGGCAAATAACCTGCCAAAACCGGTAATTTAGTGAAAAAATGGATTAGCAGTGAACATGTGACCGTTTTCATGTATTACGATGAGATCGCCCACAAATCAAAGTAATAAATTTTGTATGTCCAATCAGTTAAGGTGAGAAACACCATCAGACTTACGAGAGATACATAAATATATAGTGTATCACAGAGGATGGTGCAAACTAACACGTTTGAAAATACACGATAATAAAACAAAATCGTCCCAGGAAACATGGGTCCGCAAACGATAATCATGCGAGATAATTATGAATGTGTGGTTCCAAGCCGCCACTGACTGCTTTGTAAACATTGTCCTAGTTCTTCTTCAGTTGTTATTACTAGGTTTTGAGTTGAATTGACGACCTTTATATTCGACTGATTTCCCATGTAACTTAAGTTTAACGGATTTCTTTTAGTGGTCATATGGATGACCTCACACATATAATTATTAAGGGGCAATTGCCAATTTGTGCACGATTCAGATATCTTAAAAACGAGACTATGGTGTCCATATATGCTAGATGTGTGTCTGCCGGTATACTCGCCGCTGGTAAACTATTGGTAACAGTTCGTGCTGTCTTGGCGGACGCCTATTCCGCGGGTACACGGCGGCTACGAATGTAAGAATGTTCACGTGACAATTCAAACATAGTTGCTCAACTGACGTAGCACGTGCCATTTTCCGAAAGAAGCTCTCCGCCACACAGGCTACAGTAAGACCCCTTTTCAAGCTCTCTGTTGCCTGTAGGAAGCACGTGTGCGTCCCCGTAACATGCCGCTCTGTTCATTTCACACATTGATACCACTCTGAGCTTTACTGCTGCAAGCATACCCTATTAAAGGCATTTTGCCATCTGTGTCAACACGCAGTATTTCGGCAGGCGTCGTTGAAATACATCTACTGTCCCCCAAGTGGAATATACTGTCATCAGATGGACATCGACTTTGTCTTTCCATTTGTACTAATCCTTTCCGAGCTGGGGTGGAGTAGTCGAGCGGTCTAAGGCGCCTCGCTGCGGACCGCGCGGTTGCTCGCCGTCGGAGGATCGATTCCTCCCTGAGGCATGGGTGCGTGTGCTATCTTTAGAATAGTTTACCTAAGTTTAAGTAGTTTGTAAGTTACGGATCGATGACCACGCAGTTTGGTCCAATAGATTTACAAACATTTGAACATTTGCTGAATTCTTTACGACAGTGAATATGTATAAACTTATATTTCGTTTATCATCGAAGCGGCGCTGAAAATTTTCTGTGAATAGAACAAGAAAGTCTTCTGTTCATATATTCTTCTTTTACAACAAGGAAGTCATACGGTTTGCATGTTAGTAGTCAGCATTTGCTAATCAACTACATGCAGTTTCATTTACTAGAATGCAAGATATCATGTTATTTATATGAAATAATCATCTCTTTCGAAATGTCACAATATTATGGAAAACAAATTCTTGAGAAACGTACGTTTATGCGACATTTATTGCTTATAATCACCTTTAGCGTAATCTATTGGTCTCTTCTTATTAGTTCTTTTGTCATTATATGCAGGTAGGTCAAGTTTTACTGTTCTGTCTCCTTTATTTCGTTGAGTATAGACTTTCTAATTTCAGCCTTTATTGTAATTGTCAGTAATAGTGCACTGATGTGATTAGTTAACTAAGGAATTATTGTAAGAATTTTGTTAAGGTTATAGCTACGAGATTAAATCACTATGAAGGATTATGTGTACAAGATAACCCATTACACCAGAATAAGACAAAGAATTTACAAAAGAGAAAAATAAGGCATTAAAATGCATATAGTAAGAGCGCCGTCGTGCTTATTTTCGGGACTGTGAAACACATATCTATTGCAATCCCTTTGCTTCTCATATACAAGGAGGTAGTATGTATCGAAACAAAATGAAAGAATCCAGGATAAATGGGCTCCAAAGTGCATACCTGCTGTAATTATTAATCCTCGATAACCCCTCGTTTTCCATTGAACTAGTACTCATAGTTATTGAGATATGTATTTTGAACCCATGTTTAAGGAAATTTATTTTCTTATCCGTGTAAGTAACTGTCTCCAATGCATCGTCAGTAAGTGGTTTTTCCCCCTTTTTCGTAAAATTTGGGAAAGGAAAGATCCTGTACGATTTAGTACAGCTACTGAAAGCAAAACACGCTGCTAAATGCTGAAATGCGAAGGAGGCCAAGCCATGGTGTAGAATGTGATTTAGAAATATTAAAATTTGATCGTTACATGTCAGTTGGTGTAACATTGTAACAATAACGCGGCCAACCTTACCTACGTGCCACATTCACTTGCTTAATCTCATAGTAGTCTTATACTATCTTGGACTTGCCTATAGTGGACA
The DNA here is from genome assembly GCA_026315105.1 of Locusta migratoria. Taxonomy (NCBI): domain Eukaryota; kingdom Metazoa; phylum Arthropoda; class Insecta; order Orthoptera; family Acrididae; genus Locusta; species Locusta migratoria. The sequence continues at coordinate 808,238,927 of CM048744.1, read as the reverse complement.
AATGTAAAATCCCCTCAATTAATATGCAAATGCTTTTCTAGTATGCAAATACTTGCAATTGGAATGCAAATAAGCTTTTGCATATTAGAATGCATATCAGTGGCACAATGATCGTAATGGTTTACATGTCTTCTCATTACACATTACCGCATCGAATGCACTATTAGTGTGTTCCGACTCAGAAAAGCTACGGGTCGCAATTACCTTTATTTCAATAATAAAAAAGTAGAGAAAATAATGAAAATTATGAATTTAATACAATTCCCTTCTTTTAAGCCGTAGCGGCGTCAGGAGTGAAATATATTTAACTCAAACAGCTACATTCATTTAAATCGGTCCAAGAGTCCAAGAGCTGGACGTATACAAAATATTTCCCCTTACCTGCGTACACTTAATCAAAGCTGTAGTGGCGTAAAGTCAGCGCCACACGCCAGACCATAGTGCAGAAGGCAGCGGACGACCGGCACGCCGGCGCCACGCATCCTGGAGGGAGCAACCTAGAAGCGCGCCCGCTACAAGCGGCTATATCCAGGCCGACATGCGTCTGGAAGAGCACCGTCTGAACTAGGCTCCGAGATAGGCAGTCACTAGGACTCAGCGCAGCTAGTAGCATCGTACAGAAGACGACGCCGCGAGAAGACAAAAGAGAAGAGACATACTTCAAAAAAGTTAAGTATTTGTAAAACGTTCAGTAAATAAAACTTGTATTATTATTCTGAATATCTGTTCTAACTCTCAACATATCCTGCACAGAACCTTTCCTGAAAGCTAGGCCGGGAACGACTAAACAGAGGCTGACCAGGACGACAAAACAAAAGGTGACGAGGACTCAACAAAAACAGTGCCCTCCAAAAATGTATATGACTGGGGTTAGTTAATCAATTCTGATAAAAGTTAATATATTTCGCTATTAACACAGCCTATCGTTACAGTTAGAGTTGTGACCCATGTGACGCTACTAAATACAACCAAAAAAAGAGAATTTCAATGGAACTTTCATTACGGAGTGAACTACACAAAAACCTAACATTAAAACTGAAAACACAATTAATTTGATTGGCGATAGGTAAATTTAGATTCCCTATGATTAGTTACAAAGACCCCTCTTCTATTATTGAATAGAGAAAAATCTGGTTGAAGGTATGAATAACCTAACGTTGCAGCGGCGAAAACATTACCTTAGTTTTCTGCATCACTGGTGAAGTCGGCACCATTCAGCATCGGACAGAGAAGACGTCAGACCCCGAGCTTGATGTATGACCGTCCGTGCACAACCGGTATGAGCGTATGTGTCAGAAACGGATTGCAAGCCAATTCCGTGGAACTACAGCGTGCAATAAAGTTGCCACCGGCTACGTGGGTACAAGCGCGATAAAATAGTCAGCAGAGGTTGTGGATGCAAACCACTAGACAAAACTAAATAGTCAAAACTCGCGAAAGGTCTCTACGTTTCCGTCACTTCCCAATGGGAAAGTTAAACTAAGTCTTGTGCGGCCACTGCCGGCCAGAGCTAGTTTTCACAGGAGAAACCAGAAAATTATTCACGACAAGAAATTGATTCTGCCATAGTCTCAAGGCGACCTACGCTCATTTCCCTTACTCCTAAACTCAGTGCAAATCATGAAATAAAATAAACATCCCCAGTACCAATGATAACATCAGAAAATTAAAGAACAAACATACACAGAGACAAAAAAAAAAGAGGAATATAACAAGAAAAATAGCCACCACACAAAGGTCACGGGTCGTCTCGTCTTAAGGAGTAATGTTTCGATATGAATCGCATACTATTTCCGCCATGAAACGTCAACAAATTATGTCCCAAAAATGCGTTTTTAACAAAGAATCCTTTTTTCCTTTTGCCCCATTACACTTCACTACTCATTTTCAACATTATTTACCAGCACGCTCTCTCCTATGAATTTTCTCCGCGAAATGGATTGAAAACAACCATGGGACGGATCCAATCGGCGGGCTGCAGACTGACCACCGATGTTGTAGCAGTTTCATGTACACTGAAAAGTGTTCTTCGATTAATCATGGGTTATCGAAAAGGATTCCGAATTTGTTGATTAAATTAGAAAATACTCTATGATTTTCCACTTTATTATTTATTTTCCCTGCAAGTTTACATAGTAATATTACATGTGTGATTTTTCCACTTATATTTCTGAACGCTTACTACCAATTTCGTGTACCTTCGCTTCATGAAGACTCCATTGGGAGTGGTATGCTCCACGATCACATCAGTCTGCTTCAAAACAGGAGAAACTGCAGCGTTGATCATAATTTCTCTATAATTCCCAAATTGATTTCGACTACAGATGTAGCCATTTTCAGTCGACGTACAAACCGACTTAAAGACAATGGATAAAGACAAACCTGTAGGAAGACAGTTTGTACAACTTATATTGGAACGTTCTTGCACGAAAACCACAAATAACTTTCAAGAGCATTCCTGATACTGCTGATTGATATTTATAGTTTTAATGGAACAACTCTTTCGTATGAGTTGTACAAAGTGTCTACTGGCTCCTATTTTTCGATTGTGCTTCAGTCGGCCTTACTGGTTTATACAGGAATCGAAGACGGCAACATTTTCTGCATAAATACTCCAATCACTTTTATGATATTTCTCTACCGTTTCATTTTCTAATAGCGTGCAGGAAAAAGAAACACTTGATTCTTCCCGTTTTCGAACTGATTTCGCTTACGTTATTATGATGATTAGGTCTCCCTATGAAGGTGGGTGCTAACGCATTCTTGGAGAAAAAAGCTTTTTCTTTTAATGATTTCCACACCAATTCGTGCACCATTTTTGTGTCACTATCTCCCCTAAATTGGGTTGATACAAAAACAGCTGCACATCTGTCAACTTTCTCTATATCAACCGCTAGTCCCACTTGGTAGAGTTCCAACAGTGGGCCAATGAAAGGTAACCTTTGGTTCACCTTCACTACAGTATTTTATATGTTTATTTCCAGTTTAATTTGTACCAGAGTATTTCAAATTGATTTACAAATATACAGTCAGTTGTTGTAAAACATTGTAAACGTCACCTTTAAAGTGGAGACCAGTGATTAAGAATACGTTGGTACAGGCCGCAGATTGAAGCGGCGACTTCTATTGGTCAATGAACTGCTATTGTGACGTCTCCTACTTCCGCTACATTTTCCTCGAAACTCCAGGCTTTGTGTGTCACCATGCATTGTCTCATCGGACAAAAAAAATTAAGCTCTATACGAGGAATATGAACAGCACTACGGTCTGGAGCGTGGAAACGCAGCCAGGCCACTTGAGCAAGAAACACAAAAGCAGACAAAAAGCAGGTACAGAGATCCGCTCTCAGGACCATTGTGCGGGCGCCGCCATGTTAACTTCCGGCGCGGCTTCACCACTCCCCAGTTTTAACGCTGTGTTTATGTCTTTGAAAGCAGCAAAACTGCTGCACACGGAATAAGCGTCTCTTTTTTTCTGCTGCCCTGTTTCCCCTGTGGTGGTAGTCGGCGGAGTTGTCAGCACGCGCATTCACTGTGCTGGAGTGGGCTACCTGCAGCCGGTAGAGGGTGGCACCGCCCCCCTCCCCCTACCCCCGCGGCGTGTATGCTAATTCGCACTCCTCCGACATCCTGCATTTAGCCTGCCAGACGCCGCGGGGTGCCGGAATTGAGACGAGCGGCAGCGGGGTAGCGCAGGTAGCAGTTACTCAACGTTTAGTTTGCATGCACGCCGCGCGCGGCGCTGGTGGCGCTTAGCAGGCCCCTACCCCCTTCTCCAAGGCCACCCTTCCTCTCCATATTCCTCCCCGGTTGATGCGGTCTGCTGTGCTACATTTCACGTGCCGTTTTCTCGCAAACCGCCCCCGGCTTTCTACCGTGACGGCAGCGGGGGGTGAGGCAATAAACGGAGCGGCACAGTGGGTTTAAAACGTGACAAACCGCGGGCCGCGTTTTACGATTAGCGCCCGTCGCGCCGCACAAGTGTACATTCACAGCTCTGCGGCGAACAAAAGAAAGTTCTCGGTCGCCGCGCGATAGCATTCTCCTGGGCTGCAGCGTGGCCTTTAGTTACTTGGTAGAACTAAAAGTACGTCGGTAAGAGGGGAGGGCTGGCCTTTAGTTACTTGGTAGAACTAAAAGTATGAAGATGGGGGAAGGGGGCGAGAAATGTTCCACTTCTCTTTCTATCGGTTTTACTTACATTATCGAACAGTGGACATTATACTGGACCATGTACTGTTTGTGGCAGCGTTGAAAGTGGCGGAATTTTAAACTATGTCAACGCTGATTCCATGTCGAAATCACATGGCTCAGCAACTGTTCTAAATACATATGTAGATGATGAACAGCAATAAGTCGCAACATTTCTGTATTAGTTGGAAATATTTAAACATTTCGACCTTTTCAAGTGAGAGAAATAAATCCAATGACAAAGTTGAAAATTTGTGCTCGATCGGAATTCGAATCCGCATTTCTCGTTTCGGGCCAGCGATCGCCGTAACCAAATTGCCGCACAAATTGAAAAATGGCAGATATCGAAATAATTGACAGAGGGATAGAAAAACAATTATAATCTCTCAAAAGAGGAAAGGCCGCAGAACCAGATGAGATACCAGTTCGTTTTTACACAGAGTATGCGAACGAACCTGCCCCCATTCTTGCAGTGGTGTACCGTAGGTCTCTAGAAGAGCGTAGTGTTCCGAAAGATTGGAAAATGGTGCAGGTCATTCCCGTTTTTAAGAAGGGATGTCAAAGAGATGTGCAGAACTATAGGCCTATATCTCTAACGTCAGTCAGTTGTAGAATTTTGGAACATGTATTCGAGTATAATGACATTTCTGGAGATTAATAATCTGCTCTGTAGGAATCAGCACGCGTTTCGAAAAAGGCGAAAATAGCTCGCGCTATTCGTCCACGAGACTCAGAAGGCCATAGACACGGGTTCTCAGGTAGATGCTGTGTTTCTTGACTTCCGCAAGGCGTTTGATACAGTTCCCCACAGTCGTTTAATGAGGAAAGTAAGAGCATGTGGTCTAACTGACCAATTGTGTGACTGGTTTGAAGATTTTCTAGATAACCCAATGCAGCATGCCAATCTCAATGGAGAGAAGCCTTCCGAAGTAAGAGTGATGTCAGGTGTGTCGTGGGCCCGTTGCTGTTTACAATATATATCAATGACATTGCGGATAACGTCGGAAGTTCATTGAGGCTTTTTGCGGATGATGCTGTAGTATATAGAGAGGTTGTAACAATGGAAAATTCCATTGAAATACAGGAGGATCTGCATCGAATTGACGCATAGTGCAGGGAATGGCAATTGATTCTCAATGTAGAAAAGTATTATGTACTCGGAATACACAGAAAGAAATGACCATTATCATTTAGCTACCCTATAGCAGGTCATCAAATGGAAGCAGTCAATTCCATAAATTATCTGGGAGCAGGCATTAAGAGTGATTCAAAATTGAACGACCATATAAAATCAATCGTTGGTGAAGCAGATGCCAGACAGATTCATTGGAAGAATCCTAAAGAAATGTGGTCCTAAAACGCAGGAAGTAGGTTACAGTACACTGGTTCGCCCACAGCTTGAATACTGCGCACCTGTGTGGGATCCGAACCAAGTGGGGTTGATAGAGGAAGCAGAAAAGATCCAACGGAGAGCACCGCGCTTCGTTACAGGATCATTTGGTAATCGTGAAAGCGTTTCGGAGATGATCGATAAACTCCAGTGGAATATTCTGCAGGAGAGACGCTCTATCACTCGGTACGGGCTTTTGTCGAAGTTTCCAGAAGATACCTTTACCGAGGAGTCTAGCAGCATATTGATCCCTCCTACGTATATCTCGCGAAGAGATCATGAAAATAAAATAAGGGAGATTAGAGCCCACACAGAGGCATACCGACAATCTTGCTTTGCATGAATAATACGTGACTGGAATAGGAGGGAGAACTGGTAGAGGTACTCAAGGTATCCTCCGCCACACACCGTCGGGTGGCTTGCGGAGTATGGATGTAGATGTAGATTACCAGGCTATCCACAGACGCTTCCCTTTCAACCCAAATTTTACACTTGTAGCACACTATGATGGGAGTGCCCCCTGCCTATTAGTTCCTCTTGCTCGCTTCCTATACTCGATTCCCGCAAGGAATCGAGTGTATTAATTTGTCCGCATTGAAATTGTTGGGAGCACAGATACATTAATTGTAGCAGATCCAGATTTCGATCACTGTATGAAATTTATCAATGATATAAAACTGAACCAGTTGCATTCAGATCAAGTTTATGAATGTCAGTTTTAATGCCAAACTTTACCATTTACAAATGATTTTAATATGCAACTCAATAGTAAAGGTGCATTATATAAGAAAGATCTACAGACGCTTGAACGGAAGTCTTTTGTTCAAATATTCAAAACCGTGAGGCACCAAACTGCTGAAGTCAATGGTCCCTCAACCACGTAAAATAAATTATGCAAAGGATAAGATACATATCCATGCCTGGAGAAAAAGTCAACCCTCACACGGGAGGGGTTGCGCCATGCATGACAAAGTTCTTAGTCCGAGCGGCAAAAAACGTTGGTATGCGAATGTACAATACCATCTGTTGCCTCTAAACACCCCCGTCTTTCATCGTAAAATACAATCTTTATTTCGGCGTGAAGTCAAGAACTTAGTTGTATAAGAACAACCTTGGGTGAGAGGGCAAGGAATCTGCATGTTTACTTAATCCATAGCCGAGCCTTTGCATAGATTTTCCTAGCAAAGGAAACTAATACGTGCATGCCGTGGTAAACTTGTGACGCCTCTTATACCTCTGCTACTATATAATGCATGGGCAAGGGAAATGACATACATCGTACACAGCTTCCTGTCACAAGAGTACCTAACTTTCAGCATGGTGAACTGCCGCGCTGCAATGCTCTAAGGCGCCTTGATGTGGAGCGCGCGGTTGCTCGCCGTCGGAGATTCGAGTCCGCCCTCGGGCATAGGTGCGTGTGTTGTCCTTAATGTAAGTGTGCAACCGTTTGAACATGGTGAACGAGGCTTAGTGTGACTACGTGTGAGTTCGGTTTTGTTGAGTTTGAGAGCGTTTCATCTACTCTACAGTGGGATTCAGAAAAGTAGGGCCTTAAGGTGATCTCTCAATGTTAGTGTTAATTTCATATACTCACTATATTTATTCTAGAAGATAATGGAGTAGTTTCCAACATAATGCTTTCAAGCCAATATATTTTTTTAAAAAGTAACAACTAACATTACTAGAAATTGTGTTGGTAACATGTCTCCTGACTTATCCAAATTTCTGAGATACGTTTGCCAAATGAAATTTTTGCTCTTCAGTAGAGAGTGTGCTATTATAAAACTTACTGGGAAATTAAAATTGTGTCTGAGACTGAGACCGAGATTCGATCCCAGAACATATCCACGAGCAAGTGCTCCACCCGCTCTTTTCTTATTTATTTATTTCATATTGGTTCTTTACAGTCTTTCCTCCTTATTCGTTCTAGGTTGGTCGTTGCAGTCTTGGCTACTTAGCTACCTCTGTATGCCCCACAGCTTTAGTTCCGCTAGTACCTCAGTTCGTACCTTCCAAACTTTACAGTTTCAATCTGCCAGGAAATTTCAAATCAAATTCATTCCACTACACCACTTTTTGAATTCGCGACTGTGTCACAGCTTGTGAATAGCATAGGTATTATACAAATGAGACAGGAATCGGTTGATGAGATGAAATGTTCATCTACAAACAAATAAATATTCGTAATTTTAGAAGACTAAATTAAATTATGCTCCAACTCTGCCCTTATGGAAGCATTTTTTCGGGTTCGTATTGATTGTGGGGTGTTGCCAGCCTAACTCAGACCATCAGTGAGCAGCACCGCAGTCGATAGATCGACATGACGATCTGACGGCCAATCTTTGCACAACGGGGCCGCGGTAGTTGCGCCTCAAAAGGACAGATAAGTGCCGGCGCATTGGTGACAAGTTAGTTCCTCGCTGGCCTTCGGATGGATATGACCGCCAAGAAGACAGACTATTGTGAGAGTAGTGATGAATGATGTACCTTCTGTCTCACGGCCCACGTATAAGTTGAGTACTGCAGCAAACACCGATGTGTGCTCAAGCTTTTCAGAGCTTTAGTTATCCTTTCCAGCTAAAGGTGTCCCGCAACGTCCTAACCAAGTTGCGGATGGCGACGAGATTCTACTTTTGTCGTGACCGAGACACAATAGGTTGATACATTGTTTTATATGGTAATGTAATGTTTATGCCCTTGTATATTATAATACCTCTTCGCTCTCTTCTCTCATTTAGAGATAACCTAAATCTTCTTGAGGTGGCGTTGTATTCAAACATATATACACAGATTAGAAGTACAAACTAAGTAGTAGAACTGTAATCATGCCAGGTTGGATATAGACGCTCTATAAACCACGCACCGAACCACAGTTGATGTATAATCTCAAACAAATTTGTTGAAGGAAGCTAAAGGTATTGAGGGATGCAAGGGTTGTAGCCTTTCTCCAATGTCGCTGAATTTGTACATTGAGCAAGCTATAAACGAAATCATGTGGAGAAATTTGGAGAAGGAACTAAACTTCACGGTCAAGAAACAAAATCCTAGCGTTTTACCGATGACAGTGTAATTGTGGAAGAGACAGCAAAGGACCTGGAAGAGCAGTTGAACGTAATGGACAGTGTGTTGAAAGATGCGTATAAGGGTAATGGAATGCAATGTAAGAAAACCAGGCGATGCTAAGGTATTATGTAATGAAACAATATAGTTGGCAAATGCGTTTTATTACTTGCGCAGTAATATAACATATGATGGTCGCACTACAGAGGGTATAAAATGCATTATTGCAATGCGAAGAAAAACGCTTTTGAAAAAGAGAAATTTGTTAACATCTAATATAAATTTAAGAACATGGAAATCATTTGTTAAGAGTCCTTGTATGGTAATGAAACGTGGACGATAAGCAGTGCGGACGGGAAGAGGATAGGTGCTTCTGAAGTGTTGTACTACAGGAGAATGCTGATTAGGTGGGAGGTACTGAACAGGACTGGGGAGAAAAAGTATTGGCATACGTTGAGTGAAAGAAGGTATCGAGTGATAGGACACATTATAGGCATAAAGGAATCATGAATTCAGCGTCGGAGGGAAGTGTTTGAGGTAAAAATAGCAGAGGGAGACCAACAGATGAATATAGTAAGCAGATTCAAATGGGTGTAGGTTACCGTTCCTATAAGGAGATCAAGAGGCTTGTTCTGGATAGAGTAGGGCGGAGAGCTGCATAAAACTAGATTTCTAACTCAAGACCACAACAACAACATACAAAGCCAAATAATTTGATTTTGAACGTGACCTGTCAACCAGCAACTGTAGTAACGTAATTTACTGTGTGAGAAAATGCATCCCCCCACAAGTTGCTTTAAATTAATTGAATCTAATCTAGATTTAAACTACCTATGTCTTCAACTGAAATAAAACTACAACTTAAATAACACGTTTAAACATACAGACAAATGTTCTCGTGCTGTATAAGCTTTGTTATAAAATATATTCACAAGTTAAGAACAAGCAGTATGAACAGTAAAAAGGTAGTGGTTGTCTGCTATAGGGTGCCGACGAGTCCTCGATCAAAGCGGCATCAGACACTTTGGACATTAGTAAATACACGCGTAAAAGAGGTGTAATTCACCGCTGATTATCGAGCACGTTTGGAATGAGGAACGCCATGGAGCTAACACCAATGGTATTTGTTTCTCACGATGTATTACGTTAGTCATTTCATGAAGGGCTTTTACACTGAAGAAACACACACACACAAAAAAAGAAAAACCTGCCTTAGGCATCTGTACGCAAACACAGAGACAAGTAACACACAGAGGACGGCGCTGCGGTCACAAATATTTATATAAAACAACATGTGTCTGGTGCAGACGTTACATCGGTTGCTGCTGCTACAATGGCAGGTTATCACAATTTAAGTGAGTTTTAAAGTGGACGTTTAGTCGACCTATTACAGAGGGGACATAGCATCACCGAGGTAGCGATGAATTGGTGATTTTCCCGCACTATCATATCACGAGTGCACCGTGAATATCAGGAATCTGGTAAAAACAAATCTCTGCGGCCAGAGAAAGACTCCGCAAGAACGGGACCAACGACGACTGAAGAGAATCGTTCAACGTGACAGAAGTGCAACCCTTCCGCAAATTGCGACCGATTGCAGTACTGGCCCATCAGTAAGAGTCAGTCTACGAACCACTGATCAGAGCATCAACGACATGGGCTTTCTAATCCGAAGGCATACTGGTGAACCCTTGGTGACAGCACTACTCAAGAACATGCTAACGGGAAGAAAAATTAAGGTATCTCTTCTTGGCACGAACATCAAGAGAGTGGTTCTGAATAACGGTCTGCCACAGGGCTCGCACACGCTCTCTTCGGTCTGTATATAGATGACCTACCACAAGCCAAATTACGAAAACTTGTGTACGCTGCCGACTTGGCCATCGCGTATCAAAGCAAAAACTTCAACGATCTCTAAGAAACATCGAATGCAGACCTCAAAGTCCTGAACACATATTACTCCCAGTGGCACCTACACCTAAAACTCCAACAAAAGAACCAGCACCATACTACACCTTAGCAACAGAGAAGCGTACACAAAATTACAGCTCGCTGTGAATGGTCAGCATATTAGACATGAGAATACTTGGGCGCGAAATTAGATCGCACTCTATCACACAAATCACATTTAGAGGACACAAAACAGAAACGAAAATCCCGCAATGCTATCCTAACGAAATTAGCGGGAACGACTTGGGGAACTGGAGCTAGCACATTGAAGACATTAGGAGGAGCTCTTGTAGCTGAATATTGCCCGCCAGTCTGGATGAGAAGTGCACATGTAGCTAAAGTGGACGTCCAGCTGAGGGAGACGATGCGAATAATCTCGCGTACACTCAGAGCTACTCCCTGTGCTTGGCGCCCTATCCTTACTAACATAAAGCTCCCTGAAATCAGGCGATCACAGTTATCCATAAGAACATACCAAAAAATCCTAGGCAACCTTGACCTACATATCCATGAAGATCTAAGAAATGCAAACGGGCTTAAAATATAGTTCACCTTTTTGGAAAACCGCTGAAGAGCTTCAAGACTTCAGCTCGAAAATAGTCTGGAAAGAGCTATGGGCTACAAGTGCACACAAGAACTGCAATTTGGTGGACGACCCCAAAAAGAAGTTCGAAGGATTCAGTCTTCCAAGGAAACTGTAGACAACTTTGAACCACGTGAGAACAGGTGTCGGTAGAAGTTAGTAACTAATGAAGAAATGGTGTCAGTCACACAGCTCTGAATGTGTGGTGAAACCCAAACAATGGACCATTTACTCGTGTGTGAAGTGTATGGCTATGATGGTGACTTGAAAGACAAACACAGACTCAGTGATTCGGCCTTAAAGTGGCTTGACAGAATATGTAGTTTAGTACTATAAGAGCCTCATATTGTTAGGCTAGTTGTGGAACAATATTGTAATTAACTAAACAATGTTTGCCTTTGTACATGCCAAACGAGTAAATAAATAAAAAAAATACGAACATTTGAAAATTTTGAAAGAGCATGAACCTTTTCTGTTCACCGTCAGAGTGGCGGTCTGTTGACCGGCATAACTCGGCTCCTGATTGGCTGTTCGGCTGCTAGCCAGTGCGAGCTCTACACTCCGAAGAATAAAATCCAATTTTAGTCCGGTTGACTGTAGCAGCAGTCTTCCTCTTCCTGCTCGCTACTCTGCCCCACACACCGCTGCGCACAGTGTGCGGGGCAGGGCACCACCACTTAGAGACAAGGCCTCACAACAGCCTGTGCTACGTTATACTGACTAGGCCGCGGTCGCCTGCTTACTGGAGGTCCGCTACGAGGCATTGGGCGAGCCCGAACGGCCAACCATTCCTCTGGCGGCCGCGCCTGGTCAGTATGACGTAGCAGGGCTGCTGTGAGGCCTTGTCTCAAGGTGGTGTTAGGCAGGGGCGTAGCGAGCAGAAAACACATGACGCTCATTTCAGCCCACCTAGCCCGTATAGCCTGGGGGGTGACCTGTCTAGCCCGCCGCGCTGAGTGTAGCCCACCGGGCCAGACCCAACGAGCGCACAGGTCAACCAGTCGGCAGTCGGCCTGATGGCCCACCAGCCCACTGCACAGTGCCTCACTCTCTGCTCGCGCCACTCGCCGCTGCACCCAACCTGTGCTATGGCGCCTCTTCGTTTGCATCATATTAACCTTTTTATACCGAATAATATACTTTCAATTACGTAATCTAGGATTATTTGGGTACATAACAGAAGTTCTCAAAAGTTTGTCCCCTTATTTTGGAGGAAAGCACAACAAGGAAATGATGTGCTTTGCAAAATACCCTCCAACACACACTTGGCATTGGATTTCAAAGTGCAGATGTAGCATTGTTTGTCACTACCAGTACATGTTTCTCGTTGCTTATCACTCCGTGTCGGTGAGAGGCCAGACCGTAATACAGCAGGGGTGAGGCACCGACTGGTAGCGACTGCGCATGACCCAACGGGCTAAAGCCTCTCTCACACGGAGCAAGATTTGCGGGAAGCATTCCGCGCAGCACACAAGGCGGGCGAGCGGCCGGCCCTTCGGCCTGCTGGAGGGCCGTTTGCTGCAGGATTCTGCACATAGCGCATGTCCTATTATTCTGGCATGTTTTCGGAATGTTACCTGCGCTGACCAATCAGGAGCCGCGTGTGGCGTGTGACCTTGCGGCCAGCAAGGCGGGAACTCGAAGAGAGCACTCCAGGCGGAACGCAGTGCCACACGCCCGCCAGCGAAGTGCGGTCTTTCTCAATCGATTACATAGAAACTATTCGGTGGAAAAATGTGATTCTCGCACAACTTATAGATTCATTCTTCTGCTTCATGATAAAATGAATATTATTTTGTTAGTGGTCATATTTCTTGTGATATTTACGTATTTAGTATAGTACTACGAGGAATCCGAAAATTTTACATTCAAAAATAGAGGTCGCTATGAATTTGCGTTCGGTACAGGTTAGGTCATATGTTGCTGCGGATGAAATGTAGCTGAAATATTGAATTATTCCTCGAAGTTGGAAGGATGTCGCTATCTATCACCAATCTTGAGATAATGGGTTGTATGTAAAGCACTTGTTCCCGATGGCGTGCGTCAGCGAAGAAAACGGGACGAAATTTTCATATAATCCCTTATATCTCATAAATGATTGGAGGTATCGAAGCAAGATTTTATGAAATGATAATACGCAAAGTGAAGTTTATTTTGTCACGTTATTAACTTACGAAACTTGTATATGAAGCGCGTTATTCGAGCATCTACAGATTTTATTCAATGAAGTAATGTACTTTTAAGGAGTCACGGATACCTGGTAAAACTAAATTTGCTTTGTCTATATTTTTACAACGTCAGTGAGCAATTTGTTTAATTTTATACCGCTTATGATTATTTTCATATTCTACTAACTTGTCTTGCTCTCAGTATTACTAAATACAGTTTAATATTATGTGGTAACTGCAAATGCATAAAAACGTTAGTGGGAGGAATATTTGTAAACTCTATTGTTTTGACAAAAGAAGCGGATTTTAGCATTACAGCGAAAGTGTCTGCATATTAACGAAATCTCATCACTGAAATATTACTCTGAAAAAAAGGAAAGAAAAGTAGTGCTGTGTACTAAATAGCTTCTTGATTTGAAATTACAGAGGAATTCGATATCACAGTATGATTTTATATGACATAGAACAAACTGATGAGATGATTTTATATGTATACATTCAAATTTCTGAGAAATAAGGAAAATCATTTAGAGTACATATAATTTAGTTAGTGTGCCAACACAGAGCGATGTGTTTATTTATTTATTTATTTATTTATTTATTTATTTATTTTATCGCAAACTTCTTTCAGCTTGTCAAAAGAATTCAATTTAGACCATCGTGGCTGGTTTACAGGATTCCAGTAAGTTAAACGTTTTTGTAAGATTGAGATACAGAAAATAGATTTTTTCGCCTGTTTTCAAACACAATTTTCATCATTAAAATATACTAGGGTAGCGGATTCGACGAGAGTTCCAATATACACATATTTCGTATACGAGCTACAAACAGTATAAAATAAAACACTTTTACTGATTCCCCACTAAGTTTCAATGTAACTACAGATTTATGTGCCCTACCAGACTTTTCTTCTTCTTCTGACAAACGTATTTTCACATCCTGTCCCTGACAACGTAACTTCCCTTGTTCCGATGTTAAAATCCGTTTCTTTTGCCAAAACATAGCAGACCTAAGAAGTATTATTTTCACTAACATTTTTAAGCAGATAAAATAGCAACAGAACATTGGGTGTTCCGATTTGTAAGGGTACTAAACGGCAGGGTAATCAGACGTCCAGAATATTTAAACTAATAATACTGAGGACGTGATATTCTGTACTTCATGAAACTGTCCGTTTTAAAATTAAATGAGTAGCTTCTTCACTTATATAGAAAAACGGCAATTTTCATTTCACCAGGTATTGATGGCCCTTAAAAATCCCACTATTCCATTCATTAATATCTGTACTTTGTTAAATATTGGGATTCATGTGAAAGTTTCGTAAATTGATCATATGAAAAACATAATCTCCCCTTTGCGTGCTATCGTTTGATAAAATCTTGCTTCGATACCTCCAATCATTTAAAATATATAAGGGATTTTTTTTCCGTTTTCTTCGCTGACGCACGTGATACGGAACAAGGGCCTTACATACAATCCATTATCTCGAGATTGGTGATAGATAGCGACATCCTTCCAACTTCAAAGAATAATTCAATATTTTAGCTACATTTCATTCGCAGCAACATATGACCTAACTTGCACCAAACGCAAATTCATAGCGACCTCTATTTTTCAATGCAAAATTTTCGGATTTCTTGCAGTACTATACTGAATCCGTTAATATCACAAGAACTATAACCAGAAACAAAATAGTAGATAGATCTTCATGAAGCTGAAGAATGCAGCTATAAGGTGTGAGAATATAAATTCTTTTTACCGATTAGTTTGTTCACAATCGTTTGATAAATAAAGCAGCTCGGCCGTGTTGTGCGTCTTGGCGTCCACTCAGCGAAGCCAGGCCTGCACGCTTCCGCACCCTATGTTGCACCGTGTGAGAGAGACGCAGTGTGTTTCAGCCGCATTCCTACTCGGCAGCCGACTGACGCTCGGGCCATCCAGGAGACTTCTCGCGAACCGTGCTCCGTGTGAGAGTGGCTTAAGGGAGTGGCGGGCCACGTCAACTCGGACAGACTGGCTCACAGGGCTGCGCTCAGCCCGCCAGCCTGCTAGGCCAAGGTCAGCCCGTCAGCTTGCCAGCCTGGCTGGCCAGCTGAAACTAGCACCGTGCAGGACCCTAGTGGCGAGGCAACACCGTCCGAAGAGACGGCCTGCTAGCTGCCGTACGAATCACGCAGAGTAGGTCGCGATCATGTAGCTCACTGGTCGGCCAATGGGGCACAGCGGACCGCCTTACATCGGCCGACCAGTGAGCTACGAGATTGCGACCTACTCTGTGTGGCACGGCAGTGGGCAGGCCTTCCCTTCAGACAGTGTGTGGTGAGGACGGCCGCGTCCGCGGGCGGTGTTTGACCATGTCTGTCCTATACGATATGACGCAGGTGTACTTGTCTCTTTCACTGTAAAAGTAATAGTAATTAGTTTCGGCATTAATATATTTTCATGTAACTTTCTTACTCAGCTATACGAACTGAATATTCGCGGATCTTTCCTGTGCGATGGAGTCATCACTCTAATTCTGCTGACCCGGAGACGCAGAGACGAGGGACTGCGCAGTTCGCCTCCCCGCCGCCAGGGGACGCGAGGAAGTCGTCTCCTCGGCTGAGAGATGAGCGCGGCGGTCTGCGATGGCGACGCGGAAGTTAATGGCGCGCTAGCGGCTGCAATCACGGCGACTTCATTAGCGCGCAACGCGATAGCGGCCCGCAGTTTTAATGCACGCCGCCATCTTCAGCTTAATTCCCATCGGAAAGTTCTCATTAATTAAAAGAAGAAGTCGATTTCCATTTGAATTTTCTGGCGACGAAATCCGAGTGCGGCCCACTTTCGCTGTCTGCTGCGTCCTAATGACCGGGCTTGGAGTCCTGCTCAGTTTGCTTACGTCTATAGTTTCGACAAAATTTGTCTGTAAATACGTCGTATCTATGACGAAATCAGATTTTTTTGTGTATTACTATAGCCCGACTGGTCAGCATGACATTAATTTTCTCAATATCGTACTCTGATAGCCTAAAAAATATGAAAGGTCACAGTCATTTTATCCGTTAGTGTTATGAAACAAATAAATCTGTTAGCGGCTCACTTTATGTAAGTAACACTATAAGTAGACAACCTTTCATCTGAGACTAAAATCGAATAAAATGGCTTGCGTACGAACAAATTGTACCCAACTTTGTTCTATTATGTTTTTTCTGTATCTTGTCCCGTTTTAGAGATATCTCGAAAAAAAAAAAAAAATTAAGTGAAGAAACTGATTTGACGCTGTATGCCTTGAACGTGGTCCCACGTTTCAGGTCGCGACTTTCAACTGATCGGCACCAAATTTACAGATTTATTTGTTAGTGGAGAACATACAGTTATGCCGCCAGAGTGTGACACTATGCACATAAACAACTATTATGTTTCGGTTCCGAAAAATTATCCGGTAAAAGCTGTTCAGATTTGAATGTCGAGCAACTTATGATTCTATTTTATATTTTTTAATATTTTTAATCTGAAAGAGATGGTACACATGTACAAAAACATAATACTTAACATGTCTGTCAAAACATTTCTTTGCCGAAAGTCATTTAATGCAACTCCTAGAATCGTTGATATTACATCTAAGTATGTATATATCAGAGTAAATATTACATTTCAATAAATAAATAAACAAAAATACAAAAAATAAAAATTACAAAATTACGTATATAGAAATCATGTATATCATATTGTAATTATTTATATATTAATTTTTGATTATTTTTTTAAATGCTAAATGTCAAACTACCACATACATAAATATCAATACCGTGCATTTCATTATAATTATTTTTTATTATTTTCTTAAATACTGTATTAATATATCATTTTCTGTATATAATTATTTTGATATTGTTTATATTTGTATTATGTCTTGTCCAAAACATTTGCAAAAACATAAAATTCCCGGAAAATCCAAATTTGGCTGTGACTCAAGCCAGTGCGATGATTTTTTCTTCTATCGCCATATTTTCTATGCGATAAAATATAAAAATTCAATCCAAGGAATTTAAAATTAGATTTTTTTAATTAAAATTGTGTCGTTCGTGAATTTCAATCATCGGATCGAATTGCAATAAAGTGGTGTACAAAGAAATGCACTCGTTCCTGTACAAAGGTTATGTTATGCAACATACCTTTAATGTAATTTAAAACATTCAGCACAATTTTCTCTCAGCCGTTACCGGTAATATTGACTTTTAAAGAATGTCATGAAGGAAAATAAATGGTGTGAAACATAAAATGTAATGAAAGCCCATAGCAAAATAAGCTCTGCAATAAGTTTTAGATGGTAGTAATGAATATTATTTTATATTTCAATCATCAGAGGAATGGAAGGTATGCTTGGAGAATACCAAGAGACACGGGAGGATTCTAGGTGGTTTACATCAGCATTAGTAGACAAGATAAGAGAAATTAGGGTTCGTATGGACACATATCGGCATTCTTTTTTCCCTCGTTCTATTTGGGTGTGGAATAGGAAAGGAAGTGCCTAGTAGTGGTACAGAGTACCCACCGCCACTCACCTAACGGTGGATTACGGAGAATGTGTGTAGATGTAGAAGAGTCATTTTTCCATTATCTGTGTTCATCCATTTTGCCTAATACACTCTGTGTTATTTAATCCTTTTTATTCCTCCTCTTCTTCATGTTTCCAACTTCTTTCTCTAACGTTTCCAGAATTGCATCTCTGATGGTAATCAATTCTTCTGTTACATCAAGACTTGGTCTTACCACTCCCTCCTACCGATATTGTCAAAAGATTTCCCAAATATACAAATCCTAAAAACGTAGGTTTGCCTTTCCTTAGCCTATCTTCTAAGATAAGTCGTAATGTGAGTATTGCCGCTCGTGTTCCTACATTTCTCCTACATCGAAACTGATCTTCCCCAAGGTTGGATTCCATAAGATTTTCCAATCGTCTGTAAATAATTCGTGTTTGTATGTTGCAACCACGAACAAAGAACAATTATGACTTATTAAACCGATAGTTCTGTAAATTTCACATTTGTCTGCACTTGCTTTCTTTGGAATTGTAATTAATATATTCTTCTTGAAGTCGGATGGTATTTCTCCTGACTCATACAACTTGCATAACAGTTGGAAGAATTTCTTCTTCACTGGCACTCCTAACGTGATCAGCAGTTCAGACGGAATATCTTCTATTCCAGTGGCCTTGTTTCGACTCAGATCTTTCAGCACTCTGTCAAATTCTCGCAGCATCGTATCTCCTATATCATCTCCCTCCACTTCGTCTTCCATTTCTAGAATGCTATCTTTAAATTTATTTCCTTTGTACATGTCTTCTATATCTTCCTTCCACATTTCAGATTTCCCCTCTTTGCTAAGTACTGGTTTTCCGTCTGAGTACCTGATTTTCATACAGCTGCTTTTCTTGACTCAAAATATCTCTTTAATTTTCCTGTAGGCGGTATCTGGTTGTACATTCTTCTCTGGTTCTGTATTTGTCCTCTAACCACTCCTGCTTACCCAGTCTGCACTTCCTGTCAATCTCATTTTTCAGACGTTTGTAGTACCTTTTGCCTGCTTCACTTGATGCATTTTTATATTTTCTCCTCTCATCAATTAAGTCCAGTATAACCAGTGTCATCCAGTGATTTCTATTAGGCTTTGTCCTTCTGCTTATATGATCCTCTGATGCTTTCACTACCCTATCTCTCAGAGCTACTCATTCTTCCTCTGCTGTATTACTTTTCCCTGTTTCAGCCAATCCTTGCCTAATGCTCCCTCTGAAACCCTCAACCCCTCCTATTCCATTAGTTTGTCCAGGTTCCATTGTACCGAACCTGCGCTGTCGGAGCTGAGATATGGTTTAATTTCGGATGACTCAGTGCAAATTACGTCCCAACTCCTACGTCTATCGATTCTGTCTGTGCATTTATTGTATCAAATACAATAAAACACACTAACCTGAATAGATCAGGCACCTTATCTTGTGTAGCTGCTCCTTGCAGCACTGCAAATTACCAAATTAATGTAAGCTTTGGCCCTGTATCATGACTAGATGATTTTAAGCAAGGATAACATAGATATGAAAGGAGCAGCCACAAAATAAGGGGCAGGTATCGGATGATCCGATAGACAACAGCAAAGTTAGAGCTAAATGTATTTCCAGGGAACAACTGGTCGATTAAAATTTTTCATAATTTTGAGTGGGGTAGAGCAGGAGTAGATTTAAATAGAATGCTTCATTTTGACATTATTTATTGCTAACTAAAACACGAAGCAGAATAAAAACATATTAAACATACATAGATTTAACAGAAACTTGGCTTGTTTGCCATAGTTTAACATTGGGCTCCAAAGGTAAGAATAGCTGGCTGAAACAGTATCAAATCGTAACTCTATCTGATCTCTTACATGTAAAAGACTTGCAACCATACTAAGAGGACAGAAAGGACGCTTAAATGGTTTACTACCTTGAAGCTACTGGCATGCACAACTTCAAAATAGGAGCAGAGGCAAGTTGTCTGAGGTACAGGTTCGTATCCAATAGCTTCAACACCATAATCAAACTATATTTTGCGCCGAGGACAACATAACTAAAACTGCTTATTGAGTGACTGGCGTGGTTGTTTGTGTCAAATTCTCGTCCTTTAGGAACGTACTTTAGTTATTAGAAAATATTGTTATTTGTTACGAAATAAATAAGCAAGGTACTGCACTGCTTAACATTTGTATGAAAGTTTCTAAGTGTGAACCAATTTAAGATATTGATTAAAACGCCGGTATTTCCGGTCACAACCTACTTAAATGAATA
The DNA here is from genome assembly GCA_026315105.1 of Locusta migratoria. Classification (NCBI taxonomy): domain Eukaryota; kingdom Metazoa; phylum Arthropoda; class Insecta; order Orthoptera; family Acrididae; genus Locusta; species Locusta migratoria. The sequence goes on along the minus strand of CM048744.1, from coordinate 808,218,784 downwards.
AATATCAGTATTCTCTCCAAAATATATGAGCAAGGTGGCCAATTTATAGAACGTCATCTACGCTTCTCAACACGTGGATGAAATTTGCAAAGTACAAACCCACTTACAGAAATAATATTAAAATTGCCGGTCTTTACGGTCACACTCAAGTTAAATGAATTAATATTAATATTGTCCCCAAAACACGTGAACAAAATAGCCAAAAAACAGTACTTCATCTACGCTGCTCAACACGTGGATGAAATTTGCAAAGTACAAACCCGCTTACAGAAATAATATTAAAATTGCCGGTCTTTACGGTCACACTCAAGTTAAATGAATTAATATTAATATTGCCCCCAAAACACGTGAACAAAATGGCCAAATAACAGTACTTCATCTACGCTGCTCAACACGTGGATGAAATTTTCAAAGTACAAACCCACTTACAGAAATAATATTAAAATTGCCGGTCTTTACGGTCACACTCAAGTTAAATGAATTAATATTAATATTGCCCCCAAAACACGTGAACAAAATGGCCAAATAACAGTACTTCATCAACACTGCTCAACACGTAGATGAGATTGCATGACACAAAGAGGCACAGTTAAATCACAGATAAATATATTCCGACAGAAGGTCCATTGCATTACTCCACAGATATAAAATAATTAATTTGAGCACTATTTCACTGAAAAGCATAGACTAGAGAAGAAAAGAACAAGATTGTAAGGGCCTTGTCTAGAGGCAAACATAGTCAGCTACGTAAGTACTTCAAGGAAATTACAGTTAATGTTGAGGCACCGAGAAGTGCGCGGACAGCAACAAATGAAACTCGACTGTCGAGGTTAATGATTCTTAAAATTCCATACTTTACCAACTAAGACTCCTACAAGTAACTCGACTGCCTTTCCACTGCTCCCACGCTCTCCTGGCGAGCGCCTTACACGTTCCCTTCTACTGGCTTCCTGCAACTGACCTCGACTTTTATTCATCTCCCTTGTCCTCACGCGAAACTGAACCCGATTTCGCGCCAAGCGACGCCATTGGCTGAGGGCCTCCCTGCCAAAATCGGCACTCAAGGTGCACCTGACGAACCAGCTATAGTCGGTCAGCGACTTTAGCTGTCCGTATCCTCAGACAACCTATCTCTACAAGCTCTACTACAGTTCTTTGCAACTTACCACCACCTCAGTATACACTATACAGCATGCTCTCCTCTCGCCCTAAGAAAGGATGGGAAGGGAAGGGAAAGGAAGTATGGTGCAAGTAAAAAAAAAAAAAAAAAAAGAAATTTTAGGAGAAATAAACAAACAAAACCCATTTCTGCATCCTAGGATGATTGACCAACGGATTGATCACCTGAATAGTCGCCATTTGTACGGCAAGTGATCTGATTTTAATTTTAGACTCCTTTTAAAACTAATAAAAGTCGTGAAGCGGAACGACGGTTCCGTTTCACCATCTCCTATCTTTCTGCAGTCTCGTAAGTTTTAATCTACAGTTCATTACCAATAAGTTGTCAGAGTCTGTATCTGCCCAGGGGTATGTCTTAGAGCTTAAAACCTGGTTCCTAAATCTATTCGTCACCATTGTAAAGTCAGTCTGGTGCCGTCCAATGTCTCCTGGTCTCATCCACGTATACAGCCTTCTTTCGTGATGTTTTAACCAAGTGTTGGTGATGATTAAATTGTGATCTGCCCAATATTCTACCAAGCGATATCTTTTTCCCAGTCCATATTCACCTACAACATTTCCTTCTATTCCTTTTCGTACTACCGGACTCCAGTCCCCCATCACAATCAAGTTTTCGTCTCCCTTAATTTTTTGACTAATTTATCCCCTCACCCATTTCTTCGATGTCCTCATTATCAGATCTACTCCTGCGTTACTACCAACTGATTTCGTGTTTATAAGCCTGTACTCACCTGATCAGAAATCCTGTACATCTTGCCACCGCAATTCACTGATCCCTATCATATTTAACGTTAACTTACGAATTTCTCTTTTCAAATTTTCTATCTTACACGATTAAGGGTTAGAACATGCGAAGCTCAGATCCGTAGAATGTCTGTTCTGTTTTCCTTTTTCTTGATGATGACAGCGTTCTTATTAGTCCCTGCCCGGAGATCCGAATATTTTACAAGAAGACGCCATCATCATATACAGTAGAGCTGCATGTACTCAGAAAAAGTAACGACTGTAGTTTTCTCTTACTTTCAGCCGTTCACGGTAATGCATGGCAAAGCCATGTTAGATGATGTTAAAAGGCCAGCTTAGTCTATCATCCAGACAGTTGCCCCTGTAACTACTGAACAGGCCGCTACCCCTCTTCAGGAATCACACGTTTGTTTGGCCTTTCCACAGATACCCCTCCGCTATGGTTGCTCCTAAAGTACGGCTATTTCTCTCAGTGGTTCATGGGGGTGGAAAAGTACGTTAGTAACCCTAGAAAAATCCGTTTGTGATGATGACCTTTTGACAGGAGGAAGTTGCAAATCAACCGTCAATCTTGCACGAAAATTGAATATGCGAATATGTAGAGGAGAAAATTCTCTACAACTTTGCCTATTATGTTCTTTTATTAATTTTTATTTATTTATTTCGTAACTCGCACCGTTACACTAATGTTTGCAAAAATATAAGGCGATTTGACAACGTCGCTTGATTTTATGTAAACCAGACGTTAGGAAATGTCACGTGACACTCCTGTCCCAGAACCATGTCTGCATATGCTATCTTGCTTTCTGTATTTCATGATTTTCTTATTATAACTCACGCGTTGTCATTTCAAAGCAATAGCGCACTGAAGAATTAACAAAAACATGTCGTCATTAGTACGATAAATTATAATTGTCTAAAATGCCCTGTTAGAAGTTGTCAACTGCCATCAATAGTATGAGAATTAATGAGGAGTTTCGTAACTGTTCGGTGTAGTGGACAGAGCGTTATGTCGTCATGCTGATGGTGGGCAGTTCAAAACACGCCATTACCATCTTTTTTTTCGCCTTGGCTCCTAAAAGGGTTTTCGGCACCCTTATTAATTATATAACTATGCTCTGTAATCAAAATATCCACGGGTGTACTGCCGGTCTATAGTGTCCAACGGGCACAATATTTCGGCGATCATACATGTCGCCATCATCAGGTGAACTGACGGACTGAGCTCCTGGAAACGCGCCTGCACGGAGATCCGCACGCTATGGCTGCTCGAAGGGAACTGGGTTCTAGCCCGGTAGCGGGCCATTGAAATACCCTCGGCCCGCGAAGCGACCCCTCCGCGGTCCGCGACCCGCGCCGCGGCCGCGCAGTGGAACCGATTGCGCCGGCGTCTGAGATGACGTCGGTGTGAGGGGTCTGTCCGCCGTGGTCGTCACTTCGTTACGTTTGCTAGATTTACTCTTAATTAACCCAATCGCTGGTTCCCAAGCTTTGCTAAGATTATAGCCACAGTCACGGTTTATGAGGTCATCACTTGTGCGAATTTCAATGGCCTCTCTAACGACGCAGTCCCAGTATCTCGACGTCTGTACCAGTATCCTAGTGCCTTCATAGTCCATCGCATGATTCTCCGACAAACAATGTTCAGCGATCGCCGACTTGCTCGGATACATCAATCGTGTGTGCCTCTGGTGTTCAACGCAACGATCCTCGACGGTACGCATCGTCTGTCCAATATATGAGTTTCCACACTGGCACGGAATCTGGTACACGCCGGCCTTTCTCAAACCGAGATCATCTTTGGCGCTCCCCACCAGTGCACGAATTTTATTCGGCGGACAAAAAACAGTTCCAACCTGGTGTTTTTTCAAAATGCGGGCGATGTTCCCCGAGAGTGCGCCGGTATATGGAACGAACGTAATGCCTACATCCGCCCTCGTGTTTTCAACCGTTTCCACAGGTTGTGATGTAGTGGTTGGGCGGAGAGCCCGCTGAATCTGCACTCTGAGTACCCATTTTTTCGAAATACAGTTTTCAGGTGTTCCAATTCCTGGGGTAGACTCTCTGCGTCGGATATAGTGCGCGCCCTATGCACTAGAGTTCTAAGTACCCCATTCCTCTGTGAAGGGTGGTGACAGCTGTCTGCGTGTAAATACAGATCAGTGTGCGTTGTCTTCCAATATACACTATGACCCAGGGTGCCATCAGCTCTTCTCTTCACCAAGACGTCAAGGGACGGCAATTTACCCTCCGCTTCAGTCTCCATAGTGAATTTGATGTTGGGGTGTAGGGCCGAGGGTATTTCAATGGCCCGCTACCGGGCTAGAACCCAGTTCCCTTCGAGCAGCCATAGCGTGCGGATCTCCGTGCCGGCGCGTTTCCAGGAGCTCAGTCCGTCAGTTCACCTGATGATGGCGACATGTATGATCGCCGAAATATTGTGCCCGTTGGACACTATAGACCGGCAGTACATCCGTGGATATTTTGATTATGAAATACGCCGGGAGTAACTGAAGAATCACATGCTCTGTAATGTTTGTAGTTGTGCATATGTAAGAGTGCTCCCTCTAAAATGTGCGTTTCTTCTAATTCGTCAAATGTCGTGAAATACGTAACAACGTATTGAACAAGATTCTGAAGCATATGCATATAACCTGGGAGGATACTGAAATAATGAATATTCATTGGTTCATCAGTTTGATCGGTTCTTTGTGGACTTTGTTTTTTGTTTTATTTGATTGTTTCGTCGTTGATTCAGTATTTCTGTTACTGAGGGCGTCGAGTCCTCTGACCAAGCACGCTGATTTACCACGTCATCAACCCTCTGACCGAACGTGCTGATTCACCATGCCCGGCAAGTTTCGAACCACCATCTAACATGTTTGTGCATCCCAAAGTAAATCACTCCCCACTACACTACGCCGAAAATCTACAAGAGTGTAATTCTCGAACCATCGATGGGACGTGTTAACAGCTAACATGGCATTAGATTTGTTCTAAGAACGACGTGTTTTAGACAATTTTCAATGCGCCATTGCTTTGAAATTACAACGTTTGAGCTAAAGATAAAATATACAAAGAAAGATGGCGTATGCAAAAGAGAGTTTCGGGCAAGGTTTCAGGCGAGGAATATAACGCGTGCCTGATTTCCGAACGCCAAATGTACGCTACGTTCCTTCCAAGCAATAGTCATTCGTAACCAGTACAGGCAAAAAATAAACTTAGAACAAACCACCAAAGCAAGACAGGTGATAATATTGCAACGGAAAAAATAATCAAAATGTGCGCGAGATTTAAAAATAATTGTTTAAAGAGGTAAAATTTCGAGAAGTATATTTATCAAAGCTACACTCAGATATCAAATAATTCTGGCTGTTTGTTAAAATATAGTCGGACAGAATATTACGTGTTGGTTGCGAAGATATTATCGCAATAGTGTACGAAATATTTGCAAAAAATCTTAAAACTACCGGCAAATCTAAAGTAGGCCGTAAAGCACGACAGTGCGATTTTCTAAGTTGAAAACCGAATTGGAATGGCGAAGATTCGTGACGATTGATGAAAGAAAACTTGCAGACAGCCCTTCGCGCGATCCAATAGCATCATCCAGGAAGTCTTCTTCCGGAAGTGGAACTGGCGTTGGGAGTGTTGTATCAATTTCGCAGGAGAATATTTCTAAGGAGACGATGCACAGTAGGTTGAAAGTAATCGCTGAAAAGTTGTGTGGGCAAATTTTCGCAATATTTTGAACAAATTTCATGTTATGAAGTTCAGAAATTGAGATCGTTGACTGAAATTCTTTACTCGCTTTTTAAGTACTGCAGATCGAGAATGGCCGTGCGTTTCTGAATGCCATCTCTGGGACTGCTCGTTCGCTCCAGCTGGAGGTTATAGTCCCCCCTTGGACATGTGTCTTTGTTCGTGTGTGTGTGTGTGTGTGTGTGTGTGTGAGTGTGTGGAAATAATTTGTATGTCTATGGAACGATGACCAACACTAAGGTTTTCAAACGTAAGAACTTTTTTTACCAAGTACTTTTCCATGAAGGCAATATAAGTTAGGTAAGCAGTAAGCTGTTACAATGGTGCGTGAAGTGACCGCAAGTGTTCCGTGCGCCAAGTAAACGCCGGTGCGCGCTTGTGTACGAGGAGCGGGTGATTACGGAGACCGCAGGATTCCACATCCTGCTCCCCATAACACACAAGGTAAAGACCAATTACCAACAGGCCGCGCTCCGACGCACCACATACGGAATGCCTAATGAGGGGGGCCGATCTGGGACTTGGTTAATTAGTGTTGGCGCAGTATGCGCAAAGAGTTTCGATCGCCCTGCGGTCTGTGCCAGTGGACCGGGATTCTCCGTTAACGTGGCGAGCATTCCGTGGTCTACCAGACGAGAGAGAGAGAAAGAGTTACAACTCGCAACGTGTAGTAGCCTCGTATAGAAGCTTTTAAGGATATTGAGAAATTCCAAAGGTAAATCCGACATAGTTGTCTTCATTTGAGAAAGCATTCATGTGTGCTTATACTACGATATAATCAACACATGGAGGATATAGCGCAATAAACGACCTATATGAGGAAATTACGGAATGGACCACAATACTAATTATGTATTACTTCAGGGCCAGTATATTAGCTCAAGTGTAACTCAAGTTTATACAGAAATTCATAGAAAAGAATTCCACGTTTCTGGTTTCTGTTTTTTTTTTTTTTTTTTTTTTTTTTTTTTTTTTTTTTTTTTTTTTTTTTTTCAATTAGGGAACGACTGAAAAATAAAAGGCCTGTAAGTATCATTCATAACTTGTAGTAACATGTTATTCACACCCCACAACTAGTGCCATCTTCGGCTGCCGGCCGCGGTGATCGAGCGGACTGAGGCGCTCCAGTCACGGTCTGAACGGCCACTACGATCGGAGAATATATATATATATATATATATATATATATGCACACACACACACACACACATACGTAGCAGTAGGATAGGATTGTTATTTTTTTTCATAGTTTCATTCCTAACAAAACATCATTTTCAAAATTTCAATATGACTAGGAGTTCATTCCTTTCGGTCATATGCTTACAAAGTAAAAAAGGAACTTAGTTATCGGCAATTAATTGTAATTTGCACAGCATATCCTATACATCTCTCAAAAGGGGAAGGTCACTTATTAAACAGCACATAGAGTATACACATATATGAAGACCTCAGGGGTAAATAATGATAAACCTTATTTTGAATGTTTTTGCTGCAAACAATCATATCCGACAGACTGTTACGTTTTCTTCAAGTAGTACATGCACCTGCAGACAGATGACAAATAATTATTAAAACATGTAATAGAAAGTATTTTTCAAACATAAATTCGTCGTGTCTCAGAACTTTGTAATTGAGGGTTATCACTATTTTCCCACGAGGAATACCTTACAGTTAATCCATGGCTAGGAAATGCTATGCTTGCGATTTTTTTAAATTCCAAATTTTACATCACACAGATACAGGAATACATTATTTTAGCTTACACCTGGAATTGATGGTGTCCATACCCTTATAACTACCTCACACTGTGGGAAGCATTAGTGTCCGATGACAATACTAGCTCACCGTGGCAGAAGTCAGTGTCCAAAGATTCATTCAGTGTACTGCTTTACATCCTGATGAAGATCTTTTACTCTCAGCGTGCCTGGATGCACAAGGTGGTAAGCACCAGGATGGGGTATATTTGCAGTTACAAAGGGTTCTGTGTATAGAAGCTGCGGTTTCACATGACTCCTAATTAGTACCTTATCACCACTCGACAATGATCTTTTCTTCGTCAGCTTCCTGTCGAAATCTTTCTTTCTGAATTGTGCTTGGTTAGATTGTCGCCTGCCTGATTTTCTCATCGAAGGAAATATTTCCAGTCTTGACCTGAGGCAGAATTTATATCCACACGTTTTTCTCTGATCTCCTAAACATTAGCCTTTCTGACGAGTGATGCGTCGTTGTATGTGGAAGGTTGTTTACAATTTCTTCAAAATGTCTTATACAATTAACCCATGTGATACGTTTGTTATGGCATTAATTCCTAATAAATCGATTGAACTCGCAGAATAACCTTTCTACTGGAATTGCCTCAGGAGAATATTTCGAAACAAGGATTTGCTTTACTTGAATAGCTACTAAGCATTTTTTCCACGTTAAGTATGTAAACGTAGCTGCGTTGTCTGACAGTATAGCCTGTGCCTTTCCCACTCGTGGTATATATTCATCAATCAATTTTTTAAGTATTGAAGTACTTATGGCAAATTTAAGGACATAAATTTTAGGTGCTTTGTAAAGACATAAAAAATGCAACAATAAATTTTGCACCACCTCTTACAAATGGCCTGGTAAGATGAGATGTAACACCCCTTTTTGTCATATAGTAATTGGTTTTGCTTTTTGGCAAATTACACAGGTGCAAATCAAGTTTTGTACCTTCCTTCAAATATTTAGACAATAGCAATATGTCCCAATCTCGTTGACGCATTTTATTGCACCGAAATGCCCTCAGGTGATGTGGGTCTATCACATCAACCTGTCTTCAAATTCAGCCAGGATGCAGACGCACCATCTATCAGACGTAGGATTTTTTCTGTAGAATAGCACCTGATTTTAAATCCGGTAGTGTTCCTTTATCTCCTGAGCAGGATTCGTCAATAATTTCTGGTTTACTAACCTCCAACGTAGATCATTGTTTTGCAATGCAGCCATATTTCTACCTAAAGTCAATGCAATATTGTCTGTTGGCATCATCTTTCAGTAACAATATCCTGAAGTCCGTTGGTTGTTCCGTGGAGTGCTAATCTTCACCAAGACCTTATGGCATCCAAGGTAGGGCATCGGAAACAATGTTGTCTTTACCACTAATGTACACTATCTCATAACTGTATTCTTGCAAGTCGAGGGACTATCTAGCAAGATGTGCGTGAAGCAATTTGCAACTCTGCAGAAATCTCAGCGCCTTATGATCGTATATTTTGGTGTGAGTACCAGCTAAGTAGCAACGAAACTTCCAAAAAGACCAGCAGCTCCAATTCCGCAGTATAATAGGACCTATCACATGAAGATAATGTTCTACTCGCAAATCCAGTTGTGGATTTGTCCGTCTGTGCTCCGTATTTGGAAAAGGCACGATCCAAGGCCAACAGTGAACGCAATAGCAAACAAGCAAAACGCAACACTCATATCCGGATGGAACAGCATATCTAAATTAACTAAAGCCTCTTTGATTGATTCAGAAGCTGACTCTCAGTCTAAGGTCCAATTCCAGTTCGCATTTTTTCTAAGTATGCGCAGCAATTGTTCTAACATCTGATGTGGAACGAAACGTCGATAGAACGACACTAGACCGACGAAGGCTTTCAACTGTCTGGAAAGTTTGCTATTGTATTTAATTTCTCACCATAGGAAGTTATTAGATGTCCAAGAAACTTGATCCTCTCTTATGCAAATTTAGACTTACTCAAATTAGCCATAACACCGGCGTGTAATAATTTCCTTAACACCTTTCCCAGCGATTGTATGTGTTCTTCCCACATGTTCATAGTGATTAGAATGTGGTCTACAAACAGTGACACTTTATTCAATAGTACTGGACCGAGTACTGTATCAAGTGCAGTAATGACCACACCTTAGGTTATATTTAACCCAAAAGGCAGTACTTTAAACTGGTAACTCCTCCCTGCATGAATAAAGTCTGTATATTTCCTTGATTCAAGCGCGATTGGAATTCGCCAATAAGACGCAGGGAGGTCGAAGCTGGTAAAATATTTCACAAGATGGTATCTCTGTATTAATTCATCAATATTCTCACGCCGCGTCCGCACCGGTATAAAGATCTTACTTATTTCTGGCATCAAGAACTAATCGTACTTGTCCGTTAGGTTTGTCGACAGCAAGCAGGGAGCTCCAGTAGTGACTATCTGATTGTTCTGTAATGTTCCACTTAAGCATCTTTTTGATTTCATTACAAACAGCTGTTCTCTTCGACCATGATATTTGTTAGGAACTGTGACAGACGGTTTTGAGTGCCATGGCATTCATATGATATACATATCTCCTAAATGCACCAGGTTTCTCCTCGAATACTTGGCCATATTTTTTGAGAGTAGTAAATAGTTCAAAACGCTGCTCCGTGTTCAGGTGTTCAGATTCGGAAGCTTTAGCTAACATCAGTCCACGTTCAGATTTTATTTCATGGTCCGATCTTCCTAAGCCTGAGTCTGTAATTTTGGAAATCCACTTAATTTGTACTTCGGGGCAAAACTTGTCATGGGTGTCGGTAAATTACAACAATTCACAGGGAACAAGTTTTCCATTGATCCTTAACTCACACATTCCGCATGAAAAGTCGATTTTAGCTTTTGTTGGAGAAAACTCAGACCAAAAATACAATTCGCTATAAGTGCATCAACTATCAGGAACGTGCATTGTATGCGACATTTCCTATTTGTATTTCTAATTTTGTTTGTACTTTCACGCTTCTTGACCTCACACCAATCGCTCCAAAAATTAAACAATTGCTGCCAGTAATGTCGGCCCCCTCTTCACTTCCGAAATCCGACGAAACAGATTCGTAGAAATCACATTTACGTCAGACCAAGTATGAAATATTGCGGTAATTGCAACATTTTCTATCACATCTTAAGATCAGTCTGCATGACTGCTGGATGACTTGTGCTACACTTAGCCTTTTCGCTGCATAATTCCTTTCGTATGTCAATGCCATCATTGAAACTTAATAGTCGCAATTTCATAACATGGCCGTCCCTATCTCTCCCACCCGTCTGCAATCCGGGAGATAGTGAGGCAGTTACTAGCTACTAGCTGCAAGCCGGTCGGATTTTCTCAGTTATTGATATCATTAATTTCTAGTGGCAGCTGACACCAGTTTTGATACTCTGATTCAGCGCTTGCACATTTTTCTGCCACTGGTTCCTATTCTGTGTTCTGTTATTGGAATTATACCCAGGATTGAATCTGCGTCCGTGTCTCCTATCCGTCGTATTTCGTCCGTATCGTCCTGGTCTGCTGTTGTCATGTGCCGGTTAATATGCGCCGTACTAGATTCACTTGTAATTGGCTTACAACGTGGAGAACTTCCTTGTCAACTGACTATAATATTAATTTCTCCCCCGCACATCCTCCTGCATCAAATCAATTGAGTCATTGATGGCTATAAAATTAGACGTGAATTAATTTTTTAATGTATTTCTACAGGCAACGTGCTCTTGAAGATATATAATAAATCCTTTTGAGAAATGGGCTCGTCCCAGTATTTAGTCTTGTTATGTCTCGAAACATCTCCTGCGTATTCCGTTACTATAATAGAATTCTTCTGGATTAAACACCGCCTTCATAATCGTTCCTGTATTCCAGGAGACCAGAACTTAGAGAGAAACATTTTCTCTAACTCGTTATAAGTAGAGCACGATTCTGTGGCTTCCGTCGCACACATGTTAGCATCGCCTAACATAAATTCACAAACAAATTTGATTTTTTGTAACTCGGTCCAGTTTGTTGGTAATGCTCCACAAAAGGAAGTATGTACGGGATGTACTCCTTTTTTGTCAGGCGTTAATGATTGGTACTGCCTGTGTTGATAATATTTTCCTCCGTTATGATGTTCACGTAAGGTGACGTGGCTACTGGTAAAGAATACGATTCACGTTCCCTAGTCATCTCCGGAAATGGTTCGCTGCCTGGCACCCGTTCTCGTGTGCTCGCGCCAATTATGTTTTCGTCGCCGTTCGGCGTGGAACGATCAACCACCTCTTGTTCACAGAATATATGACATCAACTGCGAATGGGCAAAGCTGGCCGCGGTGGAGTAGCCGAGCGGTCTAAAGCGTCTCGCTGCGGAGCGCACGGTTGTTCGCCGTGGAGGTTCGAGTCCTCCCTGGGGGGCATGGGTGTGTGTGTTGTCCTTAGGTTAGTTTACCTAGGTTTAAGTAGTTTGTAAGCTACGGACTGATGACAATGCAGTTTGATGCGATAGATTTACAAACATTTGAACATTGGGGCAAAGCTGAAAATGTGTACGCAGCCGGGATTTGAACCCGGGTCTCCTGCTTACTAGGCAGTTGCGCTGATCCCTACACCACTGAGACACAGTGATCACCGCACCTGCAAGGACTACCTAAGTGCACTTCTCGTCAGACACAAATTCCCAACTTCACCCTGCCCACAGTACTCAAACTCGTAGTCACAATGTACTAACACCCGTAAGAATAAGGGCAACAAACTTGCCCACCCCTCCCCAGTAACGAAAGGATCATTGCCCATCACCGTCATATATATATATATATATATATATATATATATATATATGTGTGTGTGTGTGTGTGTGTGTGTGTGTGTGTGTGTGTGTGTGTGTGTGTGTGTTTGTGTGTGTGACCTCTGTTCGGAGAGAACAGACGTCACTTCTCTTATATATATTTGTGTGTGTGTGTGTGACGTCTGTTCCGAGAGAACAGTAAACCTCTCTAACAACAGAGAGTTCATTGCCAATTTTGCTTGATTGCTCAGTCACTTCCTGACGCCATTCAGTCACTTCCTGAGTGATCTGAGATTCAGTTAATCTAACTAGTTGGATCTACTGCTGGTATTCCGCGTTGTGTCGAGGTGAAATCCATAGCTTCTCTTATACGATAATTTATTTCTTTGAATTACTCCGTGTTAATTTCTGATGTTCACTTCGAAAAAATTAGCAATAAATGTTTGCTCTTGTTGTACAAAATGAACCAAATGATAACTTGCTGAGCGTCGTAAACTATTTACTTTTGAGAGCGTCGTCACTACGCTTTAATTCGGAAACATCTGAGTTCATAGCGCGTCTTCCCGAGCCTGTCTAAGGTTAACTACTTCTTGACCCATTTTAGTTTGGGTTTGAGTAATTGGACGATTTTAAACATATCATGTCAAAAATTGCAGCAAACGCACTAGGTTTGCAATAATTGTAGAATATAGTAGCCCAATGTGTTGCACTTTGTTTAGATACTTGATCTAGATTTCGGCACCAACTATGGGTGCCTTCATCAGAAAATTACAATTTTTACATGAGACGTAAACTTATGTGCGATATGCTCAAGTTCAAAAGATAAATAACATTAGAACACATGCTTGCAAGAAGCTAGTAATTCAACTTTTAAAAGTTGAATTACTAGCACAGCAATTTACCACACTTATCTTTTACTGACTGTGCATGGCCTCCTTCAAAATAGTAAACTCAACTTTTGGTTCACGTGTTCCGAAACCTTTTCCACTTCTGAAAGAAGCCTTTGTAGGCCTCTAGCTCGATGGTACGAAAAACTGCCTGTGGATTTACCTTTTCTATCGTTCTTCGTCCTTTACGAGGGGCCTGGGCATGATCTGGAGAGTACGAGAGATGAGGCAGCGTACGTATGTCATTTCTTGAGCAATTGTCACGTACCAGCAGGGATTAAAATACGCGTGTGTTATCGTGAGACAAGAGCCATGAGTTGTCTCGCCACATTTAGACCGTTTCCTTCTCACGTTTTCTCGAGGACCAAATCAGCCACTTTTGGAATGCAAAGGGTCAAAAGTTTACTCCGGTCGCACTCTATCTGGCCAATCTGTGCTGTCCGCAACATGACGTGTTTGGTTTTGCTCAACGCCTAAATTTTAAACTACTAGGACAATAGGTTTCCATCGTAAATGGTTTATTTTGTAATTATGACAGATGGCTCACATATATCGTAAACATTGTGTGATGATGCCTCAAAAGGGCGAAACGCGTCATTGAAATAAAGAAAATTTTGCAACTGAGAGTGACTTTCAGGATTAATTCATAACCTGTCGCTATACCAGCCACCAGTATGGAATGGAACCAATTTTTCCTTTTGAAAATTTGTGCTGGATCGGGATTCGAACCCGGAATTCCCGCTTCGGACCAGCGGTCGCCTTAACCAATTTAGGCAATCCAGGCACGCTGCAATTCCAACCCAAATTCTCAACTTCTAGTTTATCATTGATTCCTCTTGCTCGCAGCCAATACTGGATTTTCGCAAGTGATCGAGCGTTTGAATGCAAGGAGTAATTTGCGAAAAGTCATGGAGTAAAACAGAAATGATATCTGACCTTACCAAGGGAACTGTTGTAGGACCTCTACATCTACATAGATACTCTGAAAATCACATTTAAGTGCCTGGCAGAGGGTTCATTAACCACTTTCATAACTTTTCTCTACCGTTCCATTCTCTAATAGCGCGCGGGAAGAAAAAACACCTAAATCGTTCCGTTTTCGATCTGATTTCTCTTATTTTATTGGGATGGTCATGTCTCCATAAGAAGGTGGGTGCTAGCAAAATATTTTCACATTCAGAACTAAAAGTCGGTGATTGAAACTTCGCAAACAGATCACGCCGCAATGAATAACGTCTTTCTTTTAATGATTTCCACCCCAATTCGTGCAACATTTCCGTGACGCTTTCCCCCCCTTAACGTGATAAAACAAAACGAGCTGCCCTTCTCTGAACCTTCTCAATATCTTTCGTCAGTCCCACCTGGTGAGGGTCCCACAAGGGGCAACAGTACTCCAAGAGAGGACGCACAAGTGTGATGTAGGCAGTCTCTTTGGTGGAGCTGGTGCATCGTCTAAGCGTTCTGCCTTTGGTTCGCCTTCCCCACAATATTTTCTATGTGTTCTCTCCAGTCAAAGTTGTTCGTAATTGTAACTCCTAGGTATTTGGTAGAATTTACGACCTTAGGGTTTGACTGATTTATTGCGTAATTGAAGTTCAGCGGAATTCTTTTAGTGGTCATGTGTATTACTTCACACTTTTCTTTATTTAGTGTCAATTGCCAATTTTCGCACCAAGTAGAAATTTTGTCTAAATCGCTTTACAGTTGCTTTTGATCCTCTGTTGACTTCACTAATCGATAAACGACAGCATCATCCGCGAACAGTCTAAGGGAGCTATTCAGATTGTCTCCTAAATCGTTTATAAACACAAGGAAGAGTAGGGGACCTATAACGCTTCCCTGTGGAACGCCAGATATCACTTCTGTTTTACTCGATGACTTACCGTCAATTACAACGAACTGTGTCGATAGGAAATCGTGAATCCAATCGCACAATTGGGGAGATATTCCATAAGCACGCAATTTCATTAGAAGCCGCTTCTGGGGTACAGTATCAAAAGCCTTCCGGAAATCTAGAAATATGGAATCGATTTGAGATCCCTTGTCGATGGCACTTAACACTTCATGTGAATAAAGGGCAAGCTGTGTTTCGCTAGAGCGATACTTTCTGAATCCGTGCTGACTATTGGTTAATAGGTCGTTCTCTTCGAGGTAGTACATAATATTCGAACAATGTATATCTTCCAAAATCCTACTGCAAGTCGACGTCAATGAGATAGGCCTGTAATTTTGGGAATCACTCCTATTGCCTTTCTTGAATATTGGAGTAACTTGAGCAACTTTCCAGTCTTTGGGTACGGATCTTTCGCTGAGTGATGGGTGGTAGATTATAGCTAAGTACGGAGCTATTGTATCAGCATACTCTGAGAGGAATCTAGTTGGTATACAATCTGGCCCGGAAGATTTATTTTTGTTTAGTGACTTAAGTTGTTTTACTACTCCAGGAAAATCTACTTCTAAGTTTCGCATGCTGGCAGCTGTTCTTGGATTGAATACTGGAGTGTTCACTTCGTCTTCTTTGGTGAACGAATTTCGGAAAGCTGTGTTTAGTAATTCTGCCTTAGCAGTACTGTCGTCGGTAGTATTACCATTGCTATCGCGTACTGAAGGTATTGTTTGTGTTTTGCCGCTAGTGTACTTCACATATGACCAGAATTTCTTTGGATTTTCTGCAAGATTACGAGACAGGATTTCGTTGTGGAAACAACTATAGGATTCTCGCATTGAAGTCCGCGCTAGGTTGCGAGTTTCAGTAAAAGATTGCCAGTCTTGCGGAGTCTGTGTCTTTTTTAATTTTGCATGCGTTTTTCTTTGTTTCTGCAACAGTGATCTGACCTGTTTTGTGTACCACGGGGGGTCAGCCCCCCCCCCTTTATTAATTTATTTGGTATAAATCTCTCGATTGCTACTGATATTATGTCTTTGAAAGTAAGCCACAACTGATCTACACTCGCATTTTTAGTTTTGAAGGACTGGAGACTATCACTCAGGAAAGCGTGAAGCGAATTTTTATCTGCTTTATTGAATAGATATATTTTTCGTTTATTTTTGGTGCATTTGGGAATTTCGATATTCAGTCTCGCTACTACAATTCGATGTTCGCTAATCCCTGTATCTGTTTTGATGCTCTTTACTACCTCGGGATTATTTGTTGCTAGGAGATCAAGAGTATTTTCGCAACCACGTACTATTCTAGTGGGTTCATGAACTAACTGTTCGAAGCAGTTTTCAGAAAAAGCATTCAGAACTAGTTCGGACGATGTTTTACATTTGCCCCCGGTTTTGAATACGTAATTATGCCAACATATCGTGGGTAAATTAAAGTCGCCACCGATTATAACAGTATGCTTTGGATACCTATTTGAAATGTGATTCAAGCTTTCTTTGAACATTTCTGCAACCGCATCGTCTGAGTCAGGGGGCCGATAAAAAGATCCAGTTATTAATTTATTCAGGTTGTCATGGATACCCTCTACCAATAAAAACTCACAGGAAGTATCTGTCTCAATTTCGCTGCAGGATAAACCGTTTGTAACAGCAATAAACACGCCACCCCCTGTTTTATTTATTCTATCCTTTCTGAAGACCATTTGGCCCTTTGAAAAAATTTCGGCCGAATTTCTCTCAGGCGTCAGCCAGCTTTCAGAATCTATAACGATTTGTGCCTCAATACTTTCTATCAGCGCTTGGAGCTCTGGAAGTTTCCCAACACAGCTACGACAATTTACAACTGTTACACCAATGGTTTTTAGGTCTGCTTTCTTCCCGTGTCTGACCTGCCCCCTTTGAGACTGAAACCCATTTTGTGTATTCCCGAGGCCATCTAACCTAAAAAACCGCCCAGTCCACGCCACACAGCCCCCGCTACCCGTGTAGCCGCTTCCTGAGTATAGTGGACTCTACTGTTATTTGTCTTTCTAAACGATTTAGGAGACAATGTGAGCAGCTTTCTTGGACTATTCGCGTATGTTGTTACCGTTTATCTGCTACTAAAGTCACCAGGAAATCAAAAGCAATTTCAAAATGATGTAGGTAACATATCTGCATGGCTTGAAACATGGCAGTTGACCCTAAATTATGGAATGTGTGAAATCACCCTTAGAAACACAAAACGAAATCGGTTAAACATTTACACGATATATCGATGAAATATACAGGGGGTAAATTTACCTAGATGCCTATAAATTAAAGTTACGAACAACTTAAATTGGAAAGAACTCATAGGAAATACGTGGATGAGACATTATTAATAATAGAAGGTGAAAACAAGAACAGAGTTGATACAATAACTGGAACATTTAATGACATGCACTAGAACATTCAGTTCATCTGTGAACATGAGTGCCAGAATTCAATAACCTTTTTGTATTTCAGCATCAACAGAAGGAAGAAAAACAACAGAAAACTCATACCTAGCATTTACAGAAAACCCACAACCTCAGATGTAAACATCCACGCATCTTGTTGCCACCCACAACCACTCAAGTTGGCAACATATATATCCATGTTGCACAGAGTACACAAAATGTTATTAAGCAATGAAACATTAAAAAAGGAAACACGAGTAATAAAACAAATAACAGCGGCAAATGGTTTTCAACCTACAGCAATAGAAAAATGTTCAAGATAATAAGGAAAGTGATAGTAACAAAAAGAAAAACAATAATCACACATACATTAGAACAGCCTGCGTTCCCTACATTGATACCATTTCCCAAAAAATTGCTAATGTTATGAGGCCTTACGATGAGAGAATTGTTTTCTCCACCAATAATACAATAGGAAACAAACAACATCGCAACATAAAAATCAGAAATGATAAATTATCCAATTCAGTGGTGTTCAAAATTAAATGCAAGCAGTGCTTTGCACTATAATTTGGTGAGATTGGACCAAGCTTCCAAAATAAAGAACACATTAATGCCTTTAGATACAACACACCAAACAAATTTGCCATGGCTACAGGTATTCAAAACACAGGACATCCCTTTGATGACATTGAAGAAAACCTAACGGTATTGCACAAAATAACAAAGGTCACAAACTCATCCTTGTGGCAACATAATTAAAATTTTTATGCCTATGTTACGAATTTTAATTTTTTGTAATATTTATATGACATAATTTATCGATTTAGTTTGATGTGCATATATCCGTAAACTTATGTTTGGATATAAGAGTTACGTTATTGAAAGTTTGTAAGCTACTAATGTGAAGAGTGTATAAACATTGTTGTCTTTGTACTATTTACTATGTTAAATTAATAACATTGTAGAGGTTCAGGCTAGGGCTTTTATAAATAATGTCCATGTATAAACGATGTGGGGCGTCCCCACTTCAAAGGTGTGTGATGACGTGGAAATAAAACATGGAAAAAGCGCGCCAGATGGCCGGTTTGCGCGGCGAAACAATTAATTGTGAAAGAGTCGTAGCTTGGATGCTGATAAGTGTTTGTGTTTTGTGGATATTTGCGTGAGGCTATACTTTTAAGAAGAGCTGTAAAAAGGCCTAGATTGGAGAATATCTTTCAAAATGTTCACTGGCATAATATTTGTGGCTTATTATTGAAATTAATCGACGCCAAGAAGACTAAATTTTGCCACATGCTTCAAGAGCCAGTGATGGAATATATTTTGCCACAATTACCTGCATTGCAGCGCCAAACCACAGGCAAAGTAGACAGATTTTTAGTATTGTAATAACAGCCTGTACCTAACATTTGTGAAAATTTTAATAATCAATTTTTATAAACTGTAAATAGTTGTTAACATGTTATTGTCATGTGCCATTAACCTATGTAGGGTCCTTTCCTTATTTAAAATGAAATACTTCCGAGTGACCCAATGAAATAATAACATATTTAATTTTATAATGTGCAAGAGGTTATAGTAATTTTTGTTGCATTATCGTATAGTGGGGACTAACGTAAAGTGTAGGCTAATGTTCCATTTTATATCCACTAAGCACAAACATTTTTCAATCAGTGTTGCATCCTTCATATGTTAACTTTATTCAAGCTTCACGATTGCAATAAGAAAGTGTATAGTTGTTTGAATTAAATTGAAAGACTGCATATCAGATTCAGGTACCTCATTTTCCAAGTGTGTTTGTTCTTAAAATAAAAAGTTGCAATACTGAAACATTATTATTATTACGCAAGTAACTCAATGAACAGAAGAATTTATCTTTATAGTCAAAGGGAAAGTGAAAATACCAGTGCTTAACTTATGTTTAGACTAGGTTTCTTAAAAGATTTTTTGTTCCAGTAATTTTACAAAATTAATACAGAATAGTTGATTTGCTGAAGTTAATTCACTGTGTTTTGGGATAGGCCTAAATGAAATATCTATCATTTTAATTTTGATTCAAAAGAGTAATCTCATTACTTACAACTTTAGTAAGATGTTATAGACTAAGATCCCATGGCAAATAGAGTGCTGTGATGTTGTCTAACACCCGCAAAAGTGACAAATAGTGTTGTTTTTAAAGTCTGTTTTATCAATGGGATTTATTAGTTTACTAAAGAAACGTTTTTTATTGCATGTTACATTCAGGTTATAAATCAAATACTTATTGTCTATAGGGACTGGTGACCGTAATACAAATAATATTGTTTTGCTCTTTAGGTAAAAACTTTCAGAGTCCTTGTGGTTTCAACACTATCCTCTCTTCTGGTAGTATATATCTTTGTGAAACGAAAGTTATCTCCGATGCTTTAATCTCTTAGGATAACACGCGGTCAAATCAAAAATCCTCTCGGAGGGGCACAATTCTGTAGGCGTAGTTTTGTAGTAGCGAATCGGTTCAGTTATCAATATTACAGTATGCGTAACAAATCTGTTGCGAATTATTTTATATTGCTATCTGTGCTGTAAGGGGCTACAAAGCTTCAACAACCGACAGGAGTGTTGCAACCTGTATGCAGAACTAGAAATAGGGAATATGGAGACAAATCATTGAATGGAAAAGCTGAGACAGTGGCAATGAATTTCTTTAAGAGTTTCATAAATGTATGCGAAATAAGAACTAGGTGGATCCTGGATGTATCAAAGTAAACAAAAACATATGTCGCACTCCATTAACACGATATTAAAAATGATCCAGAATTTTTTGAACAACGATTGGATTCGCAATTTCCTGTCAGGAAGGAGGAATAATTTGTGGAAAGTAACCAGGACATCAAAAGCAACTGTAAAATGATGTAGATATCTGCATGGTTACAAACATGGCAGTCGACTCTAAATAATAAAAGGTGTGATATCATCGTTAGGAGCACAAAAATCGGTTAATCGCCATTTACACGATACATCGATGAAATATACAGGCGGTAAATTTACCTGGGTACCTATGAATTATACTTACGTTGTTTTTGTGATCGTCTTCAGTCCGCAGACTGGTTTGATGCAGCTCTCCGCACTACCCTGTCCTGGCAAGTCTCTTCATCTGAGAATAAGTTCGGGAACCTACATGTTTTAAATTTGCTTACTGTATTCCTCCCTCACTCTACAATTTTTACCCCACACACTTCCCGCTAAAGCTAAGTTGACGATTCCTTGATGTCTCAGAATGTGTCCCACTAATCTAGCCCTTCTCTTAGTCAGGATATGTCAGAAACTGCTCCCCTCCCCCCTAATTTGGTTAAGCATCTCCTCATTAGTTACGTGATCTACCCACGAAATTTTCATCATTCGTCTGTAGTATTACATTTCAAAAGCTTCTATCATCTTTTTGTCTAAAATCCTTATTGTCCATGTTTCACTCCCATACATTCGAGACAAATGCTTTCAGAAAGGACTTCCTAAAATTTAAATTAATATTGAATGATAACAAGTTTCGCTTCTTTAGAAACGCTTTTGTTCACACAGCCATTCTGCATTTTTTATCTTCTTTACTGCGGCCATCATAAGTTATCTTACTACCCAAAGAACAAAACTCATCTACTACTATTATTGTTTCATTACCTAATCTAATTCCTTCAGCATCGCCTGACATTCTGACGCTACATTCCAGTATCCTTGTTTTCTCTTTTCAAGACACTGTCCTTTCCATTCAATTGTACTTCCAGATCCTTTGCGGTCTCTGACTAAATTACTACGTCATCGGCAAACCGCAAGGTTTTTATTTCTTCTCCTTGAACTTTAAGTCCCTCTCAAAATTTCTTCTTGCATTCCTCGACAGGTTGCTGAATGTGCAGATCGAACAACGTTGGGGAAAGGCTAAAACCCTTTCTTACTCCTTTCCCAACCTCTGTGTCCCTTTTATGCCCTTCGATTCTAATAACCGGTGTCTGGTTGTTGTATAAGTTGAATATAACTCTTCGCTCCCTAAATTTAACCCCTGTTACCTTCAGAATTTGAAAGAGTTTATTCCAGTCGACATTGTAAAAAGCTTTCTCCAAATCTACAAATGCTAAAAACGTTATCTTCAAAGGTAAGTCTTAATGTGAGTATTCCCTTCCGTGTACCTACATTTCTCCTAAATACAAATTGATCTTCCCCAAGGTTGGATTCCACAAGTTTTTCCATTCGTCTGTAAAGAATTCGTGTTAATATCTCGCAACCATGAACAACGAACAACTTTATTTGGAAAGAACACACAGCAAATATCGTAGGGCAGGCGAACCAAAGCCTGTGTTTTACTGGATGAAAACTCAGAAGATGCAACAGTTCTACTAAAGAAACTGCCAAAAATACACATCTCCCTCCAATTTTGCGGTATTGCTGGACGTTGTGGGATCGCCACTTTGTGGAACTGAAGGAAAATATAGAGAAAATACAGAAATAGGTAACTCGTTCTGTTTTATCCCAAAACAGAATGATACGGAAAAACAGATTCACAAGTTTAAGAGGATATCATCAAAAGAAAGGTGTTATTAGTTGAGGTGATATTTATTTGCGATATTTCTTTCACCACAATTCTTCTCGGAATGCGAACTTATTTTGTTAGCACCCGCCTGCGTCAGGAGACATGATCATCATATTAAAATAGGGGAAAGCAGATGAGAAACTGAAACATTCAGATGTTCTTCTTTTTCCCCACCCTCTATTAGGGAATGGAATGGTAGAGAAAAATTATGAAAGCGGGACGATAAAGACCTTTGCAGGTCATTCAAATGTGATTTGCAGAGTAAATATGTATATGTAGAAGGACATGTACACTAAGCTATTGCTCAGATATGTTATGTCATAGGAGGTTGGAAGAAGAGAATAATTCGTTGCCAGCTGCATCAAATAAGCACAGGAGTGAACACTGCGACTGGAACTACTGATACAGATGTTAAGTGCTGGGATTCCGCCTGAGGGAAAACCAAACGAACAGCGTTTTTGATGCTTTAGATTTTTATCATTCGTTTTTTCTCTTTTTTTTTTTTTTTTTTTTTTTTTTTTTTTTTGTCAGGGGGAGTTCCTCGGTAAGGACAGCGCGCGCTGCAATTGGCCGGCGCTTGAATGCAGACAGCGAGGAGAGCGCGGCAGGCAGGGCTTTGTTTTCGCTGAGCGCGTGGCGGCGGCAGAGGCGGCGTTTACCCAGGCGCTGTTTGCCGGCCGTGCTTTAACATCGGCGCTGAATAAATACGCTGTAACGAGAGGGCGTTATTCAGGCGGGCTTCTGCCGCCGGCGCCGGCGCCGGCTCCGACCTGTTGGGAGGCGAGGCGAGGCGAGGCGGCTGGCGGCTGGCGGAGCACTGCATCGGCGCGCGGCGGAGCTCTGCCTGGCTGCAGCGTGCGCAGCGACGGGCGGACACACAACTCGGCAGCTGGACAGATTTTGGAAAGGCCATTCTCTTGTGGCCGCCGATACCAACTGTTAATTTGCTATCCGAAACACGCGAGATATATTTTTCTTTAGAAGAAACCAGTTCTGACGAAAAGCCGAGTTAATAACCAGATTTGGTTACATGAGGAATATTTATTTGATA
This sequence comes from Locusta migratoria, assembly GCA_026315105.1. Taxonomy (NCBI): domain Eukaryota; kingdom Metazoa; phylum Arthropoda; class Insecta; order Orthoptera; family Acrididae; genus Locusta; species Locusta migratoria. The sequence continues at coordinate 808,195,758 of CM048744.1, read as the reverse complement.
ACTAGCGCTCCAGCAATACTTTGCAATTACTAATATGTATGGGAACTGCTTACACAACCTAATCTCCCATTATCTATGTCTCTTCCAGACTTCCTGTGTCCATCTCATCTTCCTCCCTTATGTCTCGATCCATCACCTTCACCCCACTCCTGTACATCTTTTATCCCACACTCTGTAACACCACATCGCAACCATAGCATTAGAATCACTATATTCCAACATTTTTCATCGTTACGTAATTTTAATTACTTGTTTAGAGGAGAAATTTCTCATTTTTCAAAATTTTTAGTAAATTCAAATTAGATCAGAGTAATTCAGTATAATAGTATCCAAGAAATACGTAGGTCAAAACACCTCGTATATCGAAGATCATTTGTCAGATTGCTATTATAAAAAGTACCCGCATTTGAATTACTCTCTCTCTCTCTCTACGTTACTTGCTATCTATCCTATTGCATCTCAAAGTGTTTGTCTCTCTATGTGGTAGCTCTCCGTGATTACTTTCGAAGTCTCATACGCGGTTTATTTCCAAGATAGGAAGGAACCCGAGGAAAAGTATTTATTAATATAAACTTTCATATGGTGATCATACGTGAATGCGTACATTATTGTTTCTACTGAGATCGACGTTGAAAGTAACTGTGAAGTTATCTGGGCACGCATAACAGGTCTAAAAAAAGTAAAGTTAATAGTTGGGTGTTATTACCGGCCCCCCAGTGCTGCTGTAGCAGTTTTAGAATCATTCAAGGAAAGTCTACACCAGGTAGTGCATAGGTAACCGGGCCATGAAATATTAGTCGGAGGTGACTTCAACCTTAAGAGTATAGATTGGGACCTCGCTAGTTACATTTCAGGCGGTACAGACAAGCAGTCTTGCGAGCTACTTTTGGACACATTCTCTGAAAACTGCCTTGAGCAGTTAAACCGGCAACCCACGCGCAATGGAAATATTCTAGACCTTATAGCCACAAACAGGCCTGAACTTATTAACGATGTCTGTGTAGAGACAGGAATTAGTCATCATGATATCGTCATAGCGTCGATGGTGACCAAAGTTCATAAACCAGTCAAGAAGGCTAGGAGCGTGTTTTTGTTGGGAAAAGCCGACAAGCAAATGTTACGATCGCACTTAGAAAATGAATGGGCATCGTTTAATTCTGGGATTATGGATGTAGAGAAATTGTGGACTAAATTTAAGTGCATTGTTAATGAAGGGTTAGAGAAATATGTGCCAGTAAAGACGATTAAGAATGGAAAAGATCCACCGTGGTATAATAATAATGTTAGAAAGCTGCTAAGAAAGCAAAGGCTGTTGCACTCTCGATTCAAAAAAAGAACACGCAAATGATGACAGGCAAAAGTTAGTAGAGATTCGTGCGTCTATAAAAAGATCGATACGTGAAGCATACAATAATTATCACAGCCATACCTTAGCAAAAGATCATTCCGAGAACCCGAAAAAATTCTGGTCCTATGTAAAATCGATAAGCGGGTCAAAGCCCACTGTCCAGTCACTAGTTGATCATTCCGGGGCAGTAATAGAAGAAAGCAAACGGAAAGCTGAAGTTCTAAATTTAACCTTTAAGAAATCTTTCACGCAGGAGGACCGCACAAATATACCATCATTTGATCAACGTACTAATTCCGAAATGGGGGACATAGCAATAGATATTTCCGGTGTAGAGAAGCAGCTGAGAGAGCTAAATACGAAAAAGTCTGCTGGTCCGGATGGAATACCAGTTCGGTTTTACAAAGACTATTCTGCGGCATTGGCCCCCTACTTAGCTTGCATTTATAGCGAATCTTTAATTCAGCGCAAAGTTCCAAGTGATTGGAAAAAAGCGCAGGTGACTCCCGTGTATAAGAAAGGAAAGAGAACTGACCCATAAAATTACAGGCCAATATCGTTGACATCGGTTTCATGTAGAATTTTGGAGCATATTCTCAGTTCGGATATAGTAAATTTCCTTGAAACGGAAAAGCTTCTTTCCATGAATCAGCACGGGTTTAGGAAACATCGTTCATGTGAAACTCAGGTTGCCCTTTTCTCACATGTCATCTTGCGAGCCATGGACGAAGGGCAACAGGCGGATTGTGTTTTTCTCGACTTCAAAAAGGCGTTCGACACGGTGCCACACTGCAGACTGCTAACGAAGATACGAGCTTATGGAATAGGTTCACAGATTTGTGAGTGGCTGGAAGACTTCCTAAGTAATAGAACGCAGTACGTTGTTCTCGACGGCGAGTGTTCATCAGAGACGAGTGTATCGTCAGGCGTGCCCCAGGGGAGTGTGATAGGACCGCTATTACTTTCTATCTATATAAATGATCTGATGGACAGAGTAAATTGTAATTTGCGGCTGTTTGCTGATGATGCTGTGGTGTATGGGAGGGTGTCATCTGTAACTGACTGTAATAGCATACAGGTTGACTTAGACAAAATTTCTAGTTGGTGCGAAGAATGGCAGCTAGCTCTCAATGTAGAAAAATGTAAGGTGATGCGCATGAGTAGAAAAAACAATCCTATAATGTTCGAATACAGCATCAGTAGTGAGCTTCTTGATGCGGTCGCGTCGTTCAAATATCTCGGCGTAACATTGCAGAGCGATATGAAATGGAACGGGCATGTAAGGACAGTTGTGAGTAAGGCAGACAGCCGACTTCGGTTTATTGGGAGAATTTTGGGAAGATGTACTTCACCTGTAAAGGAGACCGCGTATAAAACGCTTGTACGACCACGTCTTGAGTATTGCTCAAGTATTTGGGACCCGCAGCAGATCGGTTTGAAGGAAGACATAGAGGCGGTTCAGAGGCGAGCAGCTAGATTTGTTACCGGTAGGTTCGACCAATGCGCGAGTGTCACGGAAATGCTACGGCAACTCAATTGGGGATCGCTGGAAGAAAGACGACGTTCTTTTCGTGAATTTCTGTTAAGTAAATTTAGAGGGCCGGAATTTGAAGCTGAGTGTAGTACGATCTTGCTGCCGCCTACTTACATTTCGCGTAAAGATCACAAAGACAAGATAAGAGAAATTAGGGCTCGTACGGAGGCATATAGGCATTCTTCTTTTCCTCGTTCAATTTGGGAGTGGAATAGGAAAGGAAATGCCTAGTAGTGGTACAGTGTACCCTCCGCCACGCACCTTACGGTGAATTGCGGAATATGTATGTAGATGTAAATGTAGATTATCTTTGTACTTTGATCGGAATAGGCTAGGACGGAGAATTAGAAACTTCTGCTCCCGTAATAAACTGATTAATAATCATGATTTTGGAATTTGAACTTATTGACAAGTTTAATGAAATAACTATTAAGAAGCGTATCTGGAAGAGTTAAGAGTTCGTAACCAATTTAACAGGATCCAGAGACTTTAATATAAATGAGACCTTGAAGAAAATAATCACGCATTGTTAACTCATAAAGTGTTTTCTGTGAAAGCGATTTTGTTGTAAAAATTAAATTCAAAATTGAGAATCTGTGATACTTAAGCAAGTCTTAAACAATTATTCAAGTATTTAGTTCTCTAATATTGTCCAATATATCTGTGAAATTCGTAATGAATCGGTTAATATGTGAAAGAAAGTATCTAACAGTTTTGAATAGAAGAAACGTCTAATGAAATTTTTTCTAAAGAATAATTCGACAGAATGAAACCAGGGTACAAGTAATATCTTTTGTGACGGGCTTCAAAGTGTCTGAACTCAATGATTCAATTTTTTCGATTTATTAAATATCAGCCCCTGAGAAACGGAATTTCATGCTCAAACATTATAAAAAAGTGTTTGATTGTAAATGACACACAGAACCAATTTTTACAGTATGAAAAATTCAACAAAGATATAAAATTTATTAATTACGAAGAGGTACCAGACCTACTAACTTAAATTTTGAACCCATCCATCCACTATAACTGTGAAAGTCAAGCCGAATCTACAGCTTACAAGTCACAAGCTAAAACCAAAATACAAGACAACCAACGTGAAGCTCCTCTACGAGTCATAATTTACCTCTCCTCCCCCCCCGCCCCCATCAATCATCGCCTCCTCTTCTTCGTGTACGTACATCGCCAAGCATCCAATCCCCTTGTTTCTGTCCATCTCCTGCTCCCCTGCTTCCTATTTAAACGATGGTAACTGTAACTCAAAGTAACATTTCTTACATTACATAATTCTTCTGTTTATTTAGCCCCTCAACCTCAGTTGCAGTTACAGTGTTTGTATAGGTTAGGTTACAGACTTTTGCGACTGTAAATAAGTCTACTTCAGACCACACGCGCTTTCAGAGATCTACGGTAAAGAAAATATGTGTTGCTTTACACTTTTGTGTGATTTCTTCTTACTCCAATGTACACTTGGCTGTTTGCAACCTATGGGTTGCATCCTTCATTGAGCGAAGGACACCTCTTGCTACAAAATATAGGTTTTTTACCTTGAAATGTTTCTACCGCAGCTGATGAGATTCAGTGAACGACCCTATAGTTACTTTGCGTGTGATTCAACAGGCTTACGGAATCATTACGAAAATACACATGAATCACTCCTTTCAATTAGGCAAATGTCAATACAAAATCACTTGGTTGCAATCTTAGACAATTGTTTATCACTAGGGATAGTTCGGATTCCTAATCCTAATAAAAATCAAAATCGGAGGATTCAATGTTCAGCACAGTAATTTAATTATAAAAAAGGACGGTGCACAAACTCAGGGATGAATCCTGATACAAAAGTAATAACTCTCTAACAAGGATTGCACAACCTCTACATATTATGAAAATGGGTTGATACTAAGGACGTGTTAATTGTTTAAAAGAAATTAAACATCGCTATCAAACTCGGTAGAGAATACAACCAGAAGCTCAAGAACACAGCAAACCAGTGGAAGTTCCATTATCTTTATCTGTTGTATAGCAAATTCAATGTACGTATATCACCAATTCTGATAAGAGGAAAAGCAGATGGTCACCATGGATGGGTCTCTTAAACGTGAAGCTGAAGCTGTATGACGATGGCTACACAGTGAACCAACTACCTTGTACGAAAAAAACTCATAGGTTGGAGTCATTGAAGTATCAAAGTCTAACAAGAGATTCTCGTGAACTGCTTGCCAGAAGCAGAAGAGAAGATCAATTGCAAGCTTGTAAATGAGTGCTTCAAAATGCAAATACAATGCACTGAAGTCACAATTTTGTTTTTCTGCTCACAGAGAAAAATAAATATGAATACTTCAAGCAATGCAATCTTCACTTCCAACTAATTATGAGCTAAGTCCTCGCACCATGACACAGCTAGCCGTACCGCGACTTACTTTTCAGCAAGCCACAAGTCTCTTCAGATCGTTTTCAGAACCAATCACAGCTATAGCTTCAAATCCCCCCCCCCTTTACTTTCTTCCAAACAACATTCTTGCGAAAAAGAAGCTTATAGAGGCTTCTAGAGAGTTCTAGAAAGTTTCGACTGTTTGGCGGTTGAAATCAACTCTCAATCGTAGCGTCGCCTACTAGTTTTGGCGCAAAGCAGCATTGGCCGGTCAGTAACCTGTGACCTCATACCGCCAGGTCAACACGCCGCGCCCTCGAGGTACCATTACGACTCCCCTCGTCTCTTGTCGGCCTCCCTCAGTGACTTGACTGCATTTTCTTTTCCAACCAAGAAAAGCACTACACGTAAATACTGTTAATACTGAATCTTGCGTACCAGTATCAACCAGTTTTCTTAGTGACCTAGTCAACATTAATATTCCCACTCTTCCTACCTATTTTTGCTTTCTGATTATCTGTAATCAAACTGATACCAGTGATTACATTATAAATAAATGCAAATTATTAATATGTAAACATAGCATGTAAGGTGATTAAACTTCCTGCCACCTCACAACCCACTCAACGAGGAAATTTGCGCACATGTTCGACGACTCGTACGTGTGCCAATACTAGGGTGTTTTGTTCTTCCTCCTGTTCTTCCTTTTATTTCCATCACTAGCTGCCATAGATTCCACAACAATCGTTTTGGCAGTGATGGTGTGACCCAGCGTTGAGCAGTGTGGACAACTATGCTCGACGGGTTGTGTTAACAGAATGTGTGTGCCAAACGAACTGCAAAATGAACTGAGTATGGGGCTACCACTGCAACACATGTTCCGGTGTCATGAAGAACCTACTTTTCATTAGCGGATTGTCACCTCTAACGAGAGCTGGTGCCACAGACAAAGCGTGACAGCATGCAATGGAAACATGTGTCGCCACCTCCCCTTAAGAATACAAGACCGTTCCCTCAGCAGGCAAATGTTGCTCACTGTCTTTTTCAAGGTCCGAGGTCCGGTACTCATCGAATTCCTCGATCGCGGAAAAACCATTACCAGTGTACTGTGAGACAGTCCGTAGTCTAGGCAAGTCTATCAAGAGCAAACCACCTGGGCTGCTCACGAAGGAAGTGATTCTGCTCCAGGATAGCGTACGTATACATGTCTCCAGGATCACACAAGTTGTACTGGGGAAGTTCAAGTAGGAGCAGTTTGAAAATCCTCCCTCCAGCCCGGACATGTCATCAGTTTTCTCCACTAAAAAAGCATTTCAGTGGGAAGCGCTTCAACTCGAAGAATTTAAGGACACAGTAGAGGACTGGCTCTTGCCAAAGCCGCTGGAATTCTGGGAACAGGGAATCGTTCGGATCTTAAATAGGTGGATAGTTGTGCTCAGCTCTCTGGTGATTACATTTAACTAAAAAGTTACCCATAGTGTCGATTCGTGCCTTTTAATTTGAAAATCCCTCGTACAAGTTTTTATGCCACATAGGTATGTAGATAATGAAGATATTGAAGAAATATATAAGGAGATAAAGGACATTAGTCAAGGCAGAGGAAAACTTGATTGTGATGGGATTGGAATTCAGTAGTGGGAAAAGAAAAACAACGAAAAATGTTTGGTAAATATGGACTTGGGGCAAGAAAATGAGTAAGCCGCCTGTTAGAATTTTGCACATAAGTCAAAATAAGGGTTCTGGAGTTGGCAAGCTTCCCTCAGAGCTACTGATGTCTATGGGAGAGACAGTGTGAGATTACCGCCCAACAGAAATATTGGTAATTAATAGCATTTAATAATTACACAGTATGAAGTCCACTGCAAACATTGACCATGCCAAGGCACTAAATGTTCCACAATTGTAATCTTATTAATTATAGTAGCAATGTATGTACGCAGTTGGGTGACAACATTTATAGTTAGGCCGTAGGTAGAAATTATCCACGTTGAGATTTGCTGTGTGCTTGTAGCTGACAGGAGGCCAGCGAGCAGGCCGACGTTGGTGGCTTGTTCCAGCTTAGGATTTTCCAGGTTCGTTTCCGGTGAGGGGAAAGAGGGACAAGGGCGAGTGCCAGGTGCAGTGCAGTGCACAGCGTGAAATAAAATATTCTAATACTACTTGCATTTGAAGTAATACGATGCAGTTAGGAACCTTTAAGGCCCTCATTACAAAATAGCCTGTTGATAAATAAACAATACATTAGCTGATATAGTCACATCTGTCGTAATATGTTTAATTGACAATGAAAAGTAATAAATTACCAATGAATAGAAGACATTTACACAACTAGCATGGGAATGTTTATTTATAAAAATAATATATTAACTATTTCTCATTTTATTTTCAATTAATCTTGTGTATTTTATCTTGAAGTATTCAGTTAAATCACTTATCTGTGATATAAGAAATTGCACGATTATAATAAATAGTACAAAGGATGTTTATACCAATATAAAGAAACTAAGAAGACATTTGTTTAATGTGTAGTGTAATTATTTTGATTTTAAGTAAAGTTTTAGAAATGTATTGGCTGAGCGCTGTACGTTGGCAAGTCGGTTAGAACAGCTCACATGGGGAATTTGATGACGTAGGGAAAAAACTCGGGCAGTTGGGCTTTTGGCGTGCGCGCGGGCTGGAAGTGAGGAGTCGGGAGCGAGTGGTGTAGCTGGCCGGGCGGCGTCGCTCTACTCAGTCGGCATGTGGATCTCCAGGTGGAGACTATAGATTTTTGTGTGGCAGTTGCCATGTGTGGTTGCTCGTCGTAGACTGTACCAAGTTGAATCGAGTGCTACTGTGAGTTGTGAATATTTAGCCGGTGGAACAAGGTGTGCATCGCACTGAATTAAAGTGACTGTGTTTTGTTAATGTAACACGTGTCGTCGCATAGGCATGAGTGTTTGAGACAGGCACATGGTGTGAAAACAATTTGCGACAAATATTCATTTCGTCTGAGGTCTCACGAGGTATAACTTTATTTGATAAATGTGTAGAAGTACAGTCGTATCAGCCACAGGGTTTTAATATGGTGTAATAAACAACATAAAGCGAACTTTCACGTGTTTTCAGAAGTAGTAGTTAGTACACCCTTCTCTCACATGAACATACTTTGTTATGAATTTTTTTGTTAATCATATGCAAGGAAGGAAAGCTGCAAACGTGTGATATTATCCCCTAGAAAACGAGTCAAACAGTAGCAATCACAGTTCCAGTGTTTTTGCATGTTTAGGAATTTGGTTCGCAGTTGGTGCTTGTGAGTTTTAAAAATTAGTCTTTCCCTATTTTAAACTCTCACCCTGACCTTCACCCTCGCAACAGCCATGACAAAACCCACACCCTGTACAAGAAGGAAGAGACAAGAGAAATTCTCTGAGACTGCAAGATAATGTAATAACCTTTATCAAAGTCGGAAACGTGATGGTAGGCATTTCTCCTCCTTACAGGAAGCATCACAACAAATTTTCACCAGACAACGCCGGTCAACTGCTGTTTGTGTGTGAGATATCGGTTGGAAACTGTCCTGATGTCAGCACTTTGTAAGTGTCGCCACCGTCGCCAACGTTGTGTGAATGCTCTGAAAAGCTAATCATTTGCGTGTAATAGCATCTTCTTCCTGTCGCTTAAATTTCGTGTCTGTAACACGTCATCATCGTGGTGGAACAATTTTAATGGCCAGGAGTGTAATTCAATCCGTACATTTAAACAAGCTGTAAAGGAAAGAAATGCGATGCCTGAAGTTGGAATTAAAAGAGTGACAAAACAAAATCTTCCGTTTCCTGATGATATTATAATATGGTCATGGACAACAAAGGACCTGGAAAAACATTTGGAAAGTTTCGGAAGGGGGGATATAAGATGAATAATATCAGTAGCATAAAAGGGTAATGGAATGTAGTGTAGAAATCAGGTGGTGGTGAAGGAAATGGATTAAGTAACGGGGCAATAAAGGTGGTAGATGATTTTAGTAACTTCTGCTGTAAAAATAACACACGGTGGAAAGAAATGCGATGCCTGAAGTTGGAATTAAAAGAGTGACAAAACAAAATCTTCCGTTTCCTGATGATATTATAATATGGTCAGGGATAACAAAGGACCTGGAAAAACATTTGGAAAGTTTCGGAAGGGGGGATATAAAATGAATAATATCAGTAGCATAAAAGGGTAATGGAATGTAGTGTAGAAATCAGGTGGTGGTGAAGGAAATGGATTAAGTAACGGGGCGATAAAGGTGGTAGATGATTTTAGTAACTTCTGCTGTAAAAATAACACACGGTGGTCGCATTACAGATGATATATAACGCAGAATGGCACAGTGTAGCAAAGTGTTTCTACAAAAAAAGAAATTTCTTGACATTAAATATTAAGTCTTACATGTCCTCTCTAAAAACATTTGTGTGGAATATTAGTGGATAGACAATAAATAGTTCAAACAGGGGAAGAATGGAAGCTTATTAAATGTGTTGCAACAGACGAATGCTGAAGATTAGGTTGGTAGATCACGTAAATACTGAGGATATTACATGTTAGAGGAAAAAAATTCTGACATACCTCAGCTAAAGAGGAGCGTGAGTATCGTTTTCAAATATATTGGTTTTAGTGGTTTCTGAGTACAGGTTTGCGAGGCATATTTTCTTTTACTGTGTTACTTTCGTAAAGCTGCTCTCGTCTGTCGTTATCAGTTACACCCCACTTCGCAATGAGTATACCATTAACCTTGTTTTTGCTTCAAAGGATATACAGCGTGGTCGGTAATTACAAACTTCTAGGATTTGTTTGTTCAAATGTTTGTAAATCTATCGGAACAAACTTCGTGGTCATCAGTCCGTAGCTTACAAACTACTTAAACTAAGCTAAACTAACCTACGGACAAAATACACACACACACACACACACACACACACACACACACACACACACACACACACACACACACACACACAAATGCCCCAGGGAGGACTCGAACCTCCGACGGCGAGCAACCGTGATATCCGCAGCGAGGCGCCTTAGACCGCTCAGCTACTCCACCACGGCTCTAGGACTTGTAGAGAGTAGTGAGTACATAACATTTTGAATAGGAACCTATATCCGGAAACGTATCGTTTCCGTTCTACGACAGTTTCAGTTCAGATGTGTGACTCGTCAACGTTTGCTTAGGGACGAAGAAACGTCTCAGAGATTCCTGTCCTGGTATGGAACAGGGATGGAGAGAGTGTACCAGAACATCCTTCTGAGGTACAATGTGTGTAACGATTTTGGTGGTCGCCTCATCGAGCCGCTGTTGTAATGCATCTGTTCGTTGCGTCTGGTGCAGTAGATGCTGGGTTCTTCTTGTCGACAAATGTAAACCATACGGTGTAAATTGTAATGAAAAATGCGTAATAATTAATACAGAATCGATTCAGTGTTATTTTCAATTTGATTTCAACAATAGTACTGGGTCACACCTAATTACATTCCTCAAGAAGAAGTGGTTATGATATAACCATCTGAATTGTAACCGTCGTGGAACGGAAACAATACGTTTCTGGAAATGGGTTCCTATTGAAAATGTTATGTACTCACTGCCCTAGAAGGTTGTAACGAGAATTTCCAACCACCCTGTATATGCCATAGCATAATTATGACACCAGTCAGGAAACATTTGCTTTCATCTTGCTTTGATAAAGTCTTGGCACGAACTCGACATATACAACCCACAACAAAACACACACAACGTGCGTCCAACTCGATACTCTGTGACTTACTGCCTTAAAGCACTGATTCATACCATACGCTCCGCGCGATCTAAGATGTGCTGATCTGTTGCTTGATCTCGGAAATAAAATAAATTTTCAGAGAATTTTGAGAATGAATTCATGTTTTAATGTAGTATTTCACCTTCTTACACGCACCGCGGACTTTGACTACGCAGTTTTAACTTCCCGTCAACAAGTAATCAGAATATATCTGTCAGCATTTTTTTTTTTTTTACCTTCCCGTTAATCCTTAACGAAATCGTGACAGTAGTTGGAGATACTTGTTATTGTCGGAAGCATTCAACTGGTGACGTGCGGAGTGCCAGTCCGCGTGCGTGCATTCTTTTGATACATCCTGTCATTAGTGCATTCGTAATATATTTTATGAGTGAGAGGTTTTTCTCTCCTCAGTAAATTCAAAATGTTAACAATATTTAGAAAATTGTTTATTTATTGCTTACTTAAAAATCTTATTTTTCCTAATTTTCACACAATTATGAACCTTTTCATTGACCAACATTGCTTCAAGAAGTAAGTTCAGTTTTTATTATTTTTACAATCATATAAATGACGAGCAGCTGTGGAAATGGATAGACGAAGAGCTCACTAGTTTAATGTCAGTATTCGAAAGCAATCAAAATTATGAAAGTGACCACTCTTTAAAAGAAATACCAAGTTTTAGTGATATGGTGAAAAGTACGGTGCACAGTGACGCCATATTTCCAAAAGAGAATTGGACGTAAGAAGACATGTGTACAATACTGTTAAGACTTTAATGGGAATAACAGGCGAAGCAAAAGACGGAAAAAATTGTGATTTACAGACGTTTATGTACACTTTTGATGCTCAAAGATCTAAATATTTACGATTTCTTTGTTTCCTTTGTATTTTGCAGGTACAAATATTAAATTTTTCTTCCGTTTGGTGTAGAACGTAACACACAGTCCGCATGAGCGTAATGGAGGTAAAAGGATCGTGAGTTTAGTGGAGGGTTAATCATTTGAATTATTCTTTTGGAACAATATACTCATGGAAATAGCTGTGCCGAATTTAGTTTCTTATTTCAAGGCGGAACAAAATTAATTTCTAACATTCCTTCGTCAGCGTGGTCTTTAGATACCAAGATATTGACATGGGAAATCAAATATATTCCGTATTTTTTTAATTTCCGGAAAGCTTTCGTCGTTGTACCTCCCAATCATCTTCTAATCAAATTGCGTGATCATGAAATACCGTCACAATTTTGCGATTTGATTCGTGACTTCCGGTCAGACAGGTCACAGTACCTAGTAATTGACGGAAACTCATAGACTAGAAATGAAGTGACATCTGGCATTCCCCAGGGAGTTTTTATTTTTATAAACAATTTAGGGGACAATCTGAGCAGCTCTCTTAGGTGTTTTCGCAGATTATGCTGTCACTTATCGTCTAGGAAAGGCACCAGAAGATCAAAAGCAACTGCAAAATGTTTTAGATATCGGCATGGTGCAAAAAATGGCAACTGACCCTTGAAACGTTGACTGCCGTGATGACCTCAGAGGCTAGGTACAGCCGCCTGTTATGGACAGTGGGGGTCACACAGCAGCCAACGTGTTAATAACGAGAACTGTGAGGTCATCCATGTGACCACTAAGAGAAGTCCATTAAACGTCATTTACACGAAAAATCAGTCAAAACAGCATGCCGTAATATGAACTAAATATCTATGAGTAACAATTACAAACAACTTAAATTGAAAAGAACACATAGAAAATATTGCAGGGAAAACACAACAGTTCTACTAAAGAAACTGCCTACACCACACTTGTGCGTCCTATTTTGGAGTATTGTTGCACATTGTGGGATCTCCAGCAAGTGGGGCTGACAGACGATATAGAGAAAGTTCAGAGAATGGCGTTTTGTATTGTCGCGATATAAGGGAGAGAGTGTCACAGTAACAATGGACGAGTTGGGATGAAAATCATTAAAACAAAGGCGTTATTTGTTGGGACGAGATCTTTCCCGAAATTTCTGTCGACAAATTTCTCTTCTAAACGCGAACATATTTTTTTAGTACCCACCTTTATAGGAAGGCATGTTCATGAAATTAAAATTAGAGAAATCAAATCAAAAACGTGGAGGCTTAGGTGTTCCTTTTTCCCGCGAGTCAGTTTAGAGTGGAACTCTAGAGAAATATTATAAAAGTGGTTTGATGAACCCTTTGCACATGCACTTCATTGTGACTTTCAGAATATTTATGTAGATGTAGCACAAGCTCGGAATGTTTTGTCGAGGATGAGGAAGGAACTCTACCTTGCAATTTCAAATGAACCACCCGACGTTTCCAAGGAGTGGCTTATGGAAATCAAGGTAAACGTAAGTCTGATAACCAGAACGTCATATAGATCGGTATTTCACTATAAAACAGCGGTTTGTGCTTATACATTATATCGTTGTGGAATGAAATATTGAATGTTCCAAGATGATTAGTGCAAATACGTTAACCCAAAAGTTCCTAAAGGCTGTTGGACATTCTCCTACTTGGAGTAATAGTTCTTCCTTTGACGAAATTAGTCGAATGTACAAGTGTAAGCTCAGTATATCATATATAATGGGCTGAAAAATTGGTGTTACTGTTTGCGTTGTCTACTCGTGATCTTGTGTGTAACATTGGAAGATCTGCGGGGTCATTCATAGGTGATGCCGTTCATTGTATTCGTCTTTGTATCATCGCGCTAAGGAAATTGATAAAAGTTAACCAGTAGCTACTTCCATGTACGTGTATACGGTTTTAATTTCTATAGGTGCACTTGGAGCAGTACATGGCTAATTTGTTACCCAACAAAGACTTTTAGAAGCGTCTTACCATAGGCGGGTGAAGGCAGACATGCAGAGAATTCCACTTAAGGGGAAGCTTCCGCTATCGGCTTCCCATTAGACGACGCCCGATCGACGCGTAACTGCTTTCCAGTGAGTGATCCCAGCTATAAGAGAGACACGCTTGTGTGGCAGAGCCTGAAGGCCGCTTGAGACGACGTAATGACGTACCATACAAGTGTCTCATTATCTCTTTTTGCCTTGCACTGCAATTTCAGTAATTGTTAGTACAACACAATTACTCGCAAGTAATATGCGATACTATTGTTATTCCTTAGTTTACTTTTTTTCCTTACAATAATGTTCATAGTACGACTATTTTTAATACGTTTTTTAAGGAAAAAGTAAATGGGAAAGTTAACCGAAAATTGGAATCGTTCGCGGTAAACTGAAAGTTCTTTTTATGGGGTTTTTGTACGTACTCAGATCATAACCTATTATTCCAACGGTAGGTATGCGTAATTCATTTTCCTTCTGTTTTTTGTCACGATCATTCGAGAAACTTCAATGATTACAGTTTTTGATCTTAACTGACAGTAGGATGAACAGTCACCATGGAATTCGGTAAATACATGAGTTTCTTATTTCATTGTGAAGGTTTTTATACTCCGGAAGCCACCGCAAGGTACATGTCGGAGAGTACATTAGAACAGACATCTACACTGTCGAACCAGTCAAAATTTTATAACCGATAACCATAAAAGATAATCACAATTATGTCTGCCTAATTAAAGGAGAAAGGGCAGTGTCGTAAAGTCTTTTGCTTGTTTTGCGTTTCCATTTATCATCTATTGAAGTGGATGGGAAGGAGAAAAGCTAATGTATAAAAATGACTGTTCGTTTGTTCGTATTTTATGCGTTGCAGAAGAGTTCATCGGATTGATATGGAACTTTATCAACATTTTTATTGCACTTTCGAGCAGGTTATAGGCATTATTTTACCACTGTACGACGCATAATTCAGGAGATAGGGCATCATAAACTTTGAGTTGAGTCAATAAAAAAAAGCCCCACATTACGAATGACGAGTAAATATGATTTCTTTACTGCTAAATGTATTTGCAATGTATTTTGCAAACAGTATCCATGGATGCCAATGAATATACTTAAAAAAATGTTTCAAATCAAAGTTTTGTAAAGCTTATGGGACATAACTGCGGAGTAATCAGTCCATAAACTTACAAACTACTTACGAACTACCTTATACTACAGACGGCACGAACATTCATGCCCGAGGGGGGATTCGAACCCCCGACCGGGAACGGCCTCGCGCATCGTAGCATAGCGCCTCAATGCGCTCGGCCGCTCCGCCGCGGCAAAAAATTATTTCATTGTGCGACTAATAGCGTAGGAGAAATGCAATGATAAATAGAAACGCGTGGGAAACTATCGCAACCTATTTTTCGTATCTTATGCACTGACGTACGTTTCATCTTATTGCGAAGAAACTATGCACACTTGAGCGTTAACGCAAGAGGAAAGTAACTGACTGCGTAAAATTTTGTATCGTGCTTGGCAGAGCGTACTTTACCAACGAAATTGCTTTATTCCGAATTTGATTTTCTATTGCATACGTAACTTTCGAAACAAAAGGAACATCACCGTCTATCTAACATTTCATAAGGTGCCTGCCGGAGGGTACTTCCCCATAAACGTAGGCACCACTTCACTGATCACCGTGACAGTTAACAGAATCATATAGTTTTTCACAGATGGAGGAGGCAGTGGGCTGAGAAGGTGGAGGAGTAGTTGGAAAGAGAAACGGGTAGATGACAGGCAGAGAAAGGGGAAAGTGGAGATGGGCAGAGAGAGGGATGGGAGGAGATGAACGAAGGGGAGATGAGAATATGAACAGAGAGAGAGAGAGGGAGGGGTGGGGGAGAGGGGGAATATGGAAAAAGAAAGAGGGAAAGAGAAGGCGCTTAGGGTGAGACAAGGTAAGGAGAGATGGATTAACTTAACACTGGAATAAATAAGTACCCGCTAGTTTTCAGCTAGTAACTAATAAAATATTTTGCTGTCTCGACCTTTCAAATGTTATAATTATTTTAAATATTGGTCGCCTTACTCCAAATTGGACATCATCAAATAAAACACGTTGTCTAGTTTTATGAAGATTTGCGAACTCCGTCACCTCCTATCTTATCATATATGGAGAAGCGTATGTTGACGGAAGCACCGTTTGACCGTTCACCATAAAACTTAAGTAGTACTCGTAATTTTTAATGAAAAACGGGGAGGAGGAGAAGGAGACGGACAAATGAAGTAAGGCGTGGGGGAAGAGGAGATGGCTGGGGCGATGAGTCAAGAGAGGTGGAGCAAATAGTGGTCGTAGGGAATATATACAGAAGAAGGAAGGATGTAATGTAAAGGTCGGACGACAAAGTGAACAGAGAGAGAGAGAGAGAGAGAGAGAGAGAGAGAGAGAGAGAGAGAGAGAGAGAGAGAGAGAGAAGTGAAGAAGAAGAAGATGTGCAGAGAAATACGAACAGCTGAACAGAGTATGGTATAAACTAGTAGAAGATTGTAACAAATACTACTGCTCATTAAAAGTACTAATATTCATATCAGAAAGAGGAAAGAAGCATATGCACAGATACATATGAATGAATAGGGCAGCAGGAGGAGGAGGTGGTGGTGGCGATAGATGACAGATGGAGGGGGAACGGAAGAGTTAGAGAGGAGGGAACAGGGGATAGGTAACAGAAATTTGGAACAGATAAATACGCGTGCAACGTCCGAATTTCTTGAATTTGATAACGGTGAAAATTGAAAACAAAAGTTCTGTAGATATGACCAATATTTCAAAGAGATATAGGATATAAAAAAAGTATTGGGTGATTTAGGAGGCTATAATACTCAATGAAACAAGGAAAACAAGGTTTCAGAAGTGCTTAATGTCTGAGACAGGAAGAGCACAATAGGGTAGAAAGACGTTCGGCGTTCAATTAAATGAGTAAAATATCTGCCCGTGTTTCTCCACGCTTACATATTGGTTTGATCATTAGGTAATCTGTAGTCAGAGTTCCACATAACTACTCAGAAGAATGCAGTCATTAAAAAATAGATTTCTTCACCGAAGAGGTGGTTGGAAACTTTCATAAAGCATATGTGTGGGTTCTACATCTTCATCGGATACTCTGCAAATCACATTTAAGTGCCTGGCAGAGGGTTCATCGAACCACCTTTTTACCATTCATCTCCCATTCCACTCTCGAATAGCGCGCTAGAAGAAAGAACATCTGAATGTCTCCGTTAGAGCTCTGATTTCTCGTATGTTATTCTGCTGATCATTTCTACTTATGTAGGTGTGAGTCAACAAAATATTTTCGCATTCGGAGGAGAATGTTGGTGATTGGAGTTTCGTAAGTAGTCCACGCCTCAGCAATAAGCACCGTTGTTGTAGTGATTTCCATCCCAGGTCCTGTACCATTTCCGTGACGCTGTCTCCTCTGTATCGTAACAATACAAAACGAACTGCCGTTCCTTGAGCTCTTTCGATGTCCTCTGTCACACCCACCTGATAAGGATTCCACACTGGACAGCAATACTCCAAAGAAGGACGGACAAGCGTAGTGTATGGAGTCTCTTTGGTAGTTGAAGTTAGATATAGTGGCGTTTAGTGAAGTTCGGCGGAAAGATAAACACGTTTTCTGCTTAGGTGAGTACAGTGTTACAAACACAAAATTGGTTGGGATTCAAGCAGGAGATTAATAATGAACGCGTAAGTAGCAATGCGTGTAAACTGACATTATTGGAGTCACATTATCTACAAAGCCAACACCCACAACAGTAGTACGAGGGTTGTTCAAATGAACAATGTAAGAAATAACCAGACCGGTTGAAATTTGAATATTCCCATTTGGGGTAATGAAATGCGGCATCTAGGGACCTGAATGTAATGTCCAACCTGTTTAAGTGCATCCCCGGGCGCCCGCACGTGACGCAACCGAGAAGAAGGCTGAGGCCATGGCACATCCATCAGGCCACGTCTTCAGAGAAAGCTTGAGTCAACGTGACTTCTAGCTGACTTACTGGCCACTATGAGATAATGGGCTATGGCCCAGCGTTCAGTCAGCTAGCGGTCGAGGTGTCTCAAGCCTTCTCTGATGACGCGGCGTGATGTTTGCGCCAAGGCCTGTCTTTCTCGTCAGTGAGCAGACAGCTGTGTGTTTCGTCCGGTTGACGCGGCAGTGCTTGTGAGAACCTCTTGGCGTTCACGTTCAAGATTAGACGATTGAGAGGCAGATTTCTGACCGCTGAAGATGTTAACCAGGTCGATATTCATTGCTGGGTGGTGGCCACATATGGGGAAGATTGTGTGTCCGATAAGTCGCTGAGAAATTGGAACGTCCGTTTTCGTGAAGGCTGGGAGTGTTTGAGTGATGACCCAAGACCACGCAAGGCAAACACGGTAATCACGAGAAAGTAATCGACCAGGTAAGTGATCTGGCGTGAATCGATAAGCGCGTCGAAATGCGAATATTGGCATTGGGTGTAGCATTGTAACAAATTGGGTTACCGGAAAGTGTATGCGCAGTGGATTTCGAAGCAGTTCAGCGAGCCGCAAAATGAACTGCATATAGTGCTAGTATAATATAGTATAGTACGTGAAGAATCTGTCTCGTGGAGCGGACTGTAACAAGAGTTCGTTCCATAACTTCGAACCGGAGACAAAGCGTGACATCGTGCAATGGAAGAATCCATCATCTCCCCCTAAGAAGGTCAGGGCTGTGTCATCTGCCGGCGATGTGATGCTGACCGTCTTTTTCGATGTCCTTGGACCGATATTCATCGAATTACTCGAGCACGGAGAAACCATTAACGGCGTGCAAAAAAAAAAAAAAAAAAAAAAAAAAAAAAAAAAAAAAAAAAAAAAAAAAAAATTACGATATGTAGCTAATGACGAATTAGGAAAAAAGTAGTGAGAGGTTAACAGGAATGAAATAATTCATGTCAAAATACCATGAACACAGTGATAATTAACAACGTAACTATTACAAGTCATGGATGCAAAATTGTAACACGAATTATCTACAGGAGGATGGAAAATCTGGTAGAATCTGACCTCGGGGAAGATCTGTTGGGATTCTCGAGAAACGTAGGAACACGGGAGGCAATACTCACTTTACGACTTATCTTAGAAGACAGATTAAGGAAAGGCAAACCTACATTTCTACCTTCGATAGATTTGGAGAAAGCTTTTGACAATATTGATTGGCATTCACTCTTTCAAATTCTGAAGTCAGCAGGAATAAATATAGGTAACGGAGAGTTACTTACAACTTGTACAAAAGCCAGACCGCAATTAGACTCGAAGGGCGTGAAAGGGAAGCTTTAGTTGGGAAGGGAGTAAGACAGAGTTGTAGCCTTCATTCGATGTTATTCAATTTGTACATCGAGCAAGTGATGAAGGAAAGCAAGAAAAAATTGCGAATAGGGATTAAAATTCAGAGTGAAGAAATAAAAACATTACGTTTTGCTGATGACATTGAATTCTGTCAGAGACAGCAAGGGACCTGGTAGAGCAGTTGAATGAAATGGACAGTGTGTTGAAGAGAGCGTATAAAATGAATAATAACAAGAGCAAAACAAAGATAACTGAATGCAGTGTTTGAAAATCAGGCGATGCTGAAGGAATTAGATTAGGTAACGGAACAATGAAGGTGGTAGTTGAGTTTTGTTACTTGGATACGATCGCAGTACAGAGGATATAAAATGCAGAATGGCATGGGAAGAAAAACGTTTTTGGAAAAGAGAAATTTGCTAACATCGAATATTAATTTAAGTGTAAGGAAGTCTTTCCTGAAGGCATTTGTGTGGAATATTTCGAATTCTTAACAACATAACTGTTGACCTAAGATTATTGTAATACATGCTTTTCATCTCCACAACGTACTGTCAACAATTTTTAAACATTCACATTAAAGGGTGTTCTTTAAAATCCTGTTTTATTGGTAATAGGCATGTTGGTAGCTTGTTAACGTGAAGAGTATGTAGTAATAAAATAAATACTTCAATATCCAGCTCTAGACCTGACAGTATGTTATAATGTCCTTCCAATTTTTGACTGTTGTTCGTGAAGAATAAACTTTTGTTGTAGGCAATGAAGGGTTTCGACGTGCCACTTGTGTATACGATGCTTGTAACCTGAAAAATTCATGTGACACACAGAGAATAATGATTGCAAATGGAAAATTATAATTATTGTGGTCTTTGTAAATAATTACATATAATGAGATGTATGAAAAAGAATCGGGTCTGTCTTGCATTGTGCTTGTCCTTTTCGTGTCGTGTGCTTCCGATAGTAAAAGCGCTGTTAGATTGTTTCTTTCATGTACGGTAATGGAACCAACGATGTTAAAAAGCTGTGTAATCTGAATAATTTTAAAAGTGATACAAAATATAACGATATATTTAAAATTTCATTTACATCATTTCGACTTAAATCACCTTTGAAAGTGTATGTGAGAAGTTTAAGCTAAAATGTTACCAGCGGATGCTGTCAATGGTCAACGAAATGTTCAAATGTTTGTAGAGCTTATGGGACTTAACTACGGGCTCATCAGTCCCTAAACTTACAAACTACTTATGAACTAGCTAATACTAAGGACGGCACAAATATCCATGCCTGAGGGGGCAATCGAACCCTACCACCTTCAGTAGTGGCCGTGCAGACCGTGAATGACGCGCCGCAGTCCCCTCGGCCACCTCGGCCGGCAATGGTCAACGATCGAGATTGCAAATCGCCGCAAAGGTTACGCGGCAAATGTAATAATTATTAGAAATCAGGGCAGGGACGTATAAGATAGAAAAAGACTTTAATGTAATTTAATTTTCAGTCTTTCTCGTCTTTACTAGCAATCTCAAGGTTCGTAAGTGAGGAACTAAAATTGTGAGTGAAACAAGTGGCTAAGTAAGGACAGTGTTTTCAAGTGAAAGATTTTCTAAAAATAAAAGGTGAAGTGGTATTTAATAATTTTTCATTCAGGAATAAGATATCACTGATATCGGAACTATTTAAGAATATTTTTCGTAAAAATAAGTTAACTTATCAAGGACTTGCTACTACATTCAATGATGCTGAATAGATATTCAAGCCGAGTATAAGGCTAGAATTTTACTATAATGATATTTCAGTATTTTCGAAATCGGAATAAATGCAGGGTGATAGGTTCCATATAACTTTGTTAAGTACTAACTTAAAAATAAAAATAAAAATCATTTGATCAAGAATTATATGGAGCTCTGCGGGCCCTTAACTAAAATTTTACCTGACTGAGCTAGCTTTGAACTTGAAACACAGCAACAAATATTTTTACAGAAAGTAGCAAGAAATCAAATCCCTTCCATTCAGTACAGATTTTTTTATAAAGTATTTTTACAATAAGAGTAATAAATAAATAAATAAAAACCCTTTTAAATACCAATAGCAAACGAGTATAACAGAATCTTATAAATATTACGAGTACCATTACATTGTTTACAATGGAAAGCCGGCATTTTTCGGGCTGACATATCGATACATTTTCTTTAGACGTATCAATGGTCAATGATATGTTTTTCTAAATTGGTGAATTGGCTAACTTATGTCTGTTGTATACTGGTATTAAGTTTAACTTTTAAATTTGTTTGGGGTCTTTATTTTCTTAAAAAAAATAGAGTTTAATATTTATTTTTAAAGGTAATAAATCGTCTTGTAGCCTTAGGAGTGAGGATGAACAAATGAACAGACATTCATAACTGCTTTTAAGGTTTATTTATTGTATGAAACATAATACGTTTGTATTGGGCATTGAATCTTCAAAGCACGAAGTTCATGTGTATTGCGAACCCACAGTTCTGACGTCCGTTTTGTGATGAGCTTCTCTCGCTGTATGCCATATCCCTATGAAGTAGGCAGCAGTGTGGGCGCCTGTGGCATAGGCAGCAGGGCGTAACGTCAGGAAGCGCGGGCAGCGTTGGCGGCGACCGCAGGGCACGTGGCGCGTTATCGCCGCCTGCACGCCCCACTGCCTCCGTCCACTTCCTTTCCGTGCGCGGCCGCCGAAAAGGTGGCGTTTCTTTGCCTAGCTGCTGATCGCTACTGTCCACCAACGCTCCGCAACGAAAGACTTTGACGTTGCTCACCTTGTTACATATTGCAAACTAATGTGTATGTTGTGTGTATTGGAACAATATCGTGTCACTGTTTGTGTTAAGTTACAGTCAGCGAGCACAGAATAACATAGAGAAGCCTTGCAGTGACCAATATGGCGGCCGATCGCTAGCCGGCCACAGTTGCAAGCACAAGGTAAATCATTGAATTCCTGTTAATTTCTGTTACTATCAAATAATTACTGTACTCTTGACCTCGAGCAGCATTGCTCCGCCAACAACTTATTATTCGTATTATTCAGGCAACAGGTGCGATAGTCAAATGGGGCAGTGGTCAAGCTTGATGCGTGACGTCACTCTGTAGAGTGGTGAGACGCCAATTTTACCATCAGCGCACGCACCCTTCGCTCGCTTGAAAACACCAGGCGCTGCTATTGCACCTATATAAGCACCTTCTCATCCCCGGTACTCAACGATTGTAAGAACAATGGCGGAGTTTTCCATTTAAAGCTCGAGAATTATTTCCATGCCGCGGTGGAGTAGCAGAGCGGTCTAAAGCGCCTCGCTGCGGAGCGCGCGGTTGCTCGCCGTGGAGGTTCGAGTCCTCCCTGGTGCATGGATGTCTGTGTTGTCCTTAGGTTAGTTTACCTAGGTTTAAGTAGTTTGTAAGCTACGGACTGATGGCCACGCAGTTTGTTCCGATAGACTTACAAACATTTGAATATTTGAATTATTTTCATTGTGAAGCAGTTTCTGTGGACAAGAAATATTTACCACAGCGAAAGATCAGAGGTTAGAACTACACGTAATTGCTTTAGCTACTTTAGTCGATCAGGTCCTTAGGACAGTACGCAGTGACAAGAGTTGTATTCCACTAAACTCTTATTTCCTTCTGTCGTCAATCACCCTCTATTCCAATCTGTATCCAGTTCTCATACATATTATATCTCTAGAAATTCTTTGGTATTCCTAATCGCCTGCTTCTTCTAGGATTCAAATTCAC
Source organism: Locusta migratoria (assembly GCA_026315105.1). Lineage (NCBI taxonomy): Eukaryota > Metazoa > Arthropoda > Insecta > Orthoptera > Acrididae > Locusta > Locusta migratoria. The sequence continues at coordinate 808,172,772 of CM048744.1, read as the reverse complement.
AGATTTCAAAGGCCACTTTTTTAAAATTATTTATTTATTTATTTTTCCTCCCTTGTGCGGACAACGTTCTTGCACATGACTAAAGTGATTAACTTTTCGTCTTTCTGAGAATGCACAGATAGGTGATGTTAAAATCTTATGTAAATTGTCTCTGTGCTTTTGGTATTTATTTATGTCATTGTGTTTAAATGGTTAAAATGTATTGTAATCAATTTATGCATTTAAACAAAATAATTGTGTAAGTGTAGTAGACAAGCTGGCCTAATCCTGGACTTCTGTTTTATATTGAGTAGGAACATTTTTGGAAATGGAACTGTTCGTTGGTTGTGTGAGGGTGTGTGTGAGTCGGAAGCAGTCGGAAGAGTGTTGAATCAGTAGTTGTGCGAGTTGTTTCTCAACCAGTCGTAATATGTTGTAATGGAGTATGAAACAGTCATGACGCAAGAGGAGGGCTTAGGCGGTCAGAATCTATTCAGTGTTGTACATGGGCATAGTACTAAACATAGCAATAAGTGTCGTGGGTATAATTTGACCGATACCTAATCGTCGCAAATTACCAGTAATTGTATGCCACTAATGTCCGATTTCAAGGAATCATCGTCTCATTACAGTAAGATCCAATCAGTTTCTTTTAGAATTTACGGCTAGTCAGTGTAGTAGTGATGCATTTGTGCAGAAGTGGGCTGACTAAGAACGTTAACTGTTACTGAGAGAATAGGATCCCTTGATCTCCATAGTTACACCGAAATAAATCCGTAAGCTGTCACTGTGAGAACTTAATCAAAATTTATTTTAATAAATAGAGGGTGATAATTTCTGGTTATACTTATTTACTTGTGATGTCAAAACTTTGGTTCAGTTGTGAAACTTGCGTTATTCAGTTATGATTTCCGAATTATTGATCTTATAATTCATGTGGTTAAGTCAACTCAAAGCAATTAATTAGCCAGAATCGTTATTAAGTACGAAGTGATAGCAAACATTGCACGTATTTTGAAAGAATTTTGCCAATTGTCTTTATATCATTAGTTACTTAAACAGAACAATTTAAACTAACTTAGGTTCTAATAACTACTGATACAAATATTTCAGTGATATACAAAATTTTTAAAGGAATATTTTGTAGAAAGTCATTATCTGATCGTATTTGCTATAATCACCAGTTAATTCAATTCAACAATTTCAAGCCGATGTTTCACCAATTTTGCCCGTTTGAAACCGGGTAAATTATGTGTTACTGTGAGAAGCGTATTTTACCGGTTTTCCTGATCTTGTAGGGCAACCAGCTATTTTTGTTGCTGAATGATTACAGTGATCCAGTTGATTAATTCACCCATTTGGCGGTACTACCATTTCTGTGCTCAACCCGCAGAGTGTTGGTTCCTTGCTTGCTCGTTAATATAATTAATTGTCCATGAATTAGTTATTCTGCAGTAACTTAGTTTTCCCAAATTATTTTCACTCTATGATCTGGTGGTCGTAAAATCAATCATATGTCGAAATTTATTCATTCTGCACTGTTTGTCTTGCAATTTGTTTATTTTAATTTATTTTACAATGTTTCCCAACCGTTTATCGATCATTGTTGTGGATAGTACTGCAGCAACGGTTTATTTATAACTGCAATACATTTGCCGGGTTAATTCCTTGGAACAGATGCCGCCGAGCGGTCTAAAGCGTCTCGCTGCGGAGCGCGCGGTTGCTCGCCATGGAGGTTCGAGTCCTCCCTGGGGCATGGGTGTGTGTGTTCGTCCTATGGTTAGTTTACATAGGGTTTAGTAGTTTGTGAGCTACGGACTGATGACCATGCAGTTTGGTCCGATAGATTTACAAACATTTGAACATTTTTGAACTGATGCCATTCCCAGTCGATCAGGGGCATTAGTTCTAATCATTTGTATGGGTGGGCAGGTTATTTATCACCAGACTTTCAATGTTTGGTTGTAGATAACCATAAGTTCACGACTATGCCGGATTCTCATTCTTCAATGACCTTAAATTGTACAGCATCATAAAACTTCCTTAAGATTTGCCGTTCGAAGCGGAGAAGGTGATGTAAATATTTCTTTCGAACACTCCACACTTCAAAATAAACTGGCTTCATCAGTGTTTTATGCAGTTGGAGATTGGAATTTCTTGAGATAGTGATGGATTTAAAAAGCTGGTACGTATGATAAGTTTTTGGCTAGGAATCCCGCTTTATTACTTTCTAATACAATAAGTCCTCGGAGAAGATTACCGCTAGTTATTTACAATTATGAACACATTTGCAAGATATAGTTCCAGTTACCACATACTGAAGGTGGTCTGTTAAATTTGCATGACTCCTGCTCATCAAAAACTACTTTGCTCACGATTCATTCACAAGATTCTGCTCGTTGCTTTTTCTAAGTTCTTCTTTAGATCTGAATAACACGGAAAAAACAGGACATGCTGTTTTCTCAAGCTCTTTGCAGATCTCGTCCAAGTTCTTATGGAAATATTCATTACCTTTTCGACTGTCACCTCTTCTTATATTAGTCTGAAAAGCTCTCAGTAATTTGGCTGTTGATTCAAACATATTGGTATTCATAAGATTGATTGGGCGGATGTCGCCGCAACAAATTATTCGTTTCGAAAATGAAAATCGCCCTTGCTGCAGTGTATTTATTATAACTCCGAGACACGTTTCGCCTATTTCCTTTAAGGCATCCTCGATGTGACCTAGAAACTACACTTATGTTTTCACGTATGGTACTTGAATATTATAAGAGAGTTTACGTCTTATTTCCTACGCGAATAAAGGGATCCTACAGTTTATCACTGTTTTGGGTTGGTATCAGTGGCGATTCTCATCTGTTCACAGGTTAAAGGTCACGTAGTTCTTCCACTTATGCCGTTTTCATATCTTTTTACGTTGTGAATGTGCTCTTTACATATGTTTTAGTATCGTAACGAAATTTGAAGAAACGTAAAATGGTTTATGACTCTAAAACGAAATTGTACGAAAATTGTATAGTAAGACCAGGAGAGTTTCCGCATACGGAACAGACTCCGCACCCCCCCCCCCACCCCCTCTTTCCTACTTTTCGTAAAATCCGCCTCTGTGCGTGTTTAGGCGCTTTGCAGTTGCGCAGTAGACCCTGGGCTGCAAGCCAAGTGCTTTTGTTTCATTAGTGGTAGTTTTAACCTCGTTAGTCTTAGTAAACAAGGTAAGCATCTTGCATGTTAATCTTTTTTGTGTTAAGGTTAGTTATTAGATGGTGCTAAATATCTGAGTAGCTGAACGAACAGTAACGTCTGCTGGGTTACTTTTGATTCTAGTCCTCCTAACGTGGCTGCTACGGTCACAGTGTGCGGCGTTTGTCCTGATAGATCGGGGTACACGCCGCAATCTTTGATACTCATTTTGTTGACTGTGGCAGGAAAATTAAGAATAAAAGCTAGTGATGGAGAGGATTTCTTTTGTAAAACTCTGATAGGCCTAAGTTTAATCTTTAAAAACTATATAAAATTTAATTTAGTGTTTTGATATAACAAAAATAAAAGATTTTTTGTCAATTCTTCAATCATAAACTACGTTTTAAACATATTTTGTTTAAAAAATTATAAATTTCAACAAATATCTTCATGCGGCATGTCACCCATAAGGGCGCGGGATCTCACCCTTAGCGTAAGGGATAGATGCGCACTGTAAGGTTCTCTGAATGGTCAAATATCTTGACGAATGAGTGCACGTAAAATTCTCACAAAAATATATTTTATCGAAGTCTGGTTTACTTGTAAAAGAAATTATTTTGACTTAAGTCATTATGGGATTTTTTATGAATAATTTTGAAAATGTGCATCTCTCCTGGATTTACCTTATAAACGTAACAGCATCCTTTTCGACCGAGCGAGGTGGCTGAGTGGTAATTTCTGGAGCCACATTGTGGAGGATCAAGTCTACCTCCGACCATCCAGATGTAGGTTTTCCACGATTTTCCTATATTAGTATTGGCAAATGCCGGATTGTTTCCTCCAAAAAGGCACGATAGGTATCCTTCCCCATTCTCAACCAAAAATCCAGATACAACAGGAGGCCTGAAAGTACACAGTTTTATTAATAGAGCAACGTCCATAAATGCATCGATTTATCTTACAGTGATATGAAAGAAGCTTTACTGTGTAAAAATAAGAATGCTCAAAGGTCTACAATGCGAAACAAAAATGAAAATCGGAACACGCTCTTAACATGGTACATTACGCAAGTGTGCCACAAAATGTTTTCTTTCTACAGCATAAATATACTTAACTACGGTGAAAATTTTAAGGATATCTACAAATTTTAATTTGAAGCTAACGCAGTCTACTGTAATTGTAATTGAAAATGACCACCATATTAAAGGAAGAGAAAACAGATCGAAAACAGAAGGATGTACGTTGAAACGAGGCTATCATTTCGTTTCATGGCTTTGCTGTCTCATTGTGTCAGCGATTAAAAATCAGTCTTGCCTTAATGAAATTCGAAATGATTCAGATGAGAATGGCCAGCAACACTTTGTGGTGTTTCAGACTGTAAAAGCAATTGTAGAAACTTGTTGTCAGTCACTCTCCTACTTCCCCCATCCATGTGTGTTATGGGGTGCGAGTGGAAAACAGTAGAATTTCTCTGGGTGTTGGTAACATGGGAAATATTGTAATCGTTGGTTGTAGCGATGTGGTTATTGGCAGTAAAGACTGCCTAGCAACAAAGGATTTGTTTGAGCTTTGAAGTTGAGGGTCAATCTTGTGAAGTCAGGGGTTTGCAAAGGCGGTGGAGTAACGGACACTCGTTTTCCAGTCAATCATGGCGCTCCGGCCCTGTGAATTTGAAGAGGGGACGGTTGGCCGTGAAGAGAAAGATCGGTTTTTGGCCTGATGGAGTGCCGAAATGAGGAGAGCTGCTCTCTGGTGCGAGAGATTTTGGTAGCGATTCGGTGAGAATCTTCAGCAGTGTTGCTCACGGTGATGCTTTCACCATTGGTTGCTAGGGGATACAATCTATAGGTACTAATTTTAACTTTTTTATTTTATTTTGTTTTAAGACACATTGGAGGCCCTTTTAAATACAGTATGAGTTGATTGAAATTGAAGTTGCATTTAAATTTTTATTCATACTATGATTGAAACTAAAGTTTCATTTAAACGGTCATTTATACACGATAAAGCATTTATTGAAAAGGGATTTTTTTTAAATAAATTATCATTTTTCCCCACACTCATGTCGAAGCTATTTCTAAATATTCATATCAGGCTTTTCAGCACTAGTAATTTCTTAAGGTTCTTGCTGTGGCCTGCAATGGTGCACTGGAGGATAAATACATAAGTAAAGTATCCTATTTGAGTACATATATCGGATCCGATTAATTAGTTCAGATGCGTTTGTAATGTTATCCGTTGCGCGGGTCGATCTTATTTCATTGGTGTTGTCGGGTGTGCTTATTTCGCACGTGGCGGGAACCTGTAGTCGTACTGGATAAAGTCTGCGTAGACAAGTCATTCGGCATACAAATGTGTGGGAGCCGTATTGTATTGCAACAGCTTGCGATAGGCTCCGTCAGTGCACACGTTACCGGGAAATTAGGTGGATAGAATGGTAAATACACAGTTCAGGCGCAAGGTTAAAGCTTAATTAATTAAAAATAGGGCGGCTGCGGTGGCCGAGGGGACTGATGCGCTCCAGTCACGGTCTGCACGGCCACTACGATCGGGGGTTCGAATCCCCCCTTGGGAATGGATGTTTGTGCCGAAATGTACAAATGTCTGTAAATCTATCGGACCAAACTGCGTGGTCATCAGACCGTAGCTTACAAACTACTTAAACCTAGGTAAACTAACCTACGGACAAACACACACACCCATGCCCCAGGGAGGACTCGAACCTCCACGGCGAGCAACCGCGCGCTCCTCGCAGCGAGGTGCTTTAGACCCCTCGGCCATTCCATCGCGGCGATGTTTGTGCCGTCCTTAGTATTAGCTAGTTCGTAAGTAGTTTGTAGGTTTAGGGACTGATGACCCTGTAGTTATGTCCCGTAAGCTATACAAACTTTTGGACGTTTTTTTAATTAAAAATAGAAAAAACGACGACGGGTTCGTTACAAGGTGTTCCTATTTGCCGCTAGCTATTAGACAATGCAACTACAGAGAAATATCATGAAAGTTGACATACAAGTTTTCTGGGTATGGTACCGCGTCATGATGTAAGGCTATTACTTAAATAACCGACGTTTCGGCCAACGTTACAGTGGCCTTCATCTGGGTACCTAGATGAAGGCCACTGTAACGTTGGCCGAAACATCGGTTATTTAAGTAATAGCCTTACATCATGACGCGGTACCATACCCAGAAAACTTTTATGTCATCAGGTTCTGGCCGCGGAAGCCTACGTAATTATATCATGAAAGTTGTTCGATGAACCCTCTGCCATGCACTTCATTGTGAGTCGCAGAGTATCCATGTAGGTGAAGACAAATACCTTCCGAAAAAATGACAGGTTTGTTTCGCTTGACGTAAAAGGAAGATCCTATAATAAGTTTTTCTGCCGCGTTCTTCTCGGGAGAGCTCTTTACCAGACCATCCCCGGAAAGACACATAACTAACTGAATTTGGTCGGGGCAGGTCTTTGCGAGAGTTCCTCTCCAGGGGATTAGGGCGCTCCCGAAGTATTAGCCGGCGGAGCTGGCGGGTTAATTCATCGCGACCGGGGCGCCCCATTCCATTACGCGGGTCCCGGTGGCCTCTTATTCGGATCCCCATCAGGAAGTTGAGGAAGTTGGCGAGCACCTGAGGAAAGGAACCGGCCGCGGCAGACGGCCCGCCTTAAGCCTTATCGACTGGCGCGGCGATGAGGCCCCGCCGGCGGGCCGGCCGCTCCTCCGTCCCTGTCCTGGCCTGGCCTCGTCTGCTCCCGTCTCGCCGCCTTCTTTCCGCTCCCGCTCGGCCCCTGTTTTATCCGCGGCGCGCCGTTATCGGAACTGGGGAAGCTATTAGCCGGGTTCTGGGCCGGGCGTGCCTCCTGCCGACGCCCGGGGGCTTCCTCCCGAGATGGGCTGTTTGCGTTTGAGTTTGCCAAGTTTGCGAACCGACGCTGCTCTCGAACTGGAAATTAATTATCTGGTAACGGACCCCTCCGAATAACGAAATCTAGATGAAACACTTTCGGGGCGTAGAGCGGTTGCTACGTCACCGTCCTTTATTAGCAGGCTTCGGAGGAGCACTAAACTTTAAGCTCTCTCTTAGGTTGCTGGTATAGTAGCGACGTCATTCTCAAGCTCTAATTTCTGATACCCTGATCACTTGGATACCTAATAAACGTGGTGCCCAAACTAGTTCCAAAGGACTCACCACAGCAGATACATAAGGCATTACGTGCAGGGAATACACAAGATGATCTACATCTACATAGATACTCTGCAAATCAATTTAAAGTGCCTGGCAGAGGGTTCATTAACCACTTTCATAACTTTTCTCTACCGTTCCATTTTCTAATAGCGCGCGGGAAGAAAGAACACCTAAATCGTTCCGTTTTCGATCTGATTTCTCTTGATTTATTGGGATGGTGATGTCTCCCCAAGTAAGTGGGTGCTAGCAAAATATTTTCACATTCAGAACTAAAAGTCGGTGATTGAAACTTCGCAAACAGATCACGCCGCAATGTATAACGTCTTTCTTTTAATGAGACCCACCCCAATTCTTGCAACATTTCCGTGGCGATTCCCCCCCCCCCCCCCTACGTAACATGATAAAACAAAACGAGCTGCCCTTCTCTGAACCTTCTCAATGTCTGCCTTCAGTCCCACCTGGTAAAGGTCCCACAAGGGGGACAGTACTCCAGGAGAGGACGCACAAGTGTGATGTAGGCAGTCTCTTTGTTGGAGCTAGTGCATCTTCGAAGCGTTCTGCCAATGAGACGTAACCTTTGGTTCGGTTTCCCCACAATATTTTCTATATGTGTTCTCCAGTCAAAGTTGTTCCTAAGTGTAACTCCTAGGTATTTGGTAGAATTTACGACCTTAAGGTTTGACTGATTTATCGTGTAATTGAAGTTCAGCGGATTTCTTTTAGTGGTCATGTGTATTACTTCAAACTTTTCTTTATTTAGTGTCAATTGCCAATTTTAACACCATGCAGAAATTTTGTCTAAATCGCTTTGCAATTGCTTTTGATCCTCAAATGACTTCACTAACCGATAAACGACAGTATCATCCGCCAACAGTCTAAGGGAGCTATTCAGATTGTGAAGTGCAGAGAGTTTTAAATCCATATCTTTTCTGCCATATGTTGGGAGCCTGTCGTCGAAAATCGGACGGATTATGAACAAACACGATGATAAAGTTATTTTTCGACACCCACCAAAGGCAGCAGCACTTTTGGGTTCCATCAAAGATGATTTGGAGCTCCGGAAGGCCGGGGTTTACAAGATCCCATGTGAATGTGGCCTTTCGTACATAGGACAGACGACACGTACAGTCCAGGAAAGATGTACGGAACACCAGACATATACCCATCTCTTACAACCAAATAAATCGGCAGTGGCAGAGCACTGTATTGATACTGGACACTCCATGACGTACGAAAACGTCAAAATTTTAGCCTCCACTTCATCTTTCTGGGACTCAGTGGTGAAAGAAGCAATAGAAATTGGCTTGGGGACGAATTTAATTAACAGAGACAGTGGCTTCAATTTAGATAAATCATGGAAACCGGCACTTTCTTTAATAAATTTACAAAGACGCCGCGACAGCACAGATCATAACACGTAGATTTCTCCGCAGTAATCGACCATGCAGCCACAGATATAATTTACAAACACGTGTACTTCGTTGCCGCCGAGTATCGTCTTTGGCGCCTTGTTGCATCTGTCGCCGCATGCGCAGTAGCGCGGCCCGCGCGTTTATAAGCACGAAGCGCGTGCTGGAGCGTCAGTCTTCGACTCTCTCTGAAGATGGCTGAACGTTTCTCAGCCGAAATATTAGAAGAAGTAAACTTTATGCGGCTGCACGCCCGAAACTTTTTTGAATAGTCATTGCGCCGCGAAAACATGAAGATGTACAGCCGGTGACTGAATTTGCGAGACCCCTCGCCTAATCACTATACACAACCGCAGAGTACTGCTGCTTGGCGGGAAGTATGTACAGCTGGGCAACACGATCGTACATACTGTCGATTACCCATATGACACGAAATCTGACAAGAAAAAAGTTATCTTCCAGTATCACAGCCAGTTCTAACAACACGCGTTCTTTCTATGCGACGTGAAGGCGACTTCGAAAACTGATTTTAGAAACTGCTTTCCATATTAGCCATAGCGTTTTAAGCTATTCGCGACCGAAAAATTCCTTTCCACATTTCTTTTCTTATAATTTCAATGAACAAAGACAGCAATTAGAATTGAGATGCTTCAGTCCGTGTATATTTTCGGACGTTACTGACACAACCAAATGGAAAATTGGCATGCATATCATAGAATTAATTCAATTTCATGACTGGAAGCAAATTATCGACATTAACCACTACTTAAGGTAACTATCACCCAAGTGCAAGTCGACAAATGTCTAGTGGGTGCTACAGCGGCACACTGGCTGGAATCACGCTAAACACTTATTCGTTGAGAGAGCAGACAAAACAGATCCTCTTCTAAACACTTTGTTCTGAAGCTAAGGGTTACATCATGGTGCATCAGGTTCCGAGTATCGCTGACGGTTTCTTCCCACCACCTCGTTTGCGCTACAAAGACGCAACCGTTTGGCGAGGCAGATCATTGATGGTATTTCCGAGAGTGAAGGTATCGTATCATTTCCACTGGTTCTCTTTCGGTTGATGTTGCAACTAAGATATCAGCACAAATTTAACAAACATAAGCCAGCTGTGCCACCACAAATTACAGTTCTCCTCAGATGTTTGGTACTTTTCCATAGCCCATGTCTTATTGAAATACCTAATATTAAGCATTCGACAACATATTGGGCTATTATAATACCAGATACGATTATGTCAAATGAATGTGCAGAGAAGCAAACAAATGATAAAAATAAGCTTACTTATCTCGCCAACTACTGATCAACGAGCGACAGTTCGATTACTGACATTTTCACATTTTTCTTCTATTTTGAAATATGGCTAATTATGTTTCTCACGTAACAATAATAAACGCACATAATTGAGTAACAATCTGTATCTGGATTCCCCAGAGGTTAAAGAGATCTTTTGGTGTGAGTTTGTCACTGGCGAGTATCGAAGACGATGTGTTTCGCATACTAATCAAAAATGTCAAACCGCCAAACCACCCGCACCTATGAATACATCATGCAGGAAGTAGACGTCTGAACAATCACCTTAGAATGAAGTCGGTCATCTATTCAAAGAAGCAGGCAATAATTTGATAATGCAAACAGCAAAAACAAGTAGATAGAATAATTTGTAAAATCTCGAACCTAAGAGTCGACTTTTGGTGATTCTCCATCGTAGCAATTAGAGGAGTGAAAGATTCTAAAGCTAATCCCTTGGTTTTAGAAGCCGCAGCCGATTATTCTGTAGTAGGACAGCATTACACACCGGTGGGTTTCAGTTACTGTGCAGAATACAAAACCACGGTTTTTCGTCAAAAGCGTGCGTAGTTTCCTGCCACATATGAATAGGTAGTAGGCCTATGTTCCTGCAGAGGTTCGATAAACGGCTATGGTATAGTATGTCTGGGCGGAGACGGCATAAATGCGTAGATGCGTAGCACGAAGTCCTAGGATCGAGCTGACATCCGCAGCACTTTTATTTTTAATTATTCACTCATTTTCACGAGTTTCAATCCGTATTTTTACATACGTAACTTTTCTGCTCAGTAACAACTGTGGTAGCGAATATAGTATCAAAAAGTTTTAACTCTTCATTCAGCCAGTTCACATGATAACAAAGAGAAGTTTTGGATGAATGAACGAAATATACAGTCTATTTGCGTCAGATGTTCTGAGCAGATTGACACTGCCACCAGAAAAATACAACAGATCGTGTGAGTCATAGCGTAAGTTTTTCCACAGACAGATAATAAACGTTGGTTTCAGGGCACATGTCGTATGGGTTTATAAATATCAAACATTATAGTAGTCACAATTTATTAGCTGAGATAAGTGATACTGGAAAACGTTGGCTTTACGTGGATTCAAAACTTGACAAGCACATACCAAGAGCGTAATAGCTACAACGACAATCTCCGAAACCGATTGTCTTGACAAAGGCTAATAATATCCCCTTATGCGTTTGCGTGTTGAAAGTCTCAACACCAGGGATCGCGGGATGGGTCTCACCTACTTGGCCCAATCTGTGTGAGAAGAAACACGAATATGAACCTTTTAAATTCCTACAATATCTCCCCTTTGTAGGCTATAGGAAAAGAGAAAGCGCACGCCAAATGTTCCAACTACAGATAGGTGCAATATCAGCTAATATTGAGGTTCACCATTGCTGATGACGGTGTTTTCGGTGTTGCGAAGTGGCTAAACGATTAGCTTTTGAATGAAACAGCACGGGTTTGAATCCCATCCCTTCCAAAATACTTTTCTTATATTAACCCTTGTAGTTTTAATTATCAATTATAAAAATTTCATTGCATAGTATATATATATATATATATATATATATATATATATATATATATATATATATATATATTAGGTTTCATTATAACTAATTTAATTAATTAATATATATTATTTCATCATTTAATTTTCATAATTCGATGATGTATTTAATGAAAATAATATTTCATCATCTATCATAATATTTCATATATCTCAAAAATTGTAGCACGTATTTATATGCCGAAGTTATATTACATTCCTTAGGGTGTTCATCGTCAAAGAAAAACTCCACACTATGCAGACTTTACCAAAGTATTTTAAGCGAGAAATTTTATCCGAAATATGCTTCGGTGCAATGCATACTTTATTCAAGTTTTTAAGTAAATAACTTTTCACTGTTGATTTTTGTGCATACCAAGTGTATAGATGGGAATTGTAGCACTGAACTGATGCTGTAGGATTGAATGTGTTTTAATTGAGACACCTCTTGACATCAACGTTCGTGGCACACTGAAACGTTTAAGTAAATTTAAATTTCATAAATAAAGGGTTTACATTGCGAGGGGTAAAATGAAATGAGCAAAAATGTAAGGAGTACCGGGGAATCGAACCTTGGCCTCAAAAATTGCAATCCAAGCGCTTGTCCACTACGCTACTCACACTGCTCGGAGGCTATAAGTCAGTAAGCAGCTTATATAACACCTATTTGTCTGTGAGAAATTTTCGCCACCGTATTCACTTTCCCTTTGGCCAACTCGGACGGGATATTTTTGGAATTTCAAAGGTTTGTCAACTTCCTTCTCGCAGGGTTTGAACAAAATCGGTGAAAAGCATCCCGCAATCTACTGTCAGTCATAAACATTCTACAGTATAAACTGAAAGACAGAATCGCTGAGGAAATGTCTGCCCCCACCCTCCACAATCCTTGTGGGTTAAAATTCCAGGAGTAGAAACATCCTCATCCATGATCCACGGACTGAGACGCTATATATTTCTGAAATTCAGTGTACTGTTACAGCGACAGTCGTAAAATATGTGGGGATAAAGTTTATGAAGTAGTTTCTGTTAATATTTATATAGAAACTTTATGCTGTAGCTACGAATGACTGATCTACGAAACAGCAACGAATCTAAATCATTAATACGAAAGTGTTTCTGACGGCATTTTGACTCGTGAGTGTTCTATAGTTAAAAGGCACATGCGGTAACTTGAGAATAATTTTGCGAAAAATTGGTAACAAAAAGTGAGGGAGGCGTATATTTTATACCCACATGCAACGTATTGGTATTCTGGGGTGTTCATTCTACTATCAATCGCTGTTTTATTTCCTCTGACTTTTTTGAAAGCGGTACGGTTTTTTTTAATAAATGAAGCAGGTCAATTTACCAAGAAAAAAAAAGGTGGTCTTATTTTTGTCACCCTGATTTCTTTAATGAACAGTTTCAAATTAACAACATACCTAACGTAAGAATCATTTATGAAACGTCTGAGACCAGCTGAATAACAGTTGGTAAGATTTAGCTGTAGTAGATTGTCGTATAAGGAAGTTTGTTTACACGCGCTAGACGTGCTGCGAAGTGGCCCGTTTACTTCCGTTCAAACCTCTGGCCGGCCACAAGCACTGACTGGAAGACGAGACATTCGCTGCGATTGAGCAGAGTAGAGGCATGCCTCGCCTTTCCTCGGCTTTCTCACGGATGTGGTCGCACCTTTCTTTTCTTATACGGACAGTGCATTATGAGGCCTGGTTTTCCTGATACCGATCTACTAATGGATTGTCGTCCTAGTCTATATGATTGTGCACTGCAATAAAAATTGTATTATTGGTTGGTTTCGGATAGACCTCCAGTTGGTTAATATATTTAGTAGTAATTTTTACATTGGTAAACAAGTGTATAATAACTATGTATTGACTTGGAACAGTAACAAGTTATGATGCTTGAAAAAAGGAGTGTGTGTTCCACTAAAATTGTATTCTGTTGAATGTGTATCACATTAAGTTCGAAGTAGCTTTCCAATTATATCTGAATGATGACATGGCAGTTACAGATTGATTTGAACATTAAGGTTGTTTGTTGGTTTTAAGATCTTATTTTATTAATTTCGATAGGTTTCGCTGCAAGCAAAGAACTAACCTGCCAGAAATCTCATGGCGTAACAAAGTTTGCTGTTTGTGTGAGAAGAAATACAATAAGTTTTGAACCTCTTGTCATAGTCTGTCAGCTGGTTCAGAAGCGCGTATTGCACACGGCTTCAAGAAGAATTGAAAAGCAATCTCGTGTAAGTTCCATTACATGACGACCAAAGTTGGTGACGATTACCTTGTATACTATCGATGTACCGGGAATATAACTGCTACATATCGTACAAAGAGCTTTGCAACCAACTTCCCGAAAAAAACACTTGGGAAACCTCCGACCTGAAAAAAAATCAATTATCGTTTATGGCTTCTTACCATCAGCAATAGTTGTGATAAAGAATTTAACTTTTTTTATTTTTATTTATTTTTTTTTTTTTTTAATTTTGCCTTCATCACCCTTGCTGACCAACGTGCTTCGTCCAAAATGCTTATTTATACTTGTTTCGTCTCCTGTACTATAATTGTTCACAATTTGTTAATTCATTTATTCCCTAAATTAATCTTGAAACGTTGTAATGTTCTATCTCATAGAAAAAAAAACACAATAGTAAAATTAAATCGAAAATTACAACGTTAAAACATACTGCATGCGCTTTAAAAGAAATAAACTAAAAATCGTTTGATTTCGTTGGTGAAATCTTGATTCTGTTCTAGTGAACCTCAGTGTTCCTCAAACTGTTTGAAACCTATGATTTTTTGCGTATGGTATACAAAAGGTGGATCTTATGAGTAGCACTATTGCACCGTTACATACTTAACCATTCTAAATAAATAAACTATTTCTGTTAATGTTGCTCTGAATCACGTATAACCGCCTTCTGCTTCCGCAACGCTTCGAAGCCTATTGGGTATTCCCGTTTCCTATTATATTGGTGTTGTGTCTGTTATTTCGGGCATATCCGAAGTAACAGGCACCATACCAATATAATTAATTACGCACGCGAAGACGGGGCGTTTCAACAATAACTTCACAGCATATGTAGTCATACGTTCGACCTCGCACGATAGGGGCGCTACAGCCATAGCGTGCAACTTGTGGAAGTTTGAGATGGACGCAGGGTGAGCACCGGGATCCACGTGGTTAAGTTCACCGCTGGTCCGAAGCTGGAGACCCAGGTTCGATTACCGGCCTGGTTCACATTTTAACTTGTTGCCATTGTTTAATTTCAATGCCCTAATGCAGCACTGTCCATCCATTTCTTCCTAATCCTTAATTCGTCAACTACTTCACAATTGCTTACTAGACACACTACTCTCCACTAGACCATCGCACCACTAGCGATTAAGGAGCCTCCACGTCACAAACTTTACTTCAGCTTTTGTGTTCCAAAGAATGTTGGAACTACTGCCACGGCTCTCGCAACGAAAGAGAAGATTGGAGGTCAATGTTCGATCCCCGACCGCATCACAAATTTTAATTCAGAGCTTCACCTTTATCTTTAATGTCTTTGACATGTTTGAGACGAAAAAGTCTGAGGTTTCGTGTATTTCCATTTACATTGTTATTTATATCACCTTAGTCTAAGGTTAAAGGCAGGAATGTTCCAATATGTCCATTGCCAAGGTGCTACTCCGCTGCATGGAGAGCCTCGGCAGTAGTGGCAATTTTCTATGGAACACATCTGGAGGTTCGGGTTTCGATTCCCGGCCTAAACTTACAAACTACTTATAAACTACCTTATACTAACGACAGCACAAATATCCATGCTCGGGATTCTAACCGACGATGGGCAACGGCTTCCCACATCAGAGCATAGCACCCCAATATGCTCGGTCACTCCGCCGCGGTCTTCGTTTTTTAACCAGTCAAATGATATATTTCCTGTAAGAAAGTGTTATTTACTTTTATTTTAAGGAAAAGGTGTACGTTTATCAGGACGCAGAAACTAATTTTCATTAGGATACTTATGATTTATTTTTCCGAGAAAAGTTGTACTCATTTTATACATTCATCAATCTCTAAAAAATGGTTGTGCAGAATAGTTTTTAAAACATTTGCAAAATATTTTAAAGCACGGTAGAAGCTCGCCGATGAGGGCGTAATTTGAGAGCAAAGTTCAGACTAGAAGGGGAGATAAACAGACCCACAGAAAAAGCAAACAAGTATTTGCAAATATTTATGGAGGGGTGAAGGAAGAAGGATTAGGAAGGAAAGAATCAGGGCTTTGAAACTAAACAATGTGTGCCGGGCCAGGAATCGAATGCTTGTCTCCTCCTCCTTCAAGCAGACGTCTCCATAAACACTTTCCTACACGAGGTCGCCCCCCCTCCCTCGTCCGTGTCAAACTTCCAGAAGTCGCACGCCATGGTTGTAGCGCCCATATCGCCCATGCTCTCTTACAAGCGCCATCTTCGCGTGTAAATACGTATTATATTCGTGTGGTGTGCGATATTTCGGACATGTCCGAAATAACAGACACCACACCAATACGATAAGAAACAAGAATACGCAACAGGGTACGAATCGTTGCGGAAGCATTAGGCAGCTTTACCTGATTCTGAACAAAATTTACAGAAGAAGTTCATTCATTTATGATGGTTTTAGTAGAGGTGTGGTGTAAGAGTGCTACTCATGAGATCCGCCGTTTGTTTGCCGTAGGAAAAAAAGCAAACGTGACAGTTTGAGTAACACAAAGGATCAGTAGAATAGAAACACGATTTATCCAACGAAATGGAATGATTTCTACTTTATTTCTTTTAAAGCGCACGCGGCATGTTTCAACGTTCTAATCTATGATTTCATTTTATTATTTGGATTTTTTTTTTCATTTAGAGAGAACAGCATTTCGTTTCAAGATTAATTTAGAGAATAAATAAGTTAACATATTGTGAAGAATTAAAGTACAGAAGACGAAGGAAGTATTAAAAAGCATTGTGGTTCAAGCAATTTCTTCTTGAAAGGTGATTAAGATCAAATAAAAAATAAAATGAAACCCTTTATCATAACTATTGTTGATGGTAAGCAGCCATAAATGATGTGATATTTTTTTTCAGGTCAGAGGTATGAGTATTTTTTTTTATTTATTTATTTATTTATTTATTTTTTTTTTTTTTTTTTTTTTTTTTTTTTTTTTTTTTTTTTTTTTTTTTTTACTCGAAGTAGGTTGCAATAATCCCGGTATATCGATAGTATACACGGTAATCGTCACCAACTTTGCTCGTGGTGTAATGGAACTTATACGGCATTTTCAAATTAAATTTGAAGTCGTGTCCAAAACGCACTTCTGAACCAGATGACAGATACAGAGACTATGACAAGAGGTTCGAAACTTTTATATTTTTTGTTCATACAACAGGATACTTTGTTTCACGATTAGATATCCTTCAAGTTAGTTCTTTTCTTGCAGCTAAAAACTATTCAAATTATATTTAAAAAAAAAAAAACTTAAACCCAACAAACAATATCGTTGTTCAAATCAATATGTAACTGTCATGTCCTCATCAAGATATAATTTGAAACCTGCTTCGAGTTTAATGTGTTACACATGCAACAGAATACAATTTTAATAGACCATACACACCTTTTTTAAAGCATCACGACATGTTAACGTTCGAAGGTAAAGAAGGTATTATACATTCGTTCATATGTTTGTAAACCTATCGGACCAAACTGCATGGTCATCAGTCCGTAGCTTACAAACTACTTAAACGTAGATGAACTAACCTAAGGACAACACACACACCCATGCCCTAGGGAGGACTCGAACCTCCAAGGGCGAGTAAGCGTGCGCTCCACAGCGAGGCGCCTTAGACCGCTCGGCTACTGCACCGCGGCTATTATACATTTTTTGTTTAACAATGTAAGAATTTTCGCTAAATATGGCAAATAACCGCAGGCTATCCGAAACCACCCAGAAATACAATTTTTAATTCTCTGCATAATTACATAACTCGGGACGAGAATCCATTACTAGATCGGTATCAGGAAAACCAGGCCTCAAATGGCTAACTGTCCATATAATAAAAGACAGGTCCAAACACATCCGTGAGCAGTCGAGGAAAGACGAAGCATTCCTCACTCTGCTCAATCGCAGCGAATGTCTCGTCCTCCAGCCAGTGCTTGTGCTCAGCGACATGTTTACACGGAAGCAAACGGGACACTTCACAGCACGGCGAGCTCGTCGTAAACAAACTTCCTTACACGACAATCTACTACAGCTAAATCTCACCAACTGTTATTTAGTTGGTCTCAGACGTTTCATAAATGATTTTTGTGTTAGGTGTGCCAGTAATATGAAACTGTTCATTAATAAATCAGAGTGACAAAAACATGACTCCCTTTTTGTGGTAACTTGACACGCTTCATTTATTTTTATTTATCTTTTTTAAAGAAAAAAAAAACTGTTCTGGTTTCAATACAGTCAGAGGAAATAAACCAGCGATTGATAGTAGAATGAACACCTTCATATACCAAGTCTTTGCATGTGGGTGTTTGGAATCCTGAGTGATCTATATACTTCTCCTTCACTTTTTGTCCTACATCAACATTCTTCCCTAATTACTACGACTGTCGCTATAAGAGGTCCCTGAATTTCAGCATACATAACGCGTCTCAGTCCGTAGACCATGTTCCCACGCTTGGATTTTTCACTCTCAAGGATGGATGGGAACTTTCCCTCAACGGTTCGACCTCATTGAGTTACACTGTATAATGTTTATGACTGACCAGAGTAGATCGCGAGATAGATGGGTTTCACCGATTTTTTATTATCAAACCCTGCGACAAGAAGGAAGTAGATGAACCTTTCAGATTCCCAAAATATTTCGCCGAGTTGGCCAAAGCGAAAGGGAATAGGGCCCCGAAAATTTCTCACATAGAAATAGGTGCTATATATGCTGTTTACTGTGTCGCGGCCTTCGACGAGTGTGAATAACGTAGTGGACAAGCGCTTGGATTGCCAATTTAGAGGCCCAGGTTTTTATTCCCGGTACTCGTTCGATTGTTGTTCATTTTACATTACCCCTCGCAATGTTAACAATTTAATTATGAAATTTAAATTTACATAAACAGTTCAATTTTCACGAAAGTTGCCGCTTTCAGCCTCAACGACGGCTCGAAGCCTGTTGGGCATTGAATCCACAAGTGTAGCCACGTAACGTGGACATCCAAGTTACTCGTCCCAAACGTCTTTAATCGCTTCAGAAAGCTGGCGGCGACTGGACGGTGCATTTCTTTTTTCTGATATTATTCTCATCATTTCTGCCCAAACATTCTCAATGGGATTCATGTCATCTCCTTTAGGTGGCCATTCCAAAACAGTAATATTTCTGTGGTTGTCGAACCACCTCTTTACAATTCGTGACATATGAATGGGCGACCGATCATGTTGAAAAATGATCTGTTCGTCTCGAAATCTCGCTGCCACAGAAGGTAACATCACATTCTCTAGCATTGAAATATAGGTGCGCGCATTCAGTTTTTCTTCAACTTCCCACAGGAGACCACACCCCTCGGCCGATATCCATGCCCACACCGTTACCGACTCCCTGCCACTTCTTTGGCAACTGTAAATATATTTGGGGTTATACCTGGCACCTTTTGGCCGTATCCAGAACGCAAGAGGTCTGTCAATATTTTCTGTAGCAAAAGCAAGGTGGGCTTCTCTGTGGGATGCAGACAATGTCTCTTTCACAGCAGCGTTCCTTGCTCTCAGTTCACCTTCCATCAGACGACAAATGACCGTTCTACTGCTAACAGCAGGGATCAAAGCCTGCTGAATCTGTCGTGCGTTGAGGAATGGATGGTTTACACTGAAATATACGTGATATGCGGGATGTTGAACAGTATTAGTAGAGTTTCTTGGCCGGCCGCAGTGGCCGAGCGGTCTGCGGCACGCCAATCACGGTCTGCACTGCCACTACGGTCGGGGGTTCGAATCCCCCCTCGGGCATGGATATTTGTGCCGTCCTTAGTTGTAGCTAGTTCGTAAGTAGTTTGTAAGTTTAGGGACTGATGACCCCGTAGTTAAGTCCCATAGACTCTACAAACATTTGAACATTGAACAATTTGGTTCGAATTCCCCCTTAGGCATGGATATTTGTGCCGTCCTTAGTATTAGCTAGTTCATAAATAGGTTGTAAGTTTAGGGACTGATGACCCTGTACGTAAGTCCCATAAGCTCTACAAACATTTGAACATTTCGATTTGATTTCTTGTTTTGTTTGCTTAGTTTTGTAAGCAGCCAGAATCTTATAAAGAAGAGTTATTTCCTTTTATTTTAAGGGAGAGTTGTAAGTTTAAACTGAACATATAAAAATAATTTTCATCAGGATTCGTAATAATAATTTTTATTTTTTCGTGAGAAGAACTATTCAGTTTCTAGATTCAATAATAATAATAATAATAAAACATGTATGTGCAGAACTGTATTTAAAACATCTAAACATCTGCAAAAGGTTTAGAGTACAAGATCGCCGATGTAGGCGTAATTTGCGAGAGAAGTTCAGTTCAGCCTAGAAGAGCAGATAAGGAGGTCCAAAGAAAAAGAGACAAGAACTAGCAAATATTTATGAAGGAGGTGAAGGAATAAGAATTAGGAAGGAAAGGAATGATAGTGCTGAATTAGGGCATTGAAATTAAACAATGGCGATAAGTGAAAATATGAAGCGGGACGGGAATCGAACCCGTGTCTCCCGCTTCGGGCCAGCGGTGAACTTAACCACGTGGCTACCGGTGCTCACCCTGCGTCTGTTTCAAACTTTCACAAGTTGCACGCTATGGCTGTAGCGCCCATATCGTGCGAGTTCAAACGTATGACCGCATATGCGGTAAAGTGATTGAAGAAACGCCGTCTTCGCGAGTCGTAATTAATTATATTGGTATGGTGTCTGTTACTTCGGATATGTCCGAAATAACAGACACGACACCAATATAATAAGAAACGAGAATACCCAATAGGGTTCGAATCGTTGCGGAAGCAGTATTAGCAGAAAACGTTCATTTGTTTATAATGGTTTAGTATGTAACAGTATAAGAGTGCAACTCATAGGACCCACTGTTTGGCTACCATTGGCAAAAGAACAAACGAGTCAAGCAGTTTGAGAAACACCGAGGTTCAATAGAATAGAAAAAAAAATTCACCTACGAAATAAATCATTTTTAGTATATTTCTTTTAAAGTGGATGTAGTATATTTTAACGTTCTAATCTATAATTTCATTTCAATATTGTGTATCTTTTTCAATGAGGGAGAACAGTATTACTTTTATACATTAATTTAGGGAATAAATAACATATTATGAACAATTATAGTACAGAAGAAGAAGCAAGTATAAAAACGCGTTGTGGAAGGAGCAGGTTCGTCTGGAAGGGCGATGAAGGCCAAATAAAAAATAAAACACCATGAAACCCTTTATCATAACTATTGTTGATGGTATGCAGCCATAAACGATATGTCTTTTTTCAGATCAGAGGATTCCAGAGCATTTTTTTCTTTTTTCTCGAAGTAGGTTGCAAAGCTCTTTGTACGATATAAAGTAGTAATATTCCGGGTATATCGATAGTATACAAGGTAAGCGCCAATAACTTGGGTCGTGGTGTAATGGATTTTATACGACATTACTTTCAAATTCATGTTGAAGCTCTGTATAAAACTCACTTCAGAAGCAGCTGACAGATACAGAGACTCTAACAGAAGTTCGAAGCTTTTGTATTTTTTGTTTATACATTAGCGTAGTTTGTTTTACCATTAGGTTTCCTGCAGGTTAGTTCTTTGCTTGCAACTAAGACTATCGAAATGGCATTAAAATCATTAAAAAAATCCTCAAAACCAACAAACAGTCTAGATGTTCAAATCAATACGTAACTGCCATGTCATGAAGAAAAAAAAAGTTTAAATTTTTTTTAAGCTTATGGGATTTAACTGCGGGGTCATCAGTCCCTAAACTTACAAACTACTTATGAACAACCTTATACTGCAGACGGTACAAACATCCATGCTCAAGGGGGGATTCGAACCCCCGAGGGGGAACGGCCTCGCACATCGTAGCGTAGCGCCTCAATGCGCTCGGTCGTTCTTCCGCGGCCATGTCATTATTAAGATATAATTTGATAATTGCTTCGAGTTTAATGTGTTATATATTCGACAGAATACAATTTTAATAGATCATACACACCTTTTTTTACAGCGTCAAGACATGTTAATGTTCAAATATAAAGAAGTTACTACAGACTTATTGTTTAATAATGTAAGAATTGCTGCTAAATATGGCAACTAATACGCGGGCTATCTGAAACCATCCAATAATAAAATCTTTAATTCAGTGCACAATAATATAACCTAGGACGAGAATCCATTAGGAGATCGGTATCAGGAAAACCAGGCCTCATAAGGCAAACAGTCCATTTAAGAAAAGACAGGTTCAGACACATCAGCGGGCAGTCGAGAAGAGGCGAGGCATGCCTCTACTCTGCTCAATCGCAGCGAATGTCTCGTCTTCCAGTCAGTGCTTGTGGCCGGCCAGAGGTTTGAACGGAAGTAAACGGGCCACTTCGCAGCACGTCTAGCGCGTGTAAACAAACTTCCTTATACGACAATCTACTACAGCTAAATCTTACCAACTGTTATTCAGCTGGTCTCAGACGTTTCATAAATGATTCTTACGTTAGGTATGTTGTTAATTTGAAACTGTTCATTAAAGAAATCAGGGTGACAAAAATAAGACCATGGATGAGGATGTTTCTACTCCTGGAATTTTAACCCACAAGGATTGTGGAGGGTGGGGGCAGACATTTCCTCAGCAATTCTGTCTTTCAGTTTATACTGTAGAATGTTTATGACTGACAGTAGATTGCGGGATGCTTTTCACCGATTTTGTTCAAACCCTGCGAGAAGGAAGTTGACAAACCTTTGAAATTCCAAAAATATCCCGTCCGAGTTGGCCAAAGGGAAAGTGAATACGGTGGCGAAAATTTCTCACAGACAAATAGGTGTTATATAAGCTGCTTACTGACTTATAGCCTCCGAGCAGTGTGAGTAGCGTAGTGGACAAGCGCTTGGATTGCAATTTTTGAGGCCAAGGTTCGATTCCCCGGTACTCCTTACATTTTTGCTCATTTCATTTTACCCCTCGCAATGTAAACCCTTTATTTATGAAATTTAAATTTACTTAAACGTTTCAGTGTGCCACGAACGTTGATGTCAAGAGGTGTCTCAATTAAAACACATTCAATCCTACAGCATCAGTTCAGTGCTACAATTCCCATCTATACACTTGGTATGCACAAAAATCAACAGTGAAAAGTTATTTACTTAAAAACTTGAATAAAGTATGCATTGCACCGAAGCATATTTCGGATAAAATTTCTCGCTTAAAATACTTTGGTAAAGTCTGCATAGTGTGGAGTTTTTCTTTGACGATGAACACCCTAAGGAATGTAATATAACTTCGGCATATAAATACGTGCTACAATTTTTGAAATATTATTTTCATTAAATACATCATCGAATTATGAAAATTAAATGATGAAATAAGATATATTAATTAATTAAATTAGTTATAATGAAACCTAATATATATATATATATATATATATATATATATATATATATATATATATATATATATATATATATATATATATATATATACTATGCAATGAAATTTTTATAATTGATAATTAAAACTACAAGGGTTAATATAAGAAAAGTATTTTGGAAGGGATGGGATTCAAACCCGTGCTGTTTCATTCAAAAGCTAATCGTTTAGCCACTTCGCAACACCGAAAACACCGTCATCAGCAATGGTGAACCTCAATATTAGCTGATATTGCACCTATCTGTAGTTGGAACATTTGGCGTGCGCTTTCTCTTTTCCTATAGCCTACAAAGGGGAGATATTGTAGGAATTTAAAAGGTTCATATTCGTGTTTCTTCTCACACAGATTGGGCCAAGTAGGTGAGACCCATCCCGCGATCCCTGGTGTTGAGACTTTCAACACGCAAACGCATAAGGGGATATTATTAGCCTTTGTCAAGACAATCGGTTTCGGAGATTGTCGTTGTAGCTATTACGCTCTTGGTATGTGCTTGTCAAGTTTTGAATCCACGTAAAGCCAACGTTTTCCAGTATCACTTATCTCAGCTAATAAATTGTGACTACTATAATGTTTGATATTTATAAACCCATACGACATGTGCCCTGAAACCAACGTTTATTATCTGTCTGTGGAAAAACTTACGCTATGACTCACACGATCTGTTGTATTTTTCTGGTGGCAGTGTCAATCTGCTCAGAACATCTGACGCAAATAGACTGTATATTTCGTTCATTCATCCAAAACTTCTCTTTGTTATCATGTGAACTGGCTGAATGAAGAGTTAAAACTTTTTGATACTATATTCGCTACCACAGTTGTTACTGAGCAGAAAAGTTACGTATGTAAAAATACGGATTGAAACTCGTGAAAATGAGTGAATAATTAAAAATAAAAGTGCTGCGGATGTCAGCTCGATCCTAGGACTTCGTGTTACGCATCTACGCATTTATGCCGTCTCCGCCCAGACATACTATACCATAGCCGTTTATCGAACCTCTGCAGGAACATAGGCCTACTACCTATTCATATGTGGCAGGAAACTACGCACGCTTTTGACGAAAAACCGTGGTTTTGTATTCTGCACAGTAACTGAAACTCACCGGTGTGTAATGCTGTCCTACTACAGAATAATCGGCTGCGGCTTCTAAAACCAAGGGATTAGCTTTAGAATCTTTCACTCCTCTAATTGCTACGATGGAGAATCACCAAAAGTCGACTCTTAGGTTCGAGATTTTACAAATTATTCTATCTACTTGTTTTTGCTGTTTGCATTATCAAATTATTGCCTGCTTCTTTGAATAGATGACCGACTTCATTCTAAGGTGATTGTTCAGACGTCTTCTTCCTGCATGATGTATTCATAGGTGCGGGTGGTTTGGCGGTTTGATATTTTTGATTAGTATGCGAAACACATCGTCTTCGATACTCGCCAGTGACAAACTCACACCAAAAGATCTCTTTAACCTCTGGGGAATCCAGATACAGATTGTTACTCAATTATGTGCGTTTATTATTGTTACGTGAGAAACATAATTAGCCATATTTCAAAATAGAAGAAAAATGTGAAAATGTCAGTAATCGAACTGTCGCTCGTTGATCAGTAGTTGGCGAGATAAGTAAGCTTATTTTTATCATTTGTTTGCTTCTCTGCACATTCATTTGACATAATCGTATCTGGTATTATAATAGCCCAATATGTTGTCGAATGCTTAATATTAGGTATTTCAATAAGACATGGACTATGGAAGAGGAGAACTGTAATTTGTGGTGGCACAGCTGGCTTATGTTTGTTAAATTTGTGCTGATATCTTAGTTGCAACATCAACCGAAAGAGAACCAGTGGAAATGATACGATACCTTCACTCTCGGAAATACCATTAATGATCTGCCTCGCCAAACGGTTGTCGTCTTTATAGCGCAAACGAGGTGGTGGGAAGAAACCGTCAGCGATACTCGGAACCTGATGCACCATGATGTAACCCTTAGCTTCAGAACAAAGTGTTTAGAAGAGGATCTGTTTTGTCTGCTCTCTCAACGAATAAGTGTTTAGCGTGATTCCAGCCAGTGTGCCGCTGTAGCACCCACTAGACATTAGTCGACTTGCACTTGGGTGATAGTTACCTTAAGTAGTGGTTAATGTCGATAATTTGCTTCCAGTCATGAAATTGAATTAATTCTACGATATGCATGCCAATTTTCCATTTGATTGTGTCAGTAACGTCCGAAAATATACACGGACTGAAGCATCTCAATTCTAATTGCTGTCTTTGTTCATTGAAATTATAAGAAAAGAAATGTGGAAAGGAATTTTTCGGTCGCGAATAGCTTAAAACGCTATGGCTAATATGGAAAGCAGTTTCTAAAATCAGTTTTCGAAGTCGCCTTCACGTCGCATAGAAAGAACGCGTGTTGTTAGAACTGGCTGTGATACTGGAAGAAAACTTTTTTCCTCTCAGGTTTCGTGTCATATGGGTAATCGACAGTATGTACGATCGTGTTGCCCAGCTGTACATACTTCCCGCCAAGCAGCAGTACTCTGCGGTTATGTATAGCGATTAGGCGTGGGGTCACGCGAATTCTGTCACCGGCTTTACATATTTCCAAAGGAATCAAGATTTATACTTTACTAGCTGGTACCCGGCGCGTTAGTGCCTCAGAAGAAATAATTGTACAAATAACGTTTGTAATTTGAAAGTGTTAGCTTGTTTAGTTACGAATTTTTATATCACAGATCGATCACTTGATGTAATGCGCGAAACGTCAAATCGATTTTTTTAAAATACGTGTATTAAAAGAATTTTCTTTTTTACTGCTTTATTTATTTATTCTTATATTTCCTTATTCGTGTGCTTATCCTTACATAGAAAGAGCTGAAGACAAATAGAACGCATAGGCCAAAGATATGGTCTGTGGCATCACGTAACGCTGTATGTAACCTCCTTGCTATAGAGTCGCGAACGTCATCGCTGGCCTTCAGCCGAATTTTTTAATAGTTGACGACTTTCAACCATCATATCTTCTACCTCCTTATAGCAATCGGCATGGAACTACTATGCTGTACAACGAGAGGCTTCGGACAACAATTACACACAGACCATTCGTTTGCCTTCTGTAGTGTTCGCTGCAGAGCGAAATATTAACACACAAAAACACATAGAATTTCATATACACCGATAAATTTCCATCCCAATATACTCCACCCTTTTATCACTATCAACCCTCAAGCAACAATGCAACCATTTTCAAAGAGTAAATATAATTTTCAAAGAATAATTATTGTTCCGTATTTCGCGTTATATTCTTCAAATTACTAAATATCAAATCGCTATAAAACCGTGCCTAAAACCTTCCCCATGTATAAATTAGAAACTGTACAAATATTTAAGTCTCGGACGTGTTAAGCGTACACCGAACAGACATTCATATTCATATATATATATATATATATATATATATATATATATATATATATATATATATATATATATATATATATCCGAACGCCATAAATCCATGCCTAAAGCCTTCCCCCGGTAGACATTAGTTAGTGCACAAATTTTTAGCTCTTTATGTCTTGTGGTTCTGAAGTGATAAACGTACACCGAAGAGACATTCACATTTATAGATATATATGATAAAACTGGATTTATGTGGGTTTTTTTTCAGCAATCTTACAGAAATATAACTTTATAAAGTGAATTGCGAAGAAAATTGAATTTAAGATCTAGGAAAAAGACTGAACAACTTGTGATTCGCAGATGATATTGTTGTATTTGCAAATGACATAGAAGAACTTCAAATATTAGTTAACGAACTTATATTTTTATGCAGTGAAGTTGGCTTAAAAATAAACATTGATTAGACGAAGATCATGATCAATCAGTGGAGACCTGGGGGAGTATATCGGTTGGAAGTACACAACTGCAAATAGTCGCAGAATACGTCTGTCTGGAACAACTGATAAACATGAAAGGTGATCTAAAACAAGAAATATTACGAAGAATTAAATTGGGCTGGAAGGCTTACGGGAGACAGTCTTCAATTTTGAAATCTAAGATGTCGGTTGAGTTGAAGAAAACAACTTTTAATCAAATGTATATTGCCAGTAATAATTTATGGCTCTCAGACATTCTCAGCGTTCATTGTTAGGAAGCTAACATTAGCCCAAAGAGGAATGGAAAGATCAATGCTGGGTTACACAAAACAGGTGAGAAAGAGAGCAGTAGAGATAAGACGAACAACAAAGTTCACTGAAATTGTGGAAAGGATGACTACACTTAAATGGCAGTGGGCTAGTCATATTGCTAGAGTAAAAGATGATAGATGGTCTAGACAAGTCCTATACTTGAGCCCAATTTACCAAACAAGACCTAGAGGAAGATCAGACAGATGGGACAGAGACCTAAAAGAAGACAGCAGGACTCGGCAACGCAAAGCTCAAGATCGGAGGAAATGGAAGAGCCTACTGGGGTCCTTTGTTACAAGCCGACTCAAAGAAGCCACATGAACAGGTGATAGAACTGACTGATGATGATGATGATGATGATAATGTATATGTACGTTGCACATCTTCTCCAAAACTACTGGAACGATTACAACCAAACGTGGTACACAAATTTCTTATCATCAGATAACAATCGCTGTAATAAGCACGTACAATTCATGGTAGATTATATACAACGTTACAAAAAATTCCGTTCGTGGAAAACTCCCACATCATGGGACAATGCCGATTTCCTCTTTAACTAATAGACTCATAACTAAACTTGTCACACACACACACGTTTTACAGACAGTAAACTATCTCTTTGGGAGTAAAATATCTATGACTCTTAGTTCAGGAGATACGACATATTAATGAAAATAGCTAAAAACTGTGTGAATAGCGAGAATTAATGAATCAAAAATTTCAGAAATTCAGCTATTTGCAAAGATTTTTACACATACTTTCAAACATTTACGTGCCTTTTTGTCGATGACAAACCCATTGAAACGATGAATGAAATGCAGATGGCCACTTATTTATTTTTCTCTGTTCATGCAGTTAAACAAAGGCATTCGGCATGTTGTTGACGTGGTTTTCAGTCCGCACACTGGTTTCATGCAGCTCACCACGCTAAACTGTCCTGTGGAAGCATCTTGATCTGAGAATACCTCCATTTTGAATCTGCTTACTCTATTCGTCCCTCAGTCTCCCTCTCCGATTTTTACCCAACAAATTTCCTTCTAATCCTAAATTGACAATTGCTTGAAGTCTCAGAAAGTGTCCCACCAACCCATCCCTTCTCTTAGTCAGGCTATGCCAGAAACTCTTTTTTTCTCCTCAATTCTTTTGAGCACCTCCTCATTGGCCACGTGATACACCCATCTAATCTTCATCATTATTCTGTAGCGCCACATTTCGAAAGGCACTATCTGCTTGTCTGAACTCCTCAATGACCAACTTTCACTCCCATATAATGCTAAATCCAGACAAATGTTTTCATAAAGGAAATCCTAACATTTAAAGTAACATTAGATGTCAAAAAATCTCGCATCTTCAGAAATGCTTTTCTTCCCATAGCCATTCTGCATTTTATATCTTCTTTAGGCTTACTTCGGCCATCAGAAGTTATCTAATTCCTTTAGATTCACTTAATATTCTGTCACTACATTCCATTACCCTCGTTTTACTTTTTTAAATTTTCCTCTTATACCTTTCTTTCAAGACACTGTCCATTCCGTTTAATAGCTCTTACAGGCCTTTTGTTGTCTCTGACAGATTTACTATGTCATCAGCAAATCTCTAGGTATTTATTCTCTCTGCATAGACTTTAATTCCCTCTCCAAATATCTCTTTGCATTCCTTCACAGCTAGCGCAAAGTACAGATTGAACTACATTGGGTAAAGGCTGCAACCCTGTCTTACTCCCTTCTCAACCACTGTGACCCTTTCATGACCATCGACCTAATAACAGCGGTCTGGTTTTTTCGCTCCTTATATTTTACACCTGCTATCTTCGAATCTGTAAAAGTGTATATCAGTCAACATTGTTAGCCGGGCGCGGAGGCCGAGGGGACTGAGCGCTCAAGTCACGGTCTGCACGGCCACTATGGTCGGGATTCGAATCCCCCCTCGGGCATGGATATTTGTGCCGTCTATAGGATTAGCTAGTTCCTAAGTAGTTTGTAAGTTTAGGGACTGATGTCCCCGTCGATACGTCACATAAGCTAAACAAACATTTGAACAACATTTCTCCCTTTCTTTAATCTATCTTCTAAGATACGTCGTAATGTATCACCCCGTGCTTTCAATACATTTCTACTAAAGCCCAAATTGATCTCCTCCAAGGTCGGATTCCACCAGTCTGTAAACAATTCTTATTACTATTTTGCAACCATAAGTTACTAAACAGATAGTTCTGTAATTTTCTCATTTGTCGCACTTGCTTTCTTAGCATGGGAATCACTATATTCTTCTTGAAGTCTGAAGGTATTTCCCTTGTCTCATACATCTTGCATACCAGGTGGAGCAATTTGTTGATGACTGGCTCTCCTAACGATAATAGCAGTTCAGACATCATCTACTCCAGAGGCCTTGTTTCTACTCAAATCTTTTACTGCTCTGTCTAATTCTTCTAGCGGTACCGTATCTCCTACCTCATCTTCCTTTTACTTCCACTTCTAGGTCATTTTCTCTCTACAGGTATTCTATATATTCCTTCCATCATATAGTTTTCATTCTTTGCCTAGTACTGGTTTTCCATTTGAGTTCTAATATTCATACCGCTGCTTTTCTTGTCTCCAACTATCTCTTTTTATTTTCCTATAGGCAGTATCTATCTTTCTGAGCTGTAATTACTTGTAATGGCGCCACTTAACCTTCGAGCACGTATTGATATCCCTTATTACTTCACCGCATCTGGCGCGGCGTGCCTATTTTCGTTTGTTAGGATTTTTTGTGATCTCTCAAAGACTTTTGATTGTGTAAATCATGGGATTCTTCTAGATAAGCTCAAGTGTTGTGGTATTAGTGAGACAGTGCACAACAAATGGTTTAAATCATACTTAACTGGAATTGTGCAGAAAGTTGAAACACGCAATTCACATGATACAAATGAAACAATTAATTCCTCTAACTGGGGAGTAATCAAGAATGGGGTCGCACAAGGTTCAGTCTTGCGTCCTTTGCTGTTCTTAATATATATTAATACTTCCCATTCTACATTCACGAAGATGCTAAGCTAGTTCTTTTTGCTGATGATACAAGTGATCACACATGACAAACAGGAATTAACTGTTGAAATTGTAAATGATATCATTCGGAAAGTTATTAAGTGGTTCCCTACAAATGGACTATCATTAAACTTTCATAAAACCCATTATATACAGAGTCATACAGTATATGCCATGACTCCATTAATAAACTTAGATTTCGAACTTAAATCTGTAGCTAAGGTAGAATATTCAAAATGTTTAGGTGTTTGCATTGACGAGGGACTGAATTGGAAGAAACATATTGAAGATCTCCTGAAACGTTTGAGTTAAGCTACTCATGCTATCAGAGTTATTGCAAAATTCGGTGATATACATTCCAGTATCTACATCTACATGGGATACTCTGCAAATCACATTTAACTGCCTGGCAGAGGGTTCATCGAACCGCAATTATACTATTTATCTCCCATTCCATTCTCGAATAGCGCGCGGGAAGAAAGAACACCTGAATCTCTCTGTTCGAGCTCTGATTTCTCTTATTTTATTCTGATGATCATTTCTACCTATGTAAGTGGGAGTCAACAATATATTTTCGCATTCGGAGGAGAATGTTGGCGATTGGAGTTTCGCAAGTAACCCACGCCTCAGCGATAAGCGCCGTTGTTGTAATGATTCCCATCCCAGATCCTGTATCATTTCCGTAACGCTGTCTCCCCTGTATCGTGACAATACGAAACGAGCTGCCCTTCTTTGGACTCTTTCGATGTCCACCGTCAAACCCACCTGATAAGTATCCCACACTGGGCTGCAATACTCCAAAAATGGACGGACAAGCGCAGTGTATGCAGTTTCTTTTGTAGCTCTGTTGCATCTTTTAAGGATTCTGCCAATAAAACGCAGTCTCTGGTTCGCCTTTCCCACGATATTATCTACGTGTTCTTTCCAGTTTAAGTCTGAAGTAATAGTGATTCCTAGGTATTTTGTGGAATTTACGGCGTTCACATTTGATTGATTTATGTTGTAAACAAAGTTTAACGGATTTCTTTTCGTACTCATGTGGACGACTTCACACTTCTCATTATTTAGAGTCAATTGCCAATTTTTACACCATACTGATATCTTATTCAGATCGTTCTGCAGTTGGTTTTGATCTTCAGATGATTTTACTAGACGGTAAATGACGGCGTCGTCTGCAAACAACCTAAGAGAGCTACTTTGATTTTCCCCTAATTCGTTTATGTAAATAAGGAATAGCAGAGGACCAATAACACTACCTTGTGGAACGCCCGATATCACCTCTGTTTTAGTCGATGCTTTACCATCGATTACTACGAACTGTGTCCTCTCTGACAAGAAATCCCCTATCCAATTGCAAATTTGGGGCGATATACCATAACCACGCAATTTGATTAAAAGCCGTTTGTGAGGTACGGTGTCAAAAGCTTTCTGGAAATCAAGAAATACGGAATCGATTTGCGAACCTTTGTCGATAGCACCCATCACTTCGTGTGAATATAGAGCTAGTTGTGTTTCGCATGAACGATATTTTCTAAATCCGTGTTGACCTTGGGTCAATAGATCGTTCTGTTCGAGATAATTCATAATATTTGAATACAGGATATGTTCCAAAACCCTGCTGCAAATTGACGTCAATGAAATAGGCCTGTAGTTTAGTGGGTTACTCCTACTGCCTTTCTTGAATATAGGTGTGACCTGTGCAACTTTCCAATCTTTTGGTACAGATCCTTCTATGAGAGAGCGGTTGTATATGACTGATAAGTAAGGAGCTATCGCTTCAGCATAATCAGATAGAAATCTAATGGGTATACAATCCGGACCAGAAGACTTGTTCTTGTTAAGTGATTTTAGTTGCTGCACTACTCCGATGATATCTACTTCTATGTTACTCATTACGGCATCTGTTCGTAATTCGAAATCTGGAATATTGGTTTCGTCTTCTTTAGTGAATGAGTTTCTAAAAGCTAAGTTTAGTAACTCTGCTTTAGTGGCGCTGTCATCGGCAGGATCGCCATTACTATCACGTAGTGAAGGTATTGTTTGTGACTTTCCCCGAGTATATTTAACATATGACCAAAATCTCTTTGGGTTTTCAGTCAAATTACGAGAAAGAGTTTCGTTGTGATAAATGTTGTAGGCACCTCGCATTGAAATCCTCGCTAAATTTCGAGCTTCTGAGTACAATCGCAAATCCTGGGGATTTCGTGTTCGTTTAAATTTAGTATGCCTTTTCCTTTGCTTTTGCAACAGTGTCCTAACCTGTTTTGTGTACCAAGGGGGATCGCCTCCTTCTTTTATTAATTTATTAGGTATAAAACTTTCAATTGCTGTCGATACCACTTCTTTGAATTTGAGCCACATCTGGTCTCCACCTACGTTTAGTGTTAGAAACGAGTGGAAGCTGTCTTTCAAGAAGCAATGTATTTTGTTTCTATCTGCTTTCCTGATCAAATATACTTTGCGTTTATTTTTGGTAACTTTGGGACTTTCGATATTCAATTTCGCTACTACACCTCTGTGTTCACTAATACCTGTATCCGTTTTGATGCTCATTATGAGCTCAGGATTATTTGTTGCTAAGAGATCAAGTGTGTTTTCACATCCATTTACAATTCTAGTTGGCTCATGAACTAATTGTTCGAAGTAATTCTCAGTGAATGCGTTGAGTACAATTTCGGACGATGTTTTATGCCTACCTCCTGATTTGAAAATATAATTTCGCCAACAGATCGAGGGTAAATTAAAATCACCACCGACTATTATCGTGTGAGTCGGGTACGTTTTTGTAATTAGACTCAGGTTTTCTTTGAACCTTTCTGCTATTGTATTGCCAGAGTCGGGAGGCCGGTAAAAGGAACCGATTATTAACTTCTTACGATTTTCGGGTACAACCTCTACCCATAATAGCTCGCACGAACTATCAACTTCAACTTCGCTACATGAAATACTATTTTTGACAGCGACAAACACGCCCCCACCTATTTTGTTTAATCTATCCCTTCTGAATACCGTTAGATCTTTTGAAAATACTTCTTCTGAACTTATTTCCGGCTTGAGCCAACTTTCGCTGCCTATAATGATGTGTGTTTCGGTGCTTTCTATTAACGCTTGCAGTTCTGGAACTTTCCCGACACAGCTACGACAATTTACAACTGTAAGTTAGCTTACTATGCCTATTTTCATTCATTGCTTTCATATGAGATCGAATTCTGGGGCAATTCAACATTGAGTAAAATAGTATTCATTGCTCAAAAGCGTGTAATCAGAATAACTGCTGGAGCCCACCCCTGCAGACATTTATTTAGGGATCTAGCCTTACAATACATATATATTCACTCTTAAAATTTGTTATTAACAATCCGTCCCAATTCAAAAGTAATAGAAGTGTGCATAGCTACAACACTAGGAGAAAGGGTGATATTCACTATTTATGGTTAAATCTAACTTTGGCACAGAAAGGGGTGAATTATGCCGCCACAAAAGTCTGACAGATAGCCAACTAGTATTTAAAAAGAAATTCAAGGAATTTCTGAATGACAACTCTTTCTACAATGCACATGAATTTTTAGATAAAACTTAAAAGAGAATTAAAATAAAAGACAATGAAAATGTAAATAAAAAATCATTGAAACATTTACTAAACTGACACAGTCCAGATCATTGTAAATGTCGTATATATGATCTATGGAACAAGTATTAACCTAATCTAATCGTTGCCAGTGTGAGTCGCTACAGTCTGCGTGTATCTCTGGGGCCACGCGTGCAAGACTCGGCATCCACCTCCTGGAAGTAGGTATAACCTTCCTAGCTCAATGATAATTTTGGCTGTCTTCTTGCAGGCTGCTCTCATAGTCTTGCTGCTCTGCTGCTGACGTCGTCGCTCTTCCCGAATGCTGCCAACGAGACCTGCTGCTGCCCAACATCGGTAAGCCCTGTCGGTGCATCTTCGCTGCTGGTAGAAGTGTCTGGTTTGCCAGACCAACTGGTGTGACGGCCGACTCCAGGTCTACCCGACGTCTGCATGCTACTCGAAATCGCTGCAGTCCTTCGGCCGGTCCGTTCCTTTCGGCCCCTCCGCTGACGCTGCTGTCTGCCACTCCTCCTCGGCCCGACTGTTCGGTCGCAGCAGCCCTCGCCTCCACCCCCAGCGGCCCGACTCGCCATTTGCCCAGCACCGCAGCCGTTGCGGCCACCGCCGTACACCTTTGCTGCCGCCGCCACCTCCAGCGGGACAGTTGACACTAACACGCCCGCTCGCGCCACTAGTGGACTTCGACGTTTTCCGTGTGTTCTTCGTTTTGTGCGCGTGTAGTCCCGCTGTCCAGTTATGTCCCTCCCGTCTACCTCGATTTCCTCGACTATCAACTTTAACGCCGCCTCCACAGCCCCCACCACACTAGCCTGTTGAATCACCTTCCCCCTCCACCACCATTCCCTCCCTGCTTACCCTCATCACCCCTACTCATGCCCCTGCGTCTGAACCTTTGCTCTAGGAACTTTCCTTCAACATCCCACCTCCCAGAGTGCAGCACACGCGGTCAGTGCCCGGCGAGCCATTGTCAACTCCCCACTCTCCTCCCTTCCAGAGGATGTTATGGCAGCAGGGCCACTGCATCATCACCCTGTCAACCCCATTCCCAATCCCACCTCCCAGCCCCAGAAAATAAAAAAGTCTAATCGTTCTCCCTCTGTTTCCGCCTCCTCCACCTCAACTAAGAAAGCCCCCAACCCCCTCACCACTGGCCCACCTGTGCACATGGAAGCTGCTCCTCTTCCCACAGCACAGCTTCTGTTCCTACAGTTTCTTCCCACACCCCCTCCGTCCACTCTCCAATGCTTCGTCCTCTCCAAAATTTCTCGACTTCCACCAATATGTCTCCTCTGCACCCATCTGCTAAATCATCCCCAGGGGTATTTGGTCATCCTGGAATCCATAGACCCTGACCTGCACTCCCTCCTCCTCCACAAGATCCCTCATATTCAGTTTAGTCCTCATGCCTCCTGAGCCCCTCTTCCTCTGTCCACCTACTGCCGCCAAATCCAACTCCCCTCGCCGCCCCATTCCCTCCCTCACAGCTGTGATCACCAAACTAAACCTGTGAATCACAGAGGCTGAGGGCACTATCTATCTTATGTGCGTCTTCACAGACAATGTTCCTCCATCAACAATCTCCTCCACAATGGGGCCCTCATCTGTAAGCGTCTGCACCCCAGGGAACTATCCCACGCTCCTCCCCAATACTACCATTGTTCCCACTGTTTCACAATGACCATCTTTCCGAAGATTGCCACCTCCCTGTTCCAAGTCCCCATTCCCAAGGCCCACATTTCCAGACCTCCTGTCCCAAACTCGCTGCGCCCCCCTCCTGCAAAACCTGTGGCGAGGCTCACCCCACCTACTCCTACAAGTAAATTCCGTTCCCCTGCCGTCAAAGCAGAAATGACCATCCCCGTCCATCTCTCCGATCCTGCTATCCCTGCCTCTGCCCATCCCCCACTGTGGAGGACATCGTCAGATTCCTCACCATTATCCTTCAAAATATCCACCCGTTTCAACACTCCATACCATCCACCAAGTCTCCTTTGCCACCCATTCCCTTTTCAAACCTTGATTTTAAAGCCACAACATTCAAAACGACATCCACTTATGTTTTTACCGCACCCACTGCCACAAGATCCTTGTTCACTCCCCCTCGTTCCACTTTCCTCCCCTTCATCCATTATCCCTTTCATGGTGCAGCAACAAGTCACTCTTCTACACACCAACATCTGCTCCCAACCAGAAACCAACTCCTCCATATGAACACCCTCTCTCACCACCGCATGATTGCCTTTCTCCTGAATCAAACATTTTTCCTTCCCAACCACCACGTTACAACAACCCTCAACATCCTCCACCGCCACGACACCCTCCACCCCCCTGCTTGGGCCACCTTCACCACCACACGGTTCAGCCGCACCCTCTCCGTAATATCCCTTATGAACACCTTATCCATATAATTTCGTAGCATTCTACGACTGGTGTCATTTTTAATAAAACAATTCTGGGTATTAGGCTGCGTCATTGTTAATGATCAAAATAACAGTCTAGTTCACAAAATTTTACAATTTATTATTATCGGTGACCAGTTTCTGTCTAAGATTAGATCATCTTCAGACCTCTCGCTGTAGATGTTCAGGTGGTGAGCATGCGCCGACAGCAAACGAATCGCCGACGTTTCGACCACTGTGCAGTGGTCCTCTTCAGTTAACCGCCATGAAGATGACCACTGCACAGTGGTCGAAACGTCGGCAATTAATTTGCTAAGTATTTTAAAAATGACGTGGCCCCATACTCAGAATTGTTTTATTCAAACCCTTATCCATACCTTGTTCCTTCCTTCTCTTTCCATTACCTGTGCCACCATATACGTTCCCACACCCCACGCCTTTATGACTTCATGACCGATATTGACTCCTTTTCTACCTACATGATCGCCGCTGACCTCAATATCCATTCCCGCACAACTGTCAAACTCCGCCGGTGGCATCAGTTCCTCCTCTCCATCAGTAGTGACGTCATCCCCTCCCCCACCATACCGCTCTTGCAGCAACACCACCCCCGATGACGTCATCGTTTCTACTGACCTCCTGGTTCTTGTCACAGTTGAAGTCCTTGACCCTATTAGGAGTGACCGATCCTGTTCTCCTAACCTTTACCCCAAATGTCCATCGCCCCAACAATCCTTACCAGCCCCTGGTTCCTCGCCTCATCCATTACTATTCCCGAGCAGCTTGGGATGCCGTCCGCCTTTGCCTCATCCATCAGGTCGAAAGCCACCCCTTTTCCATCCACTCCTGCCGTCATAGACCACACAGCTTCCTTTCTCCAACAGACTTTGTCTCAGGCTGTCACAGCCTATGTTCTCACCAAAGCCATACACCCTCACCGATCCACCCTTCTCCCACAGGCAGTACTACTCCTTAGGGAATCCCGCCACCTCTACCGTTTCTTTCTCTGTACCAGTGACCAGGATACTCTTCTAGGTCACTGCCAACTACAGCGACAGCTGTGCAGTCTTTTGACTGCCACCAAAGGCCAGGACTGACGACGGACTGTTACACGGCATAATTTCCACATCCCCATACATTGTTCCCAGCATTGGAAAGCCTTCCGCCGCCTTACTCTATCCCAACCCATCCCCTCCTATCCTCTCCTACACTGTGACTAACCCATTCCCAATGATGCCAATAAGGCTGATCACGTCGCCTCCTTCCTTTCCAACATCTTCACCGTCCCAGAGAATCCCCACTTGGATTATTCCCTTTTCCCAGACGTTCTTGACAAAACTGACGTCTTGCTTCCACCCCTAGCTCCCAGCTTCCAATATTCCCCCCTCAGACATATATACATGCATCACCACACATGATCTACAGCTGTTACTCCACATGAAATGCAACACAGCTCCCGACAATGAGCACATCACCTATCGCCACCTCCGCGAATGCCCCCTTCCTATCCTGACGACCCTAGCAACCCTCTATACTTCCATTCTTTATATCAGTTACTACCCCTTTCTCTTGAAAATTTCCCACGACCCTCCAATGCCTACTCCTACTGTCCAATTAACCTAACCCCAGTGTTCAGCAAGGTCTTTGAATCCATCTTACCCATCGTCCCATCCAGTTTCACCACCGTCTCCCTGACAGCCAAAGAGACTTTCATCCTTCCTTCTCCACTGACGACCAACTCCTTCGTCTCATCCAACTCCTCTCCCTCCAGCTGAATTCCCATCGTGCTGCTATGTTTGTCTCCCTAGACATCAAACTCTATAATCGGGTCTGGCATGCTGACCTGCTCTTCAAACCTAGACTCTTCCCAACAACCTTCTCCAGATCATTGTCTCCTTCCTTTTCGACTGCCCTACCTATGTTACCATCTGCAACACTGATTCCTGTCTTTTCTATCCCTCTGCCTGCGTGTCCCATGGTTCCATTCTTCCTCCTCTCCTTTACCTCCTGTATACCACAGATATGTCCAAGCCCACTCCCCCAATATGCTGATGACACCGCTTTCCTTGCCTTAGCTCTCACCCTTGCACATTCCAAACGCCTTCTCCAAGAACACTTTGACCTTTCCACCACTTGTTGGAACGTGTGGCTCTTATCCATAAATCCTACCAAAACCCAAGCGATCATTGTAGGTCGCACAACCACTTTCACCCTCGTGATTTCTACCTTACCCTCCAAAACCGTCCCATCTGCCTCACTCCCACCATCAAGTACCTGGGCCTCACTATTGGTCACACCCTCTCCTGGACCCACCACCTATGCACCAAAAATGGCCGCTCCCTCCTCCGCCTCCTCAAACACCTTGTTGGCCGAACATGGGGCCTAACCCCTAACATACAACTCGCTAATCTGTCCCGTCCTCTGCGTCTTCCATCCTGTCTGGATCTTTGCCCCTCCATCCTTCTACAGGTCCGTAGAGATCCTGGAACGCCACGCCCTCCGCCTTGCCTTCCGTATCCATTCCTACCGCCCATCCCCCACGTGGCTCCTACAACTTTGCCCCCTTATGTTTTTGTTTGTTTTTTCTTTTTTTATTCATGTCTCGTATCGTTTGATAGATATTTGCAAAAATAATGGAGATTTGACACCCTCCATTGAATT
The DNA here is from genome assembly GCA_026315105.1 of Locusta migratoria. NCBI lineage: Eukaryota > Metazoa > Arthropoda > Insecta > Orthoptera > Acrididae > Locusta > Locusta migratoria. Next base: position 808,133,657 of record CM048744.1, on the reverse strand, counting down.
AACAAAAACCAGCCGTTTGGAGATGTCAAGTGACATTCCTCACCTAGAACTCTCTCTGGCATACGCCATCTTGCGTTACGTATTTGATGATTTTCTTATTGTAACTTACACTGAAGAATTAACAAAAACACGTCGTTCTTCGTACGATAAATGATAATCTAGTGTCTATAAATGCCATATTAGCATCAGTTAACAACTGCCATCAATAGTACGAGATTAAGGAACCCAAGTTCTAGTTGTTAGCCGTAGCGTAGTGGGCAATGAGTTGGTCTGCGATGATGAAGGTCAGTGGTTCGGAACCCGCCACTACTTCATTTTTTTCCCAAAAGGGTTTCAGACACTCTTATTAATTAAATAGGGCTATGTTCTTCAATGTTTAGAATTGTGCATATGTAAGAATGCTCCCTCTAAAATGCGTGTTTGTTCTATTTTGTGAACATGCCGTGAAATACGTAACAACGAATACAACGAATTGAACAATTGTCTTCTGAAGCATATGTACGTAATCTGGCAGGATACTGTAATAATGAACATTCTGCACAAATTGCTGATACAGGTAGTTACGTGTATGAAGGAAGTCCCAGATTTCTGTGGAAATTGTAGTTGCTTATTCAAACAGAAGGGAAGTGTATACATTGCAACAAATTACCTTGTTCATTTTTTTTTCTAAGCGTTTATTCACTATTTGTGGAATATATTGAAAGTCATTAATTAAAATCAATGCATCTACTAAAATGTTTGTCTTTGACGTGGTTGCTATGGACGCTTTTAACGTAGATAGTATTACCTTTCCCGTAGTTCAGATATGACTTCCTTCATGGTACACTGTTCTGCTCTAAAATAAAGAGCAAATATTCTATTTCAAACCGTGATTACGTTCCCTTTTACAGCTAAAATCACAAACGAAATAAGTGTGATAATACCTCTAGTACTCAGTATATATATATATATATATATATATATATATATATATATATATATATATATATATACAAAGTTAGTATTATCAATACGTCAATTAGAACAGTCATTGCAACAGTATATCCCAGTTTATGTACATGTGTTAAAGAAGTCTATGTTTACATTCCTTGCTACGTATTTCATGGCAAGTTCTCGAAACAGAACAAATGAGCTTTTCAGATAAAGTGCTGTTACCTTTGAACAATTGAGAATCTTGCAGTTGCGTTAAGTTAACGAGAATGTGCGAAAACCTATTAGGAACTGGGACAAAATTGACATTGAGTAGTTTTTTTTTTTTTTCTTTTTTTTTTCAGTGAAATCGATGCTTTGCGGGCGTTTGTTCATATTTGTTCTGGGTTGTTCGTTGAGAATTGTGCTCAGTTTTTTTTTATTACAAATGGCTCCATTGCTGGGGACTGGTTTGAATTCTGACGAAGCACAGAATGCTGAGGACACGATTACAAGGAAAGTAACCACGTTTTCTTTTACTACGTTTTATATTTCTATTGTTTTTTGTTGTAATATTCTTGTAAAGATCATCTGATGATGAGGGCTTGACTGTTGAAACGCGTCATATTCAGTTTTTTTACACGATATCTGTGGTTCAGCCTACTTGACAAAATAATTATCGTGAATTGTGCGAAGTGTACGGAAAGAATGTAATGACTTAATGTCCCGTCCGGAAATAGTGCATTCAGTTTAAAAGTGGCCGAACCACAGTTCATGATGAAGAGAAGAGTCGATGTCCGAGCATTCTGACTGGCGATGTTGTCGCTAAAGTTGATGAAACGAATCATTAAAACCGTCGCTTCGCAAAAACGGAGCTATCGGTTCCTTTTACACTAGTTTCACAGACGTTGTTGTTTGACTCACTGGTTGAAGAGTCAGGCGGCAGAATTTTACGACGGAGATATTTCAAAGAATGTCCACCGCTGTGATAAGTGGCTCAATTTGTGTCTCAATGTGGAAAAGAGTATTGTAGTGACTCTTTGAAATGTAGATAATAAATTTTTTCTTGAACTTAGTTATTTTAATGCGAAAACGTTCCGTACTTTCCGAATAGCACTCGAAAACAAGTTTGTCCGCTTTAACCTTCGAAGAGAATCCCCAGCCATTTTTCGCACCAGCCACCCTTGGTGCATACAGTGTCTAAAACGCCCACACTATACTGTTCCTACACAACTGAACGAAGTTACAACTTTTACTGCCTTATTCAAATTCATCGAAATTGGTATGCTTTCTATAGATGACACTGTAGGCAAGTTTTCACATTTTGTGATAGTTTAAAGGCACATACTTTTAAGCATAAGATTTTTTTTCTTGAAATGTCTTGGTCGCAATATACTTTATTTTACCATTACGCGTTTCGATACATTATCATCAGTTCTGTGGCACAAATAAAAGAAGTACATCATATTTCAGATGTTTATAGTTCGAAATCACAATATTCACAAGGAGAACAAACACATTATATGCAAAATACGCTTACGAACGATTTAAAAAAATACCCATACCCGGTGGGTTGGTGAGAGTTTGCCAGAAAATGCTTCGGAGGTACAATGTGTGTAACGACGTTGGTGGTCACCACATCGAGCCCCTGTTACACTGAATCAGTACGTTGCGGCTGGTGCCGTAGATGCTGGGTTCTACTGTTGACGACATTACTTAGTGACATTTAATAATCCGTTATAGTGTTGACTTGTAAGGTGAGCATCCATATGACCGTCACGTCACAGTGGTCTTGCATACTTGCTTCTTTGATATTTTCGTGTGGTCTTTATGCTGTATTTGGCCACCCTAATCCCATCCTTCTGCCCTCCCACTCCTCCCGTTTCGTACGCCCGATCGTAGTAGCTTCTGTGTCAGCAAATTGTACAGAAGGCGCAATATGATGTTATTGTAATTTTATTCAAATAACACTTAATTTTAACCCTGCGCCATCTGGGCGTACTTTACCTCTTACGGTGTCCCCCCCTCCCCTCTCACCACAGTTTGGCATGTGAATCTAGTCGAACATCTTGACTATACGTCCACGATTTTGGTTTATGGTTTAGTTATGCATCTCCACTAAGATGTATTTTAATTCCAATCGTTTTTAAAGAAACATTTGTAAGTATATTTGTAAGTATATTTAGCATATAATGTGTTTGTTCTCCTTGTCAGTCTTGTAATTTCAAACTGTGCCACTTATCTGATAATGATGTGTCGAAACGCGTAATGGTAAAATAAAAAATATTGCGACCAAGACATTTCAATAGAAAATGGATTATACCTGCCAACGTAAGGTCGATTGTCCTTAAAAGTGGAACGTTTTATGAATAAAGTGAAGAACAAATTTTTCTAATCATGTCAAGGTAGGTCCAGCAGAATGTGTTTGTGACATACAAAAGTAAAACGAAACTTTTTTTACGTCTGTCAAATTCGTATCGTGAAACTAAAAATGCTAGACTTATGTGCCTCCATGTAGAAAGCGTAGCCGCAGTAACGGGATCCAGTGAGGGAGCTGGTGTGCTGATTGGATGTTGGGAGCGAGGAACGCGCCGGTCCTCCAGGAAGAGCAAACATTGCCCTCCAGCTGCGGAGCTGACGCTGCCACGCGTGCGGATGGCTCGTCGGGCTCACCCTGCCGGCATCCAGCAGCCGCACCCCTCACGGTTCGTTAGCGTGTCCTCACAGCGCCCCCGACAACTCAGTTACTGCCCCGTGGCTAGATGGCGACACACCTGCTGCAGGACTACTGCTTATACCGGCACCTGTTCGTTAACATCCCTATGTGGGTACCTAATCCACATTCCAAATCAAATCAGCCTCTATGTTTATCAGAAATTTACATAGTGAAATACCCGCATTTGTATTTGTCGTCAGTGCAGCTTACGGCCATTCGGAGAACCCAGTTCGATTCCCGGTAACCTCAAGGATCTTTCTTGGTGTAAGGACAGGGATACGAGCACTCAGCCTGATTGGGCAAACTAGTAGCTGCTCTATCGCAGGAACACATGTCCGGAAATGTATCGTTTCCGTTCTTTTGTGTCTCGTTGCCGCTGGTTGTCCTAGGTGTCGATGGCCGAGTAAAGAGAGACCGACACAGGAAAATAGGAAACATGCGTGTGCGGGTACGGAGGTGATCAGCCAGTGGGACAGCAGAAACTAGAAACACTGAGCTAGATTAGAACAAGATTTCGTAGAGATAGTACAATACTTAATTTTGTTAACTGAAGGCTAGTGGAATGGATATACATAGATTAACTAGGTAGAGGCCTGTCTACTGATGAGAGACTGTTCTTGTGCCTGTCCTATTGCCAAGTGACCGATCCAGTTCAGTGGTGGCAACGAGCGGAGTTGCAGCAGAGGTCGCTTGGGGCTGAAGTCGTAAGAACGCCGCGCCGTGCTTGCTTAGCGGCTCGCGGCGAAAGTACCTTGCGCGCACTTCAGACTTGCACGACACCACACGTTCTACGACAGTTTCTATTCAGACTTGTAACTCGTCAACGTCTCCTCTGGGAGGCATCTCAGCAGACGATGATGGATAGGCCATGGTGGTCGAACCGCGTGGCAGCCACTATCGCCGGATTTAACCAAATCAAACGTTAAATGTTTGTAAAGTTTATGGGACTTAACTGCGGGGTCATCAGTCCCTAAACTTACAAACTACTATTGAACTTGCTTATACTTAAGACGGCACAAACATCCATGCCTGAGGGGGGATTCGAACCCCTGACGGGGAACGGCCTCGCGCATCGTAGCATAGCGCCTCAATGCGCTCGGCCGCTCCGCCGCGGCCCGGAAAACCCCTAATGATTCCTTCTTCTGGGGTCATGTGAAGAACATAATTTACTAGCTTAAACTCGCGGCATCGCTCGCGTGTTGTTTGATTATGATAGATAACCTATCTTTCAGTGGTGTGCTATGAGACTGGTTTTGAAGGATAAAATGAAATACAATACCTTCTTTAGAAACAAACATTTTTAATCAACATACAAGTAACAAAATGGAATTATTCGTATGCTTATCCTTACAGAGAAAGAGCTGAATACATTGTAGCACGCATAGACCAAAGATATGGTCTGTGGCATCCCGTTTCGCTGTATGTAACTTCCTTGCTATAGAATTGCAAACGTCATCGCTGGCCTTCAGTCCGAATTTTTTTTTATAATTTGACGACTTTCACTTTCACTTTCCACTCTCTTACAGCCATCGGCATGGAACTGCAATAGAGTACAACGGGAGACTTCGGACAACTATTACACACAGACTATTCGTTTGCGTACTGTACTTTCCACTGCAGAGCGAAATATTAACATGCACACACGTAGAATTTTATATACACCGATAACTTTCCACCCCATCATACTGAACCCTTTTATCTTATCAACCCTCAAGCAAAAATGCCACCAATAAAACCATTTTCAAATAGAAAATATAATTTCCAAAGAGTAATTATTGTTCCGCATTTCGCGTTATACTCTTCAAATTACTAAATATCTATCAGAACGCTATAAAACCGTGCCTAAAATCTTCCTAAATTAGTAACTGTAGAAATATTTAAGTCTTTGCGTCTTGTAAGTCAGACGTGATAAGCGTACACAGAACAGACATACACATTATTATTATATATATAGATAAATAGCTATCCTGTCGCCATAAAACCGTGCCTAAAGCCTTCCCGGGTAGACATTAGTAACTGTACAATTTGTTAGCTCTTTATGTCTTGTGGTTCAGACGTGATAAACGTACACCGAACATTCACATTTATAGATATAGATGAGACGCGTGTAGAGATAGAGGTAGATCTGCTGGCACTATTTCTGGTCGCTGCACAAGACACTGAAGAGACACTAGGTGGGATGAAGAGAGTGTGCCAGAACATAATTTGGAGGTACAATGTGTGCAACGACTTTGGTGGTCGCCACATCGAGCCGCTGTTGTAATGCATCAGTACGTTGCGGCTGTTGCCGAAGGTGCTGGGTTCTTGTTGTTGGCGACTAATGTAAAGGTGTAAATTACAATGAAAATACGTATGTAATAACGGAAAGATGCAGTATTCCTTTCAAACTGATTGCAACAATTGTACTGGGTCACACCTAAAGTAGGAGTGGATGAGATAATCATCTGAATTGAAACCATCGTGGAACGGAGACGATACGTTTCACTCTCAACTTTTGTTATTAATTCACTTAGTCGGTTTGATAATTTTGGCTTGTGAAGTTTAATTCCCTCGTAAGCAGTGTTAGATCCTGTGTTCAGGCGTTCTCCTTTAACGCTGAGTGTTCCTTTGTGATTTTGAGGCTACTTTCATTTCTTGCGCCTCATATTAATCATTCAATATTGTAATGGTGTTTCTTTCAGCGGAGTGTAATCTGAAAAAAGTTGCTGACTCTAGAGACAAAAAAAAAGAAATGTAGTTTAAACCTGTAAGCCGTCATGGGCCTCAGCACCACGCCACATATTTCCCTTGATTCGCATCCAGTATTTTTTCTTTCATCAATTTCAGCGAAATCTTCTCACGGTGATACTAAAATAGGTGGCAGATTGCTTTTATTGCAACCACGTCCTTTCTCTGAGGTGGTTTTGAACCAAATGTAGCAGCAACTTGCGCTAATCGATTTTGACACGTTTCTAAATCGATACATAAATTTACGTACCTACTCAGCAGGCCATAATATGGCTCATGGCGAAGGATACGTTTTACGACATTAGTTACTCACCTTACTATTCCATTCGGACATAGGGCGAGGGACAGCTCTAATTTCTCTTGTGGTGCTTATCCAGAATGTATTCGCGGCATTATAGTCGTTCTGGGGTCAGTTCCAAATACAGATTCCGTAAATATCCTTAACAGAGTTTCACAAATGATCGCTATATTTTCTCTAGGAAAGTACGTTTGAATTTGCTTGTAACTTGGTTTTCACAGACGTACCTGTTGAATCAAACTGCCCGCCTCTTTATTGCCTAATAGAACTCGATTTTTCGAATACTACAAATGTAAAGGTAATATCAGAATTTTATGATGAACTTTACACAATGTTCACCTGAAGTCTTTGAACAAGTTCACTTTTCTGTTTAGATACCTATAGAACTTACAAATTTTTGGTTCGTGACAAACGAAAGAATAAATCACCATGTTTTTGCTACGGTTCCAATGCTACTCAGTATATGCGACTTTTGTTGGTCAAAGAAGATCTAATAGATATTCCATTTCACGCCGTAAGTATGAAAAAATTCCTTCTTCGCCGATAGCGTCTGCTGTCATGCTTTTGCTTTTAAGCAGTTCAGATACTTGTGTAAAGTAAATCTCCCTTACGTAGCCCCACAGAAATAAATCTAAAGGTTTTATGGCCACTCATCTTGCAGGCTAAGAATGGGACTCATCGAATAAAACAGTGAAATTGATTTGCTATAACATTCATTTCCGAACGTTGTGGGGTATCATGTTGTTGTGGTTCTGCAAACTAGCATATCTCGACACACGTAAGCTCTTTCTGATTTTTTAAAAAAGAATTGGCAGATCACTATAGTCATTAAACCCCGTCACATATTCATTTGAGGAAACTCTCTAACGAGATCTAAGGCACTGTGTTGAGTTTCAGAAACCTGTGTCCTCAAATTAACCTTGTTAAGTATCCTCATCTTAGAACTTCGTTGATATTCATTGCTGCTCTCGATTCGTGCCAATATCTCAAGTGTAAAAGTTCCCCTGCTAGTTCCATGTAGCTTTTGTGTGTTCCTTAAATGAGCCTTGTATGCATGCTGGCGAATTTTGTTTCGTTAAAGTCTAGGACCCCGTAATTAATTAGAATCGGTTCGATAAGTACGAACTGTTAGCCGCGGCGGAGTGGCAAAACGCATTGAGGCGATATGCTCTGATGCGCGAGGCCATTCTCCGTCGGGAGTTCGAATTCCCGCTCGCCCATGGATGTTTGTGTCGTCTTTAGTATAAGGTAGTTCAAAAGTAGTTTTTAAGTTTAGGGACTGATGACACAGCAGTTAAGTCCCTTCAGCTTAACAAACATTTGAACGAACTGTTGCACAGCTTAGACTCTTGGTTCACTGGCGGAACGTCGCCCAGATCGCTAGAAGTTCCTACCCTCTACCATCTTTTTTGTACTTCAAGTACCGCGTAGTTGCAAGCCGTATAGTAGGTGCTACTCCTCCAGACTGTCTCCAAAAATTTCACGGCAAAGTAACTGTAGTTTATATCTAGTTATATCAGAAACACTACTTCTTTTCTTCGCGTGACGATATTTTATAACAGCAAGAGTTTCTACATGTAACGAAAATACTAATTCGTTAGTTCCCAGTTTTTGGAAAAGAAATATTCATAACTGTACGAACACTTTAAGCACATTTGCCTCCATCAAACGATCTATCCACTAGCCTTTAGCTCTCAGCTGAGATACATGTCACCTACAGCGAACACCACTAATATTTAACTATGAAGTTAAACTTTGAATGCTATGTTCATGTATGATAATTTTACACCCTACCATACAGATGGATAATATCATTGTCCATGTGTTTGAGGAACCTCATTACTTTGAATATTATCCCTTTGTTGTGGTATTTGTATTGTGTGCTGAGTACAGATTAACGTAATAAAAGATTGTTTCTACCTAATTTAGTGAGCCATTTTAATTATTTCCCTATATGGCAAAGATAAAGCACGTGTTACAATTTTCTAAGAAGTGATTTAGAGATATGCGAATAACAGAAGATCCCTAAAATTTTATGGCCACTCCTCATCAGGAATTAAAATAAAAAAAAATTTCATTCATTAAAGATTCGCGACGGCCGTTGTACGTACGGTGGACCACATGGCTCCACAAAGAAAGGAGGATAACAATTTTTTTTTCATTACTAAAATAAAATTAAAAGTTATTTTCGTCAACTTGAATGGGGCGAAAATTTAATGAATACGGTGGAAGAGAGAAGAGGCCCAACGAAGGTAGTAATCAAACTATGTGTCTCCATGAATCTGACGTGCATGTTCCTTCCCCAGTGAGTGACTGAAGAGTAAATATATACAAGAATCATATCTTGCTATCGCAGCTGAAGAAAGTAATATCTTGCGGAGTGAAGAATTTCACTGATTCTTCTTAAAGTAATAGGAAACCTCTTCCTCGTGGCTATTGCGCAATTTGTTTCTTTTATCAGAACATCTGCGTCTCTTGTATTATTATCTTTCATTGTATTCCTCCCGCTGTTCCTTGCAGCTGTACTCACAAGTGAGGGAGTAGTAACCTGAGTCATTCTTAGACACTTGTCATCATTTAATCTTATCGTGAGTATTCGTCCCCAGTGAATATTCCCCATCCTAATTATACTGGGTCGCAAGCACAACATTTCTCAAGAAACATTTTTAAGCGCGACTGGGCCTTTTCCGGCGTTCTCTGTTCCTGCTCCCCAGCTGATGAATGTGCGAGCCTCCGGAGAAACAAGTGCGCGAAATTAACGCTGTCCGAGTGCTAGTCGGCGCGCTCAAAAGAGCACGCGGCCTTCCATTAATTCCTCTTTCATCAGAAGCAGGCGCGGCGCACTGCTCGACGTAACTTAATTTCATTTCCTGTCGCGAAATTTAATATCTACCTGTTAACTGCCTAAGCGACGGCGAGCGGCTGCTAATGGAAACAGATGATGCCGCCTTTCACCGACGACGCGCTCCAGGAACTGAATTAAGTGTCTCGCTGTACCCCGCTAAAATTTCCGACGAAAATCGCTAACATGGTGCTGTTCGCAGCACCATTGAATCCGGCCGTCTTGTCTGCTGAATTAGGGTCTTTCAGAGGTAGCCGACTCCACTTCTGGAATCCAGAGATGATTCTTTTCTGTACATGTGTCTTCTGCGTTTTATGCCGAGTGGGCAACCTTTTGCTTTTTTTGTAGTGCGGCCATATATTAAAACTATTCCTCTGTGGAAATGAAATGAGCGTATGGCTTTCTTGGCCGGAAGAACCCTTGCGGGTTTGTTCGGCAGCCTTAGTGTAAGTCTTTCTATTTGACACCGCGTGGGCGACTTATGTGCCTATGATGATGAGATGATGATGATTAGGACAACACACAACACCCAATCCCCTGCCGTAAATCGAACCCGGGCCCCCTGCGTGGTAGTCAGCGACCCTACAGCCTAGCAACGAAGGCGGACTATTCCTCCGTGTGTTTTCGTCTCTTCAGAAAATGTTCAAATGTTTGTAAAGCTTATGGGACTTAACTACGGGGTCATCAGTCCCTAAACTTACAAACTACTTATGAACTACTTACGAAATAGGACGGCACAAATATCCATGCCCGAAAGGGGATTCGAACCCCCGACCGTAGTAGCCGTGCAGACCGTGACTGAAGCGCCTGAGTCCCCTCGGACACCGCGGCCGGCCGTCTCTTCAAAGCTGAAGGTATTTTTACATACAAAAAACGACAAAAAATGGAATTAAATGATCATCAGGTGAAGCAGGTGTATAGTGGAATGAGGGAGAGAAGATGAAGCAGTAGGTTGTGATTGTATACTAGGAAATGAGGACAAAATTTGAACTTTACTACGGTATTGCCAAGTGTGGCTAATGTACGAGGATTCTCACGTAAACTTTTCATCCCAAATTCGTTAGGAAGAAAAGTGTAAAAGATGAGTTTTGCGGGCATGAGCATAAAACAAAGGCTTACGAGAGCAAGTATTGTAATAGGACTAGAGCTAGCAATAAGTAACTTTGATAGAAATTAGCAGTAGAGACCTGGACAGCAGGCGTACAGCAAGAACTCGCTGTGGTGACATTAGGTCACACGGAAAGTAAACAGCCGTACGTGCCGGCAGAGCTAACAACTAGATCAGTGTTGAAACAGAAAGTGGAAAGTCGCCAAGCAAAAGCACACGCATTGCAATATTTGCTTCAGACTGGAGCAAGGGGCTTGCGACACTTTCAAACGAACCGCTGAGCACGCGGGAAAATCGACCGCTGTGCAGTTGACATTAAGCATAACGCGTCACAAACGGCACAGGAGGCAGTATAAATAGTGGATGCGAAAGGACATAACTGTTCTGTTCTAGTCTGGTCTTGTCCGAATACGGCCAGGCGAGGATACGTGCAGATTCGACATCGAGACGATCAACACCGCCACTTGGTAACAGTGGGCTACCGCTACCAGCACGACTACGTGGAGCGGTCCACGCATGGTCCAGACGAAACCATCGAAGATCCGACAACAGGTCTAACCTGTGCAGGCCTCCACTGAGGTCGCCTCAATTCGTCCGCTCGAGATGGGAATGGGACGCCGAGGAGCTTCCCGTTCGAGACAGCAATAGCGTACCGTTCAAACCGGACTGTGAACGTGGGTTCTTCCGACCACGGGACGGGAGAGTGTCTTTTGTCAACCGCCTTCCGCCATCAGGCTGTCTTCCGTAGGCGCCGTAGCGCGCTGCTTCTTACGCAAGGCCTAACGGCGGGCACAGCACGATTCTCGCAATTTTGATGGGTGGGTTGGGTATGGGAAAGATTGTAGCATCTCATTCCTGAAGGAGGTGTTGCACCTTCGATACTTGTCAATTTAGGTCAGTTCAAAAGTGGCCTTCGTCGAGAGCACAGGTGCGCTGTAAAAGCAAGGCAAATCTACTGTCGGTTGTTGAGTGAATATTTTGGTAGTGAAGTGAAGAATTTCAGTTCTACAAGATGGAAACGGTTGCAAAAGGTATGTACAAAACGATCGTATACTAAATCGGTATAAATTTCATGGTTATTATATTTATATATTTTACGATGCCTGTGCAAAACGACCACGCTTTTAGGAACTTTGTGAGATTACCGCCCAGTAGAAATATTGGTAATTAATAGCATTTGATAATTAAACAGCATAAGTTAAATCACTTATCTGTGATATAAGAAATTGCACGATTGTAATAAATAGTGCAAAAGGATGTTTATACCAATAGAAAAACATAATAAGAAATTTGTTTAATGTGTAGTGTAATTATTTTGATAGCGCTGTACGTTGGCAAGTCGGTTAGAACAGCTCACATGGGGAAGTTGATGACGTAGGGAAAAAACCCGGCAGTTGGGCTTTTGGTTGGCGCGCGCGCGTGTGGGCAGGAAGTGATGAGTCGGGAGCAAGTGGTGTAGCTGGCCAGGCGGCGTCGCTCTGCATCAGTGCTACTGTGTGTTGTGACTATTTAGCTGGTAGAAGAAGGTGTGCATCGAATTGAATTAAAGTGACTGTGTTTTGTTAATGTAACACGTGTCGCCGCATAGGCATGAACATAAACGGTATTTGAGACAAGCACATGGTGTAAAAACAATTTGCGACAAATATTCATTTTGTCTGGGGGCTCACGAGCTATAACTTTATTTGATAAATGTGTCGACGTACAGACGTATCAGCCACACGGTTTTAATACGGTGTAATAAACAACATAAAGTGAACTTTCACGTGTTTTCAAAATTAGTAGTTAGTACACCCTTTTCTCTCATGAACTTAGTTTATTATGAATTTGTTTTGTTAATCATATGCAGGAAAGGAAAGCTGCGAACGTGTGATATCATCCCCTAGAAAACGATTCAAACCGTAGCAATCACAATTCCAGTGTTTTTGCATGTTTATGAATTTCGTTCACAGTTGGTGGTTGTGAGTTTTAAAAATTAAACTCTCACCCCGATCTTCACCCTCGCAACTTGCATTTTCAACTAGAGCAAAAGTAGGATATGCCGCAATATACCGCGGAATGTCAACTCCCAGACTATAGACTGGTTAATTATCTGATGGAATTTACAAGTATCAGCTGCCAAATCTGTCGTTTCTCAAGTATAATGAATATTTACAACTGCTGACGACATTTCGTAGCATAAGATGGTCGATGCAGTTTGTCAAAGGAGGCAATAAAGCTGTTACGTCCCCTGTAATTCCAATTACACCACGATCGACCACGGAAAATTCTGATTCAGAGAACATCGAGAGCGATACTGTTCTTGTTGTTCTTGTCTTCAGTCCGCAGACTGGTTTGATGCAACTCTCCGTGCTACCCTGTCCTGCGCAACTATCTTCATCTGAGAATACGTTCGGCAACTTACATCCCTTTGAATCTGCTTACTGTATTCATCCCTCGGTCTCCCTCTTCCAGCTTTACTCCGTATGATTCACTCTGATGCTAAGTTGACGATTCCTTGATGTCTCAGAATGTGTCCCGCCAATCTATCCCTTCCCTTAGTCAGGATATGCCAGAAACTCCTTTTCTCCCCCAATTCGGTTAAGCACTTCCTCATTAGTTACGTGATCTGCCCATCTAATTTTCATCATTCGTCTGTAGCACCACATTTCAAAAGCTTCTATCATCTTTTTGTCTGAACTCCTTATCGTCCAGTTTCACTCTCATACAATGCTACACTCCAGACAAATGCTTTTAGAAAGGACTTCCTAACATTTAAATTAATATGGGATGTCAAAAAAATTCGCTTCTTCAGATATGCTTTTCTTTCCATAGCTATTCTGAATTTTATGTCTTCTTTTTTTCGACCTTCAGAAGTTATCTTGCTACCCAAATAACAAAACTCATATATTACTGTCTCATTACCTAATCTAATTCCTTCAGCATCGCCTGATTTTCTGGCGCTACATTCCATTATCTTTGTCTTCCGTTGTATTACGCTTGTCAGGACACTGTCCATTCCATTGAATTGCTCTTCCAGATTCTTTGCTATGTCATCGGCAAACCGCAAAGTTTTTATTTCTCTCCCTGAAGTTTAATTCCCTCTCCAAATTTTTCCTTGCATTCCTTCACTACTTGCTCAATGTACAGCGATACTGTGAATGCTATATATGAAATCAATCATACTATCTTGTATGCATCAAAACATCTTCAGTTATATTAAGTTTTGGATGTTAAAAAGATTGTCTTTATTAACTGCCCTTATTACTTCTATCATTGATTATTTTATTACATTTATTATTTGTATTCCGTCACCGACTTTGAAGATTGTAATTCAGTAATATAATGAAACAATGTGTATTGCATCTAAGAATTTTTGCGATATATTTTCGACAAATATTGTTATTTTGTTATTATAAACAGCTCACGCTGGTGGTCCATTAATTATTAATGTTTAAATACTATATACACGGACTTTCATGGGGTACGTTGCTAAATTATGTAAGCAATTTTGTTAGGCAATTTTTACCACTAATTCGTAATCAGCGATCTCAAAATGAGTTTTGTGTGAATTAAACGTCGCCTTGGTGTTTTGGCCACGTTTTGGGGATTCCGTCCCACTGTGCAGCACACTGACCGGAGCCCCGCTGCTGCGCTGCCATATCCAAGAGGCCGGCTACAGTCGCCATGTGTGCTCTCGGCGGAGACACGACATCGGCGTTTGCTTGACCGGTCCGTGGAAGACGTTTAGCTGGTAGATGTATTCATATGGCCTAGCGGTGTGATGTCGGATGGCGTCACACATTCAGTACTGGCAAGGGACACATTTTAATAGAGAGGAAAGTAGTAACAGGTCATCAATATTCTTCTTTTCCTTCGGTCTTATGATTGCTTTGACACGGCCCGTCATAATTTTCTCTCCTGCTACCTCTATTTATTTATTTACTTTTTTTTTTCTTTTAGAGAGAAAAGTTCTTGATATGAAAACCGAACATTCCTATGCCTTGGTTTTTGTCTTCATAAATACGTGAAACGTGTAAAAGAAAATACCATTGGGGTGAAGTAAAGAAGAACAGTGTAAATTGCGACGTCCGTCTCATAAAATTCTCACGAACCAGACAGAAAATGAGGACCGGCAGGTTGCTCAACCGCCAAGATGGGCAACTGGGGAACGAATGATAAGCTACTACAGGGGTTTGCCGCTAGTCACCTGAATTCACGCCACTTCTCATAAAACCAGTGCCTAGATAGTTTACTCTCAGATTGCAACTTAAAGAGTCCGCCGTGATTTTGTGTAATGAATCCGATTTTTAACCACTTCACCTTCACTGGAGTGCGATCATGTAACGTAGCCGTGTGTCGCCGTTGGCGTGTTTGCTCGCGGTCTAATCTAAATGCAACTTAACTTTAATATAGTCACGCACCATTTCAAATCAGGCACGGCAGACCAGCGCCAAATTCTCAGTTTTATTGTATATTGTTTTTCCTGCGGGTTTGCTGAATTTCGCCTACTATAGCGGCGCCTGTTTCTGCCTCGTTTCAGCACGCTGATTTTGGTGAGTTTCGCTGTTGCTTTGCTTGTGTGTGTGAGCCAGTGAGTGTTGTTTGTACATCCTCCCCACAGCAGCGTTAAGTTCTGTGTAATTTATGTTAAATTCAATGCTGGGCATCGTCAGTATTAGGTCATGTAAATGGGATGCATTTTTATTGTATTACAAAATTAGTTCCCCATTTTGCTTGCGTTCGACCTGAATAAACAAGTTAAGTTCAGTATGATTTCGACTTGCCTATAAATTGTGGTTTTCGAGAACCTTCCCCCTTTTATTTAATACTGTCTTTCACCAGTGCTGAGAACAAGCTCAGATGCAATTTTTTTATGTTTAAGTTCCGTTACGCCATAAATGTTTTTCTTTAGCCACCTTTAGGAAATAACTTTCATTGTGGTGGCTTGTTTATTAATGTCTGTGTGTAATTTCGTGTGAGCTGCTACGTATATTGGCCACTGTATCGTTTCTTTCCGGTTATTATATTATTATTTAAAACAGTAAAGTCTTATATGGGTAACTGTCACCAGAATTGAGTTTTTTTTTTTTTTTTTTTTTTTTTTTTTTTTTTTTTTATTTTTTTTTTTTTTTTAGAATGGTTGCCATCCGTCTCTAATTTCTCCTTATCGCGTGTAGCTGCATTTCTTTAACTTCCTTATGTAATTCTTAACATTTCTATGGGTTGCATGCCACAGTTTTTATTTTTCCGACTTTGTAATTATTTCACTTTTCCGGGTTTTGAGACTGGACTTCTTCCGTCTCTGTGAGCCCTCACAATCGTATGTTGGTGCATTTCAGTAGCTTCCTTATGAGATTCTACGCAGTTCTAGGGGTTTCAACCGTAAATAATTTTCTTTATTTTTCTAAAATTGAATTTATACATTTTTATCGGTTTTCTCAACCACGTGGGTCCGAACTCCGACTACAGGCGTTTGCAGCTAGTCACCTAAATTCACGCCACTCCTCATAAAACCAGTGCCTAGATAGTTTACTCTCAGATTGCAATTTAAAGAGTCCGCCGTGATTTTGTGTATTGAATCCGATTTTTAACCACTTCACCTTCAGTGGAGTGCGATTATGTAACGTAGCCTTGTGTCGCTGTATGCGTGTTTTCTCGCGGTCTAATCTAAATGCAACTTAACTTTCATATAGTCACGCACCATTTCAAATCAGGCACGTCAAACCAGCGACAAATTCTCAGTTTTATTGTATATTGTATATTGTGTTTCCTGCGGGTTTGCTGAATTTCGCCTACTATAGCGACGCCTGTTTCTGCCTCGTTTCAGCACGCTGATTTTGGTGAGTTTCGCTGTTGCTTTGCGTGTGTGTGTGAGCCAGTGAGTGTTGTTTGTAAATCCTCCCCACAGCAGCGTTAAGTTCTGTGTAATTTATGTTAAATTCAATTCTGGGCATCGTCAGTATTAGGTCATGTAAATGGGATGCATTTTTATTGTATTACAAAATTAGTTCCCCATTTTGCTTGCGTTCGACCTGAATAAACAAGTTAAGTTCAGTATGATTTCAACTTACCTATAAATTGTGGTTTTCGAGCACCTTCCCCCTTTTAATTAATATTGATTTTCACCAGTGCTGAGAACAAGCTCAGATGAAATTTTTTTATGTTTAAGTTCTGTTGCGCCATAAATGTTTTTCTTTAGCCGCCTTTATGAAATAACTTTAATTGTGGTGGCTTGTTTATTAATATATGTATGTAATTTCATGTGAACTGATACGTATATTGGCCACTGTATCGTTTCTTTCCGGTTATTAGAGTAATTTGAACCAAGTCAGTTCTCAATTTGGGCCAGGGAATAAGGTTTTGCAGCAGGAAGTAGCCGGTAGTTCAGAGGGAGCTTTTGCTAATTTTACTGCTAAAATTAAGAATTTTTATAACAGTAAGCAACTGGTTAACTGTCACCAGAATTAAGCTTTTTTTACGTACAGAGGCCCATTTGTAAGCCTAATGAAAAGTAGAAAACAGCAGAGCAAGTGGTTCACTACATTGAAAGACGACACATAATGCTTTAATAGATAAAACACACGGATAGAAGGGAAAGCCAACTACTCAGCCAAACAGTAAAACATAACTCCAGACGGAGAGTTGGCTGAGGCTCCAACACAACACTGCCAAGGAAGACGGACAACACAGGTTTTGGTAGGAAATAAAAATTGCTGTCTGGGTGGGGCCTGAAATTTCAAGAAAAGACTCTCCACGCTATATAGAGTGATGAAACGCAGCTGCGCGGATAAAACGTAAAACGGAGTTAGCCATGGAGGCATGATCACCTAAAACTAAAGGGAAAGCACCGTGTAGATTAAAAAGCTGTCGCAAGGGAGCGAAAATGGGACAGTACATGAAAATCATATAATGTTGGCTTTCACGACCGGTGTCCTCATTAGTTAAAACTTCCGGGCTAAGAAGCCTCATTGCCTACTGCGGGCAACATCTTCAGACGTGAGTCGACACACCTCTGAAGATGTTGCTCGCAGTAGGCAACGAAACGTCGAGAGTAAGGAGTTATTGATGGACCACGGCATCTTAGCTCGGAAGTTTTAATTAATGAAGTACATTAAAAGACGGAGTACTTGCAGTACAGCGCCTTTGCAACACTTGGGCGAGATCTCATGGCGAAGAAAATAGCCGTGGATCAACCACGTATGCCCAATGCGGAGGCGCCAGAGAACATCTGAGTCCCATCGTGTGGAACTCAATGAAGGTTTCCACGCTGCTGTAGATAACTTGATTGCGCGAAGCTTTTGCGGCGCACTTGAGCGACACCATTCGGTGTTGCGCCAACTGGAGAAGCGGTTCCATGAGGCCAATTTCCAACCCAGGCTGTTGAGCGGCCAGAACTGCCGAGAGTTGATACAGTTTCTTGAATAGCTCGCACTAAAGGATGTCTAGGAAAACTCTGCCCGAGTATTTGCAAGCCATTCAGGGAGTCACTACATATAACAAATGACTCCCTAGGGCTAGAATGAATGGAGGTGAGCAGTTCATTATAAATTTGTGCCACAGGAATAAGCAGTTAATCAATGGTAATATCATGATATTTCGTTGCTCTTGCATCACTATTAAGCACAGGCATATTCTTCTCCGTTGGTAGGCGAAAATAAAAAAAAAAACAACACTACTCAGTCTCATTCTACGCACTCTCCGGACCTTGCCCTGTCCACATTTATATTAACTTCAAAAGCTGCAAACCCCACTGAAATAATCTACATAGATACACTGCAAATCAGATTTAAGTGCCTGGCACAGGGTTCATTAACCACTATCTTAACCTTTATCTACCGTTCCATTCTATAATAGCGCGTGAGAAGAAAGAAAACCTAAATCGTTCCGTTATAGATCTGATTTCTCTTCTTTTATTGGGATGCTCATGTATCCTTAAGTAGATGGGACCTAGCAAACGATTTTCGCAAAGTAAAAGTCTGTGATTGATATTTCACAAATAGATCACGCCGTAACAATAACGTCCTTCTTTTAATGAGTTACACCTCAAATTGTGCAACATTTCCGTGACGATTTCCCACGTGTAACGTGATAAAACAAAACTAGCTGTCGTTCTCTGAAGCT
The DNA here is from genome assembly GCA_026315105.1 of Locusta migratoria. Taxonomy (NCBI): domain Eukaryota; kingdom Metazoa; phylum Arthropoda; class Insecta; order Orthoptera; family Acrididae; genus Locusta; species Locusta migratoria. Next base: position 808,114,954 of record CM048744.1, on the reverse strand, counting down.
TCTCAATGTCTTCCGTCAGTCTCACCTGGTGAGGGTCGCACACTGGGCAACCGTAGACTCCAGGAAAGGACGCACAAATATGATGTCGGCTGTCTGTTTGGTTGAGCTGTTGCATCTTCGAAGCGTTATGCCTGGTTCTCCTTACCCACAATATTTTGTAGATGTTCTCTCCGGTAAAAGTTGTTCGTAATTGTAACTCCTACATATTTGGTACAATTTTCGACTTTAAGACTTGACTGATTTATCGTGTACTTGAAGTTCAGCGGATTTCAGTGGTCATGTGTATTACTTCATACTTTTCATTATTTAATGTTAATTGCCAGCCGCTGCGAAGTAGCCGTGCGTACTGGAGCGCCGTGTTACGGTGCGCGCGGCCTTCCGCTGTCGGGGGTTCGAATCCCCCTCTTGCATGGATGTTTGTGTCGTCTGTAGTATAAGATAGTTCATAAGTAGTTTGTAAGTTTAATAACTGGTGACCCAGCAGTTAAGTCCCTTAAGATTTACAAACATTTCAACATTTTTGTTAATTGCGTAATTTTCCACCATGTAGAAATTTTGGCTAAGTCGCTTTGCAGTTGCTTTTGATCCTCTGTTGACTTCACTAACCAATAAACGACAGCATCCACGGTCTATGAGAGCTATTCAGATTGTCTCCTAAATCGTTTACAAACACAAGGACGAGTAGGGACCTATAACGCTTCCCTGGGAAACGCCAGATATCATTTCTGTTTTACTCGATGACTTACCTTGAATTACTACGAACTGTATCCTTTCTGAGAAGGAATCGCGAATCCAATCGCACAATTAGGATGATATTCCATAAGCAGGCAATTTCATTAGAAACCGCTTATGAGGTACAGTGTTAAAAGACTTCCGGAAATCCAGAAATATGCAATCTATTTGAGATCCCATCTCGATGGCACTTATTACTTCATGTGAATAAAGGGCAAGAGCGACACTTTCTAATTCCTTGTTGACTATTGGATAATAGGTCGTTCTCTTCGAGGTTCAAAATGTTTGTAGTGCTTATGGGACTTAACTACGGGGTCATCAGTCCCTAAACTTACACACTACTTATAAACTAGCCAATCCTAAGGACGGCACAATTATCCATGCCCGAGGGGGGATTCGACCCCCGACCGTCGCGGCCTCTCTTCGAGGTAGTTCATAACGTTCTAACTAAGTAAATGTTCCAAAATCTACTCCAAATCTACGTCAATGAGATGTGGCTGTAATTTTGGGGATCACTCCTATTGCCTTTCTTGAATAATGAAGTGGCCTGAGCAGGTTTCCTGTCTTTGGGTACGGATCTTTCGCTGAGTGATCGGTTGTATGTTATAGCTAAGTATGGAGCTATTGCATCAGCATACTCTGAGAGGAATCTAGTTGGTATACATCTGCTCCGGAAGATTTGCTCTGTTTAATAACTTAAGTGGTTTTACTGCTCCAGGGACATCTAATTCGAAAATTTCGCATGCTGGCAGCTCTTCTTTGTTCGAATTCTGGACTGTTCACTTGTTCTTCTTTGGTAAAAGAATTTCGGAAAGCTGTGTTTAGCAATTCTGCTTTAGAAATACTGTCATCGGTAGTAATACCATTGTTATCGCGTATTTAAGATTTAAACGGTAGACGAAATAACGAAAATCCGCAGGCGGTGCTTCGTACTATGCAGTAAGAGGAGCCCCAAGACTTCTTCCGGAAGTAGAAAAAGCGTTGGCAATGGTGTATCAATTGCATAGGAAAATATTTCGAAGGAGCTTGCGCACAGTTAAGTAAAAGGTAACCGTAGATATATTTTGTGGATAAAGGTTCTGAATTTGTGTAACAGACTCGTAGTACGATAGGTGTTCAAACGAAAAGGAACGGAAAGTTTAACGACCAAGGCAGTTGAAATCCGAAAATGCCGCTTTGTGATAACGTAGGGACGCGAAGCATGCTTCGTCACCTCCTCCTAAAAAGGTATTGCTCTCAGCAGGCAAGGTGATGCTCACCTTTTTTTTTTTTTTTCGTCCTCTGAGGTGCGATCGTCATCGAATTCCTGGAGCACGGGAACAACATTATCAGTGACGTGTACTGTGCTGTAAGATACACCGTAGCCTAAGCAACAAGAGCAAACGGTTGGGCTCCTTAAGGAGGAAGTCATTTTACCCCTTGATAACTGTGACCTTCCTATCCGTACTCACCAATAAGAATTGGGTAACACACAACTCAGAGTAGTTGAAGGTTTATGGCTCGTTGTCTCTGTTCACAGGAGTGAGTATGTCTGTCAGCTTCTATGCCCTACACAGCTACCCAAACTGTTTAAATAAGATCAATAATTAAACTGTAGTTTACCCAGTCTATCAATCTACATTTGATGATACAAAAAATTTAAACAAACATAAATTAAAGCTATGAGTAACCAATAAAATGCATTCTAAGATAATGTTCAGAAGAGATTCGCTCACGGAGTAATTTTTTATAAGTGGAGTTTATTACTCTTTTTGCATATGAAACTGCGGAGGCGGTCCTACTTTATACATCGGTAAGTAACTTAATATTTCCTCAACTAATGTTCATGGGAGCCACAATACCTATCACATGCAGAGTAAAAGTTCCAAATTATCACTCGTAAATTGATGATGTCCATCAAACATTGCAGTTCCAAATTAATACACGATTACTGAATTATCGCAGTTCCATAGCGCTACTACCGTGAATAGCTTATCACTTTTCACCAGAGACTAAGTCCACACATGCCTATCTCTTCAAGTTCGTAACGCGGCTTCAGACCGCCCAGAGTCACAACCAGTCACCACCACGTCCAAGTTACGAGTCCCTTACCAAGCGTTCGAAAACGTGCTCCACCTGATCCCAAAATTGTATCCTTCCAGGCATCCTAACGCCTCATCTTTAAAACACAGATTCCCTTCTAAAATATTATACGTTTGAATATCAGTGAATTAAATGCTTTGACAACCTCCCTGCAGATGTTGTTTACATTTAATAAGGAAATATATATTTAACAATACTAAAAACGGTTGAGACTGAAGCTCTTTGCTCAGATAGCCATTGAGCGTGGCGTCTCCTTGTTCAAATGTACTACCACCGTCGAAATATAGTTACACAAGTAATATTTATCATGGCTTTTATGCAAATATATTCAGTTCTTGTACACAGACAGATATAATTGTCTATGAGTAAATTATCTGCTCCAAAGCTACTTTGTTTAGTCGGCCCTGAAATATTTAAGTGGCCATTGCAGCATGAAACGAACGTCACTAAAAATAATATGAAATATAACAAAATACATATATAAATGTAATTCAATTTTCTGTGTTTATGTTTTGTGTTTATGTGGTGGAATATAAGTTCTGACACCTCAACGAAAAGCAAGAATAAGAGAGTAAAACAAACATTATTGAAAGAATACGGAACTAACGTGGTGCGTCTTTTAAGATAGGTAGCATACTGCTTCTTAAACTATTACTGATATACAGTACGCATCAATAATTGTTAATATAAGTCTTATAATACATAATGGTACCGAAATTTATTGGCCTTTTATCTGTAAGAGATATTGAAATTGTAATTATGTAATTTGACTCTTCCAACTCTCCTGAATCCATTTACAAAATTATATTGGCTGTATGACCATTCCCTAATTTTATATGGATTTTCTTAATAATGTGTGAGGCTATATTGTAAATTGAAATCTGGGATATCTGCCTTCGCTAATCTAAGACCGCCGTTTCCTAGCAGATTAGGGTTTTCCTAACGACCTGTATTCCATTCACTAGGTCCAAACTGTTAGCCAGCGGGCTGGAGAACCTAAAGCTTGCCGAAACTTTCTTTTCACATGAAAACAATCAACTTGCCCCTTTATCTGTATTTTCACGATAAAGCGCGTGCACAGTTCTCAAGGGTCACACAAAGTGTACTGGCAAAGTCCAAGTGGGGGCAGCTTGAGCATCCGCCCTACTGCCAGGACACGTCGCCCTGTGCCTTCATCAGTTACGTCCGCTGAAAAAACATCTCAAAGGGAGGCACTTCAACTCGAACGACGAACTGAAGGACACAGTAGAGTAGTGGCTCTTGTCACAGCCACAGTATTCTAGATACAGGGAGTCCCTCGGCTAGTTAAACAGTGAGATAGTTGGGCTCAGGCCTATGGTGTTTACTTTTGTATGAAGACTTCGGTTATAGCCACAGTGTCATTTCGTACGTTTTCACTTGAACACCCCTCGTAGAAGGTGAAAGTGACAAAATTTATTGCAAACACCACATCGCTGCATCCAGTTCTGGCGCATTTCTGTAGGATATTGCTATCGTTGACGTGGCATTTTACTGGCGATTTTGTATTTATATTTATATTCTTTGTAATTTTTGTTTTTGTGTTTCATGTTATGTTTTGTACAAGATGCTTCTGCCACGAATAAATAAAAAAAAATCCCTACCGTAAAGAGATAAATAGAGGAGACTGAAAGAATATCAAATTACAGAAGATCAGTTCCCAGTCCGATAACTTAGGGGTGATTAGCTAGTCGGACTGACGGTGTTGGAAAACAATGCGTTAATCATCGCAGCGAATTCATTCAAAATGTTCAAATGTTTGTAGAACTTAACTAGTGGGTCATCAGTCCCTATACTTACAAACTACTTATGAACTAGCTACAACTGAGTACGGCTAAAATATCCATCCATGCCCGAGGGGGGATTCGAACCCCCAACCGTAGTGGCCGTGCAGACCGTGACTGAAGCGCCGCAGTCCCCTCGACCATCACGGCCGGCGCGAAATCATTCTATGACATTTTGGACATCAGTTATTTCCTGTGAAGGTGACAACACTCGTGACTATATTACAGGAGCAATAGAACAGGAACCGAGCGAGGTGGCGCAGTTGGAACACACTGGACTCTTATCCGGAAGGAGGGTGGTTCAAATCCACCTCCGGCCATCCACATTTAGGTTTTCCGTGATTTCCCTAAATCACTCCAAGCAAATGCCGGGATGGTTCCTTTTGGAGGGCACGTCCGATTTCCTTCCCCCATCCTCACCGAAAAATCCGAGCATAAGCTCCGTCTCTAATGACCAAGCTCTCGATGGGACGTTAAACCCTATGATTCCTTCCTTCCTTCCAGGAATATTAGTATCAATGTTTTATAGCCCTTTGTACATTTCCAGGATGAAAAAGAAGACGTACAATTGGAAAGTGATTATCTGAATCGTTGACTTATCACGGTGCAAATTAACGATTGGCATCAGAGTGGAACTGTTAACCTACAGTTATAAGCGGGCGTCTGATCCACGGGAAGCTACCTTGAAGAGGGCGCCTTGGCTTGTGCAGTCCCATCTCCTCTGCCCCACTTCGCCCCTCGCGTAAATCTGCTTCCGCCTCGGCGGGTCTCGGTTTATGCGTTTCCTGCTCGGCGCTCTTCGTCTTTTTTGCGCCGCGCGTTATTGTCTTAACTTCCCGCCGCAGCCGCGACTCGTCGGCCGTGGCGCCATCTCCGGTTTGCGGGGAATCCCCCCGCAGCCAGCGCCGCTTCCGGCATGCGGCCGTGGAGCGCACCTCCGCTGCGTAGGCCGCCTTTCCCGGGAGCAACACGGAGAAGCACTAAGAACTCTGAGAGCAGCTTCGAGATCCTTGTACATTTCAATCACCTAATCCAGGAATAACTGCAATTTAAAGCCGTGCGGAATGTTCGCATGGTCTAAGGCGTCGTGCTACGTACTGGGCGGCCGATCCCACCGGAGACTGGAGTCCTCTCCCAGGCATGGATTTGTGTGTTGTCCTTAGTATAAGTTAGTTTAAGTAGTGTGGGAGTCTGGGGACTGATGACCATAGCAGTTAGCTCCAATACGTTTACAAACATTTGAATAGTTGGGGATTAAATATTACTAACTCAAGCTGAGTAGCCGCATTGGCCTAATTCTGGTTCCTTAATACTGAACCATGGCGGTTCCTTCGATCGATGTCTTCTGGCAAAGATCGTCTTTGCTATACTGCGACCTGTGGTGAGTGATCTTTGCTAGGCGTGTGTGTCAGTCGTGGGACGACGACGGGAGCAATTGCTTTGTTGTTAGCGTGCCACGTGGCTGCCGGTGACGTTTTGGCCGTTACCTGGGGGTCGTAAGCAGTTTTTCGATGTGCAGAGAAAGAAGACTGGATTGCAAGATAACGCCTGGTCCCTGGTGTTCGTGGATTTCGGAGGAAGAAGATTCATTTGCTTATTTGTTGCTGAGCGAAAGAGCCTGCGGAATTGACAATGACTGCTGTCATTCAGATGTCTGTATTTATTTGTATTGGTGGTCGATTAGTACATTACGAACGGCACACATCTTGTGTACTTAGCTGTGTACGCATTTCACATTGATATTTAGCTGAAGTAAGTAAGGCAACTCGGAACTTCATACGAGTACTTAATAATCTGATTTTAAGTGGAAAGATTCCACTTGATGTTACGTCTGTTATTGGTCAAAGTTAAAAGGCACTTTCTGAGAGACTGGTTTTTATTGCAGCTGTCTTGTGTTTTACCATTTGTTACTATTATACAGATTCGATTTGATATTTTATTTGATGTGTTATTAATGTTGTTTGACCTCCGTCTGTTACATGTGCCCGAACCCGAAGGTAGCTTGAGGGAAGCAGAACGCATCGGACGGTGGGCCGCACGGAGTTTTCGGTCGAGGTGTGGGGCGCTTGTAGCCGCCTGGGTTTGCTCCAAGTTAAGTTTTCCTCCTCCGGACGGGTACCGTCCGCGGCGTTTGGACAACCGTGCTTAGAGTTAAAAAAAAAGGGGGGGGGTGATTAGCGGTCGAATCATGTAAAGCTTCTTAAAACCGTGTCATCTTGGAACTGAATTTCTACGTTACCTATAAATCCTATTTATCAGACTGTATATTCTGACTGAATGTTCGCTATTACTATTGACTTGTCTTTTTCCTTTTAAATTGTTAGATGGTTTTTGATTTGGAAAGCTGCTAATTGTAAAAAATATGGCAAAGTTTAAGAGTGTGTCAAAATATTAATGCGTCTTTACACGGATATCTTTGAGAAGCGGTAAATTGTAAGTTTCCTTTGAAAAGTAGATTCCATAGATGGCGAAAATTTAAAATATTTGCATTAACTGTGATGGCCTGTAATTGTAGATTTTCTGAGAGTAAGTTCAGATTTCAAATTTTAAAATGCCTATCTCAGTAAATAAAATTGTTTCATTATTCTATCGTTGTTAAACGCAAAAAATTAATAAATAAATAAAATAAAATAAACTCAAACAACGTAGGTGATGATAGACGAGCCCTCCACTTCCTGAAGTTAGTACATTTCTTTAACCCTAACCGCAACCCTCAAAATACATTCTTGTATGTTTCCAAATAACACCTTTATTCACAGTATGAACATACTGTCATTCGATCATCGCACAAAATTTGATGTGTAGGAAATAAGATGGGTGCTCGTGTTCCTGATATGGCCATTTGTCAGTTATATAACCACAAACCAGTGGCTGACTAAGGCTGTCAGAGGCCCGGGGTGGCTGAAGGACAAAATGGGGCTCCCTGTCCACTTGCAAAGGTGTATTACCATAAAAAAGTAACTTTTGAGATTTGGAGGCTCCCCCCAGAACAAGAACAACGGGTCAATCCAAGATTTGGAGGCCCCAGAACGAGAGGCCAAGGGAATATTAATAATAATAATAATAATAATAACAAAGTACTTTCGAGCTATTTGGAGGCCTCCCAAGACGAGAGGCCCCTCCTTTCTCCGCTCAGTCCACCACTGCCACAAACTCACTTTACTTGTATCGTAACCAGTGTACGACCTCGTCTAGTATGTGCTTTTCCTAGCTGACAATGTTTTTCGTTCATATGTTTGTACAACTTATGGGACTTAACTACGGGGTCATCAGTCCCTAAGCTTACAAACTACTTATGAACTAGCTAAGACTTAAGACGGCACAAATATCCATGCCCGAGGGGGGATTCGAACCCCCGACCGTAGTGGCCGTGCTGACCGTGACTGGAGCGCCTCAGTCACCTCGGCCACCGCGGCCGGCGATGTTTTTCGTAAATGAAACTATCACTCCATACACTATTTAATAATCTTTTGACGGTTATCGCCCTTGATAGTGTATTGCTATGAGTTGTCCACAAAGCTTTTCGCCAAAGCTGACCTGCTCCTGATATGGCGACCCAAGTTGTCCAAGGAAGAAGCAGTTGTTGACTAATAAGACAATTAGCGGTAGTTCAGCGGGTTGAAACGCACAGAAAATGAAAGTTAGTATTGCAGTGTTTATCAGCAAAATGAAGTCAAGGGGATGGGGCTCTGCATAGTCTGCGAGCAATAATACGACGGGGTCTGTGCTGGCTTCACTGAACCTCATGTCCACTTTGAATTAAGAAATATCGTATACAGAACAGATAATTCTATTCAAAACTACAGCCCGAAACTGATAAAAACACAGAAATATACCAAAGAGCTGGAATTTACCAGTTGCAACGTGACACTTCTGATGGGAGATATAAAGGGCAAACAAGCATAACATTAGATATGAGATATAAAGAACATATTAGGGCCCGGAAGTATGGAAGGAAAATTCCACATTTTCTGAACACCTAAGAACATACAACCACAAACCAACATCCAGGGAAGAAGACATAAAATAATTCGAACAAACAACAGAAAGCACTTTCTAATATTACAAGAAAATTACCATATCCATAAAACCGATCCAAAAGAGAAAATCCTGTTGAATGGCCAATACACATATCAAACAACTCATTGCTCATATAAAAAGATCAATTAGAAATAGTTTCACTCCATTCACTTTCCCATTATCTCCCTCTCTACATAACATCGAAATCAATGATCAAATCATCAAAACGCAACAATTCATACAACTATTTCAGATCCCCTCTCCCCCTCTCTCTCTCACACACACACAAACACACTCACATTTACAAACAATGCATCTTTTTAGTACACACATAAAACACAGTCGCCCCATAGAGATACTCAGTTGAGTTGGCAACACATGATGTGATCAAACGACTTCCTAAACGAGATACATCTTCAACCTGTGACAGTGATACTGAAACAAAGAGTGATAAAATGAATACGAAAATTATGGCAACTGGCAGACTATATATTTATTGATTTCCGAAAGGCTTTTGACACGGTATCGCGCTGCAAATTCCTAACGAAGGTAGGTTCGAAAACATGTGAGTGACTAGAAGACTTTTAAATAACAGAATCCAGGACGCTGTTACTGCCGGCGAGACAAGAATAAGTATCGGAAGAAGTGCCCCACAGAACTGCACTCGTCAAACCAATTTAGGAAAGCGTTAAGATCTCTAGGTTCTGAAGTATAGTCATCGTTAAAATGAACTAAAGTGGTGCGACGTCTTTTCTGACGGTTATACGAATTGGAGACAACAACATCATGGCAACTGAGGTAGTGCTAATAATAGAAAGTTGCTACAGAGGGGATTGGACTTGTGTTTACCAAACAAATTACACAAGTAGTTGAGTTCAGATAGTGTAGCGATCAGGTAGTGCAATGCAACAACATCGTAACTTACCAAAAGCTGTCGCATGATGAAGCATAGGAAGGTTGCAAGAGGGACAGACACAGAGAAAGGTGGCTGCATCTATTGGAATGTCCCAAAATGTAATTTCTAGGACCTGGAAGTGATTTCAAACAACAGGTCGTCCTCGGGTAATATCAGCAATACGTGCCCGTTATCTCCGGTTAATTGCCCGTCGATACAGTATGCCGAACGCAACTCAGTTACAACGCACCGTCTAGGCAGCAACAACTCGTGTAAAATCAACAGAGTCCGAAATAGCTTTCGGGAATCTGATCTCTACGCATGGAGGCCTATGGTTTATGTGGCATCTACATACGGAGGCCTATGGTCTGTTTCCCATTAAAAGAACGACACCATTTATCCCGCAGAAACTGGGCGGAAGAACATCAGGGTTGGAGTTCTAACGAATGACGCCTGGTTCTGTTTGCAGATGAGTCAAGATTTTGTATTCAGCCAGACAGTAGTCGTTTCGTTATCTCGAGAGAACATGTAACTTGGAACAATGCAACTTACGTGCAGGTGCTATAACTATATCGTGTTGGTGGAGGAATGGTGTGGGTAGAAGTTAGTATTGGCGGACGTACGGATCTCTCTGTCGTTCAAAATAGCGCTTTGAGTACTCAAAGGTGTAGAGACGAGATCTTTCGACCTTCCGTTGTGGCCTACGCTGGTGCCACAGGAGATGTGTTCCTCTAGTGGACGATAACCGGACTGGTGCACAACATGCTTGAAGCTGAGGTAATTGAAGGACTGAGTGGCCAGCTTTTTTCCCAGACTTAAACCCGACTGAGTATGTCTGGGATGCAATTGCCAAAAGCATTGCAGCCAGACCAGCACCTCCCACATCGGTTGCAGAACTGGGTATTAAACTCAAGAAAGAATGGTCAATTATCTCCCAAGTGCTGATTGATAACGTCATACTGGCCATTCCACTGAGGTGTGCAGCTGTACTGGCCCTTCGAATTGATTACACGCCATATTAGAGGGCAACGAGATTGACGTTTTCACTATTATGGTAGTCCCATGGTGCCTGGCACGAAATAAACCTGATGTAACCTCAAGTAAAGAGTGGAGACAAAAATATCGTATGATATCACAAATTATAATTGTAACCATTAGCTGAATAAAATACGTTACGATATGCATATTGTATATATAACCTGATCCTCTAATCCAGCAGTGCATGATAGAACAGTTTTAATTCTCTACCTAAATAATTGGTCTGGCGAATAGACTGAGTAGCTATCTGCGGCTGTGGCTGCGGTGTACGTTCAAGGTGTCATCATTGAATGACTGTAGTACGGTGAGATGACTTAAGTCAAAGTTTGTAGTTGGTGGGAGGAATGGCATAGCTCTAACTGCTGAAATATGTAAGATGATAAACGTAACTAGGAAACCAATCCAGTAATGTTCGAATACAGCATTAGCAACGTTCTGCTTGATACAGTCACGTCGATTAAATATCTAAGCCTAGCGTTGCAGGGCGATATGAATTTGAACTAGCAAATAAGGACCGTCTGAGGGAAGGCGGATTTCGACTTCAGTTTATTGGTAGATGTTTGAAAAGATACAGCTCATTGTATAAGTAATTATATCGCCATCTGGGCTTTCTACTTTTGAAGACAGATCGCCTTCACAGTCTACGATGTCAGGTAATGTCAGAAAAGATACGGTTAAAATATCAGAATAATGTTTTAGACACACGAATATTTAATATCTAGCACTGACAGTACTAAACATCAGTGCACAAAGTTCAAGTGCACCATACCATACGCGTTAGATAGCCACTTGCCGAGTAAAATCACGGGAAAGATCCACCTTGGCTTAAAAACCGAGTTAGAAAACTGTTACGAATGCAAAGAAACAGTCACTATAAATATAAACGTAGCCCTAGTCTTTCAGACAAACAAAAATCAAAAGAGGCCAAAATTATCTTACGGAGGGCCATGCGAGAGGCAGTCAACGACTTGAAAAGCAAAGGTGTGTGTATGAGCAGAAATTCCTAAGAAGTTTTGGTCCTACCGTCAAATCTGTAAAAGGGTCGAAACCATTGTCCAGATACTCCGTAACCGTAATGGATTTTAAACAAAGAACAACACAATAAAATCTGTACTACTGAATCTTTTTCTACAGAGTTTTTTAGTTCCTCCTCTAAACCGTTTATCGGACGACAAAATGGCAGATAATTAAATTGTTCAAGAGAGGAAAGAAAGGAGGAACTGATGGGATATTTCCATTTAACACTGTTTATGCGAAGGAACTTGCTCTCTCTTCTAGCAGCATTATACCGAAGGTCTGTAGTGGAGCGAAGAGTTCCTAAGAATTTGAAAACATTGCAGGTCATTATGGTTTTAAGGAATGGTCGTCGATCAGATGAGCAAAACTATAGACTAGGATTGTGTATCTGACGTTAGTCAGTCGTAGTTTTTTTAGTTTTTGTGAACGATTATTACAACATTTCATGCGACCGTAAATCTTCTCTCTATAAATCAACATGGTTTACGAAAGTAGACCATAATGTGAAACTTAGCGTGCACTATTCATCTACGACACCCAGAGCAGTATATTCAGGTCGATCCCGTGTCTCTTGACTTCCGCAAGTCTTTCGATGAACAAAGTGGCAACAAATTGAATATCAGTGTGACTGGATTGAGGCGTTACTAGCTAACATAAAGTAGCATATTATCCACACCTTCCCCAGAAGAATCCCCGACTCATCCTAGTCAGTAACTTCAGCTTTTAAGTATTTCTTTCCTACTCACCTACATTCTCAGATTTTCTATTCCTCCCCCCCTCCCCAGCGCAGGCAGCAAATGAACGCCTCATGGCTTGATTACAGGTAGCAGCAGTACAACGACCACAAAGGAAACGGAGCAATCGTGTCATTGGTCCGTCGACAGCGTCGTTATTGGTCCCTGTCTGGTGTCAATTCCGTCAGAATTGTCAGTCACAACTCCTTGGCTTAAGCAACTGGTTCGCCCGATTTGTCCTGTTTGTTTCACGATGCAGCAAAGGGCGGGCTGACCAGATTGTTAGGCACTCTGCACTCGTTGTGGAAAAGATGTGAATCTCTGTTCCGTTTGTCATCAAGCGTTAGGACAGTCAAACGCCATTCTAATGGCGTCAAGAGACAAATCATGAACTCCTATGTGATGCTAGCGCCACGAAAGTGTTTATTTCTCTCATGATAGCAAACCAAGACGTCCGCTTCCAGATGGACCCAGGGGAGACAGCATATGGAATATCAGACTGACTGGAAGGAAGGAAGGAATCTTAGGGTTTAACGTCCCATCGACAGCGTGGTCATTAGAGACAGAGCTTACGCTCGGATTTTGGGTAAGGATGGGGGACGGAAATCGGCCGTGCCCTTTGAAAGGAACTATCCAGGAATTTGCCTGGAGTGATTTAGGGAAATCACGGAAAACCTGGATGGCCGGAGGTGGATTTGAACGACCATCCTTCCGAATGCGAGTCCAGTGTGTTACCACTGCGCCACCTCGCTCGGTAGACTGACTGGATTGAGGCGTTGCTAGCTAACATAACGTAACATGTTATCCTCTACGGAGATAAATCTGTAGGCCTACTAAATCCATAGGCCTACTACCCCTTCAACCTCCCTACAAAAATCTATGGCTCATCCTAGACCGTACCCTTTTGAGCATATCCTTCCTACTTTTGTGACCTCCAGTCTCATTCTACTCTCCGATTTTCTATTCCCCCCTTACTTCAACCCCTACCTCCGTCAAAAGGCACGAGACGTTGCTGTCATGCTTTTTGACATATTGGATTTGCATCCCTCCGACAGCACACTCCTGCACTCTGCTGCCGCTAGCTTGCTACATCGTTGTTTTCTAGTTCATACTCGCCTACGTCTTGGTTCCAATTTGCTTCTCCCTCTGAACTGGCAATTCTGCCTTGCTGTCGTCGTCTGTCTTCTCTGTTTCAGTCGTTACGTGGTGTTCGTTTCGCGGCGACACTCTGCCGACGCCTTCACAGGGTCGGTCATTCCCTAGTCGCTCCCGACCTAGTCCGACATCGTTGTCAATAATTGGCGACGAGATAAAAGGTTAACGACATCTCATGGACGAAAAACTCTTGTAACTCGTGGAACAGCAAGAGCAATAGCTGCTCCTGCAGCAGCAACAAACTTGTTAGGGCAGGAAATGTTTTGCACAACGCTTGCAGCCTAAAGGTTCGCAAACCGTCCAGGCGATGGTCACTTCCCTGGTGGATTTCAGACCACCTGCGTTTCCTCAATTTGATGACACCAGAGAGGACTGGGGCACTTATTTTCAGCGTCTGAAAAAGCACTTTGCCGCATTTCAGGTCTCTGATGATTTCCTAAAACAGTCGCTCTTTCATTCTTGGGCTTCCTCAGATATGTATTTCTTACTGAAGAAGTTGGCTGCTTTCTCCAATCCGGTGGCGATAACATTCGAGGTAGTGTGCACATTGCTGTAAAATAATTTTTCACCATGATTTCACGTTTCACATCGCGCCTCCAATCTCAACAATACCACAAACAGCCGGGTACATCATACTGGTCAAGGATGACAGATTTATAAGGACCGAGTCGGCGATGCGATTTTACTGCTCCAATACGTTTAGTGATGCATATGCAGCCTCTCTCATCTGCGATGTATGGTGTAGTTGGCTCCCGTCCCGGAAGTGCGGACGGCAGCCCTCATGCTAGGCCAGCCATTTCTGGAGGACATCCTGAAAATAGCACATTTTTCTGAAATAGCGCAGGCAGCAAATGAACGCCATGGCTCGTTCCCAGGTAGCAACAATACAACCGCCATACGAAGGGGATTGAACCATCTTAAGTCCTTGGCCCGTCGACAGCATAGTGGTCCCTTTCAACGTGTCAATGCCCTCTGAATTTCCAGTCACACCTCGTTGTCGTAAGCAACGGGGTCTCCCGTCTTGTCCTGATTGTTGCACGATGAACAGATTAACCAGATCGCTGGGCTACACTGCACTCATTATGGAAAAGATGTCAATCTCTGTTCAGTTTGTCATCAAGCATCAGGGCTGTCAAACACATGGCTTCAAGGGACATGAACTCCAGTCCATCATTGCCTCGGTCGAAGCGCCACCAAATTGGTTGTTTCTGTGATGATAGCAAACCAAGATGTCCTCTTCCAGATGGATCCATAGGCGACAGTCTCCCTGGTAAGCCTCCCAACGTATGCCTGTCTTGGCTACACACCGTTGGATCCGCCCTCCCATATGTTGGTTACATACGATGACAGATCTCTCTCTCTCTCAAAGATCAATTTATCGATATGGGTGCATAGAAAACGGCACATCACTTTGTTGTCGACAGTCATTCACTAGGCAACATATTCGGCGTAGATGCATTCTCGCTGTTTGGGTTCTCCATCGTGGGCGAGGTGTAGATCGTCTCTAACACAGTTCCCTGCTATTTAAGACGTGCCGTCGATGGCTGAGAAGCTTGAACTAGAAAGTACGAAGATGGGGTAATTGAACCGGTCGAAACAAGTGTCTGAGCCACACCAATGCTAGTAGTAGTAAATCCAAACGGTTCCCCCTCACTGTATGGAGATTTTATATCAACCATCAATGCCCAGGAGCAAACACACATCTAGCCTCATTCAACGTCAAGAGGACGTTCTCACAAATCTAGTCGGAGACGAATATTTCCTAAGATCGAACTTTCTCAAGCAAATTTGCAGATATCACTAGATTACGAATGGCAAAGAATTAGGGTCATTAATACAACCTATGACCGATACCAATACAACCGTTTGCCCTTTAGGATCTCTTCTGCGCTGCCCATCTGCCAGAGATTGAAACACACTCCACTGCTTAAGGAGGGAACCCTTAGAGCGTTGTAATCGATGGTAAGGCATCGACTAAAACAGAGGGCGATATCGTGCGGATGTTATTGGTCCTCTGCTGTTCCATATTTACATAAACGAATTGGGAGAAAATCTAAGCATCTCTCCAAGGTTGATTGCAGATAAGGTCGTCATTTACCGTCTAGTAAATCCATTTGTAGATCAAAACCAAGATATAACTATGGTGCAAAAATTGGCAATTGACTCTAAATAATGAGATTTGTGACGTCGTCCACATGAGTACCAAAAGAAATCCGTTAAACTTTGTTTACGAGATAAATCAATCAAAAGTGAAGGCAGTAAACTCCACTAAATGCCTCGGAATTACTATTACTTCAGACTTAAACTGGAAATAATGCGTAGATATTGTGGTGGGAAAGGCGAAACAGAGAGTTCGTTTTATTGGCAGAACCCTTAAAAGATGCAGCAGAACTACTAAACAAATTGCATACACTAGGCTTGTCCGTTCTGTTTTGGAGTATTGCTACCCAGTGTGGGATCCTTAACAGGTGGGTTTGACGGAGGACATCGAAAGAGTCGAAAGAAGGGCAGCTCGTTTTGTATTGTCACGATACAGAGGAGACAACGTTAAGGAAATAACACAGTATCTGGGATGGGAATCATTACAACAACGGCGTTTATCGCTGCGGCGTGAGCTACTTACGAAGTTCCAATCACCAACATTCTCGTCCGAACGCGAAAATATAATGTCGACTCCCACTTACATAAGTAGAAAAGATCATCAGAATAAAATTCGAGAAATCAGAGCTAGAACGGAGAGATTCAAGTGTTCTTTCTTCCCACGTGCTGTTCTGTCGTAAAGTGTTGTAATTTCTTTTTCTGTGAACAAGTCAGTTTCCTGTGATAACATCTTTGTGAATCGTGGCATCTCTGAAAACATGTATACTGCAGATAGTTGTCACTTGATGGTGGCCTCAGAAACCGAAAGCCGGTTTGTGTCGAATAAATACGTTTTGCAGAACATCAGAAAGTTATTCTTTTCTGATATTATTTAGAGACTTGTTCTTGAGAGTAATAAATATGCCAATGGCTTGCTCAACTCAGTTCCATAAAAATACAAGTTTACAGAAACAGATATTTCACAATTTCATTAAAACCTAGGCTATAATAAAAAGTATGAATTATTACTGTTGCTGCTGCTGCTACTAAAATTTAAGCTCACTGGTGCCGCCAGCCATCATAAGAGGAGGGGGGAAGAGAGTGACAAAACCAACACGTAACGGTACAAAATGGAATGAGGAAAATTTTTTACATGGCAAAAATGTTAGAAATTAATTTTGCTGCATTGATAAGTTTAAACAACTTAAACTAGATCATAATCTTCTCGCATTTTACGTAAATTCTTCCAACGTGTGCCGTACATTGTAGTATGCTAAGTACAGAAACAAACATTAGCGAATTTATTGTTGATAATTTATCAGAATAGATTGAAGCATTGACTGAGGCTAAAATATTTCGTGTAATAATACCCGATGGCCTATAAATTATGTGTGGGAAGATATTGCGTATGATTAAGCTGTACTAGGCAATCATTACTCAACGGTGTTCAGAAACACTGTAAGTATTAAAATTAAACTTACTGGCTCTATGTTTCTGCAGATTGTTCGCTGCTATTTTTAAACAAATTTAGAGAATTAATTTAGTATCATTAATCAGAAATAATTAATTACGATTTTGAATTCTCTACCGCTACGAATTCGCGCCGGCCGCGGTGGCCGAGGTGACTGAGGAGCTTCAGTCACGGTCAGCACGGCCACTACGGTCGGGGGTTCGAATCCCCCCTCGGGCATGGATATTTGTGCCGTCTTTAGTCTTAGCTAGTTCATAAGTAGTTTGTAAGCTTAGGGACTGATGACCCCGTAGTTAAGTCCCATAAGTTGAACAAACATTTGAACATTTGAACGAATTCGCGACTAGCATAGAAGAAGAATCTGATGGGGAGATCAGTTTCTACAAACGGAATCCAACAGATTACTACTGTAGAGCGCAGGTGAGGTTAATAACCTCCACACAATCAGTGAAAGCACAGGCAGCAAATGCAGGGCAATATCATAAAATATTTTATTTTTTCCTTGTTATGCGCTGAAATTCATTGCTGGGTACTGGATCATATCTGGGCGTAATTCTGTTTCGTACCTCATTATAACATGAAGTAAGTCAAAGTATATACCACGAAGTCCACCGTGTAGTTGATAACAGTTAAACCTTTCGAATTTCAGAACATTTTAGGATAATTCATTCTCGCTCATGCTTCACTGTGGTTGTGTCATAGAGCTTCCGTATAAAGCAGCACGTTGGTGAGACAACATAGAATTATGTTGGCGTGGCGGAAAAAGACAGTGTGGCACACCGATTAGCCTGAAACTGAGTGTCAATCCCCACGTCAGAAATGCGATACAGCTATACGAAAATACACAGCCAAAAAAATTACACGATGACAGAGCGATGGCACTCAACACACGCATCACTTGAATCAACTGGCGACTGCGAAAACGTGACGAGTAACTGGCTATAAAATTAATTTAACAAAATTTGTCAGGCCATTAGGATGTGGACCTTATATAGCGACATGACATCTGGGTAAGAATAACGACTATTTACTGAGCTGTTAATTGAGATGCATACTAGGGCCATTTCACGTTTTTAACGAGATGGCCGCGCCGAGCCAAAGTCCATACGACACAGGGCTGCGCATGCGCAACTCGTGTGCCACGCCTCACAGACATACGTCACAAAGAGAGCATCCAGGATATTTCTCAGAGCTACATCTTCAAGAGAATTGCACAGAAGTAATAATCAGCGTAAATGAATCACTCTACTAAAAAGTTGTCATGAATATACTTACTTGATACACTTTCCAGTTGATCTACTACGTTAGGACTTATAGTAAACGAAAATAATTTATAATCAATAACGAGCGTGACGGGAGATAATTAAAATACTATCAAATGCACCTTCATTAAAATATTACAAAATTAAATCCATAACAAAAAATGTTCTAACGCATCATACTCCTAATTATAAGCTGCATTTTGACCTGAAATAAACTTTAATAAAAACAATTAGCCTATTACTCCAAAAAGATTTTCTGATAACGATCTAGAAGATGAGCAGTTGTAGTTTTTTTATTTTATTTTATTTTATTTTTCCCTCCTTCATGATCAGATACATAAATACAATGGAAAAATCATCTTTAAACATGTAACAACACTAGAACCTTTACACCTTATACAATCTCAGACAATAAAGCGTCGTGAATAGTCCTGTTACATTAGCGTAAATGAATTACGAAGTACAGTTGCCTTATTGTTTTTTGAAATAGTCACCTCCTTTAACTATGCACCGCTCTATCTTTCGACCAAATTTATTGTATGGGAGTACAAGCTGGGCTGATAAAGGTTACTTTTTTTTAATAAGCTCGAGGTTACGGATATGAAAGAAGTAAGGGTGACTGTAGGTGTTAATAGATGAGAACAATGGCAGACACTCAGTAATGAAGAAATCATAGAAACCAGAGAATGTTCAAATGTTTGGAGAGCTTATGGGACTTAAGTAAAGGGTCATCAGTCCCTAAAATTACAAACTATTTAAGAAATAGCTCGAGGGGGGGATTCGAACCCCCGACCATAGTGACCGTGCAGAACGTGACTGGCGCGCAGCAATCCGCTCGCCCACCGCAGACGGCCCCTGGGAATGTTCAATTGTTTGTAGAGTCTATGGGACTTAACTACGGGGTCATCAGTCCCTAAACTTACAAACTACTTATGAACTACTTACAACTAAGGACGGCACAAATATCCATGCCCGAGGGGGGATTCAAACCCCCGACTTTAGTGGCCGTGCAGACCGTGATTGGAGCGCCTTAGTCCCCTCGGCCACCGGGGCCGGCACCTGGGAATGAACACCAGAGATGAATCAGGTGACTGAAATGCTGATTATTTGTTCAAAACCAACTAATGTACATGTGCAGTGCATATGAAATTTATATTTCTAGTCTTTCAAGGTCTTTATTTTTTGTGTGCATAAGCTTACATGGTATAGCGGAAGCGAATTAAGGTCACGCTTTCATTGTCTTGCAAATGTAGAGCGTCATTCACAGAGTGAATTAGCACACACAGTTTCGCCCCCCGCCTTGCCACCCTGCTGTCGACTGTTCTGCAGGCAGTTGGCTGCCACCGGCACCCGTGTTGGCTGGGCGTGGGGCGGCAGAAGTTGTGTGCACAGCTCATTACCGCGGGCGCCGCTGTTCTAACGAACTCTCTCATAATTGCCTTCGCCCGCTGTGATCGCCGTATTTGCCTTTCGCTTTAGAGTTGTCAAAACGGATTACGTTAATATGATTACCGTATCGTAACACAAATTCGAGTACAAAAGAGGACACACTTTAGTTAACTGTGAGGTCAGCTATTTTTGTAAAGACTTATGTGTAATTCAGTTAGATAACAGCGGTAATCCGTAGCAGATCATTACGCTACATTGAAACTAAAATCGGTAAGGGCGCACTTTAAAATCCATAAAAATTCTGCATTTACACTTAGGCGGAGATTATAGATCTCTATTACCAGGTAAATACTTTCCACACAATAATCCACAAACCATAAAACAGTAACCGCCTTTAGACCTGAATTCCATTCTAACCATTTTCCGGCGTATTAAAGTACATCCTGTCTGCAACTATTTACTACCAACGCGATGAGACAACTTTCGTCTTTCTCAAAAGATCAAGTAATTTTTCAGTGATTTACTTTCTGTCCCGTTATATCTATTACAGGTACTGAAATACATTGCCGCGGTGCAGTAGCCGAGCGGTCTAAGGCACCTCGCTGCGGAGCGCGCGGTTGCTCGCCGTCGGAGGTTCGAGTCCTCCCTGAGGCATATGTGTGTGTGTGTGTGTGTGTGTGTGTGTGTGTTTTGTCCTTCGGTTAGTTTACATTAGTTTAAGTAGTTTGTAATCTACGGACTGATGACCACGCAGTTTGGTCCGATAGATTTACAAACATTTGAACATTTGAACGCCCACTGCTTCGCATGCGTAGGCTGGTTGGTCTGGAAGTTTCTCCCTGTTAATATAAATTTTCATAGGTATAGCTAAAGTACTATCATAATAAAATGTTGTGTTACTACTTGTAGCCGCGGCAGAATGGCCATGCGTATTGAGGCGCCATGCTGCGGTGTGCGCTGCTGTTCGCCGTCGGGGTTTCGATACGCCCCTCGGGCATGGATGTTTGTGTTTTCCTTACCATAAGTTAGTCTAAGTTAGTTTAATAAGTTTGAAAGCCTTAGAGACTCATGACTCCGTAGTTAAGTCTCTGAAGATTTACAAACATTTGAACATTTGATTTTACTACTTGTAACCCTCTATGGCACCCCTTAAGAGTTGAATTTCGAAAAATACCCAATATGTGTCTTTTCAATTTAAACCATGTATGCAAATATCATTTTTTGTAATTCTGGGTTCAAAATTAGGTTAGTAGCAACGTATTTGAAAAAAAAGTTTCATCCCCTAAGTGATTAATTTTCTGAAAACACCTAAACACGTATCTCTTTAATTCTAATAAAGAAAACATACATTAATTTAGCTGTAGCTTCAAAATTACCTTAATAGGAAAATATTTTCGAAAATCATCCAAATTTAACCCCTTTGATGGTTGAATTTCCAAATTCTAACGAAAAATACAAATACCAATTTTTACAGGTCTAACTTCTAAATTGTCTTGACAAGAATGTATTTTACCCCCTTAGTTGTTGAATTTCCAAAATTACCGAAAGTCGTGTCTTTTTAATTCTGATCAAAAGTCCTTATCCTAAGTTTCGTAGTTATAGTTTTTAATGTAAGTTAACAGCAATATATTTAAAAAATCAATTTTTGCGTCCCATATTTCACCCCCTTATTGGTCGAATTTCAAAAAATACGGAAACACGTGTCTTTTCGAACCCCGAATCCAAATCCGGAAATTTGTAGTTCTCACTTTAAAATTGCCTAAATACCTACAGATTTTCGAAAAACATCCCCTCTCCAAGTTAACCCCCTCTATGGTTGAATTTCCAAAAATACCGAAACACGTAATTTTTAAATTCTGAAAAACAATTTTGGCAGCTCTAGCTTCAAAATTGTGTGAATAGCAACGTGTTTTCGAATAGAATTTTTCATCACCTATTTTACCCTCTTATTTCCAAAAAATATTGAAACTCTTGTTTTTTTAATCCTGACCATGATTCCATATCCGAAGTTTCTTAGTTGTATCTTAAAATTTGAGTGAACAGCAACACATTTTTGAAAATCAATTTTTTGCGTCCCCTATTTTTCCCACCCTTACTTGTTGAATTTCAAAAAAAAATTCTTTTGCTGTTGAAATAATTTTCATTGAAACACGCTCGTGTATTTACATTAGTATTTATACATATTGTAGGCTTTTTACCCCGTAAAACGAAAATAATTTTCTGTATGCAGATATTTCGTCTTTTTTGTAGGAGAGCACTAGTAGAACAAGAACTCTAAGGTTTGGTGCAACATGTTCGGTGTGATGAAAACACAAAGAAAACAGAATAAAGTTAAAGTAGATGCGAAAGCATTTCTGTAATGTGAATTAGATGGACCAGAATAGATTAACTTACGATGCTAGCAGACAGCACTACTGTTCCTTGCTACTGCGCATGCGCATGCTGCAGCACAATCGAAAATTTAGAACTCGTCACTCGGCACAATCTATAGATCATTGTCGTTATAGACGCTCTTGCTATGAGATTGGCTGCTGATTTACATGCTAGCACAAAATGCGCACCACTTCGAGTAGTCAACTTTTCCTACAAAGTCGATCACGTAAAATATTTATTCCACGCCTCCTCGACCAGTTTAGTTCTCCAAGAGTCGTGGGTCCGCGAGTCAGAAGTGTCAGTTCTTGTTCCGTCCTGTTCCACACGTACACCATTGGAGACAAGTTCTGAGACCGTACTCTAGGGACGTGTCTACACATCTTTCAGAGCACGTTGATTTTAACGCGCAGTGTGTGAATGAACATCATCCTGTTGGAACGCAGCTTCCTGTTGCAAGAATTGTAACATTATCCACGTATCGAGCACAAGTCAGCTTTCCCTCCTCAAATACCAATAGTGAAAGAAAGTTATAGCTTGTCACACCTCACCCCATAAAGCCTTGGCTGCGGCTAGTGAGTCATGGACAGTTCCACTCAACGGCACAGCGTACGTACGTACACACGACCATTACTTGCGTGCCGGTTGTCAAAAGTTCATGTTCAACATTTTGACCTCGCAAAACTTCTGAACTGTGCCACGGTAGCCGTACGATTTGCCACTGCTGCCTTTACGATATGACGATCTTGGGAGGGGGGGGGGGGGAGGCATATATGCTACATGGACGACAAGAACGTCACCTGCCTTATGAGAATGTTCACGTGACCATTGCCACCAGCATCGCTGCACAACTAATTAAGCATTTATAATTTACGTGGCATTAACACGAAACAACCATACCGCCACTCGTAAGACCAAAAATTGACGAGTTTCAAACTCATCCACTAGACTGTAGTAATCACGAGCGTGTCTCCGTGCCATGGTGTCTACTTCACACGCTGATATCATTCTGGGTCTTATGCCTGTAAACATTCCCTATTAAAGGGTACAGACACATGACGCTTCGACAGTTATGTTACTGAGCTATCTGTTGGAAGTCGACGTTGAAACAATTTTCACTACAACTGGCATCGTCAGATGAAAATCGACGTCGCTTTTGTATGTGTACTAATGTTTTTCCGGCAGTGTATTTCTGTACCGATTTCGCAACACTACTAATCGGTCTCATAATGATGTCCTAATACATCAATCCCGAACAACATGTAGCAGTATCTGGTGCAGTACGCTGGTGCAGACACTGGATACTCAAAGGAAAGGACCGATTCAAATACCCGGCTTCCGACCGAATTTTTCCCTAAATCGCTGAAGGCATAGTATGGAATTGTTCCTTTTGAAATCTTACAAACGTTTTAATGCTCCGCATTTCTGTAATAGAAACCAGTGATGTGTCTCTAAGGATCATATCATCCACTGGACGATATATCATAATTTGTCCTTTTTTCTCTTATAACTTCTTTCTCTTATACTTATATCTTCCGACAGTATGTTTAATAGCACATAGTGGCACACACACACACACACACACGCACACACACACACACAGCCGGCCGCGGTGGCCGAGGAGACTGAGGCGCTTCAGTCACGGTCTGCACGGCCACTACAGTCGGGGGTTCGAATCACCTCTCGGACATGGATATTTGTGTCGTCCTTAGAATAAGGTAGTTGATAAGTAGTTTGTAAGTTTAGGGACTGATGACCCCGTAGTTAAGTCCCATAAGCTTAACAAACATTTGAACGTTTTTTCACACACACACACACACACACACACACACTTTTACTTCTTGGTCAGTATTTTGTCAGGGCGCTAAATACCATGCTTGCTGTTGTGCGCCCTGAACATCCTATCCTCCTTCCTTCTATATCAGTATGTTTAATCAATAGCCTGCTTGAGTAAGTCTACGGCCACACAGACGTTCGATGCATTTCTACACGCCAGTCTCTGTTGAGCAGAGTCCTTAACCCTGCACACCTTTTGCAACTCACTTCCATTTTAAACATATAACCTACAGCTTTAACTACAGTTTTTATCCGCACACATTCTACCGTTCCCAAATTTAATATTTTAAACAACCACCATATCTTCCACCCCCTTATAGCTATCGGCATGAAACTGCTACGGTGTTCAACGGCAGACTTCGGACAATAATTACACACAGACCATTTGTTTGCGTTCCATAGTTTTCGCTGCAGAGCGAAATATTAACACACGTAGAATTTTATATACACCGATAACTTTCCATCCCAATATACTCCACCCTTTTATCATTATCAACCCTCAAGCAACAATGCAACCAATAAAACCATTTTCAGAGAGTAACTATAATTTTCAAAGAGTAATTATTGCTTTACATTTCGCGTTATATTCTTCAAATTACTAAATATCCATCAGATCGCTGTAAAACCATACCTAAAACCTTCCTCAGGTATAGATTAGTAACTGTACAAATATTTAAGTCTCTGCGTCTTGTCGCTCCGACGTGATAAGCATACACCGAACAGACATTCACTTTATATATATATATATATATATATATATATATATATATATATATATATATATATATATATATATAGATAAATAGCTCTCCGATCGCCATAAAACCGTGTCTAAAGCCTTCCCCTGGTAGACATTAATAACTGTACAAATTTTTAGCTCCTTATGTCTTCTGGTTCAGACATGATAAAAGTACACCGAACAGACATTCACATTTATAGATATAGATTTATGCCAAGATTATAATTTTTGACATTCGTTATTTCAGTTTTGCGTCAAATGCTTTTCATATTTCAGGAAATATGGTAACGAATTGTCTTAAACCAAAACACAAGAGGTTTGTTTTTAATTTTTTTTCCATTGGGTTTCTAAGTTCTTCCATTATAAGAATGCATATGACAAATACAGATCCAAAAATCATTTATATGGTGACAGGTGCTTAATATCGTTAATTTGGAAAGTGGAAGGCGAAGTACTGGCAGAATTGAAGTTGTGGAGCGGCACCGTGAGTCGTGTCGGGATAGCTCAGTGGTAGAGCGCTTGTCCCAGATTCGAGTCCCGGTCCCGGCGCACAACTTTAATCTGCCAGGAAGTTCCAATAGGCATGTTGTTTTCCATACAGAATACTGCACGAACAGTGATCCCAAAGGATGCATTAATTTTCCTTCCGTTTTGGCAGAGTGATCATACTAAGCGCCTCAACCGTTCGGTTGTTTGGAACATAGTTTGTGCTAGAAATCATACCCAAGGAAAGGTGACGCTCACACACATAGCGTGGCTCATTACCCTAGCTGCTAGGTATGCTTTGCACTGCATCACTTCTGCTGGAGGCAGACACTTGAAACTTGCATCGAGCCAGACGCTCCTCGTTTGTTTGCCGAGCAATCAATCAGCGAGAGGCCTGCACGACGTCACACCACGCCCTCCCCCTCCACCTCCCCGGAGTGTGCCTGCTGTGGGGGCACGGGGCTTCCGACGTAGGGCGGTGAATAATTGGGCGGCAAGTACCCGACTACGTCAGCAGGTACGACCTTACTGTCCTCTCAACTGCACCCAAGATTCCGAAGTTTCACGATAGCATTCTATCTCCTGAATTATAGTAAAATCCTAATGCTATTTTCTGGAAGAGTTTGTAACATTTTGTTTGCACAGAGAGTGACCCTACGACTGAGAGCAATCGCATGCTTAACAGTAAAGCGCATTAGAGCGTTGGACATTCCACGGCGGCTATTAACCAGCGTGTAAGCGCAATTATTATTTTTCTTATTTCCTTTTTACAATTTTTGTCAGAACATGTCTGCCGTTAAAATGATTTTGGTGGATTTTGTCACTTTCCACGGCTGTTTTTTAGACTGGTTACGTTATAAGTTGTAGTATTCAGTCATATAAAGCGTGTAACAGCATTTACTTTTGGTGACAGAAGACATGGGATAGCGATATGTATGCATCCGAGTGCGGTATTATAGCGTACAGACGTTATAAAATACCGGCATCTCTGCAGAGCTGCCATTTGAACGCCTGTGATTTATTGGAAAGGTTGCGATCCTTTTCATTTGTATAAAGTTACAGATATAGCCACGGTTAGAGGAAAACTACTAAGACGATGGGAAAATTCCTCAATGTAATTTGCAGAATCTATGCTGCCCTGGGTGGACACATGAACTCAGTAACCATCTATCTCCATTACAGTATCGCGACAATGGAACATTAGTCAAGGAGTCAGACAGTCACTGAAAATACTTACTGCAATGATGTATACTGTTTTACTGTAAAAAGAAGACCGTGTTATTTTTACTCGCCAAGTCAGGGGAGACATTTAGCATTGATATTTTCTTTCGTAATACGACGTGCATACTGAAAGTAGTAAACAGTATTTTTATTTATTTGTGATATATATTTTTAAAAATCACACATTTTCGGACAAAACATGGCCGGCCGCGGTGGCCGAGGGGACTGAGGCGCTCCAGTCACGGTCTGCACGGCCACTATGGTCGCGGGTTCGAATCCCCCCTCGGGCATGGATATTTGTGCCGTCCTTTGGATTAGCTAGTTCATACGTAGTTTGTAAGTTTAGAGACTGATGACCCCGTAGTTAAGTCCCATAAGCTATACAAACATTTAAACATTGCCGGAGCATAGAAGACGTAGAGGCGATAGGACAGATGTATGCAGAGAAATGGAGACTGCGTTTAAAACCTCTCCAGCTGCCCAAACACAGTGACGCACCGGTTTCTGGATACCCTCGAGGATGAGGAAGAGTTTGCCACCCACATGTCCTGATCTCCTGCACAGTGTCAAGAGAAGTGTGAGATCGGGCGCTGTCGTGTTACATAATGATCTTTTGTCGCTCATGGTTTGGGATGTTGGGGACTGCATTTATCAGAGGCAAGCAGCTAGATTTGTTACCGGCAGGATCGACCAAAGCGCAAGATGCAATCGTACGCATGCCAGAAGACATCACACCCATTCACAGTGTCTTTTCTTATGGCAAATGCAAGTGGTGTCATTCCAATGTGATTATAACGAACAATATTTCATATTAGTGAAAAATGATATACTTAGATGAAAATGTTGTAAAAATGTTACGTTGTGAACATTAATTTTTGTTACAACAATGCCGACTATTGTGGCATTTCAAATTGCATAATATGAAAGACGATTTGCATGAGCAGTTTTTAGTTCCTTGGTAACCACGTCCTGTAGAGTAATATCCTCTCTTCCTACTTCTTCGTCGCTCATAAAATTTTCCTTGCACAATGTAAATTGCTTCCTAGCAGAGCCGGTCAAAAGGGCCGCCACTCCCGCTCGGTTCCCGCAGCGGTCGCGCCTCGCTCTCGACGGCGGGTAAAGGGTTGGTAGAGGGGGAGCGGTGACGTCACACTCGCGAGAGCGAGACGTTTCGGGCAGGACGAGTCGCGATACTCCCGGTTTCACGCGCGCCCGCCGGGACGAGCTGAGCTTGGCTGAGCCGCCTCACCCTAGTCGGCGCACGCCGCCGGCTGCGTGTTCACACAACGCTCCGGACGTACCCCACACAATAAAGGGGGAAAATACACTTTTTCGATTTTCACGTTGTAAAAATTGTTGATGGTATACACGATCACGCTACATCGTTTTATGAAATTAGTTTTTACTTACTAGCTTTGCCTTGCCTGTGAAAAAAATGAAAAGGCTAATTTTCATTCCGCACGAATTTTTAGTTCCGTAACGCACCTCACTCGATTTTGATGAAAGTATGCGTTTAAAAAATCTGATTTTTGGACACATCATAGTAAAACTTATTAGCTTTCGTATAAGACATTCACCTTTTCGTAATTCCTAACAGTCGTTTTCAAATTACGCTATTTCTCAAGTATATGCACTTGATTTACAAATCGTGTATTTGTTAGATAGCGGGTAGGTTACTGTTCTATGAATTTTAGACCATATATTACAGCGAGTGAAATGGAGCTAAAAGAACAAAAAAGTTTTTGAAATGGTAATCACACTGATATCTACCTCCTTTCACAAGTAATTGCAAGTTATCTGAGCGCCCTCGGGCCGCGATCACAAGTCTACGAACTCAGCCTGTGTTGACCATAGCGTGAAGCACTGCAGTGCCGAAAAATCTAAATTGCTGGCTACGTTTGTTGGTCCCTCGTGATGTGTTAAAGATCCATAATCAGAGAACAATAATGAACTAATTTTTCTTGGGTGGCAACCGATTCCAATGGACAACCATCTGCTACGGTTTTACAGCAGATCATACTTTGAGAGGCATACATCTGGTTTTTTCCACATAATACAATTAATGGAATTTATATTTCATGTTTGGAACTAGAAGAGAAGAACAAAGTAATGTAAACTGCGACTACTCCTAAGGAACAATATATACCTTTTCGCTTTTGTAGCTTTCGGAAAATGTGTTCCCACAGGGTGAAAATAATAGTATACAGTGTGTCCGACATAAATGCGGTACTTTTACGTCTGAGATGAAAGTAAGAATGAACTGAGTTGCTTTTGATACTTTGAATTTTCAACATACGCTGGTTTACTTTAGCCTCAGACACTGCAAGACAGGTCAGTAAGGGGTGATAAGCGTCTGTCACTTTTTTCTATTTTTTTCCGAGGGAAGGAGAGAGCTTATCCCCAGCTATAAACAATCCCAACCCATTGTCAGCAGAAGATCGATTGCTGGCCACTTCAAGAATCCAGCTAACAGTTCATTGATTTTATTATATTATATATTAAAAGAATCTACGGAAATTAAAGTCAGTCGCACAGACTAAACTACCCAGCTGATTTCCTTTATTTTTGTGTAAAACTAAAGGTATTCATCCACTGTTTCTACACTCAACCGGGATTTCCTTCTGTATATTTCTTATGGGGATGTCCTGTCTGTAAACATAAGTCATTTTGTCAGGCCGTTCTATCCGACCCATTTCCTTCATTTTCGCTTTAAACGAAAGGTATTTATTCGCAGATTTGTCATCAAGTATCAAAATTAATTTAAGTCTCTCCTTCCTTTACTTTCATTCAAACGCGAGATCCTTCTGTCCTTGCATTGAATATTTTAATCGGCTTGTTTTAGGATATCTTCGGCTCCAAATAAAGTACACAGTTCTCTTTGACCTAACAACGCTCAACGGATCAAGATCTTTCATTTATGCTTTTAAACACTTGCACGGATTGATTCTGAAGAAAGCTATGCGTGAACATTCAACTTTACTTCCATGTCTTTCCAACGTCTTAGTCATTCCACTAAAGGTGCGAAGTATTCGCACGGGTCCTCTATCTTTCTTATATATTAAAAGAATCTATTTTATAATTATAATTGATTTTAAATGTTTTGATATTAATTTAAGAAAACACAAGCTTGTATAATAGTCTGTATACTGTTACTATCTATAATAAATATTTTAAATGATAAATATTTAATTTTACTTATTTCCATTTCACATGACTGGCCACTAATGCTGCAAAGTATTTACACAGGTCGCCTAGTTTTATTACTATTGTTCTCACACTAGTGAACCGTCGAATTTTATGAACATAAGAAATAGGTGGTAATGCACTCGTTTCATCCATATAGACTAACATTTAGGAGAGTATTTCCTTCCTTTAACATTCGATATCTTTATTATTCCCGGCGCGAGTCGGCGCCGGCACGAACCGATTGGGGTATGGTGTTGCCTCTGCAGCATAAGCATCACAAGTCTCCAGCCTGCTTTCAGCTGAAGCTCCTCTGCATGATTTTTTTCAATTATACTTATGATAATATGTTTATTTTTCTTCTATTACTATTAATTCTGTAATATGAATTTAAAAAATTAAGAAATGTTTAGTTTTTCACATAAGGAAAAACTCTCCTAAATGTTAGTCGAAATTAATGGGATGGGTCCATACCACATATTTCTAATGTGTTTATAATTCTATGAGTCTCTATAATGTGTAAACTATAGTAATAAAATTACAAAATAAATTAACAGTTAGCTGGCTCAAAGTAGATAGCAGTGATCAAGTACTGGTCACACCTGTGTTTCCTTCGATCTTCCACTGACAGTAGGTGACGATCCCTTTGTTGCTGGCCAAAAGCCCATTAAGAACGAAAAAACAAATCACAACATGAAACAAATGACACCTGCATCTCATCCTTTACTGATCTGCAGTGTCTGAGGCTAAACTAAATCTGTGCGTTTTCCTTTCATTTAAAGTATAAAAATCGATATGAAAGTACCATGGAGACAAGGAAAATTGTGAGATTCAGGAAATGTTCATAGAAAAGCAGTTCCCATCAGACAGCTTCCTAACAAAATAACTAAAAATTCTGAGAACCATGTAGAGTTCTTTGAAAGTGGAGATGAGCTGAAACATAGTACAGCGTGTATCACATAAATCTGGCACACCGGACGTACCCCCCATGGCCATAAGTTGCAGCATCCATTATCAGGAGGTAACTAAATGTCTTTAATTTTAATGTTATGTACTCCTACTTTCGTCTTGGTCTGCGGGATAGCGCTTTTATGTGAGACATGTATATAAATTGTTTCACCTTGTGGTAGAACATTTTCTGGGAGTTACAAAAGCGAAAATTAAGAGAAGGTTCAAATGTTTGTTAAGCTTAAGGGACTTAACAGCGGGGTCATCAGTCCCTAAACTTACAAACTACTTATGAACTGCCTTATACTAAAGACGATACAAATATCCATGCCCAAGGGGGGGGGGATTCGAACTCCCGACCGTAGCGGCCGTGCAGACTGTGACTGGCGCGCCGCAGTCCCCTCTGCCACCGCGGCCGGCTTAAGAGAAGGCTAAATAGTGTAATCTTAGGTGTAGATTCATAAATAAATGGAAGTATATTTTTGGGTTTTTTCCGTTTATTATCCTCAACTAGAAAGTCATTGAGTAGAATTTCAGAAATTTTATTTCAGTCCATCAACAGCAAATTCGCAGTTTACATTAATTGTTTCTTCTCTTGCAGTTAGAAATACGAAATATGTATTCCATTAATTGTACAATGTGGGCAACAAACTACTTGTATACCTCTTAAGTGAAGTATTACTTTACATAAAACCATAGCAGATCATTGTCCATTGTAATCGGTTGCCACCCAAGAAAAATTAGGGTATAGCTATTTTCTGGTTATGAATTATTAACACATTGCGAGGGACCAACATACGTGGCCAGCAAATAATGTTTTCGGCACTGCAGTGCTTCACGCTATGGTCAACACAGGCTGAGTTCGTAGGCTTGCGGGCGCGACATGATGCCGCTCAGATAACTCACAATTACTTGTGAAAGGAGGTAGATATCAGTGCCACTACCATTTCAAAAACTTTTCTGTTCTTTTAGCTCAATTTCACTCACTGTAATGTATGGCCTAAAATGCATAGTGCAGTAAGCTGCCCGCTATCGAACTTTTTCAATACACGATTTGTAAATCAAGTGCGCATACCTGACAAAAAGAATCATTTGAAAACGATTGTTACAAATTTCGAAAAGGTGAATGTTTTATTGGAAAGCTAAGATGTTGTACTACCCCGTGTCCAAAAATCAGATTTTTTAACCGAATACTTTCATCAAAATCGAGTGAGGAGCTTTACGAAACTGAAAACTCATGCGGAATGAAAAGTAGACGTTTTATTTTTTCACAGGCAAGGCAAAGCTTTTAAGGAAAAAATAAGTTGATAAAACGATGCGATGTGGACTTATATACCGTCAAAATTTCTTACAACTTGAAAGTCGAAAAAGTTGCTTTCCCCCCTCTTTTTCGTCTTGTCACATGCCCGCTCGGCTCGGCCCGACTGGCAGTGGGAACGCACCGTCGTAGACGTGTGGCGGACGGGCGCAATATATAACGGCGTCGTGAAGGGGTCTGGCCGTGCGCATGCGCACTGCTTTCGGCTGTTCCACATGCCACCCGGGAGTACCGAGTCTTCTCGCTCCCGAGACTGCATTATCGGCACGGCCGGCTCCCGGGTACGGCGGTCTCGCTAGCCGCTCCCTCTGGCGGGAACGAAGGGGAGCCAGGCCGCGTTTGACGGCCTCTACTTCCTAGCGTACAAATACTTCAGTTTACCAGCGTTGGTACAAAGTTGATAAAATTCCTTATCATGGATATTTATTACTCCTGATATAACAAATTTTGTATCAATTTTCGTCCTGTCTACATCCGGTACTTTAATGCTCACATTCTGTCCACCTGAAGGTTGTGGAATTTCGTTACATGAGGCTACTTTCATTTTCCTTGCCTACAACTGCAGACCTATAGCAGCTTCTCGGATCCGTTTCACTTTACGAACACTATTGGAAGTTGTCAGCGTCACGTCACATCGATCAACTGTCATCAAATCGGGAGTGTCTGAGGCATTTCCATCTGCTGCAGCCACACTTTCTAACTCCGTTTATTCTGTTCCAGTTCGTAATTAACTGGCATCAATTCCTTGGTCGTTATTTTCAATTTCCTTTGAATCAGTGGAAGTGCTGTTTAACATTCTTTACAAGTCTTCTTCAGTGTTTATACATTTTATTAAATCACGTGCTACAACTAAGGTCGCAATGCTTATTTTCATTGGAACCCGAAACGTGGTTAAATTTGGTGAAAATCTGATCCCTTCACGATAAGCCCCATTTTTCATTGCTTGCACAAACACCAGACCTCCAGACCATTTTGAAGTTTCATTTCTTTCCATCCAATTTGGTGACATATTTTGGATATCTTGACTTGCTCTTTCGACTGATCCCTGAAACTGACTGCCTTAGCTTCCCAAGGACTATTTTTATATAACTCCACAACCCACTTTGAATGACTTGGTTACAAAACTCTCTATCATGAATGAAGAATACGTGGGTCCAAAAGATGCATCAGCCGTTTTTGAAGGTAGTACGCGATAATAATTAATTTTGTCCAATAATCTTGTTACACCAATATGAACTTCGACTTGTTGTCTTAGTTTGCCTGCATGTCAGTTATGTCAATTTGGCATCTCGAATTCATTTCACTTTGTATGATATGTTTCACTACAACACGCCTCTCCAATGTTTTTTGCTTTTTCTGACATGGTTCACATAATCTCAAACAAGTAACGATTAATTCAACAGTCACATTCTTGTAGTTACGACTCAGTTTCACAATCATCCGTGTTCGGCCGCCATTGCCATTCCAAACTTCGGTAGTGCGCTTGCCCGCGAAAGGCAAAGGTCCCAGGTTCGAGTCCCGGTTCCAGCACACAATTTTAATCTGCCAGGAAGTTTCATATCAGCGCACACTCCGCTGCAGAGTGAAGTTTCATTCTGAAAACATCCCTTAGGCTGTGGCTAAGCCATGTCTCCACCATATCCTTTCTTCCAGGAGTGCTAGTCTTGCGTGTTTGCAGGAGAGCTTCTTGGAAAGTTGGAAAGTTGGAAAGTAGGAGACGAGGTACTGGCGGAAGTAAGGTTGTGAGGGGGCGTCGTGAGTCGTGTCGGGTTAGCACAGTCGGTAGTGCGCTTGCCCGTGAAAGGCAAAGGTCCCAGGTTCAAGTCCCGGTTCCGGCACACAATTTTAATCTGCCAGGAAGTTTCATATCAGCGCACACTTCGCTGCAGAGTGAAGTTTCATTCTGGAAATAATTTTTTATTTACAATCGAATATTCTGGGTAATCCGAACTCAGTTACATATAATTTACATACATACATTTAAAGAGATTCTTAGCTTTAAATAATAATTAAAAAAGCAACAGGTTTATGGTACGTGTAAAGCTTACTATTCGCTGTTGGGACGTAATGAATGTAATAATTCCAGCTCAGAATTAATAAGAATCGCGCGTCACGTGGGTAAATCAAAACAAACGACGTGATAAAGGCGAAGCACTGCTGAATATTTGACTGCCGTTTTCACAGCACGAAATGACACACATTCATTTGAATTACAGTTTAATCACATCGGGGACGACTTCGTGAGAACTAAAAGTGATATTTGCTGTTGTATGGGTCACACGATATAAAACGTCAACTACTATCACCTTGTACGCCTTGTGTGTTTGATATATTCAGTTTCCAACCTATGATGCATATTTATATCAAGCTATATAGTCGTTCAAGTATATTCCTGCGATGTTTCTTAGGAGCAGATACCACTGTAGGAAACTATAGGATATTGTGAAATGTTGTCCCGTTATATTGAACGGTTACCTGTTTCTTTTGTAATCTGTACGGTACAGTGGGAGTAAGTTATAACCTAGGTGAAACCTGCTATTTTTGTATCCAATTTGTTCAAGCCTTGTAATTATAGAGGATAATTGTGCCCAACTACCAGTCGCCTTGGTTTTGTGCGTAGGTGGTACATGTGCACTAAATTAATACAACATGGCCCGATGTTTACTCACTGGTTTAAAAATACACAAACCACCAACTCCAAATAGACTAATTTTCTTTTAAATGCGCAACGAATAACATCTTTGTACATAAAACGAGTCGCCTGTTATCTTTACTAAACATGAAACTGACATTAATTCATATCTAATTTGAACCTGACTTTAGTATTCTTTGGCTCACAATTTGCAAGATTACATAGCTAAAGGATGTGGCGCCTCATTCCATTAAATCATGGGAAGCTTCTCATTGATAATGTTTATTAATTATTCTGAAACATGCCTCGTACACTTGTTCTTTTAGCCTAACATATTTATAAATAGTTTATCTTCTATTAATAATCTCCTAAATTAAAATATAGGACTATCTAGTCACGCATTCAATTAAACTAGCCCAATACGTTGATATACTAAACCAAAATTACTTTATTAAAATAACACGCGATACACATGGGTTAGCACAGTGTTGCACGGTAATACTGTGCCAAATCACCACAAACCAAATCACACATCGCCTTTGTAACGAGACCACGTTACTAACACAAGTCTGTTACTATTAAAATTAATTGAAAAAGTCCGTACATTACTAAATAAAAACCACACCGATAATTACTCTGAACTGAAAATTCAACTCACCAGTCCCATCTACTTGTTATACGTAACGTACGCAAAAGGAAAGCCACCAACTTTTTGAACACAATGAAGACCAAAAGAAATCCATAGATTTAGGCACAATCCTCGTGATATTCACACGGAAAATTGACCCACAATATTTTACCATCATAGTTACCATCATAGTTAGTTAACACCGACCGTTTCCCTGGAAACTTTGTTACTACACGACCTCATGGTTCACAGCCAATCTCACAATTTTACGTTTCCCTACTTTACTTGAAAAAAAAAAAGAAAGAAAAGTTAAAAAATCGCCCCACAACATGTCTCAAAACTAATGTGGAATGAACCTCCAACTGAATCCCATACCAAAGCCACAATATTCACACTATTTCCGCTCATTTTTCAACTTTACCTCAGGTGCTACTCTTACCTACACACTCTTTAACCAAGACTCTGGTCACTGCTCACTGCTCAACATGGCCAGACCCAGCCTAACCGCCTCCGGGTACACGTTCCCTAGAAGACGCACCCTCCTTGGCTCCTGCAGATCCCCGCAAAATCGGTAGTTGGCAAACCTACCCCACAACTGCATCCACTAACACCTCAGCTAGCACCCGAGATCAAACATTCATTCGTCAACACACATAAAACTTTCTCTCTCACCAAAGGATAAGGAAGTGGGATCTGCGGAACCTGGCTCCTTAATTTTCTTTTATTATTCAAACTGCAAACAGCAACCCATCCCGTTTCCACCCGATTGGCGTAATTTAGAATAAGTATTAGTAATGCACACAGTCACGACTAAGTGCAACTCAAATGCAGCACCGGAACCCATATTAATCAACTATTTAATCGTTATAAAACACGAATCTTAAAGAAAGGGTACCGACACTACCGTTTCAATATATCTAAAAAAGTTTCTCTCTACTTGCAAAACAAACGCATACTGTCATCAAGGAGAAAGACGACTCTTTAAAATAGATCTCACATTACGAGGAATAAATCACAAGAATATTAGGTATTAAAATATTTAACTAACGGCCAAGAGCACACAAATATCAAATCACATAAAGACACCTAATGAGTTAAGCCTAACCTGTAATAATTTCACATCTGGTACTAGATTGGCTGTTGGTTCAAGTGACTAAGACATAAGCAAGAATAAAACAACTTATTTTTATTCATTGTTGACTTCTACCACAGACTGTGTAACCAGTATTTAACTTTTGAATAAGACTCTAACTGCAAGCTGTGTAACCAATGAGTTGTTACCAGTCTTTAACTTTAATAAATCCTGTACCAAACTGAGAAACCAAACAGCCGTTCTCAATACTTAAATTGCATAAAGCAAACT
Source organism: Locusta migratoria (assembly GCA_026315105.1). Lineage (NCBI taxonomy): Eukaryota > Metazoa > Arthropoda > Insecta > Orthoptera > Acrididae > Locusta > Locusta migratoria. The sequence continues at coordinate 808,078,554 of CM048744.1, read as the reverse complement.
GAGTAACCAAACAGATATTCTTAGTGTTTACATTTAATAAATCCTACTTGAAACTGAGTAACAAAGCAGACATTTAATATTTAAATTCAATAATATACTATTGAAAACTGAGCAACCAAACAGATGTTCCTAGTATTTATATTTAATAGACCCTACTTCAAACTGAGTAACTATGCAGACATTTAATTAATTGAATAAAATATTATCGCAAACTGATTAACCAAACAGGTGGTCTCTTTATTTAAATTTAATAAAACTTTTACTCAAAAACGAAAAAACTATTCCTCCTTTAACATAAACTAAACTAACATCGTTTACATTCATACATATTTTTATGAGCAAATGTCTTATTAACTACTCATATTGAGGCCAGTGGGTCAGAAAACAACACATTCATATAAATCTACCCACTATTCAAGATCCACAATGTACTCCACATAAGAAAAAAGAAAAACTATAATACAACATATGATAAAGAAAACACATGACAGACTTGACACAAATTAAATCAAAACAGTGCCTTATGTACAGAAATACACTCCAAAATAATATTCACATACAAAAGCATGAACCTACAGACCACCTATATGTGCAATTGCACTTTGCTGAGGGCACTAACTCCCATAAATCACAAAAGCTCCATAGTATTCTTTCTCTTTTCTCAAAACTCATGAACACGCTGACATGTTTCACTTTTGTTTACCTTTACAACTCACACGAATTGCACAATTATATGAGACACTGGGAGTACACTCTTCTAATGATTCTTGGATGCCAGCTCACCTTTTTCCTTCGACTGTCCTATGGCAGAACCTCGAGACGTCCTCCTGAAGAAACCTCACCCATCGTCTTACAATTTCACCTTCTTCTTTCTGCCACTCTCCTACAGCAGTACCATGGATCTTTATATAACAAAATGAGTTCATCATGGCAACTGCCCAGACCACACTTGACCAACTAAACGTCCTCTCTAATGACGGACGCTTGACTTCCGGAGTCCAAAATGCAGGGTATTTACATCTACACTGTGGGTAACCTATATACCTCTGTTCCCTCATCCTAACAATAACTCCCACATCCCACCATAATCAGTGTACAACACTAGCCTACTACTTACGTTTGCATTGCACTCTGATGTCTTACTCGCCTGTCACTGAGAATTATTAGGATCTTCATTATTTCTTATATTGTGTTTTGTATCAGCTGGCCTCACCTCTACAGGTTCCTGAGCTGAGTGCTCACTACCACTACTTTGCTGACTTGCTACAGTCATCGGTCCCTGACCTTGATTTGGCCAACCGTAATTTTGATTGTTATACGGACGGTACTTCTTCTTCTTGTACCCCCCATGATGACCATTTTTCCCTTGATGGTTGCCTCGAGAATTATTTCTTTGGTAGTGGTAATTCGAAGCATTCCTGTTTTGACGAATTTGGTCATTGCTATGGTTCCACCCGTTATTACTGTTCTCTTCTTCTAACTCTTGAAGCAGTTGTTGAATCGCTAATACATTGTTCAAACCCCTGCCTGCAATCGAAATCTCTCTCCACAATTTTGGAGGTAGTTTCACCGATGTTATCCTTATTATTTCTTCATCACGATAAGGGACGTCTAAATACTTATTATTACGTACAAGATCTCTGAAGTATATCACCAGATCCTTGCTTGCACTCATTCTACAGTTCTCCTTCATCAAAATGTCTAACTTGATGCGTTCTTGAATGTTCTTGGACCACAACTCGCTCAAGAACGCACGGCAAAAATCCTGATAAGTACTGCAATCCCTAATCGCAATCTTAATTTGTGCACTGGCCTCGTCAAGGAAATGACTACATACAAAGCGCATCTTCATGCTGTCTCCCCATGACGATGGAATTGTGTTTTCAAATTGGTTCAACCACACAAGTGGATGTTGAGGATTATTCACATCCGGGAAATCAAAATGTTCAAATCTTTGTTAAGCTTATGGGACTTAACTACGGGGTCATCAGTCCCTAAACTTACAAACTACTTATGAACTACTTAAGAACTAGGACGGCACAAATATCCATGCCCGAGGGGGGATTCTAACCCCCGACCGTAGTGGCCGTGCTGACCGTGACTGGAGCGCCTCAGTCACCTCGGCCACCGCGGCCGGCATCCGGGAAATGTGCATAGTTCAGCACCGAAACGAAATGTGAACGGCACTCTTCGTCCTCTTCCATCTTTATTGGCTCTATCTGCCCAGATACAGACGATATGCCTCTTACACTACTTAACCTTTAGCCCGTACACTGGTCTTTTGGACCGGGGCGACCCCCTTCTCCTCCCTCCCCTTATCTCTGAGTGCGTGTCAGCACTCTGCCCTCCACAGTAGCCTCAAGACAGTTGAAGAGGAAGTCCAAGTAAGTCTTTTCTTTGTTGTGCATCTGTTCGAAGTTCTGTAATTAACGAATTGCACTCTCCGCTCCCCGTCAAAAAAGACAGATGTGTGCACTGAATGTCTTTATTTTCTCTGGTCCAATGTACCCCACTTACCCTCAAGTTGTGTGTTTTTCCTTTCACAATCAACTGCAAGTCTAAAAAATTGGAAAAAAATCTACCTATCAAGTGTGTGAGAAAACTATTGGGGGGTGTATGCTTGGGAAGGGGGAGACCGAATGATGCACTACATGTATTTTAGACAATTAGATGCAAAAAAGGCAAAAAGAAACGGAAAGAAACGGCACTGTGGTCTTAAAGACCAAGTGTACGCTTTGTGTACCATAAGGGAGTGTACGGGTTGAAGGTTAATCTTTCCTCTAAGCGTCTTATATCGTCCTCTTCGTCACGGGTACGTTTACTGGGCGAACTGATTTCGATCTCGCCTCGCTAAGCGTTCGCGTCTTTTCTCAACGTCGAGCTTTCCTACGACATTTTCGAGCTGATTTTCCTGTAGAACAACCTTCCTACATACACGATCAACTATTTTAAATTATTCCTTGCATACTTCAGCCAGTAATGCCTTTGCTGAGTTAGTACTGATTTCTGCATTTTCCCCACTAGCTACGTTGCGTTTAAGTGTTGCGAGACTTTTGCGCATCATTGAAACGTCCTCTTTCACCTGCCGCGCTTCACTTTGTATATTACCTGTTGTTACAATAGTATCCGCAACAGCAGCGTCGATCCTACCATTTACCTCTTCAAATCTAGTTCCCATTCATCTTTCTTGATCTTTAAACCACCGAAGCTGATCAGATTGCTTCTCAATGTGTTTCCTAAGCTCCTACACCTTATTATTATGTTTATTACGCACATCATTAACCTCCCACCAATGTGAGCCTCTAGCCAACATTTTGACTATCCCCGTACTGACTGCTGTTGACCACGACCTCGCAAACTCAAACGAACCTCTCTGCAGCTTCCCACAAAATCGGAAGTTGGCAAATCTACCCCAAAACTGCATGCACTAACACCTCAAATAGCACCCGAACTCCAACATTCATTCATCCACACACATAAAACTTTCTCTCTCACCAAAGGATAAGGAAGTGGGATCTGCGGATCCCGGCTCCTTAATTTTCTTTTATTATTCAAACTGCAACCGGCAACCCATCCCGTTTCCACCCGATTGGCGTAAATGAGAATAAGTATTAGTAATGATCACAGTTACGACCAAGTACAACTTAAACGCAGAAACGGAGCCCAAATTAATCAAATATTTAATCGTTATAAAACACGAAACTTAAAGAAAGGGTACCGACAGTAAAGTTTCAATATATCTAAAAATGTTTCTCTCTACTTGCATAACAAACGCATACTGTCATCAAGGAGAAAAACGACACTTTCTTTAAAATAGATCGCACATTACGAGGAATAAATCAGAAGAATATTACGTATTAAAATATTTAATTAACGGCCAAGAGACACACAAACATTTCCAGAAGACGTCCCAAAAGGTTTCCGACAGAAACATGATCTTGGGAGTAGAGTCAGAGCAACTCTCTACTACAATGGGTCAAGTCCCACTCAATAACACCGTTTATTCCAACGTAATAGGTTGGAGTTTAAAGAAGAGTTTAATGATGTCTAGGTAATCAACAGCTAGTTGTTCAAATCGCTTCTGACGTGTATTAATCCAGGATGGCGCCGTTTTCTTCGATAAGAGTTTCAGTCTAATATTCTTACCAGTGAGCTCAATCTAAATTTTCTTACTTGGATGATGCTGTTCCATTTCTTCATGAATCGATGGTTGCTGACGTTTTAAAACTTGAACCTCAGAACATTTATCACTGGCATTGCACTACAACACTGACAGCGCACTGTTAAAACTGTTGGGCACAGGTACCCCAAAAAGGATGGGGAAGGAAGGGAGGGGAGGTGCAGATGGAAGGGATGGAAGGTGCAAGGGCTCCAAGGGATGGGGAAGGAGGGGGAAATGAAGTGTGGGAGTGAGTGGGATGGGAAGGTGAAGAAGAGGGGGCTCACAATTACGGGGAAGGTTAAGGTTAATAGGATGGGTAGATGTCAGGACAGAGAGCATCATCCAGGTGGGGAAGGTGACGGAAGTTACCCTCAGAGAGGATATGGAGAGTGTGGAGGTGAGGGGTGGGAGTTGTAACAAGGTATCAGTGTGGCAGAGACCCAGGTGCAGCAATAGATGGGATACAATTGGGTGCTGGGAGTCAAGCTTGTGGGTTACATAATGGAGGGGTTCGAGGAACTTAAGCAGGTGTGGGAAAAGAATAAGGTCATAAAGAATCCGCGTCGGGGAGGGGAGACCGATACAGTAGGCAAGGTGGGGGCATGGCGTTCAAGGAACTGGAGGGAATGGTAGTTGGCAGGGAGAGCGGAAACCCAAGTGGGGTGGAAACAGCAGAGGATAGGATACATGATGGAACGGTAGGTGAAGTGGATGGTGGAAGAGTTGAGGCCACATGTCTGGCCAGAAAGGAGTTTGAGGAGGTTGAGGCAGGAGAGGTCTTTATCATGGACTGTTTGAAGGTGAGATTTCCAGGACAGGGAGCAGTCGAAGATAACGCCTGAGGGTTTTGGTTTGTGGGATATGGAGGTCACGGAGTGTAATGTAGAGGTCGCAGTGACGGAAGAATGGGGTGGTGTGAACTATGATGATTGCCTAGGATTTAGTGGGGTTAACAGTGAGGAACCACTGGTTACACCAAGTGGAGAATTCAGAGAGATGGGATTGAAGGAGATGTTAAGAGCGGGCGAGGGACAGGGCGATGGCAAGGAAGGCGGTGTCGTCAGCATATTGGAGGAGATGGACAGGAGGCTGGGGTTGTGGCATATCAGCCGAAGAGATAAGGTTGAGGAGGGGGCACCCTGGCAGAGGGGAAAGACAAACGGGAGTTGGAGTTATTGACAATGGCATAGGATGGGCGATGGACGAGAAAGAAAGCGATGAAGCGGACATTAATGAGAAGGGCATAGAGCTGCAGTTTGTTATGCCATATGTGGTCATAGGGTTTTTTATAGTAATATTGACCCAATTATGCAACTACATGGAAAAAACCTTACATTTATTATAATAATGGATAGGGTTTACAGAGTTATGAGGTTATAGCATTACATCAGGATACAGCTTCTTATACTCTAGTACTAGGTATATGAGGTATTTTTATGAAGCCAAGAACACACTTGTATTTTTAATAATAAATACACCTAACTATTACTGGAAACGTGGACTTAAAGTAATACAATATAATACGAGCTACGATGGGGCTGTATGGCATAACAAAATGTTCGTGGAAGGACGTAATTTGGGCGAACTGATTTCGATCTCGCCTCGCTAAGCGTTCGCGTCTTTTCTCAACGTCGAGCTTTCCTACGACATTTTCGAGCTGATTTTCCTATAGAACAACCTTCCTACAAAGACGATCAACTATTTTAAATTATTCCTTGCATACTTCAGCCAGTAATGCCTTTGCTGAGTTAGTACTGATTTCTGCATTTTCCCCACTAGCTACGTTGCCTTTAAGTGTTGCGAGACTTTTGCGCATCATTGAAACGTCCTCTTTCACCTGCCGCGCTTCACTTTGTATATTACCTGTTGTTACAATAGTATCCGCAACAGCAGCGTCGATCCTACCATTTACCTCTTCAAATCTAGTTCCCATTCATCTTTCTTGATCTTTAAACCACCGAAGCTGATCAGATTGCTTCTCAATGTGTTTCCTAAGCTCCTACACCTTATTATTATGTTTATTACGCACATCATTAACCTCCCACCAATGTGAGCCTCTAGCCAACATTTTGACTATCCCCGTACTGACTGCTGTTGACCACGACCTCGCAAACTCAAACGAACCTCTCTGCAGCTTCCCACAAAATCGGAAGTTGGCAAATCTACCCCAAAACTGCATGCACTAACACCTCAAATAGCACCCGAACTCCAACATTCATTCATCCACACACATAAAACTTTCTCTCTCACCAAAGGATAAGGAAGTGGGATCTGCGGATCCCGGCTCCTTAATTTTCTTTTATTATTCAAACTGCAACCGGCAACCCATCCCGTTTCCACCCGATTGGCGTAAATGAGAATAAGTATTAGTAATGATCACAGTTACGACCAAGTACAACTTAAACGCAGAAACGGAGCCCAAATTAATCAAATATTTAATCGTTATAAAACACGAAACTTAAAGAAAGGGTACCGACAGTAAAGTTTCAATATATCTAAAAATGTTTCTCTCTACTTGCATAACAAACGCATACTGTCATCAAGGAGAAAAACGACACTTTCTTTAAAATAGATCGCACATTACGAGGAATAAATCAGAAGAATATTACGTATTAAAATATTTAATTAACGGCCAAGAGACACACAAACATTTCCAGAAGACGTCCCAAAAGGTTTCCGACAGAAACATGATCTTGGGAGTAGAGTCAGAGCAACTCTCTACTACAATGGGTCAAGTCCCACTCAATAACACCGTTTATTCCAACGTAATAGGTTGGAGTTTAAAGAAGAGTTTAATGATGTCTAGGTAATCAACAGCTAGTTGTTCAAATCGCTTCTGACGTGTATTAATCCAGGATGGCGCCGTTTTCTTCGATAAGAGTTTCAGTCTAATATTCTTACCAGTGAGCTCAATCTAAATTTTCTTACTTGGATGATGCTGTTCCATTTCTTCATGAATCGATGGTTGCTGACGTTTTAAAACTTGAACCTCAGAACATTTATCACTGGCATTGCACTACAACACTGACAGCGCACTGTTAAAACTGTTGGGCACAGGTACCCCAAAAAGGATGGGGAAGGAAGGGAGGGGAGGTGCAGATGGAAGGGATGGAAGGTGCAAGGGCTCCAAGGGATGGGGAAGGAGGGGGAAATGAAGTGTGGGAGTGAGTGGGATGGGAAGGTGAAGAAGAGGGGGCTCACAATTACGGGGAAGGTTAAGGTTAATAGGATGGGTAGATGTCAGGACAGAGAGCATCATCCAGGTGGGGAAGGTGACGGAAGTTACCCTCAGAGAGGATATGGAGAGTGTGGAGGTGAGGGGTGGGAGTTGTAACAAGGTATCAGTGTGGCAGAGACCCAGGTGCAGCAATAGATGGGATACAATTGGGTGCTGGGAGTCAAGCTTGTGGGTTACATAATGGAGGGGTTCGAGGAACTTAAGCAGGTGTGGGAAAAGAATAAGGTCATAAAGAATCCGCGTCGGGGAGGGGAGACCGATACAGTAGGCAAGGTGGGGGCATGGCGTTCAAGGAACTGGAGGGAATGGTAGTTGGCAGGGAGAGCGGAAACCCAAGTGGGGTGGAAACAGCAGAGGATAGGATACATGATGGAACGGTAGGTGAAGTGGATGGTGGAAGAGTTGAGGCCACATGTCTGGCCAGAAAGGAGTTTGAGGAGGTTGAGGCAGGAGAGGTCTTTATCATGGACTGTTTGAAGGTGAGATTTCCAGGACAGGGAGCAGTCGAAGATAACGCCTGAGGGTTTTGGTTTGTGGGATATGGAGGTCACGGAGTGTAATGTAGAGGTCGCAGTGACGGAAGAATGGGGTGGTGTGAACTATGATGATTGCCTAGGATTTAGTGGGGTTAACAGTGAGGAACCACTGGTTACACCAAGTGGAGAATTCAGAGAGATGGGATTGAAGGAGATGTTAAGAGCGGGCGAGGGACAGGGCGATGGCAAGGAAGGCGGTGTCGTCAGCATATTGGAGGAGATGGACAGGAGGCTGGGGTTGTGGCATATCAGCCGAAGAGATAAGGTTGAGGAGGGGGCACCCTGGCAGAGGGGAAAGACAAACGGGAGTTGGAGTTATTGACAATGGCATAGGATGGGCGATGGACGAGAAAGAAAGCGATGAAGCGGACATTAATGAGAAGGGCATAGAGCTGCAGTTTGTTATGCCATATGTGGTCATAGGGTTTTTTATAGTAATATTGACCCAATTATGCAACTACATGGAAAAAACCTTACATTTATTATAATAATGGATAGGGTTTACAGAGTTATGAGGTTATAGCATTACATCAGGATACAGCTTCTTATACTCTAGTACTAGGTATATGAGGTATTTTTATGAAGCCAAGAACACACTTGTATTTTTAATAATAAATACACCTAACTATTACTGGAAACGTGGACTTAAAGTAATACAGTATAATACGAGCTACGATGGGGCTGTATGGCATAACAAAATGTTCGTGGAAGGACGTAATTTGTTAAGAGCAGGGAAGCTTTTCGACTAGGAAAACTCTTAGTGAACGCTGTACTGTAGTGAAATGCAAAGTGTCGCCATCTATTGGCGTCTGTTGTTACTATGGAAGTGCCTAACGGAGTTTGGTGAATAGATTGAAGCATAATTTATCAGCTACATTCGTTACCACGTCTACAAATGATCGGTGAAAAGAATGAAGAATCATTTTTTCGTAAAATCAATTTGTTCGTTTATTATATGAGAAGGAGATTTTGATTTTTCCACAAGGAACTCCAATTCCTCAAGGGTGTTAAACAGTATACCTTTTGGTGCGCTGTTTAGTATTTTCAGACTTTGTTCTATTTCTCCTAATCTGTGGTTATTTCGTGTGAGGTGTCGTTTGATACATCCATCGTTGCTGTCTCGCGTGTGTTCCTTGAATCGCTGCCTGAATGACCTCCCGTTGTCCTACGTAAAGCTTTTCGCAGTCTCTACGTTTTATTTTGTATTCACCCGTGCCATCAAACTTATCTCGTTTGGGTCCCACTGTGTGTCGTAATGTATCGCCTAGTTTGCCAGTAGTTTTCATCCCTAAACCTCCCTTGTACTTTTTGAACCTATTTACGACGGAATCAGTTAATGTCCCTTTGTATGTAATACTCATTTTTAGTATCTGTTGTTCTATCGTCTTTTTAATGGTGGCGTTCGTACAGGGCTTATTGTATAGATACCTTACTTCTCTTCTGTTATACCCGTTAGAGGTTGCAATGTATTCCAATATATTCAGCTCTTTTGCTTTATCGTTATCATTTGCTGGTAACTTCACTAGTCTATTCAACATCTAACGAAAAAAAAGCCCATATAGTATGACAAAAATATTGGTGTAGCACTCATATAATTGTATAATGTAAAAGAAAATTTTTGTACACAGTGATTGTAAAAGTATTATAAAGTTTATAATTGTATAACTTATCTTAACAGTAACAAAATATTGTGCAGCTTTAAGGTATGATATTATTTAAAAAATCCCACAGAGGAAGTGAGTGTGCATATGTGAGCGAGAGAGAGGTAGAATGACAACATCGCCACCTGGCGGATTCTCCACTTGATAACTGACCGCTTTGCTAACTTTAGTAAGCACTTGACCATCCTACAGGGATGTTCTGGGGGAACTTTAAATTTATTTTATGTTTGACATATATCTTTGACAGTGATTATTTTAAAAGGAATGTTTTAGTTTCACTTTTTAATAAGTTTTAAAAGATATGGTGAGTGCGAAGAGAGTGTTTTCATTTATGTTTCATCAAAATGTTTGATGAATATTAATTCCATTGTCTTGCTTTAGCCTTCTATAATGACGAAACGTCGAAATGCTTAAGGCCTCAATGAATTTGAAATTTGTGATCAAGACTCTAAAGTTTATTTCTAGTGCATTAAGTATTAGTTAGTGTACTCTGCGGCAATACCAGCACCCCTCATCATAATATGAAATACGGGAGACCGTCGTCTATCCAAGAACACGATACCATGACCCAATTCCACAGATTAGTTTGAGACGGGATGTATATTAGGGAATCTTCGGTCCACGCAGATATTATGACTAAAAGACTACGTGTAGAACGCCGAACTGTGTGATAGATTGCATATCAATTACTTGGGATAATTACTGACTCATGATGAGCTCGAGAATAAGTAGACAAACTTCATTTAATAAATGATAAACCAGTGCCAGAGTTGTTAAATAGTGAAACTATGTCTCATGTAAATATTATGCCAGTCTGAATAATAAGAAAAATAAACAACATCTTTCTAGAACGTTCGTCATGTACCCATGTTAAATGATTGTAAATAGTGTAACGGTATATGATGAGAGACATTTACAAAGAAAGTTATTAGGCTATTCATTCATTAATTAAATTAATATAAGTGCATAAATCAGTTAATATCAAAATACAAATAGTATGAGACTTAATGTAGTTATATAAACTCCTGTACATTATTTAATATGGACATTCTGCTCTCGTTGATCCTTGTAAATAGACTTCACACAAATGTTAGCAACATTAGAAATAAATTCTGTAATTGATTAATTACGGAAATGTTTTATTGTCAGTTCTTGTCATTTTACGTTTTTGTTAATCATCTAATAATTCTGTTGTATATCTCAGCAATGTACATAGTACCATTCGATGTTTGTATGATTATTTGAGTTTGTAACTTTTAATTGTATTTTATGTTCTGTGATTATTGTAAACAATGGCTTTGGCAGGGTTACTATATATATATATATATATATATATATATATATATATATATATATATATATATATATATAGTAACCCTTCGATGTTTGTATGATTATTTGAGTTTGTAACTTTTAATTGTATTTTATGTTCTGTGATTATTGTAAACAATGGCTTTGGCAGGGTTACTATATATATATATATATATATATATATATATATATATATATATATATATATATATATATATATATATAGTAACCCTGCCAAAGCCATTGTTTACAATAATCACAGAACATAAAATACAATTAAAAGTTACAAACTCAAATAATCATACAAACATCGAATGGTACTATGTACATTGCTGAGATATATGACATCTAATATATAAAGCAGAGCGTCCGTATATTTGTACGTGTTGCTTACAAATCTACAGGTTTGTTCCAATCCTTGTGAAATTTTGTACACGTAAGCTTCAATCGACGAGGACGTTTGCTGTAAGTGTAAGAATCACATCCGATATATAGTTCACGAGATATGACGTCATAAACAATGAGATGCGGTGAAAACTGCTGCCATAAGCGACAATGCTGCTCATTTTCTCCTAAACCACTGGACCGATTTCAACCAAATTTGGTAAACATGTTCCTTAAGTGAGATAACATCTTCTGTAGGACTACGGACCACATACGACACATGGTTCAAGAGATATAACTCCATTGACGACAGGAGTTGCAAGAAACTGCCATATTGCGATTAGATTTTACAAATACACTATATGAGAATGGGAATACTTAGCGACTTGAAACAAACTTTAAATATAATCTCAAACCTTTATTAAACTTTTTCTCGCTGGCAACCCGAGTAAAATGATGAAAGGAAAAAAAGTTTCTTGCTTACTACTTTTCCGCTGTTTATGGAGTAAAACTACGGCAGTGGGTATGACGTTACAATTTATAATTTCTACACTACAAATTGTAGCCGCAGGAAATTTTATAGGCAATGTACAGACATATCGTTGAATGTGTCTCCAAAATTGTACCACAATGCGACCTGTAGTTCATGAGGAATGAGCACATAAAATAGTAACGTTCATAGAAAACCGCCATATCACGCACCAAGTAGTAATCTATTACTTCTTTAACACCAACTGTATTCCCAAAAAATTTTAGAAACATGCAGCACTTATAAAAATGAATACATACATGAAAAATTATACAATTGTACCACATATAACTGAATAAATATGAGATCGTGCGAATTTTATATGTCACTTGTGGTTTGACTTCTATCTTTCTTTGTTTGAATAATGCGCTTATAATTTTGAGCATTATTCAAGACAGCGTTACTTCTTATAAGTTCTCCGATAAAGATAACATATTTTTAGAAAAAAGAAGATGGACAGAGAGACTAGGTTAGAAGAAGTACTAACTCCAGGCAGGAATAAATAAATACCCGGGCAACGACGGGTTTTCAGCTAGTTATAAGATGAAGAGCAGTGAGAACATAACGAAAGAATCTCTGAAGAATCAATATGTATTTCCAATAGTTCATTTTCTGTGTACCAAGCTAGTAGACGCATGTGTTGTACGTACTTAGAAGAGTCACAGCGTAATCTTGGATGGGGTAGTAGGCACCAAGAAAACATATCAAAGAATCGAATTATGTTCCGAGACATTAGCGGTGTCAAAGTACTCTCTAAGGAGAATCTAGTAACATTTGGGTCAGGCTATGTAGGACCGCTGTTAACTGTGGAGTGTTTAAGTGTTTAGTGCTGCGTTGGCTTCCTGAAGGTAAAAACTGCCCGATGCGGTACCATACCCTCTACGTGTGTCCGTTCCATCGCCCTGTTCTCCCGCTGCCTTTATAGCTGTGTCCACGAGAGGACACTCCCATTAGGATGAGTACAGACAGAGGCAGAAAATTTGCGGCATTAGAGTGTGCCGGGTGGCAGTTAGCTGGGTAATGGGATAGGCCACTGGCAGCGGTGAATCAGCTGCAGTTGCCGCCGGGGCTCTACTTGTTGCTTAGAGAGGGCTTAGTCTAAACGTCGTTAGCGGCAGTCGGGCAGAATGGCCCGTTTGCGGTGGGACAGCCACTACAAACTTTTGTTTACGACGCTCTCTCGCGGTGGTGTAAACTGTTTTTACGACTTGCACGGCAACTCTGTGACTGCTACTAACAGCGGATCGTAAAACGACAGCTCGCTCTCCGAAGGTCTGAGTATATCGCTAATGCTTAAGAGAATCGCCGAGAACGAAGAACGTGACCTTTTTTATATAGCCGAAGTACTCATTGCACCAGATTGCAATCGTGCTTCTTATGGTATAAAACGAATTCGTCGAGATGAAACTAAACTTTTATGCTTCTCATATTCGTGGAAGAAGGAACTAGTGGTTTCAGTTCAAAACTATCATGTTGTTCTAGTTAAAGGGAACCGAATTAATATAAAGGGTAGCGCAAGTGCATAGTCAGAAGCAGATCAATTTTAAAATCTCAGTGTCGGCATAGAAATGTATGCAATGCTTCCGCCTGCATTATACATAGTCATAAAAGAAATCCACACAGAATGGAACTACCCTCCGGCAGATCACTAGTTCGTCGAACTTAAATACCAATTAATTGGAATAAATAATCCCTGAGACGGATTTTCGTCTCAAATATGTCGAAGACATTATTGATGGATGTGAAGCATTGAATTAAAATTTGTGGTGCGCCCGGGAATCGAACCCGGACCTCCATGCTTACTAGGCAGACGTCTTAACCGTTTTTTTTTCTTTTCTTTTTTTTTTTTCTTTTTTTTTTTCTTTTTTTATTTATTTTTTTTTCTTTTTTCTTTTTTTTTTTTTTTTTTTTTCCAGCTCCGGTCTGACCTCAAAGCTCGTCTTCTCGAAAAGTGAGCTGCCTGTGCAGTAGGATTCCTGGTCGTTTTCTCTTGATAATCAATAATATTTCGTTTTTGCTTTATTTTTGTCTTCTCTAAAACTCCGAAGTCACCCGTTGCTGATTTTTTTTTTTTTAATAACAGCAAAATAATTATTCTCCGTAAATGAGGTCGGTCATGCTACTTTCGATTTACATCAGGAAAGTAATTTCCTTAGAATAATTTATTTCTGCTAGGACATTGTATTATTTATATATCAAATAATCCAACCAAGATTCCCATGGTGCTGTTAATTTCTTCTTGACGATATAACACAATACAATTTTCTGTACTAAACAAAATTCTAATTTTAAAGGAATAAAAAGTTCTTACGATTTCAGGAAAATTAAACGAGAAGTGAAATCCAGCAGTCTCTACTGTGATGAAACGAAATGTCATTGCCATGACCAATCCAAAAATATGATACAACTTCTTGTATAACTGAAATTTTTTTCCTTGTAATATGTTTCAAATGTGTATATATATATATAGATACCTATATATTTGGATCAATCTCATCATCAATGGGTTCGTCATTTTTTTCCTTCTACTTCGTCTTACATTATCTTCTTCAACCAATTCCCTCCTTCTCGAACAAAATTCCTATCATGTTCCCAAAGTTGTTTTTTATCTTTGGATATTGTCGTACTTGTAAATATGCTGCTGCCATGTATAAGAAAAATTCTACACTGCTGTCACCTCCACATCTGTTGACTACAAAATTGACGTAGTTTCCGAGGAGCCACATCACTGTGTTATTTTTTGTTGATGGATAAAATTCGGTGTCGGGCCACAATAATATATCTGTTGAATAAGACGTTTCCGAACGTCGTGTAAGTAGCCCTAACTTTTTCTGAACCCACTTCCAATTTTGTAGATGGTTGCCACAAGTGAATCGGTGTTTTAATGTGTCCACGAGGCCACATTTTGAGCATTTGTCTGTGTTACTCAAACCAATTTTATATAATTTTTCATTGGTTGAAATAAGATTGTTCACGACTTTATACCAGGACGAGACGACATCGGAACAGTGAATGTGAAGGCTAAGATTTTTCCAAACAGTTTTCCAGTCTACCAACGGATACTTTGATTCAATATTGTTAGGACTGTGGGATTGTTGCCATTTTTCAATAACTTCTTTAGTTGTTAAATGTAATTTTTTCATCGTGGCCTCTCCTATGTAGCTAAGTTCAAGGTAAAAATCTTTTATATGTTTCAGTTTATAGTTTAAATTACCGACATTAATGGGCTGTTGCATACTTACAGGACGGACAGCTGTGAAGAGTTTGGCAGTTATGGTATGAGGCTCGTTATTTAAAAGTGTTACTATTCTTTTTATGTAAAGTGCCAAAGCCTTTCTGCAGATGTCAGTTAGACCAAGACCTCCTGCTTTTCTGGACTTGGCCAAATCGCTGGGTTTTAGTTTAAAAATATTTTCGTGCCACACGTACCTGCTTGCAAGTTGCATAATGGTTTTTCCTTGCAATTTCGGCAATGGAAAGATCTGTGCTAGATAGTAAGCTTTCGAAAAAATATACGTATTTATTATTTTAATTTTCTGAGTAAGGTTCACTGAGCGGCATTTGTTGTCCATTAGTGCACCACGAATTCTTCCAGCTGTCTGCTTCCAGTTTATAGCGGACATTTTTATGGGGCACTTATTAATGATAATACCCAGAGTTTTGTGAGTTTCCACGAAACTTGCCCACTCTATATCTAAATGTTCGAGTCCCCTAAGATTTAAAATTTTACTTTTATCAGTATTGATTTGCGCCCCAGAAGCTTTACAATAGTTATCAATTTCTTCTTTCAGAAGATCTACTTCATCCTCCCGCCGTATAACGATGCCCACGTCGTCTGCATAGGCTCTCGCTACAAAATTTGTGCCCGACATTGTCACTCCACTTAGTTTTTCTTCTATCGTGCGAAGTAGCGGTTCAAGTGATAACACATATAGTAACATGGAAAGAGGACTTCCTTGGGGAACACCTCTCCGTATAGTTATTGCTTTTGACAGCTGGCCATTTATGGATACGGATGCCTTAATATC
Organism: Locusta migratoria; assembly: GCA_026315105.1. Taxonomy (NCBI): domain Eukaryota; kingdom Metazoa; phylum Arthropoda; class Insecta; order Orthoptera; family Acrididae; genus Locusta; species Locusta migratoria. Next base: position 808,062,705 of record CM048744.1, on the reverse strand, counting down.
AGTTATCATGTTGCGTACTACCCCAAGAGCTCTTTCTTCTATTCCTATTTGCTGTAGTAGACACTCGATGTATCGATGACTAACTCGATCAAAGGCTTTACTAAAATCTAAAAACAGTAACGCGCACTTAATGTTGGTAACGGCGACTATCGAAACCAGATCTCTGTATTCGGAAGTTGCTGTCATAATAGATCGCCCTGGGAAACAGGTTTGATGTGTGGTGATTGCTTTCCGTATTAATGGTGTCATCCTCTCATTGATCGCTCTAGCAATGGTTTTATAATCGAAGTTCATCAGTGTTATCGGCCGAAACCCGCTGATTTTCTTCCGACCTTTACTTTTCGACACCAAAACAATTTTTCCTTCTTTGAGCTCCGGGGGTATGATTCCTCCTTTCATTATTTCATTTAAAACTGCTGTAAAAGTTGGTCCAATTATATCCCAATAACTCAAATAAAATTCTTTTGGAAGTCCATCCGGGCCTGGTGATTTATTTGAGGGTGATTTGTACACGAGTTCGAAAACTTCTTCCACTGTAAAATCAGTTAAAAATTCAGTGTTATCCTCTGGTGTTATAATTTTATTCAAGGAATTCACTACTTGCGATAATGGAGCGTCATCAATATCGTTTGCTGTATACAGTTTTTCGTAATACTGGAAAATTTCTTGTACAATTTCTGGGTGGGTGGTGAGTAGGTGCCCGTTTTCTGTGACGAGGTCATCAATAAACGTGCGTTTACGGAGAGATTGATGTTTTATCAAATGGTATAATGACGTAGTTTCTTCCTCTGCAAGACATTTAGATTTAGATTTAATTTTCAGTCCTTCTAACTGCTTTCTTTTTATACTTAACATTGTAGCTTTTATTTCTTTAATTTGTTGTAAATCTGTGTTTGTTAGTTGCTGCTTCTCGTAGAGATCTCGTAACACACTGTAGTAAAATTCGAAGGTTCGCTTGTCGTCTCTGACTTTTTCACGACTATAGATAATTAAGCTTTGCCTCAACTTCTTTTTGCCTACTTTTGTCCACCACTCGGATTTGGACGGGTACTTACACATTGACCGCAAGCAATAATTCCATGATGTCGTAATCTCGTCACGTAATTTTACATCATTTAATATCGATGTATTGAGGTGCCACTGAGTTCGATACATTTTTGTGGGCTGTCGTGGTAAATTTATTGTTACTGACAGCGCGGAATGATCTGAAAAACAGGCCGGGATGACGTCCGCTACTATAACTTTTTCAGTGAGTGGATCAGAGATGTAAATTCTGTCGAGTCTGCTACTCGAAGATGAAGTAAAGTGCGTAAATTTTACTAAAGTTGGATACTTAATTTCCCAGGCATCTTTAAAGTGCATTTTTTGTACTAAGTCATGAAGCTCTTTACAATAATTAAAATTAGGAGTCTGGTCCTTTCGGTTAAGGACACAATTAAAATCGCCTCCAATAATTACATTCTGCGGATTCTTTCGTAGCAGGTAAATAAGTTCATCTCTAAAAAAATTTGCTCTCTGGAGTTTATTACTGTTTCCGGAAGGGGCATACAGGTTAACAAAGGTGACGTCATAAATTTTACATCCTATACCTCGTCCTGATTCTAATTGTTCTAAGTCTTTGATGGGAATACCATCCCTAATCAGGAGCGCTACTCCCGTGCTATGTTCAAAAGCTACATTTAAGATAGTCTGAAAACCAGGAATATGTAGGTTTGTTGTCATAACCTCTTGGAGAAACACTATGTCAGCATCCGAGTCATATATGAATTGTTGCAAGGATGTTAATTTGAGATCTGACCATATTCTATTGATATTAAGTGTGACTATTTTATAAGCTTGCTGCATTTAGTATTATAAAAAGAGGAGAAAACATTGATGGCATCACCATAAAGTATTCGTAAATGATTGGAAAGTGACGACAATTGTAATCCAATTGTTTAAAACACATTTTGCCCCTCGCTTCTGGACTCCAATGGTATGGTACTGTGCAGTTTTTGCTAACACCATAATCATGCACTCATACTGTCGTACAGGATGAAATTGCAAATACACCTTTAAGAAGCCTAGGTATAAGTGGTTGAATTATACGCTTCTTACTTCATCCGTGTAAAATTAGTAAAAATCCATGTCGCTGGTGTCTTCCCTTTCCGGATCTTGATCTTCTACTTCGTCAGCCCACTCCTTTCGTCCCTCTTGATTGTCATCTCTTAACCGAGATCTTTCTTCTTGTTCTGTAGTTGGTGGGTCAAGGGTCATTTGTTTTTCAGCGCTGGAACTCTTGTGTGAGGTTTGGTTTTGTTTCTCCTTCCGTAAGTTCATAGCAGACTCCTTTTTCTGCGGTCTTGGTCCTTCTTTAATATTCCGCAGCTTTTCCCTTATAGCTGGGGCTATATTCTCAGCTGCCTGATGGGCTATTCTTCTTTTATTACTTTTCTTTGGCGATTTAGTAAGAGATTTTTCTGAAGAAACGTCTGGAGATTTCTCACTCAACTCCTGAGGTAGTATCGGAGAACGTAAATTTTCTGTCCTGGTTGAGGGTTCCCCCTGAGACTCAATGGCTTGCTTCGGCGACGAATCTTTCCCTTGCACACTTAGACTTCTGGAGCATAGTTCACCATCTACATTCTGTGCCTCTTCGGGGCTGACCCTATTAATATTATCGGGCCGAATTATTGCAGAAGTAGCACTGTCACGCTGGGGATCCTCTACTACTGCAACGTTTTGTGCAACATCATTATGGGACAAAATTGTCGTGTCTTCTGCATTTTGCTCAAAAGCCGGTGTACTCTGTCTTTGATATTCATCTCTCAAAGTGTCGGATAGGTGTTCAGAAGGAGTTTCAATTTGACTGCTGATGGTTGCATACGGAACTGCCTTTGTTTCCATCCTTTTGGCTACCGGACTGATTTCGTGTTCTCCTAAGGCTACGATCTGCTGTGTGGACGCCGTGCCTTGGTCCGACAATGCGCGTTCGGGTCGTTTCGGGGAGACTGCGGCGGCAGCGTATGTCAGCTTCATCGCGGTTACCGGTCCAGAAGTTACCTCTTCCGCGGAAGGCAACTGAGCCACTCTTTTTTTCTTGCACTCAGCGCGTACATGGCCAGTAGAGCCACATAACGCGCAAGTGCGAGGCTGACCGTCATATATAATCAAAGCTCGATAGCCACAAATATTTATATAGGATGGTAAATGCCGTAACAGTTCGATTTTTACTTGTCGTACACCGTTAAGGACAGGAAACATATGAGCTTCCGCCCATTTTTCGGCTACATTTGAAATTACACGCCCATAAGGTTTAAAAGCGTCATCAATTGCCTCCGCCGGTACCTCAAAAGGCAGTTCGAACACTCTCACAGTTCGTATTCCTAGTCCTGCATGGCATACTAGTACGTCACTAACATGTCCGTCAGAGTGATTAAATTTTATTCTATCACCAATCCTATCAACAATAATGTTGCACATAGTAGGATCTTTCAATTTAACATACATAGCACATTGAACAAAAGATAAATGTACTCCTTCGATATCGTCTTTAGTAATCCTAACTTTTTCAGATAGCCATAGTTTTATCTCCAAAGGCTTGGGTCTTACATAGCTACGATCAAACGTAAATTTTATCGTATCTTTTCTCAAATAAGATTGAGATTCCATCATGTTTTCCGGCATACAATCATTTCAAATAGGAGTTAAGCGTAAGTGCAGCCAAGACCAACCTGTCAACAGGTAAACAGCCTTTGTTTACACTCGGTGCCTCGCGCTGCCGCCGCAAGTCCGTCGTCCGCCACGGCTGCCTCGAGACTGCCGTTAGACTACCACACCACTAACGATTAAAGCGCCTCGGAATAGTCTATGTACGATTTCCCTCCACAACACAAACTTTAATTCAGCTTCTTTGTTCCAAAGATAATTGCCACTACTGCCAAGGCTCTCCATGCAGCGGAATAGCACCTCAGCAATGGACACGGTGGAACAACCCTGTTATTGTGATATAAATATCAATTAATTGGAATAAATAATCCCTGAGACGGATTTTCGTCTCAAATATGTCGAAGACATTATTGATAGATGTGAAGCATTGAATTAAAATTTGTGATGCGGCCGGGAATCGAACCCGGACCTCCATGCTTACTAGGCAGACGTCTTAACCGTTAGACTACCACACCACTAACGATTAAGGCGCCTCGGAATAGTCTATGTACGATTTCCCTCCACAACACAAACTTTAATTCAGCTTCTTTGTTCCAAAGATAATTGCCACTACTGCCAAGGCTCTCCATGCAGCGGAATAGCACCTCAGCAATGGACACGGTGGAACAACCATGTTATGGTGATATAAATATCAATTAATTGGAATAAATAATCCCTGAGACGGATTTTCGTCTCAAATATGTCGAAGACATTATTGATAGATGTGAAGCATTGAATTAAAATTTGTGGTGCGGCCGGGAATCGAACCCGGACCTCCATGCTTACTAGGCAGACGTCTTAACCGTTAGACTACCACACCACTAACGATTAAGGCGCCTCGGAATAGTCTATGTACGATTTCCCTCCACAACACAAACTTTAATTCAGCCTTGGCAGTAGTGGCAATTATCTTTGGAACAAAGAAGCTGAATTAAAGTTTGTGTTGTGGAGGGAAATCGTACATAGACTATTCCGAGGCGCCTTAATCGTTAGTGGTGTGGTAGTCTAACGGTTAAGACGTCTGCCTAGTAAGCATGGAGGTCCGGGGTCGATTCCCGGCCGCACCACAAATTTTAATTCAATGCTTCACATCTATCAATAATGTCTTCGACATATTTGAGATGAAAATCCGTCTCAGGGATTATTTATTCCAATTAATTGATATTTATATCACCATAACAGGGTTGTTCCACCGTGTCCATTGCTGAGGTGCTATTCCGCTGCATGGAGAGCCTTGGCAGTAGTGGCAATTATCTTTGGAACAAAGAAGCTGAATTAAAGTTTGTGTTGTGGAGGGAAATCGTACATAGACTATTCCGAGGCGCCTTAATCGTTAGTGGTGTGGTAGTCTAACGGTTAAGACGTCTGCCTAGTAAGCATGGAGGTCCGGGTTCGATTCCCGGCCGCACCACAAATTTTAATTCAATGCTTTACATCTATCAATAATGTCTTCGACATATTTGAGACGAAAATCCGTCTCAGGGATTATTTATTCCAATTAATTGATATTTATATCACCATAACAGGGTTGTTCCACCATCAGTTCCGTTTGAACCGCGCTAGTGTGCGGACGCTGTGTACTGCCTGCGCTGCGTTTCCTTGTTTACCTTTCTGGACTTGTGTTTCACGTGGTGTTGTTCATCTGTTATTTCTTGTGTCCGTGTGTTTTGATAGTTTTTGCTTCATCGTGCTACTGTTCGTCATAATTTCGGTTTTCTAACCGAAATTTTCAGGGTACATCATGTCTACTAACGCCAGGAAGAACCAGCTTGTTTTTGCTTTTGACAAGCAAACCCGACCGGTACAGCCGACGGCCCTGGAAGTAGATGACTGGATTGTAAAGGTACTTGGTATCAGTATTGATTCTGTTCACACAATGCAATTAGATAACGAACAATATTGTGTCTTCGTCAAATTTTTCGATCCTGTGAGTATAGAAAATCTGTTAGCCAAGTGGGGAACGGAAGTTGAATTCATGCATAGAGATGGAACGAAAAGCAGGGTTTCCATATGGCGTGCTGATATAGTGTATAAAACTGTCAGAGTATTGAACCTTCCGATAGAAATAGATAACGACCTGATTAGAGAGGCTCTTTCGAAATATGGGGATATTAAATCTATTACGAATGAAAGATGGTCGCGGCATTACAATCTTCATTGTTTCAATGGTATTCGGTCTGTTGAGATGGACATTAAGTCAAATATACCATCCCACATAACTGTAAGCGGTTATAAGGCCCAAATTGTTTACAACGGACAGGTACCAACATGTCACGTGTGTAACGAAACCGGTCATTTGAGACAGGATTGTCCGCGCCGAGTTTACGTTCTAAAAAATAATCTGACGCAACGGCACAGGCTTACGTTAAATGACGTGTTACCGAATAATTCCCCCGATCAGCTGATTGGAGCTGTTAAAGTATCGGGCCCTTCTGTTATCCCTCTTGAAGACACAAATCAATTTCCACCCTTGGCTCCGAAACAGAATTCTGTTTCTACTGTTTGCGACAATGAAATCTTACCGAAAAAACGTCCTCTGGAGGCAACTGATAGTTGTACAGATGACGATCAATCCGACACGTCCCACTCGGTACGTAAACAAAAACCGTGCGATGATGAAGTAGATTCGCAAACAGGTGAAATGAGGATGGATACTGATTTACAAGTAGATAATCAGCAGTCTGTAAATGACAAAGAAGGCGTAGTTCACACTGTTGTGCACGAATCAAAAATAGAAGTTGCTGCCTGTCAATATCAGCAGCCTTGTGTTAGTGAAAGCATCCAGGACGAACCCACAACAGTATCCGCGACATCAACTTCTCAAAATCTCAAATCGGATGTACCACACAGAGAGCTAGACGTGCCGGCCAAGAAGTAATCGTGGCCAGCACAGAAGGAAGGACAGTAGCAGCAGAAAATGCGGAAGCGAACACAGTTGCTACAGATGTCCGACGTAGGAAACTGAAACCACAACCGAATTTGAATGTAGAACGGAGACAGGGGAAGCCAAAATCCGGAAAGAGTGAGACAAATCCGAAAAATGTCCGATACGAGACGGTGAGGCACGAGTCATTGGAGGAACAACCTTCAGGCTCGCAAGGAAACAAACCCGTTAGTGATACCGGTGGGACATCTCAAAGTGTAAAGAAAATAACACAATAATACTAAAAGTTCTGTCACGATACTCTACGTCGAATATACCAGGAAAAGTGTATTCCGCTACCAGAAAGTCAGAACACAGGTAATTTTTTTTTAACAGCTGTATACACACTCGAATGACGCAGTCGTATACCGTCACCACTATAAACATTAACAAAATTACCTCTGAATTGAAAATATCAGCTCTTAAAGAATTTCTGTACGAATCGGCGACTGATATTGCTCTGTTGCAAGAAGTTCTTATTTCAAATTTGTTTATTCCGGGATATGTTAGTTACATGAATGTTTCACAAGAAACAAATGTTGGCACAGCAGTCTTAGTAAGGGAGGGCATCCCTGTAACAGAAGTAGAACGGTTGGAATCTGGAAGGGGACTCGGATTAAATATTAATGACATTAATGTTGTAAACTTGTACGCTCCTTCAGGAAGTTCGCACCGAGCTGACAGAGCAATGTTCTTTAAAAATGAACTTATATATCTGCTCAGGAAGAATCCAAGTCGTTTAATACTGGGTGGTGATTTCAACTGCGTTTTAAATCGGAAAGATCAGATCCCCAATTTTAATTTTTCGACTGAATTGAAACAACTGGTTACTGGTTTAGAATTAAATGACGCGTGGGAAACTAAATACCCCACAATTGTTGAGTTTACTTATGTAACTGCACACTCACGAAGTAGAATCGATAGACTGTATATCTCCAAAAATCTTGGAATGTCCTTGACGAAAGTAGAAACGATACCTACGTATTTTTCGGATCATTCAAGCGTCTTAGCTTGCTTAAATTTAACGCTACAGCCCGTACGTAGATTCAGGAATCAGTGGAACTTAAACGTATCGTTGCTTCCACACCGTGACTTAGAAGATCAAATTAATGAAGCCTTGGCAATTTGCGTGCGTGCCCGTAGTAGACATGTTTCTACTTTAGATTGGTGGGTTAAAATGGCAAAGCCGAAACTGAGGAAGACACTTATGCAGTATAGTGCACAAACCGCTAGGGAACGGAAAAGTACTATAGAATACTACTATTCGGTGTTGAGAGAATTATATGATCAGGTCTCATCCGGGTCCACAACACGGCTAGCAGACATTAAGAGAGTAAAAGCCAAGTTACTAGACATCAAACGGAAACAACTAGAAGGACTGAAACTAAAATCAAAGGCTAATTCAGTATCAGAGGACGAAACGGCTTCACTTTATCACCTGGTGAAGCATGCCAAAAACAGGAGAAGTACCCTTATTGATCAACTTCGAGCAAACCATGGCACGATCCTCAGAACCCAGCAGGAGATCATGAAAGAGGTCTATTGTTATTATCAGGAGCTATATTCTGATAAACCATGCTGCGAGGCGGCCTTGGAAGATTTTCTCGCCGTAATAACACCACAGTTGACGGAACATGATAATGAACTTTTCCTTGCACAAGTCACAAAAGATGACATCTATGACATACTATGCACCTCGCCACCCAAAAAATCCCCAGGCCCGGATGGTCTGCCAGTAGAATTTTATATACGCTACTGGCCAATATTGGGAGGTGTAATTACGGATGTCGTGAATGAAATCATGCAGGGCATAGTAATACCAACTGAATTCAAAGAGACTAAAATTGTACTAGTCCCAAAAAATAGAGGGAAAAAAGATTTGAATAACTTCCGGCCCATATCGTTACTAAATTCGGATTACAAAATAATAGCGAGAATATTAAACAAGAGAATATCTTTATTGACAAATAAAGTTATTAGTAATCATCAAAACTGCGCAGCAGGCAAAACTATTTTTCAAAACATAGCAGAATTAAGGGATGTAATCGCATTAACTTCCGTAACTAACATAAAATGTTCCTTAATTTTCTTGGACTTTTATAAAGCTTTTGACTTGGTGAGTCACACATATCTTTGTAAGACATTAAAAAAAATTGGTTTCAATGATCGTGTCATACAGTTGTTCAAGAATGTTGCTACAGGTATAAGCGCAAAAATAGCGGTAAACTGCCAAACAACTAAGCCGTTACAAATAAAACGTGGGATACCTCAAGGTAGTCCTCTGTCTATGTCCTTATTTGCTATTTCACTGGACCCTTTTCTGAAACAAGTTCATGCAAAATTAACAGGTATAACGATAGCCGGGCATAAAACTACGATAAGAGCCTACGCTGATGACGTGGGAATCATTATAAGGAACAATAATGATGTAGATACACTCGCTACAGTTATTAAAAAATATTGTTGTGCATCTGGGTCAAATGCAAATGAAAAGAAAAGTAAGATGTTAAATCTCAGGGGCTTCGATCATATAAACATTGATTGGGCGACATTAGTAGAGCAACACAAAACGCTTGGCATCACTCTGACGCCGTGCACTATGAAAATGACCGCCTTAAACTGGAAAAACACAGCAAGGAACGTGCAAGGAGCCATAATCGAAAATTTGTCACGATATATGAACCAGGTTCAACGGACAAGGTACATAAACTCGTGTATCCTTGCAAAAGCGTATTATACCGCTCAATTATTTCCCCTCCCCAAAATGATAGCAAGGGAAATAATGTCAAAAATTGCAAGTTTTTTATGGAAGGGAGAAACGTTTCGAGTACCTGTCCAAGTAGCGGTATTAGATCCTAAAAATGGTGGATTAGGACTAATAGATATCTCCAACAAAGCATCTGCACTTTATATTAAACGCCAAATGGAATTTATCAGGGCAAGACCAGGGACCATTACCAGCCAACTCTTTCACATTGTGAGACCGCACAGCTTAGATCCTCCTGTTGACGTCCAGAGAATTAATAGGCGACTGCAGCACGTGAGGGCTTTCTACATCGAACTGAGTTACCTGAGTAACGAAATTAAACATTCGTCACAGATACCGACGAAAGCTATTATACAGGAACGGAAAGACAATGAAGGTAGAAATAAAATAGAAAAAAAGTTTCCGAACCTGGACTGGACCACCATCTGGAGAAATATTAGTTCTAATACCCTTTCGTCAGATGTGAAAAGTGCATGGTATAAGGCTATCAACAACATAATTAGCACGAATGAAAGGTTGTATGATATCGGCATTAGCGACACCAACTTGTGTAGAAAATGCCATCTAGTCGACACAGTTATACATAGGTACACTTGCAACGGCAATATACAGATTTGGAAATGGGTTCAAGAAAATATAGCATTTATTACGAGGACATCACCAGAGGCTATATTGATAACGTTGCTTCATAGACCACAAGAACGTTATTTCCCAGAATCAAAGAACAACGCCGTGCACTGGCTACTGGGTCATTATGTAAATTACGTAGTCAACAGGCTGGGAACAGAAAGTACTATCGATTTTCTAGTGTACTTGCAGTGTGAATATCACAAGATGTATAATTATAAGAATTACAAGAAAAATTTTGGAAACATGTTAAAAATTGTGTTTGAAAGATTGGGGATAGGGTAAAGTCAAAGATTCATAATGTCTAACACGTTGAATACGAAAGTGTTGCAAACAAAAGAATGAACGTATAAAATGGATAACATTTTACCTATCGTTATTGTTCATAATTACCTTCACAAAGTTTTAGAGTTTTTCAAATCCATAAATAAGAAGCATCACAAACAGAAGTTATGCAGCCTTAGTATAAGATAAAATTTCGTTCAAATAATATCGACATTCTTGTAAAAAACATGATACATATAACCTAATGATAATAGCGAGAGCGGTAAGACGGCATTTGCTGTGGTATTCTGAGCTGCGGTCATCACGGGTGGCTATTAGGCAGCTACCTTACCTACTTCGTGATTTGTCAAAGTTGATGATTCTGTCTGTACTGCTGTAAACGCTCAACGGCGTTAGTATCATTTTGAAACGAAGGAAGTTTAGTTTTGACGTTTTCTACTAGTTTTTGCTGTTTATTCGTCGTTTCAGTCATTACAGTTGGCTAAATACAAAAAAAAAGAAGAGTTTAATATTATGTTGCAATTGTTGTGGGGGTGGGTGGACGGTGCCAGCGCGCTCCAGAAGCGGCGGCTGGCCTGCCACTGCTCTCTCTGTAGCCGTACTTTTGATAAAGTTGCTGGAGTACATTCTATCCGTACTGCTGTAAACGCTCAACGGCGTTAGTATCATTTTGAAACGAAGGAAGTTTAGTTTTGACGTTTTCTACTAGTTTTTGCTGTTTATTCGTCGTTTCAGTCATTACAGTTGGCTAAATACAAAAAAAAGAAGAGTTTAATATTATGTTGCAATTGTTGTGGGGGTGGGTGGACGGTGCCAGCGCGCTCCAGAAGCGGCGGCTGGCCTGCCACTGCTCTCTCTGTAGCCGTACTTTTGATAAAGTTGCTGGAGTACATTCTATCCGTACTGCTGTAAACGCTCAACGGCGTTAGTAAAAAAAAAAAAAAAAAAAAAAAAAAAAAAAAAAAACCGTGTCCATTGCTGAGGTGCTATTCCGCTGCATGGAGAGCCTTGGCAGTAGTGGCAATTATCTTTGGAACAAAGAAGCTGAATTAAAGTTTGTGTTGTGGAGGGAAATCGTACATAGATTATTCCGAGGCGCCTTAATCGTTAGTGGTGTGGTAGTCTAACGGTTAAGACGTCTGCCTAGTAAGCATGGAGGTCCGGGTTCGATTCCCGGCCGCACCACAAATTTTAATTCAATGCTTCACATCTATCAATAATGTCTTCGACATATTTGAGACGAAAATCCGTCTCAGGGATTATTTATTCCAATTAATTGATATTTATATCACCATAACAGGGTTGTTCCACCGTGTCCATTGCTGAGGTGCTATTCCGCTGCATGGAGAGCCTTGGCAGTAGTGGCAATTATCTTTGGAACAAAGAAGCTGAATTAAAGTTTGTGTTGTGGAGGGAAATCGTACATAGACTATTCCGAGGCGCCTTAATCGTTAGTGGTGTGGTAGTCTAACGGTTAAGACGTCTGCCTAGTAAGCATGGAGGTCCGGGTTCGATTCCCGGCCGCACCACAAATTTTAATTCAATGCTTCACATCTATCAATAATGTCTTCGACATATTTGAGATGAAAATCCGTCTCAGGGATTATTTATTCCAATTAATTGATATTTATATCACCATAACAGGGTTGTTCCACCGTGTCCATTGCTGAGGTGCTATTCCGCTGCATGGAGAGCCTTGGCAGTAGTGGCAATTATCTTTGGAACAAAGAAGCTGAATTAAAGTTTGTGTTGTGGAGGGAAATCGTACGTAGACTATTCCGAGGCGCCTTAATCGTTAGTGGTGTGGTAGTCTAACGGTTAAGACGTCTGCCTAGTAAGCATGGAGGTCCGGGTTCGATTCCCGGCCGCACCACAAATTTTAATTCAATGCTTCACATCTATCAATAATGTCTTTGAACTTAAATACATCTCATGCACTGCTATTTATCAGGTTGAATTCAGTAGCAGTGTAATGGACGAGCGCTCTAAGGCAAGTTGCTGCGGATTGCGCGGTTGCTTTCCGTGGAAGGTTCGAGCCTCATTCGGACATAGGTGTGTGTGTTGTCCCTAGGTTATATTAAGTTGGTTTAAGTAGTTTGTAAGTCTAGAAACTGATAACCGCAGTCGTTAAATCGTACTTAAAGTAGGCTATCTTTCTGTATGAAAATGTAATTCGAATTGTTGTTATTCTGAATAATTATAACGTTTAAATAGCATTACGACCAATATTCCTACAAGAAATCTTTTATTATTATGAAGAAAAAGCTAAAATGTCATTAATTTTTAAAATTAGGTTACGTGATCTAAAGCTATGGTGACACGAGGAAGACGAAACTACAAGTGTTAATGGCAGTTTTAGTGAAAGTTATTAGCTTTTCCCTACTCTTTCAGTCTATAATTAAGATTTTTTTTGTGATTGAAAACGCATTTGAAACTTTTCTGTAAAAAAGGAAATAATTTTCTGAAGTCTCATAGTGAGAAACTTCCGACAGTTGAAGCGTTTGTAGTATCTTTTTTTTACGAAAACAATCCAGATTTTTATAAACCAGAAATAAAAAAAATGTAAATAATGCATTTAAAGTAAAATATACCTACATTTGAACCAGACTGTGGTTGTTTATATCTAAAGACTAACACCACTCTAAATATACAAGCTATTATACACCATAAATCTGTGAAAATAAGTTTTACATCTTAAATTCAGTCTTCTTTTACCTACCAGATACATTTCACATTTCAATTAACGCTTGTCAGTGGCCACAGTATAGATGTGGGCTACATTCAATGAAATAATGACAGCTATTGAAGAATTATACCAAACAAATTATCAAAAGAGGGCGCTGAGCCACCGCCGTACACAAAACAGATTCGACCGCTCTTGCAAATGCAACGAAAAAAGCATGCTTTATGTAAAGAAATTCCCAAGACTAACGATCTTTTACAGACACTCGTATTCTAGCACCATCATCTATTTCTGTCCCTCCCGTCCCAATATATAGTGTTGTTTTATTCATTTATTAATTACATATTTACGTTTTGCCTTGTGTATATCGATTGTTAACTGTATTAAACTGTAATGTGATGTCTGCATAGATGATCTTTGTAGTTCAGTCAATGAATGCATCGTACAGTGCATGGAATATGCGAAAATTTTTGACTTCTGGACTTTGTTAGGGATAGTTAGGAGGTGAACATACTAAAAGTCCCCGCCCCTGTGGGGTGAGCTAAAGCGGGAATGGGGGTGGAAAGGTACCATTCTTTTGGTTTTTCGCTTATATCTCGAAAGCGGTCAGCTTTATTAAGAAAATTTTCCAAATAAAAATGAAAGATAATTGAATTTGCTATAAAATTGTTTCTATACATATTAGTCGAATTCCCAACGGTTTTCGAGATACATGTTACTGAAAATCTACAATTTCGGAAAAATATCATTTTTACCTCACTAATTTTGTCAAGCATTTACTTCTAGTGACTCACTCGACAGTTTCTCAGAAAATTTGTCAGAAAGAAAGTTGTAGAGCATTAAATTTCCTCCAATTTGATATGCACATTTATTACCTTTTCTTCAGCCAATCAGAAGTTACATCATTTATAAGATGTGCACTCAGTTGCGAGGTCCTTATAGAAATGAGTATTTTGAAATTCTGTTACGTTTTTATCTTATGAAACGTGCTAGCATGGTAAATAACAATACATTAATAATGACTAGAAGGTAATTTCAATTGAAATAGAACACCTTTTTACAATTATAGCTTTTATTAGAATATTATGAATCATACAATGAAAGTATTTACAAGCAGTGATAGTGATTCAGAATGAAAAATAAGTGCATTGAAAGCAACATTTTCATTTTTCTGAGGAATGGTCGAGTGTCATTCACCTTAGTCACTAGTGGAGACGTCGTCCAACAAGATTTGTAGAGTCTCGATGTCACTGTCTCCATCATCATCCTTAATTAATATTCAGACTGCGTTGTTGCAGCTGCCCTTGCAGTTCAGTCATGTAACAGAGCACTGTAACAACGCATTTCTGGAACCACATCTCCACTGTCACATCCTTAGGTGCATCGACAATAATTATCTTCAAGAATTCGTCAGGGGCAGCAACTAACTCTGAGAGTTTCGGAACTAGTTGGTCATTCCTTCTTTCCCAACCCCAATTCGGCGCTCCACATTTCGGTTCCTCTCTTAACCAAAAGCGTTCTTGGTGGTACATTCGGAATGCATGCTGCTTAAAAGCTCCTTCAGTTGGAGGGAGAGTTCAGAAATTAGGCTTCTTGTGTCCAGCTGCTTTTATAAATGATTTGTAGTGGAGCTCGTTGAGGGATGTCTTGGTGGCTGGAGCTCCATACCATGAGAGAGTACCCGTGATTCCCGCTGTCTCAATGGAGTCGGGAAAAGAAGAATTATTGGAAAATATCTCAGCAGCATGTTGTATGATTTTGGACTTCTGGTGCATTTTGACAAACCCCACTTTACTTTTGCGATACGCTGCGGATATTGTGTCATAGACTGTAATTGCATGTAGGAATAACAAATGGATGTTGTCCTTCATTTTTAAATCCTGTTCCTCTTGTTACACATTGCTTTTGTCTCTTCCACTCTGTGCCTAAAATACTTTGTTTTTTGAAAACAAACCACAAAATGTCATTTGGTGCAGAATGTGGCGGCTCCTCTGGTATATCGATGTGTGCCAAAGTCACATTCCGTAGACCTCCTTTCATCGTAATGTATATTTCTAGTGGAATAGTTCCGAGTGTTCCAGTTTCAGCAGATTTAGGCATTGTTTTTAATCTTGGCGTTTCTGAACTTCTTTAAACATGTGTGGACGGAGTGACACTTTGACGCCCCCCCCCCCCATAGCGTGGACGGTATTCTGTTCGTCTAAGGTACAAACACTGAAATCATTATTATCAAAAACAATTTTTTTTAATGTAGCTGGATTGTAGGTTAGCTGTGCGTGGGCAGTCACAATAATTCCAGTTTTTGTGCTTCATAGTAGGATGGGCTGACACACAGACTTGCTAGAAGATCAATCAAGTTCTTCGAGGCATATGTCAATGTTGGTGACAAGAAGGTTCATGACCTGACAACTGATGTGATGGCATGTCCAGTAGCAACGCACTTCCTTCATGATTCCTCAGTTTTTTTAACATAACCTCCTCAAAAACGGTTCGGAGTTTTGGAGGGTTTGTGGGATAGAATTTACATCCTTCAGGAAGTTATCTCTTTGAGGGAAGACTGGACTACTTCAGAGGACGATGAGAGTGCCTCTCTCTTTGAATGAGCGTTGGCGGATTGCGGCCGGATGTAATTTTTTCGACTTCCTTATGAAGCAGAAGCATGTCCAAACCTTCTAAAGATGAGCCATTGCTATTTCCCCCTTTCTGTAATTGCTTTGATGAGTAATAGTATTCCTTTTTTGTCACTGTGAAAACACCAACATCTTGTCCATCTATTGTTTCATCACATCAAAACACCGAGTAGCCATTACGCTGTCTACACAGTCAACATTTTCATAAATAAATGAAAAATATCACGAAAATCCGACATACAAACTTTTCTATGCTTGGCGAACTTTTGAATTGAACTGAAGTGAGTGAGAACACTCCATTCCACCCCCCTGTCAAGTCTCTTGGAAGGAGCCAGTGGCAGGCCTTCGATGTTCGTTGTGCGGATTTCGCGTCGTTAACCCTCTTCCGAGCGTTAGGTACCGTCACAGAGTAACATACCGGCGACCTTGAAGGCGTGTCCACTGCAGGTGACAATAAATGAGCATCGACCATTAATCCTCATAGAAAAGAAAATGTTGCTTTGAATGCACTTATTTTTCATTTTGAATCACTATCAGTACTTGTAAATACTTTGATTGTATGATTCATAATATTTTAATAAAAGCTATAATTGTGAAAAGGTGTTCTCTTACAATTGCAGTTACCATCTTGTTATTGTTAAAGTGTTATTTACCGTGCTAGCACGTTTCATAAGACATAAATGTCACACCCTCTCAAAACACTCATTTCTAGAAGGACCTCAAAACTGAGCGCACATCTTACAAATGATATAACTTCTGATTGGCTGACGATAAGGTAATAAATGTGCATATCAAATTGAAGAAAATTTATTTCTCTACAACTTTCTGACAAATATTCTGAGAAACTATCGAATGAGTCACTAGAAGTAAATGTTTGACAAAATTAGTGAGGAAAAAATGTTTTTTTTTCCGAAATTGTCGATTTTCAGTAACGTATATCTCGAAAACCGTTGGGAATTCGACTAATATGTATAGGAACAATTTTATAGCAAATTCAATTATCTTTCATTTTTATTTGGAACATTTTCTTCCTAAAGCGGACCACTTTCGAGATATAAGCGAAAAACCAAAAAATGGTACCTTTCCACCCCCATCCCCGCTTTAGCTCACCCCCCAGGAGCGGCGACTTTTAGTATGTTCACCTCCTAACTATCCCTAACAAAGACCTGAAGTCACTCTACACCCCTCTTTTGAGCACTCATTGACTGGACTATTGACACAGTTGTTTGCTGATGTTCTACTAGAATTTTATAACTTCATTGATTTTCTGTAATAATGTATAACTAATATTCAGCAATACTACATTTATTATTTTGTAATCTGTTATGTATAAACTATGTGATAATGTGTGCCGGTTCACGTAAGGGAAAATCCAGAATTGTATGTAAAAGAGTGAGTACCTAGCAACGGAAAGGAGGTCGTCTCACTGTCTAAGGTGGCAAGTTTGCGGGAGAAGTTTCTGGAAGTGTGTGAGTGCGCGAGGAGTAATAGCGACAGTGAGTAGGAGTCGTAATCAGAGTCTGAGAACAATCACAACTACTGAATCAGGCATCTACCAGTGTTGGGTGGTTTCTTTGTTTGTAAATCTATCGGACCAAACTGCGTGGTCATCAGTCTGTAGCTTACACACTACTTAAACTAAGGTAAACTAACCTAAGGACAACACACACACACCCATGCCCCAGGGAGGACTCGAACCTCCAACGGCGGGCAACCGCGCGCTCCTCAACGAGGCGCCTTAGACCGCTCGCCTACTCCACCGCTACCTTTGGGTGGATATATTGGTTTGTGTGGCTATTGCACAAGTGTATCACAAGAAGATATGGAATTTGAGGAGAATTCAAAAATCAGCAAACATAAATAGTCTCGGATGGAAATTTACAGTCATTCAAGCAATGGGGCTTTGCTATGTGAGTTCGTTATTTTACTACTATTTTCGCCACGCAGTGGATAAATGAGCTCATTAACTTCAGCAAAGGTTTTGGAAGATTTATGCTGCCACAAAATCATCTTTTTATTTATTTATTAATTTTGTTGTAATTTTGCATGAATCAGTAGTGTTGTGTGAAGTTGTATAATATAACTATTAACTGTAAAATGTGTAACAACCTCTGATTTTTCCAAGTCATTTTACCAATAGGGTCCTTTTTTCTGGTGATGAAACTTCCGAGAATCCATGAAACAGTATTTTTGTGGAAAAGAATGAAAACGTTTGCCAATGCAAGTTGATTAAAACTTGACTAGAACTAATTGCAATCAATAGAGAGGTAAATTTTTCAGTTGTTTCAATAATGTTCATATAGTCATAATCTGCCATTATATAAGCATAAAAAGGTTTTGTTTTTGTTAAAATACCATTTTGAAGTTCTATTCAGTGATAATATTTAGTTACTTAATCAAAAGATCAGCTAGTTTCAGTGTTTTAATGATATTACCATAAAGTGCAGCTATAATGTATTGCATTCCATATTCAGAACAAAATTAGCCAGCAGGTATCTCATAAAAGGATTCTCTAAAACCTAATGTTTAAAAAAAGTACTTCTCTGTAAAGGCAGGTCAAACAAAGTATTCAAATAGTGCGCTCAGATATGGAAAAGCTTTTGCCAGGTGATTTGTTTAATATAAAGCAATTGTGCCAGTTTAAAGTAGTAGCACAGTGGTATTAAAAGAAAGTTCTGTCTGTTCATATTCAAAACTATTAGCACTCTATAGAAGTATAATGTTACAGACATTTGCTTTGGAAAAGAATAGTCAGATGGTAGCACAGATTCTTTCAGTTAGATTTCTTTACAAAACTATTCAAAGAGTAAGTTCATTCAATGTTTGAAGTGTCAAAATTACTACTTACAATAACTGGTCAGTTCATTTGTTGTCATCATTCAGTTAAGAGTATTGTGCAGTATAATAATAAATTTTCTGATCTTAATATCAATCAACAATTATTTATCATGCTAACGAAGAAAATATAGCACACTAGTCATTTTCCACAAAGGACGGTATTTATGGATTTTTCTAGTGCTGATTGGTTACAGGAGTAGCATACTGCCTGTGGACATCACAGGGATCACATGATTCAAATGGAGTGTACAAGCTTCCATATTATTTTTAAATGTTGTTTCTCTTTTTAAAATTTAATATTTCGAATGTCAACTGAATGTTGTCCGTCATTTGAGTTCTATTACCTTTTGTGCCAACTTTGAAGATAGCTCATGAATATGCAAATGAATAAATTGTATTTAAATTAACCATAATCACAAAACAATCAAGTTATCCAAGGGTCGCCACTATTTTTTATTATTACTTAAAAAAGTTGAAAAAACTATTAAAAATATGAAACTGAGAATTTACTGTGCCTAACTTAAAGTAGTGGCGACCAGTAGTCTAATCCCACTTATTTATTCATTTTGTGAAAGTGCGTGTTTCCATACACTGTTGTTGGAAGCACACAAATCCCCTGACCTACCTAACATAGACAAGAGATAATCCCTCCAAAATATATGATAGGTGGTTGAAATCGGGTACACAATATTCATAAATAGTTACTATATTTAACAAAAAATTTATGTGCCAATTTAACAAAAACACGACATGCGTGAAAAATGTGTCAATTCCTTTAAAAAACATACAAAAATAATGACTTAAAATAGCACAAACAAAATTATCTAATGATCGGAATACTTTTTACAGAATAAAGGACAAAATCTTGACACCAAAAGAAAAGGTACAAGTTCGACTGGCTATAGTAATAAATTTGGTATGTTAACCTATCAAAAATGTATTTAAAAAGTCAGTAGAAGGTTAAGTACGGAAACAGACATGCTTGATTAAAAATCGACTATGATGACCTCGCAAACTCACACCTACATCCAACCTATCAACCACCAGTCAATAATCCTTTTCACTATTTATGCGTTGGCGCTACTTTACCATATACAGTTGAACAGCGTCACTGATGTCGATGGGCTGCTGATGGAAGAGCAGGCTAATGAATGCGATCGCAGATGGGAAATTATCTACGTGATCGGCGCGGCAATTACTAAAGTATTCGAGCTACGAAAAAATACAGCAACTCTCCAACCCAGTGGTGTTTGCTGTTATTCAAGAACAGTAAATTATTATTATTATGAGTGAGCTTGTTCTAAAACAACACCCACTTCAGAATATTTACAAGTTTCTCAGTATAACTGTAAATACGAACAGCAATCACATAGACGCCATCTAACACAGTGAAATGGTCACAAAAATTCTAAGTCCACCAACTCGCAAGGTCCGAAAACTTCGGAGTCCTTGCCACCACTCCTCGCTGCTACCAAGAGGTCCGAACCCTCCTGTGTCCTCCATGCTTCTCTTTTTTCTCTCACTCACACCACACTCTCCTGAAGTAAAAACTTTCTTTGGCTGCCAGCGTCCTCCCACATGTGACGTCAAGCCAGTAAGAGAGAGGTCCTAATGGTCTCGCCAATCAAATCAATTTGCTATTGTTAGCACTACTAAGCTCCTGCCACGTAAAAACTTTCCCAGGCCTGAGACTCATGTATGCCGCAGTTCCCAGAAGCAGCGTGAAATTTTGTGTTTCACGATAGGCATCTCCAGATGGCTAAATTATTTTAGTATCGCATGGGTGCACTCTCCCGTCGTGAGAGCCCTCAGCAACCCACACCTCGCCAACGTGGTGCAGACAAAAGTCGTGAAGTTTGGCGCCAGCCGACCGCGAGAGTCCAGGCAGTGTACACAATGCTGCCGGACCCGCTTTCACTTCGACTCCCCGGAGCGACTGAGTGAGCCCGGGCCGGCTCTCTCCCACCAACCCCCAGGGTTGGGGTGACATCCTGTCCCGTATCTTTATACAACGCTGGCCTCGAAACAAGGGCAGCATTCTCTCCCACGTTCTTTGCTGGTGGTGGCAAGAGCCTAAAACGATTACCCAGGTGACTTCTTCCCAATGTACCAAAATCATGCAATGATCATTTCTATCATCTGGCATTAAGAATTTGGAGAAATTAGAATACCAAGAACCCAACATCCAATTAAATCGATAGACTAAATTAAATTGGAAAATATGAATATAAATAGTATTACTACCTTTCAATTGGAATGTAATTCCATCCCTTTAAAAAAATAACAATTCAAAAATTTAAAAATGTACAATACACAAGGTAAATAAGACATGTTATGATCATTAGATGACAAAATTAATCGTTTCATATAGATTACAAAATTCAAATACTTTACTACACGACATCAGCGAGCAGGATAACAATTTGAAATGTAGTTGTCTGTGCTAGGCGGGAAGTTCACTGGAGTAATTACTCTTGATAGGCTCTGTTAATGTTCCTTCTAAGAGCTGCATTGGAGTGGCCAATTTGGCATGCTGCTTGCGAGCTGTGCTATGCGACGATTGCGTAAGGTGAATGACGCAAGGAAAACATTACCTGACTTCGTAAATTGTGAGGGAAATCTTATAGAAAATAGATTAATTATCTTCAAAAGTAGAAAGCCAATATCACAATATAATTATTTGTTTAACCCTCCGTCGGGCGCACCTCCAGATGAAACAAAATCAGGCGCACCCGGCCTGAGAGGCCACCCACATATTTTGTGGACTAGCTACGCAACGTTAAATCGAATTCAAAATGCGTGTTGGCTAGTCTTGAAGAGGATCTAAAGGAAAGAATTACAGCAAACTTAAAGCATAATAATGGATTTATTGAACACAATACACCTTAAACTAAAGTGACCAAAATTACCAATTTCCCACAAAGAGCATTAAAAATTGGTCGAACAGACATCCATAAAAGTAATGAAATTATTTTTAAAGGACATTAGGCAGTCTATTCCGACATTGAATCATCTTTTCTCGCCACATTTGCAGCCAAAAACCGATGCTATAGCTCCCAAATCAACAGCTGAAACACAGGTATGGCACAGAACGTATACGTCGCTCAAGCATATTGGTTGATGACAAGCTGAACATTCCTGATTCTTCATCCTCATAACTCTTGTTTCAGCCACGCTTGGTCGACGTTTTAGCCATTTGGGAGGTAATGTGGGAGTACTTTCCCGTATCTTGTGGGGTAAAAATTTTTTCAGTAGAGTTTGCAGCCGAATCGACATTCCACATATATTCGTAGTATACACAGGCTAAATTGTCCAGTTAGAAGTTGATGACAAAAGGTTTTGCAATTGGTGGCGTCATTTGTAGCAATATCTTTTACACTGGATGTTGTGTAATAATGATGTGACTCTTCACACTATGAATAGTAGAAGGTATCTACTTAGACTACTTCGTCGCCTTATCGTTTCCAAAATCAAAACTCCTCACATATTTTCTTCTCTTCTTCATATTCCCGAGCTGTTCCCCAAAGTTGCTGTTCAGTTGCTGAGTCCTCCTTGCCTTCTCCTACCTCATTCTGAGAATGGGTGTCTCTCTCATCGACTAAATTTTCGAGCGCGGCTGGATCTTCAGCAGTTTCGTCCTCGAGGAGGCGCATTATTTCCACAAGATCATTGGCTTAGAGGCATAATATACTTTTCTGGACATTTCAGCAGAAAATATGGATGTAATAACGTAGGAAAAGGTAGGAAAACTGAAATTAGAACATCAGGCGCACTCAGTCTGAAGGGCCAGGGTCGTCAAAGTCTTGTTTTTTCCAAAGGTAACGGTGAAAATCACAGAGGACAGACTTATTTTGACTGAAACGAAGTAATAAAATAAAAATATCTTGAAAAATCTCACTTTAAAAACCATTACGTAATCGGGCGCAGACGGCCTGTGAGGCCCAAGGTGTTCCCCGTGATCCGCGTGGAAATCGACGGCAGCCTGCGGATCGGCACTGTGTGAGGTTCCCAAAGTTACGCGAGTAAACGGAGAGGCGAGCCGCTGGGCCACCACTGTTAAGCACGGGAATCAAAAAAGTGTTTTGCTGGCCTGTGAGGCCGACTGCGCCCGACGGAGGGTTAATGAGAACCTTTTTCAATGGGCTATGCCACTATCATCTGGTCATATAAAATTGTACAATGTGATCCTTTTACGTTATTTAAAAATAGAGGTAAAATAGTACATGCGATATTGCACTCTTAGTCGAAATATTAAAAATATATGTGAAAATTAAAGAACTATCAGTTTAACAAGTCATTGTTGCAAAATACTAACATGAATTATTTGCAGACGAATGGAGAAGATTATTTTGGATATAGGAGAAATGGAGGAACCCGCAGGGCAATACTCACATTACGACTTATCTTAGAAGATAGATTAAGGAAAGGGAAACATACGTTTATAACATTTGTGGATCTGGAGAAAGCTTTTGACAATGTAGACTGGAATACACTTTTTCAGTTTCAGCAATTATTAGAGTCGAAAGTCATGAAAGGGTCGCAGTTGTTCGGTAGTATGACAGGGTTGCTACCTTTCCCCAATGTTGTTCCATCTGTACATTGAGCAAACTGTGAAGAAATGCAAGGACAAGTTTGGAGAGGGAGTCCACGGAGAGGGAATAAAAACCTTGCGTTTTCATGACGACCTAGTAATTCTGTCATAAACAGCACAAGAGCTGGAATATCAATTAAATGGAATGGAGGTCTTGAAAGGAAGGTATAAGATGAAAAAACACAAGAATAAAACGAGGGTAATGAAATGTAGTGACAGAAAATCAGCCGATGCTGAAAGAATTAGATTAGGTAATGAAAAAATAAAAGTAGTAGATGAGTGTTATTATTTAGGTAGCAAGATAACTTCTTATGGTCTACGTAAGGAAAATACAAAATGCAGAATGTCTATGGGAAGAAAAGCGTTTCTGAAGAAGCGAGATTTGTTGACATCCAATAGTAGTTTAAATGTTAGGAAAAGAATTTGTCTTGTGTGGGAGTGAAACATTAAGAATAAGGAGTTCAGACAAAAAGATAGAAGTTTTCGAAATGTGGTGCTACAGACGGATCATGAAAATTAGATGAATAGATCAGGTAGTTTCTGGCGTGTCCTAAGAGAAGGGTTACGTTGATGGGACACATGGTGTGACATCAAGGAATCGTTCAAAATGTTCAAATGTTTGTATAGCTTATGGGAGTTAACTGTGGGGTCATCAGTCACTAAACTTACAAACTAGCTAATACTAAGGACGGCACAAATATCCATGCCCAAGGGGGGATTCGAACCCCCGACCTTAGTGGTCGTGCAGACTGTGACTGGAGCGCCTCAGTCCCCTCGGCCACCGCGGCCGGCAAGGAATCGTCAACGTAGCATTAGAAGGAAGTGAGTGGGGAAAAATCGTAGAAGGAGATCGAGGGACGAATACAGTAAGCAGATTCAAAAGGATGTAGGTTACCGTTCGTATTCTCAGATCACCAGACTTGCACAGGACAGGGTAGCGCGGAGAAGTCCGTCAAACCAAGTCTGCGCACTGAAGACTGCCACAACAACAATTGCTATGCTGCGCGCACTATTTAACCTCCATTTTATAAATGACGTAAGATGAACACCTTCTATAATTTTTTATGGCCATATGATGGTGGCGTAGCCCATGGAAACCGGTGATCATAAAATAAATAATTATAATGCGATCTTGGCTTTCAACTTTTGAGAGTAATTGAAGTAAGGAACAGTACCGAAGTTTTTCTCAGGAGCCGCTTCGTTGCGTGTCCATGAGGCGTAGGAGCCACGCGACGGCACAGTGGTGGCGAGACCCCGCGTGCCCGGCACCTGTGCGCCGCCCCTCCCACCTGCATATCGAGCGGTGGGCGGCAGCGGTGGGCGGCAGCGGCAGGCAGGCCGCTGGCATCGACGGGCCGTGATCCGCGCAGACAGCCGGCGTCAAAGTGAGCTGAATGCGTGATTTCTGGCCGCGCTGCCCGCCTCCCACAAAGGGTGACCGCTGCTGCAGAGGCGAGGGGGCGCCCACAGAGCACGTGACGGCTGCCGCCTCATGTCAATCTGCAGCTCTAGTGTGGCGTGCCCACGGACATGTGTACAGTATCACTGCTGTCACTCAAGTCTCGCTGCCATATTTCTATACTACTGACGTGCGAGCAATCGCGTGGTTATAGTATATCGCCGCAAATTTGCGACTGGATAGCGGATAGTCTAGTAACATCATCTCAAGACCAAAAACAACTACAGAACGATCTCAATAAGATATCTTTATGGTGTAAAAATTGGCAATTGACTCTAAATAATAAGAAGTGTGAAGTCGTCCACATGAGTACGAGAGGAAATGCGTTATACTTTGTTTACAAGATAAATCAATCAAAAGTGAAGGCCATAAACTCCACAAAATACCTAGTAATTACTATTACTTCAGACTTAAACTGGAAAGAAAACTTAGATAATGTCGTGGGAAAGGCGAACAAAAGACTGCGTTTCATAGGTAGAACCCTTAAAAGACGTAACAGAACTACTAAAGAGGCTACATACACTACGCTCGTCCGTCCTTTCTTGGGGTATTGCTGCCCATTGTGGGATTCTTATCATATGTGTTTGACGAAGGACATCGAAAGAGCAGCTCGTTTTGTACTGTCACGATACAGGGGAGACAGCATTACGGAAATGATACAGGATCTGGGATGGGAATCATTACAACAACGGCTCTTATCGCTGCAGCGTGGACTACTTAGGAAACTCCAATCGCCAACATTCTACTCCGAATGCGAAAATATATTGGTCACTCTCACTTAACATAGGTAGAAATGTATTAATTTATAAACAGTGCTATTAGGAGGCTGTGTAAAGTTATAGAGCCACAGATAGGGATGTGGTCATGCGTTTATTGACGTGTTTCGATAAAAATCATCTTCAGATCCGTGGAAGGGGTTTTACATAATAAAACTGTATGGGGTCAATGCCCTGCTGAACATGACGCCATACAATTTTATTATGTAAACCCCCTTCCAAGATTCTGAAGATGATTTTTATCGAAACGCGTCAATAAACGCATGACCACATCACTATCTGTGGCTCTATAATTTTACACAGCGTCGTAATAGCACTGTTTATCAATTAATACTGATATGGGCGCATACCTCATTAACGCCTTTATGTCACGTCTGGAAATAGGTAGAAATGATCGTTGTTGTTATTGTTGTTTAGGCTTCATTCCGGAGACTGGTTTGATGCAGCTCTCCACCCTACTCTATCCTGAGCTAGCCTTTTCATCTTCTCATAAGAACGGCAACCCACATCCACTTGAATCTGCTTACTATACGCGTCTCTTGGTCTCCCTCTGCGATGTTTACCCCACACACTTCCCTCCACTGCTAAATTTACGATTCCTCGATGTCTAAGAATGTGTCCTACCAAGCGATCCCTTCTTTTGGTCAGGGTATGCCAAAAATTCATTTTCTCACCAATTCTGTCCAGTACCTCTTCACTAGTTATGCGATCAACCCACCTAATCTTCAGCATTCTTCTGTAGATCAGAATAAAATACGAGAACGGAGAGATTCAGGTGTTCTTTCTTCCCGCGCGCTATTCGAGAATCGAATGGGAGATAAATAGTATGATGGAGTTTCATACCAGCGCACACGCCGCTGCAGAGTGAAAGTTTCATTCTGGAAACATCCCTTAGGCTGTGGCTAAGCCATGTCTCCACCATATCCTTTCTTCCAGGAGTGCTAGTCTTGCAAGTTTGGCAAGAGAGCTTCTGTGAAGTTTGGGAACTAGGAGGCGGTTCCGGCACACAATTGTAATCTGCCAGGACGTTTCAGTATAATGGTGGTTCGATGAACCCTCTACCATACACTTAAATGTGATTTGCAGAGTATTCTATGTAGTTGTAGATGTATATGTATGTTTAGTTACAGAAAACATTCGTAAAAACTTTAGATTTGAGATTACCTTTAATTCACGTGTTGTATATAGCTGTAATCTTTCGTACAGAAAACGGAAGCTATAACGCCAATTCACACAAACCGTGACGTCAATTCGTTTGTCCAAATACCCGATGTTCAAAGTGATGTTATGAGTGGCGATCTGTTATGTAGAAATTCATAGTTTAATACATGTAGTTGTAGATGTATGTATTTACAGAAAACATTCGTAAAAAATTTAGAGATTTGAGATAATGTTCGATTCACGTGCTGTATATAGCTGTAATGTTTCGTACAGAAAATGGAAGCTATAACGCCAATTCACACAAAACATGACGTCAATTCGTTTATCCAAATACCCGATGTTCAAAGTTATGTTGTGAGTGGCGATCTGGTATGTAGAAAGTCATAGTTTAATACTGCAATTGCGGAAATAACAACGTTAAATATTACTGACGGCCAAAGAAAATTTTACAACGTATTTTAAACATGGCTGCACACAGCAACGGTGGTTCGCAACAGTAAAAGTAAAGCTAACGAATTGCAAATTACAGTTTAATAAACCTTACCGCGGTTTCGAATGATATAAATCAATCTTCTTCAGAAAATACTTGGACCTGTAATGAATAACAAGGTTACAATCAAGTTAAGTACAAACAGTATTAAAAACCATAGAATGTTTACCTAGAAAATTGTAAAAAGAAAAACTTGTCTACAGGACCAAGTACTTAAATTGTTACTGTGTAAAATTGTCACTCGTCAATCTGTGTACACATAAAGTAGCCCTTTAAACCGAAGAAACATCAAGCATGTAAAATGATAAAATATGCTGTGTAACACAGCAGATTGAGCGGCGTGCTTACCGCCGACTGACACTTGAGCAAGACGCGGACGCCAGGTAACCATGACAAGTGGCGCATGCCCTTAGTGACAATGATACAGCGTCAGCAGTCAATACATGTTAACGCAAATTATAAAATGGGAAACTCAGGCAAGCTTAAAGGAAAATAAAATAGAATTTTGAGGAAATGACACCGCAGAGGTTATCGCTGACTGTTAAACTTTTTTGATAGTATAGGTTTAAAAACTTCGAAAAACTGACTGCACGCAAGATGGAACTGATCATTTAATATGTTACCATATCTACACTGTAAATGTTTAAAAATATCCAACTCCTCCCAAAGGTTGAGCTTTTGTCCCTTTTCTTTCGTAAAACCAAAGTGTCTTCTAGCTTTTTCGTCGTATGGTTAGCAATCAAAAGGTATTCTACGAATTCTTTCCCAATAGAGCTTTTCTATATCTTACCTTCACTGTCTGCCTCTTTGGCCAATATAATAACAGACAGTCGTTACAGATTGATTTATAAACGCCAGAATTACATAACTTATCTCCAGTGTTTGCGACAGTATGCAGAAGGTGTCTCTTCAGAGTGTCGTCTGTAGAGAATGATAGAATGCAGTAGAAATTCTTTATTAGAAGACGTCTGATCCTATAGGAAAATTTGCCTAAGAATAGAAATTAATTTAGTATCTTTATTACGTTAATAAATAGGAACATTGAAACTTCCTGGCAGATTAAAATTGTGTGTAGGAACCGGGACTCGAACCTGGGACCTCTGCCTTTCGCGGGCAAGCGCTCTACCGACTGAGCTCTCCCGACACGACTCACGATGCAGCGCACACTCCGCTGCAGAGTGGAAGTTTCATTCAGGAAACATCCCTTAGGCTGTGGCTAAGCCATGTCTCCACCATATCCTTTCTTCCAGGAGTGCTATTCTTGTAAGTTTCGCAGGAGAGCTTCTGTGAAGTTTGGAAAGTAGGAGGCGAGGTACTGGCGGAAGTAAAGTTGTGAGGCGGCATCGTGAGTCGTGTTGGGATAGCACAGTCGGTAGTGCGCTCGAGTCCTGGTTCGTACACACAATTTTAACCTGCCAGGAAGTTTCATATCAGCGCACACACCGCTGCAGAGTGAAAGTTTCATAATAGGAACATTGCGTAAAGCAGATTTCAGGGATGCTTCCTTACTGAGAATGTGATCTATCATGTGATGCTCGTACCCGTTTTGGACTGCGATAGATTTAATCACACTTAATTCATTTTGTTGATTAGCAGGTAACAAAGGAGTGGTTATCAAACTATGTATGGCCGAGTTACAAAAATGCTAATATGTGAGCTTTGGGATAGCGGGTGTGATGTTATATGAAAAAGTTTCCTTTCGAAATATATTGAAACAAAATGACTGTTCAACGATCGAAATAGATCCAAAAAATTAAGTTCGCCATTGATTTATACCACTCGAAACAGCGTAAGGTTTAATAATCTTTAATTTGAATCTGGTTAGCTGTTACTTCTACTGCTTTACAACGTATATTTATGGTGAATGGAAGGTAACAGCTATACACAAGGCTGCCAGAGTTTCAGGACTGAACCCAGACGAGGATACTCTAAGACAATTTATTTTATTTTTACCATAGGTATTTACACAACTTCACCGTGGCAACAGCATAGGCAATTTATGTTAACCAAACCAAAGAAATGTATAGAAATACTATTTAATTCTCAAACACAACTCTCAGCCTCAAAACAGTTTTAAATAACGAGTATGCCAAAAAATTAACCTTATATACACAAGTGCAAGATACCTGAAACGACACCTGAATTACCTCTAATGGTTTTGCAGCTAACATTACAGTTTTAAACAATGCATTAATATTAAAGGCAAATCAGTTACCAGTATCATTGATATTTTTAAACAGGTTAAGTTGTAACATACTATTAAAAACAGCTAACATTACTGTTACTTCAGTAAGAATAGCCCCTACACAACAGACCACCCGGCAGACGTCCACGTACGCAGGTAGTGGAGTACCTGGCGAAGCCGAAAAGCCGGCGACTAGAGACAACCATCGTACCTGGTAAACATAGACAGGAAAACATCCACATGAACACCACAGCTAAACAGGGTACTATCTTTTACAGAGGTCGCAGCTCACATGCCACGTCACCGTCCGCTGACGTATACAGAGGTCGCTGTCACACGCAACAGTGGATCCTTTCGCCAAGCGCCAGCTATATCTGGAGGACGCAGCGACATGACGGCAGTTCCACCTCGAGGAATGTTACGAACCACTACTACGCCGAGAACCGACTACGGACTCCGACTCGTCCACGATCAACCGATGGTATCACGATTAGGACTTAGTGTTTCGGGCTACGGCCTATACCTTTGTCAGTAAAGAAATAGACTTTGTTACGCTGTACCGGGAATGGGCCCGAAGTGTTTTCAGTTAAAATGAACTATTGTGGTGTACAAACAGACTTGTATATCGCATTGAAAAACCGTGTTTCCAAGGTTTTGTGTCGTATTAGTCACAACAATTACCAATAATTATTATCAAGTACAAACACTATATACGCTAAGTAGATCATCCAACTATCAGCAACCATTCGCCTCACTGACAAGGATGGTTAAGTCAATGTACAAGAAATTTATCAAAACAGAACGCAGCAGTCTTCTTGGATGACAGTATGGTCCTTGCCACTGTACAGCAACGTGCTGCGTCAGCTGTGCACCGATGCTGGTTTCAATATCGCGAGAACACTGACTTCCGTACACAGATGTTAGCCAAGATCTTCGTAATGTAAGGACACGAGTTGCACATCGTAGGGCTACCACAGAAAAATGTGCTGAGAGTCCAGAAGAGTCAAGACAAACTGCTGCCAACCGGTTACTGGCGGTGGAACTGCAGGCACGAACCACCTTAGCCTGTCTTCCACTCATGCTACAACCGCGGCGGAGCGCTACGCTGCGATGAGCGATATTCCCCTTCGGAGGTTCGAATCCTCCTCGGGGATGGATGTGTGTGTTTAGTGTATGTTTATAAGTAGTTTTTATGTTTAGAGACTGATGAGCCCCGCAGTTAAGTCCCGTAAGGTTAACAAACATTTGAACCCATGACACAACAAGGACCTACACGGCTTGACTGGTGCCTGTAGGCAAGTCATGGTCTTTTGAAAGTACGACTTCTCCCTGGCGGACAGTCTCTTAGCGCGCACTCTTGCAAGACATACTGGCTCCTCCCAAGCCTTATGGTCTACAATTCCCGTTCACCTTTGTGGATGGAAGGCTTATCAGCGCTTGGTAAGAACAGAAGTTGTCATGATTATGATGTATTTTTCCAATATGACAAAGCTTGAAGGACGTTCCTCTAAGGACAGTGTTGGCAAATTGTTTTAGCTCGGGGGCCATATTCCAAAATTCATTCATTAGTTTTGCATGTAACAAAGTCTTAATTACACCGTAAAAATCAAGAAATGTAATTAACATAGTTTTCTTCATATATATATATATATATCAGAACAATTTTAGTGAGACAAATGCATCGTATTACACTTTTGCACATTTCTTTGACTCAGCAGTGAGACTGCTAGATTAAATTCTCATCAAAGCCTGTAAATTAATGAGCTTCGGTACTTGGTATAATTGATTTTCAAGCAAGAATAACTTTGTTCACAACTAAAAAAAAAATATGGAGAATAATTTCCTAGCGAATTTCTTCAAACATGGAAATTTTCTAATGTAATGAAAACAAATTAAAAACACCACTGTCAGCTGTATTTTCATACTGTCATGTACTGTTTACCAGTTCCGATAGACCACGCCATCCTCATCAGGCTCTTATAACAGGGGAATAGTCATTTTTCTGCAATATAAAAAAAGTTTTCGCTTAATCATGGAACCTAACAGGGACTATTTATCCTCCTTACTGCTAGGTTCCATGATTGTCCAACATTAGTTGTTTTTGTTGTTACTATATATATATGGCTGAGGGCCCAACATCTATACATAAAATGTACAATATCAACGAAGATTTCTAAAAGTCAACTGATGTCAACGCTATCATTAAAATTCTTCCGAGTATGAGACCGCGTCGAAATTTTATAAACTATACCGACGTTTCGGCCACTGTTGCAAGCGGCCTTCATCGGGGTCTGTGTTTATAGTTTATAAAATGAGGACGCGGTCTCATACCCGGAAGCATTTGATTGATAGTGACAACAACCGCAGAAGCCTACGTTTGCAATTGATGGCAAAGCATTTAACATTCCTTCCACTGTGTGATCTGCCTGCATATTAATAATTTCAAGTTGCAGCTCCTCCAGTGCTGCGTCAACAACAGCGGTGACGAGTTACAACAACAAATTGAACTGAGGATCAATTTTCTTAAAGTCCTGAAATCTTCTTGTAAATTCAGCCTCCAAACTTTGCAGATGATCCCCAATCTTACCAAAAAGACTTACTCTCATTTTCTGTTTTCCTAGTAAATGGAAATAACAAGAACTGCCTTCATTTGCTTCACTTGAAAATAGACCTAGTTTTGACCATACACCCTCCAACAGGCAATTAACAATTTCAGTGCGGACGCATTACTACGCTTGATACCTTGCGGGAACCCAGGATTGGTTGGGAACAAGAGGACGTATTCGGAAGGTGGCATTAACTTGGTAATGTGCTACAAGTTAAGAATTTGGGCAGGAAGGGAAGCAACCGCTAGCCCGAACCGAGAAATCTGGACTGGAATCCAGGTCCAGCAGAAATTTCCAGTTTCGCCGTTGAATTTGTTTCAATGCCTTAGACGATCCAGATTTTTCAATATTTCGAATTCGTAAAATTACGACCGTTAATGTCAACCACTGCAGTCTGTACTTTGGGATACGTGCAATTGTACAGAAATCGTATCAATACAGGACTATTCTGACTGCGCACATTGAACACACTTTCAGCTCGCATATGACGTCCATCCCGAGAGAAATTTTTACTTGCGCGGGGATTGAAAACTCGCTTCTCCGAAGATTTTTGGCAATGTCTTGGCGGGCCGCACAAAATTCTTTGGCGGGTCGTATGCGGCTCGCGGACCTCTATTTTTCCATCCCTGCTCTAGGGAAAATAAAACGAGTAGCATTAATATGGGAGGCTTATACAATGTGTAACTGGCTCAGGTGTTATTCATGGCACGAAATATATTGGGAATACGTAATGGCAGTGTTCTGACACACAGCAAACTTCTATCCTTTCGTGACGTTTCAAAGAACTTGATAAAAAGATCTGTAGAAAACTTCAGCAGTAATTCGAACCTGGTGGGCGATCTTATGAAGAAAATTTGTCTCCTTCAATCACATTAAAAGTTGCGTATCGCGTTCATCAGAATGAAAAGGACTCCTATTAAGGCACAAGAAAAATCTTTTCTGCTCAGATTCAAGGATGTGACACAGGGCCGCGGTGGACTAGCCGAGCGGCCTAAAGCACCTCGCTGCGGAGCGCGCTGTTGCTCGCCGTGGAGGTTCATGGGTGTGGGCATGGGTGTGTGTGTTTGTCCGTAGGTTAGTTTACCTAGGTTTAAGTAGTTTGTAAGCTACGGACTGATGTCCACGCAGTTTGGTCCGATAGATTTACAGACAGACATTTGTGATACAGAAGAACTAATTCCTCGACTTATCGGTTTTTCTTTCTTTTTTTATCGTTATTTTAATATCGAATATTACAACTCAGTAGGCTGGAAGCAGCTTATGCAAGTGTTGAAACATGAACATGATGATAAAAAGAAACTCAAAGTGGTAAAACATGAAGTACGTAAACTTTGACAAAAAGAAGTTATTTGCAGAAATATAACACAGAAAAACGAATAAAATGCCTGCACTGCGTTAAAAGGTTTGTACCACGGTGGTGTTAAGAAACTCACAGTAAGTAACATAAACGCTGAACAGACGAAAAAACATTGAAGTCTATAAAACGGCGGTGACGACACTTGCTTATGGATGGTTGTCACACTATTAAAAAACACCGAAACACTGGACGATGCACTTGTTAAAAGTCGGCAATGAGGGTAGGAGGGGAGGCAGGAAGCCTGGGAAGCGTGGGCGGAAAATGGTTGGGGGAAGGGGGAGGGGGAGGGGAAGGGGATAGCCAAGCGGTGGGAAGGAAAGGGAGAATAGGGGGAGAGGGAGCGTTGGATCGAAGGTAGATCTCAGGGCAGAAAGCGGCATCTGGTAGGTGGAGGTGGCGGTAGTTACCCTGGGACAGGATGTGAAGCGTGTGCAGGTGAAGGATGGGAGGGATGCAGTAGTAAAGACGTGGCAGAGGCCCAGGACTGGTAAATATCGGGTAAATAAGAGGATCACGGGAATCTATTTCGTGTAATGTGGAGGATCCAGATGCTTTATAGGTATTGCAGAAGGTGAGGGAATGGGGGATCCGCGTTCAGGAGGGGAGCCGGATACAGTAGGCGAGGTGGAGGGTGTTGCGTCAGAGGGTATGGAGGGTCCTGTAAAAGGTAGAGGGAGCGGAAACCTAAGCGGGGTGGAAGTTCCAGAGGACAGGATGTATGATGGATCTGTAGGTATAGAGGATAGTGGATGGGTTGAGTCCCCACGTCTGACCGAAGAGGCGTTTGAGGAAGTTGAGGCGGGACATTGCTTTCTGGTGGACTGTGCAGATGTGGAGGGTCCAGGAGAGAGAACGATGAGGGGTGACGCCAAGGTAAGGGTGGGGGTGTGTTTGATGGGGCGGTCGTGGAGGGTACCGCAAAAATCCTGGAAGGAGTGGGTGGTACGATGATGAATGCCTGGAATTTGTCAGGATTGATGGAGATGAGACAATGGTTACATTGTGCAGCAAACTCGGTGAGGTGGGACTGAAGCAACTGCTGGGAGCGGACAAGGGAGGGGGCGAGAGCTTGGAAGGCGGTGATGTCGGCTTATTGCAGATGGACAGGAGGCTGAGGGTAGGGCATATCAGTGTAGTAGATGTAGAGGAGGGGAGAGAGGACGGAACCTTGAGGCAACCCGGCGGAGGGGTACCACAAATGAGAGTTGGAGTTGCAGACAGTGACATAGGAGGGGCGGCGGGTGAGGAAGGAAACAATGAGGCAGACATAGATAATGGGATGGGCATAGAACTATAGATTGGAAAGGAAGCTGGAATGCTATGCACAGTCTTAGGCTTTCTCGATATCTAGGGATATGAAGATGGCAGAGCAACGGGAATTAAGCTGGATGGAGAGGTTAGTGAGGCAGAGGAGCTGATAGTTGGCAGAGAAGGATGGTCGAAAGCCATGGGAGGAACTGTGCTGGTGGAGGTGTTGATGGATACGGCAGGAGAGGAACGTTTCCAGGACATTGCTATACACGGAGGTGAGACTGATGGGACGGTTGGATAAGGGTTGGGAAGGGGGTTGGTCATATTTGGGGAGCACGAGAATACGGGAGCCTTTCCACAGCTCGAAGCTGGTGTACATGATAACATTGTAGAGGGAAGCCAGAGCCGCATGGAAAGAGGGAGGGGCGGCCGCGAAGGTGCCTGTAGTTAAGCCGGTTGTGACTGGGGGCAGTGTTGCGTTTATACGAAGGCTGTCGACAATGTCAAGGGCGATGATGGTCGTGTTTCATTCTGAGGTGGGGATGTGTTCCATGTACTGGAAGCCAGGGGCGATCAGGGGAGAGGAAGTGTCGGTATGGTCATGGACATCGAGGAAGAGGGAGTAATCAAAGCTTGGATTATCAGGGATGGAGAAAACGTCGGAGAGGTAGGAGGCAAAGTGTTAGGACTCACTGGCATTAATAGGAAAGGCACGGTCGTCATGGAGAAGTGGGTAGTGGGGCGCGGAGTGACTCCTGGTAAGGCGGTGGAAGACACGCCAGTACTTGGAGGAACGGATGGGGAGCATAGGATTAAGACGGGTGCATTTCTGGCATCAGTCCCGGATCTTTTTCGCGGACAAATGGTTTCTGTAGTTGGAGTGCCGGTAGCGTGTGAGAGTATCCCGTTCACTGGTCTGGACGATGCAGCGGTAGAGTCGATACTTATCTGGCAGCTTCGGAAAAGTTATGTTCAATTGTCAAGCACAGTGAGCTCGCTTTCAAGTGGAGCGGGACGGATACATAAGGTAAATTGCAACGCCTTGCATTTATCTGTACCGCTGAGTGACGAAGCTTGCATTTTGAAGTTAATTGAAAAATCTGTGCCGTCGTAAGAAGTCACGGTGCTTCGGTTTGTTTAATCCTCACCACCCGATCGACAGGCAGCCCGTGGGAACTGCTTGGCGGCGCTGCAGTGGAGCACCGCGATGGGGACGGAGAGAAAACGAGGGAAAGCGAGGTGTGAGTCTGGAACTGGAGTGGCAGCAAGTTGGTCTGCGGACTAGCAGCTGGAAGTGGCTGTTTGATTTAGCGGCACGCCGAGGCGGTTGGTATCGAGCGGCCGTAACCAGGGGCGGAGCACTGGTGGCACGACATCGCTGGACGTCGTTGACATGGGGCTATCTTACTATGGCCTTCCACTAAAGGAAACTGCACACAGCGAATTTCGCCGGTGTGGATGTGCTGTTCCATACTGTGCCTAGTCGTTTGCGGATTACAGTGGTAATACATGAGCTTTACTATGGTCAGCATGCGTTCTATTGCCTGAATTGATTTTCACGATTCAGCAGGTACTGATGTGAATTTATATGTGGCACTAGTCCGTTGAGGCTTGCATTGACATTGAGTGTAGTTCGAATTGCACAACACATGTCGCGCTACCCAAACTCAAATTGTTATTATTTATGAATATCATTATAAATAGAAGTCTCTGCGGGTTTTCTACCGGATAATAAAATGAAACCGATTCAATATTTCGACGTTACTGCTCTCCGCCATCTTCAGGAAACTTCAGCGGGACTCAGCAGCAGCAGATTCTTGAAGATGGCGGACAGCTGTACCGTCGAAATATTGAATCGGTTTGATTTTATTATCCGGCAGAAAACTCGCAGAGACTTCGAAGATTTGTTACGCCGGGAAAGCCTATGAAGTTACATTACAAATATAAATTTATACACCCTGATACTGCTTTTCGTCTCGATAATGTAAGAAAAACTCTCAGAATGTATAAATTTCTATTTATAATGATAATCAAATCGCCTTAGCCTGAGGTAAAAGGCAGGAATGTTGCGATCTGTCCATTGCCGAGGTGCTATTCCGCTGCATGGAGAGCCTTGGCAGATGTAGCAATGTTTCATAGGGACACAGAAGCTGAATTAAAGTTTATGACGTGGAGATTATTACGATGCGCCTAATTTGCTAATGATGCTGTGGTCTAGCGGTAAGACGTCTGCATAGTAAGCATAGAGATGCGGCTTCGGTTCCTGACCGCATCACAAATTTTAATTCAATGCTTCACCCTTACCATTATTGTTACTATTTAGCTACAATTATATTTGAAATGCGCAGCTTATCAGTGTTCGTGCTTTATTTGAGACTGGTCTGTTTTGACTTACAGTGGCACTGTTATTTAACTATGTCAGCGCACGTTACAACACTTAAATTTTACACTTCTCAGTATATCCGGTGTTTCTATAAAATGTTCGGTTTCTTAGTGTCTGTGATTTGGATTTGAGATTTTGTTTTTTTGGAAACCAACCATTAAGCATTAAGTGTAACTTTCGGTTGTGTATAGTCAGTAACTGCAAGGTAAACCCGTCCTTTGGCACTTTTCACCCAGAATATTATTGGTGCTATTTGTGTGGGCAGGTGATCGTGCTACAGAATTGTGTTCCATTATTTGGATTTTTGTGTCTCTTATTTAAATAGAAATTGATCCTTGCATGTTTTTCTCGTTGATGTACTAATGTATAAGGTACTATATGGTGATGCCTATGATAGATTTAAATTAGTAAACGGAAAGAAACTAAATCTTTTTAAATAGTTTATTAATTTCATACTAGCTAAATACGGTGACGCTTCGCTGTGGCTCACTCTCATATGAAATAAATAGAAAATGGAATATTGTATTCATGTGAACATAGAATAACAGAGACAATGATTCAGTCAAATCAATATCGTTCGTTGGGCTACTGGGAAACTAAAGTTATAAAAAATATACTTTCGCAGATACTCATTATTTTAAATACATGAGATTACACTTTATGTCGCTCGTTTTCTTCACAAAATACAGATCAGTGTACCGACTCTGGACCATGTAATGCATAATTTCGCCTTAGTAAAAAGCTATTGTTTCCTACATTCTTTCCATGTATTTCCCTTCCACTACGTCTATCTCCTGCTTCACATCTACCTCTTCATCCTCTCTCTAAGTAATTCTCGGCCTTGTTCATCACTCCCTTTCCTTCCATCCATCTTCCGTCTCCTCCTCCATGTATCTCTATGCCCGTATCGTCTTTCGCTCCTCGTACCTATACAAAATGAAGAAATTAAAAATTATGGATTTGCTTCAAATTATGTGTTACGTGCTAGAAACCATAAAAAAGTTACTGTTACATAAAATTAAAGAACGACGGCCGTAAACAACGTTTTGATCGGAATTCGTTTCTATGGTGTTTGATTTCCACTGATAAGTCACAATCGATCTTACTGAAATTTAACCATTAAACTGGAATGTACCTACAATGAGTTTCCACGAAAAGTTGTTATTTTAATGTCGCATTTTTACCATTGCATATGACCGGTACGCATGGCAGAAGTTGGTACCAGTTAAATTTTCGACGCTCACTTATTTGGCAGTTGGAGAATTTAAAGCGTGATCAGAACTATAGATGTGAAAACATCTGCTTCCTTCAGCCCCTCTTAACGGCTACGTATACACATGATTTCCGTTTTGCACGCATCTATGACAAAGTGTCTTTTAATTATGTAAGTTTGATTGGCCCCCTTCTATAATTATAATCGAAAATCGATACGTCATTTTTCATGTTGATGTATTTGCAAAATCATTTCTGTAAAATTTATCTTGCGGCAAAGGCTTATGTTGCCAAAATCTCTAGACTGCTCTTTGAAAACCCAGCTACATACAATTAGGCTAATAATATTTCGTGTTTACCATGAAAAATTACATTAGCACCGAGCGCCGCAGTTGCCGTAAGTAAAATTAAACCTTCATTTCTAAGTAATTCCACGATGGTAAACGTCCATCTTTGCATTGAACCAGTGAGCCGAGACATTGTCTGTCTGTCTGTCTGTCTGTCCAACACTTCACAGCTTGCGCTACGTCAGCTGACCTTTAAAGATGGCTTGAAACGCAAATTTCTGCATTTCGGAAATTTGTAACCACATAAAA
Source organism: Locusta migratoria (assembly GCA_026315105.1). Classification (NCBI taxonomy): domain Eukaryota; kingdom Metazoa; phylum Arthropoda; class Insecta; order Orthoptera; family Acrididae; genus Locusta; species Locusta migratoria. The sequence continues at coordinate 808,024,198 of CM048744.1, read as the reverse complement.
GACGTTTTCAGTCATTTATACAAACGCGTAGTAGTGCCTATAATGACCGCGTTTAGAGATATTCTGAATTAGTAACTTTTACTTGCTTCGAAATAAAACATATTCATAAGGCCAAATACGAGCTTATATTGACGGCAATATGGCGTCTTCATCTCACAACCGAAAAGAGCTGTTACCCCTTCTCCGGATAACCACGTGGTGTGACGTCAGTGACGTTCTCTCGTCTTATTGGTGATCAGACGCTCGTTGAGAATAACTGGCATGCTTGATACTCCCGACACGTTGGGAAAGCCTTGCCAACGTGTGGTGACGTCACAAACTCGTCACGTTGGCCACACACGTTCAGATACACGCTTAGTATGCCGACGGCTTAAGAACCAAATATACACAATTAGGCCCGAGGTCTGACTCTAAACTCCGAAGGCGAGTAGCGAGGCGCTTTAAACCGCTCGGCCACTTCACCGCGGCATATGGGGTCCGGTTTTGAATTATGTGATCTCTTACGTGTTATCTCCTAAATATATTTGGTTGAAATATCTCCGGTCCTTCTTTGTGTTGCATTATGGTTGGACAGTAATGTACATCTCTACACAAGAACACGACGAAGCATTGAGAATTTATTCCCACACAACATCGCTGACTGAAACACAAACACAGAAATGACAATGGTGCTTGAAGTACCGCCCTCAACACCCAGTAAGATGGATTGCTGAGGTGTGGAAACTGATGTTTCTTTTCAGGAAATTACGTGTCCCATCGTTTGTACGCTCCTGACGGAATATCGAATTGAAACCGTACTTAGTTCTAATGTTATCTCGAGCCATAGATTCAAAAGAATTAGTTCATTCTTTGAAATTTGCGAAGAAAATTGTTGTCCACGCTTACTTCAAACAGACAAATAATTTCAATGTACTTCACATAAAAAAGACTAATTTAAATATTTGCCGTATGCGTCCACGGAAATTAAATGTGCTGAAAGGAAGAAAGAGAAGAGGGAGAATTTTTCGAAACTTAAACCATTCTTTTGAACGCAGTAACTCTTCTTCGACAGGTGCTTTAGTCTGTTTTACTGAAACTTAATTATTCTCTCGCAGAAAAGCTGTCGGCGAGAGGACAACTAACGAAATATTTCGGAGCTCCTTTGTAATACCTTAATTTCGGTAACTAGATTACGAGAATCACTCTGATACTTTGAATACCTATCTGAGGCGTAAATGGCGTAAATAGCGTCTTTTTCCCTGTCTGATTAATGTGACACTCCGTAAATTTGCAGAAATCAATTCAGCATTACGTAGCAGTAATATTGAACCGGGATTTCTGTTGTTTGTTTATTTGAAATTGTGTCTTTACATGTTGTCCAAACTAAGCTTATCTGATGGAAGTAGTTCTACATCAACAAAGAAATAAAAAGAAATAAACCCTACAAAATTATCAGAACAGATACGTTAAATTCGTTACGTGAATGGTAGAAAAACCCCGAACTAACTAGTCAGTGACGATACTCATAACCAAAGTCAATTTAGCGATCACGCAATACGAAATATTTATCAGCTCAAGATGGTTAGAATTCTAGTTCAACGAATAACATATCAACACTCGAAAATTCTTGGGTATTATCTCATACGCTGTTTAGTAATACCTCCGTAATGCAGTCGGAAAAGTTTTTAAACTGGCAATCATAGACCCTTGCCAAAATTAAAATCCTGACAAAGCAGTCTTTGCCAATCAGATTATAAAACTGTCGCAAACGAAACACTTCGTAACTACCTAGGTAGGTCCTCCCCCATCCAAGCGAGAAAGAGTGTCTTATAACCCCTAGGAGTTTTCCTCACGAACAGTTGAAGTATTTTCCTTTACCACAGCGTTCTGCCTCCAAAAGTAACAGTGTACTTAACATACGAGATTCGTTCCACTTCCATACTAACTTAACAATATTAGATAGAAAAGTCATAAGCATTCAGTCAACTTGCCACTATTTATCAGCGGAAAAAGTAATGTATGAGAAACAAGCTAGCTATCATGAGCTTGACCGCGTATGCTACACAAAATTTACATACAGTTACTGGCAAAATAGACAAATATTATTAAATAGTTACACGAACATAAGTAGAAGAGCAGCATATCATGCTGATTGCAATTACTGAGTTACTGTGGAATACACAATGATCTAACAATATTTCTTTAATAAATTGATCAAACAAGTATTAGTGTTCCATACAATTTCAGAATTGGAATAATTGTGGGACACACAGACAGCGAAAACAGAATAACATAGAGAGGTTATACCACCTACATCAGTGCACTGGCAGTGAAGTCCCGGCAGCCATCTCGGATGGGTGTAGAAACGTAGTTGGGCCGATAAATACATAGTTCTTCAAATGGCACTCACCTCAAATTCATTGTCATTTGAATCCCTTGGGATAGTAAAACAAATTATTCACGCAGACAGATGAATACTGAATGAATACTGAAGGAAAGCAACAGTGTTTTTTGCAAGTACAACATTTTTTTTCCGTGGTCAGGAAGTTTTCGTCAGCGATAGAGTTGTAGATAATGAAATTAACTTTTCTTTTTATGTAAACAACTTTTTTATAGCTCCCCTAGTTTCCTCAGATATCTGGATGGAATAGAGCGATGGACCCTTTCAAATACTATTTGTTACTTTCAGCGAGCTTGCCGACGAGCGGGCATTGATTCCGTTTCCCACCCGCCTTGTACTTTGACCGATTTCGATAAAAAATTTAATTTGGGATACAATATTTGTATTAAATAATTGTGACTTAAAACTTTGTTTTATTACTAACTCCTTACCCGCCCCAGCTTTGGACGAATAATCTTTAAACTTCCTTAAATCGAAACTGCAGAATATATCGTGATGCTGTTGGTTTCAATTTCTTCGTTGCAATTATGGGTACAATGTAGGCTAAAGAAAAGGCGCGAGATCATATGGCAAACTTTTACAGATCTTCTACAATCACTAGATCTTTGTATCCAGCGCTTACGAAGAGAAAAAAAAAGAAACAAGTTAGAAACATGCTCTCGTGTATTGTATTTATTTATTTGGATCTTTGAGAGTTCTGCAATTCTATACTACGTACACTGGCCCAGCTCTTATAGTTTAGGTTCCAGAACTGACTAAAGTACAAAAGCGGTAATGGATTCTACGTTATTAATCTGATTTTAGTTGTTTCACAAGTTCCTATTGATATTAAATACATCCTAAGCTTATCGCTGGATTCTAAAGAAGAAATCCAAAGAAACCGCATGACGTTGCTTTCGCTACTACTCGAGTGATAGAAGGGAAAAGACATACACGTAGGAAAAATGTGCTTCTATTTTATATAATTTTATGATTTGCTATCCATAGCTGTAATTTGTAATTACTTATGGTAAAAAGATTTCTACAAAAAGGGAACGCCTTAAAATATACGAAAAAGGATCATTCACAGAAGCACGAAATTTAGCGAGGACGTCAATGCAAATGCCTACAATACTTACCACAACGAAACTCTTTCTCGAAAATTGAGTGAAAACCCAAATAGATTTTGGTCATATGTTAAATATACTAGGGGCAAAACACAAACAATACTTCACTACGTGATAGTAATGGCGATACTGCCGATTGTAGCGCTACTAAAGCAGAGTTACTAAACATAGCTTTTAGAAACTCATTCACCCCAGAAGACGAAACCAATATTCCAGATTTCAAATTACGAACAGAGGTCATAATGAGTAACGTAGAAGTAGATATCATCGGAGTAGTGAAGCAACTAGAATCACTTAACAAGAACAAGCCTTCTGGTCCGGACTGTATACCCATTAATTTCTACCTGCTTTTGCTGAAACGATAGTGTCTTACCTAACAGCAATATACAACTGCTCTCTCAAAGAAGGTTCTGTACCTAAAGATTGGAAAGTTGCACAGGTCACAACTATATTCAAGAAAGGTGGTAGGAGTAACCCACTAAACTACGGGCCTGCTTCATTGACGTCTATTTGCAGCAGGGTTTTCTAACATATCCTGTATTCCAATATTATGAATTTCGCGAACAGAGTGATCTCTTGACCCAAGGTCAACATGGATTTGGAAAATACCGTTCATGCGAAACACAACTAGCTCTTTACTCACACGCTGTGATTGGCGCTATCAAAAAGGGTTCACAAATTGATTCCGTATTTCTTGATTTCCAGAAAGCTTTTGACACCGTACCTCACAAACGGCTTTCAATCAAATTGCGTGGTTATTGTATATCGCCCCAAATTTGCGGTTGGATAGGGAATTTTCTGTCAGAGAGGACACAATTCGTAGTATTCGATGGTAAGGCATATACCAAAATAGAGGTGATATCGGACGTTTCACAGGGTAGTGTTATTGGTCCTCTGCCGTTCCTTATTTACATAAACGAATTGCGAGAAAATCTAAGCAGCACTCCTAGGTTGATTGCAGATGTCATTTATCGTCTAGTAAATTCACCTGAAGATCAAAACCTGTAGAACAATATAAATAAGATATTACTATGGTGTAAAAATTGGCCATTGTCTCTAAATAATGAGAGGTGTGAAGTCGTCCACATGAGTGCGAAAAGTAATCCATTAAACTTTGTTTACAAGATAAATAAATCAAAAGTGAAGGCCGTAAACTCCACTATATAAGTAGGAATTACTATTACTTCAGATTTAAACTGGAAAGAATTCGTAGATAATGTCGTGGGAAAGGCGAACCATACAGTCCGTTTTATTGGCAGAACCCTTAAAGTATGCAGCAAAACTACTAAAGAAACTGCATACACTACGCTTATCCGTCATTTTATGCACTATTACTGCCCAATGTGGGGTTCTTATCAGGTGGATTTGATGGAGGACATCGAAACAGTCCAAAGAAGGGCAGCTCGTTTCGTATTGTCACGATACAGGGGAGACAGCGCTACGGAAATGATACAGGATCTGGGATGGGAATCGTTACAACAACGTCGCTTATCGCTGAGGCGTGGGCTACTTACGAAACTCCAATTGCCAACATTCTCCTCCGAATGCGAAAATATATTGTTGATTCCCACTTACATAGGTAGCAAAGGTCATCAGAATAAAATACGAAAAATCAGGGCTCGAACACGTAGATTCAGGTGTCCTTTCTTCCTGCGCGCTATTCGACAATGGAATGGGAAATAAATAGTATAACGGTGGTTCGATGAACCCTCTGCCAGGCACTTAAATGTGATTTTAAGAGTATTCCATATAGATTTAGATGTAGAATTAACATTTGTAATTGTGATTTTTGAGTTTCTCCCAGCGTATTTGATAATCAAAATATCCACGGGTGTACTGCCGGTCTATAGTGTCAAACGGGCACAATATTTCGGCGATCATACATGTCGCCATCATCAGGTGAACTAACGGACTGAGCTCCTGGAAACGCGCCGGCATGGAGATCCGCACGCAACGGCGGCTCGAAGGGAACTGGGTTCTAGCCCAGCAGTGGGCGATTTAAATGCCCTCGTCCCGCGGAGTGACCCCTCCGTGGTCCGCACCCCACGCCGCGGTCGCGCAGTGGAACCGATTGCGACGGCGTCTGAGATGACGTCGATGTGAAAGCTCTGTCCACCATGGTCGTCACTACGTTACGTTTGCTAGATTTAGTCTTAATTAACCCAATCGCTGGTTCCCAAGCTTTGCTAAGATTATATCCACAATCACGGTTCATGAGGTCGTCACTTGTGCGAATTTCAATGGCCTCTCTAACGACGCAGTCCCAGTATCTTGACGTCTGTACAAGAATCCTAGTGCGTTCATACTCCATCGCGTGATTCTACGACAAACAATGTTCGGCGACCGCCGACTTGTGCCTCTGGTGTACAACGCTTCGATCCTCGACGATACGCATCGTCTGTCCAATATATGACTTGCCACACTGACACAGAAACTGGTACACGCCGGCCTTCCTAAAACCGAGATCATCTTTGGCGCTCCCCACCAGTGCACGAATTTTATTTGGCGGTCAAAATATGGAAAATTAAAATGTTACTGATCAGCTATGATGTGATCATATTTTCAAACATATAATAAATATTCCTACTCTATTGAAATGTATCAGTTGTACTATACAAAAAAAAAAAAAATGTACTTTAAAAATCCTTGATAGACTGTGGAATTTAACTATTCTGTTTCCCCTCCAAAATAGTGAAAAAGGAATGTTCTTAAATAAAAGACGATCTGCTCAAAATCAATTTATTATAATTAAACATGAAAAATCCTATCTTGACACAAAATTAGATGACATTTCCTATCATGAAAAACAGATAACGGTATTCAAACAATCTTTTACAAATGTTAAATTATTGAGACACAAAAATAACTGGCTGAGTCAAAGGTTGAAGGTTTTGCGAAACAGAATGCTATTAGATTGGCTACACAGGGGGCTGAAATTATCGTTATCCCTAAGCTCCCCAGAGTAAATAGGCAGATCTCAAAAGAATAAAACAAGGGACAGAATCCAACAAGTCTGATTCATATAACCCCACAGCAAGTGCGTCACCTTACCTTACCCACACAGATGATCATTGACGGCAGTGTCTCAGGCTCGCAGCCAGCAGGCGGTGGGAGCAGATAAGCTGAAATTTTTTATCCGACCGTAATTGCTGCGACCTGTTAAGCAGGGTCGACATGTAACTTAACACAGCGTCACTGACGTCGGCGTCGCTAGGCAGTTGCTGTGCGATTCTATCACGCTAGTAGACTAATCAATATTTTGCATAGGTGACACAAAGGCCACTTGGCACAAATCGATCAGTCACTTGCGTAATAAGATCTGTAAAAAAACAGGGCCCGATACGCAAAGTCGCGAATGCTCAAATAGAGACTTCTAGCAAAACGAAAACTAAACTGTGGCCGCTCACAGCGTAACCACCGGACAATGTAACGAACGTGACGTAAACACAAGTTCTACAAGGTCGGAATCTTCAGAATCAAACACAAGTCTAACTAGAGGACCATTTAAACCGATGTCCTCCCCGCGAATCTAAACGGAGTATTGTGTGTCTCCCGAGGTCCGTACACTTCGGACGCTCAAACCGGAGTCTCCCGAGGTCCGTACATTTCGAACGCTCAGACAGGAGTCTTCCGACGTCCGTACACTTCGGACGCTCAGAAACGTGTCTTCCGAGGTCCGCATCCCTCGCACGCACAAACAGGAGCCCTCGTGCCCCCTCGCGCTCTGCCGCTGGTCACGGCAGGTGACGGGCGGCCACGCGGGAAAAGAGGCACCAATCTCTCATAACGGCTAATAGTCAAACCAATCGGATGGCGTAGCGTCGTTGACAAATTGTTTAGGTCATACTAAAATACTCTGCCGAATCAGGACGCGTTCTCTGCGGCTGCCAAGAGGCTCCGCCCACGCCACCAAAGCTTCCCGCGGATTTCACCGTTTCCAAGGTGAATGCCCTGCAAGGAATTTCAGCTTTCCTCTAGCTACGGTCAAACGACCTAAATATTGTTAACGTTGTGCTATATATACAGCCGCTGGAGCCAAAACCCTGGGGTGCCAGACGGGCAGAAAGCTTTCCTCTCAACCTAACCATTTGTCACACTATGTTCGAACTCTGCTGCTCTCAAGAAAGTCTTTTAGATAACACCTAAGGGCAATACGTCTCCATAAACAGCCCGGGGCCCAGAGCACTCTGCTGTTGTTTGTATTCGGCAAATTACTCTCTTGCGAAACGGCCGAATGTCTAAAAAGGCAGTCCCCGCTATCGCCCACCGTAAACAGCGATCCAGCAATGTGTAAAGCGTCCGACACTCTAAAAAAATTCTGCCAGGTATACTCCCCCGAAGGCGAGCGAAAGTTAGTGGGAGGAGGAGACCTCCAAGAGCGTCTCTGCTCTGCGCGGCCTGACCGTACCCTACAGGGAAAACCACTTTTTAGCAGCCAAGCTGCAGCAATAAACATTAAAATCCAGAAATTTTCATATGCATAGAATGTACTACAATCCAAGGAGCCCATCACCCCTGATGTGTCCCCAAAGGCACAGAAATCAAAATAAATAAAGATCTACAAAGAAAAATGTTACATATACCAATAATTAATGTAAAGAGAAAGGTACAGTAACACAAGGTTAGTATGAAAAATAGACTAATTACAGCCCCCGTCTCACAACGTTACAGGTGTTGCGTACTTGCATACCCTTAGTCCCACTGTTGGTAACCGGCTATGAACAGACTTTTCTACGCTCACAAACTTTCTGTCCGTACAGAGGTAGCTGTGCGATGTAGCATATTATGGAATGACATATGTTTTGGCAATGTATAAGGGCTAGACATAAGGTGAATGTGGATAATAGACTGCAGCTGGCAGAATCTCCGAAGGCTACACAACAATATTGAACAGTACTCCATTATACAACATTTTAGTGCTTCAAAATGGAATGAAAAGTTTAATCTACGCTTTTATTCAAAATGCGGAAATGTTTATAAACTGTGTTGGTTTTAAATCATAGGTCTGTATATGTCTTAGGAGGTCCATGCTGCTTCGTACAGCAGAACAAAAGTATTTATAACTTACCATTGGGCTGACAATTCTGTAATATTTTCAGAATGAAACTTTCACTCTGCAGCGGAGTGTGCGCTCGTATGGAACTTCTTGGCAGGTTACAATTGTGTGCCAGAAAGGGGATTGGAACCTGGAACTTTGCCTTTCACGGGCAAGCGCTCTACCATTGAGCTATCCCGACACGAATCACGGTTCCACTCACAACTTCAATTCTGCCATTACCTTCCCTCCTACATTCCAAATTTTATTTTTATTTTATGACGTAAAATAAGCAAAATTTGGTTCTATTTAGTAGGCCATGTTATCTAACTACTTCACAGGCATAGTCTGGGTATTATGACATAACAGAAACATGATATGAATGAAGTGAGCACAGAATAACATAGAGGCCTTATAATGACAATGAAATGAAGCTGAGCAGAGAGCGCGACACCCAACAAACATGGCGGCCGCAGAGCATGTATCGTGCTAGTGCCGACCCGGTCACAGCTGTGAGCACATTGAGCTGGACTGTTTAGAGTGGTGCCTATAAAGGACCACATCAGAAATCTTGGTGCAGTTTAGTGTCAATGTACTTTGTCTCAGCCTATAACATAGTTCATTCCTCATAAGTGTTTCCGTTGTTGTATGAATTTATCAAATTTCTCTCGATTTTGTGCCTTTTTATTGCGCAGTATTATTAGAGTATTATTGTGTTATTTATGAAACTCGTAATGTCATTGTTCAATTACATTATTGCTGCTATAGTTTATGGTACCATTCATTTCTTGTTCTTTGTAAAAAGAAAAAAGAATTACATGTACAGTAAAAAGGAAGAAATAAAAATTGCGTGTAGTGTTAGAAGGAATACATGAAAAATATATTTTTTCTGTAGTACTTCTCATTCGCCTTCATCCCTTGTGAGGCGTTTGTCGAAATATTTATCCTTATCTTCGAAATAGACCTCGATGGGCGGTGGCCGAGGGGACTGAGGCGCTCCAGTCACGGTCTGCACGGCCGCTACGGTCGAGGGTTCGAATCCCCCCCTCGGGCATGGATATTTGTGCAGTCCTTAGTTGTAAGTAGTTCATAAGTAGTTTGTAAGTTTAGGGACGGATGACCCTGTAGTTAAGTCCCATAGACTGTACAAACATTTGAACGTTTTTTAGACCTCGATGGCATTATTAACTTTAAATTAAGGTAAACTGAATGTAATTATTTTCGTTATTCTTCTTCTTATTGTTAGAGTTGTGACACTCTCCTAAACGTCACTGCTTCATTTGATACCAGTTAAAGGTTCCAAACTGAAGTGGAATATAAAAACTTAATAATTGTGGAAAATAATAAGTTTAAAATTTATTTTTGCATTTAGTCGCATAACGTAGATTTTCGTATTGTCATTTCAAGACGATAACAGTGCAGTGAGGAATCTTTGAATCAAATCTTTGTATCTAGGTTGTCTTAGTAACTTGTGATGTTCTGTTGTTTACAATCGTAAAACGTCAGTTAAGGATTTCTTTTTATAATTGATTCTGTAGTACACATAATATCCAATAAGCCAGGAGTAAATGTTGTTTTTGGCGTTAGGAAAGAATTTCTTGTCTGGATGCAATATATGTGTAGTCGTGAATTTCACTATACCAGTTCTTGTTATAAGAGACAAATTTTTCCTTGTCCATTCCGTTTGATCCATGCAAGTGAACTTATGTGCGAGTAAATCAACGAGAAGACATGTATTGCAATATGGAGTTGGTCGGGATTTGATTTAATATTGTTTTTCTCCTGTAGCGATGGCGTTGTGTACAACTTCGTACCAGACTGAAACGGAAGCACGGGATTCTGAATAGTTTTTCATACATTCTTCCACTGAAGCCCCTAGTGTTTCGCCTGGATTGGGTGCGATGGTTGAGTTTTTGTAATTCCAAGACACAGGTTTTTTGTTGTTAGTCCCTTACAGTATGCGACGATGTAACTTGAGCTACAAAAACAGCCGATGCAACCGTTTTAATTATTGGTACTTCCGTGCACTTGCAAAACTTCAAAGTCAATTTTCTAGAGTATTTTTGAGAGTTGCTTCGAATAGCATTGGCTGATTGTTATTTGTGTTCTTAACTTCACGTACTGTAAATATATAATAATTCTAAAATCCGATACCCATGTAGTCCCTTGTGAGCCTTATGGCTGCGAACGTTTCCTGTTCACACACAGATGGAGCTCTGCCAGACATACGAGTGCGCTGTTTGCTGGCGGACGAGTTTGGCTTCATTAAATATACAGGGTGGTCCATTGATAGTAACTGGGCGAATTATCTCACGAAATGAGCATCAGAGAAAAAAACTACAAAGAACAAAAACTTTTTTTAGCTTGAAGGGGGAAAACAGATGGCGCTCTAGTTGGCCCACTAGATGGCGCTGCCGTAGGTCAAACGGATATCAAATGCATTTTTTATTCCAAATGCAGTTTTTATTACATATTCGTCTAGTACGTAAATAAATATGAATGTCTTATTAGGAATGGCGCTGTAATAGTCACAAACCTATACGTACGTGGTATCGCTTAACATTTCGCTAGTGCGGACGGTATCTGCTTCGTGATACATTACTCGTGTTAAAATGGACTGTTTACCAATTGCAGAAAAGGTCGATAGGGTATTTAAGTATGGCTATTGTGTTAAAAATGCCCAACGGGACTGTGATATGTATGTTGATCGTTATCGTGGAAGATAAGTGTCCGGACTTTTTGTCGGATAGTTACGTTATTTCAAGAGACAGGAAGTGTTCAGCCACACCTGAAACGCCAACCACGTCCTGCAACAAATGATGATGCCCAAGTAAGTGTTTTAGCTACAGTTTCGGGTAATCCGCAAATCAGTAGCAGAGAAATTGAGCGAGAATCTGGAATCTTAAAAACGTCGGTGTCGAGAATTCTACATTAATGTAAATGTACCATATTTCTGTGCACCAGTATTTGCATGGCGAAGACTTTGAACGTCGTGTACAGTTTTGACATTTGGCACAAAATAAATTACGAGACGATAAGAGATTTTTTCCATGCGTTCTGTTTAGTGACGAAGGGTCATTCACAAATAAAGGTAAGAGGTAACGTAAACCGGCATAATATGCACTACTGAGTAACGAAAAATCCACGATGGCTGCGACAAGTGGAACATCAGAGACCTTGGCGGGTTAATATGGTGCGGCATTATGGGAGGAAGGATAATTTGCCCCTATTTTATCGATGACAATCTAAATTGTGCAATGTATGCTGATATCTTACGTAATGTTCTACCGATTTTACTACATGAAGTTTCACTGCATGACAGAATGGCGATGTACTTTCAACATGATGGATGTCCGGCACATGGCTTGCGTGCAGTTGAAGCAGTCAGAAATGGAATATTTAATGCTAGGTGGATTGGTTGTAGTAGCACCATACCATGGCCAGCACGTTCTCCGGGCCTTATATCCCCCGATTTATTTCTGTGGGGAAAATTAAACGATATTTGCTATCGTTATTCACTGACAGCGCCTGAAAACGTGTGTAAGCGCATTATCAATGCATGTGAAAACACTACTGAAGGCGAACTAATCGCTGTTGAGAGGAATTTCGTTACGCGTATTGCCAAAAGCATTGAAGTAGAAGAACATCATTTTGAGCATTTCTTGAAGTCATGAGGTAATTACAGGTATCAAGCAGTAACAGCGTGTGTTCTCATAATACGTGATAATTTCACAAAAGCACATGTATCACATTGGAACAACCGAAGTAAAGTTGAAAGGTACCTGCGTTCTGTGTTTTAATTTAAAAACCTACCTGTTACCCACTGTTCATCTACAATTGTGAGCAATATGTTTGTGAATATTACAGTGCCATCTATCACAAAGCGAAAAGAGTGTTCCTAATAACTCATTTATATTTATTTATGTACTAGACGAACACGTAATAAAAAATGGGGGTACCTATTTAAAAAAAATGCAGCTGATATTCCGTTTGACCTATGGAAGGAAGGAAGCATTGGCTTTAACGTCCCGTCGACAGCTTGATTATTAGAGACGGAGCTAATGCTCGGAGTGTTTGCGTAAGGATATGGAAGGAAATCGGCCGTGCCCTTTGAAAGGAACCATCCCGGCATTTGCCTGGAGTGGTTTAGGGAAATCATGGGAAACCTAAATCTGGATGGCCGCAGGTGGATTTGAACCACCATCCTCCCGAATGCGAGACTAGTGCGTTACTACTGCGCTCGGTTTTGACCTATGACAGCGCCATCTAGCGGGCCAACCATAGCGAAATTTGTTTTGCCCCTTCAAGCTAGAAAAGTTTTGTTCTTTGTAGTTTTTTCGTTTGATGCTTATTTCGCGAGATATTTGGCCCTGTCAATATCAGTGGACCACCCTGTATATGACCCAGGTCGCACCTGCCATCACCAGATCAAAATCGATGTCGTCATTCCTGGTGTACTACATTTTTTCTTAGTTTTTAGACTTTGTTGTTTCTTTTGGAGCTCTGGTTCGTCTCTGCGTAATCTCCAGCCTTCTCTTTGTTTCCAAAAAAAAATGTTTCAAATGTTTGTATAGTCTATGGGACTTAACTACGTGGTCATCAGTCCCTAAACCTACAAACTACTTATGAACTACTTACGAACTACTTACGAACTAGGACGGCACAAATATCCATGCCCGAGGGGGGATTCGAACCCCCGACCGTAGTGGCCGTGCAGACCGTGACTGGAGCGCCTTAGTCCCCTCGGCCACCGCGGCTGGCTCTTTGTTTCCCGCCAGTTTGCATCCACCCAAACTCGGTCCCCACTTGAGTGGAGGACTTATGGCTTTAGGGCCGCACATGCCTCACGGAAGTCCCGGACGGCCGCTTTTGATCGCACCGCGCTAAGCCGATTACTTCCATCAGCGGGAGGAGCAGCCAGCGATTCTCCGAACTGGCGGCTTTAGCGGCGCGGTATGAAGGCCGAGTAACGGATATGGGAGCTCCTCTTCTGCCAGACTGTCACTTTTCATCTCATTAAGGACTAGCTGCAAGTGCGAACTTCACCGCAGCGGAAGCGTTGTCCGGCAATAAAGTGCCTAATACCGTAACTAATAACTCGAACCGCCGCGAATCCTATTAACGCAGGAATAATTTCCTTTGCATAACTCACACCTGTGATGCTGGCGAGGGGACCGTCGGTGGTGGGAAAACCCAAGTTGGTCCACCGAGCTTAAATTTCATAGAGTGGCTAACACACGAGCTACAGCGCTCATTGTGGCAACCTGCGTAAACTCAGTCGACATATTTTTGGTGGTCAGTCTTTAGAATAGTCTATTTATATTGTTGTTGAGCTTGAAGTGTTGTATTTAGTATTGCTTGTACAATTTTGGTGCTGCAATGTGCCTAAAGTGTGTTCAGCATTTAAATGCACAAATCTGATTAAACGACAAGCACTTCATACAAGAACACCAAGTGTTCTGCCTTGTTTGATCTCAGTCTGTCTACACTCAAACAAAATTCCTTACTAATAGCACTTAGCTGCCCCTAAAGTGAAGCTTCAGATGACCTATCCTACAATTCCATTGAAGTAAACACAATAAAAAATGTTCAGTTTTCTACCTAGTGTTACTGTGTTTTTGAGACATTTCTTCTTCTGTTCTTCCAAAAAATTGTCCAATAGTCGTTCACGTTACAATTTTATTTAGACGACTAGTTTCGGTGCATCAGTTGTACCATCTTCAGGCCCCTACATAGATACAAAACATTAAACAGACTCAGCCATACAATTGCACTGAAATTTAACAGACAACTTCATAATTGTTCTATAAGAGAACATATATTAAGTAAAAATAGATAAATCATATAAAAGAAACAATTGCGTTGTACAATGGTGTCACTGTTATAGAATGTGTCCACTGGTAATGAAAATAAAGTCCTGTACATTAATATCGAAACGAGGGTTTAATATTAAGTCACTCTAAAAGATACATGAAATACTCGACCTCTGTAGAGCAGTAAGGGCATTCAGTATATTTTAATAGCATAAAACCACCAGAACCTAAGCATATTGGACCCTGTAAACATGAGACACTGAACATGTAATAAAAATGGGAAGGTGGGTCAATTCAAAACCAAGTACCGCCTTTTAGTTAAATTAAAACACTATCCTTCAGTATAGTAAAAGCCATTCATTGTAAGCATTGACTGAAATAAAACTACTAATCTACAAACATTTTGGAACTACGCAAAACTCATGTCTTGTTATATACTAAAGCGCAGGGCTGGAGTAGGCAGAGATTGAACTAAATTAGGAACAACAGTAACATCAACGCCTTAATTCTTACATATCGCAGATGTTAATGCAATTTCATATGGAATCTATCTACACATGGCAACATCAAAAATGTGGTAGAAACACATCATAATATACGTTAAGGATTTTTTGGTCTATTTTATGGTAAAATTGGAGGGGTGGCGGTAAAACCTGTGGACGAATGTATGTCAAAATGGAAATTATGGTGAGGTGATTTATGGTGAGATGGTTTAATTTGTTGGACAATTTTTTGCAAGAACTGAACTGACCAGCCGACGTCCCACTTCCATCCACAAGAATGGATACACATAAATTTTTTCTGTCGCTCCTGAAGTTGATTAAACCACACTTTTGAGTGTATACAGCTTCTTTAAAAATATTTTCTTTTGATGATCGAGCATGGTTGACATGTAACCAATGCAAAGTATGGAAGCAGTAGTGAAAACCAGATTTTTTTACTTGTTTATGTCTATGTTCTTTCCAACAATAGTATTTATTTCAGCGTGGCAACAACTAAAGTAATTTATGATACGTTATTTAGGTGTGCAACGCTTATGTGGCAGCTGACCCATGCACAATTTTATTGCGGTATTCTGTTGTCAATTTCGTCTTTGTACTGCTATTTCACGTACCAAACGTTACTTATTTCAGCAAGGCAGCAAGGATACTTAATAAACACCTTAATACGACGTGAAATGCTTTTGTGGCAGATGACCTACGCTCATTGTTATCTACAGTATTTTTTTTGTCACCTTCGTCTTTGTACTCAAATTTCGTCCACCAAAGTTTACAACCAAACCCTGCAGTTGTTGCAACACATTTACAGCAGATGAATATGCATGGTCATGATTGTTCGTCATAACAATTACTGTTCACTGTACGTTCGGCAGCTCGTTTAGACCACGTACTTGCATTAAAATCAACACAGATATTTTAGCAGCGGCACTTTCGTTGTTATTGCAGACGTCAGCTGTTTTACTTCGAAATTGAACGGTAATACTGACAGGTTGGTGATATTTCATTACCGCATTTTTAGGAAATTTACTGCCAGGCTCGTCAATTCCCAGCTTCGAAAAATGTTTAAATGTTTGTAAATCTATCGGATCAAACTGCGTGGTCATCAGTCCGTAGCTTACAAACTACTTAAACCTAGGTAAACTAACCTAAGGACAACACACACACCCATGCCCCAGGGAGGACTCGAGCCTCCCAGCTTCGCCTGACGGAACATGACCCACTTCCGTATTCAATAGTCAATCTTTATTTAAAACGAGGTACTGTAAATAGGTAAATTGCTTGTGGTACACCAGTTGTCAGCCGATACCCCAAATAACACGGCGGACGTCAATTCAATTGGCCTCAAACATGGTGGACCTATCGCCACTCTATGAAATTCTAGATCGTCAAGTCGGTCAGAGTAAAGAGTATACTGAAAACCGACGTCCGTTGAAGCCTGACCGCCATCTTGACAAGCAGTAGAATGCTTTTTCTTCGTAAAAGCAACATGTGGAAGCGAAACCAACCCTATTACAATTTACGTATTGACAGTCAGTGTCGAGTACGAACTTTGAAAAATATGCATTCCTTGAGTAGCGCTCATCAGATATTGGAAAACTTAATTTTTAACTTCAACTTTCACTCATTTAACTTGGTACACTTCGTGGAAAAACTGACAAACGTTATATTCCTCTTAAAGTGACACCAAACATTAGTACTAAAGAAACTTCATGATAGAATAAAATTGTGTGTCGGAACCGGGACCTTTGTCATTCGCGGGCAAGTGCGCCACCACTGAGCTATTCCGACACGACTCACGGTCCGTTCTCACAACTTCAATTCTGCCAGTACCTCGCCTCCTACTTTACAAACTTCATAGAAGTTCTCCTGCGAACCTAAGAAGATTAGCACTCTTGGAAGATAGGATATTGTGAAGACATTGCTTAGCCACAGCTTAAGGAATGTTTCCAGAATGAAAGTTTCACTCTGCAGCGGAGTGTGCGCTGATATGAAACTTCCTGGCAGATTAAAATAATGTGACGGAACCGGGACTGGATCTTGGGGAGCTTTGCCTTTCGCAATTAACAAGTAACTTAGCTACGTCGTCTAAGTGCATTGCAGTTAACCAAACATATAGCTGTCCATCCAAATTGCAAGACCAAGAGTGATTGAAGATATCAATGCCCAATGTCTTTGCGAGGTAACTCGTATACAAAAGACCACATGATTAAAAATACAGCCACATGTGAAAAAAGAGAGAGAGAGAGAGAGAGAGAGAGAGAGAGAGAGAGAGAGAGAGAGAGAGAGAGAGAGGGAGAGAGAGAGATGATGATGATGAAATCAGTATTGAGTATCGCAGCCATTGCTGACTATATTCCATACTTATACTGAAAACGCGAAAGGAGCGCTGCACATTAGGGCATCATGACCACGTGACAGATTTTGATGAAATTGGGTCAGAGATAGCTTCAACGCCGTAGAAGAACATGGGCTACTTTATGAATTAACTGAAAGTACTTGTTGATCTTCAGTATCGAGATATGGAACTACTGTCCTGTAGCTTCTCAGAAACTTGAAGACTTCTTAAAAAAAGCTTTTTTTTTTTTTTGCTTCTGAAATTTAGCACATTCATTGAAACACTTTCACTGGTTGATATGTTGTAAATATATAAATATTCAAAATAATGAATACAATGCTTACACCAGATATCAACGTCATCAAACCATCGAACCGATTTCGATAACATTTTAGGTTGTGTAACGTACAACTTCTTCGGTCAACGATTAAGTCACGATATAACAAAGTTTGTTTTAGTATTTAATGATATCTTTATTTTCATCTCGACAAAAAGGAAAGTTTTTACCGTCATTCTTGGAACGGTTTATGTTTAAAACTAAGAATTTGGAGTTTTTCTTTTATACTGATGATCCTGGTCAAAGCTTAACAACAAAGTTTCAAAATTAATGTTCTTTCTATGGTCTTTGACACGATACTAGGACATCAACGCGAGCGAAACCGCCGGTAATACACGCCTCGGCACCGAACCCAAAAGTTATGGAAGTGTTATTGTGGTATTCCAGTCATTGCTGATACCAAATATTTCATAAGTTGATGTAGTATAGAAGCTGGCAATCTAAGACACTTATTTTAAATTAAAAAAATAATAATAATAAAAAAAATAAAAAAATAAAAAAAAGTAAAATAAAAGTAAAACTGAGTTAGCCTCACTTCAAAAATCCTTCGTTACCGCTGTAGGCAAGTCTAGGCTGCCATCATCGTAGACATGTGTGTCATGAACCGATCAAAATATGAAAAATCCGAAGATGGCAGACTACATTGCCGAAAGCGGAAATAAGGCTTTTTTTTATCTTAGGCAACTGCTTGCGTTTATCTTTGTTTTTTATATTTCTGTTCTAGGTCGGTGGTGTATTCTGAGCCTGTCGTTCTGCAATCACAGACCAGTCGTTATCTGTAACCGAGAAGTCGGGAGAATAGGGACGCCGAGGCAGCGCTACATTCTGATGGGCGACAAGCAAATCTTGAACATTCTGCGCCAGCTGTGTTCGCACATTATCCAGTTGCACTTTAGCTGCCGGCCAATTCCGAATGTATGAGAGGATATTAGGCTCCAACACTATAGAGATATACCGCTGTATGGGGAGGAGAGGGTGTGCATATGTGGAATTCAATACAACCCCTAACAATAGTACTGGATGCAGGATCATTACGAAGAAGCAACCTCTTAGCGGGTCTCTCACCTAGGAATCTGCTGACCCCTAATCCGACCATCTTAGTGGTTCATCCAGAATCGGGAGCCGTCGATAAAGCTCCTTACCCTCGTTTCTACGATTTAAATTTGGTCTTGTTATTTACTACTACGGTTTATGATTTGCCAGCTAATAACACTATTATGGGCTTTGCTATTAGAAGTAACTATTTCATGCTCTGACCGAATGCTGAGCCAACTAACTGCCGCGTTTATTTATTGATTTATAAATTAATCAAAAAGCCTCAAACCGAAAAATTTGTTATAAAATAGATTGCGCAACGGATAATACAACCCTGGGTATTTAATCAAATGTCACGATACAGAGTTGGGGTAAACTATGACAATTACCCAAAATTTTGCATTTTACCTGCATCCTAATCACTCATCTGATATTTGTTACTTTCTGTTATTAACATTCTATCTTTCTCTGTTAAATTTAAAGGGGGGGGGGGGAGGAATATCTCTTCATAATAAAGGCTGACTAATCCAAACAAGATTTTTATTTTCTAAATAAAAACACTACCCTTATAAAAATTATAATTTTCGAAGAAACAAGTGGAATGTGGACACTCATTACAAAGCAAACATTTTGGACCATAGGCCCCAAGATAAATTAACTAACGGACTTACTGGTCTCCTAAACATATAAATTATTAACATGTTTCACGCCACACTGCATGGAAAGCGAGAGATAAAAAAAGTATTTATTGGACGAATAAGAATGTCCTTCCTCACAGACGCACTCGCACATCAACCACTTTTAGTCTGCGTGCACTAATCACGCCATTTTTAGCTAGCAGATGAATAAAAAAAATGGTTCAAGAAAATGGGTAGCCGTTATGAAATTGCTGATTTTAATGCAAGATATGTGACACGCGTCGGTATCTACCTCTCAAATCTTACAGAATCCCAAAAACCCAAACACAAACGCCATATAAGAATATTATGAAAGGAATCTGCAGATGGAGCTTAGTCACACAACATGCATAACTCAAATGTTCAAATGTTTGTCAAGATTATGGGACTTAAATGGGGGGGGGGGGGTGTCATCAGTCCCTAAACTTAAAAACTACCTTATACTAAAGACAGCACAAACACCCATGCCCGAAGGGGGATTCGAACCCCCGACGGAAAACAGTCTCGCGCGTCGGAGCATAACGCCTTAATACGATTGGCCACTCCGCCGCGGCAAGCTTAACTCGCGCTCCTTCCTTATCATACTTAAATACTGAACTAGGCCACAAGAATGACGGTGGAAGCACATGCCTCCGCGATTTACACAAAATTAAGTACCGTCCAAAAATAAAAAATAAATTTTCATCTAACTGTTCCTGGAATTACAACCATACAAAATCAATGCATTACCAAGTACTCCTCGGTTGAAAATGAGATGTTGCTTGTTCCCGTTGCTGCTATCGACCACTGAAGGTGCATTATTACTTTGAAATTGAAAGACTAAGGGCCTAATGTGTAATGGCGCGAAACTCTGACGAAGTCTAATTACTCAAAGAAAACTTCGTAAATTCTCATACGATTTTCTCCGCACAAACTTTAAAATTAGGGTTTTTAAAAGCTCTACTAAATAAAACATACATAGTGAAATCTCAAAGGTTGAGGAAGCAAGTCCCGACTGTTGCTGTTCGATTTAAACTATTGGATGTACTCAAACTGACCAAAATATAACCCAAATCGTTTAACTTTCTACCATGTTAAAATAAGTCTGCTTCAACTTTTACATTGCAAGTGAGATTCAGTATAATAGGACACATTTTTACAAACGTGCTTACCAAATCTCCAGCAGTCGATCACGGCACGACCGTCCTCTCGGCCTCCAAGCTAACTGGCCAGAGAAGTTGCTCAGCATTTCAGTACGCAATTGATCTCCATAAAACTGTCATTGTAGTTTGATTTACTACGAAACTAGCCCACAGGGCTTAAATGGAGCGTACTGCAGTACCGCTTCAAAGCCTTTTACATTTGGTTGTCTCGCTGACATTCATCATACCCCTGCCGGCACAAAATCCTGTAACGATGACGCAGTGGTAAATACAATGAACGCCATGCGCAATACTCAGCCGCGGTGCAATGGCCGAGCGTTCCAAAGCGCTTAGCTGCGGCGCGCGCCGCTGTTCGCCGTCGGATGTTCGAGAACGCCCTCGACATGGGTGTATTTGTTGTCCTTAGCACAAGTTAAATAGTGTTGATTCTCTCAGAACAACCACACTTAAAATGAAAATTTTGCTCTCACGCCACCAAGATTTTCAGGTTTCGTTTCAAAATGTTACGGTGATAGGTCAATTGATTTATGATACTAAACGACTATGGCGAATATCGGTTCGTTCGAGCCGTTACCCGTTCCAGTTTCATTCTTGTAGAGGCAACAAAAATTTTGTTATTAATCTTTCGCTTCATCATTGATAGGGCAAGTATTACAATTAGAAATTATCTTCAAGGATGCGCCAATGAGCCAATGAAGTGTCGTGCCCCGGTCGCCAGTTTCGTTCGCTACGAAGTGTTCAAATGTTTACACAGAATTCTCTGAAGATTAATTCGCAATCCCTTTTTGCTACTATTCTTCCTTAGTCGAGCTCCGAAATCTGAAGACAATTGCCGTCACTTATGACGCATACTGCTTTCGTAAAATATCCCCATGAAAGAACAATTGCATTATGTGAAAATGGCGTGCATTTCGGTGCAGTCACATTTTGTAAACATAGCCCGACTAGGATGCTTCCTTTATGGTGTGTATTTTTCGAGGGCAGAACTCTTATCATCTTTACCTGTTCCGTATTCATTTCATGTCGTGTACATGCCACTATAAGGAGTAAAAGTGCTTCAAGGGTCGTTATTAACATTACGTACCAAATCGTACTGAAATACCTTGAAATACGTAAGATGCAGCGCGGTTTACTATGAAATGGAATGATGAGTTCTAACAAACAAATTTCATGCAGCATTATTTACAGAAAAATCATTTCTTTTACACATTGAATCTTACACAAGTCATTAATGTCGACACAATCCCATTATATGATAGCCAGTTGTCAAAATTAAAAATAATCTTGAACCTACATAAATTTTCATTGCAAAATTTCCTGTAAATAGATATTTTTAAATTTATGAATCAGCCAGGTTAGTCTTCAGTGCAAACTAACAACGCCGGCCGCGATGGCCGAGCTGTGTGCGGCGAACCAGTCACGTTCTGCACGGCCTGTACGGTCGGGGGTTCGATCCCCCATCGGGAATTGATATTTGAGCCGTCCCTAGTATTAGCTAGTTCATAAGTAGTTTGTAAGTTTAGGGACTGATGATCCCGTAGTTAAGTCCCACTAGCTCTACAAACATTTCAACAGTTTGAAACTAATAATTCAAATGGCCACCTATTCATGTAAATTTCAGTTAACATCAAATATTTGGCATGAAATAATAGTTTACTACACTTCATCCTTCTGCATAATATAAAGCGGGACCAGTCTACTCTTTTTTTATTTATTTATTTTTATTTGTTTTTTTCTGTTCCATAGGACCCACTTCAGGAGTAAGACTCCATGGTCATGGAACAAGTCAATACATTAATTGTTACACAATAATGGTAATAGAAAAATTTTAAGTAGTCCTTTGCACAAGACAATCTTAAGACAAAGTGAAAAGAATCAATAAAGAAAAAATAAATTAGCTTAATTCTTTAACTTTTCTAGGAGTTCCTCGACAGAATAAAAGGAGTGAGCCACGAGGTAACTCTTCAATTTAGATTTGAAAGCATGTGGATTAGTGCTAAGATTCTTGAGTTCTTGTGGCAGCTTATTGAAAATGGATGCCGCAGAATACTGCACCCCTTTCTGCACAAGTGTTAAGGTGGTGTGGTGCAAATGTAGATTAGACATCTGTCTAGTATTCACCGAGTGAAAGCTACTAACTCGTGGGAATAAGCTGATATTATTAACAACAAACGACATTAAAGAAAAAACGTATTGTGACGCCAGAGTCAAAATTCCCAGACTACTGAAAAGGGGTCGACATGACGTTCGCGAACTTACACCAGATATTGCTCGAACCGCCCGTTTTTGAGCCAGAAATATCCTTTTTGCATCAGGCGAGTTACCCCAAAAAACAATGCCGTACGTCATAAGTGAGTGAAAGTAAGCGAAGTAGACTACTTTTCGTGTTGAAAAATCACTTATCTCAGATATTGTTCTAATGGTAAATATAGCAGAATTTAGTTTTGGAACAAGATCCTGAACATGGGCTTTCCATGACAGCTTACTGTCTATATGAACACCTAGAAATTTGAACTGTTCAGTCTCACTTATCACATGCCCATTATGTGTAATCATAATGTCAGATTTCGTCAAATTATGTGTTAGAAATTGTAAAAACTGAGTTTTACTGTGATTTAACATCAACTTGTTTTCTATTAGCCATGAACTTATCTCCTGAACTGCATTATTTGATACTGTGTCAATATTACGAGCAACATCCTTCACTACCAAGCTGGTATCATCAGCAAACAAAAATATTTTACAATCACCTGTTATACTCGAAGGCATATCATTTATATAAATAAGAAACAGCAATGGTCCCAAAACAGACCCCTGGGGCACCCCATACTTAATTGTGCCCCATTGGGATTGCACGTCATAGCCATTTTCTACACTGCGGAGAATTACCTTCTGTTGTCTATTATTAAAGTAAGAGGTGAACCAGTTGTGGGCTACTCCCCGTATTCCATAATGTTCCAACTTCTGCAACAATATTTTGTGATCAACACAATCAAACGCTTTTGTTAAATCAAAGAAGACGCCTAATGTCCGTAGCCTCTTATTTAACCCATCAAGTGCCTCACAGAGAAACGAAAATATAGCGTTTTCGGTCGTTAAACCACTTCTAAAACCAAACTGTACGTTTGACAGGAAATTATGTGAACTGAAATGATCAATTAATCTTGAATATACAGCCTTTTCAATAACTTTGGAAAAAACCGATGGCATAGAAATAGGTCTATAGTTGTCTACATTATCCCTTTCTCCTTTTTTATAAAGCGGTTTCACTACTGAGTACTTTAATCTGTTAGGAAACTGACCATTCTAAAAGGAAAAATTACAAATATGGCTTAGTACTGGGCTAACATATGGAGAACAGTACTTTAGAATTCTGCTAGATACCCCATCATACCCACAAGAGTCCTTAGTCTTTAGTGATTTAATTATTGACTCAATCTCACCTATGGAAGTATCATGAAGGATCATTTCAGGCAACAGCCTCGGAAACGCATTTTCTAAAAACGATATATGATTACCTGTAGAAACTAGAGTTTTGTTTAGTTCCTCTACTATATTCAGAAAGTGATTATTGAATATTGCACATATATCTAACTTGTCAGTAACAGAAACATTCCTACTACGCACTGACGTTATATCTTCTACCTGCTGCTCCTGACCAGACACTTCCTTCACGACTGACCAGATAGTTTTAATTTTATCCCGAGAGTTTGCTATTCTTTTTGCGTACCACATACTTTTTGCATTCTTAATGACATTTTTCAGAACCTTACAGTACTGTTTGTAATGAGCTACTGCATCTTCATTCTGACTGCTTCTAACATTTTGATACAACTCCCGCTTAGTTCTACATGATACTCTTATCCCCTTTGTCATCCACCCTGGCTGTCTGTTACTGAAAGTACCCTGTTTTGAGCGTTCTAGCGGAAAGCAACTTTCAAACAGCATAATAAATGTGTTCAGAAAAGCATTATATTTATCATCTGCATTATCAGCACTATAAACATCCTGCCATTCTTGTTCCTTAATTAGGCTTAAAAAGGTCTCAATTGCAACTGGATTAACTTTTCTGAGTAGTTGATATTTATGTTTAACATTTGTTTGAGAACAAATACTTTTTAGAATTAAAAGTTGGGCATCGTGGTCTGATAGGCCATTTACTATTCTGCTGACAGAGTGCCCCTCTAACAATGAAGAATGAACAAAAATATTGTCAATGGTAGAACTGCTATTTCCTTGCACTCTCGTTGGAAAAAATACTGTTTGCAACATGTTATAGGAATTAAATAGATCTAACAGCTGACTTTTCCTTGAGCTATCACCTACACAATTAATGTTGAAATCTCCACACACAATTAAATTTTTATACTTCCTATACAGTGAACCCAGAACCAATTCCAGCTTGGGCAGAAACATTTTAAAATCTGAGTCAGGGGATCTATAAATAACAACTATTACTAGTTTAGTTCCATTAACATTAACAACTCCTGCACAACATTCAAATATCTGTTCTGTGCAGTGTTTAGAAAAATCGATTGACTCCGATGAAAAATCGTTTTTTACATACATGGCCACTCCCCCACACTACAAAGAACTCCTAGAGTAGAAGGCAGCTAACCTGTATCCTGGCAAAGGAAGTCTCTTAATTGTCACACCACTTAAAAAGTGCTCTGAAATTCCAATAATGTCAGAATCAGTATCAATAAGCATTTCATTAACTTTATCTCTGATACCCTGTATATTTTGATGAAAAACAGTAATTCCCTTATTACTTATATTCTTAGACTTTGTCAAAGGTGGTTCATCATTTCTTAGAGGGACTTCCTTTAAGCAGGAATATCTATCAGCTGTCTTCAGTCTAAAAAAGGTGCAGCCCTAACACCAACTACTACAGGAATTTTCCATGAGTGAAACCCCCACCCCCTACTACACTGTCACCTATGAGCTTTGCCAACCTCCCCTTCCCATACCTATTGAGGTGCAGACCGTGCCTAGTAAAATCCGACCTTTGGATAGTTTCAACTGGCACCACTGCAATGTGATCCATGCCCTCCGTCATCAGCGCCTTCTCAAGCCCCATGTTAAGACGGCTGACAGCCGTATTAAGACAAGGCCTATCATGACGCTGAAACAGCTGCACGAAATGCACATTCGTGCCACCAGTCTCAGTTGCTATCCTTTCCAGATCACCACCTATATCATATTCCCCGTCCCTATCAAGACTGTTCCCGGCCCCACCCACTATAACTACCTGATCCTCTTTTGAAAAATTCCTACATAAGTCCCCTATGTTACAAGTGACCTGAGCTAACCCTGCACTAGGCTTCACTATGCTGGTGACCTGGTACTCACTCCCAAGTACTTCCTGCAACTGTTGGCCAACACCTCTGCCATGAGAACTACCTAGCAGCAGAACCTTCTTCTTCCTAAGAGACCTCTCTACAGATTTCGGCTTACCAAAAGCTGAGGTCTGCTGCGTACTTCCTACACCTACAGCTACAGGAGGTTCATCTCCACTCAACTCTGACAGTTGGTCAAACCTATTTGCAACTTGCAATGTAAAGCTATCTGAATACCTTCTCCTAGCTGCCTTCTTGCCAACTGCCAGTTCCCATTCCCCAGCCCCCCTTCCCCTCCTCAACCTACCTAGTTCCTCTTCAGCGTTTTTCAACTGCACCTGAAGGGCGCAGATCAAACGCTCCTGCTCCTCTATCAACTTATTCCTGCTGCAAATCCTACAGTTCCAGGAGAGAACCTCACCACAATGCCCACTGTCTTCCCCATTGCACTCCCCCCCATGAAAATACTTACTACAAATCCCACACTGCAGCCCACTACGCACGACCCTACGACAGAGCCCACACTTTTCACTCATGGTAAAATTTTACAATAATTTGTTAAGAAAAACTAGACGTCTACGTTATGAAGTTAAGTTTCTACAAAATAAGTAGGAAGTACCTCTTAACTACAGCAATCAACAAACCTCAGTCTCTACAAATCAAGTAACAACAACTAATAGTATCAGAAAAGAGCAAATAACACTACCACAGAAACTTTACACTGTTGCCTGTATAAACAAGTTCAAATTCAAGCGTCACTAATAAAACAACTAAACACTGTGAGAGTACAAGAGTTATCAAATACCGTAACTTAAAGTTTCCCAACCTCAACTACGTTAAAAACAGCAAGTCACCTGTTGAAAAGTACTAAAGTTAATAAACAACTAGCGCGATAACACCTCCTGAAATCTAAAACTTTAATAATTTAACTACAATACACAAACACTTATTAGAACTTAGCTTTCGGAGACCGCTACGGCTGGAACCACTCGCCACCAGATGTAAACAAAGCAGTAAGACGTCGATGCCGGCGAACACGCGAACACAAATAACACCACTTAAAGCAATTACGGCACAACAAACGCTAAAATAACTGACGAACCTTTACTAGAACACCTCTAGATTGAATATTGTCACGAAATAACAATTAAAATAATTATATTAATCCTAAAATTAAATAAAAAATCGAGAGCGATGTGCACAGCAGTCCAGCACTCGTGACGTCTTCCCCTACCAGATTTCTTTTAAGAATCAGACAGACCGCAAATTTATGATTTTACGCGTCAACAAGGTTAGATATTATAGTAGGCCAACAAATATGAGTGATCTTTCATTCGCGCAAATATTAAAATGCAATTCACTTGTTACAGAATGCAATTGAGTTGTTACAGAATATAAGGAAATCCACTTGTCTTTCATGTACTCAGTCTCATTTAAGGAAAACAGAAATTTAAAAATCATATACAAGGGGCTTAACTCGCTGACAGAGCACGAGTTAACTGTCCCCCAGTGTAATAAATAATATACGACGAGATCTGCCAAATACTATTGAAATAACATTTAAAACAATTTTGAAATTTTTACACATCAGCGAATGGCACCATTTAGAACTCGCCATTCTTCTCCGTGGTAACTTAACAGGGGTTGACACAGAAGAACACTCAAAGTACAATGTGTAGCCAAATAGAAATATAAAGTAAATTGAATGCTTGTCCTCGAGCCAATCGCCAAAAAATGTTCAAATGTTTGTGTAGTCTATGGGACTTAACTACGGGGTCGTCAGTCCCTAAACTTATAAACTACTTATGAACTACTTACGAATATCCATGTCCGAGGTGGGATTCGAACCCCCGACCGTAGTGGCCGTACAGACCGTGACTGGAGCACCTTAGTCCCCTCGTCCACCGCGGCCGACAGCCAATCGCCATTTTACACTAAAACAATAGCTCAGAACCGTTACATTTACATTTGCAATCTCGGTACTACGTGCTGAGCCTGGGCATAGTGGTGACACAGGGGAAGTTTTTGCCGCAATTGACATGACGCTTCACTTTACACCTGCAGTGCCTCGCTCACATGCTTGTTACTTAGAAATAGCGGTTCACAAGACAAGTAACGCCGCCCCGACGTCACCTCTATAACAAATTAAATTTGTCAGTAAGTAATAAAAGAGCAGATGCCGCGGTGGAGTAGCCGAGCGGTCTAACGCGTCTCACTGCGGACCGCGCAATTGCTCGCCGTGGAGGTTCGAGTCCTCCCTGGGGCATGGGTGTGTGTGTGTTTGTCCGTAGGTTAGTTTACCTAGGTTTAAGAAGTTTGTAAGCTACGGATTGATGACCACGCAGTTTGGTCCGATAAAATTACAAACATTTGAACATTTTTAATTCTTGCTGCTTGTATCCCTAACAAGCAGACTTTCCCCTCAAAGACAATGGATGTTTCTGCAGTCTTAAGTATAAGCTAGTTCATAAGTAGTTTGCAAGTTCCGAGACTGATAACCCCGCATTTATGTCCCATAAGCTTTACAAACATTTGAAGACACGTGCTGAGACACGGCGAGGCAAGAGTGTTGAGGAAAAGCAGCGGTGCCGCTTGGCGCTGGATCGTGGTTCTCGAGTTGGAGTGGCCTGGTAAGGTTTACAAATAACCAATGAGTTACGCTGATATAATCAGCTCTATTTTAGTG
Source organism: Locusta migratoria (assembly GCA_026315105.1). Lineage (NCBI taxonomy): Eukaryota > Metazoa > Arthropoda > Insecta > Orthoptera > Acrididae > Locusta > Locusta migratoria. Next base: position 807,995,813 of record CM048744.1, on the reverse strand, counting down.
AACCACTGGCGGAGAGTAAGCCTGGACAGTTTTTAACACATTCCGTTCGAACAAAGCTCCTCATTAATTTACAGGGGCAGTCACCGACAGTTTAAATTGAAATTCTTTTCCAATATGGATGGTCTGCAAAGACAAGCGAGACAATATTTACAGTTGGAGAAGTCTCGGAGGATTACGACACGCATGTAGTGACTTTACAGTATGAAGAGCAAAACCCACCCAACCCAGATGCCTAAATTTGATTTCCTTTTCTGCAGACGCTAGCCGGTGCAGCCATTCGCAACCAAGCTTGAGAAGAAGAAAACGGTAGCCAAGTCCCCGGCGGCCTCGTGTGTACAACTCCTCTCTCTCTCTCTCTCTCTCTCTGGCAGGCCTCGACTGTTGGCGACCCCGCAGACCGCTACATTCCACTTGTCCTCCGAAAATCAGACTGTTGTCATCAACGTCATGCGAAGCACAACAACACGCTACTCCTCACGACATGCTCGGCAGATGGCCGCGGTGGAGCAGCCAAGCGGTCTAAGGCGCCTCGCTTCGGAGCGCGCGGTTGCTCACCGTCGGAAGTTCGAGTCCTCCCTGGGGCATGGGGGTGTGTGTTTGTCCTTAGGGTAGTTGACCTTAGTTTAAGTAGTTAAGCTACGGACTGATGACCACGCAGTTTGGTCCGATACATTTACAAACATTTGACTTTTTTTTTACTCGGCAGATGTTTTTCTCACCTAATCGAGAGCCGCCACGCCTCAAGTACATTTTCTGTTTAATAATATTTACATGTTTGAAACTAAGCAATTTAAGCCTGATTGCGCCATTTTCTTTGCGGTGTCTCTTGGGTCACAAGTTTTCCTTGGTATCCAGCGATGCATACGTATTAGACTGGCTTGTTGTTGAAATCAAATGTTTGTTAAGCTTATGGGACTTAACTACGGGGTCATCAGTCCCTAAACTTACAAACTACTTATGAACTACTTACGAACTAGGACGGCACAAATATCCATGCCCGATGGGGGATTCGAACCCCCGAACGTAGTGGCCGTGCTGACCGTGACTGGAGCGCCTGAGTCCCCTCGGCCACCGCGGCCGGCCGGTCTTGTTGTTCGTTTTTGTATAATCTGTATCTTATAAGTAGAATTTCTACAGCTTGCTTGTTCATTAAAGTGCATACCTGGTATCTGTAGGGTAATAAAGGAATGGTATCGTATTGTAAGACTTCGTTCCTGTCTCTTTCTTGGTTTTATTCAAAAACGTAGTCTTCTTTTCATGATAATTTCCATAAGAGCGTCGCAGGCTGGACAGTTGAATATACGAACTTGTTCCTGTATATTATGATTTTTAGCTCTAAGGGGGTATTTTCTACAAAAAGCCGTAATCTTTGTTCCTTTGAAGACACTGTTACATTATCTACCGCAGACTTCACCGAACGATAAATCTCGCGTGTGTGTCTTATTCTACCTTCTTCGTGCGTATAAATACCTATTAGGTTTATATTAGGCTTTAATTTAATTTTTAAATGTATAATTCTTTCATCAATCGGTATGTATGACTGAATGCTTCTTTTGAAACCCGTTCTTGTTCTACTCAAATCTACACTGATGAACTCGAAAAAAAGAAAAATCATCCCCATTCAATGAACGCATTTTGTTTATTTTATTGTTATTGCTTTTAGTCGTTCTTGTTTGTTTTAAGATCTCTTATATTTTGTGCGTTTATCTTAATTAAATTACTGCCACAATTTCTCATATTCCTTAGTCCTGGTGGTCATCTTAGCATTAGGTCAGCTGTTATTTGGTTGTTTATGAAGAGTAAAGGATTAATTTCCCCTATTAAAGGGTAGCTAGTTGGTGGCATGTTACCTTTAGGTCTCCTAACAAACGTAATAAAATTAATCCTTTACTCTTCATAAAAAAAATACGCGTATGTAAAATGAAGGACACTCTAACACCGTCTGCGTGAAAATATTAAGAGTTTAACAATGGAGGCTAATAGGTACATGACAAAACTGACGCATCAATGATAATTACCAATTTCGCCTAGGTTTCCACCGATAAATTTGGGCATTCTGATGGTGGTTTTCCCTGGTATGAGTAACTATATTATCACCGATATCATACATAGAGACGACACATTTGCCGTGACAATGTGGATTCCTTTAGTACTGACTCCACCAAAGGCAATGTTTCCCTCTGTCCAGCTTAACGCCCTTTCTATACGAGACTTGCAACACGCACAAGGAAGTCGTTATCAGCTGCAGCGTCCCTTGCGGTAGGTCGTCGAACTACAAAGAAGCGTTCAAACGGTATGCATTTGTTGAGTTGTCTGCTTCACGCGTCTACTTCGTTTGTTGTCAACTTACAGCAAATTAATTGCCACATTAACATCACTTTTCTAAACTGTATGATATATTGTGATGATTAGAACATTTATTTGTGTTTTAGACAGCTACTGTGAAACTGTATTTAATTGTTTTCGTGCAGTTGATACGTAATTACGTCGTTCACATGTGTTAACTTCCTCATTATAAATTGGGATTACACACTTCCAGCGCCTGCGGTTTGAGGCGCCTATTATATGATGATCAAGCTCAGGTGTCTATACATAGACTTTTCCCTTTGATTAAGCTTGAAATAATTCTCACTGAAAACAAATATTCCATCTTTTAACTGCAGCATGTTTCAGGGAAAATAGCAAATATTTTAGAAGATGGTGATAAAGACGCTTTGCAGTTAAATTTCATATAACGTGTGTTCAATTTTTATTGGGTACAGAGATAGAGTGCTTGGTATGTACAACAAACTGATTTGGATATTTTAACTGATTCTTTAGTCGGTTCTTGGTAGATCACCATATTGACTTTTATTTAAATAACCGTTTTTCGACGTAATTTAACGTCAAAATATTTCCTAGTAAGCAGAAAACGGGTAAATGCGTGGAAATGAACTTGTAGATCATACACAAAATTCTACTTTTATGCAAGTGTGATGTTTTACTACCAAGAACCGACGGACAAATCAGTAAAAATTTCTTGATTTACATTTGCTCTACGTTTGTTTGGATTTCACATTAACAGCTATATCTCTGTATTCAATAAAATTGTACACAGGTTATATTAAATTCTTAATGCAATTCCTCTGTAGTATCACCTCCTAAAATACGACTCAGTCGAAAAACTATGTTCCTATGAGCAGGAGACAAGTACACATTCTCAAACAAATTCCCGAGTTGGCTTCCTTTGTCAGCTTTCCCCATTCGGTCGTCTGCGCACGCGCGAAGCACTTCCATACGCGTGAGATTAGGATCTATCCTATCCCGTCTACTAGCATTCGTATGCATGCATCTTGTGCAAGTGGACCCGTGCACACTGTACGCGGACGGCGTGACCGGTGTAGAAGGCGCTTAAGCCACGTGAGCTAACGACAATCAACGTTTCCTGTTGGGTCGCGCCTCTTCACGCACGTATTGCTATGCACTGATCTGAGGAATGATATGACCGGACTGGCCTGCTCATCTCGTGCTTGCATGCAGATTACTGGCTACTTTGTAACCTAAGCCTGGGAGGGAGAACTGATCATTTGTTTGTATTGTAATCCTCCGTGTATATACACCTAATAAAAGTTTGTTATCAGTTTATAAATTCGTACATTTTGCTCGTCTTATTGCTCTTTTGTGTTTAATTGCAACCTCATCCTTAGAGCCTACTCCTGGGGTGAATGTGAAAGAACCGCGTTGTCGAAGGCACATTACACTCCTTCATTTTTTCAACAGTAATACTTTATTCGGGCTACATTTCATAAAATACGTCCTTACCGTAAGAGACCCTATAATTACTATAACTGCACCCACTGCCGCCCATACTGGATTCTCTCGGGATCTTCAGTTATAGGCGCTCCTACCCCCACACGCTGGTAGCTTGCTTCTATGCTGATCTTGTAATTATGCTGCGAAGACTTCAGAGAAAGATGATCCGTTGAGTCGCTAAATATTTTGCGTTAGACAAATTTGAGGATGTTGTCTGACAGTCATGGGCGCCCATTGGAAGACTTGTACTATATTACTTCCCACTCTTACTGATTGTAGTATGTATTTTCAAGTTACTTACATTAAAAGTTTTAGTGTAATTCGTGGTTTATGTTTTTGATTATTATTACTTTCTCCTGTAGAATTTTGGAGCATATTCTCAGTTCGAATATAGTAAATTTCCTTTATACGGAAAAGCTTCTTTCTATGAATCAGCACGGGTTTAGGAAACATCGTTCATGTGAAACTCAACTTGCCCTTTTCTTACATGACATCTTGCGAACCATGGATCAAGGGCAACAGATTGATTGTGCTTTTTTCGACTTTAAAAAGTCGTTTGACGTCTATTAGTTTAGGTTTATGGGTTTATACCCATTGGTGGATGCAATGTATTTAATGGTGTTTAATTCTGTTTCAAAGTCCTATTTTCATAATGGTATGGATGTAAGGCGATGTACCATGGAATCGAAGGCAGCAAGTTTGTGTAATATTGGGTGTTATGAACAGGATGGTATAACAGTGTTTCTTGTTGTATGTTGCCTGAAAATTTTTAAGCAGTGTGTGTTTGTGGTACGGTAATATATATGGTTAGGTCTAACAAATTGATAGATTCTCCACCAAGCTCCATTGTGAACTTTGTATTGTGAGTTGAAAACTAGTTCGTAAATAAAAATTTGTAGAAAAAAAGCAAATTGTTTGTTTTTAACGTGAAATAAAAGTATATTGTAGACACTCCTACAACCAATGTTTTACTTTAAACGATACCTGACCAACTCGTCCTTATGGAATCAGTCATAATGATCAATGTGGAAAGGTGAATGCAGAAGAGCAAACGAGCAGAGATGAACAAAGTTTGGACCGAGAGTCTTTCATATTTTGCTAAGAGTTTGTAGGGCCATTAGATGTCCTCATATTGCAGAACTTGAGCAAAATTCCTGTCCTACAAATAACGAGCCCAGTGTTCATCGCTGGCGTATCCTGTTACGGAACAAGACGCTTCGTTTGCTGACGTGCCACTTTGCATGCAGCGGCGTTTCCCTTAACTCTGGCTCTTTACGCGCCTCCCTGGCCTGTCGCATTATATAACGTCTCAGGAAGTACCTGCGTCGTAACATTCCATCTTTCTCTCTCTCCCTCTCTCTCTCTCTCTCTCTCTCTCTCTCTCTCTCTCTCTCTCTCTCTCTGTCTATCTGACACACACACACACACACACACACACACACACACACATTCGCGTACACACACAGAAAGACACGAGTGCATGCACGCACGCACACACACACACACACACACACACACACACACACACACACACACACCCGCGCGCGCGCAAAAGGATCTACTGCTCATATGTATAAACTGTTTTCTGCTTGCTCCAGTGTTTCTTCTTTAACAGCTGGCTTTGCAGAATCAAATAGGCTACATAATTTGGAAGACCGTGTTTAAATCCTGATCAGCTCATCGACTTACGTTGCTATTCTGAGTCGAATGTGTTTTCTTAGTAGGCAAGGCCAAACCAGACAGTACTAAGAACATCTATAGACTAATGGCTTCGTCACTTCTAGCGTTGATGGAAGTGAATACGTAGTCGCTCTAGGCGAAGAATTTTAATGAACCACTAATTTACTACACCATTACTTAAAAATTTTCATAGTTTCGCTTTTATCAGTTCGTACCATTCTGGCCTACTATTGTAACAAAATGTATTAAAAGTGAAATAAAAGGAATAACGTATCAGATGTACGTAACAAATGTACTTAACTTAGCATTAAACGTTGGACGTGTGTTTTGGTCTATTTACACTTTAATGCTATGTCACCTCAGTAATTTATTTCTATCGTCATTAGCATTGATTTGTAGGCAAAAAATCATAATCTCATACAGCTTATTTAAATGCGAAACTGAAAAGAATTTAATTATCCTAGAAATTCAGTTTCGATCTTATTAATTGACAAATATTTTGGCAGCGTAACTTTGCCCGGAATTGAATTTTTTATTAGTATGAAGTTACAGTGAAATATTTATATGAAACGACGTCACATGATGAAGTCGGTCAGCGATGCGAACGAATCTGTGACATTGTGAGAAACACATTTGTGAGAAGATTGTAGACAGCTGTGAGAAACCTGCCTTGCCTGCTTCCGCTTGATTTAAATGTTCCCTTTGCATAGTGCCGGTTAAAGATAAGGAAAAGTGGTTTTAGTTCAAAAGTGTTCAAATATTTGTAAATCTATGGAACATAACTTACTTGGTCATTAGTCTCTAGGCTTACAAAAAGTAAGATAAACTAACCTAACGATAAAACACACACACAAACAGGCGCGCGCGCGCGCGCACAAACTCACACCCGTGCTCGAGGGAGGATTCGAATCTCCGACGGCGAGCAGCCTCGCACTTCACAGCAAGGCGCCTTAGACCGCCCCGCCACACTAGCGTTGCTGGATTTAGTAAAATTATAAATCGCAACTAATATTTTTCTGTATATGGGAATTATTTATATCTACCATGATATGCAATAATTAAAGATTTATTGCAGGGAGTTCATTTTTTACATGATTTTGATAGCATATACAGATTGATGAATATCTAATAATTCCAAAATAAAATTGAACGGAATAACAACTAAATCTTCGCACTACCAAAGAAGTTTTAGTTCATAACAAACACAAAAATTAAATAAATGGAACATGCAAGTTTGGCATCACGATTCTGCAATATATATTTAGTAAATTGCCAGATTGAGTCCACTCTTTAGCTCTGCATGACCACCAGTTTACAAACTGAATTATCGTGGCTTTGAAGTTCGAAATTTTGGCCAGATTTGAATGCACTATATTCTTTATTTCCATCACAAGAACCTGGAAGGCAAGAAATACACAAAACATTTGTATGCCCAGTAAATCATAAGTACCTTGGTGGGAAGCTGCAGGGACTTTAAATATGCTCTGTCTCAGGCAGTCACAAGCTTTTACTGATAACGATGTTACAAATTTCAGTTGTGACTATGCTCAGTTTTGTGGAGATGTGTTGAAGATTGTGGCCTTGTTTCTTTCTAGAAGGAAACGAACAAATTCGTTGAATCTGTTCATATCTAATAATTTTTTCCGTGTGAATTTTGATTATTGTTAGCCACTTAACTACTCTGGTCATCAGTTCCTAGGCTAGGCTTACACTTACGCTACGGACAACAAATACACCCCTGCCCGAGGGAGCTCCGACGGCGAGCAGCGGCGCGCTCCGCAGCAAGGTGCCTTGGAACGCTCGGTCACTCCACCGCGGCTGATAGCCTGCGTTTTGCAAAGCGTTTCTGAAAACCATATCCTTCAAGACATTTACCGCTATTTTGCATTAACAACGTCTCTAAAGGCTAAGACCAAAGCTTAAATTATTAACTGATTATAGGAAACGTCCTAGAGACGACACAGAATACCAAAACAAACTAATTTTAAATAGAGATGAGATAAGAAAAATTCTATGTGACGAACGAGGCTACTAGAGAGTTTCAATATTGAGGAAATCAAAGAAAAACTGCGAATGAACACCATAGTTCAAGCAGAATGAATACGCTGAGTGGTGGGGTCATGTTATGCATGAGAGAAGCAAAGTCACCGAAGAGACTCATGGGTTCCGCAGCAGAGAGTAAGAGGAGCCGAGGTACGCCAAGGAGAAAGTACTCGGATTCAGGCAAGAATGAATTTGAAGTAACAGGCTTAACCGCAGATGAGGCATTAACGTTAGCAATGAATAGGGGATCAGGGAGGCATTTTATTAGGGGCACTATGGTCCAAACTGAACGCTGTAAGCCATAATCTGTCTCTTATGATGATGATGATGATGATGATGACGATTACATCAAGGTTGACAGTTAAGGTTTCATCAGAGTTTTTTTTTTTTTTTTTATATTGTATATCAGCCAACGGTTGCGTACTTTTTAGGTGCTTGACATACGTTTTGTTACCATTAGGGACAACTTCATCAGAAGTGGCAACGAAACCAAGGTGAAGCACCTAAGAATTACGCAACTGGTTGGCTGATACACAAAATTGTTAAAAAATTGGATTACGGTTGCAGTTAATCAGCCATGATCAGTGTTGTACGAATATTAAGTATTATTCCTATGATTAGTAAATTCAAATGGCATCTATTAGGCAAAAAAAATTAAAATTGTATACTTTGAATAATTAAATATGAGGAATCTAATGAGGGCGGGGTGTATGCCACACTGAGCTTGGTCCATTTCAGTATTTTCGTGCTATCTTGCATCTACTCTGTTGACTAGAATCACGTGGCATGGCTCCCGCTCTTCCTGGAGCAGTTATCGTAAGTTCTTGAATGCGCCCTTGCGATCATTTTGAGTGAGAAGAGGAGCTATGCCACTTACCGATGTTGTCCGCTTTTTCAGTTTCAGACGTACCAACATAGAAGTGTTACAGTTCAAATGTTCAGTTTTTTGTGAGGCTTAAGTGACAGGAGGGACAAAAAATGTTAAACTTAAGGGACTCAACTGCGGGGTCATCAGTTCCTATACTTAAAAACTACTTATGAACTACCTTACACTAAAGACGACACAAACATCCATACCCGACGGATGATTGGAACCCAGGACCGTAGCGACCGTACAGACTGTGACTGGCGCGCCGCAGACCGCTGCGGCCGGCGAATTGTTACATATTGTTTTATCAGTTATAAGGGAGGAAAATATTGTTCAAAAAATCGTACGTGTTGCTCCTACATCCATCTTATTTTATAACTATTAAACATAGTTAGCATTATGTCTGCCGCGGTGGAGTATCCGAGCGGTCTAAGGCGCCTCGCTGCGGAGCGCGCGGTTGCTCGCGTCGGAGGTTCGAGTCCTCCCTGGGTCATGGGTATGTGTGTTGTCCTTAGGTTAGTGTACCTAGGTTTAAGTAGTTTGTAAGCTACGGACTGATGACCACGCAGTTTGGTCCGATAGATTTACAAACATGTCAATGTGTGTGTGTGTGTGTGCATTATGTCTTTATCTTGTAATACACGTGTAATGTCATTCTTCTGTGCATATAAGTTGTACTGCTGCTTGTTTGGTAGCCCTTTTGTATAATAGTACGTGGAACATGGATCCTTGTGATTAAGAGAATGTTGAAAGAGGTGGTAAAAAGCGCAATCGTAATCCAGACAAATGGAAGAATAGGAGATTTGACGCCTGGAGGATAGCAACTACCGCTGCCCGGTTGGTTAACTACTTGTAGATCTCACTACATGTTAGTGTGTATGAGTTAGCGAACAGGCAGGGAGTTTGGGCAGCGATAGTTGCCTATCCTACAGGTATCAATTCTCAGACTATTTATAATTCGGATATGAAAGGATTAAATTATGGTGCTTACAGCGCCATATATTGAAACTATTTATTTTTCTTCTGCCTTACGTTTTCCTCTTTCGCCAATAATATTCTTTGTATTGAAGACAAGAGCTTTTTACTTTTGTTAAGATTCCCGGTTTCGGCAGAACTGCCATCTTCGGAGCTGCAAGTACACACACAGACATCCTCAAAATGCAATAATACAACAAGCCAGAGAATACATATTTTTAAATACCCACTTCCGAAACCCATCTTAGATTTCATTCATCACTACTTTATTATTAAAAGCTTTTAAAGACACATTTACTCGCCAACTTAATTGTTGACTTGTGAGCATATAAGTACAACATGAACATCAATATCCTATAATAAGGTGTGGTCATTAATTAAAAACAATCCTGAATAACTCAGCCATCCAAACTCACATGGTGATACCAGATGGCGCTCTAGATGTGACATTTAAGCATCACTTCCTTGATGTCTAGAACAATTTGAAACGAATTTCACATTAGGCAATAGATGTATACATTTATATGTGATGTGGACCAGATATTTAAAAAACAGAAGAATATGAAGGGAAAAGATAAAACAGTCCCTACAAGCCTATATATACAGGCAACTTCTTTGTAGTCCAAGGTCTTTGTATAGACATCAGATACCAGTAACCAGACATAATGTATACACATATAGGTTCCCTACATTTTCTTATTTATTATTATTATCACATGACCCCATGACATGTGTACAGATAATATCACATGTATGTAGCTATGTTGTCAACGGATATGTTAGACGTAAATGTCATTGTACATTTCACAAAAATGCTGTTTTACCTAATGTGAATATCATTGCGTATTGTTCTTGACATCAAGGGAGTAATGCTCAAGTGCCACATCTAGAGTGCCATCTGATATCAAACATGTGAGTTTGCATGGCTGAGTTATTCAGGATTGATTTAACTTAATGAATACACCTTATTACAGGATGTTGACGTTCATGTTTTATTTATATGTTAACAAGACAAAAATTAAGATGGCGAGTAAATGTGTTAAAAGCTTTTTATAATAATGTTCTGAAGAATGAATTTTAAGGTGGGTTTCGAAAGTGGATATTAAAAATATGTATTCTATTGTTTGTTGTGTTATTGCATTTTTAGGGTGATTTTGCGTGTACTAGCAGATCGGAAGATGGCAGTTAAACTGCCGAAATAGGTAAAACATGACAAAATTTGTATATAATAATATTCTGTTGCATTTTGACATCATCCTGACAAGCGGTGTTATTTTCACTGTGTTTCGAAATAAATGGGAACTATAGTTAATTCAAGCCAACAAGCTCATAATCATTTTTCCTTTCACATATTTTGCATTACAATAATGTAAGACGAAAAATGTGACCCTTTTATTTTATAAATGATGCCTTAAAACAGCGCTTTAAAAAACTCAATTAATCTCCTCGGCAGTGGCAAAGCTACCTCTCTCACCAGAAACCTCAAATGGTAGGCATATGTGACGCGTTGAAATTGATTGTGACCGCGAGGTATATTCTCAGGTTGGGGAAGGTAGTGGGAACCTGCAAGCTTACAACAGAAAAATGTCTACTGGGGTTATGTGCTTAACCGGTCCTATATCATTTACTTTCCTGCTCCATGTCCCCGTGGATGACGCACAACAGTCTGCGTTTGTACCGCCAATGACAGTGTACGCCGCGGTGGAGTAGCCGAGCGGTCTAAAGCGTCTCGCTGCGGAGCGCGCGGTTGCTCGCCGTGGAGGTTCGAGTCCTCCCTGGGGCATGGGTGTGTGTGTTGTCTTTAGGTTAGTTTACCTAGGTTTAAGTAGTTTGTAAGCTACGGACTGATGACCACGCAGTTTGGTCCGACAGAATTACAAACATTTGAACATTTTTTGACAGTGTACGCGAGGGTTGTAGTAACTCCCCACTGCACTGTGTGAAGAGTAAGGTAAAGCAGTCAACAATCCGAAGATTGGTTTGAACGCCACAGTGCTTTACTAGGCATGGTCCTGTTTGGAGGTGATAGTATGCCGTTGCCTTCCTCCGACCTTCGAACTGACTTACCAAGCCAGTTATAGGGGGACATAAACGTGGGTTCCGAACCACAGTACTACTCGATGTTTTTCACATTAAGAACACTGCCAGAGGTGAAAGAAGTAGAAAGTGACGGATAAAAATCCTAGGACCTGGCGGGGATCGAACCCCCGACCTTTGGATTTCTAGTCTGGCACTCTACCACTGTGCTATATATATGTATTTTTATTTTATTTTATTATTTTGTTTATTTATTTTATTTTGCTATCGAGCCGCACGTGAAGACTAGAAACTCTAAAAGTTCACCAACCTGACGTCTTCTATAGATGTCGTCCCCACGCAGATGATAGCACGCAGGTCCGAGTTCTTGAATGAGGCTGGAATTGCTAAACTATTGGCAGGAACTGATCTAATTTCGGAATAAAACTGTGGTATTTTGGAATGCCAGCTGATTTATTTAAAGTAAGCAGAAAACCAGCAAACTGCATAATAACCTCAACGCATTGTCTGAACTAAAAGTAAATATAAAGTTATTTCCCTTGATCTAGGATGTTTAAACAATGTTTTTTGACCGCCTACGTATGCATGTTACTCCACCGAGTGCGCGTACTAAAGCTACATGTTACTCTCCCGAGTGCCTGTTATGAAGTGTGGCGGCTCGATGCAAGGCTGCCTTCGCGCCACAATTTGGCGCGTAAACATGGCCGTCGTGCATCGTCCGTCTTATGTTAACTGTTCTGTTTATGTTTTTAGTAATTGTTAATATGTTTTACCTACTCAGGGCATAGGTTAGCTTTGGTCTTTTTTAATAAATTGAATATGACATTGAACAAATAATTAGTTTAATAAATATTAACAAAATATGAATGCGTTTTGGCGCGTGACCGCCAGTGTTACAGCCAATTGTCATCCAGTGCCTGCCGCTCTGGGACTTCCCTAGAATTCCGGGTGTATTTGCCAGTGCTGTCGCCTACTGGTCCTAACCGGCTGCACTGAAGCAATACGTCGATCTTAATATGATGGCTTTAACTCATTCATGCACGGTGATATAAGAGAAATTACGACCATTGTTGCACAAGACCTTTATTTGTTGAGCAATTTTATAAAAAAAAATTATAGATATAGATTGATGAAATGTTATCGAAGTGCATTGTAATGAGAATGTTATGACACATTATAATATTTATCAATTTTTTTAAACAGTGGTGGTACATTATGTGTACCACCACCCTGGGTCTTTGTTGCTAAAGTCAGTCTTTTCATCTGATGAATTCTGACCTGAGGGTAGTTCAGGATTAACTCATCATTATATACTGAAATGGAAGGTAACGTCTCAAATTATATGGAAGGCCTTTGATGCATAGTGGTACAAATTTAGAACTCTTCAGTTACTCATGAATTAATCCAAGAACTGTGATATTTACAGTGATTACAAATGTACAGACAGTTTTATCGTAATAACACAAAAGAGATAAAATAACAATACATTACATAAAGATAGATGAAATACACACTTGGCCACAGAGGGCAAAAAAACCAGAAATTCCGTGCACACTGTGGGAAATAACTGTCGCCGCATATGAGCAGTACTACTTATGACACGTCTTAGTCCTTGCAGAAACTACTACCTTACATACAATGAGTGTTTCAGGAAATAAACCTTCATTCTGGATGAGTCACAGCTTCATAATTATGTGGTATGTTTCATGTACCACCATGCATTTATGCAAGGCAGACTGGTGGTACACAAAGCGTACCAACAATCCTGAAAGAGTTAAGCCACACATATTACAAGCTCCTCCAGAATGGAAACCTTGGTCTGCTCCTGAAGATAAGGATCACGGCGGTGACTTTCGCCGTGTAGCGGGACGGATGGCTACCCTAGTGAGGCAGCCGCCCGACCGCAATAGCGGCCTGTAGGGGTTGCTCACCGTCTGCGGGTCGCGCTTCGCGGAAGCGGCGACAGGGGCGCATTTGCATCCCCATTGTGGCTGCGCGTCTGCCGGTGCACCGCCGACCACTGCCATCTCCCAGATTGCACAGCTGCCGCCACCCCAGACCCACCCGACGCTTACAAATCTGCCACACCGACCACCTTTTTACGGAGTCGGGTAAAAGACTCAGAAAGCTCACTGTACTTCACGAGATCGTGTTACAGCATTCAAACGACAACATTCTTCTCTCTGTGTTCCAAAATAAACGGACCACTAAAGAGGCCAGCTAAATATCAGTGGCGGCGCTAGACGAAAACTGGGCGTTGGCGAACTCGTATTTGTGAGGTCCCTTTCATTTTTACATTAATGAAAAAAATGTTAAATGAGCTTAATTATACATCAATAATCATTATACTAAAATTCTATTAGTATAATATACGAGTATTATTGCAATGACAGAAATTACAATAAGCAAACAAAAATTAGAGAAACTTTTCAGCTTTTCGTCTCACAGAATTTTTTTTAAGATCACACTATTTCGGCTTCAGTTGATAGTACTGACAACGCAGATAGTCCTTCTTGGCTAATTGTGCTTCAAAAATAAGTCTTAATCAATTTTAACTTTGTGAACCTTCTCTCGGCCGAAGCTGTACTGACTGCAACTGAGCATGATTCTTATTGTTATACAAACATTTTGATATACATCTTCCAAATCGTTTTCTAAAATGTACTGAAGAAATGGTTTTGCAAGTATTTAACTAAAATTGCATCACTGCTGCACTCATTCGGAAATAAATCCGGGTAACTAAATGGCCGAGCGCACTAAGGCGTCATACCACGGTGAGCGGACCGAGCGAGGTGGTGCATTGGTAACGCACTGGACTCGCATTCGGGATGATGGTGTTTCAAATCCACCTCCGACCATCAAGATTTAGGTTTTCCGTGATTTCCGTAAATCACTTTAGGCAAATACCGGGATGGTTCCTTTCTAAGGGCACGGCCGATTTCCCCATTCTTAGCCAAAACTCCGAGCTTAAGCTCCGTCTCTAATGACCAAGCTGTCGATGGGACGTTAAACCCTAAGCTTCCTCCTTCCACGGTGAGCGAGGTCGCTCTCGTCAAGGGGTCGAATCCCACCCTGGGATACGAATGTTGTGTTCGTCCATTGGTTAAGCTAGTGTAGGTCGTCGCTACATAACCTAGCAATTGGAAAGCGCCATTAAACATCAAATATAAAAAAGGAACCAAAAAAGAAGTAAAATTTTAACAATGTTTTGCGAGGCCTCCAACGGCGCGAGGCCGTCGGCGCTGGCCGACGTCGCCGACGCCTAGCGCCGCCACTGCTAAATATCCTAGTATTACCTAAAAGATCTTTAAAAAATAATATTGGGTTACAAAATGCACAGTGGTTCGGAACCCACGTTAAACTTTAGGTCCCTCTACAACTGACTACGTAAATCAGTTCGAAGGTCGGAGGAAGACAACGGTATACCACTTCTAAACAGGACAATGCCTAGTACAACACTGTGGTGTTGAAACTAATCGTCGGATTGATGACTTCTTTACCTTTAAACAAAATGCTTCCAGTCACGCTCACCAGCAACACGATACCGATAACCACACGGCTATTCTTACTAGGTGGAAAAGAGTGATTTTTATTATTGATATTCATGATGGGATCTTCTGAAGGCATTTTCAGTTGATGCGTCTTTAATTGATAGTTATAAAACGTTTCACCAAACTGATTCTTCAAACACAACAATTAATCTAGTTGGCGTTTAAAATCTATACAAATCAAAAAGATTATTGCACCACCCGGATTACAGGGTCTCTTAAACAATGACGAACAATGTGTACATCGTATCAACAACACAGTAGATTATGTTGTCGACACGCGTCACTCAAATCGCACGAAGATATAAACAGCCGCACAAGAGTAGCGCCAGTGCGACTGAGTGTTTAAGACGGATGATCTTGTGCCGTTACCTGGTTGCAGATCGATAATTCTCGATGTTGTCGAAGATTGTTGCTCTCGGTAGCGGCTGGTTGATATCTCATGGGGCAAAAAATTCAAAAACTCTTGTTCAAATGTTTGTAAATCTGTCGGACCAAACTGCGTCGTCATCAGTCCGTAGCTTACAAACTACTTAAACTAAGGTAAACTAACCTACGGTTGCAAACACATGCATGCCCCAGGGAGGACTCGAACCTCCATAGCGAACAACCGCGCGCTCCGCAGCGAGGTGCTTTAGAACGCTTTTTTTTTCAGGTAGATCTATGCTTTGCGGTCGTTGGTCCAAATCGTTCATGGTTGTTCGTTGAACATTGGCTCAGCTTTTTTACTACAGAGGGCGTTGAGCCCCCTGGCCAGGCGCACTGAGCCACGGCGACCGCTCGGCTACTCCACCGCGGCAACATTCTTCTCTCTGTGTTCCAGAATACAGGGTGTCCAGAAAAGGACTCAATGATTTCAAAATTAAATATCTCGAAAATAAAGATCGATAGAGAAATGCAGTAAACGGTATGTTTATTGTGAAAGCTGTAAGAAGTTTATACAACAGTTTGAAATAATAGTTACAAAAGCTGCTAACAGATGGCGTTGTTGTCGCCATACGTAATGCCTAGTATAAGTAGTGATCCGACGCCCAGAGCGATCAGTTCCACTATTGAAACGTGATAGGAGGTTAGCGTACCGAAGGAAGAGATTAAAACCATGTACCCCATTGAACAACGCGTTTTTCTGGTGCTAGAGTACCACAGGTTAGAAGAGAGTCATACGGCAACAAGGCGAAGTTTTCAAGCACGATTTAATTTTCCAAAAGGACCAGATGCGAAAATCATTCGTACGCACATCGCAAAATTTCAACGAAGAGGCAGCGTAACTGATGATCTAGTGGGGCATGTTGGCCGCAAGCAAACAGCAGTTACGCCTGAAAATATCGTCACAGTTTCTGGAATTATTCAGCGAAATCCAATGTCATCCGTCCGTACAATTCCATCTGAGACTGGTTTGAAGCGTTCCAGCACGCAGAGAATACTGAGAAAGAGCCTACACATATTTCCATTCAAAATTTAAACGCACCAGTTGTGCGTACGAGCTGTGCAACAAAGGGTTGCCTTTGCTGATCAGATGCTCACAATGATTGATAGTGAAGGATTTGATGTTGGCTGCATCTGGTTTACAGATGAAGCGCACTTCCACCTGAATGGATACGTGAATAAGCAGAACTGGCGAGTTTGGGGTTCCGAAATGCCATATTGGTGTGAAGCGAAACCCCTATATTCTCTAAAGTTACTGTAACAGTATGCAGCAGAGGCATTATTGTCCCTTTTTTCATTCGAGAAACGGTCACTGGTGCACGTTACGTTGCAATTTTCGAACAATTTGTCACCACACAGCAAGCGTTAGAGGATCGACCAGGTAATGAATGGTTTATGCAAGATGGAACCCGAACACATCGGACCGAATAAGTGTTTCGCTTTCTTGAGGAATACTTCGGAAATCGAGTAATTCGTTTGGAATATCCCAAATTTACTGGTGCAGGCATAAATTAGCCTCCATATTCACCGGATTTGACTCACTGTGACTTTTAATTTTTGTGGGGCACAGTGAAAGACGTAGTCTACCCGAAGCATCCCGCCACGCTGGACGAGCTTGAATCGGCGAACTCTGTGGCATGTGAATCCACTTCGGTTGAGACACTACGAAATGTGATGGCGAATTTCATTCTTCGTTTGCGCCAACTCTGTAGTGCCGATGGTGAACATTTTGAAAACATTGTGATTGTTGGCAAAGAGTGTTTTCATACGATTATTTCGCTTACGTATGCTGATATGAGGTGTACAGCGTACAGCACCATCTGTTAGCAGCTTTTGTAACTATCATTTCAAACTGCTATACAAACTTCTTACAGTTTTCGCAATAAACATACCGTTTACTGCATTCCTCTATCGATCTTTTTTCGAGATATTTAATTTTGAAATCAGGTAGCCCTTTTCTGGATATCCTGTAAAAGGACCACTAAAGAGGCCAGCAAAATATGCTAGTATCACCGAAATGATCTTTTAAAAATAATATTGGGTTAAAAATGCTTCCAGTCAGGCTCTAACCCACTACATTTGACCCATCAGCAGGATACCGCTAACCACACGGCTATTCTTGCTAGGTGGAAAACAATGATTTTATTGTTGTTTTTCATGATGGGATTTTCTGATGGCATTTTCAGTTGTTGCGTCTTTAATTGATAGTTATAAAACGTTTCACCAAACTGATTCTTCAAAAACAACAACTATTCAAGTTGGCGTTTAAAATCTGTACAAATAAAAAAGATTGTTACATCACACGGATTACAGGGTCTCTTGAACAATGACGAAGAATGTGTACATCGCATCAAAAATACAGTGCCACAATAATTATAAATTATTTTAACACTGCTTTAAACTTCATTAACTAACTATAAGCTTATAATATTGTTGTTTATTTGCTGCCCAATTGATTATAGAAGCTGATGTAATTTTTATCTGTATATGTGCAGCAGCACTGGTTATATGATTAGATTTTTTATCAGTTTTTCATAGTGGCAGTCTGTAGTGGCAACATCCAACTAACCACAGTAATTACCTCATAAAGTTTGTGATACAGATTATTACTCAATTATTATGTGCGTTTGTTTTTGTTACGTGAGAGCCGACCGCAGTGACCTAGAGCTCTGCGGCGCGCCAGTCACGGTCTGCACTGCCGCTACGGTCGGGGGTTCGAATCCTTCCTAGGGGTTAGGCTTTTGTGTTGTCCTTAGAGTAAGATTAAGTTATTCAAGTAATTTGTGAGTAAGTCTACCGACTGATAACCACGTAGTTTGGTCGAATAGAAGCTCACACACATTTGAACATTTTTTGTTACTTGAGAAACATAATGAGCCATATTTCAAAATAGAAGTAAAATGTGAAAAACGCAGTAACGAACTGATTAATAGTTGACCATCGGGTGAGATAATCTTATCTTTAGCTTTAAAATGTTCAAATGTTTGTTAAACTTAAGGGACTTAACTGCGGGGTCATCAGTCCCTAAACTTTCAAACTACTTATGAACTACGTTATACACAAACATCTATCCCTGAGGGGGGATTCGAAACCCCCGAGGGGGAACGGCCTCGTGCCTCGGAGCATAGCGCGTCAATGCCCTTGGCCACCCCGCCGCGGCTGTATTTGGCATAGTTTGGTTCTCTGCACATTCATTTGACTTAATCGTATCTAGTATTATAACAGGCCAATATGTGGTCGAATGCTTACCATTAGGTATTTATGGACTATGGATCAGTTAGATGCAGCTACGGACGTTCACAATCACTTGTCCACATTGGTAGTTTTGATGTTTACTGTTCATCCTGGAGCAATTTAATATTCCTTTCTGTATTACATGTGCAATTTATGAAATTCATTACCACTGCAAATCTAGTGTTTTTTGTGTACCGTTAGAACTTTTGTTCCAAGGTCGATATACTATATCTGTTGACTTATTACAGCAGTACCAAAAACTGAGGGGAACTGTAATTTGTGGTAACACAGGTCGCTTATGATTGTTAAAATTACGCTGATATCTTAAAAGGAAGGAAGAAAGCTTAGGGTTTAACGTCCCGTCGACAGCGTGGTCATTGCTGATATCTTAGTTGTAACGTCAACCGAAAGAGAAGCAGTGGAAATGATATATAGAAAGATATCTTCACTCTCGAAAATACCAGCAGTAATCTCCCGCGTCAAACGGTTGTCTATATAGCGCAACTGAGGCGGTGGATGGAAACCGTCACGTAATAGATCCGGACATCATGGTGCACTGTAACTTTTAGCTTTGTAAGAAAGTGTTTATAACAGGATCTGTTTTGTCTCCTCGCTCAACGAACAAGTGTTGTAGCGTGATTCCAGCAAGTATGCCGCTGAAACACCATTAGATATTTGTCTACTTGCACTTTTGTGATGAAGGTTACTTTAAGTAGTCGCTAATGTCGATAATTTGCTTCCTGTCTTGTAATTCCATTACTTCTATGTTACGCATGCACATTTTCTATTTGAATGTATCAGTAACATCAGACAGTATACACGGACTGCAGCATCTCAATTCTAATTGTTGTCATCGTTCACTGAAACTATAAGAAAACCGATGTGGAAAGGAATATGTCGATCGCGAATAGCTTAAAACGCAAAGCAGCTTGTAAGGTAACTGTTTTCCTCTCAGATTTCGTCTCAGGTACCCGTGTAATCGTTAGTGTGCACGGTCGTGTCCCCTAGCTGTTTATATTCTCCACCAAGCAGCCAAACTTTGCGGTTGTACATAGAGATTAGGCAAGGGATCCCGCGAATTCTGTCACCGACTGTACATAGACTTTTATATTTACATATTTTTACAAACGCTTCATACAGTACTCTTGGTAAATTATTTCCTGATTATTAATTCTTCGTATTATTAAATTTAATCAGCAACCAACATTGTTCTGACAGCAGTAAGTTTCCTTATCGTAAGGTAATAGGAACAGTAGTCTAATCTTTACATTTTCAATGATGGGCCTTATTGGGAACTACCAGTTTTGTTTTCAAACTTTATATGCTAGAAAATGAGAATGGGCCTTATTAGGAACTGGGCCTTATTTGGTACATGTACCTTATAGTAACAGACTGCATCTAATGCAATACGACACACACTTTGTAATTCAACAATTGTTATGCAAAATTACGAAATAATATACAATGTTAACGCATTATTAATCTTTTAGAGCACTGTTGCGGATGTTAATCGACCTACAAATCTATGATCTAGAACACGTTACGGCATGAACTGCTGGCTGTGACTGCCTCGACTTGCGTAGTGGAAGTCCCTACAAGCGAGTCACTTCTACCTGTAGACACGCACTTTTGGTGGCAGGCTGTCGATTTGCTCACATTAATTTAATTCTTCGTTTCTAAATAAAAATTAACACCGAATAAGAATCTTTAAAAGTCTGAAGAATATCGTTTATAAAATAAAAAAAACTGATATTTTGGGCCAATGTTGACCTTCTGTCATTGCGGTAGCCAATCCCTTCTCCACGATATATTTTACATATACACTCACTTTCCCATGGGATGGATCTAATTGTGCCTACTACAGTAAGGTGACTCATGCCACAGCTGTCAAATACTGAGCCGAAATAGATGCATGGGTTCTTGCTAGATCACCGACTTTGAGGACCTTCGTGCGCGGCCAGTACTTGTATTGGTGACCGGACAATAATGCCACGTGCTGTTGACAATTTTCTCTTTGCTTTATGCAGAGGGGGCAGGAGGAGTGGTAGTGCTCAGTCCCTCATCCTCAGTCTTTGCGAAAATAATCTCTCCACAGTGTCTCATGACTTGAGGTCATGAACAATGTTTACTCGGTGGCCCTCCTGGTGGTTTTCAAGAGGAGTAGACTATATGATGGCACCGGATTTCACTCTCTCCCTTCACTCCATCATCTACAAAACGAATACGAAAAAAAATGTTCAAATGTTTGTACAGCTTATGGGACTTAACTACGGGATCATCAGTCCCTAAACTTACAAACTACTTATGAACTACTTACGAACTAGGACGGCACAAATATCCATGCCCGAGGGGGGCTTCGAACCCCCGACCGTAGGGGCCGTGCAGACCGTGACTGAAGCGTCTCAGTCCCCTTGGCCACCACTGCCGGCGCAGATGTCATATATTCTTGCAAATCCGATTCTAAAAAAGCTGATTGCTGGACACACTTTAACTGAGCGTAAGCATTTCTACAACTACATCCATATTCCGCAATCCACCTCACGATGTGTGTGTTCTGCGGCACTTTTGCGTAGCGTTCACACTTCTTTTATTCTCGTCGTGTACGGTGGGTGGGAAAATATGATTGATTGTATATCTTCGCGTGGTACCTAATGCTTCTGATCTTATGCTTGTGGTCGCTTCGCGAGATATACGTTGGAGGAAGTAATACATTGATTGACTCTTCACGAAACGTGCGGACACGGAACTTTGACTGAAGTCCATACCACGATACAGAACGCCTCTCTTCCAGTGTCTCCACATGGACTTGCTTAATCATCTCTGTAACGCTTTCGCGTTTACTGAATCAGCCGGTAACGAAGTTTGGGGCTCTCCGTTGGATCATCGCTAAGTCTTCTCTTAGCTCAACCTGCTTCTTCTCCCACACTGATGAGCAATACTTAATAGGTGACCGAACGAGAGTTTTGTAACCTTCTTCCTTTGTTGTCGAACTACACTTCCTCAGCAACCTTCCAATGAATCTCAGTCTCAAGTCTTCCTTACTCACGATTGATTTTGTATGGCCGTTCCATTTCAGATCGACCGTTATGTATACTCTCAGATATTTTATGAAAGTAACAGCCGCCACTGCAGAACTAGAGAATTGTTTACGTTTAGGCTCAACAGCCGTTCCGTGAACCAAGCGCAAATAAATCTCAAACTACAGCATCATCGCAAAAACCCTCATTGAACTTACGATGTTATATAACATCGTAAGTTCAATGAGGGTTTTTACCAATCTTTAGGAACGCTTCGCTCCACTAGAGACCTTCGGTACAATGCTGTTAGAAAGGGGACAGGTTCTTTCGCATACCCTACGTATCTCATCAGGTCCAACGGCCTTTCATGTGTAGAGCGATTTGAAATGTTCTCGGACGACCGCGGTGGCCGAGCGGACTGCGGCGTGCCAGTCTGCACGGTGTCTGCGGTCGGGGGTTCGAATCCCTCCTCGGGCATGGATGTATGTGCCGTCTTTAGTATAAACTAGTTCATAAGTAGTTTGTAAGTGCCGTCCGCGGTGGCCGAGGGGACTGAGGAGCTCCAGTCACGGTCTGCACGGCCACTACGGTTTGAATTTGTTTACTGTATCCGTCTCTCGGTCTCCATCTGCGAATTTTACTCCACACACTTCCATCCAATGCCTTAATGATTCTTTGATGTCTGAGAATGTATCCCACCAATAGATCCCATCTCTTAGTCAACATATACCACATATACCCCAGTTTTGTTCAACAACTCCTCATTAGTTAGGCAATTTGCCCATCTAATCATCAGCGTTTCGAAAGGTTCTGTCATCTTTTTTTCTGAACTCCTTATCGTCCATAATGCTACACTCCAGGCAAATGCCTTCAGAATGGACTATCTAACATTTCCTTTAATATTGAATGTAAACAAATTTCACTTCTTCCGATATGCTTTTCTATCCACAGACATTCTGCAACTTATATACTTCGGCCATCAGAAGTTATTTTGCTATCAAATAACGAAACGTATCTACTTCATTTATTGTCTCGTTAGCTAATCTAATTCAGTTATCATTGCCTGATTTTCTTAAACTACATTCCATTATCCTTCTTTTTCTTATGTTAATGTTCACCTTATAACCTCCTTTCAAGACAGTGTCTATTCCGTTCAATTACTCTTTCAGATCCATTGCTGTCTCTGGCAGAATCACAATACCATCAGCAATAAGCCAACTTTTTATTTCTTTTTCCTGAACTTAAATTCCTTCTCCAAATTTCTCCGCACATTCCTATACAGCTTGTTTAATGTACGTATTGAATAACATTGGGGAAAGACTACAAACTTGTTTTACTCCCTTCCTAATCACTACATCCGTTTCATCCCCTTCAGTGTCTTCTGTGTTATCCAAGGATTTCTATTAGGCCTTGTCCTCCTAGCCGTGTGATCCTTTGCGTTCTTCACTACATCATCTCTCAAAGCTACCCATTCCGTTTCAACTCTTGTACTTTCCCTCATGCGGTCAAATTTTCCCCTAATGCTACCTCTGAAATACTCGACTACCGTGAGTTTCTTCAGTTTATCCACTTTCCATCTCCTTACTTATCTATCTATTTGCATTTTCGTATGTTTTAATCTACAGTTCTTAACGAATAATATATGGTCAGCCTCTCGATACGTATGGCACTGGAAATTGCTCAAGTAGGAAGAATGTCCGTCTAACTGAGTAATAATTTCGTCTGATTGACTGGTACAAATATGACGTGCAGTGTAATTACGTGAATTTACAATCATGAAATACGTTAAAAATTTAAATTACAGCTCAAAGATTACTTACATACTTGCTTCGGCATTACGTATACTAAAATTAGTACGAAGTCGAAATGCATATCGAATGATTGTTGTGTACCTAGTCACATGCTGAGATCAAGACTTTATTTCGTTACTAAACGATTACTACACTGCGGCCAAGTGGGGTAATTAATTGACAAAAGTTACTGGTATATATGAGGGCAGAGTAATTGGTTACGGTTACAGAATAAAGAGGAGAATGAACGGGGAAACTAAATACGTGCATTAACGATCAACAGACACACAACAACCCGACATCTTACTCGGAATGCCAAAGATAAATAAAAATTATCATTCACGTTCATCTCCAGAAAAGATTCGTAGTTAATTACATAGGTGAAAATCGTTCTATACCACATAGCCGCGCGGAAGTAGCCGAGCGGTTTGCAGCGCCACGTTACTGATCGCGCGGCCTCCTGCGTCGGAGGTTCGAATCCTCCCTCGGGCGTGGATGTGTGTGTTGTTTTTAGGTTAGTTTAACTTAGTTTAAGTAGTTTGTAAGATTAGGGACTGATGACCAACGTAGCTTAGTCCCATAGGATTACATACATTAGAACGTTTATAGCGCATAGGTAACGAGAAGTCAAAACCTTGAAATGTGTCACGTGTAGTTACAAAATTTTATCTGATTCATGCTCCAGATAAGACGCAAGAACGAACAGTGTTGCAAAATTAAAAAATGGTCATAATGTAAAAGAATATTGATTAACGTTTGTTACAGGAAGAAATCAGATCAGACGCAAATCATGACACGGAGAGAGTTCAACAAAGAACACGAAAGAGCGTCTGATTAATGGTATGATTTAATCAATAATCAGTTAATTTGTTTCGCGTTCCGTGAATTTGTTGGTGGGCTTAATTTTATGTTTGTATAATCATTTCCACAATCTATAATTGTAAACTACAGTGCAGGTCGTTCTGAAGCCAAAATAAATAAATGAAGTTAATTCTATCTAGTGTAGATGTGAGATTTACAATGGAAATTGAAGAATTTTTTCAACGAAGATCTTTGTGGATGGATTATTTTCGTTAGAATTCTTCCAACGAATTTCACTTTGGCATCTGCCTTACCAACGATTACTATTATGGGATCGTTCCACTTTAAGTCGCCCGGTACGCAATGTGCTGGGTACTTTATGGATGCAACCGCCTCCTGTGATTATTCCACAAATGTGTGACGATAAAATGCCGGTCCTTTGTGCCTATTGATGAGCAGTGCACGATATTTACTTATGCTAAGAGCTGCCAATCACTGCACAAAATAACCTCTGCATGTTTTACTGCATTTCGGATCGGGTTTCAAGCGTTAATTACAATTTCTGTGTTGTGGTACGAGTCAAATTTACATTTACACTTCATTAAAATATATACATTGCAATATACTAATCATTTACATAATCGTCTTTACTTGTATACATTTGTTTACACCGTACTCAGCTATGTTCATTTACTTTCTTTCTCCCTCTGTTTCACCTATTAAACAAGTGGCGTTGTCCATCGTGAATGATTTCAGATTATGCATGACATTTTTACATCACTACCTCGGCGATCAGAGGTTTATGTTGCTGATTACCTCACACTTTCCCACGCCAAAGCTAAGGGATGATATTTCATTTCTGCTTGTACTATTACGCCTATCTGTCTTACTGCTGTTTCTGAATTGTGACTCTCTAATGACAAAACTTTTATGCATCTTTTATGTCTTATCCACATGAACTCCTTTTGCACACGCGCACTGGAGCGGGCATCGAGCTCTGGCAGTGTGTGACGGACTTCGTTGTGTTTGCTGATGCCTACTTGTGTCAGATCTTAGGTGAAAATTGTGTTTCGCATCTTTCTCAAGACGTGATGGGTTTCTTAGTTTCTGGAGGATTTGTGCGCTACGCAATGCTAATTGAATAGCTATTCCTGAAAGCAAGCGTATCGTTACATTCGTTTCTGCGGAAACAATAAGTTAAGTTGCCTTATTTATCTGTGGTGCCTCGCATAATGGATCACCACCCTTCTGTGAGTTCCAGCCTGCCTTTCTTTATGTGAAATTTGCTAGCGTGTGATGAAATTTTCAAGATTCTGTTACTTTCATTGCAATTTCCTGTCTCGCGAGAGGGTGTATTTGGACAGATTACAAACAAAAGGGATTTCTGAGTTCTGCAGAGCGCTTGGGCCGGTTCTTGAAGTATTGTGGTGGCGCTCTGGTTGTAGTATGTTGATAGAATGGCCTTACATGTTGACTGGGTTTCGGTATTCACGCCATTGTGGCACTAATTTATATAGGTTTGTGCCTTTAATCCTGCATCGTTATACGGTCTGACATCTTTCTTTTAGTTACATTTATGTGATGTGTAATTTTTTTCTCGGCGAGTCGTATAATCTGTGAGCACCTTGTTGTTTTAATTTCTGTTTGTTAAGTGTAATCAGGGTATTTTTTGTCCTTCTGATGTAGCCGTTGCTATTCAGTTACCTGCAAGGGCCAACAATATATTTGTCCACAGTGTTCTTTCCGCACTTCTCGGTTTACTGCTTCGGAGAATGGGTGTATTTGGCAGTTTTTAAGGAATTTTGGTATCTGGAATTTCTTAATGTGCTGTCTCCATACGCTGTCTCCACTTCGTGGATTTGATTCGCTGTTAGTGTGGTGTTTAACTATTGGCGTCACCAGCCCGCTTTAAGGTCTAATCATTGTCAGCAAGGTGTGTTCAGTAAATCGTCTTGTATGTTAGTTTATTGTGTTGCGTCATGGATGTACTGTGGCTTTATATCATAATTTTTAATGCCACCTTTTCTGGTGGAAATTGTTGCTTAAGAATTCACGCAAACTTGGTATTTTGCCTTTGGTAATCTTTGTAAGTTTAATTAACAATTAATGTAAACACTTCACCAACTGTTTGTCAGATTTTAATTGAGCTTCACCGAATGATCAGTTTTATTTGATAATTTGTTTAAGAATTATTTTAATTTTGGCTCTTTGCCTTTTGAAACCTCTGTAAGATTAATTAGCAAATAATCAAAGGGCCTCACCTGCGGCTTGTCAATTTTTAATTTTTTAAGTTGAGCCTCGCCCACTCATTGGTTTTCAAATTTTAAATTTTTGAATGTACTTCACCTAATGATTGATTCTAATAAACAAATTTTAAAGTGGTAATTATTTTGGTAACCCAATCAGTCCTTCCACTTGTATTATGGGGATTTTGAGATTTTAGCTGGTCTCAACTACGCTTTTGAATACCTGTAAAGTATCTGTAATAGTAAACGTTAGAAAACTTCCTTCCTTCCTAATGAATAAGAAAATTTTGATTACACACCTGAAAAGGGTCATATACAGTAACAACATTAGCAAGATTAGTATTAATACTACCAGGCTACAACCATGGGACATAAGCTACACTGCTCATGGCGTAGATGATTTATTCTACAGCAGGGGCTGGTCAGTTCTGTTCAGGTACAAGGCGTTCAGCCTTTCATTCAAATCAGTACTTCCCCAATCTGCCACCCTCACTCCCAAATTTATGCAACTGCTACTGCTTCAAGCTTCATCATCAATACGTTCTTTTAAATTTTTGAATGAAAACTCCGCTAACAGCTGTCACGAATAGCAGTTTTCTTAGGCGTTACCAGTTTCCCTGAGCCAGAGCCTCGTCGGTTGTACATAAGAGTTAAAACACGGCAATCACAGTGACAAAGGAACTACGCCCAACCATCAACACTGAAACCCAGTTATCATTGCGACAGATCGTCAATATACCAGTAGTGGCTAAGTAAGTATTGTTACTGGGAGCAACTGTTAGCGGAGATTCCTTCTAAAAAAGTGATACACACCCGAGGCTGCACTGACCACTGAGTCAACTATCTTAGTTTATGTCACTGTCATCATCAGACGTGTCTCAAAGACTGGGACTGCAACGCCTGTTTTGGTCCACCATAGGTCACGATAGTAATACTAAAAGTGGGCCTTTGCGATCGGCTTTTGAGAGCTCGAAATTCAAATGGAAAGAACGGGTTAACTAGTCATCTGACACCAAAATGAATAAACGAATTTCTAGAAGAGAAAGTTCTCTACAACTTTGCTCTGTTATGTTTTTTTCACATCTCGCATCGTTTGAGAGATATTTGTGAATAAATAATGTCGATCTGACAATTCCTGTCTGTCTGTCTGTCTCTCTAAAAAGTGTTTCCACTTTTTAGGTCGACCCGTTCAACCGATCAAAATTCTACAGACGTAATTGATGGACACCTGCAACTAAATCCTCGCTTTTACAAATATTTCAGACAAAAATTGTTAGAATTCCTAAAATAGACCGTTTGTAATGGCCTTTTGACAGCAGGAAGTTTAACTGCAAATAACGTCTTAACCGTTATTCTGAGACGAAAATTGAATAAACATATTTGTAAAGAAGAAAAATTCTCAATAACTTTGCTATTTTATAATATTTCCTTAACTAGCATATTTTGGAGATATTTACAAAAATAATTGCTACTTGACACTATCAGTTGATTTTACATAAACCGGTACAGGCAAACAAACTTGAAAAACGGGACAAACTACCATGGCAAGACTTGATAATATTTAAACGTAAAAAGATAATGAAAATAAGGGAGAGATATTAAAGTAATACTTTAAATAGGTAAAAGTTCAAAGAAAGTGTATGTTGGTCAAAACTGAAAATCATATATCAAATGATTTGGTTCTTTGTTAAAATAAGGTCTGAATATTACCTGTCGGGGCACAGTTATCAAAATAGTAGAGTTGTAACTCTTTTATTTTATTTTTATTATTATTGTCCGAAATGTTTGAAAAAAGAATCATAAAACTACAGGAAAACCAAAAGTGGGCCGTAAAACACACCAGAGTGATTCTTTAATTTTTTTTTTTTTTTCCCTTGGGGTATATTCACATGTTAACGATGTGACAGAGCCAAGAATTTTTTGACTTTCATGTAAGACCTGATTAAATTTTTTACAGTGTTATCTGTTTTTCTTGTTTTTTCCTACTGGTGAAACTGAGCACCAGAAAGTTTCATTCTCTTATGGCTCCTAAAGCAATGTTATTGTGAAAGTAACGGGAGTTTTGTTAATATTTTGTTATAAAATATGCTCTCTCTTCTTTTTTCTATGAATTACATTTAACAACCCTTATTCTTTACACAACTATTGGTCTTCTTTTCGCCACTCGCGTAGTGCATTTGACAAACGACCATGCAAACTAAATTTGCAATATAACAACAAAACCATAAAATTCAGTTATCTACTCGGCCCACAAAGGGACACCAAATACATTTATCAAGCAGCAGTAGGACAAAACTAATCTTTGTCGCTGATAGTGCATGCGTGCACGCGTGTGTGTCGAAGAATATGGCTCTTCTCGTACCTTCATTGTTAGTGAGTCTTGAATGTTCAAATGTTTTATCGATGTTTCTTACATGATTACAATACCATAAATAGTTTGTACGGCTGTATTTCACCATTTAGATCAAAATATCAACACGTTTTTCCGTGTACTTTGTGGAAGGAATTGACCACTAATCTTCAAGGTAACACTTGGTTCAATCGTAGAGGATTGGATATGTTACTCTGTTTATGGGAAGATCCCATAAGAATCGAAAAACTTGGTTATTCTGTATTAAATTTTACACAAATACAGTAGAAATTTTTATTGCAAAAAATTCTACAACTCTTAAACTATTTTCCCATAGGACTGCCGAAATTTTGCAGGCATTTGTCATAGCGTGGAACCAGGTTTTGTATACATTCTTCATAGAAATCTGCCGCCTGTGTCTTCAACCAGTTGGAAACAGTTTCTTTCAGATCGTCGTCCATAGCGAGAGCACTAATTGTAAACCTACGGTTTTTCTGGATCTTGTCATCAATCGCGTGAACCAGTTCTTCTGTAACAAAAGGTGGACGCCCACTTTGTTCTTCATCGTCCACATCACTACGCCTACCATTGAATTGTCGGACCCATCTTCTCACCATCGAATCACTCATCGCATTTGGTCCGTAAACATTGCAAATTTGCCGATAAATTTCACTTGGTTTCATTTTCCTCGCATTCAGAAACCGAATCACCGACCTGATTTCACAGTCTGCAGGATTTTCAATCAGCGCCGACATTTCAAACAAGCACAACAAAGCGAACGTAACTGACAGCGATCTCCAAATGGCGCACGTTTTTCTCCTTGATACACATCGTCTACAGCGCATGTGCAGAACTGCAATCGCAGCGCTGCAGCGGAAACAAATTGAAACGGAACTTACTTTCTGGACGCGACTCGTACATATGACTGCTGATCTGATGGTGTTAACAGACTAGGAATATCGGACCGAAGGAAGCAAAAAAAGGCCCCTTCGTCTGTTAAACTAAAAAACATAAAAAAATAAAATTAAAAAGACTAATACTTAGTCAATACCGTTACTTATTGCACGTTCATAAAATATACTAATTAGAAGCAATTTGAAAGTATTATCAATGAAGGATATATAGAGATACAACCCCTAAGGTAATCACTGATTGTACGTGTATAATGTTCAACAAATATTGGAAACAGAATTAATTAATTTCAGTGAAATAGAGCTACAACTGCTTGAATAGTTCGTATGAGTAAACAGTCAGCGGACAATATGCGACACGTGTAGCAAGGGAAAGGCTCAGAACAAGTACGTGGAGAACGAAATCTCACCAATCAAATGATCAAATGCACACGGCGGGGTGTAGCGTGGATTGCCCCTTAAAAGGAACTAACACTTGCGTGATGGCTCTCTTTCTACTCAGAAACTCAGGTAATGCAATCTATCTTAAAGTGGTTCGAACCTCCAACGTTATGTATTTTTTGTATTGTTATGAGATAATTGAAAGTATAATAATTGCCTCTTCCAGATTTCTTCACATCAAGTGATTATTAACGTGTCACTAGCGTCGATTTGCAGCAGGCTATGTAACATATCCTTTGTTCGAACATTATTGATTACTAAGAAGAGTTCGCCGGCCGCGGTGGCCGAGGTGACTGAGGCGCTCCAGTCACGGTCAGCACGGCCACTACGGTCGGGGGTTCGAATCCCCCCTCGGGCATGGATATTTGTGCCGTACTAGTTCGTAAGTAGTTCATAAGTAGTTTGTAAGTTTAGGGACTGATGACCCCGTAGTTAAGTCCCATAAGCTTAACAAACATTTGAACATTTTTTTAAGAAGAGTTCGAGCCATTGACTCACAGTGAACTCGAATTTAGAAAGTATCGTCCTTGTGAAACACGGCTAGCTATTCACATACATGGACTGATAAGTGCTATCGACAAGAAATTTCAAATCGATTCCACATTTCAAGATTTGCGTAGGGCTTCTGATGCTATACCTCAGAAGCGCAACTACTCACGAAGCGTGCTTATGAAATATCGTCTGTCTTGTGGAGTGGATTCATGATTTCCTGTCAGGAAAGACACACTCCGTAGAAATTTATGAAAAGTCATCGCGTAAAATTGGAGATAACCTGAGCAACCTCTTAGTCTATTCGCGGGTGATGCTGTCGTTTATCGGTTAGTAAAGTCACATGATTATCAAAAGAAACTGCAAAACGATTTAGTTAAATATGTGCAGGTGCAATAATTGGCACATCAACTCTATAAGATATCCAGCAAACTACATTTACACGATAAAATAGTCAAAAATCAAGACCGTAATTTCAACTTAATGCCTGAGAATTAAAATTACGAGAAAAATTAATTGGAGAGAACACACAGAAAATACCGTGGTGAAGGAACTACCTACGTACACACCTACCTAGAGTAGCCGAGCGGTGTAAGGCGCCTCGCTGAGGAGCGCGCGCAAACATTTGAAAGTTTTTCCTATCTTGGATTATTGCTGTGCATTATGGGATCCACACCGCATGTAAATGACGAAGGATGTAGAAAAAGTGCGGTAAGGGCAGCTCGTTTTCTATTATAGCTTTACAGAGACGAGAACGTGTCACGGACTTGACGCACGAGTTGGGGTGAGAATTATTAAAGACAAGGCGTTATCCGTTCCGACGAGATCTATTTGCTAAATTTCTCTTACCAGCTTTCTCCTTTTGGATGCAACCAGCTATGTCAGGTGCTTAAATTTTATTTTCAGAGTAAGTATGTAGATAGAGATGTAGACTACAAGCTGGCTAAATATGCCGCCACAAACAGGTGTCATCGTAGTACCGGAAGGCGGGACAATTTTTGAAAGGTGATTCGCCAGTAAAGGAAACTGCATGTAAAACTCCTGTACGATCCTATCTTGAGTATGCTCAAGTACTTGGGACCTCCACCAGGT
This sequence comes from Locusta migratoria, assembly GCA_026315105.1. Taxonomy (NCBI): domain Eukaryota; kingdom Metazoa; phylum Arthropoda; class Insecta; order Orthoptera; family Acrididae; genus Locusta; species Locusta migratoria. The sequence goes on along the minus strand of CM048744.1, from coordinate 807,964,073 downwards.
CGGGTTAAGAAGTAGCAATTCAGAGGCGGGATGCTAGGTCTGTTGCCGGTAGGTTCGATCAATGCGCAAGTGTTACAGAGATTATTCAGGAACTAAAATGGGAATAGCAGGAGGGAAGACAACGTTATTTAAGATAAATGCTATTAAGGAATACATCAGACCCCAATTTTAAGCTCAATCGTGGGTTCTTCGTTGACTTGTAAGGACAACGTAGCTCATGGAGACTGCAGAAGAATGGTCTTCATCAAGAAAGTTTGCTAGCTCCAATCCTGTTCCATATGTATACCAATGACCAACCCATAGTCCCGAACAGCAGGAGTCACTAGTATATCTAGATACTACAGTACAAACCAGCTTAAACAAAATCATGCCGGCCGCAGTGGCCGAGGTGACTGAGGCGCTCCAGTCACGGTCAGCACGACCACCACGGTCGGGGGTTCGAATCCCCCCTCGGGCATGGGTATTTGTGCCGTCCTAGTTCGTAAGTAGTTCATAAATAGTTTGTAAGTTTAGGGACTGATGACCCCGTAGTTAAGTCCCATAAGCTTAACAAACATTTGAACATTTTTGAAACAAAATCATTCCAAGTATGTGCTTTTGGTCTGAAGAACCGGGAACCAACTTGTAGGTTAAAGGTGGTATGGTCAAGAGTCGAACATAGAAAACTGGCCGGTTCACAATGGGGTAGCCAACCTGAAACTTATGCAATGTAACTGCGTTATTATACTAGAAGTGCCTGCCCCATTTGGTATAACTCAGCTCTTTCCAAACAGGTAGGTATAGCTCTTAATGACACATGCCGAATAATAACGGCTTGTTTAGAATCCACTCCAATCGATTGGCTTTACCACCTTGCAGGAGTAGCACCACATTATGTCGAAGAGAAACAATAGCGATCAAGGAAAGGAAGAAAGTAGAGCAGGAAATAACTGATTCTTTACATGAACATGAGCTGCACGTGTAAAGATAGAAGTCCCAGAAGAGTTTCTTGAGAACATCAACAGAACTTACAACTACAGATGGAAAAGCCAGATTGGAATAGTGAAAAGCACATTACCACCTGGGTTGAAAAATCTGAAACTTTACCATCTGGTCCTGACAGGGGTTGGCTGACATGGAAGTCCTTGAATAGGTGGAGATCTGGAATGTGCAGATCCAGAGCTAATCCAGCAAGATGCCATCAAGTATGAAGAAGACCAGACCATGAAACATATGTTTCAGTGTCAACTAACCACCTGTATGAAAGACGATCTTTATCAGGCATCGTAGAACGCATTGGAAGTGCTGAAGTTTTGGTCTCATGTAATGTAATATAATAATGTTAATTAGTGTGTAAATTTATATGTTTCTGACACGAGAATAATAGCAATAATATTCTTCCTCTTTATTATGGCAGCTCAGCGGTACATTCTCTGATTTTTGCTGTATTCCACATGCCAGGTCAGCATTGCTGATGGGGTAGCAGAACGTCCATGACCGTCTTATGTAATTCTGCTACCGTCAGCATTTCGGGGTGGAGACAAACGGCCCTGCTGGGGGCAACACCACCTAGAATGAGAAAAGGTCTCACAACAGTGGCCGAGGCAAACGAAAAAGACAGGCCTGGCGTGTATGACAGGTCACGTAAGCAAGGTAGTCCTGAGCCGGCGCGATGGATAGCTGACTGGCCGACCGCTGAGACACAGGCCACTGCCTCATAGCGACCAGCCACTCAGCTTGCCATCGTGCCGGCTCGGGACTATCTTGATTATGTGACATGACGGGCGCGCCATGGCCATGGCCATGGCAGACCAAACCACGACCGTCATCTGACTGGTTGCCCGATACGAGGCAGTTGGCTGTGCCCCAGCAGCCAGCCACTCAGTTGGCAGCCATGCGGTGGTCAGTTTGACGTGACACGAGGGCTGTTGTGAGGCCTTGTCTCTAGGTGGTGTCGTTGCAGGGCAGCTACCTTCCTTCGTCCCATGGCCGGCGGTAGGCAGTGGCCTCACTGAGCGGTGAGCTTGGGACTTTCTTCAGACCCTTGGCTTAGCATCGCCCGTGGTACTGCTAGTAGTTGAGGCCAGTAAGAGCCTCCAATTCTTCCAAGCACCGAACCTGGTACTCAGGCTTTAGAGCCGGCAGCCCGGCTGCAGCATCAAGCAGCAGACTGGTGTTCGCAATAGTAGCACAGGACGTCGGTGCCAACGAGCTATATTCATTAGCTCAAACGACAGCTTTAGCGCCTCATTTGTTTATCTCCTGTTGTACTTGGCGGGACGCCCACTAAACAAGCTGCCTACAGACCTGACTGTTCCAGAACTGAAGTTGGTACTGTTTTCGCACCCAGCTGTGCCTTACCACACCGAAACATAGCAACACGTAGACGCATTTCTAGTTTCATTCAGTTTATAGGGTGAATCGATCCTGCTACCAAAATACATACAAATGCATTGTCCGCGACTGAATGTTCACTCAAATACTACCCCCATCGGTCACTTTGAATGTAGGTAATTGAGTGTATCTCATTCTCTCCCACTTCACGAATTAACTTATTAATGTTCTTTTCCACTTCGTTATTTCGCACTAATAACTAAAACACATGACACGAGTATTAATTTAATAAAGTATACAACTGTGGTTTCGCACAAGTCCAAAGTGCGCGCCACCTACTTTCGCCGCGCGCCGCCATGCACGCACGGCGCGGCGTTCTTACGACGACAGCCACGGGCGCCCTCTGCTGCAACTACGCTCGTGGCCTCCACTGAACGAGATCGGTCACTTGGAACTGAGATAGGAACCAGTTAACACTTCGGAATCAGATAGGCACCAGTGAAGACTTGGCTTTCAGTTAGGCACTAGGCAGGACTCTAGCTCAACTATGTATCAACATTCTGCAGAACTATGTAAAAGTTAAGTATTGTATAAATTCTGTGCAATATATATCTCGTTCTAATTTACTATGGTGTTTCTAATTTCTGGCTGCTCCCCTCCGTACCTGCACCAGCTTGCTATCTTTGTTCCTGTGTCGGTCTCATTCCACTCGGCCACCGACACCTACGACGGAAACGAGACACAAAAGCGGCGACGAAGCTGAGACACAAAAGCGGCGACGAGGCTGGGACACAAAAACAACATTCGTAGAGAATAAAATTTAGTTTCCAAAAATGATATATCGTTATGAAGACGATGTCATTGTGCGCTTTATAGCGGCATAACACGGTCTCTGTGCCACAATATGTTCGACTGTACATTGGTACACCTGTCACCAGCATTATGTCTTGTCACTTGCTATCGGAATATTTCCACAATTGCAATGTGAAGCACTACGCCTCACCACATAAGAGCTCCATCAATCATAGGTTTCAGAATTAATGACTGAAAAGCACCGTTTATGTTCGATTTGTTAATCGTTTTCGTCATTTAGGGTAGTATTGATAATGAATTTCTCAGGTCTCCTGTTGTAGCTATCTTTATGAATATTTCGTTTCCCAAAACAATTTTTGAACAAGTTGCGTCAGATTTGAGCAACACACCACATCTGTTTCTACACTTTTGTGATACTCGTTTTCAGTCATGGTTCTACAGTAACATTAAAATGGCACACGGCATAAAAATACCGCCGCGATGTAGTAGCCGAGCGGTCTAAGGTGCCTTGCTGCGGAGTGCACTGTTGCTCGCCGTCGGAGGTTCGAGTCCTCCCTGCGGCATGGGTGTGTGTGTGTGTGTGTGTGTGTGTGTGTGTGTGTGTGTGTGTGTGTTGTCCTTAGGTCAGTTTACCTTAGTTTAAGTAATTTGTAAGCTACGGACTGATGACCACGCAGTTTGTTCCGATAGATTTACAAACATTTGAACATTTTTTGAACAAAAATACCACCACATTTAAAACAGATAAGTATTTAAACCAATGTTATGGAATACAATGAAAGTTTAGAGGTAAGTTGAATGTGCAATTGAATGACTGGACCAACATTATTATAAATATTCGAATCTTTCATTTATCTGAACACAGAAACGTCAATTCGGGATCCACTGTTTCGGCGGATTAGCCGCGCGTGCTGGAGCGCCGTGTTGCGGTGCGCGTGGTATCCGCCGTCGGGGGTTCGAATCCCCCCTCGGGCATGGATGTTTGTGTCGTTTTAGTACAAGGTAATTCATAAGTATTTTGTAAGTTTAGGGACTGATGACCTCGCAGTTAAGTCCCTTAAGCATTACAAACATTTGAACATTTGATTTGAACCACTGTTTCGAAGCAAGAAATTTTGTATTTACCTAATTCGTATTGGTGAAACGTTTCTTGCTGTGCGTTTGTCGTTATGAAGTAGCATTTCGACACAAATATACAAGAATGAAATATGTTTCACATTCTGCAGTGAACTTCAATATAGAGTCCCATCACCTCGGAAAGCTGTGAGCACGCTTCGCACTCCCAAGAGGGAGCCGTTCTTCGGAACGGAATTGAAACGCAGAGACGCCCTCTCGTAGAAGCGAGAGAATATTGTCGTGGAGCACGGCGAGAGCGAATAACCAAACCGAATTGGCAGAGTAAAATCACACATATACACAGCAGCGAGCTTTTCTCAAAACATCGAATGTCGACATTCCTGCGAGACATTGCAGAATTGATGGTGCCACGCACCCAAGGTACGGTGTTAACAGTTGTAGATAGGCCTGACACTTTAATAGAATACGTCGCAAGGAAACTAAGCTAGCAGCAATTTTAAATTTATTAAACAGAAGAAGTTTGAAATAGGCACCTATTTTTTATGTGTCTACATGTTTTAAAGAAGGAAAGCTATAGTGACAAAAAAAAAAAAAAAAAAAAAAAAAAAAAAAAAAAAAAAAAAAAAAAAAAATAAGAAAGAAAGAAAATAAAATAAAATAAAAAATCGCACTACCGTGTTCTACGCCCCACCTTAAGTTGTCCTGTAGTTTTATAATTCTGTGTAAATATTTCGGACAAATGTAATAAAATATGCATAAAATGTTACGTACGATACGATTACGTCTTTACTATTGTGATGATAACTATGCACTCTATACGAAATATTCTCTCTGACTGTAGTTTTTTTGAACAAACGGCCACACTCATTATATATTTGAGTTTAGCTTAGACAGACATATCAACTTTTGCACTTTTACTTCTTTAAACTATTATTTTAATATCATTCTCAAATTTTCATTATATTTCCGTTAAAATATCACCTGTCTAGCCCTGGTAGTTAGACTTTTTTTTTTTTTTTTGCCTGTAGACCTACTTGTTTACGTAAATGAAGCGACAGTATCAAATCTCCGGTATTTTTCAAATGTATCTGAAACGGTGCGGGCTATGGAAAAAACATAAGACAGCAAATTTGTGAAGAATTTTCTCCTCTACAAATACGTTTATTCAATTTTCGTCTATGATGGACGGTTAAGGTGTTACTTGTAATTTGGTGCTGACAAAAAGCCATCCCAAACGACCTATTTTTACTATTGCTAACCTACTGCCCCGGTTGCACAGAGAGTGCCAGACTACAAATCCAAAGGTCGCGCATTGGACCCCGCCAGGTCGTCGGCCTTTAATCTGTCACTTTCCACTTCTTTCACTTCTAGCAGTATTGCTCATGTGAAAAATACCGAGTAGCACCGTGGTTCGGAACCCACGTTAAACTGTAGGTCCCCCTATAACTGGCTGGATATGTCAGTTCGAAGGCGGAGGAAGGCAATGGCATACCACCTCCAAACAGGATCATGCCTAGTAAAGCACTGTGGTGTTCAAACCAATCTTCGGATTGTTGACTGCTTTCTTTAAACCTATTATTAGTTCGAAATATTTGAAAAAGGGAGGTTATGGTCACTGGCGGCCAACAATTACGTCTGTAAAATGTGGTTCCGATCTGTTGAACGGTGGAACACGTTGCAGACACAAAGACAGACATTGTCAAACCGCCGTCATTTCTGAAAATATCTCTGAAACGATACGATAAAAACTAACAAAGTTGCAGAGGTCTCCTCTACAAATTCGTTAATTCAATTTTCGTGTCAGATGAATGGGTAAGCCGTTACTTTCATTTAAATTTTGACCTTACGAAAGGCGATCGCGGGTGTCCAGAATTCCTGTGTTAGTGGCAAGTGCTCTACTCTGCCCTTCAGTTTGTCGTCCCAGTTGAACCACTACCGTTTGAGATGGATGTTTAGAGGACCAAGCAGATGGAAGTCACGGAGCGACATGTCCGGTCTGTAGGGCACAACAGCTCTGAAGCAGAAGTATAGCGGTAAATTTTTCCAATTCTTGGTTGCTGTAGAAACACTGCGGTGTGTCGACAGAACGGGCAAGGGGAATAGCAGCTACTTTGCGTCATAGCTGACAGTAATGGACGCACACGAGCCGGACTGAATGGCACGCATCAGCGGAAGGTAATGGAACAGCAGGAGCTTGCAGTATCACGTGACTTCGTTACGTGAGGACACAATGCTGGTGTCTAACGCAACAACGCGTATCCGAAATCTGGAACCACCAGCTAACCTGTTACATGGACACGGCAAGATACAAAACGCCGACACATTCGTATGAAAGGACCGATGTGGTCATGGCTAGTGCGTAGGGGAAATATCAGCCTCAGCACACACACTATCAAGAAAGTGAGTTCAATGCACAGTCTCCAACACTCGAGTTCATAGCCATAGCACTTGATTCCCTGACATTTTCTAACGTCAGCACAAGTCTGTTATAGAACTCCAGCACTCTTCTACATCAGCTGACAACCGGCGAGATGTCGACTCCTACGGACGCGAGGTAAGTATGTAGCAGGACATCCATATCCTTCCTGCACACCAGAACTCCAGCGTTCCTAGGGAAGACGCCTACCTGCCGGTAGGCCAGGAGTCGGAGCACATCACGACCACACGACAACCGTCTATGCGATCTAATATGAAGGTGATGCGAGACAACAAATAGGGTGGGGTCCGAGATCCACCAATGCAGCCTTGTGAATCTCTCATTCACGCGTTTCACCGTACTTCCGTACGGTTCCACAGCAAACGGTGGAGCAGAGGGGTCGCCTACCTCCGCACGCGGAGCTAGTGCTGACGCAGCCGCACTGTCAGCGCACAGTACGGCAGGAGGCTGCTGACACCATCGACCCGATCGCGTGGAGTAATACATAGTATGTGTGGTGGGGCTGATACTTCCCCTACACAACAGTCATGACCACATCGGCCCAGTCATACGAATGTGTCGGCGTTTTATATCATGCCGTGTTAACGTAACAGGTTATCTGGTGGTTCCAGAAGGTTCCGTATACGCGTTGTTGCGTTAGACATAAGCATTTTTCCCTCACGTAACGAAGTGACGTGATACTGCAAGCTCGTACTGTTCCATTACCTTCCGCTGATGCGTGCCGGCGCGTCCTTTTCTGTCAGCTTCGCCTAGTAAGTCTAACGCAGAGTAGCTGCTGCTCCCCTTGCCCGTTCTGTCGAAACACCGCAGTATTTCTACAGCAGCCAAGACTTGGAAAAAATTGACACTATACTTCAGCTACAGTGCTGGTGTGCAACAATGTGCTACCACTTGAACTTTGGCAGTACACTTTGTGTGACCTTGGAGAAGTGTGGAACGCGAGTTCTCTGATGGCCCTGCGTAGGCTATGGAGTATCTCAGAGTACACGTTACTGATAATGGTTTTTCCATCCTCGATAAATTCGATGAGTATCGGACCTTGGACGTCGAAAAGAGATGGTGAGCATCGCCTTGCCTGCTGAGGGCACAACCTTGAATTTTTCAAGGGGTGGTGACGACACAACATTCGGCCCTGTAAATGTCACAATACAGTATCCCAAAGCGACATATTCAAATTTCCACCGGTTTGGTAGTTAAGACGTTTCTTACCTTTTCATTTGAAAACCTCTCGTGGACTATGTAATTTTGATCCTCACTGCACTTCAGTCAGCTCCTTTGATTAATGTTATTTTGTCGAAAACTGATTTTTTGGGTTCATCTTTGCAAAGAAGAAATAAGCAGCCAGTCACTGTTAAAAATGCTATTTATTAAAAAAAATAGGATCGTTACCGGTTTATAAACTGGATGCTCACCAGGACATAGCTGTTCACGTCCAAATCAAGTGTTATTGTTTACTTCTCGATTATAGACCCTTGTGATGAAATATTCTTGGGATGGAGGTGACAAAAAATGTTCAAATGATTGTATAGCTTATGGGACTAAACTACGGGGTCATCAGTCCGTAAACTTACAAAATACTTAAGAACTAGCTAATCCTAAGGACGGCACAAATATCCATGCCGGAGGGGGATTTTAACCCCCGACCGTAGTGGCCGTGCAGGCCGTGACTGGAGCACCTCAGTCCCCTCGGCCACCGCGGGCGGCTGGAGGTGACAAAGTACGTGAAAGGTGACTGAAATAACCTATTTGAGAGGAAATGTCACTAAGAAGATGTAACACACAGTAAACAGATATTCACAATTGAAATAAAATGTTCAAATGTTTGTTAAGCTTATGGGACTTAACTACTGGGTCATCAGTCTCTAAACTTACAAACTACATATCAACTACCTTATACTAAGGACGGCACAAATATCCATGCCCGTGGGGGGATTCGAACTCCTGACCGTAGTGGCCGTGCAGATCGTGACTGGAGCGCCTTAGTCCTCTCGGCCACCGCGGTAGGCTTCACAATTGAGTTGATATTCTTAATAATTTTATTACCTACATCGAATATCCTCTGCATGCTTTTCTCATTTGCCCCACATTATTTTGTGAATTACGAAAACCGGTTATACCATAATGTTTTTAAATAATAGTGTTGATAGTGGGCTGGAAGCAGTTTTCGTCTTTGCTAGAATTAAGTTCTATATTATTTTATTAAATTTCAGCTCGAACACACATTGCTGCAAATGTTGCTCACCCTTAAAGCTACCGCTACTACACCCTACACTGTGGACATTTGTAGGTAAAAAATTTTATACTAAGCTGTACTTCCGAATTTTTTCTAAAGAAGTGACGATTTCCAAGAAAAGTTGTCCTCTTGAATTAATTGATCCACAAATTAAACTCAGCATTGCACTGCCGAGTCTGACAGCTCGTTTGATTGATTCGCGGGTCCGGCGCCTGTTGCCGAAAGTCGAGCCCAGTTTGGTAAGAAAGCCGGCCGTTTTTCGGGGCACTACGGCGAGTTTTGGGCGGCCGTTGTTCTGGGAATTGTCTGCGAGGAGTTGGCCGCCCTGGCGACGCGGCGGCGCCATCCATCACCATTAATCTCCCGGCCCTGGAGTGGTGCCAGCGCCACTTGGGAGGAAAGTGACGGTAAATAGCGGCGTGAATCAGTCCGGCGAGCTTCCTGCAGCCGCCCTCCACAACCCAGGCGCTAAGTAAACGGTTATCGCTTCGCCCGCTGCGAACATCGTATCAGCGCTGTCCTGGAGGCCTCCACAATCTGCCGTATGGAAAAGTCGAGGTGTCTTTTGTGCTTCCTCTTATATGCTGTTGTGAGATTCCTACCTCCATCAAATACGTCGTGTACTGTTACGTGCCAGACAGCGGGAGGTAATTCACGCCTGAAAAAGTGGTGAATGTGGCCTGTTATTTTTTTAGTAATATCTCGGGCAGTTGAGATCTGCAAATGCAACTTAAAACGCTCACTGCTGCTCTAAATTACCTTGCGATTGGCAACAATATTTGCGCAACGGAAATTTATCTAACTGCTCACTCCTTAACCACACACACGTTTGTTAAGCTGATGGGACTTAACTACGGGGTCATCAGTCCCTAAACTTACAAACTACTTATCAACTACCTTATACTAAGGACGTCACAAATATCCATGCCCGAGGGGGGATTCGAACCCCCGACCATAGTGGTCGTGCAGACCGTGACCGGAGCGCCTCAGTCCCCTCGGCCACCTCGGCTGGCTCACTCCTTAACCCTCTCATGCGTCGCGTCATCAAATGACGCGGCTGTTTGCTGATGATGCTGTGGTGTATGGGAGGGTGTCGTCTGTAACTGACTGTAATAGCATACAGGTTGACTTAGACAAAATTTCTAGTTGGTGTGAAGAATGGCAGCTAGCTCTCAATGTAGAAAAATGTAAGGTGATGCGCATGAGTAGAAACAACAATCCTATAATGTTCGAATACAGCATTAGTAGTGAGCGCCTTGATGCTGTCGCGTCGTTCAAATATGTAGGCGTAACATTGCAGAGCGATATCAAATGGAACGAGCATGTAAGGACAGTTGTGAGTAAGGCTGACAGCCGACTTCGGTTTATTGGGAGAATTTTGGGAAGATGTACTTCACCTGTAAAAGAGACCGCGTATAAGACGCTTGTACGACCACGTCTTGAGTATTGCTCAAGTATTTGGGACCCGCAGCAGATCGGTTTGAAGGAAGACATAGAGGTGGTTCAGAGGCGAGCAGCTAGATTTGTTACCGGTAGGTACGACCAATGCGCGAGGGTCACGGAAATGCTCCGGCACACAATTGGGACTCGCTGGAAGAAAGACGACGTTCCTTCCGTGAATTTCTGTTAAGTAAATTTAGAGGGCCGGAATTTGAAGCTGAGTGTAGTACAATCTTGCTGCCGCCTACTTAAATTTCGCGTAAAGATCACAAAGACAAGATAAGAGAAATTAGGGCTCGTACGGAGGCATATAGGCATTCTTTTTTTCCTCGTTCAATTTGGGAGTGGAATAGGAAAGCAAATGCCTAGTAGTGGTACAGTGTACCCTCCGCCACGCACCTTACGGTGAATTGCGGAGTATGTATGTAGGTGTAGATGAGAACACTTAATTTTTTTCTCATTTCTGTCATCTTTTGCATCTGAGGTACATCATATGAGGACTAATATAGAATGCTAGAATGTCTCCTAGACGCCAGTGTTAATCGTTGGGGTAAAAAAGAAAATGGAGAGATTGCAAAAAAGAGTAGAGGCGGGCCTTCAGATGAAAGCACATTGTTGACTGTACAAAGAAAAAAAAACAGAAATCCTGTACCCAACTAATTACGCTTGTTGTTGTTATGGTCTTCAGTCCGGAGTCTGGTTTGATGCAGCTCTCCACCCTACTCTATCCTGAGCAAGCCTTTTCATCTCCTCATAAGAACGACAACCCACATCTATTTGAATCTGCTTACTATACGCGTCTCTTGGTCTCCCTCTGCGATTTTTACCCCACACACTTCCCTCAAATGCTAAATTTACGATTCCCCGATGTCTAAGAATGTGTCCTACCAAGCGATCCCTTCTTTTAGTCAGGGTATGCCAAAAATTCCTTTTCTCACCAATTCTGTTTAGTACCTCTTCATTAGTAATGCGATCTACCCACCTAATCTTCAGCATTCTTCTGTAACACCACATTTCAAAAGCCTGTATTCTCTTCCTGTCCGCACTGCTTATCGTCCATGTTTCACTCCCGTACAAGGCAACACTCCACCACTCCACACAAATGCCTTCAGAAAAGACTTCCTTACACTTAAATTAATATTCGATGTTAGCAAATTTCTCTTTTTCAAAAATGCTTTTCTTCCCATTGCCATTCTGCACTTTGTATCCTCCGTACTGCGACCATCACATGTTATTTTACTACCCAAGTAACAAAACTCATCTACCACCTTCATTGTTTCGTTACCTAATCTAATTCCTTCAGCATCGCCTGATTTTCTAAGACCGCATTCCATTATTTTTGTTTTGCTCTTGTTAATGTTCATTTTATATGCTCTCTTCAACACACTGTCCATTCCATTCAACTGCTCTTCCAGGTCCTTTGCTGTCTCTGATAGAATTACAATGTCATCAGCAAAACGCAATGTTTTTATTTCTTCCCCCTGAACTTTAATCCCTATTCCAAATTTTTCCTTGCTTTCCTTCACCGCCTGCTCGATGTACAAATTGAATAATATTGGAGAAAGGCTACAAACCTGTCTTACTCCCTTCCCAACTGATGCTTCCCTTTCATGCCCTTCGAGTCTAATAACTGCGGTCTGGCTTTTGTACAAGTTGTAAATAACTCTCCTTTCCCTGTATTTCACACCTGCTGACTTCAGAATTTGAAAGAGTGTATTCCAGTCAACATTGTCAAAAGCTTTCTCCAAATCTACAAAAGCTAAAAATGTAGGTTTGCCTTTCCTTAATCTAAGATAAGACGTAAAGTGAGTATTGCCTCCCGGGTTCCTACGTTCCTCCTGAATCCAAATTGATCTTCCCCGAGGTCAGCTTCTACCAGCTTTTCCATTCTCCTGTAGATAATTCGTGTTAAAATTTTGCAACCATGACTTATCAAACTGATGGTTCTGTAATTTTCACACCTGTCTGGGCCTGATTTCTTTGGAATGGGGATTATTATGTTTTTCTTAAAGTCTGAGGGTATTTCGCCTGTCTCATACATCCTACACACCAGTTCAAATAGTCTTGTCATGGCTGGCTCTCCCAGAGACTTTAATAGCTCTGCGGGTATGTCATCTACTCCTGGGGCCTTGTTCCGAAATAGGTCTTTCAAGGCTCTGTCAAATTCATCTCTCAGTATAGTATCTCCTATTTCATCTTCATCTACTTCCTCCTCCCTTCCTACAACATCGTCTCTAAGTTCATTTCCTTTGTAGAGCTGCTCTATGTACTCTTTCCATCTTTCAGCTTTCCCTTCTTTGCTGAGAACTGGTTTCCCATCCGAGTTCTTGATATTCGTAGAGTTGCTTTTCTTTTCCCCAAATGTCTCTTTTATTTTCCTGTAGGCGGTATCTACTTTTCCCCTTCTTATACATTCTTCTACAGATTTTCATTTGGCTTCTAGCCACTCCTGCTTAGCCATTTTGCACTTCCTGTCAATCTCATTTTTTAGTCGTCTGTACTCCATTTTGCCTGTTTCATTTACTGCATTTTTATATTTTCTCCTTTCATCTATTAAATTTAGTATTTCTTGTGATATCCAAGGATTTTTTGTTGGTCTTGCCTTCCTACCTATTTTGTCCTCTGCTGCCTTCACTATTTCATCTCTCAATGCTACCCATTCCTCTTCTACTGTTTTATTTCCCCCTGTTTCTGTCAATTGTTGCCTAAATCTCCCTCTGAAATTCTCCAGAACTTCGCTTTCCTTCAATTTATCTAAGTCCCATCTCCTTATTTTCCTACCTTTCTGCAGTTTTTTTCAGTTTCAGCCTACAGTTCATGACTAACAAGTTATGGTCAGAGTCTATATCTGCCCCTGGGTATGTCTTGCAGTTTAGAACCTGGTTCCGGAATCTATGTCTTACCATTATAAAATCTATCTGATACCTTCCGGTGTCTCCTGGTCTCTTCCACGTATACAACCTTCTTTTGTGATTCTTAAACCACGTGTTTGTTACAATTAAATCATGTTCCGTGCAAAATTCTACCAGGCGACTTCCTCTTTCATTCCTTCTGCCCAGTCCATATTCACCCACTATTTTTCCTTCTCTTCCTTTTCCTACTACCGAATTCCAGTCTCCCATCATAATTAAGTTTTCCTCTCCCTTAACTGTCTGAATAATTTCCTTTAGCTCCTCATATATTTCTTCGATCTCCTCATTATCGGCAGAGCTAGTTGGCATATAAACCTGTACTACTGTTGTCGGTGTTGGCTTCGTATCTATCTTGACAATGATAATGCGATCACTGTGCTGCTCATAATAGTTTACCCGCATTCCTATTTTCTTATTCATTATCAGTCCTACTCCTGTGATACCCCCAACTGATTTTGTATTTATAATCCTGTACTCACCTGACCAGAAATCCTGTTCATCCTGCCACCGAACTTCACTAATCCCCACTATATCTAACTTCAACCTATCCATTTTCCTTTTTAAATTTTCTAATTTTCCTACCCGATTAAGGGATCTAACATTCCACGCTCCGATCCGTAGAATGCCAGTATTGTCTTTCCTGATGACAACATCCTCCTGAGTAGTCCCCGCCCGGAGATCCGAATGGGGGACTATTTTACCTCCGGAATATTTTACCCGAGAGGATGCCATCATCATATGTTCATACAGTAGAGCTGCATGTCCTCGGGAAAAGTAACGGCTGTAGTTTCCCCTTGCTTTCAGCCGTTCGCAGTAGCTGTGTGGCAAGCCACATTAGCTGATGTTACAAGGCCAGCTCAGTCAATCATTCAGACTGTTGCCCCTGTAACTACTGAAAAGGCTGCTGCCCCTCTTCAGGAACCACACGTTTGTCTGGCCTCTCCACAGATACCCCTCCGCTGTGGTTGCACCTACGGTACGGCTATCTGCATCGTTGAGGCACGCAAGCCACCCCACCTCGGCAATGTCTGTGGTTCATGGGGTTTATAGAGAGTATAACACTGGCCAGCCAAGTCAGGTGATACCAGGGCCAAGAGGAGTCATGATCGGGACTGCCGATGGAAAACACGTTACGTTCAATAAAAGTGTAAACTTGCTGTGTGCCCTGAGTGCCTGAAGCAATTGTATGAAAAATACAAAATAGTATACATTCTACATGAATTATTTGATATTTAATAGATATTCCGTGTAAAATGTAGCAGTTTTCTTACTCACTGTCCACATTTGAGACACCTCGCTATTGATCTGAATTTTTTTTTTTTTTTTTTAGATAAATTGTGATGAATTCTGCACAAGGTGTTAAGTTACCAAATAATGTATTAGAAACTATGTTCATTGTCAGACTGATAATTCGTGCATGAGAGGGTTAAGGGAGCAGCCAACTTTTAAACAAACACAAACAATTTTAAAACAATTTTAAAAATATAATGAATAGATAATTAAACATGGGACAGGGAGCATTAAATTTTAAGCGGGGATTTGGTACTTTACATCATCATCTCTTCAATAAAACAACAAGCAAATAAATCTGGAAAGACCAAATTAAGCACACACCTTGTACAATAGTGAATTAAATCATAAAGTTACTGCCCACAATAAAATTGTTTCTGCCATTTATAAATTTGGAGGTAATGTGGGAGGAAAATTGCCAATACACAATGGATAGATGAATGCACATTCATTCATTCAAAGCCAGATATACGCAAAATCCTTGTGGTACATTATTCAAGCAGGAACAGTTCATTGCAGCGAGGAACGAAGTGTTGGCAGCATCTTGATGAGATGGCGGGTGTCTTTGAAGCACAATTTTAAAAGTCACTATGCACCAAATGAACTCATGTTCAGGGAGGCAGCGGTATCCTATTAAGTACAATGTGCCCGACCACAGATAATAGAATTTACAAATAGAAATTAATTTAGAATAAGCAAGAAAAGCACATGTGATAATTCGTAGGGCCTATAGCAAAAAGCTAGTACCAGTAAAAGCATGGCTGAAGGCCGAAGTAATGACCGTTTCGAAAGCACATGGTGCAATCGGTCATACAAATCAGGAAAGATGGGATCAAACTAGAAAATCTGAGAAATAGTTAGCATACTCACACATACAAACACAACGCAAAAACGTTAGCTAAGAAACAACAAGAAAATTTAAACACAATGGACACAAAATCAACACCAGAATGAAAAGGCAAATACTAAATTTACTCCAAATTACTCGTGTTCTGTGAATTAAGAAACACTTTGCCTCGCATAGCGAAAGAATTACTTAAGAAAACTATCACCGATTAACCAAGACTGCCTGATCACAAAGAAAGCAAAGTTCTAACAGCCTACCATCCCGCCAGCATGATTTGACGAAGTACTTACTTCATTGTTTGGTTGGTTGGTTTGTGGACTGGACTAAACGGCAACAGATATCAGTCCCTTGTTCCAGTCATAGAGGTAAAACAGTGTGGTAAGCTTCCATGAGTAATTGCGTTAACACTTCCAAGTTTAAAAATATAAATAAGACATCCAGCCACTCTGGTACACATTAAAAACACCTACCTAAAGGACTTAAGCGGGTGGAGAACAGATCAGTGACGAACACACAAGAAACTTTAAATAGATTTGTACAATCCACATTCACAGATTAAATTTAAAACAGAATCAACCATGGAGGCACTGCCGACTATAGCAAGCTTCATGTCGTCAAGGATATTAAAATTTCGTCGCTTTGCGACTAAATTGGGCCATTTCTGCGTGATGAAAATGTTTGTAGAGCTTATGGAACTTAACTACAGGGTCATCAGTCTCTAAACTTACAAACTACTTATGGACTAGCTAATACTAAGCACGGCACAAATATCCAAGTCCGAGGGGGAATTCGAGCCCCCGACCATAGTGGCTGTGCAGAACGCGACTGGCACGCCGCAAACCGCTTGGACACTGCGCCCGGCTTTCCTGCATGATGTGGGTGACTGTCAGAGGCGCACCACGACACTGAGGAGGGTCCTCGCAACGCAGAAGGTGAGTATGCGTCAGTCAAGTATGGCCAATACGGAGCCGGCAAAAACAACTGATTCCCTGTGAGAAGCCCTCAGTGAGGTCTTCCATGCAGCGGTGGAGGGGTTAATGACATAAAAACTTATGCGATTCGGTCGAGTCTGCCCATTCAGAACTCCAAACCCCAAGGACCTTGCGGTTTAACTGGAATGGGTAGTCTGTTTGTGAGAGGCCTATGTCCAGAGATCGTAAACTGGTGGCCTGTTTGGCCAGCTGATCAACGCGTTCATTGCCCGGTATACCTATGAGGCCTGGTGTCGAGACGAAAGCGACTGAACGACCTGACTCACCAAGGACAAAGGCAGCATCTTGGATTGACCGCACCTAATATTTCTTCGGAAAAAACTGATCAAGAGCCTGCAAGCTACCCAGGGAGTCGCTACAGATGACAAACGACCCGCTGGGGCGAGCTCTGAGATGAGCAAGAGCTCTCAAAGTACCCACTATTTCTACAGTGAAGATGCTGCTTCCACAAGGCAGCAATCGCTGATCGATGTTGTCACCACAAACAAACGCATATCAAGCATAGCCATCGACCAAAGAACCATACGTGTAAGTAACGTCTGCACCTCGAAACGTGTTAAGCAGTGCTGGGAACCGACAGAGAATCAGTGGTGCAATAGAGGCTTCTGAATCCTAGGACAAATCCAACCGAATCTCCGAGCGAGGAATTGTCGAAAAAGGGGGGGGGGGGTACAGTGGGACTAGTGGAAAGGAAGAGGGAGAAGAAGGGAATGGACACGGACCGCAATCGCGCAATCAGAAGACCTGACTTGGACCGTCGCCGGGGGGAAGGGAGTGCAGAAGTTGGGAAGAGAATCCTGTGGTTCGGATGGCGGAGTGAAGCATGGATCCGGGCAATGTGTGACACCAACAACTGTTGCCGGCAGAACCGCAGAGGGGGGAACACCAGCTTCAGCTAGAAGACTGTTTACGGGACTGGTGCGAAAAGCCCCTGTTGCAAGACGCACACAAGTGTGGAGAATGGGGTCTAAAACCCGTAAGGGGGAGGGGATGCCGAATCGTAAAGCTCCCATAATCTAGCCATGACTGAATCTGAGCCTTGTAAAACTGTAGGATGTTGGAACGGGCTGCTGCCCAGCCAGTATGGCCGAGGTATCGCGGAACAGTTAAATGCCGCCAACATTTCTGTCTTAGCTGATGTAGGTGTGGCACCCAAGTCAGCGGGGCATAAAAAACCATGCCTAGAAAGCAATGTGTTTCCTCGACCTGAAGTAGTTCACCACCCAGTGAGTCAGTGTGAATTACCTGACGGCGACAGAAGTGCATTACGTGGGTCTTCTGCGTGGAGAACTGAAATCCATGAGTGGGCCTTTCGGATGGTACCCTGCAGCCGCCTTTCAGCTACACCGATACTAACGGAGCTGATATACAGGCAGAAGTCATCGGTGAACAGGGAGCAACTGACCGATGACCCCACAGCCGCAGCAAGCCCATCTATTGCCAATAAAAACAATGGGACACTGAGGACGGAGACACCGTTCTCTTGAATACGGGGGGATCTAAGAGAGGCCTCAATCCTCACCCGAAACGAGATGTGGGAGAGTAAATTTCGAATAAAAATAGGAAGGGCGCCACGTAAGCCCCAATCACGCAAAGTAGTCAACTTATGGTGGTCATGGTGGAGTAGCCGAGCGGTCTAAAGCCCCTTGCTGTGGACCGCACGGTTGCTCGTCGTGGAGGTTCGAGTCCTCCCTGGGGCATGGGTGTGTTTGTTTGCCCGTAGGTTAGTTTACCTAGGTTTAAGTACTTTGTAAGATATGGACTGATGACCACGCTGTTTGGTCCGATAGGGAAAAAAATATGTTGGCTCCAGGTGGTATCGTACGCCTTGGGAAGGTCCAAATGCTCACGCCTAGCAAAGGCAGTGCGAATGGCCAAATCCAGTGAAACAAGGTTGTCAGTGGTAGAACAGCCCTGGCGGAAGCCCCCTATTGTGGAACAAGGAGTCCACGCTCTTCAAGGATCCACACGAGCCGCCGATGTTCTAAGAGCTCGCAGAGAACGTTAGTAAGGCTGATAGGACGGTAACTGTCAGCCACCTGGGGATCCGCACCAGGTTTCAGCACCGGGATGACAGTGGTTTTCCGCCTTTGTGATGGGTAAAACCCCTCTACCCATACATGGTTAAACAGGGCGAGAATTCGGCGTTGAAACTGTAGTTAAAGGTATAGGAGGAACTGGTTGTGAATCCTATCTGGTCCTGGAATGGTATCAGGGCACGCAGCAAGGGCAGTTCGGAACTCCCACTCACTAAAAGGGGCGTTGTAGAGTTCCCAACGACGAGTATAGAGGGATGTTTCCGCTTGGCCCGCTCTTTGAGGGAGCGGAAGTCGTCACTGTATGTGGCAGTCGCGGAGCAACGCGCGTAGTGCTCTACCATGTGCTCGGCGATAGCTGTCGGACTCCCAAGAGTCCTGCTTGCTCTGCTGTATGAGTCGTAGAGCACGCGCACGAAGTTCTCCATGGAAGGGTGGCGTCGATAGTGCTGGAGCGCTCGCCGACGTTCCTGGATAGCCTGAGCAATCTCCGGTGTCCACCAAGGTCCGTACCTTGGTGGAACCGTTGGTTTGTAGAATTGCTGCCTCAGTGGCAACGATAATACTGTTAGTCACATGCTGGACTCCATTATCGATGTCTGCTGGAAGTAGTACATTAATTACTACAGCTGCGGCATAAGCAGGCCAGTCAGCCCTACGAAGACACCAACGAGGCAAGCGGTCTGCAGGTTGGTACTGCAGGAGCGACACAAAGATTGGTAAGTGGTCTGCCACACAGGTTGTCGTGCATCCGCCAACCGAGGTGTGGTCGAAGGCTATAGCTGCAGACAGAGAGGTCGATCGCCAAATACGTGCCCCGTGCCACACTAAAATATGTGGGGGCACCAGAATTCAGGAGGCAAAAGTTATGCCAATGTCTCTACATCCCTACCGCAGCCTGTGGTGTGTGTTCCACCCCACATTGGCTGGTGAGCGTTGAAGTCCCCCAAAAGGAGGAATGGTGGGAGAAGTTGGGAGACCGGAGCAGTAAGGTTGTTGAGAGACACGACCTGATCTTGGGGAAGGAGACTGCAGATCGTTATTTCCTGTCTTGCCCGGATTCCGACTGCCACTGCCACAATACTGGTGTGGAGTGGTACTTGGGCACTGAGGACAGCATCAGGTACGTACAGGCACACACCACCAGACACCCCGGTTGCAGTAGTAACCCCAAAACCCACAGAGGGCAGTGGTCTGCTGCTTCTTGCAGGGCTATACAAGGTGCGGGGTAGCTGCATAATAACTGTCGTAGCTGGGGGATAATTCAGTAATTTTCTGGGATCCACTTTCCCACAGAGAGAAGCCTCGGAAGGGAGTGTCCCGTGGGACCCTATCCGGCTGAGAAGAGCTGAAGAAAGCTGTTGTTTTTCTGGCAGTGGGTTGGGGATCGACCTCCCCTGTGATTGGTTGTTTGTTGTTCCCAATGTCAAGAGAGTGGGAGCAAATAAGTAGCGCCCCCAACTGTCAAGGGGGCAGGTGCATTGGATCGAACCTGGGGGCCCACTGGAATTGCTGTTACAGATTGTGGACTGGGTACTGTGTGGATTGATGAGGAAGCTACAGTGGCGTATGGTGTTGTCATGGTCACTGCGTGGAGCTTCTTTTACTTACACCTAGCCTCTTCGTATGTTACCGGTCCAGAGTCTTGTACTCCATGACCTTAGGTTTTTTTTTTGTGGAGTATAGAGCAGTTAGGTGAACAAGAAGGATGCTGCTGGTTGCAAATGACGCACACTGGAGGTGGGGTACAAGGGGTACGGATCGTGTGGCCTCCCGCGTCGGTAGTTCGAATCCTCCCTCGGGCATGAATGTGTGTGTTGTCCTTAGGTTAAGTAGTATGTAAGTCTATCGACTGATGACCAACGTAATTTGGTCCCATAGAATTACACACATCTGAATGTACGGTAACGGTGAGGAGTATGAAGGGGATTAGAAAGATGTAATATTTCTTTAACATTGCCTGAAGTTGTAGGTTTAGGAGGCGATCTAACAGTTTTATATTCTTCAAAAATAAAACGCCAAGGTCGCGAATTAATAATTTATTTAATGACGACCGGTTTCGGAAGCCTGTGCTACCATCATCTGGTCGTATACATTTTATAAGCTGGTCTTCTTAATTAAAAATAGAGATAAAATAATAAGTGCAACCTAGCACTTAGTCATCATATAAAAATACAGACGTTAAAATATGGCAGGTTATAAGATATTTTCTTCATACTTAATTTTCAAAACAATACATTTATTCTCTTTAAGTCAAGTGTATGAAGTAAAATATCGACCATACACTGATTACAGCCGGTCGCGGTGGCCGAGGGCACTGAGACGCGCCAGTCACGGTCTGCACGACAACTACGGTCGGGGGTTCTAATTCCCCCTCGGGCATGGATATTTGTGCCGTCCTTATTGTTAGCTAATTCATAAGTAGTTTGAAAGTTTAGGGACTGATGACCCCGTAGTTAAGCCCCATAAGCCATACAAACATTTGAAACATTTGATTGATTACACTGTTAGCATTAAATAACTGTGACGTGACAGATGAATGCAATACTTTCCTGCGTTTTGAAATAGATGAGTAATTTTTAGTAGTCATCTTCTGATCTTCATACAAGAAGGACATATTGTATTACTGTTTTTTGTGAAATTTGACGACGTTTTGTGAAATACGAACACAATATGTTAAACAGTGTTTGTTTAAATCAACCAAGAATTCCTCCGTTACTCAGTCAGCACGAAAGGGCCTAAAAGAACGGCCCAAACCTGTTCAACTGCTGCTGTTACGTGACTTATTCTTATAAAACTGATATAGCCGGATAAACTTACAAAGACAGATACTCTGGAATTAAAATGTTCAAATGTTTGTAAATCTATGGGACTTAACTGCATATTTATTAGTCCCTAACTTACAAACTACTTAAACTACGTTAAACTAACCTACGAACAACACAAACTCCCTAGCCCGAGGAGGGAGCCGAAACTCTGACGGCGAACGGCTGCGCGCTCCGCAGCACGGCGCCCTAGTGCACACGGCTATTCTGCCGCGGCTGAAATGCTAAACTTTAAATAATCATTATCATACGTCATTTCCGCACCGATTTACATTTTTTCTTGAACTTATTATTTTGTTTAATTAATACTTTACTAATTATATTTTTTTCATTATAACATACCTAGCGTGGGTCTGCGCTCCATCCACAAACACCAGACATGAAAGAGAGTTGTAACTTGTGGTATTCCGGACCATAGATGCTAGGTACGGCCGGTGTGTCATTGACGAATGCACTCTACGACACAGGTATACGTCGTACTCGCAAGGGACTTGCGTGGAGGCAGAATCTGCTTGCATCGCTAAAGACTGCGGACCGCAGTTCCAAGAGATGCTCCGATGACACAGCGAGCAGTGCACTTCGATGCTGTCATATAAGTGGAAATGTGGTACAGACTTGCGTCTATATCAACATCTATAAACTGCGAGCCACCTGTCGGTATGCGGCGGAGGGCACCTCAAGGTGCCTCAAGGTACCACTATCACGTTCGCGGAAAGAAAGTTTGTCGGTATGTCTCTGTATGGATTCTAATTTCTCTGATTTTATCCTCATGAGCTCTTCGCGAGATATACGTATGAGGGAGTAATATACTGCTTGACTCCTCGGTAAAGTTTTTCAAAACTTCGACAAAAGCCCCTACCGAATACAGAGCGTCTCTCTTGCTCCGTACCCCACCTGGTACGGATCCCACACTAGTGAGCAATATTCAAGTAGTGAGCAAACAATGTTACTGTAACCTAATTCGTTTTCGGACTGCATTTGATTCTACCAATGAATCTCAGTCTGGCATCTGCTTTACCGACGATTAACATTATGTGGTCATTTCATTTTAAATCATTCCTAATGCTTAATAGAAGAAAGCAAACGGAAAGCTGAAGTTCTAAATTTAACCTTTAAGAAATCTTTCACGCAGGAGGACCGCACAAATGTACCATCATTTGATCGACGTACTAATTCCGAAATTGGGGACATAGCAATAGGTATTTCCGGTGTATAGAAGCAGCTGAGAGAGCTAAATACGATAAAATCTGCTGGTCCGGATGGAATACCAGTTCGGTTTTACAAAGACTATTCTGCGGCGTTGGCCCCCTACTTAGCTTGCATTTATCGCAAATCTTTTTTCAGCGCAAAGTTCCTAGAGATTGGAAAAAAGCGCAGGTGACTCCCGTTTATAAGAAAGGAAAGCGAACTGACCCACACAATAACAGGCCAATATTGTTGACTTCAGTTTCATGTAGAATTTTGGAGCATATTCTCAGTTCGAATATAGTAAATTTCCTTCAAACGGGAAAGCTTCTTTCCATGAATCATCACGGGTTTAGGAAACATCGTTCATGTGAAACTCAGCTTGCCCTTTTCTCACATGACATCTTGCGAGCCATGGATGAAGGGCAACAGGCGCATTGTGTTTTTCTCGACTTCAAAAAGGCATTCGACGCGGTGCCACACTGCAGACTGCTAACGAAGATACGAGCTTATGGAATAGGTTTACAGATTTGTGACTGGCTGGAAGACTTCCTAAGTAATAGAACGCAGTACGTTGTTCTCGACGGCGAGTGTTCATCAGAGACGAGTGTATCATCAGGCGTGGCCCAGGAGAGTGTAATAGGACCCCTATTATTTTCTATCTATATAAATGATCTGATGGACAGAGTAAGTTGTTATTTGCGGCTGTTTGCTGATGATGCTGTGGTGTATGGGAGGGTGTCGTCTGTAACTGACTGTAATAGCATACAGGTTGACTTAGACAAAATTCCTAGTTGGTGCGAAGAATGGCAGCTAGCTTTCAATGTAGAAAAATGTAAGGTGATGCGCGTGAGTAGAAAAAACAATCCCATAATGTTCGAATACAGCATTAGTAGTGAGCTTTTTGATGCTGTCGCGTCGTTCAAATATCTAGGGGTAACATTGCAGAGCTATATGAAGTGGAACGAACATGTAAGAACAGTTGTGAGTAAGGCAGATAGCCTACTTCTGTTTATTGGGAGAATTTTGGGAAGATGTACTTCACCTCTAAAGGAGACCGCGTATAAAACGCTTGTACGACCACGTCTTGAGTATTGCTCAAGTGTTTGGGACCCGCAGCAGATCAGTTTAATAGGAGACATAGAGGCGGTTCAGAGACGAGCAGCTAGATTTGTTACCGGTAGGTTCGACCAATGCGCGAGTGTCGCGGAAATGCTCCGGCAACTCAATTGGGGATCGCTGGAAGAAAGACGACGTTCCTTCCGTGAATTTCTGTTAAGTAAATTTAGAGGGCCGGAGTTTGAAGCTGAGTGTAAAGATCACAAATACAAGATAAGAGAAATTAGGGCTCGTACGGAGGCATATAGGCATTCTTTTTTTCCTCGTTCAATTTGGTAGTGGAATAGGAAAGGAAATGCCTAATAGTGGTACAGTGTACCCTCCGCCACGCACCTTACGGTGAATTGCTGAGTATGTATGTAGATGTAGATTTGGTGTACCAGATAATTAACCACGGAATTAACTGCATTCAACTGTTGGCTTGCTGTAGTGTAGCTAAATGATAAATGATCTTCTTTCCTATGTATTCGTACCACATTACACTTGTCTAAATTGAGATTCGATTGCCACTCGCCACACCATGCATTTCACTACAGTTTTCCGTTGTTACAACCTCTCGATATACTTCATCATCCGCAAGAAACCTCAGTGAACTTCCGATGTTATCCACAAGGTGATTTATATGCAGGGTGAATCACCTATCACTTGCACCGCAAATATTGCGGAAACAGAAAGTGCGATTGATCTGCGGTTTTCACAGAATGGATTGGTAGTCAAGGACTCGTATTGTTAGCCAATAAACAGATTGTGCAAACATACAATTTTTCAAATGGAACAATGGTTGTTTCTATCATTCACTGGAATAATTGGCAGTAGCTGTGTACAAAGAATTTTGAATGACATTTTTACCATTCAAATTTTGGGATGGAAGGCCACGACAGCGTAGCTGACTGGTTGGTGGTCATGAGACAGTGGGCTGTGGCCCAGGGGCTAGCCACTCGGCCTGTCAGCTACGCTATCGCAGCCTCCGCTCCCGAAAGTTTGAACGGTTGTAGCTGCCATCGTAACGTAACTAAAATGATGGAATGGCAAAGAATAGAGGAAACTGATGACGAGTATGACTCCTGGGTAGCTCGGGTAATATTAGTCCTGTAGCCATGTCGTAAAAAAAATCAGAAAATCACTTTCGGCTACCTTGTGATGAATGAATAAATCGCGGGTATCCGAAAGTGGTTTTGTGACTTTTTATTTTTTTATTTTTTACCCAGACAATCATGTATGGGCATATCCAGTGAGTAAACGTAATGCATCACACTAATACAGCTTCTTGCCATTGGATCTCTTAACTATTTTGTCTGTGTGAATAACTATATATGAATATATTTATTTCTGTAAAATTTAGAAAGCCTTCTGCTTTGTGTACATTTTGTCACTACAAATATTACGTGATGATTACGTGTATACTATGTGCTGCTTCCTAGCGCTACCTTCTTAAGCTGACATTGAACAACTAGCAATTATCTATAGATTGTCTTGTACCACGCATGACTTTGTAATACTAGATGCTGTTTAGTAAAACATTGCACATGGGCTTTAATGCCCTAGCTTCTACTTACTTCTATAACCAAACGCATGTAATGTAAATTTTAGCTGGTCCTGTTTACTTTTAATAATGAGTTTTTTAACGCTTGTTACATATAACATCTGTTACATAATTTGTAATTGTTTTTGTACAGATTCTCTGATGATGGGCCCAGCCCGAAACTTGTAAGGCCAAACGGCCTTTTTAACGTCATTTTTATACTTATTATTATGGCTCCATAAGGACTTTACGTCAGACTTTCATTTGTCCCTGCAGATGCCTTCGTATGCGGCAATTCTCCGAAACTGTTCGCAAACTTTCTCGCACATGGCCCTGATACACAGGTACCAAAAGACCCAAGGTTTGTGACATTTGACAAATGATAAACATGCA
The DNA here is from genome assembly GCA_026315105.1 of Locusta migratoria. Taxonomy (NCBI): domain Eukaryota; kingdom Metazoa; phylum Arthropoda; class Insecta; order Orthoptera; family Acrididae; genus Locusta; species Locusta migratoria. The sequence goes on along the minus strand of CM048744.1, from coordinate 807,938,639 downwards.
ATTTCTCTTCTCTTTTTTTTTTAAGGACCTTTGTTCACATTTGCACGTAACTGCATTTTGTTTGGTTTTACAGAAGCGAACTTGTTTTAGGTTTACCAAGTCACAGACCACTTGCAGACATTTTGTGCTGTACAGACGTGACCACGGAGCCGTAAGTTGAACCTCGGGACTAACAGACGTAAGAAAGTTATTTTCTTCAAATCCTTTTGTTGTCGTTTTAGTTACTTCCTTTAATTCCGTACGACATTATGTGGTAAATTTCTGTCCCCATTTTATAGTCTGCTTGCCATTCGTTTGATTGTTTCAAGAAAGGGCGCTGATGACCTAGGCATGTAGCACGCTAAATAACCAATCATCATAATCCTTAATTGCGAAATTAGTTGTGAAAGAGGCATCCACTAAACGTATAGTAGAATGAAATTTGTTTCGTGTCCTTCGGACGTCGTTTTCCGTTAATTTTTTCACACCTTATTTTGAAACTGATTTTTCCGTCCCACTGCACCGGCAAGAATCGACCAATGACGGAGAAGACGCATGATTTTGTATGTACTTACTGTCTTTTGATAACAGTTCGGCAATTTTATTCCATGCTTTTTCCTTCAACTTCTCTGTAGGCTTCTCATGTAGAGTCCCTAATTCTTCAATTAACTGCACCATTTTCAACCCACGAAGGTTACTGGAAAGATAAACACAACAGCTCAGACAACAGAGATGACGCACTGTGTAGTGCACAAGGTTTGGCTTGCACGAGATGTAACCTTCGCTCTGCGCATGCGCAACTGAAAACGTGCCCGCCACGTTTAGGAAGATCGCTCAGGGAGTGTCCAGCGTGGCTGGCGCAGCACGTGACCCTGGCCTGCAGTGTGAACAGCCTCATTTGATAAGAAGGGAAGCGATGTTTTCAAAATTAGCTAGCGTACGTCCGGACCAGCCGGCACAGAATAACAGAGAGGCCTTACAATGACAGTAAAATGAAGCCGGCTGAGAACGCGACACCCAACCAACATGGCGGCTGAGTGGCAGCCACCAAAGCTGCGAGCAAACAATGGAAATGAGCGTATAGATTTCTTGGCCGGGATATCCCTTGCGCAATTGTTCGGCCGCCTTAGTGTAGGTCTTTTAATTTGAAGCCGCGTGGGCGACTTACGTGCCAATGATGATGAGATGATGATGATTAGGACAACACACAACACATGGTTCCCTGCCGGGAATCGAACCCGGGCCTCCTGCGTAGTAGTCAACGAAGCTACCGCTGAGCTACGGAGGCGGACAGCTGCGAGCAAAGAGTAGTTCATTGAGTTCGCTGTTCGTTAATTCGTTTTTTCATGTACTTAAGGCGTTCCTTTATGACAGTATATTTTTGACATAAATAATTACAAATTTCTGCTAGGGATGGCAAAACATACTGTTACATAAAATAGAAGCACATTTTCCCTCTGTCTGTCCCTTTACCTTTTTTACAACTCGAAGAGTACCGAACGTATCGTCATACGGTTTCTTTTAATTTCTTCTTTAGAATCCTTCGATAAACGTAGACTATATTTAATGTCAATATGAATATGTGAAACAACTAAAATAAGAATAATAACGTAGGATCGTTTACCGCTTCTGCACTTTAGTCACCTCTGGAGTCTAAACTATAAGAACAAGACCAGTGTACATTGTATAGAATTTTAGGACTCACAAAGATCTAAAAAATAAACAAATGAAATAAATACGCGAGAGCATGTATCAAACTTTTACGAGTGAACCACAATTATCATTTATATCTTCTAAAGCACTGGCGCCAGATGGCTTCAGACTACAGATGTAGTGATTGTGGGAGATCTGTAGAAGTTAGAGATATGATCTCGCGGTGGTTAAAAATCGTCCTGAGATCTAAAATTCTGTATTGTGTACTTCAGCGCAGGTATCATAGTTGACGCTACAAAGGTCACGAAAGCGCGGAGGTGGTAAACCATTCTACGTTACTATTCAAATTTCAATTATTTCTCACTTTCATATTAGCAATTAATATAGCCTACATTGAACCAGGATTATACGGAAGAAATGGAAAGAAACAGCATCACGATAAGTTCTGCAGTTCTCGAGTTTAAATAGTTTAAAGATTACCCCTGCAAAGCCGGGGGGAACTCAGCTAGTTAGTAATGAAGTAAATAAAGAGTGTTAACTAATAATTATTTAATACCGAAAATTGAACCCAAAATAATTTTTTTATCGAAATTGGTCAGAAAGTACAAGGTGACTTGGCTACAGAATCTGTGCTCGCTGGTGGGCAAGCTCGCTGAAAGTAAGGAGTAGAATTTGAAAAGATCCACTGATTTATTGTATCCAAATTTGTGAGAAAACCAGGGAGCTATAGAAAGTTTAAATAAAAAGAAAAGTTCATTTCATTATCTACCACTTTTTCACAGACGAAAATTTCCTGACCAGCAAACAAAAATGTGACAGGCAACTAACTTTTTCATGTCATAATTTTAATTTCATATAAAAATAATAGTTTCAATTATTATTTTTATACAGACACAATACCTATTGTGCTTGCTAAGAACACTGTTGCATTCCTCCGGTATTCACCTGTCTACGTGAAAAATTTGGTAATTTTTTTCCTATCCTAAGGGATTCAAATGACGATGTCATTGAGGCGAGCGCCACTTGAAGAATTACGCATTTATCGGGCCAACTCCGTTTCTACACCCAACCAAGATGGCTGCCGGACTTCACTGCCTGTACGCTGATGTAGACAGTAAAGCCTCTCTTTTGGCAATCTTTTACTGAAACTCGCAACCTAGCGCGGACTTCGATGCGAGAAGCCTATAGCAGTTACCACAACGAATTCCTGTCTCGTAATATTGCAGAAAATCCAAAGAAATTCTGGTCATATGTGAAGTACACTAGCGGCAAAACATAAACAATACCTTCACTACGCGGTAGCAATGCTAATACTACCGATGACAGTACTGCTAATTACTAAACACAGCTTTCCTAAACTCGTTCACCAAAGAAGACGAAGTGAACGCTCCAGAATTCAATCAAAGAACAGCTGCCAGCACGCGAATCTTAGAAGTAGATGTTCCTGGAGTTGTAAAACAACTTAAGTCACTAAACAATAACAAATCTTCCGGGCCAGATTGTATACCTAGATTCCTCTGAGTATGCTAATTCAATAGCTCCGTACTTAGCTATAATTTACAACCGATCACTCAGCGAAAGATCCGTATCCAAAGACTGGAAAGTTGCCCAAGTTACTCCAATATTCAAGGAAGGCAATAGGAGTGATCCCCAAAATTACAGGCCAATCTCATTGACGTCGATTTGCAGTAGGATTTGGAACTGATACTCCATTCGAACATTATGAACTACCTCAAAGAGAACGACCTATTAACGAATAGTCAACACGGATTCAGAAAGTACCGCTCTTGCGAAACACAGCATAACCTTTATTCACATGAAGTGATAAGTGCCTTCGAGAAGGGATCTCAAGTAGATTCCATATTTCTGGATTTCCGGAAGGCTTTCGACACTGTACCCCACAAGCGGCTTCTAATGAAATTGCGTCATTATTGAATATCTCCCCAATTGTGCGATTTTATACACGATTTCGTTGTAACTGACGGTAAGTCATTTAGTAAAACAATAGTGATATCTGGTGTTCCCCAGGGAAGTGTTATAGGTCCCCTACTCTTCCTTGTGCTTATAAACTATTTAGGAGACAATCTGAATAGCTCCCTTAGACTGTTCGCGGATGTTGCTGTCGTTTGTCGGTTAGTGAAGTCAACAGTGCATCAAAATCAACTGCAAAGCGATTTAGACAAAATTTCTACAAGGTGCGAAAATTGGCAATTGACACTAAGTAAAGAAAAGTGTGAAGTAATACACATGATCACTAAAAGAAATCCGTTGAACTTCAATTACGCGATAAATCAGTCAAACCTTAAGCTCGTAAATTCTACCAAATACCTAGGAGTTACAATTACGAACAACTTAGGCTGGAGAGAACACTTTTACTTCTGAATGTGAAAATATTTCGCTAGCACCCACCTACTTAGGGAGACATGACCATCCCAAAAAAATAAGAAAAATCAAATCGGTAACGGAACAATTTAGGTGTTCTTTCCTCCCGCGCGCTATTAGAGAATGGAGCGGTATTGAATATGTCCCAAATTGTGCTATTTTATACACGATTTCATATCAGAAAGGGCACAGTTCGATGTAATTGACTGTAAGTCATCGAGAAAAACAGAATACCTGGTGTTCCCCAGGGAAGTGTTATAGGTCCCCTACTCTTCCTTGTGTTTATAAACGTTTTAGGAGACAATCTGAATAGCTCGCTGATGATGCTGTCGTTTATCGGTTAGTGAAGTCAATTGAGCATCAAAGGCAACTGCGAAACTATTTAGACAAAATATCTACATGGTGCGAAAATTTGCAATTGACACTAAATAAAGAAATGTGTGAAGTAATACACATGACCACTAAAAGAAATCCGCTGGATTTTAATTACGCGATAAATCAATCAAAACTTAAGGTCATAAATTATACCAACTGCATAGGAGTTACAGTTACAAGCAACGTAGACTGGAGAGAACACATAGAAAATATTGTGGAGAAGGTGGACCAAAGGTTACGTTTCATTGGCAGAACGCTTCGAAGATGCACCAGCTCCACCAAAGAGACTGCCTACATCACACTTGTGCGTCCTCTCCTGGAGTACTGTTGACCCTTGTGGTACCCTCACCAGGCGGAACTGACGGAAGATATTGAGAAAGTTCAAAGAAGGGCAGCTCGTTTTATTTTACCACGTTACGGGGGGAGGGGGAGGGAGCGTCACGGAAATGTTGCACGAATTGGGGTGGAAATCATTAAAAGAGAAACATATTCACTGTGGTGTGATCTGTTTGCGAAGTTTCAATGACCGACTTTTACTTCTGAATGTGAAAATGTTTTGCTAGCACCCACTTTCTTAGGGAGACATGACCATCCCAATAAAATAAGAGAAATCAGATCGAAAACGGAACGATTTAGGTGTTTTTTTTTTTTTCCGCGTGCTATTAGAGAATGGAACGGTAGAGAAAAGTTATGCAAGTGGTTAATGAAACTCTCTGCACGGCACTCAAATGTGGCCGGCCGCGGTGGCCGAGGAGACTGAGGCGCTACAGCCACGGTCTGCACGGCCACTACGGTTGGGGGTTCGAATCCCCCCTCGGGCATGGATATTTGTGCCGTCCTATTTTGTAAGTAGTTCATAAGTAGTTTGTAAGTTTAGGGACTGATGACCCCGTAGTTAAGTCCCATAGACTATACAAACATTTGAACATTTGAACTTAAATGTGATTTGCAAAAAAATGTTTGTCAAGCTTATGTGACTTAACTACGGGGTCATCAGTCCCTAAACTTACAAACTACTTATGAACTACTTACGAACTAAGACGGCACAAATATCCATGCCCGAGGGGGGATTCGAACCCCCGACCGTAGTGGCCGTGCAGACCGTGACTGAAGCGCCTCAGTCCCCTCGGCCACCGCGGCCGGCTGTGATTTGCAGAGAATCTATGTAGATGTAGATGTTATTCTGTGCTCGCTGATCCGGACACACACGCCACGTGCAGGCATTTACTCAGAACATTGCTTGTCTTAATGTACACCATTAAAAATGTTCAAATGTTTGTAGAGCTTATGGGACTTAACTACGGGGTCATCAGTCCCTAAACTTACTAAGGACTTATGAACTAGCTTATACTAAAGACTGCACAAATATCCATGACCGAGGGGGGATTCGAACCCCCGACCGTAGTGACCGTGCAGACTGTGACTGGCGCTCCGCAGAGCGCTCGGCCACCGCGGCCGGCTGTACACTATTGCTTTTCCAGAATTTCGCTCTCATCATTCCTGACGCGTCGTATACCTGGCAGGGCCCTTTGAGACGCTGTGCCTCGCAGCAGGTCGACGCCCAGCCGAGACCGCGCCAGAGAGTCGCTGGGTTCTCGAGGCTGGGCGGCCGGCCGCAAGGACACGGTCCACAGACCACTCCCCGCCCGTCTGCTGTCTGCTGTCGGCGGAGGCGGAGGCTGCCAAGTTGGAGCGAACTTGTGGAGGAGCCCGGTCGGCTGTTTGCACTGCAGTTCACAGGCCGGCCGCTGTTTGCATACGAGGCCGCGCGCAATAGTTCCGCCAGCACGCTACCCCCACCAGCCACGCCGTGTCTCCCCCCACCTCCCCGTAACCCGTCTGGTGAAGTTGCCGCGGCGCCACAGCGGAAAAGTAGGCGCCAGCTAGCCGCTCCACAGCTGTCCAGTCTTGGTCGTAAGTTTGGAAAAGTTGGTGCGCAGGATCCGAGACTACACAGATGCTTATAGCATCGTTTCCCAAAATACAATCCCGGCCAAAGAAAATCATCATCATTATCATCATCATTAGAGACTGATTATGCCTTATTGTAGAAGAGAGTAGATCTTAGCTGAGCACTCACTGCATTCGCTTTGCTGCACATCGATTCCAGTTCTTTCGCTATGTTGCCATCCTGTGAGAAAATACATCCCAGGTACTTGAAACTATCTACCTGTTCTAACTTTGTTCCTCCTACATGGCACTCAATATGTATGGATCTTTCCCACTTTCGTTTAGGAGATGCTGATCATCATATCATAATCCTTGCACCTCTGATCGAGCTCTGAAATATAGGTTTGCAATCTTTCAATCCAATCGGCCATTACAGCTAAGTCATCCGCATATGCGAGACTGCTTATTTTGTTTTCACCTATTTTAATCCTGCGCTGCCAGTCTACAGTTTTCAACATAACATCCATGAATAGTATGAACAACAGTGGTGACACGTAACAGCCTTGTGTTACCCCTGAAATTACCCTGAACCATGGGCTGAATTTGCCACCTACTCTAACTGCTGCCTGACAGCCTACGTAAAGCCCTTTGATTGCCTGCTGAAGTTTGCCTCCTATACCATAATCTTGAAGAACTAACACTAGCTTCCTCCTAGGAACACGGTCATAAGCCATTTCCAGATTTATGAAACAAAAAATAAATAAATAAATAAAAATAAAATAAATCTGGACGACTACGTTGTTTGCGACCCGATGACGTCATATGCAGAATGTTGGGTAGTACATGTTCTTTGACGGTCGGATTGGTCAGAACTACTAAAAATTTCCGGGCTATTATGCCGTGGTCTAGTGGATTTATTGTGGAAACCCAACGTTTCGTCCCCGACTGCGGAGGACATTCTCATGGGTGATCGTGGCACTTTTGAATGTGAGATAGCCGTCCGCGGTGGCCGAGGGGACTGAGGCGCTCCAGTCACGGTCTGCACGGCCACTACGGTCGGGGTTTCGAATCCCTCCTCGGGCATGGATATTTGTGCCGTCCTAGTTCGTAAGTAGTTCATAAGTAGTTTGTAAGTTTAGGGACTGATGACTCTTTAGTTAAGTCCCATAGACTATACAAACATTTGAAGATTTTGTCAATCTCTCCCCTTCTACAGTCCCCATTGTGTTCATCTAGTCGTTTTTGACTGTTCTTTTGTGGTACCCACGTATACGTCTCCACAGCTACACGGAATCCTATAAACTCTTGCTTTTTCCAGCGGTTTGCGAACATCCTTTGTCGATTCCATGTGATCCTGTATCTTCGGAGTAGATTTGTAAATAACGGCAACATTTCGTTTCGTCAAAATGTTACCGATGCGGTCGGTGACGCCCTTAATAAAAGGCAGGGAGACTTTAGATTTCACAGGAACCCTTTCATTGTTTTCAACTCTACGTGTCGCTTTCAAAGCTCTCCTTATCTCTATAGATGAATAGCCATTCTTAAGTAAAGCATTACTCAGATGTTTCAATTCTGCGTCGAGTAATTCCGATTCGCATATGTTCCTTGCTCTGTCCGCCAACCTCTTTATAATGCCCCTCATTTGCTGTGGGTGGTGGTTTGAATCCCGGTGCATATAACGGTCTGTGTGTGTGGGCTTCCGATAAACTGTGGCCCAATCTGCCATTCCCATTTTTGAAAACTGACACGTCAAGAAAATTCAGTTTCCGTCGGCCTCCTTCTCCATGGTAAACTGGATTCTGGAATGAATCCCGTGGGGGTGTTGAAGAAAACGATCTAGTTCCTCTCTACCATGCCTACACACAACAAACTTATCGTCTACATATCGAAACCAAATAGCAGGTGCTTTGTTTGCTGTTTTCAATGCCTGTTCCTCGAATTTTTCCATATAGAAATTTGCTATAACTGGGCTTAATTGGCTCCCCATAGCTACACCATCTGTCTGTTCATAGAAATCATCGTTCTATTTGAAATAAGTAGTCGTGAGGCAATATTGGAACAGATCTGCAATGTCGGGTGGAAATAAGAGATTTAGCTGTTGCAGCACCTCATTGACTGGAACCATAGTAAACAAGGATACCACGTCAAAACTAACTAATATGTCCTCTGGATTGACCAATATGTCATTCAATTTACTTATAAAATGTCCGGATTCTTGATACAGGAATCTATGTACTGATAATGTTTCCAACGTCGTCCGCCCAATGGGAGCCTCGATAGATAGCTGCCAGAGCGTCATGTATGTGTAACTTTTATAGGGTATGTTTATATAGGCTTAAGGCTCAGTGTGATATCAACGTGTGAAGAAACCAAGTGTCATAAAAGGGAGACGGACTCGTGCTAACTACAGACAGGTGAGCCAGATTGAAACCGGACAACTTGTGGCTTGCAAGTGGTGATATGGTCTTTTCGGAGAGTTGTCAAACCAGTTGGACACACTGGGGTAGTTGTACAATGATGCTGCTTAAATAGTCACGTGAACATTGTCACAACCGTAGACAAGATCCCAGATGTCCGCGAAGCGCAGACATCAGCTACGTACCTCGTATTTTAGGGGCAGCAGTCGCATATCACAAAGCTACCTCAACACAGGACAGATTAAATTAGATCAGATTAATATTTGTTCCATAGATCATGAATACTAGATAACGTAATGATGTGGCACGCGTCAGTTTAGTAAAAAATAACATTATATGAAATACATTTTTTTTAAATTCTCCTTTTTCTTATTTTTATTTATTTATTTATTTGTAAAATTACTAACTTTCATGTATAAATTCATTTACAGAGAGGAAGGTATTGCCATTAAGCAATTCTTTCAATTTAATTTTAATACTGGTTGGCTATCAGACGTTTTATATTATTTGCTAAGTGAGCAAACTTTTGTGGCAGCATAATTCATACTCTTCTGCGCCGAAGTTAGATTTAACTTTGAAGAGTGTATATCATATTTTCTGGTAGTGTTGTATCAGTGCACATTGCTATTACTTTTGAATTGGGTTGGGTTATTAATAATAAATTCCATATGAGAATATTTGTATATATTGCGAATTGTAATATCAGACATATTGTCAGTAAGGTTTGCAAGTTATACCTTATTTATAGAGACATTTAAGGAATGTAGTCACAGGCCAATAATCGCTGTTTTACCTTTATGGGTTATATTTAGTTACTAGCTTATATGCCCGTGCTTCGCAACGGTTGATAAAGAGGGACCTGTGTTCATCGTGGTATTTTAGTGCTCTGGACCTAGATCAGCAAAAACGGAATTCTTGTTGGATCGATCTGTCAATAAATTCAGTTCTCCTAGCCAAGCTGTCAAATTTAAGCAGAATTCATTGTCGAAAACTATGAACGTTCATAACGATTTCCATACAAAAAGTGATATTCATTTACGTCCATACTCCGGAACGATGTAAGTTCAATGTTAGGTTGTCTTCATAAAGTTAAGACTGCGGTGTGTAATTGTGTTAAACTTCTGAAAATACTTCTATCGTTGAGATGAGAAATAGTAATAATAATAACAACGCTATGTATTGGTTGTATGGTGTAGTACTAAACTGTTTATCTCTCACAGTAATCACAATAAATGTATGCTGAAGTATTAGTATGTTGCGGTGTTGCACTGGGGACAATGTAGTTATTCTGTATGTAGTGCTCCTATAATCGAAAACTAGACGAATTCTGGAAGTCCGGGTAATTCAATCAACAGAGCAATTCATGTCTGTTTACATAAGATGTCATAGTGGTGTCACTGTGCCATAAAGTAAGTCTGGGTAATCGTTGAAGGAATGGAGTCAGTTGATCCTCTGTATGGAACATTCCATTAAATATAGTATTTCCAGTGAATTGTCTTGACTGTGTTACGAGCATCGACCACTCTTTCAGCTAATACATGTCCCCACGTTCTGCAGTGATTACTTCGCAAAGTACGAAGTTGAAATCGACCTTGTGTAATTGAACGTTACAGTCAGAAGTCGTGTTATAACTCTAAGTACAGCTGTCTCTGCAAAAGAAGACGTCTTCCTCTATCTTAATATAGTCCGCACCAAAAGTAATTACAAACTTTAATCACTATATTGTACCGAATGAAAACAGAGAGGTTTCTGATGAGTTCGTCGCTCACGTATGTATATTATCTCTAGTGGCAGGCAGAGAGCAGAAATATCTCTGGAGTGAGCATTCAGATTAGCAGAAGAAATTTTGTGTCCTCAACATTAAGGTGGAAATGTCACGTAATATTGGGAAAAATCTACTAATCGTTGACTTCATTTTGGTCCTTTTTTGTTCTGTTAAGTCGGAATACTATTTGCAAATGGTCCTTTTAGCGCCGCTTCTGTGACACATTTGTTTAGGTACTATTACATTTTATGTGGTTGCTCTGCGAAAAGGAGGTGGGGCTTCTTTGTAGCCAATGCACTACAAACCAATCCTAAGAGCAAATAAATGTATGGAAAGAGTGGATTTGTCTCAATATCATAATTCCAGCTTAATGTTGAGAAGATGCACAGAATGCAATTCTCACTCCGTAGATATTTATATACAATTTAGTCGTTATACCCGTCGAAATATGCACTTCTTTTCTTTCCATGACAATGCAAAGCTTGTAGGATACAGCTAGAACAAAAAAACGGTTGTGTCCTACTTGGGGTAAATTTTACTTGCAGTGGCAGCGGTTTAGTTTGCTATCGTTGGCAAAGACGCACGGCCTCCCGTGACGGGGGTTCGAATCCTCCCTCGGGCATGGATGTGCGTGTTGTCCTTAGGTTCGTTTCAGTAGTTTGTCAGTCTAGGAGCTTATGATCAAAGTAGTTTGGCCTCATACAATTACAAACGTTTGAACATTTCTTTGTTGTCAACGAACTTTTCGCTTTAGGAGGATGATTAATTTATTGACCAGAACAGCATAAATTATTTATTTCATAGTGAACATAAAGAATTATTCCCCTCATTTGAAGTGACTGATTTTCAAAAAGGCATTCAACGGCCGTTGCCAACATCAGCACACAATGCCGCCGCCATAAGTAAAATTGTACCCATTTTGTAGTGTATCAAACAATAGTTATTAGAATGAAAAAAAAAATACACCGAAATCAGAAAGGGAACTACATAAATTCGATTTTTCTCTCAAAGAATTCTTAAGTAAATTTCAGCATTGATAGATGCAAAGGATTGTCGTTATGTTTTAAATTCAAATGTTCCCTGTGAAAAGCAGCAAAGAAATGCCGTTAAGCTGTGAATATACAAAGAGTAATCAGAAACTCGATGTTCAATGTTAATTTGTATTTGCAGAGATACGATTGCGGCTCTTAATAATAAATACTTACTGAGGGAATACGCACAATACGATAATGTATTGTTTCTTTGCAACACTACAAAACCAACAGTACATTCAGTGGTTTGTTGCTGTTCTATGGCATAACCATGGAAAAGAAATAAAAAATTTAAAAAATGCAGCAGTGCCAACTATTAGTTCTTTGGTGCAATACGTAAAAAAACAGGGCCTCTATTTATTCTGTACTGTACTACATCGTTTTCTAGGCGTTCCTAAACAGAATGGACGAAGGATGTAATAAGTACGTACGGAAAACAGAAAGAAACAAAAAGAACCATTTTGTTTCTTTCCATCGCATTGCAAGGCATGCAGGGTACAGCTAGTAAAAAAATTATTTTTTTGTGTCGTACCTGAGTTAAATCTTACTTGCACTGGCAGCAGTTTAAGAGTGTTAACGTTGGCAACGAAATATTCGCTTTAGGAGGATAATTAATTAACTGATTGGAAAAACATTAATTATTTATTTCATTAACACAAAGAATAATTCCCCTCATTGTATGTGACTGATTTTTAAAAAAGGATTGAACGGCCATTGCCAACATCAACACTACACCGCTGCCGTAAGGAAAATCGTAGCACTTGTTTCAGAGTATTACACCTTATTTGTGAGAATAAAAAATGCAGCACCGCCATTTATTATTTATTTAGTATACTATGTAAGTAACAGCGCCTCTATCGAATCTTTGCTGTACTACGCTGCAATTCAATTATAGCATACATCAGAAATTACAAATTACGATATATTTTCTTCCCCTGATGCGATTTTCATGAAATGAAGCTTATATGTTGCCCCAACTCTCAGCTGACCCATGAAACCGCACGAAAGTTCCTATGGTAGAGATTTGCTATGCAACAACATACGAATAAGCACAATATACTCAAGAAACTTCAAATTACAATATCTTTCCTTCCTGTGATCCGATTTTGATTAAATGAAGCCTATATTACTCTCCAAACTATTCTCAATTTACCTGAGGAAACCCACGAAATTTCGTGTAGTACTTTTGAAGATTATCTTTAACAAATGGATATACACGATGGATTTTAAATAAATGATTAAATTATGATACCTTTATTTTCTCTCGTCCGATTTTAATTACTGAAGCCTTTATGTAACCGCTCGATATGGTAATTTTACGTGTGAGAACCCCATGAAAATTCGTCAAGTAGTACTGCGGATAAACGTGTTCAAAGAGACACAGACATGACGGTCGTAGGTAAAAAATTTCAAATTGCGATATTCTTTTTTCGTGATCCGATTGTTATGAAACGAAATCTATATGTTGTCCAGAGTTACGCTCAAGTTACCTGTGAAAGTAGTACTACTTGTGAAGTAGTTTTGGAGATAAGAGGTTTTTAATAGTTGAACAAACAGACATGACGGTTACTGAAACACAATTACGATATCTTTTAGATATCGTGATCCGATATTGATAAAATTATGCCTATATGTTGACCCAAACTTTTCTCATGTTTCCTGTGAAAACTGCACGAAGATTCGTCCAGTAGTTTTGAGGATTGAAGTGAACAGCGACAGGCCTACATTTACAGATTTATTATTAGTACAGATACTGTTTCGTCGAAACTGTGTCGCCATTCTCAAGTGCCAGTACCTAAATAAAAAAAATAAAAAATTAATAATAAATCATTCGTATTCAGTTTCTAAATTTTCATTACTTCAGGAACAATAAACTTAAATAATGACTGTTTGCCCAAACTAAAATATAAATTCTTAACTGTATAAACAATTTAAAACAACCTTAGCACTTGCAATATTTATTATTTGTCCTTACTTTTGGCAAATAACTTCATTATTTAAGTTTGTTGTTTCTGAAATCGTGTAAGTTTAGAAATTAAATTTGAATGATTTATTATAACATTTTTCGTTGAGGTATGGGTGCTTGAGAATGGCAAAATGGTTTCCCCGAAACTAGTTAAGTATAAATAATACAATCCATAAAAGTAAAAAAAGCGATTGTTGGTCCGTTGGTCTGCTGCCATCGCTTGCTGTGGTTTTCTGCGATGACAGAAGATTCTGATTGGACGCCAGTGATCATCGATTTCGAGCGCTGTCTCTTTGAGGGCATTCGCCTGAGAGACAATAGCCCAATATCAGACCTAATGGTCCAGAGTGCGATAAGCTAAAATTCCCGTTCATCTTTCTTCTTTCTGGAGAGAATGCTGACCAGCACTCGGTACGTGAAGAATGTTGTGAGACCCTTATTTTCCATTCTTTCAATAGTAACGTGATGTGTTGTTTCAACATGGTAATGATCGCCCATACACTGCTCGTGAAACTCAACGTGTTATGCGAGACAGCTTCTCTGGCCAGATAGATCTTCGGACCTGTCCGTAATCCAGCTCTTGTAGGACAGAAACTGACTTATGCGTGTATTCAACCCCTCAAAACTACGTGAACAGCTGGAGCATCCGTGAAATTATGTATCTGAAAACAGTATTCGCTGTCTGTAAATGGAATAGATGGCCAAATCAATACTTGAACTGCCGACCTAAAGTCTAAATCACGTGGTTAAGCGTCGCTCAACACGTGGTACCTCAGTACCACTTCGCCTACCAGTCCATAAATGTAATCATTTCTTGTAATCCAAATGCATTGTTTCAATAATTAATCTTGTTGAATTTGTAGGAGAGTGTCCATTTCCGACAATTATTCGTTTTATTCTCGAATCCGGGGAGTGCACGGAGACGTTTTAGATCCAGCCCTTGAAGGTTCGAGGTTCTATTCAGACAGACAAGGTACTAATGACCAGTTGCTGCATACACCTTACATCCAAGGAAAGCGTTCGGACTCGAGGATTGCGCCGAATATTTGCTTTAGGAAAAGAATTAACAAGACACAGAGACTGCCCTCCAAGTATCTAAATGATGAACACTCTAATAGCTGTGAAAAAGCGTTATCGGGATTACATATAACGCTGAATTCTGAAGACAAGAAAAGCATATAACTGGGAGAAACAACATACAGTTAGATAAGCTGATCGCGCATGCCAGCTGTACAATAAATGAGCGTGTGGTAGATAGTGATTTTTCTGTTTTGGATGTAAAGGCAACAAAGGTTTTTTTTAATATGTAGTGCTTGAAGTGCGATGTAAGAGTTGCATGGACAAATAAGCAAGTGAAGGCGACAGAAAAATGGGCTGTTACGAGAAAACGTTGTTGTACCATAGCATCTGCGAGAGATTCATACGGTATGTTGTGTGGGACACTGGTGCTGCACGAAAAGTAGAAATGAGCTCACCTAAAAACTATTAATAATATGACTTTTTAATGATTAAATAACAATGCTGGCACCGCAAAAAAACCATGTGCAAATGATTTAAAATTGAAATTAAATTTTTATTAACTTCATTGACTTTCCAAATACTCACGGTGTTGCCTCAAAGATTAAGGATTTTCAACATATTTCGTCATACGAAAAGTATGGTAACCCCTGAGCTACAGAAACAACTAGTCCTTATGGGAAAAATTTAAGATGATCACGCCCTCACAGCTCGTGAGAAAAGACTTTGAAAGCATTGAACGAAAATTCTGGACTTCCGTCTATCGACAATAATACGAACTAGATAATGCGCTGCCCTTTAAGGCGTAAACGTGTACGTTCCAGTTGAAGATTTAGTAGGTTACACATTACCTGCAAATTCTGCAGAAAAACCGATAAATATTTTGAGGTCTGCGGGCTGCGTATAAGAAACATTACATAAAGGCCAGGAATAAAGTAGGTACCAGAAACAACGCGCTACGGGAAATCACATGAATAACCTAGGCGTTGCAATCAGATGTAGTAAGAACATCTCAGTGACCTTGTACCCAAGCTCGGATTTAGGACACGTGATGCCCCTCGGCAAAAGATCTTTTAAGCCCCCTCTCCTTCCCAGACTGTACATACTGTAAATATCACCATTTGCTGAACATGTGACCATGTTGACTGATTCCATGGCGGTTCTTGCTGAAACATTTCCAATTAAATTATTGCCTCATTTTTCGCGCCCATTACCTAGTACCTTATTGATTCCAAAGTTGTAACAACTTTTGGAACCAAACGTACTAGAAAAAGATCTCATAACCCAAAACCTATGTCTTGCAAAATAAAATAAGTATTTAGACGCGAAGACGGCGTTAGCTTCAGTTACTTCACCGCAGATGCGGGCATACGTTCGACCTTGCACGGGAATCCGTAATGGCGAGTGTAAGAGGGCATGGACTACAGGGGCGCTACAGCTATAGCGTGCGATTTGTGGAAACTTGAGACGGACGGGAGGCAAACACGGGTAACCAAGTAGATAAGGCGATGGCTGGCACGAAGCAGGAGACTCAGGTTCGATTCCCGGTCCAGCTCACATATTCACTTTTCGCCATTGTTTCATTTCAATGCCCTAAAGCAGGCAATGCCAATCCTTTCCTTCCTAATCATTCTTCCTCCCTCTCCTTTATCAATAATTTTGCAAATGCAGTATGGCTGTGAAGCAGGTGCGGTGTCCTCTTTCGGACATTTTGTGAAACTTGTGAAACAATACAATAACTGTAATTTAGTTTGTTTAACGAGAGCATAGTAATTGTTTGTGTTATACTTTTACGCGTTGAAAAGCAAAGTCTACGCTATTATAAAACTTACAAGAAGAAAAGTCTTACTAATGTCTCTTACACCAAGTTTAAATAAAAGCACTATACGTTTTATCAAAATTAAATAGAAACAATACAAATATCATTTATTGAATCAATTGCTGTAAAATAGGCGTCGTGCGAAGGTTCTTCCACAGCACTTGTCAATTCTTACGTCTTTACGTTTCACGGATTAAATTTTATCCAGTAAACCTACGGAAACTGTAATCCGCAGCTGCACCTCCTTTCCAGGCGAGTCAATGACTGTTTAAGTAGGAAACGAACTGTTGTTGTGGTGGTGTAATTGTCCAGAGACTGATTTGAAGCAGCTCTCCACCATACACCATCCTGAGCAACTTTCTTCATCTCATTATAACAATGGCAAACTACATCTATTTGAATATGCCTACTTTATTCTCCTCTTGATTTCCCTCTTCAATTTTTACCCCACAAACTTCTCCCCAATGACAAATTTACAAATCCTCGATGTCTCAGAATGTACCCTACAGTTTCAGTCTACTGTTCATAAACGACAAGAAAGGGTCAGAATTTACATCTCCCTTTCGACAGTTGGATATACGTTTTAAAACCTGGTTGGCAGAGCTGGTTGGATATAAACTTGTACTATTGTGCTCAATGTTGGGTTAGAAAGTATCTCGACTACTAAAATCCGATCATTGCACTGCTTCTACTAGTTTATCCGCATTCCTATTTTCTTATTCATTAGACTAGTCAACAGTGCTTTTTCTACAAAGTACATACAAAACTTAATTCTCTGTTGTAATTCCACATAAAATGTGAAACCAGAAGGTGTCCATCACGTCAGGATTAAATGTTATATGACCTACAAGTTACATAACCTAGTTGAATTTACTGCATAATTTTTAAGTGCCTTGAATTTGGAAGGATAAAACTTATTGCAGTGAACTTTTCATGTTCTTAACTTCAATGGGAACTAATTTTTAAATGTAATATACATTAGTGTATTTTACTTGGTGTACTGAAACTCTCCTGTCACATACATTTGCTTACTACTCGATCTATATTATCTCAAGTCTTTGAATTTATCTTTTGTTTTTCAGGAATAGATATGGCTAAGTTCATTCGACAGAAAAGTGTGTTGTAGGCTTTGAAAACAAAACACGAAGAAATAAAACCACAGATGTATAAACCATCTCAATTCATTTTGTTCTTGAGATGTGATAATAGGATAAGAAAGATTCAAGTGAAAGGTAGGACCCACTAGTAAATCTTTGGCAATTACCCGTTACCTATTTTATTGTATATCATGCAAATTGAAAAGCATTAATTAATTTACTTATAACATAAATTTTTTAACAAATATCAAGAAAGTTGATTCGGAATAACAAAGTACAAAAGATTTATGTAATAAGTAAATAGCCTCAGGTTCAGCTGATGATATAATTCGGATGACAAGGGAGAGTTAGGAGCCGGGACGTCGTCCTAAAGAACAACTACACAGATAAAATGGTAAGAGCCAATATTTAACGTCACACTACAGCCAGAAGTATGACGTGCAGCCACTTAAACACAATTATTGTGACCCAGAGTTTTCATCAAATCATGCAATATGAAAATAACGGCCAAATTGCCAATGAAACCCACCATTACAAGGAACACTAAACAGGAGCCGCCATTTAAGTAAGATAGTTACAGTCCACAATAATCAATTTCATGATAAGTGTAATACACAAATAAAAACATAATTATTTTCAAAACTCAATGGCCAACTGGGGAATATTTAAACACAGAATTTACCACATGAAACTTCATAAAAAAGAAAAGGAAGAAAACGGCACACACACACACACACACACACACACACACACACACACACACAGACACAGACAGCATGCTAATGAACTCCTCTTGTATGAAATTTTCACTCTGCAGCGGAGTGTGCGCTGATATGAAACTTCCTGGCAGATTAAAATTGTGCGCCGGAACCGGGACTCGAACCTGGGACCTTTACCTTTCAGGTCCCAGGTTCGAGTCCCGGTTCCGGCACACAGTTTTAATCTGCCAGGAAGTTTCAACTCCCCTTGTGTTGCAGTTTTACAGTACTTAAACAAGGTGCAAAAATAATCGCAGCTGCAGCTTGTTTAAAACTAAAGTAAACTTGATAGAGATGTACAGTATGAAACAACGAAAGGAGAAGCATGCATTAAACTGGCCAGATTTAGCAAGCGCCAAAATTGGGATAGTTATTGAAGTTTATGATACGTTAATGACACTCCATCGTGGCACAAGGCACGAAGATTATTAACTGGCAAAACAGCAACAGCCCCAGAAGAAGTTCCACCACCTAGAGCTCACCCATCGAAGGGATGCCGATTGCCGACACCGCCGGTGGCGTACATGTCACTGCTTCGGCGCCAAGAAACAGAAACGTGTAAGAGGACAGCTTCGTAGGGACCCTTGAAGTTTCCCATTCTGTGGTAAATCGCCCACATGCGCGGGAATAGTGATGTGTTTTGACAGTTACTGATTCATCGCAGTTCTGTGGCTAGTCAATAGACAGCGGCACCTCTCATCTGTCAATCGAGCGTCTGACCGCTCGCTTTTGTCTATAGACACGTGACTGGAAAATCCAGATCGTTATGGACGGAATGGAGAACGGCGGGAGAAGTCGAATTTGGCTTTGGAGAAATATGCAATAAACTTTTCATCCGTATATCATACAAAGGAGCGCGTAGGCTCATTTTAAAGATAAATACGAGACGGATGCCCTGATTTAAACGCGCCTCCTGTCAGTTTAATATTTTTTGGGTTATAGTAAATCAAATATCCTTATAAAACAACATTTTTGTAAACGATATCTTGAAAACGACTTAACCAAATACTGTGTACAAGGTGACAAATGATAGATATAAGTGAGTACTATTAAAATGTATATTTAGTTTTTTGCGCAAATTCAGTAAATTTGAATTAGAGGCCAGTACCATGGTTTCCATATATTATAAGAGCTGGATTTTTAATAAATAATCAATAATAACTGTAGTATTAGCGGCAGTACGGTAAACTAGACTTAAGTAAGTAGTTAATGAAACCACACTATCAATACTGAAAAAGCAAAGATAGGAAAGTATATTTTTTGATAATGCAAAATGTTCGATGTGTACAATGTTTTTGATCCCATATTCTGTTCCAACGGAAAATTTTCGTTAAATACTATCACCACATGTATTTATATCATTTTTATTTTATGTAGAAAAGGTAATTTTGTGAAAATAAGTTACTGACTGCAGAGTAAGCCACCGAGGGTACTTAAGGCGACCGTTTTGGCTTGTTTGGGGCAGTCTGTTAACGTCAATTTGACAGAAAAGACTTGTCGTTGCGATGGGCCATTGTGGAGTCGCTTGAAGATATGTAAAATTTCAGCGAAGTGTTCTAGTGCGGAACTTAGAAATATTAGAAATGTTTGTTATGTGGTGATTCGAGAACTCTGATTTTATTCTGCGTCTCTGGGGCTTAGGAAGGGCTTCAGTGGTGATTTGTGGACTTTATTTTGCGACAGTGGAATTTAGAGTTTCTCAGGATTGTTGTTAGATTTTTTTATTTAGCGACTGTGGGACGTAGAAACTATTCACCCAAGTTTTCATTTTTGGTTTGGCATTCACAAGGAACTCGACATTGTTCTGAAGTCAGCAGTAACAAATATTTACTGATGGATATTAGGCGGAATAAACATCAATTTAGTTAAAAGTTAATGTCGCGTTTGTGATTTTTTTCCTGCCTGCATTTATTTAAAGCTTTAAAGCTAAACATTTTGCGGACGTTGTTGCAGATATGGCTGGCCCTTAGGCACGACGAAGCTAGTTTGTATAATAAAATAGGTCTACAACCGCACTTCACGGAGCTCAAACAATGCACATAGCAGTGTATTTTTTTAATAGTTTGTTTTTGGAAATTCCGTGTATAAGCTCGCAAACGATACCCATGATGCCAAGAAATCTACTGTTCGATTATCAAGTAGCCCTGAGCTAGTAACAGTACATAACCTTCACCTGCAGATACCTATGACAATAGTCTTCTAGAAACACCCGGCTCACTGATCAGGCGATGATGCGCGGCTTTAGAATAATAATAAAGATTACTGTACCTTCAGTTTCATTTTCATATAGAGTTCACACAGTGAACATACTGAACTTTGGAGGTATACTACTAACGTAGAATATCCAAATAATAACAGTATAACACAGAAACACAGTTCACAGTAATTGTTCCACTATACACAGTTACTTAACTCCACAGCGTCATGTGTTGTAACAAATACTTCCATGATCCAATGTGTGTTCCAGTCATTCACCAAGGGGCTGTACACGCTACGAAACTTCAGGCCTTCCACGAGCCGGCTAACCAGGCTGCGTGCGACGTCCACTGCCGCTAGCCGCCAGGCCTCTCCAACCACGAAGTGACACACCGCATCTTCCCCCACATGCCTTGCAAACGCCGACTAAGCGCACCTTTGCCCAGCTCCAACGAGCTTAAATTTCATAGAGTGGCGATAAGTCCGCCATGTCTGGGGCAAATTGAACTGGCGTCCGTCATGCTATTTGGGGTATCGGCTGACAGCTCGTATACCACACCCACTCGACAATAGTACCTATTTACAGTTCCACGTTTTAAATAAAGATTGAATACGGATGCGCATCAACTTTCGTCATACTTTTACGAAGCTGCGAATTGACGAAACTGGTAGTATATTTCCTAAATATGCGGTAATGAAGTTTCACGAACCTGTCCGAATTACAGTTCCAGATCGAAGTACAACAATTAGATGCGGTTTGCAATAACAATGAAAGTGCCGCTGTGAAAATATTTGTGTAGATATTAACGCAATTACATGGTCTAAATGAGCTGCGAAACATACAGTGAGAAGTACTTGTTATGACGAACAATCATGACCATGGATTCGCATCTGTTGTTAATTTGTTGTAACAATTGCTTTCATAAAGTCTTGTATACAAGTATCTTTTGCTCACTAGACCTATTAAGTCTACAAACTTGTAAAACATCTGTTAAGGTTTTTAGTTGTGAACATTGGTGGACGAAATTTGCGTACAAAGACGAAAGTGACAAAAAATACTGCAATTAAAATTGGACCTAGGTCATTTACCAGAAAAGCATTCTACGTTGAAATAAGACGTCGTTAATAAGTTTCCTTGTTGCCATGCTGAAACAAGTAACGTTTGGTACGTGAAATTTGAGTACAAAGACGAAACTGGCAATAGAATATTGCAATAAAAGTTCTCCTGGGTCATCTACCACAAAAGCATTCCACACCAATATACGGTACCATTAATAGTTTTTGTTGTTGCCAGCCTCAAATAAGTACATATTCGTTACAAAGAACACAGAAATACGCAAGTGAAATAATTCTGGCTGTCACTACTGCTTCCACACTTTGTACTGTTTGCATGTCAACAATGTTCGATCAAGTATTGTCAACAACAAATAAAAATACCTTTAAAGGTGTAGACACTCAAAAGTGTGGTTTCGTCAGCCACAGAAGCGACAGATGAAGAAATATCTCAAACCACGCTAGATACATAACTGAGCATTTTTATGGCGTGTACTTCAAGGGAATTGCAGAATAGGTCATCTGAAGTTTCACTTTGAGGCAGCTAAGTGTCATCAGTCAGGAATTTTGTTTAAGTATCGACAAACTGAGATTAAACATTTGGAGAAGTACTTGTCGCTTTATCATTTCGATTTGTGCATTTAATGCTGAACACACTTTAGGCATATTTCATCAGCAAAAATTGTATAGGCAATACACACTAAATGCAATATACACTAAATACAACACTTCAAGCTCAACAACAACGTACGATAGACATACTGTCTATAAGTGTACTGACCACCAAAAATATGGCGGCCGAGTTTACAGAAGTTGAAGCAAAGAGCGCTGTAACTCGTGTGTGAGCCACGCTATGAAATTTAAGCACGTTGCCCAGCTCCGATTCACTGTCTATAACCACCAAAGATATTAATGGCAGCGACGACCAAAAGCGATCTTAACAGAAGCAGCAAGTGGCAGGAAGTGGCAAGTCGGCCAGCCACATGGCACCACGGCTCAGTTATATATGTAGTGAATTCAAGGCAATGAAACACAAACAACCAATTTCTGATTGACGACATTGTATCATTTGTACTTTAATCGCGATAAAGGTTGGGCAGCTCACATAACTTGCAATACGTGTAATTCTATACTAACACCAATGGATGAAAGAAAAAAAAAAAAGAGCAATTAGCATTGGGCATATCAAAGTTCTGACGTATGCATCAAAATCATGTCGATGATTGCTACTTCTGTTTGACAAGTGTAATTGGTATTTCATCAAAGTACAAGAAGAATATTATGTACGCTAAGCTACCCTCAGCAATTATACCTGTTCCCCATGGTGAAGATCTGCCAGTTCCACCAGTGTGGGAAAAAGTTCCTAATTCTGAAATCTACAAACGTTAAGGAAGCACAATGTCAATCAAGTGAAAAGGAGGATTTTCCAGAACAAACACCGCAATTTATCTTCACGTCTTATAGCCTAGGTGGAGTGGCTTGCGTGCCTCAACAATTCATAGCCGTACCGTAAGTTAAGCCACAGCGGAAGGGTATCTGTGGAGAGACCAAACAAACGTGTGGATCCTGAAGAGGGACAGTAACCGTAGTTGTAGGGGCAACATTTTGGATGATTGACTTTGCTGGTTTTGTAACATCAGCTAATGTGGCTTTGCCATACAGTTACTGCGAACGGATGGAAGCAAGTGATATTTACAGTCGTTACGTTTCCCGAACAGATGAAGCTCTTCTGCCTGAAACCATGATAATGGTATCCCCTCGGGTAAAAAATTCAGGAACGAAAATAGTCCCCCATTTAGATCTCCGTGGGGGGGGGGGGGGGGCTACTCAGGAGAATGCCGTCCTTAGGAGAGACAACACCAGCATTCTACGGATCAGAGCGTGGAATGTTCTAACCCTTAATCGGTAGGAAGGTTGGAAAATTTAAAAACGAAAACAGATAAGGGAAGTTAGACGCAGTCGGCATTAATGAAGTTCGATGGAAAGGTGAACACAAATTCTGGTCAGGTGAGTACAGGATTATAAGAAAAAAATGGTTTGAAACTTCCTGGCAGATGAAAATTGTGTGCCGGAACTTGGGACCTTTGGCTTTCGCGGGCAAGCGCTCTACCACTGAGCTTTCCGGACAAAACTCAAAGTTCGTCTTCCTTAATATGAGAAACCATATTTTTCATAATGAAACTATCACTCTGCAGCGGAGTATGCGCTGATATGAAACTTCCTGGCAAATTAAAATTGTGTGACGGAAGCGGGACTCGAGCCTTGGACCTCTGCCTTTCGCGGGCAAGCGCTCTATAACTGAGCTATCCCGACACGACTAATAACTATACAACAACAACAAAACAGCAATAATTAGTGAAACCACTTTGAAGAGTATTTACTAAACCATTCGGCATATATGTTCCAATTTTTTTCCTTACTCTTAATAAGTTTACGTATCTCTGACACGTTTACTTAGACATCTTTCAGTCACAGACTACCCTAGAGGTACAGATGGTAACGGATTACCATTATGCAATAGCCTTCATACGTTTCTTGGAAGCGTCAATAAACAAGCTCCATTCAGCAGCATCGTATGGTATGTATAACTGTTTCATTAATACTAGTACATCACTACAAGCATAAACATTGGCCACCATGCGGTAATATGTCATCAGATCTTTATTACGTTGCCTGAAGTGAGTAATTCTTGTTTCTTCATAAAGCAATTTCCTTTCCATTAGACGTGAGGATAAATTGCGGTGTTTGTTCTGGAAAGTCCCCCTTGTCACTTGATTGACATTGTGCTTCCTCAACGTTTGTAGATTAATGATCAGAATTAGGAACTTCTTCCCACACTGGTGGAACTGTCAGATCTTCACCATGAGGAACAGGTCTAATTGCTGAGGGTAGCTTAGCGTACATAATATACTTTGGACATGAATTAGACGACAGTAAAATTAAGTCAAATTATTTTCGATTTTCGTAATTAGCGTAAAAGTGCTTTAGCGTGGTTAGCAAGTCAGTCACCAAGAATAGTATCAGACCATAAATTGTAAAGCGCGGCGATTTAAGCTTGCTGATGACAAACATGACCAAAACTTTCAATTCGAATAAAGAATGAAACACTAAGACAAGATCGAAGTTTGGACGAACTATAATTTGAACAAGTTACTTGCTTATTTAAATAAGTGTTGTTACGACTCCAGCAACTGGAACACAACTTACGCCAGTTAACACTATATTCCTCCATTATCTCTCTACATATACCTCCAAACTCCTACATTCCGATATTCTTAGGTTAAGACTGTGGCCATTTAATTATTGTTTAAAAAGTGTGTTTTGATCAAAGCCAATCGCTTAACGTTGTGTTAAACAGCCGGAATGTGTGCGACATCTTATCTTTAATACACTGGGAGAAAGGGTTGAGTGCCAGTGTCGTCGAAAACGGGTGGCGGATCTGTATAGACTAAGAACTTTTGTTTTGTACGAAACATAAACTGCTTCGGGGTAGCAGGGTAGCCAAAAACCAGCTGCGAAACTTTCGTATTCAAGCGTAATTCTCTGGTTTTCCAGTGTTATTTGGACAGATAGTATTATTCACTTACAATAATTTTAGATCACCGATCTGTGAGTTGAACGTAGTTCATAATTTTATCCTTTCATTATATTCACAACTTTGTGATCCTCAAACTGAAGACCAAATAAGTGTAGAATATTTCGTTTGTTATAATAATTTGTTTTGTTGGTAATCCAAAGCCTCTACAAATTTCACAAATGATAATATGGTTCGCGGTAGGCTGCATTGTTAATACTTTATTTTTCAAGTAGCTAGTTTAGACACAACGTAATTTTCAAATAGCTGAAAAACAATACTGATATATATTGTCTGCATACACTGCACACACATGGCACGATATCGTACGAAGTTCACATTAACATAGACACATTTTAGAACAATGTTTCTACTTAAATGTATGATCAGCTGTATTTCACAGAAATTTCTGTGTCGCAATTTTAAAATCGGAACATCTTCCTTGTCAAATGAAATTGTTCTCATTTGAATACAAATTCACCGACACTACTCGACGTTATGAATGTTGTTGGACAACTAACTTCAAATATTATAATGTTGCCTAGATACATCTAGCGTAGCATATCCATCGATTGTGCGTGTCTTATGGCGATTTAAAGCTACTTAGTGTCGAAAATAGCTATTCTCAAAATAAAATATTAATAATACAGCCCACTATGATTAATGTTTTCAGTTGTAAGATTCACATTACAGGTTTCGATCTAATGACTGCCATCTTCAGGAGTGACAATAATCCAAAAACTGTTTCATAAATACATATGAACAGTAGTTGCAGGCACACCAACTTCAATAAATGCTAAAAAATATGCCAATAAAATATGCACTAAACTTGCTTTTATATAGTAAAAAAACTGAAGGTGGAGGGAAGAGTATTGGGGAGGAGTTGATTGGAAACAAGGAAAATAGGAGGGTATACACTAAGGATATAGGCAAGTAGGGGTGGAAAAATAGTGCACGTTGTATCCACGTATTTTTTCTAAGCAGCAAAAACGCAACAATAAGAAGAAGAAAATTAAAATTATTAATACATACAGTTTCAAGTGACGGCGTACGTTTCCAGCCACACATGTCAGTTCTCTGACAATTTGAACACTCGTCTAATAGTACTTCATTTTATGAAAGCAAAAAATAATTAAGAGTCCCATTTGGTGACGAAAACTGGTATGGCGTCTTTGTATGTTATTCATTACATTATCAAATCCTCCTACTCATATATATACCAACTTGGACTACGAAAGTATGTCAGAGTTGCTTTAGTATCATCCCAATTTATGCCTTGAGCTTTCTTTTTCTTAGATATAGTTTTCATTATGGCTACTGTTTCCTTGTTTAATAATTAACTGTAACTGATACCATATATAAAACAGGGGTATGTCAAACACAAAGTCACTTATACTAAAAGGCAATATTGTTCAGTTTTGATAAGTATACATATAGCCTACCTCAAACAATAGTTCCAATAACATAAATCTCTAGTCGTGTATTTGAATACGCAAGAAAAAGGTTATGGGGCCACAATTATTCCTAGTTTTTGTAATGTATTAAAAATTTTGAACTCGCGATGAAACAGGAAACTATATACTTAGACATTTTTCTAATAAAATAATAATCAACCTTGAATTTTCTTCTCTTTAATTTAATCCACAGTTTTGAATACACGTACATTTACAATGCAAATAATTGAAACATATGGAAATTAACGTTAAAAACAGTTATTCCTATTTCTGCTATTGGAACTTGGATAGGCTTTCCAACGTAGCAGTATTTCACATGCCTGGAGAATGATTAAGTGAAAGTGCGGAACATGGTGGGAAAATACATTTACAATGCAAATCTCAGTTGTTAGCGTGCCAACATCAGTTAACGAGAAATAACGAAATTCTTTGTGAGGTACAGCACATTTCAACATGACAGACTGCTGCGAAAGCGCAGTTCAGATACTTATTATTCCGAGTTTTCCCAACACGTCTCGAGCTCGTGAAAGACGGCTGGAGCAAGGAAGGGGTTGCATTTGAAAGCACGGAATGAGAAGTCGTGTTTCACTGGCGAAATCTTTAGTGCCGGCGATCTGCATACCAAATAAGCTACGCGGCAGGCGTGTGGGATCAGATGTCGGCATCGCTAACAACCGGTTCACTGAAACTCAGAAACACTGAGACTCACAACTCTGCAAGCACTCTGCCCCCTATGTAAGAAAGGATTGATTTCTGGAAAGCATTTCTAACTACGGGTCTAGGGCACAGACTGAAGCAAGGGATCAGGAATCTTTCCAAAAAACTCATTCTCCTTTTAACATGACTTTTTAATTAGTGCAATATTCTTCGTTGCTGTCTTTCTTAATTTCAGTACATAAAATACCTCTATAACCCAACACTTAAGGAACTGATAAATGACTGGTACCAATGTTATGGAATACAGTATTGTCACAGGGAAAGGAATCGAAATATTTATTGTCATAAGGTTATATGATTAATTTACTATTTTTGAGATAACACTTATTAACATCCCGGATGCGACTACGTAACACTCCTGAAATCCTACCTCACGGATAATACAGTTCGGTTTGATCTGCCTGTCGACAACACGAGATCTTACATTATTGTGTATGCTACCTGTGTGTTGAACAGCTGCCTGACCATGCCAGACACAGATGTTCAAATTTTATTTATTTCCAAATTAAGTTATGGCTGCTACTTACTAAACTAAGTAAAGAAAATATTTGTTAAGACGTGTGATTAACATGCTCATACGCCAACAGTCATTTTTGTATTTACTAGACACACAAATAGTTTCGGCGTACAACGTTACAACGAATACATATCTGTATAATTTATTTTAAACAAACATGCGGGGACAAATGTGGTACCTATTTTATGTTAATGACATGGACTTATCACCTTGTCCAAACGATTTTAATGCCATGACAATACTGAGAAAAAAAACTGTCTGAAGAGTTTTATGACTTGATAATGACCTAAGGCCGAAACCTGGTTCATCTACATGTACATACATACTCCGCAATCCACGGTAAGGTGCGTGGCGGAGGGTACACTGTACCACTATTAGGTATTTCCTTTCTTATTCCACTCCCAAATAGAACGAGGAAAAAAGAATGCCTATATGCCTCCGTACGAGCCCTAATTTCTGTTATTTTGTCTTTGTGATCACTCCGCGAAATGTAAGTTGGCGGCAGCAAGATCGTGCTACACTCAGCTTCAAATTCCGGCCCCCTAAATTTCCTTAACAGAATTTCACGAAAAGAACGTCGTCTTTCCTCCAACGATCCCCAATTGAGTTGCCGGAGCATTTCCGTGACACTCGCGCATTGGTCGAACCTTCCAGTAACAAACCTAGCTGCTCGCCTCTGAACTGCTTCTATGTCTTCCTTTAAAACGATCTGCTGCGGGTCCCAAACACTTGAGCAATACTCAAGATGTGGTCGTACAAGCGTTTTACACGCGGTTTCCTTTACAGATGAAGTACATGTTCTCAAATTTCTCCCAATAAACCGAAGTCGGCTGTCCGCCTTACTCACAACGGTCCTTACATATTCGTTCCATTTCATATCGCTCTGCAATGTTACGCCTAGATATGTGTTGTGTAATGTTGTTGTTGTGCTATGGTCTTCAGTCCGGAGACTGGTTCAATGCAGCTCTCCACCCTACTCTATCCTGAGCAAGCCTTTTCATCTCTTCATAAGACGGCAACCCACATCCACTTGAATCTGCTTACTATACGTATCTCTTGGTCTCCCTCTGCGATTTTTACCCCCCATACTTCCCTCCAATGCTAAATTTACGATTCCCCGATGTCTAAGAATGTGTCCTACCAAGCGGTCCCTTTAGCCAGGGTATGCCAAAAATTCATTTTCTCACCAATTCTGTTCAGTACTTCTTCATTGGTTATGCGATCTACCCACCTAATCTTCAGCATTTCTTCCCCCTGTACTTTATAATCCCTATTCCAAATTTTTCCTTACTTTCTTCCACCGCCTGCTCGATGTACAAATTGAATAACATCGGAGAAAGGCTACAACCCTGTCTTACTCCCTTCCCAACTGATGTTTCCCTTTCATGCCCTTCGAGTGTAATAACTGCAGTCTGGCTTTTGTACAAGTTGTAAATAACTCTCCTTTCCCTATATTTTACTCCTGCTGACTTCAGAATTTGAAAGAGTGTATTCCAGTCACCATTGTCAAATACTTTCTCCAAATCTACAAAACCTAAAAATGTAGGTTTGCCTTTCCTTAATCTATCTTCTAGGATAAGACGTAAAGTGACGTAAAGTGTTATGTAAATGAACAATTATTTCAGTCAAATGACGGTGAATTTCTTTAAAACGTTATACATAACTGGTGCCCAAGATACATACAAAATCATAATTTGTGTAACCATCAGAAGTTTATACTGTTTTTTTAATGCTTTTCGTTTTATAAACAAAGCTCACAGAATTTGTGTACAAATCTATTCCACGTATAAAATATAGTCTCTTCAAACCGTTAACAACGCATTAGCTCCAAGAAATAGGGAATCAGATTCGCAAATAATCCACGACAAATAGCAACCTCACTTTTTATTCTGAGTTTATGTGGATTGGCATGTACCTGAGAGCATTGACAGTGGAATTTCCAGTGATGACTGGAAAACGGAATTCTTCCCATGTAACAATTATATCCTCAGTGACTTATTACTACACCAGTAATTTGACATACAAGATGCAAGCAACAGAGTAAATATTAGTCATGTTGGTATCCGTCAGTTTCTAAAACGTGAAAGAGATATTTCGTCTAGTAACATTAGTCTTTCGTTTCTTCAAATAGCATTGTCTACAGGGAATGTTTGAAACAAATCGAAGAGTGAAAGATGATGCGTAATCGATGTTTTGTCCTATAAAAATAAAGGGAAAAATCAATCGGTCATTCATAGTCTAGTTTACGACAGTGCTCTGACCGCGGTTGATTGGTCTAGCGTTCTAAAATGTTCAAATGTTTGTAGAGCTTATGGGACTTCAGTACGGGGTCATCAGTCCCTGAACTTACAAACTACTTATGAACTACTTATACTAAAGACGACACAAACATCCATTCCCTAGGGGGGATGCGAACCCCCGACCGTAGCGGCTGTGCAGACTGTGACAGGTGCGCCGCAAACCGCTCGGCAACTGCGGTCGGCTCGAGCGTTCTAAAGCGTCTTGCTGCAGAATGTGCGGTTGCTCGCCGTCGGAGGCTCGAGTCCTCCCTCACATGCATGTGCATGTGTATGTGTGTGTGTGTGTGTGTGTGTGTGTGTGTGTGTGTGTGTGTGTGCGCGTTTGTCCTGATCATAAATTAGTACTTTGCAAGCCTAGGAACTGATAACAGCAGCAGTTACTTCCCTTCGATTTATAAACATTTGTACATTTGACAGTGCTTTGATTTCCAATTTGAAGAAGCAGACAATGAATCCTTCTCCAGCAAGGGTGTTTGCCTATACATACAGAGAATATGATATTGTGGAAATTTATTAACTTTTGCCTTGTAAGGAAGAAAGGTATATAGAGAGCTGAAAAGAGGTTTGTGTGAGTTCATGTGTGATTAGATAAATTTTTGAAATCTATAAGAAAATGTGCATCGTGTGTTGTATTGTTTGGTACCGTAATTTCTCTTGATATTAATCTCGTGGTAAAGCTACATTACAGTCGTAAATGAATCATTTTACACATCGGCGTTCATTTAAATATCTGTGACACCTAAAAAACTAGCGTATTCTAATTGATGTGCAGCCTGACAGCAGGCTAGCACGCACCTCACGATTAGTAAACACAGTGACCTGCCACATGCATTCCACTCGCTAGTTCACTGCACTTACACACTTTGTTGGGCTGCAGCGCGGTGGGGTGGGTCGATGCGGTGCTCCTTGTGAGGCATGTATTCGTTCCTCGACTGTTGAAAGAATGCATTGTTGCCGCTCACGTGCTGTGTCCTTTGAGGTCTGCCACAGTGATTATTGTCCGTTAGGTGATCTGCGTGCTGGCTCCTCCAACTCCTCCCCTCATTAAAGTCGGCGTTTCCGATAAGTCGAATTATCTTAACTAGTATTGCCTGTTGTCGAAAATCGACCAATTGTGTTTACAATTGTCACTGAAGTGGGGAGTAAAATTTTACGTATCATATCGGTGCCCTCGCGTGATTATGTTGGCAGCATCAACAACACGATAGAAAATCTTTGCACATTTGTTCGAACCACATAGAACGACTCGATTAGTGTATCGTACAGACCATGAAGTAAACAAATAATGCTGCTCCTGATTTATGGTGGACAGGTTCTTGTATGTACCCTCGTCCGCTCAGTAAAAACAATTTCCCTCGTAATGCGGAGATTCCATGAGAAAACATCAGCGTTGTCCAGCGATTGGCTAAAATGAAGACTCACAGGATTCTCACTATTCAGCATCTGTTGCCAACATTATCGTAAGAGGCCGCTGGGATATTTGGTAAAATTTAACCGGCACTGGGAGGTATGAAACGGTATCTTTCACGTGTTAAGGAAATGCCTGACACAATAACAACAAATAAAAACGAATTTTAGAATTATATAACTTTCATTAGCCTAATATTTGAAATGGAATTACAATTCCGGTGTTCCTATATTTATACAACGCCAAGAAATAATGTTATTTCCATACTGCGATATTCAGAATTCCAGAGATGACAACATGTCGACTTCGTAGTTCCACCCGTGAACCGCTACATGCCTCTCCCGGCGCATCATCCTTTATATCGGCATTCATATGAAAACATCCATTTCCTTTAACCACTCTTAATCATTGCCAAAATGAAGCATTTGAACGGCACAAGAAAGTGAGTTGGGAGCACTCCATGTTTCGGTATTCACTTATTTTAATACTGCACATGCGCTGCATTACAGCCTCTTTGGTCGAGGCGAATAGCCAATCAGTGAGCTGATTGTTGGAGAATGTAGAACTTGATCCAAGCTGTAAATAGGAAACTTTCAATTCCTTTTACCACTTTGAATGGCTAAATGCACACATAATATTTATATTCGTGAAATATACGACAAACAGTCTTTCGAATTATGTAACTTTCATTGACCTTCTTGTACGAGTAAATTAGTAATCTGTACCACAATTTTCGTGTTAGTGTATTTATATAATTATTTCTCACTCTACACGCTTTCACACAACAAATACTTTTGTGCGTTTCTGAGCGCAGTCCTTGGTGACGCTCTGTATTTAGAGTTCTTATGTCACCTGATAATTGTCAACCTTGTCACATTACACGATCTACAATTCATTATAATATTACATACTTAACTCCTAATGGCATAAATTCATATACAAAGATGTACATCCCATGTTAACTTATTGGCTTTACAATTGATTTTACATAATTTCTCACAGAATTAAAATTTCAGTAACCTTATCGGTAATATGGTTTCAGGTCAGTTATGTGCCTATTATTTGCTTGTTTTTGCTGAATATAACTCCTATTCGTTGGGATGCTACGTATTTTTTATTCTGCTGTACAAGGTCCAACATAATACTTGTAAGACTTCTTACATCCATCATCGTCTCGATTTCCAAGTTTTTTTTTTCTTATTCTTATGCAGAGTTTTATATAGTTTATTTCTCATTTCTCCTTGGTGCTTTAATTTCTTCAGAGCTTGATTGCGTATTTGTATTTTGTTTAGTCGCGCTCTTCCTCCTAGAATTCTTATGTTCTCGCAAAGAGGGTTTTTAGGTTGTATTTCGTACTGTAGCTGTACAGACCCTATTCATCGTATCTTCAAATGATTTCAAATATACATCCCACATTCTTTGATTCTTATAAGCGTATGTCCTTAGAAATCGTCCAAATTCCTTTATTATTCTCTCTGTAGGGATCGTATGTGGCCTGTACGTTGTTATAACAGTAGGGTTAATTTTTTATTCCTGCAACATAATGCGCAATCTTTCTGATCGATATTGTAGACCATTGTCACTCAGTGTATGACGAACATTACGATACTTCGGTAGTATAGCTGTTTCAAATTCTAGACTGACTGTCTTTTCAGTTGCTCTTTTTAATGGTCTTGCAGTGACATACCAATAAAATATATCCTCAACTGCAAGTACATATCTGTTGCTTTTACGCGACATGATTAGTGGTCCATATAAATCTGTTCCCAACATTTCGTTTTCTCGATTAGGAATGACTGCATATTGCTTTTATTGCTGCGATGTTATGCCCGGTTTCTTTTGCTGATATGTATTACAAAATTTTAAGACTTGCCGCACCCTGTTTTAAGGAAAATTACAATATTCATCAGCTTTGCTTTACATTTTCCACAACGTCGAAATTTGCCATGTATGTACCAAATTAATTTATTTATCGATTCGTCCCGTATCCATATTTTCCACTGTTCGTTGTCACTAAAATTCTTACAATGAAGTGCTCGTACAACTACTTTGTAAAGCTTTTGGAATTTTTGGTTCTGCTTCTTTTGTTGTTCTACAATGTCTTTTAACTGCTCTTTGATATAATTTTCAAATGGCGCTCCCTCAATCAACATTAATGACTTCGTCCTTGTTCCACTCGTCAGTCTCTTTCCTTGTTTCCTTCATTGGCATTCTCGACAAACAATCGGTCAGTACGTTGTCTCTCCCTGCTACTTAGATTATCTCGAACTCATACTGCTGAAAATCTAAGATCCATCTATTCAATCTACCGGGCGTAAGTTTTCCTTGCGGTTAGAAAATATTTTGGTTTTTCTCACAGCCAGATAAACGTGTTACTTTTTGAAGGAGCACGTCACTGCCTAACACTCATGTTCTTTCCCGTATACTTTATTTCCGCTGCACTTAAAACTCTACTTGCAAATGCTATGGTTCGATGTCTTCCTTCATTAGCAATTTGGAACAATTCCGCGCCAATTTCATAGACTTGTGTCCACACTCAAACAGAATTGCAGTGACATATAGGGATGACGTAATATTAGCGAATTAAGTAGACTTTCTTTAATAATTTCAAATTCCATTTGACATTTTGCTGTCCATTTCCAAACCTTGTAATTTTCCAGTAATTCGTGTAAATGAGGTACCGTCAGTGTATCTGCTGTCGCGTATTTTCGATAAAATTCGATCATACCGATAAATTATTTTAAATATGGTCTTGATGTTGTTACTGAAAACTGTTCAATTGCTTTCACCTTCTCAGGGTCCAGTGCTACACCCTCATTAGTAATTATATGCCCTAAATACTTTACGTCACCCTTACAGAACTGTGACTTCTCCAAATTGATTGCCATCCCACGGATCTCGAATTTCTTTCTGTAACACTTGTTCCAGAAGTTTGAAATACACATTCCAGCCTCGAACTACAATAATTATATCGTCTACTACACTATGATTTTGTTCTACTGACACATGGTCCCTAACTTTTACGAATGCAGCAGTACTGATTTTTAGTCCAAAGCTGATAGCTGATAGCACTTTTCGTTTATCAGAATGCAGTGTACGGCCTGCTACTTCTACTTAATTTAATTTGCCAGAATGTCCTTACCAGATCAATTATCGGCAAAATATTCAGAGTATGAAATTTTGCCAACAATTCGTCAATGTTTAACGGACGACTGTTTTCAGATGCAATAATTTTGTTGAGATGTTGCGCATCCAGCACAAGTCTAATTTCTCCATTACGTTTTACGATGGGTACTACCGGGTTATTGAATCTTGAAGTACTATCTTCAATCACATTATTTCTCAACATTCTTGGTATTTCTCTGTCAACGGGTTCTTTTAATGCGAAAAGTATCTTGCAGGAACTTTAAAAAAATGTTTCATTATTTTTTACTTGAAATCCATATCCGTAATCTTAGATGAAACCAACTTCTTCCCTAAATACCCGTTGATGCGACAATTCAATGCATTTTGTTTGAGCAGTTTCATTACATACTCCGTTCCTTCAGCTCCAAAGTTATTGGTTGTTTACAAAGTCCACAATAGCTACCTGTTTCTGTAACCAATCAGAACCAATTATAAATGGTACGTTAATATTCTCCACAATTTTTAATTTAGGGTGAAGCAGGTGGTCAATTTCATTTATTTTGAACGGTAGGAAGATTTTCACTTTTGCTTCCACATGTTTGGTAGAAAATGCTCCAAATATCTTCTCTCATTCTGATCGTAACTCCTCAATCCGATCTACTTGTCTCTTAAAGTCGTCGTATAGCTTCCTTGAGACTATTGAAATCACATATCCTCAGTCTAGTAGCGTTTCACACCTTTTATTTGCCTTACTAGAAAGCTTAATTTTGGGCAACACCCTTCATCGTATTCTCCAGTTGTGTTGAAAATATGTGCTTGCGTACCTCCTAAATTACTGTCAATTTCTTCTTTATCTTCCTCCTGTGATGTTTCTACCGATTCATGCTCTATCGTGTACGTCACGTTTACATGGCTGATACATTTGTTCAAATCAACAACGTTCTCTATTAAATTCTCATATTCTTCCCGTAGCAAAAATCGTTTGTCTGCCTTTTCGTGAACATCTTCCTTTTCTTCGTTGTTTGTCATTTGCATGGAAATTTCTCCTCGCTTATTTTCAGGTATTTTCATAGTAGCATATCCAGGTTGTTGTTTTGTTCCATATACAAGAGAGATCGCTGTATTATTGTTGGCATTTGCTTCGTCAGTGTGATTCTTCTCCCCTAAACGTGTTGTCGCAGCCGCACATTAGGGTGCTGTGAGCTGCTCATTTAGTTTTAATATCTTGGTTTGCTAGTTCCCGACGTCTGTCTGAATTTCGCACATCTTGACTTGTAATTGCGCCTTCGGTTTTCGTGCGCACGTCAAGTACATAAACTTGCCTACCTCGGGCCGCTGATTTTTCATACTGTAGGCCTACTTCATGGTTATTGGATCTTCTTTGAAATTCGCCTCCATTATTATTGTTCGGATTGCTTCCGCGTAAGTCATATTTGTACTTCGGATTGGCGCCCGTCTTTTTCCACTCCTTTTCTTCCATATTTCTATTTCTATATACGTTTTCTTCCCTCTGTTTAAAGTTCCTCATTTCTTCTTGAGGTCGCCTGTTGTAATTGTTTCGGTGAACATTCTCTCTTCTTTCGTTCCTTCGTTCTTCGTTTCGCGGATCTCGCAGCTTTCTATTGTTATCATAACGATTTTCCGTGCGGTAATTATCCCTCGATGTGTTTGTTTCTTCATTATATGTCTCTCTTTCTAGGTTCCATTGCATTTGGTCCACGACTCTCTCTTGTAGCTTGTCAAATTCTTCTAATTTCTCTATCATCCGATCGACTGTTGTAATTCGTATGCGAACCAGGTGTTGCTTCATCCACTTAGGCAGTCTTGCTCTCATTATTTTCAGATAGCTTGCTTCATTGGTGGGACTGTCCAAATGGTTGTTCTTGTACCAATAACGCTTGAAATAATTCTGCCATTGTTTTGAACTTGCTATATATACAACGGAACTTCATATATCTCTCTAATTACTTCTTGTTACGGATCAGACCAGTATTTCTTCAATACGAAACATCTAAACTCCCGAAAATTTCTGCTCTCGTTGCAGATGTCGATAAATTCTGTTTGAACGTTAGCATCGAGATTACATACAATGTAATCAATGCGCATGTCGTCATTCCATCCAGGAGGAAACATATGATCAATCGCTAGCAAGATATCTATTATATGCAATGTAGGCGGTTTTCGCCTCTGCACGTATTTCACTAGACGTTTGCTACTGACCTTGCTTATTGTTGCATCGTTGTCACGTTCTTGCGTAATTCGATCACAATTGTATGACACAGTATTCCCATCCCATACGAAATGCTCATATGTTTGTAGAGCTTATGGGACTTAACTATGGGGTCATCAGTCCCTAAACTTACAAACTATTTACGAACTAACTAATACTAAAGACGACACAAATATCCATTCCCGAGGGGGGATTCGAACCACGACCGTAGTGGCCGTGCGGACCGTGACTGGCGCGCCGCAGTACACTCGGCCACCGCTGCCGGCACATCCAATACGCTAAATTCGATTCTGCACGCATATTTGCATGTAGAACATGGTGTATTGATCTCACAGATTTCAAATCAAAATTTCTACATTGCTACTGTCTTACTAACGTGTGGCAATTGCCTTCGGCCTGCATACATGAGCCTGACGCTGTTAGCTCCATCACTTCGCGCCGATAGTGTTTGTTGTTCATTATTTGATATGCGCAATTATGTGTTCTGTTTTTGTGCTACCTTTGTTCATTTAATTTCTGATGTATTGTTTTTATCTGATCATCAAATTCATTCAATTTTTCGTGTGTCGTTTTTAGTTGACTTTGTAGTGTATTCGTGTCCTTTCCGCACCTCGTCTTTTCACTAACAAATGCCTTTTTAATTATAGCGGCCTCTTTGTCAACCCCTTTTATTAATTAATCATTTTAAGAACTTTGTTCTTGCATTTTGTCACTGAGTGGCTTTTCTAATGTTATATTGTCGTCAAATTTTTGCTTATATTCTTTGAGTTCACGTTCACGTTCTGTCCTTGCCTCAAGTTTTTTACCTTCTTTGATCTCTTCCCGCAGAATTTGGGTTGTGTCACTTAATTTCTTTTTTTACTTGCCCAATCAATTTTTCGAACTTTTGCTCTTCTTTTTGTGATGGTTCTTCCTGTTCCTGAACGATATTTCGTATTGCTTCCTGCATCTCCCGTTTCTATTCTTGGGATTCCTGTATGAATTTAGCCGTCTCCCGTTTCTGTTCTTGGAATCATTACTGCATTTTTCTCAAGATTACTTCTAAAATATCTTTCCTTTTGGTTTCTGTTACCTTTTCGAGCAAGTTTTGTCTCCGCGTCTCAAATCTGTCTTCATTATTTACGCTCGACGGGCCATCATTTATCACTAGTCCCCTCTCTTACTCTTCGGATTCATTCATTAACGGTTCATTAACGTCCATACCACTCTGTTTTCCACACTGATCATTCGCAATTCGCGAATCTGTCATATCATCACGGATCTCTTGCTCCGCTCCATTAAAATTCTGATAATGACCTATATTCATTGCTAGTCTCTGATCGATCGATTCTCCCGCAATATTCTGCTATTTGCCTCTGACACTGACATGTCATTATCGATAATTACCGTTTCTGAGGGGGGTGCTTGGTTTGAAATTCCATTTACGTCACACATTGTTTCGGCTGACCTTGACACCGATTGTTTAGCTGCGCAGGCTACTGCTTGTCTCGTGAGAATACTGAAAGCCTAGTTTTATGTCACAACGACGTCTAGGCCTAATGACTAAAGTCCAAACATGCGACTTTCAAATATGCAATACAAATGAAATTATTTTCAGAACATTTCAGCGCAGCGTCAATTAAATAATAGTATACAATGTAAAATACAAGTTTTGCAATATTTAATTTTACAAGTACTTAATTTAGATAATTAATTTCTGAATCCAACAATAATTTTCCGCCCAAAAACCTATCCTGGCAGGGTCGCAATTTGTAAGGAAGTAAGGGGTGTAGAGAGAAGAAAAAGGGTTGGTGTGGGTCAATGTGTGATTAAATAGTTTTAAGCGATGAGAAAATGTACATTGTGTGTGGTATTGTTTGGTGCCGCAATTTTTCTTCATCTTAATCTTGTTGTAAAGCTACGTCAAACTCGTAAAATTTAATGTAATAAAATTTTGAATATTACTTAACAAAGCTGTGGCTCAATCTGACAATGCTATATCTTTTCCTTTCAACACGACGAAAACGACTTACACACACGAGTTCTGCCTCAAGCAGATCGAACATAACATTTGTATAATATATCACTTGGTTTCCCTTCCATCACTTGTTATACTTTTAGTTTCACTGTTATGACTTGCTACAATAATATTGTATTTGAAATATAGTTGTGAACTCCGCGAGCCGTGAGACGTACGTCTGACTATTGTCACGGCGCGGTAGATACTGTTGAGCTGCGCGCGCTACGAGTCCCCAGCGTCATAGTCTGTTGTTTCCATTGATCTCCATACTACCTGGATGTTGATCTTTAGTTGCCTGAGCGTGCCAGTCATAGATGTTCATATTTAGTTTATTACCAAACTCAAATTTAGCTTCTACGAAATGTTACTAGTTAAAGAAATTTAAATACGTTTAGATTTAATTGCTATACCAGCCTATTACATCATACATTTTCATCAAGTTCAAAATCAGAGATATGCAAGCAATTGTTACCAGGTTAAAAATAATGGAAATTCATTTGCCATATTCAAATATGGCGGAAACGCGAAATCATGTGTAAAACATAAGAAAGTGCAAGCCCGCTGCAGCTTTATGCTCATAGACCAAAGTTATACATGCAGTTAGTATAGAGATCGCTGCTTGTTTCATGTAACATTTTCTTTGTCTGAGAGGAGCAGTTCCAAACAACTATCGATCTTTCAGTGTTTACTTAAAGTTAACATTTAGCATAACTAAACAAAATATCGCGACAACAAACAAAAATACATTTACAAATAAATAATAACATAAAATAAACATTAACATATGCATGATATACATAATACAAAACAGTTGACAATGAAATATTAAGCTTACAAGGAACACACACATAATATAATATATATATATATATATATATATATATATATATATATATATATATATATATATATATATGACCTCAGAAGTGATATTCATGCAACTCAAATGTTACATAGACTTTTATACATTTATAAATAAATGAATTTTCTCAAAATATTGGTTTCATACATGTTCCATATCAGTGACACATTACCTCTTCCCAAAGAGTACTAATAACCCAAAATGTTTTGAATGTAATGACTGCTGAAATTTCCCCACCCCCCTCCCAAAAAAAAAAAATTAAATAAAAAATAAAATTAAAAAAAAAAAATAAAAAAAATACGTAATAAATGTTAGAGAGGCAGTGAGGTAACGTTTCCACGTGATCAGCAGAGATAATCTTCGTCCAACATGACTACTGATTGCCAAAAATAAAAAGGTAGAGCCGAAGTCCTTACATCAATAATATTTTTAGTTTTTATTAAAATTATTCCCACGCTTACATATTTAAATATGTTGTCTATCCAGCCGTGGATAACAATCGCTGTAGATGTAATTTTAGCTCAGTCTTAGATCCTCTTACAGTTTCAGCAAAGGCTTTTATATTCTATCAGTCTAGTACTGACGCTTCTCTCCTTACATATAATACAGTTCTTTCCATATCTACAACAAAATCTGATACGCCACAAATGCTAACTAAAATTTTATCTACACCGACGAAATAACATCTATAGATGTATAGAGAAGCAGTTGGAAGATATAAGCAAGGTGATAATTTTAACAGTAAGAAAGAAGCCATAAAAGTGATTTATGAACTCTGACTCTTCAGAACAGGCATACAGTTATGTTTTTATCCATGAGTAGTGACAATGATAGTTACTCTTTACCTTTGTCAGAGATTATGGCTGCTGACCACACGAATTTTAGACTATTTATGCCCATCTCCGATGTTCGACTCGTCAATACGCAAAACACGGAGTCGGTAGGAGTACATTTGAAGATCTACAGTGAGCTCTGAACGAAACGTCAGGAGCAGAAATGTTTCGTGGATCACGGCCACAGAACCTAGATGATTCATCAGCAGCATCCATCACTGTATGATCAGTAAGGAATGGTTCTTATACTGGCCGCTGTCGTTTCCTCTGACTAATGTTAAGGACACTATTTATATATTTAAATGTCGACTTAGTTTGTAACATTTCTCAAATTTACATCTATTAAGAAGCACGTGTTCCACAAATGAAATGTTATGTACAATGTTTCCATGTACATTTCCAACCAATAACAGCAGTGTGAGGTATTGTGATAGAAAGTGGAGTAATGTGACATGCAGAATGTTTCACATCAGGTCCAGTCACCATCGCCATCTGTTGCCTGCCTCGCCTGACGAGGTTTGATCAGATTTTGTAAATCTCTCACCGCGAGAGTATACCGACTAAAAGTGCGCACGCGGTGTCGGCGAGTGTATGTATATGAAACCCTTCATTCCGGCCACTAAACTTTAATTAGTTTCCAGCCCGTCGCCAAAGTCATTTCCAAACGATTCGATTCGAGTCAATCGGCGAGTTAGTTCTACTGTAGCAGCACCATTTCGTTGGGACGTCGCACTATAATCATCATGCTGGGTGACTGCCACTATGCTGTCTATCGTTTCTTGTGTAAGCTCAGCTGTTTGGATATTTGTGGCGACCTTAGTGTTAGCTAGTTCATAAGTAGTTTGTATGTTTAGGGACTGATGATCCGTTAGATAAGTCCCATGAGCTACAAAAACAATTGAACATTTTATTTTGATTTTGATCTGATGTTTACCGAATTGTCGAATAGTCGTTCGGGAAAAATCCTACCTCATTACTTCCTAGGACATGCCGTGTCCAATTTGTCGTCCGCTGACGGAAACGGCTCATTCACACTCACTTAAAACGTGAATATGAATGTCTATTACATAAGCATCTGTGGTGCAGTGTGTTCTTACGTTCGCCATAACTCGATTATACTATACTCTATTCACCGTAAAAGAATCCTGATGTAAACAGTATAAGATGTATTCCATCAGACTTGCTATTACCTCAGCGTTGCTCGTCCACACAAATGAATAACAATAACCCAACGCACAAAAATTTATCAACGCATTTAACCAGGGAAGGCAGTTTATCAAGTCCACAATGATGTGAAAACTGCCGACAATCGCGTGAAAGCCCATCTTTTTAATGTCAATAACGTTTCGTTTAGAACTTGCAATTGCTTTGCCGTAACACTTGTCAGATATAGGTATTTAAAAATGTTAGAACACTGAAATCAATCATACGAAAGCATTAATAAAAAAGTTAGGAAGAAGCTTAGACCACACATTAAATTTGCAGATCTACTATACTAAAAAATGAATGTTTTTGTGTCCGTATTTTATGCGCGGCCGTACCGTTCAATCAACTGTATCAAAATTTATCAACATATTGCTTGCACTTTCGCGATGGTCATAGACACCATTAAATAACTGTACGACATATAGTTCAGGAGATATGACGTAATATTCAAAGAAATGCGCGGAAAAGTGCTGCATCATACTACGTCGGCTTCTAAACCACTTACCGATTTCAACCAAATTTGGTACATATATTTCTTCCATGAGGTAACAATTGACGTAGGGGTAAGAACTGCTTACTACGTATAGTTCAGGAGATACGACCTTCTAGACAATTATATGGTTGAAAACCTTTTGCATCATGATAAAATCTTCATGACAGTTTGGACACTTGATCTTCAAAACAAGAGAAAGGTCACTGTCACATAAAATTTTGGATGGTGCATGACGGGGGATACTTTACATGTGGATATCGTCAGATTCTACATTTGTATTCCTATCCAGATGATCTTTTTAAAAATATGTTTGAGCAATTTGAACAATTAAGTTTATCTGTGCAGTATTAATGTATTTAGATTACCTACAATCATATCAATTAATTAACGTTACTAAACGGTTAATTTTCAGATTTCGGCGAAGTTTCAAATGAAATAAAATTTCTGAAAATTCTAGAAGCTCTCTCTGAAAGTTATATTACATTTTTCAGGGTGATAATCATCAAATAAACACTTAAAACATAAATATTGTTCAGACCATGTGAATTTTATGTATGCAATTTATAAATATGTTTCAGTGGAAAGCATACTTCATTCAGATTTTTAAATGACGGGTTTTTGGCTGTCAGCTTTGATGCATACAAAGCGTATCGAATCATTTGGGGTGAAAACCACCAGTAGAAGGAATTTGTTATTACCAACGTATGGCTTCAATGTGAATTTGAAAGTAAATCTAATATATAAAATTTTATGTTTGTTTGTCTTTTTCTTCGTATTTTATGCACGGCCAATGCACATCCGATTGCGATAAAACTTTGTCAACTCATTGCTTGCACTCGCGCGATGGTTATAGTCATACTAAAATTAACTTCGTATGGTACTTGGCGGAGGGTGCTTAACAATTCAATTCGTTTCTTACGCCTTCACGCCGAAATCTCTGGACGGATATGAATGAAATTTGGAACAGATGTAGCTTATTCCCTGATTAATATTGTCGCGTTGAAATGGAAGCAGGTTTGACTTCGAAGGCAACTGAACACAGCACTTATACTGGAAGCAGGTTTATTGCGAACTTATACACGCAGCACTAAGTGCCGCTCGGGCAGAATGCTCTGTTATTTATACACAGACAGAACGTACCAGAAATTAGAAGAACAGTTAACATAAGGAAGATGTAGAACATCTTCCCTTATCCACCATTATCGACGACAGACGTTCCTGTTGTGGCTTCATCAGTAACATAACCGCCCTTAGAGTCCTTGAACAAGAAGCCATTGTCGCCTACCTGCTCTTCAGGCTCGTACTAAGGCTTCATGCGCAAGACGTTAACAATGTCTCTTCGTTTTTGTCGTTTCGTCGACGGCTCATAATCCTCAACTTCGTATGTGATGTCTGACAGGCGGCGTATGACACGATACGGAGCAAAGTATCGCTTCAATAACTTTTCTGACAGTCCAACCTTCGGTACAGGGGTAAAAATCCATACCAGATCTCCTGTGCTGTACACAACAGGTCGGTGCTTGTCGTTCTACCGCTGACGGTCCTTCTCCTGGGCGTCCAGCGTCCGTATGCGAGCCAGCTGTCTTGCTTCTTCGACCCTGGTGATGAGC
Organism: Locusta migratoria; assembly: GCA_026315105.1. Taxonomy (NCBI): domain Eukaryota; kingdom Metazoa; phylum Arthropoda; class Insecta; order Orthoptera; family Acrididae; genus Locusta; species Locusta migratoria. The sequence goes on along the minus strand of CM048744.1, from coordinate 807,894,912 downwards.
TGTTTAACATAGTCATCCTGAGTGTCGTCCGGTTGGAACGGGAACAGCGTATCCATTGTCGTCTCAGCTTCACGGCCATGGAGCAGGAAAAACGGCGTGAAGCTTGTGGTGCCTTGTCTTGCGGTATTGTAAGCAAATGTCACGACTGGCAAAATGTATCCCAATCCTTCTGCTCAACATCGGCGTACGTCGACAGCATATCGGATAACGATATATATATAATATATAGGATACCTTTCGTAATCCACCGTACGGTAAGTGGCAGAGGGTACCTTACAATGGGTTAATATGTTTGCTACTCTCTCTTGCTGAAAGAGATGGGAAGGTTTGAAAGAAATTTGGAATGGAGATAGCTGATACCCTGAATAAACGCATAAGTTACCTTTAGGAAGTCACCGTACGGTGCGTAGCGGAGGGTACCTTACAATGTGTTGATACGTTCGTTTGTCCTCATGCAGAAACAGCTGGGCTGATTTGAATGAAATCGGGAATACAGATAGCAAGTATGCTGAATTAACCCTGAAATAATACATGGGCTACCTTTCGGAAGCCTCAGTAGGTGCATGACACAAGGTACGTTACAAGAAACATCGAAATTGTTTGATTGGTCAGTATGAAAGACAGCATATAAATGTATGTTTTCTTGAAGGAGATTTTTGTAATCTGCAAGACACTGAATTTAGCATGGCGGAGGGTACCTTAAGACTTCGAGACCGTTTCACCACTCACCATGAAAGTTGGTGCACGTATGTATTTTTTCATATATAGGAGGGAGAGGAGTCGGTGGAGGACACGGAAAGGGGAGGGGGGAGACGGACAGAGAGGGGGTAGAGAATAAGAGGGGAGACTGGTGAAAGGAGACGAACAGGAGCAGGGGGAGGAGAAATTAGAAAGGGGCTGGAGAAGAGGGGGGAGGAGCACGTGAACACAAAAGGGAAAGGAGGAGGTGGACTAATGGAAGATCGGAAACCTCATATATATTTGTTACTTTGTTCGTATTTTATTTGAATCATTCGTAAATAAACAAGCTAACAGTTTCAAATTTCAATCGTTGTTTGCACAGTTATTCCTTCTGCGGCAACACCGCGCCGGGTACCAGCAGGTAATATAATATAATCGACAAACAGTAGAAAAATAACATAATTTGAAACGCCATTTAAATCTGAAAAGTGATAAATAAATAACGGTAATACGCTTCATAATAGCCCAGAAGAAAACAGTAAGATAGCTTAGAATAAGAGCAAAACAAATACTTCGCTAACAGCAGTGTAATTTTTCAGTGAGAGCAATGTGTGTGTTTACGAGCGTATTGCACAGATTTTGCTTTCTAATGAAATACAGAAGTCACTTACGATATTACTCACCTTAGTCGTCTGGTAACCTCGGAACTCCTGCCCTCTCTGAACCTGAGGAAGACATTTCATAACTGGAACTGCTATCTTCAACATTTGAGTACCCGATCAACAACGCTCTTAAACGTCTTAAAAAAAAAGAAAAAAAATCCTGCACTTGGATGGATTCATACATTGCGTTGTTGATCGGGTACTCAAATGTTGAAGATAGCAGTTCCAGTTATGAAATGTCTTCCTCAGATTCAGAGAGGGCAGGAGTTCCGAGGTTACCAGACGACTAAGGTGAGTAATATCGTAAGTGACTTCTGTATTTCATTAGAAAGCAAAATCTGTGCAATACGCTCGTAAACACACACATTGCTCTCACTGAAAAATTACACTGCTGTTAGCGAAGTATTTGTTTTGCTCTTATTCTAAGCTATCTTACTGTTTTCTTCTGGGCTATTATGAAGCGTATTACCGTTATTTATTTATCACTTTTCAGATTTAAATGGCGTTTCAAATTATGTTATTTTTCTACTGTTTGTCGATTATATTATATTACCTGCTGGTACCCGGCGCGGTGTTGCCGCAGAAGGAATAACTGTGCAAACAACGATTGAAATTTGAAACTGTTAGCTTGTTTATTTACGAATGATTCAAATAAAATACGAACAAAGTAACAAATATATATGAGGTTTCCGATCTTCCATTAGTCCACCTCCTCCTTTCCCTTTTGTGTTCACGTGCTCCTCCCCCCTCTTCTCCAGCCCCTTTCTAATTCTGGGTACCCAGCTGACAAACGAAGCCAAGTCAGGAATTTGCTCATAGGAAGGTAGTTTTTCGACTCAGTCGTATTTTAGGAGGTGATCCTGTAGAGGAATTGCATTAAAAATTTAACCGATGTACAGTTGTTATTGAATATAGAGATATAGCTGTTAATATGAAATTAAAAAAAACAACGCAATGTATGAATCCATCCAAGTGCAGGATTTTTTTTTTTTTTTTTTTTTTTTTTTTTTTTTTTTTTTTTTTTTTAAAGACGTTTAAGAGCGTCGCGCATTAATTTAAGGACGACTTAAAAGTGGTATTGTTTCGAGCGACATAGCATTAAACTTTGTTCCAAATTAGTTCTATTGGGTTGCGATGCAGTGGTACGGCGGTAACCTAACCACAATGTTACCCGCAGCTGGTCTACAACGTAAGCTACAGCTTGTTTCAGTAATTCAACCTTAACCGCAGATCATCATGTGCTCCCTTTCCCATCAGCCAGTTTACAACGTCTTGCTTTCTCCATGATTTTTGTTGCCTACGCTCAATCTTAAGGCCCTTTCTGCACGGGAAGTGAGAGTTTACGAGATTACCAATGATGCACTGGTTACGCCATCCGCGTACAGTGTAGACGCGTCCACTTGCACAAGATGCACGCATACGATCGCTTGTAGACGGAATAGGCAGGATCCTATTCTCACACGTATGGAAGTGCTTTGCGCATGCTTTCGACTCTAGGACATATTCAGATTTTAAACTAGGCCGAAAACCGGTTATTTAAATAAAAGTCAAAATTGTGATATACCAAGAACCGACAAAAGAATCAGTCAAAATATCCAAATCAGTTTGTTGTACATACCAGGAGCTGTATCTCTGTACCCAATAAAAATTGGACACACGTTATTTGAAAGTTTAACTGCACATGGTCTTTATTACCATATTCTAAAATATTTGCTTTTTTTCCTGAATCATGCTATAAGTTAACAGAGGAAATATTTGTTTTTGGCCGGCCGCGGTGGCCGAGGAGACTGAGGCGCTTCAGTCACGGTCTGCACGGCCACTACGGTCGGGGGTTCGAATCCCCCATCGGGCATGGATATTTGTGCCGTCTTTAGTATAAGGTAGTTGATAAGTAGTTTGTAAGTTTAGGGACTGATGACCCCGTAGTTAAGTCCCATAAGCTTAACATACATTTGAACATTTTTTATTTGTTTTTGGTGAGCGTTACTTGAAGCTTCATCACAATGAAACGTCTATGTATTGACACCTGAGCTTGTTCATCATATACATTGGCTCCTCAAACCGCAGGGGCTGGAAGTATGTAATCGCATTTTATAAAGGGGACGTTACCGTAACACATGTGAGCGACGTAGTTACGCATGAACTGCACGTAAACAATTAAATACCGTTTCACAGTGGCAGTCTAAAACACAAATAAATGTTTTAATCATCACAATATATCATACGGTTTCCATAAGTGTCGTTAAAGCGGCGATTCATTTGCTGTAAGTTTACAACAAACGAAGTAGTCGCATGAAGCAGACGACTCAACAATTGCGTACCGTCTGAAAGCTTCTTTGTAGTTCGACGGTCTGTCGCAAGGGGTGCTGCAGCTGACAACAACTTCCTTGTGCGCATTGCACGTCTCGTATAGACAGGGCTTAACACTATGATATGAAGTACCGTCCATAATTATAACACTGTTGGGCACTTTGAAGCACTGTAGGACCACTTTACCATTCACGCCTTCGTGATAATCGCCAGACTTTTTTGATTCAAATATCAATTCAGAACCCTCCTCAAAACCAATGTTGATTTCTATATTTACTCTTATTAGCCTTTATCCCGTCGGATTTTTTAACCCCTGCGACCAACCTGCTACAGAAGCCTATCTCCTCTGTCACTGTTTTATCAGTACAAACGTTCTGACTGACATGTCCTGCATTAACCCATGTTTCGTCAATGTAATAGATCTTCCATTTCTCATGTCTGCCGAAAATAACACCTCTTCCACAAAGAGCCGCGGCAGAATAGCCGTTCGCACTAAGGCGCCCAGTTCTGGCGCTTGCGGCCGTTCGCCGTCGGGGGTTCGAGTCCTCCCTCGGGCATGGGTGTTAAGTTATTGTAAGTATAAGTAGATTTGAAAGCCTAGGGACTAATGAAAAATGTAGTTACGTCCCTTAGATTTACAAACATTTAAACTTTTTTCGTCCACAAAGAAATATCTTCTCGATAATTAATATATCTTTTATCAGTTTGTAAAATATCTTTCTTTTAAAAGTAGAGATTTAGCACCTTGTTTATTGTAGACGCCTCGTTCCTGAAGAAAATGGCATGAACTTTTGACCGCACAGAATTTTTGACAAAATAGTCGCATTTTCCTAAAAGACATGATTCACGTTTTCTTGTCTTTCCTGGAGTGGACAGCTTACCAGCCTGACTCTTTCTTTACGCGCACACATTACACTTGATACAGAAACACCGGTGGATTCGGATGTTATTGCTGCAAGTTCCTTGACTGGTAACGAATGGTGTTTATCGAACAACGTCTCAAAACATTGCGAACTATCAGTTTTTCTCCGCTTTTTAATAGCTTTCATGTTGTATGTTTCACAAAAGAACACGACGGAGTTTCACCCATTTTCACCACACACGAGGGAAACACGAACGAGTGAGGGCCTATGAATCACTGTCCGCGTGATCGCTGAGAGGCATTTGTTTGGGGGGGGGGGGGGGGGGGGGGGAGTAAGAGAGGGGGGGATGGTGATAGGAATTCCCATAGTTGTCTTCAGTATTCACATCAATATAGGTGCTACCCTTCAGATGTGTTTTCAAAATTACGTATATAACTGAAAGTTTTTGTGTATGAAGATCAATATTTACAAGTAGAGGGTTGGTGTACGGTGCATTGTCACATACTTCCTTTAATACAAAAATTGATTTTCCTCCGCACAATAAATTTACTTTACAGTGTGCATCACAGAATTTCTTACATAAATAAGACATGTCAGGAACAGAAAATTAAGACGAAATCACTGTGCGATTTTATAGTTTAAAATGGGATGAAACCACAGTTGTGTTTGGACATATCACAATGTGGAGAATATGATTGGACTACCACCATAAAATAAAAATTAAGTATCATTCCTAGAAATGATAATCAGTTATAAATAATCAACGGATTTCGGTTTTGCAAGAAGTAATTAGGAATTTAAGAAATGGTTAAACAGCTATTAACAGTGCTGTGTCAATAGCGCCGCAGTCCCAATGTTTAAAGAGTTTACGTATTACACATGGACAATCCATTCTCTTCCTTTGGTTAAACACTTACTTCTACATTTCAGTTTAAAAAATTTGGTTTAGACAAGTATCGAACCCCCGATCTAGCACACAAGAATCTTTTCCTACGTCCATTACGCTACTACATTGATACCGCCAATGGCATTGTAATAGAGTAATACTAAACTACATTTCGCAGATGTAACTAGAAAAAGTTGAAAATTTAAGTGTTCTGGCATTTCATGTTCGAAGTAGAAAATGATCTCGTATTTACAAACCCTGCCGACATATACCCAAGAAAATTCGTCATAACGTCGTGCTCAGTATGTGCAGAGGTAGCGACTGTACGCTGTTATTTGATACATGGCGTAAACATGCAGCATAGTGATCAGCCAAACCATTAATACGTGTTAATGCTTTACAACGTCTTAAAGTTTCATTAGCGGTGGTGTTGTACTAAATATCTAATACCTAAGTAGGGTCTACTTCCTATGCCCTAAAAACACGCGTAAATATGTGCCACGTCCGTTGACCAATCGCCGCGCAACTTGGCGCAAATGTTTGTTTGCATCAGGACTCTCCTTACGATGAATGGAGTATAGTGTTAAGCTGGCAGAAGATCAACATGTTGCACTTATTATTTTATATCCATTTTTAATAAGATGACCAGCTTGTAAAATATAAATGACCAGATGGTGGTGACAGTTCACGGAAATCTATCGTCATTCAATAAATTATTAATTTACGATCTCGGCATTTAATTTGAAGAATGTGAACTTTAAATCTAAATCCGTAGATGTGCAATAAGCAGTTGTATGTATTGTGACGAATCGATGTATACTTTCCTAATCTTGAGTAAAATTAAATACGCATATGATGTTCATACACGTCACAGTAAAGTTGTGAGATTTTCCACTTCACTGTGAGATCATTTCAATCGAAGAAACTATATTGTACCTGTAAGGCTTCCTACTTGTTTCTGTAAATGAAGTAAAATGGTGTCTCAAAATCAACTCATAAAACCGGTACACGTTAATGTTATTGATTTCTGTGATATTTACACTCTCTCTCTCTTTCTCTCGCTCTCTCTCTCTCTCTCTCTTTCAATTCGATTTAGCGAATATTTTGGCACATTATTTACATTATTACCGTAATCGTTCTTGTACTGTTAATGCTTGCTTTATTCCCGCGTTCCACGAGTCTTGTTTAAAAAGATTGTCGCTCTCCTGGTTTTGATTTATAAATTTCAATGTATGTCTCACTAGTTATTACGACTTGTCTTCTTGCAATGGAATGATGCATCCCAAGAGACCAACTCAATCTGTCGCTTGATGAGTATAATTTAAATCACTGTTTATGTACTGAAAATTCTTCCTAAAACAATGGCTTCTATTACTTTGTTAATATTGAAGGCATCCTTCAATTTTTCAAACAGCTAATCCATAACGTCCATCAGCCCAGAATACTTTAAACATTCATGTATGTTTCACATTCCCACTAATATTCAATGACAACATCTGTAGCTACAGCTTCTGTATCCCAAGTATCCTCTTCTAAAGTACTGTTTTGCTGATGGTATAGTATCAACAGAAGATTAACGGTTTTATAGTTTCCAAATGTAATTAATAACGACACCGTTACTTGTGAGATGAATTAATATGAATCCAAGTAATTCCACTTTATTGAAATCTACGGAATGTGAGTTGGGTGAATACATTTTGTAGGTTAACTTCGGTAAAACGTATTTTAAGTGCTCTTTTTGGCAGTGTGAATATATTCACAATATCGGTGCATTGGTGCCACGTGTGATGTACATGCATAAGCCACAACCACAAACCAAACGCAATAACGGAAAAATCCCCATATAAGACAATTAGCAGCTAATGGCACTGTAGATGAATCTATGTATTTTTATAGCTGTAAAATAAAGGCCGTCGATTGAAGTACATCGTATGAATTTTTCCTCTTTCTATATTTGATGCATCGATTATGCTGATTTGAATTAAAATGCGAGGTTATGATAGAAGCTGTAAGCAATTAAAAGGCCATTTCAGCCTCACCAACGAGATTGTCAAACGTATTACAAATGTATTACTTTTTAAGCTATTTTTGAATACAAATGAATTTATTATTCAGAATGGTCAGTCAATAATGTTATAATTGAAAATTCATTCGCTATATATTTTCTGCGACGTCTAAAGCCAGCTTATTTGTATCAAGGGCCAATGACCAACCGAAGCATTCATAGAAGTGTTCACTGACGGAAATGACTTGAGTAATGGCACATGGTATGTGCCTTTTAAGACATTCTTATTTCGATGTTCTTGACACATCTATCTTTGTATTTTAGACGAGCGGTAGAGTTAAAATGGAATAGCCATTCTCTGATAAATTTCAATATTAAATAAATTTATGCTTCAAGATACAAATCTGCATACTTGGTAACACTCCCTAAAACTCTCCAGAACATTTTGAAAGGCAGCTGTTCTGAATCCTAGTGGTGAATGAAGATTCAGCAGAAATGTTTAGCCATTAAACGTAGACGTTAATTCCATGATGAACTATTAACTGGTGTGCCATATTAAATATGAGATTAATGTCTCATCGGGTGAAGGTATGTGGCACGTTCTATAGTGATCTGTGCATAGATGCACCGTTAGAACCACTCCTTATCGTGACCAAAACACAAACTCGTAAAACAAGCGCACATTCAATCAATGTAACCTAATCGTACATTTATTTTGTTGTATTCGTGAGCCTCAGTTATGTAATAGTTATTAAAAGATTTCTCCGCCATTTCACTTTATTATATTTAGTCACATAGAGGCTGAATATAATAAAATACAGTGAAATGGCGGTGAAATCATTTAATAATCCTACACTTCTCTGGTAGAAGGGTCATGGAGCCATTTTCCGATTATTTTTTCTACTGTTCCACTATCGTATTGCACATGAGTAAAAATGAAAACTTAAATATTTCTGTAAGATTATGACGTCTCTTATTTTGTTACAATGGTCATTTCTATTTATTTAAACTGGAATCAACTAAATTTTTTGGTATTTTTGGCAAATTTTGATGAATGAAATGGGATGAGATATCCATGTAACGACAACCGATACGTGATACGTTATTTCCTACATCGAAAATTTAAAACAAATTGCCCTTCTTTAAAGCTTATCGACATTCGTAGTGAATTGTCTCACCGGACTGCCCTTCCGCGAAATGATTCTCCTGAAGAGTGCCTAGATGTGTTGTGTATGAATTCTCTGTAATAGATTTGTTGCGTCTGATGACTGTTTAACGAAAAAAAGGTAGAACGGGGTACTAATTAAGAGTGCCCCCGCATTGATTTGTTATCAATTATGTCGATCATCTGATGCCATCTATACCTGTAAAGTATAGGACAAAGTGTGGATTAAATATTCACTTCCTGTAATAAAGCCAGAAGACCTACAGACCAATGTGTTTACGAAATACGCTGGCCAAGGATCAGGACGGACTTCTTTGTAAGAGACTACAATTACACAGACAACTCCTGGGCTTCAGCCCACATCAGTATGGTTACAGACCACAAAAGTCAATAGAAGACGCAGTCAATAGAGCATGAGACGCATGACAAACGCGCAGTAGCGATGCTTATAGAATCCGCTGGCGCTTTCTATAATCTGTGGTCTGAACATTTCTAAAGACTACGAGAACTAAAAATACTAATATCTCTCTACACTAGTATAACAAATTATTGTAAGCACAGAACTATGGGATGGCACGCTGGCTATCAGAAGTTGGTAAAGATGATGACTAAAGGGTGTCCGCTGGACTCTATACACGGCCTAATATTCAGGAACATAGCACTAAAGCCACTTTTAAACGATTTGGATGCTGATAACAGAGCTAACAAATGACTTTTAAATGTTTATGCAGAGTCATCATGACTAGCATTCTGCACTGATGATGTTCCATCATGGGAACGAAATCAGTATGTTTGGCAATAAAATACTATTGACATTGCAACTTTTTATTAATTTTTTTACGCGTTTCACTCTTGGGGGGGCATCCTTAGAAAGTCTTAAAATATCACATAGGATGATTAGAATTAAAACAATTGCTAGCCACAGTCTGGCAGCGTCAAATCATTAAAACGAATATGGTTGACAAAACCCGTTTCATTCATCCGATGTGATATTTTAAGACTTTCTGAGGATGCCCCACAAGGGTGAAAAGCGTAAAGAAATAAATAAAAAAGTTGCAATCATACTGTCTTTTTTTGCCTAACAATATTATTGGTTGTTGTACTAGCCGGCCCAGTAATGAAGTGGAGAGTATTTTATGAAATCAGTACGCAATTTTTAAAATAAATACTTCAAGTCGCCCACGAAGCTGGAAATCGGGAAAAACTGAAACAGCCTTTTCCGGTGAGTTTTCAATACCGTTCTTACAGTTCTCATCAAATAAAAATTTGGTAAAGTTGCCCGGAAAGAAGGAAAATTTAGGAAAAGCCGAAAGCGATTTCTTGTCTCTGAGTAAGTCAATTGACACATGGTTGTAAGAACATCGCTTGAGTACGGCTCGACAGGACAAGGTTTGTATGAAATAAATTTTTTGGAAAAATCTACCGGAAAATTTGAGAAAAATTGAAAATACGTTTTTCAATGTGTTTTTGATTGAATTCAGCACTATAACTGACTATTCGCAAGACAGAAGGTGGTAATTCGTTTTTTGTTTTTCATTATGGTCTTGGAAAAGTTTTCAGTAAAAAAATAGGGACAGTTAAAAAGAAAAGTCGCAAAATTCGAACCGAGTTCCTTTTTCAATATGTTTCTAAATGTACTTAATACTGTTATGTTGAGAACCGTTCATCGACTGAGATAAAATTTTTATCGTTTGACGTTCAACGAAAGATGAATATTTTTATGAAGTAAAAATTTGAAAATTCGCGAGGAAGTGTTAAAGCTTTTTCTAATGGGATATCGATATCATTCTCTGATTGCGATAAAATTTTGCATATTTGACGTTCAAAGCAAGAGTAACGTTCTTATGAAATAAAAAATTGAAAAGTTTCCCGGAAAATTGGAAAATTGAGATAAAATAGAGAGATTTTTCTATGAAATGTCAATACCATTCATCTGAATGCGATAATTGTTTTCAAATTCGACGCTCAAAGCGAAAGGAAGGTTTGAGTAAAGTAAAACAACCACGCCTTTATTTTACATGTTTTAAAACTAAATTTTTCCATATTTTATCACCGTTTAAACCTTCCCTAATATTCCAAGAATGTGACATGAACATTATTCTGGACATGTGTGCGTGATTTGCCCACTCTTTCCGTCCGCTATCGAGCCGATATTTAGATATCTGATAATGCCTTTAGAAAGCTACTGGGTCTAAAATACATACGATTTAAATGAATGTGGTTTGTATTGAGAGGTAAGTGATACGAAGTTCACCGTGTCATCTAGTAAGTATATATAAATGTAGTATTCGAACAGAAGACGGAACGACTACGGTTTTTGCTGTACATAAATATGTTTTTTTGTGATATTGGCCATGTATTTTTTATTTATTTTTTTTTTTTTTTCGAGAGAGAGGTGGAAGAGGGGAAGGAGCGGGGGATTATATGCTCGATTTTTAAACACATAAAACAGCTGCATACACAAGTGATTATAAGGTTAGTATTGAAAAAACTTGAGCATTTAACTATGTTCCAAGTATTTAGGACAATGTCCAATACGCATGTACATTAGTGAGCGGCTAATGGGAGCGGCTCATAATAAGAAACCGCTTTCGGCTTTTCTTGTTGCTAGTTGATTAGGTATTCTAAAACTCTAAAGGTAAAACTGTATTTTCTTTCATAGACTGCAGGAATCAAACGGAAACAAATTCTGGCAGATATTCCTCAGCACAGTTTCTCGATGCCATATTTGAGGTTGGAATATATTAAGAAGTGTAAGGCAAGTAGAATTTCAGTTCGTCAAAAGGACAAATTCGTTTTCATCTCCGCTGCCACAAAAGAAGGGCGTAAAATTCGCGGCGGCGCTGACACGAGCTGACCCCGTGACAGGCAAATCGAGTTTTCCTCCTTATTATGGCAGGCAGCGCTACGCGTCGCGTAACCGAGTTAGCGGCCAAATGAAGTGCATTCAACGGCGGAAGCTGCGGCGCCCGCGCCGACCCCGCTCTGCGGCCGGAGGCGGACAACAGGGGCGCCCAGCAGGTGGCGCCGCAGGGCTGCCAACAGGACGGCACGGAAGAGTCGTGGGGGGGCAGGCCGGCGCTCCTTCAGGACTGCCAACTGAAGATGTTTTTGCGGATGTGGGGGTGCGTGTAGTCGCCCACAGACATATATTACTACACTGGGAAGCTTTTCTCTGTGACTGAAGCATGATGCCACCGTCTTGCCTCACCTCACGTCAAAAAGTTTCTGTACGGAACTACTATGATGTTCTGACATTACTAGTTGGTTTGAACATGATTTGCATTTGAGTTAACACTTCCGCAATAGTTGAATTTAACACATAGGCCTACATGTGTTATGAGAAGAAAGTGTTGTTTACAGTTAAATGACTTCCCATGCTGCATGATGACACCGTGGTACACGGTCATGCATGCCGTTTAGGCGTCTTCTGCTCATACCCCAACATCGTTCAGACCGCCTCTAGTGGTGTCGCGAAAGGCACGGGTGGACGAATGGAGACCTGCCGTCTTCGGTGAGTGGTTTCTGCGACTGCTTCGATGCCAATTAAGGTCGTACGCTTCGTACATCCTGCAGAGAAGCGTTAAAATTTAAAATCTGGAGTGTATGCTGTGGATGAGGGTAACATTTTACCAGTCAGGGTATCTTTGTACCATTTAATATTTGACCTTCATATGGCTGATGTTATACCTACTGGGGAATTATTTATAACATCTACATACATACTCCGCAATTTACCATAAGGTGGGTGGCGGAGGGTACACTGTACCACTACTAGGCATTTCCTTTTATATTCCACTCCCAAACTGAATGGGGAAAAAAAGAATGCCTATATGCCTCCGTACGAGCCCTAATTTCTCTTATCTTGTCTTTGTGATCTTTACGCGAAATGTAAGTAGGCGGCAGCAAGATCGTACTACACTCAGCTTCAAATTCCGGCCCTCTAAATGTCCTCAACAGAAATTCACGAAAAGAACGTCGTCTTTCCTCCAACGATCCCCAATTGAGTTGCCGGAGCATTTCCGTGACACTCGCGCATTGGTCGAACCTTCCAGTAACAAACCTAGCTGCTCGCCTCTGAACTGCTTCTATGTCTTCCTTTAAAACGATCTGCTGCGGGTCCCAAACACTTGAGCAATACTCAAGACGTGGTCGTACAAGCGTTTTATACGCGGTCTCCTTTACTGGTGAAGTACATCTGCCCAAAATTCTCCCAATAAACCGAAGTCGGCTGTCCGCCTTACTAACAACTGTCCTTACATGTTCGTTTCATTTCATATCGCTCTGCAATGTTACGCCTAGATATTTGAACGACGCGACAGCATCACCTCACGTCAAAAAGTTTCTGTACGGAACTACTACGACGTTCTGACATGATATGACGTTGCTAGCATTAGTAGTTGGTTTGAACATGATTTGGATTTGAGTCAACACTTCCACAATAGTTGAATTTAACACATAGGCAGGCCTACATGTATTATGAGAAGAACGTGTTGTTTCCGATTAAATAACTCCCCATGATGCATGATGACACCATAGTACACGGTCATGCATGCCGTTTGGGCGTCTTCTGCTCATACCCCGATATCGTTCAGACCGCCTCTAGTGGTGTCGCAAAAGGCACTGTTACGCCGCAAACATTGTGACTGGGAAATGTGTTAATATCTTCGTTTGCTCACTTTAGCAAGACGGAATAAGGTCAGCAGCCGGTAGCAGAAAATGTGCATACGCCTTGCGTGATGACGGCAGCCGCTGCCTCGGCAAGTTGGAAAGCCTACCGTCAGCGAACTGTGTGTGAGTGAAATGGCTGTCAGACAGAGACGCAGCTAGTAAACATTTCATAACTACACGTAACTCTGTCGAGTGAATAAAACCGCGGATACGTCAGCGGTAAAGACACATCGGGCGAACACTGCATTTTCAAAGGGAACACTTTCAAACCGTTTAATACGTCATAGCTTCAGCCAATTTTATTTATAAATACTCCCACATTTAGAAGTAGCATTCACTTGGTCTTCTGAATCGACGATGCCCAGGGGGTAGTCGTCAATTCACTGGCCTAATCGCTATGCTCAGTCTTTGTCACAGATAGCAGTACATATGGGTAGCTGCTAGAGGCAGCTAAGAGATGGAGTCTGGTCGAGACCATACTTCACACTAAACTGGGAAGATGGTGATCCGCTGTGCTGACGACGTCACACCTCTCTGGTGGCTGCCTGAGTTATTGGTTACTAAAGGCCAATGTTCCTGTTGTCGAGTTAGCACTCTGGTGCTAATCCGGCCAGCCGGTGTCCCGAGTCGGGAATTAGCACGACATCCGACTTCAGAGGGGTCCCTGCGTGGATCCACTGGCCGCTGCATAGCCTGGTGAAGGGACAGAGCACTTCACAATAACAGTCTTTGCATCGCTTCCCGGCATCGCGGCGCGGAGCGGGCACTACCATCATACGAAAAACCAAGGTTCAGCTAGAAAGCGACGCCAACTACTGCTGTAGATTTTGTCGACCTAGCGCCTTCATCAAACTTATGTATGTTACGGAATAAAATGTGTCAACTATCGTCCCTGGGCTCTCCACCAGGTTCCACGCCTCATCCTGACCTAAGCTGGGAACACACCGCTCGGCCCCAGCAGCACTTACGGATGGACGAATGGAGAACTGCCGTCTTCAGTGATGTGAGTGGTTTCTGCTTCGATGCCAATTATGGCCGTACGCTTCGTACGTCGTGCAGAGAAGCGTTAAAATCTGGAGTGTATACGACAGAAACACATGGAGCCGACACCTGGCATCATGGTGAGGGGAGCCATATCCTACAATGTTCGTTCTGCCTTCGTCGAGGGACATCGAAAGCTTCATTCAACCCGTCTTACTATCATTCAGGCACCAACAAGGCAATATGCTTTTCCAACAGTACAATACATGTATCTCTTACCACCCAATGTGCTCTACAAGGTATACGTTAACTACCCATGTTTGGGACCGGATGAAACGTAATCTTGTGCAATCTGTACGATCGGCAATAAATCTGATCCAACTGATATACCAGGAGGAAACTGGATGGCAGGCCATTCCGCAAGACCACATTCGGCAACTCTACGATCGTCTCAGTAGGAGAAGTGCAGCTTGCATTGCTGAAAATGGAGGGCATACACTTACTAGCGTTGATATTGCGCACTCTATGGTGTCATACTCATGTGCGTATGGATCTGACTCTGTGGTCGTGTGTGGTATACATCCTCAAAATATCTCAATAAAATTTCTCTCTGCTGGGTCAATAAATTCATGGTGTTCGTTCTCATTTTCTAGAAGTATATATAAGTAGTATATATACTATATAGGTGATTGGTGGATAGGCCGCCAGGATATTAAATTATACTAAACTTCCTGTCGGCCTCGAGTGATTGTGTTGTATTGTTAATCAGGAGACGTTGACATTAGCCAAGCTTGTGGCAACGAAAAAGGATTTGTCATGAAATCTTCGTTTTACGAGAACAATTACTTTTACTGGTTTAACGAGGTACATAGAAGAACCTGTAACCCACAGATCAGGAACAGTATTATTTATTTAATTCATCGTCTGTACTAAATACTAATCAAGTCACTCGATGTGGATTTCTAAGAATATTAACATCTTGGCAGAGACTTTCTATATTGATTTTTGCAACAATCATGCGAGGCCGCTGAGATGGTAGGTAACATGTACAAGTGAAGCAGAATAAGTTAACTAGATGACTAGTGTGTTATCCATGGCAAATAGTACCTTTATAACGCTCATTATATTGAAAGAAATGCCGAAGTTGATAGAAACTCGGAACAGATTAATGAAAACAGGAAACGTCACTCATTAGTGTGTGTGTCAAAGGAAACGGTAGATTTCGTAAAAACTCTCAAAAAAATATCGATATGTGTTATCCACAATAAACAACACTTTTATAATGACCACATCCATACTACTGAAAGAAAATCCCAAGTGGAATGAAATTGGTAACAGATTAATAAAAACAACAAATCGATACAATTCATTACTGTATGTGTGTCAAAGCTTACTCCAGCTGAAAAAAATTTTCAGCCATGTAGGCTACAATAAACAAATTTCCCATATGTTGAAACTCTTAAGACAACGTAGTTACCTCATTTCAGCCGTATTTTGGCGACTGTTTCCTGTAATAAAACATATGACTGCTTATACGTTAATAGTATAGAAATATGGCGTCGAGACTTCAGTGACACCAGTGATAGTGTTTACGGCGTTGCCAGTCTATTAATATACGTCTGTCTGGTCTCCGCAGGCTGTGGCTTGAAGGGCTGCCAACTGTGCGAACGGTCGAGGGCGTGCTGCAGCCGCTATTTGTGGGAAAGAGACGCCCAGCAGGGTATCGCTCTATGACTCCATACTGCGCAGACGGACGTCACACTGTGACTGCAGCTGTGAACCAGCAGGGCGTCTGCCTATATACGCCGAAGAGAACGAAATGCTGACCACTGTGAGGTTAGAAAATGCTCTCAGCAGTGGGTCGAGGAGGACTGCCAACTGTACAGATAGAAAAGCGATCACTGCAGGGATACCAGGGAAACAGAAAGCAAAGTTGAGAAATGACGTGACAGTAATACCAACTGTTAGAGTAGCGAAACAATTTAATCATCATCATCATCATCGTTAGAAACTGGTTATGCCTTTCAGCGTTCAGGCTGGAGCATAGTGCCTCTAATAAAATTCTTCCATGATCCCCTATTCAATGCTAACATTGATGCCTCGTCTGATGTTATGCCGTTCACATCAAAATCATTCTGCACCGAATCTAAGTACTTTCTTCTTGGTCTACCTCGACTCCTCTTACCCTCCACTGGCGCGTTCATGAGTCTCTTAGGTAACCTTGCTTCTCCCATGCGTGTAACATGACCCCACCATCTCAGTCTGTTCGCTCTAACTGCTTCATCTATGGTGTTCATTCCCAGCTTTTCTTTGATTTCCTCATTATGGACAGCCTCCTGCCATTGTTCCCATCTATTGGTACCTGCAGTCATTCTTGCTAACCTCTACCTTATGAATAAGGTAACCTGTATCCACCCAACTTTCACTCCCGTACTACAAAGTTGGTCGAAAGATAGAGCGGTGCACTGCTAACTTAGTCTTGGTACTTACTTCCTTCTTGCAGAAGAGAGTAGATTTCAGCTGAGCACTCACTGCATTAGCTTTGCTGCACCTCGATTCCAGTTCTTTCGCTATGTTGCCATCCTGTGAGAAAATACATCCCAGGTATTTGAAACTGTCTACCTGCTCTAATTTTGTTCCTCCTATTTGGCACTCAATCTGTTTGAATCTCTTTCCCACAGACATTACTTTCGTTTTGGAGATGCTGATCTTCATATCATAATCCTTGCACCTCTGATCGAGCTCTGAAACATTAGTTTGCAACCTTTCAATCGAATCGCCCATTACAACTAAGTCATCCGCATATGCGAAACTGCTTATTTTGTTTTCACCTACATTAATCCCGCCCTGCCAGTCTACTGTTTTCAACATATGATCCATGAATAGTATTAACAACAGTGGTGAGACATTACAGCCTTGTCTTACCCCTGAAACTACCCTGAACCATGAGCTTAATTTGCCATCTACTCTAACTGCTGCCTGACAGTCTACGTAATGCCCTTTAATTGCCTGCAGAAGTTTGCCTCCTATACCACAATCTTGAAGAACTGACAGTAGTTTCCTCCTAGGAACACGGTCATACGTCTTTTCCAGATCTATGAAACATAGCAATTCCCTGTTCCACTCATAGCACTTTTCCATTACCTGCCGTAAGCTAAAGATCTGGTCCTGACAGCCTCTAAGAGGCCTAAACCGATTTTCATCTAATTTGTCGTCAATTAGTACTCGCACTCTCCTTTCAACAATACCTGAGAATATTTTGCCTACAACTCTAATTAAAGAGATACCTCGATAGTTGTTGCAATCTTTTCTGTTTCCATGTTTGAAAATTGGCGTGATTACCGCTTTCGTCCAGTCAGACGGAACCTCTCCCGATTCCCACGCCTTTTCAATTATCCTTTGTAACCATTTGGGGCCTGATATTCCACTGTATTTGACGAATTCCGGCTTAATTTCATCCACCCCAACCGCTTTATTGCACTGTAATCTACTGACCATTTTCTCCACTTCCTCAAATGAGATCCTGTTTCCATCGTCGTTCCTATCCCGTTCTACCTGAAAATCTGATACATCATTGAACGTTTCACCTACATTGAGCAATTCTTCAAAATATTCCCTCCATCTGCCCAAGGCATCCACAGGATTGACTAGCAGCTTTCCTGACCTGTCCAAAACACTTTTTAATTCCTTCTTCCCTCCCTTTCGAAGAACAATTTACTCATGAAGCACTAATTCACTACTGGTTTCGAAAGTTGCAGATAAAATGGATGTTGCATTTGTTGTTACTTTGTTTCCTGCATCGCTCTCATGATTCCCATCAAGAGTCCTTTCTTGGAGCTACACTGAAATTAGGAGTCCGGGAAATAGGAACGAATATTTAAGTGCTTTAGAACAAATAAAATGAATTTAAATCGTAATTTTGTTTACAAATTCAATAATTAAATTCTACCACTCATGTATGGAAAATTATATCCCCCTATATAACGACCTATGTCCGCTGGCAACGGA
This sequence comes from Locusta migratoria, assembly GCA_026315105.1. Lineage (NCBI taxonomy): Eukaryota > Metazoa > Arthropoda > Insecta > Orthoptera > Acrididae > Locusta > Locusta migratoria. Next base: position 807,876,680 of record CM048744.1, on the reverse strand, counting down.
AAATACGTTAATTGACGTGTTCCAAAACATCAAGTGAGATGCAGTTAACAATCCTCTTAAACTCGTCATTCAAATGTTCAAATGTGTGTGAGGTCTTATGCGGCCATACTTCGTGATCATCTGTCGCTAGACTTACACACTAATTAATTGACTAACTTAAACTAACTTACGCTAAGGACAACACGAACCCCCATGCCCGAGGGAGGATTCGACTGGCACCCCGCAGACCGCTCGGCCACTGCGGCCGGCAAACTAATCATTCAGTTGGTGTACTGTTGGTGGTTTGTTCATTTGATTTCATAAACCTGCACATAAAAGTCACAAGGCGTAAAATCGCACGATCTGGCAGACTATTCCTGGTTTCAGCTCAAAGAGAAAACTTTTTGAGGAAAATTTTCAATCAGCGGAGCAGTCGTTTCATGCGATGTGTGAGATGTCGCTCCATCTTTTTACACAAAAAGTATAATTTTCATACATAAGAGAAAAACACCAGTCAGAAAGAATGTTTCAGTAATGGCCGACGTTCACAGTAACGGCAGCTCCGTCATCAATTTTAAGAAGTTACGAGCCCAGAACCTGTACTGCATGCCAGCATTTCGCTTACCACATTGACTAGCTGCTTTTTGTGACTCGTTTGTTGCCGTACTCGCACAGGTGGAAGTGTGATTCATCTGAGAAAATTATTCTTGTAGTAAAGATCTTCGTAATTTACAAGCTTCAAATCATTTGTGACTTTAATCTTGCAAGCATGCATTTTCAGATGTTTTGAAACGATGCCATACAGTAAACTGGTTGACGAATTCAAATTTTAGCCCGTCGCCTGCAGGATCGCACACATCATTCTTTTTCTGAGGGGTGGGGCGCGGGCATAAATCGGAATGCCAATTCACCTACTTTCACTTTATATCTAACTAGCTGAAAACATAGCGTTGCCCGGGTATTTATTTCTTTATTTCAGGCTTGAGTTGGTATTTCTACGTATGCATTATCTCTGTCTATGTTACAATTATAGGAAAATACGCGACCAAAAATGAAATTCATTTCAAAGATAAATCCTAGCACTTCCATAACCAATTAGAGTGGTGTTGTTATCAACCAATGAGATCGTTTGGCGCGAATCAGCTGGAAATTAACTTCCGATGTTTACAAAACATTCTTGTGTCCATAAATTGTCAATAGCAGGATAGAAATAATCGTTAAAAAAAGTAAATTAAATAAAAAATGAAGAACATAAAATGTTTTAGGAATCTAAGGGACGTAACTACGTCATCAGTCCCAACCCTTACAAACTACCCACACTAACTTAATGTAATGAATGCGAAGGATAAACAACCACGCCCGAGGGAGGACTCGAAATCTCGACTGCTAATGGCCGCGCGCACCGCAGCTGGGCGCCTTAGCGCGCACGGCTATTCTGCCGCGGCTAAACGTTACAAAACGGTTGTGAGGTACAAAAGCCACAAATCCAGCCAATTCGTGAAACTTATAACTTTTCGTGTTGGCTCCTTTTACCTCTAAAAACCTACATTTCTCCATGATCATTATATAAATACGCTAACACGGAGATTGTGGTACAGATTACTAATTTATTCGTGCAAGAAGGCCAATGAATGTTACATAATTCGAAAGATTGTTTGTCATAGATTTCAGGAATATAAATATTATGTGTGTATTTAGCCATTAAAAGTGGTAAAAGTAAGTAGAAATTTTCCTATCTACAGCTTGGATCAAGTTCTAAATTCTCCAACAAGCAGCTCACTGATTGGCTATTCGCCACAACCAAAGACACTGTAATGAAGCGCATCTGCAGTATTAAAATAACGTATTAATATAAGTGGATATCGAAACATGGAGTGCTCCCACATCACTTTCTTGTTCCGTTCAAATGCTTCATTTTCGCAGTGATTAAGAGTGGTAAAAGGAAGTGGATGTTTTCATATGAATGCCGATATAAATGATGATGCGCCGGGAGATGCATTTAGCGGTGCACGGGTGGAATTACGAAGTCGACATATTGTCAGCTCTGGAATTCTGAATATCGCAGTATCGAAATAACATTATTTCTTGGCGTTGTATGAACACGCGAACACCGAAATTGTAGTTCCATTTCAAATATTAGGCTAATGAAAGTTATATAATTCGAAAATGGCATGAGATGTATATAATTCCGTTTTTATTTGTTGTTAGTGTGTCAGGCATTTTTCTTAACGCGTAAAAGATACGTTTAATACCTCCCAGAGCCGGTTAAATTTTACCAAATATCCCAGCGGCCTCTTATGATAATGTTGGCAACAGATTCTGAATAGTAAGAATCCTGTGAGTCTTCATTTTAACCAATCGCTTGACAACGCTGATGTTTTCTCATGGAATCTTCGCTTTACGAGGGCAATTATTGTTACTGAGCAGACGAGGGTACATACAAGAACCTGTCAACCATAAAGCAGGAACAGCATTATTTGTTTACTTCATGGTCTGTAAGATACACTAATCGAGTCATTCTATGTGGTTCGAACAAATGGGACAATATTTTCTATCGTGTTGTTAATGTTGCGAACATAATCACGCGAGGCCGCGGACATGATACGTAAACTTTTACCCCCAGTGACCATTGTAAACACAATTTGTCGAATTTCGACCACAGGCAATACTAGTACTATTAATATTTCGTGTTTCTTTATGTTTTCCCTGCATGCTTTATTCAACCTGTGAAAATGAATGAGTTGTAGAGGCTCACATTTCATGAAGCCGCCTGGGACAATGCAGTCATGAAGTCGCCCGGGTAGTAGACGCACGCCTTGAGCACGTCGTCGCCATCATGAACACATCTGTGGTATTTGTACACACGTTTCGCTTGAATCCACAGCGAAATTCGTCCTGTAGTTTCGTTTTCAAACAGTTCAGTGCTTATGACGTCGTATCTGATGTTCGATGTGTCGTTCAGTGTTATAATATTGTATCTCCTTTCAGTGGTATATTTGGATGTTGTTTATGGAATGCTCTGCGAACAGAGTAATAAAGACAACAAAATGTCAAACATAGTGCCATACCTGTTTACGTAAGTCATGTTTATGACGTAATAACTCCTGAACTATGTGTCCTACGAAAACATTATTTACCAGGTTCGTAGAATGGAATATTAGGAAACTGCTTGCGAAACGTGTTGTAAATGCAGTTGGTAATAAAGACGTAGTAAATCACAGCCTCATACTTATTTGGGAGAATTTTCATACATTCCATTGTCTTTGACGTCATAGCACCTGAACTATTGTCGTAACACGATATTATTTCGAAGGTACATCCAGTGGTGTATAAGTAAAATGTCTGCAAAATACGTCATGAACAGAGTCAGTAGGAAAGACGTAATAAATTGAAACGTCATGCGTGATGAGGCGGTTTTTCATTAACGTAATTGATTATGACTCCATACCTCATGAACTGCGTCTCGTACTATGATAAAATTCCGAAATCACGTTCAGTGGTATGTGTGTATACTGTCTAACATTTCTCGCGGATACAATTCACGGTGAAAGAGCAACAAATTGTAACGTCATGCCAAATGCAGTAATTTTATGGCATTAACGCCGTAAAAATAGTAAGCGACAAACTTTTTTTCCAATCATCTTTTTGCTGGGATTGTCACCGAGAAAAAGTGTCCTAGAAGATTGGAATTATGTTATAGTTTGATACAAGTCGCTTAGTACTCTACTACTCAAATAGTGGACTGGTAAAGTCACACTGTAACATGAGACAAGAATTTCCATCGGTTTTGACGTCATATCTCCTGAAATATCGGCCTTAGTGCAAAATTCTTTCTTAGCTGACGTCTGCTACCTATAAACTACATTCCTGCCAAATTTCAGCTTCATAGGGGAAGTAATTTTCTAGATTTCGTGTTTAGTCAGTGAGGGAGTAATGAGTGAGGGAGTGAATGAGTGAGGGAGTGAATGAGTGAGTGAGTGAATGAGTGTCCTTTCAATTTTATATAGATAGAGATTTGGGAAAACTAGTCATATATATATATATATATATATATATAATGGAAAGTGCAGGTTGGAATAAATAATATAGTGAGGACAGTTTACAACTCACCGCAAAGACGTGGCGACGAGCTGCGACAGGCACATACAAAAGACACACACATCAACACATTCAGCTATCGGCCATGGCCTTCTTCAGAAAATAGAGCACTCACGCAATCACACGTGCACACAACGCAGTCATACAACCATCACCTCCGACTGCCACACTTCGAATCTTTTGTATGTGCCTGTCGCAGCTCGTCGCCACGTCTTTGCGGTGAGTTGTAAACTGTCCTCACTATATATACTCCTAGAAAATGAAAAACAGAAATTATTGACATATTTTGAAGATGTATACTACTACCAGAGAACGTCACACTTTGGAATTGCTATATAAGTTTTATTCTTTGTACTCAATGTAGACACTGAGCTACTCTTGAATCGACTTACTTGTAGACTCATGACATAAAAAGTGTTTAACAATTGTTACATATTTTATATATGGAAAAAAAGTATCGCAATTCCAAAGTGTGTCATTCTCTGGTAGTGGGAAATATATCAATGTTGTCTGTTTGTGACGCGATTGTCACCTGGTGGATATCCATAGAAACACGCCTATGAAATATTTACATGTTTCAGTTTCCTTGTTACTTGTGTCAAGAACATAAACAATTTTGAACTGTGCAAGCCGGCCGCGGAGGCCGAGGGGACTGAGGCGCTTCAGTCACGGTTTGCACGGCCACTACGGTCGGGGGTTCGAATCCCCCCTCGGGCATGGATATTTGCGCCGTTCTTAGGATAAGCTAGTTGATAAGTAGTTTGTAAGTTTAGGGACTGATGACCCCGTAGTTAAGTCCCATAAGCTTTACAAACATTTGAACATTTTTTTGAAGTGTGCAATGCAGATGTCGATCCACTTAGGTGATACAAGTTTTAATAATGCGCATTTTAATAGTTTCACAATGCTCTTTTTCTTATACTAAATTTTCACAAGTAATTCGTTATTTTACATAAGTCCCAAAGCTTTTTACGTGTTTCATTAACTTTTATTTTATTTTTATGCAAATAGGACTGATTATCACCATTTTTGTAACATTCTGAGCCTGCAATTATTATTCTTTCATATTCACACAATACATGACATCAACTGCGAGTGCGCAAAGCCGGGATTCCCGCTGTCTAGGCAGTTCCGCTGACCACTACAACACTGGGGACACAGTGATCACCGCACCTGCAAAGCCTACATAAGCACGCCTCCCGTCAAATTTCCAACTTTACTCTGCCCACAGTACTCAAACTTGTAGTTACTATGTACAAATTCCCGTAATAAGTAAGGGCTCTAAACTTCCAACTAAAGAAAGGATCATTGCCCGCCACTCTCATATTATATATATATATACATCTGGCGTCTATTCCGTAAGAACAGACGTCACTTCTGATTCTGCATATTCACAGAATATATGACTTCAACTGCGAATGGGCAAAGCTCAAAATGCGTACCCACCCGGGATTCGAATTCGGGTCTTCTGCTTTCTAGACAGTTGCGCTGACCCCTACACCACTGGGAACACAGTGATCACCGTACCTGCAAGTCATATATTCTGTGAATATAAAAACAATAACAACTGCAGGATCAGAAGTGAAGTCTGTTCTTCCGGAATAGACGCCACATGTATATATAGGCGAGTCCATTCCTTTGTTTTGGACGGGCGGCAGCTGGCAGCATGCCTATAAGACGAAGCGTAGCTACGGCTGAGCAGGCAAATGAACTGGCCGCCCCTTTAAAACAAAGGAATGGACTCGCCCTCGCACAACGCGGGAATGCGTTTCTGCACAGAGGTCACGATTTCTTGCACGAGCTCTAACTGTAGGAAGATGTATTTTTTTCATGTTAGACAGGTATCGCACAATAAAATTATTGGACAAATAATTCGACAAATTGATACTGGACATATTGTAATTGAACTTTCACCCAATATTTCATTAATTCTAAGGCCTCGGTTCAGATTTGATCAAAGAAATCGCTCCTATTCTGTTTCCTGCAATGAAAGATGTGACCGCTTGGAGCGCTAGTAGCAGTACAACCTCCTACAGCTGTTCGACATTAGCTGAGGTATGTCATAGCGTTTGTATTCGTAAACATGGTTACTAGCGGCAAGTTTGTTTAGTGTGTTCCAGCAAGAACAAAATTGATAAGAATGTATAAATAGGTGAGACGTTGTATGAGACGTGACAAGGCCAATTCACACTGTCCGCCTCGTCAATTCACTTAGCCAAATACCCTGCGGTAAAAGTGACAATATGGGTTAGAATCCGTGATGGAAAAAATTATAATATACTTTCGGGATTTAAGAAGTAAGATCCCTATATCTTATTTACGCCCAAAGCAAACTTTAAACTCTGTTTAGGTAAACTTTGTGTGCTAAGTGGTGGGAAGTGAAACAAAATTCAAAACATCGACACCTATTTCCAAGCGCCAATATACCGGGGTTGGAACTTAAATAGTGGCTCCTAGTTATTCACAACAAATACACAAGCGTTAAATGTTTCCACGTGTCCTTGGAAGAAGTCACCATTGTTGTGTAGAACGCGTTGCCAGCGATGTGGAAGGCGTAGTATACCGTTAGCAGAGCCTGTCTGATCTGTACATCTACATCAATACTCAGCAAGTCACATGGAAGTGCGTGAGAGAGGGTTCATCGACGCGCTTTTTTATGTTCCTGTACAGTTCCATTCTCTGAAATCTCGCGCAAAAAAAAGAACATCTATATCTTTCCGTTTTCGATCTGACTTCTCTTAATTTACTTTGAAGCTCCTGTCTTCCTATGCAGGTGGGTGCTAACAAAATCTGTTCGCATTCCGAATAGAAAGTTGGTGAAAGAAATTTCGCAAGTAGATCTCGTCGCAACGAGTAACGACTTTCTTTTAATGATTTCCACCCCAACTCGTGCATCATTTCCGAGACACTCTCACCCCTACATAGCGATAGTAAAAAACGAGCTGCGCTTCTCTGTACTTTCTTCTAAATCGTCTGTTAATCCTACTTCGTGGGGATCCCACAATGCTCAACAACACTCCAAATAAGACGTACAAGTGTGGTGTAGGCATTTCTTTAGTAGAGCTGTTGCATCTCCTAACTGTTCTGACAACGAAACGTAGTCTTTGGTTCGCTTTCCCTATAATATTTTCTGTGTGTTCTTTCCATTTTAAGTGGTTTGTTACTCCTAGGTATTTAGTTGGATTTACGGCCTGTACTTTTGTCTGGTTTATCGTGTAAATGAATTTTAACTGGCTTCCTTCAGTGCTCATATGGATGATTTCACACTTGTCATTATTAAGGGTCAATTGCCATTTTTTGCACCACGCAGATATCTAAATCATTTTGCAGTTACTTTTGATCTGCTGGTGACTTTGCTAATCGATACGTGAAGCATCATCCGCGAACAGTCTAACGGAGCTCCTCAGATTGCCTGCTAAATCGTTTATAAATAAGGAAAAGTAGGAGCCCTATAACAGGACCCTGCAGAGCGCCAGATATCACTTTAGTTCTACTCGATGACTTTCCGTCAATTACAACGTACGTGTCCTTTCTGAGAGGAAATTACAAATCCAGTCGCACACTTGTGGCGATATTACATAAGCACGAAGTTTTATTAGAAGACGCTTGTGAGGTACAATGTCGAAAACCTTCCGGACATCTAGTTATACTGAATCTATTTGACTTTACTTGTCGATAGCACACATCAAATCATATGATACTTTGTGAATCTCTGCAACGGTTAACAACCGAATACCACGAAGTGGTTCGTTCATCTTCGAATCAAATCAAAGCCACAAGGACTTAAGTCATGGGAGTATGGTGGATGGTACAGGAATTCCCAGTCCCATCGGCCGAACAGACCGCCACAGCTTGCGTTGATTTACACCAACGTGCCACTGTTCTGTACAGCAATGGTGATTGCCCGCACAGTCCTAGAAGACCTTGATGTCACTGTCGTGCTGTAGGACCTCTGGCACATTCAATCTTGATCCAACTGCGTTGTTGCTGTTTAGAAAACATAGTGGCACCGTTACGTTAGACAAGTAACTGTGTTTCCCTCGATTGTGCGCACACCGGTGACATGGGATGGATGATTCAATTAGCTCGTGTATATGGTAGGTATGTCAACAACATGTGCTATCAACGACAGTAGTGGATTCCATACCATAGTTTCTCCACTGCAGTATTGCCATTTAGTTCCAACGGTCGTATACACATAAAGACATCAAACAATTTTTGTAAGGAAATAAATGGAGCCCATTTAAATTTAGCAGCCATGTTTCCCACTTACATTGTTCATAACAACATAAAAAATTGTCACTGCTGACATTTTCCATTTAAAACGTTATTTAATTAAAATTGCTTTATCAACTTACAGCATTATTTACATACACTGTTTGCGCTTGCCCGCGAAAGGCAAAGGTCCCAGGTTCGAGTCCCGGTTCCAGCACACAATTTTAATCTGCCAGGAAGATTCATATCAGCGCACACTCCGCGGCAGAGTGAGAGTTTCATTCTGGAAACCTCCCTTAGGCTGTGGCTAAGCCATGTCTCCACCATATCCTTTCTTCCAGGAGTGCTAGTCTTCCGTGTTTGCAGGAGAGCTTCTGTGAAGTTTGGAAAGTAGGAGACGAGGTACTGGCGGAAGTAAAGTTGTGAGGCGGCATCGTGAGTCGTGTCGGGATAGCACAGTCGGTAGTGCGCTTGCCCGCGAAAGACAAAGGTCCCAGGTTCGAGTCCCGGTTCCGGCACACAATTTTAATCTGCCAGGAAGTTTCATATCAGCGCACACTCCGCTGCAGAGTGAAAGTTTCATTCTGAAAATTTACTTATATCACCGTGACACCCACAGTTTCATCCAAGTGCGGTTCGTTTCTTTTTTTGCCCCCTTTTCTTCTAAATGCAGACACAACGTAACTGTAGTATAAGCAACAGCTGAGCAAAACACCGTCATATTGAAAAAATATTGGATGATAGTGTAATATACCCTTAATCGTTTCATTCAATTCAAAGAATAGCAGCAATATTTCATCCAATTTTTTCCTCAAATTCTTGGATCAATAATTTGATAGTGTGATACCTACCTTAGACAAAATTTTTAGTTGGTGTGGTAAATGGCAAGCAATGAGAAATTTATCTACAGTGAAGTAGAACTGTAAATACTCGAAAACTGCAAATGTATTTGGAATTACATCGCTGGTGACAAATACAGTTTTCAAATATTTGAAAATCTATCGGAATCAGCAACGTGGTTATAAGTTCGTAGCTTACAAACTACTTAAACTAAGATAAACTAACCAAAGGACAACAAAAACACCCATGCCCGAGAGGTGAACGGCCGCGTGCACTGCAGCAAGGCGCCTCAGTTCGCAGGGCTAATCCGCCGCGACTGGTGACAAATCTTACATTTTTAAGCTCACTAAAAATAATAGTAAGAGCAATTAAGGTAACATTTTTGATGAAGACACTGCGCCTACTGTTTACAAGATCGCCGTAAAGACAGATCAACTCAAAAGTCACCACGTAACTTATAGAGATACTTGTCATCTGTTAAAACAACTACGATTCAAACCAGTCTAGGTTAAAATAGTATTATACCTTTTAGGATAAAGTTAGATAACCTACATCAGAAACAACGTTCTTCACAGAAGCCATATTGGCAGATCATAGCCCAATATTAACCCCGAAGAGCACATGACACTGGAATACAGCCAAAAGATACAGAGTCGCCAAAAGATACAACTCGCAAGTGTCATCCTTACCTGTGTCCGCTCAATGTCACAATGTGTTTCCCTGTTTATCGACAGCTCTATCTACATCTTTTCATGGGTGCATCCTGGCAGCTGTTGAGACATATTTAATCTTTCCATTATTGATTCCTTTTTTTTATTTTTCAGCATTTTTTGTGTAGTTTTGTTTATTAATTTTTTATAAGTTTTCATTACCACATAGTCATTATATCCATTAGCAACAGCAATTTGTTTAAGGATGCTAGGTTCTTTTTTAACTTCTGCTGGTTTAAGTGGGTCTTTAGAAGACGGTATATTGAAGAATTGAAAAAGCTTAATTTGTAGTGAAGAGGGTGGCCGGATGAAACATGAATGATGGTACCACATGCTGTTGGTTTCCTGTATACGCTATATACATGTTTTGTATTCTCTTTTTTAATGCTAAGATCAAGAAAGTTTAATCAGTTTTTCCCTTCTAGTTCTAACGTGAAGGTAATTTTGTGGTGGATACTGTTCATTCCTGCCTGTAAGCTGTTCATTTCATTTTCAGTTCCTTTAATCATCATTATTATATCATCAACATTTCTTCTGTAGTAGACGATATTCTTTGCAACATTTTTATGGGTTTCAAAAATCTGTTTGTTAAATCATTGATAAAAATTTCAGAAAGGTTAGCTGCTAAGCTATTGCCCATGGCTAGACCTTCAGAATGATAATAGATCTTACCATTGAATTCAAAATAGTTGTAACTAAGGGATAATTCTAACAATTCTACTAATTCAATGACTTCACCATGTCGCATCTTTTAGAATTAGATTAGCCTTGATCATTTCTAAACATTCTGTGATAGGGACATTAGTGTATAGATGACTTGTATCAAGTGATGCAAGTGTAGATTCATTTGGGATGTCTGTTTTGTCTAGGATTTGTGTAAACTCATAGCTACTTTTGACATTAGTTGGGTTTGTAAAAGTAAACATTTCCTTAAGATTACAGTTTGGCATTTTATTAAGTTCATAGTTAGGAGGTGACCTGTCATCCACTATCAGTCGTACGCTTTAATTAAGTTTATGGCTCTTAACTTGTGAGCGTCGCTGTTGAAGTTATGTATCCATCATTTTCAGATATTTCTTTTCCCTTTCACTGAATAGGAACATAGTATTATCTATCTTCTTTTCTAGGGTGTTTTTAAACTTGACTGTGGGGTCTGTCTTGATTTTTGGTCATTTAGATTGTACTGTTACCTCATCTGTAGTTTTAGCTTTAAAAGAATGTTTTTTACCATCTTTTATAAACTGATCTACCTTTACTGCAATGTTAATAGTTTGGGGATTGCTCAATTTGGCCTTTTCTGTTGCTATTTTGGTGTCAACTATAATTTCTTTAAAATCATCCTGATTAAAGTTTTTGTTAATGTTAAAAGCTAAATCTTTGTTTAACCGTCGGGCGGCAGCGCCAATTATTCTTCAGCAGCAGCGAGGTGTGAATATTCTATCACTGTGTATTCCGAGTTACAAAACTAGTGTATAGCTACTAAGTGTGCCGCGGTGGAGTAGCCGAGCGGTCTAAAGCACCTCGCTGCGGAGCGCGCGGTTGCTCGCCGTGGAGGTTCGAGTCCTCCCTGGGGCATGGGTGTGTGTGTTTGTCCTTAGGTTAGTTTACCTAGGTTTAAGTAGTTTGTAAGCTACGGACTGATGACCACGCAGTTTGGTCCGATAGAATTACAAACATTTGAACATTTTTGCTACTAAGTGATCGTAATGGCAAAAATAGTTTAATGTACAGGTAGAAATATCACATTCATTAATATCTCAATTAGTATAACGATTACCTTCGGCGTATAAATATAACAAATGTAACGTTATTCCGAAAGTGGACAATTATCATGTATAATAGACCCCGCAGTACTATCATTTCCTCTTTCGTTACTTCCCTGTAGTTCCTGTCTCTTGAGTAATTAGTGTCAGCTTTTTTCTGTGTTTTGTGGAACTTAGTACACTTAAGTACCTCATCAATCATATTATCATCTATCATGTATGAGAGAGTTTGTTTCACTGACCTCATGCACCTTGCGTTCCGTTTTGAACCAGGGAAGATTTTTATGATATTTTTTTCATTGTTTTGCAGTGCTGATTGTATGGTGTTTTACTCCACAGAGTGGTATCGTCTTCAATATCAGATTCATTGCACCTGAATTCTTGTTTGGGATCGGAACTAGGATTTACATTTGAATAATAGTAATTCAAATATGTTAAACATCTATCTCCATGTAAATATCTCTTGTTATTATTAGTATTACTTTGATTTTTGTGTTATTATTATTATTATTATTATCATATATTGCTATTATTAATATTATTAATGTAGTGTTTTTTGTAATTAAATCCTTTGTTTATGTTGTTCCTGATCAGATGTAAGAGAGGGCCCTATTCTCGGCCAGGTTAAATAACCAAATAAATAAAATAGTATCGTGTTCATTATATGATGAGGAATCTAGACAAAAATCACTAAGATTTTCATTACTTGTCGGAAGAATGTATTTCCTCATCTGTTAGACCCATACGACATCTACGAGACCAGAAGATTAAATTATATAGTAGAATAACACTCATTTTCGCATTGTGTAAGGCTTAAAAGTGTTGAAATTCCAGGAAACTGCAGAATGACTAATCAGGAGAAACTAAAGAACAATATATCGAGAGTTAAACTTCTATTTAAGAAATAAATTTAAATTTAGCATTATAATCTGGGAGGTAAAACTTATACAATAAATATTTACTAGAAACTGCCATAAATCCATTTGCAAGGAAAACTAGACGTAACACAAAACAATTCAAATCTACTAACATGACAGGCAGCGCGGTGCAAATCTGCTACCAGTGATGCACTCTCTAACAAAACTTTCTTTGGGTGTGGACACAGCCGTACGTTAGAAACGCACAACCTTGACTGACGTCATTGTTAAGGCTTAATTGAGGAATATCTAAAGCGGAGATACGGCATCTCCATTATTCTGACAACAGGGAGCATTTAAACACAAGTGATAGCATATTTGCACCAGCGCTGCCGCTCGAGGGTTAAAGGATTTTTCTCATCCTCTGTAAAAGTTATAACTGTCAAGTTTGAAATCCTTTCAGCGAATTGATGTTCTTCCTTTTAATCATTAATCACTTTATGTTTATACACAATTTATTAAACTTTTTCTCATGTCTTTGTTGAATAGGAATTAGAAACCTATTGGCTTTATCATACAATGCTAGTTGCAGATTATGAAATTCGGTTTCGGTTAAATATTTTTAAAAAGCTTTTAAGATGTTCGTATTTTTCAGACATTATATGGCTGTTTTTATAAAATTCACGACTCTATAGTCTGAGCCACAGAATTTCACTTTTTTCTTCACTGCCTTAGTTATTTTTGTAGAACACGCCATTTCTATTTTTGTATAGTTGGGCACAACATTGGCTTCAAGACATTTTTTTTATTTTTTTATTTGATATGTAATCTATTTTTGTTAGTTTCTTTTGAATAGTTACAACTTTGTTGAAAGCTCCTACTGCCCGGTTGGGCAACGTGTTGAGTTTCTTTGTATTACAAGGAGGCGATCTATTAGGACATGTTAGGAAAATGTTACAGCCAAAATCGCTGATAATAAATTTTATTTTGGACGACCGGTTTCTCTGGTCTCTGCTAGCATCATCTGGTCCAAAATAGGGATGTGGCGAGCAGTATCATTCGATATTGATAACAGAAGAACTTTGTTCTCGCGAGCTACCGTGCATTATGGTGACGTCACATGCTTTTAATAACTGAGCCCACTGGAAACTGCAAATACAATAGTGAGTAGGTTGTTACACGCGGATTACACCGTACATTTATTTTGTAGAGGTCTGGCAGAGAGGAATTATGTTGTTTTCACGTACATCCCACCTGGATTAAGCTGAATATTGAGTATACTATGCAACACCGAGACATGCGATAAAGTTACTTGATGTGCTAGTGTTCAAGATCAACGGGATTGGTACCACGACCAACATCAAAATCAAGGCCTCATAAAATGTCGCTGGCCGCAGTGGCCGAGCGGTCTACGGGTGCCAGTCACGGTCTGCACGGCCTCTGCGGTCGCGGGTTCGAACCCCCCGATCGGGCATGGATGTTTGTGCCGTCTTTATTATAAACTAGTTCATCAGTAGTTTGTAAGTTTAGGGACTGATGACCCCGTAGTTAAGTCCCATAATCTGTACAAACATTTGAACATTTGAAAATGTTGTTGTAAAGAGCAACAGGAATAGCAGGTGGTTGACACGGAGGATTGTAGCTTACCAATTCAGTGCTCAAGAATGATGACTCGTTCGGTGAAATAAAAACGTTAAGATCGTCGCTAACAATCTTAGTTATGCACAAGTGCCTGTAATATCGATAGTTTTGCTTCCTTATATCCTTATGTATCGACAAAGCAGTACATTGAAAACCAAGAAAGTACCGTATTCCGTATAGGTGTGCAGAGGTATATTGGGTATTTCTATAAGAACATTAAACGAAACGACTGGAAGAGTAAATGTTCAATTTTAGAAAGGAAGAGGTTGATATATCAGATGCTTAGGAAAGAGGTGCCCTGAGATCATCATCTTAAAAACATATGGACGAAATTTCTAGGGTTTCTTCTATGATTAGAAGTTATAAAAGTAGCCAATCCATTATTCGGCACATGTGGTGGCCGAATATAATTTTTCCGGTAATAGCTTGATAATAGAAAAAATTGGAAAGCTTAAGAATGGTGTCTTAGTAAATATCTACAGAATATACAGTTAAATTCGAGTCATTTTCTTTGAAGAGTTATTTATATATTTGTGCCCCAATGTACAAACGCTCCAAAAAACTGGTTTTTGTGGTTTTAGATACATCTTGGTCACAGATAAACATATCGGAAAAAACTGAAAGCTTTCTCGATGATATAAAATCAGGGACATTTGGTAAAAATTTCCATCAATTGCAATTAGCCTAAAGTATAGAATAGGCAACCCTCAGTTTTGGTACTCAAAAATTAGCATTCATAAACAAATGCTCTTTTTATGAGACTATTAACTCCGTTGTAGAACACATCTGTTGTACAAAAGTGAAAGGACTGTATAATAACTGCAGTATGCCTACAAATCTGTTATTTATATATTGTGGCGGTATTCACGGTTGCGCAATATACTGAAGGAGACTGCGAAGCTTTAAAAATATTGACGGTCGCAATATTGTGCAATATATTCTACCGTGTGAGGGCGAGAATTTCTAGTATGCGGACGTGATATACGTTATTCGGCAACGAAAATTAGCATGTGTTCTACAGGAAAGTACATTCAGGTGAGTAATTTCATTAAATATTTAATACTTATTTCGTTATTGTCTGCAGAAACATTCAATAAAATGATTAGTGCAGAGAAATTGCACAGAAACCGCTTCATTGTTACTTTCCGCACAAGGAATTATTTCTCCAGAACTACCTTCATATCTGTTCTCTACAATAATGTACTCTTTTCAGACTTATAGATCGCTTCCAGCATTACAGAAGATAAAATGGCAGTGGTAATACACGCCAAGTGCACGTCGTCGAGCGCCAACATGACCTCTACGGAGGCTGAGCTCTGACGGACGCGGCCCGGCATAAATATTGCGCAGTAAGTATTGTGCCGTTCGTGGCCTCGCACTTTCGGGGAATATATTGACACAATATTCCTGGTCAATAAATATTGACAGTGTGAGGGCCCCTTAGATAATTAAAACTATCACACATGGCACTTTCAAACTTATTAGTAAAGCAAAACCAACATTGATTGCAGTCGTTGTCCTATCAAGTGAACATGTTTTGAAGCAAATGCGTGTCACAGATACTTTTCTATGAGTATCGAGATTTTTCTCCTTTTTTTTTTTTTTCATCAGAGGTTTCAGTTAATGAAGGGCCTGTCATCAGCGCGTTATCGTTGTTAAAACATGTTTTCCCAGCCAGGGCTGTAATCTTTCACATTCTTTAAGTTTCCTAAGCGCATTTTAATTGTTGAGTTATATGTGCAGTACCTCCCCCATGCAAGGGCCTGGCTATCCCACCGTAACTTCCCTGTGCTACCCACCCCTTACCCTCCCTCTCGCCCGTAGATAAATCTGCAACCACCCTCTCGATTCTGCCCCTCCCCCCAAAATTATTCAGATTTGACGGAAGATTGGAACATGGTGGGAGGACATAGACAATGTTATAAAACACTTTTTCGGACCCGACGTGTGCGATAAACATTGACGCACCGAGAATATTCAAATATGCTCTCCAAGCGTGGTGTCTCAGCAGCAGAAAGAGCGCGATGCTTTAATCCGTTAATTCATCGTGTAGCTGATAAACTACATACCTTATTTCTTCCATTATTTCTCAAACTGAGAAAACGTTTAGCACAAATTCATTTGTAGCTGCTTGTGTACATAGTGTTACATATGCTAGTAGCTCGTCCTAGAAGTTATAGAGTGCTACTGAATCATTTCTTCAGTTAGCTGCATTGAGTTACTCCAGACATAAGCGTTTGTTTACATTATTATTATTCTTTACCACGTAAAAGTAGTAAATCACATACCACTGTTGCATTATGAGTTCATTTCTGGAAAGATGAGAGGCAAAATACTGACATATACTGCATCGGGTACATCATGGAAACACTACATAGCTGACCAAATATGAACTTTTTGTTGCTAGTAGTGCATAATTATTTTAATGAGTTTTTTTTTCAATACTTTTCTCAGTATGTACGCAATATAAATTAATCGTGGTAGTTTTTATAGTTTCAAATAAAAAGTCATACATTAAAAGGTTAATGGTGTTCACCCGAGCTACCCTACTGTGCTATGAGGCACTGGCAGATTGACTCTGAAGTCCTTCATCAAACTTTTGGAAAATTTGCGGGGTTTGTAATAATAACAATAATTGTAATGGTCCACATCAAATCGAAAGATTTGGTTCCTACTTACATGAAAAGAAACACTTGCATGTACTAAAATCTTAAACCAGTAACCTTCCCCTACCATACCTAGAGGCTGACGACTTCGAGTAAGTTAGTACCCCTATCACTCCCCTCAACGTCTCCATTGTGGGGCTGAAGGATGCTGACCCTCTAATTATCGAAGACCTGTTGCAGCAGTTACGTGTCACTGACTTCGTGTGCTATGTTTAACTAAAATAACGCCCGTATGAGATCAAAGAACACTCCCCCCCCCCCCCACCTCTTCACCAGAACAGGTCAGGAACTACCTTTAGAAGGCCGGGAGCCTGGCCCTGAGGGAAGTGAAGCGTGTAAGCCGCCTGCCACCACGCTGGACTGCTATAAGCAGCAGAACACGCTTGACTGAACTCTCCCTTAACACGTAATAAGCTGCGATTACATCCAAAAGTTTATGTAGCAGTGTAAGCATCTTACAATAAGCTTCTCGTGGCGGTATTCCATGCGTAAACCGCGAAATTGCAGGAACATCGACCATTTTTCGATATTCTGAGAACATGAACGCGAATGCGCTATTTATAAAATGGTTAATTGCTTCATAATGGATGCACAGTATTGGTGTACGATATCATATCCACGTCCTAGTGATGTACACAGCGCCACTTTGACTCACTGAAGTCGGCCGCAGTGGCCGAGTGGTCTTCAGGGACCCTACGGTCGGAGGTTCGAATCCCCCCTCGGGCAGGGATATTTGTGTCGTCTTTAGTATAAGGTAGTTCATAAGTAGTTTGTAAGTTAAGGGACTGATGACCCCGCAGTTAAGTCCCATAAGCTTAACAACCATTTGAACATTTTTGGCTAACTGAACTACCGGAGATCATCAGCATATCTTCTCCAAAACCTACCACGACTCTTCCTGATAACCAGACGTCTAAAAATAGATGCTTTATGCAGGAATATAAATCAGTGACAGAACACAGCATACTCTGGTGTAAAGGAACAACAGTCGCACATGTATCAGCAGAAGTAACATGAGCACCAAACCGAAACTAATATTACGGGACATTTCCCTATTATAAACCCCCTGAATTCATACAATGAATTAATACCGTTGCTAAATACCCACAAGTATTAGTTTTCTCTATCTTACGTCGAACCCTTAAGTATTAAGTGGGCAGGATCCTTCTCACATTTGATTCACTGAACCACCTAAGATTCGAAATCTCAACCTCTCTATTCCGCTCTGAGTTTCTTTGAGGACAAAATAGATCACAGTACGGCATTTCCACTCGTCAGTTATATGGTAAACATAGAAACCTAATTATACCCAGCGTCTTTATTCTAGAGAACAACAACGCAGGCCACGGAACGTTATTACTAGCCGTAAATTGTTTTTCCCGTTTTATGCCTCTACTATATCGGATTACTACTTCTATACACTTCAAATTTCGTCGTAAATTTTATTACACTGCTGTTGGAGTAAACGGAACACACATTCTATCTCACACGTCGATCTCCTTACAATAATGACAGGAAAAGTCATATATGCTAAGGCTGCTACGAAACCAAATATGTAGCATTACCTTTAACTTCCAAACTGCCCAACTTACAATACCTTGGGGTTAAATAATTTTTCGCTTTAGGTCATTTATGCTTAGAGTTAACTTTTTTGCTACAAATTTGTTTTCCTCCTCATTCGACGTATTATATCATAAGCCTACTAGTTAACCGATACACCCATCCAATCCCCACTATTTTTCTTAGCACCATATTCCTCTTGTCAAGCTCATTTACCATTACCTTCAGGAAGTAATATTTACTTACACCTGGATATATATTCAGTGCTACTTTTTCAGATTGTTACAGATTTTTGCTGTCAGTCTGCTTTTTAGATAATATCTGCCCAAACAACGAATCTCGTCCAATACTTATTCGCTCTGCATCACCTGGTTTAATTCGACTAGACTCCATTACAGTTACTCAGTTGATATTCATGTTATAAGTTAAAGACATTCTCCATTCCATTTAACTAATCTTCCAGATAGAACTGCAATGTAACCTGCTTTTCTCATAATTTTTATTTTCCCGCTTTGTACAGAATTATCCTCCCAAACTTGGTTTTGGTTTCATTTCCTGCTTGATCTGAATAAACTGTCTACAACATAGTGGACTACAGTCTTAAACCCTCTCTCAGTAGGTCATTCCCTTTTATGTCTTTCGGCTGATGTACTAACATCTGATGCACTACCGTCTTTTGCATCATTCAGATTTGAATTTCCATAGATTACTTGAAGCAGGTTGCTACATGATTAAGTAACGAATCACCGCATATGTGACTAATGACAGCTTATCCTCCGTCTTTAACGATATCTACTACGTGGACGAGAAATCAACGTTGTTCCTGTCTTCTTCCAGTACATTGTCAACACAACACTTCAAGTGTAGAGCTGCAGCGTTGACTTTCTTTGTTACAAAATATGGCAGTACATTGTGTAAGAAGGAAAGAGAAACCAGGGAAAAGGCATTTCCTACCAATAGCGTGGAATGACTTCCATTCCCTTCCTCTTCTCGATCTCTACCGTTACCTTAAGACTATATTTCTCGTACATTCCGGAATATAGGGTCGTGCGTTTGACTTGACTGCATTTTATACGACCAAAAAGCGATTGCCAACCAGGACGTCATAACGAAAATATGATCACTTTGGATAGCTTCTAAAATGCGAGGTTTCATAAAAGATTTACCGTCACGTAAAATGTAGTACGCTATTTCCGTACGTAAAATCTTCTTTAAAATGAGGTAGGCTCCGTTTAGGAGGGGAAAAGGAAGTTTCTTAATTGTGGATATCTAATGGAATGAATATTTAAATTCTTTATGTCGGGTAGAACTTTATTTCTGATTATGCTAACACAGGACGACTGAAAATAACACAGTAAACTAGCATCTACTCTCTTTATCAGAAATTGTAAAACTTCAAACCTTGTCGCAGTGTCTAAAGTGTAGAGTCTCAAGGTTGACATTCTCTGTTGCAAAATATCCTTAATATAGAAGAACGCTTACATGTTTTGGTAACCGCTATAATGGTAACTGTACTCGTAGATAGACACTGAGCAAGAGGTATTGTATACACATTAGAACCAGCAACCTCAGCCTTATGATTCTCATAATGAATTCCAACAGAGAATACGTATGGAGAATATGCTTTGATACCTCTTCTAAGAATGTACGGTGATGCTGTTCCCCAGTATTCCATCATCACATTAAAAGCTTACCTTTCCACCAATACTCCTGTTATTTGTGTCAGTTCAGTTGTGTGTAGGAACCATTACGATTTAAATTTTTCTACTTACATCTTCATCTACATGGGATACTCAGAAAATTACATTTATCTGACTGGCAGAGAGTTCATCGAACCACATATATATAATTTTTCTCCCATTATAATCTCGAATAGCGCGCAGGAAGAAGGAACACCTGAATCTCTCCTCTGATGTATTTTATTCTGATGATCTTTTCTACCTATGTAAGTGGCAGTCAATAATATATTTTCGTATTCAGAGCAGAATGTTGGCGATTGTAGTTTCGTAAGTAACCCACGCGGCAGCGATAAGCGCCGTTGTTATAATGATTCCTATCCCAGATCCTGTGTCATTTCCGTAACGCTTTCACCCCTGTATCGTGACTACAAAACGAACTGCCCTTATTTGGACTCTTTCAATGTCCTCCGTCAAACCCACCTGATAAGGATCCCACACTGGGCATCAATACTCCAACTCAGCTGTTAAACTGTTTGTAACTCTATGGGACCAAACTACGTTGGTCATCAGTCCCTAGATTTACAAACTACTTAAACTAACGTAAGGACAACACATACACACATCAATGGCCGCTCGATCCTTGATCCGCAACGTGGTGCTCCAGACTCAATACTCCAAATGAGGACAGAAGAGTAGTGTATACAGTCTCTTTAGTAGTTCTGTTGCATCTTTTAAGGGTTCTGCCAATAAAACGCAATCTGTGCTTCGTCTTTCCTACGACGTTAATTACGTGTTCGTTCCAGTTTAACTCTGAAGTAATAGTAATTCTCTGAATTAAACATCAATTTTGTGTAAAGCGCTCAATTATTGCCATAGTTAGACCCTCGTGCCACAGATTCGTGCCTTCATACAAATGTTTTCCATGATTTCAGATATAAATTTCAGGCAAGGATGTATCGAAGTACTTGCGCCAACACCACCTGCTGTACTACAATATCTGTGTCTGGATATATCGACAACCACGACCATCGTGAAGGCAATCTTTGGTGTGCACTCAAAACATCGCTGACTGCAAATGGCCGTCTGATTATCGCAACTTCACGGAAACGGCTTTCTCGATGGTTCCTTCCATTGCCAAACGGCGGCAGTGGATCACTACCAAGTCGCTTACAAAGGTTTTCTCAGTGTAAATATTTACTGCTTCTATTTTATTTTATGTTCTAAAAACTTCTAGTTTTTTTATGTATGTACAATTTTACTGATAACGACATTACTGCGGGAATTTTAACTACTGTTACTAATATAAATACACGAAAAATCATTAAAACTTCTAAGGAAAATCTTAGTTCCTCTAAAAAAATTAAATAAAAGTAAACAATTTAAGTGCGTCATTTTAAACAACAATTACAAATTCTTTTCATTTCCTCTTTCTTGGTTTTGTTGGACTGTATCGAACGCCTTCTTGTGTGAACGCTCCCCACTCGCTGAGGCCGATTTCACGAGGAAAACGCTTGCGTAGTTCAGCCGCCAACAGTAGTTATCAAAGATGACCTGTCCATCTGCTGTGTAGAGCTACAGCTCAAGCCACAGTGGGTAATGCAACG
The DNA here is from genome assembly GCA_026315105.1 of Locusta migratoria. Taxonomy (NCBI): domain Eukaryota; kingdom Metazoa; phylum Arthropoda; class Insecta; order Orthoptera; family Acrididae; genus Locusta; species Locusta migratoria. The sequence continues at coordinate 807,855,068 of CM048744.1, read as the reverse complement.
TTAATTTTTACTTTTATATATAATTGTCTGAATTCTCCTTTTACAGACTGCCAATTAGTAGGCCGAGAGATGTCTCAAATGTAGTAATTAAAACGCGATCATTGATTGATTCACACTTAAATATATTCAAGAAAGGCAGTAAGAGTAACCCAATAAACTACAGGCCTATTTCACTGACATCAATTTGCAGCAAAGTTTTGTAACATGTCCTGTATTCAAATATTATGAATTATCTCGAACAGAGTGATCTATTCACCCAAGATCAACACGGATTCTGAAAATATCGTTCAGTCGAAACACCACTAGCTCTTTACTCACACGAAGTGATGAGTGCTATTGACAAGGGATCATGAAATGATTCCGTATTTTTTGATTTCCAGAAGGCTTTTGACACCGTACCTCACAAACGGCTTTTAATCATATTGCGTGGTTGTGGTATATCGCCCAAATTTGCAATTGGATAGGGGATTTCCTGTCAGACATGACACAGTTTGTAGTAATCGATGATAAATCATGGACTAAAACAGACGTGATATCTGGCGTTCCACAGGGTAGTGTTATTGGTCCTCCGCTGCTCCTTATTTACATAAACAATTTGGGAGAAAATCTAAGCAGATCTCTTAGGTTGTTTGCAGATGACGCCGTCATTTGCCGCCTAGTAAAATCATCTGAAGATCAAAACCAACTGCAGAACGATCTAAATAAGATGTCACACAGCCGAGGAGATACGGCGGGAAACGTGCCGCACTCTAGCCGCGCCTGCGCCTCCTAGATACAACATTACCAGACGTGAAAGGGCCGCGATGCGGTCGCTGCGCGATGGTCCAAACGTCGTCGTCCTCCCAGCAGATAAGGGGAACATAACCGTTCTGATAACAGCTGCGAAAAACAAGGAGAAAATGTATAAGTTCCTAGATGACCCTGCTTACAGGAATATCACAACTTATCCGACCAGCCGAGTACAGCGCAAGACAATTGAACTTCTTCGAAGTACCTTCACAGTCGAAACAGCTAAGGAACTCCATCTGCGTGCGGCCGCACAACTAAGACTATACGGGCTTCCGAAGGTACACAAGATGGATAGTCCTTTGAGACCGATTGTGAGCACAATAGGAGCGCCAACGTACCAACTCGCAAAGTACTTGACGTCAGTTTTGAGTCCGCAGGTTGGTAAATGTGAGCAGCATATCAAAAACTTGGCTCTGTTCGTGGAACGGATACGGCAACTCAGTCCAACTCAGATCTCACGGTCAGTTTCAATGTTGTTTCCCTTTTCACCAGGGTTTCACTGAAGGAGTCACTGGAACTCATAGAGAAGAAATTTGGGCCCCCCCTTCACGAAAGTATTTAATTTGGTGCTCACGTCGACTGATATGGTATGGAGTGGGAAATGGAAGGCACGAGGCTATTCAAACGCAATTCAAGCTAAAATCAACCATTCACAATGACTTGTTAAGTAACGTAAAATTGAAACACCAGTAACTAGTGGCTTAATACACAAGGCAAAACATGCGCCAGAAGGGCGAAATTCAAAACAACATGAACAGGACTGAACAAACAAGAAAGCTAGGCCGGAAGGGCGATCTCTAAATAAACAGTTTAATAGAATATGTGCCGGAAGGGCAAATTTAAAATAAAAACTTGAATACTTAATACACAGTTCAAGTAACAATCACTTTATTGTATAATGTAAAAGAAACACTAGTAAATAGTGGCTTAATACACTCTGCCAGAAATAACCTGCGCCAGAAGGGCGATATTCACCAATGACATGAACAGGACTGAATAAACAGGAAAACTACGCCGGAAGGGCTATCTTTATATTAACAACAATAGAATATGTGCCGGAAGGGCAAATTTAAATAAAAAACAGGAATCTGTAAGGCAAGATACAACAATCACCAACTTTTGCTACTTAAAGGCAAGGTTACACAACAACATAGGTGCACTCAAAACGAATATCAATTACACACCACCCAAGGTGGCAATACAAGGCACATAATGCTAGGCCAAATACTTAGCAGTGTGACACACGCAACTTACACGGGCTGCCTAGAACAGATAGGACACAATAACAATTCGCCATATGAATTCACTGCACTGCCAGTTTAGGATGGCACCAAGATATCAAATCTGCCGATTCCTGGGCAGTTGACAGAATTCCCCAGCGGCACTCAGCGGTTCAATCGTTAAATCTTAAAGAGGAATGAGTTTCGTACTAGAAGAGTGCACAACCAACAGGTCGCACTCACTAATACATACGCACTACGAGAGCGCATAATTTCATGGGTTAAACCCAACACAAAACATAAGGATGCAGACATAAAGGGCAGGCACTCCTGGGGCCGAGTACAGGCCTTCAAACAAATGACGACACGTTTAACACAGGGCAGGCGACCTCACCAGGTCTTTCCAAGAAGAAAACATATCACACCTGGACGAGCAAAGGCCGAAAGGAGGAGAAAGGCACACTCAGATCTTCAAAAAACCTCCTGGAAAAAGTACTTAGCGCATCCAGACGCTGCAGGCGCAGGCAGATATGTGAGCGTCCGATTCAGCACACCAGGGTGAATCGGTTTATCCACAACATCGGGTAGCGAAGGTTGCCATCGACGCAGTTAGCACAGACGGCGGCGGCGGCAGGATATCACACAACAGTACTCAAGCAATCAACATGTCTGACGACGCGACATCTCCTCCCAGGTGTAAGGGGACAACTCCAGCGTGGGCCAAAGGTGCTCGTAGAACCACTATTATAACCCATGGTTAAAACTGTAAGACATACCCAGGGGCAGATATAGACTCTGACCATAATTTGTTGGTTATGAACTGTAGGCTGAAACTGAAGAAACTACAAAAGGGAAGGAAAATAAAGAGATGGGACCAGGATAAATTAAAGGAATCGAAGTTCTTAAGAATTTCAGAGGGAGCTTTAGTCAACAATTGACACAAACGGGGGAAACTAAATAAGCTAAGGTTGGCAACACTACAAAACAAACAGCAGTAGACACAGTATGGCAGCAGGTGACAGCAGAAGCAGAGAACTGCAATGTGTTTCGAAAAACAGTGTAACATTTCGACCTGGTTGCCAGAATAAGACTGAAGTGGAGTAGCAAGTGCTGTAAGTACACCATTTTATTCCAAAAAACGAACTGTTTTAAATCAGAAATGAAATGTTTTAGATATGTAAGAGACCTAACCTATATGTATAAACAGAAAGATGTAAATATTTCAGGGCACCCACTGATGATGCCTTGAGAGAAAGGCGAAACGCGTATGGGTGATTTAAAAATATAAAAATAAAACCATTCGCAGTAGCAAAAGACGTTTAATTTTAAAACCTTACAGTGAAATACAATTCAGCTGCTGCTCAAAATGGCCACTGCAAGCAACGTATGAAACTAAAACAGTAGAGGAGGAATGGGTAGGATTGAGAGATGAAATAGTGAATGTAGCAGATGACAAAATAGATAGGAAGGCAAGACCTACACAAAGTTCTTGGATATCACAGGAGATTCCAAATTTAATCGATGAAAGGAGAAAATATAAAAATGCAGTAACTGAAACTGGCAAAGTGGTGTACAGACGACTAAGAAATGAGATTGACAGGAAGTGCAAAATGGCTAAGCGGGAGTGGCGAGGAGGCAAATGTAACGATGTAGAAGAATGTATAAATAGTGGGAAAATAGTACAGCCTACAGGAAAATTAAAGAAACATTTGGAAATAAGAAAAACAGCTCTATGAATATCAAGGACACTGATGGAAAACCAGTTCTCAGCAAAGAAGGGAAACCTGAAAGGTGGAAAGAGTATATAGAGAGGCTCTATATTGTAGAAAGGGGAGAAGAAGTAGATGAGGATGAAATAGGAGATACTATACTGAGAGATGAATTTGACAGAGCACTGAAAGACCTAAGTCGAAACGAGGCGCCTGGAGTAGATGATATTCCCTCAGAGCTACTGAAATTTCTGGGAGAACCAGTCATGACAAAATTGTTTCATCTGATGTGTAAGATGTATGAAACAGATGAAGTCCCCTGAGACATTAAGAAAAATATTATAATCCCCATTCCAAAGAAAGCAGGTGCAGTCAGGTGTGAAAACTACAGAACCATCAGATCATGGTCATGGTTGCAAAATATTAACACGAATTATTTACAGAAGGATGGAAAAGCTGGTAGAAGCCGACCTTGCCGCGGTGGAGTAGCCGAGCGGTCTAAAGCGTCTCGCCGCGGAGCGCGCGGTTGCTCGCCGTGGAGGTTCGAGTCCTCCATGGGGCATGGGTGTGTGTGTTTGTCCATAGGTTAGTTTACCTAGGTTTAAGTAGTTTGTAAGCTTCGGACTGATGACCACGCAGTTTGGTCCGATAGAATAACAAACATCTGAACATTTAGATTTGAAGCCGACCTTGGGGAAGATCAGTTTGGGTTCAGGAGAAATGTAGGAACTCGGGAGGCAATACTCACTTTACGGCTTATCCTAGAAGATAGATTAAGAATAGGCAAATCTACATTTCTATCTTTTGTAGATTTGAAGGCTCTTGACATGTTGATTGGAATAAACTCTTTCAAGTTCTGCAGCAAGTAGGAGTAAAATATAGGGAGCGTAAGGTTATTTACAACTTGTACAAAAACCAGACAGCGCTTGTCAGAGTTGAAGGGCATGAAAGGGATGCAGTGGTTGGAAAGGAAGGGTTGTAGCCTTTCTCCAATGTTATTCAATTTGTACATTGAGCAAGCTATAAAGGAAAGCAAGGAGAAATTTGGTGAAGGAATTAAAGTTCATGGGGAAGAATTAGAAACATTGCGTTTTGCCGACGACATAGTAATTCTGTCACATATAGCAGCGGCCCTGGAAGAGCAATTGAACGGAATGGACAGTGTGCTGAAAGATGCATATAAGATGACGATTAACAAGAGCAAAACTAGGGTAATGGAGTGCAATCTAAGAAAATCAGGCGACGCTGAAGGAATTAGATTAGGTAACGAAACAATAAAGGAGGTAGATGAGTTTTGTTACTTGGGCAGTAAAATAACAAATAATGGTCGCAATAGAGAGAATATAAAATGCAGAATGGCAATGCAATAGAAAAGCGTTCTTGAAAAAGAGAAATTTGTTAACATCGAATATTGATTTAAACCTAAGGAAGTCCTTTCTGAAGGCATTTCTATGGAGTCTTGCCTTGTATGGGAGTGAAACATGGATGATAAACAGTGCGGACAGGAAGAGGATTGAGGCTTTTGAAATGTGGTGCTACAGAAGAATGCTGAAGATTAGGTGGGTGGATCGCGTAACTAATGAAGAGGTACTGAACAGAATTGGGGAGAAAAGAAATTTCCGGCATACCTTGACTAAAAGAAGGGATAGATTGGTTGAGCACATTCTTAGACATCAAGGAATTGTGAAGTTAGCGTTGGAGGGAAGTGTGTGGGGTAAAAACCGCAGAGGAAACCCAAGAGGTGGATACAGTAGGCAGATTCAGACAGATGTAGGTTGCCGTTCTTATATGGAGATGAAGAGGCTTGCTCAGGATAGGGTATTGTGGAGAGCTGCATCAAACCAGTCTCCGGACTGAAGACCACAACAACAACAAACCCATGGTGGTCAAGAAAAAACATTCAAAGATAATTGAGAGAAAATAAAACACTTGTTAAGGGGAACAGAATATTAAATATCAGCCAAACATGACGGTATTATAGTCAATAGAGTGGTCCATCTTCATACAGCCCATGTTGCAACGTGCATGATAACTCTAAGTGCCACAAAGAAAACTCATCAAAAACATCTTTAATGGTCAGAAATTATACATGGCGGACGCCTACTACTTATCAGCCATTTAATGAAATAACGTTAAATCCAGAAAGATTCTCAAGACACTTCTCTTTGTAAGACATACCCTTCCTTGTGGCATGATAACGAACACATGTATCTAAGTGCGGAAGACAAAAGAATTGAAAAGATCACACGAATTTTCAAACGAGTTTCTCCCGCACGCGCAACAGGGTAATTAATAGCCACTGCAAAAATGAGATTCCACTACAACTGATCTGACGAAACCCGTTAGCCTCACCCTAAATTTCACAAAATTCACGCTTTAGCAAATACTACACGTATGGAAATAATCATACATCCCCTCGCTGCGAGGCCAGCATGCCCGATCTCTCGGTTCAAGTTTGGAGGAGGCACGCTCACATTGGCTGATAACCTAAAAGACTCCCATACCAACTTGCGAGTCGTAAGACACAGGCACATGCCGACCAAACTTGCCAGTAAACCTCTACGTCAAATACAGAAATTCTACGTTGGCTATCCTGCACCTTCCTAAACATCTCTGCTTTCCAGCCACAGCCTCACACACACGAAGACTCCCACACACATTCACACGCGGTAGGATGAGGGAGATGGATTCTGCAGAACGAAAGCTCCTTACGTGAGTGAGGCTCACTTATTATACCCGTAATTAATAATAATACAACATTGAGCATTCCTGTCTCCACTGTTCTTAGTACTCGCCCAGAGAGGAATGATAAAGTGGCATGAAGGGCCTTTCTCTAAATGAAATTGAAAGAAATACGTACACAACTCTGTGGTTTCCTAGAGAACACGTACCAATTAATGGAAATTAAATGGAGCGACGCAGTAGTATCGTTTCAATGTCTTCGATACGCTCAAGCTAAGAGCACAGAATTATGATCTCCTACCCAATGTTTTCCCCAGACCAATGGGAAACGCTTGTCTGATTGGCAGCCGACTTTATTGGTGGGGGGGGGGGGGGCGGAGTAGGAGCAAAAGAGATCTGTATCAAGACGGGTGCAGCTCAAAGCTGGCAGCCAGGATTTACCTGGCTGTTTCTGATTATTTACCACGACTACGCCAATTTTTCAAGCCAGGAGATGTACATACCAACAAGTCAAGTACAGGAGGAGCGGCACACCAGCTTGCTTACCCTCCATTGCGGCGGCCCGTGGGCAAGGCATGCCAAGAAATAGCCAAGCGAAAATTCTTTGGTGTATTCACATTTATTGAGGCCTAATAGATGAATTACTTTTTAATTCTGTTTTTATTATTTTTTACTGCTTTGTATCTACTTATCAATAAACGTGGCCTAAACTCTCGCCATACCGCCATTCGTTTCAGTCCCTAATCAGGACTTTTCTAACACCTATCACTATGTGCCAGTCACTGCACCTCGCTAGGTTGTTAATGGAAATGATGCATCTTCAGGCAAACAACGACTTAAGTGGGAGCTAAATTCTAGAGCTAAAAGAATTAACTAAAGTAAGCTAATGAAGCAGGATAGGTCGGGGTAGTTATGTTGATATGAAGATTTATAGAGTGTATATTAAACTATATAAACTCCATCTTCGGCTAGAAGGTCAACACAAAAATAGCAAATGATACTTCTGTTGCACAATTACTCGAACTTTTTCTGTATTTGGCAATAACTTTCTATTTACACGACGTGATTTATGTTAACGTGTAGTTTGCACAGCTACTAATTACGGAAGCTAACGTGGAATACATCGTGGTTAGTAGTGAACTAGCTACACTTCGGTTATTTGTGATCGACGCTAACATTTCGTAATTGTTTGCCACTGATAAAAATGTGCAACACGTGTAGCTTATTCCTCCATATAAGGAGTGACGTTGCTCCCAACTGAAAATTAATTTATTTCTATGTTCTGCATGCGTGACTTCAATTTGCCTTTTTTCTTTCTCCGAATCGTTGTTCGCAGTAATTACATTTTTAATACTCATATTGTGGGATTTGCATTCATTAGCATTTCTATTAGTATGACGAGTGTCAATAAGGAGGGTGGGGGGGGGGCTTAACTACAAATATTGAGCAGTGGACAAAAGGTAAATACGTGTTATATTCAAAGCTGCCGTTGAATTTTAATATACAACTGGCTTCATGCGTCATTAAAGAGTGTGCAACAACAAGCGTGTTCATTTCTACCACGCTACATATAAAGTTCTGAAATGCCTGCGACAAACTAGACTGCATCATGAACACTAGATATTCTCCTAACGTAATCTTTAAGTTTTCGGTTTAAAAGACGACCGTCTGCTGTCGTCTTCCATATATTTTTTATAAAATTGTAATTTATTTGATGTCGCTAGATTAGCATTTTGTTAAAACTAGAACCCCACTCTTTTCAAGGCATAAGGAATTGCATTTTTTAATTTCATGTTTTAAAATATTAGTTTCTGAATTGTTAGTTAATATTGCTAGGATTCTGTTATTTTAATAATTTATTATTGTGGTTATGAATGTGGCAATAAGTGCGGCTTCTCTTCTACGCCTCTGTCCCTGTGAGGATGTGTACTTGTATTACTTTCAAGTGGATGTGCGAGAATCTAATGGCTGTCTGAATGTGGGTAGTAAAAACTCGCTTTTGAAGGTTCTCTCTGGCTCCAAGTCGATAGTTAGTCGACCAAAGACGTTTCTACACCCTTTGGTTACAAGCCAGTCGACGAGCCCTCTCCAGGGCTGTTTTACAGGTTTCGCCAGTTTCCGGTAGCTCCTGGCCGCTTGCTCTTCACTTTGTGTTCGGATCGTGGTGAGGTGAGGTTGGTTCTGCTCTTGTGTCTGCGGAGATGATAGCGATTTGTTGTCTAGCATGTTTAACTTAGACTCTTGAACTTAGATTCATTTTTCGGAATATCGTGCGCGGAAATGTGTTGTAGTTTTTCAATCCAGTGGTTTCCAACAGATAAACTCGGTGTATGTGTTACTAGTCGTAGTTTTACAACGGCTTGGCATTTCAAACCTTTTGCGATTATGTGGCGGTGTACAAACTCTGTGTAAATTCTTTCTAGCTTTGTGGGGCCCGATTTCTAACAGACGATATGTTCATTTTTGTACAGTGCATGTAAAATCATTCTTATCGTTTCCTTCCGTGAGTGATACGTGTTCCACGTGGTTGGTTCTTAGAACAAAGCCTTCAGCTACCACTATTGTTTGTTCCATGACCATCAAGCAAGTATCTATGAGTGTATCCTTCTGATTTCGACTAACATTTCGGGATCTTCTCGCCTACTTTAATTTTGCTGTTTCTTCTCCGAACTTGTAGTATGAGCTCAGTCTTTGTCAGTAATTTTCTCCGAACCTTCAAAAACCTCCTTCAATAGCTTCCTTATGAAATTCTATCTATGTCTAAGGGTTGCATGCCTTAGTTTTTATTCTCACTTTTCCGTCTTTGTAATTATTTCACTTTTCTGGATTATTGAGACTGGACATCATCCGTCTCTGTAATCTCTCGCTATTGCTTGTAGCTGCATTTCATTTGCTTCCTTATGCAATTCTACACATTTCTATGGGTTGCATGCCGTAGATTTACTTTTATTTTTCCGACATTGTAGTTATTTCAATTTTTCGGATTTTGAGACTGGAATTCTTCCGTCTCTGTGAACGCTCCCAATCGCGTGTTCCTGCATTTCAGTAGCTTCCTTATGAAATTCTACGCAGTTCTAGGGGTTTGCATGCCGTAGTTAATTTTCTTTATTTGAATTTATACATTCTTATCGGTTTTCGGAACCACGTGTGTCCGACTTCAGGGGTTTTCAGCTAGTAACCTGAATTCAAGCCACTTCTCATAAAACCAGTGCCTAGGTAGTTTACTCTCAGATTGCAACTTTAGAGTCCGCCTTGATTTTGTGTAATGAATCTGATTTTTAACCACTTCAACTTCAGCAGCGGAGTGCGATCATATAACGTAGCCGTGTTTCGCCGTTAGCGTGTTTGCTCGCGGTCTAATCTAAAGGCAACTTAACTTTGCTATACTCACGCATCATCTCAAATCAGGCACGACAGACCAGAGCCATCTTCCTAGTTTTATTGTTCGTTGTGTTGTGTGTTACTTCCGGGTTTACTGAATTTCGCCTACGTTAGCGGCACCTACTTCTGCCTCGTTTCAGCACGCTGATTTAGGTGAGTTTCGTTGTTGCATTGCGTGTGTGTGAGCGAGTGAGTACGGTTTGTAAATCCTCCCCCCAGTATCGTTAAGTTTTGTGTAATTTATGTTACATTCAATGCTGGCCATCGTGAATATTGGATCATGCAAATGATCAATGACAATTTTTATTGGATTAACAAAATTGGTTCCCCATTTTACTTGCGTTCGACCTGAATAAACAAATTAAGTTCAGTATAATTTTGACTTGCCTATAAATTGTAGTTTTCGAGCACCTTCTCCCTTTTATTTAATATTGTTTTTCTCCAGTGCTGAGAACAAGCTCAGATCCAATAAATGCGCCATAAATGTTTTTCTTTAGCCTCCTTTATGAAATAACTTTAATTGTGGTGGCTTGTTTATTAACGCCTGTGTGTAATTTCGTGTGAGATGCTACATATATTGGCCACTGTATCGTTAACTTCCTGTTATAAGAGTAGTTTGAACCTAGTCAGTTCTCAATATTAGGCAGGGAACAAGGTTTTGCAGCAGGGAGTAGCCTGTAGTTCACACAGACGTTTTGCTAGTTTTACCGCTAAAATTAAGTTTTTTGTAACAGTAGACTCTTATGTAGGTACCTCCTAACAGAATTAAGCTTTTATTTCGTACAGTGGCCCACGTTTAATTTGAACGAAGAAATTTCCTGAATATTATATTTTGTATAAAGCAGAAACGAAAACACGATACGTTTTCATGGTTAATACACAAAACTCAAGTTTCTCCTTGACGGTCAGCTTCACAATCAGGATCGCGTTATCGTATGTTTCCCAAGGGCGCCGGCCGCGGTGGCCGAGGTGACTGAGGCGCTCCAGTCACGGTCAGCACGGCCACTACGGTCGGGGGTTCGAATCCCCCCTCGGGCATGGATATTTGTGCCGTCCTAGTTCGTAAGTAGTTCATAAGTAGTTTGTAAGTTTAGGGACTGATGACCCCGTAGTTAAGTCCCATAAGCTTAACAAACATTTTGTTTTTTGTTTTCCCAAGGGCAGTGTAGGAAAATTTCGAGTTGCAAAAATTTATTTACCTGTCGAAACAAGGACTGACAGAAAATTCCAACTAGCCAACAGGAGAATACGAAAATGGTTGAAACCTAAGTCAAACACACCGGAATTCACATAGAAGAAGCATCTTCGTGGGCTAGGAACCCCAGTTTCGTTTCTATAAAATTAGGGTTTCGGTCTCTTCACACTAACTATAAGAAGACTGTTTGAAAGGTTAATCTCACTATGTCCTACTTCTAACGTCCTCAGATAATGTATTTCGTTGTATATATTACTATCTTCCTGTCGTCCCGATTCATATTTACTCTTTAAGAATTAGATATCGTGAACCTCTTTCTCGATATACACATGTCCTAAGATTCTTTTGCAGATTCGTCAAAGCCCGTAGCTGGCTACCATATGTTGCTGTGCTCCTCATGAAAATTCACAGATATTATTTTGTAAAAAAAAAAAAAAAAAAAAAAAAAAAAAAAAAAAAAAAAAAAAAAAAAAAAAAAAAAAAGTAGTCTCTATTTCGTTCTATGATTTTAGTTAGAAATGCTGTCTGTAACGTGCTAGTCCGAGTTCTATGTGCTTGTTTTCTTCTAAACGCTTCACATTTCTTTCAAGTTTGATGAATTTCGTCATTTACTCTCTAATTCTGAGTTTACATTTGTCACTAACTTTAATACTGTCGTACTTAAAAATATCCATCTTTAGCTCACTATCACCTGGTATTCTGGAATCAGTAAATCAACCCACTTCACCCACTCAGGCCGGCCGCAGTGACCTAGCGGTCTGCGGCGCGCCAGTCAGAGTTTTCACGGCCGCTACGGTTGGGGGCTTGAATCCCCCCCTCGGGCAAGGTTGTTTGTGTCGTCTTTAGTTCATTAGTAGTTTGTAAGTTTAGGGACATGACCCCGCAGTTAAATCCTTTAAGCTTAAGAAACATTTGAACATTAACCCACCCAGAAATTTTTACTCATTACACAAAGGTCAGGAATCTGATCATTTTACTGAACACCCTTGAACTTCGAATCTTTAATATTAAAGAATGGAAATCGGGGGAAAATGAACGCCACCTTCTGAAAATAGTGTACTATAATTTCATAGTTTATATGTCAAATCTGAAAAAAATGTTTGTTGTTGTTGTTAAAAAAGGCTAGGGATAGCAGTAATTTGGTGGACCAGGTAATGTGGGCGTTTATAGGAATTAGGCTAGCCTCAAGTTATTAATTACAATAAACTATATGCAGTTTCCTTCGCGTTTCTCCTCTCCCTCTGCAAGGCTATCGAATTTCACACCATCTAGTGATTAAAGATGGCCAATAAAATAACAATAAGATAGATGTAAATTCACATCACTCTTGTTAATTATGATCACGTAATCACATATTCCACAGTAAAATATACTTTTTGAATTGGATTTCAGATTCTTATCCAAACGCAAAGTAACAAAAATTAATAAATTTAAAATGAATCAATAACCAACTACAATGTTTTATTTTTATATATTTTATGTTAATTATGGGACACGACAATAGTTTTTCAATTTGTGAAATTCTTCTTTTAATTGAATGGAAAGTAGGGGACTAGGCCTTGTAAGACAACGCCTTTCACTATTAATTTCAAAGACGCGTACGGCATTACTAACATTGAGTCCACTTAATAGTTCGCTGTTCCACTCAGTAGGTAAGGCTCTAAACTCATTTGTAACTGTCCAGTCGCTATCCAGCCGAACTGGCCTATGGATTTTGCACCACAAATTTACTGTCTCTAAGATACCCTTATGCACCTGTGTTACTTCGACGTTTAGTAGTAGGGTATTCGTACATTAATAAATAAGAATGACATTTAATTCTCGTTTTCTGTAGTGTTAGAATTTGCTTATTTTCGCACCATGAAGAAATTTTGTCTAAATCGCTTTGCAGTTGCTTTTGATCCTCTGTTGACTTTACTAACCGATGAACGATAGCATCATCCGCGAACAGTCTAAGGGAGCTACTTAGATTGTCTCCTAAATCGTTTATAAACACGAGGAAGAGTAGGGGACCAATAACGCTTCCCTGTGGAACGCCAGATATCACTTCTGTTTTACTCGATGACTTACCGTCAATTACAACAAACTGTGTCCTTTCTGATAGCAAATCGTGAATCCAATCGCACAATTAATAATTAATATATAAGATGCCTAAAATGTCATTGTGAATTTCATGCTCTATCGCTTGCATCGGGAGATGGATGGAGTCTGGGAAAGAGAAGGAAGAGGAAGGAGGTGGATATCGATAATGGTTAGGACAGAGAAGGTTTGGAAGAGGAGGTAAGAGCAGATGGACGAACAGAAGACTGGCTTAAATAAGTACGCACCTGAAATATTTAATGGCTGTAAGCCACAATAAGTTATTAATTAAATGGAAGCCAAAAATTCGACTTCGTATCTAGGAGATTACAGATACGAGGTATATCCACAAGTAAGTTCCTTTTTCTTATATAAAACAAACGTGTACAGATACAGAAAAAATATTTATTGTACAAAAATATACAACTATTAAACTACTTTTCTACATTGTGTCCATAATTTTGTAGGTGCTTTTCATAGCGTGGCACAAGTTTTTGTATGACTTCTTCGCAGAAGGTTGCCGCCTGTGTATTCAACCATGTGGTAAATTGTTCTTTCAGCTCGTCATCATCGTTGAAGTTTTAGGTGTAAGAAGAAAGTTGCTAGGAGCGTGACTGTACGGAGGATGATCAAACACGTCCCATTGAAATTCCCGTAAGAATTGTTTGGTAACATTTGCCTAGTAAGATCGGGGTTTAGCGTGAAGGGGAAAAAATCCCTCATCTCTTCTTACCCCTAAAATCTGTCCTTGGTGGTCAACACGTCAAAGATGATGAGCTGAAAGAACATGTTACCACATAGTTGAATACACAGGCGGCAACCTTCTATGAAGAAGGCAGACAAAAACGTGTGCCACGCTATGACAAATGCCTACAAAATTTCGGAAGTTACGTAGGAAAGTAGTTGAACAGTTTTATACAATAAATATTTTTTTCTGTATCTGTTCACGTTTGGTTTATATAACCAAACGGTACTTACTTTGTGGACATACCTCGTATAATGACTCTTGCGAGAGTTTTCCTTTGCTGGACGTGCATGCTCCTCTGCCACAGCCTATGCCGGCCTCAGCTTCGCGGCCTGGAGATGCTGCAGCCCGCTGTCGGCAGACGCCTTGTCCCGGCTGCGGCGCTAACTAGATTTTCCGAGCCAGCCGCCCTCAAAGCCGAGGAGGACGACGGCCAACTTGTCGGCTTCCGCATCGTCTTCCGCCAATTTTAGCATCGGCCCGGCGCGGCACACTCGCCACTGTCCGTGCAGCGGAAGTTGCCGCTTAGCGCCGAGCGAGTGTGTAGCGTAAACGACAACAAAAAATAGCGCTATATCTGCTCCTGCTCTTAGACAAAGCCGAAATGACGCAGCGCACTTTCACATTAAATTCCAAGGATTAAGTACTGGCTCTACACGTCATTCCACTGTGCTTTACTTAATTCACAATCGCAATATTTACTCCAATTTAAGAGCTCAAATATTTCATACCCAAATATACAACAAAATTCAAAGTGACTTTCAGCAATGAATGTTAATGAAGAAAATTGTAAATTTAAAAATGACTTTTAAAATCTTACTGTTTAAGAGCCTACAGGAAGCGAAGAATAAATTTAGAATCAATACAATAAACGAATTTAATTCAAACTGTAGAGCTAAGACTTTTCCCAGACCAGCACAAAGGTGTCATGAAGCACATGGCCAGCCTTTAGGACAAAGAGACTGGACATAAATAAATTAATTCTGAAATTTCTGACGAAAGATCCCAATCTAATGAAACATTACAATTCTTTTGAAGTATTACAAAGTTAGGTCCGATTAATATTCAAGAATTGGTAAAATTCATCGCCAATAAAATCATATAAAACTAATTTTCCCCGACAATGTAAAATTACCGTTTGCTTGCCTGACCAGAGGACCATCGTCTCGTGTGGGCGAAGTTATTTTTCCGTGTCCTGTACTAATTAATATATTGAGTTGCCAAGATGGCGATCAGCCTCAAAAGCTACCGGGGCCGTTAAGTTCAAACCCGGAGAGCCAACGTCTTCGCGGAAGGACACTCCTGTTCCCGCCGTCTTTGACGAGTTGCCGCCAAAACATGCCGCCACCCTAGGAGGCGTGAAACCCCTTGCGGGCCGGAACGAACTCTTTAACTGTGCTCTGGTCAGCTTGGTAACACTAGTTTTGCCGGCGGAAGAATCAGCGGTGCGAATCTCGTGTTAACAAAACGGGCATGAGCGACGTGGCCGCTCTCAGTCCGGCAATTGCTTCAGATGCTTGCAGTTCTTAGGAGGGAAGGTCTGCGATCCCTATTGTGCAGAAGCTTCCATGCTTAGTCTTGGTTATATTTCGTTGACAGACAGGAACTTCAAAGTTCCACCGAGCAGGTATTCGCGATTAAATTGAAGTAATTGTATTCGGTCGCGAGTTTAATAAATATGCAACGGTCTGCATATCGGGCGATAGGCGCGATGATTACTAAGATGCTTTTTCTTTAGCTTTTACGCCGCCCCTGTTTCGGGCTCAGTCTACTGTTCTCATGACCAACGGAAATTTTCATGACACTCAATAACTATTTGAATGTGTTTTGTTTCCGATGTTTGTTCTCTATTGTATGTCTTGTCCTGCAGCAACAATCAGTAACCGTTTAATAAGATGTAACAGGCTACCTCGTAATTCTATACGCTACTTTCATAATACAAAGATTATTTCTGTCTGTCTTCTTCTCTGTAGTCTCCCCTAGTTGCTATCATTGTTATTCATTCACAAGATAATAGAGACCACTGCTAGAAAATAGGAGGTCTGATGCTGGCAACGGTCATAGCAACAGACGATTAACAGGTAAGTCACCGGTTAATTGGGAAGCGGAAGTCAGGCAGATTGATTTAAGCGATAATATCGATTCTTTCTTCCCACAACCAACCATAGGAAGAGACAGGCGCTACAAAACTTATTACGGTACTATGTGCCCACAACAAAAATTAGTGTTTAGACCATAAAAAATGAAATTTCAATTCGGAAGCAAGCACTGCAGAGAGGAAAAATTATAATCAAGAGTAAGTCATCATGTTGTTGTTGTTCTTGTCTTCAGTCCGGAGACTGGTTTGATGCAGCTCTCCACCCTACTCTATCCTGAGCAAGCCTCTTCATCTCCCCATAAGAACGGCAACCTACATCCATTTGAATCTGCTCTTCATCTCCTGGTCTCCTCCCTCTGCGATTTTTACCCCACACACTTTCCTCCAACACTAAATTCACAATTCCTTGATGTCTAAGAATGTGTCCTACCAATCGATCCCTTCTTTTAGTGAAGGTATGCCAGAAATTGCTTTTCTCCCCAATTCTGTTCATTACCTCCTGATTAGTTACGCGATCCACCACACAATGCAACCAATAAACAAGCTATATTTGGAGCAAGTACTTAAATAAAAAAAAAATCAGATTTAAAAACAAAATGCGGCGGGAAGCTCAATCCAGATGATACAACTGAGAAAAGTTATGTTTAAATTTAAAAGAAAGGATTCCACTTTGGCGATGAGTGCCCTAGAGATGAACTTACAATAACTAGCCGTATCAGGAAGGGGCCGCAGCCCCACAATTAAATGAACAGCTTCTCTCGATTCAGGGGGCGCAGCTAATACCTACCTCGGATACTCACATTTTCGCCAACTGATACAGAGGAAAATTAACCGGTTAATAACTCAGAATAAAAGGGGCAGCTGACAGTCAGCCAAGCAGGAATTTTGTAAGTAAATGCAGTTGATAAGAACGGTTTAAAACAGGAATAAGGCGCTCTTCACATTAAGACAATAAAAGGTAAGTGATACATCGAACGCGATATGCGATGCGCGACACGCAAGGACAGATACTGTACGTGACATCTAGAGGGAGGCGATACAAGAGGTTCACAGTCGTGCGACTGCGCAACATATCGCGACATTTATCTTTCAGTGCCGCTTGCCGGAGTCTTGAGCGATTAGTATCGTGCGACATTTTGAGCTGTGAACGTGACGGGAAGAAGAGAATTCAGAACTTTTTCTCATTAATTCAGTGAAAGCTTATCAATGTGATATTTCGTTGCCGCACGCAATATGACAGATGTGACGAGTGCTGCATGAAGGAAACTTTCATCAGAAAAAACAAACAGACATGTTTATTGTTTATTAATTTCTTATGTACAAAATATGTAAGTAATCAGATTGTGATATTATTAAATCACAATGCAAATATTTTGTTTATCTGACTCACGAAATAAATAATTCAGTTATAATTCAGGGAGTATTCATAATTCAGTTTGACAGAATCAATCTTCAAAAAAATTTAAGCTACGAGTTAAATTTCGTTAACGTGGTACCATTAACAGTGTAACATTTTTTATGTTAACAATTAATTTTCGTATTTTTTAAAATTTTAATTTTGGACTAAGATAAAGTATTTGCTGTACTAAATTGCTGGCTATTGTAAACCAGACTACGACTTTGTCGCAAGAAAGTGGAACTAACTGGTACAATGTGTAAAATGTAATAAAAATAAATCTACTCACATTTGTTAATAGTGCTGTTAATAAGTTAATAGTCATATCTAGTTACAGTAATGCTAGTACAATTTATATATTTTTAACACATTATAACAATAAAACTTAACAATTTTGTTAATACCACTGTTCATGTTCATATCTACTTAGCTAATGGTAATCTGTTTTCATTTGGAGAAACAGCTTTCCTGAAGAGTTTGTGGCATATCTGTTTCAAAAAGAGGACGTTTTTGACGATTCATTCCATAAGACTCTCTGAATGTTGATTCATGTTGAAAAACCTCTCGAGCTATGGCGCATGTTGGTAGCATTCTAAGGATGTATCCAGTGTTTCCTTTATCTTCTCATCCTACGCCTGAACCAATAAGCCACAACAATGTCTTGTTCATTGGAGCTCGTATTTGTAACTGAAGTATTGAAAATTGTGTTTCCGACACATTTTTATTGCCCCGGTTGCGCCGATTAGTGTTGTGAATCTTGATATTAGTATATCTGCACAATATATTGCTCACTAAATTTCGCTACTCTTAGGTTTCCTTAGTATGAACGGCGACTAACGGTTCATACAAAAGGTAAAAGATCTAACACCTGACTGACGCAATTTATCAATAATTGCTCTCCGTTTCGAATTAAATAATGAAAGAGGGAAAAGGTCATCATACAGAATAGTCAATATCCGTAAACGATTGCGATCGTGATATGCTAATCAAACGTTTTCATGCTGACAGTGGCAATTACACACATTGCCGAAGCTTCTATTAAATTACTTTCGGTAAAATCTTACGCCTTAAACATTACGTTAGCACACACTGACCGTTTGAATTCAAGTTTCTACCACTCCAAGCAAACTAGGTGGTAACACTAGAACAATAAAAACAGTGAACACTGTAAAAAAGGTATATCAAAGAAATTTACAACATAGAATAAAGTGTAAAAGCCTTCAGAAGATCCGTACATGAATAATAATATGAGTACTCTCCACCTAGCAAGGATAGCCGTGTGGTTTGCAGAATAGCGCTCCGCCGTCACTGGTAGTGGAATCGAGACCAACTGCAAGGAAATTTTTTTTTAAACCCAATCTTCTTTCTAACAGATACGGGAACAGCGATGACGTTTGCATTGTTATTTGCCACAAATCTTTGGACATGTTTGTAAATGTGTCCATATTTTGAGGGTAAATGACATTTATGCTCTTCGTTGTAACAAATATTTAACTGCCTCAAACGATGTGAGGGAGAGCAGCATTTGTGCATTTTGTTACAGTCACGTGACAGTGTAATGAGTTGCTTACTGTGTTTTAGTGTTCATGTGCATATTCGTATGTTGTTGGTGTTTATTATCAAAGAAAAATGAACAACGTTCACTTTGAGAAACAAATTACTCAGCTTTAAGCTTGGCACAAAAGTATGAAATAAAGAAGCGTAGTAGGCCAACGCCTCTGCTATAGTTGATGCAAACTCAAACAAGCCGAGGTAATTCTGGCGCTTTCCCCCTGGCGCCACTTACAGAGGTGCGGCAAATTGAAATTGTCTCTTTTGGATGCCGAAAAACACCGACTCGTCAGAGGAAGGGGGTATGGGATGGGGCTGGTAGGGGAGGCGGTGCCCTATCAGGATCCGGCACTCAAAGAATGAACCGCCAGTCATCTGAAGCACCAACCGACACTTGACGTTACCTTGCAGGATATTATACGCTCTTTCTGCAAGGGTCAACAGGAAAGAGTGTGTAATCTCAAAGTTTTCCAAGGAGGTCAAAGCGAAGTCGCGCAGTTTGTGGCAGTAGCTGCACGGTTTAAGCTTCCACCAGCTATCGTATTCTCGCACACAGAACGAGCTAAAGTATTAATAGTGAACAAGCATTGTGGACGAAATTCAAAGGTAACCCACAACGACTGACGAATATTAAGAATTATTATTCTGTTGCTAAACTTAATTTCGGAAGACAGCGCAAAATGATGGCACGGTCATAAAACCTGGAAACATGATAGGGAGTATGTGGTAAGGTCCGATTGAAACGATCCAACTAAAATTACTGGTCGAAGATATATTTTAATCAAGGAGTGTTTTGCTCTCTCTGCACCTTAAGCCACATTACCTGGTTTTTTCCGACACGAGACAAAGAACAACGCTCCTCTTCATCTGTCTGTGCCTGGCCTCTGATTAGTTAAGACGTATCTGTAGCGGCTCCTGTGATTGAATTATACATAAAGTGGGTATAGTGCTCTTATATGTGAAATATACCGTGAAATATCTTAAAATCTAATATGACGGGGTTTCATTTATTTAACGTCCCGTATCTGTGCTAAGGCCTAAATAATTCCGCCCATTTACCGCTGACGAGATTTCGCCTAGTGATTGGTGCAAGTATTTATTAATTATCAAAACATATTATTCTCCTTCAAACTTAACCGCCTTTTAGAACCTGCAACCGTGTTTCATTCTGCAAATTTTAAATTTCGAGGTCCGATAATTTTCCATGCAATATTTTTCCCGCAACTCCGATTGGACACTGAAGTAAAATTTAACCCACGGTCTGCTGCACGAACAATCCACGTAACTAGTCCAACCCAACATCACGACGGGATTTTACCTTAATGAACGTGAATCTTTATTACAGTAACCAAGAGACTGAGTAGATGCATTCTTAAAAAAAGTTACAATGCGTCTTCTTTTTATAATGTAACTATCGCCATAATTTACCATTCCATCGTACAAATTATTTAAAGAATCAAAATTAATTCCACTACTTATTTATAAATTCCGACCTCTGCAAATATTATTTACGAAATTTTGACCATCTTCAGCCCATTCCTAACCTACGAACTACTTACTAAATTACTTCAGAACTAAAAGTTAAACTTTTCCGTAAAGCATAACCCTATGGCAGTTTCATTATACGATGAACCATCGTTTACATAGCTTCCTGCGAAGAACTACGTACTGAAGAATGGAGAATGAAGGGGGACACTTGTGACATTAAATGAAGAGGCATTCCGTTATCAAATGGAGAGGGGTTTTGTCATGACAAAACCCCTCTAATGAAGTACCCTACCGCTTTTCTGAATATTGAATACTTAACAATAACTGTAAATGCATTGTCCTATTGTCAGGACGTCAAGTTAAAATTTTATTGTCAGGATAGCATTTACAAGGAACCTTATGTAGGATGTGGGGTAAGAGGCGCAAATGAAACAGCATTTACATAAAATATATTTATTAAACAGTTATACCTGTGAACTACTTGGATCGGCTAGTGTCGGCGGCGAGGAGGCGTTTCGCAGCACCGGCCGTCGCGTTAATAGGCCGTGAATTCTGCGGAATTACCTCGAGGCGGTGCTGTGTGATTTTCCCATCCTCTGGAAGTGTTGTGCTACGACCAGAGGTAGAGGCGCGGCGTGTAGGTATAGCTGCCTTGACCTGGGGTTGAACCAACGGTCTCCAGGCTCAATCTTCGGGTGGCAGAACCTTTGACGGAGATCATAGGTGACTATCACGACCAGACCACATCCTATCGTTTGGGCCGGTCATCCTGGGTGAGTACCTCTATTATTGCTGATCTTTCAAAAATGTTCAAATGTTTCTTAAGCTTATGGGACTTAACTATGGCGTCTTCAGTCCCTAAACTTACAAACTACTTATGCACTAGCTAAGACTAAGGACGGCACAAATATCCATGCCCGACCGTAGTGGCCGTGCAGACCGTGACTGGAGCGCCTCAGTCCCCTCGGCCAAAGCGGTCGGCTGCTAATCTTTCAGAACGCTGTACTGGCGACTAGATTCTTCCATCTTCTTTCTTCACTTTTCAACTGTCACTGCCGGTGGTTGAGCACGACTAAAACTCTTGCTATTGCTGCTGCTGCTACTAACGCCGCTACTGCCAAACTGACGATACTACACCATCACTCTCTCTGCGTCAATCTGTCCCTTAATGTCTAGCATAATCTTCATGGCCTTGGTATTTATTTGATGGACCTGACTGGAGGGGAACTATCTTCTCGATTGTTGTGTTCTGTCATCACGTTGTACAGTTTCTAGAACGGTCGTCACATTGCTCTGGAGGTCATTAGGTTATTGGCTTCTGATCACGTAGCTTCGTACAGTTCGAAACGATCACGTTTTATAGTCTGTGCTTTCACTTGAGGTCGTCGGTCGATGGCCTGATCGTTGAATCAACGACTTCCGCTTGTGGAGAGGGTGATAGCCTCCTGGTCACACGTGAATACTCGGCGATACAATGTCGTGCTGAATCTGCGGAGTTAGCCGGTCGACGCACTGTCGGAATGCGGCGGAGGTCTGCTGATTTACTCGGCCATGTACGACTTAACTGTTTTTATTTTTACTTCACGTATTACTCACTTTCATTTATTATTGCATTTTATTTCACTAACTTATTTATACGTTTTACTGCACTCAACAACGCCTCCAAAACCCAAAAATAAGCGTACGATATGGCACGCCTGATTTTAAAGTAAGCGACCATTCCGTCATGATTTGTTCATCTATATCGTAGTATTCAACTGTTTCTATAATTACCTTCACTCGTCGGATAACTTTGAGTGAATATCTCATAGTTCTCGACACCAAACTGCTAGCTATGAGTAAAATATTGTTAAGAAGCATTTCTACATTCCAAAATAATGTGCGCGCGCACACACACACACACACACACACACACACACACACACACACACACGCACACACACACACACACACACTCACACACACAAACTCAAACACACTCAAACGTACTAATGTTGAGATGTCTGATCAGAAAATTATCAGACCTCCTCTGGGCAGCAGTGTCGCTATGTTTCAGTACAATTCAACCATTATGGGAAATTTTAGATCAGATATTTAGGATCAAATTTTCAGCTGGAGTATCGTTGAAGGAATTGGCGAACATTTTTGTACAAGAATCGTTAACCTCCCGTTAGAAAATATAACGAAACACTACAAAACTCTTCCTTTAAGTGCAACAGCTGTTCTCAAAGCTTATGTAAGGCCAACGCCTTACTAATCAATAAATAGAGTGTCTATGGTTTAATACGACTTTCTGCAACTCCCGTGGATAAAAAGAAAGAAACTAGAGGAAGCAAACTGTGGAATTAGACTCATAGTCCAAATATTTTTGGACATTAAGAGAAAAAGATTTGTCTTTGAGCAATCACGTGATAAAAGAATGAGGAAGAGTGCATGGAGTACTGATTTACTCTGAGGACTCTGAAAAAGTGTAATGCACTTGTGAGAGAAACAGTGCACAGGGTGGTCGGAAATTCCCGTTACAGCCTTCTAGGATTCGTAGAGGGTAGTGAGTACATAACATTTTGAATAGGAACCCATGTCCGGAAACGTATCGTTTCCGTTCCACGACGGATTCAGTTCAGATGATTATCTCATCCATTCCTACTTGAGGAATATACTTGCAACAGAAAGGCATTAGTTGTTAACAGCTTAATGTTAATGACGTGCTACAGTTTGTATGACATATAACATTGCATAACGTATTTCAGCAATGGACCATTAAAAATCTACCCGTTGTTGTCCACTTGGCCTGAATGTGGGCTGTCCCATTATTCTAGTTCACCCGGTGAAAACATTTAAATTATTAAACTTGTTGTTTCAGGATGCCAAGAAATATACCAGAGTATATTCAGAAGAATAGAATAACGTTATGGGAAGAAGAAGACATCGAGTAAGGTAGTGGAGCTCTCTAAGAAAAGCGAATGGGGCATAGTAAGCATTAAACATATTTTATTTAGCTCGCACGAGTCTCCAAACGTGATGGAAACGTAACTTCAGCTGACCCTATTTGGTGCAGAATTACAAGAAAAGTCTGATTAAATATAAACGTATCATGGAACAAAATTTCCGGAGATATACGAGATAAGATACGCGTGACAGGCCTTTAGAAACGATCTGCAAACCCCTCTCAAGTCAACTGATGCTGCCAGAGTACGACTACATTTTCCCCCTTAATTTTATTGCGACATTATCGTTACCATTTAGTGAACCTGATGGAACATCTTTTGCTATAGCACCGAGCTGCAACAAAGAACGAGTTGTGTATGCCAATTCTGATCTGTAAAGCCCTGTAGCATAATACTCAGATGATAAGGAAGCAAGGTTTTTTTTTTTTTTTTTTTTTTTTTTTTTTTTTTTTTTTTTTTTTTTTTTGGTGGGGGAGTCTTTTCCCTGACAACCCGAGCGGAAAAGTTTAAAAGTTTGGGACGAATGTTGTCAGGCAATACGTGGGCATACTTTGAATGTGCACCTTATGAAACATTACTTACATTTGTAACTATTTCAAATACACACCTTTCTTTCATAAAAAGTGTTTGAGATGACAAAACAACCATGTTCGAAGTGTGAGGGAAAACTGGGTTTGCAGTGTGCGTTCTAACACGCTACCATCATATTTCGGTACGAAATGTAACCGTCCAAACAAGTCTTCCAAGAATCGCCGATTCCGGCCACCGTGCCCCCAAATTTGGCATCATGCAGCACTTCTGTGTGGACTCGGTAGTTGTGGCTTTCTTTCAATGCGTGATCTGCAATGGTGTATTCTGACCACTGTAATCTTCAGCTGCATTCGTGTTCATTAAGCCTAGTTTCAATAGCCCTTCCTGTTTGACCTATATACAGCTTGCTGCAGTCATTGCAAGTGATTTTGTGAACCCCACTATTACTGAATACATCTCTTGTATCTTTGCTGTTGAATAAGACGTAAACTGCAGGTCCTCTTACATAAAAGGAAGTTTTGAATTTGCTGGATTTTAGAGTTGTGTCTAATTTAGTGGATTTGCAGATCTTCACAATGATTTTCTGAACTGAATTTTAATAATCTATTCAGTATTCTATATCTCCCACGAGCACCGGAAGCATTTTTTCGTTCACTTCTATTTAACGTATAGAAGAAGTGTATAATTAGAGATTTTGTATAGTCTTCAGTTCGATATGTACAGAAGTTTAAATATCGTCCTGGATGTTTTTTCTCATGACATTCAGCCCTAAGTTAGAGATAAGCTAAAATGTCAGTTTCTAAGAGTCCTTCAATAGTTACTGCTGCAAATAACTGAAGGTTTGAACATGAATCTGAGAAGTATCAAAACATTTGAACTCTATTTGATATTCTCATAGTCTCACGTCAACTAAACACACAAGTTTTCTTTCTCTTGATACACGGAGGTAAATTTATTGAGATGTGCTAGTAAAATCATTCGGGACCAGTCCGTGCGATGCAGCAGTAATGCATAATGTATCGTGGTCCCGTGCGTTACTGCAGTCCGCAAGATAAATGCATAGTTAATGGAAGGTCAACATGTGGTCCATTTCATGTGATGACAATGATAACAGTGAGGACAACAGCATCAACACTGTACTGGAGAATACATGTAACGTGAAACATTGTTATTTATGCCAATAGTATCCATATCATAGCCTACACAAACCATTTGTATTTCATGTCTAAAAGATATCTTAAAGACAGTGCTTATGATGCGAACACATTAAATCAATGGGAATTGAAATGAAAAATTCAAATTAAGGAAAACTGTCGTAATATCGGATAGTTTTCTTTCTTTATTTTAAGATTACGAGTAAAATAGAATTGTTTAATGTATGAAAAATACCCTTACTAAGGAATATTGAAAGGTTGTTCCTGCAAAACAATCTTCTAAATATTTACTCATTCAATAGCAGGAGAGGAAAGATATTTTCTCTTTGCACGATATGCCTCCTACCTTCGGAGTCTTGGGTTTCCTAACTACGGAATGAAAACAAAATCACTAAAATCAATTAAATTAATAACAGAGCCTTTAGTAACATTAAATTCATGTTTCAAAAATCAAGAGTTATGCTTAGCAGTTGTGAGAATGTTTTATTGTGTCATTACCTAATCTGATTCCTTCAGCATCGCCTGAATTTCTGACATATTCCATTAATGGTGAATAATTGCTTAGAAAAGAAAGAAGCAAGGTAATTTGTTGCGAAGTATATACTCCCCTTCCGTTTCATTAAGGAACGACAGTTGCAACATAAATCTAGGACTTCAAGATATATGAAACTACCAGTATACGCATTATTTAGAATAATATTTATGGAGAGAGATACCGAAGAGCCGCAGAAAGACACAAATAACAGATAACAACAATATAGCTTTCGGTCGTTTAGGCCTTCGTCAGTTAGAAACACACACATACACACACACTCTCTCACAGACACGTACGCCATCTCCGGCCGCTGTGGCCGAACTCCTTCCTGGAATCTGAATGTTTGTTTATTTCATTGTTTAGAATATTCATTATCACAGTATCCTCCCAGTTTATGAACATATCCATTGTTCAAATCGTTGTTACGTATTTCATGGCATGTTCACGACATAGAACAAACGCACATTTTAGAGGGAGCACTCTTAAATATGCACAACTCTAAATATTGCAGAACATAGCGCTATTTGATTAATAAGGGTACCCGAAAACCTTTTAGTAGCCAAGGCGAAAAAAACGTATCGACGGGTTTCGAACTACCGACTATGTGCACCAGAACCTACCGCGCTGCACACTATACCACAGTGGACAGATACGAAACAGTTCCTTAATTATCGTACTGTTGATGGTAGTTGTTAACTGCTAAAACGGCAATTTAGACATTAGATTATCATTTATCGTAGTAAGAGCGACGTGTTTCTGTTAATTCTTCAGTGCGCAAGATAGCGTATGCCAGAGAGAATTCTGGGCGAGGATTGTCATGTAATATCTCCGAACCCCTGGTTTAAGTAAAAATCAAGTGGTCGTGTCAAATCGCCGCTATTTTTGCAAATATCTGTGAAACGAAACGAGATACCCCTGGTTTAAGTAAAAATCAAGTGGTCGTGTCAAATCGCCGCTATTTTTGCAAATATCTGTGAAACGAAACGAGATATGAAAAAAAAAAAAAAAAGAGTTGTAGAAAATTTCATCCTCTACAAATTCTGTTATTCAATTTTCGAATCAGATGAACGGATGAACGATTAAGCCGTTATTTTCATTTAAATTTAGAGCTGTCAAAAGGCGATCCGAAAGGGGCACTTATAGTTTTACTAACGTAAAATAAAGTGGGCAAAAAAAAAAAAAAAAAAAAAAAAAAAAAAAAAAAAAAAAAAAAAAAATTAGTACACATGGAAAGATTATATCGATTTCTATCGGATTAAAGCAGGTGCTACCTCAGTCACAGTAGGCACAGTGAAAATGGTTTCAATCTCGCCTGCCCACATATAGCGCAGTGGCACTGCCGCTGGAGCGACGTCTGTGAGTATCCTTCAATTGAGAGTGTTTACAACCACAAGGCGCCGTGCAATATCAACACGTACAGTGAATATGTGGCATGTCGCGGCATCGCACCTGTTCTTTCTAAACAAAAATGACGAGTTTGAAGGAAGTCAATTTTTGTAGTTACCTAGCATGTTATGAATGTGGAAAGCGGTCTGAATATTTATAAAAATACATTATCTTGAGGTTATTGAGCCAAGATCGCCAGTATCGTATTATGTATTTGTCTTTGTCGTTTTCTACGACATATCATCATCTTAAAAAGATTGAATGGTTTAAAAACATATTCACTGCAAGAATTATACATTTGTGGCTACAATTTCTAACATATTTTAGTAGACAAATGAAATAATGTAAAATAATGGGTTTTCCGGTAAAATATAACGCGAGTAAAAGTACGTAGTCAACTTTTTATAGTACACATCAACGAAATGGTTCATCATGTCTGATTAAAAGACGAAATATGTTGAATATTTCTCAAATATAAGGCAGACTTGCAGCAGCTAATCATTTCGTTGGTTCATTGTTACTGACGTCCACCTGGTGGACCACAAATAAACAAGATATATACGTTTGTCATTCCTGGAGCATACTGCGCTCTGGAACAAAATATATATATATATATATATATATATATATATATATATATATATATATATATATATATATATATATATATATATGTACACCAATTGTGTAGATATTTTATATAAACAGTTAATGAAGGAAGCGAGTCTGCATTTCATATTTATGTTAATATGTCAAAACTATGCCTTCAAGTTACAGTAGATTTCAATACATTGTATAAAATTTAAAAGCTTAAGATCCTAACATTTTGTATGATAACTAGTGATAAACAGTTGTAACATTTCTTTCATAATACACTTTGAGATATAATCAAGTCACATAGAAATGGCCTTATTGTACCACGATAGCTTAAGTCCCCATTAAATTTTGTCTAATAGCTGACATAATATTTCTTTCATGAATGAAGTGCTGGATAAAGTAAAAAATCACTCAATCCTAAATGTCACATTATTAATTATGGCTCATAAATGTAGGATACATCATGACAGTTGGCTTGATAAATAGTCCTATGTTTACATGTCTTTCAGACCAAATGTTTGAAAATCTATCGGACTCAACTGCTAGCCGGCCGCTGTGGCCGAGGGGACTGAGGCGCTCCAGTCACTATCTGTACGGCCACTACGGTTGGGGGTTCGAATCCCCCCTCGGGCATGGATATTTGTGCCGTCCTTAGGATAAGCTAGTTGATAAGTAGTTTGTAAGTTTAGGGACTGTTGAGCTCCTAGTTAAGTCCCATAAGCTATACAAACATTTGAACATTTTGAACTCAACTGATAGGTTATTAGTCCGTAGCTTACAAACTACTTAAACGGAGGTAAACTAACCTAAGGACAACACAAACACCAATGCCCGAGTGGGAACTCGAACCCCCGACGGCGAACGGCAGCGTGCACCGCAGCACGGCGCCACAATACGCGCGGCTAATCCGCCGCAGCTTACATGTCTTTGCTATTGGCTCAAATACAGCGTACAGAGACAAACGTTTCCAATAAGTAGCCAGAAATCTATCCAATCCAGCTTAAAATATAAATTCTAATACTATATGTTACAATAAGTAGCCCAAGGCAAATCGTAGCTCAGTGTACCCACCATGCTGTAATGTGTGTGTATACATATGCTTACCCTAGACATTGCCCTACCATTTGTAACCCTTGGGCTACTTATTATAACCTATAGTAAAGCATGTATACATTGAGCTGGACGTCTAGCTACTTATTATAAACCTTTGTCTCTTCATTTGAACCCACACCAATAACACGTAAATATTTGACTATTTATCAAAACAACTTACATGAAGTATCTCACATTTATTAGTCGTAATGTGACATTTAGTACTATTTGATTTTTACTTTATCCAGCACATTTTTATTTACTTTTTCCATGGTAAAACGAGCGATATTCTTCCTTTAAAATATTAAAATGCCAAAATCGCAATTAAATAATTTATTTTTGACCACCGGTTTTGGGACACTTAGGGTACCATCATCTGGTCACTGAAGAAAGGGAGGTACATTCATTGACAGTTATGTGAAATACAATAATATCAATTACACCAGTAATGCAACAAATTTACATACAAAACTCATACTTTGAGCCCCATTCTTTTCCATTTCATGATTATGCACGACATTATAATGGTACGTCAACCATAACTCATTTAACCTTTATAAATGGTATCTCAAACAAAACAAAAAAAAAAACAAAAAACAGTTAAGGCATTTAAAATACTTTCCCCATTATGTCTCATGTTGACGGAGCGCCTTCTTACAACGAACCAGCGGTGTGTTGCACGTAGCAAAGATCCTTATTGCCGCCACAGTGTGCTATTATGTGTCATCTTGTTCACTCTTATTACCAACGATTATTTGCTCGTAAAATCTATATGCTTTAATCGCAGTGGCTCTATCGCTGCAAGAGACTGGTACTACCAACATACTAACACATTTAAAAAAATCTCTCCTACTTCATAACATACTTTCCAATAAAAAGATACGAAGACGTTACAGATTTCAAATTAAATTCTATCATAAAAGCAATTGCACCTGTGATTCAACATAATTACACATGTCAATTGAAATATATGAACCAAGGTAATTACATATATGGATTTAAAATATATGTATTGCTACCTATACATTACACTAAAATAGTACATCAGGGAATACAAGTATATAAAATGGTTAAACATTTAACAAACAACTTCAATCGTGATTATTTTGGTATGTCAGGGTCTTCTTGAGCTCAGTAGGGGGTGGAGGGGGGAGGTATCCCGCTCTCATCAGTAATTAATTTACAAGGCGATGAAGTATTTACCACTAACTATGCGAAAAAATATACAAATTAGCTTCAGTCATTCCAAAGTCATTTTACATAATGCAACCTATGAACCAAAGTACAACGATGAGTAACTCAATGTCTGGGTTACCAACAGACTTTCTAGCTAAGATTTGACTATGTGCTTCTTTTTATAATATATTAATAATCCTAAGCAATAACCTTAAAAATATATGTACACATTCACACACCATGTATAGGTCATTACACATATAACTAAATTACATCTTAAGTATGCAAAATAATAACAGTGACAATATAAAATGTTCGGTACGTAGTGTAAAATTTCAGAATGTATCAACGTTTGAAATACTTTTACATCAGATAAGTTTATATTGTAGATAGACAATGAAAATAACATGATATAAGGGAGAGGGTGAATTGTAAAATATAATTACATCGCCACCTTTCAACTGAGCCGTCATTATCATCAGGAGCATTATGAGCTGCTAATGTGCAGACTACTGTGGAGTGGGTATTCTTTGTTGTAGTACTGTATTACGCATTTGGATCGCATAATGTCCTATATAAAGTAGTTCAAGGTCTATGTACATCGATGTCAGCAATGCAGATGTCAGTCAATCGTAATTTACGTTCTAATAATTAATGACTAAGGGGATACTGACACTGCCCAGTGTTGCTGTTAGCTATGTATTGTGCATGTTCTACTAGCATAGAGATTCAGTCTTTTTCTATAGTGATGTGCTGTAAGGCGGTAAATAGGATTCGTATTTACAAAGATCCATTGTAAATACAAAAAGTGTATTCACAATTGTGAATATTAATCACCATCAGCTGTACGGTGTAATGGTGACATATGAAAATTTGTGTCGGGCCGGAACTCGAACGCGGATTGCCCGCTTACCGCGAGCGGTCTTGCCATTACGCTACCCGCGCACGCTTCCAGGAGCGACCGAAACCTTCATATGCCACATATTGTCTACTGCCCATGAGTGCTCGTACATTCTATGATGTAATTCCCGCTCAGAGTGAGACTTTTTAGTACATTTGTCGCAAGCCTTGCTATGACTGATTTTAAATACGATGTACAGTGCCGTGTTTATTGATATAACTAAGCAAATGTCCTTCAGACATGCACGCATGTCTTTTAATCGCAGTGGCTCTATCGCTGCAAAAGACTGATAGTACCAACATTTGCTTTGGTATTATATCCTGAATTGTTTTTCCATGTATCTCAAATAAATTTTATAGTTAATTTTTTAATACCAGTAAAATTACATACAGCGCTGCAGTACCACTCATAGAATATCTTTGAAAATATTAATATGAACCTGATACAATTTATTCTCTGTATTTTAATGTTTTTATCTTTATTATAATATCAGAAATATGATTATAATTATTTTATCTTAGACATTTACAAAGAAATGTATGACTAATCATAATTGTATATTTTTTGGCTAAATTCATCTATGTACATTGGCTGTCGAAGATGGGTGCAGCTGGCGAAGGGGTGGAGCCTCAGCTATTTAAGAGGAGTAAACCGTGCTCCAGTCAGCAGTGACGCACTGAAAGGCTCCAAGTTACTTTCCAGCTTCACAATATCAATGGGTATAACATCGTTTTAGTTCTTTTTATTAATTTAGTTTAAGTTTGACACTAATGTATATTGATGAAAATCCTCTACATGTGATATATTTCAGAGTTAAAATTCCTGACGATGGTCTAAAAGAAGACCGAAACAAGTCGAATAAATAATTTATTCACTCTAGACTGATCTCTATATATAAATAATCGTTGGTAGTAAGAGAAAAAAAGATGACAAATAACAGCACGCTCTGGGGCAATAAGTATCTTTTCTGCATGCGTCACACCGCTGGTTAATTGTAAGCAAGGTGCCCTGTCAACATGACACAAAATGGAGAGTGTATTTTCAATATCTTAACTGTTTTTATGTTTGACAGACGGTTTGTAGAAGTAAAGAGATTTATAATTGACGTACCATGATAACGTCATGCGCCATCACGAATTGGAAAGCATAGGACACAAGGTACGAATTGTGTACGTTAATTTGTTCCATTACTGGTGTATTTGGTGTTATTGTATTTTATATAAGTGTAATTGGATGTACTTCCTTTTCTTCAGTGACCAGATGATGGTACCCTAAAGGCGGGTTCAGACAAGCAACTAACTAATGGCGTAACAGCTAGTTGAATAGTGAAGCTGTAGTTTAATAGTAAGTGTGAACTTTCATTTTTAGTGGCGCCACTTAAGGGACGCTACTTTTTCCACATAACGCAATGTTTAATTCGGTTGTGCCTTGTTCTGGCACTTTCTTCCCCCACCACCAAATATTGACATTTGTCTGACACCTCGCTGGGTATTTCGAACCATATTACCACAGTCTAACATACACAGTCGCGACACTCACTGCTGTGAAAGTCGTTACCAACTGACAGTTGAAACGACACTAGCGCTCCTAGTTGTGGGCAAGCTGTCGAAGAAGTGGTCTGTTAATAGTTATTTGTGTACGTAATTAACAAAATAGTATAATTTTTGCGTTACAAGCATTAGTAAAATATCAAGAGACATACATAATAAGGAATTTAATGTGAAAACAGCCGAAGTTAACTGATTCAGTGGTGTAACGAAGAACTTCGTCATGAACCAGTACTTAGGCATATGTGTATAATTGCAGATTATTCCGGTAAAAGTAAGTAGAATATAAACATAAATTTCTATTAGGCTCTGTTCTTACTATGACAGAGTTTTCTGACGCATAACAATTTGGTGTGGAGTCTAATGATTCGCACTTTTTTAGACTTCACTCGTCTTTCATAAGCGGGCATACTCTTTTGAGTGTGATTACTTTAAGAAGTCTGTCTTTTGAAGATTCTTGCCGTTTGCGGTTCAGTTGCAGCAACAATTGTATGATTGGATTCTTGTTTGTTGAAAACAGTTTGATTGCTTTTTTCGTTTTCTTTCCGCATCAGTGACGTATTTCCTTCAGCTACAGCTGTTGTGGCTGATTTGGTAAGTTCATTACTGTTGTTGTTGAATTCTGTATTCTTTTCCTACTTTCCACCCTCACCGATTTTACTGGAATTGTAGTAAAGAAACGTTAACATACCTGAGTAGAAAAGTGACGCCTTTCTGCCAAAGGGCAGGTCTTCTGGTGTTTGCTAGCCATTCTTTATTTTTAATATACAATTAATTATTCAGTAAAAGTCTGTAGGTTACAAGATAATTGTAAATAAACTGTCCAGTATTCTACTGTTTCGTACCTTGTCAGGAATCTTAAGACATCTAAGAAAGTCAAATGTGGAGCTATTTATGAGGTATTACCTATTTTATGACACGACATACGTTCCCTAATGTAAAAAGTATGTTAAAATCAATATAAACGATACCATTCGCACTCTTCCAATATCGTATTTAGAAATGTAGCTTGACGGCCGCTTGGAGCGCTGCTGTCACAATGTATAACAAAAATATGCAGGACTGTCGTGACTATAATATTACTTCAAATGTTCAAATGTTTGTTAAGCTTATGGGACTTAACTACGGGGTCATCAGTCTCTAAACTTACAAACTACTTACGAACTACCTTACACTAAGGACGGCACAAATATCCATGCCCGAGAGGGGATTCGAACCCCCGGCCGTAGTGGCCGTGCAGACTGTGACTGGAGCGCCTCAGCGCCCACGGCCACCACGGCCGGCAATATTACTTCGGATGAGTGTTTTTGCGTTCGGGGTTTAAGTTTTGTCATCTTTGTTTGTGGCTGAACTGTCGAATAAATGAAGAAAACACTTCGTATACTTGTGATACGAAGTGTAACGGTCGTTTGGGTACGAATTAAATGTGCCGTGCAAATCGTGATCAGCTGAGACTGCGGACGCCTTATTGCAAACTGCACAACAAAGTAGTATTTCTGAAGTTCTGTGTGGACGATAGGTCACTGTGCAACTGCAGAAAGACACGCGTTGTTGTCTGAATTTAGTTGCGTGTGTGAACCCGGGTTTAGTGTAACGAAACCGGTGGTCGAAATATAAATGAATTAATTGCGATCTTCTCATTTTAATGCTGTATCCACCACTTCATGAAAGAAATATTATATTATGTCAGCCATTAGACAAAATCTAATGTTGAGTTAAAGCTAGCCTGGTACGATAAGACCATTTTCTATGTGACTTCATTATATTCCAAACTTTATTATGAAGAAACGTTACAAACTGTTTATCACTTCTTACCACATAAAATGTTACTATCAATCTTTTAAACTTTATATTATGTATCGAAATCTATTGTTACTTGGGGCCATATTTTGGACATATTACTGTAAATTTGTAAATGTACTCTCGCTACCTTCATTAACTGTTTCTATCTATCTACACATGAAAAAATTTCAATTCTAAAGCACAATAAGCTTCACTAATAACGACTGTATCTATTTGTCAGTTTGTGATCCACTGCCACATGGTGTAAATCTGTAACAATACACCAAAGAAATGTTTAACTGCTGTCAATCTGTCTACTTATGTAAGAAACAGTCAACATAATTTATCTTTTAATGAGATATGATGATCCATTTTGGTGATGTGTACTTTAACAAGTTGACTGTGTACTTTTAGTCATATTTTTACGAGAAACACTTTATTTTACAAGGTCTCTAGAGGTATGTGACATATTTTGTAAACTATTATTTCATTTTTTTTTTTACAAAATTACGCTAGAAATTGCAACCACAAATGTGTAATTCGAGGAGTGAATTTGTTATAAATCCATGAAACCTTCTGAATATGAAAATATATATTATTGAAACTGGTAAACATAAATAAAAAATAAATAATACGATATTGACGATCTCGGCTTAATAATTTCAAGAATGTGTATTTTTATAAGAAACTTTTTTGCCTTCCGAATGGTGAAATTGTCCTTTCTGCGTCAGTTGTGCAAAGATGGTGGTTGCAGTAGTGATGTGAACGTTCTCCCTCCTAAGGAGGAGGTTGCGGTTGTCCGCGATCCGCCAACATCATCGTATTGAAAGGGCTGAAGGGGCAGATCGCTCAGCTATTACAGCAAAGAAAGTAGGGTTTGTGATGCCAGTTCTGTCAATACGAACTGATTCCAACCGGTTACTAGCAGATGGACTGCTAACACGCACAACTCTAGGCGTCTTCGGCTCACGCCAGAAGATCTACCTGCACGTCTCGCCTGGTGCCATTAGAATATCACTTGGAATTACGGTCAGTAGTCTTCCTCGATTAAAACAGAATTTACTTCCACTCGTTTGTACGTCGGAGACCTGGCGAAGTATCGTAGATTGGATTTGTGCAAGACATACTAGTCCCAACTTGTGCGATAAGCTACAACACCTTTAGTGTTTGTGGAGGGAAATCTGAACTGCACCCGGTAAGTGCAGAATATAATTTCAGTTATATCGCCATTCTTGCAGTAGGAAGCTGACGTATTGTAGCAACAGAATATTGCGCGTTCACACACTGCGCGCGAAACAAAGACGTAAAGCAACGACGTGCACTGGCCTGCACGATCACCGGATTTGTGTCCAATCGATTACATATGGGACGGCAACTGATACGTGCGACTCGTTAACCCAAACTCTAGCAGAACTACTTGATAATATGGGGCGCGTATCCGTATAATCAAAATGATACCAGAAAATGTTCAAATGTTGGTAGAGCTTATGGGACAACTACGGGGTCATCAGTCCCTTAACTTACAAACTACATATGAACTTTTTGTGTCCCAGCCTCGTCGCCGCTTTTGTGTCTTGTTTCCGCCGGCTGTCGTTGGTGTCGGTGGCCGAGTAGAAAGAGACCGACACAGGAATAAAGGATGCACGCGTTTGCAGGTACGGAGGTGGCCAGTCAGTGGAACAGCAGAAACTAAAGTAAATTAGAACGAGCTATATATTTCATAGAGACTTAGTAATACTTAACTTTTACATAGTTCTTGACTGCAGAATGTTGATACATAGTTTATATAGAGAGAAACCTGCCTACTGATGAGTCCTGGTGCCTATCTGAATCCCAAGTGAATGATGCACGAGCGGAGTTGCAGCAGAGGGCGCTCGTGGCTGACGTTGTAAGAACGCCGCGCCGTGCGTGCATGGCGGCGCGCGGCGTAACTACGTGGCGCGCACTTCATACTTGTGCGACACCACAGAACTAGCTAATACTAAGGACGGCACAAATATCTATCCCCGAGCGGGGATTCGAACCCCCGACCGTAGTGGCCGTGCAGAACGTGACTGCTGCGCCGCAGACCGCTCGGCCACCACGCCCGGCTAAATGATACCAGAATTATAGGCCTCCTGTGCAGCCTAAACCACGTTTAACGTGGGTGTTTCAACATGAATCGACCATTGATATTTCAATGCGACTTTAGTTATTCAAATGTAACTGTAATCATTTCTGACATGTCTGAAAGAACAGACACCAAACCACCGAAGACGGAGTTAGCTTAAATTACTTCACCGCAGATGCGGTCATACTTTCGCCCTTGTATGGGAATCCGCAATGGCGAGTGTAAGACGGCACGAATGATAGGGGCGCTGCAGCCATAGCGTGTCACCTGTGGGAGTTTGAGACGGACGGGGGGTGAGCACGGGTAGGCAAGTGGTTAAGGTGACCACTGGCCCGTAGCGGGAGACCCGGCTTAGATTCCCGGCCAGGTTCACATTTTCACTTGCCGCTATTGTTTCAATGCCCAACAGCAGCCACTGTCAATCCTTTCTAATCTTCTTTCTTCCTCTCCTTTATCAAGAATCTACTATTGTCGCTGATAGCACACGTTGTTGACATACCTACCTAACCTCCGAGCAAATGGACTCGTCCGTCAGACGTCACCAGCGTGCACACAAGCGAGGGAAATAGTCACTTGTTAAAGAGCGGTCTAACGTAACGGTGTCACTATGATTTCGAAACAGGAACGACGGAATTGGATAAAGACTGAATGTGTCAGATGTCTTAGAGCACGATAGTGTCACATGCGAGGAGTCGGCATTGTCGTGAAGAACAGTGGCAAGTTGGGTGAAAACCTTCAACGAAGGCCGGCAAACTGTGGCAGGCATGCATCGGGCAGATCGTCCTAGCGTCTCTGAAGAAAAGTGTTGTTGCGTTAGTGGAAAGTGATCGACGCCGGATGATTCGTAAGCTCGCCCACAAAATCAGATTAGCGCGTACCACTGTGCATCGCATCCTGAAGGATCGCCTCGGCATGCGAAAAATCGCATCACGATGCGTTCCGCATGAATTGACGAAAATGCAGAAACGGATTCGTTACGACGCTGCTCAGAATATGAAGGAACTACTTCGTGGCATTAACTTCAGAACTGAACCAGAGATTCGACAGGCAGTAGACTGCTGCATTCCCATAAACATCAGAACAAGCTGTGCTAACGGTATACTACGCCTTCGACATCGCTGGCAACGGGATCTACACAACAATGGTGATTACGTTTAAGGGCAGTAAAAGGTGCAAACATATAGCGCTGTTCTATCGCTTGTCAATAAATAGTCGCCATTATTTAATTTCCAACCGTCGTATTTCGTATGCATTGTTTCAACAATAAAAATTGAGTGAAATTGAAAATTCTATTAAGTTGTACTAATTCTTATTAATTGAAAGAAGAAAGAAAATGATAAAGAAATATATGCGTTTCGTTAGGAAGTACTGCGCAAATATTTCTCTAATTCTACGGAAAATAAACGGTAAATTCATGGCGAATTCTGTTTCTCGGCAATTCTTCATTCGGACTATTAGCACGCCAAATGCAGGTTTCTCTTTCGCTTACCACACCTCTTTTTTATGATTTCCAGCTGCACCTGAATGTACCTCATCATATAAAATCCGTGTGCCATTTGCACCAAACGTGACGAGACGTGGAGCACGTTCCAGCAGCATACACATCCGCATTCTGCGACCTTCTTTATGTCCTTCATCAGTTTGATACCTTTGTTCCAGAAACAGGCATCGCCGTGCGACATCGTGCAAACTGTACCTGCACGCGTCTACAACATCCATTACAGAGGATTTTCGCCTGCACGAAATATTGCTGGCACGAACGACACTTATTTCTTTTGCCAATGCAAGTCTAAAATGAATGGAATAAGTGATAAAATGCATTAGAAAATGTGAAATTACAGATTCTTATACATGCACATACAGAATAAAGCATCTACACATTCCCACAGGGACAGTGGCGTCACGGAGAAACCGTTCATCTTGCCACATTCATATACACAATGATAAATTATTAGCATAATAAAATTCCAGCAATATCACAGAAACTAACATTTAAAAACATGAAATGAAATGCTATTCCTCATGCCTCCGAACGAGAGGGTTCTCGTTTAGCATAAAAAGCCATCTAGTGAGTTTAGATAATTTACAAAGTTAAAAACTTAGTCAAGACGGCTGACAGCCGTCTTTCAACCTTACCACCTGACCCTCCATATTTCATCTTTTAACAGGGCACAAAAATACTTGATAGTGCGTTTCCCACGCCTTTAATCCAAACTGTTGTACTTCGTTTAATCCAACATGAATATGTGTATGTATACTGTGATTGTTTCGCTCCTTCTAACTCGCTTACTCTCTCAAGAACTTGCACTGTAATCTATACCTGACGAGTAACTTGTTGAACTGTTGACAGCCCACGTGGTGGGGAAGATGACATACCAATAAAAACAAAAGAAGAAAATAAAACAGACACACATTCAGTGGACGTGGATCCCATAGCTGGCCGCGTGCCGAAGACTGGTATATTACTGTGGATGGGATAGTAGAACAACGTAATTTGAATCGTCACATGTGTCGTTATATTTTACGCGTAAATTCGTGGTAACGGAAATCTTATGCAATATTCGCCCGTCGTGCACTGTCGAACAGAAACACGAAATACTATGAATTTCAGCTCAACTACTGGATGAAACAAAAAATAATCCTACATTTCTGTTGTTGGGGATGAATGTTAGTGCTACTAGACACTCACACGAAGCTCAAAGTGGGTCCTGGATTACCAGCCTCGAAGAAAGTCAGATGACAAACTTCGAGATCAGACAATGTTGATCGAGTTGTTTGGTAATAAGAGATTTATTCATCATGAGTTTGTTCCTTAAGTTCAAACTGTGGACCTAACTCCTTACACAGAACACATGAACTGGTTTGCGGCAAGCAACTCGACGTAGCCACCTTGATTTGTGGCATTCTCAGGACTGGTTCTTCCTGTATGACTATAATTATCTAAATGTTCAAATGTCTGTAAGTCTATGGGACCAAACTATGTTGCTATGGTGGTCATCAGTTTCTAGTCTTACAAACTACTTAATCTAAGTTAAACTAACACATCCATGCCACAGGGAGGATTCGAACCTCCGACACTGGAGACCGATCGATCCCTAACGTGGCGCCCCAGACCGCTCGGCTACTCCCACGTGGCCATATTGTTTTATCGATTATCACACCTGTCATACTAGCCCAAACTGCTATTTTTTTCCTTTTTCCAAGAGTAAAAATGTGACTGAAAGGAGAGCTTCGTAAAGATATTGCCAATATCCAACGGGTTGTGAAAAATGACTTTGCAGGCATTGAGTTGGTTGTTTCTAAGACCTCCAGAGACTTATTAAATGGTGTAAAGAAGCCATTATATCACAATATCTTAATTCTATATCACCATCATATTTCCCGTTCTTAGTTGTTTCATTGGTTTATCCGGAAACGGATAAGAAAAGGGTATATTTTTATTAGAATTTTTCTGTTAAAAGTCACAAGTAGATTCACTCTACTAAGCATAAGCCTCTACTTTTGATACCCTGTATAAAAGACCAAAATATGTTTAGTTTTTAACACAATGCACAAAGAATTAAGTAATCTGCACAGAGTAAAGCAGATGCTGAAGTACCTGCACTGGGAGAAAGGGTTTGGGGAGGAAAACAGTGTTCAGTAATGTGGGATACGTCAGTGAAAAATAATTGTTGTTAGTTGTGTAGGGGCAATGGCAAAGAAGCTATGTTGGAGAGGGAGACGGCAGATGATGAGGTTGGGAGTGTGGCTTCGGTTGCCTCAGCAAGAGAAGAAGGGATGAATGGGGATAGAATGGCGGATGAGAGTCCTGATATCAGGGCGAAACAGTTGGGTAGGGATTACTTATGTCACCATGAAATATACGCCTACCGCCTACCGCCAAATGAGTTTCTATCAAAACATGGTCGACGTCATTCCAGGATACACAAATACCAATAACATAAAGAATCATTTGATTGTTTTTAGTGTTGCAAACTGAGCAATTGAAAGAACATGTCCTTGAGATCTCTGACACAGCGAGCAATGTATACGATTACGTGCGAGACAGAGGTCCTCGTTAGCTGAAAGATTGGGCAACACCACTTTAAGGGTTCAGATTTTACTAGCTGAATTGCAGATTGTTATCTCTCATATTCACAGAATATTTGATATCATCTGCGAATGGACAAAGCTAAAAATTTGTACCCAGCCGGGATTAGAAACCGGCTCTCCTGTGTTCTAGGCAGTCGCGCAGATCACTACACCACAGGGGACACGGTGATCACCTCACCTGCAAGGACTACCTAAGCACGCCTCCTGTCATATACAAATTCCCAGGCCATAGTACTCAAACTCGTAGTTTTGACAATAATTGTCGTAGGAGTAATGGCCCGAAATTCGTAGTTTTGAAACTAATTCCCGTAAGAGTGAAGGCTACCCCTCCCCACTAAAGAAAGGATCATTCCCGTCACTGGCATATTATACAATATATACATGTGGCGTCTGTCTCTAAAGAACAGACGTCACTTCTGATATTGCGGTTGCTATTCTTTCATATTCACAGAAAATGTGACATCATCTGTGAAAGGGCAAAGCTAAAAATGTGTACCCAACCGGAATTCGAAGCCGGGTCTCCTGCTTTCTACTAGTTTCAAAACTACGAGTTTGAGTATTCTGGGTAGGGTAAGGCTGGTAATTTGTATCTGACGGGAGGCGTGCTTAGGTAGTTCTTGCAGATGCACTGATCACTGTGTCTCCTGTGGTATAGTGATCAGCGCAACTGCCTAGAAAGCGGGAGACCCGGGTTCGAATCCAGACTGGGAACACATTTTTAGCTTTGCCTACTTGCAGATGTCATAATTTTAATTCAAATGTTTATAGAGCTTATGGGACTTACAAACTACTTATGAACTAGCCACTACTAAGGACGACACAAATATCCACGCCCGAGGGGGCATTCGAACCCCCGACCGTACTGGCCGTGCAGACCGTGACTGGCGCGCCGCAGTCCTTTCGGCCACCGCGGCCGGCACAGATGTCATATATTCTTGCAAATCGTATTCAAAAAAAGCTGATTGCCTGCAGTAATGAAGGAGTTGTAGATGTAAAATCCTTCATTTTTCTCTTTACGCTGACGCGTTTCGGGCCCAGCCAGTCATCGGAACGCCTGATGACAAATTACAGGATGCAGTATATATAGGTAAAAATAGTTACAATGACCAAAATTAAAATTAAAAAAAAAATTAAAAAAGCTCTGGCATTTACAATTATAAGGTACATGCCCCTCCTGAATGGAGAACGGAAAAAGATGTATGTAAAAACTCATACAAACGGTTGCTCAATAGTATACTTTACGTTCAGTGGTATTTCCATATGATCCATCGACCTAGCAACTTATGTTACAAGTGCAGCTGATGTTGACCGTTAATGTATTATGAGTTTTTACGTGCATCTTTTTCCGTTCTCCATTCAGGAGAGGTATGCACCTTATAATTTTAAATGCCAGAGATGGGATTTTTTATTTTTTTATTTTTGGTCTTTGTAGCTATTTTTACCTATATATACTGTATCCTGTACTATGTCACGAGGCGCTCCGATAATGGGGCTGGGCCCGAAACGCGTCAGTTTACAGAGAAAAAATAAAGGAATTTTCAACATCTACAACTCCTTCATTA
The DNA here is from genome assembly GCA_026315105.1 of Locusta migratoria. NCBI lineage: Eukaryota > Metazoa > Arthropoda > Insecta > Orthoptera > Acrididae > Locusta > Locusta migratoria. The sequence continues at coordinate 807,813,322 of CM048744.1, read as the reverse complement.
CTGCAGCCAATGAGCTTTTTTAGAATCCTTTGTGTTGTCATATATTCTGTGACTGTGAAACAATAACAACTGCAGGGTCAAAAATGCAATCTGTTCTATCGAAACAAACGTCACATGTATGAGTACAAATTGTCGTTACAAGACAGAACACCTGCCTCCTAAAGAACTCGAGCAGAACTCGCTTGCTAGCCTTAGAAACTACGCTTCCGAGTGGTAATATCCTCTCGTTCAGAAAAAGTGATGTGCGGCACCGTTGGTCGGTGAACCGAAATAATTCTCCTTTAAATGCGATCGACTCCTCCCGCCGCCTCCTGACGTCTGACAGGTCGGCGGCGGGATGCAGACCTCAGCATTCGCGGACCCGTGTCGGGACTGTCGGAGGCGGCGTCGGTTGGGGGCGGGCGGCCAGTGGTGGGGGTAGAGGGGCCGGTGGAGGGGAGGCGCGCTCGCCGCCGCCTCAGTCGCAGGCCGGTCGCCGCGTGGTCTGCACGTGTTGTAGGCACCTGTCGCAGGGTCTCCCAGCACCGTCTGCCACGGAACACGACGCTAGGGCCAGCTGCTCCCGAGAGCTTCCCTCACAACTCGCTTGTCATTTAGAGTGGTCGTCTCATTGCTTTCAGATTTACCATGTAAACCGTACTCGGTCCATTGTTAGCTAGTGACTAATCAGTCGACAGTAACATTCGATGACAAAAGACGTTTATAGGCTATAGGTTATCAAATATTTATTGTGATTTACATCCAGATTTCTCTCTCCCAGTACTTTGTTAGATAGTTAAGTAACTGATCGAAACAACCGATTTGACGAACTTTCCGTTTACGTCAGGGCCTTCCCAACAGAGCTTCAACGGTAAGTGTTTTTCCTGCTCTATTTTAAAGTATGCAGCAAGCGAAAATAGTTTTTTTTTAATTGCGTAATTATTTAAAAGCTTCGTTGACATATTTCTAGTATATTTCAGTGGGTGTTCCACACAGTAATGACAATGTTCTTCAGTTCTGAAGTACCCACCGAGTTCGAGGGAATGTGTTACATGTAGTTAGGATACAGTAAATGAGCATGCAATAAATAATAATAGCTCACTTCACCTTAATTCATAGTTGAATTATTTTTGTAATTGTTCAGTCACAATGAAAACGTAGTGATATTTGCATATTTTTGCAAAATTTGGAATGGAATTCAATTCTTATGAATGCCTTGAGAAGACGCCTTAACCGTTAGGCTGTCTAAGGATTCCTCATTCAAAATCGCTTCATGAAAAAAACAGTTATTTTAGTGAATTTTTATTTATGTTTCGACAAGTTCCACTGTAATAGAACTTATAATCTGAAGATAGGCGGTTGGCGCGAAACCGGTTATTTGAATATAACTGGATTATTTGCGTATTGTATACGGTATACGTGTATTTCACGTATATTTTTAGTAAAATGTTTGATCGAAACGTATCCAACATTACCGACACAAAAGCGGACAATGGACAAGTGCGCTTAGTCGTGCCGAAAATGTTTAACTGCATCAAACTAATCAGCTTAATTAAGAAGCTCGTAATTAGAAGCTTGAAGGAAACTAATATTTCAGCAATAGTAAATGCTAGTTATGTAAGCAAGTGTCAAAAAGTTCAGCTCATCGACATCAAACTATTTTGCGAAAAATTCTAATTGTCTATGTCTTTCTGACTCTTCGGATAATAAAATAGATGTAAAATCATAGAATCTTCTTTGCTTTCTCTTATTCTTTCTTATAATAATATTTATCGATGTTTCAAAATATACAACGATTTCACAAAAATGTTAAATTTTTTGAGAAAACGGTAACATAATTTTGTGAAATGGATTGTCTCAAAGTGAGGAACAAAATAACTGTGATAAACATTTAGGAAAAATTGAATTGTGCTTGAAATCATGTACAGCGTGCACTTTGTCTTTTAATTTTCTTATTGTACCTATGGGCCATTGAAAATCGGATTTATTTTTATTTTTTACAAAGCGTGTCTGTTTAGGGTATTAAATTGTCGCCGAAGTCCTTAGTCTATAAGCATAAGGAATCTCTGTATTACATAACCAATAGAATAATCTATAAGCTATATTTTAAGCACTGTTCCTTTATGTAATGATGTAAGTAATATTTTAAGGATAGTGGTACTGAGTCCTCTATCGTAAGGCGAAAGTGCTGTGAATTTTCCATGTAGTGCACAGCGCCGGAGTGGCCGAGCGCATTGAGGCGCTATGCTCCGATGCGCGAGGCTGCTCCCCGTCGGGGGTTTGAATCCTCCCTCAGGCATGGATGTTTGTACTGTCTTTTATATAAGTCAGTTTATAAGTAGTTTGTAAGTTTAGCGACTGACGACCCAGCAGCGAAGCCCCATAAGTTTAACAAACATTTGAACACATTTAATTCCAAGAAGTGCTATTATATTTTAATGGAATGTCAATACCTCGTGAATAATTGCAGCATCCGAGAAAAGTCTCAAGATATGGATAATTCTGTTCGATACGCCATAAAAGTATAATAAAGATAGCCCGTGGGGCATGGTAGATAATTGAATACCATAGGTGACGTTCCGTCCCTGACAAACAATAGCATGTTATACGGCTTACAAACAGATCTGGTTTAGTAATCTGCTTGAAAGTCTCAGGAAATATTTTAAAAGTGCTAAAATTCAGTGAATCTAAATTTCTTCTAGGGTCGAAAATAAAAACCGCTACCAATCACGGACTTCAACTACAACTGTAATTGATATAACTTAGTGAATGTTTTCTATAGCCTATAAACGCTGAATCAACCGTCTTTTACTCATCGTAAAAGTTACATGCTCTGGAGTGATTAAATCTCATCTAACAGACAGATAAACAGCAGTCTTCTTGATGCAGCGTTTCGATCGGCTTCCTTCTCATCATCTGAGAGTGAAGTCCACTTTTATGATGAAACGTACGCAAATCGTACCTTAAAGTAATGCTCACACTAGCTTGGTAATTAGAGAAGAGGCCGTTGTTGTGTTGCAACATATTGACGTATACATTATTTACTCAATTCAATGATTAGGGCTCAGTCCCAAAATTAATCTTCACAGGTGAAAGAAATTGAAGGAAACACGGAAGATTAGGATTAACATCCCGTGGACGACGTAGTTATTAGAAACGGAGCACATATTAGTACAGTTTCTGTCTGGGATGGTGAAGGAAATCGGTCGTGTCCTTTGGAATCGTCCAGGAATTTGCCCGGAGCGATTTAGGAAAATGACGGATAAATCATGCTGGTGTGAGCTAATTTGAATATCTGTCCTTCGAACCCGAAAAAATAAGTTTGGTTTTTGTCACGCAATGTTCGTTCTCAAGGGATGGAACACCGAATTAGAGTACGGAACATTAAGTACTGCCAGAAAATGTCCATAAACTATTTCTGTGAAAGCATTTATTATTAATTCCAGCACCCAAATGACATACTCCGTTGAACTCAACTCCCTTACATTTAATCGATATTACAGCTTCCACTTTACATGGCGAATAGTTGATTAAAAACAAAATTTAGTACTTCCCACAAACTGGCACTAATGCTTAATATCCGATCATACACTGTCCATCCTTTCACACAATTTGCTAACAACCATTGACTTTGCGACTACTATCATTAGAACAGTATCGACCAGACTCCCTATAGCGTCGGTTTCTATGGTATTACAAACAAAATGAGTTTCAACATGGAATTCTACTTGCCTAATCAATAAAGTGGTCCTGTATTTTGTGGATGGAGTTACTTGATTTATGGATAAGTACTAACAGGGACAATTAAAAAAGGATAACCGATACTCTGGCAGCTACTAAGCTGCGCTGCTCTATGGATGTATCTGTCAGCGTGGCAACAGTTGTGATAGCGGAGTTCAAACACTGAAATGTTTGCAAACCTACTGGACGAAACTGCTATCGTCATCAGTCCCTAGACTTAAAAACTACTTGAACTATCTTCCGCTAAGGGCAAATCAGACACCCATGCTCGACGGAGGACTCGAACCTATATCTACATCTACATAGATACTCTGTAAATCACATTTAAGTGCCTGGCAGAGGTTTCATTAAGCACTTTCATAACCCTTCTCTTCCCCTCCATTCTCAAATAGCGCGCGGGAAGAAAGAACGCCTAAATCGTTCCGTTTTCGATCTGATTTCTCGTATTTTATTGGTATGGTCATGTCTCCCTATATAGGTGGGTCCTAGAAAAATATTTTCATATTCAGAAGTAAAAGTCAGTCATTGAAATATCGTAAATAGATCTCGCCGCAAAGAATAACGTCTTTCTTTTAATGACTTCCGCCTCAAATCGTACATTTCCGTGACGCTTTCCCCCTGTAACGCGATAAAACAAAACGAGCTGGCCTGTTCTCTACCTTCTCAATGTCTTCCGTCAGTCCCACCTGATGAGGGTCGCACACTGGGTAACAGTATTCCAGAAGAGGACGTCCAAGTATGATGGTGGAGCTGTTGCATCTTCGAAGTATTCTGCCAACGAAACGCAACCTTTGGTTCGCCTTCTCCACAACATTTTCTGTGTGTTCTCGTAATTCTGCGGCTTGGTTTCACTGTGGTAGAGTGCCAGACTACAAATATAAAAGTCGCGGATTGATCCCCGCCAGGTCCTAGGATTTTTATCTGTCACTTTCCACTTCTTTCACCTCTGACAGTATAGGTATGTGAAAAATACCGAGTAGCACCATAGTTCGGCACCCACGTTCAATTGCAGGTCCCCCTATCTGGTTCAAATGCTTGTAGATCTTATGAGACTTAATTACGAGGTCATGTCCGTAAACTTACAAACTACTCATGAACTAGCTAATACTAAGTATGGTATAAATATCGATGCCCGAGGGGGGATTCTAACCCCCAACCGTAGTAGCCGTGCAGACTGTGACTGAAGCGCCGCATAGCGCTCGGTCACCGCGGCCGGCCCTATACATGGCTGGATAAGTCAATTCGAAGGTCGGAGGAAGGCAACGGCATTCCACCTCCAAACAGGACCATGCGTAGTAAAGCACTGTGGCGTTCAAACCAATCTTCGGATTGTTGACTGCTTTACCATACCTCTAAATTGTAACTCCTAGGTATTTGGTAGAATTTACTTTGACTAATTTATCGCGTAATTGAAGTTCGGCGGAATTCTTTTAGTGGTCATGTGTATTACTTCAAACTTTTCATTATTTACTGTTAATTGCCAATTTTCGCACCATGTAGAAATTTTATCTAAATCGCTTTGCATTTTCTTTTGATCCTCTGTTGACTTCACTAACCGATAAACGACAGCATCATCCGCGAACAGTCTAAAAGAGTTATTCAGATTGTGTCCTACATCGTTTATAAACACAAGGAAGAGTAAGGGACCTATAACGCTTCCTTGGGGAACGCCAGGTATCACTTCTGTTTTACTCGATGACTATTATCACTAACTGTGTTCTTTCTGATAGGAAATCGTGAATCCAATCGCACAATTGGGACGACATTCCATAAGCACGCAATTTCATTAGAAGCCGCTTGCGAGGTAAGCTACAAAATAACGGTTGCCCAGTCGGTAGCATGACACCTGAGACCACTCTGCCATTCAGCGCGCTCTGATGCGAGGCTTTGAACATAAATAGAGCAACGCTGCTGTGGAGACACTATGCGATGGAATCGACTATTGTAGCTAATAGCACACATTTTTTACATACATACCTCGCCTCCGAGCAAATGGACTCGCTAGTCTCACATCATCGGCGTGGGCACGATTGAATGAAACACAGGCACTTGTGAGCGAGCGGTCTAACGTAACGTCACGGCCCACCGTCGATGCACAGTATAACCGTTTTTGAAGCAACACCTGCGACCAGCTTTGCGAAAGAAGCGGCAACACTTTCTGTGCAACCCACCCATGAATTTGCACGACAATGCGCGGGCGTCAACATCGCAATCTGTAGCTGCTCTCTTTAGTCGAAGGGAATGGAAAATACTGTACCATCCACCATACTCCCCAAACTTACGTCCTTGTGACTTGATTTGATTCCGAAGACGAACACTTGGTGGAATTCGCTTGAGAACTGTTCCAGAGTTTCGACGTCAGTAGACCGCTCCACTCCCTCCATCAATAGAAAAGGCTCTGCTGACGGTGTACTGTGAAAATGAATATCGTGTCTCTAGTCTTCGAAACGTGTTTTCTTTTTTCATACTCATCGAACCTCCATCAAATTTAATGATACAATGACGCAACTGATAGCCCACAGAATCTAAACAATGGCCAGGCACTACAGTAGGAAAAACGTTTAATGGAACTATGCAAGAAATACGAGTAGAAACAACGGTTGGTACTTCACATCTACCATGGAGTCGCAGCCTTAGTGGCTTGGTTTTGTGGTAATCCGTAATCACTATGCGTGAATGCATGTTCAAATCTCCTTAGTTTGATGCGGCTTTTACTTTTTTTGTTTTTCACAAAATTATGGTCCGTCGGGTTATTGACATCTCTATTCTCTCTTAGTAGCCTTGGAATTGTCCAACTATGCATTAGTTATAGAAAATGAGTCATACGTTATGAATATATTACCGTCACAAGTAAATGTGATGAATAGTGAGTGCTGGTGAGACCTGTCACATATATGGAAACAATAAATAAACCGGTGTCAGCTGGGTTAGTCCAAGGTATCACAAAGAACATCGCTCTCCGAAATCAAAGGATTCTGCTTTCGTTGGACGTATGCAGGATTTGGTGGTGCACATGCGAAAACTTAAAAAATATTACAGAGAAAAGTGCATGATTGTGAAACACCGGCATAAATATGGATACCACGAACAAACTTGCCAAAGGCCGGACGGGCAATTAGTAATTTGTCGAAAAACATACAAGGAAATTCAGTATCCGACTAAGATCTGAACATGAATCTTCCGCTTGGTAGGCTAACAGCATGACCACATAACCACGACAACATGGGCATTATCAGTCTCTTTAAACTATATATCTAGCTGTTGGGGAGTCCACTGTTTCTATTTTCTTCTTTCTTTTACAGTTCCGTACATTTTCTCCATTATTTCGTTCTTGATCAGCATTCAGATTTTTACTGAGCCTACGTAATACTAAATCCGAAGTGATATTTGGGCCAATTTCTAAGTTGATCCTTCAACGAATACACGCGTGCAGGCAGAAAAGATATTTTTTTTTGTGTGTGTGAAACCACTTGTGGCTGTTTGAAGGACACCAAATGTATCAATATTCTACATTTTGCAATGAAGGCTTTAACGACCAGATGTCATAGATGCTGGTAGAACATCCGGGTTATAAGGCCGTGGTCCATAAAACTTTTCAGTTTTTTCTAACGTTTTGTCCAGAGCTGCGCCGGACATCTTCGGAGGTCTTCTTACTTCCGTTGAGTCTTGCCGACTGATGAGTCGGGTGTCTGAGAGCGCTATATATACTGTGGAAAGTGGGCGTGGCCAAGCTGTCACGTTATCAGCAGAGACAATCCTTGTCAGAGATAGAACATCACTATCGATTGCAATCGGTCAGAGATAAAACCTGTCGATCTTTTAAAGCTACTGTCCATATGTCGCTAAGTTTCATAGCTTCTACTTTCCTCTTAAAATTTTCCTTATGGTTATATATTTCAATAGCTTTCCTGTATTGTCGTGGATAATAAATCGTCATTGTAGATAAAACTGATGTTTCGGAAAACCTCACTACATGACTTCCAGATTGAAGATCATGCTCTGCCACAGCCGATTTCTCTGTGTTTCCTAGTCGGCAGAGACTTCTGTGTTCCTTCAGCCTAGTTTCTATACTTTTTTTGTGGTTCCAATATAAACTTTACTAAACTTTTATAAACGCTACAAGCAGAAAGAGGAGGTCCTTTATCATTCACGGAACGGAGTGCTTGACATATTTTCTTAGTTGGTTTGAAAACTGGTCTGATGTTGTGTTTGCGTAATATTTTTCCTAGTTGGTCAGTTACTTTTCCGATAAATGACAGGGAAACTGTGTTCTTCCATCGTTTTGTTTCATCACTTGTCCTTAGAATATTGTTATTTGGTCGCAGAACACGGTTTATTTCTTTATCTGAATAGCCATTTTTCTTGAAAGCTTGCTTCAGGTATTTTAATTCAGCATCCAGGTGCTCCGGAGTACAAATTTTCTTGGCTCTGTCAACGATACTTTTGATGACACCTCTCTTCTGCTGTGGGTGATGAGTGGAGTTCTTATGTAAATATTCCTTCCGTGTGTGTAGCTTTTCGAAAAACTTTTATGTTTCATTCTACTTATTTCTCGCTGTGGACAGCGTGGCGACGAAAACATTCCTCTCAACGATACACCAGTATTTTCACATTGTTATTGCGGAATGTATGTTTACGTAAATGTAACCTCAAATTTCCGTCCGCCGCTTCATCATTAGCAAAATATTCTTTATGTTCTAAAAACAGATTAAATCGGAGAGCCTCAGTACCGTACAGTATGGAGGATGGTCGATCAATGTGAACCCAAGGCGTTGGACTGCTGCAATTATCATAGCGCTCATTTGTGTTTCGGAATTGAGAAGCTACAGAGGTGGCTGCTACACGACAGGACCAACATTAAAAGAACGTACCTTGTGATCTGAGGCATATCTCTCACACACACGCACTCCGACTTAGCTACGTTAGACACGTTCTTATGCTACATCTATCATCTGTCGACCTCAGCTGATATTGACGAATAAATGTTTGGAGGCAATGCTTTTAACCATGCCCTCGTACACCGTAATATCTGTCCTGGCGCGGTACAGAGTTTTAATATGCCACGAATTTTATTAATGCCGTTTTCAAATTATATCACCAGAAGTTAAAGTAACCATGAACGATAGTAGAAGCGAGTAGATAACCTAACAAATGAAATGTGATGGGTCACGCTTTTCAAACAAGAAATTTTATAGAAAGAATACGTTATTCAAAATGCAAGAAATCTCGAAGAGGTATGAATTGAGTGACTAGATTGGAAGTCTAAATGCCTGTATATCCTTTGTAGAAGTTTTTTCAGGCGTCCTGCCCTTTCCCTTAGTACAATAGTAAGCCGGAAGTAATATTAGATTAATATAGCAGAGATGCGCCTGGTTCAGCAGAGACGGCATCTCTCTCCGCATGGAAAATCTAAGGCAGCGTCTCAAGGAAAAGGACCACTCCAATCTTCAGATGGTGAGGGTGTGTTCTCGTTCCACTTATAGTCAGCTTGACTAGGGAGAACTGTTATGGCAGGCATACGTGTGCGTCGAGATATTTGACTGACTTTGGTCGCTGTCGTAGTTGAAGTCTTTCCATCAGCGATTTCTGCACGAATCAGCAGTCCAGTCATGTGATAATTTAATCACAATCTTTTGTGACTACTTCTTAATGTAACACACCCATAAACACCCCAACAGCGAACTCACCGTTTTCCCATGCACCTTTCCAAAACCTCTACCACCTCAACCTAATGACTCATAAGGTACTTTTCTTCTACATCCTATATTTACTCTTTTTGAGTCATCTTTTCTATGAGTGGCAGTTCTATGTGCCCCGCTACAATACCTCTCTTTCGACAATCCCTCATCCCACTTTCCGTCTGCAGTTGTTAGCTGTACGTGTTTTATTGTCTTACCGTACTGTACCTACCCTTTCACAAGGTAGAACTAATTCGTCAACAGTGCCAAAACTAACATCACATCTGAAATGATTCGATATTCTACTATTACATTTTTCTCATTGCCCATATTTCACTTCCTTACAAAGGTGTGTCTTTGAGTTCCCCCATTCCCTGTGCCAGTCTTCTTGACTTCGTCCGTTGCTCCCAAATTAGCAGATTTCCTTGACTTCATCTGCGTCGTGATCACCTGTTTTGAAACGATTCCGCGGCTTTTATTTCTACATCTACATCTACATACATACTCCGCAATTCACCGTAAGGTGGGTGGCGGAGGGTACACTGTACCACTATTCCACTCCCAAATTGAACGAGGAAAAAAAGAATGCATATATGCCTCCGTACGAGCCCTAATTACTCTTGTCTTTGTGATCTTTACGCGAAATGTAACTAGGCGGCAGCAAGATCGTACTACACTCAGCTTCAAATTCCGGCCCTCTAAATTAAATTAACAGAAATTCACGAAAAGAACGTCGTCTTTATTCCAGCGATCTCCAGTTGAGTTGCCGGAATATTTCCGTGACACTCGCGCATTGGTCGAACCTACCGGTAACAAATATAGCTGCTCGTCTCTGAACCTCCTCTATGTCTTCCTTTAAACTGATCTGCTGCGGGTCCCAAACACTTGAGCAATACTCAAGACGTGGTCGTACAAGCGTTTTATACGCGATCTCCTTTACAGGTGAAGAACATCTTCTCAAAATTCTCCCAATAAACCGAAGTCGGCTGACCGCCTTACTCACAACTGTCCTGACATTTTCGTTCCATTTCATATCGCTCTGCAATGTTATGCCTAGAAATTTGAACGACGCGACAGCATCAAGACGCTTACTACTAATGCTGTATTCGAACATTATGGGATTGTTTTTTCTACTCATGTGCATTACCTTACATTTTTCTACATTGAGAGCCAGCTGCCATTCTTCGCACCAACTAGAGATTTTGTCTAAGTCAACCTGTATGCTATTACAGTCAGTTACAGACGACACCCTCCCATACACCACAGCATCATCAGTAAACAGCCGCAAATTACAATTTACTCTGTCCATCAGATCATTTATATAGATAGAAAATAATAGCGGTCCTATCATACTCCCCTGGGGCACGCCTGACGATACACTCGCTGTCGAGAACAACGTACTGCGTTCTATTACTTATGAAGTCTTCTAGCCAGTCACAAATCTTCTTATAACAACTGTCTTTTTCCTGTTACCTCTGTTCTCATTCGTTTCTTATTTCTTTGTCAGATGTCCGGTAATTTTACTGATCGTAGTAATGTCGTCAGCGAATCATGTTATTAATATCCTTTCAACCTGATTTTTTACGACTAACAGACCTTTTATTTACATTACGGATTCTCCGAACCGCATACTGAAACGCTACATCCCTGTCTTACACCCTTTTTTAATCCGAGCACTTCGTTATTATTCTTGCAGTCTTACAATTCCCTTTTGATACTTGTGTATAATTTATATTGTCTGTCTATGCGTATAGGTTATGTCTACTTTTTCTCAGAATTCCGAAACTCTTACACCACTTTACGTTTCTGAATTATTTATTATTTTTATTTATTATAGGGTCTACTAAAACCATGAGCGTCTGTTGGTATTCATTGTCTTACTTTCAGTTTCAAAGGCAATCTGATGCCTTTTGCCTATCCTAAAGGCAAACGTCGACATCTAACCGATTCTCAGTTATTACAGTCTTCTGTACGTTACTTTCTACACTATTTTGGATGCATGACCTGCTAAGTTATTCAAATCAATCGTTGTAAATCTATCGGACCCAACTGCGTGGTCATCAGTCCGAAGCTTACAGACTACTTAAACTAAGGTAAACTAACATAAGGACAATACACACATACACACACACACACACGCACGCACGCACGCACACGCACCCCAGGGAGGACTCGGACCTCCGACGGCGAGCAACCGCGCGCTCCGCTGTGAGGCGCCTTAGACCGATCGGCTACTCCACCGCGGCGCTATTGTGCGCTAATTCTCACACTTATCTTCCCTTGATGTCGTCGGAATTGTGAAGATGATATTTTTCCAAAATTATGGGTGTACAACACTGTACATACCGACATGTCATTAGGTTGCCATTTCCCTAAATGATATTAGAAATTCCGATATAATTGTATGTATGACTTCAGTGTTTATTTGAAGTCTTCCAAAGTGTTTTAAATTCTAACATTACATCCCTTAGTAATTTTTGTCGCATTCTCGATGCTTTTACACTTCATCCTAGGTTCTTTTGAAGATTGCGGGGGTGGAGTAGCCGCGTGGTCTAAGGCGCCTCGCTGCGGAACGCGCAGTTGCTCATCGTTGGAGGTTCTCCCTGGGGCATGGGTGTGTGTGTTGTCCTTAGGTTAGTATACCTTAGTTAACGTAGTTTGTAAGCTACGGACTGATAATCACGCAGTTTGGCCCGATATATTTACAAACATTTGAACGTTTGAACATTTGTTTTGAGGATTAGTAATAAAAATGCAACTAATTATTAAATCAAATGTTCAAATGATTGTCAAGCTTAAGTGACTTAACTTACGGGGTCGTCAGTCCCTTAAATTATAAACTACTTATGAACTATCTTTTGTTAAAGACGGCGCATGCCTGAGATGGGATTCGAAACCCCGGCAGGGAAAGGCCTCGCGCATCGTAGCATAGCGCCTCAATACGCCCGGTTGCTCCGCCGCGGCAACTAATTATTACTTGATAGCTTACACTTCTCTTCCAATCAGTACATCTAGTGCCACGCACCATTTGTTCATCATTACGTACTTTCACAGTCCCTCTGTACACTTCCAATTCCTTCCCGGATTGTTTCATGATGTGTTTGGGTCCCAAATCCTGGGTCTGCCCCTTTCAGTTCGCATTTCAGCACAAATTATAACCACAACGAAACCAATACATAGATGACGACACTAACATAATACCGGTAGACACGTCACATACAGACACTCGCTCTGTACACTTCATCATCAGATCTCTACATTTTAAAAAATAGCACTTCATGTGTCATAGTGCTTGATGTCTAAGTTATAAAAGTCGCGTACATGTTTTAAATGTACTGTGTTACATACATATAAACTAGATATGTCAAATTTATCTCGTCACTTTTAAAAACACACTCTAAGCTTCTACACATTTGCTTCTACAAATAGTGTGAACAAGTGAGAAAAAATGTGTTGTCTGCTTGTTTTTAAAAGTGACGAGCACCTAATGTTAAATTGGGTATAACTAGTTTAACACAGTACATTTATTTTAATATAATTATCTGAAGATGACAACCGATTGTGAAGTATACAGAGCGAGTGTGTTTGTGGCGTGTATACCGCTATTTGCATATATATTCTCAACAGATTGCCCCATCGTTTGAGAAATGTCTTGCATATACAACTTCAAATAATGTGTTTCGATCCCAATCCTTAGTTGTCCCTATTAATTCGCATGTCAGAACACATAATAACCACAATGGAAACAACACATAGACAACGATACCAACGTAATACCAGTATTTAGTCATATACAGAGACAGCACTGACCTCACAGTATGCATTCGCAAAAGACGTGACTCAGAATTTATATTAATTAAACGCTGCGATAGACATACATTGAATAAAATTCTTAAGACAGTATGTGAAGCGGCTTCAATATTTTGTTGAAACATACCGACCAGTGTAATGCAGTCCCGTAGGCGTAGTGGTTAAGACGCAAATTTGAGGTTCAGAAGTTGGGTAGTCGAATTTCACTAAATACATTGATGTTTTTTAAATTGTACATCTAGCTAAAGTTGTTATTTTTATTCAATTAATTACGTTAAATGTATTTTTTAATGATAATATTTGCTTACGCGTATTTTTCAATATAGAATTGCATTTCGCCTTTCGCTCGGAATCGACTCGAGTCGCTTATAAACCAACAAGACTTCTCATTTGTGATACTTTGAAGTAACCAGCGATAGCAAGAAATTGCAGTTTGCTTTTATCGCCGATACTGACAATGTTCTGCCTTGATTTTGTTTGTAGTGGTTAGCTTTAATCTTCGTGAACAAAGCGATCTTTTCCAACTCAGACGGTAGAGCGCTTTAACGCTAAAGGCAAAGGACTCAGGTTTGAATGCTGGTTCCGGCACACAGTTTTATTCTGCCAGGAAGTTTCAAAGCCATCGTTCATCGCATTTTTATCTGATACCTGCATTTGTTGTGTTTCAGTTAGGATATTGTTAACAAATTCAGGGCTACAAAAGGCGACAGCTATCGCCGCTCTGTCGTTGAACACATCTGCCGAGAAAGCATCTCACACTCTTTTCATATCTCGCGGCGACTACTTCCAACACTATTGCGCGCGACATATTAATAGCGTTTCTGGAGTGACGTGCCGGGTTTGTGTGTGCGGTTGGGAAGGGGTACGGGCGATGATAAAATTGTCATTTGAGTCCACAATAACTTATTAAAAGTTGTAAATGAACAACATTTCTGAAAAAAAAAATTGTTTTAACTAAGTCACAGTTGGTTGTTAGGTAGCTGTTGACAACATTGTCAAGTTTGGCCGTGAAAATTATCAACTTCGATCCGAAGTTCCCGCACGGTCGATACGATTAACAAAAATTAAGTCCTCTCTTTAGTTAAATGAATTACAATAAGATATGAGGTCCTTGTACGAGCGGGGCAGTTCAACTCATTTTTAACTGTTTCTGTAATTTCACTTTCAAGATCATTCATTGGCACCGTAAATTGTTATCGATCTTTTTAAACTCACACTTCGTAGTTCACTGCCTGCTAAACCTGAAGTTTCATATTAATAGCTAACATACTGTAGTTGATCTTGCCACAAATGAAGATAAGTCAATGTTAAAATTCAATAACCATTCAGTTGTCCTCTTCAGGATATTAAATTCAATAAATCAGAATCATCTTCCTACAATAATAGTAAACACTCTAAATAAAACTTCATAAAAAATCTGTAAATCTATCGGACCAAACTGCGTGGTCATCAGTCCGTAGCTTACAAACACTTGACCTAGGTTAAAGTAACCTAAGGACAACACACACACACACACCCCCATGCTCCAGGGAGAACTCGAACCTTCGACGGAGAGCAACCGCACAAACCGCAGCGAGGCGCTTTAGACCGTTCGGCTACCCCACCGCGGCACTTCATAATAAACTCAAAATGATTTCCAAATTAACACATCCACATTTATTGTCGTCTGATATAAAACATGTCTGCTAGAGCAATGCTCGTATGAACCGTTAACTAATAACGACAGACAATAATGAGGTAACATTTTACTTTTCTCTTTGCAAACGATTTACGCGCGGCAATAGAGAATTCGCAGTCGGATTCGTAGCCCCATAACCGTCGCTTAAATGTCGATAGTGACCAGATACAGCAATATTGGCTGCGGCGGCGACGACGCTGCCCTTGCTCATTGCGGCATCTCGATCCGACATGAAACAGAAATAAAACAAACAAACAAACATTTTAAGTATTACATCATGATATTACAACATTTACACACAAATATATACAATTTCATAGTATTTACATACAACAATTAAACTTTTTATTCGTATCCTGCAAAAGAGGGCTGAAGCAGGAAAATGGGGCTCATGAATGTTTGCCGTTTGCCTCTATATGTGCCGTCTACAGCCGAACTGTAGCCGGCGCTATTGTGGCGACACTGTACCAGCACGCCACAAACGCCGACTACCAAATAACTTCAGTCTGTGGTAACTGACCAGAGCATCCTTCCAGCCTGATGGCGTAACCTGTACTTCATTCAAGGGATCACTGAAGGACATTTTTGATACGTTTCAAGCCTGCCATTACTTCAGGCGCCAAATTTCGAATCTTCTGAAACAAATTCAGTGGCTGCAGAATGCTAACAGCGGTACAGCTAGCATACCGCCGGAGCATAGGGTCTTAAAATGACCGAGCATTCTTCATAAGCCAAACATTTCCGTAGTCAATGACGTTCAATACAACTGTGCCATGGATCACAGCAGTTGAAGCCGCCATAAACGGGCAGGATTGGCACACCGCATATTCACGTTCACTAATAAGTGTCTGAATACTTTTGATAATATAGTATACGAAGAATACGTGTATCGTCTCCAGCATCTACGTAAATGTCAATCTGACGGTGATTAAAACGCCTATCTACATTTGAGCATGTAAAACAGTTCTCATGTCGTGGCACAGGTGCACTAACTTTCAAAGTAGCCTTCTTCTTTCCACTGTTCTTGACCTGAAGGCTCGGCTTTCATAGATATTATTTTAAAATTAATTCCGACATTGTGGCATATAGAGGTTCTCAATGCGTAATGTTTGGAGAATTATTAATCATTCAATCGCGTTCTTATGGAATATCGTCACAGTTGTGCGTTTTGATTCACGATTTCCTATCAGAAAGGGCATATTACGTGGTAATTGACGGAAAGTCATAGAGCAGAACGGAAGTTATATCTGGCGTTTCCCAGGAAAGTGTTATAGTGCCCCTACTGTTCCTTATTTTTATAAACGAATTAGGTGACAATCTGAGTACCTCTCTTCGCGGATTATACTGTCATTTGTCTGTTAGTAAAGTCAACAGAAGATCAAATACAACTGCAAAATGATTTAGATATCTGCATGATACAAAATTGACAATTGACCCTTAATAATGATAATTGTGAAGAAATGCGAATGATCACTAAAAGAAATCCGTTAAACTTCATATACACGATAAATCAGTCAAAGCTACAGGGCATAAATTCAGCAAGAAACATTCTAATGTTCAAATGTTTGTTAGGCTTAAGGGACTTAACTACGGGGTCATCAGTCCATAAACTTACAAACTACTTATGAACTACCTACAACTAAGGACGGCACAAATATCCATGTCCGAGGGGGGATTCGAACCCACGACTGTAGTGGCCGTGCAGACCGTGACTGAAGCGCATCAGTCCCCTCGGCCACCGCGGCCGGCAAAAGAAACATTGGAATAACAATTACAGATAACTGAAATTGTAAAGAACAAATGTAAAATCCAGTAGGGAATGCGAAAATAAGAATACGTTTCATTAGAAGATACAACAGTTCTACTAAAGAAACTGCCTACACAGCAATTGCGCGTCAAAATCCAGTAGGGAATGCGAAACAAAGACTACGTTTCATTAGAAGATACAACAGTTCTACTAAAGAAACTGCCTACACAGCAATTGCGCGTCCTAGTTTGTTGTATCGCTGCGCATTGTGGGATCCCCACCTAGAGGGATTGACGAATGATTTCTAGAGAGTTTAGAGAAGGGCAGCTAGTTTTGTGTTATCGCTATATAGCGGAGAGATGTGGTGTCGCACAAGTCTAACGTGCGCGCCACCTACTTTCGCCGCCCGCCGCCATGCGCGCACGGCGCGGCGTTCTTACGACGTCAGCCACGAGCGCCCTCGGCTACAACTCCGCTCGTGGCCACCACTGGACTTCATCGTCTTGGCTATCGGATAGGCACTAGGACTCATCAGTAGGCAGGCCTCTATCTAAACTATGTATCAGCATTCTGCAGTCAAGAACTTTGTAAAAGTTATGTATTACAACGTTTCTACTAAATATATAACTTGTTGTAATTTAGCCTAGTGTTTCCAGTTTCTGCTGTCCCACTGGCTGGTCCCCTCCGTACCTGCACACGCGTGCATCCTTTATTCCTGTGTCGGTCTCTTTCTACTCGGCCACCGACACCTACGACAACCGGCGGACGAGACACAAAAGCGGCGACGAGGCTGGGATACAAAAAGAGAGTGTCATGGAAATGATGCAGGAATTAGAATGAAAATCATTAAAACAAAAGCGTAGTTCGTTGCGACGAGATTTATTATACGAAATTTCTTTCACGAATTTTCATCAGAATAAAATATGAGAATGTTGTTGTTGTTGTGGTCTTCAGTCCGGAGACTGGTTTGATGCAGCTCTCCACGATAACCTATCCTGAGCAAGCCTCTTCATCTCCACATAAGAACGGCAACCTACATCTGTCTGAATCTGCTTAATGTATCCATCTCTTTGTCTTCCTCTGCGGTTTTTACCCCACACACTTCCCTCCAACGCTAAATTCACAATTCCTTGATGTCTAAGAATGTGTCCTACCAATCGATCCCTTCTTTTAGTCAAGGTATGCCACACATTTCTTTTCTCCCCAATTCTGTTCAGTACCTCCTCATTAGTTACGCGATCCACCCACCTAATCTTCAGCATTCTTCTGTAGCACCATATTTCAAAAGCCTCAATCCTTTCCTGTCCGCACTGTTTATCGTCCATGTCTCACTCCCATACAAGGCCACACTCCATACAAATGCCTTCAGAAAGGACTTCCTTAGGCTTAAATCAATATTCGATGTTAACAAATTTCTCTTTTTCAAGAACGCTTTTCTACCCATTGCCATTCTGCATTTTACATCCTCTGTACTGCGGCCATCATTTGTTATTTTACTGCCCAAGTAACAAAATTCATCTACCTCCTTTATTGCTTCGTTACCCAATCTAATTCCTTCAGCATCACCTGATTTTCTTACACTGCACTCCATTACCCTAGTTTTACTCTTGTTAATCTTCATCTTATATGCACCTTTCAACACACTGTCCATTCCGTTTAACTGCTCTTCCAGGTCCTTTGCTGTCTCTGACAGAATTACTATGTCGTCGGCAAAACGCAAAGTTTTTAATTCTTCACCCTGAACTTTAATTCCTTCTCCAAATTTCTCCTTGCTTTCCTTTATAGCTTGCTCAATGTACAAATTGAATAACATTGGAGAAAGGCTACAACCCTGTCTTACTCCCTTCAAAACCACTGCATCCCTTTCATGCCCTTCAACTCTGACAACCGCTGTCTGGTTTTTGTACAAGTTGTAAATAACCTTACGCTCCCTATATTTTACTCCTGCTTGCTTCAGAACTTGAAAGAGTTTATTCCAATCAACATTGTCAAAAGCCTTCTCCAAATCTACAAAAGCTAGAAATGTATGTTTGCCTTTTCTTAATCTATCTTCCAGCATAAGCCGTAAAGTGAGTATTGCCTCCCGTGTTCCTACATTTCTCCTGAACCCAAACTGATCTTCCCCGAGGTCGGATTCTACCAGCTTTTCCATCCTTCTGTATATAATTCGTGTTAATATTTTGCAACCATGACTTATTAAACTGATGGTTCTGTAGTTTTCACACCTGTCTGCACCTGCTTTCTTTGAAATGGGGATTATAACATTTTTCTTACAGTCTGAGGGTACTTCACCTGTCTCATACATCTTACACACCAGGTGAAACAATTTTGACATGGCTGGTTCTCCCAGAGACTTCAGTAGCTCTGAGGGAATATCATCTACTCCAGGGGCCTTGTTTCGACTTAGGTCTTTCAGGGCTCTGTCAAATTCTTCTCTCAGTACAGTGTCTCCTATTTTATCTTCATCTACATCCTTTTCCCTTCCTACAATATTGTCTCGAAGTTCATTTCCTTCATAGAGCCCCTCTATATACTCTTTCAACCTTTCAGCTGTTTTTCTTATCTCCAAATGTTTCTTTTATTTTCCTGTAGGCTGCATCTATTTTTCCCCTATTTATACATTCTTCTATCTCCTTGCATTTGCCTTCTAACCACTCCTGCTTAGCAATTTTGCACTTCCTGCCAATCTCATTTCTTAGTCGTCTGTACTCCATTTTGCCTGTTTCATTTACTGCATTTTTATATTTTCTCCTTTCATCGATTAAATTTAATATTAAATTTATGTGAGAAATCAGAACGAAAACTGAAAGATTTATGTGTTCCTTTTTCCCGCAAGCTATAAGAATGTTCAAATGTTTGTAAATCTTATGGGACTTAACTACGGGGTCATCAGTCCCTAAACTTACAAACTACTTATGAACTACTTACGAACTAGGACGGCACAAATATCCATGCCCGAGGGGGGATTTGAACCCCCGACCGTAGTGGCCGTGCAGACCGTGACTGAAGCGCCTCAGTCCCCTCGGCCACCGCGGCCGGCGAAGCTATAAGAGAATGAAGCTGTTGAAATATATCATAAAAACGGTTCACACGGACTTCAATGTGACTTGCTAAGTATTTATGTAGATGTAATGATGTAGCTTTACAAGTTCAAGTTCAAGTGGTTATAAAGCTTATGGGACTTAAATGCGGGGTCATGAGTCCCTAAACTTACAAACTACTTACGAACTAATATTAAAGACGGAGCATTCGAACCTCCAACGCGGGAGGCCGCGCGATCGGCAACGTGGCGCTCCACACCGCTCGGCTACTCCCGCGCGGCGTAGATTTACAGCGTGTATCTGATAATCAACTGAGACCTTACGACAACCTTAATCGTGACTTATTTATACAAACTGTAGAAATAATTGCCACAGAAAATGATGGTGTAGAATCACGCCATTTTTGTTAATAGACTTTATGTTCATCAGATTTGTCATGGTCATGAATATTATATCTTCAATTCAGTGCTTAGCTTCACGATGTCTGTGGATGATGGATCCAAAAAGAAGGTGAAAAAAAGCGTGGTCGTTGTGACCTACCAGTGCCAATTGGAGAGGCAAGCTAATAACAGTTAATAGTTTTTACAGCTAATCATCATCGGTTGTTAAACACGGTTTCATCAATTTACACCATGGTATAAACGTAAAATGTTTAGTGGAAATACTCGAGATAATTTGAAGAGAAGGTACACATGCAGTCGTCTGTAAGATAAAGAAACATTAGTGAGATGCATAAACATCAATAGTGAAACATTAACTCTCGAAATACCAAGGTAATCTTCGTAAAGCAAATTACGGATTGGGAAGGGAAACTTGTTCACCCAATCCAATTAGAAAAAAATAGAGAACACGTTTATTGCTGTTTATTTACCCAAAATAACCTTATTAAGGATGAACTGGTTTGCATATAGGTCTAGAACCTGAAAGTATCTCAACACAATCCAAAATATACTCTGTTAATGAAAACGCCACCCTACTAAACCACAGACATTCAAATGTTCAAATGTTTGTTAAGCTAAGGGAACTTAACTATGGATTCTTCATTCGGTTAACTTAAAAACTACTTATGAACTAACTTATACTAAAGACAATACAAACATCTATGCCAGATGGAGGATTCTAACCCCCGACATGGAACGGCCTTGCGCATCGGAGCATAACGCAACTACGCGCTCGGCCATTCTGCCATGGCCCACAGATATTGCCGAGGTGGGTTGGCTTGCGTGGCTCAACAATACAGATAGCCGACTCTAGGTGCAACCACAGCGGAGGGGTATCTGTAGTTACTGAAGAGGGGCAGCAACCTTTACAGTCGTTACAGGGGCAACAATCTAGATTATTGGCAGAGTTGGCCTTGTAACAACAGCTAACATAGCTGTGCCATACAGTTCCTGCGAACGGCTGAAAGTAAGGTGAAAGTACAGTCGTTAATTTTCCCGAAGACATGCAGCTCTACTGGATGATTATAAGATGAGGGCATCCTCTCGTTGTAAAATATTCCGGAGGAAAAACAGTCCCCCAATCGGATCTCCGGGCATGGACTATTCAGGAGAATGTCGTCATCAAGAGAAACAAAACAGGCATTATGCATATCGGAGAGAGCTGTTCCATCCCTCAATCTGGTAACTAAAGTAGAAAATATGCAAAGATAAACGGATAGGTTAAAATTAGGTATGGTAGGGATTAGCGACAAAACAGAGATAGAAAAAAGAGATGACAGAAATTATTCAGACCGTTAAAGGAGAAGAAAACTTAATTGTGATGGGGGACTGGAACTCAGCAGTAAGAAAGGTAAGAGAAGGAAATGTACTTGGTAAATATGAACTGAAGAAATTAAAGAGGAGGTCGCCTGGTAGAATTTTGTGGAGAGCACAATTTAATAATCACAAACACTTCGTTTAATCATCGTGAAAGAAGGCTGTACACATGGAAGAGACAAGGAGACACTGGAATGTATCAGATTTACTTTATAATCCTAAGGCAAAGGTTTAGAAACCACGTTTTCAATTATATGGCATATCCAGGGGCAAATATAGACTGGCCGTAATTTTTTTGGTAATGAACTAAATGTTAAAACTTAGGTGACTACGAAAATGTAGAACATTAAGGAGATGGAATCTGGACAAATTAAAGGAACCACAAGTGATTGAGAGTTTTAGAGGGAGCATTAGGCAAGAATTGTCTGAAACTTGGGGAAAATAATACAGTAGAAAAGATTGGGTAGACCTGAGAGATAAAATAGTGAAAGCCGCAGAAGATATCCTTGGATATCCTTGGATAACACATTAGATACTGAACTGCCGCGGGGGAACGGCCGAGCGCATTGAGGCGCTACGCTGCGATGCGCAAGGGCCGTTCCACGTCGGGGGTTCCAATCCCCCCTCGGGCATGGCTGTTAGTGCCGTCTTTAGTATAAGGTAGTTCAGAAGTCGTTTGTAAGTTTAAAAAGCTTAAAAAACATTTGAATTTGATTTGATACTGAACTTATTTGATGGAAGGAGAAAATATAAAAATGCAGCAAGTGAAACGGGAAAAATGCAGTAAAGATGTCTGAAAAATAAGGTTGACAGGATGTGCAGTCTGGCTAAGCCGGAGTGGCTTGAGGAGAAATGAAAGTTCGTAAAAAATTGTGTAACTATGGGAAAGATAGATACCGCATACAGGAAAATAAAAGCAGCGGTATGAATATCAAGAACTCAGATGGAGAAGCAAAGAAGAGAAAGCTGAAAGGTGGAAGGAATATACATAGGAGGCCTCTACAAAGGAAATAAACTTGTAGGCAATAAATGGAAGACGAACTACAGGAAGATGAGATAGGAGATACTAAACTGCGAGAAGAATTTGGCAGAGCACTAAATGATTTGATTAGAAAAAAAAGCCCCTGGAGAAGATGATGTTCCGTCTGAACTGCTATTATCGATAGAAGAGCCAGTTATGAAGAAATTGTTCCACCTGATATGCAAGACGTATGAGACAGGGGAAATACCTCCAGACTTCAATAAGAATATAGTGATTCCAATTCCGAAGAAAGCAAGTGCAAACAAATGTGAAAATTACAGAACTATCAGTTTAATAAGTCACGGTTACAAAATAGTAATACGAATTATATACAGACGAATGGAAAATGTGGTGGAATCCGACCTTGGGGAAGATCAATTTGTATTTAGGAGAAATGTAGGAACACACGAGGCAATACTGGCAATACGAATTATCTTAGATTAAGGAAAGGGAAACCTACGTTTTAGCATTTGTAGATCTGGAAAAAGCTTTTGACAATGTTGACTGGAATACACTCTTTCAAATTCTGAAGGTAGCAGGGGTAAAATATAGGGAGCGAAGAGTTAGATTCAACTTTGCAAAAACCAGACCGCAATCAGAGTAGAAAGTGGTTGGAAAGGAACTAAGGGTTGAAGCCTTTCCCCAATATTGTTTAATCTGTAGATTGAGCAAGCTGTGAAGAAATCTAGTGAGAAATTTGGAGAGGGAATTTAAGTCCAAGCAGAGGGAACAAAAACCTTGCGGTTTGCTGACGACATAATAATTTTGTTAGAGAGAGCAAAGGCTTTGGTAGAGCAATTAAACGGAATGGGTAGTGTATTGAAAGGAAGGTATAAGATGAACACACCCGACGGTATGTGGCGGAGGGTACCTTGAGTACCACTATCGGTTCTCCTTCTTATTTCAGTTACGTATTGTTCGCGATAAGTAAGATTATCGGGATGCCTCTGTCTGGGGTCTAATCTCTCTGATGTTATCCTAATGATATCTTCGCGAGATATACCTGGGAGGGAGAAATATACTGCTAGACTCGTCGGTAATGTTCTCTAAACTTCGACAAAAGCCAATACCAGGCGACAGTCTTCCACTGGAGTTTATCGTTCATCTCTGAAACGCTTTCACGATTACTAAATGATACTGTAACGAAGCGCGCTGCTCTCCGTTGAATCTTCTCTACTTCCTATATCAACCACACCTGGTACGGATGCAATATTCCAGCAATGGACGAACAAGTGTACTGTAACCTATTTCCTTTGTTTTCGGACTGCATTTCCTTATAGGATTCTTTCAATGAATGTAAGTCTGACATCTGTATTACCGACGCTTGATTTTATATGGTCATTCCCTTTTAAATCACTCATAATGCCTCCTCCGAGATAATTTAGGGAAGTAAATACTTCCAGTTGCTGACCTGCTATAGTGTAGGTAAATGATAAAGGACCTTTCTTTCTGCGTATTAGTAGCACATTAAACTTGTTTACATTGGGATTCAATTCCCATTCCCTGCACCATGCGTCAATTCGATGCAGATTCTCCTGCATTTCAATTCAATTTTCCATTGTTACAACCTCTCTATATACTACAGCATCATCCGCAAAATGCATCAGTGATTGTTGTTGTTGTTGTTGGTTTTCTTGAGGGGACTAAACAGCTAGGTCATCAGTCCCCTGTTACTAACTGAGAGTCCACTGTCAATAATAAAAAGTAAAACAAAGCTCTAAAATTGGTCACGCACATAATGTACAGGTTGACGATGGACAGACCACTGATAACGTAAAACAAAGACACACAGAATTATTAAAAGAAAGTCAGGAATAAAACTGGCTAGTGGAGTACCCTGGCTGGCTGATCACAAAGAAAAAACAGGATGAGCCAGCCACACTGCACACAATAAGAACTCCTAAAGACGTGAAAAGGTAAAAAGCTGGGTTGCTGGTGGCCTAAGATATCAGGCCTCAACACCCACGGTTAGATAGATGCATAGTAACCAGAAGCGCGGATAAAACTTAAAACTTTGTTAGCCATAGAGGCATCGTCACCTAAAACTAGGGGTAGTGCGTCTGGGAGATTAAAAGAATGCCGCAGATTGGCTAAAAGCGAACAGTCCATCAAGAGATGGGCCACTGTCATTGCGGCACCACATCGACACACGGGCGGGGACTCGTGGCGAAGGAGATACCCATGGGTCAACCACGTGTGCCCAATACGGAGGCGGCAGAGGACAACCGCCTCTCGGCGGATCGGCCGCAGTGAAGACTTCCACAGGGTTGTGGATAGCTTCACTGCTCGGAGCTTGTTTGTTGCACTCGTGGTAGACCATTCAGCACTCCAAGCATCACGCACCTTCTTGTGCAATGATGTCCTGAGGTCTGATTCCATGACGCCAATGGTGAAGGGTGACGCAGTGGCGGCCTGTTTGGCCAACCGGTCAACACGTTCATTCCCCAAAATGCCGACGTGGCCAGGGGTCCATAGGAAGACCACACATCGGCCAGATTTGCCTAGAGAGTAAGTGGTGTCTTGAATGGACTGCACTAACGGGTGACTAGGGAAGAACTGGTCGAGTGCCTGCAAGCCACTCAGGGAGTCACTACAGATGACAAATGACCCCCTGGGGCAGGCTCGGAGGTGTTCTAGAGCCTTGAGGATAGCGACCAGCTCTGCAGTAAAGACACTACTTTCACGGGGCAATGAATGTTGTTCGACATGGTCACCATGGAGACATGCATACCCAGCACGACCATCAGCTAGGGACCCATCAGTATAGATGGCTTCAGCACCACGGAAAGAGTTGAAGAGATCCAGGAACTGGTGTCTGAGTTGCATTGGAGAAACGGAGTCCTTTGATCTATTGGCCAGATCCAAACAAAGCTGCAAACGAGGAATGGACCAAGGAGGGGTTTGAAAGGAATAGTGGAAAGTGGCAGGGAGCGGTTGGGATTCGAGGGACGAAAGTAGAGAACGAACGCGGACCGATATTGGGTAACCCGACCGAGGTCGTCTTGGAGGGATAGGGAGTGCAGCGCTAGGAAAAAGAAGCCAGTGGTTCGGATGGTGTGGCAAGGCCTTAACATGGGCAACGTACGAAGCCAGCAGGTGCTGCCGGCGGAACCGCAGAGGAAGGACCCCAGCTTCAACTAGTAGGCTTGTCACAGGGCTCGTGCGGAAAGCCCCTGTCGCCAAACGAACTCCAGAGTGTAAGACTGGGTCTAATGTTTGCAGTGCTGAAGGTGCAGCCGAATCGTATACTACGCAGCCATAGTCTAGGCGCGACTGGATGAGCGCCTTATAAAGTTGCAGGAGCGTTGGGCGTGACGCTCCCCAAACAGTATGGCTTAGACAGCGTAGAATATTAAGGTGTCGCCAGCACTTTTGTTTGAGCTGGCGAAGGTGTGGCACCCAGGTGAGACGGTTGTCGAATAACATTCCTAAAAAACGGTGCGTCTCTTCGACACGCAGCAGGTCATCAGCGAGATACAGTTCGGGTTCCGGGTGGACTGCCCGACGTCGACAAAAATGCATCACACGGGTTTTGGATGCAGAAAATTGAAAACCGTGGGCAAACGCCCACGACTGTGCCTTTCGAATTGCGATCTGCAACCGCCGTTCAGCTACGCTGATGCTGGAGGAGCTGTAATACATGCAGAAGTCATCGGCATACAAGGAAGTGGAAACCGATGACCCCGCAGCCGCAGCAAGGCCGTTTATGGCGATTAAGAACAAAGGAACACTAAGAACGGAACCTTGTGGGACTCCGTTCTCTTGACAATGAGGTGAGCTGAAACAAGAACCAACACGAACACGAAAAGAACGCAATGCCAGGAAGTTCTTAATGAATGTAGGAAGTGGACCCCGTAAGCCCCAATCGTACAGCGTAGACAGAATATGATAGCGCCAGGTGGTGTCGTACGCTTTCCGCAGGTCAAAGAAGACGGCAATCAGGTGTTCACGGCGAGAAAATGCTGTACGAATGGCCGACTCTAGTGACACGAGATTGTCGATAGCAGAGCGGCCTTGACGGAATCCACCCTGTTGAGGCGCCAAGAGTCCTCGGTCCTCGAGGATCCACATGAGCCTCCGACTCACCATCCGTTCGAGGAGTTTACACGGAACGTTGGTGAGGCTGATGGGGCGGTAACTATCAGCCACCTGTGGATCAGCCCCCGGCTTCATAACTGGGATGATGATGCTATCCCTCCATTGAGACGGGAAGACACCCTCAACCCAGAGACGATTCAGCAAGGAGAGAAGTTGGCGTTTAGAGTCTGATGACAGATGTCGGAGGAACTGACTATGAATGCGGTCGGGTCCAGATGACGTGGCTGGGCATGCGGCAAGGGCGCTTTCGAACTCCCATTCGCTGAAGGGGATGTTATAGATTTCCTGGCGTCGCGTTTGAAAGGATATCTGTTTTCGCTCGGTGCGCTCTTTAAGGGCGCGGAAATCCGCATCATATGCAGCGGTCGCTGAGGTGCGAGCATAGTGGTGTGCCAAATGCTCAGCTATTGTAACAGGGTCAGTGCAAATTGTACCCTGAATGTGGAGGCACGGAATTCCCACTGGTGGGCGGTGGCCAAAGAGGCGTCGAACTTGCGACCATACCCGTGAAGGTGATGCTCGGGATCCAATGGAGGCGACATAACGCTCCCAGGAGGCTCTCTTGCTGTGCTGGATCAATCGCCGTGCCCGTGCACGGAGACGCTTGAAGGCAACAAGATGTTCGACACAAGGGTGGCGTCGGTGGCGCTGTAGTGCTCGCCGACGTTCCCGGATGGCCTCAGCTATCTCCGGCGTCCACCAGGGCACTGACTTACGGTGGAGTGATCCCAGTGAGACGGGTACGGTTTTCTCAGCAGCAGAAATGATCGAATGAGTGACCTGCTGAACAGCGGTATCTATATCAGCCAGAAGAGGAGAGGGAAGCACAGCAGCTATGGAGTATGCTGGCCAGTCGGCCCTATGGAGGGACCAGCGAGGCAGACAGTCAGCAGGTGGACACTGTGGGAGCGACAGGAAGATAGGGAAATGGTCGCTGCCACACAGGTCGTCGTGGACCCTCCAAGTGAAGTGCGGAAGCAGGCTTGGGCTACAGACAGACAGGTCTATGGCGGAGAATGTACCGTGTGCTATGCTAAAGTGCGTAGCAGCACCAGTATTCAGGAGGCAGATGTTCAGCTGGTTCAGTAGTGTCTCAACATCCCTACCCCGTGCCGAGGTCTGCATGCCACCCCACAAAGTGTGGTGGGCATTGAAGTCCCCCAAAAGAAGGAAGGGTGGGGGAAGTTGGGCGACCAAGGCAGCGAGGTCCACAGGAGAGACAGCCTCATCTGGTGGGAGATAGATTGAACAGATTGTAACATCTTGCACTGCCCGGAGCCGAACAGCAACCGCCTCTAGGGGCGTTTGAAGGGGCACGGCAGCGCTCGGGACAGTGGCTAGAACATAGATGGAAACTCCACCAGAAACTCTGTCGTACATAGGCCGATTTTTAAAATAGCCCCTGTAGCCTCGAAGGGCAGGGGACCGCGTCGCTGGGAACCAGGTCTCTTGAAGAGCGATACAAAAGGCAGGTGTTTGGCTGAGAAGTTGTCGTAGCTCAGGCAGGTGGTGGAAAAACCGCTACAATTCCACTGGAGGATGATGTTTCCTTCTGGCTGTACCGCCATGACGAATAAAAAGCAGATCACTCCATCGGATCGTCTGCTGCCATGTGCTTGGAATCCATGGAACCAGAGATCTTATTTTCTGGGGAATCTGTAATTGCAAGATCCTCAGGAGATGCGAGGATCTCGACTTCATCCTCCGAAGAGGAGGATGTGGGTGGTTGTGGCTTTGAAGCCACTGAACATTCTTTCTTCTTATTTCTCTTCTTCTTGTCCTCTCGCTGGCCCTTTGGTTTGCAGGGCCGAGGGTGCTTCCCAGAAGTGGCATCCGGGATGGAGGAAGAGCGGGAAGCTCTTCGACCAGCAGGTTGGAGATCCTGAAGACTGCGGCCAGGATCCTCCGGAGCACTCTGGGAAGCTGCAGAAGGGGTTGTCTCTAAGGACCCCTTCCGAGCGAGAGGGGCCGGAGAAGGCTTCTCCTTCCCCGGCTTAGAGGTGGGGACTGGGGTCCCCAGTGTTGTAGCAGGTGATGCTCCCACTGTGAAAAGAGTGGGAGCCACCGAAGATGAGGTGCCCCCTGCTGGTAGGGGGGCCGGGTCAGTCGATTGGGCCTGGGGGCGCGCTAACGTTGACGGAACAGGTGGAACAGCAGGCACAGTGGACGAGGACGATGAGGCTACCGCGGCATAGGTAGTTACCAGGCGGACAGGATGGAGCTTCTGATATTTCCGTTTGGCCTCTGAATAAGTCAGTCGATCTCTGGTCTTGTATTCCATGATTCTCCTTTCTTGCTGCAGGACTGTACACATAGGCGAGCAAGGGGAGTGATTCTGGCCACAGTTGACACATACTGGAGGCGGCGTGCAAGGGACGTTCGGATGAACTGCACGTCCACACTCCCGACATGTTGGATTGGCATCACATCGGGAGCTCATATGGCCAAACTTCCAGCATTTAAAACAGCGCATAGGGGGAGGAACGTAGGGCTTTACGTCGATCCGGTAAACCATCACCTTGACTTTCTCGGGCAATGAATCACCCTCAAAAGCCAAGATGAAGGCACCGGTCGCGACCCTATTGTCCTTCGGACCCCTATGGACTCGCCGAATAAAATGTACTCCCCGCCGTTCTAGATTGGCACGCAATTCGTCATCTGACTGCAGCAAGAGGTCTTTGTGAAAGATGATACCCTGCACCATATTAAGGGTCTTGTGCGGCGTAATGGTAACGGAAACATCACCCAGCTTGTCACAGGGAAGCAGTGCCCGCGATTGAGCTGGGGATGACGTCGTTATTAATACTGATCCCGACCGCATCTTCGACATGCCTTCCACCTCTCCATACTTGTCCTCAAGGTTCTCAACAAAAAATAATGGTTTGGTATTCTTAAAAGATTCCCCATCACTACGGCTACAGACCAGATACTTAGGGGCATAAGCCTCACCCTTCTGTCTTCCCTGACGTTCTTCCCAAGGTGTAGCCAGAGAAGGGAACGTTCGGGGATCATAATCTGTAGCATTGTAGTCCCTTTTACCACGCTTAGAGACGGTGGTTGTACGTCCACCAACGTGTTCTTTTGCTCGTTTCATTGTGGTCCCACGAGCAGCTAGGGATCTAAACGTCCACCCAGGCAGAGCCCCGCTTGCCTGGGTAAGCCTTGTACAACTGAGGTGCGGCAGGTTCCTCAGAGGTTGCTCGCTAGCGGCTGTTCAACCTCAACAGCCATGCATCTCCTCGGCACGTAGCACACCTTGAGATTGAGGGGTTTTTTAGAGAGGTTTTTACCGTCCTCGCGACCCGGGCGATTAAGCCAAGATCCCCGGGCTCTGAAACGTACAACGTTCCACCGTCGCGCCGAACGGTGGTCGTTGAAGCACGCACAGAGCTTACGGTGTAGCGGACTGTTGGCGCGACACAGCCCACAGCTCAGGACCCCGGGTTCGCCAAGCCCGTACTCAGCAAATTAATGCTGAGCCCCTGAGGGGTGCATCAGTGAACTTCAGATGTTATCGACAAGGTTATTTATATATATTGTGAACAGCAACGGACCCACGACACTCCCCTGTGGCACACTTGACATCACTCTTACTTCGGAAGACTTCTCTCCATTGAGAATAGCATGCTGCATTCTCTTATCTAGGAACTCAATCCAGTCACACAATTGGTCTGATAGGCCACATGCTCGTACTTTGTTAATTAAAACGAGGGTAATGGAATGTAGTGTCAGAAAATCAGGCGATGCTGATGGAATTAGATTAGGTAATGAGGCAATGAAAGTAGTGGTTTAGTTTTGCTATTTGGGTAGCAAGATAACTTCTGATGGACGAAGTGAAGAAGATATACAATGCAGAATGGCTATGGGAAGAAAAGCGTTTATGAAGAAGAGAGGAGCTGCTAAAGAGAAATGGGAAGAAAAGGAGTTTGTGGCATATTGTGACTATGAGAAGCAATAGGTTGGTGGGACACTTTGTGAGACATCAAGGAATCGTCAACGTAGCATTGTAAGGAAGTTTGTAGGGTAAAAATCGCAGAGGGAGACCGAGGGACGCATAAGTAGATTAAAAAGGATGTTGGTTGTCGGTTGCCGTTCGTATTACCAGATGAAGACGCTTGCTCAGGGCAGGGTAGCGTGGAGAGCTGCATCAAACCAGTCTGCGCACTGAAGACTACAAGAATTGCTATAGAGGGATATGATTGTGTTAATATAGTTCTGATGCTAGAAATATTGAATAACATATATGACTAGATTACTAATATTTTGAGAAGGTGAGCATAAAGAACACCTCTTACCCTTTCCCCGCTATGCCATAGAGCCTTATCTTGAAAACTCGTGCAGTTAATGGTCAACGACATATTGTTGTGCACTGTGCTGAGTTACAGTTTGAAATCAAGAATAAACGACGAGTTCTATTCTGCCACAAAACACGCGTTACCCATCGTCGTCCACATTTCCAACATCTTTAGAATTGACGTGTTTGGATTGGGTTGGGGTTTGAAAGGGGCCCAACTAATATGGTCATCAGTCCCTGACGTTTTTGGACCTTCCTGAACACAGAGCTGTCGGTTTTCCTGTTATGTGGCTCACTTAAATATGGTTGAAGGGGCTGTTAAATTACCTCCAGTGAATGGCATTTTGATCAACAGCCATATTATTTATTCCGAGACAACGGTATTCTCCAACGCTCGAACATATGCAGTGTGAATATATTGGAAACTGATGTAATTGTAAATTTTAACTGTTTTTGGTAGCAATAAAACAGCGAAATGTTATGTATTTACCTTTTGGCTTACCCTTGTACATGGATAAACCTGCCTACATTTTAAACAACGTACATGGCTATACACACGACATATAATGGTGATTATTTGATCATCATAATATGTTATGTGTGAATTTTTGTTAATTTGAAATGAAGATCTCTTGTGCCAAGCGGATGTCAAATCAAATGTTTGTTAAGCTTATGGGACTTAACTACGGGGTCATCAGTCCCTAAACTTACAAACTACTTATCAACTACCTTATACTAAAGACGGCACAAATATCCATGCCCGAGGGGGGATTCGAACCCCCAACCGTAGTGGCCGTGCAGACCGTGACTGGAGCGCATCAGTCCCCTCGGCCACCGTGGCCGGCAAGCGGATGTCTTTCAGAGGCTTGTGCTACATATTAAGTCAAAAATAATGATGTAAGATCTTGCTGGTCTTTACAACAACAAACAGCCAGCTTTGACGCAAAATTCAGAACTTTTGTAGAAGATTATCAGAAGCTCCATTTCTCATCGGCCTTCCGCTGCTCTGGAAACTGCCTTCCTTTGGTGAAAGTACTGAACATTTATGTAGGAATTTTTGGAACGTTGCCTCGCTATGTGTTTAAAGAGGAAGGAAACAACCTAATATTCTTCAATTTTTCCAGTAAGTACCTGGTCATCAAACTGAAGATGTTACTGGAGACTACAGGCCTGGATTTTGATAAAATAAGTTATTAATCAATACAATATCACATTATGTATTGAGTGTGAGTTCCTGATCGTATTATGAAAATGCGCCAGATACAGAATTGACAAACGCTTACCCATACTTTCCGTCGTTGTGGCGCTGACTGCAGTGGGACGGAAATGCTTAATTCTGATACTTGATGACAAATCTGTTAATGAATACATTTAGATTAAGGCAAAAAAGAAGGAAATAGGTCGAACAGAACGGCATGACCTACGTTTAGTTTACAACAGGGACATCACCGTAAGAAATATTCAGAAGTAATTCGTGTTTGAGTATAGAAAAAGGAAGGTGAGAGTTATGTAAATTCTGATACTGGAAGACAAATCGGTGGATTTCTTTTAAAACCAAAATGAAGGAAATCGGCCGGGTAGTTTCGTCTGGCCTACTGACTTTAGGTTTCGTAGATTCTTCTAATATATAAGACACATTTCTCAAATATTATGAACTGTCGCGAAGAGAAAGATCTATTAACCTATAGTCAACACGGATTCAGACAGTATCGTTCTTGTGAAACACAGATAGCTCTTTATTCACTTGATATGATGCTATAGACAAAGGATGTCAAATGGATTCTGTTTTTCTAGATTTTCAAAAATTTCAAATGTTTGTTAAGCTTATGGGACTTAACTACGGGGTCATCAGTCCCTAAACTTACAAACTACTTATCAACTACCTTATACTAAGGACGGCACAAATATCCATGCCCGAGGGGGGATTCGAACTCCCGACCGTAGTGGCCGTGCAGACCGTGACTGGAGCGTTTCAATCCCTTCGGCCACCGCGGCCGGCTCTAGATTTTCGGAAGACTTTTGACAATGTACGTCACAAGCATCTTGTAGTCAAACTGCATGCTTATGAAATATCGCCACATTTGTGCGATTGGATTCGTGATTTTCTGTCAGAAACGACACAGAGCGTTGTAAATGACGGAAGGAAAAGATATCTGGCGTTCCCCAGGGAACCGTTTTAGGGTCGTACTGTTACTAATCTTTATATTGTGGGTTAGGATACATTCTGAGCATGTCTCATTTATTCATTTTTTAGTTATTAAATTCACCATAAGGTCAGTAGCAACTCCAAAACGATTTAGATATGATATCTGCATGTTGAAAACTTGCAGGTTGCAGGATCCGATCCAGGACGGCCTGCTGGGGTGTGGGGGACCGTGAAAGAATTCTCATCGTCAGAAAAACTCTGGCTCAGTAGGAAGACTCTAGTACCGGCCACCTCGTTTGACTCCATTCTCAATCAAACAAAAGTCTCACAGTTTTCGAGACTCCATTCTCAATCAAACAAAAGTCTCACAGTTTTCGAGACTCAATGCAGTGTTTGCATACTAGCTAAACATTAAAAAAAAATCTTTTTAAGAGAGCTGTTGGGGGGGGAGGGGGTGGCAACGACCCTTAGGCCTCCCCTTCCCTAGGATCCGCCTATGGCAGTTTGACACTAAATAATGATGATTGTGAAGTCATCCATATGAACACAAAATGAAATCCGTTCATCATCAGTTACACCACTAATTAATCTCATATATATCTACATCTACATCTGCATCTACATGGATACTCTACAAGTCAAACTGAAGTGAATGACAGAATCACGTTCATGACATTTCTCTATAGTTCCATTCTCTATTGCTCGCGGGAAAAAGGAACACCTAAATCTTTCTGTTTTTGATCTGATTTCTCTTATTTCATTATGATGGTCATGTCTATGTTTACAGTCGGCAGAGAAAGTCGTTGAAAGAAATGTCGCAACTATACCTCATCGCAACCAATAACGCCTTTCTTTTAGTGATTTCCACCCCAACTCGTGCATTATTTCCGTGACGTTCTCTGTCTTATATCACCCTTCTCTGAATTTTCTTTAAATCGTCCGTCAGTCCCACTAGGTGTCGATCTCACAATGCGCAGCAATAATCCAAAATAGGAGCACAAGTGCAGTCTAGGCTGTTTCTTTAGTAGAACTGTTCCATCTTCCAAGTGTCCTGACAATGAAACGTAGTCTTTGTTTCGCCTTCCCTACAAAATGTTTTACGTATTCTTTCCAATTTAAGTTTGTCGTAATTGCTACTCCTTCGTATTTAGTAGAATTGACGGACTGTATGTTAGTCTGATTTGTCGTGTAACTGAAGTTTAACCGATTTCTTTTCGTGGTCATATGAATGACCTCACACTTATTATCAAGGGTCAATTGCCAACTTTTGCACCGTGCAGATATCTTATCTAAATCATTTTGCAGTTGCTTCTGATCTTCTGGTGACTTTACTAAACGATCAATGACAGCATCTCCCTTGCACAGTCTCATAAATCGTTTATAATATAAAGGGCGTAAATTCAATAAAATACCTAAGAATTACGATTACTAACAAATTTAATTGGAAAGAACACCTTAAGAGTATGATGGGGAAGACGACCCAAAAGCTGCGTTTCATTGGCAGGAAAAAGATGCAACAATGTTACTAAAGAAACTTGAGGCGGTTAGTTCCAAAACTCAACATGTTGAAAAAAATCTAAAATCGAGATATCGCTTGTTCCAAAATCTTTGTGGCATTTTTTGTAATATGGTGAAAGAGTTTCTTCCAAAACTTCTCCTGTTCTATGGATATTAGGCTTTTTGTTATGAAACTTTTTATGTTCGCTGCATGATATGTTCCAAAACTTTGTATATCCAATGTAAATTTCAATGTTCCTGTTATGTTTGTGATGAATGTACTAAAGCTAAGTACATATAAGCGGTCGTCTTAAGCGATTCATTATCTTTTTTAACTCCGACAAGACTGCAAAGAGACTGTTAATTGAAGTATGTTTCAGGACGAAACAGAGCTCCATTGATGATGTTTATAACCACATAACAAGCATAAGTAGGTACCTAAAAACAGACTGTATAAAGAATTCAAACGCTTGAACAACAATGGACTTCTGCACTGGGTTTCGCCCAATGGACAATATGCAGTATTGTTGAGTGCAGTACCTGTAAAGATGCTGAGGGAAATGGCGAAGAGGCTATTGTCAGAGTTTATGAACGTTTTTTTTACTGCCACTAAATTTGGACGCAGTAGTAAAACGAAACGAGATGTCGCTACGTGGAAGAAAACCCAAGAGAAACGGTCAAGGTTAGAATTGTTCTCAAACATATCTTATTTTAATCCCGCAATAGGTACCTGAAGTTTATGCATAGGCCTTGACTTAATATCCGTTCCAAACCTCATAGTGACCATGTTTGTTGGTTCCAAATATGAACCCGTTCTAGTGCTTTCCAAAAGTCAACATGTCAATTGAACATTTGCAATTATTGTGAAAATTTGCTTTGTATTTTATAGAAACTCTATATCTGTTTTAAAAAGTTTCCCACATTGAATTTATTTTTTACAAATTTTTAATTTCAGTATAAAGTCACCTAATGGTTTTTTCCACTTTTCTAATTTTGTAATTGATCGCCTCACTTGTTCGTCCTATTTTGGAGTATTGCTTGCTGCCCACTGTGGGATCCCCAAAAGTGGAACTGACGGAGGATATGGAGAAAGACAGGTCGCTTTGTATTATATATAGGGAAAAGTGTGCCATGTATATGAGTTGCTGTGGAAATAATTACAACAAAGGCGTTATTCCTTGCTACGAGACCTAGGAGGCGTGTTTTTTTAAAAGTAAGAACCTTTTTGAAATTAAAAATGAAGTTCTAAGATATCTCAATAATTTTATTTTTACATGAAAGCCTTTACCTTAATCTACTTTTCTACATAATTTCCGTCAATATTGAGGCACATGTCATAACGTTGTGCCAGTTTCTGAATACCTTCCTCATAGAAGTCTGCCGTCTTACTTGTTAACCACTGCAATACAACTGTTTTGACTTCGTCATCGTCGAGAAACATTAGGAAAGTCATCCTGCAATGAGAAAATCGTAAAGCGTCTGTTTTCTCTGACCTTATTGTCCTCTTCCTGTACCAAAATTTCATTAATGACCGAAGGACGCCCACTCCGTTGTTCATCATGCACATTTGTGCGGCCATCTTTAAATGCTCTCACCCACTTTCTTACAATTCCAGATCTCACAATGAATATCGATCTGTTTTAGGCCTTTAGCACTAAGGAATCTTATAACAGCCCGTACTTCACAGTCGGCGGGACTCACGATTATCGGAGTCATCTTAAACACTCAACACACAACGTAAACAAGGAAGAATAAGAGTGTAATGGCGTCAGTGGGTAGACAACAGATGCGCAGAACGCCGACCGCAGCGCTGCGGCCACGGTGTGGCAAAACGCAATTTCTTTCACCTACATTTTCCTCCGAATGCGAACATGTTTTGTTAGCACCTACGTACAAATGGAGACATGATCACCATAAAATATAAGAAAAACCCGATCTAAAACAAGACTTAGGTGTTCCTATTTCCTTAGACAATGGGACGGGAGAGAAATATACAAGCGGTTCGATGAACCCTCTGCCAAGCACTTAAATGTGATTTCCAGTTTATATAGCTCCATATTTAGGACAGTGTGGTTTAAAGTGGAAAGAGAACGCATGGTGATTAAACCCATATATGCTCTTGAAGAAATGAAGAAATAACAAAACAACTTTATATATTACTAGCGAATCCGGCAATGGTTCGTAATTGCTATGTGTTTCTATAAACTGGATAAACATCGTACACTACACATGAAGTTGACAGCGGTATAAGCTCTTGAAAGATAGAGAAACGAAACACAGAGACTCGAGTCGTGTGACTAAACTGCTACTATTTATTAATAATAATACTTGAAGTTTCCCTTTATTGGTTGTGAACAAATTATTTATTTACAAATGTAGAATATCGATTTAGCTCACTGAGTGAACGTGAGCCAAAATACGTTGAAAACCTGTCATGGTGTGCTTTACATGTTCAACTCATGAGATTTCTGGACTTGAAAGTGCATTAAAAATATTCACTTAGTGGACGAAATTGATATGCCATATTTTAATTAAATATTCTATAACGTTTATAACTGTCAATGGGAAATTTCTATTATTAGTTTAATAAATTATTGTGGAAGCCCGCAGTATTTCACGATTGCTTAGTATTGATGGGAACTGCAAACATACCCTACAAAACTTCCTTTAATCTCTCTGCTCATCACTTCCATATCTCTATGCCTATGCCATTCCTTTTGTCCTCTTGAGTCTTATTTCAGTATTAGATAGCTGGAAAACTGGCGTTGATTGGGTCATTAATTATTCTAAAATACGGTTACTCAATGTACTCCTTTCCCTCTATTCATCTCCTCCTCCCTCTCCATACACCCTTGAATCCTCCTACGCTTCTTCCTTCGCCGCCATCGGATATCCTTCTGAATCTACATACATACTCCGCAATCCACCGTAAGGTGCATGGCGAAGGGTACACTGTACCACTACTGGGTATTTCCTTTCCTATTCCACTCCCAAATAGAACGAGGAAAAAAAGAATGTCTATATGCCTCCGTACGGGACCTAATTTCTCTTATACTGCCTTTGTGATCATTACGCGAAATGTAAGTTGGCGGCAGGAAGATCGTTCTGTTGTATCATCCTCGCTGCCATTTGTTGAACACTCGTCCGTGTCTAGTTTTCTAGAAAGGTATTGGTGCTGGTGCAGGATCGTGGTCAGCAAAACAGTTCTATAGAGATTATTCAAATGTTCAAATGTTTGTACAGCTTATGGGACTTAACTACGGGCTCATCAGTCCCTAAACTTACAAACTACTTATGAACTACTTACGAACTAGGACAGCACAAATATCCATGCCCGAGGGGGGATTCGAACCCCCGACCGTAGTGGCCGTGCAGACCGTGACTGGAGCGCCTCAGTCTCCTCGACCACCGCGGCCGGCACAAGTTTTGTTGACTGAAGAATAAAATACTCAACTTTTATCTGTCCTTCTCTCTTCCTCTCGCGGCGTCGCCATCTGTACGCTGCTAGCTGCGCAGAGTCCTAGTAGTCCAAGCATTCTGTCACGGCGTAATGTTAAATTTGCAAAAATTATTACCTGAAAATAAAAAATATGAGTTTCTATTTTATGTAACTCTAGCCTAGTTGGCGAAATTTGTAGAAAAAATCGCAAAGTTCCCAAAAAAAAAAAAAAAAAAATTATTAAATAAATAAAATACGATAACTTCGGTGGAAAAATATCACATTAGACAGTTGTAGCCCTTAAGATTATCTATCGATTGCTTTTTTGGGTGTATCGATTGATTTGATAGGTATCGACTTATATCGAAAAAAAAAATTTAATTCATTAAATATTAGATTCCTTATAACTCGACAACATCCACGTTTACAAACTTACTATTTACTAAAAGTATGGCATGAAATAAGTCAAAATAGTACTTTTTCGAATAAATTAAAAACACCCAGTATTGTTTGAGATAAATCGATTTTTTTGAAAAAAGAGCCTTCTAGAAAATTGGCTAGAGTTGGTCAGGGAATCGGCTAGAGTAACGGTTTTCGATATGTTTTCTTCGCGAAGAGTTGTAATATCATACTATTAAATAATATTATAGATTTTGTTAATTATATCAAAGAATGACTTTCAAACTCTTGCACATTTTTGGGCCCGTTTTCTTCAACTAACTATTTCTTTTTTTATGTTATGAAAGGAATACTTAAAGAACTATGTTGCTGACATTTTATACAGATTTTGAAACCAGTAATGTTGCTCTACGACCTTCTGGAGCCAAGAAATAAATTTTTTTCTTTAAAATTATCTAGCGGACGTAATTTACATTTTACAGCGATGTGCTCCAAAGAGCTTAATATTGAGTATTTTCATTAGTAAGTAAAAATACTTGCATACGTTGCATTGTTTTCTAGAGTTACTAATCGATTGGTAAAGTGAAGTGTGCAAGCGCGCAGCGCCCTGGACCAGAGCGCGGAAGTGGGTGAGCGGGGGCGAGTGGCCGTTGGAGTGGGAGAGAGAGCGGGAGGGGGGAGGTGGTGGAGAGGCGGGAGGTACTGTGCGTGTTCTCTCTCATAACACTCAAAACGGCCCGCACTGGCAAATGTTAAAATCGGTACAGTCATACCACCGCAGTCAGTTTTCAAAGTTGTCATTTTTACCAACTTGCCTAAAAAGTAGTCACCAGCGTCTCAATCTCAAAAACGTCTGCTCGAAATGAAAAGAAGATTTTATACATTTAATTTGTAAAAATTTCGTATCACTCAAATATGAATACATATTGGCCAATACCATTTACTTGGTTTGTTTTTAGCACGCGAATCTTGGCGTTTAATGCAAAGGTAATAATAAAAGTGAATGAAAGGAATTATACATTAAAAAACTCAGTCTCCCCAAAAGAAATATCATTTCACTGAGTATGACCGATACATTAAAAAAATCCAAGGAAATGGAATTACTTTGGTTTTAAAGTGGATGAACGATTAATATTACTTGAAAGTAATAAAAAAAATGGTACTTTTTTAACCTGAAATTTCATTCTTTACAATTTCCATAATCTTTTGAGATAGAGACGTTGGTGCCGACTTTTTAGGCAAGTTGGTAAAAATGACAAGTAACAATGATTAGTAACACTAGAAAACTATGCAACGTATTCAAGTATTTTCACATACTAGTCAAAGTATTCAATATTAAGCACCGTGAAGCACATCGCTCTAAAATGTAAATTACGTCCGCTAGATTTTTTCAAGAATAATATTTGTCTCGGCTCCAGAAAGCCGTAGAGCAACATTATTGGTTTTAAAATATGTGTAAAAATGTCAGCAACATACTTCTTTAATAGGTCCTTTTATAACAGAGAAACAGAAACAGTCAGTTGAAGAAAACGGGACCAAAAAAAGTGCAAGTTCTTTAAAGTCATTCTTTCATACTTATAACAAAATCTAAAAAAAGAAAATATTTAATAGTATGATATTACAAGTTCTTCACGTTGAAAACAGATGGAGAACCGTTGCTCTAGGTCGATCTCCTGACCAATTCTAGCCAATTTTCCAGCAGCCTCTTTTGTCAAAAAAATCGATTTATCTCGAACAACACTGGATATTTTTAATGTCTTCGTAAAAAGTCTTTTTTGTCTTCTATCGTGCCATACTAGTGGTAAATAGTAAGTTAGTAAACGTGGTTGTTGTCGAGTTACGAGGAATCTAATTTTTAATGAATTTCAGGTGTTTTTTCAATTTAACTCGAATCGTATCATATAAATCGACACACTCAAAACAGCAATCGATAGATAATCTTAAGGGCTTCAACTTTCTAATTTTTCTATGGGAGTTATCGTTTTTTACTTATTTAGTAACAATCTCTTTTTGGAACTTTGCGAATTTTTTCGGCAAATTTCGCCATCTAGTCTCGATTTTCATAAAATAGAAACTCTATTTGAAATTTAATCTGCTCCACGCTCATATTTTTTACTTTTCAGGTAATAATTTTTGCAACCACTTCTCCCTATTGCTCGGACTATAGTGACTAGTTCGTAGCCGAGTACTGACGGAGTTCTGGCACATGTCGCCCTAGGTATAGCAGCTTGTAGAGGTCACGCGTCTACGATTATTTCCTCCAAGAGGCGCGGCGCCGGCGTGCAATAGGCCGTCATCCGCTGCCTTCTCCACGATCGTTCTCTTGCGTCTGGCGTGTGGCGCTGACTATACGCCACAACACGTTCTACACTCAGCTTCCAATTCCGGCCCTGAAAATTTCTTCAACAGAATTTTCTCAACTAGAACGTCGTCGTTTCTCCAGCGATCTCCATTTGAGTTCCCGCAACATTTCCGTGACACTCGCGCATTGGTAGAACCTACCAGTAACAAACCTAGCTGCTCGCTCTGAACTGCTTCTATGTCTTCCTTCAAACTGATCTTCTGAGGGTCCCACACAATTGAGCAATACTCAGGACTTGGTCGTACAAGCGTTTTATAAGCGATCTCCTTTACAAAATTCTCTCAATAAACCGAAGTCGGCTGTCCGCCTTACTCACAACTGTCCTTAGGTGTTCGATCCATTTCATATTGCTATGCGATGTTACGCCTAGATATTTGAACGACGCGACTGCATCAAAACGCTCACAACTAATGCTGTATTCGAACAGTACAAGATTGTTTTTCCTATTCATGCGCATCACCTTACATTCTTCTACACTTTCGACACCGACCCATTTACCACAGCATCATCAGCAAACAGCCGCTACTTACAAGTTACTTTATCATATCATTTACGTAAATAGAAAATAATTGCGGTCCTTTCACA
Organism: Locusta migratoria; assembly: GCA_026315105.1. Taxonomy (NCBI): domain Eukaryota; kingdom Metazoa; phylum Arthropoda; class Insecta; order Orthoptera; family Acrididae; genus Locusta; species Locusta migratoria. The sequence continues at coordinate 807,772,050 of CM048744.1, read as the reverse complement.
CTCCCCTGGGCCAGTTCTGGCGATTCCCTCTTCTCTGATGAACACTTGCCACCGAGAACAACGGACTGAGTTTTATTATTTAGGAAGTCTTCCACCCAGTCATAAAACTATGAATCTAATCCATACGCTCTTACCTTCGTTAGCAGTCTGCACTGTGGCATCACGTCAAACGTTTTTTTGAAATCGATAATTTGCCTGTTGCCCTTCATCTATGGCTCGCAATATGTCTTGTGAGAAAAGGGCAAGCTGATTTTCACATGAACGATGTTTCCTAAAACCGTGCTGATTCATAGAAAGAAGCTTTTCATTCTCAAGAAAATTTACTATATTCGAACTGAGAATATGTTCCAAAATTCTGCAGGAAACTGATCTCAACAATATTGGCCTGCCGGCCGCGGTGGCCGAGGTGACTGAGGCGCTTCAGTCACGATCTGCACGGCCACTACGGTCGGGAGTTCGAATCTCCCCTCGGGCATGGATATTTGTGCCGTCCTAGTTCGTAAGTAGTTCATAAGTAGTTTGTAAGTTTAGGGACTGATGATCCCGTAGTTAAGTCCCATAAGCTTTACACACATTTGAACATTTTAATATTGGCCTGTAGTTATGTGGGTCAGTTCTTTTACCTATCTTATAAATGGGATTCATCTGCGATTTTTTTCAATCGCTAGGAACTTTGCGCTGAATTAAAGATTCGCGATAAATGCAAGCTTAGTAAGAGGCCAATGCCGCAGAATTATCTTTGTAAAACCGAACTGGTATTCCATCCGTTCCAGGAGACTTTTGGTATTTAGTTCTCTCAGCTGCTTCTGTACACCGGAAATACCTATTACTATGTCCTCCACATCGGAGATAGTGTGTTGATCATTTGTGCGGTCCTCCTGCTTGAAAGATTTCTTAAAGGTTAAATTTAGAACGTCAGCTTTCTATTTGCTTTCTTCTGCTACCTCCTCTTGTTACTCTCCCTCTTAATCATCATCAGCATCATCATCATCATTTTCTTCCTCCACCTCTTACTACATGCCCTCATTCATCAATTTGCCACGATTTTTTCTTTCCTCTGTTGATATTTGAACTCCTCAGTATATGAAAAATTATATTTATCTGGCAAGTTTCATGGTGGTAGCTCTGAGAACAGCGAATTCCATGCAGCCTACTAAATCATATAGAGACTGATGTTTCCCTTGGTTTGGAACTCAGGGGAACAAAATTCAACTAGATTAAAATAAAACATTTGATCCTCCGCCATGTTCCATAAGAAATATTACGTAAACAGTGCCGTTTCTCTTGTTTTGGAGCGGTTTGTAAAATTTTATCGCAATGAGATGAACGATATGGCCGCTCACAAAATACAAATCTAATCCCAAGTGGCTATGCCCACACAAAATACCAATTTCTATTATCTTCCTTTGCATTTTTGCAATTTTTCCACAATTACCCCTGTATGAATCCGAACAAAACGATAAAGAAATTTTGAAGTCGATCAAGCCATTTCTGAGTATTTGCGAGGCTAAGGCACAACAACTAGTATATCTATATCTGTAGCAGATATTTATACCAAGAGTAACCAAATGATATAGATATGAACACTTGAGTTGTTAAAATACCTACACAAATATTTTATGGGCATTTGGAAAAGTAACAACAACTTCTAACGGAGAGGAACTTAGACTGATGGTAACTTTCAACCAGCTGAAACTAACAAAAACCAAATTTAAGAAACACTCCGCAGCCGAGATCAGTCTTTTATATTTATTTCAGATCACCGGTTTCGGTAAAACAATTACGATCATCTGACATAACATAAAAAGGAAAGGAAAAAGAGCAAAGAGATCACATTATTGTAGCTACGATAACCTAAAATGGTAATCTCAAATAATTGTACAGCATTACAATCTAGTCTACCGAGTGTTTCTTGAACTGAACTTAACGATCATCTACATCTACATTCATACTCCGCAAGCCAACCGATAGGTGTGTGGCGAAGGGTACCTTGAGTCCCACTATCGTTTCTCCCTCCTATTCCACTCCCGCATTGTTCGCGGAAGGAAAGATTGTCAGTATGCCTCTGTGTGGGCTCTAATCTCTCTCATTTTATCTTCATGATCTATATGCCAGATATACGTAGCAGGAAGCAATATACTGCTACACTCCTCGGTAAAGGTATGTTCTCGAAACTTCGACAAAAGTTCTTCCGCTGGAGTTTATCGATCACCTCCGTAACTCTTTCACAATTACCAAATAATTCTGTAACGAAGCGCGCTGCTTTCCTTTGGATCTTTTCAACCTCCTCTATCAACCCCACCTGGTACAGATCCCACACCGGTGAGCAGTATTCAAGCTGTGGGCGAATAAGTGTGCTGTAACCTACTTCCTTTGTTTTCGGAGTGCATTTCCTTAGGATTCTTCCAATGATGGCATCTGCTTTTCCGACAATTGATTTTATATGGTCGTTCCATTTTAAATCAGTCCTAATACTTACTCCCAGATAATTTATGGAATTCACTTCTTCCAGTTGCTGACCCGCTATAGTGTAGCTGAATCATACACGATCTTTCTTTCAATGTATTCGCAGTAAATTACACTTGTCTACATTGAGATTCAATTGCCATTTCCTGCACCATGCGTCAATTCGAGGCAGATTCTCCTGCATTTCAATACACTTTTCCATTGTTACAACCTCTCTATATACTATAGCGTCATCTGCAAAAAGCCTCAGTGAGCTTCAGATGTTATCCGCAAGGTCATTTATATATATCGTGAACAGCAACGGACCCACGACACTCCCCTGTGGCACACCTGACCTCACTCTTACTTCGGAAGACTTCTCTCCATTGAGAATGACATACTGCATTCTGTTACATAGTAACTCGTCAATCCAAACACACGATTGGTCTGATAGACCATATGCTCATACTTTGTTCATTAAACATCTGTGGGGTACTGTATCAAACACCTTGCGGAAGTCAAGAAATAGCGCGAGCTGGGTTTCACACGATCGCCTTTTTCGAAACTCATGCTGATTCCTACAGAGCAGATTTATAGTCTCCAGAAATGTCATTAACTCGAACATAGTACATGTTCCTAAATTCTACAACTTACCGACGTTAGAGATATAGGCCTATAGTTCTGCACATCTGTTCGGCGTCCCTTCTTAAAAACGGAGATGACCGCGCCAATCTTTCGGAACGGTACGCTCTTCTAGAGACCTACGGTACACCACCGCAAGAAGGGGGGCAAGTTCCTTCGCGTACTCTGTGTAAAAACGAACTGGTATCCTATCCGGTTCTGCGGCCTTTCCTCTTTTGAACGATTTTAATTGTTTTTCTACCCCTCCGTCAATTATTTCGATATCTGTCATTTTGTGATCTGTGCAATCTTCCTCTGTGAAACAGCTTTGGAAAAAGTCATTTTGTAATTCAGCCTTTAGAGTGTCATCCTCTGTTTCAATGCCATTTTCGTGACAGAGTGTCTGGAGATTTTGTTTTGATCCACCTACCGCTTTGATATAAGACCAAAATAACATAGGATTTTCAGCCAAGTTCGTACCTATAAGTTTAATTTCGAACTCGTTGAACGCCTCTCGCATAGCCCTCCTCACGCTACATTTCACTTCGTTTAATATTTGTTTGTGTACAAGGATTTGGTTATGTTTATGTTTGCAGTGAAGTTCCCTTTGCTTCCGTAGCAGTTTTCTAATTCGGTTGTTGGACCATGATGGCTCCTTTCCATCTCTTACTCATCTAATGCATATTGTACGATGGCTTTGAACTTTGACCACTGTTTCTCAACACTAGCTGTATTTGCGATAAAATTTCTGTGTTGAGTCGTCAAGTACTCTGAAATCCGCTTTTTGTCACTTTTTCCGAACAGAAAAATCTTCCTACATTTTTTAAAATATTTCTATTGATGGCTGAAATTATCGATACTGTAACCGCTTTATGATCGCTGATTTCCTGTTCTCCGTTAATTGTTTCGAATAGTTCGGGTCTGTTTGTCACCAGAAGATCTAATATGTTGTCGCCACGAGTCGGTTCTGTGTTTAACTACTCAAGGTAATTTTCAGACAATGCACTGAAACGTTTTCCACTGGACTCTTTGTCCCTGCCACCCGTCATAAATGTTTGGGTCACCCAGTCTATATCCGGTAAATTAAAATCACCTCCCAAAACTATAACATGATCTGAAACTCTACTCGAAATATTTGTAAAATTTTCCTTCAGGTGTTCTGCTACAACAGCTGCTGAGCCAGGAGATCTATAGAAACATCCAATTACCATGTTAGAGCCTGCTTTAACCGTGACCTTCACCCAAATTATTTCACACTTCGGATCTCCGTCTATTTCCTTCGATACTAGTGCACTTTTTATCGCTATAAACACGCCTCCCCCTTGACTGTGCAGCCTGTCTCTGCGGAATACATTCCAACCTGAGTTTAGAATCTCATTACTGTTTACGTCTAGTTTCAGCCAACTTTCCGTCCATAGTACTATGTCCGCATTGTGACCGTATATTAATGAGAGCTGTTCTGGGACCTTTCTGTAGACGCTCCAGCAGTTAACTACTACTAAATTGATCTTTTCATTCCCTGTTGTGTTCTGCCTACTGCTACCTTGTTGTAACTCAGGAGGCGTCTTGTCGTGCCTATGGAGGGAATTCTCTATCCTAAAAAACCCCTATGTGCACTTCACACGTACTACGCTACCCTTGTAGCCGCTTCCTGCGTGTAGTGCACGCCTGACCTATTCAGGGAAATCTTATATTTCTCCATCCGATAGCGGAGATCGAGAAATTTGCACCCTGGATCTCCGCAGTATCGTCTGAGCCTCTGGTTTAAGCCTTCCACTCGGCTCCAAAACAGAGGAGCGCGATCGGTTCTAAAATGTTCAAATGTTTGTGTAGTTTATGGGACTTAACTACGGGGTCATCAGTCCCTAAACTTACAAACTACTTATGAACTACTTACTAACTAGGACGGCACAAATATCCATGCCCGAGGGGGGATTCGAACCCCCGACCGTAGTGGCCGTGCAGACCGTGACTGGAGCGCCTCAGTCTCCTCGGCCACCGCGGCCGGCGATCGGTTCTGGGAACGATACTGCAAATAGTTAGCTCAGATTCCACCCCGCGAGCGAGGCTTTCAGCCCACACCAACTCAACCAACCGCGTCTATGAACCGAGGGTGACCTCTGAACCCAGCCGGCTGGAGTCATTAGTGCCGACATGAGAATCAATTTGCAGTTGGGTGCACCCAGTGCTCTCTATCGTCGCCGGAAGGACTTCCTCCACATCTCGGATGAGAGCCCCCGGAAAGCAAACACACTGGCTTTCTTCCCCGACCTTTCCGCTATTTCCCTAAGGGGCTCCATCACCCGCCTAACATTGGAGCTCCCGATCGCTAATAAACCCCTTCCCCCGTGTGCCTGCTCGGACCCTGCTGAAGGAGCGGCCGCATGTCCATTCACAGGCAGAGCGGGCGACGCCGCACGGCCAGCCCCCACATTGACCTTTCGCCCCGAGCGACGCGAACGCCGTTAAACCCGCCACACCCCTTGAGGAGAGGGTGGCACAAACGCGTCCGGCACGCGCGAAGATGTATCGACAGCAGGGACCGTGGGTGAAGCATGTAACACCTGTGGTGTCCCAAGCGACGCACCAGAGCCCCCACTGCCGAAACACTCTGAGGCAGCAACCTGAAAACGGCTGACCGCGGCCAACAGCACGCTCAGCTGCTCAGCTGCTCGCGAACTGCGGCCAGCTCCTCCTCCGTCCGTACGCAGCAGTCGCACATCCTATCCATCCTAAAAAATCAAGAATTGCCTGTAGAGAGTTAATTACCTTGTTACTAGCGCGAGTTTATAAAAACTGACACTGCTCAGCCCACAAATAAATAGTTCGCTCCTGCTTAGCTTGTAACTCTGTTGGTGCTATTGTGAGAGGGGTGGCGTGCCCAACACTACCTATAAAATACGCGAGAATGAAAACTGTTAAAACAGTAACACAAATGAAATCTGCCAAGTACGCGGGAATAAACATGTTAAAACAGAAGTACTAACGGAAGTGAAGAACTAGACTGGCAAATTAAATTTGACTCAAATTAAATTAAGATACTTAGCGCTGTTTACGATGTAACACTGGCAACAGCTGGCAGTCATTCTTCATTCTAAACGTAGGAACATTATGACATACCTACTTAAAAGAATAATAATAATAATAATAATAATAAAATATAAGTTTACATGGATTAGTCGAGATCAAAGCTCACAAATCGATGATATAGAATGTTTCCCTATGCAGAAGCATATTCATACCACTGTGAATAATCGCAGAATGGAGGAAATGTAACCGAAACCACAATCGGGAAAGTGTAACAATATCCAAAGTGTTTCAACAACAGAATGAAAAAATGCATACTGAGTATCCGACGGGAGCAACCGCAGATAAAGACATCTATAAAGAATGGGATGGGAAAATGAAATATAGGGAAACTATAAATTAAATTTTATGAGAAATGAAAAAAAGTCATCCAAAGGGTTTGAGCAAAGAGAATGTTTATACAAAATAAAACAATCTCATGAAGAATGAAAAAAAAAAGGAATAACTGAACAAAATACACTCGGAAGAATGGAATTTTTGAGTAAGTACTAGAATATACTTGGATGTATATCACAAGAAATGAAGATATGAGGTAGAAGTTGTAGAATCAGTACATAATTAAATAGAAAATTACAGACAGAGCTGGACCGGTCACTTACAAAGGATGAGAAACAGCTGACTATCCAAAGCAGCATTAGACTGCAGGCCTAGTGAAAGAAGAGCCTCTAGGGCGGCCTAGGTGACACTAGAGATATCATTGTGAAGCCGGACCGGCAAGAATGCCCAATCCTTGAAGTATGGAAGACGAAGAAGACTAATTTAACCCCCCACGGGCCGCACAGCTTTTTATTGTGTGTTTGTGTGTGGGTGGGTGGGATGGTGGGTGGTTGGGTGAGGGTGGGTGGCGCAGTCGGATCCCCGAGATATTGCCGCCTTTCTTCTCTCTTGCGCTGTATTCGCTACATCCCCCTTCCCATCCTAGCTCCTTCCCCTCCCACCCCTCTCTTCCTCCTGCTGTGACCCGCTGGTTTTCCGTGCCTGATGTAGGAGACGAACTAAAATATTCTCATAGACAGCGATGTTTATCGGTTAAATCTTGATACCAATCAGATTCCACCTATTTCCTGATATCATTTTCGATTTAAGTCTCTAGAAAATATATTATTCTTCGCCCGATGGAATTATGTTACATTATAGCCCCCCCCCCCCCGCCCCACAAAAAAAGCCAGCTAGAAGACCGTTGTACTCCTAGAATACAACCGAGGAAATACCCCTTTGCAACAACTGGATACTAATTTTGTTCACTGCATCTGTGAATCACTATACAATATTGAATTATTATCCATGCGAGCCCACATGTTTTCCCTAGTACTGAGTAATGAAAGTGTGTGTGTGTGTGTGTGTGTGTGTGTGTGTGTGTGTGTGTTTATGTGTATGTAACCGGATCCCACTCCAGCTGCTGTCGGGTCTCGGTGTTTAACGAGTCCTCTCCATTTGGCTCGGTCCTCTCACCACTTTCCTCTCTCCACTTGCTGCCAGGTCACACCTCTTCTTTCTACAGATGTTCTCACTCCCATTTTACGTGGGCGCTCTCAAGGTCTTTTTTCATCCAGCTTTAATTCTTCCATAATTTTGGAAAGCCTCTGCCCATAAATCCTCTTAACATGCCCCTACCATCTTGTTTCTTAGATTTCTTCTCTCAAACGTACTTTTTTAAGGTCCTGTATAATATCTACATTCCTTACTCTGTCCATTGTTGCTTTTCCGCTAATTGCTCCAAGAAATTTCATTTCCCCTGCTTTCAGTTTGATCCAGTCCGTTTCTGTCATTGTCCATCTTGCTCCTCCATAGGTGACAATATGGAAGTAGTAACTCTTATACATAAGGAGTTTTTCTGGAACTTCCTTATTCAAAATCAGGTGTTTTATTATTTGATAGAAACTGTCTCCTTTCTTTAACCTCCAGTTTTCGTTGGTTATTCTTCCATCGCTAGATATTTCACTCCCTAAATAAGTGAAACTACTTACCACTTTGAGGGGTTCTCTATTCAAAGAAATATTCTTGTGGATCCCTTTGTCTCTTCCAAATACCATTACTTCACTGTTATCTTTCTTAATTTTTAATCAACATCATCCCATTATTTCCTTCCACGCATCAAGTTGTAACTGATCATATGCAAAAAACATCTTTTTGTCTTTTACTTAATCTGTAACTTCTCTATTCATTCCCTCTATCACAACATTAAAAGTCCAAGAGATAAAATACTTCCTTGTTTTAGTTCTTGTTTTATTTCGAAGCAACCAGAGTTCCCAGGCAAATTGTTATTGGTCGCACCTCAAACCTGTTCGTTGCTCTAAACACAGAAGTTAAAGAACTTGAATGTCATCTGCACGTAGAAGAAGATAGCAATCATTGTATAAAAAATAACATTTATGAATGCAGACAAATTACATACTAACGGATGTATCATTATATATCGGCCTACATAAGGGAGCAACAGTAAGAAAATTATCATGAATTATAGTTAGCTTCCAGAATAGGTGTCGTGAATAGAGAGAAGATACAAATGTTAATCCAAGAAAGAAACCAATATTCCTCATCGAAACCAGAGCACGTAGTGACCTCAGCATCCGTTTCTCCATTCCACCAGCTTCTTTATTAACAATGTAACTCAGGTCACACGTCTTCCGTGCACGTGCCAGAGGCATTCGCAACGAGCTGTCATCCGTACGACTCGTCACGAGAACTCGCAAAACAAAGGCATCACACACACACAGAGCACCGTCGTATGCTTTGTTTTTGCTCTGAAATGAACTACCATTAGGAGCTTCTGAGCCATTAATGCCATATCAGTTTTCTGTCTCTCTTTTGTTCGGCGAAAGGGCGGTATTGAAAGGTATATGCCAGCTTTGTTTGCCGCGGATTTTCTGTTTTTGTGTCGTCTGATTTATATCTGATCCACCTTAACATGTGTTTATAACAGTAATCCTTACACACATATGTGACATTTGACGTTATAAAAAATGACAAAAAAGCCTGATCTGGGTGATAAAAAAAACTAATAAAATTAATACATTCAAAAAACTCGTTTCCTATACTCTGAAGCCTGTCTTGGTTACTTTTTCTAAGAATTTCGTCCCATATAATTAAGTTACTTATCTCGTCTGACAAAATGCGAGCCTCGACCATGAATTAGAAACTCACATTGTTACGTAATCACAGTACAAAAGGAGGCCGTCCAACGGGGCTGTTCTCCCTAAAGTCGTAGAGAAAAAAGGTAGATTACTGGACACGAAGCAACAGAATTTTTTTTTTTTTTAATTTTATTATTATTTTTTTTATATTACGGCAGACGCATCATCAAAGGCAAATAAAAGTTCATACTAACAATGCTCAGAATGTTGAAACTATCGTATTAACAAGAAAGGATAGTTTTCTAGTAATTCAAAACTGTTAGATAAACATAAAATTTTGAACATAGCTGCTATTGTCAACGACCGTTACAACGATAAAAATGCGCCCTCGGTGGCAAAAATAAAATTCTTTAACCTGGTTTCGGCAATAACTATGATTGTCTTTTATTATATGACTTGTTTTAATTTTTGCCCCCGAGGACGCATTTTTATCATTGTAACGGTCGTTGACAATAGCAGCTATGTTCAAAATTTTATAAACGATTATTCAAAGACGTCTCTCAAGAGTAAAATAGAATTGCAATGAAATGCATAGTTCATTTCTCTTACAAGGAAAGTACTTAGGCTAGAACAAACAGAAATACACCAAAACCATTTGGTAGATAATGTAAAGGTTTCTTATTGCACTAGTGATACTCCCGCATCTGCAAAACTCTGCAGTCGCCCATTAGAGGCCTCTGCGTGTGCTATGCCGCATTGCACTTTGACCTGCCGGTACGACAGTAGTGACGGTGCAGTGTGCCTCTGAAGTTGCGTTTTGTGACGGTGAAGTGTGGTGAAGTGTCGGATGGGTCGGCGATTGGTTATCAATCCTGCTAATATAGTGTGACTGGTTGAGGTGAAGTTAGGAAGAAACCTTCTTCGTATAGATGGTATTGGTGTAAAGATGATTCATTCGCATGTTACCTATTATCTATTATAGTGTTTCTAATCTACTCTCTAATCTATTCTCATATTTCTGCACTATAATAGATATCAGAAAACATGTGAATGATTCTTCTTCTACAACAAGACCGTATTCAGGAAGAAGGGCTTTCGGAACTTCATCTCAACCAATTGCAATACATTAGCAGGATTGATTACCAATCGCCGGCCCATATGACGCTTCACTTCACAAATAACGTCACAAAGCGCAACTTCAGAGGCACACTGCACCGTCACTACTGGCGTACCGGCAGGTCAAAGTGCAATGCAGCATGGCACACGCAAAGGCCTCTAATGGGTGACTGCAGAGTTTTGCAGATGCGGGAGTATACATGGTGGAATAAGGGACCTTTACATTATATATCATACGATTTTGGTGTATTTCTGATTGTTCGAGCTTAAGCACTTTCCTTGTTAGTGTCGTTATAATAACTGCCGCTAAGGATTTCGATCTGATAACGTGCAGACGAACAAAACAGAAACTAGACTATGAACTACAGAAACGCGGATATAGTAAATGCTCTGCAACTCACTCAAAAAATTCGGAACAGTATTTATAACTAGTCCTCACAGAATTTTTCCGAAATCATTGCTCAAGAAGTTTGGTCTTGCATAACATAAGAGGCGCAGTCTGTAAACCTGACAGAAGCACAGCGAACGCTAACTGAAGGCAATGTACTATGCTTTGATAATCAGGCTGTCCAGACAGGGCCGCTCAACGAATGGGGGTGTTTACGTAAACAGCCTGCTTGGCATCCATCAAGTGCAACAGACTGATGGCAGAATAATGAATATAATTAAAGAGAGCAACTATGCTGTAAACGGAACTATAGAGTTACTCAAATAATTCATCTAATAAAACGAGAACAATTAGTCGTATCTTAACAGTAAATCTGTAATGTCTCTGATGACACGAAGCAATGTTTATATCTACGTTTTTTCTTACGCAGCATCGACACTTGATGGACAATTAAAGTTATCTTCTCCTCACAATTTAATATCGTGTCGTGGTCCGTTAAAGTTATTTATTAGAGTCGTACGTACAGTTCAAAGGCCCACCTATCCATAATTATACTTCGTGCTTCCTTAAATCACATTATCAAGTTCACAAAACAAGATTATGTTCTTTGGCCTCCTCCACCGAAGTTGCAGGAGACCAAAAAAACAAAGAAGACTTATGTATGTGAAGCCCAGACAAGCATTATATCCAGGTATTTTAATAGTTTCCCGTATTTAATGGCGATACTATTTTTGTAATACTTATTGATCAGTTACGATGACACCGTGCGCCAAAATTGCTATATACATTATACACGCAGTTCAAACAAGAGTATCGAAAAATTTGAGAGGTAGTGGTACTCATTGAAACAAGGAAAGTAAGTTCGATGAACATGGTTCCGGAAACAAATACTGTCGGAGGTAAACACGTGTTTATAGGAAGGGTTGTGCGACTCCTGGTTGCGGATATTAGCATATTTGGCGTCTGATTAACGAACACTGCCGCAATGATTAAATGAGGCGCAATGTCTGGATTATCTGATCAACGTATTGCCTATGTTGTTGAAAGTGTTGGCATATCAGAATCTACTACAGATGTGGTTAATGCATGATAGTGCACCAGCTCACTTTTGTCACAATGTGCTCGAACATCCGACGGTCACATTACAGAACGGCTGGATTGGCCGGGGTCACGGTGGAGTGGAAGAACGCTGTAAGGTACTTTTCTCCGGAGAGCACGGTTGGTCGTTGTGGAGGTTCGAGTCCTCCCTCTGGCATAGGTGTGTGTGTGTCTCTCTGTGTGTGTGTGTGTGTGTGAGTGTGTGTGTGTGTGTTTGTGCTCTGTACTTAGTGTTAGTTATTTTTAAGCCTAGGGACAGCAGTTAAGTCTCTCAGATTTACAAACATTTGAACATTTGATTAGTAGGGAAGGTTCCACACCGCTCCACTCTCATTTCCTGGACCTCAGTTTCCGGCCGTTTTGCTTATGGGGGACCCTTGAAGGATGTGGTCTATGCAACTGTAATGACGATACATAGATACTGAAGGGTCGCGTCTTCAGTGCGTGGCAGCAAGTACTGCAATATAAAGCGGATATAAGCTACTATAGCAGAGGTACTAAACATCGCTTTTAGAAACTCTTTCACCAAAGAATACGAAATCAATATTCCATATTTCTAATTAGAAACAGAGGCCATAGTGAGTAACGTTGAAGTAGAATTCCTCAAAGTAGTGAAGCAACTTAAATCACTTAACAAGAACAATTCTTCTGGTCCGGACTGTATACCCATTAGATTTCTATCTGATTGTGCCAAGCAATAGATACTTACTTAACAGCCGTATACAACCGCACTCTCAAAGAATGATCTGTACAAAAGGTTGGAAAGTTGCACAGGTGACACCTACATTCAATAAAGGCAGTTGAAGAAATCCACTAAACTAATATTTCATTTGGAACTTATCCTGTATTCAAATATTATGAATTATCTCGAACAAAATGATCTATTAACCCAATACGGATTTAGAAAATATTGTTCATGCGAAACACAACTAGCTCTTTATTCACACGAAGCGATGAGTGCTGTCGAAAATGGTTCTCAAATTGATTCCGTATTTCTTGATTTCCAGAAGGCTTTTGACACCTTACCTCACAAATGGCTTTTAAAAAAATTGCTTGGTTATGGTATATCGCACCAAATTTGCGATTGGATAGGGGATTTTCTGTCACAGAGAACACAGTTTGTAGTAATTGATGGTAAGGCATCGACTAAAACATAGGTTATATAGGGGCTTTCCAAAGGGTTTTGTTATTGGTCCTCTGCTGTTCCTTATTTACATAAATGATTTGGGAGGTTATTTGCAGATGGCGCCGTCATTTACCGTCTAATAAAATCATCTGAAGATCAAAACCAATTGCAGAACGATGTAAATAAGATATCACTATGGTGTAAAAGTTGACAATTGACTGTAAATAATGAGAAGTGTGAAGTCGTCCACACGAGTACGAAAAGAAATGCGTTAAACTTTGTTTACAAGATATATCAATCATACGTGATGGCCGTAAACTCCCCTAAATACCTAGGAATTACTATTACTTCAGACTTAAACTGTAAAGGACAAGTAGATAATGTCGTGGGAAAGGCGAACCAGAGACTGCGTTTTATTGACAGAACACTCAAAACATGCAACAGAACTACTAAAGAAACTGCATACACTACCTTGTGCGGATATTTTTTTGTTTTTTGAGTATTGCTGCCCAGTGTGGGATCCTTATAAGGTGCGTCTGACGGAGGACATCGAAAGAGTCCAAAGAATTGCAGTTCGTTTTGTATTGTCACTATCGAGGAGAGACAGCGTTACGGAAATGATACAGGATGTGGGATGGGAATCATTAAAACAATGGCGCTTATCGCTGTGGCGTGGGCTACTTACGAAACTCCAATCGCCAACATTCTCCTCCGAATGCGAAAATATATTGTTGACTCCCACCTACATAGGTAGAAATGATCATCAGAATAAAATACGAGAAATTATAACTTTAACGGAGAGATTCAGGTGTTCTTTCTTCCAGCGCACTATTCGAGAATGGAATGGTGGAATAGGATAAAGGTGATTCGATGAACCCTGTGCCAGGTACTTAAATATGATTTGCAGAGTATCCCATGGAGATGTAGATGTAGATACGACAAAGGGTGTAGCATTCCTTATGCGAAAGGACAAAAGCTTGCATTGCCAGGATTGGACGCTACGCGAAACAACTCCTTTAAAAACGGATTTCTCCCCAATGTTTCGATGAGTAATATTACCTCTGAAAACAGTCGACATTTTTTTAATATCCGTAGCTTTTCTTTTACATATGAATGCAAGTGCGTAAATTTATTATTTTCTTCTTTTTGGGGGGGGGAGGGGGTGAGGTGTTTAGTTCTCTTCTTGGGGGAGATGGACTCCAATCCGTTCCTCATCGGAAGGGAATTCAGTTCACCATAAAATACATTCAGATGAGTATTCAAAGTATCTGCAGCAATTTCAATGGAACGCCGTTTGCATTGTGAGCGACTAAAATGTAATATATAAAAATGAATGTTTGATCGTATTTTATGCACTGCCGTATCGTTCATCCGATTAGGATGAAACTTAGCTCATTTGACTTTCAAAACAAGCGGATAGTTACTGTCTAGCTAAAATTTCGTATGGTTCATAACAGAACGTAATTTAACAACGAACTTCAATAACATCTGATGTTTTGCTAGGAAATTGGTGAAATATTGCACACTTAAGCTTGAAAGCTAGAAGAACAACACTACCGAAGATTTTATATGGAGTATGGTGGACGCTACGTTACAAGAAAGACACCACTGGCAGATGGAGGCATTGGAATTACGAGGTGGAGGAGGAGAGTACAGAGACGAGGAGGTGATTGGCAAAGAGGGGAATGTGATGAGATGGCCAGAGAGAATTCTCGGAGAAGGTGAACAAACCGAGCGAGGTGGCGCAGTGGTAACGAACTGAACTCTAATTTGGGAGGGCGGTGTTTCAGATCCACCTCCGATCATCCTAATTTAGCTTTCCCGTGTTTTCCTAATTAATGATGGCAAATACCGGGAGGGTCCCTTTCGGAGTGCACCGCCAATTTCCCTAACATCCTTACCCAACAATCAAAGCACGAGATCCGTATCTTCAAATGTTAAAATGTTTGTAATGCTATGGGACCAAACTGCAGTGTTAATCAGTCCGTAGACATGCAAACTACTGAAACCAATTTTATCGAAAACGAAAATTTCTGATGTTTTGCATTCTTTAGTTAGTTACAGAATTTCGGGCTTCTTAGGCCATCATCAGGTATCAACTAAATGTCGCAAACCTTTTTTTTTTTTTTTTTTTTTTTTTTTTTTTTACAGATGAGCGAGTTTCAATGACATTATTACAGAAGGTACAAACTGGCAAGTTCACAGGAAATTGTTACATTTTATGGCACTGAATTACATTTCCTAAATTATAAATATACAGGGTGTTTCACTAAGTGTGTTTGCCTCTGTAACTTATAAAATAATAGGTGACGGAAAATTATAATGCGGTAGGTCAACACAAGAAATGTTACACTTTCTGCGGAGCTATGAACATAGTTTATTGTATCATTTTCCCAAGAGGTACAGCACAAAGATATAATTTTTAAATGGAACAGTAGTTTTTTTTCTTTCGTGCATTGGATTCGTTGAAATCAGCTGCGTCCAAATCAATTTAAACTACATTCCTATCACTGTTCGTTTGGGAGCTACAACCCTTCAAAGTTTAGGGGGCGGAGACTACGGCAGCGTAGCTCACTGGCTGGTGGTCACGAGACAGTGGGCCGTGCCCCAGGGGATAGCCACTCGGCCAGTCAGCTACGCTATCGCAGCCTCCACCCCCAGAACTTTGAAGGGTTGTAACTCCCAAACTAACAGTGATAGGAATGTAGTTTAAATTGATTTGGACGCAGCTGGTTTAAACGAATCCAATACACGATAGAAAAACTATTGTTCCATTTAAAAAATTATATCTTTGTGGTGTAACTCTTTGGAAAATCATACAATAAACTATGTTCATAGCTCCGCAGAAAGTGTAACATTTCTTGTGTTGACCTACCGCATTAAAATTTCCCGTCACCTATTATTTTATAAGTTACAGAGGCTAACACAATTAGTGAAACACCCTTTATATGAAAAACTGATTCTGTATGTACATGTTACAAGCTTGAATATTATCGTTAAAATGACGGGTGGAGGAGGGAAATGAGGGGGAAGGGGGTAGGCGATACTGTTACATTGTGCAATAGTACTGAAATGCTAGCATCGGTTACGTTTAACAAACTGATAACTGCTAAAGTTCGTAACTTCCATTTATTTTAGTAGAGAGGAAAGAGAAAACTGGATTTTATCATTCAATACTATACTGGCGTCCTCTGCCATATGTTTATTGATTTCGAGTATTTACAACAGTGTCAATTTTCTGCTTTTCTTGAGAGAATGTTAGGTTTCACAGTCTACTTCATAAGTGTGGTTTTCTGTGAGCAGATGTTCGGCAAAGGCTGAATCTCTCTTTTTTTAAACTTCAGCTTTTCTCTTCATCTGACTATTCCCCAATATAATATCACCTCCCCACTTTCCTCCCCTCTCTCCAGCTTTCAACGATAATATTCCAGCTTTCAACCTCTACATATAAAATCACCTCTTCATATATTTTTATGTAATTTGACTCCATATTGGAAACATGTACGGTATAAGCAAGACCATTTTAGTTATATTACGGACCTGACTGTTGCAAGTTTTATGATGAGTACATATCTCATCACGACTTGCATTCTGCACTGATGATGTTCCATCATGGGAACGATTTCGGTATGTAATTTTTTTAAAATAAATACTTCTTTATTGTTCACCGAGCTGGAAATTTCTTGTTTTCATTTTATATTTATCTATTTTAGTAATTGTAAATCAGTGCCATAAAAATGTAACTCTTTCCATAAATTTTAAACATGGTCATAGAAATGCAACACTTCCCTGCGAACATGTCTATTTGTATCTTCAGTAATAATAATATCAGTAAGTCACGCATCTGTCAACAAATGTTAGCGACATTCAGTTGTTACCTGATGATGGCCTAAGAAGCCGATGGCCAGTTAGAAACTCAATAAATAACTTTGCAGAACATCAGGATGTTTTTCTTTTTCATAGTATTAACATGTTCTCTAAAGGACCGACGGAAAATTCAATTAATGTTACTTAAAGTAACTTATGCTAAGGACAATACACACACCTATGGTCGAGGGACGACTCGAACTTCCGACGGGGAGCAGCCGCAGCAAGGCACCTTAGAGCGCACGGCGATTCCCGCATCGCAGCTACAATTCTCACGCCATCGACGGGACGTTGAACTCTAAGCTTCCTTCATTCCTTCCTTCGGAGATGAACAGTGCAGATGAGGTGATGAACAGAGAGGGGGAGGACAGAGAGAGAGAGAGAGAGAGAGAGAGAGAGAGAGAGAGATGGAGGAGAGGAGGAGATGGACAGAGAGGGATAGGAGAGGAAGAGATTGGTAAATTGAAAACAAAAAAGATCGTGTTTCTTGCAGGATAAAGACCTCGGTAACTTTCGACTATGGCCATAACTTGTATTCTTTTAAAAAATCACTTTTGTTTGTGTTTCGTCTTTTTTAGTTTTTCTCTCCTTTGGTGAGTGTACCGCTGACAGCGCAACTCTC
Source organism: Locusta migratoria (assembly GCA_026315105.1). Lineage (NCBI taxonomy): Eukaryota > Metazoa > Arthropoda > Insecta > Orthoptera > Acrididae > Locusta > Locusta migratoria. The sequence goes on along the minus strand of CM048744.1, from coordinate 807,754,606 downwards.
TCCCATAAGGGTCGAGGTGGTGGACACTAAAGAAGAAGGGGAAGAAGACGTAGAAGTAATACTGCTACATATAATCTATGGTTAGACATCTACGTACAGTACACTTCAGTTTAATTCCATGATTATTTGACGCCATCTCCATGCTGTTGCAGCTTTAATGGTCAGTACTGTATCTACAGCACAGTGGTGAAGGTCGCTTCGCGTTGAAGACGAAAGTTTTGCTTTATATACGACTAGTTGGAAACCAATTCCCTGCTATTAAAAGATCCAGTATTCTATCTCGTCATCCGTCCTGTATCTGCCCCTCTATTCGATTCTCCTACCCTTCTCCCCTTTATCTTTGCCTGGTCTTCCATGCGTCGTCCTCGAGCTTCTCCATCGATACCGACTCTCCCATCTCATCTCTCTCTGTCCGTCTCGTCTTTTTTCTCTCACTCCAAATTTTTCTTGGCCCCTGTTATAGTCGTTGGTGAAACGATGTTGAATTCTCGTGTGAGGTGTCCACTGCTCTGCACAGTAAGGATGCTTTCGGAATGTGAAGACATCCTCCGTTTGGAGGAATGATTAAGCAAAGAGAAAATAAACGTTAGTATATTTTTGCTTAGGAAGAAATGAGTGTTTCAGTATTTACATTCTCCATTTTTCTGTATACTTTTTATTATTATTATTATGTTCTTGAAGCAATCTAGAGCTACGGCTGTGAAATCATACTAAAATTCCATAAAATGGCCATTACCTGACATTGATAGCTTAGGAGGCATCTTAATGTTTAAAATGTTTTGCACTCCTTTTGAATGACGATTTACTTGCATAGATAGATGTTAAATGGTTTCTGATTACAAGTTTAAGGTGTTAACTGTAGGCGTGGACAAGAATAGCACTGAAATATCGTAACACACTAATTTAATTCCGTAGTGTACAGGGCAATATGTCCTTAATGGGGCAAAAGAATGACAACACAGTACGCATACTGGTGACATGACAAACCTGGGCGTACAGACGCCCAGTGTAGTCCCTGCTACTGTCAGCACACGATGCCAATGATGTGGGAGGTGTGAATACCATCCGACTCAGCAATTACAGCACCAAGCTTGATTTGATTTGATTTTATTTTTCCAGGGAAGCCAAAACAGTCTTGGTCTAACCCGCCACTGCCCGCACCGAAACTAAGTTTATTGTGCGGTATCGCTCCCTGTTTATCTAGTAAAGCCAACCAATGCCCTTGAGCAGAGCAAGGAGTCCCTTTACCAGTTCTTTATTAGACACAATTTCTTCGGGTCTAGTTGTCCCAAATGTTCTGTGCCTTTTACTCACCAATGCAATTCATTCGAAGATTAGATGTGATGCAGTTTCATCACCGTCATCACAGATCCTACATTTAAGGTCCTCTTCTGTTATTCCCATTGTATGTAGGTGTTTTTTGAAATTCCCATGGCCAGTCAGCAATCCAACCATGAGTCTAATCTCTCTCCTGTTCAGGCCCAGGATTGCAGAGCTTCTTTTAAAAACATGGCTTTGGTATCATTACCTTGCCATGTTTTTGTTGGTAGACTTTGGTCCAATATTCTACGTGCTGTCTTCTGAGCCAGTTACGTAGCTCCAATTTGATCATTGCCTTGGTGATTGTCAGGACAGGTTCCGGTCCAATAAATGGAGTCTCTGCCCCCATCCTGGCTAAACTGTCGGCATGTTCGTCGTCACAGATCCCCGAGTGGCCAGGGACCCACAATAGGTTTACTCTATTGCTTTTCCCTAGCTCCACCAGTACCCTGTGACATTCTGAAACAATTTTAGACCTTGTTGCAGGAGCTGCCAGTGATCTCAGGGCTGCCTGGCTGTCTGAATAGATATAGATGCTACGATCTATGTAGCACTTACGTAAATTCTCCTCCACACACGCCCTGATGGCAGTGATTTCGGCCTGGAATACTGAGGCCAGTTTTCCTAGAGAGATGACGCCCAACACCTTGGTCTGATTTTGACCCGTCAGTGAACCAGACAATATCCCCCGTACGGTGTCGAACTATTTTCTCCCACTGCTCCGTACTTCCAATTGTTATGCTGAAAGGCTTATTGAAGCAGTATGGGGTTACAATATAGTCGGCTGGCATTTCCCCAGCCTTTCCTATATTTACCTCACTCACTATTTTAGTGTGTGATTCTGGATATCCCAAAGAGTTCCAGTTGTTGCCAGATTTGAGTCTGTATGTACCAGCCTCTGCCTCAATCTTGACCCAAAGGTGTAATGGGGGCATATCCAGCATGGTTTCCATCCCAGCAGTTGGTGTGCTGCTAATTCCGCCTGTTATGGCTAAGCAGGCTAATCTCTGCACCTTACCAAACTCCTTAGCAGAAACCTTCTGTTCTACCTTCTTCCACCACACGACCGCCCCATAGGTGATCCTGGGTCTAATCACTGTGGTGTATATCCAGTGCATACCCTTGGGGCTCAGGCCCCAATTTTTGCCACAAGCTCTGCCTTGGAGAAAATATGATTGAATCGGTTCACCTGTTCGCGCACAGCATTGCCTCTCGTGTTGCTAACCTTCTAGCACGTAGTGGTTCCTTAATCTTTAGAATGGGATCGAAGTCACAGGCCAAAATGTCGAGAGAGTGCGATGGATGCTCCAGTTCTTCCCATCCCCAAAGTCGCAGTGGCTGCCTCACACGCACTGCCCTCTCTAAAATTCCAGTAGCGTCCATCGTCTGCTTTTATCCAGGATCTGCTCGATGACGGTACATGCCACGTTGGTTTGCACATTGACAGGTGTTTTCGAGTAGTGCTCGACACTGGTTAACACACATCCTTGATGAAACTTTCCAACCCACCGTGCTACTGTACGGAATGGTAGGGAATTATTACCAATGACTTCCACTGACTGTGACCTTCCATTCCATGGCATTTCTCCCTCGGCGAACGGCTGTTTTCATGTAAGTGGTCTCCTCAATCCCGGTTAATCCCATCTCCCACGAACTGACTGATTTCACAGTGCACACTTCATATCTTTATAATCTTTTAAACACTCGTAAAATGTCTCCTAGCTTCCCTCAACGCGAACACAGCATATCATTTTTACCAGGGTTAACGGATTTTCATGACAGATTACATGTCAAGACAATCCACAAGAATATCACATGTAAAAAGTCCACGTTTCACAAGTGTAAATGTGACAAAGTAGTAAAAAAAGATACCATCAAATCTTTACTGAGATTTGTGTCAACAACCGTGGTATACTTTAAAAAAACTTCACAGGTTTTGGTTATTAATCAACACCATAAAAGTAAAATTAAACAGATTGATTACGTTGGTGCATTTTCAGTCACCGTATCTACGTCAAACAATAAAAGATACGTAAAAGTCAGTAGATATTGGGTCTTATTTTATTTATCATCAAGACCTAATATCTAATGACATTTTATGTATCTTTCATTGTTTGACTTAGATATGGTGACAGAAAATGCTCCAACGTAATCAGCCTTTACTTTTCTGGTGATGATTAATAACCGATAACCAAGTTATGGTTCACAGTATGCATTTTTATGAAACCCTTATATGAGTCGAAAATGGCGATTAAATTTCGCCGAAACTAGTAACCAGAAGAAGTGTAAAAGTGATATTGGCAAATCAATCTTCATTGGAAATGAATGAAAAAAATTGGTTATCGTTTTTCTATTATTTACAACTTTTATTTCTCCTAGAATCGTCTTCTGAGTATACTAAGATCATTATAAAACAGAATAAGTCGTTCTAACTGTTCTTAATTGATGCTCGTACCAACAAACAGATTTTACTACATCAATACGGGGTGCCGAATAAGCAGTGTGGCAGTCACCGGGAGGGGGGGAGGGGCCTAATGGGGATGAAGCTCCCCCAGCACCTACCAAAGGTTTTTTAATTTCATCTTTTTATTTTTTTCATTTTTTTAAACCGGAAATTTGAAACAGTAATAAATCACTACGTAACTATAATTTGACAAGCACAAGTGAACCTGAAAATTAGTCGCCAACGTCATGCCGCCACTGCGAACGTGTGCTGCTGTCACCACAGTCTAACGTATACAGTCGCGACACTCACTGCTGTGAAAGTTGTTACCAACTGACAGTTGCAACGACACTAGCGCCCCTAGTGGTGGGCAAGCCGTCGAAGGAGTGATGTTTGTTTAAAATTGTTTGTGTACGTAAGTAACGAAATAGTTTACAATTTTTGCGTTACAAGCGTTAGTAAAATATCAAGAGACATAGATAATACAGAAATTAATGTAAAAACAACCGAACTTAACTGATTCCGTGGTATAACGAAAAACTTCGTCATGAACCAATACTTTCGAATATGTGTAATTTTGCAGCTTATTCCGCTGAAAGTAAGTAGAATACAAACAAAACAGAAATATAAATTTCTATTATGGTCTACGCTTACTATGACAAAGAGTTTTTTGACACGTATCAATTCGGTAGGGAGTTTAAGGTTTCACACATTTTAGGCTTCACTCGTCTTTCTTTTACGCGCATATTGTATTGAGTGTAATTACTTTAGCTTAAGAAGACAATGTCTTGAAGATTCTTGCCGTTTGTGGTTCAGCTGTAGTAACAATTTTGTGATTGGATTCCTCTTTGTTGAAAACAGTTTGATTGCTTCTTCCATTTTCTTGCCATGTCTGCGACGTTTCCCCTTCAGCTACAATTATGATGGCTGATGTAGTATGTTAAGTACTGCAGTTATTGCATTCTACTATATTCTCCTACCTTCCACACTTACCAATTTTACTGAAATTGTAGTGAAGAAACGTTAACGTTCTTGTTTCTGCCAAATGGCAGGTCTTCTGGCGTTTCCTAGCCATTTTTCTATTTTTCATAGTAAATGAAATTATTCAGTAAATGCTTGTAGGTTACAAGATAATTGTAAAGAAACCGTGCTGGAATGTACCATTTCGTACTTTGCCAGAGATCTTACGAAGCGTAAGAAAGACAAAGGTAGAGCTACTTTTAAGTCATTTTATGACACTCCATACGTTGCCTAATGTAAAAAGTATGTTAAAATCAATATAAACGATACTGTTTGCATTCATCCAATACCGTATTCATAAATGTAGCTTGCTGGTCGCTTCGAGCGCTGCTGTCGCAGTGTATAGCAATTATCAGCGGGAGTATCGTTGCTATGTATGTTAGACTGTGCTGTTATTCTGAAGCAGGTGTAATGCCGCCGCGACCAGCTTTGATGCTGCAGTTACTGTTAATACTATGCGAAAATTTCAGAACCATCACTTCAATAAGTCATGGTTGCAAACTTTTTACACGAATTATTTACTGAATAGCTGGTAGAAGACGACCTCAGGGAAGATCAGCTTGGATTCAGGAGAAATGTATGGACACGGGAGGCAATACTCACTTTACGGCTTATCATATAATATGGATTAAGGAAAGGCAAACCTACTTTTATAGCTTTTGTAGATTTACAAAAAGCTTTTGACGCTTTTGGAATACACTTTTTCAAAATCCGAAATCAGCAGGAGTAAAATAGAGGGAACGGGCGGTCATTTACAACTTGTACAAAAACCAGACAGCAGTTCTCAGAGTTGAAGGGCATGAATGGGATGCAGAGGTTGGAAAAAGGAGTGGGTGAGGTGTGTAGCCAATGTTAATCAATTTGTACATTCAACAAGCTATAATGGATAGCAAGGAGAAATTTGGAGAAGGCATTAAAGTTCAGAATGAATAAAAATATTCCGTTTTGTCGATGACATTGTAATTCTGTCAGAGACAGCAAAAGACCTGGAAGACCAGTCGAACGGAATGGACAGAGTGTTGAAAGGTGCTTATAAGATGAACATTAACAACATCAAAACAAGTGTAATGGAGTTCAGTCTAAGAAAATCAGGTTGGAGGAATTAGATTAGGTAAAGAAACAATAAAGGTAATAGATGAGTTTTGTTACTTGGGCAGTAAAAGAACAAATGACGGTTGCAGTTCAGAGGATATAAAAAGCAGGATGGCAATGGGAAGTAAAGCGATTTTGAAAAAGAGAAATATGTTAACATCGAATATTAATTTAAAACGAAGTCCTTTCTGAAGGCATTTGTGTGGAGTGTTGCCTTGTATGGGAGTGAAATGTGGACGATAAACAGTGCGGACAGGAAGAGGATAGATGATTTTGAAATGTGGTGTTGCAGAAGAATGCTGAAGATTAGGTGGGTGGATCGCGAAACGAATTAGGAGGTACTGAACAGAATTGGCGAGAAAAGGAATTTCTGGCATACCTTGACTAAAAGAAGGGATCGTTTGGTAGGACGCATTCTTAGACATCAAGGAATCGTGAATTTAGCATTGGAGGGAAGTGTGTGGGGCAAATAAAATGTTTGTGGAGCTTATGGAACGTAACTACGGGCTCATCAGTCCCTAAACTTACAAACTACTTATGAACTAGCTTATAGTAAAGACTGCACAAACATCCATGCCCGAGGGAGGGATTCGAACCCCCGGCCGCAGCGGCCTTCAGATCGTGACTGGCACGCCGCAGACCGCTCGGCCACTGCGGACGGCACGAGCCAATTGTTCATTTGCTTGCTTTCCTAGTATTATTGGTTAAATTGTAAGACGCGTAAAAATAAGTCATAGATTAATAAATTCAATAGGCTTTAGTTTTAAAAAATTAGCCTCCCCCCTCCCCTCATTCAGAACCAAATCCTGCCTGCGGCACTGGAGCGAAGCCCTCGCGTGCTTGCTCCAGGTCTACCGCGTTGTCGCTTGGTATGCAGGCGAGGAGTCGCTGCGGTGGGTGTGTGCTTACGCTGGCGCCAACCCAGCTTAATTGCGTTTGCCCGAGGGAGGGCGCGCCACGACCCAAAATATTGGCACAGCGCGGAGCAGTTTTCGGCACATCAGCTCACTTCCACATTAAGCCCTTTCTATACCAGACGTGCAACGCGCAAAAGAAAGTCGTTGTCAGCTGGAGTGCTCCTTGCGGTAGACGTCGAACTAGAAAGAGCGTTCAAACGGTACACATTTGTCCAGTCGTCTGCTTCACGTGTCTATGTGGTTTATTGTCAACTTCCAGCGAATGAATGACAGAGTTAAGATCACTTTTCGAAGCAGTAAAACGTTATATGATTATTGTGATGATTAAAACATTTATTTGTCTTTCAGATTACCACTGTGTAACTGTATTTAATTGTTTTCGAGCAGTTCATTCGTAACTACGTCGCTCACATTTGTTAACATCCACATTATAAAATGCGATTACATACTTCCAGCCTCTGCGGTTGAAGGCGCCTATATATATATGATGAACGAGCTCATGTGTCTATATATAGACCTTTTACTGTGATAAAGGTTCAAATAATGCTCACCAAAAACAAATATTTCATCTTTTAACAACAGCATGTTATAGGAAAAAATAGTAAATATTTCAGAAGATGGACATAAGGACGATTTGCAGTTGAAATATATAACGTGTGTCCAAGATTTATTGTGTACAGAGATACAGCTCTTGGTATGTACAAAATACGTAAACCACATGCAGATTTGGATACTTTGACTGATTCTTTCGTCGGTTTTTGGTACATCACCATATTCACTTTTATTTAAATAACCTCTTTTCGACGTACTTTGCTGTCTGAATATGTCCTAGTATGCCCAAAACCGGGTAACTAAGTGGAAATGAACCTGTAGAACATACACAAAATTCTACTTTGAAGTCAGTGTGATGTCGTACTACCAAGAACCGACGGATAAGTCACTGAAAATGTCTTGATTTACATTTCCTCTTTCTTTCGCTTTCATATTAACAGCTATATTTCTGTAATTCAATAAAAATTGTACACATGTTAAATGAAATTTTTAATGCAATTCCTCCTACGTTCCTCTGAGCAGGAGACAAGTAGACATTCTCAAACAAATTCGCCGCTTGGCTTCGTTTGTCAGCTGGATTCCCCATACGGTCGTCTACGGATGCGCGAAGCACTTCCATACGCGCGAGAATAGGGTGCATCCTACTCCGTCTGCTAGCGATCGTAAGCGTGCACCTTGTGCAAGTGGTCTCGTCTATACTGTACGCTGCCGGCGTGACCTGTGCATCATGGGTAATCTCGTAAGCTCTCATTTTCCGTGTAAAGGGCTTTAGCGGCAGACAATTTCCGCGCTAAAGCGAGAGCTGCACGCTGCAGGCAGGTGGACCCAGCGTTCCCACTGCGTAGAGATACTCTCCTCTCGTAACTCTACCTGCCACCCACGCCTGGAAGCGCACGCATCGTACAGAACACAGATTGGACGCAAGAAATAATGGTAGTTTGTGGCGGACACATCAGTAGTGACAAATTTCATCACCAGTATGCCTGCTGTTACAGTTTTAACAAAGAGAGAAGCAGTTCTATGAACGTAAAACGATATCTCAAGGCGCGATCTTACCAGAATATGTAAAGATCACTTACAGGTACTGACTGAGAGTAGATAGCTGAAATTAAAGTGTGTACAGTTTGGTGTAACGTTTGTATTGTGTCATGATTCGGCAAAACCACCTGACTCCTCTAGAACAGCACCAAGGGAACCGCAGAGATTAACGCACCAGCCGTCCGAACGCATCACCTCTTGCCCATAACATACTACAGAAGGGACTGCAAACTAATCCACGATACGGGTAGATAAATTTGAGAACTACCGTACAACCAGATTAAGGGGACCAGATCTAAGCAACCTTTTTTCGGTACCACATTAATACCATCTTCAGGCCATGTCATACAGTCCAACCATTCTCACGAATCGTCAAAATTGCCACCTCACATTTGCTTGTTCTAGAGCGCGGGGGGGGGAGGGGGATGTTATAGAGAAACCGATATATAGGGCAAATTTGACAATTCCCGTGACTGGATGTATGGTATGACATGACCTGAAGATGGTATAATTGTGATACCGAAACCAGTTGTGAAGATACAGCAATATCTGTTGGTGGATTATAATTTCTAGACTGTTCGTTGAGATCACAGCTATGTATGGAAGAGAAAGTTGGACATTCGGGAAATCGGAACACAAGACAAGGAAAGCATCTGATATCAAATTACAGACGAATTTTGAAAATTAAACCGACTGAGCCGTAGTGGAGTGGCCGAGCGCTCTAAGGCGCCTTGCTGCCGAGCGCGCGGTTTCTCGCCGTCGGAGGTTATAGTCCTCCCTCAGGCATAGGGATGTGTGTTGTCCTTAGCAAAAGTTAGTTCAAGTAGTTTGTGAGCCTAATGACTGATAATAGCAGTAGTTAAGTCCCTTAGATTTAGACATTTGAAAAGGTTTTTTTTTCATACTTATAAGATGATGAAAGAGGAGCTTCACAGACGAAAAGACGAACAACAGTCCGTGTGCTGACAAGATGGGACAGGATGATAGTACATGGAGAGACATTAGGGAACAGAGTCGAAGGTTCTATACGAATATGTAGTAGGTTAATCTGTTGGATAAGACGAGGACTGGAATACATCCAGAAAATTATTGAGGACGTAGGTTGCAAGTACTATTCTGAAATGAAAAGTTTGTTGCGCGTGAGGAATTTATGGCTTGCTATGTCTCCGGCGCGCCAGTCACAGTCTGCACGGTCGGGGGGTTCGAATCCCCCCTCGGGCATGGATATTTGTGTCGTCCTTAGTATCAGCTAGTTCATAAGTAGTTTGTAAGTTTATGGACTGATAACCCCTTAGTTAAGTCCTATGACCTCTACAAACATTTGAACATTTGCTTGCTTTGTCAGACCAGTTATACGACTTAAAGAAAAAATCATTTGATGTCCATTCTGAGGATCTGGAATCTGTCTCCACCACCTATGCTTCCTGTACCAATGAAATATGGCCTCTGGTAGGAACATCCACCACCAAAGTTGAGACGATTACCTCGAAGTACAGGCCTAAGAATGTTGATAACCTATAAGAAAATTTAAAGCGTCATCTCCCCCTTCCAAACAAAATCCTTTACGGTGGGAAAAGGGGAAAAAATCATAATAATAATGTTAGTGTTATGTTGACAGTCAGTTGTAAGGGAAGATATTTTTAAAGATTGATAGAGCTGCGAGGGTCGGGCAGATTAACAACCGGCCAGGTCGCACTTTACAGTCAACTACTAATGGATGTTATCTTAAATTACTTTGGACCTTCAAAATGTACCATCCCTAAATGACTTCCAGCTTCTCGTTTCTTTTACCATCACTCATAGTACTACGATCATTCATGCCTGTAATCCTATTTATACATGGAAAGCACATGTTAGGGACCAAGTTGCAGTCTAACTCGTCAGGGTAGTCATTTTGATTATAACTAACCTTAAGATATTCGGCCCCAGCGCAGAAGTAGCACTTAGGTCGTAGTCCGAATTTGAATTTGTCACTCGAGTAATTAGGTCGCTAAGTATTTTTCTATTTTATTCTTTTAAAATCACACACTCCCAGAAATATTGAACTGTATACACAAAATTCTGTAAAATATCTTCCTATTACACACATAAACTTCATCCAGTTCTATGATACTATAAACTCGCTGTTACTGCATTTATATCGTACAACTATCCGCGCTTAGCTGTGTAGTAGTACATTATGCGAGTGCTCTTATTCCATCGGTCTGTGGCCGATGAATCACTATACATTAGCAGCGCATTTTGGCGCCAAACATTCTGTAGCATTTCGTCTGCCTTTTTTCTAATTAAGTAAACAATGATAATAACTGAACGATAGCTTGTTAACAAGATGCAATAACGGAAAATACAATCTGAAAAGTAGTTCTGTAAATACTGATAAATTAACTTAGAAAGTTTGGCGCGCTGAGTAAGCTCATCACTCATCAGCTCACTTTTTTGGCGGAATTTCATTGTTGTTGTTATGGTCTTCAGTCCGGAGACTGGTTTGATGCAGCTCTCCACCCTAATCTATTCTGAGCAAGCCTTTTCATCTCCTCATAAGAATGGCAACCCACATCCACTTGAATCTGCTTACTATACGCGTCTCTTGGTCTTCCTCTGCGGTTTTTACCCCACACACTTCCCTCCAATGCTAATTTTACGATTCCTCGATGTCTAAGAATGTATACACAAAATTCTGTAAAATATCTTCCTATTACACACATAAACTTCATCCAGTTCTATGATACTATAAACTCGCTGTTACTGCATTTATATCGTACAACTATCCGCGCTTAGCTGTGTAGTAGTACATTATGCGAGTGCTCCTTTAGTCAAGGTATGCCAAAAGTTCCTTTTCTCACCAATTCTGTTCAGTACCTCTTCATTAGTTATGCGATCTACCCACCTAATCTTCAGCATTCTCCTGTAGCACCACATTTCAAAAGCCTCTATTCTCTTCCTGTCCTCATTGCTTATCGTCCATGTTTCACTCCCGTACAAGGCAACACTCCACACAAATGCCTTCAAAAAAGACTTCCTTACACTTAAATTAATATTCGATATTAGCAAATTTCTCTTTTTCAAAAATGCTTTTCTTCCCATTATCATTCTGCATTTTATATCCTCTGTACTGCGACCATCGCATGTTATTTTACTACCCAAGTAACAAAACTTCATCTACCACCTTCATTGTTTCATTACCTAATCTAATTCCTTCAGCATCGACTGATTTTCTAAGACTGCATTCCATTATCTTTGTTTTGCACTTGTTTATGTTCATTCAATACACTCTCTTCAACACACTGTGCATTCCATTCAACTGCTCTTCCAGGTCCTTTGCTGTCTCTGACAGAATTACAATGTCTTCAGCAAAACGCAACGTTTTTATTTCTTCGCCCTGAACTTTAATCCTTATTCCAAATTTTTCTTTGCTTTCCTTCACCGCCTGCTCGATGTACAAAATGAATAACATCGGAGAAAGGATACAACCCCGTCTTACTCCCTTCCCAACTACTGCTTCCCTTTCATGCCCTTCGAGTCTAATAACTGCGGTCTGGCTTTTGTACGAGTTGTAAATAACTCTCCTTTCCCTGTATTTTACCCCTGTTGACTTCAGAATCTGAAAGAGTGTATTCCAGTCAACATTGTCAAACGCTTTCTCCAAATCTACAAAAGCTAAAAATGTCGGTTTGCCTTTCCTTAATCTATCTTCTAAGATAAGATAAATTTCATACTGGAATGATACACACTTTTCCATCTGCCAACTAGCTCTCACTCCACCTATCACGTAAAGCCCGCTTCCTGGAAATTTTTATTCGCCTTTTTTGAAATAAATAATAAATATAACAGTCTCTGCCTTTAGTTTCTAGTATGATTTGTTGCTATCAGTTTCGGCAATACGCTACCGTTAGCTTCAGGTTCCTGAGTAAACGTAACACGGACGGACATGTTCAGCGGCGTTGAGGGACAGCACTCAATCGTCTCTGTAAATGCCTCTCCAACTACGCTGTCCTTCCCACCAGTCGCCAACTACTACCACATCAGGGAGGGAGTAACGTATGCGAACGGTAGATGAAGTTATCACTTCAAAAACTACCGTTAGCAGGTTGAAGTCGATCGCAAAATTCAGTTTTTCTGTTGTTTCCGAGGGAAGCTGTGGAAGAATTCGTTTCAAAAATATTACGTGTAATCCTTAGTATTTCGATATTATACCTAACGTTGAATATAGAACTAGCCTATTGTGCTAGTGAAGTTCTTTTAATTTAAAAGTTGATCGGCTCCACCCCACCCAGTGGGCTGAAGCCGATCACTCTTTTTTGAACACCTATAACGGCTTCACCCAGGCAATAGGGTCAAACTGATCGTCTTTTACATTGAAATATCCCCCAAGGTATGGTAGGCTATGTTTATATGAAGTTTTAAAATAGTGGTCTTTCTCAGGGACCAAACATCTATTAAAATTAACAAATAGACTATTTTATGGTTAGAACATTGTATTTTCCTTAAAAAATAACCACTGTACACAAAATTATCTTGCATCATAAAGAATTTTCACTCAATGTTTGAAATGTCAAAATCTGGGAAACTGCAGCGTTCACGACCAATGCCCTTAGGCTTCATTTTTGTTACAATTTGTGTGAATGGAGTCTTTTGTACATCACGACTATCCAGAACAACATTTCTCACATCTTGTCGTTTCAAAGGAAAATCCCACTCTGCACACTTGATCAATCCATGAACTAAACATTCTTCGCCTACTGAACTAAGAACAGGCTGCCCACCATATTTATATCTACGTTTGCCCTTCACCCACTCACTTAACCTGGTATAGGGCACACCGTAACACTCAGATGCTTTACGAATACTCAACTTCGCTTTCTTCTCTTCCTGAACGGCATTTTTCCTCTCTTCCCACCTTCTTCACGCGGCAAGATCGACTTTACCCTACAAAATACGATAATTCAGTTTTTAGATCACTACTCGTCCGTACAACAAACTTGTGCATTTGCAAATACATAAATGACATATCAATGAGTTCACATACCGACTAACAGTCCAAAAACAGCATAATTATATGACTATAAGGTCGTATTGTGACAGGTTATGTCTAGCTTCATTCACAGGCCACCAAAATGCATTTGTTTATATCCCACAATGCCGCTGAACGGATACTCAGAGAGAAAATTCTACAGGCAAATACTACTCTTCAACTAACTGGCTTCCAACAAGTATGTATAGCATGAAGTTCCCGGATGTATCTCCAGGCGGAAGTAGTGTAAATGGTAATGCTGTATTGCCGGTCGACTTCCCCCCACCTGATCGACTTCACCCCTTCTGACGGTATTTGACAAATGGCGTTTGAGCAGATAACAGCGCGTGTCATTTCATACGTCATACTCCTGTAGCATGTCAAGATTTTTGATTAAACAGCCGTGCATTTGCCGGGGATGACGGTATGCCGAGGAGCTTGTACGAAACCTCTGGTGAAACGAGTTGGCGTGGGCGCCCTTCTGCGCAGACAGAGCCGGCAGCCCCGCGGACAGGACAGACAGGGCTGAACTTGCGGCCGTCAGCCAACTTCGCCGTCACCGCCGAGGGCTGCCTCCAAACTCCACTCTCTGACACGGCCAGTAATTCAGTTTGCTTCTGCTTCTGATTAATCACGCTCCTTCTGACCAAACGGACGGAATTAATGTTTGTTCTCGGCGTTTAAAACACTCAACCTACACGCTGATTTTAAGCGCACTCGACAAACATTTAGATCGGCTACATCTCTCCTTTATTTATTACTAGCTGAAAACCCAGCGTTGCCCGGGTATTTATTTATTTTTTCGAACCTTGAGTTAGTACTTTTCCAATCCACTCTCTCTCTCTGACCATCTCCTTTTTCCCCCTAAAAAACATGTTACATTTATCAGAGAATATGTAAGAAATCATAGGTAAAAAGGCACTCGTTTCGAAGAATCCAATCACGAAATTCAACAATAATGTTTGTAATAATATCACAGATGGATCACTTGATGTAATCCGCGAAACGTCAAATCGATTTTCTTAAAGAGACGCATTAAAACAAATTTCTTTTTCATTGCTTTATTTATTTATTCTTATGTTACCTTATTCGTATGCTTACCCTTACAGAGAAAGAGCTGAAGACATTACATTTATCAGAGAATATATAAGAAATCGCCGGTCGCGGTGGCCGAGGGGACTGAGGCGGTTCAGTCACGGTCTGCACGGCCACTATGGTCGGGGGTACGAATCCCCCCTCGGGCATGGATATTTGTGCCGTCCTAGTTCGTAAGTAGTTCATAAGTAGTTTGTAAGTTTAGGGACTGATGACCCCGTAGTTAAGTCCCATAAGATTTACAAACATTTATAAGAAATCAAATGTAAAAATGCACTCGTTTCAAAGAATCCAATCACGAAATTCAACAATAACGATTTTTATAATATCACAGATGGATCACTTGATTTAATCCGCGAAACATCAAATCGATTTTTTAAGGAGATGTATTAAAACAAATCTCTTTTTCATTGCTTTATTTGTTTATTCTTATATTTCCTTATTCGTATGCTTATCATTACAGAGAAAGTGCTGAAGACATTGTAGCAAGCATAGATCAGATATGGTCTGTGTCATCACGTTTCGATGTACGTAACCTCCTTGCTATAGAGCCGCAAACGTCATCGCTGGCATTCAGTCAGAATTTATTTATAATTTGACTTTCAACCACCATATCTTCCACCCCCTTATAGCTGTCGGCATGGCACTGTTATGGTCTACAACGGGAAACTTCGGACAACAATTACACACAGACCATTCGTTTGTGTTCTGTAGTTTTCGCTGCAGAGCGAAATATTAACACACACACGTAGGATTGTATATTCACCGATAACTTTCCATCACAATATACTCCACTCTTTTATTATTATTAACCCTCAAGCTACAATGCAACCAATAAAACCATTTTTAAATAGTAAATACAATTTTCAAAGAGTAATTACTGTTCCGCATTTCGCGTTATATTCTTCAAATTATTAAATATCTATCAGATCGCTATAAAACCGCACCTAAAACTTTCCTCAGGTATAAATTAGTAACTGTACAAATATTTAAGTCTCTGCGTCTTGACGTTTGGACGTGATAAGCGTGCACCGAACAGACATTCACAGTGCGAGCGTGAAGGTCGGGGTGAGAGTTTAAAATAGGGAAAGATTAATTTTTGAAACTCACAACCACCAGCTGCGAATCAAATTCCTAAACATGCAAAAACACTGGAACTGTTATTGCGACTGTTTGACTCGTTTTCTAGGGGATGATATCACACGTTCGCAGCTTTCCTTCCCTGCATATGATTAACAAAACAAATTCATAATAAGTTCAAGTTCATGAGAGAAAAGGGTGTACTAACTACTATTTTAGAAAACACGTGAAAGTTCACTTTATGTTGTTTATTTCACAATACTTGAACCCTGTGGCTGTCGCGTCTGTACGTCGGTAAATGTACCAAATAAAGTTATAGCTCGTGAGCCCCCAGACAAAATGAATATTTGTCGCGAATTGATTTCACACCACGTGGCTGTCTCAAACACCGTTTATGTTCATGCCTATGCGACGACACCTGTTACATTAACAAATCACAGTCACTTTAATTCAATGCGATGCACACCTTGTTCCACCGGCTAAATATTCACAACACACAGTAGCACTCTTCAACTTGGTGCAGTCTACGACGAGCAACCACACGTGGCGATTGCCACAGACAAATCTCAAGTCACCACCTCGAGATCCACATGCCGACTGAGGCAGAGCGACCCCGCCAGGCCAGCCACACCACGTGCTCTCTGGAGTCCTCACTTCCTGCCCTCGCGCGCGCGCGCGCCAAAACTCAACTGCCGGGGTTTTTTCCCCTACGTCATCAACTTCCCCATGTAAGCTGTTGTAACCGATTTGCCAACGTACAGCGCTCAGCCAATACATTTCTAAAACTTTACTTAAAATCAAAATAATTACACTACACATTAAACAAATATTTTCTTACGTTTTTATATTAATATAAACATCCTTTGTACTGTTTATCATAATTGTGCAATTTCTTATACCACAGATAAGTGATTTAACTGAATACTTCAAGATAAAATACAAAAGATTAATTGCAAATAAAATGAAAAATAGTTAATATATTATTTTTATCAAAAAACATTGCCATGCTAGTTGCGTAACTGTCTTGTCTTCGTTGGTAATTTATTACTTTTTATTGTCAATTAAACATATTACGTTAGATGTAACTATATCAGCTAATGTATTGTTCATTTATCAACAGGCTATTTTGTAATGAGGGCCTTAAAGGTTCCTAACTGCATCGTATTACTTCAAATGCCAGTAGTATTACAATATTTGTGCACTGCACTGTGCCTGGCACTCGCCATTGTCCCTCTCTCCCCTCACCGGAAACAAACTGTAAAATCCTAAGTTGGAACAAGCCACCAACATCGGCCTGCTCGCTGGCCTCCCGTCAGCTACAAGCACACAGCAAATCTCAACGTGGAGAATTTCTACCTATGGCCTAACTATAAATGTTGTCACCCAACTGTGTACATACATTGCTACCATAATTAATAAGATTAAAATCGTGTAACATTTAGTGCATTGGCATGGTCAATGTTTGCAGTGAACTTCATACTGTTTAATTATCAAATGTTATTAATTACCAGTATTTCTATTGGGCGTTAATCTCACAACAGTATTATATATATATATATATATATATATATATATATATATATATATATATATATATAGCTATCCGATCGCCATAAAACCGTGCCTAAAGCCTTCCCCGGGTAGACATTAGTAACTGTACAAATTTTTAGCTCTTTATGTCTTGTGGTTCAGACGTGATAAACGTATACCGAACAGACATTCACATTTATAGATATAGATAGGTGAATCATACTTGATAATCAAGAATGTAATGGGTGGAAATATCTCTACTACTAAACGGTGAAAACTTTAGACAAGTCTGCTGCACGTATTCAAAACTCTGACTTCCCCTACAGATTGTATCCTCTGTACCTTCCTGTCCTATTCGACATCATACTACGCAAACTAACACACTATACGTGGCGGAGGGTACCTACTACCTTGCTTGTGTCTTTCACTGTTCTATTTCCATACAAATAGAGGGATACTCAAGTGTCTGTCTGCGTATGACAATAGTTTCTCTTACCTTTGTTCAAATCAAATCAAATGTTTGTATAGCTTATGGGACTTAACTACGGGGTCATCAGTCCCTAAACTTACAAACTACTTACGAACTAGTTAATACAAAGGACGGCACAAATATCCATCCGTTACAACCTTCTAGGACTTGTAGAGGGTAGTGAATACATAACATTTTGTATAGGAACCCAATCCGGAAACATATAGTGCAATGCCCAAGGATAAAAAGAAAGAAACGAGAGGAAGCAAGCTGTGGAATTAGACTCATACTCCAAATACCTCTGGACACTAAGAGAATAAGATTTGTCTTTGAGTAAAACAAGTGATAGAAGAATGAGGAAGAGTGCATGGAGTACTAATTTACTGTGAGGACTCTGAAAAAGTGTAATACACTTGTGTGAGGAACAGTACACAGGGTGGTCGGAAATTGCCGTTACAACCTTCTAGGACTTGTAGAGCGTATTGAGTACATGACATTTGCGATAGGAACCCATGTCCGGAAACGTATCGTTTCCATTCCACGAAGGTATCAATTCAGATGATGATCTCATCCACTCGTTCTTGTGAGAAATGGAAGTTGCTGGCGTTAGAATGGTTCTGCCATTAGCTTCAAATGGCGCTCACCTAAATTATTTCAGTATTGTTCTTTGTAAACAGTGTCGTCCGGCGTCCAGGGATTCCCATGATATTTACTGAAGCATCTCAAAAAAAAAAAAAAAAAAAAAAAAAAAACCTTGCGTATTGACCGAAGCAGAACTGAATTTATGTCTTTCCTAAATACGTCCTTTCCTAAATACGTCCTGCTGAGCAGTACTGAAGAATAGTTCAGGTTAGTATTCTACGCACAGTCTCCTTCAGAGGTGAAAGACATTTTCCAAATTTTCTTCAATAAATCGAAATGGACCGTCTACCTTCCCCACGACTGTCCTTACATACTCAATCAATTTAATATTGCTGCGCAGTGTTATATAATCGACGTGAATGTGTCTACAGTATGCTATTAATGTTATACTAGAGTACCCGTACGAATCTTTTGCACCGTTAATAGAATGACAAAAAAAAAATAAAAAATAGTAAAGTTGAATGTTCACGAATAGCTTTTTTTTCAGAATCAATCAATGCAAGGGTTCAAAAGCGCAAATGAAAGAGCTTGATCCGTTGAGTGTTATTAGGTCAAAAAGATTGCATACCTTAATCAGAACCGAAGATATCGAAAAACAAACCGATTAAAATATTCAGTGCAAGGACTGAAAGGTAATGCGTTTGAATACAAATAAAGTTAATTCTGATACTTGATGACAAATCTGCGAATAAATACCTTTCTTTGAAAGAAAAAATGAAGGAAATCGGTCGGATAGAACGGCCTGACTAACTTTTAGTTCACAGCAAGGACATCGCCATAAGAAATATACAGAAGGAAACCGAGTTTGAGTATAGAAAATGGAAGGCGAGAGTTGTGTAAATTCTGAAACTTGATGACAAGTATGTATATGAATACCTTTCGTTTAAAACAAAAATGAAGGAAATCGTCCTTGTAGTTTGGTCTGGACGACTGACTGTAGGTTTCGTAATATATATATATCAGATTAGAACACAGCAGAAATTTATTTCCTAGTCTTCGGCATTTTTCTGCATTTATAACTAGCTGCTACTGATCTCAGCAACTATGATTTTTGTCTGTGTTTTATCCTCCCACAGTAACTAACTGATGACACCTTCCTGAAAAACGCAGCATTTTCAGAAAGCAGCCGCAGACTGCTTTTCACCCTGCCCGTCAGATCCTCCATAGAGATAGAAAATCTATTTTCTCCGAATGTTACATAAGTCAACGTCGAAGTCTTTCCATTAATGCAGCATTATAACCGAGAATCTGTGGGATTACAATTTTATAATTAGAGAGGCGAAAGGGTTTTATGAGACAAGAGATCAGCCACATGCCTTAGAAATGTGTGATAAAAATATTTACGCAGAGACGATAAACGTCATTTGCCGTGAAAGAATGTGACACAGGTATGAACTGTGTAAAAGCATCTCCCGAAGATAGAATTCCAGAGCGCTCATCAAAGAAAGTTTATGAAATGCAGAAATACGGAATTTTTATACTAATATGTATAAGGAAGATGAGTGTAGGAAAGATTTCATTTCATTGTATGCTACAAATAGTGAACAAAGAAGTGTAATGAAAGCTAAGAGCAGAAAGGCAACAATTTCTCGTGTTATTCTGAAACATTCGCACTAATAATAATAAATAGATAGTTGCAATAAAATGTTGAGAGAGAAAATGAAACAGTAAACAGTTCGGTGTGAGAGGTGATGTGTTTGGACTGTTAAAGTATTGGGTAAAGATAACTAGAATGGTTGAGTATTTGTTGCGTTTGGAAGGGGTTTAGTAGATTTATCTTCTAAATGGCGTGAAGAAAATCACTTGGAAAAAGAGGAGGCTAATAAACAATTTGTATGTTACACAAATTGTATATTTTCTGATGAGAAAAGTGGACACGAACGGGCAATTTACAATAAATTAAAATCGGACCTAGGATGCGAGTAAATGGAATTAAAATCAGAGAAACACTAAAACTATTATTTTCCCATGCCAGTCAATGAAAACAAAAGTAAATTTGCGAGGATTCCGTGGAATCAGCTGATGTACGATTATCAGTAACGTGATATGTAACTGACAAAACATAAAAATGTGGGTTGTTGCGAAAGTAATGAACGGAGTAGTGTATACCTTGTTCAGTTAAATAGCAAATAGTACAAATATTTGAGATACAATTGTGTTTAAGAAGTGATCTACAGCCGCTACCTACTTGTTTTAAATCATCAACCTGCCAACAGCTGTAAAATATTTTATAATTTAATCTGTGCAGCGATGGTATGGTTGATCGCCTTAAGGCGCCTTGCTACGGAGCGTGTGACCGTCACTCGTCAGAGGTTCGAGTCCTCCCTCGGGCATGGATGTGTGTCTTGTCTTTGGCATAAGTGACTTTAAGTATTTTCTTGGCTTGTGTAATGCTGAGAGCAGTTTGGTCACGTAACTTTACAAACGTTTATTTAATCTCCAGCGGTTTTGTCACCATCTGCCATCCACAGGAGATTCTGTAAGATATCTTTCAGAATCCCCTATCAGTGGCGGACAGAGCCGAAACCGGTAAAGAATAAATAATTAAATATTGAACGCTGTTGGCACAAAGATAATTTTTTAGAAATATTAGTGAAAAGATCTCTACGGTACAGATATGCGGACACTGCTGCGGATTGAAGAAAAACGCCAACAAGGTTCTGAAATATGAAATATGAATATATTGATTAAAGAAAGGGAGTAACCTCAACTACAGCATGGTCATTGGAGCTCACGTTCGAATTTTGGGCAGGGACGGGAAAGGAAATCGGCCATGCCCTTTAAAAGGAACCATCACGCTATTTGCCTGGAATGATTTAGGAAAATCACGGAAAACCTACATTTGGTGGATCAAAGTGTCAGTAGTATCAGACGTCTCACGAGCATGTCGGTGTAAGGCTGAGAACGTAATCGACTCTCAGCTCGGACGCGAGCGGAGCCCCTGGGAGGTAGGCCGCCTGGCGTGACAGGCCGTGGCGACCGATCGGGCTAATGGCGAGAACTTGTAGCGGTCGCCTCGCACGCTCCCCGACCCACCAGCCGGGACCGGGGGACCGGCCAACGCCCCAGGGCGGCTGCGACGCCAGATCCATCCACGCAGTCCGTCACACTTGCCACCCGCAGTAAACTACCAGTCCGTAGTAACCACGACCTTTAGACATAATGTTTTACATAAACCTGTAAACAAGCAAGGAACCCTTTACAAATCCTAAACCTGATAAACACACTCTCATATCAACGTCACTTGTGTGTCAACTTTACAAAACTTTTATCGCGCCTTCCAAATAATACGACGATCATGTCCTCTGCCTCTCCATCCATATGCATCTTCTCTAGCCAATAGGGACTTACTTCCTCTTACACTGAATATCGGATTTCTACACTTTTTGTATAGTTAATACCACCCTAATATTTTAACTCTGATCAACTCTGCTCCGCTTGCGCCAGATAATCCCAACAACTTTACAAATAATTTCTTCTTCTTTCTTTCTTCAATACTGTTCCAACAAACTTTAATCGTTCATCACTAACTGACCATGAATTCTAATCCTTTAACAGAAGACTGCATCCCCATATCATGGCGCGTCTCTCGTACATCTACATCTACATCTTCATGGGATACTCTGCAAATCACATTTAAGTGCCTGGCAGAGGGTTCATCGACCCACCATTATACTATTTATCTCCCATTCCATTCTCGAATAGCGCGCGGGAAGAAAGAACACCTGAATCTCTCCGTTCGAGCTCTGATTTCCCGTATTTTATTCTGATGATCGTTTCTACGTATGCAAGTGGGAGTCAACAATATATTTTAGCATTCGCAGGAGAATGTTGGCGATTGGAGTTTCGCAAGTAGCCCACGCGGCAGTGATAAGCGCAGTTGTTGTAATGATTCCCATCGCAGATCCTGTATCATTTCCGTAAAGCTGTCTCCCCTGTATCGTGACAATACAAAACGAGCTGCTCTTCTTTCGACTCTCTCTCCCACCATCTTACACCCGTCCTTCACTAAATGATTTGTTTCGGGTCCTTTTCCATAACCACATCAACATTGCTCTTCAGGGGGTGTTCACTTCCTTCAGAAAAGTGAAATTTCCTTGTATCTTATTCTTCTTGTCAATTTATGTGTCCCCTCCCTCCTCAATGCTCCAAAGACGCCTACTCTAAAAGTATATAGTAATCTTCTGTTAGTGACAATATCTGTTTCCAATGCATTTCTATTACAGCCAGTTTATATTATTTCCTACAATGAGCGAAGATCTTCATTGAGGTGACGACCATTTTAAGATGTTTACGGTCATTTTTCTGATAATTTCCAGAGCAAAAAGGTAAATATGATGTCTCTTCTTGCACCAAAGTCTACGGCTGCTGCAGCAAGTCAAAAGTGTTAATACGGTTACGCCGGGAAAAATATGACAAATCTCACTGAAGAAGAATGGAAAGATTGACCTTCCTGCTCAATCGTAGTGATGTTAAAGAGATGTTAAAGTTCGTTACAACACTTCCCTCTTTCTGTCAAAATTTCTTACCTCACTCATAATATTACTGAACTGTACATTTTTGTCCCTATTTGTACTAGGTAAGTTCAATGTATGAGGGACCTACTTGTATTCTACATCTACATCCATACCCCGCAATCCATCCGATGGTGTGTGGCGGAGGGTACGTTGAGTACCACTATCGGGTCTTCCTCCTATTCCAGTCACGTATTGTTCGCGGAAAGAAAGATTGTCGGTATTCCTCTGTATGTGCTCTAATCTCTCTGATTTTATCTTCATGATCTCTTTGCGAGATATACGCAGGAGGGAGCAATATACTGCTAGACTCCTCGATAAAGGTATGTTCTCGAAACTTCGACAAAAGCCCGTACCGAGCGACAGAGCGTCTTTCCTTCAGAGTCTTCCACTAGAGTTTATCGATCATCTCCGTAACGCTTCCTCGATTACCAAATGATCCTGTAACGAAGCGCGCTGCTCTCCGTTGAACCTTTTCTACTTCCTCTATCAACCCCACATTTTACGGATCCCACACCGGTGAGCAATATTCAAACTGTGGGCGAACAAATGTACTGTAACCTACATTCTTTGTTTTAGGGCTGCATTTCCTTAGGATTCTTCTAATGAATCTATGTCTGGCATCTGATTTACCGACAACTGACTTTATATGGTCGTTCCATTTTTAAATCACTCCTAATGCCTACTCCCTACTGCTTCCAGTTGCTGACCTGCTACAGTGTAGCTAAATGATACAAGATCTTTCTTTCTACGTATTCTATGTATTCAGCCCTGTCAGGCTAGTGTCTGGTAAATTAGTAACCTGGTTTCTTCTTGTTGATGTCTTCACGTAGTTTTATCACACAGCTCGATGTCTGTATCTCTTGAAGTAAAGCAACAATTTTGGTGGCTCAGGATGATCAGCTTCTACTAACAACAAACACGATTACATGAATACCAGTTGTGGGCAGCCGCAAAACGCGCGTACATTCTGCGCTCCCTCGCTCTTTCCACAGTCCAGACGAATGCAATCATTCGTTGCAAAGGAAAGGCGTTTAGAAATAAAAGTACATGTCTGGTAAAAGTGGACTGCCTTTGTGAGAAACGCTACATTCTTAGGCAGAAACACATGCGTCCGAACAGGTTGGCGGTCACCAGCCGAGTCCCCCCACCGGCCCAGAGCCGGCCGTTTCATTGTGCGAGGGCCGGGCAGGTAGCGGCCGCCCATACCTGCAGCCACAGCGTCCGGTCGCTGCTGCGCCCTTGTGGCGCCTCGCACCGGTACGGAACAGTCCGCCCACCTAATTTGTATAAATTACACTCATACACAATTCACACAAAGCACAAGGTAGAAACACAAACAAAACAAAATAAATGGTTGAGGAACTCAGCTCCGATGTACATGAAAGAAACACAAGTTCAATTAGTTCTTGAATGGTTATGAACACTAAAGTCTACGTTTCCTGTGGAACGACACAAATCTTCGACAGCGGTCGTTTATAGGTTCCTATTGCCGTGCGCACTGAAACCACTCGCACCAAACCGTCAGGACCAGGGTGAGTGCAAACAATGGCCCCCAGACCGCTACACGAGAGGTGGCGAGTTGTCTTCCTTCAGGAGAACCAGTGTACCCGGCTGCAGATTGTCTTTCGCTGACGTCCATTTAGTTCTCTGCTGCAGCTGTGACAAGTAGTCGTGTGACCAGCGTTTCCAGGCGTGCTGCTTACACTGGTGAAGAAGCTGCATCTCGACAGCCTGGATGATAGCTCCGAAAGCAAGCCTGGCTCTGGGACTGTTCTCAAGGTTTCACCGATAAGGAAAAGGCCAGGAGGAAGGTACGAAAAATCATCCGCATTATCAGGAAGTTAGGTCAAGAATTTAATCACGCATCCATTTGAGTTAGAAGTGTCTATAATTCTTCAAACGTCAGCACTTGGTTTCCGACCACTCTCTTTAGATGAGGTTTTATGGATTTTATACCTGCTTCTATAATCCACCAAAATGTGCCGCATGAGGATGTATAAAATGTCACTGTATCCCATTTTGAGATGCATAGCCCTCAATTTGTGTTACATCTGAACAATTTGTGGAATTCATGCAGATCATTACTTGCTCCCACGAACGTCTTTCCATTGTCACTGTACAAGTTTACACAGACACCTCGTCGTGAAATAAAGCAGCAATGAACGATTGAGAGGACAGATAAGTGACAAGCTCCATGTGTAGTGCCTTTGTTGTCATGCAAACAACCAAGTCAATGTAGACCTTTGCCTTCGTTTTACATCTCTTTCCACCGTATAGTGGGCTACCATAGTCAATCTCACAATTAAGAAAGGTACTTTGATACACGAACTGAAGGTAGTGCAGTAGTAGCCTTCAATCGGTAACAAGGGAGACACTTGTGAATCATTTGCCTGGTGACTGAGTTTCCTGTTTGATCCAGTACCTTGGTCAGAAACCTGCTGCTAGGGTTACTAGGAGTTATGATCCTGGATGCAACAAACGTAGATGCTCGCCCATGAATGTTTACTTAGTTACATGATGCTTAGGAGCCAGAATCATGGGATGCCTTTGACTGTAGGAAGCATTTGACTGCTCCAACCTGCCGCCCACTTTTAACAACTGTTCTTCGTCTAAAAGCAGATGAAGTGAGATCACTCTGCTTTTCTTGGGGATCGTTCGACCATGTAGTAGCTCTATGATCTCCTTGCAATACTCGCAGTCCAGCATGGTTGTTTTTCATTGGTAGTTTCACCACGTATCTACCGTTAGCATTTCTTTGTATGGTTCTTTCAAAATACCCCTCACACAAACACTCTTCTTTCGTTCGCACAGAAACATTCATTTCTTCTTCCTGACAGAACCGTTCAACCTGAGTGTTAAGGTGATTAGTGCGTGTGAGGCATGACAGTACATTTCGTGCCTTGGACTTCAAAGACAGAGGAGGTATTTTGCCTGAAACAATCCAGCCGAACGATGTCTCCTGCAATGTTGGATGATTCTTCCTCTTCAGCTGGCCTGGCTTCAGTGCGTCAAAAAAGATCGATGCTCCAAGCAGTAGATCAATCTCGTCAGGTTTATGGAAGGCTGGATCTGCTAGCTTTAGGTGTCTAGGAAGCTGCCAGGTGGAAATTTCAAAGGACGCTGTTGGAAGTGGTCCTGTTATACGTGGAAGTACTGCACAGATGGCATTTGTGCTATAGTTAGCAACTCTTGATGAAATATTCACCTCACAAACATGCGACGATTCTATGGTTTGAACATCACTGATCCCGCTTATTGGTATCAGACGCCGACTGAGCTGCAGGCCCATCCTATCTGCCAGGCTAGTAGATATGAAATTCATCTGAGATGCACTGTCAAGCAGTGCTCTGCATTGGTGTACCTTCCCTTTATTGTCTGCAATGTCTACAAGGACAGTTGATAACAGTACTTCTGTATGCTGGTGATTTCCCTTAACGGCGCAGTATGTCTGCTGTTCTGGTACGCTCGTCTCTTGCTCTCTATCGCCACTGCCACTGACTCGTTCCTTGTGCAGTAATGTGTTGTGGCGCTTTTTACAAATGCGGCAACTCCCAGCACGGCATTCCCTTTGCCTATGATCCGTGCGCAGGCAGTTGAAACAAAGCTTTTTTCTGCTCACAAAGTCTAGTCTGCTTACAATATCGCTCTCTTTGAATTTGGGGCACTTATTTAGTTCATGTGCTGCGCCACAGAATACACAGTTGGATGATGTTGAGAGGAAGGTTCGTTGGAAATTGTAACCTTCTGCTTTAGTACGCATGGCGGCCGGCTGGTGGAAATGCTGTAACATTCTGTCTGAATGAATTAGTTCTAACGTCTGACAGCTGCTTTCCAGAAATGCCACCAAATCTTTCAGACGAGGAAAAGTGTTGTTAGCTGTTTTAGATTCCCACTGTTTCCTGAGATTCAAACTAATGTGATCCAACAGAATGTGTGAAAGTAACACCTCATGCAGTGGAATGCAGACGTTCAGAACCTCGATTGCGTTCAGATTTGTCATCAGCTGGTTGATTAATATACGCAAGTCCTTAGCTGATTCAGTTCTGATGCTTGGCAGATTCAGTAGTTGTTTAACATGCAAATCTACTATTAACTTTGGATTATTGTATCTATGAACAACCAGATCCCATGCAATTTTAAAGTTGCTCTCTGTAACCGGTAAGGATTCAATTAACTTACGTGCTTCACCAGACACACAAGACAACAAGTAATAATAACGCTGAACATCAGTTAAGGCGTCATTGCTGATAATAAGTGCATTAAAAGTATCAAAGAAGTGCATGAACTCTGCAACATTACCATTAAATGTTGGAAATGAAATTGCAGGGAGCTTTATTTCAGGTGCATTGTATGAAGTAGACGAATGAGGAAGTGCCACAACATTCGTCTGTAGTAATGTAGTTATTTTTGACTCTACATCTAAGCACAAGTCTTCAAACGACTCTGTTGTCAGCATCATGGGATTCTTCCAGATCGTTAATTTCTAACTGAGTTTGTATATCGTGATATTCATTTTTGCTTGTGGTTAGCAATGACTGCCTTACTCTAATGTCATTGAGATTGGATCCGTCCTTAAAGTTATTGAGAAATGTTGAAATTCTAGTCACTCGTGACTTGATGGCTGCTCTTCTCTTAACTAGACTACGTTTCTCGACATGATCCATGACAGGATATTAGAGCACAGGGTAGAAGATTAAGGAAAAAGAGCCAGGCTGCTTGCAGAGCAGAGCGACGGTACCTTGCGATGCGCCGAGTGGACTGCAGCTGCTGGAGGAGTCGACGACGGTGGCGCGGCTCGCTGGCGTGTTGTGCTTGTGCTGTGCTGCGGAAACGGCTGGGCTGCTTCACGACGTCTGCTGGTTAAGACGCACTTCACAACACGATCGACACGATTCGCGCGTATTCTGTAGTGTGGACAGCTCTACTATGGACATATGTCACTGTTAGTGCACTGGAGGCACTCTAATTCATGTTAATCTGAGAGATCAACCAACAAAGCCACGAAACCGGATACTCTTAGTTCGCGGTACGCACAGTCAAACGCCGGAATGGTTCTATTCGCGCCCGGAGGACCAAATGTGGGCAGCCGCAAAACGCGCGTACATTCTGCGCTGCCTCGCTCTTTCCACAGTCCAGACGACTGCAATCATTCGTTGCAAAGGAAAGGCGTTTAGAAATAAAAGTACATGTCTGGTAAAAGTGGACTGTATTTGAGAGATTGTGAGAAACGCTACATTCTTAGGCAGAAACACATGCGTCCGAACAGGTTGGCGGTCACCGGCCGAGTCCCCCCACCGGCCCAGAGCTAGAGATGGGCAATCTGCTCCTGAACTGATTCACAGAGCCAGATCCTTCTAAGGAGGGAGTGATGGATGAATCCAAAAAAAAGAGTGGTAGTTCATCTGTTCCGAAAAGTCCCTCTGGTAACAGCAATGAGCTGCATAAGCACCCCTTGCCACATTCTTCGGAAGTTTCCTAAACACCTTGCCACATGCTTCAGAAGTTTCCTACACTAAAAAATAACTGTGCTATAGACCATGTGCAAGTATAAAACGCAAAAAATGAGCGCCTAAACATGTGCAGCGCCTTCGCGCTGCGAGTCGAGAATCGGTGAGTCCCGCAAGCAGCATGTTTCAGTGAGCGCGCGGCTCCCGACTACCGCTGACTCGCTGCTCCGCACGAGTCCGGCGATCGAGGCGATCCGACCGCCAACTGAGTCGGTGAGTTAGCTGGTTCTCCGGTTCACCTCTCCCCACCACTCTCCCGACTCCGCTCGCTTGCGGAGCCGCCCGTGTGGCGCGCTGCTCATTATTCCCCCCACTCCTCTGGCGAACCGCATGGTGCCGAACAAAGCGACTCCGCGCATCTCTCTGTTCTCTCGACTCTGTTCTAATAAAGCTTGCAGCTCACTTACAGAAACGATCATCTGAAGCAACAGAAACCGTCATATTCCTATTTCGAATAGTACTCGAGATGAAACGTATTTATTTAATGTTACATGTTTTTTCTTAATAACAGGAAATCTGCAGTCGGAAGCAAAAACGCGTTACAGTACAAAATTAAACTATATAAAATTTCTGCGAAAAAGATCCTAGTCCATTTTTCTCGAACACTTGTAGTTTGCATGAAGGGAGCAAGAGTGACAAAGTCTTGTGCAATGTGCACTCTGTTGCTTAAATTTTGTAAGCCCATATCACGCAGTTTCCTGGCTTGATAGACGAGTGTCCTGTAACAGATTATGCGACTTTTATGCATCTACATTATTTTGGCACGTTGAAAACAATGACTATATAATCGAATAACAAAGAAAACAACAATGTGCATTAATGTTTTCTATATCTGAAACCATTCAGTTTCGGGAATGTGTCCATTTGAAACTTTTGCTGCTGGCGTCAAATCTTTGACAGTAACGACAAACTTGTTTTCGAAGAGAGAAAGGACACTAGGATGTCAAACGAGATTCTATAATTACGTTTCTGAGTAAAATATCTTGCTATAATATTTCATTACGAATTTAATGTTTGGTACAGTAAGATGTGTGTGTTTGCAATTAAAGATAAACTATATTGGGAAGCACTTAAAAAATAATTCGCATTGCTCTGTATAGAGAATATATAAAACTTTGCACAAATAACAAGTGAAAGGGTTGTGGTTACAGGAACTAAAAATATAAGGTGGAACGGAAATCTTAACCAGCAACTGCAAAACTTAGAATATAGAAGCCCAGAACGCTACCTCTGTACTACGCCGACTGTAAAAGTATCACCGCAGTTATTTACCTAATTATTTCTTTAGCTAAGACTCTCTTCGAACTTATTCAATTGTTGATGGTTTGTACTCACAAAAGAAAAACTCATTGACGACATAGTCGAAAGTATCTGTACTCGTCGTATTTTCGAAGAATTTGGCTGGAGATTTTCACAGTCTTTTTTTGTACTTGAAGTTACGAATGAAATAGTCCACGAACATTCCTCGCTTTGTAGATTTAATGGACATTATTCTTTTGACGTCTTATTTTCGAAATAAATAAAACTTTATTGCTTACTCTGGAGCTACCATTATTTTACTGTTTATGGGTGCCAGACTTTAGTTTTTAGATAACAAGTGATGGGTTCTAGCGGCCATCTTGTAGCGAGAATCTGTCGCGCTCACGGAAGACACCCGGCCGTGTCGCCGAATGTTGCTGCTTGTAGCTGCCGTGTCGCATCGCTGAATATCGCACACTGTCGCTCGCTTTTGTCGCTCACGTAGGACACGACCATATTGCGCACGGCTATTCCGCTGCGGCAGTTGCCACGTTTTGCACGGAACTCTCGCGATATATCACGTTTCATTCAACTCTCTTAAACTACTCACTTTGTAAATACGGAACTAGTATTTTTATTCTGCAAAATATTGTAATGAAAGTTTAAAAATATAAAAATATTTTTTTTCTTTTTCCAATTATTTCACCTGCAAAAATATTTAAATTCTGTTATAACATGTTTAATTTTTAATGTAGGTGTAACTAACAAATTTTAATTCTCGAAACTACTGACTTACAATAAAATTATTACTCTTCTTTCTTCTTTCACAATATGGCCAAATCAGATAAAAGTATAGTGACAAAAAAGCAATGTGACATCGTTTTACGTTTTTTATCAGTTGATGAGTCGGTGAACCATGAAAAAGAACTAGTTAATCCCAGTGAATGACTATTTCTGATCCGATCTCTGAAAAGATCGGTTTTGCCCATCTCTACCCAGAGCCGGCCGTTTCATTGCGTGAGGGCCAGGCAGGTAGCGGCCGCCGCTACCTGCAGCCACAGCGTCCTGTCGCTGCTGCGCCCTTGTGGCACCTCGCACCGGTACGGAACACCAGTAACTTTGGATTTTATTCAAAAGTTTGTTGGTTGCAAAAACCCACAAAAAGACACAGTAAATTTTCATAGCAAACTCATTCATAAACAATATAACAGTTATAATAATATATACTGGTATGTAATTTGCCGATGCTAGTACTGCAGGTGCTATCTACTATTAACTTACTAGCTAAAAGCCAGTAATGCCACAAAGTACAATGTACTTTGTAAAACAAGGGTAACACATAGATTATTCATTGACATATACTGATTCCTTGCTTACCTAATCTAAAGAGCTGCAGATTTCCGGCAGATATCTGATGGAAAATTTCTTTGCTTAATTACTCTCTGTAGTGTGAATTTTCCTCTATCCTGTTGAAGTGTAGTCGAAACTGTTGAAATATGTAATCCATCATAGTAACTCATGTTCATTTCCGGATTTTGCTGTTTATGAGTTAAAATTATGCACTCCATTCTGTCCAGTTCGAAACTCACCTCATTATATTTTGCTTTATTAAAGCCTTTGCCTA
Source organism: Locusta migratoria (assembly GCA_026315105.1). Taxonomy (NCBI): domain Eukaryota; kingdom Metazoa; phylum Arthropoda; class Insecta; order Orthoptera; family Acrididae; genus Locusta; species Locusta migratoria. The sequence goes on along the minus strand of CM048744.1, from coordinate 807,723,510 downwards.
ATACTTATGGCAGATATTTTACATATTACTAAAAGGTTGCTTATTGGTATACTGTTGCTTATGCCTCATCTGTAACTTTTCTTAAATCTATTATATCACAGTTACTGACTTGGGGAATTGTATTAAACTACCAACGTTCCTCATACAGTTTAGCTAGTTCCTTTTCTTTTACTTTTTTAATTACTTCTTTCCTAAGTATTACTGTCATCAACAGTGTCTACCTAGGCCATCCATTGGGATACAAAAATATTTTCCATCTTTCAGTAGTTGTACAATTTTCTTTACGTGTCCACTGGCTTCATAACTGGTTGTGGTGCTACATAAGGAATATAGGTATCTGTTTTGTTGTAATTTATTCTTATTATATTTCCTAATAGTTCTGCTTGTTACAACATAATCTATTATGTTTCTATAATCATTTTTTTAAAAATATGTTTCTTTCCTTTAGTCTCTTCTTACCTATAGTAGCTTCCACTGTGTTTATTAATTATTTTTTTCTTTTGAATAATCTTCATTTACAGGATGCAGAGATTTACTTAATGTAATCAGGTATATCAATGCACTCTTAAAACACTTCTCATAATCTAAAGCTACTCCCTTTCCAATCAGATATAACGTCATTATACGTTCTGTCTGAACGTGTAAGAGTGTGAATATGTGACTGAAGAACACACTAAGTGCCTGAAAGCAGTCAAGAAAACCATTTTAAAACCAACTGGCTGCTGCTATTTTAAAACTCAAGTGAATAAATGTTGTTGCGATGAACAAAATGCTAAGATTTACCACAAGAATAAATGGAAGGAATTCCCTCGTTTTTTCACAGCAAATGTAGTCAGCACTAGGTGTAGATAACTGCAAGCAGTAATTACTTTGACTTACATGACCCTAAATATTTTTTTTTTTAATTTATACGATGTTATTTTGAGGATAGTTGTAGACTGAAACATTGTGCGAAAATTTGAAAGCAGATCTCCTGCTCATAAGAACCTGTGATTATCATTACGCTACCTTGATAAAATGACTGCTCGAATTTACTGAGCCTCGCTTCCCAGGAGGAACGCATACCACAGTAACTCCGTACGGTTGTGCAAAGCCACTACGGCAGAGTGGTGACATTGTGACCCAAACTACGTAATAAGCAGGAAATCCGAACTGGTATCCTTCACTTGCTACAATTTTTCATATGAAGCTTCAGTCTGAATATATCAATTATTGAGTTTTATGATTTGTAAAAGTGAATCATTTCGGTTGACATACAGGGTGGTCGGAAATTCCCGTTAAAAACTTCTAGGACTTGTAGAGGGTAGTGGGTACATAAAATTATGGATAGGAACCCATATCCGGAAACGTGTCGTGTCCGTTCTACGACGATTTCAGTTCAGATGTGTAACTCTTCGACGTCTGCGTAGGGACAGAGAAACGTCTCTTGAAGAGACACCAGGTTGGATGGAGAGAGTGTACCAGAACATTCTTCGGAGATACAATGTGTGTAACGACGTTGGTGGTCGCCACGTCGAGCCGCTGTTGTAATGCATCAGTACGTTGCGGCTGGTACCGTAGATGCTGGGTTCTTGTTGTTGTCGACTAATAAAAGCCATAAGGTTTGAAATGTAATTAAATTGCGTAAGTAATAACGGAACGATTGAGTATTTTTTTTTCAAATTTATTGCAACAATTTTACTGCATCATGCCTAATTACATTCCTCAAGTACGAGTGGATGATATAATCATCTGAATTGATACCGTCGTGGAACGGAAACGATACGTTTCCGGACATGGCTTCCTGTCGCAATAGTTATGTACTCACTACGCTCTACAAGTCATAGAAGATTGTAACGGCAATTTCCGACCAACCTGTGTACTGTTTCTCACACAAATGTATTCCACTTGTTCAGAGTCGCCACAGTATATTAGTACTCCATGCACTCTTCCTCATTCTTCTATCACTTGTTTGCTCGAAGAATAATCTTATTCTCTTAATGTCGAAAACTATTTGGACTATGAGACTAATTACACAGATTGCTTCCTCCAGTTTCTCTCTTTTTATCCATGTGGGTTGCACTATATGTTTCCGGATTTGGGATCCTATTCAAAATGTTATGTATTCACTACCCTTACAAGTCCTAGAAGATTGTAAAGGGAACTTCCGACCACCCTATATTTTCAGACACTAAATGAGGGCAGGCCGCAGTGGCCGAGCGGTCTGCGGCGCGCCAGTCACGCTCTGCACTGCCACTACGGTCGGGGGTTCGAATCACCCCCCGGGCATGGAAATTTGTGCCGTCCTTAGTATTAGCTAGTTCATAAGCAGTTTGTAAGTTTAGGGACTGATGACCCCGTACATAAGTCCCATTACCTGTACAGACATTTGAATTTTAACTAAATGAGGAAAAAAACGAGATTGAAAAATTATTCCATTATTTAGATCATCATCATCATCATCATCATCATCATCATTAGAGACTGATTATGCCTTTCAGCGTTCAGTCTGGAGCATAGTACTTCTAATAAAATTCCTCCATGATCCCCTATTCAATGCTAACATTGATGCCTCGTCTGACGTTATGCCTTTTACTTCAAAATCATTCTGCACCGAATCTAAGTGCTTTCTTCTTGGTCTACCTCGACTCCTCTTACCCTCCGCTGCCGAGCTCATAAGTCTCTTAGGTAACATTGTTTCCCCCATGCGTGTAACATGACCCCACCATCTCAGTCTGTTCGCTCCAACTGCTTCATCTATGGTGTTCATTCCCAGTTTTTCCTTGATTTCCTCATTAAGGACACCCTCCTGCATTGTTCCTATCTATTAGTACCTGCAATAATTCTTGCTAATTTCATATCTGTAACTACTATCTTATGAATAAGGTAACCTGTATCCACCCATCTTTCACTCCCATACAACAAAGTTGGTCGAAAGATAGAGCGGTGCACTGCTAATTTAGTCTTGGTACTTACTTCCTTCATGCAGAAGAGAGTAGATCTTAGCTGAGCACCCACTGCATTAGCTTTCCTGCACCTCGATTCCACTTCTTTCACTATGTTGCCATCCTGTGAGAAAATACATCCTAGGTACTTGAAACTGTCTTCTTGCTCTAACTTTGTTCCTCCTTTTTGGCATTTAATCTGCTTAAATCTCTTTCCCACTGACATTACTTTCGTTATGGAGATGCTGATATTCATATCATAATCCTTGCACCTCTGATCGAGCTCTGAAGTATTAGTTTGCAACCTTTCAATTGAATCGGCCATTACAACTAAGTCGTCTGCATATGCGAGGCTGCTTATTTTATTTTCACCTATTTTAATCCCGCCCTGCCAGTCTACTGTTTTCAACATATAATCCATGAATAGTATGAACAGCAGTGGTGACAGGTTACAGCCTTGTCTTACCCCTGAAACTACCCTGAACCATGTGCTTAATTTGCCATCTACTCTAACTGCTGCCTGACAGTCTACGTAAAGCCCTTTAATTGGCTGTAGAAATTTGCCTCCTATACCATGATCATGTAGAACTGATTGTAGCTTCCTCCTAGGGACACGGTCATAAGCCTCTTCTTGATCTATGAAACATAGATACAATTTACTGTTCCACTCATAGCAGTTTTCCATTACCTGCCGAAAGCTAAAGATCTGGTCCTGACAGCCTCTAAGAGGCCTAAACCCACACTGATTTTCATCTAACTTGTCCTCAATTAATACTCTCACTCGCCTTTCAACAATACCTGACAATATTTTGCTTACAACGCTAATTAAAGAGATACCTCGATAGTTGTTACAATCTTTTCTGTTTCCATGTTTGAAAATTGGCGTGATTACCGCTTTCGTCCAGTCAGACCGAACCTGTCCTGATTCCCACGCCTTCTCATTTATCCTGTGTAACCATGTGAGACCTGATATTCCACTGCATTTGACGAGTTCTGGCTTAATTTCGTCCACCCCAACCGCTTTATTGCACTTTAATCTACTGACCATTTTCTCCACTTCCTCATATGAGATCCTGTTTCCATCGTCCTTCCTGTCCAATATTACCTGAAAATCTGACACATCATTGAACAATTCACCTACATTGAGCAATTCTTCAAAATATTCCCTCCTTCTGCTCAAGGCATCCACAGGATTCAGATTGTTAATAAAAAATATATCAAACTCGTTTTCGCCAGGATCTTCACTTGGGTTTTCATGAAAATGTTTATTGAGGTACGTATGACGGTACTGGCTCGTCATAGTTTGTATTGGTTTCATTTTACGTGCCACATACGTACTTCAAATATTAGTACGCGGCTATTTTCTGGAATAAGTGAATGTATCTTATAGTATCTGCAAAGACAAATTTAAAATAAATCTACAATAATTCTGCTGCTGAACTGCCAAACTGGAAGTGTTTCCGTGAGTTCGCAAATCGGTGCAGAATTGGTCGAGGGCAGGCGGCGCGGCGCTGTGCTGTGCGGCAGCTGCGCCGACACGTCCGCGGTTCGCCGCGGCGCATTTGACGGCGGGCCGCAGAGGAAGCAGGTGTGCGCCGGCCGGGGAGGCGGCACTGTTGTGGCGTAGCAGCGCACTAGCACTGGGAGGTGATGTAGGGGCGCAGGCAACCCGGTGAACCCGACACGTGCGCTGCGCACCTGTCGCTGATGGTCCAGCAGTCTCTGGTGCCACGGAAACCAGGACAGCTTTCAGTGCAGGAGGCCCGCACTACCAGCGTAATGAACCACTGCGCTATCCAACATGTTATCTGGCCACACTAGCTATTGCATTGTACTAGGTCATGCCTGATTACATTTCTCAAGTACGAATGGATGAAATAATCATCTGAATTGATACCGTCGTGGAACGGAAACAATACGTTTCCGGGCTTGGGTTCCTATTCAAAATGTTATGTGTTCTACATCTACATCTACAACCATATTCCGCAAGCCACCCGACGGTGTGCGGCGGAGGGTACCTTGAGTACCACTATCGATTTTCCCTCCTATTCCAGTCACGTATTGTTCGCGGAAAGAAGGATTGTCGATATGCCTCTCTGTGGGCTCTAATCTCTCTAATTGTATCCTCACGATCTCTTCGCGAGATATACGTAGGAGGGAGCAATATACTGCTAGACTCCTCAGTAAAGATAAGTTCTCGAAACTTCGACAAAAGCCCGTACCGGTCGAAAGAGCGTCTCTCCTGCAGAGTCTTCCACTGGAGTTTAGCGATAATCTGCGTAACGCTTTCACGATTACCGAATGATCCAGTAACGAAGCGTACTGCTCTCCGTTGGATCTTCTCCACTTCCTCCACCAATCCCACCTGGTACGGATCCCACACCGGTGAGCAGTATTCAAGCTGTGGGCGAACAAGTGTACTGTAACCTACTTCCTTTGTTTTCGGACTGCATTTCCTTAGAATTCTCCCAATGAATCTAAGTCTGACATCTTTACCGATCAGTAGATAGATTCCCCACTTTTCATTGTATTATTGGTGGGTATTGTTTGTCAAGAAACCAGACCTCTCTTAGGGCACATATCAGTAATTGTTTGGAGGGGTCTGCCAATCCACCATCTTGCCTGTGCTCCGCATTTCCCACATATTTGCACCTCGCAAATCACCCAACCTAACTGCAAGCTCGTAACTTTATAGTATCCAAGTAAAACATTGACTTCCATTCCAATATTTTTCACGCAACAACATGTTAATGGTTACAGGCTTATGATTTTACATTAAGGTTTTTACGAACTGATATTTTCATGATAGGCTCACAGAAATTTGTTTATTCAAGCCTATTAGAAATTATCGTTGTGTTAGTACTTTGTAATAATTCCTGATTAATTTTTATTGTTGATGACAACCTCAAAAACAATGCGTGGATGGAACTTCACTTTGATCTTCTTGTAATCGCTTTCTTTAGAATATAAAATTTCATTTCAATTTGGATCACAATAGAGTATAGAGTACTTGCGACTATGGCTTTGAAGAAATTATTCGGATTCAAAACTGCTTACTTGTGAGAGATTGAATCTTCTAGCTGTTTTTGGAGAATAAGGAAATGCAGGAAATCATTTTGCATGAAAAGACATTTACACTAAAATGTAACAGGCTGAGATTATGATATACAGCGTGTTATTAAGAGCAAGACAAAACAAAACTAGAAATCTTACTTAGTTTACCACTTAACCTGTGTAATATAAATTTCATTTTGGACACATTTGTGTTTCTTTTCTTTACTACTGTCCGATTCGCCATTTTAAAATGTTAGTCACTCTACATTTTCATGTTGTATACAGTTTTTATATAACAGTTAATTGCTACGAAGTTGCTATGGTTGGTAATTTTGGTCATCAAAAATTTTTCCAAGAAGATTATGGGCCCCGTTACGAAAAAGATTGCAACCAATGGTATAGACTGTTACACAATGAACATGCTCCTAGATGGATTCCCGAAGACGATCAATACGTTCCTGCACATTATAATAAACATGAAAACTTCACTGTAGAGATTTTCAGACCAGCTGTGTGATTTGACTGAAAAATTTGTAGTAATCCGAACAAATAATGTCATTGTCAGTAAAGGGAAGTCTCTTAGACGGAAAGTAACTTTTGGAGCGTTATACTCTTCAGGCGTGAATATACGTTTTGGTATTTTACAGAGACGCAACTTCTCATAACATATATCTTATATACTTTAGTCGGCGTCATCTACGAAGGCGGCCCAGTTTTCAGCCGTTCTGCGCCTCCCCCTCCATTGCTGCAATGACGGCCAATAATGTTCAATCTGTAAGCGAGAGGCTGGCTGAGACTTGCGCTTTGTTTCTTGCGCAGGCGCAATTGTTGGCGCTCAGCCGTAGCTCCTCCCCTCCACGCGTCTCCTATCTCTCCGCCTCTATGCGAGGAAGCGTCTTCTTACGTGACGCCAGCTATACGCACACAACTTTGACGCTTGGCTCATTGGCTTATGAAAGCAATCGTAACCGTGAATTACGTTTACGGTCACTACATACAGCCAACATGTCGAGTGTCTACTTAGGCTCTTATTACACTATGTAGGAAACAGGTTACATCAACCGTAGACCTATCATTAAGATTCAGACAGTTGTTGCTGTTGGATCTTACTGATGCCAAGAAGTTCACGATCCCTATTTAAATGAATGTTATACTCGGAAAGTCATAGAGTTGCAGGTGCTTCAGTCTCAGATCTTCTCAGATTCAAATGTGGTGTTCGTATTCTCCTACCAACGAGCTCAAAAGCCAAGCCAAATTTTTTGCTAAATGGTAGGTAGGAGCTCCAATATTACTCGCAATAAGGCGAAGAGGAGCTTCAACACATATATTTTAGGCAGGCCGTAATATCTGAGTGGCACTGTCGCTTCTTTTTCGGATATTCAAGAAAGTGGCTAGATTTGAGGACCTAGATTTATCATACCTTTGGGCAGGACTGCAGACTAAGGATACACAATGTATCATTATGAAGCTATGTAAGCTTCAACTAGGCGATAAAATGCACAACGACCATTTATGAAGAACATTTAATTTTCTTCTATCTATGAAGAAAATTTAATTTTCTTCCGTCTACTGACGAGAATAGTGTGGTTGTTTTAGCATCTCAGGGTCTAGAAGACAGATTGTCATGTTTCTTGCAATCGCCTCCCACGAGAGACAAAGATGACGATGACAAAGAAGGTAACAGAATGAAACTTACACTCTGCAGCGGAATGTGCGCTGATTTGAAACTTCGTGGCAGATTAAAATTGTCTGCGGAACCGAGACTCGTACCTGGGACCTTTGGCTTTCGCGGGCAAGCGCCCTACTACTGTGCTATCCCGACACGACTCACCGTCCGTCCTCACAAGTTTACTTCTGTCAGTGCCTCGCCTCTGTGAAGTTTAGATAGTAGGAGGCCCCGTCCTCTCTGGGCGAATCAGCCCCAACGCCATCTTTACAATAAATCCTGTGCTTTAAAAAACTCATTGAATCAATTAAAACTGTATGCCATATGGAAATAATCCTGAAAACTATGACCTTCAATTACACTACTCATCCCGTTGCGCCTAAAGCAAGCAAAAGTTAAACAACACACATAAACCGACGAGTAGAATTTTACTGAGACACGCACAAAAACAATTAAGGACTACAGTTTGTCCAACACTTCGCCGCCTGCTATATTGGCCCTGTATAATGAGAGGGAGAGTGCTACCTGTTTTCTGAATGATTCCTAAGACGATCTAATGTCTATTGTATGACCTTATATGACTGGGCCATCCTGCCTCTGTGGCCAACGTGCCAACTGGTCTCCTCTACATTACTCCACCTTACGTATATGTAGCAAGAAAATCATGAGGATAAATTCAGAGCGATTAGAACCCACACAGATGCATACCGACAATCATTCTTTCCGCCAACAATACGAGACAGGAATAGGAGGGAAAACCGATAGTGGTACTCAAGGTACCCTCCGCCAAACACCATCAGGTGGCTTGCGGAGTATGGATCTAGATATAATGACCGGTTTAACAGAGACACGGGATTTCAACTTCGCAGTGCGTGGTAACCATCACTGACGGTACTAGGCCGTAGTCAAACGCATTCAAACGAATCCAACGGGTCAGCGCAGACGGGGCATGAAAGTCGGAACGATTAAACTGTGTGTCACAGTGGCCGTGCACGCGAGCTGATTCCAAGGTTTACGGCCGCGCTTTCTTCCTGAATAGAGAACGCGAAAATAGCCGCCCTATCTTATCTTGTGGAGCACTGAATGCCGATATCTTTGATTCGTCTGCAGTTGCTTTAGTGTCCCAACATCGTCCTTGCGCCTGTGGCTTCCTAGTAAACCGCATCATACATAGACGAGACAACAGCAATGCATCGGTGTAGTAAGCACCTGAAGAGGACGAGCAACTGTCTCGTAGAAATGTTGTGCAGTTTTCATAACACTTAGCGAAGCGACGCCCTTGAGACAAGAACGAATTTAATGCGTCGAGAGAGCCTCAAAGGATGAAATATTAATGTAATATCTTCTTGTACTAAGGCAATTAAATTGCTAACTGATATTTTTCTTCTTGGCGCTATTGACTCCTATATATACGTTGTAAGCACTGGGGACATGCACTTGCTACGCTGCACTTGCTACGCATGTGAACCTCATAAACGATGTTCAAAAGTGTGTAAAGCTATAAGATCAAACAGCAATGGCTATATGTTCTTTGACTTACCAACTACGTAAAGTAACTTACGATAAGAGCAACAAAGGAACACACACACACACACACACACACACACACACACACACACACCTATGCTCTGGAATTCGAACCTCCGACGGGAAATAGACACGCACTCCGCAGCAAGACGCCAAAGAGCGCACGACCATTTGTCGCAATGAGAGGTTAACCATAAGAGCTAGTAAAGTTATTAATAAAATCGATTGAATTTTAAAAACTGAATGGAACTACATATATTTGCTATATATTCTTCATAGTATATGACTTAAGAGGAAACAAGAGGAAAGCTAATGAGCACTACAAATGTTTAAGGCCTTGGAAGTAAGAATATATTACGTCAAGAGAAGAGTACCACAGGGATAAATAAGGACATTCCATAGTACTAGAGATCAACATTAGTAGGAATAGTCGCAATGTTATAGCCGTGGGGGTATTGCCGTGCGCACTAAACCACCTTGCTGCGGATTGCGCGGCCGTTACCCGTCGGAAGTTCGGTTCCTCTGGTATAGGTCGTAAGTAAATTAGTTTCAGGAGTAAGGTAATGGTTCCGATGACCATTGCAGTTAAGTCTAATAGCTTTACAAAACTTTCAACATTCGTAATGTTGTAATAAACATCCGAGATACCATATGAGAAAGGTGGCACAGTTATAAGCGGCGCATTTTGGAAGACAACGATTAAAATAGAAGTCCGTGAACTCCGGTTAACGTTTTCCGTAATTTTCCTCTGTTGGTCCAGAGAAATGTTGGTACGGTTCCTTTAAAAGTGAAGGCCGATATCCCCCCCACCCCCGTCATTTTGAAATAATCCAGTTCGATATCGACTGGAGGTTGTTCGCTAATCTTCCTTCCTTCCTCTGTGGTTCATTCCGAACCGATTACATGATTCAAAGCCTCCTTGATTCAAGACTATTAATTGCACGCCCTTGCAAAGAGTGGAGGCAAAGTCGAATTTCAAAATGTTCAAATGTCTGTAAATCTATCAGAACAAACTGCGTGGTCATCTGTCCGTAGCTTACAAACTACTTAAACCTAGGTAAACTAACCTAAGGACAACACACACACCCATGCCCCAGGGAGGACTCGAACCTCCACGGCGAGCAACCGCGCGCTCCGCAGCGAGGCGCTTTAGATAGCCTAATTTAGATTTACTTACGTACACGACACATTGGAACGCCATTGCCCCTCAAACAAGAAACTTTCTGAATTATAAATTATTACGTACTCTCTGCTTGCATAAGAACTGCTGATTCCATTCGTTTGCTCCGAAATGCTAGTAAACTGCAAAGTGCAATCATGAACTTTGTGACAAACTTACTTTGTTACTTGTCGCCTTTTGCTGTCTTTAATGTTGATGTGACCTTCGTACCGGAGACTGGTTTGATGCAACCTCCACGCTCTTCATCTCCTCATTTTAACGGCAACTCACATCCATTTTAAGCTGCTTACGCTAATTGTCTCTTGGTTTCCCTCTGCGATTTTTAAACACACACTTCCCTCCAATTCACGATTCCTTGTCGTGTAAGAACGTGTTATACCCATATACACCATCTTTTAGTGAAGGTATGCCAGAAATACTACTTCCTCATTATTTCTGCGATCTACAAAAGTACTTTTCAGTATTCCTCTGCAGTACCACATTACAAAAGCCTCTATCCACTTCCTGTCTGAACTATTGATCGTCGATGTTTGACTAATGTACAAGGGAACACTCTACACAAATGCCTTCATAAAATACTTCCTTAAATTAATAGTAGTTGTTAGTAAGTCTCTTTTTTTCAAAAACGCTTTTCTCCTATTGCCACTCTGCGTTTTATATCGCACTAGCTGTAAACCCGGCGTTGCCCGGATGTTTATTTATCCTACACTCTCGTAGTCCACATCCCCTTCCCCCCTCTGAAGCCCCCTCTTTCTCTCCTATCTCTCTTCGTTTCCAACTTCGCCACTCTCGGGAAAATTTTCTTCAATGTACCCTCTGTCATGACAATACAAACTTTTATGTACGGAGTGATCTTCCTCATGTGTGCAAAAATTCATAAAGATTGGAGCAAAGCTATGCATTTTGTTAAGTTCCATAAGTTAAGTACCCTCCACCATGCACCGAATGAAATTTTATTCAGACAGTGACATTCTTCTTGTTTGTAATGTCGGAACAAAACTATCGATTTCTATGCAATAGAAACGCAGGGTCATATTGAAAGACGCACTTTGTTGTTCTCAAATATTCCAATTTTGTTTCATACAACACTTGTTCTGAGAATAACGAAAACAACAAAAAAAGGGGGTTGAGCCGTTCTCAAATTATGGCGCGACCAAGGTATTTAGATATTCATTTTTATGTTCCAAAGTACCCTCCCCCATGCACCCTTCATGAGTCTGTAGGAGAAGTATATTCCGCCATGCACCTATCACAAAATACTTTCTTAGCTGACGTTTTCTACCGATAAACTAAATTCCTGAGAAATTTCAGCTTCATAGGTGAAGTAGTTTTCGAGATTCCGTGTTTTGACGGTGAGTTAGTGAGTGTCCATTCGCTTTTATATAAGAAAACAGACTGCTTTATTTTTTATGCAAAAGAATTAAGGGAGACTTGCAGACAAAAATAAACAGTAACAACCAAATCTGTAATGCTTACCTTATTTCATACTAGGTCTGATTTTTTTTTTTTTTTTTTTTTTTTTTTTTTTTTTTTTTTTTTGTGGGAAAGGGGGGGGGGGCAGTTAGAAAACGTTTCATAAACGTCCTAAATTAAATGCAAACTTTGTTTCAGGTCCTTAACTACTCTATTTTTCCAATAATTGACGCATAAATCTGGTTTTTCTCACGCGGTGGCCTGTCATTATGTATGTTTCCCGAGCTATGTGTCTTGCTCTTTTCTTTTCGGGTCAGGAACCTTCGTGGGCGTACAGTGAACAGACAGCTCACCAAAGTTTCATTGCAATAAAATCAATGGTTTATGATTACATAGACGACATACAGACAACATATATATATATATATATATATATATATATATATATATATATATATATATATATATATAAACATAAAAAATAGAAAACGGATGACTTACCCAAAAGGACCGTCTCGTCGATAGACACAAAAATAAAAATCACACTCAAACAAACATACAAGCTTTCGCCACCACTGGCAGCTTCTTGAGGAAAAAGAGGAAAAAAGGGGAGGAGAAAGGGAAGGATATGAGTTTTAAGGAAGTGGAAAATGAGTCATTCCAATCCCAGGAGTGGAAGGACTTACCTTATGGGACAAAAATGAAGGTAGATAAATACACACACACTCACACATATCCAAACACAAACACACCTATTACTGTCCAAGTAACAAAACTCGTCTATCACCCTTATAACGTTACCTTTCGTAATTCCTTCACCATGGCCTGATTTTTTAGACTGCATTGCATCACCCTTGCTTTGCTCTTGTTAATGTTCATCTTAAACACTCCTTTAAAGACATTGGCCATTCCTTTCTAATGCTCTTCCACGTCCTTTGCTGTCTCCGACAGTATTACAACGTCATCGGTAAAACGTAATGTTTTTAGTTCTTCACTTTAATTCCTTCTCAAAATTTTTCCTTGCTTTCTTTCACAGCTTGTTCAATGTACAAAGTGAACAACATTGCGTTACTCCCTTTCCAAACAATGCTACCGTTTCATGCCCTTTGACTTCAATTACCGCGATCTGGTTTTTGTACAAGTTGTAAATAACCCTTTATATACTATATTTTACCTCTGCTGACTTATAAATTTGAAAGAGTTTATCCTAATCAACATTTCAAATGCCTTCTCCTAAATCTACAGAAGCTAGTAATATGGGTTTACCTTTCCTTAATCTATCTTCTAAAAGAAGCGTTAGGTGAGTGTTGCCCTATATTTCTCCTAAATTCCAACTGATCTTCCCCGAGATCAGATTCGCCTAGATTTTCCATTCTTCTTTCGACAATTCCTGTTAAAATTTTGCAACTATGACATATTAAATTTTCACATCTGTCTGTGACTGCTTTCTTTGGAAGGGGGATTTTACAGAGTTCTGAATGTCTGGAGATATTTGGCCTGTCTCAAACAGATTACACACCACGTGAAATAGGTTTGTCATGGCTGCCTCTCCCAGAGTCTTTATTACCATTGACGAAATGTCGTCTACTCCAGTAGCCTTGTTTCGACTTCAGTATTTGAGAGCTCTGTCAAATAATTCTCTCAGTATAGTATCTCCAACTTTGTCTACTTCCTCTTACCTCCCTACAATATTGTCTGGAAGTTCATTTCCTTCGTATAGCCCACCTCGAATCACATTTCAGCTTTCGCCTTTCTGCTCAGAACTGGTTTCCCATCTGAGTTCTGGACATTCATACAGCTAACTTTGTCACCAAATGTCTATTTTAGGTCGTATCAATTTTTCCCGTAGTTACACATTCTTCTACACACTTGCATTTGACCTCTAGCCACCTCTGCTTAGCCATTTTGCACTTCGTCTCTAGTGCATTTCTAAGTTGTTTGAACTCTACTTGACCTGCTTCAATTACTGCATTTTTCTATCTTCTCCTTTCATCAATTAAAGTCATATTCTCTATCATATGGAAGCAAAACTATAAAGCGCTGAAGGAGACAAAAGATTGGGAGTCATGTGGAACCTTTTTGTACACCTAAAATACATTAAAAATTATTACCTGATCTGCACAAAAGGAGACACGTGATGCTCTTGCAAAGAACATTGACAGGGATATTCTAATCTTTTATGCTATATCTTATCTCTTTCTGATTTGCATTACAATCAGCATATCTTACACTTTATTTTTTCTCCCTGTGATTATTTCCCGTTGGATTAGGCTTCACAAGTGACCTTTTCACCTGTCATTGGACTTTTAAAGTCTAACTTCTTGGCTATTTTCATTCTTCTTACATGTCTCGTTTCGATGTCGATCTTTTACTGAAACCTTTCTCGAGGTTTCGTCTATCTCTCGGCTCTCTATTTTCTATAGCATTTTCTTTGTTTCCTTTTCATAGCCTTTTTCCGTTCAGCCTTCCTTTCAATCCTTTGTACTGGGTGTCTATACAAGTGCGTTCCATTTCACTGAAATTCCAATTTTATGTTCTTAATTTTATGTTCTTATGTGTCTCATACTCATCTATGGTTCTAGAGCATTACATTAATCCACTAGCTATATATGCAAAGAAATGTGCTGAATCGTACTTTTAACTAAGCGCCAGATGAAATTAGGGTGATTAAATTTCACGATATACATAGTTTCCTAAAGTCTGTAAAGAAAGTACAAACAGTAATGTTTTCATAAACCGATGATCGGGAGAAAATGGTACACGAGGATACAACCAGATCAAAACGAAGCTTCGATTACGTCTCAATTAAAGTGCTGATGAGGCGGCGTTAGCGCATCGTATTAATTAGCCCGTGTTCATTAGATTTCGTCATCAGCCTGTACAACGCTGCTGGCGTGACATTTCCGATTTGTAGAACTTCTATAAACAGAAAAAGCGGGTGATTCGGAGTGCTATTTAAAAAGCGACAGAAAGGATCGCTTTAATGAGTTCTTTCCGGGTCACGTCTTCGGTTGATTACGCTCCTACATCTGTACGGGATACCAGAATGTGGTGGGCTTTTGTTTCAAACTCTACACTCTCCAAAATTTTGTACCGAGTATACTCTTGTTAATTTCTCTTCGCTTTATAAACTAAGGACAGTAATTGTATGTAGAAAATGTTCATAACTACCTTTGTCTCTTTCTCTCTGTTACAGCTATATGAAATCATATTTAGAGGGAAATAATGGCATGTTGGACGATCCTTCGACAATGACATAATTACGATTTGGTCTCGAAAAGACAACGAGGAAATATGCCGTGTCCTTTTCTAAAGAGACATCCTCAGTTTCAGTAAACTACAGAAAATTTAACTCTGGATGGAGGAGATGTAAAGTTTGAAATCACTTTCCTAGAAAGTTAGCGTACAAACAAATGCGTCACCTTAAGTAGTATGTTTCAGTTGTCACCAACTGCTGGGATGGAAACCATGTTGGATATGCCCCCATTACACCTTTGGGTCAAGAGGAGGCAGCGGCTGGTGCATACAGACTCAAAACTGGCAAAAACTGGAACTCTTTGGGATATTCAGAATCACACACTAAAATAGTGAGTGAGGTAAATATATGAAAGGTTGGGGAAATGCCAGCCGACTATATTATAACCTCATACTGCTTCAACAAGCCTTTCAATATAACAATTGGAAGTAGGGAGCAGTGGGAGGAAATAGTTCGACACCATACGGGGGTTATTGTCTGGTTCACTGACGGGTCAAAATCAGACCAAGGCGTTGGGGCCGAGGTATACGGGGTGCAGCCAAGACTCGAGGGCGTCATCTCTCTAGGGAAACTGGCCTCAGTGTTCCAGGCCGAAATCACTGCCATCAGGGCGTGTGTGGAGGAGAATTTGCGTAGGTGCTACAAAGACCGTAGCATCTATATCTATTCAGACAGCCAGGCATCCCTGAGATCACTGGCAGCTCCTGCAATAAGGTCTAAAATTGTTGCAGAATGTCACAGGGTACTGGTGGAGCTAGGGGAAAGCAATGGAGTAAACCTATTGTGGGTCCCTGGCCACTCGGGGATCAATGGAAACGAACATGCCGACAGATTAGCCGGGATGGGGGCAGAGACTCCATTTACTGGACCAAGGCAATGATCAAATTGGAGCTACGTAACTGGCTCAGAAGAAAGCACGTAGAATATTGGACCAAAGTCCATCAACAAAAACATGGCAAGGTAATGATGCCAAAGCCATATTTTAAAAGAGGCTCTGCAATCCTGGGCATGAACAGGAGAGAGATTAGACTCATGGTTGGATTGCTGACAAGCCATGGGAATCTCAAAAAGCACCTACATACAATGGGAATAACAGAAGAGAATCCTAGATATAGGATCTGTGATGGCGGTGATGAAACTGCATTACATCTAATTTTCGAATGCATTGCATTGGAGAGTAAAAGGCACAGAACATTTGGGACAACCAGACCCGAAGAAATTGTGTCTAATAAAGAACTGGTAAAGAGACTCCTTGCACTGTTCAAGGGCATTGGTTGGCTTTACTAGATATACAGGGAGTAATACCGCACAATAAACTTAGTTTCGGCGCGGCAGTGGCGGGTTGGACCAAGACTGTTTTGGCTTTCCTGGGAAAATCAAATCAATGTTTCAGAGGGAGCACATGTGTAATACGTCAGTGTGACAAAATGTGTATCCAAAAGTCTTAGTTAAATGCCGGCACACCAATCGGTCATCGATAACTTAAACCTACTGTAGTGCTTAAATGTTTGGCGAGATAAATAGTCTGTCTTTGATCCACATATTACGATATGCACAAATCCAGCTTGTTCATTATATCACTGAGAAACTGAACTGCTGTTGCTGTTAAAGTCAATCCTGGCAGCGGTAACCAAGTGAACCTGGTGGGCAGTACGGTAGAATTACACCTTGCTGAGATAGCCTAATTGAACAAGCCTGTAGTCACTGTTTGGCGAATCCTGTTAGTGGGTCGTCAATAAAAGAAAGAACTGAGCTTAATTAAATGACGATTCCTAGCAGTGGATCGTCTTAAATAAAAATTAGCAAAAAATATTCGCAACGGAATCGATAATAAATTTCTCTCCTCGAGAAGGGAGCGAGAAACGGGTTAAAAATTTAAAAGAGATGGTTTATTGTCCAAATAGATGATCAATAATAGGGGTGGGGGGAGAAGACCTATTTACAAACGATTATAACACGCCTTAAAAAGAGTCAAAAATGCACATTAAGATTATATGGCCCTAATACTGCCCACCTGCAAAAGTTGTACTTGCGAAACTAAACTGATTATTTTTCAGAGAGTGAAAGAAGATTCAAACCCCAAGCAATGCAGGTACTTTTCAAGCACCGAACAGACAACAGCAGCAACGCCAGGAACAGAACGCTGACCGTAACAGCATGTCCAAAATTTTTCACTCGTGCACCATTAAAACAAATACTTGGTTCCGTGGCGTATGGGCTTGAGGCTTAAGCTCAGGGAAGTGAGACCTACCTAATTAGCAAGATTACAGGGTGATCCAAGGTGCTACGGGGTCGGATCACAAAATTTGAACAAAGTGAGAACTACTTTGGAAGAAGTAAAATCGCGAAAGAGGTCGTGTAACCATTCGTTCTACTCAGGACAGTGAGATCTATCTAATAAGCAAGGCTACTGAGTGATACAATATGCTACGGGATCGGATAATGAAATTTGAACACAGTGAGGGGAAAAAACATTTACGGAGAAATAAAAACACGGGATAAGTCGTGTAAGGGTTCATTCTACTTAGGGGGAAATGATCTATCTAATGAGAATGATTGCAGAATACAACACGATACTTTGAATTCACTTGGGCCAGACAGAACTAAGGTTAGAAAGATCGGAGAAAATTATCGCGTTACACGTAATAGAAACCACGGCACCCAAGGCAAGTTTATCATTAACCACTCATGTGCACAGAGATATGGAGTGAGCTAGTGAGCTGAAGACATTGTCTCATCTCGTCCACGTGTTCTATGGAGAATGGGCGCACAACGGAAGTACAAAAAAGTTCCCGAAAATCATTAAACATAGCTACCAACTTAACACGAAAAGTATGTAAAAATACTTAAACATAGGAAGGAAGGATTCTACAATTTGTGTGTGCAACGATTCAACTAACACATTGAGAACGCAAAGTTAAACTTTGGCAGCAATCATATAGGAAACTAGAAAACATTAAATTGAAATAGAATCACAATGGTGCATATTGCGGGGTTATAACCAGCAAAACCATATACGCGAAGGAGCAATTTAACTTACAGGCGAATCTGAGCAGAGCAGAGCAGAGCAACAGCCTCGACAACCGACTGACCAGTAACCAGCGGCCGCGTGCCGATTCGTCCAGCTACCGAGGAGAGGGTAAAATCTCTGCAAAGGGTTTAAGACACCCCAGGTAAACACCTTAACAAGTCTGGACTCAGGGGATGAGTGACGAACGTCTCTGAGCAACGTTGCTAAAGATTTGCGTCTGGATGGCATTTGGTAACACTTTACCAGCCCAGAGGCAAGCTGTTTGAACCAGCAGAAGACTCCATCAGACGATACGCCGCAAACGCTTATTTGAAATGCCTTGCACACTAATTGCATTCATACTGTGCAAACAGGGGTCAGCGGATACATATCATAAAATACTCAATTACACATTGGGACCTCATACGCCAAAACTTACATGGCGTATGGTTGCAGTTCATATGTACTTTGGGACAAGAGACCGGACTTCCGCCGTGAAATAAAAAGAAAGAAAATTATTTAACAGTTTGAGAAAAAATAAGTTGGGTTCTCTACTGGTGCTTATAACTTCTCGCTACACTCGAAAATGATGCCTGAAGCCAAACAACATTTACTCAGAGGGGATAAAATAAATGGAACACGTGATTTGGACGTGTTTGAAGTTTAATGTGTGAATTTCATGGCAGATTGATTGATTGATTTTTTCCAGGGAAGCCAAAACAGTTTTGGTCCAACCCAACTTCAGTGCTGTACAGGGATCTTTATCGCCTCTCCGCACGAAAATCACTGCGAGAGTGTCGCATCGCTAATAACGACACACACTCAGCCAAACTGCGTGGTCATCAGTCTGTATAGGAATTTTCTCTCAGAGGTAACAGCGCCAGTGTAATCGCGTTCCACCTGCTGATAAGAGTTCCAAGTAAACATGCTTTCTTGAGCGTGGCATTTTGTGTCTTATAAAAGGATTTTGTCTATCTTTTCCCAAGAACGCGAGTGGGTTTCAACCCGCAGACCGCATGTAGCGAGGGAGTTGGGTTGAGGAGCCTTCCGCCCACCTGCTGTTGTCACCGTCGCTGCCACACAGTCGTCTCGCTTCACTTTAGAAAAACAAGAGTTTGTTCACTAGCACACGTCAGCCTTGATGATCTTATTGCACTTGCAACATCATCTCGTAATTTGCGTATCAAACTGTAATTACTATCATTGAAAATGTCCAAACCTATCGAGTTTAAATTCAAAAGATTCGCCTTGACAAGTAGAATGTGATTTCGAGGTCGGAATATGAAGGAAATGAGAGGAAAACTTGACTCCTTACACTTTGTATGAGTAAAGAGCTAGTTATGTTTCAAAGAAACGATATTTTCTAGATCTCTCCTAGAGGAAGGGGATGGATATGGGTTTGGATGCATGACAACTAGCTCTTTAGTGCTCGTGCAAAAATGTTCAAATGTTTGTAGAGCTTATGGGACTTAACTACGGGGTCATCAGTCCCTAAACTTACAAACTACTTATCAACTAGCTAATACTAAGGACGGCACAAATATCCATGCCCGAGTGTTCGTGCAGGAAGCAGCATCACTGACGATGCGACTGCGCATCAGTTGACGTCTGGACTCTTATCATTCGTGTGTCCCCTGGACAATGGGTAACACCGGGATGTCCCCGCTGCAAGGCCTGCTCACTCACGTCTGTTTACATGGTCATCTCAGATGTATATGCAGAGCCCTTTCTATAGGCGGAAGCTCTGCAGCAGCGTATTCGTGGTGCCGTTCAACGAATCCTGCGTGGCCGATGTGAATGGTGATGCATACCATGCTATGGCGCGAATACGCAAAGCATGCACTGAGGCACATGAGATCCATTTTAAAGACATCGCCGTGGGCCGGCCGCGGTAGCCGAGGAGACTAAGGCGCTGCAGTAACGGTCTGCACGGCCACTACGGTCGGGGGTTCGAATCCCCCCTCGGGCATGGATATTTGTGCCGTCCTAGTTCGTAAGTAGTTTGTAAGTTTAGGGACTGATGACCCCGTAGTTAAGTCCCATAGACTATACAAACTTTTGATTTTGAACATCGCTGTGGCATGATACAACGTGCACTCGATCACAGTCTCTATAAGGAGTATAACTGAATAAAAAATAAAAATTTTATGATATAATTTAGACATTTTTTGCGCATCCTCTAATCGATTAATCTCTAAAGTTTGAAAAAAATCACCCTGTTCTATTGTATTTGCAATCGTACCACATACGCTCATGCTCTCGCTTGATAACATCTGCTGCTGCGGAATGATTGTTGTAGCGGATGTAACGACTGGTAAAGAAAAGATAAAAAGAAACGAAAAAGAAACCCTAGTGTTCCGAATCGCGTGAACAATATTTTGGCGCTCGGCGCCCATCTGTCTCCGGCGGTTGCGTGCTAGCGAGGTGGTGGAATCGCGCGGCAGCTCGGCACGAGCACAAAGCCGCCAGCCAGACACAATGGAACAAATGCAAATTGGCGCGGCGCTGCGGTGCCCAAGTGAACGAGCGAGAATGGGATTTCTGCGGGGGCGGAAGCCCGCCGCCTGCAGACAAAACCCCGTGCGTGCGCGCTCTAGACGCAGGTGCGCCTACGCATCGTCACGCAGCTCGGTGATAAAGCACGGCGGAGGCCGCTCCGACGGCGCTCAAGTTTTCCATAAAAGGCTGCCGAGGCGCACGTAGCAGGTCGGTAGGCAACCCGGGAAACACCGGACGCACCAGGCAGGCGTGCATCCGTAGAAGTTCTTTTCGTAAGACCATGCCAGAATTAAGAGGACATACAGACTGAATCCCCATTCCAAAGAAAGCAGGTGCAGACAGATGTGAAAATTACAGAACCACCAGTTTAATAATTCATGGTTCCAAATTTTTTACACGAATTATCTACAGAAGTGTGCAAAAGCTGGTAGAAACCGACGTTGGAGAAGAGCAGTTTGGATTCAGGAGAAATGTAGGAACACGGGAGGCTATCCTGCCGCGGTGGAGTAGCCGAGCGGTCTAAAGCGTCTCGCTGCGGAGCGCGCGGTTGCTCGCCGTGGACGTTCGAGTCCTCCCTGGGGCATGGGTGTGTGCGTGCTTGTCCTTAGTTTACCTAGGTTTAAGTAGTTTGTAAACTACGGACTGATGACTACGCAGTTTGGTCCGATAGATTTACAAACATTTTTGAGGCTATCCTCACTTTACGGCTTATCTTAGAAGATGGATTAAGGAAAGGCAATCCTTCATTTCTAGCTTTTGGAATTTTCGAGAACGCTTTTGTCAATATTGATTAGAATACACTCTTTCAAATTCTGAAATCAGCAGGAGTAAATATAGGGAACGAAATGTAATTTTCATCTTGTACAAAGACCATATGGCGGTTGTCAGAGTTGCAGGGCATCAAAGGGATACACTGTAGCCTTTATACAATGTTATTCAATTTGTACATCGAGCAAGCTACAAGGAAAGCAAGGGGAAATTTGGGGAAGGAATTAAATTCATGGTGAAGGAATAAAAACATTGCGTTTTGCTGACGACATTCTAATTCTTTCAGAGACAGCAAAGGACCTGGAGGAGAAATTTAACGGAATGGACAGTGTGTTGAAACGTGCATATACGATGAACATTAACAAGAGCAAACCTAGGGTAATGGAGTGCAGTGTAAGAAAATCAGGTGATGCTGAAGGAATTAGATTGGGAAACGAAGCAATAAAGGAGGTAGATGAGTTTCGTTACTTGGGCAGTAAAATAACAAATTAATGTCGCATTACAGAGGATATAAAATGCAGAATGGCAATGGCAAGAAAATCGTTCTTGAAAAAGAGAAATTTGTTAACATCGAATATTGATTTATGCCTAAGCAAGTCCTTTCTGAAGGTATTTGTATGGAGTTTTGCCTTGTATGGGAGAGAGACATGGACGATAAACAGTGCGGACAGGAAGAGGATTGAGGCTTTTGAAATGAGGTAGGAAATGAGATAGGAAAAACAGCTCTATGAATATCAAGGACACTGATGGAAAACCAGTTCTCAGCAAAGAAGGGAAAGCTGAAAGGTGGAAAGAGTATACAAAGGGGCTCAACAAAGGAAATGAACTTCGAGACAATATTGTAGGAAGGGAAGAGGATGTAGATGAAGATGAAATAGGAGATACTGTACTGAGAGAAGAATTTGACAGAGCCCTGAAAGACCTAAGTCGAAACAAGTCCCCTGGAGTAGATGATATTCCCTCAGAGCTACTGAAGTCTCTGGGAGAACCAGCCATGATAAACCTGTTTCACCTGGTGTGTAAGATGTATGAGACAGGCGAAGAACCCTCAGACTTTAAGAAAAATTTTATAATCCCCATTCCAACGAAAGCAGGTGCAGACAGGTGTGAAAACTACAGAACCATCAGTTTAATAAGTCATGGTTGCAAAATATTAACACGAATTATATACAGGAGGATGTAAAAGCTGGTAGAATCCGACCTCGGGGAAGATCAGTTTGGGTTCAGGAGAAATGTAGGAACACGGCAGGCAATACTCACTTTACGGCTTATGCTAGAAGATAGATTAAGAAAAGGCAAACATACATTTCTAGCTTTTGTAGATTTGGAGAAGGCTTTTGACAATGTTGATTGGAATAAACTCTTTCAAGTTCTGAAGCAAGCACGAGTAAAATATAGGGAGCTTAAGGTTATTTACAACTTGTACAAAACCCAGACAGCGGTTGTCAGAGTTGAAGGGCATGAAAGGGATGCTGTGGTTGGAAAGGAAGTAAGACAGGGTTGTAGTCTTTCTCCATTGTTATTCAATTTGTACATTGAGCAAGCTATAAAGGAAAGCAAGGAGAAATTTGAAGAAGGAATTAAAATTCAGTGTGAAGAATGAAAAACATTGCGTTTTGCCGACGACATAGTAATTCTGTCAGATACAGCAAAGGACCTGGAAGAGCAATTGAACGGAATGGACAGTGTGCTGAAAGGTGCATATAAGATGAACATTAACAAGGGCAAAACTAGGGTAATGGAGTGCAGTGTAAGAAAATCAGGTGATGATGAAGGAATTAGATTGGGAAACGAAGCAATAAAGGAGGTAGATGAGTTTTGTTACTTGGGCAGTAAAATAACAAATGAATGTCGCATTACAGAGGATATAAAATGCAGAATGGCAATGGCAAGAAAATCGTTCTTGAAAAAGAGAAATTTGTTAACATCGAATATTGATTTATGCCTAAGCAAGTCCTTTCTGAAGGTATTTGTATGGTGTTTTGCCTTGTATGGGAGAGAGACATGGACGATAAACAGTGCGGACAGAAGAGGATTGAGGCTTTTGAAATGAGGTGCTACAGAAGAATGCTGAAGATTAGGTGAGTGGATCGCGTAACTATTGAGGAGGTACTGAACAGAATTGGGAAGAAAAATTTCTGGCATACCTTGACTAAAAGAAGGGATAAATTGGTAGGACACATTCTTAGACATCAAGGAATTGTGAATTTAGTTTGGAGGGAAGTGTGTGGAGTAAAAACCGCAGAGGAAGACCAAGAGATGGATATAGTAAGCAGATTCAGACAGATGTAGGTTGCCGTTCTTATGTGGAGATGAAGAGGCTTGCTCTGGATAGGGTATTGTGGAGAGCTGCATCAAACCAGTCTCCGGACTGAAGACCACAACAACAACACGGAGACTGAATCCCCATTCCAAAGAAAGCAGGTCCCGGCAATTGTGAAAATTACAGAACCACCAGTTTAATAAGTCATAATTGCCACATTTTAACACGAATTATTTACAGAAGGGAAGCTGGTAGAAGCCGACCTTGGGGAAGACCAGTTTGGATTCAGGTGATATGTAGGAACACTGGGGGCTATCCTCACTTTACGGCTTATCTTAGAAGATGGAGTATCCAAAAGCAAACCTACATTTCTAGCTTTTGTAGATTTGACAATGTTGATTGGACTACACTCTTTGAAATTCTGAAATCAGCAGGAGTAAAATATACGGAACGGAAGATTATTTACAACTTGTACAAAGACCAGACGGCGGTTGTCAGAGTTGCAGGGCTTGAAAGGGATGCAGTGGTTGGGAGGATAGTAAGAAAGGGTTGTACCTTTATCCAATGTTACTCGATTTGTACATCGAGCAAGCTACAAAGGAAAGCAAGGAGAAATTTGGAGAAGGAATTAAAGTTCAGGTTGAAGAATTTGAAACATTGCGTTTTGATTATGACATTGTAATTCTTTCAGAGACAGCAAAGGACCTGGAGGAGCAATTTACCGGAATCGACAGAGTGTTGAAAGGAGCATATAAGATGAACATTAACAAGAGCAAAACAAAGGTAATGGAGTGCAGTCTTAGAAAATCAGACGATGCTGAAGGAATTAAATTACGTAACTAATCCACAAGACGACGCACACCGACTTACACCTGCATGCAGACAGCTGCCACCATCCGGCGGCAAAGAAACGGTGTGTCGAAAACATTGGTACACAGGGCGCATACCCTCTCGGACAGTGAGTCTCAATGAAGAACTTGACCACTTAAAGACTGTATTCAGTAAGAACGGCTACACGGAGTGGCAAGTTCGGAGAGCCCTACGACACACACCAACTGCACCACAGGCGGAAACAGTTGAGGAACCTTAGGAGGATACTGCCACTGCATTTCTCCCATATTATGGAGCACTATCCAGCAAGATAGGACGGATTCTACTAAAACATCGAGTGAAGACGGTTTTCCTCCCACCAGCCATAACTAAGGCTTTGCTTGGCAGGATGAAGGATGACCTGGGTCTACGTAAATCCGGAGTTTATGAGATCCCATGCCAATGTGGTGAGACTTACATCGGTCAGACGGTGCGTACTGTGGAAGATCACTATCGTGAGCATCAGTGACATACAAGATTACAACAGCCAAACAAATCGGCAGTCGCAGAACACTCTCTTTCTGAATTACATGGCATGGATTACAAGATTACGAGAGTTACAACCCAGACGTCCAGCTTCTGGGACTGTGTAATTAAAGAGCCCATCGAGATCCGAATGAGGGAACCGTAGATTAATCGCGACAGCGGCTACACACTTAGTGAATCATGGAAACCTGCACTCAGCATAGTTAAGAAAAGAAATAAGATGTCACTGACGTCGGCCGTGGGCGGGGCTGCAGAGCAGACGCCGCCAGCGGGCGCTGCTGGACACGGACTTCGTAGGGAGCGAGGGACCGCGGAGACGCCACCAGCAGAAATCGGCGGGCGCGGACGGCATATGGAAAAGCGGAGGGAGGGAGGGGATAAAAGCGTCGCTACCGCTCATAGGCAGTCAGTTCATCGGAGCACCTGATGATGGCAACAGGTCTGGTTGCCAGGTTGACACAGGGATTCGGCGTCACACCCGTGAACGTTTTCATCAGGTAACGAATCAATGAAGGTGGTAAATGAGTTTTGTTACTTGGGCAGTAAAATAACATACGATGGCCGCAGTACAGAGGACATAAAATGTAGAATGGCAATGGGAAGAAAACCGTTTTTGGAAAAGAGAAATTTGTTAACATGGTATTTTAATTTAAGTGTAAGGAATCCTTTCTGAAGGCATTTGTGTGGAGTGTTATCTTGTATAGGAGTAAAATATGGATGATAATCAGTGCGGACAGGAAGAGGATAGAGGCTTTCGAAATATCGTGCTACAAAAAAGTGCTGATGGTTAGGTAGGTCGATCGCGTAACTAATGAGGAGGTGCTGAACATAATTGGGGAGAAAAGGAATTTCTGGCATACCTTGACTAAACACCTCAAGGAATTTAGCGTTCGGGGTAAGACGGAGACCAAGAGATCAATATAGTAAGCAAATTCAAATGGATGTGGGTTGCCGTTATTATGAGGTGATGAAGAGGCTTGCACAGGATAAAGTGAGGTGGAGAGCTGCATCAAACCAGTCTCTGGACTGAAGACCACAACAACAACACAGACTGAATAGTTTGACGCATAAATGTGGAGTCGGAGAAGCCGATTTCAGAAGATATCGAAGAAAACTAGTTTCACGCTTCGTCTCGACAAACTGATTTCTAGATTATTTACATCTACATCTACATGGACACTCTGCGAATCACTTGTACGTGTCTGGCAGAGGTTTCATTAACCACTTTCATAACCTTTCTCTACCGTTCCATTCTCTAATAGCGCGCGGGAAGGTAGAACAGCAAAATCGTTCTGTTTCCGATCTGATTTCTCTTATTTTATTGGTACGGTCATGTCTGCCTATGTAGCTGGGTGGTAGCAAAATATTTTCACATACAGAAGTAAAAGTCAGTGATTGAAATTTCGGAAATAGATTTCGGCGCAATGAATAACGTCGTTCTTTTAATTATTTCCACCTCAAATCGTGCCACATTTCCGTGAATCCCCGCCCCCTCCCTGTAACGTGATAAAACGAGCAGCCCTTCTCTGAACCTTGTCAATGTCCTCCGTCGGTCCCACCTGGTGAGGGTCCCACACTGGGCAACAGTACTCCAGGAGAGGACATACAAGTGTGACGTAGGCAGACTCTTTCGTGGAGCTGTTGCATCTAGGAAGCATTCTGCCAATGTAACGTAGCCTTTGGTTCGCCTTCCCCACAACATTCTCTATGTGTTATCTACAGTCTAAGTTGTTCGTAACTGTAACTCCTAAGTTTTTGGTAGTGTTACAACCAACGAGTATACATGTACTGTCCTATTTATTTACAAGTATATGTATTTTTGTGCCCGCATTGTATGCAATAATCTGATTAGGCCGTATCTTCTACTTGGCCGCCTGAATGGCCACATGTACGAGGGGGAGTTGGAAAATAAGTTCCACAGTCGGAATTGCATATAAAAGGAAAACAATAACAAAATGACACATTAAAGATAACTATATTTTTCTACAAAATTTCCAATTACATTGAGACATTTGCCATACCTTCCTCTAACCTTCAAAAGCCGTCCACGAATAAATCAGGTCGTTTCATAGGGAAGAAGCGTCGAACGGCTTGTTTGACGTCAGAATTGCTTCCACGGCACCTTCCACTGAGAGTCTTCTTCAAAGCTGGAAACAGATGGAAGCCACTTTGTGCGGATGGTGTAGGCGCTCCTAACCGGGAGTTGCAATTATGGTTTTACGTTGGCGTCTCCGAGTGTGGTCTCGCATTGTCATTCAATAGCGGAACGCCAGATCTGAGAAGGCCAGGCCGCTTTTTCCGAATCATTTTCGACAGAGTGGCACAGGATCGCGCAGCGTTGATGGTTGCATACTTAAAAAACTCCAGCAACAAAACTTTTTGGGAGTCCCAGAAGCCGGCCGCGGCGGCCGAGGGGACTGCGGCGCGCCAGTCACGGTCCGCATGGCCACTACGGTCGAGGGTTCGAATTCCTCCTCGGGCATGGATATTTGTACCGTCCTTAGTGTTAGCTAGTTAGTAAGTAGTTTGTAAGTTTAGGGACTGCTGATCCCGTAGTTAAGTCCCATAAGCTATACAAACATTTGATGTGCGTCCCAGAAAACTGTTGGCAGCACTTTATCTGCAGGTGGAGTGCTTTTAAACTTCATTCGAACATCTGATGACTGATGTTTTGCTTGCATGGATGCGGTCTTCGATTCTGGCGTGTAATGGTGGATCCGCGTTTCAATTCCCGTCATAATCCGAAACAGAAAGTAATTGCCATATTCATGGTCGACCTCTTCCCAGTGGTGTATCGGTGCCTTGCACGTGCGCCTGCACCTGCTGTGTCATCTTTCGCCCATAGACTTTGAACACTTCTTCCGTATGCAATACCCAGATGGTTTCCTGGACGGCTTTTTGAAGCATATAAAGCGGTATGACAAATGTCACAAAATAAAGACATGTCATATATTTGATGTCTCATTCTATTTTTCCCCCTTTGATACACAACTCTGCCCACAATCGACAGGGGAGACTTATTTTCCACCTCCCGCTCATATTTATGGTTTTTACAAAGTTTGCAGTTTGTACGAGGATGTGGAAACAACATGATTGTGCCACACATCACTTCAGTGTGGATGTCCGCAAACCTCTCAGTGGTGTATTTTCCGGTTGCTGTATTGGGAGGCCGTAGTGGAATGGCCGAGTGCTCTAAGGCGCCTTGCTGCGGAGCGCCTCCTTGTAAGTCTAGGAAGTGATGACCACAGCAGATCGGTGCAAAAGGTGTACAAACACTTGAACATTTTGCATCTGGAGGTCCTGTTCCAGAGTCCGCGAGGACACCTAATGTGAATCACCTATAGGGATATCTAAAGTCACTTGATGGGGAGACCCCAGTGGATACGGAGAAGGATTAGTTGCCACAATTGTAGCTGCTTGCGATGTGATTCGAAACACTAGAATAAATGGTTCGTCATTGTTCAGTTAATTGTAACTGTAGCTAATATAAATGAAAAAGAACACATTAAGCTGGCTTCTCAGGCCACAAGGTTCCCTAGCTTAAACTGTTGAATGGAACATCATCCTCTATATCCTGTTAAATTATCTACCGCTGTTAAGAAAACACACTGTATACGTACCCGCTGAACAGTTTAATGTATCCAAATGACAAGATTACCTGACATCGTCTGGTCTGGAGGCGATCAATTCGTTTTATAGTTTCCAAATGTATATATGTATATATAGCAACTCCTCCATTCCTACAAAGAACATCTCACAAATAGCGATGTTGTTGGTGTAGCAGCTGCACTAGTCACGGCGTTCTAGTATGCGAACGTCATCTGTTGTAAAACTGATCACTATGCACTTGTTATTGGTCATATCCTCTTCACTCAATTCTCTACTCTACTAAAATCTCCACGCAATACATTTCTCTTTGTATAACTACAGTAACCTACATGCTCTGGAATATGATTCCTCTGACAATGATTAGTTTCAACCTATAACGTAACCTATGCCTTGCACTCTCTCTCTCTCTCTTTCACCCCCTCCCCCCACACATACACGCCCAACACGAAATTCACTATTTTATATGTCCTATTAACCCATTCTTTCTTTTACTTCAATCCTATTGATTTATTAATTAAATATTCTTACAGAGATTAAGGCATTTTCCTCTTCTCATAGTAACAAAAAAAAAGAAGTTTGAGCTTGGTGAACGATATGAAATATTCATTTTACAAAAATTCACATACCTATTTCGTTCCGATGATGGAACATCATCAGTGTACATTGTAAGTCATAATGACACTTGTACTCTTCATAAAACATGATTAAATCTATATCTATAAATGTGAATGTTCGGTGTAGTACGTTTATCACGTCTGAACCACAAGACATAAAGAGCTAAAAATTTGTACAGTTACTTATGTATACCTGACGAAGGTTTTAGGCACGGTTTTATAGCGATCTGATAAGATATTTAGTAATTTGAAGAATATAACGCGAAATGCGGAACAATAATTACTCTATGAAAATGGCTTTATTGGTTGCATTGTTGCTTGAGGGTTGATACTGATAAAAGGGTGAAGTATACTGGGATGGAAAGTTATCGGTGTATATAAAATTCTAGGTGTGTGTTTGTGTGTTAATATTTCGCTCTGCAGCGAAAACTACAGAACGCAAACGAATGGTGTGTGTGTGTAATTGTTGTCCTAAGTCTCCCGTTGTACTCCATATGTTCCATGCCGATAGCTATAAGGGGTTGGAAGATATGGTAGTTGAAAATCGTCGAATGATAAAAAAAATTCGGACTGAAGGCCAGCGATGACGTCTGCGACTCTATAGCAAGGAGGTTACATACAGCGATACGTGATGCCACAGACCATATCTTTGGTCTATGCGTACTACAATGTCTTCAGCTCTTTCTCTGTAAGGAAAAGCATACGAATAACGAAATATAAGAATAAATAAATGAAGCAGTGGAAAAAAATTCATTTTAATACATCTCTTTAAAAAAAATTGATTTGACGTTTAGCGCATTATCTATCATAGTCAACCAACACGCGAGCGGAGCCGCGGATTTAAGCTAGTATATTATACAGAGCACACTAGTCATCATGATTTACAATCGGCACTGATCGCCCACCAATCTGAAGCGTCTTATTTTATTTCGATTGTGGTGGGTTGGCACAATCTCCATTATGGAATCAAATTACTTCTCATAATAGTTACAAAACTTTTAGCAAATGTTGTAAGTAATTCAATCACTGTACAGTATTATTTTTTTAGAGGTCTCTACATGAAATATCAATTGAATTGACTGTAACTCGGTTCATTATAAAACATTTGGGGCGAGCGTCCAAATAGAATGCAAGTTACATTCTGCCATCGTTGCCAAGGTTGTAAAAGCATGGCCCTCGCTCAACTGATGGGTTTAAAATAATAATCCCCCTACACAACTCACTCACTGTCCTGACCGATACTTAAAGTTATATGACATTCACGGAAATTCCGCCTGTTTTGTTGCCCAGAATAGTTTACCCCGTGTAAACCTGTAGTAGAAGAAGATTGTATTGCATCTTGTAAAGGACTCGAAATTCTAGTTTCATCTGGAGCACAAAACCACGAGGCTTCGATTTTTACTACTGTAAAATGTCATATTTCTCTATTGCGCTCACGTTGTGTGTGAGGAAACAGAAAACACGTTTGGCACAACCGTCACTAAAAGGCTGATTGTCTTTGCAGGCGCAGTGACGCGATTGGCTAACTTCAATACGATCTAGCCTGTGACAACATTGTAAGCTTTACTGACCACTCTGTATGACAAACGTCGACAACAGAAATGTTCATTCTGCAATGTTTCTCTCTTTCAGGAGCCAACACACTCTTCCCTTTGATGCTGATTTCTAACATGCCGAATCCCGCCTGCGTTTTTGCGCTGTTGCTGACGTCCGTATTTCTGGGTAAGTATTTCACTAATATTTTATTTAAATCAAATTTTGGTTGATTACACTGGATGGAAGGATACAATATCATTAGATAATCAAATTTATGTCGTCGTCTAAAAATACCAAAATATATAAGTCAGTTACAAAGCATCTTGCTTTAAAGCGATTTAGGAAAAGCACCAAAAATTAAATTTTGCTTTGTCATACGAAGACGATTACCGCAGTTTCCATAAAGTTTAGTTTTGTAACCGATTCTTTACCTTCTGTTACAAAAGAAACAACCCAATAAACTCTACAAATCTCTGTTCTAAGCACGAGATATGGTTCTTTCCGCAGGAAAACGAGGAGAAAATTCATCCATCTTAACCGAAGCATGAAGGACAACTGAAACCATCAATTTATAAAGAGATTTTCAAGCTGGGAATGTACCCGTTGAACCACTGAGGAATACTTGTTTCTTCAAGGACTAACACTGTGTGATGGGCGTTGTCAGACCGTTACTCATTTACTGCTGCTTTAAAGTTTTGCATGGCCCACAAAACTTCACTTACACGGGACAAAGTGAACAGTTATATTTTTAACTAAAAATCTGCTTTGGTATTCACGCTCAAACAACAATAACCAGCCGGTTATATGTAAAGAATTTTCGCAACTCACGTGGGTTTGCGTTTCACTAATCTGAGCTTATTACGTAAAAGTATGTTAATCTCGGCTAACCGAAGGCATAGATGCTCCACTATAATCTCCGTACAACGGGACACACTTTTCAGATAAGTAATGATTTAGAAAACCATATTCACTGACTATTCAGTCGGTTCTTGGCAGAATATTTGATACATTATGAATGAAATCCACGAGATAACTGTGAGATATTCTGCAAATTTGCAGAATATATCACTGTTATCTTGTGTATTTCATTCATAATGATTTAGTAAATAATTTTTCTCAGTTGCTGATTGGCAAAAGATTACAAACCCGAAGAGTCACTCCGTGTGAGTCAAAAGTTCACAGTTCGACACTCGTCAGTACATCGAAACCTGTAGTTACGTCTGAAGATGTAAGTTACACATTTTGTTGGGGCAATCTGGTGTGATTTGTTATAGTAACTGACGAGATATATTATGTCGAAAAATTATGTAATTCATATCCTGTTACAGCAGAACTTGTTTCATCCTCAGATAATCACAATTTCCATTTTAGTGACAACACTGTCACCTACTTTTATAATGTTACATTCTGCTGAAACTGCTTTGAGTGAAATATATTGTTTCAACATAAGCGATAATGGCAGTTAATATAACACATTATATGCGAATAACGTGAAAACTGCTGAGTGAGACAACGTATCCAAACGACTAGAAAAGTTGTAACTTCGCCGAATTTCGCTTAGAAACAATTGCTGTTAATATCGCGACATCCAGATCGCGCATCGAGCGACAGCACTCCCCAATACCCCGACGATTCCAAATAACTTAATTTCATTCAGCATAACGATGTTTTTTTGAAACCCCGTAACAGTGTTACTGACAATTTACATAAAGAAAACGCACCAGATACTTGTTAGTTCCAAATAAACTCTCCCGAATCAAAAAATATATATGAAAAAAGTTTGTAAAACTAACTTCCTTGGTAATTAGTCCCTAGGCTTACAAACTACTTAAACCTAGGTAAACTAATCTAAGGACAACACACACACCCATGCCCCAGGAATGACTCGAACCTCCAACGGCGAGCAACCAAGCGCTCCACAGCAAGGTGCCTTAGACCGCTCGCCCACTCTACCGCAGCCCCGAATCAAAGATAATTTGTACATAATTTGTATCGTTAAAATTCCTGAATATAGTATTCATCTTATAATTCAAATTTGGTAAAAGTAACGGTAATTCTGGAATCATAGTTTGATAACTCTCTGTGAGCCGCTGCATTACCATTCCGTTTACAAAGTTTAGTGGTTATTTAATTCGATTATTTTACAGAGTTATTTATTGTTATTTATTGTTATATAATTCAAAATACTTAGCGAGATCTAATGCAATAGCTCCATACTTAGCTACCATATACAGCCGACCACTCAGCGAAAGATCCGTACCGAAAGTCTGAAAAGTTGCCCCGGTCACTCCAATATTCAACAATAGCAATAGGAGTGATACCCAAAATTACAGGTCCATCTCCTTGGCGTCGATTTGCAGTAGGATTTTGGAACATATACTTCTTTCGAACATTATGAACTACCTCGAAGAGAACGACCTATTAACCAATAGTCAACATGGACTCAAAAAGTGTCTTGCGAAACACGGCTTGCCCTTTCACATGAAGTGACAAGTGCCATCGACAAGGGATCTAAAATCAATTCCATATTTCAATTTTCTAAAAAATGGAGGGGTGTTGAGCCACAATATCTTAGGGTCCTTTGTTTTCGGTTGTTCACAAGCGAACTACCAATTTTGAGCAGAAGCGGTTGTTCGTGTCTGAGCTCTTCCCCTTGTGAGACACCGACCGCCATAATGATGTGGCCGGCCGCAGTGGCCGAGCGGCCTGCGGCGTGTCAGTCACGGTCTGCACGGCCGTTGCAGTCGGAGGTTCGAATCCCCCTAGGGCATGGATGTTTCTGCCGTCTTTAGTATAAGGTAGTTCATAAGTAGTTTGTAAGTTTAGGGACTGATGACACCGTAGTTACGTCCCATAAGCTCTAGAAACATTTTTGAACACAACGATGTCGACGGGGGAGCATGCTGCAGCAGCATTTCCGTGGTCCCCTTTGTCGGCGAGTTTGACCGTTATGTCCCGGCCAGACAGCAAGGCTAGCCGACACACGTATGGAACTCAGTGCTCTCGGAGACGCATTCGCGTCTTAGTCCTGAGGTCACCAACCCATAGTTTTTGGAAAGTCGAGCGGAATATTGCCCCATTGAGGACAGCACGGAAGTCATCCTGCAACAGTAACTGCCGCCCAGATTCGGTAATGGAGTCGTCAGACGCTCTGCCCTCGGAGCCGTCTCTCAGGTGGACAGATCGGTAAGCGGATCGAAGGTCTCGATCGAATCACTCTTTGCTCATTCTGGGCTTGTGATAGAAGACAGCAAAATAAAGACCGAAGTTTTGAATTTAACGTTTAAGAAATCATTCACTAAGGAGGACCAGGCAAACATGCCTTCATTTTATGAACGCATTGACCTCCAAATGGAGGACGCGGTAATAGGGACAGCCGACGTAGAGAAACAGCTGAAAGAGTTGGAAACAAATAATTCGCCAGGTCCAGATGGGTTACAAGTGCGGTTTTACAAAGAGTAAACTATGGTATTGGCTCCTTACTTACTTCAAATTTATCACGAATTTTTGATCCAGCGTAAAGTTCCCAGAGACTGGAAAAAGGCGCATGTGAATTATTCACTGTTCTAATATAGTACACTTACTTCAGACGAAAAAGCTTCTGTCCATGCGTAAGTATGGCTTTAGAATCGTGCGAAACCCAGCGTGCCCTTTTCTCTCATGACATTTTGCGTGCTATGGATGAATGGTAAAAGGCACACTGCATATTTCTCGATTTTCGAAAGTCGTTCGACACGGTGCCGCACCCCAGACTGCTAATGGAATAGGCAACCAAATATCTGAGTGGCTCGAACATTACTTAAGTAAACCTTGTGTTCGATGGCCAGTGTTCATCAGAGTCTAGGGTATCGTGAGGGGTGCCCCAGGGAAGTGTGACAGGACCGCTATTATTTTCTATCTATGTAAATGATCTGACGGACAGAGTAATTTGCAATCTGCGGCTGTTTGCTGATGCTGCGGTGTACAAGAGGGTGTCGTCACTGAATGACTGTAGTAGGATGCAGGATGAGTTGGACCAAATTTCTCGGAGGTGTAAGGAATGCCAATTAGCGTAAATGTAGAAAAATGTAAGCTAATGCCGAGGAATGGGAGAAACAATCCCGTAATGTTAGACAGATTCGCGTCAATTAAATATCTCGGTGTAGCGTTGCTCAGCGGTAGGGAATTGAATGAGCACATAATGACAGTGGTGGAGAAGGCGGATTGTCGACTTCGGTTTATTTGGAGAGGTTTGGAAAGATGTGATTCGTCTGTAGAACGTGTGCAAACCCGTATCGAGTATTACTCGTTTGAGAATCCCTTCAGATCAATTTAAAGGAAGACATAGAAGCAATTCAGAGGCGGGCCGCTAGGTTTGTTACTGGTAGGTTCGTGGGAGTCGCTGTAAAGAAGGCGTTTTTCGAGAAAACTGTTGAAGAGATTCAGAGGACCCGACTGCAGAAAAATTCTACTGCCACCAGCCTACATTGCGCGTAAACACCTTAAAGATAAACTTACAAAGATTAGGGCTCTTATAGATGCACACAAGTATTCCTGTTTTCTTCGTAACATATGGGAGTGGAGTAGGAAAGCAAGTAACCAGTAGTGGTACTAGGTATCCTCCGGCAGACACAGGTCAGTGGAATGAGGAGTAAGTATGTAGATGTAGATCGATACTTGAACTACAGTAGGTGTGAGATCTATGACTCCTGGTGTCGGTCGGTACCAGCCTAGCTCGATGAGTAGCTGGCTCTCACCGGCGGCTGTGGCACCAGGACGCATGTTGTCAGCTGGCGGTGCTACAGCAAGGCAGCCCGTAACCTAGATGAGGTGACCATCTATTGGTAAGACAGACGCTGATGGAACCGCCAAATTCGGAGAATGTATGGCTGGATTGGTATTATGGCACTCGCCGCGCTAATACTTTCCACACAATCGATCAAATGATTATGACTTTCCGCAACCGGCGTAATGTGTAGGTAAAGTCTCCATAGGTTCGTTTACGCAACGTTTGCTCCCCGAAAAGCTATCTTTTTAATGTTCTATGTGAGTTTCTCTACATATAGTAGTCAGTTTCAATTCTAGAACTGTCGCGACAATTCTTGGCGGCATTGATGAACCGTCAGCGACAATTATTATTCTGTGCATCAGGAATTGTGTATTGCAAACTAGCGAGCTCCTAGGCAGATGCGTTACGTGCGAGTACGCCTCAATGAGCGGTCCTTCGGTTCAACATGAAGGAAATTTTTTTCTAACTGAACTACCAATTTGCTGTGCAATGTTCCCCCTCCCTGTAGTAAACCCGACCCGAATTTCCATTAGACACTA
This sequence comes from Locusta migratoria, assembly GCA_026315105.1. NCBI lineage: Eukaryota > Metazoa > Arthropoda > Insecta > Orthoptera > Acrididae > Locusta > Locusta migratoria. The sequence goes on along the minus strand of CM048744.1, from coordinate 807,687,528 downwards.
CGTGTCGTACATGGCTCTCTAGTTCTCTTATATATACACCAAAATCGTATGAGAGATACTGTAAAGATCCCTTACTGCACTAGTGATACTCCTGCATCTGCAAAACTCTGCAGTCGTCCGGGAGAGGCCTCTGCGTGTGCCATGCCGCATTGCACTTTGACCTGTCGGTTCGCCAATAGGGACGGTGCAGTGTGCCTCCGAAGTTTTTTTTGTGGTGTTATTTGTTTGGTGAAGCGTCAGATGGGGCGGCGATTGCTAATCAATCCTGCTAATGTATTGCGATTAGTTGAGATGAAGTTACGAAGAACCCTTCTTCGTGAAGATGGTATTAGTGTACAAGATGAATGATTTGCATGCTTTCTCGTATCTGTTATGGTACAGAAATATGAGCATAAGTTAGAAACTGTTGTTACAAACTCATAATAATGATAATAGGGATGATAATGACGAACAATTCATTGCAAGCGGTAGTGCTACGGTAAGTGCGGGAAGAGGCGATGGAAGCAGTGGCAGTGAATACCAACAGTCTTTCGGGAGAAGGTTAAAGTTGCAACTATCATCAAGGCTTTTGATAATAATTCGCTAGAGAACATGTACGATTATTATTACATAAGTTATAGTTAAGATATCTGCATTATTTATGGCGTCTACAATTACATCTACAGTGCTATCTAGAGCATGGTTGCACAGCTTTGCAGAAAAACGACACCCACCAGCACATTGAGGTGTACGTAGAGATCCTGTAACCAAACGTTCACACAGATATGATTGTTCCAGCCCATGTACTTTCCTTGTCAGTGAAGACGATTACAAAAATGAGTTAAAAACCATGAAACGAACTGCTGTGGAGAATGCTTATGACATAGATATCATACAGAGACTGAATCACAAAATGAAAATGAAGACACCTAACGCACGGAAACAAACAAATCACTATTAACAGGCTGACACTTGCACATCAAATACCAACACAAACACACACCAAACAGAAACTCATAGGACACACCCACAGATATGAGCTCAAAACAACTGCAACAATCTATAGAATAGGCAACATACTCGAAAAACAAGGATTGAAAACAGCCTACAGAACTGACAACTCAGAACAGAGGAAAATAAGGACAACCAACACACACAGAGAAAAACAACAGATCTGTTATCTACCAACTGACATGTCAAGACTTCGAATCCATTTACATTGGCCAAACAAGCAGAAACTTTGAAACAAGATATACAGAACAAAGAAGAGCACTAAAAGGTGCTACTTTACATTTGCCGAAAATGTTATGGACATTACACACAGTCCAACAGATATCAACACAGACCTAAAACTTCTCGAATGCAGCAACAGCCCCTCACAAAAGTAATAACTGAAGAAAACTACCAAATACAGAAAGCCATGGTTGAAGGAAAACAATTAATAAATGAATACACAGCTGTCTGAAACTATATTATCTGCACTCAAAGAACTGGCAAAAAAACACCAATCTATGAAACACACACACACACACACACACACACACACACACACACACACACACACACACACACAAAATAATAATGACATAAAAAACAAAGATACCACATCTAGATATACACGCAACTAAAAATAACATCAATAGCAAAAGACCTAACTCAATGTACACCCCCAAACATCTACATATACACACAACTAAAAATAACATCAGTAGCAAAAGACCTAACTCTATGTAGTACACCCGCAACTCCACTCATCGTTTGACTAACGTTCTGGCTTCCCGCTCAAAACACAGTCAGTTGTTATTCCAGCCGCCATTTTGTTTTAACAATTCACAAACAGGAACAGTCAACTCCTATGTTATTTTGCTTCTCTACCACACTGGTGAATGGCGGTTGAAAATATTTCATTAGTAAACATATAAAAATGTACACACAGAGAGATTCCATTCACATAAAATTAAGTAGTAGACCTAACCATAAAAATAAAACAAGAAAGCAGATCCAATATTTCAACAATAAACAGTTTTCTTATAACTGGCAAAACTGTACACATAGACCTACACGGCCGATGTAGGAAAACTAACCAATCCAAAAGTAAAACAAGGTATATATACATAAAATTCTAGTACATAATTCTAATTAACAAGATTAATCTGTAATACATGTAAACAACTAAAACATTTCTGTTGCTTAATTTTAAATTAATAAAAAGGACACACTGAAGATGTCACAACTACAGCGAAACATGTATGGGCACACAAAAACAAAATAAAACAAAAAAACTATGTTTTGCTAAAGACAAATCCTTATCCAAAAGCAACTAACTGAAAAAGATGAAAGAAATGGTGCGAACGATTAACCGGAATACCTACAGAACAAGATAAAGTAACTGAATATTTAATGACGGACTCAATTAAGACGTTGAAGACGTGTGAATTGCTTACCGTATAAACTTTTCGCCATCATAATGTTTATTGCTTTGGTTATTGGTTACTGCCGTTAGGAAACGGTCGATATCGCTTCACGGCTCGAGTTCTTCAGACGCTGCTGCCTTCGTGGTAAAAATTGATGCGAGGGAGTTCATCTTGCAACGCTTTAGATCACCACCTGGAGGAAGGTTTGAAATATGACTATCCATACGCCTATATATAAATACGTCTAATAACAGCCCTTCACTAAAGTGCACGCCATACGCCAAGGGTAAATTCTGCTAACTGATGCTCCACTGAGTAGTTACAAAATATGTTTTTGGTGTCGATACGCATTACTTTAAATTCATTTCAATGCTCAGCGTCCCGTCTTTGCATTAAGTGCTATTCATTTGCAACTCCGTTTAAAGTCCGTGAGAATTTCCTCACTATATTATGTAAGAACCAACCTCACGGCCAAACAGAAGTTATCTGCCTCGTCATTCGAATAAGTTGTGAATACCAGCGGCCATATCACACAACTTCCGGGTAAGGCATTCGATTTCATTTCTAAAGTACCACCTCTTCCATTAATAACAGCGCTTTACGTTTCATCTCCGCTATCTACCTCCTTTTTGAGCTAATGTATGAATACGAAACGTTTCATTTAACCACGACGAGAACATCAGAGAAGTTAGCGCCTACGTATATATACCGACAGAGATTCTTCCAACCCGACATTTGTGAATGAAACTGGAAAGAGAGGAAGCATATTCATTACATCAATAGCTTTCATCATACCCAGTAAAGTAGTTTACTTAAATTTTGTGTTATTATATATAAAAAAAAATGTACAAATGTTTGTAAATCTATAGGACTTGTTTGGTCATCAGTTCCTAGGCTCGCAAACTAGTTTAACTTAAACAAATCTAAGGAAAACACACACACATACACACACACACACATACAAATACACACAAACAAACACACATGCCCCAGCGAGGATTAGAACCTCCGACGGTGAACAACCGCGCGGCCTGTAGCAAGCCGCCTTAGAGTAATCGGCCACTCCACCGCGGCTATATTTAAGGCTTCCCTACTTGTTTGTGTTGGTGGTGGTGGGGGGTAATACAAGTTTGTAAAAACTTGGCTGAGCACATGCGCAAAAGCAATAGGGTAAAATTTTTCTTGACATTTAACATTTTTCCCAGACTCCGATAAAAGACTTTGCTTATTGAGATGATTATCGGCATCTATGACAGTATTATAACCACACTGCATATCGCTACACCTTGTCACAATAAGCTGTTTGAATTAGAACATTATCACTTTAAAATAAAGTTACACATTTTAACTCGCAAACAAATTTCAGATTCACTATCGTAATTACTTTTCCTATAATTTGTACAAAATTGAAGTTCTGATTTGGTTTCTCAATATAAAGACTATTTCTAGCATCAGTCCAAAGAGATTTACGTTTTGGAAAATATTCTCTCATATTTAGAAACGCATTTAGATGTAGAAAGAAAATAGCGAGCTATTATTTTGTATTTCTTTAAGTTTCTTCATCTGATGGAACTTGTTTTCTCTTCTCAGAACAGGTGAAGTTGTTTAACACAGTAAAGTTCTTCATACAATTCATCCATAATCAGAAGTGTAGACATTTCTCACTTTGATGTTTCACACTTTCTGTGTTCGAAACCTCAGTGTCACAAGATACGGTACAGTACTCAACATATTTACCTATGGGACTTAACAATGGGGTCATCAGTCCCTAAGCTTACAAACTACTTATGAACTAGCTAAGACTAAGGACGGCACAAATATCCATGCCCGAGGGGGGATTCGAACCCCCGACCGTAGTGGCCGTACAGACCATGACTGGAGCGCCTCAGTCCCCTCGGCCACCGCGGCCGGCATTACCTTTTACGATCACACAGATACAAATAATATTAGGTCTTATCGGCAACACTGTGGTCTGAATCAGGACACTGTAGTAATAAATAAAACTGAACAGTTTGAACGGGATTACGCTTTAAGTTTCACATGTATAACTTTTTTTTTTTTTTTTTTTTTTTTTTGCCGGCACTTGGAAGTCAGCTATCGATATATTATCGAAAACAGTACGTGGAGCTGGCACGATTTTCTAAAATAAGAGCATTAGATCCTTGGAGTTTACCACCATCTTTGCGCGTTAACCGTTTCTATAAAGAGGAGATTGCTCAGTCGCAGTTTTGCTGCAATTATACATATATGTGCATTCAAAAAAGTGTTGCATCACCACTATACATGGTTACATGACCATTTACATAAAAATGGTTTAGAGATATACAAAAAAAAAAATTTACTTTGTTTATCAAAAGGGAAACTGATAATAATTTTTGAAAGTATTTTTGAAAACAGCAATCTTAATTAAAATATGTCAGTCTACATCGCACGTTGCTGAGCTTCCTTTATTGACAACAGGTTTCGGTCCTACAGGATGATCATCAGGCCTTTGGTACCTTGTTTGTGGACGGTGGCGGTGGCCGGAGCAGGTGTCTACTGCAGTTGACCAACCGTTCACCAACAAGGTGCAAAAGGCCTAACGAAATCGGTTGTCAATATTAATAATAATAATAAAAAGCTCAGCATCTTACCATCTAGACTGTCCTATTTTAATTACAAATTACATTCGGTAACACGCCCTCTTGCACTGAAGCATTTCCCTATTTGTCATGGCACACTGACCACAAAATCATCAACGCACTCGTGGTCCATATTGTCCCAATCTTCAAAGGTAAATCGGCGTAGATCTCTCATATTGGTTTGATGGTCACCTCATCCAATAACAGCCCTTTTCAATGTAACGTAATTATATTCGATAGGGTTCATGTTTGGAGAAGATGCTGGCCATTACAATCTTGCGATAACATCAACACGTCGGATGATTTCATCCCTGTACAGTGTATACTTCTACGACCACCAGTTGCGTACGGTGGGCCCCACATAATGCCACCTCAGAATCCTCAGGAAATCACCGCCTTGGAACACTCGCCGAAGGGTTTGTCTAGACTTACAAGGTTGCACCCAAAAACGAGTCCGACGATTAACTGTTTGAAAGCGGATTTGTGTCTCATATGTGAATAGCTCTTGAAGCCAATTCTGAGTCCATTCAGCACGCTGCTGGGCCGAACTGTACAGCGCTGCATGGTGTCTAGGTGTCAAAGATGGGCCTCGCCATGGGCGTCGGGAGTGAAGTTGTATATCATGCAGTCTGTTACGTAGAGTTTGAGTCGAAACACAACGTCCTGTAGCAGCAGGAAAATCATTATTCCGCGTTGTATCGTCTCTCTCGGGGTTTCCTACGAGTTGAAATCTGTATGTAGAGGTCAGAGACAGGCAACGTATTAACGTGTACTTGTGACATTACAGATACAAGGGGAAGTTGATTATTTCCATGTGAAAAGCGGGTTTTGTCAGGCTGTTGGGTTCCCCAGCCGGGCGGCTAACAGTTTGGATCTAGTGAATGGAATACAGGTAGGATTTTCCTAACCTGCTCGGAAAGCGAAAACGGCGCTCTTGACTGAGCGAGGGAGCTCTCCCAGATTGCAACTGAATTACAAAATAGCCACACACATTATTCTAAAACTCAGGGAATGATCATATGGCAAATATAATAATGTGAGTGGATTCAGGAGAAAAATAAAACGTCATAATAACAATTTCAATATCCCTTACAGGTAAAAAGCCGAGAAATTTCAGTACTATAATAATAATATTAAGACTTATATTTACAATTATTGTTATGTAGTGTCTATCAGTAACAGTTTAAGAAGCAAATGGGCAGCATTACACCACGCTACCTATCTTAAAAGATGTACACGTTATTTCCGTATTCTTTCAATAAACTTTATTTTATTCTCTTTTTCTGCTTTTTGTTGAGTTAGTAATATTCTTGTCTCAGAACATAGATTCCACACAAAACACAAAAGTGCATTACATTTATATATGTATTTTATTCTATTTAATATTATTCTTAGTAACGTTTGTTTTATGTTGTAGACTGCCACTTAAATATTTTATGGTCGACTAAAAATAGTAGATATGCAACAGATAGTTTATATATAAACAATTATATGTATCTGTGGACAAGAACTGAGCGGTAGGTTCCCAGCTTAGTGTCATGATGAGGCGTGGAACCTGGTGGAGCGCCAGAGGACGCTAGTAAAACGGTATTAGAGTTTACAAGTTTATTCCATTCTCGAATAGCGCGCGGGAAGAGAGAACATCTAAATCTCTCGAGCTCATATTTCTCGTATTTTATTCTGATGATCATTTCTACCTTATGTACGTGGGAGTCAACAATATATTTTCGCAGTCGGAGGAGAATGTTGGCGATTGGAGTTTCGTGAGTAGCCCACGCCGCAGCGATAAGCGCCGTTGTTGTAATGATTCCCATCCCAGATCCTGTATCATTTCCGTAACGCTGTCTCTCATCGATCGTGACAATACAAAACGAACTGCAATTCTATGGGCTCTTTCGATGTCCTCCGTCAAATCCACCTGATAAGGACCCCACGCTGGCCAGAAATACTCCAAACATGGGCGGACAAGCGTAGTGTATGCAGTTTCTTTTGTAGTTCTCTTGCATGTTTTAAGGGTTCTGCCAATAAAACGCACTATCTGGTTCGCCTTTCCCATGACATTATCTACATGCAGATTCAACGTCATTGTTCAGGAGACCTTGGAACCAAGATGATGCAACACTTCGTGATATATTTAATACGACCGGTAACGGATCCATAAATAAGTTTCCATAAAATATCAATCAAAAATTTGAGACAAAGAGCACCCGGCATATTTCCTTCAAATATGGACGGTCCGGCTAATCGTTGGATGTCCGATAACTCTGATGACCCTCGTAATCGTTTAATCGGTTAGTACTTTACCCTGTTAATTTGCCACACATCCATATTCACTAGGTACAACTGTAATGCACAGTACTGCTTATATTTTAATGTTACGTCTCGGTACCATTAGCGGCGCTTACAGCAAGTCGTGACATTGATAACAATGTAAATCCCGAACACCTATAAAATAGGGTTGTCATTCGGTAACTAGTTTTCTGCTTACATCGGGTCAAGTAACGAAATTTTTACTGGAAATCTGTTTCTTCTATACATTACCTTAGGATAAAACATCTGTATCATCTCACAGTCTTGAATATCAACGTGATATTCGTCGTTACAATTTTAGTCTCGATCTACATCAGCACCAGAGTATCCTAATTATTCGACCAGACGAATGATAGTCCACTTGGTATCTCCCCTTTCGGGTTTTCTTTTCTTTCAGAAACTTACAATTAGTTAGAAACTGCCAATGCGCTGTAGAAGTCTTTCTTCTTATTCCAAGAGCCAATATTCTCCAGTTCTGCGAGGTTTCCTTTATCAGACAAATGCTCGACTTGGTAGTCCCATGCCAATTATTCCCCTTCACCTACATGAGATTTTACTGGAAACTTGCCCTCTTGGGTAGGAAAAGACAAATTCTAACGCTGTCAATCGCGTTCCGGTCAAATGACCCGAAAAAGCAACCCAAATCTCTTTGTAATTATTGAAAGAACAATTCTACAAGTGCTAAGGGGATTCCACATAGAATGGATGTATGAAAGTGTTGGGAATTATTTTCTGAAGGCATTTATGTGGAATGTTGAACAGGAGGTAAACAGGAAGATAAGTACTTTAGACAAGAAATGTGAGGTTACAGTCGAATGCTGAAGATTAGGTGGGTAGATAACGTAATTAATGAGAAGATACTGAACAAAATTTGGAAGAAATACTTTCTGGAATACCTTTACTAAACAAAGAAATCTATTAATTGGGCACATTCTTAGACATCAAGGAATTGTCAATTCAGCATTCTGGGGAAGTGTGTGGGGTGAAAAACGCAGCGGAAGACCAGGAAACAAATAAAGAAAGTTCAAATCGATGTAGGTATCCGTCTTATGAGGAAACTAAGAGGCTTGTTCAGGGTAGAGTTGAATGGACAGCTGCTTCAAACCAAACTAAAGACCACAATAACCTTTCTGTTTTCATACACTTTCTCGCGATTTTTCTTGTTTTAGCCTCTCTTTCCTCCTGTTTGCGATGTGTTGTTATTTTAATTTCCACGGCTTACCGACATGAAGATACAAACATTAATTAGTCGGAAAGTTAGAAATGTATCCGAATACTTTGTTAGCTTGTGAAATAGTCTCAGAATGTCTGACTCCATCTCATGTACCAGGATGTGAAAAACACAAGGCGATGTGCACTTACCCGATTTAGGACAACTCATTTATGAAGTTAGTACCAGAATTTCACATTTATCGATGGCCAGGTATACGCGGTTTTTGCCCTTGACTGTCATACTTCGGCAATGCAGAATGAATCTGAAATTTGGTGTTCTCTGCATAAGATTTCTAAGAAAAGTTCGTGACGTTCTCAGAAACAGCTATTCAACATGCAACAGAAATAATGAATGGAAATAAATTCCACCTATATTGCGTCCGACCATGTTGGAAATCCCACTGAAAATTCCTTCGTGAGACTGTATTAAATGACGAACCTATTAGGTACAGGTATGGTTTACTCAGAGCGTACAGCATTCAAAACAAATGCTCCCACTCTTTCCCAGCATATGCACACACACACACACACACACACACACACACACACACACACTCACACACACACACACACACCAATTGTAGTTTATAGTTTATGGTTTAAATTAAAATGTCGTGCTTTAAAGGGTTAACGTGGAAAGAATTGTGTTGCTGTTAATAATGAGTAGCTTCTGTTACGTTTTCTTCAGTACCGAAGTTCAATAGGACACCTCGATTTAAGTTTTTGTGTATTTCAAAGAAATGTTTTTAGACATGTTTAAATTTTTTGTAAAGATACTGATCTCAAATTTTGAGTGTAAACACAGCACCAAGGAATGAAAAGTCTGATAACGTAACTAACTGTAGTAAAAGATTTAACTAAAGTATGGTTCAAAACTTTCAGAGGAACCCTGTTCTCTGTTCTTATATCATTAAAATATAAGTTAGGGCTCTTTAACAACTTAAAAAATATAGGGCCTTAGTGACGAACACATGAAATGAAACACAAAACGTGACATGTCGAGTGTTATACTGTCTATTTAATTCGGCGTATTGTTTAGTTAGCCCTTTTATGCCTTCATTATAAGAAATATAATTTGTTTACAGTATAATATGATGAATGCATTTACAATACGAGGTGAAAAGATATCGAATGAAAAGGGTTAATTAGACGACGCTCCAAATTTGCCATGTTACAACGCGTGCAAGCTCCCTACAATGTACATAACTGAGAGAATGAATTTTCTAGGAGATTTTTATTTGTTATTTAAGCACTCAGTCTGTTACGATCGGATATTTGAGAATACCAGATTTGTCATTTAAGTTGCTTACTTTGTCTTCCAATACGAGAAATACGCCTGTAATTGTCTTCTGAACAACTGGAATCTCTTAAAACGCTAAAACTCACACCGACCGGTAATATGTAATGGAATGATACCTTAAGTGAATATCGGTTTTACTATTTCATAAAAAATGGCTGTGATTACAATAACCATAACACGTAGTTGCTTGATAATAAACATTCATATTTGTGTGACCTGTTAGGACCGAATTTCGCAACGGAGGAATACTAAAGTAAACAAACGCACAAGTTAGGAGTAACTCAATGCAGCAAACTGTCGAACTGATTCATTAGCGCTGTGCGATTTATAATTTGTAGAACGAGCTACTAGCATATGTAACACTATGTATACAAGCAGCTACAAATGAATTTGTTGTAAAATTTTGATAAGTTTGAGAGAAAGTGGGAAAAATAAGGTATGTAGCTGATCAGCTACACTACGCATTAAAGAAGCGACGTCAATAACAATTTTTCATAGCAAACTGTAACGCTCACTAGCTTATACTTGTTTAAAAAAAATTCAACCACTGTTTTCCCTTAAATACCATATATAAAAAACTTGTTGGTATGAATCTTCAGGAAAAATGGCCTTTTTAACAATATTTAAAAATATAAAATTACAACAATTTTATATATTTCAGAAAAATTATAGTAAAGCTTTATACAACTAACTTAAAAAGTGATTAGTTAAAAAATTTAATTAACAGGTAAAGGTACAACCAGTATACTGCGGCTCCTCGTCTCTGACAGCCCACGTCACAGCCCGTTATGTTGCTGCTCACCTGCAAAATGTCTCCATTGCCGGACAGTATAAAAACAGCTGTAAAACACCTGTCAAGCTAAACACAGGCACGTTCAACAACCAGTGGTACACGAGTTTGCAGACTTTTAAAACACACAGGCAGGAACAAAGTTATTCGTTAGAATGTGCAGGCACTTATATAGACATCGGCTCTGATTCGAAGAAGTGACACCCCAGTAGTTAGCCTTTTATTGATAGAGAGGTAAAAGTAAAAGCTTAGTGATTTTTTCTGTTATTTTTTTTTTCACGTTCGCAGTCAGCGCGACTGGGCAAACTGAATCCTATAATACGCTACTAAAATAGTCGCATTAACTCTGTAAGCAAAGAGGAAGGCAGTATAGGCCGAAGTAACAACAGATCATAAACACTAGTACAGGAATGTAACACACACAGAATCATTTCTGGACACGAGACCTGCTCACCAAATAGCGTGCAGTCCAGTTTTAGATGTCGCCTCTTGCTGATACTTTGCGGTAGTGTCTTCAATGGTTCCGCAATGGTTGGTCGGCTGCAAGCCAGGCTTCTCTACTCAGACACGCCAACTGATGCAGACACAAGCAGTTCCCCGCGCGTCCAGCGGCCACTCGTAATAACTCTGCTGGCCCATCTTCCTGTTCGTCACACGCTGCGCTTATTTAAAGGGACCACATCTCTGCGCGAGAAGCTTGAGATGTTGTGCCACCGAAGATCATTGGGACGTAACCTACTTAATGACCAAGTTATTATGAAAAATACCACATTTTTGGAATTATTTGAGAACCGTTTGTGTAACAATAAGCAAAAATTCGAGTCAGGAGGGACGCAATATATTTTTTCTTTATTATTTTATACTAACATATACAGAGTGTTACAAATAGGTACGGCCAACTTTCAGGAAACATTCCTCACACACAAAGAAAGAAAATATGTTATGTGGACATGTGTCCGGAAACGCTTAATTTCCATGATAGAGCTCATTTTAGAATTTCTCTTTAAATGTAAATTGAAATAATTCGTACAGACAGTTGTCAAAATACCCAATTGTTTCGATAGTATGTACTGTACCTCCTCGATTCACTGCCAGTTGGCCCAATTGTAGGAAGGTAATATTAACTTCCGTGCTTGTGTTGACATGCGACGGATAAGGTTTCATTCCAACGCGTTCAAGTTGTAAATTTTCACAATGAACATGTGTGGTCTGACGAGAAAATCGCACGCAATTGTGCAATCACGTCATCAACACAGATTTTCTGTGAACGTTTGGGCAGGAATTGTTGGTGATGTCTCGTTTGGGCCCCATGTTTTACCACCTACGCTCACTGGAGCACTATGTTCGGCGGGTTCGAATCCCCCCTCGGGCATGGATATTTGTGCCGTCCTAGTTCGTAAGTAGTTCATAAGTAGCTTGTAAGTTTAGGGACTGATGACCCCGTAGTTAAGTCCCATAAGCTTAACAAACATTTGAAAGATTACACAACAAGTCACTGGAGCACGTTATCATTATTTCATACGGTATACTCTACCTGTTCTGCTAGAACATGTGCCTTTACAAGTACGATACAACATGTGGTTCATGCACGATGGAGCTCCTGCACATTTCAGTGTTCGTACGCTTCTCAACAACAGATTCGATGACCGATGGATTGGTAGAGGCGGACCAATTCCATGGTCTCCACGCCCTCCTGACCTCAACCCTCTTGAATTTCATTTATGGTGGCATTTAAAAGCTCTTGTCTTCTACGAAACCCCGGTACCAAATGTAGAGACTCTTCGTGCTCGTATTGTGGACGGCTGTGATACAATACGCCATTCTCCAGGGCTGCATCAGCGCATCAGGGATTCCATGCGACGAAGGGTGGATGCATGTATCCTCGCTAACGGAGGACAATTTGAACATTTCCTGTAACAAAGTGTTTGAAGTCACGCTGGTACGTTCTGTTGCTGAGTGGTTCCATTCCATGATTAATGTGAGTTGAAGAGAAGTAATAAAATGAGCTCTAACATGGAAATTAAGCGTTTCCGGGCACATGTCCACATAACATAATTTCTTTTTTTGTGTGTGAGGAATGTTTCCTGAAAGTTTGGCCTTACCTTTTGGTAACACTCTGTATATATCAGTAGGCTGGTATCAGCATTAAGTGCTGTTCTTCTGCCTAGAGTACGTGAAATACATGAACATGAGGAATTAAAAAATAAATGGAGTTAAAACAATGGAGATTTAAAATATAGATAAGACAACAAAACTTAAACAAATTACAGTTTACAGTTTTGACATATGAATAAAACATTCTTGTCATTTAAAATAATGAGCCACGGTGACGTTAAAAACATGCACTATTACATCAAAACACAGACAAGGCGAAGAGCACTCGGAGACATTGTGTGAAACGTAACGATTGCGACACTTGTCTAGAAGCGGCGGACGCAGATAAAACACACACACACTGATGCACTGTTATACACAAAACAGGACGAAGCACTGTTAACACTGAAGGCGCAGGACCCCACAGGGTAGGAGGGGGAGGGTGGGAAGCGCGGGGGACGGGGTAGGAGGGATGGTGGAAAGGAAGTGTAGGGACTCCGGGACAGGAAGAGGAAGAACCATGCGTTGGAGTGGGGAGAGGAGGGGGAGGGGAGAGATGGCGCTTCATCCGCAGGAGCGGGAGAAACGGGGAAATCACGGTTGGTAGGATCAACGACGGAGGGTGTCATCTGGGAGAGGAAGGTGGCGGAAGATACTCTGGGAAAGGATGTGGGGAGTGTGGAGGTGAAGAGAGGGAGGGATGCAGCGGTAAAGGCGTGGCAGAGGCCCGGGATCAGTGAGGAAAATGGAAGATCTCGACATAAAATCGTCGAAAAATTTAAATACATTGGAGAAATATTCGCAACTTCAAGGAGAAACCATCATAGCAGAGTAGAATAACCAAATTGATTGAAATTCATCGACCGAGTCAGGTGGCGCAGAGATCAGACACTGGAATCGCATTCGGGAGGACGGTTGCTCAAATCCACCTCCTGCCATCCATATGCTAAGTTTTCCATAATTTACCTAAATCGCTCTAGGCAATGCCAGGATAGATCCTTGGAATGGGCAAGGCCGATTTTCTTTCCCATCCTCCCCGTAAAATCAGAGCTCAGCAACGTTTCTAATGATCAAGCTGTGGACCGGACGTTAAACCCTAATTATCGTTGTTTTTTTTAACTCAGTGTGTTACCAAGAACACATTAACATCAAAAGCCTCTCAATACCCACAAAACTGAAACCTGCAAGTCACACATCCGCAAAAAAAAAAAAAAAAAAAAAAAAAAATCTTCAAATGTTTGTATGGCTACGTGACCGAACTTATAAGGTAATCAGTCTCTAGAGTTACAGTCTACTCAAAGTAACTTTCATTAAGTAAAATACACACGCACACTCATGCTCGATGGAGGGCTCGAACCTCCGATGGCGAGCAACTGTGTACTCCGCAGTAAGGCGTTTGGAGCTCTGGGTCGCTAAATCGTGGCGTAATTGCGCACAGGCCTTTTCCAGCGCGGCCATCCTCAAATAACGTATGCTAGCGAAACTTCATTTAAGCACTGCAGGAATGGACAGATTCCCTGAGAATATAAAGAAGGAAGTCAGAATACGCATAAAAAACGAAAAACGAAATTTGGAGTACAGGTTCAAATGAAACAGTTTATCAAGAAACAGAACGAATGGCAAGCGCAAAGAAAGAGAAACGGATCTCTTTCCTAGAACATTTTATGAGGACAAAAGAAAGTAGACTGAAGGCGAATAATTAAGAATTTACAAAACCATGTCATCAGATGGGTCACAGAGATGAAGGAGGACAGCATGAAATTGCATATCACAATGGAGGAGTTGAAGGACGACAAAGACGTGTTCAAGGTATTTACGTATAACACATCACACCAAAAACAGGTAAAGCAGTCAACAATCCAAAGTTTGGTGTGAACATTACTGTGCTTTAGAGGGCATGTTCCTGCTTAGGGGTGGTGCACCGTTGCGTTCCTCCGAACTTCGAACTGACTACATTGTAAGGCGGATTTTGAACCACGGTACTATTCGACATTTTTCCCGTCAGCAATATTTCCAGCGATAAAAGGAGAGAAAATTTACAGAAAAAAGTCCGAGGACTTTACGGGTATCGAACCCGTGATTTTTAAATTTGGCACCCTCCTGCTGTGATACCGAGCCACAGCACACCACGCTACAAATAAAAATTGCGAAAGTGGGGCTGTAAAGGATGATTTAGGATGAAGAGAGTCGGGCACAGCCTAAAAGAATGAAAAAGTATTGGACCATCAAAAAACAGCCGCGGTGGAGTGCCCGAGTGTTCCAAGATGCCTAGCTACTGTGAGAGCCGCTGCTCTCCGTCGGATGTTCGAGTCCTCCCTTGGGTGTATTTGTTGTCCTTAGCATAAGTTACTTTAAGTAGTTTGTAAGCAGATTTACAAACATTAGATTTTTTTGTTGAACGAAACACTAATGAACGTATTTTATATTACTGAATAAAGCAGTCCAATGCTGGTCATAACTGCGATTTAAAAAATCATTAGTCAGTGTCATTTGGGTTGAAATTAATGATCAATAATGGCAATATTAATTTGCGCGACGTTCTCATTTCATTTCACCTGTTTTAGTTGTAGGTTTCTGTAGAGACACTTCCACAGTTCATAAATCGGTTCAATCTATGCACGAACGTAGATAACTGAATAAAGTCAAAACGATTTTTATCGAGTAATCATCATCTGTTATCGAAATGTTTAATGTCCGGCTAAATCTGGCACGTGCTGAGACCCGTAGGGCGAACAACAATGGTGGAGACGAAAAGTAGTAAGAGTTTTGTCAGTTAATTACGTTTCGCTGTTTGTGGGAACAAATTTTTAAAATCAGTAAAATAATTTTTTGTTCAGGAATTTCTAGGACTTACGAC
This sequence comes from Locusta migratoria, assembly GCA_026315105.1. Classification (NCBI taxonomy): domain Eukaryota; kingdom Metazoa; phylum Arthropoda; class Insecta; order Orthoptera; family Acrididae; genus Locusta; species Locusta migratoria. The sequence continues at coordinate 807,671,951 of CM048744.1, read as the reverse complement.
ACAACCTGTGTCGTCTGCAACGGCTATGGAAGTATAAAATTTGGGAACTTGAACCAACCACACCCCTATCACAGCACAACAAAGAGCATATATGTCCTGATGTAAACGAAAAGAGTTAAACCAGTGTCTTGAATTATCTGTCAGCTTCAAAGATATTTACACATTTTGACATTTTGCAAGTTAGCCAAATTCCGCAGCTGACTGAATTCTCATAGGGAATGTATCGGTAACAGCGAGTCACCTAACAGCGTGCATCCTAAATTTCGACGGGAATTAGTACCGTATTTCAGTCCATATTGCAATACCATATATATTTGAAATGTTTTAATTATTCTAGAAGCTTCTAGATAAATCTAGAAGCAAGCTCAGCACGCACTGATCTTTTGTTTAGCTCTCAAAGGAGCATTTCGATTTCGGGAGGAGACTATAATCTAAAAAATTTTAATCCGTTGCTGTCCTCAACACATCTCCCGAAAAAAAAAAACAACTTCGTCGTGAAATAACAATACTCCTGGCACAATCTGTTTCGTTTCTACATCAATTTGCCGCGGTGGAGTAGCCGAGCGTTCTAAAGCGTCTCGCTGCGGAGCGCGCGGTTGCTCGCCGTGGAGGTTCGAGTCCTCCCTGGGGCATGGGTGTGTGTGTTTGTCCTTAGGTTAGTTTACCTAGGTTAAAGTAGTTTGTAAGCTACGAACTGGTGACCACGCAGTTTGGTCCGATAATTTACAAACATTTGAACTTTTTTTTATCTACATCAATTTCTCTATTTAGTTATCGAACTCCCCTCGTAATCTAGTCGACAGCTAAATTGAAAGAAAATAGTTGTATTCTGAAAACGTTTATATTTCGGGAATGGACTGGAAACCGCTGCAACTCTAACAGAATCCAGTACCACACGTATCGCAGCAGCATGCAGTTCGAGGTCAGGCGCGACCTCATCTCGAATCAGATTACGTCCTTCTTTCATTCGTCATACGTCCCGATGCATTAACGCAACCCCATTTCGTCGTATTAGTGGACACGCCATAGCATTAAGCTCTCCGTCACCGCATTTTGACTCTGCGTCGGCTGGATTGCTACTGGAAGCTCCGACCTGATTGCTAGCTGTTCTCTCTCTCTCTCTCTCTCTCTCTCTCTCTATCTATCTATCTATCAATCTATATATCTCTATCTCTATCTCTATCTCTGTCTGCTACGTCAGCTGTAGTGTTCGCCCCTTACTGTGACAGTGCATTCGTCAATGACTGGAATATTGTTACGTATCATTTGTTAACATCTCTTTCTTAAATTTAAACAATGAAATATTTCACATATTTAATTTAAATATTCTTTCTTCATTGACAGTCTGATGAATATAATATGTTTAAATCTTTTTAAGCTTAAGGGACTTAACTGCGGAGTCATCAGTCCCTAAATTTACAAACTACTTATGAACTACCTTATACTAAAGACGACACAAACATCCATGCCCGAGGGGGCCTTCGAACGCCCGACTGGGAACGGCCTCGCGCATCGTAGCATAGCGCCTCAATGCGCTCGGCCGCTCCGCCACGGCGAGAACATAATAAATGATGTTCCTTTATAGATCGATAGATCTTTATTATTGCATTGTTCGTAATACTCATGTTGAAATGCAAGTCCACCTCGTTGGATACAATAATATAAGTGCCTCTCGGTATTAGCATGGACACCTCTTAACATTTCTGCACATACCGAATGTATTCCTTTTTCAAACACATCTAGATTTTCTGTTTGGTAACCCCTGGCTTTAAAGCATGCGATATCTCTCGCCGTCGAATGCAACCACCACAACCTATCCACCGTTCGGGCACAAATTGTTGTGAAGTGGAATGTCTTCTAGGAGATACACCCCAGCAATTGTAAATACAGACGACCAATTAATCTGGTTGGCAAATGAAGGGGATAATGTTTTCCAATTATGCCGCGCCATACGGGAACACCTCAGCGCGCTTGCATGTGACGTGGTCGTAACCATTGCTGATTTGTGTCTCTCTATTGACAACAAAGTCGGTGGTGAAATAACATACAAATCCCCATAAAACCTGCCTAACTAAATCCCGATTTATATCAACTTTAGAGACGTCTGCAGAACGATACCCGATTTAGTAAAACGGTTCCGTATACCTGTTAGTGTAGGTACAGTTTAAAGAGATGCCATTTTCGTTTCTCCAGAATGTATCTAAGACCTCTATGCTCACAAGTTTGATGCACATCTGCTTTGACGTAATCACAATGGGAAACAGGTATTAATGGGGAAGATTTAATGACTTTTATAATACTAGCAACTATGATCAAATAATATTAACCCTTTTTGCACTCACGTTCGTGTTTCTGTTTTCGTTTTGCCTCTGAAATTTACATAATAATGTGTTATGGAAAAGCTTTCAGCAGGTCATAATAATAAATGCTACACTTCCTCTACGGAGGTATGTATAATGGAGACAAATAGATTATCCTGCCCGAATAATTTCAAGTCCAAGAACAGAGCATTGCGCATGCCCAGGCTCATAAGCGCGAGTGTTGTCAACTCCAGCGGTCTGTGCAGCTTCAGCTTGCTGCTTACATTGACAAGTAGAAGCAATACAACAGTTAAGATACAGTAGATGTCGAGATTCATTGAACTTAAACTCACGCATCATTCATTCTGGAAAACGTAATTTGAGCGCGTAGAAACGGTTGAGGTATAACAATTCCACGTGGGTACGTTTACTACAACGAACCGTTCTCTCACGTTTCATTGTTGCATACGATAGGCTGACGGCTTATGAAAGCAACGGACGCGCTTTGAAATCCAACTAAAGTCTTTTTTAGACCTCTTGCAGTTATTTAATTCTCTAAAAATTGTGCAGTTTTAGGTTTTTATAGGTTTTTAGATTACTGTTAGATATTAAATTGGCAAACTATAATTAGTTATTTATTAAAATAATACTGAAGAAAGTAAATTCAATATAATTTAGTAACTAAAAATTAACTAAAGCAAGAAACATTTGCACTGCGATAAGAAAAAGATGAACACCACTTAACCAGGAAGGCCGATCTTTTGATTTAATTTATTAAGGGCAGCAGCCAAGATCGCTTATAATTTTTATTTTTATTACTGAACGAAATGAAAGATCCGAAGGAGAAAATTTATTTTCCCGAAAGCAAAGAATAAAAAATCATAAGTGAATTTGGCTGTTGTTCGTAATAAATTGATTGAAAGGAACACCCCTTCCTCAAACATGAAAAACTTTTGTAGTTCGTCGTGTAATTTCCGAGAGGGTTATACCTAAAGAGAACAATAGGTTTTTTTTTAACTTGAATTATTTAAACCAGCAAATAAATTTTAATCATATTTCTATGCCGTTCGCTTTCGGTAGGATATCACATTCTATACCTAACTGAATACGCCCTGTAAGAGATTTTCGGAAGAGATGTAACGTCAGCGGTATCACGGAGAGACAAGCGTCCTCGTGTCAAGCTACCGAATGTCGCCTTATACGGCCGTATATGTGACAAGATGAACCACACAAGCAAACGGGGTTCAGAGTGCCACAGTTGCTAACGCCGAATGAAGATCGTATTTCATGAGGAACAGTAAATATTTCACGATGACATAGTGCAGACGTTTTGCAATAGAAATGCCATCTAGCATGTGTGTCCAATTCTTATTAAGCGCAGAGACACAGCTGTTAGTAATGGAAACAAAGTTAAAGCAAAGGCAATGACACCATTTCCACTTATTCTTCCGTCGATTATAGGAATCAAATCAAATACGTAATTTTGTGAATGTTTTCGGCTTAAAAGGCCATCTTCAAACTTTGAAGTATGTTCGATATTTTTATTTAGTTAACCGGTTTTTGGATTCGTCTACTAAAATATTTACTATTCCTCCTGAAACACCCCGTATATATATACACTACCGATCGTACGTTTAAATACACCCAATAACTGGCATCTAGTTCTCTGTAGATAATGTCCAATACCATGGGTACCGTTGAAAAAGCAAAGGAATAGTACAACAGTTGTCCACATTTCATGATTTTTGTTTGCGGTCATCGAGACACAATAGTATCCAACAAACAATGTTGTGTGCATAAACGTTATGTAGCTATCTGATACGCTTGTATACTTATTTCCCGAGGGATGCCGCATTTGCTGCACCTGTGTCGTTCCCTGTGGTGATGTGGAATCCGCAGCGAACGCCAAGCACTGCTACGATACATAACATCCCTAGTATGGTTCTACGAGTGGAGATATCCATAGAAAAACGTGCTGCAATTGTAGCACTTAGCCAAGCAAGTTTATCTATGCGCCAAATTGCGAAAGAGTGTAGTGTGTCTTTAGGGGGAGAGCAATACAACCTCCGCCGTCAGAAGACAATAGGGAGCAATACGGACATACCACGACCAGGACGACCTCGTAAAATAACTAAAAGTGATAATAAATATATCATAATTACCAGTAAGAGAAATATTTTCTAAGTAACGCCTCATATATATACATGTGGTGTCTGTTCGGTATATTCTATGAATATTAAATAATAACAGCTGCTGGATCAGAATGTGACGTCTGTTCTTTCCGAACAGACACCACATGTATATATATAATATGCCGGTGACGGGCAATGATCCTATCGTTAGTGGGGAGGGGTGGGCAAGTTTGAAGCCCTTACTCTTACGGGAATTAGTTAAACTACGAGTTTGAGTACTATGGGCAGGGCGAAGCTGGGAATTTGTATCTGACGGGAGGCGTGCATGGGTAGTCCTTGCAGGTGCGGTGATCACTGTGTCCCCAGTGGTGTAGGGGTCAGCGCAACTGCCTAGAAAGCAGGAGACCCGGGTTCGAATCCCGGCTGGGTACACATTTTCAGCTTTGCCCAATAGGTGTTGAAGTCATATATTCTATGAATATTAACGCCTCATAGTTGTGCAGAATTGGTAGAAATGAACGCGACAGGAATATCTGTTGCAACAGTAAAAAGGAAACTAACTGAAGCCGGCTTGAATGTGTCACAGCAAGAAAAGTCCTACTAAGGCCCGTAAATAAACAGAAGAGACTTGAATGAACTAGAAAACATCGTAATTGGACATCTGAAGGGTGGACAAAGGTGTTATTCACCGACGATTCGAAGTTCGAGATTTTTCTAACCAGAAGGAGAACATTTGTTCGCCTATTTGTAGAGGAAAGGGTACACCTGCAGTGTGTTCTACCTACAGTTAAACACGGTGGAGGTTCTGTTACGGTTTGGGGAAATTTGCCGAAAATAGAGTTGGAGACATTGTGAAAATAGAAGGATGTATGAATCATAAGCATACTTCAAAATCATGCAATACCAAGTGGATTGCTCTTAATAGAGAATGGGTTCACCTGACAATAAGATAATGGCCCTAAACATCGGTCGGTATACTGTAAGTACTACATTGCATCACAGGACAAACTGAAAGTACTGAAAGATATGTTACGGCCGTCCCAAATTCCCGCCTGTAATCCCACTGAAATGGTGTGGGATGAAGTGGACAGACGTAACAGGGAAGTTAATATATCCAGCAAGGAACATCTCTGGAATCGTCTTACAGATGTGTGGAATCATATAGATTCACGATACCTATAAAAAACTGGTTGACCGCATGTCTCGAGTTTGTGAGACAGTCATTAAATCCAATGGAGGATACTATAATGAAAGTAAAGTATTATGATAGTGATTGTATTATATATATGCAAGTTAATATAATTATATTTTGTGATAAATAACGTTTGATTTGTATTGTAAATCTGAAATACCAGGGTGTATTGAAATTAATGAGCGGTGGTAAGTACAGGGTGTTACAAAATGGTACTTTCAGACTTTCAAGAAACATTCCTCACACACAAAGACAGAAAATATGTTATGTGGACATGTGTTCCGAAACGCTTAATTTCCATGTTAGAGCTCGTTTTAGTATTTGTCTTTAAATGTAAAATGAAATAATTCGTGCAGACAATTGTCAAAATACCCAATTGTTTCGTTAGTATGTACTGTACTTCCTCGATTCACGTCATCAACACAGGTTTTCTGTGAACGTTTGGGCAGGAATTGTTGGTGATATCTTGATTGGGCCTCATGTTCTTCCACCTACGCTCACTGGAGCACGTTATCATGATTTCATACGGGATACACTACCTGTGCTGCTAGAACGTGTGTCTTTACAAGTACGACACAACATGTGGCTCATGCACGATGGAGCTCTTGCACATTTCAGTCGACGTGATCGTACGCTTGTCAACAACAGATTCGGTGACCGATGGATTGGTAGAGGCGGACCAATTCCATGGCCTCCACGCTCTCCTGACGTCAACCTTCTTGACTTTCATTTATGACGGTATTTGAAAGCTCCTGTCTACGCAACCCCGGTACCAAATGTAGAGACTCTTCGTGCTCGTATTGTGGACGGCTGTGATACGCCATTCTCCAGGGCTGCATCAGCGCATTAGGGATTCCATGCGACGGAGGGTGGATGCATGTATCCTCGTTAACGGAGGACATTTTGAACATTTCCTGTAACAAAGTGTTTGAAGGCACACTGGTACGTTTTGTTGCTGTGTGTTTCCATTCTATGATTAACGTGATTTGAAGAGAAGTAATAAAATGAGCTCTAACGTTGAGATTAAGCGTTTCCGGGCCTATGTCCGCGTAACATATTTCATTTCCTTGTGTGTGAGGAATGTTTCCTGAAAGTTTGGCCCTGTATAACTGGGAATATACCCAATGCTTGTAATCGTACGGAAATCTGCAGAAGTAATATGAGTGGATTCCTTGAAACCTTGTGTCCAGAGAGAGAGACGTGCTAGAGTAGTACGTGGGATCTTGATCATTACTGTGTCCAGGTGGCGTAATGGAGGGTAGTCCGGCAGGTGTGGTAACTAACAGCAAGGTTGGTCTAATTATTAGTGGATCAGTAAACAGAAAACCTATTTTTAAATCGAGGTTTTGCACAAAATTTAGCCATTTCTACTCACTATCGTAGCAAATACAGTATTCTGAAGTCAGTCGGATATTTTTGAAACTCCCTGTACACACAAAGAGGGGAGACTGGCAGTAGAATCCTCTACCGCCTCGCAATCAGCAGCGGTGGCGCGCAGTGAGGAACGCCGGCGTGTTGTGGCAGCCCCTGGCGTGTAGGCCGTTATCAGCGCGCCGCCGTAGGAAGGGTTGCCCACTTGCAGGGGCCGTAACGACGCGCGGCAGATGCGTGGATGGAGCACTTCCGCTTGGCGGGGCGGCCTAACGACCGGCCACAGCGCGCGGCGCTAGCCGCCGACACCTGCTTCCGCCGCATCGCGCCGTTCCCAGAAACTGCGCCGATAACACGGCCAAGGGTTGTCGCGCACCATGCTCCACCGCCATGTCGCCTCCTATGACGACCAAGTCGTACAGCAGACGCCGCCTCAGATTCACGTTTTACAGCTAGCATACAAATAGAGTTTTCCTTGATGTAATCTGGATCCATATTTTATAAACTGGAGGTGATGTCCGTGTACAGGATGTGTGTGCGTGTGATACGGCGGGTACAAGAAAGATAAAAGATGTTTTAGGTAGTGCTGGGGTTAACTTTGACTCGTTTTAGTCCACTTTACGATCGCCTTTTCACATCTGGAAATTTAAATGGAAATAACGGCTTAACCACTCATCGGACACGGAAATTTAATAACCGAATGTGTAGAGGAGTAAATTATTTACAACTTTCCTCTCTTATGTTTTTTTCATATCTTGCCTAGTTTCAGAGGTATGTGCACAAATAACGGATATTTCTCGATGTCTGTCTGTCTGTCTCTCCGTAACGTGTTCCACTTCAATCGATCGACACCAAATTTAAGAGACATAATTGTTGAAATAAATCGTAATTTTCGATCAGTGATGGCTTCACTGTACTAGGTGAAAGTGCGAGGAATGAAAATTTGTGCCCGGCCGGGATTCGAACCCGGGATCTCCTGCTTACTAGTCATAACTGTTGGCCGCCAGAGACCAGAACCTCTTTTCTTCAAATATTTCGTACAAAAATACGGCAATAACACTAAAAAACCAATTGTAATGTAATTTTAATTGCGAATAAACCGTTCATCTGACAAGAATCTTCAATATCGGAATTTTTAGAGAAGAATATTCTGTATAATTTTTCATAACTCGCACCGTTTCAGAGATATTTGCAAAAATAACGGCAATAACCGTCCCTTGATTTTACGTAAGGCAGGCGTTCGGAGATCTTACGTGACGTTCCTCGCCCAGAACTGTCTCTGGAATACGTCATCTTGCTTGCTGTATTTTATGGTTTTCTTATTATAAGTTACGCATTGTCATTTCAAAGCAATGGCACAGTAAATAACTAACAAAAACTCGTCGTTCTTAGTACGATAAATTATAATCTAGTATCGAAAATGCCATATTAGCAGTTACAACTGCCATTAATAGTACCAGCATTATGGATCGATTTCGTCATTCTGTGCCGTAGTGTAGTGTGCAGCGCTTTAGGTTCTCGTGCAGATGGTCGGCAGTTCAAAACGCGCCATTACCCTTTTTTTCGCTTTGGCTGCTAAAAGGGATTCCGGCACTCTTATTAGGTAAATAAAGCTATCTTCAGCTATGTTTAGAGTTGTGCAGATGTAAGAGTGCTCCCTCTAAAATGTGCGTTTGTTTTATAAAGTCGTGAAGTACGTAGCAACGAATTGAACCCTGGTCTTCTGAAAATCTGAAGCGTATTCACAACAACGTGCAGATACTGGTAGTTTCCATCTAAATGTAGATTTCTGTGGCAATTGTCGTTCCTTAATGAAACTGAAGGGATGAGTATACATTGCAACAAATTATTCACTATTAATGGAATATGTTGAAACTCATTAATTAGAATCAATGCGTCTACTAAAATGTTTGTCCTTGGCATGGTTGCTATGGACATTTTTAACGTAGATTTTATTACCTTTTCTCTAGTTCAGATATGATTTTGTTCATGTTCCTTTGTTAAGAGATAAAATAAAGAGCAAATATTCGGTTTCAAACCGTGACTACGTTTTCTTTTACAGCTAAAATAACAAACGGGATAAGTGTGGTAATAGCAAATTCCACGACGCTCTTGTACTCAATCTAAATACAAAGATACTATTATCATTACTTCATTTACAACAGTCATTGTATCTCTCCAGTTTGTGAAGATGTCATGAAGAAGTCTATGTTTGAAATTCGTTAGTATGTATTTCATGATATGTTCACAAAATAGAACAAATCCACTTCAATGTGCGAAAATCTCTTAGGAAATAAGGTTAAAACCTCCAGTGGCGGGTTTTTATTATGTTCCTTGTCTCTGAATTAAGTTCATAACAATGAAATAAAATATGAATCTACTGTGACCGAACACCATCACTGGATCTCAACTATAGTACTGTTTGTCGGTATCTAGGTATTTTTCTGCTTGAAAAAAAGAAACTTTCTAGAACATAAAAACTATGTTACTCAAAAGGCGGCAAAAATTATGCATAAAATAGCTCGTGCTGGTACTGTTAATTATAAATTACCACTTCATGCTGTACGGTCTTATCATGAGGCTATTTTTAACGTTATCGTGGGTTTCGCTGCTAGCGTCTGGGTGCATCACCTTAGGTTGCAGGGCTAAAAGAAGGTACTACGACGAATTCAGCGGAGTGTACTTGTAAGTACTGAAACCCAAATTATGAACTTTATTTTAGAAGTTCAAAGTAGATATGAGAAGTAAAAGATCTCGTATCTTCTACTGTAAAACATCAACTGTGAGAAATATAGTTACCGAACTGTGAATTATCGAAATGTCTTTGTGTAATTGTATTTATTGTAATCTTTGTTATTTTGAAGAGATTTAAAAAGTGTCTTAACACACTCATTCAGTAATTAGAACCCTTCATCGCATTTGTGGTTATTGTGAAAAGTGGCTACAGATAAGATCTTTGATATTCGATAGATCGCTAAATGTATGTCGCAATAATAAATGTGCTACCGGGACTTTAAAAATATTTCAAAAATTGGCTTATGAACTTTGAAGCCTCTGAGAAAAAGAATCTTCATGTTCAATCATTACAAAAGTCTTAAATCAACGAATAAGCTCAGGCAAAAGATGAATACGACGCAGTGCATCAAGGTAAATAAGAGACATCATTTTATTACGAAAGATTATCAGGCATACCAACCTACATTTCATACAGGCAAACCAAGTAAAATTTATAGCCTATTCATCCACTACAAATTATGTTTAAACTAAATACAAGAAGAAGCCAAGACGTTACCAAAACTGATAGCAATACAAATCCAAACCCAAAGTCAGTCAAGAGAATACAATTACAAAATTGGCACCCAACAAAAATAAATATAAAAAAGCCGATTTACAATCAATGCCAAAGGGAACATAGAATTAATTACCCCCAATATTACCCTTTCCTCTTTAAGCAAGTCGATAAACACACAAGAGTCAACTTTAGTTCAAAACTAGTGCTATTTGCTGTCCCAATTGTCTATATTTAAAGACGTCCTGTGTCCTGCACCACGCACTCTGAAATAGATATTTAATTGGGAATTAATTACCCCCAAATTACCATTTCCTCTTTAAGCAAGTCGATAAACACACAAGAGTCGGCTTTAGTTCAAAACTAGTGCTATTTGCAGTCCCCATTGTCTATATTTAAAGACGTCCTGTGTCCTGCGCCACGCACTCTGACATAGATATTTAATTGGAACTTGCCTATAGTCTGACTGACAACAGAGTCGGTAAATACAGTCGACCCTGCTAACGTGTTTGTTCTGCGACATGATTTACAAACGTTTAGCAATTTCAGGGTGCATTATTTCCTGCTGCAAATGAATAATGCATGAGCCATTCCCTTTGTCCATAACGGGCCCTAACGAGCAATAAAACGGGAAATAACTCGGCATGTCGAAGCGCCGACCTACGCGACTGCGCGATTTCCATTGATGGGCGGCACAGAGGAGTGCGCCCGCTATCACCATACTAAACATTATTATTAGGACGTATTTTCGATTGCAGCAATTTTTATCGTCCAGCGTTCGTTTAATGGTAACATTTAATATCATTGCTTACTTTCATATGCGTTTCAGAAGCACATATTGGGTAGAAATAACGCTACCGCAGCACCTCTAAAAACAGTTACATTAAATCATCTATTTAAGATGTAGACATTCACTTTTATTGTTTGTCGATAGGTTTCAAAAATTTAGGGACAAATTTCAAATGCTTTACAGTACCATTCCCTTTCGTAGTGTTCTCTGTAAAACAAACTTAACTCTCATACCATAAACATCAACTACACTCCTGGCCATTAAAATTGCTACACCACGAAGATGACGTGCTACAGACGCGACATTTAACCGACAGGAAGAAGATGCAAATAATTAACTTTTCAGAGCATTTACACAAGGTTGGCGCCGGTGGTAACACCTACAACGTGCTGACATGAGGAAAGTTTCCCACCGATTTCTCATACAAAAACAGCAGTTACCGGTGTTGCCTGGTGAAACGTTGTTGTGATACCTCATGTAAGGAGGAGAAATGAGTACCATCACGTTTCCGATTTTCATAAAGGTCACAAGCGTAACGCGATTGCGGTTTATCGTATCGCGACATTCCTGCTCACGTTGGTCGCGATCCAATGACTGTTAGCAGAATTTGGAATCGGTGGCTTCAGGAGGGCAATACGGAACGCCCTGCTGGATCCCAACGGCCTCTTATCACTAGTAGTCGAGATGACAGGCATCTTATCGGCATGGCTGTAACGGATCGTGCAGCCACGTCTCGATCCTTGAGTCAACAGATGGGGACCAAGACAGCAACCATCTGCACGAACAGTTCGACGACGTTTGCAGCAGCATGGCCTATCAGCTCGGAGACCATGGCTGCGGTTACCCTTGACGCTGCATCATAGACACGAGTGCCTGAGATTGCGTACGCAACGATGAACCTGGGTGCACGAATGGCAAAACGTCATTTTTTCGGATGAATCCGACGTGATGGTATGGGGTGCTATTGGTTACACGTCTCGGTCACCTATTGTTCGCATCTGGCCTACTCATCATTCGTTTCCAGCGAAACCCTACATTTCAGCAGGATAATGCACGACCGCATGTTGCTGATGCTGTACGGGACTTTCTAGATACGGAAAATGTTCGAATGCTGCCCTGGCCAGCACATTCTCTAGATCTCCCAATCTACCACCAATTGAAAACGTCTGGTCAATGGTGGCAGAGCAACTGGCTCATCACAATACGCGTCACTACTCTTGATGAACTGTGGTATCGTGTTGAAGCTGCATGTACCTGCAAGTACCTGTACACGCCATCCAAGCTCTGTTTGACTCAATGCCCAGGCGTATCAAGGCCGTTATTACGATTGTTCTGGGTACTGATTTCTCAGGATCTGTGCACCCAAACTGCGTGAAAATGTAATCACATGTCAGTTCTAGAATAATACATTTGTCCAATTAATAGCCGTTTATCATCTGCATTTCTTCTTGGAGTAGCAATTTTAATGGCTAATAGTGTAGAAAGATTCTGCATCACATCCTGTAGAATATTACTTTTTCTTTCAAAAGCTAGTTTTTGGGCAACACTTCTAGCCATTATTGTCAGAGGAGACGGAACACGGTACCACCGACGGCGAACGGCATTATAACCATCCTACACCTTCCCGACAAAGAAACCAAAGTTTTTCAGACGTATAAGGCTACCTGAAGAAAAGCATGCGTGGAAGTCGGATTCGGTTGGACGAAGGGCTGTAACAGTGGTGGGTGCGTGTGTGGATGTATCAGGCCAACCGTTCCCTGCTATGCAGGAAATGATCTTTTTCTACCTTTATCTGGCATTGACGCGGGGTCGACATTGATGCTATGGATTTGGCTCGTAAGCTCGTGTTCACCTTATGGAAAGACCAACTGAGACGCACACCCCGGCCGGCCGGCACACCGCCCTACGTCGTAGACACAACCGCTCGCTCAGTGGAAGGTCCGTACCAAAGACTGTCCGCTCCAATATTTAAGAAACGTAACGGGAGTGATCCACATAATTACAGACCAGTATCATTGGCGTTGATTTGCAAAATTTTAAACTTATACTTTGCGAACTACCTCGAAGATAATGACGTACTGATCCAGAAAGTATCGGAGTTTGTACGAGCCTCTGGTTCCACGTACATTAACTGAAAGCGTGTAAATGTGAGAGACTAGAATCTCCCCATCGTTTCCACCTTCTCAATAATAATCAAGACATTAACTGAATTGTAATATTTAAGCATTTATTAGTAACAGTTACACAAATGTTTCGCCAGCCGCGATTACTGTTTTACAATATGAGGAGCCTACTAGCGGTAGCCCTCTGGGACGTCCGACATGCGTCCGTTAGCGACGGAGCCTCGATACAGTCCACCGTGCAGAGTGTCGCGCACCCAGCACGAGGGCTGGGGCGGCATCGGAACAAAGGCAGTATACATGCCGGCGGGCCCGCGGTGGTGGTCAAGCTGCCCTTGGGGTTCCAGCATTTCTCACAGGGGGCAGACCTGACTAGGCGGCATCTCCGCCCAGCTACCAACCACCACCAGATGGCAACTGCGAGTCCAAACATCCTCCCACTCAAAATGAGGATACTCATTTTCAAAGTCACAATCATTGACACACAAAATTCAAATGAGGAAAACAAACAAGAAATGGCAAAACAAACAAGAAATGGCAAAACAAACAAGAAATGGAAAAACAAACAAGAAATGGCAAAACAAACAAGATATTGCAAAACAAACAACAAATAGCACAATAGAAACAATGAGAGAAGTGGCCATAAACAGGCCTGGACCAACTTCAAGCAAGACACACAAAGTATACATCTAACACAATAAAAAAATACACATATATACAAATTGACACAATGAAGAAATCACTGCTTGGGGAGGGGACACAACTTGGCTATGGGCCTTTTGAACTGGCCGTTAGCAGCCTTCACTAACACCACACGAACACACTTGTCAGGACCAGGAAACAGCTCGACGATGACACCCAGCTTCCACACCAGGGGTGGTAAGTTGTCTTCCTCGATCAGCACGTGATCGCCGGTCTGGGGTTGCCAGGCTGCCTCCGATGTCCATTTGGTGCGCTGCTGCAGGTTGTGTATGTACTCCGTTGACCACCTCCTCCAGAATTGGTACATTTGCTGGGTGAGTTGCCACCTGTGCAACCGGTTGGCAGGGATTTCCAGGACAGAAGGTTCAGGGTAAGTACAAAGGGGTTTTCCAATTAGGAAGTGACCAGGAGTGAGCGCAGCAGCACAATCAAGATCGTCAGAGAGAGAACACAATGGCCTTGAGTTCAAGCACGCTTCTATTTGACTCAATACGGTGTGGTCATTCTTCAAATGTTAATATTGCATTGCCAACAACACATTTGAAGTGTGAGTTCATGGACTTGACTCCTGCCTCCCACAGTCCACCAAAGTGGAGGGCATGAGGTGGAATGATCTCCCTACTAATCCCTCCTGAGGTCGAGAAGCTCACCAACAACCTCTGTAGAGTCACAGATCTCCATGTGCCGTAGTTCAGCATATTCATGCATGAACGCAGAATATTCCTTCAACTGTGGTATCCTGCCAGACAAAATCCAGCCAAATCTTGTTTCGACTAGTGAAGGATGATTGGGCTGCACTAGTCTTTCATTGCACAACACATCGAAGAAGACTTCTGCTCCAAGCATCAAATCTATGGGGCCAGGTTTGTTGAATTCTGGATCAGCGAGTGGGAGTTGACATGGAATATTCCAGGAACTTGTATTTATATAGCTCGCTGGTAGGTTACTGGTAACATTATCCACAATAGCACAGTTTGTTTTCAAATGAAAATCACTAAATCTAGAAGACAATTCGATGTTACATGTTTGTGACACCGACGCTGTGAAGGCATTATTCACACCATTTACTGGAAATGAGTGTCTGATACGCTTCAATTTCAGTTTATCTGCCAAGCGCCTGGATATGAATGACAGCTGACTTGCACTGTCGAGCAAAACTCTGCAAGAGTGCTGCCCACCTTGGCTGTCCTTGATGTTGACAACAGCTGTCGCCAACAAAGCATTGTGGTGGGTGTTTGTATTACCACTTACAGCTTGATGAGCTACATACTGATTCGTAGCTTCACCATTTCGACTATGCTTACAATCAGCTGTTTGATGGAGCAGTACATTGTGCCTGCCCTTACACAATTTGCAACAGGAAAGCTTGCAACTACGCGCATAATGACCACTGCGGCAGCACAAAAAACAGAGCTTATTAGTAGTTACATAATCGCGCCTCTCACTGACATTTAAGGCAATAAATCCCTTGCAATCAGTGAGTGCGTGATGCTTTTTACAGTACTTACAAACTACTTCAACATTAGCACTGGCCAGATGAGCTCTCCTCACATTACTACTCTGCGTCTCTTTGGGAGTATTATCCCTAAATTTAATCAATTCAAAGGCTAGACATTTTGTTTCTAGGAACTCTATGAGTTGGTTGAATGTGGTGAACGTCGACCCAGACATTTTTTCCTCCCACTCCTGACGATCTGTGGGACGCATGCTAGTCAATATTTGTTCTGAAAGGAGAATTTCATGAAGTGGCACATCAGGCTTAAGAGCTTCTAGGGCCTTCAGATGGCTACATACATGGTTAATCAACTGCCGATAATTGGTTGACGTACCGTGGCTGACGGTAGGAGAATTTAATAAAGCCTTAGCATGTCTGGCCGCGACTATCTTAGGATTATTGTACCTTTGTGTAATGAGCCTCCAAGCTACTGAGAAGTTTTCTGAGGTTACTGGTAAATGTTTTAGAATGTCCCTTGCTTCACCTTGCAATGTCGAATTTAAATAATGAAACTTCTGAACATCGTCAATTGAGTCATTATTCATGACGAGACTCGAGAAAGCATCTCTGTAGGATGACCATTTCAGATAATCCCCTTCAAAAGTTGGCAAATTGATGGCAGGTAATTTCAAATTGCTAACATTGCTCGAATGATTAGTGTTGGCAGGATCAGGCTTCTGAGCGTGCCTCTTCAATAAACCCCTTATGGTACATTCAATGATTTCACAAGAGTCCTCGATATCTGCCCTATCACTGCTGTGATCCGTTAATTCATCGTCCATTTCGAGTTGGGACTGTGGGGACTCAAAATCCGCTTGAATTTGCGCCAATTTGCTTAATCTATATTCTAAGATTTCAATGCTAAGTGTCTCTGCATCTTGCATTGAATTACTCAAGCGTGAAAGAGCTGCCTTTGCAAGCCCTCTGTGCTTGACTAACCGAGCTCTCGCTGTTGGCTCCATTGCAGGGAAGAGCAGATTAGAAATAGGATGCCAAGCGGTAACACTCACCAAGGCTGTAGCGGTGCTGAGGCAGTGCAAAGGCGGCGGCTGCGGAGTCCCGTGATGACGTCGGCAGACGTGGTGCGAGGCGCAGCTTCCGTTGGCGCCAAACTGCAGGTTGGTCGGAGATGCCGTCGGCAGTCGTGATGCGAGCGACAGCTTCCGTTGGCGCCAAACTGCGGGATGCTCGGAGACGATGGCGTTACCGTGCGCTCGCTTTAACGCGATCGCGCGTGATGCAATAGCCGGTCACAAGTACTGCACTCACACACCGTAGTCAAGGCTGTTATTTGCGTTGTCCCGTACAGACCTTGAGACACACAGTGGCGCTTACAAGCCGCGAACATGTGCAGTACACACGTGATTTACAAAGTTCATTTCCGGAAAGTAACTCGTTGCGAATGCGCTTCCGCGTGAACACTAAATCTTGCGGTCTACGTTTTCGTGGTCACTGCATCCGGCCCGGAGGACCAAATGTACGAGCCTCTGGTTCCACGTACATTAACTGAAAGCGTGTAAATGTGAGAGACTAGAATCTCCCCATCGTTCCACCTTCTCAATAATAATCAAGACGTTAACTGAATTGTAATATTTAAGCATTTATTAGTAACAGTTACACAAATGTTTCGCCAGCCGCGATTACTGTTTTACAATATGAGGAGCCTACTAGCGGTAGCCCTCTGGGACGTCCGACATGCGTCCGTTAGCGACGGAGCCTCGATACAGTCCACCGTGCAGAGTGTCGCGCACCCAGCACGAGGGCTGGGGCGGCATCGGAACAAAGGCAGTATACCTGCCGGCGGGCCCGCGGTGGTGGTCAAGCTGCCCTTGGGGTTCCAGCATTTCTCCCAGGGGGCAGACCTGACTAGGCGGCAGCTCCGCCCAGCTACCAACCACCACCAGATGGCAACTGAGAGTCCAAACAGAGTTGTTAAAAACAGCTTCCGCTTTACTCGCATGAAGTACTGACTGCTGTCGACAAGGGATCTCAAATCAATTCCACATTTCTAGATTACTCAAAGTGACTTCTAATATCTAAATGGGATACTCTGCAAATGACATCTAAGTTCCTGCCAGAGGATTCACCGAACAACATTTATATAATTCATCTTCCATTCCATTTTCGAATAGTGCGCGGGAAGAAAGAACATGTGAATATCTCCGTTCGAGCTCTGATTTCTCGTATTTTATTCTGATGATCATTTCTACCTATGTAGGTGGGAGTCAACAATATATTTTCGCATTCTGAGGAGAATGTTGGTGATTGGACTTCCGTGAGGAGACCACGCCGCAGCGATAAACGCCTTTGTTGTAATGATTCCCATCCCAGATCCTGTATCATTTCCATGACGCAGTCTCCTCTGTATCGTGACAATACAAAACGAGCTGCCCTTTTTTGGACTCTTTCGATAGCTTCTTTCAAACGCATTTGATAAGGATCCCACACTGGGCAGCAATACGGTAAATGAGGACGGACAAGGTAAACCAAAGCTTGCGTTTCATTGACAGATCGCTTCGAAGATGCAACAGCTCCACCAAAAGAGACTGCCTACATCACACTTGTGCGTCCTCTCCTGGAGTACCGTTGCCCAGTATGGCACCCTCACCAGATAGGACTGACGGAAGACACTGAGAAGTTTCAGAGAAGGACAGCTCGTTTTATCACGTTACAGAGGGGAAAGCGTCACGGAAATGTTGCACGATTTGAAGTGAAATGCTTTAAAACGACGACGTTATTCGTTGCGGCGATATCTGTTTGCGAAATTTCTATCACCGAGTTTTACTTCTGAATGTGAAAATATTTTACTAGCACCCACCTACATAGGGAGAAATCACCATCACAGTAAAATAAGAGAAATCAGACCGAAAACGGAACAATTTAGGTGTTCTTTCTTCCCGCGCAGTATTAGAGAAAATGGAATGATAGAAAAAAGATGTGAATGTGGTAAATGAACCATCTGCCAAGCACTTAAATGTGATTTGCAGAGTATCTATGTAGATGTAGACAACATGGAGTACGCAGTCTATTCAGTAGTTCTGTAGCATCTTTTAAGCGTTCTGGCAATAAAACGCAGTCTTCCCACGACATTACGTGTTCTTTCCAGTTTAAGTCTGATGTATTACTAACTTCTCTGTATTTAGTGGAATTTACGATCTTCACTTTGATTGATTTATCTTGCAAACGAAGTTTAACGGATTTCTTTTCGCACTCATGTGAACGAAATCACACTTCTCATTATTTAGAGTCGACTGTCAATTTTTATATCATTCTGATATGTTATTTAGATAGTTCTACATTTGGTTTTGTTCTTCAGATGACTTTACTAGACAATAAATGACGGCATCATCTACATACCTAAGAGAGATACTCAGATTTTCTACCAAATCGTTTATGTAGATAAGGAAGAGCGGAGGACGAATAACACTAACCTGTGGGACGCCCGATATCACCTCTGTTTTAGTCGATGCCTTACCATCGATTACTACGAACTGTGTCCTCTCTGACAGAAAAGTCCCTATCCAGTCGCAAATTTGGGGCTATTTTGCATAACCACACAATTTGATTAATAGCCGTTAATGAGTTACGGTTTCAAAAGCCTTATGTAAATCTAGAAACACGGAATCAATTTGAGATCCCGTGTCGATAACATTAATTACTTCATGTAGTAAAGAGCTAGTTCTGTTACGTACTTACCGTATATTGACATACTTCTGCCATTAGATTCGCGATTTCCTGTAAGAGTCAAGATAGTGTATAATAATTGACGATAATTCATCGAATAAACCAGAAGTGATATAGGGCATAAACTGTTGTGGGATCGGATTCACGATTTCCTGTCCGAAAGAACACTCTACGTAATAACTAATGGATAGTCGTCAAATAAATCAGAAGCGATTTAGGGCCTAAACTGTTGCTTGTCAAGAGACAATGTGAGCTGCCCTCTTAGACTGTTCGCGGATGATGCTGTCGTCTTTCGGTTTGTCAAGTCACCAGAAGATGGAAAGCAACTACAAGACGAATGAAAATTTCACTCTGCAGCCGAGTGTGCGCAGATATGAAACTTCCTGACAGATTAAAATTGCATGCCGGAACCGGGACTCGAACTTGGGACCTTTGTCTCGCCCGCGAAAGGCAAAGGTCCCAGGTTCGAGTCCCGGTTCCGGCTCGAAATTTTAATCTGCCAGGAAGTTTTAACTACAAAACGATTTAGGTAAGATACCTGCGTGCTGAACAAATTGCTAGCTGGCACAAAGTAATGAAAACTGTGGTCATCCATGTCATCCTAAAGGAAATCCACTAATCTTCATTTACCCGAAAAATAAGTGATATTTGAAGGCCGTAATTCAATGAAATACCTATGACGCACTATTACGAAAACGTAAATTGGAAATAACACACAAAATATCGTCAGGAAGTCGAACCAAAGAGTGCGTTTCAGTGGTAGAACAATTATAAGACACAACAGTTCTTACTAAGGAAACAGCCCACCCCTCATCAGGTGGGATCAAGGAGAAATAGGTTTCAGGGGAGAGAGTGTCACAAAATCATGCACGATTTGCGGTGGAAATGATTAAAATAAAGGCGATATTTGTGGCGATGAGATCTATTTGCCACGTTTCGTTCACAAACTTTCTCCTCCGAATTTTACTGTTGAAGGTATATATACGTACACCGGCTTTTCACCATATCCAGAACCTGCCATCCGGTTCGCCACACTGTTAACCGTGATTGGTCACTCTATACTACGTTTTTCCACTGTTTGGCATTGATCTGCGTAATGTGTGGCTTATAAGCAGCCGCTCGACCATGAAATCCAAGTTTCGTAACCTCCCCCATATTAATGTACTACTAAGAGTGGATCATTATGCACTTTGAAACTCCTGTGTGATGGATAGATGCTTGCCTGTTACTCTGTATCACCTTCTTCAACTGTCGGCGGTTTCTGCAAGTCAACAGACGAGGTCGGCGTGTACGATTTAGTACTGTACGTGTCCCTTCACGTTTCCACTTCACTATCACATCAGAAAGAACATACCTAGGGATGTTTAAGAGTATGCAAATATCGCGTACAAGCTACTGACACAATTGACAACCAATTACCTGGGCACATACAAAATCCATGAGTTACGCGGAGCGCTCCATTCTGTTCTCTCATGATATCTAATGACTACTCAGGTCGGTCACACGGTGTACCTCGGAATACGTGGCAGTACAATGCACCTAATATGAAAGCCGTATATATCTTAGGTGTCCCGATGCTTTTGATCACACAGTGTACATGTAATGGGAGGTAATAATGAAACTGACGATGTTTCGAGTGCTGCAGGGCGGAGTGTTTAGCTAGCAGGACGCGGAAACCTCAAAGGAATATTCAGTGGCCCATGAACTCACGGAGTATAATCAAATAATTATATTTCCACTTTCTACCATCAAGCGACAATATCTCGCTGTAAGCAGTCAGAATGTGAAATTTTTACAGGTTTGACATCAGTATGTTTTTGATTCCTTGGCGAGTTTGTTGATGTAGTTTGTGAAGTGACGGTGTAGACGGTTAATAAGGTTGAAGTTTTCCGTACGAAATGATATGGCTGTCATGGAGAATAATCGTGCATTGCTGGAAAAGTTGTTTTCTTAGAACCGCAGCAACGGCAGCGCTGCATTTCGGGAATGTCGCAGACAGAGGGAAGAGGCCCCATGTCAATAAATGGGCTAATGGATATGATCAGGAAATAGGAAGAAACAGGTGAATTAGGTGATGCAGCAAGGATGGGGAGGAGGAGGAGAAGGCCGTTGCCGTGGCCATTGTTTAGGTGGTTGTTGTTGTAACCGACCGTGCAGAACATGCCTCAAATTCTGCACACGGTGCTTGAGCTGTGGCACAAGAATTGTCTCACTCTGGCCAACAGCTAAAGAGGTTTTGCCACACATTTTACTGTGATATACCTAAAAGACTGATAATGTACAGCAAATGCAGTTCCTTCGTTATAAAGCACGCATGGGAGTGACTTTTACGAGGGGCGTTTGAAACGACCGTGCAAATTCCGAGAGATGGCACCACCGATGCGTATTGTCATGTTTAGTTAGTAACATCTTTGGAAAGAAAGCACATCACGTTTTAGCCATATATCTCTATTTCATTGTGTTTGGCATTCGTATGAATCCAGGAAGTCGAGTGATTGTCAAAGAATTGACGAAAAAGAATTTCGTGTGGTGATCAAACATTATGTTATGGAAGGCGAAACGCATCAGGACATCATGGTGACTCCGCAGCTTCGATTAGAACAGTTTATAAGTGGTTTCAAAATTTTCTGGACGCCCTGTAGGGGTTACGACTGCAGAAATCATATGTTGATAGATGACAGAAGAGTTAAGGTGCGTGAGATTGCTAGTGCTGTGACCATCTAGAATTAAGGGGTATTGTATATTTTGCATAAACATTTGGACATGAGAAAGCTATACGCAAGCTGGGTGCCGCGACTGCTCACGCTTGACCGAAACCGGAATCGTGTGAAGGGCTGCCAGGAAGGTTTGCTGCGTTTCGTCACTGTGGATGAAACATGGATACATTATTATACTCTTGAGACCAAAGAAAAATCTAAACATTGGGTTACCAAGGGAGAATCTGCACCATAAAAGGCGAAGACCGTTCTTTCGGCCGGAAAGGTAATGGCGATGGACTTTTGGGACTCGCAAGGGATAATCCTCAACGACAATCTGGACCAGGTTAAAACTATTACAGGTGCATATTACTCACTGTTATTGAACCGTTTGAAAACCGAGCTACAAGAAAAACGCCGACGAATGGCCGACAAAGAAGTCCTTTTTCATCAAGACAATGCACCAGCTTACAACTCAGCTGTTGTGGTAGCAAAATTCTTGGAAATAGGATTCCAACTCGTTTCACATCCCCCTCATTCTCCAGACTTGGCTCCCTCGGACTACTATTTGTTCCGAATTTGAAGAAATGGCTGGCGGGTCGAAGATTTGATTCAAACGAGGAGGAGATTACAGAAACTAATAGCTATTTTGCAGGCTTGGACAATTCCTATTATTCGGAAGGGATCAACAAACTAGAACAGCGTTCGACGAAGTGTATAAGTCTACGTCGAAAAATAAAAATGGTTTTCGCCAAACACGTTAGTAATTTTTTATTTTCGGACGGACTTTTCAACCGTCCCTTGTATGTAGGCAGGGAACATGCTTTGGGCAGCAGCGCGGGAGCAGCCGAGCGGTCTGGAGCGCCAGTTACGTGTCGCGCGGCCTCCCGCGTCGGAGGTTCGAATCCTCCCTCGGGCATGGATGTTAGTATTAGTTTCGATTCTAATCAAATACCGTGTCTACCCGAGGTGGCAGCTCTCGAGAGATCGCTAGCAGCAGGGCGCCGGCGCAGCAGCCTTCTGGCGAGGTGGCACGGCGCAGCAGGTGGCGGTCTGTTTGCTCTGTTTACCCCCAGGCCACCTCTCACTCTAGGGGGCGCCCGCTACCTCGCCGCTTTATCTTTCCAATTTCTCAGCCTGTTCTGCGGCTCTGCTCGCCGATTAAATTCAATATCCAAGGGTCGTGCAGCGTTGCTGAGTTTCTCTGTTAGCAACGCCTTTAATACTGACCGGGACTGTCAGTACCACCCCCGTGTCCTAGGCAGTGGTCTTCAATGTGTGACGAGACTTACGAAGCACAGGTGATACTCCGTATCTGAAGCCTAGATGTATACACTGTAAGGTACCTTATGGTCTGTCGCAGATGGTACTTTGTGCTACTAGTCATTATGAGGTGGAACTTGGGTTTAATAAAGAATTTGGTTGGAAATATTGAAAAGTGGCCCTCGATGATATTTCGTTAAGTCCAAAACAGTGGTGGCGCGTGCTATGTGTTCACTGGCTCAGAGAAGCCCCGAAAAAAAAGAGAAAAAAAAGTAAAAAGAGTATTTAAACTGTCATTCTTCGTTTCTTTCTTCTATTACATCATTTTATATGCACATTGAAAGTACGTTCATCGCACGAGAAACGTTTTCGTCGCAGAGACGGCTGTGTTCAAATTCTCTTCTAAAACCCCTGGAGGCAGCATACCAGCGCTCCCTCGGCAAGGAGGGGCGAGGGGAAATGCCGGTTTTAACATTGGCGTTGGAGCTCCTGGCTAATCAAGCGTTGGCGGTTATACACCAATGGTCCCGAAGCAAGGGAATGGAGCTACTGCGCACCTCTCGTTGCGCATCGGGAAATCTTCCATTAAGACAACATCCCCCCTTCATATTTGTTTATAGAGTATTGAAGAGTCATCAAAAACACATCTTATAAATGTAGATTAGAGACGCAACACTTGCAAGAGCTTTCAGAAGATCCGATCATGAATAATAATGAAGCCACTACTCTCCAGCAAGCAAGAACAGCCCTGTGGTGATCAGCATCGCGCTGAGCCCCCCAAAGTAGTGGGCGTCAGACTGACTGTAAGCAAATTTTTTTAAACTAAATCGTCCTTTTAACAGATACGGTAACAACAATGACTTTTGTATTGTTATTTTCTACATATCTTTGGAGTTTTAGAAAACGTCTTGCGATTTTGTGTGTAAATGACATTTACACTCTTCATTGTGACAAATAATTAACTGTTAGATTAGATTAGATTAATACTTGTTCCATAGATCATGAATACGACACTTCGTAATGATGTGGAACGTGTCAGTTAAATGAAATGTGTCTGTACATAATATAACATGACACTCAATATTTGAATTTATTTTTAATTTTATTATTATTATTATTATTATTATTATTATTTAAATTTTTTCCTAAAGTACTAACTTTTATCTAGAAATTCATCTAATGTGTAGAAGGAATTGCCATTCAGAAATTCTCTTAATTTATTTTTTATAGCTAGTTGGCTATCTGTCAGTATTTTGATAATACTTGGTAAGTGACAAAGACATTTGTGGCAGTATTATTAACCCCTTTCTGTGACACAGCTAAATTTAACCTTGAAAGGTGTTGTAGCTATGCACACTGCTATTACATTTAAATTCAGTTGGATTGTTAATAACAAATTTCGTAAGTGAATATATGTATATTGTGAAGCTACTGTGAAGATTCCTAGATCCTTAAATAAATGTCTGCAGGATGATCTTGGGTGGGCTCCAGCAATTATTCTGATGACCCGCTTTTGGGCAATGAATACTTTTTTACTAAATGATCAATTGCCCCAGAATATGATGCCATAAGAAAGCAGATAATGAAAATAGGCATAGTATGCTAGTTTACTGAGTTGTACATCACCAAAGTTTGCAATCACCCTAATAGCATAAGAAGCTGAGCTCAAACGTTTCAGCAGATCTTCAATGTGTTTCTTCCAATTCAACCCCTCATCATTCAGTTCAAAAGATGTGGGGGAGAGTAGCCTTTGCGCATGCGTAAGGTTAGGAGGGGGTGCTTCTTACAGATTCATGTGAACCGAAGGTAGCTTGTCTCTTCATCGTAACAGATTCATTTTGTTACAGTGACTTAACAGTGTAACCATTTATTTATTGTTAAAAACGAGATAGAATGGCTGGCCAGTACTTACCATTGTGCTTTACCGCCGATAGTCACACAAATGAAGAGAAAAAAGAGGACAAAAAGGACAAACCGTCCACACTCCTGAAACACCACCTTCATGACCTAGTTGAACTACCTTTCCCTTCTGTTCCCATCCTTTCTTCTTCCCTTCTCTCCCACCTGACGAAGGAACTGTGTTCCGAAAGCTTGTCCTTTTTGTCCCCTTTTTTTCTGATTCTTCATTTTTGTGACTATCGGCGGTACAGCACAATGGTAAGTACTGGCCAGCCATTCTATCTCGTTTTTAACAATATTTATCATCTCGGAGGAGAATTTTCATCATTAACCATTTACTTACTGCGTTTCAGTGTACATGTCATATTCATATGTTCTTGGTGTACATTATCAAAGAAAAATATACAACGTTTAGTATCCTTTAGAAACAAATTTCTCAGCTTTATGCCTACAACTACAATGTGAAATATAGGAGCTTGGTAGGTCGCCGCCTTTGCTCGAGTTGAAGGAAGCGCAAACAAACCGAGGCAAGACATTCTGTAGATCTTTTAACGAAAATACATCTAAAGGGGTGGGAGGGGGGGGCCTTCTCTCCCGGCGCCACTCGCAGAGGTGCAGAAGATTGTCTCTTAGAACGCGGGGGGGGGGGGGGTGCCACTATCAAGATCCAGCATTCAAAAGAAGTGAACACCCAGTCATCTGAAACAACACCCGCCACTGGTCCAAGACATTGAAAGATGTTCGTAACTGTCTTCCACAATCACGCACTCATACGACTGTTTACTTCAAGGTTTATGCCCTGCCATTACTCAATTGTTTAATTTGTCTGTCAATGGATCTATTGCTTGGTTATATGCATCCAATTGCTTCACTGAACAGTCTATTTTCTAAACCCCACGTTATAAAAATATGCATTGGATACTGTGGTGCACACAGGAACAGCTGTAAATGTGTTGAAAACTATGTGTGTGGGCGAAGTCTTTTTGTGTAAAATATGTATTTTTTTTTCTTTCGTGACCGTAAATGTTCAACTTAGATTACTGTTTGGAATTAATTAATTTTGAGATTTTCTGTGACTTTGTTGTACTATAGCAATTGTATATATACCTTAATTACTCTAATCAATCTTGTGATTGGCTCATGTAGCACTTAATGTATGTTACTATAAGCTAACTGTGTCATTGCTTCTCTGAAATGCCTCTATCTTTTACTATGCACATGACTCTAATTGTTTGAGTCTGTAAACATAACTGAAACTGTTGAATTTCTGTTGTGTTCAAAATTAATTTTAAATTGTCAGTGCCGGCCGCTGTGGCCGAGGTGACTGAGGCGCTCTAGTCACGGTCAGCACGGCCACTACGGTCGGGGGTTCGAATCCCCCCTCCGGCATGGATATTTGTGCCGTCTTTAGTCTTAGCTATTTCGTAAGTAGTTTGTAAGCTTAGGGACTGATGACCCCGTAGTTAAGTCCCATAAGTTGTACAAACATTTGAACTTTTTTTTTTAAATTATCAGTGTTCAAAAGAAGTCGTCACAGTATGAAAATAAAAATCGTTTCCAGTAAAACTTTACATCTCAGCTGGTTTTTACCCATTGACTTAATTATTGTTGCTGTTCATTACCAATAATATATGTCTGACTTGACTGAGGATTACATTTATAAAACGCTGATGTTTCGTACATTAAATTATCACAAAGGCAAAATCACTGCACAATACAAAGAAGTTTAATACGCATCTGTTAGTGTGACTGCTTGACGATAGCTTAAAGTACTTTCCTGGTCAATATAACAATATCATCACCCAAATAATAATTCTAGTAAATGAATCCAGTTGTTCTGCGAGACAACACAGATTTACACCAAAGTTTTCAATATATTTCCTTATTTCTCCATAGCTTTGTGAGTGGGTCAATTCCGCGATTGCCTAACGTCAGAGAAACGTTACAATTGCGTTTTAACACGTGTGACGGGATTGCGTACATACAACGCGATAACCGAGTGTGACACTTGCAGAAACTTTTACGGTATACGGCACTCCCGCACTTTCCAATTTAACTTTCAGGTCCAATGTCTTCTCTTCTTTTCTTATGAAATTGTATCTCGCTTGTTTTTTGTTCCGTCGATTGCACGCGACATACCGTACACGGTGAAACACTCTCGACAACGGCGTCCGTACACGTCGAGACACACTCGAGAACTGGATAGGGAGTTAACAATTCACACGCTTACTAGAGTGCACTGTTGGCATCCTTTTATTTTCACAAATACAAAATCTTTGCTTAATGTCTTTTCACGTATAGACACATAGTAAATACACAAGTCACATAACATGTTAAGTAAATGACAGGTAAATATAAAAACAGTCAAATACCAAATACACAATTATAAAAGTTCACAAAAATACATAGAAAATACAAATCTTTACATTTCAAATGTTCAAATGTTTGTAGAGCTTATGGGACTTAACTATTTACATTTCAGACACAAAACCTGTCTGTAGTAGTCAGCGGACTTAAGGTCATCATCGTTCCCTTCTTTTCTAATTGTATATGGTAAGCCCCCGTGTGCAATCGAATCTTATGTTCTTTTGGGGAGGAATATTTCTAACTCTAAGAAAAGATCTCGCTCTCGGAACTCTGACAGTGGAAACTTTACAGAGCGCATCTCTTTGCAACGCCTACCACTGGAGATCGCCGATCAACTAAGTACGGGTTCCGCGCTTTTTAAATGCACTGGTAACGAACCGGGGTTTTCTCCTTTAGAACTTCTCCACTACTATCCTCACCTGATGCGCAACATTCATCTATAGGCCAAACTAGTGATTTGTATGCTTTGTCCTGGGGATTCTTCCAACGAATCGCAGTGTG
The DNA here is from genome assembly GCA_026315105.1 of Locusta migratoria. Taxonomy (NCBI): domain Eukaryota; kingdom Metazoa; phylum Arthropoda; class Insecta; order Orthoptera; family Acrididae; genus Locusta; species Locusta migratoria. Next base: position 807,644,150 of record CM048744.1, on the reverse strand, counting down.
GCATCGATCTTTCGAACTTCATGTCGTTCCTTATTCGCACTTCCAGATATTTTATGGCAGTAACGGCTTCTAGTGAGTCTTCGGCACTTGTGTAGTGATACAGTCAACATGGCTACAATTTTTCATCGTTTATGACTTACCTTTATGATACAGCATCATCTGCGAAAAGACTCGTTGAACTTCCGAACAATGATCATCCAGAATATTATGACCACCTACGTACTATCATGTCACCCGACCAGGAATGATTTCTTTTATCGTCTTCATTATTCAGTCTTGGTTCTTGAATATTTTATAAAGCCTACAAACAGCCTTTTGACATAGGTTAATGTTATTTTTCTCATAGAACACTCTGCTAGGTTCACTACACAATATATGATCAAACGTAACCAGAAATCTGGCTTAATATACTTACATATTCATGCCGTCCTCCAACGGTAATGTCGGAAATCAGCATGGGGTTATTCCATCCTTAGCCTTGATGACAGCATCCCACTCTCGCAGCTATATGTTCAGTCAGGTGCTGGAATGTTTCTTGGGGAATTGCAGCCCATTCTTCACGGTGTGTCGCAATAAGGAGATATGTCGACGTAGGTTGGTGAGCTCTGCCACGACGTCCGCAAGTTGTTCTATACAATTCAAGTCCGGACTCTGTGTAAACCATTCCATTACAGAGATCTTACTGTCATGTGACCGCTCCGCCAAAGACCGTGCATTATGAACAGACGCTCACTCGTGTTGAAAGGTGCAGTCGCCATTCCCGAAGTACTCTTCAACAGTGAGAAGAAAGGTGGTGCTTAACACATCAATGTAGACCTGTGCTGTAATAGTGCTTCAGAAAACAACAAGGGGTGCTTGCACCTTAAGGGGGCAACACCCTGCCTATCAAACCCATGTTAATTTAGGCAAGTATTTGACCTATTTCGACCTGAACCACGGTGTGATCCCCTTCATGAAACACACAACCACAACATAACTCCACCGCCTCGGAATTTTACTATTGGCACTACACACGCCGTTAGATGACGTTCACCAGGAATTGGCCATACCCACACCGCGCCATCGGATCGCTACACTATGTACCGTGATTCGTCAATCCACTTAACGTTCTTCCACTGTTCAAATTTACAATGTTTACGCTCCGACCGTTCGTTATAACCTATACCAGTATATTACATCGCATATTGACATTAATTTCTCAACAAGAGGCAAGGAAGCAATTGTTTGTTGTTTAGAAACTGATGGAAATTCCTTATTATATGGCGGACAATGAAAAAACGTATGCAAATGATAGTGACAGTGCAGGCACGCGATGATTTATTGATCATAAAAAACATATTTGGTAAAATATCTTAAAACTACAAATTCAAGACGCATCAACTGTAAAAGTTTTCAGAAGATCCGATTATGAATAATAATAAAATCACAACTCAAAACTTAGCAAGAATAGCCGTGTGGTCAGCAGCAAGCGGCAGCGGTGTCGAAGATGTTGTGTTCAAAACTGCAAGAAAAATTTTTAAACCCAATCTTCTTTTTAACAGATATGCGAACGACAATGACTTTTGTATTGTTACTTGCCACATAGCTTTGCACGTTTTTTTTTTTTTTTTTCAAATATGTCGCGATTTTGAGGGTAAATGACATAATGACATCTATACTCTTTGTTGTAACAAATATTTAACAATTTTGACAGATATGGGAGACAGCAGCCTTTGCGCATGCTTATGGTTAAGTGGGGCTGCCGCTTACAGTGTCACGTGTCCTGAAGGTAACTTGTCTTTTCATAGTAACAGATCCATTTTGTTACAGTCACGTAACAGTGGAACAGTGGCGGACTAAGGCTGTTGGAGGCCCGTGGCGGCGGCGGAACGAAATGAGCCCCCCCCCCCCCCCCCCGACCACTATGTATTACTATAAAAAAGAATTGTAGACCCCCAGGACGAGAGGAACGGGACAGTCTGAAAAAATAGCTTTCTAGTTTTGGAAGTCCCAGCAGAACGAGTTGCCAAGTAGGCCCCTCCCAAGACCGGAGGCCAAGACTGCAGTGTAATCAGTTACTTACTGTGTTTTAGTGTTCAAGTGCAATTTCATGTGCTCTTGGTGTTTATTACCAAACAAAAATTAACAAAGTTCAGCTTTAAGCTTGGAAGAAATGTGTGAAATAAAGTAGTTTGTTAAGCCGACGCCTCAGCTCGAGTTAAAGCAAGCCCAAACAAACCGTGATATTTTAAGAAAATATGTCTAAAAGGGGAGGGGGGGAGGTGAGGACAAAACGGGGATCTTTACCCCGGCTCCACTCGCAGAGGTGCGCTGAATTGTCTTTTTGGATGCCGAGCGAGGATTGGGTCGGAGGAGGGGGGGGGGGGGGCAGGGCCGGATCTAGGACGTTTTCCAAGGGGGGCAAGCTTAAATTTGCCGCCCCTTCTTTGACCCCCCCCCTCCCGTAAGAATCGACTTCTTGACGCTAATTGGGTTACATATTTCTAAATAAATGTCACAATCTCACAACATGAACATATTTTATTGACTGAATTAAGATCAAAGGAAAACAGAACAACTTTAATACATACAAAAATACTAGAAGATTACTCATCGTACAAAAATCAATTCAAAATTTCGCATTTCGAGCTTTTTTGATGCAAAACTGTTTTGCTATCATCATAGTTTAGAGAAGCAGCTCGTTTGTGCTCTATGGATATTATACTCAGATTTGTTAAGCAGTCGTGCTCTTCAAGTGAATTTCATTAGTTTCAGCTTGCTGAAACTTCTTTCTCCAGACGAAACAGAAACTGGAATGGTAAGATATATTTTAACGCTGTAGTAAGGTTGGGATACCCCTCTACCAATTTATTTTTATAAATTAAACTTAATGTTGATGATGCAGTGGAATCTTGCAAGGCTCTGTATACTGCCAGCGCATGTTGTATGAAAATTTCAACTTCAAGTTCTTCCTCGCTAAGATCTTCTGCCAGTTCCGCTGCTTTGGCCTTCAAGTCCTCCACTTCCATTTCTCGAATTTGCGCACCACACAGAAAACTAATTTTTGCGCCAATTTTCTCAAGTGCGGTAAACCTGGTACTAAGCTCTGTCAATTATTCCTTATTGTTTCTGTGAATGTTGGATACTTCATCCTCACAAAGATTATCGCCCATTTTCTTCTTTCTTCGAATTCTTTTTTCGGAGGATCTCGTTGTTACCTCATTATCTTCTGGTAGCACTTTGGCCTCAGTAATAGCTTCAGAGGTACAAGAATCATATTAAATATAAATATTCATTTATCTAAAAAAAAGGAAATCTATGCAAATTAATAAACATTGTGCACTTACTTACGCAATAACGCAAACAACTCCCTCATTCTGGCTAATATCTAGTAGATTTTTAAAGTTTGATTAGCTGAAGTACCTGTGACAGGGCAACACTGAAGTAAGCAACCAGGAATTTCAGTTTTCTTAAATGATTTCGGTATTTCTTGCAGTCATTTTACTTTTAATAATTCTGTGTCAGTTAATTTTATTAAATTATACCAGAAAGATACATTACTTGGAAAAGATAGAGAGAGAGAGAGTCGGTCAAAATTTGCCGCCCTCTAAACTCTGCCGCCCGGGGCAATTGCCCGCCGGCCGCGGTGGCCGAGGGGACTGAGGCGCTCCAGTCGCGGTCTGCACGGCCACTACGGTCGGGGATTCGAATCCCCCCTCGGGCATGGATATTTGTGCCGTCCTAGTTCGTAAGTAGTTCATAAGTAGTTTGTAAGTTTAGGGAGTGATGACCCCGTAGTTAAGTCCCATAAACTATACAAACATTTTGAACATTTGGCAATTGCCCCCTCCCCCCCCCTAGATCCGGCCCTGGGGGGGGGGGGTGAACGCGCCGAAACATCGACACGGAATGAAATCTACCTACAGTTATCTGAAGCACCAGCCGCCTGACAGAGATTCTAGATTTGGAATGGGAACAGGCAGCTCGTACCGCAACGGTCTGGTGCAGGTGGACCAGTGATGGCGCACTCTGCGGCGACTGCAGCGCCAGCGCCAGCGGCGGCTGTGGCGGTGGCGGTTTATCGCTCGTTCGGCGGTGGCGGTAGCGCGCGCTGCGCTGTTATTGGCCGCGCTGCGCCGCCAGACCGTGTCCACCTGCTCGCCGACATTGGCCGCCACTTAGACGGGCCCCATTTTACTGCCACTGCCGTGCACCCCACCCCCCCACCACTGGCTGGTTGAATGGGGCCGCGGCCGCGCACAAAGGCAGCCGCAGACACGAGGCGCTGCCACTCGCTTTGTTTCTCCTCCAGACAAATGAGCTACAGCGCTTTTCCATTCCGCAAGTCTCACAAGTATCAGCTGGCCCAAGTATTACAACAGTTTCGAGTACTAAATTGTCGAGTTTATCCGCTGCAAGACATTAACCACCCTATTCCTTTTTTAACGCTGAAGTATCGTCGTTGCAATCAAAGGGTCCTAAAACCGAGTAAAGCGCTACATTGTTACTTTAAATGACGTACACCGCGAATCGTCGTAACAAAATATTCAACCTCTTAAAAAAAAAAAAAAAAAAAAAAAAAAAAAAAAAAAAAAAAAAAATACGTTGAATTGTATTATTATTTTTGTCTTTCTTCGACTTCACAAAACCTTGACATTACCTGACATCGCAGGTTGTGGGGGCGATCTGGTAGATTAATAATCTGGAAAAGTGACAAGCCAACATCACAAAATACTTATTTATTTTATGATGGCCGGTTTTAATGAGCTATGCCACCATTATCATCAGGTCATATCAAATTTTACAAGTTTGTTAGTCTTACAAGCTGTTGACGTTTTAACTTATGTATTTTTATATTTAGATTAAGTGCTATTTAGCAAGTACTATTTTTTTTTTTTTTTTAATAAGATGAACTACTTGTAAAATCTTATACGACCAGATGATGGTGGCGTAGCCCACTGAAAACGCTCGTCATACAATAAATAAGTATTTAGCGATCTTTTCTTTCACATTTCAAGATTATTACTCAAAACCTTATTTATATAGTTAGTGTGTGTTGATACTTCTTCATAGTGCCGACGATATTTACATTGCAGAAATACACTGACTTGATAATACGAGCAATTAATCAAAACGTATAATGTCCGTTGATTAAAATTTTTCAGGAGAAGCAAGAAACTGATATCTGCTAAGCTACTCAATGAAATTTTGAGGTGTTTTCACATATCCTTTTTGAGATACAGAACTAGAATACCTTGCAAGAGGTCAATTTTTTTTTCATTTCTTAAAAAAAAAAAAAAAAAAAAAAAATCGGGCAACATACGTTTTGGTCCGACAATAGGACATTACACGTTTTGATGCGTTTTTAGTTACATACCTTCATTACTTCACATTAATTTTACATTTGAAAATGATATATTAGACATTCGCAATTCACAAGAGTTGTATTATTCATAATAACATAAGATTAATGTTTACTTCAAGGAATGCTATAAACTTTTACATTACTGTGAAAAACTGGATCAACACTACAATCTGTTACAGGCATAATATTTCCGCGTTGAAATGGGAGCAGGCTTCACTTCGAAGGCAGGATTGTCAACTAACAAAGCACGTTTACCGAAAGCAGGTTTATTGCGAACTGAAACATACACGCACCACTGATTGCCTCTCGGGCAGAGTGATCTGCTATTGATACACAGAGAGAATATACCAGAAATTATAAGAATAGTTAACATAAGAAATTAGAAGTGAACATAAGCAACATTGTGGAAATGAAAAATACAACGAAATAAATTTTTGCCGGGGGACGGGATTGAACCAGCAACCTTCAGCACCACAGTCGGTAACGCTACACATTGCTCCACGCCGGCAGTCACAGAAGTTGTGATCTTGCGGCAGTATTATAGGGTACAGTAAACTTACTACCTTTTCCCATTGCAGGTTCTTCATGTACGCAATCATAATCAATAAGTTCAGAAGTGAAGCTGCTGCATGGAACTTCTAAAGCCGACAGGAAAAAATTAAGTTGTTTTTCTCCTTTCCAATGAGTGCCAGTTTCCATTTCTTGTTTTGATTTCTTCATTCTTTTTCTTGTCCCACGATCTATACCATCCTTCCCAACAACCACCCATTCGCTTTCCTAAGCCCTTGGGAGCAATACACACAATCCACAACATTTACTGCTGCTGTGTATTGATAATAATTACGATTTGGCTCAAGTAGTGTCAAAAAATGCCAGAAAGCGACAATGCTGTATAACACTTTCAAGTTTTGTAAGACCTGACACGTGTTAAATTCTACAGTATCGCCAAATTGGAGGAAAGGTAGGCAAAATGAAACGAAAATCGTGGACATTATACTTTCTAATTCATTCAGTGATGTGGACAATATTCGATTGGTGTTAACCATTTATTTTCAACATTCAGTGTTAAAACATACAAATGGATTACATCTGAAGGAAGGAATGAAGCTGAGGGTTTAACGTCCCGTCGACAGCTTAGTCATTAGAGACGGAGCTAATGCTCAGAGATTTGGGTAAGGATGGGGAAGGAAATCGGCCGTGCCCTTTGAGAGGAACCATCCCGGCGTTTGCCTGGAGTGATTTAAATAAATCACGGAAAACCTAAATCTGGTGGATTTTAACCACCATCCTTCCGAATGCGCGTCCAGTGTGCTGGATTAAATCTCAGCCGGCCGCGGTGGCCGAGGTGACTGAGGCGCTCCAGTCACGGCCTGCACGGCCACAACGGTCCGTCTGCCACATCGGCTCCGGCCCGTGTTTACAAGTGCTTCCTCGCTGCGGCCGGCGGCGTTCTTCGCGTCCGCTGTTTTTCTATTTGCTGTATCTACGTACTTGCGAGTAATGGCTGATTGTGAAGATCGCGAAAATAATGTGCAATTTGAATTTGACAAGTCGGTTCCGCGGCCGTCAGGTTTTGAAATCCATGGTTGGTTGAAAAACGATCTGAAAATTAATGAAAGTGACGTTCTCGGTTTACAACTAGATGCTTTTCTGAACTCTCTCTTTGTCAAACTTAGTACTCCAGAACTGTGCGACACAATTGTAAATGTAGAAGGTGGTGCCCGGAAATTTAAACACTTTGATAGAACAGTGAGTAATGTGGCAGTGTCTAACGCCGGTTACGGACTTAGGACAGTTAGAGTGTTTAATTTACCGTTTGAAATGAAAGATAAGACAATTGAAAACTGTTTGTCACCGTATGGAACTGTGTTGTCTGTTACTAGGGAAAAATGGTCATCTGCATATATCTATCAAGTGGAAAACGGAATTCGTAGTGTCCGTATGATAGTACGAAAGCACATTCCGTCCTTCCTTGTAGTGAAAGGCCACAGGGCTTTTATTACATATAACGGACAGCCGTCGACGTGTTCACACTGTAATGCCACGGGACACTTCAGACAGAACTGCCCACGCCGCAGGCGCCCCGCGCAACTACCGGCGGGGGAGGCGGCAGACGCCGTGACGTACGCCTCGGTCGCGTTAGGAGGGCCCACCTCACCGACGCGTCGCGCTGCCGCGGATGAAACTGTCATGCATGTAGACGCCGCGCCCGCAGCCCCTCAAAATCAAACGGTCAGTGACGTCACAGCCGACGCTCAGAATGTAGCCGACGGTTCCGTGGTAGTTGCGGAAAAGGTAGCTAATCAGATACCACCCGAAGACGCGACGGAATCAGAACCCACCCCAGTTGAAGTTCCACTGGCGGAAGGTGCGGCGACTATGTGGACATCCCAGGTGACAGACGCCCATCTCGAGGTCCATCCTGACGAGTCGGCGACTACTGTGACAGGTTCCGCAACCGTTGAAGATGTGCGTCCTACCGACGTCTCCTCAAATGTAGTCCCGGAGAGTCAGACGACGGGACTCGAACCAGCGCAATACGTTAAGCCTGCCGTGTCGACTCCGGTAGATGTGACGTTGTCCACATTGACAAGATCAGAAGCCGTGCAAGATAGCGTCCCCCCTGAAGTGTCAGCGGTTGGAGTTTCTGCCACCGCCGCTGCAGATCGTCCACGCAAACGGGCAGACAGCGCGGGAGGCCGCAAGTCACGTCGCGACAGGGCGGCGGAAAGGCGCGCGCGCAGAGAGAAAGGGCCGCAGCACCAGCTCCTCGGGATACCCGGAGCGGCGGGAGTCCTACAAGAGGGGGTGGAGTCGGTCCCCCGAATCTCGTCAGTATCAGCGCTCAGCGTCGAAGTCGCTGCAGCAATCTGCGTCACTGGCTTCGTCACGGTCGGATCTAGATTCTCGGCAGGAAGCACAAGCGGGCCGTGGTTATCAGCAGCCCATGACGAGTGGTCAGGAATATAGGATGGAGGAGGTGGTCCGGCAGATAAAGGAAAAGCTCAGTGCACCCGACACCGACTATCGTATGGCAATGGACTTGTCACGGGACTCGAACCCGGCGCAAGCCGCGGTCAAAAGAAAGGCCGAAAACGACCCGCAGCCGCGAACGCGCGTTTCTCTGCAGGGGGCCACGGCAGGCCACGACACTGGACAGCAAGTGTCGAAGTCGTGGGCGGAGGAGATGGAAGAGGGCGAGACCTAGTCTCGCGCCGTCGTTGAATCCCCTGACTAAATGGTGGCACAGCCACCATCACTTGTTGCCACTATCAACATCAATAGATTTGTGTCAATTGTAAAGTTTGAATGTTTATTACAATTTTTGAATTTTTTGAAGACGTTGTTTTTCTTCAGGAAGTGGTGACCGAACTTGTGCACAATATACCCGGTTACCAGGTGGTTTTAAATTTCGATCCGGAGAGTCACAGTGGAACTGCTATTTTGATACGTGATGGTCACGAATTCAGTGATGTTGCCACTATCCCAAATGGACACGGAGTAGCATGTACCATAAATAACATTCGTTTTGTAAATGTTTATGCTCCTTCGGGATCTGTCTGCAAACCGCAACGTCGAGTCTTTTACAGTTCGGACATTTGTCACCTTTTTAGAGGCCCATATTTGCCTGTCATAATGGGTGGTGATTTTAATTGTGTACTCGACGACCGCGACCAGGAACCGAACCCATACAAGTGCATAGAGTTAGCAACGCTCGTGACTGAAATGAATCTAATAGACACGTGGCGCCACTTACACCCCCACGATCCGGGGTTTACTTTTTACTACCCGACAGGTAGGAGTCGCCTCGATAGGATTTATAGTTCTGGAGAAAAGAAAGACTGTGTACTAGAATCTGCGGTACACCCAGTGGTGTTTTCTGACCATGCCGCATATGTCTGCCGTTTTCATTCACTGATGGCTCAGAAGCCACGTACGAAATGTAGGTGGAAGTTCAATGTACGTCACCTTACGAACACTGGTTTCGACATTGTGATTAATAGGGCATGGAGTAGTATTTTAACATATCGCCATTTCTACTCTTCTGCGTTATCGTGGTGGACAGAATATGCAAAGCCAGCGCTACGAAAAAGTGTTATTGAATTTAGTCAATCTGTTTGTCACTGGGAACGTAACACCTTGCAATTTTACGAGACGTGTCTCAACGACGCCATCAATATGCAAACAGACAATCCGTCTTTCCGGATGGCGAACGTCAGACAAATTAAAACCAGACTCTTGGCCTTGAAGAAGGCGTCGTTGCGTGGTAGCTGCCGGTCAGCTGGCAGACGAGCAGGCCTCGCTGTTCCACCTGCTGCCGCCGCGCGGCCAGGCGTGACGTCACAGAGCTGCAGGCGGCAGGCGGTGCGCGGCTGAGGGACAGGCCGAGCATTCTGGCAGAGGCGCGCAGGCACTTTGCGGACTTGTTTAGCGCAAAAGCAACGGACAACGCCGCCATTACAGATCTGTTGCGAGGTGTCCCGCACGTTTTAACAGTCACGGACCGCCGTCACCTCATGGAACCGTTCACCGTAGAGGAAGTAAAACAGGTCTTACAACTATGTGCAAAAAACAAATCGCCCGGTGCTGACGGCCTCCCGCCAGAATTTTATCTCCACTTTTGGCACTTGTTCGGTTCAGTTTTAGTTGAATGTTTTAACGAACTTTTAAATGGAGTGGCAATACCGGCGAGTTTTCCGGAAGGAATAATCACCTTGGCTCCGACAACCCGAGTGAACAATAGAATTGACAGTCTCCGCCCGATCACGCTTTTAAACGGTGATTATAAACTTTTTACAAAATGTGTTGCGTCCCGTTTAAAGCCTGTTATGTCTAAGATCCTCAGTGACTGTCAGTTTTGTGCAGTGCCGCAAAGGAATATCTACGACGCGGTCACTATATACCGTGACGTCATCGCATACACCACGATGCAGAAAATTCCCTTTGGAATACTTTCCGTCGACTTTGCCACGGCGTTTGATCGCGTTAGTCACCATTACCTAAGAAAAGTGCTTTCTAAACTTGGATTTGGGAATAAATTCACGGCCATGCTATTCAATATTTTTAACAGCTTGACATCGCGTGTGACGATCAATGGTTTTTGTCCGCACCTGTTGCCGTCGATTGCTCCGTCAAGCAGGGGTGTCCTCTCGCTATGGCCCTGTTTGCAATCTCACTGGACCCCTTGTTGCGACGCCTGCACAGTGCATGCGTCGGACTCAGTGTAGGAGGGAAGAAACAGGTTTGCCGCGCGTATGCGGATGACGTCGGCCTTCTTGTGTCTACGGAAGCTGACTTGGACACCATACGCAAGGTCCTGACATTGTATGAAAATGCATCGGGTGCATGTATCAATAGTCGTAAAACTGTGTTTCTTCCTATTTATGGCGCAGCGAACAGATTCCGACGTCCCTGGTTTACTGTGAAACAAGTGCATAAGATCCTAGGTGTTCGTTTCTCGGCAAATCTTTTGAAGACAGCGGCACTCAACTGGCGCCTGACACTGCATGCAATACGCGCTATGGCGCACCTCACTGCCACCCGCACCCTGGCACTGACGCAGCGGGTTTCGATCGTCAACGTGTGTCTGCTCAGCAAAGCCTGGTTCCTCGCACAGGTCTTCCACGTGCCCAAAGAGCTAGTAAGAGCCATCACACAAGCAGCCTATTGGTTTCTGTGGAGGGGTGAAATTTTCAAAGTAAGTCATGATACCTGCACGTTGCCCCGAGAGGAAGGAGGCCTCGGCATGACGCACTTCGCTGTCAAAGCGGCGGCGCTACTGATCCACCGCACGTGCGCCGTTATAGAAAAGGACCGGCTCGGCCCCACGGCCGTTCTGTTCGATGTTCTCCGGCCCGCGTCTGAAATAGCGCCGCTCAACCCCACTGCCATTCCTTACCGGCTGCGACATGTGAGAGAGTACTTTGTACAGAAAAGTTACCTGGACGACGAAGACCTCCACCCGAGGACGCGGACTGTAAAAATCGTCTACCCCGGACTGCGAGGACGGCCAGCTGCCAATAAAATGGAGATGCGTTTCCCAGGGTCTAGGTGGAAGAATGTGTGGGCGGATGTCCACGCCCCCTTCCTTGCAGCGGACGTGGTTAGTTGCTGATATAAAGTCGTGAATCGAGTCGTACCCACCAACGAAACACTGCACCGGATTTGCCTGCGCGCTTCCAGCCTTTGCGTAGACTGCTCACAGGAGGACACGTTGGAACACTGTTTCCTGTGCCCCACGCGTTCGTCCATCTGGAACGTTGCAACCGGGATGCTGGCGTTCATTAATCGCACCGCCGTGAACACCTTCTCGGTGGACGTAGCCCTCATCCCTGACTTCAAGCCATACCCTGCCAACAAGTGTGCCGCAACAACCTGGATCGTCGCGCATACTATCTACGCCGTTCTACAATTACAGTTGACAAAGGTCTATCAGTATATGGTCTACCTTCAGGAGGAACATAACAACCTACGCCGTACAAAGGACTATTCTACTCTTTTTGCTCGGTTTTTGATCGTGGCAATTGAACATGCATACCATAATCTTTTGTGAGGGGAATTCAATGACAGCCCAAACCCTCATCGGACTACGACTTTTGGCTATGGACATGGTCTCTGGTTATGATGTAATTCGACGGAACACTATCGTGTGACTATTAAACGGAAAGAAACATGATCTAGTAAAATTATATGTTTGTGGCATGTCACACTTTATGTGCGTGTGCGTCTATGCAGAACTCAGCTTTGTTTTCTCCTTACCTTTCGGTTTTGTTGACACGTTTTAAGAGTGTATAGTGCTTCGCAGGTCTGCCCACCGACCTTCAGTGTTGAGGATGGTTTTCTTTTTATTTCCAAGAAGAGAATTATCTCTTCATCATTTCTATGATTTAATTCTCCTTTACTATTTGGACTTTTAGTTGAGACTTTTTACCATCGAACTTGAAGTGCATCACTGAAGAATACAAAGCACTGTACAGCGGAACTGTTTATTTGCTTCTTACAACTGAGTGTTTTACGTTCACCTGCTATTACTATAGCTTGGAAGCTCGCCGACGAAGGCGAAAAATGGAGAGCGCAAGGACGGGGTTTAGGGGAGATGGGAGCCCCGCAAAAAAATATAAATAGCAAAAAAATATTTGAACATTTGAACATTTTTGATTAAATCTCAATGCAGGGGCGTGTAGAGCACATAAAGTACCTCCGAAAATCATATCAAAATCAGTTTTGTCCGGAAGTGGACAATGCACATTTTGATTAGTTGCTCCTCAGTTTTATATAGGCTATCTTTTGAAAGCCACAGAGTTGGTATGGCGGGGTGGACATTACAATAGACGCCAACAGTTTTTTGCAGTCAGCAAGAAATTTGGTCGTTGTATGTAATTTTATGTGGATAGCGGGTAGGTTGAAATAGACTGAGGAAGAGCGGTAGTTAGTCGAAGAAGGGGGTTGGGGTGATGGCCGAGAGAAAGGAGAAGAAGGTGGACATGTGGAGAGCAGAAGATGAACAGAGAAACTGCAAAGGAGCAGATGGACTGATCAAAGACGAGTAAAGACATAAGACATTGCCAGATTCAAGAAGTAGTGCACTCTAACATTTCGAGAGATTCAGTATTGCAACAGTGCATATAGAGCAGTGTTTTTCAACCTTTAAGAAAGTTGATGAAACCTACCGTAAAAAAAATACATAAATAAAAAAATAAAAAATAAAAATAATGAAATAAAAATTTAAAATGTTGGAGTCTCAAAGACAACGAATTTAATTTTATTTCTTTTGATACGACTGTATCGTCAATTCTTTGATGTTGTTTGTGAATTTTTCGCAACAGAAAAAAATATACCTATTTTCACTTGATTCCCGAAAGAAATGTAAATTTTTCTCTACTGTTTCGCATTTCAGGTATGAGTCAGTAGCGAATAAAGCTGATTAAAGAACGTTCCACTCTGTAGACACTTTGTGAGGAAGTATATTCTTTTCCGAATTCCATATATTTAATTATTGCTTCTTGTTCATTTACCTTCCCATTGGTTTCTGAAAAGTTTTCAGGCTTTGAGCTTGTGTATCATTAACATCCTGTATTTGCTATAAAACAATCTACGTTAGATTCAGTTCAAAATTAATGTTAAACAATGAGTTACATACTTTAACATAAGATAAAAATTCCATTAGGTCTATGTTTCTGTATTACTGAGCCCGTAGTATTCAGACATGCACTGGTCCGGTTGTTTTAAGGTGCAGTTGTTGTACTTCCTGCTGTTTCGCCAACTTCCCAATAAGTCCTTGCGACCTGCCTTGGAGTATATAAAATTATTACACTTACTGATAAGATAAAGGTGAAGTATTGAATTAAAATTTGTGATGCAGAAGGAAATCGAACCCGGACCTCCATGCTTACTTACTTTTGTTCTTTTGCCTTATAAGTAACTTCTACGGAGGCATCAGGAGCGGCGCCCCCACAAGAGACAGTTACTTCATAAATATTAACTTTTTTTGTTCTTATGCTTTATTTATTTATTTCATTTATTTATTTGAAATTCTACAACTTATTCTAAGCCATCATAACGTCTTTTCTTTGCACTTCCAATTTTTGGATCTGAAAAACATGAAAAATGTTATTAAAGCAAGTATTAATGTTAATGATGGGTAATAAAATAAAACTATTTTATAACATCATTCTTCTGTTTGGACAGATATTAATATTTATTTTGACTTTACCCTATCCCGTCTTTCAAACACAATTTTTAACATTTGACAAACTTTTTCTTGTGATTCTTGTAATTACACATTTTGTGATATTCACACTGCAAGTTTACTTGAAAATCGATAGTATTTTCTGTTCCCAGCCTGTTGATGAAGTAATTTACGTAATGACCCAGTAGCCAGTGCACGGCGTTGTTCTTGAATTCTGGAATGTTATGTTCTTGCGGTCTATGAAGCAACGTTATCAATATAGCCTCTGGTGAAGTCCTCGTAATCAAAGCTATATTCTCTTGAATCCATTTCCAAATCTGTCTACTGCCGTTGCAGATATATCTATGTATAAATGTGTCTACTAGATGGCATTTTCCACACAAGTTCGTGTCGCTGATGCCGATATCATACAACCTTTCGTTCGTATTAACTATGTTGTTGATAGCCTCATACCATGCGCTTTTCACATCTGACGTAAGGGTATTACAACTAATATTTCTCCAGATGGTAGTCCAGTCCAGGTTCGGAACATTTTTTTCTATTTTATTTCTACCTTCATTTTCTTTCTGTTCCCCTATAATAGGTTTCGTCGTTATCTGTGATGAATGCTAAATTTCGTCACTCAGGTAACTCAGTTCGATGTAGAAAGCTCTCACGTGCTGCAGGCGCCTATTTATTCTCTGGACGTCAATAGGAGACTCTAAGCTGTGAGGTCTCATAATGTAAGAGAGTTGCCTGGTAATGCTCCCTGGTGTTTCCGTTTAATATAGAGTGCAGATGATTTCTTTGAGATTTTTCTTCCTTTTTCCTCCTTTTTTTAAGGATCTAATACCGCTCCTTTTTTTAAGGATCTAATACCGCTACTTTGACAGGTACTCGAAACGTTTCTCCCTTCCACAAAAAACTTGCAATTTTTGACATTATTTCCCTTGCTATCATTTTGGGGAGGGGAAATAATTGAACAGTATAATACGCTTTTGCAAGGATACACGAGTTAATGTACTTTGTCAACTTACTAGGCAGACGTCTTACCACTAGACGACCTATAACGTTGCCCTTGCTTCGTATGATGCCGTAATTGTTAAAAGTAGATTCCGCGATTATATTTTTTTTTTTTTTTGGACAAAGAATTGATGGTACCGAATGTTTGAATTTTGAAATAAGTTAGTTAAAGTACAGCACAAAATGAACATTAAAGCAAATAAACCGCGGATTGCATATTAAAGTTGGGCACCATACAAGCAACAGCACGTTATAAAACTTACGGAAAGCATCTAGCTGGATCCTGCACTTCGTATTGTAGAAGCTGTAAATGATAACTTTTATGTCTTATTTAATAAGTGAGTGTTCGAGATACTTTCCGTAGGAGATCAATGTTCAGGCTGTTCGCTTTTCATTGTTGTGTGACCGTGGGTGGAACATGTAGTTACTGGTAACGATAAAAAAATTAAAAAAAAAAAGATCGGACTTCGTGAAATTACAAAAGAAATGACTGCAGGTTCTAAAATCAAGCAAAGTATAGTATAAGGATGATTGACTGAAATTTTGCAGACAATGCGAAGCGATGGTAATGGCGTCTGAACATTAAACTTTCACGGATGTAGAGGAGCTGAAAACCTTAAGAGATTAAATATTCGGCGTGGAGGGATTCATTTAAATAAAAGCCAAAGAGAGAGGATGATTTTAAATTTAAGTAATATATTTTTTACAACTTGCATGACAATACGTGAATAGATACATGAATAGAAGACGTCCGTACGGAATGAAAATAGACAAGAGAGTGAGTAAAACTACTATCTCGGTTCCATCTTCTCGCTTGTTTTTAAGTAAAAAATGACGAACGAAATTAAATTAGTTGTATTACGAGTCAGAGGGAACCGGAGGCGATAAGTATCGCTGATCAATGATAAACAAAAAATAAATAAAAATCTCAGTGTATCGTTACACACCGCACCATTAGTGATTAAGGAGCCTCGGAATAGTGTAAGTACGACTTCCCTCCACGTCACAAAATCTAATTCAGATTCTGTATTCCATGAAATATTGCGCCTTAATCGCCAGTGGTGCGGTGGTCTAGTAGTAAGACGTCTGCCTAGTAAGCATGGAGTTCCGGGTTCGATTCCCAGCCGCATCAAAGCTTTCAGTTCAGTGCTTCACCTTTATGTTTAATTTCGTTGACATTTTCGAGACGCAAAACAGTCTCAGGTTTCGCAAATTTCTATTTATAATGATATTTACAGATAAATTCCTCAAGCGACACTGCGGTACCACGTGCCGATCCTTGCTGAGACAAACATATTAGTACATAGCATCTACAGGCGGCAATACAGGATCCGTTTCATACGGATGGCAAAAACTGTATTGGGATACATTACTCCACGCGCCGGCTGCGGTGGCCGAGCGGTCTGCGGCGTGCCAGTCATATTCTGCACGGCCACTACGGTCGGGGGTTCGAATCCCCCTCGGGCATGGATACTTGTGCCGTCCTTAGTATTAGCTAGTTCGTAAGTAGTGGGTAAGTTTAGGGCCTGATGACCCGTAGTTGAGCCCATAAGCTCTACAAACATTTGATTTACTGCACGCCTGTTCGACTTGTTCACACAGTTCTTCTAGAGTTGTCGGTTAACGAGTCGCACGTTCGGATGTCTTCTCATCGTATCTCACACATCCTCGACTGGAGACAGGTACGGAGTTCAGTTTAGTCAGGAAAGTTGCTGCACTTCCTGCAGAGCACCGTGAGTTTCATGCGCAGTGTGAAAGCCATCATTACACTACCGGAACAGTACATTACCTAACTGATGCAAGAATAGCAAACGAAAAACTCTTACAGCATTCTGACAGCTGGACAGTCTTCCTTCCAGAAAAGTGAAAGAGAATTGGAGTTTATAGTACATCATGGGCTCGGAGTGGGACCAATGTGTTTACGAAACAGCGTTCGCCATGTCTACGTACTAAGCTCATACGACTATCGCTTGCTTGCAGGCAGAATTTGCATCCATCGCTGAAGACCACGGCCGTCCATTTCATCCTCCAAGCTAAGCCCGTCACGTCGATACTGTTGCGTGAGTAAAAGATGTCGGCCACGCGGGCGTAGCCGAGCGGTCTGCAACGCCACGTTACGGATCAAGAGGCCTCCCGTGTCGGAGGTTCGAATCCTCCGTCTGGCATGTGTGTGTGTGTGTGTGTGTGTGTGTGTGTGTTGTCCTTAGATTAGCTTAACTTAGTTTATTACCTGTCAAGTAAGGTACCCTCCGCTCTTTATCGTACTAAATCTTATGCAGACAGTGATGTTTTATTTATTTTGATGCTGAAGGAGTGCAAAATTTTATCTCATGCCACCCCATGAAATATAAATCAAATCCGAAGTGGCACTGCCACTCTTACAGAATTTCGAATTTTTCTTTCCATTTTTCAGCTGTTCCTTTTTAATTTCCCTATTTTTCTAAACCACCCCAGTATTTAAGAAAAAAAAAAGGCCCTAATAACCCCAGGTATCTAACCGGGAAAAAGAGGACCTACATTTTAACGTGGCATACGTACCACGTATCGTTTCTGGGGACTCCGCAAATCGTTAAAAGGTAAAGTCTATTTTAAAACTCAAATTGAAAAAAAAAAAAAAAAAAAAAAGTTCTGATTTCAACGGTTTTCGGACCTTTAACCTTCCTCTGCAACCCTGAAATTTGCCGCTACCCCAGGTTGCACGGCGAAGAACACCGCCACACTCTAAGATAGGCGATAATATGAAACCTCCTTGCAAGTTAAAACTGTGTGCCGGATCGGGATTCAAACCCATGACTTTTTCCATTTTCGTATAAAGTCTATAATATTTTGGTAAAGTTAGAAAAAAAAAGCAGCAACTAAATGAAATGCAATCAGCAGAAATTCAATTTTTAAGAAGAAGTTTAACGATGAACAGGATACAAAATGAAAATATAAAAAGGAAATCAATATACAGTTATTACATACACACATGTTAAGTAACATTAAAGGGCTGACCATCTACGAAGCAGTAGACCATAATGGATGACCTGCCAAGGAGATGAGGAGATCGAGGACAGGTTGGAAGCAAATGGAAATCCGGAACGGGCTATAATGCCTTACGAGAAAAAATAAATAAATGTGCTGGATACCTTGCCTGAAGCTCAGACGCCTCCGATATCAAGGTCGATGAAGTGAGGCTCGTGGTTCACTTAGAAAATACTCTGAAAAAGTGTTCAAATATTTGTAAATCTATCGGACTCAACTGCTAGGTTATTAGTCCGTAGCTTATAAACTACTAAAACTAAGGTAAACTAACCTAAGAGCGACACAAACACCTATGCCCAAGATGGGATTGAACCCCCGACGGCGAACGGCCCCACACAGCGCAGCACGGCGTCCCAGTGCTCACCGCTAATCCGCCGGAGCGATAACACTTGCCTATAGGTCTATGCCAAATGTTCAAATGTTTGTGAAGCATAAGGGACTTACCTGCAGGGTCATCAGTCCCTAAACTAACAAACTACTTATGAACTACCTTATGCTAAAGACGACACAAACATCCATGCCCGAGGGGGGATTCGAACCTCCGACGGGGAACGGCCTCGCGCATCTTAGCATAGCGCCTCAATGCGCTCGGCCGCTCTGCAGCGGCTAAGTCTATGCCTTTCCAACAATTACTCGGCACTGTGTCTTGACTACAATCACATAACTCACAAAATATCCCATAAGAACGATATTTGGTTAACAGCTAATTGTGAGGTATGGTGTCAAAAACCGTCTGTAAGTCTAGATATATGGAATCAATTCGACATAAAAGTAAAGAGCTAATTCTATTTCACAGGAACGATATTTTTGAAATCCGGTTTAGTACCGTTCAATAGATCGTTCTTCGAGGTAATTCATGATGTCTGAACACGTTATATGTTCCAAAACCTTGGTGCAAATCGACGTCAGTGATTTATTGAATTACTCCTATTTTTTGTGGAGTATTTGTCGCAACTATACAACTTGACAATCGGAGCCGGAAGATTTACTTTAATTAATCTCTTTGTAATGGGCAGTAAATTTCACCACCTTACATGTTATATATTAATAATAACGTGATTTAGGAAGTGTGGGAATATTAATGTTGACTAGATCACTGAGAAAACTGGTTGATGCTGGTAGACAACTTTTAATATTAACAATATTCGCATGTAGTACTTTTCTTGGTTGGAAATGGGAACACAGTCAAGTCTGTGAGAGAGGCCGTCAAGTGGCGAAAGGAGTCTCTGAGCCGCCGTATTTCAAACGGAACTCCGTACTTCGTACCTTCTTTCGGTTTATCGTACGCTGTATAAATATAATCTTTTTTAAGCGCCAGAAAATTGGAAAACTTTTGAAAACGCATCATTTTAGGGATGATTTGTTACAATAAATTACCGGAAACTATATATTCATAGCTTTAAAGGATATCGTATTTAACGTTAGTCAGTGTTACAATTTGTATATCGTGAAAGAATATCGTTTCTTATGCTACGGTTCAACGCCATTCTATCAAAGGAGCGTCTTTATGATACTTTGCCATAGATATTACAACATGTTTTACTAAAACATGTTTTAGGTGCATAGTATATCACAAACACAGCGCATTGCCTTCCGAGGAGAAATAGCGTAGATGGTAGCGCGTTGAGCTGCGGAATTGAAGTTGAGGGTAACTCAGGTTTGGGACCCCATACTTATAAGATACTTTTCTTTTTTGTTTCCTTAATGTTTCTGGTTCTTTCTTATTAATTTAAGTGTAATGACCGACATTCGTTGTTATTTCTTTTTAAGACGACGGATTAGCGTGATGGTTAGCGTTACGAGCTATGGGAGAAAAGAGATGTAAATAACAGGCTTGCATCAACACTCTCCCAGATATTTTTAATCATTTCGTTTAATTATGGTTAATCAACTTATTTGTTAATTTAATATAATTATAATATGCGGTATTGGACTTTATTTATTAGAAACAAGAACGAACTTTGTCCACGACAGAATTTTTTGAGTTTTTAGTTCTAGTCCACAGGAACAAATAAAATTCAAGACAGTAACCTATGTCACTCGGTTTTCCCCACGGTGTTTTAATTAAGCTGCAGTTCAGTACACTGTTGGAATAGTTCAGTTTCACAGTGCAAAATGAACATGGCTAGCGCGTGGTTACAGAAGCAGTTGCAGTGTAGGAGGAACAGTGTTTATGTACAATACCAAAAGCAAAAATTATCACAACGGGCACTGTCGAGCTGGGGCGTTGTTCTGCGTATATAACAAGTAAAATATATAGTCAGAAACTATTATCTCCGAATATACAGAATATGTACAACGTGGACAATGGGAATATATGGGCAAGGCAACTGGAGCTGGTGCAAATGATGTATTTCACCATTGACATTTTTTTAAAGAAATTTTTGCCAAAATTGATTTTGTCGTAAATTTCGTTATTATCTCAATCGCTTTTAGATACATGTACGATCTTTGCGCTTCTTGACGAAAAAAAATCTGTAAGAGTAATGCATGGTTTTTTTTCTAATTTTGCTATGGAAATTATATATATATATATATATATATATATAAACGCCGTCTTCGCGTTTAAATATTTATTATAGACGAGACACCTCACAAATCTGTAATAGGTATTTACACGCGACGACGGAGTTTGGTTTATTTACTCCACCGCTGTTTCGTTCATACGTCGACCTCGCACGGTTATCCGTAACGACGACTGTAAGAGGGCATGGTCGGTGTGGGCGCTTGTGCGATTGAATTCTCAATTTTCTATTAGAAATTACATAGTTCGTAGAAATTGACGGTGAGTCATCGAGTAAAACAGAAGGGCTATCTGGTGTGCCCCAGGGAAGCGTTATAGGTCCCCTATTCTTCCTTGTGTTTATAAACGATTTAGGAGACAATCTGAATAGCTCTCTTAGGCTGTTCGCGGAAGATGCTGTCGTTTATCGATTAGTGAAGTCAACAGAGGATCAAAAGCAAGCCGGCCGCGGTGGCCGAGGGGACTGAGGCGCTTCAGTCACGGTCTGCACGGCCACTACGGTCCGGGGTTCGAATCCCCCCTCGGGCATGGATATTTGTGCCGTCCTAGTTCGTAAGTAGTTCATAAGTAGTTTGTAAGTTTAGGGACTGATGACCCCGTAGTTAAGTCCCATAAGATTTACAAACATTTGAACATTTCAAAAGCAACTGCAAAGCGATTTAGACAAAATTTCTACATCGCGCGAAAATTGGCAATTAATACTAAATAATGAAGAGTTTGAAGTAATACACACGATCAGTAAAAGAAATCCACTGAACTTCAATTACACGATAAATCAGTTAAACCTTAAGGTAGTAAATTCTACCAAATACCTAGGAGTTACAATTACGAACAACTTAGACTGGAGAGAACACATAGAAAATGTTGTGGGGCAGGCGAACCGAAAGTTACGTTTCATTGGAAGAACGCTTCGAAGATGCAACAGCTCCTCCGAAGAGACTGCCTACATCCCACGTGTGCGTCCTGTCCTGGAGTAATGTTGTCCAGTGTGGGACCCACACCAGGTGGGACTGACGGATGGCATTGAAGAGGTACAGAAAAGAGCAGAACGTTTTGTTTTATCGCGTTACAAGGGGAAATGCGTAACGGAAATGTTGCACATTTTAGGAGGAAATGATTAAAATAACGACGTTATTGGTTGGTTGGTTGGTGTTTTAAAGGGACCAAACTACTATGGTCATCAGTCCCTGAACGAAGTAATTCGTTACGAAATTTCAATCACCGACTTTTAGTTGTGAATGTGAAATTAATTTGCTAGCACCCACCTACATAGGAAGACACGACCAATAAAATAAGAGAAATCAGATCGAAAACGGAACGATTTAGTTTTTCTTTCTTCCCGCGCGCTATAAGAGAATGGAACGGTAGAGAAAGGTTATGAATGTGGTTAATGAACCCTCTGCCACGCACTTAAATGTGATTTGCAGAGTATCTATGTAGATGTAGATGATTCCCGGCCGCGCTCACATTCTCACTTGTCGCTATCGTGTAATTACAATGCCATAATGCAGCTAAAGTGCTAAGACTTTTTGATTCCGCAACTTAAAAATAATTTGCAAACGTTTAGATTTACCAATTTTATGCCAAATGTGTTGCGATTTGAAAAGATTTGCCTAACACGGAGTATAAGTTTACAAATTCAATATCATTTATAATTACTTACCCGTTATAAATATCTGTTAATTTCCGTTTTTATTGCGACTTTACCCTGTGATTAGACTTTAACCAAGTACCACAGTTTAAATTGTTGTAAATAAAATGAGCAGAGAAGACTTTTATACTCTTCATTGTTGTCAGAAAAACGTTTTTGTTTTACAAGAGGATTGGCGTGCAAGTTTGCACCCGCTCCAAATGGAGTGCAGTGCTAGCTAGAGTGTCTCTACTTCTCCTCCATGTGTGTGACTGCCCTCTTCAGTCTGGAACGTCTTGAAAAGTGAATGAATGATTAAATGAATAAACTTTTACGGATATGGTTAAACCCGCTAAAGTCAAAAATGTTGTGTGTATTGTACACAAGCAGAGAACATTTCATAGTATGAAATTACTTTTTCTTGCTTCAGAAAAAGAGAAAATCATTAATATTAATATATGACTTAAGATATGCAGAGCAGCAATATTTTTCGCTTCATTTCGACTTGCCGTAAACTGTACGTAATTATTTATTTATCATCAAGATTCCACAAATTATTCCATTATTATTATTATTACTATTGACTACAGTTGTATAGCCACGCAGGAGTTGCCGAGCGATCTGGAGAGCCACATTACGGTCTCCCGGGGTGGAAAACATTTGAATATTCATACAGTTGTATACATTCGTGGAAATCGTGTTATAAAATAATTGCTATTTCACACATCCAAGTTTTCTGAATCTAAATGTCTGTGTAAACACAGAAAATGTATTCTCTGGAGTCATCATTCCTCGTTGTATTCAACCTCCTGCGGAATTTATAGCCTCGTTTGTGGTGCATCCTGTATACAGAATGTTTCAGGACGAATAGTAAACACTTCGGGAGATGGTAGTACACACTCAATAAATATGCCATATATCATCTGTGATTCAATTTTATCTTAGTGCATAGAAATAGGTATTTGTATTTAACCCAAAGAAACGTAAATCAAAAGCAAGTGGGGATATTTTCAGTTTCTTCCGTCGGTTCTGGGTAGAACATCATATTAAATTAAAAGCATAATTTTGTGTTTGTTCTTCATATTTATTTTTATTTAGCTAACCTGTTTCAGCTTTGAAAATTGAAGTTAGCATAGTAAGCAGTAAACTGGACAACTAAGCAAAATTAAACTAGCATAATCTGCACAAAATTGTGCTGTTAATTGAATATGAACAATTTGTGTCGAAGAAAAGAAGGAATCGTGAAAAAGTACTCATTTGCCTTTCCTTTCAATTTACTTGCGTCAAATACTAATAGCTTTATCTCTGTAGTCAATAAAAATTAGAAACATGTTATTCGCAGTTTTTTATTGCTGTTCGTCTATACTGCCAACTCGTATTTACAATTATTCCTAAAACACTATGCCTAAATTAGCCGTACTAAATGATTATCTGAGGAGTAGAATTATTGCATTGTTTCAGCCACGAAATTTATGACTTAAGTGGTGACTTAAATATTTTATTACATAGTCAGATTTAACTTACAGGCAAATGAGTATATGTCACTGGCCGAGCCATGCGTGCAATATTTAAATCTTTGTAAATCTATCGGATTCAAAAGCTCGATTATTAGTCCGTAGCTTACAAACTACTTCAACTAAGGTAAACTAACCTCCGGACAACACAAACATCCATTCCCGGGGGGGGGGGGGGGGGGGGGACTCGAATCCACGACGGCGAACGGCCGCTCGCACCGCAGCTCGGCGCCCCAGTGCGCATGGCTAATCCTCCGCGGCTGTGTGCAATATACCAGTATATGTGAATTCGATCGAGAAACAAAGCTCTTCACTAGCTGCAGCGACGTAATTGTGGAAGACTTTGTCTGCTTTCACTAAACGCCCAAAGAGTTTATACTTCGATGACAAAGTTAAAAAAAAATGGCTGTGTTTCTTACAGTCTTCCCACATATATTTTTGGCACTGTGAACTCGCGAGGCAAGTCCCGAGAACGGGGCACTGTATATAAGAGTGAGTAAGACTTTTTGTGAGGAAGCGTCGTCCTTACTTTTTTGCCTCCTCAGACAGCACAACACGACAGGCGTTTCCACTGGGACTACAACTTGCTGTGTCCTGCCAACACGGGCGAGAGCGGCGGGCACGCCAGAGTGCAGATCGGGGCCGTCTAGAAATACTTGCTTCTTTTTTATTCAGAGTTGCTCTTCGAAAGGGAAGCGAAAATGGTCCCGTCAAGTATTGTGCCACCACCGCGTCACCCGGCGCCTGGCGGAGCTGTGTGGGTGGAGAGAGAGAGAGAGAGAAGGGAGGGAAATGCAGGACAGCTCCTCCCTCTCTAGAGCGTGATGTCGCAGGTGTTAGAGGGAGGGGAGTAGGGAGGTGTCAGGGCACACGACGTAAGAGGGGAGGGAGGGGAAAACACCCAGACAGGGCCTGGGGTGCATACGCCAGGGAGCGTCACGCAACAAGGGGCAAGTCCCAGGCAGCTGCACCTGGCCGAGGGGGTTGTAAAAAGTTTATACTGCCGCGCGGCGGGTCCGCTTAACATGGAAATGTAATTTGTCGGGCTGATTTGCATCTGCAGGGCGCCGTAGCCAAGGGAACGTAGGCAACGACTTCACGGGCTCGGCAGGCAGCGTGGAACTCGGAATCACCCACTTTACGATGGAGTGTTGTAATTATACCCACAATCGCTTTCACAAATTTTGTATGGACTGCTAGATACATGTGTGCTCTAGAGTTTCCAATACATAACGGACCGAGCGAGATCCAGTGGTCGTCATGTAGAAAAACTAAAGAACGTCTAGGAAATTACAGGGCTTGATTTATTTCCTGTGTCTCCTAAGCATAGGGCTTCAATGAACTTCCGCCACCGGACTCTGTTCTGTGCCAGTGCCTTGATGTCAATCCTTCCTCTCGGTCCCTTATGCTATTACACTCCTCCTCCATGCTTTCCTTGGTCTGCCTCTTCTCATGCTACCTTGTGGTTTCCATTCCAGCGCTTGTCTTGCCACGCCTTAATGTATGCTCATTCGACTTCCGTTTCCTACGGCGTATCTCAGTATCATTGGGTGTTAGATGAGTTCTTCACCATGGTTATTAATAGTAGATTACTTGTGGACACCATATCCTCAAGATAATCCTTAAACTTCTGTTCACAAATGTCTGAAGTGTACTAATCAGCTGTTTGTTAGTTTTCCATGATTCACACCCATAGACATTTGTACTGAAGATGTGTAGTTCTGTATATGTGTTAACTTCCCTTGATTTCTAGATTGGTTTCAATATTGAAAATGCCGCTTTAGCCTTATTTATTGTTTCCTATATAGGGAACGCAGGGTTATTCACAGTTTGTACAAAAACCAGACAGCACCAGAATTTAATGGCATGACAGGGATGCAGAGGTAGGGAAGGGACTAAGAAAGGGTTGTAGCCCTTCTCCAATGTTATTCGATTTGTACATTGAGCAAGCTATAAATGAAAGAAAGGAGAAATTTGGAGCAGCAGTTAAAATTAGGGCGAAGAAATAAAAATACTGGGTTTTGCCGACGACATAGTAATTTTGTCAGAAGCAGCAAAGGACCTGGAAGAGCTGTTGAACAGGATGGGACGTGTTTTGAAAGGTGCATACAAGATGAACATTAACAAGAGCAAAACAAGGGTAATGAAGTGCAGTCCAAGAAAATCAGGTGATGTGAAGGAATTAGACTAGGTAACGAAACCATAAAAGTGGTAGATGAGTTTTGTTACTTGGGCAGGAAAATAACACACGATGATCGCTGTACAGAAGATATAAAATGCAGAATGGCATTTGTATTCCTTGTATGGGAGTGAAACATGTACGATGAACAGTGCTCACAGGAAGAGGATAGAGACTTTTGGAATGTGGTGATACAGAAGAATGCTGGTAGGTGGGTGGCTCGCATAACTAGTAAGGAAGTACTGAACATAATTGGGGAGAAAAGGAATTTCTGGCATGCCTTGACTAAAATAAGGTATCGATTCCTAGGACACACTCTTAGACATCAAGGAATCATGACTTTAATGTTGTAGGGAAGTTTTTGGGGTAAAAATCGCAGAGGGGAACCAAAAGATGAATTCAGTAAGCAGATTCAAATGGATGTAGGGTGCCGTTCTTATGAGGAGATGAAGAGGTTTTCTCAGGATAGAGTAGGGTGGAGAGCTGCATCAAACCTGTTCGTAATAAATACTGCCACAAGTAAAAATTAAATTCACCACATATTGTTATGGTCTTCAACCCGAAGACTGAGTTGATGCAGCTCTACACCCTACTCTATTCTCTGCAAGCCTCTTCAGCTCCTAATAAACACGGCAACCCACCTTTTTTCATCCTGCTTACTCTTCTATTGGAGTCCCTCTACGATTTTTCCTTACACGCTTCCCTCTAATGCTAAACACAAAATTCCTTGATGTCTAATAACAGAATCTGAAAGTGTATATTCCAATCAACACTCTCAAAAGCTTTCTCCAAGCCCACAAAAGCTAGTAACATAGGTGCGCGCTACTGTTCGCCATCGGGGATTCGATTCGCCTCTCGGGCATGGGTGTTTGTGTTGTCCTTAGCCTAAGTTAGTTCAATTAGTTTTTAAGCCTTAGGGACTGATGACCCAGTAGTTAAGTCTCTTAAGATTTACAAACATTAGAACATTGGTTTCACGACTTGTAACCCACTATGGCGCCCCTTTATAGTTGAATTTCGAAAAAAAACCTAACATATGTCTTTTAAATTCCAACCAAGTATGCAAATATAATTTTTTGTAATTCTGGGTTCAAAATTGGCTTAGTAGTAATGTATATTGAAAAACACGTTTCATCCCCTATTTCACCCCCTAAGTGATTAATTTTCTGAAAATACCGAATCACGTATGTTTTTAATTCTGACCAAGAAAACATATAGCAATTTATGTGGTTATAGCTTCAAAATTGGCTTAATAGAAAATAAAAATACCGACTCTAACTTCATGGTTGAATTTCCAAAAATGACGATACACGTATTTTTTAAAATTAAAACCTAAACTTCCAAATACCAATTTTTGCAGCTCTAGCTTCAAAATTGTCTTGAAACAATGTGTCTTCTAAAAGAACTTTTGTTCCCCTATTTTACCCCCTTAATTGTTGAATTTCCAAAAATACGAAAACTTGTGTCTTTTGAATTCGAACCCCGAATCTAAATCCGAAAATTTATTGTTCAAACTTCAAAATTGCTTAAATAGCAAGAGATTTTCGAAGAAATTCCCCTCTTCAATTTAATCCCCTTTATGGTTGAATTAAAAAAAAACCGTAACACGTATTTTTTAAATTCTAACCAGAAATAATATAAATTTTTGCAGCTCTACCTTCAAAATTGTCTTGATAGCAACGTGTCTTCAAAACGAATTTTTCATCCCCTATTATACCCTCTTACTTGCTTAGAAACTCGTGGGTCTTTTAAAAAAATCCGGACCAAGATTTCATATCCGAAGCTTTGTAGTTGTAGCTTAAGATTTGAGTTAACAGCAACATATTTTTGAAAATCAACTTTTTGCGTCCCCTATTTTATATCCTTATTGGCTGAATTTCAAAAAATGCCGAAACACGTGTCTTTTAAATTCGAGCCCTGAATTAAAATCCGAAATTTTGTACTTCTAGCTTCAAAATTTCCTAAATAGCAACGTATTTTCAAAAAACGTTTCATTAACTATTTCACCCCCTTAAGGACGGAATATCGAAAAATCTCTTCTTAAATGACGCCTACGAGTAAGATCAACACCCTGTACAAATTTTAAGTTTCTATCTTCAGTGGTTTGGGATGGGCGATGATGAATCATTCAATCAGTCAGTCGGGACATTGCCATTTATATATAGAGATTGCGGCTTTCTTGAAGACTGGTGGTATTTCGCCTGTCTTACATATGTTACACATTGGATGAAATAGTTCCGTCATGGCTGCCTCCCCCAGAAACAACGGTAGCTCAGAGAGAGTGTCATCTACTGTTTCGACTTAGTTGTTTGAGTACTAATTTTTCTCTCCTATTTCATCTCCTTCCTCTTCAAAACCTATAATATTGTCTCGAAGTTCAGTTTCTTTTTAGAGCAGAGAGGTTCGGGCTTTCTTTGTACAAGATCAGCAAAGTATTAAGCAATTCCCAGGAGAGCAAAGTTCAATGTCTCAAACATACTGAATCGTTAAGGCGAGTTTTAGAGTAGACGGTAAGGACGAAATTTGCGGCTCCAACACCATTAAAGTAATTGGCAGATGTTTTGGTTCAGGAAAGTTTTGATATAAGAATGGATAAGATTTGGTTAAAAACATTACTGACGCTTCTACATCTATTGAGAAATAACGACCCGTAATTTTTTAAGTGAATGTGTAAGCTTACGGCTGGTGTTACTCTATTCAGTTTATCAAGCGACATCCATATAGCTCTATAATTCCTGGATACTAGATGCTGGTTATTACTTCTCCAAATATTCGCCCTGATGCATGTCTTGAAAGCCCTTTCTGAAAGTCTATATTTTCTTTATTCATCGGTATTCTGGGAATTTAAGTACAGAGAAGAAAGTGTCAGGAGAGTTGCGAAAAACCGGACAACTCGAAGCGTAAGTGATTCTGACCTAAGCAGAATGAGCTAGAAAGTTATAGCAAACAACATCTCTTTGGAACAGGGCAGAGCAACACTTCACACGCAACACCACAAAATTAGTGGTAGAAATCGAAATAAAATGGTTCCAGTTAGGAATTACATTGTGACATTCTGTTTTAATATGCCAAGTGTTTGTTATTGGAGTATTTCATTACTATTACTCCAGTGACGTAATAACCCTGATAAGCACAATCTATCAACTACACACAATGGCTTACTTGATGTAAATCTTTTGTCAGCTATGGGAGGATAGAGTACTTTTATTAAAATTACGCTTTTTCGTTTTGCATATCATTTCCCCGTCAGGTACACTTCTATGAAGGCAGTGTTTTATCTGTGTGATTGTTGACATTTTCTTCAGATGCAAGATCAATAACCACACTACCCAAGTAAAAGAATTAATGGAGATTTTCCACCTACTATATCTTATCAGAATTTATCTCCAAGTTCTCAGTCCTATAAAATTTGTCTTGGTAAATCAATCTCCTTCAGATGACACACGCAAAACAGTCAGCTTATGCAACTGAAGTTAGTTTTTTTTATTTTATTTTATTTATTTATTTTGTCTCAGCGATATACACCGTTATCGCGCATAGCGACTATGCATAGCTAAATACTTCATGGAATTGGTCTGATACTGTTGCAACATCTCCGCTATTTCCTCGCTACGTCGGGATTTTTGAATAAGTTTGACCACTGGTGGAATCTAGCAGGAGGCCTCCTTCACCACATTAAAAGGTTCACTCAAAATGTTGATAAGAGAACCATTACAATTTTTCACTTTTTCCTCGATTGTGACCGTCTTTTAGCAATAAGGTCTCTATTTCTATCGCGATCTCCGATTGCTCACAATGGTTTACTACTTAGTTCTGCTCAACTTAGATATTTTTCATCATTTGGTTTTACCTATATGAGCGGCGTTTCATCATACCAAAAATCTAGTATCTGCATACACGAAACGTCAACTGCCAGGACACTTTAGATATGAATCTCGAAGATTCTTTCAAGACGGTACCCTCACGCTTCTGGTTCATACATGAAATAGATTCAGACACTCAATTTATAAGGCACTGCCAGTTGTTCGCAATTCACGAAGGCACGCATTTCGCTGAATACTGGATGTGTGTGTATGTATAAGTGTGTGTGTGTGTGTGTGTGTGTGTGTGTGTGTGTGTGTGTGTGTGAGAGAGAGAGAGAGAGAGAGAGAGAGAGAGAGAGAGAGAGAGAGATTCGCAATTCCATAGTGTAATCACAGTGCATGTGTGAACAGTGAATAACCACGAAACTTCTCTTAAAACACAAGAGAATATACGAGGTGCGTCCAGAAAGTAAGTTCCGTTTGATTATATAAAACGAACGGGTACAGATGCAGAGAAAATATTGATTGTACAAAAATCTATAACTGTTAAACTACTTTTCTACATAGTTTCCGAAATTTTGTAGGCAATTGTCATAGCATGGCACAAGGTTTTGTGTGCCTTTTTCATAGAATTTTGCCGCCTGTGTATTTAACCATGTGGTAACATGTTCTTTCAGCTCGTCATCATCGTTGAAGTGTTGTCCACCAAGGACAGATTTTAGGTGTAAGAAGAGGATTACTGTCAAAAGATTTTTTTCCACGATAATACCTGACCTCAGACACCGAATGTGACCAAACAATTCTTACAGAAATTTTAATGGGACCTGTTTGATCATCCTACATGCAGCTCGGACCTCTCTCCTAGCGACTTTCATCTCTTATTACACCTAAAATCTGTCCTTGGTGGTCAACACTTAACGATGTTAAAGAGCTATTACCACATGGTTGAATACACAGGCGGCAACCTTCTGTGAAGGATGCATGCAAAAACGTTTGGCGCGCTATAACAAGTGCCTACAGAATTTCGGCAGTTATGTGGAAAAGTAAGTTAAGAGTTGTAGAATTTTGTGCAACAAAAGTTTCTGCTGTATCTGTGTACAATTTCATTTGAGGACCAAATTTCAAAACTCATTATGTCCACTGGTGGACAAAATTGAGATTGATATGGAATCCGGTAAATGAAACGTGGAACGAGAAAACGAATGAAGAGAAAATCAAAAAGTGCAGATTGTCCAACAGAACGCAACAAAACGCACTTTGTCCATCACTAAAGTGCTCATATCTTGAAAGTATAAACAGCAATTTCCTTGTATTAAACACATTTGGATCAAAAGCCCTACCTGAGTATGTGGTGTAAAATTCGGAATAATTAATAAAATATTTTTTGCAGTATACGTTTTTCGCTTCTCCTGAAAAATTTACTTTTTGGGACATAATGCGTTTTGATAAGTAGCTCCTCATTTTATTACCAAACGGAACTCACTTTCTGGACGCGCCTCGTAATTTCAAACATCTATAATCGAAGAAAGGATAATTGACTTTATATGTGACGTTTCTGTCAGATATTTCACCACGAGTCAACTTGTTTGACACGCAGAGCTTTGACGCGACTCATCCGCGGCTACAAGTAGAGTATCGGCCACCCGAATATTGCAGCAATAAATGGGATCACTGATTTTTGCCGTGTTTCAATCGTAGCCCGTCAGTTCAATTAATTCGCAGCACAAACGCGATACATATTCATTGGCGGAAACGGCGGGGTGATTCCTGAACTAATGAAGCTGGATCCCGCAGTGGGTCGGATGTGGGGCGGCCTCATGAATATTCAGCAGCTCCGCTCGGCGCGCGTCACCAGAGAAATATTAGCGCCTTTTGGGAAACAATATTCGATGCGGACCGACCGCACTGCTCATGTTTATGTATGACAGGCAATCACACGGTTTATCGCCTGCACTTGCAACCTTCCGCTTTCCGGCAATACTTCAGCCCAATTAGGAATAGTCTTTCAACCTTCCGGCGCCTTAAGAATTTTTTTTAATTCTCCATCCTTAGCGTACCTTTACGAGTATCTCGATAAGAAGCCCACAAATTTAAATCGCATAAACAGGCACTTCGAATATCAAAATTTAAATCATAATTTTTTTCGACTAAACTGATATTCTACACTTTCCCTTAGGTCATGTCAAGTTCAACAACATTGAAGGAAGGAGAAAGGAAGCTTCGAGTTTAACGTCCCGTCGACAGCGTGGTCATTAGAGACGGAGCTTACACTCGAAGTGTTTGAGTAAGGATGTGGGAGGAAATCGGCCGTGCCCTTTAAAAGGAACCAACACGGTATTTGCCTGGAGGGATTTAGGGTAATCACGGAAAACCTGAATCTGGATGGCCGGAGGTGGATGTGAACGACCATTCTCCCGAAGGCGAGTCCAGTGTGTTAGCACTGAACAACATTGATATTCATATTTCCTACACCAATATTCGCGCCTGCAGATAGACTAGCGAAAAGTAAAGAAAGAACTGCACAATCGAGCACCGGTTTTATATTGGTCTAACTTTGTGAGTATATTCATCACATCCCAGTTATTTTGTGATCGCATGTCTCCGCAAGGGTAGGAGACATAAGAGAAAAATTTTTACCCTCTTAAACATGGAGTACAGAGATTTTATTCATTACAGGAGCCTTCCACAGCGTAGAATGGAGAAACTATAGATACGCTATGGGAAATAAAATGTTTGTTCTGTCACATATAGTATTTAGTTTTGTGTGAATGCATGTTCCTAAACTAGATATAGTGGACAAAAATTAGTTGGCCCTAGGTCTACTGTCTCCAGTGCACATTTTGTGCAAACCCATTTAGGGGAACGACGTGCAGTTGTACAGACTTAACTTGGAAACCTTGGATAGTAGCTGTTCGCTTGCTGCAGAGTAATAAAGCACCAACGACAATGATTTATTACAATTTTTCTTCCTTCGGGATATCCACAACCGCCAATATTCATTTTAAATAATCGGATAAGCGGATCCCATTATTTAAAATAAAGATTTGTTGCAGAAGTTGTGAATGAGTTCTCTCTGTAACATTATAGCAATATTTACTAAATACTTAAAAATTACAGTGACGTACCATTTCTCACTAATGTGAGGTAATAATAAACAATCACTTATTTTCTATCCCGTATGTCATACATTAAGATCACACATTCACAAATCCGGAGATAATCAAATTAAAGAAATCGCTATCTATTGTGCAAAGCCATATTTTTTATTAACTTAAAGTAATATAAAATATAGATTCCATAACTGATTCCATAAAACACATTATTCATTACTGATTTATTTACTTATTTATTTTATTTTTATTTTTGCTGTGGTTGAGTGGCGGAGCGCTCCACTGCTCGCCGTGGGAGATTCGAGTCCTCCCTTGTGTGTGTGTCTTCTTCATAAATATCATATGATACTATAGTTTCATATCACAGTAGTTGTAACATCACTATAATCAAGGGAATATTAATTACGATTGCAAGCAACTTCAGCGCATTTGCAGGCATCCACGCCTTCTCTATAAATGATTCCATGGAACCTGTTGATCATTACTGCTTTAGTAGGCGTGAATGGCTTCAAATACGCTGACGTTTCGTACAATCACAACTGACATTCCATTGACTGAAGCGATGTTGGAACTACTGTGATATGCAACCATATTATTACATGTATTTCTGAGGACGACGGGTTTACATCCGTCGAAACATTTGTCAAGTTTATTAAAGTACTATTGTTTATTGCTGCTGCTAATAAACTGAACATTTACGAATTGAACCGTTCTGTATTGCGTATGTTGTCGCCTAGAAAAATCTGTTGATGTTATATTTGCTGTCCATTTGTAATGTTATTTTTGTACTCGATTGACACGTAAATTGGTTCTACCAATTTTTTTCGGCTAGAAATGGATGTATTACTATTGTTGTAATACTGTTGCTATACTGTAACTGTTCCTGAGGTGCAGTCATGTTGAACATACTGAAGTTCGAATGATTCCAATGTTTGTAATCCTAAGGGACCAAACGAGGGGAAAGTAGGATAAGATGGACAGGAGTCTAAGATGACGAATCAATTTAAAGCGATTGTCGAGACGGAGCAGCAAATAAATGTGTTGCCTTGGCACTCTACGTCTTCTACAGTATGTACTAAACGCCATCATTTAGCACTGCACGCTACCATTTATGTTTATGACTATGTTGGTTGTCACATTTCACTGCAACGAAACATCATCTGAGAGACCTGTGGTAAATTTTCCAATCTTGTTTCAGTTTTTTCGTAAACTAGAAACCATGCTCTTTAATTTATATATGAAACTCGAGAGAGAATTTGTTATCTTTAAGTTTAGACTATCAATGGCCGTTTAGGGTAAGTTGTCGAATTTACTGGGCGGCCAAAATCACGTCTCTTCACCTTACTCAAACATTTCGTAAACCGTTTTAATGAGCTTTTAATACCAGTTTTCAGTATTGAACTCGTGTTACTAGTATAAGGAAGGACGAACAGGCAGCAATGGACACAGGAATCTATCAGAATTGCTAAGCAGGAAGTACAGAATGGCGTAATGGTCTTTGCAACTTCGAAGAGGAAACAAAGGAAAAAGTTCCCCTCTGTGCACGTAACAAAAAGAAGCCAAACTAACGAAGAATAGTAATGAATTAAAAGAACAAAAATATAGAATAAGTAGGGGGGAGAGAGAGGCGAAGGAGATATACTAGGCAACTACACTGAAGACAACGATGACTGTCATGATTTCGTTAGAGAAAAAGATATGAGATCAGCAGCGACTACGGTAAATTAACGACTTCGTAACTTGTTCTTAAAATTGTAAATGGCTCCACACTGCTTCTACCGAGCTCACTGCGACAGATACGAATTGGAAAGCACTTGTATGTCATTTTTGTGCGTAAAATAAAATTATTATATATATATTTATCCAGTTGTGTTTTGCTTCGACAAATTGCTGGCCTGCATTCATCACCTCACCCGCAATCTTGGATAAGATGACGAGTGTGACATCACTTGAAAAAAGTCAAAGTAATCGCCATTCAGGAAAACTTCGAAATCTGTACTTGGAAACAAAACTCTGATGGTTTCTCTGAAGTATTAACCCTTTCAGGCCCAAGGTTGAACGTGATGTGACATTAATATAGAGAGGGACGTTTAAGGCACAATATCCATATAGTAATTCTTTACAAAAAAGAAAATATTTTAAAAATTTTGTACCAACATCATTGTCTGTTTTGGCCCTTCACTAAATGCATAACATCACAGGATCATATGAAATCAACTGGCTGTCACATGTCAAAACAAGGATATCAGCACATTGTCAACAAGTGTTTCTTGCCGCCATTGTAAGTGTACTGGAAGTTTGCCGACTGCTGGTGTCACCAAATGTGGAAACATGGAAGTAAAACATGTCGCGCACTTTACCTCAATCCATCCATTGTGTGATGCAGGCAGAACTTCCTAGAGTGAATCACAAAGAAATAAAGCGAGCAAAACCAGAACCGCACAATTGTGCGTGCAGGGCCTGAAAGGATTAATGTATGTGGCAGATCTAAAGTAAGTGGGTAAAAAAAATTTGGAACCTTACTGTCGTCATCTTACCCTCTTTTCCGTTACCAGTAAGTTCACAGCCCATAGACTCACAAACTACACTCGTTCCCAACGGAGGACTCGAACCTCCGTCGGGAGTGGCCGCGCAATCAACAATGTGGCAACCTGGTGAGCGCGACCATTCCCACGCAGCTGACTTGTTTCATATTGTGACAAGAAATATGGATATTGCACTATGATGCTGTGCCTGTACCAACCGATATTATTAAACAGACATGTCATGTAAAAACTATTTGCACAGATAATAGTTTATCTCATTAATACTATTGCAAAAGATCAATATCTTCAAAAAAATTGTATCATCCCATTCATGGCCCTCCCCAGAAAGTGAATGTGGCGCAGAGAGGCTAAATATGCAACATATTGTGAAGGACTGAAGAAACCGCGCATACTGTAGATCATTCGGTGACTTTCTATTTAGGACTAGTCGTTCTATAGTATACGTAAAAGATCTGGACGTTTATTTATAAATCAATAATGTCAAAAATTGTTGTATAATCTCAGGTTAAACACACGTAATTAGTAATCTGTGACACATGTGACCTTGTTATGTTTCGAACTGCCATACTCTAAATAAATAAAAATCCCATTCATGGTGACAAATTACAGTGGTCTAATAATTTGGACGAAATTATTCGCAATTGCGATTTTTAACAGCTACACTGCATTAGGCGTAGATGTTATACCAAATGGTGACATATGAAAATTTGTGCCGGGCCGGGACTCGAACCCGGGTTTCCCGCTTTTTGCGAGCGGTCGCCTTAACCACTAGGCTATCCGAACACAGTTCCAGGACCGATCCAAACTTTCATATGCCACTGTGACTACGTGTATGAGACTCAATTACATTCATCCCCACTCGGCCGCCATCAGTACTTTTGAGAGGAGTCTGTCTACCGTATGTTGTTGTTGAGCTTGAAGTGTTGTATTTATTATATATTGTATTTAGTGTGTATTACCGCTACACTTTTTGCTACTGAAATGTGCCTAAAGCGTGTTCAGCATTTAAATGAACAAATCTAAGTGATAAAATGACAGGTACTTTGTCCAAGAATACCAAACGTTTTGCCTTGTTTGATCTGTGTGTATACTCAAACAAAATTCTTGACTTATGCCACTTAGCAGCCCCAAGAGTGAAGCTTTAGATGAGCTACTCTGCAATTCCTTTGAAGTACACATAATTAAAAAAACGCTGTGTTTCCCATCTAGTGTTGGTGTGATTTTGAGATATTGCTTATTCTGTCTTTAAAAATATTTTCATTGTTGTTGATAATACTTGATCGAGCATGTTTGACATGCAACCAATGCAATAATGCAAAGTGTGGAAGTAGTAGTGACAGCAAGAATTTTTTCACCTGTATATGACTATGTTCTTTGCAACAAATATGTACTTATTTCAAACTGACAACAATGAAAGTTATTAATGATACGTTATTTCGGTGCGAAATGCTTTTGTGTCTACTGACCTTGGCGCATTTTTAACTGCAGTATTTTGTTGTCACTTTCGTCTTTGTACTCAAATTTTGCCCACTAAAGTTTAGAACCGAACCCTTTAATTTAAAAATTTGTAGACATAATAGAGTTAGTAAACACAAGATACGCGTATACTAGAATTTATGAGAGCAGTTGTTGCAACACATTGACAGGAGATGCAAATCTGCTGTCAGTATTGTTCGTCGTAACAATTACTGTCACTGTATGTTTCGCAGCTCGTTTAGACCACGTACTTGCGTTATTATAAACTCATATATTTTCACAACGGCTGTTTCTTTATTACTGAAAAACCTCAGGTGACTCTTATACTTCGAACTGGAACTGTATTACTAACAGGTTCGTGAGATTTCATTACCGCGTTTTTAGGAAATTTACTACCAGGCTCGACAATTTGCATCTTCGTAAAAGTCTGACAGATCTTGATGCAGATCCGTATTCAATAGCCAATCTTTATTTAAATCGTGGAATTGTAAATAAGTAAAATTCTCTAGGGGTGTGGCATACCAGCTGTCAGCTGATACCCCAAATAACATGGCGGACACCAGTTCAATTTGCTTCAAACATGGCGGACAAATTTCCCAACGAGCATTAAATTTCTTAGATATGCGATTGGTCCGCCATGTCTGAGGCAAACTGAACTGGCGTCTGCCCGACAGCTGGTATGCCACAGCCACTAGAGAATTTTACTTATTTACAGTTTCACGATTTAAATAAAGATTTAAATAAAGACTGTTTCGAAGCTGTGAATTGACGGGCCTCATAGTAATGCGATAATGAAATATCACGAACCTGTCAGATTACAGATCCATTTCGAAGTATAACAGATGCGGTTTGCAATAACAACTAGAGTGCCGCTGTGAAAATATTTGTGCAGATTTTAAAGCAAGTGCATGGTCTAAACGAAATGTGAAATATACAGTGAGTAGTACTTTTTATGTCGAACAGTCTTGACAATGGTTTTGCATCTGTTGTTAATATGTTGTAACAGCTGCTTTTATAAAGTCTAGTATAAATTTATCTTGTGTTTACTAAAACTATTAAGTCTATAATGGTAAAATTTCTGTTTAAGGGTTTAGTTGTGAACTTTGGTGGACGCAAATTTTCGTACAAATGCGAAAGTGACAGCAGAGTTAAAGCAGTTAAAGATGCGCCTGGGTGAGCTGCCACAAAAGCATTCCGCTCCGGAACAACGTATCATTAAAAACTTTCCTTGTTGTCACACTGAAATAAGTACATATTTGAAATAAATCGCAATTTGCGATAAGTTGTGGCTTCACTGTACTGTACTGTAGAGTCAAGCCACAACTTATCGCAAATTGCGATTTATTTCATTAAATGAACGATGTAACGTCGTCAAAAAATATATATAAAAGTACATTTTTGTTGCAAAGTACACAGACATATACAAGTGATAAATTCTGGCTGTCACTACTGCTTCCACACTTTGAATTGGTTGCATGTCAACCATGCTCGATCAAGTACTGTCAACAACAAATGAAAGTTTTTTAAAGACAGAACAAGCAATATCTCAAAAACACGCCAAAACGAGATAGAAAACTGAGCCTTTTTTATGGTGTGTACTTCAAGGGAATTGCAGGATGGGTCATCTAAAGCTTCACTCTAGGGGGTGCTAAGTGTCAGTAGTCAGGAATTTTGTTTCATTGTACACAGAGATCAAACTAGGCAAAACAATTGGTGTTCTTCCATAAAGCACCTGTCGTTTTATCACTTAGATTTGTGCATTTAAATGTTGAACACGTTTTAGGCATATTTCAGCAGCAAAAAATTGTAGAGGCAAAACACACTAAATCTAGTATATAAATCAGAGTGTGTGTACGTGTTTCATACAAATCTACAGTTTTGTTGCAATCTTTATGAAATTTTGTACACGTAAGCTTCAATCCACGATGACGGTCGCCGTAACTGTAAGAATCACATACGAGATATGACGTCATAAACAATGAGAAGCGCGAAAAACTGCTGCATTTTGTGACAATGCTGCTTATTTTCTCCTAAACCATTGGACCGATTTCAACCAAATTTGGTACACACATTCCTTGCCGTGAGGTAACAATTGCTGCATGGTTAAGAATCACATACGGCACATGGTTCAAAAGATATTACGTCATAACCAATAGAAATCGCAAAAAATGCCATATAATGCGGCGAGACTTTCGAAATACACTGAATGAGAATGAGAGTAGTTAGCGACTTGCAACCTGTATTAAACATTTTCTCGCTAGCAGCCATAGTAAAATGATGAATGGAAGAAAGTTTCTCGCTTACTACTTTTCCGTTGTTTATGGAGTAAACTTTCGGCATTCGAATGACGTTACAATTTTTAATTTCTACACTACAAATTATAGCCACAGACAGTATACACACATATAGTTCAGTGGACCTTCTAAATTGTATCACAGTACGACATGTAGTTCATGAGATACGAGCACATAAACATTAACATTCCAATGTTCATGGACTAAAACTACGGCATTCAGTATGACGTTACAATTTTTAATTTCCACACAACAAATTGTAGCCACGGGAAATTTTACAGACACTATACACGCACATAGTTGAGTGTATCTAAATTGTATCACATTACGACACGTAGTTCATGAGTCATTAGCACAAAAACAGTAACGTTCAGGGAAAACCGCCCCATCACACACCAAGTTTTAATCTATTACTTCTTTACTACTAATTATATTCCCAAGGTATTTTACAGACATATAGCTCTTATAAAAATGAATATATACCTGAAAAAAGGCAAAACACCAGGTTTTCAGCTAGTACAATATATACTAAATACAACACTTCAAGCTCAATGACAACAAATGACACACTCCTCTAGTGTACTGACCACCAAAGAAATAGCGGCCGAGTTTACAGAAGTTGCCACAAAGAGCGCTGTAGCTCGGTTAGCCACTGTATGAAATTTAAGCTCGTTGCTATCGCCACTATGAATTTTAAGCTTTTTGAGTGGTGGCTGTCCTTCATCAAGTGCCTGTCTCACTGACGCAGGCGTGTGCCGCGGGCAGCTGGGCGTGCAGGCGCCGGTGCTGGTGCAGGAGCCGCCGGCGCGGCTGCGATTCTCCAACTCGACGGGGGCGCAGCTCAGCTGTGCCGCCAGGGGCAGCCCGCCCCCAGACGTCGCCTGGTTGCACCCCGACGGATCGCCAGTCACTGCAGTGCCTGGCCTCAGGTGAGAAAACACGATTCAGCTCAACTGCGACACTCATTCTAGGAGACTTCCTAACTGTAGTTGGTCGTGTCTGCACACCGAATTTGAACGCCCGCTATCTTACAATGCTGCACAATCGGGCAGTCAGTTAACCCTTAAGCGGTCGTGCGAGGTGTTCAGAAAACTCCAGTCATCTTTGTCATGCTCCTGACTTGTGATTGTTGTCTAGTACATATCTCTGAAGAAGAGCATTAAGTCCTCGAAAGAAGTAGTTATAAAAATGCAATTCATTCTTACAAATTTTAAAAGAGGTAATGATTAGCACAATACGAGGTCCTCCTCGAAACTTTCAAACTATTCTTAACGGACAAAAACCAGTAAAATCGTCAATGCCCCTACGTCGCCACGCTGGAATAGCCGAGCGTTCTAAGGCCTCTTGTTTTGCAGCGCGTGGTTGTACTACGGCGGGGGTTCCAGCCCTCCCTTGGGCATGGGTGTGTGTGTGTGTTTTTTTGTCGTTTTTCTTCTGTTCTTAGGTTATTTTAAGTTGGTTCCAGACTTTTTTAAGCTTAAGGACTGATAAACACAGAAATTAAGTCCCACAGATTAGCAGACATTTCATTTCCCACAACGTCAATACATTTTCAAAATTAATTGTTCGATGCGAGAAACAGAGATCCTTTCATATTATTTGACACGTCAACAATCCTTTTCGTGAGAGCATTGTTTGACAGTGGCTCAAAAACGTTTTAATGTCTTTTCGTCTAGTATACAAGAAGCAATATTATTAACACACAGTTTTCTGAAAGTATCCGTAATGGTATGAACGTTACCTGTGATTGCTCCTCGATGAGATATCAAGAAATAAAGTTTTCATGTCTTTTTATTACCGTAACTGTTTGTCCATGAGTTTTAATGCAGTGTCAACCAGAAGCTAATGCAGTGCTGTTCCTCTTAGAAAACTATCACTTGAGTCTTGAAGCGGTTTCTTATTTTGTTTTACTTAATACCGGCATGAACCAGTATTTATTGGTATGCGGCTGAGATGAATAGTATCCTAAATCGATAGTGCAAGATGATGAACAGTATATAAAAATATTGAAAATCATTCAGTCCGATTCCAAAATTGGTTGAGAATAATGCTACTGTAAATGGTCTCGTCTTCTTAGAACCGTTTTAAATATGTTAGGTCATAATGAGTCCTGAAATTTGTTGCAAAATAGTTTAATATGCTGCACTCGTTAATGCCGCTATAGTAAGCTTACATTTAATTTCCGTTACACACACAGAAGTCTGCCCTTTGACCGTTTGGCTTTCCATCAAGAACTATTACAAATCTCTTCCATCATTTGTTGAATATTAGTTGTTCATGCAAGACTACAGAACGGCCGAAATAAAGTGAAGGTTCTTCATCTTTTTCCGTTGGCCCATGCTATACCTTCGAATTCCTAGTTTAATAATGTAATATCTTCCCATTTCAGCTATCCTTACATAATCTGATGGCACCTGTAACGGTTGTTTACACAGGTTGGCAGTTCTGTGCGTCTCTAGCAGGAATTACAGAAACGTTGCAGGCAAAAATTGTTTTTCTAACTGAACCGTCTCACAAGAAGTCTCACCGACG
The DNA here is from genome assembly GCA_026315105.1 of Locusta migratoria. NCBI lineage: Eukaryota > Metazoa > Arthropoda > Insecta > Orthoptera > Acrididae > Locusta > Locusta migratoria. The sequence continues at coordinate 807,602,483 of CM048744.1, read as the reverse complement.
ACTGGAGCAAGTACAGTGCTCTCCGACACTATTGGGAGATTTTCTGTTTTTAGTGACAACTGTAGTTTTAGCGACATAGAGGTAAGCTGTGATAGTTCCTTAGACACTATTTGGCTAAAGAAAAAAAATCGCTACGTCACTTTGGGAATAGAACATCTATTATCTGCATGTTGTTTGATTCTTCATATTTACTGAAAATTCACCCAAAGTTATATCCGGTATTAGGAAATTAGTCCTGTTACGTAAGATATGTTTGCGCAAGATTAAAATATGTTCAAACATTTGTAGACCTAATAAACCAAACTGCTGTCGTCATCAGTCCCTACACTTACAAACTACATCAACTAACTTACACTAAGGACAATACACACACACACACACACACACACACACACACACACACACACAGACACACACACACACACTGACACTCACATGCCCCATGGAGGACTCGATTCTCCAGTTCGATATAAATCATCATTTCCAGATTCTGTAGTTCATTATAAATTATCACTTGAGACACCGATGGAGACGTTACCGAGCTAAGTAGCTTATGGATTTCGAAATTACTGGTTTCTGTATCGGAAGTGAAAGCAGAACGAAGAGGTGTAAGTGAAGAAAGCTACAGAAACATCTGGTTGCTTATGTTACGCTATTCCCAGGAGAAACATTCTGGTTGACTGACCTGAACTTATAGCATTAACCAACAAGCTGTGATAGTGCGAACAGTTAAAAGCAACCGGAAGTAAAACCATTTCTTTCTCAAAGAGATGCAGCTTATCTGTATGAGAGCTTTAACATATCAGTCTTCCGTCAAGATGGTTACATCCCTTTCAGGCTGGTTGGGATGAAACTTTATCAGCGCATAAATTAACTTGAGAAAAGAAACGTCCACAGATCAGTGCCTAAATATAAGCGATGGGAAAATAATGCAAGCGCTGAGAGACAAAGTAACGTCACAAAAAGAAGAAATGTGATTTAGAAAGAAATTTCCATATGCTAAACCGTTTTAAAGTTACGTCAATCGTGAAAAACGTAATGTTCATATTTTCAATGTCAAAAAATCATTCTCTTTAATTTAATATTTCAACATTGAATGTATAACTTCGCACTAGCTCAAAACTTGTCGTTGCCTTGTTCTATCAGTCCATCTCCGCTCAAGTCCTCTCTCTTCTCTCTTCTCTCTCTCTCTCTCTCTCTCTCTCTCTCTCTCTCTCTCTCTCTCTCTCTCTTCCTGTCCGTGTCTCCCATCTCTCTCTCCATCTCTAACTTCCCTCTCTCGGCCCATCTCTTCACACACACCCGTTCCATCTCCTCTCTTGCCGGCCGCGGTGGCCGAGGAGACTGAGGCGCTTCAGTCACGGTCTGCACGGCCACTACGGTCGGGGGTTCGAATCCCCCCTCGGGTATGGATATTTGTGCCGTCTTTAGTATAAGTTAGTTCATAAGTAGTTTGTAAGTTTAGGGACTGAGGACCCCGTAGTTAAGTCCCATAAGCTTAACAAACATTTGAACATTTTTTGAACATCTCCTCTCCCCCCCCCCTCTCTCTCTCTCTGTTCAATCAGTCCCTTCGGTTCATCTCATCCTCGCCCTAGTTATGAAAACTCACATATACCTGTCAACTTTTATGATGATAGGTGAAACACTGTCAAAATTTATTTGCCATGCGTTATACTCTAATGTGCGGCTTATAAAACTCTTCGCCATGACATTCATCCGTGTCCGAATATCCCAATAATTAGTGAAACGGTCTCAAAATCTGTTGTAGGGTACCCTCTTTTATTGATGGTCAATAAGTACCGAAGTTATCAGTCCGTAGGTTTACAGATTTAAAACTTAAACTAACATAAGGAGGACTCTAACTTCCGTCGGCGAGCAACCACGCACTCAATGGCCAAAACGTACATTGTTTCTTCAAGATAAAAGTGTTTGTTTATACGAATTGCAAACGACGAAACAAACACACAAATGGGTACACTACTTTACATGTTATAAGAAAGTTGACATTAACGTCTGTACTTAAATTTTCGTGTTCACATATTAATATTGTGATGATTCAAAGGAGTAGCAGCTTCCATACAATTTTGTGTTGTGGGTTGCCTTTAGAGGGGAGAAAAGGCGTCGAATTATAGATTTATCCCTTTTTTCCATTTTCAGCTATTCCTTTGGGTAAAAATTACTAAAAATTTCCGGGCTATTATGCTGTAGTCTTATGGATTTATTTTGGAAACCCAACGTTTCGTCCCCGACTGCGGACGACATTCTCAAGGGGGATCGTGGCACTTTTTAATATCCGATACACACCCTGGCTCGCTACTGACTGAAGCCAAACTCTGTTTACGAGGGCTCGCGCGCATAGGTATGACGACAGATGTTTTTTATATGCGCGCGAAATTCGTCGTTGCCGATTGCCGTCGTCCGTTAATATCGTCCCATGGTGAAAGACAGTTACTTTTCTTCTTCAAAACCGGAAACCAGATTTCATTTAGTTTCACGCCCTCCTCCATCTCAATGAAATTATTGGGGTGTTTTACAATTTCTACAGCCTCTCTGTAAAGACTTTCGTGGTATCCATTTGTGGCTGCTAAAACCTGAGTCTTATCAAATTGATCTTCCACCATGGGACGATATTAACGGACGACGGCAATAGGCAACGACGAATTGCGCGCGCATATCAAAAACATCTGTCGTCACACCTCTGCGCGCGAGCCTCGAGTTTCGCTTCGGACAGTAGCGAGCCAGGGTGTGCATCGGACATTCAAAAGTGCCACGGTTCCTCTTGGATATGTCCTCCGCAGTCGGGGACGAAACGTTGGGTTTCCATAATAGATCCATAAGACCACGCCATAATAGTCCGGAAATTTTTAGTAATTTTGACCATTCCGGCCGTGAACGTTTACATTTTACATTCCTTTGGGTTTTCCAGATACTTTTTTTCCTAAACCTCGCTTGTACTAAAGTGAACAAAACACAAACAGAAATTATTCACCTCGGTCAAGCCATTTGTGAATTTTACCAAGACTAAAGTACAGCTACTCGTTTTTATATATAAAGATTGGCAGTGTTAGCATTTCATGGTATTGCAACGATTTTCCTTCAGCACATAGCAAATTTTAATAGCCTACAATATTAATAATTATCTCCATTACTGTTTATCCCGGATATCTACATCTACATGGGATATTCTGCAAATCACATTTAAGTGCCTGGTACAATTATACAATTTATCTCCCATTCCATTCTCGAATAGCGCGCGGGAAGAAAGAACACCTGAATCTCTCTGTTCGAGCTCTGATTTCTCGTATTTTATTCTGATGATCATTTCTACCTATGTAAGTGGCAGCCAACAATATATTTTCGCATTCGGAGAATGTTGGCGATTGGAGTTTCTTAAGTAGCTCACGCCGCAGCGATCAGCGCCGTTGTTGTAATGATTCCCATCCCAGATCCTGTATCATTTCCGTAACGCTGTCTCCCCTGTATCGAGACAATACGAAACGAGCTGCCCTTGTTTGGACTCTTTCGATGTTCTCCGTCAAACTCATCTGATAAGAATCCCACACTGTGCTGCAATACTCCAAAAATGGACGGACAAGCGTAGTGTATGCAGTTTCTTTTGTAGTTCTTTTGCATGTTTTAAGGGTTCTGCCAATAAAACGCAGTCTCTGGTTCGCCTTTCCCACGAAATTATCTCCGTGTTCTTTTCAGTTTAAGTCTGAAGTAATTGTAATTCCTAGGTATATTGTGGAGCTTACGTCCTTCACATTTGATTGATTGATCTTGTAAACAAAGTTTAACGGATTTCTTTTCGTACTCATGTGAACGACTTCACACTGTTCATTACTTAGAGTCAATTGCCATTTTTTACACCATACTGATATCCTATTCAGATCGTTCTGCAGTTGGTTTTGATCTTCAGATGATTTTACTAGACGGTAAATGACGGCGTCATCTGCAAACAACCTAAGAGAGCTACTTAGATTTTCCCCTAAATCGTTTATGTAAATAAGGAACAGCAGAGGACCAATAACACTACCCTGTGGAACGCCCGATATCACCTGTGTTTTAGTCGATGTCTTACCATCGATTACTACGAATTGTGTCCTCTCTGACAAGAAATCCCCTATCCAATCGCATATTTGGGGCGATATACCATAACCACGCAATTTGCTTAAAAGCCGTTTGTGAGGTACGGTGTCAAAAGCTTTCTGGAAATCAAGAAATACGGAATCGATTTGCGAACCTTTGTCGATAGCACCCATCACTTCGAGTGAATAAAGAGCTAGTTGTGTTTCGCTTGAACGATATTTTCTAAATCCGTGTTGACCTTGGGTCAATACATCGTTCTGTTCGAGATAATTCATAATATTTGAATACAGGATATGTTCCAAAACCCTGTTGCAAATTGACGTCAATGAAATGGGCCTGTAGTTTAGTGGGTTACTCCTACTGCCTTTCTCGAATATAGGTGTAACCTGGGCAACTTTCCAATCTTTTGGTACAGATCCTTCTATGAGAGAGCGGTTGTATATGGCTGTTAAGTAAGGAGCTATCGCTTCTACATAATCAGATAGAAATCTAATGGGTATACAATCCGGGGGAAGTCAATAAACATAGATGATTAGCTTTCGTTGACCGCTAAGCTACAAACAAAGTAAAGTGTACATAATGAATTATTTGATTGACGAAAGTGGTCTCTCCGGCGTTTGCTCACTCCAAGCCCCCACAATCCTGTAAGCGGTCGACTGCGAAAAGCGGACAAATTGAAGAGCGCCTCGGCGGCCATTGTGGTGGCAAACTTCCGCGCGAACTTAAATGTGCGTAAGACTCTTTTGATTAGAGAGAGTAATCATTTTAGTTAAGTCGCGAAAACTAAGTCTAATTGAAATATATAACTATAATACAGCTTCAGATATCTTGAATATACACCAACTATCGGTTTTGTGTAAATTTATTACACATACGGTGCAGAAATTGGTCAACAGCCTTTCCTGTTCCTAACGAAACCGAACTATAACATTTAGTTTTTTAGCGTTCTAAGTGCAGCATATGAACGGAATTTATCGCGAGGCACGATTTTTGTAGCACTTTCTCAGTATATTCTACGATTGTGAAACTTTTGTACAAACATTAACTTCGGATGAGTTTCACATTTTACGGCTTTGCTTTTGTTTGCTTTAGTGCTGTATGCTCTAATATTTAGATATTTCATAGCATCAAAAAATGAAACAGGGCTGCCTTAAACAGCTTATGTTAAAAATCGATTGTGAAAGTGAAATATGCCATCAGATACATAACTGAAAAATAGCATCATTATCTTGTGAATACAGCAACCAACCACTACCAAATTCTTATAAGAACACGAATTATGCCATAACGTTTCCTTAACTAATGCATTTAATATAAGCATTACGATATCTTGCCGAAATATTAGCATTTTTAATGCTGTAAGACAAATACCTTACAGTAGCGTGAACTGCTCAAAAGTCCACAACTCTTGTTATAGGGTTCAAATTCACAAAGTGCATCCAGTGTGGCTATGTATCAATCATAAATGGAACTATACACAGTTCTGCAAACCCCTTTCAGTTTTTATACCTATAACTAAAACAGATTACTTTTAAATTCTGTGTTACAAGTTGCTAATATCAATTTCATAAACAAAAATTCTAACTGCAGTGAGGCAACTAATCTCGCGACCCCAATAGTTATTTATATATATGTATAAATGTGAATGTCTGTTCGGTGTACGTTGATCACGTGTGAACCACAAGACGTAAAGAGCTAAAAATTTGTACATTTACTAATGTCTACCCGGGTAAGGCTTTAGCCACGGTTTTACGGCGATCGGATAGCTATATATATATATATATATATATATATATATATATATATATATATATATATATATATATATGTGTGTGTGTGTGAATGTCTGTTCGGTGTACGCTTATCACGTCCGAACGACAAGACGCAGAGACTTAAATATTTCTACAGTTATTAATTTATACCTGGGGAAGGTTTCAGGAACGGTTTTATAGCTATCTGATATATATTTAGTAATTTGACGAATGTAACGCGAAATGCGAAACAATAATTACACTTTGAAAATTATATTTACTCTTTGAAAATGGTTTTATTGGTTGCATTGTTGCTTGAGGGTTGATAATGATAAAAGGGTGAAGTATATTGGAATGGAAAGTTATCGGTGTATATAAAATTCTACGTGTGCGTGTGTTAATATTTCCCACTGCAGCGAAATCTACAGAACGCAAATGAATGGTCTGTGTGTAATTGTTGTCCGAAATCTCCCGTTGTACACCATAGCAGATCCATGCCGATAGCTATAAGGGGGCGGAAGATATGGTGGTTGAAAGTCGTCAAATTATAAAAAAATTCATACAAGGCTAGCGATGACGTTTGCGACTCTATAGCAAGGAGGTTACGTACAGCGAAACGTGATGCCACAGACCATATCTTTGGTCTATGCGTGCTACAATGTCTTCAGCTCTTTAAGGATAATCATACGAATAAGGAAATATAAGAAATAAATAAAGCAGTAAAAAAGAAATTATTTTTAATACATCACTTTTAAAAAATCGAATTCACGTTTCTCGCATTACATCAAGTGATTGATCTGTGATATTATTACAATCATTATTGTTGAATTTCGTGATTGAATTCTTCGAAGCGAGTGAATTTTTACTTGTACAGTCATAAAATGAAACTTTTTGAACTTCCTGTCAACCCGTACTGCCTAAAGTAGCTCCACTTTAAGAGTGGCCAGTATTGTAAAAGACTGCTATTTATTTCATTCAATCCAATATTGTCTTGAATAACCACCTGTTAAGCAAGAGTAACTGTCTCTGAACACAAGCAGTAGGGCTACTTGTATTCCTGAGAAATATAAATGGGAAGACAGTAATCGCTGAGCAGCTCTCCACCATCGGGCATCATATACACTGCAATAGTCAAACAATACAGACGTGACTATCAATTGTGTATATATACTGCAGTAGCTATTTAATACACGATTTACCGGCTAACAGCACTCGTATCTATCTGACGCTTGCCACTACCATGGCGGCCGGCCGAAGGTTCAAATCATCCCGCGACAGCAGCGCCGCTGTCTTCGGCTCACTCTCGCTACACACTACTCCCCGCCGCTGGCAGCGCCCCTGGAGGCGGCAGGGAGAAAGTCCTGCTGGCGCAAGTGTCCCGGCCGCGCCAGTGCCGGCTGGCGCCATTTCACACACGACGGCCCGCATGTGCGACGCGCTTTCGCGGACCGCTGGCCGCGCCTATTGCAGTCGTCCGGGCTCCCATTTTTCGTTCTCTCCGCCCTCTCCCCCTCCTTCCATTCCTACCCCGCCCCCCCGTCTTTTTCCCGCCCACGCTCTGCACGGCGATATCCGTTTCTCTCAGCTGAGAGCACAGCGAAATTCTCTGGGGCTATCGCACCACATCGCAGCAAGGTACAAGGACACTGCATCCGTGTTGTTTTAAGCCGCGGCATTTCCAATTGCTTCAGTGATATATCATCTGTAATGGGGTGATTGGTGATCGTCACACTAACTAAAAGAATGTCCGTCTTGTCTCGAATGGTACTCGTATGTATCATTAAATAAATAAATTGAGGGTACAGATTTTTAATATTAACCATACAGGGTGTCCAGTACATGGCTCCCTGATTTCAAAATAAAATATCTCGAAAGCAAAGATCGATAGAGGAATACAGTAAACGGTTTGTTTATTGTGGAAGCTGTGAGAAGTTTATACAGCAGTTTAAAATAATAGTTACAGAAGCTGCTAACAGATGGCGCTGTACGCTGTACAGCTCATATCAGCATACATAAGTGAAACATGCACCAGTGACCGTTTCTCGAATGAAAAAAGTGACAATGATGCCTCTGCTGCATACTGTAGCCCACACAGTAACTTTAGTAGAATACAGGGATTTCGCTTCACACCAATATGGCTTTTCGGAACCCCAAAATCGTCAGTTCTACTTATTCACGTATCCATTCAGGTGGAAGTGTGCTTCATCTGCAAACCAGTTGCAGCCAACATAAAATCCTTCACTATCAATCATTGTGAGCATCTGATTAGGAAAGGCAACCCTTTGTTGCGCAGCTTGTACGGGTATGGCCTGGTGCGTTTGAAATTTGAATGGAAACATGTGAAGGCTTTTTCTCAGTATTTTCTGCGTACTGGAACGCTTCAAACCAGTCTCAGATGCAATCCTACGGACGGATGACATTGGATTTCACTGAATAATTTCAGAAACTATGGCGATATTTTCAGGCATAACTGCGGTTTGCTTGCGGCCAACATGCCCCACTAGATCATCCGTTACGCTGCCTGTTCGTTGAAATTTTGCGAAGAGCGTATGAATGGTTCTCGCATCGGGTCCTTTTGGAACATTAAATCGTGCTTGGAAACTTCGCCTTGTTACCGTAGGACTCTGTTCTAACCTGTGGTACTCTAGCACCAGAAATACTCGTTGTTCAATGGAGTACATGGCTTTAATCTCTTCCTTCGGTACGATAACCTCCTTTCACGTTTCAATAGTGGAAGTGATCGCTCTTGGCTCGGATCACTATTTATACTAGGCAATTACGTTTGGCGATTACAGCGCCATATGTTAGCAGCTTTTGTAATTATTATTTCAAACTGCTGTATAAACTTCTTACAGCTTTCACAATAAACATACCGTTTACTGCATTCCTCTATCGATCTTTGTTTTCGAGATATTTAATTTTGAAATCAAGGAGTCCTCTTCTGGACACCCTATACAAGGAGGTCAATGAAACGTACAGAATTCGCAAAGTGGTTTGTCATAGGTGTTGCGAATATAAAAATTATGCGTACACATAGCCGTTAAGAGTGGTAAAAAGAAAATTTTAGGATGATACTCCAAATTCTCCATAAGGTTTGCCGTCATATTATAATCCTCTGTAGGTGGCATATTTGTACAGGTAAAATTAGCTCAGTCAGTTACCGCTTGGAGTTCTACTCTTAAGGCCCCGGCAGTGGCGTGGCTACGTCACCAATGGCTCCGGGGCAAAAATGACATTGGGGTCCTCTTTAAACTAAAACTATACAGATGCAACATTTGAACTCTTAATAAGGGAAACCTAAATACTACTAAGTAAATTATTATGTGTCACGCATATAATATTTAATCGTTCTCTCTAATATAAACTGTGAAAGTTTTTTTGTTGGCTAGCTTTCACGCAAAAATTATTGGTTGGATTTGGATGAAATTTTGGAAAGGGATAGACTTGGACCTGGGTAGGATATACAGATAATACGACCCCATGGGAGAGTTTTCGAAGTTGCTCCATACAAGGCGAATGAAGTCGCAGGCAGTAGTTAGTAATTAAAAAAAAAAAAAAAAAAGAGAGAGCAAACCGGGAACACAAGTCTAACCTCGAAAATCCGCGCTGACAGCAGGCGGACTGCTGTCTGCCGACAGCTCATCTGGAGTAACTGCTGCGCTGTTAGCTCATTGCTCAGTATCGATCGGCCTAATTTCGTTGAAAGCCCAGCCAAAAGAAGAAAATAGAGGAGAGATTCGTGTATGATGGTTTCAGAAGAAGAAAGTTGCCGGATTGTTGATGAATTTGGATTGAGCCATGTCCCTACCAGGCTTCATGAAGTATATCTTAATGTCTGGCCAGGATAAAGTAAAATAATTTAAGTCGACATCTTCGCTTATTATCGTCACAGTTGGGTAGAAGGCAGCGTGTAGAATGCATAATTCACTATTGTGCAAAAACAATACTTTCTTTTCTTCTCGCACAAGTTTCAGAGGGCATTGGGATCTATGATTAAGGAGCAATCCGTTGGGGCAATTCACTAAACAAAAATTTGAGCTACAATAATAATACCGTTCTGTAATAATACATTATGGAGACTTCATATTCAATTGTGGCAACACCGTGTATTGTCAAACACACAGCTAGTAAGTCAGCGTCATTTACTGTTATTTCGCAAAGATTGGCAGCCATTGCAACTCCGACTTCAACCGACAACGCACTGACGGTGGCAGGGTCCAAGTCGTCTTAGCGGACAAATAATAGACATTGTTATGTTTATATTCTGAGCTGGGAATAATTTTAGAATTTCACTTCATGCGTTTGAGGTTTCAAATGTGCAAATGTTTGTAGAGCTTATGGTACTTAACGACGGGGTCATCACTCCCTAAGCTTACAAACTACTTATGAACTAGCTAATAAGGACAGCATAAATATCCATGCCCGAGGGGGGATTCGAACCCCCGACCACAGCGGCCGTGTAGAACGTGACTGGCACGCTGCAGACCGCCCTGCCACCGCGGCCGGCTTTTGAGGTTTGTTGGCCAGGTTTCAAAAAGTTGAAATTCTTCGTTCAACTAAAATATTATATACAGTAGAACTTCGATTATCCGAAGTAATTGGGGGACATGGATGTTCGGAAAACCAGCAATTCTATTTGCCAATAAGAAGTATTACTTTGCGAAGCCATGTGGTTATCTCGCGACGGTGGCAGCGCCGTTGTGCTTACGCCGGAGGAACAGAGAGGGGAGGAGCAGTATGGCGTACATGCACGCTCCAGTACTCCTGTAAGTGGGCCTCTGCTAGCCTGTTACACGCAGCGCCTTTACTCACGATTAATTTTGCGGAAGACTAAATCTAATTTCGAAATTCTAATGCAATGTTTGATGCTGCGGTTAGATGTTAAGCCTGCACCGATTTTACTAATCCTTTCAATGGCGATTTCCGAGTGTTTTATTCTTCTCAAATTATGAAAAAAATTTTTTTGAAGGAATCATTGATTGAACATTACTGCAGTCAAGCATTTTCAAAGTCTAGAAGTATTCCGAATGTATAAAGACGTTGCGAGTGCTCAGAAGGGATAGAGAGAGACAGGACTAGTAATCAAAACAATTTCTTACAATGAACAACATTGAAATTAAATTTCAATTTAAAACAATAGCTAGAATACTGATTCTACGTTATATTTCTGACAGTATCTTAGCTCAGCTCTTCATGAAGCTTCGCTGGCAGAATCTGTAGAACTACCTCCCATGCTGATCTCGTCTTCCTCAGCTGTCTCTGTCGGTTCGTCGTTTGCCGATTCGGTCGCTGACGATAATAATTCGTCACTTGAATCCAGGCCGCCTGATAATATTATCTTTTCTATTTCTTATTCCATCAGTGCATCTCTTCTTCATTAGTCCTCGCACACTTTTTCTAGGTGACATACCGCCTTTCTCCAATCTTCACAGCAGCAAAACCACCAGCTTTAGTTTCTTTAAGCTTCGTGAGCGAAACTCTCGAGATATTGAGTACGGATTTTATTTTTTACAAGATTTCAGATTAATTCGATGAGATTCAGGTCTGGATGGTGCGGAGGCAGTCGGAGGGGTACAAACCAATTCTCTTGCAAAATTTTGTCAATACAGTAAACAGGAGACTTTTGGTGCCCTGTAACTAGTGCCAGAGGTTCGGATTTCCGTAGGTCGGAGTCATAACGTATGTTGTTGTTGGGCAACCAGGATTGTATTTCACTGTTTACGGTGCAAGAGGAAAGCGTTTTATTCTCTTGTTTATTGTGATATGGAACATTATCATTCTTGGGGTAAGTCTGGCATAAGTTGTGTTCCAAAGTATTTTTGAATTTTTTTGCTATCCATTTCTGAGTGATAGTCCGACATTTTGGTTTTTGAAACATGTATGAGAAGTGCACCCGGAATGAAACCCATGTCTGTGCCTGCATGAACAATAATTAATCGGTGTCCGGCACTTTTGCTTGACAACACTCCTCTCACACTATCATTTCACCAACATTTATTTACTGTATAATGTCTGTGAATCCATGTTTCATATATGTAAACCACTGGTAGCTTTGATTCTGATGCTAGATTTTTACGTAAAAACCAGAGAAAGTAAGCCCTTTTAGGAACAACACCCTCTCGTCTGCACAAAACACGTTTATTTTGGCACCTTCTCAAACGAAATCCCATACACAATTTTTGTAAGGGTTTCCTTGCTAGCTTTGAAACTCAGTTCTGTTCGACAAAAGTTGTGCAGTTTTCGCAAAGTTGGCATTTCTTTATATTGTTCGTAATACCATTGAAATTGCTGCCTGATAACACATTTATCATATCATCGATGAAATACTTATTGTGAGGTGCTTGCTTTCTCATCTTCGGCGTAGAAACGTGAGTTCTACTCTGCAATGCATCGTGTCCTTTCCGGAATTTGGAAACCATCCTCTTGCTCAGCTTTAACATTTTGGCAGCACGTTTCGTCGCCTTCTACATCGGCTCGGTCAATCCCTTTTCTTTCTCGTCGTCAACGTATTTAATTACGTTACCCGCAAGCTCGCGCGCCTATCGACGAAGACACTTTCCACATTCACCTTCAATTCTAGAGCACTTGTGTACCTCGTCACGTGACCAAGATAGTACCCGCCGTTGCCGCGTTACCACTTCGCCTTGCCGGGTAATAATGTACAGTAAATGTATCTAGACAGCAAATATTTTTATACAGTATTTGGAGGCGTGTGATTCTTCACACTGCATAGAGCGGCAGGCAGCAACACTTGGAAGGCAGCAATGATGCTGCCACTACTTCTGCTGCTGAACCGAATGAAGTCTGACGATTGTTGTACACAGCGACTAAAGTTGGCGTCATGTAAGAAGTCGCATCGTCGCATAGAGGCAGAGCAATAGGGAAAGCGTTGAGGGGAGGGGCTATGGCCGAGTGCCAACTGTTGAGCCTGTTGTAGAAACACTGCGTAACCTTCGGCCAGCCAAGAGGCTACAGAGTGAACATTATTGGCTGCCAGTGCGGTATTAGTGGGAGATGCGCACAATCAACAGCTGAAAACTGGGCCGCCTTCTACGTGACGCCGACTGCAGCGGCTTGGTCGGCCAGCAGCGCCACCGAGTTGTGTGGTGTGAGGGCCCCATTAGAAGCAATGTTCCGCCACATGGTGGTCCAGTGCGGCTACTGCGGGAAGGGGAGGGGGGAAAGAGATAATGGACGGTAAAGGAGGGAGAGCAAAAAAAATTAAATTAAAAATCTACTCTCTACTTATTCTTTTTTCGAACGTCGCTCACGGAGGCGGAGGGGCCACTTTTGCTTCAGGGCCCGAGGCACAGCCCCGCCTATCCCTATGATAGTTACGTCACTGGGACCCAAGTACGATTCCCACTGCCCCCTACTATTTTTTTATCTTTTTTCGTTTATTCTTTTAAACTCCTTCGTTATGTTCAATTCTTTTAAATATAATTAAACAATTAAGTTTATGAAAGCATAGTAGAGTTCGATCCTTTGATGGTTTGAAATGTTATATTAGCGAACATAGAGAACAAGGACATTTAGCGAATGATTAAAGAATTTTTACGAAAAATGTTGTTTTCACTGAAGTTTTGTTATGCTAAATTGTGAAATAAGGACATTAATTCTCTCATTTGTGCCGGTCACGGTGGCCGAGGTGACTGAGGCGCTCCAGTCACGGCCTATACGGCCACTTCAAAAAAATGTTCAAATGTTTGTAAAGATTATGGGACTTAACTGCGGGGTCATCAGTCCCTAAACTTACAAACTACTTATGAACTACTTACGAACTACGACGGCACAAATATCCATGTCCGAGGGGGGATTCGAACCCCCGACCGTAGTGGCCGTGCTGACCGTGACTGGAGCGCCTCAGTCACCTCGGCCACTGCGGCCGGCACGGCCACTTCGGTCGGGGGTTCGAATCCCCCTCGGGCATGGATATTTGTGCCGTCCTTAGTGTTAGCTAGTTCGTAAGTAGTTTGTAAGTTTAGGGACTGATAACCCCGTAGTTAAGTCCCATAAGCTATACAAACATTTGAACATTTTTTTCTCTCATTTGTGTTTTTCACTCTCTCATATTTCCTCTTTGCCCTTTCTTTTACCTGTTTTCATAGCATTCACATAAATCATATAAATTTGCAGTGCTCAATAAATTCCAATTACACAATTTTTTATTTTTATGACTTTGCAAACACAACTGGTTAAAATTCGACCACAGGGAATACTAGTTATTATAAATAGACGAACACACGCCTTTATCCGTTGATGTTCTAAATCTTTTATTTATTAGTTCCTGTTTAGTTGACTATATCGTTACATATAGATGACGTATGTAGACCAATCTTTTATATCTAACAAAGTATCAACAGACGACTCAGCTATTGGTACTTCATTAGACAGGTATAAAAATGTGTCTGCATATGTGGTCTACTGGACCATCCTTATATGTACAATCAAATAAACTGGAACACGTGTTTATTAAAATTTGCTATTAAACAGTAATGTGAGACAGGCGGTAGAAAAGTATACTTCCTTATCTCCTTAAGCTGGCTTCTCGGAGCCCAAGTTCCCTATCTCGAATTGTTTAGTGTAGCATTCTCTACGTGCTGTTAAATTTTTTGCACTCTCCTACGGAAAAACGTTTTCCACTGGAGTCATTCTGTTAAATCAGTCTATCTGCTAATAAGAACGGTATTAAAATCTCTATATTAGCTCAAATGACTACGGAAGCGGAGGACTTTATATTTCTTATAAAGAGACCAACGTACGCCTTAAATCAAATGTTCAAATGTTTGTATAGCTTATGGGACTTAACTACGGGGTCATCAGTCCCTAAACTTACAAACTACTTATGTACTAGCTAACACAAAGGATGACACACATATCCATGCCCGAGGGGGGGATTCGAACCCCCGACTGTAGTGGCCGTGCAGACCGTGACTGGAGCGCCTCAGTTCCCTCGGCCACCGCGGCCGGCCGCACACGCCTTAAGACGTTAATGTTGTAAATCTATTATTTACTAGTTTCATTAACTCATTGTTACCCATTTTCAGACCCCTGTCTAGTTGACTATTAACAATGAGTTACTGAGGTTCTTGTGGTAGTATACATAAAAAGATATCTATAATATGATTGTGTGGTGAAAGCAAGAACGATGAACTTGACGTCACACTGAACTTATAACTTCAGATTGAGACATTTTTCCCATGAAAATATTTTCAAAATGTTGAAACAAAATGGAAATAAATTTAGGTAAGTTGTTAAGAAATTGACTGTGAAGAAAAGAAATGATTTCATAAATTAGCAATAAAAATATCTGCTTATTTTAATGTGTATTTTACCTGATAGTCCATGTGGTGTGTTTCGATAATGTGAATGTATATTTTTAGGATTGTACACTGCATAGAATTCTCATTTTCAGTTATTTTAATACAGTTTGTTTCAATATGCAACACACTTTGGCTAAAGTCTCGATCAGCGGCATGGGTAGCGTCGCGGTGCGTCCGTAGCAGTGTTAGGTTGGCAACGTAGTACATTTCGAGTAGCCTATGACGTGTACGATAACTGTACAAGGGTACATCGACGAATATTATTATTTTCACAAATACGTAATGAATTTAAGGGTTGTGGTTAGGCAGGAACCTAAGAGTACAGCTTCAATTGTTGTGATTTTTATGAATATGTCATGATATTAAAAGAAGTGGTTAGGCAGGAACCGAAGAGTACAGAATAAATAGTTGCAAGGGTTTTACCAAATTATAAACATTGAAAAAAAAAATTGTAATTCGTATCATTTGATAATCTCGTCGGAAATCATGTCTTCAAAACAGCAGTATGTGATTTCAGTGTAATCTTAAAAAAAGAAACAGAGATATTTGAAAACGTTAAAATTCATCAGTCAACCAGATGAATTGAAAGTGTTTTTTTTTTTATTTTTTATTTATTTTTTTATATTTTTTTTATTTTTTTTACCCATGACATAAGTTTCGATTAACTATGGCAATGTTTCTCAACCTTTTCGAATAAGCGACCCACTCTAAATAAAAATATTCCGGCGCCCCACACCCCGAACCGTAAAAGTAACACAAATATCTGTGGCATCCAAAAAAGCAATGGATTTAATTTTTTTTTTTTTTTTAAGTAAGTGCGGTATTTTACATTACAGGGTAAAATATTGGCGTCATAATAGCCTGGTGGTTAAGGCAGCCGCTTGCGAAAAGTAGGAAACCCGAGTTCGAGTCCCGGACCGGAACAAATTTTCATATGTCACCATTTAGTAAAACTTCTATGCTCTAATACATTGGACCTGTAGGAAAATTGCAATATTCAAACATCTGTTGTTATATGGTGGTTCAAATTTTTGTACAGTTTATGGGAGTTAACTACAGGGTCATCAGTCCCTAAACATACAAACTACTTATGCTAAGGTAAACTAACTTAAGGATAACACACACACACACACACACACACACACACACACACACACACACACACGTCCCAGGGAGGACTCGAACCTCCTACGGCGAGCAACCGCGCGCTCCGCAGAGAAGCGTCTTAGACCGCTCGGCTACTCCACCGCGGCGTGTACGTTGTAGCTAACGTTAAGTTATTCGAAGTAGTTTGTAAGTGACCGGTGACCTTAAAAAGTTCGGTCGCTTAGGATTACACACGTTTCTTCCGTGTATCTACCTGGAAGATCGGAAGATGGTACATTCCGCCTCAGTGCGAAACATCACGTCTAGGTTGCCGAATGTTTCGTGTGACGCCGGGTTTCCCGTTAGGAAGTTACCGCCGACATTTACAGTTTGAGCGCAAGTGAATGCGTGGGTGGCGGTGTCCCACGGCGGCAGAAGTTAGACGCTGCCCGCCGTCGGTGGGGACTGCTCCAATGTCGCGTTTGCGAAATGTGATTTCCGAAACGATTCTCGTCTCCTGAGGGTCGCCTCCCCACGTCGCATTTCTTGCCCTCGCGGTTCGTTACTCTCGCGGGCGACCCGCTCCCCGGGGCCGTGCCTCCGGCCTGTTATGTGCTGTCACACGCGAGGACGTCCTAACAGGCGGCGTGAGGGTGGGGCACAGATCCCGGCATTTACATGACGAATACACCGGGCTGACAGCAGTCGTGGGATAGCGGTGTGGAAAGACACAGGCGGCAGTAGGACCGCGTAGACGCGGTATAAATTGACTCACCTGTCGCTAGGAGCAGTATTGGAGTAAGGCTTTTAGAGGTCTGAGGCAGCAGAACAAAATGAGGCCCCGCACGTCCACTTGAAAATAGAAATATTACGACAAAAAAGTTATAAAACCTAGGTAATAGTAGCTTTCGATATTTGGAGAGCCCAACTGGGCGACGGGTACGGATCTGACAATGATAATAATAGTAATAGACCCTGGTTCTCTGTAATGCAGCCTAACATTGCTTTATTTATCATCAAGTGTCATTTTAAGTATCTTTTGTTGATTAACGTGGATAGGGTGATAGACAAGGTACCAACGTAATCAGTTTCTTTAACCTTTTCGGCCGGCCGCGATGGCCGAGCGTACTGCGGCGCTTCAGTCACAGTCTGCACGGCCACTACGGTCGGGGGTTCGAATTCCCTCTCGGGCATGGATATTTGTGCCGTTCTTAGTAGTAGCTAGTTCATAAGTAGTTTGTAAGTTTAGGGACTGATGACCCCATAGTTAAATCCCATAAGCTCTACAAACATTTGAACTATTTTAACCCTTTCGTACCATCTGGCTACAAATGTGTACATAACTTCTACGGTGTCTAAGATGGTTCAGAAGCGTTTTTCCTCAATGGAAATAATATGTATATGACACATGAGTCTTCAATCATTTCATGATGCACGATTATTGCCATCTGCGGAAGATCTCTATAAAATGCGCAGCAGTTTGCGAATTTCAAAGAACACCGAAAATGTGGGTTACTTGTATTCCATTGTATAACTGAAAGTAGTAGTTGTTATTTTGCGATGTAGTTATTAAATGATCAGTTGATTTAGTACAACAGTTGGTACTACAAAATTAATTAATTTAGTCCTTAAAAAAAGCCTTGTTTTTCAGTATACGCCGTGTTGTAAAATGAAAATGGGTGCATATAATTGCACACATCATGCTTCTAAAGTCATTGAAAATTTAACTGAAGAGTATTACAGCATTAAAAATCATTTGCTTCATAGAGAAAAAAGTCAGGTCTGAAAGAGTTAACGCACTTTTAAGATGATGGTTCATACAGAATCGGTAGAGTTATAAATATAATAAACAGCTGATGGTTGGCAATATGTATTTTTAAAGTATATTACGTCTGTTGTCACACAGCTCAGTAAAAATTTGGAAAAATGAAAATATTTGTATGCCCCATCCTTTCCAAGATGAGAGGCTCTTGGCGACACCTCCCCACCCCTACAACCTCCACTTTTAGTCCGCCACTGACTCGGATGCCAGTGATTCACGAGAAAACGTTTTCATCATGATTAACACCAAACGATTAGATTTTACAAACTTGAAAGCGGAGTGGTAACTGGGGCTAGACGCATGAGACATTGGCCATTCCATTTCGGTAATCGTTAGAGAATTTAATACTGCAGACATACACTGTTCAAGAGTGCAATACTTCTCCGCACGGTCAGTGCGGTGGCTGATGTCCTGCATGTAATGAACGGCAGTAGTGGTGTTAGTGTAGAGTTGTCAGTGCCAATAGATAAATAACACTTTCTGAACTAACGGTGAAATACTAATTTATACCTTTTACTATCTCCCGTAATGTGTATAGAACTGGTATTTTTATATCTACAATGAAACTTTCATTCTGCAGCGGAGTGTGCGCTGATATGAAACTTCCCGGCAGATTAAAATTGCGTGCCGGAACCGGGACTCGAATCTGGGACTTTTACCTTTCGCGGGCAAGCGCTCTACCGACTGAGCTATCCCGACACGACTCACGATGCCGCCTCATAACTTTATTTTCGACAGTGCCTCGTCTCCTACGTGAAAGGCAAAGGTCACAGGTTCGAGTCCCGGTTCATATCTGTTTATGAGTATATGTCTGTGAGCTTCACTTTCATTAAATACCATTCCGACGAAAAGAAGCAAAATGTCAGTCAGCTGCTCCGTCTGCACGATGCGACGACTAGACGTGACGAACAGCACGCTGAAACTTTAATAAAAATAATACACACACACACACACACACACACACACACACACACACTGGGGCTTCTCACTTCGCGAATTGAAGGTATGAGTTTCAGTTATGGCCAAGTTCTGGATGCATGATCCGTTACTATATTTCCACTGTAACACAAACTGTTAGTTACCGTAGATTGTTCAGGTTCAAATCAACAAACATCCGTATACTAAGCAACAACAAACATCTGATATATTAAATGCAGTTCGCAACGTGTAATAGTCAAATAAGCATTAGGATCCTTTATATTTTCACTTTAAAATATGCATTTTGACAATTTCTTGCTTTATATATATATATATATATATATATATATATATATATATATATATATATATATATATATTGAAAAGACATACGCATTCAATTACAATACATCCTTTTTCCGATACGTCAAGATACTATTTTTATTCGCTCCAGAGTAACCCTATTTACCCAGAGTCTCTACGCCAGCTGCTCACTCCCGCCGCTGGTATTATCGCAGATTTTCACGGCGGCACTACAAAATGTGCTGTTGTAGCTTTAGGAAAGTGTGGCGCAATTTGGCTGTAGTGCTTTCACTACGGAGCTGCTGGCGGCAGCGCGCCAGCCGCGTGATGGGCTCTGACTGTCTCTGTCACTTAACACAGTGTGAAGACTTTTCACTGGCGCGAGCGCTATGTGCTGTCGGCCTTTCCTTCATCGTCGTCAGTTTCACTTGTGGAAAGCGAACGCGTGGAACAACAAGAACGACTTTCTCGGCTCTGTGTTGTTAGAGGGCAAAAACCGTCAAGAGAAGATAAATTAAATTCATTTTCACTGTCACTCTTCATATGCAACGATTCTATTTCGGCATTCGGCAACCCGCGCTTGGCCATTTTCTAACTGGTTTGTACACACAATGATACTTTAATACCGCCAAAAACCCCGAAAGGTACACGAAAATAGCGTCCCTTGCAATCTGTGAACTCTATTGTGCAGCTCTTAGTACAACTAGCAAAGACATGAGGCGCTATAGTTCAGGTTGTGCATTAACGTTGTGACGAAACTTCGAAATATAGACATCCGGCATTCACGCTCGTGGCACTGTCGACTACTGCCGCATATAAAGGTCGTAAGCAGTTAAAGGGTAAATACACTACGGCAGCAGAAGAACGAGTCGACTGCTATTGCTGAAGCCACGACACCTGTAGATTCTACCCTGGACTCGTGACCATACTGAAAACGAAAGAAGGACGCAAGAAATGTGTTTAACATCCCATCTTCATCGTCCTTATTGGAGGCGGGGTACGCGCACGGATAGCTCTTTTGTTACAGCGTTCAGTGAATGAAATTAATCGCAATTTGCGATCAGTTGTAGCTTCACTGTACTAGGTTTCGATGGAATACCAAAGTGAGGCGAAGAAAATTTGTGCCCGGGTGGGATACGAACCCGAAATCACGAAAAACCAAATTCAACATGGCCGCAGGCGGGTTTGAAGCGAGATCAGTGTGTTGCCACTGCGGCACGTCGCTCAATGACCATATGGGATTTCACCCTAGACGATTGGAAAACCTTCTTTTGGTCTGATGATCCGATTTGAGTTCTGATGGTACCTCGCGAATCCAACGATTTAATATTTTAAAAAGGCACTGGGCGACCTGGTGGTGGTTCCATAATGGTTTTGGTGGTTTTTACGTGGAATGGACCATGTCTTCAGGTTCAAATGAACAGACAATTGACTGGAATGTCTGGTTTCTTGGTGATCATTTGCATTCTTTCATGAATATCATGCTCCTAAATTCCTATGGGACGACATTATGGATAACAATGTGAGGTGGCACCAGGGCTTAATTCTGAATAATCAGAGTAAATCATTAAGCCATCCAAAGCACCCGACACGAGCTTGATCGAACATTTATATTTGCGAAAGTGAGACTGCCCTTAACTCTCGCGACATCTTGCGTGCTATGTATGAGAGGCAAGAGCCATACTGCATATATCTCGATTTTCAAAAGGCGTTTGACACGGTGCTACACTGCAGACGTCAGACGAAGGTACGAGCATATGGAATAAGTACCCAAATATGTGATTGGGAGACTACTTATGAAATAGTACGTTGTCCTCGATGGCGAGTGTTCATAAGAGACTAGGGTATCGTCAGGAGTGCCCCGGGAAAGTGTGATAGACCCGTTATTTTTTTCTGTATAAATGATCTGATGGACAACTTGCAATCAGCACTTGTTTGCTGGTGATGCTATGGTGTACAGGACGGCGTCGTGCATTAAATAACTGAAATAGGATGCATGATGGCTAGGCCCAAAGTTTCTAGATGTTTCAGGAATGGTAGCAAGCTCTAAATTTAGAAAAAAAATGTAAGGTAATGCAGAGGAGCAGGAGAACAATACCGTAATGTTCGGATACATCATGACTAGTGTGCTGCCTGAGAGAGAAAAAAATAAAAATGTTTTTAAATCTCTGGGACTTAATTACTGTGGTTATCAGACCGTAGGCTTTCAAACTATTTAAACTAACTTCGTCTAACCTAAGGACTACACACACACATAAAGTATGCCCTATATTAAAATTCGCTGGTTTCCACGAGAATGGTGTGAGTAGCACAAGGAAGGAAAAACTTTGAAATCTGGGTGAGAGACATTACACAATTTCAACAAACATGGTAGCAGAATTATACAGAATAGCTGTTACTTTAATAAGGGTAAATACTGACATTGGGTTAGATCATTTCGAATTAGGTGTTTTTAGAGAGAGAATTTCAAGCAATGTTATCGTTCTATCTTTATGTGCTCTGTGGAGAACATCACATTTAATGTGAAAGTCATAACATTCATTGAAGGCATTTTCTGCAAAGGTGGAATCTCTCTTTTTTAGTCTTCAACTCCTCTCATGTTAAGCTAGTCTAGTAGTTATAGCCCTACCTGATTGACCCACATATACTTTTCCACAAAAATTACAGGAGATACTATTCATGCCACTCCTTTCCAAAGGTGGAATCTTGTCTTTGCTATTGAAGAGCAAGTTGGCAATAGCATTCCCATTATAAAAGGATGGGGTGTATTTTCTAGACTTAAGTTTGCTGGCAAGCCGTTCTGACGTTTTAGCAACATGTAACATTGGCCCCCATTTTTCGTCTGTTATAAGGTATCGTCTGAGGAGAGTGCAAAGTGGTATTATCATCTGCCTCTTTTTCTTACAAACTATGTTATGAATCAGATTAGGACTATAACCATTGTTGAATTATTTCCTTTTATTATTTCCAGTTCATTATCGAAATCTGTCTTGGTCTGAGGTATGGATAATAGACGATGCACTATGCTGTGGAAGGCTGGATGCTGGGAATTGGCAGATATTTCTGTGTCTGTGGAAGTTGATTTTCTGTCTATTTCAAATAAATGTTTTTTCTGGCTGATGTCTAGAGTGAGATCCAAGTAGTTGATACAGTCTCCACCAACCTCCTTTGTGAATTTAATTTTAGTGCGTTGTGAATTTAAGTTTTGGAAGAACTAGTCTAATTGTCTGTTGATGCCTGTCCACAGACACAGTACATCATCTACATACCTAGTTCAATAGTGTATTTTAGAGCTTAGGGGCTCTTTATATAAAAATGTTTGTTCGCAATTATCCATAAACTTTTCTGCTAGTAAAAGACCAGAAGGGACCCCATTGCTAACCCATATTACTGTTTGTACAGATTTTGTTGGAACTGGAAATAATATTGTTTTAAACAAGTATCTGTTGCAAATCTTATTAATTTAAATCGGGTATATTCTACTTCTGTGCTACTCAAACCATTCTCGTGAAAAACCATCGAATTTTAATATAGACTATATACTTTAATATGCTCCTTTACTCCATATTTACAAACTCCAAACTTATGTAATTGTTCCCCACAAACATTTCATTTTTATGACCTCCTCAATCACATGTTCGCCTCGTACTTATATATTAATTTGGTTTAAATTATACTTACTGGTACACTCACTGGGCCAAATGTTTGTTTCAGCTTATTTGTTGAAAATTAAAGTATAGTTATTTCTTAGTTACAGTTTTGTTTTAATTGGTTAGGCGTCTCTGTTTGTTATAAATTACTTAAAGATTACGTAGTCTATGACAGACACATATCATTGTAAAATCTTTATACTCGAAACACAGCAGTTGGTGTGATGTGGGTAATCTGCAGTATTACGTTGTGTGAAGATGGCCTAAGAAGCCGAAAGCAAGTTTACAATAAAATTTATATTATTATGAAACAAATAAACAGTGTTCATAGGTATTTACATGTAAAGAGTCGAAATGGAAAACTTTTTGTAGAAATGTCTTTAATACTTTCTGAGAGAAAAGGAACGTACATTATTTTATTTATTTATTTATTTCGAAAATAAAACTTCAAATTCCATTCAAAAAAATTGAGTCTGTATATAATCTAAGGTGTTTATATGCAAATGTTTTACTTTCATATTAAGCATGTATAAAATTTTATTTGCACTCTCCAAAACTGTGGAATTTGGTGAATTTTTGAAATAGTGTGTGTTTTTTTCAACGTCCCGCCTTTGAAGCTGTTACAAGCATAAGAAATACATACATTTTTACCTTAACCCTTAAGAGGAATCTTTATTTTGACGAACTTAACTGGAATCGCGGGTCCGTAAAGACCCCTGAATAAAAAAATCTACATAATTCCTATAAAAGGAATAATTAACATGTGAATGCACAGTGAGTGTATTGATACAAGTTTAATTTGAAATACAAATCAACATGTTTTGAGAAAAAATTAAATTGTGCTATTATTTTAATTTTTAAGTCGTAGGTCTCACATTCAAGGAAAATTTGTAATACCTTACTCTGGAATGCTATATGATCAAAAAATAGCTTGGATTTATAAAACCTGGATATACTATGAGGTTTCTCATAACGTCCCCTTAACATAAACAGGGACTCTTTATGCCACCAACCAGAATTAAAAATAATGAAAATGATACATGAAAGTGTCCAAATGTTACCAGTATATCAGTACCTGAACTAAGAATGGCACTTGTTACACAACATTTTTATTCTGCATGTCGTTTTCAAATGTACTTAAAGCATCTGTCACATTTTTGTGATCATTCGCTGTCAGTTTTAGGACCACGTAAATAACATCTTCCTCTTTTCCATGAGCCACTTTGATTAGAAGGTGAATTTTCTTGTCGCGGGTTGAAAATCGCTCAAAGACTCTGTGTATGAGAGATTTTCGTCTAATAATAGTTGAAAGATTTCTTCTTCAGTAAGACCCCGCTGCAGTGTGGCGATAAAGTGCCTGAAACATCCCAAAATAAGCCAGTATACACTGACTGAAAAAATCCCGTATCTGGAATCGAGAGTCAGATTGGACCTAGCGATGGCACTTACGTCAACTTCCAATAACTTTGAAGCGGCGAGATCCTGGTCCCTGGTGCACCTCACAATGTACTGAGTTTACACTGATACGGCCGACCGCGGGTCCAAGGGGACTGAGGCGCTCCAGTCACGGTCTGCACGGCCACTACGGTCGGGGGTTCGAATCCCCCCTCGGGTATGGATATTTGTGCCGTCCTTAGTGTTAACTAGTTCATAAGTAGCTTGTAAGTTTAGGGACTGATGACCCCGTCGTTAAGTCCCATACGCTATACAAACAATCAAAAAACATACAATGATACACGAAACTGAAACTCGGCACGTGTTGATTGTTAGACGGTTTTGCTGTTGTCAGCGGTTCCAAATCGACCCACGATTCCGGTTAAGGGTTAAATCATTTTCTCCTCTCTTATTTGAAATAATATTTAATAAATAAATGTAAAATGAGCCCGACGTTTGCACAGCGCCCGGCCCAAGTCCCACTGCGGCTAAATGCCGCGCCACACAATAACATCAGCAAGGAAGTGTAGGCTGCCGATCGCGCTGGAGAGCCCGTTAAACGACTTACCGCCGGAACTGTGGATCCCCAGAGGGCAGCCCTGATGGCCCTTATTGTGGTTCGCCGAGGAGTCAAGTGGCGCCCGCCCTCCTGCCCTTTTCTCCAGTGGGCCTGGAATCGGCTTAAGTTCGCCGCCGCTGCTTCTGCTGGAAGAGGATTCTACGCCCGATCCGCAGCCCGGAGGGAACACACCAGCAAACCGCTCTCCCGTCACCTCGTAATGTACTGCCACCGACTCTGGCTTACCCAACAACGAAAAAAAAAAAAAAAAAAAAAAAAAAAAAACGCTATACAGGAAATTTTGTTCGTGCTACTAGGCTAGGCTCGGCGCAGTATATACAATGGTTGGACAAAAATAAAAAAAATCGCACTTAACGTGTTTTACGGCCCACTTTAGATTTGTAGTTTTATAAGTTTTTGAAAACATTTTGGACCAAAATAATAATCTAAATAATAAAATATCAGTTAATAATAGTGTCTGAAACCCTTTTAGGTTTCCGAACCACTGACCTTCAGTAACCAAGCAAGCTTAGGGTTTAACGTCCCGTCGACAGCTTCGTCATTAGAGACGGAGCTAACGCTCGGAGTGTTGGATAGGAATGGGGAAGGAAAGCGGCCGTGCCCTTTGAAAGGAACCATTCCGGCATTTGCCTGGAGTGATTTAGGGAAATCACGGAAAACCTAAATCTGGATGGCCGCATGTGGATTTGAACCACCATCCCCCGGAATGCGAGTACAGTGCGTTACCACTGCGCCACCTCGCTCAGTTTTGAAGTAAAGCCGGAGAATAGCTCGTTTCTACATAGTGCTTCCTACGGTATTGACGGCATGACACGATAGTTTCAAAATCTTCGCCTGGATAGGAACTTGAACCCTGGACCCTTAGGCTGACCTGCAGTGTCCAACGCATTGCCCACTACGCTACACCTAAAAAGTAGATGGTGCGTTCTTTAATCTCATACTATTGATGCCTGTTGTTATCTGATGCTAATATGGCATTTGTAGACACTAGATTATCATTTCTCGTACGAAGAACAAAGTTTTCTTGTTTATTTCTTCAGCGCCATTACTTTCAAATGACAACGTGTAAGTTACAATAAGAAAATCATCAAATACGCAATGCAAGATGGCGTATGCCAAAGAGAGTTCTGGGCGATGAATGTCACGTGACATCTGCGAGCGGCTGGTTTTCGTTAATTCAATGGAGGGTGTCAAAACGCCGTTATTTTTGTAAATATCTCTCAAACGATGCGAAATATAGAAAAAAAACCTAAGGGAACAAATTTGTAGAGAATTTCCTCCTCTACAAATTCGGTTACTCAATTTTCGCGTCAGATGAAAGGTTTATTTGCAATTAAAATTACATTCAAATGTTCGAATGTTCAAATGTTTGTTAAGCTTAAGGGACTTAACTACGGGGTCATCAGTCCCTAAACTTACAAACTACTTATGAACTACCTACAACTAAGGACGGCATAAATATCCATGCCCGAGGGGGGATTCGAACCCCCGACCATAGTGGCCGTGCAGACCGTGACTGAAGCGCCTCAGTCCCCTCGGCCACCGCGGCCGGCAAATTACATTCCAAAGGGCTTTTTTGGCATCACTAACGTATTTTTTGTCCGAAATATTTGAAAAATCGAGATTATGATCTCGTAGCCAACAATTATGTCTGTAAAATTTGGTGCCGATTGGTTGAATGGTTAGACCTAAAAAGTGGTAATATGTTACAGCCAGACAGTCATAGTCAAATCGCCGTTATTTTTGCAAATATCTCTGTAACGATGCAAGATATGAAAAAAACATAATAGAGAGAAGTTGTAAAGAATTGCCCCTTCTACCAATTAGGTTATTCAATTTTCGTGTCTAATGAACGGTTCGTCTGCAATTACAGTTATATTACAAACGGCTTATTTTGGTATTACTAACGTATTTTTGTCCTAAAAATTTGAAAAAGGGAGGTTCTGGTCTCTGGCGACCTACAATCATATCTGTAAAATTTGGTGTTGATCGGTTTAACGGTTCGTCTTAAAAACAGGGAACATGTTATGGACAGACAGACAGACAGACATCCCAAAATCGCTGTTATTTTTGCAAATATCTCTGAAACGATACGAGTTATGAAAGAACTATAACAGAGCAAAGTTGTAGAGAACTTTGTCCTCTTCAAATTCGGTTATTCAATTTTCGTGTCAGATGCATGGGTAAGCCGTTATTTTCAATTTAATTTCTATCTGTCAAAAGACGATCGAAAAGGCCCACTTTTAGTGTTGTTACCGTTAACACTTATGAAAACATGAAAACTTGATGTCTAACATTTTACATCTTGTAGTTGTTTTCATTATGTATACTTTGCATAGTTCCTTCTCATAGTTCCAAATTAAACACAATTTAGCAAAATTACCGTCTTTTGTTCTAATTTTAGACACCTATGAGTCTGAGCAGCGGTCTTATCCTGTACGCACATTCTGTCTAGTAAGGTCACCAGAAGATCAATACCGATTTTAAAGAGATTTAGACAAGATAATGCAAAAAATAAAGTTTAAGAAGGTCATCAAAATGAATAGTGACAGACATTCTTTACATTTCGATTACACTATAAATCGGTTACATCTCAAGACTTTCAACAAAATGCTTAGAAATTGCCAATACGAACTATTATAGCTGGAACGACCACAGATTAAACAATGGGAAAGACAACGTGGAAAATGAGCTTTGTTGGAGTGTGCCTATACAATATTTATCCGTCCTCTGCTAGAATATTGGTGCTCGTCATGGAATCCAAACCAGATAGCATTGACAGAGGACATCGAAAAGGTATAAAGGATATGAGATCGTTTTGTATTGTCACGTTATATGGGAGGCAATCATTAAGACACGTTCCGTTTCGACGTATTCTCTTTTCGAAACATCAGTCGCCCGCTGTCTCCTCCAAAAGTAAATATATTTTTTAATCGTACACTCATAGGTAGAAATGATTGCATTCATAAAATTAGAGTTATCAGAGCTCGAATGTAAAGATTTAGGTGTTCATTTGCCCCGAGCGCCATTCGATGTGTGGGAACTCGATTTGCACCGCGTAAACGATTAGAGGTCCATACGGAATATACATATGCTAACATATTTTATTCAGATACTAGTTACAATTTAATTTTTGTGTGATACAGTGCGATATTTTGCTGTCTCAACTCTTTACTTCCGGTTTACATGGCGGTTACTAAGAGCTAGGTACCACGGAGTACCATAATAGTGAAAAAGTCACTCTCGTAGCCCACTTATGTGGTGTGTGATCACACGGAATTTAAACAAACACAAAATCCCCAGAATTGGCGATCCTACACAGAAGTTCGAAATTTAGCGAGGACTTCAATACGAGATGCCTACAATAAGTACCACGACGAAATACTTTCTCGAAATTTGACTGAAGACCCAAAGAGATTTTGGTCATATGTTAAGTATGCTAGGGACAAAACACAAGCAATACCCTCACTACGTGATAGTAATGGCGATCCTACCGACGATAGCGCTACTGAAACAGAGTTACTAAACATAGCTTTTAGAAACTCATTCACCAAAGAAGACGAAACCAACATTCCAGATCTCGAATTACAAACAGAGGCCAGAATGAGGAACGTGGAAGTAGATATCATCGGAGTAGTGAAGCAACTAAAATCACTTAACAAGAACACGTCTTCTTAAATGGACTGTATACCCATTAGATTTCTATCTGATTATGCTAAATCGATAGCTCCGTACTTATCAGTCATATACAACCGCACCCTCAAAGAAGAATCAGTACTAAAAGATTGGTAAGTTGCACAGGTCACACCTATATTCAAGAAAGGCAGGAAGAGTAACTCACTAAACTACAGGCCTATTTCACTGACGTCAATTTGCAGCAGGTTTTTGGAATTATCTCGAATAGTATGATCTATTGACCCAAGGTCACCACGGATTTAAAAAAAAAATCACACATCTAGCTCTTTAGCCACACGAAATGATGAGTGCTATCGACAAGGGTTCGCAAATTGATTCCGTATTTCTTGATTCCAGAAGACTTTTGATACCGTACCTCACAAACGGCTTTTAATCAAATTGCGTGGTTATGGTACATCGTCCCAAATTTGCGACTGGATAGGCGAGTTCCTGCGAGAGAGTACACAGTTTGTAGTGATCGATGGTAAAGCACCGACTAAAACAGAGGTGATATCGGGCGTTCCACAGGGTAGTGTTATTAGTCGGTTGCCGTACCTCATTTAGATAAACGGTTTGCGAGAAAATCTAAGTAGCTCTATTAGGTTGTTTGCAGATGACGTAGTCATTTACCGTCTAGTAAAATCATCTGAAGATGAAACCAACTGCAGAACGATGTGAATAAGATATGACTATGGTGTAAGCCGCGGTGGAGTAGCCGAGCGGTCTAAGGCGCCTCGCTGCAGAGCGCGCGGTCGCTCGCCGTCGGAGGTTCAAGTCGTCCCTCAGGCAATTGTGTCTGTAGGTTAGTTTACCTTACTGAGGACCACGCAGTATGGTCCGATAGATTTACAAACATTTGAACATTTTGAACTACTGTGTAAAAATATGCAATTAACTGTAAATAATGAGACGTGTGAAGTCGTCCACATGAGTACAAAAAGAAATCCGTTAAACTTTGTTTACAAGACAAATCAATCAAACGCGATGGCCGTAAACTACACAAAATATCTAGGAACTACTAATACTTCAGACAAATTGGAAACATCACGTACATAATGTCGTGGGAAAGGCGAACCAGAGACTGCGTTTTATTGGCAGAACCCTTAAAAGATGCAACAGAACTACTAAAGAAACTGCATACACTACGCTTGTCCGTCCTTTTTTGGAGTATTGCTGCCCAGTGTGGGATCCTTATCAGGTGGGTTTCACGGAGGACACCGAAAAAGTCCAAAAAAAAAAGGGCAGATCGTTTTGTATTGTCACGATACATGGGAGACAGCGTTACGGAAACGATACAGGATATGGGATGGGAATCATTACAACAACGGCGCTTATCGCGACGGCGAGGGCTACTTACTAAACTCCAATCGCTAACATTCTCCGAATGCGAATATATATTGTTGACTCCCACTTACATAGATAGAAATGATCATCAGAATAAAATACGAGAAATCAGAGCTCGAACGGAGAGATTCGGGTGTTCTTTCTTCCCGCGCGCTATTCGAGAATGGAATGGGAGATAAATAGCATAAAGGTGGTTCGATGAACCCTCTGCCAGGCAGTTAAATGTGATTTGCAGAGTATCCCGTGTAGATGCAGATGTCTGGATAATGCATTGCACCCCAGTATCATTCAGCCTATTGTCTTGACGGGAGGTTAACCTGAGCTAACGGTCACTTATTTTAACGGTTCCTGTTAGCTAAAATCGCGTTCAGTTCTTGTAAACTAGACTTTTGCGCCACCCCCCTCTGTATCTGTCCCGTTCCTAACCTTCTATGGTTCTCCATGCCATAGCTTAGGGTAAGTCACGTTGTTGTTACATTGCATTACCTGCCCACTGTTCTATAGGACCCATCTGCTTGTGTAATACGTTTGGAAGAGTAAACACAAGTCAACACCAATCCTGTCTACTCCAACTTTGTCATTACCACTATATCGGTTGCCGTAATATTGTTGTTTCCACTCCGTAAAACCTACAGAAAGACGTCGAAACCAGTTCATTCGGCCGACGACAATAGTTCAGAACTTAAATATCGCAACTGATCCCATAATTGTTTCGAGCAGTTTATATCCTATACTGCTTTCCTTTTTGCTCATTATTTTCAACATATTTATGCCTATTTCTTTCCTTCCTCTTTGTCATTATAAGCTTTGTACTTGCTAGCTGGAAACCAGGCGACGCTTGGTATTTGTTTATACCAATATTTATTTAGTGTACTGCTCCATTCAGTGACGACTGGTACTTCAGATGACTGGGGGTTCACTTCTTTGAGGGGTGGATCTTGATAGTAGCGCTGCCGTCCTTCCCTTCCCCCCCCCATCCCGCTCCTGCTAGGCGCGTCTATGATTCGCTCCCCCCCCACCTACCCCCACCCCACCACCACCGCCCCCTCTCGCTCGGCGTCCAATGAGACAATAGAGACAATTCGACGCACTTGCTTCAACTCGAGGTGAGGCGTCGGCCTACGAAGTTTCTTTATTTCACACTTTTGTTGCAACATTAAAGCTCAGTAATTTGTTTCTAAAATATAATGAACGTTCTATATTTTTCGTTGAAAATAAACACCAATAACATATGAATATGCACATCAACACTAAAATTTAATGAACGTTCTTTATTTTTCGTTGAAAATAAACACCAATAATATATGAATATGCACATCAACACTAAAATACAGTAAGTAGCCGATTACACTGTTAATGACTGTAACAAAATGAAACTGTTACGATGAAGAGACAAGCTACCTTCGAGGTACGCGACAGTGTAAGCAGCAGCCCCTCCTAACCTTAGGTATGCGCGAAGGCTGCCCTCCCCCACATCAAACAGTTAAACATTTGCAAATGATTGGTAAAGGAAGGGAAGGAAGAAGCATGGGAAAGAAAGAATTGACAGTGGGCGCATTTGGGCATTGATATTAAGCAATGGTGACAAGTGAAAATGTGAGTCGGACCGGGAATCCAACCCGGGTCTCCCGCTTCGTGCCAGCGGTTGCCTTAACCACATTTTTTTTTCTTTGGCTCTGTGGGTTGTTCTCTACGTTGCGGACGCTGATCGTGATTGTTCGTTCTTGTTCGATGAGTTCTTCGCTCAGGTTTTTTATTACAAAGAGCGTTTAGCTCTCTGACCGGGTGCGCTGAGCCACGGCGCCCGGCTTATTTTTCTTTGAAAACCACTTGGCCACCCGTGCTCGCCTCCCATCTGTCTCAAATTCTCACAAGTCGCAAACTATGTTTGTAGCGCCCCCTATCGTCCATGACCTCTTACACTCGCCATTATGGATTCCCGTGCGAGTTCGGACGTATGACCGCATCTGCGGTGAAATAACTGAAGCTAACGCCATCGTCCCGTTTAAATACTTATTGTATTGGTGTGGTGTCTGTTCTTTCGGACGTACGAAAGAACAGACACCACACTAATACAATAAGTTAAAAATTTGTTACAACGAAGAGTTTAAATGTCATTTTCCCTTAAAATCGCGACACATTTGCTAAAACTTCCAATGATATGTGGCAAGTAAAAATACAAAAGTCATTGTTGTTCACGAATCTGTTAAAAAGAAGAATGGGTTTAAAAAAGTTGGTAGCAGTCGGTATCGAATCCACTAGCTTCGACAGGACAGCGCAATTGCGCTAGCCGCACGGTTAATCTTGCTAGGTGGAGAGTAGAGAGTTAATTATTTATTATTCATGATCGGATCTTCTGAAGAGTTGACGCGTGTTTATTTTAGAGTCGTAAGGTATTTTAACAAATATGACATGTTTTTCATCTACATCTACATCTGCAAATCACATTTAAGTGCATGGCAGAGGTTTCATCGTACCAAAATTATACTATTTATCTCCCATTCCATTCTCGAATAGCGCGCGGGAAGAAAGAACACGTGAATCTCTCCGTTCGAACTCTGACTTCTCGTATTTTATTCTGATGAGCATTTGTAACTCTGTAACTGGGAGTCAGCAATATATTTCTGTATTAGGAGTAGAATGTTGGTGATTTGAGTTTCATAAGTAGCCCACGCCTCAGTGATGAGCTCCGTTGTTGTAATGATTCCCATCCCAGATCCTGTATCATTTCCGTAACGCTGTCTCCCCTGTATCGTGACAATACGAAACGAGCTGCCCTTCTTTGGACTCTTTCGATATCCTCCGTCAAACCCACCTGATAAGGATCTCACACTGGGCAGCAATACTCGAAAATTGTACGGACAAGCGTAGTGTATGCAGTTTCTTTTGTAGTTCTGTTGCATGTTATAAGGGTTCTGCGAATAAAAAGCAGTCTTTGGCTCGCCATTCCAACGATATTATCTACGTGTACTTTCCAATTTAAGTCTGAAGTAACTGTAATTCCTAGGTATTTAGTGGGGTTTACGGCTTTCACTTTTGATTGATTTATCTTGTAAACAAAATTTAACAGATTTCTTTTCGTACTCATGTGGACGATTTCACACTTCTCATTATTTAGAGTCAACTGCCAATTTTTACACCATACTGATATCTTATTCAGATCGTTCTACGGTTGGTTTTGATCTTCAGATGATTTTACTAGACTGTAAATGAGGACGTCATCTGCAAACATCCTAAGAGAGCTACTTAGATTTTCCCCTAAATCTTTTATGTAAATAAGGGACAACAGAGGACCAATAACACTACCCCGTGGTACGCCCGATATCACCTCTGTTTTAGTCGATGCCTTACCATCAATTACTACGAACTGTGTCCTCTCTGACAGGAAATCCCCTATCCAGTCGCAAATTTGGGGCGATATAACATAAACACGCAATTTGATTAAAAGCCGTTTGTGAGGTACGGTGTCAAAAGCCTTCTGGAAATCAAGATATACGAATCGAATTGCGAACCCTTGTCGATAGCACACATCACTTCGTGTGAATAAAGAGCTAGTTGTGTTTCGCAAGAATCTTCAATGGACCGACAGCAAATATGAACCGCAGATGTGGCCTTCAAGGAAGATTTGCGCATGCACAAGGCATTGCCTTCCTTCGGGATCATTCTAGCAGGACTGGTGTCTGCACCAGCTCCAACGCCAATGTTAAAAGCGGCGTCTACCCTCGTCCCTCCCTGCCGTGGGTGCGGCCATGCGACACTTACAGTGGGTTCAGAAGAGAATTTGAACCTGAGTCGTGCATGCGCATTGCAACATTGAGTCCACTGCCGCCTATATTAAGTAGCCGCGCCACGACTCGTTTACGTGCTATCACCACGACGTAAAGCGTTCTTATGCGATAAAATTACTTCAAATGTGCATTTAAAATTTTCTGGTAGAAGAACGAAACGAAGGACGATAGTTTAAAAACATTTTTTATTTTATTTATTTATTTACTTTTTTACGATGACATACAAGACTCGCCTCCACTGGCTCCATCATCTCTCTGCTCATCTCCCCCTCTGACTCTTTCTGCCCCCATAACCTCCTCCTCCTATTACTGCACCTCTTCCTCCACCTCCCTCTCCTCTTTCACCTCCTCCCCACTTCAGTCTAGCCATCCATCCCTCTATTTATGTAATTACCTCCTTCGCTTTCTGCCCTTATCTTTCTCATCCATCCCATGTATATGAAGAATTCCATTTATCTGCCAAATCAGGCAAACGATGTCGACGTCCGGAGTACCCTCCACCATGAACGGTGTG
This sequence comes from Locusta migratoria, assembly GCA_026315105.1. Lineage (NCBI taxonomy): Eukaryota > Metazoa > Arthropoda > Insecta > Orthoptera > Acrididae > Locusta > Locusta migratoria. The sequence continues at coordinate 807,568,203 of CM048744.1, read as the reverse complement.
AATTCTTATGTTGACATTGACGTTTTTATTGTTTTGAATGTCAAGTGTGCAAAATTTCATCAAGATTCGATTAAAGCTGACGACTGGTGCCGCACAGGAATGGCTGGAAAATCTTCAGAAGAACAGACCAGCAGGTGTGATTGATAGGAAGCACGCCGCCGTCGACTGGAGTGTCGTCTGGTGATCTTGCTACTGACTTCCAGTCAACATGGTACCTTACGGTTAATGTGAAACAAGTATGTTGGATGTGATTCTTGAGTTTCTCCCGGCGTATTTGATAATCAAAATATCCACAGGTGCCGGTCTATAGTGTCCAACTGTCACAATATTTCGGCGATCATACATGTCACCATCATCAGGTGAACTGACGGACTGAGCTCCTGGAAGCGCGCCGGCACGGAGATCCGCACGCTACGGCGGCTCTAAGGGAACTGCGTTCTAGCCCGGTAGCGGGCGATTTAAATACCGTCGGCCCGCGGAGCGACCCCTCCATGGTCCGCGCCCCGCGCCCCGCGCCGCGGTCGCGCAGTGGAACTGATTGAGACGGCGTCTGAGATGACGTCGGTGTGAGGGCTCTGTCCGCTGTGGTCATCACTACGTTACGTTTGCTAGATGTACTCTTAATTAACCCAATCGCTGGTTCCCAAGCTTTGCTAAAATATAGCCACAGTCACGGTTTATGAGGTCATCACTTGTGCGAATTTCAGTGGCCTCTCTAACGACGCAGTCCCAGTATCTCGACGTCTTACCAGAATCCTAGTGCGTTCATAATCCATCGCGTCATTCTCCGACAAACAATGTTCAGCGACTGCCGACTTGCTCGGATACATCAATCGTGTGTGCCTCTGGTGTTCAACGCATCTATCCTCGACGGTACGCATCGTCTGTCCAATATATGACTTGCCACATTGACACGGAATCTGGTACACGCCGGCCTTCCTCAAACCGAGGCGCCGTAGCGTGCGGATCTCAAGTATGTTCAAATGTTTGTAAATCTATCGCACCAAACTGCGTGGTCATCAGTCCGTAGCTTACAAACTAAAACCTAGGTAAACTAACCTAAGGACAAACACACACACCCACGCCCCAGGGAGGACTCGAACCTTCACGGCGAACAACCGCGCGCTCCGCAGCGAGGCGCTTTAGACAGCTTGGATACTCCACCGCGACGTGCGGATGTCCGTGCCGGTGCGTTTCCAGGAGCACAGTGCGTTAGTTTCTCTTGATGATGGTAACATGTATGATCGCCGAAATATTGTGCCCGTTGGACACTATAGACCGGCAGTACACCCATGGATATTTTAATTCAGTATGTTGAATGTTCAAATGTTTGTTAATCTTGTGGGGCTCAACTGCGGGGTCATCAGTCAGTAATCTTACAAACTACTTTTGAACTAAGTTGTACTAAAGGACAACACAAACATCAATGTCAGAGGGAGGATTCGAACCCCCCGACGCGGGAGGCCAAGGGATCCGCAACGTGGCGCTTCAGACCCCTCGGCTACTCCCGCACGGCGGATAGAAGTATGCCAGTTAAGACTTCACAGAAATCACCTCGCAGACACACAAACGTGTTTAAAAAACGATCAGCTGTTTTCAGAACTTGGCCGGTTTCTCATATTATCCATCATCAGAAAAGTTTCTTAAAAAGTTTTACAATCATGAATTATACACAAGTTACAATGAAATATGAAAACTCAGTAGTGTCATCCATAAGATACCTACAAAATGAAACAGACTGGTTAGAACCACATGATTGATACTTCGACCTCTGCAATGTTTGTAAGATCAACTATGTAGTTCTCAATCTGTCTGTTTCATTTTTGTAAGTATCTTATGGGTGACACTACTGGGTTATGTCATATTTTATTGTAACTTTGTATAATTCATGATTGTAAAACTTTTAACATACTCTTCTGATGATGGATAATATCGGAAACGGGTAAATTTCGGAAAACAATAAACAGCTGATGGTTGACTATGCATTTTCTAAAAATACAGGTGTTAACTCACATGTAAGTAAAAATTTGAACATCAATGTGTGTCACCTGTGATATAATGGACAGGACGAGCATCGACTGGTATACGGATCGGCGGAAGGCGTGTGGGTTTTGGTGCGACAGATTCTGGCCTCGATTACCCGTACGACCCCTCGTCACATACTTCCCAATCTGTTCCTCTTTCCAGACTTGGGCATTACCGACAAACGAAGACAAACTATGTGAAATGGATTTGTAGACATGCGGTTCACTACTTGTTTGTAAACAGAGAGAAAAACGAACACGATTTTTGGCACTTTCTGAACGAACGACATTGCACAGTATTAGAGCACTGGAAACTTCAATGGGCGAATATTTTGCGCATCCGCTTAAAATGTGACCAAATTGAAGTATGTATCACCGGGCCCGAAAATGTTTTTCAGAAATCTCACACTTAAACCCACTACTCACAGATCTATGACAATGTCCACACTTCTCACTCACGGACAGAATTGAGGGTAAATTTAGTGACTGTAATTAGTATCTCTCGTAGTTGTGTCATGGAATAATCTATTTTTATATTGATGAATGCTTTGGTATTGCCTTCAACTGACATGTTTTCTTTAATAAAAGATTGAACAATTTCGTCCTTACGCCATTTTCAGAGTTGCTGCATCTTCAGAGAGATTGTATGATAAGCACTGATCTAGAAATGAACCAAATAATGTTGAGTGGTGGTGGCGCGGGGGGGGGGTAGAGTATTAGGTAAAAATAATTGAAAGGAAAGATTGGAAACTGTACAAACACTGTTAGAAGATGACCAAATTGAATATATATATATATATATATATGTGTGTGTGTGTGTGTGTGTGTGTGTGTGTGTGTTTGTGTGTGTGTGTGTGTGTTTGAAAACGTTTCTAATCCCCCCTTCTTAATTATTTTTATCTAACCACCTCCCCACCCCCGCCCCTACGCCACTCAACATTATTCGGTTTACTTGTTGATCTATCCTCTTTGGATTGCATTGACATGGCTCAGTACTTATACACTATCTGTGAAGATCCAACATCTCTGATGTCCACATTCACCCAACTCACCTCATGACCTAGGATGTGAGGAACCTTTCCTTTCTCTTTTCTCCTCCTACCTGACGAAGGAAGTATAAACTTACGAAAGCTAGTTTAAACCTTTACTTTCGTCGCCTTTTATGTCATTTTTGTGTCTATTATCGGCAGGACCAAACTGTGGTAAGTACTCTCTTTTGCACATTATTTTCAAATCTAAGTAGAGAATGTCCGTAATTGATCAAACCTTATCGTAAGATATATAATTACTTACAGACATATATTGAACCGTGTTGTATGCTACGTACGATTTTGTTCAGATGAAGACAACACTAAATCTATTGTCAAATTCATGGCAGTTGCATATACCGTTTTACACAATTCCCTTCTGCTTTGTTGATCCCAAAGGTATGACTCATAAATGTTCATTTTCGACTATTTATTCCCGCCTCATATGTACAGACAATAGCACGTGGATTTGGATGACGTCACACCTAAGCTGCAGCTTTGAGGCGGAATAAAAGCGGACACAATTACTGGTCACGCCAACCAGTGTGAGGGCTGAAAGCTGCAAAACCGGCGCCTACAGGATACTCACATTTAGCTCCCTGCTTAATGTTCGTGTCAGTATTGTTTGTGAATGTATTTATAATTTTTTACAAAACGGAAGCGCTCTAGTACTTTCTTAATTTATTTTGTTTAATTGCTAAGAGAATAGCTTCTAGTAATTATTGTTTTACATTAATTTTATCCCACGAATTGAAACGTAAATGAATATCATAACTTAGTATGAGATATGTAGTTTTAAGTCGGGTGTCATTACGTTAATGTTATTAATTAGGGAAAGTACTCTCATATGATGATGATAAGCTCTTTTATTCTTATTCATAGTTCTGACGATAACTCTAAGTGATCATAAATATACAGATATAGTGATGACGAGCCTTTGAAAGCATCTAAGTAGTGAATTCTTAACTCAGGTGCTAAATTATAGCCGCGGTGGAGTTGCCGAGCGGTCTAAAGCACCTCGCTGCGGAGCGCGCGGTTGCTCGCCGTGGAGGTTCGAGTCCTCCCTGGGTCATGGGTGTGTGTGTTTGTCCGTAGGTTAGTTTACCTAGGTTTAAGTAGTTTGTAAGCTACGGACTGATGACCACGCACACGCAGTTTGGTCCGATAGATTTACAGACATTTCAACATTTCATTGCTTAATTATATCACCAGTTTATGACACAGATGGATGTGCAACGACGATAATACCACTGTCTTCTTTGCATATAAGCTTTTAAATTTGACTGGCACACAAATTCTTTCGGAAAAAAATTAATATTTGTGGCGAAAGCTGTAGACTTTCGGTATTAGCTACCATTTTCACAGGGAACAATAACACCCTGGTACATCAACTGGTTAAAATTCATCTCTGCAAATACGATGACCTCGAGTATAAAAGGTGACTAATTATCACACTCATTATTTCAGTAAAATGTAGTAAAGGTACGTAATTCAGATTTGGTTTCGTGACATTATCATGTTCTGACAGTTTGAAGTGGTACTTTGAGTCAAGAAAAATAGTGATCAAGTTGCTAAATTTCAATCCGTAACTTTTTTACAGCTTACTCAAGTAATAATCATGATAAATGTTCATATAGTATATTCCAACTGCCAAATTTGACAGAAATTCATTTTCGAGCATTTGGTGTATATTACTATCTATTGGGCTTCAATATCGATGGCTCTAGAGAATAAATAAAGGAAATTGTATAGCTCTTGGCACAATAATTTTTTTTTAATATTATTGGCTGTATATAACCACCCAAAGGCCTTAAAAATGATTTTGTTAGCTTTTCTCCGTGGTCGACTTACTTCGGTAGTCGTATGAACTCAACCGTTTTGTTACTATGATCGACATGTATCAGATTCTTGGCACTCGTTTAATAAAACAAATATGCATTTGTTTTAACTAACTGATGAAGTACTTCTGTCATAATTTAATTAAATATAGCTTCTTTGTTGTTGTTTATTGCCAGTCTTCCTTCTGGACAAATGGAATCAGAATTACATTACATTCTACTCTAGTTACTCAGAGGGAACTTATTGCGTTGATGTCTCCCATCATATCGTAATTGCATCATCGTACGTCTTAAAATTGGAGATAAAACCTTACTTATTGCATATATTAAAATACAAGTATCCTCTACCATTTCCTATTGGTCTGCTCTTATTTGTTTTAAGAGTTTCTTATATTGTTACTTCACTGCTCAATACAAAATTTAGCCTTGCCGCTATGTCTCCCTTAAAGGCCTCAGATATTCAAATATACCCTGTTTCGCTTTTTAAAGACTATAGATCACAGAAACTTCCGAAACCAATCCTCGAACCCAGGTCCCCAACCTCATCGCAATGATATTTGCGTAGTCTGCTTGCTGTTAGAATGTATCTACAATATGCAATAGTCTCACAAGTCAGCCTCAATCGAGGGTAGTGGGCCGTTACAGCACATCTCCGTTTACTTCAATTCATTTATGACAAACAGCTTTATATTATGCAGCAACTCTGCTCTTTCATAAAGGAAACTCTTGGCTCTGAAATGAGATGTGCGAGCAACATGCGCCGTAATCTGACGAACATCTTCTTTGGCCCTATTCAAGACTCTCGTAATTGCCACACTGGTCTCTGGAAAATGTGATTTCTTTAATTTCGTTTATTTCTGTCTACAACGACCACGATGTCGACGGAGCCTTAAATCCTAATACTCATTCCTTCTTTTTTACGTTTAGTGTTTGCAACACGCTTTTATTCCCCCGAAACAGTAGCTTTTACTCAGTTATTACTAGGCAGTTCTGAAATTTGCATTTAGATCACTTTTACGTGACTGTGGCTCATAAAGGCTTGTGGTGTTACGCTGCATACATTTTTAATAAGATGCCAGAAGTTATAGAGGGTCTTAATAGTAATCACTGCACCCTCAGGTCTAAACCAAAAGTGTTTCTCACGGCTCACTGTTATTTCAGCTGGGAGTTCCTGAAGTAAGAATCAAATTTCTGTGCAGTATAGTTGGATAAGAATAGTAAGAGTATATAGGTGGCAGGCAGTGGTTTGCAAAGGGTTTGCTTGAACTTTATTTTATTTCTTGTTAACTTTTATCGTGTTAATTTCATGTGTCTACTCGTTCCTTAACCATGGAGATTTGAAATTTAATATATATGAAATTTTATATTTGTTGTATAGAGAAACTAAGTAAATTTAGCTGTCTAGACTTTTGAAGTTAAAAATTATATAGCTCTTAAATCTATAACGTCCATAATAACATAATAAGTGAGTGGACTCTATGACATTTCAGCATGTATTGTTTTGTCATGCAAAGCAATAAAACAACTTCAAGGGGAATTTTTTTTTCAAAAATTGTTTCTAACTTAGTCGTAAATTGATTGAAATGGATTTGTTAAAATTACTACCACAAATCCACCATATTTGCGATATTATTTTTTCCTATCAGTGTTCTTTGAGTTGTGTTCACAGGGTAATCGTAAATTCCCGTTTCAACGTCGAGGCCTTGTTGATAGGAGTGAGGAAAAAATGTTCAAATGTTTGTAGAACTTAAGGGACTTAACTACGGGGTCATCAGTCCGTAAGCTTACAAACTAGTTATGAACTAGCTAACACTAAGGACGGCACAAATATCCATGCCCGAGGGGGAATTCGAACCCCCGACCGTAGTGCCCGTGCAGACCGTGACTGGAGCGCCTCAGTCCCCTCGGCCACCGCGAGGAGTGAGGACACAACATTTTGATACCTATGTCCGGAAATGGGATCAATTGAAACTAACAGCATTTATTTATCTTCTAAACTATAAACCAATGTTTTCCTACTGAAAGGCCCTGTGTTTTCCATATTTTGGAAGAAGGTCGTGTGGACAAAACCAACAAAAGACGTTGCAAGTATACTCTAAAATGAGAGCTATGAGCATGTGACCAGTAGCATTATTCACAAAATCAAAGATGAGAAGACGTTCGCATAGCTGCTACAGTGTACATTTTAGAGCCGATGATTTTATTTATTTTCATTTACAAGATTAACATTGAAACATACTAGTGAATATTGTCGCGTTGAAATGGAAGCAGGCTTGACTTCGAAGGCAGGGTTGGCAACTAAACACAGCACTTACACTGAAAGCAGGTTTATTGCGAACTGAAACGTACATGCAGCACTCACTGCCTCTCGGGCAAAGTGCTCTGCTATTTATAGACAGATAGGATATACCAGAAATTAGAAGAATAGTTAACTAAGAAACATGTAGAAATTACAAGTGAACATAATGAACATGTAGACAATTCTGGAAATGATAATTACAAATAAAATAATTTGTGCCGGTGGATGGGATTGAACCGCAATCGGTAAAGCCATCCCACTGCACCACGCCGGCAGTCGGATAACTTGGGGTCTTGCGGCAATATTATGAATTAGTTTCTTCATTTTTTGTGAGATAAATAGTTTCCGTCCTATAGGTCTTGCTATTTTTCTTCTCATCCGATATCACCCTGTCCAATCTATTATTTTTATTGGTAGTGTGATGTGTTTGTCTTGAAATATATTGAACGCTCCTGACTTGGCTTCCAAATGATCCACCGTATCGTATTGTGTAACTTCAGCATATCCTCCTTGCTCTGTGATCCACCTATTGCCTCTCTTGCTGCCACATATGTTCATCTGCTAATTCTAAGTTGTCCTCATCGAATCTCTTAGAAAAGACATCGGTTTCTGTTCCATTGTAATTGTCACTGGTTCCATTTCTTTATTGCTTCATTTCAAGCTATTCTCCAAACTCTGGTCTTTTTGGTACTTTTTTTACTTAAGCACGTTCTGACTACACTTCTTTCTTTTTTGAGTAATATATCGCTTGCTACAGTGTTGCTTATTTTATATTAGGTTAGTTTAAGTTAGTTTAAATAGTTGTAATCCTGTGGACTAATAACCACAGTAATTAAGTCCCATAGATTTACAAACATTTGAACATTATCAGGCTTTTTCTTTTTTTTATTTTTTTTTATTTTTTTATTTTTTTTTCTCTACCGTACCTCCTTCCAATATATGAAAAGCAAAGAATATGAATAGCAAATAGATCGCCTTAGATTTTTTCATACCGTCATTAGATGACATTTCCGGGCATGGGTTCCCTGTCAAAATACTATGTAATCACTTACACCAAGAAGTTCAAATGTTTGTGAAGCTTATTGGATTTAACTGCGGGCTTATCAGTCCCTAAACTTACAAACTACTTATGAATTACCTTATACTCAAGACGACACAAGCGGTTTAAACGGAAAACAAGGTGTCGAGGATGAAAACCGTTCGGGTCGACTGTCCACAATCACAGTCCCAGACTACGTCGAACGAGTGCGGATCGGCGGCTGTCTTTGAGAATGATAGCAGACGAATTGAAGATCAGAACAGTTGCGGAGGTACAACACCGCGTGACCCCAGTGCTTCGATCTATTCCACAAGAAGCTAACAGTTTCTAACCGATATCAGATGTGTATTGCAGCCAAAGGCGACTTCTTTGAAGGCCTGTAAAGGTATTTTGATTGTTAAGACTCTCTTCATTTTCCGAGACCGTTCACCGAACTTTTCAGACGGACCTTGCAGTTTATCAAAGTTTATTACTGTCGCGGCGGATTTATATTTCATAATAACATAAAAATATACATCATCCTGCGCCTATGATAAAATTACCAGAGGGTACTTTTATTTGCGGTGTGAGTCTCTGATAGTGAGACAGATAAGCACTGGATATGGGGGTACTTACTTTTAGAGAAGGTAAGATTTAGTCATCTTAGGAAGCGATCGTTTTTTGTAAATGAAAAGACAGATGCCTATATCGCAAAATTTTTGGTTCCATTTATTCACGACGACCGGTTGCGACATCATCTTGTCTCATTGACAAAAACGGCTTAAAACAATGTTCCACATAAAATCTGGTAAGTCTACTGGTTGATATTTATATATAAAATCATGTGCTAGTGAGTAGTCAGAAATGAAATAGATAGTTGGTCAAAGTTAAAACAGTAAAATCTACGTAAAATAATGACCATCATAGTGCACAAATCTGGATGAGCACCTACAGCAAACAGAGTTTTATGTAGGTGCTCAACCAGACATGTGCACTATGGTGATCATTATTTTATGTAGATGCTTTTGTTTTAACTTTGAGCACCTACATAAAACTCAGTTTTGTGTAGGTGCTCAAGCAGTCAAGTGTACTATGGTTATCGTTATTTTATGTAGGTTTTACTTTGACCAGCTACCTATTTCATTACTATAAATATTTAAATGATTCTAAAATTGTTTACAGGTTGTTTGAATAATCACTTAGATGTTGTTAGTAGATTATTTATTGTATAACCACAACATGTTTCTGGCTTAATCCATCATTTAGTGATCTTTCAGTAAGATACATATACAGCCAATAATTATATACACAAAGTTATTTCCAATTTATAATTACAATACAAAATACTGTTATATATAGTAATAAATATTACGTAATTTGGAATTAGATGCCGTACTGGGTGCATTTAAATTAGTCATTTAAAAATACTGTTTATATGTATTCCGCCTCGGTTGCACAGTGCTAGAGTACCAGACTGCAAATCCAAAGGTTGGTGGTTCCCTCCCTGACACGCCCTAGAAGTTTTATCTGTCAATTTCCACTTCTTTCATCTGTAGTATTGCTCATGGGGAAATACGGAGTAGCACCGTGGTTCGGAACGCACATAAACTGTAGGTCCCCCTGTAACTGGCTGGGTAAGTAAGTTCGAAGGTAGGAAGAAGGCAGCGGCATACCCCTTCCAAAAAGGATCATGCCTAGTAAAGCACTGTGGTATTCAAACCAATCTTCGGATTGTTGACTGCTTTACCTTTCATTATGTATTGCCAAACAAGAATAAACATCAATTGTCATTAAGATAATGTTTATATAAAATAAAGATAATATATATAGGAAATGTTTTAGAAAATAAAGATTCTATACTACATTATCATGTGAGTAGCATGGAAGTTAGAGTGCAGCCGAACAGTTGCCTTATTTTAATCAAGATACAAGGTCAAAATAAAGTGGTCTAATCTGCATCATTTTCCACAAATATCCAAATTAAAATAAACACCACATTTTTCAAATAAAGTTAATTCCTCAAAATTAATTATTGAAAACTTTCGCTTCGTAAATTTTGAAAAGCCAGACCCTAGTGCTGCTAACTTGTTCGTTAAGCAATTGATTCTCCTAGGTGTATCTATGCACAAAAATTTCTAAATCCTCTATAACGTCCAAACATATGTTTTTCTCTCACAATTAAGGACACGCAAGTTCCTTTCTTTGATGATCATTTTTACGCAAATGGGCACTAAGTGCGTTACCAATCCTGGGATAGCTATGTTCTCTGTATCGTATTTTAAATTCCCTTCCGGTTTGTCCAATATAGATATTGTCACATGTCCCACATTTAATCTTGTATATCCCATTATAAAAAAAAATTGTTAACAGTTTTTTCAACACTATTGCGGAGTAATTTTCCCAATTGATAACAAGTGTTAAATCCTATTATGACATGTTTTCTTATTTCCATTGATATCTGGCAACCTGTAAGCAATTTTAGAATCATTTAAATAAATTTTGATTCTGATGGTTGCATACCTCTACTAAGACTTTCAGTCTAAAATAAGCTATTTAAGTTCTGACTACCCACCAGCACATTATTTTATATATAAATGTCAACCAGTACAGATTCCAGATTTTATGTGGATGATTGTTATAATCAATTTTTGTCAATGATACCTGACAGTGGCGTAAAATTCGTATAACAGCAATCTGGTAAAGGTAAAGATTGAAAACTTGGGGTGTTTTACCTAATCTTTCATTGGATGGGAGTGAATTAGTTTCTTCAATGGGAGTGGTAGATGGTAGTTTGTCTGGAAACTAACTAAAACTTTGCTCGTCAAGCAGATCTATCCCCCCCCCCCCTCAAAGCCAAGTCCTAGTTACGCCACTGATACCAGATAATGACACTACAGTGACGAAACCGGTCTTCGTGAATAAACAGAATAAAAAATTTTGCAATCTCGGCATCCGTCCTTCCATGTAAGGTAGGGACGTGTGTTGCAGTCGGTGCTGGGAAGCATAGCGCGGGAAACACGTTTGCGTTTGCGGCCGACAGGTCAGTAAATAATTCGTGTGCATGCGTGCGCGAATGTGTATGTGTGTGTGTTGCGGCAGAGAGAGGCAGAGGCAGGTGTGAGCTGAGCTGCTGACTGCAGCTGCGGCCGTCAGCGGCCTGACGTGCCGTGACGTATCGGCGCCGCCGGCTGCGCGCCGCGCTGCCAGCGCTCCTGTCGGAGGCTTCACGCATCACTTAAGCGCGCAGGCTGCCGGCCGGACGCGGCCGTTGCGCGCGAACGGCTCGCCCAAAGGGACAGGCTACCATACAGAGGCAACGCCGCGAACTGAGTGAAGCAAACTGAACAACCGTCCGCCATGCTATCGGAAGTGTAACATGAAAGTAGGTTAGAATATTATCAAAATATAACTGTTTGCGCCTATCAGTTTTCGCCAGAATAATTTTATCGCTGAGTATAGTGCATAACCGCTTTCTATACACTGTTTCTCGAAAGTGTCTGCAGCTTTATTTTAAATACAGTACCCCCAGACAATCAGCAACATTTGCAACTAAACGATATGGCCTGGAAGCTTAAGACCAATCTAAATTTATTTTTGTACTCCGTTTCTAACAGAATTTCGAAGAATAGTAGGCGTTTCAGAGAGTAACTTTCTACAATAAGATAACGTTAATTTCATTTCATTTAACACTTTACGGGCTGGGACTTAGTACGACAGAATGGGCTTTTTTGGTCGTTTTTCAAAATATCATAATTTAGGAACAGTTACGGGTAAATCGTTGCAGTTTTTATGCTTCACCACCGCACATTAAACTTTAAAATGAAGTAACACGTTATAATTACCAACTGTACTGACATTTACATTGTTATCACAAGTTTGTAGCTGAAAGAAGGAGAATAAAAGTTTTATAGTAGGATTTATTGTAGGTAGAAAGAAAATTGCACTTGTTTTGTTTTATAAAAACAAACCGAAACATGTTTCTTTACAAAAATCACATTACGCAACTAAATTACATTAGGCTCTTTTTTATTTATTATTTATAATCATAAGTAAATACCATTCCGAAATATGCGATATATTTGACGCGTTTCCTGTTGAGACGTCATGTCAATATCGTCATGAAGCTTTTCTTCTGTGTGGTGTCGCACAAGTCTAAAGTGCGCGCCACGTACTTTCGCCGCGCGCCGCCATGCACGGACGGCGCGGCGTTCTTACGACGTCAGCCACGAGCGCCCTCTGCTGCGATCCCGCTCGTGGCCACCAATGAACGACATCGTTCACTTGGAACTGAGATAGGAACCAGCTAACACTTCGGAATCAGATAGGCACCAGTGAAGACTTGGCTATCGAATAGGCACTAGGCAGGCCTCTAGCTCAACTATGTATCAGAATTCTGCAGTACTGAGCTATCTAAAAGTTAAGTATTACTAAGTCTCTAAGAAATATATAGCTTGTTCTAATTTACTCTAGTGTTTCTAGTTTCTGCTGTCCCACTGGCTGGACACCTCCTACCTGCACCAGCATGCATCCTTTATTCCTGTGTTGGTCGCTTTCTACTCGGCCACCGACACCTACAACGGAAACGAGACCCAAAAGCGGCGACGAGGCTGGGACACAAAATTCTGTACATACATAAGAAATATGTACAACTCGTTAGAAGCCTACAATATATTGCACGAAATATAAAGAGCAAACGTGTAAGAAGTGTACTGTTTCTTATATCTTTCAACATATCACAAAGCAAATGTGTTATAATTACCTGCCATCTTCAGAATCGTCACTAAAATTTCCTTTAGACCTCGAGTCATTGGACAGAACTGTAAGCGATTGCCTGTACTGTGACATCTCAGCGACACTGCTTACACATCGATATGTCAGAACATTTCTCTTGCTGGTGCTGCCTACTAGATGATTTTTTGCGCAACTAAACCATCAAGCTGCATAACGAAACACACGAACTGCGAGTGTAGCCCATAGTTCGTTTTCTGTATTTTTATTCACTTCGAGCATAGCTCATCGCTCGTCAGCAACGCCTAGTGCACGGACTGTGAGCATAGCTCGCATCCAGACCGCAAAGATTTAACGTTCGGAAACTACTGGATGGAGCAAGAGAATACAATCACACTCTGGAGATTTATACATAATCCATTGAGTAGTGCAGACATGAAATGCCGCAGTGCTCCACCTTGTCGTGGGGCCTGCGGCCGTCGTTTGTCGCGGCAGTGGTATTTCTTGTGGACCTGCAGACAGCATTCACCGCACGCCCTGGCCGGTACCTGAGCCCTAAAGACGGCCTATGCCGCAGTCGGTTCCACTGGCTGTGGGCCTGCAGACGTCAATAACCGCTCAGCACTGCTGCTTACTCGCTGACCGCCACAGCTTTCCTAGCGCTTAGAATATTTATCAAACGATTCTGAGAAAACTATTGAATGAAAAATTTTCATTTTTTACATCTTATAGTGTGATATATTCACTCGATAATGATCTCACATTCTATTCGTTATTCCTTATAGTTACTGTGCTACATCAAACTAAGTAAACTGATGCGAAAACTTTGAAGAGTTTTCAGAAGAAAAATCGCATTACATATACTTTGCATATGGTTGATTTTAGTACAAACAAAACTGCAGATGAAATGTAGGTAAGATATCTAAACTTTATTTAAGGTTGAGAATAGAACGATAACTTATTTCATTCTCATGAAATAGGTTATTATGTCCAACGAACAGACGCGGGAGGTGTGCACATTTCTGCCCATGCAGACTTGGTGGCTCTATGAAATTCTTGTAATCCGATTGCAAGAAAACAGTTTCATTAGTAGCTCCAAATCGTAAGAGTTCACTCTAAATTCGGTCTGTGTAGCCCAGTATTCAAAGAGACCAAGAGCATTTCTTCATTGGAGAAATGTATAAATTATTAAAATTGAGATAACAGACCATTCTTTTATGACTATTTTCTTGCAAATTACGTACATGAACTATGCAAAATGCAAGGAGATATGGACTACATAACTCACCAAAAACAGATGTGTCTATACAAAACCAATTACATTTATGTATCTAATACTTTTCTTGCTTCAATTCTTCGTTTCCTGTAATAATAGACTACATACATTTACGCAAATGAGAAAAGCTTGCTACAGGAACTATATATTAATTTCATATCTTAACGAGGATCGATTTCGTATACTCAGATATAATTTAAAATATTTGTTTGTTTCAGTAATTAACTGTAAGTAAGACCTACGACGCGCGGATAATTGAACCTCGCGATATTAAACGGGAATTTTCTTCACAAAATTGATTCAAGTTAAAAAATGTACAGGTGGAAAGTAGCACATAAACGAAACTTCATGTTTCAGAACCTTGCATTATTACTTTACTACATACCAAGTTTCACTTTCGTTACAGCTTTAGGCACTGAGATATAACACGCCAGACGTTGCAAGTTTCTTTGGGCGCTGATTTTTCGAGCAAATTTGCTTGAACTTTCCTGGCTATAAATATCACGCAAAATTCTTTTCAATATCATTCCTATGAGAAAGTATACAATTGTACATGATAGCCAAGTTTCATATATTGCCACGAACAATTGCCCTCGTTATAACAGCTCAAAACTGTCAGGAATTCACTCTCGCCCTGCGCAAAGTCGCGCATGGCGTCTAACAACTGACTATATCTACATCTACATCTACATAGGTACTCTGCAAATCACATTTAAGTGACTGGCAGTAGGTTCATTAACCACTTTCATAGCTTTTCTCTACCGTTCCATCCTCTAATAGCGCGCGGGAAGAAAGAATACCTAAATCGTTCCGTTTTCGATCTGATTTCTCTTATTTTATTGGGATGGTCATGTCTCCCTAAGTAGGTGGGTCCTAGCAAAATATTTTCACATTCAGAAGTAAAAGTCGATGATTGAAACTTCGCAACCAGATCATGCCGCAATGAATAACGTCTTTCTTTTAATGATTTCCACCCCAATTCGTGCAACATTTCCGTTACGCTTTCCCCCCCGTAACGTGATAAAACAAAACGAGCTGCCCTTTTCTGAATCTTTTCAATATCTTCCGTCAGTCCCACCTGGTGAGGGTCCCACAAGGGGCAACAGTACTCTAGGAGAGGACACACAAGTGTGATGTAGGCAGTCTCTTTGGTGGAGCTGGTGCATCTTCGAAGCATTCAGCTGATGAAACGTAATCTTTGGTTCGCTTTCCCCACAATATTTTCTATGTGTTCTCTCCAGTCAAAGTTGTTCGTAATTGTAACTCCTAGGTATTTGGTAGAATTTACGACCTTAAGGTTTGACTGATTTATCGCGTAATTGAAGTTCAGCGGATTTCTTTTAGTGGTCATGTGTATTACTTCACACTTTTCTTTATTTAGTGCTATTTGCCAATTTTCGAAACATGTAGAAATTTTGTCTAAATCGCTTTGCAGTTGCTTTTGAACCTCTGTTGACTTCACTAACCGATATACGACAGCATCATCCGCGAACAGCCTAAGGGAGCTATTCAGATTGTGCCCTAAATCATTTATAAACACGAGGAAGAGTAATGGACCTATAACGCTTCCCTGTGGAACGCCAGATATCACTTCTGTTTTACTCGATGACTTACCGTCAATTACAACGAACTGTGTCCTTTCTGATAGGAAATCGTGAATCCAATCGCACAATTGGGAAGATATTCCATAAGCACGCAATTTCATTAGAAGCCGCTTGTGGGGTACAGTATCAAAAGCCTTCCGGAAATCCAGATATATAGAATCGATTTGAGATACCTTGTCGATGGCACTTAACACTTCATGTGAATAAACGGCAAGCTGTGTTTCACAAGAGCGATACTTTCTGAAACCGTATTGACAATTGGTTAATAGGTCGTTCTCTTCGAGGTAGTTCATAATATTCGAACAAAGTATATGTTCCAAAATCCTACTGAAAATCGACGTCAATGAGATTGGCCTGTAATTTTGGGGATCACTCCTATTGCCTTTCTTGAATATTGGAGTGACTTGGGCAACTTTCCAGTCTTTGGGTACAGATCTTTCGCTGAGTGATTGGTTGCAAATTATAGCTAACTACGGAGCAACAGCATACTCTGAGAGGAATCTAGTTGGTATACAATCTGGCCCGGAAGATTTGTTTTTATTTAGTGACTTAAGTTGTTTTACTACTCCAGGAACATCTACTTCTAAGTGTCGCATGCTGGCAGCTGTTCTTGGATTGAATACCGGAGTGTTTACTTCGTCGTCTTTGGTGAACGAATTTCGGAAAGCTGTGTTTAGTAATTCTGCCTTAGCAGTACTGTCGTCGGTAGTATTACCATTGCTATCGCGTAGTGAAGGTATTGTTTGTGTTTTGCCGCTAGTGTACTTCACATATGACCAGGATTTCTTTGGATTTTCTGCAAGATTACGAGACAGGATTTCGTTGTGGTAGCTACTATAGGCTTCTCGCATTCAAGTCCGCGCTAGGTTACGAGTTTCAGTAAAAGATTGCCAGTCTTGACTATTCTGTGTCTTTTTAAATTTTGCATGCGTTTTTCTTTGTTTCTGCAACAGTGATCTGACTTGTTTTGTGTACCACGGGGATCAGCCCCCTCCTTTATTAATTTATTTGGTATAAATCTCTCGACTGCTACTGATATTATGGCTTTGAAAGTAAGCCCCAACTGATCTACACTCGCATTTTTAGTTTTGAAGGACTGGAGATTATCACTCAGGAAAGCGTGAAGCGAATTTTTATCTGCTTTATTGAATAGATGTATTTTTCGTTTATTTTTGGTGCATTTTGGAATTTCGACATTTAGTCTCGCTACTACAACTCGATGTTCGCTAATCCTTGTATTTGTTTTGATGCTCTTTACTATCTCCGGATTATTTGTTGCTAGGAGATCAAGGGTATTTTCGCAACCACTTACTATTCTAGTAGGTTCGTGAACTAACTGTTCGAAGTAGTTTTCAGAAAAAGCATTCAGAACTAGTTCGGACGATGTTTTATATTTGCCGCCGGTTTGGAATACGTAATTATGCCAGCATATCGAGGGTAAATTAAAGTCGCCACCGATTATAACAGTAAGCTTCGGATACCTATTTGAAATATGATTCAAGCTTTCTTTGAACATTTCTGCAACCGCATCGTCTGAGTCAGGGGGCCGATAAAAAGATCCAATTATTAATTTATTCCGGTTGTCAGGTATAACCTCTACCCATACCAACTCACAGGAAGTATCTGCCACAATTTCGCTGCAGGATAAACCGTTTGTAACAGCAATAAACACGCCACCCCCTTTTTTTATTAATTCTATCCTTTCTGAAGACCATTTGGCCCTTTGAAAATATTTCGGCCGAATTTATCTCAGGCATCAGCCAGCTTTCAGAACCTATAACGATTTGTGCCTCAGTACTTTCTATCAGCGCTTGGAGCTCTGGAATTTTCCCAATACAGCTACGACAATTTACAACTGTTATACCAATGGTTTCTAGATCTGCTTTCTTCCTGTGTCTGACCTGCCCCCTTTGAGACTGAAACCCATTTTGTGTATTCCCGAGGCCCTCTAACCTAAAAAACCGCCCAGTCCACGCCACACAGCCCCCGCTACCCGTGTAGCCGCTTTCTGAGTATAGTGGACTCCTGACCTATTCAGCGGAACCCGAAAACCCACCACCCTTTGGCGTAAGTCGAGGAATCTGCAGCCCACACGGTCGCAGAACCGTCTGAGCCTCTGATTCAGACCCTCCACTCGGCTCTGAACCAAAGGTCCGCAGTCAGTCCTGTCGACAATGCTGCAGATGGTGAGCTCCGCATTCATCTTGAAAGCTAGACTGGAAGTCTTTACCACCTCTGATAGCCGCTCAAAACAAGAGAGGATCTCTTCAAAGCGACACACATCATTGGTCCCGACATGAGCCACCACCTGCAGCTGGCTGCATGGCTGCATGGCATCCGGAAGGATCCGTTCCACATCTGGAATGACTCCCCCCGGAATGCACACGGAGTGCACTTTGGAATGCTTCCCCTCCCTAGTAGCCATTTTCCTAAGGGGCTCCATTACCCGCCTAACGTTGGAGCTCCCAACTACCAACAAACCCACCCTCTGTGAGTGCCCGGATCTTGAAGGCAAAGGGGCGAGTACCGGACAAGCGACACCATCTGCGTCAGGAACATCCCCTGCCACAGACAGTCCCTCGAATCTGTTGGCAAGACTAACCGGGGAGGCCACCACTTTGGTGCCCCGGGAAGTCTTACGCCGCCTGATACGCACAGAGGAGACCTCCCAATCCACCACGGATTGGGGGGCTACCTCATCGCGGGCAGTGAGCGGGCTGGCCACAGCCGCAGGCCGATCGGAGGGCACAACAGACGCACAGGGCGTCTGCTGCACCCCCGCGAGCGGCACACAACAGCGGCGCCCACCCACCAAGCGTTGCCAGCGAAGCCAACGCCGCCTGAAGCTGCGAGCGAAGAGTCACCAACTCTGCCTCCATCCGTTCGCAGCAGTCACAGTTCCTAGCCATTCTAAAAACCTATGTTTCTTCCAAGTACGTCTGAGGACACAGAAATTTGATAAACAGTGAGCTTTGAAAAATATAAACCTAAAGCTGAACTGTTTATTTACGATAATCTGAAAAATATATACGCGAGCTAATAAATCAAAACATCAACAACTGAACTGACAACTAAACGCGATTCTTAATAAATAAACACGCGAGCACACTAAAGTATAAAGAGCTGCAAAAGAAAGCACACACGAAATAAAAATAAGTCGCTTCTATTAAGAAGCCGGTTACCGTACAATGTAGAGCTGCTGCTGGTCACGTGTGCACTCAGTGTGCGGTCAGTATTGCTTCAACAAATCTTAAAATTTACCAGTGTGCATTAGGTACATGCTAGAATGTTCACATAATATTTCCTGGGATGGTCGAGCTGCTAAATGTTCCGAAAATAGCGATTTGACTTGGTATGACCCAGGAGTTACATGTTAGCAGCGTAAGCAGTTTTAGTGTGCTTTATGTCTGCCGAGTAATACAGACTCAAAGATATGGAATAAGTATCCAGATATACTGCGCTTATTTGTAACGTCAGCGAGCACACTTACTGCGAGATTGTCGCGGCTGCCCTGGTTGCAGAAATAGTCAGGCCAGGGCGAGGACGGCCTAGCGGACAGCTCCAGGCACATAGAGCGCGAAGAGGTGGTGGCTGCCCGCGCAGGTAGACGGATTAGGCGGCTGCAACGGCAGGCCTGACTAGGCCATCCGGAAGCGCAGGTGTAGCACTCAGAGGGTTAAGACACCCAGTCAGTAGAATATGCAATGAAGTTTGTTGTTTGTCAAAAAAAATGTTCAAATGTTTGTAGAACTTATGGGACTTAACTACGGGGTCATCAGTCCCTAAGCTTACAAACTACTTATGAACTAGCTAAGACTAAGGACGGCACAAATATCCATGCCCGAGGGGGGCGGGGGTATTAGAACCCCCGACCGTTTGTTATTTGTCGTAAATTTATTGAAGTAGTAGTCAATATTATGCAGCAAATGCCCACAAAGTTATTCCTGATAATAGGCGAAGTAGCGATGCCAAGAAATAAGGTTAATTCGTTTACCGCGAAATTTTTACTTACACTGCTGACAATGCGGACGACATCATAGTTCCCACAGTCTAACGCTAGGTAGCTGTCGTGATGAACTTGTACCTTTCACCGCGTGATGTCGTCTAATGACCCATTGTGATATGAAACCAACCATTTCCTTCAACCAGTCTTAACTCTTTATAGGACAATAAGTTTTTTTCTGAAAATTTGAAAGGTAATACTTTTACTGCATCCCATTTGACTTATTGGGCATGTAATAGAATTATTTCGTGTTGATTTAACTTGGAAGTGAATGGAAGAAATAAGTGGTTGTTGTACAGAGTACCATCCATTTTTGGTGGGAGTTAGACTACTGTGGAAGGTGGTCATTTAAAATACCACCTTCTTATATCACGAATACAGTTAAAAAATGGCATTTCGAATGCCACGAAGGTACAATTTATTAAATAATTTACTGAATTACAGTAATTGAACAAATTACGATGTTCAAACAATAAAACATTACTAAACGCGATGAAATATACAAATTCCAGTGGTTAACTTGTTATTTAAGAACGAAACGGGTGAAAACAAGGAATGAAAAGAGCAACATACACTGTTTCGCACCTACGATATGTGCGCAATATCTCGATCACTATCCTATAAAGGGTTAACAACTCCATACACGCATGATTCCTGTTTTGTGCACATCCATGCCAAAGCAGATTTCGAATTAAGTAAGTTTCCTTGGCCTCCTTGTATGATTAATGTTAAAAAATCAGCACTTCTATTTCCGTGTTCGTGTATGACCAGTGTCATGCACATCGTCGAAGCTATGCGCCGAACAAGAGCAGCAGCGGTAATGTTTTCTTCTGGACGCGGCCAAGACGAACGTTGTGCGCGTACTTTGTGCTTATTACCGTTGTGAATGTTTGAGTGGAAGTTCTGAATATCGTGTAGGCTGTAAAGATAATATTTTTCTTCAGATTAGAATCATTGAGTCCTACTGTTGCCTATGGCGTTTCCTTACCCTAGCTTGAAGTGTCAGGCTTTCCCTCCGAGTTCTCCGCCCTCTAGGAGCGGCTGAAGTGCTGTGTGTGTTCATACCGTCGCTCGAGACCTGGTCCAATGTCAAAGGTAATATTTCACGTCCGTCCTGTGTTTTGTATACTGAGCTATTTTTCCAGTAAGACAAGATTATAATACATACACCGGGGTGCTCGGATTGCGTCGTTAAAGAAGCCACAGAGATTAAGGCCACGGAGAATCTCGTTAACCGTGACACAGGAGACCAGCTGTGTTCTACCTGGAGCCCCGGCACTCAATCTTATGAAGACGCAACAGAGGCAATATCAAGACCCCGGGGGACACAAGGACGAAGATGGATGATTCACTTGAGCTGATTGAAGACACAACTGGGTTTAACAAAGGCAACTGGGACAGCGGAAATGGAAAGATTTAGGTGTTCCTATTTTCCAGCGCGCTATTGGAGAACGGAACGGTATAGAAATACTCGGAAAACTTTTCGATTAACCTTTTCCCAGGAATTTCTTGTTTCCAAAAATTTGTTTTTATTCCGATATGATGCATTTTGCCCGGTTAGGGAATGTTCAGTTACTTCGTGATGAAGAAAGAGCAGAACTACTATATATAAGACAATATTTACATGATAGAATTACAAATCATTAAAGAAATTAGCTACAAAAGAATGCTGAAATCCGTACTAAAGGATTGTAGTCTGGGTGATAGTGGGTGTTTTCATTAAAGCGCAAATTGCTGTCACGGGAAATTATATCGACACAATAATAAATAAAATAATTATTTCATTATTATTGTGTCTTTATCGTATTCTATATAACGACGATAGTCAAGGTTGGAATATCAGAAATGGACTAAGGGCGGGGGGACGGGGGGGGGGAGATTCGGGTTTAACGTCCCGTCACCAGCGTCTCATTAACGACGGAGGTCAGTCTCATATTGCTTTGATAAGGCCGAGAAAGGAAATCAGCCTGCGGCGATTTGAGGAAGTCACAAAAAAACGTAAACCTGGATGGCCGGAGGTATACTTGAACCGCTATCCTCCCGCATGCAATTCCGTCGTAACACACGGAGGATACCATCGCTTGGCCGTAAACAGGCATGTAGAGTAAACAGTCACAATCTCACTGTCATAACTATTTGCGTTCGGCCACAAACCATCAGAAAAATGGCACACACACACACACACACACAAGAGCAAGTCTCAATTTTCTACGATCATGTCGCGCCCTATGTCTGTGGCTCGGCGATCTTTCGGCCAATTGCAACGCTCATTTCAGAAGCGCTGGATGATAAGTAATGAGAATTACTGTATTATTGGCCTTTCTTTGGTTTACTGCAGTGACACTAAGAGTGGGACTTTGCGATCGCCTTTTGATAGCTCGAAATTTAAATGAAAATAACGGTTTAACCATTCATCTGACTTGGAAATTGAATAACCGAATTTATAAAGGAGAAAATTCTCTACAACTTTGCTCTTTATGGTTTTTTCATATCTCGCGTCGTTTCAGAGATATTTGCAAAAATAACGGCGAGTTCACGATGTCTGTGTGTCCGTAACGTCTTTCCACAGTTTAGGTCGAACCGTTCAACTGATCGGCACCAAATTTCACAGACATGATAGTTGGCCGCCAGCGACCAGAACCTCCATTTTTAAAATATTTAAAGCAAAAAATAAGTTAGTGACACTGAAAAAGGTCGTTTGTAACGGCCTATTGACAGCAGGAAATTTAATTAGAAATAAACCGTTCACCTCATACAAAAATTGAATAAACGAATTTGTGGAGGAGAAAATTGTCATCAACTTTGCTCTTATGTTGTTTCCATAACTAGCACCGTTATAGACATATTTCCAAAAATAACGACGATTTTAAGTAAACCAGACGTTCGGAGATATCACGTGACATTCCTCTTTCTGGCATACGGTATCTTGCTTTTTGTATTTTATGATTTTATTATTATAACTTATGCATTGTCATTTTAAAGCAATGGAGCACTGAATAATTTACAAAAACACGTCGTCCTAAGTACAATAAATTATAACCTAGTGCCTAAAATTCCGTTATAACAGTTAACAACTGCCATCAATAGGACGAGAATTTGGGATCAGTTTCGTAATTGTTCGTCGTAGTGTAGTGGGCAGCGTGTTAAATTGTGATGAAGATGGTCGGTAGTCCGAAATGTCCTACTAAGTTGTTTTCGCATTTGCTCCTAAAAGGGTTTCGGCCACTCTTATTCAAGAAACAGAGCAATATTTAGAGTTGTACCTATGAAAGAATCCTCCCTTTAAAATTTACTTTTGTACTATTTCGTGAACATGACGTGAAATTCCTAACAAAGAATTGAACAATGGTCTGCTGTCTGGCTTCTGCACAAGTTGTAAGTCTTAGTTGCCTATGTTTTACTCCTGATATCATCAGACAGTGAACTCAAGACAACACTGTCCCAGAATTTCTCCAAATCTTACAGAAACCAGAAATGTAGGTTTGCCTTTCCTTAACATTAGATGCGTTGTAAGTAGAGTATTGCCTCATGTGTTCCTACATTTCCCCACAGTACAAACTAATCTTCCTAGAGGTCGGATTCTACCAATTTTTCGATTCATTTGTAAGTAATTCGTGTCAGTATTCAGCAGCCACGACCTACTAAACCAGTGGCAGTGCGTCCTATGCGACCACTGGTTCAGTGAACCCCCGGAAAAAAGCTCGTCGTGAAAAAAAAAGTAAGTAAATAAATAAAAGTGTTCTTAAAACTATCATTACTCGTTTCTTTCTTCTATAAGATCATTTTATATGAACATTCAAAATATTTTTATCGCATGAGAAGCTTCTTAAGTCACGGAGACAGCCACATACGGGTCGTAGCACGGCTGCTTAATATACGCTGTAGTGACTGCATCGTTGCAATTCGCATGCGCGGCTGAGGTTGAAATTCTCTTCTGAACCCCCTAGAGACACCATATGGGTGATCCCGGGGTATAGAGGGACTAGAGGATAGGCAGCTTTTAACATTGGCGTGGGGGCTGGTAGTGACGCCAGCTCCTGGCTACTCGAGCTCTGGCTGTTACGCACGAATGGTCCCCAAGCAAAGTCAATGGAGCTACTGCGCACCTCGCCTTGCGCACGCACAAATCCTCCATGAAGACAATATCCGCCCTTCATATTCGTTTTATGCGCATTGAAGATTCATCAAAAAGACGTCATATTTGTTAAAATATTTTATAACAATAAATTAAAGACACATCAACTGTAAAAGCCTTCAGAAGATCCAATCACAAATGTTAAGTAAGTTATTATTCTCCACCTAGCAAGTATAGCCGTGTGGTTAGCGGCATCGCTCTGTGCTATCGAAGGTAGTGGGTTCGAGACCGACTGCAAGCAATTTTTCGAAACCTAATTTTCTTTCTAACTGATACTGGAACAACAATGACTTTTGTATTGTTACTTGCCACACATACTTTGGGCGTTTTTGCAAATCTGCCGCGATTTTGAGGGTAAATGACATTTATACTCTTCGTATAACAAATATTTAACTTCTGCAAAATGAAATGCCAAGATCGCAAATTAATAATTTTTTGAATGACGACCGGTTTCGGTGAACTGTGTCGCCATCATCTGGTTATATATATTTTGGAAGCTGTCATGTTTTAACCTGTGATTTTTATATAGTGACCAAGTGCTATGTTTCACTTATTGTTTTACATCCATTTTTAATAAGATGACCAGCTTGTAAAAAATGTATAACCAGATGACGGTGACACAGTTCACTGAAACCGGTCGTCATTCAATAAATTATTAACCTGCTATCTTGGCATTTCATTTTGAAGAATGTAAAAGTGCCGGCCGCGGTGGCCGAGGGGAATGAGGCGATCCAGTCACGGTCTGCACGGCCACTACGGTCGGGGGTTCGAATCCCCCCTCGGGGATGGATATTTGTGCCGTCCTTAGTATAAGGTAGTTGATAAGTAGTTTGTAAGTTTAGGGACTGATGACCCCGTAGTTAAGTTCCATAAGCTTAACAAACATTTGAATTTGAATGTAAAACTGTGAGATTCCTTTCAAAATAGACAATGTCAGGTAATCTTAAATATTTAACTGTGAAAGGTTGTTGAGGAGAGCAGCCTTTGCGCATGCGCAAGTTTAGGGTTGTGCAGCTTAGAGTATCACGTGACCCGAAGGTAACTTGTCTCTTCATCGTAACAAATTCATTTTGTTACAGTCAGGTAACAGTGTAATAAGTTACTTACTCTGTTTTAGTGTTCATGTGCATATTCATATGTTATTGGTGTTTATTATCAAAGAAAAATGAAGAATGTTCATACCTTTTAGAAACGAATTACGCAGATTTAAGCTTTTAAGAGAAGTGTGAAAGAAGAAGCTGGGTAACCGACGTCTCAGCTCGAGTTGAAGCAGTTGCAAACAAGCCGAGGTAAGACATTCTGCAGATCTTAAAAATCATAAAGGTCACACTCGATCTGTGTGTGGCGTTGTTCCACAGTTTTATCTTGCAGATATTTGTTTAAAAATTTTAAATTTTATTCCATGACATGGAGTCAGCCACATATGGCCACTTGATTTTAATTAACAACTACTTTTAATGTGAGCTAAATGAAAATCGTATGAAGAAGGCAAAATTACTTATGCCGAAACCGGGGTCATTGTTTATGTATATTAACCATTTACATGCAACTGGTTGGCTGAAATTTTATTCACTTTTGGTCATTCTGCAAATCTTGTAACTAAAATGTATCTACCCTCTTGGAGGGGGGGGGGAGGGCGCCGAAAAAACATAAAAACATCGACTCGTCAAGCGGGGTAGAGCAGTGGGGGTACTGAAAAAAGTGAAGCCCCTTCATCTGAAGCAGCAACCGCCACTGTACTAAACTAGTTATTTTACGAAGTCAATAAAATATAAACATGAAACACTTCTCTTGCCGTTTTGGATTAATTCAGACTTAGATCTAAATGTTATATTTTTATAGTCTTAACTTTATGTGGACTGAATATTATGCACAACTGTAGCATTTTTAAAAGTGCTGTTATTTGCGAGCTTTAAACGTGTGTGGGTGGGATATTGTGCCCTAATGTGCAATCCCTTGTAAACGCGGCTATGCAGCAGGCACAAATCCCGTGATGTTCACCTGGCACATGGGAGAATATGGACTTAGGGTTTCACTAGTAGGCTGTCGCTATAGTCTGATTAAAATCACTTGCTAGTTAACAGTTCCTGCGCTGAAACTGCTTTCGTCCAGTTACAGAGCTCATCGTCACGTTAGAGCCGTTGTCCGCTGCGAAACTGCCGCAACACCTGGTCAATGGAAATCGATTTCTTTCGTGATTTGTTTTGTTGTCGATTCATAGGTCTACCTTTTTTTTTTATTTCGCATTTCATCACTTAATGATAACCATACAAAAAGGAAGACAAGGACAATGGTGTTGAAATGCGTACTCATGCACAGCACTGAACACACGCTACTGCATTATTTCGTACAGCCGTGACTTAATGGCACATACACATTATATCACACATATCAGCTTACCTATATATCCGATTCTCGCACCAGTTGTCAGTTATATAAAATTGTCAGAACGACGTGTTTCGTGACTAACATTATCCCACTCTCAATTCCTACAAGAAACAAGGTAAGAACATCAAATACGACTCAATAATTAAGATGCAAACATACGAAACAGTTATCCTTTCAAGCTTAACATACTTAAAAATTGAAATGAATCAGTCACTAGGCAACGTCCAACATTACATTGTCATGCAATAATCTGAAATACAACGATGCTGCATATATTTTAATATATGTTTTGAGGACGATCCCGACTGGCCTGAGTGTTCAGAGTTGGTGGCTGTCCCCGCGGCTACCGAGTTTTGGCGAGGAACAGAGGGAAGGCGAGAAGAAGGGACCCTCTTACATAGGCGATCAGGAAGGTCTTATGGCGTGATGCTAACCCGCCGTCGTGTTGCGAAATTTTTCTAAGTGTCCAGTTTGGACGTATTTTCCACCGCTTGGGTCGGTCAGGAACTTTATCTTTCAGAGTGTTGGTCTGTTCGTACCACACTTTGAACTTTCATTTTGTGTGATATCGCCGTCTGCGACCACGTCTAGCTGTTCGTAGACACGGTTATTTGCTTATCGTGTGTCGCTTCCGCAAGCGCATACATCAGAGGTAAATATCGCCACTCCGCGGCTTTGGCGCAGTTCATACTTCACGTTTAGCGCCTCCTGCCACTCAGCCTGGTGACTGCCAACGACACTGCTGCAAGTTCTGCATGACACCTATTTGGGTAGAGTATATTGCTTGCGCAACCCCGACCCATGATAGGGCACTGACTAGTCTCGTCAGTAATCGTCTTGCTTTCTAATTCGAGAGTTGTTTCAGTTGCAAACTAGTTGCATTCATGATCCCCAGGATACTGCATCTATAGATATAGTCATTTTCAGTCTTGTTTATGTAATTTTGTATTAAGTGCTCTATTAATTCATGTTCGAACTTTGTATATCTTGACAGTGACAACTGATCACAATCTTTGATTTTTCTGTTAGGCTGTATTATCTTTACTGTTAAATATAATCGTTTATTTTGGAATTGTTTTACCTCATTAAAGCCCCTCACTTATTTTGATTGCTTATGTTTTCATGTGTATAAATAATGGGAAATAATATATAATTTTGAGATCTTAACATATCGCCATTCGACGGTTAGGATAGGCTCACTTAATTTTCCTGCGTTTTTATATAAAATACAATGGCGGTCCATGATAAAGATAAATTTCCGATAAAAATAACTTGTAATATATTAAAATCAATCTGCAGGTAAGCAAATTAGGGTTCAGGGTTAGGTGTTTTGGTTTAATTTTATCAGAGAGATGTCATATTTAATGAGCAATAAACAGTCACACCTAAACGCCTTCACCACGTCAACAACACAACGTGCACGTTTCAACTCAAATCGAATGCAACAATCAATGAAAATGATTTTTTTACAGCCAGTTCTACTTTATTTAATATTTGTAATAATTATTTTGTGGCCGTGGAGCACATCATTCCAGATAATGGAATCGAACCTCAAAATGGAACGTGTTCCTATTTAATACATATGTGACAACAATAATCCTCCATGGATGTAACATGCTGGAACTTCCGAAAACGTCACCCACACAGGGAGACATGGTCATCGAAAAATAGCAGAAATTAGATCGAAAACAGAAAGAATTAAGTGTTCCTTTTTACTGCGCACTATTAGAGATTGGAACGATAGAGAAATAGTATGTATGCGTTTCGATTAACCGTTTGCCAAGAACTTGCGTGAATTGCAGAACAGCTATGCGGACGAAGAACATTTTTAAGAGATATTATACTAAAACGCTGTTTTAGTGCTCCAGTTGTTCTAAAAAAGGACACCTTTGCGTCTAACGCTCGGAATCGCACGAAACCACGCTTGGAATTGTGGTGTGAGTCATTACCCTGCAAAACGTTGGATTCTCCCTCGAATAATATTTTCACAGAGAAAAACAAAGTTACAAGATATCAATATCATATGGAGGAAATTAAATGTAATTTAATGGCGTCAGTGTATCAGTACATATTCAATGAGTACAGCCAAAAACTCTCTGCTTAGCGTACAGACACACATACAGCAGTATCACACACCTTGAAGTGTTTATACTGGTCCTCTAAACGCAGAAGCGGAATTCCGATGAAGTGGTTAAAACAAAACGTGCACAGCTTACAAAGTCAAAGTTATCACATTCCAAATCTCTTTCGCATTCACGCAATCAAAAGCTACATTAGCTATATTTTCAATTGATGATCTCGGTATGTCAGTGCCATATCCTGGCTGTCGCCATAGATACTGCAATATAGACTTATACGTAGGTGTAGTAAATTAATTTTAAGTCACAGAGTGAAGTTCTACAATGAAACGACCTTTATGTACCTTCACGTCTGGTTTGGCACCTTACAACCTTACAAAATCAGTAATCCTTTTGATATTGAGATTATATTGCCAAAAGAAGTAAACGTCAAGGGGTTGGCAATATTTTGTTGTTTTCGATGTCAAGGTCTTCAGCGCAACATCTTTGTTTGCAAAAATTGCTTATAGAAGGTAACGATCTGTATGCCGACCGCGGTAGCCGAGGGGACTGAGGCGCTCCAGTCACGTTCTGCACGACCACTACGATCGGGGTTCGAATCCCCCCTCGGGCATGGATATTTGTGCCGTCCTTAGTTAGTTCATAAGTAGTTTGTAGGTTTAGGGACTGATGACCCCGTAGTTAAGTCCCATAAGCTATAAAAAAATTGGAACATTTGTAACGATCTGTATGAGTCGACCAGGATCCAAACAATACGCTTTAGTATCTAATGGCGCTAGCAGACACGTGCGGACGGTTGCGGATCCGAGCGTTCGACGTCACAGGTGTCCGTTCTAAGAAGGGAATAGCGGAAAACTTTAAGAAAACATACAGGGATGTTCAAATGTGTTTGAGGTCTTATACGACCAAACTTCGTGGTTGTCAGTCGCTAGACATACACATTAATGACTTGACTAACTTGACTAGCTTACGCTAAGGACAACACAAACACCCATGCCCGAGGGAGGATTCGAGCCTCCGACCGTAGCGACGCTGCAGACCGTGAGTGGCGAGCCACAGAACGCTCGGCCACAGCGGCCGGCAACATATGGGAAATATAAACGCCGCACAGTGGTCCCAAATCCCACAAAGCTGGCCAAAAGTCGAAAACGTTGTAAAATCGACTGAAAATCTGGACTTCTACATCTACATACATACTCCGCAATCCACCGTAAGGTGCGTGGCGGAGGGTACACTGTACCACTACTAGGCATTTCCTTTCCTATTCCACTCCCAAATTGAACGAGGAAAGAAAGAATGCCTATATGCCTCCGTACGAGCCCTAATTTCTCTTATCTTGTCTTTGTGATCTTTACGCGAAATGTAAGTAGGCGGCAGCAAGATCGTACTACACTCAGCTTCAAATTCCGGCACTCTAAATTTACTTAACAGAAGAAAAAGAACGTCGTATTTCTTCCAGCGATCCCCAATTGAGTTGCCGGAACATTTCCGTGACACTCGCGCATTGGTTGAACCTACCGGTAACAAATCTAGCTGCTCGCCTCTGAACCGCCTCTATGTCTTCCTTCAAACCGATCTGCTGCGGGTCCCAAATACTTGAGCAATACTCAAGACGTGGTCGTACAAGCGTTTTATACGCGGTCTCCTTTACAGGTGAAGTACATCTTCCCAAAATTCTCCCAATAAACCGAAGTCGGCTGTCTGCCTTACTCACAACTGTCCTTACATGCTCGTTCCATTTCATATCGCTCTGCAATGTTACGCCTAGATATTTGAACGACGCGACAGCATCAAGAAGCTCATTACTAATGCTGTATTCGAACATTATGGGATTGTTTTTTCTACTCTTGCCCATCACCTTACATTTTTCTACATTGAGAGCTAGCTGCCATTCTTCGCACCAACTACAAATTTTGTCTAAGTCAACCTGTATGCTATTACAGTCAGTTACAGACGACACCCTCCCATACACCACAGCATCATCAGCAAACAGCCGCAAATTACAACTTACTCTGTCCATCAGATCATTTATATAGATAGAAAATAATAGCGGTCCTATCACACTCCCCTGGGGCACGCCTGACGATACACTCGTCTCTGATGAACACTCGCCGTCGAGAACAACGTACTGCATTCTATTACTTAGGAAGTCTTCCAGACAGTCACAAATCTGTGAACCTATTCCATAAGCTCGTATCTTCGTTAGCAGTCTGCAGTGTGGCACCGCGTCGAACGCCTTTTTGAATTCGAGAAAAACACAATCCGCCTGTTGCCCTTCGTCCATGGCTCGCAAGATGTCATGTGAGAAAAGGGCAAGCTGAGTTTCACATGAACGATGTTTCCTAAACATGTTTGGTGGTTTTCAGGGTCGCTGATTATGAATTCGAAATCAAAATTTACAAAAACAAAATGGTGAATGAAAAGCGACGGAAAATCTCTTGAAAAACGTATTCAATTCGAGTGAAACTCTGGAATCGGGGGTTTTCGGGGACGTTTCAAGTCTTCGGACATTCAATTGTGAAAGAAACGGGGACGTTGAGCCACCCGTCAAATTTTTTGAAGAATTTAATTTCGTTCCTGCTCACTTGTTGCCACCTCTTCTTGAATACCGATACCAATTTAGCCATGGTAGCTTTCAAACGTTTCGGAAAAATGTATGGATGCTTCAATTAATTTGACACCTGCATCTCAATAATGTCACTAGCCACGTTGATATTCTCGTTCAATACAAATACGAATTTTTTTTTCTCAAGAAATTTTTCCGGTATTATCCATAGATTCTGAAGAAAATGAAGGTATAACATTAACAGGAGAATTGTTTTGACCAGTTTCCTATAAAATATTTCAGACGGTAAAATCACGAAGAACTGCAAACAGAACACACATCATGGCATAAACGTTATTACTGAAACCGAAGCCGCAGCCAGTTGCAGCTAATTTTTGGATATGTTTTGAAGACATGTCTAAGGAACAATTTGCACTGAGTTTAAGAGCAGGAGTCGACAAGAGATTTGATTACTTTTTTCAACAAGACTTCTCGGAACGCGACAAGAAAAATACCACTACGTTCATTAATTATTTACTATTTTATACATAATAAAAACATTTCAAGCTACGTATTCAAATTGTATTTACTTCCTGGAGAAGACTTCATTTTGCAGAATCCAAATCTGTTAACTTTCCGCAATTCTCCACACGTCTGAACTTTGTGCTGCATTTGACGCTCGACGCGTAAACATTGCGGCAGGCGCCATGCTCACAAACGAAATCTGTTCCTGTGCCAGGTAGGGACGATTCCCTTTTATTTACGGTCATACTACATACTAGGTGTACCACTACAACTATTCCAACCATTAAAAGCCCCTAGAACAACAATTTTATCACATAATTTTGGAAACTTTTTTTTCACTTTTTTGGTCAACAGCACTCGTATTTAATTTTATATATAGAGAACAGTCTAGATTGCAATAATTTATTTTTTTCCCCTTTTTTTCGACTAGTTTCGGACTTGTTTTAGACCATCTTCAGGAATTTTATCTCCACAATATCAATGGAGCTAAAATTCCTGAAGATAGTCTAAAAGAAGACCGAAACTAGTCGAGAGAAAAGGAAAAAAAGTTGTTGCACTCTATTTTCGTTATATATAAACAATTTTATGTCTTACTTTTGGCCAGATTTTTGGGATTTGGCTCCAATGTGCGTCGTTGCCAACTTTCATGTTAAAAGCTTGATTTTTTCTAAGTATTAATACGATTAGGCTTCAGACAGTGTATAATGGCTGCACTCGACGGCCTGCACCAGCCGGCGCTGCCGCGACTTTTTGCGTGTCCGCCGGTGGCGCCTGTCAGTCGGCATCCCGCACAACAGCCGCGTGTCACCGGCAGCCTACTCGCCGCGCCCTCTGCATGTCCATTAGACAGGGCGAGCACAACACTGTCACGCCGCGTTGCCCGACAAAATGAATGGCGCAGTCTGCAAAATTAAAAGCGATGCCCGCCGACGTAGATCCGCATTTGTACCGGCGCGCAGAATGCCGCGGTCCAGATTTCACTGAAATTAGAGTTGACAGCGGCATCACCGAGTGCACTCTGCCGGACGTACTGGGTTGATGCTTTTTGGGAAAGATTCGCACTAAAAGCACAGAATGTAATTTCGGCATTTTGGCTAAGTTCGCGCACATAATCCCCTTTCGGTTAACAGTGCTATTAGTGAAGCCAGGAGAATTATTTAAAGAACTGCGTTTTTTCCATCGTCTGTGTAATATCCTGTTATCCTCGACCGCGCTCGGTCACTCTTTTTGTCACATGGACGAAAATGTGACACATTAGTGGGAAACGAGACTACTCATGATCAACAACTGATTTAACTTGTCGGTTTTCCGAGTACAAACATTGAAATCTATTGATGGAAATCTCACTCACCATACCTATTTTACCATCCAACTGCCATTGGGCACTGTAATAAATCAATGGGGAGCGTAGAATATTTTGCGCCCAGCCTGCTTCCTAGGAAGTGGGCCGACCACTACGCCGCAGGCGTCACAGTGATCCAGGGCGCGCGAGCTACCTCCGTATGTCTCCCGTCAGAAAGAACAGACACCAAAAATATATAGCTTACGCAATATGCCGATGACGGCCAATGATCCTTTTTTCAGTGCGGTGACACTCCTAGGCCCTTAGTCTTACGGGAATCAGTTTGCAAAACTACGAGTTTCAGTAACAGTAGGCAGGGTAAAGTTGAGAACTTGTCTCTGACGAGACGCAGGCTTGTGTAATTCGTGCAGCTGTGGTGCTGTGGGTCCCCAGTGTTGTAGGGTCAGCGCAAATGCCCAGAAAGTAGAAGACGCGAGTTCGAATCCCGGCTGGGTTCACATATTCAGCTTTACCCATTCGCAGTTAATGTCATATATTCCACGAATATGAATACATAATAACTGCAGGATCAAAAGTGGCGTCTGTTCTTTCGGACATGTCTGAAAGCACAGTCACCACATGTATCTACATATATAACTTACACATTGTAGTGCTTCTTTCTACTTACACCTCGCCAAAGAAAGGAATGAGATACAATGAAGCAAAAATTAGATTTTAGCTCACATGGATGGTTACCATCAGTAGCTCGTCATACATACCGTTCGTATGCGAGGACGATGGAGGAGAATGATAACGGTATAGGAAGTACTCTCCAACACACCTGAGATGGCTTGCAGTTATATATATATATATATATATATATATATATATATAGGCATATGTTGTCGCACTATACGTCCGCCGCGGTGGAAGGGACGAGCACTCTAAGGCTGTGTTTAGTGCCCGCGGTTGCTCCGCGGCGGAGGAATCGCGACGGTTTGTCAGTGCGCTGTTTCTCATAAGGCAGCGTGGGCCCTGTTTATAGGCGCGGCTGCGGCCGTGACACCTCCGTTCTTCCGTTTCAGCGTCAAAATACCAGCGACTGCACTGCCAAACTGTTTACACGTCGGCCAATGGGGCTGTTCGGAGCACCATAAGTCTTGCCGTCCGATGGGAAAATGCTCAAATGCGTGTAATGAATATGGAACTTAACTGCGGGGTTGTTGTTGTTGTTGTTGTTGTTGTGGTGGTCTTCAGTCCACAGACTGGTTTGATGGAGCTCTCCGCGCTACTCTGTCCTGTGCAAGTCTCTTCATCTGATAATACGTTCGGCAACCTACATCCTTTTGAATCTGCTTTCTGTGTTTGTCCGTCGGTCTCCCTCTACGACTTTTCCCCCAAACACGTCGACAATTCCTTGATGTCTCAGAATGTGTCCCACCACAATTCTATCCCTTCTCTTAGTCAGGATATGCCAGAAAATCCTTTTTTTTTTTTTTTGTTTTTTTTTTTTTGTTTTTTTGTTTTTTTTTTTTTTTTTTTTTTTTAACTATGGGACTTAACTACGGGTCATCAGTCCCTAAACTTACAAACTACTTATGAACTACTTACAACTAAGGACGGCACAAATATCCATGCCCGGGGGGGGGATTCGAACCCCCGACCGTAGTGGCCGTGCAGACCGTGACTGGATCGCCTCAGTCTCCTCGGCAATCCTTTTCTCCCCAATTTGGTTAAGCACCTCCTCATTAGTCACGTGGTCTGCCAATCTAATCTTCAACATTCGTCTGTAGCACCACGTTTCAAAAGCTTCTATAATCTTTTTGTCTGAACTCCTTATTGTCCACGTTTCACTGTCATACAATGCTACACTCCAGACAAATGCTTTCAGAAAGGACTTCCGAACATTTAATTTAATATTGGATGTTAACAGGTTGCGCTTCTTTAGAAACGCTTTTCTTCCCATACCCATTCTGCATTTTATAATTTCTTTATTTCGGCCATCAGACCTTATCTTGCTACCCAACTTACAAAATTCATCTACTACTTTATTATCTCATTACCTAATCTAATTCCTTCAGCATCGACTGATTTTCTGACTTTACATTCCATGACCTTCGTTTTACTCTTGTTAATGTTCATCTTATATCTTCCTTTCAAGACACTATCCATTCCATTCAATTGCTCTTCCAGATGCTTTGCAGTCTCTGACTTTCATCGGCAAACCGCAAACTTTTTATTTCTTCTCGCCGAGCTTCAGTTACCTCTCCAAATTTCTCCTTCCATCCCATCACTGCTTGCGCATTGTACAGATTGAACAATATTGGGGAAAGGCTACAACCCTTCGCAACCTCTGCATCCCTTTCTTGTCCTTCGACGCTAATAATAGCGTTTTATATAGGTTGAATATAACTCTTCGCTCCCTATATTTTACACCTGCTACCTTCAGAGTTTGGAAGAGTGTATTCCAGTCGACAGTGTCAAAAGCTTTCTCCAAATCTATAAATGCCGAAACCGTAGGTTTGCCCTTCCTTAGACTATCTTCTAAGATAAGTCGTAATGTGAGTATTGCCTCCCGTGTTCCTACATTTCTCCTAAATCCAAACTGATCTTCCCCGAGATCAGATTCCACAAGTTTCTCCATTCGTCTATAAATTATTCATGTTAGTATTTTTCGCCCATGACTTATTAAACTGATCTGTAATTTTTACACTTGTCTGCACTTGCTTTGTTTGGAATTGGAATTACGATATTCTTCTTGAAGTCGTAGGGTATTTCCCCTGTCTCATACATTTTGACTACCAGCTTGAACATTTTCTTCATGACTGGCTCTCCTAACGAAATCAGCAGTTCAGACGGAATATCATTTACTCCAGGGGCCTTGTTTCGACTCAAGTCCTTCAGCGCTCTGTCAAATTCTTCTCGCAGTATCGTATCTCCTATCTCATCTTCCTCCACTTGGTCTTCCCTTCTAGAATACTGCCTTTCAATTTGTTTCCCTTGTATAGGCCCTCTATGTATTCCTTCCACAGTTCAGCTTTCCCCTTTTTACCCAGTACTGGTTTTCCGTCTGAGTTATTGATATTCATACAGCTGCTTTTCTTGTCTCCAAATATCTTCTTTATCTTCCTGTAGGCGGTATCTATCTTTCCACTAGTTATGCATCCTTCTACGGTTCTGCATTTGTCCTGTAGCCACTCCTGCTTAGCCAGTCTGCACTTCCTGTCAATCTCATTTTTCAGACAACTGTACTCTTTTTTTTTTCACTTGTTGAATTTTTATATTTATCAACCCATAAATCTATCTATGAACTAACTTATACTAAAGACAACACAAACATGCTTAGGCTATTTAGTTTAACTAGTTACTTCCCATAGATATACGAACATTTGATCTGAACTAAACGTCTGTTTCTCACTCTCCCCCCCCCCCCTCTCCCCCAACCGCAACGGCTGAGAAAAAATGAAAATTTCAGGCTGGTATATAGGTCATCGGAACTATGTTCAAAATCACTTGCAAAATTTTCACCGATGAAACGACTTAATAAAATAATGTTAAAACTGGAATTAATGAAGGCGTTACTATATTAAGCAAGTATTTTGACTGTTATATCCGCACATTCTACGAGCATGACTGCTTCAGTTTCGTCAAAGACATGCCTACTGTATAATATCGTCCACAGTGAAAAATAATACTCCCTTTGCCACAAAGGTTCCAGCACAGGTTTCTTCAAAAACGGAAAATTGCGCCTTGGGTTGGAAGTCATTAAAAGAAAGGCATTATTTGTTACGGCGAAATCTATTTGCGAAATTCCTTTCACCAACTTTCTCTTCAGAATGCGAACATGTATTGTTAGCACCCACCTGTGTAGGGAGACATGACCATCATAATAAAATAAGAGAAATCAGATAGAAAACAAAAAGATTTACATGTTTCTTTTTTTCCGCGAGCTATTAGAGAGTGGAACTATAGAGATATATTCTAAAAGTGGTTCGACTAACCCTCTGCCACGCACTTCAATGTGATTTGCAGAGGATTCACGTACATGTAGAAGTAGATGTACCAAGTAGTGATCCAGATTCCTATCGAAGTGGCCCTTCTGGGTATCTATAAACAACTGCGAACATTTCTCGTGCTCTTAGAAACAAACATGGAACATTTCCATCGCAGTGCATGTAATCTCAATGGTGACAGCCCGTTGGTGCCTGCGACATCATGATGAATCTCCCCCGTCAGTCGCCTATTCACACCCATAAACAACAACAAATACCGAGGTGAGAGGTCGGACGAATATGGCAGATGTGGATGGCCAAATACTCCGTAACAGATGAAGTGGTATGAGATCCTGAGCTAGGACCGCTTGTAAATTTTCTTTGGTTGACAGCGGAGACTTGGAAGTGGATGCTGTTTTCTAACAATTTTTCCTGTGTTTTTAAAAAGTCTCCAAATGTTTGTAAATCTATGGAACTTCTTTGCTTATTAGTCTCTAGGCTAACAAACTAGGTAAACTAACCTAGGACAACACACATACCCATGCCCAAGGGAGGACTCGAACCTCCGACAGCAAGCAATCGCGCGCTCCGTAGCAATGCACCTTAGAGTGCTTGGCTAGTCCACCGCGGCTCTTATGTTTTAAATAAGTTTCATGTAAGTAATAATTTTATATTAATGAGTATTAGATGATTTCTTTCAAGCCTC
The DNA here is from genome assembly GCA_026315105.1 of Locusta migratoria. NCBI lineage: Eukaryota > Metazoa > Arthropoda > Insecta > Orthoptera > Acrididae > Locusta > Locusta migratoria. The sequence goes on along the minus strand of CM048744.1, from coordinate 807,530,734 downwards.
ATTTATTTTCTGAGGATTTAGTAAGATGAAGAAGCTGGGTTTTGGAATGGAACAAAAAAAATAGAGCTATAATAGACTTCTGCGTCTCAGTTTCCTAACTCATCCAGTGAAGTTAAATACGTCCGACACTGTTTACGATAATGACGATGATAGTATCCATTATAGTAAGGGCTTGCAAAGACAGAAATATTGTATAAATGTTCTAGATGCAAATAATGGGCTCATGTTCAGTGTACTGGCTTAAATTACAGGGAAGCAAAGGAAAATGTTGTAATTGCAACTTTTGTGATAGATAGATAGATAATTATCAAAAATTCTTTGTTTTGTAAATAAAATGTTTATTTCGTCATCTTACCCATACCCCAAAATTGTTCAAATGTTTGTAGACCTTATGGGACTTAACTACGGGGTCATCAGTCCCTAAATTTACAAACTACTTACGAACTAGCTAATACTAAGGATGACACAAATATCCATGCCTGAGAGAGGATTCGAACCCCCGACCGTAGTGGCCGTGCAGACCGTAACTGGCGCGCTGCAGACTGCTTGGCCACCGCGGCCGGCCTCTTACCATCCCTGTAGGGTAAGATCACGAATGGTATTAATAAAAATAGGTATATCTAAAAAAATCTTCCGTTTTAGGAAATGTTTAACAGCTTCAATATAAAGGGGATATATATATTTGAATAGTTGGCAAATACGGAATAGAAGACTGAGTGCTCAGATCCAACAGTGTGTTCGTCAATCTAGCAGACAGTTTAGGGAAACTACTAAGTATTTCATATCAGTGTAAAAGCCAGAAAACATTTAATATACTGTCTTCATCTCACTCGACTTCCCCTACACTGTCTGCTAGACACATGAACGCGTTGTTGGATCAAAGCACTCAGTCTTCGTATTTGCCAACTATTCAACTGTGCTCCGGGCTATCAGGTTTCACACACGTGATACTGTTCATACTGGGCGGCCTGTGAGAAGTAGTGTTGCCACTTCCTCTGTTTCTCTTGCCGTGTCGGTAGTGCTGTAGTGCTTGTGTTTGGTATCAACAAAATAAGCGACACTACAAGAACCACTTCAACGCTGCAATGTTTCAGGACTTCGATCTAAAGAGTACAGTTCAATATTTCACCTGAAAGAATATATTAATGCTACATTAATCCTTTACTATCAAAGAATACAATCAACATTGTCTTTGTTCTCAAAGGCTGCCGTTTGACGTTTTTGGTAAGCTGGTAATCCATCACTCCACCATTCACCACTTTATAATTTCATGTGAGCGTCATAGTGGTACATAAATTCACTACAGACTCTTACAACTTCAGTAATTCGATAAGATTTCCTGATGTATAAAATCGTTTGATTTCTTTATGTAAAGCGATAAATAATGTATAGCCAGAATGCTTTCTTTTGTAAATCTTCGTTCGCTGTCGGGGGGTTCCAGTCCCCCTTCGGGCGTGTTTCTGTTATCCTTTGGTTAGTTTACCTTAATTTAAGTAGTTATTAAGCTACGGACTAATAACCCAGTAGTTGCCAATAGATTTACAATTATTTGAACCTTTTTTTTTTTTCTTTTTTTTACTAACACGATTTTGTGACGGTTTGCTCCTTGTCATCTAGTTACAACATAATTGTTCTAGTTTGTAACTGCAAAACATGAACAGAAACGGCAAATTCTGGCAAGTAACCAAGGTCGTCGCTACGTGAATGATCTGTGTTAACCTAATAATGTGGTTATTCGATTTTTCTCCTTTTCTTCCTCTTGGTAATATTTTATCAACAGTTCCGTAACTCCAAATTTTTCTGTGCTTTTAGTTTGTTAATGACTGATAATAGTTTAACTGGTTAACAGTTTAGCCGCATGTGCTGGTATGAAAACATTATTTTGTTAACCCGTGGAACGTGTATTTTACAAACAGTGAATAGAATGTCGATTTCAAGGCAGTCATCAGTGTCTGAAAAAGTCACAGGTTTTCCGTTGCTTTGGTCATAAAACCGAACCGAATATGATGCGAGTAGGGAAACCCATCCGAGTATCGTGCTAGGCGATATACAGATCTGAATCTTTGGGAGCCTTTGCGGCTACATTTATACGGCCAGCCTGGTCGCGTCGTTTCGAGTGGGCCACATGCGGCGCTTTCAGAGTCTGCTGCCTCCCACCGGCCTCCCTCTCATCCTCCCCGCCATTTTGCACGCCGCGCGCCAGAATAATCCTTCATTCGACATCTGCGTTCTTTTATCACCGATGGGAATATTTACAAAGCCGCTCAGCGGTTTTGTCCGCAGAACTACGAAAGCCTCTCGCCGCTTTTTCGTTTTAATTCTCCGCGCGCCGAAACGGCTGTCCACGGTTATTTGCTGTGTAAACGGGTCCGGTTTCTTTTTTCCCCCTCCTTTCACCCGCAGTCAGAATTAAGCGGCGCTCCTTTGATGAAGCTTGTTACTGCGGCCGGCACAATGGCAAAACTAATGAATTCCGCCCGTCGCGGCCAAAGCCGAGGGATGGGAGAGGACGGCCGCCGAGCCTCGAGAGCCCGCATCGCCGTGTTCAGACGAAAGGACCGGAAAGTCGCCGGCTACCTGCGCGGAGGAGTCATCGCGCAGTAGACGGGCTGCCTAGACTGCCGCACCTCTTCAACTCGATTTACAATTCAACTATTGCCGCTGCATGCTCTACGAGAGGGCCATTTGGAAGACTACACACAGATCAGAGAGCAACTGCTTTGAACAGGCGCTCCAGACACAAAACAGCTGATAGAACGAAAACGCCTGCTATCTTCCCACACACGCGCGATGATGAATTGGGGAAAGTTTAGGGGAAACAGACTGCCAGAAGAAATTTGTGCACTTGGAATCAGGATGTCGATTTTTATGCAATACCTGTCGTTTAAAACAAAAGTGAATGAAACCGGTCGGTAGTTTGCTCTGGCCGACAGACTTTAGATTTCGTAGAGTCTTTTAATATATAAGATGTGATTTCAAAGCACTTACCACAGTTAATGGAGTCAATCTGAAATGGGTCAAACTATGGGCTTCCGAATAGCGAGATGATCCTTTCAAGTGTTGCGTCATTTGTGGAATAATGCTAGCTGCAATGGTCACGTTATCATTCTCACACCCGTAGAAGAAGCACAGACGTCAGCCAAGATTTTAGTATTTTAGGGGCATTTGAGTCCCGAAGCATCTCAGTAACACTTTCGCATTCATCGAACCCACCACTAACAAATCTAGCCACTCCTCTCTGCATTGTTTCTATATCTTCCTTTTAGCCTATATGATAGAGTTCCCAAACACTTGAACAATATTCAAGACAGGGTCGCACAATCGTTTTACTGACAAATCAAACTTCCCAAAATTCCTCAAATTAACCGAAGTCGACCATCCGCCTTCTCCACAACTGTTCTTATATGCACGTCCTATTTCATACCGCTGTGCAGCGTTACGCTTAGATATTTAATTGACGCGACTGTCAAGCAGCACACTTTCAATGCTGTATGTGAACATTACAGGATTGTTTTTCGTACTCATTTGCATTACCTTACATTTTCCTACGTTTAGAGCTAGCTAGCTGCCATTCCTCACACCACCCAGACATCTGATCCAACTCATGTTGCATTCTACTACAGTCATTCAATGACGACACACTGTAGACCACAGCATCATCAGTAGTCAGGCTGGCTGCGGCGGAGTGGCCAAGCGCATTGAGACGCTATGCTCCGATGCGCGAGGCTGTTCCCCGTCGGAGGTTCGAATTCCCCCTTGGGCATGGATATTTGTGCTGTATTTAGTACAAGTTCATAAGTAGTTTGTAAGTATAGCGACTGATGACCCCGCAGTTGAGCCCCATGAGCTTGACAAACATTTGAATATTTGAACAATCACACTGTAACTCAGTCTCTCCGGCAGATCATTTATATAGACCGAAAATAATAACGGTCCAATCACCCTGGGACACTCGGTACCATAGCCTCTGATGAATCCATCGAGGAGAACGTACTGGGTACTATCACTTAAGCAGTCTTCGAGTCACCCTTATGTTTATGTATCTATTACTCGTACCTTCGTTTGTAGTCCACACTGCGGCACCGTGTCGAACGGCTTTCGAAATTCCCCTTCATCCATAACATGCAAGGTCATGAGAAATCAGGGGAAGCTGATTTTCGTATTATCGATGTTTTCTGAAGCCATGTTTATGCATGGAAAGAAGTTTTTCCGTCAAAGAAATTTTCTATTTTAGAACTGAGTATATTTTAAGAATGCTTCACTCATCAATCTTTAGACGCGAGAATATCTACTAACTTTTGTCACATTTGATTTGCTTGACCGGTAAGGGCTTGAGGGTAGTTCTGAAGCTGCTCCACAGAGGTTTTGTGGCCGATTGTGACATTGGAACACTGACAGAGACAATGGTAAAAGACGACATAGAACAAATACAAAATTTTACAATTTTCATGTCTACGCGATACAGTGCAAGAGAAGAGCAAGACCAGCAGACGGCATGTGAAGCATCATGAAACCACAACTGGCTCCATTAAAACTACTGTTAAGAGAAGGGAACATGCTAGTTGTCAGGACAAGGATTGGAGTTATAATAGCATTCTACTTTAACCCAGACCACACCGCAACCAACAATAGATAACCTAGGGATGGTCTTGGGTCACAGTAGAAGCAAGGAGACGTGAATTGCGCGATAAACATGCGAGAGAAAATATGCAAGGAAGTAATGGAGTATCTAGTAAACGAGGGCTTCACAATAAGCAACAGACAGGAGGACTGGGCACACATAGGGAGTAACGGAGCCAGCGATATAAATATAATAATCACAAAGAACGTAAGAACAAATCTCTGCCACTGCAGTGAAAACGAAGAAGCGGTTATTCGTAAACATTCCAATAAAAATAAATATAGAGAGTGACAGAACCATCAAATCTGAAGAAAGGTGAAATGTAACATTTAGCAAGATCCTGGACATGGAAATAATCAAAGAGAAAATGACAGAAAAAGATAACGTTGAAATAGCAATACGATCAGGAAATAGTGACGACGCTGCTGCATTGGCTGAAATCAAATATAATAAATGGGACCACCACACATCTTCTGTTGACAAATAGACGCGAACTATTCGAAACAGTTAACGCAGAACAGGAAATCAGCGATCATAAAGCGGTTACAGCATCAATGATTTCAGATGTAAATAGAAATATTAAAAATTGTAGGATAATTTTTCTGTTTAGCAAAACAGACAAAAAACAGATTTCAGAGCACTTGACGGCTCAACACAAAAGTTTTATCTCAAGTTCAGAAAATGTTGAGGAAAAGAGGCCAAAGTTCAAAACCATCGTACAATATGCACTAGATGAGTATGTAACAAGCTAGATAGTAAGACATGTAAAGCAGCCACTGTGGTACAACAGCCGAGTTAGAAAACTGCTACGGAAGCAAAGGAAACTTCACTGCAAACATAAACACAGCCAAAACCTTGTAGACAAACAACAATTACACGAAGTGAAATGTAGCGTGAGGAGGGCTATGCTAGCGGCGTTCAACGAATTCGCAAGTAAAGTTTTATGTACTGACTTGGCTGAAAATCCTAAGAAATTTTTGTCTTATGTATGTCAAAGCGGTAGGTGCATCAAAACAAAATATCCAGACAATCTGCGACGAAATTGGTACTGAAACAGAGGATGAAATACTAAATGTCTTTTTCCACAGCAGTTTCACAGAGGAAGAGTGCACTGTACTTTCTTGTCGAGATTGTCGCACGGATGACAAAATGGCAGATATCGAAATAAATGACAGTGGGATAGAAAAACAATTAAAGTCGCTCAAAAGAGGAAACGCCGCGGGACGTGATGGGATATCAGCTAAATTTTACACAGAGTACTGGAAGAAAATTGCCACTCTTATTGCAGCGGTGTACAGTAGGTCTCTAGAATAGCGTAGCGTTCCAAAAGATTGGAAAATGGCGCAGATCATTCCTCTTTTAAAGAAGGGACGTCGAACAAATGTGCAGAACTGTAGGCCTATATGTCTAACGTCTGTCAGTTGTAGAATTTTGGAATACGTATTATGTTCGAGTAGTAGTAAAGATAGCTGGTCTGTACTCCTGTAGTGAAAACATAGACGTCCGGCAGGTTAAAGTCGCCGCCAACAAATGAAGCAAGGGCCGGGAACCTTCGCACTAATGAACGTAAACTTTCCTGGATTGACTCTAACACTAGGGACTAGGAAGGGGGGACGTCGGTAAAAACAACCAAGCATTAATTTCGCCTATACCTGCTATACGCGTCCAGATAACCTCACAGTCACTGTCGAATTTGACCTAATGCTCGTCAGGTGCCATTACATGATTACTTGGGAAATGAAATGGAGTATCAGTGTGCACAATTAATTTAATTTAATATATATATGGCTGCAGCTCCCAAACATTTGGTATGTCTGGTTGCCTATCAAGGAGATAATAGACGTCGGATTTTAGAATTATTCTGTTTTGTAACTGTTCCTTTGGGTTTTTCCTATTCATTTCTTCCTAAAGCACCCCTGTATTAAACTGAACAAAACAAAAAGATATTTAATCTGCCAAGGTTCAGTTTTAGTAACCATCACAGCTATTTATTTCTAAATATAAAGACTATAGGTATGGTTTCTGTGCTACTAACATCCTTAAGTGTTTGTATTGAAAGATTTTTATACGATCTTTTGTAAATACATAACCTGCCCTCAGAGTTCGTAATAGTATTTTGGAAACTGTGTAATGGTCCATTTGTTGATAGTGTTCGTAATGTTGGCTGTACACTGCATACCATAGTAAAGTGCCTTCGGAATATGCGCTAAGCAGTGGTGATCGCCGTTTCTCTGCTTCGACCTTCTCCAACAGTGCAGCCTCACATGTTTGAGAGCTGCCCCTACGACGGACATTTGCTATTCTCTCTCTCTCTACAAGAGCGCCGCTCACGTTGGGGACTAGTAATTATGTTTACTCGCTAGCAATGTTGACGCGCTTGCAGTGTGGACCCTCCATGTGTTGCTGGAAGTTGTGCGTAAGCTGACGTATTCGCTGTGTTTATTGACTCACTCCGTGCGCGCCGTCATCAACTTTACACTTGTTCTCTGCTGCTCAGTCACCCAGTGCATGCCCTGCCTAGTTCACCGTTTCTGCCTTTAATAAGCTCTCCAGCTCTCCAGCACGATGTTATAGGCTTCCCTGCAGCAGCCAGAGTAGTCCATTTTCCACAAGTAATGCTCCGTGGACGCAAGAAGCCTCACATAACCGTGGTGTACATGACGTTTGTATTAAAAGTAAATTACTGCGGTAGTTTTCAATTTCTGCGAAACCTAATACAGCAGTTACCAGAAGCGCGCGTGCACACACACACACACACAGAGAGAGAGAGAGAGAGAGAGAGAGAGGGGGGGGGGAGAGAGAGAGAGAGAGAGAGAGAGAGAGAGAGAGAGAGAGAGAGAGAGAGAGAGAGAGAGAGAGAGAGAGAGGTGTACACGTGACGTAATGATGGAAGCTCTTGGCTTTTACGAAATAAATAATAATAACAATAATACCAAACTTACTGCTTGGTACAGTAACATTTAAGTCAGTGCACTTCTGTGAACATTATTGCAGTGAATTTATTTCCACCATGAAGTATTATTTCTCACATACTAATTTCATTTTTTTCTCAATAAATAATTTCCTCTACGGTAAAAATGAGTGCTGATTGTGCAAAAAATAAACATCACTGAACTTTACACACTGCGTGAAGTTCGGGAAAACTGCTAGTGGAACATACACAATGATTAAGGAAGCGTATATATGCGTGGCACTTTCAAAAAGTCGTTTTTTTCTAGTGTTACAAAATGTTCCATGCAGGTAGAGATTCAGTGAAAGACGATCCCAGAGCTAATCACCATTATACAGTACAAACCGATGCAAACATGAAATGTGTAAGCCAGCTACTGCAAGATGACCGTTATCTGTGAGTGCGGTATCTGAAGAATTTTAATCTTTAACCGACATTCCGTGAAGATTTAAGGGAAAGGAAGCTTAATGCAGAACTCGTCTCTCACTCATTAACAGACGGAAAGAAAGAGGAAACATTACTCCTGAACCGCTGAATATAGCCAGACATACCACAATTCATTCATATTTCTGGGGACGAGTGTTGGTGCTACCATTGTGGCCTTCATATGAAGTGTCAAAGTACAGATTTAACATCACTTGTGGAGACTTAAATTGGCTACAATTTGCATTGGTTGAAGGTATTTCTACAACGAAGTCTATCAAAGACGCACTTGCAAAGGAACGCTAAATTTAGCCGTGTAGTCTGGAGTGCCACGTTACGGATCGTGCTGTCGCTCGCGTTGTAGGTTCGAGTCCTCCAACGCGCGCGTGTGTGTGTGTGTGTGTGTGTGCGCGTGTGCGTGTGTTTCGACCTTAGCGTAAGTTAGTTTAAGTAGTTTGCAAGACTGGAGGGACTGATGACGGCAGACGTTTGCGTTCCTTAGCATTAAAACTTTTGACTTTGCCAAATTTATTAAGTCACCCAAACACCACAAAAGAATAAACTTTCTATCTATAATTTGATAACCCTTTTAAATGCGTAATGTTACGTGCCTCTAACTCATTTGGAATACACTGTTGGGTGGCTGGAATGTGTATTTTGTGGACCTTAAATGATCGGGTTTCTCCATCCTCCACCTAGGACGCCCTATCACTTACTCTTATTGAAAAAGAGACCTTTTTTTAAAAAGTATTTTGGTCCTAGTACTGCACTGTACCCACGTGCATACCCTAATGAAATATTTCGGTAAATAGAGACAGAATGCGGGATTGTAAGCTTTATGTCCATTTTGTGAATGTTGAGGTCCTAATACGTGTTTTAGTTGCCATTTGACGACTTATTAAAAACAAACTGCTGTGTCAGTAGTCAATCATCTCTAAATAGTTGTCATGTAGCCTTAACATGACCTGGAATCATGCTTGGAGGCAAGATGGGGTGGGACAAGATGTGCAGCCCCAAATATTTGTCCAACGGTTGCGTACTTACACTACTTGTGTTAATGCAATTAGACATAATGTCAGTTAGGAGTGCAACTGGAATAATTGATATAATAAGGAATACAAGTGTATTCTAAACCACAGTTGCTTGTTAAAAAAGGAAATGTTTTTAATAATGCACAAACAGTTTCGATGCACTATAGCATCATTTTCAAGTGCTCCACAGTAAAGAAATGTTTTATAAAAGTACAAAGTAAAGACAAAAAGTAAGATACATTACAATTTTGGAAATGGTCAGAAGAGTGTTATAACATATGATCTTATATGTATCATTTTGGAGAGTAGCTGTTTCAGGACCAAGTTGTACAGAAGCCTGTGCTTGAGAGAGATGGTCAGTCCAATTCAACCTAAAACTAAGATAAATTGTGCACTATCTTTCTTTCTAATATTTAACTGGTAATGCACAGACATATTTTTGTAAACATGATTGTGCATTACTAGTTAAATATTAGAAATGAGACATAAAAGATCATATAACACTCTTCTGACCATTTCCAAAATTGTAATGTAGCTAACTTTTTGTCTTTACTTTGTACTTTTATAAAACATTTCTTTTACTGTGGAACACTTGAAACTGATGCCATAGTGCATCGAAACTGTTTGTGCATTACATATGAAGTATTAAAAATATCCTTTTTAACAAGCAACTGTGATTTAGAATACAGTTGTATTCCTTATTATACTTGTAAGTTAACCACAGGAAAACAGAAATATGGCCTATAAACAGAAATGTAAGAAAGTGATCACCTTCCCTATTCAACTACAGACATTCATCGAGCTCTCACATCTGAAGTTACATACTCTTAACCACAATACCAAAGATGTTGTCTTAAACACCTGAAAAATTAACAACTGAAGTTTATGTATCGCCGCGGCGGATTAGCCGTGGGCATTGCGGGGCCGTGCTGCGGTGCGCCCGGCCGTTCGCCGTCGGGGGTTCGAGTCCCCACTCGGGCATGGGTGTTTGTATTTGCCCTTAGGTTAGTTTAAGTAGTTTGAAAGCTAAGAAGCGGTTGAGTCCGATAGATTTAAACACATTTGCACATTTGACGAAGTCTCTCAAATGTTCAAATGTTTGTTAAGCTTATGGGACTTAACTACGGGGCATCAGTCCCTAAACTTACAAACTACTTATGAACTACCTTATACTAAAGACGGCACAAATATCCATGCCCGAGGGGGGATTCGAACCCCTGGCCGTAGTGGCCGTGCAGACCGTGACTGAAGCGCCTCAGTCTCCTCGGCCACCGCGGCCGGCACGAAGTCTCTGTTTCTTCTACAATTCAGGTTATCGATCCTGAAATGGTTGTAGCTATTCCAAAAGTAGATTAAAATAAATAAATAAATAAATAAAACGGTAATCATCCAACAGACGTGGAAACCTGTTGTTTTAATAGAAACTCTTTATAAGACTGAACTACCTGAAGAAATGAACAGAAAAGAAGTCCCAAAATTTCTGCATCCAAATGAAAACATTTCTCAACTACATGAAAAAATGAACAGAAAAGAAGGCCCCAAAATTTCTGCATCCAAACGAAAACTCTTCTCAAGGAACTTTAATGAACTTGGGATACCATAAAACGAACCTAATGACAAAGAAAAAGTGATGAGCGTTAGCGTCTTAAACAATCTTTCGTGTTCAAGACATAATCAACTGAGGTCAAATGACAACGTGGAAGAGAGTGAAGCCTGTTTGTACAGCTACGACTTCTTTGTATGTGGCTGTATAAGGTGTAGTGGATGCGGATGCTGGGCCCGCGACTCTTGCATAGGGATAGAAAGTGACGACGCCGAGGTTGTTCACATTTGTGTACTATGTGGAAGTAATAGGCCTTGATAAAAAAAGGACGATTCTACAATTAACAAAAACCATATTTTGAAACCTTATGTTATCCGTATTCCATAATTCCAATCTTTAAACTTTAGAGGAGAATTCATGCTAGTTTCCTGTCTTATCTCGCATATGGGGCAAGACGGGAAATTTGTAGTTTACTTTTCAAAGCGAAAAAAATTAAAATGTTTGTATAGCTTATGGGACTTAACTACAAGGTCATCAGTCCCTCAACTTATAAACTACTTATGAACTAGCTAACACTAAGGGCGGCACAAATATCCATGCCCGAGAGGGGATTCGAACCCCCGATGGTAGTAGCCGTGCAGACCGTGACTGACGCGCCGCAGTCCCCTCGGCCACCACGGCCGGCTTTCAAAGCGAGATACGCATAAGTAAATGAAACAAGTTTCGCGATTTCTTTGCATGTTATTGTTATTCAATAGTTAAATAAACAAATTATAGCGTAGTTTAAATGGTCTAACTACTCCATGGACACTCAGCTCTACAGTATGGGCATAAGCGGCTGAATAACGGAATAGATCCTCGCAAATTTTACAAATTCAATGTGCATCAGTATTTGTATTATTGAATACTTCGCGTCGGTCATTTTACGAGACATTACCATGCAGCAATTCCTAATAATAGCGATGAACAATTAGGGAGAACTGCTTCACTAGCACGAAATCAGGGTTTCTGGACAACTATCAGTCGTTGAGACTAAGTGAGACTAAGGCGATATTGTCACTTTAGCACACGAACAACTGGTCTCTTGGGGGATACAGAAGTTTATTTCAAGGAATTGTTATCAACTACATTGAAGATGTATTCCAAATGTAATAATAAAGTTCTGTTGTTACTGCAGAATAATGTTCCCCAAAATTCACTGAAAACGAATATGCATTGATAAGTCGTCTGATGATAACGTTGGAAAATTGTTTAGATTGGAGTAGATCCACTTTCTAATGCGTTTCTTCATTAGGGGCAGAATCTAAATTAAGCGTTGTATGTAGCGTACATTTCTATAAGATGCAGTGGCCATTGGAATCGACAAATATGCTGTGTTACATGTCCAGAAAGTTGGACGAAATACGACTGCAACAGACTTCTTCCTGTCATTGTTCAGGATCTATGTGGACTATGAGCAAGAAAACTACGGACAAATTGGCAATCTGTTATAGTATCCCAAAACGTTTGTCACTTTTTTGATGCTATGCTTCTTGGAGTGTGGTTTATAAGTATCGCCAGTGAAAACTGTACACAATTGTACGCCTTAGTTCGCCAAGCGAGGTGGCGCAGTGGTAACACACTGGACTCGTATGCGGAAGGATGGTGGTTCAAATCCACCTCTGGCCATCCAGACTTAGGTTTTCCGCGATTTCCCTAAATCACTCCAGGCAAATGGCGGGATGGTTCCTTTCAAAGGGCACGGCCGATTTCCTTTCCCCATCCTTACCCAAAATCCGAGAGTAAGTTCCGTCTCTAATGACCACGCTGTCTATGGGACGTTAAACCTTAAGATTCCTTCCTTCCTTAGAAGACGGTTCCTTTAGTCGTAGGAGCCAAGAGAGAATTTACAGCGAAGTTAATAGCAAAATAACCTGGTTTTATGAAACACCATCTTATCAGAGGGTTCTAAAGGCCAAACATAATTAATCTGCATAGAACATATTACAACGTATTTATATTTTATAAAATTCTGATCTTATGTAAGGCCTTTTTACCTGCACACTGCACTAACACTTTTATTTTTAAATTGAATAATGTCAGGCGATGAGAAAGTATTAACTACTTTGGAAATATCTATGCACCACCGGCGTCATTGTCCAACTCGTCTCCTCAGTTGTTTCGTCTCTCGGGTCTCACTAAACGTACAGTAGCTTAGGAGCTGCCAAAATGCAGTACCCAATTTCTCAAGCAGTTATTTATGTAATCATTCCTAAATTGTTGTTTCTGTCTTTCCAGGCAGCCTCTCGGAAACGGAACACTGTACTTCCCACCATTCCGAGGAGAGGACTACAGGGACGAAGTGCACTCCGCCACATACCGCTGCCGCGCGTCCAACCTGGGCGGCGCAGTCCTTAGCAGAGACGTCGTAGTACGCGCTGGTGAGTACCATTAACTCCTCTGGGAACTTCAGTGGGACCACTGGTACACGTTTTTATCGGTATGTGCAAACTTTCAGCTTAAATAGGTTTGCATCTGCCTTCACTATCGTGCGGAGTGTAAGATGAAAGTCTTCCAAATCTTGGGAAGTAACTGCTGCCGGCCGCGGTGGCCGAGGGGACCGCCGGGCGCCGTGGCTCAGCGCGCCCGGTCAGGGGGCTGAACGCCCTCTGTAATAAAAAAGCTGAGCCAAATATCCAACGAACAATGAAGAACGAACCAAACGAACCACCGCAGAGTACAGCTCTACCTGAACTACAAAAAAAAAAAAAAAAAAAAAAAAAAAAAAAAATTAAAAAAAATGGGGGGGGGGGCGGGACTGAGGCGCTCCAGTCTGCACGGCCACTACGATCGGGGGTTCGAATCCCCCCTCGGGCATGGATATTTGTGCCGTCCTTAGTATTAGTTAGTTCATAAGTAGTTTGTAAGTTTAGCGACTGATGACGCCGTAGTAAAGTCCCATAAGCTATACAAAGATTTGAATATTTTGAAGTAACTGCTCACAGTAAGTTTTTTTTTCTCCATTTACCTAAATACAAAAAGCTTCATGGCTAAAGGGTTAACATAAAGTGTTCACGCTCGTTAAATCTAGCACAAGAAATCTTATAAAGAAGTGCGTCAGGTGGGATCTTCTCCTTGGCCCGGGTTTGAGGCGCAAATGAAAGAGCATTTATACAATACTTATTTATTAAACAAATTAGACATTACTCTTAATGACTGCATAGTGAGTCCGCTTCGTGTGCCGAGTATCTCCAACTATGCTGGCAACATGTCTGCCTTTTGCTCGCTAGTTGAACAACGCTGGCCGACAAAGCTGGTGCTCTTCCAAACCAAACATTCGGTAAAAGGCGGTAAATCTTGCGGAATTACGTCGTGGCGGTGCCGTCTGATATTTCCTTCTTCTTCGTCCAGAAGTGTTCTGCTGCGGCCAGTAGCAGCATGGCGTGAAGACGGGGTCCTTGTTCTGGGGTCGAACTGACGGTGTCCAGGCTGCAGGTCTTCGTCGGCAGAACCTTTGCAAGAGATCACAGGTGAATTCCACGATCATACCGCATCCTATTTTTCTGATCAGTCATCCTGGGAAAGTATCTCTGCTATACTTGATATCCTTCCCGAACGCTGTTACTAACGGCCAGATTCTCATGTTTACTGCTAGCGGAGGGCACCTTTCATGGCAGATGGATTGTGATGACAGCCAACTCTCATGACTGATTAGCGGTCAATGACTACTCGATGAATCTCGGCGACAAACTCAAACTGTCACTAACGGTATCTAATCATGAATGAAATTCAGCTACTACTGCTGCTAATGATGCTGCTCCTGCTAATACTGACGATGGCAGCGTCTTCTTGGCCGTAATTTTTATTTGGTGGATCTGACTAGAGGTGAATGACTTCAGAGTCGTTGTCTCTTGTGTCACGTTGTACAGTTTCCGATCGTCACGTTGCTTTGGAGGTCAATACACTAGGTCATTGGCTTCTTATTACGTTGCTTCGAGTCACTTTTAACAGTTCGTGATTTCACGTGAGGTGGTCGGTCGTCGGCCTGATCGCTGAATGAGCGGCTTCCGCTTGTGGAGAGAGTGATGGACTCCTTGTCACGTTCCGCCACACGTGAGTACTCGGCGGGACAGTCTCCAGATGAATGTGTTGCATCAGCCGGTCGATGTACTGTCGGAATGCAGCCTCAGGTTTGCAGTTGTACTTGCGTGTGCCTGAATATTCTGAACTGAACTGAGCTTTCGTATTTTAGTCCACTTGTTATTCAGTTTCCACTTATTACTGCATTTTATTTCACTAATTTATTTACGCACTTTACTGCATTCAACAGTAGTGACTGTTTATAATGCCACCTTTAATCAAAAGCCACGTCGCATGCGAACCGAGATCTGCGAGGTAACGAGTGCTTCAATTGTGAAAATATGGATCGAGAGCATGAGAAACAACGAAGTGGACGTCCACTGCGAATGTAACGAAACAACCTATTCAGAGCATTGACTGGGTCGTTTTCGGCCATCTTCCGCTTCGTCTCGACTTTGTTCCTAGGGATTTTCATCTATTTCGGCATTTTAAGTTGTTCCTTTGTGGAAATCACTTCAAAAACGATGAAGAGATAAAAGAATGTGTTACCACATGGATAACAAGGCAGGTGGCAACAATTATAAAAAAATAAAAATAAAAAAAAATACACGCTACGATAAATGCCTCGAAAAGCAGGGGCTATATTGTAGAGATTTATATAATTTTTAAATAAATTGCTTCATGTATCTGGACTTGATTTTTTATCACTTACAGGACGGTGTCCGTACGCCATACGCCCGTTGCCCGTATGGCGTACAAGCGAGATTATTCTTTCCAACTTACGTGCGTTAAGCGTATCTCTCAAGCAGTTTTTTTTTCACGTAATGTGAAGGTAGTTAATTGTTCTTTCACTAGACGGCGGCGCCTTTTGGCTATCTTAACGTAGAGTCGATTTATTGCTCGTTCACCAGATGGCAGACAGTGGTACAGACAATCAGTCACAAATAGTGCTGTCTGGCAATTTGCATGTATCCTAGGAAAGGAGCAGGACGCTACAGAACTAGACGATCAGCCACATCTGCGGGTGTTCCAGGAGGTAGTCGCTGTTGCCTCGCATTTTTCAGACGTCACTGAAAAATTTGAATATTTAGTTACTTCTTTGATGACTGCATAATTGGTATAATGTTGGCAGTACTACAGCAGCAATGAAACGTAAAGGCAGTCTTAAAATAAGCTCTTTGTGGCACAAACGATATGTCGTAAAGTTACACGAAATATACTGATATGGGCTTTGCGTCCTTCAGTGCTTCCAGGATTACCACGAAAAAAAAAAAAAAAAAAAAAAAAAAAAAAAAAAAAAAAAAAAAAAAACCTTTTGTCGCACGTTTTTGCTTGTAGACTTCCCTGTCAAATTTACGTGCAAGTAGATTCAGAAATAATTGTTCCACATAACAGACAGAGCTCGTAAAAGTTTTATTTTTCACGATTTTCATGTGTTTTCAAATTATATCACTTGTATATATTGTACATTCTAAAATAAAATCATGTTTTTCAAATGAAGATGCTTTTACGTTTTAAATGACGCAAAAACCATATTCCTCGCACATATATGTATTTTGAAATCCGTTTTATGAACATAGTACAACTTGCCAGTTCACAGCCTTTTGCCGGGTGTGAATAGGACCGTGTTGAAAGTGTTAAATTACCAAATGGAACTTACTTTCCGAACTATCCTAGTGCTTAACAACAACTAACCTGGTGAATGAAATATATCGCAGTCCGTGTTTCATAATCTTTATTATAGCCAATAACGCGTTTCGTGCTGTTAGCGTATTATTAGACTGGAAACAGACAATTGTTTTATTACAGTCCGTGTACCTGGCGGGCAGCGAATCTAACATGGCTAAGGTAAATAAATTTTGAAAAGTCAGAACTTACTTGGGTGGAGATGGAGCCACAGTACTATTTAAAGCTGGGTGGAAGTAGCTTAACAAATTGTGTTATGTAATTGGTCCCCTGCAAAGAGGTAAATTTACAAGTACGTAATGGCTATTTTAAGTAGAATAACTAAACTGTAAAGGGTTAGAGTATGGAAATTAATAGAATTACTTTTATATGATAAAACTCACCATAGCAGCGGAGGAGTCGCTGTCGCGGTAGGTTCACGTTTACAACTGGTAGTATTGACATAAATGCGACCGTTAAACAAAGCGGTATGGGCAGAGTTACAGCCTGCGAGTATGAGCGGCTTGCCAAGCGGCTACTTAGTAATATCAGAGAGGTGTGTGACATGCAGGAAACGAAAAGCGAGGGAAATGTGAAAGAATGTGTCGGGAATCTGTTGAATCTTGTGAAATGATAAATGGTGGTAGTGAAACAATAATAAAAGAATGAAAACAAAGTTGTTAGAGGCTTGGGGGTGGGGCGGAAGTAAGATGTGAATTGTTCAAATGTTTGTAAATCTATAGGACCAAACTGCGTGGTCATCAGTCCGTAGCTTACAAACCTAGGTAAACTAACCTAAGGACAACACACACACCCATGCCCCAGGTAGGACTCGAACCTCCACGGCGAGCAACCTAGCGCTCCGCAGCGAGACGCTTTAGATCGCTCGGCTACTCCACAGCGGCTGTGAATTCTCAGAAGGGAGGTCACTTTAGAAAAAGATAGATAACATGATATTGTAAAAAGTTTGATTTTTTTTGTAGTAATCTGTTCGTTGAGACTGTGTTCTGGCGACCTTTCACGAACTTAGTGATTTCTAATTCTTCCGGAAGTGAGATATTTTTTTTATTATTATTTTATTTTCGTTTGAGGGCGATGTGAGGAATTTGCAGTTGGCCTAGGAGGGTTGGGTGTGTTTGATTCTCTTGAGATGCTCGGAAAAGGTCGAAATTAGGATCCATAAAACAACGTGTTGCATGTTTGCAGTTAAAAAAGAAACGCTGTATAATATTGTTCATAGTACGTTCATAGGAAACATTCAGCGACCATGAAGGCCCTCGAGGCAGGAGTGTAAGCCGACAAGGCGTGTGTGTTGCGGCCGGGAGTATATTAGGGGAGGCGGAATGCTGGGTGCGCGTTATTAGGGCCGTGGCGCGGTAACGGGATACCTGCCTGCCCTCCAGCGGCGGGGCTGCATTAGCAGGTATGAGCCGGCGCCGCGTGGCGCATCTGCGCATGCGCATGCGCGCCCACCACTCTGCGGTGTGGGCGCTGGCATGTCTGATGTAGCCCTCTGTGTTCTCACTGCTTGTGTCAGTCAAGTACACCGCCGATCACTAAATTCGTAACACAATGAAGGTGGCCAGCAGAAGGCGTCACACCTGCATTTCTTAATTCATGTCGATAATCATATTTTTTTAGAATTATTAGCCGACATTGTCGGTATGGAAAACGGTCCTAAAATATTTTTAAAATATAATGACCTCAGGAAGAAGATAGAGCCAAGATATCAAGTCTAAATTACTCATTTTACTCATTACTAGTTTCAGCAACCTACGTTGCCATTATCAAATAATCGAACGTTACTTTGCAAACTAATAAAATATTACAAAATGCAAGACATATGAATCAAAAACTGATACAGCACTGTACATAACACATGTTTGGTACACAATAGACATAATAACTATGGCCGCGGTGGAGTAGCCGAGCGGTCTAAAGCATCTCGCTGCGGAGCGCGCGGTTGGTCACCGTGGAGATTCGAGTCCTCCCTGGGGCATGGGGGTGTGTGTGTTTGTCCTTAGGTTAGTTTACCTAGGTTTAAGTAGTTTGTAAGGTACGGACTGATGACCACGCAGTTTGGTCCGATAGATTTACAAACATTTGAACATTTTTTAATAACTATGACATCTGATGCAAGCAAATTTAAAGGTAGAATCGATATAACACTGTACATATCACATGTTATTTGAAACACATTGTCGTAATACCTTGGTCATCTGAAGCTTGCATACTTTAAGTTGAATTTAGATATGTTCTTGCGTCCATGATGAAGCATTTGTGCTCCTGAATTCGGTGTCTTGTTCCATACCAACTCACAATTACAAAAATTACTAACTGATCGACATTTGTAGCTAGTAAGCGTCATAGACAAAAGAAACCACATCATCTATGCATCTGGAACTATGTTGCACTAGCACATAACTTAGTAAGCACTTCAGGTACCTGTGGTTGGTAAGGTCAGTGCTAACAGCCGACATGTATTTAATAAAATGCAACTTTAACCATCAGCTGTTTTATTAAATCCTAGTTTCGGTCCGGGACCATCATCATGGACATAAAGTTATTAAAACAGGTTGATCAACAGAATTAATTTAAATAAATCTGGGTGTAGAGAGCAGGAGTCACTTTCACTAAAATTACAAACGTCATACTAGATTATTCTAGCTGTCAAAAAAACATAAAACACGACAATACAGCTGATGGTTAAAGATGCATTTTTATAAAAACTATACATATTGTCTATTAATGAAAAATAAGTTTATAATTTGTTTGTAAGTTTAGGGACTGATGACCCCGCAGTTAAGTCCCATAATCTTAGCAAACATTTGAACATAAGGAGAGGCATTGACTTAATTTTGTGCTGTGGTGGGGATTCCACCATGGAACCTCCTACTTCCTATGTAGGCGCTTTATTCCGCTCAGCTAATACAGTGTTAAAGACAAAACTGTGTTAGCTAAGCGGTCTAAAGCACCTATCTAGTAAGTAGAAGGTCCCGGGTTTGAGTCCCCACAAATTTTAATTCAATGCCTCTCCTTATGTTTAATATCTTTAGTATAACGAGACAATGTTGTCTCAAGAAAATGTATTACTGTTGACATTTAAACATTTGAAGGTAGACATACTTGTATTGGTGACGGGATTGAGGTGCTACAAACATGAAAGATCGTGTTTTTCTTTTTTCAAGAAAATGTATTTTATGATTTAATGACAATAATGAAAAAACTTGATATCAGTACAGTAAAAGGGGCTTCATCGCATATTATCCTCCGAATATTAGGAGAAAAACTGATACAAAATATCATGGGGTGTCTAGTTAAAATTACTGACTTTTATTTATACTAATCTCCCCACCCCCTTACTGAAATTGTATGCTATATTCGCCACTGCCATTAGACACAGACGAAAGAAAGACGATGTGTTTCTTCGCTTCCGCAAGGCATGTGATAAGTTTCCGCAACGACCCTGGTGAACAAAGTGCGAGAATGTGGAATATTGAAGAGTTTATAGGGAACAGAACGCGGCATGTCATTATTAAAGGAGAGAAGTCTTCAAATGGGGCCACCGCGAAGTGGCCGAGCGCATCGACGCGCTATGCTCCGATGCGCGATGCCGTTCCCCTCGGGCATGGATGTTTGTGCTTCTTTAGTATACGTTATTTTATCAGTAGTTTGTATGTTTAGGGACTGATGACCCCGTGGGTAAGTCCCATAAGCTTAACAAACATTTGAACATTTCTACTTATGAACTAGCTAATACTAAGGACGGCACAAATATCCATGCTCGAGGGGGATTAGAGCCCCAGACGGTAGTGGCCGTGCAGATTGTGACTGGCGCGCCGCAGACGGCTCGGTTACCGCGGCCGACGACATTTCTTCAAACGTGAAAATGTTTCTGGCGTGCCGCTGAGGAGTGTTAAAGGACCGTTCCCCTTTAAAATATATGTATAAATGCCTTCGTTGCCTTCGTAGATAACATCGGAAGTTCAGTGCGACTGTTTGCAGGTGATGCTGTTGTCCATCGAGAAGTCGCAATACTAGAAAAGGGTAGCGTATCGACGCATGATGTAGGAGATGCCAGCTGAGCCTCAACATAAACAACTGTAAAGTGCTGCGGTCACATAGAAACAAGGATCCTTCATTATATAACCACGAATAGCAGGGCGAACACTGGAAGCAGTTGGTACAATAAAACATCCGACAGTAGATATAAGGAGCGATCTGAAACGGGAAGACTATATAATATGAATCGTGGGTAAGGCATATGCCAGACTTAGATTCATTGGCAGAATCATCACGAACTGTAGTCCGTCAACAAAGAAAGTAGGGTACGAAACACTTGTACGAACAACGGTTGAGTATTGCTCACCAGTGTGGGATCCGTTCCAACGAAGATTGATAGAGAAGATCCAACAGGGAAGAGCGCGCTACGTTATGGGCTGCGTTAATAGGCGCGAATGCATCACAGATATGGTTACGAAAGTCTAGCGGCAGACGCTACCGAAGTTCCGAGAGCATGCATTTCACGCGGAGTCAATGCTTACTCTTACGTATATCACGCAAAACGACTTCAGGAATAACATTAGAAAGATGATATCCCATAGGCACTTATCCCGGAAAATGTTTTTCTTTTCCGCGGAGCCGGCCGCGATAGCCGAGGGGACTGAGGCGCTCCAGTCACGGTCTGCACGGCCACTACGGTGGGGGTCCGCATCTCCCCTCTGGCATGGATATTTGTGCCGTCCTTAGGTTAAGCTAGTTAGTAAGTAGTTTGTAAGTTTAGGGACTGATGACCCCGTAGTTAAGTTGCATAAGCTATACAAACATTTGAACATTTTTTCCTCAGACCATACGCGTCTGGAATAGGACTAGGAAGTAAGAACGGCATACGAGTACCCTCCGCGACACATGGTGAGGTGGCTTAATGACTATGGATGTAGATGACCTGGTTCAGATATGCTGCAGAAAACAAACAAAAATAGATACACTAGTGTGCTGTGTACATCTTAAAACACTGGAAATATCATTCTGAAAATTGTTATACTCATACATATATTTTTAGATTTTATGTGTCGACGGGACGTTAAACCCAAGCTTCCTTCCTGCTTTTGATTTTATGCCGTTGACCGTCTTTAGTTGTTACTTTACCAAAATTGTATAATTTTCCTCAGTTTGTTCTTGTGTATTTCCATTTTGATTCACTTGAAGATTATCTCAGTCATACATTTTTAATTTAAAAATGCTTGTTAATCATTTAAAGAATTATTTTCATAATATTTTACCTGTTACATTTTATTACGATTTAGTGCACTCTTTTTTAAAGAAGCTACTACAGAATCCATCTTTCAATCTTCGAATCACACAAATGAGCCGTTTATGGGACTTAACTGCGGGGTCATCAGTCCTTAAACTTACAAACTGCTTACAAACTACCTTATAACACAACATCCAAACCCGACTCAAACATCCGTACGCGAGGAAGGATTCGAACCCCCGACGGGGAGTGGCCTCGCACATCGCAGCATAGCGCCTCAATGCGCTCGACCACTCCGTCGCGGCTTGTAGTTACAGAACCACAGTTTGTTGTGAACAGTAGCTCCAATAACAAGATACATGTGCCTAGTTAACAGTATATTTTAAAAATTCTCGACAAAGGCGTCCTGTTGTTACGTTTATTTTTTGACGATGCTATTAAGGTTTTACTATATTAAGACATGACATGGAAAAAATAGGTACAGTCTATTTCATTTTAAGTGACTTTTATGTACGTACCACTATACCAATTTTCAGCATGATATTTCGAGAGTTTTAAGACGTTGGCGGTTCACTACTGAACCTGTTCTTGTTCACTTTCTCTAGGTTAAGCCTAAGGAAAGATTCACACCTCTAAAAGTTATGTGTGCCGTTTTTTTCGGACAGAAAAGTCATTTGTCTGATTGATTTATTACCACGAGGCTAAACAATCTATGCACATGTTACTGTGAGACCATTAAGAAATTGTGCCGCGCAATACAGAACAAGCGCCGATGATTACTGTCAAAAGGTGTTGTTCTTTCCACGATAATGC
Organism: Locusta migratoria; assembly: GCA_026315105.1. NCBI lineage: Eukaryota > Metazoa > Arthropoda > Insecta > Orthoptera > Acrididae > Locusta > Locusta migratoria. The sequence goes on along the minus strand of CM048744.1, from coordinate 807,508,375 downwards.
CCGACTTCACATAGCCAATGTCACCAAACAACTCTTACGGGAATTTCGCTGGTACGTGTTTGATCATTGTCCGTACAGCCCGGATCTCGCTCCTAGCGACTTTCATCTCTCCTTACACTTAAAATCTGTTCTTTGTAGTCAACACTTCAATGATGATGTCGAGCTGAAAGAGCACGTTACCATATGGCTGAACATACAGGAGACAACATTCTATGAAGAAGGCATACAAAACTTTGTGTCACACTATGACAGATGCCAAATCTTCGGAAGCTATGTATAAAAGTAATTTAACAATTGTAGATTTTTGCACAATAAATACTTTTCAGTATCTGTACACGTTTGTTTCATAAAACCAAATGGAACTTACTTTGTGGATGCAACTCGTATAACATCTTTTCTACGAAATCTATTCGTAGTACATTTTGCATGTAGTTTTAGAATATTCCGCTCAAAGTAACCGAAAAATTTTATTATTGTGTAATATATTCTTTAGGAGTTATGTTTTCATAAGCTCTAAGCTGCATGAAAACGAAACTGCAATGGACAGAGCGCTGATCAGAAGGCGATGAACATAGAGAGGAGAAGAGGTGGACTGGTATAACTTGATTTACTTGTTTCCTGTATCTCCTAAGTGGAGCATAGGGCATCAATGAACTTCCGCCACCGGACTCGGTTTTGCGCCAGTCCGTCCTTTCTCGGTCCCTTCTACTATTACACTTCTCCTCCATGTTTTCTTTGGCCTGCCTCTGCTCCTCCTACCTTGTGGATTCCAGGGCTTGTCTTGTCACGTTGTTACTATGACGCCGTAATCTCCTTCCATTTCCTACGGCGTATCTTCTCCTTAGTTCTTCATTGGAGATTACTTGTAGCCAAGATATTCTTCAAACTTCTGTTCACAAATGTTTGAAGTCTGCTAAACAGCTGTTTGTTAGTTCTCTACGATTCACGCCCATAGATCAATACTGACAGGGGATTTCCTGACAGAGGGGACACAGTTTGTAATCATGAAAGTACAGAGTAAATACATATCCAGGCGTCGCTGGCAATTACCGCAAGACTACAAATACAATACTGAACTAACTACACAATACATTGATATCTATTTACTATTTTTCTACATAATCGCCATTTATTTTCTTATACCACTTAAGTAACGGACTCCTCTTGTGTTAAATTATTTTCCTTGTGTTTGCAGCCTGTTCGCGAAAGCATTCTAACGTTATTAGGAATCCTGTGAATATGTTGGTGTAATTGGATGTATTATATACCAACAGTAACAAAGATATATCGTCTGAGTTCTGGATAATTAATGTGTTATAGGGACGTAAGAGTTAAAAACAGTCGATCGACCAATATTTATCATTTAGGCTTGGATCCGTGCTAGTTAGTATTGATAGAGGAGAAAGAGATTACCCACAAAACAATAGAATGTGTCGTTACAGGTTGATTAACCAAACTAGAAAGGATCATGGCGATGATGAACCACCTGCAGCCTCAGACGCTTCAAGAGGGAGGCGTTCTGCTTCCGAGAACGTATGTTTCTGTAAAATTTGAGAGACTCGAGATCGGAATGGATGCTGAGCAGCATTCCCTCTTTCCACGAACCATTCACGAAGAAACAGGTCAAAGGAAAGGTGGCAGAGTACGTGAGGTAGTCTGAGCCGAGGTTTACGGAGGATTGGTAAAGTTATTGAGTGAGATCGGGAATATTACCGGCAGATAAGAAGGTGAATAACTGCCACTAATTTCCTCCTTCGCGAGTTCCAATCAATGTCAATGCATACTCTAATTAAAGACGTCCGTTTTCACCAAAGAGAAGGACTAATGTAACCCCCAATGATAACAAGAAAAATGCACCATATAAATGCCAATGGAGAACGCCCATACCCACCAATGTTGTAAGATTTCCAAATAGGTGATTTGTAGCAATCATTTGTTATTTTTGTAAAACACTGCTTTATTTTGCAGATCTAGATTTCGGCAATTATTATCAATGCATACATTTTTTTTTAATGTAGTATGCGATCCATGTGTATTATTTAATACTTTGTACAGTTTAGTTTAGATGCAACACTTGGGTGTTGAGGGTTAAACAACGCACATGCCTAGCATACTAATACTTAAAAAAAGCATTGATAATAGACCATTGGTTATGAATTGTAGATTGAAACTTAAAAGACTGCAAAAACGTAGAAAATTAAGGAGATGAAATCTGGACAAACTGAAGGAACCAACGTGGTTGAGAGATTTACATGGAGCTTTAGTCAAGGATTGTCTCAAACGGGGGAAAGTAATACAGTAGAAGAAGAATGGGTAGCTCTGAAAAATATAGCAGTGAAGGCTGCAGAGGATCATATAGGCAGAAGACAAAGCCTAATAAAAATCCTTGGATAAAAGAGGAGATACTGAAATTACATTATGAAAGGAGAAAATATAAAAATGCGTCAAGTGAATTAGGCGAAAGGGAGTACAGACTTTTGACAAATGAGCTTGACAGGAAGTGCAGACTGGCTAAGCAGGAGTGCCTTGAGGAGAAAGACAAGATTGTAGAAGAATGTAAAACTAGGACAAAGATATATACCGTCTACATGAAAATAAAAGAGACATTTGGAGGTAAGAAAAGCAGCGGTAAGAATATCAACAGCTCAGTATTAAGCAAAGAAGGGAAACCTGAAAAGTGGAAGGAATATATAGAAGGCCAATACAAAGGAAATAGACTTAAAGGCTGTATTCTAGAAATGGAAGACGAAGTACAGGAAGATGAGATAGGAGATACTGTACTGCGAGAAGAATTTGACAGATCACTAAAAGATTTGAATAGAAAGGCCCCTGGACCTAGATGATGTTCCGTCTGAACTGCTATTATCGTTAAGAGAGCCAGTCATGAAGAAATTGTTCCACCTGGTATGCAAGATGTATGAGGCAGGGGAATATATAGTGAGTCCAACACCGAACAAAGCAAGTGTAGACAAAATGTCAAAATTACAGAAATATCAGTTTAATAAGTCATGGGTGCAAAATACTAACACGAATTATTTACAAACGAATCGAAAAACTGGTGGAAAAGGCCCTTGGGGAAGATCAATTTGGATTTAGGAGAAATGTAGGAACACGCTAGGCAATACTCACATTACGACTTATCTTAGTAGATAGATTACCGAAAGGGAAACCTACATTTTTAGCATTTGTGTATCTGGAGAAAGCTTTTGACAATGTTGACCGGAGTTCACTCAAGTTTAATAACGTTGCAGCGGTAAAGTATAGGGAGCGAAGAGTTATATTCGACTTATACAAAGAGTCGAAGGGCATGAAAGTGTCGCTGTGGGTGGGAAGGCAGTCATGCCAAGCACGACGATTTGTCCATAATTATCACGATTTCTAAGCAAAATTTACGGTGTTGTTGGAACCGTGCTAAAATTACGGAATTCACTATTTGATTTACTTTAGTAGCTTGGCCACACAGTTTTTCCTTTGTTTTTGTACAAACACAGAAGTGATGCTTCGATAACTTTAGTACTGTGGATGCGTAAAATTGCAGTTTGATTGAGATTTGGTGTACTAACGTTCTTACACTTGTGCCACTAGCGATGTAAATCAGTTACTGAGTGTTCATAAATTAAATCTCGCATTTTTTCCGGTCTGTTTCGGTCATAGGTAAACGAATGTAAAGATCAGTGTAATTTTTCCCTGCCAGAGGTATATTTATTTCATAATTGGCACCTACTCGTATCTTAATTATTTTTATAAAAGTAAACAACAAATGGAGATTCTTACTGACAATATTTTAGATATTGCGGTCTGAATACCAGAACAACAACAATGGTAAGTCAGTTGCCGAAATCTAGATCTACAAAATAAATAAGTTTTAACAAAAAGAACGACTGAGTGATGCAAATCATCTGTTTGGAAGTCGTATATACAGGTGTGCGCAATAAGCCGTCTTTATGGAAGGCAATCTGATTAATACAGTAAGATATTGAAACCAGCAATAAAGAACACACGCATTCATCCTCCTCTGCTACCGACCACTATTTCGCATTATGATATAAGAACCTAGTCTTCTGTCATTCAGCAGAGAGAAACACCCTTGTCAAAAGTGGCTGAAACTTCGGACAGTTTTAAAGGATGACAATGCGGAGTCACAGCCTACAGACATATATTTGCAGTGACTGTCACAACAATCGCGGAAGCCTACGCTTACAGGTGAGAAAACAGTTTATACCGGTGTGATTGTACGTGCATGTAGTGAAATGAAAAAGTAACGTGAAGATAAAGTTGCACTTCTGGAAGATATTTTTTACGTTCATAAGGCTTTAGGTTGAGGGTTCAACAGTCATGTAAAATGTTCATAATAGACTGCGCTAGGTTCCCTGTGCCATTTTTGTGTACTTTAAGATATTTGTCACAAGAAATACAACGCCGCCTTAAGGCCTTATAGCGGTGGGCTGCTATTTGTAACAGCCACAAATCACACCTAGTGCGTGTACACAGCACTGTGTCCAGATTCGCCGCCAACGTGAATGTCATCCTGCAACTCATAGCCATAACCTTTCTGCACTACATCGTAGACGCTATTTTCAGTAATACTATACACGACTTGGTGTCATAGGATGTCTGCTATTGCTCTGCCCAGCCAGATCACCATTCTAGTCGTCCATCGAAAATGTGTGGAATATAGTGAAAAACAACGGGTGCACTGCTGTCATCCCCGCTGCCAACCACCACAGACACTTCTAATGAAATTGCGTGCTTATGGAATATCGCCACAATTGTGCGATTGGATTCGCGAATTCCTATCAGAAAGGACACAGTTCGTACTAATTGACGGTAAGACAATGAGCAAACCAGAAGTGATATCTGGCGTTCCCCAGGGAAGCGTTATAGGACCCCTACTCTTCCTTGTGTTTATAAACGATTGAGGAGGCAATCTGAATAGCCCTCCTAGAATGTTCGCGAATGACGCTATCGTTTATCGGTTAGTGAAGTCATTATAGGATCAAAAGCAACTGCAAAGCAATTAAAAAAATTCTACATGGTGCGAAACACTAAACAATGAAAAGTGTGAAGTAATACACATGACCACTAAAAGAAATTCGATGTACTTCAATTACACGATAAATCAGTCAAAGCTTAAGGTCGTAAATTCAACCAAATCCCTAGGAGTTACAATTACGAACAACTTAGACTGGAGAGAACACATAGAAAATATTGTGGGGAAGACGAACCATAGGTTACGTTTCGTTGGCAGAACGCTGCAAAGACGCAACCGCTCCACCAAAGAGACTACCTACATAACACATGTGCGTCCTCTCCTGGAGTAGTATTACCCAGTGTAGGATCCTCACCAGGTGGGACTGACGGAAGACATTGAGAAGCTACATAGAAGGTCATCACGTTTAATGACGTTACAAGGGGAAAGCGTCACAGAACTGTTGCACGATTTGAGGTGAAAATCATTAAACGAACGACATTTTTCGTTGCAGAGAGATCTATTTGCGAAAGTTCTTAATGTGCTAGCACCCACCTACATAGGGAGACATGACCAACTCAATAATATAAGAGAAATCAGATCGAAAACGGAACGACTTATGTATACTTTCTTCCCGTGCGCTATTAAGAAATCGAACGGTAGGGAAAGGTAATGTTAACGAACCCTCTGCCAGGCACTTAAATGTGATTTGCAGAGTATCTATGTAGATGTTGATGAATATTGGACAAATTTCAGCCCAACCAGTTGCAGAATTTGATAAAATTCCTTGATCTAGATTTCGGCACCATCTATGGGTGACTTCATCTGAAGAATAAAAATTGAAACATCAGACGTGCAATTACAAGCAGTGTGCTCAAGTACAAACTTATAAAAATATGCAACACGCTACGAAAAGTCTAGCAATTCAAAAATAAAATAAAGTTTGCTCGCCTGTGTTAGGCTTACATTGCTGCTCAACAGCCTAACACAGGCGAGCTCGCCGTGGAGGTTCGAGTCCTCCCTGGGGCATGGGTGTGTGTGTTTGTCCTTAGGTTAGTTTACCTAGGTTTAAGTAGTTTGTAAGCTACGGACTGATGACCACGCAGTTTGGTCCGATAGAATTACAAACATTTGAACAGGCGAGCTACCTTTATTTTATTTTTGAATTGCTAGCCTTTTCGTAGCATGTTGTATAATTATAAAAATTTTGGACTTGAGCACACTGCTCGTAATTGCACGTCTTATGTTTTAAATGTTTTTTCTTCTGATGAAGACACCATTAGATGGTGCCGAAATCTAGATCAAGGAATTTTATCAAATTCTGCAACTGGTTGGGCTGTGATTGGCTGCCGGTCGTCCGCTGCTTTCTTTACGATCGTTTTCGTGCGTCTGACGTGTAGAGCTAACTTTACGTCACAACAAGATCGTTTATAAAAATGAGGAATAGTAGGGCCCCTATAACACTTCCCTGGGGGAACGCCAGATATCACTTCAAGTCTACTCGACGACTTTCCGTCAATTACAACGTACTATGTCCTGTCTGACAGGAGATAACAAATCCAGTCGCACAACTATGACAGTCTTCATAGCAAGCAGTTTGATTAGAAGACGCTTTTAGGGCCTTCGGGAAATCTAGAAATACGGGATCTATTTGACATCCCTAAAATTGGAGCAAATGATTGAGAACGTAGGAGCTCTGAATGGAAAGTCTGGCTCAGGAAAGGGATTCATTCTCTGGATACATCTGTTCAGATAGTGTATTTCCTTTGACGCTTCACAAGCTGTAACGCGAAGGGTAGCATTCGACCTCGCAGTAGGCATACACTCGAAGTAACGTGCTCCCTGATCCCTGTATTAAGCTATGGAGGCCGGATGCGTCATTCATTTCCAGTGTGCTGCTACACTCTCTACCGCCAGTGTGGTGCTGCATTACTATCTCTGGCGTGGGCGGGCCATTCTTCAGTAGGACCCTGGAGGCGGCCACCCCGCAGTGAACGCGCAGCCACGGCCTCGGCGTTGGCCGCGGGCGCTCGCTGCTTCAGAAATCGCGCCTTTGATTCTCAGAAGCGTGGCGCGGCGCCCAACAGTATTTACTTGCGTTTGCGCTGCCGGCCGCTGCCTCCACCACCAACTGCTTTTTTTTATTTATTTACATATGGAAGTCCGCCGGCTTCAGGATATCGCAGAGCCTTTCCTCGCTCTTGCATTCCATTTCCCCCTGGTCTGAAAGAGAATCGTACCTGGAATGTAAGGAAAAGCTTTCAGAATTATTTAATGGTCATTTGTGAACCTGATCCGTCGTCACTGATCCGAGTTTGACCAATCTCTGTTGCCTCATTTTGTGAATAATTTTTCGTAATTATAGGTTGATTTCAATTCATTGCTTCCGTTCACGCTTGCTAAAGCTTTATATATGTATGCCTCATAGTCGCCTTGTATTTTACATCTTCACTAGCAAAAAACCCGGCGTTTCCAGCTATTTACTTATTTATTACTGCCTGGAGTTAGTACTTCTCCTACCCTTCTCTGTCTGTCCATCTTCTTTTTTCTAAAAATATGTTATCTTTATCGGAGAACATATAAGAAATAACGCTGTCTTGGATAATGTATAAAATTATAAGCGCATTATTCAAACAAAGAAAGACAAAACACAAATGGCATATAAAATTCGCACGATCTCATATTTATTCAGTTATATGTGGTACAATTGTATAATTTTTCAGGTATGTTTTCATTTGCATAAGTGCTGCATGTCTGTAAAATTTCTTCAGAATACAATTGGTGTTAAAGAAGTAATAGATTACTACTTGGTGCGTGATTGGGCGGTTTTCTATGAACGTTACTGTTTTATGTGCTCATACCTCATAAACTACAGCTCGCACTGTGCTACCTTTTAGGAGGCACATTCAACGATATGAGTGTACATTGCCTATAAAATTTCCCGCGGCTACAATTTGTAGTGTAGAAATTATAAATTGTAACTTCATACCGAATACCATAGTTTTACTCCATAAACAGCGGAAAAGTAGTAAGCGAGAAACTTTTTCCTTTCATCATTTTACTATGGTTGCCAGCGAGAATAGGTTCATTAAAGGTTTGAAATTATATTTAAAGTTTGTTGCAGGTCGCTAAGTACCCTCATTCTCATACAGTGTATTTGTAAAGTCTCACCGTATTATGGCAGTTTCTTGCAACACCTATCATTTATGGAGTTATATCTCTTGAACCATGTGTCGTATGTGGTTCGTACTCCTACAGAAGATCTTATCTCACGTAAGGAATATGTGTACCAAATTTGTTTGAAATCGGCCCAGTGGTTTAAGAAATAAGCAGCATTGTCGCTTATGACAGCAGTTTTCCGCGCATCTCATTGTTTATGACGTCATATCTCGTGAACTATATGACGTATGTGATTCTTACACTTACGGCTACCGTCCTCATGGATTGAAACTTACGTGTACAAAATTCCATAAATATTGGAACAAAACTGTAGATTTGTATGCAACACGTACAAATATACGGACACTCTGCTTTATATATTAGATTTACAGACATAATCCACAATTCGCCGTTAATTGTGGAGGGTACCTAGAATAACTTCTAGACATTTACTGTTCTGTTCTGCTCCGAAATGAAACTAGGGAGAAACGAACGCCTGTCTGCCTTTGTAAAAAAGGTAAAGCAGTACACAATTCGAAGATTGGTTTGAACAGCACAGTGCTTTACTAGGCATGGTCCTGTTTGGAGGTGGTATGCCGTTGCCTTCCTCCGACCTTCGAACTGACTTACCCATCCAGTTATAGAAGGACCTACAGTTTAACGTGGGTTCCGAACCACGGTGGTACTCGGTACTTTCCACGTGAGCAATACTGCCAAAGGAGAAAGCAGTGGAAAGTGAGAGATAAAAATCCCACGACCTTTGGATTCGTAGTGTGGCATTTTTTATTATTTTTTTAACCGATAATATAACAATACTAATAGTATGAACACAGATACATGCATCATTCGGTTCTATTTAAAAGTTCGTCAGTGTAGAAGAAGAACTTGGCCACTAGGAAGTCCTTTAGGTTCCTCTGAAACTGATCATTGTTTGTAGCTAAATTTTATACGGTTGTTGGTAAATTCTTGAAAATGTGTGTTCCTGAGTAGTGCTTCTGAGTCCTTGTGTAGATCATTTTTGTTCCTAGTATTGTAGGTATGAACTGAGCTGCCTATTGGAAAAAGGGGTATATTATTTATGACAAATTTCATTAAGGAATAAATATAATGAGATGCATTAGTTAATATACCCCGTTCTTTGAATAAGCTTCTGCAGGATGTCCGTTAATTTGCACCACAAATAATACGTATTACACGCTTTTGGACTCTGAAAACTTTTGCTTGACTTGAAGCGTTACCCCAAAATATTATGGAATGAAAGTAAGCAAAGTAAGCAACATTTTATTTTTTATTTTTTGTCTGCTATGTCTGATACCACTCGTACTGCAAATATAGATTTGTTAAGTCGTTTCTGCAATTCTTTGGTGTTCTCCACCCAACTAAATTTATTATCAAGCTGTAATCCCAGGAATTTAATACTGTCAAACTCTTCTTTTTGCTCTTCTTCATACCTTAAAAAGGTAAAGCAGTCAACAATCCGAAGATTGGTTTGAACACCACAGTGCTTTACTAGGCATGGTCCTGTTTGGAGGTGGTATGCCGTTGCCTTCCTCCGACCTTCGAACTGACTTACCCAGTCAGTTATAGGGGGACCTACAGTTTAACGTGGGTTCCGAACCACGGTGCTACTCAGTATTTTTCACATGAGCAATACCGCCAGAGATGAAAGAAGTGGAAAGTGACAGATAAAAATTCTAGGATCTGGCGGGGATCGAACCCGCGACCTTTGGATTTGTAGTCTGGCACTCTACCACTGTGCAACCGAGGCGCACTGTTCATACCTTATGCATATGACATAAGTCGCAATTTGCGATCACTTATGACATCACTGTACTAGGTTTAGATGGAATACCAAAGTGCGGCGAATGAAAATTTGTTCCCGGCCGGGATTCGAACCCGGGATCTCCTGCTTATTAGGCAGACGCGTTGAACACTCAGCCACCGAGGACACAGTAACCAGTCGAACTGCAGAGGATTCTTCCCTGCACGTCTCCCGCCACACCCAAATTTCCATTCGCCACATTGCCTATTACTATTCACGCGTCTGCCTAGTAAGCAGGAGATCCCGGGTTCAAATCCAGGCCAGGCACAAATTTTCATTCGCCGCACTTCAGTATTCCATCTAAACCTAGTACAGTGATGCCATAACTGATCGCAAATAGCGATATATTTAATTAAAATGAACACTGTAACGTCGTCAGAAATATATAATTTTCTTTATGCATATACTGGATGCAAATCACTCACATGTTCTGAACTGCATGTAGAGTGTCTTTTCAAAGTTTAATGCCAATGAGTTGGATTTAAACCATTTATTAATGTTAATGAAAATACCATTAGCAGACCTTTATAGAACTGTGCTTGACTTGTTGTTTATTGCAATACTTGTATCATCTGCAAACAATACTGTCAGTGTAACTGATGAGAGGTCATTAATGTACACAAGAAAAAGAAATGACCCTAAGATGGATCCTTGTGGGACACCACATGTAATTTCTTCCAAAACTGATGATTGTTGGATTAATTCACGTGTCCATTGCATTGACACCCTTTGTTTCCTGTTAGCGAGGTACGACTTGAACCACTTTGCAGCAAATACCGTCAGATGGTATGCTAAATATGGTTTGTCGACAATGTCAACATTTATGAGAGTCCCTTCCCCCCCCCCCAATGTTATTACCTTATGCATATATTGGATGGAAATCTCTTACATGTCCTGAACTGCATGTAGAGAGTCTTTTCAAAGTTTAATGTCAATTAGTTGGTTTTATACCATTTATTAATGTTAATGAAAATACCATTAGCAGACCTTTATAGAACTGTGCTTGACTTGCTGTTCATTGCAATACTTGCATCATCTGCAAACAATACTAAGTTTCTGTCAGTGTAACTGATGAGAGGTCATTAATGTACACATGAAAAAGAAATGACTCTAAGAAGGAAAGTACTTGGGCTCGAACAAACACATATACGCCAAAATCGTATGGGAGATCATGTAAAGATCCATTATTGCGCTAGTGATACTCCCGCATCTGCAAAACTCCGCAGTCGCCCTTAGAGGCCTCTGTGTGTGCCATGCCGCATTGCACTTTGACCTGTCAGTCCGCCAGTAGGGACGGTGCAGTGTGCCTCCGAAGTTGCATTTTGTGATGTTATTTGTGTGGTGAAGCGTCAGATGGGGCGGCGATTGCTAATCAATCCTGCTAATGTATTGCGATTAGTTGAGATGTAGTTACGAAGAACCTTTCTTCGTGAAGATGGTATTAGTGTAGAAGATGAATCATTTGCATTCTTTCTCGTATCTGTTATGGCACAGAAATATGAGCATAAGTTAGATACTGTTGTTACAAACTCATAATAATGATAATAGGGATGATAATGAGGAACAACTCATTACAAGCGGTAGTGCTTCGGTAAGTGCGGGAAGAGGCAATGGAAGCAGTGGCAGTGAGTTTCAACTATCATCACGGCTTTTGATGACAATACGCTAGAGAACATGTACGATGATTATTACATAAGTTATAGTTAAGATATCTGCAATACGTATGGAGTCTACAATTACATCTACAGTGCTATCTAGAGCATGGTTGCAGAGCTTTGCAAAAAAACGACACCCACCAGCACATTGAGGTGTACGTAGAGATCCTGTAACTAAACGTTCATAAAGATATGTTTGTTCGAGCCCATGTACTTTCCATGTAAGATGTATCCTTGTGGGACACCTCATGTACACTTCTGGAAATTAAAATAAGAGCACATTGACGCCGGTGTGTAAGACCCACCATACTTGCTCCGGACACTACGAGAGGAGGGCTGTACAAGCAATGATCAAACGCACGGCACAGCGGGCACACCAGGAACCGCGGTGTTGACCGTCAAATGGCGCTAGTTACGCAGCGGTTGGGCACCGCCGCAGTCAATGTCAACCAGTTTTCCGTGGCATACGGAGCTCCATCTCAGTCTTTAACACTGGTAGCGTGCCGCGACAGCACGTACGTGAACCGTATGTGCAGTTGACGGACTTTGAGCGAGGGCGTATAGTGGGCAAGCGGGAGGCCGGGTGGACGTACCGCCGAATTGCTCAACGCGTGGGGCGCGAGGTCTCCACAGTACATCGATGTTGTCGGCAGTGGTCAGCGGAAGGTTCACGTGCCCGTCGACCTGGGTCCGGACGGATGCACGCCAAGACCGTCGCATCCTACGCAGTGCCGTAGGGGACCGCACCGCCACTTCCCAGCAAATTAGGGAGACTGTTGCTCCTGGGGTATCAGCGAGGACCATTCGCAACCGTCTCCATGAATCTGGGCTACAGTCCCGTGCACCGTTAGGTCGTCTTCCGCTCACGCCCCAACATTGTGCAGCCCTGCCTCCAGTGGTGTAGCGACAGGCGTGTATGGAGGGACGAATGGAGACGTGTCGTCTTCAGTGATGAGAGTCGCTTCTGCCTCGGTGCCAATGATGGTCGTATGCGTGTTTAGCGCTGTGCAGGTGAGCGCCACAATCAGGACTGCATACAACCGAGGCACACAGGGCCAACACCCGGCATCATGGTGTGGGGAGCGATCTCGTACACTGGCCGTACACCTCTGGTGATCGTCGAGGGGACACTGAAAAGTGCACGGTTCATTCAAACCGTCACCGAACCCATTGTTATACCATTCTTAGGACGGCAAGGGAACATGCTGTTCCAACAGGACAATGCACGTTCACATGTATCCCGTGCCATCCAACGTGCTCTAGAAGGTGCTCTACACCGGCCAGCAAGATCTCCGGATCTGCCCCCCCCCCCACCCCCCCATTGAGCATGTTTGGGACTGGATGAAACTTCGTCTCACGCGGTCTGCACGTCCAGCACGAACGCTGGTCCAGCTGAGGCGCCAGGTGGAAATGGCATGGCATACCGTTCCACAGGACTACATCCAGCACCTCTACGATCGTCTCCATGGGAGAATTGCAACCTGCATTGCTGCGAAAGGAGGATGTACACGGTACTAGTGCCGACATTGTGCATGCTCTGTTGCCTTTGTCTATGTGCCTATGGTTCTGTCTGAGTACTCATGTGTTGTATCTGACTCGAGGAATGTGTCAATAAGGTTTCCCATTTCTGGGACAATTAATTCACGGTGTTCTTATTTCAATTTCCAGGAGTTTAATTTCTTCCAAAACTGATGATTGTTGGCTTAATTCACGTGTCCCTTGCACTTTCACCCTTTGTTTTCTGTTAGCGAGGTACGACGTGAACCATTTTGCAGCAAATACCGTCACAGATGGTATGCGAAATATGGTTTGTCGACAATGTCAAAATTTATGAGGACCCCCCCCCCAATGTTATTTCGCATGAATCATTTAAAACAACAAGTGTCTCCTGTAGAGAGAGGCTGGTAATTTTGCACTCTCCCTGCATTATTTACGAGCGGGGCGGACCGACGGTCGCGGAATAGTGAGGGCGGCCGTGGATCTCCGGGCAGGTGCGGCCGCTTAACAAGGTGACCGCCGCCGGGCTCCGTAATGAAGGCCTGTAACGAGACTCGGCTTTTAGCGCTCGCGTGTATTTGCTTTGGGCTGTGCGCTGCACCGCGCTGTCCCGGTAACTCGGTTAGGCGGCGAACCGTTAATTTGGCGGCGGCGCTTGCGCAATTGGCCGCCAGGTGGCTCCGCGTGTCCCCGTCCCCGGACCGCGGCCGTTCCACCGTTATGCATGGCTGTTTAAATTATGCCTGCGACGCCAGGTATTACGGCCGCGCTAAAAGGCATTCTGCGCATGCGCGTCTCTCTCGCTCTCTCGCAGCGCCACAACAAATGCCGCTCGCTGACTATGGCGGCGCTGCGCGTTACGACCGCAGTATCGCATTGTTAATCAGGAGCGCCGCGTGATGGAACCCCAAGTTTATCGTTTCGGGAAACGCGTCGCGATAATACGCGCCTATAATATTTACGCGCGGATAACTAGCGCGCACTAGCGAGTTATCTCTGGACGACAATCGTAAAACCGCGCCGGAACCCGAGGCTAATCTTGGGGACCCGACGAGGGAAGAATACGCTTTGTTTTCCTCGGCCAAAGGGTCCTGCGAACACAATATCCATTGCGGCGTCTGTAATATGCGTCTGCAATCTTGTTCCGAGGGAAATTATAGCTTTACAGCAGCGATTATAGTCCGTACAGATAACAGGGGGCTGTAAATTCACTTCGGTCTAGAAAATTGGTTTCATTGGGATAAAGCGACACTGAAACCTTGATTCGAGCGTTGCAGTACCCTACGTGTCCAACTTTTTCTGATCGCTTCTATTAACGGGCGCTGACAATGTTAGGTAAAATACCAAAGGTCCATATACCATCCGTTAAAGTTAAACATTCCATTATGCGAAGAAACTTTTCTCCGCCATTGTACTTTGCCGAGTAGTTTCAGATAGTAGTTATAGAAAATATTGTGGGGAAGGCGAACCAAAGGTTACGTTTAATTAGCAGAACGCTTCAAAGATGCACCAGCTCCACCAAAGAGACTGCCTACATCACACTTGTGCGTCCTCTCCTGGAGTACTGTTGCCCTCTTGTGGGACCCTCACCAGGTGGGACTGACGGAAGACATTGAGAAGGTTCAGTGAAGGGCAGCTCGTTTTGTTTTATCACGTTACGAGGGGGAAAGCGTCACGGAAATGTTGCACAAATTGGGGTGGCAATCATTAAAAAAAAGACGTTACTCATTACAGCGTGATCTGTTTGCGAAGTTTCAATCACCGACTTTCACTTCTGAATGTGGAAATATTTTGCTAGCACCTACCTACGTAGGGAGACATGACCATCCCAATAAAATAAGAGAAATCAGATCGAAAACGGGACGATTTAGGTGTTCCTTCTTCCCGCGCGCTATTAGAGAATGGAACGGTAGAAAAGTTATGAAAGTGGTTAATGAACCCTCTGACAGGCACTTAAATGTGATTTGCAGAGTATCTATGTAGATGTATATTACCGCCGATAGAAGTATCAAGTGATTACTGATTTTTCATTAAATGTTCAAATGTTTGTATAAAATGTTCAAATGTTTGTATAGTTTATGGGACTTAACTACGGGGTTATCAGTCCCTAAACTTTCAAAGTACTTATGAACTACTTACGAACTAGGACGGCACAAATATCCATGCTCGAGGGGGATTCGAATCCCGACCGTAGTGGCCGTGCAGACCGTGACTGGAGCGCCTCAGTCCCCTCGGCCACCGCGGCCGGCTTTAATTAAATCATGGAGCTCCGTAGGTGAATATAAATTGTACAGTATTGGAAAAAGTACAACACTTTCGTAACAAGAGAAACATCCCCATTGCAGATGATCAGTGTTTCGAGTCATACAACACAACACGCCGACGTCAGGGGTCAAAGCTGACATTTGGTATCCCGTGGTTCAGTTCAGATCGAATTTGCATTTGGAGAGTAGTAGTGCAGCTGCTTTTTCGTGTGTATTCTTTACAGAGTATGTATCTTCCAGACACCATATGCAACTATTTGTACTGTCGGAAACGTTCCTGTTCTCTCGAATTTCCTTCCTCACATTAAACTCGTATTTCTTATTCTCATCGAAACAAGACGTTGTGAAAAGGAGTACCAAATATATATAACGTCGACCCGCATGAAACCAACGATTGGCTTTTAAGCCAAAGATCTGATTCTGTTGTTGAAAACTCTAAATAAAGCTAACACCATAAATTATAAAGGTAATGTTTTTGTTATTTCCCGAAAGACTTACTAATCGACCCAAAATCCACTGAAACCAATACTTTGAAGTTAATTGATTTAAATACTATTTGGCAAATTTTGCTTCCAGTATGTAAAAATCTAAAAAAATCCGAATTTATTGCTTTCTTTTCCCATAGCAAAACGGTCAATAAACAAAATGAACAGTGAATGAATTGTACATGACTCTAAGTTATTTCTCGTATTACGAACATCTGTGCTTTCGTTTCATTTGCACACACAAAAATTTTGACCATGTTCACTCATTCCGAATGACTTGTTTTTTCATGGTAAATTTCATAAAATTTTACTGTTTCGTTGCAGAATTCATCATATGGAACAGTTACTTGTGTTTAACTCTTGGATATAAAACTAGATGTTATTTTTAGAATTTCTGTCATTATTTTAAATTAGGCAGAAACCAGTTTCAAAGTAGTAGATTTTATTGTTGACCTATTTCAGGCCATTATTGATCTTCTTCAAGTATACACACTGCTGAAAACAATTACGGAATCAGGTGAGATATCATACACAATATGCAAAGGGCGTTCAAACCGTTTTGCGCAGTCGACTCCATTTTTTTATTGTTTTGCAGGAGGAGAATGACATTTTTTTCTTAATATACTTGTATCAATTAGCTATAAGTTCGTATGTAAAAGTATTCTCTTTTATTTACAGTGAGTCATAATGACCGTGAAGTAGTCGTTAGGTTGCGACAAATGGCTAGGGTGGAGTTCCTCTTGAAGACTGGTGATCACTCTCCCACATCGATTCACAGGAAGTTGCGCCCTGTTTATGGAGAGGACATAGTATCCAGCTGAGGTTTCAGAGGTTTAAATAAGGCGATTTCTCAGAGGATACCGTGCTCACGGGTGCGGTTCCTTTAGGGGGATGCTTGTCCACCGTTGGTCGAGCTGATCTCTACGAGTTTACGAGAGTAACTCGGGCGTTCGATCTTTGATTGTCGTGAGTGGACTCGTGCTCTCCAGATAATCCGTTTGTAGTCTGCGGCAACGTCCCAGGCATAAATTAAATTGGTTCTAATCCCCCGGTTTCGGGAGGTTTTCCTTGGTTGTAAGGCGTATGCCGGAACTGGTAAGCCTCTCCCACTTATTCCCAATTGGGATCCCCCTTTTGCCCCACTATCAGATTCTCTGATAATTGGCTGAATAGAACCGCGTCTCTTTATGGGCCGGATCTCAAACAGCCCGCTCCACTCCTCGGAGTGGAGAATGAAAAGAGATAAGATTTTTTTCCCTTGACTATACGGTATGTCATCGACGGCAGTGAGTGATGTAAATAAGGACACCACTGATCAAATCATCAAAAATGACTGATGTGTGACGACACGACAGATTGCTGAAATAACTCGTTTGCCATTGGGTAGTGCGGCATCGCTGGTACACTCACTAGGGTACACACTTGTCATTTTGGATGATGTCATCAATGATCTCGTTATTCACTTCACTCATTGCCGTCGACGGCCTACCGCATCGTGGATTGTCCAGCAGGGAGAAATCACCTTTCTTGTACCTCTGCAACCACCGATGGATACTGCTGCGATCCACTCTGTCATCCACATAGACAGGCAGCAACTTCCTGTGAATCGATGTGGCAGAGTCGTCACCGGTCTTGAAGAGGAACTCCATCACTGACATTTTTGTCGCAACCTGACAACTAGGCCTTCTTCACAGTCATTGTGGCTCACCTTTAAATAAAAGTTATTTAAAGGTTAGTTAAATGTTCCAAGTTTGTTCACAAAAAATTTCATTCTGTTCCTGCAAAAAATACAAAAACATGTAGAGGACTGTGCAAAACATATTGAACGCTCTTTGTAAATATGGTAACGTATTTTATTCAGATATTGGTTAAAAAGATAATTTGTGTGTGATTCATTACGATATTTGCTATTTCAACTGTTTACTTCAGGTTTACAAGGCGTTTACGCAGAGCGAAGTACCATCGGGGCTATCATAATAGCATAACGAGTAGAATGTCGAATGTGGGATCACTAGACGAGTGCACCTGTTTCGCCGCTTGGCAGCGCTAGCTCCGATTTACGCTCTCCCATACAGTAAAGTTACACGTTCGCATTCGTACCTCTATTTGGCTTTTATGATGTGGGAACATATTTAAACTAGATTATTTAAGCCCACTCTCAGTATTAATTTTTTTTTTTTAACTGTTCTGGGATGGAAACAAGAGAACACGACAGTGAATAAACTGCACGACAACAGACACAGTAATTAATTTTGTACTGTCAATGTATTAAAGTTGCAAGAAAAGGAAATGGAAGGAATCATTGAATATTGTATGTCAACACTGATATTTATTCGTACCACGTTACTTCATGCTCCTACAGCGGAAATCTAGTACAAGTTATAACACATTCACAACTCACTTTTAGTAGTGCTGCGAATAAATTAGAGTGAAAGGTTTTCAGTTCCATAATACCTATTACTGAACAATGTCGATCCTGAACCCTCTCAGAAAAGTGTGTTTTCAAACATTACTTTCGAGAATTTTATTCCGGATTAGGCGGATAATGAAGCAAGAAGGCATCGGCACATGTATCTCAAAAGGCACAACAATTCTGCTTCCCAGAAGCGACTGCAACAGACTTTGCATACAGCAGCACAATTATTCTAGCCTTCTCTCATATAAGTTTTTTTTTTGCCCTGGCAAAGCTACTTTATAACTTTTTATTTTCGCTTTCAGTACTCTTATTTCAGGTGTATCAACAATTTTGAACCTACCAAACAACTGGGTTCTTCTTAAATCAGAAGTGGTATCACTGTCACAAACTTTTAAATAATTGCGAGAAGCTATCCTTGTTTTCAAGAGATTTTCGTAACTTTGACAGAGAAGGCAAATACATGGGTAACTGTAATTCTCTAGGTCTATAATCGTCTGATATGCGGAAATGAACTGTGCTTTTTCCATTCTTTTTATACTGGGCAATAGATTCGCGATAAAAGCAAGCGAAGCACGAGCTTGTTCTGAGGGACACACTCAGTAAAACCTAAGTGGGATACTATGACGACTAGATAACGTATTCGCTTCAACTACCTCAGCTATTTTTAAATAATGGGAAGCCTATATTCCTGTTTCCAGAAGTAAGTTTTTGCTGTGTCCAAACGAAGGTAAGTCAGTACGATTCTCCCGGATCGTTGACTTTTTATGAGACTTTAGGGGAAATATAAAATTTCGAAGAACTTCGGAAATACAAGCGCATGCTTTCGCGGTCGTTGTCACTGTCAATAAAATTCGAAGAAATTTAAATTTCTATTCAGAAGTCAAAACGGATATCTAGCTTCGTCATGTGGTGTTTGATATGTAAATCATCCGAGCACAGCTTAAAAACCACAATTGGGATTTTCGACAACGTCCTTTTAAGTGATAATTCCAACATTCACCTCCAGAGAGCACTTATTATTACAAATTGTGAATCTCGCTGTGGATTCTAGTTGATGCCATGTCAAGTCTGTCATTAATGTTTAGATAATTTATAGTGAAACATATAGGTTGAAATTCTTGTTAAAACTGAGAGATTCGGTGGAACAATTATGCAGAGCACTTAAAAAGATTAAAAGGTTAAACGTAGAGGTTTGAAAAGTATTGTTACGAGCATAAAAAAAGACCTGGTGAAATAAATCTGAACCTCTTCACTGTCGGCAGAATATATAATGCCTATTAGTCTACCTTTGCCGCATTTTAGACGGTAATTGAGAGTTTAATACACACACACACACACACACACACACATATATATATATATATATATATATATATATATATATATATATATATATATATATATATATATATAGTCGAAATAATCGTGGACAATGAGATAAATAAATAAGTCAGAGGTCGTTTCCACGGAAACGGCGGACTGCATTATCGTTTAGCTATAAAAGAGAGACAGAGAGCGCACACCGTCGACAATGCAATCTCGTACATACTGAGAGAGAAGCACGTAGAATGGAGGACTTAGGGAGTACGACAATAGTGCTTTCAAAATACCGCCGCTGCGTCCAAAGAATGACGAATTGGCTGGCGTCGACTCAGAGGAGAGAGAAATTGCATTTCTTATTGCTTTGCAAATACTTTCGTTGCCACCGAACTACACCAAACTCTGGCTCTCGCCGAAATATAGAAGAGAGAACTTGGAGACGATTTCAACTTTACACTCCACGTGGCGTCGCCAGGAATGGGGGCAAAAGATGGAGAAGTCGGAGTCTTCGGAGAGGGAGGCGAAAGTTGCACAGGTAAGTTCAGATATTTCACAACTTATAGACAACCAGGTCTACAATAAACGAGTGCTCATTTAATGCCCAGTTAGTAGGATTATAAACTTGTTTCAGGTCTTATTTGTAGAGTTTTACGATGTTGTCACCGTCTGAGTGTCCAGTCCTGATTTCTGTGGTCGCACTGAACGTATTAACTGTGACGGCACCCTGCTTGGAGTCGCACAAAGCCTGCTCAAAGTGTTTTCTATCGAAGCCCTTCAAGGCCCTGCCGTTTCTGGTACAGATTTCGCCACTGCTGCAATAAGCCGAATAAACTTGTACATTATCTCTTCATGCAATAAAAGTGAATAACTGAATCCGAGTTTACTAATAACTGTACTCAATGCATATATATTCATATTAATTTAAAGCTGAATACTAAATCACGATTTCTTATTATAAATACAGAATAACCTGGCGTATTATGACTATGCTTGTCAGGCCCCATATAGTAAAGGACTTTTATACAGTTCAAATCAAATTATGAGATTTGAATTGAAACGCAAAAATCCTTCCATTTATAACGATTAATTACAAAGATTAATTGCCTACAACCCGATGCTTTAGATAACTGCATTTCACGACAACCAATATATTGCTTAAAAATTACGTACAGACGGTAGAATCATCTCCACCACTTGTTCTGATCAATTACCACCGAAAACTTTCAAGACTTTACCGACTGAACGACATCCAAGACAACTGCCGCCGAACGTTGGAACATAACTCAGATACTAATAGACATACTCAGTACTACCAAGTAACTAAACGAATGGAAAAATTGTGACAAATTTGTCATAATAAAGAAAGACAAGTATATGGCGGTACTAAATATACATAGACAATTCAGTCTAGTGCTGGCGGTCTCAAAGCTGATTCAGAGCCTATACTTTCGCAGACTGCTTGGTGTACGAAACATCGATGTGTAGCCGAAAAAAAATATGAATCACCACGTCCAGGAAGTAAGAACTAAGTTTGCTTATATTTTCCATCCTGCCCGAACGACCTGAATTGAACCGGGCGTGATTTTGTTGCAAATCACATATCACATCTGTCTTGGCAACGTTGCAGACTCAACTTTTCGGAACAGTAAATATTTGTCAATTACGGCTTCTGAAGCTAGCAGCTTAGCCCGAGATTCTAGGATTTAATAAACCAAACTTTGGCGTATTTTTCGATAACCTGTCTACTGTAATGAAACGACACAATTCAACCGATAGATATATGGAACATGGACGACACTGGCATTACAACGGTACAAAATTCGACGCTAATCGTGTCAGGAAAAATGTCAAGCTAGTGGAGCCGATCACAAATTGAGAACAAGGTAGCTTGTTACGTTAGCTGTTTCTGTTACTAGGAACTCTATTCCAACATTCTTCGTTTTTCCACGAGCGCACTTCAAATAACATTTTATTCGTGATGGGGCAGTGGGCTGCCGTGGAGTGAATAATTTGTCGTGCAAAGTCCGTGTTCAAGACCTTGTTCAAAACCTTAATGCTCGGTTATTTACCAAGAAAACACTATCTGAAATAAGTGATAGTTGAACACGAGAAGTAGTCTATATTTATTTCATTCGCATATGACGTATGGTGTTATTTTTTGGGGTAACTACTATGATTGACAAAGTGTACTAATTGGGTGAAAAGGGCGGTTCGAGCAATATATGGGGGAAGCTCGCGTACCTCTTCTAGAAACCAGTTTAGTAGCCTGGGAATTGTGACACTGACCTCTCAAAACACTTGATCTTTAATGTCGTTTTTTGTTAATAATATTTGGTTATTCACAATAGTTAGCAGGTTTCATCAGGTCAATACTAGACATAAATCCAATTAGCACTGGACTCACACCTAATTAAAGTAGACAAGTGTACAGTATTGCGCTAATTTCGGTGCTATGTTGCCGGCCGCGGTGGCTGAGCGGTCTGCGGAGTGCCAGTCACGTTCTGCACGGCCACTACGGTCGGGGTTATGAATCCCCCCTCAGGCATGGATATTTGTGTCGTCCATAGTATTAGCTAGTTCATAAGTAGTTTGTAAGTGCCATAAGCTCTACAAACATTTGAACATTTTGTGCTATGTTGTTGGCATTTTTTCTTATTCTTAGGCCTGTTCATCAGTTACTACACTGAAGTACTGACTTCTTCCATTACCATGGAGACTTCCTCCTCAATTCTTTTCTGCGGAATATGATACATATAAATAAATAAACCTTATGTATGGATGATGATAAGCCATTTTTGTGATATTTTTGAAACACTTTGTTGCTGATTCAAAATTGCTCTGAACTAAATCAGTGTTGTCTTCTCCTGGATAATCATAGTTCTCAACCGTCGATTAATGGACTGAACAGTGCAAAAGATAATAGGATTATTTTGTCATTTGCTCCTCAGTGTTACCACTGATTTCAATATTTGGATCGGAGAGTGTGCGGAGTATTCAAATAGTAAGTGAATACTGCAACTGATCTGTTGTTGTCAAACTAAACAGGTCCCACGATGACATTATATAATATTCCATGAACAGCGACTTCAGCATAACTCTTGCGTTTACGTCATCGCGTATGCAAGTACGAGTCAAGGCTTGTGGTACTTTTCCCTTCTATAGAGACGTTTATGGCGACCATGAATTTTCTCACAAAATCCTGATATACCTTAACTGTCGACACAACAGAGAAAGGAGACAAGTAGATTAAAAGATTTGACGTGTAGATAAACCACAGTAATGAGACAGGACAAATAAATACAACATACAGTTGTATTTTTCACGTAATATAATCATTCCCGGATACGGTAGCCACATCACATAGTAAAAAAGGAATGCTAATTTTATCACAATAATGATGAAGCAATAAATTATTTTTTTAATAATCCTAGTTAGATAAAAGTGCTACTACCTGTGTTGTTGCCTCGCAGGAATAGCCGCACGCTCTAAGTCACGCGCTAAGTCACGGATTGCAGTCTTCGAAGATTCGTACCCCCCTCTCTCTCTCTCTCTCTCTCTCTCTCTCTCTCTCTCTCTCTCTCTCTCTCTCTCTCTCTCTCTCTCTCTCTCTCTCGTGTGTGTGTGCGTGAGTGTTTCATCCTTAGTAACAGTCTAAGTTAGTTTAAGTAGTTTTATAAGTCCCGGGACCGGAAGCACTTTGCATTTACGGGGAAATTATAGCTCCAAATACACTAAACCCGGCAAATTCGCTTGACCCACATAGCTACTAAAGAGCAGCCTCCACTAGATGATGCAGCGCCTCATAACTAGTAACCATAGACCTACACTTTACATCGGCAAACCTTAGCTCAAAAAGAGACAACATGGATAACGAGTTTTCATCATTTTTATTTTATTTTATTTTTATTTATTTATTAATTTTATTTTTTATAGTGTGCGAAGTTATGAACTCAAATAAAAATCACCCTAAGCCATTCCAAGCAATTATAGGAAATTCTCGAGAATAATCAGATTTGAAGTATACTTATTTAATTATATCTAACATGGATGACGTTTCTGACAGTCGCCGTAGCTGACCAGTAGCTTTGTAAACTGACAGTGAAGCATTCGTGGGGTCAAATCTCGTCTTTTTATTTTTCAATTTTCTCCATTGTCGTCTAATATCTACACTATTTAAACACTAAATGCAATACGTATGCGGTAATTAACACTTATCTGATCATAATTTTGTATAAAAAGTACTTTTATTTTTTATTTTCCAATATTTGACAAAAGTTTGTCCATGCATGGTTTGAATTAAATAAACATCACAAATTACATTAAAGTAGCAATAATGGAGAACTCTTGACAAACAAGTAAGGGAAACCATCGGCAATTAATAGCGAAGTGCATACTGTAAAAAAAGTAATGTGTGATGCACTTATAATAGAAACCATTCTTATAACAAACTGTCATAAAATATTCAAAATAAAGAATAAACAAAAGACGAATTTATTCGTCAAAAATTACTACTATATATCTGTTAATTACTATATATTTGACGGATTATAAATATAATTTTGTAGGTATTAAACAGTAATAAAAAATTGAAAAAGAAATATAAATAAGTATCGGCAGCATTTGAATCGTGGTCCCTAACATTCTGCTGACAGTCACCCTACAACACTTCCTATGAGCCTCTGGAATTTTCGAAGTATTGTGTCTATTACTGAAATTAAAAGTACTCAAAATCTCACATTCAATTTTTTCTATAATTTTTAAGAGTTACATCTAATGGCTCTGCTTGACAGCTATTTCTGATCTGGACGACAAACAATATATATAAAAAAAAAAAACAAAAATCCGATACCTTTGTGGTTTCCTTGTTAGAGTGGTGTATGCACTGTAGGAAAGAATATGCGGATCAGACACATAGAGCTGTGGTGGTTAGGCTATATGAAGGTGAGAGAAACTCGAGATCAAACAAGAAAGACGTAAACTTTGCCGCCCATCTCACATTACGAAACCAACCATGATTATCTTACAGGGACTATTAAAAGTCCATAAACATATGTCACAGTCAGATTAGTACTGAATGCTCAAATCGCATTCCACTTTACCTTGTTTTAAAATAATCTGTTCCAATCTTTCTTCTTTTTTTTTATTAATGAAATTATTTTTGCATGTATGCCCTGATATACGTTCCCAAGGAAACATTTTCGTATTTTTCTTCTAACAAGGAGAGGACGCCTACTCGTCATCGCCGAATTCGTCCAGATTTGTGGTAAATGCAGGCGTGGTGAGACACGAAAGGGCCACAAATGGGAACTCCAGATGGCCAAGCGCTTAAGAAATAAAGGGAAGTTTGATACGGATCAATTACCATATGCATCTTATCAACTGTCCCTCTGACGGCGTATTTAGGATGATGTGTTTGGCTCAGTGCTAGTCGGGCGCCGTGGCTCAGCGCGCCAGTTCAGAGGGATCAACGCTCTCTGTAATAAAAGAGCTGAGCCAAGAAATCATCGAAGAAGAACGAACAAACACGATCAGAGGGCGCAACGCACAAAACTACCCACAAAGCAAAAAATAAAAAAAATAAAAAGGAAGAAAGAAAAAGAAAGGCGGTGAAATATCCGGTTCGTGGAATGGAATGGAAAAAATCCCTAGTAACTGGTACAGTGGGAAGTACCCTCTGACATGCACTTCACAGTGGTTTGCAGAGTTGATGTAGATGTAAACTGACTTCACAATTAACCGCAACACCATATAGGTTATTTTATTAATTTATTTATGCAAAAAAACTAAAGGGCATTGGATGAAATTCGGGACTACAAACATTCAAAAAGGGACTGTAGTTAAAGCGTACTTGGGGACGTCGTGTATGTAAATCGATATTTCTATTCTTTTGCAATTGATCAATTACATGTACCGGTGTGATATTCATCGAAGAAACAGGGGAAGCAACAATTTTGTCCGCATCTTACGAACGTTATGAACGCCGCCCTTTTGAAGTTACATGTTTTTTATGGCTCCATAGAAAAACAAACTTGATTGAGATTCGCGAACCTTTCAATAAAAATCCGATCTTACTGCTGCGCCAAACACTGCTTTCTAAACAGATCCTCTCAGGGGCAGTTGATAAGGTGCATATGGTGATAGATCCGTATCAAAAAACGCTTAGCCATCTGTAATTCCTACCACGCCCTACATGTACCATAAATTTGGACGAATTCGGGGATGACGAGTAGGCGTCCTCTCCTTGTAAATAAAATCTCTGCTCGTTGGACACTATAGACCGGCAGTACACCCGTGGATACTTTGATTATAAAATCTCTGTAAGTCGCATGTTCCTTTATCTGTGTCTGCGACATTCAGTTCTCACCTGATAATCGCCTAAGAAGTCGAAAACCATTAGTGATGCAATAAATGTTATTTGTAGAACATCAGAAAGTTTTTCATTTTTACAATTTTATTTTTACTTATTTACCAGCTTAAAAGCTGGCGTTTCCCGGGCATTTATCTGTTTATTCCTGCCATTTTTCACGTTTATTTTCATTGGTATAAGGGCTGTATCTCTGTAAAATCTCTTTCGAATACAATTAGTAGTAAAGAAGTAATAGATTTAAACTTGATGTGTGATGGGGCGGTTTTCCCTGAACGTTACCATTTATACGCTCATATCTCATGAACTACGTGTCGTACTGTGATACAATTTAGGAGGTACATTGAACTATATGCGTGTATACTGCCTGTAAGATTTTCTGCGGCTACAATTTGTAGCGCAGAAATTATAAATTGTAACGTAATATCGAAAGCCGTAGTTTTAGCCAATGAACAGCGGAACGTTACTGTTTATGTGCTCATATCTCATGAACTACTGTACTGTGATACAATTTAGAAGGTATATTCAACTATACGTGTGTATACTAACTGTAAAATTTCCTGTGGCTACAATTTGTAGTATACAAATTATAAATTGTAACGTCATACTGAATGCCGTAGTTTTACTCCATAAACAGCGGAAAAGTAGTAAGCGAGAAATGTTTTCCTTTCATCATTTTTCTATGGGTGTAAGCGAGAAAAAGTTTAATAAAGGTTTGTAATTATGTTTAAAGTTTGTTGCAAGTAGCTAAGTACTCTCATTCTCATATAGTGTATTTATAAATTCTCGCCGCATTATGTGGCAGTTTTCTGCGATTCCTATTGCTTATGCCGTCATATCTTTTCACCGTGTGCTGTATGTGATTCTTAACCATGCAGAAATTGTTATCTCACGGTAAGGAATGTGTGTGTCAAATTTGGTTGAAATCGGTCCAACGGTTTAGGAGAAAATGAGCAGCATTGTCGCAAAATGCAGCATTTTTTCGCGCATCTCATTGTTTATGACGTTATATCTCGTGAACTATATATCGTATGTGATTCTTACACTTACGGCGACCGTCCTCATGGATTGGAGCTTAAGTGTACAAAATTCCATAAAGATTGGAACAAAACTGTAGATTTGTATGCCACACGTACAAACATACGGACACTGCTTTATATATTAGGCTAGCTGAAAACCCGTCGTTGCCCGGGTATTTATATATTAATTCCTGCCATTTCTCAAGTTATTTATTCATTTATATAAGGACTGTATAACTGCAAAATCTCTTGAGAATACAATTAGTAGTAAAGATGTAATAGATTAAAACTTGGTGCGTGATGGGGCAGTTTTCCGTGAAAGTTACTGTTTATGTGCTAATATCTCATTAATTATGTGTCGTATTTTGGTACAATTTAGAAGGTACACTCGACTATATGCGTGTATACTGTCTGTAAAATTTCCTGCAGCTACAAGTTTTAGTGTAAGAATTATATATTGTAACGTCATACCGGGAGCCGTAGTTTTACTCCATAAACAGCGGAAAAGTAGTAAGCTAGAAACTTTTTCCGTTTCATCATTTTACTATGGGTGCCAGTGAGAAAAAGTTTCATAAAGGTTTGTAATTATGTTTAAAGTTTGTTGCAAGTCGCTAAGTACTGTCACGAAAGTGTCGCCGCATTATATGGGATTTTTTGCGATTTCTATTGGTTATGACGTAATATCTTTTGAACCATGTGGCCTATGTGATTCTTAACCATGGAGCAATTGTTACCTCACGGTAAGGAATGTGTGTACCAAATTTGATTGAAATCGGTCCAATGGTTTAGGAGAAAATGAGCAGTATTGTCGCTAAATGCAGCAGTTTTCTGCGCATCTCATTGTTTATGACGTCATATCTCGTGAACTATGTATCGTACGTGATTCTTACACTTACGGCGACCGTTCTCATGGATTGAAGCTTATGTGTACAAAATTCCATAAAGATTGGAACAAAACTGTAGATTTGTATGCAACACGTACAAACATACGGACACTGCTTTATATATTAGATTTATTTTTAATATGTAAAAGAGTTTTACCTGTTACGCGATCCTAGTTCGTCAGTAGGATAATACACTATCCACTTCATTCTTAAGTATTGTAAAAAAATATAAAATAGCCAAGATCGCTTATGTAAAAAAATATAAAATAGCCAAGATCGCTTATCGACAATATTTGTTAACGACGACCGGTTTCGCTGAACTATGTCAGCATCATCACTACAAATAAAATATTTTACAAGGCCATAATCTTGTAATGTCAAACAGTTGTTATATAACAATTTACAGTGCATAGGTGCACTATGTCATTATAATAAAACATAATTATCACAATGAGTGACATTACAAGATTATGGCCTTGTAAAATATTTTATTTGACCTGATGATGCTGACATAGTTCAGCGAAACCGGTCGTCGTTAATAAAAATTGATGATAAGCGATCTTAGCTATTTTATATTTTTTTTACAATATTATAAGTGGATCGCCTACTAAAACGTAAACCACTCCATTCTTAAGTGGTAAAGTGATGGTATCAATCGATTTTAATTCGATTTTTACGATGAAAAAACCTGCCTTTAAAATGATATACAACAGCTTCCGGAAAGCGGGCAGTTTTCAGAGAGTTTTTCCTCCCCTCTACGGCCGTATTCCGGCACGTAATGGATCGCACGCAGCCGCGCGGAAGGCGGAACGCTTCAGTAATAACTTCTGGCCGCTCCGATAGTTGCGATGTAAAGAAAAGTGAAGGAGTGCCCCCCAACTCGGCGGCGGGAGAAAGAAAAGCAATAAAGTCAAAGTTCTGGGCGCCCGCGCAGGCAGTCGGAGGCGCAGAGACCGCGGCCGACAACGCCGCAGCTCGCTGGAGGGTGCGCCGGCACGTGCCGTAGCTAACGCAGCGCAGCGTGAGCGAAGCTCTGCCGGGCGGCCATTCGTTACCCTCTGACAGCTCCGCCACAGCGCAGCCACTGTGGCCGCGAGCGAGCGCACAGCATAAACACCCTGCGGCGAGCTCAACGGCTCGGGATCCGAACGCGACCGCGAAAGCAAACGGACGAAATGGGCCGGCATACACACATCTACATTCAGAGCGCCACCTTGTGGCGTGTGGCGCCGGGTACGTAACACGCCATTACGTCTTCCCTCCTTTCCTGTTTCAGACACAAATGGTGCCATCGAAGGTGGATTCTTGGCAAGCCTCCGAGTAAGGTCGTGGGAGGGAGCAATGTATTGGTCGACACTTCCAGGAACGAATGCTCTCGGAATTTTAAGGCGCTTACATTAAGAAACCGTGCCGCTCTCCTTCGGGCTTTCTGTTTCGTTCCTTCCAGGAAATAATTCAAGCCTGAAGTGGAATGCCCAGAATCGTTCGAACGAATAGCCTCCTCCGACGGCACATTACAAACATTTCCATGAATCACGGCCTGCCGTCAGTTTTCCCTTCTAATAAGCATCGGTTCCTTTTCATATAGGAAGTTTGGAATATTGTTTGTTTACTTATAACAGAGGTGGGCACAAATCGGCTCAATGATCAACGCTCCGACTCAGGCCGGAAAAAGAGCAGCGTTCACGCTCGGCCGCTAGTTATCCTAGTTGCCGCTAGAGGTCTGCATGCTTGCTGGTACACCTGACAAAAGTTCGATACGGCGAGTTATAGTACGCCGCGACAGACTAAAACTTGCGAAAGAACGTGATAACTGTGGACATTGTTCGTCTGCTACGACCTCCAAACTCTGCTTCACAAATAAACCGTCACAAAATGGTTGGGAAGTACGGGCTATCAGCAAAGCTATTCTGTAACTAACACGAAAAGCTGCATCGGAGGTTGAGTCATCACATTCCTGTTTAAGAAATTAACAGAGTTGTCATTTCAAAGGAAAATTGGTTTTATTAAACAAAGCACTGTGATTAGGTTATCTCGTAAGTAGGTAGAGCATTATAGTACTTTACTTTACTTCCTTCCTCGCGTAGATTATTAAGAAGATTAAGTCGCATTTCACCTTCTACACTTCCATACTAGTTGAAGTGATGTGTTCCATAGTGGCGTTCTAAATTTTACTTTTTTATGCCTAGTATTTTACCACATACCAAACATTTTGCTCCTCCTTCACTTTCAGTGAACAAGTAATCACACTCCCAACTAGAGTTGAACTGGAAAATAGAACGCCGCTTTACCGCGCCGATTGACTAGCCATTTCAACTCCACAGCGTACTGTCCCATAACGTAATATCGTAGATTATAACGAAAATCCTGAAGTACAAAATTCGAACTAACAGACGGCACTGTTAGCGGTGTCTTCTGAAACAAAAAAACAAAAATCGCTCTTATCTTTATAAGATATTTGCCGGCTCGACTGCACGCGCTGGAGAAGTCAGAAGAGTTTCCGGTATTATAAGTTATTTACTTATAAACATAATAGCATTTTTCAGGATACCCCTAGCAGTGGAATCTGTTCATTCGAGTTGGATACTAAGAGTTTGCACTATTATCTTTATAAGTTATTTTATAACGCACTCAGCCAGGTGAATTTCTGCGTCTACGTAAGCGCGTTGGCTGCACATAACGCCATCTAGACTTTTCAGCATGAACTACGTGATGGACGCCAGCTGCTCGCCGGCTCTGCTCCCGCCCAGGCAGGCGGCTCCGAGAGCGCGGCTCGCTCATTGCCCACCTCTGACTTAATATGTAAGTGATACATTTAGTGTGTATTCATGAGCATTAAAATTAATATGGTACTTCCTTAGGCACTAAATTCTGGCGACTTATCAATATTGGCAACTCTTAAGCTTCGAAGATGTTTTCCCAGTTGATTCAGTTTTGTATTTTGTCACTGATTTCGAAACGGAAAGCGGTTCAAATGTTTTACATCTACATGGGATACTCTGCAAATCCCATTTAAGTGGCTGGCGGAGGGTTCATCGAACAACTTTTACCCTATTTATCTCCCATTACATTCTCGAATAGCGCATGTTAAGAAAGAATACATGAATCTCTCCGTTCGTGCTCTGATTTCTCTTATTTTGTTCTGATGATCTTTTCTCCCTATGTAAGTGACAGTCAGCAATTTATTTTCTCATTCGGAGGAGAATGTTGGCGATTGGAGTTTCGTAAGTAGCCCACACCGCAGCGATATCCGCCGTTGTTGTTATGATTCACATCCGAGATCCTGTATCATTTCTGTAACGCTGTCTGCCCTGAATTGTGACAATACAACATGAGCTGTCCTTCTTTATACTCTTTCGATAAGGATCCCATACTGGGCAGCAATACTCCAGAAAAGGACGGATAATCTTAGTCTATGCAGTTTCTTCAGTAGTTCTGATGCATCTTTTAAGGGTTCGGCCAATAAAAAGCATTCTCTGGTTCGCCTTTCCCAAATGTTGGTAAAGCTTAAGGCTCCCTAACTGCGGGGTCATCAGTCCCTAAACTTATGAACTACCTTATACTAAAGACGACACAAACATCCGTGCCCGAGGGGGTATTCGAACCCCCGATGGGGAACGGCCTCACTCATAGGAGGATAGTGCCTCAATACCCTCGGCCCCACCGCTGCGGCGAAAACTGCTACCCGTTTGTGCATTAAAGTCAGAGGAGTAAACATCAACACATATAAACCTTTTTATTGGAAAGAGCATACTTTTCACTACTTCTCCATATAATCTGCAAGCAAATGTAGGTATTTGTCATAACGTGTGACGAGTTTTTATATCCTAGCGTCATAGTCCTCCACCACCGGCGTATTGAGATACATAGTCAAGCCTCGTTTAGATTTGAATAATGCAGGTGGTCTTTGACAATTTCATGAACAATTGTTTGAGACACATGAGGAAACTGTGCACAGAGTTCATCAATTGTGACGCGCAGATCTTTCCTCACGCATTCCTCTACAGAGCACAGCAGTTGGTCTGTTCCTCATCTTGTGTTTCCCCCCCTCCCCTCCCCTAGGTTGAAGTTGCGACACCAATGCCGAACAGATGACCATCCATCCGCATTATTCAAACTTAAACGAGGCGTGTCTACGTATCTTCAATGCGCTGTGTGCTGTTGGTGGGGAACTATGAAGGTGGGATACAAAAACTCATCACACGTTATGACAAATGCCTAAATTAGCTTTGGGATTATGTGGAGAAGTAGTGTAATGTATGTTCTTTCTGATAAAAACGTTTATATGTGTTAATATTTACTCCGGTGTCTTTATTGTACAAACGGGTACCACTTTCCGGATGGCCCTAGTATTATTTCTCAGTGTCCCAGGTCAAGACAAAATTCAACTTAAAAAAAGAATTCATTTTTCATGTTCACACATGGAGTTATTTCGTAATAAACCAGGGATACCCTTTATCCACTTTTTAAATTCTTCAGACACACTACTATCAAGTCTATCAAATTAATAAATATTCTGAAGGTGGCGGAGAACAGGACTGGCCGGCCGTGGTGGCCGAGGGGACTGAGGCGTTCCAGTCACGGTCTGCACGGCCACTACGGTCGGGGGTTCGAATCCCCCTTCGGGCATGGATATTTGTGCCGTCCTTAGTACTAGCTAGTTCATAAGTAGTTTGTAAGTTTAGGGACTGATGACCCCGTAGTTAAGTCCCATAAGCTATACAAACATTTAAACATTTGAAGAACAGGTATTAACATATCTTCACTAACAGTCGATTACCTTTGAAAAACAATTATTTCCCTTAATTCTGTATCAACATTTAGTTAACAATTAAGTCTTACACATTCATTATTCGTCAAAATAATATAACAATGTAACAATGTAACTATCCATATATTCCTTTATAGTATTATCCCAATATATTCTAGTACGAAAATTATCTGCTAATCTAAATGACTTGGAAAAAAAACCCGACTAGAACTAGTACACTCGAAAGAGATCTGACTGAATCGAAGGCCTACTGTTACTCGAAAGAGCTGTTACTGAAAGTGCTTTGACTCGAAAGAGCAATGTCTCCAAAGACGCAGAGACCTATCTGCAACCTTTTTATACATTTCTATAAACTATTGATTTAGGATGCTTTCAACCGTTTGCTCTGTCATTTATAATATTCTAAAAATCATATTAATTTTATATTTATGAAATTAGGAAAAAATTAAATCAGCTTCGTAAAAAAATCCTAATTTACTAAAATGGCGTAGTCGTATTACCACAATTGCTGTGCAGTGTTACACTCTGCCTTTGGTTTGACCTCATCTTTCCAAATAAAAATATAAGTATTAAAAGCGATTACCTATACTACCGTTTTCCAACCTACTCCTGCGCTTACAAGACGCCACAGTTCTACCAAAGAAACATCGTACACTACACTTGTGGGTCCAGTTTTGGAGTATTACTGCGCATTGTGGGATCTCCACCAAGTGGCACTGACGAACGGTTTAGAGAAGCTTCAGAGAAGGGTAGCTCGGTTTGTGTTATCGCGATGTTGTGAGAGAGTTTCACGGAAATGATACACGAGTTGGAGTGCAATCATTATTCGTTGCGGCATGATTTACTTGCGACATTTTTTCACCAACTTTTTCTTCCGAATGCGAATATATTTTGTTGGCACCCACCTGCATAGGGAGACATTATCATCGTAATAAAATAAAAGAAACCATATCTAAAATGGAAAGATATAGGTGTTCCTTTTTCCTGTGCACTATTAAATAATGGAACAGAAGAGAAATATCGTGAAAGTGAAACTTCCTGCCAGATTAAGATTGTGTGCCGGAACCTGGGACATTTGAATTTCGCGGGCAAGCGCTCTACCGACTGACCTGTCCCGACACGCTTCACGGTCGAAACCGTCCGAACCCACAACTTTATTTCTGCCAGTACGTCGCCTATTTGCCAGGATAGCACAGACGGTAGAAAGCTTGGCAGAATTGCAAACGTCCCACGTTCGAATCCCGGTTCCGGCACACAATTTTAATCTGCCAGGAAGTTTCATATCAGCGCACTCTCCGCTTCAAATTGAAAGTTGCATCATGACAGTGGTTCGAGGAACCCTTCGCCATGCATTCCAATGTGATATAATAACTACCTTAAAACTTATTCAGGATTTATATAGGATGCGGTCTCAATATGGCACTTATATTTTTGAGTCAATCTCCAGTTGTTGCTGTGATGACACACTGCCTGGACATGCAGGACAGGAAAGCACACTGTTTTGAACAGAATGACACTGAGGCATATTTAACTGGTGATGTGCACACCATTTATAGCATGTCACTTTAATGTCAGGTCATCTGAAACATCTGTCTTAGCATGCCTGGACTTAAGAATTAATAATGATTCCTTCACGAGTCGAAACTAGTTATCAATGTAAAATCAATGTATATAAGCGATCTACAGCAAATAAAAATCTCATAAGAGATTCATAAGTATCATTTCAATGTGAGTTGCAGAGTATTTATGTAGATGTAGAAGGACCCAGTTTCGAATCCATGCTTGGCACACATTTTCAAATCTCCCATTAAGTCAATACACACTGTCATCGAATGTCTTACATTTCTTGTTATGTTGAATGAAGCACTAGTTCAGATGGAACTTATTAACTCAAAGAAATTGCTCGTTGCAGAAATTTTTAAAGTAGGTGAAACAAATACTGCGTGTTATTGGTCAAGCACTTAGAAAATGCAACAAATTTATTAAATATACAGTCTACTTAATCCCTGTTTGCTCTTTACTGAAATTCTGCTGCGCTGTATGGGATCCGTACCAGACAGGATTTACGGAGGATTTAATAATAATAATAATAATAATAATAATAATAATAAAAGCCGAAATTTTGTATTATCTTCGTGTTAGGGAGAGATTGTCACAGGAATGTTACGCACGTTTCAACAAAAAGAGATAAAGCTATGCGTTTCTCGTTGCTGAGAGACCTGTTTCCGAAATTTAAATCTTCAATTTTCTCCTGTTAATGTAAAAATATTTTTTTGCCTTTCAAATGAATAGGGAGAACTGAGCATCGCAATCAAATAAGGTATCAGAAGGGGGAAAGAAGCTTCGTGTTTAATGTCCCGTCGACAGAAACTGTGCTCATTGTCGGATTTTTTGAGCAAGAATGGGAAACGAAATGAGCCGTGCCCTTTCAAAAAAATCATCCCATCTTTTGCTTGGAGCTATTTAGGGAATACACGAAAGACCTAAAACTGGATGGCCGGAGGTGGATTTAGACCACAGTCTTTAAGAAAACGAGTGCTGGCGCTATTTCTCTTGGTGAGATATCAGAGCTCACAAGGAAATATATTAAAGTGTTCGTTTTTCGTTTTCCTTATTTTTTGTGAGCTGTTTGAAAATTAAGTGGTACAGAGTCTGAAAATGCTTCCGTGACCCCTGTACAACCTGAGGGCGAATTTCAGTCACGTTGTTGTTGTTGTGGTCTTCAGTCCGGAGACTGGTTTGATGCAGCTCTCCACCGTACTCTGTCCTGAGCAAGCCTTTTCATCTCCTCATAAGAACGGCAACCCACATCTATTTGAATCTGCTTACTATACGCGTCTCTTGGTCTTCCTCTGCGATTTTTACCCCACACACTTCCCTCCAATGCTAAATTTACGATTCCCCGATGTCTAAGAATGTGTCCTACCAAGCGATCCCTTCTTTTAGTCAGGGTATGCCAAAAATTCCTTTTCTCACCAATTCTGTTCAGTACCTCTTCATTAGTTATGTGATCTACCCACCTAATCTTCAGCATTCTTCTGTAGCACCAGATTTCAAAAGCCTCTATTCTCTTCCTGTCCGCACTGCTTATCGTCCATGTTTCACTCCCATACAACGCAACACTCCACACAAATGCCTTCAGAAAAGACTTCCTTACACTTAAATTAATATTCGATGTTAGCAAATTTCTCTTTTTCAAAAATGCCTTTCTTCCCATTGCCATTCTGCATTTTATATCCTCTGTACTACGACCATCGCATGTTATTTTACTACCCAAGTAACAAAACTCATCTACCACCTTCATTGTTTCGTTACCTAATCTAATTCCTTCAGCATCGCCTGATTTTCTAAGACCGCATTCCATTATTTTTGTTTTGCTCTTGTTAATGTTCATTTTATACGCTCTCTTCAACACACTGTCCATTCCATTCAACTGCTCTCCCAGGTCCTCTGCCGTCTCTGACAGAATTACAATGTCATCAGCAAAACGCAATGTTTTTATTTCTTCCCCCTGAACTTTAATCCCTATTCCAAATTTTTCCTTGCTTTCCTTCACCGCTTGCTCGATGTACAAATTAAATAACATCGGAGAAAGGCTACAACCCTGTCTTACTCCCTTCCCAACTGATGCTTCCCTTTCATGACCTTCGAGTCTAATAACTGCGGTCTGGCTTTTGTACAAGTTGTAAATAACTCTCCTTTCCCTATATTTTACCCCTGCTGACTTCAGAATTTGAAAGAGTGTATTCCAGTCAACATTGTCAAAAGCTTTCTCCAAATCTACAAAAGCTAAAAATGTAGGTTTGCCTTTCCTTAATCTATCTTCTAAGATAAGACGTAAAGTGAGTATTGCCTCCCGGGTTCCTACGTTCCTCCTGAATCCAAACTGATCTTCCCCGATGTCAGCTTCTACCAGCTTTTCCATTCTCCTGTAGATAATTCGTGTTAAAATTTTGCAACCATGACTTATCAAACTGATGGTTCTGTAATTTTCACACCTGTCTGCGCCTGATTTCTTTGGAATGGGGATTATTACATTTTTCTTAAAGTCTGAGGGTATTTCGCCTGTCTCATACATCCTACACACCAGTTCAAATAGTCTTGTCATGGCTGGCTTTCCCAGAGACTTTAATAGCTCTGCGGGTATGTCATCTGCTCCTGGGGCCTTGTTCCGACCTAGGTCTTTCAAGGCTCTGTCAAATTCATCTCTCAGTATACTATCTCCTATTTCGTCTTCGTCTACTTCCTCTTCCCTTCCTACAACATCGTCCCTAAGTTCATTTCCTTTGTAGAGCTGCTCTATGTACTCTTTCCACCTTTCAGCTTTCCCTTCTTTGCTGAGAACTGGTTTCCCATCCGAGTTCTTGATATTCGTAGAGCTGCCCTTCCTGTCCCCAAACGTCTCCTTTATTTTTCTGTAGGCGGTATCTACTTTTCCCCTTCTTATACATTCTTCTACGGATTTGCATTTGGCTTCTAGCCACTCCTGCTTAGCCATTTTGCACTTCCTGTCAATCTCATTTTTTAGCCGTCTGTACTCCATTTTGCGTGTTTCATTTACTGCATTTTTATATTTTCTCCTTTCATCTATTAAATTTAGTATTTCCTGTGATATCCAAGGATTTATTGTTGGTCTTGCCTTCCTACCTATTTTGTCCTCTGCTGCCTTCACTATTTCATCTCTCAATGCTACCCATTCCTCTTCTACTGTTTTATTTCCCCCTGTTTCTGTCAATTGTTGCCTAAATCTCCCTCTGAAATTCTCCAGAACTTCACTTTCCTTCAATTTATCTAGGTCCCATCTCCTTATTTTCCTACCTTTCTGCAGTTTTTTCAGTTTCAGCCTACAGTTCATGACTAACAAGTTATGGTCAGAGTCTATATCTGCCCCTGGGTATGTCTTGCAGTTTAGGACCTGGTTCCGGAATCTATGTCTTACCATTATAAAATCTATCTGATACCTTCCTGTGTCTCCTGGTCTCTTCCACGTATACAACCTTCTTTTGTGATTCTTAAACCACGTGTTTGTTACTATTAAATCATGTTCCGTGCAAAATTCTACCAGGCGACTTCCTCTTTCATTCCTCCTGCCCAGTCCATATTCACCTACTATTTTTCCTTCTCTTCCTTTTACTACTACCGAATTCCAGTCTCCCATAACAATTAAGTTTTCCTCTCCCTTAATCGTCTGAATAATATCCTTTAGCTCCTCATATATTTCTTCGATCTCCTCATCATCGGCAGAGCTAGTTGGCATATAAACCTGTACTACTGTTGTCGGTGTTGGCTTCGTATCTATCTTGACAATGATAACGCGATCACTGTGCTGCTCATAGTAGTTTACCCGCATTCCTATTTTATTATTCATTATCAGTCCTACTCCTGTGATACCCCCAACTGATTTTGTATTTATAATCCTGTACTCACCTGACCAGACATCCTGTTCATCCTGACACCGAACTTCACTAATCCCCACTATATCTAACTTCAACCTATCCATTTCCCTTTTTAAATTTTCTAATTTTCCTACCCGATTAAGGGATCTAACATTCCACGCTCCGATCCGTAGAATGCCAGTATTGTCTTTCCTGATGACAACCTCCTCCTGAGTAGTCCCCGCCCGGAGATCCGAATGGGGGACTATTTTACCTCCGGAATATTTTACCCGGGAGGATGCCATCATCATATGTTCATACAGTAGAGCTTCATGTCCTCGGGAATAGTAACGGCTGTAGTTTCCCCTTGCTTTCAGCCGTTCGCAGTAGCTGTGTGGCAAAGCCACATTAGCTGATGTTACAAGGCCAGCTCAGTCAATCATCCAGACTGTTGCCTCTGTAACTACTGAAAAGGCTGCTGCCCCTCTTCAGGAACCACACGTTTGTCTGGCCTCTCCACAGATACCCCTCCGCTGTGGTTGCACCTACGGTACGGCTATCTGCATCGTTGAGGCACGCAAGCCACCCCACCTCGGCAATGTCTGTGGTTCATGGGGGTGGTTCAGTCACGTAGGCGTAGATATTCCGCTTTAAATGCCTCTGCACAAATACTACCAGATATTTACTAGTTCAGATGGCTTCCTCTGATCGTTCGACGTCATGTAATCATTCAGTTGTGGGGTAATTCCTTCTATCTACGTGCAATACGTTATTTTTGTATATGTTGAGGGGAAAATGGCAATTGCTGCACCAAGCTTTTATTGTAAATCATGAGCATGTATAACATTCCGTTGTATTGTGCCTTACATTTAAGGCTTAAAAATATGTTCCCGATAAAAATATAATGAGGTGTTTTCAGTGTGGTAGAAACTCACCCATTCAGTCATAAACTATTCTGGATAACGCCTTCAATAACAATAAAACAGCGTACAGGCGGCGGTGACTGGTGCCCTTTAGGAGTAGTGCACAAACAGAGCGAGTCTGGATTCAACCGAGCGACGTGGCGCACTCGCATTCGGGACAATGGTGGTACAAATCCACCTCCGGCCACTCTGATTTAGGTTTTCCGTGATTTCCCTAAATCACTCCAGGCGAATGCCGGGATGGTTCCTTTAAAAGGGCAAGGCCAGTTTCCAGAGTTAGCTCCGTCTTTAATGACCAAGCTGTCGAGGGGACGCTAAACCGTATACTTCCTTCCTTCTCCTTCAGATTTAGAATGTACAACTATTTGTAGAACTAAGCGATCTAACTGCTGAGGTCATCGGTCCCTACAATTACTAACAAATTAAACTAACTTATGCCATGAACAACACTCACACCCATGCCCGAAAGAGGACTGCTAATTCCGATGAGGAGAGGCCACGAAATCTGTAAAAGGCGCCTTAAACCATACGGCCACTTCGGGTTCCCCATAAAGTCATGACCTACCTCACGTAAATGGTTTTCAAAATGCCGCAACAGACTGAGGTCCATAATATAGGACTGTTGCTTTGGGGAACTTTCCTGATCTTTATACAGGGTTGTCCATTCATAGTGATCGGGCCAAATATCTCTTGAAATAAGCATCAAACGAAAAAACTATAAAGAACAAATCTATTCTAGCCTGAAGGGGGAGAACAGATGGCGCTGCCATAGGTCAAACGGGTATCAACTGAATTTTTTAAAAATAGGTACCCCTATTTCTTATTACATATTCTTCTAGTGCGTAAGTAAATATGAATGTTTTATTTGTAACACTTTTTTCGCTTTGTGATAGATGGCGCTGTAATAGACACAAACGTGTACGTGGTATCGCGTAACATTTCGC
Source organism: Locusta migratoria (assembly GCA_026315105.1). Classification (NCBI taxonomy): domain Eukaryota; kingdom Metazoa; phylum Arthropoda; class Insecta; order Orthoptera; family Acrididae; genus Locusta; species Locusta migratoria. Next base: position 807,468,508 of record CM048744.1, on the reverse strand, counting down.
CAGTGCGGTCGGTATTTGCTTCGTGATACATTGCTTGTGTTAAAATGGACCGTTTACCAATTGCAGAAAAGGTCGATATGGTATTTATGTACGGCTATTGTGATCAAAATGCCCAACGGGCCTGTGCTACGTATATTGATCGTTATCCTGGAAGATATCATCCTAGTTTACGTACCTTTCGTCGGATAGTCGGATAAAGGGACACGAAGTGTTCAGCCACAAGTGAAACTTCAACCACAACCTGCAACAAATGATGATGCTCAAGTAAGTGTTTTAGATGCAGTTGCGGCTAATCCGCACTTCAGTAGCAGACAAATTGAGCGAGAATCGACATTCTCAAAAACGTAGGTGTTGATAATTCTACATCAACATTAATTTCACCCGTACCACTTTCTATGCACCAGGATTTGCATGGCGAAGACTTTTAACGTGGTGTACAGTTTTGCCACTGGGCACAAAATAAATTACGGGACTATAAAAGATTTTTTTTTCTCGCGTACTGTTTAGTGACGAAGCGTCATTCACAAACAGAGGTAATGTAAACTGACATAATATGCACTATTGGGCAACGGGAAATCCACGATGGATGCGACAAATTGAAAATCAGCGACCTTGGCGGGTTAATGAATGGTGTAGCGTTTTGGGAGGAAGGATAATCGGCCCCTATTTTATCGATGGCAATCTAAATAGTGCAATGTATGCTGATTTCTTACGTAATGATCTACCGATTTTACTACAAGATGTTTCACTGCATGACAGAATGGCGATGTACTCTCAACATGATGGATGTCCGGCACACGGCTCGCGTGCAGTTGAAGCGGTCTTTAATGGAATATTTAAGGACAGGTGCAGGTGGATTGGTCGTAGAAGCACCATACCATGGTCCCCACGTTCACCGGATCTTACATCCCCGGATTTCTTTGTTGGGAAAATTGAACGATATTTGCTATCGTGTTCACCGACAACGCCTGAAAACATGCGTCACCGCATTGTCAATGTATATGAGTACATTACTGACGGCGAACTTCTCGCTGTTGAGAGGAATTTCGTTACACGTATTGCCAAATGCAATGAAGATGAAGGACATTATTTTGAGCATTTTTTGAAGTCATGAGGTAATTACAAGTAACCACACAGTAACAGCATGCGTTCTTATAATGTATGATAATTTCACAAAAGTACATGTATCATAACGGAACAACCGAAGTAAAGTTCAAAAGTACAGTACCTACGTTCTGTGTTTTAATTTAAAAATCCTGTGCAAGCCTCTTAATTCCTGAATAATATCGGAAACCTACATCAGATTAAACCTGTTTACTATATTCGTCACTCGGTGTCCCTCTGCGGTTTTTATCACACACACTTCCATGCAATGCTAAATTTAAGAATCCCTGATGTTTCCTAGTGATTCACACCAGTGGACACCTTCTTTCAGTCAAGATATACCAGAAATTTCTGTTACCACAATTCTGTTCACTAACTCCTCATTTGTTACGGGATCTACCTATCCAATCTTCAGCATACTTCTGTAGCGCCGCAAATCAGAAGCTTCTCTTCTTACGTGAACTGTTTATTGTCCACATTTTGCCCCGTTCAAGGCTGCACTACTGATAAAGGCATTCAGAAAAGACTTCCTACCATTCAAATTAATAGTCGATGTTAACCGATTTTCGTTCTTTAAAAACGTTTCTCGTACCATTGTTATTATGTATTTTATTTCTTCACTATTTCGAGCATCAGATGATGGACAGGATGTGTGAGGCGCACGACAGCTAGGGATGTAGCGCCCGGCCATACGATGTTCTTCTACTGCCCAAATACTAAAACTCATCTCCAATCATTATTTTCTCATTTATCAGGTACTGTCCTTTACATTCAATTGTTTTTCGAGGTCGTTTGTCATCGTCAAACCGCAAAGTTTTTATTTATTCTCTCTGAACCTGAATTCATTCTCCAAATTTCTCGTTGCTTTCATTCACAGCTAACTCATTGTACATATTGAATTACATTGGAGAACGACTACAACCCTGTCGTACCCAAACACTTTGCGTTCCTTTCTTGTTCTTAGACTCTCATAAATGCTGTCAGCTTTCTGTATAAGCTGCATAAAACTTTTGTTCTCTGTGTTTTCCCATGGTACCTTCACATTTTCACTGTTAAATATGATAGTTAGATTATTCAAGGAGTTGGGTATGAACAACATGTACGCCATCGATGCTACTGGCCACATAGTTTTTGTTTGGGTGGTCTGGATATTTATTGAACCGAGGAGAGAATGCTGTGAGACATTGCTTACTCGTAACACGTTACTTATTGCGTGTTATGGCCGTATAGTTTTATTAAGTTTGCATAATGATTTTTTATACTCTTTGACTACTTTGTAAGGTCCTAGGAAAGTGTTTCAAACAGTTTAGAGCTTCCTACACAATTTTACAAGATATTTAGGTGATCAACATGAGTGCGTGCGATCTCTTTTTTACCCGTAAGAGGCGATGTCGTTGTCGTAGTGAACATGCAATTGTATCTAAAGGTTTCCGACTTGCAGCCGGATTCCATCGACATTTCCTTATATTCATCAATGTCCGATTCTTTCGACTACTAGGTAATGTTCTATTTCTGATTTCGTGTCGGGATGAATGTTGCCCTACGTTATAACATGAGTATTGCAGACAAAATAGAAACGTGGAAGGCTTTCACACCTCAAATTCTTTACATATGTAATAAGGTACCATTATAGTTAGTTAGGTAATTACAGTACCCAAGGATTACACTATAATATGGTGTGAATAATGAGTGCATAATGGTGAGCTGGCATGTGGTACTGACTTAATCGAAAATTTTTGAGCTTTCAGTAACCACAGAAATATGATGTTATCTGTAATCTGACGTATTTAAAAGCAACATGGTGAATATTCAAAGCAGGCGGGTTTTCAGCGTCGTAATTGTGAGCTATCTAACTAATAGCACTGCAAATCGTGCACCCGGCATCCTGATTACTGGGTAGTCGTATTATTATGCAAATTGGATAATGGTGCGCTCTCTGAACCCCAAAATCGTGATTAAACAGACAACAGCTGAGTGTCTTTGTCGAATCATTACTAGTTTAATTTGTACTGGGATTACTACAACTATCCGTGGAAATACGGGATTGATTCAATTATACTGAACTGTGATAAAGAAAATAAAAGTCTAAAAACTTTATACGAGTGCAAAGAACTTTGTATGACGGGCAACAACAGCTAAAATATTTATACATAATTAAGAAACTTTCACACAGTTAAAAATTAGGTGTTAAAATTGTAATAGTCTGAATTAAAGTCCTTGGCCCACAGGAAATGTTATTTTATTGGAGTCGTGAAGACCCGCACTACCGGATTCACAACTTACAGTTTGTATCTTCAAGTGATTTTCTACTGTACAGGATGATAATTGTTTTAATAAAATTAATGTTACAAATTAAAAAACAAAAATCCGAACTAGTTATGTATGAGGAAGTTATATGAGAGAAAATTTATATATATATATAGAAGCCAGTAGGCTAGTAAGTGCAATAAATATTTTTGTTACAAAGTTTTCCATATAAGTCATTTGTGATGGATAACGGGGTGAATGGTGAGGTCGTACCGCAAGCACCTTCGCTCTTCTCGTCAAAAACCTAAAAGCAGTCTACCATGCGGTTCTTGTCATTTTTGGTAATAGCATAGAAAAGTCGGCAATCAGTTTAGTAAACATTGTTTGACCTGTGACTTAAGGCGACAAATAGTCTAAGAGAGCTATTCAGATTGTCTATATTGTCTCCCATATTTTGTTTATAAACACAAGGAAGAGTAAGGGATCTATAATGCTTCCCTGGGGAACTCCAGATATCACTTATGTTTTACTCGATGACTTACCGTCAGTTACTACAAACTGTGTCCTTTCTTATAGGAAACCGCGAATCTAATCGCACAATTAGAGCGGTATCCAATAAGCACGGAATTTCATTAGAAGCCGCTTGTGAGGTACAGTGTCTAAAGCCTTCTGGAAATCCAGACATCACTAAAGACGACCGAGCTGCATTATGTCCTCGCAGATTTAGAAAGAAGCCTCATTCTTTGTTACTGAGCGAATGCACATCTACAGCCATAGCCCACAGCCTAGCGCACGGTGTGTGGCGGAATGTACTTCGTATGCCCCTGTCACGTGTTCCTCCTATTCCAGTCGCACGTAGTTCGCGGAAAAAGCTATAAGCGGTACGCCTCCTTGTGGGGCCCAATCATCAAATTTTAACAGGCTTGATTCCATATTGAACAAAATTATTAACAGATCATCAGTTTTATATAAAATATTTTAAAAAAGTTGCTGTATATATATATATATTGTAAGACACCAATTAGTATACATTTTTATTACCAATTATATATAAACAGTAAACGACATTCATTAATAAAGAACAGTTTAAAGTTAAAATGCCTACTAAAATTACAATAAAATGTAACTTTCTCTACCATAAATATACATCATATAAATTTGTTATTTATATGAAACTTTAAAGAGGGCGCCTTAGTCACAAATGACTCATGCTGACGTCAACTGTGTAAGGATTGTAACAGCTGCGTCAGTACAAACGCAACCTCTTACATGGAGGTCGAGATATTTTAAGTATTTTAATTTATTTTAAGGTATGTATTTTTATCACTGACTATAACTGAAACTTGTACAATTAGCTTATAATGTGACATGCATGTTATTCTAACTGGCCCTTTTGTATTTATTTTAGCATTGATAATGACCACACAGTGGTCGAAATCCGGATTTGCTAACAAATAAAGAATTTATATTTATAACGACTGATTGCTGAATAATTACCACAAATCAAGCTTTAAGGTTGTAATCGGTTCGAGTGATGTACATAAGACAAAGCAATAGCTTATATTGGTTGACTCTTCGAGAAACGTCTGCTCTCGGATTATTGACACAAACCGGTATGAACATCTACACGGATATTCTGCAAATCACACTGAAGTGCATGGCAGAGAGTTCATCGAACCTCTTTTATGATGTTTCTTTACAGTTCCACTCTCTAATGACTTGCGGGAGAAAGGGACACCTAAATCTTTCTGTTTTCGATCTGATTTCTCTTATTATGATAGTCATGTCTACCTATGTTGGTGTGTGATAACGATATATGATCGCAATCTGAAGAGAAAGTTGGTGAAAGGAATTTTACAAATAGATCTCGCCGCAACAAATAACGCCTTTCTTTTAATGATTTTCTACTCCAGCTCGCGTATCGTTTCCTTGACATTCTCTCCCCCGTATCGCGATAATACAAACGAGCTACCCTTCTCTGAACTTTCTCTAAATCGTTCGTCAGTCTCACCTGGTGTAGATCCCACAGTGCACAGCAATACTCCTAAATAGGACGTACAAGTGGAGTATATCAGTTTCTTTAGTAGAACTGTTGCATCTTCTAAGTCTCCTGCCAATGAAACGTAATCTTTGGTTCGCCTTCCCTACAATATTTTCTAAGTCTTCGTTCTAATTTCGCGTTTACTAAGTCAGGCCGTAACGAAGCGTGCTGATTTTTTTTTTTTTTTTTTTTTTTTTTTTTTTTTTTTTTTTTTTTTTTTTTTTGACGGACTGCACTTTCCAAGGATTCTACCATCGAATCTCAGTCTGGCATCTCTCTTACTTACGATTAATCTTATCTGGTCGTTACAATTTGAATTGCTCCTTAGGTCTACTTACAGATATTTTATAAACTGCATCCAGCGTTCCTCCTGCTATTGCGTAACTATGTAATATAGCATCTTTTCTTTATATGTAAACGCAGCCGCAGCACTTTACATTTGTTTATGTTGTGACTCAATTATCATTCCCGATACGCTGCAGATCAAACTGCAGTTCTATAAACTTTTGTAGAGTCGCTACTTCTCTATACACTAAAGCATAGTCCGCATAAAGTCTCAATGAACTTCCGATGTTGTCTACTACATTATTTACTAAAATTGTTCAAAATGTTCAAATGTTTGTAAAGGTTATGGGACTTAACTACGGGGTCATCAGTCCCTAAACTTACAAACTACTTATGAACTACTTACGAACTAGGACGGCACAAATATCCATGCCCGCGGGGGGGATTCGAACCCCCGACCGTAGTGGCCGCGCAGACCGTGACCGAAGCGCCTCAGTCCCCTCGGTCACCGCGGCCGGCGCTAAAATTGTAAAAAGCACCGGACCTTTTTTTTTTAATTCTTTATTATGGCTTTTGGTTACAGTGACCATACAGCCAGCGGTTATTACAGTGACAACATTACAATAGAATTGAGATTCTTACAATGTATAGCAAAATATTATTAAGTATCTTACATCATACAACCTTAGAATAAAAGTAGAAAAATCATATGTACAAGACATAAAACAATACATAATTAACAGTACGAGTGACATATGTAATACAACAAAAGTGCAAACAGCATAGGACCATATGAGAGGTGCAAAGACAAATAAAAGCAAAATATAAAATAAAATCACTTATGCAGTTTCACGCTGTGAATGTTCAAGTTAAACACACTAGTTCTAAAATTAGAGCTGTATGCCTGTGACTTTGAGGCAGACCTTCAGTAAACTATACTTAAACTTGTCGAATCCATGAAGGAGGACAGTGACACTTGTGGGGAGGGGGTAACCCCTCGCAACCAGCGTTCGGTAGAATACACTTTGTGCGGCCGTGTACTTGGTTCATGCCAGTATGATGTGGTTGAGATCCGCTACTGTCGTTACATCTTTGTATCAATGCTGAGAAGCGATGATTTTCAAACGGTGTAGGTGGGCAGGGTAACATCCATGTCCCAGTCGCATCCGAATGATAGACGTTGCATGACGTCTACTAAGCGTCATCGATGAAAACCATGGTCGGGAGGAGACATTTGGTTGTATAGCTGCCAGGTGTCCTCCCTTAAACGCTCTAGAGAGGTGCCATTCGTGGTCCCAAGTGCGATAGGCAGCTTTTCGAATAGTCGTTCGGAAGTCTGTATATGGAATCGGCGTGGGGCAGTGTTGTCCTTCCGTAATACTTCTCTTGGCAAGGCGGTCTACTGTTTCGTTATGGGGTATACCTCGATGTCCTTTAATCCAAAGTAAGTGGATGTCTATGACCACTGTCTGTGCATTTTTATGGCCTCCAAGACGTCCGATATATATCTATTCGTTTGTTTGTCAAACGTCGGATGTTGTAACTTTGTCAGCACGCTTTGAGAGTCCGTGAGGATCAATATAGAGTCAAATGTTCGTGTGCAGTAATAAATGGCCTCCCTGATGGCCAGTAACTCTGCCGTGTAAATAGATGACGCAGGCGGAAGCGCAAACATTTGGTAGGTGCCGTTGGAGGGGCAAAAGAAGGCGTATCCCACCCCTGCTTCAGTTTTAGAGCCGTCAGTATAGATGTGAGCATGCTGTGGCCAGTTGCGGAGAAGAAACTGTTGCAGGTCGAGAATGATGTTGGTCCCCGTTGTGTAGTCGGATGGCAAGTGTGTCACTGGGACTGGGTTGAAAAACAGATGATAAGAATAACGGAAACAAGGAAGTTTAGTGTCCTGTATGATGAGTGGGAAGAGATGTCTCCATTTCTCATAGCTGCGAACCAGTAAAGGAACTCGGGTCATGCCTCTTCTGTGATGTATGTCTGTAAGGCTCCAAAATTGGTGCACCGCTTTGAGAGAAGCACTATCACATATTGACGCTCGGCTGAGGAGGAAAATATCGGATAGCATCTGTCGACGTATAGTTAACGGCATTTCAGACGCTTCCACGAGCAAGGCGTTGGTGGGTGTTGACTTCATAGCTCCGAGAACAAGACGAAGCATTCTGTACTGGAGGACATCCAGTTTGCGCAGGGTCGATTGCGCTGCAGTAGCGTAGACGATACTGCCATAATCCAAAACGGAGCGGATCAAGACCTTATAGAGAGTAAGGAGTACTGTCGGATCGGCTCTCCACCAAACTCTGGCAAGCATACGCAGAATATTTGCAGTAGTGTAAGCACCGGACCTATAACACACCTCTGGGGCACACCAGAAATCACTTTCTCGTCTGAAGACTTCTTTTCGTTGGGTTAGGTAAACACTCTTCAGCCAAGTGTCAGAACTGGTATGATATTCCATATGTTGGCATTTTAACCACCAGTCTACGATGCGAAAGTCAAGAAACAGGGTAGCTACCAGGGAGTTTGTAGCTGCTTCCCTCTGGGTCTCGTGCATGAATAGCTCCAACAGGGTTTGACACGATCGTTTCTTTAGAAAACGATATTGGTTACTTCAGAGAAGAATCCCTTCCTCCATAAATGTCACAATACTCAAAGAAAACTCTTCCTCTACGAATAAGCGTTAGAAAAATACATTTATTATTTCGGCCTTTTATGTGTCGTTCTCTGTTTCAAGGCCACTGCAGTCACAAAATGTCTGAACATATGGTTTCGACTCTTTTACAAATTCGACTTATGATCGTACTATATCAAATTTGTGGGTTTGAAACAAACTTTGCAACGGTACGCACAATCATCGCTAGAGATTAATATGTCTGACCGCCACGAAGAAAAACCGATTTACTGTGCATCAATCCCATTTACATGTTGGCCCGTCATCGGTGGTTATGGACTACCTGCAACATTCAATCATCCCGCTACACTGCTGGGACTAGGAGCGCCCGCACTTGGGAATTATTGTCTCACTCGTAGGATACAATAACAAGGCAGGCGGCTGCAATTGAAGCGGTTATATGACTGTCGCATTTGTTCAGCGATGAATAGTGGGATTTGATGAACAACCATCATCAGAAAGTATAAAAAAAATATGATACGTGGTTGCCCCCTACGAAATGACAGGGTGCCACAGATTTACGACGAGTACTGGCATTACAGTGGCGAGAGAGGAAGTGACGGTGGAACTATGTCCAACTGTGTGGGTCGAAGGAGATGAAAAAAAGATGCAATTTTCAGGCCTTTTTCTTTCTTATTGCACAAAGCTAGACAGCTTAGCGGAGGAAGTGTAGAGAGAGAAAATCTAAAGCACTGGCGAATGCATATAAGTAACATTTAAGTATTTTGTTTTTGTCCTTAGTGATAGCGCAACTGCATGTGAAATGTCCATTAAGAGAATTATCAAACAAAAGGTAGGCTATTGTCCAATTTTCTATATCACTCTCTGTACCTTTTCGTCATGTAGATCGATGGTTTCTGGAAGTTATTGACGAACATGCACTACTTCTCGGTCTTGATCCTTATTACTGAACAATTTGCGCAGTTTTTATTTTCATTATTAGCTCGTTTTACTTGAACAACTGCAATTCCGACCCATCGAAATACACATCATTTAACACGTATGCTTCCATGGGACTAGCGAATGTAAATAATTATACTAGAATGAATTACAAATCGTTTTTTCATTGAAGCAGAGCTGATACTAAACGCCATCAACAAGACCATTAATAGAAAACGTGCAGATTAACTCGAGTGAAGAACAGTCTAACACATTTCACACTAAAGAATACAGATGTGTGTCTCTATGACGCAATTGATGGTGTACACAATGTTAGTTACCTTGGTATTTGATCCCTGAACCTTTTGATTTTCTAACAGGAACACAGACATTTATTATACATCCATGTGAAATGGAAGGCTATAGCTTTAATAATATCACTTACAAACTGTCAGATAAAAATAACACACACAGACTGTATCCTTGAGTGTAACAGACTCACAAGAAAACCAAGAATCGCTCATTGATTCATAGGGAGATAGTTTTGAAGCGTGGGTTCTAGATTCAAAGCTGTGGTACACCAGGACTCACGCTAAGAACAGTCGCCAGATATGCCTTCCGTTTACTGTTGATTCATCAAAGACATCCAGCATCTTCATGTGTTATCTCTCCTACGAAAGCATGCTGTTACCTTTTTTTCAATCATAATAATTCTGTGGTACTCCTGTACCCAGCTACATCACAAGATTAGTTCCCGATAGAACGTCGGTAACACCATCTCTGACATAAGCTACGTACCGTTAACGAGGTCCAAGATATTAACAGCTATGGAAAAGTTGCTCCAGGAGAGCATCCAGTGGCTTTATTACACCTTTAGAAACCGAATCGATGCATGTATCCAGTCCTGATATAGAGTGCTACAGCATACCACTCACCTCTCCTATTCTTAGTGTTTCACTACCATAGTACCGTGAGGCTGCAACGCCAGAAGACATTAAGATCTCTAAGGTATCAATGATTGGTGCAGGCATCAACAGTTGACCCTGAACCTAAATTGCTTTTAACATAGCGCAAGTAAATAGTCGAAGATATCCATTGCTGTCCACGATAAACCACTTGAAAAAGCTATAATAAACAAGGATTCCATTGGAAAATTTCGAGGAACTGTACGAGTTGTTCATATATGTAACACCTGGACTAAAGACAGTTACAAGAGCCATTCTTTAGTTTTGCTTATCATGCGGGAGTAATGGAGGAAATTCTGACAGAAAGAAGAGCGGCACATCTTGTCTTCGTACCGTTTGACATTTCTCAACAAACTCCAGTAGCTTACAGGGGTTCACTGTTGGAAATATTAGAACGGGCGGGCGAAGATAAGCTACGTATTATTTCCTCTCGTCTTTGTGTCGTGATATAACTACACAAGATAAATCCTAATTTGGAGGTCACACGAAAGATAGTAGAAAGTACTTCATACGTTATACCAGGTTATAAATAAAAGAAGTAAAGGAGGAAAATCAGGGCCCAGCCAGATTTTCTCTCCGGCACACAGCGTTCGGTGGCGTGACTAGTACACATTTAGACGAAGATGTACCACAGCACGCAAAAAGCTGTGAATCTGCGGCATTTTCAGTGTCTTTAACGCAGCAACATACACTTTCAGTCGCCTCTTGCTTAGATTCTGATCTATGTCCCCGTAATGCCTCGCGAAGTAATGAAATCTTAACAAATAAAAATCATTTGCTGCAGGTGTAAAATACAGCAACATTCCCATGAAAGCAAGGCCATAATTCGCTACTGAAAAGGTAGACATTCAGTTTTTATTTTATTTATTTTTCATTATGGTACTGTAAAATTTTTAGGAAGAAATGAGGAAAAAAAATTATAGAGAAAATCTAAAAATTGGACGACACTTCAAAAATCATAACTTATGAATGCACTGTCAATCATAACTGATGTTGGGAATGGAGTATTTCACATATTGCAGTGGTATTTGACAGGTATGTGTATATATCCTGAAGTATTTTTATACTCAACAAGATACGATATTGGAAACATTAAATGAAGCATCATTGGCCGGCCAATAATTTAATGTTTCCAATAATTATTTTGGGGCTGTTGAGCACATCATTCCATATAATGGAAGCAAACCTTAAAAAATACGATATGGTGCATGTGGATGGTACCATTCAAAAAGATTTCAATAGCATTTCATCTATTACCATCACAGAAAACATTTGTATACGCCGCAATCCATCATGTGGCGCACGACAGAAAGTTAAATGTAAGGAAAGTTGGGATTTTCATTTCTCAAAAAGAGAAAAGAGTAGAAGATGGACACATAACATGTGGCGGGAATTCACAGAGAGGTTATGGAGTGGTGATAGACAAAGAGAGAGGGCAGATCGACAGTGACATGGGAGAGCAGGAGATCTACGAGAAAGGTGGTAGAAGGTGAATGGAAGACATGAAGAAATAGAGGGAGGACAGGATGGACAAGAGAGGGCAGATAAGAGAGGGAACGGGAGCTGAGGAATAAGTGAACAGAGAGAGGGTGAAGGAGGAGAATGACTAATGGAAGGTTGGAGTAAATATGTAATGTAATAACGCATACCATTGTATGACTGACAGATAGTGGCTGGAAAAAATAAATCTTCGGACGGATAAGCAATGCAATAAATTTTAAGAAATAACCAGTTTATTTTATGTCAGCAGTTTCATGATCACTCTGAAACTTTTGTTTCATTTCACACAAATTCTAGGGAACCACTGGAGATAGACATCTTACAATATAAGCGCACTTGTTCTTTATTAAGAGCCCTTCCAATTTTTTTCATTAGTAAATTGAACCCGAACCTAGCCGGGGAGGTTTATTAGTTTTATAAACTTCATTAAAAATAACTTATGACAACAGCGATTAAAATTATGTGTCATCAATATCTTCACTTTAGACTATCGATGCGATGATCTATGTTTCCTTATCATAATGGATTGTTGTAACATTTTTGCAAATACGATAGATACTCTCCATTCGAAACGATACACACAAACTGGGACATACTCGGGAATTCAGAAGTGATCCACTATCGTGGAATACAATTCCTTGTCTACTTCAATGATCACAAAATTTGTTCCTTACATCTCCAGGACTATCGTTTTACACCATGTCCTAATACAATAGAGCCATAGTGGCATCTAGAAACATAATCATAATGTATTACGCAACTATGCTGAGGAGAGGAGGGGATCCTTGTAATGTTTTCTAATAATGTAGATCAGACCGAGCACACTGCCATTTCATTGATTATGTACGTGTCTATAACAAGAAGAAACGGTGCCAAATGCTGCAACAGATTTCTAAGATACAGCTCGCAACAAAATAGTAGAGGAAAGTATTGTTGAATTCAGGAAGTGCAAGGCAAGTCCCAGTGAGTTTATTACTGACTGCAAAAAATTAATGTTCACAATATCTTAATACACAAAATTAAAATTATTAACTTTTTAAATGCGTCGTGCAATTTTAACAAACCAAGCTATCACCTGGAAGTCAACACAAGTGCATTTATTTATTTCAGGATTTATTACACTTATTGTATGAATTTCTTATGGAAATATATAGACAACCCATCGGATCCTCCACAGTAACTCAGCAACTGCACCTTTTGTCCTCATGTTCGTGCAACTGTTTAACGAATATTTGTCTATTTTGCCGGATAATGTGCATGAATAATGCGTACTATGAGCGTTCAAGCTCATGCAAGTTAGCTTTTTCATTTATTTATTTCACACATTATATGCATTGCTGATAAATAGTACCAAGCGAACTGCATCTGTATAGTGTTTTTATTTACTAATGTCAAAATGTTAAGTTAGTGTGAAATTGGTCAAAATTAAGTGAAAACAAATCGTTCATGTTAAGAAACCTGCAACTTCTGGAGGGGATGGTGATCTAACAATGAGAGAGACTAGGGCTGAAAACTGCTTTGCTGAAATGTGGAAAACTCCCTGTGGATATAGAACACTTGAGGCCTCGTCTTGGCAGAAGGTTGACCTGGAAGGGTAGCTGAAATAATTCGTTTTCGACGATGTTAAAATATGTGCGGAAAAACGGCCGTTTTGTCTGTCCCCCACGCTGTCTCCCTCACGGTTCTTTCGTGACTACGTGCGTGGCGAGCCCGGGGCCCCGAAGTAATGCAGTCTTCCTTCCTTCTTTACTGCATTTCTATTTCCCCTTTTCTCCTTTCCCCCTCCTCTCCTCACTCCTTCCCCTCCCCACCCGGGGACTGATGACCTTAGCAGTTTCGTCCCCTATCCCAACAACGCATCTCAACTCCCGCTTTGTCGGGTCAGTTATCTGGCGTTGCCTACACCATTTGCACACGTTTGGCTTGGTAGCACAGTGGTAGAGTGCCAGACCATAAATCCAAACGTCAAGGGTTCGATCCCCGCCAGGTGCTAGGATTCATGTCACTTTCCACTTCTTTCACCCCTGGCAGTGTTGTTGTGAAAAATACCGCCGCGCTGGAGTAGCCGAGCGGCCTGGAGCGCCATGTTCCAATCCTCCATCGTGTATGGATGTGTGTCTTGTCCTTACGTTAGTTTAACTTAGTTTAAATAGTCTGTAAGTCTAGGGTCTGATGACCAACGTAGTGTGGCCCCATAGAATTACAAACACTTGATTGACTGAAAAATACCGAGTCTCACCGTGGTTCGGAACCCCCTGTAACTCGATGGTAAGTCAGTTCGAAGATCGGAGGAAGGCAAAGGCATACCTAGTAAAGCACTGTGGTATTCAAATCAATTTTCCGATTGTTGAATGATTTACCTTTACAGTAAAAACCTGTTCTATTAATTAATCGTTCACGTTTATTATTTCGTTACTGTTCCGCGGCGACCGCAGTGGCCGAGTGGTCGGCGGCGCGCCGTGTAGTCAGTCTGCACGGCCGCTGCGGTCCGGGATTCGAATTTCCCCTCAGGCATGGGTGTTTGTGTCGTCTTTAGTATAAGCTAGTTCATAAGTAGTTTGTAAGTTTAGGGACCGATGACCCCGTAGTTACATCCTTTAATCTAAACAAACATTTGAACGTTTTGAACTGTTCCGCAAGTGTTTGACTGTAGGATCACAGGTACACGTAGAAGGTACTATTTGAAGTTAATGTAGTGTCTAGTAACGAAAACATTCGTGTACGGTTCGACTCTGAGCTACATTTCTTGAACTGATCCGTACATGGCTGACAACGTGCAAGTTGTGCTTGGCCGCTATAGCACAGTTGGGTCGACACATACGGTCAACGCAAAGCCTTGCGACGGCCTGTCCTTTTGTACGCTGTGTAGGCGGCGCTACGTCACGCCAGTGTGGTGCTGCGCTTGTAACAGGTGTGGTGTCCCAGAGGGCCGTACCTGGCGCAGCAGCCGTCCGCCACTTTGTCCGCCCTAATCCCCCGGCCCACGCAGTGGCCGGCACATCCTCCGGAGCAGCCGCCCCCCGGGACGTGGACGGACTCCCTATACGGTCCCTCCCGTTGACGTGATCGATACGCCCGTCTCGTCCCTCCCTGAATCTGTTGGGCCACACGACTCGCTTTTATTTCATCTTGTTTTCCAATTTCCCAGATGCCGTCTCATTCCTTTCCCGCCTGCTGGACGAACCGGTTTCGCTTTGTACGCTTGTTTTCTTTTCTATTGTTTTTGTATGTTCTGTTGGGTACAGGCCCGAGATTAGATGTTCGTTCCATAGATCCGTGTTGACGATATCAGCGTGAATGTGGAACATGTAAAAAAAATTACAAGCTGATAATATAATAATACTAATACAGGTGCATACATTTTGGCCCACTTTAGGTTACGGTAGTAACACTAAAAGTGGGCCTCTGCGATCCTCTTTTGACAACTCGAAATTTAAATGAAAATAACGGCTTAATTATTCATCTGACAGGAAAATTGAATAACTGAATTTGTAGAGGAGAAAATTCTCTACAACTTTGCTTTCTTATGTTTTTTTCATATATCGTAGCGTTTCAAAGATATTTGCAAAAAGAACGGCGATTTTGGAATGTATGTCTCTCTGTCTGTGAGTCTGTCTGTCCGTAACGTGTTCCCTGTTCTTAAGTCGAACCGTTCAACCGATCAGCACCAAATTTTACAGACATGATTGAAGGCCGCCAGAGACCAGAACCTTCCTTTTTCAAATTTTTTCGGACAAAAAATACGGTAGTAATACTAAAAAAAGATGTTTGTAATATAACTGTAATTTCAAACGAACCGTTTATCTGACACGAAAATTGAATAAGCTAATTGATAAAGGAGAAAATTCTCTACGACTTAGCTCCCTTATGCTTTTTTTCATATTTCCGAACCCGCAACTACCTATTTTTTCCCTAAAAGCGTTTCAGACACTCTTATTAATTAATTTTTTTTTATTATTTATATTATTATTTTGGTCCAAATTTTTGTAAAAACTTATAAAACTACAAATCTAAAGTGAGCCGTAAAACATGTCAGTGCGATTTTTTCAGAAACTGATAATACAATAATATTAACAGTATGAATACAGAAACATGCGTCATTTCGGTCTCTTTAAAAATTCGTCAGTGGAGTAGTAGGACTTGGACACTAGAAAGTATTTTAGGCTTCTCTTAAACTGATATTTATTTTTTTTTAACTATATTAAGTGCCTTAGGTCTTTGTGTAGGTCATTTTTGTTCCTAGTATTGCAGGTATGAACTGAGCTGTTTGTTGGGAAAAAGAATATATTATTTATGACAAATTCCATTAAGGAATAAATATACTGACAGGCATTAGTTAATATACCCAGTTCTTTGAATAGACGTCTGCAGGATGTCCATGAATTTGCACCACAAATAATACGTATTACACACTTTTGGACTCTGAAAACTTTTGCTTGACTTGAAGAGTTACCTCAAAATATTATACCACATGACAGTATGGAATGAAAGTGAACAAAGTGTGCAATCTTTTTTTATTTTTGCGTCTCCTATGTCTGATACCACTCATATTGCAAATACTGATTTGTTGAGTCGTTTCTGCAGTTCTGTGGTGTGCTCCTCCCAACTAAAGTAATTATTTAGTTGTAATCCCAGGTATTTAATACTGTCAAACTCTTCTATCTGCTCTTCTTCATACTTAATGCATATAGTGGATGGAAATCACTTACATGTTCTGACCTGCCTGTAGTGAGTCTTTTCAAAGTTTAATGTCAATGAGTTGGTTTTAAACCGTTTATTAATGTTAATGAACATATCATTAGCAGACTTTTCTAGACATATCCTCGATATGCTGTTTATTACAATACTCTTATCGAAAGACGGAACATGCTGTTATGTGGGTGGCGTGCATTCCTCTCACACGACTCCACGTAAATACTAAAAAGTCCCGTAAATTGATTGAATGGAGACGTACTCTTTTTATTTCAATTTTCATCTACATCTACATAAATACTCTGAGAGTAACACTGAAGAGCATGACAGAGGGTTCATCGAACCGTTTACATGGTGTTTCTCCATAGTTCGTGGAAAAAGAAACACCTAAATCTTTCCGTTTTCTATCTGATTTCTCTTATTTTCGTTTGGTGATCATATCTCCTATGTAGGTGGGTGCTAACAATATATGTATGCATTCGTAAGAGAACTTGGTGAAAGAAATTTCGCAAATAGCTATCGTCGCAACGAGTAAAGCCTTTGTTTTAATAGTTTCCATTCCGGTGACACTCTCTCCCCTATATCGCGATAATACAAAACGAGCTGCCCTTCTCTGAACTTTCTCTAAATCGTCAGTCCTACTTGGTGAAGATCCCACAATGTGCAAAAATACTCCAAAATAGGACGCACAGTTCTTTAGTAGAACTGTTGCAATGTTTCCAAATGTTCAAATGTCTGTAAATCTATCGGACCAAACAGCGGGGTCTTTAGTCCGTAGCTTACAAACTACTTAAACCTAGGTAAACTACCCTAAGGACAACACACACACATATACACACACACACACACACACACACACACACACACACACACACACACACACACACACATATGCCCCAGGAGGACTCGAACCTCCGACAGCGAGGAACCGCGCTCTCCGTAGCGTGGTGTCTCAGACCGCTCGGCTACTCCACGGCGGCTCTTCTAAGTGTTCTGCCAACTAAACGTAGTCTTGGGTTAGTTTTCCCAGCAATATTTTCGAAGAGTTACTTGCAATTTAAGTTTTTCGTAATTGTTACGCCTAGGTTTCTTTTAGTGGTGATATTGATGATTTTAAACGTATTATTATAAAGGGTCAATTGCCATTTTTTGCACCATGTAGATATCTTATCAAAACAATTTGCAGTTGCTTTTGATTTTTTGGTGACTTTACTTACTGATAAGTGACAGTGTCATCCGCGAACGACCTAAGACAGCTACTCAGATTGTCTCCTAAATCGTTTATCAAAATAAGGAACGATAGGGGCCCTGTAACATTTCCCTGGGGAAAGCTCGATGCCATTTCTGTTCTACTCGATGACTTTCCGTCAATTACAATGTACTGTGTCTTTTCTGATAGGAAATCACGAATCCAATCGCACAATTGTGGCGATATTCGATTAGCACGCTGTTTAATTAGAAGACTATTTTGAGGTACAGTGTCGAAAGCTTTTCGGAAATCTACAAATATGGAATCTATTTGACATGCCTTGTCTATAGCACTCATCACATCATGTGAGTAAAGAGCTAGCTATGTTTCACAAGAATGATACTTTCTGAAACCGTGTTGACTGTGGCTCAATAGATCGTTCTCTTCGAGGTACTTCATAGTATCTGAGGAGAGTATATGTTCTAAAATCCTGCTGGAAACCGACGTCAGTGATGCAGACCTGTAATTTTGGGGATCACTCCTACTGCCTTTCTTGAATATTGGCGTAACCTGTGCAACTTTCCAGTCTTTGAGTACGGAACGTTCGCTGAGCGAGCGGTTGTATATAACTAGGTATGGGGCTATTGCATCAGCATACTCTGAAAGGAAACTAATTTGTATGCGATCGGGACCACAAAAGATAGTGAAATAGGTACCACAAATGAAATGTATAATTCATTTTGCAAACAGGATATTATTTAGTTATATTTGCTTCGTCCTTCTGATGTAGTTTAGACATGAAAGAAGTAATGATGCAAATACAAAAAAGGTAACTGACTTCGATACGTACCAAATGGTGAAAGGATATCAATTTTAAGATTCATTGAAAAAATGTCAGTTCTATGTCATAGTGAAACCGTGTAGTGAGTACAAAATACAATGAAGAGCGAAAGAAACCTGTATAGGCATGCGTATGCAAAGACAATTAAACACCAAGAGAACGGGATTGCTGTCGGCAACGCTTATATAAGGCACGAGGTCTCTGTCACAGGCGTTACTTCGGTTACTGCTGCTATAATGGCAGGTTTTTCTCTATTTAAGTGAGTTCGAACACGGCTTTATAGTCGGCACAGGAAAGATGGGACACAGCATCTCTGAAGTAGCGATTGGGTGGGGACTTTCCCGTACGACCATCTCACGAGTGCAGAGTGAATATCGGGAATCGGGTAAAACATCAAATCTCCGAGGTCGCTGCAGCCGGAAAAAGATCATACAAAAAATGAATCAACGACGAATGGAGAGAATAGTTGAATTGTCAGAAGTGCAGCCTTCCGCAATTTGCTGCGGATATTAATGCTGCGGCACCAACAACTCTCGCCGTGTGAACGACGGAACTAAACATAATCGATATCATATAATGTAAGCTTTCACGGTCGGCGTCTTCATTAATTAAAACTTCCGGGCTAAGTTACCGTGGTCCACCAATAAAACTTCTTACTTCCGACGTTTCGTTGCCTACTGCGGGCAACATGCTCAAGGGTGAGTCGACGAATGCCTACTAGGCGCTGGAGGTCCTGCTTATATAAAGGGCATAGATGATGCCACCACTTGTCACGTGCTGCCGACTATGAAGCTATCTTTGACCAACGTCATTTCTCTCGATTACAGGTAATCGATTGTCATATCTTTGGTTCAAAGTTGACCGCCAAATCTGATCTAATTTCAAACCTTCTTCTTTCCTGTAAAAATTATTGTGGTGTTTCTGTATTTCTATAGCTTTTCTGTACTTGCGTGTGTAATAATGCGACGTCCTGGCTAGCACGCTTATTTCATGGTCACCAAGTGTAAAAACATGCTCTGCCACAGCTGACTTGTCTGTGTGACCCAGACGACAATTCCTTTTATGCGAGTTTTAACACTCCTTTTTGTTGTTCCTATATACACCATGTCACAGCTACAGGGAATTTTATACACTCCAGGCGTTGCTAGGGGATGTCGTGCGTCTTTCACCGATCGTAAGCATTCGCTAATTTTCTTGATAGGTATAAAGACGATCTGCACTTGAAACCTGGCCAAAACTTTTCAAATACGGTCCGAAATTTTGTGGATGAAAGGAAGAAAAACTTTTCCGGCCGACAGTTGTTGTTGTGGCTTGTTGTCAGGCCCTTTTCTTCTTGGATGTATCCATTTTTCTTGAACAATGTTCGCAAATGTTTTAATTCATCTCTCAGATAAATAGCCTCACAGATATTACTAGCTCGAACCACCAGTGTTTTAATGACACCTCTCTTCTGCCTAGGATGGTGGTTCGAATCCTTATGAAGATAACGATCGTTGTGGGTGTCTGTATGCCCCAAGGTCCGATCTGCCCGTTTGATTACCGTAACATCCAAAAAATTCAACTGTTCGTTTTCCTCTTCCTCCATAGTAAATTGTATCCGCGGATTATAACTATTCAGGTTCCCCAAAAAATCATTTGATTATTCAACACCGTGATTCCCTATCACGAAAGTATCATCCACGTACCGGTACCACTTTGAGGGACTTTTGTTGGCCGACTGCAGCGCTTAATGTTCAAAAAATTCCATAAATAAATTAGCGATATCTGGACTCAAAGGACTACCCATAGTCACCCCTTCAATTTCCTCGTAAAATTGACTGTTGTATTGAAAATAAGTCGTGGATAGGCAGTGTCGGAATAAAGATACTATATCAGTTAGAAACATGTCAGCTATATGAGAAAGAGCTTCGTCAACTGGGATCATGGAGAACAAAGATACTATATCAAAACTGACAAGAATATCACCTGGATTGACAGTAATATCTCTTAGTTTTTCCTATAAAATGAATAGAATTTTTGATGTGCCTATCAGTTTTTCCAATGTATGGTTGCAACATGGAGACGAGATATCGAGCCAGCCCTTGCGTCGGAGATCCAATGGCACTCACAATTGGTCTTAACAGGATATTAGGTTTATGTACCTTAGGCAACCCATACATTCTCGGAGGTTGTGCCTTCGTTTTGAGAAGATGTTTTTTATACTGCTTGGTAGCATTAAGACTTTTGTAGTAGGATCCGTTTTCAGCTTTTTAAAGTGGTAGGATCAATGAGGTCATTGATCTTCCTATGGTAATCCTAGCTCTTCAATACAACGGTAACATTATCCTTATCAGCAGAAAGTATAGTAATATTCTTGTCCGCACTGATGTCCCGCAATGCTTTCCGTTATGTTTGGGTCAAATTGCTACTAGGTGGTTTAGCTTTACGTAGAATCCTGGCTGTTTCCATCCTAATTTCGTCGGCAGAATGTGGAGATAACATGCGAATGATAATCTATATCGGCTTTCGGGACCGAAGGACCACTCGTGTTCCCTTGCTGATTGCACGACACAAAGCTGGGGCCGTCAGCACCGATGGTGCACTGCTGACAACTGGAAATGTGTTTCTGGTCTGACGACTCTCGTTCGAATTCAAATGTTTATAAATCTAAGGGACTTAATTGCTGCGATGATAAGGGTCTAGGCCTAAAACTACTTAAACAAACTTATACTAAGGACAACACACACACTCGTGCCAGAGAGAGGACTCGAACTTACGACGGCGACTAACCGCGCGCTCCATAGCAATGCGCCTTAGAGCGTTCGGCTACTCCACTGCTGCGACGACGCTCCTTTTCAATTGTATCGAGCGGATTGACTTATACGGATACCGAGACAGCCTCAAGAATACAGGGACGTTGCATGTTCGCGTTGTGTTGGAGGCTCTGTGTTGTTGTGGGGCGTGTGCAGGTTCAGTTATATGGCACCTCTCAGCCGACCGCGATGGCCGAGGGGACTGAGGCGCTGCAGTCACGGTCTGCACGGCCACTACGGTCGGGGGTTCGAATCCCCCCTCGGGCATGGATATTTGTTCGAATGTTCGAATGTTTGTATAGTCTATGGGACTTAACTACGGGGTCATTAGTCCCTAAACATACAAACTACTTATGAACTATTTACGAACTAGGACGGCACAAATATCCATGCCCGAGGGGGGATTCGAACCCCCGACCATAGTGGCCGTGCATACCGTGACTGGAGCGTCTCAGTCTCCTCGGCCACCGCGGCCGGCATGGATATTTGTGCCGTCCTTAGTATAAGGTAGTAGATAGGTAGTTTGTAAGTTTAGGAATTGATGACCCCGTAGTTAAGTTCCATAAGCTTAACAAACATTTGAACATTTCATTTTATGGCACCTCTCATACGTCTAGTTTGACACGTACGCACGCATCCTGGCTATCACCTGCATCCATTCATGTCCATTACGCATTCCTATAGACTTGTGCAATTCCAGCAGGTCTATGCGACAACCCACACGTCGAAAATTTCTACAGAGTGGCTCCAGGAATACTCTTCTGTGTTTAAAAACCTCCACTGGCTACCATATTCCCTTACATGAACGTTATTGAGGATATCTGTAATTCCATTAGTCGTGTCAATGCAACGTCGTGTTGCAGAACTTCTGCGTTCTGAATGGGGTCCTACACGATATTAAGCTGTTGTACCAGTTTCTTTGGGTCTTCTGGCTATGTATTGCTTTAGGGAAATAGTAAAAAGAGAAAAGTAATGAGAAGTAGGAAAAATGGAAATAACGTGAAACATCAAAATCAACGTCCTTATACGAAGTTCAAGAATTCGCCTATCTTGGAAGCAAAATAACCCATCACATACAGAGAAAGATGGCATAAACAGTAACCTGTCACAGGGAAACAATGACATTAACTTGAGGAAACCAAGTCTAAGAATATACGTTTGGAGCAGAGATTTATATAGATGTGAAACAAGGACGGTGAGATAACCTAGAACAGAAGAAAATCTATTTGAAGTGTGGACCTCCAGAGGAGCGAACAAATTACAAAGACGGCTAAGATAACAAGGAAATTCTTCGTAGATTAGCCGAAAAAGGAACAAATCCCAATCGGGAACTCACAGGATGTTGCAGTGTTTCCTGGACATGTTCACAGAAGGCAAATATGGAGGTCGTGTGATCTCGCAAATCTTGTCACACCATCCGATGGCCCTCCACCTGGGTGAAGTTTCTAGGTCGATCTGAACCTACTTAACTCGGCTGCCTGCCACCGATTCCGACATATGGGCACTGTGACACCTCTATGACCAATACGTCTATAAATTGCAGGATTGGACAACCTAGCTTCACGTATCGCAACGATGTGACCTCTGTCAAGTGCATTCATTTGGTGGGCACGCTGTCTATCGCCTCTGGTTCGCACTACACATAAGCGTTTTGCTTTTGATCTCATTCTTCAGATTATCTTACGGATAAATATGAAAAGCTATTTGAAGGGCTTTTCGATATCAGCGGTCACCTTTTGATCATGAACTTACTAATCTCATAGAACAATACCCTTCGTTGACGGTATAAAAATGTAATGCTCTTATCCAAGCAGTCTCTTGACCTTCACATAAAAGTTCATGCATTTAATATTACAGCTCGTTTCTTCTACGGCTGTACTGAATTCTTATGACGTACGGTATAAGAAGTTTTCTTTCCACATGACGTGAATTATAAATGTTCAAATGTTTGTCAAACTATCGGACCAAACTGCGTGGTCATCAGTCCGTAGCTTATAAACTACTTAAATTAAGGTAAACTAACCTAAGGACAACACACTATAATGATAACTGCCTTCGGGTTGAAGTTGTAGAGGCAAGTTTAACTTTCAGTATTTAATCAATTTCGTAAATAGTTTGCAAGATATCAATGGGATTAAATTAGCCAAAAATTGCGTACATACTGACTGCAAAGATTATGATTCATAAATAAACAGTGGAATTAATTTTATTTTTAAATATATTTGACGATTAAACAGTAAATGTTGGCGGCAGTTACGTTATAAAAAGACACGGGGCCTACCTTCTGGAACATTTGGCATGGTTTGCTGCAATATAACAATTCATATTTATAAATATATGACACCGTCGTGATGTGGGGTTGGACTTGTTACGTAATTTGGTCGTGCAGCAGACCGTGCGTTAATTTTTATTTCAGTATCCAGACGGAGTTACGGGAAAAAATATTACGCGGAACAATATCGGACCTCGAAATTTAACATAAAGGAAACGCGATTGCAGGTTC
This sequence comes from Locusta migratoria, assembly GCA_026315105.1. Classification (NCBI taxonomy): domain Eukaryota; kingdom Metazoa; phylum Arthropoda; class Insecta; order Orthoptera; family Acrididae; genus Locusta; species Locusta migratoria. The sequence goes on along the minus strand of CM048744.1, from coordinate 807,444,790 downwards.
TAAAAATCCGTTTAATTATTATGGGGACTGATAAGGATTGAAAAATTGTAAAACTTATAACAATCACTGCACGATATCTTGTCTTCCGTAATGGCGTTCAAACTCACCACACAACTTCAAGGGGAAAAATTATGTAGGGCAGATTCATTACCGGAATGATAAATAAAAACCCGTCAATTTTTAAACATTTCATGATGTATTTAACTCACAAAACCACTTTACTTACATGCTGGATAAATGAAACAATAGGAGCTGCTATAGATACGTCTTTATTAATCAGAGGCCGAACATAGATGAATCGGAACGTTGTTCTTTCTCTCGTCAGACAGAAACAAGGGAAGGTAGCTTAAAGTTCAGAGAGAGAAAAACGCTCCTCGATTAAAATATATCGTAGGTCGTTAATTTTTTTGTTCTATCGTTTCAACACACACCCATGCCCCAGGGAGGACTCGAACTTCCGACGGCGAGAAACCGCGCGCTCCGAAGCGAGGCTCCTTAGACCGCTCGGCTACTTCACCGCGGCCGTAAATTATAACGCGCCCTAAACACAAATTATGATGTGTATCGCTTCGAAATAGCCCAGAGTACGCAATTAGCTTCTCGTTAACAGCAGAGAAACTTAGTACAATTAAGTTTTGGCGGTTTGCGTTTGCTTTAGTTACATGTACCGGGCTGAAAAGCCCCTCCCCCTTCCTCCGGTCCGTCTTTGTGGTAGACGTCTTCAGACATAAATCAGTAACTGCATCGAATATTCAATGAATCGTCGAATTTATAGGTCCATTTTTCGCTATACAGAGTTGTCGATGGATGGCGACATTGTTCCCAATTGACAGCAATCAATATCCACTCGCGTTCATTTAACTCCATCCTTTTTCCCTAACTGTGACGAACTTCAACAATTGATGGTCGAATATATCAAGGGGACGAATTTATAGGCATGGTGTATGCAGGAAGGCACCATTTGTCATGTGATTCTGTAGGAATTGTAAAGTGGCTGTCTGAGGAGAAGTTGCATTCGTCCTTAATGTCTGCCACAGGAAGCTTGGTTTCTGACGTTTGGTGAGGAGAGCTCTTTTACTTTCAACGTTTATTTTGTTATGATTAGATGATGTCAAATGTGGCTTTCTTGCATCTCACTTGGCATGTGCTTTGTTGGGGCGTGTACTATTGGCTGTAACAGGCACAATTTTTACATTTTTGGAGAATTGTTTCGATTAAATTCTATATCATTGTACATTCATATTGTTGCACAGCCACCTTTCATATGCAGTCGTAGTGTGTTCCTATTTAAAGACTACACCGCAATTACAACATTGAAACTTTGCCTTATGTAATCGGAATTTTATGGAAAGTCCAATTACAACCAAAAGGCCACTCTGATAGTAATCGATCGTTACTGTTGTATCACAAAGTAAGAATTCATATTTTATTGAACTCCGTTGCTAAAGAATTTATAAATTTATGTTGATTATTTGTTGTTCAATACCAATGCAGCATTACTGGTCTCTTGGCTGCAGAGCTTAACCTACTAGTCTGATGCAGGGATCAGCATAAACGTCACATTATCTTATTCCATGTGAGCCTGATGAGGCTGATGGAGTTTAATTTGGGACTGGTACAAAACTTGCCGACCAGGAAGTATAATCTCCACCTTCTCCCTCCCCTCTCCCCCCAGTATCCGGCTCATCCCAGCGAGGATTAAATCCGGTAATTTCCTGTCGGCTGAACGTGTGATGTAACTATAGCTTACATTGGTGGCTAATTAGTCACTGATATTAAATTAAATGGATCTATGATGACGAAATGCACTGACATAAAAAGCTGACAATGACATTCACTCATCAGTGTCAGGATGCATTTCAATTCCCTCATCGCAGACAACGAAAATCTACAAGAGCTTGAAGGCAACTGAAATTAATGTGTGATACGCCTATTAAAAGCAGCTGATGTAGGCTCATTTTTCATTACCTGTAGGTGCTCTCTGTGCTGACAGTATCGGACGAACTATTGCCATTGTGGCTGGTGTTTGTGAGGAGTTTGATGGTCTGGAGGCATTTGCAAAGGTATCAGAGCTTGAAAAACATACATCATTTTTGAAACGACAGGACTTCAAATAATATGACATATCCCTTCCCTGGAAATAATGATATAGTCCCTAGGCAGGCTGTCTTGGAAGAAGCACTTCAATAAGAAGCCTAAAATAGACAAACCTGGGAAATTCATATTAAGAGTGTGAAAGTCATAACTGGGTCCCTAGAATCAGCATCTGACTGGACCGAAAATTGTCCGCTACTCACACCACTCATAAAACAAAATAATAAAACGTTTCTATAACCTCATGCAGCAATTTAAAAATACTACACATTGTGCGGTATTAAAGAGAATAAAATAATACTTTCATATGAGTGCCATTGTGTAAAATAAAGCAATGATCACTGTACCACATACTAGTATCTTATAATGATCTTTGCAAAATAATAATGATAGCGGCCATTGCCCTAACTCATTTAGGGTATATTGATCGGTCCAGGATGGATACAGTTCTACAACTGACTTTTAAAGTGTCCAGTTCTATCTTCCTTTATGAAAACCAGCAGTCGTACATACCGTACCTCACAAACGACTTTACCGCATGCCTGGTGCTTTCATGTAAGATTTCTGGGTACCGCATTATCCTAAACACAAAACTCGTACTTTCTTTGCAGTAAATATTAAAAATATCCTCTTAAAATTGTTGAATAAGATTTTTTCCCCCATTAGATGTCCCTCTCCCATCTCGCCGCAAAAGTTTGATAGTAATAATCCAAGATTTACATCTTACATTAATATTCTAGCAGGACATTAAAGCGTACGCAAAGGGAACATTATACTATGGTACCTTGACACTTTTAGTATCTACGTTAATCTCCAGTCGCTCCCTTCATTACAATTATGGCCCTGTTCTGGTTACTCACTGGAAGCGTATCACGACGTGACTTGCTGTCGTTACTGTGTTTGCGTACTTCCATGTTCTGACTGTCTCAGCTATACTCTTCTCCACTTGTTTCTGGGGCATAGAAAATACTGTCAACGTCGTAGCTCTTAAAATGTTCCAGTTTTAAAATTTTATTTAAACTACATTATGGATCTTTCGAAACATGTGATTGTTTATTCCATTGTATTTCATAATTTATTTATTTACAGACTGGATTATGAACTAAGTGTGGCAATTTACGTTGCTTATTTCTTAGTATCCATACAACACCTTCCACTGCCATTGGCAGCTGTCCACACATTATTCACGTTTCACTGTGTCTTGCCGCGGCGGAGTGTCCAAGCGCACTGAGGCGCTATGGCTGCGATGTGCGAAGCCATTCCCCGTCGGGGGTTCGAATCCCCCCTCGGGCATGGATGTTTGTGCTGTCTTTAGTATAAGTTAGTTCATAAGTAGTTTGTAAGTTTAGGGACTGATACCCCCACAGTTAAGTCCCTTAAGCTTAACAAACATTTCAGCATTTTCACTGTGTCTTAGTAAGAAATTATTTAAAAACCACTGGTTTTCGTAAAACTTTGCTAGCACCCTGTATGATTTGTGTGTAGGCAGACACTTCAGTCAGAATTAACGTCAATATGAATCTTCAGAATACATGAATGAAGTACAATTAAAACATTATCATTTATAGGACATAACCAAAACTTAAAAGGGGCTGCTTTCCCATTTCTTTTCTTACATTAATTTAATTAAATAATATGTCGATAATTTACATTTAATAAGCTTCAAAAGGACTGCTGTATCATTTCTTTACTTACATTGTTTTCGTCTGGAGTATTGTAAAGTCAGATTTTGTTTATTGCAGTTCATGAAGAATGAAAGTTTAATTTTTTTTTTCATTATTGTCAATGGCATGAATTTAGTTGAGCCTGGTTATCTACATTGAGTTAGCGTGTATTCAAAAATTAGCAAATTTTTGAATACACACTAACTCAATGTAGATAACCAGGCAAACAGCATCCCCACGCTATACAAGTGTTTGCATTGAACTAAATTCATGCCATTGACAATAATGAAAAAAAATTAAACTTTCATTCTTCATGAACTGCAATAAACAAAATCTGACTTTACAATACTCCAGACCAAAGCATATATAAGTAAAGAAATGAGAGCAGTGGTGCACTGAAGAATTGACGAAAGCACGTCGTTCACAGTACGATCAATTATAATTTAATGTCCAGTATTATTATTATTATTATTTTCAGTTTTGGTTTCCGAAAGGGTTTCTGGCACCATTATTAATTAAATAGCGCTATGTGATGCAATGTTTAGAGTTTTGCACATGTAATAGTGCTCCCTCTAAAATGTGCGTTTGTTCTATTTCGTGAACATGCCTTGAAAAATGTAACAAGGAATTGAACACTGGTCTCCTGAAGCATTTGAACAGCGGGGTGGATACTATGATAATGAATATTCTAAACAACGTGCAGTTACTGGTAGTTTCATATGTAAATGGAGTCGTAGATTTCTGGGGCAACTGTCGTTCCTTAATGAAATGAAAGGGAAGTGTATACATTGCAACAAATTAGCTGCTTGTTTTCCAAAGCAATTATTCACTACTAATGAAATATGTTGACAGCATTAATTAAATTAATGCGTCTACTAAATTGTTTGTCTTTTGCGAGGTTGCTATGGAGGCTTTTAACGTAGCTTGTATTACATTTTCTGTAGTTCAGATATGACATTGTTCTGCGATAAAATAAAGAGCAAATATTCTGTTTCCAACCTTGAGTACGTTTTCTTCTACAGCTAAAATAACAAACGGAATAAGTTTGGTGATACCGAAATCCACAAAGCTCTAGTACTTCATCTATATAGAAAGTTACTTTTATCATTACGTGTTTGTGTACATGTGATAAAAAAGCAATTATATGGTATGTATTTCATGATATGTTCACAATATAGAACAAAGACACATTCCAAAGAAAGCGATGTGACTTTTGAACACCTCAGTATCTTGCAGGATAAGGTTGTGTTCAATGAACAAGAGTGTGCGAAAACCTCCTAGAAAACAACGTTAAAACATTCTAACGGCTTTTTTAAATTATTTATTTATATTATACTGTTACTTAGTATGATCGATGCTTATTGGTCGTTTGTTCATGTTCGTTCTGGGTTGTCTGAGAATTTAGCTCAATTTTTTTTTTTTTTTTTTTTTTTTTTTTTTTTTTTTTTTTTTTTTTTTAATGTGCGAGAGATATTAAAATAATAGTTTAATGAGGTAAAAGATCATAAAAGAATATATTTGTCAAAGCTAAACTGAAATAACAAATAATTTTGACTGTTTGTTAAGTGTTCAAAATGTTCAAATATTTTATAGCTTATGAGACTTAACTATGGGGTCATCAGTCCATAAACTTACAAACTGCTTATGAACTAGCTAATACTAAGGACGGCACAAATATCCATGCCCGAGGGGGGATTCGAACCCCCGACCGTTGTGGCCGTGCGGAACGTGACTGGCGCGCTGCAGACTGCTCGGCCACTGCGGCCAGCGACTGTTTGTGAAAATACGGTCAGAAAGAATATTACATGTTGGGTGTACAGGTATTACCACAATAGTCGAGTCGTAATCGTGTCGTCCATCAATTTTTATTATTTACATTTTTATTATTTGTGTCCGAAATGTTTGCAAAAAAACATAAAACTACAGGCAAACCTAAAGTGGGCCGTAAAACATTCCGCTGCGATTTTTTTTAATTGGTTGTAGAACAGCTCTCGGTCGCAGTGATAAAGAGTATTTTACTCACGTTTCGGTCACTACTATGAGTGCTACATCAGGACATTTTAAAATTGCATGTTACATCATAAAATAACATGTAAGTGATAAAGCTGAAGTCACCTTTTGTAATAAAATAATGTAGCAGGCTAGCCACTAGGGGCTGCAGACGTGTAAAGGAAACATCATCCATTTGTAAAACTATAAGTGTGCTAATCAATGAAACTTTTATGGATGTGAGGCCTTATTGTCATTCTTTGAGAATCTGCCCGATGTTTCGGCCACTGTTGCAATGAATGAGAATGCGGCCTCGCACAAAGAATTTTTTTTTTAATTGTAACAACGGGCGCAGAAGCCTACGCTTACATCACATGTGTTCTCTTGAATATTGAAACTTCTTCAAGAAGATCTAATTGTACAGTGTGCTCAGAAATTCCCGTTACAGACTTCTAGGACTTGTAGAGGGCAGCGAGTACATAACATTGGATTTCGAACCCATGTCCGGAAATGTAGCGTTTCCGTTCCACGAGGGTTTCAATTCAGACGATTATCTCATCCACTCCTACTTGAGGAATGTAATTATGCGTGACTCAGTACAATTGTTGCAATCAATTTGAAAAGAATACTGAATTGATCCGTTATTACACACGCATTTTCATTGCAATTTACACCTCATGGTTTACATTAGTCGACAACAACAAAAACGCAGCATCTACGGCACCAGCCGCAATGTATTGATGCCTTACAACAGCGGCTCAGTGTGGACCACTAACGTCGTTACACACATTGTACCTCTGAAGGATGTTCTTTTCAAATGGATTGCAACAATTGTATTGGATCACACATAATTACATTCCTTAAGTAGAAATGGATGAGATAATCATCCGAATTGAAACCGTCGTGGAACGGAAACGATACGTTTCCGGTCATGGATTCCTATTCAAAATGTTATGTACTCAATACCTTCTACAAGTCCTAGAAGTTTAATTAAATAATTCTCTGTCTCTGTTGCCGTTTCTCGGTGTTAGCGCGTCATCAGACTGGAAAAAGACAAATGTTTTATTACAGTCCGTATACCTGGCGGGCAGGGAATCTAATGTGGCTAAGGTGAGTAAATTTTGAAAAGTCTGACTTACTTGGGCGAAGATAGCGCCACCGAACTTAGCCACATTAGACTCCCTGCCCGCCAGGTACGCGGCCTGTAATAAAACATTTGTCTTTTTCCAGTCCGATGATGCGCTAACAGCGCGAAAAGCGTAATTGGAGTAATAAAAATATTGCAACAGAGACTGAGAATTATTTAATTATTCAACACTGTTGCTGCACCAGCCGCTACCACCACAATTATGAAACGGAATGAAATCGTAGAAGTTTGTAACGGGAATTTCTGACCACTCTGTACATCTTTGTTAGCGACAGGAAGTACCTGGGTGTTGCTTCTGTTCTGTTAGTTGAATTACCATTTTGTGGAAAATGTGTGACACAGCTAGATTTTTCGAAGTTGTTAGGACAGAATGCATCCATGTACTTTTTCATTTTTGTTACGAAGATTTTTCCAGTTTGTGCAATATAAACGTTTTTACTTGAGTTATAAATGAGTCTATATGCACTTGACTTTTGATAATGTTGTAAAATAGTTTTGGTATTTTGGATGACTGTATTCTGAAATTAATGGTATGTGATGTAGTTTATTTTAATGTTGATCTGCTTGGTTAGCCGTGTGGTCTAACGCACCGCTTTCCGAGACGGAGAGGCATACCGGCCCCAGTTCGAATCCTCCCGGAGGATTAAAGAAGGGGGTCGGAGTGGCGGCCAACATGGATGTGGTTTTTACGCTCTTTTCTACATCCCCCAGGCTGGTCCCTAAGTCTCGCCTCAGATACAACATTAGCAAAAATTTCGTAACACTTTACACTTTCACACATATAACAATATACGCAGACATTTGGGGTACACATATCCTCCCGGGGGGGGGGGGGGCAGGGAGGGGGGGCGTGTGGTAGCGACAGGAAGAGCATCAGGCCACCCTGTAAATATTCACATGACAAATCAGAATGAACAAAGCCGACCCAACATGTGCGGGGGCATGGCCCAAGAGAAAGAAGTTTTTTTTATTGTTTATTTCTTTTTTATGTTATACGACATGACGGGTATGTCAGCTTAGTATGAAACCTTCACTAAGAAAGATATATTGTGGATAGTTGTTCAGCAGTTGGTTGATTCAATTTCTTTGGATCGATTAATTTGCTTATCATGTAAGCACTGGATTTATTGTTTGTTTCTTTGTTTTTTACTTGTGTATCCATTGGGATGTTAATAATATGATTAAATGTCGATATAAAAAATTCTTTATTTTACTTTTTTTTATTATTTTTTTTTTCGGACGGCAAGAAGAATTCTGTTTGGTAACGTTAGTGCATATTTGTTTCCTAAAAATTCAACAGCTATGCTTCTGATGTCATCTGGTGTTTCATGCTTTACTGTGAACTGAATGTTTTGTGTACTTCATTGAGTTATTGTGTTCTTCAACGAAATTTTCGATTTAATCTGATTATCCTTTAAACAGAATAAGTGTTTTTGTTTCCTTAAGAGACCAAACTGCTGATGTCAACGACCCCTAAATTTACACACTTGTTAAACTATCTTTAAGGAGAACATATAGCCAACTCCGAGGACAATTGAACCCCTTCAGGTAGCGACTACAATTCCTAACATGGTGGCGATCCCCGCGCTGCCAGAATAAGTGTGCTATAGACATAGTAGTTGTAGTAAAGCAGTTTATCATTCAACTGGGTTTCAAACCTCAGGAGTTGTTTTCAAAACATTTGATACACAGGTTTAGGCATTTAAAATTTTTTTTCGGATTATTTCAAAATATACAATTCGGATTTATAAAATTTTAATAAAATTTATTCATCTCGAAATGGGAATTCCATTAACATAAAGCTATACCTCCTCCCTTGCACCACCACCGAGGAATGGAGGGGGCGGGTGACTTTGAAAACTTAAATAGGAACTCCTATGAAACTTTCATTCTGCAGCGGATTCTGCGCTGATATAAAACTTCCTAGCAGATTAAAATTGAGTGCCGGAACCGGGACTCGAACGTGGAACCATTACCTTTCGCGGGCAAGCACCCTACCACATTTTTTACTCTATTGGTATTTCTGTTCCTTGCGGTCGCTGATCGTGTTTTTACGTTGTTGTTCGACGTGTTCTTGGCTCAGCTTTTTTTATTACATAGAACGTTCAGCCCTCTGACCGGGCGCACTGAGTCACGGCGCCCGGCAAACCACTGAGCTATCCCGACACGACTCACGGCCCGTCCTCACAACTTTAATTCTGCCACTACCTCGCCTCCTACTTCCGTGAGACATGTAGGGATAGCTTAGTGGTAGAGTTCTTGCCCGCGAAAAGCGATAGCCCCAGGTTCGAGTCCCAGTTCAGGCACAGAATTTTAATCTGGCAGGAAGTTTCAGGAACACCTACATTTAATGAAGATTTGGAATCTCCGTGTAAAAAATATATAACTTTTGTATGGAAAATCATGATAGATGGTGCTGTAATCACCAGAAATGAAAATGAGGTGATAGTTGAAAAACGGAAACTTCAAAAACACCTCCGACAATCAAATGAAGCACAAACTGTAACCTTGCTCTCAGTTATGAACAGACAGTTCATTGTCCGTCAATGATTCAGACTGTACAGGTCTCTAAGCAATTGTTCCATCTTCCTAACGATTGCACAGATAGTAAGTACCCTTTCCTCATAGTTTGAGGCTCATAGGAAAGTTGAAGAAACTCAAAGGTATGCTAATCTGTACCCTGACAGGAATGGTTCTTCTGTTCGCAGTACTTTCCAACTGTGTACTGAAACTGTAAGTATTAAACTAGAAATGAGTCCAATCTATGTTTTGATTTAGATATTACCGTTTCTCAACAATTTTCAATTAATTTTTATTTTTGTAGGTTAAGGGGCCATCTATCATGAAACTTCTGAAATGCAAATGGCGTATTTTTGGAGCATTACATGGATAGAGGACCGACGGCAAACAGTACTTCACTTCCAGGCATGCTAAAAAAATCGACCTCGCCGTGCAATCAGGCGTAACCAATGAGGACTTACGACTTCAGGAGTGTTGTTAGGTTAGATAGTGGAGACTATTCAGGAAACTGAATTGGAATGTCTAGTACAACCCCATTATTTACCAAATCCCCTTTGTGACTTTCATCTGTTAATTTAACTTAAACAATCAATGGAAGTAAGGCATTTCATAAGTGCCAAACAGGTAAATAGCGCTGTACACGACTGGCTATACACAAGAACAAATGAATTCTTTCTTCGTTGTATTTATATTTCTAAGCTGTGGAATATGTGCATTCAACAACAGAAAGATACTTCGAAAACGGACACGCAACATTTTGTTTATTGTTACATGTTTAAAGTTTTCCATTGAATCACTCTCGTATAAAAAAGCGGAAATTTGATTTCTGCGGAAGGAATCAAACACAGGAGATATATTATAAATTATTACTTCATCTCCGGTAACTCATCTAGCTGCCAACATAGTGACGCACAGAAAAGCGTTCGTGGTGTACAATTTATTGTGATCATTTCGATAAACGTTATTGTAACTGTAAATATATTGAGAAAATAATTTTATCTATGGCACTTGTTTTTCGATGTTTAATGAATATGTAACACAAATATTAGACAATTACAAATGTTGGTATAAACACAAAAAATGTTACAGAATTGAAAAATGTATCACACTAGGTACAGTTGTCATCAGTTTCTGGTACATTTTTGATCACTGGCATTTTCCACACAAAAAGTACTTACGCATACTTCATGGTAACAATACATTGCATTTTTGGCAGCGAATCCAGTCACCCTTAACTAGAAATTGTATAAGAGCACGTTAGACTAAGTAGCTTCACTTACCTCTTAACAGGAAAAAATTTATATATCCGTACCACAAAGTCGTGTATTCTTGCAAAAGACAGGAGAAGCTGTAGAAACCTGCTGCAGTACAACGCCACACAAAAGCAAGTGCTACCAACACAACGAGCGCAAAACCTTACCTTGATCGGAACTGTTCCTGTATCGAAATTGCACCACCTTACCCTCCTTCGCCTTTGATGAATGAACGGATACATGAAATGCATTACAACTCATGAAATTATGTTTTTCATAATCTATTTCGCTTACTACTTGCAATTTTTCAGTGATTCACATGAAATATTTCCTCCTATCAATGGTGACGACTGTAATACTATGAACTAATCCATGACTTCCAATTTCTCCCTGTCTTCATTTCTGTGCTTTACCTTCTTATTTGTTTACATTAAAAATTTGACTAAAAGCTCAGCAAGATAACAATTATATGTAGTATCTGTCTCCTAAATAATACTATGCAAATATGGTCATTTAGAAATTAAAGTATTTGGCTTCTTCTAATGTGACATTTAGCTCACTCAGATGCTGATCTTAGCTGATCTGCCACTCGTAATCTTATCTTTTTTCCTACTGGCCTGCTCACACATTTATCACGTTAACCCATTAATCCCCGTAAAGGCAGGCATATGTGATTAAAAATAACCTGTGACTGATAACTTAGTCTTCTTCCAAATTATTTCTTCTTATTACCATTAGGTAAGGACATAAATAGTGAACACCAGTAAATGAAGTTCTGGAAATAAATAACAATAGAGTAAAAAGTTTAAATTCCTTAAAAGTCTCAGTACTGGGAAAGAAGAAGAAACTGATGATAATACAGGAAAGAACTCCTTAATAAACACTTCTGTGAATTTTGTAGCTTTCTTATTACATCCTGAGGAAATTTTGAGGTTCATTTATGCAATGTACTACGTGGAAAAGTCTCAACGCATACCTTTCTCGTGAGTTAGCGTTTCATATCTGCCCCTCACGAGTCAGAACTAAAAACAATAAATCAGGGAACAGAAGACAGAACTTTGTTTCCGCAGCTATCTCTCTTTAATGAGACTAAATAATAGCTTTAAAATATTAATGGAAAGTAGAGAAAATGCTGTACTCGGAGAAAAAGCAATTTGCGCGTTAAGAAGATTGCTTCGTTTATCTGGAAACGTGCTCCGTATATACTGTTAAGGTAATTCATTTGTTTAATGCGCTATAGATCAGATTCGCTTTCCAGTGGAATTTCCTCCGAAATTATTAAAATATTTGTGACTTCTACGAACGTTCTTTATTTTAATCACTTTAATTTTACGCCGTTCTGTATAAAAGGTATATCAACCGCGTGAGACACTTTCTTACCATACATTTATGAGTTAATAACACAACCTTACTCTTACATACTTTTCTATACTGAGATACCCTCACTTTCAGCTACTTATTTCAAAGGATCAGAATCATGCAATTGAACCATGCGGAACAAATGCAAATTTATGTGTTGTTCATTTTATTTTCAGTTTTTTTTATTTCTTTATTATTATTGTTGTTATTTTGTTTGTTTACGACAACCGCCCTTTTCCAACTTACGATATAGAAACATTTTTGTGAGCCTAAAGCGTTTCCTACGGCAATTCAAGTACCAAGTGTACACTAACAAAAAAAATGTTCAAATGTTTGTATAGCTTATGGGACTTAACTAAGGGGTGATCAGCCCCTAAACTTTCAAACTACTTATGAGCTAGCTAATCCTAAGGACGCCACAAATATCCATGCCCGAGGGGGGATTCGAACCCCCGACCTTAGTGGCCGTGCAGACCGTGACTGGAACGCCTCAGTCCCCTCGACCACCGCCGCCGCCGTATACACTAACATTTTCCGTGATTTTCAGCTCTTCTTTTAAATTATCAAGCAATGAATATACAGTGTAACATACCCGCAATACACGTTGTAGCACTTCTGTGAAGTTTGGAAAATAGGAGGCGAGGTACTGGCGGAAGTAAAGTTGTGAGGCGGCATCGTGAGTCGTGTCGGGATAGCACAGTCGGTAGTGCGCTTGCTCGCGAAAGGCAAAGGTCCCAGGTTCGAGTCCCGGTTCCGGGACACAATTTTAATATGCCAGGAAGTTTCATATCAGCGCACACTCCGCTGCAGAGTGAAAGTTTCATTCTGGAAACATCCCTTAGGCTGTGGCTAAGCCATGTCTCCACCATATCCTTTCTTCCAGGAGTGCTAGTCTTGCATGGTTCGCAGGAGAGCTTCTGTGAAGTTTGGAAAGTAGGAGGCGAGGTACTGGCTGAAGTAAAGTTGTGAGGCGGCATCGTGAGTCGTGTCGGGATAGCACAGTCGGTAGTGCGCTTGCCCGCGAAAGGCAAAGGTCCCAGGTTCGAGTCCCGGTTCCGGCACACAATTTTAATCTGCCAGGAAGTTTCATATCAGCGCACACTCCGCTGCAGAGTGAAAGTTTCATTCTGGAAATAAGATGTTAACTGTATCTGCTTAACATCATACAACCTGAAGGAGGGGTAAAGGCGATTCAGCCGTTTATAATAAAACTCTGCGTAAGCGAAGAAGCCGACTAAAAATAAAAAATAAAAAACAAAAAATTGCAGTTTTCTTTTGGAACTCTATTCTGACAGATTTCGGTAATTTCTGCCACCATAAACGCCTACGTTCAAACAATATTACTATTATGTCATAAAAGAAGAATGTATACATTTATTTTCATATTGATCTTTTTTAATCATATGGAAGTGTAGATATCTCTTTCTAAATGTAACTTATTTGAGGGGATTTGAACGTACAAGAAAAACATATTACTATATTTTAAAAGCTTTTTTTAACCACAAATGATTTATAATGGGAAATTTATTGAGATTTTAATATGTCATAATAATGTAGAGAATCTGGCGTACGTGATTTAAAATAGTAAATTAAATATAAAAGGCTGAGGGACACCGTCCAAAACGGAAAGATAGTATATAGATGGAAAAGGTGTTCAAATGTTCAAATTTTGTAATCATGTGGGACTCTATGAGTCAGAGTATCAGTCTCTATACTTAAAAACCACTTCAAACTAACTAACCGCTCGCACCAAAGCAAGGCGCCTTGGTGCGCTCGGCTATTCCGCCGCGGCAGGAAAAGGTGGTCAAAGAGCACCAAAACACGATATGCGTACGCCTCCAAGCTATAGTTGTTATTGACTATCGACGAATAAATAGTGCCGAGTAGTTTCAGCGCAGTTATGATGAAATTCTGAGGCTAATACTGAAAGAAGAGCATCGAATGGACGCAGATGACAAGCACTGCATGTGGTGGTAGGTAATTGGTACATGCATTTGAGACCTTCATTATTATACCTTTACGACGCCAAGAAGACATTGTTAGCCGCAGACATATGTGGGCCAGCACTTGTTACATTTCACCACAGTAAGCCACATTGCTGCACTTCGCTAAGAACACAGGCAGAGTAGGAACTTTCCATTTTTATACGTTCTAAGAGAATTGCATTGTGTTGGTATTAATAAGCTATTCAAATTTAATCGGTGTTTCACCCATAATTTTCCTGTGAATCTCCACTAAGTGAGATCCTATCTTCGTAAGTGAAAGAGAATCCGTGTGCCCTGAAATTTTAATTATTTTTATGAACTTGTGTAAAGAGAAACAGTCTGGTATGAAATTTTATAGTAGTGGCTTTAACTAAATTCCGTGTGATTCTTTAATTGCAATTCAGGCTCACTTTCTGATAACTTTTCTGATAAATATTACTGTCTTAATGCGCCATAAAAGTAAATGAATGCCATAATAAATATTCATTCTTAACTATGTAGGTAATCAAAACTTTTTCAGAGACCTACCAGTATTTCGTCGTTTTAAATAGTAAAAATTTCATGCTTATTAACGTACGAAACTACTTCAGTCAATGTTGAATATTTGTGACAGTAAAACAGGATGGTAAATTTGTGCAACAGCTTCTGTTTACTTCAGACTGAGCTACATTTCTGATTGCTTGTTTGTGCTACAGTTATCGAAACTGATTGTACGAAAGTCAGTGGTAGGAATAGTTAAAGAGCGGCAATACCATACTCTTGATTAGTGTAATAAACGCAACAATTGGGACATGTCGCAAAACTTACCAAGATTCATAACCTCATTACTTCACTATTCAATGTAAATTTTAATTAATTTAAGCCGCAAAACTTATCAAAATTCAAGACCAAATTTCTCTACTGTGCAGAGTTACATGAAGATTTGATTCATTTAAGTGCGAATTCAGTATAAGAAAGTTGTTTTGCTATTAATGTATAAAACAATGAAGATAATGTAATTCTTTTCTTAGTTTCATAACAGTTTTCGTAATATTGAGGTAGGATTTTTAGGCCTAAAATTTTCAATTACTGCTATTTCTTTAAATCCTATTGTAATTACAGATAGATATTTGCCACAGTTGACCAATAGATGCGTTGCTTTCCGTGGGTACTATTTTTCACTGCCTGACAATAACATTTCTAATTTTAGTTCTTAATTTTCAAAATTACTTTCCATGATGGAATACAGGATGCTTTGATGACATCTCGTTGAAATTGAGCATTCTGCCGATGTCAGCGTCTTCCGACTTACGGATTTTAATCTTTTGTTTTCAAATGTTCAAATGTTTGTAAATCTATCGGACCAAACTGCGTGGTCCTCAGTCCGTAGCTTACAAACTATTTAAACCTAGGTAAACTAACTTAAGGACAAACACACACCCATGCCCCAGGGAGAACTCGAACCTCCACGGCGAGCAACAGCGCGCTCCGCAGCGAGACGCTTTAGACCGCTCGGCTACTCCACCGCGGCGCTCTTTTGTGTGCTGTGTTCAAAGTGACACAGTTATACAGCTAATTTTAAATGCTATTATATTCAAAATCTTACTGTGCCTAATTATGGTGGCGACCGTAAATTTTTCTGTACTTGGTGGTACTAATGCAAAATTAAACATCAGATTTCAGATCCATATTACAATAGATTGTAACTTTTTCCTACTATTAATTATTAAGAGCCGATCTCTATTAAATTATGAAAACAATGCTTCACGTGGAAGACAGCCTAGATTGAGTATCTATAAGTTTTTTATTGTGACAAGTTTCGACAAACTTGTTGTCACTTTCGAATATAATACAAAATATTTAAAAACTTTGTGAAACGTGGATGTTACACAGATACGTACGTCATGGATGGTATAGTAATTAAAGTGCAACCTGTGTACTGTTATGTACTACATTGTGAACAGCACACAAGTTGCATTTTAATTACTATATCATCCATGATGTACATATCAGTGCAACATCCACTTTTCACAATGTTTTTAATATTTTGTATTATGACAAGTCTGTCGAAACTAGTCAGAATAAATAACTTATATATACGTGACCTAGACTCCAAAATGTTTGTATAGCTTATGGGACTTAATTACGGGGTCATCAGTCCCTAAACTTACAAACTACTTATGATCTAGCTTACTCTAAGGACGACACTAATATCCATGCCCGAGGGGGGATTCGAACCCCTGACCGTAGTGATCTTGCAGACCGTGACTGGCGCGCCTCAGTCCCCTCGGCCACCGCGGCCGTCTGACCTAGACTGTTTTCCATGTGAAGCATTTACCTCACTAAGTATTAATCTTCGAGAGAAGACACAAAAAGTCTAAATGCCATTATCATTAGAAAACACACAGTTAATCACCTCGGAAGAACGCTTTACCTGCTTAGGATCGCTGAGTGATTTTGCGAAGCCATTAAGAGTCATGCGATAGGCGGAACTGTTTTTGTGAAATCTTATTGCACGTAACTCACCTTTTTGGAGATCATTTTAGAGTAATCCGAAGAGCGGGAATGTTACAATCCCTTGTCAACACCTGTTTTCTTAATGCTTTAGTATTACGAGGTGACCAAAAATTACTACGTGATATTTTTTAACCCAGATAGCACTGACATCATTCCAGAAAGACGGGTACAGCAGCTTACTTTTTTATTCTTGTCTGTAATATTTCGTGTACAGTGTCATATTTTATTTCTTTGAATCGTCTGCTCCCACTGCAGATCAATTTTAGCTTGTATTGTCGACTGGATAGTGGTTGGATACAGCTGCAAAGTTGAGGTTCGTGCTGAAGATCCTGAAGACTTCCTCGTAGTTGGGTTTATATTTCTTGAACTTTCTTCAATGTATTAGACTTTTGTATGTATATATTTCATCTTAATTGTTGTTTTAATAATTATGATTCATCAGAATAAAATTATAAAACATTCATTCTGCCGTCATTCCAGTAAGATGAGCAATACTCCAAAACGAATGACGTGATTGTGGGAAAAATACTAGTTATAACGAACTTGTGCAGTCATATGAAGGTAATTAATAGCTTCTGAGAAAAAATTTAAACCAAAAATAAATCCGCGCTGTCTGGGTTAAGCAAGTCAGCCTTGCCATCGTCAGATCTCTTAATATCTCAATATCACATAGTGACGAAATATTATTATGTAGTAATGAAGTAATAACCCTAGAACGGTCGGGCTGGGCCTGTGAGACACACTAGTTTCTATTTCAATGAATTTATATGCTTATAATCGCTGATCTGACTCGAGCGCTCTGCTAGGTTCCTGAAACATGCAAGAGAAAGCGTTAACATCATGAATTAGTTTTTAAATTGTTTAGACAATGTTCGGCAGTTCTCCAAAAATCGGGAGGGTCTGTCAGACCCAGCCCGACCGTTTACGTTATTGATTTTTACCAGTGCGAGTCTATTTTTATTTGGTGTCTCTTCCAGTTTCAAATTACTTTGTGAACTATTTCTGATGTCAATAATTTAAAATATAAAATTTCAAGAGAAAGTGTTTCATACTGTGAAATTTGCAACATTTAATACGATGATGATAATGAAATTGACGATTCTGACGCGGATCCAGACTTCGAAATAATCAGTGAACATGATAGCAATAGTGAAATAAGTGGGGATGAAGGGGAAGGCGCTATAAGTGAAAGGACAGCAAAACTAAATACTTCTGCAAAATTTGCAAAATTTAGTTGTGCTTGGTGCATGCAGAAATGGTTTGTGTCGTCTGTAACGAAAAGTGGTGATTTTAGAGGACGATATCACACAAACTATTCATTATATACATAATTTCGATTTATATAACAAAAATTCAACAAGTCTGCTTCTCAGTTCTACAAATTATTCTCATTTATATTTGTATTGCAATCCAATTTACTTGTACTTCCAGTGTGGTTACATTTATTACTACTAAGAAGTATACTTTCTATTTTTTATTATTTTACAGCAATTGTGAAATTCAGAACGTTGAAATAATGTCCCTGCAGCATTTGGTAAAACCTAAACAATATAAAAACTCGTCATTTGATGTAAATACGCGTTTTGGCTCTTGTCATAAGCGTTTTAATTTTTGAGTCCCACAGACGCAGCCCGACCGTTCCTGAAACTATTTTTCGGCCGACCGTTCTAGGGTTAAGCGGCCTCTTGTGGAATAAGACGTAAATAAAGTTAAAAAAAAGGTCTTACGTAAACTTTTCATGAGACGTTCATATCAATTCGAGTTTTGATAACGATACCCTCTACGGTTTTCATCAACATACGATGAGTTAGCGTGATGAAGATGCCAGGCTCCAGACGATACACTCTCCAAAGGCATTGAGGTGTACCGCAGGCGGAGCGCTTAATCTGCGGTCGCAGACGTGTGATTACGTGCCTGTCGCAGCCCCGCTAAGCCCTCCCCGTCGCCCAGATGCCGCCTCCTCCTTGCCTCCCCTTCCGGCAGGAAATCCTGCACATCCAGGCCGTTGATCACGCGCAGCCGCCTGCGGAAGGAAGCCGGCTTTACCGGCTTCCCCTGCTCAGATGCAGGTGAGCTGTCACGCCGCAAGTCGGGGCGTGCTGCGCGGTTGCATAAGACAAGGCGCTGCGCAACACGCGGACGGGCACTCCATAGACTCATCGTTTCTTTTCGTCGATTTTGTAGAAAGAGTGTGATCCTACAAGTTATTAATCAAGATACAAAAGAATTTACGGCATTAGCTGCCAGTGGACAGTAAATTAAAGCAATTGGGAACACTGGAAATGTGTGCCCAGTCGTGATTCGAACGCGTATCGTTGGGCTTACTTAAGAACTGCACTGATCAATACACCAGTGGGACATACTAATCTGCAGCTCGGGATTGGCCGTGCGCTCTGAGCGCCTTGCGTGGTTGCTACCAGTCGGAGGTTCGAGTTCTCCCTCGGGCAGTGTGTGTGTGTGTGTGTGTGTGTGTGTGTGTGTTTTGTGTGTTTTGACCTTAGTGTAAGTTATTTTAAGTATCATCAAAACGTCCTTTATCTCATAAATGGGCCTGCAGCAGTGAGTATATGGTAATATAACTTTTTTAATTTTTTACTGCTGCTTATTAGCTTTATTTAATTGTCCACTACAGCTGTTTCGCCGTATTTGGCATTGTCAAGTGGTTTTCCATTTGTTGCTAATGCATACACAGCATCTATACCTCTATATGATTTTTATAGGTACCTTTCTTAGAAACTCGTTTTTTAATAATTTTTAATGTAATGACTTTCTTGTTTGACAGCTGTCTTGATGCTATCAATATATATATATATATATATATATATATATATATATATATATATATATATATATATATATATATATCGAAACAGCTCTCAAACAAGAAAGTCATTACATTAAAAATTATTTAAAAAACGAGTTTCTAAGAAAGGTACCTATAAAAATCATATAGAGGTACAGATGCTGTGTATGTATTAGCAACAGATGGAAAACCACTTGACAATGGCAAATACGGCGAAACAGCTGTAGTGGACAATTAAATAAAGCTAATAAGAAGCAGTAAAGGTTATTATACTTATTAAAAATGTCATATTATTATTTTAAGTAGTTTGGGAGTTTAGGGATTGATGATCACTTCAGTTTGGTCCTATAGCTTTACGTACATGCGAACACTGACACACTAATCATCACCAATCCAGGCATCACGCATCCCGTCAAACAGATATCATAAATATGTCATTCCGAAAAAAAAAAAAAAAAAAAAAAAAAAAAAAGGTAAGTTCTTTATTTTTTATTTTATTTCTTTTTAATTTTTTATTATTTTTATTAATTTTTTAATACCGCCACAGCATAGTTTGGTAATTTGCCGATAGCGCCAGTCGCAAACATGGCGAGTTCAGGTGCGGACCGGGCTTTCTGTGTCTTCGGCAGGGTTTGGTTCTGGTGAGGGGGGGGGATTTTTTAAAAATAAAGTCTATTGAATTTATTAATCTATGACCTATTTTTTAAATTTTTATAATTTAACCACTTATACTACGAAAACAATTGCACAGGACATAAAATGAATACGATCGCATTAATTTCAAAGTAAAAGATGAGCAACGTGGTGTAAGTGGTGTGTATATAATCAGCGCGTAAAATAATTAAGCAGTTTCTATATTACCAGCCAAAGAGAAAGTTTAATTAACATGAGAGTCTATGTGTAAAGTTGAACTAACTTAACACTACATAAGATTCCACTCGGAAACGCCATGACCTTACTAATCAGCATAGCAATAACAATAGCGGCAGCTTGAAAGCTGGTTGCGCGACATTAAAACCGCCCCAGGGACAGCAACACACGTTCTCAATGGCGGCATCACGATGACGATCCACTGTCACATTCACTTCTGCTTTATTACATATGTACTATTTCAAATTGTAGGTGCCGTCCTGTTAAGAAAATGAAAACAGAAAACAGTATAAAATAGTAAAATTAAAAATTCTTTGGGAGGTGCTGGAGGGCGGGGACGTCAAAATGTTCAAATGTTTGTAAATCTATCATCAGTCCGTAGCTTACAAACTACTTAAACCTAGGTAAACTAACCTAAGGACAACACACACATCTATGCCCCAGGGAGGACTCGAACCTCCACGGCGAGCAACCGCACGCTCGGCAGCGAGACTTCTTAGACCCCTCGGCTACTCCACCGCGGCACGCGGGGGTGTCAGCCCCAATAGTCCGACCACCCCCCCCCCCCACCCGACCCTTCGTGACTGCGCCATTCGCTACAACCTTTCAACGAATGTTTAGAACCGAGTACAGTACGAAGCCACCAACAAGGAAGGCTATTTACCGCTGGCACAACAAATTCGTTAAGATGGCTTGCTTGTGCCTGGTAAAGAGAAGCGGACGTCCGAGTGTGAGTAAAGTGAATGTGTAGCGCGTATGAGAGACATTCATAAGGTGTCCAAAGAAATTGGTACGTCGTGCATCCCGTGACCTCGAAATGAGTCAACTGACAGTGTGGTAAGCCCTGCGACAGAAGCTCTCTATGAAACCATCCAAATAGGAGTTAGTGCAAAAACTCAATGACGACTACAAAGACAAGCATTTTGTGTTTTGTTCGCAGTTGCAACAATTGAATGAGGATGGCATTTTGATCGCTTAATTTTGACAACGAAGCCACTTTTCACGCTAATGGAAAAGTCAACAAGCATAATTCTCGATCTGTGGTACAAAGGATTCACACGAATGCATTGAATTTGAGCGTCATTCCCAAAAGGCAAATGGTTTTGGCGCCTCGTTAAGTCGAAAACTGACTGTGTGGGCTATTCTTCTTCGCTGAAAACACTGTCACTGGATACTCCTACTTGGACAATTTGCAGCTTCTTGAGTGTTTCCCAATTAGCACTGTGTCATTAGTGTTGCCCGTCGACAGTAGCTTGTCCATTGCCGCTATAACACCTGAACCTTCGACCATAGATATTGGTAGACTCAGATGAGATTATTTTCATCGCACCAACATCTCTACTGCGATACCACCAGATTGTTGGCGATGCAATGTTTGTATCCAGCCGTGCTTATGATTATACAGAACTTTTTTTGGGACGGTTAAATAAATGAATTCCACATGTAAGTTTTACTGGTTTAAAATAGTGGCATTTCTTGAAAATCGCTATACTGTTGTTCATATCCGGGTAATGTTGCTACCACGTCAAGTGTATAGCTGCTCTGTTGTTCGCCTGGTCTACTTGTATTTATGGTCGAATACCTGAACTCGCCATGTTTGCGACTAGCGCTGACCACAAAAAGAGCAATCGAAATGACATATGTATGACATCTGTACAATTTTGGTTCCTGTGCAACAAATAATTGAAAGTGTTACCGGACTTTAAGTACACGAGGTACGTCCACAAAGTAAGTTCCGTTTGGTTATACAAAACAAACATGTACAGATACATAAGAAATATTTATTGTACAAAAATCTACATATGTGAAAATATTTTCTACATAGCTTCCGAAATTTTGTAGGCACTTGTCATATCGTAGCTCAAGTTTTTGTATGCTTTCTTCATAGAAGATTGCCGCCTGCGTATTCAACCATGTGGTATCATGTTCTTTCAGCTCGTCATCATCGTTGAACTGTTGATCACTAAGGACTGATTTTAGGTGTAAGAAGAGATGCAAGTCGCTAGAAGCGAGTTCCGGGTTGTATGGAGGATGATCAAACACGTCCCAGTGAAATTCGCGTAAGAGTTGTTGCGTCACTTTCGCCGTGTGAGGTCGGGCATTATCGTAGAAAAAAATAATTTCTTGCAGTAATCCTCTTCTTACAGCTAAAATCTGCCCTTGCTGGTCTACACTTCAACGATGATGACGAGCTTAAAGAACATGTTACCACATGGTTGAATACGCAGGCGGCAACATTCTATGCAGAATGTACACAAAAACTAGTGACACGCTATGACAAGTGCCTAAAAAATTTCGGATACCATGTTGAAAAATAGTTTAACAATTGCAGAATTTTGTACAATAAATGTTTTCTCTGTATTTGTACACATTTGTTTTATATAACCACCGGAACTTATTTTGTGGACGTACATGATATATACATCTCAGTGTGTGTGTGTGTGTGTGTGTGTGTGTGTGTGTGTGTGTGTGTTTGTGTTTGTGTGTGTGTGTTTTCATATGAAAAGGTACAAAACGATACTGTGGGTATAATTTAAGTCTTGATTCAAAACCAATTACCACAGGCGTGTGCACAACTATCCTTTTGTTTAACGAGCCGAAGGATTCCCTGTTTCTAGAACTCCTGTGGCAGAGACAAGAGCCAGCCTTCTAATGTGTCCTTCCGTTCGTCATTAGAGTTGGAGCGCTTCCATCTGAGACGTCTTTTAGCGGACGAAACAAATGCAAGTCACGGGCGACATGTCTGGGCTTTAGGGTGGATGCTCAAACTGCTCCAACTTCAGATCAGCCAGTACACTTTGTGTGACCTTGGAGACGTGTGGACACGATTTATCATGGAGCAGCCCAGGCCGTTTGCTCTTGATGGACTTGCGTAGGCTATGGAGTGTCTAACAGTACACTTCAGTGTTGGTTTTTCCGTGCTCGCGGAATTCGATGAATATCGGACTTCGAACGTCGAAAAAGAAGGTCAGCACCTTCTGGCCTGCCGAGGGCACGCCCTTTATTTCTTAGGAGGCGGTACGAAGCATGCTTTGCGTCCCTAGATGTCACACTACAATATCTCAAAGCGGCATATTTAAATTTCAACCGGCATGGTTGTTAAGGCATTTCTTACCTTTTCATATAAAATACCTTACATAGACCCGAACTCTTGTGGAAAATGCCAAGAGTGATGACTGTAAATGGGTAGAGGCACCATATCAGTAATACTTGGATAACTTGAAGATTAGCGTCTGCGCAACTTGTACTACGATGGGGCGCGCATGAGTGAGTATCACTGTGTCATGGCGGCGTTGTGATCAGTGCATGTGCCAAACATAACAGAAGAACTCGGATTCGAATACCAGCTGACACAAGTGTTCAAGTTTCCGATTTGAATTTAATTCAGTGGCATCTGTTGTCGTGAATTCCTTTTTATGAATACATCATAACTTTGGGAACTCGTAGCCATGATCAGCGTACGATGTCGGCACGAATACACCCTTGTATCCATGTGATATATTTTCTGTAAGAAGTTCGACCATGACATGCACTGTATGTAATGTAGCGTTACCCAATGTGCACCACAAGGAGACTGCCTACGTATGGAGCCGATGTGAGATAGTGCTTCAAATAATGTATCTTAATTAGAGGTTTTCTAATCTCTTAATATAGGTAAGCTAAAAACAATATCAATTTCAACTCTTCAAGCAGATAATTTCGTTCATAATAGGAAATTCTGAGACTGGCACTATTTAAGAATGAAAAATTAACAAACTTACTCAATGAGAAGTACTGTAACAATTAGTGACGGCATCGTAGACGACTGCAAGCTCAGTAATGTTTTATGTAAGGCAATAATGCTTTAAAACATGAACACTGACCACCTATGAGTAAATATTTCACCCCAGCAGCCTGTCTTAAATTATATTGAGTTTAAGCTAAGCTTAAGGGTCTTAAAAACAGTAGTGACTGCGGAATTAAGAATTCCTTAAACTATGTTTAAGGAACAAAAATACTAAGTATATAGTGTTATATTTTCGCTCTCGAGTCCCCATGACGGTATCATGGTATACTCTCAGAGGTTAACAGCGCGCTTACTAAACAACCTCGACTGGAAACGGTGGGAGTATTTCGAAAAATTTGTGGCCTTGAGTGTCTTTCTGAACAACTTCATTCGAACTTGAATTTTCCTGTCTCCGGAGCAAAAGCTAAAACGTATTTATGAACTGGAATATCCTAAGATACTGTGAAAGACAGATACTATGACAATGGTAAACTGTTACTGTAGATGACATCACTTTGCGAGAGTCAGCAGCTGCACTAATATTTGAAATGATTTATTGTCTGATTATCAGTCAACAGTTGCCAGTGTTTCTGTCGCATTTAAATGTTTCATTCCATCAGGAACATCTTCAGAATCTTCGTAGTTGCAACTGCAACACGTCTCGTCTATGTTATGACAATAACCGTCATTACATAGCGAGACATGTTGCAGTCGCAACTACCAAGATTCTGAAGACAGTCCTGATGGATCGAAACATGCAAGAAAAACTTGCAACTGTTACTGATGATCAGATAAATCATATCGAATAGTAAATTGTATTAGTAACTGGAATATGAATATCTGACCTCTGAATAAGTAAATAAATAAGTATTTTTTTTGCATATGAAATTTAGAGAAAAAAGAAAAGTGTCGATTATCGGGTGTTATAGCTATACGGCGGAGATGGCGTTATGGTGAATTGTTGTTTTCACTATACAAGATATTTGTTTTTAGGTCATAAGTGTGAGCAACAAAAGACAAACAAATTTGTTTTGGGTAAACCTAGCGTACAGAGAGCGATTTTAATACTCTTTGAGAAATCGTAGTAGGGTTTGCAGATGTGCCTCCGATGTGAATCTTCAAACTCATAACAGTTTATAACTGTGTCATATTCAGTAAGTGGAGTATACTTCAGATTACAAATTGGGTTCATAATATTGTACTACAACTCCAGTCTATAAGCGACTTTTAAGTGCTGAAGAATATCATTCTGCATTTACTTGGTAAATTTAAATAACAACCCAGATACCACTTTTAATAGTCAAGTGCGGAATGACTTATTTCAGAAACTCATGCTTAGTAAGGTTTGGCTTACATGTCTGTGGCTACTTCAGCAGATCTCAGAGGTAGAATAGGAATTTTCTAGCAACCAGTTACGAGAAATGTTACGACGCTCTCTGATTCTGTTTTTGTTCCAACGACGCAGACAAGTTCGATCGGTGGAGATCTCCACCAAGATAAAGATATGACCCATTTGTAGATTGAAATCGACTCCTACATTTCCTTGCTGCCTCGTTCCCTCCACCCGTCTTTCTACGTACCAATCTACCGAATTACCAACCTATGGTTACATTTATACTGTTATATCAGGCAAAGGGAATTCGATGAAGGACGTTAAGGAAATATGTGGAAACCATTTGCTCATGCCTAATTCAGAAATGACCTTCATTGTTTATAGGAGTTCCAAATTTTCTGTCAAACAAGATTAGTCTCTAGATCTCACTTGACTGCGGAGAATACGAAATCCTGCACGAAACAACGTAAATTATTTGGTAAATGATAGATGAGAGGCCTTTTTCTCTGCTAAGAATTGCTATATTTTATCAGAGGACTAAGAATCACGACAACAATTGATATTTACTACGTAAAACGCAGAACATGAAACGCTTTATTCTTAGAACCGGTTTCGATATTCAAGTCATCTTCTGATAGGACACTTTGTGGTTCTTTATACTTTCTAGAAGGTCAATTTTATTAGCCTTTATTCTGTTGTGGATAATTTGTTACATAGCAACAGCTGAAAATGGTCACCTCTCCTAACAATTATAACGAACAAAGAGTAGCAAATATTGTGCACGTAGAAGTTTATGTGGAAAAACAATTGTTGCCGCTTGTTATACTAATTCTTGACATTTGTGACAGACGTTTCGGTCTATTATCTAGCGTCGGGCTCGTGATCTCGGGGTGAAGTGCGTGCTTGAAAATCGAAGGGTTGCGGGTTCGACATCCGGTCGTATCTCAGATTTTTTCAGTCTGCGTTTTAACCCAACCTTCATCTCTCAACGATATGAGGAGCCGCCAGAAACGACACGTGGTTCGGATTCCTCGTTAAGCTGTAGGTTCCCTTTCCCCAGGTTGGGTAACTGCGGTAGGCTAGGGACACTCTAGTCGCTGAAGTGGCGTCCCATTGAAAGACTTGCACTAGGCGAATGAGCCATACGAAATTATTATTATTGTCTAGAATTTTTGATCAAACAGTCGTTTTGGGTAAGAGTACAAACATAAAGTGAGTACTACTTACAGTTATCAGGAAGAATTATATTTAATGGCTATAGCTGACAATGTGACTGTAGTGGATCAAAACTTCATAAAAACGGCTTTTGCAGTCAGTCAGATTCAGCAGTAAAAGGAGACAGAGACTAACTCAAGTATGTTTCTTCGTCCCTCTGGATAGTTCTTTTAGTGCCTTCCACAATAAATGGATTTTTCAGTTACTTATTTTAACGTATTGTGATGCACATATTTCATTTTGTACATTTATCATTATAAATTAAATTTTTTGAGCGTAAATGATTTGCTCTTTATGTCGAAAATACTTTGCAGAGCAACGTCTAAGCCAATAGTACTGAGATCTAATAACCCAAACGTAGATCGCAAAATGATAGTGTGGCAGAAAAGTGTGTTTCCCTGATAAAATGTTTTACCTCGTAATTACAGTTAAATAGAAATAAATTGTATTCATAATTCAAACACCTTCTATGTTTAATACAACTTCAAAGGTTTTTCCCCAGTATGGTGGGTTAAGATAGTTCCTATTACATAATTCTTAGCCTGTTTCTGTACATGAGGTGCTGTCCTTTTTCATTTATTGCAGTTTTAAGACTGCAGAAGCCATTATCCACAGCTACATATACATATATGTGATATCTGTGTTGACATGCAGGTTCAGTTGCCCAGTCTACAATCTTATAGTTACACTGAAAACTTATAGTAATCACGTTAAGTTTAATTTATGCAAGGGTATGGCAACTGACATAAACAAATGTAAATTTCTGCATTTACGTAGGAAGAAAAAATCTTGTATTATAAAATTTCGCATTAGCAGGAAAACCACTGAAAGCAGGTAGAGTTGATAGAAGACATAGAAAAGATACAAAGGAGATAAGCACATTTCGTTACAAGCTAATTTGTAAGGGCCAAAGACATGATCAGGTAATCAGGAAACAGCGAGAGACGCTGTAAGAAGACGTTCTGTATCGCCGTAAGGGCTTCTGTCAAAGTTTCGAGAACATACCTTTCTCAAAGAATCATCTCGCGGAAAGACTAAAAGGATAAAATTAGAGTGATTGTAGTCCACACAGAGACATACCAGCAATCGCTACCCATATGCGTCTGGAATAGGAGGTGGAATTGACGATGGTACAGAAAGTACCATCAGCCACGCGAGAGGTGCTTTGCAGAGTATCTATGTAGATTAGTAGATATACTTCTAATTTATATTACAGTAATAGCTCACAACGCTTTTTTCAAATTTTTTAACGCTGTAAAAAGCCTTTCCTTTTAGCCAAGATTTTATAAATTTAGTAGTATCACCTCCCTTGTCACGCAGGGTAAAATGTAAAAAAAAGTCTTCCTGCATACAGACACTGGTTTATTTTTTATTTTTATACACCTGATCCAGCAAATGTGTAACGTGTTACTTCTCCTTGGATCGGTAGTGTAAATATACAAACTGGTACCGAGTTTACCGCTACTGATTTTGCTAAAATTGTTCAAATGTTTGTAAACCTATTTGACAAAACTACTATGATCATCAGTCTTTTGACTTACATACTTTTAAATTAACCAAGGACAACACACACACACACCCATGCCGCAGGGAGGGCTCGACCCTCCGACACCGGGCAACCACGCGCTCCGCAGCAAGGCACATTAGAACGGTCGGTTAATTTACAGCAGCATTGATTTTGCCGTGTATAAGATCACAAAATATGTGTAGACCAGGGAGACTCATTATTTGTTGTGAATGAAACGCCATTTAAGTACAGCAAAAATTCAAATGTTTGTTAAGCTTAAGGGACTTAACTACGGGGTCATCAGTCCCTAAACTTACAAACTACTTATGAAGTACCTACAACTCAGGACGGCACAAATATTCATGCCCGAGGGGGGATTCGAACCCTAAATTCAGGAGGTTTCCTTCTTCATCACAAGTTCATTCATTTCCTCCGCTGCATTTGTGTGCTTATGGGATATGATAAAATGTATCATGTTACATACACAGTGCTGAGGATTTACTATCAGCCAGAAATTTATACCAGGCAATCACGAAATTCAATAAACATGTGGACGAAAGCAGAATCTCCCATCTGTGAGAGTAAATTAGTATGCAGTAATAAGTTATGTGTCCTTTAAAATGTAAATATTTTTTAGATAATTGTTTTTCTTGACCAATTCCACATCCAAAAGGGCAATTACATTTGGGGTCTGTGGAAGGTACATTAACACATATGCTCTATTTTTGTAAATATATATTGTGTATTTTGTTCTAACATGTACTACATCCAAGAGGATTCCCCCAATTCGGATCTAGTGGAACGAAAAGTACATCTAATCTAATCTGATCTATTTGTCGAATGTGTGGTGTCTATGGAGCGAGTCGGCGCGATGTTCAGCGCTCCCTGCCGTCTTCCCACACGTCACGTGCGTGGCGGCTGATACTGTTATCTTTGTTCAGTCCTTTGAGTCTCTCTATTTCTACATTTAATGATGTCTATAACATGTGTCTTCCAGTGGAGGCTATTGTGTAAGGATAAAGCCGACAGAGACAAAGTGCAGCACAATGTACGGGCTCGCCGGACCACTGAAGATTAATGGAGCTTTGGACATGTAACTATTACAGCAACTGTCTACTCGGCCCAAAATTCTTTCAGGACATGAATAAGATTATGCCTTGAAAAACAAAGACACGTTACCATCGTCGCTAAGTGGGGTGACTCGGCTGCCCCAACTTATGAAGTGTATGGATGTGTTTCCGGGAAATAGAAATCCATGCGCTTATCGCTGCGGCGTGGGCTACTTCCAAAATCCAATCACCAACATTCTCCTCGAATGCAAAAAATATATTGTTGACTCCCATTTACATAGGTATAAATGATCATCAGAATAAAATACGAGAAGTCAGAGCTCGAACGGAGAGATTCAGGTGTTCTTTCTTCCCGCGCACTATTCGAGAATGGAATGGGAGATAAATAGTGTAATGGTGGTTCGATGAACCCTCTGCCAAGCACTTAAATGTGATTTGCAGAGTATCCCATGTAGATGTAGATACATATTGCTAAAACTGATGTAGCGTAGCTGCGGTGAGATATTTCGAACCATTCGTTCCGCAATCATCGACCAGGCGTTTCCTGTAACCCATATTTCGGCGAAAACGTGAGGTTAAGACAACAGTGTGAATGAGAAATTCTGGAACATTGCGTGCAGCATGTCGTCTTGCATTTCCTGTTGAAATGTCGCCGTCAGAAAACACCAACACACACACCGACACATCAGACGTGTAACGTTGGCTGGTTAGCATGCCGGCAATGCTTTCTGTGGTGGAATGTGTATGGAATCCTGTACCAACCGAAACTAAACATCTGGCACAGGACCGTTTTGGTGATGCATAAGGTAACAGTTCAAAACTCTCTCAGAACGATATCTCTAATTCAACCATTGAGCAGCTGCAGGCAGAATTGGATTTGGAAAAAAGTAATGTTCTTACCGACGAATCCCGATTCTTGATCAACCATCACGATGGTCCGGTTTGCGACTGGATAGATAATGGTAACAGATTTCTGAACTATTGCCTTATGCATCGCCATTATAGCCTTGCGCTCGTTATTATTCTTTTTGTTGTTGTTGTGATCTTCAGTCAGAAGATTGGTTTGATGCGGCTCTCTACGCTACCCTCTCCTGTGCAAGACTCTTCATTTGAGAATAAGTTCGGCAACCTACATTTTTTTGAAACCGCTTACTGTTTTCCCCCTTCCGTCTCCCTCTGCGATTGTTAACCCACACACTTTCATCTAATGCTAAGTTGACATTTCCTTGATGTCTCAGAATGTGTCCTACTAATAATTCCCTCCTCTTATTCAGGATATGCCAGAAACTCTTTCTCGCCAATTCGGTTAAGCACTTCCCGATTAGTTACGTGATCTACCCATTTAATTTTCATCATTCTCTGTAACACCAGATTTCAAATCGTCTATCATCTTTTTACCTAAACTCATTATCGTCCACGTTTCACTCTCATACGATGCTACACTCCAGAAAGCCCTTCCTAACATTTAAACTAATATTGGATGTCATCAAATTTCGCTCCTTCAGAAACGCTTTCCTCCCATAGCTTATCTGCATTTTATATCTTCTCTACTTCGGCCATCAGAAGTTATTTTGCTACCCAAATAACAAAACTCACTTACTACTTTTATTCTCCCCTTGCCTAATCTAATTCCTTCAGCATCGCCTGATTTTCTGACGCTACATTCCATTATTCTTGTTTTACTCTTGTTAACGTTCATCTTATATCTTCAAGACACTGTCCATTCCATTCAATTGCTCTTCCAGATAATTTGCAGTCTCTGACAGAATTACTATGTTATCGGCAAACCGCAAAGTTTTTATTTCTTTCCCTGAAGTTTAATTCCTTCTCCAAATTCTCCATGCATTCCTTCACTGCTTGCTCCGTGTACAGATTGAACAACATTGGGGGAAGGCTACAACCCTGTCTTGCTCCCTTCCTAACCTCCGCGTTCCTTTCATGCTGTTCGACTAATAACCGGTGTGTGATTTTGTATAGGTTCTTCGCTCCTTATATTTTACTCCTGCTACCTTCAGAATTTGATAGAGTGTATTCCAGTCGACACTTTCAAAAGCTTTCTTCAAATCTACAAAGCTATAAACGCGTTTCCTTAGCCTATCTTATACGAAATTCGTAATGTGATTTCCTCCCGTGTTCCTAAATGTCTCCCAAATCGAAACTGATCTCCCCCGAGGTCGGATTGCTCAAGTTTTTCCATTCGTCTGTAAATAATTCGTTTTATATTTTGCACCCATGACTTATTAAACTGATGGTTCTGTAATTTTCACATTTGTCTGCACTTGCTTTCTTTGCAATTGGAATTACAACATTCTTCTTGAAGTCGCAGGGTATTTCCCCTGTCTCATACATATTGCATACCAGGTAGAGTAGTTTCTCCATGACTGGCTCTCCTAACTATATCAGTAGTTCAGACGGAATATCATCTACTCCAGGGACCTTGTTTCGACTCATATCTTTCAGCGCTCTGTCAAATTCTTCTCTCAGTACCGTATTTCCTATCTCATCTTCCTCTACTTCGTCTTCCACTTCTAGGATACTGCCTTCAAGTTTGTTTCCTCTGTACAGGCCTTCTATACATTCATCCATCTTTCAGCTTTCCCTTATTTGCCCAGTACTAGTTTTCCGTCTGAGTTCTTGATATTCGTACAGCTGCTTTTATTGTCTCCAAATGTCTCTTTTATTTTCCTGTAGGCGGTATCTACCTTTCCCCTAGTTATACATTCATCTACGGTTCTGTATTTGTCCTCTAGCCATTCCTCCTTAGCCAGTCTGCACTTTCTGTCAATCTCACTTTTCAGACGTTTCTATTATTACTCTTTGTGGAGATATTAGAGCATTCCTCTCCGAGCACCACCGTCCCAAACACCTTTTAGTAGGCATTGTCGGTGCACAGATAGCGTTACATCGGTAAGGTGTTGAAGCCTGTTCTCCTCCTATATCATCCAAGCCTGCCAGTGGCCTCAATGGAACTCGATAATGCACTATCATACGTGGCAGTCAATTTCCAAGACTTCTTGGTCACTCATATAATTGCATTGCTACCTTTGTCTCCCTATTACCCCGATCTTTTTTCAATCGACAACCTCCTACTGCCACGGGAAAACCAACTCTGGCAATATGTGGAAGCACCGTGGGTTGATATAGCCTATAAACACACCCAGAGCCTCTCTTATTCTATGCACAGGCATGTAGTAGATGTTATAGCAAGGTTCTAACTTCTTCATTATTTCACATAACACTCTATTTTCAATAAAGTGGACTTCTTCCAGCGTGCTGTCACCCCATAAATTTTTCTATGATGTCTCCGGTCACCTTTTTGTTACATTTTCGAAGTCAGTGTAGTTACAGTGAAACAAGGCATAGATAAATAATTTAATGGACTGAGATTAAGCTAAGGGGCCGTCCCTCTTGTCAAGTATGTACAGATGGGACTGACGGACGATTTAGAGAAAGTTCCGAGAAGGGCAGCTCTTTTGTATTATCGCTATATAAAAGTCTGAGTGTCACGGAAATGATGCACGATTTAGGGTTGAAATCATTAAAACAAAGGGGTTATTCGATGCGGCGAGATTTATTTGCGAAATTCTTCCATCAACTTTCTCCTCCGAACGCAAACATATTTTGTTAGCACCCATCTACAAAGGTAGACATGATTAGCTTACTGAAATAAGATAAATCAGATCGTAAACGGAAAAATTTAGGTGTTGCTTTTTCCAGCACGCTATTAGAGAGTGGAACGGTAGAGAAATATCATAAAAGCGGTTCGATGAACCCTCTCCGATGCGCTTCAGTGTGACTTGCAAATTATTGACGTAGATGTAGATTTAGACAGGAGTATTGGACACTGCAAGTGTAGTTTTTTCTGTCTTCTAACAATATGCTCGGGCTTTAAGTAAGAATGAGGTTTTTTTCGCACGCATAACTTGCAGGAATGTTTGCGTTTCAACAGCATGAAACGCTAGAAGTATAAGAAATAAATGGAATCCTTATCCACATTCCAAGTTCGGAACTCAGATGGAAAGTGTCTTCTCAACGCTCGGTCTGCCTTAAGCATCTAAGCTACAGTTTTGTCGATAAAGCTCCAAACTTTCGTAGAAAATTAGACAATGACTGGTCGAGCTCTGATTAAGAAATATTTATATTATATAGAATGAAACTTTGATTCTGCAGCGACTCACAGTCCGTCCTCACAACCACCGGCGAAAGGCATAGGTACCAGGTTCGAATCCCGGTTCCGGCAAACAATTTTAATCTACCAGGAATTTTTATTTATATTATATTTACAATTAGCCGTAATTTTGATTGAACTTTATTATTTTACTTCGAAACCAGTTTAGATCATTTGTATCATATTCAGACAAAACTAACGACGTCCATCGAGGTAAGTGCACGGTCCATATTTATTGGAATTTGCAGCTGCGTTACGGAAATATCGCTGCTAGAAACAGCTGCGAAGAGACGTCATCTCAATAATTAGTGCCGGCCGCGGTGTCCGAGGGGACTGAGGCACTCCAGTCACGGTCTGCACGGCCACTACGGTAGGGGGTTCGAATCCCCCCCTCGGGCATGGATATTTGTGCCGTCCTTAGTCTTAGCTAGTTCATAAGTAGTTTGTAAGCTTAGGGACTGATGATCCCGTAGTTAAGTCCCATAAGTTCTACAAACATTTGAACATTTTTCAATCAATAATTAGTATATAATCCAAAGGATATAGAATATATGTTATAGAAATCTTCTCTTGCAAAACGTGATTACGGTTTTGTAAGAATCGAACTGTGTTCCCACAAATATATTTTTGCAAAATGGAGATACACCACACACCGCATGGAAACTGAGAGATGTACTTCGAGAAACCTTCGCATTATCTCTAGGCACTTTCAAGGAGTGTGGCCTTCTATACCCCCCGACCTAAAGCCATGTGACTTCTGGTTTTTGGGATATTCACGTCTTTATGCACTTTCTAGCTTTATGGTCATCCAGATCCCGCGAACTAAATCAATGTTACTTCTGGTTGTGGGGATTTTTGAAGAATCGTATCTATCAAGGATGTATCCGGGCTCTTCCTAATATGAAGCACAGCATACAATGACATATCGCCCGCATTACACCGACAAATGCAGGCAACTATCAACCATACCGTGTTCCGGTTGTACCACCATTATCTTGTTTTTGGTAGTTTGTCCCCTACACCCACATCGAGGCCATATTTTCGCTTGGTGTCCGATAGTGAAATTTTCCATTACATACCGCGAGCGTAGCGATTACCGAAGTTTCAGCGGCCTACGAAATACGCAACCCGCATTGCAGCGCCCGGAAGTTATCAGTTTAATTACAACCACCGTGGACAAGCAATTAGCCCAGTAACCACGGTGCCAGCGTGGTTGCATAATCCGTGCACTCGCCTGGCCTCAATCCTGTTGACCTCTTCCTCTGGGATTACGTAAACTCCCTTGTGTAAGCATTACCAGCAGGGTGATTTTCTAAGTTTAATGAGCATTTAGTATCATCAGAGGTGAGCGTTTATTCATAAAGAGGGGCCACTGTTCGTCTTTCAACATTACACAAGTGAATAAACTCATTCGTTTCACCGTACGTGATTGACTCCTCTGTTCTCTCAGTAGAAGTTTACAAACCTATTGTATACTGCTGTTTTTTTTTCAGCTTACCGACCGCAAAGATAGTAGAACGTACTGTAAGAACATAATTTCGCACTATCACCTGTAGATTCCTTACAACGAAACTTCTGCTATTTCATCATCTAGAGTCTCACAAATTTTGGAACCGTTATTCTGAACACTCGGTATAGTGAATGGGAAATTTTATATTATTCTTGATACTTTCTGAACACTTCGACAGGCTGTTAGCCGCGGCGGAGCGGCCGAGCACATTGAGGCGCTATGCTGCAATGCGAAAGGCCATTCCCCGTCGGGGGTTCGAGTCCCCTCTCGGGCATGGATGTTTGCGCTGTCTTTAGTATAAGGTAGTTAATAAGTAATTTTTAAGTTTAGGGACTGATGACCCCGCAGTTAAGTCCCATAAGCTTAACAAACATTTGAACATTTTTGAACAGGCTGTGAAGAAGAGGCGGATGAAAGTAGTTCGGCATTTTCTACAGATATACTTTACCTAGAACAAGGATTCAGTTGTAAAGTTGTAGTGTGGTTTTTACCACTGACAAAATGTTTGTAAACCTACTGGACCAAACTAACATGGTCATCAGTCCCTTGACTTAGACTAAGGACAAAACACATACCCATGCCTAAGGAGGAATCGAACCTCCGACGGCGAGCAACCGCGCTTTCCGCCGCAAGGCACCTTAGAAAACTCGGACACTTCACTTCGGCTACCGGTGACACATAAGAAACAAACTAGCATTAAATACTCAATCTTCAAATATTTGTAAATCTGTGTGACCAAACTACCGCAGTCATCAGTCCACATGCTTACAACATACTCAAACTAACTTAAAGTATCCTAAGGACGACACACACACACACACACACACACACATGCCAAACTTCCCAGAACCGCAGTCCGTGAGAAGTCGCCTAAAACCACTGGGCTGTTCCTGCGCGTCCCGACACCCTCACCTGGGACACTGAGTGGTAACCCCATGGTGTTCAGTAATGAGTAATGACTACAACACCAAATACGAACAGGATATGGTGAGAAGTCAGAGTAAAGAAAAACTATCTACAATTCCCAGTGAGGTGGATGTAAAAATAGGATATATGGCCACCCTTACACCCTTGAAGGAAGCTGAAGCTCCCAAGAATGAGTTAACAATGGGGAGCCCTATTGTCGTAACAAAATTGAAAGGCGTCTAGAACTGCCCGCCATTTTAATTTTTACGGGTTATTGAAATTTTCATTGAGATCCACGGGGAGGCCAAACCAGTGAAGCCTGGCTATTTCTAAAGCGCTTCTGGGTGGCACCAGAGAGAGAGGGGGGGGGGAGGGGTGCCGAGTCCATGTGAGATGAAGAGTCTTCTGAGAAGATACCTATATATTACACAGGGCTGCTAGTTGGCGGTCAGCTGACCCCATTGCGTTGGTACCGGGCCGGACAGCACGGCGCCGGCCTGAAGCGCACCAAGGTACATCGAAATTTGCGTCGTGTTAGCCCTGACAACGGCAGAGCCGCGCCAAGACGTACCGTTAGGTTCAGATCAGTGACCGACCCGCAGAGGAATAGTTTCCGCGCAAATGGCTATGTGGACGAGTTGCGCGGGAACGGTCGTCATTGGATTGCACTGAGCGGGACGACAGTTTTCCGAAGCTATCTTGGCCCCGTGTCCGCGAGGAAAATTGGACCCTAGAGAGCGATTGGCTCTTGCTTTGTAGTGAGGGGGTAGCCTTGCGGTTTGCAAGCAGAGTGCGGAGCAGCGCTCCAGAAGGGACTTCATCTTGGGCAACCGACGAGTACGATCGACTCGAATTAGGTGTTTTCTTGTGTGAGTTACGAGACTTCGGTTATTGCGCTTTGTAGACTTGGAATTTCAGAATCACTTTTCAGACGCCGTCTGAAACTTGTCTGTCGATCTGAGTATTATACAGGTGTGAATAGGCTGAGCCAGTCTGAATTAGGTGAACCGACGCGCTGCTAACGTTATTCCTAGCTCTGGTGTCAATTGCTCACTCGACAATCTTGTGTCTGTTACATATAATCTGTTTCGGCGAGACATAGCAGAGCCTGTGGTTTCATTAGACACAGTGTGCTTACAGTGGACCAGAGGCTGAGAGTAGGGCATTCACGCTTCTGTCTTGAAAAGTTTTTCTTCCCTCGACCGGTCCGCGATTTGCAGCACTGCAAGGCACTGCCGGCGCCGTCCCACTTCCAGCGACGCCGGCTGTCAGAGACAGCAAAGGACCTGGAAGAGCAGCTGAACGGAATGGACATTGTGTTGAAAGGAGCGTACAAGATGAACATTAACAAGTCGAGCCCGGTGGTCTCGTGGTAAAACG
Organism: Locusta migratoria; assembly: GCA_026315105.1. Lineage (NCBI taxonomy): Eukaryota > Metazoa > Arthropoda > Insecta > Orthoptera > Acrididae > Locusta > Locusta migratoria. Next base: position 807,407,755 of record CM048744.1, on the reverse strand, counting down.
CTCGATTGAAAATCGGAGGGTAGTACGTTGGAAACCTGGTCTGACCTCCGATTTTTTTTTTTATTTTTATTTTTTTTTTCTCTTCATTCTGCGTTTTAATCCATCCTTCACCTCTCAACGATGGGAGGAGTCGCCAGAAACAACACTTGGTTCGGATTCCACGTTAAGCTGTAGGTCCCCTTTCCCTGGTTGGGTAACTGGGGTAGGCCAGGGACACTCAAGTCGCCGAAGTGGCGTCCAATTGAGAGACTTGCACGAGGCCAATGAGCCACACGAAATTACTATTATTAACATTAGCAACGGCAAAACAAGGATAATGGAATGCATTCTAAGAACATCTGGCGATATTGAAGGATTTAGATTAGAAAACGAAACAATGAAGGCGATAATAACTTTTGTTACTTGCGCAGTAAAGTGAAAAATTATAGTCCCAGTACAATAATGCAAAATGGCTTTGGGAAGAAGTTAAAATGTTCAAATGTTTGTAAATCTGTCGGACCAAACTGCGTGGTCATCAGTCCGTAACTTACAAACTACTTAAACCTAGGTAAACTAACCTAAGGACAACACACATACCCACGCCCCAGGGAGGACTCGAACCTCCACGGCGAGCAAACGCGCGCTCCGCAGCGAGACGCTTTAGACCGCTCGGCTACGCCGTCGCGGCTGGGAAGAAGTGTTTTTGAAAAAGAGAAATATCCTAAAATCGGATATTAAGTGTAGGTACGTTTCTCTGAAGGTATTTGTGTGGAGTTTTGCGTTGCACGGGACTGAAACGTGGATCAAACAGAAAGTGGTTAAAAGTTTTTGAAATGTGATGCTACAGAACAATGCTGAAGATTAGGTTTACGCGGCGGCGTAGCCGAGCGCATTGAGGTGCTATGCTCCGATGAGCGAGGCCGTTTCCCGTCGGGGTTCGAATCCCCCCTAGGGCGTGCATGTTCGTGCTGTCTTAAGTATAAGTTAATTTATAAGTAATTTATAAGATTAATGATTGATAACACCGCAATTAAGTTCTATAAGTTCACTAATCATTTTTTAATGATTAGGTTGATAAATCGCGTAACTAATGAGTAGGTACTGAACATAACTGGAAATAAAAGGAATGTCTGGCATAAATCGACTAAAAGTAGAAATCGATTGGTAGGACATATTCTTAGAGATCAAGGAATCATGAATTTCGCGATGGAGGGAAGTATGGGGGTAAATATCGTAGAGAGCAAGAGATGAATACAGTAAGCAGATTCAAATGGAAGTGTGTTGCCATTCTTAGGGGGAGATGAAGCGCTTGTTCAGGGTAGAGTAGGGTGGAGAGCTTCATCAAACAAGTCTGCAGCGTCAGACCACAACAACAACTACAGCAATGTGTATGTGTGTGTGTGTGTGTGTGTGTGTGTGTGTGTGTGTGTGTGCGTGCGTGCGTGTATGTGTGTGTGTGTGTGATGTGCATGTGTGTGGAATTAACTGATTTTGAACGTAGGATGTTAGTTGGACCTAGACGCATGGGAAATTCCATTTCGGAAAGCGTCAGATTATTCAATATTCCGAGGTCCACAGTATCAAGAGTGTTCCAATAATAACAAATTACAGTCATTACTTCTCACCGCCGGTAAAGCAGTGCCACCGGCTGCGGTGGCCGAGAGGACTGAGGCGCTTCGGTCACGGTCTGCACGGCCACTACGGTTGGGGGTTCGAATACCCCCTCGGGCATGGATATTTGTACCGTCCTAGTTCGTAAGTAGTTCATAAATAGTTTGTAAGTTTAGAGACTGATGACCCCGTAGTTAAGTCCCATAAGCTGTACAAACATTTCATTTCAAAGCAGTGCCGATGGCCTGCACTCAATGACTAAGAGCAGCGGCATTTTCCTAGAGCCGTCAGTTCTAACAGAGAAGCAACTGTGCGTGATACATCCGATGAAGTCTGTGCGGAACGTACTATGATGAATGTTTTGGTATGGTTACAGCGGTGAAATTTTGCGTTATACGATCTATGACTGCAGACAACCGACACAACTGCGTTTGCTAACAGCTGAATTTCACCTGTAGCTCTTTCGCTAGGATCGTCACCATATCGACTGGACCCTCAACTAATGGGAAACCGAGTCACGAGTTTAGTTGGTAAGAGCTTATGGTAGGTAGCAGAGATCCCATGAAATGAAGGACCTAAGTCGTCTCCACGGTGGAATGGCCGAGCGCTCTAAGGAGCGTCACTGCTGTCGCGCGATTGCTCCCCGTCGGAGGTTCGAGTTGTTCCACGGGTATGCATGTGTTTGTTGTCCCTAGTTGAAGTTAGCCTGTTTGTAAGCCTTGAGACTGATAACCTCACAAACATCTGAACATTTGAACCGCAGTTACTATGAAAGCTCGTGGTGGTTTCATAATGGTGTTGGCTGTTTGTACATTAACACAAAAGTTTGGAAGACGATTATCCACAATAAATAGTTTTGCATGATGATCAAAATACGTCCGATGTAGCTGTATAAAACGTTATTAAAGTAGAATGGCCAGTTTCGTAATATGTAATCATACCGTAAAGATTTGCTCTTGAATAAAAAGAAACCGTGAGAGAACACTGTCTGACAACCTTGTAAATAAAACTTTACTACACTGTCACAAACTGGCAGAAATCGAATTAGTAGTTAACTGAAAATTAAATGTGACACTGATTAGTGCTTATAGTTAAATCATTACTCAAGGTGCAGTATACATGAAACGTCCTGTAGTCCAATGGAAGTGATCCTTGCCTGAAAATGAAGGCCAAATGCAGCCAAGAATGGAGTTTTTGTTCCTGCACTTTTTATGAAGATACGCCAAGTCAACCACCTACAATATCTTGAGATTAGTATGACGAACAAACTACAAAATTTGCGAGTGATTTGTCAAATGAGATCGTTCGACATTAATCCCATCGAACATAAGGGCGCAAATTCCTGCAATGGCAACTTTTTCGTAATTATGGCGGTTGTAAAGGCTCAGTATTTCAGAAGAGGTCTCGCCGGGGAGGTTTGTTTCTTATTTACTTTTTAACGAGGCAGCTTCTTTTCTTTCTACACTTCTTCTGAGTCACAAAACCTTCTTTAGTAGAAGGTAAGCTCAAAATGCTCTGCGATGTAAGGAATAATTAATACTCTGCGATGTGTTTGCTGGGCGCCTTTAATATAACACAACGCTTTAGTCCTGGGATGTACACAGAAGCAAAAAAAGTAGTTGAGAAACTGAACCCAAAACCAAGAGGAAATGGATTATAGCATATAAACCTTATATAAAATAGTAGACTATAGAAAAAGGCAACTGACGAAAAAGGAAACTCTGAATACAAAAAAGACTAAGAAATTGAATCAATAAAGAAGCTACGCCACGGTGGAGTAGCCGTGCGGTCTAAAGCGTCTCGCTGCGGAGCGCGTGGTTGCTCGCCGTGGAGGTTCGAGTCCTCCCTAGGGCATGGGTGTGTGTGTTGTCCTTAGGTTAGTTTACTTAGGTTTAAGTAGTTTGTAACCTACAGACTGATGACCACGTAGTTCGGTCTGATAGATTTACAAACATTTGAACATTTTTTGAAAGAAGCTACGAAAGCAAAAGAAAATTTTCTTGCCGACATGTGCATGGAATTGGAAGAAAATATGCCAGATGTGAAGACAGATGTAGGCTATAGAATAGCAAATACTTTTCATCAAAAAGAAAACAATAAGCCCGAGTAAAAAGAGAAGACAGAGAGGGAAATGATTTTGGTGAAGAGATGGAAAGAAAACATCGAGGAATAGTGTGACGGAACGCCTCTTACGGAGGACGTAATAGGGAAAACAGAGGGTGTAGACGAAATTTTCCAATAAGAGTTTGACAAAACTGTTTTTAATTAAAACGGAACAACAAAGCAACGGATAATGGTTACATTCCCGCATAACTAATCACGAATGCTGGCGACAGCATGAAAGTGATACAGTTTAAACTGACTAGGTTCACCCATAACACAGACGATATACAGACAGATTTACCTATGTTGATGAAGGTGACAGTTATGAAATGTGAACATTACGGAAATTTAAACCTAACATTGCATGCAAATTAATCACTATTGGCATTGTAGGCCTGGAAAAGTCATTTAATTTAATTTTTTTATTGGCAAGAGCTTTTCAGTGTACGGAACGAGTCGAGCCTCAGCCAGACACTTAAATGTGATTTGCAGAAAATTCGATGTAGATGTAGAGTACAAAGACATCCGTGTGGCACTCAATTGTTATATAAGAACAAGATGGCAGTGATTACGCAGTGCCATCAAAAAGAAGAAGCAAAAATTCGAAAAGACGTAAAACGAGCTCTCTCTCCTAGCATTAGACCAAGTTTGCGAAAGTACTACAAGTTAATTGGCAGAAGATAGACACGGTGACTTATACTGATGATAAAAGTCCCCAGAGCAATGGGAAGAATATTGTTTAGTCAGTACGGAATGAGAAAAAAAAACTAAAATGGTAGTATGCAATACAGAAGAAAAATATAAAAGTTTAAGAATAACAACTGGAAAAGAGAAGCTGGAAGGGACACACATGCCGGCCGCGGTGGCCGAGGTGACTGAGGCGCTCCAGTCACGGTCAGCACGCCCACTACGGTCGGGGGTTCGAATCCCCCATCGGGCATGGATATTTGTGCCGTCCTAGTTCGTAAGTAGTTCATAAGTAGTTTGTAAGTTTAGGGACTAATGACCCCGTAGTTAAGTCCCATAAGCTTAACAAACATTTGATTTGGGACACACATTTACATTTTGGGATGCAAAATCACAAGGACTGGCAGGAGCAGGAAAGATACTGAGAGCAGAATACAGTAAGAAAAAATTGCATTTAACTTGAGAAATAACTTTCTCACTAGAAAGAACATCAGTCTGAAAATAATGAAACGTATCATAACAGCTTGTGTTTGGAGTGTGATCCTAGACATTGAGCCGGCCGCGGTGGCCAAGCGGTCTGCGGCGTGCCAGTCACGTTCTGCATGGCCACTACGGTCGGGGGTTCGAATCCCTAGGGCATGGATATTTGTGCCTTCCTTAGTATTAGCTAGTTCATAAGAAGTTCGTTAGTTTAGGGATTGATGACCGCGTAGTTAAGTCCCATAAGCTCTACGAGCATTTAGAGATGGAGTGAATAATAGCATCTGAAGTAACTGACAGTTCAACACGAGAAGCATTCTGCATCGCTTATTTTCGTTGGTTTATGACATATGGTGTTATTTTTTGCAGTAACTTCTCTAATTCTATATGTGGTTTAAACTCGCGAATCACTTGTCTACCTTTTTTAGTAGACTGGAAATTCTGACAGTGGCCTATCAATTCATATTTTCATTAATCTAGTTTGTTATTAGCCGCAGTAGATGTACCGGTTCTCGTCAGATCGGCTAAGTTAAGCACTGTCAGGCTTTGCTAGCACTTGGATGGGTTACTGTCCTGGTCTTCCGAGTGTTGTTGGCAAGCGGAGTGCACTCAGCCCTTTTGAGGCAAAACTGAGGAGCTACATGATGGAGAAGTGACGGCTCCGGTCTGGAAAACCGGCGCAAAGCCCGGGAGTGCGGGGCGCTGACCACGCCCTTCTCCATACTGCATCCGGTGACGCCTGTGGGCAGAGGATGACATGGCGGTCGGTCGGTACCCCTTGGCCCTCGCGGCCTGTATGAGGCGGAGTTTAGTTTACTTTAGTTTAGTTTGTTGTTAGTAAAATATGGTTATCCCGAAGATGTAGCAGCTTTCAGTAAGTTAATACTAGATATAAATCGAATCTGCCTTTGGATCATATTTCCCTGTCCCTTGTGCACAAAGATGTGCAATATTCTGCGGCATCCATTTTTAATAAACTGCCACGATAATCCATAAATCTTAGTAGTAATCCACGCACTTCCTAGGCTAAACTGAAGAATATCCTCATGGATCACTCTTTCTATTCTGGAATTCCTGGAAAAATTAAAAAATGAAACTATTTTCTGTGTTGCGTCTTTTTTTTCTACTTAGGCCTACCGTGTGCAAAGGATTGCTGTACGTTTCACAGCATCTATTAGTACTCTTTTGTTGCAATCTGACAGTTACTTGAAGTCGGCTCTGCGGAACGTGCCACATATAAACAAATAAATAAATGCTGGATGTTGAACTTGGAAAGTGGTGAAACAAAAAGGAAAACAGCTAGAAACCTTGGAGATATGGTGCTACAGAGGTATGATGATCAGACATGAAGAGTCAGACTTATAGTACATGTTCTAAGACACAACAACATCACTGGAACAATAGCAGAGGGACCTTTAGAGATGTAATGGCAAGGGACAGCCAAGGGCGTCATAAATGTAGCAGATAGTGAGTGACGTTTGATGCAATACGTAATTGGAAATGAAGAGGAAGGCAGACACAAGAATTATGTTTTACAGCAAATCACCTGCGAGTTGAATATTAAATATGTGAGCAAAACATCTGAGTAACAAAGAAAGAAATTAGGGTATTATTTCAGACATCAACACGTTAAAATAATGAAATTCATACCAATATCCCTGAGAGATTTTAGATCTCAGGACGCTTTGAATGGATCACTCACCGCAGTGAGTTTGTGTAAAGTTCCACCAGAGTCCTGTATCGTCTGTTGACGACGGACGGCGAGCAACGGCGTGTGGCGGCGCGTATAATAGGCTGCTGTCTGGGATGCATGTGGCTCCGCGGCCGGCATGTGGCGGATAACAGTCTGCAGTCAGTAGCTGAACGCTTCAGTCCCTGTGTGCGGTGCGGTGTGGGTAAAGCGGATTAGGACCGTTATCGGTCGGCCGAGGTCACTCCGGCTTCGTCACAGATCACGTAGACAGCTGTTAGCCGGCTTTGTCACAGCTTAAGTACGAGGGGCCTTTGAAAAGTCCGCGAAAAAATAAAAACTAGGCCTACTAACGTGTTTGGAGAAAACCATTTTTAATTGGCGGCGTAAGTGCGCCTCAGTTACTGCCGGGCGCCGTGGCTCAGCGCGCCCGGTCAGGGGGCTAAATGTCCTCTGTAATGAAAAAAGCTGAGCCAACCGCTGAACGAACAAACACGAACGAACCGAAAGAACGACCGCGAATCATTGATCTACCAGATGAAAAAAAAAAAAAAAAAAAAAGTTGCACAGTGGTAGAGTGCCAGACTACAAATCCAAAGGCCTCGGGTTCGATTCCCGCCAGGTCCTAGGATTTTTATGTGTCACTTTCCACTTCTTTCACCTCTGGCAGTATTGCTCATGTGAAAAATACCGAGTAGCACCGTTGTTCGGAGCCCACGTTAAACTGTAGGTCCCCCTATAACTGGCTGGTTAAGTCAGTTCGAAGGTCGGAGGAAGGCAACGGCATACCACCTCCTAACAAGACCATGCCTAGTAAAATACTGTGGTGTTCAAACCAATCTTCGGATTGTTGGACTGCTTTACCTTTTTTTAGTCTCCTTTTAGACTTATACACTTCTCTAACGCTGTTCTGATTTGTTGATCCCTTCGGAATAATAGGAATAGTCCAAGCCTGCAAAATAACAGTCTCTGCAATCACCTTCTCGTTTGAATGACTTCGTTTCACCAGCCATTTCTTTTATCTGGGGAACAAATAGCACTCCGAGGGACCCAAGTATGGAGAATATGGCGGATGTGAAACGATCTGGAATCCTGTTTCCAATATGTTTGCGACCACAACTGCTGTGGTGTGTGGTGGTGCATTGTAGTGATGGGGAAGGAATTTATTGTGGGCCAATCGCCAGCGATTATTTTTTTCAGCTCGGTTTTCAAACGCTCCAATAACGACAAATAAAATGCACCTATAATAGTTTTACCCTGTTCCAGATAGTCGACGAGGATTATCCCTTGCAAATCCCAAAAGACCGTCTCCTTTTTTGGTGCAGATTCTCCCTTGGTAACCCATTGTTTAGATTGTTCAGGAGTAAATGTATATATGTTTCATCCACAGTGACGAAACGACGCTTGAAGTCCTGCGGCTTCTTCCTGAACAGCTGCAAAATTTCCTTGCAACACTTCACACGATTGCAGCAACCATCCTGCGGATAACTTTCTCATGTCCAAATATTTATGCAAAATATTATGGATCCGTTCATTCGAGATGCCCACAGCGCTAGCGATTTCTCGCACTTTAACTCTTCTGTCATCCATTACCATATCATGGATTTTATCAATGATTACTGGACTCGTAGCCTCCACAGGGCGTCCAGAACGTCCACTCTCACTTCAACCCATATGGCCACTCCGAAAATTTTGAAACAACTTATAAACTGTTTTAATTGAAGGTGCAGAGTCACCATAATGTTAAGTTTAATTACCACACAATTTTTTCGTCTATTTTTCGATAATAACGCGACTTCCTTGATTCATACGAATGCCAAACACAAAGAAATAGACCAAAATGGCTGAAACTTGGTGTGCGTTCTTTCCAAAGATACTACTAACTAAACATGGCCTCGTTACGCGCCGGTGGTGCCATCTCTCGAACTTTGGAAGGACACAGGACGTTGTAATTGACGGAAAGTCATCGAGTAGAACAGAAGTGATATATGGCGTTCCCCAGGGAAGTGTTATAGGGCCTTTATTGTTCCTATTTTATAAACGATTTAGGGAATCGAAGTAACTCTCTTAGACTATTCGCGGATGATGTTGTCATTTACTAATTTGTAAAGTCACCAGAAGATCAAAAGCAACTGCAAAATTATTTAGATAACAGCATAGTGAAAAAATTGGCAGTTGACCCTTAATAGCCGCGGTTCAGTAGCCGAGCGGTCTAAGGCGCCTCGCTGCGGTCCGTGCGGTTGCTCGCCGTCGGAGGTTCGAGTCCTCCCTAGGGGAATGGGTGGGTGGGTGTTGTCCTTAGGTTAGTTTACCTCAGTTTAAGTAGTTTGTAAGTTACGGACTGTTGATGACCACGCAGTTTGGTCCGAAGGATTTATAAACATTTGAACACTTGATTTGACGCTTAATAATGATAAGTGTAAGGTCATCCATATGACCACTAAAAGAAAACTGTTAAACTTCAGTTACACGATAAATCAAACTACGGGCTGTCAGTTCTGCTAAATACTTAGGAGTAACAATTACAAACCAATTAAATTGGAAAGTACACATAGAAAACATCATAGGGAAAGCGAACGAATGACGAAGTTTCGCTGGCAGAACACTTAGAAGATGCAACAGTTCTACTAAAGAAACTGACTACATCACACTTGTGCGGCCTGTTTTGGAGTACTGCTGCGCATTTTGAGATCCATACCAGGTGGGACTGACGGACGATTAAGAGAGAGTTCAAGGAAGAGCAGCTCGTTTTGTATACTGGAGAGAGTGTCACGGAAATGATGCACTAGGTGGGGTGGAAATCATTAAAAGAAATGAGTTATTTGATGTGGTGAGACTATTTTCGAATTGTTTTTCAAAAAGTGTTCAAATGTTTGTATAGCTTATGGGACTTTACTACGGGGTCACCAGTCCCTAAACTTACAAACTACTTATCAACTCGCTAAGACTAACGACGGCACAAATATCCATGCCCGAGGGGGGATTCGAACCCCCGACCGCAGTGTCCGTGCAGACCGTGACTGGAGCGCCTCAGTCCCCTCGGCCACCACGGCCGGTTGAATTGTTTTTCACAAGGATCTAGCATTAAGGACAGCAAAGGAAATTAATGAGTGGAAACTATAAGATTAGGAACAAGGTTCTCAAATATCAAAACTTTAGGTGTAAACAGCAGAAAAATGTAGATTTATCGTACCCTTGAAACGAGATTACTGTAAATTCAAAAAAAGATCTTCCGTCACCTGTTACTACTGCTCTACATCCATATCTACATACATACTCCGCAATCCACCGTAATGTGCGTGGCGGAGGGTACACTGTAACACTTCTAAGGACTTCCTTTCTTATTCCATTCCCAAATAGAACGAGGAAAAAAGAATATGCCTCCGTACGAGCCCTAATTACTCTTATGTAGTCTTTGTGATCACTACGCGAAATGTAAGTACGCGGCAAGCGGATCGTACTACATTCAGCTTCAAGTTCTTTCCCTAAAAATTTCCTCAACAAAATTTCTCGAAAAGAACGTCGTCTTTAGTGATCTACATCTGAGTTCCCGAAGCATTTCGTCACATTCGCGCATTGGTCGACCCTTCCAGTAACGAATCTAGCTGCTCGCCTCTGAACTGCTTCCATGTCTTCCTTTAAACTGCTGCGGGTCCCAAACACTTAAGCAATACTCAAGAAATGGTTGCGCAAGCGTTTTATACGTGGTCTCCTTTACACCTGAAGTACATCTTTCCAAAATTCTCCCAATAAACCTAAGTCGGCTGTCCTCCTTACTCACAACTGTCCTTACACGTTCGTTACATTTCAACGTTACTCCTACATATTTGAACTACGCTACTGTATTAAGAAGCTCACCACTAATGCCGTATTAGATAATTATGGGATTGTTTTTCCTAAGCATGCGCATCACCTTACATTTTTCTTCATTGAGAACTAGAAATTTTGTCTAAGTCATCCGGTATGCTATAAAGTCAATTAGAGACGACGCCCTCCCATACACCACAGCATCATCAGCAAACAGCCGCAAATTACAAGTTACTCTGTGCATCAGATCATTTATATAGTTATAAAATAATAGCGGTCCTATCACACTCCTGTGGGGCACGTTTGACGATACACTGATGAACACTCGCCGTCGAGAACAACGTACTGCGTTCTATTACTTAGGAAATCTTCCAGCCAGTCACAAATCTGTGAACCTATTCCATATGCTCGTATGTTCGTTAGCCGACTGCAGTGTGGGACCTCGCCAAATGCCGTTTTGAAATCGAGATTAAAAAAAAAAAAAAAAAAAAAAAAAAAAAAAATCTGCCTGTTGCCCATCGTCCATGGCTCGCAAGATGACATGTGAAACTCAGCTTGCCCGTTTCTCACATGACAACGATATTTGCCTGTAATTACGTGGGTCAATTCTCTTAGCTTTCCTTTAAAAGATAGTCACATGAGCTTTTTTACAGTCACTAAGAACTTTGCGCTGAATTAAAGATTCGAAGTAAATGCAAGATCAGTAAGGGGTCAAAGCCGCAGAATACTCTTTGTAAAACCGAAATGGTATTCCATACGGACCGGGAGACTTTTTTTCTTATTATTTTGTTTTTTTCCTTTTATTAGCTTTCTCAGCCGCGGTGGTGTAGCCGAGCGGTCTAAGGCGCCTCGCTGTTGCGAGCGCGCGGTTGCTCGCCGTCGGAGGTTGGACTCCTCCCTGGGGCATGGATGTGTGTGTTAGTTAGTTTAACTTAGTTTAAGTAGTTTGTAAGCTACGGACTGATGACCACGCAGTTTGGTCCGATAGATTTACGAACATTTTTTTAGCTCTCTCAGCTGCCTCTGTACACTGGAAATACCTATTATTATGTCCTCCTTTTCGGAGTTAGTGCGTTGATTAAATGTTGATATATTTGTGCGGTCCTCGTGTGTGAAAGATTACTTGAAGGTTAAATTTAGAACTTCAGCTTTACTTTTCCCTCAAACTAATTTGGAGTGAAATAAATACTTTCTTTTTTCAGTGGTCATTCAACTACACTTATTACACTCCTCGCCTAAAACAACACTGATTCTACAGCTCCAGAGTGAAGACTATCTCAGGATACGGTGTTCAAACAAGTCGCCCCCTAAAGTAAAAGCTTGAGCACAGCTACCAGCTTTCCTAACCGTAGTGCGAAGTTATCTTGCAATAAAATCTTGATGCGGTGAGCACTTTAATTTAACCGGTAATAGAAAAACTACCGGCGGAGTTGCCGCCTCCCGGGGAGCCGTCGTAAGAGATGAAACACCTCGGCCGGGGCGGCGCCGTGCCGATGTCTCATTACCAGTGGCCGCCGGAAACTTTTTCCATTCTCCGCGGAAGCCCCTCCGGCTGTCTGCGCGGCCATCGATAAACTCAGTCGCCGGAGACTCACTCACCGCGCCGTGGGCCCGCGGCACTCCCACTTTGCCATCTGGGTTACAAAGTGACTGCTGCCGGCTACTTGTCATCCGCGGCACCCTGACACTACAACGGAGCATTTCTACAAAAATCATGGCCCTTTAGTATTGCATTAAAAACTTTTCATTCGATAAATAATTTACGATGCTTATCGCTGACCACAGCTTTCTCTGGCAGCTAATTACGCTGTTATTATATTTTTGATTGTCATCTCACTTTTACGAGCTGCCCAGAACGCGGTTGTGAACTTGGTCTTTCATGTTTCATATTCATTGAGAACATTCGCACATTATTAAATGTAAATGTGTGTGAGAGCGTTTCTCTTAAGAAGTTGTGTTGTTATGGTCTTCAATCCAGATACTGGTTTGATGCAGCTCTCCACCCTACTCTATCCTGAGCAAGCCTTTTAATCTCATCATAAGAACGGCAACCCACATCTACTTGAATCTGTTTACTATACGCGTCTCTTGGTCTCCCTCTGCGATGTTTACCCCACACACTTCCCTCCAATGCTAAATTTACAATTCCCCGATGTCTCAGAATGTGTCCTACCAAGCGATCCCTTCTGTTAGTCAAGATATGCCAGAAATTCCTTTTCTCACCAATTCTGTTCAGTACCTCTTCATTAGTTATGCTATCTACCCACCTAATCTTCAGCATTCTTCTGTAGCACCACATTTCAAAAGCCTCTATTCTCTTCCTGTCCGCACTGCTTATCGTCCACGTTTCACTTCCGTACAAGGCAACACTCCACACAAATGCCTTCAGAAAAGACTTCCTTAGACTTAAATTAATATTCGATGTTAGCAAATTTCTCTTTTTCAAAAATGCTTTTCTTCCCATTGCCATTCTGCATTTTATATCCTCTGTACTGCGACCATCGCATGTTATTTTACTACCCAAGTAACAAACCTCATCTACCACCTTCATTGTTTCGTTACCTAATCTAATTCCTGCAGCATCGCCTGATTTTCTAAGACCGCATTCCATTATTTTTGTTTTGCTCTTGTTAATGTTCATTTTGTACGCTCTCTTCAACACACTGTCCATTCCATTCAACTGCTCTTCCAGGTTCTTTGTTGTCTCTGACAGAATTACAATGTCGTCAGCAAAACGCAATGTTTTTATTTCTTCCCCCTGAACTTTAATCCCTATTCCAAATTTTTCCTTGCTTTCCTTCACGGCCTGCTCGATGTACAAATTGAATAAGATCGGAGAAAGGCTACAACCCTGTCTTACTCCCTTCCCAACTGACGCTTCCCTTTCATGCCCTTCGAGTCTAATAACTGCGGTCTGGCTTTTGTACAAGTTATAAATAACTTTCCTCTCCCTATATTTTACCCCTGCTGACATCAGAATTTGAAAGAGTGTATTCTAGTCAACATTGTTAAATGCTTTCTCCAAATCTACAAAAGCTAAAAATGTAGGTTTGCCTTTCCGTAATCTATCCTCTAAGATAAGACGTAAAGTGAGTACTGCCTCCCGGGTTCCCATGTTTCTTCTGAATCCAAATTGATCTTCCCCGAGTTCAGCTTCTACCAGCATGAAGTATGGTGAAAATATATTTAGTTACGTATAAATCTTTTACTTATTTCAAATGACCCACCTTTAATAATTCATGAAGTGATTCTATTTTCCCAGCAGTAATCGTAATTATGTAATATGATTCTTGGAGCCATTGTTGGACTTGTATCTATAATTTACTAGAAACTTCTAGATGCCATTATATGTAACTTTTACGAACGCGACTTGATTAGTAATGCCTGCAAGGAAATCTTCGGAATTAATCGGAATCCGATCGATCTAAACATTCCTTCGTCAAAAAAAGATGATTTAATATTTTTCTTCACGGTCATTGAGTTAGTACAATCAGCTCCAAGCCAACCAAGCATCATTTTACACTATTCAGCAAGAGTTTGTACAGCTTCACCTGCTACATCCAGTCAACTTAACATAATTATCATGGTATGAAAGGTCATCGCGGAATCTGCTAGTTTCTTACTTTCTTTGAGTAATATTGTGCTCAGGTGTTGCTTTCATTCCAAATTACTTCCGCCTCCTTTTTGAGTCTTCTATCTGTAAAGTTACCTAAATGTATTAGATCCACCAAATTATTTTCTTGTATTATTGTACCGTTAGTGAACTTTAATAGCGGCTACGAACAGTAACTACTACTCCAACACCTGATCGGAAGAAAGAAAACGCAATATTACAGCCCAAATCATATCATTTTATTTACTTATCCATTTATGTTCAAATTTTTATTTAGGTGTGAGTTAACAGCCGTAATATATTTTAAAAATGCATGGAGCTGTTTATTGTTTTCAGAACTTGGATATTATCCAACATGAGAAGAGTCTGTTAAAATTTTATAATCAAGAATTATACACAAGTTACAATAAAATATGACATAACCCAGTAGTGTCATCTACAAGACACTTACAAAATTAAATACTGATTGAGAACTACATAGTTGATCTGATAAACTTAGCAGACATCGAAGTATTTATTGTGTGAAAATAATATATCTTTGACCGCCATCACAGAATATATCTTTGATGAGGTGCCATGGCCACTGATGTAGAGAGTGTTATGTAAACATTACGTAAAATGACAGTTTGGACAATGAAACATAATAAATAATGGTTATTATGCGACGTATTTATTTGTTTTTATGGTCCAAACTGCCATTTTACGTAATGTTTACATAACACTCTCTGTATCAGTCGCCATGTCACCTCATCAAAGATATATCCTGTGGTGGCGTTCAAAGATATCATATTTTCACACCACGAATACTTCGATCTCTGCTAAGTTTATCAGATCAACTATGTAGTTTTCAATCAGTCTATTTAATTTTGTAAGTATCTTATGGATGACACTACTGGGTTATGTCATATTTCATTGTAACTTAGCATAACTCATGATTTAAAAATTTTTAACAGACTCTTCTGATGATGGATAATATCCGAAACCGGGAAAGTTCTGAAAACAATAAACAGCTTATGGCTGACTATGCAAGTTTATGAAAAATAAATATTATTCCTATAATATAACTGTAACAATAATATAAAGGAAATTATAAGATTTAAAAGTTAAAGCAAGTCAACAAGCAAGATTGGTTTGAACACCACAGTGCTTTACTAGACATGGTCCTGTTTGGAGGTGGTATGCCGTTGCCGTTGCCGTTGTCGTTGCCGTTGTCCCATAACTGGCTGTGTAATCACACGAACTGAGGTCTGGTGACCTGGGAGACCAAGTACGACGAAAGTGGCGGTTTTCACAGAATGGATTGGTAGTCAAGGGGCTCGTATTTTAGCCAACAAAAAGATGGTACTATTACTTAGAAAGTGTATTTTTATGCAAACATAATTTTTTAAGTGGAACAAAGGTTGTTTCTATCATGCACTGGAATTTTTGACATCAGCTGTGAACAAAGAATTTTGAATGACATTTTTATCGCGTTTAGTTTGGCAGCTACAAAGTTTCGGGGGCGCTGGCTGCGACAGCGTCGCTCACTGGCCGAGTGGCTAGCCCCTGGTGCACGGCCCACTGTCTCATGGCCACCAGTGAGCTACGCTGTCGTAGCCTCCGCCCCCAAAACTTTGAATGGTTGTAGCTGCCAAACAAAACGTGATAAAAATGACATTCAAAGTTCTTTGTACACTGTTGGTGTCAAAAATTCCAGTACGTGATAGAAACAACCATTGCCCCATTTGAAAAATTGTATGTTTGCATAAAAAATACACTCTTTCTTACAAAAACAACCTGCTCTTAAAAATATTATTAGCTATACAGGAAGGTGAATTCGTAAAGTGTATGAAATGATTGACAGATCCCTGAGAATCAACTTGGAAAATTTATCAAAGCCAGACTTATGAGACTCGAGGGAGTTTCCGTCATCGTCATATGAGTAAATTTCTTGAATTTCGCACTCTTTCATCACGCGACAGGTTACTCTGTAACTTCAAAGAACTGTTTTGAAGATGGGCAGCTGTCCCGAAACCGGTCATGTTCTAAAAAAAAAAGCTATCTGCAGACGGATATTCAAGAAGTTTACTCTTATGGAAAATATAATTCACGAAGATTCTAGTAAACTATTTAGAACGTGTAAAATGTAAATTTTTGACAAAGGGCAAGGGTAGTTTTTGTTATGAAGTCTTCTGCAATTGGGAAATCATCAAGACGGATAAGTCTAAATTACAATTGCGTTGGAGAGATGAACAAACAAGGGTGGCTCATGCAGCTGTGACAGAGCGCTAGTGTGGTGGTACAACGCATATGCCCAGTATGCAGAGACAGGTGTCCAAATCCCAGTTTCGTTCATGTGTCACAACATCGATTTTGTCGATGACCTCAGGAATGGCTCTTTTCAGTCACTTTGGATAATGGGGATGAAATCTGTTCCAACACCTTAGAGTGCCGTTGGGTACTCACCATGCCACCAAGGAATATCGCCGGGATTCTGCGACTAGACACCACCCAGTGACCCGTTGACTTTGAAGAGACATCCCAATCGCATTAGCCCACATGTACGCCAATTTTGCTTACTAAGGAACACATTCAAATAAAACTGGGCATTCTAATTCCCACACGACCCCGCATCATCCGTGCAGTTTGTACATCCTAACGCAAACCGTTCGGAAGTTGTGACTTGTTTCTAATTGTTCAATAACACTCGCCTGCACAATATACGTTCCATGTGGTGTTGAATTTCTTTCTTTCACTATCCATATCTTTTCCTTTGTAATCATCATCTGTTTTTCAATAAAATAACATTCAGCACGTGCAAGAGAATTTTGTCTAGTACTAGCTGAAAACCTGGCTTTACCTGGGTATTTATTTATTCCTACCTTGAGTTAGTACTTTTCCTATCCCTTCTGACTTTGTCCATCTCCTTCTTTCTAAAAACATGTTATATTTATCGGAGAATAAATAAAAAATAAGGCTGTCTCGCATAATGTACAAAATTATAAGTGCAGTGTCCAAACAAATAAAGATAGTAATCTAAACACAAATGACATATACACTGCCTGAGATCTCATATTTACTGAATGATATGCATAATTTTTCAGGTATGTATTCATTTTGTAAGTGCTATATGTCTGTAAAATCTGTTGCGAATTCAATTATTAGTAAAGAAGTAATAGATTAAAACTTGATGCGTAAGGAATATGTGTACCAAATTTGGCTGAAATCAGTCCACTGGTTTAGGAGAAAACGTCGCTTACTGCAGCAGTTTTTCGCGCTTCTCATTGTTTATGAGGTCATATCTCGTGAACTATTTATCGTGCGTAATTCTTACACTTACGGCGACCGTCCTCATAGATTGAAGCTTGCGTGTACAACACTTCAGAAAGATTGGAACAAAACTGTAGAATCACTGCTTTATATATAACTAGCTGAAAACCCGGCGTTGCTCGGGTATTTGTTTATTTACTTAGTCATGCCTTGAGGTAGAACTTCTCCTATTCCTTCTCTCTCTGTCCATCTCCTTTTTTCTAAAAACATGCTTTATTTATCGGAGAATAAATAAGAAATAAGGCTGTCTCACAAAATGTACAAAATTATAAGTGCAGTATCCGAACAAAGAAATATTGTAAACTAAATACGTACGATCTCATATTTATTGAGTTGTACAATTATGTAATTTTTCAGCTATGTATTCATTTGTATAAGTGCTGTATGTCGGTAAACTCTGTCGAATACAATTAGAAGTGAAGAAGTAATAGATTAAAACTTGGTGGATGATGGGGCGCGAGAGTACAAAATTTGAAAAAGACTGGAACAAAGCTGACGCTCTGCTTTATATATAAAGAAGAAGACACAGGGAAGCCTACCCAGAAAGCAATGCACCGCATTTATTTTCTAAGCCGTCAGCAAAGTTACGGATGTGAAACTTTTCGTATAAATTATTTGAAGTTTCCTGAGTACTCACGCAAAATTTCTCTTCCGGCACATTTCTGCAGGACCATTTCAAAATGGAATCTTCAAGTGATATAGGTTACAAACAACGTACCGTCACTGAATTTCTCACTACTAAGAAAGAACCAGTTTGTGAATAGAAACGTTTGCACGAAGTCTATATAGCATCTGTAGTCAGCAGGACTACAGGTAGGCTCTGTGCACGTTGGGTGACGTCATCGAAAAGCTGTTTTACAGAGCTCCAAGATTTACAACGGGGAGACCATCCTCGGCTGTTACACCTGATGCCATTCGCGAGGACAGCCGCAATACGACTTGTCATTTGGCGCTGAATTTGAGGAAGTGTGGCTGCAATTATCCGCACACGTGAAATCTCAATTTGTGTACAAGATGGGTGCCGCAATGTCTAACAGAGGATCATAAGTCTCTCATAACCATTGTTCTGACTTGTTGTAACGTTTTGAAGCTGACCGGAAAGGTCTTTTCGTGTCTGGCGATGAAACCTGCGTGTACCATTTTGATCCGGAAAGAAAGATTTCTACCGATAGGGCACACACGCTCTTGTTTCGCACTGGAGGAAGGCGATATATAAAACGGGACGAAAATACGTGAAAAAATAGCATTTACAGATGAAACATCATTGTTTCGTGTGGGTAATTCTCATTATATTTAATAACAGAAGAAACTTCAGCATTTGTAGAAATTTTATCTGTCTATTTATATTTGCAAATAGATCTCGACTACATTTTTTTATTATTATGCGCTGGAGTTACGTGTTATTTAATATATATACTTACTTTTCTTCATTTTTCGTCACGTAAATATTACAAAATGAAAGAAAACCTTCTGTGACTAAATGATTCAATGTCTAAACGAAAATGAAGTGCAATCCACGTCCTTGACATCGTCCGAAATTAGAAGCGTGCCTTTTGTGCATTTATGTTGATCAAGGCAGGAGGAAGTAAATCAAAAGAAAGACTTCTCCTTTGACGGAAAGTGTTACTCCTCCATCGCTGGATTAAGTGATCCTCTCGTTCATGGTGACAGGCTAATAAGAAAGCATGGATAACGTTATAAATATAAGGTACCAATTGTTAGTAATCTTCATTGCTGTAATTCAAGAAATCATACAAGTAAAATAGTTATCAGACAAAACAAAACAAAATTATACTCCAACATCTGTCATTACATTGCAGTTACAAGCCACTGAGCCCTACGTAAGCACAACATAATATATAAACCTTGTCAGACAACTTGTACAACTCACAAGAAAAAGTCCTTGCATCAATAACAAGAGTATTACTCATGTGAGACGGAAGAAGAGAGATGTTTAATATTCCGATTATCAGACACAAAACTTACGCAGCAGACTTACATGATAGGTGGCGCACTCTACAAATTACAATAATGAAATTCATAAAATTGTCGTATTCGTGTAATGGTGGGCAGTCTAATACATCAAAAGTATCAACTTCGAAATGCATAGCCATAAATAACAGTTTCTATAACATTACAAACAGAAACTAAATAGTGCCGTAGTTGTTCAAGCTATTTGGCGTAGCTAAAACGACACATTTATCGTTATAAATTACGTACAAATTCCACTAGCTCAGTCCATTTGTAAATACTATATTATAGAAGAAAATAAAAACACATGAACATCGAAATACAAAACTTATCCAGACACAAATAAATATAAGTATTTTAAAACTCTAGTAGCAGATACAGTATTTACAATACTATCTGGTGTAGGTACAATAACATCCATATCGTCATAATGTTAAGTTGCGATGCACATAAGCCGTACCATGATTACATGTTGATATAAATGGTGTACAGTGGTTTCTATTATCAAAACAGATTCTGTTGAAACATGGAAAATAATAACTTTACATAACACCACATGTTGTTATGACATAATGTATTTTGACAGTAACATCGTCTATTTTGGCATTTGTGCATTAAAGGATAACACGTTTTGAATTGTAACATTTTGAAAATGCTCATAAAAACGGAGCGAGAAACTATCTTTCGCAAATGAAGCTAGAAACATATATGTCTGTGTCTCGGATAACACGTGGTTTTATTGCATTTCATAATGGTGACCACAAAACGTGTCGTAATGTAGCCTAATATTTCCAAATCGTACATAATACGTGATAGATTAACAGTTCTTGTTATGTGCAATAATGTTTCAAATGTTGTGCATTACTTTCTGTGTAACCCTAGTACTAACTAAAATTATTACTTTTGGCAGAGAGTATTTTGCTTCATTAATGAGTAAGAGTGAGAAGCAGAAAGCGCAGCAAATTTCCATAGTCAACAGTATCGTTCACACAGAAGCAAATGTAGCGAGAGGTAACGAGCAGTCCTCCAGCGGTGGAATCGCAACAGGCCGGTGAACACAATAACAGAATTCCTCCCAACAGTAAACACTAACGCAGAAACCGATCCGAGGGCGAAATGTCAATACAGCAAGAATAAACGGAGAACAGAGGTTTGTTAGGGCAAGCGGACTTCGAATACAAGCGGCCTTTAGCGAAGTCTGGAAGCAAAATAAGCCACGCGCCAGAACGGTGGCTGATGTAGAAGAAATGTAAACTCTGCTCTAATGCAAACGGAAATGACCTAGTCTCGTGGGTTCTCCCAATCCTTACACAGTATCTCACGCTCTTCGCCGAGCCACGTTTAGGTTTTCTGTGTTTTCTTAAATTTCGCAAAGGCATGGCTGATTTTTTTTCTCCATCCTGACCAAAACAATCCGTTCTTGTGCTCCATCTTTAACAATCACGTTGTCGACGGGACGTGGAACCGTAATTTTTCTTTCTTCCACGCCCTTCATCATGTCTCACTTGTTCTTTAAATTATGGAATATCGCACCATATTTGCGACTGGATAGGGGATTTGCCGCGGTGGAGTAGCCGAGCGGTCTAAAGCGTCTCGCTGCGGAGCGCACGGTTGCTCGCCGTGGAGGTTCGAGTCCTCCCTGGGGCATGGCTGTGTGTGTTGTCCTTAGGTTAGTTTACCTTAGTTTAAGTAGTTTGTAAGCTACAGACTGATGACCACGCAGTTTGGTCCGATAGATTTACAAACATTCATCACAGATAGGGGATTTTCTGTCGGAGAGGACACATTTTGTAGTAATTGATGGTGAAGCATCGACTAAAACAGAGGTGATATCCAGCGTTCTACAGGGTAGAGCTATAGGTCCTCTGCTGTTTCTTATCTACATAAACGATTTCGGAGAAAATCTGAGCAGCTCTCTTAGGTTGTTTGCAGATGACGCCGTCATTTATCTTCTGGTAAACTCATCTGAAAATCAAACACTGCAGAACGATTTAAATAAGATAACAGTATGGTGTAAAATTGGCAATTGACTCTGAATAATGAGAAGTGTGAAGTCGTCCACTTAAGTACGAAAAGAAATCCGTTAAACTTTGTTTACAAAGTAAATCAATCAAATGTGAAGGCCGTAAACTTCACTAAATACCAAGAAATTACTATCGCTGCGGCGTGGTCTACTTTCGAAACTCCAATCACCAACATTCTCCTCCAAATGCGAAAATACATTGTTGGCTCCCACCTACATAGGTAGAAATGATCATCAGAATAAAATACGAGAAAACAGAGCTCGAGCGAAGAGATTCAGATGTTCTTTCTTCGCGCGCACTATTCGAGAATGGAATAGGAGATGAATAGTATAAAGGTGGTTCGATGAACCCTCTGTCAGGCACTTAAATGTGATTTGCAGATTATCCCATGTAGATGCCATGTAGTTATAGAAAAAAGAAATACTTTCATAACAACATACTGAGCATTCTTTATCACGAAACACAAATGTTAAGAGCAATTTTGACTCTCTTGTTGTTCTACATTAATTTTGTTAACTTTTAATTTTTGTCATTCTGTATTTTAGTTTTTTTCTAACTTAGCAGTGTTATATTTAACACTTTAAGCAACGGAGTGTGGTAGTTAAGTGAATAGTTGCAGACAACAGCACTGTATAGTAATTGTCAGAGAATTCATTAATGGGAAATTTTTCTGTCCCAATCGTCGACCATTTTGACTGCTTAGGACCGAGAAGGGCTGAAACGATTTCTCGTCGCAGACCTTGTGCAGAAGCATATTACAGATTGGCACCTACTGACACTGAAACATGAAAACATTCTTTTACTATGTTTTTTTTTTTTTTTTTTTTTTTTTTCTCCTGTTGTGCTAAGTTTGGGGTAACAGTTTTCGCTCGCAAGGAACATTCTTATCGCAAAAATCAAAACTAAGGCAGATCTGCGACGTCAGTTGCCAAACATGTATGTGTCGTTGTACGGGTCGCTCGGAATTCTATTATCTTTTTATACATAGTTCGTCAGAGATTTTACTAGTGACAAAATTACCTAAATTTCAATGTTAATACAGCGAATACTTGACAGAAATCGACTTACATTTAAAGTATATCTTCCTTTTCAACAACCTAGAACACGCACTCATGAACAATTGACAGAACAACTAATTTTCTTGTACAGTAGTTCCTTACATGTGGCACAGAAATATGTGCAATAATAAGCAGGTTTTATTTTCAACAGGCTTCCAGCATAACTGAAAAAAAAAAACGGTGGAATCAAAGATTTCCTTGTTTTACGTTCCTTATATTCTCGTGGTAACTGGCAACGTTTCTGCCGGCCGCGGTGGCCGAGGGGACTGAGGCGCTCCAGTCACGGTCAGCACGGCCACTACGGTCGGGGGTTCGAATCCCCCCTCGGACATGGATATTTGTGCCGTCTTTAGGATAAACCACTTGATAAGTAGTTTGTAAGTTTAGGGACTGATGACCCCGTAGTTAAGTCCCATAAGCTTTACAAGTATTTGAACATTTTGAGCAACGTTTCTCCATAACATTTTGTTTATTCTTACATTAGCTGTACCCTCTCACATGTTGCTGTGGCAGATTAAATGGAAAAGAAAGGAATGGGAAGGCATACATTTCGAACATCTTTAGTTTCATAATGCTGTTGTCAAAGCCATTTGTGAGAACACCTTACTAACAAATAAACATTGTATTTTATATAAAATGTAGATGTTTCTAACCCCAACTCTCCGAAAGTTCTTCACCGAATGATTTTAAATTTTACCACAGCAAAATACGAGCGTGATTTTATAGGCCTAATTTAAAATTTATAATGGGGAAACGTTGTCACAACAATTTGCAGTGCATATACGATCAGTGAAAGCGTGCAATAAACTGAAAAGCCCACGTCCATTAGTTAAGGTGTATCACCAACGGCAGATTATCAACGACGCGAATTTAAATGCTTATGTAAAAAGGAAAATATATTGTGCAACTCCAGGTGCCAAGTGCACGTCTTTCCTGCAATAGGTGAATTTTATTTAACACGATTGTTTTCAAATTGCAGCTCATAAAATGCAACTTTCTAAATATGGCTGTTTTGTTTATGCAGCAGTATTAAGTTTATGATATCACTTTTCTTTCAAATTGCAGCTGCTAAAATACAACTTTCTAATACTTCTTCGCGTAATACCCCGTTTAGGTATGAAAACTTCCACTTCCTTCACGCTTAACGACTCCATACACAAATCATTTCTGTTTTTTGCTTTCATAGCATAGCTTCTTTCGAATTGTGGTGTCGCACAAGTACAAAGTGCGCGCCACTTACTTTCGCCGCGCGCCGCCATGCACGCACGGCGCGGCGTTCTCACGACGACAGCCACGAGCGCCCTCTGCGACAACTCCGCTCGTGGCCACCACTGAAGGACATCGGTCACTTCGGACTGAGATAGCAACGAGTTAGGACCTTCGTAATCAGATAGGCAACAGTGAAGACTTTGCTATTGTACAGGCACTAGGCAGGCCTCTAACAACTATGTATCAACATTCTGCAGTACTATGTAAAAGTTAAGTATTGTTACATTCTGTGCAATATATATATCTCTTTCTAATTTACTCGAGTGTTTATAGTTTCTGGCTGCTCCCCTCCGTACCTGCACCAGCGTGCTATTTTTGTTCCTGTGTCGGGCTCATTCCACTCGGCCACCGACACCTACGACGAGGCTGGGACACAAAAGCGACGTCGAAGTTGGGACACAAAAGCGGCGACGAAGTTGGGACACAAAAGTGGCGACGAGGAGTGATAGACGAACCTTGGATCAGCCCGCTTACAGCAGCCAGACAGCAGCAGTCGGAGCAAGCAAAAATTGCTCCCGCCCACCCACCCTTATTATAGGATTTTTGGGGGAACATTTTCAGTTACGTGTTTTGTGGACTTTTTTGTTGCAGAGCGAGTCCTCTTTCATATTGCATTTGGGTTTTGTTATAAGTTACTTGTATACGCGGCGCCTAATCGGTGAGCATGGCCACTACCCCGAATCCAAACTTAATGGAAATTATTCAGTTACAGACGGCGCAAATAACACAACTTCTCCAGGCCGTGTCGCAGTTGACGACACAGGCTGCTCACCAACAACAACAGTCGTCACATCAGCAGCCCACACCTGCCGCCGCACCGCTTCCGACGTTCCGCCAGTACAACGAACGTGAGGAAGAATGGAGCGACTATTTCGCACAGTTTCAAGAACTCGTCGCGGCTCATCAAATTACAGGTCAGAGAGTGAAGAACCTTTTCTTATCGATTGTGGGCCCCCAGACTTTCGTACTATTGCAAAAACTTTTCCCTCTCGCATCTCCTCGTGATGTAGACTTTGGACAAATTGTAGATGCACTGAATGCTCATTATGAGAGAAAAGTTCTTGTAGCCGCTGCACGATACCGATTTTTCAGACTTAAAAAATTACCGCAGCAGTCACACCAAGAGTGGATTACGGAATTGAAGGACTTAACCCGCCAATGTAAATTTACTTGCTCTTGTGGACTTTCTTATAGTGACGTTATGTTGCGAGATGCGATTACGCAGAATATTCAGGACCCCAGAATTAGAGCAGCAATTCTGAAACAGTCTGACCCCTCATTAGACAGTGTACTGCAGCTTATTGAAGCGCATGATACTTTTGACTTAGCAGATGTAGAAATGCAAAGCCACAGTGTAAATTCAGTGCACCGCAACGGACGTTTTCCTAGCCGTAGTTCTCAGTGTAGCACTAGTGGTTCTTACAATAGTACAGGCCGTGCTGAACAGACAGTGAACAGTAGCCAGTGTAAACGTGCGACACAAAGGTCGCCCCGTCGTGTTAGGAACATTAATTTGAATAACGAGCGCCAACGCTTATTTCAGAAAAATGTACGAAAATCTTGCCCCCAGTGTGTGTCTCGCCACAAGCGTGCTCATTGCCCTAGTCGCAACGCAACCTGTTATCAATGTGGCAAATCAGGACATGTACAGTCTGTGTGTATGCAAAACAAAAATTCAAAGAACGGTGCCATTAGAAACATTGCTTCGCAGAGTGCGAGAACAGTTCATTCTGTACATGTTATACGGGCTGTGGAATTGAACAGTGCTTTCCTTGGATCTCAATTGCATGAAAGTAGTTCTGCGCCTATGGCAAAACTATATAGTGCACCACGTAGCAAGCCCCGACGGGCGCGTAAAACAGTGCAACGGAAAAGGGTTCGGGACAAGCAAAATGACTATGAACAGTGCATTCCTGTAGTGAAAATAATGCCTTCTGCAACTGCTCCTTGTAATAGTGCCCAGTACTGTGTAGCTAGTGACAGTAGACTTGTTGTAGATACTGAAAGTAATTTTAGTGCAGTAGCCTCGCATTGCGCGGACGCCGATCCGGCGGTAGTGCCATCTAGTGACAGTGTTGTTAATCCCTGCGTGCCGAGTCTGAGCCGCTTCCTTCACTACGCGGCCCGCGCATACGCAGCACACAAACCGTAGCAGACGTTGCCCACATTCGCGCACCTGTCGTGCGCCAGAAGCACAAACTTTTTGTAAATCTCTCCATAGAAAATAAGACTGTGCAATTTCAGCTTGATACTGGTTCCGCTGTTACATTAATTAATAAAGATACTTATGAACTTCTGGGTTCGCCAAAATTGTCGCCGTCACAGCAAGTGTTAACAGCTTATACAGGTCAAAATATTCCCGTGCTAGGAACGTGTAGCCTGCCTGCCTCTTTTCAAGGTGTAACAAAAACAGTTGCTTTTGTAGTTCTTCAGGCCAAATCGACACAGAACATTTTTGGACTAGATGCTTTTGATTTGTTTGGTTTATCAATTCAAAGAGAAGTGCTTCAAATTTCGTCAGTAGTGCCTCAGGACAAAATAAATGCATTGTGTGAGAAATATAGTGACTTGTTTTCGCCGGAACTAGGTTGTGCAAAAGACTTCGTGGCACATGTAACTTTAAAAGACTCTGCAGTTCCAAAATTTCGTAAACCTAGACCAGTGCCTATCGCATTGCGTGATTCAGTTGCCGAAGAACTTAAACGTTGGCAATATAGTGGGGTGATTTCTCCTGTTTCTGCGAGTCAGTGGGCCTCGCCTATAGTAATTATACCCAAGCCGTCAGGAAAACTTCGTCTCTGTGCGGACTTCAAATCAACAGTGAACAGTCAAACAATTGTAGACACTTACCCTCTGCCCAGACCTGACGAACTAATGGACAAATTAGGACAGTCTCGTTTCTTTTCTAAGATTGATTTAGCAGAGGCATACTTACAGATTCCACTTGATGACGAGTCAAAAAAGTTTTTCGTCATTAATACTCACATGGGCCTTTTTCAATTTCAACGCCTACCCTTTGGCAGTTCTTCCGCTCCCGCTATTTTTCAGCGTTTTTTGGAACAGCTGACAGTTTCCGTACCGTGTTGTTCGAACTATTTAGATGACATTGTGGTGTCCGGACGTACAGTTGAAGAACATTTAGCAAACCTGGAGTGCCTTTTCAAAGTGTTGACTGCAGCAGGTCTACGTTGCAATAAAGCAAAGTGTTCGTTTTTTCAAACTGAAATAGAGTACCTAGGCCATGTGATCAATCATTTACGGCGTCGCAAAGTTTCATCATTATCTCTATGGCAGAAAATTCTATTTGTTGACAGACCACAAGTCTCTCACGTCGTTGTTCTCGCCCACAAAGCCAATTCCGCCACGTACGGCACAAAAGCTTCAGAGATGGTCCTTGATATTGTCAAATTATCAGTATGAGATTTTGTACCGACCTACCACTAAACATGCCAACGCGGACACACTTTCCCGACTTCCGGTTGGCCAGGATGTATCATTTGATTCTTCAGAAATGGCATGTTGTCAGATAGACTCCAGAGATGCTTCCGCTGTCGCAGACTTTCCTTTGAACTCTCGTCGTGTTGCACAGGAAACAGCTGCGGATGCAGACCTAAGTGTGGTAGCACGTTTTGTTCGCTCAGGGTGGCCTGCCAGAGCCAAAGACATTGATCGGCCTCTGGTTCGACGTTATTTTGCACAACGTCATGCATTATCTTTAAGTCAGGGTGTACTGTTGTTGCATACCGACAACGACCAAGCAAGAGTGATTGTTCCTCGTTCCCTGCAACGAGAAGTGTTACGCTTCCTGCATCAAGGACATTGGGGCATTGTTAGGACAAAGCAACTGGCCAGACGTCATTGTACCTGGGTTGGTATGGACGCTCAGAGAGAGCATGACATCACAGTGTACTGTTTGTGCGGAGCATCAGGCGGCTCCTCCGCAACGTTTCTCAGACTGGCCAAGCCCCAAGGGACCATGGCAACGTTTAGATATTGACTTTGCCGGACCTTTCTGGAATACGCGCTGGTTAATTGTTGTAGACGCTTTCAGCAAGTTTCCTTTTGTGATTTCCATGAACTCAACGACGGCGTCTAGTACAATCAGTGCCTTAACATCAGTGTTTTGCATCGAAGGCTTGCCTGAAACTATCGTCAGTGACAATGGACCTCAGTTTGTTAGTGCGGAATTTCAACAGTTTTGTCGTGTGAATGGCATTCAGCATATCACCACCGCACCTTTTCACCCTCAGTCCAATGGTGAAGCAGAACGTTTCGTTCGAACATTCAAGTCTCACATGGAGAAGATGAAAGGTCAGCACTCCAGGCAGCAAGCTCTTCAAATTTTCCTGTCTACGTATCGGTGCATGCCACGTGACGGCCCGTCTCCTGCCGAGCTGCTACACGGCCGCCGTCACCGCATTCTCCTTCACCTGCTGCAGCCTCCCACGCACCGAGTCGGTTCGTATGGCGCTACGCGTTTTCAGGTTTCCACGCCGGTGCTGTACAGGGTGTTTGCTGGAAACAAGAAGACATGGTTGCCGGGCACCATTCAACGCGTGCTTGGTCGCAATATGTTTGTTGTACGTTCTTCCACAGGGTCGGAGCTGCGGCGCCACGCAAACCAATTGCGCCTGCACAGGCCGCGCGATCCTGTCTCCGGTTTCTTGATTCCAGACCCAGTTCACCGCCAGGGAGCACAACCACATCGTTCGTCCCCGGACTACGAGATCGTCCCGATGGAGATCGACGCGACGCCGCCGCTGTCGCCGCCGCAGATGACAGTGTCACCGAGAGGGACTCCGGGACCGTGCGTGCCGCCGCCGCCTGGGCCACGCACCTCAGAAGAAGATGACCTGCTCCCTCTGGGCGGGGGGGGGGGGGGGGGGGGGTGCGCCCTTCCCCAGGTTTCGGTGGGTTCCCTGGAGGATCGCAAGGCGGATGCCGGGGCGCAGACGGCGTCTCGATCCCAGCCTCAGCTACGACGCCCGTCCCACCAGTAACGCCCCCGCCCAGGCCCTCCTCCCAGTGCCGTCGCCGTGGCCCTCAGCCCTACGCTACGACGGCGCGGCGGTTTGGGGGGGAGGGGTGTGGTGTCGCACAAGTACAAAGTGCGCGCCACTTACTTTCGCCGCGCGCCGCCATGCACGCACGGCGCGGCGTTCTCACGACGACAGCCACGAGCGCCCTCTGCGACAACTCCGCTCGTGGCCACCACTGAAGGACATCGGTCACTTCGGACTGAGATAGCAACGAGTTAGGACCTTCGTAATCAGATAGGCAACAGTGAAGACTTTGCTATTGTACAGGCACTAGGCAGGCCTCTAACAACTATGTATCAACATTCTGCAGTACTATGTAAAAGTTAAGTATTGTTACATTCTGTGCAATATATATATCTCTTTCTAATTTACTCGAGTGTTTATAGTTTCTGGCTGCTCCCCTCCGTACCTGCACCAGCGTGCTATTTTTGTTCCTGTGTCGGGCTCATTCCACTCGGCCACCGACACCTACGACGAGGCTGGGACACAAAAGCGACGTCGAAGTTGGGACACAAAAGCGGCGACGAAGTTGGGACACAAAAGCGGCGACGAAGTTGGGACACAAAACGAATTATATTATTTTCAATGTTCTCCATGCATAACTAATGTTATAAATCAATCCTGAAATCTTCGTGTTCGCGTATTTATATAATGACTATTATTCCCGTTATTATTATTCCAGTATTGTTATTAATTGCGCATAGACCTTATTGGATCAGGATATGCGTTATGTTTCACCTTTTTGCTCTTCCATATGGACCTCATTTTCCCTTCGTGGGCTCTCATTCTTCGGTCCGCCTGGTTTCTGATTTTCATATCCACATCTGCTTACACACAGCTCACAGAACGTACTATACGTCCCACTGCTCTTCCTGCTATTCCTATTCCAATCCCATGCCCACCTGGTACGAATCCCACGATATCCATCGCTGAAATTGGTACAGTACTATCGCCTTCCGCCCCTATATAGTGCCTTTAAGTGTGCTGTCAGTCTTACACTGGGAAATACCAAAAAGTCATTCTGTAGATACTTTTAGCAACACTGTATCAAACAAAAACGGAAAAATAGCGATACTATGTCTAGTGAAACTGCAGAAACAGGCTTAAAATAGGTAACTGAATACCCACAATGAATCCGTAAATGTTTTTGGAGAAATAATTGTATTGTTTTTTTTATTATTAATGTTTATTTCAGATAAAGGTGCAGCTTATAATTAAAAGAATAATGGGTTACAATAATTTTTTATTACGAATTTAATTTTATAATATTTTAATGAATGTGGATTTGATAGTAATTCCTCACGTCACATCCCATAACCAATTATAGGATTGTGAATAGACAATAATACACAGCCAAGAGGGAGGTGCTGTAGCCATGTTAAAACATATCTTGTAGCACGACATGTCAAAAACCAGAACATGAACTAACAAAAAAATAGACAATTCATTTAAAAGATTTACTGTCTACCGGATTCGAACTCTCAAGTTTCATATTATGAATTCAGTATCCAACCACGCGAATTTCAGACGCCTTTCTTGCTTTGGGATTTTTTTTTTTTTTTTTGTGGTAGGGGGGGGGGGGGGGTAGCAGATAATATTTAATTCACACAGGCAGGACTAATTCTTTGATTTTCATAAGGCGCCTTTCTCGGTTAACTTTCATCGCCCACTGTTCCCGTATTTCCTCAAGCCTTGCGAACACAAGCATCATATAACCATCTCTTTTGCAGCCAACGGAGAACAACGAAGCATTTCTATTGACTGCCCTTAATTATTATGTAATACACATTATTAATTACACTCAGTAGCCGGCGCGATGATCAAGCGGTCTGCACGGCCACCACGGTCGGGGGTTCGAATCCCCCTTGGGGCATGGATATTTGTAGTTAAGTCCCATAAGCTCTACAGCATTTGAACGTATTTGATGTTTGATGTTTGTTAAGCTTAAGAGACTTAACTACGGGGTCATCCGTCCCTAAACTTACAAACTACTTATGAACTACCTACAACTAAGGACGGCACAAATATCCATGCCCGAGGGGGGATTCGAACCCCCGACCGTAGTGGCCGTGCAGACCGTGACTGAAGCGCCCCAGTCCCCGCGGCCACCACGGCCGGCGAACTTTTTTTACACTCAGTAAATCACTTCAAACCAACATAAAATCTTAAAAATGGTCGCGAAGTTCTAAGGTTAACGTCAACGAACAACGTGTTAATTTACGTAAAGAGAACCGACAAAACACGTACAAAAGTGGAGCAGTACCTACCGTAATACAACCTGTACGTAAATGTACAGAGAAATCGCTGTTGGAAGCTTTTAAGACACACCACAGTACAGAAACGCACACTGTAATTATTCACACACATACAAAGCCCGCCAAATCTGGTAAAAACATGGCGTCCTGGACTCTCAGCCAATCAGGAGCGGTATCACGCGTGGCCATCCTTTCTCTATACAGGCTCTCTAACTGGCGTTAGATCGGTTGCTGCGCCTACGTTGCAGGTTATCAAGATTTAAGTGAATTTGATCGTGGTGTTATAGTCATCGTACGAGAGATGGTACACAACATCTTCGAGGTAGCGATGAGTTTCGTTTTTTTTCTTACCACTATTTCACGGGTGCAGCATCTGGTATTCCTCTAGTTACGCTACGCGTAAAACAGTACGAAGCGTATGTACCCGGACTTCACTGGTTTGTTATTTTATGTATGCTTCCGTTAATTGGCATACCAGAACGTAACATATCTTCGGGCTCCCGCTTGTAAAACTAACTTGATTTTGAGTTGGTTTACGTTTTAGGAGGCGATCCACTTATAATATTGTAAAAAGATATAAAATAACCAGGATCGCTTATCATATATTTTTATTAGCGACGACCGGTTTCGCTGAACTATGTCAGCATCATCTGGTCAAATAAAATATTTTAGAAGGCCATAATCTTGTAATGGCAAACAGTTGTTATATAACAATTTACAGTGCATAGGTGCACTATGTCATTATGATAATGACATAGTGCACCTATGCACTGTAAATTGTTATATAACAACTGTTTGACATTACAAGATTATGGCCTTCTAAAATATTTTATTTGACCAGATGATGCTGACATAGTTCAGCGAAACCGGTCGTCGCTAATAAAAATTGATGATAAGCGATCCTGGCTATTTTATATCTTTTTACAATAACTTGATTTTATTAACTGTAAACTTAGTGAATATTGTCAAAGGAATTCTTAAATCTTGCCTAGCAAAATGCTATTCGTGGAATTGTTCATGATGATTGCTTTTTTCATATTAATTTCTTAGTACGTTTTAATCCAGTTCGTACACCGATACTTAATGCCTATTAAGTATTACATGGTCAATGACCCGATATGACAGTCCGATCGATAATTTCACACATTCCGTTCATTCATCCACAGATATAACAATTAAATGAAGTATAGACTCGTACTTTCTGTGGCATGTCCAGATGTATGCACAAATATTTAAAGATGCAATGAGAATGAATGAAAAGGCCCTTTAACTCTCTAAATAAGTTCTTTCTTGTCCCTAATCAAAGTTCCCGTAATTATTTGAATCTTAAAGTCCGCACCACACATACTCGTTCAAGCAATACGTATCGAATGTAATAACTGGTTTCGATATATCTGAGACTGATCGCAAACTGTTATGCGATGTTAAGTCTCGCGTATAACTTTCAATAACTGCGTTAATTGACTTTAGCTCCGTTATATTAAACACGAGATAACTAAATTAACATGAGAGAAAAATCTAACTTTAAGAATGCCGAAATTTTCTTTTTATATGGCTACACAGAGAAAACACCCTTGGCCATATCCGCCTTAAATGCTGGTAATCCCGTAATTACTTTGACCTAAACTTATTATTATATTCATAATAAATTTTAAATCTTGTAATCCCTGTTATGAAAATTAATTAGTTATTCCCAAAATATTTTTAAAATATTAATTAAAACATGAACGAGGGTTTATAACTTTCAATATAGGAAATTCGATAGAACATCAAATCTCCGAAATCGCTAAGGATGGAAAGAATTCCAACAAGAACGAGACCAATGACGACTGAAGACATTAGTTCAACGTAACAGAAGTGAAATCCTTCCACAAATTGCCACGGATTTCAAGTATCAGCGTGCGAACGATTCAACGAAACATCGTCGTTAGGCCTGTGGGCTTTCGAAGCCCCACTACTATATCCTTTGTGACTGCATGACTCAGACATTTAAACCTCGTCTTGGGCCTGTCAAGAAAGACATTGGACTGTTAATGACTGGAAACATGTCTGAGGAGACTTGTTTTCAGTTGTATCGGGCGGATGGACGTATACCCGAATGGATACAGCCTCATGAATCCACGAACCCCGCATGTCAGCTGTTCACGCTGGTGGAGGCTCTGTAATGGTAAGGGGCGTATGCAGTTTGAGTTATATGGGACCCACGATACGACTAGATACGACTGACAGGTGACACCTAAGTATGCATCCTGTCTGACATCCATCCATTCATATCCATTGTGCTTTCCGACGACGTGGGCAATTCCGGCAAGAAAATGCGTCACCCCACGCCTCCAGAATTACTACAGAGTGACTCCATGAAAATTCTTCAGAGTTTAAACATCTCCGCTAGCCACCAAACACCCCAAACATGAACATTACATCGGGAATGCCTTGCCACGTGCTGTTCACCGCCTTTTGAAAAAAAAAAAAAAAATAGTATTTCGGCTATTTCTGTGGCATCCTCTGTTACGATGACAGTGCCTGTTTCACACAAGATTAGAGTTTCTTAGGGCTTTGTACCAAGTTTGTACTTACAACTTTCGAAGCCGATGAGTGCATCGCGCGTTGTTCTACTGCTTTGGCGCGTCGTTTAATTTTTACTTGTCTGCGATGTACTGACTACGTTTAAATTCGCGGTGAAGTTCAATTTTCTTTCTTAACAGTTTTAAATCATGGTTGGCGGATCACGTTGGATCTCTTACAATTTTACTTGACACACAATTGTATCATTTATATGTTCTGAAATAAATGGCAATTTGCGATCACTTATGGCTTCACTGTACTGGATTTAGATGTAATACCAATGTGGGGCGAATGAAAATTTGTGCGCGGGTGGGGTTCGAACCCGGGATCTCCTGCTCACTAGGCAGACGCGTTGACCACTCCGCCACCGAGGACACAGTGACCAACCCGACTGCAGGGGACTCTTCCCTGCACGTCTCCCGCCACACCCAAATCTCCATTCGCCACACTGCAGGGAAGAGTCCTCTTCAGTCGGACTTGGCACTGGGTCCTCGGTGGCAGAGTGGTCAACGCGTCTGCCTAGTAAGCAGGAGATCCCGAGTTTGAATCCCGGCCGGGCACAAATTTTCATTCGCCGCACATTGGTATTACATCTAAATCCAGTACAGTGGGGCCATAAGTGATCGTAAATGGCGATTTATTTCATTAAAAATGAACGCTGTAACGTCGTCACAAATATATAATTTATTTGTCCATTGATGTTCAACACTGTAAGAGCTGGAGATGAAATTTTCGAGTTGTCAGGTTTTCTGAAATCTCTCTCTTGTCGCTCTGGTTAAACAGAGAGATCCTTCTACCTGTCTTCATATTCCAGTTTACAGTAGTGATACGTAACGACGTTATAATCCCCGAATCTCTTATTGGAAAATTCGGCACTGTTTATCAGTAGGTGTGAGAAAATATCTCCATTAGCCAATTCTCCGTTTAACAGCTCAAGCTAAAACACTTAAAACAATTTTACTAGGTATGTCTGTCCCTACCACGAGTCTTAAACATCTGAGTCACCCACTCTACTTCCGGTGAATTACAATCTTCTCTTTAATTCTGTAACAAGACCAAGAAATTTAGTCACAATATTTTCCATGTTTCTCCACTAGAGCTGCTCAAGCAAGGGGACTTATAACCGTGATCTTCATTCAAATTCCTTCACATTAACGAGCTATACTAATCTCCCTAGATGGTATCACATTTGTATCGCTATAAAAACGCCTCCAACTTCAATGTTCAACCTACCCTTCCGATGTAATTTCATTACTATTAACATTTGCTTTCAGACAGCTTTCCGTCGTTAGTAATATGTGTGAACTGTGGCCGTTAATAAGTGAGATTAGTTCTGTGATGTTTCTATACACGCTCAGAAAGTTAATTATTACCATGTTAACACTACCTTTCTGTGATCTGTTGCCCAACTGCCGTCTTGCCTAGACATCTTTTTCGGGCCTGTGGAGGGATTAGAAAACAGAGATGTGTACGCCATATATACTCCGCTAAACAAGCAACCGCTCCCACATTTAATGCACGATTCACCTAATAAAAGAGACCTACATTTTTCTACCCGATAGCGGGAGTCCAAAAATTTGCATCCAAAATAATCTCATCGCAATATTCCTCGACTTTATTACGCTTCTGTTTACCGTTAGACTGTGACACTCCTGTGTAATATTTCAGTTATTTCCATATGTGCTTCGTCTCAGTCCTTGTTTGCCACTTCCGTCTAAAGGTATTCCCAGCAGTCTTTCCGTGTCAGTCATAATCTTGTGAGAAAGCCTTATATTGGAAGACTTAGAACATTTCCATTCAAATTCTTTTCTTGTTATCTGCTAAACGGTTGGTTAGTTTCTCAGTTCCTTTCTATGATTCAAGTTTGTGCCCATCTTTAGTTTTTTCGGGGCCAATAATTTTTGGAATACATCAAGCACGTAATTGAGAACGTAGAGTATAAGCGCTGCGTTTTAAGAATTGTAACAGATCCTAATGATGTCAGTTGGCCGAAAAATGGTATTGCGATCAAGACAGACATCTATATATACTAACAATAAACCTGTAAATCAATTGTGTCTGCCTATGTGGACACGTTAATTTCCAAAGGTATTAGATGTATTGTCATAATGTATCCACAGATAAGCGTTAGTTGGTTCTGGCAACATCTAGGCTTTATTTAAACAATGATCACAGAAAAGGTGTCACAATTTATTATTTTTTATTTAAAACTAACGTGTCTGTCTGCTGGAACACACTAACCTTCAAAGAATGAAATAAGTTTTCATATGGTTTTTACACGTACCGTGGTCGTAACTCGGGAAACATGTAAGCTTCATCAAAATAGAATCAGGAAAAAAGTTGTACCATAATTTTAAATTTAATTCAAAACACTTAGTCTGTTTGAGCACTTTAATCTCCCACAACTATTAAACGAATTTCAATGGGCATCCCCGAGGGTATCTTGGAGCAGTATATATTTATTCACAGCAAGATCCCAAAAATGAAAGTTTTCAAAATCTTCTCAACTGAATTGATTGGCTGTTTACCTTAGTGACATAATCATCACGGCATGGGATGCCAAACAATAAAGACAGTCCTGATTGTATGTTTCATATTTATTGGCAGGTGTCGCCTTTTGGGGCACCAAAATATATCTGGAAAAGTAAGCTGGGAAGAATTTTTTTCCCGCAACAAAAATAGATTGTGTTCTACATCTACATCTACATGGGATACTCTGCAAATCACATTTAAGTGGCTGGCAGTGTTGTTTTTTTTTTCACCTCAATTGCAGGTTTTTTAAGTTCCCTTCAGTGATACGATGAAAAACCAACAATCTAATCCTAACAAAATATGATTATATTTAATCTAAGTTTTCCTGATTAGAGTATATGTGTTTACTGATTTCCCTTTGTGTATTAAAACTTGACGCCACTTTTGAAGAACAAGCCGTCTAAAGCCCTTCGAGAAGGTATTGGTACCCCTTGTGATATGAAATCATGCTGAAGAGGTTTTTAATTATATCTTGGTGCATGTAAGTAATATTAATCCGGAGATAGAATTTGCCACGGAGAAAGAAAGTGGTGGGCGAATTTTTTTAATGTATCGGTAATGAAACGGGCAGATGGGACCTTAGGTCAGAAGGTCTGTAGCAACGATACACACGCCATTTCAGGCAGAAAATAAATGCCGTAAGAACAATGCTGGATAGGGCTAAAATGCGAGTCATTTCAAAAAGATTTCATTTGCGAATGGCGTTTAAGACAAAATGGTTACATTGTTAACGAGACTGATCGAGTATGCCACACTCGAAGGAGAGAGTTCAAAAATATGTGACAACAACAAAAGTTGGATTTTTTTTCTTCCGTTTATTCATAACATCACAGACTTTATTTGTATAGTATTTGTATAGTATAGTTTCAAGTGGAAACAATGTTCAGACCTACTAAGAAGGTCAGTGAATGCTGTATATCAAAGCAATACACTTGACGACCCTTAACTAACCCAGGGCTATATAAAATTGCTTGGAACAAATAAAAGAAGCGTTACTACAAGTACAAAAAAACTGTCCACTGGGGCGTATCGACAAATCAACCATAGCTAAACATACGCATAGAGACGATGATCATGAAGTAAAATTTAGTGAGCAACGCATTCCGAAGAGAACTTCGCATTATTATACACGCTGAAACGGGTAAATGAAAAACAGATAAAATTAAAATATAACCGAATCTGTGTGTGTGTTAATCTGTGAATGTCGGAATTAATTAGATTCAACTGAATTATATGTACGGCCTTGTGAATTTGTAATTAAACAGAACGCCTGTAATCGTGTACGGATGTAGCACTGAGTGGAGTCGCGTGACGTGATAACCATGAAGTACACTAATAAATCAAAGTACAAAAAAACGTTTGGTAGTTCGTGACTTGACTGGTAATATTGAACCGGGAAACAACGTGAGATCAAGATCTAATTTTATTAGCCTTAAATTACTATCTGTAATGATAATGTAATTATCTGTGATATTAAGAAGGAATTCCACGATTGGCAAATTGTGGCAAAATATAGGTGCAAATGTAACAGCCGCAGCGGAGCGACGGAGCGCATTGAGGCGCTATGCTGTGATGCGCGAGGCTGTTCCCCGTCGGGGGTTCGAATCCCCCCTCGGGCATGGATCTTTGTGCAGTCTTTAGTATAAGGTAGTTCATAAGCAGTTTCTTGACTGATGACCCCGCATTTAAGTCCCATAAGCTTTACAAACATTTGAATATTTCTTGCAAATTCAACACATTCGAGACTAGCGTAAGTGAACATGTATTGGACAGCTAGACTGCTGTTTTTATGAAGTTTTTCGAAAATTACAGCTTCGAATGCAATAATTGAGTTGGCTGTCTCATTTGAAACAATTAAACCTTATTTATTTATAAAAAATTAAAAAGGAAACAAATTATAATTAAAAACTAAAATTAGCAGATATAAAACGTTGTTTAGTAAATCTTGTTTTTATCGCTCTCAGGTAAATTCGCCATAGCGAGAATACGCAGTGCGAGCAATGCAAGTAACACACTAAAGTACAGTAGGAGTCAGCAGAGAGCGACAAAAACGAAGCCATTTTGTAGTGTACAAATAGTTAAAACTTCACTCATTACGTGGCGGCACAATGCAAAGAACCTTTCTACTTTATTTTATGTGGTCACCAATAGAGGGGAGGATTGAAACTGGCCGCCACAAATTTTTAGCGTTGCACGAGTCACATTCGGATGCCAACCACAATGTGATAAAAGATGGAACCTTATATGTGTAACTTGATCAAATAGATCCATAATTGTTTTCCTAATTGAGATGATACACATAAGTAAATTGAACTTAACTTTTTTTTCCGACAGCCACATAAACATGTTCGAGGTTCGTGTCCTACTTTGGGGCATAGATGTGTGTGAGTTGTCCTTAGCATAAGTTAGTTTAAATAGTTTGTGATTCTAGGAACTGATGACCACTGCAGTTTTGTCCTACAGCTTTATAAACATTTGTGACAGGACCAATTCACATTAATGAACGCACTAACTAAATGTGAAGTTCATAAAATACCGTAGTTATCGTATGTTATGTATAAGCAACAACAGTGTCTGACTTCGACCAATATTTAATAAGAATCGTTTTGTCTAACGTTAATGAAGTACGTTGACTAGCTGTAATTAATGAGTATCGCTTATTTACTTATTTCAGTGTAGAGGTCGCATGTTACTGCGTTAAACAAACTTACATGATTCGTAAGTGGTTAAACATTATAAAAGATAAAATCAGTGAGCAGCAAAATCTGAATATTAAATGACCACAAACAACAA
The DNA here is from genome assembly GCA_026315105.1 of Locusta migratoria. NCBI lineage: Eukaryota > Metazoa > Arthropoda > Insecta > Orthoptera > Acrididae > Locusta > Locusta migratoria. The sequence goes on along the minus strand of CM048744.1, from coordinate 807,368,970 downwards.
TACTACAAATACAACAGAGTCCATACGTAATCAACGTATTATTTTCGGGCCCGATGGTCTTGTGGTAAAGCGCTCGACTGGAAACCCCAGGGTCGCGAGTTCGAAACCCTGTCGGCCCTCGGATTTTTTTAGTTTGCGCTTTAACCAATACTTCACCTCCCAACGATGTGAGGAGTCACCAGATACGACACATGGTTCGGAATCCACGAAGTTGGATAACTTGCGTAGGCTAGGTACATGGAAGTCGCCAAAGTGGCGTCCAATTGAAAGACATGCACCAGCTAATGAGCCTCACGAAATTAGCATTGTAATGTATTACTCAGAATTACGAAGTAACGAATGGAAGTACCAAATCATAATTTAAGAAAAACCTTATTTAATAAATGAAATGGAACATCATCGGGTAGCTAATATGTATGGATAATGAAAGGTAAATTACGATTCTACTATAATCAAATTTATTGTTAGTAATTGAGCAAACATTTTAAAGCTATTTAAATGACATCCAAAGATTTTTCTTGTTGTAATTAAATGCTGAACTAGTCTCATATCACAAATTAACTGAATTAACGTTTGAAGACTTTTCTTGTTCTAATTAAATGCGGAACTTTGTGTCGTGTTACAAATAAATTAACACTGCTTCACAGTGCAAAGCGCGATATTAATTTGAAGACCAGACATTTACAAATTTTTATCCGTATTTATATCTCACAATATTAATTACAATCCCTAAATCTTGAAGTTAAATCACATATCCACCTCTCCTTAAAAACTAATTATGGTACAAAAGTGTTCTATCACAACCATGCTTCGCAGCAAGCCATATCACTCCACCATCTCCTAAAGCCTCGCGTCAAACCGGCGCAACAAACGATATCATGCAACGTTGTCCAATGATGTGAACTTTGTATTGCTAACCTAGCGCTTTAAACAGTGACCGAGGCAGGTATCAGCAGTGGTAACCCTTCAATATATGTATAAAGAAACCACAAGAAAATACAATTTCAGTAAAAGTGAAGATAGTTCTAAAATTAGATATGATATGGTGGTTGTCTTTGCACCTACCATGTAACAATAGATTACCTGCAACCAAGAAGGTGACGATATTTAGAGATAGTATGAAAGTTGGCAGCACGTAACTCGCGATGGCACTCTCTATGACTTTATATAAGCGGCATCTTCAGCGCTTAACAGCCGGTTATCGACTCGTAAGATGATGTCAGTAGTTAGTAAGGAAACGTCAAGAGGAAGAAATTTTACAGAGAGACCATGGCAATTCAGCTCTAATGTTTTAATCAACGTTAATTGCTTTGCTTCTTCATAGATATTGATTAAAATATTCACTTTTTCCATAACCATGCCAAATCTTTAATACGTTTCAGACTTCTACAGTCGTTCGGATGAATTATATTCGCTGACAGTCCACCCTCCACTCATTCGGGGCAAGGAAGTAGGGAGCTGAAATAAAAATAAGGAATACATAGGGAAATCCAACTAATTGACAAAGTGATCCTCTAAGGTTCCCGTTCTGCCGACTGAATTACGGAATCCTTAAAAAACCGATGGTATTTGAGAAGTTCCTCATTTAACATCCGTTGCGAAGGAGCGGTTCTAGTTGGTTTACGAATAAATTTACAAACATGATCACGAACACCCATAAGTGGCGAGTTAATTGCTTCTACTTTTACCGAGCTGCGTATGGCGTTTTGGACGTACGACGAGTATCGAGCTGCAGTATGTACCGGCCGTATTACGACAAGCGAGCTCCAGCTTTACACGTGTTTACTCCGACTTGTGCAAAGTTTAACAAACTTCCAGCGAGCCGACTCCAGTGCATCGGAAGCAAAAACAGCTCTAATGGAGACGGAGCGGAAAGGCTTCGCAACTCGTCAGGGTAATCACAGAGACATTACGGTGCGTAAGTCCGCTTTAATGAGTTGCAGCGGTACAGCCCGCCATTAGTCAACCCTGCGCGGACTTCATTCCCTCTTAATGAATCGAGAGTCCGGTAAAGTGCAGAAATTATTCCTTCTGTGGAGTAGAAAATTCGTTTAATGCAGCCGGGAAAGGAAAAAAGCATGTTTCCACAAAAATAGAATTTTAATTATGTCTCCTACTTTTAGGGACAAAAAAAATGTTCACCTGCTCTGCATTTGACGTTTTAATTTAAAAATGCTGCGCACAGTGCGACGTTGGACTCGCCACAAAAAACAGAGCCCAGTGGACAAGAGCGGGCAGTGGTAATCACTGGAGGAGGGATCAAAGCGAACACAGCGGGTACATCCCGCCGGCGCTGAAATCTTCTTTCGGTATGCGTTGCCACGTCTTGAATGAATATCCATAACACATTTAAGTACTGTGAAACATCTTTGTATTGTGGAACATCATTTTATATGTTTTTTTTTTTTTAAATTGGTAATGAAAATTAGCAACGAAGAACTGCAGTCAATATTAATAAACTTCAGAGGAACTTTAGAATAAACTCATGTAAAAAAATACGGATAGTTTTCTGAATGTCTTCTCATTGTTGATTGCTTCATCATCACATCTCAGGGTCATTATGTGGCTCACTTTAAGGCCTAAGTAATGAACTAAGACGAAACTTTAAAGAAAAAAAAACGAGATAGCTCATCACTTCTAACTGCTTGAGAAGACAAGACAAGACTGACTGTTAATTAAGTTACTGCTCTTCCACTTTTTTTTTCTTTTAGTTCCACAGATGAATTTTTTCTTCACAACATTAGTTAATAATTGTCTATTATTATTATTATTATTAATTTCCTCTCTCTTTTTTTTTAATAATAGAAAATGAAATTAAAATAGAAATTCGCTTCTTACTGTTCTGATACCCCAACACTCCATTCCTGGTAACAGCACAGTACTTGCAATTTTCGAAGCAGCTGCAAGTGACACGAGGGTATAAAATGTTTCTCCAAATGTGAATTTTTCATTACGAAATGGTGTTCTCTGAGTTTACATACACCCATTCACATTGTTGGTATACAGTGGGTTTACACCTACAATCAGTGGTGGCGCTAGACGAAAACTGGGCGTGGGCGAACTCGTCTTTGCGAGGCCCCTTTCATTTTTTCAGTACGGAAGAAAATGTGAAATAAAATGAGCTGAATTACATATCAATAATCATTATAATAAAATTTTATTAGTGTAATATACAAGTATTATTGCAATGACAATAAACAAACAACTTAAAACAGAGAAACTTCGAGGCTTTTCGTCTCACTAAATTTTTTAACGATCACATCCTAATTAATACTAGCCGCTATGTCCGCTTCAGTTGATGGTATTGAGAACGCAGATAGTCTTTCCTGGCTCGTTTTGCTTCTCAAGTAAGTCTTACTCGGTTTTAACTTTGAGAAGCTTCTCTCGGCAGAAGGTGTACTGACTGGGATTGTGAGCATGATTGTGATTGTTATATAAACATCTGGATATACTTCTTCCAAATTTTCTAAAATGAACTGAAGAAGTTGATTTGCAAGTATTTAACTAAAATTTGCATCACTTCTGCACTCATACGAAAATAAATACGGACAACTAAATAGCTGCCGGCCGGGAATGGTTGAGCGCACTAAGGCGTCATACCACGGTGAGCGAGATCGCTCTCGTCGGGGGTCGAATCGCACCCTGAGGTACGGATGTTGCGTTCGTTCTTTGGTTAAGTTTGTGTAAGTTAGATGTAGGTCGTCGCTACATAACCTAGCAGTTGAAAAGCGCCGTTAAACATCAAATATAAAAAAAAGAAAGAAAAACTAAAATTTTAACAATGTTTTGCGAGGCCCCAACAGGCGCGAGGCCGTCGGCGGTTGCCGACGTCGCCGCCGCCTAGCGCCGTCGCTGCCTACAATATCCTCCTAACAGGCTTTACAAGTCACTGAGATTGACGTTCTGTATTGGTGCGCGAACATCCATCTCTTTGTTGTACTTTCACTGACTTTCAGCCACTTTTCACCTTCCTAATTACATTACCACGGTACTGTCAAAGATGATATTTACCTTCTGTTCGTTCTTCAGTGTACATGATTAATACATTTTTCAGTATCTGACACAAATATTGAAGCTTCTTTGATGGACATATACAAATTGTCACGTAAGCAAAAAAGCGGGAAGCTGAACAAATTAACCCTATAGGATTTGCACAATATTGTCATTTTCATCAAGTGGGATATACTGTATGGCTAAATTTCTTTAAAGACATTTTGAAGGTTACCATTTCGGCTGTCATGTACAATAATTTAGATTAAGACTTTCGCTTTTGCCCAATTTTGGCCTTACAAGCCATTTTGATGCACTATAAGTGTCGGTATTACAACATTATCCGACAATAAAATGTGTGTATAGCGGATTCATAAAACAATCAAAGAACAGGTAAGCGTCGTAATTACAGACATGAAACTTTCTGTGTGCAATAATACTCTACATCACTTACGTTACATGAGACTTTGTTCTCGCTGTCCGTGCACAACACTTACACTGATTTACGAATTCACCTCATGATTTTAGAAGTAATTATGGATGATATACTGTCTGAGATATTCCGCAATCGTTCAAAGGAGCTAATACTATTTTTTTTTAATTTAAAAAATCAACGTTGCAAGGTAGAGTTAGGCAGATTGGTCAAAAATTGATATTGATGTAGGCAAATACAGAAAATGAAAATTTGTATATTTCGGGACCGGCCGATAAATTCGTTATGCTGAATGGCATTTTCACCGCGTAACTGGTAAAGGGGCATCTCTGTACCAGAAGATGAAGTCTCTGGCAATTGCGATTAATTACAATTATGCCTCACAGAGAGGCGAGTGATTAATACCTCTCCAACAGAGAGAATATGTAGTTGCGCTCTGAAAGTCGTTTGGAGCAGTCGGTTAACAGTTCAGTATTTGTATTCATTATATTGGCAGGAATTAGTGAATTGTGGCCGACAACAATGTCAAGAAGATACCGATCGACTCGGAGAGAGGACAAAACGTGAGGACCAAACACTCAAGGTGTTACACCCAGGTATTTGCATGAGGTGTTCTGTTCCATTTCTTCCTCATTGATAGGATACAAGGGTTTCTTCTTTCGTTCGTGAATTGCACAATTTAAATCTAGCAGCCAATTTTCGCACCACTTGAAATTCTTAACAAGATCTGACAAACATTTGTACTTGTTCCTTCACATCATCTGTGAAAAATCTGAGGGTACTATCAATATTTTCCGCGAGGTTATTAATATACAACATGAAAAGCGCGGGTTCCGACACTCTGGGGCAAACCCGAAGTGACTGCTACATCCGTAGATGATTCTAGATCCAACGTAACGGCGTCCTCCCTCGACCAAGTATCAAACTTCATTTGATACCTAACACGATCGCACTTTTGATACCAAGCGTAGACATGTTGCTATCAAGGTGAGAGTCTGTGTCACCGAATTTTATTGTTTCTCAATGACAATCTAAGTATGGTTTTTGCTACACACTTCGTAGTTTTGAAAATTTTTTAGAAATATACTTCTTTCAATGCTTACATCTAAAGATCTAAAAATAAATATCTTGTATTAATACAGGGCCCCAAAGTTGATAATCATCGAGTAATTAACGTTTCTGTGTTTTCATGCTGTATATTGGGACCCAAAATTGTACGCTTCTACCTTAGCGAGTACGGTGAGGCTTTTTTTTAAAAAAAAAAAAAAAGAAAAAGAATAAAGAAAAAAAGGAGGGAAGGTCAAAGTTGACAAAGTTCCTAAAACAACTCCCTTCTTTCATGCCTTCCCTCAGAGATGTTACCAACGCACTTCGTGCCAGTGCCCTGGTTTGTAAACGGGGCAGCACTGCACGCCAGGTGCCGTGTCGCTATGCAACTTCAGTGCACGTCTAGAATCACTCTTTTACTAACCTTGTGTCTTCTGCCGTAGTTGATGTCCCATTGCGCAGGTAAAGTACACAGGTCGCGCATCCGTTGTACCTGAAGTGATGCTAAAAGAGGTGTTGAGATGTGGCTAGGAAGTACTGCACTACGAATAACTTTAGCTTTTGTAGGATGCCGGTGCTTGTTTTTATTGAAGAAATGCCAGTGTATATCCAAGCACAAATATACAGACTGAGTAATATTAAATATATAAACGATACATAACGTATAAACTGTCCCTGGCCCGCAATGAACTAACATGAATGTGCAAGGTATCGCGGTCGACGCTCGACTGAATGCCGCCGCACCTCGCTGCGCGCCACAAGCCACCGTTTTGGCGCCAAGCGAAACTTCTAGACTAACATTGTTGAACTTATTACTAAATATACAAATAATGAAATCTTTGAATTAACCAGAATATAGTTTAGCACAAAAGCATTAGAGAAAGTATACAGATAATTTTTAATAGACATAGGAAACTTAAATATTAATAAAAGAAGCTTAAAGTTTTGGCGGACAACTAGTATAGGCGGGAGCCAATCAGATCTCAACTTGCAATAAGGGCGGAGCTTTCCCACGGGATACAAGCTCATCTACTGTCTCTCTCTCTCTCTCTCTCTCACCCTGTCTATTACGTCACATAGTTCTCCAACCAAGAAAACTTCTTTAACGCCTAATATATTGATATGCGAAATAAACGGCTCCATATCAGCCCCTTCACACGGGGCTGGTCGACGAGCGGTCCTGGCGTTAGATAATCAACCCGCTGATGTGTGTTCCATTCTTTTTCATGTCTCGTTACACTTTTTTCCTTCGTTTTTCTTTTTCGGTGTATCTGAAAACATTATGATAAACTGTTCCAAAGCCGCTTGTCCGAATAATCATCCCCGCCCAGATGTGCATTCACGGTATAACTTTCAAAACAGCCGCACCACTTGTCACGGGGATGGGCCGCGTTTTCACAGCGGTGCGCAGAATAAAACTGTAGTTAACGCGGCCCGCAGGTCAGTCATATGCGAGCGGCCAGTCCGGACCAATTTGCGGCGCGTAATGCGCTTAGCGTCGGGGCACGTGCGGCGGAGGGGCGCGAGTGGCAGCTAATGCCATTAGGCGCCACTGTGCGGCTAATACGTGGCATTATTGCAGCAATTAGCAGCGGCCACGGGCCACACTCCACCTGCCGCGCACGTAGCACGCACGTGCACCGACACCTGTCGCCAGGGCACGCCGCCTCTTCATGTAGTTTCTTATAACTACCACGTTAATCGGTGCATGCCAGATTCTAAAGTGGGAACTTCTTTACGACACTGGAAAATTGTATTGAGGTGCAGGACGATCTGCATCGAATTGACGCATGGTGCAGGGAATGGCAATTAAAGCTCAATGTAGACAAGTATAATGTGCTGCGAATACACAGAAAGAAAGACCCTTTATCATTTAGCTACACTATATCAGGTCAAAAACTGGAAGCAGTTAATTCCATAAATTATCTGGTAGTAGTCATTAGGAGGGATTTAAAATGGAACGACCATATAAAATCAATCGTCGGTAAAGCAGATGCCAGACTTAGATTCATTGGGAGAATTCTAAGGAAATGCAGTCCGTAAACAAAGGAAGTAGGTTACAGTACACTTTTTCGCCCACAGCTTGAATACTGTTCAAATATTCAAATGTTTGTATAGTCTATGGGACTTAACTACGGGGTTATCAGTCCCTAAACTTACAAACTACTTATGAACTAACTAAGACTAAGGACAGCACAAATATCCATGCCCGAGTGGGGATTCGAACCCCCGACCGTCGTGGCCGTGCAGACCGTGACTGGAGCGCCTCAGTCCCCTCGGCCACCGCGGCCGGCGCTTGAATACTGCTCACCGGTGTGGGATCCGTACCACGTGGGATTGATAGCGGAAGTGGAGAAGATCCAACGGAGAGCAGCGCGCTTCGTTACAGGATCATTTGGTAATCGTGAAAGCGTTACGGAGATGATCGCTAAACTCCAGTGGAAGACTCTGCAGGAGAGACGCTCTGTCGCTCGGTACGGACTTTTGTCGAAGTTTCGAGAACATACCTTTACTGAGGAGTCTAGCAGTATATTACTCCCTCCTACGTATATCTCTCGAAGAGATCACGAGGATAAAATCAGAGAGATTAGAGCCCAGACAGAGGCATACCGACAATCCTTCTTTCCGTGAACAATACGTGACTGGAATAGAAGGGAAAAGCGAGTGTGGTTGTAGATGTAGATGTAGAGATGTCTCTGAAACTAAAAGGCAGTGATTGAACTGCTCCGACATGCTATGTTGCTAGCGGCAGTATTATGTTTACGCTGCAACAGTGATGTGGATGGTAGTTGAGTGTTACTTACAGGACTATTAAGTCGTAGCAACAGTGTAGTTACGATGTAGCTATAAAGCAGTGATTCTAAGCAGAACGGAAAGTACATTTGTTGAAAAAAATAATTTAAATTTTTATGAGCTTTCAAGTATATACGAGGTGCGTCCAGAAAGTAAGTTCCGTTTGGTTATATAAAAAGAACGGGCACAGATACAGAAAAAATATTGATTGTACAAAAATCTACAACTGTTAAACTACTTTTCTGCATAGCTTCCGAAACTTTGTAGGCAATTGTCATAGCATGACACAAGGTTTTCTGTGCCTTTTTCATAGAATGTTGCCGCCTGTGTATTCAACCATGTGGTAACATGTTCTTTCGGCTCGTCATCATCGTTGAAGTGTTGTCCACCAAGGACAGATTTTAGGGGTAAGGAGAGGATTACTGTTAAAAGATTATTTTTTCACGGTAATGCCTGACCTCAATCACCGAATGTGACCAAACAATTCTTACGGAAATTTCAATGGGACCTGTTTGATCATCTTCCATACAGCTCGGACCTCTCTCCTAGCGACTTTCATCTCTTCTTACACCTAAAATCTGTCCTTGGTGGTCAATACTTCAACGTTGATAAAGGGCTGTTACCACATGGTTGAATATACAGGCGGTAACCTTCTGTGAAAGATGCATGCAAATACTTGTGGCCCCCTATGACAAGTGCCTACAAAATTTCGGCAGTTATGTTGAAAAGTAGTTTAAGAGTTGTAGAATTTTGTGTAATAAAAATTTCTTCTGTATCTGTGTACAATTTCATTTTATTACCAAACGGAACGTACTTTCTGGACGCGCCTCTTATTTTCGAAACGGAATAATCAATTCAAATTTTGCACTTCATTGTTGGCTATGGCGTGAAGTTTTGTTCTAACTTGCATGACGCATTCACATGGGCAGATTTATAATTCCATTTCTTTTTACAATGTGTTTGAAGCAATGAATCTCCACTGAAAAATTTTCCAAATCAGTGTCTCTACCGGGACTACATCCTGAATGGAATTGCCGAATTCGTACTTTTTCAACATGGTCTACGAGGAATAATATTCGAGGGTTGTTCAAATGAAAAAGTACGAAACTTCTTACCTAACATATTGACATTTGAATATGCCGCTTTGGGACAACCTAGTGCGACATACAGGAACGTGAAGCGTGCGTCGTCACCGCACCCTAAAAAATTCAAAGCTGCCGTCAGCAGGCAAGGTAATGCTCACCGTCTTTTTCGACGTCCGAGATCCGATGCTCATCTGATTCCCCGATCACAGAAAAAATGTTCAAATGTTGGTAGAACTTATAGGACTTAACTACGGGGTCATCAGTCCCTAAACTTACAAACTACTTATGAACTAGCTACAACTAAGGACGGTACAAATATCCATGCCCGAGGGGGGATTCGAACCCCCGACCGTAGCGGCCGTGCGGACCGTGACTGAAGCGCCGCGTCCCCTGGGTCACCGCGGCCGGCGATCACAGAAAAACCATTAATAGTGACGTGTACTTTGAGACACGCAGAAGACTACGCAAGTGCATCAAGAGCAAACGGCAGGGCTGCTCACAGAGCGAGTGATTCTACTCTATGATAATGTCCGTCTACAGGTATCCAGCATCACAAAGTCTACTGGCCAAGCTCAAGTGGGAGCCGCTACAGTCCGAAAGCATCTCCTATGCAAGCGCTTCAACTCGGACGTGACAAAGGACAGCCGCAGGAATCCTGAGTACAGGAAATCATCGGCTCGTTGAACAGAGTACAGTTGTACTCTGGCCTCTGGTGATTACTTCTGAACAAAGACTTCAATTATACCCACAGTGTCGTTTCGTACCTTTTCATTTGAAGACTCCTCGTACATACAGTAACCTCATCATTCGACGTATGAGAAATATCATAACCGACTGGGCCCTGAAACAAATATCACACTTTGTGAACGAAAATAGCTTTCTAATCCGACCATCTCCTGGAATTAAATTCAAACAGATTCCAAGCGAAAAACTAGAAGCGTAGAAATTTGCTTGGAAAAGAGACAGATCTGACAGAGTCACGTAAGGCTCCATGGGCCAAACAACTGAAACTGGACAGTATCTGATTGGAGGCTTGTAGGCTGATAATAATGTCGTTCCTTACACTTTGACACCACCCCCGTGAACCACAGACATTGCCGAGGTGGGGTGGCTTGCGTGCCTCAACGATGCAGATAGCCGTACCGTAGGTGCAACCACAACGGAGGGGTATCTGGGGAGAGGCCAGACAAACGTGTGGTTCCTGAAGAGGGGCAGCAGCCTTTTCAGTAGTTACAGGGGCAACAGTCTGGATGATTGACTGAGCTGGCCTTGTAACATCAGCTAATGTGGCTTTGCCACACAGCTACTGCGAACAGCTGAAAGCAAGGGGAAACTACAGCCGTTACCTTTCCCGAGGACATGCAGCTCTACTGTATGAAAATATGATGATGGCATCCTCTTGGGTAAAATATTCCGGAGGTAAAATAGTCCCCCATTCGGATCTCCGGGCGGGGACTACTCAGGAGGATGTTATCATCAGGAAAGACAATACTGGCATTCTACGGGTCGGAGCGTGGAATGTTAGATCCCTTAATCGGGTAGGAAAATTAGAAAATTTAAAAAGGGAAATGGATAGGTTGAAGTTAGATATAGTGGGGATTAGTGAAGTTCGGTGGCAGGATGAACAGGATTTCTGGTCAGGTGACTACAGGATTATAAATACAAAATCAATTGGGGGTATCACAGAAGTAGGACTAATAATGAATAAGAAAATAGGAAAGCGGGTAAACTACTATGAGCAGCACAGTGATCGCATTATCATTGTCAAGATAGATACGAAACCAACACCGACAACAGTAGTACAGGTTTATATGCCAACTAGCTCTGCCGATGATGATGAGATCGAAGAAATATATGAGGAGCTAAAGGAAATTATTAAGACAGTTAAGGGAGAAGAAAACTTAATTGTGATGGGAGACTGGAATTCGGTAGTAGGAAAAGGAAGAGAAGGAAAAATAGTAGGTGAATATGGACTGGGCAGAAGGAATGAAAGAGGAATTCGCGTGGTAGAATTTTGCACGGAACATAATTTAATCATAACAAACACGTGGTTTAAGAATCACAAAAGAAGGTTGTATACTTGGAAAAGACCAGGAGACACCGGAAGGTATCAGATAGATTTTATAATGGTAAAACATAGATTCCGGAACCAGGTTATAAACTACAAGACATACCCAGGGGCAGATATAGACTCTGACCATAACTTGTTAGTCATGAACTGTAGGCTGAAACTGAAAAAACTGCAGAAAGTTAGGAAAATAAGGAGATGGGACCTGGATAAATTGAAGGAACGTGAAGTTCTGGTGAATTTCAGAGGGAGATTTAGGCAACAATTGACAGAAACAGGGGGAAATAAAACAGTAGAAGAGGAATGGGCAGCATTGAGAGATGAAATAGTGAAGGCAGCAGAGGACAAAATAGGTAGAAAGGCAAGACCTACAAAAAATCCTTGGATATCACAGGAAATACTAAATTTAATTGATGAAAGGAGAAAATATAAAAATTCAGTAAATGAAACAGGCAAAATGGAGTACAGACGACTAAGAAATGAGATTGATAGGAAGTGCAAAATGGCTAAGCAGGAGTGGCTAGAAGCGAAATGCAAATCTGTAGAAGAATGTATAAGAAGGGGAAAAGTAGATACCGCCTACAGGAAAATCAAAGACACATTTGGGGACAAGAAAAGCAATTCTACGTATATCAAGAACTCAGATGGGAAACCAGTTCTCAGCAAAGAAGGGAAAGCTGAAAGGTGGAAAGAGTACATAGAGCAGCTCTACAAAGGAAATGAACTGAGAGACGATGTTGTAGGAAGGGAAGAGGAAGTAGATCAAGATGAAACAGGAGATAGTATACTGAGAGATGAATTTGACAGAGCCTTGAAAGACCTAGGTCGGAACAAGGCCCCAGGAGTAGATGACATACCCTCATAGCTACTAAAGTCTCTGGGAGAGCCAGCCATGACAAGACTATTTGAACTGGTGTGTAGGATGTATGAGACAGGCGAAATGCCCTCAGACTTTAAGAAAAATGTAATAATCCCCATTCCAAAGAAATCAGGCGCAGACAGGTGTGAAAATTACAGAACCATCAGTTTGATAAGTCATGGTTGCAAAATTTTAACACGAATTATCTACAGGAGAATGGAAAAGCTGGTAGAAGCTGACCTCGGAGAAGATCAGTTTGGATTCAGGAGGAACGTAGGAACCCGGGAGGCAATACTCACTTTACGTCTTATCTTAGAAGATAGATTAAGGAAAGGTAAACCTACATTTTTAGCTTTTGTAGATTTGGAGAAAGCATTTGACAATGTTGACTGGGATACACTCTTTCATATTCTGAAGTCAGCAGGGGTAAAATACAGGGAAAGGAGAGTTATTTACAACTTGTACAAAAGCCAGACCGCAGTTATTAGACTCGAAGGGCATGAAAGGAAAGCATCTGTTGGGAAGGGAGTAAGACAGGGTTGTAGCCTTTCTCCGATGTTATTCAATTTGTACATCGAGCAGGCGGTGAAGGAAAGCAAGGAAAATTTTGGAATAGGGATTAAAGTTCAGGGGGAAGAAATAAAAACATTGCGTTTTGCTGATGACATTGTAATTCTGTCAGAGACAGCGAACGAGCTGGAAGAGCAGTTGAATGGAATGGACAGTGTGTTGAAGAGAGCGTACAAAATGAACATTAACAAGAGCAAAACAAAAATAATGGAATGCGGTCTTAGAAAATCAGGCGATGCTGAAGCAATTAGATTAGGTAACGAAACAATGAAGGTGGTGGATGAGTTTTGTTACTTGGGTAGTAAAATAACATGCGATGGTCGCAGTACAGAGGATATAAAATTCAGAATGGCAATGGGAAGAAAAGCATTTTTGAAAAAGAGAAATTTGCTAACATCGAATATTAATTTAAGGGTAAGGAAGTCTTTTCTGAAGGCATTTGTGTGGAGTGTTGCCTTGTACGGGAGTGAAACATGGACGATAAGCAGTGCGGACAGGAAGAGAATAGAGGCTTTTGAAATGTGGTGTTACAGAAGAATGCTGAAGATTAGGTGGGTAGATCACATAACTAATGAAGAGGTACTGAACAGAATTGGCGAGAAAAGGAATTTTTGGCATACCCTGACTAAAAGAAGGGATCGCTTGGTAGGACACATTCTTAGACATCGAGGAATCGTAAATTTAGCATTGGAGGGAAGTGTGTGGGGTAAAAATCGCAGAGGGAGGCCAAGAGACGCGTATAGTAAGCAGATTCAAGTGGATGTGGGTTGCCGTTCTTATGAGGAGATGAAAAGGCTTGCTCAGGATAGAGTGGGGTGGAGAGCTGCATCAAACCAGTCTCCGGACTGAAGACCATAACAACAACAACACTTTGACACTTGTCAAAGTTTTCAATGTGCTACATGCTCTTTTCTTCGCCAAGTTCTCTGAAGACGTCCTCATTCATTTTCAATCCATCTATGTATTTTACACACTCGGCTCTCTTCTGTTCTGGTTTTCCCGAAGTTCACGATTGCTACCATACAACTCTGTGCTCAGAACGTACATTTTCAGAAAGTTTTCATGTCCTCCTTGCTTCGACCTTCAAGAGTTGTTGTTTCATGTTAACATAATTCTTTAACTTCGTCTACATCGTCATCATCAATTTCTCGCTATTGTCTTTTTACGCTACTTCTCATTGCTTTCGCATTCTTTCGCTTTACACGTATCAATATTATACACATTGAACTACTGATTCCATTCAAGTGATCTTGTAAATCATTCAGTGTCCGCCTCCGTAGTCTAGTGGACAGTGAGGTAGATTGCCACGCTCGGGGCCCGGGTTCGATGCAGGGACGCGTTGGAGATTTTCTCCACTCGAGGACTGGATGTTATCCTCATCATCGTTTCATCATCATTGACGCGCAAGTCGCCCATGCAGACTGAACACGATCCCTGCTGGGACATTACGGCCAGATATGCGGCACGGAATCATCATTCACAGTAGATAGTAATTTCGTCATAGAATTCTGTCATTGGTATCGTATCTTTACTCCGCTCTTGAAATTTTATTTCCGATAGGGTGGCTGAACGGCTGGTATTTCGCCTGTTCTTGACTTTGACACCCTCATTCATTCACGGTAAACCTTGGACACGGTTGAACATGTGAAGCCTAATTCCTACATTACTACTCAAATTAAAATTACCATCCGTCGGGCACCAACTAGCATACGCCATTTGAACAGCGTCAGCTTATAACGACGTCACATGTTACACAAACCAGTTGCTCATCCACGTCACAGATCGTCTACCATGAACTTGAGCTGGCACAAGAGAAATGTGGTCTGCAAACAACACAGCTGCGCACCTGCGCCTATGAATCCCACTGCCCCATGACATTTGCTATGTCAGTACATATGTAAAGTAAAGCCGTCAACAATCCGAAGATTGGTTTGAACACCACAGTGCTTTACTAGGCATGGTCCTGTTTGGAGGTGGTACGCCGTTGCCTTCCTCCGACCTTCGAAGTGACTTACCCGGCCAATTATAGGGGGACCTACAGTTTAACGTGGGTTCCGAACCACAGTGCTACTCGGTATTTTTCACATGAGCAATACTACCAGAGGTGAAAGAAGTGGAAAGTGACAGATAAAAATCTTAGGACCTGTCGGAGATTGAACTCGCGACCTTTGGATTCAAAGTCTGGCACTCTACCACTGTGCAACCGAGGCGCAAGGCAGTACATATAAAACATAAAAATATTTGTTAACTTCTAGTTTTATAAAGTGATATAAGACACCAAAGTGAAAGGATATCAATGATAAAATCTTCTGATGACATTATTATCCTCAGTGAACGAAAACTGTGTACAGGATCTGCTGAATGAAATTGTCTTCTGTGAGCGAGAATATGAAGTGAGAGTAAACTGCAACAAGACAAAAGTTATAAGAAGAAATAGAAATAAAACTGCGAGATAATGAATATTAAATTTTATGATCACGATGTAGACTAATTTGAGGAATTCTGATATCTTGGAAGCAGAAGGACGAAACAAGGAAGATATAAAAAATAGACTGGGCACTTATATATTTATTCGTATAGCTTACACAGTCATTAAAAACTTCATATATGAAGAACTGAATATACACAAACTATACACATATATTCATAGTAAAAACAAGAAAGAAAAGAACTTCTATAACAAAATATGAAGACCACGTATCCACTTTACAACTCTTTGTCTCACCAAATTCAGTTCTCTGAGTTCACCAGGAAGATAACGTTGTGTACACTCTTCAGTAATGTGATGAACTGTCTGCCGTGGTCACCACAGCTATAAGCTTCGGGCATCTTTGTAACCCCACTCAAACAAAAAAGGGCACTATATCTTCCATGCCCCATACCGAATCGATTCAGGAGTGTCCATAGTTTCCTGGGAACACCAAATCTATTACAATGTTTGTTGGAGTCATGTATAATTAGTCACAATAATTTCCAAGACTCTTACTATTCATGACCAACATATACAAGAGGCGCATCTTGCATTGGCCATGGTGGTTGTCCAGATTTGAGTCTGCTGGTAATATTCTCTAGTTGACTGTATAGAAGTGAGTTCTTGTGGGTAGCAGTACGAAGACTATCTGCAATTGCACCCCTACTGACGTAACCAGTTCTTTGACTATGTCGATTTTGGTGTTCACTATTTTGCTACGTTTTCTAAATGGTCCTTAAAGGCAACTGCTTGGTCCTCGTCATTAATAGCAAACTGCAGTCCACTGGTATCAAACATTATCATTGATCTGAGGAAGAAATTTCTGGAATTGCACATTTGTAGCACAACTTTGTAAGGAAGTGAAACATGAGTAGTGGTAAAACCTGAATAGGTGAGAATGGATTTAAGATAAAACTAGATAACGAGTGAGAAAGTTCTGTACATAATTGGCGAAGAAAGGACGTTGACAAGCATCGTTTTATTTATTTATTCAGATTTGGAAATTTGTGCAATGTATTTATTAAATTGTTATATAATTAATACACAATAACAGTATCACAATAATTGAATTTCATGTTCATAAATTAATTCAGGGAATATATATATATATATATATATATATATATATATATATATATATATATATATATATATATATATATACAAATTTAAGAATTATACAATTTTACGCAAGAAGGAAGAAAGAAATTTGAAGACTACACATTTGATAATTTGTTGTGATGTTTGACTTGTCAGTGGTGTCCGTATACACATAAATATCAGATTTACACAAACATAACCTAATCTTTGGGATGTACTTCTTTATTGATTTGGGGAGAAATATGTACATCACTGTTTGAACATTCTTTAAGCACTTCACACGAAAACCAAACAGATGGTGTACTTTAAATAGTGCAACAGATAAAATATCCACATCTGAACACATACAGGCAGGAAGGCCAGTATGCCACACTTAGAACACGCCAACATGAAAAACAACAACAAAATACCTGGAACAGTTCAGACACAAATACAGATACTGACACAAATACTGAAAATGACACAGATCATGAAAATTACGAACACGCGCAACACCTTGATAAACAAACAGATAAAAAAGAAATCGATATGCAATTTGACAAGAATTACAAGACTTATTATTTCATAGGATGTAAAAGTAATAAGAATAGTGAATATAGAAACCAAATAACAGTAAGTAACAAAGAATAATACTACAAATAATGTAAAATAATTGTAGGATAGTACAAATAAGAAGCTGCTTCAAGAGGGACAGGCTCAAGGCCTTACAGAAGCCCTCCAGCCTCGAAAAGCCAGTCAAGGGACATTATAATTCTAATTCTCAACACCTAAAATTAATTTCCGTCAATATCCATCATGAGTGGTATAAAAATTAATAAAATAAAATATTGTATGGAATAGACTGAAAAAGCATTGAATATGTACACACTTTGTAATTTTTTAAAATATTTTTCAATATGTAATTCTCTGATTATGTTTGTAATTTTTGCTCTTTTCTTTTGATATTTTTCTATTTCACATTATTGCTTGGTAGGATATCTACATAGTAACATGAAAGAATGTATGTCATTGTATGCTGTATTATGAGATGTACGACCTGCTTTTAAATATTAGATAGCAGGTTATAAAAATGTACACTAAATAAATAAATAAATCATTGTTTCACTTAGTGTGTGTGTACGCGCGCGCTTGTGTCTTTTGTACGTTTGTGTTTCTGGGTCTTTTTTCGAGTTTAAGTTCATTTGTCTTTTATCCAAATGAGGCGGTAGTTGGGTTTTTGTGTTCGGTATTCCACAGTGGGAGCGATAACTGCGTATGCTCAAATGTTCAAATGTTTGTATAGCTTATGGGACTTAACTACGCGGTCATCAGTCCCCTGCGTATGCTGTGATGGTATTATGTGCTACTGTACTCGCTGATCGAATGTACTTAAACGTAAGTCGTCTTGTTGTAAGAATTTCTATGTCCTAAGTTTCGTCAGTCTGGTCGGTAGAAGTTCAACTCCAGTGATACCGCATACTTCATCACTGGGTGTTACTCTTGGCAGCCTGGCGATGCTGCATAGTAATCGTCTTTCGGTCGAGTAGAGTCGTTCCGCTATCTGTTTGTGTAATCTATTAGAGATTTTATGTTTGTTCCAGGACTCCCTTGCGTTCTTTGTACGTTTTCAGGTGGGCAGCTGGTACCGTTCGTATGTTTTTCCCATATCATCAAATAGAGAGATGGGCCTGTAGGGTCGCGAGTCACTCTTTGGTTTGTCCGGTTTTAGTATCAATATTGTCTTGTTAGGTTTCCAGATGGTCGGTAATGTCTTGTCAGACAGTAGTTGAAGATAAGGGAAATGATTTTGGATTAGGCAGTTA
The DNA here is from genome assembly GCA_026315105.1 of Locusta migratoria. Taxonomy (NCBI): domain Eukaryota; kingdom Metazoa; phylum Arthropoda; class Insecta; order Orthoptera; family Acrididae; genus Locusta; species Locusta migratoria. Next base: position 807,350,752 of record CM048744.1, on the reverse strand, counting down.
ACTGATGCTTTCTGTAGATTTTTCATCTCATTCTGTCCTGGGGCTGCGTTGCGCCCTGAGTATAGGCCTATTCCATCAATAAGGGACCGAATAATAGTACACAAGTTAAGACAGAATGGAATAACTTCCAGGGTACTAGAGAGAGAGAGCTGCGGAGAGTAAAAACTACATGGGAAGACAAAAGCTGGAATACCTCCACCGAACAACTGAGCATCTACAGTGCAACTCTAAAATGAAGAGGGTGGCGCTGTAGTATAAATCGTGACGGGCCACGCAAACCAGTAGTAACACTGATAATAAGAAAAAGAGGTTTATGTGCATTATTCTCCAAATTTATACGTGCCTGATGAATGCAGTATAAATGTTTTGCTTAAAACATATTTGGATACTCAGCAAAACGATAAAACTTGCAAATCTGCTCCTATTAATAACATTCATATACGGAAATTGAAAGCTGTATTTCTATATGATGGAGCGTTTGGCCTTTTTCTAAAGTTTGTATGACGGTATGCTAAAAAAAATAATGGCTCCGAATTTTTATTATATCAGTTGAGGTATAACATGTCACGCATATTACTCGCTGGACTGTCTCACTTCATTGTCACAAAGTTGCAGTACTACCGCTGCAGTTCATGTGTTTGTGAATCTACTATGGTGCTTAACTACTGAGGTTATCGGTCACTAGGCTACTTAAACTAACCTAACGACTACACACACACACACACACACACACACACACACACACACACACGCCCGAGCGAGGACTCGAACCTTCGACGGGGAGCAACCGCGAGCTCCGCAGCAAGGCGCTTTAGAGCGCTCGGCCATTCCACCGCGGTGAGCACACCGAATTGTAGCGTGTGGAATGGTGTCAGTGCGTGGGAGACGCGGAAAATTCTGAAAGCACAAGTTCATAGAGCTCCCTCTCCTCTAGCAAGAGAACACCAGAACAGAATGAGCGTTGCGACATTTGCAACTGTTCAGCAGCTTGAGTTCACTTTCATTGATCATCTAACGTAAAATATAGGTAATAAATTGATGTCCAGAGACATATTTGGTCTCGATACATCAAGGATGTCTACGGACAGACAGTGAATTAATATTTGAGAGAATTCAGCCCTCTCACCGAACGCACTGATCCAACGCGCTGGTTCTTAGTAAGCCATTGTGGCCTCATGGATACCGCGATTGCACGGATGAGCTTGAAGCATGTCTCCTACCACAAACTTGCCTGGGGTAGAAGACAGGATTGTTCCCATTAACGGTCATTGTTGAAGTGATATTCCGCTACTGGAGAGCCTTGGAAACATTGATACGTATTACACAAGCAGAATAGAAGGCAAACTTAAAGATTATGTTTTGGTTAGTGACGTTTTTTTTTTAAGACAGGCCTTGCAATCACGGTGTCTATAGTGGTTGAAGCGCTTGCTTTGTAAGCTGGAGGTCCCAAGTTCGAACCCTGGCCGATGCACAAATTTTAATTCATTGCTTGTCCTTAAATAAAATACAGGGTTGGTCCCATTCCATTTTTTTCCGTACCAAAACGGACAGTTTCGAGGTTTTCTTTTTAATAGGGATGAAGCGGTGTAAACATTTTACTGTTCTGGTATCAACAAACTAGTGCCTTTCTAACAGTAACATTTCGTTTAAAGTGTAATAAAAACTTCAGGAATTTGGAAAAAAATAATTCGGTAGCATTACTTTTCACCACGCTGTTGTAGCAACTTTCCCTTAAGAGTCAATGCCAAAACCAATAGATTCGCTTTACATTGAATGCTAATGCAACAATATAAGACATGCTTAGTGGGCAAATAAAAGTTGCCCGGAAAACAAGAGTTTCAGTGGACAAAGAAAAACAGTAAACGAAAGAAAGTACAATATTAACCAGATTACAGCAAATGTTGAAAGTGATCACGATTTATTTCTTGGCTCTAGAGGACCCTGGTCAGCAAGTTGAAGAAGCGGATCGAAGCTGATCTGCCAAAACTGCTGCCATCTCATCCGAAATGATCTGCTGCAGTTCTTGAAGACCAAGATTATTGCTGCATTACACTTTGGACTTCAGAGCTCCCCACACAGACAGATCAGATAACCTGGGTGGCCAGCTAGGAACAGACTGCTAATAACTCTACTAGGCGGTCTCTTGGGACGAGCCTATGATTGACTTGACATTCTGAGGTACTGACACAGCGTGGCCAACGCCTAATAAAATACGTGGAAACAAACGGTAGAAATACACTAAACGAACAGCAAGAAATGTAGTGAGGAACTATCGAAAGTATGACAGAACTAGTGCATTTGCGCATGAAGGGTGTATATTTTTTAACCTAAACTGTGCAACACGCAAATTTACTGAAGAAGCCTACTTCGTAAAACGATGAGTGAAATTATGGCACCACGAAATTTATGACTCTAAAGCTGCGCGGATTCTCCTAGCACGTCTCTTTCAGAAACAATTTTTTCACTTATGCACACATTATTGATCCTATTCATGTCTCACTCATTACGCACGGCATTTCCTTGGACGTTAGAGCTCATTGTGCTGCTGCACTCAAGAAAGGGTAGTTCTCCTTCTGTAGTTTTTCCCTACATCGCTCCAGGCAAACGTTGAGATGCTTCTTTTACCAGAGTATGCGTCGATTTCCTTCCCCAGCCTTGAAATAATCTGAGCTTGAGTCCGTTCACTAATTACGTCGTTGTGGACGGGACGTTAAGCTCTTTTCTTCGTTCCAAGACTGGCTCATATTCAAATTTTTCCATAGATAAAGTTAGATTTATTACGTTTGACTACCTCGTAAATTAATTTCCACGATGTAATATAACACTCTAAATGAAATAATAATATACAGCGAGAATGAGAGTGAGAGATGAAAAAAGAAAAAAGAAAATGATAAGGAAGGCATCTCGAAGGCAAATTTAAGTTCTGGCTCTACAGCGAACCCTGTTTCTCATTACGACGACGTCATAGTAAGGCCCTACTGATATCAACGACGCAGGAGCGTAATGTAATAAAATTTCTTTGAAAACAAGAAGAAGAGGCCGTTATGAGGCGCCGACGAAGACAGTTGTAACACACTGTCAACAAGGCCGGCGGAAGCTGCAGCTGGTGGAAAAAATCTGAATACCCTCACCTCCTACAGTTCCCAGCTCCTTTATTTGAAACATCTGTTTTCGAAGCCTTTGCTACACTTAAATTGTCATCTCTGCCGCCATACATTTCCAAGTCGAGTTCTACCGGTGGGGCTTCCCAACGGCAATTTAACATCCTTCCACTTCCAGGTGGCTGTATCGAGAAAGCGCGTTTCTATAACTGACCAAAAATACATAGGAAGCAGTGCGTTTCTTTTCGTGAAAAACTGTCTGCATATGTGGGCTGTTACACATGATGTGGCCATCGGTCATATTGATAATGTTCAGCCATACAACTGCTTGATGCCTTGTAGTGGCACATTCATAGACCGCACAGTAACTCCCTTAAGAAATTCGACGCCATTTAATATTTTTGGTTAAAATTGTATAATAATAATGAAAATAATTTTTTAAAAGAGAAGAGGTTTAACATTTAATGTAACTATTTTTGTTATTATTTGCGCGTAATTGATGTCCTAAGACCCACACGTCCGGACTATGCAGTTTCACCTCTCTATGTGAGTCGTCCGTTCATCTAAAAGTGTCGGCCCTAACACTTTAACTTATTCTGTATGCTAGTACTATTATTCGCGAGTGAAATCTGTATAATCTGTGCTAAATATGCTGGTGAATTTCTGTAAAAAAAATACAACCTCGCATCAAATGTAGGAAATAACAAAAAGTAAAAATCCAAAAATATCACTGATTTTTGGTGGAGCACATCATGACCGTAAGTTACCTGCCATACTAATATCCAACATAAGCACAAATTATCAGGGGATGCTTTCATCTGAGCACACCTGATAAAGACGCACATTCCGAAGTATCGCTTCTAAAATACCGAAGATTTAAGTATCAAAAAGCTGACTCACATCAAACAGAAAAATCTAGAATAAGACGTGACCCTGGCCGAGGTTTTTCGGAGGTGTCCCTTCAGTAGGGTCCATATCATTCCTCCTAGTAGAATCACTATCTATATCTATAAATGTGATTGTCTGTTCGGTGTATGTTTATCACGTCTGAAACACAAGACATAAAGAGCTAAAAATTTGTACAGTTACCAAAGTCTACCCGGGGAAGGCTTTAGGCACGTTTTCATGGCGATCGGATAGCTATTTCTCTATATATATTAATGTGAATATTTGTTCGTTGTACGCTTATCACGTCCGAACGACAAGACGCAGAGACGTAAATATTTGCACAGTTACTAATTTATACCTGAGGAAGGTTTTAGGCACGGTTTTATACCGATCTGGTAGATATTTAGTAATTAGAAGAATATAACGCGAAATGCGGAACAATAATTACTCTTTGAAAATTATATTTACTCTTTGAAAATGGTTTTATTGTTTGCATTGTTGCTTGAGGGTTGATATTGATAAAAGGTTGGAGTATATTGGGATGGACAGTTATGGGTGAATATAAAATTCTACGTGTGTGGGCTTAATATTTCGCTCTGCAGCGAAAACTACAGAACGCAAACGAATGGTCTATGTGTAATTGTTGTACGTAGTCTCCCGTTGTACACCATAGCAGTTCCATGCCGATAGCTATAAGGGGGTGGAAGATATGGTGGTTGAAAGTCGTCAAATTATTAAAAGAATAAGGAAATATAAGAATAAATAAATAAAGCAGTAAACACACGATACGTGTTGAGATATTGCAACACATGCTATAAGGAATAATGTATGTAATATTTATTGTAAATCATTAAGCACTTCACATAATTTTACTTTTTTATTTGAATGTTGATTAAAAATGTTTTTTTCTAAAGAAGGTATTGTAATTCATTTCATCCTTCAAAACCAGTCTCATAGCTCACTACTGAAAGATGGTTTATCTATCATAATCAATCAACAAGCGAGCGGAGCAGCGGGTTTAGGCTAGGGACTATAAAGTGCTGCGAGTGGTTTCAAGAAAAGAATGTTACGGCAGTGCGCTCGACTTGTCGAGGGCTCTGACTTGTCTCAGATTTTGAAAATAATATTTAGAAGAAGGGAAAGAACGATACAGCACGTTTAAACACAGTGGGACACGACTGCACCAGGTGGAACCGCAAGAGAAACAAATATTTGGGAAAGTAGGAGATTAGAATGTATACAAAAAATAATTCTGGCTCTTCGTTGAAATTGGTGAAGTTTCCGCAGAAGAAAAAATTGGTATTTCGCCCTTCCCAAATAAACAGGGAATGATTTTATATATTTATTGTTCAAATGTGTGTAGAGCTTATGGGACTTAACAATGGGGTCATCAGTCCCTAAATTTACAAATTACTTCTGAACTAGCTTATACTAAAGACGGCACAAAAATCCATGCCTGAGGGCGGATTCGAACCCCCGACCGCAGCGTCCGTGCAGACCGTGACTGGCACGCCGCAGACCGCTCGGCCACTGCGGGCGGCATTTATTGTTCAAGAAAACGATAGGGAAAGAACTGAAAAGTGAAGATGGCCTTCTGTGCAACTAAACTAAGATTACCTGACATAGGTTTGGAAGCGATCTGATCGTTTTATTGTTTTCAAGATCGCGCATTAATAATTTATTCAATGACGACCTGTTTCGGCGAACTGTGGTACCATCATCTGGTCACATATATGTTTTACAAGCTGGACATCTTGCTGGTCATCTTGCAACCTTTGAATCGAATTTGCTATCACAAACTAAGTCATTTGCGTAAGCGAGACTGCTTATTTTGTTTTCGCCTATTTTAATCCCGCCCTGCATATCATCCATGAATAGTATGATTGAGTGGCGACAGGTAACAGCCTTGTCTTTCCCCTGAAACTACCCTAGAAAATGGGTATAAAATAGTAAGTGCAACATTACACTTAGTCACTACATAAAAAATACACAAGTTAAAAACATGACAGCTTACAAGTATGATGGTGACACAGTTCACCGAAACAGGTCGTCATTGAATAAATTATTAATGGGCGATCTTGGCATTTCATTTTTAAAACTATACAACTAAATTAAGCTCATCACTAGCGAAGTGAGTGTTGAAATTTCAAGGACCTATCTGAAAAGACGCAGGTATGGATGGAAGCAGCCTGTAGTGGAATACGTAACGATAAATGGTTGATGTATGTGGCACATCTATCCAAATTAATAAATGTTAGACGGTTGAACAAAGTTCATCGAAGCATTCAAGTCACCCGCTTAGCACCAAATAAAAAGACTTGCACTACACGGCCGTACAAACTGAAATGGGGTCTTCTGGCCAATGACGCCGTACGATCAGTGATAAGAAAACTGCAAGTACACCGTTTATTGTGAGGTGCTTAGCAAGGAGTTACAATATTACGATGATGACTAATAAAACCACCAACAGAGAAATTTTGCCAGTCATTGCAAATCAAATGTTCAAATATTTGTATAGTCTATGGGACTTAATTACGGGGTCATCAGTCCCTAAACTTACAAACTACTCATGAACTACTTACGAACTAGGACGGCACAAATATCCATGCCCGAGGGGGAATTCGAACCCCCGACCGTAGTGGCCGTGCTGACTGTGACTGGAGCGCCTTAGTCCCCTCGGCCACCGCGGCCGGCCCAGTCATTTCACAACAAGTAGATTCCCATATCCGTAAATGTTCAGGGAGATCCAAAAGTATGCTAACATTTCAAAAGTCAATACTTCATGGCATAATATACGTATAAAAGTAAAAATTGACACACACAAACGCTTGGAAAGACAAAGGATTTTGTTGAACGAAAAAACGATCACTATCTAATGGCGTTTACTATGATACGCAGGCTGAAGTTTCCGTTTCTAATCGAACTGTACTAGCAGCAACATCGTTCGTTTCTGATCGATCATTACGCATATGATTGAGTAAGTATCCTGTGACCTTGAACTTTGTAATCATTACTTGTCACAAAACCTTTACCCGTGCCAATATCCTCCTTATGGCGATAGGAGCAGAGAACTGAAGCAGTAGATTGTTCATTCTGATAGTAAAGCTTTAGTAAGACTTCCTTTTCGTGAAAAGTCAGCTTGCCGATATTGCTGCAAAGTGATTCCCTCTCTGATTAGGGTTCCTGTTATTCAGGATTCTTATACGGCGTCCTTACGAATTCTTGTCCAGCGAAATCCATTAGCATGTTTGTGCACTAGTTGTTGTTTACAATGAAACCCTACATCAGTTCAAGCAAGCAGTTTAATTAGTATCTTTCTAGCTACATTACTTGCTCCCTTAATTTATATTAAAATGTTAACGTACTTTTTGGGCCCCCGTACACCTATAGCTATGCGTTGTACCCTCAGTGATAGATAGGTGATTCTGTTTAGCACTCATATCATTCGGAATTGCATTACCAATACACGATGCTCCCGGTATGTGAGGAGTTTTCGTTCCGAAAATCTCTCGCATTTGTAGAATTCGCGAGTGGCGGTGTCCTAATTAAATGGGAAAGCAAAGCGCGTATCAAATGAATTTCAGCTCGTCAGATTTTTCTATTAAGGCGTGCCTCATGGAAATTCTCTAAAGCATTTGTTTTGTCAACCTGTGGGTCGCGACGTCTTGCTAGGAGGGTCGTGGTCTCGCAGGAGGGTGGTGTAGCAGCACGTTCCACAGCAAATCTACGTTTCGTGACGTTCAGCTACTATGGCAGAAGTGCCACACGAAAGGGACAGAGTTTCGGGCAAGTCGCGTACTTATCAAGTAATCCATAGGTGGAAAAGTGGCTTTGTTCTGAAACGTTTCGGGTGGCCCTTCACCAGACATCAAAAGTGTTGCGGGTATATGATGTACTTATGCCAATTTTGGTTTCTGATGGTGGACCGACCGAAATGCAAAACAATGAAATCATTTTTCCACCTAATTATGTTAATTAAGCAACTTAACAGCGTTTGCGCGGTACTGCTACAAATTTTTACAATGGCCGCAATTTTCTTGTATGACTTTGTTACCCCACCATCTCAGCCCGTTCGCTCTAACTGTTTCATATATGATGTTCATTCCTAGTTTTCGATTTCCTACTAATGGACACCCTCCTGCCATTTTTCATATCTAGTAGTACCTGCAATCATTCTTACTACTTCCATATCTGTAACTTCAACCTTATAAATAAGCTAACCTGTATCACCCAGCTTTCACTCCACACACAATAAAGTTGGTCGAAAGATAGAGCGGTGCACTGCTAACAGTCTTGGTACTGACTTCCTTCTTGCAGAAGAGAGTAGGTCTTAGCTGATCTCTAAATGCATTACCTTTGTTACAACTTTACTCGAGTTCTTTCACTATGTTGCCTCCTGTGAGAAAGTACATCCTAGGTACTTGAAACTGTCCACCTGTTCTTTGTTCCTCCTATTTGGCACTCAATCTGTTTAAATCTCTTTCCCACAGACATTACTTTTGCTTTGGAGATGCTGCTCTTCATATCATAGCCCATACACATCTGATTGAGCATTGAAATATTAGATTGCAACCATTGAATCGAATTTGCCATCACAAACTAAATCATCTGCGTATGCGAGACTGCTTATTTTGTTTTCGCCTATTTTAATCTCGCCCTGCGTATCATCCATGAATAGTATGAATGAGTAGTGACAGGTTACAGCATTGCGTTATCCTGGACCACGAGCTTAATTTACCGTCTACTCTAACTGTTGCCTGGCAGTCTATGTAAAGACCGCTGCCTGAGAGTCTTCTTAAAGACTTAATAGCCTGCATAAGTTTGCCTCCTATTCCATAATCTTGTAGAACTCTCAACAGCTGTTTCGAAGTAACACGGTGATAAGCCTTTTCAAGATTTATAAATATAGGTACAATTCCCTGTTCCACTCACAGCACTTCTCCATTATCTGCCGTAGGCTAAAAGTCTCGTCCTGACAGCCTCTGCCTCTAAAAGCCCTAAATCCACACCGATTTTCATCCGACTTGTCCTCAACTAATACTCGCACTCTCCTTTCAACAATACCCGAGAATATTTTCTTCACAACGCCAATTAACGAGATGAGATACCTCGATAGTGGTTATAATCATTTCTGCTTCCATGTTTGAAAGTTGGCATGATTACTACTTTAGTCCAGCCAGACATATCCTTTGCCGACTCCAACGCCATTTCACTTATCCTATGTAACCATTTAGACCTGACAGTTGTGATGGCAGAACATGTGGGCCAGGATTAAAAGTGGGAACGGTTGATTGAGTTACAGTCTTCCACAATTAATAACATTTATTGATTGTTAAATTGAAAACAAATTATAAAACTTCTCAACAATGATGCTGTTCATCAAGTCGTTTGACGTTAACAAGTTACTTAACTAGTTTCAATATTAATTTAAAAACCGACCATGTAACATTTGATAATTTACAAATACTTCAATAATGTGGCGTCATCCTGCAAGTGAACAAATTCCAAATCTAGTATACACTACAGCAATAATACAAGAATATGAAAATTAAAACAATGATTACATTCAATCAAACGTATGCTCTCAGAATTTTATCCAGGTCATAAAACAGGATTAGAGGATGCTTCCTTTATAGTCTTATCCAGCTCCTTTGTGAACTCATAACTCAGTTCACTAAATACATTGAGCTTCCTGCTATATACTGTAACAACATATTCCAAGATGACGTACCTGCAACAGACTAGTATTAACGGTTTGTCAATGTGCACCACAATTCGTCACCACAGTTTCATCAGCTCAATGTTAATTAGCACCCCTCACTGTTAATAGCGATATTAAGTATAGCACACCAGCGAGGAACCATCCCCAAACAAAATCAACCAACGAAAACCAAATGTCAAGCAGTTCATACAGTTTAGCAGACATTAAAAGTCATAATGTGGGTTAGCCATATAGAAATGTCCACCGCATCTCACTGCAAGTTACACTTAATATCGCTCGGGCCGAGTTCAAGCAGCGAACACAATCACAGTACCTGCATTGCTGTATGGCATATCATGGGGCACTTGCACTTGCAATACATCATTCGCCGACGTGACCTTAATATACACGCCGACAACATACACCGTATGATTTGGCGAAACTTGTCTCCGTGCAGTTCCTCCCCGGAGACGAAAGACAGTACAGTCTTCCAACACAATCAGCAAGCGAAACCTCCTGCACTTGCCCGTACTGACTAGTGTCGGTACTCATTGTAGCAGCGAACAACAACAACCTTCTCCACGCTGTCACAGGAAGGCACTTCCTTCTCGCTCGTCTCGTAACCGACTGTCCACAGACTAATCCACCGCCAAAGATCCCCATTTTCCTTCACCAGAGTTCGTATTTGCGGTAGAAAGCCAACGCCGAAATCGATCACAGGGTAGCCAATCTACTCATGTGCCTCACACGGCACACATTCCACTTAATTTCATCCACCCCAATAACTTTATTGCACTGCAATTATTGACCATTCTCTCCATTTCCACAAATGTGATCTTTCCATCATCATTCCTATCCCATTCTACCTCAAAATCTGCCACATCATTGAACGTTTTACCTACATTGACCAATTCTTCAAAATATTCCCCCCATCTGCTCAAGGCATGCGCAGGATTCACTAGGAGCTTTCCTGACCTGACTAAACACTAGTTGATTGAAACTTCCTGGCAGATTAAAATTGTGTGCCCGAACCGGGAAAGTAGGTGGCGAGGTACTGGCGGAAGTAAAGTTGTGAGGCGGCATCGTAAGTCGTGTCCGGATAGCTCAGTCGGTAGAGCAATTGCCCGCGAAAGGCAAAGGTCCCAGGTTCTAGTCCCGGTTCAGGAACACAATTTTAATCTGTCAGGAAGTTTCATATCAGCGCACACTTCGCTTCAGAGTGAAAAGTTTCACTTGTTAATTCCTATCGTCCCTCCATTTGGAAGTCTGCTAATTACGCTCCAGAATGGTTTTCCCACGGCTTGACCCATAGTTTCTAGCTTATTTCGAAAGTCTTCTCATGATTTATGTTTAGATTCTACAATTACCCGTTTGGATTTGTCTCTTTCTTCAATATAACGTTCTCTGTCTGAATTGTAGTATGGAGCCGTTTTTGAAATGCCTTCTTTCTCTTTTTACAGGCTGCCTTTACTGTGTCATTCCACCAAGCTGCCTTTACAAACTTCTGTTCCAAGACATTCTCTAGCCACTTCCAGTAGTGTATCCCTGAACCCTGTCCATTCCTCTTTCAATGACTGTAAATTACCTTTTTGAGATCATTGTTTGTGCCTAATTTACTTGTAATGAAGCTTCTTCAATCTTCTCATTTTACACACGGACCTGACTTTCTGCATTTTTGGCCTCAAAAAACGAATTTAACTTTCATGATCAGTATCATCAAAGAACCCTATGAAAACACATGTGTCCTTGACTGCCTTTCTGAATTCCTGATCTGTTATTATATAGTCAATGGCAGATTTGGTTCCCCTGCCTTCCCATGTATATCGGCGAATGCCATTAGGCTTAAAAACGGAGTTTGTGATATCTAAGCCCATACTGGCACAGAAATTCAAGAGATATTTTCCGTTTCTGTTGGCCTCCGTATACTTTCCGTACCCTTCTGTTCGATTTCCTATCCTGGAACTGAATTCACCCAGGAGCAAAACACTGTCCTTGCCCTTCACTCTAATAATTACTTCACTGGGTGCGTTGTAAAATCAGTCCCTCTCGTCTGACACAATCCTAATTTTCTTGCTGGAGATGGCCAAATCTATCCAAAACAATCGTTCATTTACAAGCGTTAATGCAGTTATGCCGGGTTCGATTGGTTTCCTGATGTAAAGCCCTACAACCCACTGTGCTCTTCCTGCTTCTGACAGGTGGATCTTTCTACCCCACGCCCCCTTACCCTAACGTCACAAACAGCTAAAACATCTAACCCCATCTTACTCGGAGCCTCTGCCAGCTCTACCTTCTTCCCAGTGTAATCCCCATTGATATTAATAGCTCACCACCTCATTCCAGATCGTTTGCCAAGTGGTATCTGAGAAGTCCGTAGTCAGAGGCATTTTGCTCTGATTGTTGCCAGCACCATACTGAAGTACCGGGCAAGCAGGTTGCTAGTCTTTCTTGCCCAGGGCCCCACTGGGTTCTACCCCTAACGGTTGAGGAACTAACCGGTGGATTTGGTGGTCTGTGCCGTCTGAGCACAAAGGTGGCCACGACTCAGAATATGAGAGGGCCAAACTTATTCCAAAGTAACTGGTATCCCAACTACTAGGACCACTTACTTGGCCACTCTTATGTTTCCCGTGGTTCATGAACAGTCATTTGTTCAAGATAAATTAAATAAACTACGTCTTTAAGATACTTTGGGCCACTTATATAAAAGCTTACTGCAATCAAAGTCTGAACAACGAATCGACTATTACATTTGACAAAATATCATCAGATTGTAAGTCTGCCATTTTCTGGACGTCCAACTAGTCTCAGTACGTGCTAAATTTAGCCGGACATTAAACCATGATATCTCAAAAACTAATGACATTTCGATCAGAAAAATTAATATCTTTGTGCAAAATTAAACCGATTCGTTCAAGTGTAACGGGCACAGAAACGCACATTTGAAACCTCTAATAAATACTTTTGTTCTTTTTTTTTTTCTTTATTTTGCACGTTCGACGCGAACAGTGCACATGAAAATGGCGCCATTAGCTGAGTATGGATCTGAACCCACTTCCCCCTGAGCCTTCATCAGCTTGATGCTCGTTGCTTCCATTCCTGTCCTGCCTCCACAGACCTAGAGTTTAGAACAGCGGTCGGCAACTGACAGACCGCGGTCCAAGTGCGGACCACAGAAGGCCAAAAACGGGACTGCCAAATATGTTTTGAAAATAATTAGTTACATTACTCAAATTAATTTTTTTAAACTTTTTCTGTAGATAACAATTCGTATGAGAGCCATCCTTATACTTTTTTTATATAAATTTACAATTAACCGCTGAATAATTAGAACCCTTAATGAGTATTATAGGTAGATAATGTTTTTAGGTGGCAATCTACAGCCGTGATGTACTCTGAAAAAAGTCATTCTTATGTCAAGGCTGTAAAATATTTTATCGCCCGAAGCACGTGTTTGAGTGCAGCAGTGAGGCATGCTGCACTCGCTAACGTCCGTTACTCGCGAAAGCTTTTGTGGTGAACACGTTGGACTAATTTTATTCATCAGAGAAGATTCTCCTGGCGCAAGCGTCGTATGCTTGTTGATTTCCTGTTGATGGCAGCAACTGCCGAAACCGGTAGAATATAACGAATAAAAATATTTTACAGTCTTGGAATAAAAATGATTTTTTTTTCAGTACTATAGGTAGATTAAATAAATAGTTGTCATGATATGCACTGACGAGCGACGGCAGAACGAAGCAAGATGGCCGTGATCGGCATAAAAGCTCTGTACACACGAATGCAGCACAAGAATAAGGAAATTCCATAAATCGACTTTATACATTTTTTTTCCCTAATGAACGAAAGCCTATTACTTTGCAAAATAATGGAAGTTTTCCTGGATTTTTTTTATTCATTTGTATTCACATTTATTGTATTTCATATTAGTTCAAGAGTGAAAATGCAAATAAAAAAAGTGTTCTTTTTATGGATTTTTGAATACAAATATGCCTGTCATATTTCATATTATTTTGTGAATGAAAATTAAACTAAAAAATACGGAATATGAGATTTTACTTGTGGACCTCGATAAAAATTTTCAGAAGTATGCGGACCCCATCTAAGATTACTTGCCGACCTCTGGTTTAGAAGGAAACAAGAGGTTAATGCGACCGCAAAGTATGAAAAAAGTGGTAAAGTGTCTGACCACAAATTCTAAGGTGAGGGGTACGATCCCCAATCAATCCTAGGATTTTATCTCCTTTTGAAATTCTCTCACCTCGGGCGATATTGTGATTATGTAAAATTTTAAGCTTCACCGGAATCATTTCAAAAGTCTAAAGGCACCACCTTCAACAGGACCATGCCAATGGAATTAATTGATTCACACAATATGCACTGATTGCAGCTCTGATTCGTTGTTCAAGAACGGCGTGCTATATTTGGCTCCGCTTTAAACAATTATATCTCCACAACAGGTAAGAAATGGAGGATAAAATATTAGTTTTCTCTTCATTCATTTATCTAGCTTGGTCCAAAATTTGAAACGATTCGTAAAACTTTGAAAAAGAAAAAGTGGCGCGCTTGAAAAACCCTTCCCAGGAAAAGTTTTTCACGAAAAATTTGAATAAAGTATGAACGGAGCACATAAAAATGCTGCCTTTAGACTATTCATTTAAACCCAATTTTCATCGTTTGCTAACGGAATTAATTTATTTGCATAATTTGCCGTGTGACAACTCAAGTTCTTGGTTGAAAATTCTCTCGTATACTGTAACAGATCTAAGGTAAAATAGATGCTGTAAAACCTATAGTAAGATAGATGTTCTATTAGCCATACTAATAGGTGGAGGTTCGAGATAAACCGAACACTTTTACCTCACGATCCAAGTTCAAATATGAGTCGAGAACTAACACCCCAAAATGGGGATTCTTCACCCGTCAGTTTCATACATACAATAGATAATAATTATTCCACTCCATGTTGGGCGTCTGGCTAGCAACCGGTTTTGAAACTTTTTTTTTCTTTTTTAGAAGAGCGTAATATTCGGTTGCATGAATTTATTTTCTTTATTCAAATAACACCCTTCACCCTAGTGGCGCTTGACCAGGTTATGGAAAAGGTGCCCTTTAATGGTAGATGAAGGAGGAAGCTCGGATATTTTTTAATGTAATTTGATGTTACACAAAGAGTGAAACGCTTTATTTGCAGTTACAAAATTAAACTTCAACAACCGAGGACTATTGTCTTTGAAACAATTTTAAGCTCAAACACATTGTGATCATACAAAAGGCCCCAAGAGTGAACAACGAAGCACTGTCTTCGTGATTTCTCCTAAGATTATAAAACTGCATCGGCTTTTGACAGTGTTCGTTCAGCACAACTTCTTGCGTTCTAAAATGTGTGATTAAAACAAGTTGTTTGAATCGTCATCTGTCGTGTACAATTTCAGTTTTTCTGAGATATTAACGGGAGTTGCGCTATCATATACCTTTGAAAGCTCACAAAAATATCGAATGGTGATATTTTATTGTGTAAGTACTGTAACATTCGGTGAGCATATTTAGTGAAAGAGGTAAATAATCATACTCCGACTACAGTGAGCACGGAGCCCTTCCCTGCATAATCCTGAACCTCGCGCTTGCAATCTGTCGTGAGCGTTACGTATGCAGATAATCTGCTCTTATCAGTCTGCTTATGCCGCTGAACTTTCTCCATTCCTCAGAGCCTGCATACGCGGCGCGGCGAAGGAAAAGCTGGAAAATGCAAACAGGGGCGCGAGCCGGCTATAAAGTAGAGTGCCTCTCGGGAAAGCTCCCCTAAAACCGGGCCACCAAGTTACTAGTGCTTTCACCTTTTTGATCCCTCGGCTTATTCGCTCTCTACAAAACATTAACACCCCGAGGGAAAAGCTTAAGGTAGTTCGTTACACTGAAAGCACATCAACGGACTTCATAAGCGAAACAGCTTGGTGGCGATCTTGAAAAATCCGAAAAGTTTGTTGTATTAAGAGATTCGTTACTCTTCAGAGCTCATATCATCAATGATTGTGTAGCAGAAAAGTTTGCTCGCACTTCGGTAAACACATCACGGATATCGCAAAAGTATGGCGTTTGCTCTTCGTAATCCCATTGAAGGTAATCAAAGAGATTCTCTTGGTTTATATTATGAGGACGCGATCCAACATTACAAAATGGTAAAGCCAAGATCGCTGGTATATTATTTTATTTGGATGGCCGGTTTAGATGTTGCCGGTTTAGATGGTCTCTTCCATCATCATCTGCTTCAAAAATTGTCTTACATAGCCGTCTTCTGTTAAAAGGGCATGAAGGAAATTAATACATACATGTTATCATAATAAAACGAGGAGATACATCAATTACATTGAAGACAAAGATCGTTTACATTTAGAAAAGAGGCATACCTTCTAATGTCATCAGTTGTATAAAATAATTTAAGGTGCATATGTGCATTATGCCATTGCAATAAAAGTTTGCAAATCACTATAAGTGACATTAATATGCCAGTATCCTACTGTCACTTATAGTGATATGTAAACTTTTATTACAATGAACTGCACCTATGCACTTTAAATTATTTTATACAACAACTGTTGACATTACAAGGTATGCCTCTTTTCTAAATGTAAAAGGTCTTTCTCTTATGAATGTAATTGATGTATCTTTTCGTTTTATTATTATGACATGTATGTTTTAATTGCCGGCCGCGGTGGCCGAGGGGACTGAGGCGCTCCAGTCACGGTCTGCACGGCCACTACGGTCGGGGGTTCTAATCCCCCCTCGGGCATGGATATTTGTGCCGTCTTTACTTGTAGGTAGTTCATAAGTAGTTTGTAACTTTAGCGACTGATGACCCCGTAGTTAAGTCCCTTAAGCATAACAAACTTTTGAACATGTTTTAATTTCCGTCATGCCCTTTTTAACAGAAGACGGCTATGTAAGACAATTTTTGGACCAGATGATGATGGCAGGGACCATTGAAACCGGTCGTCCAAATAAAATTAAATACGAGCGATCTATTTTTTTTCTTTTTACTTATAAAAGAGACTCGTTTTCCAGAAACAGATGTAGCCTTATCAAACTACAGACACTTATTCTAACGCAAGGCATTGAATTAAAATTTGTGCTACTGTAGGGGTTCGAATCCGGTATATCCTACTTCCAACACAGACGTTTCACCCACTTAACCATTTTGTCCTGATGGATAACCTCAATGAACGAAATAAATAATCACGTCTCCCTCCAGAATACAAACTTCAATTCTGCTTCGATGTTCACCTGAGACTCTCCAGTAGCTAATAGTAAGCAGGCATTGAACGGAAATGGGAACAAGCCTTTATTGTACTTCAGATATAGGTGATATTCTGTCAAATAGAGACCGAGGGTACAGAGGGTATCTCATCAGTGGTAACCCTTTAACGTATGAAAGAAGCTGTAGAGATTCAGAAGCAAAACAACAATTTTAATACGAGGGTTGGAACTTCAATAGTGGCAACCGACACAAAAGCCTTACATGTTTGCACCTCTTACTGTCCTTCAAGGTAGTCACCAGCGTTACGTAGAACCCGTTGCCAGTGATGTAGAAGGCGTAGAATATCGGTAGCAGAATCTGTTATGTTGATGGAGCGAATGGAGAGGTCTACTGTCTGTCGAACCTCTAGAACAGTTCTGAAGCGAATGCCACAAAATTGTCCCTTCAACTTCGGAATCCAGTATAAGTCACACGGACAAAGTTCGGGGAATATGGTGGACAGTACAGTACTTTCAGCGCCCATGGACCGAAAAGACAAGCCACAGCTTGCGCTGTATGCTCCCGCGCATTGGCGCAACACCACCTAGAAGATAAGGTCTCACAACTGACCGTGCCTACGTCACACCAAGAGGTCGCGAACGCAAGTTGACTGGCCGTCCCCTACGAGGCGGTGGGCGTGTTCCAGCGGCCAGCCAGTCAGGTGGCAGTTGCGACCTCTCGGTGTGGCGTAGGGACCACCAGTTGTGAGGCCTTGTCTTCCAGGCGGATTGTCGTGGCTTGTGCAAGAAGTGTCGCAGCTTCATTCGCAAAGATGGTCGCAGGTGATGCTCCAAAAACGTAGAGTAATACTGAGCACTGACGGTCTTGGAGGAACGTAATTCGTTGGGATAACACCATCACAGTCGTACACGATAAATACCATAACTTTCACCATACCGGTCCTCCGACGCACTTTCGACTTTTGCGGTGATCCATAATGACGCCATTCGTTGGATTGGAGTTTCAGTTTTGGCCCATATATCATCCAGTGTTACGATACGAGTTAAAAAAAAAAAAAAAGACACTCCTACGCGCTCATAGCGCTTCAACTGCGTCTGAGGAGCGTCGTGGTGCATCCATTTCTGCATGTCCGACTATTCATGCGAAACCCATCGTCATGCAATTTTTAGCATGCCCAGGCGTTCCTACAGGATGAGAAGCACAGTCGTATGTGCTAATCCGGTTTCGTGAGTGAGCTCACGAATGGTCTAGCGTCGATCACTGTCCACTAACGCGGCAACAGTAAGCACTTCTTCTTCAGAGACGCTAGGATGACCTGCCCGATGCATGTCTGCCACAGTTTACGACCTTCGTTGAATCTTGTACTCAACGCGCCGATTCCCCGCACGCCCATGACGTCCTCTGGTACAAATCTTCGTCCAACTTTCTTGTTCCTGTTTCGAAAACATAGTGACACCGTTACGTTAGACCGCTCGCTTACAAGTTACTGTGTTTCCCTCGATTGTAGGCACGCCGATAACGTAGGACTTGGGAGCCTATTTGCTCGGAGGTAAGATAGTTATGTCAACAACATGTGCTATCGGCGACAATAGTAGATTCCATGGTACATCTACATCTGTATCCATACTCCGCAACCCACCGTAATGTGTGTGGTGGAGGGTACACCGTACCACTGGTAGGCATTTCCTTTCCTATTCCACACCCAAATAGAACGAAGGAAAAAGAATGTCTATATGTCTTCGTACGAGCCATAATTTCTCTTATCGTGTCGTTATGATCATTACGCGACATGTAAGTAGGTGGCAAGAAGATCGTTCAAAACTCTGCTTCAAATTCCGGCCCTCTAAATTTCCTCAACAGAAAAGAACGTCCTCTTTCCTCCAACGATCCCCATTTCAGTTCCCGGAGCATTTCCGTGACACTCGCGCATTGGTCGAACCTATCAGTAACGAATCTAGCTGCTCTCCTCTGAACTGCTTCTATGTCCTCCTTTAAACCTGCCGCGGGTCCCAAACATTTCAGCAATACTCAAGACATGGTCGTACAAGCGATTTATACGAGGTTTTCTTTATAGATGAACTACATCTTCCCAAAAGTCTCCCAATAAACCAAAGTCGGTTGTCCGCCTTACTCACAACTGTGCTTTCATGTTCGTTCTATTTCATATTGCTCAAATGTTCAAATGTTTGTTAAACTTAAGGGACTTAACTGCGGAGTCATAAGTCCCTAAACTTATAAACTACTTATGAACTACCTTTTACTAAGGACGACACAAACATCCATGCCCGAGGGGGGATTCGAACCCCCGACCGTAGGGGCCGTTCAGACTGTGACTGGAGCGCCTCAGACCACTCGGCCACTGCGGCCGGCTTTAACATCATAATTATAGGGTATTTATTTAATTTATATAAGCAAAAACAGAAAGGGCATTGTATAAAATTCGGGACTACAAACATATTAAAAGGGACTTTAGTTAACGCGTACTTTGAGACTTCATGTATGTAAACCGATACTTCCATTCTTTTGCAATTGATCAATTACACGTACCTTGGTGACATTCACCGAAGAAACAGCGGAAGCAATAGTTTTGACCGCATCTTGCACTCGTTATGAACGCCGCCCTTTTCTCAATGTCTCCATAGAAAAACAAACTTTATTGACATTCTGAAAACAGCTTTTTTCATCTCACAGTCCAGCAGCAAACCATGCTTAACGCAGGATGTCCCTGAATACTTGCGAGGACAGCTTGTGATGTATAATGGAATGTAGTTTGATTCAAGCTTCTTGGGAAGAGATTTCTTCTTCTTTCTCGATTAGGTAAGTTCAGTTTTGAAATTTTTTTACCTGACGATAAAAATATACATCGCATGGTTGCACTAATGGCGTACATTTTGGGGAAACTACTTTGATACTACGTGTTGACAATCCGTCTTCATCTTGGAACAGTTCGTCAAATATTTGTGGATTTGTTTGTCCTACCCACGAGACAATCTACAGAATAAAAGCCCAAATTTGCAAGATAATATGCTTGTTTTAAATAATGACGTCCCATGTTGATGCTGAGCCACGGCGCCCGGCAACCGCTGACACAAACAACGCTTTCTAAACAGCATTTGGTGCATATGGTGATACATCCGTATCAAAATTCATTTTATTACCTAAACGCTTAGATATCTGGAGTTCCCACTTGGTGCAGTTTCATATCTCACCACGCACTACATGTACCACAAACATTGACGAATTCGGCGATGACGAATAGGTGACTTCTCCCTATGACACGTAAGTTGACAGATGGGGCCACACGGAATGGCCGCTTCGTTTAACCTCCAAAGCGTGACGCTGTTTTCTATCTCACAGCACCTGGTGCGTGACACCTATTGCTCATGTCCCACCAGAGCTGTAAGGGCTACACCTAATGAGTTAGTAGACAAAACATTGTAAAAAAAATGGCGTTAATACTTGAAGGTATAAGGATTTTTATTTATTTATTTATTTATTTATTTATTTTTTTTATATTTAGACTGCTCAAAACATGACAGAATACCCATTGCATCAGATAACAAAAACTCGTCTTCCTTTTCATAACCATCTATCAAAATTCACAGAACTTTACCTCCAATCAGCCCAGTTTTTGCGCACAACTTTCGAAAACCGGCACGCATACAAAGGTAAAAACTTTCGTGTAATAGTAGTCCATGCAAATAATTTAATGTAAACTCCAATAACGTGAAGCTAAGAGATTTATGACAATGCCATGTCCCAGCCGTCTTTCATATTGCATCGGCAGTACTTAAAAATGGATTTAAAAAGCGCTGACGGCATATGACGTCGCACACATATGAGGGTTTGAAGGCGTCAAGCTACGTACTGGGTGGCCGTTCCCGTCGGAGGTTCGAATCTTACCTCTGGTGTGTGTGTGTGTCGTAGTTAGTGTAAGTTAGTATAAGTAGGTTATAGATCTGTGGAGTGATGACCATAGCAGTTTTGTGCAATAATTTTACAAACATTTGAACATTTGAGAGACGGGATAAAGTGGACAAAATCTTTGTTATTGACGTTCCCCGGTTTGGAGGCTCCAGATCCCCCCAGCTTATCCAAGTGTACAGTCGTCTCTCTTTTTCACACTCTCTTTAGCTCTCACTTTTACAGTCTCGATCCATTTATCATTTTATACTGTCACTTCCTCCCTCCTACCAAGAGACAAATTTAAATATTTGTAAGTCTATGCACTTAACTTTCGTGTTTATCAGTCCCTAGGCTTACAAACTACTTAAATTAATTCTGTTTGTCATTGATTGGAACAGGCAAATGCGGAATATGGGCGGCAGTTGCAGCGTGGCGTCGAACGGTTTGACAATGCTGCCTCACATCCTGAAGAATTATACTTATGGTCGCAGAAGCCTACACTCACATCAAAACACTGGTCTACTTGCATCTAAAAACGTTCATATATTTGTAATTCCATGGGACCAAAGTACTGAGGTCATTAGTCCCTAGACAGACAAATTTAAGGTGAACTAAGGACAAAAGCACACAATGTTAGAGGGAGGACTCGAATCTCCGACGCATGAGGCCGCGCTATCCGTACCGTGGCGCTCCAGACGACACGGCTATTCCGTGAGACGTCAAACAGAACTGACGAACGATTTAGAGGAAGTTCAGAGAAGGGCATATCGTTTTGTATTATCGCAATATACTACAGAGAGTATCACGTAAATGATGCACTAGTTGAGGTGGAAATCGTTAAGGCGTTATTCGTTGCGGCGAGATTTGTTAGCGAAATTTATGTCACAAACTTTCTCTTCCGAACGCGAACATATTTTGTTGGCAGCTGCCCACATAGAGAGACACACTCATCGTAATAAAATAAGTGAAAGCAGATCGAAGCCGAAAACATTTATGTGTACCCATTTACGCGTGCAATTAGAGAATGAACGGTAGAGACGTATAATAAAAGCATTCGATGATCCCTTTGCCTCACTTCAGTGTGAGTTGCAGAGTGTTTGTGTATATGTAGATAACCATTGGAACTGTGTGGCGTGGTTTGGCGGTAACGTGCTAACATCACATCTGAGGCAGAGCTTCTCCTGAATTTGTGATCATATCGATTCAAATGTTCAAATGTTTGTTAAGCTTATGGGACTTAACTACGGGGTCATCAGTCTCTAAGCTTACAAACTACTTATCAACTACCTTATACTAAGGACGGCACAAATATCCATGCCCGAGGGGGGATTCGAACCCCCGACCGTAGTGGCCGTGCAGACCGTGACTGAAGTGCCTCAGTCCCCTCGGCCACCGCGGCCGGCTCATATCGATTAGATGAAATTATAGATATTAAGTGGCTAAGTTGAAAACTTTTAACCGCGCTTTTTTTTCTGTCTGGCTAACAATTTCCCTAACACTTTTCCTCGGAGGTGTTACTACCACACTCGTGCCAATGTCGCAAGGTTTAATTACGTAGCACTGCATGTGAGGGTCGTACAACTAAATGCATCGTCAGTGCGTGCAGTAAAAGTTTCTGATCGCTAACTTGGCTTCTTCTTTTCCGTTGTTGTCCCCACGTAGAAGCAGCGCACAGGTCGTTTATCCTTGCAACTTGAAGTGCTGTGGAACTTTTATAACTGTGGCTACTTTTCAAATAAAGGTATGCCACTTGTTTCACAATATTTATATGTCGAGTAACAACAAGCGACGTATATAGTACTGTTCATGATCCTAGTACACTTGAATCCTAATAGTTGAAAAATATAAAGTTTGAACTGCCTGACAGACTAGTTTAAGAGCGCGACTGTCACAGCTGTTTACGCGAGAGCCGTCTGTGTTGGACTGCCTGCAACTGGCCAGTGCTCGTCCCACCTACCATCAATTTTGGCGCGAAGCGCATTAGCTAGAACTTCTACATTCAAATATTTTTGTTAAATATAGCACAATTACATAAATAAAACGTACCATAATAAAGCTTCATGTAAACACATAAATCACACAAAATCACGTTAAGTTCTATGGAATAGTTTATCTAATTTCCATAATTAAAGAAATCATACGAGGTGGGAGCAGCCAGTCAGAATACGTATGGGCAATGTCTCATGGGAATGCAATATGTTACACCATATGTTATTTTTTTCAACCCATTCCACGTATGGCGTAATTTACAAGCTATGAAATTTTGTAGCAACTCAATACCTATGGCCATAAGCCAGCCACCCTACACCCCTCCGGCTAAAATTCCCAACGTATCGCTCACTACCGTGGTTAAGGCGACCGCTGGCCAAAAGTGGGAATTCCCTGTTGGAGTCTACGTTCGGCACTTTCAACTTATACAACGATTTTAATGCTGTGCTCTGAAACGGTCGAGATGTAATGACATCTCTAACTAGTAGGTTTCAGGCTGCTACTATCAACCAATGGTGTCCCTTCTTTCAGACATGTCCGAAATAACAGAGATCAATACATATAACTGTATCTATGCTTTAAAAAGGCAAATGACAACTCCGTGTGGATGCACTAATCAGTCCGATCCCTTGCAGGAATACAGATAAACAGTGAACAAGAGGAATAATGGGCTGGAATAATGGGCTGGAAACGTATCCGGATAGCCTGATTGGTAGGGTAACGGCTGGCCCAAAGTGGGATATCCGGAGTCACAGAAAGCACAACTTCGTCATTGAATTTCTTTCAATTGTCTGAACCAATCGAGGTCTCTGAACAGTTGTGATTGATTAGGTGAGTCGCAATTTCAATCGGAAAGAGCTGAAAATAGGATTCGTTGCAGCACAAACGTTTGGTTTGTATTGCTTATGGGACTTAACTGCGGGGTCATCAGTCCCTAAACTTACAAACTACTTATGAACTAGCTAACAGTAAGGACGACACAAATATCCATGCCCGAGGGGGGATTCGAACCCCCGACCGTAGTGGCCGTGCAGGCCGTGACTGGAGCGCCTCAGTCCCCTCGGCCATCGCGCCCGGCATTCTGACTGATTACCTGTATTCATTCATATGCAGAGAGTATTACAATGGGCATGAGCAATTCCAGTAGGACAATGTGACACCCCAAGTGTCCACAATTGTTACAGAGTGAATGCAGTTTAAATACCTCCGCGTGCCACTAAACTCTCCATACATGGACATTATTGAGTATACTTGCGATGCCTTGGAATGTGCTGACCGTAAGAGACCATCCCCTCGTGCTATTACAGATTTTTGGACAACCCTGCAGGGTGCAGAGTATCATTTTCCTCCAGCACTAATGACTGCATTAGTGGAGTCCATGTTCCGTCGTGTGACGGCACATCAACGAGCTCGCAGCGGCTGTGCTCGATATTTGCCAGGTGTGCCACTTTCTTTGTCTCATCAATTTTATTCCGTCTTACAGCAATTTGATACATTTCAACGTTTTGTCATATGGTACTGATACTATAGTACTGGCCCCGCTGTGCAAGAGAATCACGTTCTTTCCCAAAATAGACTTTCTTGAAGAGATTTAAAGTGAATGTGAGGAAAAATATTTAGTTCTCACTAGTCGGAAGGACACTCATAGTTTTCAGCGTAATTTTTCTTCCTCATTCTCTTTCTTTTTTTGTGTTTACTTCTCCAGAAGAGATGAGAGTATTTCGTGAATGAGTTTTCTTTGGATGCAAAGAATTCGTCTTCCCTCATTTCCGGCGTCCCTGGGGAAATTACGAGCGTCGGCCCTGCTACGTCGCTACACCGTTGGGACCCTGCACCAGGAATCGCACGCACGCCCTGCAATTTTCCCAGCTCTCGTTAAGCTAACGCCAACGTCTCATCAGCAATTCCCGTCGCTGCAAATCTTCATCCCGATTGCCGTAGACTCACACATTCTCCTTCCAGCGTACCGTAGAACTTCAAAGGAACCAAGGAACAAAACGTTTATACGCTCCTGTTTACTATTGCCGACGTAACGAAACAAGCATCAGTAATTCAATAGTTTTTCGTGAAAACTTTCACGTCACTAAATACGAGGCACGTCCAGAAAGTTCCGTTTGGTTATATAAAACGAGCGGGTACAGATACGGAAAAAATATTGATTGTACAAAAATCTACAACCGTTAAAATACATTTCTACATAGCTTCCGAAATTTTGTAGGCAATTGTCATAGCGTGGCACAAGGTTTTTTGTGCCTTTTTCATAGAATGTTGCCGCCTGTGTATTCAACCATGTGGTAACATGTTCTTTCAGCTCGTCATCATCGTTGAAGTGTTGTACACCAATGACAGATTTTAGGTGTAAGAAGAGGATTACTGTCAAAAGATTAGTTTTTTCGCGATAATACCTGACCTCACACACCGAATGTGACCAAACAATTCTTACGAAAATTCCAATCGGACCTGTTTGATCATCCTCCACACAGCTCGGACCTCTCTCCTAGTGACTTTCATCTCTTCTTACACCTAAAATCTGTCCTTGGTTGTCAACACTTCAACGATGTTAAAGAGCTGTTACCACATGGTTGAATACACAGGCGGCAGCCTTCTCTGAAGAATGCATGCAAAAACTTGTGGCATGCTATGACAAGTGCCTACAAAATTTCGGCAGTTATGTGGAAAAGTAGTTTGAGTTGTGGAATATGGTGCAATAAAAATTTATTCTGTATCTGTGTACAATTTCATTTTATTACCAAACGTAACTTACTTTCTGGACGCGCCTCGTAGATCACATCAGTAAATTTCTCTGTGTAATCAGAACATTCTTTTAGGTGTCTTGAGACAGAGGTTTTGGTGGATCAGGGAGTAACATCGCACTGGGCTGTTGAGTGATTTTTCGGCTGCTTTCAAAATGGCAACTTAGTCACCGCGTTTTTAACCACAAAGTGCAAATCGCTTCAGTGTGCGACTATCGCACAACCGAATCACGTTACTGAATCGTCAGACGCGCGTCTGCATCTCCTGTCACAAGCTCTGTCGCCAGAGCTGTGTGCTTTTGCAGACCATTTACAAAATGGAAGCAACTGCGAATAATTGTATCACTGCAAAATGTGAAAGTTCTTTGCAGTAATAATTAGAGAAAGCTGTATTGTGCAAATTTATTTTGGCCAAACGTGAATTAAATTGGTTGATACTTCAAAACGAAATGGACTATTAAAAGGAACGAAGCATCGCGAAGCGAGTTTAAAGGTCACATTTAAAGAATACTTTACTAGCAACGACAGCACTGTTTGTGGGGAAATGATTAAGGCAGGAAATACATGTAAATAAGTAATAAATTAAAAATTACGCACTAGATTCTTTTTGGAATCACTGCTGGAGAGAATAATCGAACATTTGAATCAATGTGCAGTTGACCATCGCCATTTCGTATTTCCTGCTCTAGCCATCAATATGGGTCTAGAGATGAAGATATAGGATGTACAGGCCGAAACCAGTCTCCATGCAATAAATGTGTGCCTGCAGTGTAATTTTATGATTAACTTCACATACAAGTTTCGTCATCAGACAGTTTTAGTTTCGAATTAAGGGACAATTTTATTATCCTCACAAACATGAAATTTTTTATCTTATTGTTTTGTTTGTTTGTAATTCTATCGGACCAAACTGCCTGATCATCAGTCCGTAGCGTACAAACTACTTAAACGTAGATAAACAAACCTAAGGACAAACACACACACCCATGTCCCAGGGAGGACTCGAACCTCCACGGCGAGCAACCGCGCGCTCCGCAGCGAGACGTTTTAGACCGCTCGGCTACTCCACCGCGGCTTATCTTACTGCTACAGTCCTTATTTCCTCATTCCCAATTCTCCATACGTGAGCAGTGATGAGGAAACGAATGTTCTATTTCAGTGCTGAGTCCAAAGAAATATTATTTTTAGAAATAAATTTCAAGATTTTGATATTAAATATTAATAAACTAGCAGTAGTGTCCAGCGTTCATCTGGTGTCTATTTATTCCTTTCTTATGTTTCTTCAACTCGTTCTTCTCTCTCTCCATCGCCTTTTGCCATGCTCTCTATCGATTTTAGTTTCTTCTACATGCAGATCAATCTTTATGCTGTCATATCTCCTGAACTATGTGTTCTTACAATATATAATTTTCCATGTTCGTAGAATATTACGAAACTGTCTGCAAAATGGATTTCGAATGGAGTTGGTAGTAAAGATGTAATAAATTACATCATGCGTATTGGGGAGATTTTCATGAATTTCATTATTTTTAAGGTCCTGAAATATGTGTCTACTACAAATTTGAAGGTACATTCCGTGTTATATTTGCACCCTGGCTGCATAATATGTCACGAATATAGTAGTAAAGACGTATTCGTTCGTGAAAGGGAGTTTTTTCATGAAACAATTTCTGTGTGACCTCATATCTCATGACCTACAAGGTGCGTCCTAAAAGTTCGGTGGATGGTCTCAAGAAATATAGGAAAGAAGAGTTACAAACAAAAGTCCTTTACCGTCCTTCAAAGTCATCGCCATTGGCTACAATACACTTATGACATCGGTTGTACAGCTGTTGGAAACTCTCAGCAAACGCTTCGTGTGGAATCGTTCGAAGCACCAAGGTCACGCATTGTTGAATCTCCGCAATCATACACTTTTTACCCACTGCTTCAACACAATACACTTGCTCTAACATGCCATTGATCTCCGACGACGATTTGTCTAATTTGAAAGAAAACTTGATGTTAACACGTTGCTCCCGTTGCTCCATTTTTCGCTCCATGTTGCAATGAGCCGAGTTCTCTCACAGTCTCTGATAGCTGTGTCGCAGTGTATACCACTGCTTCACTGCAGTTCGGGTTATAAAATATGGGGCCATTTACCAAACTTTTCACACGCATCTTGTTTGTAATGGCCACTGTCAAATAATACGAATTCCTAGTGGCTGCTTCGGACTGGGCAGTCGTTCCCGCCGGAGTTTCGAATCCTTCCTCGGGCGCGCGCGCGCGCGCGCGCGTGTGTGTGTGTGTGTGTGTGTGTGTGTTGTTGTTGTTGTTGTTGTTGTTGTTGTCTTTAGAGTTATTTAAGTTGTTTGGAAATCTAGGTCCAATAGGTTTACAAACATTCGATCTGTTTCTTTCTTTCTTTCTTTTTTTCCCCTAAGCATACGCTCACTCGGTGTTCGATACGCAAGCTCTATTGTGTTGTCAGTGATCTTAATTTCGGTGGACCTACGGACTTGAGAAACTTGACGGGATCTTGGAATATTTGAACAGCATTAACAGTAACATCCTCGACGTCCTTGTCCGTCACAAACGGAATGTATGCTTTGGCCACAGTGTCTGTAGAAAACGATCGCACACCACTCTGTACTTATACGCATTTCATTGTTTCTAAGGTCATATCACATACCTATGATATAATTTTCAAGGTACATTCCGTGGTATACGTGTACCGTGTCTGCAAAACATGTCGCGAATAGAGTAGTAGTAAAGACGTAAAAAAATCCTTAACTCATGCGTGATGGGGATGTTTTCATGAACAAAATTCCTGATGGCCTCATACCTCATGATCAATATGTTGCATTATGATATAATTTTGCAAATGCATTCCATGTTACGTGTGTATACTGCCTCTAAAATGTCTTGTGAATACAATTTTTAGTAGTGTACAAGTAATGAATTGTAGCGTCATGGTGAATGCCGTTGTTTTAGTGCATAAACAACGAAACATTGTAAGCGATACACTTCTTTCCTTTTTGCATTTTGCTAGGATTGTCATCGAGAAAATGTTTCGTAAAAGTTTAAAATTATGTGTAAAGTTTGTTGCAAATCACTAAATGCTCTCAATATCAAATAGTTGTTGAATAAATTCACGTTATTCATTCGTCACTTTAATTTTTCACGACGTCATATTTCCTGTTCTGTGACTTGTATGAGGTTTCTGCCACCACAGCGATTGTTTCTTGATGTTAAAATTCTTTTACACAAAGTTTCGTTGATTTTGAACCATTAGTTTAGGTGGAGATATGAAACATTGCTACATGTAAATGTTGCACACCAACTCAATTTTGCACTTAAATTCCATTGTCTGAGAAAACAGTGTGAAAGACAAGGAAAAAAAAGTTGTATACTTTATGACCCAACTGTCTCTCCATGGTATTGGACTGACATCTAGGACGCTGCAATAGTAACAACACTTATTCGCTGGCCTGACAAATCACTACTTGCATTACATGGTGTTTCTTTACAATTAAATAAAATACACCAAACTATTATGTCTATGAGACCTCTTGTCACTGGGTACCGCTATCCGTAGCTTGACAAACCCCTTCCCTGTCCAGTCCAGAAGCAGTTAACGTTCAGGAGCACCAGACAACACGTCTAGTGTCCAGATTATTCGACACGGATTTTAGACAAATTTTCGTGCTATGGGAATGTAAACTTGAAAGCATTAACACGAGGTGACGTAAAAAGTAAGTCGTTATCGAAAGACTAAGAACCAGAAGTTAAATCATAACGCCTATTTAAATACTTAATGGAGCATCCCAAAAGTAAATCGTGTGCACAATTACGAAACACTCACGTCCTGAACATATGAGGCTGGACGGCACGGTTTTGGAGCCGCCTACCCCTTTACCACGGTGCATCAGACAGCTTGACACGTGTTGCTGCCACTTGCTGTGTGGGTTGCTGCAAACACCAGCCTGCTATGTACAGCTGGCGGGCAGTGTTTTAATTTTATCCTGCTGGACGTACCACGAGAGAGTTGACAGCCAACATGTTTTTCCGTCATTTAAACATTTCTCTCTGTGCACGACAAATGCTTTTATTTCTCTTTTATGATGCAGAATTTCCTCTTCGTAATGAGGCTGTAACTGAATACTCGAGTGCTTTTCTGAACAAATACAATATTCCCCATAAACGTTATAACCACATAGGTTGAATCTGTCTCGTACAAAAATGTGTTACTGTTGATGGCTCTTACTATATGGGCTTAGTATTAATTCATATTTGTTTCTATTCTTACATAGTGTAAATTCCATAATGAGACGACATAAGGAGAGCCACACAGGTAAACTGTAACGGTGCTAAGTTTCCCAATACAAACAAACGTTCTCAACGGAGGTACGTCTTCCTACGTAAGTTTCTGGAGTGTCCTAGGACCGTCACGTTTCGCAGTATACATAACATGGGAAGCCATGAGGCTTTTTGCGAACGATACAGAAACATGTAACAAGCTCTATATGCAGCGGGTCGCTGCTTGGTGAGGGTGTGCCAGTTTACCTACAGCATAAAAAATATGATATACAGTACAATCACAGAAGAAAGACCATTCACTTTAATTTCTGTGCCTCTCCCTTTTACTTAACATCAGTAGCTACTGTCAAATGATATGAAACGGAATTGCTTGAAATAAAACTTTAAAATCGTGTACGAGGTCAACAATTTCTCAACACGTCAAAAATGTTCAAATGTTTGTAAAGTTTAAGGGACTTAATTGCGTGGTCATCAGTCCCTAAACTTACAAAATACTTATGAACTAGCTTATACTCAAGACAACACAAACATCCATTCCCGAGAGGGGGGGGGGAGATTCGAACCCCCGACGAGGAGCGGCCTCGCGCATTGTAGCATAGCGCCTCAATGCGCTTGGCCAATCCGCCGCGGCTGCAAAACTTCCCCATCCACTCCAACAAAGCGTATATACCTTCGTACGTTCAACAGAATTCCGAGTTTCGTGATTGACATACATTCAATATATCAAAAGACTGTTGCAATAGTAATTTCAGAAGAATATTATGAATGACAATTTATAAATTAATATCTAGTATCTTACGTTGGGCTTTTAGAAGCTCGGGGCTCTGTGCGATTGCACATGCCTACAGGCGGCTCTGACCGTGGGAAGTCAAAGACTAGCCCGACATTCACTGAAATAAACTTCAGGAAGCGAAGCTCATCAACAAAGGAAGTAACTTACTCTTTCGTCCAATATTTGAATACCGTATTGTTCTCAGTGTGGTATCTGTACCAGGTATGATTGACAGTGAATACAAAAATAAGCACACGCTACATTGCAGGTTCATTTACTAGACACAAAACGTAACGGAGGTTATCAGCCGACTCCGGTAACACGCTGCAAGAGAGGCATTCTGTATGACTTTATGGGGCTACGAACGAAGTTCCGAGAACGTACATTTGTAAAAAGTTAATTAGTATATCATTTTCTCCTAAGTATATCTCCCGAAACGACCATGACGAAAAAATTAGAGATATTCGATTCCAAATAGATGCTTACAATAAGCATTTCTTCCCGTGAATCGTACGCGCCTAGAACCGGAAAAGGAGGAAGTGAGTGTAGTATACAAAGTACCCTCTGCCGCACACCACAAGAGGTGGTTTGCGGAATAAAATGCTGAAACGTATGAAATCCTATGGGACCAAATTGCAGTGTTCTTACAAACCCCTTAAACTAACTGATGCTAAGAACAACGCGTACAGCCTTGTCGAGAGAGGACTAGAACCTCCGACGGGGAGCGGCCGCGCAATCCCTAACATGACGCCTAGAAACGCGTGACCAGTCCCGCGCGAAGCTTGCAGAACAAATATATACATAGACACAGGTGTAATGATTCGTCACTTCACAACATTATTTGTTGCTTGACTAACCTGTGGTCATAGGAAGTTAGCTAGTTAGTTTCTTGTTTCGTAGATGATACGCAAAATGAACCTTCTCTCGTGCTTATAATCACAAAGCTCACCGTCCCCTACTTCTCATAATGATAAATCCCCATTGTCTCTCACTACGATTCCACTGCATGTAGATGTGAAACACGCATGTAATGTTTGTTCTTTCCCTCTTCTTATAGCAATAAGCATTAATTTTATACAATGAGTGCAATATTTACCCCGCCTGTAGCGTCTAATCTACCAGTCTTGTAATAAATAATAAATCAATATCCAAAGACATAATTTGTCTCGATATACATCATAGAAATGAAAGAGAGGCAATGAATTAAAATTTGTGTCACGGCCAAGATTCGAACCCAGGATATTCTCCTTACTAGGGAAACGCTATAACCTGCCAATGCACAGACTGCTTCCACCACTTCTCCTTCCAGAACACGAACTTCAATTCTGCCTCATGTTCCCCTATATACTACTGTAGAAAAAAGTACACTTTCTGTCAAATAATTTAATGTACAGCAGATTTTTTACTGGCAATTTCATTATTACTTCCAGCCACACCCACCTATCATCCAGTCGACTTTCCATTCGTAACCCAGCTGTCTTGTCATTTACACTGCCAAAGATATTTTGTGAAGATACTGACAAGTTAAAAACTTAGCACCAAAGCAACCACTTACAGTACAGTGTTCAGGTCCTTTAAATACATCGGAACTATAACAAGACCCATCTGCATATAACCATGATTCTCTAAAAGACAAACAAGTACTCCATCAGCCTATTTCTACCACATTGTTAAGTTACAAAAGAAGTCATTAAACTGTTGGAGCGTCGATACCAAGTAATCGAAGAAATTATTGATAAATAACCAGTGACAGGAACCAAACTAATACGACTTATTTATTGTCAACTTATATAGTCGACTCCAGAATATAATTGTCTCAAAGAAATTATCCCAGAAGACTACCAGAGACGCTGTAAGAAAGATGAGAAGATGAAACTCGACGCTGTGCATGACTCTAACTGGAGCTTCAAACAGCTTTATTTAAGCTCGCCTAACATTAACCACTGCCATTAGCTCCCCTTTTTAGACAATGCATCGTTAGTGACTGCAGACATAGAAAAATTAATTTAGTTAACAGAATAATCATGTCTGACATATATAATTAATCCTCTAATTTAGAGTTCGAAACTGTCATCAGAATAGAAGGATCATTTCGAATAGCTCAATCGTGAGGACTGATCTGGACAGATGTTGCGATCTCTCCACATGTCTTTATGTGTTCTATGAAGTCATTGCATTAAAGATGAGCCGAGTTTTGTTGCTGTCTTTGGATGCCTTTGTAAATGCCGCACCGAGTCCACACAACTGGACTCTATGCAATTTTATTATGGAAAGATGGGCGAGCGTGAAATGCATGACGAAGTTGCTAAGAATTTTTCGAAGCTTCAATACGATGGCCTACGGCTGTGTGTCTGAGGAAGGACTTTATTAGTATTCTATTGAGGTTCTAATTTTCCTTATTTGCCTAAAAACAATACGCGGACAAAAAATCCAAAGATATTACTCTACAATCGATATGCAAGTTCCTACATGGAAAGTAGACTTCCTTGACAAGGTATGACATCACCTAAAGTGAAATCCCGGAATGCATCCACTTGTAATATTAGAGTGGATGCACTGCAACAATAACCAAAGTTAATAACGTATACGACAAAGATATTCCTATAGTAAGCTAACATTCTGAATAAAGGTATTTGTTTGCAGCTAATGTCTGCGTTGGAATTCTTCTATGCCAATTGGTACCACCTACGAACCTTTCCTGATGAAACCCGTCGTGCCTTCATTGCACCAATTGATGAAGAGAGAATAGATACAGTTGCGTTAATCTTTTATGAAAACAGGCTTAATCTTGCTGCTGCTCTTGTTGTATTGGGTGAATTATGGTATTACAACCCGAACAAGGACGGTCTGCTGACAGCTGTAAGTGCATCGTATAGAAACTTCCTATTAATGCCGAACGGTGTTAGGTGTCGCCATCCGTATTATAAGACAGGGAAGATACAGACCTCTATGGTATCAGTATTAGAACCGGTCAAGACGTGCCACTCCGACTTGGCGAGGTGTCGCTAAATGTTACATCATCGCTCAGCCGTAGGAATAAAAAGCCCGGTCAATCCATTCTCCTCATACTTGATTATACTTCTGTACATAGTAAAGAACACCTGTGCGATACGTTGAAAGATAATATATCTTTGTTGGAATATTGTGCTGCAGAAGAACGGTATTCTACAGGTAATGATACTTACTTTCGTGTGTATTTGAAAACAGAATGTCCTATTTATGTTGATGATTTAAGAAACAAGATTGTGTGGTTATTTTGCGGTATAGATGCTGTCTTTAATATTCAGCCTTGTAGGAGTCGTAAGAGTGCGTTGTTGTATATTACGAAATGTAATCCTGTACCCTTAACTAATTGTAATGAATCTGCATTGTCGTTTAATGTCCGTTTGTATAGGTGGGCGTCACGTACGAAAGAATTAGACTACACGAATCCATTTTAGTTAGCAACTGGTCCAAAATTCGCAAACTGCAATATTTCGGCCGTAACACGAGCCTCCATCCTGTGTTGCAGTGGTGCGTCAGGAGTACGAGGTGCAGGTGTACCGCGCGCACGCGCTGCTGGGCAACACGGCGGTGCTGCGCTGCGTCATCCCGCCCTTCGTCCGCGACGACGTCTCCGTCTCCTCCTGGTTCCGCGACGACACCATCATACTGCCCGGCAGCCACGACGCAGGTGAGTACGTCAAACAGAACGTGCAGTTATCAACTTGCTTTGAAGTGCATAGCTCTTGAAGCACACATCCAGAGAGGGATACGATGTACCGATTCTTCGAGAGAGCCTCTATTTCAAAAGTCTTAGGGCACGCTCATTATCACTTGGATCCTGTATAAAAATGCATTCTCCTTCTCAGCGTTTAGCTAGGCCAGTTCTCTGTTCCAATGGTTGGTTCCCGCAGGTTACTATTTCGTAGCAACTTACTACGAAGTGAAACAATTCATATCCAAAGCCGGCCATTTGGCGCCCTTTGCTACATAAACACCGAACCTTGCAGTACTTTGCCACAGGGTAAGTAGGCCTATCGGTTTTTTAGAGATCGTCCTAAACATGAATAAAAATTTGTGATGCGGCCGGGAATCGATCCCGAAACCCAGTGCTTACTCGGCAGACGTCTTACCGTTTTTTTTTTGTTTTTTTTGTTTTTTTTTTTTTTTTTTTTTTTTTTTTTTTCGTTTTGGTTCTACGTGATCTTTGGCTCAGCTTTTTTATTACAGAGGACGTTCAGCCCTCTGACCGGGCGCGCTGAGCCACGGCGCCCGGCACCGTTAGACCACTACACCACTAACGATTAAGGCGCCTCGGAATAGTACGATATCCCTCCACGTCACAGACTCTACCGACTGAGCTATCCCGACACGATTCACGATGCCGCCTCACAACCTTACTTCCGCCAGAACCTTGCCTCTTACTTTCCCAGTACCGGCACACAATTTTAATCTACCAGGAAGTTTCATATCAGCGCACACTCCGCTGCAATCGAAACAGATATCATGAGAAGACTTTCGAAATAAGCTAGAAACTATGGGTTAAGCCGCGGGAAAACCATTATGGAGCTTAATTAGCTGTCTTCCAAATGGAGGGACGATAGGAATTAACAAGTGAAACTTTTCACTCTGCAGCGGAGTGTGCGCTGGTATAAAACTTCCTGACAGATTAAAATTGGGTTCCCGAACCAGGACTCGAACCTGGGACCTTTGCCTTTCTCGGGCAATCGCTCTACTGACTTCTCCTTTTTTTTTCCCTGTTCAGGCGTTGGCGCCTACCAGCTATATCCCCCATAAACTAAACAACATCTCGCCTGCTAAAAAAAAGGTCTAGTGCCACCGCCACTTTTACCCTATACTAATGAAAGATTAAACTAAGGGAAAGGATAAGGGCTAAAGAAAGAAAAAAAAGTGTTACTTTATTACTTTTATATATATATGAAAGAGCGACACGCGCCATTCTGCCGAGATGGCCGTTGCTGCAAAAAAGATCAGTTGATCCACAGTTTATATGATTTTTTTCTTTTTTTTTTTAACGTATATTACAGTAGAACTAAAGGAACCCTTTCATGGCAATTACGTAAAGAATATAAAATAGTAAATAAGTAAACACAAAAAAGTGAAACTGAAGGTACCCTTCTGGTATTAAAATGCTGACTATTCAAAGTAACTGAAAGCAAAGTTTTTCTTGTCCCAACTCTTCATAGCGAGGATCCGAGTACGTCTTCTCGTATTATCATCAAGATTCTTGTACTGTTCTAATTGTGAATCAGTGATCATTGCCTCATCTTCTCTTACCCGGGACCCTCCAGCTATGAGGGGGATCACTGAATATACTACCTAAATAATTAGCAAAATTCTGTCGATATCTAGAAAAGTACTGCAATTTATCGTGTCTTTCCTGTAAGAAGATCCAAAAATCAAGGACATCTTTCAGACCGTCACGAAAGAGATAATAAACGGACAGGCCTTTTATCCAGTTTATTGTCTGTGTCTTTGATTGGGGAAAGTACGTTTGGTCCGGTTGTAGGAGCATTTTAGGCACGTGTAGTGGCACTCTGAGATAAAAGGCAAGTATCTTCCGGATTAGAAGCCACACGTCCGCTGAAGATCCGCATTCCAGGCGATGTTTATCTGTGTCAGGCACACGACATCGCACGCACATAGGGGACTCGGCCAGTGCAATGTCATGCAATCTGCTCCTTGTCGGATATTTTTCGTTGACGACGAGGTACCAGGTGGCACGTATCTCCGTCGTTAAGTGTTTTTGGTGAATCGCTCGCCACACCTTTGGCCACGTCACTTCTGGGTGTCTTCTCTCTATGCTATTCTGATGATGATTCTTCATCAGCAGGTTGTACACGTCACATGCTGTCGGTGACCTGTTTCTGAGAAGTTCCGTGCGTATATAGCTGTATTCCAAAAAAAAAAATGTTTGGATGTGGGAGAGCGTAGGCGCGATGTGCCCGAGTGCCGGCGGCGGCATGCAGGACGTAGGGGCGAGTTCGTCAATGAGGTGCCCAGTGAAACTGTGCTGACGATGGGTCCACATCTTGAGCATGGTCTTGACATAGAGGGCCGTTGCTCGCGCACGGACGTTTATAAGACCCAATCCTCCACTAGAAGGGGGGAGGGTGAGGGTTGCATACCGTACCTTGAAGAGAAGTCCATGACTCACAAAATAGCCAAAGGCCGCCTGTATTCGCTGTGCCACCACTGGAGCCATCGGTAGGATTTGCGCCATGTAAGGTATTCGCGATGCAATGTAGGTATTAATAAAAGAGACCTTTTGAACCATATCCAATGCTCTGAGAAGGTGTCCACGGACGGTGACGCAGAGAACTTGTAGTAGGCGTTTGTAATTAAGCGCCGAAGTGCGACGAACGTTTTTCGTAAAGGTGACGCCCAAACACTGCAATGTATCCGTCATCTGCAAAGGGCTTTCAGTTCCTTCCGGTAGCCCTCTGCCTATTTCCACGGCGCGTGATTTTACTTAGTTGATTTTGCTGCAAGCTGCGTCCCCATATCGTTCGATCCATCTCAGTGCTGACCGGATCTCTTCTTCTGAGCGACCGATGAAAACGAGATCATCCGCGTAAGCTCGGCATTGAAAGGTAGTTCCTCGTAACGTGAATCCTGTTAGTCGTTGTTTCAGCCCACAGATGAGTGGCTCCGTCGCTATTGCATAGAGGATCATTGAGAGGGGCAGCCTTGTCGTACCGAACGTAAGACAGGAATCTGCCCTTCAACTCGTCCGTTCACAATCACCTTAGAAGTGGCATCATGGAGAAGATGCATGATCACTTCGGTGAATGCAGCCGGGTAAGCCATTCGATCCATTACAGCTTTCAAGAAAGAATGGCTCACATTGTCAAAAGCACAGTTGAAGTCTATGGAGACTAGTGCACTACGCAGCCGACACGCCGAAGCAATGGCAATTACATCGCGATAGTCACTAAGGGTCGTCTGGATATTGATATGTCCTCCCAAAGAAGTTTGTTCATGTGAAATAACCTGCCGTAGTATGCGCTTAATCCGTAGCGCCAAGATTCTGGTGAAGATCTTGAAGTCACTGTTCAGGAGTGTGATTGGGCGATAATGTTCAGTTCGGGTACGTCCAGATGGTTTGGGTACAGGAATGATGATACCCTCCATGAAAGTCGGTGGTATGGGAACTGCTGATGATAGTATTTCGTTGTACATGTCTTTCCATCGCGAGGCCATCACATCCCTGAATGTCCTGTAGAATTCTAGTGGAAAACCATCAGGCCCTGGAGATTTATTAATTTTCCCTTTGGCAAGGGCGTCTGCGACATCATCATTCGTGATATCTTCTAAAAGTAATTCTGACGCCGCAGCATCAAGTGTGTTGGTGCTGGTGTGGGTGACGTCAGCGAAAGCCTCTTCATCATGTTCCACGTCCCGATATAGTTGATGATAGTGGTCGACAAAGGCACGTGCTATGGCCGCTTGTGTCGTCACTCTAGAGCCATCTGGTAGGTCTAGTGCATGTATCAGTGTTCGTCGTTTTTGACGTCGTTCAGAAATGATGTGATGCATAAGAGGGTGGTTCGCCGACAATCCTATCTTGGCATCTCGTTCGCACCACGACATCTTCAAGTTTGTGGCGGACGAGGGTGAGGATCTTCGCTTTGGCGCGACAAATCTCTGCTTGTCGATCTGGGGATGGTGGGAGTGCAGTAAGTTCTCGAAGGAGTGTGTAGTAGAAGTCCGTTGTTTGTCGATGCCAGAGCGATCTTTCCCTACCATAGTTTA
The DNA here is from genome assembly GCA_026315105.1 of Locusta migratoria. NCBI lineage: Eukaryota > Metazoa > Arthropoda > Insecta > Orthoptera > Acrididae > Locusta > Locusta migratoria. The sequence goes on along the minus strand of CM048744.1, from coordinate 807,312,330 downwards.
TGAGCGCACGTCTCAAGGCCGGTTTGACGCAGTCAAGTCACCATTGAATCGTTGACGGATACCTCCTAACCGACGCTGACATTCTGTCCAGGTACTCTCTATTAATTGTCGACACTCTTGATCTTGTAGGAGTGCCACATTTAGTTTCCATGTTCCCCGACTTCTCCACGCGGTTTGTCTCCGTAAATTAACCGCACAAATGTATGCGCTGTGATCCGAGAAGGCCGTGGGCCAGGTCTCCGCTTGTACAGTCGCTGTCACGAGGTCGGAAGAGACGTAGATGCGGTCGAGTCTGCTGGCTGAGTGGCTGGTCACGTAAGTGAAACCAGGGCGGTCACCGTGTATCACCTCCCAAGTATCCGCAAGACGTAGGTGTTGTACCAAAAGGCGCAATTCGGGGCATGGTGTGTAGTTGGGTTGTTGGTCTTTCGGAGAGAGTACGCTGTTGAAGTCTCCGACTAGGATGAGGTTATTGTAATGTCCCAAAAAGAGAGGCGTAATTTCTTCTGCATAAAACTGTGACCGTTCCCGTCTTTTATCTGTCCCAGAAGGGGCGTAGACGTTAATAACTCGTCTTCCCTGCATGTCGAAGGCAAGTCCTCGCGCCGACGGTAAGTACATTACATTGGTGACCTCTATACCATCTTGAACGAGCGCAGCCGTTCCGCTGCCACTTGCATGAGCAGAGGTAACATAAGCAGTGTATCCGTAAAAGACTGGTAGAGCGTCCACTCGAACTTCTTGCATTAATGCAACATCCACGTCAGCCGCCCGGAGCATATCACGTAGTAGTTGAATTTTGAACTGATCATATTAAGATTGATGGAAGCCATTCTGTAAGTTTGCGGTTGGTCTGCAATTAGTGGGACATTCATTACTACTCGGGAAAGCGGCGTAGTCGCAGCAGAAGAACGACGACGTCAAGTCGCCCCCTCACTGCGCTAAACGTTTTGGATGTCGTGTGTGGTCGAGGCGGCAGTTGACGCTGCATCCTCAGTAGAAGACCCAGGGTCAAGATCGTCTGCCCATGCCATCGGATGAGTGCTTGCGTCTTCCGAGGCCTTTCCTGGCCCTTCGCTGTACTCGAGGCGCCTTTCGTCGTGTTGATCGTCAGGCGTCCCCTGCACACTTTGTGCGTGCGGAACTGTGTCGGGACCTGTCGTAGAGGACATGGCACAATTCGTCATTGAATCATTGGTCACCAGGTCAGTGTGGTAGGGAGAGGCCTCGTTGTCTTGTGGTTGTGTCGAAGCCTCATCGGATGAAGACTTCTTTCGCTTCTTATGCCTCTTTGGAGGCCGCTGTTTCCGAGAATGTGTTTCCGTGTCAGACGACGGAATTGAGTTTTGCCGATCAGGTACAAAGGCGCCCGTGGGCACTACCAACTGATCCACTTCCGTTTCGTCATAGGTCTTCTCTTCGACTGTTTCCTGTACCGGTGGAGCGGGAGGGGGGACCATGTTGGTTGTCAGTCGTTCCTCCTCTTCTCGTCCTGACACCGTCATTTGTGAAAGGTCCTGCGGTAGTTCAGGCTCGTGGCTCTGTCCGGTGTCTCCTCGTACTGCCGCTACATATGTAAGAGGCAGGATTGTCGATGTGGTAGCAGGCAGTGGATCCGTAGACGGAAGCTGGGCAATCCTTCGTTGTAGACACTCTGATCGGATATGGCCTTCTTTGCCACAACCCGAACAGGTCTTCGGTTGTCCGTCATATATTACGATGGCTCGGCATCCTTGCAATATTAAGGTAGGATGGCACATGTTTAGTGAGTTCTATGCGTACCTGCCGGACTCCATTTAGCACCGGGTAGGTGGTAAATTGTGTCCACATCTCTGCAACGTGGCTGAGGACTTTTCCATAAGGCCTGAGAGCAATCTCTACTTCTTCTGCCGGCAGTTCGAAAGGGAGTTCGAATATGCGAATCGTTCGGAGACCGAGACCCGCATGATCCACATTCACTGGGCCAACGTTACCGTCACTATATCGAAATTTAAGTCTGTCTTTCGCTCGCTCTAATATCGCGTTACACGCAGCTTCATTTACTAGTTTAACGTAAACGACGCAGCTCACAATGGAGAGGTGGATTCCAATAAGGTCGGTACAAGGGATCTTTACATCTTCTCTTCTCTAAGAAATCGTTCCACTTCTAGCGCTTTCGGTCGTGCATATTCGGTCGAGAAGGTGAATTTCAGTGTCGATTTCCTGTATGAGTTGGCCGTGATAATCGAAAATCACTTACTCGCGCGAAAGCGGCTGAAGCACGTAAACACCGCGAAGTGCACGCTGCGGCGGGACGTAAACAGGTCCCTCCTCACCGCGTCGCTGCCCGACGCAGACTGACCGACTGAGCTATCCCGACACGACTCACGATGCCGCCTCACAACTTTACTTCCGCCAGTACCTCGCCTCCTACTTTCCCGGTTCCGGCACAAAATTTTAATCTGCCAGGAAGTTTCATATCAGCGCACACTGCTCTGCAGAGTGAAAACTTTCATTCTGGAAACATCCCTTAGGCTGTAGCTAAGCCATGTCTCCACCATATCCTTTCTTCCAGGAGTGCTAGTCTTGCATGTTTCGGCAGGAGAGCTTCTGTGAAGTTTGGAAAGTAGGAGGCGAGGTACTGGCGGAAGTAAAGTTGTGGGGCGGCATCGTAAGTCGTGTCGTGATAGCTCAGTCGGTAGAGCGCTTGCCCGCGAAAGGCAAAGGTCCCAGGTTCGAGTCCCGGTTCCAGCACACAATTTTAATCTGCCAGGAAGTTTCCCACTACAATTGTGTTATAATAAGTCCCAGACCTTAAGGTGTTAATAAGGTTGAGATTACAGATGTGGAATTAGCAAGGATGTTTGCAGGTACTAATAGAAGGGAACAATGGCAGGAGGGTGTCCATAATAAAGAGATCAAAGAAAAACTGGGAATGAACACCACAGATGAAGCATTAAGAATGAACAGGCTTAGAAGGTGGGATCGTGTAAAACGCACGAGAGGGCCAACGTTAGCTAAAGGGTTAATACGATTGGCAGTAGAGGATAGGAGGAGTAATAACAAGGTGAAACTACTTGAATTCGGCCAAAAATTATTTTCAAGTAACAGGTTTAACAACAGACGAGGCATCAATGATAGCATTGAACACGGGATCGTCAAGGTATTTTATAAAGGAGACTATGATCGAGACTGAGCGCTGAAAGGCATAATCAGTCTTAAATGATGATGATGATCATGGTAAAAAAGATGATACTCACTGTTCATTTCTGCAATAATGCTTTCAAAATTTAGTTTCACCTACCCACCAACAAAATTAGCAGGAATCACTATCACAAGCAGTTATCAAAGGTGCTGTTGCCCGTCCTGAAAACATTACACTTTATCAGACTACGTTTCCTTTCCCTTTCTTTACACTATAGTTAGACTGCAGTTGTTCGAAGTGGTAACCCAAGAAAAGAGTATGGATTCTGCACTCGTTTTCTTTTTTCTGTTTTTCAAGTGGAAGCAACTTCACAGTGAATACGGAGCACTACGATTGCTCCACTGGTGTGTTCATGCATTTCACATGTGGCACTCCCAGCGGACAATAGAGGAGAAACTGCATCCCCAGAGACGAAACCCAAAAAGCTAACTGTTGTGTGTCGTTATCAGTAACAACGAGAAACTGAACGACAAATATTCTCGCCGAACACCACCTGCAGAGTATGAAGAGACATTGTTACATTTACATTACATAAGTCGTATTTCATGTATCCATTCGATATTGATTTGTAGAATGTGAAAAGAAGAATATACAGGGTGTTTCACTAAGTGTGTTTGCCTCTGTAACTTATAAAATAATAGGTGACGGGAAATTTTAATGCGGTAGGTCAACACAAGAAATGTTACACTTTCTGCGTAGCTATGAACATAGTTTATTGTATCATTTTCCAAAGAGTTACAGTACAAAGATATATTTTTAAAATGGAACAATAGGTTTTTTCTATCGTGCATTGGATTCGTTGAAACCAGCTGCGTCCAAATCAATTTAAACTACATTCCTATCACTGTTAGTTTGGGAGCTACAACCCTTCAAAGTTTAGGGGGCGGCGGCTACGACAGCGTAGCTAACTGGCTGGTGGTCATCAGACAGTGGGCCGTGCCCCTGGGGATAGCCACTCGGTCAGTCAGCTACGCTATCGCAGCCTCCGCCCCCGGAACTTTGAAGGTTTGAAGCTCCCAAACTAACAGTGATAGGAATGTAGTTTAAACTGATTTGGGCGCAGCTGGTTTAAACGAATCCAATACACTATAGAAAAAAAACTATTGTTCCATTTAAAAATTATATATTTGTGCTGTAACTCTTTGGAAAATGATACAATCAACTATGTTCATAGCTCCGCAGAAAGTGTAACATTTCTTGTGTTGATCTATCGCATTAAAAATACAATCAAATGACTTAAAATTATGAAAGAATGCTTTCATACTGCACGTATGATGATTATAAAATAATATGAAAACTTAATTACTGTTTTCGAGAAGGCCTTCTTTAAAGAAGTAGCAACAGTTTCCTGCTAAATGTTCAAATGTTCGCAATTTTATGAGACAAAACTGCTGTGATCATGTCCCTAGTCTTACAAATTAGCCTAAGGACAAAATACACATCGATACCCGAGAGGGGACTCGAACCTCCGTCACAGGAAGCCTCGCGATATATTATGTGACGCTCCAGACCACACGACTACTCCCGTGCGGCCGTTTCCTTCTAGAAAAATCTTTAATTCACTCTTAAATTCTCCAACATTACCTGTAACACATTTAACATGCCCTGGTACATTAATTTTGTGATAATGTTAATCCTTTGAAGCCTTAATAAGGTATATTTGGTCTTAGAGTTGTATTAATCCTTTTCGATACTTTCAAGAAAAGACAAATAATTGTGTTAAAACTTCTGGACTGAGAGACCGTGGTCCAGCCTCAAAAATTATTAACGAGTTCAAGTCTAAACTAAGCCATAAACTTTAAGTATCGAAACATGCTTCACAGCGTGGATACTGCTACTACAATTGCAGCAATGTGACAAATTATCATAAACAATTCTTCAGAGAAACAATGGAATTTTACTAACGTTAAGACAATTTTAATAGAAGAGATACATCTAATATATAAAAATTAATGTTTATGTGTTCGTGTGTTATTCGCGGCCGTATCGTTCAACCGATTGTGATGAAACTTTGTCAACATATTACTTGCACCTTCGCGATGGTCATTAAATGACTGTACAACAAATAATTCAGGAGATATGACGTAATAAACAATGAAATGTGCGGAAAAATGCTGCATTGTGCGACATCTGCTTCTAAACCACAGCACCGATTTCAACCAAACTTGGTACGCATATTCCTTCCATGAGGTAACAATTGACGTAGAGCTAAGAACTGCTTACGACATATAGTTCAGCAGATATGACGTCATTAAAAAAAAGTTAGACTGAAGGCCAGCGATGACGTTTGCGACTCTATAGTAAGGACATTACATAAAGCGAAACGTAATGCCACAGACCATATCTTTGGTCTATGCGTGCTACAATGTCTTCAACTCTTTCTCTGTAAGGATAAGCATACGAATAATTTTATTCTTTAATTGAATGTTGATTAAAAATTTTTGTTTCTAAAGGAGGTTTTGCATTCCATTACATCCTTCAAAACCAGTCTCATAGCATACTACTGAAAGATAGCTTACCTTTAGGGACTGATAACCACGCAGCTAAGTCCCATAAGCTATACAAACATTTGATTTGAGTTAAAAGTTTTGCGGAAAAATTTGAGGGATCTTTGAAATACAGACAGATGTCAAGCTAGAAGATGAGTTATCTGCATTTCTCTTCAGTATTGGCGTAGGAAAAAGATCTGAAGTTTGAATTGATAAGCTGAATACGTCCTGAGAAGAAAGAAACAATTTGAAAATCAGCTGCGTAGCTTTTGTCGAGTACCTTACCGTTTTGGTTAACAACAGGAAAAATTTGCAAAAGTGCTTGTGATGTTGCCAGAAAGTTCCATAAATTGCATGTGGGAGGCAGGGAGAAATATAAAATTAAAATTTTAAGTAGCGGGAAAAACCAAAAGTCAGTTTCCTTAAGAACGTGGTTAAAACGCCACAAACGTTGTAGTGTTACATGTGCCTCCTAAAAACGAAACTGGTAAAATAAACAACTTAAAAAAACTGTCATGATTTACATTTTCTGTATAAAATGATGTAGGACGCTATGAACAATTTGTGAATATGAATGCAGAGCTGTGAATATATCGATATAAAAAGTACTCTCTGATAATCTAATGAAGAAGTTTTCATATGTTTTTTTACGAAGCGGTTGCTGCCAACGACAGATCCTCTCTCTCTCTCTCCCTCTCTGAAACGTAGTCGTAGCATTCGGACGCATTGTCCTTTTGCTCCGATTTTGTATGAAGATTCCAGTTGTATCAGATTGTAAAATGTAAGTGTTGATGATGAAATATGTTTACTAATAATAAGGATGACTTCATTCTAATTTCGTAATTAGATTTATTTCATCAAAGTCATTTTTCTTACCCCATTACTAATGCAAGAGGTGTTTTATTTTACAACAAACGACGATTATGGTTACCGCCACAATTTTTGGAAAGAAACTAATTGTTGGAGACGTGCTGATTAAATAACGCCTCTTTCATGGAAATTAATTTCTTTTATCACGTCCCTGAGATTTTTATGTCGATTTAATAAATTTCTTTCGCGATTTTGTGTTAGCCGTGGTCTACATCTACATCTACACGGGATACTCTGCAAATCACATTTAAGTGCCTGGCAGAGGGTTCATAGAACCACCATTATACTGTTTATCTCCCATTTCATTCTCGAATAGCGCGCGGAAAGAAAAAACACCTGAATCTCTCCGTTCGAGCTCTGATTTCCCGTATTTTATTCTGATGATTATTTCTACATATGTAAGTGGAAGTCAACAATATATTTTTGTATTCGGAGGAGAATGTTGGCGATTGAAGTTTTGTAAGTAGCCCATGCCGCAGCGATAAGCGCCGTTGTTGTAATGATACCCATCCCAGATCCTGTATTATTTCCGTAACGCTGTCTCCCCTATATCGTGACAATACGAAACGAGTTGCCCTTCTCTGGACTCTTTCGGTCTACTCCGTCAAACCCACCTGATAAGGATCCCACAGAGGGTAGCAATACTCCAAAAAAGGACGAACAAGCAGTTTCGTTTGTAGTTCTGTTGCATCTTTTAAGGGTTCTGCCAATAAAACGCAGTCTCTGGTTCGTCTTTCTTACGATATTATCTACGTGTTCTTTCCAATTTAAGTCTGAAGTAATAGTAATTCCTAGGTATTTGCTGGAGTTTACGGCCTTCACTTTTGATTGATTTATCTGGTAAACAAAGTTTAACGGATTTCTTTTCGTACTCATGTGGACGACTTAACACTTCTCATTATTTAGAGTCAATTTCCAAGTTTTACACCATAGTGATATCTTATTCAGATCATCTTCAGATGATTTTACTAGACGGCAAATGACGGCGTCATCTGCAAACAACCTAAGAGAGCTATTTAGATTTCCCCTTAAATCGTTTATGTAAATAAGGAACAGCAGAGGACCAATAACACTACCCTGTGGAACTCCCGATATTACTTCTGTTTTAGTCGATGCCTTACCATCGAATACTACGAACTGTGTCCTCTCTGACAGGAAAAACCCTATCCAATCGCAAATTTGGGATGATATACCATAACCACGCAATTTGATTAAAAGCAGTTTTTATGAGGTACGGTGTCAAAAGCCTTCTGGAAATCAAAAAATACGGAGTCGATTTGCCTACCCTTGTCAGTAGCACCCATCACTTCCTGTGAATAAAGAGCCAGTTGTGTTTCGCATGAACGATATTTTCTAAATCCGTCAATAGATTATTCTGTTGGAGATAATTCATAATATTTAAATCCAGGATATGTTCCAAAACCCTGCTGCAAATTGACGTCAATGAAATAGACCTGTAGTTTGGATTAAATCAGTGAAACATGTCTCCAATAGATACGTTCAATTGCGGATACCATCATCAGGACCAGTACAGTCAAAACTATTTATTAGATTGACTGAATGGTGCATTGCTTGCGTTGCTTTTGCTGTGCCGAATAAATTTCTATACGCTTATGAATGCAGGCACATAACTTTAAATGTAAGTGCATCGACACCAACTACTTGCAGTATATATCTCCCGGTTAGTATTTTGCGCCAAATACAGTTCTTTACGCAAATTTTGTGTTAGATTTTCAATAATTGGCGGAGCAATTTTTTTTTTTTTTTTTTTTTTTTTTTTTTTTTTTTTTTTTTTTTTTTTTTTTTGCGCACTTAAATTGTGAACAGCCATTACTGTTATCATTATTTGAAATGTTGAGATGTTTGTAAATCAATCTATCGGACCATACTGCTATACTGCTTGGTAATCAGTCCGTAGCTTACAAAGTACTGAAACTAAGGTAAACTAACCTAAGAACAGCACACACACCCATGCCCCAGAAAGGACTCGAACCTTCGACGTCAAGCAACTGCGCGCTCCGCTGCGAGGTATCATTATTTATGACTTATTTTTTAGAGAGATTTGTTTCAACGTCTCTGAACCTTTCATGCCCTTCTACTCTTTTAACTACAGTCTGGATTGTATAAAAGTTGTAGCTAAACTTTGGCTACAGAAAAAGACTACGCGTAGCTTTGCAGTCCTCGCAGCAGTCTCTTTGCATCTGCCTTTGCGTCCGCCTCTCTCGCACATCTCTCTCACTTGCTCTCAGTTTCTCTCCCTCTCTCACAGTGCAGCGGGCGCGGCCTGCCGCTGATGCGTGCCGCAGCAAACGCAGTTACTCACGCGCAGTGCGCGCCCGCGGCCCGCTGTTTGATAGTGAATGACGGCCCGCGAGCAGGCCACGGCTCATACATCACCCGCCCCGGGCTGCCTGTCACGCGTGCACCACAGTATACCACCGCTGTCTGTGCCTGCCTGCCCTCTCTCTATATATATATATTCTGACCGCCGCACTGTTTCGCCTCGGCACACTGGCTGTTTCTGTATGCTGCATCTGCATGTTCACGGTTCATGGTGTCCTCTATTATAGGTACAAACCAAAGGGATGACTACAGGCCGAAGAAACGAATAATTAATTTTCTATAATACAGGTTCGGAAAACATTGGTTTCCCGTATATGCACAAGTACGCATGAGTAGATTTCCGATATGTTTAAAACCATGTCGGTATATTTCGTATAATACGACAACCTTAGTTTTAAACCGTTTAATACCAGGTAGTATTGGTGTAATAGGTTAGATTGGTATATTTAGTGTGCAAACCGAAACATTAGACATCCGAAATTTTACAATGGGTATTTTATTCCTTATATACATTTCATAGTGCACTATATAGGAATATAGTACATTTTTATTCGACATGTGACTCCAAATTTTCTGTTAAGCACAATTGACAAATTACGAAACGTAATTACACTACAAGAAAACATTGTAAAATGTCTTCTTTATTTATGACACTGTAGATGACTGCAAAATATAAATTAAAACCTTGCATTACAAACAATATTAATAATAATAATATTAATAATAATGACAATTAACCCTTTCGCGGCTACGGGCATACATGTATGCCCAGCAGTTAGAAGGCCCAGACGGCTACGGGCGTACATGTACGCCCGGCCGGCGAGAGGCCCAGACGGCTACGGGCATTCATATACGCCCAGCAGGTTGAGCGGCCTGAAGGCTAAGGGCATTCATATACGCCCTGGGCACGGGCGCACAATGGAGCGGCGGCGACTCGGTTTTACCCGCGGCTCAGCATTCCTGGTGGCTCGGCCATTAACAGGTCTTCTTTGTTATGTCGGTAAGCAGAACAGTTTGCACTTCCGGGCCTTCCCACTCACGTGCTATCCATCGGCCCCTCCTGTATTTTTTGTTTGGCGAGAGAACGGCGTTTCACTGTACTGTCGTTGCAATTTCGGAATGTAGTTTATCAAACAAGTAAATAATGGACATCCTCGTGAATAGTAGTGACGATGACGATACTGCTACTGCAGACTTTTCTTTAGATGAATAGCTGGATGTGTATAAAACTAATGGTATTTATTCAACACAACGAAGAACGTCTACAGGAGATTCTTCTTCTTAAGAGGAAAAAGATGATGTGTTGAGTGAAATTTCGACACTAAAAAGATTATATGACTTGTCAGATAATTGTCCTGCGACGAATCACCACAAATTCGCGAAACCTTTTACTGGTTTAAAGGTGGATTTCGATGAATTTAGATTTTCTTTTTTACTTTATCTCCTATGAATTTGTTTCAGCTATTTGTATGTAGGAACAAGTATTATACATTTCTCACCGAAACAATGACGACTGTGCCCAGCAGATAAACGAAACGGAAACCTATAGACCCTCCAGAATTCTATTGCTTTTTGGCTTGTTCTCTCCTTATGCCAAGGTTCAGACAGTTAGCAGTGAATGAACATTCGTCAAAATTCCTTGCTGCAAGCAGCAGTATTTTCTGACATAATGACCAGGTATAAGTTGATACTGCGTTTGTTAAAGTGTTTGTTAAGCTTATGGGACTTAACTGCGGGTTCATCAGTCCCTAAACTTACAAACTACTTGTAAACTAACTTTTACTGAAGACAGCACAAATATCCATGCCCGAGGGAGGATTCGAACCCCCGACAGCAACGGCCGAACGTAAATTTCAATAAATATTTTATATTCACGATTATAGCTAGAATTGTCGGAGTTTTGTAGGTCTTCCCTACGAACGACTCACTTTAAAACTAAATGTTGCTTAACATACTCGACTGATGTTAATGAAACTTTAATACGTTGTAGTAACATATTTTGGTGACGTACACCTCAAGTTATAGTTTTTTCAATAATAAATAAAAAAGGTATTCGAATTTACTTAAATCTTTTCGTTCTAAGCAGAGGATAATCTTCTAAAAGTGTGGTTTAGATTTGAAAGGCTGTTTCGTATCACAAACTGCAACTGCTGTGGCAGAGCAGTGAGATACTGATCTTATAAACAGTGTTACTGGGGGCAGTTGTGTGGTCACCGCAACACGCGACTAGCGTGCAGCTGCAGCGGCCGTACAGTAGCCCACAGCGGCCATGGGGCCGGGTCGGCCGCCGCCGCCCTGGCCCACAGCTGGTCTCGCGCCGTCAGCCAGGCGGGCAGCCAGGGCGCTCGCACCTGCAGCCGCGAAAGGGTTAAAAAAACCTTCTCTGTGGAAGAAACAAACACTTCCTGTTACTGAAACAAATATACATGCCAGTAGTCTCTTACCATAATATCAGTCAGATTCCTCCCCCCATGATGACGGCAATGTGAAGATGTCTTGTGAGTCACAGATGTACCTGAGGTTCCACTGTATACACACGAGTTTTTCGGTTGTATCTGGAGACAGTGTGTTCCGTAATGGTGTGTGAATTCGTCCGTGAGCTGACGGTAACGCTCACTTGCCACTGAGGAAGGCGGTACATACAAAATTCTGGAAGCAGGTGAAAAGGGTTGTTTCGTACATCAGCCTTTGCACCATACCGACGGAGATACACGTTTTGATGCAAACCATAAGCTGTGTTGTTAGAAAAAGCCTTCCGCCGCCCCAAAGTGACGCCAATTTTGCCATGATATCGTCACTGTCATATCCGAAGACTTTAATCAATGTTGCGATGTAGTCTTACAGCCTGCATTTCTGCCCCATGATTAAAGGTTTGTCCTTTAAAACGTGCATCCAAATATTTGCTGCAGCATGTGTAGATTTACATGCAAACGTGTGCCTTGAGCTCACAGCTTCTTTGATCGGTGTTTTCTCTGCTTGAGAAAGTGCGTTACACTCTAGAGGTACCCTACCTCCCTAGACAATCTATCAGAGGCATCATGTACGTCCGAAAGGACTGCAGTATGGGCTTCAGCCTTTCTTATGGTTTCCGATATTGTTCGCAACATACGCCATACCTCCTCAAACCGCTGTCAAGTTTCGTCTGCTAACACAGAAGATCTAAGTGCTTTGTCGCACTGCACATTTGGAAGAATAATTGTTTCTAACACAGCGTCGTTATTTTTAAGTAAGCTTTCCAAACAAATCACTGTACCTGCCCAACGGATAGTGATGGAAGCTTTAGTGTCACAGAAGTGTGACCGTACTTTTCTCTTTGTTTTGTCGTCAATAAAGCATAAGAGACATGACGCTCCTTACGGAATTTAACTATTTTCTTCGCTAGATTGAAGCACTCTTCCAGCGTCCTCTATGACAGTGTGAACTTAATTAGAACGTTCAATGGATGTTCTGCGCAACCTATGCAGGTTATGTGTGTAAATTCCTCCTCTACTATTTTCCACGCAGCACGCATATTTCGCGAATTGTCTGTGACTACTGCTATGAACCTTTCCGCACCTATTTCACGAACGACTTCCGTTAGTTGTGAAGCAATATACTGTGCAGTTTCCCTTTCGTCTGCTTGTCGTATACTTTTAGATAATTTTGGCTGAGGTGTTTTCACGAAGAAATAAACGAAACTGTTCCCTGATACAACGGTCCATCCATTCGAAATCAATTCAAGAGCAGATGAGCGCTCCAACTTCTTTGTGACAAACGTCTTCATGTTTATATTCGGCAGAAAGCAAAGATGTGCCCCAGCGTAGATAGTGGACGAGCTGAAGCATATATTGCCCTAGTAATGGCTTCATCAATATCACCATCGCTTGTTGGATGGGTATCTTTATGTGCAGATGTATAAGGTAGTTGTTTTGATTCTTTTGTAAGCTGTTCACTGTGCAGAACCAGAAGACAATGCGTAGATGAAGACGCAGTCCCTGCTACGTCAATATTCTGCACCCAAAGTATTTGTTGGCATTCCGCTTTGCTCCTGTTCACCTGAGATGTATCATCTGAAGCTATACGTTTAACAGAATGAGGGCACAGATCGCATCAGGTACGATGTTCCTTCAATCATGATGCCAAGGTGATACGATACGTAGTGTTACAATATTTACTTGTTGTGTGTCTTTTACCATCAACTTGCCGTACATCGAAGAGCTGCCACACCTCTGATCGAGGACGCGATGCACTGACTCTTGCATATGATAGCTCAGCGTAACAGCAACTGACGAGTGTCCACACTGTCAGGCTTTATACAAACCTGTCGGCAAGGACACCAGTTCATTTCTAGTCGTTTCGGTAATCCGTTCATTCCCGAATGGTAGCACATGATGTGTATGCAGTGTACACTGCCAGATGGCATTGCGGGTTGCCTGACAACCAGGATGAACTGAACCTTTCTCTTGAATCATACATACATGGTTTAAACGGTATAAAACGACAAGTTTCTGAATTCAACCGTACGAAACCGTATTTTTAAATCTTTACGCTTGAGTGACCTCATTCTATATCTACATGAATGCTCTGTAACTCACATTGGAGTGCATGGCAGAGGATTCATCGATGTTTCTCTTCAGTTCGCTCGCGTAAAAAGGAACACCTAAAACTTTCCGTTTTCGATCTGATTACTCTTATTTAAATGTTCAAATGGTTGTAGAACTTATGGAACTTAACTATGGGGTGATCAGTCCCTAAACTTACAAACTAGTTATGAACTAGCTTATACTAAAGACATCACAAACCACCATGCCCGAGGGAGGATTCGAACCTCGGACGGGGAACGCCCTCGTCCATCGTAGCATAGCGCATCAATGCGCTCGGCCGCTCCGCCGGGGCTACTCTTATTTAATTTGATGTTCATGTCTTCTTATGCACGAGGGTGCTAACAAAATATGTTCGAGGGTCGAAACAAAAAGTTGATGAAAGAAATTTCTCAAATAGATCTCGTCACAACGAATAACGCCTTCGTTTTAATGCTTTCTACTCCAACTCGTGCATCATTTCCGTGACACTCTCTCCCCTACATCGCGATAATACAAAACGAGATGCACTTTTCTGTGCTTTCTCTAAATCGTCTATCATTCCCACTTGGTAGAAATCCATAATACGCAGCAATGCTCCAAAATAGGACACACAATTGTGGTATAAGCAGTTTTTTTTTATGTAGTGGAACTATTGCTCTGGTTCGCTTTCCCTGCAATATTTTCTGTGTATTCTTTGCAATTTTAGAATTTATGGTCTGTAGTTTTGATTTATTTATCGTGTAAACGCATTTTAACGGGCTTCTTTTAGTGGTCATCTGGATGACTTCACACTTCTCATTATTAAGGGTTAATTGCCATTCTTTGCACATATCGCCGCGCGGGATTAGTTGAGCGGTCTGGAGCGCTAGGTTGCGGATCGCGCGGCCTCCCGCATTGGGGCTTCGAATCTTCCCTCTGGCATGGATGTTTTTGTTGTGTTACATAAACACAAACATGGAGTAAAACCGACTCCATAAATGTCTTTTGTCATTTACTACTTTCTATCGCAAATTATATTTATTTTTTATTTATTTAATGTGTAATTAAGTGGTTTTGAACGATTACGGATGGCAGTCACCAAGTTCAGTAAATCACAAATATATTTATGTTTTATTATAATGTCGTAGTGCACCTATGCACTGTAAATTGGTATATAACAACTGATTGACATTACAAGATTATGGCCTTCTAAAATATTTTATTTGACCAGATGATGCTGACATAGTTCAGCGAAACCGGTCGTCGTGAATAAAAATTGATGATCAGCGATCTTGGCTTTTTTATATCTTTCTACATTATCAGAATTGGATCGCCTCCTAGAATGTAAACCAACTCAAGAAATATATTTAACACTAAAGAATTCATAAAACAAATCTGATAAGTGAGTTATAAAATTAAAATATTTTCGAAGAGTTACTTAAATGATTGACTTATTCATTTCTTAGAAAGTAATAAACAATGTTTTTTCACTATAATTTCAGATAAAGATAATGTAAAATATGACTCTTTTACAAAATAAAATTATGTCTCGTCATACCCAATTGTTACACATAACTAATGATCACTGTCCAAGGTCTGGACGATTACAACGTCTGCATAATGTGCTTGTTTTCCTGTTCAGTGTTCTAGGCAACATACTGCAATATTTTCTAGTTGCCAGACAGTCTCCACCAGCTACTGTTTGCTCCTCTTCTTTACCAAGAACCTTCCTGTTAACAGTAAGATTTGAAGGTAGAAAGAACTATAGTGGCTTTTATATAAATAAAAACTTTTCCCAAGTATAGAAAGTAGTGAAAGATGATTACCAATTTTGTCTCTAACACAGATATAGAAAGAAGCCTATTCTGTAATGCACTTTCAGAAATAAATATATGACAAAGAAACACATGTGTGGTCTCGACATTGCACATACAGACTGAGGAAAGATTAGTTTGAAGGTACAGATACCACGGTGAGGTTAACGGAAGTACAACAATGTGAAACGAGGAGTATCTACCAATTCGGAGTGAATCCGACTTCCGTCTGTTGTTAAGAGATAAGTTAGTTCATAAGTAGTTCGTAAATTTAGGAACTGATGACCCCGCAGTTAATTCCCTAAGCTATGCTCTTATCTAAATCATTTTGCAGTTGCCTTTGATCTTCTGGGAACTTGAATAACCGATTAGTGACACCATCATCCGCTAACTCTCTAAGATAGCTACTCAGATTGTCTCCTAAATAGTCAATAAAAATAAACAACAGTAGGGGCCCAATAACAATTTCCTGAGAAATGCTAAATACCACACTTGTTCTATTCGATGACTTTCAGTCAATTACAACGTACTGTGTCCTTTTGACAGGAAATAACGAATCCAGTCGCACAACTTTGGTGATATTCCATAATCACGCAGTTTGATTAGAAGACGATTGTGAGGTACACTTTCAAAAGCCTTCCGGAAATATAGAAATACGGAATCTATTTGACATCCCTTGTCGATAGTACTCATTACATCGTGTGAGTAAGGAGCTAGTTGTATTTCACAAGAACGATACTTTCTGAATCCGTGTTCTCTTCGGCCGTTCTCTTCGAGGTAGCGGTAATTAATAATATTTTAGGAAACTGTGTGTTCTAAAATCCTGCTGCAAGCCGACGTCAGTGATATAGCCCTGTAGATTTGCCGATCACTCATGATGTTTAAGTTTACGTTAACTTCAAAACACCGCATATGGATTGTGAATTACAGAGTGATGAAATGTCTTCGTTTCATTTTATAATCAGCCACGCTATCTGCTAGCGGATACCGATTCGACTTTTTCCGGGCGCTGAAATAAAGTCAACGGCAAAGCTGAAAGTTTGTGCTGGACCGGGATTCATACCTGGGCATCTCAGAAAGAACAGATATCATATCAATAATAGTATATATGCCCCAACAGAGAATTGAACTGGTTATTCCAAAAACTAAACATGTAACATATCATTCATTCTGAGAATATATATATATATATATATATATATATATATATATATATATATATATATATATATATATATAAATCTGCTTCAGATCGTTTTAAAGAGACGTATAAATGATAGATGTCTTAAATAACATAATTTGGTAATGTTCTGACGCGCTGTTTTTACTTTTTGCAATAAAAAAAAGTTTATGCAATAAATGACTTATGAACGCAAATAATATTTATATTCATTTCCAACCAGCTTTTATTTAACTCATATATATATATATATATATATATATATATATATATATATATATATATATATATATATTGAAATATCGAAGAAAGAAATAGCAATTCATATATTACTGTTACATGTCACCAATCATTTCGTAATATCACAACGTCCCATCAACTAATTTAGTCCTCATCTTCTCCAATTAAGTAAGAATATCAGTCATTTTGTTGACAGATGGCCAATCGAAAAGTTGCTTGTAGAAGCAATCATAGCCTTGAGTGTACATTTCCAGTTTTTCCAAGTCATCGACCTTCTTTCATCTACCTTCTTCCTTCTGGATAAGCTTTGTTGTGAGAAAGAGAAGGAACTTAAGACGTGTTTGCAAATGATATGGTACTTGCAATAAATCCTTTGATGAATGAAGTTTAAAACTACTCGCCCCCTCATTTTATTGGTGTAACTAAATTCCTTCCCTGTGGAGATCTCGAAAGTTACTCTGTTTTTCTCAACAATACAACAGCGAAAGCGCCAAGCCCTATAGTTTGTTTCACACAGCACAGAAGAGCTAACAACGAAAACACAGTTCCCTTCACAAGAGAAAGCATACTAGTGTCTAACGTACGTTGTTCCTGCGCTACGCAGAAACTTCTTAGATCTTCTTCACGCGTTTAAATGATTTCTGTGCTAAACGATGTTTCTTGGTATGTTCTCTACGAATCCGCATTTAACTCAAAACCGCTAAAAATGTCAGATGTGTGATTTCTGAAATAACCTATTCAATTGACTATTTTTGTACGGATGCACAACTGTGCTCGATCCCTTGCAGGAATCCATGCGAGCAAGAGGAAGTAATGGGAGTGGGTTGGAGGGGGAGGGGGGGCGCTGTATGTTGAGAATTTGGGCAGGAAGGGAACCGTGCTAGGATAACCTAATTGGCGCCGAACGTTGTGGCTCAACGCGCTCGGACAGATGGCTCAACGCCCATAAAAAAAAAAATAATGCACTGCCTTGTTTTACGGCCCATTTTAGATTTACCTGTAGTTTTATGATTTTTTTGCAAACATTTCGAACACAAATATTAAAACTGAGTAAAAAAAATAAAGCTGAGCATAGTTCTCAACGAAAAACCCAGAATTAAAATAAATAAAAATAAAAACCCGCCACTGGCATTTTTCCATCTTGTTTCCTAAAAGGTTTTCGCACGCTCTTCTTAATTGAATACAACTATATTCTGCAAGATTCTGAATTGTTCAAAGGTAACAGCGCTTTCTGTGAAAAGCGTATTAGTTTTTTTTTTTTTTTTTTTTTTTTTTTTTTTTTTTTTTTTTTTTTTTTTTTTTTTTTTTTTTTTTTTTTTTTTTGTGAACATATCATGAAATACATACCAACGAATTGCAAATACAGCCATCTTTATCACATGTTCACAAACTGGGGAGATACTTTTACAATGGCAGTTGTACATCTACATACATACTCCGCAATTCACCGTAAGGTGCGTGGCTGAGGGTACACTGTACCTCTACTAGGCATTTCCTTTCCTATTCCACTCCCATATTGAACGAGGAAAAAAAGAATGCCTATATGCCTCCGTACGAGCACTAATTTCTCTTGTCTTTGTGATCACTACGCGAAATTTAAGTATGCGGCAGCAAGATCGTAATACACTCAGCTTCAAATTCCGGCCCTCTAAATTTCCTCAACAGAATTTCACGAAAATAACGTCGTCTTTCCTCCAACGATCCCCAATTGAGTTACCGGAGCATTTCCGTGACACTCGCGCATTGGTCTAACCTACCAGTAACAAACCTAGCTGCTCGCCTCTGAACTGCTTCTATGTCTTCCTTTAAACTGATCTGCTGCGGGTCCCAAACACTTGAGCAATACTCAAGACGTGGTCGTACAAGCGTTTTATACGTGGTCTCCTTGACAGATGAAGTACATCTTCCCAAAATTCTCCCAATAAAACCGAAGTTGTCTGTGCGCCTTAGTCACAACTGTCCTTAAATGTTCGTTCCATTTCATAACGCTGTGCAATGTTACGCCTAGATATTTGAACGACGCGACAACATCGAGAAGCTCACTACAAATGCTGTATTCGAACAGTATGGGATTGTTTTTCCTACTCATGCGCATCACCTTAAGTTTTTCTACATTGAGAGCTAGAGGCCATTCTTCGCACCAACTAGAAATTTTGACTAAGTCATCCTGTATGCTATTACTGAGGAAGTCTTATAAAGTATTCCAGCCAGTCACAAATCTGTGAACCTATTCCATAAGCTCGTATCTTCGTTAGCAGTCTGCAGTGTGGCACCGCGTCGAACGCCTTTTTGAAGTCGAGAAGAACACAATCCGCTGTTGTCCTTCATCCATGGCTCGCAAGATGTCATGTGAGAAAAGGGAAAGCTGAGTATCACATGAACGATGTTTCCTAAACCCGTGCTGATTCACAGAAAGAAGCTTTTCCGTTTCAAGGAAATTTACTATATTCGAACTGAGAATATGCTCCAAAATTCTACATGACACTTATGTCAACAATATTGGCCTGTAATTGTGTTCGTCAGTTCTCTTTCCTTCCTTATAAACGGTAGTCACCTGAACTTTTTTCCAATCTCTAGGAACTTGGCGCTGAATTAAAGATTCGCGATAAAGGCAAGCTAAGTATGGTGCCAATGGCGAAGAATAGTCTTTGTAAAACAACTGGTATTCCATCCGGACCAGCAGAAGTTTTCGTATTTAGCTCTCTCAGCTGCTTATCTACACCGGAAATACCTATTATTATATCCTCCATTTCGGAATTAGTACGTTAATCAAATGATGGTACATCTGTGCGGTCCTCCTGCATGAAGGATTTCTTAAAGGTTAAATTTAGAACTTCAGCTTTCCGTTTGCTTTCTTCTATTACTGCCCCGGAAAATGACGTAACGATAATAGTAACTTTGTATATAAAGTACTAGAGAGCTTAGTGGAATTCCGTATTACCGCACTTATTCCGTTAGCTATTTTAACTGTAAAAGATAACGTAGTCACGGTTTGAAACATACTATTTGCTCTTTAGTTTAGTGCACAACAAAGTAACGTGAACAAAGTCATATCTGAACTATAGAAAAAGTAATATAATCTACGTCAAAAGCGTCCATTACAACCGTGCCAAAGACAAATATTTCGGTAGGCGCATTGATTCTAATTGTTGACTTTCAACATGTTCCATTAATAGTGAATAATTGTATAGAAAAAAGAAACAAGGTAATTTGTTGTAATGTTTACACTTCCCTTCCTTTTCATTAAGGAACAACAATCGCTACAGAAAGCTAGGACTCCATTTATACATGAAACTACCAGTATCAGCACGTTGTTTAGAATATTCATTATGACAGTATCCTCCCCCACAATTCCTTGTTACGTATTTCACGGCAAAAACGCACATTGCAGATGGAGCACTTTTACATCTGCACAACTCTAAATATTGCAGAAGATAGCTCTATTTAATTAATAAGAGTGCCGGAAACCCTTTTGGGAGCCAAGGCGAAAATACTTAATGGTTGTGGCGCATTTCGGGCTACCGACAATATGCATCACACTGCAACGCACTACACACTACACTGCGGTGAACAAGTACGACTTTGTACTTTATTTCTTGTACTATTGCTGGCAGTTGCTAACAGCTAAAATGACATTTTTAGACACTAGATTATAATTTATCGCACTATAAACGACGTGTTTTTGTTAGTTCTTCAGCGCGCCACATCCTTGAAATGACAACGCGTAAGTTATAATACGAAAATCATAAAATACAGGAAGCACGATGGCGTATGCAGAGAGAGTTCTGGGCGAAGAATGTCACGTGACATTTACTAATGCCTGGTATACGTAAAATCAAGAGACGCTGTCAAATCGCCGTTATTTTAGCAAATATCTCTATAACGATGAGAGTTACGAAAAAAACATAAGAGGGGAAAGTTGTAGAGAATTTTCTCCTCTAAAATTCGGTTATTCAATTTTCGTCGGATGAACGGTTTATATGCAAACACAATTATATTACAAACGATTATATTAGTAACAAATATTTTGTTGTATAGCCACAGTCATACAGTACTGATTAAAAGACTGGACCGCCATTTGACTGTAAGGTATTTTATTTCCACAATCCGGATTTCGACTTTTAGGCCATTATCAAGTGCACACTGTAATTACAGTAGTCATAAGAATTAAAACACTGTGTGAAAATTGAAGCAATTAAATTATTTAATGTGAAAACCAATATAAATTCTTATACTTACAATAGTCCAATTATGTGGATGACAAAAATGTCTTTTTTTTTTCGATATATGCTTGCATATACATAAAGATGCCTGTTATCATTAAATAAAGCGTCGTCAAAATAACAAAACATATAAATACTGAAGCAAAATGGAGCATTTCTCTAGTGATCTAGTGTCTTTGCATCATGCAACTAAAGTACTGCTTCTACTGCAGCGAGATATAATCATAAACAACTCAAAGATTACATAGATCAAAGTAGAGTCAAAGTACAGAAGTCAAAGTTGTTATGGAGATGTCTGTAAGTTTCTGTTTACATTGATATCTCAGTATCTTTGGAGGCGTATCTTTGTGTGATGTAAACATAGTTAACATTAAGTGTGAATGACTTACAAAACACAATTCACACATCATGCAAAATACAAAATATTGCGTTAACAATCTGTACGATTATTTGGAGACACAGTATTCTATTCCCACTAGTGGAATAATCTAGTTAATATTACAAATGATGGACTTCTAGATCGAACTGTACATTTTAAACAAAAGTATGCCAAACGATCGTATAGCTTGCTAAATGTATAACTTTACATTCGACATTCGTGTATGTTGGGTAAACAGAATTGTACACAATTCTGATTCAAAGGTAGTGATATATACATTTTCATTTACCAAAGTGAGGTTACAGATTACAACCGTCGAATACATTATCATCCTCCATATAAGGTACAAATAAGAACCACAGATGTAAGATTATAAGGCGGAAACATTCATAAATATTGATTAGGATGAATCAAGTAATCGTAATTATATGTGAGAAAATATCGTATTTTACAGATGGAAATGTACAAAGGTATATGTTATTAAGTAATCCTGTTATGTGAATATACAATATTCCCTGAAGATTGCTAGGAGCTACGAGAATGGAGGGTACTATATGTTGGATAGTGGGTTTTATATCTAACTAGCTTATATGCCCGTGCTTCGCAACGGTCGTTGGAGGAGGGCCTGTGTGTATCATGGCTTTCTGGGGTTCCGAATCTCAGTCAGTAAAAATAGAATCCTTGTTGGATCGCTCTGTCAGTAAATTCATTTGTCCTAGCCAAGATGTCAAATGTAAGTAACGTCATTGTCCGAAACGATATAGCTTCGTAAAGATGTCAAATGTCAGTGAAACTCATCCTCCGAAACGATATATCTTCTTAAAGTTTTTGATACAAAAAGTGAAACGTGCCAAAATAAGCAAAGAAATGTCGTTAAGTATTTAATACACATAGCGAAATCGGTAAAAATTTCCTGCGAGTACAATAGGTAGTGTAGAAATTATAAATTGTAACGTTATACCGAATGCCATAGTTTTGCTCCATAAACAGCGGAAAAATAGTAAGCGAGAAACTTTTTTCCTTTCGTTATTTTGATGTGGGTGTCCGCGAGAAAAGTTTAATAAAGGTTTGAAATTATGTTTAAACTTTGTTGCAAGTAGCCAAGTGCTGTCATTCTCATATAGTGTATTTATAAAGTCTCGTCGCATTGTGTAGCAGTTTTTTTGCGATTACTATTGATCATAACGTTATATCTCCTGAAATATATGTCGTACGTGGGTCCTACTCCTACATCAGTTGTAACCTCACGTACGAAATATGTGTACCACATTTGGTTGAAATAGGTCCATTGGTTTAGGAGAAAATGGGCAGCATTGTCGTTTGACACAGCAATTTTCCATGCATCTCAATGTTTATATCGCCATATCTCCTTACGTATTGTTGCCTGATATTAAGGAACATGTGTACCAAGTTTGGTTGAAATCGGACCAGAAGGTTAGGAGGAGATGTGGAACATACATACATACATACACACATACAGCCTATTTTATAAAAAGTAAAATAGTTATTAATGTAAGTTACGCATACCATTATCATTTAACAAATGGGGTTAAGCTTATTGAATATAAGCTTAACCTCATTTTGTTAAATGAGAATGGTATACACTAACTTACATTAATCACAATTAGATTACTTAGTAACATATACCTTTGTAAATTTCCATCTGTAAAATACGATATTTTCCCACATATAATTACGATTACATGATTCATCCTAATCAATGTTTATGAATGTTTGCGCCTTATAATCTCAAGTCTGTGGTTCTCAGTTGTACCTAATACGGAGGATGATAATGTATTCAACGGATGTAGTCTGTAACCTCACTTTGGTAAATGAAAATGTATATATCACTATCACTTGAATCAAAATTGTGTACAATTCTATTTACCCAACATACACGAACGTTGAATGTCACGTTATATATTTAGCAAGCTATACGATCGATTGGCATACTTTCGTTTAAAATGTACATTCCGATCTAGAAGTCCATCATTTGTATAATATTTACTAGATTATGCTACTAGTGAAAATAAAATACTGTGTATCCAAATAACTGTACAGGCTGTTAATGCAATATTTTGTATTTTTCATATTGTTTGGATTGTTTTGTAAGTCATTCACACGTAATGTTAACTATGTTTACATCACACAAAGACACGCCTCGAAAGATACTGAGATATCCATGTAAACAGAAACTTAGAGTAATCTCCATAACATTTTTTAGTTCTGTACTTTGACTCTTCTTTGAGCCATGTAATGTGTGAGTTGTTTATATGTCGCTGCAGTAGAAGCAGTACTTTAATTGCATGATGCAAAGTCACACGATCACTAGAGGAATGCTCCATTTTGCTTCCATATGAATATGTTTTGTTACTTTGACGCTTAACTTAATGATAACATGCATCTTTATGTATATGATAGTATAAACCGAAAAATTGACATTTTGGTCATCCACATAATTGGACTATTGTAAGTATAAGAACTTATATTGCTTTTCACATTAAATAATTTCATTGTTTTAACCTTTCACACAGTACTTTAATGCTTATGATTATTGTAATTACAGCGTACACTTGATAATGGCCTAAATGCCAAAATTCGGATTGTGAATATAAAATACTTTACAGTCAAATGGCGTTCCAGTCCTTTAATCAGATTATTTTAGAATTACTAATGTATTTTTTGGTCCGAAATACTCGAAAAAGGGAGATTCTGGTCTCTGGCGGCCAACAATTAAGTCCATAAAATTTGGTGCCGATCGGTTGAACGGTTCGACCTAAAGAGTGGGAACACGTTGCGGACAGACAGACAGACATCGTCAAATCGCCATTATTTTTGCAAATATCTCTGAAACGATGCAAGATATAAAAAATAAGAGAGCAAATTTGTAGAGAAATTGTCCTCTACAAATTCGTTTATTCAATTTTCGTGTCAGATGAAAGGTTAAGCCGTTATTTTCATTTAAATTTCTAGCTGTCAAAAGGCAAACGCAAAGCCCCACTTTTAGTGTTACTGCCGTAACTTAAAAAGAGCCAAAACGTTGCGGTGAGTTATAAACTATCCTTATTATAGTTTCGAAAGATAGGTGCTCAAAATAAAAGAAAATAAAACAAATGTGTGCACGTTGCCGCTAAGAACTGTAAAGGGAAATGAGTGTTATCAAATCTACAAACCTGATGTTACCTCCTCTATCAAGCATTAAAATCTGTAGAAATCGAACGTGAATTTGAAAAATTCAATGTGCTACCAAATTCGGACCACCTTTCCAATCTGGTGCTACAAAAGAAAATTTTCGTGAAATCACATTCTAGGGACGTTCATGTTTTACAATTTTAAACATCGCTGTTGAGACAGCAACCGTTCGTCAAAGATTAACATTCAACGATATTGGCTCATCTTTTGCAAAACTACAGGTTGATTACTTAACCATGGTTTCGGCTTTGACTAAGGAAGCCTTCATAAGCAGTAAAAATTTTTAGTTACATGAAATGGACAATGGTTCTTGAGCACCAGAGCTCACGTTCCAGTTACAAATGTAAAATTACATGCATCAGTTAGGTGCCACCCACAGTATTCATGGAATATGTTCTGCTTTTTAATCCAGGCACACATAAATTTACATTTGTAACTGGAACGTGAGCTCTTTTGCTCAAGAACCATTGTCCATTACTGTAACTAAAAACTGATACTTAAGATGAAGGCTTCCTTAGTCGTAGCCGAAACCATGCTTAAGTAATCAACCTGTAATTTTGTAGCCGATGAGCTGTTTTTTTTTTTTTTTTTTTTTTTTTTTTTTTAAAATATTAAACGTTCATGTTTAAATGGTTCATTTGCAGTAATATACCGAGCAACTAAAGTGACACAGCTACTAGCTCGATTATATTGTCAGTAGTGGAAATCGAAATATAGTTTAACGAAGTCTCTAAATAACGATGTTTATTGACTTCTTTATTTCACTTACTTTTCTGTAAGAGTGACTTTTCGACCGACGCCACAAAATTTGAAGTGAGTTTCAAAGTTTTAATTTGTTAATTTTGAACGTTTAGGACGAAGGAAAGAGGAAAGGGGCAGAGAGAGATAGGAAAAAGAAGTTTCCAGAGAGAGGGAGAGGGGGAAGGGAAGGGAAGGGAAAAAGAGGTGGGAATTACTGGAGGGTAAGAGGAGAATGCGCAGGAGGAAGGTAGAAGAGAGTGGGACGAGTTGAAGGGAGCGAGAGGGGGTGGGCAGTAGCTAGATAGAATGTAAAGAACGGTTTCTTTTCCTAAGGACAAAGCATCGACCTACGTGAACAACAAATAATAATAATCATAATCATATATATTATTTCTCATTGATGTTTTTTGTTGGTACGCCATATCTCCATAATTACTTTTCCAGAATTAATGATCGAGGTATCATTTTCAAGGTTTCGTTCTCCACTAATGACGAAAAACGGTACTGATCGTACAATCTAAGTTAATACCTAACGCACGATTGCAACGGAAAAATATCCGTGCACACTGAGGCGACCAGCTGCGGTGCGGGCGGCCGTTCACCGTCGGGGTTTCGAGTCCTCCCTCGGGCATGGGTGTGTGTGTTGTCCTTAGCATAACTTACTACAAGTTAGTGTAAGTAGTTTGTAAGCCTAGGAACTGATGACTAACGTATTTTTTCCTGTGGATTTACAGACATGTAAATATTTGCGAACGATCGTAAATGAGACATGTATTTACGGTTGCTCCCATTACCCACCGCGCCGAGTATCAACTTAGTTTGCGCAGCCGAAAGCAATGTAGAAGGTGCCACCTATTGACAATCTGCTTAACTAACATGAAAGACAGCTCTTGCAGTAGTTTTTAGATTCTTTTTGCAAGCCAAAGACCACCTTTGATGCAAGCATAGTTATCCACACGATTTCGGTTATACACGTTGAAATAACGACGAAAAATACACAAATAATTTAACTTACAGGCACGAGAGCTCTAGAAAGTTCATCACGAGATGTTTGTGCTAACGATACGAAAAGGGATGATGATCATATTATAACTACTAACATTGTTTTCAAAGCAGTTTTGTAAAATAAACAAGTTTTCAGGAAAAAGTATAAACGTGATAAAGTCAGTATCTGATTTTTATATGTTTCATAATTCCTAATCATATTGTATTTAATTATATAAAATATTCTTACTATGAGACTAATATTTGTTTCTACTATTCAAAATTTATTATCTTTTGTACATCTGCGTTTTGTACATCCGCGTTTTCTCCATTACTATCTTACCTATCTGTAACTGACCAGGATAAGTTGCGAATTATTCGCACGGGTCAACTAATAATAATAATAATAATAATAATAATAATAATAATAATAATAACTGTTAAAGCGATCACTGGCTCGAAGCGGAAAATCCGGGTCCGAATCCTGGTTCAACAGATTTTCAACTTTACCAATGAATTTATGTGAACACTCTGAAACGGTCGTTAGGACAAAGTTCGAAATCGTAAAATTACGGCCGGTAGATTAAACTATTGGTCTTTGTCAGTGCGAACATTTTGAAAGAACAGGCACAATATCAATGAAATCGGAAAGTAACAGCAACCAGTCACCTTTCTTACATATTTGTTTACCACGACCGGTTTCGAACTGCCTGGCAGTTCATTATGAGGCGGTATACATGTTTTATATGTTGCTCCTAATATTGTGGAACTCGTTTGGCTGCGGTGAGATAGAAAATTATGTGTGAGCTTTGTCTTTGGCACTAAATTACAATATTTACAAGTTTAAAACGTATTCTAAACAGCTATTTACAGTTGGTTCACACTGCTGTTTGATGATAGGTGATTTTTCAGGCATTTTACTGCTCAAAAGCTGATCACAAAACACATACTTTATCACAGCACTCGCTTTCCACATGTTTTGCGAACATAAACAATACAGAGATATATATACAGATAGTTGTCAAAGATCACAGTTGATGCACAGACATTATTTTAAACTTATTCACTAGTTACAGTTTCAATAGTTAACATGTTCATACATTTCTATTTACATTATTCTCTTACAATGGTGGCTTCATTATTCCTTAATACTGTAATTGTAGCACTAATGTTACATTTGAAGAAAAATCCATAGACTGCATTTATAAGATTAAACATATGCGGTTGGAGTAGAATTTGGGAATGGCAAAAAAAGGGGTGGGGTGTTATATGTTCTAAGTATGCATATGTGTGGTTGGTTTTCTGTTACTTTCTGATTTCTTCAAGCAACACAGTCGCAGGTTCCACACTTCCAGAATGGATATAAGTTTAACACCATATCACTAATTTTAACGCCGCCCGCGGTGGCCGAGGGGACTGAGGCGCTCCAGCCACGGTTTGCACGGCCACTGCGGTCGGGGGTTCGAATCGCCCCTCGGGCATGGATATTTGTGCCGTCCTTAGTATAAGGTAGTTGATAAGTAGTTTGTAAGTTTAGGGACTGATGACCCCGTAGTTAAGTCCCATAAGCTTAACAAACATTTGAAAAAAAAAAAAAAAGAAACTAATTTTAACGTATCATTGGCGTTCACTTACCACATAGCTTAAACTTTCGAGATTCATTTATTACATTTAATTTTTAACGTTTATGTAGGCTGCTTGAAACACTTTCTATCACAGTTTGCCTGCTGCTGAATCTCGAGGTACCAGCAAAACAAAATTAAATCGCTTCCATCCTATGAGTTTAACTTACTTCCACTGAATGCAAATGTGCCAAACGCTGTTATAGCCCGAGCGTTGAAGAGACGATCCTCATTTGCAAGAAACAGGCGTGCAGTCTGGAGAAGCCCGTGGGTAAGAGGGGAAGCGGAGAACGGATGGCGCCCCTCTGGCCCGCGGAGCACCGCCAGGCTGGCCAACTGCAGCAGGTGGATTCACCGGCCGCCCGCGCGCCTAATTACAGACCCATCACGGCCGCGCCCGGACATTAGTCGCCAGGTGACTGCTTTACAACCGGCCCAGATCTCATTAACGCGAATTCCGCGCGCCGCCTTGTACGTCGGCTGTAGAGCGAAACTAATAGAAGGGGAACGGCGCGCGGGAGGTTGGTAGGAGCGCACCGGGTAAAGGCCGTGTATTCGGAACAAATGAGCGACGGCAAGCGAGTGCTAGCGGAGCGCCGTTGCCCCGGCTGTAATGGCTAATGGGGAACCGAGAGCCGTACGGTCTGGGCCCTCTGCCAGTACTACCCGAGGAGGGAAAATTGGTACTACGTAACACATCGTTACATTTCACTAATTGTAACTGAATGCTTTAAAGATATGTACTGCAGTAACTATTGCTCTAGGTGTTCAAGTGTTTGTTAAGGGGCCCTCACACGGTCAATATTTATTGCGCAATACTTAGTATTGTACTATAATATTGACCGTCTGAGAGCGGTTTGTGCAATATACTGAAGGAGACTGCCGAGCTTTAAAAATATTGACGGTCGCTCAATATATCGCGCAATATATAGTACAGTGTGAGGGCAATATTGAGCAATACACAGTAGTTCCCGCCGAGAATTTATGCTTTGTGGACGTGATACAGCTTATCTGGCGACGAAAATGAGCATGGGTTCTACAGGGAAGGCAGATGAGAGGACCCATCTGTTGTGCATTCAGGTGAGTAATTGCATTTAATATTTAATACTTATTGAGTTATTAGCTGCAGAAATATTCAGTAAAAGGATTAGTGCAGAGAAATAGCACAGAAACTGTGTTACTTTCTGCACAAAGAATTATATCTCCGGCGCTACCTTCATATCTGTTCTCTATAATAATGTACTCCTTTTCAGGCATATAGATTGCTTCTAGCGTTATGGAAGATGAAATCGAACGAATACATGAATCGTGAGTTGAAAAATGAGGCTTCGATGTTCTCTTGAAAATATTTCAAGAAAGATACCCTTCGGCTACGAAGGAAGACGTGAAAAAAAAATTTGTTCGCTTCGTACAAATTTCAGAAAAGAGCTAAAAAAAGTCAATGAGAGAAAGTCAGGAAGTGGACGTGAGGATGTTTACAAAAGTTCTCTGTGCAATTTTGAGGAAATGTAGTTTCTCATAGACCAAGAAACACCTGATGTCTCATTGTTAACAATTACAAAAGAATTTGAAGAACGTAGCATCATGACAGTAAGCGGAAATAATTGCTGTACTTGTTCTGATAATTGATAAATAAGATTAGATCATACGTCCAGTGGACATACAGCAAATAATTATTTTTCTTGCGACAGCAGTCACCTAGGCACATAAGATTATTTTAGCAAAAGAAATTTATTTATCTGCTAGTTCTTTCAGCATGTTTACATGACCGTGTGTAGAACGCCATCCATGCCACTTTTTCATCCGCCGTAGCTTACTCTTGTTTTTCTTTTGGAGCACTTAGCAATGATAATCGCACCGCACGCCAGTTCCACGTCGCCGACCACCGACATGGTGGCTACGGAGACTGAGCTCTGACTGACGCGCCCTGGCATAAATATTGTACCGTTCGTGACCTCTCCCATTCGCGCAATATATTGACACACTATTTCTGATCAATAAATATTGACCGTGTTAGGGCCCCTTTAAGCTTAAGAGACTTAACTGCGGGGTCAAACTACTCATGAACTATCTTACACTAAAGACGACAGAAACATCCATACCCGAGGGAGAATTCGAACCCCTGACGGGGAACGGCCTCGCGCACCGGAGCATGGCGCCTCAATACGCTTGGCCACTCCGACGCGGCTTGCTCTAAATACAAACTTACAAAAACATAATGAAAAACTAATTAAATTATTGTACCACCATTTGAGTGTAAGGTTGTATTATTTATTATCACAACACGGATTTCGGTTTTTAGCCCATTATCAGGTGCACAAATAGTCCATTTACTCGGTATATGTACAAGACCAAAATGTCATTTTTACGATATAGGTTTGCATATATGTTAAGATGCAAGTTGTCATTACGTAAACCGCCAAAGTACCAAAGTTATACATATTGAAGCAAACTGTATGATGTAAAATTACAAGATCACTAGAACAATGCTTCATTTTGCTTCAATATGTATAAGTTCTGTTACTTTGACGTTTTGCCGGCCGCGGTCGCCGAGGGGACTGAGGCGCTCCAGTCACGGTCTGCACGGCCACTACGGTCGGGGGTTCGAATCCCCCCTCGGGCATGGATATTTGTGCCGTCCTTAGTTGTAAGTAGTTCATAAGTAGTTTGTAAGTTTAGGGACTGATGACCCCGTAGTTAAGTCCCATAGACTCTACAAACATTTGAACATTTGACGTTTTACTTAATGACAACTTGCATCTTAACATATATGAAAACCTATATCGACAAAGTGACATTTTGGTCATCTACGTATACCGTGTAAATGGACTATTTGTGCTAGTGATAATGGCATAAAAGCCGAAATCCGGATTGTGATAATAAATCATACAACCTTACCGTCAAATGGCGGTCCAATCATTTAATCAGTATGTATGACTGTGGCTCAACATAACAAATTATCTGATATTGAAAAGTTCCAGTCTCACAAGGAACGTCCTTGAGCTCGAACAAACACATATACATCAAAATCGTACGAGAGATAATGTAAAGATCCCTTACTGCCCTAGTGACACTCCCGCATCTGCAAAACTCTGCAGTCGTCCGTTAGAGGCCTCTGCGTGTGCCTTGCCGCATTGCACTTTGACCTGTCGGTTCCCGAGTAGGGGCGGTGCAGTGTGTCTCCGAAGTTGCGTTTTGTGATGTTATTTGTGTGGCGAAGCGTAAGATAGAGCCGAGACTGATAGTCAATCCTGTTAATGTATTGCGATTGGTTGAGATGAAGTTACGAAGAACCATTCTTCGTGAAGATGGTATTAGTGTAGAAGATGAATCATTCGCATGCTTTCTCGTATCTGTCATGGTACGTTAGATACTGTTGTAACACTAACACATAATGGTGATAATAGGGATGATAATGACGAAGAACTCATTGATAGCGGCAGTGCTACGGTAAGTGCGAGAAGAGGCGATGGAAGCAGTGGCAGTGAATACAAACAGTCTTCCGAGAAGAAGGTTAAAGTTGCAACTATCATCACGGCTTTTGATAACAATAGGCTAGAGAACATGTACGACGATTATTACATAAGTTATAGTTCAGATATCTGCATTACGTATGGCGTCTACAATTACATCTACAGTGCTATCTAGAGCATGATTGCAACGTTTTACATAAAAACGACACCCACCAAACGTTCATACAGATACGTTTGTTCGAGCCCAAGTACTTTCCTTGTCAGTATCAAATTTTTTTCGCGATAGCGAATTTCTTTTAGAGTCACTTTATAAGATATGGATGTTCTAACAAATGATGACATATGAAAATTTGTGCCGGGCCAGGA
Organism: Locusta migratoria; assembly: GCA_026315105.1. Lineage (NCBI taxonomy): Eukaryota > Metazoa > Arthropoda > Insecta > Orthoptera > Acrididae > Locusta > Locusta migratoria. The sequence goes on along the minus strand of CM048744.1, from coordinate 807,280,689 downwards.
CTCGAACTCTGTTTTCCCACTTTTCTCGAGTGGTCGCCTTAACCACTAGGCAACCCGAACATGACTCCAGGACCGACCCAAACATCCATATGCGACACTGCACATATGAGTCCCTGGTTCAGCAATAAAGATTAAGCTGCGAGTGCGAAGGGATGAATACTGTTGACTCATATGTGCAGTCATTGTGGCATATGGAAGTTTGGATCGGACCTGGAGTCGTGTTTGGGTAGCCTAGTGGTTCAAGCGACCGCTCGCGAAAAGCGAGAAACCCGAGTTCGAGTCCCGGCCTGGTATATATTGTCATATGTCACCATTTGGTACAATATCCATACCTTATACAGTGACGCTAAGAGAAATTCGCTATTGAGAAAAAATATTGATAATATTATCATCACTGTAATTTGTCACCATACTGTAATGTTCCAGTCACAGCCTTGATTTCCGCAAGGCGTTTGATGCGGTACCCCATAGACGTTTAATGGACAAAGTGAGAGCATATGGACTATCAGTTGTGTGACTGGATTGAAGAGTTCCTAGATACCGAACGCAGCATGTCATTCTCAATTCAGGGTGTCCCAGCTATCTTGTCTACCCAAAATATCTCTGGAACAATAACAGCTATTGGATAACGACATCAATGTACGGCTGGGGTCCATGAATGTACATATTTGGAAACATTCTAAAACGAAAGCAAATGTGTTTTTAACACAAACTTTTTTTGACACCCTATATTTGTTTCTTCAGCAATCAATAGCATGACAAATCACAAACAATGGCGTTGATTGCATCGCAATATTCCAATTATATCCAGACATATTGCGACGCGAAGATGACTCAGGCGTGAACCCCATGCTGCCCGTAATCGCGATATGATTGACATGCGTAATCGCACTTCCATACTTACCAAGAGGTCCGAAACGAATAGTACGGTCTGCTGCCATCCTGCATTAAAGTCGTACATTGCAGCAGGTATTTATCCCATAGGCTAGGGGTGATGCGGTTCTGTAACGTTTCTGTGTACCGCAACGTTAGTCACAAAGTTAACTTCGCTTATCGTTAATCCGTTACTAAAAAGGTAATGCCGTTCAACGTTAAAACTTTACTTTACTGTAGATCTAGCGCAAGTGACAGTGAATCATTCACTCATAATAGTAAAATTCATGTTGATGGTTTTAGGGAAACGAGCAAGTGGACTAAAGGTTTTACCGTTGTTTAGGTAAAAATGTTTTGATTTGGGAAGTTCAGATAAGACATAGAAGATGAATGTAAACATATTTAACCAATTATTTTTATTATCACATAATTATCAATGTTATGTTTATCTAATGTGTTACATGACAAATTGTTTCAATAATACGTTGCTTCATGTCCTCTGGTGTTGTTGGTTCATGTTGGTAAACAGCATCTTTCACTGCTCCCCAAAGAAAAAAACCCAGCGGTGTAAGATCCGGAGATCGGGCAGGCCACCTAACTGGGTCACCACGTCCAATCCACCTACCAGGGAACTTACGGTGCTCTTAAGTCGTTATGTGCAGGGCATCCGTCATGCTGATACCACATGACCATTCTCCTGTTCAGAGGTACGGTGTCCAAGAGAACAGGAAGATTGTGTCGTATAAATCTGGAGTACTGTGTGCCATTTTGGACGCCATTTACAGAGAAAGGTCCGATAATGGTATCTCCAATAATCCCGCACAAACATTCACTTTCCACGGACGTTGATGCTCTACCTGACGGAGCCATTTTAGATTGTCTGCGGACCAATATTGCATATTCCTCATATTGACAATTCCTTTGTTGGAGAATGATGCCTCGTCGGTAAAGAGAACATCTGCGAAAAAATTGCCGGCCGCGGTGGCCGAGGGGACTGAGGCGCTTCAGTCACGGTCTGCACGGCCACTACGGTCGGGGGTTCGAATCCCCCCTCGGGCATGGATATTTGTGCCGTCCTAGTTCGTAAGTAGTTCATAAGTAGTTTGTAAGTTTAGGGACTGATGACCACATAGTTGAGTCCCATAAGCTTGACAAACATTTGAACATTTTTTGCGAAAAAAATTGGATTAGTCAGGAAAATGTTTCCCTGTTGCTGAAGTCATTTCTATGAAGATCCTGGTGTAAATGAACATGGTAAGGTTGAAATTTATGACGTTGAAGAATACGCTGTGCACTTGATATCGACACACCAACTTCACGTTCAATTTGACGTGTGCTGATGTGAGGATTCACAGCTAAGGTAGCGAGCACAGAAAGTTCAGCACGTTCATCTGTGCGTGTTCTAGGACAATGTCTAGGTCTTGGATTTAAGCTTCCCGTTTCACGTAGACGAGATGTGAGACGACCAAACATCCGGCGCGAAGGCGATGGCTTGTCAGGGAATCGTCTTCTGTACAGTCGTTCTGCCTGAACAGAATTTCGCCCGCCTACAACAGGGTACAGTACAGGTATGTATAGTAGGGTAGAAAACAGACATATTAACGTAATAATCATAATGTTCTCTAATAGTACTATAAACAAACAAGCAATCTAATAACGTGTTTCCTGACAACGTACATTCTCCATAGATCAGCAGCATTTCTACCGTATCTTGATGTGTGTACACAATACAGTATAAGTTCGCCAGCCGCGGTGGCCGAGGTGACTGAGGCGCTCCAGTCACGGTCAGCACGGCCACTACGGTCGGGAGTTCGAATCCCCCCTCGGGCATGGATATTTGTGCCGTCCTAGTTCGTAAGTAGTTCATAAGTAGTTTGTAAGTTTAGGGACTGATGACCCCGTAGTTAAGTCCCATAAGCTTTACAAACATTTGAACATTTTTTTTTTTTATAAGTTCCACAAAACAAGGTTTATTCACAATGTGTACTACCTCCGTGCCGTCATTAGATTACTCTGATGCACGACTACACTGGCAAGCGGTGTACTGCACGCCAAAGCAACAACAAATGGGATGCTCGGAGGGTGCTGAAGTACAGGAGTTTGCATGGGTCGCAAATCACAAACAAGGCGAAGTGTTAACTGTGGCTGTAGTGGGAACTACGTTGGACACGGGTCTAGGTAGAGCTAGGCCCTGGATGAACGAGTGCGCGAAAGGTACAATGGGTCATTTAACGCATTCGATAAACCTTATTTGGGTGTGAAGGACAAATAAGACAACCTGACTGGTGTATACCGATCGGTACTGGTTCATATTGTGTACGTAGACACATAAAACGTGCAAGAGGGAAACTATTAAGTGCTTATGAGAGTTGATGGCAGCAGACCGTATTATTCGTTACGGACCTCTTGATAAGTATGGAAGTGTGATTACGCATGTCAATCACATCGCGATTACGGGCAGCAGGGGGTTCACGCCTGACCCTCAGGACGTGCGCTAGCAGCGTATTTCGGGTTTTACGAGTGTCAACTTCTCGTCGCAATATCTAGAGATGTAATTGGAATATTGCGATGCAATCAACACCATTGTTTGTGATTTGTCATGCTATGGATTGCTGAAGAAAAAATATAGGATGTCCATTAAAAAAAAGGTTTGTGTTAAAAAACACATTTGCTTTCGTTTTAGAGTGTTTCCAAATATGTACATTCATGGGCCCCAGCCGTACATTGATACCGGTGAAAGTCGTTTTTCAATAGCTGTTATTGTTCCAGAGATATTTTCGGGACACCCCATATATATATATATATATATATATATATATATATGGTAACTGAATCTCATTGTAGACAAGTGCAATTTGCTACGAATACATAGAAAGAATCTGGGTATAGGCATCGGGAGTGACTTAAAATGGAACGACCATATAAAATTAATCGTCGGTAAAGCAGATGCCACACTGAGATTCGTTGGAAGAATCCTAAAGTAATGCAGTCCGTAAACAATGGTAGTAGGTTACAGTACACTTGTTCGCCCTCTGCTTGAATACCGCTCACCGGTGTCGGATCTGATCTGTACCAGGTTAGGTTGATGGAGAAGGTAGAGAAGATCCAGTGTACAGCAGCACGCTTTGTTACAAGATCATTTAGTAATCATGAAAGCGTTACGGAGATTATCGATAACCTCCAGTGGAAGACTCTGCAAGAGAGATGATGTTGTACGCGAGGCTCCTGCAAGGAAGACATGAACAGCATGTCACGTAGAAGTCAGAAAGATGCTCCTTGCCTAACTACAATCGGTGAAACTTTATCACTTATGTAAAGATAAACGAAGATGACATCTCCTGTCCTTTAAGAAAAAAATTTAAAATTAACAATGAATAACTAATGAGGATCAGTTCGGGCATTAAAGTGATGTTGCTAGTTACTGAAATAAAAAACTTATTAAAATTCTGGCTTTATTTACATCTACTACAATTCAAATTAATAAAGAAACAAATTAAATTTTTAATTTCCAAGTTCCAGATAGATTGACAGGATAGATGAAACGTATAAACAATTTCAAAATAAATTAAAGTTGGTAGAATTGCAGAAGAACCACGCCTACTTGACTTTAAAATTAATTCAATTTTGTTATTTTATATTCAAGGCAGTCGCAATGTCAGTAATATTAAACAGTGGTAAAAAATGAATATGTTATTGCTGTTTGGGGATGGGTGGAGTTCGCCTACAGCTTTTGCACACAATACTGTTACCTGGCTGCTAGTCGCATCTTCAGTGAAATCGAAACTAAATATTGTCTGTCTTGATCGACTACTGCCGATCACACTTACCCTGCATCTTGATGAAGTCAAGAACGACCTATAAATACTAGTCTGGCTATAAACTGGCATGGTAGATACATCAGTCTCAGACTAACCCACCATATTGACACTCAAAAATGCACTTGCAAACGTCAACTAATGCACTCTATGTTCACACCGGATATGTAGTAGCTCACTCAACACTACGACCAAAGTGTAATCAGAGTCTAACATAAAGAATCATGAAACTCCCTGTAGTTTTCTGCAACCTGGCGACTGCAGCGCTGCCAAGCGGCCGGGTCGTAAGAACATACCGAGAGGCGACAAACCATTGTGGATTAGATATGGAGTCGAACGACGCGTTTAAAATGTGACTGCATTTCGGAGCTTATTGCGGTGCGATAAATAGTAGTTAGAGGAAAACTAAGATAATGTATATTTTGTCAAATATGAAAATCTCTTACAATGTGGCATAAAATGAAGTTTGTTAAATTTTAAGGGTGTGTGGTATCGTTAACAGAGAGAGAGGTAACTAACCCAGTATTTTTCTTCAAAGTTATTTTTGATAGTCTGTTGATAGGTTTGTGGAAGTCAAAACAAATTTTTGCACATTAGACTACTATTGGTGATGCAGCAATGATAGTCGAAGGTTAACAGGGATTTGTTTGTACAAAGTGAAAATAAAACGTAACTAACTGTAGATTAACGTGTACAGACAAACTGAGATTTTAGCAGGAAAAGAATCTTAAAGATTTACAGTTCCTTTACATTCCTGGGGAGTAACTACGATGAAACCATGACAGGAATGGCACATGCAAGCCATCTGAGGAAGAATAAAGCGAAAAGGGCTTTTATAAGACGTAACACTTTGTCTCTAATAATGTAAAAATTGTGTCTAGTACCAGTATCAAATGTATTAAGATGTTCAAAATCTGCAGAAAAAATACACGTGGAACGTGTATCAACGTACCAGTACATTATGTACCTATAAACCAGTTGCTTTTGAACTTAAACACACCACGTTACAATTCGCTTCTTGTCTTAAATCGTTTTTGGATGTTATGATTACGACCGTGCTAGTGTGAGTCGTATGTATTACAATGCACTGGTATGTTATTATTACAAACTGACATCAACAGGAAAAGGGGTTTTCGTTTAATAATGTTTTCGTATTTTTGTCACGCAATACGGTACCGTACAACGTTTATGCCTAGAAAATATATAAACAACAGCAATAATAAATTCTTCGTTTTGGTAGTGCCATTTTCTGCTACTGAGCTTGCTACCCAGCCGCTTGGAGCGCTAGTATCGCTTCAGCTGACAAATGGTTGCATTTTTTTCCCTACTGAGTTTCGCGACTGTCTGTTTTAGACTGTGGTGTAATCCTTAGTGCTCTCCACTGGAGATTCACTGGTATTTAGTCCACGACAGAGGTACTCCTTGCAGTGCAGTAAAAAAAACTTATTCTTTTCATTCTCCACTCCGAAGAATGGAGCGGGCTGTTTGAGATCCGGCCCATAAAGAGTCGCGGTTCTATTCAGCCAATTATCAGACAAGCTGATAGTGGGGCAAAGGGGGATCCCAATTGGGAATAAGTGGGAGGGACTTACCAGTTCCGGCATACGCCTTACAACCAAGGAAAACCTCCCGAAAACCTTGGTCGGAACCGGGGGACTGGGACCAATTTAATTTACCTCCGGGACGTTGGCCCGGGCTACAAAGGGATTATCAGAAGAGCACGAGTGCACTCACGACAATCATGGATCGGACGCCCGAGTTACGTATGTAAACTCGTAGAGTTCAGCCCGAACAACAGTGGACAAGCATCCCCCTAAATGAACCGCACCCGTGGGCTTGATATCCTTCGCGTCCTGACCCTTACAGTGAAGTACTGTGCAGGAGTCTTTATCTCATCTCCGCATAAAAATCGCTGTGGGAACATCACACTGTTAGCGACGACACACATAGTCAGCGCAGGCGAGAGAGCGAGTCTGCCTTAATTTTGCTCGATTTGCTTGTGTGTATCTTCCAATGATGCTGTTGCTACCCCGCCAGTGGCTCGCCTACCAATCAGATAGTGTGTCTTAAAATGCTGTATGGCTTTCCGGTGAGTCAGGTAACATCTCATTTAGGAATTTTCTCTCAAACGTAATGGCGCCAGTGCATTCATGTTCCACCTGGCTTTAAGAGTTCCAAGTAAACATGCTTTCTTGAGCGCGGCATTGTGTGGGTTTTAAAAGGATTTTAAGCGTCTGTATTTCCCCACAAAGGCAGTGGCTTTCTGGCTGTAGACCTCCCAGCGTGAAGGAGTTGGGGGTGAGGAACCTTCTGCCCACCTGCTTTAGTCACCGGAGTCCGTCACACTAGCACCTTGCCTCACTTTAGAAAAACAAATGTTTGTTCACTAGTACGTGTCAGCCTTGATTATTTTACTGCACTTGCGACATATCTCGTAATTTGCATATCAAACTGTGGTATTTAAAATGTCGATATCACATCAAGTTTATATTCAAAAGATTCGTCTCGACGAGTAGAATGTGACTTTGTTGTCGGAATATGCAGGAAATGATAGTGAAGAAAACTTCTTACAACCTTTACTGAGGAGTGAAGCAGTATATTGCTACCTCCTACGTATATGTCGTGATCATGAGGATAAAATCAGAGGCATATCGACAATCTTTCTTTCTGTGAATAGAATGGGACTGGAATAGGAGGGAGAACAGATAGTGGTACTCAAGGCACTCTCCGTCACATGCCGTCATGTGGCTTGCGGAGTATGGATGTAGATGTAGACAACAAAAGGCGAATACGATGTGGCCAGAGTATAAGTTCTAGAATAGCGTAACTAACTTCTCGACCTATTTGGCATTTTCAGAAACACTCCACTCTCAATGAAAACACGCTGTTTGTAGATCCACCTACATAGGAACATATGGGACCCTCTGCCAGGCACTGAAATGTGATTTGCAGACTATCCCATGTAGATGTAGATCAGTAGAATAAAATAGGAGAAATCAGAAGTAAAACGGAAATACGAGTATTTAGGTGTCCCCTTTCCCCATTATTCTAAAATGGAACGATAGAGAAAAATGTGAACATTCATTTTCAAGAAGATTTAGATATAAGGATCGTAACACAATTAGCCCAATAAGCTGATTATCTGTCAAACCACACCACACATTTACAGATGGGTGTTCTTGAGAATGTGTCTCCACAGTGCCATGTGGCTTTTCTTCAGGTCACGTAAGTGAATTACATGTGTTATTGATGCTGTCAAGACTGAAAGTCGCTTCATCGGCGAAGAACAAAAATTAGATTACTTGGCGATTTTCAAGAATCCAACGACAAAATTCGAAAAATTTATCTGCATTGCCTGGTCGAAGGTTGTGAATGTGTTGTAAATGATACAGATGGAATTCTTGCATTTATATGGGGATGTGCCTTGAGAACAAATTACATTACGGTGAGAAAGGACGGTATTAAGATGAGTTAATTAGTCTTGCACTGCAGTAATCTTTTCTCTTTCAGTATTTATGTGAATCAGTAGGGATGTTGTTGTTGTGGTGATCTTCAGTTCAGAGATTGGTATTATTCAGTTCTCCACCCTAGGCTATCCTGAGATAGCCTCTTTATCTCTAAATAAGAACGGCAATCCACAGTCATTTGATTCTACTTTCAATATTCTTCTCTTGACCTTTCTCTGCGATTCACCACCCCACCCCCCGCACACACACACACACACACACACACACACACACACACACTTCCCTTCAATGCCAAATTCACGATTCCTTGATGCCTAAAAATGTGTCCTGCCAATCTATCCCTTCTTTTAGTCAAGGTATTCCTTCAGCGTCGTCTGGTTTTCTAATATTGCATTCTATTATCCTTGTTTTGCTCCTGTTAATGTCCATTCTATTCAATTTCTCTTCCAGGTCCTTTGCTGTCTCTGACAGAATTATAATGTCATCAGCAGAACGCAAGGTTTTTATTCCCTCTCCCTGGACTTTAATTTCCTTCTCCAAACTTCTCCCTCCCTTCCTTTACAGATTGCTCATTGTACAGATTGAACAACATTGGGGAAATGCTACAACTCTGTCTTACTCCCCAACCACTGCAACCCTTTCATGCTCTTAGAGACTAATATTCACTGTCTTGTTTTTATACAAGTTGAAATAACCCTTCGCTTCCTATAATTTACTCCTGATACCCAAAGAATTTGAAAGAGTGTATTCCAATCAATATTTTCAAAACTTTCTCCAGATCCACAAATCCTTTTATTTGTAACAAACATCAAAATTTTATACATTTTTGAATTTACGGACATTGTATTAACACGACCAGGAGAAAAGAATTACAATTCATCAGCTAACCGCAATGTTTATATTTCCTTCTCAAAATTTCTGTTTGCTTTCCTGCACAGCTTGCTCAGTTGAATAACATTGGAGAAAGGCTGTCTTACTCCCTTCCCAAACACTGCAACCATTTCATGCCCTTCAGCTCTCATAACAACTATTTGGTTTATGTATAAGTTGTAAATAACCTTTCGTTCCCTATATTTTACCCCCACAGACGCCAGAATTTGAAAGAGTGTATTCCAATCAACATTGTGAAAAGCTTTCTCCAAATCTATAACAGCTAGAAAGGTATGTTTACCCTTCCTTAATTTAACTCCTAAGATAAGTCGTAAGGTGAGTGTTGCCTCCCGCATTCCTACATTTCTCGTGAAACCGAACTGATCAGGACCTATCAGATTTTCCGTCCCTCTATAAATAATTCGTGTTACAGTTTTTCAACCAGGACTTATTAAACTAATGGTTCTGTAATTTACACACCTGTCTGCGCCCGCTTTCTTTGGAATGGGAATTATTACATTTTTCTTAAAGTCTGAGGGTATCAACTGTCTCGTACATCTTACTCAACATGTGAAAAGTGGTTCTCCCAGTGACTTCAGTAGAAATGAAATGTTTGTATAGCTTATGGGACTTAACTACGGGGTCATCAATCCCTAAACTTACAAACTACTTATGAACTAACTAATTCTAAGGACGCTACAAATATCCATGCCCGAGGGGGGATTCGAACCCCCGACCGTAGTGGCCGTGTAGACCGTGACTGGAGCGCCTCAGTCCCCTCGGCCACCGCGGTCGGCTGACTTCAGTAGCTCTGATGGAATGTCATATACTCTAGGGAATTTGTTTCGACTTAGTTCTTTCTGTGCTCCGTCAAATTCATCTCTCAGTATAGTACCTCGTATTTCATCTTCATGGAAGGAAGGAAGGAAGCTTGGAGTTTAACGTCCCGCCGACAGCGTGGTCATTAGAGACGGTTCATCTTCATCTACTTCCTCTTCCCTTCCTACAATATTGTATCGAAAATCATTTCCTTTGTAGAGGCCCTTTATATTCTCTTTACGCCTTTCAGCTTTACCTTCTTCAGTCACAATTGGTTTTCAATCTCAGTTCTTGATATTCATATAGCTACGTTTCTTGTCTCCAAATGCCTCTTATTTTCCTGTAGGCGTCATCTAATTTTCCCCTAGTTATACATTCACCTACAGATTGGCATTTGGCTTGTAGCCACTCCTGCTTAGCCATTTTGCATATCTGTCACTCTCATTTATTAGTCGTCTGTACTCCATTTTAACTACTCCATTTACAGCATTTTTATATCTTCTCCTTTCATCAATTAAATCTAGTATTTTCTGTAATATCCAAGGATTTTTTGTAGGTCTTGCCTTTCTACCTATTTGTTCCTCTGCTGCCTTGACTATTTCATCTCTTAAAATTATCCATTCCTTTTTTACCTTTTTAATTTCCCCCTCTTCTGTCAGTTGTTGCCCAAATCTATTCTCAAGAACTTCAGGTTACTTCAATTTATCCTAGTCCCATCTCCTTATATTCCTACCTTTCTGTAGTTTCTTCATTTTCAGTCAACTGTTCATAGCCAATAAGGTATGGTACAAGTCTATATCTGACGCTGAATACGCCTTACGTGGTTTCGAAATCTCTGTCTTATATTATAAAATCTATCTGGTAACTTCTGGTGCCTCCTAGTCTCTTCCACGTTACAACCTTCCGACATGATTCTTGAACCAAGTGTTTGTTACGACTAAATTATGTTCAGTACAAAAGTCTAATAGGCGGCTTCCTCTTGCATTACTCTTCCCAGTCCATATTAACCTACTATTTTTCCCTTCCTTCTTTTTCCTATTACAGAATTCCAGATTATATTTATCGCTATTTCTTAGAATTCAAATGTGTTATGCCACCTAACTACAGCGATTATCGGTCCTCAAACTAACTTATCCCAAGAACAACGCACACACCCATGCCCGAGGGAGGACTCGAACCTCCGACGGGGATAATCGCGCGCTTCGCAGCAAGGCGCCTTCACTCGGCCATTCCACCGCTACTGATATTAACGGCGGCCGTGAAAACTTACATTTTATTTTGGTTCATCAAGTGTAGGTAGTCAAGTTTAAATTAACGTATACCTGCCATGTTCTTAATGTAGTATGAGAGGAGTTTCGCCATAAAATACCACCATAACCATATTTTGTTAAATTTGTGTAGTTCTTACAGTCTTATTTTTATTTACGATTTCACCACGTGGCAATGCATCATGTGAACTATGTTAGTTCTCTTTCGTGTGGCTTTTTCCTGTTCAAATGTTCCTTAATTTCACTTAATACACATTACTTTCATTGTTGTGTGTATAATGGATTGTATGCCTTTCATTGTATTAAGAACTTTACCATGTCGGACTATGCCGGGTGTGGTTAATGTAGAAGTTTTCGAAATTCATCTTGCTTTGATGATAAGATCAAGTCATGTAGTGGCAATAAATGAAATGTTTACGTGGGAATTTCTTCAATGGAGTAGCAGTTGCCTGCCTACGTGGGTATGCAATTGCGGTGATGGTAGGCTCCTCTAACCAAACTAAGCTTTGTGTGGCATTTTTATCTAAGACAGAAGTGAATTTACGGGTCGTGATTAAAACGACCTACGTAATTTGGTACGAAATTGTTGCTGTAACGTGTCATGCAGTTTTTGTGGGTGCGCCAGTAGCATGGATGTCTGTCAGCACCCAGTTACACTTTCTAATGTTTTTAAGAATAGATGAGAGAATTACTAACGCAATATTGTATGCGAGACTTTGACTATTGAGCCGCTATTTTTTCTGGTAACTTCATCGACTAGTTACAGACTCTCCTACATAATGTTGCCATTTCTACATGCTACTAGTGATGTTACCTCGTCATTGTAAAGAATTCGTGTCCCTATGGTTGCTTTACCATGCGACACCAAAAAGAAACGTGTGTGAATCGCAAAGCAGATCTACGAAATGGAGTGCACTACTCTTCATGTATTCCATTAGAACGTGTCTGAATTTCTTCTTCCAAAACTAAAGTCATACAGAATCTCACTACGCCCAGTTTGCTCACGATATTAATCAGCGTTGTATTAATTTTGTGTATGCTGGTGGAAAGTCGTGTCCATGATTAGAGCTGTTACGTGGAGCCGTTCCGATCTGCTTTCGTTCCGTCGACGTGTCGACTTAGGCTTTATTCTTGATAGAGGTCATAGTTATTTAATAATCCACCTGGTAATTGATAGTTATAGATGAACAGTGGGAATAAAGTATGAGAAATTGTTCAAAAAATGTTTGTGAAGCTTATGGGACTCAACTACGGGGTCATCAGTCCCTAAACTTACAAACTACTTATGAACTACTTACGAACTAGGACGGTACAAATATCCATGCCCGAGGGGGGATTCGAACACCCGACTGTAGTGGCCGTGCAGACCGTGACTGAAGCGCCTCAGTCTCCTCGGCCACCGCGGCCGGCGAGAAATTGTTCATTTAACGTTTTATTTCTACGTAAATAAAATCAAGTTCAGTGTACTTGTCTCACTTCCCTCATTAAATGAAATATCGAGAATCATTCTAGTCCCTCCCGCTTCCCCTCCCTCTCACCCTCATTTGATATTAAATGAGTAGGTAAAAAAAAAAATCACAGAAGTTTCATCTGCTATTCCACTTGTGAAGACCATAAGGGACTTAAGAACGTGATTTCAAACAACAGATCAGAATTTAGTTTCTGTTTAGCTTACTCCATGAAGGATTCTGTGGTAGTTATTAACTAAGTGTTAAGCGTTGTGACCGAAAGCTAATTTCATTTGTTCAGTTCTTAAACTTTTTTATCGGTCCAAGTATAATTGCTTCTCCCAATAAATCCACTAAACACACAACTCAGAGTATAGTAGCATCATAAAGTGTCAAAATACAAACTAGGCTACTTCAAAAGAGCAACAGTCCGCTTGTACAGGGAAGTAAATAATGACAGGATACTTACTCTAATCTGTCATCTATAATGAAACGTAGTATAGTATGTTCTTGCGTAAAGCTTCATCCGGTAGGTGCAGTCGAACAACCTGTGTATTGAGATCTAGATTTCACCCTTGTTATTTTCTTTTACCTGTTTTTCTTTTAAGAATCAATTTCGCCTCCCTGCATACATTTTTCAAACCACAGCAATAGCAGTGTTACGTTTCTTGAAACACATACGAAAGCTTATCGTGCACGGCTTCCGTTAGTGCTGTAGTAAGAGCTCCACTACAGTCCAATTTTCGGTACAGTGACGAGGAGGGTATACGTTTCGCCTATAAAAATGCAGAGAGGGTTCTGTTTTCCACAATAAAGATTCTTTATTAGGGGAACATGGCAATACTGCGAACGAGCATTCACGCTGGGAGGCACTGAAGAGCGCCTCGTAAAACTCCCGGTGGAAGCAGAATTGTATTGCCTCAGACAGTGGCCATGCGAAAATATAAAAATTAATACCACATGCAGTAGCATTCATATCCGTTAATATAACTTTAAATATTAGCTAACGGCATTAGTGTAAATATTTGAGTGCTAGTTCAAATCTTTTAGCTACACTCTTTGTTTGAATAAGAATCTAGCTATTTGTAGAAATAAAATGTTCCCAGATGTATGTCTAAATTTTCAAAATTTAGCTGTTTGCATAAGAACGAATTCTCTGCAGAAACATTAGTGATAAGATACTGTCGTTCGACACTGTCTTTCATAAGAGAATAATGCAATCAGCATGAAACAATGCAAACTATTTCTTTAAAAGCCAAAATTCTTGTTCCCTTCCCTGTATTTTCAAAAGAAGTACTGATAAAAGAATTTTCTTTCACACAGAACAAAAACTTGCTAACAGGGAGAGATCTATCAATGACATAAACTGCAACACAATCTTGTTCCAAAAATAGTTCAATATCTTGCCAGAAAAATCAGTATAACAGTTTAAGCCACGTTTAAAAATTTTGTGCCATTCTACTTGTTACCAAATTGGTTCTTTAGATCTAGCAATCCCTTCAACATGTTACATTTAATGATACAAATCAGGTGCAACTGAAAAGTATTAGGTAAATGATCAGTTTTCAAATTTATAATTGTTCATTATGTGCTAAAATACATGATTTAAATGACGTAGACTTCCAGGTTACGAAATCAAAATACGAAGAGTTTTTCTTTCCAACATATTATGCAATATATAAGTGCTGGAAAAAATAGCTGTATGTTGCTGTAAAATGTAAATCAGTTTCAGATGTGATTCATCAGGGGTAATGAATACGTTGTAATACAGTGTGAAATACTTACACTTTGACTGTATTTGTCTACATTAACACATACAAAACATGTTCCTTTTTCGGTTATCTTTCCTTGTTCACAGCAGTAGCAACTACTGTGGAAGTTGAACCACATTGCTAACTTTGTATGTTAAACATTTTAAACTAATGTTTTACAAATTTTAAATGACCAATGACGAAAATTTGATGTATGACGTTTGAAATGACGTTCACATTTCCCCTCAGTATATTGATTGCTGCAATTAGTTTGTTTGGTTTCTAATTTTTCTTAATTGTGTGTTTAGAATTGTAACTCAAGTTCATACAGCCGCTCAGAATATTATGAAAACATCTTATGTTAATTCAAACTTACTGAGGTATGTTGTTATCTCGCATTTCCGTTCGCTATTCACTGATATACTGAACGCATCTCATAATGTTTCACATCGAAACATCTTCGATGTAAAAGCAATTTGATGTATGGCAGCTATGAATGCTTTTCATAACATCCATCATAACATTCTTTCTGTATAAAGTTTCAAGAGAAGAAGTCCTAATATATTGGGCGACAGGACTTGCAACTTATCAAACTATTCCTTCAATTTCCGTCACACTTTGTATTGTAGTCGTTTCCTGTGGTGAGTTCGAACGACTTAGAGCATTCTAAAACGTTGACCTTAGACGTTTTAGGCACTATTCGACCACTATCACCATAAATCAACACAAAAATTCTCATTTTTTATAAATACACAATTACATGAGATACAATTTCTAGCATAAATCAAGAGTCTCATATTATCGCATCTACAGCCTCATTGATTTATTAGATTATTGATCTGTTGAGGTTTCGGTTTTGTGTTTCTAGGTCGACAAACAAAATTTTAATTTTGTAATCTTATTCACATCCTCAAAGAGACTCTGTGGTCGCTTATTGGTTTAACTTCAGATGAACTACATTAGTGTTATGTACGTACCTAAATATATCATAGAAGTACTTTTAAGTACTTACCAGTATTTTTGCAACTTTCGTAACATTTTTCTATAATAGTTACTAAGTCTGTACGGCTTTTTTTATGCAGGTGTAACAGTGTTTGAGTGTGTGACGTAAGTCACAGTAACTTCTGAGGCAGTGACTCCCAACACTGCACCCAGCTTGGCTCTCATTATTTCATGCTGGAGAAGATCTTCGCTATCCAAATTGCATCTGTCTAGTATTCATCTAGGCACTACGGCTCGCTTAACGGTGTAGTATGTGAGGTAATGGCGGTACTGACGCTGTGAATACGGGTTGTGAGTAATGCTTAGGATAGTTCAGTCGGTAGAGCAATTGCGCACGAAAAGGCAAATGTCCCAAATTCGAGACTCAGTCTGGCACACAATTAGCCAATAAATGAAGATTTCTAAATAAAACCAATTGTATCAGCGTTATACATTTTTATTCTCCATGTCGAGATCTTTATTTCGCAACATTGCCAATGGGAACCAGTTTGATGAACCAGTCACTGTAGAATGTTTGACTTAGGTAACGGAACCACGACCTCACATATGCTATAAAAGCTCTCAAACGTATTCTCCAAGTTTTGGAAACAGATGAAAATCACATGGGAGTATGTCGGGACTGTATGGCGTACGGTCGATGTCAGTGAGAGCAAGGCGCGCGAATGCTGGAGATTCCGCAGCGCTCGCGTGTGGTCTGGCATTTTCATCCTGACAAGAGAGAGTACCTGTTGTGACTCTCGTCGCTCGTCAAAGCACGAAAAAGATGAAATATTATGTGTATTATTAAACGTACCTCATTTCTGTCCCCAATTAACATGTGTAAACTGTATGCTACTGTGAGTGGAAACTGTTTGCGAGATTAGTCAACTGCGCCAGTACTCCGTATGTTAATTCCCAATTGATAAAATATTTTAAATTAATTCTTTAATTTGTAGATATGAAACTGATATAATTATATATTTTTATAATTAAATCTGGGTCGCTACCATGTTTATAAAAAAAAAAAAAAACAGGAAAATTATTTTTTTATTGACCTCACTTGCTCGGTGGCCTACGATATGGTCAAACACATTTAATTTATAAATTCCTAACTATTATCACAATGAGAGGTAACACCAATGAAAAACTAATTTACTCGGTATACTCTCATGTTAACTAACATCTGTTTGCCCCTCAAAAAGTGTGAATGATAGGGAAGTATGAAAGACGGCTGTCTGCCGTCATCCCTAGTTTTTAACCTTGTAATTTATCTAAGTTCATTAGACGGCCCTCTTTGCTAAACGAGAACCCCTTTCGTTCGGAGGAATGAAGAATACCATTTCATTTCATGTTTTTAAATGTTAGTTTCTGTAATACTGTGTAAATAATGCTGGGATTTTATTATGTTAATGATTCGTCATTGTGACCATGAATGTGGCAAGATGAACGGTTACTCCGTGACGCCACTGTCCCTGTGATAATGTGTACTTGCTTTATTCTGTATGTCCATGTATGAGAATCTTCTAGCATGGGAGTCTGAGTGGTATGTATGTGAATTTTCGTCGTCGGCTGCTGGCTACTCGCTATTAGTGTTTCTCTGGCTTCCTATCGATAGGTAGTCGTTACTAACCTCTGCTTTTGACGCTACCAAAGAGGTTCGTTTGGTTACAAGTTGGGTTGGCAATGCCCAGTTAGCGAGCCTCGGCAGGATGCGCGAGTCTAAACTCTCCCCACTACCTCGATTTCCTTGGGTTTTTACCGATTTCCGGCCGCTGGCGGGCTTCTCGCTGGCCGCCTGGTCACTCGATGGATGCACTTCGAGCTGGTAAGACGTTCTGATTCTTTCCTCCCTCGAGATGGTAGCGATTCTTTGTCTGGTGTTCAAGTTAGACTTCAGAACTTAGGTTCATTTTTTGGAATAAGTTTCTTCAATCATATAAGAAAGTGTATTCAATTTCATTTTGGTGATTTTGCATAGGTAAGTGCAGTGAACATGTAACTAATTCTGTTTCATAACGGCTGAGAATTGGCAACCTTTGTGAGACTAGGTGGCGGTTTATGAACTCAGTTCAATTTCTTTCTAGCTTTGTGGGATGCAACTAATGTGCGTGAATAATTTTATTTTGTGTAGTGCATGTTAAATACTCTTTTCCGTTTTCTCCTTCCGCGAGTGATATGTACTCCATGTGGTGTGTTCTTAGAACAAAGCCTTCAGCTACCTGTGTGTCTCTTTTTATGCCCTTCAGGTAAAAGATTGTGCATATATCTTTCTGATTTCCCTAGTACATCGCGATCTTCTCTCCGTCTATTTTAAATTGCTGTATCGTTTCCAAACGTGTACTTTGCATTCGGACTCCCCCAGTAAATTCTCTTCTATCCTTGTACAACCTCCTTTATTAGCTTGCTTAAGAAATACTTCCTATTTGTACTGGCTGCATGCCGTATTTCTTAGTTGATTTACTCCAACTTTGAATTTATTCCACTTTTCTGATTTTTGAAGACTGGACTTCGTCCATCCCTGTTAACCTTTCCCAATCGCGTCTAACTGTATTTCTTTAGCTTACTTATGATATCCTATGCATTTCTAAGCGTTGCATGCACTATCTATTTTTCTTTATTTTTCGGTAATTGAATTTTATATTGTTACTGGCTTTCGGAACCACATGGCTCTGAACTCGGACTTCAAAGGTTTATAGCTAGTCACTTGAGTTCTCGCCACTGCTCACGTACCAGTGTCCTACTATTGTGTATTGTTGCTTCGTAATCTATAATTCCGTTGATTTTTGTCGAAATGAATACGACCTTTACGCACTTTGCTTTCAGTGGGGGGTGCGAATATGTAATGTAGCAGACATGTACTGTGTATCTCAGTAAGTCTGCGTGCTCACGATTTGATTAAAAATGGAAATTAATCTCGCTATTATCGCGTACCATCTCAAGTAAAGGAAGACAGACAAGAGCCACCTACGAAGTTTATTTTCCTTGTGTTGTGTGGTACATCCTGGTTCGCTGAATTTCGCCTACGATAGCGGCGCCTGCTTCTGCTACGTATCAGCACGCTGAATTGGGTGAGTTTCGCTTTGCTACACGTGTGTGACTGGCTGAATGCTTGTTGATTGTAAATCCCTCCTCCGACGATGTACACTTCAGATTACCTTATGTCAACCTTCAGTGGGATGCATTTTTATTGTTTAACGAAATTGGTTCCCCCATTTGCTGATGTTTGAACTGAATAAATAATTTATTGTCAGAGAAATTTTGTTCTAATTATGAATATTAGTTGATGAATACCCTCCCTTTTATTTAATGTTGTTCTTCACCAATGCTGAGAACAAATTCAGATGCGTATTGTCATTTTTTAATTCCGTTGTACCATAAATGTTCTCACAGCCACCTTCATGAAATGGTTTAGTTCGGGGTGGCTTATATATGAATGATTGTTTGTAATTCTCGTGATCTACGATGTGTGTTGGCCACCGTCTCTGTCTTCCTGCAGCTAAAGTTCATTTTGAGTCAGTTCTAAATTCTGGGCCAAGGAACAAGATTCTGTTGCAGGAAGTAGCTAGTAGTTCCCGCGAATCCTCTAGCTGGTTTTTTACGGCCAGTATACGTTTAAAGTAAGCTTTTAACTGGCTCCTTTCAGCCAGAATTAATTTTTCAACATCCCTGGGGAACGCCAGATATCACTTCTGTCCTCTCTGACAGGAAATAGCGAATCCAGTCGCACAACTTTAGCGATATTCCATAAGCAACCAATTTGATTAGAAGACGCTTGTGAGGTACAGTGTCAAACGTCTTTCGGAAATCTAGAAATATATAATAAATTTGCGATTCCTTGACAATAGCATTCATAGGATTCCACTGTCACTTGTGCGGATATGTAAACTTTCACTACAATGACACAGTGCATCTATGCACTTTAAATTATTTTATACAACAACGGTTGACATCACAATATGACGTCTGTGTAAAACATTTTTAGACCAGAAGATGATGGCATAGACCATCGAAATCGATCGTCGAAATGAAAGTATACAGGGTGTTACAAAAAGGTTCGGCCAAACTTTCAGGAAACATTCCTCACACAGAAAGAAAGAAAATATGTTATGTGGACATGTGTCCGAAGACGCTTAATTTCCATGTTAGAGACCATTTTATTACTTGTCTTCAAATAACATTAATCATCGAATGGAAACGCACAGCAACAGAACGTACCAGCGTGACTTCAAACAGTTTGTTACAGGAAATGTTCAAAATGTTCTCCGTTAGCGAGGATACATGCATCCACCCTCCGTCGCATGGAATCCATGATGCGCTGATGCAGCCGTGGAGAATGGCGTATTGTATCACAGCCGTCCACAATACGAGCACGAAGAGTCTCAACATTTGGTACCGGGATTGTGTAGACAAGAACTTTCAAATGCCCCCTTAAATGAAAGTCCGCCTCTACCAATCCATCGGTCACCGAATCTTTTGTTGAGAAGTTGTTGCTAATCCATACATCAAATGAGAATTTGCCAACTCCGCATTTGTAAACATTGCACTGACTGCAAAACCACGTTAGTGATGAACACTAACCATTTGATGCTATGTACTGATGTGCTTGATGCACCAAAGTCTACATTACCTTCCTTCAATTGGGCCAACTGACGGTGAATCGAGGAAGTACATTACATAATGCTGGGGCAGGGCAGTGTGTTCGCAGCTTTAGGTCAGGATGAGGCGTGGAACCTGGTGGAGCGCCAAGGGACGCTAGTGAAACGGAATTATAGTTCACACAATTTATTCCGTAACATACATAAGTTTGATGAAGGCGCTAGCTCGACAGCAGCTAGAGCAGTAGGTGGCGTCGCCTTCGAGCTGCAACCTTGGTGTTTCATATGATGGTAGTGTCCGCTCCGCGCCTCGATGCCGGGAAGTGATACAAAGACTGCTATTGTGAAGTGCTCTATCCCTTCAGCAGGCTATGCAGCGGCCAGTGGATCCACGCGGGGACCACTCTGAAGTCGGATGTCGTGCTAGTTCCCGACTCGGGACACCGGCAGGCCGGATTAGCACCAGAGTGCAAACTCGACGACAGGAACATTGGCCTTTAGTAACCAACCACTGAAGACTGCGCTGGCCTCAGGCAGCCACCATAGAGTTGTAAAGTCGTCAGGACAGCGGATCACTATCTCTTAGCTGCCTCTAGCAGCTACCCGTATGTGACAAAGACTGAGCACAACGATTAGGCCAGGGAATTGAAGACTACCTCCTGGGCATCGTCGATTCAGAAGACCAAGTGACTGCTACTTCTAATTGTGGGAGTATTTATACATAAAATTAGCTGAAGCTACAACGTATGAAACGGTTTGAATGTGTTCCCTTTTAAAATGCAGTGTTCGCCCGATGTGACATTTCCGCTGACGCATCCGCGCTTTTATTCACTCTTGTGACAGAGTTACGTGTAGTTATGAAATGTTTACTAGTTGCGTCTCTGTCTAAGAGCCATTTCACTCACGTACAGTTCGCTGACGGTAGACTTTCCAACTTGCCAACGCAGCGGCTGTCGCCAACATGCAAGGCGGATGGGCATTTTCTGCTACCGGCTGCTGACCTTATTCCGTCTTGCTAAAATGAGCAAACCAAGATCTTAACACATTCCCTGTCACAATGTTTGCGGCGTAACAATACTAACGAAACAGTTGGGTATTTTGACAGTTGTCTGCACGAATTACTTCAATTTACATTTAAAGACAAATACTAAAATGAGCTCTAACATGGAAATTAAGCGTTTCCGGACACATGTCCACACAACATGTTTTCTTTCTTTGTGTGTGAGGAATATTTTCTGAAAGTTTGGCCATACCTTTTTGTAACACCCTTTATACAAGCGATCTTGGCTTTATCCTTTTTGGAACCTATCACAAAAATAAGGAACATTAGGGGCCCTGTAATACTTTCTTGCGGAATTCAAAATATCATTTCTGCTCTACTCGATGACTTACCGTCAATTACAACGTACTATGTCCTCTCTGACAGGAAATTACCCTCAAAATCCTGTTGCTTGCGCTCTGCAGGAACTATCTAGTTCGACATAATCTTCAAGGTACCTGTGTTCCGCCTCTGCACCACCAACAAACAGTTTCATCTCTTCACCTTATGACGATCCCTTTTGGAATAAGGTGATCGCCACATTTAATAATTACTAACATTTGAACTTTACGATAAATATTAATTGTGAAGGGGTGTTTCTCAAAAAGAACAAATACTTCTTCGAAATCCACTTCGATTTATTGCTACAGACAAGATACAACTGGCTTGAACTGAACTCTAATTCTGAAGTAAAACAACGGACTGACTGACTGACTGACTGACCACTAATTCCCGCGCATTACATGTATTTGTTACATCATTAACAATGTTAAGTGATGCATAATTATCACAATGATAATTTATGAATCGGTTCTTTTATAAACAACAAATTTATATAATTTATATTTATTATACAATATCAATGTATTAGTATAACAAATAACTGATTAAATAGTTTTAATATTTTTTAAATGAAGTGAATCCTGTTGTTTGGTTGAAGTTAAATAATCTGCTTTACAATGAACTACAATGTCTGACAATTAGCCATAATGACAATTAGATGTAACAACAACTTTACATTACAATTTGTACTGGAATTTGGTCAAGTCAAAAATATTATGAAAATTAATCTAATCTTAATAAAGGAAATGAAAGGAAATAAATGCTGCAAAATAAATACTACGAAGTTACTGTGGTTTAATAATGGGAACAATGGTAATAGAGCATTACGAAATTAATGTGGTTTGACAATGGGAAAATATGGTAATGGTAATTACGAAGTTATAGAAATTTAGTAATGGGCGTAAAAGATGTAATTACTATGAAATTAACGGGTTTTATTAATGGGAATAAAATGAGGTAAATACTTAAGGAAAGCAAGGAGAAATTTGGTGAAGGAATTAAAGTTCAGGGGGAAGAATTAAAAACATTGCGTTTTGCCGACGACATAGTAATTCTGTCAGATACAGCAAAGGACCTGGAAGAGCGATTGAACGGAATGGACAGTGTGCTGAAAGGTGCATATAAGATGAACATTAACAAGAGCAAAACTAGGGTAATGGAGTGCAGTGTAAGAAAATCAGCGATGCTGAAGGAATTAGATTGGGAAACGAAGCAATAAAGGAGGTAGATGAGTTTTGTTACTTGGTCAGTAAAATAACAAATGATGGTCGCAGTACAGAGGATATAAAATGCAGAATGGCAATGGGTAGAAAAGCGTTCTTGAAAAAGAGAAATTTGTTAACATCGAATATTGATTTAAACCTAAGGAAGTCCTTTCTGAAGGCATTTGTATGGAGTGTTGCCTTGTATGGGAGTGAGACATGGACGATAAACAATGCGGACAGGAAGAGGATTGAGGCTTTTGAAATATGGTGCTACAGAAGAATGCTGAAGATTAGGTGGGTGGATCGAGTAACTAATGAGGAGGTACTGAACAGAATTGGGAAAAAAAGGAATTTCTGGCATACCTTGACTAAAAGAAGGGATAGATTAGTAGGACACATTCTTAGACATCAAGGAATTGTGAATTTAGCGTTGGAGGGAAGTGTATGGGGAAAAATTCACAGGGGAAGACCAAGAGATGGATACAGTAAGCAGATTCAGACAGATGTAGGTTGTCGCTCTTATGTGGAGATGAAGAGGCTTGCTCAAGATAGGGTATTGTGGAGAGCTGCTTCAAACCAGTCTCCGGACTGAAGACCACAACAACAACAACAACAAAATACTTAGTGACATAAACAATGTAGTTGTTATAATGTAGAGATGAATACGGGTGGTATCAATAACTTTACTACAGGATAGAAAGATTTAAAGGTGGTATAATAAAATTTACTACAGGAAAGAAAGGCATCCGGAGCTTTAGTATATAGGGAATGGTATGCTAAACTACACTATAAGGCAAGAAGGGTATCCTGAATATCAGTAAAGAGAGGTATCGTATACTACATTAGATGGAGGCTCATGTTGTTACATTACAACCTCCAACTGAAGCCATTGGACCGCATAATTTGCAAACAAAGCAGGCAGACAGGAATAGTTGGGTGTTGGCAGTGAACAGCAGCGCATACCTGTCAGGTGCGGGGCCCTGCTAGCCGCCCCGCTATGGCTACATCCGCCGGCAGACGGCAGCCGGCGTTATTGGATTCCGATGCGACCGCGACGCTAGCCAGCATTCCTAGGCGCCGCGGGCGCGTGCCTCAGCAGCCACAGGAGGCCGGCACCGGCCGCCTACAAAAGACAACAGCCGGCCAACACAACACAGCGCAGCCGCACTGTCTTCACCAGTAACCGCACAAAACCATCTCCTCACCAAGTTCAGCGGTTACAGCGCACGTTAAACAGTTAAAAGTCCATACATCTCTCATTTTGTTGCTGATCAATTATATATATATATATATATTTGACGAATTACAGCGTTCAAATGAATGAAATAAATCGCAATTTGCGATGTTATGGCATCACTGTATTAGGTTTAGATGGAATACCAAACTGTGGCGAATGAAAATTTGTGCCCGGCCGGGATTCGAACCCGGGATCTCCTGCTTACTAGGCAGATGCGTTGACCACTCCGCCACCGAGGACACAGTGACCAGCCCGACTGCAGAGGACTCTTCCCTGCACGTCTCCCGCCATATTCATTTGTTGCTGATCCACCTAATGAATCTGATTTCACGTTTTGGATATACGACGGTCGGAACAATTAGTGACAACCATTTATTCACTTGTTTGTACCTGTTACTGTTCTTCAAAGTAGTCTACACCGTTGTGAAGAATCCGTTCTACATGTACATCTACATGGGACACTCTGCAAATCACATTTAAGTGCCTGGCAGAGGGTTCAGCGAAGCACCTCCACTCTCGAATAGCGCGCGGGAAGAAAGAACACCTGAATCTCTTCGCTCGAGCTCTGATTTCTCCTATTTTATTCTGATAAAGCCACAGGAGGCCGGCGGCCGCCGCCTGCAAAAGACAACAGCCAGGCAACACAACACAGAGGGCCGCGCAGCCACACCCTGTTCACCAGTAAACGCACAAAACCACCTCCTCAGCAAGTTCAGCGGTTGGCTGTCGGTTACAGCCCTCTTACCAATTAAAAGTCCATACATCTCTCTTTTTGTTGCTGATCCACCTCATGAATCTGATTTCACGTTTTGGATATACGAGGGTCGGAACTCAATTAGTGGCAACTATTTATTCACTTATCCCATCATCTTTCGAGAGATCACCCGGGACAGCGACAATTCTTCGTCCGATATTTCGGCTGCAAACCTTACAGCCATCTTCAAGGCGAGTCCAAGGCTGAGTTCTCAGCGTCTGCGCGTGCCTATTTATACGGTAAATCACGTGATGCAAAGCTACTAAGGATTAGACTGCACATGCTCGAAGATATCACATTCGTAACTGCTGCGCTAGTCATAGATGAATATATACTTCAAAGATAAACATGTGAGTGCTAAGTGCAAACATAAACAGAGCTGTTTCGTATTCACAGTCCTTACAAATGAATAATTAATCGTTAAAAGTGGTAACATCAATCGGAAGTGAAGACGCAGATATTCTTTCAGAACGAAGGCGTGACATAAGCGGCTTCCATGCATTTTCAAGATGAAATCCATCGTCACGATTTAACAGGTTGTCCGCCAGTTGTATGTGTACAGCTTCGTTTACAACTGAGTCCCAGAAAGTAGAAGCTGTGGTTAAAATCTTTACTTCTTTGTAATTCATGGAAAGACCAGTAGAAATACAATGTTCGGCTACTGCAGACTTGTTGGACTGAAGAAGGCGTGTATACCGCTGGTGCTCAACGCATCGTTCCTGTACAGTGCGCGTGGTGGGACACGTTACATAGGTGAAACCACGCGCACTGTACAGGAACGATGCGTTGAGCACCAGCGGTATACACGCCTTCTTCAGTCCAACAAGTCTGCAGTGGCCGAACATTGTATTTCTGCTGGCCATTCCACGAATTACAAAGAAGTAAAGATTTTAACCACGGCTTCTACTTCCTGGGACTCAGTTGTAAACGAAGCTGTACACATACAACTGGCGGACAACCTGTTAAATCGTAACGGCGGATTTCATCTTGACAATGCATAGAAGCCACTTATATCACGCCTTCGTTCTGAAAGAATGTCTGCGTCTTCACTTCCGATTGATGTTACCACTTTTAATGATTAATTATTCATTTGTAAGCACTGTGGATACGTAACAGCTCTGTTTGTGTTTGCACTTAGCGCTCACATGTTTATCTTTGTAGTATATATTCATCTATGACTAGCGCAGCAGTTACGAATGTGATACCTTCGAGTATGCGCAGTCTAATCCTCTGCAGCTTTGCATCACGTGATTTACCGTATAAATAGGCACGCGTAGACGCTGAGAACTCAGTTTTGGACTCGCCTTGAAGATAGCTGTAATGTTTGCAGCCGAAATATCGGACGAAGAATTGTTGCTGTCCCGGGTGGACTCCCGAAAGATGATGGAATATTATGTCCGCGGGTAAAACTTCAAGAATCACATTTATTCACTAGTTTGTACCTGTTACTGTCCTTCAAAGTAGTCACCACCGTTGTGAAGAATTCGTTCTACACATACATCTACGTCTACATGGGATCCTCTGCAAATCAGATTCAAGTGCCTGGCAGAGGGTCTATCGAACCACCTTTATACTATTCATCTCCCATCCCACTCTCGAATAGCGCTCGGGAAGAGAGAACATCTGTATCTCTCCGTTCGAGCTCTGATTTCTCGTATTATATTCTGATGATCATATCTACCTATGTGGGTGTGAGTCAACAATATATTTTCGCATTCGGAGGAGAATGTTGGGGATTGGAGTTTCGTAAGTAGACAACGCCGCAGCGATGAGCGCCTTTGTTGTAATGATTCCCATCCCAGATCCTGTATCATTTCCGTGATACTGTCTCCCCTGTATCGTGACAATACAAAACGAGCTGCCCTTCTTTGAACTCTTTCGAAGTCCTCCGTCAAACCCACCTGATAAGGATCCCACACTGGGCAGCAATACTCCAAAAATAGGACCGACAAGCGTAGTGTATGCAGTCTCTTTAGTAGTTCTGTTGCATCTTTTAAGGGTTCTGTCAATAAAACGCAGTCTGTGGTTCACCTTTCCCACGACATTATCTACGTGTTCTTTCCAGTTTAAGTCTGAAGTAATAGAAATTCCTAGATACTTTGTGGAGTTTACGGCCTTCACGATTGATTGATTTATCTTGTAAACAAAGTTTAACGAATTTATTTTCGACTTCGTGTGGACGACTTCACACTTCGCATTATTTAGAGTCAATTGCCAATTTTTACACAATAGTGGTATCTTATTTAGATCGTTCTGCAGTTGCTTTTGATCTTGAGATGATTTTAATAGACGGTAAATGACGGTGTCATCTGCAAACAACATAAGAGAGATACTTAAATTTTCTCCCAAATCGTTTATGTAAATAAGGAACACCAGAGGACAATGACACTACCCTGTGGAACGCCCAATATGACCTCTGTTTGGTCGATGCCTTACCATCGATTACTACAAACTGTGTCCTCTCTTACAGGAAATCCCCTCTCCAGTAGCAAGTATGGGACGATATACCATAACCACGCCAGCCATATGGAAGGTGTAGTACACCGTAAGTAGAGCCTGTTCTGTTGATGGTGTGAATGGAGCGGTCTACAGCTTGTCGAATCTCTGGAAGAGTTCTGAAGCGAATACCAAGAAGTGGTTCCTCCATCTTCGAAATCAAATCAAAGTCACAAGGGGAGTATGGTGGATGGTACAGTACTCCCCAATCCCATCGATCAAACAAAGCAGCCCGCTCATTGTCGTGGAAATGATTGGTACTGTACCATCCACCGTACTTCCCGGCTTAAGTCCTTGTGATTTTCATTTGATTCCGAAGATGAACGAACCACTTTGTGGCATTCGCTTCAAAGATTCCATCTCCAAACAGGACCATGCCTAGTAAAGCACTGTGGTATTCAAACCTATCTTAGGATTTGACTGCTTTACCTTTTTAAAAAACCCTTACAAAACACCCCTAAAATTCACCTTTATTGAGAGAAGTCAGGTATTAAGCCACTGAAGGTCCCTCTTAAATGCGCCCTAAGTATGCGACCTTCATATCGGTTCTCACCAATAAGACTTGGGCCATACATAACTCTTCACTCCTTATATTTTACCCCTGATACCTTCAGAATTTGAAAGATTGTATTCCAGTCGACATTAGCAATACGGACTTTTCACCCGCTAAAAGCGGTGAAAGATCACGGCAATTATGTTTAAACGTCCACAAAAAGCGTCCGTTTGACGACAACTTACTGTCTTGCCGTTATAACGCCAGGTAAACACAACTTCCTTTTGCTCCGATCCGTTCACTCCGCTACCTCAAGCGCTACGGTGTCTGCCAGCCGGCTCTTTATGGAAAGTCAGAGGCGTGGCTCCGCGTGACCTCTGCTAGCGGCCTCTGGCTGCAGGACGCTCTCTAGCAGGACGCGTTGGAGGCTCGCTGGCCAACACGGCGGCTCGGTCTGTTTAGGTTGGTTCCGTGTTTGTCTTCGGCCGCCGCTGCCGTGCCACGTCACGCAGAGTAGGTCGCGATCGCGTAGCGCACTGGCTGGCCGATGGGGCACGGCCCACCGCCTCGCAGCGGTCAGCCAGTGAGCTACGCGATCGTCGCGACCTACTCTGCGTGACGTGGCACGGCAGCGTGCAGGCCTTCTCTTCAGACGGTGTTGGTATAGCCCGACCCGCGGCAGCGTGGTTTGTCGTGCGGGTTGCTGCATGTCGGTGTGCAGGCATGACAGTAGGTAATTTAACTGTATGAGAAATAAGGTTTTTTTTTTTTTTTTTTTTTTTTTTTTTTTTTTTTTTTTTGAAACTCCATGTACTACTTTTTGCCGGAAGATTGTCGCTTATCTAGTTATATTGCTGTAATATTGGCCATTTGGCCATTTGCGTTTCAGGAGGAGGTCGTTTCCTGGTGACAAGCATTGGTGACCTGCTGGTGAGGAGGGCTACAGCCGCGGACGCCTCCTCGCGCTACAGCTGCCTCACGCTGCACGCCCTCACCGGGGAGCGACGCAGGAGCACCCCGGCACAGCTGCTCACCGTCACAGGTATATTCTCTCTTCTAGTAATGCGTTAGTCTGTTTACAAGGTGTAGTAATACAGCTCTCCCCATTCATTTACATCGACATTTCCGGCAACTTTAATACACACATCCTAAAACGTATAGCATCACCTTGCTTCTAAGGTCTCCTGAACTCTGACGTTGAATGCGTAGATTACATCTAGGAGATAGTTCCTTAGATTGTCCGCAGACGTCACCCATCCCGCTCAAAGGTGCGCCAGTGCGACAGAGTGGGTGAGGCGACCGATCGGTTCCACTCATAACTCCAGGAAGAAAGTACACTGCTTGTGTTGAGAGTGGTTCTGCTATTTGTACAAAGGTCATTTCCGATGTTTTATTAGAATCGGGATTATTGTGTGTCAGGAGGGACTCACTTCAAGAGAAGTTTACAGACCTCGGAGTGAACCAAAATGATGTTGTTCGGACATGGAGGAGGTACAGAGATACATTGTCGATGACTTGCCTCGCTCCTGTTGCTACCACAGCAGCCGATGACCGCTACTTACGGATTTCAGCTCGGAGAAACCCCTAGAGGAGTGTCACCAAGCTGATTAATGATTTTCGTACAGCAGTAGATGTGTTTCAACTCAAACTGTACGTAATAGGCTGCGTGACAGCCAACTTTACCCACGAAGTCCATGGTGTTGTCCGTCTTTCACACCTAGACACCATGCTGCACTGTACAAATGCTCCAAACAGCACGCTCAAGGGACTATGATATCATCAGGGGTAACCCAGGAAAGTGTGATAGGACTACTATTATTTTCTAACTCCATAAATGATATGACGGACACAGCTGCGGCTATCTGCAGATGATGTGGTCACTGAATGGCTGTCGTAGGATGCAGGATGAGTTGGACCAAATTTCTAGGTGATATGGGGACTTTGTAAGGTGACACTTGAAGACGCATTTCTGTGGTAAATCGCGCACATCTTGATGTGTTTTGACAGCTACTGAGTCGTCGTATTTCAGAGGTTAGTCAATAGATAGCGGCACGCCTCATCTGTCAAACGAGCGTCTGGTCGCTCGCTTTGTGTATAGACACGTGACTGGAAAATCCAGGCCGCTATGCAGTAAATAGCGAACGATGGGAGAAGCCCTGATTGGCCTTGGATAAATATGCAACAAAACACTTAAAATTAATAACAATTGATGCTTGTGTGATACAAAGGAGCGCGTAGGTACATTTCAAAGGTAAAGACTAGGCCGATGCGCTGATATAAACGCGTTTCCTGTCACTTAGTTAGTTTTTGAGTTACAGTAAATCAAAAATCGTTATAAAGTAACTATTTTGTAAACGATATATCTTGAAACGACTTAACCATATATTACGTACAAGGTGTCAAATGATATATCTAAGTGAGTACTATTAAGATGAGTATTTAGGTTTTTGCGCAAATTCAGTGAATTTGAATTAGAGGCCAGTAACATGTTTTCCAGGTATAAAATCTGGAATTTTAATAAATAAACAATAATAACTGTAGCATTAGCGACAGTACAGTAAACTAGACTTAAGTAAATAGTTAATGAAACCACAGGATCAATAGTATAGTGAATAAGCTATGTTTAAAACCTGAAAAAGCAAAGGTAGAAAAGTTTAATTTTTTGATAATGCAAAACTACGACATGTACAATGTTTTTGATGCCATATTCTATTTCATCGGAAAATTTGCGTTAAATAATATCACCACATGTATTTATTTCATTTGTATTTTATGTAGTAATTTATGAAAATAGGATACTGATTTGACTTCAGAGTAAGTCAGTGAGGGTATTTGGGGCGGCCATTTTGGCTTGTTAGGGGCAGTCTGTTAACGTCGGTTCGACAGACTAGACGTATCGTTAAGCTGGTTGACTGGAGTCGCTAGTGTGGAACTTATAAATATTTGGTCTGTGGTGCTTTGAGAACTTTGATTTTATTCTGCGTCTGTCTTCACTGGTACTTCGTGGACTCTTATTCTGTGACAGTGGAACTTAGAGTTTCTCAGAATTGTTGATGGTCTTTAATTTTTCTTTAGCGACTGTGCGACTTTGAAACCATTCAGTCAAGTTTCCATTTTTTTTTTTTTTTTTTATGTGGCAGCCTTTAGGAACTCGGCATTGCTCTGAATTTAGGTGTAACAAATATTCACTGACGGATATTAGATGGAATAAACATCACTTTAGTTAACAGTTAATGTGTTGTTCGTGCTTTTTTTCTTGTCTGTATTTATTTAAAGGTAAACATTTTGAGGACATTGCAGCAGGTGTGGCTGGCCCCTAGACAAGACGCAGCCAGTTTGTATAGCAAATAGGGTCTACAGCCGCACTTCATGGAGCCCCAAGCAAACATAGGCTGTGAATGGGTGATTCGTGTTTTATTTATTTATTTTCGTGATGTAGCACTGGGAGCTCGAGCCAACTGAAGGAAATACTGATAAAATTGTGTCACCCCAAACAGAATAGTGTTTTTTTTTTTTTTTTTTTTTTTTTTTTTGTTTTTTTTTTTTTTTTCTAGTTTGGAAATTCTGTGTGTAAGCTCGCAATTGGCAACTGGCGCTAGATGTTGAAAAATGTAAGGTGATGCAGATGAGTAGGAGAAACAATGTTCGGATAAAGCATTAGTGGTGTGCTGCTTGACAGAGTCGTGTCAATTAAATACCTTGACGTAACGCTGCACAGCGATATGAAATATACCGAGTATATAAGGACAATCTTAAGTATCTTAAGTAATCGGATTTAACGAAGCCGACCCTGTATGTGCGGGAACATGGCCAAAGAGAAAGAAGGAATCGTCAGCCACGTATTCGGATGCGGCCTCGTCAACCTGAACGTCTTAGACAACACACCGTCAGCGAGTGTAGCAAGGTTATGGTTCCCTGATTTTTTGAGGTGGCATTATATGGGGCCACCGTACACCAGCGGAGTTCGTAGAAGGTAATCCAATGGCTATACGCTATCCAACATATATTGCAACCATATCGGCAGTCTCAAAGTTTTTATAAGGCGAGTGCCAACAGCCGTCATGTATTTAACAAAATTCATCTTTAATCATCAGTTGTTTTATTAAAATCCTTGAAATCGATTAGTATCGGTCCAGGACCATCATCATAGATAAAAAGGAATTAAAACAAGTTAGTCATCAGCATTAAATAAAATAGATCTGGCTGAAACAGCAGGAGTAACTTTCAATAAAATTATAAATGTCATACTAGATTATCATAGTCAAAAAAACATAAAATTTTATGTTTGTTTTGACTATGATAATCTAGTATGAAATTTGTAATTTTATTCAAAGTGACTCCTGCTGTTTCAGCCAGATCTATTTTATTTAATGCTGATGACTATCTTGTTTTAATTCCTCTCTATCTATGATGAAGGTCCTGGAACGAAACTATCCGATTTTAAGGATTTTAAAAAAACAGCTGATGGTTAAAGATGCATTTGATTAAACATATCGGCAGTATTTCGGTGAGGGATTCGTCATAGTGGACAACAATTCTCGCGCTCGTCCGGAACATCTTATGAATGCGGTCCTTCATGATAACGACATCGCAAGATTGGAACGGCCATTATGTTCTCCAGACAATATCGAACACCCCTGGGATACAGTGATAAGGGTTGTTTTTGGACGAGAGGACACACCAACCAATGTCAGAGATATCGATATCGAGAATACAGAAAACGAGAAGGATTACAGAGTGGTTCATAGCAAGGAAATTCCTCACAGCAATCCATGTCCCAATGCCTTAGTGTACGGTGTTAGGCGTCGTTTAACAGGGGTACGTGCCGCCATACTGTTAGACATTTTAGCATGTCTGCAAGACAACCTTTTTATTACTGTGCGACATCGAGTTAAAAGAGAGGAGGGGTTGACGTTTCATTACCTTTATTTTCCAAAGCTACAGAAATGTTTCAAATTGCGTCCTCCCACTCGAATGCGGACCGTGCAATGACACATGAGTGAACGTCGCATTCAAACACACATGAAACCGCGGATTTTCATCAGAGTCTGCCATAATTGGTGCTATAAGCTTTTTGTCGATCTCAGGTGTCCCCCATACTAAAAAATTAGGGCGTTGCGCGACGCTGTTACATGTTAGCCGTAAACGATAATAGTGGGTTTACTAATGACATTATGAGTGCAGTTTAATGGTACAGTATTGTGTGTGTGTTATCAGTTTTTCAGTCCGGAGACTGGTTTGATGTACCTTTATCCTGAGCAAGCCTCTTCATCTCATCACAAAAACTGCAACCTACATCCATTTGATTTTGCTTACTGTATTCAGCTATTGGTCTCCGTCTGCGATGTTTACCCCACGCACTTCCCTCCAACGCTAAATTCATAATTCGTTTATGTCTAATAATGTGTCCAATCGATTCCTTCTTTTGGTCAAGGTATGCCAGAAATTCCTTTTCTTTCCTACACCGATCAGTACCTCCTCATCTAATCTTCAGCATTCTTCTGTAGCACCACATTTCAAAAGCCTTTATCATCTTCCTGTCCGCACTGTTTAGCCAAAAGATGATGAGTCATCATTCGCTTAACCGCTAAAAACGTCACTGCTGATTATTTGATTTAAATCTATTTATTTATTTTTAAGAAAGATTATGTTATCATTAGCACCTGTTACGTAAATGTAGCCGTTTTGGTTTAAAAAATTTAAAAAATCTTCTACATCTACATGGGATATTCTGCAAATTACATTCAAGTACCTGGCAGAGGGTTCATCGAACCACTTTTATACTATTTATCTCCCACTCCACTCTCGGATAGCGCGCTGGAAGAAGGATCATCTGAGTCTCTCCGTTCGAGCTCTGATTTCTCGTATTTTCTTCTGATGATCATTTCTGCCTATGTAGGTGGGAGTCAATATATTTTCGCGTTCGGATGAGAATGTTGGTGATTCGAGTTTCGTAAGTAGACCAAGCCGCAGCGATAACCGCCGTTGTTGTAATGATTCCCATCCCAGGTCCTGTATCATTTCCGTGACGCTATCTACCCTGTACCGTGACAATACAAACCGAGCTGCCCTTTGGACTCTTTCGATGTCCTCCGTCAAAACCACCTGATAAGGATCCCACACTGGGCAGCAATACTCCAAATGAGGACGGACAAGCGTTGTGTAAAGAAACAAATATTTTATTTGCCAAAATAATCATTTTTGCATTACTTATTTGCGCCAGATGGTTAAAATATAAAAGGAGCATGAAATGAGAATACATCTTTTATTTTAAAAATAGATGTTACCTGTCACGGAGTAAGTACCCTAGTCTTGTATTTTCTTATTATATTCATTTACTCAAGAGTAAAAGATACACTTCTTCTGGAGTGAACACACAAGTTAGTCGTCGGGATGCTTACAGAACCCAAAGTTCTCCTTCTTACTTCAATCTTCATAATATTAATTCCTTCCAACATATCAATACACACTACAAGATACTAAGACACCACATTCCGGACGCACAGAGAAAAAATAAAAAATACACATATTTATATACTAATGAGGGTTAAAGGGGGAGAAAGGAAACACAAAAACACGTCAAAGGTTAGCGTTTCATAATGTAAGATGGCTATAAATTTTTCAATCGTCGTTTCGCCCAACGTTAGAGTGGTCTTCTTCTGAGCAGTGAGGGCTTTGTAGCGTGGATTGGGACCACGTAAAGAGGGTTTCAGTCTGTAAAGGTTTAGGTCACAGATGAAACGAATACATATGTAAGAAATATTTATTTAATAGTTGTAAATTGTCTTAGCCGTGTGGGAAAAGTGGCAGAGCTCCAAGTGCTGACAGAAGCACAAATCATTATAGGTAACGGAAGTTGGCTAAGGCTGGAGACAAGTTAATCAGAAATTCTTAAACAGGGAGAAATGCTGTTAAGAAAAGGTACATTGAATAAAATGGGTGGGGGCATATTTATTTCAGTCTGTAGTGAAACTGAAGTAGATAGTTTCTGTGATTTCGTACTGGTAGAGGCTATAATTGGTTATTTTTACCGACCCCCTGACTCAGACGATTCGATTCCAAATCTTCAAAGAATGCTTGGATCAAATTTCAATACCGTACCCAAAGCGTGCAATTATAATTGGTGGTGATTTTAATTTATTCTCGATATGTTAGCAAAAATACATCTTCAAAACTGTAGGCAAGCATATAAAATCATCTGAAATTATACTGAATGCATTTTCCGAAAACTAATAACTCGATGAAACAAACTAGAATAGTAAAGTGATGTGAAAACATACTTGACCTCCTAGCGATAAATAATCCTGAGCTCTTCCCGCGCGCTATTCGAGAGTGGAATGGTAGATTAATAGTTTAAAGGCAGATGTAGATGTAGATAAATCGGTTAGTACAGGGTTGTAGCGAGACTGAATATCGAAATTCCAAAATGCACTAAAATCAAACGAAAAATACATCTAATCAAAAAAGTCAAATAAAAATTCGCTCAACGCTTTCCTGAGTGCAAGTCTCCAGTCTTTATAAACTAAAAATGTGAGGGTAGATTACCTGTAGATTACATTCAAAGAAATAATGTCGACAGCTATTGAGAGATATCAGATAAATTAACAGACAAAAGAGGGGGCTGACAACCCCGTGGTACACAAACCTGGTTAGAGCACTCTTGTATGCTGATACAATAGCACTATATCGATCTGTCACATACAACCTCTCGCTCAGCGAGGCATCCATACCCAGACTGGAAAATTCTACAGTTCACACAGGCGATAGTAGTGAACCGTAAAATTACAGGCCCATATCATCGATGTCTGTCTGCAGCAGGATTCTGGAACATATATTTTTCTCGAACATCATGAACTACCAAGAGACCGACCTATTGACCCATAGCCCATACACATTATAAAAAGTTTAGATTTTGTCAATCACATGAAGTGATAAATACTATCGAAAAATTATCACAAATATAATCCGTATTTCTAGATTTCAGAAAGGCTTTTGACACTATACCTCACATGCGTCTTCTAATGAAACTGTGTGCTTATAGAACTTCACCACAATTGTGCTATTGGATTCGCTATTTCCTCTCACAAAGGACGCAGTACATAGTAACTGACAGAAAGTCCCTGAGTAAAACAGAAGAGAAATATTGCGTTTCCAGGGACGTGTTATAGGGCCCCTACTGTTCCTTACCTTTATAAACGATTTAGGATACAATGTGAGCAACTCTCTTAGACTGTTCGCGGATGATGATGTCGTTTATCAGTTAGTAAAGTGACCAGAACATGAAAAGCAACTACAAAGCAAGTTTTATACCTGCATGGTGCGAAAATTGAAAATTGACCCTAAATAATGAAATCTGTGTGGCCGCTTTTGTTTCGGAATTTTCAGAAACCCTTCAGTTAACATAATTACTTACTGTGGAATAACGTGCCGAGAATGCGCGCCTCCAGGTTGGTGAGGCTGGATAGCTTAATCTGGAAAAGTGTAGGATTAAGTGAACAGAAACGAAACCCTCCACGGCTAACATAGTTGTACGACATTTGGCTATGTCCAACCATCAAGATAATTTTGAAATTATTTATATAGCTTCTTATGAATGAGATTACCCTGATGATAGTAAGGCGATCGGATTCCAAGGTGCCTGGCAGTTTGGTGCGTTAATCGGAGCACCACACAAACCACACCTTAAAAAATAAATAAATAAAATAAAATAAAATAATAAAAAAGGTTGGAAAAGCAGTTAACGGCAGAACTACATATGCTCAGTTTTCCTACATTGGCGCTCCAGGAAAAAGAAATAAATGAGGAAACATTTGAATCATTTCAGCTCATAGAATTGTAGAAAGCTACTGATCATTTTGAATGGAATATGCTCTTTCCAATTATAATATCAGGAGGGGTATAATATAGGGAACAGAAGGTTACTTAAACTTTTACAGAAAACAGACAGCAGTTATCTACATATATACTCCGAAATCCACCCTAAGATTCCTGGCGGAGAGTACGCTGTACCACTACTAGGCATTTACTTTGCTATTCCACTCCAAAATAGAACGAGGGAAAAAAGAATGTCTATATGCCTCCGTACGAGACCTAATTTCTCTTATCTTGTCATCATTACGCGAAATGTAAGTAGGCGACAGGAAGATCGTTATACATTCAGCTTCAAATTCCAGCCCTCATAATTTCCTCAATAGAATTTCTCAAAAGGAACGTCGTCTTTCCTCCAGCGTTTCCCATTTGACTTCCCGGAGCATTTCTGCGACACTCGCGCATTGGTCGAACCTACCAGTAACGAACCTAGCTGGTCGTCTCTGAACTGTTTCTATGACTTCCTTGAAACTGATTTGCTGCGGATTCCAAACACTTGAGCAATACTCAAGAAGTGGTCGTACAAGCGTTTTATTTGTGGTCTCCTTTGCAGATGAAGTAAAAAATGTTCAAAAGTTTGTAAATCGTCCGGACCAAACTGCGTGGTCATCAGTCCGTAGCTTACAAACTACTTAAACCTAGGTAAACTAACCTAAGGACAACACACACACCCATGCCCCAAGGAGGACTCGAACCTCAATGGCGAGCAACCGCGCGCTCCGCAGCGAGACGCTTTAGACCACTCGGCTACTCCATCGCGGCAGATGAAGTACATCTTCTCAAAATTCTACGAATAAACCGAAGTCGGCTGTCCGCCTTACAACTGTCCTTACATGTTCGTTCCATTTCATATCCCTCTGCAGTGATATGCCTAGACATTTGAACGACGCGACTGCATCAAGAAGCTCGCTAGTAATGCTATATGCGAACATTATGTGATTGTTTTTCCTACTCATGCACATCACCTTACGTATTTCTACTTTGAGAGCTAGCTTCCATTCTCCATACAAACTAGAAATTTGGTCTAAGTCATCCTGTATACTATTACAGTCAATTTACAGTTTTAAGAATTTAAGGGCATGAAAAGGAAAGCATTGGTTGCTAAGGGATTAACAAAGGGTTGTAGCCTTTCGGGAATGTTATTCAATCTTTACATTAAGCATTGCATGAAGCAAAAGAAAGATAAATTTGGAAAAGACATTGAAAGTTCAAGGTGAAGAAATAAATACTTTGCGGTTAGCTGATTACATTGTAATTTTTTTTTTCTCCTGGTCGTGTTAATATGTCAGACTGTAAAAAATAGATCATAGTTCCGTAAGTTCAAAAATGCATTAAATTTTGATACCTGTTACAAATTAAAGGATTAAATGATATTTGACTATTGTAAAACTTCTGAATCACAAATTCTCGTGACTGACGTAAATGGGTGAATCATCTGACTTGGGTTTTTATTATTGTTGTTATTGTTATGGTGTTTAGTGCGGAGACTGGTTTGATGCAGTTGTCCACAAAAATTTGAATCTGTTTACTGTATTCGTCTCCAGGTCTCAATCTGCGATTATTATCCCACACAATACCCTAAAATGCTAAATTCACGATTCCTTTATGTCTAAGAATGTGTCCTACCAATCGATCCTTTCTATTAGTCAAGATATGCCAAAAATTCCTTTTCTCCCCAATTCTCTTCAGTACCTTCTCATTAGTTATGCGATGTATCCACCTAATCTTGAGCCTTCTTTTGTAGTAACCGCGGAGGAGTGGCCGAGCGCATTGAGACGCTATGCTCCGATGCGCCAGGTCGTTCCCCGTCGGGAGTTCCAATCCCCTTCGCCTATGGATGTTTGTGCTGTCTTTAGTAAAAGTTAGTTCATATGTAGTTTGTAAGTTTAGGGACTTATGCCTCCGCACTTAAGTCCCATAAGCTTTACAAGTATTTGAACATTTTCTTCTGTAGCACCACATTTCAAAAGTTTCTATCCTCTTCCTGTCTGAAGTATTTATCATCCATGTTTCACTCCCATACAAGGCAACACTCCACGTTAATGCCTTCAGAAAACACTTTCTTACGCTTAAACTAAAATTAGATGTTAGTAAATTTCCTCTTTTTCAAAAACTCTTTTCTTGCCATTGCCATTCTGCGTTTTGTATCGTCTGAAATGCGATCATCGTAAGTTTTTCAATTTTATATATATAGAGAATAGAGTGCGATAATTTATTTTTTTCGACTAGTTTCGGTCTTCTTTTGGACTATCTTCAGGAATTTTAGCTCCACAACATCAATGGAGCTAAAATTCCTGAAGATGATCTAAAAGAAGAACGAAACTAATCGAAAAAAAAAAGAAATTATCGCACTCTAGTTTGTTCTCTATGTATAAATTAAAATAAGAGTGCTGTTGCCCAAAAAGTGAAACAAAAATTTTTCCAAAAATATATGTTATTTAATTGCCCAAGTAACAAAACTCATCTACCACCTTTATTATTTCGTTACATAATCTAATTCCTTCAGGGTCGCCTGATTTGATTATGATGAAGAATTTTGCAACATAGCGTTATTATTTTTTATTTATTTATATTTTTCTTTTTTATATAAAAAAGGCCTTTCATCCGGACATACCTCTGACAAAATATATGTTCAGACAAAGTTTTCTCATAATAAAAAATTTCTGCCATCTTACTTTCCCAATACAGACCAACCGTTCAACTCTACACATTCCAGGCACTCCCCAACTCACTGACTCTCTCTGATGGCTGCCTCTCTCTGACTTCACAGATATGCTACACAGAAATCAAAGACGTTGCTACATGCATACCTGAGTGTAGGGAAGAGAGTAATCTCTGGCATTGTTACCACAGAGGCGACCGGAGGGATGCCGCCGCGGCTGACGCAGCGCTCAGTGACGTCACTGTCGGTGGAGCAGGGCCGCGACGTGGCGCTGAGCTGTGCTGCCCAGGGGAACCCGCCGCCCACCTTCACGTGAGTACAGCCACAGAGTAACATGTATATTTGTCTGTGGTACAGCGCACTGCTCACCAGCCGACTGTGTGGTGGTCGGAACCCAACCCAAGCGAGGATGAGCTAGTTAGTGAGCCCGACCAGAAAATACGCGTTATAACCTGCCTCACAAAATTGCAGTCTCCTGCAATTTCAGAAATGAAAGATTGTAAAAGATCATGTGAAATGTCAATAAAAATACTCTAGGCGTTGTATTGCACGGCCGTGCGCGGTATTAATATGTTCGTAAACGGCGCGTACGAATGTGCGATTCTTTATGGGCCCAAATCTCAGGTTCTATTCATCTCAGAGTGAAGCGGTAAAGTGTTATGGACAGATGTTGGCCTAGTGATCATTTGTGTACAAATTAGAAGTAATGTATTCGTGCTTTCTCGTCGTCAGTCAGTTCCTATTATCGTTCTGGCCTGCCGGCCGCGGTGGCCGAGGAGACTGAGGCGCTCCAGTCACGGTCTGCACGGCCACTGCGGTCGGGGGTTCGAATCCCCCCTTGGGCATGGATATTTGTGTCGTCCTAGTTCGTAAGTAGTTCATAAGTAGTTTGTAAGTTTAGGGACTGATGACCCCGTAGTTAAGTCCCATAAGCTGTACAAACATTTGAACATTTTTTTTTTTTTTTTCGTTCTGGCGTGGATTACTTACTGGCAATTTGAGGAAGGTGCAAGTGGCTGGCAAGGGCGCTGGCTGAGACACGATGTACTCAAAACAGAACACACTTTTATTTTACGCAGAAATCTTCCAGAGTGGAAACAAAAGAACATAAAAGTACTTATCTTTTCACAGTCACTGCTGTGTCAAGAAAACAGTAACAAAAATCAAACTTGGTACAATGTCCTGTTCATGTCTAACTGGACATTCAATAGTAGACAAGATCTCCGTGACTTTAGTATATACAATAAAACTTAAAACAGTCTGCAGCGGGCCACATACTAAAACAGACAACCTTTCCTGTAGTCCACTCTTCCAGGGCACGTCTACTACACAACTAACTTTTCACTTCACTTAGCTTGCTTAGCTAATGTCGGTTGGCGGTGGCGCTGCGAACTTCAGGAGGGCGTGGCGGCCACCTTGCGATATCATTGGGGGCCGCTGGCAGCGACCGTCTCTTACTTCTTCTTCCGTTGTGTGATGCCAACCTTGCCTTGGTGGTTAGGACACCACAACAAGAATGGGTATATTATAGCTAACATATAGCACATCATCAAAATTTTCAAAGTTACACACTTCCTGGAGCCCATCCAAATTGAGCAAATCAGTTGGCTCTTGTACATGACGTGTAGTCTATGGTGGGCTTTAAACGGCTTACAGAAGTACCATTCATTCATGGACGGTTCCTGAGAAAACGAAAAAAAAATTATTTTTTTATACTAAAAAACGAATGTGGGGATTATCACTACGATACTTTCTATTCATTGTAAATCTTCGAAAATTTTACCAGGTATTCTTATGATTATATTCTCGATGCCGTTTTTAAATTTTTTCGATATCGTTATCCGTTACCGAAATCCAGAGGTTGAAACTTATAGTTTTGCACAAACTCACAAAACCCGATTTTTAGCCGTTTTAGCACCGTAAATCACAAATATCTAAATAACTAACCATAGAAAATTCTTCAAATATTTACAATACATCCTGTAGAAATTTATCTATAAACGGCATTTTTCAATTTTTGTACATCTTAGTCCGTTAGCAAGATACGGCCGTAAAATACCGATATTTTGCTAGAAAAAGTGCGTATTGTGCTGAAAGGCGGCGTTCGGACAGCTCTGAAACTTACCATGCCATTTGAAAAAAGGTACTCGGCGAAAAATGTTGATTTTTGTACTTCTTAAAGATTGAAATTTTCTGTCGATGAAGGGGTGATTTTTGTTTTCGCATCCGGTTTAGTGAACTATTGCAAAATATTTTAAAGAGTTTGCAGAGGTAAAATCACATGCGTAAACTTCTCGTATGATTGATTTTAGGTTACACATAGGTGCGTATAAAATGTGAAGAACATATTCACCTGTTCTGTGCTCCGGCACGAGCATTTTTCTGCTGGTAATTAAACCCTCCGTATTTAATCTTTATGTTTAAAGCAGAGTGTCCTTATGTTTGTGTGTACGTGTTGTATACAAATATACAGTTTTCTTCCAATGTTTATGAAATTTTGCACAATTAAGCTTCAATCCATGAGGACGGTCGCCTAAGAGTTAGTATCACGTATAACACATTTTTCACGAGATATGACGTCGTAAACAATTGAGATGCGCAAAAAAAACTGCTGCATCAAACGACAGTGTTGTACATTTCCTCCTTAACCATTGAACCGATTTCAAGGAATTTAGGTGCACGTATTCCTTACCATGAGATAACAGTGCTGTCGGGGTAAGAACTACATACATGGTTCAGGAGATACGTCATAAGCAATATATGTGCAAGAAACTGCCACATAATGCGACGAGATTTCATTCACACATTTTATGAGAATGACAGTACTTAGCGACTTGCAAACAACTTTAAACATAGCTTCAAAACTTTATTACACTTTTCCTCGCTGACAACCACAGAAAAATGTTGGAGAAAATTTTCTCTCTTACTACTTTTCCATTGTTCATGGACTAAACTACGACATTCGGTATGACGTTACAATTTATAATTTCTACACTACAAATTGTAGCCGCAGGAAATTTTACAGACAGTATACACACATATAGCTGAATATGCCTTCGACGTTGTATCACAGCACGACACGTTGTTCATGAGATATGAAGACATAAACAGTAACGTTCATGGAAAACCGTCCTATCGCGCACCAAGTTTTAATCTATTACTTCTTAACTACTATCTGTATTCGTAACAGATTTTACCGAATGCAGCACTTGTACAAATGGATACACACTACAAAATTGTACAATTTTTCAACACATAATTCAATAAATATGAGATCGTATATACTGCGATGCACCACTAAGACACTCCTGTATTCCAGTCAACTGAAAGAAATTCCTGAAAGCTGACAGTGCTGTTGACAACTGTGAACCAACTGTGAAGCGTACTCGGCTGTAGGCAAACGCAGAAGACTTCTATAGAGCTACAGGGAAAGGAAGAGAATGTATACATCCAACGCATACCTATTATTTGCGGCATAGCTACCTTTTAACTTTAAGAGACCGTAGTTTCCGGTGAGACTTGCTTTTCTATTACAATTAATAAATCACAGGGCAACCAATTAAATACTGCAGAATGGTTGAGACATCTCCATGATCTCACACGGACAACTACAAGTAACCAAAGTTTTGTTTATAATCAAGTTTTGAATTAAATTAATGTATTAAGGTTGCATACATTATCACCATGGTGATTAACTTTCTTTGTTTGTATACTGCAGTTATTATTTTGTACATAATGCAAGACAGCCCTATTTCTTGCACTGCTTGACGATCGGGAAATGAGCGCATTTTTCAGCGATTGTATCAACTGCCTGTGGTACAACAGGTTGTCGATCTCTTCCCGACGTGACGGCCAGTTCTCCAGGGGCTTTGAAGTTACAAGGAATCTTTTCAGATTTTCGAGGCATATTGTGTAACCCAATAAGTTTCTGGTATGCAGCCGCGTAAATTCAGCTTCTTCCAATACTTCGGCCGAGTAACGCGCAGCCATCTTCAGGGTGAGTCGCAAGACTGCCGACAAGGTGCCAGGAACATCAATCGCACTTACCGTTTCTACAATATTTGCGGTGCAAGTATTAAGTGATTCACCCTGTATACTAGTCAATGAGATCTTTCAGAAAATTATTAAGGGATTCTCGACTAATGGACTCTCATTAAACTT
This sequence comes from Locusta migratoria, assembly GCA_026315105.1. Classification (NCBI taxonomy): domain Eukaryota; kingdom Metazoa; phylum Arthropoda; class Insecta; order Orthoptera; family Acrididae; genus Locusta; species Locusta migratoria. The sequence goes on along the minus strand of CM048744.1, from coordinate 807,237,545 downwards.
GGATAAGACCCAGTATATGCAGTTTCATACAGTAAATGGCATGACACCATTAATAAATTTAGACATTGGCCATACATCTGTAGCTAAGGTAGAATATTCAAAAAATTTAGATGTTTACGTTGACGAGGGATTATAAATAAATATTTATAAATGTTTGTATAGCTTATGGGACTTAACTACAGGGTCATCAGTCCCTAAACTTACAAACTACTTATGAACTAGCTAATCCTAAGGACGGCACAAATATCCATGCCCGAGGGGGGATTCGAACCCCCGACCGTAGTGGCCGTGGAGACCGTGACTGAAGCGCCTCAGTCCCCTCGGCCACCGCAGCCGGCGACGAGGTATTGAATTGAAAGAAACACATTGAAGATCTGCTGAAAAGTTTGACTTCAGCTACTTATACTATGAAGGTCATTGAAAATTTGGTGATATACATATCAGTAAATTAGCTTACTATGCCTATTTTCATTCACTGCTTTCATATGGGATCATATTCTGGGGCAATTCAACATTTATTTAAAAAGTATTCATTGCACAAAAGCGTGTAATCAGAATAATTGCTGGAGCCCACCCAAGATCATCCTGCAGATTTTTATTTAGGGATATTCACTGTAGCTTCACAATACATATATTCACTCATGAAATTTGTTATTAACAATCCAACTCAATTCAAAAGTAATAGCAGTGTGCATAGCTACGACACTAGGTGAAAGGGTGATATTCACTATTCAAGGTTAAATCTAACTTTGGCACAAAAAGGAGTGCATTATGCTGCCACAAAAGTCTTCGGTCTCTTACCAAGTAGCATCAAAAGCCTGACAGATATCCAGCTAGTATTTAAATAGAACTTAAAGGAATTTCTGAATGTAAACTTCTTCTACACTTTAGATAAATTTTTAGATAAAACAGAAATTAAAAAAAAAAAAAAAAAAAAAAACATTGAAAGATTGTCATGTAAAGACAACATTTACTAAACTAACACGTTCCATAGTATGACGAAATAGCTCACGCAGTAACGTGCCTTTCTACCACGTTTGATCCTACTTGTGAGAAACATTTTATTCTTATTATTTTGTTTTAAAAATTATAATATTTTTAAATAAAATTAATTGTGGAAAATACATTCAATTACATCATAAAGAACTTTATTTATGAAACGACGGTTGCTGCTAATTAAAACTTACACTAGTGGACCCATGTGAATACTTATTGTCTTTAGTGAAATAACAAAAAATTTGTGAAAAAATTGAAGTACAGTTGAATGTTTTCTTCATAATCAATCAATGCAATGTTTAAATGCGCAAATGAAAGGGCTTGATCCGCTGAGTGTTGTTAGGTCAAAAGGAACTGCGTGCATTAATTATAACCGAAGATAACGTAAAACAAACAGATTAAAATGTTTAATACAAGGACTAACGGATACCACATTTAAATAAAAATAAAGGATGGAAGGGCTTGAGTTAATTTCGATACTTGATGATAAATCTGCTACTGAATACCTTTCGTTTAAAGTAAAAATGAAGAAAATCGGTCGGATATAACGGCCTGACTGACTGACTTTCGTTTACTTTAAGAACATCCCCATAAGAAATATACAGAAGGAAACCGTTTTTGAGTATAGAAAAGAGAAGACGAGAGTTACGTAAATTCTGATACGTGATGACAAATCTGTGGATGAATACCATTAGTTTAAAACACAAATGAAGGAATGCGGCCGTGTAGTTTCGTTTGGCCGACCGACTTAAGTTTTCGTAGATTTTTTTAATGTACAATTTTATATTATCCTCATTTCAAAAAATCGAAAAATTCCAAATTCATTTCACAGTTAGTATAGGTGGATTAAAGCGTTAAATACTATAGACATTACAATTTTTTTACGAAGTTACGCGATACTGTAAGCTGTGGAAAACTTTAAAATATTCGTTTTAAATTATGGAACCGGTTTCTTCATGGAAAAGCAGAGTATTAGCTGTTGTCCTGTTGTGTGTATAAAAACGGGCAGACGGTTAGGAACTTTCAAAACACATTATAAAAAAGAAATGTTTCCCGCTAGTGCCTGAGCTATTTCGCCGTACTGCTATACAGGCTTCATTGACTATATAAGACATTATTATATGTGTTGCGCTTAAAACTGTAGAACCCTCTTTCTCCGAATTGTCTGCATAGTGCTCTTTAAAGCTTCTGTGAGTGGACACCCTTGACGTGTGCTACTAACATGCGAAGTCTCAAGCTCCGCACAGCAGGTGGAGAAAGAGGACCTTTCCGTAATCCTTTCAGCCGACGAAAGTCTGGAAGTGCAGCTGCAGCATTACTGTTGTTCTGAAAACAGAGCTTTACCAGTAATTCCCTGTTCTTTTGTCCAGGCTCAACAAGTGCATTATGACTGGTCAGTTGTGTGAGACTAACAGACATTGATCGCTGCACCTCATGGCCATAGCTGGAACTGGACGCCGCGCAGGAGTAGCCGAGCGGTCGCCGAGCGCCGTGGCTCAGCGCGCCTGGTCAGAGAGCTAAACGTCCTCTGTAATAAAAAAAACCTGAGCCAAAATCACATCGAACACGAACAAACAAACACGATCAACATCAACAACGAACAAAAGTATGCACCGGCCCAAAAAAAAAAAAAAAAAAAAAAAAAAAAAAAAAAAAAAAAAAAAAAAAAAATGGTCTGAAGCAATAATTTTGACCGCACATATAATTGATCAATTGCAAAAGAATGGAATAATCGATTTACATACATGACGTCCCCAAGTACGCGTTACCTACAGTCCCTTCTTAAATGTTTGTAGTCCCGAATTTCATCCAATGCCCTTTCTTTTTTTGCTTAGATAAATTAATTAAATAGCCTGTATGATGATGCAGTTGATTGTGACGTCAGTCTACATCTGCATCTATATCAGTACTCTGCAAACCACTGTGAAGTACATGGCAGAGAGTACGTCCCACTGTACCACTTATTAGGGTTTTTTTCCCCATTCCATTCACGTATTGAGCGTGGGAAGAATGATTGCTTAAATGCCTCCGTGCGTACTGTAATTAATCTTGTCAAGGAGCAAATAAAAATTTTGCCGCCGGGTGGAGTTGAATCCGCGACCTTCTCAGTATGCATCCGATCTTTTACCGCTTAGCAAAACACCGCTCCCTAAAAACGTCGTCACAGGTACAGTTGATAAGATGCATATGGTGATAGATCCGTATCAAACTTCCTTCTATTTACTAAACGCTTGGCCATCTGGAGTTCCCACTTGGTGCACTTTCGTGTCTCACCCTAAATGTACTATAAATTTGGACGAATTTGGCGAAGACGAATAGGCGTCTTCTCCTTGTCACCGCAGCTTCTGCGTGCGGGCAAGACACCGGAATTCGGTACCCACCTTCTACCGGGTCGCTTGGCTATTACTGCAGATCAAAAGCTTGAGGAATTTTTAACGGAACTCGTAAACTGTTAATCTCTCTCACATTGCTAGAATCATCGCTGTCTGTTCTAATAAAAAAGTTCTCCTATAAATTTTCACCCCAAATATCTATGGAAAAATATATATAAAAAAAATAAAAATAAATAAACAGAAATAAAAACTTTTGCGGTTATACATCTCCAGAAATTAAGAAGCGATTTTGACGCTTGAAATAAACGAAACGCACGTCCCGAAGCTCAAGCGTGAACCTGTCCATAATCGTGCGCTGTTTGCATTTTATTTCAAGCGTCATATTCGCTTTGCAATTCTCATAGTGTAATTGACGTATTGTGATTTTTCATTGTATTCATTGCATAAAGTAATAAGTGTCCATTAAAACAATATTGTGTTGAAAATAATACTTTTTTTATATTTTAGAATGGCTCATATTACTTAGTTTGTCGAGGCCGTTCCCAGTCGGGGGTTAGAATCCCCCCTCGGGCATGGATGTCTGTCTCATCTTTAGTATAAGTTGGTTCATAAGTAGTTTGTAAGTTTAGGATTTGATGACCCCTCAGTTAAGTCCCTTAAGCTGTACAAATATTTGAAAATTTGAATTACTTGATTTCATAAACACCTACCGTACGTCCATGTCCTTGAAAGTAGTTTTTCTTAATCTGTTGTTGTTCCAGATATATTTTCTGTGAAATGTTTAAGTAAGACACACTGCATATTTCGGACTCCGTACTAAAACAATATTAAAGCTTTAAACGAAATTTTAAATATAATTCCACTGCTATAGGTGACTCCCTTTGTACGTGTCAACTTTACTTAGCATATCATACATATTCTGAAAAGTGTAGAAGGCAAACTATCCGGTATTTCTGTCCAGAAACAAAGTATAAATTTCATTATTATGTTACTTATCGTATGTTTCTCATAAAGCGCACTGACAGCTTTTACTATGTGACAGAAACCAACACTCACTCACCTTCAGATTTTTCTACTGAAAATCAGTAACTCCACATGGTAGTACTGTTTGTAAGTAGTCTGTTGTAAAATGTAAACTTTCACCGCCGAAATGTCAATACATTTTCCTGGATATTACAGTCTTGTGGATCTTTTATTAAAACCCAACGTTTCGTCCCCATCTGCAGAAGTCAAGAAAGACGGCATCTACTTGAGATCGTGTATCGGCTGCCCTCTGAATATCGTGGATGAGTAACACGAGTTGTGTTTCACATGATCGTTGCTTTCGGAAGCCATGTTGATTCTTAGAAAGAAGATTTCGCGTCTTCAGAAATAACATAATACTCGAACATAAAATGTGTTCCAAAATCTGACGGATGTTAGGAACATAGTCCTATAGTTTTCCGCATATGATCGAAGACCCTTCTTGTAAACGAGAATGACTTGCGCACTCTTGTAATCCCTAGGAAAGCTTCGCCTTCTAGTGATGTTCGGTAGAAGAAAAGGGGCAAGTTATACGCATTCTCTGTATAAAATCGAATTGGTATCCCATCAAATCTAATGGCTTTCCCTGTGTTAAGCGATTTCAGTTGCTTTTCCATCCCTCTAACACTTATTTCAATATCCGTCATTTTATCGTTCGTGCCATGTTTTATATGACGTACTACGGTGTAGTCTTCCTCTATGAAATAGCTTTGGAAAAAAGACATATGGTAGCTACCATAAGTACGTCAGAGACGCTGCGTGACGTCTACACTTCCAAATTTTGTAGTTTCAGCTTGAACACATTTGCAGCATATTTCTGTCCCCGTTCTCTCGTTCATGTTACAACGACCTACCTGTCTGTATCGCTATTTGTACTAGCAATGCAGAACACGTAAGAGGCGTAGTTGTCTTCTATCGCATCAGAACAGAAGACACAGGTTCTGTAATAAGGTTTTTCACCCATCTGATGTCTTCGCAGATGATGTCTCAGCGCAGATGGATGACGCTCACATACGTAGTGTTGAGGTCAGACTATGAATCTTAAGTGAGGTTATGTGGGCTCTGATATAAACTGATAATACCATACAGATTTTAGAAACGCCAGCTACTTTAATTCTGTCGTAGTAAACAAGCAAACTTCAGTCAACTGCACATGTACACTACAAATATATATCATACACAAAAATGACACAAGATACAATAAAAGAAAGGAAGGAAGTCAAGGGTTTAACGTCCCATCGACAGCTCACGCTCGGATTTTTGATGGGAAGGGAAATCGGCCGTGCCCTTTCTAAAGGAACCATCGCGACATTTACCTGAAGTGATTTAGGGAAAACCTAAATCTAGTTGGTCGAATGTTCAAATGTTTGTAATTCTATCAGAGCAAACTGCGTGGTCATCAGTCCGTAGCTTACAAACTACTTAAACCTAAGTAAACTAACCTAAGGACAACACACCCACCCATGCCCCAGGGAGGCCACGAGCCTCCACGGCGAGCAGCCGCGCGCTCCGCAGCGAGACGCTTTAGACCGCTCGGCTCTAGTTGGTCGGAGGTGGATTTGAACCACCTTCCTTCTGAATGCGATACCAGCGTTTTACCACTGCGCCACCTCGCTCGGTATATAATAAAACTTTTGGTATGAAAAATGGGTTGATGAACAAGTATGGCTCGCTCTGAAGCTGTTCGAGCATCCCAACGCTTATAACTTATTCCATGCTTTGGCACGCTCCGACAGTCGCAGTAGCAGAAACAGGAGTGAGCTAAGTGCACCATAGCAAGAAGTTTCTATGTGCACTTTCGGAGGGAAAGAAAGTTCTCAAGGCACACTCTCTCATTTAATTACTCTTTCGTACATAAAAACTAATAATTTACAAAAATCTGAAAATGTCGGAAGATAGGCTGTTATTGAGAGGGATTTTTTTTCCATCGCTAAAAGTACCTCGAAATAAATTATGATTTATATGAGGGTTGGAACATAAATAGTAGCAACACTGCGGAGGAGACACTATGCAATGGAATCTGCTATTGTCGCTGATAGCACACGTTTTTGACATACCTGCCTTACCTCCGAGCAAATGGACTCGCCTTTCACACGTCATCGGCGTGCGCACATTCCAAGCTTGTGAGCGAGCGGTCTAACGTAACGGTGTCACTACGTTTCCGATACAGGTACAACGGAGTTGGATCGAAATTGAATATGCCAGAGGTTGGACAGCTCGACAGTGTCATAGAGGTCTTCAAAAGGCGTGCGTGGAATCGGCATTGCCGTACAGAACAGTGGCCTTCAACGGAGGTCGGCTAACTGTGACAGACATATATCGGGTAGGGCATCCTACCGTCTCTGAAGGAGAACTGCCTACTGTTGCCGTGTTAGTGGACAGTGATCGACGCCAGACGATTGGTGAGCTCTCCCACGAAACCGTATCTGTGAATACGACTTCGCATCCTGAAGGAATTCCTGGGCATCCGAAAAATTGCATTACGATGGATTCCGAATGACCCAGCGGAAACGCAGAAATGGATGCGCTACGACGCTGCTCAGGCGCGCTTGGAGCGCTATGAGCGTGAAGAAGAGGTTTTCTTACGGCGTGTCGTAACACTGGATGAAACATGGGCCACATAGTACGAGCCAAACGTGAAACGTCAAACCAACGAATGGCGTCATTATGGGTCGCCGCGAAAGTCGAAAGTGCGTTTGTATGGTGTAAGTTATAATGATTCTCATGTACGACTGTGATGGTGTTATCCTAACACATTACGTTCCTCCATGGCAGGCTCTCACTGCACAGAATTACTGTTCATTTTTCGAGTATCACCTGCAACCAACTTTGCGAAAGAAGAGTCAACACTTTCTGCGCAATCCACCCATCATTTAGTAGGACAATGCGCTGGCGCATGCAGCGCAATCTGTGGCTGTTCTGTTCGGTAAATGGGACTGAGAAGTACTGTACCATCCACCATACTCCCTGGACTCAAGAATCTATGACTTTGATTTGATTCCAAAGATGAAGGAAGCACAACGTTGCATTCGCTTCAAAACTGTTTCAGAGATGCGACAGGCAGTAGATCGCTCCATTCGCAGCATCAACAGGCAGTGCTAACGGTATACAACGCTTTCCATATCGCTGGCAATGGGTTCTACACAAAGCTGGTGACTTCTTTTAAGCACAGTAACAGGTGCAAACATGTAGGGTAAATCCGGGAGAGATGGCTCACATTTTCAAAAATTTTCATAAAAAATCTCATAATGCACTTAAGTGAAAATAATTTCTTTTTAAAGTAAACAAACCAGTTTTCCTTAAAATATATTTTTAAAGAATTTTACATGCACTCATTCGTCATTATATTTGACCATTCAAAAACCTTACAATGCGGCATCTATCTCTTAGTCTAAAGGGTGAGATGCTGCGCCCTTATGGGTGACATGCCGCATGATATTTGTTGAAATTTATAATTTTTCAAACAAAATATGTTAAAATTTTAGTTTATGATTTTCACAAAAATGTTCAAATGTTTAAGCTTATGGGACTTAACTGTGGGGTCATCAGTCCCTAAACTTACAAACTACTTATGAACTACCTTATACTAAAGACGTCACAAACATCCATGCCCGAGAGGGATTCGAACCCTCGACGGGGAACGGCCTCGCGCATCGTAGCATAGCGCCTCAATGCGCTCGGCCGCTCCGTCGCGGCTATGATTTTAACAACTGAGGAATAAAAATAAACATTGAAGAATTGGCAAACAAATCCTTTATTTCTGTTATATGAACTGAATTAAATTTTAAATCAATTTTAAAGATTAAACTTAGGCCTATCAGAGTTTTTCAGAAGAAATCGTCTTCATCATTCGCTTTTATTATTATTTCCCTGCCACAGTCAACACAATCAGCATGAAAGATTGCGGCATATATCCTGACATCCCGACCTAACAGGGATAGACGCCGCACCCTACCTCTCTCTCTGACCGTAGCAGCCAAGATGGCCGGACTAGAATCAAAAATCACCCAACAAGATACTGTTCGTGCAGCTACTCATATATTTAAAAATAAGTTACCCTTTAGCACCATCCAATAACTAACCGTAACACTAAAACGATTTCCATGCAAGATATAGAAACTTACCTTGTTTATTAACACTAACTAGATTAAAACAACCACTATTAAACAAAAGCTGTCGCCTCGTCGCCCAGCGTCTACTGCAAAACTGCAAAGCTTCTACACACGCACTTTTACGGCTTTTACCAAACGTAAAGGGGGGGAGGAGTGCAGGCTTCTTCCCCAGACCTAATATATCGCTTTTGTATCGGTTGTGAATAAATAGTTGCCACTAGTTAAATTCCAACCCTCTTAAAATGCCAATAAAGAAATATTGGCGCTACAATCACTCACTCACATGTCAGTCAACCAATCAGATAACTTTTCTTAAAGGACTGGCGCACTTGATGCAACCTCTTCTCATCGCTACCTTTCTCCACACCACTGCTGACGTCATGGGAAAAATGTTCAAATGTTTGTGTAGTCTATGGGACTTAACTACGGGGTCATCAGTCCCTAAACTCACAAACTACTTATGAACTACTTACGAACTAGGACGGCACAAATATCCATGCCCGAGGGGGGGTATTCGAACCCCCGACCGTAGTGGCCGTGCAGACCGTGACTGGAGCGCCTTAGTCCCCTCGGCCACCGCGGCCGGCGTCATGGGAAACTGCGAGAACTCGCCTAATATAAAATTAAGACAGAGAGTGCTAAAACCAGAACCATCACAATACCCTTGCACGCCTCCCAACAGATACAAATTCTCAACTTATCCCACGCACTACTAACGAGTCTCCTGCCTGTTATCACTCATTAGTCGTGCAATTTTACCGATGCCCGTAATATTTCGGGCGTAGCGAGCATTAGCACTGAAGAAAAGATCAAATGGTCGTCTATGTATAAAATCAGTGATTGTTTAATATTGAAATAGAAGACCAGTTACTACTTACAAAATATTGTTTCCATTACTTATCGTTAATTAGCTCTTTCGAACATTTCGTTCTCAAATAAGACATACTAAATAAATGCGTCGTGTATTAAAATTCGTTAAATTTTACCGATTGTGATTGTTGTCCGCGAATTGTCGCAAATGTCGACATCCCTTGTCAATCTGCGGTAGCACAAAACAAAACATAGATGCTTCCCAGTAATCTTTGTACTTCCCATCACATTTATCCAAATGAGGACATTGTGATTGAAAGGTTGTAATAGTATACAAATTTAGGAAATTATTTTGCTGTCTTTTGAGCCATCGTTCGGTGATTTCACAATGCCCCGAGTCCAAGATAAACGAAGGCCTGAATCCAAGATGTATGTAAAAGATGTGATAAAACTGAAAAGAAATATGTTGAAATCGATGTTGGATTTTCTTATCACAATTTTCTTATCACATTCATTACATCGCATGTGTAAATGCATGGATTCAGTACAAGAAAAATGAGACCCTTGATTTGCTTCGCTTGAAGACAAGTGTCGCCGAAAATACAGTAGATACGCCAGCTGCCACGAAAAGGGGGCGTCCCACTAGAGACAGTCCAACGCCATCTCTGAGTATTCAAATCATGCCTTGCGGAAGTTGGTCCAGATGCTGAAGTTCCTTTGGACAACATTGACATCTTCCAGTGGTCATGACAAAAAATATTTGACAGGTGCATGAAACCGGGTCACAAAGGCAAAACCAAATTTTATTGTAAAAATGTAACATTCTCTTATGCCTTGATACAAAAAAATTGTTCCTTTTTATTATTATTGTTGTTACTATTATTATTATTATTATTCACAAGTTTAAAATCATAGTGTATGTATCTAATCCTTAACCCTTTCATTTCCAGTGTTGTTCCTGGACAACGAAGTATTAAAAAATGGTGCATCAGTCCTTAAAGTTGCATTTTTGTTTATGTATAATTTCGTGTGACTCATTGGCCTAATTTCAATTGAACGCCACTTCGGCGACTTGCGTGTTCCTAGCCTACCTCAGTCATCCAACCGACGAAAGAGGACCTACAGCTTAACGTGGAATCCGAACCACGTGTCGTTTCTAGCGACTCCTCACATCGTTGAGAGGTGAAGGATTGGTTAAAGCACAGAAATCCGAGGACCGAACGGGTTTCGAACCCGCGATCCTTCCTTCGGTTACCAGTCGATCGCTTTGCCCCAAGACCACCATTTTATTTATTTATTTATTGTTTTTGCTATATGGGTTGTTCATGTCGTTGCGGACGCTGATCGTGTTTGTTCGTTTTGGTTCTACGTGTTGTTTGGACCACCAGGCCCAAAGGACTTTTGTTTATGAACAACATGTTTCTAGTACATTTGGACGCTTGGTACGGCGTGTAGGCACTACTGAGGCATCAATATGCCCATCTTAGAGGTTGTGTTGCGTTGCTGCGTGTACGTGGCTGAAAGTGTAATCGTGAGTGCGTTTTCTCTCTCTTTTTTTTTTTTTTTTTTTTTTTTTTTTTTTTTTTTTTTTTTTTTTTTTAATTTTATTCCAGCAGTGAATTTTCTTATTGGTTGGGCTGTGGCGAGGATTATTGATCTGTCCATGTTAATTATCAACAAAACAACGTCCAAGTAATAAAATACCTTGATAGAAACGTCTGTGTTCTCCATCAAATACATGATATAAAAAATCAATAGTTCGACCAAAAACTTCCAAACACATATTTTCATGTTTACTGAACTTTATTAATACAGAAAACTCTGAATTTTTTATTTTTCCAAAGCTGATTTCATAATGTTGGACTCAAAGGGTTAAGTAAGCCTGGTGTAGTTTTTGTATTTTGGTGAAATAAAATCAAATACTTTTCGAATTCTACTGCAACCACTTGAACAGAATGTCCAGACGTGTTGTATCATCCCTTGAGGATCAACTCGATTTTTTTTTTTTTTTTTACATCTGAAAAATCGTAATTTAATATGATGAAGTGGGTAACAAAGACGTGACACTTTTTTTTTTTTTTTTTTTTCAGGAGAAAATATTTTTTGACCGAAATCGTTAATCGTTGAGATATTTGATATATCTAAAACACACTAAGTAAATAAAAAAAATGAGTTCTGTTTCCTTGCCGCGGTGGAGTGGCCGAGCGCATTGAGGCGCTATCCACCGATTCGCGAGGCCGTTCCCCGTCGGAGGTTCGAATCGTCCATCGGGCATAGATGTTTGTGTTATCTTTCGTGTAAGGTAGTTTTTAAGTTTAGGGACTGCTGACCCCGCAGTTAAGTCCCATAAGCTTAACAAACATTTGAACATTTTTTTTTTCTGTTTCCTTACAATAATGAGGTCATATTGTATACCTGTATCGATACCCAATAAATTCGTCATGAATTCGTTAGCATACATATCTCTGCTTTCATCAAAAAGAAATATCCTGCTTCTGATAGTTCGTTTTTAATAACGGTGAGCGAAACAAGTTTGTGGCAGGAAATATGCGAGCATACTTTCATCGTTCGCCGCGGTTTCCGGAGAAGTAATATCGTGTTGTGCAACCAGCCGTCGAATAACAATATGACGCTAACTGCGCATTCAGAGTCAAAAGGTGAGGGAAATTGAATGCATTCCTCGCCCTCCTTTGAGGCATTGTCCTCGCCGGCAGAACACGCGACGAAATCTCAGACGGAGCCTGAAAAGGCGACGCGGGGCGACAAAGATTAAAAATTGACTGCCGCCATTCTCCGCCACGCGGCGCTGCTCTCGCACAGAAATATCACCTGCCGACGGGGGGAGGGGAGGGGGGAGATCCTTTCAGAGGGGATCCTTTGAGCGACTACGCCTCATCCGACAACTAATCAGTGCGAGCGGAAGCTCTTTTATTGAGAATGCTACTCAAAACGGTTTCCCCAATTTATCGTCAATCTGAAATTGTCAGAGGGAAATGTATTTGAAAACAAAATACGACCGATTCTTCCATGCACAAGCAGAGCACTTGTATTGATCAAAACAAAAATTATAGATGGCCTAAACTTAATTATTGGAGATGTTGTTGTTATGGTCTTCAGTCCGGAGACTGGTTTGATGCAGCTCCCCACCCTACTCTACCCTGAGCAAGCCTCTTCATCTCTTCATAAGAGCGGCAACACACATCTATCTGAATCTGTTTACTATATTCGTGTCTTGGCCTCCCTCTTTGATTTTTACCCAACACACTTCCCTCCAATGCTAAATTTAGATCCCTTGGTGTCTAAGAATGTATCCTATCAACCGATCCCTTATTTAAGTCAAGGTACGCCAAAAATTCCTTTTCTTCCCAATTCTGATCAGTAAGACAGGTGTGTAGCCTTTCTCCGATGCTATTTAATTTGTACATCGAGCAGGCGGTGAAAGAAAGCAAGGAAAAATTTGGAATAGGGATTAAAGTTCAGGGTGAAGGAATAAAAAAACTTTGCGTTTTGCTGATGACATTGTAATTCTGTCAGAGACAGTAAAGAACCTGGAAGAGCAGTTGAATAAAATGGACAGTGTGTTGAAGAGAGCGTATAAAATGAACATTAACAAGAGCAAAACAAAGATAATGGAATGCAGTCTTAGAAAATCAGGCGATTCGGAAAGAATTAGATTAGGTAACGAAACAATAACGGGGGTAGATGAGTTTTGTTACTTCTGCAGTAAAATAACATACGATGGTCGCAGTACAGAGGATATAAAATGCAGAATGGCAATGGGAAGAAAAGCATTTTTAAATAAGAGAAATTTGCTAACATAGAATATTAATTTAAATGTAAGGAAGTCTTTTCTGAAGGCATTTGTGTGAGGTGTTGCCTTGTACGGGAGTGAAACATGTACGATAAGCAGTGCGGACAGGAAGAGAATAGAGGCTTTTGAAATGTGGTGTTACAAAAGAATGCTGAAGATGAGGTGGGTAGATCGCATAACTAATGAAGAGGTACTGAATAGAATTGGTGAGAAAAGGAATTTTTGGCATACCCTGACTAAAAGAAGGGATCGCTTGGTAGGACACATTCTTAGACATCGAGGAATCGTAAATTTAGCATTGGAAGAAAGTGTGTGGGGTAAAAATCGCAGCCGGCCGCGGTGGCCGAGGGGATTGAGGCGCTCCAGTCACGGTCTGCACGGCCACTGCGGTCGGGGGTTCGAATCCCCCCTCGGGCATGGGTATTTGTGACGTCCTTAGTCTTAGCTACTTCATAAGTAGTTTGTAAGCATAGGCACTGATGACCCCGTAGTTAAGTCCCATAAGTTCTACAAACATTTGAACATTTTTAAAAATCGCAGAGGGAGACCAAGAGACGCGTATAGTAAGCAGATTCAAGTGGATGTGGGTTGCCGTTCTTATGAGGAGATGAAAAGGGTTGCTCAGGATAGAGTAGGGTGGAGAGCTGCATCAAACCAGTCTCCGGACTGAAGACCGTAACAACCTCTTCATTAGTTACTCGATGTACCCACCTAATCTTCAGCCTTCTTCTGTACCACTACATTTCAAAAGCCTCTATTCTCTCCTTGTCCGCACTGTTTATCGTCCAAGTTTCACTCCCAAACAAGGCAAAACTCCACACAAACACCTTCAGAAAAGATTTCCTTACGCTTAAATTAATATTCTATGTTAGCAAATTTCTATTATTCAGAAACGCTTTTCTTCCCATTGCCATTGTGCATTTTATATCCTCTGTACTGCGTCCATCATATGTTATTTCACTGCCCAGTAACAAGACTCGGCTAGCACATTTATTGTTTCGTTACCTAAACAAATTCCTTCAGTAACTCCTGACTTTCGAAGACTGCATTCCATTACCCTTGTTTTGCTCTTGTTAACGTTCATCTTATACCTTCCTTTCAAGACACAGTCCATTCCGTTCAACTGATCTTCCAAGTCCTTTGCTGTCTCTGACAATTATAGTGTTATCAGCAAAACGCTCTTCACCCTGAACTTTAATTCCTTTACCAAATTTCCCTTTGCTTTCCTTCACAGCTTACTCAATGTACAAATTGAATGACAATGGAGAAAGGCTACATCCCTGTCTTACTCCCTTCCCCACCAATGCTTCCCTTTCATGCCCTTCGACTCTAATAACTGCGGCCTGGCTTTTGTAAACGCTGTAAATAACCCTCCTTTCCCTGTACTTTACCCCTGCTGAATTCAGAATTTGAAAGAGTGTGTTCCAATCAACATTGTCAAAAGCTTTCGCCAAATCTACAAAAGCTAGAAATGTAAGTTTTCCTTTCCGTAATCTGAGTATTTGCATCCCGTGTTCCTACATTTCTCCTGAATCCGAACTAGTTTTCCCCGAGGTTAGCATCTGCCAGCTTTTCCATCCTTCTGTAAATAATTCGTTTTAAAATTTTGCAACCATGATTTATTAAACTGATGGTTATGTTATTTTCACACCTGTCTGCGTCTGCTTTCTTTGGAATGGGAATTACAACTTTGTTCTTAAAGTCTGAGGATATTTCGCCTGTCTCATACATCTTACCAAGTAAAATAGTATTGTCATGGCTTGTTCTCCCAGAGAATTCATAGCTCTGAGGGAATGTCATCTGCTCCAGGGGCCTTGTATCGACTTAGGCCTTTCAGTGCTGTCAGATTCATCTCTCAATATAGAATCTCCTATTTCATATCCATCTACTTCCTCTTCCCTTCCTACAATATTGTAAGTTCATATCCTTTGTAGAGATCCTCTATATACTCTTTCCAGCTTTTCGCTTTCCATTCTTTGCTCAGAACTGGTTTTCCATCTGAGTTCTTTACATTCATAGACCTATTTTTCTTATTTCCAAATGTCTCTTATCTTCCTATAGGTGGTGTCTACTTTTCCCTTTCCCTTTGAGATAAGGAACTAATTATAAGATATGAATACTTAGTGGTTTTTAATCATAATTTTAATACGAAAACTTAACTATTTTTAACACTAATTCTACAAATAACTTTCTACTCCGAATCCAACATGTTTTGTTAGCACCCACTTAAATGATTATGATAAAATAAGAGAAGTCAAATCGAAAATGAAACGTTTTTGTTATTCCTTTTTCCTACGCGCTATTAGGGAATGGGATGCCAGAGAGATAATGTGAGAGTGCTTCTATTAACACTGTCCCAGGTAATTAAATGTGATTTACAGAGTAAAAATATTATCATTACAGTACTTTCTCCGATCCCGAAATTATCCCGCCTTACCTACGATAACTCGTTTTCTCTACACACAGCTCTTCGTACCACAACTTGCTAGAGGGCTTGGAATACTAGTAAAAAATAACTCAACAGTCTTTTGTCAGAGCCCCTTCTTGAAGTGCGTGACCATTTTTCAAACTTGTGTGGTTTGTTATGACAACCCCTCCCCGAACCAAACCGCAAGTATGATGGTAGCCGTGGTGGAATGGCCTAGCGTTCCAAGACCTCTTGTTATGGAGCGCTCGGTTACTACCCTTATAGCCCAAGCATTCAGTCACGGCGTAATTTTAAATTTGCAAAAATTATTACCTGAAAACGAAAAATATGAGCGTGTAGGAAATTAAATTTCAAATAGTTTATATTTTACGAAACTCGAGCTTAAATGGCGAAATTTGCCGAAAACAAAGTTCCAAAAAACCGTTTTTGTTAAATAAATAGAAAACGATAACTCCGATGGGAAAACGTTGAATTAGAACGTTGTAGCCCTTAAGATTACCTATCGATTGCTCTTTTGTATGTATCGATTGATTTGATACGTATCAAGTTATATCGAAAAAACACTTAAAATTCATTATAACTAGGTTCCTTATAACTTAACAATATCCACGTTTACAAACTTACTATATACCACGAGTAAGGCACGAAATAAGTCTAAAAGGCATTTTTCGAAAAAAAGATGTAATATTCTGTATTGTTTGAGGTACATCGATTAAGCCGGCCGGCCACTACGGTCGGGGGTTCGAATCCCCCCTCTGGCATGGATATTCGTGCCGTTCTTAGTGTTAGCTAGTTCGTAAGTTTAGGGACTGATGACCCCATAGTTAAGTCCCATAAGCTATACAAACATTTGCACATTTTTACATCGATTAAAAAAAATAGGCTCCTAGAAAATTGGCTAGAGTTAGTCAGAGGATCGGCCTAGAGTACCGGTTCTCCCTCTGTTTTCTTCTTGAAAATAATAATATTATTAAATAATTATTCGGATTTTGTTAATTGTATCAAAGAATGACTTTTAAAAACGTGCACTTTTTGGGCCTGTTTTCTTCAACTAACCATTTCTGTTTTTATGTTATGAAAGGAACTGTTAAAGAACTATGTTGCTGACATTTATTCACAGATTTTAAAACCAATAATGTTGTTCAACGACTTTCTGTATCCGAGAAGAATATTTTTCTTTAAAAAAATCTAGCGGACGTAATTTACATTTTACAGCAATGTGCTTCGCGGAGCTTAATATTGAATACTTTTACTAGTAATTAAAAATACTAGGATACGTTGCATTGTTTTCTAGTGTCAGTAATCTATTGGTGAAGTGAAGCGTGCAAGGGCGCAGTGCTTTGGGCCAGAGCGAGAAAGCGGGTAAACGGTCGAGTGGCCGTTGGGAAATGTTGACGGAGGGGGGTGGCGGAGATACTGATGCGTCTTCTTTCTGAAACCACTCTAAACGCCCCACACTTGTAAATATCAAAATCGGTACAGTCATTTGACCGCAATCAGTTTTCAAAGTTCTCATTTTTACCAACTTGCCTGAAATGTCGGCACCAACGACTCGATCCCAAAAACGACTGTTCGAAATAAAAACTGTCGAATTATGGAAAAACAGAGAGACAGAATTACTGCTGCCTCACTGTCGATAATATTGATGTTTTGTCACCTTTGGTTGTGTTGACTCTATAGTGACTTGTACGTGTGTGTTATCTTCCTTGCTTATCCTTTGCAAACCGGGTATTAAATACGCTTGCACATTGCTTCCTTGAGTACAGTTGTGCCTTGAGAATGGCAGCGTGTCCTGTCGAAATATCGGCAGTTATCGACGAATTCACCGGCAGCATAGCCGTAAGTTGTTTGAAAATTCATTACACCGGGAAAAGTTAAGGTTTCACAATCAACCTGTAGATTTTCAACCGAAGAGCTGTATTTTTGAATGTTAAACGTTCATGTTTAAATGGTTCGTTTGTAGTAACATACCGAGCAACTAAAGTGACACAGCAGCTAGGTCGATTGTATTGTCAGCAATGGAAATCGAAACATAGTTTAAAGAAGTCTCTAAATAACTATGTTTATTGACTTCTTTATTTCTATTACTTTTCTGTTCAAATGTCTGTATAGTCTATGGGACTTAACTACAGGATCACCAGTCCCTAAACTTACAAACTACTTATGAACTACTTACACACTAGGACGGCAAAAATATCCATGCCCGAGGGGGAGTTTCGAACCCCCGACCGTAGTGGCCGTGCGGACCGTGACTGGAGCGCCTCAGCCTCCTCGGCCACCGCGGCCGGCTTACTTTTCTGTAAGAGTGACTTTTCGACCGACGCCACGAAATATGAAGTGAATTCTCGAAATTAGTAATTAAAAAGTCCAAAAATAACGGCTGAAGGTTGTTCATTTGTCAAATTAACTACAAGGTGAATGGGCAATAAAATCTGTGCTCGCTGGTGGGAAAGCTCGCTGAAACTAACGAGTAGAATTCGAAAAGTTGCACCTCTACTTTGTATCAAAATTTGTGAGGAAACCAGGGGAGCTATAAAAAATAGTTGTTTAAACAAAAAGAAAAATTCATTTCATTGTCTACAATTTTCTTCGCTGATGAAAATTTCCTGACCACAAAACAAAAAATGTGACAGGCGACTAACTTTTTCATGCTACAATTTTTTATTTCAGAAAAGTAATTGTTTCAGTTATTATTTTTGTAGCAACACAATACGTATTGTACTTGCTAAGAACACTGTTGCATTTCTTCAGAATTCACCTGCCTTCATGAAAAATTTAGTAATATTTTACCTATCCTAAGGGGTTGAAATAACAATGGAATTAAGGCGAGCGCCACTTGAATTACGCATTTATCGGCCCAACTCCGGTTATACACCCAACCAAGATGGCTGTCGGGATTCACTGCTTGTACGCTGATGTACGCGATATAGCCTCGCTGCTATTCTGTGTTCGCTGGGAGAGAGATTGGGGAGGGGCAGTAGCTAGATAGAATGTAGAGGATGGTTTCTTTTTCTAAGGGCAAACGCACGTCGCAAGCTTCAGTCGATAAACCAACCAAATATAAATTTATGGTTTTACAGTAAATTATTTTTTGACGAAAATCTTTTCCTGATTTTTTTCTTTCAATCAACATAGCAACAGAAACGAAAAGTAGGGTATAGTTTTGACTTATGTATATTCTCATTACGGTACATCTATGTTTTCAAGATTCATTTAGTTTTCCATTCAATTCATATTCAGCCACAATGTCAGCCGTCGATGGAACGAAAGGAAAAGTATGATTTTGCGCAGTACACTTTGTTCAACGAGCTCTCTCTCAAAAAATTTGACTGTGACATTTTTGATCCTTATTATTACATAATTAGTATTTAGATACAAAGACGGCGTTTCATTAATTTACTTTACCGCTGATGCGGTCATGCGTTCGACCTCGCACGGTAATCCGTAATGACGAGTGTATGAGGGCATGGACGATGGGGGCGCGTTCGATTCCCCATCCTACTCATATTCTCTCTTTGTGACGTTAGGATCTAGATGTGTTATTCAAATATGTATTAAATTTTAAATTTATATAGGTTTTGTTGAAGTTTATTAATATAACTGATGTATATTGTAGAAATATGTGAAATTATTTAATTCATTATTTATGTATCTGGGTAATCGTCGATAGGGAAAGTAGGAAACATCTTTGGTATGTGTGGAATGTGGTCTTTGGAGCAACAGCGCGGGAACAGGAGTACTATCTGTGGAAGCAGGAGAGTCGACCTCGGTCGTTATAACATTTCGGACGCAAGCAAGTGCTCGGGAGCGTGCAGCGCCACTCTCTTTGCAGTTAGCAGGCCTTGTTGGCGGAGTTCCGTAATTAGCACACATGTTTGCAATATGAGTGGGGCCACACGGTAGTTCGTCTGTTGTTTATTGATGCACATTATAGGGGTAGTAATATTCTAGTCATGTTTGGACTTTTTAATATTATTTTGCATTTTATTTTCTATGTACAATTACTTTATTCTAGTCTTTTTATTTTATTTTTTTTTTTTTTTTACTGTTTTATTTACCTTCTAAAGTTTTATTCTTGCTTGTTTATTCACTTTTTCTTTATATTATATGTAAGTTTTGTTTAACTAAATGTAAGATTCTGCCCTCAAATTGCTCACTGATTTGGATCTGTGCCTATATTGTGAACCTATGGGACTTAACTACTGCAGTTATTATACGATGTACGTCCACAA
Organism: Locusta migratoria; assembly: GCA_026315105.1. NCBI lineage: Eukaryota > Metazoa > Arthropoda > Insecta > Orthoptera > Acrididae > Locusta > Locusta migratoria. Next base: position 807,217,800 of record CM048744.1, on the reverse strand, counting down.
AGTAAGTTCCGTTTGGTTATATAAAACAAACGTGTACAAATACCGAGAAAACATTTATTGTACAAAAATATACAACTGATAAACTATTTTTCAACATGGTTTCCGAAATTTTATAGGCACTAGTTTTTGTATGCCTTCTTCATAGAAGGTTGCCGCCTGCGTATTCAACCATGTGGCAACATGTTCTTTCATCTCGTCATCATCGTTGGTGTAGACCAGCAAGGGCAGATTTTAGGTGTAAGAAGAGGATTACTGCAAGAAGTTGTTTTTTTTTCCACGATAATGCCCGACCTCACACGGCGAAAGTGACACAACAACTCTTACGAGAATTTCAGTGCGAAGTGTCTGATCATCCTCCGTACAGCTTGGACCTCGCTTCTAGCGACTTGCATCTCTTCTTACACCTAAATTCCGTCCTTAGTAATCAACACTTCAACAATGATGAAGAGCTGAAAGAACATCTTACCACATGGTTGAATACGCAGGCGGCAATCTTCTATGAAGAAGGCATACAAAAACTTATGCCACACTATAAGTGCCTACAAAATTTCGGAAGCTATGTAGAAAATATTTTAACAGTTGTAGAATTTTGTACAATAAATATTTCTTATGTATCTGTACACGGTTGTTTTGTATAACCAAACGGAACTTACTTTATGGACGTACCTCGTATATGGCGGAGCGATAGGGCAAGCGTGGAGAGTAGGAGCTACGGCCGAGCGTCAACAAGTTGAGCCTGCGGGAGAAACATTGCGTAACTCGTGGCCAGCCACGCGCCTACAGAAAGAACATCATTGGCTGTCATTGCGATAATGGAGGGGGATACGCAGAACGGCCGAAAACTGGACCGCCTTCGTAGGTGACACCGACTATAGTCCCTAGGCTTACACAACTACTTAAACTAACCCAAGGAAAACACACACACACACACACACACACATGCCCGAGGGAGGACTCGAACTTCCAACGTAGAGCAACCGCACGCTCCGCAGCAAGAAGCCTTAGTGCGCTCGTCCACTCCACCGCGGCACCTTTGTCATTTCCTCCTCCTATTCCAATTGCGTATGGCTCGCGGAAGGAACAAGTGCCGGTATGCCTCATTGTGAGACCTAATCTCTCTGTGTTCTTATGGTCTTATGTTTCCTGTAATAACACGCTAAACACATGTACACGAATGAGAACAGCTTTCTTCAGGAACCGTGTATTAATTTAATATCTATGCGAGAATCTGTTTAGTTTACCCAGTAATCATTCAAAATTTTTGTGTGTTGGCAGCAATTACAGCAAATAAACGCGTGGATAATTTAACCTCTCGACATAGTGCAGGAAGTTTCTTCACAAATTTATTGAAGGTAAAAAAACGTAGGTATCTTCTGCGTGGTCCAGTAGACAGTGAAACTTCAATCCATTAATTTTGTTTGCGGATTAGAAGTACCACAGGACAGAACCGAGGGTCGCTTCTGGGCTCCTGCTTTTCTCTGAAACTTTTCACCAGCCCGACTCCTCTTCCTGCGTTTCTTAATTCAAATGGAAATACTATAATGTTTACCTTTCATATTGGCTTAAAAAATCGCACTGACGTGTTTTACGGCCCACTTTAGATATATAATTTTCCAAGTTTTTGCAAACATTTTGGACCAAAATAATAATCTAAATAATAAAAAATTAATTAATAATAGTGTGTGAAACCCTTTTAAGAAAAAAGATTTAAGTAGTGACGGATTCCGAACCACCGACCTTTGGCATTGGCATTACAATTTAACGCCTTGCCGACTACGCTACGGCTATCAATCAGAAGACGAGTCCTATATTCTCATACTATTGATGGCCTTTGTTAACTGATGCTAATATGGTATTTGTAGACACTAGATTATTATTTATCGTACGAAAAACGATGTGTTTTTGTTAATTCTTCAGTGCGCCATTGCTTTGAAATGACAACGTGTAAGTTACAATAAGAAAATCATCAAATACGCGCAAGATGGCGTATGCCACAGAGAGTTCTGCGCGAGGAATGTCACGCGACATCTCCCAACGGCTGATTTTCGTTAATTCAATGGAGGGTGTCAAATCTCCGTTATTTTTGCAAATATGTCTCAAACGATATGAGATATGAAAAAAAAACATTAGGGAGCTAAGTTGTAGAGAATTTTCTCCTCTACCAATTAGGTTATTCAATTTTCGTATCAGATGAACGGTTCGTTTGCAATTACAATTATATTACAAACCGTTTTTTATAGGTATTACTACCGTATTTTTTGTCCGAAAAATTTGAAAAAGGGAGGTTCTGGTCTCTGACGGCCTGCAATCATGTCTGTAAATGCAAACGTAGGCTTCCGCGGCAGTTGTCACGATCAACAGAATTCTTCTGGGTATGACACCGCGTCGTCATTTTATAAACTGTACCGACGTTTCGGCCACTGTTGCAGGCGGTCTTCATCAGGGTCTGTGTCAGACACAGACCCTGATGAAGACCGCCTGCAACCGTGGCCGAAACGTCGGTACAGTTTATAAAATGACGACGCGGTGTCATACCCAGAAGAATTGTATTGATAATGTCTGTAAAATTTGGTGCTGATCGGTTGAACGGTTCGTTTTAAAAACAGGGAAAACGTTACGGACAGACAGACAGACGGACGGACAGACAGACATACATCCCAAAATCGCCGTTATTTTGGAAAATATCTTTGAAACGCTACGAGATATGAAAAAACATAAGAGAGCAAAGTTGTAAAGAATTTTCTCCTTTTCAAATTAGGTTATCCAATTTTCGTGTCAGGTGAATAGTTAAGCCGTTATTTTCATTTAAATTTCGAGCTATCAAAACACGATCGCAAAGGCCCACTTTTAGTGTTACTACCGTAACATAAAGTGGGCCAAAAACACCGTAAAGCGTATCACTGAGGCATTATTCAAACCAAAACAAAGGAATATTCACAATACTCATTGTGGCAGCGAAGCAACGTATAGGACCACCATGGCGGAACAAATCGTGTGACTCGATTTCAGCCAATCACGAGCTGCAGAAGGCGACAAGTGGCCGGCAGAAGGATGGCCACGATCTCTAGGGCTATTGCGGATCCGGGCGGCACCTGGCGGCCCTATGACGACCACGACCACGACGACGACCGGCGCCGCGACGTCGAGCACGACCGGGCGGTGATTGACCGCCGCGCGCGCGGCAGTTATGCCCACGCGGCGCGCATAAAGCTCGCCCTTTGTCATCGCCACGACCGGTCGTCCATCGCAGCCGGCGTGATAAACGCTAAATGCCGGCCAATATCACAACACGGTTTTATTCCGCTGCGCTCCTGGCGGCGGCAGCGGTCGTAAAATAAACGCCGGCCGCCGGAAACGGCTCTCAATTTGCAAGAGACTCCATCGACCCCGGCGAACATTTCGCGCTGTCGACAGCTGAGTGAGACGAATGGCACGCCGCACTATTGCCTAATACCCTTTTTGCTGTGGCGCCGGTATACCACGGACCGGTTATTGCCGTATGGAGTACCACCGCGCCGAATGCACGAAGGTCCACCTTGTTTCCCTAAGATGTCCCATAATGGAGCTGAGGTCAGAAACACCAAACTGGCCAGAGCAGGCGACAGGTAGCGGCTGTCCCCACCATCACTTCCCCTCAAACGCCCGCACGCCGGACACATCCGGGTCCTCATGGCAGGCGGTGTGAGCTCCCCCCTCAGCCTCCCCTCCATGCTACTCTCTGATGTTCAAGAGGCACCTTCTGACGCGCCTCTAGTGTCGTCTACCAGTACTAAGCTGAGAAGCGCCTGACATCTGCTAGCATCTTACGGAACTACGAGGAGATCGTAGGACAGTGGTTTAGGGGGGGGGGGGGGGCGCTTCCTCCCTGTATATGTTACCACAGACAAATATATACAGGCGGGAAACCTCCCGCGCTCAGGGGTGCAGGGAGGGAGGGTTTCCAGCAGTTATGTAAGATGTCCCATGTTGGCACTGCGGTCAGAAGCAGCCCTTTAAACTGGCCAGAGCAGGCGGCTGGTAGCGGCCGTCCCCACCACTACTTGCCCTCAAACGCCGACACACCGGACACAGCTGTGGCCTCGTGGCAGGCGGCACGAGCTCTCCTCTCAACCTCCCCTAAGCCACGGAGCCGCCTGACACCTGCTAGCATCTTACAGAACTACAAGGGGAGGGTAGGACAGTGGTATAGGGGGGATAGGGGGGCTTCTCCTTTGTATATGTTACTCTGTGATGTTACTCTGTGCCTCATCATTGAATCTTGGGGTGCAGCAGTCCATCATTGCACACCTGGGATGGACACCTGATCAGCCTGCGGGTACTTTTGCCGCCGTACTGGCACGGTGTGAACACAGAGCATAGAAGATAGTAGAGCTACCTGTGGGTGTGCGAGGTGTGTCAAGCTCCCCCCAATCCGAGTGCCAGCGCCTGGCTATATCCCGTAACTCAGCAAGCTACGCCTGGGGCCACAACATATTTTCCTCGGCACATCTGCTGCCAGCCGCAACGTTCGGACAGTTGCTTTGAAGATGCTGTGTGAATATGTTTTCAGCAGTAATCAACAAGGCATTTGGCGATTAATGTCGATGAATATTTTCCTGCTCCATCTGAGACTCTTACATTTCCCATGTCCTCACGGAACTTTAATTCTGAGTTCCTTTTGTACCGTATCAGCTGATCGTTGCGTAGCGCCTTAATTGATAAGAAAGCAAGACTTTCACGAAATATAGCTAAGAACCATACCAATTAGTCCCGCTTCCATTTAAAAAATATTTCAAATGGTACCGGTGTGACCTAATTCTGCCATGACCGGTGAAGTTGTCAAGTTATCGTGGACACATAGTACCGTTGATAGACCACGTAACAAGGAACTGATAATTTAAAATCAATAAAAATTTGAAATTTTATATCTTTCGCTGATTGTACTTCAGCTTTTGACAATCACTTGTGTTCCGCAGACCCCAGGTTGTGAACCACTGCGTTAGTCTGGAGACACTGAGCGTAGGTTAACCGTTTGCTTAGGCAGCCGGTATTATGGTGTGGGGGTAATACTGAATTCCATTCTAGCAGTCGCCTAGTAAACACTACCGCTAAACGAGTCAGCCAGAGTTACATCTCTGAAGTGTTGTAACCTGTCGTCCTCCCGCACATTTTTAGTTTGCCAATGACCATATTCCAACAGGATAATGCAGGGCCACACGTTACACGGAATGATCAGGTCGTCTTCTTCACGCATCGGACTGCACCGCTGCCTTGGCCTCGCTGTTCTCCAAATCTCTCGCATATCGAAAACGACTGGTCGATGTTTGCGGAATGACTTACGTGGCATACATCAACAGCTGCTAGGCCAAGTTATCTTTGACAACAAGTGGAAGCAGCACAGTCTGTTATACTGCAAATTATCATCCAGAGTCTCCTTAAATTCCGACGGGTGTAGCACCGTTATAACCAGTAATGGTGGCAACAGTCAATAGTAATTTCATCCGCAGGCGAGAGGACAACGTGGTGGGTTGTAACGCAAGGGAGCCCTGTTTCGATTCCCGGTTGGGTCGGACAATTTTGTTCCGTTCGGGGACTGGGTGTTATGTTCTCATCTTCACTGACATGCTAAATAAATTCCAAATTTGCTGCTGAGTTTCGATCTGTTTTTATTTTGTCCTTACAGACTGTTTCGGCGCATTATTGACATTTTCAGTTCCTGCAGATGGAGGTAATACGTTTTACATATTATTTCGTATTTTTAATTATAAATCGTATTCTGAGAATATTAACAAGGGTTTTTTACTAGACGGAATGAAGTGCATATATCATCGTATTCGACTGTCTAATGTATGTTAATTACCTCTTGGTATTATAAAAATGTTTTTGAAATTCATTTGACAGTTCTGACAGTTCCGATGATATATGTTTACAGATTATCGTTTGACGGTGACAAAGATGTTGTTTATATCACTTGGACATGGATGTTTGTGTCGTCTTTAGTATTTTTTTTAATGTTTGTATAGCTTATGGGACTTAACTTCGGGGTCATCAGTCCCTAAACTTACAAACTCCTTATCAACTAGCTTATCCTAAGGACGACATAAATATCCATGCCCGAGGGGGGATTCGAACCCCCGACCGTAGTGGCCGTGAAGACCGTGACTGGAGCGCCTCAGTCCCCTCGGCCACCGAGGCCAGCGTCTTTAGTATGAGGTCATAATTAGTTTGTAAGTTTAGAGACCCCGTAGATACGTCCCTTAAGCTTAACAAATATTTGAACAGTTTTTGCATGGGAACTGTCAAAAATGTCAAATGAGATTCAAAAACTTTTTCTAAAATACCAAAATGTAATTGACATTACATCAGACAACTACGAAGATATATGCACGTCATTCGATTTATACGCAAGTAAAAAACCTTTGTTATTACTTTAAGAATAAAATTTCTAATTAAAAATACGAAATACTATGTACACATATTACCTATATCCGCAGGACACTTGGAAATGGCAATAATGCGCCGAAACAGTCTGTAGTGACAAAAAGATCTAAACTTAGCAGCAAACTTGTAATTTCTTTTGTAAAATGACATAGACCTTTACTGTGCTGCAGGCCTAAAGACCGAATACTTTTGACAGTTGATATGCAAGTCGTCGAAGTAGCGTCAGCTGAAAAGACTTGCACAAGACAGGCCGAACACGACCCCGATTGGGGTTGTAACGGTCATAAATGCGACACGAAAATCATCATCATCATCTTGCTCATTTCACATGAGCTGTCATGGGATCTTTGTGCGATGCGTTATCTCCTAAATACATTTGACTGTGATATCTCCGGTCTTCTTGGTGCCACATTTTGGACGGACAGCAGTTGTTAAGAGGCCACCCCAAGGCAAATTACTGAACAATTACTTTAACGAGCTTCAATTATCTCTTACAGACTTCTTTATTTTAAACGTCCCTAAAATCGATCCTGGCTTTTGCAAGCTGAATCCGAGTTCCCCTGTAAATAATTGTAGGTCTCAAGGAGAGGGAGAGTGACTACTGGACGAAAATTACTCAACTATTACTTTAACCAGTGACAGTTATCTCCTGTCGAATGTTTTGTTCCTTTTTGTTGCGTAAAAAAGTCCTGAAAGTCGATACGGGTGTCTGGAGGTAATCATGCTAAAATGAGCGACAGTCCCTATCGAAGAAATTTTAGACTTCAGCAATTCGGGTAAAAAATATCTCTACCAAGTCGTACCTGACAAGTGAGGAAACTGGGCCTGAAATGAAGGGGTCATTTGCTGCTACTAGTAGTCTAGTGTTTGAGGGGTTTAAAATACAAGGAAAGGAAACCGAATAACACAATATAAAGATGTGGAAAGCAAGCAGTTTTGGTTGCAAATTTAAGATTTTTATTTATTAACCCATGACCCGTTACACTTTAGTTAGGCATCTTCAAATTTCCTGGTATTAGATGGTGCATACCGCGTATAAAATGTCCCAGCACGTGAAATTTTCCATAAACATCAAATTATGTTCTTAATAAAGTTTGTAGCATGAATAGCCACGAAATGCGATCGGGCATGCGATCGGGCATGCGAAGATGCATCAAATATAAATGAGCAGGAAGTTTAGTTTCTACACATATTCTGGCACATCAATAGCAACATAAGTAACTACAGTTCCTTTGTGGTTTCATTATGATGCATCTTTGTAGGCTTGAATCCTTTGGGTCACTTCTCGATGATCTTGAAATTGTGACAGGAGTGTTTACCGACTGAGACATTTTTAGGCACGGTACCACATTAATCTACCACCATCTCCTATCAGTCAATCTTAAGGTGCTTGTATCAGTTGAAACGTTCCATTGGTGCCGCGCGGGTGTAGCCGAGGGGTCTGGACGTGCCTCCAAGATCGCTTCAGGTTCCTACTACACAATTCAAGGCACCGACAATACTATGCCAATATTCTGGGTAGTGATTTCTTGGATCCTCCCCGCAGCTTGGGTGTACCGGGTATGAGACGATAATTTTAATATGAATGCTCCGTCTGAAGAATGAACCAATGTAACGGATGAAAACAATGTATTCGAGAAGACGTGCCCGGAACTCGCGTGAGGGAACAAGAATTCAGCTAACATCTATCCCCATATGGTCGGTGTGCAGTCACCATTTTGTTCCGCCGATAGGGCGGTCTTATTTATGTAAACTATCAGACTCTATTAATGCTGCAATTCACGTAGAGATAATTTAATTCCAGTGGAAATCCTCACAGGAGAAGGAGATATTATTATTATTATTATTATTATTTCCCTCACTGCTATGCATACAAATAAAAAAGAGGGCCTAAAACAATAAATAAAATCAAATAAAATCCCTACCTGTATTTTCCCATTAAACAATGCAAAAAAAGGCGGTAAGAGATCGGAACTTCTTTGAAAAGTTCGCGTGTTCGATTCCGTCCGTCGGTATTTAAAAAAAAAAAAAAAAAAAAAAAAAAAAAAAAAAAAAAAAAACAAAGGCGGTCCGGAGAGCCACGTTGCGGATTGTGAGGCCTCCCGCGTCGGAGGTTCAATATTAGTTTAACTTAGTTAAGTAGTTTGTAAGCTACGGACTAATAACCTAGCAGTTGAAATGTTCTAATGTTTGTAGAACTTATGGGACTTAACTACGGGGTAATCAGTCCCTAAGCTTACAAACTACTTATGAACTAGCTAAGACTAAGGACGGCACAAATATCCATGCCCGAGGGGGGATGCGAACCCCCGACAGTAGTGGCCGTGCATTCCGTGACTGGAGCGCATCAGTCTCCTCGGCCACCGCGGTCGGCCTAGCAGTTGCGTCCGATAGATTTACAAACATTTGAACATTTATTTTTTAACTCTCTTTGTGCGTAAATGAAGTTTTACTTACACAATTATGATGGGGATGTTAGTCCGTCTATGCAAATACAAATAAGAGGCGAGTTTTTGTTAGCAGACGCTTTTCGTTTAGTAAAACATTTTCAGTGGTCGAAATTTTTTAACTTGGTTTTCACCTTACATCACGCAGTCAAAGGTCTTGCGGAATAAAATCAAAAATTATTAGGAACAATCATGTCGTCAAATCTCAACGTTCAAAAGAAATACACCTGATGTGTGAACAACGTAATTATGGACAGTGCGACAGTGAAAGTGGAGATTAGGAGAAAAATAGTTATTAGGAAAAAAGAAGCTACAGTATTGCAGGAAACAAATCGACTGTGCGTGATGTAAAGTGAAAACCTAGACCAAAAATTTCCACCACTGGAGATGTATTTCTATCATTGACAAGAAACGCGTCTGGTAAAAATTCGCCTCTTATTTGTAGTTGTATAGACGGACAAACGTCCGCATCATAATGATATAAGCAACTACGGACGTCATAGCCACACAAGTGAAGAATTATACTTAGGCAATTATGACTGTTTGTGTTTTGACATAATACTGGTGGGGAAAAAATTTAATAAAATAATTATTTTTTCTTTTTTTCCGCAAAACTCCTAATGGATAATCAAGGTTTCAGTGGCCGCTCAATGCGGGGCCTTAGAAGCTTTGTTGGCTTCACCTAACGTAACGTTTCTACATTCTTTCCTTCTGTTATTCTGGCAGTTTAAAACTGTATGCCGGAACCGGGATTAGAACCTGGGACGTTTGCCTTTAGCGGGTAAGAGCATCTGGAAAGCAGGTGGCGAGGTACTGGCAGAAATAAAGTTCTGAAGACGGACTGTGAAGCGTGCCGGGATAGCTCAGGCAGTAGAGAGCTTGCCCGCGTAAGGCAGAGTCCTAGGTTCAAGCGCATAATGTTAATCTGGCTGGAAGTTTCACTTCAGCGCACACTCCGCTGAGGATATGTCTCCAACATATCCTTTCTTCCAGGAGTGCTAGTCCTGCAAGAAAAATAAAGTGGGGTTCTTGCTGGACTGTTGATATGGGATGTCCGTGTTCAGAACTCCATCTGGCCGTATTTTTCTTTCCTTTTTTTTTTTTTTTAAAGTTTTGTTTGCCACAAAATTATGAACTCTCCGTTCGCTCATTTATATCGATATTCTATTCTTGTAACTTTGTCAGTTGCCACATTGTACATTAGTTGTGGAACATGACTCAAGAATATATTACACTCGCAAGTAAATGTAATAAATTGTGAGTTTAATCGAGATCTCTCACAGAAATGAAATCAATAAATAAAAGGGTGCGAATTAGTTTAATTCAAGTTCTCATACACAGCCATCTCAACTCTCCGAAATTCAAAATCAAATATGTGTGACCAAACGTCGTGGTTATCAGTCGCTAGACTTACACACTAATTACTTGACTAACTTCAACTAACTTACTCTAAGAACAACACAAACACCCATGCTCGAGGGAGGATTCGAACCCTCAACTGTAGCGGCCATGCAGAACGCTCGGTCACTGCGGCCGTACATGTTCTGATTTTCTTGGACATATGCAGGATTTGATTGGTACGTATGAAAAACTTCAAAAACGTTAAAGAAACACATGTTTAGATAGAGCATAAGGAAAAGTGTGCTACAGTGAAACTGTTGAATTCATCTGCTGCACTTATGTGACAAACTGTTGTGGTTTCATCATTTGGGAGTGATAAGTTTCACATTCATACAACACGTAAATCTGCCAAGGAGATTCCTATCATATGATGTACACACCGTCATCAGTGTCCTGTACGATTAGACGGCTGGAAGCCTACCTTTCAACTGGTAATAGAGCAGTTGTACACCATGAATGTCACAGCACAACAAAGCCATAAAATTGAATTCAATGAAATTACATATAAATGACCGGACGGACAGTTGATATATATATATATATATATATATATATATATATATATATATATATATATATATATATATAAATAACGGAGAGTTGAAGACGGATCTCTCCAGAACACGACTGCACGGCTCTTTTCACTTGAGCTTGCCCCGTCACCTCTTTCTATTTTGCTTCTATTTTCGCAGTTCCCAACAGTTGCTTCGTGATTTCATGAACGATTCAAATGTTCAAATGTTTGTAAGTCTATCGGACCAAACTGCGTGGTCATCAGTCCGGTAAACTAACCTAAGGACAACACACACCCATGCCCCAGGGAGGACTCGAACCTCCACGGCGGGCAACCGCGCGCTCCCCAGCGAGACGCTTTAGACCGCTCGGCTACTCCACCGCGGCGTTTCATGAACGATCTGTATTCAGTTTCTGATGACATATTCATTGAGCCAACATACCAGTAAACCTAATGGGGAATGGGGCGTGCGATGGCGAGTTTCCTTTGTTCGTTTCATTATTTTGTCTTACAATCCCACACATGTAATGAACTGTAATTGACTAACGAACATTCATTTAGTGGAATGTAGCTAGATCTACGTAACATCTTGATTACACGGTCATATGCGCTATTTAGTTTATGTCGACCGTTGGACATTCATTTAGTAGAATGTAGCTGGATCTAAGTAACATCTTGATTACACGGTCATATGCGCTATTTAAGTTTATGCCGACCGTTGCTTTATGAACAGGATGCAGCACCTGCGCATGCGCAACGCGAAACCTCAGCACGCACCGTGCCGAGTGCAAACAAAACCTAACAAACAGTGCGGATCGGTGACCCGTATAATCGCTGCATAACAATTCAATTTGTGTATTGACAGCGCAGATTTATTTATGCTATTAATCACGGTAATCCGCGGCTCATATTCGCAGATAATATAATGAAGCGTGCTTGTCACTCTAGCGATAATCGTTCACTCTTATTTATTCACCTGCGCGCGTATAATCGGCCACCGTTTCCCGGTTAAATATGACCATCCCCCCCCCCCCCCCCCCCGCCGCCACTCGGCCCCTGCGGGTATCAAGGATTACGCAAAATCAGATCACACGCGCTTCGATTTGCACAAACATGTTCGTCCCGCCATGGTAGTAGAGGTGCGGTCGGTAAAACTCACTTGCTTCTGATCTCTTATTGACTGATATCTGAAAACGTTTATGACGATGATTCCATGTGTGTAATTAATTCTATTTGTGTAATTAAAACAAAATGAAGGTGCTACTGTACCGAGAGGTTTCGTCCGTTGTTAAATACTGAAACATAAATAATAGAAAGTATGCTAATAGGTGTTCTAGTGCTACTCAAGACAGCCTCGTAACATATTGAACGTATTCATCGTTAGAAGATTTGCGTCATGAGGACTACACTTCAGTCTAACCAGGCATTCAACACATTTTGAATTATCTTCGTTATGACAAAAATGTATAAGGAACAGCCCAATGGAAATCGAACTGGACATTGTAATGCTCCCACTGAAAAAGAAACACCACGTGCGTTGAGATATTTGTCCCACTGGGAAACAACACGATCAGTTCCTGTTTCGTACAACCCGGATTGCCTCTGACGTATCCAAAACCACGCCTCCTCCCCCACGTCTGACTGACATCCAAGCTCGTCTTTCCTCGGTTCCATCACTGGATGGAAAATTCAAGTTCTTCTGGGGATGTTCCAGTGTTTCCCAACCAAATAGCTGAAGCGTAGGTTTCCTCTGATTATTAGAGTGGGCGGTTGTTTAGTGTAACGCTCCTATATCTTTTCGTCATAGGGAACGAAAGTTGGTGCTGCCATTTCGACCCCGATGGTAAATCCAGTAACGAAAACATACTGTATCACATCCCGTCATTTTTTTTTTCTTTTGCCCGCAGTGTATAATATGTTTGTAACAGACATGAGAGTAATAACATTATATATCAGATGCACTGCTCTTATTGATCACGGAATATTTCGGTATCTTACCCATCTTCGGTCGTTATCTAAGGACATTAATGGACCGCAACTTCAATTATGAAACACGTTGTATATTTTGTTGATTTAAACTTACATGTAATATCGTTGTTGTCAATGCTGTCCTGCTCAGTTCTTGTATTTTAAATTTCTTTAGACGTGTTCTGGGTTTGCAACGTTGGATTTGGTTTATATAAAATGAAAGTACGTTTTTATGATTTTAGTATATTCGTATCTGTTTACAAATCGGATGATGCTTTTGGCGACCCTCCTTTTAAAATGGCCTTTATACAGTTTTTTTCTTATGTGAAATTCAACATCACATAAAGTTTTAGGAAAATGTCATCTCTCAAATGAAACTTTATATAAGTTCACCACTGTAACACGCCTCCCATGAGATTGAAATTCTCTTAATTAAAAACTTCCATAACGAAATGTAGCCAAGATCGCTGTTTTGTAGTCCTTTATTTTTTGACAACCGGTTTCAATACACTATGTAATCATCTTCAGATCAAGTGTCTATAAACTGACGGTCAGCTTGTAGACAATTGATCTGAAGATGATGACATAGTGCATTGAAACCGGTTGTCAAAAAATAAAGCACTACATCTCGTTATGGGAGTTGTTGTTAACATAATTGGATCGCCTCCATCCTAAAATGTCAGTTAATGAAACAATTAAAATTCTCAACTTATCGACGCACTACTCAAGTATGGATCTGTGGCCAGATGATTAGTTCATCGGAGATGTACATCAAGGTCGAATTCTTACGGAAATGGGTAAAACTCCGCAAGTGATGAAGATAATGCGTAAGGGTATTACGTCAGTCCTATGTTCAAAAGGTTGGGAATTTGCATCTGACGGGAGGTGGTGCTAGGATACTCCATGCACTTATGGTGATAATTGTTCCCGGATGGTATATTGGTCAGCGAATCTGTGTAATGAGCGCGTTAGAATCCAGATCCGGTACCAATTTTTCAATTCCTTGAATTACTTAATTTCATGCCCACTTGCAGCTAATACATTTTATTCGTAAACCGGCTGGACCAAACTTTGTTTGTTTTTAGAAAATGCATATTGACAACCACAAGCTGTATATCATAACGGTTTTACCGGTTTCGATCATCAACCATCATCAGAAAAGTTTGTCACCTTATCCGTGTCGTCTAGGATAAATAGATCAATGCCAGGCTGCCTTATAGTGAACCGGGGACTACGAATTCAAAGACGGGTATTCTTTGAATTCGTAGAGCCTTGTACAGTATAATGTAGCTGACATTGTTTTGTTTATCATCGAGACCTAATTTCAAGTGACATTTCACGTATCTTTTATTGTTTGACATGGGTAAGGTGACAAACTGTGTACCAAGGTAATCAGTCTGTTTAATTTACTTTTCTCATCATGGTTCATAACCGAAGCCGGTAAAATTATAAACGTAATAAACAGCTAACTGTTGGCAATGTGCATTTTCCAAAATATATTACAGCTGTGACCACAATCTCAATAACAATTTGTACTTCAAGTAACTTACACCAAGAACAATACACGCACCCATGCTCGAGGGAGGACTCGAACCTTCGGCGGGAGTGGCCTCCCAGTCTTTATAATAAGGCCTTAGACCACGCGACCAAATCACGCACGCTAGTAAATTTCTTTGTGTCTTTATTAGTAAATGAATTGGTTTGGGGTACAACACACAGGTTTTTCTATCATTTATATCATTTTGATTTATGTTGCTGCCTGACATTATTTTTAAGTGCAATGCATTAAATACTTATATATGTTGCCGACCCTGTGGTCTTTGAGTTTATTTTTTGCTACTGTGAACGTCTTTCGTGGGCGGGTCTCCCTCCAGCGGGTTATGTACACAATGCCAGTCAGAGGAGCTATGTATTACTCCACTTAATTTCACCAACAAAGCAATTGAAAGCATAGAAGTTTGTCACTTTGATATGTAGCGATCTTATATATAGATTTATTGATAATTCTTCATTTTTATTAACCCTTTAATGCATAGTGTAGCTGATCAGCTAAACACCTATTTTTGTCCATTATCTCTTAAACTGATCAACATTTCACCATTTGTAGCTTCTTGTATACATACTGTTACATATGCAAGAAGCACGTCCCAGAAATTATAAATCGCAAAGTGCTACGTAGAATATTTTACCGACCTGAAAATATATGAAAGTATATTTACAAAACCAGCCTCAAACAAGAATCCAATGTGGCTTATAACGCAGCCAGGACAATACGAGAAACACGCAGTCGTAGTATTCGTTCGTGTTTGAGATATGGCAGCTCTGCGAGTTCTTTCACTTGCTAGCTGGGTCAAGTAACTTGTCATTGGTTACTCTTTCTATGACTGCGAGATCGTACCCTACTTGCTTGTAATTTAGTTTGTGTATCCAGTTTTTACAGTAACGGTTTGTTTTACTTTACACCATATTTCTATTTTCTATTTATTCCACTACTGGCGCATGGGTTAAATTTCCCATATCGAGACGGGAAGGGAGAGTATAGCTTTGAAGGAATTAATGGGATCCACAACTACTTAATTATACGAGCAACCATTTCTCTAAGGTTTTTATTAGGCCTATTATTTCATTTGTAAAATATTAGAAACAAAACTAGCATGATAAATACGCCTACAACTAACAAGTTTCAATACAAATATGGAATTTTCACGGAATGTATAAAATTAACTAAGAAATGTGTAAAGTTGAAAAATATGTACCCAGCCAGGATTCGAACCCAGGTCTCCTACTTATTTTTCCTGTGCATAGTTCCGTTCCTTGCGGTGGCTGATCGTGTTTATTCGGTGTTGTTTAAAGTGTTCTTGGCTCAGCTGTTCTTTTTTTAAATAATTAAAGTGCGTAGAGCTCCCAACCACGGCTACACCACTGGGGACACAGCGATCACCACACCTGCAATGATTTAATATTACGGGAACCTGTTTACATAACTACGACTTTTAGTAATAGCGGGCAGTATAAAGTAAAGAATTTGTATCTGACGGGAGGCGTGCTTGACTAATCCATTGTAGGTGCGCTGATGGTTGTGCCTCCAGTGGGGTATGGGTGCCGGGCGCGATGGCCTTACCGCGGTCGGTGATAGGTCTCAAGGCTCTCAGTAATAAAAAAAACTGAGCCCAACACTCAACGAACAACGCAGAGCGATCATGAACGAACTACTGCAAAGCGTCGTTCCGCCTGAAGAACAAAAAGTGGGAGGGGGGTAGTGCAAGTCGCTGGAAAGCAGGAACCTGGGTTCGAATCCCGGCTGGGTACACATTTTTCACCTTTGCTCATTTAAATGTGAACTGATCCGAGAGTTACAACTATACAATTTAAAGTGACGTCTGTCTGAAAGAACAGACTCCACATATAGATAACTTAAATATAGAATGTATAAGTAACACCAACACTAAACACTACCACAAATCTAATTGATTTTACATTTAAATTGTATAAATAAACTTATTTGAGAAAACCTTTTTTTTTTTTTTTTTTTTTTTTTTTAGATTTCAAAAGTTTCAATCATCAAAGTATTTGCATATTACTTCAGTTTCATATTACAAATAATTTTTATGTTGTTATTAACCGCCGTGCAATCAGTGTAGACAGCGTCAGGATGACTTCTCCAGAAAAATTGTAGGTCCATCTACAAAATAGATTGTGAAGCAATGATTTAAAGATAGCTTACTGGCCGAATCGCTAGCCTCTGGGGCACAGCCCACTGTCTCATGACCACCAGCCAGTAAGCTACGCTGTCGTAGCCTCCGCCCCCTAAAACTTAGAATGGTTGTAACTGCCAAACTAAACGTGATAAAAATTTCATTCAAAATTCTTTGCCACAGCTGGTGTCAAAAATTCCAGTGTATGATAGAAACAACCATTGTTCCATTTAAAAAACTACACGTTTGCCGAGGGGACTAAGACGCACCAGTCACGGTCTGCACGGCCACTACGGTCGGGGGTTCGAATCCCCCCTCGGGAATGGATATTTGTGCCGTTCTAGTTCGTAAGTAGTTTATAATTAGTTTGTAAGTTTAGGGACTGATGACCCCGTAGTTAAGTCCCGTAAACTATACAAACTTTTGAACATTTTTTGAACACTTTCTAGGTATTTTTACAATCTGTTTACTGGCTAACAATACGAATCCTTGAGTACCAATCCATTATGTGAACACCAGATGTCAATGGCACTTCCTGTTTCCGCAATATGTGCGGTGCAAGTGTTAGGAGATTTACCATGTATATTGCTTATCATTTTTTAGTATACCCAGAAATAATAGGAACTGGATGCATTTTTAATTAAACTAGTAAAAATCACTGAGCAGCTGAATTTTCCCAACAATTCGCATAAGCTGCTGATATGAAAATGTCCAAATGTTTGTAAATATAAGGGACTTGACTACGTTGGTCATCAGTCCCTACGCTAACAAACTACTTAAACTACGAGGGAGGAGCCGAACCCCCGACGGAGAGCAATCACTCTTGGCCACTCCAACGTTGCTCTCTGATACATTCAAAGTACTGTTAGGGTTGCATTACGGTACCACATATATTCAGAACACATAGGTCGTTAACGGCGAGTATATTGGCTATCCTCCATTGTTGCGTCCTTGCACGGTCGAAAAAGCATAGGACAATATCGAACGCTCTTTCCGTCGTGGTACTGTGCCGCGGACACGGATGGTGCCAGGTTATGGACGCTGATACCATCGATGGGAGCAACGCTTCAGCCAACAACGACCTCTGCAGAAGTGGTGATACCGACAGGTCTTAGCGATGGACGAAGAGATTCTGTCCCATGGGGCGCGAGATGCGGCATGTGCGAACGGCCCAGGGCAAAAAAAGAGTGCGGGTCGTGGCCTACGTGGGAAAGCGGATTGCTGTGAGCAAAATCACATGGCCGTTACTGTAACACTACTAAGGCTGGATCGCTCGCAGGTATGTGTGTCGGTCGTATGGCCGCTAAAGAAGAAAACAGCTCGGCGATCGAAGCGCCGCTGGCGCTGGAGCGTATTACAGGCAAGTGCCACCTCTGCCGAGGAAACGCCTGCGACTCAGCCGATAGGCTGGTTGCGCACACAACAATTTTGGACGGCCGGTAAATTTCGGCCGTCCACATTCCAGCAGTGGACCATTGGAGGGCACTGTAGCTTGCACACTGCCCGGGCACGGAACGGCACCGGTAAAAAAAAAAAAAAAAAAAAAAAAAAAACGATCAGCGACGGGTGGCTGCCACCGCAGACCGCCGTCGCCGGCCATACAGTGGCGCACGCGGGCAAATGGGCGCTTGCACACGCAACGATTTTTTACAGACCGTCCTCCCTACACAGGTCTCACTGTTCCTACAGTCGACGCAGTAAGTTCTGTATACAATAAATTACGAACATTTCAGCTTCTCGTCTGTTTCAGACTGGGACTCGAAACGGATTTGTTTTTTTGTTTTTTTTTTTTTTTGTTTATATATATATATATATATATATATATATATATATACACTTGATGACCCGGTAATCTTCGTATCACGTACCTCTTAATATAAACCATATTAATTTAAATCATATGTATCTTAGACCCAGTAGCTTTATAAAGGCATCATCAGATAGTCTAAGTATCGGCTCGATAGTGGGCGGAAAGAGTGGGCAAATAACGTACACCTGTCCAGGATGCCGCGGCGGAGTGGCCGAGTACATTGAGGCGCTATGCTCTGATGCCCGAGACCGTTCCCCGTCGGGGATTAGTCCCCCCCCCCCCCCCTCGGGCATGGATGTTTGTCTCGTCTTTAGTGTAAGGTTGTTCATAAGCAGTTTCTAAGTTTAGAAACTGATGACCCCGCAGTTAAGTCCCTTATGTTTCACAAACATATGAACATGACCAGGATAAGGTTCATGTCACATTCGTGGAAATTCAGGGAAGGTTTAAACGGTTATATAATATGCAAAAATTGCGAGGAAAATTAAGATTTAAAACATGTAAAATAATGACTTGGTTGTTGTGTTGCGTGCGTTCAGAAATATACTTTGAAAAAGTTCGCCTTACACGATCTGAATCCGTATACAACCTCCTTGTCCGTATATGAACTGTTAAAGATGAAAATGAATTACTGTTCGTTAGTCTCGCTAAAACTCGAGAACGGCTGAACCGGTTTGGCTATATATCATTACATAAACCACTGAATCTGTTGTGATGAAATCTGGTGTGGCGATAGCTTTAGCGCTGAAGTACCGGATAAGATACTTTAGAAACTGTGTAATTCAAGATATTTTTTGATTTCAAGTATATAAATCGAAATATCTAACAATAATTACTCTCTGGAAAAGCTATTTACTCTTTGACTTTTTAACTATGATTCAGAAGTTATAATTAACTTTTAAAAAAGCATTGTCCCTTTTGTAAAAAGTGGATAGAACGGCAGAACAACAGAAGTATGTATGTACTCTTTCTTTGAACGTCAAACGTGCAAATTTTATAACAATCATAAAAATGATATTGATATCCCAAGGAAAAGAGCTCTTTCAGTTTTCTACAAATTTTTCTATTTTCTGGCCACGTATTCCATACTTTTACTTCACTCAAACCTTCCTATCGCTTTTAACGGCGAATGTGCAAAATTTTATCGCGATCAGATGAACGGTTCTCAACTCACAGTGTTGAGTACATTTAGAAAAAAATGTCCAAATGTTTGTTAAGCTTATGGGACTTAACTATGGGGTCATGAGTCCCTAAACTTACAAAGTACTTATGATCTAGCTAATACTAAGGACGGCACAAATATCCATGCCCGAGGGGGGATTCGAACCCCCGACCGTAGTGGCCGTGCAGACCGTGACTAAAGCGCCTCAGTCCCCTCGGCCACCGCGGCTGGCCATCATAGAACAAAGACACCGTTTAAACCTTCCCTGGATTGACACTAATATTTCAAGACTAAAATTACTCAAATCGGTTCAGCCGTTCTCGAGTTATAGCGAGACTAACGAACAGCAATATATTCGTGCCAGTGGCGGATTTACCAGTAGTCTGAATAGGCTGGAGCGCAGATTTTAGGGGCGGCAAATATTAGGCCAAAATTTGTGAACTGTAATTGTAATAAAAGTTATACAATTATGTTTACCGAATGTACATTAAGCTATTGAGTAAGAAGTATCAAGGCATACCGTAGCCCTACACTATTAGTAGCATGTGAGTGTGCTTTTACTAGCTCGGAGATATAAACGAAAACTATGTCTTGTGCAATTCAAATAGTTGGGTTGTAAAAATAAGCTAGGAAGTGGCACTTCGATCTCCTAGTTCACAGTCAAACTAATTACGGAAAACAGGTGGTGTAATTAGGACGATAGTGTACAAAACAAAATGCTATCATTGCACTTAAAAAAATTATCATTAATACGATAGTGAAATAAATTGTAGAGGTCGGTAGGGGCGGCAACATTTGAACAGCCTACTGGCGGAAAATGTGAAAATCCGCCACAGCTTCGGATATCCCGTGTCTTTGTTCTATGATGGCCAGCCGCGGTGGCCGAGGGGACTGAGGCGCTTTAGTCACGGTCTGCACGGCCACTACGGTCGGGGGTTCGAATCCCCCCTCGGGCATGGATATTTGTGCCGTCCTTAGTATTAGCTAGATCATAAGTACTTTGTAAGTTTAGGGACTCATGACCCCATAGTTAAGTCCCATAAGCTATACAAACATTTGAATTTTGTTCTATGATGTTCCTGGGATCTTCACTCTGTTTATGACGTAGGGTGGCTGGCCCTCTGAGTGATCGGCTATCCATACACGTTTCTGGTTCTGTCCAAATCTTCAGCTTATCGCCTACTACGACTGCCCGTTATTCCATATTCTCGCATCATTATCTGCATTACAGCAAGGGGTCGAACTTCTTTCTATATCCGCACAGAAACGGTCATTTGACTGTTTGAGACATACATACAGTCATATTATGTATACGTTAAAACATAAGCGATATACGTATTTCGGTAGTGATAGCACGAACGGTTCCGTGGAACAAAACTTTGGACGCGTTAAAAGATAGACAGACGACTAGAGGTACATGGAGACAAGTTGTCTGTGAACTGGATGAGGATTTTGAGGAAACGGAAAGCAAATAAAAAATGCATTTCGTAAACGATACTAACGTGTGATATGGTACTTCGTTAGTTATTTGCATCATGTCAGCAATATTTGTCACAATACAGTATTAGGAAAAATATTTAGAATTCATTAATTTATGTTTGGAATCAACTGCACTCGACCACGACAGCCGCGCGACTGCTCGTTTGACCGGTAAAATTCCGGCGTGTGTGCAAGCAGCGCTCCAACGATGAAATAGCGGCCGATATTTACCGAACGTCCAAAATCGGTGTGTGTGTGCAACCACCCATAGACGACCCACAGGACGCAGCAGTGAAGGTGCAGGTCGCAGGGGCCCGCTGGGCCACGCATACAGTATACAGGGAATGTATTCGCAATTGCCAATATTAATCAGAATTACCTGTGTGATTTAATGGCGACATAAAAATTTGTGTCGGCCCGGGACTCGCACCAGGATTTCACGATTTCACGTTTTTCGTTTACCATTACGCTATCTGCTCACTCCTCCCGGACATACCGAAACTTCCACATGCCACACAATGCCTGCTGCCCACACTGTTCGTACAGTTTCAACGCTAAGTCCCGCACAGATAGAGACGATTACTAAGTTTTTCGCATGCATGGCTGTGGCTCATTAAATACGACCTGCAGCATCCGTGTTTATCGACTGAACCACACAAATGTCCTTCCGACATGCATACATCGATGCACAAATTTTCGTGTGTCACCATTAAATCATACAGCTTAGGCTGATTAATATTCGCAATTGCCAATACATTTCTTGTATGTAATTTGACAGCCCTAATAGCCACAATGTTAATTTCTCATTTATTTATATACAGGGTGTTTCGCTAAGTGTGTTTGCCTCTGTAACTTTTATAAAATAATAGGTGTCGGGAAATTTTAATGCGGTAGGTCAACACAATAAATGTTACACTTTCTGCGGAGCTATGAACATAGTTTATTGTATCATTTTCCATCGAGTTACAGCAGGTAGATAAATATTTTTTTTAATGGAACAATAATTTTTTATATCGTGCATTGGATTCGTTGCAACCAGCTGCGGCCAAATCAATTTAAACTACATTCCTATCACTGTTAGTTTGGGAACTACAACCCTTCAAAGTTTCAGGGACAGATACCACAAACGCTGCGCATAATGCAATGCGCCTTCTAAATGTGGTGCGGCCGAGTTGTAACGTCACCGGTGTTACGGGGCGAGAAGCTCCCTCGATGCGCTGTTAGACTGCCGACTGCCGCCGCACACGGCCGTATACCCGACAGTTGGAGCCACACAAACAACCGGGGTCAATATACCACAGTCACTGACATCGGATGACGATGGCATACACGAACAACGAGTACGTTGACATGTTGCTGATGCTCTGCAAGTGCCGACACGATGCCACTGAAGCAGCCACGGCGTATGCCGTGAGATATCCTAGGCGAAGAGCCCCGGCAGCCATTAAGTTCTTACGTGCCGAACAACGACTTCGGGAAACAGGCAGCTTGGTAATGCACCGCAGTAACAAACGAAGACCTGCAAGAAGTGAGGAGACGGAGGTGTTTCAAATCAAAATGTTCAAATGTTTGTTAAGCTTATGGGACTTAACTACGGGGTCATCAGTCCCTAAACGTACAAACTACTTATGAACTACTTACTAACTAGGACGGCACAAATATCCATACCCGAGGGGGGATTCGAACCCCCGACCGTAGTGGCCGTGCTGACCGTGACTGGAGCGCCTCAGTCACCTCGGCCACCGCGGCCGGCCGGAGGTGTTTTAGCTGCACTACACCACGATCCTCATGTCAGCTTACGAGCCGTTGCTGCAGTCGCTGGTGTCAGTATCACATCTGTGTGCCGTATAGTACACGGCCACAGGTTTCACCCGTACCGCCTGTCACTGACCAAGGAGCTGCACGGGAATGATTTTCCGTGCAAGAGTGACATTCTGTGAGTGGGCCATGCGTAATTTCACGCTGTAGTCTTTACAAAGTGTTATGTTCTCTGATGAGTCCACGTTCACAAATTATGGTGCAGTAAATCGCCATAACATGCACTACTGGACCGCAGACAATCCTCGGTGGGTACGACCTGTCGACCGTCAACTTAGGTGGTCTATTAACGTATGGTGTGGAATCTTTGGGGATGAAATCATCGGTCCACACTACTTCCCAGGTACACTGACAGGTGAGTTATATCGCGCTTTTAAAGCCGCCAGTTTGGGTGGTCTCCTTGAACATGTGTGTCTACACACGAGATACCATTGTGGATGCAGCACGATCGTCACCCAGCCCATTCTGCGCGTGCTGGTGTGGAAGAACTAAACAACAGGTTTGCAGGAAGAAGGTTGGGACACCATGGTCCTCATTCATGGCCCGCAAGGTCGCCCGATTTAACACCAGTAGATTTCTTTTTGTGGGGATATCTAAAGGATCGTGTTTATGTCACTGAGCCAACATCCCCAGATGATCTAAAACGATGCATCGAGGATGCATGTCGTTCACAAATTATGGTGCAGTGAATCGCCATAACATGCACTACTGGGCCGCAGACAATCCTCGGTGGGTACGACCTGTCGACCGTCAACTTAGGTGGTCTATTAACGTATGGTGTGGAATCTTTGGGGATGAAATCATCGGTCCACACTACTTCCCAGGTACACTGACAGGTGAGTTATATCGCGCTTTTATAGCCGCCAGTTTGGGTGGTCTCCTTGAACATGTGTGTCAACACACGAGATTCCATATGTGGATGCAGCATGATGGTCACCCAGCCCATTCTGCGCGTGCTGGTGTGGAAGAACTAAACAACAGGTTTGCAGGAAGAATGTTGGGACGCCATGGTCCTCATTCATGGCCCGCAAGGTCGCCCGATTTAACACCAGTAGATTTCTTTTTGTGGGGATATCTAAAGGATCGTGTTTATGTCACTGAGCCCATATCCCCAGATGATCTAAAACGGTGCATCGAGGACGCATGTCATTCCTTAACACCGGCGATGTTACATCTCGTCCGCAGATCCTTTCGACGGCGCATTGCATTATGCATTGAGGAACATGGACACACATTTGAACATCTCATGTAAATCAACTTCCCACCGCCATAACATCCATCACCAACCACACAGCCATGTATTAAGTACAGCGTATGGTATCTGCCCCTGAAACTTTGAAGGGTTGTAGCTCCCAAACTAATAGTGATAGGAATGTAGTTTAAATTGATTTGGACGCAGCTGGTTTCAACGATTCCAATGCACGATAGAAAAAACTATTGTTCCATTTAAAAAATTATATCTTTGTGCTGTAACTCTGTGGAAAAATGATACAATAAACTATTTCATAGCTCCGCAGAAAGTGTAACATTTCTTGTTTTGACCTACCGCATTAAAATTTCCAGTCACCTATTATTTTATAAGTTACAGAGACAAACACACTTAGTGAAACACCATGTATATTTATCATGTTCTTCAGGAACGAATTGAGGAGCAAGTCTTCATGGTAACCGAACGAGTCAATACATCAGATTGTAAGAAACGACTAGTAATTGATAAAGTGAAACGTATACCAGTCCTATGAGCACGACAGCCCTAAGCACTAGTAACGTAACACAGAAAGTAGCTTTTTTTTTTAATTTTTTTATAGGAATTCCTCGACTGGATAGAGAGTAAGCCAAGAGAAAATTTTGCAGTACAGTCATGATATTGCAGCATTTGCTATTAAGCTTTTAACATTTTTGTGGCAGCTTATTAAAAATGAATGCGGCAGAATAATTCATACATTTCTACAACAGGGAATGGATGTGAGATGCAAATGCAGATCCGATTTCTGTCTAGTATTAACTGAGTGAAAGCTGCTAACTCTTTGGAATAACGAAATATTATTACGGCATTAAAGAAAATATGTATTACGGGGTTAAGATCAGAATTCCCACGCTACAAAACAGGAGTTGACAAGAGGTACACGAGCTTACATCCCCCCCCCCCCCCCCCCCCACACACACAGACAAACTGCTCGAATCGCCTATTTTTGCACAATAAATACCCTTTCTGAATCAGAGACGTTATCTCAAAAGATAACATCTTATGTCATAAAGGAATGGAAAAAAAAAATAAAAAAATAATGACTATTCGTGTTGAACTATCAGTTATTTCAGAAACTGTTCGAGCGGTGAACAACACAGCATTAGGTTTTGAACAATATCCAGAACATGGGATTTCCACGACAGCTTACTGTTAATAAGAATGCCTAGAAATTTAAACTGTTCAGCCTCACTTCTCGTATATCCATTCTGTCTAATTGAAATGTCATTTTTGTGCAAAAACTGAGCCTTACTGTGATTTAGCATCTATATATTTTTCACAAGCCACGGAGTTGTTACCTTAACAGAATTATCTCATACTTTATCAATATTGTCAACAACATACTTCACTACTAAGCTTGAGTCATCAGCAAACAGAAATGTCTTACAATTACCTGCTATACTACAGGGTACATCATTTGCATTAATGGGAAACAACAGTGGCCCTCAGCAGAAACCCAGGGTACCTACCACTTAACTGTGTCCAATTAAAAGGCATATCACAGCCATTTTCTACGATCACCTTCTCCCGTCTATTATTAAAGTAAGAAGAAAAACAATTGTGATCTACTCGCCTTACTCCGTAATGTTCCAACTTCGGCAGGAAAATCGTGTAATCAGCATAATCAAACGCCATTAAAAGGCGTATCATAGCCATTTTCGACAGAACATACGTCACTTCTGATCCTGCAGTTGTTATTCTTTCATATTCACAGAATATATGACATCAACTGAAGGAATAACAAGTGAAGGATCAGAAGTGACGTATGTTCTTTCTGAACAGACGCCACATGTATATATATATATATAATATACCAGTAACGGGAAATGATCACTTCGTTAGTGGGGAGGGGTTGGCGAGTTTGAGGCCCTTACTCTTACGGGAATTAGTTTCAAAACTACGAATTTGAGCGCTGTGGGCAGGGTAGAGCTGGGAATTTATATCTGACGGGAAGTGTGCTTAGGTAGTCCTTGCAGGTGTGGTGTAGTGGTCAACGGAACTGCCTAGAAAGCGGGAGACCCGGGTTTGTATCCCGGCTGGGTGCACATTTTCAGCTTTGCCCATTCGCAGTTGATGTCACATATTCTGTGAATATGAAATTATATTTATTGCCTATATTGTCAGCACTATAATCAGCCTGCCGTGCTTATATAGCCGCGCCGCCGCCAGTGACGTCACTGGTGCTCAGTTACGTGACCATATAAGGCAATGTTTTGGTCGCGCGTACGCCGCGCCCGCTTCAACTCCGCAATGACGGGATTCCAAGCCGTAATGAGCTGCAAACCGCCGTCTTTATTGCATCATGGAAACTGGTGCAACGTTTAGTCGTGAAAACGTAAGAAAGAAAAACTAAAATTCGCATTTATACAGGGTATAACTAAATATGCAGGAAAGCTCCGGGGATTGTATAGAGCACCGGAGTACAAGCAGCACATGCCTCGTAAAACACAGACGACTTCATTATACAGGTTGGTTAATTTTGTTCAAAAAATCAAATGTTTGTTAAGCTTATGGGACTTAACTATGGGGTCATCAGTCCCTAAACTTACAAACTACTTATGAACTCCTTACAACTAAGGACGGCACAAATATCCATGCCCGAGGGGGGATTCGAACCCCCGACCGCAGTGGCCGTGCAGACCGTGACTGAAGCGCCTCAGTCCCCTCGGCCACCGCGGCCGGCTCAATTTTGTTGATACAGTGAAATTTACTGTGTACACTTCTCTACAGAAGGAGCTCAAACTCAAAGGTGATGAACATGTCTATGTGCCGCATCGTTGACTACCTCACCATATTCCAGGCGTCTGTCTTATCTGCTGACACCCTTGCTCTACGCGCTGTCGCAGCAATTGCACGTCATGAAAAGGTGTGGCATAAACGGTGGCCTTCAAATGACAGCATAAGTAGAAGTCTAATGGATGGAGGTCGGGAATCGCAGATGTAAATTGCTCTAGCACAGGCATGGCTAACATGCTAACACTGTAGTTCACCGCCGCGGCTGCGATCATGTGTCGCTAGTGTCGGCAACGGAACGAGAGAGAGAGCTGCGGAAAGAGTGAGACCGCACAGCACTGCTCTGCGCTGGACTGTCCCGCGGTCAGATCCAACGTAAACGAAGTGACAGAGGAAGCGCAGCTCCGTAATGTGGTCGAAGAACGATAAAACAAGCAAACCATTTGCTGTATACATAAGAATTAGTGTTTGTTTGGCAGAATCCCTACGTGAAGCCTTGGAAAATATCCAAAACGCGAATCGAAGAAAAACTTTGTAATTTTGTAACCTAAATTTGATTCTATTAGTATTATACATGCCCACGCGTCATATATACAGCAGTCTTCTACTAAAAAATATATGTTTCTTAAATGAAGCCGGCCGCGGTGGCCGAGGAGACTGAGGCGCTCCAGTCACGGTCTGCACGGCCACTACGGTCGGGGGTTCGAATCCCCCCTCGGGCATGGATATTTGTGCCGTCCTAGTTCGCAAGTAGTTCATAAGTAGTTTGTAAGTTTAGGGACTGATGACCCCGTAGTTAAGTCCCATAGACTTTACAAACATTTGAACATTTGAACTTAAATGAAGTAGTATCATAAATGTACTACTTTAAAAATAGTTTTATGTAAGGGTTGTAGAGTCTCATTCTTACAAGTGAAATTCTTTTGTTAAAACACAAATAAAAAACTAACAAAAAAAGATTGGTTTTAGGTGCATTTTCCGCCAGTTCCTCTAAAAAGATGCTAGCGCACTTCGGGCGCGATCCGTTTTGACGGGCGCACTACTTCCCCCACCACTGTAATGCCTACAGTATGTGTGGGAGTGAGGCGGCTATATGCCGAACGCTGCAAGGGGGAAAAAAAGAAGGCATTTTTTGCAACACAGTGTGGCTACTAAGTTGAGATGGCCCAGTGTCGTAGAGTTATAATCGGGATTTGCCGGCGGATGTGGCCGAGGAGACTGAGGCGCTCCAGACACGGTCTGCACGGCCACTACGGTCGGGGGTTCGAATCCCCCCTCGGGCATGGATATTTGTGCCGTCTTTAGTATAAGGTAGTTCATAAGTAGTTTGTAAGTTTAGGGACTGATGACCCCGTAGTTAAGCCCCTTAAGCTTAACAAACATTTGAACATTTTTATAATCGGGATTTTAGCACTAATATATATGTCATATAATTACACCAATATGCTGCTTTAGAGTTTTTATTATGATGTTGTTATGGATCCATTTCGGCACAATTACCCATCGTCAGACAATCTGCGAAATTCACAAAATTTTATATAATAATCATCGTTTTGTTATATATACTTTTAAGTTAGGCCTGTTTTTTTCGATATAAAGTTTTTTTACTTACGACCATGTGACATCCTAGGACAATAACGGGAAATAAATAAATAAATAAAATAAACAGCAAGAAATTGCCCCAGGATGTCACATGGTCGTAAGTAAAAAACTTTAACTTTCGGATAAACAGGCCTAACTTAAAAGTGTATATAACAAAACGATGATTATTGTATATAATTTTGTGGATTTCACAGATGGCTAATTGTGCCAAAATGGATCCATAACAATGTTACAATAAAAAACTTTAAAGCAGCAGCATATTGGTATAATTATATGATGTCTCTTAGAAATATATTCTGTGGTGCGGGCCCGTTGGATACAACCTTACATATATTTGCTACATTTTTCATTCGCCGAAGCATTAATTTATTTCTTTAATGGAATAAGCACATTACACAGTATTCTTGTGATTAACAGAAATACATATCGTCCTTGCTCTTTATTTTCGCCATTGTGCCCCACACGCTACTGCGCACAGTGCGCGGGGCAGGGGCGCGCCAGAGGCGGCCGTGTCCATGGGCAAGGCGAGGGCGGTGTTTGGCCACACCTGCTCTAGCACAAAGAGCAAAATTAGCCAGTGCTCCATCGTGCATGAACCGCATGTGCTGAATTAAATCCAGCGACTTTCTACCAAGCAAACCATGACCGACCTTCATAGTGATGTGCTCTGTGTTATGTACAACACAAAAAATGCTTGTAACACGCTAACAAAAGCAAATGAACGACATGTTTACAAGGCCTGTCCTGCTTTGTTATCCGGTCCTCTATCGAATCCTTACACATGCGATACGATGTGCAGTGTCGTTATCTACAGATGGTTGTTGTTGTGGTCTTCAGTCCACAGTATGGTTTGATGCAGCTCTCCACGCTACCCTGTCTTGTGCAAGCCTCTTCATCTGAGAATACATACGGCAACCTACATCCTTTTCAATCTGCTTACTGTATCCGTCCCTCGGTCTCCCTCTACAATTTTTACCCCCACACACTAATGCCAAGTTGACGATTCCTTGATGTCGGCTCAGAATGTGTCCCACCAACCTACCACATGTCTTAGTCAGGATATGCCAGAATTTTCCTCCTCAATTCTGTTGAGCACCTCTTCATTAGATACGTCATATACTAATCTTCAGCATTCATCTGTAGCTCCATATTTCGAAAGCTTCTATCATTTTTTTGCCTCAACTCCTTGGCGACCACGTTTCAATCCCATGCGATGCTACACTCCAGACAAGTGCTTTCAGAAAGGACATCCTAACATTTGAACTAATATTGAATCTCAGCACATTTCTCTTCTTCAGAATCGCTTTTCTTCCCATATTTTATATTTTCTTTACTTCTGTCATCAGAAGTTATCTTGCTACCCAAATACCAAAACCCATTTTTCTTCTTCTTTGCCTTTGGCCATGCTCCCGTACATGCAGGGTCGGCTCTTTGCTAATCCGGATTTGGCGTGTGTAAATATTTACGGGGTGGCCGGATGCCGTTCCTGTCGACACCCCATGACACCTGGGAGGAAATGTGTACCCCAAATCTCTGCGTATAGTGTTATATGTGTCAAAGTGTAAAGTGTAACGAAATGTTTTCGAATCGTGTAACTGAGGCGGGACTTGGGTACAAGCCCGGTATTCACCTAGGGGGATGTGGAAAACCGCCTAAAAACCACATCCAGGCTGACCGGCACCCCGACCCCTTCGTTAATCCGCTGGACGGATTCGAACAGGAGCCGATACGCCTCCTCATCTCGGAAAGCGGTGCGTTAGACCACACGGCTACCCGAGCGGGTCAAATAACTAAACTCCTCTATTACTTTTATTGTATCATTACCTAATCTTATTTTTTCAGCATCACCTGGATTTCTGACACTACATTCCATTACCTTAGTTTTACTCTTGTTAATGTTCATCCTTTCAAGACACTGTCCATTCCGTTTAATTGCCTTTCTGAGAGAATTACGATGTCATAAGCAAACCCCAGGGTTTTTATATGAGTGCATGTTTTCGCGGCGATATCCGTTAATAAAATCTTTTCGGGTTACAAGCCGCGTCATGTGGTTTACTGCCCACGAGCTTCCGACAGAGAACTCCTCTGCCATTGTCAAGTGGATGACTGTCAATTCGCGGCCGCTGCCGTGCTTATATAGCCGCGCCGCCGCCAGTGACGTCACTGGTGCTCAGTTCCGTGACCATATAAGGCAATGTTTTGGTCGCGCGTACGCCGCGTCCGCTTCAACTCCGCAATTACGGAATCCCAGGCCGTACTGAGCTGCAAACCGCCGTTTGATGTTACAGTACTTATCAGTCCCATCGACCGAACAGAGCAGCCACAGTGTGCGCTGTATGCGCCCGCGCATTGTCGTTTAAAATGGAGTAGGTTGTGCAGAATGTATTGCGGCTTCTTTCGCAAAGCCGTCGAAAGTACGTCAGAAACATAGTATGGTGAAAGTTATGGTGATTCCCGTGTACGATTGTGATGGTGTTAGCCTAACTCATTATTTTCCTACACGGCAGACCGTCAATGCACAGTATTACTGTTCGTTTTTGGAGCATCACCTGCGACCAGCTTTGCGAAAGAAGCGGCAACAATTTCTGTGCAACCTATCCATCATTTTGCACGACAATGCGCGTCAGCATACAGCGCAAACTATGGCTGTTCTGTTTGGTCGATGGGAGTAGGAAGTACTGTACCACCCGCAATACTCCCCGGACTTAAGTTAAAAATTTTCAAATGTTTGTAGAGCTTATGGGACTTAACTACGGGGTCATCAGTCCCTAAACCTACAAACTACTTATGAACTACCTTATTTTAAAGACGGCACACACATCCATGCCCGAGGGAGGATTCAAACCCCCAACCGCAGCGGCCGTGCAGACCGTGACTGGCACGCCGCAGACCGCTCGGACACTGCGGCCGGCCCGGACTTAAGTACTTGTGACTTTGATTTCGTTCCGGAAATGAAGGAACCAGCTCGTGGCATCCGCTTCAGAATTGTTCCAGAGATTCGCATAATTAACAGAATAGGCTCTGCTAACGGTACATTACGCCTTCCACATCGCTGGCAACGGGTTCTGGTGACTACTTTGAAAGACAGTAACAGGTGCAAATATCTAACACTTTTGTATCGGTTGTGTATAAATAGTCGCCACTATTTAAGTTCCAACCATCGTACATATCTACTTAATTAAAGAAACAGTGAAGCAAATACTACACTTCTCCGTTCCAAGCAGTAGTAAATTATTGAGATACATAAATGTTCCTTCAGTAAATGTTAAAATAGCCGAAAAATCTCACTGAAGGCAGGAAGCAATGTTACGCTTAAACATCCCGTCGACAGTGCAGTCTTTAGACACGCATGTCAGAGGGTTCATCGAACCATTTTTATGACATTTCTGTGTAGTTCCATTATATAATAGCTCGCGGGAAAAAAAGATCACCAAAATCTTTCTGTTCTCGATCTGATTTCTGTTATTTTATTATGATGATCATGTCTCTTTATGTAGGTTTTTGCTGAGAATATATGTTCGCATTCTCAAGAGAAAGTTAGTGAAAGAAATTTCGCAAATATAACTCGCCGCAACAAATAACGCCTTTCTTTTAATGAATTCCACCCGAACTCATGCATCATTTCCATGAGAGCCGTGTAGTGTAGGCAATTTCTTTGGTAGAACTTGTGCATCTTCTAAGTGTTCTGCCAATGAAACGTCGTCTTTGGTTCGCCTTCCCTACAATATTTTATGTGTGTTCTTTCCAATTGAAGTTGTTCGTAATTGTTACTCCAAGGTATTTAGTAGAATTGACGGCCTTTAGCTTTGACTGATTTACTTTGCCACTGAGGTTTAACGGATTTCTTTTAGTGGTCATATGGATGACCTCACACTTATCATTATTAAGGGCCAATTGGCAATGTTTGCGCCATGCAGATATCTAAATCATTTTGCCGTTGCTGTTAATCTTCTGATGACTATAGTTACCGATAAATTAGAGCATCGCCCGCGAAAAGTCTGAGGGAGCTACTCAGATGGTCTCCTAAATCATTTCTAAAAATAAGAAACAGTAGGGCCCCTATAACACTTCCCTGGGTAACGCCAGATATCACTTCTGTTCTACTCGATGACTTTCCGTCAATTGCAAAACAAAGGCGTTAATCTTTTCAGCGAGATCTATTTGTAAAATTTCTTTCGCGTACGAATGCTTATTTTGTTAGCATCCGCGTATATAGGGAGACATGATCATAATACTAAGATGACTCACATCGAAGACGGAAAAACTTAGGTGTTCCTTTTTTTTCGTGCACTATTAGAGAATGGAACGGTAGAAAGTATCATAAAAGCGGTTCATGCACTTAAATGTGATTGGCAAAGTTTGTGTTGATGTAGAAGGGAAAAATAAGTTTTTACACAAATATGTATATGTCATAACAAAATCATATAAGAATTTTAATCTAGTGTTCCATTTATACCTGTGGGCTCCTTGAGTTACTACATAAAGACAAATGCTTCATTTTTTAAATTATTGCCGATTTTTATGAAACTACAAATTGCTCCCCATCTGAAAACAGCACAAACGATACTATTCGCATTCATGCAACATCGTATTCAGAAACGTAACTTACTGACCGTTTGAAGCTGACATCGAACTGTATAATGAAACTGAGCAAGAGTATTACCAGTGTTTGTGTCAGATTGCGCTAATATTGTTAAATGCGGATAGAAACTCTGTTCTCTTTCCGCAACTAAACCGCAGAACCGATTTCGATAACATATGAATGTTACATAATGTACACAGTACATTACGTACAGCTACTTCAATCAGCGATTTAGTGACGAACACGTAAAAGAAGAAACATTAAATCTGTAGCATATTGTACAACCTGTATTAAGTTCAGCTACTTCAATAATCCTAGTAAAGATTTATGAACAAATTTATCAAATTACCGAATTTTTGATGGTCTTCGACACATCTGCCAGAACATCAACGCGAGCGAACCCGCATTAAAAGATGGTATCCATATATTCAGAAACTGCGAAATATTTCAGAATTACTCTGACACGTGGTACCCATTAAACATAAGTGAATTAACTCTAACATTTTTACATAATCTAGGACTAATAACCTTGGACTGGAGAATCACTTAGTTGACTTATGGTCAGAAAAGGTCATAAAACAGTCCAGCATTAACAAAAGAAACATGTTAAAATTGGGAAAAATCCAACATAAAATATAATAACGTCCATGTTATACTACCACAGCAGCAGTATTCACGTAACCGCATAAAACAAGTAAGTTAACCTTAAGAAACATTTACATTCACTAAATCTTTCAACAAGCTTCTTTAATAGCTGCACCAAATTAGCAACTTCCTTAAACCAAATTATTTGAACCGTACGCTTTGTTCTTGATTCCAGCGATTTATCCACAGAATTCTTGAAAGACGCCCGCTGATTTTAGCACCTCTGCCACTGGACTGTAACGTATAACTTGCCTAGGCCTCATATTGTTTTCGCTATGTATTTCGTTTAAGCTTACCCATACTATTGCCTAGAGGAAGTGGCCTGTGGAACTTTTTTATTTGTTTCTTTCAGTAATCACTCAAACTGGCCCGATACGGCCCGGGACGATTCATCGCCTGTGTCAACTGCTTCGTTAATAGTAACGATATATCTCTTGTTTCTCTCCATCACGCTGTCAATGTTGTCAGAAGTCTAATTTACTCCTGATGGATCGACATCTCGGGACTTTATCCGTAACTGACGTGGTAATTCAACCGAAACCTTTTTATGCGGAGACTCGCCGTGAAAAAAAATCGCTGCCATCACTTCACAGCCATATTCGCCGCATGTGGCTCTTAACCGCCTTCTTTTATTGTAAATCTATCGCACTCAACTGCTTGGTTATTCGTCCGTAGCTTACAAAGTACTTAAACTAACCTAAGGACAACACACACACACACACACACATGCCCGAGGGGTATTCGAACCTCCGACGGTGATCGGGCGGGCGCACCGCAACACGACGCTACAGTGCGCACAGCTAATCCACCGCGACCTCTTAACCACTCTACTGCGCTCTTTACGATGCATTGAAAAAGATCACGCACGGTAAGACGGTCATCACCAGTGAAGAACTTCATGCAGTGGTGCCTGGGTAGCTTCAAACTGTGATTCGCTACGCCGGAAGCTGTCAAAGATGTCAGAAAGATGACAAAAGATTTTAGCAATACCTTCACTCACATGTTCAGAAAAATGAGTCGCACGACACAAAATTTGTGTAAATCAACTTACTTCAAAATAAGAAGTCCTAGAGCCAAGATCACTTTATTAAATAGTTATTATATTATCAAGGTGAGAATCATTTGACAGAGGACTGAAAGAGTTAATACAAAACAAGGAACTTGAAGTAAACGACATCCCATCAGAGCTACTGGGGGGAGGGGGGGATCCAATCATGACAAAACTATTCCACGTGATGTGCAAGACCAGTTGTGGAGGTGGGACTAGCAGAGAAGGGCTCGTTGATGAACTTCTGAAATATCTCACCTGGGTAGTTCATAGCCCACAGGAAACGAAAACAGGGCTCATAAAATATTTCCGATTACACTGTAAGTGAATTATAAGCTAGGTGTGAAAACTACATAACCATCGGGTTAATACGTCGTGCTTGCAAAATTCTAAAACGAATTATTTAGGGAAGAATGGAAAACCTGGTAGAAGCCGACCTCGGGATAGATCAATATGGATTTAGGAGAAATGTAGGAACACGTGAGGCAGTACTCGCGAGTAAAGAAAGGCAAACATGCATTTCTAGCCAGTATAGATTAAAAGAATTCTTTTGACAATATTGACTGGAATACATTCTTTCAAATTATGAAGATACCAGTGGTAAAATATAGGAGACAAAAATCAGACAGTAGTTATAAACGTCGAAGAGGAAGAAAGGGAACAGTGGCTGGGAGTGAAGTAAGACAGGCATTGAGCAAAATGTGAAGGAAATAAAGGAGAAATTTGAAGAAGGAAGTAAAGTTTAAGCAGAAGAAATAAAAACAATGCGTTTTTCCGATGACATTGTAATTGTCTGAGACAGGAAAGTACTTGGAAGAGCAATTGAACCGATTGGAAATTGTCTTGAAAATAGTGTATAAGTTGCACATTAATAAGATCCAAATAAGCGTAATGGAATGCAGTCAAACAAAAATAGGTGATGCCGAAGAAATTAATTATGTAACGAGATAATAAAGGAGGAACGTGAGATTTGCTACTTGCGCTGTAAAATGAAACGATGGCCGCAGTATAGATTATATAAAATCCAGAATGGTAATGGGAAGAAAAGCATTTCTGAAACAGGGAAATTTAGCATCGAATATCAATTTAAGTATTAGGAAGTTTTCTCTGAAGTCATTTGTATGAAGTCTTACCTTTAACTGGAGTGAAACATGGACGATAAATAGTTGAGACAGAATGAAAGCTTTTTTAATGTGCTGATACAGACTCACGGCGACTATTAGTAAGCAGGTTGAAATAGATGTGGGTTGCCGTTCTTAGAGTAGAAATGGGTGAAGAGTTTCCGGGCTGATAACCACAACAACATTTATTATCTCACTATATCATGAACATTTTCGTCAGTAATAAGTTGCCATTATCAAATAATCAGTAATTAACACATCATATTCACAAATCACATCCAAAGGACCGGCCGTCTAACTTACATAGTAATGTAACGAATGCATATATTTACATTTTGACAAAATGTTCAAATGTTTGTGATTCTGTGGGACCAAACTACGTTGGTCATCAGTCCCTAGAATTACAAACTACTTAAACTAAGTTAAATTAACCGAAGGACAACACACACATCCATGCCCGAGGGAAGATTCGAGCCTCCGACGCAGGAGGCCGCGCGATACGTAACGTGCCGCTCCAGACCGCTCGGCTACTCCCACGCGGCTTTATTTGACACACAGCAATCATTTACAGTATGTTGATCGGGTGATGATGTCTCTTTTAATATTTGAGCTGGGCATATTCCCGTACCCAGGTCAAAACATGTGATCTCATTTGCTTACCTTGTAAACATACCGTTTCAATCTGGAGCGCCGCCGGCCGCGGTGGCCGAGGGGACTGAGGCGCTCCAGTCACGGTCAGCACGGCCACTACGGTCGTGGGTTCGAATCCCCCCTCGGGCATGGATATTTGTGCCGTCCTAGTTCGTAAGTAGTTCATAAGTAGTTTGTAAGTTTAGGGACTGATGACCCCGTAGCTTAACAAACATTTGAACATTTTCTGGAGCGCCACGTCGCGGATCGCGCGGCCTCCCGCGTCGGGGGTTCGCATCCCCCCACGGATATGCATGTGTGTGTGTTGTCTTTGGGCTAGTTTAACTTAGTTGAAGTAGTTTGTATGACTAGGGACTGATGACCAAAGTAGTTTGTTCCCATAGGATTACAAACATTTGAACATATCATTTCAGATGTTATTTGCCAGTTTACGCCACATACAATCAGTTGTTTAATAGAAAGTTATATTTTAGCTTTATATAACTTACATCTAACTGAATATTAAAGTGAACTGATATTCATAATATACTTTGTATATCTGGCCAATTGACTGTCATTTTGGCTTCATAGCTTCATCTGAAATAAAACTAATTATCTATAGACTAGGATTTATGTCCCTGTTGAAACAATTAGTTTGTAAAAACTGCATTACCTGAAACAGCTAGTCTGGAAAACATTGTTAATTATATGTAACTGTGGTGTACACAGCGCTAATACACTGTGTTCTACATCAATCACTCTACTCGGAAAATATCACCATTGTCTGCTAGAGCAAAACTGACAAAACCTAATGTTCTCTTATCAAACAGTAATAATTGCATTGTCATTCGAAGACGTTCTCGTTACTTCGAACAGAACTGTAAAGTTCCATCATGCGCAAAGAAAAACAGGATATCCTCAACTGCATTCCGCCTGATATTCATGCATACCAGCATGCATACATAGCTGTATTGCGGGTCCTTTGGGTCCTGTAATCGCTTCGCTTCACAGTTGATCGACTATACAAAACACTTTGAAGGGCCAAAGAAACTGATACACCTGCGTTCAAATGTTTGTAGAGCTTATGGGACTTAACGACGTGGTCATCAGTCCCTAAACTTACAAACTACTTATGAACTAGCTAATACTAAGGACGGCACAAATATCCATGCCCGAGGGAGGATTGAACCCCGGACCGTAGTGGCCGTGCAGACTGTGACTGACGCGCCGCAGAACGCTCGGGCACCGCTGTCGGCTACACCTGCGTAATATCGTGTAGGACCTCCACGACGACGAAAGACGACGTAGCCTGCACTCGACTAACGTATGAAGTAGTCCTGCAGTGCTGTCCATAAATCCGTAAGACTACGAGTGGGTAGAGATCTCTTCTAAATAGCACGTTGCAAGGCATCCTGGATATACTCAACAGCGTTCATATCTGGGGAGTTGGGTGGCCATCGGAAGTGTTTACACTCAGAACAGTGTTCCCGGATCCACTCTGTAGCAATTATGGACGTGTGGGGTGTGACATTGTCCTGCTGGAATTGCCCATGTCTGTCGGAGTGCGCGATGGACGTGACTGGATACAGATGATCAGTCAGGATGCGTACGTACATTTCACCTGTCAGAGTCGTATGTAGACGCATCTGGGTCCATATCACTTCAACTGCAAACGCCCCAGGCCATTATAATGCCTTCACCGTCTTCAAAAGTCCCTTTCTGACATGCAGGATCCATGGATTTATGAGGTTTCTCCGTACCCAAACACGCCCACGATGATATTGTAAATGAGACTCATCAGACCAGGAAACATGTTTCCAGTAATCAGCAGTCCAATGTCGGTGTCGACGGACACCGGCGAGGTCGTGCAGTCAGTGGGAGCACTACAACGGGAAAATTTCTATAGGGTGTTTGTTAACCTGTCCTATATCATTTTCATGCCTCCTCCATGTTACCATGGATGACGCACAACAGTTTGCGTTTGTACCTCAATGACAGTGTACGCGAGGGTTTTAGTTACTCCCCACTGCACTGCGTGAAGAGTAGAAATTCTTAAGTTCACCAACCTGGCGTTTTCTATAGATGTCGTCCCCAGGCAGATGGTAGAACACAGGTCGGATTTCTTGAAGTGAGACTGAAATTATTAAGTACTAGCAAACCCGGCAACGCTTCGCAGTAGCTTCTCCCTATGTCTATCCCTTCCTTCCTTCCTTTGTCCATCTCTTTCTCCCCCTACCTTCACACCACTCCCTCTTACCTCACACCATATCCATCTCCTCCCCTCCCTCTCTGCGTTTATATCATCTCCCCTTTTTAAATCCATTTCATTCCCCCATACTCTGTCTCCTCCTTCCCATCTCTCCCATGTTATTGATTGATATTGCAATCGGGAACTTGATTGAGGATAGAAGTCAAAATGGACAGGTAAATCAACTGGAAACGTGTTATTAGAGAGACGTTTCGAGTTGCTCTGTCTGTGAGGTTAGTAGCTTCAATGACCGCACGGTTAATGGTTACACTGATATGATTATAAGTGTAGGCATAAAAACAACTTTCCTGTTTTATGTTAAAAATGACTGGGAAGAAAAAAACAAAACCGCACTTGTTTACAGCACAGCTTAGCATATTTTTCTCGCAGCGAGCAGTATAGAAATGTTTCTTATAATACATGAATATCTTCTTGACGCACAGGATACCGTGCCCACGGGTGCGGTTCCTGTAGGGAGATGCTTGTCCACTGTTGGTCGAGCTGATCTCTGCGAGATTACGAGAGTAACTCGTGCGTCCGATCCTTGATTGTCGTGAGTGCATTCGTGTTCTCTCGATAATCCATTTTTGACCGGGGCAAGTCCCGGAGCTAAATTAAATTGGTCCCAATCCCCCGGCTCCGACCAAGGTTTTCGGGAGGTTTTCCTTGGTTGTAAGGCGTATGCCGGAGCTGGTAAGCCCCTCCCACTTATTCCCAATTGGGATCCCCCTTTGCCCCACTATCAGCTTGTCTGATATTGGCTGAATAGAACCGCGACTCTTTATGGGCCGGATCTCAAACAGCCCGCTCCACTCCTCGGAGTGGAGAATGAAAAGAGATAAGTTTTTTTTTTTTTTTTCTTAATAGTCTGTAGGACGCAGAGAGTATCGTACACACGGATGCGGTTCCGCTAGGGAAAAGCTTCGTTTTGAAAGTCTTTGTGCTGCGTACATTTCTTGACTTATTGGGACTCTAATTTAAACACGATTAACAACATTGCTACATACCGGTAAAACACGATTAACTACATACCAGTAAAATTTTACAATCCGCGACACCTGCGTGGTATAGCTGTGTTGGCAACAGCTGTTGGATCGTTGGAATGAAGCCAATCAATCGTGGCAAAGCTTGAGATAACCAATGAAATTTTAGATGGCGACAGTTTGTTCCGAAGCCAACTGATGCTTCCGCTGCGTAATCGACAGCTGGATTGTCTCTGTACCCCAAACGTTCGATTATAATTGCCACGCGTGACCGTCTGTTTTGTCGACGACCCAAATTATTTCGTGCGTAAACTGCAACTGAGGGAGTCGAACCCGACTGTACCCTTTGTTTCAGAGTCATAACTGATAGCGTTTGACAATTTCTTTTCGACTTACCTCCAAGCGCTGTGTACGATCTCCGTCGGTCTCATTGACTACGAGCACGTAGTAAGATTGCGTTTGCACGTACGCCGACAGATATTACGCCGACGGAATGGAGTCATTGTTCTAAAAAATTAAACCACGAACTGTACTTAATTTGTTTGTAAACTCAAAAATACCACGAAATAACATCAATTATATCTTCGCAATGTACCACCGATTACATCATGGAGGTAAGAATAATACGGAGGGGCTTGTAAAGAAACAATGTTTCATGTTAAATCTGACAGTTTTACCCTTGTGTGCATAACTCCATCTCCCTTCATTCTAACTTCCTTGGCGTATTTGTTCGTTCTGTTACAGCGTATTTGGTCGCTAGGCGAGTAGCGAATGAATAATCTGATTGTTGGAGACTCGAGAAAATGATCCCAGCTGCAAGCGTACTTTCAGTTTTTCTCAAATTCTGATGTAATACGCGGTCAAACAGGACAAAAAGTATCCAATGTCCGTCTCCTGCTTCTAGGTTACCTCCACACCAATTTTAAGCCAAATCGGTTTGGACGTTCTTTAGTTATAAATAACACTTCTTATGGCAGGAACTCATCTAATTACAGTATGATTCTGAAGTTCTTTGTATTCCATCTAATTTATTTAAATAATGCAGAAAATTAGAAACCGCATAATAACATCCACTTGACACACATTGTCTTAATTGAAAGTTCAATATAAAGTCATTTCGCATTGTTCTAAACTGATTAATCTATGTCTCATGACCGCCTATGCGATATGATACATCTCCGAGTGCGTGTTCTGGACTGCAGTGTGGCGGCTCGATGTAAGGCTGCCTTCACTCCGCAATTTGGCGCGCAAACATGGCCGCCGTGCATCGTCCGTCTTGAATTAATTGTTTTGTTTATTAGTTTTGCAAGAGTTAATATACGTTGTCTAGTCAGGGCATAGCTTGGCTTTGAGAGGTTTCCTAACTTGAGTTTGACATGGAATAAATAATTAGTTTATTAATTATTAATAAAAATATGATCACGTTTTGGCACGTGACCGCCAGTGCCACAGCCAATCGGCGTTCAGTGCCTGCCGCTCGGGTACTTCCCTAGAATTCGGGGAAACTCGTCAGCACTCTTTCTCATGGGAACCCGACCTACTGGTAGCACTTGTCGTGGTTCTCGCCAGCTTTTAGTATCTGTCGCCTATTTGTTCTAACTTGCTGTACCGAAGCAATTCTCAAATATTAATATAATGGCTGTAAGCTAGAAATATTACAGTACACAAGTGCGACTTCGGCTCAGAAAGCCCATGTCGATGATTATTCGTTGAATTGTTCGCAGGATGACACCGATGACCCAGCATTGAAATACGCAGCAATCTGCGGACGAGTTGCATTTCTCTCTCTTCAGACGTCGTTGGTACCGTTCATGTAGGATGTTTCCACAGCCTCAGATGACGGAGATTTGATGTTTTACCGTATTTCCGATTTTCAGGGAGCACTAGTGAAATGGAAATACGGGAGTATCTCCACCTGATCGCTACCTCGGAGACATTCTGTCTCATCTTTGGTGCTCCGACTACAACGCCACATTCAAACCACGATATTATAAAAATAACTAGACTCACTAACGGCGCTGCTATCGCGGGATAATTTGAACCTTCGGCCGACAACCATGATAGTGGCAGGCGTGAGATAAATACTAGTTTTGTTAGGATATAAATCGTGTATTATATAGCTAAGGTAAAGCAGTCCACAATCCGAAGATTGGTTTGAACACCACAGTGCTTTATTAGGCATGGTCCTGTTTGGAGGTGGTATGCCGTTCCCTTCCTCCGACCTTACCCAGCCAGTTATAGGGGAACCTACAGTTTAACGTGGGTTCCAAACCACTGTGCTGCTCGGTATTTTTCACATGAGCAATACTGCCAGAGGGGAAAGAAGTGGAAAGTGACAGATAAAAATCTTAGGATTCGAACCAAAGACCTTGTAAAAATAACTAGACTCACTAACGGCGCTGCTGTCGCGGGATAATTTGAACCTTCAGCCGAATACCATGATAGTGGCAGGCGTAAGATGAATACTAGTTTTGTTAGGATATAAATCGTGTATTATATAGCTAAGGTAAAGCAGTCCACAATCCGAAGATTGGTTTGA
Source organism: Locusta migratoria (assembly GCA_026315105.1). Classification (NCBI taxonomy): domain Eukaryota; kingdom Metazoa; phylum Arthropoda; class Insecta; order Orthoptera; family Acrididae; genus Locusta; species Locusta migratoria. The sequence continues at coordinate 807,175,709 of CM048744.1, read as the reverse complement.
ACACCACAGTGCTTTAGTAGGCATGGTCCTGTTTGGAGGTGGTATGCCGTTCCCTTCCTCCGACCTTACCCAGCCAGTTATAGGGGGACCTACAGTTTAACGTGGGTTCCAAACCACTGTGCTGCTCGGTATTTTTCACATGAGCAATACTGCCAGAGGGGAAAGAAGTGGAAAGTGACAGATAAAAATCGTAGGATTCGAACCAAAGACCTTGTAAAAATAACTAGACTCACTAACGGCGCTGCTGTCGCGGAATAATTTGAACCTTCAGCCGAATACCATGATAGTGGCAGGCGTAAGATGAATACTAGTTTTGTTAGGATATAAATCGTGCATTATATAGCTAAGGTAAAGCAGTCCACAATCGGAAGATTGGTTTGAACATCACAGTTCTTTACAAGGCATGGTCCTGTTTGGAGGTGGTATGCCGTTGCCTTCCTCCGACCTCACTTACCCAGCCAGTTATAGGGGGACCTACAGTTTAACGTGGGTTCCAAACCACGGTGCTACTCGGTATTTTTCACATGAGGGGAAAGAAGTGGAAAGTGACAGATAAAAATCGTAGGATCTGGTGGGGATCGAACCCGCGACCTTCAGATTTATCGTCTACCACTATGCAACCGAGGCGCACTGTTTACTGCTGTAGTAGTCACGTCTGTATTGTTTGAATTTGTAGTATACATGAAGGACGATGGTGACGACCTGTTCAGTGTTTAACTACATAAATCGATTTAAGGAACGATAAAAATAACGAATACTGTCTTCCCATTTATATTTCTCAGGGATACAAGTAGCCCTACTACTAATGTGATCATAAATACTCTTGCTTAACAGGTAGTCAAGACAATATAGGATTTTGAATGAAATAAATAACATGCTCTTACAATACTGGTAGCTCTAAAAAACGAGCTACTTTAGGCAGTACTGGTGCACAGGAATTTCAAAGTTTCATTTTATGATTGTGTAAAATAATTATTCGTGTCACGAGATCAGTTGCTTCACTGCAGTTCGAATTTTTGTTTATGAAATTAATATTATCAACTTGTAACACTGCTTTATATACATGTATAACAACAGAAAGGGGTTTCCAGATCTGTGCCTGGTTTCATATATGAATGACACGTAGCTAGACTGAACGCACATTGTGCAGTTGAACCCTACGACGTTAGTTGCTGACGTCAGAGCAGTTGGCGCTGCTGTAAGGTCTTTGGCTTACAGCAGTAGCCCTTTGAGTGCTGAACCTGCGCGTCCAGTTGGCCGACTCAGGCCTGCCGTTGCGGCCGCCTAATCCGTCTACTTGCGCTGGCAGCCACCTCCTTTCCTCTCCGCGGTCTACTGTGTGTGTCTGAGCCCTCCGCTCGGCCGTGTACTGCGTGTGTCTGAGCTTTCCGCTCGGCCGACCTCACCCTGTCCGGAGCGTTTCTGAAACCAGGGCGGCCGCGAAAGTCTCGCACTGTGCTCGCTGACGTTACAAATAAACGCAATATATCTGGATACTTATTCCATGGCTTTGAATCTGGATTGATTGCTCGACAGAAGTAATGTACACGTAAGCTGCTTACGCTGATAATAAGGAACTCTTGGGCTATTCCATGACAAATCGCCTAATTTCGGAACATTTTCCAGCTCGACCATCACGGGTAATTTTATGTGAATATTCTAACATGTTCCCAATGAAGACTCGTGGAAACGGTACTGGACAAGATATAGTCATTTGTATGACGTCAGCGCGACTTTGCGCAGAGCGAGCGTGAATTCCTAATAACTTTAAGTCGTTATAACTAAAAAAACTAAATATTATAATTCGGTTTAGTTAGGAAGAAGAAACGCTGTTGGCCACTTTCTATACTGTATGTATAATAAATTTACACACAACTGATGTTGTTGTTGTTATGGTCTTCAGTCCGGAGCTGGTTTGATGCAGCTCTCCACCCTACTCTATCCTGAGCAAGCCTTTTCATCTCCACATAAGAACGGCAACCCACATCCACTTGAATCTGCTTACTATACGCGTCTCTTGGTCTCCCTCTGCGATTTTTTCCCCACATACTTCCCTCCAATGCTAAATTTACGATTCCTCGATATCTAAGAATGTGTCCTACCAAGCGATCCCTTCTTTTGGTCAGGGTATGCCAAAAATTCCTTTTCTCGCCAATTCTGTTCAGTACCTCTTCATTAGTTATGGGATCTACCCACCTAATCTTCAGCATTCTTCTGTAGTACCACATTTCAAAAGCCTCTATCGTCTTCCTGTCCGCACTGCTTATCGTCCATGTTTCACTCCCGTACAAGGCAATACTCCACACAAATGCCTTCAGAAAAGACTTCCTTACCCTTAAATTAATATTCGATGTTAGCAAATTTCTCTTTTTCAAAAATGCGTTTCTTCCCATTGCCATTCTGCATTTTATATCCTCTGTACTGCGACCATTGCATTTATTTTACTACCCAAGTAACAAAACTCATCTACCACCTTCATTGTTTCGTTACCTAATCTAATTCCTGCAGCATCGCCTGATTTTCTAAGACCGCATTCCATTAACTTTGTTTTGCTCTTGTTAATGTTCATTTTGTACGCTCTCTTCAACACACTGTCCATTCCATTCAACTGCTCTTCCAGGTTCTTTGCTGTCTCTGACAGAATTACAATGTCGTCAGCAAAACGCAATGTTTTTATTTCTTCCCCCTGAACTTTAATCCCTATTCCAAATTTTTCCTTACTTTCCTTCACTGCCTGCTCGATGTACAAATTGAATAGCATCGGATCGGAGAAAGGCTACAACCCTGTCTTACTCCCGTCCAACTGATGCTTCCCTTTCATGCCCTTCGAGTCTAATAACTGCGGTCTGGCTTTTGTACAAGTTGTAAATAACTCTCCTTTCCCTGTATTTTACCCCTGCTGACTTCAGAATTTGAAAGAGTGTATTCCAGCCAACATTGTCAAACGCTTTCTCCAAATCTACAAAAGCTAAAATGTACGTTTGCCTTTCCTTAATCTATCTTCTAAGATAAGACGTAAAGTGAGTATTGCCTCCCGGGTTACTACGTTCCTCCTGAACCAAAACTGATCTTCCCCGACGTCAGCTTCTACCAGCTTTTCCATTCTCCTGTAGATAGTTGCTGTATATTCAAAGAGTCTGAAGCTGTTTTGTAGTTATATATTTAAATGAGACATAGTTTTTTGACTCAACTCAAATGAATACACACGCTAATCAAAAGAGTCTTAGTCACATTTAAAGTTAGTGCGAAAGTTTGCCACCATATTGGCCACTGATGAGGCCCTCTTCAATTTGTCAGCTGGTCGCAGTCGGGATTGTGGGGGCTTGTTTCAACTCACTTAAATCTTTGCGGACCGCATAGCCGTCCTCTGAGTGTTTACATATCTCTATGTCTGCGTCGCATCCCTGTACAAGTTTCTTTGGCTCTTCAGTTCATATACCATGAGAAACTGCTACAGAGAAGTTCTTCATTGTGTTGTTCCATATGTAAATTAAAACCTCCAGTTTGAAAATACAACAAACGCGTTATTAAAGATAAGACAGACGCTACAAAAAAAAAAATCGATTTAACTACCATACGTAGGGAAGAGTCATGCAGTATCGGCCGGGTTCAGTTTATTTGACTTTACTATAAAACTTTGAAGGTTGATATGAATATCATTACTTTATTACGATACCTCAATTCATGTTTCATGAATATCAGAGGGTAATGATTTTTAAATTTTGTTTGTAGTACTTAGAACCATCGAAAATAAAAGAGCTTAAATTTCAACGATTGAAGAAAGTGTCTTGCAGTATCGGTCACATTCTGTAATTCGTAATAAAGGTTGTAAATGATAATATATAGTGATATTTATTGAATAATAATATAATAGATATACTTTTTTAACATATTGCTAAAGTTACAGTTAATGTTTAGCTCATTGTTTACAGAAGTGACAAAGTACAAAATGTTCTCGTCATCTTCACATCCAACATGGGCCCAGCCACTAAAACTCGTACACTGCACCCAGTCCTCTTCAAATGAGCCCAAGCACATAATGCAGTTTTCTTCCTCCATTGTTGATCCAGTACTACCAGGAAATTCAAGTTTTCTTCGCCGCTTCGTAACTTTCTGTTCGTGTCCATTCTTTACATGTTTATTCACATTTTGAATTCCTGGGTTACTTTCAGCTGTCTTTAGCTCTCTTTTACACTTCCTTTTTCTGTTTTTAAGCTCTCAACTTCTGTAGATATCCTTTTCTCATCTGTTGCTTAAAAGGAGATGATGTCAATATCTCACTTTTCTGGTCCCTCAGTTTCCTCTTCTTTATTTTCACTTGCCTATGGAGATAAGGAGACACGTTCAGTCTTTCAGACAACGCAAATGCAAAATGCAAGAATTCCTTTATTTTGAGAGGCATAAACTTATTTTCTAAATCATCTTTATATACAAAGCAGAGTGACCGTATGTTTGTGTGTACGTATTGTATACAAATCTACAGTTTTCTTCCAGTGCTTATGAAATTTTGCACATGTAAGCTTCAATCCTTGAGGACGGTCGCTCTAAGTGTTAGGATCACGTCAACCTATTGTTCAAGAGATATTATGTCTTACATATGAGATGCGCGATAAACTGCTGCATCAAACGACAGTGTTGTACATTTCCTCCTAAACCACTGGATAGATTTCAACCCAATTCGGTGCACATATTCCTTACCGTGAGGTAACAACGCTGTCGGGGTAAGAACCACATACGAGACATGACCAGGAGATATAACGTCATAAAGAATATAGTTGCAAGAAACTGCCACATAATGCGACAAGACTTTAGTTATACTCTGTGGAGAACGACAGTACTTAGCGACTTGTAACCAACTTTAAACATAATTTCAAAATTTTATTGAACTTTTTCTCGCTTACAACCATAGCAAAATTATGGAAAAAAAAGTTTCTCGCTTACTACTTTTAGCTGTTAATGGAGTAAAACTAAGGTATTCGGTATGACATTACAATTTATAATTTCTACACTACAAATTGTAGCCACAGCAAATTTTAGAGACAGTATACATTCATATAGCTGAATGTACCTTCGAAATAGTATCACAGTACGACACGTATTTCATGAGATATGAGCATATAAACAGTAACGTTCATAGAAAACAGCCCTATCACGCACCAAGTTTTAATCTATTAATGCTTTACTACTAATTGTATTCGTAACAGATTTTACAGACATACAGCACTTATACAAATGAATATGTACCTGAAATATTATACAATTGTACGACATATAACGCAATAAATATGAGATCGTGAGAATTTTATATGCCATTGGTATTTTAATTGCTATCTTTCTTCGTTTGGATACTGCACGTATAATTTTGTACATTATGCAAGACAGACATATTTCTTATATATTCTCAGATAAATATAACATGTTTTTAGAAAAAAATAAGATGGCCAGAGACAGAAGGGATAGGAGAAGTACTAACTCCAGTCAAGAATAAATAAATACCCGGGCAACGCCAGGTTTTTAGCTAGTCTTTTTTATAATATACTAATTGTCCTTCCATTTCTTCATCAAAAGTGTTTTCGAATCTGCCCATCTGAAGAGTTAATGCTACTGAATTACCTTCTTTTACTGCTCATGTCCTGTCTTCAAGTGTGCTTCGAGGTAAAAAAAAAAAAAAAAAAAAAAAAAAAAAAAATACTTTGGCTGCCTCCGTGGTGCTCATTTCCATAAATATCACTTTGCTTACAGCCTTGTTCACGCATTCTTCACTCCATTTGCCTCTTATTGTTTTTTATTATTATTATCCGTCATTTTAATCTGAAATGAAGTAAGAGGGAGACAATTCAATTTTAAATTGAATTTACTTCTGGCCGATACTAAAAGACAGTAAGGTGGCCGATATTGCAGGACACACATGCATTGGTATGTATTCCCATTACAAATTATTTTACAGGAATTATCATGAAATGATTGGCAGATGTCATTCTTTATATAGCACAGATAAACGAAATGCAGCAACGAAATTACTCACTTACCATAAACATGAGTACCAGAGGTCACAAAATGTCTTCTGTACACTCAGACCAACAGCAACCACCATTAAACACACACAGCAAACAAACCAATGAAGATTGGCGAAAGATATCCGACTTCAGAACGCATGGGCCCTCAAGCTTGCCACTGATTTGTGTAAACCAACCAGCTTAAATTTCATAGAGTGGCGATAGGTCCGCATTTTTTAGGTAAATTGAGTTGGCATCCGCCATGTTATTTTGGGAATCGGCTAACATATGGTATGCCACACCAACTAGAAAATTTTACTTATTTACAAATTAACTATTGTATACGAATGTGGATCAAGTTCTGTCAGACTTTCTCGAAACTGCGAATTGACGAGTCTAGAAGTAAATGTCCTAAAATGCGATAATGAAATTTCAGCAACCTATCAGTATTATTGTTCCAGTTCGAAGTATAACAGTTAGCCAAGGTTTACAATAACACCAGAAGTGCCGCTGTGAAAATATTTGTGTTGTTTATAATGCAAATATGTGGTCTAAACGAGCTGCGAAACATACAGTGAACAGTAATTGTTATGACGAACAATCTTGACCATGCATTTGCATCTGCTGTTAATGTGTTGTAACAACAGCTTTCATAAAGTCTAGTATACACTTATCTTGTGTTTACTAAACCTATTAAGTGTACAAACTTGTAAAATTGTTATTAAATTGTCTGGTTGTAAACTTTGGTGGACGAAATTTGAGTACAAAGACGAAAGTGACAACAAAATACTGCAGTTAAAAATGCAAGTAGCTAATTTGCCACAAAAGCATTCCACGTCGAAATAAGGTGTCGTCAATAACTTCCCTTGTCATACTGAAACAAGTAAAGTTTGGTATGTGAAATTTCAGTACAAAGACGAAAGTAACAACAGAATATTGCAACAAAAAAGCACCTGGGTCAGTTGCCACAGAAGCAATCCACGTCGAAATAAGGTTTCATTAATAATTTTCATTGTTGCCACGCTGAAATAAGTACAGTTTTGTTGCAAATGCTACAGACATATACAAGAGAAAAAAAATGTTGCTGAACATTTTTATTATTTTTTTTTAATTTTTTTATGGTGTTTACTTAGGGCAACTGCAGGAAATGTCGTCTGCAGCTTCACTCTTGGGGCAGTTGAGTGCCATTAGTCAGGAAATTTGTTGAGTATAGACAGACTGAGATCAAACAAGACAAAAAATTCGGTGTTTGTACAAGCAGTACTTGTTTAATCACTTCGATTTGTGCATTGAAACGCTGAACAAATTTTAGGCATATTTCAGCAGCAAAATTCTACACGCAGTACACATTAAATTGAATATATACTAAACCCACAGACATTGCCGAGGTGGGGTAGCTTGCGTGCGTCTACGATACAGATAGCCGTATCGTAGGCGCAACCACAGCGGAGGGGTATCTGTGGAGAGGCCAGACAAACGTTTGGTTTCTGAAGAGGGGCAGCAGCCTTTTCAGTAGGTACAGGAGCAACAGTCTGGATGATTGACTGAGCTGGCCTAGTAACATCAGCTAACATGGCTTTGCCATGCAGTTACTGCGAATGGCTGAAAGCAAGGGGAAACTACAGTCGTTACTTTTCCCGAGGACATGCAGCTCTATGAATCGCTATGGGAAGAAAAGCGTTTCTGAAGAAGCGAAACTTGTTGGCATCCAATATTAGTATAAATGTTAGGAAGTCCTTTCTGAAGGCATTTGTCTGGAGTGTAGCATTGTATGGAAGTGAAGCGTGGACAATAAGGAATTCAGACAAAAAGATGATAGAAGCTTCTGAAATATGGTGTGATGAAAATTAGATGGGTAGATCACGTAACTAATGAGGTGCTAAACAAAATTGGGGAGAAAAGAAATTTCTGGCGTATTCTGACTAAGAGAAGGGATAGGTTGGTGGGACACATCTAGAGACATCAAGGAATCTTCAACATAGCATTAGAAGGAAGTATGTGGGGTAAAAATCGTAGAGGGAGACCGAGGAACAAATACAGCAAGCAGATTCAAAGGGATGTAGGTTGCCGAAAGTATTCTCAGATGAAGAGACTTGCACAGGACAGGTTATCATGGAGAGCTGCATCAAACCAGTCTGCGGACTGATACCACTACAACAACAAATATACTAAATACAACACTTCAAGCTCAAAAAAAAGTATGATTGATAGATTACTCTCAAGTGTACTGAGCTTGAAAAATATGGCGGCCGAGTTTATACATGTTGCCGCAAAGAGCGCTGTAGCTCGTGTCTCAGCCACTCTGTGAAATTGGTGCAGCCGGCCGCGGTGGCCGAGGTGACTGCGGCGCTCCAGTCAAGGTCAGCACGGCCACTACGGTCGGGGGTTCGAATCCCCCCTCGGGCATGGATATTTGTGCCGTCCTAGTTCGTAAGTAGTTCATAAGTAGTTTGTAAGTTTAGGGACTGATGACCCCGTAGTTAAGTCCCATAAGCTTTACAAACATTTGAACATTTTTGAAATTGGTGCAAGCCGGCCGCGGTGGCCGAGGGGACTGCGGCGCTCCAGTCACGGCTCTGCACGGCCACTACGGTCGGGGGTTCGAATCCCCCCTCGGGCATGGATATTTGTGCCGTCCTTAGAATAAGGTAGTTCATAAGTAGTTTGTAAGTTTAGGGACTGATGACCCCGTAGTTAAGTCCCATAAGCTCTACAAACATTAGAACATTAGAACATTAAATTGGTGCAAACTTTAGCTGTCTAACGGCGAAAAGGGAAAGTACTGCAGTGGCCAATGGTGTATGCTGGCCGCACGACCCTCCCCTGCATTTCAAACGATATCAAGCATATCATTATAATGGACAGTGACAGCAGACCAGCTCAGCAGACGGTGGCAGAGAAACAGCGAAGTTGGCGGCCCTGAGGCAGACAGGCAGCTGGGCAGGTGGCGGAGCCGGCCTAATTGCATCAGCGTTTGGGCGCCGGAGCCAGGCAGGCCTTCGGTATCGACCGCGGGGCTGTTCCGCTCCATTACGGAACACGCCGGCCGCTCTTCAGGTGTCTGCCGGGAAGGCCAGCAGCAGCAGCCGTGGCTGGCGCTGGCGCGCTCTCGCAGCCCGAGTAACGACCAGAAGCCGGCGCGCCGACACTCCGCCTTTCACCCGCACGCTCCTCGGCCTTAGCGCCGGATGGCGTTGCTAAAAGCAAACGGCAGTTTCTCAGCCGTCCATCGTGGCTCCATTACCGACTGACGTAAACCTCCCTCGCCTGAAACGTCACACTTATTAATTCTTTCATTCCCACATTATGAATTCAGATTTGTAAAAATTAAAATTATGGGTTTTCTGTATTTACCCTCTGAGTTCTGCACCTGCGCGTCCGACTGGCCGAGTTAGGCCTGTCGCTGCGGCCGCCTAATCCGTCTACCTGCTTTGGCAACCGTCTCCTCTCCTCTCCTCTCCTCTCCACCGACTATTGTCTGTACCTGCAGCTGTCCGCTCGGCTGTCCTCGCCCTGGCCTAGCTATTTCTGCAACCAGGGCGGCTGCGACAGTTTCGCAGTTAGTGTGCTCACTAACGTTTCAAATAAGGGCAGTACATCTGTTGGTCGAGCTGATCTCCACGAGTTTACGAGAGTAACTCGGGCGTCCTATCCATGATTGTCGTGAGTGCACTCGTGCTCTCCCGATAATACATTTGAAGTGTCTGGGGCAACGCCCCAGAGATAAATTAAATTGGTTCCAATCTCCTGGTTCCGACTAAGATTTTCGGGAGGTTTTCCTTGATTGTAAGGCGTATGCCGGAACTAGTAAGCCCCTCCCACTTATTCCCAATTGGGATTCCCCCTTTACCCCACTATCAGCTTGTCTGATAATTGACTGAATAGAACCGCGACTCTTTATGGGCCCGATCTCAACAGCCCGCGCCACTCCTCGGAGTGGAGAATGAAAAGATTTTTTTTTAATACTTATTCCACAGCTTGGCAGACATAATGTACGCCGCTGCTAACATGTAACTCCTGGGTCATTCCACGTCAAATCGCCTAATTTCGGAACACTTTCCAGCTGAGCCATCACGAGAAATTTTATGTGAACATTGTAACATGTCTCCAATGTACACTGTTAAATTTTAAGATTTGTTGAAGCAATACTGACCGAGATATAGTCAGTTGTTTCAGTTGTTTCTAACATCTTTGAGCCGAAAAAGAATTACCAATGTTTGGCGAGTTATGTCCCAGAGACTAAAGCTATAACTAAAGTGAAACTTGGCGTATGGTAAGGTTCTGAAACATGAAGTTCGTTTATGTGCCACTCTCCACCTACACATTTTTTAACTTGAATCAATTATGTGAAGGAAATTCTCGCATAATATCGCGAGGTTAAATTATTCATGCGTCGTTGGTTTTACTTACAAGTGGTTACTAAAACACACAAAAGATTTTACTTATAACTGAGTAAACTAAATAGATTCTCGTTCAGACGTGAAATTAATAGCCAGTTCCTGAAGCAAGCTTTTTTCATTCGTGTAAAAGCGTTCACTCTGTTATATTTACAGTAAAGAAAGAATTGAAGCAAGAAAAATATTAACATATAAATGTAATTGGTATTGTGTAGGCACTTCTCTGTTTTTGGTAAAAGTTATGTAGTGGGTATCTCCTTGCATTTTCCGTAGTTCATGGTAATTTTAAGTATGTAATTCGCAAGACAATAATCATCAAAGAATGGTCCGTTACGTCAATTATTTTCTTAATTTATACATTCCACCGATAAGGAAATGTTCTCGCTCTATTTGAATTCTGGGCTACGCTGCATGACAGTCCGAATTTATAGTGAACTCCTACGATTAGGAGCTACAAACGAAACTGTTTTCTTAAAATCGGATGACAAGTATTTCGTAGAGCCGCCAAGTCCGCATGGACCGGGTCCGTCCATCGGACATAACGCCCTATATCTCGGGAATGAAATACGTTATCGTTCTGTTCTCAATCTTAAATAACATTTAGCTATATTAGCTATATTTCATCCGCAGCTTTGCGTATGGTTGATTTTAGCACATACAAAGTCGATGCAATGCGATTATTCATCTGTGAATTCTTAAAAATTTCGCGCAATTGTTTACTTAATTTGATGTAGTACAGTAACTATAAGAAATAACAAATAGAATGTGAGATAATTATCGAGCAAATATATCACACTATAAGATGTAAAAAAATGTAAAAAAAAAAAAAAAAAAAAGATTTCTCAGAATCGGTTGATAAATATTCTAAGCGCTAGGAAAGCTGTGGCAGTCAGCGTGTAAGCAGCGGCCCTGAGCGGCTATTGACGTCTGCAGGCCCACAGGCAGTGGAACTGGCTGTGGCATACGCCGTCTATAGGGCTCAGGTACCGGCCAAGCCGCGCGGGACATTCCGTCTGCAGGGCTCACGGAAATACCACTGTCGCGGCAAATGACGTCTGCATGCCCCATGGCAAGGTAGAGCACTGCGGCATATTACGTCTGCAGCACTCAACGGCCCCTCCAGGGAGCTCACGGTTCTTTCGTGAGTATGTGCGTGGCGAGCACGGGTCCCCAAGTTAACATAGTCTTCCTTCCTTCTTTACTTCCCGGACTGCATTTCCTTTCCTCTCCCCTCCTTTCCTATCCTCATTCCTTCCCCTCCCCAATGGGGGACATAACCTCAGTAGTTTAGTCCCCTTATCCCAGGCAAACAACCCAACCCAACCCACTCAAAGGATTAATATAGTGCACTAAACCTCAAAATATGCGTTACAAAATGTTTGATCGAACTATTCCATGTACGATTAGCCAGGAGATCAACAATAAAGATTGATGCTTGTTTAGCTGCCTCAAAGTGACTGTTCTTTAGCACCACCTGGGAGACACTGATGGAATATTAGAAATAATATCTTCCATAAATTGTGTTGCACAACTTAGGGCTCTTCAGCAAACACACTTCTCACATCAGCAGTTGGGCTAGTATACTCGGTGGCAGAATAATGTGGTCGTGTATGGATTAACAGCCCATATACGAACAAGATTGATATGGTGCTAAATGATACCATGTGCACTATCAGCAGCATAGTTAAACCCACACCTTTTGTATGGCTGCCAACCCTGATGTATATTCCACCACCAGAGACACGGCGAAATAATGCTCTTCTTAGAGAGTACAATAAACTAACAACCCCCAGATCGCCATACACAACGATGTAGCTGACCTGGAACGCACAGATTGAGAAGACCAACATTGCTCTCCACTAAAGAGCTGACAAACTCCAACTTCGATGTGCACAGTCTCTGGGAACAACAGTGGCAAAGACATTGCCTCCAAAATGCCAAAACTTCATGACCAATGAGAAATCGACTGGCTTCAACCACGCAAAGCGCGGGCAATACTGAACCGCAAGCATACTGGCCATGGAACAAGCGCTGATGCCCTCCACAAATGGGGAAATATGACAACGCCAAATTGCGACTGTGGTGCTGAGAGTCAAACAATCCCCCACATAGTGGAAGAATGCCCAGTCCGAAGGGACCCTACACCGATTTCCTAGCTGCAACAAGGGATGCAACTGATTATATTCAATGTCTTACTGTCGTTTTGTAATTACTGTATAAAATTATGTATGCTATATGATAAATAAACAAATAAATAATGTATTTAATGCACAACACGGACGTTTATATCAGGATATTTTGTTACTTCAGACGTTATTTTGTTTATAGTTAATACTGACAAATCAATAATCATGTAAATAAGCTAACACGAAACTGATGGTAAAGATTTTTAATATTAATCACACAAGAAGTCCAATGAAACGTACATAATTCGAAAGGTGGTTTGTCATAGGTGTTGCGAATATGAAAATTGTGTGCACATAGCCATTAACAGTGGTAAAAAGAAAAAGAAATGTTAGGATAATATTCAAAATTCTCCATAGGTTTTGCCACTACATTATAACACATTGTAGGTGGCATATTGGTACAGGTAAAATTAGTTCAGTCAGGTAGCGATTGGAGTTCCAGTTTTAAGCTTATGGGCTCGATTCCCAAATTCTTCGTAATGTTCAATTCTTAACTTTTAATTATAGTTTTTATATATAATTAAACAATTCAGTTTATGAACGCAGTATTGATATACTCAGATTCATTACAATAATTTCAATTAATGTGTTTAAAGAGCAATTGTTTTAAATAATACATTTCAAGTATCTCCGTTGATTTTCCATAAGAAAATAGTTTTATTGAGAAATGGTAAGCCAACAAGAATTTTCGAACAGTGAAGTGAGTCCTGCAAACATCGCAAGTACACATTTGAATGAAGACTTAACCCTCGTGCGGGCGTCCTGGGTTATTGAGTACCCCATAAGCCATAGGGATATCAATGTTACTGGAAAATATAAATATCTACATGGTTCGTAAGGGATTTATAATTTACGATAGAAGATGGTGTATTGAGTACGCCACGGGCCTTTTCGTGAAAGGAAAAAAATTAAAAATGTATACAATCGACGCGCCCACTCAAGCATAAAAAAGTCTACCAGTGCTCTGCGTTATGCTTTTTCAATTCATAAAGACAAAGGAATGATCACTAATAATCCTGCGCCAATGTGCCCTGTACCAATAGCTATGTGTGAAACAATTGCAGAGCAGGTTATTAAAATTATGAATGAAAATGTCATAGTTAGTGATGACGTCTTAATGCAGTACACCGAACTTGAAAAAATCTTTGAGGCGGTATGTGAATTTCCTCGTTCTCTCTCTCTCTCTCTCTCTCTCTCTCTCTCTCTCTCTCTCTCTGTGTGTGTGTGTGTGTGTGTGTGTGTGTGTGTGTGTACAAAACAAAAACCGCAACTGTTGAGAGTAACCTCCTTGGTTACGTAGATTGTGGTATTTCCTCAAAGAATACTAAGCTTTGTGGTCATCTATTCGTGCTACGGTACCAGAGATTTTTTAATTAATTACAATAATTTCAATTAATTTTTTTAAAGAGCAATTGTTTTAAATAATACATTTCAAGTGTCTCCGTTGATTTTCCATAAGAACGTAGTTTTTATTGAAAAATGGTAACCCAACAGGGATTTTCTAATAGTGAACTAAGTGTTGGAAAAATCGCAAGTACAAATTTGAATAAATTTTTAAGTACTTCATTTTGAATAGTTATGAATTCTTGCTTCCCTTTATATAGAAACTATATTTCTTTTAGGCCATGCCTAGAAGAAGTACACTAACAGGCTCTACTGAAAGATGCAGAACGAGACAGACAAAATGTTGTTTTTACTGAAGTTTTGTAATTCTAAATTGTGAAATAAAGTAATAAATTCCCTCATTTTGTCTTTCATTCTCTCATGTTTCCTCTTTTCCCTTTCTTTCACCTGTTTTCATACCATTCGCATAAAACCTATAAAATTGCAGTGCTCAATAAATTCCAATTATATTAATTTTTTTAATTTTATTATTTTCACGACACTGCAAACACAATTGGTCGAATTTCGACCACAGGCAATACTAGTTTACATAACTGTGGGTTGAGTGACGTCTATGGACAATCTAAGGAACGGTGTTCTTGAGGAAGTACACACATTCATCGTCAGTGTGCAGAGACCTAGGATCCATGGTGCCGCGGCACATTTTTATGTGTGTATATCGTTACAGGGGCATTTTCATGTCTTTGGAATCTATTTTGAGTATGCCATCCACGTCTGGGATTTTTGTCTGGACCATATGCCAGTTGCGTAACAATAGCAAAAACCACATCATTGAATAGAAACCGATGTTAAAAATGAAATTAATTCAGTTTATCGTATGTGCAACCATGACTCATATTCTCGAATTACATTAATTAAATAAATTCAAAACACATCTTCGAATGATGATAAATATTTTTCACGTAGTAACATTTTCGAACAACTGGATTATGTCCTTAAAGAGCAAGTGATTAAGTCACCAAACAATTCAAATTTTATCGTATGTCTCTTCGTTTCTCTTCAAGTCAAATCTTTTTCATCGAAAGGAATTATCAGTGTCGGTTGGAAATCGATATCTACAAGGGTGATTTTTAAAGTATGAACAGGTCTGTAATGGAGTAAGACAAAGTTTATTTATGAACGTAACTTGCACCACAAACTACAATATGCACAGTTTTTCACTTTTCAACATAGTCACCATGGACATTTATCGATTCATCGCACCAGAATTTGTATCTCAGTATCGAAATACTCTATCACCTGCCCGTTATGCTTTTGCAGTGACGTTTGCCAATAATGATGAGATGACCTACTGAACTTGACACTTTTGGAAGTTTCTGATGCAGCTCACCAATAGGGAAGCGCCAGTTTTGACAAATTTCCACATGAATCTCTTGTGTCAAGTCTTTAATCATAACAGTAGACCGTCCAGATGAATACAGGCACTACTGACGAGACAGAAATTTCCTCGATTTTCAAGGTTAGTAGTTCATCATACTGTTATTGACTAACTTCAGTACAAAACATGTTATTCTCAGACGGAAATGTTCTGTAATGCTGAGATACGAAAGCTGGTGCCAGGACTTGAAAATTGTTTAAATGTTCCTATTAAATATCTTTGAAAATGAAAAAAAACTTATTTTATTTTTATACAATTTGCGTTGATAACTAAAGTTTCTCTTACTACACTACAATCGGTTCTTAGTTTGAAAATGCACATCTACATGATTATTCTGCAACTAACCCGTAAGTGCTTGACGAAGGGGTTTATACAACTTTTTTTAGTACTCAAAAAGTGCATTGCCTCCAGAATGGTAGGGTGGTTTCCGGCCAAAACATCGGCCGACATCGGTTTCTGTAACTGGCTACACATTCGTAATTTTTTTGAATATTCCATACACCGAAAGAAATTAAGGAATCAAATTTTCAGAATATTTCTCTGCCATTCCACAAATAGCGCGCGTGAAAAACGAACACATGATCTAGTGACAAGCCTTATAGCCAGAGGTCTGCGCGGACGTGGATATCCATTGTATTTCTTACTTTGCGGATAAAATTGTGAGCGACGCCGATATCCGACTGTTAAAAATGCGCATAAAGAGCGAGGTATCTTCCCAGTACATCTGTCGAAATGTTAACTGAAAACTTCAAGCCTGTGGACATTCTTGGAATCCCTGCAGGGCCCAGGTAAAGCGGAAGTTTGTTGACGTCATCCCCTGGCCACAGCCACGGTGTAACTATACAGAGAAGAACCCCCCCCCCCCCCCTGCCGTCCGCGGTGACCGAAGGGACTGAGGCGCACCAGTTACGGTCTGCACGGCCACTACGGTCGGGGGTTCGAATCCCTCCTCGGGCAAAGATATTTGTGCCGTCCTTAGTCTTAGTTAGTTCATAAGTAGTTTGTAAGTTTAGGGGCTGATGACTCTGTAGTCAAGTCCCATAAGAAAAATTTAAAAAAATAGTAAAATAAAAAAATAAACCCTCTCTAAACCACTGTCCTACACTCCCCTCGTAGTTCCGTAAGATGCCAGCATATGTCAGGTGGTTCCCCGGCTTAGTACCGGTAGGACACACTAGAGGCGCTTCGGAGGGTGCTTCTCGCACGTCAGAGGGTATCGTGGAGGGGAGGCTGAAGGGAGAGCTCATGCCGCCTGCCACGAGGCCACGGCTGTGTCCGGTGTGCCGGCGTTTGAGTGGAGGTGGTGGTGGGGACAGCCGCTACCTGCAGCCTGCTCTGGCCAGTTTAAAGGGCTGCTTCTGACCGCAGCGCGATCATGGAACATCTTACGGAGCTGCTGAAACCTCCCCCGCCCCGCACCCCTGAGCGTAGGACCGGGCCCTTACGGAGGTTTCCCGCCTGTATATTTTTGTCTTCGGTCTGTCAAGTGCTTTCTAGGTGGCAAACCGGCCCACTGCCCACCAGAGGTGTCATGCCAAATTTCCGCTGCCTTCAGTTAGTGCTTTGTAGTGAGCGAGTGACAATTTATATCGTAGTCAATACAGTGACAGTTCTTTCTTAAAATGAACACGACATCAATTGATACTATATCGTATAAAGTGAAAAGAGGTGATTTGGCATTAGTGAAGGAAAACAAATTGAAATCGTCAATTTGGAAAAATATTTGGACACGTATTTGGTGGCAAGGAAAAGACCAACAATATAGTGGGCTGTTTTGCGTGTAAAAAGTATATTCTTACACTGTTTCATCGAATGAATGGTATAGCTGCGTATAAAATACGAACAAACATACAAACAAACATTCATGTTTACGTATTAGATAAATGGTGACGGAAGTCATAAAGATTGAAAATAGAATTTTATAACAACTTTCAATATCTGTTACGGTGTACAGTGAAAGTAACGTATTTAGGAAGGTACATAATGTTAGATTGTACAGGTTGGCCATAGCTGCAGCCGACATTGTCTCTTTTTGGTGACAGTTACCAATTAGAAGTAGACGGCACTTCTAATACTTGAAATGACATGCTTTGCTTTGTGTCACATAACCTCTTGTGTGTTAATATGAGCAAAATAAAGTGTCCCTTGCGTAAAACTGCGAAAGAAGCGTTTCTTTTTTTGAAATTTAAGGTCTGTATAAACAGCTGACGTAGTGCTCCGACTACATGTGCTCTGGGTGTGTCCGGACCGCCAATGTTCAAATTTTTGTGAAGCTTATGGGACTTAACTGGGGGTTATCAGTCCCTAAAGTTACAAACTACTTATGAACTACCTTATACTAAAGACGGCACAAACATCCATGCCCGAGGGGGGATTCGAACCCCCGACGGGGAACGGCCTCACGCATTGCAGCATAGCACCTCAATGCGCTCGGCCGCTGCGCCTCGGCTCCTGTTTGGAATAGCCTGTTTTGGAGTTGGTAAAGAACAGTAACCGTGATTCGAGAAGTCAAAAGTAGTTATGTTGTCGCAGAAATGACTAACAATATCATTACATACTATGGTTTTAAATACTGCTATTTAATGCTTTTACTCATTAAAAACTTTAATATCTGCGGATGCAGATAACGAACTTGCGGATGCGGATAAAGTGCCGCGAATGCGGTTGCGGATATGGTGCGGATGCGGATAACACTTTTCTTATCCGCGTAGACCTCTACTTACTTACAGCCTTTGACTTAGAATCACCCGACTAGAAAAGCGGGAATATCGATCACTTGAGTACAGGGTCTGTTCTCCTGTGTCATAAAGGAGGTGTTTGAACTGTGTGAGTTGTACATAGTGTCCTCAAAGTCTGTATACATAGCAAATTCTTATAAATATTAATAAATAGTGATCTCAATGTAATCGACATTGGATGAGTCCATCCAAATAGCAGGACTGCTAGTAGGTGGGGGTCTGGTGTGCTTTGTTGAAAGCTCATACACTAGAACCTTTCTTATTTGATGAACACGTGACAGGAGAGACTTACTGAACAAGTCGAGACACAAACTGTTGCCTCGAATTGATCGTTTGGGTGAGGGACTTCCATTCTGGCTTTTGTAGTATGAGGTCCTTGTTCATTTTGCTGCAGCTGTTAACACGTTGGTTGAATGACAATTTTCCTCAAAGGATTAGAGATGAGCTCATGTGGAGTGGTCCCCTCGTTCGCCAGACCTTCCCCATTCCATTTCTTTTCTCTGGGTTATGCTGAAAGAGAAAGTTAATTCGATGAGGAATAGAAACTGAAACCACCTTAGCAGAACGCATTACCAGTCACTGCATTAAAATTTACTGCAATTCAGATATATACCAACCAATTCATATTAATCTTGGAAATTGCATCGAAATGTACTTCGAACACCATGGAAATCATTTTGAAAATGGTATTTAAATATTCCCACACTTTATGGACACCCTGTATTTTGGTGAAACACATGCGTAACGCTCATTACGAGTGCATAGGTGAACATCGCTTGCTTTGGGAATTCCTTTTTTTTTTTTTACCAATAAATACGTGCATTGATGAGTCATATGTCAGTTTTGGTGGCTACCGAAGGTATTATTACCCAAATGACGTTATATGCTCTTTCAATAGTAATGGTAACCCTTGTTCATCATTTTAGATGTTCACCTCTTCTGATTTTCGTGTCTGCAGTAAACAATTCTGGGTATGAGAGCCACCTGATACGCAAAATACAGTTTCTACTTTTCACCCAAACATGTTTCATTATCTGTGTGCCATTATCAGTGGCTTTTTCTATTTATTTATTTTTTATAGCTTGATTTTACATTTCCTTGTCATGTAAATCAAATATTCATATGTTTGTTACTCTATGAGACTTAAGTGCTTGGTTAGTAGTCCCCACTATTTAAACTAAATTTAACTAACCTAACGAAAACACATACATCCATGCTCTAGGGGGGTGGGGGAGGGGGGAGGCTCGAACCCCCGACGGCGAACGGCTTGACGTATCAGTGCGCACAGCTATTCCGCCGCGGCCCTGGTCATCTAACTATGTAAGAATTATCCTACAAACCACAAAATGTAAAATCAAGCTTTAGACAAATTGAAAAATTTCACCGATGAAGGCACAGAGGTACTGAAAAATGTTTGGGAGAAAAGTAAACATAGCGTTTTGCATATCAGGCGGGCCTCATACCCACAATTGGAAACATTTCTTATAATAGTAAACAATGAAAATAACATCAGTTAGTGTTCGAAATTTTTTTGTCTAGCGAATAACACTGCCATACGTTTGCATAAATGATTATTACGGTTAAAGTGCAGTTGATGCGTACGCGACTGACGCTTGAGGTGTAGTCGTCGCCAACGGCGCAATGAATGGCGGGAGGTGAAGGCAACCAATCAGGATTCGCGTTCTGTTGGCCGATAAGATTGCATGTTTGATGTCTAGTAAATTTCGCGTCAGGTTTAAAAAATTTCTGGCGTATGTGTTCAGCGTTTTTGCAGTGTAAATTATATTTCATTTATAATACGAACTAACTGGTTTTTACGATGTGTATGGAAGGTGAGACTGTGACGAAGTGTAATACCGAACAACCGACCATTGACAGGTAGTATTTACGAGGATAATTAATTTACTCACATCAACAACCATAGAGCAGAAACAGCATTATTATAATTAGTACATGGTGAACAGAAAAGGCGCATGCTCTTTAAAAATGTTTCAAATGTTTGTAGAGCTTATGGGACGTAACTGCGGGATCATCAGTCCATAAACTTACAAACTACTTATGAACTACCTTATACTAACGACGACACAAACATCCATGCCCGAGGGGCGATTAGAACCCCCGACCGTCGCGTCAGTGTAGACTGTGACTGGCGCGCCGCAGACCTCTCGGACACTGCGGCCGGCTCATGCTCTTTAAAAACCGATTGATCGAGAATGAAAGGCATAATGTTTTGAGTCCACCATGCAATAAATAAATAATGCTTTTTTTTTCGGCCGCGGCAGATTAGTCAAGACACTGGGGCGTAGCGCTGCATCGCGCGCGGCTGTTCGCCGTCGGGGGTTCGAGTCCCCCTTGGGTATGGGTGTTTGTGTTGTCCATAGTTTCCCTTAGTTTAAGTAGTTTGTAAGCTACTGACTAATCACCAAGCAATTGAGTCCGATAGGTTTACAAACTTTTGAACATTTTTGCTATTTCTGCTCTATTGTTGACAGGTTCTTGATGTTTCCTTGTCCAGTGGTATATTAATCCTTGTAAGAACTACATGTTTGCCATCCACAAAGACTAAAGCTATTTCTTATTGGCCGCCCGAACGCGACTCCTGATTGGACGCCATCGCCTCTCGTCATTCTTTTCGCCATTGACAATGTGTACACGTCAAGTGTCATTCTCGTACAAATTAGTTGCAGTGGCCGTGCAGACCGTGACTGGAGCGCCTCAGTCGCTTCGGCCACCGCGGCCGGCACATCTACATCCATACTCCGGAAGTCACCCGGTGGTGTGTGGCGGAGGGTACCCTGAGTACCACTATCGGTTCTCTTTCCTATTCCAGTCACGTATTGTTCGCGGAAAGAAAGATTGTCGGTATGCCTCTGTGTCGGCTCTAATCTCTCTGATTTTATCTTCATGATCTCTTCGCGAGATATACGTAGGAGGGAGCAATATACTGCTAGACTCTTCGGTAAAGGTATGTTCTTGAAACTTCGACAAAGGCCAGTACCGAGTGACAGAGCGTCTCTGCCGCAGAGTCTTCCACTGGAGTTTATCGATCATATCCGTAACGCTTTCACGATTACCAAATGATCCTGTAACGAAGCGCGTTGCTCTCCGTTGGATCTTTTCTACTTTATTAGCCCCACCTGGTACGGATCCCACACCGGTGAGCAGTATTCAAGCTGTGGGCGAACGAGTGTACTGTAAGCTACTTCCTTTATTTTCGGACTGCATTTCCTTAAGATTCTTCCAATGAAGCTAAGTTTGGAATCTGCGTTACCGGCGATTGATTTTATATGGTCGTTCCATTTTAAATCACTCCTAATGCCTACTCCCAGATAATTTATGGAATTACCTGCTTCCAGTTGCTGACGTGATATAGTGTAGCTAAGTGATACAGAATCTTTCTTTCTATGTATTCTCAGCACATTATACTTGTCTACATTGAGCTTTAATTGCTATTCCCTGCACCATGCGTCAATTCGATGCAGATCTTCCGGCATTTCAATACAATTTTCAATTGTATCGAACATACAACCCTCACAGTTGAATTACGTCACTTGACAGTAAGACTGACTGACACACGTCCACACGGTGTTGCAGGTGGTGGCACGAGTCGGGGACGCCGGTGGCGTCCTCTGGGCGCGTGTGGGCGTCGCAGGAGGCGCTGCACATCCGAGGGGCGCGGCCGGAGGACGCGGGCAGGTGGGAGTGCCGCGTGCACAACGCCTTCGGCGAGCAGCGCGTGCACGCCTCGCTGCAGGTCACCGCGCCGCTACAGGTCCACGTCTCGCCGCACCTGCTGGTACGTGTCCCAAATTCGTCCCTTAAGCCCTTTCTACACGGAAAGCGAGAGCTTCCTACATTACCCATGATGCACCGGTCACGCCGACCGCTTAACATATAGATGCACAAGTTGCACGCATACGATCGCTAAAAGACGGAATAGATGGAACGCATTCGCGTATGGGAGTGCTTCGCGCATGCGCAGACGACCGATTACGGAACCCAGCTGACAAAGGAAGCCAAGTCACGAACTTATTTGAGAATGTGTACTTGTCTCCTGCTCAGAGGAACGTAGTTTTTGGACTCAGTATATACAGGGCGTCCACTGATAGTCACCGGACCAAATATCTCACGAAATAAGCATCAAACAAAAAACTACAAAAAACGAAACTTTTATAGTTTGAAGGGGGTAAAGATGGCGCTATGGTTGGCCTGCTAGATGGGGCTGCCATAGGTCAAACGGGTATCAACTGCATTTTTTTTAATAGGTAGCCCCATTTTTATCACATATTCGTGTAGTAAGTAAATAAATATGAATGTTTATTTAAAACACTTTTTTAGCTTTGTGATAGATGGCGCTGTAATAGTCACAAACATATACAGGGTGTCCAGAAAAGGACTCCCTGATTTCAAAATTAAATATCTCGAAAACAAAGATCGATAGAGGAATGCAGTAAACGGTATGTTTAATGTGAAAGCTATAAGAAGTTTATACAGCAGTTTGAAATAATAGTTACAAAAGCTGCTAACAGGTGGCGCTGTAATCGCCATACGTAATGCCTAGTATAAATAGTGATCCGAAGCCCAGAGCTCTTTCTCGGTATTTTCTACGAGCTGGAACGCTTCAAACCAGTTTCAGATGCGATTCTACGGACGGATGACATTGGATTTCGCTGAATAATTCCAGAAACTGTGGCGATATTTTCAGGCGTAACTGCGGTTTGCTTATGGCCAACATGCCCCACTAGATCATCAGTTACGCTGCTTGTTCGTTGAAATTTTGCGAAGAGCGTACGAATGGTTTTCGCATCGGGTCCTTTTGGAACATTAAATCGTGCTTGAAAACTTCGCCTTGTTGCCGTAGGACTCTCCTCTAACCTATGGTACTCTAGCACCAGAAAAACGCGTTGTTCAATGGAGTACATGGTTTTAGTCTCTTCCTTCGGTACGCTAACCTCCTTTCGCGATTCAATAGTGGAACTGATCGCTCTGGTTTTTTTTTTTTTTTTTTTTTTTTTTTTCCTTTATTGTTATTTCCATTCCGACGTTCGTCGGCGGGCTGGCAGCAGCATAAGGCGCTGCTCTTCAGCCGAGAGTACAGACATATGGCAATGAGAGAAAATGAACAATGTCATGAAGTTAAAAACAATGAGTATTAAAACTTGGTACGAAGAAACATGGAAGATTTACAAACTGGACATCGGAGACACTAATGCAGACTTAAAACACATGAATACGAGAGACTGATACATAAACAGTTAAAAACAGTCTGTGCCACGGTGGCGATAAAATAACATTGAGGAACAACACTGGACACACGAAGAGTTTACACGACGATACACGTGTTGTGACGCACTGGAGATATACACACGGAGACGATGAAGCACTGGACACTGGAAGACATCGGCGTTAAAATGCGTCATTGTAGCCCCCGCAGGGCAAGGAGAGGGGGAAGCGAGGGAGCGCGGGGGAAGGTTGAAAAGAGAGGGAGAGGGGGGGGAGAAGGTAGGGAGGAGGAAAGATAGGCGCGTTTGAGACTCCTGGTGGGGAAGGGATTGGGGGGAAGCCAAGCGGGGAGGGGGAGAAGGAGGGGACGGGGAGAGGGGGCCGCTAAGTCTACGGGGAAGGGATCAAAGCTGATAGGAGGGGTATATTTCGGGACGAAGGGCGTCATCCGGTAGGGGAAGGGAGCGGAAGTTGCCTTGGGAGAGGATATGTAAAGTGTGCAGGTGGAGAGAGGGAGGAATGCAGTGGTGGAGGCGTGGCAGAGGCCCAGGGGCGGTGAGGATGGGGTAAACTAGTGGGTTGCGGGAATCGAGTTTACGGGTGACATACAGGAGGCGGAGGTGTTCAAGATGTTGAAGGAGGTGAGGGAAGGGGATGAGATCGTAGAGGATCCGCGTGGGGGAAGGAAGGCGGATACGGTAGGCGAGGCGGAGGGGATCGCTCTGGGCTTCGGATCACTATTTATACTAGGCATTACGTATGGCGATTACAGCGCCACCTGTTAGCAGCTTTTGTAACTATTATTTCAAACTGCTATATAAACTTCTTACAGCTTTCACAATAAACATACCGTTTACTGCATTCCTCTATCGATCTTTGTTTTCGAGATATTTAATTTTGAAATCAGGGAGCCCTTTTCTGGACAACCTGTAAGTACGTGGTATCGACTAACATTTCGCCAGTGTGGACGGTATTTGCTTGGTGATACATTACTCATGTTAAAACGGAGCGTTTACCAATTGCACAAAAGGTCGATATGGTATTTATTTATGGCTGTTGTGATCAAAATTCCCAACGGGCCTGTGCTATATATGTTGACCGTTATCCTAGAAGACATCATTCAAGTGTCAGATAGTTCAGTTATTTAAAGAGACAGGAAGTGTTCAGCCACAAGTGAAACGTCAACCACGACCTGCAACAAATGATGATGCTCAAGTAAGTATTTTAGCTGCAGTTGCGGCCAATCCGCACATCAGTAGCAGACAAACTGAGCGAGAATCGGGAACCTCAAAAACGTCGGTGTTGAGAATTCTACATCAAAATAAATTTCACCAGTACAATATTTGTATGCACCAGGATTTGCATGGCGAAGACTTTGTACGTTGTGCACAGTTTTGCCACTGTGCAAAAAATAAATTACGGGACGATAGGGGATTTTTTTCCACACGTTCTGTTTAGTGACGAAGCGTCATTCACAAATAGAGATAACTTAAACCGACAGAATACGCACTATTGGACAACGGAAAATCCACGATGGCAGCGACAAGTGGAACATCAGCGACCTTGGCGGATTAATGTATCGTGCGACATTATGGGAGGAAGGATAATTGGCCCCTATTTTATCGACGGCAATCTAAATGGTGCAATGTATGTTGATTTCTTACGTAATGTTCTACCGATTTTACTACAAGATGTTTCACAGCAAGACAGAATGGCGATGTACTTTCAACATGATGGATGTCCGGGTCATGGCTCGCGTGCAGTTGAAGCGGTCTTAAATGGACTATTTAATGACAGGTGGATTGGTCGTAGAAGCACCATACCATGGCCCGCACGTTAACCGATCTCACATCCCCGGATTTCTTTCTGTGGGAAAAATTGAAGGTTATTTGTTATCGTGATTCACCGACAACGCCTGAAAACACTCGCCAGCGCATCGTCAATGCATGTGAGAATATTACTGAAGGCGAACTACTCGCTGTTGAGAGGAATTTCGTTACGCGTATTGCCAAATGCATTGAAGTTGAAGGACATCATTTTGAATATTTCTTGAATTCATGAGCGTGCGTTCTCATAATGTCTGATAATTTCACAAAAGTACATGTATCACATTGGAACAACCGAAATAAAGTTCAAACGTACTTACGTTCTGTGTTTTAATTTAAAAAACCTACCTGTTCGTCTAAAATTGTAGGCATATGTTTGTGAATGTTACAGCGCCATCTATCACAAAGCGACAAAAGTTCTCCAAATAAAACATTCATATTTATTTCCGTATTAGACGAATATGTAATAAAAATGGGGGTACCTATTTTTTTAATGAATTTTATATCCGTTTGACCTACGGCAGCGCCATCTAGCGGGCCACACGTAGCGCCATGTTTTCTCCCTTGTTATTTGTAGTTTTTTCGTTTGATGCTTATTTCGTGAGATATTTGATCCGGTCACTATCAGTGGACTAGAACACTACAGACGTCTTCTTTGAATTAAATTTCAATTGAAATTTCAATTGGTTTTGACAGCTTGTTGCCGTTGCTAGACGATAAAAGACTGCATCATCTACAGAAAAAGTCAGACGGTGCTCAGTTCGTCTATCATTCATTAAAGTTAGAAACAGCAGAGGATCTGTGACATTTTCTTGATTTCACTTGAAATTGCACATATTACAACCGGAAATCACGAACCTTGTCTACAACTGAGACGAAATGGTCTTGATCGCTAAAGGTTAAGGGAGAACGGAATCCTGAATATGGCGTTGGTTTTTGTTGCTAGATGGGGTCGCTTCAGAGATATGAAGGACAATTTTTTATTATTATTTTCAATGGGATGTAATAGTTTCGTACTTATTTTCTGATAGCGGCTATCGAAACGAATCCAATGAAATGAAATGATCGTATGGCATATTTGGCCGGGAGATCGCGTCTGCGATTGTTCGGCCGCCACCCGTTTTGTGACTTGCGTGTCGATGATGATGAGAACAACACAGCACTCAGCCAGGAATTGAACCCGGGCCCCCTGCGTGGTAGTCAGCGACGCTGCCGACCGCGCTACAGAGGCAAAGACGGATCCAATGATGTATAAGAGTAAGGTCTTTGAAGGTCAACGAACGTCAAGAAGGTGACATAAACGTCCATTTACAGAAGGTGTTCGAAGTGATGAGCATTGGTATCATGCAGCGTTGCAGTCTTCTTATTAAGGACTGAATGGTATTCCGTATCACTAAGACACTTGCAGGCATTGGCATGGCAATTAGAATGAACTTTTCACTCCCCAGAATGCCGCCAGCGTCTCGTCTTGCCAAGCGCTTGTCGCCATTCTAGCGCGACAGAACCTGTGGGCGGCTTTACAATGTTTATTGCTGCCAACTTTATGATCTTTGTTGACCTCCAAAAACCTTACTGTCGATTCGTCTCGAATGATAAATACCAAACTATAGCATCCCGTTTACAGAAACAAAATTGACCATCTCTGAAACGCCCTCCCTCATCCCCCCCCCCCAAACCACAAAAAACCAACCTGCGGGTCTCCGATGTCCAATGGGCGGACTAAGGCTGTCGGAGGCCCGGAGCGGCTGGAGAACAAAATGAGGCCCTCCGTTCACTTGGAAATACATGTATTACGGGACTATAAAGAAGTAACTTTTGAGATTTGGCGCCGCCCCCCCCCCCCCCCCCAGGACGAGAGGAACGGGACAATTCAAGAAAAATAGCTTCCGAGATTTGGAGGCCCCAGAACGAGAGGCCAAGGTAGGGTTACCAGACGTCCTCTTTTACCCGGACATGTCCTCTTTTTTGGACCCTAAAAATGGTCCGACCGGGTTTTTAACAAAATTGGGAAATGTCCTATTTTTTGCGTTGTGCAACTGCTTCAACTTGAAGGTGCGTAAATATAACTCTCTGAAGTGTCACAATCACTAGAGGAATTAACCTTTCTTGAAACAATGTGAGTTCTGAATTTTCTCGTTTCTGTGGCGCCGCTACTCTGAGGTCAAGCTATTTCGGAACAACTGAAATATCTGGCGTGTCAATTGTCGCGGAATACGAGATTCGAGGCGGCCAGTTAAAAACATACGCCTGCAAAAATGCAAGACAGTGCAATACACGCAGTATGTGACACCCAAAACTAAGACGTTCAGTCTTTGTGCTGGGGTCAGCAGTTCTGTGTGTTGTCTGTCAATCACACTTCTGACTTTAAGGTCAAAAGGTAGTGCAATGTTCTTTATAAATAAGTTAAATCCTTTTCAAAACTTCACACAAAATTGCCGTTTTACCATTCGCCTGTTTAGGACCAAAGAGACGTAACTAAATAAACCGTGTTTTGAGAACATCGATTTAAAGCTTTTGTCCTAAAAACTGAGTAGTTTTTAATAATTAATTATGAGCCATTTTACGGTAAATTAAAAGTTTATTTTATTCATTGCTTTTTTTCACCTAGGCCTTACATATTCCATTCACTCACTAGAATCTAGATGCTAATCACGAATATAGTCACGTCGGTCTGATCCGAAATAGGAGCATAGCTATATCAAGGTTCGCTTAGATAATTTTTACAGTTATTTTATTCGTGACGATTTTACACTCAACAGTAGGGCTTACTGTGGTTTCCGTAAATGATGCATCGTAAAAAATTTCTGATCAGCAAAGTATAAATATGGAAAAAATGTTCAGCACTTAAGACGATGATCAACAAGTGGTGAAGTGATGAAATATTAGGGCTTCGCTGCTATGTAGTCAAGTAATTCGTTCTACGGGTCTCAACATTTCATGCTTCTTAATTTGTAAGAAGATGAACAAATTTCCTAAGATGCGTAAGATGTATCACAAACAAGCGTCTGATAATATAGTAGAGACATCACTAGTACTTGAGTTGTCAATAGGAGAGAGAGAGAGAGAGAGAGAGAGAGAGAGAGAGTAAGAGTGAGAGATAGCGAGCGAAAGAAAGTTCTTTTATGAATCTAGAAATGTCCTCTTTTCTGAAGACGGACATATGGTAGCCCTAGGCCAAGGGCGCCCAAAAAATAATTAAATAAATAAGGGGGGAGGGGTAATCGTGCTTTCGAGGTATTTGGAGGCTCCGCAAGACGAGAGGCCCTGGGCGGTCCGCCCCCCCCCCCTCTTCCCCATTCCCCTTCGTCAACCACTCCCGTTGTCGTGTGCAGCATTTGTCCCATAAACGTTTCCATCATAATTTCGGAGTTATTCTTGGTAGCAATAGTTTGTGACTCACTGAAGATGACCATAGATGAGGTCGAAACCGGTAAAATAACCTTCTTCGATCAAGGCTGTTCTTTCTACATAAATATCTCGAAAGAAGATCGCTGTTCCTCATGTGGATAATGTTGTCCAAATTAATGAGGCGATACTACTTGGCAGTGGCGGCTCGTAAAAAATTTGACCAGTGTGCTACAATATTAGAAAAATAAACAGGAAACTAAATATACTAAAATAAAAAGTGTGACTGACAATGGCAATAACGGAGCTTAGCAATATCCCACCACGTCATCTGCGTTCTACACAAGTGACCAATGAAACTGCTTGGCTGAAAAGCGCAGTTGCACTCGCATGTTGTTTGTGATTGAAGTTTTATTTACAAAAATTAAAAGTTTGGACTCAGAAGTATTTTAATACGAGACTCAGACAAGTAGGTTTGAGAGACAATGCGCAAGACGCTTGAGCCAGCGCGCTATTTGACTCTGTATGTTGCAATATTCGTCATATACTATTCTTCCGCAACCGTTACACGCAGTGCGAAGAGAAATATTGATCTGGTGCTGCAGTCGGTCTCAGCACACATGAATCGCCAGGCCTGACGTCACGTCTGCGCATGCGCACTAGCGAACAGACGACTGCGCCGCCTCTCTGCGCACGTACCAGCGTGGCTGAATCTCACTTTAGCACACGGAGCTGGTTTCCAGCTATCGCGGCGAGAGCGTTCCAAAATGCTTTTTCGTTGGTTGGTTGGTTGGTTGGTTGGTTGGTTGGTGTTGGGTGTTTAAAGGGGACTAAACTGCCGGGTCATCAGTCCCCTGTTCCCAGCTAAGAGATCACAGGATTTCATGTATGATTAAAATAAGCACCCTGCAACCAGTACAGAAGACGTACAGGAAGACAGTGTCGGTCATAATTACAACATAAGAAAGGAAAAGGGAACCACAGTAGAGGTGGAACTAATAATCAACTAAAAATCACAGCAGATGTTGTTGGCTGGCTGATCACTAGGATAATAATGGATGAGCCAGCCATTCTGCACATACTATACAACTGCCAGTCGGGAAAAGGACTGACAAGACAAAAATGACAACAGATTAAAACTACAAGCGGTGTATGCCTGAAGATCAGGCATATGAACCCACCGTTAAAGCTTAAAAGAACGCTGCGCGAATAACACCTAAAACACAGTCAGCTATAGAGGCGTCGTCAGCTAAAATCGAAGGGAGCGCAGTAGGCAGCTTAAAAGACTGCCGCAATGCAGCTAAAATTGGACAGTGCAACAAGATGTGAACTACAGTCAACACAGCGCCACAATGGCATTCTGGCGGTTCCTCTCGGCGTAAGAGGTGGCCGTGCGTTAGCCACGTATGGCCTATACGAAGGCGACAGAGAACGACTGAGTCCCTTCGAGAAGGCCTTAGGGAAGTCTTCCAAGCTGTTGTCGTGGGCTTGATTCTACGGAGCTTATTGGGCATACTCATTGTTGCCCATTCCGAATTCCAGGCCTCTAAGATCTTTCGGTGGAGACCCAAGCGGATATCGCCTTCTGGGGTACCGATATCCAGGCGCTGACATGTGATGGCTGCTTGGCCAGCTGATCAGCGCGTTCGTTCCCTGGGGTCCAGATGAAAGCCACAGAACGGCCTGACTTGCCAAGACTAAACACTGTGACTTGGATGGATCGCACCAAGTGGTGTTTGGGGAAGCAGTGGTCGAGAGCGTGCAAGGCACTCAGGGAGTCACTACAGATAAGATATGACTTCCTGGGGCATGATCTGAGATGTTCGAGTGCACGGGTTATTGCGATTAGCTCTGCCGTAAAGACAGTACAGCCAGGGGGCAGGGCGCGCTGTTCAGCGTGGTCGCCATGAACATAGGCGTAACCCACTCTGCCGTCTACCTGGGAGCTATCAGTGTATATGACGTCTGCATCACGGAATGTGCCAAGTATGTCCAGAAACTGGTGTCTAAGTAATTGTGGTGAAATCGACGCCTTTGGATCACAGGACAGTTGTAGGTGAAGCTGGAGGCGAAGGATGGTCCAAGGAGGGATATTCATCCTTATTACTAGCATTGTAATACGTATTGGAAGGGAATTGGCATAATTTTATTGTGATATCTGGATCACATTCCAAGAGAAAGGATGTAATTTTACAGCGATTTCTCGCTTGCTTTCGAAGAGAAATGGCATTATTTCAGTAATATATTTACAGTGTGCTGCAGCACATTAGCACATTATCACCAGCCGCCACTGTTACTTGGGCAACAAAAATTTGATTCCAAGCCGCTTGTGAAGAACGATATCGAAAGACTCGTGTAAATCTATAAATATGGAACGAAACGTGTTAAATGTAGCTCGCGGAAGCGGCGAGTGGCGCGCATACACGCAGTGCACGACACCCAGGAGTCGTTATCCGGTACGTGCCTGGTAGCTGGCGCGGTGGAGGGAGCCAGCGCCCCTCGCGGCAGCCTCCGCACACTCGCCAGATTTTCGTTTGTTTGCTTTTTACACGCGTCCCGCCCCACTGCGCGACGCACTCCAGCCTGCGCGGGGCGTTTACATATTTAAATTATTGTTGGCAGACTGCGGGAAGGAGAGGCCGTGCATCAGATTGACGAATATTCCGCAGACGCCTCAACCCGCACGCATCCATATTCATCGCAGTCTTTAAAAATTCATATCTGGCTGCCCGACGTGTGCTCTCCGGTCGGAGCGCGCTACGGGCTTTCGACGGTAATCCGCGGGCGAGGAACAGTCGGCCGCGCGGTAACACAGCCCACGCCGGAGACACGTGTGTCGGCCATATGCACCAAAGAGTAACGCACTTAAAAACACATTACTTTTCCACTACTGCTCTTCGAGACGGCTTGCCGCGGTGGAGTAGCCGAGTGGTCTAAAGCACCTCGCTGCGGAGCGCGCGGTTGCTCGCCGTGGAGGTTCGAGTCCTCACTGGGGCATGGGTATGTGTGTGTTTGTCCGTAGGTTAGTTTACCTAGGTTTAAGTAGTTTGTAAGCTACGTACTGATGACCACGCAGTTTGGTCCGATAGGTTTACAGACATTTGAACATTTTATTTGAGACGGCTTGCTTCGAGTACTTGAGGAGAAAAAAGCAAACGAAGAGACGCAGAGTATTAGTTCTTTCATAGTGAAAATGATGCCAAACGTCGCTTTGTTGTAAATTTTTATTGTTACAAAGCTAGTTTCAGCAGTCTAGCTGACATCTTCAGATGTCTCTATAAAAATACTACATCTTCATACAAAATGTTTTACAAGGGGTCTTACTTGCACAATTTATATATGTACCACTTACATAAGTATACTAATCTGATAGTTTTTCTCCAAGTGAATCGAGATAGTGTTTACTGTTATGCTCCAATAGGTACTAGCAGTGGCGCAGCCAGGATCTGGTTCTGGTGGGGCGGTCATTTTTTTAAAATGAAACCGACTGCACATGTGCCTGCTTCCCCCCCCCCCCCCCCGCGCTTGGTCAATAAGACTCACCCTCCCCCCGATACCGGAGATATCAGCTCCTGGATTCCTAGTTTATTACCTAATGAAATGGTTTCGCCATTTAATTAATATTAAATATCTTTTATTTCACGTTTTGTAAATTGTTTAATAAAGCCCTCCCCCCCAAGGCTGGCCAATAGTTCTCATTTTTCACCCTGCCCCCCCCCCACCCCACCCCCAGAAATTTCAATGACGAAGTTTCCGTCATGACCTCCCCCGCCCGTGCGCATTTCTGGCCTACTGAATTTATTGAAGGTTATGTGTTCTTACCATTCACTATCAGAAATATAAGAAGCTCTCCGATGTTATAACTGTTTAACATGAGACTTCATGTATTGCAATAAAACAGCCGGCCGCGGTGGCCAAGCGGTTTGCGGCGCGCCAGTCACGGTCTGCAGGTCGGAGGTTCGAATCCCCCCTCGGGTATGCATATTGTGCCATCTTTAGTATTTCCTAGTTCATAAGTAGTTTGTAAGTTTAGGGACTGATGACCCCGTAGTTAAGTCCCATTAGCTGTATAAACAAACATTTGAAATAAAATAACACTATTGTCGTTTGTAGTTTTTGATGGCCTTCATAAGATTCCACTCGGTGGCACCGCTGACCTGCTAAGCAGCGGTTCGCCGCATATGGACAATCGGCTCGTAACTTCAGCATAGCGGTATCGATAGCGGCAGCATCAAAACTGGTGGCGGCGGCACTAAAACCGCTTACAGTAACTTCAGCACATGTACTCAGTGGTGGTATCACGAAAGCGACCCACTGTCACGTTAACTTGTGTTTGGAAAACTATAGTTACGTTGTGATTTTTACATGTGTACTATTTCACATTTCGGTTCCGGCCTGTGGTTTTTAATTAAAAATCTTTTGGAGGTTCTGTGTAGGGCTTCAGCCCCGTTAGCTTCCCCCCTCCCCCGTGGCTGCGCCACTGGGTAACAAGGGCCCAATGGAAAAAAAAAAGAACACCATGAAGTCGACCCAGCAGAGGTAAATTTTATTTACACATTCTTCAGGATCTACACAACACACGATCTCACAAACAGAGCCATACGCACGTGAGCACTGTCACCGAAGGGTACGCAATGTACACGCTAGTAGCTTGCAGCGATGCGTACGGAAATTCTCCCATGTAGACGATCGTAGGGATGCGGAATGTAGTCTCGCGGAGTGGCCTGCCATGCAGTTTCCACGTGGTTCCTCAGCTGGGCCAGATTTCATCCCGGACGTGCAGACCGATGACGTTTCATCCGGCCTCAAACATGCTCAATGGGGGACAGATCTGGGATCGTGTTCGGCAGGTACGCCTTGAACAGCACGTTGGGTGGTACGGGACACTGGGATGTGCATAGTCCTGTTGGAAAAGTGTATCACCTTTTCGGTCCATGAACGGTAGCAATTTCGGGTCGAATGATGGTTTCAATATACGGTGCACTATCCAATGTTCCATCGACGATCACCAGATGAGAACTGCCAGTGTAGGATATGGCTTCTCGCACCATTATGCCGGGTGTCAGCCCCGAGTCCCTCTGTCGTACACAATGCAGATTTCCGCGCTCTCCTGCAGGATGCCACATACACATACGATCATTGTTGGCACCGACGCAGAAACGACTCTCATTAGTGAAGACGAATCGGTCTCAATTCGTCCTGTCACAGGCGTCTATCGCGACACTACTGAAGTGTGAGGCCTTGTCTTCTAGGTGGTGTTGCCTCTGGCGGAGGATGACACGGTGGCCGGTCAGTACCCAGTGGGCCTCTCGAGGCCTGTCCGACGGAGTTTAGTTAAGGACAGATTAAAACTCTTGGCCAAAAAGTATTTTATTAGTGAATGAAACTTTCACTCTACCGCGGAATGTGCACTAATATGAAACTTCCTGGCAAATTAAAATTGTGTGCCGGAACCGATATTCGAACCATACGCGGGCAAGCACTCTACCGTCTGAGCTGTCCCGACACGCATCACGGTCCATCCTCACAACGATAATTCTGCAAGTAACACGCCTCCTACTTTCCGAACTTAAGTCCTCCTGCAGAACCTTTCAGAAATAGCATTCCTGGAAGAAGGGATATGGTGGAGACATGGCTGAGCCACAGCCTAATCGATGATTCCAGAATGAAATTTTCACTCTGCAGTGGATTGTGCGCTGATATGAAACTTGCTGGCAGATTAAAATTTGGCTGTAGCTAACCCATGTCTTCACCATATCGTTTCTGCCAGGAGTGCTATTCCTGCATGGTTCCGCAGGAGAACTTCCGTGAAGTTTGGAAAGTAGGAGGCGAGGTACTGCCAGAAGTAAAGTTGTGAGGACGGACCGTGCAGCGTGCCGGAATGACTCTGACAGTAGAGCGCTTGACCGCGAAAGGCAAAGGTCACGCTTTCGGTATACAATTTTAATCTGCCAGGAAGTTTCACATTTTATTAGTTGTTACACGTTTCGATTTGTCATCTTCTGACAGCAGCTAAAATATCATCATCACATTGTAGTGTAGCCATACTCTTGTCTACTTGAGTAGCTGCAGCAGCTGCTAAGGGCGTTGTGCGTGTCGCCAGGTGGTGAACTCTGGCGAGTCGGCGACGCTGAACTGCTCGGTGTCGGGGTCGCCGGTGGGCTCTGTGGAGTGGCTGCACAACGCGGAGGCGCTGGCCGCGGGCCGCGCGCGCCTCCTGTCGCCGCTGGTGCTGCACATCGCGGCCGCGACGCGCGCACACCGCGGCGTCTACCAGTGCGTCGCCAGGGGCGACGCCGACAGCGCACAGGCCGCCGCAGAGCTCAGACTCGGAGGTCAGTCAACCTACTTTCTTCGGTCTTACATAATTTTCTATGGTTCCCTACCTCGTTCAGCAAAAAAGGCAACTCTTAAGCCGTGGGCACTATCTATTCAGACTGCCAGACAGCCCTTAGATCACTAGCAGTTCCTGCAACAAGGTCTAAAATTGTGGCAGAATGTCACTGGGTTCCGGTGGAGCTAGGGGAAAGCAATAGAGTAAACGTATTGTGGGTCCCTGGCCACTCGGGGATCAGTGGCAGCGAACATGCAGACAGATTAGCCAGTATGGGGGCAGAGACCATTTATTGGACCGGAACCTGTCCTGACAATCACCAAGGCAATGATCAAATTGGAGCTACGTAACTGGCTCAGACGACAGCACGTAGAATATTGGACCAAAGTCTATCAGCAAAAACATGGCAAGGTAATGATGCCAAAGCCATGTTTTAAAAGAAGCTCTGCAATCCTGAGCCTGAACAGGAGAGAGATTAGACTCATAGTTCGATTGCTGATAGGCCATGGGAATTTCAAAAAACACCTACATACAATGGGAATAACAGAAGAGGACCCTACATGTAGGATCTTTGATGACGGTGATGAAACTGCATCACATCTAATCTTCCAATGCATTGTATTGGAGAGTAAAAGGCACAGAACATTTGGGACAACCAGACCTGAAGAAATTGTGTCTAATAAAGAACTGGTAAAGGGACTCCTTGCACTCTTCAAGGGCATTGGTTGGCTTTACTAGATATGCAAGAAGCGATACCGCACAATAAACTTAGTTTCGGTGCGGGCAGTGCCGGGTTGAACCAAGACTGTTTTGGCTTCCCTGAGAAAATCAAATCAAGCCGTGAACACACGGTGCGTGTGTCCGAATGTGTGCGGTCAACTTGTCGAGGCCAACGGGCGGCTGAACGCTTGGAGACGGCCCTGGGAACAAGATCTGGATTGTTCAAAAGGTTTTTGGGTTTGCAGCCGGTCGTCGTAAACTTCACTCCACGATATTTCAGCTGGATACCTGCCAGTAATCTTCAGGTGAGCCAAAAAGGACTGAAGAAGACGCTTTTTTTTTCCTTTATTGAGTTTTAATGCCCTGTTACAGGCAGGCTGACAGCAGCCTTTGATGCTACTCTACAGCCCAACGAATGAAAACAATAGACAGACAGAATATAAAATTAACAAGGTGATAAAACGGCGCTTTTACAAGTACAAGATGAGAAAATGGAAGAATGTTAAAAGAACATGACAGTGGATAGACATACATGGTTGTAAAAACAAGACATTGTCACGGTGGCTAAAAAAACACTCACTGCGGACGACTAGACATAACGTGACGGCGACATTGAGGTAAGAAACACTGCACACTGGTTTTGCGCAGGCACGTGCGCAACGTTAAAAAACACTGGGCGACGAAACACTATACACACGAAGCACTGAACACTGTTAAAACACTAGTACTGTACTGGCCCTGCAGGTGGGGGGGAGGGGATGGAGAAAGCGCGGGGGAAGGGGAAAGGAGGTGGGAGAAGGGGGAGCAGGAAGGACTCCCGGGGTGGCGGAGAAGGAGGGGGTGAGCCAAGCAGGGGACGGGATGGAGCCGGGAGGGGGAGGGTGGAGGTGGCGATAATCCACAGGGAGAGGTCAAATTTGGAAGGAGGGATACATGTCGGGACGGTTATGGAGAACGTCGTCTGGGAGAGGTAGGTGGCGGAAGCCACCCTCGGAGAGGACGTAGAGGGTGTGGAGGTGAAGGGAGGGAGGGAGGGATGTGGCGGTAAAGACGTGGCAGGGGCCCAGTATCCAGGAGGAAAGGAGATACTAGTGGGTGACGGTGTATGTACTTGAGGCGGATGTGTTGAAGGAATTGGACCTGATGTGGGAATGGGATGAGGTCGTAAAGGATCCGCGTGGGGGAGGGGACGAAGACGCTCTCCTCCCCGCCTTAAATAGTACGCTGGTGCTATTACCGCGCATGCTTCGGAGACACGGTGACAAAAGGACCACACCGACTGGCGGCAGTGTCCTCGCTGGGAGAACTGCAAGATTCAGCTGTCTTCGATAGTGGCGCTCGCTGCACTTATCAGAGTCTTCTGGCGTCTTCGTCAAGAACAAATATCGGAGATGACGGGATTCCACGTGTTATTCACCTGGTACCCGCTGTCACTGTTCATCAGATTTTACGACGACCGGTTGCAAACCCGAAAGCTTTTTGAACATTTGATTCGCCGGGAAAATTTCAAATTTCACTGGACTCTTTGCCAGAAGACCAAACGGCTTCCGAACTTTGCGGAAATTCGACTGGTAGTTGTTTGATCATCCATTATACAGTCCTGATGTTGCTACCAGCCTACTACATGTTTTCTTGCAACTCGTGAAATTATTTACCTACGACCAGCATTTAGACGACCACGAAGATCTGAAAGGCACTGTCACACACTGGTTCCATTCACAGGAGACACACTTCTATGACACAGGAATACAAGAGTTTCAAATTCTTTGGCAACTCTGTCGGAAACAGGAAAAACACTGTTGTACCTGTTACCAAGGAATTTTGTCCTGTAACTATGTTGTCATTGATTTCACCCTTTCCTGCCCAACGGGACCTAAAAGTCCCTGCCCATTTCCAGCGATATAAGGCAAAGTGGAAAATATTATCTGATTTGTGTTTCTACCGGAATGTTAGGGTCCCTCTAATATATCAAATGTTAAATGCTTTGAATAACCGGACATCACCAGTTGGGATTTTATGTGATCTCTCAAAGGCTTTGACTTTGTAAATCATCGGATTCTTCTAGCTAAGCTTAAGAATTGTGGTATGAGTGGGACAGTGCACAAATGGTTTAAATCATACTAAACTGGAAGAATGCAGAAAGCTGAAATAAGCATATCACATGATACAGAAGAAACAATTAATTCCTCTAACTGGGGAATTATCAAAAATTGTGTCCCACAAGGTTGGGTCTTGGGTCTTTTGCTGTTCTTAATATACATTAATGATTTACCATTCTATATTCCCGAAGATGCTAAGCTAGTTCTTTCTGCTGACGATACAAGAATAGCTATCACGCCTGACAAACAGGAATTAACTGATGAAATTGTAAATGATATCTTCCAGAAAATGATTAAGTCGTTCTTTATAAAAGGTTCTCATTAAACTTTGATAAAACCCAGTATATATAGTTTCATACAGTAAATGGCAGGACACCATTAATAAATATAGATTTTGATCAGAAATCTGTAGCTAAGATAGAATATTCTAAAATTTTAGATGTTTGCATTGATGAAGGATTGAATTGGAAAAAACACACTGAAGATCTGCTGAAACGTTTGAGTTCAGCTACTTACGCTATCAGGGTAATTGCAAAATTTGGTGATGTACATCTCAGTAATTAGCTTACTGTGCCTATTTTTATTCACTGCTTTCATATGGGATCATATTCTGGGGCAATTTTATTTTATTTATTTATTTATTTATGCAAGAGTATGGCCTGCAGGTCCTCTCTTACACCTAACCAGGCTTACTGAAGGTGAACAATTTCTTTAGTACATTATAGACAGAAAATGTATAATACAAGTACAAAAGTTTTAAAAAATACAGATTTTAATAGAATATAATTGTAACAATAATACTTAGATAATTTATAAGATTCAAAAATTATAATAATAATAATAATAGTGACAATGATAATAATAACGACTTTGCAAAGTACAGTAAGCATGTTTCATATTGTGAACATCAGCCCTTTCACAATTTAGGAATTATCTCGTTATGTTCTTACAGATGTGTGTTATTGACATCAAGCAGAGACATAAGACAATTCAACATTGAGTAAAAATGTATTCATTGCACAAAAGCGTGTAATCAGAATAATTGCTGCAGCCCACTCAAGATCATCCTGCAGACATTTATCACTGTAGCTTCACAATATATATATATATATATATATATTCATTCACAAAATTTGTTATTAATAATCCTACGCAATTCAAAAGTAATAGCACTGTGCATAGCTACAACACTAGAAAGGGTGATATTCACTATTTAAGGTTAAATCTAACTTTTACACAGAAGGGGGTGAATTATGGTACCAAAAACGTCTTCCGTCACTTACCAAGTAGCATCACAAATCTGACAGAAAGCCAATTGGTATTTAAAGAGAAATTAAAGGAATTTCTGAACTGCAACACCTTCATCACTTTAGATAAATTTTTAGATGAAACTTAGAAAACTGGAAAAAAATAAATAAATAAAAGAAAAGAAAATTCCTTAAGATATTGTCATGTATAGACACCATTTACTAAACTGACACGTTCCACATCATTACCAAATGTCGTATATATATAATCTATGGAACAAGTATTAATCTAATATAATCTACTCGCTGGCCGAGATTGTTCAGTATTACTGCTCACAGACAGCAGTAAGCAACGGGCTGCTCTTTTTACTTACTATGTCTACGTCTACATAGGATACTCTGCAACTCACATTTAAGTGCCTGGCAGAGGGTTCATCGAACCACCTTTATACTACTTATCTTCCATTCTACATTTCTAGCTTTTGTAAATTTGGAGAGGGCTTTTGACAATTTTCATTGGAATCTGCAGCAATAGTAAAATGTAGGAAGAGTAAGGTTATTTACAACTTGTACAAAAACCAGACAGCGGTTGCCAGAGTTGAATTGCTGAAAGGGATGCAGTGGTTGGGAAGGGAGTAACACAGGGTTGTAGACTTTCTCCAATGTTATTCAATTTGTACATTGAGCAAGCTATAAAGGAAAGCAAAGAGAAATTTGGAGAAGGAATTTAAAACATTGTGTTTTGCTGACGTAGTAATTCTGTCAGAGACAGCAAAGGACCTGGAAGAGCAGTTGCTGACGACGTAGTAATTCTGTCAGAGACAGCAAAGGATCTGGAAGAGCAGTTGAACGGAATGGACAGTGTGCTGAAAGGTGCATATAAGAGAACATTAACAAGAGAAAAAGTAGGGTAATGGAGTGCAGTCTAAGAAAATCAGGTGATGCTGTAGGAATTAGATTAGGTAACGAAACATTAAAGGAGGTAGACGAGTTTTGTTACTTGGGCAGTAAAATAACAAATGATGGTCGCAGTACAGAGGATATATAATGCATAATGGCAATTGGTAGAAATGCGTTCTTGAAAAAGGGAAATTAGTTAACATCGAATATTGATTTAAGCCTAAGAAAGTCATTTCTGAAGGCATTTGTGTGGAGTGTTGCCTTGTATGGGAGTGAAACATGGACGATAATCAGTGCGGACAGGAAGAGGGTAGAGGCTTTTGAAATGTGGTGCTACAGAAGGATGCTGAACGTTAGGTGGGTGGATCGCGTAACAGAGTACTGAACAGAATTGGGGAGAAAAGAAATTTCTGGCATACTTTGACTAAAAGAAGGGATAGATTGGTAGGACACATTCTTAGACATCAAGGAATTGTGAATTTAGAGTTCGATGGAAGTGTGTGGGGTAAAAACCGCAGAGGAAGACCAAGAGATGGATACTCTAAGCAGATTCAGACAGATGTAGGTTGTCGTTCTTATGTGGAGTTGAAGAGACTTGCTCAGGATATGGTATTGTGGAGAGCTGCATCAAACCAGTCTCCGGACTGAAGACTGAAGACTACAACCCCCCTCGGGCATGGATATTTGTGCCGTCTTTAGGATAAGATAGTTGATAAGTAGTTTGTAAGTTTAGGGACTGATAACCCCGTAGTTAAGTCCCTTAAGCTTAACAAACATTTGAACATTTTGAAGACTACAACAACAACAATGTGTTTTAATTAATTGTTTGTGATTACACTATTGTTTTGTACATTTATTAGATTAAGTATTTTAGGTAAAGAGTGGGTGAGGCGTTCTAGAAGTGTCGGTTGGCGCCAAAACTCTATGCGCAAGAGTGGAGCCCAGCTCCACTGCCAGTCAGTTCACTGCGAGCCCCGACACGGTAAACATCTAGCGGCACTTGGAATAACCAGTCTTGTATTAATCGGTCGATTATGGGGCTAAAATATTTGTAAACTGCGTGCAATGTATGTCAAAGTGGGTTATGTCTGTAACATCGTTATTTTTTGTGAATTTGACGTAAACAATCAGTTTGTGGCATCTGTATTAGGGTGATTGGTAAAAATAAAAAAAAAACACTGGTACCTCTGAAGGAATTCATCGATTTCATTATCCACCACTTTTAATTTCAGCCTCACCTCAGAAAACTTCGAGTCTCCGACCTGTGTGCTGCTTCTTCGCTAGGGACATCTACGAGAGAGAAGACACCGGGTTAGTCAAATATCAAGTGACTACCGCCTAAGGGCCTCACGTGCAACTTTTTGTCTATTACAACTAGACGAGTTAGCACGCTGCTCGCGGTAACGTGAGTGAGGTAAAGGAAGATAGGAAAGTGTCAAGGAAACTGTCACAAGTAAACTTGATAACATAAACTTTAACTTTTTTTAGGTTTCATTTCGTTTTTTGAAACGATGTGCTCAGCGACCACAAAATAATGATTATAATAAATACAGTATAGCTGATATTACGACTGGTGCATTGAAGATGATCATTATGTGATCGAAATTGAACTGCAAAAAAACGACCAATGCTGCATACTATATCTATATCTATAAATGTGAATGTCTATTCGGTGTACGTTTATCACGTCTGAACTACAAGACATAAAGAGCTAAAACTGTGTACAGTTATTAACGTCTACCAGGGTACGGTTTTAGGCACGGTTTTACGGCGATCGGATATATTAATGTGAATGTTCGTTGCACGCTTATCATGTCCGAACGACGAGACGTATAGACTTAAATATTTGTACAGTTACTAATTTATACCTAAGGAAGGTTTTAGGCACGGTTTTATAGCGATTTGTAAATGATTTGTAAATGAGATGAATTTTATTTGAGCAGTAAATACCAACATAAATTATGTCCTGCTTAATAACCTCCCTTTCGTTAAATTTGTATTCAGATAGCTAGATTTCACCTGTCCCGTCTTATACATCGGCTTCCTATGTCACTCCCTACCCACATTCCCTTAGTTAGTCTGTACAAGTCGGCGGAGCAGCACACCATGCCCGCCCACCGCCCGTGAGCGCAATTGTAAACATGGGCTTATCTTGTATCACCAGAGACCACCAGAGACCACCGCTTCTATTAAGGTAATCTTAAAAATCGGTTTTATGTTTCTCACATCTTTACCGAGTATGCTCCAACTGTAATTCATGTTATCCGATCATAAGTACGGCAACAAGGAAATCAAAAAAATTCCAGAAAAATAGAAACACCGCAATAACAACTTACGGTGTTCAAATGTTTGTAAATCTATCGGACCAAACTGCGTGGTCATCAGTCCGTAGCTTACAAACTACTTAAACCTAGGTAAACTAACTTAAGGACAAACAAAGCGAGGTGCTTTAGACCGCTGGGCTACTCTACCGCGGAAACTTACGGTGTCACACCACGGAGAGCGCAGTGTAAGCTTTGTTTACCATTTATACTGTCTTCTTAACACAAAATAATCCCATGTACCATTATAACCGTTTGTAATTCCGCCTTGTAATTTTCTGTCACGCTGATAATCTGAAGATGCCCTGCTAAAGGGCGAAGCGCGTCATTAACTAATAAAAAAATTTGCAATCGAGACGGTTTGAAGTAATATAGATAGCTCATCTATCATAATCAACCAACACGCGGGCGTAGCCGCGGGTTTAATCTAGTTTATTATATTCATAAACTTTAACCATAACATTGAATGGTTTATAGATTTAATTTTTTCTATCTCCATCCCCGCCGTAGAGGACAGAGAGACGGGAAGAAGCAAATGAAGAAGAAGGGGAGGGGGGGTGGAGTGGTAGAGAGAGGAAGAGACGGACAGGAAGAGTTGGGCAGGTTTCCTTCTGATCCTTCCGGCAAGTGTAGAGCATTTCTTCCCGCCACGAGAGAACTCCGCATCCGCGCGGCGTAGGGCTGAGTTACTGGCATTGTATCGGACGCCGGGGGCAGAAGCCGGGCGTGCAAGAAAGTTGTGACGCAGTCGGCGGCGACACGGCGGCTGACAGGCTGCCGTGGGCTGGGCGGCCGCAGCGGTCGCTGGTCATTTGTCACGGAGGGTCCATGCATAATGCAGCCAGGCCAGGCCTGGCCAGGCCAGGCAGGCACAGATTGATTATGTGGGGGCGGCGCCGGCCGCAGGTTTTAAAAGGCGCCGCGTCGCGCCGCGCGCTTTGACTAACAGATTGCTGCTGCTGCTGGGCGCGTCGCAGACCCGACCCAGTCCCCGGTACACACTGCTGCCAGACGCCAGAGACAGGATAATTTCGCAGTAACGGTAACGCGGTAGCGGACATTCTTACGAAATATCGAAAAATTTGCTGGTTTTCTCTAAAAAAAAATCGCACTGACGTGTTTTACGGCCCACTTAAGATTTGTAGTTTTATAAGTTTTTGCAAACATTTTGGACCAAAATAATCTATGTCTATAAATGTGAAAGTCTGTTCGGTGTACGTTTATCACGTTTGAACTAGGGTTGCCAGATTGAACTCGAGGCAGGCCCGGAGACCAGACGTGCCCCCCTCTCCCTTGGCCAATGACTCACCCCCCCCCCAACTGCGACCAACTCCCCCCCCAACTGCGACCAACTCCCCCCCCAACTGCGACCAACTCCCCCCCCCCTCCGCCCAACCAGCATTGTCGTCTTCTACAGAAAATTGTTTCGGCAAGAAATTAAGAAGCGATTGATTCTTCTTTTGTGTCTTTCTGATTGTAAATGTTTATTCACAGCTTTCACTCCGTCGTACTTAAGAGTAAATGAGTTATTGCATATTCTGCACTTACACATACACTCATCAGTATCGACTTTTTGTAGCCACTCTTTATAATTTTCTTCCTGCAACCATTCTTCACAGAACGAACTTAGATATCGTCTCTTGATTTCACTGTTATTACTCACTAATCTGAGTTCATGTAAGCTTGTCTGTTCACACACGATCCGAGTATTCCAAAAATTGTCGGTAAACTGATAAACAATGAACGAACGAACACAAATAATAGACGTCGCCAGCTAACACGTTGCCGCAGCTGTGTTTGCTTAACAATGCGCTAGCCCATTACTACCGACGCAACAATGAAAAGTTTTCAGAGGAAGAAGAGAAAAGTAGCGTTTTGTTGCAATAAGAAATTGACAT
This sequence comes from Locusta migratoria, assembly GCA_026315105.1. NCBI lineage: Eukaryota > Metazoa > Arthropoda > Insecta > Orthoptera > Acrididae > Locusta > Locusta migratoria. Next base: position 807,131,697 of record CM048744.1, on the reverse strand, counting down.
TTATATAAAGTTATTCATAATTACGAGAGAGGAGCCGGCCGGGAATGGCCAAGCGCACTGAGGCGTCTTGCCGCGGTGCGCGAGGCCGCTTCCGCCAGAGGTTCGAATCCCCCCCCCCTAGGGCATGGATGTTGTGTTCGTCCTTTGTTTAAGTTACGTTAAGTTCGATGTAGATCGTCGCTACATGAGCATAGTACTTATAAAGCGTCGTAAAAAAAGTTAAGATAAAGGTTACATTCAAGCCTTCGACCATAGATACTGATGGTAGACTGGGCATGGCACCGTTTTCATGGCACCAACATCTCTACATCTAAACCATTGCTTTGCCAACAGTCACGTGACAGTGTACAGCTGTGGTGCAGCTTTGCCTAGGATAATACAGAGCTTTTTGTGAAGGCAAGTAACATTAAATTTCAACTGAAAGAATTATTACTTTAAAATGATGGCATTTCTTGAACACTGTGCAGTTGTTTACTATATCCGGCTAATGTTTGCCAACAGTCACGTGTTCCTATGTTTGAACCACACCATGTGTATAGCCGTTCTGATGTTTGTCCGGTCTGTTAGTATCTATGGTCGAAGATTCAAGCCCGGAGATGAGAGTCATTGGCCCGTAGACCCAGAGAATTCATTCCAAACCCGGCCACTCCGGGCGGCGCCCGGAGATCTGGCAACCCTAGTTTTAACCACAAGACATAAAGAGCTAAAAATTTGTACAATTACTAACGTCTACCCGGAGAAGGCTTTAGGCACGGTTTTATGTCGATCGGATAGCTTAGTTGTGTAAGGACAGTTGTGAGTAAGGCGGACAGCCGACTTCGGTTTATTGGGAGAATTTTGAGAAGATGTACTTCATCTGTAAAGGAGACCGCGTATAAAACGCTTGTACGACCACGTCTTGAGTATTGCTCAAGTGTTTGGGACCCGCAGCAGATCAGTTTAAAGGAAGACATAGAGGCGGTTCAGAGGCGAGCAGCTAGATTTGTTACCGGTAGGTTCGACCAATGCGCGAGTTCACGGAAATGCTCCGGCAACTCAATTGGGGATCGCTGGAAGAAAGACGACGTTCTTTTCGTGAATTTATGTAGAGGAAATTTAGAGGGACGTGATTTGAAGCTGAGTGTAGTACGATCTTGCTGCCGCCTACTTACATTTCGTGTAAAGATCACAAAGACAAGTTAAGAGTAATTAGGGCTCGTACGGAGGCATATAGGCATTCTTTTTTTCCTCGTTCAGTTTGAGAGTGGAATAGGAAAGAAAATACCTAGTAGTGGTACAGTGTACCCTCCGCCACGCACCTTACGATGAACTGCGGAGTTTGTATGTAGATGTAGATATATTAATGTGATTGTTCGGCGTACGCTTATCACGTCCGAACGACAAGACGCACAGACTTAAATATTTGTACAGTTGCTAATTTATACCTGAGGAAGCTTTCAGGCACGGTTTAATAGCGGTCTGATAGATATTTAGTAATCTCAAGAATATAACACGAAATGCGGAACAATAATTACTCTTTGAAAATTATATTTACTCTTTGACAACGGTTTTATTGGTTGCATTGTTGCTTGAGGTTTGATAATGATAAAAGGGTGGAGTATATTGGGATGAAAAGTTGTCGGTGTATATAAAATTCTACGTGTGTGTGTGTGTTTTAATATTTCTCTCTGCAGCGAAAACTACAGAACGCAAATGAATGGTCTGTGTGTAATTGTTGTCCGAAGTCTCCCGTTGTACACCATAGCAGTTCCATACCGATAGCTATAAGGGTGTGGAAGATATGGTAGTTGAAAGTCGTCAAATTATAAAAATATTCGGATTGAAGGCTAGCGATGACGTTTGCGACTCTATAGCAAGGAGGTTACATACAGCGAAACGTGATGCCACAGACCATATCTTTGGTCTATGCGTGCTACAATGACTTCAGCTCTTTCTCTGTGAGGATAAGCATACGAATAAGGGAATATACGAATAAATAAATAAAGCAGTAGAAAAGAAATTTCTTTTAATATATCTCTTTAAAATCAATCGATCTGACGTTTCGCACATTACATCAAGTGATCGATCTGTGATATTATTACAATCATTATCGTTGAATTTCGTGATCGGATTCTTCGAAACGAGTGCATTTATACGTGTGATTTGAGCTACCAACACGCGAGCGTAGCAGCGGCTTTAAGTTAGTTATTTAAGTAATATTAAAATAATTCATAAGAGTGTCTGAAACTCTTTTAGGGAAAAGAATTTTAGACAGTGGCGGGTTCCGAATCACTGACCTTCAGCGTCACAGTCCAAATCATTGCCTACTACGCTACGGCTAGAAGTTAGGAGTTGCGTGCTTTAATCTCATACTATAGATGGCCGTTGTTATCTGATGCTAATAGGGCTTTTGTAGACTCTAGATGATCATTTATCGTACGAAGAAAGACCTGTTTTTGTTAATTCTTCAGAGAGCCATTGCTTTGACATGACAACGTGTAAGTTACAATAAGAAAATCATCAAATACGCAACGCAAGACGGCGTATGCCAGAGTGTGTTCTGGGCGAGGAATGTCACGTGACATCTGCTAACGACTGGCTTTCGTTAATTCCGTTATTTTTGCAAATATCTCTCAAACGATACGAGATATGAAAAAAAAACATAAGGTAACAAATTTGTAGAGAATTTTCTCCTCTACAAATTCGTTTATTCAATTTTCGCGTCAGATGAACGGTTTATTTGCAATTAAAATTACATTACAAACGGCTTGTTTTGTATTACTAACGTATTTCTTGTCCGAAATATTTCAAAAAGCGTGGTTCTGGTAGCCAGCAATTATGTCTGTAAAATTTGGTGCCGATTGGTTGAACGGTACGACCTAAAAAAGCGGGAACACGTTACAGACATACAGACATCGTCAAATCGCCGTTATTTTTGCAAATATCTCTGCAACGATGCAAGATAGGAAAAAATAAATAAATAATAGAGCGAAGTTGTAGAGAATTTCCCCCTATACCAATTAAGCTATTCAATTTTTGTGTCACATGAACGGTTCGTTTAAAATTACATTACAAATGGCTGTTTTTGGTATTACTACCGTATTTTTTGCCCGAAAAATTTGAAAAAGGGAGGTTCTGGTCTCTGGCGACCTACAATTATGTCTGTTAAATTTGGTGCTGATCGGTTGAACGGTTCGTCTTAAAAACAGGGAACACGTTACGTACACACTGACAGACAGACATCCCAAAATCGCAGTTATTTTTGCAAAAAATCTCTGAAAACGATATGAGATATGAAAAAAAACATAAGAGAACAAAGTTGTATAGAATTTTCTCCTCTAAAAATTCGGTTATTCAATTTTCGTGTCAGATGAATGGTTATGTCGTTATTTTCATATAAATTTCGAGCTGTCAAAAGACGATCGCAAAGACCCACTTTTAGTGTTACTACCGTAACCTAAAGTGGACCAAAATTGCAAATCATTACTGATACATATTGAACGTTGGGTAAAATTTTACAACTTGCCTCATCGGTCCCGACAGATAATGTTGCCACCAATGGTCAATTTTTCACGATCTATAGTGTAAATGTTATTGCTGCTCGTTTCACTCGCGGTATAATTAATACTGTGCCTGCTCTGTGGTTGACATGTTCTTGTATGCGCCCTTGTCCGTTCAGCAAACGGACTATCCTCGTAAATTAAAGATTACAGTTTTGGCAAAATAATACTACGAATATCAATGGCTGCCTACAACTGCCTCGCGATGGGTCATCTCACTTGACAATTGGTGCAAACATTATTTCCCAAAACCAACGAGGCAAGTCTTTAACCGAACGTTTAAGTTACGTTATCCCTTTTGTCTCTCTAGTCTGGGATTCAAGTACAGTTGTATTATGATCGTTTATTTATCATGTAATTGGGTGAAGTCAAACTCTGCTTCCAAAACTGCAAAACAACGCTGACGCTGACAAATAAAACTAATTCAGAATAAACTCAACGAAATATTCACAAAACAGCGAAATCGGGAAAAACGTTATACCTGACATGGCGAAAGAAACTTTGAATTAGCAGGAATCTACACAGAAACTGCAATAAATAAATAAATGAAGCTAAAAGAGAACGGCTATAATAAAGGAACAAGGAAACTGAAACAAATCACACACACACGTAAACTGGCAAAATAGCACTAAATATTGCAAGAAATAGCATGAAATCGGAAAAAATACAAGTGGAAAAAAAATGAAATTGTTACAGCTGTAAAGGGACAATACAACGCCACGAATGACCAAAAATTAACAGCAAAAATGAAAATAAACACAAAATTTGGCTAAAGGTAGCACAATACATGACAAAAAAAGTAATACTGAAATTTCCAAACAATAGAAATGAAATTGGCATAAAAACACCTAGTTTGAAAAACTTCGAATGAAATTAGAAAAAAAAGAAAACGTTAAAATTAAAAAAAATTACAGAATATTAGCCAAACATAACACCCAATCTGTGAAAACTAACACCGTATTTGGGAGAAAAAAATAAAACCGAAAATTGAATAATAATTCTAAAGCAAACGAAATAAAACACCGATATACGTGGATACATAAATGACATTAGAAAAAGCCGAATAAGAATTTTCTAACAGCACTGAAATGGCCGAAAAATACCAGTAACATTCTGAAAGTGAAACAACAAAATTGTCCTTAAAATAAAACGTTTTTTCCCCTTCTTCCTGTCTTTACCAGTGGACAGACCAACTCTCAAATCTCCAACTAATTTTGAGGCCTATGTCACCTATTAAAACATACACCTTATTATCACGAAAACGATTAAGAAGAAAGAACGAAGTTCGTAGCCAAGATACTTATACTGATAATTCATTCTGGATTGCCAGTTACGGTCAGCAATGTTACCATTGTCTCATCTCTTTTTTACGTTAACTAAATATAGACAAGGGCCTGTAGAATTTCGATAAAACGGATGCACGGGCTAGATTTGTCACTCTTAATTAAAACATTCATAAAATCATAGATACAACAAAGCGCCAGAATGACAAACCTAGGGAATGCACCCGATTTATGGAAAATACTTTCACATGCCCTATCCTATTTTTAGTGAATGTAAAGAAGAGGATGACGGTAACGTTGCTTACCGAAACCGGTAATCCAGAATAAATACCAGCACAGCAATCTTGTTTACAAAATTTGTTCTTTCTTATAACGAATTTTAAGTTTACTCCTCGATCCAGCATGATGACATTATTATGAAAAGTAGTATCAGTTTGAAATGCTCTAACATTTTCCATCTAATGGACCGGAGTTAGCAGTAGTTAATTTTGTCCAGCAATGAGGTCACGGAAGTTTTGAATACCGAATAGCACAGCTTCAGATGGCAGTAGTACTGTCTAAACGACTGAGACCCGGTTTTAGGTTTTCAAATTTAATAACGATCTCGGACAATGCAAGAGTGATACTGATAGATGTTTTCATTAGTAAAGCACAATGTCATCTAATTTATTGAGGAAATAAAATAAGAAATTCTATAACTTATCATGATCCAGCAAATAGGCAAGATGTAAAAGGAACAAAAAATATTTAAAAAATTCTCATTATTATGGGTCAATTGCCATTTTTTGCACCATGCAAATAACTTATCTAAACCATTTTGCAGTTGCTTTTGATCTTCTGGTGACTTTACTAAGCAATAAGTGACAGCATCATCCGCGAACAACCTAAGAGAGCTACTGAGATTGTCTCCTAAATCGTTTATAAAATTAAGGAACAATAGGGGCCCTATAACACTTCCCTGGGGAACGCCATATGTCACTTCACTTCTATTCGATGATACATTTTAAAAAAGGATAAAGCCAAGATCGCTGGTATATAACTTTATTTGGACGATCGGTTTTGATGGTCTCTGGCATCACCATCTGGTCCAAAAAATGTCTTACATAGCCGTCATCTTGCAAAGTCAACAGTTGTTGTATAAAATAAAGTGCATAGGTGCACTATGTGATTGTAATAAAAGTTTACATTTCACTATATGTGACAGTAGGAACTTCACTGAATGAGCGAATAAAATTTGTAAAATGATGTAATTATGAAAGATAATTAATGAAGGGTTAATGAAATTGGAAGGCTGTCGTAGATATCACACTACGCTTAGCTAGGCCAACAACCAAAGAAAATTACAGCACAAAGACATGCTCTGAAAGTTAAATCATCTGCTCAAATGTTTGTAAAGCTTGACTTAATTGCGGGGTCATCAGTCCCTAATCTTACAAACTACGTATAAACTACCGTATACTAAAGAAGCCACAAACTTCCATGTCCGAGGAGGGACTCGAACCTCCGACGGGGAAAGGCCTCTTGCATCGCAGCATAGTCCTCAATGCACTCGGCCACTCCGCTGCGGCTAAATCATCTGCAAAACAGCAACAATTTTACAACTATTGCGTGTTAACAAGCAGTAATCTGCAGTAAAGCTATTTTGGCGTTGCTATTTAAATGCGTCTCATCGTGATGACTATCACTTTTTACGCACAATAAAACGCAGTAAGAAAATTGTACTCATTACGTGAGCAGTTTAATTATCATAGTGTGCTAATTACTTGAAATTGCGCTCCCTTTCTTGTCTAAGTAACTGTAAAATTAGCATTTATTTTACTATAAAAATTCTTGCAGACTAAATGAACTACTGACTCGACTGATTGATAAACACTTTTATCTGAGGAAATTTATTACTTTCAACAATGTCATGCTTTCAATTACCAACAGAAATTTTTATCAGCATATAATTTTTTTAAATTGTCAGTTATGTTGGTTTCTATAGCCTGAATTAATTATTCTGCCCTGGATCACACTGTGAAAACTAAATCAGTCTGAAACAAAGCTACTTTACGATCAATACTAGAAAGTTCAATACTGCACCTCTAAAAGTTCAGCGATTGGCTGCTTCTTACTTTATCGATGCGGGATGCGTCGTAGACGGTCATTATTGGTACTCAATAATTGACCATCGGGCCCGGTGGTCTTGGGGTAAAGCGCTCGACTGGAAACAGAAGGGTTGCGGGTTCGAAACCCGGTCGGACCTCGGAATTTTTCAGTCTGCATTTTAACCCATCCTTCACCTCTCAATGATGTGAGAAGTCGCCAGAAACGACACGTGGTTCGGATTCCACGTTAAGCTGTAGGTCCCCTTTCCCCGGTTGGATAACTGGGGTAGGCTAGCGACACGCAAGTCGCCGAAGTGGCGTCCAATCGAAAGACTTGCACTAGGCCAATGAACCACACGAAATTATCATTATTGACATAACAGACTCTTATTGGAGACGGAATATTTGCGATAAACTTTGGCCTCACAGTACTCTTCTTCTTACGTCCCACTTCTTGATTGCTTGTACTGTGCCATAACCATTTAATTACATCCGATTAATGAAATTTCCGTTGCCCTGGGCCGACCAGGTAACTACTTCACACCGGCTCAAAAGCCCACCGAGCGACTAGAGTGCACACAGAATAAATTGGCCGTTAGATGTGCAAACGGCTGGGCAAGTGTATGGATAGCGGTAGTGGTGGAAGTAGCGGCCGGAGCAGTGAGGGAAAGTGACCAGCGCTTGAGGAGAAGTGCCGCTCTAAACTGAAGTCTACGCTCCGCTACCTGCCAGAGTTTTATAAATTCTCTTAACCATATCATCGAACATACTTAACTCAGTATTATTAATATTTCATTATTTTTGTCATATTTTTTAACATTACCTATCTTACCTCGAATTAAAGTGTTAGGTATGTAACATTTGCGATGAAGTGATTTGTTAGTATAATTGGCGTGCATGCAGGAATATGGCGTTTCCATTTAACTTGCAAATAGAAATTTTTTTTCATTAGTCTTCACTTTATTGCAGTCATCTGGCTAGGGCTTAAACAGTCATAAACACCCACAATACAAAATACACAATACAAAATGCGTTAATAAAATCGTTGTTACTTCTTCCCCTGCATTATAGAACGTGTTTAAAAGGGATGCTCACTTTCTCTTGTTCTACAATACCGTAGGTCAGATGGATGGATGGATGCTTAGGGTTTAACGTCCCGTCGACAGCTTGGTCATTAGAGACGGAGCTAACGCTCGGAGTTTTTGGGTTAGGATGAGGAAGGAAATCGGCCGTGCCCTTTGAAAGGAACCATCCCGGCATATGCATGGAGTGATTTAGGGAAATCACGGAAAACCTGAATCTGGATGGCCGGAGGTGGATTTGAACCACCATCCTCCCGAATGCGAGTCCAGTGCGTTACCACTGCGCCACCTCGCTCGGTCGTAGGTCAGAAAACGTAAATGTTTTATTTCTTTTTTATTTTTATTTTTTTATAGCTTATGGGACTTAACTACGGGGTTATCAGTCCCTAAACTTACAAACTACTTACGAACTAGCTAACACTAAGGACGGCACAAATATCCATGCCCGAGGGTGATTTGAACCCCCGACCGTAGTGGCCGGGCAGACCGTGACTGGAGCGCCTCAGTCCCCTCGGCCACCGCGGCCGGCCGTAAATGTTTCCTTTAGCCTTTAGAGACATTAATACCTTGTAGTATGCAGAACTACTTGTCATTATCAGTTATCTGCTTGTACTATAATCAGACGTTGTCTTTTTGAAATTGACGCCTTTGCTCCATTACTTGATCCATCTGTCCGCTCATTGTTCATAGTATGCGAACTGCGAATGTATAGAATGAATATTAGAGGTCAAGCCTCTTGACAGTACTATTTTCTTTTAATAATCGACACGTTTACTGTGTATTTTTAAACGTTCCAAAGCACCTTCCTGTAACCTGTGTTTTGCGCCTGATAAATATTAAGCGTATTAATTGCAAGAAAAATGAAGCATGTAAGTATTACACTGAAATTAAAAAAAAATCCTAATGTACCTGAAGCCTAACTTTTTAAGTGGGTACCGCAATGAAGAAATACTTCCCTTGAAAGACATATTTTCTCTTATTATGGGAAAACGTTACTTTATTCTGGGGCGCTGTTTGTTTTTCATATGGAAATTGTTTATTAACCCCCGCACAACTTGTTCATGGAAATCTAAGACCTTTTTATCTTTATTCCGTTTTTTTTCCTGCGGTAGACAAAACCTTCAGAACCACCGGCAACAGATTTCTATCTAACTCTCTTTATTTTTATTTTCTTTATTTATTTTAAGTGTGTAAAGCTAAACACCAGTGGCAGCCTACACTCTTTGAAAGACACTTTTAATTGAATTTTTTCCCTCTTTTGCCTCTTCCGACATAAATCTAATTACAATGCAAACAATCTCTCGTGTCTGACTACGCAGAACTCTTCCTGCACCTATAGCTCTCGGAGAGTGTTCTGCCGTTCCGTTTATAGCGGTGCGCTAACTCGATGTGCACTGGCCGGCAGGCGGAAGTGGACTGACGCGGCCTCAAAAGAAGGAATGAACTCGCCCGGCACTTTGGACGAAAACTTGCTGCATCGGTCACAGTATCCTGCGCGGACTCTCCTGCAGCGCTCATGTTCTCATGTAGAGCTTATGGGACTTAACTACGGGGTCATCAGTCCCTAAACTTACAAACTACTTACGAACTAGCTATTACTAAGGACAGCACAAATATCAAAGCTCGAGGGGGGATTCGAAACCCCGACCGTAGTGGTCGTGCAGACCGTGACTGTCGCGCCGCAGACCGCTTGGCCACCGCGGCCGGCCTTGCAGTGCTAGGACTGTCGCGCTAGCGAACTTCTACACTACTCCTCGACTACTCAATGACTGTTCTACTGCCGTGCCTCTGCGTTCCAGCTACCAAAGCTCTCCGCCAAAGATTGTGCTACTCTTACATTGACAAAGTCCCTGACTAGGCTAGCGTGTCTACTACATCGATATAAATATCATTTATTAGTATTGTCGTTAATTCCCCATTTAGGAGAGTAAAAATAATTAATTTTCATGGCACTTTTTTCTCGTTCTTTTCTCTTCCCAAAAACCTCTCATATATGCACGGTGCTTCTTCTTCCTCTTTTCTGTCCACTTCTATCCTGGTTTCTTCTCTTTTGGTGTTTTTTCGAATTTCTGTTTCCTGATTTTTTCTCTCTATTTTTCTCTGTTTATCACTTCTTCTGTAGAGATATTTAGTTTCTTAAGGTCTTTCATGGTTTCCTTTGCCCAGTTAGTTTTTATCGTATTACTCATCACAATGTAAAAAATCTTCTTGAACAGCCTATTGTCATTCATCCTACAAATGTAGCCATAGAATTTTGCCCTTCTTTTTCTGATGTTGTCTGTAATTGTCTCTGTTTGTATAGTTCTTTTGTCGGTCTGTTTATCCAGATCCCCCGTCTCTGAACTGGACCATAGATCTTCCTTAGAATTTTCCTCTCTTGCTTTTTCATTTCCTTGATTTTTGTTCTTCCTCTGATTATTGTTATTTCTGCGTCATACAAGGCTTCTGGTAAGACTACTGTTTTATAATGTCTTAATTTGGCATTAACAGAGATACTTCTTTTATTATAATGGTTCCATGTAAGTCTGTAAGCTTTTTGTAGCTATGCAACTCTTTCTTCATTGGCTCTCGAATTTAGTCCTGTTTTCTGTATAATCTCTCCCGGGTATTTGAAACATTCTACTTGTGCTATCTCTCCATATTGTGTTACCAATAGGTTTCTGTCTGTGGATTTAGTGTCCATGTACTGGGTTTTTTTCATACGAAATTTGTAGTCCTGTGGTAGCCACCGGTACACTGGTCAGCGTCCATTGGCTCTGTGAGCTCTCCTGTGATTGAATCTTCTGGAACTCAAATTTCCAATCGAAATTATGTGAGATCCTTTATGATTTCACCATCAAAACCTCAACACAAACCAATAAATATCATTTAATTTACAATATTAAAATTGATTCTCAAAATCAACATAAAAAACATTCAAATATTTGTAGAGCTTATGGGACTTAACTACGGGGTCATCAGTCCCTAAACTGACAAACTACTTATGAACTAGATAATACTAAGGTCGGCACAAATATCCATGCCAGAGGGGGGATTCGAACCCCCGAACGTAGTGGCCGTGCAGACCGTGACTGGAGCGCCTCAGTCTCCTCGGCCACCGCGGCCGGCTGCGTAATACATTTACCATTGCAATCATGACAAAGAAAACAAAAAGAAACCCATATTATTCACTGTGTTGTTGCGTTACATCCCTTCCGATGTGTCGAGCTGTAACAACCTGTCATTCGTGAAAGGAAATAGTCGCCAATCTCGCACTCGTTTAGGTTCTACTTCTTCACTGGGTGACAAAGGTCATGGAATGTACAAATTGCGGTAGGATCGAAAAAACAAGGTGTGAAAGGGTGGCGTACTGTCAGAGCTCTCACTGCTATTTTAAGAAGAGGGAATGGAAAGGAATGGCATTGGCTCCACTACGGCACTGAAATGATTCATTGGGAAACAGGGAAAATTTGTGCTCGGGTGGGATTCGAAATCGGGCCTCCCGATTCGGGCCACCGGTCGCCTTAACCACTTGGCTACCCGCACACGCCTCCGGTCCCAAACACCCACTAACTGCACACTACAGCTGTACTGCATGGGCGTGCAGGAATGCTGATAGGAGCGGTACTAGAAGTCGGTCAAGGGGGTGGGGTTAGACAGGCATGCAGTGTATCTCGACAGAAGGGGAATTGTGGTTCCTTCCTTCTTCAGCAAACTGCTGAAATGTCGTGTACGTTAGAGTAGATTTTACTCCTTCGTTAAAACATGTTTTACATATATTTAAACCTACATATCTACCCATACAAAATTGAAAGGATATTCACTCACTCATTCTCTCACTGACTAAATACGAAATATTCAAAAACTACTTCGCCTATAAAGCTGAAATTTAGCAGGTAGAAGAAGTCAGCTGATAAAGGATTTTCCAGTGGGGCCGATAGTTCAGGAAATATGACGTCATAAACAATGAAAACTTCCTCGTCCTGCAGCACGTGATAGTGTGACTTTATCAGTCCACTATTTGAGAAGGAGAGCACTTAGCGACTTGCAAAAAACTTTAAACATAATTTCAAACCTTTAGGAAACATTTTCTCGCTGACAACCATAGCAAAATGGTGAAAGGAAAAAAATTCTCGCTTACTACTTTTTCGCTGTTCACGGAATGAAACTACGTCATTCGGTATATCGTTGCAATTTATAATTTCTACACTACATATTGTACCCGCAGGAAATTTTACAGACAATATACACATAAAAGTGAATGTACCTTCGAAATTATATCACAGTACGACACATAGTTCATGAGATATGAGGACATAAACAGTAACGTTAATGGAAAACCGCCCCATCACGCGCCAAGTTTTAATCTATTACTTCTTTACTACTAATTGTATTCGCAACAGATTTTACAGACATATAGCACTTATACAAATGAATATATACCTTAAAATTACATATTTGTACAATATATAACTCAATAAATATGAGATCATGTACACGGCGATGGGTAAAAACTTTTCACATTAGGAACCAGGTTTTATTACATTTCTTATTTACTGCTAAGACACTCCTGTGAGCTTAAGGGAATTCCTGAATGATGGCAGTGCTGTTGAGAACTTAGAAGCAATTTTGAAATGAGAAGCGCATACCGTTGTAGAAAGGAGCAATAGACTTCTATAAAGCTGCAACGAAAGGAAGAGAATGAAACAGTGTACATCCGACGAATACTCATTATTTCCCACAGATCTGGCTATTAACTTTAAGTGACTTCCATTTTCTGTTATGATTAATAAATCACAGGGCAATCTACTCAATACTGTGGAGTGGATTTTAAATCTCCATGTTTTTCACACGGACAGCTTTATGTCGCTTGCTCAAGGATGGGCTCACCGAAGAAAATATTCATATTAGGTCCTGGACAAGTCACAAGAAATATTGCTCATAGTCAGGAAGGATGTAAGGAAGATTAGTGTTTAACGCCCCGTCGACTGCGTGGTCATTAGAAGAGGAACTTACGCTCAGATTGTTTGGCTAAGGATGAGGAAGGAAATCGGCCGCGCCCTTTGAAAGTAAACACACCGGCATTTGCATGGAGAGATTTACGGAAAACACGGAATACATAAATCTGGATGGCAGCAGGTTGGTCCTCCCGAATGCGAGTCCAGTGTGTTATCACTGCGCCATCTCGCTCGGTGTTTTTTATAGTCAAGTTGTGAATTAAATGAATGTATGAATGTTAACATATCATTTGTATTTTGATTTCTATCTTTATTGGCTTGGATACTGTACGGGATAGGAGAAGAACTAACGAGGGCTTGAATAAATAAATACCCGGGCAACGCCGGGATTTCAGCTAGTTGTTACATAATTATGAAAAGTATTGAATCTGTAGTAAATTTGCTGTGTTCTGAAGCCATTTGGTGAGGGGGGAGCAGTTGTACGCAGAAAAAAAAAATTCCACATATTTTACAATTTACTGATTGGATCGCAAGAAAGATTCTATTACTCGCTGTTAACATCAGATTTATTGAAATATGTACTTAACGAATCTTGTCTAGTGAACTCGGTGATTACATCATCATAGAAGCTATGGTTGCTTCTCAAATTATGAAGAACTTAAGCTTCTATGGACAGAAGTGCCAAGCCCGAAAGACGCTATTCACTCCGTGTACATCTTCGCTACTTTTTATTATTCTTAATGCAGCGAAAGATCTTTTTACTGATGCAGCTTTTCCGCGACTTAATGTTAGGGAGAGCTCGGTGCAAACGCGTTAAGGACAGCGATAACCACTAGGATTGCATGTAAATATCTATTGTTGTTATTATGCACCACAAATTACTATTGATACTGTGACTTTTGTGTTATTATTGTCATTACTGTTATTAGTATTAGCATCTATTGTTGTTATTAATATTATTAATACTGTGTCTTCTGTTTCTTAAATCCTGTTTATATGTTGTTCCTGGTCAGATGTAAGAGATGCCCTTAAGGCCATAATCTGGTCAGGTTGAATAAGCAAATAAATAAATGCAATTATAATCTATTATATGCTATTGGTTTGCTCTTGTTTCGCCCTGAGGTCTCCCTAACGATACGTTTTCCTGCGTCGCTGAATATCAGGCCTGCGGCGCATGCGCACACGCAGCTGAGAAACTTGGAGCGGGCCGTTCACAGCTTTCCCGGTCGCTGAATAGCTGGCCTACCGCGCATGCGCGTACGCTGGCGCTTCACCATGCATATCGCACAACTAGCAGCTCTCGTCCCACACCTAAACCTTCAGATGTGAGACACTCAGATCGGTACCATAGTTGTATATCGATAGAGTATCAACCGAAACTTATATATAATTCGTGCTATGTGCTGCTCCAGGAGAATGTGCGTAAACGGGAACTAATAATATGTAACAACTGTCCCTAAGGAGCACAGGAAAAGCGTATCTGCCATGCTGAACTCCCGTGGGGTAGTTGATAGAGCGAATGTTTGTCGTTACGAGGTTGCTCTGTTCAAACCCCGGTGGCGCGAATTATTACTATTATTTTCGGTATGACGTTTCAAACTGTTCTACGTTAACAAACGTACACCGAGTGTTACATGGGGCAACATGTTCCCGAAATGTAAAAGGACTGTTCGGATTTCATAACCCTGTGTAATTGGCAGTTTGCTTCTGCTTCATCTACATCTACATGGGATACTCTGCAAATCACATTTAAGTGCCTGGCAGAGGGTTCATCGAACCACAATTATACTATTTTTCTCCCATTCCATTCTCGAATAGCGCGCGGGAAGAAAGAACACATGAATCTCTCTGTTCGAGCTCTGATTTCTCTTATTTTATTCTGATGATCATTTCTACCTATGAAAGTGGGAGTCAACAATATATTTTCGCATTCGGAGGAGAATGTTGGCGATTGGAGTTTCGCAAGTAGCCCACGCCGCAGCGATAAGCGCCGTTGTTGTAAAGATTCCCATCCAAGATCCTGTATCATTTCCGTAACGCTGTCTCCCTTGTATCGTGACAATACGAAATGAGCTGCCCTTCTTTGGACTCTTTCGATGTCCTCCGTCAAACCCACCTGATAAGGATCCCACACTGGGCTGCAATACTCCAAAAATGGACGGACAAGCGCAGTGTATGCAGTTTCTTTAGTAGTTCTGTTGCATCTTTTAAGGGTTCTACCAATAAGACGCAGTCTCTGGTTCGCCTTTCCCACGATATTATCTACGTGTTCTTTCCAGTTTAAGTCTGAAGTAAAAGTAATTCCTAGGTATTTTGTGGATTTTACGGCCTTCACATTTGATTGATTTATGTTGTAAACAAAGGTTAACGGATTTCTTTTCGTACTCATGTGGACGACTTCACACTTCTCATTATTTAGAGCCAATTGCCAATTTTTACACCATACTGATATCTTATTCAGATTGTTCTGCAGTTGGTTTTGATCTTCAGATGATTTTACTAGACGGTAAATGACGGCGTCATCTGCAAACAACCTAAGAGAGCTACTTAGATTTTCCCCTAAATCGTTTATGTAAATAAGGAATAGCAGAGGACCAATAACACTACCCTGTGGAACGCCCGATATCACTTCTGTTTTAGTCGATGCCTTACCATCGATTACTACGAACTGTGTCCTCTCTGACAAGAAATCCCCTATCCAATCGCAAATTTGTGGCGATATACCATAACCACGCAATTTGATTAAAAGCCGTTTGTGAGGTACGGTGTCAAAAGCTTTCTGGAAATCAAGAAATACGGAATCGATTTGCGAACCTTTGTCGATAGTACCCATCACTTCATGTGAATAAAGAGCTAGTTGTGTTTCGCATGAACGATATTTTCTAAATCCGTGTTGACCTTGGGTCAATAGATCGTTCTGTTCGAGATAATTCATAATATTTGAATACAGGATATGTTCCAAAACCCTGCTGCAAATTGACGTCAATGAAATAGGCCTGTAGTTTAGTGGGTTACTCCTACTGCCTTTCCTGAATATAGGTGTGACCTGTGCAACTTTCCAATCTTTTGGTACAGATCCTTCTATGAGAGAGCGGTTGTATATGACTGTTAAGTAAGGAGCTATCACTTCAGCATAATCAGATAGAAATCTAATGGGTATACAATCCGGACCAGACGACTTGTTCTTGTTAAGTGATTTTACTTGCTGCACTACTCCGATGATATCTACTTCTATGTTACTCATTACGGCATCTGTTCGTAATTCGAAATCTGGAATTTATTGAAAGTAGCAATTCAGTAGAGTATATTATTAGAAGAAAGAAACAATTGCACCATACGTACGGAAATGTTAAAGTAATAATAATAGTAATAAAAGACTGCTGGATAGGCAGCACCGTCGTTCAGCGGATGTGCGTGTTGTGGCTAGAGTGCTGTGTGTTTGCCCACACCATCAACTGGGACCGACGTTGCTGTCCAGTCCGCATGCTACTGCTACTGCTGCAGCTGACAGTGCTGTTTTGCGAAATGAACCTTTGGAACGTTATAGACACTTTCTTTTAACAATTTTCATCGTACTGCTGTTAAAAAAAAGACGCCAGGCGGGGTTTGAACCCACCACCCTCTGTACGACGAACTAAGGCTCTACCAACTAGCCCACGATAGCGCAACCTGATATTTCTCACCGTTATGCTTTTCCTCTACTCCGTAGGTTAGGTGTTACTTGTTCTTATAGTTTACGCATGTTCTGCTGGACGGCAGCACATAGCACGAATTATATAGAAGTTTGGCCGATACTCTATCGATATACGTTTGGTACTGATCTGAGTGTGTGACATCTGCAGGTTTCGGTGTCAGCGGTAAGAGCGCCAGCCTTTCTACTGTAGAAACGCGAATTCAGAGATCAGTGTTTCCTTAAAACAGGAGAATGATTATTAGTAAAATTTAAGCTCTTCTTCAATTTTCATTTTCAAAATTCCTGTCGGTAAGCGGCGCTTATCTTGTATACCCAGAATGCACGCCTCTGCTGTAGTGCCCCTATCCTTCATGGCCTATCATGCTCAACAAACCCATTCCCGCATAAGTCGTACTGTATTAATGCTTCTACTGTGAAGTAATGAACCAATTCGCCGTCGTCCATTTCGCATATCGCTAGAAAATTCTGTACTCCCAGATTCACAGTGTCAGATATTAGCCAGGAATTCCAATTCCAGGCATTACTTTCCGCGACGGACAGCACAGTGGCCGATGGCCTGTACATTAATAAGCAAGAAGTGTGGCGTTTCCGCAGAGTTCTCACTACTAACGATCGACCAAAATTGCATTAAACAACCACAAAAATCAATGTGGATCATATGGCTAACGTATCAGATTGGACAGTCTGATGCAATTTGGCGTTGATGGGCTATGGCACCCGACGACCGACTCGAGTGCGTTTCTTAACACTACTACATCGCCTGATCCGCCTCTCCCCAGCTCGTTAGTACATATGTTGGACTCCAGACGTCAGATGAGTCCCGTTTTTAGTTGATAAGAGCCCAGCTCGTGCACAAAATCCTGCAATGGCAGCTCTTACACAATTTATCATGAATGGCTGTTGAGTCAACACATTATTCCGCAGCGGAATTTCAAAAGGAGATCCGAAAGTATATTACTAGATATTTCGTCACGTTTCTCACCTCATTGTAATACTTCTCACACAGAGTCACTTACCGGCAACACCTCCGAGCAATACATAATCTCACTGTGCACACATGGCGCAGTGTTCTTGCTGATTGTGCTGGAAGATTCTCTATCACAATTGTGGGGTCGCACAAGTATGAAGTGCGCGCCACGTACTTTCGCCGCGCGCCGCCATGCACGCACGGCGCGGCGTTCTTACGACGTCAGCCACGAGCGCCCTCTGCTGCAACTCCGCTCGTGGTCACGACTACTGCATCGGCCACTTGGGAATCAGATAGGCACCAGTTAAGACTTGGCTATCGGATAGGCACTAGGAATCATCAATAGGCAGGCCTCTATCTAACTAAGTATCAAGATTCTACTAGTCTGCTGCTCTCCAAGATAAATATTGTACCATCTCTATGAAATATATATCTCGTTCTAATTTACTCTAGTGTTTCTTGTTTCTGCTGTCCCACTGGCTGGTCACCTCCGTACCTGCACACGCGTGCATCCTATTTTGCCGGTTGCGGTGGCCGAGGGGACTGAGGCGCTCCAGTCACGGTCTGCACGGCGACTACGGTCGGGGGTTCGAACCCCCCCTCGGGCATGGATATTTGTGCCGTCCTTAGTCTTAGCTAGTTCATAAGTAGTTTGTAAGCTTAGGGACTAATGACCCCGTAGTTAAGTCCCATAAGTTCTACAAACATTTGAACATTTTGCATCCTATTTTCCTGTGTCGGTCTATCTCTACTCGGACACCGACACCCAGGACAACGAGACACAGAAGTGGCGACGGGGATGGGATACAAAAACAATGACTCTGTGATGAAATACTTATATTTCATATTACTGTGAAAGACTTTCCTGCAACACCTTGGAGTCAACTAAAGTTCTGCACAGTATTATCTCCATCCTTTTCCGCGCCCATCGCCGGCTGCAGCTCGTGATTGACTGAAATCTAGTCAGTCTCATGATTTTTTCCGCCATCTTGGTCCTATACGTTGCTTGTGTGCTATAGCGAAAGAAACTCTGTTACGCTTTCACGACTAAACCGTTTAACCGGTTTTGATGAAACAGGATATGGAGATAGCTTGAACACTAAAGAAGAACATATGTAACTTATAGAGTGTGCTATTCATTATGTCTGTTAATTTCAAATTCATAAATATTTGTTGATACAAAGTACATAACTCGATATTTACAGCAGAGCATCAAAGTTTCTCCTGTAGCTTCATAGACGCTTGAATACTCCTTGGAAAAATTACTTTGTCTTTGAGGTTCGAAATTTATAACATTCATTAACATACTTTTAATGGTTGATATGTTGTATGTAATACGATTCAACATAATGGATAGGCCTACAATAGTTAGACAAGACGTCAACATCTTCAAACAGTCGAATAGATTAATCCTGCATAATTTACACATTATGTAACACATAGTTTCTTCAGTCAACGGTTTCAAAAATGTTCAAATGTTTGTATAGCTTATGGGACTTAACTACGGGGGCATCAGTCCCTAAACTTACAAACTACCTATGAACTAGCTAATACTAAGGATGGCACAAATATCCATGCCCGAGGGGGAATTCGAACCCCCGATCGTAGTGGTCGTGCAGACCGTGACTGGAGCGCCTCAGTCCCCTCGGCCACCGCGGCCGGCAGTCAGCGGTTCAGTCACTACGTAACAAACAGTGTTTCTTTTCGTATTTCAAGATATATTTATTTTCATCTCGCTAAAGAAGGACAGTATTCTACGAAAGTTTTATATTTTAACCCGAAAATTCGAAACTTTTCTTTTATCCTAATGATCCTAGTCATAACTTATGAATAAAGTTGCGAAATTATTGTACTTTTTATGCCGACGAAGCCGCAGGTAAAAGCTAGTGTTATGAATATTCGTATGTTTCGTTTTGAATGCCCCAGTGGTGTGTTTCGGGTGTTGTTTTTGAGCAAAGAAAAAGGTAAACTTTATAGACTTAATTCTGTGTTTAGAAAAACGAGAAGGAGAAAAGTCTAGGTGATGAAAATCACAAGAGAAAAGTGGAAGACTACATGTAATACTCGGTTGCATGCTTTAAGTACAGTTTTAAATGTTCATCTAAATTACAGATTATTCACTGACGACCAGATCACGCAACAAGCATCTGCAGCGTTTTTTAACTTGAATTAATTTGTGACGACAATTTCTGCACAATGTCGCGAGTTTAATGCATTGTTGCTTTTATTTGTCGGTTGTTTGTGAAAACATATGACAAATTTGTAACATAAATGATCACAATTAACAGATTCTCGAGTGTCGGCCGCGTTGGCCAAGCGGTCGGCGGCGCACCAGTCACGGTCTGCACGACCACTACGGTCGGGGCGTTCGAATCACCCCTCGGGCATGGACATTCATGCCGTCCTTAGTATTAGCTAGATCATAAGCAGTTTGGAAGTTTAGGGACTGATGACCCCGCAGTCAAGTCCCATAAGCTTTACAATTTTACAGTTCCTAAACCATGATTTTCTCATTTAGTTACATGTGTTTAGAATAACATCATAAGATACAAATAACTGAAACAAGCAAAAAAAGAGACATACAAATATAACTGGAATCGTGTCAGCAATTTTCTAATTTAACTGGCGTTTTTTCCCTTTTTCTGGTAAAAGCCGTAAAGTGCGTAATTTTCAATAAAATAATCATTAAATACTTGTTCGCCACCTAAATTGTTTTCTGAATTCACAGTTTGCATCGTTGATGAAAGGATAAGTAAATATAGCAAAGCATATTTGAATATTATGCTACGCTACAGGTCAGTCCGCATTTATAGGTAAACTCGCGCGATCTGGAGCCAAAATACCAAATAATCTTCTAAAAATTGGGTGATAAGTATTTTGTTGAACCGGCAAGTCAACACAGACGAAAGATGTCTTACATTCATCTCATACAGAGCTGTGTATGTAGTAACATCAACAATATGCAAAGTCTAAACTTACAAACTACTTATAAATTACCTTATACTAAAGACAGCACAAAGGATTCGAATCCCCGACGGTGAAGGGCCTCGCTCATCGGAGCAAAGCGCCTCAATGCGCTCGGCCACTCCGCCGCGGCGATGTAGCACAGTAACTATGAAGAACAGAGAAAAGACATCATTATCCAGCGAACATATCACACTTTAAGATGTGCAAAAATCAATTTTTTCAGTGAACAGTTTTCTCAAAATCAATAAGAATTCAGCAGCGGCCGCATTGCTGTAACGGTCAGTGTATAGAGGGGGAATCACCTAACACTTGCACCGCAAAACATTGCGGAAACGGAAAGTGCGATTGATGTGCGGTTTTCACAGAATGGATTGGTAGTCAGGGGCTCGTATTTTTAGCCAAAGAACAGTTTGTAATATTACTTAGAAAGTGCATTTCTTATGTAATCATACAGTTTTTTTTAAATGGAACAGTAGTAGTTTCTAACATGCTAAGTACAAAGAATTTTGAATGACATTTTTATCACGTTTAGTTTGGAAGCTACAACCATTCAAATTTTCGGGGGCGGAGGCTGCGATAGCATAGCTGACTAGAACACGGCCCATTGTCTCATGAACAACAGCCAGTCAACTACGTGTTCGTGGCCTCTACCCCCAAAACTTTAAATGGTTGTAGCTGCTAAACATGATAAAACTGTCATTCAAAATTCTTTGTACACAGCTGGTGTAAAAAATTCCATCGCTTGATAGAAACAACCATTGTTCTATTTTAAAAACTGTACTTTTGCATAAAAATACACTTTCTAGATTTTTTACAATCTGTTGATTGGCTAACAATACGAGTCCTTGACTACCAATACATTCTGTGAAAACCGCACATCAATCGCACTTTCCGTTTCCGCAATATTTGCGGTGCAAGTGTTAGTTGATTCACCCTGTATTATCAGTAACGATATACGCCCAGCATAGCCGCCACTGGCAAGCTTTCTGTACTTTCCATATACAGAGTTTTAGGGGTCCATTACTGTCTGCTGGCATCTGTAATCCGTAAAGTGATTGTAGATTTCGCATCGCGAAGTACGTTGAACTGATATTATAGTCAATACCGTTTCTCATTCTCGCCATACTAGAACTGGATTCCGAGAGTAATAAAAAGTGGTACGTGCGGTTCGTACGCTATACTGCACACCAAGGTTGATTCAAACGCGCAAAGAAAAAAAAATCTAATGGAAAAATACGGGTCACTGTTGTTTGAGTCAATGTGTCCACCGAAATATTTCATTTGGCTACGTGCCTCTTGGATGGCCAGTATGAAATGGAAAAAATTGTGCATTGAAAGTGCGAGAACAGAATGCCGGGCGCATATGTGCGAGAGACGGCATAAGCAGAAGCCATGTTGGCGAGATTGACTCTGTAAGCGGAGAAAAAAAAACGGTGGAGGATCGTATCAGTCTGGAGCCGACACAGTAAACGGGAGGCAAAGCTACAGATCTGCCGGATAATTCCACAAAAATATCAGATGCGCCTCCCCACTGCTCTGCACGTGGGTGGGGGGGGGGGGAGGGGGGGTGCACTTGAATAGCGATGCGCGCAGCCACTATCTCAGCGCGAACGCCACTTTGAACGCCAGCCGCACGCTGCCGTCTGGTCGCGCTACACACACACACACACACACACACACAGGCAGTATGTATTCGGCGGCGGGCCGTTTTGTTCTCGCGACATACAAAATGCATGACGCCAGCGCCCCTGGCGGATTACATCTGCTGCGGTCGCCGCACCTTTTGCCGGCGGCGCGGCCCGATTTCCGCTTTCAGATCCGCGATTTCTCTGTATCTGATCCGGGCTCCCCCCCCCCCCCTACTGCGCCTCTGTGTGTGCGCCGCTGTATCGGAAATTAGAGGAGCGAGCGCGCGCGCGGCGGGAGACCGAATTACGCCGGCGGATTAAAAACCCGCGCGGCCTTTTCCGCCCGGCACTCGGCGTTTTAGCGAAATTGAATGACCGCTGCCGCCACCGCGCGAGTCTAGTGGCCACGGACCGCGGTGGTGGGGGTAGGCGGTGTTGCCGCGTCGGCACAACAAGCGCTCACTACTCTGTCGCTTGTCCGTCCCGAACACGCCGGCGCGTTCCGGTCCGCTGTTTTCATTTCATTCTCTCGCCTCCCACGTAACCTTTCCCTCCGCGAATCGAATTTCGCCGCTTTGTTCTCGAATCCTTGGGAGTTGTTCCTCACGCTCGACTGTTCTTCATGCGCGAGTTGTTCTCGTGACGGGCGCGTACAGATGTCCAAGTGGTGGACGTCACCTTTTCTACACAGTTTGCAAGTCCCAATAGACTCAAATGCTAGAGTAGGGCCTCTCCTAGTGTCGATGGGGCTCTGCCCTCTTGACATAAAGATACGGGAGCAGGCAGTCTGGTATTGGGCAAAGAAAGGCAACCTAGAAAAAATAGAGGAAATATGTGGGGTCAGGGTGGGATCTAAACCGGAGGAGAACTTTGGCCGATAGCTTTACTCAAATGTTTGTAGAGCTTATGGGACTTAACTATGGGGTCATCAGTCCCTAAACTTACAAAATACTTATGGAACTAGCTTATTTTAAAGACGGCACAAACATCCATGCCCGAGGAGGGGTTCGAACCCCCGACAGCAGTGGCCGCCGCACCAGGTAGGACTTATTTTGGGTTGAAGAGGATTTTTCTCTTTATTTATTTATTAACTTCTTTTATTTTGTGTTTGTGATACTAACAAAAAAACCATCTGCTTATGACG
The DNA here is from genome assembly GCA_026315105.1 of Locusta migratoria. Classification (NCBI taxonomy): domain Eukaryota; kingdom Metazoa; phylum Arthropoda; class Insecta; order Orthoptera; family Acrididae; genus Locusta; species Locusta migratoria. The sequence goes on along the minus strand of CM048744.1, from coordinate 807,108,369 downwards.
GACTTCTGTTGTGAAAAGAAAATTAATAGGAGAAAATAATTATGAAAAATAAACTACCTTTCCCGAAGCCCGCATATTCTATGTTTTACTCCACGACTCCACGGACTTTACTGTGCACGGAATGAACCGAACGGCTACTGCTTTAAGTAGAAACATAGATAATGTCTGCTAAGGGATTTCCCTGGTTACAGGAAAATAAAGTGCTTTTATGTTGAGAGGTAAGATGTAATTTATTACCTTTAAGCAAAGTGGAAAATCAAAATCAAAGGTAGTTAAAGATAATGACATGAAATCGCAATAAAAAGAAAAAGGATTAGATTCGACCTGCTACATTATTGCTTTGATACTCGAAATCACAAATAAAAACGATATAACTAAAAGAAGAAAATTCTATTTGATCGGACTGAGTTCATGCCTACACTGGAATTTAAAAATGAGAAAATAAACTAACAGATGCTATGGCAGTATAATGTGTTTCTGGTGGTGGACCCATTGCACGGAAGCAAGTGAGAAATTTACCGTTTGCTTCGTCGCCGGCTGCTGCCTCCGCGATGCTGAAATGCTATCAATTTCTGCCTGGATCAGCCACAAACTTCTTAATAATGCAGAAGAAGTCAAGATCCTCCGACTTTCATAGGCTAAATTTATGTGGTAGGGTACGCCAATTCACCAAATTAATCCACTTTCGTACCTCCTCACTGTCATCCGTAGACGTTAACTAAATATTGTGGACGGGGCAAAGTGTCCACTGCTGTGTCGACTAAAGCAGAGGTGATATCGGGCGTTCCACAGGATAGTGTTATTGGTCCTCTGCTGTTACTTATTTACATAAACGATTTAGGAGAAAATCTAAATAGCTCTCTTAGGTTGTTTGCAGATGACGCCGTCATTTACCGTCGAGTAAAATAATCTGAAGAACAAAACCAACTGCAGAACGACCTGAATAAGATATCAGTATGGTGTAAAAATTGGCAATTGACTCTAAATAACGCGAAGTGTGAAGTCGTCCACATGAGTACGAAAAGAAATCCGTTAAACTTTGTTTACAAGATAAATCAATCAATAGTGAAGGCCGTAAACTCCACAAAATACCTAGGAATTACAATTAATTCAGACTTAAATTGGAAAGAACACGTAGATTCTATTGTGGAAAAGGCGAACCAGAGACAGCGTTTTATTGGCAGAACCCTTAAAATATCCAACAGAACTACAAAAGAAAGTGCATTCCGTCCATTACTGGAGTATTGCTGCCCAGTGTGGAATCCTTATCAGGTGGGTTTGACGGAGGACATCGACAGAGTCCAAAGAAGTGCAGCTCGTTTCGTATTGTCAAGATACAGGGGAGACAGCGTTACGAAAATGACACAGGATCTAGGATGGGAATCATTACAACGAAGGCGCTTATCGCTGCGGTGTGGGCTACTTACGAAACTCTAATCGCGAACACTCTCCTCCGGATGCGAAAATATATTTTTGACTCCCACTTACATAGGTAGAAATGATCATCAGAATAAAATACAAGAAATCAGAGCTCGGATGGAGAGATTCGGGTGTTCTTTCTTCCCGCGAGCTATTCGAGAATGGAATGGGAGATAAATAGTATAATGGTGGTTCGATGAACCCTCTGCCAGGCACTTAAATGTGATTTGCAGAGTATCCCATGTAGATGTAAAAAAAACGGTTCTTTGTGGCAGCTGTCTGTGTTAGGCCTGTCTGGTTTTGGTGAAACCACTTTATCTATACTGCAAGCCAGTCTCTCTCCCACTCAGGCACATGTGCACTGCAGGGGTTTTCTTGTCTTCTTTCCGTCTGCAGGGGTCCACAGTTTATCTGCGATTCCGTAGCTATTTTAGAAGCCTCTGGTATCTGCAGATAAGGGCTTATCTGCACACACGTTATTGTGTCCTTTCCGTTGCACGGGCCTCTCTTCCCTGCGTTCGCTGTCGCGATTTATCTGCACGCTCGTAAAGTCACGTTGGTTACGCCGCGTACATTCATACGTGAAAGCCACGGCAGTTCGCCAGGCCGCCTACCCTACAGCGAGAGAATGCGGGGTGGCGGCCGGTGACGAAGGTGAAAGTTGGGGTACTTCCTGCTGGCTCCCTCTCCACCCCCAGGGCTGGCGGGACGCTGGCGTGGGGCAGGCGAATGCTTCCATCGGCAAAGGCTATGGACAAAAGCGTCCCTGGCCGAAATATTACAGTACCTACCTTTCACGTCCTCCCCAGACAGTGGGAACGACGCCTGTTCTCTGCTAAGACTATCAGGAGCGCCTCTGCAAACGCCCATAGCTCCTCCATGTTTCACCTTGCCAATACGGGCTAATTTTACAAGCCAGCTACTCGTGTTTGGGAAGGTGATGCAATATGTTATGGCATCTGCGTGATTCACTGAGGTTGGCTCTTCTACCTGCACTTACCCCATCCCGTTTACATTGTTACTCCTAAAAGCTTCCTAACTCCGCCACTTTCTAAGGAGGACTGCCTCAGGTAAGGCACGGTATTTCCCGACCACCCAATTCCAAAACAAACACAGCCAGTTGTTTACACATGTACAGATGCAGAATAATGTGTGGTCCATCGGCAGCATCGTAATGTGTAGCATTCTTAGATGCAATGACAATTACAATTACAGCAATTACTGACTCTAATTGGATGAAGAGCATATTTCTTAATTTTCGACACTCGTTTGAAATGGTACTGCACAACAAAGTGCTAACGAAGGTACGAGCAAATGTAATAGTTTACCAGATATGTGTGTGTGTGTGTGTGTGTGTGTGTGTGTGGTGATGGAAATGAGGGACCAAACAACGAGGTCATCAGTCACCCAAGTCTCTAAGACTTCTTAAATAATATAACCTAGTACATTGTCCTCCACAGTGAGAATTCATCAGAGACCAGAGGATCTTTACGAGCATCCCAGGGAATTGTGATAGATCCATTAATTATTATTATATTCGTGTGGTGTCTGTTCTTTCGGAGATGTTCGAAAGAACAAACACCACAGCAATATAATAATAAGTATTTACACGCGAAGATGGCGTTAGCTTCATTTACATCACCGCAGATACGGCCATACTTTCGACCTCCCATGGAAATCCGTAACGGTGAGTGTAAGAAAGCATGGACTATAGGGGCAACAGCCATAGCGTGCGATTTGTGGAAGTTTGAGACAGGAGGTGAACACAGGTAACCAAGAGGTTAAGGCGAACACTCGCCCGAAGCGAGAGACCAGGGTTCGGTTCCCGGCCCAGCTCACATTTTCACTTGTCGCCATTTGTTACTTTCAATGCCCGTATGCAGTCAGTATCGTCCCTTCCTAATATTTTTTCCTTACCCTCTTTTGTAAATAATTTGCAGAACCATTAATATTTTATTTTTACGTAAATGATCTGATGGGCATAGTGATTGGCAATCTTCGGCTGTTTGGTGATACTATAGTGCACAGAAAACGTTATCACTGAATGACTGTACTAAGATGCAAGATGTCTAACAAGGACACCACATGACTATCGGATTCTAGAATTTCTTTATATTTATAGTACTTCAAGTTCAGAACTTAAATCAACCAAAGCGATTTGACGCAAATTTCAAGAATTCTCTAGAAAATCGACTTTGAAGTTTTGCAAAGTACACGTAAGTACCAATAATAAAACGTCTGACATCTTTTTCAGTATTTTTTCTAGGAGGCGATCTTCTAATGAAATAGTTCTGAATCCTTTTATAAGATCTTTATTGCCATAGATCGCTAATTGCTTTTATATGACTAGTTTCGATTCATTAAAGAGACATTATCAAATCTTACTTGTCCAGGTATGTTAAGAAATATACTTCTGATGAACCAAAATCACAGTGGCAAGTTATAAATGGTATGCACGTCATCACTGGAATATGCACTTTGGGTCATGTTGTTCACGACCTTGTGTTATATTGTGCCACATGTCTAGGTAGTGTGTTACCACAGTGGAAACTGTAGATGGACCTAAGTCTAAAGTTTCCACTGTGATAACACGCTACCTAGACATGTGGCACAGTATAACACAAGGTCGTGAACAACATGACCCAAAGGGCATATTCAAGTGACGATGTGCATAAAAAATGTTCAAATGTCTGTAAATCTATCGGACCAAACTGCGTGGTCATCAGTCCGTAGCTTACAAACTACTTAAACCTAGGTAAACTAACCTACGGACAAACACACACAACCATGCCCCAGGAAGGACTCGAACCTCCACGGCGAGCAACCGCGCTCTCCGTAGCGAGGTGCTTTAGACCGCTCGGCTACTCCACGATGATGTGCATACCATTTATAACTTGCCACTATGATTTTGGTTCATCTGAAGTATATTTCTTAACATATCTGGACATGTAAGATTTGATAATGGCTCTTTAACGAGTCTAAACTAGTCATATGAAAGCAATAAGCGATCCATGACAATAAAGATCTTATTAAAGGATTCAGAACTATTAATAATAAAACGATTGCAGCATCTGTCAGTGTAGCTCCGGTGGTAGCGTTCCGGCCTCGAAACTATAGTGTCTGTGGTTCGAATCGCACTGTCACTTATATTTTTTTCGTTTTCTAATTCAATTATATATAACATTTTGTGAACTCTAATTCCACGTGTTGTGTTAGTTTTTGTTTATGTATATGTATACGATCTGAAAACCTTGTCGTCAGGTAAAACTATGGTTGAGTAGGTTAGCTGCTTCGAAAGCCATTAGTAGTTATGTAGATGACTTTCCAAAAGAGAGTGTCTAACTCTTCACAAACTGAACAATCAGAGACTACTGTCGTCAAATAATAGTGAAGTCAATACTGTAAAAAAATGTAACTTGTGTAACTTGTGCACTTTTCGTAAAAATCAAGATACTTACGTGTACTTCGAAAATCTTCAGAGTCGATTTTTTTTCAAGAATTTTTTTAGAGTTGCGTCGAATGGCTTCGGCTGATTGTTATTTGAGTTCTGAACTTTAGGTACCATAAATATAAAAAAATTCTAAAATCCGATACCCATGTGGTCTACTTGTTTGACAACTTCATGATTTGTTGATTAATGATAGCTAGCTAAAAATGAAGAAAACTGTAATGCTCGGACAGAGCATTAGCAGTGTAATGAGACAGTCAAGTTCATTAAATATCTAGGCGCAACGTTAGAATGCGATATGAAATGGAACTAGCGTCTAAGGAGTCGTGGGGAAGGCGGGTTATCGACGTCGGATTATTGGGAGATGCTTGGGAACATGGTTTATCTGTATAGATGAAGGCCTTTTGACGTTTGCGCTATCCCGCTTTGAGTACTGGTAAAGTGTTTGCGATCCCCACCAGATTGTATTAAAAGAAGACATGAAAGAAATTCAAAGGCGAGCTGATAAATTAATTACTGGTGTCTTCGATCAGTGTGGGAGTGCTACAGAGATGCTTCGGAAACTTAAATGGGAAGTTGGCGTTGACGTCGAGAAAAACTATTGAGGAAATATAGAGGGCCTGAATTTGAAACTGATTGCAGATCGATTCTAGGGCCGCCAACTTACATTTCGTGTAAAGATAAGTGTAATTAGGCTCGAACAGAGGTCTATAGGTAATCGTTTTTCATTCACTGTTACGGAGTGGAGCAGAAAAGGAAATAGCCAGTAGTGGTACGAGGTGCGCTCCGCCACGCCATTTGCAGTGTATGTATGTATGTAGGTGTACGATTGTCATTCTCTCTGTCAAGAGTCGAGGCTGGACAGAACTTCAGGCAGTGCTTGTACACACTATGTTGGAGAGAACTGCCATCCGTCCATGTGTGTCGGTTGTAGAAATTTATTATTCCTTCTTTTCGAAATATTGTCTCCTCTGCAAAAAAGAAATCTAATTAGACCACCATGTCATTGCCAGTTTGTGCAACAAACCTTCTGCAAAAGTATACCCGGGGTGGATGATCGGTAGTCTCTTCACACGTTGATGCGGATACGTTACAAGCTCTTTATGCCTCCTACATGTTGAATTTGGCGATGTACCTCATGCCAGTACCGTATGTATTTTGCTATTATCTGACCTACGACAGACTGCAGAATGTGCTCTTCTGGTCTTCTTCTATCAATAATTGTGGCACTACTGATCAAATGTTCGAAAGTTTGTCAAGCTTAAGGGAATTAACTGCGGGGTCATCAGTCCCTAAACTTATAATCTACTTATGAAGTACCTTATACATAAGACGACACAAACAGCCTTGCCCGAGGGGGGGTTCGACCCCCCGACGGGGAACGGCCTCGCGCATCGTAGCATAGCACCACAATGCGCTCGGCCGCACCGCCGCTCCGCCGCGGCGTGCTGTTGATTCTGTCTCGAAAAAGCAATATTGTATCTAGTATACCAATAAATCAATTTGTTCGCTTGTACCTGGATACTGAATGTCAACTTACGTTAATAACACGAAAATTAAGTGTACTCGAATTTTTCCTGTTGTTTTGTGTAAGGAACTTTCCCCTAAAGTTTGCGAAAGTATTTTTGAAGCATCATATACAGCATACTACATGCTAATTTGCGTACAATCTTAACAGTGTAGCTGTTTCATGGTTCAGAAGTTTAGTTAACGCTGGTAGGCAACATCAAACTATTCGAAAGACTCCAAAGGAGTCACATATTTCCAGGGAAATGAAACAGAAAACAGAAGGAAAAGGAGACTAACGAACTAGACTATGTCGGCAACACGACTGTATTTCAATTAGAAATGCATGGGGCTTTTATTAGTATACCAGTGAGTGTGCGAAGGATGCCGCTACAGACAGTAAGATCGCGTAAACACTATACTGTGCATAGCGCTCTCCAGAACGACACGAGTGGCCTTCCATTAGAGATTTGCAAATTTCATCTCCAATGCTAGTGCGGAGCTCTCGCTGTGTTTGCGAATTTGTTAGGTAACAGCGTGTTTCGGTACAGCAGCTGGAACTCTAATTATCTGTTTATGTCAATAACGACTACGTGCAATATTAACTGTAGCTTATTCCGTTTAAACGCAAGGATCAGTGTTTACACCGGACAATGATCCGTTTCTCATGAAATGTTCCACGCATAAAACTCGACTAAACTGAGGCTTTGTTTACATGCGTAATGCTGATATGCAACGGTTACTCCAAATTCGGAAAAAGTATATTACAATATCTCAAAGTTATGTACGATACGTGAAGAATCGTTAACTCCATTACCGCAAAAGTTAACTTGTGGCAACCTATTTATTTGCATATAAAAGATACGTAGTGAGGCTTCCACTTCACCTTGTAAGCCCATACCCAATAGGGAAAATATTTTTAATTCACTCTCTTAGTTCGTCTAGGGTAGACTAAATCTTCCTGAAGTGGCGCTGCTGTAAATATTATAAATAATTACTTACGAATTTTCAGTACTATAATTAGTGCCACATTGAATGTAGATTCTTTTATAATCATGCACCCAACTACATTTGCTTTATAATTCAAATAAAGCAGTTTATTAACTTCTTTAGATACTAGTCAGTAAAATTTCTATTGGAGGAAATTCATTTTATCGATGAGTGCACAATGGAGGTCCTGTTCTTGTTCAGCGCACAGATAGTCAACGATACGACGCCCGTTTCGTGGGCGCACGCTTTAGAAGCGAGCTCATAAGTGTGAAATGTTGTTTTATATGGGTGTAGAAACCTTAGAACGAATCAAAGTTCAATTGAGCTTGATATGAACATTTCTTTGAAAATTTAATCATTCCTGGAGCTCGACTTAGGTACACCGAAGGACGTCTCATTTACGAACATAATATTCATCCATCGCACTCCAGTATTAGGATTCAGAGCTGATTCCAAAGGAGAGAAAATATTATTCAATGCCTACCACGGCTCCAAAGGCACCCAATCTCAATCCCATAGACAACGTATGGGGTAAACACAAGAAAATTGTGCGGGATAGTTGGCCAGATCCTCCTCAAAGAACTGCAGATGCCATGTGGGATTTGTTTTATTATTTATGGGAGAGAATTGTCATGGATGAGGCTTTTTCCGTATACTAATAGATTCTACGCCTCGAAGGATCTGGGCTGTTCTTGATGCCAATGGCATATGAAAAAAAATACTGAAGATACACGTAACCTACATTATATTATTTTAATTTTAATGGGAGGACATACCAATCTGAACCTCCAAGTAAGGTTATTTTAATGAGAGGTCGTATTAATAACACCCTCCAAGGATACTTATTTTGTTGTTATGGGATGTCAAATTAATATTACTTTCCAAGGTAGTATAAAACTGGCTGGAATTCTTTATATTTATGATGACTACTCTTGGCAGGCAGCGCACAGGCCTAGTCTCTAGGTGGCGTTGGTACAGGTCGTCACTATCTCACACAGAGTAGTTTAATTAAAATATAAACGTAGATAATTAAACTGCAGAGTAATACTGTATAATCAAAAACTGTTCAGATGTTTGTGAAGCTTATGGGAATTAACTGCGGGGTTATCAGTCCCTAAACTTACAAACTACTTATGAACTACCTTATACTAAAGACAGTACAAAAATCAACGCCCGAGAGGGGATTCGAACCCCCGACGAGGAACGGCCTCGCGCATCGCAGCATAACGCCTCAATGCGCTCGGACGCTCCGCCGCGGGCTGTAATAAGCATTGTAATTATTGCTCCATGTATGTTTACCCTTTAAAAAACCAAAATAATAAAACAGGTTTATAATATTCACATTACATAACACATACAGTGAAAAAACAAGATCTTCAAGACTTTTTATTGGCTTGTTTATGAACCAGTGGATTTTTTCCACTGGTTCATAAACCAGTTATCCAAAACTAAGGTTACCAAACGTAATCTTTTACTCGAACATGTTCTCTTTATTGGACCCTAAGAATATTCCGGGCTGGACTTTAGCAAAAAGGGAAAATGTCCTCATTTTCCTTGTTGAGCAATTGCTCCTACTAGACTGTGCAAAGCCGGCCGAGGTGGCCGAGGGGACTGCGGCGGGCAAGTCACGGTCTGCATGGCCACTACGGTCGGGGGTTCGAATCACACCTCGGGTATGGATATTTGTGCCGTCCTTAGTGTTAGCTAGTTCATAAGTAGTTTGTAAGTTTAGGGACTGATGACCCCGTAGTTAAGTCCCATAAGCTCTACAAACATTTGAACATTTTTGGGGACTGTGCAAAAATACAAACTTCGAACTATTCGCAAACAGGAAATCTAATGAAATACTTATGATGGTAACCAACGGCACTAGGGAACAGACACACGGCTCTAAGCGCCATGTCAGGAACTACGCGGCTGCTCCCAACGGAGGTTCTAGTCCTCCCTCGGGCTTGGGTGTGTGTGTGTGTGTGCTGCTCTTAGGTCAGGTTAAGTTAGTTTAACTAATTCGTAAGCATAGGGAATGATAACCATAGTAGTTTAGTCTAATAGATTTACAAACATATGAACATTTGGATATTAACGTGAAATTCACTTTGCGAGTCGGACAGTTAAAACAAATGCAAGATACATCAGCTCCTAATAATTTCAAATTAAATTACAACTGTTGTGCACATTTTTGAACTAATCTAGAAATGTCCTCTTTATTTGAAGACTGTCATTCGGCAACCCTATACAGTTTCTATTGTCACATTATCATTTGTACCATGGGAATAGTGCCCGAGCCTAATTTCAAACTTATGGAAAAAAGCTTTTAATTAATTTCGTTTTTTGCTTGGATTATCAGTTTTGCCTACTTTTTTGATAGGTTTCTAGAGAAATTGTTTAGATAGGTGGAAAGAAGTCTCCTAATTTTTCGTGGAACAAGTACATGTATCTATCAAAATGATATTTATAAAAAGGTTGCCAAATACTATTCTTTTTCAGCCCCAGTCTTGATATAGCGTTTAGCCATTCTTCAAGCAGGGCGTAGTTTTTCTTCACATTAATTTTTACCTTATTTAAATAGTTTTTAATCCAACGTAATCTACTCATTAAGAGGTAAAATCTTAACACGATAAGACAAGTATTACAACAACAAACTTTGTTGGTCTTGAAGTTGACGAAGCTCAGATATTCAAACTGTATCCATCAATTACGTGGAAACGATAACTCTTAGCGCCTTCTAACAGACTTCACGTATAATTTCAAATCTTCACGCCAACTTCTTCTTTCAGACAAACCCTTAAGATGATGAAGGAAAAAATGTTTATGGCTTACTGTAACTTCGCTCTATATAATGTTGGTCAATAGTCAGCATCTACCATGAACTTTTAATTTTTTCCGCAACACACATCTCAAAAACTACACTACACCAAGAAGAAATGCAGTGATAAACGGGTATTCATTGGACAAATATATTATACTAGAAATGACATGTGATTACGTTTTCGCGCAATTTGGATGCATAGATACTGAAGAAACAGTACCCATAACAACCACATCTTGCCGTAATAACGGTCTTCATACGCCTGGGCATTGAGTTAGAGCTTGGATGGCGTGTACAGGTAGAGATGCCCATTCAACGTCAACACGATACCGCAGTTCATCAAGAGTAGTGACTGGCGTATTGTGACGAGCCAGTTGCTCGGCCACCATTGACCAGACGTTTTCAGTTAGTGAGAGATCTGGAGAATGTGCTGGCCAGGGCTACAGGTAAACATTTTCCATGCCGTCGATGCGAACAAGAGGTGACCAAGGCGTGTAACTAATGGCACCCCATACCATCACGCCGGGTGATACAACAATATGGCGATGATGAATACACGCTTCCAATGTGCGTTCGCCAAACACGGATGCGACCATTATGATGTTGTAAACAGAACCTGGATTCATCCGAAAAATGACGTTTTGCCATTTTGGCATCCAGGTTCGTTTCTTGCGTACACCATTGCAGGCGCTCCTGTCTGTGATGCAGCGTGAAGGGTAACCGCAGCCATGGTCTCCGAGCTGATAGTCCATGATGCTGCAAACGTCGTCGAACTGTTCGTGCAGATGGTTGTTGTCTTGAAAGCGTCCCCATCTGTTAACTCAGGGATCGTGACGTGGCTGCACGATCTGTTACATCCATGCGGATAAAATGCCTGTCATTTCGACTGCTTGTGATAAGAGGCCGTTGGGAACGGCGTTCCGTATTGCCCTCCTGAACCCACCGATTCCATATTCTGCTAACAGTCATTGGATCGCAACCAACGCGAGCAGCAATGTCGCGATACCATAAACCGCAATCGCGATGTGCTACAATCCGACCTTTATCAAAGTCGGAAACATGATGGTACGCATCTTTCCTCCCTACACGAGGCATCACGACAACGTTTCACCAGGGAACGCTGGTTAACTGCTGTTTGTATATGAGAAATCGGTTGAAAACTTTCCTCATGTCAGCACGTTGTAGGTGTCGCCACCTTGTGTGAATGCTCGGAAAAGCTAATCAAAATGTTCAAATGTTTGTAGAGCTTATGGGACTTAACTACGTGGTCATTGCCTAAACTTACAAACTAGGTTGTAGGTGTCGCCACCGGCGACATTAAGCCCAACAAACACACACACACACATGACCGAGGGAGGACTATAACCCCCGGCCGGAAGTGCCTCTCAGTCCGTAGCATAACGCCTTGGAACACGCGGCCATACCACGCAGATTCATTTTATCACTCAAAGAAAACAAACGTCTTTCAATGAAATCAGTAGTGTATAGGTATAACTTGGTAAGTATGAAACGTTTCCCAGAAAAAATAACTCTTATCTGAATCCTGAAAATTAACTCCAGCATTAACCAAAATTAAGTTCTTGTGGTCGAAGGCCGCAGACTGGTTTGCTGCAGCTCTCCACGCTACCCTGATCTGTGCAAGCCTCTTCATCTGAGAATATGAACAGCAACATACATCTTTTTTGAACCTACTTACTGTATTCTTTCCTCGGTCTCCCTTTAAGATTTTTACCCCACACTTCCTTCTAATGCTAAGTTGACGATTTCTTGATGTCTCAGAATGTCTCACCAAACTATCCATTCTCTTAGAATATGCCAGCAACTCCTTTTCTCCCCATTACTGTTGAGCACCTTCTCATTAATTACGTGAGCTACTCAGCTAATATTCATCATTCGTCTGTAGCACCACTTTTCGAAAACTTCTATCATCTTTTTGTCTGAACTCCTAACTGTCCTCGTTTCACTTCCATGCAATGCTACACTCTAGACAAATACTTTCAAAAAGGAATTCCTAACATTTAAATTAATATTGGATGTCAACAAATTTCGCTTCTGCAGAAACGCTTTTCTTCCCATAGCCATTCTGCATTTTATATATTCTTTACTTCGGCCATCAGAAGATATTTTGCTACCTAAATAACAAAACTCTTCTACTACTTATATTGTCTGATTACCTAATCTAATTCATTCAGCATCGCCTGATTTTCTGACACTACATTCCATTACCTTTGATTAACTCTTGTTAGTGTTCATCTTATACATTCCTTTCAAGACACTGTCCATTCCGTTTATCTGCTCTTTCAGGGCTTTCACATAATAAATCAATGTCCAGAGACATAATTTGTCTCAATATATATCGAAAATCTTAAACTGAAGAAGAGACATTAAATTAAAATTTGTGCCGTGGCCGAAATTCGTACGCAGGACTTCCTGTTTTCTAGGCAAGAACTATAAGCACTGAACCACCGCGACCTAACGACATGGCCCTTGCATGGACTGTCTTAAAGTACATCTCCCTGCACAACACAATTCTGTCTCATGTTTCTCCAATAGCGAAATAGCGCCCCAGTAATGAACTTTAACAGGAAAGATCCTGCCTTCTACCACAGACACATCAAATAATAAATCAATATATCTCAAAAGTCAGTTTCAGTTGCAAAATTTTTCTTTCTTTTACTGACGTGTTTCGCTCTTTTGAGGAATCATCAGATAATGTAAATATATTGTGAGCTATTTATCATAATCGTAAAATTAACAATCTATGAATATGTTTACATAATCTGATGATGTCTCAAAATGGCGAAACGCGTCAGTGAAATAAAGAATTTTTTTTACAAATGAGAACGACCTTTGAGATATACCATCTAGGAAGTTGGTTTATTTTACGATGATGAGAATAACTCGCCATATATTTACATAATTTGATGATACCTCAGAAGGGCGAAACGCAGGGAAATAAGGAAAAATTTTGCAACCGAGACTGATTCTTGAGATACATTCATAACTAGTTGATGTACCAGGCACCAGTAGGGTGTGGAACAAGTTTTAATAAATCAGTTTCCAGAAACGTATTTTGTCTCAATATATATTGAAGGTATTAAATTGAAGGAGAGGAATTGAGTTAATTTTTTTATCTTTTATTCATTGTCTTTCCTTCAATTTAATACCTTCCTAAATTAAGAATGTTTGTGATACGTCAAAGATGCATTCAATATGCTAATTCCAAATGATTTACTTTTTTTGTTTGTTTATTATTATTATTATTTCACAGAGGTTCGAGACTTGAAACTGGTTTTCTATTGATAATATAGTAATAGGGACAGTTTACAACTCATCACAAAGAGGTGGCGACGAGCTGCGACAGGCACGTACAAAAGACACACACATACAACACTTTCAGTTATTGGTCAGGGCCTTCTTCAGAAAATAGAACACTCACGCAATCACACAGGCACACAACACAGTCATACAACCATCACTTCCGGCTGCCGCACTTCGAATCAGCTCTGAGCGTGATTCAAAGGGCGGCTGCCGGAGGTGATTGTCGTATAACTGTATTGTGTGCCTGTGTGATTGCTTGAATGTTCTATTTTCTGAAGAAGGCCATGGCTGATAGCTGAAATTGTCGTACGTGTGTGTCTTTTGTATGTGCCTGTCGCAGCTCCTCGCCACGTCTTTGCGGTGAGTTGTACACTGTCCTTCTTACTATATTATTAATTCCAACCTGTACGTTCCATTATTATGATTTTCTATTGAAGTGGATAGCGTGCTCTGTGACGACTAGCAGCATAACGAAACAGTAACTTTCCACCTTCAATATTAGGCTGCCAGCTGATCTACTTCCAACTGTAATGTTGCGGAGACATCAGAATCTTTCCAGTAATGATTAAAGCCAGCCATTGCACAGTGTTGTTGTAGAGATTCACAGATACCGCTCGCTGACTGTCGACTTCTACTTTGCCGGCAGACACGGTGCCGGAGCTGCAGTGGACGTTCGTGGAGCAGGCGCTGAGCCCGGGCCCGCCGGTGTCGCTGCGCTGCTCGGCGGCGGGCAGCCCGCCCCCGCAGTTCACCTGGTACCTGGACGGACGGCCCCTCACCGCCGCAAGACTCGGCCACAGGTCAGCAGCCGCTAGCACAGAGTAACATATACAGAGGAGAAGCCCCCCCTAAACCACTGTCCTACGCTCCCCTCGTAGTTCCGTAAGATGCTAGCAGCTGTCAGGCGGTTCCCTGGCTTAGGGTGCCTCTCGCACGTCAGAGGGTAGCGTGGAGGGGAGGCTGAGGGGAGAGCTCGTGCCGCCTGCCAGGAGGCCACGGCTGTGTCCAGCTTGCTGTCGCTTGAGGGGAGGTGGTGGTGGGGACAGCCGCTACCTGCCGCCTGCGCTGGCCAGTTTAAAGAGCTGCTTCTGACCGCAGCGCCATCATGGGACATCTTACGGAACTGCTGGAAACCCTCCCTCCCCGCACCCCTGAGCGTAGGACCGGGCCCTTACGGAGGTTTCCCGTCTGTATATATTTGTCTGTGCCGCTAGCCATCCACATTCATGTACTGACGTATCTAGACTGTGAAAGGCGTGCTAACACTCTGCTAGCCATCCAAAATAAAAATCGCTATGGAGTGTTTTACGGCCCTTTTTAAGTTTTCCTGTAGTTGTAAGGTTTTTGCAAATACTTCGATCCAAAAGTTATAAAAATATAAATAGTATAAAATTAAATATATGAGGTGCGTCCAGAAAGTAAGTTCCGTTTGGTAATAAAATAAAATAGTACACAGATTCAGAATAAATTTTTATTGCACAAAATTCTACAAGTATTAAACTACTTTTCCACATGTGTTGTTGTGGTCTTCAGTCCGGAGACTGGTTTGATGTAACTTTCCACAATACCCTATCTTGAGCAAGCCTCTTCATCTCCACATAAGAACGTCAACCTACATCTGTCTGAATCTGCTTACTGTATCCGTCTCTTGGTCTTCCCCTGCGATTTTTTCCCCACACACTTCCCTCCAACGCTAAATTCACAATTCCTTGATGTCTAAATGTGTCCTACCAATCTATCCCTTCTTTTAGTCAAGGTATGCCAGAAATTTCTTTTCTCCCCAATTCTATTCAGTACCTCCTCATTAGTTACGCGATCCACCCACCTAATCTTCAGCATCCTTCTGTAGCACCACATTTCAAAAGCCTCAATCCTCTTCCTGTCCACGCTGTTTATCGTCCATGTCTCACTCCCATACAAGGCAACACTCCATACAAATGCCTTCAGAAAGGACTTCCTTAGGCTTAAATCAATATTAGATGTTAGCAAATTTCTCTTTTTCAAGAACGCTTTTCTACCCATTGCCATTCTGCATTTTATATCCTCTGTATTGCGACCATCATTTGTTATTTTACTGCCCTAGTAACAAAACTCATCTACCTCCTTTATTGCTTCGTTTCCCAATCTAATTCCTTCAGCATCGCCTGATTTTCTTAAACTGCACTCCATTACCCTAGTTTTGCTCTTGTTAATGTTCATCTTATATGCCCCTTTCAGCACACTGTCCATTCCGTTCAATTGCTCTTCCAGGTCCTTTGCTGTATCTGACAGAATTACTATGTCGTCGGCAAAACGCAATGTTTTTAATTCTTCACCCTGATCTTTAATTCCTTCACTAAATTTCTCCTTGCTTTCCTTTATAGCTTGCTCCAAGTACAAACTGAATAACAATGGAGAAAGACCACAACCCTGTCTTACTCCCTTTCCAACCACTGCATCCCTTTCATGCCCTTCAACTCTGACAACCGCTGTCTGGTTTTTGTACAAGTTGTAAATAACCTTACACTCCCTATATTTTACTCGTGCTTGCTTCAGAATTTGAAAGAGTTTATTCCAATCAACATTGTCAAAAGCCTTCTCCAAATCTACAAAAGCAAGAAATGTAGGTTTGTCTTTCCTTAATCGATCTTCTAGGATAAGCCGTAAAGTGAGTAATGCCTCCCGTGTTCCTAACTTTCTCCTGAACCCAAACTGATCTTCCCCGAGGTCGGCTTCTACCAGCTTTTCCATCCTTCTGTATATAATTCGTGTTAATACTTTGCAACCATGACTTATTAAACTGATGGTTCTGTAGTTTTCACGCCTGTCTGCACTTGCTTTCTTTGGAATGGGGATTATAACATTTTTCTTAAAGTCTGAGGGTACTTCGCCTGTCTCATACATCTTACACACCAGGTGAAACAGGTTTGTCATGGCTGGTTCTCCCAGCGACTTCAGTAGCTCTGAGGGAATATCATCTACTCCAGAGGCCTTGTTCTGACTTAGGTCTTTCAGGAATCTGTCAAATTCTTCTCTCAGTACAGTATCTCCTATTTCATCTTCATCTACATCCTCTTCCCTTCCTACAATATTGTCTCGAAGTTCATTTCCTTTATAGAGCCCCTCTATATACTCTTTCCACCTTTCAGCTTTCCCTTATTTGCTGAGAACAGGTTTTCCATCAGTGTCCTTGATATTCATAGAGCTGTTTTGCTTACCTACAAATGTTTCTTTTATTTTCCTGTAGGCTGTATCTATATTTCTCCTATTTATACATTCTTCTACATCCTTACATTTGCCTTCTAGCCACTGCTGCTTAGCTATTTTGCACTTCCTGTCAATCTCATTTCTTAGTCGTATGTACTCTATTTTGCCTGTTTCATTTACTGCATTTTTTTGGACCAACTGCCGAAATTTTGCAGGCACCTGTCATAGGGTGGCACCAGGGTTTGTATACCTTCTTCATAGAAATCTGCCTCCTGTTGTTTGGTAACAATTTCATCATCAGTGATCGTGAAATTTGGGGGAAATCCATAGCGAGAGCACTAATTGTAAACCTACGGTTTTCCTGGATCTAGTCATCAATAGCGTGAACCAGTTGTTCTGTAACCAAAGGTAGACTTCATCGTGCACATCACTACGCCCGCCATTGAACTATAGGACCCATCTTCTCACCATCAAATCACTCATCGCATTTGGTCCGTAAACATCGCAAATTTGCCGATAAATTTCACTTGGTTTCACTTTCCTCGCATTCAGAAACTGAAACACAGACCTGATTTCACAGGCGGCAGAAGTTTCAATCAACGCCGATATTTCAAACAAGCACAACAAACCGTACGTAACTGACAGCGATCACCAAATGGCGCACGTTCTTCTCCTTGATACACATCGTCTATAGCGCATGTGCTGAACTGCAATTGCAGCGCTCCAGCAGAGATAAATTGAAACGGAACTTACTTTCTGGACGCGCCTCGTATAAAAATAATAACATAATATATAATAAAATAATACAAAAATAACCCTATAATAAACCAAAGAGAAATTATTAGAGTCGAAGGTCGTGAAAGGGTCGCAGTGATTGGGAAGGGAGCAATACAGGGTTTTAGCTTTTCCCCAATGTTGTTCAATCTATACATTGAGCAAGCTGTGAAGGTATTCAAGGAGAAATTTGGAGAGGGAATTAGAACATTGCGGTTTGACGACATAGTAATTCAGTCAGAGAAATTTGCGCCTAAAACGTGAACAATGCAAAGCACGTCACTTCTAGGACATTTACCATTTGATAAATATTTAAAAAAATATTGAAACCCTTCAATATTAAACCTCACATTGTATTATGATATCAGGTCATATTAAAATAATGGTTATTGTGTTGTAATCTACATCTATAAATGTGAATGTCTGTTCGGTGTACTTTATCACGTCTGAACCACAAGACATAAAGAGCTAAAAATTTCTACGGGTACTAGTATCTACCCAGGGAAGGTTTTAGGCACGGTTTTAAGGCGATCGGATAGCTGTTTATCTATATATATATTAATGTTAATAACTGTTTGGTGTACGCTAATCACTTAGAGACTTAATATTTGTACTGTTACTAATTTATACCTGAGGAACGTTTTAGGCACGGTTTTATATTCAGTAATTGGAAGTATATAACGCGAAATGCGGAACAATAATTACTCTTCGAAAATTATATTTACTCTTTGAAAATGGTTTTATTGGTGGCATTGTTGCTTGAGGTATGATAATGATAAAAGGGTGGAGTATATTGGGATGGAAAGTAATAGGTGTATATAATATTCTACGTGTGTGTGTGTGTGTGTGTCTTTTAATATTTCTCTCTGCAGCGAAAACTACAGAACGCAAATGAATGGTCTGTGTGTAATTGTTGTCCGAAGTCTCCCGTTGTACACCATAGTAGTTCCATACCGATAGCTATAAGGGTGTGGAAGATATGGTAGTTGAAAGTCGTCAGATTATAAAAATATTCGGATTGAAGGCCAGCGATGACGTTTGCGGCTCTATAGCAAGGAGGTTACATACAGCGAAACGTGATGCCACAGATCATATCTTTGGTCAATGCTTGCTACAGTGTCTTCAGCTCTTTCTCTGTAAGGCTAAGCATACGAATAAGTAAATATAAGAATAAAAAATAGCACACTACTGAAACATAACTTATCTACCATAATCAACCAATACGCCAGCAAAGCTGCGGGTTTAAGCTAGTATATAATAAAATAATACAAAAGTAACCCTATAAAAATAATACTAAAATATGTAATACTTTATATATTTAATTTTCTTTTATCTATATTTTTATTATTTTTTGTCCAAAATATTTGCACCGAAAAACAAATCAGTGCGATTTTTAGTAGGGAAACCTACGTTATTACCATTTGTAGATCTGGAGAAAGCTTTTGACAATGTTGAGTGGAATACACTTATTCAGATTCTGAAAGTGGTAGGGGTAAAATATAGGGAGCGAAGAGTTGTATTCAACTTGTACAAAAATCAGCGAGCAATTATTAGAGTCGAAGGTCATTCCAGGGTCGCAGTGCTTGGAAAGGAAGTAAGACAGGGTTTAGCCTTTCCCCAATGTTGTTCAATCTATACATTGAGCAAGCTGTGAAGGAATTCAAGGAGAAATTTGGAGAGGGAATTAAAGTCCAGGGAGAGGGAATTTGAACATTGCAGTCTGCTGACAACATAGTAATTCTGTTAGAGAAATTTATGCCTAAAACGTGAACAATGAAAAGCACATCACTTCTTGGACATTTCCCACTTGATATTGAAATCCTTTCAGTGTGTATGAACCCACAGATATTGAACGTCACATTATATCATGGTATCAGGTCTTATTAAAATAATGGTTATTGTGCTGTAATACATATTAAAAGTCATGTCAGAACGTCACAAGTACCGATAGACATAGGCACTAGTAGTACATAATACTGAGAACATTCCATATAGGTGCTGTTAAAGGTAATATCATGACTATATCAAAATACCTGCCAGATGGCGCTGCCGGGCAACAAATTTTATAATATTGTGGCTTTCTACAAAAGGAGTAATACTGATGACGATGGCGGAGATTGCCGTCCAAAGCGCGAGGAATTTATTTGACATGTCGCGGCTAGTATACCGAGAACGTTTTATACAAGAATGACACCGCGAATGACCCTGAGCATACATTTTGTGACTTTATCGAAGAATAAACATGTGAAAGTTACAAAAACATTTTTCCCGTTTTATTTGCATTATCTGTTCGTTATGCGCTATGACATCAAAATGATTAAAGTTTTTTTTCTCTAGATAGCATTATTTGGTCATTACGTAATACTAGATTAATCGATTAACATATAAGAAATTGTTATACATGAAGATTGGATAGACATCACACATTAACTTCTCGATTAAGGTATACAATATTAGGGATGATGAATGTCAGAAATATTATACACAGTCATGCTAGGCAAGGCGTGATAAGCAGATGTTGTTGTTGTGGTCTTCAGTCCAGAGACTGGTTTGATGCAGCTCTCCACCCTACTCTATCCTGAGCAAGCCTTTTCATCTCCTCATAAGAACGACAACCCACATCCACTTGAATCTGCTTACTATACGCGTCTCTTGGTCTCCCTCTGCGATTTTTACCCCACACACTTCCCTCCAACGCTAAATTCACAATTCCTTGATGTCTAAGAATGTGTCCTACCAATCTATCCCTTCTTTTAGTCAAGGTATGCCAGAAATTTCTTTTCTCCCCAATTCGGTTCAGTACCTCCTCATTAGTTACGCGATCCACCCACCTAATCTTCAGCATTCTTCTGTAGCACCACATTTCAAAAGCCTCTATCCTCTTTCTGTCTACACTGCTTATCGTCCATGTTTCACTCCCATACAAGGCAACACTCCATACAAATGCCTTCAGAAAGGACTTCCTTAGGCTTAAATCAATATTCGATGTTAACAAATTTCTCTTTTTCAAAAACGCCTTTCTACCCATTGCCATTCTGCATTTTATATCATCTGTACTGCGACCATCATTTGTTATTTTACTGCCCAAGTAACAAAACTCATCTACCTCCTTTATTGTTTCGTTACCTAATCTAATTCCTTCAGCATCACCTGATTTTCTTACACTGCACTCCATTACCCTTGTTTTACTCTTGTTAATGTTCATCTTATATGCACCTTTCAGCACACTGTCCATTCCGTTCAATTGCTCTTCCAGGTCCTTTGCTGTATCTGACAGAATTACTATGTCGTCGGCAAAACGCAATGTTTTTAATTCTTCACCCTGAACTTAAATTCCTTCTCCAAATTTCTCCTTGCTTTCCTTTATAGCTTGCTCAATGTACAAATTGAACAACATTGGGGAAAGGCTACAACCCTGTCTTACTCCCTTTCCAACCAATGCATCCCTTTCATGCCCTTCAACTCTGACAACCGCTGTCTGGTTTTTGTACAAGTTGTAAATAACCTTACGTTCCCTATATTTTACTCCTGCTTGCTTCAGAACTTTAAAGAGTTTATTCCAATCAACATTGTCAAAAGCCTTCTCCAAATCTACAAAAGCTAGAAATGTTGGTTTGCCTTTTCTTAATCTATCTTCTAGGATAAGCCGTAAAGTGAGTATTGCCTCCCGTGTTCCTACATTTCTCCTGAACCCAAACTGATCTTCCCCGAGGTCGGCTTCTACCAGCTTTTCCATCCTTCTGTATATAATTCGTGTTAATATTTTGCAACCATGACTTATTAAACTGATGGTTCTGTAGTTTTCACACCTGTCTGCACCCGCTTTCTTTGGAATGGGGATTATAACATTTTTCTTAAAGTCTGAGGGTACTTCACCTGTCTCATACATCTTACACACAATGTGAAACAATTTTGTCATGGCTGGTTCTCCCAGAGACTTCAGTAGCTCTGACGGGATATCATCTACTCCAGGGGCCTTGTTTCGACTTTTTCATTCAGTGCTCTGTCAAATTCATCTCTCAGTATAGTATCTCCTATTTCATCATCATCTACATCCTCTTCCCTTCCTACAATAGTGTCTCGAAGTTCATTTCCTTTGTAGAGCCCCTCTATATACTCTTTCCACCTTTCAGCTTTCCCTTCTTTGCTGAGAACTGGTTTTCCATCAGTGTCCTTGATATTCATAGAGCTGTTTTTCTTATCGCCAAATGTTTCTTTTATTTTCCTGTAGGCTGTATCTATTTTTCCCCTATTTATACATAAGCAGATACCGAAAATAAAAAGAGTGTGTTGACAAATAGTCGCAATTTTTGAACAGTCAGAGCCATCTGGCAAAAATTTTCATGTAGCCATGACGTTACCTATCAACCAGATCTGCAGCATCAGCACTTTGGAAGTGTTCTCACTATTATGCACTGCAAATTCTTATGTCAGTCACTACTTATCACGTTCTTATATGTTTTAATATTTATTACACCACACCATCCACTATTTCAAACCGGCTGCGGTGGCCGAGGCGACTGAGGCGCACCAGTCACGGTCTGCACGGCCGCTTCGGTCGGGGGTTCGAATCCCCCCTCGGGCATGGATATTTGTGCCGCCCTTAGTGTTAGTTAGTTCATAAGTAGTTTGTAAGTTTAGGGACTGATGACCCCGTAGTTAAGTCCCATAAGCTATACAAACATTTTTGAACACTATTTCAATAATATCACATACCACAGTATATTGTGACGATGTGTATTGCTTGGTGACTCATATACACATAACGGGTTTTAACAATTTTATGGTACGTATAACATGCTAAACAATGATCAACAATGATGTAATTTACACTGGTCATGTTACGTGTAATTTCCTGTATTGTAGATTCGAAAATGACTCAGTAATAAAAGCATTCGATCGTGACACTGTATTTTATGTAATAAAGACCACATATGAAGGAGCCTCTATTCCACAGTCTCTCTTATTTGTTGTTACTTTATTATCAAAATTGACTAGTTTCAACAGATTTCTGCTGTCATTCTCAAATGTAATACCCACTAGGTTCAAATCTTACATCAAGGGTTATTTCAAAAAGAGGTAATAAAATACTTGAAATACTTGAAATTAATTTGAATAATCTATATACTATTTTAGTACTAAGCAGTGTAATAACTGGTATGCCTACGCCGTAAGCAATATTTCAAAAATGTTGTTGAATTGAGACGTGTAACCATAGTTACTACCTAAAATTGTAATTTGATAATACCTATAGTAATTTCCTATCAAGGTTTGTATGAAGCTGCCTTCAGACATTCTGTTTTGAGAATATATTACGGTGGCTCAGTGTAAGTTACTAGCGCACCACAATCTGAATTCTGTGTCTACATTTTTCTACAAATTTATGCAAAAACAGTTAATCCAGTTTATTCCTCTGTATCTCGTTCTGTTTAGCCGATAACAATAGTGTTGCGTCACTGCAAAAAAGTCTACACATGAATTTAATGAAAATAACAAGAATTAAAATGAAACGTTGCACCACTGCGTTAAAATAAATAAAAACAACAAAAAACACCAACCTTTTTTGGTACATACAACACACAGATGCTCCATAGGCATACTCAGTTAAGTTGGCAACGCGTATAAACAAACTAATTCAAAATTGAAATAAAGCTTCAAGTCTGAAATAGTAAACACTGATAAAGTGTAAAAATGTACAAGAAAATACCCAAATTGTGGAGAAACTAGGTAAATTCAACTAGTGACCAGGTGGAAAGAACACCATGAAAATCGCGAGACCTTAAAAGTGAGTAGCCTACATTTATTTCGATTAAAGGAATGTGAGCTGTTTACAATCTGTTGATGTACATCAGTAAGCAAAAATAAAATTTCCAGATGTAGAATCCAATGATGATTCCCTGAAATAAAAGGCGGAACGCGTATTGAGGAAATAAAAACATTGCAGCAAGAAAACGGCTGTTTCATTTCCAGAAATCGATAGTTCTGGTTCATACTTTTTTACAATTTAACACTCAGTAATTAGCGTCGTTGATAGAAATTTCACATAAAGAGTGTGTAAAGGTTGCAGGATATCGCATTTGCGAACTGCACCGTTTACGGAAACGGTTTTGTTAATGTTAATGATATGATAACACAAAATGTATTCTGCGGAAACAGTTCCTGACCAATACCTGTTACACTGCTGTTTATCACTGCTAAATGACAAACACAGTGCCCAATTGAATTGTGCTCTTACTGTAATATTACTACCAGCAGGTAGGTTCCCATGAGCAGCTAAAATAAAGTGGCATAAGGCGTAAATAAGAACCTAAGCGCGCTATTTTTGACGATGGTCTCGAGATGTTATATATTACTCTGTAGGCAGCGTTTTTTTTTGTTTGCTTTTTTATTATTTATTTATTGGCCTTTGAGTAGTCCCCTTACAGCCATCCACATAAGTAATGATAAGGACATCCTCTAGTATAGTTATGTAAGCAAGTTGACAAAAGCTACTATAAAAACATCAAAGATGTGACAGAAAACAAAAACAGAAATATCAATTTGAAGTACCGTAATAGACATTAAAGATATGACACAATATAGTGATTAGACATGGTTTTAAGTTTACATAACAGTTCATAACTCTTTCTTCGCTGCCGTTATTGGTTGCCAATAATGTTGATACAGATATTGGTAACTGGTAGTCCCTGATCACAATATAACTTAGCAACTTTGATGTGAGCTCCCACCTGTTTCATCAACATCATAATCATCATCATCATTAGAGATTGATTATGCACATCAAATGTTCAAATGTTTGTAAATCTATCGGACCAAACTGCGTGCTCATCAGTCCGTAGCTTACAAACTACTTAAACCTAGGTAAACTAACCTAAGGACAAACACACACACCCATGCCCCAGGGAGGACTCGAACCTCCACGGCGAGGAACCGCGCGCTCCGCAGCGAGACGCTTTAGAGCGCTCGGCTACTCCACCGCGGCGATTGATTATGCCTTTCAGCGTTCAGTCTGGAGCATAGTACCTCTAATAAAATTCCTCCATGATCACCTATTCAATGCTAACATTGATGCCTCGTCTGATGTTATGCCTTTTACTTTAAAATCATTCTGCACCGAATCTAAGTACTTTCTTCTTGGTCTACCTCGACGCCTCATACCCTCCACTGACGAGCTCATGAGTCTCTTAGGGAACCTTGCGTCTCCCATGCGTGTAACATGACCCCACCATCTATGGTGTTCATTCCCAGCTTCTCTTTGATTTCCTCATTATGGACACCCTCATTCCATTGTTCCCATCTATTGGTATCTGCAATCATTCTTGCTACTTTCATATCTGTAACCTCTATCTTATGAATAAGGTAACCTGTATCCACCCAACTTTCACTCCCATACAACAAAGTTGGTCGAAAGATAGAGCGGTGCACTGCTAACTTAGTCTTGGTACTTACTTCCTTCTTGCAGAAGAGAGTAGATCTTAGCTGACCACTCACTGCATTAGCTTTGCTGCACCTCGATTCCAGTTCTTTCGCTATGTTGCCATCCTGTGGGAAAATACATCCCAGGTACTTGAAACTGTCTACGTGTTCTAACTTTGTTCCTCCTATTTGGCACTCAATCTGTTTGAATCTCGTTCCCACAGATATTACTTTCGTTTTGGAAATGCTGATCGTCATATCATAATCCTTGCACTTCTGATCGAGCTCTGAAATATTAGTTTGCAACCTTTCAATCGAATCGGCCATTACAACTAAGTAATCCGCATATGCGAGACTGCTTATTTTGGTTTCACCTATTTTAATCCTGTCCTGCCAGTCTACTGTTTTCAACATATGATCCATGAATAGTATGAACAACAGTGGTGCCATGTTACCCTGAACCATGAGCTTAATTTGCCATCTACTCTAACTGCTGCCTAACAGTCTACGTAAAGCCCTTTAATTGACTGGAAAAGTTTGCCTCCTATACCATAATCTTGAAGAACTGACAGTAGCTTCCTCCTAGGAACACGGTCATAAGCCTTTTCCAGATCTATGAAAAATAGATACATTTCCCTGTTCCACTCATAACACTTATCCATTACCTGCCGTAAGCTAAAGATCTCTAAGAGGCCTAAATCCACACTGATTTTCATCTAATTTGTCTTCAATTAATACTCGCACTTTCCTTTCAACAATACCTGAGAATATTTTGCCTACAACGCTAATTAAAGAGTTACCTCGATAGTTATTGCAATCTTTTCTATTTCCATATTTGAAAATTGGCGTGATTACCGCTTTCGTCCAGTCAGACGGAACCTGTCCCGATTCCCACGCCTTTTCAGTTATCCTGTGTAACCATTTGAGACCTGATAATCCACTGTATTTGACGAGTTCCGGCTTAATTTCACCACCCCAGCCGCTTTATTGCACTGTAATCTACTGACCATCTGACCATTTTCTCAACTTCCTCAAATGAGATCCTGTTTCCATCGTCGTTCCTATCCCTTTCTACCTGAAAATCTGACACATCATTGAACGTTTCACCAACATTGAGCAATTCTTCAAAATATTCCCTCCATTTGTCCAAGGCATCCACAGGATTGACTAGCAGCTTTCCTGACCTGTCCAAAACACTTGTTAATTCCTTCTTCCCTCCCTTTCGAAGATTGCTGATTACGCTCCAAAATGGTTTTCCCGCGGCTTGGCCCAGAGTTTCTAGCTTATATCCGAAGTCTTCCCATGATTTCTGCTTGGAGTCTGCAATTATCCGTTTGGCTTTGCTTCTTTCTTCAACATAACTTTCTCTGCCTGCCTGATTTCTAGTGTGCAGCTATTTTTGAAAAGCCTTCTTTTTCTTTTTACAGGCTGCCTTGACTTTGTCATTCCACCAGGCTGTCTGCTTCTTTCTACCTTTACACACTACTGTTCCAAGACTTTCTCTAGCTGTTTTCAGTAGTGTGTCCCTGTACCTTGACCATTCCTCTTCCAGTGACTGTAAATCATTACATTCAACTAACTGGTACCTTTCCCAGATCATTGTTATATATTTGTGCCTAGTCCTTATGGTTAAAGAACATTCACCGCTATACATGGGAAGGAAGGGGAACTGTTTATGCATCCAAAAAAAATGTGACTTGTGTCTTCTGCTTCGGCGCAGTCACAAAGTGATGTTACTATGCCGATGCGATCTAGGTGCTGCGCAGTTCACATTGTTTATGTTATGCTAGCAAACAGCTTAACTCAGAAAAATATACTGACATCTACACTGAAGAGCTAAAGAAACGAGTGTAGGCATGCGCTATGTAAACACAGAGTTATGTAAACACTCAGAGGACGGCGCTGCTCTCGTCAACGCCAATACAACATGTGTCTGGCGCAGGCATTAGATCGGTTACTGCTGCTACAGTGTCAGATTGTCACTAGTTAAGTGAGTTTGAACTTGGTATAATAGTCGATGCACGAGGGATGTGACACAGCACCTCCGAGGTAGCGATGAGGAGGGGATTTTTCCGTACTACCATTTCACGGGTGCACCGTGAATGTCGGGAATCCGGTAAAACATCAAATCTCCGACATCGCTGCGGCTGGAAAGAGATCCTGTAAAAACTGGACCAACGACGACTGAAGATAATCGTTCATCGTGGCAGAAGTGCAACCCTTCCACAAACTGCTGCGAATTTCAATGCTGAGTCATCAACAAGTGTGCGCGCGAACAATTCAACGAAACATCGTCGATATGGGCTTTCAGAGCCGAAGGCTTTCGCGTGTACCCTCGCTGGCGCACGTCGTCTAATGGCAGCTCAGCTTGTACATGCAGCGATTTTTACTGACCTCCTCCCTGCAAAGTTCTCGATGCTCCTTCTCACCATACAGTCGACGTAGCGCATATAGGTTGTTGTTGTTGTGGCCTTCAGTCTGCAGACTGTTTTGATGGAGCTCTCCACGCTACCCTGTCCTGTGCAAGTCTCTTCATCTGAGAATACGTTTTGCAACCTACCTCCTTTTGAATCTGCTTACTGTATTCGTCCCTCGGTCTCCCTCTACGATTTTTACCCCACACACTTCCTTCTAATGCTAATTTGACAATTCCTTGCAATTCCTTGATGTCTCAGACTGTGTTATACCAATCTATCCCTTCTCTTAGTCAGGATATGCCAGAAACACCTTTTCTCCCCAGTTCCGTTAAGCACCTCCTCATTAGTCACGTTATCTACCCATCTAATCTTCATCATTCGTCTGTAGCACCACATTTCAAAAGCTTCCATCATCTTTTTGTCTGAACTCCTTATCGCCCACGTTTCACTCCCATACAATGCTACATTCCAGACAAATGCTTTAAGAAAGGACTTCCTAACATTTAAATTAATATTGGATGTTAACAAGTTTCGCTTCTTTAGAAACGCTTTTCTTCCCATAGCCATTCTGCATTTTATATCTTCTTTTCTTCGGCCATCAGATCTTGCTACCCAAATAACAAAATTCATCTACTACTTTTATTGTCTCATTACCTAATATAATTCCTTCAGCATCGCCTGATTTTCTGGCATTACATTCCATTACCTTCGTTTTACTCTTGTTAATGTTCATCTTATATCTTCCATTCAAGACACTGTCCATTCCATTCAATTACTCTTCCAGATCCTTTGCAGTCTCTAACAAAATTACTATGTCATCGGCAAACCGCAAACTTTTTATTTCCTCTCCCTGAACTTTAATTCCCTCTCCAAATTTCTCTTTCCATTCCTTCACTCCTTGCTCAATGTACAGATTGAACAACATTGGGGAAAGGCTACAACCCTGTCTTACTCCGTTCCCAACCTCTGCGTCTCTTCCTTGCCCTTCGACTCTAATAACAGCTATCTGGTTTTTGTATAGGTTCAATATAACTCTTCGCTCCCTATATTTTACCCCTGCTATCTCCAGAAATTGTAAGAGTGTATTCCAGTCGACATCGTCAAAAGCTTTCTCCAAATCTACAATCGCCAAAATCGTAGGTTTTCCCTTAGCCTGTCTTGTAATATGAGTCGTAATGTGAATATTACCTTTCGTGTTCCTACATTTCTCCTAAATCCAAACTGATCTTCCCCGAGGTCAGATTCCACAAGTTTTTCCATTCGTCTGTAAATAATTCGTGTTATTATTTTGCAACCATGACTTATTAAACTGATCGTTCTGTAATTTTCACACTTGTCTGCACTTGCTTTCTTTGGAATTACAATCACGATATTCTTCCTGAAGTCGGAGGGTATTTCCCCTGTCTCATACATATTTCATACCAAGTTGAACATTTTTTTCATGACTAGCTCTCCTACCGAAATCAGCTGTTCAGTCGGAATATCATCTACTCCAGGCGCCTTGTTTCGACTCGTTCTTCAGCGTTCTGTCAAATTCTTCTCGCTGTATCCTATCTCCTAACTCATCTTCCTCCACTTCGTCTTCCCTTTCTAGAATACTGCCTTTAAGTTTATTTCCTTTGTATAGGGCCTCTATATATTCCTTCCACAGTTCAGCTTTTCCCTCTTTGCTTACTACTGGTTTTCCGTCTGAGTTCTTGATATTCATACATCTGCTTTTCTTGTCTCCAAATATCTCTTTTATTTTCCTATAGGCGGTATCTATCTTTCCCCCCGTTATGCATTCTTCCACGGTTCTGCATTTGTACTGTAGCCACACACTGTAGAACGCTAACTTAGCGTTCATTCTCCTGCTAGCATATACATTTATTAAGCAACTATACTAAAATAGACCAGAAGAAGGGCACTCAAGCGCCCGAAACCGGTAGTCAAAAATAAATAATCAGAAGCTACTGGTTGCTGCATTTATTAATTTATAACCTGGACAATAGCTGAAATGGATAAAATACTTAAACATAGATTCTGTTATTGATACTCTGATTTTGGTGATCGTCTGCATTGTTCAAGCATTTGAACTCACAAGGCCACTGAAACTCTCCCTTACTGATCTTTTGCATGACCTTATCCCTATTTTCACGGATAGCAGGCGCGGCGGATTAGCCGCGCGCATTGTGGCGCCGTGCTGCGGTGCGCGCTGCCATTCGTCGTCGGGGGTTCAAGTCCACCCTCGGGCATGGGTGTTTGTGTTGTCCTTAGGTCAGTTACCTTAGTTTAAGTCCTTTTGTAAGCTACGGACTGATAACCACGCAGTTGAATTCGATAGATTTCAGAACGTTTGAACATTTTTGAACGGAAAAGCATATTAGTCCGAATGTGACAGTGCCAAAGGTGGATGGTAAGATGCCCATTTTGTGACTGTTCCTTCGCCCAGGAACGGATTCTATCTGTCCGCTTCTAGTGAAAAATTATGTGAAAGAATGGGACTTTAAAAATTGTTTCAGAATTGTGTAACCGATAGAGTCGTGCTCATCAACCCGGCATCCACCTATTCGGATGCGGGAAACCGTCTAAACACCAAATACAGGCTGATCGACATATCAACCCTCGCCGTGTCTCCACAAATCTCGGAAGCGGGATGCTTACGCGCTTGACTTTTCGGTTAGATCATATCTAAACATTAATAATAATAATAATATAGTAATAAGGTAAGAAACTGATTCTATTAATGTAATCATTGCCGAAAAATACTTTCTAAATTTCAGAGGGAGTAAGAATTGAGAAGTGTACACCTGAAGAAAGAATGAGCTTAATGTATTAGTCTGGCAGTCAGCTTTTGCTTGCCGTCAAGAATGTGTATAACTGTCAGAATTAATACAAGAGAAAAAGTTGAAGAAGCCGTTGGACTTGTCAAAATAGTTGGAAAGTGGGCGTGTTAACACAGATGTGGAAGTGACATAAGTTTGACAGAATATATTGAGATGTGATTGTACTGTGTACTTTGTTGGTGTGCGATAGCAAATACAACTTTGATAAATCTAAAGTATTATCTCAATCACTGCGATACGCATTAAATCCATAAATTTCTGCTATCAAATTTCATAACGCCTCATTTTCAACAAACCTTCTTACAAAATAACAAAATTTGCCAAAATCAAAAATGTTCAAATGTTTGTAAATCTATCGGACCAAACTGCGTGGTCATCAGTTACAAACTACATAAATCTAGGTAAACTAACCTAAGGACAAACAAAGACACCCATGCCCCAGGAAGGACTCGAACCTCCACGGTGAGTAACCGCGCGTTCCGCAGCGAGACGCTTTAGGCCGCTCGGCTACTCCACCGCGGCAAAATTTGCCATATTTTTATGAAAAACTCCAGGAAGGTAGTTTATAGGAGGGAAGATAAGCACAGTTTTGGCAATTCTGCCAAGGGTGCAGGGTCATGTCAGTAGACCTCTACATCCTACATTCACTTGGGCCTGCTTACTTTACTGAAGACCTGATCTTCCTGTGCAATTCGTACACCAACACACTCCCCTCCAATACGAATATGACGTCTCCTTGATGCTTCAGCAAGTGTCGATATGTTTGTTTAGTGAAACTTTGACACAGAGTTATTTTCTCCACAATTCAATTCACACCTCCTCATTAGTTATTCGATCTACGAATTTAATCGTCTACATTGTTCTGAAACATTCAATTTCTCAGACTCTTCTTGCCATTTCTGTTTGTCGTTCATGTTTTCTTGCATATAACGCAACAACATGATCAAATACTTACGATAAACTTTATAGGTATGGTGTCTGTTCTTGTGGACACGTTTGAAAGAAATCACACCATTCTTCAACTTTAACAGTTATGTATGAAATACAAACTTATGACTTCGTGGCTGTTCCAAGGCGTCGAAATGCATTCATCGGCGACAGCTGTAAGTCTGTAGCGAACTGAGACGGATTTCACGCTTCTTGCGAGCGGTCAACTTTAGCTCTCTGGACACGCTTTCCGACCTACCGCAATTCTCAACTTG
The DNA here is from genome assembly GCA_026315105.1 of Locusta migratoria. NCBI lineage: Eukaryota > Metazoa > Arthropoda > Insecta > Orthoptera > Acrididae > Locusta > Locusta migratoria. Next base: position 807,077,056 of record CM048744.1, on the reverse strand, counting down.
CCGCAACTAAATACTACTGTGATGGCATCACCCCCTCCCCCCTCTCCCGTCTTGTCACGGCCTTTATACCGGTTTTCACGTGAGGGGTACGGACGAGTTTTGCGCGTCAGCACTGACATTGTACTCTGTCGTGTCATGTATAAAGTTACTAGACCTAATACCCGGTGACGCCCAGGTATTTATTTATTGCAATCTATTTTTCAGTCCTCTCCTCTGATCACCCTTCTCACTGTTCATCTCCTCATCCCCCTCTTACTACCCACCACCATCCCCATCCCTTCGTGTATCTCCCTCCTCCTCTCTGTCCATTTACCCCTTCACCTCCCTCAGCCAGTCTCATCCTTCACTTTCTTTGTCCATATCCTCCTCTTCTATCTACATCGGCCTCATTTTGCTCATCCTCCATGACAATCTTCTCCGGCTTCCATCTATGCATCACCCTAGTTCTGTGCATCTCCCGCAGCCTCCCCCATGTTATAGGCGATGGTAATTAAGCCGCGTGGGGATGGCACTGCGGTCTCGAACGCCACATTACGGATCACGCGGCCGCTCACGTCGGAGGTTTCCGCCCTCCCTCGGACATGGATGTGTGTGTGTGTGTGTGTGTGTGTGTGTGTGTGTGTGTGTGTAGGTCCGTTTAAGTAGTTTGTAATACTAGGGTCTGATGATCTCAGCAGTTCCATCCTTTAGGTTTACAAACATTTAAATTTTATGTAATTCACAATAACATTTCCTTACATTATGTATTTATTACAATATTCCATTACTCCACTCCTCTTCCCCCCCTCTCTTTGTCCACCTGTTCCTATCTACATTTACATGGAATACTTTGCAAATTACATTTAAGCGCCTGGCAGAGGGTTCATCAAACCACCTTTATACTGTTTATCTCCCATTCCATTCTCGAATAGCGCGCGGGAAGAAAGAACACCTGAATCTCTCCGTTCGAGCTCTGATGTTCAAATGTTTGTAAAGCTTATGGGACTTAACTGCGGGATCATCAGTCCCTAAAGATATAAACTACTTCTGAACTAACTTACACTAAAGACAACACAAACATCCATCCCGAGGGGAGGAATCGAACCTCCGACAAGGGAGGCCGTGTTATTCGCAACTTGGCGCTCCAGACCGCTCGGCACTCCCGCGCGGCATCGGGCTCTGATTTCTCGCATTTTATTCTGATGATCATTTCTACCAATGTAAGTGGGACTCGACAATATATTTTCGCATTCGGAGGAGAATGTTGGCGATTGGAGTTCTGTAAGGAGCCCACGCCGCAGCGATAAGCGCCATTGTTGTAATGATTCCCATCCCAGATCCCGTATCATTTCCGTAACGCTGTCTCCCCTGTATCGTGACAATACGAAACGAGCCGCCCTTGTTCGGACTCTTTCGATGTCCTCCGTCAAACCCACCTGTTAAGGATCCCACACTGGACAACAATACTCCAAAAAAGTACTGACAAGCGTAGTGTATGCAGTTTCTTTAGTAGTTCTGTTGCACCTTTTAAGGGTTCTGACAATAAAACGCAGTCTCTGGTTCGCCTTTCCCGCGACATTATCTACGTGTTCTTTCCAGTTTATGTCTGATGTACTAGTAATACCTAGGTATTTAGTGGAGTTTACGGCCTTCACTTTTGATTGATTTGTCTTGTAAACGAAGTTTAACGGATTTCTTTTCGTACTCATGTGGACGACTTCCTATCCTCTGTCTGTTCAGCTGCTCCTCTCACTTGTCCGTCTTCTCCTTTTCACTCTCTACCATTCTCTTCCTCTCATTTATCTCTGTTCATCTCATGCTCCCTCTGCCTCGACCCGTTTCCTCTCACGTCTCCTCCTCCTCCTCCTCCTCCCTGTCCATCTCTTCTTCAGCCCCCTCACTTGAGCTGCTCCAAAAATGTTCAAATGTTTGTAAATCTGCGTGGTCATCAGTCCGTAGCCTACAAACTACTTAAACTAAGTTAAACTAACCTAAAGGACAACACACACACACACACACACGCTCCAGGGAGGACTCGAACCTCCGACGGCAAGCGAACGCGCGCTACGCAGCGAAGCGCTTTAGATTGCCTTTTTTATTTTTATTTATTTATTTTTCGTCAGGTAGATCTATGGTTCGCAGTCGTTCGTTCAATTCGTTCGTGGTTGTTCGTTGAAGGTTGGCTCAGCTTGTTTATTACAGAGGGTGTTTAACCCACTGAACGGGCGCGCTGAGCCACGGCGCCCGGCAACCGCTCGGCTACTCCACCGCGGCTTGAGCTGCTCCTTCCCATGTCTAAATTACATATATCTGTCAACATTTACGGTGATGGGTGAAACGATGTCGGCGTTTATTGCCAGGTACTACCCACCATACACCTTTTCCACGAAAAACAACATGCATTGCCAACTTTCAAGGTGAACAATCCAACGGTGTCGAAGTCTGTTAAAGTAATAAGGCACGCTCCCCCGTTCCACCACGCACCGCACGAAATATTATGTACACAACCATATCTGTCTCACACACATATTTTTTTTAATGTAAAGTGTATAAAATTTCACCAAGATGGGAATAAAATTGTCGCTTTATATGCATTGCAAACAAGAACTGACATTCTTGTATCCTTTTCCAAGGAATTTTACTCACAAAACAAAATTAGAATAAAATCGAATACACAATTTAAAAAGCACGGTATGTTGTTGTTGTGGTCTTCAGTCCGGAGGCTGGTTTGATGCAGCTCTCTACAATACCCAATCTCCTGAGCAAGCCTCTTCAACTCCACATAAGAATGGCACACTATATCTGTCTGAATCTGCTTGCTGTATCCATCTCTTGGTCTTCCTCTGCGGTTTTTACACACACACATGTTCACATGTTTGTTAAGCTTATGGGACTTAACTACGGGGTCATCAGTCCCTAAACTTACAAACTACTTATGAACTACTTACGAACTAGAACGGCACAAATATCCATGCCCGAGGAGGGATTCGAACCCCCGACCGTAGTGGCCGTGCTGACCGTGACTGGAGCGCCTCAGTCACCTCGGCCACCGCGGCCGGCTGAGGTTTTTACCCCAAACACTTCCCTCCAATGCTAAATTCACAATTCCTCGATGTCTAAGAAAGTCTCCTACCAATCGATCCCTTCTTTTAGTCAAGGTATACCAGAAATTCCTTTTCTCTCCAATTCTGTTGAGTATTTCCTCATTAGTTACGCGATCCACCCACCTAATCTTCAGCACTCTTCTGTAGCACCACATTTCAAAACCCTTTATCCTTTTCCTGTCCGCACTGTTTATCGTCCATGTTTCACTCCCATACAAGGCAACACTCCACACAAATGCCTTCAGAAAGGACTTCCTTAGGATTAAATCATTATTCGATCTTAACAAATTTCTCTTCTTCAAGAACTCTTTTCTACCCATTGTCGCCGGCCGCGGTGGCCGAGGGGACTGAGGCGCTCCAGTCATGGTCTACACGGCCACTACGGACGGGGGTTCGAATCCCCTCTAGGGCATGGATATTTGTGCCGTTCTTAGTTAGTTCATAAGTAGTTTGTAAGTTTAGGGACTGACGACCCCGTAGTTAACTCCCATAAGCTATACAAACAACTGAGCATTTTTGAACCCAGTGTCATTCTGCATTTCATATTCTCTGTACTGCGACTATCATTTGTTATTTTACTGCCAAATAACAAAACCCATCTATCTTCTTTATTGTTTCGTTACCTAAGCTAATTTCTTCAGCATCACCTGATTTTCTTACACTGCACTCCATTACCCTAGTTTTGCTCTTGTTAATGTTCATCTTATATGCACCTTTCAGCACTCTGTCCATCCCGTTCAACTGCTCTTCCAGGTCCTTTCCTGTCTCTGACAGTATTACTATGTCGTCGGCAAAACGCAATGTTTTTAATTCTTCACCCTGAACTTTAATTCCTTCTCCAAATTTCTCCTTGCTTTCCTTTATAGCTTGCTCAATGTACAAATTGAATAACATTGGAGAAAGGCTACAACCCTGTCTTACTCCCTTCCCAACCACTGCATCCCTTCATATCCTTCAACTCTGACAACCGCTGTCTGGTTTTTGTACAAGTTTGTAAGCTACGGACTGACGACCACGCAGTTTGGTCCGATAGATTTACAAAGATTTGAACATTTTCTTTTCAGTTCCACTTCCAAATAAAAAGATGCTTGAATCACTGCCTGTATGACTGTACGAGCCCTAATTCGCTTATCTCTCCTTTGTGATATTTACGTGAAATGTAAGCTGATGACAGTAGAATCGTTTTGTAGTCATCTTCAAATTCCGGCCCTCGACATTTCAACAGTGCTTCTCGAAAGGCCTTCTATCCAGCGATTCCCATTTCAGAAGCATCTCCATAACACTCGCGCGTTGATCAAACCTACCAGCAACAAATCTAGCATCCCGCCACTGATTTATTACTATTGCCTACCTTTGAAACGGATCTGGTGGGGCCGCACAAGTGTTCTATATGCGATCTTTTTGTCAGATGACTCACATCTCCCAAACATTCTCCCGATAAATCAGAAACGACCATCTGTTTCACAACGACTGTCCTTATATGCTCTTTGCATTTCATATCACTCTGTAACGTTAAGCCTAGATATTTAATCGACGCGACTGTGTCAAGCAATATACTAATAACGCTATATTGTAACATTATGGGAATTTTTCCTACTTATGTGATAACGTTACATTTAGCTATATTTAAAGCTATCTGCCATTGGTCACACCAACTAATAATTTTGTCTGAGTCATCTTGCATCCTACTTCCTGCTCTAATTAAATAAATCCACGTGGCCGTAACTCAATAAAAGGAATACTCTCTTTCAGAACCACACTTCCTAATGCTCCCACTTCATCCATTTCACTCGTTTCCGAGTCCGGTCAACATTTCCAGAATACAGCAACTCCAGTGGCCTTTATTCGGTGGAGGGAGCAATTCCGACGATCTGGTAGAGTTTGTCGACAGGAATCGGCTCCGTATATTCCATCAGGAAAGTTTAATTGACTACACTGCGAACCTGGTTGGCGTGAGTAGACGCACTCCACACAGATGAAGTTTACTCTGTAGATGACGCACACAAGGCAAGAGCAAAATTTCTCATGAAGTGACGATTCATTCTCCATATTTTGCTTGTGACAGCCTTAAAATATTTTTCCTTGCATTGACCTCAGGCTTGGTCGTATGGGAATGATGCTATGAGGACAGTGAGGTCGAGATTAAAACTAATATTTATATATGTTTGTCGCTGTTTAACCTTTAACACTGCTAGGTCCAATTGATGCTGAGCTTCCAAATGTGTTAACACGATTTTCAAAATCGAAAACTTATTGAGAAATAAGCTTTACTTCTATTATGTTTAAATTCGATTAGGAATACGACCTGCTTTCGAATATCTTGATACAATAGCACAATAATAACTGGGTGAAAGCTTTTGAGGTCGTTTTGGCTAAAGCAGCTTTCATCCAGAGTCTGGTAATCTGAAGTTATCGACAACAGCTCTATTCAGTTTCACTTCTCGTCGATGCTACGAAGTTTATTCGGTTTAGAGAAGGGCTCTCGGAGGAGATGACACGCAAATCCTGAAGTTGATTTCGTTTAATCTCTGTTAGGATTTTCCAAAATCAAAAAATGTTTGTATAGCTTATGGGACTTAACTATGGGGCAATCAGTCCCTGAACTTACAAACTACATATGAACTAGCTAACACTAAGGACGGCACAAATATCCATGCCCGAGGGGGGATTCGAACCCCCGACCGTAGTGGCCGTGCAGAGCGTGACTTTCCAAAACCTTCGAGTGAAGATTTTTTTATTATTATTATTTTTAAAACCTTAAGGACCAAACTGTTTAGATCATCGGTTCCTAGACTTACAAACCACTTAAACTAATCTAAACTACCTTATGTTAAGGACAACACACACATCGATGCCCGCAGAAGGACTCGAACCTTCGATGGGGAACAGCCGTTCAATCTGTAGCATGGCACCTTAAAGCCGTCGGCCTTTCCCTCGCAGCTCATGTCAAGATTCTCTACCAGTCCCAAAACATTCATTTAGCAATTAGCTGTTTACTGTTCTCAGGCATTAAGAGTATACAACTACGCACCATTATTTGGGAGCTCACGATTCCATGTTTCCTCATGGGTACTATATTTAAAACATTTAGAGGATATGTGTTTAATGTTATCGAACAAATGACTGTTCACCTAATACCGAAATTTCTATATTGTTAGTTCCCTATTTGAGGTATGTCGTTTGGCTAGTTACATTAGAAGACGCGATCGCCTGTACCATAATCCTTCAGTGCTGCGTAAGTCCAAAACAATAATTAGATGAAGAGAATGTCGGTATTCAGTATACACTGAGTTTACCCAGGTTTGCCCCAGATCCATAAGTGGGGCGATTAGTTTGCAACTTTATTATTTGTTTCTCACTTTGATTATTTACTTGTTTTCCTCCTGTGGCACAGGTACACGATTGGACAGTACGTGGACCAGGCTGGCGACGTCATCAGTCACGTGAACATCTCGTCGGTGCGGATACAGGACGGCGGCTTGTACACGTGCAAGGCCAGCAACTCCATGGGCGCTGTGTCCTACGAGGCAAGGCTCAACATTTACGGTGAGTGTGTCCGGAATCCCAGCAAACACATTTCATGCTGGCCGACTACAATTTACGATCCTAAATAGAAATGAGATTGTTATACTTCTCTCTGCAGGACAAAAGACTTTTCAGAGTTAATTTTCACTCCTCAGTGGAGTGTACGCCTATTTGAAACTTCCCAGCAAATTAAAATCGTGAGTCGAACCGTGAGGTTCAGACTGCGACTTTAGAAATTCACTGACAGGTGTTCTACCGGTTGAGATATGTGTGCACGACTCAGGACTCGACCTCAAACGTTTGTTCCCGCCCTTTGTGGAGCACGGGACTTTGTAAATATTTATGATCATGTGCACGTCTTGGATAAGGTATATATTCATTCTAAAGGAAAATCTGGCCGAATTAAAGAAGTTTTGGAGAAAAAGTACCATAAACTTCGCTCTGCTCACTAAGTTTATGTATAATAGTTCACATATTCAACATAATTTTTGAGTATGTTATCCTGAAATTAATTCATATGATCAGTCATGGATCTGAAAAAGCGGTGCGAAACACAATTTCAATTTTACCCTGAACGTCCACGTGCATGGGTTGGAAACATTTGCAGCGTGTAAGGGTAACAGACCGATGGAAACTATTCCAGCTTAGAATAATGTCGACAAACTTCAAGAAACTTCGAAGAAAATCGAAAACTAGGCTCTTCCCTAAGCTAAATGTGGATGAATTCCAACTACACCACATAGTGGTACCTCGGAAAGATGCAAAAGAGATAATGAATGTCGAGAAAAAGCTCAGAAAATCTCCAGTATTTTTTGCGCAGTATGTTGACTAAATCATCGTTTCAGTTGATGGTAATGATCTCCTTTTCAAAATATTCAATAGTTTCCATTGACAGGATATACTAAAAGTTTTTAACCAAAATCAAAATCGTTTTTTTTTTTTTTTTTTTTTTTTTTTTTTTTTTTTTTTTTTTTTTTTTTTTTTGCTGCCAAACGATTAGTAGACGAATAATGACATCTTTTCAATATACGAAGAAAAAAATTAAATTCGTGTATATGGATGGACAAGGAGAAAAGAACAAGAGACGATGACAGGGTTTCCAACAAAGAACGCAAAATGAAGTCGCGAGCCTTGCTGCTCTGCTGTGCTTCGGTTGTATCCGTCACGCACAAAACGTATCTGTATCCTTCTGAAATACCCCGAAAGCCTTTTCCGTCCTCTTATGAAAAATTCACTTTCCTACAAATGAGCGAGACATGTGTTCCTTTACTTTGATCCTTCATCTACTGAGAGAAGATTCTTAGAAATCTAATAATATCCGCTCACCATGTTATCTTCTTTAGTCGATATAAATTAAGGTCCCTAAAAGGAAATTGGATCCAGTGTAACATTATATAAATTTAATGGACTGCAGTTAGTATTACACTGCGGGAAATAAAAAATACTATACCCTCTTAGATTTTTCCAATACAATCAAGATTCATTACTGAAACAGTGTATATGCATTACACGAATGATTACATTTACAGACCAATAGCTCAAGCTGTACATAAGTACCAGGTGTGCATCCATGTTGCAACACCCATATCAGTGCAAGGTGTAACCTCCACGAGTGGCAATGCAAACTCTTTTTCTATAAAGGAAACGAATTCCTTGTACGAATCCGCGATCTTCATTTTTTTCAGTAAGAATAAAAAACCATCTAGATCGCTCAAATTGTATTTATTTATTACGCCGTTTCGGCATCTGCCATCATCAAATCTAAAAAACCCTGATCTTTGCTGTACAAGTTCAGAGGTTTATAGATCTGATGATGGCAGGTGCCAAAACGACGTAATCTCTATATATAGAGAAATGAATGTTTGTCTGTATGTCCTCTGTGTTTCATAAACCATTCATTCGATTGCAATGAAACTTTGGTGAACTGTTCCACGTACGCCTCGAAGGTTCCTGACCCAAAAACAAAAGAGCACGACACATAGCTTAGGAGATATCATAATTAATGAGAGGCCACCGCGTAAGAATACCCAGATCTATGAGTCAATTATTGGAAAAGTTTGCATGCAATTTCGCACGTTTATAAAGCGCTTTGTATCTGACCCCCCACAAAATAATGAAACGAAAAGAAGTCTACCGCTCACAACAGTTTCGCTGTAGATGCCGTAAAACAACAGGCATGACCTTATATCAAATAAAATTAGCATTACAGGTTTGCATGTTACTATTTATTTTGTATGCAAGTCTCCCTCAATTCTCTTGCATCCAAAATTAAGCAATCTGTTTTCTTAATCTCTATCTACATAAAAGCGAAAGAACATACACTCACTCACTGACTAAACATGAAATCTCGGGAATTACTTCACCTATAAAGTTAAAATTTGGCAGGAATTTAGTTTATAGGTAGCAAAAGTCAACCAAGAAACTATTTTTTAATAGGTGCATGGCGGAGCATACTTCTCCTACAGACTCACGAACCTACAGTTTCACGGAATTTCGCCCGCTTGACTTACAAAACAAGAGGAAGGTCACCGTCCATACGGTGCATGGGGGAAGGTGTTTTGCAACATAAAAATGGATCCCTAAATACCTTGGTCGTGCCATAATTTAAGAAAGGCTCGACCGATTTCACAGATCATTTTTTGTTGTTTTCGTTATTCTCAGAACAAGGGTTCTATAAAATAAAACTGGAATATTTGAGAACAATGAAGTGCGTTCTTCAAAAATGTGACTCTGCGTTTCTATTGCATAGAAATCTCCAGTTTTGTTCCAATATTGATGAAATTTTGCACACTCTATCTGAAAAACAAGAGGAATGTCACTGCCCTTATAAAATTTCGTTCGGTGCATGGTGGAGGGTACTGAACTTACCCAATTTTACAAAAGGCATAGATTTGCTCCAATCTTTATTAATTTTTGCACACATGACCTTTAAACCAAGAGGAAGATCACTGGGTACATAAATGTTTGTAGGGTAAGGTGGTACAATTTCGATCATTTCGGAGAAATGTTGTTGTTACTGGAAATATGTTGAGAAAAGGAATAATTTTAACTTTGGCACTTGTTCTTAGATGTTTAACGAATATGTAACACAAATATTAGAGCATTAGAAAGGTTAGTGTAAACACAAAAAAAGTTTACAGAACTGTGAAAAATTTATCGAAAATGTACCATACTAGGTACAATTATGATCACTTCCTCGTAAAATTTTTATCAATGGCTTCTTTCACATAAAAAGCACTTGTTCCCTCGTGCACCTACGCATACTTCGTAGTACCAAACATTGCAATAACATAAAATTTGCAAGCGCGTAGAAACTAGAAAATTTATAAGAGGGCGTCCGACGAAGTTGCTGCACGTGCCTCTTAACAGAAAAAAATTTCTATCTCCGTAGCGGAAAGTGGTGTATTCTTTGAAAAGACAGGAGGAGCTGCAGAAACCTGCTACACTACAACGCCACACAAAGGCAAGTGCTACCAACACTGCGAGACTGACAAATTATGTTGATCGGAATTGTACCTATATCGAATTTGTACCACCTTACCCTATGGTTCACGACAGGATAGAGAGAGAGGGGGAAAGGGGATGTGGACTACGAGAGTGTAGGATAAATAAACACCCGGGAAACGTCGGGTTTACAGCTGTTATGGTCTTCAGTCCGGAGACTGGTTTGATGCAGCTCTCCACCCTACTCTATCCTGAGCAAGCCTTTTCATCTCCTCATAAGAACGACAACCCACATCCACTTGAATCTGCTTACTATACGCGTCTCTTGGTCTCCCTCTGTGATTTTTACCCCACACACTTCCCTCCAATGCTAAATTTACGATTCCTCGATGTCTAAGAATGTGTCCTACCAAGCAATCCCTTCTTTTAGTCAGGGTGTGCCAAAAATTCCTTTTCTCACCAATTCTGTTAAGTACCTCTTCATTAGTTATGCGATCTACCCACCTAATCTTCAGCATTCTTCTGTAGCACCACATTTCAAAAGCCTCTATCCTCTTCCTGTCCGCACTGCTTATCGTCCATGTTTCACTCCCGTACAAGGCAACACTCCACACAAATGCCTTCAGAAAAGACTACCTTACAGCTAGTAAATAAATTTAATTTTAGCGATCTAGGCGGTTTTTATTATTATTGCAATGCAAACTCTGATTATAGCTTCCATTCGATCATTGCACGTCGGCAGCAGCGATCTAAAAATGGCGTACACGTCTTCTCCTCCTCGAGTCAGAGTAACTGCCGCGCATGCCGTGGATAGAAACAGAAACGAAACTCAGTTTGTGGCCGGGCCCCGTGTTTTGCGGTAGTGTAGGCTTCACTGCAGCGCAGCCCCTGCTCGCCCGCAGGCCCGCCGTACGTGCGCCAGAGCGCGGAGCCGGTGCGCGCGGTGGCTGCGTCGGACGCGACGCTGCGCTGCCCGTTCGCCGGCCACCCGGTCGCCGGCGTCTCGTGGGAGCGCCGCGGCGCGCCGCTCACGCCCGACCTGCGCCACGAGCTGCGCGACGCCGGCGCCGCGCTGCTCATCCTGCGCGTCGACCCGGCCGCCGACGCGGGCACCTACGTCTGCAAGGTGCGCGGCGCCGCCGGAGAGGTCGCCACGGGGGAGCTGCTGCTCGCCGTCACCAGTGAGTGCCACCTGCCAAAGGCCGGATCCACACATTGGAGCCAACGTTGGCGCCAACAGTATTCGTCCAATGTGTGGATCGGTGAAGTAGCGTTGGAACCAACGTTGGCGCCAACGTTTGTACGGCTCCGTTGCTTGTCGGTATTTCGACCAAACATCAAAGGACGTTGGGCCAATATGGGTACGTCGTCCACACATTGGCGCCAACGTTTCATTCTGCCTTTGTCGTCTGCTCATCTCGAAACTGTTTCTTTCTTCGTTCGTTCTTCGTCGTCGGTTTAAAGTTTCGAAATCTTTGTAAATATTAGAATTGTATCAGAAAGTGATTCATTTGTGAAAGAAACCTCAAAAAACGAAATGCCACAGCAAAACTTAGGCGCGAACTGTGAAATTAAAAACTTTCTAGACTTTCGACACATTCCATTACTGAATTTAATTTTTAAAATTAACAGTACAGTACTTAATATTTCCTGTCAAGTTTTAAATATCGTTTTGCAAACTTCAAGCACTACTAGTGATATCAATTATATGATTATTTAAAAAGGGAAGTGTAGGCTTCTAATATTGTCTCCTTTAGCAAGAAATCGAAGCGTAATACCAAAAGAATAGCATCCCTCCAAAACATTTTTTTTTTTCCAATCACTTAAAGTAGCAGGTCTAAGTTTTTATAATGTGTATCGTTTACTTGTAGCATATTATAAAAAAAAATTAATGATTTCGTACCGTAATTAATGTTTGTTAGGAAGTGATACAACACCCCATCATCTTTTACGTATGTTTCCCACTTTGATTTACAATGACAAAATGTAATTATTCACACTCAAAAGCGTTAATGCATTGGCCGTGATTTGTGCGTCAGATATGTTTTCGTTGGCTCTCGACGAATTCAACTGAATATTGGCTCCAATGTGTGGACGCTGTCTCAAAAATATTGGCCAATGTTGGCGCCAGCGTTGGTACCAATGTGTGGACGCGGGGTAAGCCTATCGTCCTCCTGCTCCTCTTCTCTTTCTTCATTAGCATTTGTCCCGCCCGGTGGCAGGGACCGCTGGCTTGGCTCGCTGTCGCTACTTTTGCGGTCTCGGGCCTGGTCAGGGTGGAGGCGTGAAGTCTGTATGCAGGGCAGTGATCTCAATTATTAACACTGGATACACAACTGTAATGGTTTAGATCTGTGAAAATCGTGACGCTCTATTATGGTTATGTTGGCAACCCCGTACGTATAGGTCGTTTTGTTATTTTCAGAGGACACAAGGATCGAAACAAGTTATGAACTATTGATTACTTTAATACATACATGATGATGATGAAAATATTGTGGGGAAGGCGAACCAAAGGTTACGTTTCATTGGCAGAACGCTTAGAAGATGCACCAGCTCCACCAAAGAGACTGCCTACATCACACTTGTGCGGCCTCTCCTGGAGTACTGTTGCCCCTTGTGGAACCCTCACCAGGGTGGGACTGACGGAGGATATTGAGAAGGTTCAGAGAAGGGCAGCTCGTTTTGTTTTATCACGTCACGCGGGGGGGAAAGCGTCACGGAAATGTTGCACGAATTGGGGTGGAAATCATTAAAAGAAAGACGTTATTCATTGCGGCGTGATCTGTTTGCGAAGTTTCAATCACCGACTTTTAGTTCTGAATGTGAAAATATTTTGCTAGCACCCACCTACTTAGGGAGACATGACCATCCCAATAAAATAAGAGAAATCAGATCGAAAACGAAACGATTTAGGTGTTCTTTCTTCCCACGCGCTATTAGAGAATGGAACGGTAGAGAAAAGTTATGAAAGTGGTTAATAAACCCTCTGCCAGGCACTTAAATGTGATTTGCAGAGTATCTATGTAGATGTAGAAGTTAGTGTCGATTATGGTTTTAGGGAAGTCAAAGGAAATGAAACAGTGTTCAGAACCATATGTGAGTTATATTTCTCTTCATAACTAGTGTTTGTATCACATTTCATTAAATGAATAAATTGCACTTGTATATACGGTATTTCTAGTGTTCAGTTTTATATCTGCCTTTTGTCTACACTAATTTCCGTTTGAGCTTACGGATTGAATATACACTCTATGTGGAAAATCATGCTTATATCATACGCTTCGAATATGCCGTTATTACACTTTATTTAGTTGTCTACAACAGTGCAATTTTATTCATTAATTTCAAAATGGGAGAAACACTAGGTCTGAATCAAAATATAACTCAAGTATACGTTTTCCACGACTCGTGTCTATTTCTACTGCTTCGATGCAGGAGTTCGGTTAATTACATGCCTCGACTATTTTGTAAATATTATTCATATTTTCAGAACAGATAGTGCCCGTTGTATATGAGTTAGTTTCTACGTAGGCAACTAGTAGAAACGATTATAAATTTCAGAATGTAAAATTCTTCGTAACCACAGCTGGAAGGTGTATGACAGGTATACGTTCACTAATATGGCGCCGACCGTCACGACTTCGTAATACACAGTACTAACTCCACTGATGCAGGGCCGGCCCCGAGCAAACTCAGCGCCCTAGGCAAATTATTCTAATGGCACCCCATTTAATAAAATCGCAATAAAATATCAATGTACAATACACATTGCATTTTTATTCAAATACATAATCACAACATATACATTACATAAACATCTTTATCAATAATTAAAGGAGCAGCATTAGCCGTAAAATCTTTTTCTTTATTTATGCAAATCGATTTCGGTTTGCCAAGAAACCGTCTTCAGTGCTGTCAGCTAGTTCAAAACAGCATATTAGTAAAATGTATAATAACATTTACATAAATTTATCCATGTTATTTGGATGTTTTTGAGGTCTGCGACTGTATTATAAGCTTGTTTGGAATGATTAATGCTGCATCAGTCACTATTTATAAATATTTTTATTGGCACGACGCGTTTCGGCAGCATGCTGCCATCATCGGGTGCATGTTTACAGTTACTGGTTACATTCTTGATGTATTGTGTTTTGTGTTGTGGATGCCAGTGAGGTTATGTTTGTACAGTTTTAACCTGTTAGGAAGATATAGCTATTTTTACAATTATGTTTCATCATTATAGTTTTTGGATTATACAATAATCCAAAAACTATAATGATGAAACATAATTGTTAGGAAGATATAGCTATTTTTACAATTATGTTTCATCATTATAGTATTTGGATTATACAATAATCCAAAAACTATAATGATGAAACATAATTGTAAAAATAGCTATATCTTCCTAACAGGTTATGTTTGTACAGTTTTAACCTGTTAGGAAGATATAGCTATTTTTACAAGTATGTTTCATCATTATAGTTTTTGGCTTATTGTTAGGAAGATATAGCTATTTTTACAATTATGTTTCATCATTATAGTTTTTGGATTATTGTATAATCCAAAAACTATAATGATGAAACATAATTGTAAAAATAGCTATATCTTCCTAACAGGTTAAAACTGTACAAACATAACCTCACTGGCATCCACAACACAAAACACAATACATCAAGAATGTAACCAGTAACTGTAAACATGCACCCGATGATGGCAGCATGCTGCCGAAACGCGTCGTGCCAATAAAAATATTTATAAATAATGACTGATGCAGCATTAATCATTCCAAAAAATAACATTTACGTCTAGCAAATCAAGTGACATAGACACATGTGACTTTGACTTTGTATGACACCAGATATTATCACATGTATCTATGTCATTTGATTTGTTAGACGTAAATGTTACCATAAATTTTACAAATATGCTGTTTTGAACTTGCTGACAGCACTGAAGATGGTTTCTTGGCAAACTGAAATCGATTTGCATAAATAAAGCAAAAGATTTTACGGCTAATGCTGCTCCTTTCATTATTGATAAAAGTGATTTTGTGGCCATTGAGCACACCCGTGGAATCCAATCTACATAAACATATTTTCCCATTAAAAAAGAACACATCATACAACAATGTTACTTTTTCATCGTTTTTACATTCTGTTTTCTAAAAATGCAACAGCCAGAAAACTTTTATGTCAATATCTTTAGAGTTTTTGTGAGTTATAGACTCTTTCAAATGTTTTTCAAGAATAGCTTTTATTTTTTTTAACATCATGCATTTTGTGCAGACAGACAAATACACGATTTAGGCTGTCAATTTGATGAATCGTCAATTGAAATTATTGCAGTATCCAACATTACGAAATAAAAATTAATTTTAAAATGATTTTGCGCGTCACGAATAGGTTCAACTTCTGCTTCATAACCAAACTGTCTTTTCTTGTGTCTTAGACGGTCTGGTTCGATATTTGATGAAAATGATGTGGAAATATTGGCTGCTTCTGAAACTTCTCTTGCTTCTACCAGCATTTTTTCGAGTCCCAAATCATCTCTACAGTCTTCGAGGAAGATTTTTGTGTTTAGCAGAGCATTTGTAGCAGTGTTTAGATCAGTTTCTCTTGATTGAAGAAGTCATAGTATACTACAGAGAGTGCAGAGCGGCAGACTGCGCGGGACCGTGAGGGCGCCCCAGCTGACATGATGGGCAGCACGCCGGCTCTGATCACGAGATGATTAATTCCAAACTGCTACTCGTCTGTTCATTAAACGCTTACTAGCAAACTTCAGAACAGTCAAGGAGAATACATGAAACATTTACTTGCGTCTTGTCTCTTGCCCGTTGTTCTGTCTACGTGTTGTAACCGGAAATTCATCGGTCTTGGAACCGCAGCGCACGAGGGTTCGCCGCGCACGACAAATTTGCCGCCCCCCAAATTCGAGCACCCTAGGCAACTGCCTAGTTTGCCTATATGGACAGGCGGGCCCTGTCTGTATGCAGGGTGTCAAACCTTCTTTGCCTAGGTCGTCCTGCTGGCTGTTTTCCATTTATTTTCAGATTAAAACCAGTCTTTGGCACAGTTGTTTCGCCTGCTCTAAGAACATGCCCGAAAATAGTCCGGACTGTATACCCATAGATTTCTATCTGATTATGCTGAAGCGATAGCTCCTTATTTAACAGCCATGTACAACCGCTCTCTCAAAGAATGATATCTACCAAAGGAGTGGAATGTTGCACTGGTCACCTATATTCAAGAAAAGCAGTAGGAGTAACCCACTAAACAACAGACCTATTTCATCAATTTGCAGCAGGGTTATGGAACATATCCTGTATTCAAATATTATGAATTATCTCGAACAGAATGATCTATTGACCCAAGGTCAACACGGATTTAGAAAATATCGTTCATGCGAAACACAACTAGATATTTACTCGCACCAAGTGATGAGTGCTATCGACAAGAGATCTCAAATTAATTCAGTATTTCTTGATTTCCAGAAGGCTGTTGACACCGTATCTCACAAACGGCTTTTAATCAAATTGCGTGGTTATTGTACATCGCCCCAAATTTACGACTGTCAAAAGGACACAGTTTGTAGTAATCGATGGTAAGGCATCGACTAAAATAGAGGCGTTCCACAGGGTAGTGTTATTGGTCCTCTGCTTTTCCTTATTTACATAAACGATTTGGGATAAAATCTAAGCAGCTGTCTTAGGTTGTTTGCAGATGACACCGTCATTCATCGTCTAGTAAAATCATCTGAAGATAAAAATCATCTAAACGAACGATCTAAATAAGATATCACTATGGTGTAAAAATTGGCAATTGACTAAATAATGATAAGTGTGAAGGCGTCCAAATGAGTACGAAAAGAAACTTTGTTTAAAAGATAAATCTATCAGAAGTGAAGGCCGTAAACTCCACTAAATACCTAGGAATTACCATTACTTCCAACTTAAACTAGAAAGTACAAGTAGATAATGTCATTGGAAAGGCATACACTACGCTTGTCCATCCTTTTTTGAAGTATTGCTGCCCAGTGTGAGATCCTTATCAGGTGGGTTTCACGGAGGACATCAAAAGAGTCCAAAGAAGGGCAGCTCGTTTTGTATTGTCGCGATACAGGGGAGACAGCGTTACGGAAATGATACAGGATCTCGGATGGGAATCATTACAACAACGGCGCTTATCGCTGCAGCGTGGGCTACTTACAAAACTCCAATCGCCAAAATTCTCCTCCGAATACGAAAATATGTTATTGACTCCCACTTACATAGGGTAGAAATGATCATCAGAATAAAATACGAGAAATCAGAGCTCGAACGGAGACATTCAGGTGTTATTTCTTCCCGCGCGCTATTCGAGAACGGAATGGGAGATAAATAGTATAAAGGTGGTTCGATTAACCCTCTGCCAGGCACTTAAATGTAATTTGCAGAGTATACTATGTAGCTTTAGAAGCAACATAGACTGCCTTCTCTCATCTTTTCTATTATTGGAGCTACTCCGTGTAACCACGAACTTGGTCGTTTGTGACTTGATCGTGTAGTGTTAATCTAGCTGTCTACATGAGCATCTTTGTTTACATATGTAACAACTGACCTTATTATTACATAGGACAGACAGGAAGGACGATCAAGGTGCGGTATAAAGAACATCTGCTAGGGAAGACAGGACGCAATGTGCACATTTCGATCTTTGCCGAGAATTTACTCATAGCTGATCATGTTCGTAGATCGTTAGGAGACACTATAATTTTACATAAGGAGGCCAAGGGAAGGAAACTAGATTTTTGTGAAGAAATCAAATTTTTGAACACATCATCATTAACGACGGTAATATGCTCAATGATCAACTGCAACTTGCAAGTAAACAATACCTAGAGGGCTTCAAATCAATAGTGTTTGTAGACAATTGCTAATGCAGTATTTGTTCCTGCACGGTGTTGTTGTCCTCATAATTCTGAATGTGCACGTGTTTATATTATTCTATTGTGTGATGCATGATGTTTCCCCCTCCCCTCCCATAGGCTTCGACCATTTATAACGCCTTACATATTCACGGATTATAATGCGCTAAAAACTTAATCTCTTCTTATGAGTTGCTGTCACGCAATCAAAGAAATTTCAAGTCAAAGCTATATATATGGAGGAGAGGCATTGAAATAAAATGTGTGCCCCGCCGGGATTAGAAACCGGGACCTCCCGCTTACTAGGCAGGCGCTATACCACTAAGCCACCGTTAATGGATGCAGTGACTGCACGGATTTTCTTACGGCGGTCTCCACAACACCAACTTTAATTTTACCTCATGTTCACTTATATAAATACGTATCAATGTTGCCAAGGCTCTCGAATAACGGAATAGCACCCCATAAATGAACGTCAGGCACAAATGACATAAATATCAAACAATAATTCAATGTCCAATGACATATTTGTTTCGGTATATATCAAAGATATTATAGCGACTGTTACTCGCTGATACTGCGGGTGTAGCGTGCGTTCCTCTTTCGCGCCACAGACATATATCACTAGACTGGCAGTGCCTTATGCAGTATCATTGGTGTCACTGAAGTCTCGCCGCCATATTTCTATACTACAAATGTGCGAGCAGTCTTATGTCTATTTTCAGAAAACATTCGTAAAAATACGGATGAACCCACGTAACTATGATGTCTTTAAAGAAGTGACATAATGGTCGATTCATGTGTTGTATATAGATGTAATTTTTTGTACAGCAAACGGAGATATACGGCCAATTCACACTTCCGTGACGTGAACGTCACGTCACGTTGTATTCACGCTGTCCGTCACGTCAATTCGTTTATCCTAATGCCCGACGTTCAAAGTGCGGTCATGAGTGGCTATCGTTTATGTAGACAGTCATAGTTTAATACTGGCCATTTCTCGTGGATACCACGTCTCTTTATCCTTTTGAGTGTTCTTACGAACTCTCTACTTTCACATATACAGTAAAGAGTTGCTGTTTTTGTTTATATGTTACTCGATCAACTGCGGGCTTTTCTTTCAATAGCATGACCGTTCTAAATGTGCTATTTGTCGTGGATAACAGGTATCTTCATTCTTCTCAGTGTTTTTCCGATAAATACAATCTGCTTTAAATGTATGTAACGGTAAAATTTTTCTTGCCATCCCAGTGGCCTAATATGATTATGTTGCCAAAATCAACGAAACGCTACAACGCCCTAACCAAGATATTGATATTCTTAGTAACCCATACAGTGAGTTGATTTTTCTCGCAATCCGAGTAGCCTAGTATGATTATGTTGCCAACATCAACGAAACGGTAGAAAGCCCTAACCAAGATATTGATATTCTTAGTAACCCATACTGTGAGTTGATTAGTGTTTCGTACAGATGATGAAGTAATTAAATAATGCTATTCGTGCTCTACGGTTGACAGGTTTTTGTATGTGCTCTCGTTCACTTAGTAATAGTAACTGACCTCGTAAAAAGAAGATTTCATGACAAAACATTTGCATCGTGAAGCCATTGGCAAATGCCAACGTCACACGACTGACAACATAACCACGTGAGGCCGCCAGGACAGTAAGTAAAATTTAACCTTACGTAACATGTTCTTCTCATAACACGATTCGACAATGTACGCCTAATATTGCGGTTGTGTTAGCTCAAAGGCAAATCATGGTTAAACCAACTAGTAAAGCTTACAACGTCATATCATACCAAAAGATGATAGTGGTACCGTACGGAAACTTTTTGATGTCAGGTGAAGCGAGATGGTGGCGTCAGGCTTCAGTCACAGAGGCAACTTTGCCAGCACAACATGCTTCTAGTACTACGTTTTGCCGCTTGGTACGGCGTGTAGACACTTCTGAGGCATTAATTTGTCCGTCTTGTTACGTTTCCGTCTGTACATGGCAGTGAGTGTGAGTGTGGTTCATATTATTTTATTTCAGCAGTGAGATGTCTTTGGTGCTGTGAGAAGATTACGCTAGCATTATTGATCCTACAATGTTAACTATAAAAAAAAATAACGTCCCAAGTAATAAAATACATCGATACAGACTTCTGTGTTGTGCATGAAATACATGGCATAAAAAACAATAGTTCGATCAAAAATTATTTTGATTGTAAACGAAGGCTTCCGCGGCCGTTGTCATCGAGGATAAAAGTCTTCTGGGTATTGGAGCGCATCGTCAATATATCAAATATTTCCACTGGGATGGCAAGAAAAATTTTACCGTTACATACATTTAAAGCAGATTGTATTTATCGGAAAAACACTGAGAAGAATGAAGATACCTGTTATCCACGACAAATAGCACATTTAGAACGGTCATGCTATTGCAAGCGACCATCTTCTAGGTGTTACGTTTACTGCTGGATGAGGGAAAGCTGGTGTCTTAAATATTGAATGTTGACAGTTATGATTGGTGGTTTCTACTCTCTTTCATTAGTGTTTCCTTTATTTCTTCCTATTGGTGGATAGGGAAGCCCTTGATTGGTGTTTGCATTAATGTTTTCCATTGGTTGAAACTGGCGAATGAGGAGCGGTGATGGCAATGACCAATGACGTAGCACTGATGCCTAGCGCCGGCTAGAACGTGCTAGCCGGCCGCGGTGGCCGAGGGGACTGCGGCGCGCCAGTCACAGTCTGCACGGCCACTACGGTCGGGGGTTAGAATCCCCCCTCGGGCATGGATATTTGTGCCGTCCTTTGTGTTAGCTAGTTGATAAGTAGTTTGTAAGTTTAGGGACTGATGACCCCGTAGTTAAGTCCCATAAGCTCTACAAACATTTGAAAATTTTTTTAGAACGTGCTATTTGCTCTGTGTACGCGCGGCCGCTGTTGTCTCCGGGCTATGTGGGTCCCTATGGACTGCACTGCGCTCGGTGGCGTCGCGAAGCGCTGCTACTGCTGGCAGCCAAGACGCCGGAAGTCTATATCCGTCTTCTCTGTTCATATTTCCGGAAATATGAAGACGGGTATAGACTTCCGGCGTCTTGGCTGCCTGCAGAAGCAGCGCTTCGCGACAACAACGCGTGCAGTGCAGTCCATAGGGGCCCATATAACCCGGAGACAACAGCGGCCGCACGTACACAGAGCAAATAGCACGCTTTAGCCGGCGCTAGGCATCAGTGCTACAACATTGCTAACACCGCTCCTCATTCGCCAGTTTCAACCAATGGAAAACATTAATGCAAACACCAATCAAGGACTTCCCTTTCCACCAATAGGAAAAAATAAACACCAATGAAAGAGAGCAGAAACCACCAATCGTAACTGTCAACATTCAATATTTAAGACACCAGCTTTCCCTCATCCAGCAGTAAACGTAACACCCAGTAGATGGCCGCTTGCAATAGTGGTCGAAACGTCGGTGAAATATTTGATATATTGACGATGCGGTTCAGTACCTAGAAGAGTCTTATCAACACATATTTTGATGTATAGTGCACTGTATTAATACAGAAAACACTGAATTTTAATTTTTCCAAAGCTGAAATCATAAAGTGGGTATGAGAGGGTTAAGTTCGGTGTGGGTGAGTATCTTGTTTGTGACAGCTTGACGAACGTTGCAAACAATCCTCATTATACTATTTGGCAAAAAACCTGGAGAGTAAATATGTGCAGCCTGTTACCTGCAGACTTGTAATGAGCACGGTGTTGGCAGGTCCGCCGGTACTGGAGCCCATCTTCTTCCCGGCCAACATCCAGGAGGGTGCGAGGGCGCAGCTCAGCTGCACCGTCTCCTCGGGAGACCTGCCCATCAGGTTCTCCTGGCTCAAGGACAACGCGCCTATCCCCAAGTCTCTGCAGGTAACTTCATAAATAATTGTATCCATGAACCTTGTGTATGAAATGTTCTGGTAAAAGCATTGAACAGAGCAACAAAGACTTCACTCTTCAGGACTAGGGAGAACAAGTATAGCATTATGAATACAAACAAGAGACACAGGACCGATTTCGCAAATGAGTAACGGCATAAACAATGTCGCCTTCGGTTAGGGCCTGATGATAATCATCGATATATTGTACGAGGGTAAGTCCATTATTATCCGCAAAGTAGTTATAAAAAGTTATTGTAATAAAATACGAAACTTACAAGAACATCATTTTTCAACATAGTCTCCTTGCTTTTCAATACACTTCGTCCATCGCTCTACAAGCTACCTTATGCCCTCATAAAAGAAGGTTGCGCTGCGAGCCAGGAATGCACCGCTTCCTTCACTGCTTCGTCAGAGTCAAATCGACGGCCCCTTAATGCCTGTTTGAGTGGACCAATCAATGTTCAATGTTTGTAGAGCTTATGGGACTTAACTACGGGGTCATCAGTCCCTAAACTGACAAACTACTTATGAACTAGCTAATACTAAGGACGGCGCAAATACCCATGCCCGAGGGGGGATTCGAACCCCCGACCGTAGTGGCCGTGCAGACCGTGACTGGCGCGTCGCAGTCCCCTCGGCCACCGCGGCCGGCTTGAGTGGAGCAAACAAGTGATAGTCAGAAGGGGCAAGATCGGGACTGTATGGAGGATGATTCAGTACTTCGAATATGAGTTTCTGGAGCGTTTCAGCAGTGTGGACAGCAGTATGCGGACGGGCATTGTCGTGCAACAACACAACACCTTCTGACAGCAATCCTCGGTGTTTGATTCGAATTGCAGGCTTTAGCCTGTCAGTAAGCATATCACTGTAACGTACACTGTTTATTCTTCTGCCCCTTTCACCATAATGTTCCAGTACAGGACCTCGTGCATCCCAAACAACCGTAAACAGCACTTTATCTTGCACGGCGAATTTGGATGTTTCCATTCCATACTCTGCCGTTTACTCACCGGTTCGTAATAATGGATCCATTTTTCGTCACCAGTAAAGATTCTGTCTAAGAAGTTGTCCCCTTCGTTACCATAGCGATCCAAATGTTTTTTGCAGATGTCGAGGCGCGTTTGCTTATGCAACTGTGTGAGTTGTTTTGGGACCTATCTTGCACAAACTTTACGAAACCCCAGTCTGTTGTGAATAATTTCGTAGGCAGAACCATGACTAATTTGAAGACGATGAGCCACTTCATCAATAGTTAATCGTCTGTCTCAGAGATTCATTTCACGCGATTGCTCAATAGTTTCTTCATTTGTGGCGGTAAACGGTCGTCCGGCTCCTTCATCGTGCTTAACACTCGTGCGACCATTTCGGAATTTTTCAATCCACTCGTACACGCTTCGTTGTGGCAAAACACTGCTCCCGTACTGTACTGAAAGTCTTCTATGAATTTCGGCTCTGATACACCTTCCGCCCACAAAAAAAACGTATCACTGAACGTTGCTCTTCTTTGGTGCAAATAGACAGCGGAGCAGCCATGATTAACAGCACGGCAGCGACAACGAAACTAACGTAGCAGCTTGAAAATTCCAAAGGTATAACAACAAATAAACAAAGCATGCGTCACCAACGGAAAACGACAGTACTACCAACATAAACAAAAATATAACTAAATTGCGGATAATAATTGACTTACCCTCGTACATACTCGATGAAGCTCATCGATGTATGCGATGCATCGACTTGGCGAACCCAGTAACTTATTTTTTGAAAGAAAGTATTCTCGGATACACAAACCGAGATAACTTTTGTTGTGACTGAGGAAATACTGCGAATTTTCACATAAAAGCTATAATCACTTGACAGGTTTGGCCGTTCACGGTTTAAGTTCTGTAATGTGTTACAACACAAAACTCTCTGCTGATAACAAAGATAAATCAGTCCCTGACGGTCACCGACGGTGACTTCACACTGGCGATACTGAAAGGTAAGGTTCCTAGCCTATATCGACCAACTCTCCCATATTGTACGGGATCTCCCGTATTTTAGCTCTTTTTTTTATTATTTTTTTCCTCCCGTCTACTTTATTGTCCGCTTTTTTCTACTGTATTCTAGGGGCGTCCACAAAGTAAGTTCCGTTTGGTTATATAAAACGAACGGGTAAAGATATAGAAGAAATATTGAATGTACAAAAATCTACAACTGTTAAACTACTTTTCTACATAGCTTCCGAAATTTTGTAGGCAATTGTCATAGAATGGCACAAGGTTTTGTGTGCCTTTTTCGTAGAATGTTGCCGCCTGTGTATTCAACCATGTGGTAACATGTCCTTTCAGCTCGTCATCATCGTTGAAGTGTAATCCACCAAGGACAGATTTTAGTTGTAAGAAGAGGATTACTGTCAAATGATTTTTTTTTCACGATAATGCCCTACCTCAAACACCGAATGTGACCAAACAATTCTTACCGAAATTTCAATGGGACCTATTTGATCATCCTCCATACAGCTTGGACCTCTCTTCCAGCGACTTTGATCTCTTCTTACACCTAAAATCTGTCCTTAGTGGTCAACACTTCAACGATGATAAAGAGCTGTTACCACATGGTTGAATATACAGGCGCCAACCTTCTGTGAAGGATGTATGGAAAAACTTTACAAAATTTCGGCAGTTATGTGGAAAAGTAGTTTAAGAGTTGTAGAATTTTCAAATGTTCAAATGTTTGTTAAGCTTATGGGACTTAACTACGGGATCATCAATCCCTAAACTTACAAACTACTTATGAACTACCTTATACTAAAGACGGCACAAATATCCATGCCCGAGGGGGGATTCGAACCCCCGACCGTAGTGGCCGTGCAGACCGTGACTGAAGCGCCTTAGTCTCCTCGGCCACCGCGGCCGGCTGTAGAATTTTGTGCAATAAAAATTTCTTCTGTATCTGTGTACAATTTCATTTTATTACCAAACGGAACTTACTTTCTGGACGCGCCTCGTATTTTGTCAGTGACCACTGTTATAATCCATGAGGTGCTATCGATAGTAGAAATTCTTTTATCGAGATATCTCGAAAACTTCTTACAATAATCGATACTATTTTCGATTAATGTTCGTGTCAGCAGTTGATACTGATGAAACTTACCGCCAAATGTTTCGATTTCTGCTAACTTCTTTGTTTTCCGTAATACCTACTGTGAACTGTGAAACGTCGACGTGTATTTTCATTTGGTTTTTAAGTGAATGTGTTCTCATTGTGTGCTCTCGCTGTGAAAATGAAGATGTGAAATCTCCACGAAGCAAGTACTTGTGTGTTTACTCGAAGTTATTGGGGAAACAATATTCGTGGTTAAAGCCCATGGCCAACAATGTATAACGAGCTTACTGTGTGCTATGTAAGCGTGACCAAATGGTGGTAAATCTGACTGCACCCAACATTCTTCTACAGAACTACATAAGAGGAATAAAAGAGACGTAAAGGCGAACTCCAGTTTATTAAAATATTTTAGTAACACCAGAAAGGACATGAAAAACGTGGCAGGTGAGCTAGCAATAATTTTTCATATGGTGAAACACAGCTACAGAAGTATGGACTCTGCAAATAAATTATCCAAGGACATTTTTCATGATTCTAATTTGGTCCATATGATGTCATGTGGTCGAACTATGGCAGAAGCTATCGTGAAAAACATATTAGTACCGAGTTCAGAGCTTCACTTGAAGAGCCACCCCAAAATATGATGTATCAGTAAAAATAAGCAAAGTATGTCTGATTTTTATGGCTTCTTTTGATACTCTAGCAACAACTTCTAAAATCAATCAAGTCTTCATTAACAACTAATGGGAAAATTCGTTATACAGTTCATAAGGAATACTCCTTACGTTGGTTCTATGAAACAGGCATTTAGCAATGTTAAAAAAGTCACCATAAACACGTTTTATTACATTCCAGTCATGAAATCAAATCGTTGATATTCCGGATAACAGAGCATTTACAGTAATTATAATAACGCAGAGGGGCGGGAATTGCAGCGCGGCTGCAGTTCCTCGTGACGTCACAGTCCAGCCTAAAGCTCCTAAATACCCCGGCTGAATCGTCCAGCCTAGAGCTCCTAAATACCCAGGCTGAATCGTCCGCCATATTTTCCCCGACAAGGTTGGAATCGCGCTGCACTAACAGCGTAGAGGCGCATGCCCTGCCATCTTTCACAAACGATTTCGCAAAAGCTAATTGGTAGAAATATTTAATTTTTCCTTTACTTAAATCTATATGTCAGCATTGTGACGAAATGCACATCATTTCGTTAATAGTCATAGTTAATAAGATATTGGCTTCGAAATAACAGACTGCGCTACAGTAGGAAAAGTTTGCAGTAAAAATAGAGGCTGCTATGATATTCCGTTTGGTGCTTGTTACACCATATGTTGCTGCGGATGAAACTTTCCTAATGGATTGAATTTTATTTTCGACTTAGGAGGAAATCTTTACCTTTCACTCATATCGCTAAACCTTATTTTATTTAGCGCACTCATTTCCGATGGCGATAAGGCCAGAATGAATCTTTGCGTATCTCATATACGGTTAGAGGTATCAAAATGATATTTTGACAAATGATAACTTGCAAAGAGGGGAGTATTTTGCCACGTGGTTACTACGCAAAATTTTTGTAGTGTGCAACTATTAAATTTAATGGGTTAAAAGACGTCAGTACCAGTATCTTCTAGTATGGATGTTATGCAGTAACAACATGTGCTTAATTATTAGGTCTAATACGGAAGACGTGTTACTAGTAGACGGGCGGGCGGATCCCAGTGCGCCATATTTAACCCTTTCGTGGTTTTTACTCATTTTCTGGAATATCTTAAGTTATCTCAGCTGTTACAGAGTCTGATTTGGGTCAGGATTACAAATATGACACTCAAAAAATTTTAGCACATTCCATTTTTCCTAAAAAAAAAAAAAAAAAAAAAAAAAAAAAAAAAAAAAAAAAAAAAGTGGGACACATACGTCCCACTGATCATTTCTGGCACCGATTTACCTAAGAGTTTTTAAAATAATTTCTTAAGTTATCCTAACTGTCATAGGGTCTAAATAAGTACATGATTCAAAAATTTGCAATGCACACCATATTAAAAAAAAAAAAAAAAAAAAAAAAAAATGAGAGAGAGAGAGAGAGCTATCTCGCAGCTTCTCTAATAAAAAATTCAGATAATAGTAAACCACATACCGTGTTTTATTAGCACAAAAATGTACAGAAAAACTGTTTTTCTTTGAAATATGAGTACTATAATATCTGCAACATAAAGGCACCATAGGGCGGACACATGCGTCCCACTAATTGTAAATTCACTGAAAAAACTTTTGAAGTAAAATGAGTTTTAGAAAGCGTAATCGTTGTTTGTAAACTTCTAAGAAACATAAAATAGCAAATATACTTACTTCGGACATTTTCGGTAGCGAGAAAACGACGAAAATCGATTCAAGGCACAATAAACAACGGTTACGGCGCGAAAATTCACGCGGCAGCCCATATAAACAGTCACAGCCTTCTACACTGTAAGAATTTCAGTGCCTCGATTTTCTACCGCGTTCTGAAGGGCCACCAACAGATGGCAGCGCTATGCAGAATTACGCAACTCGCCACCTTGTGGTACAAATGAGGTCCGAAGTTAGTGGGACGTATATGTCCCAACAACCACGAAAGGGTTAACTGACATTATCTCAAATTATACGTTTCTCACAGAGTTTCTGTTTGGAGAGGATGAAAATTTGATGTATTTTGAACATTTCATTCGCTTAATCTGTTCACCTAACTTCAAAAGAAAAAAAGTTCCTCGCATGTCGAAAATTCCGTAACGTCGTCAGAAAGTACATGGTCGTAAACTATCAGTATATGCTATTTATAAATTATTGCCATAAATAAAACTAAAATGAAATTGTAGTGTAGTTCTTAACGAACACTTTGATGAAAGTTTCACGTTCATACAGTGAGTAGTTCGCGAGTGTGAGCGAGTTGAATGAAAGGCGAGGTAACGCATGAGATTCGTCCGGAACGTGGTAACTCCTACAGCTTGGGGAAAAAATGGCGGATAGTTCAGCTCGGGTTTATAGGAGCCTTAGACCAGCCGGCTGCCTCGCCTGCATACAGGCTCGGCGCACCGTCAGCCGTGTGGAGTGCCGCATTGGACAGCAGCTCACGGGCGCACAAGCAGCAGGTGAGCGCTCCTCAGCTCGCGAGGGAGCGCGCCCACTGGAACAGCCTGCCTTATGTCTACTCCCACATGTTGTATCGAAGTAACTGCTACCAGTGCTTGCCCTGCCATTGCGTAGTTATGAAATAAAGGCTCTTCCTTTCTATGTACACACAGCACTATATACTTGTTTCGTTGAGGCTCAATTGCCATTCCGTGAACCGTGCAGCAATGCGCTGCAGATCCTGCAGCTGTTGCGACTTCTCTATAAACTACAGCGTCATCCTCAAAAGCTTCAATGAACTTCCGATGTTGTCTACGAAGTCATTTATATATAGTGAACGTGGAAGTTCCAGTGAAGGTATACCCTCACTAGTGGTGGTGCACCTTCACTGGCCCTCTAGTGAATGTGGATTATTGCTTCCAGTGTGGCCTTAGCAGTATTTCCAATTACTGAGCTCTGCTCCTTGATGCTCTGTATGTTTTGTCAAGTGATGAACTCTGTGGTATGACAATTATCCTACTGCTCTCTCGTCAGGTGACTGAAAAAGAGGTGAGTGAGTTCATCAGCCTCCTGGTCTTCAGCAAGGTTTCCTCGCAGCACAGTGGAACCTACACTTGTGTGGCTTCCAACAACGCAGCCAGCACCAACTACTCGGCGCAACTACAGGTCAAAGGTAAGGCGCGCGCGTGTGTGTGTGTGTGTGTGTGTGTGAGGGCCTGGTTTAATTTCAATCAAACTTGGAAATAACACTCTGAGACTACAACATCCCTGCCATCGGAAGGGATACGATACGGGTACTGTATTCTACTATCGGTGGGACGAAAGACTGGTTTTAACAACTGATTGGCCAGTCGACTTTTTTTTTTTTTTTTTTTTTTTTTTTTTTTTTTTTTTTTTTTTTTTTTTTTTTTCCTTTGAGTCTCTGCGACCATGTCAACTACATGACTCTCCGTGTTTGAGTTGTTTCACTTCAGACACTCGACGCACGTCTCTGACACATCCGACAGATGCATTAATGTTCTCACTCAGTCACCTGGCTTGAATAATTTCTGCATATTTTTTCAGCTCCGTCGGTTGCCGACATTTTTAGAGATAAAAGTATCTTATTTCAAGAAGAGGTGAATAACATGGACATCAACAGTGAAATAGTGACAACAATGAAACCTCTGATTGGCCAATAAAACCGTACCAAAGTACCGGTGTGGGAAGAGATGAAAAACATCATGATAACCGCTATTCGAGGTGAAGTAGTAAATAAAAAAAGAAATCGAAGAAAGAAATGGATGACTGATGAAATTCTATCGTTGATAGGTGAACGCTGAAAGTGTAGAGCCCAGCCAGATCAAATAACTTATAATAATATTCAGACGCTTGTAAGATCGAAGATTAGAACAGAAATAAATGAATGGCTGCTAGATGAATGTCAAGAAATTGCAAGCTTAAGAGCTTCACGTGGTTTTTACTTACATAAAAAGTTAATAAAAACTGCTGGGGGGAAAAAATCTCCTAAATAGTCAAGAAAATAAAAAAATATTTGATGCCATTGGAAAATAACAAATATGTGAAAACTACCATTTTATTAAGAATTTATTTTAGATAATAGACCAAATGTTGAGATCTCTAGGAACGATAATCTAACAGGACCAGCAATTCTAAAAGAAATATTCTAGAAAGCCACCAGAAACTCAAAAATCAGTAAAGCAACAGGGATTGATGAAATTACAGTAGATCTCATTAAATTTCTTGTTGAAGAAGGTATCAAAGTCTTATACAAACATTTGAACAAAATTTACACACAGGTCATCAAAGAAGAATTTGAGAGGGTATGAAGATCATAGACTCATTAGCCTTATGAGTCAGTCTTTGAAAATATTTCTGAAAGTTATTCATCTAAGGCTATACGAAAAATGAGAGAAATTCATTGGTGAGACTCAGTTTGGATTTAGGAAAAGTTTAGGTACAAGAGGGACGGACGAGGCTACTAATAGACTTCAAAAAAATCTCGAGACTGATGTCAACCCAAAATCTTTTCTGGCCTGCGCTCAAAAATTGTAATGAAGAAGAAACTGAAGTCGTTGAGATCCATTTAAATAAACAAATTGCGTAATGCCCGATATAATCTTTAGACATGGCGGCGGTGGAGTGGCCGAGTGTTCTAAGGCGCCTTGCTGCGGAGCGCGCCGTTGCTCCCGGCGGAGTTTCGAGTCGTCCCTCGTGCACGTGTGTGTGTGTGTGTGTGTGTGTGTGTGTGTGTGTGTGTGTGTGTGTGTGTGTGTGTTGTCCTTAGCGTTAGTTTGTTTTTTATGCCCAGGAACTGATGAACAAAGTAGCTAAGTCCCTTAGATTTACAAACATTTGATCATTTTTGAACATTGGAGACGGTGTAAATAAACTTCGTGGAGGTGAAGATAAAACAAAGTCGGCAAAACGAGGCTCTCCGTAAAATTGTTGCAACCCCAACTGAAAATATCACGACTGTAGCCGAAGATTGCTATATTTATATACTGGATGAAGCTGCAAATTAATTCGCAAAAAAGAAATTGTTAAGCTTAAGGGACTTGACTGCGGGCTCATCAGTCCCTAAACTTACAAAGTACTTATGAACTACCTTATACTAAAGACGACACAAACATCCATGCCCGAGGGGGGGATTCGAACCCCCGACGGGGAACGACCGCGTGCATCGTAGCATAGCGCCTAAATGCGCTCGACCGCTCCGCCGCGACGCAAATGAACTGCTTAAACACTTTGTAAGCGCGAAAAGGCACACAAACAGGTAGAAGAAATAAGCATAGACTCAGTAAAATCGTTACCCTTACATGGATGTATCGTAGTAATTGGTACACAATTGGACGTGCCACAATATCCGCTAGATCACAGAGTAACTAGAGGCATCACAGGTACAGCAACCTAGAGCAACCGCTGGCTGTGTAACAGGTTCTGGTGTTCCTGTAGACCGCTTGCTACCTGCTCTGCCTGGTCTTCTCACTAGTGTGACTCTTCGCAAGTGTGACAACCCCGATACACGTACTGGTCGGCGACGAACAGTTCGTACTTCGTACGGAATGCAAGATCCAGGAAGTACCGACGTTGGTGCGTGTTATACGCTCCCAATCTGTAGACGCTCCCAATCTGCAGCAGTTACTTCGATGTTTCTCAACCGGATAATAACGGAGACGAAACGTGATGCTTCCTTTATGATCCGCAACTGAAACGACAATCAGCCATTTGAAAAACGCCACCATCACCGCAACAGAAAAAAAAGCGACAAAACAGGCCAAGAGGCAAAGTGATGCTCCCACAGTTTTTTAATTCTAATGGAAACGTTCGCATGGAATTCCACCCAGACGATGCGAAATCACTTGAGTTCGGAGGGTGTGGCAAAATCGTCACCTGTTGCTTTGCAAGTTCCTCTTGGACAACGACAGAGCCCAGGTCACTTATGGCGAATTGCATGCTTTCAGCGGTGCTTCTAACAACTATACCAACGTTGGTAAACGGCGATTAATGGTGCATGTGGGTCTGTGCAGATAAAGCCCCTACCACGCCGTAGCGGAGAAGCGACGCAACTGTCCCCGAATTGAAGCGGCTGATCGCCGCCATTTGCAGGGAACAATCCTAGTACTGGGGTTGTGATTTCAGGTGTATGAGACGCAACAAGAGAAAAATAACGCGCAAAATAAACACATGTTTGTTTTAAAAAATTACTGATTATTTCTGTCTGTTGAAAAAGTATTCTTAAATGAATGAAGTTTCTTAATTTTCGAAATAACGTCTGCATAGAGACACGAAATTTAAGAATGTAAGGCTCTTTTCTGATAAGGTGGAGCGACTTTTCATCGAGGTATTTGCATAAGATAATTCCATGAAGCTTGTAAAGTAGCAGCGAGTGCGATTACTTTTTAATCCACGTAATTTTGTCGGGTCCTGTTTAGTTTTCGCCGACTGCTCTGTACATTTTGCACGCTTATTTTTGTAAATCACATTTTTGTGTACATTCCTTTCCATATTACATAGAATTTTTCTTTCAATTTCCTTGAATTTGGGTATGAATAATTGTAATAACTCATAAAAATTTAAATACGCATTTCATTCGCACATTACTTTTTAACAGAAATAGTACTTCTCAAAGTGGTTGAGTATGCAACATTCGATCAAGTAATGACCATTTACGAAGTGCAGTTACCACCTGTTAAATGTCTAAAAACAATTATTCGACCTACTTATGCATCATACTTATATGTGATAAATACCTCTTATACTCATAGTTATTCATTCAGCTCAAATTAGTATTTTAGTTCAAAAATGTTCAAATGTTTGCAAATCTATCGGACCAAACTGCGTGGTCATCAGTCCGTAGCTTACAAACTACTTAAACCTAGGTAAACTAACCTAAGGACAACACACACACCCATGCCCCAGGGACGACTCGAACAGCGGCGGCGCTAGGCGTCGGCGACGTCGGCCACCGCCGACGGCCTCGCACCTGTGGGGGCCTCGCAAAACATGGTTAAAATTTTAGGTTTTTTTTTTCATCTTTTTTTTTATATTTGATGTTTAACGGTGCTTTCCAAATGATAGGTTATATAGCGACGATCTACATCTAATTTACACTAGCTTAACCAATGGACGAACACAACATTCGTACCCAAGGGTGGGATTCGATCCCCGGCGAGAGCGATCTCGCTCACCGTGGTATGATGTCTTAGTGCGCTCGGCCATTTCCGAATGAGTGCAGTAGTGATGCAATTTTTAGTTAAATACTTACGTAACAATTCCTTCAGTACATTTTAGAAAACGATTTGGAAGAATTATATCGAAATGTTTATATAACAATTAGAATCATCCCCGTTCCAGTCAGTACAGCTTCGGCCGAGAGAAGCTTCACAAAGTTAAATGATTAAGACTAACTTGAGAAGCAAAATGATCCAAGAAAGACTATCTGCGTTGTCAGTACTATCAACTGAAGCCGAAATAGCGGTAACTATTAAGATGAGGTCTTAAAAAATTCAGTGAGACGAAAAGGTGAAAAGTTTCTCTAATTTGTATTTGTTTATTGTTATTTTTGTCATTGCAATACTACTCGTATATTATACTAATAGAATTTTAGTATAATTATTATTGATGTATAATTCAGCTCGTTTAACAGTTTCTTCATTAATGAAAAAATGAAAGGGGCCTCGCAAAGACGAGTTCGCCGACGAACAGATTTCGTCTAGCGCCGCCACTGGACTCGAACCTCCACGGCGAGCAACCGCGCGCTCCGCAGCGAGACGCTTTAGACCGCTCGGCTACTCCACCGCGGTCGTATTTTAGTAATTTATATGCAAATAAAATATAAGTACTTGACATGCACCAAAGTACGTTTCTCAGTTTTAGAGAAAACCTAAACAAAAACAAACGCTCATTATTTATTATTTCTCCACGAAATTACTATACGGTATACAAGTAATGACTGATCTGTGAAATGTAACATTGTTTCCGTATTAGTCTTCGCTTCTGTTCTCACTGTTAATTAAAAGCAGTATACGAACGAACCATTTTTACGCACGATTGCCCTGCAAATGGCGGCTTCTGTCACGTTCAATGTGGGGCCGCGACACTAGCGCCAGCGAGCGGTCTAGTTTTTATTTAGTAAATTATGATGCAGGTGTACGTCCAGCAATGCGGCTGCGTGTGCATCAGAGTCATGTGGATGCCTATCCTTCAGGCATCAAGTCTCAGAACTTATTGACTCTACCACGTATTACGAAACACCAAAGCTATACTTTTGCAGTTAACAACAGAAGTGAAGACTGGTGGGAAAAACAAGGTCAAAGAAGAATATCCTGGTCGGACAATGTAAAGCAGAGGCATGACTACAAAGTGCTACTACAGATCAGAGAACAAAAATGTATCATATTGTCGTCAACATCCAACAATAATTAAGTAGCAGAAGAAGAATGATGTGTAAATTTCTAAAAAAGAATACGGTAGACCTGTTCATGTAAATCAGTATAATTTTTATCTTCTTTTATGTTTAATATAACACTGTTGATCTAAAAAATTGTTAACATCTGTTACTCAGTGATCAAGCGTGAACAAACGCTATCCCACGTCCGCAAGGTACCGATCTACCCTGAGAACCTTATAATAATAATAGTTGTCAACTGTGGCTTGTCGATGGCCTTATGTTTTATTATTATTTTTTTAGTTGTTATCATTCCCTAATATTCTTTTAATTTTATTTCTTAAATTAATATAGTTTCACAATATGGATCGTACTTCGATATGCTTCATGTCTTGTCACATTGACTTTATCTTGAGGTTCACAATTTATCAGTTCTTACGATTTCTTTCATTCACTCAACCCTGAGCTTTTCAACATTATGATCTATACAAAGAAATAAAATAACACAGTTAAGAAAACGTCTGTTCATAAAATCTGAACTAAAAGCTACATATTGCAAAGTTATAAAAAGAAACTTCGTTACAACAATGACAGTATTGAAAGACGACGACAAAGCGCAGCAAAAAAAAAAAAAAAAAAAAAAATGGTAAAGTGATCGAATATTTCCGCTCAGAACTGAATGCATCGCACTGCGTCGGTAGTTTACACTCGGATGCTGCCACCAAAAACAATGACTAAAATGTCCCATCAATAAGTAAAGTTACACATGACTGAACTGATTATTTTGATTGTTCCCATAAACCAGTTCACTCAAAAGGATGAATGAATAATCCAATCATTACGTAAAACCAGTCTAAATATGTTTGACATAAAACGCCAGGTGAAACAACTGAATAGGTCGATTGTTTTCCAATAGCCAATGTCTCCTCCTGCTTCAATTACGTGAAGGAAAATCAGAGAAACTTTCACAAACAGGAACGCCATCCACAATTACAATCCAGGCAACAATGGAAACATACATGCTAATATGTCGATCTCCTTGCCATGGGACACTTTTCCAGCAGTATCTACAAGGTTTGGAACTTAAATAGTGGCAACACTGCTGTAAAGACACTATGGAATGGAATCTGCTATTGTCACTGATAGCACACGTTTTTGACATACCTACCTTAACCTCTGAGCACATGGACTCGATCGTCCCACGTCACCGACGTGTGCACAATCGAGGAAAACAGTCAATTGTAAGCGAGCGATCTAAAGTAACGATGACACTATGTTTTAGAAACAGGAACAACGGAGTTAGATCAAGATTGAATGTGCCATTGTCGTACAGCACGACAATTCATCAAGGTCTTCAAGAGACGTTCGGAGAAACGGCATTACCGTACAGAACAGTGGCACGTTGCGTAAAAGCCTCCAACAACTGTGATGGTGTTGTTCATCTACATCTACATAGATACTCTGCAAATCACATTTAAGTGTCTGGCAGAGGGTTCATTAACCACCTTCATAACTTTTCTCTACCGTTCCATTCTCTAATAGCGCGCGGGAAGAAAGAACACCTAAATCGTTCCGTTTTCGATCTGATTTCTCTTATTTTATTGGGATGGTCATGTCTCCCTAAGTAGGTGGGTGCTAGCAAAATATTTTCACATTCAGAACTAAAAGTCGGTGATTGAAACTTCGCAAACAGATCACGCCGCAATGAATAACGTCTTTCTTTTAATGATTTCCACCCCAACTCGTGCAACATTTCCGTGACGCTTTCCCCCCCGTAACGTGATAAAACAAAACGAGCTGCCCTTCTATGAACCTTCTCAATATCTTCCGTCAGTCCCACCTGGTGAGGGTCCCACAAGGGGCAACAGTACTCCAAGAGAGGACGCACAAGTGTGATGTAGGCAGTCTCTTTGGTGGAGCTGGTGCATCGTCTAAGCGTTCTGCCAATGAAACGTAACCTTTGGTTCGCCTTCCCCACAATATTTTCTATGTGTTCTCTCCAGTCAAAGTTGTTCGTAATTGTAACTCCTAGGTATTTGGTAGAATTTACGACCTTAAGGTTTGACTGATTTATCGCGTAATTGAAGTTCAGCGGATTTCTTTTAGTGGTCATGTGTATTACTTCACACTTTTCTTTATTTAGTGTCAATTGCCAATTCTCGCACCAAGTAGAAATTTTGTCTAAATCGCTTTGCAGTTGCTTTTGATCCTCTGTTGACTTCACTAACCGATAAACGACAGCATCATCCGCGAACAGTCTAAGGGAGCTATTCAGATTATCTCCTAAATCGTTTATAAACACGAGGAAGAGTAGGGGACCAATAACGCTTCCCTGTGGAACGCCAGATATCATTTCTGTTTTACTCGATACCTTACCGTCAATTACAACGAACTGTGTCCTTTCTGAAAGGAAATCGTGAATCCAATCGCACAATTGGGGAGATATTCCATAAGCACGCAATTTCATTAGAAGCCGCTTGTGGGGTACAGTATCAAAAGCCTTCCGGAAATCCAGAAATATGGAATCGATTTGAGATCCCTTGTCGACGGCACTTAACACTTCATGTGAATAAAGGGCAAGCTGTGTTTCGCAAGAGCGATACTTTCTGAATCCGTGCTGACTATTGGTTAATAGGTCGTTCTCTTCGAGGTAGTACATAATATTCGAACAAAGTATATGTTCCAAAATCCTACTGCAAATCGACGTCAATGAGATAGGCCTGTAATTTTGGGGATCACTCCTATTGCCTTTTTTGAATATTGGAGTAACTTGGGCAACTTTCCAGTCTTTGGGTACGGATCTTTCGCTGAGTGATCGGTTGTAAATTATAGCTAAGTACGGAGCTATTGCATCAGCATACTCTGAGAGGAATCTAGTTGGTATACAATCTGGCCCGGAAGATTTATTTTTGTTTAGTGACTTAAGTTGTTTTACTACTCCAGGAACATCTACTTCTAAGTTTCGCATGCTGGCAGCTGTTCTTGGCTTGAATACTGGAGTGTTCACTTCGTCTTATTTGGTGAAAGAATTTCGGAAAGCTGTGTTTAGTAATTCTGCCTTAGCAGTACTGTCGTCGGTAGTATTACCATTGCTATCGCGTAGTGAAGGTATTGTTTGTGTTTTGCCGCTAGTGTACTTCACATATGACCAGAATTTCTTTGGATTTTCTGCAAGATTACGAGACAGGATTTCGTTGTGGAAACAACTATAAGATTCTCGCATTGAAGTCCGCGCTAGGTTGCGAGTTTCAGTAAATGATTGCCAGTCTTGCGGATTCTGTGTCTTTTTAAATTTTGCATGCGTTTTTCTTTGTTTCTGCAACAGTGATCTGACCTGTTTTGTGTACCACGGGGGGGTCAGCCCCCTCTTTTATTAATTTATTTGGTATAAATCTCTCGATTGCTACTGCTATTATGTCTTTGAAAGTAAGCCACAACTGATCTACACTCGCATTTTTAGTTTTGAAGGACTGGAGACTATCACTCAGGAAAGCGTGAAGCGAATTTTTATCTGCTTTATTGAATAGATATATTTTTCGTTTATTTTTGGTGCATTTGGAATGTCGATATTTAGTCTCGCTACTACAACTCTATGTTCACTAATCCCTCTATCTGTTTTGATGCTCTTTGCTATCTCGGGATTATTTGTTGCTAGGAGATCAAGAGTATTTTCGCAACCACGTACTATTCTAGTGGGTTCATGAACTAACTGTTCGAAGTAGTTTTCAGAAAAAGCATTCAGAACTAGTTCGGACGATGTTTTATATTTGCCCCCGGTTTTGAATACGTTTTTATGCCAACATATCGAGGGTAAATTAAAGTCGCCACCGATTATAACAGTATGCTTCGGATACCTATTTCAAATATGATTCAAGCTTTCTTTGAACATTTCTGCAACCGCATCGTCTGAGTCAGGGGGCCGATAAAAAGATCCAATTATTAATTTATTTCGGTGGTCAGGTATAACCTCTACCAGACCAACTCACAGGAAGTATCTGTCTCAATTTCGCTGCAGGATAAACCGTTTGTAACAGCAATAAACACGCCACCCCCTGTTTTATTTATTCTATCCTTTCTGAAGACCATTTGGCCCTTTGAAAAAATTTCGGCCGAATTTATCTCAGGCGTCAGCCAGCTTTCAGAACCTATAACGATTTGTGCCTCAGTACTTTCTATCAGCGCTTGGAGCTCTGGAATTTTCCCAACACAGCTACGACAATTTACAACTGTTACACCAATGGTTTTTATGTCTACTTTCTTCCCGTGTCTGACCTGCCCCCTTTGAGACTGAAACCCATTTTGTGTATTCCCGAGGCCATCTAACCTAAAAAACCGCCCAGTCCACGCCACACAGCCCCCGCTACCCGTGTAGCCGCTTCCTGAGTGTAGTGGACTCCTGACCTATTTAGCGGAACCCGAAAACCCACCACCCTTTGGCGCAAGTCGAGGAATCTGCAGCCGACACGGTCGCAGAACCGTCTGAGCCTCTGATTCAGACCCTCCACTCGGCTCTGAACCAAAGGTCCGCAGTCAGTCCTGTCGACAATGCTGCAGATGGTGAGCTCCGCTTTCATCTTGCAAGCAAGACTGGCGGTCTTAACCACTTCTGATAGCCGCTCAAAACCAGAGAGGATCTCTTCCGATCCAAAGCGACACACATCATTGGTCCCGACATGAGCCACCACCTGAAGTTGGCTGCACCCTGTGCTCTTCATGGCATCCGGAAGGAGCCGTTCCACATCCGGAATGACTCCCCCCGGTATGCACACGGAGTGCACATTGGAATTCTTCCCCTCCCTAGTAGCCATTTTCCTAAGGGGCTCCATTACCCGCCTAACGTTGGAGCTACCCACCCTCTGTGAGTGCCCGGATCTTGAATTCTGACGCATTACGTTCCTCCACGGCAGACCATCAGCGCATACTATTACTGTTGGTTTTTGGAGCATCATCTGCGACCAGCATTGCGAAAGAAGTGTCAACACCTTCGCAACCCACCCATCATCTTGCACGACAATGCGCGAACGCATGCAGCACAAGCTGTACCTGCTCTGTTCGGTCGATGGGACTGGGAAGTACTGCACCATCCATCATACTCCCCAGAATTAAGTCCTTGTGACTTTGATTTGATTCTGAAGAAGAAGAAACCACTTCGTGGCATTTGCTTCAAAACTGTTCCAGAGATTCGACAAGCAGTAGAAATCTCCATACGCGCCATCAACAGAACAGGCTCTGCTAACGGTATACTACGCGTTCCACATCGCTGGTTACGGTTCCACGCAACGCTGATGACAGAAACAGGTGCAAACATCTAACGTTGTTGTATCGGTTGTGAATAAATAGTTGCCATTATTTAAGTTCCAACCCTCGTATGACAATGTTCTATCGTCTAAACATTGAAATTCAGTCCTTGGAATTGGTAAAATATCGAAGAAAGAATCTACGCTAAAATCCACTATTCAGAATGAGCAAATTCTTTGTCAGCGAAATTGCAACCTGGACTGCCTGAACAGTGTACCATAATTGAATTAAGTAAACATTTACTTGCTGAAAAGTGATCTTTATTTGTCATTACACATTATCTGATACTTAGCACTACTTTTTTCCTCTGAATTATCCACTGTGCTATACACATAATGAGTACAGTAAACCCTGTAAAACTAACTCAGTCTTTCCAGCCATGACTGGCGAATGACGTTGTAGTAGTGAGGTGGTCGTATACTATAGTAATCACTACACACTTAGTATAAATGCATTTTATTGCGATCGAACGTACCAAGATACAAACGTTCGTGTAGAGCATCAAAGCGCATGAGACCAGAACCAGAATGGTTCAAACGCTGGAGCAAAGAGTTTAGTTCACAGAGGAAGTTTCATTCATTGTCGATAGCTCGATCCGCCACAATGTAAACTGGTAATAGCACAGTCTATCATGGTAATAGTAAAACCAAAGACCTTGTAAAAATAAGTAAAACTCGGTATTATTCGGTTGTTCCTTTCAATAGGTAAAGGAGTGAAGATGTTGTCATACAGTATGTTCTACAGCTATGTACACAGTCCGCAAGACACCACATGCTGCGTGGCAGAGGGTAGCTCGTACCACTACCACTCATTTCCCTTTCCGTTCCATTCCCAAATTGAGCGAGGGAAAAAGACTCAGGGCTCTGATATCTAGAGCGCGCGATTCTCGAATCATCATAAAATTCTCGTATTTTGTTAAATTTCTCGTAAATTTCGAAACTGTTGTATCCACGGTGGACTATGTTTTCTCGATTTTTGCGGGACGTCCCGTTTTTCATTACGCCTGTTACGTCCCGATTCACCCTCTATCAGGAAGCAGTGTCCCGATTATAGGGTTAACAAACGTCCTTTTTTACCCGGACATGTCCTCTTTTTTAGACCCTAAAATTAGCCGAGCGGATTTTTAGCAAAAAGTGAAAACCTTCTTTTTTAATTTAACTTTTATTTACTTTTTTATTAATTTTTTAAATTATACAACTGCTTCAATTTTAAATTGCGGAAATACAACTCTTTGAACTCTTACAATGGTAAACTCTAAAGAATTTAACCCTTTTTTTCCAACAACGTAATATTTTTCGTAGACGACTCTCTGTTTTTATATCGCCGTTGCGCTGAGCTCAAGTTAGGATTTCAGAGTAATTGAAAAAACCAGAATGGAAATTATCGTGATATATAAATTGCGAGGCGGGCAGTACGGTGTTTATAGCATTACGAGGCCCTTATTAATTGCATAATACTCATTATTGCACAATAATATTGACATATGAGATCTCTATATTGACTCATAATAATGGAGACTGTTGAGCATTAATGTTATTGACTGTCGCTCAATATATTACATAACACATTGTAACTTGTAAGGTTGGCATTATGCAATAACGGCAGTTTCTGCTGACTCCGATTGAAATTCAATTCGCTTCCAACAATTTGTTTCATAAACACTGTAAAAAAATGAATGACGAAATATCAGGAAAAATTGTAGATAAGTTAGTTATGTGAAACCATAACTTTTCCCGGCGTAATGAAACAACTTACGGGTATGCTGCGGGTGACGTCGTCCACAACCGACGATATTTAGACAGGACACCCTACCATTCTCAAGGCATAACTGCACTCAAGGAAGCAATGTGCAAGCGTATTTAATACCTCTATTAAATACGCTTGCACATTGCTTCCTTGAGTGCAGTTGTGCCTTGAGAATGGCAGGGTGCCCTCCTGCCAAAATATCGGCGGTTGTCGACAACGTCACCCGACAGCATACCCGTAAGTTATTTGAAGTTAGTTGTGGTTTGGCGAATTTTTGCTGCAGTGAATGAGCACCTGGGCCAATTCAAGCTGCCCGTTATGAGTTGCTATCCATCATGCAAAAAACCATAGTACATTGTAATTAAGAAACTAGTACGCTTAATTTTGTTAATGACTAAATGCTGAGAAGTGAACACCATTTCAAAATATCGTCATTTATTTGAAGTCAAAAATATATACAAACACACCGAACAAGAAAGAAACAGACCCTTTGTACCTTATACGTTTATCGCCCTTATTGATAACGTCGTAAACAACCCAGTTTCTCTCTTTCACTTAAAATTTTATTTAAGAAAATTACTTTATCAACATTCTAATTTATATACAGTTGGACGTCAGCCTTTTCTGTTACGGAACTCTATTGTGAAATCTCGGCCCTACGTTACTTTTCTGCTTCAGATACCGCTTTCAAGAACACTCAGTGGATAAAACATACAAGTCTATATGCAACATTTGCAGATTACTACTAAACAAAGTATAATGATAAACAAAAGATAAATAAGACATAATTGCATGTAATACCTTACTGTAATTATTGAGTGTGAAGAAAATAAGTAAACTTCCGATGTTAGCAGGAGAGCGTTCCGTGAAAACTCTCTTCACGAGAAACCTTGACCTGACGTGGTGTTAACGTGAAAGTCCAGTGATGAACTGTGCGAATTCCACCATAATGTCATTAGAATTGCATTGTGGAATGTTTGACGGAACGTCACGATGTGACGGAGAGTGTAAATTGGCGTTTTACTGGAAGCTTTTCAGACTTACTTCGCCTGTTCTGCATTATTTATCCTCGTGTTTTGCAAGGCAAGCAACTGAATCGCTACAGTTAGAAGTTCCACATTATAGAGCGCCGACCTGTTAGCTCCTACTGACAATTACCAGGCATATTTTGCAATAAATATTGTGTCATTCTTACCCTGCACTTTCCCATAGTTTGACATGGCAATACTGCTCAATAAATACTGAGCGCGAAAGGGACACTACACAAATACAACAATGCAAAATACCTCGGTTTCTAATAATTTCAGATTATAAAAATAAGATTTTTTGACATCTGGTAGTACCCTACCCGATCAGAGTTCAATCGAAAATTGCAAAAATAATGGTGCGAAACAGACATCATTGTTGTTTATGTTTTCACTGACTGCTCCACAGTCTACATGTCACTCAAACAGGCAGCAGGTATGTTAAGTCGTGTTCGTTTTATACGCCTCTTATTATGTCGCAATTGACGTGTTACCCACGCATTACTCATATATATCCACAGGCGGATCCAAGGGCGCCGGCCGCGGTGGCCGAGGGGACTGAGGCGCTCCAGTCACGGTCTGCACGGCCACTACGGTCGGGGATTCGAATCCCCCCTCGAGCATGGATATTTGTGCCGTCCTTAGACTTAGTTAGTTCATAAGTA
Source organism: Locusta migratoria (assembly GCA_026315105.1). Lineage (NCBI taxonomy): Eukaryota > Metazoa > Arthropoda > Insecta > Orthoptera > Acrididae > Locusta > Locusta migratoria. Next base: position 807,034,376 of record CM048744.1, on the reverse strand, counting down.
GTTTGTAAGTTTAGGGACTGGTGACCCCGTAGCTAAGTCCCATAAGCTATACAAACATTTGAACATTTGATCCAAGGGCCAAGGGGAGGGCGAAGGGTCGTTCGCCCCTCCCCCCCCAGGAGCTCCGCCTTATTTTTATTTTTATTTTTTTTTTATTTAGAAAAAAAAAAAAAGGATGCGAAGGAGCAGCACTGAATCTTCAAAACTGTGAGACGTTTGTTTCATTGAGCGTGAGGTAAAAAGGGGTGGCCGGTACTAGTGTCTTTCTACTGAGCCAGAGTTTATCTGACGATGAGAATTCTTCCCCCCCCCCCCTCTCCCCTCCCAGCAAACCATCCTGGATCCACCCATGTATATATCTTTCAGGAGTTTTATTGTTACCGTCAGATGTTATTGTCTTCTTAAAGTTGTTATGTTTTTACCTGTATGTTTGAGGTTATCCATCAGAAATGAAGCGGCAAATATTACGAGAAAAAAAAAGGGGAACGAATGAAAAACCAATACGGGGCGGGGCGTTCCTGTGGTTATATATTAGTGATCATTACATTGTTTCGGAACATACGGATCATTTGAGTCTAGTGTGTCGACTCACTGTCACGGCACACTAACATCTGGCGTGCTGCAGAGTCGTGCGTCGTGCTAACTTCCCTGATTCACGTGAGCCGCGACAATCGCAGGGCACCGTCACAGCCGACTCTACAGAGTCGGCTGTGGCACCGTAGTGAGTCGATTCTCTGCTTCGGCACTCGAAACATGTGATGTGCCGCAGCCCTGCCTCCTGCTACCAGACGAAACCTCTATGAAGTATTAACGGGGTTTTAATCAGTGGCGTAGCTACTACACCAAGGGCCCCGGGGCAAAAATGACGTTGGGTCTCTCTCTAAACTAAAACTATACCACAGGCGCCGACTTTTGAAAATCTTGGGGTATGATCAGTTAGTGGCGTTTCCAATAGGGGGAAGGTGGTTGCCGGCCTGCGCTCCCCGCCCCCCAAGACAGGTATTTCTCAAAAAAAAAAAAAAAAAATAAAAAATAAAAATAAAAATAATAATAATAATAATAATAATAATAATAATAATAATAAAACAACTTTATTATACATTTCCATATCTAGGTTCAAAGCTAAAGTAATAATTTTGTTTTATTTTAATAGTATTTCTTCTTTTTTGCTTCATCTGGTGTTTATTTAGGACCATTATAATCTCTGAAAGGAGAAAAGTAATTTTTATTATACAGTAAAGAAATTAAAGCCGTTAATTTCAATTTCACGTTTCAGAAATAATGGGAGGCTTTTGCGACCATTTGAAACTGTTGTCCCGTTGTAGTAACTACTGAAAGCAATTTCAGAGTTTTCGTCTTTTCGTCTTCTTAGACATGCATGTCAGATAATGATGTGCCTGCATTGTGAATACTGTGTTCATTATCGCAAAAACTAAAACTAATATCGGATGGGCTCCCTGCCTTATTTCTTCTGCAAATTTATTTTCTATACAATATTACAAAAATAGTCAATAACCATTTCTGCTGTCATGCCATGTCTGTTGATGCCAATAGGTTTACAACCCATTGTTAAATCACACACCAATTTCGTAAAGAGGATGAAAAATGTCACGACTTAACACTAACACGATTCCTTGAAGACAATTGACTTCTAAGATAATACATAAACGTTAAATTTGTAGTATAAACATCATATCGTACCAAACCCACTTCATTTCTAGTTATTTAATACAACAATTAAAGGTTACCACCTTCAGTTTACGATATTGAACTTACAAGCAACATTCCATTAACATTCGGACTATTTAGAAAACGATCAGTTCACTCACATGTCAACATGTATTTTAATGCCTACGAATTCAATTACCTGTTTGTTTTAGATAATCGTTTTAGAGCGGTGTATTACAAAAGCCAGCCGCCCATCAATGTAATGAGAGAGTCGAATTTAATTACAATCAAGAAATATAACATAAAGAAAAAAATAATACCAAAATTTTCAGTGGGGTACGCCGAGCATACCCAGTCAAATTTTGGGGTATGCTTGAGCGACGAAGCATACCCGTAATCGGCGCCTATGAACTATACAGATGCAATACTACTTCGTCAGGTCCTTACCCTTACTGGAAGACATAATAAGGCAAACCTAAATACTCTTAAGTAAATTACTGTGTGTCACGCAGCAGATAATATTTAATCGTACTCTCTAATATAATTGTAACTGTGAAAGTTAATTATGCTTTCAAGCAGAAACTACTAGGGGGATTTGGATGAAATTTTGGATAGGGATAGAGTTGGACCTCGGTAGGACATACAGATAAAACTACCATGGAATACTTTTCGACGTTGCTCCATACTAGGTGAATGAAGTCGCAGAAGCTAGTAAAAATGGACAATGAAGTTTTACTCAACCACGAAAATATGGCCCACTGCCGCGAATCAAACCATGAACAGTATTGTCACACACTGCTAGTAATTCAGCATGTGCCAGGGTGCACGTCTTAGCAGACAAGCAATACCTTTTTAAGTTTATATTCTGGGATGGGAATAATTTTTGGATTTCACTTCGTGCGTTTGAAGTTTGTTGGCAGTGTTCAAAACGTTAAAAGTCGAAAATCCTCCATTCATCTAAAATATTATATACAGTAAAAAGTCGATTATCCGAAGTGTAATTGGGGGACCTGGATGTTCGGAAAACCGATTATTCGTATAATCGAACTGTTCACATCTACTTGCCAATAAGAAGTACTGTACAGTAAATGTATTTATACAGTATCTGGGAGGCGCGCGATCCTTCACATTGCGCCGAGCGGCACGCCGCAACAGTTGGAAGGCGCAGCTGTTGTTGTGAACAGCCTTGATGCTGCAGCTATTCTGCCGACTGGAGTGTTGTACTCAGCGACTGTCGGCTTGGCCTGTCAGCAGGCCCCACTAGAAGCAATGTTCCGTCACCCTGTGGCCCATTGCGGCTACTGTGGGACGCTTAGTTTGACGGGAGGGGGAATTGATGGACGGTAGGGTGGGAAGGTAAAAAATAAAAAAATAAAAAAAAACGACGCTCAACTTTTTTCGAACTCACGGAGGCCAAAGGGCCCCTTGATCTCTAAGGCCCCGGGGCACTGCCCCGCCTAGCCCTATGATAGCTACACCACTGGTTTTAATACGTTATTCACTAGACTGAATTGAACGGCACAGGATTTGTTTGCTATTACGATTTTACAAGTACTTTCATACAAACAATTATTGAAATGAAGTAAGCACAAAATAGTAATGTTCAAATGCCGAAGTCATGAAACTTATTAGGTTTAAATAAGTAAAGAAAGATTATGGATCAAATGTCTGTGCATCCAGAAATGAATAACTTTTCAAACCATAAAATATTTAAGATTTGTTCCTAAGAGATATTTAATGCAATCAACAGATATTACTACAAGTATCAACACAAGGAAACACTTTTCACAATTTACGTGACGAAATCAGAAAACTGAACTAAAACATTCCAATGTCCAGATAGGTATTCTGATAATCAGATTCATTGTCAGTCAGTCACATAAAAGAGGTTCAGTTACAGGTTTTTTTTTTTTTTTTGTTTTTTTTTTTTTTTGTTTTTTCTTTTTTCAATTGAAATTCAAAAACGTTATTTTTGACGCCTTACTGAGAATGCGGGTTCGTCTCACTGAAATTATTTGTCCTTGCTTCGAAAAGATGCGTTCACAGGGCACATATGAAGCAATAATGCATAAAGATCGCTTCTCAATTTCGAATAATGTTGATTGTTGGAAACATTTTTCAGTGCTCATTCCACTAAAGAAAAGGGTCCTCAGTTCGAGGCAGAAGCTGCAGGACAATATATTTGTCGACTTCAATGATTCTTGCTGCTCTTGGATTATCCGTCTGGTATCGAACATTTCCTGCCGGCCGCGGTGGCCGAGGGGACTGAGGCGCTCCAGTCACGGTCTGCACGGCCACTACGGTCGGGGGTTCGAATCGCCCCTCGGGCATGGATATTTGTGCCGTCCTAGTTCGTAAGTAGTTCATAATTAGTTTGTAAGTTTAGGGACTGATGACCCCGTAGTTAAGTCCCATAGACTATACAAACATTTGAACATTTTTCGAACGTTTCCTACATCCGCGTAGAAATATCTTCATACAAAGCTTGATGTATCGCTCTTTTCAGCTGACTGCTGTGCAGGTCTAGGAAAATCCGTTTTGCGTTGTCGACTTTTGTTAACATTTGTTAACTATGCTTGAAAAAACACTTGCTTATAACGTTCGTCCTGCTTTGACTCAAATCCATATTCTTTGAAACGGGGGTCAAGGAAACGAGCGGATATACACAGTACAAGAAATCGGCAGCGGGGGAAATCGGTTGTATGTCACGTGACCACCCCCACTACTGCCGCCCGCCACTGCTGTTTATGTTCCGCCATATTTGGATCGTCTCGTGTGTTTGACTCAGTAGAGATGGGAAAAGTGAAACATCAGACGGTTTCGAAACGAATGAAACCGTACCAACTGTGGTTTCGAAACACTGTTTCGAAACCATGAAACCGTCAAGCAATGTATGTTTTGTCATGAAATCTTCGTTCTAGGAGGGCAATATTTTTCACTATGTGGGCAAGGGTACATACGAGAACCTGTCAACCATAGAGTATATATTTACTTCTTGGTCTGTGCGGAACATGTTGATAAAGATTTTCTCCCGTGTTGTTGATGTTGCCGCCGGTATGATAGGTAAAAGTTTACCCCATTAGGAACTCACAAACTGCAATACAGTACACATATTACAGTGATGGATCATAAAAAGTTTACCCCATTAGGAACTCACAAACTGCAATACGGTACGCATATTACAGTGATGGATCATAAATGCTACTTTCTATGCATACTAAATAAATTATAGGGAATAAAGGGCACATTAAATAATCACTAGTAATGCTATGGAATTACAAAAATAATAAAGTAAGAGGCAAGTTCACCACTTGTACGTCTTGACCGTTACACCACAGTCGCAATTCTTTTAACATGAGTGTCAAAAAATTATAACGACAGTAAGTAACTTCGTTTTCGCTCATAAGAAACCAACTCTTTAACACGAGATTAAATATGCGATCTACCCTTGTTAGTATAAAAAATGTCATTTCAGGCTTCATGTTGTAACTTATTTTAAAGAATGTAGTTTCACTCGTGTGTCTTTAATATGATAGATAAACCTAGAATTTAACTGGTTTTTCAATGCAAAGAGTGAACGTTGTTTTATTGTTCTTTTACATTTATAAAGCAGACATTATGTCATTTCGGAATACAGCAGTCTCTTGCAAACGAATCTTGATATCAGTAATCATAAGCTGCAGACTCTAGAGTGTCAACTACTATCTGACACTTTCTAAATAGTTTATATACCAGTAAGTTATGTGTATCTGTGTGGAGCTTCAGTAAAATGAAACACCACATTTCGATACCATTAGTCTGTTCTGCGTTTCTGCATTAGTGGTTTGAAACACCGGTGTTGTGAAACCGACATGAAATCGTGAAACCGACACGATACCGTGCGATACTGTGAAACCGACACGATACCGTGAAACCGATAGGAAGAAACGGTTTCAGTGTATCGACCGCGATTGTGATCCGAAACAGAACGGAATGAAACCGCATGGTTTCGAAACTGTGAAAGATGCCGGTTTTGAAACACAAACTCTTATGTGTATCGAAACCATGAAACCGTAGCCAACCCCTATTTGACTGTGCGGAATTCGTAAAAATGGCTCTGTGTGAAGTTTGCGGGAAATGGTGAGTAAAATCTCATGAACAGTACTGTTAATTTTCTTATTTGTATTGTGAACAATGCCATAAAGTTGCCAGAGGAGGATATTAGCATTTAAATTTTATCTGTAGCCTGGTTAATAGCATTTTATGTGATGTGATTGTCTTATGTAATTACTGTATATAGGCTACCATGTATGTTAAACAAATGCTTTTCTGTACCGCAAAGTAGAGTAGTATAGGTTATGACATTACCACATAAAAACTCTATCATGTATTAATTATTATTTTCGTGTTTTAATGAATAATGTATCTTATCGATAATAGGCATAGTTTCTTTTATTATCCTGTATGTAATACAGCATCCTGTAATACGTATTCCATTGACACAAAGAACATCATTTAAAATGATCGAGAAAGAGATATTAACTGGAATCGGATCTGAGAGCATTGTTCATAATACAAATAAGAAAATGAACAGTACTGTTTATGAGATTTTCCTTGCCGTTTTAGGAGCCTGTGTACGTCTTTTTGTGACGATTTAGAGCAGCTACACTGGTAAACATTTCGTCAAATGTAAAACACACAAAATACTTTTGTCTGGGCTCCTTCAAATTTTTACTGAACGTAAAAGTTTCCCCGCATACTTCACAAAGAGCCATTTTTACGAATTCCGCACAGTCGAACACAGGAGGCACGATACGATTCAAATGTGGCGGAACATAAACAGCAGCGGCGGGCGGCAGTAGGGGGGGGGTGGTCACGTGACAAACAACCGAGTTCACCCGAAGCCGATTTCTTGTACTGTGTATATCCGCTCGTGTCAAGGAACGTTGCTTCCCAGAGAGGTTTGAAGTTATGATACCTCTTCGACATTTTCTCCTTCAGTTCTTCACTGAGACGTCTAATAATAGATAAAATGTTCCCATCTGGATATTTCTCTCCGACGTGATCCAGATGTTTCAGTAATCCTTTGCTTAAGAAGGGCACTTTAGATAAAATAACGCAGTTTACACTACTTACTTCACGCGAAACTTCCTAAAAACACGGAAAGACTTCACAGTTTTTCTCGGTGGTATCCCATTCTTCAAACCTCAGTTGAAGGGTAGCAGAATTCAAAATGCCGCGTAGCGCGACAGGAGAACACTCTAGCGATAAAACTTCAAACCCGTTGCACGCCTGGGCGATGTGTAACTCACTCTAGGTCTAGAGACGGGCAGCAAAACGCGTGTTAAGGATACCTAGCGTCCGATACACGAATCACAAGATTCGTTGTTTCGAAACAGTGCCGATTCAAGATTCGACTAAGTCGAACAGTTCGCTGAGTCGACTCACTGAGTCGATACATCAACTCAGTAGCCAACTCTGTTGCAGTGTCGCCAACGTGGGGATTTTCCCCCTAAATGTAGGGGGACTCTGCTGTCTTGGGGGGGAATTTGGAGGGATTTGTACTTCAGGGGGAAATTTATGGGGAAGTGTGCTTCGAGGGGAATTTTTAGGGGCTTCTCAGACATGAATAACGCACACCTATCAAAATTTGTCTAGCCCTACCTTACAATGAAATACTTCATTGTTGTATTTTCGTTGGCGCTTCTGCAACGTCTACTGTACTGTACTGTTGTTGTATTGGCGATTGTGAACTGAAGTTGAATACGCTATAAGTGTATGTGTGTGTATTCAAGTGACTGTGGCTTCAAGAGAGAAAAAAATATTCCCAGAGATACACAAAGGCGTGGAAATCAGATCCCTTTTTGGAAGGTACGCTTATTCCTAGTTTGTTAGTTTTTATTAGCATAGCTGAACAGGGACGTTTATGTAGCCTAACTTCTCCCTGCAGCCTATATACTACAGCTTACATCTTAGAATGTCATGCAGAAACTACTGCTTTTTCTTTTAGTGATCACTAAAGAGTAGAATATTAGTAATTAGGTATTCGTTAAGTGACATTTAGAACGAATGCATTAATACGTCATGCAGAGCTTTATTGGAATGTTTTACCAACGAAACTCAATAGTCTAGGAAAGACATTTTTTTATATATTGCACAAAGCTGCTTTTTTTTTTATTAAAATGCTGACTAGTTTCGGGCTTTGCCCAGTTTCAAAAGCCATATTATTTTATGTTTGGACTCTGTGTAGGTCACGCTGTTTATTTCAAATAGTACTGGTTTACTGAGGTGCGTTGCCAACAGTGCAGAGTAGGCAAGTAAACTATTAGTTGGTGTTGACTGCATTGTTGTCTGCTGTATCACTGAGCTGTGCTATAGTTATTTAACTCTGACGTGGTATTGTGGTATGACCATCGAGTGGGGAGGGAGGGGGCACACAATAAGTGGGGACTTTTTAGTTGCGGCCAGAGCGCCATTTAGGCAATACTGCTCTGTGCTATATGTCATATGGTGATTGAGGATGATTGGTTGTGACTGTTGCGATGAAATCAGGAAAGGAACAAGTAGGGCTAACTGAAGTACCGGTGTGCATTTATTTCTGAAAACATGGACCGACTTGTCATGCGATTGGCAATATGTATTCCTTTGTTTTGGTTTAAAAAGGTAGGCCTAAAATAAATCAGTCTGCAATCGGAAGATTGGTTTGAACACCGCAGTTACTGGTTTACGAGGAATGGCTATGTTTGGATGTGGTATGCCATTGCCTTCGAACTGGCTTACCAACCTACAGCATAACGTGGGTTTCGAAACATGGTGCAATTCGCCCAATTTTCACATCAACAACACTGCCTCATCTCCATTCATAAAATCGTACTGGAAAAAATGTTCCAATGTTTGTAAAGCTTATGGGAGTTAACTGCGGGGTCGCCAGTCCCTAAACTTACAAACTACTTTTGAACTAACTTATATTAACGACAACACAAACATCCATGCCCAAGGGCGTTGGAGAATTCGAACCTCCGACGCAGGAGGCCGCGCGATCCGCAACGTGGCGCTTCACACCGTTCGGCTAATCCCGCGCGGCTCATATTGCAAGTTTTTAAATAAAGGAACTGTAAACGAAAAAATAATAGATACACCGATAGCCGCGGTGGAGTGGCTGAGTGCTGTAAGGCGCATTGTTTCGGACCACACGGTTGCCCAAATCCTCCCTCGGCCATGTGTGTGTGTGTGTGTATGTGTGTGTGTGTGTGTTTTGCCCATAGCATAAGATAGTTTAAGTAGTTTGTAAGCTTAGGGAAAAAAATTGATATTTTAATAAGTAGGCTAAATCCAAAACTAGAACCTTATCACTAAAGATCAAATTTGATGATCATTATACTAATACTACTACTACAAATAATGATAATAAAAGAGGCTATAAGCCTGAGTAAGACAAAAAATTATAAAAAATCCGAATGGTGAAACCCAAAAACAGGTGTTCACTTTTAACCAGGGGGTTTTTACCCTGTCATGATTTCTAATATCATGGTTACTCGAATAAAAATTATACATTCCAAAGTATAGGTACAGTACTGCACATTTATCACCATAAACTTGATAAATTAATGAAACTAGATGTTTTATAAATACATTTAGATTGAATTATACTTCGACACCATGTTCATTTAATAGACTAATATTCGATAAGTGTGAGCTTTGAATTTGAATAGATTTTAATGAGACTTTAAGTTTCAAGTAATTTGTAATTGTGACCATGTAATATCACTGCCCAGACACCAACAGTAACACTATGGGATGCCTGAAGTATTTTTCCAATATATAGTTGTTACTGGTCTTTTATTGATAAATCATTAAATTATAGAATTTTTTATTACTTTTCAAGGCCTCTTTTAGATCAGGAATCCCTCTATTAGTCGGCATTGTACAGTACTATGAATGAATTTTTCCCATACTTTGAAGACATTACTACTCATCAATAGTGGCGCAGCCAGGATTTGGTTTTTGAGGGGTGGGGGGAGGGCTCATAATATTTTTTTTTTTTTTTTTTTTTTTTAATAAATAAAGCTGACTGCAAAGGTGCCCACCTCCGACCTTGTCCAATGACTTACCAAATTCAAATGTTTGTAGAACTACGGGGTCATCAGTCCCTAAGCTTATGAACTACCTAAGACTAAGGACGGCACAAATATCCATGCCCGAGGGGGGATACGAACCCCTGACCGTAGTGGCCGTGCAGACCATGACTGGAGCGCCTCAGTCCCCCCGGCCTCTAAAGCTGGCATTAACTTACGCACCCCCCCCCCCCCCCCGCGACACCTGAATTATTAGGTCCTGTATTCCTAGTTTATTACCTAATATAAATGGGTTTTCCAATTAGTATTAAAATTAAATATCTTTTATTTCACATTTTCTAAATTGTTTTGTAAAGGCCTCTCCCCAGAAATTTCAATTTGTGTCATGACTCCCCCCTCGCCCTCGGGCACCTTCGGCCTATTGATTTTATTAATGGTAAAGAGTTCTTATCATTCGCTATCAGAAATATAAGAAGCTCACCAATGTTATAACTGTGTAATTAACATGAGACTATGTGTAAAAATTGAACTAAAATAACATTATTGTTGTTCGTAGTTTTTTGTGGCCTTCAAAAGATTCCAATCGGTGGCACTGCTGACCTGCTAAGCAGCGGGTCACAACATACGAACAATTGGCATTGGCTCATAACTTCAGCATAGTAGTATCAATAGTGGCAGCATCAAAGTTGGTCGCAGCAGCATTAAAACCGTACACAGTAACAGCAGCACACGCTCCAGTGGCAGCATCACGTTGGCGACCCATTGTCACATTAACTTGTGCTTGGCAAATTAAAGTTACATTGTGATTTATTATAAGTGTACTATTTCAAATTTAGGTTCCAGCCTTTATAAAGAAAAAAATCCTTTGGGTGGTGTTGGGGGGAGGGGCTGCTTCAACCCCATTGCCCCCCCCCCCCTTGACTGCACCACTTTTGTTAATATTTTTTGCTCTTTTAACTATTGTAACTACAACTGGATATATGCTGCCAAAACACTACTGTAGTAGCCATCGGCAACAAAGCCATCATAGTAAAAACTGACATAACATTCTCAAACCATTATATGTATGATATGGGTTGTAGGGGAGGCTGGGGGTGTTACATGTGTGTGGGTAATCACACACAGGTTGAATTAAGCAGTTTGAATGGTGCAGGCTATGCTCAGTTAGTGCTACACCCTGGTGGCAGGAGTAACAACTGCAGCGCCACAAAAGCCAGCCAATTTTCAGAAGCATTGTTGCAGTATCAAGTGTTGTTTATTTTCAGTATGTTTGATATAATTTTTGTTAGTTCTATTTTTCAATGTAAATGCTACAATAACGGTAAGCTGCATTAATGTACAGTAATGTTTTGTATAGTCCTATATCTAATTGTACATTTGGCTAGGTTTTTGGACTAGGAGCTAATTTATCCTTAGGTTAGTCACCAACTTACTCTGGCGTAATGACACACGGCTGTTCAAGTGCATGGAATTTCCCCTTTATAATAAAAGTAGTAGTTTATGTTTTCAGTTTTAATGAGTTTTTCTTAATTTTATATGGCTGGAGATTTTAAAAGAAAAACGTAGAAAGTAAAATCAGAAGAGGAACTTCATAAGACACTTGATGCTATAACATCTGGAAGAATTTGTTGTCCATCAATGACTGGTCCAGTCAGTCTCGAATGTGTCCAGCATTTCCAGAAGAATTAAAAATCTACTGTTGATGACCCAGTGCTAGTGATATTAGAAAGTCACTGCAGCCATATTTCAATTGATATTTACTTTTGCATAATGAAAAGTCTGTTGTCAGTGAACTGTACTTGCACATACTTCTCACAAGCTTCAACCACTTGATGTTACATTCTTTTCTTCTTTGAAATTGGGCTCCAATCTTGACTATAACCTGTATATGAAGTCAAGTGTGTGTGAAAAAAGTACACCTTATGAGTTAAATGAACTTTTTAACCCCTTCAGTCCTGGATTATTTAAAAAATAGAATAAAACATTTTCTTGTACTTTTCATGTCTGTAAGACCCTAAAAAAAAAGCAGTCAACAATCCGAAGATTGATTTGAACACCACAGTGCTTTACTAGGCATGGCCCTGTTTCGAGGTGGTATGCCGTTGCCTTCCTCCGACCTTCGTACTGGCTTACCCAGCCAGTTATAGGGGGACCTACAGTTTAACGTGGGTTCCGAACCACGGTGCTACTCGGTATTTTTCACATGAACAATACTGCCAGAGGTGAAAGAAGTGGAAAGTGACAGATAAAAATCCTAGGACCTGGCGGGGATCAAACCCGCGACCTTTGGATTTGTAGTCTGGCACTCTACCACTGTGCAACCGAGGCGTCTATTGTGTATTTGAGCAAAATTAAAAATTCTCATACTTGGTTTCCAAAATAAAAAATATCAAATAAATTGGTCACCAGGTCTGGAAGGCAGTTAAGAAGTCAACAGTTATATATGTACAATTACTCATATGGTGTCTGTTCTTCTTTGGACATGTTAAAAGTACAGACACCATTAGTTGACAGTAACAGCAGTAATGTTACAAATTTGAAATATTTAAACATTTCATCTCTTTCAGGGTGTTGAAATAAATTCAGCGACGAAATTTAAAATTTGTGCTGCCAGGATTCGAACCCGAATTTCCACTTTGGGCCAGCAGTCACTTTAACCAATTAGGCTATCCAGGCACGTTTCCCTTCTAACACAAATTCTCAGCTTCTAGCCCCCTGCCCATTGATTCCTCTTGCTAACAGCCTATACTGGATTTCCGCAATGGATCGACCGTTTGAATGTGTCCGCATTTAAATATCATTACCTGTTGTGGGCATATTTACAATTGTTGATATGGTTTTTGTTCTTTTCAGACATGCATCTTTGCGAGTGCGCCTGGGGAAAGAGCCTCAATTTGCGCTCTGCCCCCTTTAGATATAATTTCGTTAAAAGACCTGTAGAATGTCTTACCTCGGTTTGTTTGCACTTGCTTCAACTCAAGCTGAGGATTCTGCCTACCAAGCTTCTTAATTTCACACTTTTCTTCTCAGCTTAAAGCTGAGAAATCTGTTTCGAAAAGATACTGAATGTTGTTCAATTTTCTTTGATAATATGCACTAAGAACATATGAATATGTACATGAATGCTAAAACACAGTAAGCAACTGATTACACTGTTAAGTGACTGTAACAAAATGAAACTTTTACAATGAAGAGACAAGCTACCTTTGGGTCGCATGACACTGTAAGCAGCACCCCCTCCTAACCTTAAACATGCACAAAGGCTGCTCTCCACCACTTCTTTTCAAATAATTAAATATTTGTTGCAACGAAGAGTATACATGTCATTATCCTTCAAAATTGTGACAAAATTGTTTTACAGTTGATGTGTCTTTAATTTATAGAATAAGATATTTTACCAAATATGATGTGTTTTTGATGAATCTTCAATGTGCCAAAAACAAATATGCCTTCATGAAGGATTTGCATAGGCGCAAGTCGAGGTTCACAGCGTTCACATATATGAGTCATAGTGTGGTCGCCTAATATAGGTGCCAGTGGCCACAGTGTTGCAATGTGCATGCATGGCTGAGGTTCCAATTGTCTTCTGAACCCCATGGAGGCAGCATAAGGGCACTCTCATGGCAGGGAGGAGCGAGGGGAAATGCCACTTTTAACATTGGTGTTGGAGTTGGTAGAGACACCAGCTCTTGGCTACTTGAGCTCTGGCAGTTATGCACAAATGGTCCTGAAGCCAGACAATGGAGGTACTAAGCTATCGGCCATGGCCTTCTTCAGAAAATAGAACACTCACGCAATCACACAGGCACACAACACAGTCATACAACCATGGTGTTGTGTGCCTGTGTAATTGCGTGAGTGTTCTATTTTCTGAAGAAGACCATGGCCGATAGCTGAATGTGTTGTATGTGTAAGTTTAGTATAAATACGTAAATGGCAAAAGCTTGGTCAACAGCTAAGGAAAGAGGGGTGAAAGTGTGTGCTGTTTCAGTTGCACCACAGTGGCTGATGGAACCCAGAGATACATCAGTGCTGGCAGGCAACCGGCTGACTGTACACTGTCAAGCACGTGGCTTTCCTCAGCCTGTCATCTCCTGGCTACGTGGACAAGGCAAGTACACAACAATTAATATATAATTACTTGAAATGTGTTTGTGATAAACATTCAATGTGACAGACTTTGGTCTTAATACAAAAGCAACGAAGTGTGACTAAACGTAAATGGCATCTCCAAAGTTCTCAACTACTATATTTTCATTGAGTGACACATCATTTTGACATTACTTTTGAGTAAGCTGAGCATTTCACAAACCACAGATATAATTATGTAGCCTCATAATAGCTAGACACAAATAGGTGTTTGTGTAGTCCTCCACAATTTATCATCATATTGTGCAAATTGTCAGTGTCTACAAAATAGAAGACTTCCATCAGACAGCCAAATAACCCAATAATTATGTGCAATCATTTAATTTTATTTATATTTATAGTATTCACTTCTTAAGTTGATTTCTTATCACTCTGCACAAATAATAACCCAATGCAGAAAATAATATTTTGTATTATTATTAGAACATAGGTCTAGGAGACACTTTGACATTATTTTTGTCTCTATTGATATTAAATCTTACATATCAATGGTTTTTTCTCCCTCCCCTCCCTCTTCATGGGTTTCCATTTGCCTAATCTTCATTAGACTACCTGTCAATACTTCTTTTGTGCTACTTCTTGGTGCTAATCAGGTTAAAAAGAAAATATACATTTCTGTTTCTGATATATATTCAAGAAAATCTTAAAAATCAGTCTTCTCTTTCTATTGTGAAGTCTACATTTATCTAACTACAGTTTGTGTGTGTGTGTGTGTGTGGTTTTTTTTTTAACTGTAGACTATTTTATCAAAGAAATGAAACAGTAGGGCCAAAGCGTATATTTATATAAAATTGAAATTAATACTTTTTCCAAGTTTGTTGTATTCATAGTAAAGAATTCACTATGTGTTCAGCAACAGTAAAATTTATCACTTGTTTTGGCATATTCTAAACCATTTTACATTCAGTGAAGTATTATTATTATTATTACTAGTATTGTTTCATTTCTCCCTTTTCTTAACCAGATGGTAAAGCATTTGATTTCCAACCTTTGGACAACCTGTTGTCTGGTGCAGTGGTCATGGCAAATGGTACACTGTCTATTCCATCCGCATCATCAGATGATGAGGGGTTTTACCTCTGTCAAGCAGACAATGGAATAGGTGCTGGACTGAGCAAAGCTGTAGAGATATCTGTAAATGGTAAGAAAGACAACTGTCCATCCCTTACATGAGTCTACTACTACTACTACTACTATTACTTTTCTTATCACTATTTCTAGGACAGTAAACACTCCAATTCAGTTCACTATGCTGCATTATTCATTTCATCATTAGTGTGTAGGTATGCATTTTAAATTAGCATATAATTCATGCAGACCGCAGTGAAGCAATGAGAAGGAAGATAAGGATTAAACAACCCTCAACAGTCTGGTCATTAGAACAGAGCATAAGTTCATATTGTTTTGTATGATGCAGATGGAAATGGGCCATACAGTTTCAAAGGAACCATCCCGGCACTTCCTGTCCTGATTTAGAAATATCACAGGAAGCATAAATTGGAATGGCCGGAGGTGAATTTGCATTGCAACCTCCTGAACATGAATCCAATGTGTTAATAACTGCACAACCTCATGAAGTTCCAGTAAGGCAATGGATATTTTATCACTGCTAATGGTTTTCAAGGGCCCTCCATGCTCTTTTGGCTGTACCTAATGTACCAAGAACAACTGGGACCACTTTTCACTGGTTTAAATCAGAGCTATTGTAGTTTTATTTTCAAGTTTTCATATCTGGAAAGTCTTTAAGTTGAAACTTCCTGGCAGATCAAAATTGTGTGCCGGAACCGGTACTTGAACCCAGGACCTTTGTCTTTCCGCTTCACAGCCTGCCCTCACAACTTTACTTCCGTCAGTACCTTGCCTCATACTTTCCAAACTTGCCCACAAAAGGCAAAGACCCCAGGTTCGAATTTCATTTCCATCACACAGTTTTTATCTGCCAAGAAGTTTTGTATCAGCACACACTCTGAAAGTCTTATTCCAAACTTTAAGTTGTATCCTTTCATTAGGCCTACTGTGACCATATGGAATGGTGATTTCAATAAACCACAACTTGTTTTTTTCTTCAAATTGTGATATCTTGAGTATTGTGTTTCATATTTCAGTCACTCTGAAACCTAAGTCCCACAGTAATTTCACATATTCATTTTTGACAACTTTTTTGATTTGTAGTCCTACAAGTTCAATTCCACCAGCAGATGGTAATTTTGTCTTAAGTTCCATTGGATCATTAATGTCACAGAATTGTGCCTCAGCTTCGGGATTTCATTACACTATCAACTGTTTTGCCAGCTTCCCCCCCCCCCCCCTCCAATTCTGGCTCTGGCTCTGTAGCAAACATAAGTCTTTCAATTTCATTCATAAGTGTTCAATTGCTCAACCAAGATCAAAACTTTTCTTTATCGGCATTGTTTTCAGTATTTCTAAAACTATCCACATAATGTCTAATTGTGGCAGGCTCTGCATTTACTAGCATATTCAAACTCTACCTGTTTCACAAAACATCGTGTGAATGCATCAATTTTTCAGTGTGCTTTTCATATGATGTTTGACTGTAGAACCAATGTTTCCTGAAAATTTTTACATTATTATTGTTATTATTATCATATGGTTCTTGTCAGCCACCATATTAAACTAATTGTTACTACAGTACATAGTACTTGCATTCAAGTGATTAAAAAATTGTTTGAGAATAGGATCTCTTGTCACAGAGCCAGGTCCACTGATTTAAGCCATTTCAGTCCTGCTTCATTTATGTTGTGAAGAACAGCCAACCCCTCAGCAAAAGAACTCGGGGGTAGTCTATTGCTATGTGGTCCACAGTTTGGGTGTCTGCTCCACAATCACTTGACCGATCTAGTGTCATTCCCCATGTATACTTCCAGTAATTGCATCTACCCACTCCTGTTTGAAAACGATTCAGTAAAGTCCACTCCCTGCGAGGGAGGTTCATGCTGCTGACTTTAGTAGAAGGGCTGGGGATGAGGTGTTTGTTTCACCCTTCAAACATGTCCCATGAGGCTGCCCAGGTGGTGTTGGTTGAGAAATCCTCTGTTATCAACTGTGAAGCTAAGTGAAGAGGTGGCTTTCTGGACTTAAGTCGGTTGTGGTTTTGTGGGATGTAGTGCATGATGGAAAGTTGTGGGGTAGCTAATATTTTCTTATACTCTATGATGAGTGCTTCTTGGTGACGAATCTCTGGGGGAGGTATATGGCACAGAACTGGGAGCCACAGAAGAGGTGTAGC
Organism: Locusta migratoria; assembly: GCA_026315105.1. Classification (NCBI taxonomy): domain Eukaryota; kingdom Metazoa; phylum Arthropoda; class Insecta; order Orthoptera; family Acrididae; genus Locusta; species Locusta migratoria. The sequence goes on along the minus strand of CM048744.1, from coordinate 807,017,258 downwards.
CTAGAGGATACCACTAATTATCCTCATGACTCTGTTTAGCTGGATGTCAACCTCTCACACATGGGAAATGTTCAGCCACACAGGAGCACAATACTCAGCAGATGAATAAATCAGGACAGAGCAGTAATACACTGGGCTTGTGTGTTTGCTCTCCAGGATGATCCAGCAATTTGTTGCAAGATGTTAGACCTGGTCATAACTTTTTCAGATGTTTTTTGGAGGTTATTTGCATCCACAGCATTCCTCAAGCTGCATGTGTAAACCAGGTGGTGCCAAACAAATAACAATTCTGGTAGCTGGACTGTCGCACCAGTGATCTCCCAGCTATGTCAGCTACCCACCAAATTTCTACATTATATTAACCAATATGAAGTGCATAGAAACTGTAGCCCAAATATTGAGTTTACCCAAAAATTCATAATGAGTTGCTTATTGATTGCACAAATATTTATAATGAAAATGTTCTGCATACCCTCTAGTGCTTCTGCTGATGAAAAAAATTAAAAATCACACATTTGTGGAAGTTAAACTTGTGTGTTCTTGTTGCTTAACTTAATATTAAGCTTAATTTAACCATTCACTCATCTCTGAGGATTTCTTCACTAGGCCTTTTTTCATGCTGGCATTATCTACTTGCTGGCAACAGGAATAAATGGAAAAAAATCATTATTGTGCCAACAGCTGTACAATATTTTTATTTATTACACTCTACCAGTTTCAGCACTGACTGCCATCAACAGGAGATTGAAAAAGTATTGAATATCAAAGATGATCTCTTGTAGTAACTGATGTGCAATATCTTTCCAATCTCCTGTCGATGACAGACAGTGTTAAAACTGGTAGAGTGTAATAAATAAAAATATTGTACAGCTGTTGGTGCAAACTTGATTTTTTCCAAATACATTGCAGCTGTAGATAGCCATTTGAAAACAACCTTAAAAGGAATAAATGTTGCAGAATACCATAATCAGAAATTTAGTAATAACAATAGGTTCCATCATTGTTGTTCTTGCATTTGCTTATTAAAATTTAATCTTTCTGCTGTAACTGTCCTAACTTGAGCACAAGTAGTATAACATAAGTTGTCTGCTGAAATGTTTTAATATGGTTGCTTATCTCTCCTATAACTTGTTATGGTGGATTTATAACTTAACTGAGTTACATTTTTGCATACATGATTAACTGAAACCTTCTAACAAAAACTCTTGCTCTAATTTTGCTACTAAAATTTTGATAGGGACAGATTGTCAGATGTTAATGTCATTCTTTTTAGCTTAATTTAAATTTTCAGAGCCAGTAAGATTTGATGTGATGGAGAAAAATGTAGCTGCCAGGCGTGGAGAAGAAGTGGTCCTCAAGTGTGACATTAGAGGTGACCAACCCATCAAAGTGGACTGGCTCTACAATGGACAGCGAATACATCCCAACTACAGGTTTGGCATCTGTAACTTCATTCTGTGTATTATCTGATATCAGTCATTGTATCATATGAAATGCAATATTCTTTCTCAGTTTATTATTAAAGTTGCATCATTTAACACAGACTGTTTCAGTGTTACATTTCAAATTTTCATTTAGTTAAACTTAATAAATAGAAAAAAAATGGGGGATAAGAAGGAATCATGTACTGAGGGCTTCGTAGAAATTTATTTATGAATATAGACCAGTCGTCATGAGAATTGAGAATATCAATCTCTTTTGCCTGATAGGAACCGTCTGGTGGATTAAAACTGTGTCTTGGACCAGAGAAGAAAATGATACAGCTAGTCAGAGGGCTACTGTTGTTATGCCAAAGTCAAATTTTTCTGTGGTTAGCAAAGGTTTCCCATTCATGTATACTAGATGTATGTTTATCCACTTCTTGTTCACTTATTCACCTTAACTTGAGCTGAAATTCCTCGTCCGGCTTCTTTCAAGAACTAAAAGTTCTGAATTTCTCCTTGAGGTATTACACTTCTGCCTCTGTGTTTGGTTCACTGAATTTTGTAAATCTTTGTACTTGTTTTCACCTTTCAGAAATGAAACAGTAATCAAAACAGTGGGTAAAAGTTAGTGACCCTGTTCCCTCGGACATAAAAAGGAAGTATTGTCATTATTTGACAAAGTACAGAATTGATGAATGCTATACCTTAAGTCTCTCTTCTGCACCAATTGGATAAAGAGTAACAATGAAGAGATCTATATTGTAAAAGAAAAAATTCTTCTGTCACTATGACAGTGCAGCTGTTCACAAAGTTACATCCTTAATAGAAAAGCTGAGGGAATTGAAGTGTGATATTGTGGATAGAAACTTTCCTTAGTCTACTGTAGCAGGCATGACCACTATCTTTTGCTGTTCCAGTGAAACAAGCATCTTGATAGTAAGTGAGGAGGGGAGGGAGGGGGAAAGATGTCAGATAAGAGTGGGCATGGAAAATTCTGCATTGCATGAAAGATTGTAAAGGCTGTGATAGGGAGGAATGTGAGATGCAGAGTGTTTTTCATGAATTAAAATTTTGCACCAAATAAAGTCTTTCACAGGTATAACAAAAACTTTCAACTTATCCTATCAAATTTATCAGAGTACATCATTGCTCAAGAAGTACTATGTGTAACATGTTTGAATAGCCAAACTGACACATACAGGACTTCATAATTTTAAACATGGCTGCAATTCAGCAACGGTGGAACACGATCCAAAAGTCAACACAGTTTCAGCCGACCAGTTGCATAAAAATGGTTTACATGCATAAACCTTGACCTAGGTTTCAGCAAAAGTAATTTTGCCTTCTTCAGAAGTATTACATAAAGCTCACATTAAAAAAGTTGTTAAATAATACTTCTGAAGAAGGCAAAATTACTTTTGCCGAAACCTAGGTCAAGGTTTATGCATGTAAGCCATTTTTATGCAACTGGTCGGCTGAAACTGTGTTGACTTTTGGAACATACAGGACTATCATGTTTTGTCAAATGTTACACTGAAAGCGTGTTCTCAAATATTATTGTACAACTTATTTCTAGGACAAGTGTAACTGATGTGAAATCAGACACAGGGATGCAGTCTCAGCTTGTTATCAGCCAATCTGACCGACAGGATTCAGGGTTGTACACATGTCAAGCTGGTAACATGTTTGGGCATGGTGAACTTTTGATCAATCTGGCCATTCAAGGTAGGTATAATTTTGACACATAACTAGACTCAGTTTCCTGAAATCAAGGAAGAACAATCACTCACACATAGCAGATCTATGCATAGAGCACAGAAACATATAATAGAAAGAGGATTCACACCAGCCCTTGAATGTTAGCATTCCTATGTGGGAGTGTAGATTTGGGTGTCATGGATGTGTCTCTCAGTGAATGTGTGCATTTTCTGCTAGAAAAATAGCTAATGCTTGAAAGCAAGAATGAATGCTATTTTGTTACACCTTCAGACCATGCTGAATCAGGCAACACTGGAAATGGGATGATCAGCAGTTGATTGTCACATTTCCAGTCAAGATCACTGACTCTCCATAAATGTTTTCAAAAACATATTGCTGTGCTCCATGCATCAGTCCACTAAATGTGATTGCTTGTCATTCCCTTGTTTAGATAATGCTTCATTGTGGAATTTCCATCATTGTTATATGTTACTGAAATAATTATACTGAATTCATGCTATAATTCATTGGTCCTGAGAGAGGCAAGGGGTATACACCCATAAATGCAACTTCACAAGAAACAGCGATGAAAGTTCAACTCTCAAAAATCCTAATTACAGATATCAGTTATTTTCAAAGATGTGAGAGCATAATTTATTTAAAACTACTTTGAGGAAGTATGGAAAGAACTTAGTGTTAATAGATTTTGTCAACTCATGACCGCTTCCCCAAGAAGCAATTTCATTTTCTACATTTGTACGAAGGTACAACTTGGTAGAAAGCTGTCCATTACCTTATACCTCTTTCCCAAGCAAAATCTGACATATCAAAATGCATTGCACATAAATAGGTCAAAATTCTCATTTTTGGACTTGTACTCCTTTCCCCAGGGACCTGCAAATTTATTGTGAACTTCCTACTTAGATACAGTTTTTAGATTATGTATAGGTTCACATAAGTCAATTTTTGAAAAATATTAATTAATTTATCCTCTGATGCCATATTATAAAAGTGTAATGAAAACTGCTATGAAAAGCTATCTTTTTTGCTTGAAATATTTGTGTTAATTATTTTTGTGAAAGGGACAGCTACTCAAAGTGTTATTCTTTACTACTTCTCATGAGGACTTTCTTGTGATAAATATCATGTAACTATACTTTTCTCATATTAAAATTATCGGTAAACTGTAGTGTAATATATATGTATTGGTTGACCCACACAAATTACTTGGCACTCTGTCACGATTAGTCACTGTCAGATAAGATAGTAATGGAGAAATGAATAAATACAAGCATTTCTTAGTAAAAAGGCATTAGATTTTTGACTAATAGTAACTAACAAATATTAGTTTCACTCTCAAAAATTATAACTTCCTTTAAAAAACATTACCTGTTACAATGTAATCATCATTTACTTTTTGGACGAATGTCTTTATCACAAACATAAATATCACTGAATGTGTGAACTCATAAAAACACCAATGTGTAACTGTCCACACAGAGAAGCAAGTTCTGGTAAATATAATATTGCCCTTTTTTAAATTTCTGGATTTAAGCTCTATCATTGGTCTTATTGAAGGGTACTTTCATTGGGAATTGTATTCTTACCATTTGGAAAGTTTTCCGTATTTGTTTTGAATTTATTGAAAAGGGAAGGTTATTTGATTAACATTGTGTTGCTGATTATGAGAAAGTTCAATTAGACAAAAAAATGTATATATAAAAACCCTGTGGCCTATTTTTTTCTGTAATCTCATGTCAAAAGTTTAGGTGCGGCCAATATTGCACGTGGCCTATATTCACCCAAATATGGTATTTATTAAATTTGACAATATCAGAAATGAACATTTTTTTCCTGATTGAATTAATTTAAAACCAGTGTTGATCATGTATTTCTTTTTTTGGTTACTGGTTTTGATCTTTTATAAGATTATCTTCAGCTCTGAACTCAATCACCTCCTTCCCCCAAATTTATTTGACGTATTGGTTTGTGTGCAAATGTGGTACCAACTCCCTCCAGTGACCTACCAAGCCCTTATTGCTTCTAAGCAAAGATGCACTGTCACTGTTATTTGTCACATATTTTTGAAAACATTTTGGGAAACAGCACTTTTGTATGTTTTAGCAATTAGTTTCAATCTAAAGTTGGACCATCTTCAGGCTACTCCAAAGTTGGTGTGGGGCAGATCTGATGCTATGGATGGCTCTAGGTGCTTTCACTGTTATTTAGACATTAATCTAGAAATGCTGTTTTCCAATTTTCAAAAATCCCTAGTGCTTATGATGTTGCACCAGAATATCAATGATGTTTCGTTACCAAAAGCACTAGTTGTAGGGGTAGCCTGTTCTACAATTTATATCCATGGCAAATTGTCAAAATTTTTTTCTATTTGTTATTAAGATGATGATCTGACAGAACCTTGAAACATTTTGATGTCATGATCCATTTCAGAGATTCAGAGGTTCACAGTTACCATACTTATGCAAATAAAATATGACACTCATCATGTCTGGCCACTCCAGCGTCACAAGCATCTAGACTGTGAGTGAAGTGTGAGGTTGAGAGGGAAGGATGCAGGGTAAGGATGGGGAAGGAAACTCTTGCATTGCATGATGGATTGTAAAGGCTTTACAATTCATCATTTCAAGCCTATACAGTCCATCATGTAAAATGGAACTTTCCAGCCCCACCATTACTCAGCATCCCTCTCCCTTCACTCCTCACCTCACTCATAGTCTAGATATTTATGGCACTGGAGTGGCCAGACATGGGGGTTGTGTGTGCATAGTTGTCTGAGTGATTGTGTGAATGTATGTGTTTATTTTTCTGAGGGCCAAAAGTTTAAGTTGTGTGAATGTGATTGTCTATTTTTATGCTTGTCAGCAGCTCAGTGAGCCTCTTTACGTTGAGTTGTTACCTGCCGTCCATTATTGACATTCCAGTTGGATCTTTCACTGTTAAAATCTAACAATGGAATATCTACGTTGGAATCTACATCTCTGCAAATCACATTGAAGTCCATGGCAGAGGGTTCACCGAATCACTTTAGTGATATTTCTTTACAGTTTCATTCTGTAATAGCTCAGGAGTGAAAGGAACACCTAAACCTTTCTATTTTCAGTCTGATTTCTCTTATTTTATTATGATAATCATGTCTTCATGTTCACAAAATGTATGACATTAACTGCAAATGGGTGAAGTTGAAAATGTGCACCCATCTGGGACTCGAACCCTGGTCTCCTGCTTTCTAGGCAGCTGTGCTGGCCTGTACACCACTGGGGACACCACACCTGCATTGAATTACTCAAGTATGCGTCCTATCAGGCACAAATTCCCAACTCTATCCTTGCCCACTAGAACTCAAACTCGTAGTTATTGTAAACTAATTCCCATAAAAATAAGGGCCTAGGAGTGCCTCCTCACTAAAGAAAGGATCATTGCCCATCATCGGAATTTATATAAGTTCTTTCAGACATGTCCGAAAGAACAGATGCTGCATATATATAATTGATCATGTCTTCCTATGCAGGTGGGTGCTTACAAAAGAGAAAGTTTGTGACAGAAATTTCACAAATAGATCTTGCTGCAAAAAAATAACACCTTTCTTTTAATGACTTCCACCCCAATTCATGCATCACTTCAGTGATACTCTCTCCCCTATAACGTGATAATACAAAACAAGCTGCCTTTGTCTGAAGTAGCTATGACCGAAACTGTTTCACTTGGCATGGTATGCACTTAAATCAGCATGGAAAAAGGGTACTTTCAACAAATGTAAACCATTCTCTAGACGAAATATTCTTCGAAAGAAACGCCAAAAACAAATCTTCAATTGTTAGGTGCTTATTTACAGAGAAACTAGTAAAACGACCCAATTCCTGTCGGATTTGGTCCGAAAGAAAAAAGGATTCAAATCTCGCACAAATCATTGTAAACAATGAAATTCGCAAAGTAAGCAGTCAGACACTGGTAAATACATCTACTAATAAGATTTCAAATGTGTTAAAACTACTGCACCACAATGTTCAATTTCTAGAAAATAAGTTACTTCAGTTTGAATTAGTAAATCTTGAACTAAAAATTGATATTCTGTGTATAACTGAACACTGGTTAGACAAAGCCAAAATTATATCAGCTGTGATTCCTGGTTACAAACTCGCCAGTTATTATTGTAAAAGTAATACTAAATGTGGTGGAACAGCTATTTTTGTAAAAGATTATTTAAAATTTACTGAAATAAGCAAGTATGAAAACTTGGTAAGAGAGCAAGACTTTGAGCTGTGTGTAGTTGATTTGACAGATGTTAATATCTTGATTGTGACATTATATAGATCTGGGAACTGGGAAATTTTCCTTAAAAATTTTGAAAGGCTATTAAATTACATAAAATGTGATAGGAAAAAAGTGTTTATCTGTGGAGACATAAATGTAGACTTTTTAAAAGATTTGAATCATAGAAATCAGATGTTAAATATAGTTAATAGTTTTGGTTTTGTGCACACAGTCAATTCTCCAACTAGAATTACTGCCAATAGTAAAACTCCAGTTGACCAAGTTTTTGTAAGATTATATGACCTAAAACATAGCACTAGTGTTGTTAATATGGGTTACAGTGATCATGAAGCTCAACTCCTGTCTATTGAACTGAACTCAGACAGAAAGTGTGGATCAAAAACTAAAGTAATTGAACAGAGAGACTTCAGTGATGATAACGTTAGAGTGTTTAATTCTATGCTGTCAAGGGAAAGTTGGGAGGATGTCTTTAGTAAAACTGATGTAAATAGCATGTTTGACAGTTTCTACAATGTTTACCTGCATTACTTTCACATAGCATTTCCAATGAGAAAAAAGAGAATTCTGATAGAAAAAAATAAATCTTGGGTAACAAAAGGCATCATAATATCCAGTAGAAAGAAAAGAATTCTTTATTCTATCATCAAGCAAAATAATACCACTCCAGAATTCAGTAATTATGTGAAAAAAATATAACCAAATATTCAACAAGGTATGTAATAAATAAAGCTAAAAAAGCGAAAAAAATGACAACTACATTTCAAATGCAAAAATAAAATGAAAGCTCTCTGGAAGGTTATTAGAGCAGAAACTAGTACAGAATAGTCAGCATCAAAGAATATTTCTCTGAAAACTGGAAATAACATACTTTTAGATCCAAATGAAGTAGCTGATAACTTCAACATTTACTTTACAAATATAGCAAATAAGTTAAGTCAGTATGAAGATGGACCTATGTGGCAACCACATTATTTAAATACTAGTGTTAAGTCAATGTTCCTTCAGTCACAGAGACAGAGATTAAGCAAATAATAATGTCACTGAAAAACAAATATTCATGCGGACTGGACGGTGTGTCCTCTGATCATGTAATAAAACCATTAATACATATAGTAAACACATCCTTATCAACTGGAATTTTCCCTAATTGCTTAAAAACAGCTAAAGTAACTCCACTTTTCAAAAAAGGGGATACTGAAAATATAAATAACTATCGTCCCGTATCCCAACTCAGTATTTTATCTGAAATATTTGAGGGAGCTTTCTACAATAAGCTACTAAATTATATCACAAAAAATTCATTACTGTCATCAAATCAGCATGGATTCAGCAAATCCAAGTCTATAACAACAGCAATGTATGAGTATTTAGACGCTGTTCTAAAATCACTGGATGACAGAGAACATGCCACTGTCATCTTTATAGATCTCTCCAAAGCATTGGATATAATTGACCATGACATTCTTATTCAAAAATTAGCTCAAAAGCGTGTAAGATGGATCCCAAATCAGTGGATAAGATCTTACATAGAAGACAGGCAGTAAGTGGTGGTTCTAAGGCATGATGATATTACAAGAAATACCATCACTACAACTACACATATCTCAAATAAGTCACCAATAAAGTATGGAGTGCCACAGGGTTCTGTCCAAGGACCTCTACTGTTCCTCCTTTACATTGATGATTTAAATGACTTTATTGATTTGGTGAAACTGATGACACAAGCATATTAATATCAACTGCTAACAAAATCTCTCTGGAAGTAGCAATAGATATCTTAATGTCCCAAATTACTAGTTGTCTGTATGAATTTCCATTCTTCTCCACTTGTTCAAACAACTGAAACCACACCATACCTCGACAACACGTTACTAAACTCTGTTACCGAAACTAAAGTTCTAGGGATATGGGTTCAAGATAACTTAAAATGTCATGTGAAAGAACTTGAGAAAAAGCTTTCAAAAGCTTGTTATGCTCTTCTTGTGTTAAGAAAAAGTGTGAGTGAGTCAACAGTTATTCAGGCATATTATGCATACTTTCATGCACTACTCTGATATGGGCTAATCTTCTGAAGAAATTCACCCACCAGCATAAAAATCTTTAGGGTGCAGAAAAGAGCAATCAGGGCTATCTGCAACCTAAAAAAACTGGAAACATGTAGACCACACTTCATCCATCTGAAAATAATGAGTTTACCAAACCTCTACATCTATGAGTCCATCTTGTTTGCAAATAATTATCTCTTAAATCAAACTTGATATCTTTGTCAAAATAAGCATATTCACACATACAATACCAGAAACATGAACGATATCCACATGTCTCAAAGCAGAACAGCTTTCTATCAAAAAAGTGTATCAAACGCAACGGTTCAGCTATACAATAGCATACCTCATGACTTAAAATTACAGCGGCATACAAATATATTTAAACATAAAGTTAAGTCATTCTTGGTGGAAAAGTGTTTTTACTCTATAAAAGAATTTTTGAACTATAAAAAATAGCATTGTAAACGAGAGTGAAGAATATCTTTTTATTATTTCTTATTATGGAAATTGCATTGTAAATAATTAATATGTAATTTTGGTTGTTGGTTGTAACATATCATTGTTATCTGTAATTCTGTAATTACTGTTCTCTCTCTCTCTCTGATCTTTCCAAATTTTGACTTATCCTATATTCAATGTACTCCAAGTATGTAATGAATCAATTGGGCCAATAAAAATGAAATGAAAAGTTTATCTAAATTGTTAAACAGTCACACCTGGTGTGGATCTCACAATGCACAGCAATACTCCAAAATAGGACACACAAGTGTAGTGTAGGCAGTTTCTTTAGTAGAACTGTTGCATCTTCTAAGTGTTCTGCCGATGAAACGTAGTCTTTGGTTAGCTTTCCCTAACAATACAGAAGGAGCATGCGCGCATGTGAGCTGGAGAATGCAGTGGACGGATGCGGTCAGTTGTGGCACGCAACACTGTCCATCACTGCATAAGTTGCTGCACCATCAACAACCTGGGGCTGAGGGAAGTATTAGTACCTTGGCCCTAGAGCAGCCTACGAACATGGACTTGGACTACTTCGGGGATTTGCCTGCCAACAGAAGCACCATAGAAGATTGAGGAATGGCGCGATCGACATGAGAGCGTGGGATGTTGTGATCAAGAATGATGGATTGCGGTTGATCTTCAGAGGGCCGACACTCTTGGAACAATGCGTTGGAAGAAAGGTTCCAGCAACCACCCAAGAAGAAACGTGCATTCTAAGAAACAAATAGTCGTGAGGGACCTTGATGTTTCAAATCATTTTCAACCCCTTCATTGTGTGGGGGCTTCTCTGACTGAAGCACAGTTGTTCATGATGGAACAACATAACCTGCAGGAGGTGCAGTAGCAGTCAACAGATGATGTCATAGACGCACAACCTGAAGATGACGCACAACAGGGTTCGTCACAACCACTGGTGCGAGCTCCTTATCAATGAGTTCTGCCCATAGTACTCCACTATACGGATCCCTACAAGGACCTTCATGCCTGGTTAAAGGCCACATGGTGGGAGTCTTTCACCCTAAGGCAAACAGGAGAAGACACCTTCAGGCTTACTCTGACATCTTCAGAAGATCAATACAATGTCAACAACCAGTATGGCTTGAGGGGCAACCCCATGTACACCTACCGATCCAAGCGGCCACCTATCTTGAAGGCCATACTCAAGAAGATCCCTATGTTTCTTCTCAACACCAATGTTCAGGAAGAACTTGCGAAGATGGGATATGCAGCAACCTTTGTTGATTTTCATCAGCAACCTGGGACGACAAAAAGACTGGTAATCATATTATCATCCTTCCTGATACAGATAAACACTGCCTGATCTACCAGACGACCCAGTTCTATGACCTCATTGTCTCAGTCAATTGGCTCCGCAAGTCCAGAGGCCACATCCAATGTTATTGTTGCCAAGATTCGACCATGTCACTTGTCACTGCACAATGCCCCTGATGTGCGTCTGATGTGTTGTAGAGCACAAGAGCAAGCACTGCCCAAAGCCATGTGAATGTGACCATTCTGCAACATGTGGTCTTTGCAGAGGTCCTCACACTGACAACTTCCGCTCCTGCTTCAAGCTTAAGGAGGCCAGCAGGAGACATCAGGGACTTCTCCCACTGTGGCAGAAGTCTTCTGCAACTACATGCAAAGTGCCTCCACCAGCAGACCAGAATGCCTGGCCTACTTTAATGGAGTCCCGAGCAGCTCAGCTTCGACCTACCCTCACTGCTGCTGAGGCTCTGCAGATTGGTCTACCGACTGCTACACCAATTGCTACCTCCACCCAACCGGTGGCGCCGCCCACTTAGAGACATCCACTGCCATCGACTGCTCCACAGGAACCTGCCATAACGGGCGTGCAAGAGATGCTCACACTTTTGACGCAGATTGAAACGTCACTTGCTTATGTCAGCCTTTCATTGGTGCAGCTGCCCAATACCATTACGGCCACCATGGAGGCTGCAATCAGCAGAGCCGTTATGGCAATGAGGAAAGCCCCAATTGCTGCACATCATGGAGAGAGTGCCCAGACTGGAGGAACTATGGATTCTGGAATACAACACAAATAATCTCACCCAGGACGTTATGGAGCTGCAGCAGTTTCTCTTCGACCACCACACTGATGTCTGCATGGTCAACAAAACCTTCCTCAAACCTAGTCATCAGAGCAACATAGCAATATACCAATGTTACTGTACTGCTGGCCCACCTGGGGCAGAGGTACTGCCATCTGTATTCGCCGTTCACTCAGGCATCATGAGGTCATACCCCCTTGGCAAATACTTCATTACATGAGGTCTCAATTCCAAACATGCTGCTTGGAATTCTCTTGGAACCAACATCAGTGGACGCCTACTCCTGCAGGCCATTGAAGAGGCTCGGGTGCACGCTTGGACATGAAGAACCAAACTGCTATCCTAGCAGAGGTTGTCCTGATGTCATAGACATTGCCGTCACCCGCGGATTCCATAACTTCCTTACAGCGGACGTGATACATGGACTCAATTCCAACCACCTGCCAGCGTTGTTCTGCCTCTCTGTCATTCCAGAATAGTACTCCGGTGACCTAAACCTGTGACGCACGGATTGGGATGTCTTTCAGGATCAAGTCTCATTCCCCATTGCTGAACTACAGGAGGAAGCAGACCCCACAGAAGATTCTGCGGCCTGTTTTACTGACACCTTACACACTGCCTTGGAGGTTGCTACACCTCCTTCAACACTGCATCCTGAAACGAGTAAACCAATAGTTCCTGATAGCCTTATTATAAGTGCAGCCACCTGCACCTGCTCGCAAGCCAGTGTCTCCCTCAGTCTCGCTACCAGCCAATTGCTGTGCGGCCTTCACCGACACACTGCCGCCTGGCACGGCTCACTCGCACGCGCCTACAGGTGCCATGCCCCCCTTCCCTATCCCAGGCCTCTGTTGCAGTTGTCACTAATGGTACAGTACATAGGCTACGTCTTTTCGACACCACTCCCATTCATTCCAAAACTCGCCGCCTGTGTCCCGAAAAATTTGTCACGGTTGATGCACAAATTAAATACCTGTTGTCTGCTGGTATCATCAAACCTTCCACCCGTTGTTGGGCATCACCCATCCACTTAGTCAAAAAACACGATGCTTCTTGGCGTATGTGCAGGGATTACCGTAAACTCAGCGTTAAAACCGAAATGGACCGCTATCCCATTCCTAACGTAACCGTCTTCACACACACGCTCGCTGGCGCCCAAAGAAGCAAATGGGTGTACCACCAGATACCCGGATGGCACTCGAGGACATAGAAAAGACAGCAATTACTACACCGATCGGCCTCTTTCAGTACCACTACATGTCATTCAGTCTTAAAAACGCCACTCAAACCTGGCAGCGTTTCATCAACGAGTTGCACGATTTGAATTTCTGTTTTGCATATTTAGATGACATCATAATTTTCAGCAAATCGGTCGAGGAGCACAAATGTCATTTCAACATTGTTTTAGACACCCTTACCAAAGCAGGCATTGAGCTAAACAATGAAAAAAGACAGCTGCATCTACCAACCATACAGTTCTTAGGTTACACCGTGTCCGCAGATGGCATTTCACCCCTGCTGACAAGATTTATTCTATTCAAAACCTCCCACAACCAACCACTTTCAAAGAACTCAGACGCTTTCTCGGAACTATTAATTATTACCGACAACACCTTCCCAATGCGGCTGAGATCCAAGCCCCGCTCACCGACGCTCTGGCTGGTAAACAGACATTGGGTGAGTGTCCTGTCCCTTGGACACCGGACATGTCAAAGGCTTTAACAGCTCTAAAGGACCTCCTCTCTCGGGCTGTCACTATTTCTCATCCACACCCAGACGCTGACGTTTTTCTGCCCACTGATGCGAGCGACAATGCGATCGGTGTTGTTTTCAGTCAGTCTCTCAAAGGCACATACTCTCCCTTACAGTTTTATTTGAAAAAGCTCAACAGCGCTCAGTGAAAGTATTTGACTTTTGATCGTGAACTCCTTGCCATCTACCAGGCCATCAAACATTTCTGCTTCAATCTCAAGGGACGTACATTCTATGTTCTTATGGACCACAAATCCTTGGTTGCAACCATTCAGAACCCCCCTGCTGATCCGCCCCCACGTCATTTCAGATATCTTGACTACACTGCGCAGTTCACCACCGATGTTAGGCACATCATAGGCACAGATAACGTGGTGGCGGATTTCCTCTACCGCATCAATGCCGTTTCCACTGTTATCGACCTGTCCAACCTGGCCACCCTACAGTCCAATGACACTGGTCTATTCTCTCTCATCTCGGACAGCTCTTCCTCACTCGATTCCACTCAATCCTAATTTCCAGGGGTCACCAGACCCGTCTGGTGTAACAACTCCACCGGCAGACTCTGTCCCCTCATTCCGCACTCACTCTGTCCTGTTGTCTTCCAAAAATCGCTTCGTGCTTCAACATGACTTGTTGCCGAACGTTTTGTCTGGTGAGACATGAAGCGGGACTGCCAGGCCACCTCCCTCCTCAATATCACTGCTGAGTAGCTCACACTTTCATCTCGTCTTGAGTTGCTCGTTTCGGCTGCCCCCTGGTCATCACAACAGACCAGGGCTGCCAATTCGAAAGGACACTATTTAATGAACTTTGCACCCTCTGTGGTATCAAGAAAATCCACACTACCACCTACCACACACAAAGCAACGGGTTGGTAGAGTGGTGGCACAGAACTCTTAAAACTGCCCTACGGTGCCACGACACTCTTTGGCTAGAGTCACTTCCACTCGTCCTCCTCGGCCTACAAAGAGGATCTTCGCGGCACTGTTGCAGAGTTTGTCTATGGCCAACAACTTACTCTGCCTGGCGAGTTGGTCATTCCTTCTCCACCTGTCACTGAACTTCAATCGTTGGTCGACTGCATCCGCTTAATCTGCTCACAAATCAGTCCACCTACCTCAACTATCCATACCCCACCTGTCGTCTGCATTTCGCACGACCTGCCGACCTACAAATTTGTATTCATGAAAGATGACACTGTGCGACCTTCCCTTCACCCCCTCCCCCCTACACCGGCCCACACAAGGTCCTTTGCCACTCAGAGAACACATACTCTATTCGTGTGCACAACTAAACAGTCACAGTTTCAGTCAACCGACTGAAGCTGACTCACATCGAACCTTCGACCTCCCCCCTTCTGTCAAGGCTCCTCCTCCTGCTGTAGTGTCCCATGACTGCCCATCACCCGCCCCTCCTCTGTCTCCCTCGTCCCCTGCATCGTCACTCCACCTGCTGACTTCACCCCATACCCGCGTCCTTATCTCTCTCTCCACTGTCTCTTGCCACCACCTTGCTAGGTTTCAATCACCCCCCTCTGCCCTCTTTCCCAGTTTTCTGATTTATTGTTCCGGTTCCCCCTCCCTTGGCAACAGACCTCTATATCCTAGTGCAAGACTGCTCTATTTTTGCCATGTGTTCATCCTCCCTCAGTTCCCCTTCCTTAGTTCAAATGAAGTGTGAGTTATTGCATTGCATCACACTGCTGCCTGACGCTGCTAAGGTTGGCATCAGAGCTTTCCTCCTCCCTGATGTGCTCATCATCGCACCTCCCACCGCTACCATCCATCCTCCTGCCAGGCGGTTTGACAGGAGGGACCATCTACCTCCGCGTCTCTGAGACTACAGCCTGACGGGCCCGGTGGTAAGTCGTCTGCATCCCCTACCCTCGGTACCTGACGACGCCCAGGAGCTGTCGGTGGCCTACATGCTATCGCTGGCCCCTGCACCTGACTCTGCTGTGGTTGCCCCACCCTCGTCCCCCATACACAACAGGAGTACTCCGTACTGCAGGGGGCGCGGGGGGGGGGGGCTGTGTGGTGGCGATAGTATCGAATTACCATGAACAATTAACAATTAAATATCACTGTTGAGTATCTTTGGGCAGACCGTTGATTGGCCGCCATGTTTCAAATTTCATGTAAAACCATTCTGTTCTCAACATGTATCCTGTGCAGTCGCAATAAATAGTTTCTATCGTTAATGGTGCATTTTTGGGGCTAAAACTCCACTAAATCCCATACATGTATCAATCACACAACTGTGGTGATATTTGATAAGCACACAATTTAATTAGAAGATGCTTGTGAGGTACAGTGTCAAAAGCCTTCCAGAAATCTAGAAAAACATAATCTATTGTACATCCCTTGTTGATAGCAATCATCACATCATGTGAGTAAAGAGCTAGCTGTGTTTCACAAGAATGTTACTTTCTGAATCTGTGTTGACTATGGGTCAATAGATCGTTCTCTTCGAGGTACCAGTAGTTCATAATATTTGAGGAAAGTAAATGTTCTAAAATCCTGCTGCAAAGTGACATCAATGATATAGGCCTGTAATTCTGCAGATCACTCCTATTGCCTTTCTTGAGTATTGGAGTGAGCTGTGAAACTTTCCAGTCTTTGGGTAGGGACTTACACTGAGCAAGCGGTTGTATATGATAGTTAGGTGTAGGGTTATTGCATCAGATACCTAATTGGTATACAACTGGGACCTGGAGACTTACTTTTATTAAGTTGCTATAATAGTCTAGGGGTATCTACTTCTAAATTATGGAATTTCAGAAAGCTGTGTTAAGCAATTCTGCTTTAGCAAAACTGTCATTGGTAGCATCACCGTTGCTATTGTTTAGTGAAGGTATTGATTGTGTTTTGCCTCTAGTATACTTTACATGTAACCAGAGTTTCTTGGGTTTCTCTATCAAATTGTTTTGTTGTGGTAACTGTTGTAAGCTTCTCGCATTGAAGTTCAAGCAAAATTTCTAGTCTCTATAAAAGATTGCTTGTCTTGGGTATTTTGTGTCTGTCTAAATTTGGCTTTCTTTCTTTCTTTCTTTGCTTTTGCAAGAGTGATCTAACCTGTTTTGTGTACCACGGTGGGTCAGCCCCCTCTTTTGTTAATTTGTTTAATATAAATCTGTCAGTGGTTGTCGATATTATTTCTTTGAATGTAAGCCACATCTGACCTTCACTCATATTAGTTTCAAAAAACTGGGGAGTCTCAATGAAGAAAGCATTATTTGAATTTTTACCGAAGTTTTTGAATAAATATACGTTTCTTTTAGTTTGGTGAATTTGGGAAGTCTGATACCAAGCCTCATGATAACAACTCTGTGTTCACTAATCCACGTGACTGTTCTGATGTGTTCAGTACAATTTCGGACAATGTTTTATGTTTGCCTCCAATTTTGAACATCTATTTTTTTCCATCATATCAAAGGTAAGTTAAAGTTGCTATCAATTAAAATTGTATGCTTTGGGTACGTTTTTGGAATTTGATCCAAGGTTTCTTATAATGTTTCTGCAATCAAATTGTCTGAGTCAGGTGGTCTGTGAAAAGAACCAATTATTAATTTATTCTAGTTGTCAGGTATAACCTTTACCCATACCAACTCACAGGAACTATCTACTTTAATTTCGGTACAGGATAAGCCGCATGTGACAGGAATTAATACACCGCCACCTATTTTATTCAATCTATCATTTCTGAACACCAATAGTATGAGGAGTTTCAGTTACCACTCACCATAAAGATGATTGCTGAGCCACTGACAGGCATGAAAAATAGGGATCACACTCATACAAGTTAATTTTTTGGCTACAGATTACTTCAGAAAAATAGATACACTCTTATACAATCCCACAGGCACAATTTGCACATATGGCAGCCATCTCCAGCCACTATCTTGATTGATACTACAACTGTTAGTGCACTTTGGAGTGGGGTGGTGAGTTGGGGGAGGAAGGGGAAGAGTGCAGGGTAGTGATGGGTGGGGAAATATCCATGCTGCCTGACAATGCATAAAGGTACAGGTGTTATAAGGATAACTCTCATTCTATTCTAAAGAACAGCTGGTTGCTTGTCATTCCAGTATATAAAGTTGTGTCATTATTACAGCAGAGTTGGTAAGTGACATGGCTGTTTTCACAGGTAGCCTAGTTCTGAAAATGCTACTGCCTGTTTGAGTCTGTTTGGTTTATGAATTTTTTAAGTCCACGTCTTTTTTGAAAAAAATGTTGATCTATATATAGGGCCTAAAACTGATAACTGATTACAATTTGGTACATAATTTGCACATGAATGTCGTAAATAAATCGGCTAGTAGTTCTATAAATTCAGTAATAAGGTAACCTCATTGTACTAGACAATACTGCTTCTGCAACATTCTGCTGAGAATGCTGTAAATTTAACTTGTATATTAAAAGAATCTACAAAAACTAAAGTCGGCTCAAACTACCAAGCCGATTTCCTTCATTTTTGTTTTAAGCAAAAGGTATTCATCCACAGATTTGTCATCAAGTATCAGAATTTACATAACTCTTGCCTTCCTTTTCCTATACTCAAATGCAATTTCCTTCTGTATATTTATTATGGGGATGTCCTTGCTGTAAACTAAAGTCAGTCGGTCTGGCCATTCTATCTGATAGATTTCCTTCAATTTTTGCTTTAAACAAAATGTATTCATTTGCAGATTTGTCATCTAGTATCAGAATTAACTTAAGTCTCTTCATTATTTATTTTTATTCATATACTATATCCATCTGTCCTGACACTGAATATTTTAATCGGTTTGTTTTACAATATCTTCAGTTCTAATTAAGGTACGCAGCTATTTTCGATACAACACTCAGCATATCAATCTCTTTCATTTGTGCTTTTAAATACTTGCATTGATTGATTCTGAAGAAAACTTTACTTCCATTTTTTCCAAACTTTTTTGTCATACCACTAATGGTGCGAAGTATTCACACGGGTCCTCTAGTATCTTTTTATTGGTAACTTCTTCCTAGAGTGACCCAGACCAGTTATTATTATTGTATCATGCATAATAAGACCGAGTAGAATGTTCAAGATCAAATCATAACAGTGAAAATTAGGGTAAAAAAAAATCATCAATATCTATCAGAATCTGAAGGAAAAAAAATTAATTTGCAGCAAAATGGAATGATATCAGGTTGTAAATGGTAAATAGGGAATTGCTACATTAGTCATGAAATATTATAACTGATTGCACACGATACATCTCATCATAATGGTGTCCGAATCACCAGAAGACTAAGCACTCAAACATTAATGCCAATATTTTGAAGTAATGTGACTGAAAAAGTTAATAATCATTTCAAAGGTCTTTTTAACCCTGATTTATTTACATTAACCTCAGAAACAGGCATACTCACATTAAAAATATGGTATTTACTGGGTTGGGAATACACACATCCTTCCAATACAAAGGAACAAACCGAACAAAGATTGAATGTCTTTCTTTCACTGCGAGGGAATAGAAGATAGTCAAACAGCAAGGTATCTTTTGCAGCAGAAAGAAAGACAATGACTCATGGTAAAATTATAACTGTGACCTACTCAATGAAACATGTAACATTTCAACAGGATTGCCATAGGAAGTGCTAAGATGTTGAACTGGGCAGATCTTGCATCACAGTCTTCAACAGGGCTGTGAGCTCTGTGCAAGGTTTTGGGGTTGGAAGTGGCATAGCGATGAACTCAGGTGTTGTGTGCATGATTGAATACCACTTTAAGGGGGGTAGGAAGTACCTTGGGTTTAAAGGCTCACATTACAGGACATGATTATAGATGATCAAAACTCTGATGAAGATGTGGTTTGGTTGTTCCAGTGGGTGATGCTGATTGATGAGGGTGCTTCTTTGAGGCTAATTATTGAGAGTAAATGTAGTATTTGGATTGGGGTTATGTGAGTGTCTATGTGGTTGTTTTTTCTAAGAGCACGTCTGCAGTTCACTGATCGTCTTTACAGTGAGTTTCAGCTTACCAACATTATATGATAGTTATGCACATAATAACATGATATCTGTTCTGAGGAATAAATGTAGTTTTAAGTGAGGTAGGGTGCACATAGCAACAGTTCTGAGATAACACCAGGCTTCTGAGGTAACTGAACATGTCATAAGTTTTTCAGAATAAAATTTACTAAGTTGTTGTCTAGCATAATGGGCACTCCATATGCTGTCTTGACCTGCAATCTGGGTCACCTGTTAGCATAAGCATCATACGAAAAATTATTTTATAATTTGAATAATAATTTCATTTAACAATTTTAAAGCTCATTTTTAAAATTGGCTGGTGTAAGTGTAAAACTGACTTGTATTTTAGATAAGTCATCATCTGTAATAATGGATATAGATAACTTGCCCATCATTCCATGATATTTTCATCACCTGCCAATATTTTATTATCATATTTTTATTGAGTATTCAAATATAAAGTTGTACTGCAGTGACAAGAATGGGCTATAAATGGTCTTAACATGCCCAAGAAGAATTCAAATTACTCCTAAAAATTACATAAAACTAGAAGTTTGTAAAATTCATAATATAATTCTAACAACATATTTAATCTTTTAAGATATAAATAGGCCTAATAGGTCAAATTTAGCTATGGGAAATCTAGGTTGGAATGTCAATAATACAGGATAGGCAGCAACCCACCACAAAGACGATTGCTGGGCTGCAAGCAGGGCATGTATGGCCTTCATCAGAAGAAGAAGCACCACATTCAAACAATAACTCAGATTTAACTCAAGCACACATAACCACCATCTCTTGCTGCTCCAGTGCAACAAGCATCTTGATAGTGAGTAAGCAGGGGAGTGAAGGGGGAAGGAGCCGGACAGGAGTGGGGATGGAACATTCTGAGTTGCATGACAGACTGTGAAGGCTCTGATATGTAGGAATGTGAGATGCAGCATGAAATGCAGTAAAGAGAAGAGACAAGAGAGTGATAAAGAGGAGATGTATAGGTGTGTGTGTGTGTGTGTGTGAGAGAGAGAGAGAGAGTGGGGGGAGGAGGTGGAAAACTCAAAATATAAAATAAAAGTAATATTAAATAAATATACATAAAAATAAAATAACATAATAAAACAGGGTGACACTAAGTTGGAAGAAATACATGAATTGGAGGGGGGAGATACAGGATGTTACTGTATTTGCACGAATATAGGCTGCACCAAAACTTTAGATTATAGAAAAAATAAATACCAAATCAGGTGCGAGGGTTGGTTGTCTTTTTTTTTTCTTTTTTCTTTTTTTTTTTTTTTTTTGTCCAATTGAATTTTCTCGTAATCAGAAACACACTATTAATGAAATAACCTTCTGTTTCAACAAATTCAAAACAAATATGGAAAACTGTGAATCAACGAACAAGAAAGTTAGATGACAGGCTGACAGCCATGCAGCGCTTCAAGTGAGGTGAAGATGAATGTGTTTGTCTGTGTGTGTGTAAGTTTCAGGTTGCCCAGTAACAGTAACGAACATGGAAAGCGGAAAGCTGTCATACAATGATTACAGCAGAGTTGGTAGATCGCCTGGCTGCTTCCACAGGTAGCCTGTTCTCAGGTGGGGTAGGTCAAGACTTTGATGGGACTAGAGTAAGAAGTGCTGGGTGGTTGGATTGGGCAGGTCTTGCATCAAAGATATTATTCCTGCAGTAGGCTGTTGTAATGGGGAGTGGCATGGGGATGGACTAGGATGACATGGAAGCTGGGTGAGCAATGGAACACCACTTTAGGAGGGGTTGGAAAGATCTTAAGTAGGATGCCTCTTATTTCAGGGAATGACAATAGATATTCAATGCCCCGATGAAGGTGTGATTTAGTTGTTCCAATGCGGTATGTTTTTGCGTGACAAGACATGAACCCTTCTCACCAAAACTTTTGACTTGCATTCTTATTCATACTTTTTTGTGCTGAAAGAGACTAGCAGAGAGACAGTAATTATGCAAAAGATATAAGAGAAGTGAGAGGGGAGAGAAGTGAGAGTTGTAAGGTAAGAGTTAAATAGCAATGGAGGATGAAGACAATAGCAGACAAAAAGAGAGACAGTAGTGATGGTCATTTTGTGTGTGTGTGTGTGAGAGAGAGAGAGAGAGAGATACTGATCAAAAATGTGTCAGTGGACCCAGAAGAGAGAGGGAAACAATGAAAAAAAGTATTAAAAAAATGATAAGTGGAGACCAGATGTAAACACCAGACTGATGAACTTAAACAAGTAGGTATAATGGACAATTCTTTTTCAAATTAAATTTTAAACATGTGGGTAAAGGTGATAATATTTTTTGAACCCCTAGAATTTTTGAGCTGCCAAGGTATGTCAGTGGGATCATAAATCAAGAGGGTAATGTAAGTGGCAGAGGATAAAGTGGAAGTTTTATATACTGTAAATAACAGAGATAGTGTAAATGAAAGATAGAAGACATTGGCAGTGAGAAATAAATGCAGAAACGCTCAAAGTAAGAGAGGGAATGATATTAATGAGAAAAAAAGTGTGGGCATTGACAGCAAAAGATAGGAGCCTATATTTTCCACAGTCATCAGTTT
Organism: Locusta migratoria; assembly: GCA_026315105.1. Taxonomy (NCBI): domain Eukaryota; kingdom Metazoa; phylum Arthropoda; class Insecta; order Orthoptera; family Acrididae; genus Locusta; species Locusta migratoria. Next base: position 806,994,901 of record CM048744.1, on the reverse strand, counting down.
GGGGGTAGGAGTGGGGATTAAAATTTTGTCGTTTTTCTCCAGTTGCCTTTTATCCATATTAAAAAATATTTGGCCCCATACCCTGTACCTATCTGTTAAAATTCCTCATCTAGGAGTCAAAACTTTGAGCAAATCCTCCTAGGACAAGTCTGAGGAAGAGGAAATGGTTAATGAAGAGAAATACGGCAGAGTGTAAGCAGAAAAGCAACCGATAGTCACATCAGGAGAGAAAAGGAATAGTAGAAAGACAATGGCAGTGGGATAGAGAGACAGTGAAATTGGCAGACAAGGAGACAGAGGCAAGGAGAAGTGAGGGAAAGGAAATTAAGATGGTGACAGTGGTTAAGTCAGACAGATGAAAATGGCAATGGTAGAAAAGGAAGACAGTGAGAGAGAGACACAGACAGTGGCAGTGACAGCTAGATGGTGAGTAAATACAGAGAGAGGCTGGCTAAAGTGAGTTGAATATTCTATGTTAAAAATCTTACTATTGCATGCCATAGTTTTTGGTGAGGAAGGTGAAATGAGAATAGGGGCAGCTGATTCCCAATTTTTTTGTCATTGACTTTTAATAAGAGATGCATTCACCTTTCTTGTGCTCTGACAGGAACACTACCCCCTGGCTATTATATTATCTTCACCATAATTATTATTCTTACTAATAATATGCTGGTATTTATCCTACAATGGAAGACATTCCTCTTTACCCCTTGATGTCTTGTTGCCAAACTGTTTGTTATTTGCTGTAGATAGCTTTGTTATCAGATTTCTGATGTCTGTAAATAAATTATTTTTCTCACCATTATATTTTCCAGAACCTCCTGATCCTCCACTTGATGTGGAAGTGACAGAGGTTAACAGCAGATCAATTCGCTTGTCGTGGCAACCTCCATTTGATGGTCATAGTGCCCTGACAAGTTATCTGATACAATACAAGAGAGGGACTAGTCTTATTAGCGATTGGCAACATTCAGGAACCGTCAATATCTCTGTCCCAGCCACAGGAACTGATTTTACAAGTAAGAAGTGAGTATTTAACACCTACAGACATCACTAGAATTGACTGAAGCTCCTGAAGAAGGATTCACAGCTGCTTGGAAAGTTTGTCTAATGGAATTAGTGCTATAATTGTGATGATTAAATTACAAACTAATATTGACTTTAAATAAATCTAATAATTTTATTTATTATCATTCTGGAAACATCCCTAAGGCTGTGGCTGAGCCATGTCTCTACCATATCCCATCTTCCAGGACTGCATCTTGCAAGTTTCACAGGACAACTTCTGTGAAGTTTGGAAATTTGGAGGCAAGGTACTGGCAGAAGTAAAGCTGTGAGGATGGACTATGAAGCATGCTGGGATAGTTCAGTTTTTAGAGCACTTGCCCATGAAGGCAAAGGTCCCAGGTTTGTTCCATGGTTCCGGCACACAGTTTTAATCTGCCAGGGAAGTTTCATATCAGTGCACACTCTGCTGCAGAGTGAAAATTATCATTCATGTGTTGACATGCTTATTGCTCATGTTGTATATTAAAGACCTAGCAGATAATATTAGTAGTAATTGTGGATGATGAATTTGCCTATAAGTAAGTGTTATTTCTGTTATTTAAATAATGCTGCACAAATGCCAGATCATATGTTTTTAAGATTTCTAAGTGATGGGAAGATTTGGAGTTTGTAAATATTCGGAAATGTAATACGGTGATCTCAGAAGGAAAAAAAATACAATATTAGCAAGTCAGAGTTGAAATCAGTCAACTATTACAAATATATGGGTGTAACAATTGTTAGAAGTTTGAAATGGAATGATTACCAAGGCTCAGTTGTAACTGAGCCAAGTAAAAGACATTTGTTCATTGAAAGGATATTGGAAAATTTGAAATGAGATTGTTTACATATCACTTGTGTACACTATCTTAAAAATAATTACTCAAGTGTGTGGAAACCATTCCAGACAAAACTAACAGAGGATACTGATCACCTACAAATAAGGGCAGCACAAACAATAGTCTGTCTGTTTGACTCACAATAGAGCATCATAGAAATGTCAAAAAATTGACTTAGCAAACCCTTGAAGATTAAGCCATGAAACTCTGATGGTAAGGATTCAAGTTAGATAGGGCTATCACAAGTTCTAGAAATGTGTCAGGTAAATCTGAAAAACATTGGAAAAACCTTTGTTAATTCAAAGTTCATATCAAATTTTTGTTAAACACAGAAATTGTTTAACTCAAAATGGCTTTTATCTACGCAATATTGTCCAACATGTGGCACCATGCTTAGTACCTTCTACTATGTACTCCAAAATGTTTGGAGTCTATCTATACATTGTCTTTTATAGTAATAGGTACAATTCATTGTTATATGTCTTCTCACAATTTTCACACTTCTCTGTCAGATCAAAGGGCCACCAGCTATGTTTTTCCCTTGAACATAATTTTTTTGTCTCTGTTTATATTCTTGTTGGTGTTTGTATGAGCTGTTTTCCATCTATACTGTATATGAATTATATATCACTCAATTTAATACTTGACTTACAATGAATTTTAGTCCATTGTTTTGAAAAGTATTTCTATTTTTCAGATCAGATTCCATAAAAACAGCAATAATAAGTGATTTACATCCTGCCACCACATACCACATAAGAATGCTTGCAATGAATACTATTGAAGCCAGCATCTTCACAGAACCTCTTATTGTTAAAACACAAGAAGAAGGTAAAGAATTCATTTCTTAATTGTGTCTTTTGTTATCATTCCTGAATGATTACAAATTAAGTGAACAATATTTACTTGTGTCTACATTTGCTCTTATTTATAAAACAATAAGTACTTGTGTAACTTCAGCTCCAGTTGGGCCTCCACAGGATGTGAGAGCAGAAACTATTGATCCAGATGAACTGCTTATAACATGGAAGGTTTGTATTACTTTTATTTTATTTTTGTTTGTTTTTCACATGATCCTGTACAACAAAATGTACATCATGGTAAAAATTACTTTATGAAAAGTCCAGAATGTTTAATTCAACAATATGATGAGGATAGGTTGCAACTCATTGGAAAGATGATTGTTGAGTCACAGACAGATATGTAAAAAGACTATCACACACACAGAAAACTTAGCTTTCAGCAATAACCTTCATCAGAAGAGAACACACAGATCAGAACACAGCAACTGTAGGTGACGGTTGTGGGTGAATGAGTGTGTTATGTTGTGATGAATACTGTGACCAAAAGTTAAGTTGTGTATGGATGTGTGTCTTTTTTACGTGCCTGTTTGTGACTCAACAATTGTCTTCACAATGAGTTGCAACCTATCCTCATTATATTGTTAAATTACATTATGACATTGACATAGTTAAACATAGGCACTGTGTCCAAATATTGCCACCTTTAATATAATACAGTGCACCATCTCCACAAGCCATAATAACAAGCTGCTCTTCACAATGTTATTTTCTTAGCACTCTTGTCATAAATCACACTCACTCCATCAATAAGTGTAACATTTGTCTCATAATTTCAGCAACATAAGAGATATTCAGTGTACTTTGTGTATTTGTGCATCGAGTGAGATGTGTGATTGCTTTTGGGTGTCCCTTGCATGAGATAATCAGTTTCATTGCAGTTGAGGCAAGATTGTCATTGTTGGAAGAAATGGTTGGTGATATGATAAGTCTCATTAAGGTGATGAGTATACTTGGTAGTACATTAACTTGATATATTAAATAAATCATATTGAACCTTAAATTGAATGATTTCAACTTTATTTATCAACTTGTATCCCTTCTAGCAAGCATCATCATAGCAGTAAAAACTACATCAGAAGAGTCAATATTTACTATAAAATTGTACATGGTTATGTGTTCGTTGTACAGAAATGTTATAAAGAAGTGTAACAAATAATATACTTAATACAGTGAGTTCCATAATCTTGCCAGTATCACAGTTTCAAGACCAGCATATTGTTTGTTCGACTCCTTTATAACATTAATATATGTATAGGACACATGGCCATGTCCAATTTGATAGTAAAATTGACTTGACTCTTCTTGTATGCACCCCTTACTCAATTGATGAATGTTTGTTAGAAGTGAAACTCGTTAAGAAATAAAGTTGAAAACATATAGCTAAGGTTTCAATGTGATCTTTTCAAATATCTTGTGACTCTAGACAGTTTCCTATATAAAGTTCTGATAACTTGATATAGACTTTTTACTTCAAGGTACACCCCCACATGTCTAGTGGACAACGTGGTGAGTTGCCAAGCAGGGAGCTCTGATTAACGTCCCTGTTGGGTCAAGGAATTTCACTGCTTGGGGATTTCATCATCATTGACACACAAGTCACCAAAGTGGCATCAACTAAAAAGAGTTGCGCCAGGCAAGCTGAACTCAATCCCAGATGGGGTCTAATAGCCACAAATGCCACATGATTATCATCTTCATATTCATCATCTGATTCAAAAGACGTAATAGCCATTGAATGTAAGGAGAACATCTCCAGAAATTGTAGATGCTACAAATAGCACCATACTTGCACACAATGTATACAAAGAGCTTCCTAAAGTCCACGAAAGGTTGTGACTGTAATTGAAAGGTTACTGAAACCTATGTTTTTAAATTAAAAAAAATGTTTTAAATGTCAAAAAGAGGATATGAATAATTGTAAAAATATCTCTAAAGAGAGGAATAAATTATTTGAATCTCAATGAATTTACTAATATATACAGAGAGGTCTTATGGGTACAGTAACCCATGGTATGAGTTGGTTATTTATTATGTTATAGATAGGGACCTGAAAATTTTGCAATAACTGCCAATGTCAGCAAGAAATTGTTTAATATAAATTTCCTGCGAGTTTCTTATTTTGAAATCAGTGAGTGGACTAAGACTCTTTCATCAAAGATTTTGATGATGACTTCTCTCAGTAGAAGGAGCAATCAGTGATAACTGTGACGATGTCTCAGTTTTGCTATCTCTGATCATGAATGTAGACTCAAGTCTTGTTTGAGGAAGACTGAGCATGTTTCTCTGCATTGTCCCTCCCCCCTCAGGGGGTAAAACTTCTAATTTGTTCACTCTAACTGTCATCTGCCAATATAGAAAGTAAGCACTATAGTGATTGAAAACAAAAACTTTCAACCTACTTTGAATACACCAAAATTCAACCTTTAAAGTTCAAGTAACATTACTGTAGGTTAAATTTCTATGCTAAATTCTTCCTGTGACATACAATTAGAGTTATTTTTGGTTCTACTTCTATGCTAAGCATCTTGTCTGTAGTGCTGTCTAAGTATGGGCGGTATGGCTGCAGAAGGAAAGGATAAAAATAAATGTATTTAAGATTTTGTAGTTATTGTATTGGGTGGTAAAAGAAAAATAAAGTTGAGAAACATTTTAAATTAGAGACTCATTCAGTTCAGCTGCAGGAAAAGACTGGTCTTCATAACAGAATGATCATTTGTCACATTAAAACAGAAATTTCAGGGAAAAAACAGCTGACTTTTTGCAAAAGCAAATTTTCCAGTCAAGGAGTTCCCCAACCACAACTTTTTTTAAAGATATGCACATAACAACAACAACAACATAGTTCATAGTAATTGTTCAAAGTCACAGTTGCTGTTTTCAGTGCATGTATTTGCCTGTGAGATGTGCTGCTACCATTATCGGAGACTGTACCCCTCATCCTCATCCTCATCCTGGGAGGGCCTCCAAAATGCAAAAGTTACTGTTTTATAGTAATACATGTATTAACAAGTGGACGGGGGGCCTCATTTTGTTTTATCACTGCCCTGGGCCTCCAACAGCCTCCGTCCGCCACTGTCTACACCTGTCATTTTACTATAAATAGTTTTATTTCTTCTGTGTGTTTTTAATTAATTAATTTTACTATAAATAGTTTTTTAATTAATTTAAAAGTCTTTTTAATAAAATATTGTTCTTAAAACCCAAATTAGTACATTGATTTTTAATAGCCGCCACTGCCTGATACATGGAATGGTGAAATTGTGGGATACACAGTTCACTGGAGTCTTCATGGAGCTTCATTTTCTGATACCAACAACACAAACACAAGTTCGGTTAGTATACTTTTTTAATTAAAAACATTGAAAGCAAAAAATTCAGCTCAGTGCTTCTAATTAACCATTTTATTTGCAGGTCAGAGGGCTCCAAAATACAGAGATAAGACTGAAACAGTTGAAGAAATTTACAAAATATGATATTTATGTTCAAGCCTTCAACAGTGTGGGACAAGGACCAAAATCATCTCCTTTCACTGTCACAACTCAAGAAGGAGGTTACAACATTGTACTTTTCATTTATAAAATCACATAATGTAGAAAAATTAGATGGATATGAAATGAAATGCCATTTTTATGTTACAACATTAATTGTGATAGTTGGTTTGAAACATATTAAAGTCCTCATTTAAAGACAGAAAAAAGTTAAGGTTGATGAGATTACTCAACAGAGTATTGCAAATTGTAATTTATTCATCTCAAACATACAGATGCTTATTATTTGATTAGAGTATGCGAGATATTCCAAAATAAAATAAAAATACAATTTAAAAAAAGGAATAATACATTATTTACATAAAATTGTAGTTAGTAAGATAGAACAGTATTTAAATGTCAACTTAAGTTTGTGAAAAGCAGCTACATTTACACAAACCTCAGATAAACTGCACCCTCCTCAAATGTCCAGTAATCGTTGGTGTCTTTAATGTAGTAGTCTGATTGGTCAAGTAAGGTATCATGTAGCTGTTTTTCCGTGACACTAACACTTAGAATGTTCTTGTATTTTAGTGTCTAGTAAGTTTTGTACCCCATACACTTGGGATTCGAAGCATAAAAGTCGAAAAGAGCAGGGAGACCAAAACAGTTATATTTTAATAATTGTTTTCTGTTATGTAAAAAGAAAACCTTACTCAGTGGCAAAGATCTTGGGTTTGATCCCCAGTCAATCCTATGATTTTTATTTGTGACTTACAACAGTATTACCTGCATACATGCCAACCAGCACTGCTGATGATGAGAAGATTGAAAAAATATAGGATGAGATAAAAGAAGCTATTCAGACAGTTAAAGGAGAGGGAAGCTTGATTGTGGTGAGTAAATGGAACTCAATAGTAGGAAAAGGAAGAGAAGAGCAAATAGTAGTTGAATAAGGACTGGAGAAAAAGGAATGAAAGAGGAGTTAGTCTACTAGATTTTGTACAGAGCACAATTTAATCATCACAGACACTTGGTTTAAGCATCTTGAAAAAACATTGTATACATGTAAGAGACCACCAGACACTGGAAGGTACCACATTAACTTTACAATGGTAATACATAGATTTTGAAACTAGGTTTTAAACTGTAAGACATATCCTGGGGCAGGTATAGACTCTGATCATATAGGTAATGGACAAGGCCTAATAGAAATCCTTGGGTAACACAGGAGATACTAAACTTAATTGATGAAAGGAGAAAATATAAAACACAGTAAGTCAAGCAGGCAAAAGGGAGTACAGATGGCTTCTTCTATATCATTAAATGTGCCATCAAATTTATATCACTTTATAAACATAGTTCATGATATATGATGTTATGAAAATTGAGAGGCATGAAAAACAGCATGATATTTCATTTTATTATTAAAGCTTTTTGAATTGTGCAAACATATTAAGAGAGGGATGTAAAACCATTTTCACAGTTTCATAGCAAATGGTCAAGAACTTTCAGAGGTTTGCGATTTAGAAAATATACATTTCCTATTCACTTGTTCTTAGTACCATATCTTCCAAAGTTCTTCACTGATTGATTTGAAATTTTGACACAATGTTGCATTCTATTTATAACATTGCAATTAGTCCTAGCTGAATGCCATCTACATAATTCACAAATTATCTGTAGAAGTTTGAATTATGCTGTTGTTTGTGATATAAACATTCTTTGTGAACACTGCAATAACTGGATATCACCAGTTGGGATTTTTTGTGAGCTCTCAGAGGCTTTTGACTATGTAAATCATGGGATTCTTCTAGATAAGCTTAAGTATTGTGGTGTGAGTGGGACAGTGCACAAATGATTAAAACCATAAGCAGTTCACATAAACAATTAATTCCTCTAACTGGGGAGTTATCAAAAATGGGGTCCCACAAGTTTCGGTCTTGGGTCCTTTGCCGTACTTAATATATTAATGACTTGCCATTCTATATTAATGAAGATGCTAAGCTAGTTCTTTTTGCTGAAAGTAAAAGTATAGCTATCATGCCTGACAAACAGGAATTAACTAATGAAATAGTAAATAATGTCTTTCAGAAACTTATTAAGTGGTTTTCTACAAATGGAATCTCATTAAACTTTGATAAAAGCCAGTATATACATTTTCATACAATAAATGGCATTGCACCATAAATAAATTTAGACATTGAACAGAAATCTGTAGCTGAGGTAGAATATTCAAAACTTTTAGGTGTTTGCATTTACGAGGTATTGAACTGAAAGAAGATCTGATTGATAGAAGATCTGCTGAAACGTTTTAGTTCAGCTACTATCAGGTTTAGTTGCAAAATTTGTTGATATACATCTCAGTAAATTAGCTTACTATGCCTATTTTCAGTCACTGCTTTCATATGGGATCATATTCTGGGGCAATTCAACATTTAGTACAAAAGTATTCATTGCACAAAAGTGTGTTTATCAGGTGTGCTGGGGCTCACCCAAGATCATCCCGTAGACATTTATTTAGGGATCTAGGGATCTTCACTGTAGCTTCACAAAATATATATATATATATATATATATATATATATATATATATATATAAAAAATAGACGAAGATTACTCACCAGGCGAAGGAGCACAGGTGTGACAGCATCACAAATAAATAAATGAATACACACACTCACACACAATCGCAAGCTTTCGCAACCCAGTTGCGTCTTCAGGCAGTAGGGAAGGAGAGGGAAAAGGAAATGATGAGGGTTTTAAGGAAGGGGGTAAGGAGCCATTCCAATCCCGGGAGAGGAAAGACTTACCTTGGGGGGAAAAATGGAGGGTAAACAAATGCACACATGCCCACACATTCACACAGACACAAGTACACCTAGGCAGACATACTGTAGTAAGCAAAGAAGTTAAGTTAACTTCTATAACTTAACTTCTTTGCTTACTACAGTATGTCTGCCTAGGTGTACTTGTGTCTGTGTGAATGTGTGGGCATGTGTGCATTTGTTTACCCTCCATTTTTTCCCCCAAGGTAAGTCTTTCCTCTCCCGGGATTGGAATGGCTCCTTACCCCCTTCCTTAAAACCCTCATCATTTCCTTTTCCCTCTCCTTCCCTACTGCCTGAAGACGCAACTGGGTTGCGAAAGCTTGCGATTGTGTGTGTGTGTGTGTATTCATTTATTTATTTGTGATGCTGTCACACCTGTGCTCCTTCGCCTGGTGAGTAATCTTCGTCTATTTTTTATATTTTATTTTTCCTGCTAGGAATTTTTCGTCTTAATAATCGTTATATATATATATATATATATATATATATATATATCCTTTTTTTCCCCCAAGGTAAGTCTTTCCTCTCCCGGGATTGGAATGGCTCCTTACCCCCTTCCTTAAAACCCTCATCATTTCCTTTTCCCTCTCCTTCCCTACTGCCTGAAGACGCAACTGGGTTGCGAAAGCTTGCGATTGTGTGTGTGTGTGTATTCATTTATTTATTTGTGATGCTGTCACACCTGTGCTCCTTCGCCTGGTGAGTAATCTTCATCTATTTTTTATATTTTATATATATATATATATATATATATATATATATATATATATATATATATATATATATATAATATACGTAAAAAATAGATGAAGAACACTTACCAGGCGAAGGGGCACAGGCAGTAATAGCAACAAATAAACACACAGACACACACACACACACTCAAAAATGCTAGCTTTCGCAGCCTAGCTGCTTCATCAGGCAGAAGGGAAGGAGCAATCTGACCCAATTCAAAAGTAATAGGGTTATATTCACTGTTCAAGGTTAAATCTAACTTTGGCCCAGAAAGGGGTGTGAATTATGTTGCCACAAAAGTCTTCGGTCACTTACCAAGTAGCATCAAAAGTCTGACAGATTCTGAATGGCAATTTCTTCTACACTTTAGGTAAATTTTTAGATAAAACTTAAATAAAAAATAAATAAATAAACGAAGATTTAAAAAAAAATTAAAATGAAAATAAAAAAATCCTTAAAATATTGATTGTCATGTGTAGACACCATTTACTAAACTGACATGTTCCACATGATTAAGAAATGTATATGTATTATCTATGGAACAAGTATTAATAGAGTTTAATCTACTGATTGGTTACAAAGATAAGCTGTTTGCTAATTCTACTGAAAATAAAAGCTAGTACAATATACCTTTCTACAGTTCCAGAGGCAGCACCCCAGAATGTTACATGCTCTCCACTGTCTTCAAAGAGTGTGAAAGTTAAGTGGTTACCACCACCTACACAGTACCATGGAGGAGTTATTCAAGGCTACAAAGTCATATACAGACCGGTTATTACTGACTCAAGTAAGTGTCATATTACCATTTTATTTTAATTTTCATTCATTTCTTGGTGATCGAAAACTTTCAAAATTTCAAGAACCTATTTTAAGTGAGAATTCTAGGAAAGAATTACAGATCCCTATGTGTCTTCTGTAGCAGTCATTGAGATAAGCCTACCTTATGCATCTACTGACAACTTGTACATGCATGAAGTAGTCACATCACCTAAAGACACAAGCTTTATTAATGTAATTCCTACATGACTACACACAATTGGATTCTATCTAGTTTACTTATGTAAAGGGGTGTGATCACAATCCAATGTTGCATCAAAATTGGTTGTTTAATGGAAGACTAAAAATCTAAAGCTGATGGTGTATGGATGTTTACTTCAGAGCAAAATCCCTACAGTAGTTCCTGAGATTTTTTATGGATGTCAGTTTTTGTGTGATAGTAACAATATTTGGATCTCGACCTCTATTTTCACTGTGAAAACTTGCTTTTTCCCAAATTTCATGATTCTGTGTCAATGGGAAGTACTCTATAGCTTTGGTAAGTAAGTTTCAAAGTATTAAAAAAACCATATCTCTTGATTGCATTTGTTTAAATTTTTAACACAACCAAGAGAGTTTGGCCTTAATATGTGACATATATATTAACTTGAAAGCCTATCCAGTGATGAGAGAAAGAGTCTTAACAATCATACAGTGAAACAGACAGATGGCTCCTATGAGGGTTCCACTTTTACGAATTTAGGTACAGAACCCTATAAATAACTTATTGGAAAGTAAAATCAAAACTCATAAAAACAAAATGGCATATTAAAATGAATAATATTGTATGACAATATTTAAATAGGTAACATATAATGTCTGAAGTTACATTGTGCAGCTACACAGATATTGGTGAGACATGTGAAGAGGCAGTACTTAAATGGAGGAGTAGGTCATATAAAATGACAAAAGCAGGGGCAACAGAATTACTTCCATATAAACTATATAATTTGTCTATTATACATTGTTATCTGTATGTTTAATATTTTTTATTTTTATTTTTTCCCTTCAATTCACTGTTATCTCATAAATAAGAATCCTGGGACTGAAAGTGGCGTTTGTAGCGAAGAATGGCTAATAGCCAGGAGGGAAGTGCTGCAAGTGTGTAGGAAGGCGTGTTCCATCAGTGAGCTGATGAAATCAGGCAAAGTTCTGTGTGGCACACAGTTATGCAGAAGAGTGGTTTGGAAAGGAAAGAGAACAGATGTAGAGGGAGACTATACAGATATGGATTTGACAACAGAATGGAGAATGAAGAGAGAGAGACATCCACCAATAATGACTACATTTGCAACTAGAGTCCACTCATCAAATATAATGGTCAAAATGAATAATTATAAGAATGTCCCTAATTGTTGCCAGGTAGAATGAAGCACAAATAAGTGTCTAAAAATGGAAAGTTCAGGATGAAATATCAATAATATGAGGAACAATATAGGGTTCCATCCATCCTGATTTTTCCGGGACAGTCCCGGATTTTAGTATTATGTTCACTCATGAGATGTATAAAAAGGGATACTTACGAACGTATCATAACCTGCAAATACTTTTGTATTACTAGAAATCTACGGGCAACAAAGAAGTTATTTCACTTAAAGATAAGTAAATGAAGATATTTACTAATGCATCATAACTTACAAATACGTTTTATTACTGGAAATCTAACAATAGAAAAGGAGTTACTTTATTAATGATCGAAGTATTCATATTGAAGTACTCTACCAGTTGCATATGCACTTTCTTAGTTAGAAGACAGTAATGAAATACATTGTCCAAAAGTAGAGTGCCAATACAGATGTAATCAACATTCGATATATATCGATTTCGGCCGCACATGTTCAAGTGTAAGCTTTCTTGGAAATTACCGAGTGTTTACTATAATAAATGCTATGTAGACAGATGTAAAAAGATAGTTTAAAGTTAGAAACAGTGAAAGCACTAACAATGATAAAAACAACTTTTGCTAACCTCCATTGTATGGGTTTCTACAATTTAATATCTAAGGAAGATAAACTACTAAAACAGCACTAAAAAGTGCCACTCAAATCGATTTGAGCCTGTTCCATTAACTTCAACAGAAAATGTGTAAAGCTTGTGTTTATATTTAATTTGTAATTGCTGTAATGCTTTTGACATGCCATAAATAGTGTGGTATATTTTGTGTAACTATATCATTACTTTGCTTATGTGAATGTTATATCCTTTTATAATCTGGAACACTTAATATATTAAAGTCCTAAAGAAATTATATACTACTTAAAAGTACTACTCATTTACCTCTAAAAATCTATAATCAACTTTAAAGAAATATGTGAAATTTGTGTTTATATTTGAATTTAAGTTCTGTATGATCTATTAATAACCTACCATAAGTAGTACAGAACATTATGTGAAAATAGAAACTTTTTATTAGGTTCACGTTTATTGTCCCCTACAATTTTCTACACTGCTCATGGAAAAGTACTAAAGTAAACCAACTTCAACTTACATGAAAAATATATGAAATTTGTCATAATATCCACATAAAATTGTGTATGCTCTACTACTACAACCTGTAACCAGTAGTATGGTAGATTATGTTGAAATATATAATTATTAGTAAAAATGAACAAAAATCCTATAGTGTCCCGAATTTTATTCATTTGTCCTGAATTTTTTGGGAATCATTTTAAAAATGTCCTGAATTTTATTAAAAACAATACGGGAACCCTAGATAGATATCAACTCACAGTAAAAGTGATCACTAGAATAGATTATAACATTCAGACAACTTCAGATTTTGATCACAGCCTTCATCAAGAAAGCATCAAATACATTAATCCAATTACTCAGACAACCCATGCATAAATGTCTGCCATCACTGGCCACTCTGGCAAAACAGCATCTTGACAGTGAGTTAGGAAGGATAGTGGGGTTGGGGGGGGGGGGGTGTCTGATCCCGGACCGAGTGTTGGTGAAGTGTAAAGGCTCTGATATATGGGAATGTAATATGCTGCTTGGAATGCAGTAAATGGAGGGAGTGAAGAAGTGATAAAGGGGGATTGAGAGGTCAGAGGTAGGTGTGTGTGTGTGTGTGTGTGTGTGTGTGTGTGTGTGTGTGTGTGTGTGAAAGAGAGAGAGAGAGAGAAGAGTGGAAGGGAGTACCACATCCTTTGTCAGTGCTTTGATTATTTGTCATATTGTACTTGAAGGACATTGAAGCAAGCTTTGTCCAATACACCCATCCAGCACTTTGTATCACATCTGCCACAGGCCTATCATATCCCATTAAAGGCCATATGACTTACCAATTATGCTGAAATCATTGCACAGACTTTTACGTTGGCATGACAACCAACCAGTGTCCATCAGGATGAATGGTGACCGTCAAACTGTGACTGAAAGCAAGATGAACCACCTTATGCAGCTGCACACAACATGCTTGATTTTAATGGCTGCTTTACAATATGTGCCAACTGGATCCTTGCCTTCACTATTAGATGGGAGTTGTCCCTACAACTCATTCTATGATCCTGCAACCATCCTGGCCTGAACCTAACTAATCATCCCTAAACTCCATCCCTAAGTCCCATATCCCCCCCCCCCCTTTCCAAATCCTATATCACCTTCCAATTTATGTCTCTCTTTCAACTGTTGCTGCCTTTTTTGTAATCTTTTTAATATTTAAATATTTCTTTAATCCCCCATACATTCCAACACACACATACACACCTCTGCACCTACCTTTTTCACTCTCCCATTGTTTCTCTTTACTGCATTCTAAGCTGCATGTCACATTGCTGCCTATCACCTTTTCACTCCACCAATGACCTGTCCCTCCCCTCTTTTTCCGGTACCCTTCCCCCAACATTCCCCTCCTCACTCACTCTCAATATGCTGTTGTGTCAGAAGGACCAGGGATGGTGGTCATGTATGCAGGAGCTATGTGTGAGTGATATTTGAAATCTTAACTTTTACTGGTGTACTCAATGTTAAAACAACTTATGAGTATGCTGTCAGGTGATGTCGTTGACCACTGCCGATATTTCAACAGGATCATACCCTGACCTTCTCAAGGAACAACTGCACTCAGGAATCAATGTGCAAGGGAAATTTAACACCTCAGTTTGCAAAGGGAAAACAAAAGAGTTACTCACACATTACAAGTAACCACAGTCAACACCACCAAAGTGACAAATATCAGAAATATCGATAGTGACTACTAACCAACAGGTGAGACAGCATTAATTCTGTCCCTCTGTTTTTTTTTTTTTTTTTTTTTTTTTTTTTTTTTTTTTTTTTTTTTTTTTTTTTTTTTTTTTTTTTTTGATGAGAGACAGAGCCAGATTCCAAGCCGAATTTAAACAAAAACCATGTGTGCCACATACCAGAATCACTGTATTGTTGTATTCCATAGAATGACCAGCGCCTAGACAATGTTCTGCAACAGCAGATTTGTTCAGCTTTTGTAAGCGTGTGTGATGCTTGCGTTCAATACACTGGTCTTCCACAGGTCTGCTGACCAATATATGACATACCACAGCTGCAAGGAATACAATAGACACTAGCCTTACGCAAACAGATAGTGGCCAAAAATATATTTCACATCATATTTCCACAAAATATTACCAATCCTGTTAGAAATGCTTCCTGTATAAGGCAAAAAGGAAGTCCATTACTATCATCACTCACCCATTGCAAAGTAGGCTAATAGCACAAAACATGAGATGGAACAACTCAGCTGAAAAACTTTCAGTGTCAGAAATGACATGCGCCCTGTGAAGCGATGTATGAAGTACTCCTTCATGCTGAGCTGGATGGTAACAACTGTCAGCTTGCATATATGAATCACTGTGAGTAGGTTATCTATAAACAACATGTTCCAATGTACCATCAACCTACCTTTTGACCAACGCACCAAGAAAGGGAAGGCAGCCATTCTTTTCTGTCATCATAGTGAACTGAATATTCAGGTGGATTGAATTTTGGTGTTCCAAAAAGCTGTTGAAATTCTTACTACCATGAGGCCAAACAACAAAAGTATCATCTACATATCTGATAAAACACACAGGTTTCAAGGTCACTGACTCCAAAGCATGTTCCTCAATATCCTCAGTAAACAAATTGGCCACAATAGGTGACTATGGGCTTCCCATTGATACTCCATCAGTCTGTTCCTAGTACTGCCTTCTTCATCAATGTATTAACTTTGGTGACCATTGTCATCATGACGACATCATGATCACTAACCCCTGTCTCCACAGTGACATCACTGAGAGCATCTGACCTGTTTGTAGCTATAATGTCTTGAATATTTCCATTGTGTGTGGGCTGACGATTTAGCTGCTCAAAGCAGTGTTGGAAATATTTTCAGCAGTTGTTTACAAGACTGCTGTTTGTGCCAGGTGTATTGAAATTATAGATGTCCTGGTCTATATTTGGCAGGTTACTATCACTGCACACTAATAATACATGGTCCGGGTACTTTCACACTTGTCAGTGTAAAGTTTCTTTGCTGAATGTAAAGTTTCTCTGAACGACTCCTGCACTGTGATGTTGGAACCAAGGGCTGGTAAAACACCCAACCATTAACTTGATTTTGCCTATACCTTTAAACACATCCAGTTAGCCTCACAGTCAGACATCAAACTCAGCAGAAGCAATATTTTTGTTGACTGCAATGAACACACCCCCTCCAATTGCACCCGATCTATCTTTGGGATATACATTCTCCTCTTGCTGCAATGCAGTAAATTGGGGAACTTTGTTTCTAACACTCTGAAAATTTACTATTAATATTTTGACAGTCAAAGAGTCCTTCTAAATGCGGCCTGGTTTCATTGTCTGCATATCAGCTGATGAGTGTTCATCAGAACTATTGTGTAGCTAGTGCCTAGCCAAAAAAAAAAAAGAATCATGTGCACTCCATAAGTACTCTGCTACCCAAGTAGCTGCTTCCTTCGTGTAGTGCATGCCTGATCTTGCAGCCATGACTGTCAAAGAGTCGACAAAGCCTTTGGTTGAGACCCTCCACTAGGCTCCAAACCAAAGAACCCCAATCAACTCTGGAAACAATGCTGTAAATTGAAAGCTCTGCATGCATCCTGTACACAAAGCCAGCAGTCTTCATCAATTCCAACAACTATCTGTATGATCTGAGAGTGTCTTCAGAACCCAAGCAATAGGAGTCATTAGTGCCAACTTGAGCAACAATTTGCAGACGACTGTACCTACACATTCGACAGCCACTGGCAAGACTGCTTCTACATTTCAGATGGTTTAGAATGGCAGACATGCCAAATGAACTTCAGAATTATTTCTGGCCTTGCACGCTATCTCTCTAAGGGGCCCATAATGTGCCTAACATTGGATCTCCCAATCCGAAGGATCAATGGGTGATGCCACATGACCAAACTCCAAATAGGCCCTCCGCCTTGAGCAAAGCAAATGCACTACCTGCCATTCACTCTGCAGCAAAAGCAGATCAACTGCATCTGATACACATCAAGGTGCCATGGCGGCAGACACCATGGGTGACCCATGATACCCGAGGTGCCCTGTGCAACAAGCCCCAAGGCAGCAGCCTGGAGACGGCTGACCATGGTCACATTCAGCTGTTCACGAACAGTGACCTACATGCTGTGCATCTGCACATACCTTATTCATCCTACCACCACTACTAAAATACCTTAGCAGTGAAAACAAATAAAGTAGCTAAATAATTAAATATGCTACCACACTAATGCTTCACTAATGGTGACTGGTAGCTGACTGGGCTGTGATAATCGGTAACCCACAATTCACATCAACGGACTAACAACTACATAACAATATGTAAAACTACATGAGAATAAAGCTTTTTAAGACAAAACACTGCCAAAATTTAAGAGTGACTTCTAACTAGCTGAAGCAACAGTCTGACATGTTATGAAAACACAAAACACAGATAAAAAAATTCTACACAACAGTATTAATCAAATAATGGAGAATGAAGTTCTCAAAAACAGTAGTACAAACGAAATTTGAGAAAAAGACCAGTAATGAAAATGCTGAAAAATTAAATTATTCAACTACTGCTCTGCAGGTGACACACGGTGTCAACTAGCTCTTCTGTATGAAATACCAGCTATGTGATGGAAATAATTTCACACATATGATAACCTTCTTGTCTCATCCCATACCAGTTGGTGAAACAGTTGTGACCTTCGGCCATCAGTTTCACTGTCTGAAAACAGAGATGTAATATGCTTAATACATTTATTGAAAGTGATTAACACACACACACACACACCAGGTCTGAACTCTTATGAGAATCATCAAAATGGCTCGAATAATGAGTGTTAATAGACAGGGGTATTATGTCAATAGTGTGTGGATAAGTTGAGAAATTGTGACTGACAGGAAGTGTGCTAGGTTGGACTGCACAGCCACGGTGACCACTGTACCATAGTGGTACCGTGCTTATTGCAACTGCCTAGTAAGCAGGATGAGCTGAGTATGAATCCCAGTTGGGCACTAATTTTAAACTTTCCCAATTGATTTAATTCAGTGCCCAGTGGCAGCTAACATCATTAATTTCTTTGTACCTTGATTAGTGTTGGGTTACTAGATTTTCAAAATTGAAATATAGGACACAATCTTGAAGCTGAAATGAAGACATATTTTGTGAGACATTTTATACTGTATCAGTAAAGTAGATTTGTGTTAAAATATTTGGTGCATACTGCAACTACATACATCATCACACCTTTTGTCAAAACTCATAAATTAACATTTTTTTTATTGTCACATGGAACACAATATGTCAGTTTTATAGTAAGAAAGCTTTCATTAGCACTGAAAACTTTTATTATGTACACAGATTACTTATTTCTCACTCTCGGTTGCATTTTTCAGAAGAGTGCATGTAATGCAGGAGTATGATAATTTAAAATAAAGTTTTGTGAAAATTAACAAAAAAGTATGAGTCTTAGTTGTAGTTGTAGCCTGAACTTTTTTCAATTCTAAACCTCTTATTTTCATCAGTAGATAAAGCAATGTTGTCAGATAGATACTGTACAATTATGGGATTATGAGCTACAATTTTTTGTAGCAGGTATCACAAGATATTTTTAAAAAAAATCAAAGAAATGAAATTGTAGATGAAGATTACTTACCAGGCGAAGGTGCAGAGGTAGTGATAGTAGCACAAATAAAACACACACACACACACACACACACACACACACACACACAAACGCTAGCTTTCGCAGCCTAGCTGCTTCTTCAGGCAGAAGGGAAGGAGAGGGAAAAGGAAATAATGTGGGTTTTAAGGGAGTGGGTAAGGAGCCATTCCAATCCCGGGACAGGAAAGACTTACCTTGGGGGAAAAAAAGGGGGGTAAACAAATACACACACACCCACACATATACACAAACGCAAACACACCTAGGCAGACATGCTGTACAAAAGCAAAGAAGTTGGAAAGAGATACCACTTGAGGCAGAGGCTCTGTCCAAAGAATCGAGGCAAAGATGTTCAAGATGGTGGGCGGGAATTTGAATTTAATGGAGGTTGAGACCAAGTGGGAAATGGGAAGAGAGAATATGCTGAAGTGCAAGTTCCTATCTCCGGAGTTCTGAAAGACTGATGTCGGTGGGAAGTATCCAAATAACCCGGACGGTGTAACATTGTGCCAAGATGTGCTGGGGGTGCACCAAGGCGTGTTTAGCCACAGGATAATCCTCATTACCAACAAACACTGGCTCCTTACCCACTCCCTTAAAACCCTTGTCATTTCCTTTTCCCTGTCCTTCCCTTCTGCCTGAAGAAGCAGCTAGGCTGCGGAAGCTAGCATTTGTGTGTGTGTGTGTGTGTGTGTGTGTGTGTGTGTGTGTGTGTGTTTTATTTGTGCTACTATCACTACCTTTGCTCCTTCGCCTGGTAAGTAATCTTCATCTATATATATATATATATATATATATTTCCTGCTAGGTATTTTTCCTCTATAATATTCGTAAAAAAATGAAATTAATATACCATTTTTCATCAAGACAATATTTCTAAGTTCATGCTTTTCGAATCCAGTACAAACAGTAAATACTCAGGTGGACGTTCCGTTACTTTATAGTCAGTTTAGTTTTAAAGACCCTCTACCTAATAATATATGCAGTAGTAATTTCATTATGCATTTAAAAATCAGAGGTCTATCTGAAGGAATGATATACAAATTTTATTAGAAAGTGTGAAACAATCAGTAAAAGTAATATGCCTTAATGAACATTGGCTTAAATCTGAAAATATAAATCTTCTAAATAAACTTGCAAGCTGTAAACTGCTACTAGCTTTTGTAGATCTGATGGATATGGAGGCAGTTGCATACTAATTCATTCCTAGATAGACTATGATATCAGACAAAATTTTAGCCATCTCAATGAAGAAGGTGCATTTGAAAGTTGTTCTGTAGAACTTAAAGAGTATAACATTGTAATTATCAGCATATACGGAATTTCTGGGTACCATATAAGTTCTATATTTTTAGATAAGTTTGACACATTGCTACATAAATTAAAAAATGAGAAACCATGCAAGAAAATTGCTATATGTGCAGACTTCAACATAGATGTAAAAATTGATGACAAATTTTCTTCACAGTTAAAGAACCTGGTAGCCACAAATGGACTAAATCTCAACTTTGATCAGTATACAAGAATTACAGCAACCTCTGCAACATGTAATTTTTGAAAAAGAGATATATGCTAACATCGAATATTAATTTAAGTGTAAGGAAGTCTTTTCTGAAGGCATTTGTGTGGAGTGTTGCCTTGTATGGGAGTGAAACATGGACAATAAGCTGTGAGGACAGGAAGAGGATAGAGGCTTTTGAAATGTGGTGCTACAGAAGAATGCTGAAAATTAGGTGGGTAGATCGCATAACTAATGAAGAGGAACTGAACAGAATTGGTGAGAAAAGGAATTTTTGGCATACCCTGACTAAAAGAAGGGATCGCTTGGTAGGACACATTCTTAGACACCGAGGAATCGTAAATTTAGCATTGGAGGGAAATGTGTGGGGTAAAAATCGCAGAGGGAGACCAAGAGATGCGTATAGTAAACAGATTCAAGTGGATGTGGGTTGTCGTTCTTATGAGGAGATGAAAAGGCTTGCTCAGGATAGGGTATTGTGGAGAGCTGCATCAAACCAGTCTCCAGACTGAAGACCATAACAACAACTGCAACATGTATTGATAACATTGTAAGCAGTTACAACTATGAAGTAAAAGAAAAGTTCCTTCTAGATTTAGGAGTATCAGACCACAAAGCACTATACATATCATTGCCAAAACATAATTCAACCTCCACAATGAAAAGATTTAGGAATTTCAGTCAAGAAAATGTGGATGTATTTTGTAAAAAAACTATGCCAAAGCAATGGTCAGTCAACAAACACACTTCCACAGATGAAAATTACAATAAATTTTTAACTGAATTCCTAGGTATATTCAATGAATGCTTCCCTTTTGTAACAATGAGGCTGAGGTCCCAAAAGTGTAGACCATGGGTAACAAAAGGAATTAGAATTTCTAGCATAACTAAGAGGAAACTGCATATGGAGGCAAAAGTAAATAAAACCCTGAAATTCTTAAGTATGTAAGCACATATAAAAAAATTCAATAAAGTAGTTAAAGTAGCAAAATGTATGGCAAATAATAACTTCATCTCAAACGCAAAAAAAAAAAAAAAAAAAAAAAAAAAAAAAAAAAAAAAAAAAAAAAAAAAAAAAAAAAAAAAAAAAAAAAAAAGCTGTTTGGTCAGTTATAACAAGCGAAATTAGCTGTGAGCCAGAGAGAAAATGTCCCTCTAAAAAGAGAAAATGTCCCTCTAAAATAGTGATAAATGGTAGAACAGATCCCAGTGCGATTTGTGAATCCTTTAATGACTTTTACATAAACTGTAACAACATTGATGAGTGCTTCTTACCAAAAAGAAAGCCTAATTGATGGACAAAAAGGACCCAGGTTTTACGTTTGCTCATGTTTCTATCTCAGATGTCACAAGAATCATAATGTCCCTAAAAAATTCAAAATCTTTGGGGTGGGATGAGATCCCCACTGAAATAATAAAAACAGTTTGGCACATTATTGCACATCTACTCTCCCTCATAATCAACCAATCTTTTGATGAGGGATGTTTCCCAGATCGATTAAAATATGCAGAAGTTCTCCAGTTCACAAAAAAAGGCAAACAAGCTGAATTGGGTAACTATAGGCCAATCTCACTGTTACCAGTTCTCTCAAAAATATTTGAATGAGCTGCATGTGATCAGATGGAAAATTACAATTTCTCTAAGAACATCATTTTATGCAATCAGGATGGTTTCAGAAAAGGCTGCAGCACAATCCATGCAATTAGTGAATTGGTCACAAAAGTTAGCAAATGTCTTGATGATAGAATGTGTGTGTTAGGCATCTTTTATGACCTGTCCAAAGCCTTTGACACAGTAAATCATGACCTCCTCCTGCAAAAACTAGCACTATATGGTTTTCAAGGCAAATCTCTTAGGTGGATGTCATCATACTTGGCAAACAGAAAGCAAAGAGTAATAATTAACAGCAACGGCAAGAAATTTGTCTCTGGCTGGAAACACAGTCAATTAGGCATTCCACAAGGTTCGGTATTAGAGCCACTACTGTTCCTGTATGACATCACTGATATTCCAAGCCAGGTCCAGTCTGATACTATCCTCTATGCAGATGACTCAACAGCTATAGTCTGTTGTAAAAATGAGGTAGACCTAATTCGTCATACTGAAAAAAACACTTGGTGAAGTAGAGGGATGGGTCAAAAGTAATAATCTAAAATTAAACCTTACTAAAACAGAAATTTTTCATTTCACCACAAAACGATCTGCACAGTCTATAAGTGAAATAAGTTATATGGACAAAAAAATAGATACTGCAGACAGTGTCAAATTCCTTGGCATATTAGTAAATAAAAACATGTTGTGAAGTCACCATGTGGACAGCATACTGAGTCGACTGAATAGTCTTGTATAAATTATGAATATTTTGTATAGTGTCACTGATTTAGCTGTAAGGAAAACTGTATATAATGCATATTTTGTTTCAGTTATTAGGTATAGCATAATTTTCTGGGGGTCTGAAAAAACAATTCTACTTAAGAGCTTTCAAACTACAAAAAAAGATCATTTGAGCAATGGTGGGAGCTAAACCAAAGCAACACTGTAAACCTTTATTTGAAAATAAGATTTAATGACCATTCCAAGCGCTTATATCTATGAAACTTTCACTTTTACAAAAAGAAACCCACAACTTTTTGAGGGGAACTGCTTTTCACACCAATATCAGACTAGGTATAGAGCGAACTACATGTTACCAACCCATAGATTAAAATTGTATGAAAAAAACCATACTACATGTGCATGAAATGTGTAAAGGTATGGATGACTTAGATCTCAAAAGTACCAAAAGAAACCTGGAAAAATACCTGAAAGATAAATGTTATTACAGTGTATAAGATTTCTTGAATGGCAATAGTTCATTATAATTATAGGTCCTCTAATATACCTTCTTGTGATGTAGCACCACATGTGTTGTTATTTTATTGCCTGTTTATAATGGTATTGTATATAGTTTAACTTTGATAAGACACCTATGTCACAATCTTTGATTTTATAAGACATGTAATGTGATAAATTGAATTGAATTGAATAAATTTTTAACATTGTTTACTTAGTGAGTCAAATTATGTGAGGGGATATTTCTGTTTCATTCCAAGCCTTCCTCAGCTGCAAAATGTTACTTCATCATTTATGATGACACCCTATTTTCTTGTTTTGCAACAAAAGACACCATACTTTATAATGAAGTTTTGCTCTAAATAGTAAATCAAATTCCTTCACAGTAATGTGTTGCACAACATCAACTGACCTCCACATTTGACTGAAAATACTTTTATACAAGTATAAAAAAATCTTACACTGCTGTTGTAGTTTGGAAAACGATGCTACCTTAGTTCTGTCAGTAAAAACGACATATTCCTTTTGTCATTTGTATGAAAAATTAGCAGTATACCACATAGAGTAACATAACTGTTGATTTTTAATGTTTTAAAATGACAGTTCTAAATGCTATGTCCTGAAACAATGACTAATCCACAAAGAATGTGGAAGTTACAAACTTTACTCTATGTGCAAACATTACATAGTGCTGAACAAAGAACTTCATCAATAATTTGTCAATACAGTTTACTTAAAACCAGGTTTCAAAATATGAGGAACAGTTAACAAAAACTCAGACAAAATATATCCCATATTTGTTTTGTTGTGACAGCGAGACACTTAAGTTAAATAAGGGTCTATCCCATAAAATGCAGGATGTCTGGCTACCCTAGATTAGTGTATACTCTACATGAGACATTACCTTTACAGTAAATCATGAAATTGCAATCATCTGAACAGTATTTTTTCATTCTTTCAGCATTGCAGATAGCTGGCAGTGAAGTGAAGAGAACAGCCAGTCTGGAAACATATTTGCATGGACTTCTAAAATTTACAAATTACTCTGTGAGACTGTTGGCATACACAAATGTTGGTGATGGTGTTCTGAGTACATCAGTCTTCTGCATAACTGAACAAGACGGTAACAGTATTTTTATTTTTCTTATTATTCTTATTTCAAATCACCCCACTCCCTCCCCACACTCCTCTACACCTCCCTTTTATCCTTTCCCACCCCTTCCCTTCACTGTATTCATTACCGCAATTCAAATTCCCGCCTTTCAAATCCGTCAGGCAATTCGGAAGTTTTCATCCCCACCTTTACCCGGCATCCTTCCCCCTCCACTCCCCACCTCACTCACAGTCTAGCTTGTTTTGCTGGGAGTGGCCAGACATGATAGTTGTGTGTGTGTAGTTTTCTGAATGATTGCATTAATGTATGTGTTTTTTTTTTTTTCTGACAAAGGCCATGGTTGAAAATTTAAGTTGTGTGGATGTGATTTTTTATTTTCGTGTCTCTCAGCAGCTCAGCAAGCCTCTTTATGGTGAGTTGTTACCTATCCTCCATTATTGACATTAATAACTAATATAGAGAGCACACACAGATTTGTCCATGAACTATACAACTTTGTTTCGGCTACAAATTGCTTAATTCATTAACTGTATCTGAGTCGTTAGCTTTATTTGTTCTGTTATTTGTCTTCCATGCAGGACTTTACTATCATCTTTACATTTATGTAATTATTTCTATTACAAGCATTAAAAAACTATAATTACTCTTCTGATTTTTATTTTTCCACCTTCCTTTTGTTGTGTGCCCACAAGTATAACTATTATCATCAATTCACGTATGATTCATCATTTTTTGTCATTGCCCATCTCCAGCAGCTTTTTTTCCCTTCTTTTTAGAATGTGAAGCTAGTGTGCTGTCACTACACTGAGTCTTCAAAACTGTGATACTTTTGTTTGATTGAGCATGGAGTAAAGACGGGTGACTAGAGTCTTTCAGCTGAGCCACAGTTTAGCTGACAATGAGAATTCGTTCACCGTCCTCCCCCCCCCCCCCCCCCCTTTAACAGGCCGTCCTGGATCCGCCCCTGCTCACGTGCATGCGCACACACACACACACACACACACACACACCTGCACATGCGTGCATTCTCGCACACATAGACGCACATCCTTATCATTATATGTTTCTGGCTGGATACAGAAAGCAATTGCATTCAAAAAGTGGGTGTGGTTTTGATTGGGATTGTTGGAATGGAGTGAATCAGGTGAAGGTGATGAGTGCAGTAGGCAGGAAGAGTAGTTGGAGCAGTTGACTAGGGGCCTGGTAGAAGGTGAAAGGCAGGCAGTTGGCTAGCTGGAATGTGCAATCTCCCGTGTGTGTAGTTTTGAAAGTTGGTGTAGAAGGGTAGGATCCAAATATGATAGCCCTTGTTATGAAGAAGTCATTGTAATTGAATATGTTATGTCTAGATGCATATTGTGTCACAGTGTGGCCCACTTTGCTCTTAGCTACAGGTTTGCAGTGGCCATTTATCCTGATAAACTAGTTGCTTGTCATACCAATTTAGAAAAGCAGTGTCACAATTGCAAACTAGGTCTGTCAGAAAGACAGACTGTCATACAGGGTGCCCAGGTTCCATTTCCAACTGGATTGAAAAAGCATCACTTAATGAGGTGTTGCATTGTCCTCATCATTATCAACACACAAGCTGCAAAAGTAGCATCACAAAAATACTTGTTTTAGGAAACTGATTGACTCCAGATAATATCTAATGGCTACTAATGCCATTTCATTTCACAACTAAATGTACTGAGAAAAGTGATCATTATGTGAAAAAAAGAAAATAAAAACAAAATTCAGCAAAAATTTATATTCCAATGAGGAATTATCTTTGAGAATTGTTTTGACACAGAGTATTTGAAGTATGTTAAATGAAAAAGCTTATGCAAAAGCTTATTTGTTTCCTTTTACAAAATCTGAATAAGTTTCAGCTATTTTATGTTTCATCTGAATATCTGTTTTCTGTTTTCCTTTTCTCCAGTCCCTGGACCACCAGCAGCCATAAAAGCTCATACCCTAACATCTGATTCAATTCTGGTTTCATGGCTACCACCTGAATACCCAAATGGAGTTGTCACACAGTACACCATCTATTACAGTGAGAAACATGGAGCACAAAAGGTCAGTTGTAGACATTTACTCATCTTGAAATAGTAGAATATGTATTATATGCTTCTGGTCTGCCCTGTGATTAAAACTTACCTGATGCAGTGTTAAACTTTTCTATAGACAAATCCATTGTTAAGCTTTTGGATTCTGTTTTTATTACCTCTCATTTAATTAATTTAAAAGCATTGTTTCCACATCAAGGATACCATGTAAGTGTCAGTTTTATATTAAGTGTTCATAAATTTTGTAGAATATTATCAATGTCAGTTTGAACATTAAGTTCATTCTAATTATCAATGAATGACAACTTAAAGTCACTAAAATCTGCTAAATCAATATATTTTACATTTAAAACTAGTCTCAAACACAGATTATCATCAGGTTAACATAGTAGAAGCCTTCACCACCATTGTGTTTCACATTAAACACCCTCTGCCTGTTCCCGAGCTAGCTCACCAATGTTTAATACCTATTCCATAAACAAGCTGCTTCTCCCTCTCAACCATACTTCTGTCTATCTCTCCTTTCCTTTCTCCATTCCCTTTCTCCAATTGTCCACTTCACACCATAGTTGAATTGCTACATGGTACAATGTAATTGGCTGGAACAATGTATGTGTGTGTGTGTGTTCTGTACTACACTGACGTGGACCTAAAAAATTTGCAACTTGCGATAAATGCGAATTTAGATGTAAATTCCAGCTCAAAATGCGTAAAACGCTAAATCACGTAATAAATGCTATTTTCTCGTGAATTTTGTGATGCCTTCTATTGCCACTATTTTCTGCCTATAAAACTCATTAAAAATCAATCAGTTTTCATTTGTATAGTATCGTTTGATTTGGAGTGAGAGAGAAAATTATGGAAGGGGGCGTAGAGTGTACCCATGCATATATAATTGAGCCTACAAGCTGGGAAGCCACGTCAACAGTCGCATTAGAGCGGAGCTCAGTGCAAAATAAATGCCATATATGGCAACGTAAGATTCATTTGTGTTACGTGGGGCCTGACACCTAAAGAAGAAAAGAATTTGCGCCATCGTTTTGTTTCTATTGCTTTCGTTTTTGTAATTGTTGTGTATTGCTGCCGAATATGGGACACAAGGCTTTGAATGCATATGGAAGAGCTCAACAGTATGCTAGCAAGAGCTTGTATGCAACCGTTGCCAAAACAGTGTTTTGCAAATTTTGCAATTGTCGAATAGGGTGAGAAAAGAAAGACAATATTGAAAAATATATTAAATCAGAGAAGCACTCTGTTCACGTGCGAGAAAATGCTGATGCATGTAAACACAAACAGTCATCAATTGTTGAAACAAACTGCACTAAAAGAAGAAAATTAGTAAAAGACAATTTCCCAAAAATTAATGTTGAAGTGTGTGCAAAAGCCAACATTCCACTCGAAAATTAAGCCATACTGTTGTGGATTAATGAAATATCTAACAAAGATCTACCATGTGAAACGACATTGCGTGAGATATATTTGCCAAGTAATTTATTTGCTTTTGTGACTTGACAGCATTGTGAATGTTACAAATAATAATAGTAAAACAGTCCTTAGTTTCAGTGCACTAAATGTTATCCACAAATATGCGATGTTTGTGTGCAACAAGCATATCACAATATTTGCAACAAATGGAAGTTCGCAGTTCAAGTAATGTGCGCAAGAAACGCGTATTCCGAACATATAATTTGTGCCCTTGTTCGATAGTCTTCAAAATTAGTACAGTAGTTTTGACTTTTAAAATGTTTCTGATACCAGTTGCAACTTTCTTAACCTATTTATTTTTTTAGATTCAAATTGATGAAACGAAAATTATAGAAGGAAACTTTCCTGGTGGGATAACAAATATAAAAAATAGAAAACGGATGACTTACCCACAGGACAGGCTCATAAACAGACACAAATAAAATCACACACAAACACACATACAAGCTTTTGCAACCGTTGGTCGCTTCTTCAGGAAAATCGGAAGAAAGGAGAGGAGAAAGGGAAGGATATGGGTTTTAAGGAAGTGGAAAAGGAGTCATTCCAATCCCAGGAGTGGAAGGACTTACCTTGGGGTAAAAAAAGGAAGGTAAACAAATACACACACACTCACACATATCCAAACACAAACTCACCTAGACAGACATTTGTAAAAAGCAAAGAAGTTGAACAGAGATACCACTTGAGGCAGAGGCTCTGTCCACAGAACCGAGGCAAAGATGCTAAAGATGGTGGGCGGGAATTTGAATTTAGCGGAGGTTGAGACCAGGTGGGCAACAGGAGGAGAGAATAAGCTGAAGGGCAAGTTCCCATCTCCGGAGTTCTGAAAGGTTGGTGTCGGTGGTAAGTATCCAGATAACCTGGAGGGTGTAACACTGCGTCAAGATGTGCTGGCTATGCACCAAGGCATGTTTAGCCACAGGGTGATCTTCATGAATCTTCTGTGTAGCCCTACAGGAAACATAGTTTCCTGTCCAGCGGACCCCAGCCCTCTGCGGCTATTGGGGCTACTATAACAACCACACTGACTACAAAAGGGTATCTGGAGGTGTCTGCATTTATGTCCTCGCCACTGTTCCTAGTGCTGCCGTGCCTCTTAACATGGCTCTTGAGGCAGTGGCTGTAAGAATCAGAACAATGCAGGACATAACTGTCTGCTCTCTGTACCTCCCACCAGATGAGGTCGTGACCCTTGCTGACCTCACTGCCTTGGTCGCGCAATTACCCCCACCATTTATCCTTTTGGGGGAATTCAACGTCCTTCACCCTCTCTGGGTCGGTATACAGCCCACGTTACTGACACAGCAGGACATATGCCTCTTAAACACTGGTGCACCCACACATTTTAGTATAGTGCATGGCACATATTCTGCTATTGACCTATCTGTATGTAGCCCAAGCCTGCTCCCACATTTCAGTTGGAGGGTTCATGATGACCTTTGTGAGAGTGACCATTTCCCCATTCTTCTGTCACTCCAGCACTTTGAACCTGCAGGCTACCCATCCAGATGGTGTCTACATCGAGCAGACTGGCGGCGTTACACCTCGGCTGCTGTGGTTTCTGTTCCATTACCACCTGATATTGATACGGCAATCCAACTGGTCACTGCTGCTATAGTCTCAACTGCAGAGGAGACCGTACCAATCACAACTGGCTCCCCTCGGTGCAAGGTCGTGCCCTGGTGGACGCCTGAGATTGCTGAGGCCATCCGGGACCATCGGCGTGCACTGCAATGCCACTGGCGCTGCCCTACACTTGAAAATGTGATAGCCTTTAAAAGGCTCAGGGCCCGAGCCCGACGACTCATACGGCAAAGTAAACAGGACTGTTGGGAGCGGTACGTTGCCTCTATAGGCTCTCGTGCCTCCCCTTCTCACGTCTGGTCTCAGGTACGGTGCCTCTTTGGATACCGCCCACCAGCGGGAATCCTGTCTCTGACTGTCGATGGAACTCTCTGTACTTACCCGGCCGTTATTGCTGAGTGCATGGCAGAGCATTATGCGAGCTGCTCCACAACGGCAAATTATAGTGCCTTCTTCCACTCCCTTAAACAACGGGGGAGCGAAATCCTCTATCTTTCCACACTCACCGCCGGGAACTGTACAATGCTCCATTTACGGAGTGGGAGTTTACCACTGCTCTTGCTGCATGCCCTGATAACTCTCTGGGACCAGACCGCATACATGTCCAGCGGACATTCATCAGAAATTGCTCGCCTTATTTAATGGGGTCTGAACAGGGGGTGTTTTTCCATCCCAGTGGAGGGATAGTATTATTATCCCTGTTATGAAACCGGAAGCAGATCCGCTGGCAGTTGACAGTTACCACCCCATCAGCTTAATTAATGTTCTGTGTAAGTTTCTTGAGTGTATGATGAGTCGCCGTCTTATGTGGATCCTTGAAGATCGGAGTCTGCTGGCCCCACAACAGGGGGGGTTTCCGCCAGGGTTGCTGCACTATCGACAATTTAGTGTCATTGGAGTCGGCCATCTGTACAGCCTTCTCTAGGCGTGAGCACTTAGTTGCAGTCTTTTTTGACCTCCGGCGGGCGTATGACACGACATGGCGCCACCATATTCTTGCTACACTGTATGACTGGGGCTTACAGGGTCCACTCCCAATTTTTATCAAGAATTTCCTCTCGCTATGCACTTTTAGGGTTAGAGTTGGTACCTCACTCAGCTTACGCTAAGTGCTGGAGAACGGCGTCCCACAGGGCTCCGTTCTCAGTGTACCGCTCTTTTTAATTGCGATAAACGGTCTTGCTGCGGCAGTGGGGTCATCGGTTTGTTGTTTTTTCGCCAATGACTTTTGCTTATACTACAGCTCTCCTAGCATTGGTGCCATCTGGGAGCCATCTGAAGGGCACAGTCATGGGCCACAACACATGGCTTTACATTCTCAGCTTCTAAAACCCGGGTGATGCACTTTTGTCATCGTCAGGCCATTCACCCTGATCCAGAACTGTACCTAGCTGCTGATAGCTTCATGTCGCAGAAAGCCATCGGTTTCTCGGCGTGCTGTTTGACAACCGACTGACTTGGGGGCCACACCTTCGTCAGCTGAAGCAGAAGTGCTGGCGGCACCTAAATATATTGCGATGTCTCAGCCACACTTCCTGGGGAGCTGACCGTCAAACCCTCATGCACCTCATCCAATCACGTCTGGATTATGGAAGCCAAGTGTATGACTCTGCATCACCTTCAGCACTGCAGATCTTGGATCCCATTCTTCATGGTGGTGTCCGTTTAGCAACAGGGGCATTCCGCACCAGCCCTGTGCCTAGCCTCCTTGCCGAAGCTTGCATCCCTCCCTTGAGGTACCGCCGGCAACACTTTGCTGGCCTCCTACATTGTCCATGTCCACGCTACGCCTCACCATCCGAATTGCAGGTTATTGTTTCCAAATACCGACCTTTCCTCTCCAGTGGGTTTGTAGTGGTGAAGAATGCAATTGTATCAAGTGAAATTAGTATAGATTTGGAATGTGAAAATTTTTTAGCAAAAGTTAGCATGAAAAATGGCTCAAACATGGTCTTTGGAAGTTTTTATAGACAACCTGGCACAGCAACAGTAGTGGCAAAATGTCTGTATTTCTCATAGGTTCCCTAGTCATTTCCTAGTTTTAGATAGAGATTTTAACTTACTGGATATACACTGAGTGACAAACATGTTTAAGACAAATAGCAGGGAAAGAGAATTGAGCAATTTTGTTCCAAGCGCTGTATCCAAAAATTACCTTGATTAGTTAAATAGAGAGCTGACTCATAGATATAACGTTTTATACTTGGTGATAACAGATAGACACAAACTTTTTGATTCAGCTAGTGTGGATCAGGAAATCAGTGATCATAAGGCTGTTATAGCAGCAATGAATACAGCTGTAAATAGAAATATCAAGAAAGGTAGGAAGTAGGGATGGCTTGAGCCCCAATTTTACCGAATTGAATCCAAATACCAAATCTTAAATAAAACATGTGCCGAATTCTGAACCTGAATCAAATCTTCCTAATCTCAAACACAAATAATCTGTCAACTCAAGTATATATATTTAAAAAGAATTACTACTCTCTCACAGCCAGTGATGAAGATAAAGCCTTCTGGAGTAGATCCTAAATGACAATATTAACAGTAAAATTTTAGAAATTTAGATTTTTATTTTAAATCTTAAGGATTTTTTAATACCCTCTACATGAAACATTTTGATATATATGTCTTTAGATGCCCTAAAAGGTAATAAGAAACTTTCTTCACTCTATTACTAACTGTTTCATTTTGATGAAATAAAAAAATAATTGCAGTATGAATTCCTAGAAATGATGGATTACATTTTTCTTTTTCAAAGGGGAAGAGTCATAAATAAAACCTGAAAAGATGAGTAGCTATTGTGGAAGTTAGAAAATAGATTAACTAAAAAAATAGGATGTGTAAATGTTTATTATTATATTAACATATCAGGCATTCCACAAGTGACGGACAGGACATTCAGACACAGAGATATCCACGTTTATTTGATGTGTGTGTACTTGTCATTGCCACAAAGACATTTCAGAACTGTGAAAAGCGCTTAACACGCAGATTGCGCTTCCTGAGGGTTAAGCAAGAATATTTTGTACATTTATTTATTCTTTCAAACATTTAAGATCGTGTAACTTATCTGCACAGAATTTTTATACATAGAAGATTTGAAAATCAGTACTAGAAGTCAGTTGCCATGCTTCATTTCTAAGTATTTCCATTCAGCTTAAGAAAAATACAAATTTAAACATTAATGTGATACACATATTTTCCCGCATTCACTGTTGTCTTTCAGGTTTGTTAGGTAGACGGAATTTAAATGTGGTAACAGCTAACACGGAAGATTACATGGCATAGTGTTTACATTTGTATTATTCTTATGGAGAAAAGAGTGTTGAATTTACAAATTACGATTCGTAGGAACAATCCCTTATCCCTAATAGAAAAACACGTAAGTTGTAGCATGGAGGTAGTGGGTGTAGCGTCAACCATATTGACGCAACACATGCTTGCCAGTCGGCTTTATGTAGTAGCTTTTAGATAAGACTTCAAATGTAGGGCTATTGTATGAAACTAAATGCAGAAATATAAAACAATTTTTTTAGACTTATAATACAATTTTTACAAAATGTTTATAATAGAAATTAGATACCGGTACAGTAATTCTGAGTCACAGTTCCTTCGTACTACAGAGCATCATCCCTCATACAATCTAGTGCATTTGACATCGAACATTTTTAAATGCAATCTGATTTGGAACCCACTTCCAGGTATCATCATTCCATTGGCACACTTGCGCATTTTACACGCATTGGTGTCAGTTGTCTGTCACCTTTAGAAAGGCAGTAAGCATACATGTGTTTAAGTTTTACCTTACATGATTTATTGAAACAGATGTCAAGTGGTTGCTGAACTGACGTCATCCCACCAGGATGGCACATGATTATACCTTTTTTTTCCCACATTATAAATAACTTTTTCTTGAAATCCTAGTGCTTTATTACACTTCACATACCCCAGCACTTCACAAAATTCGACGAAACAATATGTGAAATCAGAATGAGGCAACTTGTGCAAGAATCCTAAAGCCTTATGCGTTGCTGGTATTTACATGAAGAAATTTATTTTTGTTGCTACTTATATGTGAAAGGCTGCTACATTTGAAGTTGAGCAATACTAAAGTTCTATTTCCTTCATTGGATGCTGTGTTAAAATTCAATAGTCGAAAATAAAAAGGAAATTAGACTCTTTTTCTTTTTATGAGCACATTTTTTTTTTCCTTAAATGTGAACTATTCAAAGTGAGGTCGTTTTGTTCTATGACATCTTGTCTTTCAACGGATCTATGGAAAATTATGTAAATAACACAAACGAAAGCGTACTGTTATGCAAAGTAAACTACAGCATTTGTAACTAATGGTTTGCAGATAACACTTTGGATTCGGGATTCGGTAGTATTCAGCAATTATGCACTGAATCTCGAATTCGAAGCCAGTGTGCTAGATTTGTCGAATAATTGATTTGGCCGTACCACTCGGACACAACCCTAGTAGGTAGATATTTTATTTATCAAAAGCAAAAAGGGGCAAATTTCAGAGTATTTGACTGCTCAACATGATGGTTCCATCTCTAACAATGACAGTGTTGAGCAACAGGATGTGTAGATGAAGTTCAAGTGTACATTACAATACGCTTTAGATATGTATGTGCCAAATAAAATTATGAGAGTTGGGAAAGCTTCACCATGGATCTAGTTAGAAAACTGTTACAAAAGCAAAGAGCACTTCACCACAAATATAAACAGAGCCAAAGCCTAGCAGACAAGCTTAAGTTAAATGATGCCAAAATTGTGAAACCTTCACTTTTCCTGGCGTAATGTATTTTCAAACAACTTATGGCTATGATTCCGGGTGACATCGTCAACCTCCGCCAAATTGGTGGTCAACGACTTCACCCGGCAGCAGTTGTTTAAAGATGCCAAAATTAATGTAAGGGCAACCATGCAAGAGGGCTTAAGTGACTTTGAGAGCAATGTTTTGTATACCAACTTAGCAAACTGAAAGATACTGAAATAAGTGTCAGGGAGTAGAAAGGCAATTGAAATTGCTCAACAGAGGAAATACCACTGGACCTGATGGAATGCCAGTTTTACCAGGAGTATACAAAGGAACTTGGCCCCTATCCAGCAGCAATGTATTGAAGGTCTCTAGAAGAGCCAAGTGTTTGCGAGGATTGGAAAAAAATGTAGGTCATTCCTAGGTACAAGTGGGGTCATTGATCAGATGCACAAAACTATAGGCTTACATCTCTGACTTTGGTCAGTTGCAGAATTTTGGAACACATTTTAGGTATGAATATTGTGTCATTTCTGGAGACTGGAAATCTCCTTTGTAGAAATCAGCATGGTATCCAAAAGCAGGGATTATAAGAAACACAACTCCTGCTATTCATCCACATCATCCAGAAGGCAGTAGATACAGGATTACAAGTACACTCCATGTTTCTTGACTTTTGCAAGGTGTTCAGTACCATTCCACATCGTTGCCTCATGAACAAAGAGTGACCATATGGAATGTAAAACCAACTGTGTGACTGGATTAAGACGTTCCTAGCTAACAGAAAGCAGCATGTCAGTTTCATTAGTGAGAAGTCTTCAGACGTTAAAGTGATCTCAGGTGCACCCCAGTGTAGTGTCATAGGACCATTGCTTTTCACAATAATTATAAATGACCTCATAGATAACATTGGAAGTGCAGCGAGTACAATTAGTTTATCAAGAAGTCGCAAAACTGAAAGATGGTAGTGAAATGTAGGAGGATATGCAGCGCATTGCATGGTGCAGGGAACAGCTATTGAGCATCAACATAAACAAGTGTAATGTTCTGCATTTACGTAGAAAGAAAGCTCCTTTATTATATAACTACACAATAGTAGGACAAAAACTGGAAGCAGTTACTTCCATAAAATATCTGGGAGTAGACATAAGGGATGATTTGAAATGGAATGACCATATAAAATCAATTGTGAGTAAGGCAGATGCCAAAGTGAGATTCATTGGAAGAATCCTCAGGAAGTGCATTCCATCAACAAAGGAAGTAGACTACAAAACTCTAGTTTGACCAGCAGTTGAGTATTTCTCATCATTGTGGGTTTAATACCAAGTAAGGTTAATAGAAGACTCATTAAGGGCTCATTTAATAAGTGCAGAAACATCACAGAGCTGATTAGGAAACTCCAATGGCAGACACTGGAAGAGAGATATTCTATATCATAGTAAGCTTGAGAGCTTATGTTTCATTATGAATCAACCATAGTATTGCTACCTACTATGTATATCTCACAAAGTGACCATAAGGATAAGATCGGAGAGATTAGGGCCCACAGCAGGCAATCATTTTTCCCGTGAACCATATGTGACTAGAAAAGGAGGAAGTGACAATGGTAGACATAGTATCTTCTGCCTCACACAGTGACATGGTTTGATGAATATGGATGCAGATGTAGAACTGCTTATCACCCGTGATTCACTTTCATACAAGGCTACATTCCAGGCAAAGAATCCCAACATATAATTTAATAGTTTATATTAACAAATTTCTCTTCTCCATAAATTCCATTCAGCATCTGATATCTTCTCTATTCTAGCCATCATAAGTTATTGTACTGTCCAAATAACAAAACTCATCTAGTACTTTTATTATATTTTTTACTTATCTAATTCATTCATCATTACTTACACAATGAGACCACACTCTATTACCCTTGTTTCGCTCTTAGCAATTTTCAACTTACACTCTCCTTTCCATCTTGGATTCATTTGATCTTTCTGGTCCTTTGCTGTCTCTGGCAGAATTAAGTCATTGGTAAAATGCATACTTTTTATTTATATTCCCTGAACTTTCATTCCCTTTTCCAAATTTTACTTAATTTCCTTCACTGCTTGCTCAGTGTACACTTGAATAGCATTGGTTAAAGTCTACAAGCCTTTCTTATTCACTTTCAACCACTGCCTCTCTTCCAACCCTTTGGCTTTTATAGCTGTTGTCTTGTGTATGTACAAGTTGTATGTAGCTTTTCATTCCTGTATTTCACCCTCACTACCTTTAGAATGTAAAATAGTGTATTCCATTCAACACTGTCAATAGTTTTCTCCAAATGTACGAAAGCTATATATGCAGGCTCTCTGTTCCTTAATGTATTTTCTAAGGTAATTCATAGGGTCAGTATTGCCTTGCACATTCCTGTATTTCTCAAAAATCAAACTGTTCATATCCAAGTTAAGAATCTACAAGTTTTCTCATTCTTCTGTAAATATTGTGTTAGTATTTTGCAACCATGAGTTACTATGCTGATAATTCTTTGATATTGACACCTGTCTACACCTGCTTATTTTTGAATTAGAATTATTACATTATTCTTGAAATCTGACATTATTTGACCCACCTCATACATCTTGTACACCAGGTTAAGTAGTTTTGTCATGACTGGCTCTCCAAACGACATTAGTAGCTCTGACAGAATGTCACCTACTCCAGGAGC
This sequence comes from Locusta migratoria, assembly GCA_026315105.1. NCBI lineage: Eukaryota > Metazoa > Arthropoda > Insecta > Orthoptera > Acrididae > Locusta > Locusta migratoria. The sequence goes on along the minus strand of CM048744.1, from coordinate 806,958,101 downwards.
CTTGTTCTGTCAAATCTTCTTGTAAGTATCATATCTTCTATCTCATCTTCATCTACTTCTCCCCCTTTTAAAATACTGCCTTTAACATCATTTTCCTTCTATTGCCTCACACCTTACAGCCATGGGGACTAAAGGGACATCCAACTTCTGCTGTCCATCTATCGGCCTACAGTTGTGACCAGCCCTCTAACTGCTTTAAATGAGGCGCACACACACCATCCGTGGTTGCGTGGGAAGTTGCCCTGCCCCAGGATGTGACAGGCATCAAAAACTTCCTAGGTAACCGATTGAAAGGCCTCCCTGACCGACTGATTTTGGGCACTATCTTACTGAACAATGTTCCTGAGCTAGATAGTATTGCTTGCCTTAAGTCACCTCTCATCCTACAAGATCCAGGCTATTCACAGAGGGTGTATTTGCTTGTAGTTGGTTCCTCCAACATTGTGTGGGTAATGGAGCCCCTTATGGATATGGGTGCTAGTGAGGGAAGAAGGCCAATGTGCACTCCATGTGCATACCTGGTAAAGTCATTCCAGGTATGTAATGAGTCCTTTCAGATTCCATGAAGAGTACACGGTGCAGCCAACTGCAGGTGGAGGCTCATGTCAGTACCTACATTGAGTGTTACTTTGGATAGGATGAGTTTCTCTCCAGTTTTGGGTAGCTATCTGAAGTGGTAAAGACTGCCAGTCCTTCTTGCAAGATGAAGGCAAAGCTCACCATGTGCAGCATAGTTGACAGGACCAACTGCAGTTATCTGGTACAGAGCTGAGCAGAGGGTCTGATCAGAGGCTCAGATGGTTCTGCAACCATGTAATAAGCTGCAGATTCCTTGACTTGTGCCACAATGTGGTGGGGTTCTGGGTTCCTTTAAATAGATCAGGCATCCACTACATGCAGGAAGCAGCTACACTGGCAGCGGGGCCTGTGTGCTGAGGACTGGGCAGTGTTTATAGGATAGAGAGTCTTGGGAACTCACAAAAAGAGCTTCTGTCTCAAATGGTACAGCTCACAGATACACTGAACACAGATCTAAGAACCATTGGTCTAATAGTTATAAGTTGTCATAGCTGTGTAAGGAAAATACCGGAGCTCCAAGCATTAATAGAATGTACTGAATCACAAATCGTTATAGGCAACAGAACCTGCCTAAAGCTGGAGATAAACTCAGCTGTAATTTTTGAAAAGGGACAAATGTTGTTCAGAAAGAGTAGATTCCATAAAGTAGTTGTTGGTGTATTTATTGCAGTCACAAGTGCTTTATCCAGTAGCAAAATTTAAGTATATGGTTTCTGTGAGTAGATATGGATAGAGATTACACCTGACAACTGCAATAAATGAATAATTGATTTTTTTACTGACCCCTGAAATGTTCAAAGAACATTTCAAAAACTTATCTACAGGTACAATTGTAATTGGTGGTGACCTTAACTTACCCCTGATACATTGACAAAAATACAAGTTTAAAACTGGAGGCAGACACAAAACATCATCCAAAATTGTACTGAAACCATTCTCCGAAAACTATTTCAAACAGCTAGTTCATGAACCCACTAGAATAGTAAATGGTTGTGCAAACTTAATTTACCTCCTAGCAACAAACAATCCAGAACTAATAAAGAGCATAAAAACAGACACTGGGATTAGTGGACACAGAGCTCTCATAGTGAGACTGAATATTGATGTTTCTGAATCCAGCAAAATTAAATAATAAATGTATCTACTCAAAAATTCATAGCTGGCCGCGGTGGCCAAGGGGGCTGAGGTGCGCCAGTCACGGCCTGCATGGCCACTATGGTCTGTGGTTCGAATCCGCCCACGGGCATAGATATTTGTGCTGTCCTTAGTATTAGCTAGTTCATAAGTAGTTTGTAAGTTTAGGGACTGATGACCCCGTAGTTAAGTCCCATAAGCTCTACAAACACACAGAAATAGTATCAACGGCAACTGAGAGATTTATATTGAATAAATAACCAAAAGGAAGGGCTAACAGCCCATGACACACAAAACAGGTTAGATCACTCTTGTAGAAGCACATAAATTCTGCAAGACAGGCAATCTTTAATAGAAACTCAAAATTTAGTGTGAACTACAGTGCGAGATGCTTATAATACTGTCCAAAACAAAACTATATCTAGATAGTTTAGTAGAAATACCAAAGAAATTCTAGTCATACATAAAGTAAAGTAGTGGCAAAACACAATCAATATCTTTATTATGCAACTGATGACAGTGCTGCTATAGCATAATTGTTAAACACAGCCTTTCAAAATTCTTTAACCAAAGAAGATTAAGCAAATACTAAAGAATTTAAATCAAGTATAGTTACCAGATATTCTTGGAGTAGTGAAACAGATCACTTAACAAAAGTAAGCACATTGTATACCAATCAGCTTCCTTTTCAGTGGTGGCATGTCCTATGTGTTCACTGGTTTAGTGAACCCCTGGAAAACAGCTCGTCATAAAAAAATATATATATATATATATATATAAACTTCTTTGCTTTCTACAGTATGTCTGCCCAAGTGTACTTGCGTCTGTGTAGGTGTGTGTGTATTTGTTTACCCTCCTTTTCTCCCCCCAAGGTAAGTCTTTCCGTTGAGCCAGGCTACAATCGGCCGACCTTATCAGACCAATCTTCTTCTCTTCGACCCATGAAGACACCCTTTCTGGGAGTTTCTGGTGAAGTCTGGTTTGATAGTTCTACAGGCACACTTCGTCCCTTCATCCCTAAAGTTTACAACATCTTGTGTTTGAGAAACTTCATGGTTTGGCTCACCCGGGTGTTAAGGCATCGACATGCCTTGTGTCTGAATGTTTTGTGTGGAGAGACATGCCAGTCATGGGCCCACGCGTGGGTTCCTTGCCAGCAAAACAAAGTCTCTCACCAAACTTCCCCACCTCTGGGTAAATTTTTGCAACTGTCAGGCCGATTCCAACATATCCTTGTAGATTTGGTTGGTCCCCTCCCACAATCTGAAGGGTTATGCTATCTGCTCACAGCTACTGACTGGACTACTCACTGGGCAGAAGCTCTCCCCATACCAAACATTACTTCAGACACCATTTCACGTGCCTTTATAACACTTGGAGCTCCCACTTTGGCTTCCCTGTGTTCCTCACAACTGACCAGGGTCGGCAATTTGAATCGGCCATGTTTTCTGAATTATGCGCCCTTTGCAGTATCACAAAAATCACACTACTGCTTATTACCCCAAAAGTAATGGGCTGGTCGAGCAGTGGCATCTTACCTTAAAAATCACTCTTCGATGTCATGGCCCCTTGTGGACAGAGGCCTTACATTGGGTGCTTCTCGGCCTACACTCAGCTTATAAAGAAGATCTTAAGAGCTCAGTGGTGGAGTTTATTTATTAACAACCTCTTGTACTCCCTGGCGAGCTAGTTTCACCTCCCCCTCCAACCACGCCCTCTGAGCGTGCAGATATTGGAAATCATTCGGCCGCCCCCTCTGGCAGCGCACACTCATCTGCGCGTGTACGTGCCCCATGAGCTAGACAAGTGTGAGCATGTTTTTCTCCACGCCGACACTATTAAGGCCCTTCTCATGCCTCCTTATACCAGCCCTTACGTCATCATCAGACGCTCCAAACACCATGGACATTTGGGTGAATGACTCTGTCATTACCGTTTCTCTCGACCATGTCAAGCCAGCCTTCATCGAGCCTTCAGAGACTTCCTCTGACATGGTTTCCTCTCATGCCCTCCTCTGTCGAGCGGCCAGTCCCTTCTCGTGGCACACAATCGGGTACAGACTGTTCTCAATGTACTCACCATTCGAGTACTGTTTCTCCAGCCACTCCAGCTTCGAGTAGCCAGTCATCCCCTCATGCCACATATTCGGGCACCCCTGGAGCACTGCTTCTTTGCCCCTCAGCTCCAATTTGAGCGGTCAGTCATTTAGAGGTTTTCCCCCTTGCAGCCCCAAACGTCAAGCTGATCACTCTCTAGGGTCAACTATAGGCATCCCTTTGTCCTGTGACAGTAACCCCTCCTACGCTTCTAGCCCTCGCAGCTCCACCCAGCACCAGGCCATGCCCCCTCGGCCGTCAGCTGATCGGCCAGGACCGTCACCCACACCACCCGCTTTGTCAGCCACCCCCACCTTGCCTGGCTGTCAGCCCTGTTATGGGTTTCCTACCCCCCCCCCCTCACTAACACGCACATTCACCCTCAGTCCCCATCATTGAGGTATGCACTGCGACGGGGCGGAACATGCTTTTCCCTCTTTCTGGTGGAAAAACGTTTTGTGGTCGTTTAGGGGATGACAATAAATGATTCCTGCTTTGGTGCTGTTCCGTCCACGTGCGCCTTAATACATTTTTCAATTAATAAACAAAAGTACATACCAATTATACACATTTATGGGCGTACAGGGCGAGTTGCGAAAAAATAATGTTCACCACACAGATGTTGTGTTAAATAAGTTTAATTTTTCTATGACACTGCACGTGTTTAAAGTTATAAAAATGTTTTTGTGACTCGAGCCCCCATGCAACTTCGCACTTTAGCCCACACACCGGAATCCTTTAACTCAAAAGGCATACGAAAAAACGGTACTTCAGCCGCGAAAAGCTATCCCACGTCTTTACCGAAAACGCCGCGACGAGCAACCACGCTCCGCCGTACTCGGCAGTCCACCCGACTCTACCCTTCCCCCGCTTGACTCGGCTTCCGTTTTTCCAGCCCCGCGGAAAAACCCCTACGTCACAAACTTCCCGACGCTTATATTTCCCGCGCGCGTTCACGCGCGCAATTTAAATGTGCCGATGTGTGTGGCTCTATAAAATAGAAGTGTGCAGCATCAGCCTGGGGGCACTGTCATGTCATAATACTTTTGTCCACTCTGACAACATCTATAAGCTCTCAGTGTTAGTTGACGGCTTAAATATTTTCGTGTGCATTGCGTGTGGCGATGAGCACATGCGGTGCGAAGGTTTCGCCTGTCAAAAAGTGCTGTGAGTGGTGACGTTTGTGCCTTTGTGCATCCGAATGTCAAAGTGTTTCTGCATTTTCCCGCCGACATCGGTCTGCAGTCTGCCACTGGTCGCTATAGAATAATATAATGTGGATACCGCATTCATAACTGAATGGCACCTATCCCCTCAACCCTAAATAATGAAAAGTTTGAAGTCATCTATATGTGCTCCAAAAGAAATTTGTTAAACTGCATTTACACAATAAATCAGGGAAGTATGAAGGCTGTAAATTCAACTTAATGCCTAGAAATTACAATTAAGAACAACTTTAATTGGAGAGAACACACAGATAATATTTTGGGGAATGTGAACCAAAGGCTAAGTTTCATGACAGAACACTTTGAAGATACAATAGTTCTGCTAAAGAAACTGCCTATACTACACTTGTCCATCCTATTTTGGAGTATTGCTGTGCATAATGGGATCCTCACCAGATAGGACTGACTGGACATAGAAAAATGTTCAGAGAAGGGCTGCCTGTTTCTTATCACTGTCATACAAGGGATGGAGGGCACAGAAATGATGCAAGAGTTGAAATGGAATGCATTAAAGAAATGATTTCCAATCTTTGATGCGGTACAGCAACGAGTGAATGTATATTTTGAACTAAAAGCCATCTTAGTTGTAAAGTATTTTATTACTCCTCAATGACACACATACTGTCTACAGTATGTCTGCCTAGGTGTGCTTGCGTTTGTGTATATGTGTGGGTGTGTGGGTATTTGTTTTCCCTCCTTTTTCCCCCCAAGGTAAGTTTTTCCTCTCCCGGGTTTGGAATGGATCCTTACCCACTCCCTTAAAACCCTCATCATTTCCTTCTCCTTCTCTTCTGCCCGAAGAAGCAGCTAGGCTGTGAAAGCTAGCATTTATGTATGTGTGTGTGTGTGTGTGTGTGTGTGTGTGTGTGTGTGTGTGGTTTATTTGTTACTATCACTACCTTTGCTCCTTCGCCTGGTAAGTAATCTTCATCTACTTTTTATATATATTTTTTTCTGTTTGGAAATTTACCTCTATAAGATGTGTTTACTTATTAGGCGAAAGAGCACAGGTATGCAGACAGAAACACAAATTAAAAAACACACACACAAATGCTTCTTCGGAAAAACAGCAGGAAAGGAGAGGGAAAAGGAAAGGATGTGGGTTTAAAGGAGTGGGTGAGGAGTCATTTCAATACAATGAGAGGATAGACATACCTTGGGGGGAAAAGGATACGTAAAGAAACACAACACACACAAACACACACACAGTCATGCACACATATGTATAAAGCAAAGAAGTTGGACAGAGATGCCAGTTGATCCAGAGGCTGAATCCAGAGTTCAGGGGCAAAGATGTTGTTGAATGTTGGGCGGGAATTTGAAATTACCAGAGGTTGAGACCAGGTGGGCAATTGGAAGAGAGAATATGTTGAATGGCAAGTTCCCATCTCCAGGGTTCTGAATGGTTGGTGTCAGTGGGAAGTATCCAGATAACCTGGATGATGTAACACTCTGCAAAGATGTGCTGGCCGTGCACTAAGGCATGCTTAGCCACAGGGTGATACTCATTACCAACAAACACTGTCTGTCTGTGTACATTCATGTGAATGGACAGTTTGTTGCTGGTCATTCCGACATAGAACGTTTCACAGTGCAGGCATGTTAGTTGGTAAATCACATGGGTGCTATTGAAAGTGGCTCTGCCCTGAATTGTGTACACCTTCTGGGTTACAGGACTGGAATAAGTAGTGGTGGGAGGATTCATAGGGCAGGTTTTACACCAAGGGCAGTTACATGGGTAGGAGCTGGAGGGTAGGAAAGGTGGTTTGGGGATTTCATAGGGATGAACTAGGAGGCTGTGAAGGTTAGGTAGGTGGCAGAAAGACACTATAGGTGGAGTGGGAAGGATGTCATGAAGGATGGATCTCATTTCAGGGCAGGATTTAAGGAAGTCGTATCCCTGCTGGAGAGCCACATTCAGAGTCTGATCAAGTCCCGGGAAGTAGTTGTTGTTATTGGTGGTGGTGGTGGTTTTTGAGGGGACTAAACTCCCGGGAAGTATTCGGTGACAAGAGGGTTTTACTGTGGAAGGTTCTGGGTTTGGAAGGACGAGGAAGTGGCCCTGGCAATTTGCTTCTGTACCTGCAGCTACCCTCCTGATATGGTACAGGGGTATTCAACAAACTGATTACTTGATTTCTCTCTGCAGTGTCTCCTCATTTTGCATGTTGTTGGTCCATTGTACATGAATTCCAATTTTTGCTCCAGTCTTACAGATTCTGGTAGATATTGCTACTAAAACATAATTCTGATATACAAGAAACTTAATCATGTACTCTTTTTCAGCCAGTACGTCATCAAATAGGAGCTACCTCAAAGACACATGAAGTACGAGGATTGAGAGAACTTCAGCAGTATGAGTTCTGGGCAACTGCATCGACTGCTGCTGGAGAAGGAGATAGTACAAGACCAGTTATTCAGGCTCCAAATTCAAGAGGTGAAATCAACAGTGTATTACAATATAACCAGTTTAAAACTATTTGCACCACCCTCTTTACTGACATAGTATTTTCGTTTATCTCGATACTCTTTTTGACCACAAGAACCATCTGTGTAAGGAAAATAAAAGTAAACATATTCCTGAAATACTGTCAGTCAGAAAAGTGCCGAATAAAAATAAAAAATGCACACGCACACACACACACACACACACACACACACACACACACACACACATGTTTGTCTATAGTCATAATTTATCCTTCAAAAGAGATAGAATGTTTGGCCAGTACTTACCTTTGTGCTGTGCCACTGATAGTCACACAAAGAAATAATAAGGACAGGTGAGGGGGGAGGGAAAAGAGAGAGAGAGAGAGAGAAAGATGAAGAAGAAGATTTTGGAACAGGATTCCTTCATCTGGTAGGAGAGAAGGGAAGAAAAGAGGAATGGGAACAGAAGGGGAAGGTAATTCCTGACCTAGGTCGTGAATTACCTTCCCCTCCTGACCTAGGTCGTGAATTACCTTCCCCTTCTGTTGCCATTACTTTTTTCTTCCCTTCTCTCCTACCTGATGAAGGAACCCTGTTCCGAAAGTGAACCCTGTTCCGAAAGCATGTTCTTCTTTTTTCTCTTCTTGTCATCCTTATTTTTTCTTTGTGTACTGGAGCCAGTAGCCAGAAGACAAAGTAGAAACTGTGACTACATACTAAAATATATTTTTTCTGAAAGTAAACATGCATTCTCTGTGCAGTTCAAAGGAGCATGCTGTATCCCATAGGGAATGAGGCAATGGCTTGTGTACACTGCTAAGTCTATCAATGAGCCTTAAACACTCATTTCAAGGGTAGAAGATAGGACAGGATGGTTTGGGTGCACAACAGCTAGATCTTTAGTGCCCTTACAAGATAATTAGGTGACATGTGACCTGAGTAAAAGGAAATGAATAAAAACAAGAAAAAGAAAGGTATGTAACCAAACTAGACAAACAACAAGGGGAACGAAGCAAACATGCAAACAAATATTGTAAGGCAAGAATGAAAGTTGGCCCACTAAGGTAAATAGTCATAGATGGTCTCAAAATGCTGTACCATGGACAGCTGATCCATGATATAAAATGGGTGGGCCAGCCATTCTTTAACACTGTAATACCTTCAGCCTAAAAGCTTAGGCCAGAATCCAGAAAGTTCCCAAAAATTTAAAACTTTCATCACATTCACCTCATTATCCGCTAAAACAGAGGGCAGAGCACCATCAAGAGTCACTGCTGCCCTCACAGCATGGTATAAAATCCATTCACGTAAAATGTGGCATACAGTGATTTGTACATCACAGGCATCACAAAATGGGGGATCCTCTCAATGTAGTAAATAGCCATGTGTCAGAGGACAATGCCCGATTTGGAGACGTGTCAGGGCTTGTTCATGCTGCCTAAATGACAGACAGGAGGTTTGCCATGGTCGGACAGTTGGCTTAACCAACTGCGGTTTATTGCTCGTCACTGCCTGCCACGCCTCCTCCCACAAACGAAGGGACCTCTGCCGCACCACAGAGAGGATGTCCTGCAGGGGAATGGCACATTGTGTGATATCACAGCCTTCACAGGCCTCCTTGGCAGCCTGATTGACCATTTCGTTGTCACAAATGCCAACATGTCCTGGTAACCAACGGGATGTCACTTGCTTTCCCCACCACTGGAGTGAGTACATTCTGTCATGTATGAGCTGTACTATCTTCTCAGGTGGAAACAAATTTCATAAGCAGTACACTAAGAGAATCGGAGCGCAGAAGAAACCATGTGCCACAAACATGCTCCACTTGCTCCAGTGCCTGCAGGATCGCGTGTAACTCCACTGAGAAAATGGACTATGCAGTGAGGAGGGGAATCCTGATAGTGGTGTTTGGAGACACTACGGAGCAGCCTAGGGAGTCTGCCTGTTTGGACTCATCTGTGTAAACCATGGTAAAATCATGAAGCTCATCTAAAATAGTAAAAATACTAGATTGAAGTGTAAAATCAGAAGTATAATCCTTCTTAAAATGTGTCAAGTCGAAAAGTAATCTGGTCCCCTGGACAAGGCAGGATGAACATTTACTCCAACCTAGATGTAAAACATTAAAATCAGACACACCAATATCCAAAAGACAATCCTGAGAACGTATCCCAAAAGGCATCGTTTCTCGTAGCCTGGTACGAAAAAGCCTTTCTATAGGAGGGTGAGCACCGACAGGGTAGGCTGGTGTATATGGCAAGGACAACATGCCTGGTGTGCCACAAGGAACTGTTGCTGCATGTGAAGTGGTGGCTCACCAGCCTCAGCACAGAGACTTGGTATGGGACTAGTGTGAAATGCCCCAGTCGTAAGCCAAATCCCCTCATGATGCACTATGTCCAGCAACTTTAAATAAGAGGGTCTTGCAGACCCATACACGGTGCACCCACAGTCAAGCTGCGTATGCACAAATGCAAGTTCTGTCTGCTCCACTCATTTCAATTTTAGACAACTTTACTATTGCAAGAAGGGTCATTGACATAACAAGTTGCCTGTTGAATGGGCGAATCCAACTGTGGACTTTCAACCACTGTTGAGATAAGACATGCAAGATTGCAGAATTATCATCCTCATCAATAACATTCCATGACTGTTATCTACAATTTATAGGTACCCTTAAGAATATGGAATAAAAATCACGCACCACCTTTTTAGGCAAGTGGGGCTGTGGTGTCCCAAACAGTACACATCCATATACACACAATTAATTTGGATTGTAGGCATCCCTTATTAACAATAGCACAAATCTCTCAACACTCTGGTTCATGAAGAAGACGGACAAGGGAACAGTGGCATTGGCATTCTGTTAACAAGTGCATAATTTGTTTAGTACCTGATGGCCATCATAGAAATGTATGGAGGTATTAGGTAGTAAAGTACCTAACCAGCATCCATTCCTACTGGTTTAGCAGAGAAGTGAGCTAATTGTGCTTTGGGCTGGTATCATAATCAGATTTTGAATGTTACTCACACTTTAAAATAATTTGCAATACTGGGCCAATATGATCCAATCTTGAATTTATCATTTACCGAAGTTATACGCAAACATAGCACGATAGGAATGAAACTACTGGCATAGTTTGTAGAATCTGTTAACATGAAGCTAATCGTGCATGACAGCAGGTTGAAAATTGTTGAGAATAATTTCAGGAACTATCTTCACACAGTGAACAAATTCAGGATAACTATTGTTGAAATATGGGACTAGCTTCAGCACCAGCACCTTGAACATCTAGGCACCTAGTGAACAGGTTGCTACAATGCTTAGGTTAGAGAAACAGGGTACTGTGTGTTTAGGCCAAGAAAATTAGAATTCTGCCTTCCACAAATTAATCAAATTCTGGAAACCTTTAATCACTCTAGTAGTTCTCTGTTACCAAAAATGTAAATAATTAAATTTTGCACTGATTAATTTACCAAACGTTTGCTATTTCAGTATTTTAGCAAAGCCTCAAGAGAAAATGATAATTTTTCTCACTTTTTGAAAAAAAGCTATTTTTTGCTGTAAAATGTGCAGAATCTCATAAGTGATCAGTGTGACATACATTTTTATAGGGAAATATTATAGAGCATTAAATTATGAAATATCAAAGAAGAAATTGAGTCTTACCTCTAAAGTATACAACATAAAAAAATCACCATTCATGATATTGTAATTTAGTCAATTTCTTTTCTAATTCTAATTTTCTGACAGAACACATGGTGCAGTGGTTAGCATCATAGATCACTATGCTTGCAGTCCCCAGTTCAAATCCCATCATGGGCAGATAAAAGTTTATTTCTTTGTATTTAGTATTACTAGAATGCTCTACATGTTTCTTATGTTTGATGTACTTGTAAGTGCCAGAAAATTCTTCCCATATATAAATAGTGAAGCACTCCAAGTAGGAGGCAGTCTGTACTGAGTATATGCTTGTGTTAGCAATAAATGTGTTCTAAGTGAAAAAGTGTTGTGCTCTATTAATGATCAGCCATCAAATTCCGGACCACCTGCAGTTTTCAATGTGACACTTTCTAGTGGAGGCACTGGGTATTCTGCAACATATCTGCATCATCATGGCTCCGATTAGGCAGCGTAAGAGCTGTCACCTACACAGACAAAAACAGAATACAAAGTGTATACCGACTACCTCTCTGAAGGTCCGTGTCATCAAAAGACACAGGGATATGTAAACAGTGGTTAACCAGCTGCACATCAGACACCCATCGGTGTTCTATGGAGATGCTAGACTGGACGCAAACAAATTGCTGAAAGGATTCAACCGAGTCGCTAAATATAATAGGTGGGACCACATTATGTTCCTCTGTAATATATATTTCTACCTGTATGGGACAGCCCAGCACTGGTTTGAAAATAAAGTGGACAAACTCAAAAGCTGGGAAAAATTCCAGACAGAACGTAAGAAGACATTTGGAGATCAATAGCAACAAGTCCCTTTATTAGAAGAGCAATTGAAGAACAGGGCCAGGACACCCTAACCTCGTTCCTTCACAACCTCAATTACTTCTTCCCCATGGTGATGCCAAGTTGGATGTGAGGAATTTCTGGAATGTGACCAGAGTGCTTGGGGGGGAGTGAGGTAGGGTCATGGTTGGATAGTGGTATGAACTGGGAGAGGCAGGGTTCAATGTTGGAATTTGATTTTCTTTGATTGGATGGATTGGTGGCAAAGTAGTATTTCCACTTTAGGGATCAGCAAAAGGAAAGTAGGTCTTTGCCAAGTCCAACGTGGTTGAAATTGGGCCTCTCCTTCAGCCCCACACCCAAATTACCACTTATTGGAGGCGTCCCTTCAACACATTCTAAAGTCTGGCAAACATCCTGAACCTAATATAACTTCCCATCCCTGCACACTATGCCAATATCTCCAACCCCCCCCCCCTTCTGCTCTTCCTTCTCCACTCATTATCCTGTATCTCATGTCTTCCTTGCAACTGTGTGTCACCATTTACAATATCCCCTTAATTAATTACTTTTTTTCTATTTTTTTTTCTTTTTTTTTAATTTTTTTATTTTTCCTTATTATTCTTATCATTTAAAATCCCCCCACTCCATACCCACACTCTTCTACACCTCCCTTTTATCCTTTCGTGCCCCTTCCCTTCACTGTATTCATTGCTGCAATTCAAATTCCCACCTATCAGAGCCTTTAAAATCCATCATGCAACATGGAACTTTCCATCCCCACCTTTACCCGGCATGCTTCCCCCTCCACTCCCCATCTCACTCACAGTCTAGATGCTTGTGTCGCTAGATTGTCCACTCTAGTTGTCAGAGTGATTGAGTGAATGTATGTGTTTCTTTTTCTGATGAAGGCCATGGCCAAAACTTTAATGTGTGTGAATGTGATTATCTATTTTCGTGTCTGTCAGCAGTTCAGTTTTGGAAAATAAAATGATAATACACTAATTACATTCATATATTATTATGCAACAGTGGTATTGGGAGGTTCCATAATGCAAGCAGATTGGATTGCATTCCAACATGGTTTGTCACAAGGCGAGGCAACTGCAGATGAAAATCCTCCATGGAGGATGGTAAGCTCAATGTCATCGACGAAGTCTCATGCTCTGCTATTACTGGTGACAACACACTAGAGGAAACTACCGTGGAATCGCACATAGGGCCCAGTTTGACCCAGTAACAATGTCAGCAGATGCTAGCCATACTACACCAATTTTCAGGTGCATTCAAAGCAAGACAGGAGAAGAGTCAGCTGAAACGGACCACGATAAAACACCATATCAATACTGGGGATCATCCACCAATTAGCCAGTGTTTGTGTAGAGTGTTGCTTGCTGAAAGACGGATAATTCAGAAATAAGTGGAGGAGATGTTGCATGAGGACACCACTCAACCTTCAGAGAGTGTTTCGTCATCTCTGGTAGTCCTCATGAAGAAGAAGGATGACACATGGCATTTCTGAGTTGACTATCGGTGGCTAAACAAAATCACAAAGAAAGATGTCTACCCATTGTCATGCATTGATGACACCATAGTCTGATAGAAATGGCAAATATAGGTTGACAAAGCTGACAGGGAGAAGACTGCTTTTTATTACACCTGATGGCCTCTATGAATTCAAAGTCATGCTGTTTGGACTATGTAATGCTTCTGCCACATTCAAATGCATGATGGACAACTTGCTTCTATATGTTAAATGGATGAGATGTCTTTGTTATCTAGATCACACTTGTTTTCTCAAGGACATTTTTGGAACATCTAAGCCACCTGTCAACTGTGGTGGAGTGTGTTCAGACTGCAGGACTCTGCCTCAACCCAAAGGAGTGTCTCTTCGTCAGCAAAGAGATACAATCCTAAGGCACCTAGTCAATAAAGATGGCGTCCAATCCAAATAAAGTAAGGGCTGTCACAGAATTTTCAACTCTTCAGCACATTCATGATGTGAGAAGTTTTCTCGGGCTGCACTCATACCACCGGCGTTTCATTAAAGGTTTGTGTTACAAAGTATGTCCATTGGAAGAACTTCTGCAGGGAGATGCTAAGTTTTACTCTGATGAGATGAAAGAAATTGCTTTCTGGGCACTTAAGGAGGCTCTGACTACCACACCAGTTCTAACGTTATATGATGAGAACGTGGAAACCTAACTTCAGTCTGATGCTAGCAGTTATGAGATTGGTGCAGTGCTCTACAAATTCAGAAAGGTTCTGAAAAGCTGATAGCCTATGCATCAAGAATATTCTCAAAGTCCAAGGCAAACTACTCAACAACCGAGAATGAATGTTTTGCGATTATCTGCGCTGTCAAAAAGTTCCGGCCGTATTTATTAAGTAAACCATTCACAGTTATGTCAGACCACCATTCTTTATGTTGGCTGACCAGTTTGAAGGATTCATCAGGTAGTTTAGCAAGATGGGCACTAAGACTCCAAGAGTACGATGTCAATGGTATTCAAAAATGGGCGCAAACACAAGGATATGGACTACCTTTCGAGGACTTAATTAGCGGAACACAAAATGACTCGGTCCTCAAATTCAGTTTTGAATATGACAGTATTCTTAGAAATTTTTATACATTTTTAAAATAATTCAAGATGTTTTGCTGCTGATTTGTTGTTTTTAATGAAATTTTAGTTCAAAAATTCTCTCCAAAAATTAAAAGATAATAATAATAATAGTATGAATACAGGTACCGTACATGCCTCATTTGGTTCTATTCCAAATTTGTCAGTGGTGTAGAAGGATTGGGCTACTAGTAAGTCTTTCAGACTCCTTTACTTGTAGCAAAAATATTTATGGTTGTTGGTAAATTATTGAAAACATGTGAACCTGAGTAATTGGTTTTAAGTCATTATGTAGATCATTTTTATTCCTAGTATTGTATGTGTGAACTGAGCTGTTTGTTGGGAAAATGATATATTATTTATCACAAATTTCATTAAGAAATAAATATACTTAGAGGCAGTAGTTAATATACCCAATGCTTTGAAGAGGCTTCTACAGGATGTTGGTGAATTTACTCCACAAATAATATGTATTACATGCTTATGGACACTGAAAACTTTTGCTTGATTTGAAGCATACACCAAAATATTATACTATATGACATTATGGAATGAAAGTATTCAAGCTTTTTTATTTTTATGTCACCTACAACTGATAACACTCAAATTGCAAATACAGATTTTTAAGTCATTTCTGCAGTTCTGCAGTGTGCACCTAAAAACTGAACATATGATCAATTTGTAATCCCAGGAATTTAATACTGCCAGCCTCTTGTATATGCTCTTCTTCATACTTTATGCACATGCTAGATGGAACCCCTTACATCTTCTGAACTGCATGTAGTGAGTCTTTTCAATGTCAATGAGTTGGCTTCAGAACATTTGTTAATGTTCATGAAAGTATCATTAGCAGATCTTTGAAGAACTATTCTAGATAAGCTATTTATTGCAATACTTTTATAATCTGAAAACAAAATTAACTGTGCTTCTGGCAATGTAACTGGTGAGAGAGGTCATTAATGTAACCAAGAAAAGCAATGGCCCTGAGATGGAGCCTTGTGGGTAAAAACACATACAATTTATTCCCAATCTGATGATGAGTGATGGATTAATTCATTAGTTCCTTGCAGTGACAGCCTTCGTATCTTGTTAGTAAGGTATGAGTTGAACCATTCTGCAGCAATGCTCGTGACACCATAGAATTTGAATTGACATAAAAGGATGTGGTAGTTCACACAATCAAATGCCTGCTGCTTGTAATTTAACACCTAATGAATTACATACATTATGTCTGTAGATATGAACAGCCTTGTCAATATTGGAACTTTTCAGAAAACCAAAATGTGTGATGGACAATATGTTATTTGTGGTCAGGTGGTTGACAAACTACTTTTACATAACCTTTTCTAGAGTTTTTGAGAATGCTAACAAAAGTGAAATCATTTTAAAGTTCAATGGAATTTATTTATCCCCTTTCTTGAATAGAGCTTTAATATCCACATATTTTGGCCAATCAGGAAATAATCCAGTTATAAGAGACTGCTTACACAAATCACTTAAAATTGTGCTAAACTCCTAAGAATAAACCATAATTAATTCCATTGGTATTTCATCGTAACCACCAGAATAATTTATTTTTAAAAGATTTTATTATGGAAGTTATTTATTGTGGTGAAGTGAGTGACATATTCATGTGCCTTACCTGAAGTTTTTTGTAAATGGTAGTTTTAGATATTCAAGAGCATTATTTACTGTCCCTGACAGTCCCATATTATCAGTAACATGAATGAAAGTACCTATTAAATAGATTTACCACACTTTGCCCATCAGTTACCAATGTATCATCTACTCTTAATGCCATCTGCTTCTTTTTCTTTCTGATTCTACCAATCACCTCTTTTACTATACCCCATATTGTGCCTGACAGCACTATCTTCTTCTCATAATGCATTTGTTAAGATGTCTGAATTACATTTGTTAACCTTTTACAATATTCCTTACATTTAGCTACACCATCAGCATTGGAGCTATTCTTGGCTTATAGATATATTTTCCTTTTCATCTTACAGGAAATCTTTATTTCTTGTGTAATCCATGGTTTTATTATAGACTTCTGTTTAATTTGAGCTACTTGTAGGGGAAAACAATTTTCAAACATAATATTCACTTTATTAATGAATCTCTTTGTATATAAAAGCAAAAGGACACTCACTCACTCACTCACTCAGTGACTAAACACAAAATCTCGAAAACTACTTCACCTATAAAACTGAAATTTGCCAGGAATGTAGTTTATACATGGAAGACATCAGCTAAGAAAGTATTTTGTGATAGGGCCAATAGTGCAGGAGATATGATTTCATAAACAATGAAAACTTCCCCGTCTTGCGGCACATATAGTGTGACTTTATCAGTCCACTATTTGAGATGGAAAGCATTTAGCGACTTGCAACCAACTTTAAACATAATTTCAAACTTTTAGGAAACTTTTACTCACTGACTACTCCAGCAAAATGATGAGAGGAAACAAATTTGTCACTTATTCCTTTTACGGCATTGATGCCATAAACTTATAGCATTTGGCATGACGTTACAATTTATTACTTGCACACTATTAATTATATTGACAAAAAATTTTACAGACAGTATACACACATACCACTGAACATAAGTTCAAAATTTTATCATGCTACAACTCTCAGTTCATGAGGTATGAAGTCATAAACAATGAGATGCCAGAAAAACAGCTGCAAAACATTGCACATTTCCTCCTAAACCACTGGTCCGATTTCAACCAAGTTTAATACACATATTCCTTACCATGAGATTGTTGTTCCTGCAGGGTTAAGAATCACATACAACACATTGTTCAGGAGATATAATGTCATAAACAATAGGAATCACAAAAAACTGCCACATAATGAGACGAGACTTTATTCATACACTATATGAGAATGAGGGTACTTAGTGACTTGCAACGAACTTTAAACATAATTTAAACCCTTAATTATATTTTTTTCTCTGACAACAACAGTAAAATGATGAAAGGAAAAAAGTTTCTTGGTTACTACTTTCCCGCTGTTCATGGACTAAAACTACAGCATTCATTATGGCATTACAATTTATACATTCTACACGGGTAAAATATTCCGGAGGTAAAATAGTCCCCCATTCGGATCTCCGGGTGGGGACTACTCAGGAGGATGTGATGATCAGGAAAGACAATACTGGCATTCTACGGGTCGGAGCGTGGAATGTTAGATCCCTTAATCGAGTAGGAAAATTAGAAAATTTAAAAAGGGAAATGGATAGGTTGAAGTTAGATATAGTTGGGATTAGTGAAGTTCGGTGGCAAGATGAACAGGATTTCTGGTCAGGTGAGTACAGGATTATAAATACAAAATCAATTGGGGGTATCACAGGAGTAGGATTGATAATGAATAAGAAAATAGGAATGCGGGTAAACTACTATGACCAGCACAGTGATCGCATTATCATTGTCAAGATAGATACGAAACCAACACCGACAACAGTAGTACATGTTTATATGCCAACTAGCTCTGCCGATGATGAGGAAATCGAAGAAATATATGAGGACCTAAAGGAAATTATTCAGACAATTAAGGGAGAGGAAAACTTAATTGTTATGGGAGACTGGAATTCGGTAGTAGAACAAGGAAGGGAAGGGAAGATAATAGGTGAATATGGTCTGGGCAAAAGGAATGAAAGAGGAAGCCGCCTGGTAGAATTTTGCATGGAACATAATTTAGTTATAACAAACACCTGGTTCAAGAATCACAAAAGATGTTGTATACATGGAAGAGACCAGGAGACACCAGGAGATACCAGATAGATTTTATAATGGTAAGACATTGAATTCGGAACCAGGTTTTACAGTGTAAGACATTCCCAGGGGCAGATATAGACTCTGACCATAACTTGTTGGCTATGAACTGTAGACTGAAACTGAAGAAACTACCAAAAGGTAGGAAAATAAGGAGATGGGACTTGGATAAATTGAAGGAACCTGAGGTTCTTAAGAATTTCAGAGGGAGCTTTAGGCAACAATTGACAGAAACAGGGGAAAATAAAACAGTAGAGGAGGAACGGGTAAAATTGAGAGATGAAATAGTGAAGGTAGCAGAGGACAAAATAGGAAGGAAGGCAAGACCTAAAAAAAATCCTTGGATATCACAGGAGATACTAAATTTAATCGATGAAAGGAGAAAATATAAAAATGCAGTAAATGAAACAGGCAAAATGGAGTACAGACGACTAAGAAATGAGATTGACAGGAAGTGCAAAATGGCTAAGCAGGAGTGGCTAGAAGGCAAATGTAAGGATGTAGAAGAATGTATAAATAGGGGAAAAATAGATTCAGCCCAGAGGAAAATAAAAGAAACATTTGGAGATAAGAAAAACAGCTCTATGAATATCAAGGACACTGATGGAAAACCAGTTTTCAGCAAAGAAGGGAAAGCTGAAAGGTGGAAAGAGTATATAGAGGGGCTCTACAAAGGAAATGAACTTCGAGTCAATATTATAGGAAGGGAAGAGGATGTAGATGAAGATGAAATAGGAGATACTGTACTGAGAAAAGAATTTGACAGAGCCCTGAAAGACCTAAGTCGAAACAAGGCCTCTGGAGTAGATGATATTCCCTCAGAGCTACTGAAGTCGCTGGGAGAACCAGCCATGACAAACCTGTTTCACCTGGTGTGTAAGATGTATGGGACAGGCGAAGTACCCTCAGACTTTAAGAAAAATGTTATAATCCCCATTCCAAAGAAAGCAGGTGCAGACAGGTGTGAAAACTACAGAACCATCAGTTTAATAAGTCATGGTTGCAAAATATTAACACGAATTATATACATAAGGATGGAAAAGCTGGTAGAAGCCGACCTCGGGGAAGATCAGTTTGGGTTCAGGAGAAATGTAGGAACTCGGGAGGCAATACTCACTTTACGGCTTATCCTAGAAGATAGATTAAGAAAAGGCAAACCTACATTTCTGGCTTTTGTAGATTTGGAGAAAGCTTTTGACAATGTTGATTGGAATAAACTTTTTCAAGTTCTGAAGCAAGCAGGAGTAAAATATAGGGAGTGTAAGTTTATTTACAACTTGTACAAAAACCAGACAGCGGTTGTCAGAGTTGAAGGGCATGAAAGGGATGCAGTGGTCGGAAAGGGAGTAAGACAGGGTTGTAGCCTTTCTCCAATGTTATTCAATTTGTACATTGAGCAAGCTATAAAGGAAAGCAAAGAGAAATTTGGAGAAGGAATTATAGTTCAGGGTGAAAAATTAAAAACATTGCGTTTTGCCGACGACATAGTAATTCTGTCAGAGACAGCAAAGGACCTGGAAGAGCAATTGAACGGAATGGACAGTGTGCTGAAAGGTGCATATAAGATGAACATTAACAAGAGCAAAACTAGGGTAATGGAGTGTAGTGTAAGAAAATCAGGTGATGCTGAAGGAATTAGATTGGGAAACGAAGCAATAAATGAGGTAGATTAGTTTTGTTTCTTGGGCAGTAAAATAACAAATGATGGTTGCAGTACAGAGGATATAAAATGCAGAATGGCAATGGGTAGAAAAGCGTTTTTGAAAAAGAGAAATTTGTTAACATCAAATATTGATTTAAACCTAAGGAAGTCCTTTCTGAAGGCATTTGTATGGAGTGTTGCCTTTTATGGGAGTGAGACTTGGACGATAAACAGTGCGGACAGGAAGAGGATAGAGGCTTTTGAAATATGGTGCTACAGAAGAATTCTGAAGATTAGGTGGGTGGATCACGTAACTAATGAGGAGGTACTGAACAGAATTGGGGAGAAAAGAAATTTCTGGCATACCTTGACTATAAGAAGGGATAGATTGGTAGGACACATTCTGAGACATCAAGGAATTGTGAATTTAGCATTGGAGGGAAGTGCGTGGGGTAAAAATCGCAGAGGAAGACCAAGAGATGGATACAGTAAGCAGATTCAGACAGATGTAGGTTGCCGTTCTTATGTGGAGATGAAGAGGCTTGCTCAGGATAGGGTATTGTGGAGAGCTGCATCAAACCAGTCTCCGGCCTGAAGACCACAACAACAACAACAACACACTACTAACTTTAGCCGCAGGAAATTCTACAGACTGTATACATACATATAGCTGAATGTACCTTTGATATTGTACCACAGTACAACACGTAGTTAATGTGACATGAGCACATAAACAGTAACATTCATGGAAAGCTGCCTCATCATGCACCAAGTTCTAATCTGTTACTTCTTTACTAGTAATTGTATTCACTACAGATTTTACCTACATATAGCACTTCTACAAGTGAATATATACCTGAAAAATTGTACAACATGTAACTCAATAAATATGAGATGGTACGAATTTTATATATCATTTGTATTTTAATTACTATCTTTCTCTCATTGATACTGCACTTATAATTTTGTACGTTTTGCAGGACAGCCTTATTTCTTAAAATATATTCCCATAAATTTAACATGCTTTTAAAAGAAAAAAGAGATTCACTGAGAGATAGAGAAGGTATAGGAGAAGTACTAACTCAAGGCTGGAATAACTAAATAAAACTCCAGGCAATGCTGGGTTTTCAGCTAGTACGTTATATTTTTCATTCATGTTATGAGCATTATAAACATCTTTCCAGTTCATATCTTTGAACAGCTTTCTAAAATTCCCAATTTTTATTGGATTGACTACTCTACTGTATTTAGATTTAGCAGTCTTCATAATGTTCTTGGAATCTACACCTAAAACAAGGAGCTACATGTCAGGATTCAATGGTCCATTGATTATTGTTTTATGATATGATTTTCTTCCTTTGATTTGTCTGTAAAAATGTTATCAGTGGCTGACTGCAATAAATGTTTACTGGAAGATTGTATAAAAATCTGTATTAAAGTCACCAGCAACTAAGATTTATTTGTTTCTTCCTGTTAAATAACCCAATAGAGCTCCTAGATGATTTAGGAATAGATTTTAATTTCCTGCAGGGGCTCAGCAAATAGTTACTAATTATATACCATCTCTTATGGAACTCTTCATCTGTTGCACATGCTTCTAAATGCTGTTCTAGACAGAATTTATTTATATCAATATTTTTGAATTTGTAGCAGTTTTTAATAAATGTGGCAAATCCTCTGCTCTCCATACCTATGCTACAGAAGTGGGAAGCTAAATTAAATCCTGAAATGTTTGACATATCTTTACTAGTGGTCACGTGGTGTTTAGAGAGGCAAATTATGTCAATTGTGTTAGAGGAATCTTTCATCAATAAAAATGAGTATTGGGGGGGGGACACTCCTTTGTATGTACATATTAATTTTAGGTTTCTCTATAAATGTAAATTTCATTTGAAACATGTCAAGAGCTAGCAGCTGATTTTAGATTAAGAAAAAGTGCTGATTCTTCAACAGAAATGCACTGCATACTTTTAACTATGTCATTTGTCCATAGAGTTTTGGATGTGAAAAAAGTGAATTCTAAAGCCATCATAGCTTCCTCCCTCTAGGAAATTTTTTACACTTATGTGGAATTTATTACATACTTGCACATACATAAATATTGTATTGTAATACCCATGGTCTGATAATAAATTTATTGTGTTTCAGCTCCAGCCCGTATTGCATCATTTTCTCAAGTTTTACATCAAGCACTAAAATCAAGAGTAACTTTACCATGCATGGCTGTTGGGAACCCTACACCAAGTGTCCACTGGTTTTATGGAAATAATCCTGTTAAATCTAACTCAGTACACAGCGTATCACAAGATTTCCTACACATTGCAAGTATGTTAACTGAGAAGGTTATTAGTAGTCACTGAATACATCTTTCGATAATTTTGTAATATTTCATTCGATTTCTGCAAAGACAAGTAAATTATGTCTTTCATAAAACATTCAGTGGTAAATCTGACAATGGATAACCCAAGTTGGAACATCTACAATATAATAAGGATATGTTGGAACTCACCGTAAAGATGATTGCTAGGCCACATACAAGTAGTAAAGAGACTTACACCCACATAGCTTAATTTTTGGCTATAGCTTTCGTATTCATAAATGCACTCACTGTTGTATCACTCAAGCCTCAGCAGCTGGAGATTGATGTCATATATAACCTTTCACCTGAGTCCATCAAACTCGTGACCCCACCGACACCCCACACCCCTACCTTCTACCTAGTTCCTAAGATTCACAAACCTAATCATCCAGGCCGGCCGATTGTGGCCGGTTACCAAGCCCCACAGAACAAATATCTGCCTACATAGACCAACACCTTCAACCCATTATGTGCAGTCTCCCATCCTTCATCAAAGACACCAATCACTTTCTCCACCGCCTGAAAGCCTTACCTAACCTGTTACCTCCGGAAACCATCCTTGTAACTATTGATGATACTTCCTTATACACTAACATCCCGCACGCCCAGGGCCTCATTGCGATCGAGTACTTCCTTTCATGCCGACCACCTACAACCCTACCTAAAACCTCTTTCCTTATTACTATAAAGTATTCTATTGCTCCTATGTGGCCTCTACTTTGGTTTCGTGCGCGCGCAGTGGGTCATCAGCAGTGTATAAAGGGGCCGCGGTTTCTCGTTCTGCCTCAGTTTCCGGCGAGTAAGTGTATCAGCGCTCTCACCTGAAGATGGCAGCCAGTTGGTCTGCTGAAATATCGTGTTTAGTTGATGACAGTATCTGGCTGCACACCCGAGATGAATATTATCAGTTATTACGCTGGGAAAGTCTACACAACATTATTTATGGGACGCTTAGAGGAAGCCTTCCTGGATACCCAAGCCTGTCAACCCAAAGTTTGGTACAATAATAGAGTACGGACAGATTACAACTCACCGCAAAGACATGGCGACGAGCTGTGACAGGCACATAAAAAAGACACACACATACAACACTTTCAGCTATCGGCCATGGCCTTCTTCAGAAAATAGAACACTCACACAATCACACAGGCACACAACGCAGTCATACAACCATCACCTCCGGCTGCCGCACTTCGAATCATGCTCTGCTGTGAATCAGGGATGGGTGGGGAGGGGATAGGGGATAGGAAGGTTACGTCACGGTGGTGGGGATGGGTTAGATGGGAATAACGAGATGCAGCTTAGGAATGGCGTGGGGAGGCGGGTGAGGGGAAAAATAAAATAAAATAAAGTAAAATAAATATATATACAAAATGCGTGCACACTGCAAATACACAAGACCGCATACACACACACACACACACACACACACACCACTAGAAACAGGCGAGTTTTGGGATAGAGAGGTAGGAACTATAAGGTATGGAGAAAAAAAGAAATAAAAAAAAATAGGGAAGTTATCGTAGGTTGAGGCCTGGTTGATTTCGGGATCGGAGAATGTATTGCGTTTATGTGTGTGTGTGTGGGGGGGGGTCTTTTTTTATTATTATTTTTTTAATTTATTTATTTATTTGTTACTATCACTACCTGTGGTCCTTCATCTGGTAAGTAAACTTCATCTATTTTTTATATATATTTTTCCTGTTAGGAAAGGATGGATCTCATTTCGGGGCAGGATTTAAGCCTTAATGACATCCTTCCCACTCCACCAAGAGTGTCTTTCCGCCGCCCACCTAACCTTCGTAACCTCCTAGTCCATCCCTATGAAACCCCCAAACCACCTTCCCTACCCTCTGGCTCCTACCCATGCAACAGCCCCCACTGTAAAACCTGCCCTATGCACCCTTCCACCACCACTTACTCCAGTCCAGTAACCTGGAAGGTGTACACGATCAAGGGCAGAGCCACTTGTGATAGCACCCACGTGATTTATCAACTGACATGCCTGCACTGTGAAGCGTTCTATGTGGGAATGACCAGCAACAAACTGTCCATTCGCATGAACGGTCACAGGCAGACAGTGTTTGTTGGTAATGAGGATCACCCTGTGGCTAAACATGCCTTGGTGCACGGCCAGCACATCTTGGCGCAGTGTTACACCGTCCGGGTTATCTGGATACTTCCCACCGACACCAACCTTTCAGAACTCCGGAGATGGGAACTTGCCCTTCAGCTTATTCTCTCCTCCCGTTGCCCACCTGGTCTCAATCTCCGCTAATTCAAATTCCCGCCCACCATCTTTAGCATCTTTGCCTTGGTTCTGTGGACAGAGCCTCTGCCTCAATTGGTATCTCTGTCCAACTTCTTTGCTTTTTACAAATGTCTGTCTAGGTGTGTTTGCGTTTTGATATGTCTGAGTGTGTGTGTATTTGTTTACCTTCCTTTTTTTCCCCTAGGGTAAGTCCTTCCACTTCTGGGATTGGAATGACTCCTTTTCCACTTCCTTAAAACCCATATCCTTCCCTTTTTCCTCCCCTTTTTCCCTCTTTTTCCTGAAGAAGCTGCCAGTGGTGGCGAAAGCTTGTATGTGTGTTTGTGTGTGATTTTATTTGTTTCTATTCCTTTTGGTAAGTCATCTCTTGTCTATTTTTGTTTTTTATCCCACCGGGAAAGTTTCCCTCTATAATTTTCGTATATATATATATATATATATATATATATATATATATATATATATATATATATATATATATTTTTTTTTTTTTTGTGTGTGTGTGTGTGTGTGTGCTCTCTTTTTCCTTAAGAAGCTTTGAAACAAGAAAAAAAATTGTGATTGTCTTTTGTACCTGTCATTTCTGAATGCCTGCCAGCACAGCTCAGCAATCACCTTTACGATGAGTTACAATGTATCCTCATGTTTATTGATGAGTATAACATTCTTTAAGTATCTAAGCACAATACACACTATCAACACTCAGATTTGGTACCCCCAGGTGAAGCTGTAGCACACTGCTAGATTAGTACCACTCATCATATGTAATTGTTAAATTCATGGATAAATAAAACTGACTGTCAAAAGATTAAGTTCACAGTAAAAATGGTTGGATGCACAGTACTTAACTTCAAAATACAAAAATTCAGAAATAAATAAAATATGAAAGACGTGGCATTCATAACTGTTAGTTTCTTCTAGAGAGCATGAGCAGGGGGAAGCTAAAGTCGGTAGGAAAGAAACAGAGCAAGGGCAAGTGAGAGAGACTAATGGAATACAAAGAGTATGGGGTAGGTAAGAATAAAGGACCAGGTATTTATGAAACTGTTAAAAAGTATTGGTTCCAATGACAGACCAAATGTACTGAAAGATGCCATAAAAATATATAAAATAAAATGGGAATTGTATAAAAATTTAAAAATACAGTAAGGTCAACAATATACTGAGTATTCAGTGAAGTAAAAGAGTAGAAAGAGAGACAAGAAAAGATGGAAAGAACACTGGCATTATGGATTGGGAAAATTATTTGGAGGAGACAAACACAGAAGGCAGGGAGGGGGCAGGTAGGCTTGAAAATATATTATCCTGGAAGATAGATTAAGAAAAGGCAAACCTATATTTCTAGCTTTTGTAGATTTGGAGAAGGCTTTTGACAATGTTGATTGGAATAAACTCTTTCAAGTTCTGAAACAAGCAGGAGTAAAATATAGGGAACGTAAGGTTATTTACAAGTTGTACAAAAACCAGACAGCGGTTGTCAGAGTTTAAGGGCATGAACGGGATGCGGTGGTTGGAAAGGGAGTAAGACAGGGTTGTAGTCTTTCTCCATTGTTATTCAATTTGTACATTGAGCAAGCTATAAAGGAAAGCAAGGAGAAATTTGGAGAAGGAATTATAGTTCAGGGTGAAGAATTAAAAACATTGTGTTTTGCCGAGAACATAGTAATTCTGTCAGATACAGCAAAGGACCTGGAAGAGTAATTGAACGGAATGGACAGTGTGCTGAAAGGTGCATATAAGATGAACATTAACAAGAGCAAAACTAGGGTAATGGAGTGCAGTGTAAGAAAATCAGGTGATGCTGAAGGAATTAGATTGGGAAACGAAGCAATAAAGGAGGTAGATGAGTTTTGTTACTTGGGCAGTAAAATAACAAATGATGGTCACAGTACAGAGGATATAAAATGCAGAATGGCAATGGGTAGAAAAGCATTCTTGAAAAAGAGAAATTTGTTAACATCGAATATTGATTCAAACGTAAGGAAGTCCTTTCTGAAGGCATTTGTATGGAGTGTTGCCTTTTATGGGAGTGAGACATAGATGATAAACAGTGTGGTCAGGAAGAGGATTGAGGCTTTTGAAATATGGTGCTACAGAAGAATGCTGAAGTTTAGGTGGGTGGATCGCGTAACTAATGAGGAGGTACTGAACAGAATTGGGAGAAAAGGAATTTCTGGCATACCTTGACTAAAAGAAGGGATAGATTGGTAGGACACATTCTTAGACATCAAGGAATTGTGAATTTAGCGTTGGAGGGAAGTGTGTGGGGAAAAAATCGCAGGGGAAGACCAAGATATGGATACAGTAAGCAGATTCAGACAGACGTAGGTTGCCGTTCTTATGTGGAGATAAAGAGGCTTGCTCAGGATAGGGTATTGTGGAGAGCTGCATCAAACCAGTCTCTGGACTGAAGACCACAACAACAACAACAGATGGAAAAACTGGTTCTGGAAAGATGAACAGAAATGACCCTGTGTTCAGGAATGTCTAGTGGTGGTTTGTTGAACTGTCTTCTACAGTTCTTAACCATGCCACACCAATCACATCAGATAACCCAATATATCACCATTAATGGATTAACTTGTAACATTCACTGTACCATTCATAAGATGAGAATAAGTAATACAGATTCATTGACAGTTGTAGAGGTAACTTAGGGTATGCCACAGAGAGGTGTGTTGAGGCCATACACTTGTCACCATTCACTCTCATTTTCCATGTAATACTGGTTTATGTAAATACTGACGACAGGCAATGTATGTATAATAGTGTCATGTTTTTGTGGTAAAAGGGGAACACAAAAATTGTGCCAGTACTCATTCAAAGAAATGAGCAATATAAGACTAAACAAAAGTGAATAAAAATAGGTAATAATGTTTAGGGTTTGTTACATTGTTTGTAATTGTGAAATCTAGATGTTAGGTTCTGAATGTGTATATATAGGCAGGAATTAACAGTGAAAAATAGTAACTGAATTTATTTACCAATATTGTGTTGTAACTTAACAATCATTTACCAGTGAATTAGAGTATGTCACAGTGAGAACCAAAGCAGTAGCTCATGTTCACATAAACATATACAAAATTATGGTAAATAATTAATGTTCCATTAAAATTCACTGCAGTAGAGTTATATAGTTCAAACTAGTTTACCCTGACATGAAATATTCAAAGTTCCCCAGTTGAAAAATATTGCAAAGTATTTACCTGCATCCCACCTGAATATCAGAAGTCCATTACTTAACATTTATATACATTTCACCACACTCAATATACAACCAGCATTTCACCTATAAGTCTTCACTCTATCAATACTCCAGAGTATTAAAACTTCAAATTTAATGTTACATTGAAAAATCTGATTGGCATGCCAATAATTGAGGATAGAAAACAACTCACCATGAAGAGGCTCACTGAGCCACTGACATGCACGAAAAATAGACAATAACATTCACACAACTTAAATTTTCAGTCATGGTCTTCATCAGAAAAAGAAACACATACATTTACACAATCACTGAGGCAACTATATCTTTCTGAGTGATTGTGTGAATGTATGTGTTTCTTTTTCTGGTGAAGGCCATGGCCAAAAATTTAAGTTCTATGAATGTGGTTGTCTATTTTTCATGTCTTGTCAACAGCTCAGCAAGCCTCTTTATGGTGAGTTGTTACCTGTTCTCCGTTATTGACAAACTTAATGTTCTATACATGCATTATATAATGGAAAGTCCAGGAAGAATTGCAACAATATTTAGGAAGTCGATAGATTGCTACTCATCACACATATATCTCTAAGAGTTGCAGAAAGACACGCAGTTATTTGATTTTTCAGCTTTGACAGACTGTGGGAGGAGCAATTGTTGGTGGGGTGAGGAGGCAGAATAGGGAAGAAGACAGGAGGGGAGGTATGCAAGGCTTGGGTGGGGGAATATACTAGTGCTTTCTGATGGAACGTGCTCGGAGTACATAAATCAGGACAGGCTGATAGGTGCCATGTCAATTGGGTGGCTTTTGGAGGGGAATGGGCCCAGAGGAAAGGAAGGTGTAAAGACTAGAGTACAATTGTGGAATGGAAGGTGAACACGGAGCTTAAGTGCAGGAAGGAAGGGGGAGAAGAAGAGGTGGGGGTCAGGGACTAGTGAATGTAGGAATGTTGAAAATATCATAGTGAGAGATCCCACCTGCACAGTTCAGAACTACTGGTGTTGTTAAGAAGGATCCAGATGGCACAGACTGTGAAGCAGTCATTACTGTTGTGGTCTTAAGTCCGGAGACTAGTTTGATGCAGCTCTCCAAACTACTCTATCCTGAGCAAACCTTTTTATCTCCTCATAAGAACAGCAACCTACATCCATTTTAATTTGCTTACTATATTCATCTCTTGGTCTCCCTCTGTGATTTTTACCCCACACACTTCACTCCAATACTAAATTCACAAATCCTTGATGTCTAAGGATGTGTCCTACCAATCAATACCTTCTTTTAGTCAAGGTATCCCAGAAATACCTTTTCTTACTAATTCTGTTCATTACCTCCTCATTAGTTACGCAATCCTCCCACCTAATCTTCAGCATTCTTCTATAACATCCCATTTCAAAAGACTCTATCCTCTTCCTGCCCACTCTGTTTATCGTCCATGTTTCACTCCCATACAAAGCAACACTCCACACAAATGCCTTCAGAAAGGACTTCCTTATGCTTACATTAATATTTGATGTTAACAAATTTCTCTTTTTCAAAAACACTTTTCTTCCGATTGCCATTCTGCATTTTATATCCTCTGTACTGTGACCGCCGAATGTTATTTTACTGCCCAAGTAACAAAACTCATCTACCACCTTTATTGTTTCATTACCTAATTTAATTCCTTCAGCATCGCCTGATTTCCTAAGACTGCATTCCATTACCCTTGTTTTGCTCTTGTTAATGTTCATCTTATATGCTCCTTTCAACACACTGTCCATTCCATTCAACTGCTCCTCCAGGTCCTTTGCTGTCTATGACAGAATTACAATGTCATCGGCAAAACACAATGTTTTTATTTCTTCGCTCTGGACTTTAATTCCTTCTCCAAGTTTCTCCTTGATTTCCTTTATAGCTTGCTCAATGTACACATTGAATAACATTGGAGAATGGCTACAACCCTGTCTTACACCCTTCGCAACCTCTCCATCCCTTTCATGCCCTTCAACTCTGATAACTTCTGTCTGGTTTTTGTACAAGTTGTTAATAACCTTCCGTTCCCTAAAGTTTACTTCTACTGATTTAAAGATCTGAAAGAGTGTATTCCAATCAACATTATCAAAAGCTTTCTCAAAATCTACAAAAGCTAGAAATGTAGGTTTGCCTTTCCTTAATCTATCTTCTAAGATAAGCCATAAATTGAGTATTGTCTCCCGTGTTACTACATTTCTCGTGAATCCAAATTGATCTTCCCCAAGGGTGGCTTCTACCAGCTTTTCCATCCTTCTGTAAGTAATTTGTGTTAAAATTTTCAGCCATGACTTATTAATCTGATAGTTCTGTAATTTTCACACCTGTCTGCACTTGCTTTCTTTGGAATTGGGATTATTATATTTTTATTAAAGTCTGAGGGTATTTCCCCTGTCTCATATATCTTATGCACCAGGTGAAATAGTTTTGTCATGGCTGGCTCTCCCAGAGACTTTAGTAGTTCTGAGGGAATGTTGTGCACTCCTCGACTTAGGCCTTTCAGAGCTCTGTCAAATTCTTCTCTCAGTAAAGTATCTCCTATTTCATCCTCATCTACTTCTTTTCCCCTTCCTACAATATTGCCTCTAAGTTCATTTCCTTTGTAGAGCCTCTCCATATACTCTTTCCACCTTTCAGCTTTCCCTTATTTGCTGAGAATTGGTTTTCCATCTGTGTTTTGATATTCATAGAGCTGTTTTTCTTATCTCCAAATATCTCTTTTATTTTCCTGTAGGCTGTATCGATTTATTCATCCTTCTACATCCTTGCATTTGCCTTCTAGCCACTCCTGCTTAGCAATTTTGCACTTCCTGTCAATCTCATTTCTTAGTCATCTGTATTCCATTTTGCCTGTTTCATTTACTGCATTTTTATATTTTCTCCTTTCATCGATTAAATTTAGTATGTCCTGTGATATCAAAGGATTTTTTGTAGAGCTTGCCTTCCTACCTATTTTGTCCTCTGCTGCCTTCACTATTTCATCTCTCAATGCTACCCATTCCGCCTCTACTGTTTTATTTTCCCCTGTTTCTGTCAGTTGTTGCCTAAAGCTCCCTCTGAAATTCTCAAGAACGTCAGGCTCCTTCAGTTTATCCAGGTTCCATCTCCTTATTTTCCTACCTTTCTGCAGTTTTTTTTCAGTTTCAGACTACAATTCATGGCCAATAAGTTATGGTCAGAGTTTATATCTGCTCCTGGGTATGTCTTACAGTTTAAAACCTGGTTCTGAAATCTGTGTCTTACAATTATAAAATCTATCTGGTATCTCCTGGTATCTTCTGGTCTCTTCCACATAATGAAACTTCTTTCGTGATTCTTAAACAAGGTGTTTGTTATATCTAAATTTTGTTGTGTGCAAAATTCTACCAAGCAGTGTCCTCTTTCATTCCTTTTGCCCAGACCATATTCACCTACTATCTTCCCTTTCCTTCCTTGTCTTACTACCAAATTCCAGTCTTCCATAACAATTAAGTTTTCCTCTCCCTTACTTGTCTGAATAATTTCCTTTAGCTCCTCATATATTTCTTCGATCTCCTCATCATCAGCAGAGCTAGTTGGCATGTAAACCTGTACTACTGTGGTCAGTGTTGGCTTCATATCTATCTTGACTATGATAATGTGATCACCGTGTTGCTCATAGTAGTTTACCCACATTCCTATTTTCTTATTCATTATTAGATCTACTCCTGTAATACCCCCAACTGATTTTGTATTTATAATCCTGTACTCGCCAGACCAGAAATCCTGTTCCTCTTTCCACCAAACTTCACTAATCTCCACTATATCTAACTTCAGCCTATCCATTTCCCTTTTTAAATTTTCTAACTTCCCTACCCGATTAAGGGATCTAACATTCCACACTCCAATCCATAGAGTGCCAGTGTTGTAGTATTGTGTTTCCTGATGATCACATCCTCTCGAGTAGTCCCCTGCCCGGAGTTCCGAATGGGGAACTATTTTACCTCTGGAATATTTTACTCGAGAGGATGCCATCATCATATATTCATACATATATTCATGCATATCCTCGGGAGAATTAACGGCTGTAGTTACCCCTTGCTTTCAGCTGTTCGCAGTAGCTGTGTGGCAAAGTCACATTAGCAGATTTTACAAGGTCAGTTACAGGCTGTTGCCCCTGTAACTACTGAAAAGGCTGCTGCCCCTCTTCAGGAACAATATGTTTGTCTGACCTCTCCACAGATACCCCTCCGTTCTGGTTGTACCTATGGTACAGCTATTTGTATCGATTAGGTACGCAAGCCACCCCACCTCGGCAAGGTCTGTGGTTCATGGTGGTGGGAAGCAGTTATTAAAGTGAACAATTTCATGTAGGGCCATATGTTCAGCAACTACGTGGTTGAGCTGTCTATTAGCCACAGTTTGTTGATGGACATTCAAGTGGATAGACTGCTTGTTAGTTGCCTTATCCATGTAGAAAGCTACAAAGTGATTGCAGCACAGCTTTTAGATCACATAACTGCTTTCAGATATTGTACTCCTTTTTTTTATGTGATAGGAGATGCATGTGAAAAGTCTGGAGAAGATGATAGTTGTATGGTGAATAGGACAGCTCTTAACATCTAGGCCTATTGCAGCGATATGGGCCATGGGGTACAGGTTGATAGCAAGAATGGAGTATGGATGGACAAGGAAGGATATTGCATAGGTTTTGTGGGCGTAGGCAGCAGAATACCACTGTGGGAGGGGTGGTGAGATTGTGATTAGAGGGGAGAGGGGGGATAGAGGTAACTGAAACCCACTGAAGGAAATGATTTCTCCAGTCCTCTGGAGGTGTTTGTGTATACTTCCTTGTCTCAGTTCCCAGTGCTGCCATGCCTCTCCACACACATTTCGAGGCAGTTACTGTTAGTATTCGGAAACAGCAAGAGTTTACACTGTGTTTGATCTACCTACCACCGGATGAGGTAGTGCTTCTAGCAGATCTTGCTGCTTTAGTAGTAGCCCAACTTCCTCCACTATATCTCCTTGTAGGGGACTTCAATGCCCTCCTCCCATTGTGGGGTGGAACTCAGACCAAGGGCCGTGGTAGGGACCTTGAAGCCCTCTTGGCACAGCAAGAAGTCTTCTTTCTGATCACTGGTGCCCCAACGTATTTTTGCGTGGCGAGGCACATACTCCTGTATCAACCTCTCTGTCTGTAGCCCAAGTCTCCAACCACAACTCAATGGGCAAGTGCATGATGACCGGTGTGGCAGTGACTACTTTCCTATCTTTGTGTCACTCCTGCAGTTCCAACCTGCAGACTGCTTACCCTGATGGTGACTCCATAGGGCTGACTGGTCAGCTTATGCCTCGGCTGCTGTAATCAAATTTCTGCTACCAGTTGACATCAGTAATGCAGTCCAATAGGTGACTGACACTAATATCTCAACTGCCGAGGCAGCTGTTCCGCAATCCACCAGTTCCCCTAGGTGCAATTCCATGCCTTGGTGGACACCGGAGATTGCTGAGGCTATCCGGTAATACTGGCGAGCACTCCAGTCACCCTTTCCTGGAGAACCTTTCAGCTTTTCACTGGCTTCGTGCACATGCTTGGCAACTGATACACGAAAGTAAGCAGGACACCTGGGAGAGGTATGTCGCCACTATCGGCTCCAGCACCTCCCTGACTCGGGTATGGACGCAGGTACAGCGAGTCTTAAGATACCGCCCACCGACAGGAGTGCCATCCCTCACCATTCAGGGTATGCTCTGCACAATCCCACCAAATATTGCAGAGCACATGGCAGAGCACTACACACGTTGCTCTGCGACTGCCGCGTACAGTGACGAAATCAGCACCCTCAAAGAGTGAGCCAAGCAGACACATTTATCATTCTGCACCCGCCACTGGAAACACTACAATGACCCCTTTAGTGAGTGTGAGCTCAAAACTGCCCACGCTGAATGCATTAACATTCTTCGGTGCCTCAGCAACACTGTTTTGGGGAGCATCTCATTGAACACTTCTACAGCTCTACAGGGCCCTTATCCAATCATAACTGGACTAGGGGAGTATAGTGTATGACTCAGTGGTGCTTTCAGCTCTCTGGGTCCTGGACCCCATTTTACATAGTGGTGTCTGCTTGGTGACAGAAGCCTTTCCCACAAGTACAGTGCCACATTGCCCATATACATACCTCACCTCACCACCCGAATCGCAGGCTTCTCTTTCCAGCCACTGCCCTCCCCTTTCCCACAGCAACAGCTGAGGTCGGGTCTCCTGATCGCAGTCCGTATTCATTCCCTTCTCTCATCACTTGAATTCCTGCCCTTTCCTCACACTTTCCACTGTTCTTCCCAAACGCCTCCTTGGTGGTCCCTCGCTTGCAGATTAGGTTGGACTTGTCCCGGGCTTCGAAAGAGTAACATCGCAAAATCTCCATCACAAGTTCCAAGCGCTGCTTGATTCATACATGGATGGCTCTCTAGCCAATGCCCATGTTGGTTATGCCCTTATTTGTGGTGACCATACTGAATAGTGATCATTGCCTTGTGGAAGTAGTATCTTGACTGCGGACTGGTCACTATTTTAAGAGCTCTTGAACACCTTAGAGCTTGCCCCAGGGGGTTGTTTGTTATCTGTAGTGACTCCCTGAGTGGCTTACAGGCCCTTGACCAGTTTCTTCCAAAGCACCATTTGGTGTAATCAATCCAAGATGCTGTCTTCGCCTTTGGCGAGTAGGCTGTTCTGTCTCTTTCGTCTGGATGCAGGTATAGCAGGCAATGAACAAGTAGATCAGTTGGCCAAGCAGGCCACCACTTCACGGTCTCTGGATATTGGCCTCCCAGAAACAGACCTCCGATCCTAGTTACATTGAAGGGTCCTTGGGGTTTGGAGTACTGAGTGGGCAGGCTTGACTGAACTGAACAAGCTCCATGATGTCAAGCCCTCTACCGTTGCATGGAAGACCTCACAGAGCTCGCAGGGAGTTGTCCTTTGCTGGCTCTGTATTGGCCATATGTGGCTGATGCATGGTCACCTCCTACATTGCGAGGACCCTCCTCAGTGTCACTCTGGTACACATCTCACAGTTGCCCACATCTTATTTGACTGCTCCGATTTAGCTGCTCAGCATCGGAATTTTAATATCCCTGACACCTTGAACCTTGTTTAGTGGACAATACCACCATGGTTGATACTGTTTTAAATTTTGTCTGTGAGTGTGGATTGTACCATTCCACTTCAAGTTTCTTGAGTGTCTGTTACCTATCTGTTCTCCACTTACCTAACACTTTTAGGTATGTGGTTTTAATGTGTAACAGAGTGGCTGGATGTCCTACTTTTATTTTTATGATGATCTAGCCTAAACACTCTGGTATTGTGTACAAGCCCTTTTAATCCTTTCTTCATTTTTTATTGTTGCTTTCAATTTTTTGACGTCTATCCTTGAGGACACATTGTTTTACCTCTATGACTGGAACAAGGGACTGATAACTGTTGCAATTTAGTCCCTTACATAATTCAACAACAACAATTCTCCGGTCCTAGGTGGTACTAAATCATGAGTGTTCCTTTCTATTTAGACAGTGGGTGTGAGGGAGATGGTGGATGACTAGAAATATAAGGTAAATGCTGTACAAGTTGTGAGGGCAATTTTAGTCTGTGAAGGTCTCATTAAGACCTTTGGTATATTTAGAAAGTGGCTGCTCATTACTGCAGATGCAATGACCATGGATGGCTAGGCTGTATATAAATGACTTCTTCATATGGAATAGGTGTCAGCTGTAAATATGGAGGTATTTTTGATGATTGGTGGCTTTTATGTGGATGGGGTACTTATGTAACCTTTCTTGAGATGGAGGGCAACATTGAGGAAAGTGGCTATTGATTTGAGTAGGACCAGGCGAAGTGAATGGGGGGAAAAGTTTTCAGGTTTTGGAAGAATGCAGATAGAGCACACTTACCTTATTATGAAGATGTTTTCAATTAATCGGAACCAAATGAGGGTGTTTTTTTGGATTCTGTGTGTCAGATAGCACTAGTATGACCCCCACCCATGCCTTCCATTGCTCTCCTCCTGCCTCCATCCTCAACACCAGTTGCTCCTCCCACCAGCTATTCACGTATCACCATCTTACCACAACTGCTAGAGACTGTGACTGTGTGTGTGTGTGTGTGTGTGTGTGTGTGTGTGTGTGTGTGTGTTTCTATTCCTGACGAAAGCTGCATAGTTCAAAAGTTGAAGAAACAAGAAGCCTTTGTGCAAGCCATTGATGTGTGTGTAGTGAGTAGCAGACTACTTTCAAACTAATGTAATAATTTCTCAAATTTCTATTACCTTATACTTTCTTTTAATAGAATAACTCTTGTTACCTCATTTCTAACATTCTATTGAAGTAGCAATGATGCATGCTATTTACTTTGTGTGGTTTATAATTTTGTATAAGTTTTTAACAATATTTTTGAGGAGGATAGGTTGCTTACTCACCACAGAGAGCTCTAATGTTATATTCTATTATTTGCGCCTTTCTGCAGGTCATAGGACGTCTCTGTAGTGATTAAGCAACCTATCCTTCTCAAAAATATTGTTGAATTCTTCCTGGAATTTCCATTATTTGATTTTTATAATTTTTTAGTTGTTTTTGCTTTATGAGGAGACTAAAAGCATCAGTTTGTCTTTCAGAGTTAGAAAAGAGAACTGGAGGAAATTACACATGCACAGCAAAGAATTTATTTGGTGAAGACAGAATTACTTATCACATTATTGTGCTCACAGCCCCTGAGTCTCCATATCTTGAAGTTCTACATACATATTATGACAGCCTGGAACTGCGTTGGACATCCCCCAGAGATGGAGGCACTCCTGTGTTAGGTTTGTAAAATTATATAAGTCTAAGATTTCTTTTACTACTATATGTTTACTCATCATTGCTGAAGGTTAATCTAAAAGTTAAAAAGCACACACACACACACATACACATGCACACACACACACACACACACACACACACACACACACACACACACACACCTTAATCAGTATGTAACACACTCTCATTCATTCAATCACAAACACAACTCACTAACACACAGCCATCATCTTTGGCTGCTGCAATCCACATGACACTCAGCAGTAAGTATGACTCAGAATGGATATGGAAGGGGAGGGTGAAGGAGAAGAATGCAAGATGGGGTCATATATGCACTTTGGATTATATAGGTATTGGTGGGTGAAGAGAGATGCATCTTAGGAAAGCAGGGTTAGAGGTGGGACTCCAAATAGGGAGAAGTAGTGAAGGGGGAAAAGTACAAAGTAATCCTCATTAACCACCATCCATGCTAAATTTTTATTCCTATTCTCCTCTTCACAATTTGGTTTCCCTTCTCCAATTCACATCCTGCATTACTACGATGCATACCTGCCCACCAACAGTGCCTACATCCTCTGTAAGGCATATCTATCCCCACTCTCATTTTGCATCCTTCCCCCCCCCCCTTCTCATCTGCTTCCCTCTCATCCTAATTTGTTATGGCTTATACAATTATAATCATATATAATATGAAAAACAAATCAGACAGGTTTGAAGAAATTACACACTTTATTTTTTATAAAGGTTACTGGATTCTATCTTACATCATCAGACCGATTTGTCTCATGTTTGTTCTGAGATGATGACTGTGTGCAGTCACCACACACTCATCATCTAAGGAACAACTTGAGACAAATCAGTCTAATGATAATCTTATGTAAGACTCAAACCAGTCACCTTTATAAAAAATAAAATGTATAATTGCTGCAAACTTGACTGATTTTTTCATATTAAAATATTATATCAGTTTTTGGCTTTCCAAAAGAAAAAAAAAATGTTTTTCAAACTCAATAATCTTGTATGTTAAATCCAGTGGAGCCTTGTGAAAATTTTTTTTGGGTGTGCTGTAATCAAGATCAGTGAACTAAGCAGCCTGGGAAGTGGGAGGGAGGGGATGAAAAGCACAGACTTCTATGACAAGTGCAGTGCTGAGAGGGGTACTGTCAGCATGTGTCTGATGATTGTCATTTGGTAATCATTTCAAAAACCACCTTCTGGCCTAGATGGCCCTCTTTGGCTGCTATTAATGGACCAATGGTCATGTCCTGCTGTGACCTACTGTCTCTCCAGCAGTGCTGTATTCAGCCACACTTGTCATGAGGGACCTCACACCTCAATTTATCATTGTTTCTAGTACCACCGCTGTGGCATCTGCAACCATTTAATGTTGCAACATCTCTTCGCTTCAGCTGTGCCTGTTGATTTGTTGCCTTGTGATGACTGTGTATTAATTGTACGTTAGTAGTGAAGTTGATAAAAATTATTTTAAGAAATCTAGTGCAAGCCATCAACAATGTCTTCTGTAATTTATTACTCAAATTGCATTATTTCATTATTATAGCAAACTTCCATTATACAGGGTGAAAAGTACTTAAACTGACAAACACTTGGAGGTTGTAGATAACATCAAAACAAATATTTTTCCCTAATGTCATTTTTTCCTATTAGGATTACTTAAACCGGTGGAGGCTATATTATGCTCTTTAGTAGTTAGAGGGTGTATTACGCTCTTCAGTTGTAGGCAACTGCTGTCCACCAGTGTAGTAGTGCATTGTATCTGTTTACTAATGGAGCGATATACCTGGAATGAGTGCACAGATATGGTTGGTGAGTACTACGTAGCACACCACAACAGACAGCAAGTTTATCAACATCAATATCCTAATCATCGTATCCCACATCATACGAGCTCTGCTGCTGTGCATGGATGTCTGCATGAGACAGGGTCATTAAGCAGATTACCTGGACAGGGATGCCGTTGCACAGTAAGAACGTTGCAATTTTAGGAAGCTGTCTTGTAGATGTGGAGTGGGATCCTTCAATCAGCACTTGTGCAATTGCATGTAACATGGGGATGATCCAGAAAAATGTAAGAACAGTCCTTTGAGAACAGTTGTTATGTCTATTTCACTTACAGTGTGTCCACAACTTGGAACCAGTTCATTAACCACCCAGAGCACAGTTTTCACAGTGATACCTGGAACAGTGTGAAATGCATCCCACATTTCCATCCTCTCTGTTGTTTACCAATGAAGCAACATTTTGGCATGACAGAATCTTCAACATGTGCATTTCACATGTTTGAAGTGAGGATAACCCACATTCCACAGTTACTAGCACACATCAAGTGTGGTTCTTCATTAATGTATGGGTCAGTGTCGTTGGGGACTGTTTAATATCTGCTACCTAGGCCGATAAATGGCAGGCACTATTACAATTTTCTTGCCAGAGCATTGTCAGAATTGCTGGAAGACATCACTCCCTACAAGACAAAACATGTGGTTCCAACATGATGGGGTGCTGGCAAATTTCATTCATCATGTACATCGATTCCTGGACCAAAGGTTCCCAGAAATGGGGATTGGCAGAGGTGGTCACCTACCAAGTCCTGCTCGATCTCCAGATATTTCCCCTCTGGATGTTTTTGTGTAGGGAGAGATGTGCAACCTTACGCAACTCCTGTTGTATCAGAAGAGGATGTGGTTGCCTAGATAGTAGCAGCAGCACGAACAATTCGGGATACTTCAGGGGTGTTTGCCCGTGTCAGACAGAACATGACCCAGCGGTGTAACCTTTGTTTACGTGTCAATGCAGACATTTTTGAAAATCTACTGTAATTGAAATTGGGCTATGTTAATGTGTTGTCTCTTGGTAATAAAAAAAGGAAAAATGTTTGTTGGTTTAATTAATTTTCTGCCAGAGAAATCTTCCTCTACCAGTTCAAATACTCCTCATAGGAAAAAATGATATTAGGGAAAAATATTTGTTTTGACGTCCCCTACAACCACCCAGAGTTAGTCAGTTAAATTAATTTTCAGTTCATTTGGTCTATAAGAATAGCAACTGGGAAATTGTCTTACCAAAAAAATCTATAAACTCACCATTTTACAATTGTCATCTATTTTTAAAATTAATACTTAATGCATCAACAGTTGTAATATGTTGCCATAACATTTCCAAAAATAGTGTTTAAACATTTGAAGATTCCATATTTCTAAAAATGTAATGGATAATGCAAATTTGGTACAGACACAGATGAAACATTGTAGGGCTGATGACAGCCAAACAGCTTGCATTTGGGAAGGATGTGTCCCTCGAATGCATAAACACAGATTTCTCTCACTATAGAAGGAGACAAGGAGACTGTGAGGAAGACCAAACAAATGGTGGAGAGCCTGAGCGCACCAAGAAGCATGACACATTTCTCATTTATGTTAATAGAAGCACAAATTATAAAAGTAATTACGAGCTACTGACATTGCATTACCAGATCAAGTGAATATGACTTTTATTGAAACTACAGACAATAATGAGTTTTACCTACCGACCACCACCTATCTGACTAGAAATTTTAAGTGAAGTTAATGCCGGCCATGAAAGGCTACATTGTATGATCATATGCACTCATAGTATTGTGCATATACACTGGCTCTTCAAACTGCAATACCAAGGAGGACTGGAGATACTTCAGCCGAATTTATTGGTGAGGTAACACAGCTCACATGACTGTGAATACATCCTATGTAAGGTGTGGAAGATTATGAAATCAGTATTGAGTCTTGCTACTATACTGGTATACATGCCTCTACATTGAACCAAAGAGGCTCTGGATGTGTTGTTAGAGCATCGCAGTCTGTGCCAAAGCTGATATAGTATAGCAGCAGGTGGTGTATCCTGGGTCAGTCATTTCGCAGTCACTGACCAGACATTTTCAGTAGGCAAGAGATCAGAAGAACAGGGAGACCAAAGCAGCAATGCAGCAATGGGTGATAAAATCTTGAATATTGCATGCCACATACTGTGGCTATCAGCAAGTTCATAAGATGTGGGATGTCAATACGCTCCAGCACTTCAGAGATTTAACACTGGATGGTTAGTGATTGGTAATGCATACTAGGCAGTCTGTGAGTGGAATCCAATACCACCTTAAACCATACAACTGGGCGCAGGACCAGTATGGTGATACATACAGCAATAGATCAGCAGTCTTTCACCACATTATCTCAAGACTCAAATCCTATAAATGTGGCAGTACAGGCAGAATTGACATTCATTGTAAAGACATGTCATTCCATTAAGTTGTCCATGGCCAACATTCATCATGCACCATCACCTGAGGTATTGACTCAGTGATAAATGCTGCAGTGGACACCTTGTGGATGAGTTCACTCTGGTGTGAATGATGTTGAATGGTGCACACAAACACTGATTGTTGCTCAAGAGGCTGAATTTATTCTGATATGCTTCATGACATGGCAGAGTGATCCATCACTGCCATGTATGCAACATGCATGTCATCGCGTATAGTCATACATCAAGGTCGGTGCAATCAATCCTGTTGATCGAACGCTCCCCACAGAATCCAGTGATTACAGATCCACATTGCAGTTGCTTGTTTATATCTGATATGATCACCAATTTCTCTGAAGGATAATTTGCAAGCCCTGTAGGCAACTATTCTTCCTCGGTGAAACTCCAAATAATTCTTAAACACACTTGCTGTTTTCCACAAGGCAATCTGAAGCTGCTTATATAAAACAATTGAACAAAAGAACAATTCCAGTATGTCAAAATGTTCATCTGTTACCCCCGTTATATAGCACTCGTAGGTGGTGCTAACGGCATTGTCAGTTCTTTTCGTCTTTTTTCCCCACAGTTGCTTCTTATATTAATATGCAGTTATTTAAAAAATAGATGAAGTCCACTTACCAGGCGAAGGAGCACAGGCAGTGATAACTACAAATAAACACACAGACACACACAAACGCTAGCTTTCGCAGCCTAGCTGCTTCGTCAGGCAGAAGGGAAGGAGAGGGAAAAGGAAATGATGTGGGTTTTAAGGGTGTGGGTAAGGAGTCATTCCAATCCCGAGACACGAAAGACTTACCTTGGGGGGAAAAAAGGAGGGTAAACAAATACACACACACCCACATATTTACACAGACGCAAATACACTTAGGCAGACTGTAGAAAGCTTGGATTTCTACAGTATGTCTACCTAAGTGTACTTGCGTCTGTGTAAATATGTGGTTGTGTGTGTATTTGTTTACCCTCCTTTTTTCCCCCCAAGGTAAGTCTTTCCTGTCCCGGGATTGGAATGACTCCTTACCCACACCCTTAAAACCCTCATCATTTCCTTTTCCCTCTCCTTCCCTTCTGCCTGACGAAGCAGCTAGGCTGCGAAAGCTAGCGTTTGTGTGTGTGTGTGTGTGTGTGTGTGTGTGTGTGTGTGTTTGTGTGTGTGTGTGTCTGTGTGTTTATTTGATGCTATTACTGCCTATGCTCCTTCGCCTGGTAAGTGGACTTCATCTATTTCTTATGTATATTTTTCCTGTTAGGAATTTTTCCTCTATAATATGCAGATATTTATTTATATAAAACACTATCCAACCGAAATAAGACAAACCTGTTTGCCATATGTGTTTCAGCATTATTTGCAAGGCATCTTCAGTGGTCTGGAATATATACATGATTCTGTTTTACAAAGTAGATGAAGATTACTGACCAGGCAAAGGAGCACCGCTAGTGATAGTAACACAAATAAATAAAACACACACACATACACACAACAACGCTAGCTTTCGCAGCCTAGCTGCTTCTTCAGGCAGAAGGGAAGAAGAGGGAAAAGGAAATGATGAGGGTTTTAAAGGAGTGGGTAAGGAGCCATTCCAATCCTGGCAGAGGAAAGACTTACCTTGTGGGAAACTGTCTAGGTGTGTTTGCGTTTGTGTATATGTGTGGGTGGGTGTGTATTTGTTTACCCTTCTTTTTTGCCTCCAAGGTAAGTCTTTCCTCTCCTGGGATTAGAATGGCTCCTTACCCACTCCCTTAAAACCCTCATCATTTTCCTTTTCCCTCTCCTTCCCTTCCACCTGAAGAAGCAGCTAGGCTGCGAAAGCTAGCATTTTGTATGTGTACATGTATGTGTGTGTTTTATTTATTTGTGTTACTATCACTACCGGTGCTTCTTCACCTGGTAAGTAATCTTCATCTACTTTTTATATATTCTTTTCCTGCTAGGAATTTTTCCTCTATACTATTCGTGTGTGAGTGTGTGTGTATATATATATATATATATATATATATATATATATATATATATATATATATAAACGCAAGCTTTCGCAACCCAGTTGCTTCTTCAGGCAGAAGGGAAGGAGAGGGAAAGGAAATGATGAGGGTTTTAAGGGAGAGGGTAAGGAGCCATTCCAATCCCAGGATAGGAAAGACTTGCCTTGGGGGAAGAAAAGAAAGGGAAACAAATACACACACCCCCACACATTTACACAGACGCAAACACACCTAGGCAGACATACTCAGCTCTATGTTTCGACCAACTTTGTTGTGTAGAAGTGAAAATTGGGTTGATACAAGTTACCTTACTCATCAGGTAGAGGTTACAGATATGAAAGTAGCGAGAATGATTGCAGGTACTAATAGATGGGAACAATGGCAGGAGGGTGTCCGTAACGAGGAAATCAAAGAAAAACTGGAAGTGAACACCAAAGATGAAGCAGTTAGAGCGAACAGACTGAGATGGTGGGGTCATGT
This sequence comes from Locusta migratoria, assembly GCA_026315105.1. NCBI lineage: Eukaryota > Metazoa > Arthropoda > Insecta > Orthoptera > Acrididae > Locusta > Locusta migratoria. Next base: position 806,914,696 of record CM048744.1, on the reverse strand, counting down.
TACACGCATGGGAGAAGCAAAGTTACCTAAGAGACTCATGAGCTTGGCAGCAGATGGTAAGAGGAGTCGAGGTAGACCAAGAAGAAAGTACTTAGATTCGGTGCAGAATGATTTTGAAGTAAAAGGCATAATATCAGACGAGGCATCAATGTTAGCATTGAATAGGGGATCATGGAGGAATTTTATTAGAGGTACTATGCTCCAGACTGAATGCTGAAAGGCACAATCAGTGGCTAATGATGATGAGGATGATGATGCTAATTACTCATGTGAATAGCATTAATTGCATTTGTGAGAGTAATATTTATAAGTGCATCATAATGATTCTAGTGAGATAATAGGTTTTGTTGGTCTATTTTTATTTATAATATTTGCTTATTTGAATCATATGCCAATGACGATTGCATCATTAAATACTACTAAACATTAATAAACAGGTTTGTTGTGTATGTGTTTAGTACATAAATGGGATTCAGAATACAATTTTATATATTATGTTGCTTATGGTTACTTAAACCTTTTTGAGTTGAAAAATATAAATCGTTTACATTTGAGTTTTAGTAAAGGCATCATAATGCCAGCTGATTAGAACGTTTTATATGGGTACTAATGTCACTTTATACCAATGGTATAGCTTTTTGAAACAGAAATGTATTAAGATTTGGGACTGAACTATTGGGTAGAAATATAGGGTATGCATATTGCCACTAGACACCATGTAAACCGACTGCCGGCGTGGCACGGAATAGCGTCACCGACTGCGGTGCTGAAGGTTGCCGGTTCAATCCCGCCCAGCATCAAAAATTTATTTCTTTGTAATTAACAATTCCAGAATGTTCTATATCTTATGTTCACTTGTAAATTCTACTTGTTTTTTATGTTAACTATTCTTATAATTTCTGGTACAATCTGTCTGTGTATAAATAGCAGAGCACTCTGCCCCAGAGGCAGTCAATGCTGCATGTATGTTAAGTTCGCAATAAACGTGCTTTCAGTATAAGTGCTGCGTTTAGTTGCCTTTGAAGTCAAGCCTGCTTCCATTTCAATGTGACATTGTTTGGTGGAGGCGCTGGGTACACTGTGCAACAGCCGCATCACCATGGCTCCGATTAGGCAACGTAAAAGCCATTGCTTACACGGACTGGAACCGGAATACAAGGGATACACCGAGTACATCCTTCCAAAAGTCCGTATCATCAGAAGAACAATGGACACAAAACCAGCAGTAAGCCAGCTGCACATCAGACACCCATTGGTGTTCTCTGGAGACGCTGGACAGGATCCCAACAAGTGGCTAAAAGGGTTCAACAGAGTCGCCAAGTACAACAGGTGGGATCATACGATGTGCTTAGCCAACGTTTATTTCTACCGGGATGGAACAGCCCAGCAAAGGTTTGAAAACAATGAAGACAAGTTGAATGACTGGGAGACATTCCAGGAGTTACTTTAGAAGACGTTTGGAGACCGCCAGCGACAAATCTACTCAACAGAAGAACAACTGAAGGACCGGGCCCAACGACATGGTGAACCGACACAATCTTACATACATAATGCTTTGGCCGTGTGTAATGTAGTGAATCCGAATATGACTGAGGCCAACAAACGCACCTGATGAAGGGTATTGCAGAAGACATGTACCAAGCTCTTCTGATAAAAGACGTCGCTACGACGGAAGAGTTCATTAAGTGGTGCCAGCATATTGAAGAGATGCAACAAAGGAAGGTTGGACAAAAGAAGTATGACAGACTCACAAATCTAGTTCTTATGGTCATTGTGGAAGACCAGCATGACTTCGCTTCTCTTATACGACAAATTGTGAGAGAAGAATTACAACAATTTACGGCAGCCAGGACTATAAGACCGAGTGAGCATCAGATTATGGCCATGGATGTAAGCCCTGCAAGTGATGAGGGAGCCGACGCCACTGAGGAAGAGGTATTTCAGACATTAGCTCCTGTTTGCCCCGCCAGACGCACCCGACGTGAAGAATTGCATCGCCATGCTATTACTAACCCTGCAGCCGCCAAATGGCAGCCTATGGACCAACCGACGCGGCCACAACCAATTCCCCTGAAAACTATGATGCCGCGCAGAAGAACAGATGTCTGGCAGACAGAAGACAACACACCACTTTGTTTCCACTGTGGGCACCCTGGACATGTCGTACGCTACTGCAGAGAGAGAAGGCGTGTATTCGCCGATTATTTTGCCTCAAGACATCACCCATCAGAGTTCTATCCCAGGCAATCACCTGCTGATGAGTTCAGTCGACCTATGGGAAGAAGCCCATCTCCGTACCCTAGACGAGGTTGCTCCCCATCGCGGCGCAGCCGTTCACCATCGCCATATAGAGGTACCAGCCGCTCCCCTAGCCGCCGCGCCCAGGAAAACTAAGCGAGGCAACCGGACTGTCTACGGAGGTGAGGCCTCCGCAGATGAAAATCCTCCATATATGACAGTCGCTAAGATGTCGGGAAATCTCATCGATGTTATAATCGACGGCCAACCTGTCCGGCACTTGTTGATTCAGGAGCGTTTTCCTCTGTATTGTTGGATAATTACCACTGCACACTAAAGAATACAATGTTCTGTAATACTGGGTCACGGATAGAAGTATGTCCAGCCAGCAGGAACTTGTGTCGTAAGAATAATCATCAACAACAGGACCCAGCCATTTAAATTTGTCGTGTTAACAAAATGTAGTCACAATGTCATCCTCAGAGGGGACTTCCTTTAGGCATCCCAAGCTATCATAGACTGTGGAAGATCTGAGCTGCAAATTGAAGAAGTTGTTCTGATGGGTACACGTAATACAGAATTTTCTGGGAAGTTATTTGCTGTTGACAATATGATGATCCCGCCGCCGATGATGAGAAGAGTTGCAGTCACAAATACAGATAAGCTATTAAACTGTGAAGTGCTTGTTGTTAGTAAAACGTTTATCAGGCTCACCAAAGAAATTTACATACCAGTGGCTATCATAAGCATTACTGGAGGTTGAGGAGAGATTTGGATCACTAATTGTCACGAGCAGTCGCAACTTATCTCCAAGGGAATGTGTATCGGGACAGCTGAACCAATACAGGACGGTGAGCTCAATGTCATCAACGAAGACCCATGCTCTACTGTTAGTACAGACAACACGCTGGAGGAAACAAACATGGAACTGCCAATAGGGTCCGAACTGACCAAGGAACAACGCCAACGTGTGTTCGCTATACTACGTCAATTTTCGGGTGCATTCACACCTCAGCAGGGGAAAAGTCAGACGAAACGGCCCACGATAAGGCACCGTATAAATACTGGGGATCATTCACCAATTAGCCAGCGTTCGTATAGAGTGTTGCCAGCTGAAAGATGGATAATTCAGGAGGAAGTGGAGAAGATGTTGCAAGATGACATTATTCAACCTTCAGAGAGAACTTGGTCATCTCCGGTGGTCCTTGTTAAGAAGAAGGATGGCACGTGGTGATTCTGTGTCAATTATCGGCAGCTCAACTAAATCACAAAGAAAGATGTCTACCCACTGTTGCGCATTGATGACACCTTAGACTGCTTGAAAGGAGCTACATACTTCTCAACTATAGACATGCAGACAGGTTACTGGAAATTCGAGGTTGACGAAGCTGACAGGGAGAAGACGGGGTTTTATTACACAGACGGCCTCTATGAATTCAAAGTAATGCCATTTGGATTATGCAATGCTCCACCCACATTTGAACGCATGATGTACTACAGACGGCCTCTATGAATTCAAAGTAATGCCATTTGGATTATGCAATGCTCCACCCACATTTGAACACATGATGTACTATTTGCTTCGACGCCTAAAGTGGACGACGTGTCTTTGCTATTTAGATGACATTGTCATTTTCTCGAAACCATTTGAAGAACATGTGAGTCGCCTGTCAACTGTGTTGAAGTGTGTTTAGATTGCAGGACTCCACCAAAGAAGTGCCTCTTCGTCGCCAAAGAGATAAAAATCCTGGGGCACCTAGTCAATGGAGATGGTGTACGTCCTGATCCAGATAAAGTAAGGGCAGTCACAGGATTTTTCAACTCCTCAGCACATTTGAGATGTGAGAAGTTTTCTCGGGCTGTGCTCATACTACCGACATTTTATAAAAGGATTTTGTAACAATTCATGCCCATTACAAGAACTTCTGCAGGGAGACGCCAAGTTTTACTGGGATGAGGCAAAAGAAAAAGTTTCTGGGCACTTAAGGAGGCTCTAACTTCCACACCACTGCTAGCCTTGTACGATGAGAAAGCGGAAATGGAACTTCATACAGACGCCAGTGGTTATGGGATTGGTGCAGCGCTAGTACAAGTTCAGGAAGGTGCTGAAAAAGTGATAGCCTATGCATCAAGAGTATTCTCAAAGTCCAAGATAAACTACTCTACAACTGAAAAAGAATGTCTCACAGTTATCTGGGCTATCAACAAGTTCTGGCCGTATTTATTTGGCAAACCATTCACCGTCGTGACAGACCACCATTCTTTATGTTGGCTGACTAGCTTGAAGGATCTATCAGGTTGAATAGCAAGATGGGCCCTAAGACTCCAAGAGTAGGATGTCACAGTGGTATTCAAGAATGGGTGCAAACACAAGGATGCCGACTGCCTTTCAAGGAATCCATTAGTGGAACACAACAGCATGAATGAAATTTCAGCTCTCTCTGAATTATATGAGATTACAGCTGAACAGAGGGAAGATCCAACACTATTAAAAACGATAGAGGCCTTGGAGAACGGAGAACTGGCCAATGGAGAGTTCCAACTTATAAATGGACCATTGTATAAGAGTAACTATGATCCACTGGGCCCCATATGGCTACTGGTCGTTCCAGCTCATCTCCATCCAGCTATTCTCAAATATTTCCACGATGCTCCGATATCCGATCATCTGGGATTCGTGAAAACCCTAGACAAAATCAGACGCAGGTATTACTGGAAAGGTCTCTACCGATCTGTCAAGCACTATGTGAGTCTCTGTAAAGAGTGCCAGCGATGGAAGCATGTGCCGCAATTACCTCTAGGGCATCTTGTACCGATTCCGGCAGCAGCAGCTCCATTCCACCGAGTTGGGATCGATCTTTTAATGATGTTTCCGAAGTCGAGAACCGGTAACTGATGGATAATAGTCTGCACTGAGTACCTCACACGTTATGCTGTCACCAAACTTGTGCCGACTGCAGAAGCTCCAGAGATCGCAAAATTCCTTGTAGAAGACATTATTTTGAAGCGTGGAGCACCACGTGTCATGATATCTGATCATGGAAAAGTATTCCAGTCAAAACTACTATCAGAGGTAATGTCACAGTGCGACATTGTCCACAGAATGACAACTGCATACCATCCTCAGACAAATGGTCTAACGGAACGTTTTAACAAGACGTTAGCCAATATGCTATCGATGTACATCAATGTTGAGCAGAAGGATTGGGATACAATTCTGCCAGTCGTGACTTTTGCTTACAATACCGCAAGACAAGACTCCAGAGGCTTCACCCTGTTTTTCCTGCTCCATGGCTGTGAAGCTGAGACAACAATGGATACGCTGTTCCCGTTCCAACCGGACGACACTCAGGATGATTATGTTAAACAGCTAATCACCAGGGTCGATGAAGCAAGACAGCTGGCTCGCATATGGACACTGGATGCCCAGGAGAAGGACCATCAGCGATATAACGACAAGCACGGACCTGTTGCCCAGGAGAACTGGTATGGATTTTTACCCCTGTATGGAAAGTTGGACTATCAGAAAAGTTATTGAAGCGATACTTTGATCCGTATCATGTCATATGCCACCTGCCAGACGTCACATACAAAGTTGAGGATTATGAGCCGTCGTCGAAATGACAGAAAGGAAGAGACATTGTTCATGTCCTACGCATGAAACCTTACTACGATTCTGAAGAGGAGGTAAGGCAACAATGGCTTTTTGTTCATGGACTCTAAGGATGGTAATGTTACTGATGAAGCCATGACAGGAACGTCTGTCGTTGATAGTGGTGAAGAAGGGAAGGTTTGTTCAGAACTGCCATATAGAGGGCCCATGACAAGATCAAGATCCAGGACATTGCAACTGGCTCCACAGGGAACATGACAGCAGGTTGCTGTTTTTCCAGGAGAGGGAGCAATGCCGCATGACACCATGTAAACCAACTTCTTGCGTGGCACAGGGGTTTGCGTCACCAACTGCGGTGCTGAAGGTTGCCAGTTCAATCCCGCCCAACAGCAAAACTTTATTTCTTTGTAATTAACAATTCCAGAATGTTCTATATCTTTCTTATGTTCACTTGTATATTCTACTTGTTTCTTATGTTAACTATTCTTCTAATTTCTGGTACATTCTTTGTGTGTATAAATAGCAGAGCACTCTGCCCGAGAGGCAGTCAGTGCTGCGTGTATGTTAAGTTCGCATTAAACGTGCTTTCAGTATAAGTGCTGTGTTTAGTTGCCTTCGAAGTCAAGCCTGCTGCCATTTCAACGCGACAATACGTAGAAATGTTACAACTGACATAATCATTTGCATCGTGTGTTGCATTTTGGATGGCCAGCAGTGTACTAGAGCCTAAAGGATTAAAGTAGTAACAAAGTATAAATTTGGGAATGGTACCAATACTGATTTTTTTCTAATTATCAAAGGATTAAAAATTATCCAGCTGCTGTGAAAACAATGATATATTTACAGAACGCATTGTTACTAATGTTTCTATTCTCAAGTTTTCAGTAATTGGATCCAACTAATTTTAAGAAATTATTAGAATTGCTTGTATGAAATGTTTTAATTTTATTTTAAATTTACGGGTGTTATCAATTTAATGTTTTACATCAGTAGGTAGCTTGTCACAGTGTTTTCTACTAGCATCTGATTCCTAGACAAGACTACAGAACTATAAATCCTACAGCTTGTTCTGCAGTTGTATGCAGATAAACTCATCTAATGTTGATTTTTACTCTGAACTACATATTTTTCTCATATGAGTATACTTACTATAATAAATGATAGTACTGTGAAATGATGCCCACTTTACTGGAATTATTAAAAGTTATGAATAATCTGAATTCCATAATGCTTCTCAAAGTTTGTGTGATCATCTGGCTGTTTTAAAATTTCTGAATTTAAAAGTGTTTGTGAAACATTTTAATCCACATTGATCCAAAAATAATAAACTACAGTTATTTTGCTATTTTTACTTGTAATAAAAGAGTGTGGTGAACATGTTACAAAAATGTGCAGGTTACACCCTGAATTATAAGAAAGACCATGGAACATGGCAGGAGGTTCAGATGGACATTGAAAAGAATTCCCATAAATTAAATGGCATAGATTGTGGTGCAACATACCATGCATACATCACAGCATGGAACAGAATTGGTAACAGTCCTCCAAGTGCTACAGTCACAGCCAGAACTAAGGGAACTGGTAAGTATGTGATTGATTTACATTAAGTCTATTAAAATGATTGGTGACTTTGCCAAATACCTCCAGACAAATGTCACTGAATATTAAAAATAAGTTTCCAAATTACTTGAATTAAAATCACAGAGTATTCCAATTTTAATGACTGAAAATTATTAACTGGGTTATTTTTATTTGTCATGCATGTTCAGTGGATCCGTACACACAAGTGATTCGCTTGGATGTGGAACGTGTCAATACAATTGTACAAATACAATAAATGCTTCAGAATTATAATATGATACAATCATATAATTAATAATATGTTCAAAATTTTATTGTTTACTAGATAAAATTTAAATAGTATTGTAATTCACTATTAAACATTAACATAGCATTGTATCGTCCATCTAATAACTGAATAAAAAAGACTGGTCCACCTTGTTTTTGCCCGCAGTTTGGCGGTGGTCATTCTCGCTAATGGAAAGCTGGTTTGTCATCATGCCAATATAGAATGTTGCACAGTGATTGCAGCACAGCTAGTAAATTACATGGCTGCTCTCGTATGTGGTCCGGCCTCTGAAAGGGTAGGATAATCCCATGACAGGACTGGAATAGGAAGTACTAAGTGGGTGAATTGGACAGGTCTTGCAACGGGGTCTTCCACAGGAATATGACCCCTATGACAGTGGGCTGGGTTTCGGGGTGGCATGAGGATGGACTAGGATGTTATGGAGGTTAGGAGAGTGACAGAACATCGCTTTAGAAGAGCTGGGAAGGATTTGGGCAGGATATCTCTCATTTCTGGGCATGAGAACAGAAAATCAAAACCTTGGCAAACGATGGAATTTAGTTGTTCAAGGCCAATGTAATACTGGGTGCCAAGGGGAGCGCTCTTTTGTGGAAGATTACTGGTGGTAGAGGGAGGATATGCGATGTGTGGGGAAAATGGCACAGGAAATCTGAGCCATCCCAGCTCCTGTTTCTTCGTTGACCCTGTCCTTGATTTAATTACTGGTGCAAGTACCATCGATCTCTCTGTGCTTGCACCACTGTTTGATCTATCACATGTCAATTGTCTTCTGACTGGTGTTTTCCTTGGCACATGTGGCACGACGGTGGCACGCCGAGAGAGTTGGAGAGAGACGTGAGTTGGTCGCTGCAGGGGATAGCAGAGAGAGTATCAGGCAGTCATTTGATATGTTACATGGAATCACCAGGGTTGAGTTTGTGGTTAGACCCGGCGTGTGCATCGATGTTGTTCTGGGTGGGACTCTTTCTGGTGGTGGGAGTCATGCATGCCATGAGCTGAAGAGGTTGGTTCGGAGAGGCTTTTCTGTGAAGTTATAACAGCACCTCAGTGTGGGCTGTTTACCTCGTCTCCCAGCTATGTGGTTATGCTCCTAGCAGCCATGTGACACCACGTCCGTTCTTCGCCAAGTGTGGGAACTGTCAACAACTGGTACTCCGCACTTAGCACTGGCTGCGACTCATGTCATTCCAGCCACCTTTCATCTTGGATGTGTCAAATGTTTCCGGGTGTTGGTTGACACCCTCCTCCTACAACATCACAAGGGTGCTTGCACTTGTCATGGAGTAGTGACTGATACAGTCCTGCTCCGCAAACTTGTGTGAGTGAATTTGTCAGGATCGGTGGTTGTTCCCCAGGGGCCGTCGTTGCCTGTGTCTACATCATAGTTGCTTATTCATGTGTTATGCCGCACTTCTAGTTTGGTTCAATTGAATTATGTTTTTCTCTTTGCTCTGAGTAGCAAATACTCTATATTCACTAACTTGGTTAATGTAACTGGGGAATTTATCTGGTTTCTGCCCCTCTGATAGCTTGCATCTACATGGGTGGTAGTTGTATAGCTTTGTTTCTCTTTTCTTTTTATCTTCTCCTTGCAGAAACATTCCCTCCATGAGGCATCACCATCCTGTAGTTGTAATTTGGCTTTCAATCTGTTTGTGTAAGCCCCTTCGTTTTAGAGCTGTAGTTCTTGTTGGGCATGGGCACCTTATTACTCTCCGTACTGTTTTGAGTTAGCTCATATGTTTTACCTTTGTGGGTGTATAAAATTAAAGAGTAGCCAGCTCCCCACCTCAGTGTGATTTTCCTGTAACTAAGCTGAACTGCTGTCATTTAAATTGCAGGGCTTATTCGTAAATTTTATTGTGTTGTTTAATTGTCTGTCATGATCAGAGAGATCATGTATGACTTTCTTTACTGTGATGTGACAAGTTTTATTCATATCTATAAAGATATTGTCAATTAGAGTGCTGGAAGTGTCAGTAGTTCTTGTGGGAAAACTGACAGTGGAGACAAGATTGTAAGTGTGCATTAAATTTGAAAATTCTATCTTAGAAGATGAACTTTCCAGAAAATCTACATTAAATTTTCCTGTTACTATAATGTCCCTATTTTTCCTTGAGAGAGACAATAGCACAGAATCTAATTGTTTCATAAACATTATAAAATTACCAGATGGAGCCCTGTATATACTGAAACAGTTGCCAATTTCTTGTTAGTTCCTCCAATTTCAGTAACACATGCTTCAAAATCTTTCTCCACAAAATATTTCTGTACATGTATTGTGTTAAAGTAGCACTACCAGGAATGAAATTTGTGTTGGTTGTTTCTCGTATCTGTGGAAATTACTTGCTCTCAACTGCTTTCTACACCAGTGGTGCTTATTACTATGTCTTCCAATTGAGTGTCTGTAATTGAATGCACTATGGTAGCTGCAGACCATATCAACATTATTGAGACTGCCTCCAGGCCCTCATGCTTGATATCTTCCCTATCAGAAGTGTTATCTTCCAGCAGGATAAATTCCATATCACAAAATAAAAATTGAATTGATGATGAGGAGATTGAAGAAATGTATGACGGGTTAAAGGAAATTATTCAGACAATTAAGGGAGACGAAAACATATGTGATGGGAGACTGGAATTCGGTAGTAGGAAAAGGAAGAGAAGGTTAAAATAGTAGGTGAATATGGACTGGGCAGAAGGAATGAAAGAGGAAGTCGCCTGGTAGAATTTTGCATGGAACATTATTTAATTGTAACAAACACCTGGTTTAAGAATCACAAAAGAAGGTTGTATATGTGGAAGAGACCAGGAGAAACCAAAAGGTATCAATTAGATTTTATAATGGTAAAACATACATTCTGGAACCAGGTTTTAAAATGTAAGACATACCCTGGCGCAGATATAGACTCTGACCATATCTTACTGGTCATGAACTGCAGGCTGAAACTGAAAAAACTGCAGAAAGGCAGGAAAAAAAGGAGATGGGACTTGGATAAATTGAGGGAACCTGAAGTTCTTAAGAATTTCAGATGGAGCATTACGCAACAATTGACAGAAATGGGGGGGAAATAAAACAGTAGAAGAGGAATGGGTAGCATTGAGAGATGAAATAGTGAAGGCAGCAAAGGACAAAATAGGTAGAAAAGCAAGACCTACAAACAATCCTTTGATATCACAGGAAATACTAAATTTAATCGACGAAAGGAGAAAATATAAAAATGCAGTAAATGAAACAGGCAAAATGGAGTGCAGATGATGAAGAAATTAGATTGACAGGAAGTGCAAAATGGCTAAGCAGGAGTGGCTTGAAGGCAAATGCAAATCTGTAGAAGAATGTATAAGAAGGGGAAAATAAAAGAGACATTTGGAGATAAGAAAAACAGCTCTATGAATATCAAAACACAGATGGAAAACCAATTGTCAGCAAAGAAGGGAAAGCTGAGATGTGGAAAGAGTATATGGAGAGGCTCTACAAAGGAAATGAGCTTAGAGGCAATATTGCAGAAAGGGGAAAAGAAGTAGATGAGGATGAAATAGGAGATACTATACTGAGAGAAGAATTTGACAGAGCACTGAAAGGCCTAAGTCGAGGAGTGCACAACATTTCCTCAGAACTACTGAAGTCTCTGGGAGAGCCAGCCACGAGGAAACTATTTCACCTGGTGTGTAAGATATATGAGACAGGTGAAATACCCTCATACTTTAAGTAAAATGTAATAATCCGCATCCCAAAGAAATCAAGCGCAGACAGGTGTGAAAATTACAGAACCATGGGTTTGATAAGTCATGGTTGCAAAATTTTAATATGAATTATCTACAGGTGAATGGAAAAGCTGGTGGAAGTTGACCTCGGGGAAGATCAGTCTGGATTCAGGAGGAACATAGGTACACCGGAGGCAATTCTCACTTTACGCTTATCTTAGAAGACAGATGAAGGAAAGGCAAACCTATATTTCTAGCTTTTGTAGATTTGGAGAAAGCTTTTGACAATGTTGACTGGAATACACTCTTTCAAATTCTGAAGTCAGCCAGGGTAAAATACAGGGAAAGGAGAGTTATTTACAACTTGTACAAAAGTCAGACTGCAGTTATTAGACTCAAAGGGCATGAAAGGGAAGCATTAGTTGGGAAGGCAGTAAGACAGAGTTGTAGCCTTTCTCCAATGTTATTCAATTTGTACATCGAGTAGGTGGTGAAGGAAAGCAAGGAAAAATTTGCATAGGGATTAAAGTTCAGGGTAAAGAAGAAATAAAAACACTGTGGTTTGCTGATTACATTGTAATTCTGTCAGCAATAGCAAAGGTCCTGGAAGAGCAGTAGAATGAAATGGACAATGTGTTGAAGAGAGCATATAAAATGAACATTAACAAGAAGAAAACAAAGGTAATGGAATGCAACCTTAGAAAATCAGGCGATACTGAAGGAATTAGATTAGGTAAAGAAACAATGAAGGTGGTAGATGAGTTTTGTTACTTATGTAGTAAAATAACATATGACGGTCGCAGTACAGATGATTTAAAATGCAGAATGGCAATGGGAAGAAAAGCATTTTTGAAAAAGAGAAATTTGCTAACATCGAATATTAATTTAAGTGTAAGGAAGTCTTTTCTGGATGCATTTGTGTGGAGTGTTGCCTTGTGTGGGAGTGAAACATGGGTGATAAACAGTGAGGACAGGAAGAGAATAGACACTTTTGAAATGTGGTGCTACAGAAGAATGCTGAAGATTAGGTGGATAGATAGCATAACTATTGAAGAGATACTGAACAAAATTGCTGAAAAAAGGAATTTTTGGCATACCTTAACTAAAAGAAGGGATCACTTGGTGGGGTAAAAAATCGCAGAGGGAGACCAAGAGATGCATATAGTAAGCAGATTCAAATAGTTGTGGGTTGCCATTATTATGAGGAGATGAAAAGACTTGTTCAGTATAGAGTAGGGTGGAGAGCTGCATCAGACCAGTCTCCGGACTGAAGACCATAACAGCAACATATGTGACCTGTGCATAAACATTTATTGTGATATTCATTCAGAAAAATACCAATGATTTATTGAATCCATGCCACCCATCTTCACTGCAGTATTATGTTCTTAATGTGGACCAACATTATATTCCAGCATGTGATCATATTATATAGGACTAATGAAGAACATTATCACCTTCCCACTACTTACGTTTTTCAAATGCTGAAATTTCATTCTTTTTTCAGAACCACAGATCCCCAGCTCCAATGAAATTTTATCTAGAAATGCTACTTCTTTACATTTACACTTGCCATCCTGGCCAGATGGAGGGTGCCCCATGCTGTATTTTGTTATTGAGTATCGTGTTTTGGGTAGTGACAGTGAGTGGATTTTGGTAGATAATAATGCAGCTATTAAAAATGTTCTAATTGGAGATCTACAGCCTGGAACCTGGTACCAACTGAGAATCACAGCTCACAATAATGCTGGTTCTGTAAGAGTGAATTTCAAGGTTGCCACAACAACTGTAACAGGAGGTAAGGAAACCATAAGATTAGGAGAAAAACAATATGTTTAGAGCTATGTGAAATTAGCTGATAAACTTTGAGAATTTAGCATTTTGAAATTTGAATTGAACATATATTTAGCATTTATATTTTCTGATGTGTTTAGGCATTTAAATGACCCCTGGTAATTTTATTTCCTAAACAACTAATGACTAGTACTTTTAATGTGTTTTTCTAAATGTCCTTTTCCAAGTTGAGTTTCACATTACAAAAGTCACAAATGTAGGAATTTCTACCATGAACATAAAAGCTAGCTCCTTTCAGATAGGTATAACATCACTCCTGCATAATCAGTTTATGCCTATCAATTTTTAACACACTGTCATACAATTTTATAAATTGACTATATGGACACATAGACTGAAAAATTGCACTGATACAGGATGACCACTTCAACATGAATTAACGAAACATTACTGCAAGGGTTAGTTAAGAGGGCACAATTCTGGTGACACCATATCATATCAATTTCCTGAAAGTATACAAGAAGAAAAAATAGAAATGTAGCTTTCCGTATACCAGAACACTTTGTTCAATAATTAAGAAAAATTAAGAGGTATAATTCTGAAAAAAAACACACTAATTATTGTCATAATTATTGTCATTGTATTTGTTCTTTTTAGACATCTCCAAAAGAACAGAGACCATTTGTTGACATCAACTGCCATAATTTTACGAATTCAAAATTTGTAAACATTTTGGCCATTGAAATAAATCAAATGGCAAAGATGAAAATTTCTGCTGGACCGAGATTTGAATCCATATTTCACACTTTAGGCCAGCAAAACTTAACCAATTAGGCTATCCAGATTTACTTCCCTTCCAACCCAAATTCTCAACTTAGAGCACACTGCGATGGTAGTGTCCCCTGCCCATTTACTCCCTCTTCCTCGCAGCCCACACTGGATTCCTGCAAGAGAATTGTCAATTGCTTGTCTGGGGTGATATGTGTCCTTTCTTTCGGACATTTGCTATAAGTTTAGGTTGGAAGGGAAGTGTGGCTGAATAGCTTAATTGGTTAAAGCAACTGCTGGCCTGAAGTGGGAAATCTAGGTTCAAATTCAGCTTTGCCATTGGAAATAGTCTGAATTTTGTAATATTTAAAAAAAAAAAAAAAAAAAAAAGGGCACATACTCATCATAACTGAAATAACAGATACAAACTGCTATTTCTTTTGGAATACAGTTATCTGAAATTACTTTAAACCTTAGGGCAAAGAATACATAAGATGATAGAAAAAAAAGTAGCCATTCCAATACTTAAGCAACTGACATGTGTTTGCCATTTCCTAACAGATATTTCTGTATTTAGTGTAAGGATACCAAATTTATGTCAGTATAGGGAATGAATCAAATAAATATGAAGGAAAAAATTTATAAGCAGTGCACACTACACATTCACAAGTAACAAAGCAAGAAAACATACTGTTCAGAGTCTTATTAGTATCTTTTTATATAATTATATTTCTTTACACACCCAGGTATAAATGAAAGATACTAGGTCTTTCAATGATGTATCACATGACACACACTATGTTATCTACTCTCTGGTTACTTGGTAGTGTCTAAATATGTGTTAGAAAGTTTAGCAAAATGTCTTGTGTAGCACATATGTAGTTATGCAACAAGTAGTTACTACCATTCTTAATTTTTGCTCTTTTGGGATCATTAGGTGGTGATTTTGCGTATAATTGTGGATGTATTAAAATCAGTAAAAGTCTGCTACCTATATATTCAGATGTTTTAGCATGTTAGCAATAAAGTTTGCTAAATAACTATTGTCAATAAATTTCAGTGAAATTTACCCATTTTGCATTTTATCTAAATGATTTAGCATTTATAGCACTTATTTACCATTTATAGTAGATACTCAGCATGTATAATACTTATGAATTTCATGTAACTTTAAAGATGTTCCATATTACCTGCACTCAGGAAATTATTATACACTAGTTGCAGTTGCTATCTATAGCACATCAGATATTACATATATTACATCAGCAATTTTCTTTTAAAAAGGATGAATACAAAAAGGCAGTGACTTATTCTCTCTTTACCAGCGACTGTATCTCCAATTCAAGAAAGTCAAACTCGCACAGTTCACTTCTATGAAGACGTATATATAATAGTACCATCAGTGTGTTCAGGACTCTTATTACTCTTTGCTGCTTCACTAGCATACGTCACAGCGCACAAAAGGTAAGCAGAATATAGCACTCACATAAAATTCCTATAACTTTCAGCTTGTTATTAAAAATATGATTTTACTTTGAAGACACTGTCAAGAAAATCCAGAATTTAAAACAGGCCAAGGTGTACCAGAAAGTCCAAATTCTTGCAAAGCAGCTGCTGAAATGGACAACAAAAGAAATTTTCAACAGATATATTCATCATCACCCACAAAAATGGATGAATGTCAAGCTGCAAATCATCCGGACACATCTTCTGGTAAGAAAAAATATTATTTGCACTAACATTTTCATTTTTATAGTAGTGAATACTGTTTGCAGTAATAAACAAATATAAGAACTGGTCAGTGGCAAAGAGAGCAAGTATAGCCCACGCAAAGATAAATATTTGTCACCATTGCATAATGACTGTGCAGCATTCAGTAAAGATAACCTTCAACCCTGGCAGATGTGTTTCTTAGTTTTTATTAAAAAAAACTATGTAAATTACCTGTACATACATGACATACTGTATGTGTCAAAAGTAAAATCTGCAATTTCACACTTTCCAAAGCTTTGTGTACTTTGCTACTGGTAAACTACTAATCCACACCCCAAATAATGTGCACCTCAGCAGAACATCTTCTGAAAAATCATTTAAATTCTGGATGTTGCGGAATTATGATGTGTTTGATGGTTAAACATATAGAAAAGAACATTGTCAGTTTGCTTTTACCAGCAACCCAGTATGGCTCCATTAGCAGCAACTGTGGAGTGTCATTGTAAGTATATTAATATCTTTCGCATTAAGCTGTAATATTGAGTTTGCTTTGCCACATATCATAATAGTTTCATCACTTTCATAAGGAAATTTCCAGTTGGCTTCTTGCCTTCACTAAAAGGGACACACAACACTGAGAAACAAAGCTTATAAGAACATACCAGAACAGCTATGTTAGAGACCACAATATTATTGTTTGCTGCTTACTGTTATTGGTGGCTGGGGTAGATGAACAGTAAGAAAATTGTGCATAGGACAGTTTACTATTCTGATCCAGGTATAAGCATAATGACGAATTAGCCACAGATAGCTGCTTCTTATACATGGTTAATGGTACAGTAGTTATAGTAGCAAATAATACATGTAGCACACTGTGTCCAGCTTGTGTATGACATTGCTGGTATGACTCTAAGAACATCAAACAACTAAAGGTTTGCATTGATTTTCAAATTAATTTCTGCACCTCTAATTTTCATTTTTTTATTTCCTATCTTAATAATTTAATTTTTTTAATTGTTTTAGTTTTAGTTTTCACTTTCCATCATGTTTTCTTTGCTAGACTCATCATTAATTTCATTTATGTTGCCTGTATTGGTCTTATTGCTACTATAATACATATTGCAAAGAAACTTTGCTTTCAGTGTTATTTTATTTATTTGTTTAATTTTTTAATAAGTCATCAGTAGCAGGCTTTTACTGGTGTAGTGGTCCTACCTGACACATGGTTTATAAAAACACTGAAAAAATATCTTATGATTGGTATGCATTTTTTCTGCCCTCCTCTCCTAACTGATGAAAAAACACAGTTCCAAAAGCTTGTCATATTTTTGGTTCCATTTTTGTTAGTGAGACTATCAGCGGTACAGGGCAAGGTAAGTACTGGCCAGCCAATCTATCTCTTTTTACAAATATCTAATAATGGAAACTTCAGGTTGGAATTCAACAACTTATGTAGAATATTTTGGTATGCATATGCATTGTATTAGAATGTACCAGTTAGCTGTCAATGCTTACTGCTTTAAAACTCATTAACTTTATATAAACATCTTTCAACTAATGATAATAATAATAATAATTTTGATTTAACCTGGAGTTCCTTATTAGTTTTCAGGGACTATAGCAGCAGCTTATTATAGCATTTCAAGTAATTACCGTATATACTCAAGTAATCCGCGCATATTTTTTTCTGAATTTATGAATAAGCAACTGGGGTGTATGGATTACTCAAATTTAGGTTGGTATTACTCCATTTGTAACACCAAAACACATTAGGGGGTATTACTCAACTTTTAAAAACAGATCCCTTTAGGTCGGTATTACATAATAATATTTTCGATCAAAATCTTTGACAAAGAAATATTATCAAATATTTGTAATATTTCTTAGACATAAATCTTCATTGTGGTGTTAAAAATGGGTATTATGTTTGTCATATTTCAAGATAGCGGATAATAACAACTTTTTATTGTGCGCTGCCTTAGCCACTATCAAACTTGCATATAATTTACTTGACAATGACAGTGACACAAAGTATAATAATTTCACTGTAAATAGTCTCATCACATCACAAACCGGTGTGGTGGAGTAGCATCTCTTTCCACCAGTTTGTTTGGCAGCGAGGCTGGCACATACAAACAGTTGCATTATTGATGTAAGAATGACTAGTTGCATCTGCTTGTGATACCATCTTACTGTGTAATAAAGTATGTTATCTACTCAAGTTGGGTATTATTTGGTTCAGTACCACCATACCACACCAGTATCGGCACATGAGGAAGATAATTTCTGGAGAAAACAGGGTTACAGTGATTTGTTGCCACTGGGGTTAAATGTTAATTACAGTGCAGAGTTGCAGCTAAGTTCAAACACGTGCACACATTGATTAGCAACAGCGATGCTAGCACTCAGAGCAGTTATATTTTGTATTGCAGCAATCAGAAGACAAGTAACTTTTACAAGCAAATATATGGCGAGGTGCTGCATTTGATGATATTTCTTTGATGAAAGATACCTGTATGTCACTAGCAGATATCTTTGATGTAAATACATGACCTATCAACTTTGACAAAGATATATGACCGTCTAATACCAGTTTGTATGAGAATGTTTAGTAGGTAAAATACGAGAATTTTATGGGGTTGGTATGAGATTCACACGCCATGGATATGCCAACCCTATGTGTCTTCTTGCCCTCCCCCCCCCCCTTCCTGTCATCAAATTTATTTGGGGTTGCACGGATTACTCAGGGGTGTGGATTACTAGAGTATATATGGTACTGTATGTGTTACTTCAAGCTTTCCCAATAGATAAATTGCAAATAAGGCTCTCAGGTAAGATGTTGGATTCTGTTGTTAAACTCTCACATGTTATATTTAGAAGGAGAGACAGGTAAGCCACCTGTCAGAAGAACACAGGTCTATT
Source organism: Locusta migratoria (assembly GCA_026315105.1). Classification (NCBI taxonomy): domain Eukaryota; kingdom Metazoa; phylum Arthropoda; class Insecta; order Orthoptera; family Acrididae; genus Locusta; species Locusta migratoria. The sequence continues at coordinate 806,896,073 of CM048744.1, read as the reverse complement.
ATACAGGCACACTTTCGACGGCTGTGCCAATGTCCACTATCGGGATTCGTGCGGGCTTGTTTACATCCTCAATGATTAGCAACCAAAAACGATGTTGTCTCTGTGGTGTCCTTGTTTGTATGACCAATAGTAAACTTCTGTGGCCGCTGTGATTTTAGTATAACCAGAGCTGGAATCCAAGTGGTACTAATATGGTACCATGTGTCTCTATTCAGGAGATTTGTTGAGCTGCGAATTTCTACTATGTCTTTAATAATACTGTCCCAGTATGGAGATGTTGATGAGATTATTTAGGTATTCTGATAATACATACTGTGCCTCATACTGAGACAATGCCCAGCAACAGCTGATTGTTCTGGCTGGTTCAGACTCGTATATCGCCAATGTTCCATGCATCTGGTGTACATATTTTTCTCAATCAAAAGGGCATGTGATGCGACGCCACACTGCAGACTGATAATGAAGATAGCATATGGCATAGGTTCACATATTTATGACTGGCTGGAAGACTTCCTAAGTAGTAGAATGCATACATTGTTCTTGACACCGAGTATTCATTAGAAATAAGTGTATTGTTAGGCGTGCCCCAGGGGAGAACTGCTATTATTTTCTGTGTATATAAATGATCTGATGGACAGAGTAACTTGTAATTTGCAGTTGTTTACTGATGATGCTGTGGTGTATGGGAGGGTGTCGTCTTCAATTGACTGTAATAGTATACAAGATGACTTAGACAAAATTTCTAGTTGATATGAAGAATGCAGCGAGCTCTAAATATAGAAAGATGTAAGATGACGTTCATGTGTAGGAAAAACAATCTCATAACATTCAAATACAGCATTAGTAGTGAGCTTCTTGATGCAGTTGCGTTGTTCAAATATCTAGGCATAAGTCCTTAATTTCTCCTGGCATATAACAACTTCAAAAATCTTACGGGTATGCAGCCAGGTATGAAATTCGACGTCAGCCGATATTTTGGCAGGAGACCACCCTGCCATTTTGAAGGCAAAACTGCAGTGAGGAATCAGTGTGCAACGATCTTTAAAACCTCAGTTTTCAATGAGTAAACAGGAAAGACAACACACACCGAGCAAGCAAGCACACAGCACCAACATGACCAAAAACAGAAACGCTCGGGATATTGATAATAAACATCAGTTCTCAATGGATGAGGTCAGATTAGTTTTGTCCCTCTGTTTTTTTGTCAAGTGAGAGAGCAGGGTCCCATGCCGAATTTTAGCAAAATCCTCCATTCCCTATTCATAAGGTTGTCACGTCTGGACCAGCCAGAAAAATCAGCATTGGCCAAGCATTGTCCCATTACAGGGCACAGCATGGATTACCAGGACACTGAGATTCCGTCATTGAAGTGTTCGTACTCGGACAGTATTATTATAGAATCAGTGGAAATTCACAGCTCAACAAATCTCTTTAATAGGGACACAGGGTACCATTTTAGCAACACTTGAGATCCATCACTGGGCATTCTAAAACCACAGCAGTCAGAGACGTGTATTATTGGTTGTACAAGCAAAGACACTGCAGTGACGACCTAGTGTTTGGTTGCTAATTGCTGCGGACGGGAAGACGACCATGTGGATACGTATACCCACGTGCGGCTCCTGACAGTGGGTGTTGGTGCAGCCGTCAAAAGCACACCACATGATTCATGTGTGTTCTTCTGAGAAGTACTGTACCTGTCTTCCTTCTAAGTATAGCATCTACATCAGTAGTATCAATTTGGCACATTCACTGGCAGATCTGTCTTAGGCCAATTTAAATAGGATGCTTCTTTCGCAGTCCAGCAGTGTGTATGCTGCACCTGAAGATGTCTGGCAGTTGTGCTGGTGAAATATCATTTGAGTTTAGCAATGGAATCCAACATCTTACCTGACAGCCTGTATGGGCTCTGGTCTGTGATTTTTAATCTTGTTATTTGTCTGAAAAAAATTGTCTTTGGATCTGTTATTTCGGTCACATAAATAATAACACATAATTACTTAAGTTTTCTGATGGAAGAAAAAGTTACTTATTTATAGAGGCGCAGAGAGTATATGATGAAGCATTTGTGTTATATAAAAACACAGAAAGTATCTTTATAGCCCAGTCTGTGACCTTGACCCTCTAGCAGTAGTACTTGATTAAGGTGTACATCTTCAGTATAAACCCATATTTTATGAAACAGCTAAAGTAGGGATATACAGTCCCATAATGTATGGACACCATTTTGGCCAGCTGACTATGAAAGTGCAGACCGTTACTGACTTTACTATGAATGCTATTAATATTTTTATTCTTGGTAACTAGTTTCAGACATTATCATCCATTATCACACCAATCATATGAGTTTGTCATAAAAATACAAGACAAAGGCTTCTTTCCTTTTGTCATTAATAATGAAACTTCCAGACCTCATAAACTATGTGGTATTAATGAATGTAAATTTGGCAAGATTAACATTGTTACTTTATTATTAATGAAAAATGGAATGAATGAATGTATCTCATATTTTGAGTATTTACGGCTGTTTTGATAATTGATCATTTCTGTCTGAAAGTACTTAACAAGAATAAAATAATAGAGTTGTAATAGTGTGACTTTGACTGTAAATTGGAATAAAGGTATATGAATCTGTGTTTGGCACCTGCTCCTGGAAATTGATGTCTGTGACCTTTAATAAGGTTGATCCTTTGCAGGTCTGAATTGAAATGAGTGCATTGGAATATTACTGTAGTTTGGTTCCACATATATGGTTTATGAAAATAAGAGGGAAATAGATTACCTGGCGTGATTAATTTAGAGTCCATGAACAGGGCATTAAGGCATGCCCAAAGTTTTCAACTTTCCTGATTGACTTATTCAAATGCCCACTAGCAGCTAATGTCATAATCTGCTTTGTACATTAAAGGAAAAGAAAGAAAGAAAAAAAATGACTCCAGTTACATTCAAACACTCATCCTTTACAATCATAAACTGTCAGCCTATCCACTCAGCCATTGAAAAAGATGTGAAATTCTTGTTGTTGCAGTAATTCTATCAACATGGAGTTCTTACTTTTCAACCTTTTTTGTGTGTTGCAATAATGGTTTTAAAAAATAAGAATAAGAATAAAATAAGACACAAAAATTATACAATGAGTTAAATTGTAGTGAATCACAACTTATACTGTATCCTAACTATTATATTGTTTCTATTTGATCATGTAAATACCAAACTGAAGCTCCAATGATCACTATGTTTGTGAACACTGGCACTTCTGAATTTGGGCGTGATAATGCTCTGTTCATGGATTCTAAATTTTTCAGGCTCTCATTGTAAAAATCGAGCTGGCAGTTGCAAATAACAGCAGGAATATACCTACACTATACTTCAGTCCTAGAGCATAGAAATGTGTATTTCATTCCATAGTAACCCATTAGATACTGAAGATGTATTTCCTCACAGTCTTTGTCATAAAATAAAACAAAGGTAGCAATGGTATAATTAAAAGTGCAATTTAAAGAGGTGTACAGTATCATTAATAAATGTTTTTAAAAATGAGGAGTAAGAAGAGGCCTTTAAAAGACTCTTTGTATAACTTGTGAATTTTGAAACAAAAACCTTATTATCAAACTGATATATAAGTTTGGAATATCAGTAATAGAGGATAGGTAACACCCACTGTAAAGACAATCACTAAGCTGTTGACCAGCAGGTAAAATGGACAATCGCATTCACGCAATTTAAATTTTTGACCATGGCTTTCATCAGAAAAGAAACACACACATACACTGAATCACTCAGACAAAACTATGCACACATGACCACCACCTCAAGCCACTACATTGCTACAAGTATCTTGACAGTGAGTGAGGAGGATGTCAGGTGAGGGTGGGGTTGGAATTTTCTGCATTGGATTGTGAATATAGAAGATTAACACAGTATTTCTGTATAATCAGGTACTTTGTCAAAAGACGCAACATTGGATCAGATTTTGTGTATTTCAATTCTTAATTGTTTTTTAGATCTACTATAAGTTTTATATTTCATAATGCAACTCCAGGTTGGAATTGAACCATATAATAAGGACAGTTTACTACTCACAGCAAAGAACTCTCTGAATCATGCTGTGTGATGAGAAAACAGGGAAGGGGAGTGGGGATAGAAAGGTTGTGTCATGGTGGTGGAGATGATGGATACAGCACAGCCTTACAGAGCATGTCCCTATTACATGGTTGGAATGCAGCTTAGTAATGTAGTGGCGAATTGGGTAAGGTGAAGAAAGTAGAATAAAACAAAATATGCAAACACACACACGTGCACACGCATGCACACACATACGCGCACACACACACACACACACACACACAGTTACACACACACACACACACACACACACACACACACACACACACACAGCACAGCACAGCACAGCACAGCACATGAAATAGGAGAGGTTTAGGATAGAGGGGATAGGAACTGCTGGGTATGGAAAAAAGGGAGTTATCACAGGTTGAAGCCTGGATAACTTTGGGATGGGAGAATGTACTGTAAGAATAACTCCCATTTTTGTAGTTCAGAAAAGCTGGTGGTGGGATACAGATGGCCCAGGTTGTGAAGCAACCATTGAAATCAAGCATATGCTCCACTGCATATTGTGCCATTCATTGGTCTAATTTCTTTTTGGCCACAGTTTGGTGATGGCCATTCATCCTAATGAGCAGCAGGTTAGTGGTCATGCCAATATAGCAAGCTGTGTAGTGATTGGAGCACAGTTCGTAAATTACATGGCTAGTCTCTGACTGGATAGGATAAGCCTGTAACAGAACTAGAATAGGAAGTGCTGAGTGGGTGGATTGAACAAGTCTTGCAGTGGGGTCTTCCACAGGGATATGATCCATGTGGCTGCGAGCTGGGTTTTCGGGGTGCCATAGGATTGGACTAGGATGTTATGGAGGTTTGGAGAGTGATGAAACATTACTTTGGGGGCAGAGGGGGGGGGGGAGGATCTTGGGCAGGGGGAAGGAAGTTAAAACCTTGGCGAAAGATGCAGTTTAGTTGTTTGAGTCCAGGATACTACTGGGTGACTAGGGAAGCGCTCTTATGTGGATGGTTACTGGTCGAAGAGGGAGGATTTGGGATGTGTGGATATGGCACAGGAGATCTGTTTGCAGAGTGAGTCTGTGGTGTAGTTTTTGTCTGTGAAGGCCTTTGTGAGACCTTCAATATATTGGGAAAGGGAGCTCTTATCACTGCAGGTACACTGTCCGTGGGTGGCCAGGCTGTAAGGGAGGGATTTTTTTGATGTGGAAGAGATGGCAACTGTCAGAATGTAGTTACTGTTGGTGGATGGTAGGTTTAATATTGGCAGAAGTGTGGATGGAACAATAAGTGAGGTGGAGGTTGACATTCAGGAATGTGGCATGGTAGGTAGTGGGAGAACAGAATGAACTATTGATCCAAGGCCAACAAGGATTTAGAAAATATCATTCATGTGAAACACAACTAGCTGTTTACTCACACGAAGTGATGAGTGCTATCGACAACAGTTCTCAAATTGATTCCGTATTTATAGATTTCCAGAAGGCTTTTGACACCATACCTCACAAACGGCTTTTACTCAAATTACGTGGTTATGGAATATCGCCCCAGATTTGTGACTGGATAGGGGATTTCCTGTCAGGAAGGACACAGCTTTTAGTTATCGATGGTAAGGCATCGACTAAAACAGAGGTGATTTCCGGCACTCCACAGGGTAGTGTTATTGGTCCTCTGCTGTTCCTTATCTACATAAACGATTTGGGAGAAAATCTGAGCAGCTCTCTTAGGTTGTTTGCAGATGATGCCATCATTTATTGTCTAGTAAAGTAATCTGCAGAACAATTTAAATAAGATATCAGTATGGTGTAAAAATTGGCAGTTGACTCTAAATAATGAGAAATCCGTTAAACTGTGTTTACCAGATAAATCAATTGAATGTGAAGGCCGTAAACTCCACTAAATACCTAAGAATTACTATTACATCAGACTTAAAATGGAAAGAACACATAGATAATATCATAGGAAAGGCGGACCAGAGACTACTTTTTATTGGCAGAACACTTAAAAGATGCAACAGAACTACCAAAGAGACTGTATACATTATGCTTGTCCATCCTCATTTGAAGTATTGCTGCCCAGTGTGGGATCCTTATCAGGTGGGTTTGACGGAGGACATCAAAAGAGTCCAAAGAAGGGCATCTTTTTTTGTATTGTCACGATACAGGGGAGACAGCGTCACGGAAATGATACAGGGTCTGGGATAGGAAACATCACAACAACAGTGATTATCACTGCAAATTTGGTCTACTTACGAAACTCAAATCGCTAACATTGTCCTCTGAATGCGAAAATCTATTGTCGACTCCCACCTAATAGGTAGAAATGATCATCTGAATAAAATGAGATTTCAGAGCTCAAACGAAGAGTCAGATGTTTTTTCTTCCCACACACTATTTGAGAATAGAAGAATAGATAGGAGATGAATAGTACAAACGTGGTTTGATATAATTTGCAGATATCCCATGTAGACGTAGATGCAGATGAAGACTAGGAGATGTGGACGGGGGGAAAGGAGTTGAGGTTTTGAAAGGAGGAGGATGATGTGTGCTGGACCAGAGTCCAAATCAAGAAATTATCATCAGTAAATGTGAAACAGATGAGAGGTTTGGTTTTTTGGATGCTAGGAAGGATTCCTTTCAGACGGTCCATAAACAGGTTGGCATTGGAGGTTGCCATGTGGCTGTCCATGGCTGTGCCATGGATTAGATGGTAACCTTCCCCCTGAAAGGAAGAGTAGTTGTTTGTTAGGATAAAGTTGGTGAAGGTTATGTGGAATTAGGTATTGGGCTTAAATTCATAGGATTTGGGAGAGGTAGTGGACAGCTCTCCTTTCTCCTGCTGAAGGGTTGTTCTTAGGAAGGGACTTGGAGAAAGATGGCGACGTCAGGTTGGAGGTAAGAAATTCTTTGAGAGAAACCAGGGGGTGGTTAGGTGGGAGAGAAGGGGGATCTATGTTGGATTGTGGTATGAACTGGGAAAGTCAGGTTACGATGTTGGGATTAGGCTACAGTCAGAGGGCTTGGTGGCAGAGTAGTGTTTCCATTGTGGGGATTGGTAAAAGGAAAGTAGGTCTCTGACCAGTCCAACATGATTGAGTTGGTGTGCAGGGCTGAAGGTAAGACCTTTAGATAGAGTTCAAAATTCTTTGGACTGGTTAACCACAGTGTTCCTGTGTTGTTTTGAGAACTGATCCTCCTTCCTTCAAAAACTCAGCTTCTCCTCCCCCAACCATTTCAGCTGGTCTTCCTCAACCAACCATGCCTCATTCCTGAATATTCACCTCCACCTCACTGATGGCTCCATGCATACTTCCATTGACATGAAACTATCAACCACCACAAGTACCTAAACTTTGACAGTTTCCATCCATTCCACATTAAAAAAATAAATAAATAAAAATAAAAAATAAAAAAAAAAACTCCCTTATAGCCTAGCCACTCATGGATGGCTTATCAGTAGTGACATGAACTCTCTTTCTCAATATGTTTAAGGCCTCACAAAGGTCTTCACAAACGGAAACTACACCACAGACCTACTCTGCAAACATATTTCCTGTCTACACTCAACAGTTCCTATCCCCTTTATTCTACACCTCTCCTATTTTGTGTGCTGTGCTGTAATGTGTGTCTGTGAGCACATGTGCATGATCTCGCTCACACACATATACATTTGTTTATTTTGTTTTGTTTTGTTTTGCTTTCCTCGCCTCACCCACCTTCCCCCTCTATTGCTAAGCTGCATCTCTTTCCACCCATCTAATACACACATGCTCTGTAAGGCTGTGCTGTATCCATCCCCACCACTGTGATGCAACCTTTCCTTCTCCGCTCCCCTCTCCTCCTTTATTTCCTCATCACAGACAATGATTCAGAGTGTGGCAGCTGAAGATGACAGTTGTGTGATTGTGAAGTGTGCCTGTGTGATTGCACGAATGGTCTATATTCTGAAGAAGGCCATGGCCAACATCTTAAGTATTGTGTATGTCTTTTTTATATGCCTGTCTCATTTCATTGTTATGTCTTTTTGTGAGTTGTAAACTGTCCTCATTATATTGTATAAAATATATATTCATTTATCAGTTGTGTTTTTAATGATAGACTTTATGTAAGACAATATTGTATTTCATAAACAAATGAAAACAAATAGTGCTGTATTTAATATTTACCTCTTTCCTAGTTTGTATAGGCACTGATGTGCATATACTATGTTTAACTTTCATAATTATTATCACATTTAAAATCTTCAGTTCATGATTAACACTGACTGTTTCTTTCAGAGCACTATGAAATGAGTCCATATGCCACATTTGCTGTATCATCAGATTCACCTAAAACAATGAATGCAATGATACTAGACTACACCATGCAGTTCAAAACATTTGGTCATTCTGAAAATGACAGTGGTATACAACATGAATGTGTTCATCAAATCAATAAGAAACGACAGCGGAAAGGACCAGATGGTAACTTGAACTTTTTCTGTCGTGTTCACAGTGTAACATTAAATGTATTTCACAATGTATTAATGAAAATAATCACAAATGTAATTTGATAGTTACAAAATCTACTCACCAGGCAGTGACAAGAGAAAACACACTAAACTCTCCCTATTTCTTAAATATCACCATAATCCAAATGCTTTACTAGGCATAGTCCTGTTTGGAGGTGACATACCGTTAACTGTCTCCAACCTTTGAACTGACATACCCAATCAGTTATAGGGGGACCTACAGTTCAATGTGGATACCAAACCATGATGCAACTTGGCATTTTTCACATCAGCTATATTGCCAGAGGTAAAAGAAGTGAAAAATGACAGAAAAAAATTACAGGACTGCGCAGGGATCGAACCCATGACCTTTAGATAAGTAATCTGGCTGTCTACCATTGTGGTATCTTGCCACAAGGCTCTGAAAGCTATTAAGTTTTTTTTAGTGTCGTGCTCTTGAATTATCATGTGTTTGGTAATGCGTGGATGAAAAATTATCACTCATTTTACTGGTAAAACTGTGACATCTAGATATGCGAAGTATGCGTTGTCACCTCCAATCCCCCCCCCCTTAAAAAATTATAAAAAATAGAAAAGAGATGACTTACCAAAAGGACCGGCTCGTCGATAGAAACGTTTCTATCGACGAGCCGGTCCTTTTGGTAAGTCATCTCTTTTCTATTTTTTATTCTATTTTTTTTTTTATAGAGAGAAACTTTCCCCGTGGGATAAACAAAAATAAAAAATAGAAAAGAGATGACTTACCAAAAGGACCGGCTTGTCGATAGAAACAAATAAACTCACACACAAACACATATACAAGCTTTTGCCACCACTGGCAGCTTCTTCAGGAAAAAGACGAAAAAAGGGGAGGAAAAAGGGAAGGTTATGGGTTTAAGGAAGTGGAAAAGGAGTCATTCCAATCCCAGGAGTGGAAGGACTTACCCTAGGGGAAAAAAAGGAAGGTAAACAAATACACACACACTCAGACATATCAAAACGTTTCGATATGTCTGAGTGTGTGTACCACAACATCCCAATTCAGTAGTGAACCTCTCCTCTAAACCTCTCTCCCAATCTGAAACCTCCGTCCTCTCCAAAGGCCTCACCTTTAGTCCCACTCCCAAATTCTCCCATCAAATTCACCTGGTCCTATTCCAAATCCCATGCCACGTTCCTCGATATTGACCTCCATCTGTCCTACGGCCAACTTCACACAACCGTCCACATCAAACCTACCAACAAACAACAGCACCTCCATTATGACAGCTGCCATCCATTCCATATCAAACATTCCCTTCCCTACAGCTTAGGTCTTCGTGGCAAACGAGTCTGCTCCAGTCCCGAATCCCTGAACCAGTACACCAATAACCTAATAACAGCTTTCACATCCCGCAGCTATACTCCTGATCTGGTTCAGAAGCAAATTACCAGAGCCACCTCCTCATACGTCCAAATCCAGAACCTTCCACCGAAGAATCCCAGAAGTGCCCCTTTTGTCACTGGATACTTTCCGGGACTGGAGCGGACTATGAATGTGGCTCTCCAGCAGGGATACAACTTCCTTAAATCCTGCCCCGAAATGAGATCCATCCTTAATGACATCCTTCCCACTCCACCAAGAGTGTCTTTCCGCCACCCACCTAACCTTCGTAACCTCCTAGTCCATCCCTATCAAATCCCCAAACCACCTTCCCTACCCTCTGGCTCCTACCCATGCAACCGCCCCCGTTGTAAAACCTGCCCTATGCACCCTTCCACCACCACTTACTCCAGTCCAGTAACCCGGAAGGTGTACACGATCAAGGGCAGAGCCACTTGCGATAGCACCCATGTGATTTACCAACTGACATGCCTGCACTGTGAAGCGTTCTATGTGGGAATGACCAGCAACAAACTGTCCATTCGCATGAACGGTCACAGGCAGACAGTGTTTGTTGGTAATGAGGATCACCCTGTGGCTAAACATGCCTTGGTGCACGGCCAGCACATCTTGGCGCAGTGTTACACCGTCCGGGTTATCTGGATACTTCCCATCGACACCAACCTTTCAGAACTCCGGAGATGGGAACTTGCCCATCAGCTTATTCTCTCCTCCCGTTGCCCACATGGTCTCAATCTCCGCTAATTCAAATTCCCACCCACCATCTTTAGCATTTTGCCCTGGTTCTGTGGACAGAGCCTTTGCCTCAATTGGTATCTCTGTCCAACTTCTTTGCTTTTTACAAATGTCTGTATAGGTGTGTTTGCGTTTCGATATGTCTGAGTGTGTGTGTATTTGTTTACCTTCCTTTTTTTCCCCTAGGGTAAATCCTTCCACTCCGGGGATTGGAATGACTCCTTTTCCACTTCCTTAAAACCCATATCCTACCCTTTTTCCTCCCCTTTTTTCCTCTTTTTCCTGAAGAAGCTGCCAGTGGTGGCGAAAGCTTGTATGTGTGTTTGTGTGTGATTTTATTTGTTTCTCTCGACGAGCCGGTCCTTTTGGTAAGTCATCTCTTTTTTATATATATATATATATATATATATATATATATATATATATATAAAATAGACGAAGATTACTCACCAGGCGAAGGAGCACAGGTGTGACAGCATCACAAATAAATAAATGAATACACACACACACACACACACATTCATTTATTTATTTGTGATGCTGTCACACCTGTGCTCCTTCGCCTGGTGAGTAATCTTCGTCTATTTTTTATATTTTATTTTTCCTGCTAGGAATTTTTCGTCCTAATAATCGTTTTATATATATATATATATATATATATATATATATATATATATATATATATATATATATATATACGTAAAAAATAGATGAACACTTACCAGGCGAAGGGGCACAGGCAGTAATAGCAACAAATAAACACACAGACACACACACACTCAAAAATGCTAGCTTTCGCAGCCTAGCTGCTTCATCAGGCAGAAGGGAAGGAGAGGGAAAAGGAAATGATGAGGGATTTAAGGAAGGGGGTAAGGAGCCATTCCAATCCCTCATCATTTCCTTTTCCCTCTCCTTCCCTTCTGCCTGATGAAGCAGCTAGGCTGCGAAAGCTAGCATTTTTGAGTGTGTGTGTGTCTGTGTGTTTATTTGTTGCTATTACTGCCTGTGCCCCTTCGCCTGGTAAGTGTTCATCTATTTTTTACGTATATTTTTTTCCTGTTAGGAATTTTTCCTCTATAATATTCGTATATATATATATATATATATATATATATATATATATATATATATATATATATATAACGAAAATTATAGAGGGAAACTTTCCCGGTGGGATAAACACAAAATAAAAATAGAAGACAGATGACTTACCAAAAGGACCGGCTCGTCGATAGAAACAAATAAAATAAATAAAATCACACACAAACACACATACAAGCTTTCGCAGCCTAGCTGCTTCGTCAGGCAGAAGGGAAGGAGAGGGAAAAGGAAATGATGAGGGTTTCAAGGGAGTGGATAAGGAGTCATTCCAATCCCGGGACAGGAAAGACTTACCTTGGGGGGAAAAAAAGAGGGTAAGCAAAAACACACACACCCACACATTTACACAAAACTTGCGTCTGTGTAAATGTGTGGGTGTGTGTGTTTTTGCTTACCCTCTTTTTTCCCCCCAAGGTAAGTCTTTCCTGTCCCGGGATTGGAATGACTCCTTATCCACTCCCTTGAAACCCTCATCATTTCCTTTTCCCTCTCCTTCCCTTCTGCCTGACGAAGCAGCTAGGCTGCGAAAGCTTGTATGTGTGTTTGTGTGTGATTTTATTTATTTTATTTGTTTCTATCGACGAGCCGGTCCTTTTGGTAAGTCATCTGTCTTCTATTTTTATTTTGTATATATATATATATAAATATTATAGAAGGAGACCTTCCAGGTAGGAAAATGGTATATAATAAAGATTTTTGACTTACCTAAAGTACAGGCTGGTCGATAGGAACACTAAACACACACAAAAACACACAACCATTCGAGCTTTCGCCACCAGTGGTGGCTTCTTCGGGAAAAAGAGGGAGGAAGGAGAGGAGAAAGGGAAGGATACGGGTTTTAAGGAAGTGGAAAAGGAGCCATTCCAATCCCAGGAGTGGAAGGACTTACCTTAGGGGACAAAAAGGAAGGTAAACAAATACACACACACTCACACATCCACATCCAAACACACTTAGGCAGACATTTGTAGAAACCAAAGAAGTTGGACAGAGATGCCACTTCAGGCAGAGGCTCTGTCCACAGAACCGAGGCAAAGATGTTAAAGATGGCGGGCGGGAATTAGAATTTAGCGGAGGTTGAGACCAGGCGGGCAACGGGAAGAGAGAATGTGTTGAAGGGCAAGTTCCCATCTCCGGAGTTCTGAAAGATTGGTGTTGGTGGGAAGTATCCAGGTAACCCGGACGGTGTAACACTGTGCCAAGATGTGCTGGCCGTGCACCAAGGCCGCGGCTATCCTCCTGATCTGGTACAGAAACAAATTTCCAGAGCCACTTCCTCATCCCCCCAAATTCAGAACCTTCCACAGAAGAACCCCAGAAGTGCCCCTCTTGTCACCGGATACTTTCCGGGACTGGAGCGGACTCTGAATGTGGCTCTCCAGCAAGGATACGACTTCCTTAAATCCTGCCCCGAAATGAGATCCATCCTTCATGACATCCTTCCCACTCCACCAAGAGTGTCTTTCCGCCGCCCACCTAACCTCCGTAACCTCCTAGTCCATCCATATGAAATCCCCAAACCACCTTCCCTACCCTCTGGCTCCTACCCGTGTAACCGCCCCCGTTGTAAAACCTGCCCTATGCACCCTTCCACCACCACTTACTCCAGTCCCGTAACCCGGAGGGTGTACACGATCAAGGGCAGAGCCACTTGCGATAGCACCCACGTGATTTACCAACTGACATGCCTGCACTGTGAAGCGTTCTATGTGGGAATGACCAGCAACAAACTGTCCATTCGCATGAACGGTCACAGGCAGACAGTGTTTGTTGGTAATGAGGATCACCCTGTGGCTAAACATGCCTTGGTGCACGGCCAGCACATCTTGGCACAGTGTTACACCGTCCGGGTTATCTGGATACTTCCCACCAACACCAATCTTTCAGAACTCCGGAGATGGGAACTTGCCCTTCAACACATTCTCTCTTCCCGTTGCCCGCCTGGTCTCAACCTCCGCTAAATTCTAATTCCCGCCCGCCATCTTTAACATCTTTGCCTCGGTTCTGTGGACAGAGCCTCTGCCTGAAGTGGCATCTCTGTCCAACTTCTTTGGTTTCTACAAATGTCTGCCTAAGTGTGTTTGGATGTGGATATGTGTGAGTGTGTGTGTATTTGTTTACCTTCCTTTTTGTCCCCTAAGGTAAGTCCTTCCACTCCTGGGATTGGAATGGCTCCTTTTCCACTTCCTTAAAACCCGTATCCTTCCCTTTCTCCTCTCCTTCCTCCCTCTTTTTCCCGAAGAAGCCACCACTGGTGGCGAAAGCTCGAATGGTTGTGTGTTTTTGTGTGTGTTTAGTGTTCCTATCGACCAGCCTGTACTTTAGGTAAGTCAAAAATCTTTATTTTATACTATATATATATATAAATATATATATATAAATATACACAGACACACTCACACACAAAAATGCTAGCTTTCTAGCTTTCTTTGCTTTCGACAGTTCTACAGTATGTCTGCCTAAGTGTACTTGTGTCTGTGTAAATGTGTGGGTGTATGTGCATTTATTTACCTTCCATTTTTCCCCCAAGGTAAGTCTTTCCTGTCCCGGGATTGGAATGGCTCCTTACCCCCTTCCTTAAAACCCTCATCATTTCCTTTTCCCTCTCCTTCCCTTCTGCCTGATGAAGCAGCTAGGCTGCGAAAGCTAGCATTTTTGTGTGTGTGTGTGTCTGTGTGTTTATTTGTTGCTATTACTGCCTGTGCCCCTTCGCCTGGTAAGTGTACTTCATCTATTTTTTACGTATATTTTTCCTGTTAGGAATTTTTCCTCTATAAAATATATATATATATATATATAAAAAATCTCAAATTCACCTGGTCCTATTCCAAATCCCATGCCACATTCCTCGATGTCGACCTCCATCTGTCCAACGGCCAACTCCACACATCCGTCCACATCAAACCCACCAATAAACAACAGTACCTGCATTATGATAGCTGTCATCCATTCCATATCAAACGTTCCCTTCCTTACAGCTTAGGTCTTCGTGGCAAACGAGTCTGCTCCAGTCCTGAAGCTCTGAACCAGTACTCCAACAACCTATTAACAGCTTTCACATCCCGCGGCTATCCTCCTAATCTGGTAGAGAAACAAATTGCCAGAGCTACTACCTCATCCCCCCAAATTCAGAACCTTCAACAGAAGAATCCCAGAAGTGCCCCTCTTGTCACTGGATACTTTCCGGGACTGGAGCGGACTCTAAATGTGGCTCTCCAGCAAGGATACGACTTCCTTAAATCCTGCCCCGAAATGAGATCCGTCCTTCATGACATCCTTCCTACTCCACCGAGAGTGTCTTTCCGCCGCCCACCTAACCTCCGTAACCTCCTAGTCCACCCCTATGAAATCCCCAAACCACCTTCCCTACCTTCTGGCTCCTACCCTTGTAACCGCCCCCGTTGTAAAACCTGCCCTATGCACCCTTCCACCACCACTTACTCCAGTCCCGTAACCCGGAAGGTGTACACGATCAAAGGCAGAGCCACTTGCGATAGTACCCACGTGATCTACCAACTGACATGCCTGCACTGTGAAGCGTTCTATGTGGGAATGACCAGCAACAAACTGTCCATTCGCATGAATGGACACAGGCAGACAGTGTTTGTTGGTAACGAGGATCACCCTGTGGCTAAACACGCATTGGTGCACGGCCAGCACATCTTGGCACAGTGCTACACCGTCCGGGTTATCTGGATACTTCCCACTGACACCAATCCTTCAGAACTCCGGAGATGGGAACTAGCCCTTCAGCATATTCTCTCTTCCCGTTGCCCACCTGGTCTCAACCTCCGCTAAATTTGAATTCCCACCCACCTTCTTAACATCTTTGCATCAGTTCTCTGGACAGAGCCTCTGCCTCAAGTGGTATCTCTGTCTAACTTCTTAACTTCTATAACTTAACTTCTTTGCTTTCTACAGTATGTCTGCCTAGGTGTACTTGTGTCTGTGTGAATGTGTGGCCATGTGTGCATTTGTTTACCCTCCATTTTTTCCCCCAAGGTAAGTCTTTCCTCTCCCGGGATTGGAATGGCTCCTTACCCCCTTCCTTAAAACCCTCATCATTTCCTTTTCCCTCTCCTTCCCTACTGCCTGAAGACGCAACTGGGTTGCGAAAGCTTGCGATTGTGTGTGTGTGTGTATTCATTTATTTATTTGTGATGCTGTCACACCTGTGCTCCTTCGCCTGGTGAGTAATCTTCGTCTATTTTTTATATATATATATATATATATATATATATAAAATGTAAAAAATATACGAAGATTACTCACCAGGCGAAGGAGCACAGGTGTGACAGCATCACAAATAAATAAATGAATACACACACACACACACACAATCGCAAGCTTTCGCAACCCAGTTGCGTCTTCAGGCAGTAGGGAAGGAGAGGGAAAAGGAAATGATGAGGGTTTTAAGGAAGGGGGTAAGGAGTCATTCCAATCCCGGGAGAGGAAAGACTTACCTTGGGTGAAAAAATGGAGGGTAAACAAATGCACACATGCCCACACATTCACACAGACACAAGTACTTATATATATATATATATATATATATATATATATATATATATATATAATAGAAGGAGACCTTCCAGGTGGGAAAATGGTATAAAATAAAGATTTTTGACTTACCTAAAGTACAGGCTCGTCGATAGGAACACCAAACACACACAAAAACACACAACCATTCGAGCTTTCGCCACCAGTGGTGGTTTCTTCGGGAAAAAGAGGGAGGAAGGAGAGGAGAAAGGGAAGGATACGGGTTTTAAGGAAGTGGAAAAGGAGCCATTCCAATCCCCGGAGTGGAAGGACTTACCTTAGCGGACAAAAAGGAAGGTACACAAATACACACACACTCACACATATCCACATCCAAACACACTTAGGTAGACATTTGTAGAAACCAAAGAAGTTGGACAGAGATGCCACTTCAGGCAGAGGATCTGTCCACAGAACCGAGGCAAAGATGTTAAAGATGGCGGGCGGGAATTAAAATTTAGCGGAGGTTGAGACCAGGCGGGCAGCGGGAAGAGAGAATGTGTTGAAGGGCAAGTTCCCATCTCCAGAGTTCTGAAAGATTGGTGTCGGTGGGAAGTATCCAGATAACCCGGACGGTGTAACACTGCGCCAAGATGTGCTGGCCGTGCACCAAGGCATGTTTAGCCACAGGGTGATCCTCATTACCAACAAACACTGTCTGCCTGTGACCGTTCATGCGAATGGACAGTTTGTTGCTGGTCATTCCCACATAGAACGCTTCACAGTGCAGGCATGTCAGTTGGTAAATCACGTGGGTGCTATCGCAAGTGGCTCTGCCCTTGATCGTGTACACCCTCCGGGTTACGGGACTGGAGTAAGTGGTGGTAGAAGAGTGCATAGGGCAGGTTTTACAACGGGGGCGGTTACAAGGGTAGGAGCCAGAGGGTAGGGAAGGTGGTTTGGGGATTTCATATGGATGGACTAGGAGGTTACGGAGGTTAGGTGGGCGGCGGAAAGACACTCTCGGTGGAGTGGGAAGGATGTCATGAAGAACTTCTTCACTTTTGAGGGCCAAACATACCAACAACTAAAGGGAACAGCCATGGGAACCAGGATGGCCCCCTCGTACGCAAACTTATTTATGGGACTCTTAGAGGAAGCCTTCCTGGATACCCAAGCCTGTCAACCCAAAGTTTGGTATAGATTCATTGACGACATCTTTATGATTTGGACTCACAGTGAAGAAGAACTCCAGAATTTCCTCTTCAACCTCAACTCCTTTGGTCCCATCAAATTCACCTGGTCCTATTCCAAATCCCATGCCACTTTCCTTGATGTCGACCTCCATCTGTCCAACGGCCAACTTCACACATCCGTCCACATCAAACCAACCAACAAACAACAGTACCTACACTATGACAGCTGCCATCCATTCCACATCAAACATTCCCTGCCCTACAGCTTAGGTCTTTGTGGCAAACGAGTCTGCTCCAGTCCCGAATCCCTGAACCAGTACACCAATAATCTAATATCAGCTTTCACATCCCGCGGCTATCCTCCTGATCTGGTACAGAAACAAATTTCCAGAGCCACTTCCTCATCCCCCCAAATTCAGAACCTTCCACAGAAGAACCACAGAAGTGCCCCTCTTGTCACTGGATACTTTCCGGGACTGGAGCGGACTCTGAATGTGGCTCTCCAGCAAGGATACGACTTCCTTAAATCCTGCCCCGAAATGAGATCCATCCTTAATGACATCCTTCCCACTCCACCAAGAGTGTCTTTCCGCCGCCCACCTAACCTTCGTAACCTCCTAGTCCATCCCTATCAAATCCCCAAATCACCTTCCCTACCCTCTGGCTCCTACCCATTCAAACCACCCCCGTTGTAAAACCTGCCCTATGCACCCTTCCATCACCACTTACTCCAGTCCAGTAACCCGGAAGGTGTACACGATCAAGGGCAGAGCCACTTGCGATAGCACCCATGTGATTTACCAACTGACATGCCTACACTGTGAAGCGTTCTATGTGGGAATGACCAGCAACAAACTGTCCATTCGCATGAACGGTCACAGGCAGACAGTGTTTGTTGGTAATGAGGATCACCCTGTGGCTAAACATGCCTTGGTGCACGGCCAGCACATCTTGGCGCAGTGTTACACCGTCCGGGTTATCTGGATACTTCCCACCGACACCAACCTTTCAGAACTCCGGAGATGGGAACTTGCCCTTCAGCTTATTCTCTCCTCCCGTTGCCCACCTGGTCTCAACCTCCGCTAAATTCGAATTCCCACCCACCATCTTAACATCTTTGCCTTGGTTCTCTGGACAGAGCCTCTGCCTCAAGTGGCATCTCTGTCTAACTTCTA
The DNA here is from genome assembly GCA_026315105.1 of Locusta migratoria. Taxonomy (NCBI): domain Eukaryota; kingdom Metazoa; phylum Arthropoda; class Insecta; order Orthoptera; family Acrididae; genus Locusta; species Locusta migratoria. The sequence goes on along the minus strand of CM048744.1, from coordinate 806,877,435 downwards.
ACTTCTTTGCTTTCTACAGTTCTACAGTATGTCTGCCTAAGTGTACTTGCATCTGTGTAAATTTGTGGGTGGGTGTGTATTTGTTTACCCTCCTTTTTTCCCCATAAGGTAAGTCTTTCCTGTCCCGGGATTGGAATGGCTCCTTTTCCACTTCCTTAAAACCCTCATCATTTCCTTTTCCCTCTCCTTCCCTTCTGCCTGACGAAGCAGCTAGGCTGCGAAAGCTTGTATGTGTGTTTGTGTGTAATTTTATTTTATTTTATTTGTTTCTATCGACGAGCCGGTCCTTTTGGTAAGTCATCTCTTTTCTATTTTTGTAAAAAATAGATGAAGTACACTTACCAGGCGAAGGGGCACAGGCAGTGATAGCAACAAATAAACACACAGACACACACACACACACAAACGCTAGCTTTCGCAGCCTAGCTGCTTCATCAGGCAGAAGGGAAGGAGAGGGAAAAGGAAATGATGAGGGTTTTACGGAAGGGGGTAAGGAGCCATTCCAATCCCGGGACAGGAAAGACTTACCTTGGGGGAAAAAATGGAGTGTAAACAAATGCAGACAAGGTGATGCTCAACATCTTTTTAGACATCTGAAGTCCAATACTCATCAAATTACTTAACCCTCTGCTACTTGCTACTCGCGTGGGGATTGGGGACACCGATACTCGTGCGGAGTACAAATGTACTCCACCGCCTTTTTCGTTAAAAATACATTTATTCTTTATTTAATTATTATATTTGCCTTTTACATTGCTTGCATTACATGAGTAAATTCGTTAGTAGTACTTTTAAAATGAAGCAAGGAAATTAAATTTTTAAATGCAAAATGAGTTTTTGTCATTCCACCCATTTATTTCTTACAACATGTTACATTACACAAGAACTAATTAAACCATTCAAAATAGCTTTAATGAAGAAGCTCATAATATTAAAAAGAGTAATCACAGTAGAAATGTACAATAATAAATCACGTACAATTCTTACAAATAACGGTAGTTGTTGAATGTTCAGCATACACCATTCGTTACATTTTACACACACTCTTCATGTTGATTTATTTCTTGATCTGTCACATATTGTACAACATCCTTTGCCTTCTTTTTTTAGCTTAGCTATTTCCATTTTGTCTTCTGAGTCCTCTCCTAACAACATCAGTCCTCGACTTTTTAGTTTTCTGGGTATCACAGTCTGTTTCATGCATTCATGAATCTGTGGTTTCACCATTTCCCAACTAATTTCATCAAGGAAATCAGCTCGTTTCACTTTGACATAGTTTTTGTTGGTTGAATAAATGCTTAAAGCATTGATAGCAGCAAAATTTAAATTTTGTAAAAAATTTCTGTTGGCCATCTTTTTGTAGTTCTAGCTGTATCATAATTTGCAAAAAGTTGATCAGATGTCAACTCCAACTTTTTTTTAATTGTAGAATGTAACAATCTCTGGTTTATTTTTTGAACTTGTGGACTCGTCAATTGTTGCATCATTGTGGATACTTGAAAGTAAAATTTATTTTTCCTTTCACAGTAGGATACAAGTGTTGCATCATGTCTAAAGCTAAAAACAGAAGTGTTTCTTTCTCAAGATTTGCTGGGTAAAAATTCCTGAGGTATTTCTTTTTTGTAGTGTCTGATTGTTACAACATAAGTTGTCTTTTTCTCAAGCAGTTCTTGAAACAGAGGATAGCAAGTAAACCAATTATCACCTGCGATGTTATGTCCTGTTCTAAAATTGGTTTCGCAATTCTCATGACGACCTCCTTTCCTGCATTGCTTACATCAAAAGGCCCCAACGGTTGTTTACCACAATAAATTTCCATATTCACAGTATACATTATTCTACAGTCCACTAATGCAAACACCTCCATGTCATAACAAGCAGGTTTTACTAGGTATAAACTGTATCAATGAACAAAAAATAACGTTTAGAATGATAGTGGAACACATTTGTACTCTGCGCGAGTAACCGAGGGTTAAGCACAGAAAAACCATTAACAGTGACATGTACTGTGAGAGACTCCATAGCCTACACAAGTCCATGAAGAGTAAACGGCCTGGACTGTGAGAGATTCTGCTCCATGATAATGTGTGTCCACTACTCTCCAGGGTCACATAAAGTGTACTGACCAACTTCAAGTGGGAGCAGCTTGAGCATCTGACCTAAAGCCTGAACATGTTGCCCTGTTACCTCCATCTGTTTGGTCTGCTAAAACAACATGTCAAAGGGAAGTGCTTCAACTCGGACTAAGAAATGAAGGACACTAGAGGACTGACTCTTGTCACGGTTATAGGAATTCTGGGAACAGGGAATTCTTTGGCTTGTTAAACAATGACACAGTTATGCCTAGGCCTCTGGTGATTACTTTTGATTAAAGTCTTCAATTATACCCTCACTATCTTTTCATGCCTTTTTATTTGAACACTCATAATTAATAGGAAGTAATATTTGGTGATAGTAGGAGAGATGGTAGTGGATTGGTTAAATGATGGAAGTGGTGGTGTAGTAGGAAGGAAAGAAATAATTCTGTTGCACTTAAATTGCCATCATCTAAGGGAGAAGGGTAATTGTTTAATTATAGGTGCCTGGAATTAAGCTTACAGTAAGATGCATTATGTGGTAAGTTACTTACAAACTAAATCAAGTGGAATGTATTGAAGAGAGCTCAGCTGTATAAGTACTTTGACAGATTAGGGTGGGGATAGTGTTAGAGAGTATTCAGTTAGAGAGTGAGGGGATAGTGGTAGAGAGTATTCAATTAGGGAGTGAGGGAATGAAATGTAATGAAACACTGGAAGATAACAACAAGTTCAAGCAAGTAATGTTTGCACTTAGTGTTTTACAAGGTCAATTGCAAACAAAGAAGCAATCATTATGCTGCTTGGTACAAATTACATCTTAGAAGTCTTCTAAAATGCAGGTATACAATCCAAGAAATACTTTAAAAAAAAGGAAGTTTGTTCAATAAATAAAAGTACAATCTTGTAACTTTGAATGTTTATAAATCCCTATTTTTTCTAGCAAATTTTCAAGATGTGTTAGTTATCAATATTTGGAGCTCTACGTTTTTCTTCTATAAGATGTTGAGCAAAAGTTGACCTATATGGATTTTTCCCCCTTTTTTATTAGTTAGGTGTTCACAGAATCTAGTTTTAAATGTCTGTAAAGATTTTTTAAGTCTTTCAGAAGCCTTTTATCATTTCCTATGCCCTCACAGGAGAGATATTTTGGAAGTTAAGGTTCATCTATGAGACCTTCTTCTCCACTAGCCCCACTTCCACAACCAACCTCCTATCACAGTGGTTGTTCATCATCCATTTCCATACATACACCATCCTTGCTTCCAAACCCTTGCCTTATTTCTCATATTCCTCCAATAGACTTGTTCTATAAATGCTACCACTACCATTTAATCCACTCCTGTTACAGCCTTCCCCTATCCCAAGCCTGTAACAGCTTGGTTCTTCCTACCAATTTGAGATTTTTTTGTTTTAGGCAGGTTGGAACTCACCCTTCAACAATTTCAACATTCTCATAATATCCTGTGTACCCCCAGCAGTCTCAACCATTCCATCTGCCACATATGTATCCTCTTCTCTGCTCACACTCAAGTACTACCCATTTTTGTTTTTACCAATGCACATACTAGTTTTTCCCTTTCTCGTCTTCTCTACCCCACTCCTCTGCCCTTCATACCCAGCACAATTTTCATATTCAGCCCCTATATGTCAGTTGCTGTAAGTTGATCCCTGTTAGCTGCACTTAGCCAATTGCAGCAGAGTCATGCACCTACTATCACCAGTCGTGTTTAGCAATTTTGAAATTGTGTTATGGCAACGCAGTTTTTGATTGAAGCCATTTGTGCTTCATTGTTGAAAGCTTGCAGCACCAGTGTAAGTTGTCAGGGATAAAGTTACACTGACCAAACTACAGCTGTCCCTGCTACAGTCCTGAACACTCCAACAACCAGCACATCATCTTTCCCTCTTCCTACACTGCTGTTCGTGGCTCCTCCCCCATCCCAGGTCTCCATCCTACCCCAATCACCCACTGCAGATTGCTACTCATGTCAGATGCAATTGCAGCCAATTGACAGTAGGTGTGTGTGTGTGTGTGTGTGTGTGTGTGTGTGTGTGTGTGTGAATCCTGTTTTGGAAGAAATACTCTTTTGCCTGACAGCTTGTGTTTAACTGTCTTTTCATTACGCCCATTATTGCATTGTGCCTCTGAGACACATGCTGACTCTGTGAGATGAGTAGCAGTCTATCCTTTTCATATAGTTGTTTCTTCAAAATAAGGTATTGAAGTAACACAGTAATAACAGAAAACTCAGGTCATTTCATTTCAATAATAGAACACTTTGAATCTCTGGCAATACACTTATATCTTTGCCACATGATTGTTCTGCCAAAATCTAGCTATATGGCACATTAGTAAGTTATTGGATTTGCAATATGTGGGGATAGCAATTTAAATCATCATCCAGACTTAGGTGTTCCCCAGTTTTCCTAAATTATTTGAATCAAATGTTAGGAGTGGTGTGTTTGTGTGTGAGTTTATATATATATATATATATTCTTTCCTCAATTCTTGCTTCTGGTCTGCCTCTTTTGTCTTCATCATGAATGGTATTTTCAACCCTAATCTTACATTATTTTGATCTTTTACCATATCTTATGGGATTTTCTTTATTGGTAGTTTAATTTATTAATGCTTACCACATTTTTATTCTTACCACATTGTTATTCTTTATGATATCAAAATGTAATTTGTAGTTGTTAATATCATGCAAGTTTTATCTTTTTGTATTGACTGTTTCAATGACTATGTGAGATTTAACAGAGATAGAACTTTCAGTAACAATTACAAATTTATCTGCAGCAGGGAGTGGCCATGAATCAGTATTATCATCCAGTCTGCGGAGGCATATAAATGTGAAGCAGCACCATAGAAAGCCAAGTACATGCCATAACTCCGAGTCTGACACAAGTGGTAGCCCATCGGCAGTGAGCAGCTACAGGGTACCAACAAAAGCAGCTGCTTCTAGAAGTCTTGGTATGTATCGTGAACAATTACTCCTTAAGATTTATGTATTCTTATTTCTGCAGTTGCTCCTATTTTGCAGTTTCTTTATAATGCATATGTATGAGCAATACATATTGACCCACTACATTCTTAGATTGTACCACAATTGAGAAAATTTTAATTTTAACGATATTATCAACTTACAGTTTCATTATCTTTGTCATAATAATTTGATTATTTTTAAAAAGAAATAGATTGGCTGGGGCTGGCCAGTTCTTAACTTTGTGCTGTCCCGCCAATACTCACAAAAAGAAATAAAAAGGATAAGCTTTCAAAACAGGGTTTCATCTTCAGTAAGGAGAGAAGGGAAGAAAAAATGGAATGTAAATGGAAGGGGAAGGTAATTCATGACCTACGTTATCAAGATGGTGTTTGAGTATTGTGGAAGTCAGAGATACTGTATTTTAGAACTGAGCTGTGCTAAAGATGCTATATATAACCAAAGAGAAAAGATCAAATGGTAAAGAGAAGTAAAGATGATTGAACCAAATGATGCTGAGGGGTTGAGAAGGGGTTGTCTAAAACGTTTTTGATTAACAGGAAAAGCTGGAAAGATATAGACACACACACACACATGTGTATATATATTATAGAGGAAAAAATTCCTAGCAGGAAAACTTTATATAAAACATAGATGTGGGTCACTTACCAGGCAAAAGAGCACTGGTACACAGACAATAAATAAAACATAAATAAGACATAAATAAAAACATACACATACATACACAAACACAGAACTGAGCTTTGGCAACCTTAGGTTCCTTCTTCAGAAAGAGCAGGGAAGGAGAGGGAAAAGGAAAATATGAGGGTTTTCAGGGAGTTAGTAAGGTGTCATTCCAATCCCGGGAGAGGAAAGACTTACCTTGGGGGAAAATGGATAGGTAAACAAACCCACACATCCACACACATATAGATGCATACACACCAAGGCAAACATATGCATTTTGGTGTGTGTGCATGTATCTGTGTGTGGGTATGTGTGTTTGTTAACCTATCCTTTTTCCCCCAAGGTAAGTCTTTCCTCTCCCGAGATTGGAATGACTCCTTACCCACTCTTTAAAAGCCTCATCCTTCTCTGCCTCCTTCCTGCTCTTTCTCAAGAAGCAACCTCAAGTTGTGATTCTGTATTTGTGAGTGTATGTGCATGTTTTTATTTATGTTTCTGTCTATGTACCAATGCTCTTTTGCCTGGTATGTAAACCATATAGAGATTGAGTAACTTACACAAAGCACAGGCTCGTTGATAGATACAAAAACACAAATAAAAAGAAAACCAGACATACACAAACAATCAAGCTTTCACATCTGTAGGCCATTTCAGCAGGAAAAGAGGAAGGAAGGAAGAAGAGGAAAAAAGGAAAGGATGCAGATTTTAAGGGAGTGGATGAGGAGTCATTCCAATCCCGGGAATGGAAGGACTTACCTTAGGGGAAAAAAGGAAAGGTAAACAAGTGTGCACACACCCACACATATGCACATGCAAACACACCAAGGCAGACATTTGTAGAAAACAAAGAAGTTGGACAGGGATACCAGTTGAGGCAAAGGTTCTGTCCAGAGAACCAAGGCCAACATGTTATAGAATGGTGGGCAGGAATTTGTATTTAGCGGAGGTTCATACCAGGTGGGCAATGGGAAGAGATAATATGCTGAAGGGCAATTTCCCATCTCCGGAGTTCTGAAAGATTGGTGTCAGTGGGAAGTACCTGGATGGTGTAACACTGTGCCAAGATGTGCTAGCCATGCACCAAGGCATTTTTAGCCACAGGTGGTATTCGTTACCAACAAACACAGTCTGCCTGTGACTGTTCATGTGAATGGGCAGTTTGTTGCTGGTCATTCCCACATTGAACGCTTCACAGTGCAGGCATGTCAGTTGGTAAATCACATGTGTGCTATTGCAAGTGGCTCTGCCCTTGATCGTGTACACCTTCCGGGTTAAAGGACTTGAGTAAGTGGTGGTGGAAGGATGCATATGGCAGGTTTTAGAACAGGGGAGGTTACATGGGTAGGAGTTGGAGAGTAGGGAAGGTGGTTTGAGGTTTTCATAGGGATGACTAGGAGGTTACGAATGTTAGGTGGATGACAGAAAGACACTCTTGGTGGAGTGGGAAGGCTGTCATGAAGGATGGATCTCATTTCAGGGCAGGATTTAAGGAAGTCGTGAAAGGTTTTGTAGGGGACCTAAGGTTCTGAGGATTCCTTCAAGCTCTGCCTGGACATCAGGAATGGGATTGCCACTTTGTATGTAGTGTTGTCTGAAAGCTGATGCAGTCCATCAGCCACATACTCCCGCCGATCAAGGAATCCTAAGAACCTTAGGCCTCATACAAAACCTTTCACCCGAGTCCATCAACCTCATGATCCCACTGACACACCACACCCCTACGTTCTACCTCCTTCCTAAGATTCACAAACCTAATCTCCAGGCTAGCCCATTGTGGCCAGTTACCAAGCTCCCACAGAACAAAGCTCTGCCTACGTAGACCAACACCTTCAACCCATTATGTGTAGTCTCCCATCCGTCAAAGACACCAACCACTTTCTCAACCGCCTGAAATCCTTACCCAACCTGTTACCCCGGAAACCATCCTTGTCACCGTTGATGCTACTTCCTTATACAAAAACATACCGCACGTCCAGGGCCACGCTGCGATGGAGTATTTCCTTTTACACCGACCACCTACAACCCTACCTAAAACCTCTTTTCTTATTACACTAACCAGCTTCATCCTAACCCACAACTTCTTAACCTTTGACGGCCAGACATACCAACAACTAAAGGGAACAGCCATGGGAAACAGGATGGCCCCCTCATACACCGAATTACAGTAACTCCATTATGACAGCTGCCATCCATTCCACATCAAACGTTCCCTTCCGTACAGCTTAGGTCTTCGTGGCAAACAAGTATGCTCAAACCCGAATCCCTGAACCAGTACACCAATAACCTAATAACAGTTTTTAAATCCCGCAGCTATCCTCCTGAGCTGGTAGAGAAGCAAATTGCCAGGGCCACTTGCTCATCCCCCCAAACACGCAAACACACCTAGGCAGACATGTCTGCCTAGGTATGTTTGCGTGTGAATATGTGTGTATTTGTTTACCTTCATTTTTCCCCCTAAGGTAAGGGAAAAGGAAAGGATGATATATATAGGGAAGCATTCTTGGTAAGAAAAATATGTATAAAAAATACAACTTGTTTAACTTACCCCAAGCACAGGCTTGTAGACAGACAGACAAATAAAAACACACACAAACACAAAGATTCAAGCTTTCGCAACCATTTGATGCTTCATTAGGATAAGAGTAAGGAAGGAGGGTGGGGGGGGGGGGAGGGGAATGGAAGGATGCACATTTTAAGGGAGTGGATCAGGAGTCATTCCTATCCCGGGAGTGGAAGGACTTACCTTAGGGGAAAAAAGTAAAAGTAAACAAACACCCACACACATAGACACCCAAACACTCCAAAGCAGACATTTGTAAAAAGCAAAGAAGTTGGACAGAGATGCCAGTTAGGCAGAGGCTCTACCCAGAAAACAGAGATTGTGGTTTCTTTCCTCATGCGTAAAGCGGTCAAGCCAGGATCCCTATTCCCCGAGACACACAGACACACACTGTTTCACCACCTCACCACACAGTGGTCACTGAAGTGTGCCGCTGGCCGCGGTGGCCAAGGGGACTGTGGCGCTCCAGTCACGGTCTGCATGGTCACTACGGTCGGGGTTTCGAATCCCCCCTTGGGCATGGATATTTGTGCCATCCTTAGTATTAGTTAGTTTGTAAGTTTATGGACTGATGACCCCATAGTTAAGTCCCATAAGCTATACAAACATTTGAAGTCTGCCCAGAAGACATGATATCAGACTGATGGCCATTACCAGTCCCTAGCTTAGGGACCCCAGTTTCCTCAAGCCCATACCCAGCAAACAAATGTTGAGCTTCCTGAGGGATGTTGTGCTTGTTCTAATTCAGCACGTTTGTCCTGAGTAGCACTCTGTCTTTTTTAATATTGTTATTGAAACATTTGTCATGTTTTTAGACGTCTTGAGTTTCCCTGGCAAATGGGTGCAGTAGCTTTCCTCCACAGCAAAAACTTCCACTTTGGTAATTTTTACTAGGTTGTCAGCAAACACAGTGTAAGTGCCACCACAGCTAATTTGTTCACCTGTCCCAATCTGCAATTTCATTTATCTTTCGCTATCCTATTGTTGATGAATTATCTATTCATTCAGACATGAATTTTTGCTCAAGTGCAAAGTATAGAATACAGTAAAACCTCGTTTTTACATTCCCGCTTTTTACATTTTCCCACCATTTACACCATTTTTTGTCAGTCCCGTCAAATTTCCTATGTTCACAATGTTAATTCTCCCTTGTTTTTGTGTTAACATATTTACACTTTTCGAAAGCATGTTCGTGAAGAAAAAAAATGACATAATCTACATAAATTGACGCTAGCATGGCTTTCCGCTTAAAGTATAGTATAAACTATTCGCAGTCGAGTTTCTTGCATTTATTCAAACATATATTTCACGTATCGTTGTTGGTAGTACACAGCTAGTTGACTGACTTACGCGTGCCGATTTGTGGCGATGTAGTTCCTCTTTACACCAGCTTCTTTGCCAGAGTAACTGGCATGTACTCAGACAAACAGAATGGTTTGTTGACGTAAGAATAACACCGATTTGTGGTGGTGTAGTTCCTCTTTCTGCTAGCTTCTTTGCCAGAGCGACTGGCATGCACTCAATCAGCACCTGTTGCTTTGTTGATGTGAGAATAAAGAGTTGCATTGTTTTTGTGATACATATTTCTGATTAATAAAGAATGTTATCTGTCCAAGTTGGATATCATAATACCCACAACCTCAAAAAAGCGATAATAGTGTGATATGCCGATCCTATGCAAATATCACAAAAATACTTATGCATATGTTTTCACTCGAGAACGCGAATAAATTCTCTAATATTGTTGTGTGAAACATAGAAAAATACAAAAAGAACGGAACTTTAGGAGTTTTAATACATAAATAATTAATGCCGGTAAAAGGCAGTAATTTTGAAGATGTGTTACATAGTCTGGCAGCGGCGTCCAAACGATATCTATCAAAGCATTTCAGGTAATTTTGAACATGTTTTACATAGCCCAGCAACGGCGTTCTCGATTATAATGAATGAAATTACGTCAAAAATTTCCACTTCCCATAAAATTACCATAAAATAGCGGTGTCCTTGATTATAATGAATGAAATTACGTGAATAATTTCTACTTCCCATAAAATTACCAGATCTGCCCTGCGCTTAAAGTAGTAAAAATTTGGATAACCTTTATTGTATAATAATCTTGCTGGCAAGTATTTCGATGCCCATTATGTACATATATCACAAATAAACTACGAAAATGCAAGGCTGATCCAGTAAGCATATTTTACCATTTAAAACATTATTTCCTGCATTTTACATTTTCCTGCATTTTACACCATTTTACTGAAGTCCCTAGAAAAGCGTAAAAATGAGGTTCTACTGTATATTCCTGACACCGCATATAGGTCCATTTGGTCCTTTGCTGAGACATTCACACTAATTTAACCCATTATTGAGTACTACTTGCATGGTTTCAATCCCCACAAGGTTGGATTAGATTAAATTAATACTTGTCCCACAGATCATATATGTGACATTTCGTAATGATGTGGAACTTGTCAGTTTAGTAAATTGTGTCTAAACATGACAAGATTTTAAGGTTTTATTTTTAATTTTTATTTGTTTATTTTTTATTAGATTTTTTTAAGTTTCATCCAAAAATTCATCTAAAGTGTAGAAGGAAGGCCATTCAGAAATTCCTTTAATTTCTTTTAAAATACCAGTCGCCTATCTGTCAGATTTTTGATGCTACTGGGTAAGTGACCAAAGAATTTCGTGGCAGCATAATTCACTCCTTTCTGTGCCAAAGTTGGATTTAACCTTGAATAGTGAATATCACCATTTCTCCTTTTGAATTGGATCGGATAGTTAATAATACAAATTTATGGAACGAAAAGTATAGAAGGAAACTATCCTGGTGGGATAAACAAATATAAAAAATAGAAAACGGATGACTTACCCAAAAGGACCGGCTCGTCGATAGACACAAATAAAAATAAAAATCACACTCAAACACACATACAAGCATTCGCCACCACTGGCAGCTTCTTCAGGAAAAAGAGGAAGAAAGGGGAGGAGAAAGGGAAGGATATGGGTTTTAAGGAAGTGGAAAAGGAGTCATTCCAATCCCAGGAGTGGAAGGACATACCTTAGGGGACAAAAAGAAAGGTAGACAAATACACACACACTCACACATATCCAAATGCAAACACACCTAGACAGACATTTGGGGGAAATGTCTGTCTAAGTGTGTTTGCGTTTGGATATGTGTGAGTGTGTGTGTATTTTTCTACCTTCCTTTTTGTCCCCTAAGGTAAGTCCTTCCACTCCTGGGATTGGAATGACTCCTTTTCCACTTCCTTAAAACCCATATCCTTCCCTTTCTCCTCCCCTTTTTTCCTCTTTTTCCTGAAGAAGCTGCCAGTGGTGGCAAAAGCTTGTATGTGTGTTTGAGTGTGATTTTTATTTTTATTTGTGTCTATCGACGAGCCGGTCCTTTTGGGTAAGTCAGATGAAGTACACTTACCAGGCGAAGGGGCACAGGCAGTGATAGCAACAAATAAACACACCGACACACACACACACATAAACGCAAGCTTTCGCAGCCTAGCTGCAGGCAGAAGGGAAGGGAGGGAGAGGGAAAAGGAAATGATGAGGGTTTTAAGAGAGTGGATAAGGAGTCATTCCAATCCCGGGACAGGAAAGACTTACCTTGGGGGGAAAAATAGGAGAGTAAACAAATACACACACACCCACACATTTACACAGACGCAAGTACACTTAGGCAGACATCATCTTGTTAAAACGTTCTGTAAGACCATTTGTCTGAGGATGGTATGCAGTTGTCATTCTGTGGACAGTGTCGGATCGTGACATTACCTCTGATACTAGTTTTGACTGGAATACTTTTCCAAGATCAGATATCATCACACTTGGTGCTGCATGCTTCAAAATAATGTCTTCTACAAGAAATTTTGCAATCTCTGGAGCTTCTGAAGTAGGCACTGGTTTGATGATAGCATAGTGTGTGAGGTAGTCAGTGCAGACTATTATCTGTCAGTTACCAGTTATAGACTTCGGGAACCTCCCTAAAAGGTTGATTCCAATTCGGGGGAATGGAGCTGCTGCAGGTGGAATTGGTATGAGATGCCCTGAAGGTAATTGCAGCACTTGCTTCCATCGCTGGCACTCTTTATGGTGACTCACATAGTGCTTGATAGATCGGTAGAGAACTTTCCAGTAATACCTGGGTCTGATTCTGTCAAGGGTCTTCACGAATCCCAGATGACTGGGTATTGGAGTATCATGGAAATACTTGAGAATAGCTGGCTGGAGATGAGCTGGAACAACTAGTAGCCATTTGGGGCCCAGTGGATCATAGTTGCTGTTATACAATGTCCAGTTTATTAGTTGGAACTCTCCATTGGTCAGTTCTCCTTTCTCCAAGGCCTCTATGGTTTTTAATAGTGCTGGATCTTCCCACTGATCTGCTGTAACATCACCTAATTCAGAGAGGGCTGAAATTTCATTCATGCTGTTGTGTTCCACTAATGGATTCCTTAAAAGGCAATTGGCATCCTTGTGTTTACGCCTGTTCCTGAATACCATTGTGAAGTCGGACACTTGGAGTCTTCGTGCCCATCTTGCTAGTCAACCTGATGGGTCCTTCAAGCAAGTCAGCCAATACAAAGAATGGTAGTCTGTCATGATGGTGAATGATTATCCAAATAAATAACGCTGGAACTTGTTGATAGACCAGATAACTGCAAGATATTCTTTCTCAGTTGTAGAGTAGTTTATCTCAGACTTTGAAAGTACTCTTGATGCATAGGCTATCATTTTTTCAGCACCTTTCTGAACTTGTACAGCACTGCACCAATCCCTTACCTGCTTGCATCAGTATGAAGTTCGGTTTCCGCATTCTCGTCTTATAAGGTTAGAACTGGTGTGGAAGTTAGAGCTTTCATAAATGCCCAAGAAGCTCTTTCTTTTTCTCATTCCAGTAAATCTTGGCTTCTCCCTCCAGAAGTTCTTGCAATGGACATGCCTTGTTACAAAATCCTTTTATAAAATGTCGGTAGTATGAGCACAGCCCGAGAAAACGTCTCATATCACGAATATGCTGAGGAGTTGGAAATTCTGTGACTGCCCTTACTTTATCCAGATCAGGACAGACACCATTTCCGTTGACTAGGTGCCCCAGGACTTTTATGTCTTTGGCAACGAAGTGTCACTTCTTTGGATTGAGACGGAGTCCTGCAATCAGAACACACTTCAACACCATTGACAGGTGACTCAGATGTTCTTCAAATGTTTTCGAGAAAATGACAATGTCATCTAAATAGCAAAGACATGTTGTCCACTTAAGGTGTCAAAGCTAGTTGTCCATCATGCATTTGAATTAGGCCGGGGCATCATATAATCCAAATGGTATTACTTTGAATTCAGGGAGAAGAAATAAAAACATTGCAGTTTGCTGATGACATAGTAATTCTGTCAGAGACCGCAAAAGATCTGGAAGAGCAATTGAATGGAATGGACAGTGTCTTGAGAGGAAGATATAGGATGAACATTAACAAGAGTAAAACGAAGGTGATGGAATGCAATGTCAGAAAATCAGGCGATGCTGAAGGAATTAGATTAGGTAATGAGACACTAAAAGTGGTAGATGAATTTTGTTGTTGGGGTAGTAAAATAAATTCTGATGGCCGTAGTAAGGAAGATATAAGATGCAGAATGGCTATGGGAAGAAAAGCGTTTCTAATGAAGTGAAACTTGTTAGCATCCAATATTGATTTAAATGTTAGGAAGTCCTTTCTGAAGACATTTGTCTGTAGTGTGGCATTGTATGGAAGTGAAACATGGACGATAAGGAGTTCAGATGGAAAGATGACAGAAGCTTTTGAAATGTGGTGCTACAGACGAATGATGAAAATTAGATGTGTATATCACATAACTAATAATGAGGTGCTTAACTGAATCGGGGAGAAAAGGAGTTTCACATTCTGAGACATCAAGGAATTGTTAACTTAGCATTAGAAGGAAGCATGTGGGGTAAAAATCGTAGAGGGAGACCAAGGGACGAATATAGTAAACAGATTCAAAAGGGTGTAAGTTTCATAGGACAGGGTAGCATGGAGAGATGCATCAAACCAGTCTGCGGATTAAGGACCACAACAACAACAACAACAGAGGCCATTAGGTGTAATAAAATCCATCTTTTCCCTGTCAGCTTCATCAACCTCGATTTGCCAGTAACCTGTCTGCATGTCCATATTTGAGAAGTATGTAGCAACTTTCAAGCAGTCTAAGGTGTTGCCGATGAGCAGCAATGGGTACATGTCTTTCTTTGTGATTTTGTTGAGCCATCGATAGTCAACAAAGAATTGCCACATGCCATCCTTCTTTTTTATGAGGACCACTGGAGCTGCCCAAGGACTGTCCGAAGGTTGAATAATGTCATCGTGCAACATCTTCTCCACTTCCTCCCAAATTATCCGTCTTTCAGCTGGTGAAACACTATACAAACATTGACTAATTGGTGGATGATCCCCAGTATTGATACGGTGCCTTATTGTGGGCTGTTTCATCTTACTTTTCTCCTGCTAGGGTGTGAATGCACCCAAAAATTGGCATAGTAAATCTAACACCCACTGGCATTGTTCCTTGGTCAGTCCAGGCCGTATTGGCAGTTCCACAGTTGTTTACTCCAGTGTGTTGTCTATACTAACAGCAGAGCATGGGTCTTTGTTGATGACATTGAGCTCACCGTCCTGGATTTGTTCAGTTGTCCTGATTCACATTCTTATGAGGATAAGTTGTGATTACATTCTGTTAAAATGACAAATTCAAATGGCTGGGTCCTGCTGTTGATGGTTATTCTTGTGACACAAGTTCCTGCTATCTGGACATACTTCCCATTTGCGACCTTCAGCACAGTTGCTCCCGTATCACAGAACATTGTCTTCTTTAGTGTGCAGTGGTAATCACCTGACAATACAGAGAAAGAAGCTCCTGAATCATCCAGTGCTCGATTATGATGTAGATGAAATTTCCC
Organism: Locusta migratoria; assembly: GCA_026315105.1. NCBI lineage: Eukaryota > Metazoa > Arthropoda > Insecta > Orthoptera > Acrididae > Locusta > Locusta migratoria. Next base: position 806,862,153 of record CM048744.1, on the reverse strand, counting down.
GACATCTTAGCGACTGTCGTCCATGGAGGATTTTCATCTGCTGGGGCCTCACCTCTGTAGATGGTCACCTAGCTTAGTTTTCCTGGGCACGGTGGCTAGGGGGGCAGCTGGTACCTCGGTATGATGAAAGGTGAACGGCAGCGGCACATCAGGGATTGACGTCGTCCAAGGTATGGTGATGGGCTTCTTTCCATAGGTCCACTGAACTCATCAGCAGGTGACTGCCTGGGATAGAACTGTTCTGATGGCTGATGTCTTGCAACAAAGAAATTGTAAAATACTCGCCTTCTCTCTCTGCACTAGTGTACGACATGTCCAGGGCATCCACAGTGGAAACACACTGGTGTATTGTCTTCTGTTCTCCAGACGTCTGTTTTTCTGCGGGGCATCATAGTTGCTGAGGGAGTTGGTTGTAGCCACACTGGCTGGTTCCTAGGCTGTGGCTTGGCAGCTGCAGCGTAAGTCATTGCAGGGCAAGTCCATTCTTCACATCAGGTGCGACTGGCAGGGTGGACAGGTGCTAATGTCTGAAATACCTCTTCCTCAGTGGTGTTGGCTTCATCATGATTGACAGGGCTTCCACCCATGGCTATAATCTGATGCTCACTTGGTCCAACAGTCTCAGCTGCCATAAACTGTTGTAATTCTTCTGTAACAAATCGTCGTATGAGAGAAGCAAAATCATGCTGGTCTTTCACAATGGCCATAGGGACTACATTGGTGAGTGTGTCATACTTCATTTGTCCATACCTCTTCTGTTGCATCTCTTTAATCTGGTGGCACTACTTGATGAACTCTTCCGTCATAGAGACGTCTTTCATAAGAAGTTGTGAGTGAGGCGGACAGCCATCTCCGGTTTATTGGGAGAATTTTGGGAAGATGTACTTCATCTGTAAAGGAGACCACATATAAAATGCTTGTATGATCACGTCTTGAGTATTGCTCAAGTGTTTGGGACCCGCAGCAGATCAGTTTAAAGGAAGACATAGAAGCAGTTAAGAGGCGAGCAGCTAGGTTTGTTACTGGTAGGTTCGACCAATGCGCGAGTGTCACGGAAATGCTCTGGCAACTCAATTGAGGATTGACGGAGGAAAGACGACATTCTTTTCGTGAATCTCTGTTGAGGAAATTTAGAGGGCCAGAATTTGAAGCTGAGTTTAGTATGATCTTGCTGCCGCCTGCTTACATTTTACGTAGTGATCACAAAGACAAGATAAGAGAAATTAGGACTCGTACAGAGGCATATAGGCATTCTTTTTTTCCTCATTCTGTTTGGGAGTGGGATAGGAAAGGAAATGCCTAGTAGTTGTACAGTGTACCCTCCCCCACACACCTTAAGGTGGATTGTGGAGTATGTATGTAGATGTAGAAGAGCTTTGTACATGTATTCTGCAATGCCCTTCATCAGGTGTGTGATTTTGTCGGCCTCAGTCGTATCTGGATTAACTATGATACATAGGGCCAAAACATTCTGTATGTATGACTGTGTTGGCTCACCATATCATTGGGCCCGGGTCCTCAATTGTTCTTCCGCTGAGCGGATTTGTCACTGGTGTTCTCCAAACGTCATCTTAAGTTCTGTCTGGAATGTATCCCAGTCATTCAGCATCTCTTCGTTGTTTTAAAACCATTGATGGGCTGTTCCATCAAGGTAGAAATAAACATTGGCCAAGCACATTGTATGATCCCATCTGTTATATTTGATGACTTGGTCGAACCCTTTTAGCCAATTGTTTGGCTTGACTTCGAAGGCAGGGTTGTCAATTGAACACAGCACTTATACTGAAAGCAGGTTTATTGTGAAATGAAACTTTCACACAGCACTGACTGCCTCTCAAGCAGAGTGCTCTGCTATTTATAAACAGACAGAATGTATCAGAAATTAGAAGAATAGTTAACATTAAAAACATGTAGAAATTACAAGTGAACATATGAAACATGTAGAATATTTTGGAAATGATAAATACAAAGAAATAAATTTTTCCTGGTGAATGAGATTGAACCGGCGACCTTCAGCTTCACAATTGGTGATGCTATCCATTGCGCCACACTGTCAGTCATATAACTTGTGGTCTTGCAGCAATATTCTATCAACTGTGTGGCAGCATGCATCCAGACTATTGGGATAAGATGTCAACTTCTCAATATAACAGAGATGCCAGTTATCCTTATTGTCTGTTAAGCCATCTAACTCTAAGTATTCAAAGCCTTTAAAATAGCTGTACATTCAATTCAAGGAACAGTACTAATGATGTAAACCACATGTTAGAAGTGTTGTAAAATACCTGTATATTCAATTCCAGGAACATTGCAAATGATGTAAACCACATAGATTTCCAAGTAGTGTGGCTTCTTAACGCATTTATTAACACAGTAAAACACTATGATGACTAGACTCAGTTGCACAGTAAATCATTTTATGCGAGTAGGAACCCATACTCTCCTCCAACACAGTATCACAATGACAAATACAACCACGGTGCACTTTTTCTTGGAAAATAAAGGAAGGAATATTAGGGTTTAATATCCCATTGACAATGTAGTAATTAGAGGTGGAGCAAAAGCTCAGATATTTTTTGATTTGTTGAAAGAAACCATCCCAGAACTTACCTGCAGTGATAGAAAAAGGTTTACTCGGTGTCTTTCAGATGGATATTTTGAAGTTAGTATCAAAGTTCACACTTGGTAGGCACAGTAAGTTAGATAATAAAGTAATAAAGCACAACAATGGATCTAGTTCACAGAGAGACATTAACACAAAACAAATGGATGATAACCTTAAGTACTGCTTGGTTTATTTTTAGGCATGAAATTAATAATTGTCTTTAGCAAATTCCAGACTAGTCAGAGTGTCTTGAAATTGTACATAAGTGGTGTGTGACTGGTAGCAGGTTCCAGACCCTTTTGACACAGGTGTTGCTCATTTACTTGCTTGACCAGGATGGGTGATGTCTTTATACATATTAGCATATGGAGATATTCCCATTCTTAGACACTTCATAATCATTTTAAAAATGATTCAATGTGAAAATATCAGCCAAGTTCACAAAAATGTTTTTACACTTTACTTTATAACGAGGTAACCTTATTTTAAATATTGTTGAAACGAGATAGAATGGCTGGCCAGTACTTACCATTGTGCTGTACCGCCGATAGTAACACAAATGAAGAAACAGAAAAAAGGGGACAAAAAGGACAAGCTTTCGGAACACAGTTCCTTCGTCAGGTGGGAGAGAAGGGAAGAAGAAAGGATGGGAACAGAAGGGAAAGGTAGTTCACGACCTAGGTCATGAAGGTGGTGTTTTGGGAGTGTGGACGTCAGAGATACTGCATGTATGTACTGAGCCAAGCCAGAGAGGATAAATATAACCAAAGAGGAAAGATCAAGTAGTAAAGAGAAGAGAAGATGAGTGAAATGAATGATGCTGAGGGGTGTAGGAGGGGCAGGTGGGGGGGGGGGGGTCTAAAACGTTTTTCATTAACAGGGAAATATGGATGGACACACACACACACACACACACACACACACACACACACACACACACACGGAGAGAGATAGAGAGAATGACAGAGAGCAAGAGGGCGGGAGGGAGAGGTAGAGAGAGAGAGAGAGAGAGGTAAGGAACGGATAATGAATAAATGAGCTGAGGATGGAGGAAGGGGAGAGGTTAGCGTAGATTTAGGCCAGGGGGGTGGCGGGAGGAGAGGATATGTTGGAGGGCAAGTTCCCACCTCCGTAGCTCTGAGGGACTGGTGTTTGTTGGTACTGTCCAAATGGCACGTGTGGTGTAAACGTGCCCAGGTCCCTGGAGTTATGCTGGAGGGCATGTTCTGCCACAGGATATTGGGTGTCCCCCAGGCGGACAGTCCGTCTGTGCCCATTCATCCGGATTGTCCGCCTGGGGGACACCCAATATCCTGTGGCAGAACATGCCCTCCAGCATAACTCCAGGGACCTGGGCACATGTTACACCACACGTGCCATTTGGATAGTGCCAACAAACACCAGTTCCTCAGAGCTACGGAGGTAGAAACTTGCCCTCCAACATATCCTCTCCTCCCGCCACCCCCCTGGCCTAAATCTACACTAACCCCTCCCCTTCCTTCATCCTCAGCTCACCTATTCATTATCCATTCCTTACCTCTCTCTCTCTCTCTCTCTCTCTCTCTCTCTCTCTCTCTCTCTCTCTCTCTCTCTCTCTCTCTACCTCTCCCTCCCGCCCTCTCGCTCTCTCTGTCATTCTCTCTATCTCTCTCCGTGTGTGTGTGTGTGTGTGTGTGTCCATCCATATTTCCCTGTTAATGAAAAACGTTGTAGACACCCCCGCCCCTCCTACACCCCTCAGCATCATTCATTTCACTCATCTTCTCTTCTCTTTACTACTTGATCTTTCCTCTTTGGTTATATTTATCCTCTCTGGCTTGGCTCAGTACATACATGCAGTATCTCTGACGTCTACACTCCCGAAACACCACCTTCATGACCTAGGTCGTGAACTACCTTTCCCTTCTGTTCCCATCCTTTCTTCTTCCCTTCTCTCCCACCTGACGAAGGAACTGTGTTCCGAAAGCTTGTCCTTTTTGTCCCCTTTTTTCTGTTTCTTCATTTGTGTTACTATCGGCGGTACAGCACAATGGTAAGTACTGGCCAGCCATTCTATCTCGTTTCAACAATATTTATCATCTCTGAGGAGAATTTTCATCATTAATCGAATATAACCTTATTTTAACTATGACAAGGTTATCCTCAGACTGATTTGTCTCACGTTGATGCCGAGATGTGAGTGTGTGGCATCATCGGTCCTAACAAGAGTGTCCGTCACCCATCCAGAACCTCTGAAAATCTTAGTTGTTTTTATACTAAAATTAAAAACAGCTCCAACAATCATAATGGGACCACTTAAAATATCCTTCTCAAGTGTGGTTGTGCAGTGCTGCATGGTCATCATCTTGACATCAACATTAGAGAAATTGGTCTGAGGATGATCTTATCATAGATCAAAGCCAGTTACCTCATCATACATGAAATTACAAATCTCTTTCATCCATTTATAACCATGAAGCTATTACATGTTAAACTGTGGTTTATACAAAAAGGGAGGGAGGCCACTTGATCCAGTGGTGACCAATTTCTTTAAAGAACAATGCAAAAGACAAGTGCTGGGCTTGGGTTCTCAGAAACCTAAGATATGCTGCAGGAATGTCGTGACACTTTCATCTTGTGTAGCTGTGGTGTGGAAAAGCTCAGTGACACCATTATACCCCTGAACAGTCTTTATGCCAATATACATTTTACTGTTGAGGTAAGAGATAGAAAATGGACAATTACTACACTTTCTAGATCTGCTGGTTACAAGGAATGATGACAACTTGTAACACAGAATTTATCAAAAACTAACACACATGGACTGAATTCAGAAAAGAGGAATAATGAATATACTCCACATGCAAACAAGACAAATGTGTAAGATAGAACATCCAGAAAGCATTCTGAGCAGCAATGGGTACTCCACTGCAAGCATAAGCAGTGTCACAAAATCTAAAAGATTCAGAAGTGACATGTCAGAAGAAGAAATATCTATCACCAACTTTCTGCCATATATGCCCACAGTGAAGAACTGGTTGTATATTGTGCAAACATGGTGCAAAGACTATTTACAAATCAACCAAGAGTGCCTCAGGTTGCAAGTGTGTCTCTTCCATGTTTTGCCAATGTTGGGAATATACCATATATCTTGTAGGTGTGAAAAATATTATGTGGGAATGATGGGATGATCCATGAACACCAGGATGAATGAATATAAATGGCACTGCAGGTATAAATAGGAGGATGAATCATTTGTGTCAGAGCATGCACTGTGTTGAACCAATCATACAGTAAAATTCACTAATCCTAAGTTCTTGCTGTGGTAGATATCTACTATTACTGTTTGTTTAAGGAATCCATACAAACCTACATATATAAAAATAGCTTAAACAATAAATAGGAAAGTTTGAAGCTAAACAAATTCTGAGTTCCTGTGTTGTTGCAAATGACCGTTTCAGGTAGTAATCAGTAAAATCACAGTGTTAATGAATGGGAAGCAATGGAGGATTCAGTTTTGTCAATGCCAGTCACTCATGCTGGCAAACAGAAAAATCAGTTGAAATTTCAGCTCAACCACCAATTTACACTGAAAAATATACTAAAATGTATTTGTTTTAGAGCACAAGTCTTCATCATCTCTCAAAGCCATCAAGATAAAATAAAAATATGAACAGGAAAATAATGTGATGTTTTCCCTTTCAACTTTGTGAGGTTTCTGTGTCTCTTATTGGCCAACATTTTGACAAAAAAAAAATATGACAACCTTATTTGAGAATGTTTTCCCGTCATATTGTTTCCAGTTTAATGGTGAATTTTATGAGTGTATTCTAGATTTACATGTACAACCATATCCGTAAGTCACCTCACAGTGTTTTGGAGGGTTGGTAGTGTACCATTGAAACTTCTTACTTTTCTTGTTCCACTCATATATGGTTGAAATGATTGCTAGTATGCCTCCCTGTGGGTTCTAATCTCTCTAATTTTATTCTCACTAACTTTTCATGTGATATACATTGGAGGGAGCATATATTAGGTGACTCTCAAAGAAACATATGCTCTCAGAACATTTACAGACATCTGTAATGGAATACTGAATGTTTCTGTTGCAGAGTCTGCCACTGGAGTTTGTTGATCATCTCCATAACACTTTTGCACTTACTAAATGAACCTGTAATGAAGTGTGCTGTTCTCCATTAGATCTTCGGTATCTCTTCTGTCATGCCTTTCTGGTACTGACTCCACACTTGTGAGTAATATTTAAGAACAAGGTTCCAAAAAGGGTTATGCCAAGATTGCTAATATATAATTTTATTCCGATGGCCAGTTTCAATGGTCTCTGCCATCATCTTCTGGTCTATAGATGTTACCAAGCCGTCATCTGTTGAATTTCTTTCTCTCTTTTCCTATAGGGACTGATGACCCCGTAGTTAAGTCCCATGAGCTTTACAAACATTTGAACATTTGATTTTCTCTTTTCCTAATACATGTCAGGCTGTCAGCGTTCACAGGTGCTCTTCAGCCTACAGTATTAAAACATGAAATAAAACATGGAGAATTAGAAGGTGCTTAAAATGGAGTAAACCATTGAAGTCTTTAAAAATATTGAAATGATGATGATAATGAGTAAAACAACTGCTGTAGATGCAGCGGCAGATTAAATAGATACAGGCAATTAAAATAACCCTGGGCAGTGGCTATGGTAGGCCGTTCACTGTTGAATAAAAAGAAGAAACACAAAGAGACACCACACATTCGAAGAAATACACAAATTAAAACTGAAGGTGTTAGCTATGGGTTGGTTCACTAAAAGATGAAGCACACACACGAAATTTGAGATTTCAGTGATGGGTTGGTCATGCATTATACATTAAAAAAAAAAAAAAAAAAAAAAAAAAAAAAAAAAAAAAAAAAAAAAAACAGCCAATGGAAAGGTTCCACAGATGGCAGAGCACTCACAGTAAGAAAGGTGATACATGGGGGACAGTGGTATGAGAGGGAGGGGGGGGGGAGCCACAGGGATGGTGTGGAAGGGACTGGGGGGAGGATGTCCCAGGAATCCATGGGGAAGTAGGGGATGGGAAGAGCTGGAGGGAGATCAGGGTGGAATGAGGGGGGAAAGGGGCGGGAGGGGAGAAAGGGAGGGATAGTCATGGTCCTCAGGGAGAGCAGGGAAGAGGGAGCAAGGGGAAGGATCACAACTGGTAGGAAGGGTAGATGTCAGGTCGGAGGGCATCATGCAGGAGGGGGAGGGTACGGAAGTAGCCAAAGGAAAGGATCTGGAGAGTGGACAGGTGTAGAGCAGCAGGGATATACTGGTGGAGGAGCAGCAACAGACTGGGAGCTGAGAGGAGGGGATGGACTAGAGAATTAGGTTGGTCCAATTTGTGGGATAGGTAACAGAGGCAGGGTTGTTTGATATAGAGGACGAGGCAGGTGAAAGGAATGAGATCACAGAGGAGCCGCCTGGTGGAAGGGGGGGGGGTAAAGGGAGATACAGCGAAGGAGTTTTTTTGTCAATGAGAGGGAAGGACAAAAGGCACATTGGATGTCTGGGAGGAGTTGGTGTAACTGGAGGTGATGATGGATGCAACGGGATAGGATGAATTCGAAGATCTTGCTGTACACCGGGGTGAGGCAAATGGGGCGGTAGGAGGAGGCATCGTAGGGAGGTTTTTTTGGGTTTAAAGAACATGCGGACTTGGTAGATTTTCCACAGGTGGGGGTAGTAGCCGGTGTAGAGGATGGTGGTATAGAGTGTAGCAAGGGTGGTGAGGAAAGGGAAGGGACATTCCTTGAGGTGGCAGTGTGTGATGCAATCATGTCCGGGAGCCGCGTTGTGTTTGGTGCACAGTATCAACTGTATGTTGTGTGCAGTAATTGGGTGTTGAGGTCGGGGGAGGGGGGGAACATTGTCCGGTTATTGGAAGCTGGGAGTTAGGGGTGGGTTGGAGATATCTGGAAACAAGGAATAATCAGTGTTAGGATTGTCAAGGATGGAGAAGACATCAGAGAGGGAAGAGGCAAAAGATTAGCCTTACCAGCATTATCAGGAAGGGGTTAGTTAAGGTGGTGGAGAGCGTAAGTGGGTGCAGGTTTCGAGCCAGTAATACGGTGTAAGGCGTTCCAGTTCTGAGATGTATTAATGGAGAGGTGGGCATTAAGCCATTTCTCTGTCTGATGCCAGCCCTGGTGTTTCTTGGTAGTCAGGAAGTTGCTCACATGTCAGCGGAGTTGCCAGTAGCGGGGGAGTGTATTCCGATCATGGGTACGGAGGAAGGTGCAGTACAGGTGGCAGGATTCCTGCAGGAGAAGGACAGCCTGTAGAGGGAGGGTGGGGCAGTGTGTCTGTACAGCCTTGGTGGGGATGTGGGAATGGACGGCGGCAGACAAGGTCTGCTGAAAGAAGTAGGCAGCTTGGTCAATGTCGCCAGGATAGTGGAGAGGGAGAGAGTGACTTTCAACCTGATGGGTGATGGAGAGGCAAAAGGCATCCCAGTCTGCCCGGGAGTAGTCATGGACGAGTTTAGGAGGTGGAAGTGGCTGAGGAATCTGTGGGCGACAGACATTGGGATTTGAGGGTAAGGAGAATAGGATCATGGTCACTGCCTGTGGGGTCAAGGATGGTGGGGATGTGGGAATGGACGGCGGCAGACAAGGTCTGCTGAAAGAAGTAGGCAGCTTGGTCAATGTCGCCAGGATAGTGGAGAGGGAGAGAGTGACTTTCAACCTGATGGGTGATGGAGAGGCAAAAGGCATCCCAGTCTGCCCGGGAGTAGTCATGGACGAGTTTAGGAGGTGGAAGTGGCTGAGGAATCTGTGGGCGACAGACATTGGGATTTGAGGGTAAGGAGAATAGGATCATGGTCACTGCCTGTGGGGTCAAGGATGGTGGGGATGTGGAAATGGACGGCGGCAGACAAGGTCTGCTGAAAGAAGTAGGCAGCTTGGTCAATGTCGCCAGGATAGTGGAGAGGGAGAGAGTGACTTTCAACCTGATGGGTGATGGAGAGGCAAAAGGCATCCCAGTCTGCCCGGGAGTAGTCATGGACGAGTTTAGGAGGTGGAAGTGGCTGAGGAATCTGTGGGCGACAGACATTGGGATTTGAGGGTAAGGAGAATAGGATCATGGTCACTGCCTGTGGGGTCAAGGATGTCAATGGTGAAGTGCTCAAGGAGATTTAGAAAGACAATTATGATGTCAGAGGTGGTGTTGCTACAGAGGCAGGTGTGGCGTGGGAGTGGGACAATATTGCCATTGATGGTGGGAAGGAACTGATGCCACCACTGGAGTTTTGCAGGAGTGTGGGAGTGGATATTGAGGTCAGCAGTGATCACATAGCTTATGAAGGTGCTATCTATGTAAGCAAGGAAGTCACAAGAAATAGGAACATAGGAGCGGGTTTAAATGGTGGCACAGGTGAAATTGAGGGAATGGAGGAAAAGGATGTGGCTATGATGTTCATAAGGTATGTTGAGGAGGGGATGTGGCTGAAATGGGTGGTGTCGGAGGTGGCCAAAAGCTACTCCATCTCGTGCAGGGGGATGCGGACAGTCGTGGCGGTGTAGGAGACGGGGGTGGTACTGACTTACAAGTGAGGAGGAGAAAGGTTTCATTGAGGAGAAAGGCATCCACGTGGTGTTGGGTTAAGGTGTTCATGGGGAGGAGCTTATTGATGGGAAGGGAGCGAATATTGGAGTACTAGATGTTAATTTGTTGATGTGTGATAATGAGTTCAAAAGGGGGGGGGACAGGATGGGTGTGGAAACTAAACTAGGATGTGGGGGCTGTCGGTTCAGGAGAAGGTGATGTGGATGAGGTTTTGGGATGTTGTGGCCTTAAAATCAAGGTTGAAGAGTGAGCGAGCAGCCAGGGAGACTTGGGGAGGGTGTGGGGGCACTAGAAAGGGTGGATGTTTTGGAGGATGATAGTAAGGAACCAGATGATGTCCTCTGCTGTGGAAGGAGGGTATAAGGAGTTATTGGTGGGAATGGGAGGATCTGTGGGATGGACAGGAACAGTGAATTCTACTTTGGTGGGAGGAGGTCGGGACTTACATTTGTAAGAGTAGGTCAGGTTTGCCTCACTGCAGGTGTTACAAAAAGGGGGCGCGGCAAGGTTGGGGCAGGAGATTGGAAAGTGAGAGCCTTTGCAGTGTGGGCATACAGCAAGGTGATCGTTACATGTGAGGCAGCTGGAGCAATGATATGATTGAGGAGAGGCTTGGGAAAATTCTATCCAGTGTAGTCAGTTATAAATGAGGGCCCCATTATGGAGGAGGTGGTTGATGGATGGTGTGTCTTCAGTGAAGATGCGCATGAGGTAGGTGGGAACCATTGCATTAACAATGTGGGAAGCATATCGGATAGAAAGGAGAGGATGCCACCGGAATTCCTCCAACACTTCCACCCTTGTGATTCCTGGGTTCAGTTTCGTAATCGCAGCAGTGAGGGTGGGACGACAACAGGGAGGTTGGAGGGGTAATAGGGGTGAGGGAGGCGTTGGGGCCAAAGTGGACATGGGGAATTTTGTGTAGGATCTGTGTGGGGAGGTTGGGGTCTGTTAATTTGAGGAGGACAGAGTCCCTCCATGGGATGATTTGGGAGACAGGGGCAGAAGGGGCATACTTGTAGAAGAGGAGTGTGAGAGCATGGGAGTCCAGAAGTGGGAGTCAGGGTTGTTGTGCACAAAGGTGTGAAGAGCAGGGGGCTGGGAGAGGGGGAGAAATTGCGAAGTGAGCAAAGGAAGGACTGAGGAGAGGTCAGAGTGTGGGAGAAGTGAAGGGGGCGGCTTCCATCAGGACTGGGGGTCCAGTGGCAAGGGGAGTGGGGGCCTTTTTGGTGGTGGAGGAGGCGTTGTCTGTGGAGGTGTGTTTCTTCTTCTGTTTGACAATAGGCTGGGAGACTGGATAGGGGATCGGGTTTACAAGATAAATCAATGAAAAGTGAAGGCTGTAAACTCCACAAAATACCTAGGAATTACTATTACTTCAGACTTAAATTGGAAAGAACACATAGATAATGTCGTGGGAAAGGCGAACCAGAGACTGCGTTTTATTGGTAGAACCCTTAAAACATGCAACAGAACTACAAAAGAAACTGCATACACTATGCTTGTTCGTCCATTTTTGGAGTATTGCAACCCAGTGTGGGATCCTTATCAGGTGGGTTTGACGAAGGACATCGAAAGAGTCCAAAGAAGGTCAACTTGTTTCGTATTGTCATGATACGGGGAGACAGCATTACAGAAATGATACAGGATCTGGGATGGGAATCATTGCAACAACAGCGCTTATCGCTGCAGCGTGGGCTACTTGTGAAACTCCAATCACCATCATTCTCCACCGAATGTGAAAATATATTGTTGACTCCCACTTACATAGGTAGAAATGATCATCAGAGTAAAATACGAGAAATCAGAGCTCAAACAGAGAGATTCAGGTGTTCTTTCTTCCCACACGCTATTCGAGAATGGAATGGGAGATAAATAGTATAATGGTGGTTCGATGAACCCTCTGCCAGGCACTTAAATGTAGATGTAGGATGGCCTTGGGCAGACACTGTGGAAGTAGCTTCCTTGAGAGTAGAGTCTTCAGCTGTGTCTACTAGTTGAACTTTCTCATAATCAGAAACACAAAGTTAACAAAATCATGTTCTCTTTTCAGCAAATTAAAAACAAATATGGAAAACTGTAAATCAACAAATAAGAAAGAGAGATGACAGGCCAATTGCTATGCAGCACTTCAAGTCAGGGGATGATGAACCAAGGCATGTTACCGGGTGTTTCAAGTGTTGTATAGTGTAGACATGTGCTGCAGAAATATCGAGCTTTTCGTCAGTGAGTGTGAGTGTGTGTGTGTGTGTGTGTGTGTGTGTGTGTGTGTGTGATGATGTTTTGGCTTATAAGTGGTAGTGGGAAAAGAACATACGAGTTACACTGCCAAATGTAAGCTTCAGCTTGCCCAGTCACAGTAAGGAACATAGAAAGTTGTAAGCTGAACGTAAATTTGACATTGATGAAAAAATTTTGTCACTAGTGTGTAAGTGAGGGCAAACTATTAAAACGTTCGAAGAGTCATACATGTAGAGGGAAAAATTGTAAATATCCCAATGTAGAGAAAAAAAAAGCTTGCTTGACTTAATAATTCAAAACAGGAACTATGGTTTTGCTATTACAAGAGAAATGATTCAGTTACAAGGCTGCAAAACATCCTCAAGTACCATGTACATTGTTGCCTGGAAATGACCCCCAACAAATGTCAAAGCAGTGAAAGTGGTCGTGGTAAAATATGTTATTTTCAAATGTAACATTTGAACTCAACATCAGTATTAGCTACACAAATCAGTTGTTCCGCCATCTTAATCTTCCATCGCTGCTCGCTGTAGGCGTTATCAATGTAAATGTCACAAGTAAGAACTCTCGAAAAACACACTAAATTTTTTGTGCGAAGATTAGCTTCACTGACCATATTAAATTAAAATCATTTCTGTGCTTAGTAAGTGTGTGTGTGTGTGTGTGTGTGTGTGTGTGTGTGTGTGTGTGTGTGTGCGTGTGTGTGTGTTACGTATTGCTTTTGTTTAAGGCCACACAGATGTGTTAAAAACAGTAGTCTGCTATGGTTGTCTGTCACAGAATGACACCATTCGATTTATATTAAAACCAGTGATGCCAACCGTAGGGACATCTCCCTAAACACTGATATCTTGTCCATTGTCTAAACAGTATGCTGCATCCCTAATTTAAACTTAGATTTACCCCCTCCTTAAACACCGTTTTACCTAAAACTTAGACCTCACACTACTTACACCTTAGTTACACATACCATTTTGTCACCAAAAGACTTATCTTTTGAGTGTGTTATGAATTTAGTCGTAGTCATGTATATATGCTTATATTAATTATTACAACCATAAGATAATCCCATATACAGTAAAACCCCCATTTATACACTCCTGGATTTTAAGTTTTCCTGCCATTTACAACATTTTTCGTTGGTCCCATCCAAATTCCTATGATCGCAGTTTTAATTTGCCCCCATTTTCGCGTTAATTTACACTTATCCCATGCATTACGCTTTTTGAAACCATGTTTGTGAAGAAAAAATGAGTAAATTGATGCTGGAATGGCTTTTGCCTTAAAATATACTGTTTACAAATGTTACACAATCAAGTTTCTTGACACTTTGCATTTATTCAAATGTATATTTCACATTTTGTTTGCAGCACATGCCTAGTTGAGTTACAACATGGGGCTGATGGAAACATAGTATCCCATCAGCCACCGCTCCGATTGTCAGCTTGGCTTTGTTTATGCAACTGGTAGTTTTTCATGCTTTGCATGACAAGTTTCGAGAATTTATTCTTGTTGTGAATTGCAAGTATTTATCTAGGTATTTTTTGTGACTTTTATAAATGGTGAGACTGATGGCTTGCTTGTGTATATCTTTCTGCAGATTGAAGGGGGCACAGTAATCTGTGCAATCACAATAAATATTCTCCCATGACCCCTTCCCAATTTCCCCTCACATGAAACTATACAATGTAAATTAACCTCTTCATCATTCATGTTAACATTACATTTGTTGGTACTACCTTCCGGCACTGCGTTCTCGTATCTTTGACTTGTTTTATATGCCAGTATCTTACTGTCACTTATACTGACATGTACATTTGAACTACAGTGACATAGTGCATCTATGTACTTTAAATTATTTTAAACAACAACTGTTGACATTGCAAGGTATGTCACTTTTCCAAATGTAAGCAATCCTTCTCTTGTCAATGTAATTGATGTATCTACTCATTTTGTAATAGTGACATGCACATTTAAAATTCCGTCATGTCCTTTTCATCAGATGACGGCTTTGTAAACATTTATAGACCAGAAGATTATGGCAGAGGCCATTGAAACCAGTCGTTGGAATAAAATTATATTTTAGTGATCTTGGCATTATCCTTTTTGGAACCTTACATAATATTGGATCACCTCCTTCTAGTATAAACAGATAAAGTCAACAATATTCAAGTATTGGCCAAACAAGAGTTTTGTTGATGGAATACACTTCCTAAGAATTCTTTGAATAAATATCAGAATGGCATCTCTCTTACCCACAATTAATTTTATGTTGTCATTCGATTTCAAATTTTTTTCTTATGCCCTTTCACAGATATTTCACAGAAGTAACTACTCCCATTGATTGTTCTGCTATATAAAAAAGATCTTTCTTTCTATATCATTGCAATATGTTACATTTTTGTGAAGGATAAATTCCCATTCCCTGAACGATAAACTGATATGTTGCAGATCCTCCTGCATTTTTCTGCAATTTTCCTGCATTACAATTCCTTGATATACTACAGGAAGAAAGGAAGATAACGGTTTAACAACTCATCCACATTATAGTCATTAGTGACAGAGCAGAAGCTTGGATTATTTTGATAATGATGGGAAAGAAAATTGGTCATGCCCTTTGAAAGGAGCCACCCCGGCATTTGCCTGGAGTAATTTAAAGTAATCGCAGAAAACCTATATCAGAATGGCTGGAGTTGGATTTGAACCACCATTTCCTGTGTGCTAACCACTGCATTACCTCTCTCAGTGATAAACTGAAGGATCATCTGAAAAAATCCTCACTGAACTTTTAATTTTATCTATGGCTTCATTTATACATATTGTGAAAAGGAATGTTCCTATAACACTCCCTTTGGTCAAACAAGCATCAAGTCTTAGTGCAGTGAGATTTTCTAGACACAACTGAAGTGATGACACCATTAATTGAAGGCAGCTCTCATATGTCACAATACAAATTGGATGACCTCTGCCCTGCTAAATGGTTTTACTTGGCCAGATGAATACCCTCCACCAGAACTGGAACATTCAGCAGCTGAATTAATTTACTGCAAAGAGTTAAGAGTATCAGAAAAGGTATACAACTGTCTTTCTGTGAGAATTCAGATTTTATCAATCAAATTTCATCCACCCATTTCTACTAAGCATCAAGAGATGGTACAGATTCCAGTTGTAAACCTCCTGATCTAGACAAGTGCATGCACATCGTGCTTTGTTCTGATCATATTAAGCCTACACTACAACCACCATATACAACAAAACAAAGTCATATAGTGATCACTGTTTACTCTTAGTTATAAATCTTAAGTTTTGTTTCTCCTTGAAATAAACAATACTGAGTAACTCTTTGACTGGTCCACTTTCTAGTTAGTTTGATAATAGTTCTGCATAAGTAAAGCTTCTTAAATTGTGTTCACTGCTGCAAGTTTTCTCTTGTTCAAAGAAAATAAAGGGTTAGGAGTTGTTGTCAAAAAGACATATTACTTTCTGCACACTCTTCAGCTAAATCTCTACATGCACTGTAAATTTTCAGACAGCCTTTTACGTATGGCTTACTAAAAGGGTTCACTATATCAGAAGAGACATTTTTCTTGATCACTTACAGAATGGGGCCTGTGGAGAAAGGAGTTGTTCAGGTGTAATTTGCTTCAGTGTCCTCATGCAAGGCTGGGTTTATACACATAATGTGTGACTGAAGATGCTCCATATTGAGAATCTACAAAAATAGATATTACTTGCATTTTAGTGTGTTCTATAGACCTCCATCTCTTGGAAGCTACATTTAGTACCCATGATAGACCAGGAATCATTTTTTTTTTTTTAACAAATATAAAAATGGCAGAATAGGATGATATTCACTATATAGTATCACGTTAGAGTGCCAAGGTTGGCAGTAGCTGAACACAGAATGCTAACAGCTGCAAGTCATGTGTCTTTCCAGGTATAAAATTATGCAATCTAGTGAACAAGGAAAGTTGTCAAAATAGCACACAGTGTCAGGCACTAAGGCTGTGATTCATTCTCTGTTGTTATTGTTGAATCCTAGAGATTATATGTTTATTTTTATGGAACTTGCATTTGCTCTCAACTGGATAATAACCTATTGCTATAACAGCATGATTACATTTTGATAGTAGTTAATTGTGCACCATATAAAGACAGGAGCTCCAAACATATATCTCTACGTAATTCTCTACAATGCACATATTGATTGTTATTTAAGATGAAAGAAGAGAAAACTCTGGTTTATCATTACATGGTAATAGAGCATTTTCATACATCTATGTAAAATAATATGAATACTAAACTTAGTTTAAAATCAATTAAATTCAGATGTGACTAATATCATGGTTGAAGTACACATTTGATTTGTAGCTTCTAATAATTTTATGATATCACAGTAACACACACTTGGATTATTAGATGTATAAAACTGTGTAGTAAACAGTGTTAACAAACTCTCATTTGCTTTGAATATGTGTTATAGAAATTTATCAACTTGACTCTAGCACTGAGTCAAATGAGACTTCACCTCTTCCCCAAAGGAGGCAGATGCCCCAGCAGCCTTTGTGCTCTAGCAAGACAGCACTTCAGATGCACACCAGGTAGTCAAGGTTTGTTCCTACAGACTAGTTACATTCACACATCATGTTGATAAAAATGAAATACAAAGTCATCAAGTTTTGTGTAAGTTCAATGTTATCTGGCTTTAAAAATTGAAAAGTTGAAGCTCTCACATTTTCCTTTAAAAAAATAAATCTAAGATCATAAGCTATGTTTGATTTGAAATATTGAAGGAATTTTGATAAACTACTTCCTTAGTCATGCTTGTGTGATGGTGCTGGACTTTGAGGTAAATGATTCAAATCTTGTTAGTGAAAGAAAATTTCGTCACAAATATTTCACTGACATCTGGAACAGTGCACAACCGTGCACTGTTCTTGATGTCAATGCTTTGAATATTGCAAATGTCCTAAGGGTATTTCATGAAGTGAGTACACTTTGTTGGTGACTGTAAGATTAATACCTATGTCAGTTGTCATGACTAAGAAGAAAACACGGTAATAACTGATCTCTGAAGGAATTCTTTGGAAAAAAGGAACCAGTTTATAGAGAGTGGGCTGATCTTTAACTCTGCAGCTGTGTCTCAATTTAAATGCTGTATGTACATCATCTACTGAAATAACTGTGAGTCTTCCTTAACTCTCTTGATATTATTAGATCTTGATGATTTTCCTATGAAAGTTAATGTGCAGATAGTCTGGTTAAGAGATAATTTTGATTTGACTTCGGGTTAGTGCCTTTGATACAATGGGCTATGCAAAATGTAGGCCAGTTGATACTTAAAGCTAGCTCAACTATTAAATTGACAGGATGTTAAACTGCTGAGCTTCTGGGGAGTTGTATGTATAAAATATCTTGTTATACAATAAAAAAATTAGATCATCAGTGAGAGCAATGCATGTACATATTTTGCATGTTTCTTGTAAATTAGGTTTTGCAGTGGACTACATTGTTAACATTTTTGTGCCCCAGTTGTACCCCATTATTTTGCAAATGGTTTCAGGGTACTCACTCTGACTAACGACTGATGTGTTCTTTCACTACTACCTTGCTTAGCATTGACCATTTGACACAAATAATAGGATGTGGTTCTCTGTTGCCTATAATTTTCCATAATAACAGTCATCATGTTTTTCCAGTTGGAGGTGAGACCTCTTGCAAGAATCTTTCACTGCAGTTATTTACCAGCTCATCTTATTTGGTACTGGATCCATGGTGAAAGGAATTAACTTGATAAGTAGTGCAATATTTACAACATGAAGGTGTAGATAACATAATCAAGAGATTGTGGAATTCTAGAGGATAGTGCTGTCAAAAAACTGTGTGAACAAAACAATGAAGAATAGCAATGTAAGGAATTTGATTTGGTAATTCTATGTACCATAACACACAAAATAACAATCAAGTACATGTCATGAAGATATTTGCACTCAGTGATAATAATTTAAGACATTTATAGCTTGAATAAACTAACTTAGTAATTCTTCAGGTTTTCCCATTGAGGCATTGTCATCTTGTGCAATTGGGATGGCTGCCAGTTATTCGCGTCTTTTCTTGCACTATTTAATAATGGAAAGTCCAGGTTGGAATTAATAATATAGTGAGGACAGTTTACAACTCACCGCAAAGACGTGGCGACGAGCTGCGACAGGCACATACAAAAGACACACACATACAACACATTCAGCTATCGGCCATGGCCTTCTTCAGAAAATAGAGCACTCACGCAATCACACAGGCACACAACACAGTCATAAAACCATCACCTCCGACTGCCGCACTTCGAATTCGAAATGAGTTCGAAAGAGGCACATTATTGACTTCATAGAATGTGTAGGCATTCTTCTGGAAAATTGCTGCTCATGTGGAATGAAATATTTCTGCAGTGTAATGGGGGCATGTAGAATGGTTCTGTTGTTGTTGTTGCGGTCTTCAGTCCGGAGACTGGTTTGATGCAGCTCTCCACAATACCCTATCCTGAACAAGCCTCTTCAACACCACATAAGAACGGCAACCTACATTTGTCTGAATCTCCTTACTGTATCCATCTCTTGGTCTTCCTCTGCAGTTTTTACCCCAAACACTTCCCTCCAATGCTAAATTTATTATTCCTTGATGTCTAAGAATGTGTCCTACCAATCAATCTCTTCTTTTAGTCAAGGTATGCCAGAAATTCCTTTTCTCCCCAATTCTGTTCAGTAACTCCTCATTAGTTACGTGATCCACCCACCTAATTGTTATGGCCGTGTTGCATTTTAATCCAACGTCTACCACCAGTAAGCCAAAGAGCCGCGCTGCTAAACTAAGCAGCACTAACAGCGCCACCTGGGCGACCGACGGACACAAGCAGGCTGAGATGTGGCAGCGGGCAGTGCATGTTTGGTCTCCAACCGGAAAGGTTTAGCTGACATTCATTCATGTACCGCATGTGAGATTTAATAAAGTGTTCCAAGTCACAACACTTAGTGGCAACAAGTCAGGAATTTTTACAAAGTTCCGCCCACACATTTAGTGACAACATGACGATGTTAGAACAAATACTCTCAGATTTGGTGGAGCAGCAGAAGCTACTCAACGAACAGCACAAACAACTTTCAGAACCTCTGACAGTCATTGCTGCAGCCTTACAGCAACTTCTCGCTGCCGCCAACAACAAAAACAGCTGACTGCCGGCCCTGAATATTCTGATGTTCGTACCCTACGAAGACACCGCTGAAGATTGGACAGACTATGAAAAGCCTCTGCGTCAGCACTTCTTGACTTTCAGCGTTGACTATCATCAACTTCGTAACTCTCTATCTTGGATTTCTCCCAAATTGAATCGAATTCTCACTCAATTAGCACCATTGAAAGAACCTGCATCCCTCACATTTGACGAGATGTGTTCCTTGTTGACAGCTTATTATAGCTAACAGACGCATGTCGTAGCCTCCTGTGTGGCATTATACCAGAGTAAAAAGAAACCAGGACAGACCTATAGTGCATGGGCTGCAGAATTACAGGGGCTTAGCAGTAAGTCCCAATTCATAACTGAGGTTCATCGGGAATCCTACGCCCACCACATGGTTCGAGATGCAATCCTTCGCTCAGCCCCCGACAAAGAAGTCAGACAACGAGCTCTCTAACTTGACAATCTTTCATTAGATGATGTTCTTAATATTGCTCAAACTTTTGAAGTCACAATAGCTGCAGGGGCACAGATAGATTTGTGGGGTGACGTATCTGACGTGCAGTCTGGTAGGCCCTTGTTGAAAACCTACCACGCACTGTGGAAGAGAAAGTTGCTGCTATCCAACTGCAGCACGGCCATAAGACGTTTAAGCAGAAAACTAGTCTCAAAAATGGACAGGCTTTACTCTCTTGTCCCCGCTGCTTCAGGCAGCATGCATGAGAAGATTGCCCACAGCCTTGGCCCGTGTGTCATAAATGCAATAAGAAGAGTCAAATTGCACAAGTATGTACCTCCAACACTGTCCAAGCCATACAAGATTATGAGGTAGCAGACAATTCTGTCTTCTGTGTTAACTCGACACTCTCTTCCTCAAACAAATTGAACATAGTTGTAAAAATGCTAGGCACCGATGTCCACATGCAAGTCAACACCGTTCCACCACTACCATAATCACTGATCACACTTACGTGTCCTTGGGTTCACCACCTCTGTCTCCTGCATACGTGTAACCGGCAACAGATATCTCTTTTGGAACAGCTGGATGTTGATGTTTCCTTCAAGTCAGTTGTTCAAAACATCACCGTTTTCATGGCTTGCTTGACCAGAGAGCCTTGAGAGTGGAGTCTGGCATGTCATGTTCTTTGACTAGTAGATGAAGACTATGCCAGAGCTGTGGTAGTTTCTTGTCTCCTAAAAGTTCTCCATGAATGATGTGGTGAAAGGTCTCTTCCAGTGTGCAGGTGACCCTCTCCAGGATGGTCTGTATGGCGAAGGCATGTCAGTATGGAGCAAGAGGAGAGGTCAAAAGGTCACTGATGAGGTCAACGTGCTAGTGGAGGTGCATGATGAAGTACAGGTAGTGAGCTGCATCATCAAGAGCATAATGTTCAAATATCTGCTCGATCAATGCAAACCACATCAAGGGTGCCTCAAAGGAAAAAGGAGGTAACTTCGACAGATGACCAGGGGGTGGCGATGGTGGTGCCTCTGGAACATCAGCCACCTGGAAGGCGTTGACTTACTATGGTGTGATGAGCGAGTTCGAAGCTGTAGTTGAATCCGGCTGGGCCCCGGGGATGAACGGGCGAGTTGCAGCTGGTCAAGGCGAGCTGACTCAGTCGACCAGCGTGGCTGAGGCACAGGTGTGTACCGTAAAAACAGGTGGAAGTTCGAACTCATGCAACTCGAAATGTTCTAGTGCATCAACTGTGTGCAGCTGCAGTAGCGATTGTTGTACATGCTGCGCAACAGACGCATCACATGATGCGGGAAGCACAAAGGACACACTGGCACTCTGTGTTACACCATAGTTCACACTGCCATAAGTTGAGTGGGCAGTTTTGCTCAATGAGTCACTTAAGACACTCGGAGCATGGACTTCAAGTAACTGGCCAACGAGTTATTGACCAAGTCCAGGTCAGCTGCATGCGCAGGAGAAAGGTGCATCCGTAACACACGAAAATTTTCCATTATTCATTAGGTGGTTAATGCATGCAGTGTGATGTATACTATTAAAAGCAAGTTCAATACCAGGAGCACTAATAAAGTTGTTGGCAGAGCACATGGTCAGCGGAAGGATACACACACAAGCTCAGCGGGGCAGTTGCCGGCTAATATTCAAATTTTGCATACGCAAACTGTTCAATTTTTGCACTGTTTGAGAGTTCTGAGCACACGCAATGTGGTGTGTACTCTGATTCGCACTGTTCATTGACAACACTGCAGAAAACATGAGAGGTGAGCCAAGGCCCGAGTCTGTGTAGCTTCTCCCAGCACTAGTAGTACTTGGTGTGACAAACATGTCCTGCGAGAAAATGTTTTGTGAAAACATATTCAATGCACTCGAGGCAGGTACAAACAGAATTTGTGAAGATGACATTACGGCGGCTTGAAATCCAGGCGCTGATGGAACAGGCGAGTTCATTGTCGACGTAACTGATGGGACAAAGGCAGCATATTTAAACCACAAATGAATGCAAAAAATAACAAAGTCTGTTGCACTACTGAATGCAAAGTGTGTTGAGCATGACATCAGGGTCACCATTATGGGAATTTGATGGGGGTCAGTCCCATATAGGTGTATACTTGAGCTAACTGATTCATTACCACACTTAAGCATACACAGCATACCACTAACTACAACATAACTGGTGGAGCCAAGGCAGGCTGAGCTCCCAAAGATCATAAGCAAAGATATTTCATTGTCTGTTCTTGTCTGATTGCTTATGTTGATGATGTGTTTCCACAAACTTAAACACACTCACACAGACACTACCGCTGTCTCTGGGCACTGTGGCCAATCTGCAGTACCCAACATGGCCCAAGCGAGAGCAATCAGTGGTTGGGGTGAGGAAGTGTCAAGGCGAGGGAAGCAGGAGAGGAGGGAGGGAAGCACGGCAATGGTGGGGGAATACACCAGTGCTGTCTCACGGACATTGCAGAAGGAGGGGAAGCGAATGAAATGTGTGGCAGGATGAAAGACAAATATAAGGATGGTGTGGGTAGGGAAAGGGATGGAAGGGTGGTAGAGGTAGGAACTAGTGAAGGTTTAAGCCTGGGGAATTGTGGGAGTCTAGAATATATTGTAGTGAGAGTTCCCACCAGTGCAATTCAGAAAAGCTTGTGTTTGTGGGGAGGATCTGAGGATCCATGTGGCACATGTTGTGTAGCAGTCGTTGAAGTGGGTCACACTATGCAGCGCTGCATGCTCTGCAGCAGGATGGTCTAGCTGTCTCCTGGCCACAGTTTGACAATGGCCATTCATTTGGGTAGACAGGTGGGTGCTGGTCATGCCCACATAGAAAGCTGCACAGTGGTTGCATCTCAGTTTGTGGATAACATTACTGCATTCACAGGTTGCCCTGCATTTTATGGCATAGGAAATGCCTGTGACAGGACTAGAGTAGGTGGTGGTGGGATGGTGGATAGTACAGATTTTGCATCTAGGTCTAATGCAGGGATATGAGCCATGGGGTAAGAGGTTGGGAGCAGGGATGGACAAGGATATTATGTAGGTTTTGGTGGGCAGTGGAATGCCACTGTGTGGGGGACAGAGGGGTGGGGAGGATATTGGGTAGCGTATTTCTCATTTCAGGGCAGGATGAAAGGTATTCAAACCCTGGCAGAGAATGTGGTTTAACTGCTCCAGTCCTAAGTGATACTGGGTCACAAGAGGAGTGCTCCTTTGTGGATGAACGGTGGGTGTGGAGGAGCTGGTGGGTGACTGAACAGACAGGGCCCATGAGATCTGTTTCTGGACAAGGTTTAGAGGGTAATTGCAGTCAGTGAAGGCCTCAGTGAGACGTTTGGTATATTTGGAGAGGGACTGCTTGACACTGCAAATGCAACAACCATGGGTGGCTAGGCTATATGGAAGGAACTTTTTGGCATAGAATGGGTGGCAGCTGTCAAAATGCAGGTATTGTTGATGGGTGGTATGTTTGATGTGGACAGAGGTACTGATAATGCCATCTTTGAGGAGTAGGTCAGTGTCAAGGAAGGTGGCTCGTTGGGTTGTATAGGGCCAGGTGAAGTGAATGGAGGAGAATGTGTTGAGATTTTGAAGGTCTGTGGATAGTGTGTCCTCACCTTCAGTCCAGATTATGAAGATATTGTCAATGAATCTGAACCAGATGAGGGGTTTGGAATTCTGAGTAGCCAGGAAGGATTCCTCCATGGTCCATGAACTGGCTGGCATAGGAAGGTGCCATATGGGTGCCCATTGCTGTACCCCAAATCTGTTTGTAGGTGATGCCTTCAAAGGAGAAGTAATTGCGGATGAGGATGTAGTTGGTCAAGGTAACTAAGAAGGAGGTTGCAAGCTTGCAGTTGGTTCTATGTTATGAGAGGTAGTGTTCAACAGTGGAAAGACAATGAGCATTGGGGCTGTTTGTGTAGAGGGAGGTGGCATCAACTGTGACAAGCATGGTATCAGGTGGTAACAGAAGAGGAACTTTGGAGAGTCAGTGGAGGAAATGATTGGTGTCTTTTTATATAGAAGGGTAGGTTGTGGGTGATATGTTGAAGGTGTTGGCCCACAAGAGTAGAGATTCTCTCAGTGGGGACACCCTAACCAGCCACAATGGGATGTCCAGGATGGTTGGGTATGTGAATTGTAAGGATCATGTAGAAGGTAGGGGTATGGGATGTAGGAGGGGTCAGGAGAGAGAGAGACAGAGAGAGAGGTTCTGAGATGGTCCTAAGGATTTGAGGAGGAACTGGAGATCCTGTTGGGTTTCTGTTATGGGATCATTGTGGCAGGGTGTGTAAGTGCAAGAATCAGATAGTTGTCAGAGACCCTCCGCGACATAGTCCTTGCGGTCTAAAACCACAGTGGTGGACCCTTTGTCAGCAGGTAGGATCTTTAGGTTAGGATCAGTTTTTAGGTGGTGGATAGCATTTCTTTCTGAAGGTGTGAGGTTGGTATCCATATTGAGGGATTTTGGGAAAGATGGTGAAGCCAGGTTAGATGTTAGGAAATTCTGAAAAGTTAGAGGGAGTGTGGGTGAATCTTGACTGGATGGCAAGTGAACTGGGTCAGGCAGAGTTCAGTTTTGCTATTGGTATGGGTGTGGACGGTGGGGTTGGTTGCAAAATGGTGTTTCCCTGGGAAGGACTGGGAGAAGGAGTGAAGATCCTTAACAAGTCTGGCATAGTTGAATTTTGGAGTGGGTCAAAAGGTAAGGCCTTTGGAAAGGAAAGACACTTCCATGGGACTGAGGCGTTTTGAGGAGAGGTTCATTACTGTGTGTCTGGTCTGTTTAGGTTGTGGATTTTGTGTAGTTGTGTAGGGGACTTTCTGAGGGTGTGGTAAATGTAAAAGGTCTGCTAGTGAAGGTTTGTCAGTTATGAAGGGTATGTGGGGTATGTTTGGAGGCTATTTTGACGTATGTGAATGACATCCAGCAACCTATAGCAATACCCTTTCTGCACAACTCCCTGTACACTACTTTTCAGCGAGACAATGCATGACCAAGTGTTGCTGAATGAATACGTGCCTTCCTCTTGTCACATACTTTTTGGCTCTTGTCAGTTAATAATTTCATCATTTGACACTCTGTTCCACCTCCAAGTTGTACTGGGCATTCAGTCTTCTTAACCTTGGTTGGTAGGCAGATTATGCTCTTGACATTGTACTTGAGAAGTTTCTGCTGATTTTTGCTAATGTTGGCCCATCATATGATAAAAAAATCAATTGTCTTCATTTCTTCTTGTACTTCTGCTAACCCCTCTGGTGAAGAAACAAGGCACAACACCTACTCGATATATGTGGATGAAGTATTCCAACTCTTGGATCTGAAAGTGTTTGTGCACAATGAACTAGAGATTTGAGAACACCATTCTTCTGAGCTAGATGGTGGCAGGTACTGGGTTGCAGGTACAGACTGGTCTGAGTTAAGATGGTCTAAAAAACTAAAAATAAAAAAAAACAAGGGCGTCTCTCTGCTTGGGGCCAGATCACAAAGATATCAACCATGTATCTTACCTTGTCTGAAGCTACTGCACATCAGAGTCTGACATTATGGTTACCCTTCATGTGGTATCTCGGATCATGAAGGTGCCACTGAATGAATCTGAAGCTGATTGGGGAAATGTTCAGGCATGTTTTAATGTCAACTTATCTCATATTTGGAGGTCAATTGTACCAGAAAACAGAAGGGCCACCCCACTCTTACTGGAGATGGCAAACCTTTTTATGGAAAAATTTGAGGATGTGTTTTCTCGGATATGTGAATGATACCTTTGTTATTGCCAGGTGACTAGAAACAGCTGAGATGCTCTGTACTTATGGCACACCAGTAGAGCTTTTGAAAGTATAAAGACCATAAAAGAGCATACAAAGATGACACTAGCCCATCAACATGTGCAAAACACCTCCAACAAGTAAACCAACACCCTACCATCATAGAAATAGACAGAGAAATAGTCAGGCTGGGTAATAAGAAACATCTCTTAATGGAATGATATTTTCACTTTACAGCATAGTGTGCACTGATATGAAATTTTCTGTGAACCTTGCAAACTTCTGTGAAGTTTGGAAAGTGGGAGACAAGGTACTGACAGAAGTAAAGCTGTGAGGATTGACTGTAAAGTGTGCCAGGATAGGTCAGTTGGTGGAGCACTTGCCCAAAAAAGGCAAAGGTCCCAGTTTTGAATCCCAATCTGACAGACAGTTTTAATCTGCCAGGAAGTTTCAACATTTCGTAACTCTTTAAGATAACTTCTAAATTAAAAAGACAATAATAAATCACCAAACAACCGTTAGTCCTGCTATTTTACACTAATAATATATATAATAACAAACACAGCTCCCCTCCTCCCTCCCCCCCCCCCCTCCAAGACACCACATAATATAATCGCATAAAGAAAGCATACATATCAACCTAGAACACAAACACACACACACACACACACATTAAGAGACGGCACCAGAAAAAAAGTTAAAATAAAAATAAGATGAACACATCCAACAATACACAATAAGGTGATTGAGAAGTTATTTCCATAACATTTAGTGTAAGTGTAATACATTAAATTTATTCACACAAATTACAAGAAGGATCTAATGACCACAAAAAATGAATAATTATAATAGCAAATATTGTTTAAAGTAATACCAAAGCAAAACACAAGAATTGTTCAGATAAATTAAAAAATGAAAAAGCAAGAAAAACAATATTGTTACAGCAACCAATGAAGATGCTGTAAAATAATGCAAAACACATTTGGTCTTATATGACTTTTATTAGAAAGTAATAAAAGATGATAAACTCTAAAACCTGAATAAAATAAAGGTGTAAAAGCAATCATGGCTAGTATTGTTCAATTCAGAATTTATATATGAGGAGCATAGTTTACAAGACCCCTGTGGAGTCACAGGATGATGTCCTTGCACATGTAACAGCTGCAGCAGAAGTAATTCAGAACACTCAGTTCAGTTTAATCATTGAGCATAAACTGCTTGTAGCACTACTTACATCATATTCATCTTCTGGAGTGAATTGCACATCACCTGCAACCTTGAGTGGTTTTCATAAGCTGTTACAATTATGCAATTAAGTAAAAGTCAAAAGCACAAAATGCCAATCTCAATGCCCTACTTGGCCTGTATGTGGTACAATGCTACACAGATGGACCACTTACATTTTCAAACATAAAAATTCAGGTTTTCAGATGTCTTGCTTTTGAAATCATTAACAGTCTCCTCATAAGATATGTGTGCTGAAGCAGACGCACATCATGTCATGATAGCAAGCACACTGTGACCACAGCTCCTACAGTTACTTCTTCATAGACACAGGGCAATGTCAAAGATGAAATTTCTAATTAGGCAACCTGAATACTTAAACAGGAATCTCTAAAACTGTATTTATTCATTACATCATTTTGGCATCTGCCATCATCAGATCTATAAACCTCCAAACTGAGAAAGCAAATTTCAGTGTCACTAATAAAATCTGTTCTTACTAGGTACATATTTTATTACTGACACAACTTTGCTTTTCAAATTCAGAGGTTCTTAGATCTGATGATGAATGATGCCAAAATGATGTAATAAATAAATAAATAAAATTTAGTGATCCTTATTGACAAAAAATGAAGATTATGTACTCATATAAGAAATATGTTTCCTTTATACAAAGATGAATCAGGAATGTGGAAGCCATGATGCACAACTGATCAGCTTGTGCCTAGCATTCCAACCTTTTGCCCTCTTCCACCAACTTCGTGACAGCATTTGTATGGACTCCACAGGCCCATTTCTAGGCACTAAGTGTCTTCTAGCTGTAGGCAAGTACTCCAAATATCCATATTGTTAACTACGGGGTTCATCAAGTCAGCAGTCACTTGCAGGAGTGTAGATTCTAGGCACTGAAAGGCTTCCCTGAAGTATAGTGTTCTATAGTAAGCCCATAACAATACTGCATGTCAGAAAACATGCTGAAAGGCCAAGACATTGATATTTAAGAAAAAAATGCTGAAAGTTGTGGGACCCACCATCTTAACAGCAGTTCTTGGGCATTTTCAGGGCCATACATGTAAGACTGCAGCTCAACAGAGATTTCTATGTGATACTACTGTGAGTGTTCCTCCATCTTCTTGTGCCACAGCCACAAGAACTCCAGGCAATACCCACCAAGAGTAACTGCCTGGGCACTGTTTTATGTAGCAAAATACATTATGACAGCCAGATACTAGCAGACAAATATGACAGGTACATCACCTTCATCAATACTTCGAAGAGTGTGGAGTACCTCAATACATATCACCTGCTGACATCTACTAACCATATCACTCTACCAATAGTACACCCTGAAACACAGAGTCCTCCAATGCAATTGCCATATATATGCACAGATACAACCATTATCCATGATAACTGTTGGAATACTAATAACCATGGACTGGAGATGGAAATGGACATGTCCACATAATATCCGCAGTCATGACAAACAATACCTACATTAGCACAACTTTATATGATCTCGAACCTTCCAAGTTCCATGCATCAGCCAGGGGTTTAAGTGCCAGGAGACCTGATACAATACTAAACCACCTCTGAGATAATGTCTGAAGTATATTCAGTCATAAATGCACCTTTCTGGGGGGAGGTTTTGGTGTCCAAGCCTGTTGATTTGGAAAACTCACTGTAAGGCATAGAAGTGAACTTCGGTTAACTGATGGAGCAGTGGTAGCTGTGCAGCAGTGGTACCAGAGGCCACCACACCAAGTTGTGAAGTGAACATAGCTAGCCTCTGATTGGAGCATGGCAATTTATCTGCACCCTTATCTCTCCCTCCAAATCAGTGCCTATTTTCCATCCAGAAATGCATAATTACAGTTCTATAGTATAAAGAATTTACTACACTTTTACAAAATGGGGCCAAACTCATTTTACACTTTGAACTTGAGACATAAAAATCTTGCTATCAAATTACACCATGTGGTGCAACTTTGTGAGCAGTGATCAAGGCTTGATAGATCTCTTTGCTCATCCCTTCCAAGCCACTGACCAGGCCAGACAGATATTGCCGAGAAATGCTGTGTGACCCAGAATGCAGTCATAAATTCATTTCATTTTCAGCTCATTGTCCTAATGATATTGTTTTCTCTGTTTCTGATTCTCTCCGTGAGTTACTCATATTTTTCGTAAGTCATACTGTTTACACTGGGCCATGATTGTCACTTTTGGCTATCTGTGTTTAGTAACCCTGATCAGTCTGTCTGTTCTCATGTCATTCTAAAATTCTACTGTCAGTCACAATATGCCTTAGGATAATCTTTTCCTCATTAAGAAAGATACTGAAGTAGTAACATTTATAACTGCAACTATGTTTGACTTCCAGCATGAAACATTGTCATATCTACGTTCTTTAATTATTCTTGACATCATCCTTTCAAGCAGTATGCAAGATGAGAAGTAATAAACTCAAAATAGTTTTCTTTTAATTTCTAATTATAAGGCAAATTCAAGGTCCTGTAATTTATCAGACATTTTTTCCCAATTTCTTACTTTCTTTTCCTTTACAGGAGAGGCTCAAGCTCTGCCGAGGATGAGAGCAGCTTCTCCAGCTACCAATTACAGCCCCCTTGTGGATTTTCAGACAGTCGTGAACTAAGTGAAGCAGAATGTGATCGAGATGCCAGTGAACTAGATAAACTTCTAGCCAGGTATGTAGAAATGGTGAGAACAAGTGATTTGACAAGTCCTGATGTAATATTTTTGTGGTATTTTATCTAAATGTTGAGTGTTGTAACAGGCATAGTCATAAAATTTTGATGAAACTTCAGCGGTATTTTGGTTTAGATTTCATATAGTAGTAACAATCGTAAAATCATAATATATTAGTCTCACACAGTGTAGAGTCATGTTAATGCTATCAGTATCATCTAAAAACATCTTATTTCATCTAGATGAATAACTGTAGCCCATTCAGAAATAAATAAATTTTATTTGTGGCTTGCAACAGTTTGTCTTGAGTTTATTTCCCTTTCCTTTTGTAAAAGGAAATAGTTATTTTGACGGAACTACAAGTGATATGATGATATAATTGCACTTTGTTCTTAGTTTTGTTTCCTTCTTGTTCACTCAAACTTCCTTGAATAAAGTATGTAAAACATACATGTAGGTAAAATCTAATAAGAGAAATTCCAGGTTGGAATTAACAATATAGTAATAAGGGCAGTTTAAAACTCACTGCATGGATGTGGTGACTATCTGCAACAGCCACATAAAAAAAGACACACACATACATTTAAGCTACTGGCCATGGACTTCTTCAGAAAATAGAACATTTACACACTCATACAGGCACACAACATGTGTCATACCTGGTCACTGATCGATGGTTCTCGAAAGTCTTGATGATCGTTGACAATCATTGCTCTCGGTAGCAGCTGGCTGAAATTTCATGGGGCAAGAACTAATTAACTACAAATAATGTAGACAACCCACCGAATTGCAGTTCTTCAACACTTTAATGATTTACCATTAGTGTCCAATCGTTCTCATTTATGGCCAGCTTTCAAATGTCATTAATTATATTTAATGTGACCAGGAATGCACATTCCACATGTCAACAATACGATTTAACACTGTCTGAGGTGTACATCATATTGTGGCCCAAATGTTAATTAATCACTTTCCACACTAACAACATTGACAAATTTTTACATAATTGTTCAACCTAGTTCAAACTGGCATGGCTTTTGCTTCAGAGTGTGGCCGAAACAATAAACAATACTTTGAACTAGCGTGGATGGTGGCTCTGATAACTGACTAAACAATACTCTGATACATACTGCAAGCACTTCCTATTTATATGATTCAAACAGTGTCACTGAAAATTATGTATTGTTAATTGAATTCATTACATTAATTATAATGGAAAAGTAAACAATTACATGTAACTGACTATAGTAAAAGGTAGCATAAATAATACCGAGCAAATTGATATACAATTTTGGTTAAATTGAACTTTGACAATATACTGGGACTGATAACCTTTGTCGTTTAGTCCCTTTCAACATCAAACCAAGCAACCTAACAATATACCTCTGGCACAAATTAATTAATATTTGCTAATTAAACAAATGTCTCCAGTGTAAAATAATAGAAAAAGACTTTGGCTAGTTATTTTACAACAAATAATAACAAATATTTTGGAAAAGAAAATTGTTGTTGTTGTTGGGTGTATAGAGGGAAAAGAAAATTATAATATACTAATTACATTTATATCTATTATTATTCAACAGTGGTATCAAAAGGTTCAGTAATGCAAGCAGATGGGAATAAATCCCAACATGCTTCATTACATCACTCCCTCATTTAATTACCCAGTTACTTATTTTTCAACCACTGTTGAATAATAATATACATGAATGTAATTAGTCTATTATAATTTTCTTTCCCAAAACATTTGTTATTATTTGTTGTAAAGTAACTACGTATCTGAAGTCATTTTTATTATATGACACCAGAGACGGTTGTTTAATTTGCAAATATAATATATTGTTAAAGTTCAGATAGTATACTAATTAGTATTTCTGTTACAACTAAGTAAATTCTTTTCTCATAATAAAGTAGGTATTACTATGTTTCACAGGTAATGTTAGGAAAGTTTTGCCCTCATTAGTTTCTGTGTAATTACTGTTAATACAAAAAAATACATGTTCATTATTTGATTGAAAGGACTGAATTTCCTGTCTAAGAAGTGAGCTGATCTGAACCTTATTAATTTTACTGAACATGTAGACTTTTCTGATTTTTATCATAGCATTTGTAGCTTTGTGACCTTAGTCGGAATGACTACACTGTGATCGCTGATTCATTTCTCAACTAGAATGAGATGAAATAGGTCAGCTCTGTTGCTAACAAGTCTAGTGTGTTACTATTGCGAGTAGGAGCTTGAACCATCTGTTCTAGGAAGTTTTCAGTAAAAGCTCTAATGAGAGTTTTGCAGGACTCTTTATCTCAAGCTCCAGGTACGAAGTTATAGTTCTCCCAATCGATTTTGGGGTGGTTAAAGTCTCCACCAATAAATATAGCATATTTTGGGAATGTTCATGTAAGTGTGCCAGTGATTTCCTTGAATTTCTTTGTAACTCGAGTTACTTGTATGGGTGAGTCAGGTGACGGTAGAAGGAAGTGACTATGACGCTTTTCTTATCCTTGTCTGTGATTGTAGCAGAAACCATTTCACAATTGGTGTCAGTTTCTCTATCAGTTAATTTGAGACTCTTGTTTACTCCTACCAACACATCTCCTCCAGTTCCATCGAGCCTGTCTTTGCAGTAGATGATAAGATGTGTATTGAAGGCCTCACTACTGTCAATTTCGACTATTGACTATAAGACTATTCAAATGTTGACCAGGAATACATATAAAATGTTTTCCTGCAAAGAATTTTTTAAACTGCTCTACTATCCTTGCATTCTATAAAAATATAAGAATCACTGACTGCTCAACAATTTTCTATTTAGGATTAAAAAAGTGTTTAAATGCTACTTTTCATTTTGAATCATAATTAAAACTGTAGGCAATCTGATTACTAAAGGTCATCAGTATAGCAAATATGTCTAGGCCATGAATGACAAAAATTAAGCAAAGTAATAAAATAACTGAATGTAAAAGAGGTCTGACCCTGTTATGCAGTCACATGGACATAACACACAAAAGTACCAAATCTAAATACAAGTTCAAGAAGATAATATTCCAGAAAAATTCCACACAGACATATTATTTGTAGAAAATGACTTGTTGGAAAGCGCAACCTATTCAAAGCCAATACCATTGTTTTGCATATTTATATGCAGCAGTGATTACAACAGTTTTGTGAACATCATCTGCAAATGACACTGATTACCAGATACAACATGCTATACATTTTCCTTTCTGTAATTAGACGTTACTCTGTGGAGAGAATAAGATCCAGGCCTTCAAAATGCAATTGTTTGTTAAACTTATGGTTCTTAATAGTGGGATCATCAGTCCCTAAACGTACAAACTATTTATAAATTAATGGTGGAAATTCTCCTCAGAGATGATAAATTATTTTTCAAGAGAGATAGATTGGCTGGCCAGTACTTACCTTTGTGCTGTACTGCCAATAGTGACACAAATGAAGAAAAAATAAAAAGGACAAGCTTTCGAAACACAGTTCGTTCCAGGTGGGAGAGAAGGGAAGAAAAAAGGGTCACTCATTAAACACCATCCTCATGACCTAGGCCATGAATTTCCTTTCCCTTCTGTTCCTATCCTTTTTTCTTCCCTTCTCTCCCACCTGAAGAAGGAACTGTGTTCCAAAAGCTAGTCCTTTTTTGTCCTTTTTCTTTTTTCTTCATTTGTGTCATTATCGGTGGTACAGCACAAAGGTAAGTAGTGGCCAGCCAATCTATCTCTTTTAAAAAATAAACTATTTATAAACTAACTTATACTAAAGACAACACAAACATCCATGCCCAAGGGAGGATTCAAACCTCCGATGGGGAACAGCGTTGCCCATTGGAGCATAGCACAAAAGTCTTTGGTCACTTACCAAGTAGCATCAAAAGTCTGACAGATAGCCAACTAGTATTTAAAAAGAAATTAAAGGAATTTCTGAATGGAACTCCTTCTACAATGTAGATGAATTTTTAGATAAAACTTAAAAAAATAAAATAATAAAACAACAAAAAATGTAATAAAAAATCCTTAAAATATTGATTGTCAAGTGTAGACAACATTTACTAAACTGACACATTCCACATCATTACGAAATGTCATATATATGATCTATGGAACAAGTATTAATATAATCTAATCTGATCAATATGCTTGACCACTCCACCATGGTGATCCAGGCCTTATATCACCACTTATCACTGTCATACTCGCTTAAATAAAATTTGTTATCAATACCCTTTCGCAAAAGGCTGACATAACATCACCTTAATTAGTTTGTACAGTGGAAAATGAAATCAGTTTTTGCGTGTGAATGAAAGGACACTAACCAGGTTTCTGCTGAAGAAGAGTACATTTTTCAAATGTAAAATTACACATAGTGGCAGAATACAGCACTGCATAAGTATATCAAATGTAACTATTACGATACTGTATATGCTAGAAAATGGGAGCATTTTTTCTGTTTTTTATGATTTTATGTCCAAAATCTTTCATTATCGCAGATCTTTATGTGATACGACTTTAAATGGAAAGTGAAAATTGTGAACACAGCCCTGACTCGAACACAGGACCTCCGATTAACTAAGTACACTAAGTGTCTGTTTGAGCTTCTTTAACTCATGAACTTCTGCATGTATTGTGATGCAGTTGCTTTTAAATTCTTAGGCTATATTGTGTTGAATATATAAATTATGACACTAATGTAGAATACTTTCATAACTGTTATCTACCGTTCCATTCTCTAATAGCGCGCGGGAAGAAAGAACACCTAAATCGTTCCGTTTTCGATCTGATTTCTCTTATTTTATTGGGATGGTCATGTTTCCCTAAGTAGGTGGGTGCTAGCAAAATATTTTCACATTCAGAAGTAAAAGTCGGTGATTGTAACTTTGCAAACAGATCACGCCGCAATGAATAACGTCTTTCTTTTAATGATTTACACCCCAATTCGTGCAACATTTCCGTGACGCTTTCCCCCCGTAATGTGATAAAACAAAACGAGCTGCCCTTCTCTGAGCCTTCTCAATGCCTTCCGTCAGTCCCACCTGGTGAGGGTCCAACAAGGGGCAACAGTACTCCAGGAGAGGACGCACAAGTGTGATATAGGCAGTCTCTTTGGTGGAGCTGGTGCATCTTCGAAGCGTTCTGCTGATGAAACGTAACCTTTGATTCGCCTTCCCCACAATATTTTCTGTGTGTTCTCTCCAGTCAAAGTTGTTCGTAATTGTAACTCCTAGGTATTTGGTAGAATCTATGACCTTAAGGTTTGACTGATTTATTCTTTTAGTGGTCATGTGTATTACTTCACACTTTTCTTTATTTAGTGTCAATTGCCAATTTTCGCACCATGCAGAAATTTTGTCTAAATCGCTTTGCAGTTGCTTTTGATCCTCAATTGACTTCACTAACTGATAAACGACAGTCTTAGGGAGCTATTCAGATATCGTTTATAAACATGAGGAAGAGTAATGGACCTATAACGCTTCCCTGTGGAACGCCAGATATCACTTCTGTTTTACTCGATGACTTACCGTCAATTACAACGAACCGTGTGAAATCGGGAATCTAATCGCACAATTGAGGAGATATTGCATAAGCACGCAATTTCAATAGAAGTCGCTTGTGGGGTACAGTGTCAAAAGCCTTCCGGAAATCCAGAAATATGGAATCGATTTGAGATACCTTGTCGATTGCACTTAACACTTCATGTGAATAAAGGGCAAGCTGTGTTCGCAAGAGTGATACTTTCTGAATCTGTGTTGACTACTGGTTAATAGGTCATTCTCTTCGAGGTAGTTCATTATATTCGAACAATGTATATGTTCCAAAATCCTACTGCAAATCGACGTCAATGAGATAGGCCTGTAATTTTGGGGATCACTCCTATTGCCTTTCTTGGTGAGATCTTTAATTCTGTACTGCATAATTTTATGTAGAAGCTAAAGTTCATGCGGCATACCGCAAAAAGAGTACACTAGTGTCAAATTTTTTGCTGGTTTGATTGACTATAATCAACATTGCTTTTTCTATTTATTACCTAAAGTAGCAAAATAAATACTAAAACACAGCCAGAGTATTTATCTATTAATTAAAAAGATTCCTGTCAATCACATAAGGAGTTCCAAATTTATAAAAACTTGTAGCGATAGAATAAAGCTTCATTTCAGACGTCATATCTGACACAGAGCTTTATGCCCTAATTTAGCAGATGTGGAAGACCCTTTTTTTTTTTTTTTTTTTTTTTTTTTTTTTTTTTTTTTTTTTTTTTTTTTTTTTTTTTTTGGGTACCTAAAATAGTTTGATGCCAACGGTAACGGTCGGGACTTAGGACTTAGTATCGGCTTGCTACCTCACACTTTGAAATTTCGCTACGTTTGTTTGTTTTATTTAGTAAAGATTTTGGAAACCCTCATTTTAAAGTTTGTGCGGAGAAATTAGTATGAGAATTTACGGAGTTTTCTTTGTGTAATGGGACTTAGACAAATTTTCGCGCCATTACACAATAGGCCCATAGTCTAGCAATTTCAGAGTAAGAATGCACCTTCAGTGATGGATAGCAGCCACGGGAACAAGCAACATTTCATTTTATACCACGGGTTGTCCGGTATTTCATTGCTTTTGTAATTTTTTGTAATCAAACAAAAGGCAAAATGAGCCACGGAGACCATGTGGCGGAGCATGGTTGTAATTGAGCAGAGTGTGGTAGAGTAGTGTCTTATCGTACAGAGTATTTCTAGGAACAGATGAAATTTCGAATAATATTTATTTTTCTTTCCTTCTTTGTGGAAATCGCGGAGCCATGTGCTTCTCCCCGGAAATATAGTTGCATGGTTCAGTATGATAAGGAAGGAGCGCCAGTTATGCTTGTTGTGTGACTAAGCTCCATGTGCAGATTTCCTTTGTAATATTTTTATATGGTATGTGTGTGTTTTAGTTTTTGGGATTCTGTAAGATTTGAGCGGTAGATAGCGTTGCGTGTCTCATGTCTCGCATTAAAATGAGCAATTCAATAACGCCCACCTTCTTTGCTGAACCATTTTTATTTCATTTGCTAGCTAAAAATGGAGTGGTTAGTGCATTGTGACAATTGATTAAATATATATAAAGAAACCCGGCAGTCAGCTGTCACAGCATTCCGTCAGAGCATGAACCATTTACTTTTATTAGCAATGCCCATAATAGTCATTGTTATTAGCTGGTATGAGTACTATCACCTCTCAAAGTATTCGACACTGTTTTTGAACTCCTTGAATATTTATGTACAAGTTGCTTAAAGTCACCCATGAAAATATTACTTGTTGCTGTCTCAGACATAAAATTAATTTGGTTTGATGCATTGATCACAAAGATGATGGGTGGCCATAAAAATACTTTATGTCCAATAAGTAAAGTAACATACATAGAAAAACAACTCTTACATTGACAATAAGGGAGGCATGCAGCGCGTGCTACTGATCGGGGGTACGGAAGTTGGGAAATCCCGGTGGGCAAGTCCCAGAGAAGCTGGATGGGATAGCCATGCTGTGGACAGCTGGGCTGTTCTGGCTGGGGGTTAGAATCTCACCATGGGCATGGATGTGGGTGTTGTCCTGTGATTCTACTTTGATTAATACAGTTGTATATGATAAGTCACAAGCAGTATGTGGACACAAAATTTGATCTGGGGAAAAAAACTACAACATACAAATGATAAAAAATATAAAGGAAAACAGATAAGAACAACAAATACATTCGAGATCTGGCTAAAATGGGATACCACTTCACAGCCTAATATTAATTTAAAAAAAATGATGAAGTTCTAGCTACTCCAAGACTTACAAACTTTTTTCACGTAGGTAAAGCAGAGTAAACTGAAAAACTGAACTTTTTCCTGGGGTGGAGGGAAGGGGTACAACCACCCTCCTCTTTAATCTGCCACTGCATCCTCCAATTTTTTACCACAGATACCGAGTTTCCTTCCACTTTATCCTCTACTGTGCCAAACCTAGTTTCAAATTCAGATTTTACCTGACCAATTTGATTTTGAAGTTCTTACTTATTTTCTGTACAAGATTGTCTGGCAGCCTGTAAACTGTTATCATAAGAACTAGCAACAATTTCCACTCTTTTTTCACATAAGGTAATTCTACAGTATGTCTGCCTAGGTGTGTTTGTGGCTGTGTGTGTATTTGTTTACCTTCCTTTTTTCCCCCAAGGTAATTCTTTCCTCTCCTGGGATTGTAATGGCTCCTTACACCCCCCCCCCCCCCCATTAAAACCCTCATCATTTCCTTTTCCCTCTCCTTCCCTTCTGCCTGAAGAAGCAACTGGGTTGCGTAAGCTTGCGTTTGTGTGTGTGTGTGTGTGTGTGTTTTATTTATTTGTGCTACTATAACCACCTGTGCTCCTACGCCTGGTGAGTAATCTTCATCTATTTTTTATATATATTTTTTCTGTTATGATTAGTTACACTTTACTTATTAATTTCAGATTGTCATTTTCTTCTATGGTTTTTATTTTATTGTCGCAAATAGCTTCCACTTCTCCAATTTCCTTATTTAAATCTATTAAAATACTAGTAATGCAGCAAATTCCTGATGCAAATTACTAATTTCACTTCTGATTTCACTTTCAATCTTACTATTGTTTTCCTACATTTTCTGGTTCATTTCATCCAGTTTCTGGTTGTTTTGATTTAAACAACTTTTCACATGACTCAATTCCTGACCATTTTCATCCATTTTCTGATTGTTTTAATCAATTTTCCAGCTAAATTTTGCAAAAAAATAACTTTGCCCAACCAGGAGGTTCATCTGATACTGACTTTACAAAACCATCACCATCTGGTCCAGCTATATTACCTATCATAGTGGATAAAGCTTCCACTTTCCCATCCATCATTCCACTTACATCATACTGACTGCAAATATTGATCTAATTCTGATTTATAACTACTGCCTCCTACTGTATCTGATTCTTTGACAGTTATGCCCACCTTATCAAAGCAAACTTCTTTCTTTATGTCATTAAAGTTTGCTTCCTGCTGCCCATCATCCACAAACACATTAACTTTTTCATACATATCATTCATGCATATGTCTGCCTTGGTGTGTGTGCGTGTATATATGTGTGGGTGTGTGTGTTTGTTTGCCTATCCTTTTTCACCCAAACTAAGTCTTTCCTCTCCCAGGATTGGAATGACTCCTTACCCACTCCCTTAAAATCTTCATGCTTTCCTTTTCCCTCTCCTTCCTGGCTCTTTCTGATGAAGCAATCTTAGGTTGCAAAAGCTCAGTTTTGTGTATGTGTATGTGTATGTTTTTATTTTTATTTGTGTATCAACTAACCAGTGCCTTCTTGCCTGGTAAGTCCATCATTCTTTAATTTTTTTAAATATTTTTTTTCGAACAGGATTGTTTCCTAAACATTCCTGTTCCAGAAAAAAATATTTATGACAAGTAAAGAAAATTTGACTTACCAGGCAAAAAGGCACTGGTTCATTTAAGCAGAAAAAACTAAAAATACACAAAAACTGAGCTTTTTCAACCCTAGGGTGCTTCTTCAGAGGAAGAGCAGGGAAGGAGATGGAAAAGGAAAGGATGCGGGTTTTAAGGGAGTGGGTGAGGAGTCATTCCAGTCCTGGGAGAGGAAACACTTACCTTGGGGAAAAAAGGGTAGATAAACAAACATACACACCCACACACATATACACATACATACACTAAGGAAAACGTATGAAAATTCCAAAAAGTTGGACAGACATGCCAGTCGAGGCAGAATCTCTGCCAGAGACTGGAGGTAAAGATGTTTTAGAATGGTGGGCAGGAATTTAAAGCTAATGAAGGTTGAGACCGGGCAACAGAAAGAGTGAATATGTTGAAGGGCAAGTTCCCAACTCCGGAGTTCTGAAAGGTTGGTGTCAGTGGGAAGTACCATATACCCCGGACAGTGTGACACTGTGCCAAGATGTGCTGGCCATGCAACAAGGCATGTTTAGCCACAGGGTGATCCTCATGAACAACAAACACTGTCTGCCTGTGTCTGTTCATGCGAATGGACAGTTTTTTGCTGGTCATTCCCACATAGAAGGTGTCACAGTGCAGGCAGGTCAGTTGGTAATTCACGTGGGTGCTGTCACAAGTGGCTCTGCCCTTAATCGTGTACACCTTCTAGGCTACAGGACTGGAATAAGTGGTGATGGGGGGATGCATAGGGCAGGTTTTACATCGAGGGCTGTTGCATGGGTTTGAGCTGGAGGGTAGGAAAGGTGGTTTGGTGATAAACTAAGAGGTTAGGTTGGCAGCAGAAAGACACTTTTGGTGTAGTGGGAAGGATGTCATGAAGGGTGGATCTCATTTCAGGGCAGGATTTAAGGAAGTCATATCCTTGCTGGAGAGTCACATTTAGAGTCCACTCCAATCCCGGAAACTATCCGGTGACAAGAGGGGCACTTTTAGGGTCCCTCTGGGTTTGGGGGGAAGAGGAAAAGGCATACAAGGGGGCCATCCTGGTTCCCATGGCTGTTCCCTTTAGTTGTTAGTATGTCTGGTCCTCAAAAGTGAAGAAGTTGTGGGTTAGGATGAAGCTGGCTAGGGTAATAAGGAAAGGGGTTTTAGGTAGGGTTGCAGGTGGTTGGCGTAAAAGGAAATACTCCATTGCAGTGAGGCCCTGGGCAGGTAGGATATTTGTGTATAAGGAAATGGCATCAATGGTTACACAGATGGTTTCCAGATGTAACAGACTGGGTAAGGAATTCAGGCAATCGAGAAAGTGGTTGGTGTCTTTGATGAAGGATGGGAGACTGCACATAATGGGTTGAAGGTGTTGGTCTATGTCAGCAGAGCTTTGTTCTGTAGGGGCTTGGTAACCAGCCACAATGGGGCGGCCAGGATATTTAGGTTTGTGAATCTTGGGAAGTAGGTAGAAGGTGGGAGTTTGGGTTGTTGGTGGGGACATGAGGTTGATGGAGTCAGGTGAAAGGTTTTGTAGGGGGCCTAAGGCTCTGAGGATTCCTTGAAGCTCAGTCTTGGCATCAGGAATGGGATTGCCTTGACAAACTTTGTATGTGGTACTGTCTGAAAGCTGATGCGGTCCCTCAACCACATACTCCCGGCGATCAAGTATCACAGTTATAGATCCCTTGTTGGCCAGGAGAATGACGATGGACCAGTTAGCCTTCAGCTCACAGATAGCCTGGGCTTCAGCTGTGGTGATGTTGGGAGTTGAATTAAGGTTTTTCAGGAAAGATTGAGAGGCTAGGCTGGAAGTGCGAAATTCCAGGAAGATTTGAAGAGGGTGATTTTGAGGAAGAGGAGGTGGGTCTCACTGTGACGGAGGATGGAACTGTTACAGGCAGGGTTCTATTTGGATGGTGTCTTGGGGAGTTGGATCATTTGGAGTAGTATTAGGATTATTGTTTGAAGTGGCAAAGTGTTATCTCCAGCAAAGACAACGAGTACAGGACAGTAGATCTTTGACTAGGGCTGTTTGCTTGAATTTGGGAGTAGGCTAAAGGTGAGGCCTTTGAAAAGGACAGACATTACAGGCTGGGCGAGAGGTTTAGAAGAGAGGTTGACTACTGAATTGGGATGTTGTGGTTCTTCCCCTCAAACCCAGAACCTCCCACAGAGGGATCCTGAAAGTGCCCCTCTTGTCACCAGATACTTTCCAGGACTGGAGCGGACTCTAAATGTCACTCTCCAGCAAGGCTACAACTTCCTTAAATCCTGCCCCGAAATGAGATCCATCTTTCATGACATCCTTCCCACTCCACCAAGAGTGTCTTTCTGCTGCCCACCTAACCTCCATAACCTCCTAGTCCATCCCTATGAAATCCCAAAACCACCTTCCCTACCTTTTGGCTCCTACCCTTGTAACTGCCCCCATTTGAAAACCTGCCCTATGCACCCTTCCACCACCACTTATTCCAGTCCCATAACCCGGAAGGTGTACATGATCAAGAGCAGAGCCACTTGCGATAGTACCCACGTGATTTACCAACTGACATGCCTGCACTGTGAAGTGTTCTATGTGGGAATGACCAGCAACAAACTGTCCATTCACATGAACGGACACAGACAGACAGTGTTTGTTGGTAATGAGGATCACCCTGTGACTAAGCATGCCTTGGTGCACGGCCAGCACATCCTGCACAGTGTTACACCATCCGGGTTATCTTGATACTTCCCACTGACACCAACCTTTCAGAACTCCGGAGATGGGAACTTGCCCATCAACATATTCTCTCTTTCCATTGCCCACCAGGTCTCAACCTTCATTAGCTTTAAATTCCTGCCCACTATTCTACAACATCTTTGCCTCCAATCTCTGGCAGAGCTTCTGCCTTGACTGACATCTTTGTCCAACTTCTTTGCATTTTCATATGTTTTCCTTGGTGTGTGTGTGTGTGGGGGGGGGGGGGGGGGTGTTTGTTTACCTACCCTTTTTCCCCCAAGGTAAGTGTTTCCTCTCCCAGGATTTGAATGACTCCTCACCCACTCCCTTAAAACCTGCATCCTTTCCTTTCCCCCTCTTTCCCTGCTCTTTCTCTGAAGAAGCAACCTAGGGTCCAAAAGCTCAGTTTTTGTGTGTTTGTGTATGTTTATATTTAATGTGTGTCAACAAACCAGTGACTTTTCATTTTTTTAATACAAGGGGTAGTTAATGGTAATAAGAATAAGCCTTAGAGAAATATATATTCTTTGAATTGTGGGTTGGTCTTAAATTCTCAGACACAAATCTGTAGTCTTCAATAAAGTTGTTTATGTTCTTCTTGAGTTGATAAAGAGAACTTTACAAGAGATCTTGCCAATACACTGTCTGCAGGGTCAGTCTTATGTTGATGGTTATGGTCCCCCTCCTCTCCCCCCACCCCTCTTACATTGATAAAAGATTCAATTTTTGTCCTATACTGTAGAAAGATTCATAAATTTGCTTCACTATTCCTCCATATTTATTACTAAAGTTTCATCTCCTTCATAAGTTGGAAAAACACCTATCTTTTGATCTGCATTTCAATACTTGAGGGCCTTTTTATAATCATTTGTGAAGTTGCTTTTGTAAGGTTAAGTGTGGGGTTTAGTCATTTTAATTTTTATTGTATTTGTAGTTTGTTTAAGGGAAGTCCTTATATTTGCTTCTATATTCATTAAAATCTCCTCAGTTGTATTTTTATAGGAGTTATAGCATAATTTTCAGCTTGAACAAGGATAAAAAGTTCATCTTGAGACAATACTCTCTCTCATTATTAATAACAGTATCAAACTTTGCCTGACTACTTGTACTTTTAACATTTAGTTGAAACCTATAGAACCAGTCACTACATTTTCAGATGATTTTTCATACAGTGGCTAATGTTTACATTAAATATAACAAGTACATAAAAGAGTTTAAATCCTAAGCTCACCTTGAAGTTTATTGTGTAATTTGTGATAAGCCATTAACCCTAGAATGGACAGGCAAAAAATGAAAATCTTCATTAGTATGAGCCAGTATACTCAATGACGTTATCTCCACTATCCAGCTCTGCATCACTTATTTCACTCTCTATGTTGTGGCCACTATGAGGAACAACATCGGGATCTACTTTTGAATGGTGATTGTCACTTTCCAACAAGTATCTTTCAATTTCTTAATCATTTAGTTGACACTACCAAGCTTTTTTGAGCACTTCTATCATTCAGTTAGTATTGCAAGAAATGTGCATAAGCATAAAAAAAGAAGCTAACATTAGCAGATGGGCTAGGTCTTTCAGACCCACAATGTGTTTCTTCTGCATCAGCAATCAACTGGCAAACAGAGACAAATGATGATACAAGTGGTGTCCTCTAGGAATGTTAGCTGAAAGCTAGGATTAACAGCTCCCTCGTAAGTATTCTACTCTTGTAATATTTTTTAAACAAAATCCACCTAGATCTGACAGACTCAGGGTTACATGAAGTGTGTATACTACTACATTCTATATAATAACATTAAATAAATTCAAAACCAAAACAAACTAATCATGAGTTTCAGATTGGAAAGCATAAACACAGGGACACTTCGATTTAACATGTTTTATGATCATTTTTGTATATGTTACTCTGGCAATGATTTTTACTCAGTAAAGAACATTGTTTAGTTTAAATTATATTATTTTAATTTCCAATTTTGAGGTAACTTCTGTGTTTGGAAATATTTTAATGTATTAACAATTGTCT
The DNA here is from genome assembly GCA_026315105.1 of Locusta migratoria. Lineage (NCBI taxonomy): Eukaryota > Metazoa > Arthropoda > Insecta > Orthoptera > Acrididae > Locusta > Locusta migratoria. The sequence continues at coordinate 806,818,143 of CM048744.1, read as the reverse complement.
TTTTCATTTTCAGATTTCATCACCAAAAAAGACAAGAGAGGCTGCAACACATAATTCATGTCTGAATACACCAACTATCAAGAGGGCACCATATAGCAAAATGCTATCATTTGACTGGAGTGAACACAAATGTGTCAATTTAAAAACCAAAATGTTTGCAATGTTACACACATCCACTGTAACACCTTGAAGTCAATGAGTTGCAGTGTTACATATTCCAGAAAGCTTAATAAATGAAGTTTCATTATCAAACTGTGAAGCAAGTCAAGCCACTCATGCTGATGAAAAGGATAAATTTAAAGACATTTACACTGTAACCATTCTGAAAATTATTTTGGAGGAAATGTGTTGATTAGCATGAGAGTGTCACAGTTTTTAAAGCCACTGTGTTAGGAAATATTTTATGGTAAACTACAGACAAAACCCACATTTTATGGGATCATGTCATATACTTTTGGAGACTGAACATGTTCAATTTTATGTATTTTTAAATGAATAAACATTTAATAAATGATATTTTAAAAGTTTCTCATTGTGTATTCTATTTTCATAAAGTGTGCTACATGATTTTCATTATTTATTATTTACTTAAAATAGCACTTTTAGGCCCATCAAGCCCTCTCTTTGTTTTGCAAAGTGTGTTCAAGGGACAGAAAAATAGCTGAACAGGAAGGGAAGATTAGAGCCCTTCAGGCTGAACTGGATAGTGCTAGGGAGGAACTTACGAGGTTAAGGGGGGGAGAAGGGTGAGCTGGGGTGGGAAGTGGTAGCAGGGAAAAGGGGCCACAGAGAGAATATAGTTCCTGACAGCTTCACAATTGGCACAACCAACAGATTTGCCTTGCTACCACTGTTAAGTGAGGAAGAGGCTCCTTTAGAAGTAGGTGCAGTTAGGAAACAACAAACTTTCACTACGAAACCAACGATTTAAAAAAAAAAAAAGTAGATAGTAGGAGGAAAGTTCTTTTATTAGGAAGTAGCCATGGAAGAGGTGTGGGCCAGATTTTGCAGGAAAAACTAGGTGACAGGTGCCAGGTCACAAAATTTTTCAAGCCCAGTGGAAGTCTTAGCCAGGTGGTAGAGGATATAGGTTCCTTGTGTAAGGGTTTCACAAAAGAGGATCATGTTGTGATAGTAGGTGAGGTCGGAAACAGCATTGATAGGGATTAGGGCTACAGCATTGCTTCTGCAATGACCCAGACAAATGTTGGACTGTTGCCTGCTTTTCCATTGCAAAGTTTGACGTGCTCGTCGGTGCTAGCGACATGGCTCACTACATATTTTTGCTGTAGGATCAAAAGAACTTTCTTGTATTTGAGATTCAAGAAAAGCACTGTTCAAGTCCTCAGTGTGTATGACATTTACAGTATGAACTGTTCTTGCACTCTGCGAAGCACTGTTTCTAATGGCACCATTCTTGGAATTTTTGTTCTTCATACACACTGCCTGTACATGTCCTGATTTGCCACATTAGTAACAGATGGTATGGTGACTAGGCCATTGCGCACGTTTGTGGTGAGATACCCAATGGGGGCAAGATTTACAAACATTTTTCTGAAAAGAGCATTGGTGCCTGTTATTCACATTACTTTGTCTAACACGACGGGGTGACCTTTGTGTCGTGCTTTTACTCTGGTTACTGTTCACTGGCTGTTCAGCACGGTCAGTAGAATTGAAAGAATCACTAGAGCTAGACTGAGAATTGTGATGAGGAAAGTGTCCACTGTGGCGCACTGAGTTAACACCGTGGCTTTGCATTTCTACATCTGCTAATTCAAAGGTGTCATGCGCTTCAAGAAGCTGCAGTACTCTATCTAATGAAGGGTCACTGCCCTAATTCTGGGGTCCTGAATGTTCTGCATTATAGCATCTTGTAACATAACATCTCTATTAGAAAGTCCACAAGAGCAAGTAAATTTAAATTTGCGGGTTAAGCCCTTCAATTCAGTGATCTATTGCTGATGTGTCTGATCCAGTGATTTTTTAAGTCTGAGAAACTGGTACCACACAGCAGCTACGAGAACTTTTCACTCGTAATGAGCATTCAGGGCATCTACAAGTTTACCAAATTCTAGATCATCAGGAGATGTGTGGGGGAAATGTTTCTGAAGCAATACAAAGGTCTTGGTGCCCACCACAGCTAAAAAAAAGTGCTTGATTGTCTGGGCTGTCTGTTGTTGAAATTGTGCCAATGTAGACCTGCTGCAGTAATTGCTCCATTATTCCTCCCGTTCAGCGTACTGGTATTACATAGGGAGCAGTGCGGTGGCAGGTGTGGGCGGCTGATGCGACGGCTGTTGTTGCTGAGCTGCCTGCACCATCAACTGGGACACCTCTTGGAGTAGTTGAGTGATTTATGCCATCTGTAAATGAATAATACCCATTAAGTTTGGGTTCGGAGTAGTGGCCATGCTAATTGATTAGGTGCCACACATATAATAAAATTAGAACAAAACACAGATGCAATGTGACTGAGGACTCTCTGCAACAAAGAAGTACACAAAACACGTTACAGAATATGTTGCCTCAAAAGAAGATAATAAGGGTGGGTGGGCGGGAGCAATTTCTGCATGCTCCGGCTGCTGCTGTCTGGCTGCTGCAAGCAGGCTGGTCCAAGGTTATTCTATCATTCCTCATTGCCACTTTTGTGTCTCGTTGCTGCCGGTTATCCTAGGTGTTGGCAGCTGAGTGGAGAGGGACTGACACAGGGAAATAGGATGCATGTGTGTGAGCGTACAGAGTCTGAGGTGACCAGTCAGTGGGACAGCAGAAACTAGAAACACTAAGCTACATTACTACAAGATATATATTTTGTAGAAATAGTACAATACTTAACTTGGGTGGCAGCAGATTAATGGGATGCAGATACATAATCTGAAGTCTAACCCTGCCTACTGATGAGAGTCTGTTCTAGTGCCTGTCCTATTGCCAAGTGGCCAATACAGTTCAGTAGTGGCTATGAGCGGGGTTGCAGCAGAGGGTGCTCATGGCTGACACCTTAAGAATTCCATGCTGTGCTTGCATGGCAGCATGTAGCGAAAGTACGTGGCATGCACATCAGACTTGTTCGACGCCTTAGTTACTCTGCTGTTGGTGTTTCCATGGCCACGTGTAGGCATGATTGTGCTTCTGACAGTTTGCATAACCTTGCTCCTCACTCCTCTGCTGATGTGTGCAAACAAAACATGGTTGCCAGACTAACTGTCGCAGATGTCAAAACTATACATGCACTCTGCCCCCTGTAGCCTGCTCCGCACACTATTCGGAACTCTCAGCCTAGCAACCTAAGAACTGAAACTTTAAGTTTCCCTGTCTCCAAACAGCATGTCAGTCGCTATCCCATGGGAAAACATAACTCCAAGTTTTTCTCTGCTAGCAACCATTGTACTTCTGTTCCAGCTAAAGACTCAAATTCTAGTGTTTTCCAACAGTTGTGCAGTGTTTCAAATGTTTGTGCACCTGCTGGCACGCCTGCCATGGTTCAGCCACATTTTGTTTCTGCGATGGTGGCACATCCGCCTGTTTTGGTGGCCACCGCCATAACATCCCTCTCAGCTGAACTCCCGGCTGCTTTGGCTCAGCTGCCATCTTGCGCCATGCCATAGTGGCACTGCCACCCACGATGGTCACCGTGTCGACCACTCTGTCGGCCGATTCACTTACTGCTGCAGTTCGGCCACCATCTTGCTTGCACACCCTGGTGGCATTCTTGGCTTTTCTGACGGCGCCCACTTCAACTACTCCGCCTGATGACCCGCATGCCGCTGCAGCCCAGAGACCACCTTGCGCCCTTGCACTTTTGGTGCCTCCTGTGGCACCAGACGATATCACAGCCAGCAGGGACAGTCAGAAGTCTCCCATCCCTGCGCCAGCTGTCACAACATTGTCCACTGAATCTGATGCTCTGGACACCACACCCCAAATCGCCTCCCACCCTCAGCAGTGCGTTTATGTAGTCACTAATGGCACGTTCCACACACTCAGACTCACCAACATGTCTGAGTGTAGCAAACCATGCCGTCTTTGTTCTGGAAAATTCATGGCTCAATACTAAGTCGATCATGGACAGGTATCCCATCCCTAATGTACCCGATTTCATTCATGCTCTCAATGGTGCTAAAATTTCTCTTTGGTTGACTGCAAACAGAAGTACCATCAGAATACCCATGGCTCCAGAGGATGTTGAGAAGACTGACATCATGACTCCAATAGGTTTATACCACTACCATTTCATGCCATTTGGACTTAAAAATGCCACGTAAACCTGGCAACACTTCATCACAGAGATTCTCCTTCCCCTAAAGTTTTGTTTTGTTTACTTATATGACATTTTACTATTCAGTACCTCTGTCGAGGATAGCAAATGTCATGTACAAATTCTCTGTGACACTTTGGCCAAGGTAGGGATTGAATTGAATCACAGCAAGGACCAACTATACCTACCTTCTGTTAAGTTTCTGGGGTACACTGTTCCGGCAGATGGCATCCCCCCCACCTCCCCCCCCACACCCCTCAGATAAGATCAATACCATTATCTACATCTACATAGATACTCTGGAAATCACATTTAAATGCCTGGCAAGGAATTACCACACCCCTCTTCAATCAAAGATATGATGCGGTTCTTAGGTTCTATTAATTATTATCATTGCACTTGCCTGGTGCTGCTGACATTCAAGCCCCCCTTACTAATGTGCTGGCAGACAAGAATACCATGAGCACTCGCCCTGTCTCTTGGACCCATGCAATGTCTGAGACTTTTATCGAATGCCCCACCCCCTGCCATCACCACAACGCGAGTACTCCATACTGCGGGGGAGGGGGGGCAGGGGACTGTGTGGCGGCTTTAGCATTAATTGACTTTGTACAAATAATTTTATCTTTATGATTTTCTTTGGGCAAGCTGCCTCTTGGCCACCATCTTTGTCTATGTTTGTGCTCTATCGGTGAATAAAGTGTTGTTACCCTAACAAGTGTGTTTTCAGGGTGTCACACCCATGAAAAATCCACAATGCATTTGTATAAATTTTTATTAGCTTTCTCATAACCTTCTTTAGTGTATACATGTGGAAATGCCAAGATGTGAAAACTAGTCTTTTAATTGCTCACAAAAGGTTGTTGAGTACACGTAATGCTTCTAATAACTTCAAATTTACATTCAAGCAGAGTGAAATGACTGACACAATTAAGTACTAAAATAGTGGATGGAATCAGCTCTCAATGAGCACCATAAATATTTATCATCCAAGTCTAATGGAATAGTTAAGATTGCTGTAAAGATAAACAATGTAATCATGGTTTTGAAAAGTTAATGTATTGTGTGTATTAAACATTTGTCTCTTCTCATAACATGCAGTTCGAAAGATTTTTGTGAGTTGAGCAGTAGTAAAGTAAAGAAATATAACTAAAATATAATATTACACAAATTTCTTGCTTAGTGTTAAGACATATGCATAAAGGAAAATTCAAAAGCCCCTTGCAAGCAGTTAGCAGTGGCAACAAGAAACAAATAATAACTGCCAACTACACCCACTCCCGAAGCAGTAATCGATAGATCGGCGGAAAAATATACTGCCATTAAATTATGTCCATGGCCAGGGCAGGTAACTGACTCAAAAATAGCTACAAACACAGAAAGAGGCTCTGGTTGTGGTTACTAGTTTTGTTTTGATTAAGATAATTTAGTGTTTGTAAGGTATTACGATACACCATTAAGTTTCACAGATATAACTTCTAAACAGAAGTTATGTATTAATGGTAAATACATTACCAATATTTACAAGATGCACATGGCAACATGACATTTTATTTCAGCAGAAGCAAAAGCATCAACTCTTTATGTTCATATTTGAACCAACTGTTCCAATCAACATAACTCAGCCCAGAGTGCAACTGTGTTGTCAAAAGGCAAACAATAATGACCTGCAGTGGTAAAAGTTCCAGTAGTATTAGAAAGGTAAATGACAATCACGTTTATAAGTGGACACAAATGAAACAAAATTATCATGGGTATTTTGAAAGTCTGTATGTGTATAAGATAACAGTAACCCTCATAAATATATAATATAGTAAGGACAGTTTACAACTCACCACAAAGATGTGGCGACAAGCTGCGACAGGCACATACAAAAGACAGACACATATAACACTTTCAGCTATCGGCCATGGCCTCCTTCAGAAAATAGAACACTCACGCAATCACACAGGCACACAACACAGTCATACAACCATCACCTACGGCTGCTGCACTTCGGCATTCCGTAAGACCATTTGTCTGAGGGTGGTATGCAGTTGTCATTCTGTGGACAATGCCGCACCGTGGCATTACCTCTGATACTAGTTTTGACTGGAATACTTTTCCACAATCAGATATCATGACACGTGGTGTTCCATGCTTCAAAATAATGTCTTCTACAAGGAATTTTGCGATCTCTGGAGCTGCTGCAGTCGGCACAGGTTTGGTGACAGCGTAGCGTGTGAGGTGGTCAGTGCAGACTATTATCCAACGGTTACCGGTTGTCGACTTTGGAAACCTTCCTAAAAGATTGATCCCAACTCGGTGGAATGGAGCTGCTGCCAGCGGAATCAGTACGAGATGCCCTGGAGCTAATTGCGGCACATGCTTCCGTCGCTGGCACTCTTTACAGTGACTCACATAGTGCTTGACAGATCGATAGAGACTTTTCCAGTAATACCTGCGTCTGATTCTGTCTAGGGTCTTCACGAATCCCAGATGACAGGATATTGGAGCATCATGGAAATATTTGAGAATAGCTGGCTGGAGATGAGTTGGAACGACCTGTAGTCAGTTGGGGCCCAGTGGATCGTAGTTTCTCTTATACAATGTTCCATTTATAACTTGGAACTCTCCATTGGTCGGTTCTCCTTTCTCTGAGGCCTCTATCATTTTTAATAGTGCTGGATCTTCCCTCTGTTCAGCTGTAACGTCATCTAATTCAGTGAGGGCTGAAATTTCATTAATGCTGTTGTGCTCCACTAATGGATTCCTCAAAAGGCAGTCATCATCATTGTGTTTGCGCCTGTTCTTGATTACCACTGTGACATCGTACTCTTGGAGTCTTAGTGTCCATTTTGCTAGTCGACCTGATGGACCTTTCAAGCTAGTCAGCCAACACAAAGAATGGTGGTCTGTCACGACGGTGAATGGTTTGCCGAATAAATATGGCCGGAACTTGTTGACAGCCCAGATAACTGCGAGACATTCTTCCTCAGTTGTACAGTAGTTTATCTTGGACTTTGATAGTACTCTTGACACATAGGCTATCACTTTTTCAGCACCTTCCTGAACTTGTACAGCCGCGGTGGAGTAGCCGAGCGGTCTAACGTGTCTCGCTGCGGAGCGTGCGGTTGCTCACTGTGGAGGTTCGAGTCCTCCCTGGGGCATGGATGTGTGTCTTGTCCTTAGATTAGTTTACCTAGGTTTAAGTAGTTTGTAAGCTACGGACTGATGACCAAATAGTTTGCTCTGATAGATATACAAACAAACATTTGAACTTGTACAAGCACTGCACCAATCCCATAACCACTGGCGCCTGTGAAGTTCCATTTCTGCATTCTCATCGTACAAGGCTAGCACTGGTGCAGAAGTTAGAGCCTCCTTAAGTGCCTGGAAAGCTTTTTTTTTTTTTTTTTTTTTGTCTCATCCCATTCTTGTAAAGGACGTGCCTTGTTACAAAATCCTTTTATGAAACGTCAGTAGTATAAGCACAGCCCAAGAAAACTTCTCACATCACGAATGTGCTGAGGAGTTGGAAATTCTGTGACTGCCCTTACTTTATCTGGATCAGGACAGACACCATCTCCATTGACTAGGTGCCCCAGGATGGTTATCTCTTTGGTGATGGAGAGGCACTTCTTTGGATTGAGGCGGAGACCTGCAGACTGAACACACTTCAACACAGTTGACAGGTGACTCAGATGTTCTTCAAACATTTTCGAGAAAACAACAATGTCATCTAAATAGCAAAGACACGTCGTCTTCTTAAGGTGTCGAAGCAGGTTGTCCATCATGCGTTCGAATGTGGCTGGAGCATTACATAATCCAAATGGCATTACTTTAAATTCATAGAGGCCGTCAGGTGTAATAAAAGCCATCTTCTCCCTGTCAGCTTCGTCAACCTCGATTTGCCAGTAACCTGTTGAGAAGTACGTAGCTCCTTTCAAGCAGTCTAAGGTGTCGTCAATGTGCGGCAATGGGTAGACATCTTTCTTTGAGATTCTGTTCAGCCACCAATAGTCGACACAGAATTGCCACGTGCCATCCTTCTTCTTTACGAGGACCACTGGAGAAGACCAAGGACTCTCCGAAAGTTGAATAATGTCATCTCGCAACATCTTCTCCACTTCCTCCCGAATTATCCGTCTTTCAGTTGACTTTTCCCCTGCTGAGGTGTGAATGCACCCGAAAATTGGCATGGTATACCTAACACCCGCTGGCGTTGTTCCTTGGTCAGTCCAGGCCCTATTGGCAGTTCCACGTTTGTTTCCTCCAGCGTGTTGTCTGTACTAACAGCAGGGCATGGGTCTTCATTGATGACGTTGAGCATACCATCCTGGATTGGTTCAGCTGTCCCGATACAAATTCCCTTGGGGATAATTTGTGACTGCTCATGACAATTTGTGATCCAAATCTCTCCTTGACCACCAGTAATTCTTATGATAGCTGCTGGTATGTAAATTTCTTTTGTGAGCCTGATAAACTTTTTTACTGTCAAGAAGAACTTCACAGTTTAACTGGTCATCTGTGTTTGTGACTGCAACTCTTCTCCTTGTCAACAGCGGTATTGTCACATTGTCAACGACAAATAACTTGCCAGAAAATTCTGTAATATGTGTATCCGTCAGAACAACTTCCTCAATTTGCAGCTCAGATCTTCCACAGTCAATGATAGCTTGAGATGCTTGAAGGAAGTCCCATCCAAGGATGGCATTGTGACTACATTCTGTTAACACAACAAATTCAAACGGCTGCGCCCTGTTGTTGATGGTTATTCTTGCGACACAAATTCCTGCTGGCTGGATGTACTTTCCATTCACGGCCCTCAGCACAGTCGCCCCCATATCACAGAACATTGTCTTCTTTAGCATGCGGCGGTAATTATCCGACAATACAGAGAAAGACGCTCCTGAATCAACAAGTGCCCGGACAGGTTGGCCGTCGATTATGACGTCGATGAGATTTCCGGACATCTTAGCAACTGTCGTCCATGGAGGATTTTCATCTGTGGCGGCCTCACTTCCATAGATGGTCACCTCACTTAGTCTCCCAAGGGCGCAGCGGCTAGAGGAGTGGCTGGTACCTCTGTACGGTGACGGGGAATGGCTGTGGCGCATCGGGGAGTGACCTCATCTAGGTACGGCGATGGGCTTCTTCCCATAGGTCGACTGAACTCATCAGCAGGTGATTGCCTGGGATAGAACTGCTCTGATGGCTGATGTCTTGCGGCAAAATAATTGTCGAATAGTCGCCTCCTCTCTCTGCAGTAGCATACGACATGTCCAGGGCTCCCACAATGGAAACACAGTTGTGTGTTGTCTTCTGCCCTCCAGACGTCTGTTCTTCTGCGGGATGTCATAGTTACCAGGGGGAGTTGCTTGTGGTCGCGTTGGCCGGTTCATGGGCTGCAGTTTGGTGGCGGCAGTGTAAGTCATAGCAGGGCGATGCCATTCTTCATATCGGGTGTGACTGACGGATCAGACAGAAGCTAATGTCTGAAATCGGCATCCTCGTGACTTACAGTGCTTACATACATGGGCATAATCTCACTCTCACTTGGTCTAACAGTCCCAGTTGTGGTGTCGCAGAAGTCTGAAGTGCGCACAATGTACTTTTATGCAAGCACGGCATGGCATTCTTATGTTGGCCACTAGTGCCCTCTGCTGCATTCCCGCCCGTGGTCACCACTGAACTGCATTGCAATAGGACAGGCACCAATTAGGACTCTCATCAGTAGGCAGGCCTCTACCTAGTTAAACTATGTATCTGCATTGCACTAGTCTTCAGTTAAGTATTGTACTCTATGAAATACATATCTTGTTCTAATCTAGCTTAGTGTTTCTAGTTTCTGCTGTCCCACTGGCTGGTCACCTCAGAGTCGATACCCGCACAAGCGTGCATCCTATTTCCCTGTGTCAGTCTCTCTCTACTTGGCCACCATCACCTAGAACAACCGGCGGAAACGAGACACAAAACCGGTTGCCATAAATTGTTGTAATTTTTCTCTCACAATTTGTCGTATGAGAGATGCGACGTCATGCTGGTCTTCCACAATGGCCATAGTGACTACATTGGGTCTTCTGTCATAGCAACGTCTTTTATCAGAAGAGCTTGGTACATGTTTTCTGCAATACTCTTCATCAGGTGCGTGATTTGATTTGATTTTTCCAGGGAAGCCAAAACAGTCTTGGACCAACCCGCCACTGCCCGCACCGAAACTGAGTTTATTGTGCGGTATCGCTCCCTGTGTATGTAGTAAAGCCAACCAATGCCCTTGAACAGTGCAAGGAGTCCCTTTACCAGTTCTTTATTAGACACAATTTCTTCGGGTCTGGTTGTCCCAAATATTCTGTGCCTTTTATTCTCCAATGCAATGCATTCGAAGATTAGATGTGATGCAGTTTCATCACATATCCTACATTTAGGGTCCTCTTCTGTTATTCCCATTGTACGTAGGTGATTTTGAAATTCCCATGGCCTGTCAGCAATCCAGCCATGAGTCTAATCTCTCTCCTGTTCAGACCCAGGATTGCAGCGCTTCTTTTAAAACATGGCTTTGGCATCATTACCTTGCCATGTTTTTGTTGATGGACTTTGGTCCAATATTCTACATGCTGTCTTCTGAGCCAGTTACGTAGCTGCAATTTGATCATTGCCTTGGTGATTGTCAGGACAGGTTTCGGTCCAATAAATGGAGTCTCTGCCCCCATCCTTGCTAATCTGTCGGCATGTTCGTTGCCACTGATCCCCGAGTGGCCAGGGACCCACAAAAGAAGAAGGATGGCACGTGGCAATTCTGTGTCGACTATTGGTGGCTGAACAGAATCTCAAAGAAAGATGTCTACCCATTGCCGCACATTGACGACACCTTAGACTGCTTGAAAGGAGCTACGTACTTCTCAACAGGTTACTGGCAAATCGAGGTTGACGAAGCTGACAGGGAGAAGATGGCTTTTATTACACCTGACGGCCTCTATGAATTTAAAGTAATGCCATTTGGATTATGTAATGCTCCAGCCAATTACTCTATTGCTTTCCCCTAGCTCCACCAGAACCCTGTGACATTCTGCAACAATTTTAGACCTTGTTGCAGGAGCTGCCAGTGATCTCAGGGCTGCCTGGCTGTCTGAATAGATATAGATGCTACGATCTTTATAGCACCTACGCAAATTCTCCTCCACACACACCCTGATGGCAGTAATTTGGGCCTGGAATACTGAGGCCAGTTTTCCTAGAGAGATGACGCCCTCCAGTCTTGGCTGCTCCCCATATACCCCGGCCCCAACAGCTTGGTCCGATTTTAACCCGTCAGTGAACCAGACAATATCCCCCTTACGGTGTCGAACTATTTTCTCCCACTGCTGCCTACTTCCAATTGTTATATTGAAAGGCTTGTTGAAGCAGTATGGGGTTATAATATAGTCGGCTTGCATTTCCCCAGCCTTTCCTATATTTATCTCATTCACTATTTTAGTGTGTGATTCTGGATATCTCAAAGAGTTCTAGTTGTTGCCAGATTTGAGTCTGTATGCACCAGCCACTGCCTACATCTTGACCCAAAGGTGTAATGGGGGCATATCCAGCATGGTTTCCATCCCAGCAGTTGGTGTGCTGCTAATTCTGCCTGTTATGGCTAAGCAGGCTAATCTCTGCACAGGTTCGTGATTTTGTCAGTTTCAGTCATATTCGGATTCACTATGTTACACAGGGTCAAAACATTCTGTATGTGCGACTGTGTCGGCTCACCATGTCGTTGGGCCCGGTTCTTCAGTTGTTACTGCACCAAACAGATTTGTCACTGGCGGTCTCCAAACGTCTTCTAAAGTTCCATCTGGAATGTTTCCAAGTCATTCAGCTTGTCTTCGTTGTTCTCAAACCATTGCTGGGCTGTTCCTTCCAGGTAGAAATAAACATTGGCCAAGCACATTGTATGATCCCATCTGTTGTACTTGGCGACTTGGTCGAACCCTTTTAGCCATTTGTTGGGATCCTGTCCAGTGATTCCAGAGAACACTGACAGGTGTCTGATGGCAGCTGGCTTACCGATGGTTTCGTGTACATTGTTCTTCTGATGATACGGACTTTCAGAAGGATGTACTCAGTATGTTGTGTTGTTGTTGTTGTGGTCTTCAGTCCGGAGACTGGTTTGATGCAGATCTCCACAATACCCTATCCTGAGCAAGCCTCTTCATCTCCACATAAGAACGGCAACCTACATCTGTCTGAATCTGCTTACTGTATCCATCTCTTTGTCTTCCTCTGCGATTTTTAACCCACACACTTCCCTCCAACGCTAAATTCACAATACCTTGATGTCTCAGAATGTGTCCTACCAATCTATCCCTTCTTTTAGTCAAGGTATGCCAGAAATTTCTTTTCTCCCCAATTCTGTTCAGTACCTCCTCATTAGTTACGCGATCCACCCACCTAATCTTCAGCATTGTTCTGTAGCACCATATTTCAAAAGCCTCAATCCTCTTCCTGTCCGCACTGTTTATCGTCCATGTCTCACTCCCATACAAGGCAACACTCCATACAAATGCCTTCAGAAAGTACTTCCTTAGGCTTAAATAAATATTCGAGGTTAACAAATTTCTCTTTTTCAAGAACGCTTTTCTACCCATTGCCATTCTGCATTTTATATCCTCTGTACTGCGACCATCATTTGTTATTTTACTGCCCAAGTAACAAAACTCATCTACCTCCTTTATTGCTTCGTTTCCCAATCTAATTCCTTCAGCATCACCTGATTTTCTTACACTGCACTCCATTACCCTAGTTTTGCTCTTGTTAATGTTCATCTTATATGCATCTTTCAGCACACTATCCATTCCGTTCAATTGCTCTTCCAGGTCCTTTGCTGTATCTGACAGAATTACTATGTCGTCAGCAAAACGCAATGTTTTTAATTCTTCACCCTGAACTTTAATTCCTTCACCAAATTTCTCCTTGCTTTCCTTTATAGCTTGCTCGATGTACAAATTGAATAACAATGGAGAAAGGCTACAACCCTGTCTTACTCCCTTCCCAACTGATGCTTCCCTTTCATGCCCTTCGAGTCTAATAACTGCGGTCTAGCTTTTGTACAAGTTGTAAATAACTCTCCTTTCCCTGTATTTTACCCCTGCTGACTTCAGAATTTGGAAGAGTGTATTCTAGTCAACATTGTCAAACGCTTTCTCCAAATCTACAAAAGCTAGAAATGTAGGTTTGCCTTTTCGTAGTCTATCTTCTAGGATAAGCCGTAAACCGAGTATTGCCTCCCGTGTTCCCACATTTCTCCTGAACCCAAACTGATCTTCCCCTAGGTCGGCTTCTACAAGCTTTTCCATCCTTCTGTATATAATTCGTGTTAATATTTTGCAACCATGACTTATTAAACTGATGGTTCTGTAGTTTTCACACCTGTCTGCACCTGCTTTCTTTGGAATGGGGATTATAACATTTTTCTTAAAGTCTGAGGGTACTTCGCCTGTCTCATACATCTTACACACCAGGTGAAACAGGTTTGTCATGGCTGGTTCTCCCAGAGACTTCAGTAGCTCTGAGGGAATATCATCTACACCAGGGGCCTTGTTTCGACTTAGGTCTCTCAGGGCTCTGTCAAATTCTTCTCTCAGTACAGTATCTCCTATTTCACCTTCATCTACATCCTCTTCCCTTCCTACAATATTGTCTCGAAGTTCATTTCCTTTGTAGAGTCCCGCTATATACTCTTTCCACCTTTCAGCTTTCCCTTCTTTGCTGAGAACTCGTTTTCCATCAGTGTCATTGATATTCATAGAGCTGTTTTTCTTATCTCCAAATGTTTCTTTTATTTTCCTGTAGGCTATATCTATTTTTCCCCTATTTATACATTCTTCTACATCCTTGCATTTGCCTTCTAGCCACTCCTGCTAAGCCATTTTGCACTTCCTGTCAATCTCATTTCTTAGTCGTCTGTACTCCATTTTGCCTGTTTCATTTACTGCATTTTTATATTTTCTCCTTTCATCGATTAAATTTAGTATCTCCTGTGATATCCAAGGATTTTTTGTAGGTCTTGCCTTCCTACCTATTTTGTCCTCTGCTACCTTCACTATTTCATCTCTCAATGCTACCCATTCCTCCTCTACTGTTTTATTTTCCCCTGTTTCTGTCAATTGTTGCCTAAAGCTCCCTCTGAAATTCTTAAGAACCCCAGGTTCCTTCAATTTATCCAGGTCCCATCTCCTTATTTTCTTACCTTTTTGTAGTTTCTTCAGTTTCAGCCTACAGTTCATAACCAACAAGTTATGGTCAGAGTCTATATCTGCCCCTGGGTATGTCTTACACTTTAAAACCTGGTTCCGAAATCTATGTCTTACCATTATAAAATCTATCTGGTATCTCCCGGTGTCCCCTGGTCTCTTCCACGTATACAACCTTCTTTTGTGATTCTTGAACCAGGTGTTTGTTATAACTAAATTATGTTCTGTGCAAAATTCTACCAGGCGGCTTCCTCTTTCATTGCTTTTGCCCAGACCATATTCACCTACTATCTTCCCTTCCCTTCCTTGTCCTACTACCGAATTCCAGTCTCCCATAACAATTAAGTTTTCCTCTCCCTTAATTGTCTGAATAATTTCCTTTAGCTCCTCATATATTTCTTCGATTTCCTCATCATCGGCAGAGCTAGTTGGCATATAAACCTGTACTACTGTTGTCGGTGTTGGCTTCGTATCTATCTTGACAATGATAATGCGATCACTGTGCTGGTCATAGTAGTTTACCCGCATTCCTATTTTCTTATTCATTATCAATCCTACTCCTGTGATACCCCCAACTGATTTTGTATTTATAATCCTGTACTCACCTGACCAGAAATCCTGTTCATCCTGCCACCGAACTTCACTAATCCCCACTATATCTAACTTCAACCTATCCATTTCCCTTTTTAAATTTTCTAATTTTCCTACTCGATTAAGGGATCTAACATTCCACACTCCGACTCGTAGAATGCCAGTATTGTCTTTCCTGATGATCACATCCTCCTGAGTAGTCCCCGCCCGGAGATCCGAATGGGGGACTATTTTACCTCCGGAATATTTTACCCGAGAGGATGCCATCATCATATGTTCATACAGTAGAGCTGCATGTCCTCGGGAGAAATAACGGCTGTAGTTTCCCCTTGCTTTCAGCCGCTCGCAGTAGCTGTGTGGCAAAGCCACATTAGCTGATGTTACAAGGCCAGCTCAGTCAATCATCCAGACTGTTGCCCCTGTACCTACTGAAAAGGCTGCTGCCCCTCTTCAGGAACCACACGTTTGTCTGGCCTCTCCACAGATACCCCTCCGCTGTGGTTGCACCTACGGTACGGCTATCTGTATCGTTGAGGCACGCAAGCCACCCCACCTCGGCAATGTCTGTGGTTCATGGGAGTGGCCCTTGTATTCCAGTTCTAGTCTGAGTACGAGACGGCTTTTACGTTACCTAAGCGGAGCCACGGTGATGCAGCTGTTGTACAGGATACCCGTTGCCTCCACCAAACAATGTCACGTTGAAATGGAAGCAGGCTTGACTTCGAAGGCAACTGAACACAGCACTTATACTGAAAGCACGTTTATTACGAACGTAACATACACGCAGCGCTAACTGCCTCTTGGGCAGAGTGCTCTGCTATTTATACAAAGACAGAATTAACCAGAAATTAGAAGAACAGTCAACATAAGAAACAAATAGAATTTACAAGTGAACACAAGAAAGATGTAGAACATTCTGGAATTGTTAATTACAAAGAAATAAATTTCTGCCGGTGGGCGGGATTAAATTGGCGACCTTCAGCACCACAATCCGTGATGCTATCCCCTGCGCCACACCGGCAGTCGGTGTGTCGGTGTACATGATCTCTCACGGCAATATCGCACATCCCTTCTTATTGAGCCAAGCTGTGTATTAGAACACACAGAGTAATAATTATTTTTTACAGTTTTATAAACACATTTACTTAGAATTCCTGCAATGTGTGTTACTTTTGAAAACAATTGATAATACACAAACCGAAATTGCACTTAGTACATTGATATCTCGTATCCCTTCTTCTTTTTAGAGCCAGTTGAGTATTGGAACACACATAACAATAACTTTGAAGGTTTTGTTTTCCTCCAGGTATAGGTAGAACTAACTGTGGAAAGTGATGGGCTGTCAGTCTCGTAGGCAAGTCATCAGAAAAGTCCCTAATTTTTTTTTTTTTTTTTTTTTTTTTTTTTTTTTTTTTTTTTTTTTTTTTTTTTCTCAATTCGGTGTCGCAATTCTTGATGAGCTGTCTTACCAGACGTAATTGAAATTTGACTAATGGTAGCTTTGACCCTGTTTTTAATTTATAAGCAGCCTGAGAATTCACCCCAGCGAAGTCTATAAGACGGAAATATACTTTTTTGTACCACTTCATTGTTGTATGTAAACATTCAACTGAACTTAGCAGCATATTGATTTTATCTATGGTTTCCATATTTTTGTTATATTCTTGAACACACAGAGATTTTGTAACCGGTTCTCCAGTTTTTTGGTTTGTTTTACCAGTTTTACCAGTATCCACATCCGCCCAGTATTTCGCCGCAGGACAACCTGTATGAAACCACAAAATGGATCCTTCTTGAAAGACTCTCACATCCTGCTGAAGCGGTTGTACAAGACTTCATTACCTCAGTGAAACTGAATGACAAGTTGCCTTTAGATTTATGGTGATTGCTGAGGTCTCAGATCAATCCCTCCATTATTCCTGAGTGGGCCTGTGGAGCTGGTGGGGGCCAGACGGCAGCAAAGCAAGAGGTTCCACCACCCAAACCTCTGCGGATGGCAGGAGGAACGTCTTGATGTCATAGAGGGAAGTTGCAGGCGGGAGCTCGATGCTGTGAAGAATCTTGCAGTCACTGTTAACATGGCATCACACACTGAAGAACACGCAATGAATAACTTGGCATCTCGAATTACGAGTTCAATGTCTGGGATAAGCTCCGCAGGTACTGGCACTGTTACCTCAAACACAGGTGAGGTAGGTAGGGGGGAGTGAGGAAAACCTAAGAATGGCGAAGAAGGAGAAGGGGGGAAGGAGGGGGCGACAGAGCAATGGTCTGCGACAGAAGAGCATTGGGTGAAGGGAACGAGCCGACAGAGCTCGAACAAGAAGTGGAACCATCTGGCAAGGTAGGAAGGGTGACGGGTGGGGGGAGGGGGACAAAGAGTCATCAGGGGGAGTGGGAGGATCGACATGTGCAGGTTTAAGTCTATTGATAGAAACAGTCATGTGATTGTTGTTGAGATCAATGAAGAAAGTGTTGGGGCCACGTTTTAGAACTTTGTGAGGGCCTGAATAAGGAGGATAGAGGGGGGGGGTCTAATGGAGTTGTCCCAAAGGAAAACATACTCGCACGAGAGAAGGTTGTGTGGTACTTTGATGGGGGGAGGGGAGTGGTTAAAAGGGAGTGGAGGTCAGAAGGAAGCACAAATGTGCCTTACCCAATCTAAAAAGGACGGGAGGTCACATTTGGCAGGACAGGGGGAAGGGGAGATAAGTTCACCTGGCAAGTTTAGTGTTTGTCCATACACGAACTCGGCTACCGAGCTGTGCAAGTCATCTTTATAGATGGTCCTCAGACCTAACTTAACAAGAGGGAGGGCCTCAGTCTAGAGAGAATCATGGCACCTGAGATCGGTCTTGAAAGTGTGATGCCACCACTCTACCAGCCCGTTGCTTTGTGGGTGGTAGGCAGTGGTATGAATGTGGCATATGCCACAAAGTCTGCATAGTTTCTCAAAAAGGGCTGATTCAAATTGACAACCTTGGTCTGTAGTGACAATTGCAGAGCAGCAAAAGTGGGTGATCGATGAAGAAAGAAACGCTCAAGCTACAGTCTCAGCAGTAATATTGACAAACAGAGTCGCCTCGACCCACCAAGTGGTTCGATGTATTGCGGAGAGGACAAAGCAAAAACCCTCGGCGGGTGGAAGTGGGCCATTTAAGTCAATGTGCACATGCTCGAACTTGCCTTTCGGGAGCGGAAATGAGCCAAGTGGGGGAGAAGTATGTGTAGATACCTTATTGCGCTGGCATGGGACACAAGCGCGTGCTCAGGCCTGGCAGTCGCACTTCATGTTCCGCCAGTCGAATCTGTCGGATACCAACTTGACAGAGGCTTTGATGCCATCTGTGGTCTGACTAAGAACAGTGCTGATGGCAGTGTCACTTGCATCGGTTGTTATGAAAATTTGGGCATCGGGATAAGAATGTGCTATGGTCTGTGCATTGGCAAGTGAGTCCTTAAGCGTGTCAAATCCGGCAGTCATGATATCTGTTTATCAGCAAAGGCACTTGTAACTCAGTTGCACCAGGCAGGTGACATCAGTAATAGTTAATAGTTCCTAGAAAACTGTGGACATCTTTGAATGTGAATGGGGGCAGGAGTTGCTAATTTGATTCACATGGTCAGCAGGTGGGGAGATGCCTTTGGCGGAGACAGTAAATCAGAGAAAGAGCACAGAATTTTGCTGTAATTGTTGCTTTGAGTCATTAAGGGCAATGTCGGCTGCGGTGAATCTGTCTAACAGTAGTTGCACATGTTTCTTGTTCTCTTTGACAGAGGAACTAAAAATTAAAATGTCGTCAAGGTATGCAAAACAAAATTTGAGATCAAAAAGTACTTTATTAATAAAGTGTTGCCAAGTTAGAGTAGCATTCTCTAATCCGAAAGGCATAAAGTGATACTGAAACAAACCAGTCAGAGTAGTAATGGCAGTTTTTCAACATCCTCCGGAGCCATGGGAATTTGGTGATAAGCATGTTTGCAGTCTACCAAGTAAAACACTTCTGCACCTGACATAAATTGAGCTTAAGTCTGCAATGTTCGGTATGGGATAATTGTCCTAGCATTAAGTCTATGATAGTTGCCACACACACCATGAGCCGTCCTTTTTATCAACAAGGTGTATAGGTGACGACCAGTTGCTGGCAGAAGGTTCAATAATACCAGTGTCCAATAGTTCGGCAATCTGCTGTTTAACCACTGCAAGTTTTTCCGGGCAGAGGTGTCGAGGCTTGCTAGAAATCGGAGGGCCTTCTCTGAGTCTAAGTCTATGCACTGTCCCATTCGTGACAACAGAGACATGGGCTGGAGCGCCGGATTGTTTTTGTTTACCTGTGCATGGCGAAACTAGGTCATGCGGGGCAGGAAAGGGGGTGCCAACTGGCAGGGCACTGTGAGTCAAACAAAGGTTGCCGAGCAGGAAAAGAATTCCTGGCAGTCGTCAGTGGCCAAGTGGGCAGCACAGTGGTTTGTGCACAAGATGGCAGATCAAGAGGCAGGTCGAGACAGTTATGTGACCCGCCACCGGCATGTGCAGCTGCACAGTGGCGAGGCAAGTCACATGCTCTGCCAGTGCACTGTCATGCAACAGTACCAAAACAGACGTGGTAGTAGCAATAGGTGTAATTACTCTGCTGCTGTTGCGGGTGGTGCACTGGCAGCAAGGTATCGGCAGGTACGAGTGGCATGATGACCTTGTGGGTTGGCGGTTGACCTCTTGAAGACAGCAGTTGATGCGTTGCATCTGAAAGGCATCTCCAGACTGAGGCAAGAGTTGCAACTGCAGCTCTACTGGCATTTTAAGAAGCCACAGGGGCTAGAGTGTGGCATCAGGAATAATGGAGGGGTCGATCTGAGACCTCAGCAATTGCCACAAATCTGAAGGCAACTTGTCATTCAGTTTCACCGAGGTAATGAAGTCTTGTACGACTGCTTCAGCAGGATGTGATAGCCTTTCAAGGAGGATACATTTTGTGGTTTGGTACAGGTTGTCCTGTGGTGGGTTGAGAATCACATTGCCAAGAAGGTCGAGATGATCTGGGAAGCCTGACAAAATGTGTGCATAGCGTGAAGCATCACTGGTGATACCATGAACCACAAACAAATGTTCCACCAACGCAAACCATGTCCATGAATTCTTGCATGAGAAATCTGGCAGCTTGAGGGACCGACTAGCACACAGCGGGCCGGCAGGGCAGGGCGGCAGAGGAGGCACTGTTTGTTGCTGTTGGATGAGATCACACACAAGTGGCACTGTGGATGCGGAGCTGGCATCTGGTATGGTAGAAACACTCGTAAACAGGGTGGAGACACTCATTGTACAACACATGCATGCGGAAGCACAGCTTAGGTGGCCATGGCATGGAAGTGGTGTGTCCAGACACCATAGGTGGCTGTACATTGAACAAAAAGTCATTACGCGCACTGTTCAGGAACAAAAAGTCACTCAACAGAGCGTCCTGTTCACCAATATGAATACTGGTAGGGAACAGTTCGGATTGTCGAATGTGTGGCACAAACACAGAATTGTTCGTGGGCTGGACCTTGCATACAACAAAAGGTCATGCACTGTAATTAGCATTCGAAGAAGAGTCACAAACGTGTCCACTTGCACAAGCACTGAAAGCCGGAGGCACAAAATAGTTCTGCATGTGCACACCACTATTTAAACTGGAAACAGGCATGGGAGACATGGAAGGAAACATGAGTGGTGCGGCAGCAGGGCCAGTGTTCAAATTTGAATCACCAGGTTCAGCAGAAGTCATGATAGAACCTGGCCGCGAATATACATAAGCAAAACTGTTCTGGGCGCTGAAACTGTTCATGCAAGGCACATTTTGTGAAGTGCTCGGTCTTGCATAACTGGAGTCCATTGTCTTAAAGCTCGTGCTATAGTTTGGCAATGAGCTAAGAGTATCTGGTGAAAAGGCTTGCTCTTAAACTTTAGGTGTAGACATCTCAGCACAAGAAAGTGAGAGTGCAAGAGATGGTGTTGATTGTGAAGCTGTGGCAGCACTCGTTGGCAGGTGAAGTGGTGAAGTCATGGTAGTTGTAACCGTTGTACCACTGGTGGCCATATTTAATGAGAACATACCGGCTCGGAAGTGCGAGTTTCATGAACAAACACCCTGTGACACTCAAAAATTTCATGCAGGGTCACCAGTATTGGATTTAGCAGGGTTGTAGCCCCAATAAAACCCAGTTGTAAGTTGAACTGATCTTTATTCTCTCAACACTACAAAGACTCAAAGCAGATCTTGTTAACAAGATGGCTGAAGCTGAGAACTGGCTGGTCAAAGCAGTTAGAACATAGAGAAATGTTTGTTCATAGTGGAAAATCAATTATCGCCACCACAGGTATACAGTTTTTTTCTAAAATGTAGGTAAAATGCCATCTACACATTATCTATCGATATTTTCAAAAACTGTAAATTGTAAAAAAGTGTAGGATCCATATTTTGAAGTTTCAATAGGCATAGAGCAAATCGTATAAATCAGTAGGTATGTAACAGCTGTGTTTTCATTTATCAATTTTTTTTTTTTAATAATCATAAACATTTACAGTGAAGGCAAACTTAAAGACTATAATTTTACTGTGCTGTTAAAATGATTTGTAAAGAAGAACACACCACACAACTGGAGACTAGAGCTGGTATCAACAGCTTCGCAGTTAAAGAGTAAACTGCTCCACTGTAGTATTTCATCAGTGCATAACCTGATATCCCCCTCTGGTATATTAACTGGTAGTATAGGTGGGCCTATATTAAAATTAGGCACAAAATTAACTAGAAACAACTGGGTTTGGTTTACCCAATAAGCTACTTTGTCCTCAAAAATTCACTTAACAAACATAATTTTCACAATATCATTCATGTCAGGCAAAACACCATCATCACTGTGTGGTACAAGATCTACAGAATATACTTTTTTGTTACTAGGGATACTTCTTACAGGTACACTAGGTGAGTGAGTAAACACTGCACTTAAACTGGTATGCCTGTATGCATTCACTAAATTGTACATCATCCTGCACTTTTACGACACTATGCTGCAATTTGTTTACATTAGTATCTAGTTAAGTACATTGGTCTTTTGTGGTACCTGACACACTTTCAACTTTATTGTCAAGGTTATTGATGGTACATTATTAAGATTGTCACTGCATATTTCCTCTACCATACAAAACTTTTCCTCACATTCAGTACTATTGAGCCATCCCGGCTCCTGTTTCTCCGATTGACCCTGTCCTTGATTTAATTACTGGCACAACTACCATTGATATCTCTGTGTGTGCACTGCTCGTGGCACTGTTTGATCTATTGCACATTGATTGTCTTCTGACTGGTTTTTTTCTACATCGCATGTGGCGCGACGGTGGAAACGAGGTAGCTGGAGAGTGCACAGGGTATCTGGCAGTGAGTTTGATATGATGCATGGCAGCTCCAGGGTCGAGTTATTTTGACAAAGGGGCCGTTTGTGGCTGGGCCTGGCGTGTGCATCAAAGTTGTTCCATGGCACTCTGTTTGTCTGTGGGGAGCCATGCATGTCATGAGCTGAAGAGGTTCATCGGGAGAGGCCTTTCTGTCAAGTTATAACAGCACCTCGGTTCAAGCTGTTTACTTCGTCTTCTGGCTATGTGGTCACATTCATAGCAGCCACGCGTCTTTCCAGCTGCTTTTAATCTGGGATGTATCAAACATTTCTAGGCGTTGGTTGACACCCTCCTCCTTCACCATTGTGAGGGTGCCTGCACTTTTCATGGAGTAAGAAATAAATAATTTAAGTAACTAACAAAACCTGCTCCGCAAATTTGTCAGGATCAGTGGTGATTCCCCAGGGGCCATCGTTGCCTGTGTCTATGTCGTTAGTTGTTTATTCATGTGTTACACAACACTTTCAAATGTATTATTCTTTTCCCTTTGCCCTGAGTAGCAAGTACTCTATATACATTAACTTGGTTATCATAACTGGGGAATTTATGTGGTTTGTGCCCCTCTGCTAGCTTGCATCTGTATGGGTGACAGTTGTATAGCTTTGTTTTTTTATCTTCTCCTTTCAGAAATTTTTCCCTCCGTGAGGCATCGGCACCCTGCAGTTGTAATTTGGCATTCTATCCATTTGTGTAAGCCCCTTTGTGTAAGAGCTGTAGTTCTTGTTGACTGTTGGGCACCTTATTCCTCTTTTTTCTGTTTGAGTCAGCTCATCTGTTTTATCTATGTGTGTGTATTAAATTAATGAGTAGCCAGCCCCAGCACCTTAGTGTGATTTTGCTAAGTAAGCTGACCCCTTTTCAGGGCTCATTTGTAAATTTTATTGTGTGTTGTTTTATTGGCCTTCTGCCTGTTGATATTATTGAACATGGTTTCCCGTTACTAGCCTCTATAATCAAACTCAGAGTTTACTTAAATGTTCGAGCTTGTCTTTAGTGTGTTATAGTAATTGTGTTTTTAAAGGGCTGTGTTCACTTAAATTTTGGAGCCCCACTTTAGTGTGATTTTGATAATTAAGCTGAGCTCTTTCATTAAATGGCAGGGGGCATTTGTAATTAATAGTGTTTTTACAAAGCTTGCCTTTCATTTAAAATTTTCCACTCTTATTTAAATTGCTGGGCTCATCATGTCTTTGCATTTTAAAGAGTTGGTTTACTAAATTTGGAACCTCATTAACTTATCAAAAGTTGCCTTTTGCAACTTGACCTCCTCCCTTGCATCATTTATCTGAACTGCCATGTTGGGCATTCAGCCTTTGATTGTAACATCAATATGTGTGTGTGTCTGCTTAACTTCACCCACCAACAACCCTCTGCTACCACAAACATCCTCTCAACTATGGTTCTGGATCTGACTCTCAACCGTGACCACTTTTCAACACTTAATTGTTTAACTTTTTCATCTAGTTCTGTACCCAGTTGACTGACCTTTCTCTCTAAGTTTAAAATGTGTTTGTTTGTCTCAGTCATAGATTGGTCAAATTTAAAGCTTGTTTGGTCTTGTTTAGAGTTCAACCCAGAAAACTACTCATCTTGTTTTTTGTTTTGTTCAACAGAGTTCTGTTTAATCAATCGAATAAAAATAATAATAATAATAATAATAATAATAATAAAATAAATTGTCTTCTAACATTTCAGTGTTAGTTTCAGTTTCCTCCCTACATCCTGCAATTCTTTTTTCTAAGGGATCAGTCTGCACTAAGCTTTGTGCTGTTAGTCTTGTTTGAGCGGTAGGTAACAGAGTAGAGCTCACTATGTTAGGCGACACTAATCCACGCTCAATACTGAAATCTAATATTTCATCCTCTAATTCTGCCATATTCTTTTTAGAAGCTGTCTCCATCCTAAAGTTTTTCCACTTTCTTTTAACAACATTTTTCAAAATTATAAACACACCTAATATAACTCCACACAAGAAAACACTGTCTACAAAAGTCAATGGAAATGTAATTAACTTTCCACAGAATGATGCCTGGAATCGGGTTTTTCACATGTCTTCCATCTTCCACCATGCCATTTTTATGTCTGCCATTTTCCTTTTTACTGGTATTGTACTCTTCATTAATGCCCCCCCCCTCCACCCTCCATCACTTAGCTTCTGGTTTATACATATAATAACACTTTTCTAAAACAGTACAAATATATTAGTACTGCACACAAATGGATCCTGGTCACGGAACCAGGTGTAAGATTCCTCTCCTTTGGCACTCCCTATAATAGGTCCATACTAACAATGTCTTCGCTACAATACGCTGTTTTATTAGGAGGATGCACGGGTGTGGTGGGGCTCACTGTAATAGAAACATTTACTTAACTTGAGTGTTGGCCAATGTGTTGAAAACCGACGGTCAAGGTTCTTTCAGCAGCACAGTTCACCTTATTCAAAGAAATAAAAGGTGATCAAAGTCAACACCTCATGATTATTTTTCTTACAGTATTTTTATTCATTTAAAACATTTCAGTACTTGTACAATCACTTAAATGACGACAAATGTCACATCTCAACAAGACAAAACCATCGGAACATGAGCCAAGCCCAAGTAACTCTGGCTTCTCTCCAAACATTTGAGAGAATACTTGCATATACATGAAAACAATTACATTATGTAGTTTTTATACACAAGCTAAACTAAAATTTGGAATAGGCTATAAATTTTGTTTTTATTTTGGTTTTGTAATAATTAATTATTGACACCACATGGATGCGAGTAGTAACGGCAATTTCATTTAATCTAGTCACAGAAATACAATGCATACATTTGACTTTATAAATTTTAATATAGTAAGGACAGTTTACAACTCAACGCAAAGACGTCTTTGCGGTGAGTTGTAAACTGTCCTTAAAAAAAAAAAAAAGGTAACGCAGTCAACAATCCGAAGATTGGTTTGAACACCACAGTGCTTTACTAGGCATGGTCCTGTTTGGAGGTGGTGTGCCATTGCCTTCCTCCGACCTTCGAACTGACTTACCCAGTCAGTTATAGGGGGACCTACAGTTTAACATGGGTTCCGAACCACGGTGCTACTCGGTATTTTTCACATGAGCATTACTGCCAGAGGTGAAAGAAGTGGAAAGTGACAGATAAAAATCCTAGGACCTGGCGGGGATCGAACCCGCAACCTTTGGATTTGTAGTCTGGCACTCTACCACTGTGCAACCGAGGCGAACTGTCCTTACTGTATTATAATTCCAACCAGGACTTTTTATTATTATATTTTGACTTTATAAATTTACATATTAGGCCTACTCAAATTATTGGTTCTATTTACGATTTTTACACGTGTAGTCAATAGTTTTTAATTACTGTTTTGGTGTACTGTCATTTACACTCATAATGTGTTTCAATTTGTAGTTTAATTTTTTATAAATACGGATTTGTTTAGTGTCATAGTATTTTATAAAATTTGGCAATAATTTTGTATTATCTGACATATTATCATAATGAGTGACTTAATCATAATGAATTCTTCATTTAGTATCCAGTGATGTATGAAACATGATCTGCCCTTTATTATTTAAAAACAAGGTAAATATGTAATAATGTTGTGCAATAGTTATAGTATTAATGTTGTAATATTTATATTGGTAAATGAATTTATGAGAGCCGCATATTCCTTGACTATGTGTAATGTATTTTTAGTGGTTGTGATTGTTATTTACAAAAGTATAAAAACACAATATTAGCCTATGTAGTGTAATTGTCTTTCATTTGATATTAATGATTTATGACGATGTAGGGAAGCTCAATAAAAATGAATAATTCTGTCTACTTTCATTTATTACCAAGAAACACAGTTTCATACAGTCTTATACCGACAATCACAAATTCGTCACCAAGTCAATGCTCACTTGACACTGCCTAGATACTGACTAACATAGGCACAAAGCTGATTCTTACATAGCTTTTCAACAAATGACCTCATTATTGTGATTAATTATGAGAAGTAACAACACAGCCACACCAAAAAGACAATACAAAATTAAAAACTCTATATTCTTCTGGGAAACTACCGCTGACGAAATCATATTAAGCACAAAGAGCCTTAAATATAAACTATCATCTGGCATTGATGACATCGCAGACTTTGTCATAAAGAACTGCATTAATAAAATAGCTGCCTCCCTCTCAAATGTATACAACTCTTCACTGACAGGTACATTCACTGATTGAAAGTGGCAAAAGTAATCCCAGTCTTTAAGAAAGGCAAAATAATAATAATAATAATGTGGGGACTACAGTCCCATATCAATGTTATCTGTATTTGGTAAACTTCTAGCGAGACTAGTCTATCAAAGGCTAACTAATAAACTTTTTGGAAAAGAACCAAATCCTCTCAGATGCCCAACATGGCTTTAGGAAAAACAAATCCACAATTACAGCCATATATGGGTACATTCACTCCACCTTAGATGCTCTAGACAAAAGACAAAAAGCTGTTGGGATCCTTTTAGACTTGTCAAAAGCATTTGACATGATAGACCACAGCATTTTACTAGACAAACTGCAGTCTTATGGTGTCAGAGGCAACCCGTTAACCTGGTTCATGCCTCAGAAACAGGAGACAAAAAGTAACAATAAAACATAGTGATCAAGGACATGATGAAACTTACTACTCTGACTTTGGAAACATTATACAAGGTGTGCCCCAAGGCTCAATACTTGGACCAATACTGTTTCTCCTCTATATTAATGACCTGCCATTGAACATTACTGCCCATACCAGCACACTCTTTGCAGATGATATTAGCATCCTCCTTGCCATCCACGATGACCATGAGCTCCAAGAAGCAATAAATGAAAGTACAGATGAGTTAGGTGATTGATTCAACAAAAACAAACTCATAGTAAACCACCTTCCTGCACTTCCACCTGAGTGGCAAGAAATCTAAGCTGGAGGTGAAATTACATAACTTAGAAATAACCCCCTCAGCAGAAACCAAATTTCTAGGTTTGAGGTTGCAAGAAAACCTAAAATGGCAGGTGCACATTAGCAAAACAGCTAACAAACTAAACCAAGTGTGCTACGCCCTACGTATCATATCGTACATAGACTATTCCAAGGCGCCTTAATCGTTAGTGGTGTGGTAGTCTAACGGTTAAGACGTCTGCCTAGTAAGCATGGAGGTCCGGGTTCGATTCCCGGCAGCACCACAAATTTTAATTCAATGCTTCACATCTATCAATAATGTCTTTGACATATTTGAGACGAAAATCCATCTCAGGGATTATTTATTCATATTAATTAAAAATTCAAATGTCCACTACCATGATACCAGGCAGTAAACCAAGCACCACATACAAAGCACCCGTATTTATGCATTCAAAAACTTCACAGTCCACCAAGGTATCCATCTTTACAATAGCTTGCCATCAATAAGAGAGAGCTAGTCTCAGCCCCTGTTCAGCAAAACACTCAAAACCTTTTTGCTTGACCATTGCTTCTACAATGTAGCTGTATTTTTGGACCACATGTCTGAAAATAAATTTAAGTCAACAAAATGCAGGATTGATCTCTGCAAAGAAAGTGTACAGTATTGGAAGGATGAACCACAAATATATATTGTGTATAGCTTCCACGACTTAAAGCTCATCACTTTATCTCTGTAACTTACTTGCTGGAAAAATACTGTCTTCATAGTTTAGGTCTGTGTTTGAACTGCAAACTTTCATACCTAATTCTAAAATTCTTGTATCTGCTGAAACAACAATGTTGTTATATTATATTTTACCCCTGTACTTGATGGAAAAGAGCCTGTTTTTGTAATTTATGTGTGTGTACTTGTTTAAAAATACTATTTTGTAATTTATGTGTCTTTGTGTCCCACAATCTGCAAAGATTTTTGCACAAATATATAAATAAATAATTTAACAATTAAATCTTCTGGAATACAGTGAACTTTGGGTGACTGCTATAACAGATTAATAAACCATGGTTTCAAACATCACAATAATTTACAATTATATTATTAAGTATTTTTAGAACAGTAAAAACTGGCGAAATGAATAATAATGTGCAATTTCCATAATTAACACAAACATTATATAACCAAACTTAATTACAATGGAGAAGCAATTTGACAAATATACACAATTCTTATTTTGGTTTTTTATGTATATTTGATTAATATTCACTCAAACTGGTTTGCAATTAAGTAAAATGTAGATTATGGAACAATACTAAACAATTCCTATCAATGGTCATTCTAGATTGTTCTATGGTGTAAAATCTGTAAAATATCTATTGTGGTAATCCTATCGGTCAGATACAATTATATGATATTGATTACAATCTTTATATAAGTAAATACATATATACAGTCAAGCCTTGCCATAAATACCATGTAATTACAGAAATGGAACAAAAAGATGGGAAAGGAATCAGGTTGTGTTGTAGAAATATGGTATTGGAGTCTACACCAAGAGGACTGCTCATGCCATTACATTACAGTAATGAGATGGTAAATATTAACAAGTTCTTTAAATAAACTTTCCTGTAGTATGTATATGTTTGAATCATAGTAGTTCAAACAAGGTACAAGAATATTACAAATTACACATCCGGAGGTACACTTTTACTTAAGGTTACTAAATGCGTCTGTAATGTTGGCAGTACAAACACTTACAATGTAAGGAATGTGCATCATATGAGAAACATTACAAACTTCAGATTTGGTAAGTGATGAATGTATCTGCCACAGAAAAATTCCTAAACACTTCCATTAGAAAGGTTTCTGGTTGTTCCAGATTGTTGTACTGATCGTGCCAGTGTTAATTGTTGTGGTATCACTCAAAGTATGAAAATGAGTTGGCATCACATTGAAATAGCCATCCATAGATGAATGTTGTATAGAAGCATTCAGTAAAAGATTTGTCAAGGACACCATTTGCAGCATGGCCAGCCACATTGTTTGCAACACTCAGAAATGAACACAGTCACAATGAAAACACTGCAAGACAAACCAAACTTTTTGTTGCATCAGATATAGCATATCTCATTGGGGTCAGCACTTTGGTTATTTTGCCAGAAATTGGAAAAGCCACAAACTCCCTCCCAAAAGAAACACTTTATTATGATCCAAACAGATAGATACAACAGTCAAATGACTATTAATAAGACTGCAATACAGTATGGTAATAGTTGGTCTCGAACATGGAGATGTTTCTGCCAACTGTGTCGGCAGTCGCTACACTAATATGAGTCACGAGTTTGACAACAATGTAATTGTTCCACAATATTTCTGAATGTTTTGGTCAGGATCTCATTAACTGTTATTAAAATAAGGAAATAATGAGTTCACAAGTGATGTACTGAATGTATACAGGGTCTCAGTGACCTTGTTTGACTAGTGCTCAAGAGAACATACACTTTGATTGGTTGGTTGTGCAGGAGTACCATGAGTCATTACAATGATTCATTTTAATCATGTGTTTTAGTTACCATATACCATAAAATAGGATGGAAACAGTGGCCAACAGATGAAAGAAAACATGTCACCCATTTGCAAAGGGGATAGTAGAAATGATCCATAAAACAACTGTTCAGTCTTATAGGAATTTGTCTGTTGCAGAGTTTTAGATTGTATTATGATCTAAAATGTGATGAAGTACTTCCAATAGAATGAAAACATCCATCATGTGATGTTCAACTCATGTTTTCCTCACATGACATCCTGAACACCAGTGATAAAGGCAGTTAAGTGGGTGCAATATGTTATGACTTCTGAAAAGCATCTACCTAAATACCACACTTATGCTTATGGTAGTGCTGCACATGCACCCATCACACCTACTGGAGCATGTTAGCAGCTCCATCTTTCCTTAGAACAAGAATCTTCTGATAAAATTTCTAGTGTTGTTGAAGTAGCAGCATCAGGTCTGGCCACATCCACATCTTTGTCTGAAGATATGTCTGAATCATCACTACCATCTTTTGTCACTACTGTTCATGAGAATATCCATGATTGCCTTTTCTTGATATATTATGCTACAATATTGCAAAAGCAGTCAACTCAAACACTGTCGTCTCACGAAATGCAGGTACAGGACTGGCCAAGTGCTTGACTCATAAGTGGAAAGAGACAAGAGCAACAGAAAACTGTAGCACTATCCAGCATTAAAAAGAAGAACAGATAATGAGAGTGTTAACAGGTGCATTGAAACACAGACAACAATGAGTCTCCATTCCATTGTGCACATTACCTGTTCCCGCACCTCGGTCCATTAAGCATGATTACCTGCTTCTGGGCATACATAAATGCGGCTTATCCGTCTGGACTTTCCACATGCTTGGTGAAAATAAATGCCCATAGCCATCTGTGCCTTCTAACTGCTGGGTGTACATGTACACCTGCAGCTGTCTGGATGTTCTGACTACTGGGGACACAATTGCCCATAGTCGTGAAAGGGTTAAGGCTTTATAGTACTGATGTGACACGTTATATGAGTAGCAAACTCATCCTTTTTGCTGATGGTGTAGTTATGTATAATAAAGTACTGTCTGGAAAATTATTCACTCAGATACTGGTAATTTTCAAAGTGTTTCATAGATTAAAAACTTGCTTTAAGTGTTCAGAAATGTAATAATGTATTATTTACAAAATGAGAAAACAATATTAGTTAGCCATATCTGGAACAAGTCATCTCACTTATAAAACTGAGTGTAATAATCTATAGATGTACGAAGTAGAGACCCTACCACATAAAATATCCCTCCTTTACAGCCTAGCCACTTGTAGATGGCATATCTGCAGTGACAGGGTCACTCTTTCTCACTCAATATGCTAAAGGTCTCATAAAGGCCTTCACAGACAGAAAATATCACAAAGAACTTGTCTGCAAACAGATCTACCATGCCATATTTCCACACACCCTAAATCCTCCCTCTAGCAGCAGTAACCAGCCACAAAAGACTGCTCCCCTTGTCACCCAGCACTACCTTAGCCTGGAACAGCTACATTGCATCCTTTCCAAGGTTTTGATTTTCTATCCTCATGCCCAGAAATGAGACATAGCCAGCGCAAGAACCACCCCACCCCTCATAAAGTGGTTTTCCATTACTCTCTCGACCCCCATAACAAGACAGACTACACTGTTGCACAATATACTGTGCAGAATATGCCTGATTTCAATGGTTGCTTCAAAACCCGGGCCATCTGGATCCTTCCACCCACCACCAGCTTTTCTGAAATACACAGATGGAAGTTACCCTTACAGTACATACTCCAATTCCTTAATTATCCAGGCCCCAACCTATAATAACCCCCTTTTCTCCTCAACTACACCTCTCCCATTTCCTGTGCCATGCTGTGTGTGTATGTGGTTTTGCTTCCCTCCCTCCCTCATCTCCCCACTCAGTTCCTAATATTGTTTCATCTATTTAGCACATACATGTTCCATAAAGCTGTGCTGTAGCCATCCAAACCACTGTCATGCAACCTTCCTATTCCCTCTCCCCCCCCCCCTCCCCCCACTCACCCTTCTTCTCATCACTGCAGAACATGATTTGGAGTGCAGCACCTGGAGATGATAATTGTGTGACGGTGAAGTGTGCCTATGTGAATGCTATCTTTTCTGACGAAGGCTAATGGTAGATAACTTACCATATATTTCTGCAGATAAAACAACCTTCAGATAAGATAGGGCACAAATTTTCATCAAAATTTTATAGTTTAAGCTTATATCTGGCCTATAAGTTGACCCCCAAGTTACAGTATTTACCCGTATGCAATCCGCAATTATTATTATTATTTTTTTTTTCCCCCCCCTTCTAAAAATATGTCTGCAGCTTACATTCAGGAAGTTCTGAAAAATGCTGCTAGAAGCCGCCATAAGTAGGTTTTGTGCATGGAGATAAGAAAAAACCATGGTTTTATGCAACCCTTTGTTTGTGGTCTGCTTTAGAATTTTCATGCTTGTGGTGCTACGTTGTATCCAATCACGAAGAAGCATGACTTTTTTACGCTGTGAATTTTAAGAGAAAAGTAATTTCTTGCACTGAGACGACATTTAATCACACCAACGCACATATTATGCTGGTGAAAACACATGAAATTGCTCAGAACACAAGATAAAGGACTTCAAAGGAAGCCGCAAGTGTTGTGTGTAGCTCCATAATATTTTAACCCTTCCACTGATCCATGTGTAAATATATGCTAATCGTTTCGGTGTGACTCTGGTTATATTGAGAAATTATTTTTGACAAGCTGCATTGTAAATTAATTAATTCTATTCCTGCTTTATGGTGTATAGGTTATCATATGTACCGTCGTGAAGTGAATATTTTTTTTTTTTTTTTAAATTACGCAAACCTTTGTTTTCGTAAATCTTTCTTCCATGACGTAAATTTCAGACTAAATTTCAATTTAATTTTTTTTCTTTGTACCTTTGTATAAGACGACCTAGGATTTTGGGGCCTTTTATTTATGATTCAGCCATCGTCTTATCTGCGGAAATATACGGTAAATGATGTATGTGCGTGTGACTTTTTTCTGTACCTGTCACAGCTCATCACAGGTCTTTGCGGTGTGCTGTAAACTATCTCTGTTGTTGTGGTCTTCAGTCCAGAGACTGGTTTGATGCAGCTCTCCTGAGAAAGCCTCTTCATTTCCTCATAAGAATGCCCCCCCCCCCCCCTCCCCACATCCATTTGTATCTACTTACTATATTCGTCTCTTGGTCTCCCTCTGCGACTTTTACCCCACACACTTCCCTCCAGTGCTAAATTCATTATTTCTTGATGTTTAAGAATGCGTCCTACCAACTGAGCCCTTCTTTTAATCAAGGTATGCTAGAAATTCCCGTCCTCCCCAATACTGCTCATTACCTCCTCATTAGTTACACGATCTACCCACATAATCTTCAGCATTCTTCTGTAGCACTATATTTCAATAGCCTCTATCCTCTTCCTGACTGAGATGTTTATCGCCCATGTTTTGCTCTCATACAAGGCAATACTCCTAACTAATGCCTCAAGAAAAGACTTGCTAACACTTAAATTCATATTCGACGTTAACAAATTTCTCTTTTTCAAAAATGATTTTCTTTCCCTTACCATTATGCATTTTATGTCTTCTGTACTGTGAACATCAAACGTAATTTTACCACCTTCCCCATTTTTTCATTTTTTCCCCGCCCTGAACTTAAATGGTTTTCCAAATTTCTCCTAGCTTTCTTCTACAGCTTGCTGAATGTACAAATTGAATAACATTGGAGAAAAACTACAAGCCTGTCTTACTGCCTTCTCAATCACTGTGTCCCTTTCATGTCATTCAACACTAATAATTGCTGATTGGTTTCTGAACAAGTTGTAACTAATCTTTTGTTCCCTGTGTTTATGACAGCTGACTTCAGAAATTGAAAGTGTGTGTGTCAATGGATTTCTCCAAATCTACAAAGGCTAGAAATGTAGGTTTGTCTCTCCACCTATGTTCCTATATTTCTCCTGAATCCAAACTGATATTCCCAGAGTTCAGCTTCTACTAGCATTTCCATTATTCTGTAAATAATTTGTGTTAAACTTTGCAACCATGACTTATTAAAGTAATGGTTCTGTAATTTTCACATCTGTCTGCACCTGCTTTCTTTGGAATAGGGATTATTACATTGTTCTTAAATGTCTGAGGATATTTTGCCTGTCTCATACATCTTACACACAGGGGAAATAGTTTTGTCATGGTTGGTTCTCCCAGTGACTTCAGTAGTCTGAGTGGCTATCATATACTCCAGGAGCCTTGTTTCGGCTTAGGTGTTTCGGTGCTCTGTCAGATTCACTTATCTCTATTTTATCTTCATCTACTTCCTCTTCCTACAATATTGTCTCCAAGTTCCTTTCCTCTGTAGAGCCCCTCTGTTATACTCTTTCCACCTTTTAGTTTTCCCTTCTTTACTAACAACTGGTTTTCCATCTGAGTTCGTGATATTCATACAGCTATTTTTCTTGTCTCCAAATGTCTCTTATTTTCCTATAGGTGCTATCTACTTTTCACCTATTCCGTAATTTATACATTATTCCCCAGATGTGCATTTGGCTTGTAGCCAGCCATTCCTGCTTAACCAATTTACACTTCTTGTCAATCTCATTTCTTAGTCGTCTGCACTCCATTTTACCTGCTTCATTGACTGCATTTTTATATATTCTATCAATTAAATTTAGTATTTCCTGTGATAACAAAGGATTTTTTGGTAGGTCTTGCCTTTCTACCTATTTGGTCCTCTGCTGCCTTCAATATTTCATCTCTTAAAGCTTCCCATTCTTCTTCTACTGTTTTATTTGCCCCATTTGTCAATTGTTGCCTAAATCCCCGTCTGAAATTCTCAAGAACTTCAGGTTCCTTCAATCTATCCAGGTCTCAACTTCTTATATTCCTACCTTTCTGCAGTTTCTTCAGTTTCAGTCTGCAATTCATAAGATATGGTTAGAATCAGTATCTGCCCCTGGGTATGTCTTATAGTTTAAAACCTGTTCTGGAATCGATGTCTTCCCAATATAAAATCTACCTGGTACCTTCCGGTGTCTCCCAGTCTCTTCCACACATACATCCTTCTTTCACGATTCTTGAACCAACTGTTTGTTATGATTATGTTCAGTACAAAATTCTACCAGGTGACTTCCTCTTTCATTCCTTTTGCCCATTCCATATTCATCTAGTATTTTTGCTTCCCTTTCTTTTCCTACTACCGAATTCCAGACCCACGTCACAATTAAGTTTTCCTATCTGTTAACTGTCTGAATAATTTCTTTTATTTCCGCAAACATTTCTTTGATCTCCTTGTCATCAGCAGAGCTAGTGGGCATCTACCTTGTACTAATGTGGACAGTGTTGGCTTCGTATCTTATCTTGACTAAGATAATACATTTACTGCACTGCTCATAGGAGTTTACCCACATTCCTAGTTTCTTATTCACTATTAAACCTACTGTAATACCCCAACAGCTTATGTATTTAAAATCTTGTAACACCTGACCAGAAATCGTGTTCCTCTTGTAATGTACTGAGTCGTAGCTCTTTGCCTCTTGAAGTTCTTGTAGATCGGCATTCACAGCCAGGACTGGCTGAAATTCGATGGGGAAAAACTAATACACTAAAAATAATGTAGGTGAAATGTAGAATTGCAGTTCATTGACACTT
Organism: Locusta migratoria; assembly: GCA_026315105.1. Taxonomy (NCBI): domain Eukaryota; kingdom Metazoa; phylum Arthropoda; class Insecta; order Orthoptera; family Acrididae; genus Locusta; species Locusta migratoria. Next base: position 806,782,468 of record CM048744.1, on the reverse strand, counting down.
TAATGGTTCATTACTACCCAATTGTCTCCATTTATGGCCAGCATACAAGTCTCATTAATAACAATTACCACAACCTAGTACGCACATTCCACACATCAATAATACAAATTTTCACAGTTTTTGTGTGGAATATATATGTCTGAGATGTATGTTTGAGTATGGCACAACTTTGAAAGATTAATCACTATAGATACACTTTCTACATGCCTAACAATGAAGAACTTTCACATAATTGTTCAAATTAGAGTACAGAATGACATGGGTTGTCACAGATACATCACGTTTGTGACTTGAAGCAATACTCGGAAATGACGTGGATTGTGTCTCAGATCAAGGATGTAACACGACTCATCTACATGATGCGAATGCATCCTATTTATATCATCCAAACAATGACACTGAAAATTATGTATTGTTAATTATGTACATTAAATTAATTATACTGGAAAATTTAACAATTACATTCAACTGGCTATAGTAAGAGATAGGGTAAATAACAACACTGAGTAAATTGATATACAATTCTCCATTGTATTAATAGTATTTCATATCTAAATATAATTTAATACGGTTGTCAACAATACTTTTGTAATTAATGGTAATTATACATAAACTGATAAGGGCAAAACTTTCCTAACATTACTTGTGAAACATAATAATACCTACATTAATATTGTGAGAAAAGAATTTAATTAGTCTTAACAGAAGTAACTATTAGCATACTATCTGAACTCTAACAATATACCTTTGGCATGAACTACTTAATATTTGCTAATTAAATAAACTTCTGCAAGACAAGTAACAAAAAAGACTACAGCTAGTTATGTTATAAAAAAGAATAACAAAAGTTTTGGAAAAGAAAATAATTAGATTCATATTAAAGGTAAAGCAGTCAACAATCCGAAGATTGGTTTGAACACCACAGTGCTTTACTAGGCATGGTCCTGTTTGGAGGTGGTATGCCGTTGCCTTCTTCCGACCTTGAAACTGACTTACCCAGCCAGTTACAGGGGGACCTACAGTTTAACGTGGGTTCCGAACCATGGTGCTACTCAGTATTTTTCACATGAGCAATACTGCCAGAGGTGAAAGAAGTGGAAAGTGACAGATAAAAATCCTAGGACCTGGCAGGGATTGAACCCGTGACCTTTGGATTGGTAGTCTGGCACTCTACCACTGTGCAACCGAGGGGCACAGATTCATATTATCGTTTTGAAATGGAAACAGGCTTGACTTCGAAGGCAACTAAACACAGCACTTATACTGAAAGCATGTTTATTATGAACTCATCATACACGCAGCACTGACTGCCTCTCAGGCAGAGTGCTCTGCTATTTATACACAGGCAGAATTTACCAGAAATTAGAAGAACAGTTAACATAAGAAACAAGTAAAATTTACAAGTGAACATAAGAAAGATGTAGAACCTTCTGGAATTCTTAATAACAAAGAAATAAATTTTTTGCCTGTGGGCGGGATTGAACCGGCAACCTTCTGCATGGCAGTCCGTGAAGCTAACCCCTGCGCCACGCCGGCAGGCAGTGTTCGTCGTCTCTCGCGGAATTGCTCCCTCTCCTGGAGAAACAGCGACCCGCTGTTATGATCCCTGTGGAGCCAGCTGCAATCTACTGGATCTTGACCATGTCATGGGTCCTCTGTATGACAGTTCAAGAGAATCCTTCTCTTCTCCGCGATTATTGATGACAGACGTTCCTGTTGCGGCTTCATCAGGAACATTACCATCCTTGAACAAGAAGCCATTGTCATCTACCTGCTCTTCAGGAACATAGTAAGGTTTCATGCGCAGGACGTGAACAATGTCTCTTCGTTTTTGACGTTTCGACGACGGCTCATAATCCTCAACTTCATATGTGATGTCTTACAGGCGGCGTATGACATGATATGGACCAAAGTATCGCTTCAATAACTTTTCTGACAGGTTGGTGCTTGTCGTTATACCGCTGACGGTCCTTCTCCTGGGTGTCCAGTGTCTGTATGCAAGCCAGCTGTCTTGCTTCATCAACCCTGGTGATGAGCTGTTTAACATAGTCATCCTGAGAGTCGTCCGGTTGGAACGGGAACAGCGTATCCATTGTTGTCTCAGCTTCACGGCCATAGAGCAGGAAAAACGGAGTGAAGCCTGTGGTGTCATGTCTTGCGGTATTGTAAGCAAATGTCGTGACTGGCAGAATTGTATCCTAATCCTAATGCTCAACATTGACGTACATCGACAGCATGTCGGCTAACGTCTTGTTAAAATGGTCCGTAAGACCATTTGCTTGAGGATGGTATGCAGTTGTCATTCTGTGGACAATGTCGCACCGTGACATTACCTCTGATACTAGTTTTGACTGGAATACTTTTCCACGATCAGATATCATGGCACGTGGTGCTCCATACTTCAAAATAATGTCTTCTACAAGGAATTTTGCGATCTCTGGAGCTTCTGCAGTCGGCACAGGTTTGGTGACAGCGTAGCATGTGAGGTAGTCAGTGCAGACTATTATCCAATGGTTACTGGTTGTCGACTTCGGGAACCTCCCTAAAAAATCGATCCCAGCTCGGTGGAATGGAGCTGCTGCCGGCGGAATTGGTATGAGATGTCCTGGAGGTAATTGCAGTACATGCTTCCGTTGCTGGCACCCTTTAAAGTGACTCACATAGTGCTTGACAGATTGGAAGAGACCTTTCCAGTAATACCTGCGCCTGATTCTGTCTAGGGTCTTCACGAATCCCAGATGACCGGATATTGGAGCATCGTGGAAATATTTGAGAATAGCTGGCTGGAGATGAGCTGGAACAACAAGTAGCCATTTGGGGCCCAGTGGATCTCAGTTGCTCTTATAAAAAGTTCTGTTTAAAAGTTGGTACTCTCCATTGGTCGGTTCTCCTTCCTCCAAGGCCTCTATCGTTTTTAATAGTGCTGGATCTTCCCTCTGTTCAGCTGTAATGTCATCTAATTCAGTGAGAGCTGAAATTTCATTACTGCTGTTGTGTTCCACTAATGGATTCCTCGAAAGGCAATCGGCATCCTTGTGTTTGCGCCCGTTCTTGAATACGACTGTGACATCGCACTCTTGGAGTCTTAGTGCCCATCTTGCTAGTTGACCTGACGGATCCTTCAAGCTAGTCAGCCACCACAAAGAATGGTGGTCTGTCACGACGGTGAATGGTTTGCCGAATATATACGGCTGGAACTTGTTGATAGCCCAGATAACCGCGAGACATTCTTCCTCAGTTGTAGAGTAGTTTATCTTGGACTTTGAGAGTACTCTTGACACATAGGCTATCACTTTTTCAGCACCTTCCTGAACTTGTACAAGCACTGCCCCAATCCCATAACCACTGGCGTCTGTGTGAAGTTCCGTTTCTGCACTCTCGTCGTACAACGCTAGCACTGGTGCGGACGTTAGAGCCTCCTTAAGTGTCCGGAAAGCTCTTTCTTTTGTCTCATCCCAGTAAAATTTGGCATCTCCCTGCATAAGTTCTTGTAATGGACGTGCCTTGTTACAAAATCCTTTTATGAAACGTCGGTAGTATGAGCACAGCCCGAGAAAACTTCTCACATCACGAATGTGCTGAGTAGTTGGAAATTCGGTGACTGCCCTTACTTTATCTGGATCAGGACAGACACCATCTCCGTTGACTAGGTGCCCCAGGGTTTTTATCTCTTTGGAGATGAAGAGGCACTTCTTTGGATTGAGGCGGAGACCTGCAGCCTGAACACACGTCAACACAGTTGACTCAGATGTTCTTCAAATGTTTCTGAGAAATTGACAATGTCACCTAAATAGCAAAGACACGTCGTCCACTTGAAGTGTTGAAGCAAGTTGTCCATCATGCGTTCGAATGTGGCTGGAACATTACATAATCCACATGGCATTACTTTAAATTCATTGAGGCCGTCAGATGTAATAAAAGCCGTCTTCTACCTGTCGGCTTCGTCAACCTCGATTTGCCAGTAATCTGTCTGCATGTCCATAGTTGAGAAGTATGTAGCTCCTTTCAAGCAGTCTAAGGTGTCGTCAATACGCGGCAATGGGTAGACATCTTTCTTTGTGATTCTGTTCAGCTGCCGATAGTCGACACAGAATCGCCACGTGCCATCCTTCTTCTTTACGAGGACCACCGGAGACGACCAAGGACTCTCCGAAGGTTGAATAATGTCATCTCGCAACATCTTCTCCACTTCCTCCTGAATTATCCGTCTTTCAGCTGGCGACACTCTATACGAACGCTGGCTAATTGGCGGATGATCCCCCGTGTTGATACGGTGCTTTATCCTGGGCCATTTCTTCTGACTTTTCCCCTGCTGAGGTGTGAATGCACCTGAAAATTGGCATGGTATACCTAACACCCGCTGGCGTTGTTCCTTGGTCAGTCCAGGTCCTATTGGCAGTTCCACGTTTGTTTCCTCCAGCGTGTTGTCTGTACTAACAGCAGGGTATGGGTCTTCATTGATGACGTTGAGCATACCATCCTGGATTGGTTCAGCTGTCCCGATACACATTCCCTTGGGGATAATTTGTGACTGCTCGTGACAATTTGTGATCCAAATCTCTCCTTGACCACCAGTAATTCTTATGATAGCTGCTGGTATGTAAATTTCTTTTGTGAGCCTGATAAACTTTTTACTGTCAAGAAGAACTTCACAGTTTAACTGGTCATCTGTGTTTGTGACTGCAACTCTTCTCATTGTCAACGGCGGTATCGTCACATTGTCAACGACGAATAACTTCCCAGAAAATTCTATATTACGTATATCCCGTGGAACAACTTCTTCAATTTGCAGCTCAGATCTTCCACAGTCAATAATATCTTGGGATGCCTGAAGGAAGTCCCATCCGAGGATGACATTGTGACTACATTCTGTTAACACAACAAATTCAAAGGGCTGCGTCCTGTTGTCGATGGTTATTCTTGCGACACAAGTTCCTGCTGGATGGACGTACTTTCCATTCGCGACCTTCAGCACAGTTGCCCCCGTATCACAGAACATTGTCTTCTTTAGTGTGCGGCGGTAATTATCCGATAATTCTGAAAAAGATGCTCCTGAATCAAGAAGTGCGCGGACAGGTTGGCCGTTGATTATGACGTCGGTGAGATTTCCCGACATCTTAGTGACTGTCGTCCATGGAGGATTTTCATCTGCGGTGGCCTCACCTCCGTAGATAGTCACCTCGCTTAGTTTTACTGGGCCCAGCGGCTAGGGGAGCGACTGGTACCTCTGTACGGTGACAGTGAACGGCTGCGGCGTGTCGGGGAGCAACCTCGTCTAGGGTACGGCGATGTGCTTCTTCCCATAGGTCGACTGAACTATTCAGCAGGTGACTGCCTGGGATAGACCTGCTCTAATGGCTGACGTCTTGTGGCAAAATAATCATCGAATACTCGTCTCCTCTCTCTGTAGTGGCGTACGACATGTCCAGGGCGTCCACAGTGGAAACACAGTCGTGCGTTGTCTTCTGTCCTCCAGACATCTGTTCTTCTGCGGGACGTCATAGTTACCGGGGGAGTTGGCTGTGGTCGTGTCGGCCGGTCCATGGGCTGCCGTTTGGCGGCTGCAGTGTAAGTCATAGCAGGGCGACCCATTCTTCACGTCGGGTGTGATTGATGGGGCAGACAGGAGCTAATGTTTGACTTACAGGGCTCACATCCATGGCCATAATCGGATGCTCGCTCGGTCTAATAGTCCCGGCTGCCATGCACTGTTGTAATTCTTCTCTCACGATTTGTCGTATGAGAGAAGCGAAGTCATGCTGGTCTACCACAATGGCCATAATGACTACATTTGGGAGTCTGTCATACTTCTTGTGTCCAACCCTCCTTTGTTGCATCTCTTCAATATGCTGGCAGCACTTGATGAACTCTTCTGTGATAGTGACGTCCTTTATCAGAAGAGCTTGGTACATATCTGCTGCAATTCCCTTCATCAGGTGCGTGATTTTGTCCGCCTCAGTCATGTTCGGATTGACTATGTTACACAGGGCCAAAACATTCTGTATGTACGATTGTGTTGGCTCACCATGTCGTTGGGCCCGGTTCTTCAGTTGTTATTCCGCTGAGCGGATTTGTCCCTGGCGATCTCCAAACGTCTTCTTAAGTTCCTCCTGGAACGTCTCCCAGTCATTCAACTTGTCTTCGTTGTTTTGGAACCATTGCTGGACTGTTCCGTCCAGTTAGAAATAAATGTTGGCCAAGCACATCGTATGATCCCACCTGTTGTATTTGGCGACTCGGTCGAATCCTTTTAGCCATTTGTTGGAGTCCTGTCCAGCATCTCCAGAGAACACCGACGGGTGTCTGATGTGCAGCTGGCTTATCGCTGGTTTCGTCTCCATCATTCTTCTGATAATACTGACTTTTGGAAGGATGTACTCGGTGTATCCCTTGTATTCCAGTTCCAGTCCGTGTAAGCAATGGTTTTTACATTGCCTTATTGGAGCCACGGTGATGCAGCTGTTGCAAGGATACCCGGCGCCTCCACCAAACAACGTCGCGTTGAAATGGAAACAGGCTTGACTTCGAAGGCAACTAAACACAGCACTTATACTGAAAGCATGTTTATTATGAACTAAACATACATGCAGCACTGACTGCCTCTCAGGCAGAGTGCTCTGATATTTATACAGAGACAGAATTTACCAGAAATTAGAAGAACAGTTAACATAAGAAACAAGTAAAATTTACAAGTGAACATAAGAAAGAAGTAGAACCTTCTGGAATTCTTAATTACAGAGAAATAAATTTTTTGCCAGTGGGCAGGATTGAACCGGCGACCTTCTGCACTGCAGTCCGTGACGCTAACCCTTGCGCTACGCTGGGAGATGGTGTTCGTCGTCTCTCGCGGCAATATCTATTATTATGCAACACAGGTATCAACAGGTTCAGTAATGCAAGCAGATTGGAATAAATCCCAACCTACTTCGTTACACTCTTTCCACTTTTGACGTTACACTGTCTGTCAATGATTTAAGTTTCGGGTAACACATATTTATCTTTTATACTCGGGGTTTATCTCCTTGCTGCATTTAGTGTCCTGGTGGGTATTGTTCAAATAAAGATCAAACTCCAGCAATTTATTTTCTTAGCCTTTAATTATCATAACACTCTCGTTACAATCTTCTCGAAAAACAACTGCATCATTTCGGAAGCACCAACATTACAAACAGAACTCAACAAAATCTACTACAATAACTGAACTGCTGAACCTCCAAGTGCTCTCTGGCACCGCTATATATATAGATCTTTTAACAATTGTTACTACAAATATATTGTTTACAATAATGACATCAATCAAATTACGATTACAGTACCAAGTATAACATGAAATGATTTTATATACACCAAATATTAGATTACACAAAGCTGAGATAATATATAGATATAATTTAACAGTTTCTTTGCATTAAATCTGACAAATACGAATTCATACATCAATTAATGATGTGAAATGGTTATTAATGGTTACTTAATTACACAGGTAGATTTCAGTGTTACTAACATTTCCATAGTGTCTATATACAAACAATATTTAGCACAAAGTGTTAAAATGGGCAATACTTTTGTTATTCACGAAATATTACATCGTTTCATATACCGTAGTTCAAATAGCATTCTGCCTTGTTTTATTTATTTATATTTATTTATTTCATGGATTTTCAGATTGGTAATTCTTGAAAGGACATTTACAGACATAAATCAGTTATTTCAGATCTCAGTCTCTTTCCTATATTCGTTAATTCGGTGTAGATATGTTTAGAATGTTCTGGACATCGTTTAACACCTTCTTTTACTAACTAACCATCAAAGTTTCACCAAATTACTCAATCTGATCCCTAAACACACTTTATTAATCTGTATACTAACAGTACATTTTAAAAACTTCATGCTGGCTGCGGTAGCTGAGGGGACTGTGGCGCGCCATTCACAGTCTGCACGGCCACTACGGTCGGGGGATCAAATGCCCCCCTCAGGCATGGATATTTGTGCTGTCCTTAGTGTTAGCTAGTTCATAAGTAGTTTGTAAGTTTAGGGACTGATGACCCCATAGTTAAGTCCCGTAAGCTATACAAACATTTGAACATTTTTTTAAAAACTTCATTAGAGATAATTATCAGCATGCTAAAGTTTAAGCAGTTTGTATTTGTCTCCACAGCGCTGGTATCAGGTGGTTTCATGAATTTTGGTATCTTCTTGTTCATAATGACGAGGGAGCTGGTATCACTACACATTGAACTTCACTAATCCCTACTATATCTAACTTCAACCTATACATTTCCCTTTTTAAATTTTCTATGCTTCCTACCAGATTAAGGGATCTAACATTCCACACTCCGATCTGTAGAATGCCAGTGTTGTCTTTCCTGAAGAAACATAATCCCCACTGTGAGATTCGAAGGGGGGACTATTTTACCTTTTACCTCTGGAATATTTTACCCAAGAGGATACCGTCATGATATATTCATACAGTAGACCTGCACGTCCTTGGGAAAACTAACAGCTGCAGTTTCCCTTACTTTCAGCCATTTGTAGTAACCGTATAGCACAGCCACATTAGGTGACAGTCAATCATCCAGACTGTTGCCCCTGAAACTACTGAAGAGGCTGCTGCCCCTCTATAGGAACCACACATTTGTCTGGCTTCTCCACTGATACCCCTCAGCTATGGTTGCACCTAAGGTAGGGCTATCTGTATTTTTTGTAGCATGCACGCCACAAGCTAGAAACTCTGGCTCAAGCTGCGGGAAAACCGTTTTGGAACGTAATCAGCGATCTTCAAAAGGGAGGGAAGAAGGAATTAACAGGTGTTTTGGACAGGTCAGGAAAGCTGCTAGTCAATCCTGTGGATGCCTTGAGCAGATGGAGGAAATATTTCGAAGAATTGCTCAATGTAGGTGAAACCTTCAATGATGTGTCAGAGTTTCAGGTAGAATCGGATAGGAACAACGATGGGAACATGCTCTCATTTGAGGAAGTGGAGAAAACGGTCAGTAGATTACAGTGCAAAAAAGTGGCTAGGGTGGATGAAATCAAATACAGTGGAATATCAGGTCTCAAATGGTTACACAGGATAATTGAAAAGGCATGGGAATCAGGACAGGTTCCATCTGACTGGATGAAAGCAGTAATCACGCCAATTTTCAAACATGGAAACAGAGAAGGTTGCAACAACTAACGGGGTATCTCTTTAATTAGCGTTGTACGCAAAATATTCTCAGGTATTGTTGAAAGGAGAGTGCCAGTATTAATTGAGGACAGTTAGATGAAAATCAGTGTGGGTTTAGGCCTCTTAGAGGTTGTCAGGACCAGATCTTAAGCCTACATCAGGTCATGGAAAAGTGCTATGAGTGGATCAGGGAATTGTATATAAGTTTCATACATCTGGAAAAGGCTTATGACCATGTTCCTAGGAGGAAGCTACTGTCAGTTCTTCAAGATTATGGTACAGGAGGCAAACTTCTGCAGGCAATTAAAGGGCTTTATGTGGACAGTCAGGCAGCAGTTACAGTAGATGGCAAATTAAGCACATGGTTCAAGGTAGTTTCAGGGGTAAGACAAGGCTGTAACCTGTCACCACTGTTGTTCATACTATTCATGGATCATATGTTGAGAACAGTAGACTGGCACAGCGAGATTAAAATAAGTGAAGACAAAATAAGCAGTCTCGCATATGCGGATGACTTAGTTGTAATGGCCGATTTTATTGAAAGGTTGCAAACTAATATTTCAGAGCTTGATCAAAGGTGCAAGGATTATGATATGAAGATCAGCATCTCCAAAACAAAAGTAACGTCTGTGGGTAAGAGATTCAAACAGATTGAGTGCCAAATAGGAGGAAAAAAGTTAGAACTGGTAGACAGTTTCAAGTATCTGGGATATATTTTCTCACAGGATGGCAACATAGCGAAAGAACTGGAATCGAGGTGCAGCAAAGCTAATGCAGTGAGTGCTCAGCTAAGATCTACTCTCTTCTGCAAGAAGGAATTAAGTACCAAAACTAAGTTAGCAGTGCACCACTCTATCTTTCTACCAACTTTGTTGTATGGGATTGAAAGTTGGGTGGATAAAGGTTACCTTATTCATAAGGTAGACGTTACAGATATGAAAGTAGCAAGAATGATTGCAGGTACTAATAGATGGAAACAATGGCAGGAGGGTGTCCATAATGAGAAAATCAAAGAAAAACTTGGAATGAACACCATAGATGAAGCATTTAGAGCGAACAAGCTGAGATGGTGGGATCATGTTACACGCACGGGAGAAGCAAGGTTACCTAAGAGACTCATGAGCTCGGCAGCGGAGGGTAAGAGGAGTCGAAGTAGACCAAGAAGAAATTACTTAGATTTTGAAATCAGATGAGGCATCAATGTTAGCATTGAATACAGCATCATGGAGGAAATTCTATTAGAGGTACTATGCTCCAGACTGAACGCTGAAAGGCATAATCGGTCTCTAATGATGATGATGCAGTGTGCAGAACTACTATATGGCAATAACACAAAGTGTCTCAGGAAATCTTCCATTTCACATTTACTACAAACTTGTTCGTTTCACGAAGGCTACATAATATCAGCTGTGTACTGCGTGCAACTTGAATACACAATAATTGTATTGGGAGGAAAAAAAAAAAAGTTACTTGCTCATGCCCACAGTGTCAGAATTTTTATTGCATTGACACAGGACTGCAAAGTTTGTCTCTCAACAGATTTTTTTGAAACAAAATTCCACAGAACTTCGTTGCGCTGGCAGCAATCGATAAAATCAACCAACATATGTCTACTCATTTTACCAATCCAAACAAGCATAGTAAAACGCTACACAGTATACCCAGGAGGACGAATTAAAAGATCATAGCCGCGGTGGAATAGCCTCTAAGGCGCCTCGCTGCGGAGCGTGGGGTTGCTTGCCGTCGGAGGTTCGAGTCCTCCCTGGGGCATGGGGGTGTGTGTGTGTGTGTGTGTTTGTCCTTAGGTTAGTTTACTTTCGTTTAAGTAGTTTGTAAGCTATAGACTGATGACCACGCAGTTTGGTCTTATAGATTTACAAACATTTGAACATTAAAAGAACATAAACATTGGTGACAAACAAAGCACACTAGCGCCTTGTGGCTGTTTGATGAATCTGTGCCAATATCTGAAAGGCGAATATTGTCAAACCGTCAGTATTGGACTTCACACGCTCAATATATATTGACAATACTGAAAATATTTCTGAGGCCATCAATACTTTTCGTCAGTATTTGAAGTATTGAGAATACGTCAATATGCGCCCTCAGACGGTCAATATATTGACGGTTTGACAATATTGAACGTGTGAGGGCCACTTTAATAGGGCAAGTTGTAGGCCTACGGTACAAACGTACAATGAGAAGTGTGTTTCGTTAGGCCTATGCGGTTTCATGTAACACATTTCTTTGGCACCGTTAAACATTGAGCTGTGTAATCGATGTTATTCCATTCCACCACAATCCAGACGTTTTAATTTTAAGACTATTAATTATTCCTTCAAACGCCCCCTATTTTTTTTTTTTTAATTTTCTGTAGCGCCGGTGCATCGTTTCCATTAACGCCACAGGCTTAGTATATACTGTCATACCGATACCGCTACTACATCAAAGATACACTTCACGGGTGCAGGTGGCCGCAACCGTATATGATGTTTCATTTTTCTTCACCACCACACTAGAAGTATCTGCGTCTGTGTCAGCAATATAACAACATTAAGACAAACATTGATTTCCCATCAAGTGCAAAGCGTACGATCTAAATTATTCTTTCAGTGTCATTGATAGTGGGTGACAGAGACAGAAGTTTCTTATTAACTACTTAACAAATAAAGGTAGAAATAACACCCTCAACCTATATCATCTAAAAAATCTCTAATTCCGTAATAGTTCTTCGTGGAATTAATTAGCTGGCCACGCTCCTTTCTTCTCTTTCTAAACAGAACTCACCAGGATTCACTAGATATTAGCAGTAGTATCGAATAATATTTTGTTCTTTAAAATAATCATTGGTATATCCTTTCAAGACTATGATACCTAAAATAATAGATACCGGTAACATAATACGAAACCCGTAATTATTTTGTGATGTGTAATAACTTTCTTTTGCGGCTTTCTGCTTCGAAACATAAACATTCTAAATAACATCATACAACACGCATCACGCTCTTGGAAAAACTTAATGGCCCACGCGCTTCATAATTTAAAGATCACAAATGGAATAAGATCCTTGCAAAACAATCCTTTTTCGGATTGCGGAAAACGAGTTTTGACAAAGATGATAGTTTTGTCATAGAGTAAACAAGAAAGCAAACATGCAAAATGCTCGTGTTTTGGAACCCGTATGGCTTGTTTTAGTGAATCTTTCAAAATTTAAGAAACTTAAGAATTTTTTATTTTGCACATGTGCCTCGAGATATACTTGATTTGGAAAAGAAGTAGTAGTGTCAGACCGTGATTACAGCTCCACGCGTCGTAGGTTGTCCAACAAAATTTTCGTAAAACATGACGTGATGAAATTATTAAAGGGAGAAAGAAAGGTATGTACCGTCACAGACGCACTGTATTACGATGTTGGTGTCAGTAATCTAGTTAATAACGTTGGTATTGCATGGTAGACTGAAAACACTTTTGCATGACAGTTGTCATATTGCCCAAGTATTTCGCTGTACATGAAGTACTATAACAGCTATAAAATACCTGTCAGTTTTTCAAAGCAAGTAGTGGGCTTACTTCAGATAGGAAAATGTCACGTCGTCCTTGTTAATGTATGAATCCATGTTAACGTATTTTCAGATTGTTAACCCACACAATACATTTACACAAATTCAAATGTTGATATCCCTTTTAATTAGGCCTACATATTACTTCTGTATGTTAACTATTGACATCAATTATAAAGGAAGATGAAATATATATCTTATGGAAGTTGTCATTATGAATTTATGCAAGGAGCTACTTTCACCATTGATACTTTATCATTAAATGCTTGCGTAAGACATGATTCGATGATCATATAGCCCTAATTAATTTAGCCAAGTACGGTATTCTGACACAAACTATTGTTTCACCCCTTCTTGTTGGCTGGAACTATAATACTTTTACCCTGAGTTTGAGGTGGAAAGTTTCAACACTAACAACAGAGATTAAAGATATGTCTTAGTAGCCTAATAAATTGTTTTAGGCCTAAATCATTCAAGTGCTTGGCTTGGAAGTGAAGTAAATACATGTAATGTCTCTTGGACATTTATAGATTACTGATACCATTCTGTAGCTACCCAAACAATTCCACAAACACATCCTTGTGGGTACTGATATATGTGCATTGTTTTACGTGAGTGAAAAATTGAAGAGATTTGTATCATTGGAAAATTAGTAACTCATTTGAAAGCTATATGTTTCTGGAGGGTCAGAAAGTAGTGGTTTCTGTCTCTCAAGCTCTGTTCTGTGACATCGATCGGATTCTCAGCTTGTTTGAAAGGCCAGTTTGGATTTGAGTTGGTTAGATTAGATTGGATTAGGCCCTACATCAGGTGTAGTAATATTAGGCTTTTATTAATCACATTTATTCACACTTCATATTCCACACACACCTATAAGAATTATATTTGAGTTCTTAAACAAATTGGAAAAGATGCCTGAAGGAGCAGCTATTGTGACTTGAAGCTACTGATACTGAAAGTCATCTTCATTCTGTACCGTAATGATGTGGTGAATGACAGCAGAATATTGACAAGATTTCATTTGTGTTGAGTTGACAATCATGTTTAGTGGTGTGTAAAACATAGGTTGGGAAAAGCTATGATTTTCTTGAGAATTGGTAAAGCCAACTAGGCTTAAGTTAATGTCAATACAGAAACTGGATGTGATCATGTATTCTGTGAGACAGCCCACATTTGAAATGTGATAGGGTTCACCTGAAGATGGGGATACCGCCTGTCGGCTTTGATCCGTAACGTCACTGCAGTGCAGTAGTTTTGAGGTGTATGCATGTTTGCAAAAGGTGAAAGTAATTATGTGGTGGTTGAGTTAAAGACAGTTTGTGTACAATCAGAGCATAGAATATAGATTATGATTTTGTGTTTAAAAAGTGATCTGTAGCTTCTCTCTGATGGTTAGGTTTAGGTTAACGGCTAGAAATTTTTTTACATGCGAGTGCTGAAGGCGCGATTTGTTGGGCCAAGACCTGTGATCAATGGTACATTATCTATAATTTACAAGGATAACTACAGATTATTTTTATCAACACTACAGAAGTATTAAGATTCCCTCTATATGGGTTTTCTGACATGTTGACTTCATGGATCAAATTAGACAGGTGGTATACCAGTCTTCAGTTATGCTGGTGATAGTTTGGCTTTGACTTGGTGCAGCAAGATTGACAGTATTTGTTAGTCCCTTTGTTATCTACAATTATGTCAGCTTCTACTTTCAAAGAAGAAATGATACATTAATTCCTCCTGTGGCAATACTTTGTACTTTGAATTTATGAGTCAATGTTACACAGTGTTAAATATTTACCTTTCTGCTGTTAAATTGTATTTACTAGGCTATTAAGATTATTTATTAGAGTATGAATTAATTTGTTAAATTTGTTACAAATGGTTTTTTAATTTTTTGTAGTGGAAATGACTTACTGTGTGAGATTCTCTTTCCTACCTTATATGTGTACTGCTTATTATAAGTTATTTTTCTTTCTTTCTTTATTTAATCATCTATTCGTCCATCCAAAGATACCTTAAAAATTTTATAGGCTTTGCCATTATAATACAACAAAAATAAATTACTTAAGAAGTAAGCATGATATTCAGACTATCACAGTATGTTTTATGTGGATAAACCAGGGATTGCCGTGGCCTTATCAAGGAACCAACTCAGAATTTGCCTGAAATGATTTAGCAACCACGAAAAAAACTATGCCCAAATAGGCTAGTTGAACAGAGTAAGCTACATCTTCCCAAATATGACATCAACACTGTAATGATGTTGTTTCATAATATTTCTATTTTTAGGATATGTACATATGTATCAGATGTCATAGTTTCCCAAAGATTTGATTTAGCTTTCTGAAAGCGACTTGAAACACTCTGCCCTTCTTTAAGTTCTAATCTTGTTAAGATTACACTGTTTATTTCTACTGTTTCCAATGGCAGTACTTTATTTTCATTGTCTATTTGATGTGTTGTAGTCGTCATTTGTATTAATTATGCAGCTGATTATGTAACATAGCTGTTGTCTGGGTTTGTTGAAACAATAATAATGTAGTGTAGCTATGTCATTGCAGTCTGTTGTGTTGTTTTCAGTTCAGTGTCTTACAATTAAATCATTGTGTAAAATATCTCGCTGTCTTACTTTACAGTTTTGTGTTCTGCTTGCCACCGTAGGAATTACTTTAGTTTCAGAAAAAAATGATGTGGTCACTTATAGGCTTTTGGAAAGCAAGCAAGCAATACAAATATGAAATGTAGCATAGTTAACTTCATATTTTTAATTAATGGGCTTTCATTTCCATGTTCTAAATGAGTTGATTTATTTCACAGTTATCTCAGATGTACTTATCAGATAACTTATCGTTTGATGCAATTAGCTGAAATCTTATCATAGTGGCACAGAAGTTGCTGCAGTTTAGTCATGATAATTTCATAGTTAAACAAAACTGTCTTTTTGTATATAGACATTTTTATTCATTCATTTAGTGATCTGTACATAAATATTGCAATGTGACATGTGGCTGGTTTATGAATTTATACATTTTTGGATATACAGCATTTCGTAAATCTCAGATTAAATATCATTTTTGAAATGCTTCTCATACTCTAACAGCATTTTGCTGCAAATGAGGTAGATTTTTGCTACTTTCAAGATATCTACTGACTACATTGCATTTTGTCTAAACTGGAGAAACCCACACTATCTATACTAAATAACAACACTATAATAATATAGCTCACAAAGTAAAGTTCATAGTTAAACATATAATGCAGGGCTCAACTGAAGGTGGGGATATCGCCCATCAGCTTTAATATGTGACTTCAACGCAGCATGGTAGTTTTGAGGTGCAAGAGTGTTTGTAGAAGGTGTGAGTAATTATGTGTTGGCTGATTTAAAGACGACACTTTGTTTACAAGCAGAACATGGAGTATAGATTACGATTTTGTATTTAAGAAGTGATCTGTAGCTTCTCTCTGATGGTTAGGTGTAGGTTAATCGAGAGATTTTTTTCTCACATGTGAGCATCAAAGGCGCGAATTTTTGGGCTAAGACCTGTGATTGATGGTACATTCTGACATCTACAATTTACGAGCATAACTACAGATTATTTTCAATCTACAGTACAGAAGTATTAAGATATCTCGTATACGGTTTTCCAACATGTTGATGATGTCATGGGTAAAAGCAGACGGTTGGTATCCCAGACTTCAGTTATGCCTAATGCAGTTCAAATGATGAAGTTATTTTGTTTGATGTGATAATTGTTGCTTTGCACAGTGGCTCTTGGGAGTGGTATGAAACATGTCTTGTCCCTAACAAAGTGTTGGGGGAGGGGAGTAGTGTGGTGAGGGGAAGGCATTATCAGCTGCTTGCTGCACTGCCGAAATCATTAACCCTATCAATGTGCAATTCTTCAAGTCTAAGAGGCAGGTTAATGTTAGCAGTGATTATAAATAAATGAATATTGTTTAACAATTGCCAATTTTCTCTGCTTATGGCTGCACAAGTAAAATTGTCAAGTTATCAAGGACAAGTATTAGATACTTAAAAATTGAAGTGAGTTGTGAATTGTCATGTGGGAAGGCAAATTTCATTTGTTCACTCCCCATGTTGTTCGGTATATTCTGTCCATAAATAAAACTTTCAGGGATTAATATAAACATGACTAAATTGCTTTGTTAAACTTGTCCACATTGGATGTTTTTAGAACTCGTGACTGTTTGTTGTTGTTGTTGTTGTTGTTGTTGTGGTCTTCAGTCCGGAGAATGGTTTGATGCAGCTCTCCACAATACCCTATCCTGAGCAAGCCTCTTCATCTCCACATAAGAACGGCAACCTACATCTGTCTGAATCTGCTTACTGTATCCATCTCTTAGTCTTCCTCTGCGATTTTTACCCCACACACTTCCCTCCAATGCTAAATTCACAATTCCTTGATGTCTAAGAATGTGTCCTACCAATCTACCCCTTCTTTTAGTCAAGGTATGCCAGAAATTTCTTTTCTCTCCAATTCTGTTCAATACCTCCTCATTAGTTACGCGATCCACCCACCTAATCTTCAGAATTCTTCTGTAGCACCATATTTCAAAAGCCTCTATCCTCTTCCTGTCCGCACTGTTTATCGTCCATGTCTCACTCCCATACAAGGCAACACTCCATACAAATGCCTTCAGAAAAGACTTCCTTAGGCTTAAATCAATATTCGATGTTAACAAATTTCTCTTTTTCAAGAACGCTTTTCTACCCATTGCCATTCTGCATTTTATATCCTCTGTACTGCGACAATCATTTGTTATTTTACTGCCCAAATAACAAAACTCATCTACCTCCTTTATTGCTTCGTTTCCCAATCTAATTCCTTCAGCATCACCTGATTTTCTTAGACTGCACTCCATTACCCTAGTTTTGCTCTTGTTAATGTTCATCTTATATGCACCTTTCAGCACACTATCCATTCCGTTCAAATGCTCTTCCAGGTCTTTTGCTGTCTCTGAGATTATTACAATGTCGTCGGCAAAACACAATGTTTTTAATTCTTCACCCTGAACTTTAATTCCTTCTCCAAATTTCACCTTGCTTTCCTTTATAGCTTGCTCAATGTACAAATTGAATAACAATGGAGAAAGACTACAACCCTGTCTTACTCCCTTTCCAACCACTGCATCCCTTACATGCCCTTCAACTCTGACAACCGCTGTCTGGTTTTTGTACAAGTTATAAATACCCTTACGTTCCCTATATTTTACTTCTGCTTGCTTCAGAACTTGAAAGAGTTTATTCCAATCAACATTGTCAAAAGCCTTCTCCAAATCTACAAAAGGTAGAAATGTAGGTTTGCCTTTTCTTAATCTATCTTCTAGGA
Source organism: Locusta migratoria (assembly GCA_026315105.1). Taxonomy (NCBI): domain Eukaryota; kingdom Metazoa; phylum Arthropoda; class Insecta; order Orthoptera; family Acrididae; genus Locusta; species Locusta migratoria. The sequence goes on along the minus strand of CM048744.1, from coordinate 806,764,388 downwards.
TAAGCCGTAACGTGAGTATTGCCTCCCGTGTTCCTACATTTCTCCTGAACCCAAACAGATCTTCCCCGAGGTCGGCTTCTACCACCTTTTCCATCCTTCTGTATACAATTCGTGTTAATAATTTGCAACCATGACTTATTAGACTGATGGTTCTGTAGTTTTCACACCTGTCTGCACCTGCTTTCTTTGGAGTGGGAATTATAACATTTTTCTTAAAGTCTGAGGGTACTTCTCCTGTCTCATACATCTTACGCACCAGGTGAAACAGGTTTGTCATGGCTGGTTCTCCCAGAGACTTCAGTAGCACTGAGGGAATATCATCTACTCCAGGGGCCTTGTTTCGACTTAGGTCTTTCAGCGCTCTGTCAAATTCTTCTCTCAATACAGTATCTCCTATTTCATCTTCATCTACATCCTCCTCCCTTCCTACAATATTGTCTCGGAGTTCATTTCCTTTGTAGAGCCCCTCTATATACTCTTTCCACCTTTCAGCTTTCCCTTCGTTGCTGAGAACTGGTTTTCCATCAGTGTCCTTGATATTCATAGATCTGTTTTTCTTATCTGCAAAGGTTTCTTTTATTTTCCTGTATCTATTTTTCCCCTATTTATACATTCTTCTATATCCTTGCATTTGCCTTCTAGCCACTCCTGCTTAGCCATTTTGCACTTCCTGTCAATCTCATTTCTTAGTCGTCTGTACTCCATTTTGCCTGTTTCATTTACTGCATTTTTATATTTTCTCCTTTCATCGATTAAATTTAGTATCTCCTGTGATATCCAAGGATTTTCTGTAGGTCTTGCCTTCCTACCTATTTTGTCCTCTGCTACCTTCACTATTTCATCTCTCAATTTTACCCATTCCTCTTCTATTGTTTTATTTTCCCCTGTTTCTGTCAATTGTTGCCTAAAGCTCCCTCTGAAATTCTTAAGAACCTCACGTTCCTTCAATTTATCCAGGTCTCGTCTCCTTATTTTCCTACCTTTTTGTAGTTTCTTTAGTTTCAGCCTACAGTTCATAACCAATAAATTATGGTCAGAGTCTATATCTGCCCCTGAGTATGTTTTACAGTTTAAAACCTGGTTCCGGAATCTATGTCTTACCATTATAAAATCTATCTGATCCCTTCCGGTGTCTCCTGGTCTCTTCCACGTATACAACCTTCTTTTGTGATTCTTGAACCAGGTGTTTGTTATAACTAAATTATGTTCTGTGCAAAATTCTACCAGGCGGCTTCCTCTTTCATTCCTTTTGCCCAGACCATATTCACCTACTATCTTCCCTTCCCTTCCTTGTCCTACTACCGAATTCCAGTCTCCCATAACAATTAATTTGTCCTCTCCCTTAATTGTCTGAATAGTTTCCTTTAGCTCCTCATATATTTCTTCGATCTCCTCATCATCGGCAGAGCTAGTTGGCATATAAACCTGTACTACTGTTGTCGGTGTTGGCTTCGTATCTATCTTGACAATGATAATGCGATCACTGTGCTGGTAATAGTAGTTTACCAGCATTCCTATTTTCTTATTCATTATCAATCCTACTCCTGTGATACCCCCAATTGATTTTGTATTAATAATCCTGTACTCACCAGACCAGAAATCCTGTTCATCCTGCCACCGAACTTCACTAATCCCCACTATATCTAACTTCACCCTATGCATTTCCCTTTTTAAATTTTCTGATTTTCCTACTCAATTAAGGGATCTAACATTCCACGCTCCAACCCGTAGAATGCCAGTATTGTCTTTCCTGATGATCACATACTCCTGAGTAGTCCCCGCCCGGAGATCCGAATGGGGGAATATTTTACCCGAGAGGATGCCATCATCATATGTTCATACAGTAGAGCTGCATGCCCTCGTGAAAGGTAACGGCTGTAGTTTCCCCTTGCTTTCAGCCGTTCGCAGTAGCTGTGTGACAAAGCCACATTAGCTGATGTTACAAGGCCAGCTCAGTCAATCATCCCGACTGTTGCCCCTGTAACTACTGTAAAGGCTGCTGCCCCTCTTCAGGAACCACACGTTTGTCTGGCCTCTCCACAGATACCCCTCCTCTGTGGTTGCACCTACGGTACGGCTATCTGCATCGTTGAGGCACGCAAGCCACCCCACCTCGGCAATGTGTGTGGTTCCTGGGAGTGGTCGTGACTGTTTATTAAATAGAAGTGACAAATCTGCAACCAGTCACTGTTTTAAATCCTTTTATTCCATAAACTAGTGCCCCTCCATCTGATGATGAACCTTAACAGGTTCAAAACCTAGTTTATGGAATAAAATGATTTAAAACAGTGACTGGTTGCGGATTTGTCATTACTATTTATTCTAATTGCTACATTTCTAAGAAAATAGTTACTTAATATAGAGACAACGGAGGCTGATGCCAGTTTACGATCCTGGACGACCTGTTTGGGGGAATCGGGGGGGGGGGGGGGGGGGGCAGTAAAAGAATTTTTCATCGTCAGCTAAACTCTGGCTCAATAGAAAGACTGCAGTACCAGCAATCCCTTGTTACCCTATCCCAATCAAACAAAAGTCTCACAGTTTTGGACACACTGATAGCAAGCTAGCTTCACGTAAAAAAAAAAAAAAAAAAATAATGTAGAGTACTGGGGGGGGGGTGTGAACGACCCCCCCCCTCCCCTTTGGATCTGCCTATGTTTATGATGCACCTGCTACTTGCTATGCAGCTAAGAGTAAATTTCATTCTTTGACTATATATAATTTGGAAAAGTACTTGTGAAGGGTATTTTGTGTCTGTAGAGAGGCCCAGTGTTTTGAATTATATGTTCCACAAATCTAAGCAAATTTTGATGAATTTAACTCTTTACAACAGCGACAGCTGCATGGCATGGTCTCGCGTGGTATTGAGTTGTCCATACAGGCGAGCTGCACTGCACATGGAAATGTTGTACAGTCAATTATCCAGCATAGGAAATAGTTATTTGATCGCTGGTTATTGTGGTTTGCCTATAAGGGATTACCCCCTCCCCTTCTCTCTCTCTCTCACATATACTTTTTACCCCAACTAACTCCGCTGTGTTGCAAATTGTTAGCATGAACACTTAGCTTTCATCACAGCATTTCACTGCCAGTAGAATGTCAGATGATCTGCACTGCACCTCTCCTCTCTTAAAGTGTTTGTCCATTTTTTGGCATGTCATGCCTATTTTTGCGGACAGTGTCACAACCATTCGTACCTCTGTCATGCAACTACGGAAATAACACAGGACTTGAATACCAATTATCCACATACATGGCATGTCCTTTCTGAAAATACGGTTATAGAAGCGTGGCCACTATATCTCCTGATTTCACCAGACCTTATTCTTTTATGTCACTGGTGACTGCTGTATAAACAATGATATCCAGAACATTCTCAGATTAGACTAGATTAATACTTGTTCCATAGTTCATGAATATGTCACTTCGTAATGATGTGAAACATTTCAGGTTAATGAAGGGTGTCTGTACAAGATGTTACATTACACAAAATATTACATGCCACAGTTTTTTTTTTTTTTAAATTTTATCTTTTATTTATTTATTTTTTTAGATTTACTAATTTGTATCTAAAAAGTCACCCAATAAGTAGAACGAGTTATCATTCAGATATTCTATTAATTTATTTTTAAATGCTAGTTGGCTACCTGTCAGGCTTCTGATACTGATTGGTAGGTGACCAAAGACTTTTGTGGCAGCATAATTTACCCCTTTCTGTGCCAGACTCAGATTTAGCGCTACATAGTGATGAACATCCTTTCTCCTGGTGTTATAGCTGTGCACACTGCTATTACTTTAGAACTGAGTTGGCTTATTACCGACAAATTTCATAAGTGAATATATATACTGTGTAGTTACTGTGAGGATACCTAAATCTTTAAATAGGCTCATCGACAGAAAAAAATAAAATCACACACAAACACACATACAAGCTTTCAAAACCATTGGTCACTTCTTCAGGAAAAGAGGAAGAAAGGAGAGGAGAAAGGGAAGGATATGGTTTTTAAGGAAGTGGAAAAGGAGTCATTCCTGTCTTGGTGTGTTTCCACTTGGATATGTGCGAGTGTGTGTCTGTATTTGTTTACCTTCCTTTTTTTCCCCTAAGGTAAGTCCTTCCACTCCTGGGATTGGAATGACTCCTTTTCCACTTTCTTAAAACCCTTTCTCCTCTCCTTTCTTCCTCTTTTCCTGAAGAAGCGACCAACGGTTGCGAAAGCTTGTATGTGTGTGATTTTATTTGTGTCTGTTGATGAGCCTGTCCTTTGGGTAAGTCATCCGTTTTCTATTTTTTATATATGTTTATCCCACCAGGAAAGTTTCCTTCTAAAATTTTCTTAAATCTTTAAATAGATGTCTGTGGGATGATCGTGGGTGGGCTCCAGCAATTATTCTGATTACAATCACATAATACAAACAACTTTATTCTGAATCTGCTGTTCTTAGATTGAATTTATTGCCTGAAGAATAATCTTCCTTTGATCAGAACAAATTTCAGTCTATGTATAATTTTTAATGTGGGGAAAACACACTTCTGAAAGGCTGACGTATGTTAACAATGGATCTTAACTTTGAAAAGTTGATCGTCACCAGTATCATATGTGTTGTCAGCAAAATGAAGTACACTAAGAATCAAACGAAATGAAATTGGTCTCTTGACATCACTTCTCTGAAATGGGTGTTGTTAGTAATGAATCTCTTGACCAGTGATGTAGTGACAACTTCTTTATATGAAGCACGAGGAGGCGTAATGGGAGAAAAAATAAAATTCAGCACATGTCTTCCCACATAGTCATATGATAAAGAACGGGATGTTTTTCTGTAGAGTAGTAGAAAAACTTATTGCTGTCTTGTGCAATCAATTCCACAAATGAAAGCTTTGCTAAATGGCATCACTGAAAGATTCAAAATCTAAAAGAAGCCAGGAATAGGCCTACTTAATAATGCCATTTGGAATCAGACACAGGAAGGGTTAAATAATACAGTAAAACCCCTTTTTAACGAATCTCAGGGGACCGAAATATTTATTCCTTAAATAGGGGTTTTCCTTAAATGGGGGTTTTGCCTAGGTACACAGGAGGAGTGACTCAGAGACATAATTCAAGCGTGTGTAGGTGTTATAGGAGCTATTTAATTACTAACATACCAGTAAACTGCTACAATTTTAAATACATCACACTTTCTGCAGAAAAAAAAAAATATTTTTTATTAAATCGAAAAGAGATGACCATTTTGTTTTCCCAGAATACTGTAATGACCAAAGTTATCACTATGTGGTTGATGTTTGTTTTTATTAACTCAGCTACTTTAAAAGAGCTGACTATAGGTGCAAATATTGGTGCCGTATATTAGACTTAAAAAACACTATACTTGAGAACCGACTGATACTCAATGTACTTTTTCTAAAGTTCTCCAGCGCTTTCTTTTCTGCAGAATATGCAATCAGTAATTTTTACTAATGCATAAATTTCAAAATTTTCGTCATCGCCTTCCCCCTGGTTCGAGGTATAAATACCTTTTTAACAACCTGTACCTTTTTCAAAATTATTTCCATTGTTAATTCGTCAAAAACATTTTCTAAAAATATTGATCTATAGGGAGTTTGGGCGCACGACAAACAGGTCTTTAGCGCTTCTACAAATATGTTAAGATTTTCGATTATGTTGTTACGCCGGTAACTACAATAACACAGCTTTTCTTTTTGCAAGCTAAAGGAGCAGCAATAACATTACAGTGTAAATTCGTCAAAACTTAAACGTATCCTCTACAAGTGTGTCACGATTTTGCGATATATTACTCGTAAAAAATAATCCACAACACCAAATTTTTTAGAAAGAGAAAAACGTAGCCTAAAGACGTTATTAGCTGTTTGGATGCCTTCACTGCGGGATCATTATCGCGCTAACACTTCAATCGGCGGCCACCGACAGTTAATCTGCTTTTTAACCCACCCGTCTTTGGGGCTAAATACTTGACAGTTCTCGAAGTCATTCAGGCATTTGATGTATGAGGTAATTTTTTAAACGCATTGCAGTTTTTAATTACGTAGGGGTAACTTAATGGCTGGCCTTATAACATTTTATTAGTCGTAATGTTTTCTCCACTGGTTCAGTTTCCACACTTTGCACTTTCTCTGAAACGAGAGATTATTAAGTTTTCTAAGCAGTTCGAAAACAGTGCATTTTCCACCCTAATATAGCAAGGCGATTTTCGAACCTGTTTTGCATATTGCTATGTAATTCGCACGCCTTCAATATATTTAATAAGTACAACTGAACATTGTCACACGAATATTCGTCTTTTTGCAACCAAAGGTACCGCTAGATTCGGCATTTAACAATGTTCCCTGTTTCTAAAAGTCGCACAAAGAAGACGCGCCAAATCGTATTCTTTGCCATTGTCACAGACCCTGGATGGTCGTCACCTTCTCTCCACTCCTACAATTCTGAAAAAAGTGAATCTGAAATAAAACACAAGACAACATTTCACAGCTCGCGCCTCGTAATTTTCGACTGACGTCAGACCACGTGACCATAACACATGGAAGACATGAGGGAAATAGCTAGCTGATTCGTCAAACACTTTCTCCGGTATCGCTGCACTGGTATTCGATACGTTAACCTATCGACGGAAAGAATCGATTACGGCTGCTTATACCGGTGTCGCTGCAAAGATGTTCGATATGCATTGACTTAAAGAATCGATAACCGACGTCACGTAAACACAAATTCCTCATTCTGTGGAAAAAACGAAACAAATTAACTTGCCCACAATTAGGAACTGCGTAAAAACAAAATTTTAATTTCCAGAATTTTTCATGTTTGTTCCTTAAAAGCGGACTTTTCCTTAAAGCGGGGTTCGCTAAAAGCGGGGAAAAATAACGTTATTCTAATGGGAGTTTCGCCGGGACCGACGGAAATATTCGTTAAAAGCGGGTTTTCGTTAAATGGGGGTTCGTTAAATCGGGGTTCTACTGTACTTATAGTAATTGATTAATTTTTACCTAGTCTAACCTTGTGAACATGTATTTTTGTTATTGTATTGTAATAGGTTTCCACATAATATTACCTAAGCTGCTTTATTTTTCTTCTTTTTTTTCACATTGCTGTAACTATAACCATGTCATGTACTAGAAATACTGCTGTATTTATTTTTTTGCATAATGTTTAGTAAGAAATGTCTCCACACACACACACACACACACACACACACACACACACACACACACACACACACACACACACACACACAATGACGGGTGTGTACGTACTGGACAGTATTCATGTGCCAGATGGTGTCTTGACGTCACCTCTCAGCCTGCAAGATACGGACTATCACAGAGGGTGGGTTTACTTGTAATTGTGCACTATGTGTCATACCGAGTGGAGTCATTCCAGATGTGGAACGGGTCCTTCCGGATGCTATGAAGAGTATGGGATTCAGCCAACTACTGGTGGTGGCTTTTCTGTCTGTCAGCAGCTCTGCAAGTGTATTAACTGCAAATTGCTACCTATCCTCATACTGTTCATAAATATAAAGGTCACATTTCAACACCTGGTCATTCTTAGAAATTTAATCTGTTACTTATCACTTCTTTCACCTCTTACAATGCTTGTTGTTGTGAAAAAGCAAAGTTATACAGTGATTTGTAATACACATTAAACTAGCTCCACCTATAACTGTATAAATGTTAGAGGAGCACAAAGGCTTAAAATGTACAACTGGACCATATTTGGTAAAGCACTTTGGTGTGAAAACCAATCTTTGTGGTGTTGGGAGTCTTGCTAAATAAAATTCTTATTATCTGTATTTGAAGATGATGAAATTAGCTGTCAGAATCAAAATACATTAAGTGCTCATTTGTAAAAACAGTAAAACTTTTTGCAGATACATGATCATTCTGCTATAACTACAGTATGTATACAAGACTAGATCTAATAATGGAAAGTCTAGGTTCGAATTAACAATATAGTAATAAGGACAGTTTACGACTCAATGCAAGGCCTTGACGATGAGCTGCAACAGGCACATAAAGACACACACATACAACACTTCAGCTATCGGCAATGGTTTTTTTCAGAAAATTGAATATTCACGCAATTACACAGACACACAACACAGTCAACCAACAATCAGCTCCAGCTCCCACATTTCAAATCATGCTCAGCAATGTGGAAATAGGGGGTGGGAGGGGGGATAGGAAAGGTTGTGTCACAATGGTGGGTATGTATGCAGCACAGCCTTGCAGTACATGTACGTATTAGGTGGGAGGAATGAGATGCAGCTTAGAGGAATGGAGTGGGGGAGGAAACTAAATAGAACAAAATAAAATAAAGAAATCAATTGTGTGTGTGCCACATATGCGCGCGCGCACGTACACACACACACACACACACACACACACACACACACACACACACACACACACACACACACAATAGGAGAGGTTTAGGATAGAGAGGTAGGAACTGTTGGGTGTGCAAAAAGAAAGGAAGTTATTGTAGTTTGAGGCCTGGATAATTTTGGGATCGGAGAATGTACTGTAGGGATAATTCCCATCTGTGCAGTTTAGAAAAGTGGGGGTGGGTGGGAGGATCCAGATGGCTCGATTGTGAAACAGCCATTGAATATGAGCATATGCTCCACTGCATTCTGTGCCACAGTTTGGTGGTGGTCGTTCATCCTAATGGGTAGCTGGTTAGTGGTCATGCCAATATATAAATCTGTGAAGTGATTGCAAGTGGTAAATCACATGGCTTCTTTCACAGGTGACCCGGCCTCTGGTAGGGTAGGATAAGCCTGTGACAGGACTGGAGTAGGAAACGCTGGTGGATTGGACAGGTCTTGCACAGGGATAGGATCCCTGTGGCAGTGGGATGGGTTTCGGGCTGGCATAGGGATGGACTAGGATGTTAAGGAGGTTGGGTGGCCGAAGAAACACCACTTTAGGTTGGATAGGAAGGATCTTGAGCAGGATATATCTCACTTCTGGGCATGAGGACAGAAAATCGAAACCTTGGCGAAGGATGCAATTTAGTTGTTTGAGTCCAGGGTGCTCCAGGGTGACATGGGGAGCACTCTTTTGTGGATGGTTATTGGTGGTAGAGGAAGGATTTGGGATGTGTGGGAATATGGCATGGGAGATCTGTTTGTGGGCTAGGTCTGTAGGGTAGTTTCTGTTTCTGAAGGCCTTGTGAGACCCTCATCATATTGAGAAAGGAAGCTCTTTGTCACTGTAGGTGCAGTATCCATGGATGACCAGGCTGTAAGGGAGAGTTTTTTTTTTTTTTATGTGGAAGGGATGGTAACTATTGAAGTGTAGGTACTGTTGTTGGTAGGTAGGTTTAACACGGACAGAAGTGTGAATGGAGCCATGAATTCCTGGATGTCAGCCTCCACCTTACTGATTATCCAGGCCTCAACCTCCAGTAACTTTCCTCTTTTCCACACCCAACAGTTCCTACCTCTTTACCCTAAACCTCTCCTGTTTTGAATGTGTGTGTGTGTGTTTTGAATGTGTGTGTGTGTGTGTGTGTGTGTGTGTGTGTGTGTGTGTGTGTGTGTGCGTGTGTGCGTGTGTGCGTGTGCGTGTGTGCGTGTGTGCGCGCGCGCGCGCGCGCGCGCGCGTGCGTGTGTGTGCGCATGTGCATGTGCCCGTGTGTGTGGCACATGTGCATTTATTTTATTTTATTTTAATTTCTTTTATTTATTTTTCTCCCCTCTTCCACCTCCCCCACTCCATTCCTAAGTCGCATCTCATTCCTACCATCTAATATGTACATGCTTCGCAAGGCTGTGCTGTATCCATCCCCATTACCGTGATGCTACCTTCCTATCTCCCTTCCCCTCCCCTATTTCCACACCAAAGAGTGTGATTAAAAATACAGAAAGTGCAGCAGCAGGAGGTGACAGTTGTGTGACTGTGTTGTGTGCCTGTGTGATTGCGTGAAAGTTCTGTTTTCTGAAGAAGGCCATGGCTTATAGCTGAAGTGTTGTATGTGTGTGTCTTTTTTATGTGCCTGTCACAGCTCGTTGTCATGTCTTTGTGGTGAGTTGTAAACTGTCCTTATTACTATATTATTATTGAAGACTAGATTTACAATGAGGCAATAGGCCATCAGCCCTCCATACTTCGAAGAATGTACCACATAGTAAAAGTTTGTTTTGGCCACCAGTATCCACATGTGGAAGTTTGCACTTGACTTTACACTTGTCACACAGTCTACAGGAAATTTCCCAGATGTAATCCAGAACACTGTGCACCTGCTCTCAGTTCTATGTTTGTAATTGATTCTGTACCTGATATTTTGACTTTGTGCATTTTACAATGAAGCCCATCAAACTTGGCTTTTCTGTCTTCCTGCTGTAGCTTGTGTCTTATAACTCAATACGTGACAATTGTGGTGTTCATTTCAATATGCCCAGGCCCTTTAACTGATCCATTGCTTTTTCTATCAATTTGAGGTTGGTCTTGAAGCTGCTGTTGTGCTGTCCTATCTGTGAAAATGCAGCTGAATCATGGAAGGCTTATAAGCAGTAGCTTCAGCAACAATTTCTTACCTTTGGTGTTACAGATTCGTATGTGTGAGTAGTTCCTTTCGTGGATTTTCCCTCAGATTTACCAGCTTTGTGCCAATTAGCCTCACTTTAGGAACCAGCATTAGGCCTACCTTCAATCAAATGTGTGAGTTGTTGTCCAATCATCATTGTAGATGCACAGATCATTGCATAATGTGTCGAATTTTATTGTCAGAAAAACCCACCAGATCTACAAAGCTTGAAGTGCATGGCTTCAGTCACAGTCAGTTTGTTGCAGACACTAATAATGATTCCTGTTGTGTTTCTATGATTTGTAACAACATTATTTACGCATAAGGTAGGGTGTCATTGTGCACTTCAAAGTGAAAGTTCATCATTGACAGAAATATTAAACATTGTTCAATGTAACCAGGCTACACAAGCAACTGGTTGCTGCATTTCATTAATTTATGATCTGAACAGTTGCTGACATGGATAAAATACTTCATTGTTCAATGTTTTGAGCAATTTGTGCTGCATGAGATCAAATTGAGGCTTGGGTTGACATTGTCACAGTAGCTCCAGTTTCTGATCAAGGGAGTGTCTGTTAGTTTTCTAGGGAAGGATGTTGTAACAGCTGTACAAAGGCTACGTTTTGGACAGGGCAGCAACACTCTGACCAACAATAGCAGCAATGATAACCAAAAATGCTGGACGACTTGCAATTCGTAAAAAAGAAGGGATGTACACCCAAAAGCAACAAAGGCTTATAGAGCAAGAGACTGTAACAAAAATTCAAGCTGGGGGAAGATGTCTAAATCTACATCTATACTCTGCAAGCCACCACACAATATGTGGCAGAGGGTACTTTGCATACCTTTGTCACTTTCTCCTATTCTAGTCACTTATGGTGCACATATAAAATGATTGCCTGTATGCCTCCATGTGGGCCTTAATATCTCTGATCTAATCCTTGTGGTTGCTTCACAAAATATGCATAGGGGGAAGCAATATATTGGTTGACTTTCATGAAACATACACTCTCAGAACTTGGAGAGAAGCCCATACCACGATACAAAATGTCTCTCTTGCAGCATCCACCACTGTAGTTTCCTAGTCATCTTGGTGATGCTTTGGCGCTTACTATATGAGCCCTTAACAATGTGTGCTGCTCTCTGTTATAGAGAAGATCTATCATCTCCACTGCTCATAACAATTAGGGGATCAGGTGAGATACCATACACAATATATACATGTTAATGTACTTTCTTCATATATTGGTTACAATTGTAAATGTTATGTCATTCAGTATGATATTTTGCTGTATCAACTTTTTACTTGAGGTTTGCGTATAGTTTACTTCAAGCGAGGCACCATGGGACTACCATAATAGTGAAAATGTTATTCTTGTTTCCATCTAATGTAGTTTGTGGTCACCTCAGATGGCCAGTACACTTGAAACTTGCATGGCATGAATAGTATGAGGTTATCAATCGGCTCTTGTGGGAAATTTGGCCGTTCATCCATGAGCGCAATATCCATCTATGCTACTGTTGTTGGAGGTGCTGGTCTGGCTGCAATGTGCATCCCAGACATGCTCAGTCGCTTTAAGTCTAGTGAAGAAGCTGGCCGCTCCATTTGTCCAATTCTCTCAGCTTCAGCCTTGTTACCAGATGAAACTTTCACTCTACAGCGGAGTGTGTGCTGATATGAAACTTCCTGGCAGATTAAAATTGTGTGCCAGAACTAGGAATTGAACCTCGGACCTTTGCCTTTCACGGGCAAGCGCTCTACCACTGAGCTATCCCGACACGACTCACAGTGCCGCCCCACAACTTCAGTTCTGCCAGTATCTCGCCTCCTACTTTCCATACTTCACATAAGTTCTCTTGTGAAGTTTGAAAAGTAGGAGGCGAGGTACTGGCAGAATTGAAGTTGTGGGGTGGCACAATGAGTCGTGTCGGGATAGCTCAATGGCAGAGCGGTTGCCCGCGAAAGGCAAAGGTCCAAGGTTCAATTCCTGGTTCCGGCACACAATTTTAATCTGCCAGGAAGTTTCAGCCATGTTGTTCACCAGTGCAGCTCTGTGGGATGAGCATTATCGTCCACCAGAAGGAACCCACCTTTTACGGCACCAGGATAGGGTATAACAAAAGTCAAAGGATATCGTCTCTATACCTTTGAGCAGTCAAAGCACCATTATGAATGACATAGAGGTCCATATAGCCACCAGTACTGATTCCTGGCAACCCTTTTGTCCACCACAATGATATGGTGATTTTTCCTGCATTTAAGCAGGATTGTTCAGTGTTCCACATTCTCTCCATATTAGGGAATGACGAGTGTCTCATCTGTGTACAGAACTGAACCCCTTCATTAAGACTCCAATCCTGACGTTCCTCCACTCAGTTTCTGTGGGCTAAATAGCACTGTGGTTTTAATGGGACACTAGCATTGGCCTCCTTGAGTCCACATTCATGAAGGTGATTACGGATTGTTTGTGTTGATATTGCCCATCCTGTTGTTGCCTGCAGGGTGCGTTGCAAATGAGTTACATTCAGCCTCCTGTCTAGGAAGGCTGTTAACCAGAGATAACGGTCATATCTTGCTGATGTTATCCATGGATGACTTCGCCCTTGCTTTCTTTTAATGTTTCCTGGTGTCTTAAATCGCGTCCAGGTCCTGGAAATTACACTTTGGAACACTCCAGTAGATGCGTCCACCTCCTGTGTCTGTCCCACTTCCAACCTTTTTATCACTCTCCTTGTCATAGCTTTGGGTTATTCACATTATTCTTGCATTGCACTACCTGCTCACTACACTATCTGTACTCCATTTTGCCTGTTTCATTTACTGCTTTTTTATATTTTCTCCTTTCGTCGATTAAATTTAGTATGTCCTGTGATATCCAAGGATTTTTTGTAGGTCTTGCCATCCTACATATTTTGTCCTCTGCTGCCTTCACTATTTCATTTCTCAGTGCTACCTATTCTTCCTCTGTTGTTTTATTTCCCCCTGTTTCTGTCAATTGTTGCCTAAAGCTTCCTCTGAAATTCTCAAGAACTTTGGGTTCCTTCAATTTATCCAGGTCCCATCTCCTTATTTTCCTACCTTTCTGCAGTTATTTTCAGTTTCAGCCTACAATTCATGACCAATAAGTTATGGTCAGAGTTTATATCTGCCCCTGGGTATGTCTTACAGTTTAAAACTTGGTTCCAAAATCTATGTCTTACCGTTATAAAATCTATGTGGTATCTCCCAGTGTCTCCTGGTCTCTTCCACGTGTACAACCTTCTTTCTTGATTCTTAAACCAGGTGTTTGTTATAACTAAATTATGTTCCATACGAAATTCTACCAGGCGGCTTCCTCTTTCATTCATTTTGCCGAGACCATATTCACCTACTATCTTCTCTTTCCTTCCTTGTCCTACTACCAAATTCCAGTCTCCCATAGCAATTAATTTGTCCTCTCCCTTAATTGTCTGAATAATTTCCTTTAGCGCCTCATATATTTCTTTGATCTCCTCATCATCGACAGAGCTAGTTGACACATAAACCTGTAGTACTATGGTTGGTGTTAGCTTCGTATCTATCTTGACTACAATAATGCAATCACTGTGCTGCTCATAGTAGTTTACCCGCATTCCTATTTTCTTATTCATTATTAGACCTACTCCTGTAATACACCCAATTGATTTTGTATTTATAATCCTGTACTCACCTGACCAGAAATCTTGTTCCTCTTTCCAGTGAACTTCACTAATCCCTACTATATCTATCTTCATCCTTTCCATTTCTCTTTTTAAATTTTCTAACTTCCCTACTCAATTAAGAGATCTAACATTCCACACTCCGATCTGTAGAATGCCAGTGTTGTCTTTCCTGATGATCACATCCTTGTGAGTAGTCCACACCTAGAGATCTGAATGGGGGACTATTTTACCTTCGGAATATTTTACCCAAGAGGATGCCATCATCATATATTCATACAGTAGAGCTGCATGTCCTCAGGAAAAGTTATGGCTGTAGTTTCCCCTTGCTTTCAGCTGTACGCAGTAACTGTGTGGCAAAGCCACATTATCTGATGTTACAAGGCCGGCTCAGTCAATCATCCAGACTGTTGCCCCTGTAACTACTGAAAAGGTTGCTGCCCCTCTTCAGGAACCACGCGTTTGTCTGGCCTCTCCACAGATACCCCTCCATTGTGGTTGCATCTATGGTACGGCTATCTGTATCATTGAGGCACGCAAGCCACCCCACCTTGGCAATGTCTGTGGTTCATGGGAGTGGTGCCCTATGCAGTAACTTTCTGTTATTATCACTATCTCAGTTGTCAGTATCTTGTCCCCACTCAATTGAACTTTCAGAAAGGCATTCTGCCAGAATCTAGATATCTCAATAGATCCCCTTATTGTTTTGACGAGAGTTTTAAATTGACCTGGTACAGAACCCACAATGATGAGCAATACTCATGTGCTGGATGAATGATAGTTTTGTAACCCACTTCCGTGGTTGATGGAGTACACTTCCTGAGAATTCTTCGAATAAATTTCAGTCTGGCATCTGCCTTACCCACCAGTGATTTTATATGGTTGTTCCATTTCATATTTCTTCTAATGTCTACTCCCAGATATTTTGTGGAAGTAAGTACTTCCCGTGTTTTCCCTGCTATTGCATAGTTATATTACAAAGAATCTCTTTTTCTTTGTAAACACAACACTATACACTTGTTTATGTTGAGGTTCAATTGCCATTCCCTGCACAAAGTATCAATGGGCTGCAGATCATCCTGAATTTTGTTAGCCTTTTCAGTGTTGCAACTTCTCAATAAATTACTGCATTATTCTCAAGAAGCCTCATTCAACTTCCAGTGTTATCTTTGAGGTCATTTATATATATAGTGGAAAGCAATGGTCCTATAACACATCCCAATGGTATGTCTGATATCACATTAATGTCTCTGTTGAGAGTGATGTGCTGCATTCTATTGAACTGAAATACCATAATCCAGTCACACAGTTGAATTGAATTTGAATTATGTTACTTAGGCTTTGCAGGTGTGAGGCATGAACCCTCACAAAGAAAACGGAGAAAAAATTCACCACATTTGAAAAGAAGGTATTGAGAAAAAAAAAAAAATTATGGACAAGTGAAAGAAAATGAGCTGTTGGGAAACACACACTTAAGCTATCAGCTATTTGCCTTTGCCAGAGCTCATTTCATTTCCGATTTATAATATAAAATATTTCTCTATGGAGTAAATATATATTTGTCTTCAATTTTCTGCATGGAAAAGACATATCATTAAAATAAAAAATAACTAATGTATGAATGCATAGTTTCGCAGTGAGTTATGCTGACAAAATTATCTCGGGCTTCCAGCCGCATCAAGTGGTGTGATATCCATGAGCTTTCGGCCGAAATCTCCTTGGCCATTGTCAAGTGGTGACTATCTTATCATTGCTGCTGCTGCCCTTACATATTTGCGCGGCCTCCTGTGATGTCACTCTTGCTCAGCCACATCGCTATATAAGGCAGTGTTTTGGCCGCGTGCCTGCTGCACCCACTTCAACCGTCCGATGGCCGGGTCCCAAGCTGTGCTCAGCTGCAAGCTACCGCCTTTATTAAGAGATTTTTCAGATATTTTGATTTTGATAGCCTCTTTTATTACGCTATCCCAGAAAGTGTTTGTTCTGGTAATGACTGATGTATCCTCGAATGCAATGCGATGTTTGTTTCCTAGAGCGTGCTCCACAATTGCTGATTTCTCGGGATAATGTAGGCGGAAACATCTTTCATGTTCAACACAGTGCTGTTCAATATTGTGCACTGTCTGTCCGATGTAAAACTGTCTACACCCATACGGTATCTTGTACACACCTGGCATTCTAAGGCCTAGATCATCTTTCACAGGTCTCATCATCTGTCGCAATTTTGTAGGAGGCCTGAAGACCGTGTCGATGTCATGTCTCTTAAGAACCCTTATAATGGCAATGTGGCTGAGCACAAGTGACATCACAGGAGGCCGCTCAGGTATATAAGGATGACGACAGCATTGATAAGATAGTCACGACTTGACAATGGATGAGGGGATTTCGGCCGAAAGCTCATGGATATCAAACCACTTGACGTGGCTGGAAGCCCAAGAGAATTTTGTCAAAAAAAAAAAAAAAAAAAAAAAAAAAAAAAAAAAAAAAAAAAAAAAAAAAAAAAAAAAAAAACACTGTTTCCTATGCTGCATAATCGACTGTACAACATTTAGAATAACTGTGAAAATGCTCTTTATCAGCTGGTTGAATGAACATCAATTGTGCCCTATCCTCAAAGTGTTAATCTTGTCTAAGCTGAAGATTCAAATATCTTCTGGTGATTAATGTCCCTTTCAGGTTCTTATACCATGCATTTGGGTTCACAGAGATAAGGGGTAATAGCTATTGGCTTTGTTAACATTTTTATACGTATCAGAGGAATGAGCATACTGTATCTATCCTGCAGCACATGGTAAAAATTTAAAGATTATACCTTTCCTCCAGCCCAGCCAGACTGAGCAAATTAGTCGGGTTTTGTACATTTGAGCAGAATGAATGCAGATTTGAACTGAAAATGCTTGACAAAGGGAAAACACAATGTCATATATACTATTTTATTTTATTTTTCTTCTCCCATAACTTCACCAATAGATGGAACCGCAAGTGGTATACGATGCAAATCACGGTACATGCACATGATACATTGCATTTGGTATAAACACAAGAGTTTTGTATTGCTTGTCACCTATTGCATGTTGTCATGGGTCTGTAAATGTGGGATTGGCTCTGCTTGTGAAGCTTTTTTACAAGAACAACTGTTGCTGAAGCTTTAAGGAAATTATGCTCATTAAAGAACCTCAGAAAGGATTGTGGTCCAATGACTGCGAAGGCTCCGAAGAATATGGTGAAGAAATTTGAAGAAACAGGATCGTTTCATGTGCACTGTGGCAGAGGAGGGAAATCAATCTCTTTGACCTCTGTAAATGATGTGGCCATAGCTTTAGAAGTCGGGGTCACGAGCACTGATGCACAAGAATGCAGCGAATGTGGAATTGCCCAATCATTAGAAATGACTCCGAGCATGGTGCATTGCACATTGTAAAGTCAGCGAAGTAATACCTCAAGAGCCATTCCCCAAATGACATTTTTCTATGGCCTGGCCGTCAGGTCGCCAGACACGAATCCATGTGACTTCTGGCTGTGGGGTTATTTGAAACATTTTGTATTCAGTGCCCACATAGTGAATTTGGTTAAATTGAAGGCATTTTTTATGCAACTTATTCATACTGTGACACCTGGCACACTGTGGTCTGTTGTGGAATTTGATGTTTATCGGTTTCAACTTCTTGTGGAAAATAGTGGACAGCGTATTGAACATGATTTGCACAAGTCTCGTGGTAATTTACAGCTTTTACATTACATGCTTTTTCTGCAGTTTATGGCCCAAGGGCAATTAAAAACCAAATGATTATGTGATTTTCCTATGCTTTTTGGGCAAGGCAATTTAAAACCATTTTCCCATCCGATGTGGTACGACCTTGCCGTGGTGGATGGGCTTTCCACTAACAGTACCACAAGTTGTGCATGATATGGATATCGTTTGTCGGTATCCACTTTCCTTATGCTACTTACAGCATCATCTATTGATAAATTTATAAATTATTTTCCTTTTCCTTTTGTATTTTTTGTGTATGCCACTGCTTTTCCCCCTTTTTTTAAAGTAATTTCAGTTCAAATCTGCAGCCTTTCTGCCCCCATGGTTTTCTTTGGACAGCATTTTGAAAGTGGAATGTTATTTGTACACTTTCTAACTTTACAAATTGTTGAAATTTTTAACATATGTTCTTAAGATGATACTGTCTAACTATATTTTAAATTTACTCAACATCTTCATCCATTACTGAGAGGCAGAGATTCAAAGTTACTGCAGTTAAGCACAAAATAGCATAATCTGATTTCTAACTGTTTTTGTGCTATGAGCTGCAGATATCTAAATAATTACCCATAGCAAAAGGCGTAAATTTTAACCATATATGCTTTACACATTTATCTAGCAATGCCATTTTCCCAATTCCAAAAATCGTATCCGTTATTAAGACAGCCAGAATACCGTGGGTACCAAATGTGCCAATTGTGATGGGAGACGATGTTCCTGCTGCTATGAACTTACTGGCTGAATTTAAAATATGTACTTGTCGAAATATTTTGATTTTTGCTTATTTTACATCTTTATATTTTCATTAAATTAATGATTAATTTTATTGTCATTACTATTTGTGCAATGTCAAATTATGTAAATATTTCAATCTATTTTAATGACTTTGCCCAAGTAAAAGCACAGTATGTAAAATTTGCATGTGGTTTATGTTAGTTCATTCTTAACATCCTATGAAATTCAGAGGAGATATCATTATTTTGTTTAAATTTGAGAGCACAACAATATCTTATTGCGGTCTCTCAATATGGATTTTTGGTTTTAGGGCGCGCAACAATATGGATTCATACCCAGTACATGATCCCACACAGTGTGCTCACTTGTGTCCAAGCAGACTTGATGGTCTTTATGAAACCTTTTCTTACCTAGAACTTACCATTCCGTTTTAAGAAAAGAATTTACAATATCCTATCTTCTCCCATTAAATGACTGAATGTCATACCCCATATATAAATGTGTCAAAACATAAAAATAATTTTCAAATCTTTACTCTCTACAGAATTTGTGTTATATAAGCTGTGTGCACTGCTGTAGCAAGTGGGAGGAGGGTGGGGGGGAGGGAACAACTGAAAAATATTCCTGCTGGAGCACAGAAAAGGCAAAAATGTTTTTGTTAAAAAGATATGACAGCTGCCTCAGTCCTAATTGCACCTTCATTACCAAACATTTTTGCATGCAAACCAATTCACACTTTTTTGTGGTTAAAGAGAATAGCTGAAAACAACAGAGAGGAGACAAAGTGAGTGGGACAGAAAGAGAAACTAGTCAGTCATGTTGCAGATAGACAGTGGCAAGTAAAAGGTAAATGAAATGATTTGCAGTGCTCACAAACGAGAGAGGAGACTGTGCAAATCAAAACAAGAGATAAGTGAAGACATTTTTCCCTCTTTCCCTATACCCACACATTAAAAGTTTCTCAGTCTATTGGGTACAGGCTAGAACATACCACCCAACACCCATGTGGATAGTGGTTATTTCGAAGACAGGCAGCAAACTGTGAGAAAGAAAGAGAGGGTGCCAATGTAAGAGAAAATGAATGAGACATAGACAATGGTAGAGAGTTAGTGAAAGTGGCAGAGAAGGAGAATTTGGTAAGGAAGATAGAGAGAAATGAATGAAGACAGTGATGGAGGGAGAAATAGGGGACAGTGGGATCAGACATTTGTAACAGTGACACTGACAGGGAGAGGCTGTGAATGAAAACCTCACCATGAAGAGAGACTGGGTCAAAGAGTTAAAAAAAGCATAAACGTGGTCACATGCCAAAATTTTTGTTGAGGGAGGAAAAATGAAGACTGAGGAAGCTTGACCCTCACTTTACAGTTAAGTCTTTTAAAGAGAAACATATTTGTCCTTTTTGTGCTCCTATAGGAGGTAGTCCAGGCAATTTTGACTTTTGTTGGCTAAGAAATAAGCACAAGTTGGAAATATTTTAATCAATGTTAGGCATCCTAATTAAGAGTTATAAGTTTTTGTAATAGTTTCTGGCTTGTGCATAAGTTTTGGTTAAGGGAGTGGATGAGGAGTCATTCCAATCCCAGGAGTGGAAGGACTTACCTTAGGGGGAAAAAAGGAAAGGTAAACAAGCACACACATATACACACGCAAACACACCAAGGCAGACATTTGGAGAAAGCAAAGTATTTGGTCAGAGATACCAGTTGAGGCAAATGCTCTGTCCAGAGAACCGAGGCAAAGATGTTATAGAATGGTGAGTGGGAATTTGAATTATGGGAGGTTGAGACCAGGTGGGCAATGGGAAGAGAGAATATGCTGAAGGGCAAGTTCCCATATCTGGAGTTCTAAAGGATAGGTATTGGTGGGAAATATCCAGATAACCAGGATGGTTTAACACTGTGCCAAGATGTGCTGGCCATGCACCAAGGCATGTTTAGCCACAGGGTGATCCTCATTACGAACAAACACTGACTGCCTGTGTCCCTTCATGCGAATGGACAGTTTGTTGCTGGTCATTCCCACATAGAAGGTGTCACAGTTCAGGCATGTCAGCTGGTAATTCACATGGGTGCTGTCACAAGTGGCTCTGCTCTTGATCGTGTACACCTTCTGAGTTACGGGACTGGAGTAAGTGGTGGTGGAAGGATGCATAGGGTAGGTTTTACAATGGGGCAGTTACATGGGTAGGAGCTGGAGAGTAGAGAAGGTGGTTTGGGGATTTCATAGGGATAGACTAGGAGGTTATGAAGGTTTGGTGGGCAGCGGAAAGACACTGTTGGTGGAGTGGGAAGGATGTCATGAAGGATAGATCTCATTTCAGGGCAGGATTTAAGGAAGTTTTATCCTTACTGAAGAGCCACATTCAGAGTCTGATCCAGTCCTGGAAAGTATTTGGTGTTAAGAGGGGCACTTTTTAGGTTCTTCTGTGGAAGGTTCTGGGTTTTGGGGGGATGAGGAAGAGGCCCTGTCAGTTTTCTTCTGTACCAGATCTGGAGGATAGCTGTGGGATGTGAAAGCTGTGATTAGGTTATTGGTGTACTCGTTCAGGGATTCGGGACTGGAGCAGACTTGTTTGCTATGAAGACATAAACTGTAGGGAAGGGAACGTTTGATGTGGAATGGATGGCAGCTGTCATAATGGAGGTACTGTTGTTTATTGGTGGGTTTGATGTGGACGGATGTGTGAAGTTGGCCATTGGACAGATGGAGGTCAACATCGAGGAGAGTGCCATGGGATTTGGAATAAGACCAGGTGAATTTGATGGGACTAAAGGAGTTGAGGTTGGAGAGAATTCTGGAGTTCTTCTTCACTGTGAGTCCAGATCATGAATATGTCTACAATGAATCTATACCAAACTTTGGGTTGACAGGCTTGGGTCTACAAGAAGGCTTACTCTACGCGTCCCATAAATAAGTTAGCGTATGAGGGGGCCATCCTGGTTTCCATGGCTGTTCCATTTAGTTGTTGGTATGTCTGGCCCACAAAGGTGAAGAAGTTGTGGGTTAGGATAAAGCTGGCTAGGGTAATAAGGAAAGAGGTTTTAGGTAAGGGTTGCAGGTGGTCGGCGTGAAAGGAAATACTCCATTGCAGCGAGGCCCTGGGCATTCAGGATGTTTGTGTATAAGGAAGTAGCATCAATGGTTACAAGGATGGTTTCCGGAGGTAACAGGTTGGGTAAGGATTTCAGGCAGTTGAGAAAGTGGACAGTGTCCTTGATGAAGGATGGGAAACTGCACATAGTGGGTTGAAGGTGTTGCTCTAGGTAGGCAGACTGTCATTCTGTGGGGGCTTGCTAACTGGCCACAATGGGCCGGCCTGGATGATTAGGTTTGTGAAACTTACGAAGTAGGTAGAAGGTAGGGGTGCAAGGTTTCAGTGGAGTCATCAGGCTGATGTATTCAGGTAAAAGGTTTTGTAGGAGGCCTAACAATTTGAGGATTCGTTGAAGCTCTGCCTGGACATCAGGAATGGGATTGTCTTGACAAACTTTGTATGTAGTGTTGTCCAAAAGTTCACGCAGTCCCTCAGCCACATACTCCCGCTGATCAAGTACCACAGTCATGGATGGATCCCTTGTCGGATGTGAGAATGATGATTCAGATCACAGATAGCTCGGGATTCAGCTGCGATCAAGGGCACAGCCACTTGCGCTAGCACCCACGTGGTTTACCAACTGATATGCCTGCACTGTGAAGCGTTCTGTGTGGGAATGACCAACAACAAACTGCCCATTCATATGCACAGTCACAGGCAGATAGTGTTTGTTGGTAATGAGGATCACCCTGTGGCTAAACATGCCTTGGTGCACGGCCAGCACATCTTGGCACAGTGTTACACTGTCCGGGTCATCTGGATACTTCCCACCGACACCAATCCTTCAGAACTCCAGAGATGGGAACTTGCCATTCAGCATATTCTCTTTTCCCGTTGCCCACCTGGTCTCAATCTCCACTAAATTTAAATTCCCACTCACCGTTCTATAACATCTTTGCCTCGGTTCTGTGGACAGACCCTCTGCCTCAACTAGTATCTCTGCCCAACTTCTTTGCTTTCTACTAATGTCTGCCTTGGTGTGTTTGCGCGTGCGCGTTTGTGCGTGCGCGTGTGCGTGCGTGCTTCCGCACATGCACTTGTTTAGCTTTTCTTTTCTCCCCTAAGGTAAGTCCTTCCACTGCTGGGATTGGAATGACTCCTCAGCCACTCCCTTAAGACCCGCATCCTTTCCTTTTCCCCTCTCCTTCCCTGCTCTTTTTCTGAAGAAGCAAACCAGGGTTGCGAAAGCTCAGCATTTGTGTGTGTGTGTGTGTGTGTGTGTGTGTGTGTGTGTGTCTATCTACGTACCTGTGCTCTTTCGCCTTGTATATATATTGCTCATTTTAGTTTTCTCTCTTAATTTGAAAATGATGAATCATAAGGAAACTTTTGCAAATACCCAAATGATTGTTAATCTATTCATTGACTTGTGTTGAATCAAGGAAGGGTCTTAATCTGTTGTGTATTTAGGCATGAAAGCCACTTGCAATTGCTGCATACAGCTGAGTACTTTATGAACACTTTCCTGTAGCAACAACTTGCTTAACATTCCTTTTTGCACATGCAAGATCTAGCTGATGGTTTCTCCAGATTGGAACCTGTAAGTACATCCTGAGAGAGTGCTGCAAGTTTGAACTTTGTTGGGAGGCAAGCGTGATAAACTGAAGGCATTATTTTTCATTATAGCTCTCTGGAAAATTTGGTGACGAAATTTGTTCAAAGATTTGGAGCTTCCACCCGTGAGCGTGCACACCCACACATTGAACTTCACATCAGCTACCTTATCAGGAGTGGCGCTGGGATCGATACAGTCTGGGGTGACATGTTGGAAACACATACCATTACACAATCGCTCAAACAACTGTCTGAGTTATTGTGTGACTGTATATTTCTTTTTCTGATGAAAGCCATGATGGAAAATTTTTGTGAATGTGATTGTCTATTTTTCATGCCTTTCAATGGCTCGTTAAGCCTCTTTACAGTGAGTTGTTATCTATCCTCCATTATTTATTTCATAGTTCTAATCTAATGTAGGGCCCAATGGTGTAGGTGGTGTGCTGCTGTATTGGGGAATGATGCAGAAGAATTAGAGTGTCCTAGGGTTTTGTTGTCAGTAATAAGGTGAATGTAGAACTGTACTAATACACATTAAGCCTAATAGAAAATAGCAAGTGCTTCTTTTTCAATCTGAGAATATTGCTCGCATACCAAGTTACATGTATTTGATGCTTACACAGTTGACATTCAGAACCATCCTCATAGCAATGTGTGATAATAGTTTTGAGGCCATGGTGAGAGGCTTTGGACTCCAGTATCCACTGGAAAAGAACATTTTTGAGGCATTTTATGCTATGTTTGGCCTAGTGTGGCTAAGCTGAAATCTCTTTATCCGTTGATACAGTGAGCTAGAACTGAGACAGTGGTAATATGATCATATAATATGCTTAACACCCTTCCAAGAAAACTAAAACCCAAATACATAATGGATGGTGAAATGTGACACTGCCAAATTACGTTTTAATTGAGCCATAGACAGAACAATGAACAGGGTGCATAAGTTGCTAAAATGTCATTGAGGTAATTGATGCAGTCTGAAACAGACATCTTCAGTTGTTCTTGAAAAATTCTGAAAAGCTGCACTGGCAACAGCCATACAAAATGGAAGATATTGATATTGGTATAAAATTAAAGGTGTGTTAATAATTGAAATTTTGTTAGACCCTATGTAAAGGAACCTCTCAGACCAATCAATTTTGTAAAAGAATTGGCTCCTGGAGAGTTTAACCAACAGGGAAACAGGTAGGTGTAAGCAATAGATTAAGGATTAATGCAAATTTTGAAGTTTGCCACTGAGGCAAAACTTACCAGTTGGCTTTTATACTGTTGCTAGAGGAAGAGATGATTCATTCAACATACAAGGTTTGATATTTTCTAAGGAAGTAAATCTGTGTAATTCTGATTTCACTAGATCCTGTAGAGCATTTAGAATAGGACATACGAAGAAGAATATCATGGGTCTGCCAGAGGCGGCAAGAACTTGGCATACAAAATGTCTATCAGTTGGTGTGAGACCTAGTCAGAAACAAGGAGCGTCAAATCTGAAATTAAAATTCAGAAGCAATAAAGGCACCTAAATTGAACTAGTTTTAGTTGTTCACATAGTCTATCCTCATAAATATTGTTGAATCATTCGTGGAATTTCCATTGTTTGTTTTTACAAACTTACAAATTTCCAATATCTACAGGGTGATGAGAGGTAGGATAGATGATTTTTGGGAGAGAGGTGTGCAACTGTCTGTCAGTTTGCCCTGTTTATTAGCTCTCACAGCTCTCTTTTGGGTGAGAAGAATGTCTGATCTATGTGTGGAGTCTCCACAGAATTTGATACCATATTGCATTACACTATGAAACTGTGCATAGTAGGCAGTGTGAACAGTGTCTGAACTTGTGCAGTTTGCTAGGGTAAATAACACATAAAACACTTGGTTCAACTTACTGTTTGTCCTGCAGATATGCATTTGCCATTTTAAATTTCCTTGGATTACTAAACCTAAAAATCTTCTTTCTGTGGCGAGGATAGCTACAATGTAAGAAAACTTACTGTCTCTACACCCTATGCCTAACTGCCTCCCTTCATTCACTCATTATCCTGTACCTCCTTCCAATTCATGTCTTTCTTCCAACTGTGTGTCAGGTGTCTCAGCCTCTGATGCGGTAGGAGAAGCCTGTAATAGGATGGGGTGGGTGGATTGGGCAGATTTTGCATCAGGGTTTTCCATAGCGTAAGTTGTCGGGGTTGGGAATGGCATAGTGATGGACTAGAACGTTGTGGAGATTGGGTGGGTGGTGGAACACCATTTTACGAGGTATTGGAAGGATCTTGGGTAGGATGTGTCTCATTTTAGGGCATCATGACAGACAATCAAAGTCCTGATGAAGGATGTGATTTAATTTTTCTAGTCTGGGGTGGTACTGGATGACAAGAGGGCACTCTTTTGTGGCTGGTTATATAGGGGTGGACAGAGGATTGGTGATCTGTGTTGTTTTTGAACTAGCTCAGAAGGATAATGTCTGTCTGGGTAAGGGACTTCTCATCACCGCAAGTTTGCTGTTCACATTGTGAGGTGACAACATCTATTTTGCACATAAATTGCATGAGGTTTGACAGGGAGCAGCACTAAAGTTGTGATGATGGACATGGCAGCAACATACCCAAGGAGGTAAGCTAGTGATGGGCAGTAGGCTGCAATGTAAGCAAGCACATGATTCAACACTGAGTGAATGTGATTTCACAAGTAACTGCCAATTGAGGCAGCTCATGAAGTATTGTGTACATTTTCTGATATCACACACAAACTGTTTGTCACAGAGCAACGTGATATCGCTACATGAGAGTGGAAGGCAGAGCAATTCTGATGACGTGTTGATATCAGTCGCACTAATTTCGTGTTGAGCTATTGATAAATCACTTAATAATTACAATTCACTTAATAATTAATAACTTTTTATTCTAATTGCAGTACAGTAATGACATATTTTGGTGTACCCATACAGTCTGTAACATTAATATTATGGATAATAATGCCAATTTATTGAATTACCATTATAAATTGTTTATAATATGCTATAACACACATTTTCACATGATTAAATTATATGATTTTTGTTTATTGAAATATGCTCTCTTTGTTTAATGTTAATATTGGTTGATAATCATCCATAATTTGTTTAATTTTATGTACACATTCAATCTAAATAGTTCATTAAAAAGAGTAGTAATAAGAGTTTTGGAAGAACACTTCACTTGCAAGATCGCATTGATAATTAATGTGGAATGGGAAAAAATCTCATATGTACTGGACTTGCATGAAATATGCATTTGTTAAAAACTAATATTTTGGGGGAATGATTGCACCTAAAAATTAGTAACAGTTATCGATTTGTATGAAAATTTCAGCAAACACCTGACAATGCCATCAAATTAACGTTTCAACCATCATGTAAAAAGTTATGAATTGTACTGGCAGAACTATTGGGTCATTACGTGACGTTTTCTGGAATTTATGTCCCCACAGCTATATAAGGAGAACTAAGTGGCGGCCTAATGTTCGTGTGGAACTTAGAAATATTTCCAGTATTTCTGACAGGTTCTTGATGATTATCTAGAATTAGAATTATTTAGGTGATTCCTGACTTAGTTTTTGGAAAGTTTTGTTGACTTAGAATTTTTCAATGGAGTTTTTCTGTTATATTGGGAATTCAAGCTAATTTTATTTATGGAATCAAGTGACTTTTGTGGTTCTCACCTGTGAAGTTAGTTAAAATGGGAAATAATCTATCAGTTAAAAAATCAAACATGTTGTAGCCCATCATTAATATACAGCCACTCTAGTTGAAATCCCTGGCAATGAACTTTATTAACTTTAAGTAATGGATGAAGACAAAGTAGCAATGAACTGCAGCAAAGAAAAGGAATCTAGCATGTCTCCCACTAGATCAAAAGTCAAGTAGTAGTCTGTTACATCACAACATGTGGCACAGCCCCATTTACCATAGACGTTGCCAAGGTGGTGTGTCTGTGTATCTCAATTACACAGATAGCCAGACTGTAGGTGCAACCACACCAGAAGAGCATCTGTGGAGAGGCCATACAGATCTGTCATTCCTGAAGAGGGGCAGCAGCCTTTTCAGTAGTTGCAAGAGCAACAATCTGGATGAATTGATTGAGCTGGCCTTGCAACATCAGATAATACATGTCTAGTTGCCATGCAGTTACTGTGAACTACTGAAAGCGAGGAGAAACTACAGTCGTTAATTTTTCCGGTGCATACTACTCTTCTGTGTGGATATATGGGTGGAGACTAGTCAGGAGGATATCATCATCCAGAAAGACAACACTGGCCTTCAATGGATAGGAGCATGGAAGTTTAGATCCCTTAATTGAATAGGGAGGTAGAAAATTAAAAATGGTTGAAGTTAGATATAGTGAAGTTTGATGGAAATATGAACACGATTTCTTCTCAGGTGAGTATAATGTTATAAATACGAAATAAGTTGAGAGTAATACAGGAGTAGGTCTAATAATGAATAATAAAATAGGAATCGCGGTAAACTATTATGAACAGCACAGTGATTGCATTATCATAGCAAAAATAGATATGAAGCTAACACCGACCGCAGTACTACAACTTTATATACTAACTAGCTCTGCCAAGGATGAGGAGACTTTAAAAAAATGAATGATGATATAAAAGAAGTCATTCGGACATTAAGGGAGAGGAAAACAAGATTGTGATGGGTGACTGGAATTTGGTAGTGGAAAAGGAAGCAAAGGAAAAATAGTTGGTGAATCTGGACTAGGAAAAGGAATGAAAGAGAAAGCTACCTGATAGAAATTTGTACAAAACATAATTTAATCATATCATAATTTAAATATGGTTGGAATATTATAGAGGAAAAATTCCTAACAGGAAAAAAATATACGTAAAAAATAGATGAAGAACACTTACCAGGCGAAGGGGCACAGGCAGTAATAGCAACAAATAAACACACAGACACACACACACTCAAAAATGCTAGCTTTCGCAGCCTAGCTGCTTCATCAGGCAGAAGGGAAGGAGAGGGAAAAGGAAATGATGAGGGATTTAAGGAAGGGGGTAAGGAGCCATTCCAATCCCGGGACAGGAAAGACTTACCTTGGGGGAAAAAATGGAAGGTAAATAAATGCACATACACCCACACATTTACACAGACACAAGTACACTTAGGCAGACATACTGTGTTCTACAGTATGTCTGCCTAAGTGTACTTGTGTCTGTGTAAATGTGTGGGTGTATGTGCATTTATTTACCTTCCATTTTTCCCCCAAGGTAAGTCTTTCCTGTCCCGGGATTGGAATGGCTCCTTACCCCCTTCCTTAAATCCCTCATCATTTCCTTTTCCCTCTCCTTCCCTTCTGCCTGATGAAGCAGCTAGGCTGCGAAAGCTAGCATTTTTGAGTGTGTGTGTGTCTGTGTGTTTATTTGTTGCTATTACTGCCTGTGCCCCTTCGCCTGGTAAGTGTTCTTCATCTATTTTTTACGTATATTTAAATATGGTTGTATACATGGAAGAGACCAGGAGACACTGGAAGGTACCTGATAGCTTCTATAATGGTAAGACATAGAACTCAGAACCAGGTTTAAACTGTAAGACATTCCCAGGAGCAGATGTAGACTCTGGCATATCTTATTGGTTATGAACCATAGACTGAAATTGAAGAAACTACAGAAAGATAGAAAAATAAGGAGGTGGAATCTGGATAAATTCAAAGGGAGATTTAGGCAACAATTGACAGAAATGTTACGGTCAATGGATGATGAGTGGGTAGCTTTAAGAGATGAAATGGTGAAGACAACTGAGGACCAAATAGGTAGAAAGGCAAGATATGTAAAAATCCTGGAATATCATAAAAAATACTGAATTTAATTGGCGAAAAGAGAATACATAAAAATTCAATAAATGAAACAGGTAAAATGGAGTATATAGATTAAAAATGAAATTGATAAGAACTAGAAAATGGCTAAGCAGGAGTGGTTAGAGGGCAAATTCAAGTATGCAGGAGAATGTGTAACTAGGGGAAAATAGATACCTCCTACCAGAATGTAAATGAAATATTTTGAGTCAAGAAAAGCACCTGTATGAATATCAAGAATTCAGATGTGACTTTTCAGGCTTTCCTGGTGGATATGTTGTAGATACTCTTCCTGGGTTTGCCAATGGATAATATTGTGCATATCTCACAATATTTTCTCAAAACAACTGTCCGACATCTTCAGGTGTTGGTACTTCCTGCTGGTCACTTAGACAAGATGTGACTGATGGTAATTGTGCATCATCTGAATTTATAAGGTGGAAAGTATGAAACCTACATGCGCGCGTGTCTGCTCTGAGGTGGTTAGCAGTGCCGCTCATAGTGCCCCCTGCTGGGAGCTGAGGAGATGTCTTCAGCTCTTGCAAAGGGCCAATGACTGCTGCTGGATGCCCTTGTGACTAAAGTTTGAATTAAATATCCACAACATGCCATACACTGCCGTGTATGCGATCATCTGTCTTCGCCTTGATTCTGATGGCAGCCAGTACTGGATTCCAGGCAGTGCTTAGCTGAAAGCCTGTGTCAGTATTGATAAGATCGTTGGCCATCTGTATGTATGTGGCTTCCTTAAAATCATTGTCCCAATATGATGATGCTGAGGCCAGAATTTCAATTTCCTTGTAAATCATGCAGGGCTTTATGCCTAAACAGTGCTCCACTACTGCAAATTTTTCAGGTGTGTATGACATTGGTGTTCAATACAACATTCTTGCATAGTATGGCATGTCTGTCCAATATAAGATTTCCCACATTGACATGGGATCTTACATACGCCCTGTTTTCTAAGGCCAAGATCATCTTTGGCCAAACACAATATGTTCCTTAGTTTTTCTGGTGGACAGAAAATACACTTAATGTCATGCCTCCTGTGGAGCTTTTTATTGCACTTACACTAAAGCCACATTATGAATACTTCACCTTTATCTGTCGTTTGTTCAGTGGTAGACGTTTTTTTAATTGCTCGCCTGCCTTTCAATAATTGTGACAACATTAGGACGATGGATTCTTATGCATCCAGGAAACTACTAATGTGACACGTTTAATTTAAATATATTTTTCCACCCCCATGAACCACAGACATTGCCGAGGTGGGGTGGCTTGCGTGCCTCAATGATGCAGATAGCCGTACCATAGGTGCAACCACAGCGGAGGGGTATCTGTGGAGAGGCCAGACAAACGTGTGGTTCCTGAAGAGGGGCAGCAGCCTTTTCAGTAGTTACAGGGGCAACAGTGTGGATGATTGACGGAGCTGGCCTTGTAACATCAGCTAATGTGGCTTTGCCACACAGCTACTGCGAACGGCTGAAAGCAAGGGGAAACTACAGCCGTTACTTTTCCCGAGGACATGCAGCTCTACTGTATGGAAATATGATGATGGCATCCTCTCGGGTAAAATATTCCGGAGGTTAAATAGTCACCCATTCGGATCTCCAGGTGGGGACTACTCAGGAGGATGTTGTCATCAGGAAAGACAATACTGGCATTCTACGGATTGGAGCGTGGAATGTTACATCCATTAATCGGGTAGGAAAATTAGAAAATTTAAAAAGGGAAATGGATAGGTTGAAGTTAGATATAGTGGGGATTAGTGAAGTTCGGTGGCAGGATGAACAGGATTTCTGGTCTGGTGAATACAGGATTATAAATACAAAGTCTGTTGGGGGTATCACAGGAGTAGGGCTGATAATGAATAATAAAATAGGAATGCAGGTAAACTACTATGAGCAGCACAGTGATCGCATTATCATTGTCAAGATAGATACGAAGCCAACACTGACAACAGTAGTACAGGTTTATATGCCAACTACCTTTGCCGATGATGAGGATATCGAAGAAATATATGAGGAGCTAAAGGAAATTATTCAGACAGTGAAGGGAGAGGAAAACTTAATTGTGATGGGAGACTGGAATTCAGTAGTAGGAAAAGGAAGGGAAGGAAAAGTAGTAGGTGAATATGGACTGGGCAGGAGGTATGAAAGAGGAAGTCACCTGGTAGAATTTTGCACGGAACATGATTTAATCGTAACAAACACGTGGTTTAAGAATCACAAAAGAAGGTTGTATACGTGGAAGAGACCAGGAGACACCGGAAGGTATCAGATAGATTTTATAATGGTAAGACATAGATTCTGGAACCAAGTTATAAACTGCAAGACATACCCAGGGGCAGATATAAACTCTGACCATAACTTGTTAGTCACGAACTGTAGGCTGAAGCTGAAAAAACTGCAGAAAGGTAGGAAAATAAGAAGATGGGACTTAGATAAATTGAAGGAAAGTGAAGTTCTGGAGAATTTCAGAGGGAGATTTAGGCAACAATTGATAGAAACAGGGGGAATTGATAGAAACAGGGGGAAATAAAACAGTAGAAGAGGAATGGGTAGCATTGAGAGATGAAATAGTGAAGGCAGCAGAAAACCAAATAGGTAGAAAGGCAAGACCTACAAAAAATCCTTGGATATCACAGGAAATACTAAATTTAATTGACAAAAGGAGAAAATATAAAAATACAGTAAATGAAACAGGCAAAATGGAGTACAGACGACTAAAAAATGAGACTGACAGGAAGTGCAAAATGGCTAAGCAGGAGTGGCTAGAAGTCAAATGCAAATCTGTAGAAGAATGTACAACAAGGGGAAAAGTAGACACCGCCTACAGGAAAATAAAAAGAGACATTTGGAGACAAGAAAAGCAACTCTACTAATATCAAGAACTCAGATGGGAAACCAGGTCTCAGCAAAGAAGGGAAAGCTGAAAGGTGGAAAGAGTACAAAGAGCAGCTCTACAAAAAAGAACTTTGAGATGATGTTGTACGAAGGGAAGAGGAAGTAGATCAAGATTAAATAGGAGATACTATACTGAGAGATGAATTTGACAGAGCCTTGAAAGACCTAGGTTGGAACAAGGCCCCAGGAGTAGATGACATACCCTCAGAGCTACTAAAGTCTCTGGGTGAGCCAGCCATGACAAGACTATTTGAACTGGTGTGTAGGATGTATGAGACAGGCGAAATGCCCTCAGACTTTAAGAAAAATGTAATAATCCCCATTCCAAAGAAATCAGGCGCAGACAGGTGTGAAATTACAGAACCATCAGTTTGATAAGTCATGGTTGCAAAATTTTAACTCGAATTATCTACAGGAGAATGCAAAAACTGGTAGAAGCTGACCTCGGGGAAGATCAGTTTGGATTCAGGAGGAACGTAGGAAAGGCAAACCTACATTTTTAGCTTTTGTAGATTTGGAGAAAGCATTTGACAATGTTGACTGGAATACACTCTTTGAAATTCTGAAGTCAGCAGGGGTAAAATACAGGGAAAAGAGAGTTATTTACAACTTGTACAAAAGCCAGACCGCAGTTATTAGACTCGAAGGGCATGAAAGGGAAGCATCAGTTGGGAAGGGAGTAAGACAGGGTTGTAGCCTTTCTCCGATGTTATTCAATTTACATCGAGCAGGCGGTGAAGGAAAGCAAGGAAAAATTTGGAATAGGGATTAAAGTTCAGGGGGAAGAAATAAAAACATTGTGTTTTGCTGATGACATTGTAATTCTGTCAGAGACAGCAAAGGACCTGGAAGAGCAGTTGAATGGAATGGACAGCGTGTTGAAGAGAGTGTATAAAATGAACATTAACAAGAGCAAAACAAAAATAATGGAATGCGGTCTTAGAAAATCAGGCGATGCTGAAGGAATTAGATTAGGTAACGAAACAATGAAGGTGGTAGATGAGTTTTGTTACTTGGGTAGTAAAATAACATGCGATGGTCTCAGTACAGAGGATATAAAATGCAGAATGGCAATGGGAAGAAAAGCATTTTTGAAAAAGAGAAATTTGCTAACATCGAATATTAATTTAAGGGTAAGGAAGTCTTTTCTGAGGGTATTTGTGTGGAGTGTTGCCTTGTATGGGAGTGAACATGGACGATAAGCAGTGCGGACAGGAAGAGAATAGAGGCTTTTGAAATGTGGTGCTACAGAAGAATGCTGAAGATTAGATGGATAGATCGCATAACTAATGAAGAGGTACTGAACAGAATTGGTGAGAAAAGGAATTTTTGGCATACCCTGACTAAAAGAAGGGATCGCTTGGTAGGACACATTCTTAGACATCGGGGAATCGTAAATTTAGCATTGGAGGGAAGTGTGTGGGGTAAAAATTGCAGAGGGAGACCAAGAGACGCGTATAGTAAGCAGATTCAAGTGGATGTGGGTTGCCGTTCTTATGAGGAGATGAAAAGGCTGCTCAGGATAGAGTAGGGTGGAGAGCTGCATCAAACCAGTCTCCGGACTGAAGACCTTAACAACACAACAACATATTTATTTATATTATTCTTGAAGAACACAAACAGTAGTAATACATCTTTAAGACTGCATGTTACATAATTACAAAAGTAAGACTGGATGTTAACTACAATGAGACTGACTACATCCTGGCTCAAAACTGATTTAAGACTGCCTGCTAAAGTGATACAAACTTCACAACTAACTGAGTTCACGCCAATTCGCGCGTATTAATACATAGTATAATTTCTAGAATCTCCTACAACACGGAAGTTAGAATATTTAATATAAAACAATTGTTCATGAAATATAAATCAATCTTGCTTTACGTAAAGATACACAAAATCATGACAAATGTAATAATAAGTTTTTAATATCAAAACAAAACAATACAAAAGATCATAAGTAAATAACAATTAGTGCAGTGTCAATATATGTTTACATTATTTAAAGTGGTTAAGTTAAAGTTATTATTTAATTTTACAGTCAGCGAAGTATTACAAAACGGTTAATACATTACAGAGGACCTCAGATATTGTTAGTTATTAATTTCATTAATAAACACATTATTGTCCAACACTAAGCTTATGACTCAATAATTAATTAATTTAGCTTATTAAAAGACCCAAGTAATGAAACTGATAATGTGACCAGCCAGAAGTACCATAAAATGCTTATATAATATAAACATGGAATATTAGGGCACAATACTACAATCAGATGTGGTATTGAATACTTAAATTGTTCAAACACACAATGTCAGACATCACATGTGGATGACATTATGTGATCACAGAATTAGGGAGTATTTACAATCAGCAAATATTTTGATTTTAAACTTCATATCTGTCAAATTCAATTTTAAATCATATTACAGTAATTAATTTTAGTATTTCAAACATAAAATGTCAGATTTTACAGAAAACTGTTACCAAATTAATATTTTACTACTGATGATCTGATTTCTAAAATGCACAATTCTTTAAAGTACTATGACATTAGATAGTGAAGAACAATAACTTGTTTTATAGAACAAGTTTGGATAAGCAGACAAATTTTTGTTAAACTATCATTACATAGAATAGATACAGACTGAAGTCATATTGGATAAAAAGAATGATCTTACTTGTTAACAATAATTGCACATAAAATTTGTGTAAGCAGAACATAAATTTCAAAAAATGAGAAAAGTCAAGTTTCAGAGAGACAGAATGAAAATGATTACTATAACATGTCTTAATGACAGCATAAATATGTAAAACTAGATTATGACATACACTAGCAAATGTACCTAGAAGTTTTATGAACAGAAACCCTAACAGTTCAGCTTACCATAGGAAATTCACTTATAAAAAATTATAAATTCATAATATTTCATGAATATAGTATCCTCTCATATAATTTTATATGAATACAGTATTTAAGACATGTTTCATCTCAAAACCTGCATAAGTGATAACAAAAGACCCCAGCCATCAAAAGTCAAAATAATTAACCACATCAGAACTATACATCATCAAAACACATAATACATAGTCAGGCTTGGTACACCAAAAGTCAAAATCAAAGTTAATATACAATGTGTCAGTTCAGTTAAATAATCATAATTAAGTTTTAAATGACAGGTACCCCTTAAAGTTTCTTACACAAAGATCATTCAACCCCCCCCCCCCCCACTTTATAAATAATTTTGTACAAGATGGTTACCAACATGAAAATTACAACCAATACATAAAATTCAGCAATTAATTTGAAATATGTCATGAAAGCATCTAATAATAAAAATATCTATTGCTCCTACAGTTCAAAAACATTTCATTATTATGGCTTATGATAGTGTGTCATATGGTCATGAAAAATACAGCTTACTTACAGAAACCAATTTGCAACATTTTTAGTAAAGCCTGAAAATACAGCTTGCTTATACAGTTCAATTTGAAGAAAAATTAATGACATGAAAGCATTTCCTCTTAAATATTACATATTCAAGATTGAGTAAAAAATTCAAACATTAGTACCATAAGCAAGTAACATACAAATATATCAGATTAGTCAAACAAGAAGCTGTGTGATATGAAAATGATATTTTACCAAAAATGTAACATTACAGACAGTTAATTTTAATTGTGGCTAAAGATTCTCTGGATATCTTACATAAAGTAATTTGGAAAGTAAATCCATCATCACATCAGAAACTGACTATTAGTTAACACAATAAACATTTCACAACTATAGCCTATGGCATCTGTAGATTATCTGGATTATGCAACAATTTTAGTTTAGTATGAGAGATACAGTCAGCTGCTGAATCAATTCAAGAGTTTTCTTAAAATGAAAGTGTCTACTAATAGCTGTTACAAGATTTTTATGACAGTGGCAAATAGTATCAGATTTTTTTTCATATTGGTTTGTGGAGTACTGGATATGATACGATAAATAAATACCCGGTAAATGCCACATTTACTGAATAATACACATTTATTACAGATCACTTGATACATTTGATGTTCACAATAGTCGAGTCCAAACAATACTCAAAGACCCGGGTGGGCTACCTAAACCTTAGCTGAAAGATATTCAACTCCAGGTAGAGTCGATCTTGACGTTGCCACAGGTTAAACAAAAGACTATGTGATCTGAGAAATACCATCTTATCCAAAAATTTTCATTACAAACAGTTGAATTTGATTATGTCATCAAGATACTCAAACTGTTTTGCACAAAGTACTTCAGAAACAATACTACTATCACAGAAACTATCAGTTTAAGCAATAAACATTCTTACAGTTTTCAGAAATAATGTGAAAGCACATCTGGATGAATAATATGTAGTATGACACTTTTGCCAAGAAACAGGATGCACAGAAAAATAAGAAAAAGAGCTTAGCTTACTGAATGATATTGAAGTCAGTTTCATGAAAATATACCTCATATTTTTATACTAGGTAACTCTGAATCATAGTAATTGCATAGAACATTGTTTTACAACAAACACAGGTCTACTATCAGTGAATAATTTAAACTTACATTAACATTTACCAATACTTCAAAAGAAACTACAGATGTCTAATAGTTTACTAAAAGTTTCTGAACTAAAGTCAAAAATAACTGCACAGCCCAGTTTAAAGCAAATAAAATTAATTACAATTCCAGAACCTGCTTGGGATTGTGTTTCAGTTATTAGAGATCCCATACCAACAATGATGTTCCTATTTCTTTTTACTTTACGATGTTTCCACCACTCTGGGTACAATTTTTCCCAGCTTAATTATAGCTTTTTCCATATAAAGTATACGTGAATTTTAAACTTCTGCCTTAATGTTTCCTTTTCACAACTCAAATCAGTCAGTCAATTGTAGGTAATACAGTATCATTAAAGTTTACATTCTCAGTATTATTTTTAAGACACAATATAGTTTCATCCAGATGTTCCCTGCCTTCGACATTTTCATCACAAACATTTCTAAACCCTTCATCATTAGCATTAAGATTCCTATTTTAAACATTTACATCTTCAACATACAATATACTGTCAGTTTCATTACCATTTTCCACAAAATCCATACTTTCAACATTTTCATATAAAGTATTCTGATTACAAAGCATAATAAACATCAACATTTTCATATTTAGTTCTAGTATCATTTGTAACATATTCATATTCAGAATTATTATTACATACCATACAGCTTTCATCATTATGAACTTCAACATTGTCAACATAAACTTATCTTTTACCTCAACAATACAATTTTCACACTCAGGTAAAATGTTATTGCTTTCAGTAGCATGCACAAAGTCTAAGTTACAATTATCAGATTCAGATACAAAATTCTTATCACAATTAGGTACAAGTCTACAATCATTTTTAAATTTGAAACTTTGTTTAGAATTATATCTGTACTTATTTTTTCTATTAAAATTTTGATTACCATAATCATTATGTCTTTGCCCCCCCCCCCCCCCCCCCCACACTCCATGTATTACTGTAATTAGAGTTTTTCCTTTCAACAAGTTTGCCAATATTGTACACAAAATTTAAAAATTCATCTGTATCATGATCAGGTGCATGTATTAATTCTCTTTGCAAATATTTTGGTAGCCTATTTTTTAACAAATGTGTCCTAACATCTAAGGGCTGCTGCATATGTATTAATTTCTGTAATTCATTTTTACAAAAATCAAACAGTTCTCCTGGTTTTCCATTGTAAGCTGGTTCATACAAAAATCTACCTTTAACACTGTGTTGATCACTTTCTGGCCGAAACTTATTTAAAAAAAACTTCCTTTAAATTCTTCAAAATTTTTCCAAAGTTTTCTGTTTTTATTAGCCCAGCTTAATGCCTCACCATTTACATGATACTTAACGTATTTTATCTTATCATCATCTGTCATATGTACAACAAAATTATTCTCACAGTACATAATAAAATCTACAGGGTGCAAATCATTTTCTGAAAATATCTTTACAGGCATTTTAGACCATAAACCAAAATTATGTATGACATTTGTTACAGGACATTTGTTCACACAATCACCTGATGATAAATTGTTAACATTTTCCCTATTAACTTCTTTAACAAAGTCTACACTTTCAACTGTCTGTGTTGCTGATTCTACAATATGAAAACAGCTCGTATAGTAACCATTTATTACACCTAGCCCTGTGTACATATTTTCATGGGTCGTTTTGAAATCAGTACCTTCATAAGAAACTTTAAATTCATCTATTAATTCGTCTTTAATTAGATTTTGTTGGTCTGTTAACTGTTTTAATAAATTATTTTTCATTTTGTTAAGCACTGATTGTAGCATGTCCAAAGCAAAATCCCCTTCTACATTATACGCTTTAATGGTTTCTTTAGCCATATTGAATAAACTGTACACACTGTCTTTTTGATTTAAAAAAAAAAAATCAAATTTTAACTTACATTTTTGGCATCCAGTCCATACTGAGTTCAAACATACCGTAACTTTTGTCTTACTTCAGCTTCCTTTTTAACAAATTATTTCTTCTTGAATCCCATACTGGTTAAATTTATTAAGATTTCACCCATAAAACATGTGTACATGTATCTTTTCTTTTTCATATTGCTTCTCTGTGGTTTTTGAAACATTGTCACATTTGTAGGTTTCCAAAAACGACAGTTTTTCCCGGCTGATGCACCATATGTGGCGCGTTTTATTGCACTTACACTGAAGCCACATTATGAATACTTCACCTTTGGTTGTTCAGTGGTAGATGTTTTAGTTGCTCGCCTGCCTTTAAATCATCATGAAAATAATAGGACGTCGGGTTTTTATACATCATGGAAACTTCCAATATGACACGTTTCATTTTTAATGAATTTATTTTTCATTCTTGATAACTGCTTGTTACATAATGACAAAAGTAAGACTGCATGATGACTACACTTAGACTGACTACATCCTGGCTCAAAACTGATTCATACTGATTGACTGCCAAAGTAATACTACTTCACAACTAACTGAGTTCACGCCAATTCGCGCGTATGAATACATTTATAATTTCTAGAACGTTCTAGAACACGGAAGTTACAGTATATTAAATTAA
Source organism: Locusta migratoria (assembly GCA_026315105.1). NCBI lineage: Eukaryota > Metazoa > Arthropoda > Insecta > Orthoptera > Acrididae > Locusta > Locusta migratoria. The sequence continues at coordinate 806,725,148 of CM048744.1, read as the reverse complement.
ATTATCTGTTTATGAAACATAAAAAATTGTTAATCAAGAAAAGATCAGAAAAATTAGGACAAATGTACTAATAAGCTTTTTGCATCAAAACAAAAACAATACGAAAGATCACAAGTAAACAACAATTAGTGCAGTATTAATATATGTTTACATTATTTAAAATTGTTAAGTTAAAGCCACTATTTAATTTTACAGTCAGTGAAGTATTACGTAACGGTCAATACATTACAGAGGATCTCAGATATTGTTAGTTATTAATTTCATTAACAAACACATTATTGTCCAACACTAAGCTTATGACTCAATAATTAATTTAGTTTATTAAAAGACCCAAGTAATGAAAGCGATAATGTGACCAGCCAGAAGCACCATAAAATATAAACATGGAATATTAGGGCACAATACTATGATCAAATGTGGTATCGAATATTTCAATTGTTCAAACGAACAGGATTTTCTAGGGTATATACATTACACTCCTAAGGATTCTTTCAATCCTTAAAGAAATATTGCAAGAACGCTGTTGCAGTAGGTGCCTCCAAATCTTCATTGACATCAGAACTTTGAATCCACTTCAATACTTATTTGGAATAAATAATATAGTGAGGACAGTTTACAACTCACCGCAAAGACGTGGCGACGAGCTGCGACAGGTACATACAAAAGACACACACATACAACACATTCAGCTATCGGCCATGGCCTTCTTCAGAAAATAGAGCACTCATGCAATCACACAGGCACACAACACAGTCATACAACCATCACCTCCGACTCCGAGTCAGACAGACACATACAAAAGACACACACATACAACACATTCAGCTATCGGCCATGGCCTTCTTCAGAAAATAGAGCACTCATGCAATCACACAGGCACACAATACAGTCATACAACCATCACCTCCGACTCGGAGTGTGTCTGTCGCAGCTCGTCGCCACGTCTTTGCGGTGAGTTGTAAACTGTCCTCACTATATTATTTATTCCAACCTAGACTTTCCATTATTATATCAATACTTATTTGATGTCAGAATAACCATTTCTTTGGAACACCGTCCTTAGATGTTGTAGCTCACCTTGTAGACTGTCATCATCTGAGACCATGCATTCCCTGTGTACCAGATAGCGTAAGACATTACTGTGTTGTGCAGGTGATGACAGCTTGTGGCCAGCAAATATAGTTCTGTGTGAGTTAGTTTGCAGTACACACTATGTCCCAGCATACTGTCCGATTTTCTTCTGGCCATGACACCCAGAAAAGGTAAACTGCTCTCTCTTTCGACTTCCATAGTGAACTGGATATCTGAATGGAGCGAGTTCAGATGTTGAAGAAACATAAGTAATATGTCTACTCCATGGGACCATACCACAAACGTGTTGTCAACGTACCACCAGAATCAGGATGGTTGGAGACATGTTGACTGTAGTGCTTTTTCTTCAAAGTCTTCCATAAAATAATTAGCCACCATAGGAGACAGAGGACTTTCCACGGTGACTCCTTCCACTTGTTCAAAATACTGGTTGTTAAATAAGAAATGCATAGTGGTAAGCACATGTTCAAATAGTGCCTCAATGTCTTTCTCCAACTTTCTGCTAATCAGTTGTAATGAATCCTGCAGACGTTTTTTTGTAAATAAAGATACTACGTCAGAGCTGACCAGAAGATCTGACAGTTGTAATTTAAACGTCTTCAGGTGCCCTATGAAATCCTCCAAATTCCAGATAAGATGGTCACATTTGCCTACTAGAGGTCCCAACAGTGAGTCGAAATCTGGTGTCCAAGAAATTTGAGGCAGATAAAACACCATCAGACTTGATAAAAAATGTAACCATTCCAGTTCCAAATAAAGCAGGTGCACACAGGTGGGAAAATACAGGACCATCAGTTTAATAAATCCTGCTTGCAAAATTTTAACAGAAATTCTTTACAGAAGAATGGAAAAGCTGGTAGACGTCCTGAAGGAAGATCAGTTTGGATTTAGGAGAAATGTAGGAACACGCAAGGCAATACTCACCTTACCATTTGTCTCAGAAGATTGATTAATGAAAGCTTTTGTAGATATGGCAAAAAATTTTGACAATATTAACAGGAATACACTCTTTCAAATTCTGAAGTCATCAGGGGTAATACAAAGGGAACAGAAAATTATTTGCAACTTGTACAGAAGCTAGATAGCAGTTATGAGTCAAAGGGCTCGAAGGGGAAGGAAAGCATGGTTTGGGAAGGGAGTAAGACAGTGGTGTAGCCTTTCCCCAATGTTGTTAAAACTTGTACATTGAGCAAGATGTGAAGGAAATCGAGGATAAATTTGGAAAAGTTATTAAATAAAAACTTTGCATTTTGCGGATGACGACATAATTGTCAGAAGCAGCAAAGAAACTGGAAGAGCAATTGAATGGAACAGTTGGTTTCTGAGAGGAGCTTATAAGATGAACATAAAAAAAGGTTAATGGAATGTAGTCCAAGGAAATCAGGCTGTCTTGAAGGAATTAGATTAGGCAATGAAACAGTGAAGGTGGTATATGAGTTTTGTTACTTGGGCAGTAAAATAATATATGATGGCTGCAGTACAGATGACATAAAATGCTGAATGTCATTAAGATGAAAAGTGTTTCTGAAAGGAAAGAAAAAAAATCACATATTAAGTGTTGCAAAGTCTTTTTAGAAGGTGTTTATGTGACACATTACTTTTGTACAGAAGGGAAAAATAAATGATAAATAGTACATATAGGACAAGGATAGAAGATTTTGAAATGTGGTGCTACAGATGAATGCTGAAGATTTGGTGGATAGATCACATAACTAATGAGGTGGTACTGAACAGAAAGGGGAGAAAAGAAATTTCTGGCACACCTTGACTGAACTAAGGAATCGATTGAGGGACACATTCTTAGATGTCAGTGAATTGTGAATTTAGCATTGGAGGGAAGTGTGTTGGGTAAAAGTTGCAGAGGGAGACCAAGAGACAAATACAGTAAGCAGGCTCAAATAGATTATGATTGCCCTTCCTATGAGGGGATGAAGAGGTTTCCCCAGTATAGAGTAGGCTGGACAGTTGTATTTAACCAGTCTAAACATTGACGACCGTAACAACAATTACATCAACAAGAACCATCTCCTCATTAGTTGCACGACCTACCCATCTAATCTCAGCATTTTTCGTAGCACCAAATTTCAAAAGCTTCTATTGTCTACTTGTCTGAACTGCATTTCATTCACATTTCACTTCTGTACTAGGCTATACTCAATAAATAAAATAAAATAAAATAAAATAAAAAATAAAATAAAATGTCATCAAAAGTCCTTTCCTATCACTTAAATTAATATTCAACTTTAACAAATATCTCATCTTAAAAATCTTTTCTTCCCATTGCCATCTTTCACTGTATATTTTCTCTACTACTGCCATCACAAGTTACTTTACTGCCCAAATTACAAAACTTGGCTACCGTCTTTATTGTCTTGTTCCCTAATCTAATTCTCTAAGCATCCTCCGGCATTTCATTACCCTTGTTTTGTTCTTGTTAATGTCCATCTTATATGCTTCTTTTTCTACCCTGTCCATTGTTATTCCAGGTCCTTTGCTCTCTTTGACATAATTAATTCTCATCAGTGAACCACAAAGTTTTTATTTCTTTGCTCTGAAGTTTTGTTCCCTCTCCAAATATCTCCTGTAAAGGGGATGCCACAAACGTAATGGCAGCTGTACATTTAGTAGGCATTGCTCTGGGTGTTTTGTTGTGGAGGAAATGGAGATGGATGGCTGGCTGACTACAGTTCCTAGGCACATACAAATATTTTCTTTATTTACTCAACAATTTACAATCAGGTTTGCCTGCTTCATTCTCCATGCAGTACACTGACGGGTGGCCTGCTCTTGTTGCTCATGTCGGTGGAATCTGCCGTGTACTGCCCCATGTACTGCAGAAGTCGACATTGAATAACACCCAGCATAGGTGGGTTAGCTGTGATGTCAGGCTGTGTACCAAGATGTGGCACTGTGATGATGGTAGGCTGGGCCAACGAAGCTGGCCATGTGATTGATGACTGCCTGGTGTTGTAGTGCTATGCTTTCTGCTAGCCCATAGTTCGGTGCCTACCAATAAAGTCGTGCTGATCCTATGGTTGGCGGTGGCTGGGAGTCTCAGATCCACTGTCCAGTGGTGGTGGCATAGAGACCAGGTGGACAGCACCAGGTTACAGTGGTGACTGACACAGGGCATGCCCTCCTCGGAGGCTATCACACTTCCCATGACCAGGGCTGGACTGCAAGTAATACTTGCTCTTGCTGAGTTCTGCAGTTTTTGCCTCATAATAGGCCATATAGAACCTTCCAGCAGTTGAAATTGGGGCACCTTTGTGTCGCTGACACTAACAGCACAGGGGGAAATGTCTGGCCATGTTTCTGTGTTGCACAGTGTGCTGGCCCAAATTCTCATGCTGTGATCAACATCTCTATTTGTGACAGTCCTGGCATTTTGTACTCAAGAGTTGAACAGTTCAGTCACATATCCAATAAATAATTTTTAACTTCACTAATAATTATCAGATATTGGATTCCACCTATACACTGTTCCCCTCCATTATTCTTCACTTCTTTGTTCAGTGCCAAGCTTCTTTTGTGGAAATATTTAATGTCATGGTTGTCAGGGACGGAACTTGGGCAATTCTTCTCTTAAATAGACAGCATTTAAGACCTATGCTTATACAATAAATTCTTGCAACTGTGCTTGAGAAACTAATAATTATTGTTCTTTCTTGCTGACTGTGGAAATTTTGTACATGCTTTAAGAGCCATCTGATGGCTATGTGGCCCTGATGTGAGGCAATCATCTGGTCCAGGGAAGTGAGTAGGATAGAGTCTATTGAGTTGTTCAAAAGGTTGAGGTGTTCAGCGGACAGGATCCAACAGTTGGTCAGGTACATAAATTAAAGTGTGCACCATTCCTAAAGCAATTGTCCTTCTATTTTGGCTGGTAATAGAAAAGTGGCCCCTGATATTCACACATTTCACTGTTAATTATTAATCCTTGCCCCTTTAATTCCATCTTCGGCTTATCAACCTGTCATCCCTGTTCATAACAAACACTGACGATAATTGTGGTTTGGCCATGGAATATAACTGATGCTGACCTATACGTTTGAAAAATTCCTTGTTACCTGTTAACATCTCTTTTGGACACTCCATGACAAAGATTTTGGGAACTAAATAAGGAGTACTCACAAGATTACACAAATGTATGCACAACCTTCATGAAGCAGATGGTAAGGGGTCCCTTATTGCATTGCAGAAATTCCTGCATTGACAATAGTACATGGGTGTGTCTTTCAGTTCCCTAACCTTGTACAAGGTCTGAGGGCATATTAATGTGTTAGGTTAGCTACTAAATCATTTTTCCTTTCTTTTGTAACATCCTTTTTCCCTCTTTCATTGAACTCTCTTCCTCTGCTATTGCCACAGGCCTAATTCTGCTGTTGTGAACTACCGTGATACGAGTAGGGCGTTGTAGTTTACTGTTAACTGGTGACGTCATTTCAGTCAGCTCAAATAGACCTTAATAATGTGGAATTAACTTTTTTGCACATAGGTATTTGTCATCATTACCCATTGTCCCATGTGATATTTTGGTAATACTGCTTCACTATTATGAAGTCTCTCTAGGCACTTTATAGCCTTTATGTTCATTTTATTTACACATCTCCAAACAGCTTTCATCCATTTTTCAAAATCCTTTACTGATGAGATGTTGCCTCTCATGGGTTTTATACAGAATTTGATAGGTGACGTAATTTTACAACCAAAGGCCACCTCGTATGGGGATAAGCCTGTACTTTCATGCACCTAGGTGTTGTTTGCGCTTAACGATGGTGCCCAGAAATGTATCCCAATTGTTATGCTGAGAATTAGCATAATAGCTCAGCATTTTTCCTGTTGTTCTGTGAACCTCTTCTGTTCTACCGTTAGGTGGAACACACTGGTTTGCAATTTCTTAAAAAATTCCGCCGTGAAATTCAACCCCTGGTCCTATATTATTGTGTCTAGAACTTCAAAACTCATTATCCATTCAGTCAATAGTGCTTGGGCAACTGTTGTGACTGCAGGTTTGCTACAAGACCATGGACACAAAGTGTGAAAAATGATCTATTATTGTTACTACTCACTGATTTTCAGTGGGTGTGTGTACCAGAGGGCAATAGACATTGATTTATCCAACAGTCTTTGTAACTCTATTTGCCGATGAGTAAGTTCTGCTCTATGTGCACATGGAATACAGTCTTTCACATCTGGGTCTACATCCCGCTTGCACGTTTTCCATCAATAATTTTGAGCTACCCAACATTGAGTTGCTCTTCATTCCGAGTGTCCAGCAAAAATCAAGCCATGGGCCTGCTCCGAATGTCATTTTGTAATTTATCCGGTACTACTAAGCAATCTGTACAATATTCTGTCCTCCATGTGGATCTGTGGATGCTTAGAAAATCACTTTTGCATTTCAGGCTAAATATTTTTCTGCTGTTTCTGACAGTGTTTGTGTGCAAAACACCTGGCCTGTTCACAAATTTGAAATCATAGTCAGTAGGTGACTACTTGTGTCCTTTAGATTCTATGATAGTTGAAGTGCTGCAGCATGGTCAGTTATGACTTTGAATTGTCATCCATACAGATAACATCAAAAGTATGTTAACCCAAAAAATTAAAGCTAACATATCCATTTCCCCATGGTTGAATAATTTTTTTAGCCCTATTTAACTGTCTTGACAGATAAGCCATGGGGTGCTCTTGACTGTTAACTTCCTGACTTAGAACTACACCCTATGTGAAATTGCTCATGTCAGATGGGTGTATGAACTGTTTACTAAAATCAGGGAAAACCAATACAGGACTTGAAAATAACTCCAATTTTTTTAAATGCTGCTTTGCATTGCGGTGTCCATTAAAACTTGACACCACAGCAGCAGCACAGATCATGGGCTAAACATGTGACACCTGAGTGTTCCCTGTGATGTGCCAGTCTCTCCACTGTCCCTCCACTGCTACCACATCCTGAGGAAGCAGCACGAAAATGGCTTGCTGGAGCCAACAGCACCTTCAGCTATTCATGAATCATGACCACGGTATGCAGACATCCTTAAAATTCATGAAAATAATGAATTGTAAAAAGTGGAACAGCTAAATATTTACCTTACTATTTGCACTAGTTCACTAAGGGAAGCTAACAGCAGACTGAACTGTGGTCAGTGCTTTCTTGCAATTCAAAACAAAGAATAAAAGATTAATGACTACAGAGATTTTTGCACACTAAAATTTTCTAGATTACATGATACTGTTTCTCTTCAATACAAAAATATGCAAGATTATTTGGCTAGGTGCTGACTAAGGACATAAGGAATGTGGATTGGAAGTGCTGGTGAGTCTGAGGCAGTCAAGTCAAGCACAGATTTCCAGCCACCGTTTCTTACAGCCTTTACGAAGATAGGATTGACAACTCCAAGTCTTTTAAATTAATGTTATTGACAGATATGTGCAAGTCTCCTAAACTCTGGTAATTTATGCTGATGTTCCACTCTGGTTGTGAGCAATGGTGAGCAGCAACCACACTACAACCTAGATAGGACAGCTCTGAAGGAGTCCAAACCCCATCAAATAGTTTCCTGGAACCAGAAACAGTGTCAAATGTTACTGCGGCTTGTGATTATATTCTCACTGCTATTTTTATACATGGAATAGTTGGACTATCACAATTATCCCTTAATAAGCCCTTACCCGGAAACCAATTGCATAAATGAAGGCAAGGCAATACTTCACTAGTGAATTAAGTCTGTCATATAATTTAGAAACATGACTTCATAAAGTGTTTAAGGCAAGTACTGTTATGATTGTGTAAGTCACTGTTCTGTCACTGAATTACAAATATCTCACATAAAATTAAATTGACAATTTCGCCATTCATATGCAGTTTTAATCACTCAACAAACACAGGATCACACAAACACTCTGATGCACTATCTCACTACACAAACAGATATGTCACAAACTTATGTAACTTCAAGTAAGGGCCTAAACTTAAATGCACTGATTTATCCAGGAAAAAAAAAATCTCGTGGTGGCTCAGCCAACACATTCATGAACTTGTATCCTACCTTGAAATAAACTTTAGGTGGCTGATTTCCTTTCCTACAAATCTTAAAGCCAAATAGAAACAACAGCCAATCATCAACCAAGAGCAGTCTCTGACCGCCACACAATGAAGCACTGATCAAATAGCATGGCATGCAGAGTGCACTTTTCCAGTACACCCATACATCTGATTCAATAACAACAACAGTACTAAAACCAGCAACATGCTCAGTGGTCCATCTCCTCTCCTCTCAACCCACTCACAAGCCCCAAAAATTAAAAACAGGCAGGAATCATTGTGGGATTTCCCAATGGCAGGAAGGATTATCAACAACTTGGGAGTGCTGATGGGGACTTTAGTTAAACCAACACCACAATTACCCTTTAGTTCAACCAACACCACCATTACCAACAAGAGAACACTGATAGTAATGCACCAGATGAAGGATGTCAAGACATACCTGTGTGTGTTGTAACACACCAAACAGCCAATTATTGAGCCCTGTGCAATCCTTGGAGTCTGTCTTTCACTTGTGCCTGCACTCATCATCTGTAGTCTGTTTAGCAGGGATACCAGCTTGACTGTGCTAAATCCGCTACATACAAATCATGTCATTTGGCACCACTTCACAAGTAGGCCAAACTAAGATACAATCAAAACCCTGTTGTAAGCAAGGAAAATAAATAGGCCAAGGGATTTCAACCACAGATGAGAAGCACTAAAGTATGAAGTCAGCTTAGAGAAGTTGTAGGTATGCACACAATTACATTCACACTGTGGAACACATCTGAAAACAGCCCTCAGAATATCCCTTACATGCTTTCAAAAACTTGTTTTGAACGATCAAGTGACTCACACGTAGAGGACAACCTAGAACCAGTGAGAACCCTGAGTACTTAAATAAAACTTGCACAATATGACAGTTTTTACTTTGCAAAACTTGGGCTTGTACCTTTAAACATGATAAATAGCTGCAGTATCATTCGCACCATAGTTCAACAATCTGGCAACTTTACTCATGAAAGGCCTTTACTGCCACTATTTCAATGCCTGTTACACTTGTATCGAAAACCTGCCTGACATTAAAACCTTGTTCACTCTGATGTTGCCCATACTGACTGCTGACACAGAAGCTTTCCAGGTTCTTCACTGTCTCTCCATCCTGGAACACACAACAAATGCTAGTGCAAGCACTATGAACAGTGGCTCTGCAAGAATACTATGCTGAGCCATGGGAATTGTAAGTACTAGTGTGCCACTGGCACAATTAATAACACAAAACAAACAAATATTCTGAAAAACTACAAAATGCTTTTGATTTCTTAAGTATGTGTCTCACTACTGCACTGCCACTCAGCTGCCTACTGGATGCTACTGTGCTATCCACTGGCTGGCTGACAAACAGCACTGTTCAACAGGCCCAGACTATACCACTGCAAGCAAGTGAATAACAGAACTGTAAATTTCAAAGACTGTGTGTGATAATATCACTGTCAAATACCAAAGTATTCAAGTATTTTAAAATATTACACTATGCAAGCACACTCAACGAATTTAAGATTTAAAATATGTAAACAGATATAGTGTTACAAATATAAGCTGCTACTGCAATCTGCACTGACTGCAGCTGACTGACAAACAGCACTGCTCGGCAGTCCCAGACTAGACCACTACAAACCAGGAGAATAACATAATTGTAGGGATTATAGTTAACAACTTATTATATACACCTCTGAATGCTTGTAGTTCAGAGGTTTAGAAATGTAACTGCTGTCAGATATAAAAGATTGGTGATTGGATCTTTGCACATTGTTTCTTATTTCACTGAAAGCAGTAATTATATTTAAATAATTTGTATTATTAACCATTTAGTGTCTTTTTTATTTGTTACTGATGAAATTTGAATGAAAGAAATTTACTTACTTTATTACAGAGTATGGAGAACTCCCTTCTTGTTATTTTCAATGCATGTAAACTATTTTGGATTTGAAGTAAACATTGGACAATACCATAAAGTATATTACTCGAGCCATGGAAGCAATTGAAATTATAAGTAACATATTTGGAGAAGATGTTGTGCTGTTACATCAGCTGCTGTCAGTATATGACAAACCTAATAAATCTCGGTGAGTTCAAATGTGTAATCTTTGACTTTCATACTAAAATGTGGAAAACAAATGTGAAGATCACAAATTAACATTATAGTAGGGAGGTCCTGGATTAATGTAAATATTTTGGGAGAAAAGGAGACTATTCACCAATTAACAAAGGTCCTGATTGTTGAACAGGCACAGTTAAAAAAATGGGAAATGTACTAGCTTTTGGAATGCTCCAGGTAGAAGTGCATGCATGAGTGCATGCATCCCCCCCATTTTACACACACACACACACACACACACACACACACACAGAGAGAGAGAGAGAGAGAGAGAGAGAGAGAGAGAGAGAGAGAGAGAGAGAGATCTGTTGTGCTCCAGTCCAGTATTGTGCTATAGTGCTGGCTGGAGTACAGTGGTGTGTGTGTGTGTGTGTGTGTGTGTGTGTGTGTGTGTGTGTGTGTGTGTGTGTACACGAGAGAGAGAGAGAGAGAGAGAGAGAGAGATCTGTTGTGCTCCAGTCCAGTATTGTGCTATAGTGCTGGCTGGAGTACAGTGGTGTGTGTATGTATGTGTGTGTGTGTGTGTGTGTGTGTGTGTGTGTGTGTGTGTGTGTGTGCACGAGAGAGAGAGAGAGAGAGAGAGAGAGAGAGAGAGAGAGAGAGAGAGAGAGAGAGAGAGAGGAGGGGGGTGGGTAGGTTTCATTCCAAAAACTAGGAAGTATTCCCACTCTTCTGTTTGTCCTGTTAGCAACTCAATACCTCTGCTAAATTATTTATATTGCTAGTAGATTTTCAAACCCTGTGTATTGTTGATTGCTTGTTGTATCTTATAGATTTTGCTTGTTCTGTGGTTCTAACTCATTTCCTTGTTTAACTGTTAAACAGTTTTGCTCCCACTAAAATGCTCTGTGATTAGTACACGGGTCACACATTTTGGAGGACAATGGTTCAGCTATGTCTCCAGCCATCCAGATTTAGATTTTTCATGATTTAGAAAAATCACTTCAGGCAAATGATGGGATGGTTCCTTTCAAAGGGCATGGCTGAGTTCCATCCCTATCCTTTATCAAAACAATCTGAGCATTTAATCCATCTTTATTGACAACAGTTTTGGTGAGAATAAAAGGTTAATTTTCCTTCATTTATTCCTTCCTTCCTTCCTTGTCCCCTCAAAAACATGAAACTGTATTTGAAAATGGATGTTTCTGATGGATTTAGTATTATTTATTGTCCATATTTTTTGCATGTTTTGCTAAATATTTGTGTATGCTAACAATAAAATTATTTTGGGCATTGGACCTCATCTGTAATCAACTGACATTTTGGCCACTATTGTGAGTGGCTTTCTTCTGGGCACCAATAATGGTGGAAACATCGATGTATTTTAATGTTTCAGTGATGCAGTCCAACACCCTCAACAATTTTATTGTAAGTGACATCCGCTGCAAAAGCCTTCATTTACATTTGCATGCATTACTTTGAGTCCATATTATTGGTAAAGACTTTTCTGTTGATGATAAGTCGATCTGGTGATTGTACATTACAGCCATCATTAGCTTTATTTTATCTTTTTACTTGCATAATTTGTTTTGTGGCTTCATTTTGTTGCTTTCTTTTATTCGTAAGTATTCTTTCGATAGCTTGATTGTGAATTTTTTGTTAAAACCCCTTAGTTGGTCCTCTCAATCCAAGGTATCTCTTTCCCCGTATCACTCTCCCACTAAGTTCTCACTTTCCCCCTATCACTTTCCCTCCTTCCCGTCCCCATCCTTCAATCCATCATTTCCTCCCCTTCCCTAACATCATCCCTCCTGCCTCCACATACTTCCTTCCCCTGTCTTTACATTTAAAACTACGTCTACATCCATAGTTACAAGCCACACCACTAGCAGAGAGGGTACTTTGAATGTCATTGTCACTTTCTCTTCCTATTTTAGTCGCAAATGCTCCGCAGAAAAATGATTGCTAGTATTCCTCTGTGGGCTATTTTAGCCACATTTCTGTGACACTTTTACACTTTCTAAATGAGCCCGTAATGTAGCTTGCTTTTCTCTTTTTGACCTTCTCCATGTTGTCTATCAACCTTACCTACTACACAACCCACACCAATGAGTAGTACTCTGGCTTAGGCTGAACAAGGGTTTTGTAATCTACCTCCTGTGTTGACGAAGTACACTTGCTGAAGATTATTCCAATGAATTTCAGTCTGGCATCTGCCTTACGCTTGATTATGTAATATTGTACTATTTCAAATCACTCTATATTCCACTCCCAGATATTTTATAGAAGTAACTGATTCCATTGTTTTATCTGCTATAAATAATAAAGGATTTTTCTATCAATGTAAAAGCAGCACTTCACATTTGTTTATGTTGAAAGTATTCCCTGCATCATGAGTCACTGCAGTGAACACCTAATACATTTCATTACTCTTTTCCAGTGTTGCATCATCTCAATACATGACACCATTCAACTTATGATGTTACCTTTGAGTTCATTTATATGTATTGTGAAAAGTGGTGGGCCCGTAACACTCCCTTGGGGTACGCCAGAAATCACATTCACCTTGAAAGACTTCTTTCCTCCCACTTCAAAACCATCTCATCTTCCCTTCCCTTCCCTTCCCTTCCCTTCCCTTCCCTTCCCTTCCCTTCCCTTCCCTTCCCTTCCCTTCCCTTCCCTTCCCTTCCCTTCCCTTCCCTTCCCTTCCCTTCCCTTCCCTTCCCTTCCCTTCCCTTCCCTTCCCTTCCCTTCCCTTCCCTTCCCTTCCCTTCCCTTCCCTTCCCTTCCCCTTCCCCCTTCCCCCTTCCCCCTTCCCCCTTCCCCCTTCCCCCTTCCCCCTTCCCCCTTCCCCCTTCCCCCTTCCCCCTTCCCCCTTCCCCCTTCCCCCTTCCCCCTTCCCCCTTCCCCCTTCCCCCTTCCCCCTTCCCCCTTCCCCCTTCCCCCTTCCCCCTTCCCCCTTCCCCCTTCCCCCTTCCCCCTTCCCCCTTCCCCCTTCCCCCTTCCCCCTTCCCCCTTCCCCCTTCCCCCTTCCCCCTTCCCCCTTCCCCCTTCCCCCTTCCCCCTTCCCCCTTCCCCCTTCCCCCTTCCCCCTTCCCCCTTCCCCCTTCCCCCTTCCCCCTTCCCTCTCCCCCCTCCCCCCTCCCCCCTCCCCCCTCCCCCCCCTCCCCCCTCCGCCCTCCCCCCTCCCCCCTCCCCCTCCCCCCTCCCCCCTCCCCCCTCCCCCCTCCCCCCTCCCCCCCTCCCCCCCTCCCCCCTCTCCCCCCTCTCCCCCCTCTCCCCCCTCTCCCCCCTCTCCCCCCTCTCCCCCCTTCCCCCCTTCCCCCCTTCCCCTCTCCCCCTCCCCCATCCCCCTTCCCCCTCCCCCCTCCCCCCATCCCCCTCCCCCTTTCCCCTCCCCCCCTCCCCCTTCCCCCTCCCCCCTCCCCCCTCCCCCCCTCCCCCTCCCCCCTCCCCCCTCCCCCTCCCCCTCCCCCCTCCCCCCTCCCCCCTCCCCCCTCCCCCCTCCCCCCTCCCCCCTCCACCTCCACCTCCACCTCCACCTCCACCTTCACCTTCACCTTCCTCTCCACCGTACCACCATCTTCTCTCCACCACTGTACATCCATCACTGCTCCACTATATATCCCACTTCTGTCCCACTCTCCCCCACAATACATTCGTCTCTTCCCCACCCTACATCCCACTCTACCACACGATTCATCCAACACTCCCCCAATGTACATCCCAATCTCTCCCAATGGAAATCTAACTCTCCCCTACCGTACAACCCTCCCTTCCTCCATCTCGGCCCCTGCCCCCCCTCTCTCGGCCCCCCTGCCCCCCCTCCTCTGCTACTCCCCCTCCTCTGCTACTCCCCCCTCTCTGCCACTCCCCCCCTTCTCTGCCACAGCCGCTCCACCCATGCTGCCGGTTCACCCCATGCTGCCATTTCTCTCTCTCTCTCGCCCCTTCCACTTCTCTCGCCCCTTTCCCCTTCTCTTGTCCCTTTCCGCTTCTCTCGCCCGTTTCCGTTTCTCACTCCCATCCACCCTTCTGACTCCCCTCCCCCCTCCTCACTACCCTCCCCCTCCTCACTACCCACCCCTTCCTCACTACCCACCCCCCCTCCTCACTACCCACCCCCCTCCTCATTACCCTCACACCTCCCTTCACCCCTCCACACTACCTCACACCTCCCCCATCTTTGTTGCACCCCTTTTCCCTTGCCACCCCTCTTTCCCCTTCCTCGTCCCTCTTCCCTTCTCTCCCCACCTCCCTCCCCTCATCCCTCCTACCTATTCCCTTCCTGCCCCACACCCCTTCCCGCATCTCTCCTCCCTTCCCTTGTCCCCCTCAGGTGCTCAGAATTAATTTTCTGAGTACGGGCTTGGCGATCCCAGGGTCTCGAGCCGTGGGTTGTGTCGCACCAACAGTCTGACACACTGTAAGCTCTGTGCATGCTTCAATGACCATCATTCGATGCAATGTTGGGACGTTGTATTTTTGAGAGCACGAGGATCCTTGCTCAATCACCCGGGTCATGGGGACGGTATAAACCTCTACAGAAACCTTTCAATCTCAATGTGTGCTACGTGCCGAGGAGATGCATGGCTGTTGAGGTTAAACAGTTGCTAGCGAGCAACCTCTGAGGAACCTACCGCACCTCTGTTGTATAAGGCTTACCCAGGCAAGCGGGGCTCTGCCTGGGTGGACCTTTAGTTCCCTAGCTGCTCATAGGATGAGAATTAAAGGAGCCTATAATAATGTTGCTGGATGTACAACTGGTTTCTCTAAGCGTGGAAAAGTTGAATTTAATGCCGAGAAATATGAACCCCAATTGTTCCCTTCCTTGGCAACACCTTGGGAGATTGTAGGGCGAGAATTCGAGGTGAGGCGTATGACCCCAGATACTTGGTTTGTACGTGGACTGACGTTGAATCATTTAGCACCATTAAATCCCAGTTTTTTGTAGAGAATGTTGAGGATAAATTTGGCGAGGTGGAGGGCATGTCAAAGAAGTGATCTGGCTCTGTCCTCATTACTACATCATCCCCAGCACAGTCAAGAGCATTGCTTGCCTGTGACAACCTAGGTGATGTCCTCCAGGTGTACTGCCACCTACACCTGTCGAGAGTGTGGATGTGCGTCACCCTCGACATCCCTTGTGCACCTCCATTCTGTGTGAACGGTGAACAGCACCACTCCCCTTGTTCACCCCACCTGCTCTGTTCTGCATAAAGAAAGATAATCGAATATACAACCCCAGATAGGTTGTCTTATAGGTTGTCTTACTCGGAGACTAAGAGGAAATATGAAAAACTGCACCCAGTCAGCTTGAAGACATCCTTTACTGCAGCTGCATCATTGCCTACATTCATATCACATGTCCAGTCGGTCCTAGTGGACTCCCAGGCCCAACCATCAATATCTGCCCCCTTGGCTGATGGGTGCACCCCTACTTCTGTCGCCCCCAAAGCCTCAAGGTGAAATTCCTCCCCACCCCAGAGCCATTGTCCTAATGGACAGAGCCTGCTCTGGCTCCTCGCACTAGGAAGGGGTCGTTCAGACCCTTCCCTCTAAGGTTTATCCCCTGAAACAGCAGATGCCAGTGCAGGGCGGAAAGTACCGCCAGCTGGTCATAGGGCTTCATGCTGCTCCTCAGTCCCAGGAACTGAGCTAGCTGTGCCCTCCCAGCATGAGAAACCTAAAGAGAAGCACGAAACAAAAAAGAAGAAGAAGCCATCCAAGCAGAAGGAAACCCCGGTGGCCACCGAGCCACCAGCCCCCTCCCCCTCTGCCTCTGAGGCCAAGGTGGAGATTCTTGTGTCCCCCGAAGACTTGGCAATTGGATGCAATGGATGTCGAGGCTCCGCCTCCTCAGTTAGTGACTGCAGGTAGTCCAACGGTCTCTGCTCTACCATCCCCCTTAAATATGCCTTGTAAGTCGGGAGATATTGTGGTGCTGCAATGGAACTGTGGTGGTTTCTTCCAACATTTGGCTGAGCTACAGCCCCTCTCTCTGTGTAGACCTACAGGAAACCTGTTTTCCTGTTGACCGGATCCCTGCCCTTCGTGGCTATAGGGGCTACTATAAAAACTGTGCTGCATGTGATAGGGCACCCAGAGGTGTCTGTATCTACAGTGTTGCCACTGTCCCCAGTGCACCAGTGCCACTTCGCATGGCGCTCGAGGCAGTGGTTGTGAGAATCCGGACACAACGAGACATCACCAGCTGTTCCATCTACCTTCCTCCGGATGAGGCAGTGTCTCCTGCAGACCTTGCAGCCATGATAGAACAATTTCCCCCGCCCACCCTTCCTTCTTTTGGGGGCTTTCAATGCTCACAACCCCTTATTGCATGGCACTCAGATATCAGGCCGTGACATTGAAGCTCTAATGGCACAGCTGGACTGCTTCCTACTCAATACAGGTGCCCTCACACATTTTAGTGTGATCTCTCTCTCTGCAGCCAGAGCCTTCTGCTGCAACTCAATTGGGGGGTCCATGATGATGTAGGGCTGACTGGTCTGCTAACACCTTCCATCATCCCAGATGATGTTGATCAAGCTGCTCATCATTTCACTATGGCCATCATTTCCGCTGCTGAGGCCACTGTTCTGACCACCACTGGCTCAGTTTGGCTCAAGTCGGTACCGTGGTGATCCCCAGAGATAGCTGAGTCCATCAGGGAACGTTGTCGGCCACTCCAGCATCACAGGTGCCATACTTGTTTAGAGCACCTGATCGCTTTTAAACGGCTCCGGGCGCAAGCTAGGAGGCAGAGTAAGCAGGATTGTTGAGTGATATATGTCACTACCATCGGTTCTTGCACTGTCCCATCTTGGGTGTGGTCACAGGTTCAGCACCTTTCCGGGTACCGACCATAGGCAGGAATCCCCAGGTTGAACATTCATGGTACTATATGCATGGACCCAGCTGCTATCGCTGAGCATACGGCAGACCATTATGCCAGTAACTCTGTGACTGCAGTTTACAGTGCAGACTTCCGCACCCACAAAAAACAGGTCGAGCTGAGGCAGTTACCTTTCTACTCACATTGTCGGGAACTTTATAATGCCCCATTCAGTGAGTGGGAGTTCCAGAGTGCCCTCACTGCATGCCCCACTGCAGGGCCAGATCGCATTCACAACCAGTTTCTGCATCATCTATCAAAGAACTTTAAACACCAACTTCTCGCCCTGTTCAGTCGCCTCTAGGTTGAAGGTGTTTTCCCATCTCAATGGTGGGACAGCATTGTCATCCCAGTGATAAAACTTTGTGCCGCTCCACAGGTGGCTGACATTTACCACCCGATTAGCCTCACCAACGTTCCTTGCAAGCTCCTTGAACGTATGGTGAGTTGTCTGCTCATGTGGATTCTTGAAGATTGTGGACACCTTGCCCCACAACAGGGGGCCTTCCACCAAGGCCGTTCCTCTTTGGACAAGTTAGTGCCACTTGAGTCGGCTATCCGCAGCAGACGTGAGCACCTAGTTGCAGTCTTTTTTTATCTTTGAAAGGCCTATGACACTACCTGGTGCTACCATATTCTGGCTATGCTACATGGCTGGGGCTTGAGAGGCCCACTTCTGCTGTTCATCCAGAACTTCCTTTCACTTCACACTTTTTGGGTTAGGGTAGGTACCCATCTTAGCTCCCCTTACACTCAGGAAAATGGAATCCCATAGGGCTCTGTTCTTAGTGTTCCGCTATTTCTATGCCCATGACTTTTGTTTGTATTACAGTTCTGCTGCCACTGGTGTCGCCGAAAGTTGACTGCAGGGTGCCATTCAAAAGGTGCAGTCTATGGCCGTAGCCCATGGGTTCCAGTTTTCTGCCTCCAAAATCCGTGTCGTGCACTTTTGTCGCCATCGGGCTGTGCACCCGGACCCTGAACTGTATCTGGGTGATGAACTTCTTTGCGTTGAACAGTCACATTGCTTCTTGGGCATGCTATTCGATGGTCGGCTCACGTGGGTTACACACCTTCAACAGCTGCTACAAAAGTGCTGGCGGTACCTCAATATACTGTGCTGCCTCAGTCACCCATCCAACCCTCCTGCAGCTTTATAAGGCTCTCATCCAGTCAAGCCTGGATTATGGGAGCCAAGTGTATGATTCGGCAGCTCCTTCTGCATTGTGGGTCTTAGACCCCATCCTACATGCATGTGTTCATTTAGCAACGGGGGCTTTTTGTACGAGCCCCGTGATGAGCCTACTCACTGAGCTTGGGGTTCCCTCCCCTCCCCCTCCACCCTGTGGTTCCGTCAGCAACAGTTGTTAGCCTCATATGTTGCCCCGCTTCCACACTTCAGTCCATCATCCAAACCACAGGCTCCTTTTTGCAACTGCTGCACTCCCATCCCCACAAAGATGGCCTCGGTCGGGTCTCCCGATCGCAGTCCATGTCCATTCCCTTCTCTCCTCACTTGAATCCCTCCCCTCCCACTTTCCCCTACTATTCCCATACCTCTCCTTGGTGTATACCTCATCCGCGGTTGAACTTGTCCAGTGATTCAAAAGCCTCCGTTTCATCATTGATTCTCAGTCTTCAGTTCCAGGAAGTCCTTGCCTCATTCAATTCCACAGAACTCGGCTATACTGATGGTTTCCTGGTAGATGGCCACGCTGGGTATGCCTAGGTCCATGGTGATCTTTTTGAACAGCAGTCCTTTCAAAGTGGGAGTAGTGTTTTCACTGCGGAGCTGGTCACTCTCTCTAGAGCTCTGGAACATCTCCAAGCCTGCTCCGGGGAGTCTTTTGTCATTTGTAGTGACCCCCTGAGTGGCTTGCAGGCACTTGACCAGTGTTTTCCAAAACACCCATTGGTACAGGCTATCCAAGACTCTATACCCACCCTGGTCAAGTCAGGCCTGTCTATGGCCTTCGTTTGGATCCCTGGCCGTATTGGCATAATAGGGAACGAATGTGTTGATCAGTTGGCCAAGCAGGGCACCACATCTCGGCTTTTGCAGATCGGCCTCCAGGACAGGGATCTCTGACGGTAGTTGAACTGCAAGGTCTTAGGGCTTTGTAACACTGAATGGGCTGACTTGAGTGTACCAAATAAGCTCCGTGCAGTTAAACCCTCCACAGGTGCATGGAAGTCCTCCTTGAGGGGGCCTCTCATCAGGAATCAGTTACTCTTTGTTGACTACATATTGCTCATACTTGTTTGACCCATGGCCACCTCATTCGCTGAGAGGACCTGCTAAAGTACCATTGTAGTACTTTGCTGACAGTGGTTCACATTTTAATGGACTGTATGCTTTTAGCCACTTTGAGGCACTCCTTTAATCTGTCAACTGCATTTCCATCAACTTTAGCTGATGATGCCTCGATGGCTGACCATGTTTTAGGTTTTATTCCCACAACTGGTATTTACCATTCTATTTAGTGGTGGGCTCATTTGCCTGATTTCTTGGGCTCCATACCCTTACAGAACTTTTAATCTGTCGTGTTTTATTCAGTTTGTGTCTAGTTATAAACTGGAGGTTTTAAGTGTGTTCAGAGTGGCTGGCTCATTCTGTATTATCTTCGTGATTAGCTAGCCACACTCTGCTGTCATAATATTTTAGTTTCATTGTCTATTTCGTCAACACCTATTGTGTCTCCCATTTCATATTGTCATTTTACTATTAACTGGCACCATGTATCGAGTGTATACTAAGTGTAGAGTGTGACGTCATAAATAGTTAAGTTTTATGGAGGTGAACTCTTAGCTGGGAGCAGGGGACTGATAACCCATCAGTTTAGTCCCCTTTAAATACACAACAACAACAACAACAACAACAACAACAACCACCACCACACCCACCCCTTGCCACCCCTCATCCCTCCCCCCTTCTCTCTCCTCTCCACCCTGTCCCATTCCCACGACCTCCCCCATCCCCCTTCCCTTTGCTGTTCCCCTTGTCTCCCACTCTCTGTCCCCCTTCTTCCAGCCCCCCCCCCCCCTCTCTCTCTCTCTCTCTCTCTCTCTCTCTCTCTCTCTCTCTCTCTCTCTCTCTCTCACACACACACACACACACACACACACACACACACACACACTCGTTCCTTGAGATTATCTGTAGTATATTTTGCAAATTTAACTACCTTATTTCAGTACTGCAGTTTACCTGAGGACAATCAGTCAATGGCTGGAAGATGCACTGAATAATATGAAAATGGAGACAGATGAAAGTAATTTTTCTGATAAACGTGAAGGGAGACTTGGTCCCTCTCATGTTTGTTTTGACATAGCATCGCATGTTGGACTCTTTGTGCTTGGATCAGACAGACTTAGTGTAAATTCCCAAGGAAATTTTAGTACAATACGTGCTAATGTCTGTCTTTATAAGGGTAAGTGTCTCTTTTATGCTAGTTCATTGTGTTATAAATAATTTGTTACAATTTAATATTGGCGTATTGGATGTGCACAATAACTATTGTTGTTGTTATTATTACTAGAGCATGACATTCTGACAACAGATTGATTTTCTTAGGTAAATGGCAATATGAAGTACAACTAGGATCTAAAGGGGTTATGCAGATTGGCTGGGCCACAAATAATTGCAGATTTACTCAGGAAACAGGTGTTGGTGAGTAGTACTTAACTAAATTTTTCTGCCTTGTATAAAGATTTTTGAACTAATAATTTCATTTTGTAGATATGGTAATGTTCAGGAGACATTAAAGTTATTCTTCAGGCTATCACAACATAGGCACTGCAAATAAATAAATAAATAAATAAAAAAGCTGTGTGTGTGTTTATATATGGGATAAATTTATATTAAAAAATTAGAAAACAAATGTCTTACCCAAAGGACAGGCTCGTCGACAGACACAAATAAAATTACGCACAAGCACTAAGAAAATCAATGTGTGTTTGTGTGTGATTTTATTTGTGTCTGTCGATGAGCCTGTCCTGTGGGTAAGTCATCTATATACAGTAGAACCTCGTTTTTACGCTTTTCAAGGGACTTCAGTGAAATGGTGTAAAATGCAGGAAATAATGTTTTAAATGGTAAAATATGCTTACTGAATCAGCCTTGCATTTTCGTAGTTTATTTGTGATATATGTACATAATAGGCATCTAAATACTCGCCAGTAAGTTTATTATACAATAAAGGTTATCCAAATTTTTACTATTTTAAGCGCCAGGCAGAACTGGTAATTTTATGGGAAGTAAAAATTTTTGACGAAATTTCATTCATTATAATCGAGGATGCCGCTATTTTAAACTCCAAGCAGAACTGGTAATTTTATGGGAAGTAGAAATTTTTTACTTAATTTCATTCATTATAATCGAGGAAGCCACTGCTGGGCTATGTAACATCTTCAAAATTACCTGAACCGCTTCGATAGATATCGTTTGGATGCCACTGCCAAGCTATGTAACATCTTCAAAATTACTGCCTTTTACCGGCATTAATCATTTACGTAGTAAAACTCAAAAAGTTCCGTTCTTATTGTATTTGTATTTGTTTCACATAATGATATTAGAGAATTTATTCGCTTTCTCGAGTACAAACATATGGATACATATTTTTTGTAACGTTTGTATAGGATTGGCATCTCTCACTATTATCTCTTTTTTGAGGTTATGGGTATTACGATACCCAACTTTCACAGATAACATTCTTTATTAATCAGAAATATGTATCACAAAAACAAAGCAACTCTTTATTTTATTCTCACTTCAATAAAGCAACTGGTTCTGATTGAGTACACTCCAGACACTCTGGCAAAGAAGCTAGCAGAAAGAGGAACTACACCGCCACAAATCACCATTATTCTCTCGTCAACAAACCATTCTGTTTCTCTGAGTACACGCCAGGCGCTCTGGCAAAGAAGCTGGTGGAAAGAGGAACTACATCGCCACAAATCGGCGCGACGTAAGTCAACAACGAAACGCGAAATATACATTCGAATAAATGAAAGTGTCGAGAAACTCGACTGCGAATAATTTTTAAGTGCTATACTTTATGGGGAAAGCCATGCTAGAGTCAATTTATGTACAATAAGTCATTTTTCGTCATGAACATGCTTTCAAAAAGTGTAAAACGCGGGAAACATGTAAATATGTTAACGCAAAAACGAGGGCGAATTAACATTGTAAACATAGGAAATTTGACGGGACTGACAAAAAATGGTGTAAATGGTGGGAAAACGTAAAAACTGAGAATGTAAAAACGAGGTTTTACTGTATATTACGAATATTATGGAGGAGAAATTCCCAGCAGGAAATAATATATAGCTGAAGATTACTTACCAGGTGAAGGAGCACAGGTAGTGATAGTAACAAATAAAACACACACACACACACACACACACACACACACACACACACACACACACACACAGATGCAAGCTTTTGCAACCCAGTTGCTTCTTCAGGCAGAAGGGAACAAGAGGGAAAAGGAAATGAGGGTTTTAAGCGAGTGGGTAAGGAGCCATTCCAATCCCGGAGAGGAAAGACTTACCTAGGGGGCTGCCTAGGTGTATTTGCGGCTGTGTAAATGTGTGGGTGTGTGTGTATTTGTTCACCTTCCTTTTCTTCCCCCAAGGTAAGTCTTTCCTCTCCCGGGATTGGAATGGCTCCTTACCCACTCCCTTAAAACTCTCATCGTTTCCTTTTCCCTCCCCTTCCCTTCTGCCTGAAGAAGCAACTGGGTTGCAAAAGCTTGTGTGTGTGTGTGTGTGTGTGTGTGTGTGTGTGTGTGTGAGTTTGTGTTTGTGTGTGTTTTATTCGTTACTATCACTACCTGTGCTCCTTTGCCTGGTAAGTAGACTTCATCTATTTTTTATCTATAATTTTTTTCATATATATTATTCCTGTTAGGTATTTTTCCTCTATTATATAAGTAGTTGTAGCTCCAGGCCATTGGTACTCATCATATAAAAAATAGTGATGAGTCACAGCAGACACACAAAAAGAAGAGCTCTTCAACACACACACATAATTGTTTAAACTACACACACACACACACACACACACACACACACACACACACACACAGAAATGATCAATATCTCCTGTCTCCATGCAATGTGTGTGTGTGTGTATATGTGTGTGTGTGTGTGTGTGTGTGTGTGTGTGTGTATTTGAAACAATTATACAAACAATTTTCAGTAATACACATTTAAACAAACAGTGCCAGTGTCTGGACACTGATCAAGAAACTAAATCCTTTTTTAAAATTATTTTTATTTTCATTTCTTACCAACACCCCACACGACTTGCAACAGGAATGTACTTTTCTCTGAACACTAGCTTAAACATTACCAGCTCGGTGACAACAGTGCAAAAAGAAAGAATCAAAGGAGGAAGAAACGGACAGAGCAGAGCAGATGAAAATGAAAATTATCTGAATAGAACTGTGTGGATGGATGGATGGAGGGGAGACTTGCTTCCTTTCTATCTTTTTTTTTTAATTTTTAAGAAAGGCTCCTAGGACTGAAAGATAAATTGTTGAGCAGACATTTTACTGTTACTGTCTGTGACTCATTAAGGCATCTAAATGTTTAGTAGCATTTTATTTTAGTTGTCTTTTTTTCTTATTTAGAGTTACTTAATAGTTTTAGAATATTTTTGAACACTTCTGATTCTGTTGCCCATACTGTGACTACCAAGCGAGGTGGCACAGTGGTAACACACTAGACTCATATTCGGAAGGATGGTGGTTCAAATCCACCTCTGGCCATCCAGATTTAGGTTTTCCGTGATTTCCCTAAATCACTCCAGGCAAATACTGAGATGGTTCCTTTCAAAGGGCACGGCCAATTTCCTTTCCCGTCCTTACCCAAAAATCTGAGCGTAAGCTCCATCTCCAATGACCACGCTGCAACGGGATGTTAAACCCTTATATTCCTTCCTTCCATACTGTGATTGATCATAGATGAAACCATGGGCAAATGACTGTGCTTTTTATCTCAGGTTGCGTTTCATTTTGTTTGCAGAATTTTAACATTTGGTTCATCATGTTTCATATGGGTATTAATAACCTAATCCTTCAGTGATCCTAAAAAATGACAAATCAAACATGTGCATGCATGAGTCACCCCCCCCCCCCCTCTCTCTCACACACACACACACACACACACACACACACACACACACACACACATGCACTACTGTAAAAGATCACTAGAATAAAAATATGGAAGAGTTCCTTTTACCTATAACACTTTTTGACCATAAAAATCTTTGTAAGTATATATTTTACATACTTTTTTAATTCAACTGCCATAAATTCCTGGTTGTAATTTGCTTGTCTTCCCTTACATGCTTGACACTTTTAAGAGCATTAACATCACCCTTATTGGCCTTGTATGTCTTCTATTCCTTTCTTTTCTCCTTTCCTTTCCTAGTGATAGTAGTGGAAGAGGGATAAGGATTGGTCCTTCTACAATAATCCTACTTTAAATGCTTGAAGGATAATGAAATGTGTGCAGCTTGGCAAGTTTGCCTAAGATAGTCATCACTTGCTGGAGATTTGAAATTTGTTATCCATAGATAGTGATTAACAGGAAAGATTAGTGAAATTTTCTTGTAAAAAGAGACAGTAAGTGATTTTCAGTAACGTAAAATGAGTAATTTAAACTACAGCTCTCAGAACTTACAAGGACTGAACCAGATTTAAAGTTACATAAAATTACAAAAACCCACAAAGAAGCATAAGAATCAACAGTAGATGTGATTGAAGAAGGTTGCAATTACATGAAATAAATTAAAACACCAACTTGAGTTCAATCAAGTATACAAACAATTTTGAGTAATACACATTTAAACAAACAGCACTAGTGTCTGGACAAGAATCAAAAAACAAAATCCTTTATTATTATTATTTTTTTATTTCTTACCAACACATCACACCACTTACAACAGGACTGGCCATTTAATCTGAACACGAGCTTAAACACTACCAGCTCGATAACAACAGTGCAAAAAGGATGGATCACAGGAGAAAGAAACAAACAAAGCAGGGCAAATGAAAATGAAAGTTATCGGAATAGAACTGAAAAAAAATTAAATTACAACTAATGGTGGGGTGGAAACACCGCATAGAGGGAAAACACACTGCCAGCAATAACTCCTGTCCCCGGGCAGGTAATGGAGCAACAAGTGAGCACACGCCAAAATTGATAGAAAATGAATTAATCATCAAACTTGAATAATAAGAGTGGCAAGGTACAATCTCCCATACCACGCACAACTAGTAACCAATATTCAGGCTACCAACTTGTAACAAGCAGAAACAGACATTAGGCAATGCCAGCTGCTGGGGTTCAACCAACAAGTCTACTCAGCAAGACAAACACACTAGAAACTCTATAACAGAGAACATGAAGGACCAAAATTAAAAATGTCTAGGTAAGAAAAAGCGACCTTGTAACAGCAATACTCAGGTCTTAAGGCAGTAGATCATGACATGCACAGATGCCATCACAAGTGCAGCGGAGTCACCACAAGAACAGTAATTAATTTGAAAGGTGTTGACAACGTACAGAACCACTTGATATGTGCTGATGGCTAAAGCTGTTCCAGTTTGTGATGATGTATATTGCGGTGAACACAACACAACTCGACTCTCCCAAAACACGACAGGCATGAAAGACGGAACTTTTCTCCAGGGGGACCAATTCCTAAAGGGAACTGACATATGAAGCCTCAGCTGACTGTCACCATTGAAGGTCCGCAGAGCGCAACCCACAGCAAGCTGGGAAGCACACTACTGGGCCTCTACTTCCTCTATTGGAGCTGTACTCACTGTTTTCTCGGTCATTGCACCTCTTTTGCATGTGCCGCGAAATAAATTCATCAATCAGGGCAACTAGTGCTGTGTTGTTGCATGACGACACAGGTGTAAAGAGCCCTATTAATGTCTGCAACTGCACCTCATTTCCCTTGGATACCAATTTGCTCAGTATTAAACAGGCAGAACACACCTAAGATCTGTGCGCACAACTAGTAAAATCTTGTTGCAGCTACTCATTTATCTCTTGAGTAAAAATTAATAGTAAAATGAGGTCCAGCTATGCTGTGCCCCAAACTTTTTCAAACTCTTACGCCACCAAGGCAATCAGACAGCCTCTCCAATGATATGTTAAACATGAGAGTGAAAACATTAAATAAATAATTTCTCACAAAACACAAGTTTTGTAAATTCTTCACTTTACTTTTTATTGGCCATTATTACAAAGCCAAATTCAATACATGTATCTACTTCTACAGAACAACAGCAATAATTGAAACAAAATATAATACACATGGAGTTTACACACAAAACAGAGTTTATATACTGTCTATTCTGTGAACTCTCTCCACTTTCTCCTAGCATCCACTGTGCAGTGACCGACTGCTTGTCATATCTGCAACAAAGACAGGCCCTCACAGTAGCTATGCATTGCTAGGCTGCTCGTATGCAAATTAATACTTTGATAAACTCAAGTCGATCCAAAAGGAAGATATAGTATATTTTGTAACACTACAGCACTACCCATGAGACAAGTGATGATTGAAAAGCATGTGGTGAAGTAATGAGGAGTTATCGATAAGCGAGTATAATTAACTGGTAACTGGCACCAGTGCACAGAAGAGGAAAAACAACAAAAATCAAGCCAGCACGGCTCAACCTCCTCCCTTCAAACTAAAACAAACCCCCAAGAAGCGATGGTTCTGGCAACCCAAGAAATATGATGATTAAAAAGTCAAGGCCAAAAGGCTCGTCAGTTACTATTATCCAAAAACGAAGTTGGAAGAACAAAACCCAAGTAGACATGGGGGTTTACACCAGCCCAAGTTGGCAACTCCTACCCTCAAACCAAACACAGCTGCCACGGATCGGAGGTGTCACTACCAACACAAACACACATACCGATAGCCTGAACCATTCTATATAGCCTTAACTACCCAAGAACACACACACTGACAAGGTGTTGTGGCTCTGAGGTCATGTCATGAATCAATCAGTCAAGGGGTTTGGAGTTTTTGGTTGCTGGAAAGATTTCCTCCAGACAGACAGGGGGGGGAAAAAGGTTGACATAGGATGGTGGCTTGTAAGTGTTCATGGCTATGCCACAGATATGATTGTAGGCCTTCCCTTCACAGAAAAAGTAGTTTTGTATTAGGATAAAGTAAGTGAAGGTTATGTGGAATGAGGTTATTGGGTTTGGAGACTAAAGGTCATTAGAAGAAGTTGTGTTAGAGAGTGATGAAGACAATGGCCTTGAAAGATAATAGTGTTTAGAAAAGTGGCTCTGATCCTGGTGGTAAATTTGTGGGGTTTGCAGACAGTCTGTGAAGGAAGTGGTTGGTGTCCTTGATGTGGGATTTTAGATTTTGGGCGGTTGGTTTGAGGAGTTGCTCAATAAGGGCCAAAATTCTTTCAGTGGGGGCATGGTAACCAGCTACAATTGGGTGTCCAGTATTATTTGCTTTGTCGATGGTAGGGTGCATGTTGCTTTTGTTGTTGTGAGGAGGGAGATAGATTTGCAAGAGGTGTTCTTGGAAGGGCTGTAGGATTTCAACAGGGAGTGGAGAGATCTTTTTGGACTTGCTTTATGGAGTCAGTCCGGCACAACTTGTAGGTGCAAGAATCAGAAATTTGGCAGTGGTCTTCTGACAGCCATTCATTACAGCAGTGGTGAAACTGTGTATGACTCTCCATTCTTCTATCAAAAGGATTGTTTTGTAGGAACTGATTTGGGGAAGGATGCTGAGGTCAATTTTGGGTTGAAGAATTTCTGCATGGTGACAAAGGTTAGGTGGAAGTACTGGGGGACCTCAATTATATGATGGTATGAACTGGGAGAGGCAGGGTTCAGTGTTAGAATTAGGTTCACTTTGATCAAGGGGATTGGCAGCCAAGTAAGGATTGGTAGAAAGAGAGTAGTTTTTTGTAAATCATTTTATACCTGTATGTCTTTCCGCTCTATCATTCTTCAACTAGATTCACTTATTACAAGCATCACCATAGATTTACTAAGCTACAAAATGAAATATATTGTCTAAACAAGATAAATATCGTTTTTGAGAATAATAAGTTGCTACTCACCACAGAGAAGTCCGATGTGGTTGTGTGTGTGTTAGAGAGAGAGAGAGAGAGAGAGAGAGAGAGAGAGAGAGAGAGAGAGAGAGAGACCAAAAAAGGCCTTAATGGCCGAAAGCTATTAAGTAAGTGTGCCTTTCTGCAGCTCATTGGACATCACTGTGCTGAGTAGCAACCTATCCTTCTTAAAAAATACTGTTAAATCCTTCCTGGAATTTCCATTGTTCAAGATAAATAATGTAAGTATAAAGAGAGATTGTTTTGTAGTACTTACAAAGTAATAGAAGGAAGACTCAAAATAATATTACATTCAAGTTGAGGTTAACTGTGTATCCCATGTGTAAAAATTATTATGAAGTTATATGATAGGTAATATGCCTTATACAGCATCATGTCAAATGATAAACATATACAACAACAATACAGGGTGTATGTGAAATGAATGTAGAAAATGAGAGGGCTGGTACAGTGGGTCATAACAAACACATTTAACATAACAACTCACATCCACATACTTTAGCATACGGCACTAGGCACCCTTGAATAGCATCAAGTGCCACTAAGTGGGTAGGCACAGTAATATGACTGCAAGGCAACATTTTCAGCATATTTGTGATACCAAAAGAGTTGCTGGGTTGAAGGTTTATGACCTTTATTTGAAAACACTGTAGTTGGCATAATTGCAGATATTCCATGTGGGACAACACTACAGTTGTCCACCATTTGCTGGGATGTGAACACATTGGTTTTGGCCGTTCACATGAATATGGTGATAGGTTTTGCATAGATGGCAGCACCTGTATACACTCGAGAGTCAGGTTCGCCCTGTGTGTGTCTGACATCAAACGGGCACCCTCTTTATGTTTGGTATTGTGTGGAGTGGACATCAAATGGAGTAATATTCTTGATCAGAGCTTATGTGGCAGCTGCTCAACATTTGTACATTCAGTGGTTTCCAAGTCATTGAGTGCCAGATCTATGCCTATTTACTGCCATCACAGGTATGTAGGAGAGACAGGTTCATTTAATTTGTTGTAAGTTCTCGTAATGGCACATGTGATCTTAATGCCTACTTCGAAACCCATTGTATTCATTTTATGTTAAAGGTACAAAGGCCTGATGGATGCTGTCATCAGTGTACCTTGCATACACCAGAGTTTGAAGAGGGAGCATTAGCACTGCTGGAAAGCACATCCTCAACTAACTCACAGTCTGTTGCATGACAAAGGGTGTAACCCGTTCCACAATTTGGCAAGTGTGACATGGTGATCTGCACCCCTACCACCTTCAGAAGATTCAAGCCCTTAAGCCAGACAATTTTCCATATCAACTTCTGCCAGTGATTTTTGCAAAAGTATGCAATTCAACCAGAATTTGCAAACTGTCTACTTTTTATGGATGAAGCATCCTTTACACAAAAGGCTATGTTAAACAGCCACAATCAGTATGTGTGGGCAAGGGAAAATTTGCACATTGCCTTTCTTCGCACTAAGATCACTTCACTGTGAACATTTTGGCTGGCTTGGTAGGCGAAAATCTGGTTGAGCCATACATGTTCTCCCAGTGACCAAAAGCAAACATCTACCTAACTTTTTTTATGAGAAACTCACCAGAGTTATTGGAACATGTACCACTTAATGTGTGGCTGCAAATGTGGTACCAACAGGATGGTGCATCTAAATACTTTGCACATACAGTGCAAATGAATTTAGTTGAAACCTTTGGTGAGAACTGTATAGGGTGCAAAGGTCCTGTGGTATGGCCTGCACATTCCCCCAACTTGACAGTCATTCATTTCTTCTTCTGTGGTCATCCGAAGTCTGTTGTCTGTGAAACACCCACTGAAAATTATGAAAGTGCAAGCCTCTGTATTGTTGTGCAGCTCTTAACCTTTATCCTTCAGATGATACCAAAATTGCACAATACATACGATTGCTGTACAAGTAAGTTGAGTTGGAGGAGTTGTCAAGATGCTAGGTGAAGTGGTGAAGGCTTGTGGGCACCCTACGAATGGGTGACTGATTGATAAATAAAAGATGGGATTTTAGTTAGTATTGGCTATATTCTGAAAGTACGAATTACATTGCGAGACTTGCCCGAGGTTGAATGCAATGAATGAGTGCCAGTCTAAGTTAGCGGATTAGAAAACGGGAAAGGTTACAGTTACAGTTCACACAGTTGATGTCTGATACCAAACATCTGCTAGGCGGGAGCAGACAGCATGAGGCTGTTTGTTTCACACAAAGGCTGTGGTCTGTTCTGTATGAAGGCTAGAACAGAAGAGAGTGAAGGAACTGTTTCTCACACAACAGAGTCCTTCAGCAGCATTACACATGATCATTGTGGGAGTCCACTATTGGCTCACATGGTGGCATCGAAATGTCAGTAGTTTCAGCATGGACACCAGAAGGGTGGCATGATTTGGGAATCAGTAGTCAATACTGGTTCAGGCCTGCAAGGTGGACAGGCTTGGTCACATTGTCATGGCAGATGGGAGAACACTTTTAAAACTTGAAAATAAAATTTTTGAATTATTTACCTAAACTATTTTAGACTGGCTGGTCATCCAGTACAGTGTAGACAGTTTCTTTAGTAGAAATGCTACATCTTCTAAGTATTCTGTCAAAGCAACTTACCCTTGGTTCACCTACCCTTTAAAATTTTCTGTGTGTTCTTTCCCATCAAAGTTGTCCATAAGTGAACAATGGAAATTCCAGGAAGTATTCAACAATATTTTTGAAAGGATAGGTTTCTATTTATCACAGAAACATCTCAGTGATTCTCAGAAAGACGCACACAAAAGATTACAAGTATACTTTGCTTTCAGCCATAATGGGCTCCTGCTGTGGGACTGTCCTATATGAGAGCAGCAATCAGTGGAGGAGGTTGAACAGGCAGTATGGTGTAGTGTGTGTAAGTGATCGTGAGCAACTTCGCATGAACTCCCAAACACTACAGAGAGTTAAATATTTGTACAGTTACTAATTTATACCTGAGGAAAGTTTTAGGCATGGTTTTATAGCGATCTGATAGATATTTAGTAATTTGAAGAATATAACGCAAAATGTGGAACAATAATTACTCTTTGAAAATGGTTTTATTGGTTGCATTGTTGCTTGAGGGTTGATAATGATAAAAGGGTGGAGTATATTGGGATGGAAAGTTATCGGTGTATATAAAATTCTATGTGTGTATGTATGTATGTGTGTTAATATTTGTCTCTGCAGCGAAACCTACAGAACGCAAACGAATGGTCTGTGTGTAATTGTTGTCAGAAGTCTCCCTTTGTACACCATAGCAGTTCCATGCTGATAGCTATAAGGGGATGGAAGATATGGTGGTTGAAAATCGTCAAATTATAAAAAAAATTGGACTGAAGGCCAGCGATGACATTTGTGACACTATAGCAAGGAGGTTACATACAGCGAAACGTGATGCCACAGACCATATCTTTGGCCTATGCGTGCTACAATGTCTTCAGCTCTTTCTCTGTAAGGATAAGCATACGAATAAGAAAATATAAGAATAAATAAATAAAACAGTAAAAAAGACTTTTCTTTTAATACATCTCTTTAAAAAAATCGATTTGACGTTTCCCGCATTATCTATCATAATCAACCAACACGCGAGTGGAGCTGCGGGTTTAAGCTAGTAAGCAATAAAAAACAATGGCAGCAAGCTCCCACTTGACTGCCTACCTCCTTCATCTCTAATGGGTTAGGTCCTCTCAATGGGCACCTCAAACCTGATCAGGCCCTTTCATTAGACACCCGACTGAATAGTAGCCTCTTCCATGGGTCTACCTACTTTCACTTAACACCTTCTCTTCCTACTCAAGCCCTGTTAGGGACACCTCATGAACTACCTTCCTTAGTCTCCCTCAGTGTCACTCTTGTCCCCCAACATCTTCACCTCACTGTAACCGTGTTACAAATGTGCACTCATTACCACTGTAATATCTTCTCCTCTTTACCCCTCCAACAAGATGAGTGTGCTATCAAGTAAAACATTTATTTACTGCTAGCTAAAACCATTAATCTCTACCTTGTGAGACTCACTTCACTATTATCTCCTTATTATAGTAATGCTACCCCATTCCAATATTAAAAAAAGGGGGCCATAATTTCTAATACTTATGGGTATATGTGTGCATTTAGTTGTACTGTTGTTTGTATGTGTTGACTTGTGTAAAGTGTAAGTATAATAAATATCCACCGAAGAGCAGAATTTGCCTGCTTGGGCACTTCCCCATCGTGATGCCTGTCCTACTAAATAATGTAGTGTAAAATCTATTTTCCTTTGATAATCCCATTTACTAGGGAGAGACAAAGAGAATACCTGCAAAAAATGGTTAGGGTGTATATCCCATCTGGTTTAAATTTGGGAAACTGTTTAGTGATATTTATACCAGATGAAAATACTAAATCATCCCCACTTGTCATTGCTTGAACGCTACCTCCCTGTTCCTGGTTTTTATTTCTTATCTCCGCTATTGTCCTTTGTATTTCATTCCATACTTTATAAAACTGGCTAGTTGTCATTTTGGAATTTGAGTTCTTATCATCCACATGCGGAGAAACTTCAGACTTATCCTTAAGCTTCTTATCTAGAATTTCTTCTACCCTGTGTTCCCAATTACATGACTCGCCAGTTAGTAAGGTCAAAGTTTGATAATTTTGGTGTTGCTGTAACTTGTCAACTCTATTCAAAGTTTCAGTAATAGTAGTGTTTACTATATCTAAATCAGATTTGGAGCTAGCTGCCAACACTTCCAACTTCAAGTTAATTGTAGCTATTTCACTACCAACAGATTGTATTTTATCTGGGATAGACTTATCTCTCTCTGATAGGTGTACCTGAATCTGCTCCTAGAATTGCCTGGTTGTTTAAGCCATAGTTTTCCTCAATTACCTGTTCTGGAACTTCTTTTATTTGTTCTTTGTAACCAAATAATGACTCCAATTACTAAATTTATCATCAAACAAGATGAACGTTTCCTTACATTCCTTGACATGAGTTTCCAACTGAGTCCCGAAAACATTTAATTTATGTTCTGTTTGTTTTAACATTGTTTCAAATTTACTATCTATCTTTGTCTCTAGATCAGACAGGTTTTGCTATAACGTAGTTTTTAGTTGTTTATAAGATTTCTCAATATTTGATCTACATTCATGCAACACTGTTTTCACTTGAAAGTCAGTCCTATCTCACAGTCTCTCAAACTTTTTATCCACAGTCTCTTACCTGTTTTTATTGACCTCAGCCATGGCTTCGAATTTCTTTTCTAAGGCTGCAAACTTACTCATCATCATCGCAAAACCTGCATTTATTTTCACCTCCTCCATTCTCCTAGTTTTATGCATTTATCTATATCAGTACAGCACACTTTCGTCTCTACAACTCACTAAACACACAAAATAAGGCTAAAATAGTCTCAATTGGGTACACTCACCCAGGTTCTGCATGTCGGACTGCGATGAGTTGTTGTAGGTAAGGTGGTGTGGTGCGTGATCAGAAAGTCAAGACCAGTTGCATTACTCGAACAGGCCAGCCAGAACACCCATGATGCTCGAATGGTGCAGCCCACCTCACAGTGTAACTCGAAATACAGTAACACTCAATTAACATGTGTTACCATCAAGTGTTTTCTTCCCTTATACCAGATGAAAATACTAATAAGGTTTATCGCTGTTTGTCTGTTGCTATGGTGATTTCTCAATTCCGTATATACAGTATCACAAGTTTGGTTTTATTTATTTATTTTTTTTCCCTATTTTAGCCGCAAAAGTAATTGGAAACCCAGCTAATCTGTTTTTCCTGCAGATTGAACATCTTTTTTTAAATACTCAAATTTCTTACTTTTCATAGACTGTTCTTAGGGTGAAGATCAGAGAAAGAGAAAATGGGCAGTTCAATACCCAATAAAGTCTTGGACATGAAGTAATTAGCAGTTGATTAACATTTTATTGAACCTTCAGATACAATCAATAAATGACAATGCTTATCAAGCTCTGTACATGTGAACGTCTTAACACAGAATTCCCCAACACAATACCAAAAATAAAAGAATATACCACATTGTTTTATTAACACAGTCTATTCCATGGAGTCCAACTTTCTGAATTCTGCGTATTCCTTGACCACATCTTCTCCTTGTAGGAATAGCAAGTGTTTTCCTTGACTGTCCATCTGGGCAGACAAAAACTTGGCGCAATACTTACTCTCTCACCTTAATCCCCAAAATAAATGTATTTGGCCACCTTATGTCGGGGTATAGGAATGTAGTGCAACTCAGTACACTACAATGAGAAGGAAGGGGAGAGATGCAATGTGGGTGGGGGGGGGGGGGATAAGGCACTGCTATGTGATAGGCAGGCAGGAGGGGAAGAGGAGAGACTAGAGTGCATGGTGGAATGGGAGGCTAGAGTGTGGGCAGGGAAGGGGAGTGTAAGGTGGTGGAGGCAGGAACTAGAGCTGTGTGCAGGTAGCAAGGCTGCTGAGTGAAGCATTCTGCACAGACAGAGAGGGATAACACTTCGCGATGCCGCCAGATCACTGTTTCCTCAGCCCGCTGTCAGTTGGCCATTGTCAGATGACTGGGCAGCTGCAGTTTTGCGCTCCTGGCAATACTTTTATTTGTTCGAGTTTCACCATTCAAATGGAAACACTTTGTGCCCAGTCAAGGATCTTCTACACACTTCAGCTAGACGTTAATATCTCTTGTCTTAGGTATCATCTATGCACCTTGCTTGCAGGAGAATGAACTGGAAGTTTTTGCAATGTGTCAATAAATGTTTCATTTATACTGCAATGAACATGTAGTTGCTGCATAGAATAACATGTATAGAAAGAAAAAATGAAATTGTATCGACATAAATGAAGGCTGTATACTGGTTGTGTACTGATTGCAGTTGTCTGTGCCGCTTTGGTACAATCACAGACGGCAATAAAACCAAGAAATTTTGAGTCCAAATGTGAAAATATTGTGTTCAAGTGAACATAACAGCAGTGAGAATAAAATAAAGTGAAAACATTATAAAACTTACAAGTGATATTCCATCGAAGCTTAATTTGACTAGCCAAGCCAGGCTCTCGAGAAAATATAAGGGACTAAGCAACAAAACTCCCATTGATCAATGTATAATGATACTGAAATATGTCTGAGTGGAAATATAAACAATGTACGCACTCTGTATTAGTCAAGAGTGATGTTAACGTAATGTATTTGGAAATAAACATAATAATGGAAAGTCCAGGTTGGAACTAAAAAAAGTGCAGCAGCCAGAGGTGATGGTTGTATGACTGTGTTGTGTGCTGGTGTGATTGTGTAAGTGTTCTATTTTCTGAAGAAGGCCATGGCTGATAACTGAAAGTGTTGTATGTGTGTGTCTTCTGTATGTGCCTGTCGCAGCTTGTCACCACGTCTTTGTGGTATTTGAAAGTAATATTGATATACACCATATGTCAGCCCCATAAACTATTCGTGTAATAGTTTTATACTTACATTTGTCAAACATATACATAAAAATCTATACAAACAATTAAACAGAGTTATGGCACAGTGTCTGTCTGTGTTATTGACAAACTCAAAAACTACTAAACGGTTTTTCGTATGGTTTTTCACCAATGGACGGTATGATTCATGTGGAAGGTGCGGGACAGGAGACAAGAGTGATGAATAAAACTCTGTGAAATATAGGAATAAATGTAGTGCTGTAAATTTGCCATATGTTTGAAAATGCTTTTATTGTTTCACAATGTGATGTTTGCTTGGTTTCATTGAAACTTCAATAATGATCAGTTGTCTGTTTACTTTGACGTCTGTTTATCTTTAGCTTGTGATAGGCATAATACTCAAAAGCAAACAGAAATGTCTCAAGATAGACAACTCCAATAACGTAACGACCATATTCATATAGATATCCAATTTCCACACATATTTTATAATTGCTAAGCAGTGCTGGGTTTTCTAATAAGAATATAAAATATGACCAATTTTGTGCAATGTCATATGTGAGACACACATTCCCAAGCTAGCGAGTGCCTGTGTGTTGTAGTTACAGGCTATTACTGTTTGCTGATAAACAAAACCTAACAAACCAGTGTTTGAAAGGCAGATTAATAGTTACTAACAATTTGTAAGGCAACAGCTTCACAGACAAGGTGATTCTGTGTTCAGTTCTTATCAACCCTCAGACCAATAAATGTACGCTCTCATTTCACTACCATTAAAGTTCAACCTCTCTTTCATTTGTGAAACTAACCTGTCTGCAGTCGGATATCCACCTCCCAAATATATTTCAAATATTATTTGACCAAAAAGGTTCTGTCAAAAACCATCAATATCGCTTACATCTGTCTCACAACAGCGTCACTTTCCTGCGGTAATCTCTAGTGATCACTGCTTCCCTGGCAGTTTAAAAGATGCTGACCTACTTTCTCGATGGACGTGTTTCCTTCACTGGATATTGGCAGTCCCACACTGCATTCCTCAGTCGCTCTCCCCTGACTGTTGGCAATGTTGAGGTGAGCACCATGTGGAGGCGAGTTATCTGCTTCCGCTTCCTTTCTTAAGTAGTGAAACACTCGGAACACAACAGATCTTGCTTGCTTATGAAACACTAGCCGCTTTTCTAATCCATTAGCCATAACGAACACTTTGCAAAGTATATAACCTTCAACAAACATCCTCTAGAGAAACTCAAAGCATGGCGCGAAATGCTGAATTGATGCTATTGGCTGGGTCATCACATGGTATATTACTCTTGCTATTGCGCATAGCCCCACCACCCGCCTTTCTACCTGCAAACAGCTCTAGGAAAGGGTTAGACCTGGGGGATTGTAGGAGCATCGGATATAACATAGGGCGGTTTCCCACCTGCACAATTAAGAAAAACTGATGTTTATGAAGAGGATCCATATGGCACACACTGAGTAGCAGTCATTGAAGTGAGCCACATCATGCAGGCTGCATGTTCTCAGACAGAATGGTCCATATGTCTCCTATCCACAGTTTGCAATGGCCACTCATACAGATCAGTGGCCATTCATGTGGACAGACAGTTTGTTACTGGTCATGACCGTGGTTGCAGCTCATTTTGTAGATCACATGACTGTTTTCATCGTGTGACTATGGTTATAGACCACAAGGACTCTGTGGCAGAGGGACTCCATCAGCTGTCACATTCTTCCACTTACATACCCTGCCAGAATGATTAAATTCCAAAATTCCAATAGAATCTCCAGCCTCTTCTCAAATCCCAGGATTTCTCTCCTGAGTCTGTATCTCTTCTCACCCTGTCCTACATCCTGCACCTCCACCTTCTACATTTTCCCTACAGTTCTCAAACCCAACGATCCTGCAGTCTCAAGTGGCCGGTTATAGTGTCCCTGCCAAGATAATCTCTGATCTCATGGACCCACACCTACAACCTCTTAACCACAACCTACCCTCCTATATAAAACACATCAGCCATTCCTCCACTGACTCTCCACAGTGCCTTTTCTATTACCACCTGGTACAATGCTTGATGTCACCTCCCTCTACATTAACATCCCCAGTGTTCATAGCCTTGCCACTGTTGAATACTACCTTTCGTAATGCTCAACTGACTCCAAGCCCACAACTTCCTTCCTCATCATCATGACCAAGAACATCCTTAACCACAATTACTTATCTTCTGAAGGCATCACATACATACAAACAAATCTGCAGTTCAACCATCCTATGCCAACCTGTTTGTGGGCCATCTTGAGGTATCCTTCCTAACTATCTAGAATATCTCATCTGGTTCTGATTCATTGATGAAACCATAATCTGGAGTGAGGTTAAAGATACACTATCCACTGTCCTCAAAAAATTCAACACCTTCCCCCTCATTCACTTCACCTGGTCCTACTCGACATTGACCTCATCAGTACAACCATGCACATCATACCTACCAACCACCAACAATACCTCCATATCAACAGCTGCCACCTCAACCACAGCAACACCACTGTCCACTCACTAGTTGATCATTCCGGGGCAGTAATAGAAGAAAGCAAACGGAAAGCTGATGTTCTAAATTTAACCTTTAAGAAATCTTTCACGCAGGAGGACCGCACAAATATACCATCATTTGATCAACGTACTAATTCCGAAATGGGGGACATAGCAATAGGTATTTCCGGTGTAGAGAAGCAGCTGAGAGAGCTAAATACGAAAAAGTCTGCTGGTCCGGATGGTATACCAGTTCGGTATTACAAAGACTATTCTGCGGCATTGGCCCCCTACTTAGCTTGCATTTATAGCGAATCTTTAATTCAGCGCAAAGTTTCTAGTGATTGGAAAAAAGCGCAGGTGACTCCCGTGTATAAGAAAGGAAAGAGAACTGACCCATACAATTACAGGCCAATATCATTGACATCGGTTTCATGTAGAATTTTGGAGCATATTCTCAGTTCGAATATAGTAAATTTCCTTGAAATGGAAAAGCTTCTTTCCATGAATCAGCACGGGTTTAGGAAACATTGTTCATGTGAAACTCAGCTTGCCCTTTTCTCACATGACATCTTGCGAGCCATGGACGAAGGGCAACAGGCGGATTGTGTTTTTCTCGACTTCAAAAAGGCGTTCAACACGGTGCCACACTGCAGACTGCTAACGAAGATATGAGCTTATGGAATAGGTTCACAGATTTGTGACTGGCTGGAAGACTTCCTAAGTAATAGAACACAGTACGTTGTTCTCGACGGCGAGTGTTCATCAGAGACGAGTGTATCGTCAGGCGTGCCCCAGGAGAGTGTGATAGGACCGCTATTATTTTCTATCTATATAAATGATCTGATGGACAGAGTAAGTTGTAATTTGCGGCTGTTTGCTGATGATGCTGTGGTGTATGGGAGGGTGTCGTCTGTAACTGACTGTAATAGCATACAGGTTGACTTAGACAAAATTTCTAGTTGGTGCGAAGAATGGCAGATAGCTCTCAATGTAGAAAAATGTAAGGTGATGCGCATGAGTAGAAAAAACAATCCTATAATGTTCGAATACAGCATCAGTAGTGAGCTTCTTGATGCGGTCGCGTCGTTCAAATATCTAGGCGTAACATTGCAGAGCGATATGAAATGGAACGAGCATGTAAGGACAGTTGTGAGTAAGGCAGACAGCCGACTTCGGTTTATTGGAAGAATTTTGGGAAGATGTACTTCACCTGTATAGGAGACCGCGTATAAAACGCTTGTACAACCACGTCTTGAGTATTGCTCAAGTATTTGGGACCCGCAGCAGATCGGTTTGAAGGAAGACGTAGAGGCGGTTCAGAGGCGATCAGCTAGGTTTTTTACCGGTAGGTTCGACCAATGCGCGAGTGTCACGGAAATGCTCCGGCAACTCAATTGGGGATCGCTGGAAGAAAGACGACGTTCTTTTCGTAAATTTCTGTTAAGTAAATTTAGAGGGCCGGAATTTGAAGCTGAGTGTAGTACGATCTTGCTGCCGCCTACTTACATTTCGCTTAAAGATCACAAAGACAAGATAAGAGAAATTAGGGCTCGTATGGAGGCATATAGGCATTCTTTTTTTCCTCGTTCAATTTGGGAGTGGAATAGGAAAGGAAATGCCTAGTAGTAGTACAGTGTACCCTCCACCACGCACCTTACGGTGAATTGCGGAGTATGTATGTAGATGTAGATGAACAACAGTTTAGCCCATACTGTTTAGCCCACCTGTGTCATCACATCTGTAGTGTCGAGCAACCCCTCTCCAAATATACCAAAGGCTTAACTCATACCTTCACTGGTGTAATAACCCTCTCAACCTTGTCAAATAACAGATCGCACATGCCCTGTCTGTCCACAAAGGAGCACTCCTCTTTTGACTCAGTACCATTCAGGACTGGAGCTGCATATTATTCGCCAGGGTTCAACTACCTTCCATTCTGCCCTGAAATGAAATATACCCTACCCACTATCCTCCCCAACCCTTCTACAATGGAACTCTGCTGTTCACAAAACCTTTGTCATATCCTTGTCCATCCTAACTCCATCCCTGCTCCCAACCCCTCGCCCCATCGCTAATATCCCTATCATAGACCGAGATGCAATACCTGTACTATCCAACATCTCACGACTACCCACTCCAGTCCTATTACATGTATTTCCATGAAAGGCAGGCAACCTATGAAAGCAGTCATCTAATCTAAAACTGAGCTAGAACCCCACTGTGCCCACTACGTGGGCATGACCAGTAACAAGCTGTCTGCTTGCATGAATAGCCATTGTCAAACTGTTGGCAGGATACAGCTGGATCATGCTGCCCCACATGATGTGGCTCACTTCAGTGACTGTTACACAGCCCATACCATACAGGTCCTCCCCACAAACATGAACTTTCTGAATTGCTCAGGTGGGAACTCACTTATATTGTCCCATGCTCTCAGAATCCACCAGGCCTAAATATTCACTAGTTCCTCCCCCCCTCCCCCCCCCCCCACCTCCACTTGACCCTCCACTTGTCTGCCCACACTCTAGCCTCACATATCTTCCATTCTGCCACACACTCCAGCCTCTCCTCTTCCCTGCCTCCCTGTCCAGCAGACAGCACTGGTGTATTTCCCCATCCCTGTCTTGCATCCCTCCCCTTCCCTCCCCTCGCATGCTGCCTACCCACCCCCGACCACTGGTTGCTGCTCTCGCATTGGACAGTCCCACAGTCTAGTCTCAGTGGCTGGAGCAGCAGTCAAAATAAAACATATATACATCTGTAAACTTTGAGAAAGTTCATGTTGTTGTTGTTGTTGTTGTTGTTGTTGTGGTATTCAGTTCAGATACTGGTTTGATGCAGCTCTCCACCCTACTCTATCCTGAGCAAGCCTCTTCATCTTCTCATAAGAATGGCAACATACATCCATTTGAATTTGCTTACTATATTCATCTCTTGGTCATCTGCTGCGATTTTTACCCCACACACTTCCCTCCGGTGCTAAATTTATGATTCCTCGATGTCTAAGAATGTGTCCTACCAATCAAATCAAATGTTCAAATGTTTGTTGAGCTTATGGGACTTAACTACGGGGTTATAAGTCCCTAAACTTACAAACTACTTATGAACTACGTACGAACTAGGACGGCACAAATATCCATGCCCGAGGGGGGATTCGAACCCCTGACTGTAGTGGCCGTGCAGACCGTGACTGGAGCGCCTCAGTCCCCTCGGCCACCTCGGCCGTCTTCCTACCAATCGATCCCTTCTTTTAGTTAAGGTATGCCAGAAATTTCCTCTCCCCAATTCTGTTCAGTATCATCTCACTAGTTACATGATCCACCCACCTAATCTACAGCATTCTTCTGTAACACCACATTTCAAAAAGCCTCCATCCTCTTCCTGTCTGCACTGTTTATTGTCCATGTTTCACTCCCATACAAGGCAACACTCCACAAAAAAGCCTTCAGAAAGGACTTCCTTATGCTTAAATTAAAATTTGATGTTAACAAATTTATCTTTTTCAAAAATGCTTTTCTTCCCGTTGCCATTCTGCATTTTATATCCTCTGGACTGCGACCATCATATGTTATTTTACTGCCCAAGTAACAAAACTCATTTACCACCTTCATTGATTCATTACCTAATTCAATTCCTTCAGCATTGCCTGATTTTCTAAGACTGCACTCCATTACCCTTGTTTTCCTCTTGTTAATATTCATCTTATATGCTCCTTTCTTCACCCTGAACTCTAATTTCTATTCCAAATTTCTCCTTGCTTTTCTTCCTTTATAGCTTGCTCAATGTACAAATTGAATAACATTGGGGAAAGGCTACAACCATGTCTTACACTCTTCCCAACCACTGCGTCCCTTTCATCCCCTTCAACTCTGATAACTGCTGTCTGGTTTTTGTACAAGTTGTAAATAACCTTCCGTTCCCTATATTTTACTCCTGCTGCTTTCAGAATTTGAAAGTGTATATTCCAATCAACATTGTCAAAAGCTTTCTCCAAATCTATAAAAGCTAAAAATGTAGGTTTGCTTTTCCTTAATCTGTCTTCTAAGATAAGATGTAAAGTGAGGATTGCCTCCCGTGTTCCTACATTTATCCAAACTGATCTTCCCCAAGGTTGGCTTCTACCAGCCTTTCCATCCTTCTGTAAATAATTTGTGTTAATATTTTGCAATCATGACTTATTAAACTGATGCTTTTGTAATTTTCAGACCTGTCTGAACCTGCTTTCTTTGGAATGGGGATTATTACATTTTTCTTAAAGTCTGAGGGTATTTCCCATGTCTCAGACATCCTACGCATTAGGTGAAATAGTTTTGTTATGGCTGGCTCTCCCAGAGATTTCTGAAGTTCTGAGGGAATGTCGTCCATTCCAGGGGCCTTGATTCAACTTAGGTCTTTAAGAGCTCTGTCAAATTCTTCTCTCAGTATAGTGTTTCCTATTTCATCTTCATCTACATCCTCTTCCCTTCCTACAATATTGTCTCTAAGTTATTTCCTTTGTAGAGCTCCTCTATATACTCTTTTATTTTCCTGTAGGCAGTATCTATTTTTGTCAGTGTGCAGTGTTTCTGTTTCTGTCACAAGTTGAAGTTAAAATCACTATTTTTTGTAATGTTCATTTTAGGTAATTTGTTATTGTTATTATTATCGTTATATTGTTTTTGTAGTGGCTTACAACCATCATATTCTAAACTAAAAATTGAGATGCCTAACTTTTTTTCCAAATTTTGCCAAAGTTTGAAATCATTCCTAACTTGCACTGGTTTAAGATGGTGAAATGACATTGAGGCACTATTTTGTTGAAAGCCACTATAGTCGAAATCTTGGACAAGGCTGATAAAGTTGTGCCGTCCAGGAGGCACTAATGACAACAACAGCTTTTAATTTGTGGCAATAAACCAATTTTTAACAGAGTTTTGAGTTAAATTTATTGTGAGCTTACATTAGGATTTATAAACAGTTTGGTAGCTCGGAGAGAGAGAGAAAGATAAAATTTTAAAGTGGCTACTTTGTCAGGAATTAATACATACAATGACGGCTCATAAGCTGTTTTTGATATGAATGCCAAACTGTATAAGATGCTCAAGTACCCCCGCCCTGCCTACCATGATAATTCAGAAAACAACAGGTGGCCAAAATCATGCCAAACACTGGCAATGTCTAGTCCAAGTTTTGTTCATTTGCCTCGATGTATGCATGGGCAAGCTTCAGTGTTATTTTCCATTTCTGTGCAGTGGAGAGTGGGTTGAGGGCTTGTGGTTTATCTTTGTACCATTCTGTGGTGAAACTTCTTCAAGGAACTGCTTTTTAAATGAATGTACTCCCTGCCCAACAACAGGAATAAATAAAATATAGCCATATATATACCTAAATAAAATAAGAGTTTGAGATTCGTGACATCGCTCAACTATCTTAGATGTACATCCAGTGCCCACAACACTTCCCCTGTATGAGGAAATTAAAACTCACCCCTGCCATGTCGCACTTGTAAACATGAGCTAAAACTGTACTTTCTTTTTCAGAATAATTTTTCCCTTTGTAGAACTACATTTGTTCAATGTGTTAGCAAAATAAAAATGACACAAAAAAAAAAAAAAAATGTGTCTGAGGTGTTTCATCCCACTATGGAGGGCAGTGAATGGATTAAAGATTGTTCACAGGAGATTTGATGTAAAGTAAAATTGAAATTTTAAATGTAACTGAAATTAGAGTGTAACTGACAATATCTATTTCCCTTTTTCTTATCATTTTAGGAGATACTCTCAACTCATATGCATATGATGGCAACCGGGTTCGAAAATGGAATGTTTCAACTTACAAATATGGTGAACCCTGGCTCAGTGGTGATATTATTGGCTGCACAATTGATTTAGACAGAGGTGCTGTA
This sequence comes from Locusta migratoria, assembly GCA_026315105.1. Taxonomy (NCBI): domain Eukaryota; kingdom Metazoa; phylum Arthropoda; class Insecta; order Orthoptera; family Acrididae; genus Locusta; species Locusta migratoria. The sequence continues at coordinate 806,681,041 of CM048744.1, read as the reverse complement.
GGATTTCACAGGTATAGTTATATTTGAAAATAATTTGACTGGTGATAGTGATTGACCCAAATGAAGACGAGTGTTCATTTGATGTGATAAATGGTTAACTTTAATTTATTCATGGGAATCGGAAGCAATTTAACTATATTTAGTTAATAGCTATTCTGTTTAATGAAATAACAAGTTGAACAAATATTTAAAACTTGGCAAGTAAAATTAAACAAAAGTATTTAAAAATCCTAAAAACTTTGTTAGTTGCTTAAATAAATCAAACTATAATAGAAGACTTAACATATTTCTGTTGGCACAAAACTCACCTCCCAGTTTGCTGGCATGTAAACAGAAGTAAAGAGATTGTACTAATCCTGTACTTGTATATTGAGAAGCACATCCATTTTGATAATTTTATGATCATAGGTCTGCTGAGGTTTATCAATTCAGGGTGGCCACCGAACCTTGAAACTGGGAAAACCAGGAAAAAGCCTTGAATCTGAAGAAAAAAAAAAGAAACGGGAAAAAACCTTGAATTTCAGCCAGAAACCGGGATTTTAAACCCATGAGATCTCGCGGCTTTAAGAGTTAAACGTATTGCGTGTATACCCTATTGCTCAGATTAGACGACCAGTTCGAAATGTACTTAATAAGTGTAAATAAGTAATTCCTGTAGTTTTAGTAAGAAAAAACCTCAAAGTTTAATATTTAAAAGTAACAAAATGTCATGTGTTTTAAAATTACGGCGAGCAAAATCCTCAGATCGGTAGTGCCCACGGGTTAAATAATATTCATCGCCTCATTTTTGTGTACAAAAACATTTTGAAATATATTTATGGGTGGTTTAAAAAGTTTTATAATTATAGTTTACGTATTCTGTTATCTATTTCTGTATTTATCTCGAAGTGTTGTTCAACCACGCTACTCAGTTCCTCGCGATGTACGTCGAAGAGACGCGATGTTATCGTAAGGCGCGACTATGTAATCGCAGCTAGAATGAAAGGCGATATTTATTGGTACTACATTTTAGCAATTTTCGTAACTGACCCCCCCCCCCCCCCTTCCCAACATCGTCCCAGTGATACTCAACACAGATCATGTTTGTCTGATTCTGTGTTACAAAATCTCTTCACGGAAGCATTTTGTTGATTTTAACTATAAACTCCATAAAAGTGGGTATTGTAATGCTTCGTTAGCATAGGCGCCGACTAAGGGTATGCTCGGTCGCTCAAGCATACCAAAATATTTTGTATCTTTTTCCTTTACGTTATATTTATTGACAGTAATTAAAATCGACTCTCTCATCCCACTGATTGCCGGCTGGCTTTTTTAAGACACTACTCTAAAAAGATTAATTTAAACAGGTAATTGAATTCGTAAGCATTAAAATCCACGTTCACATGTCAGTGAAGTGACCGTTTTCTAAATAGTCCGAATGTTAATGAAATTCCGCTTGTTAAGTCAATATTGTAAACTGAAGGCGGCAACCTTTAATTGTATTAAATAACTAGAAATGAAGTGGGTTTGGTACGATACATTGAAAATGTTTACACTACAAATTTAATTCCCGGTATCTTTTGAGCTAACCTTTTGACAACCATATATGTTACCAGTGAGCCGACATAATTGCTGCGAAGACTGCCCTATCCCTTCTAGCTAAAACATTCTGTAAACAGACAGTCCTGATAACAACTTGCAAAGGTCTTTGTGTTTTAATTGGCAGCTCTACAAAATTCTCGAAACGCAACAGCTAGTGAGAGATTTTTTCTGAATTTTTAATTTTCAGGCTTCAACAAATTTGTCAACAATTGAACGTAGTAGTGAACCTTAGTTTCTGCTCTTTTTGGCCTGTGTCACCTGGGCATGGAATTAAGTCTTAACCATTTCCCTCCCCTCATCTATATCTGTCCATCTAGCCACAACCATTTCTTCAAAGATTGTGAATAACATTGCAGGTCTTCCAATAATTCATTATGACTAGATAGTCTACCATTACCTTGAGGAAACTGAAAGCATTAGGCTACAATGCATTGTCAAAATATATATTGTTGCTTCATGTCTAAGTTGGAGTATACGCAACAATACTTTCAACTAATTGTATCAGGGCAAAGGAAACAAAGTAATTAAAAAACTTTATTACTAAATAATTGCCCAATGTCTAAATTAGTAGTCATCAGTTCGAAAATGTTACTAGTTACGATAAAGGAAACATCCTGCGCACTGATGCCATCTGCAGTCATCCCAAATTTCTTTCCAGAAACTAAAAATAATCAAAAATTCTGTCGAATATACATTAATCCAATCATTATTTATAGATATATGCAAAGAAATATTTTTGTTTCTAAATCAATAAAATTTGGGGTTAAAAAGGTTAATGTCTTGCGTGTGAAAGTCGTTCAAATGGATAAGTGTATAGTAAAATACAAAAGGACTTCGACTTATAATTGTGATAGTGACGGTGATATGTAATCGATAGCGTGTATGTTTTGTATAAGTTTTTGGCTTTACTTTGTATTTTTTATTTTATTTTTTTCTTCAGAAATAACTGGGTATGCCACTGAGCATACCCCAAGAGTTTCAAAAATCGGTGCCTATCTTCATTAGTAATAGACGATTCCTGTGACTGACGTCACATTGGTAATATACAAATAGTAAAAACAGTCAGCACATACGTATTGTTGATGGCTGAACTGTTTTTCATGCGGGCCCGGCTAGCACCAATGAGGAGTTGCGGTAACAATTACGAGGATAATTAATTTACTACGCGGACAAGGGTGCATCGCGTACCTCTCAACCATAGAGCAGGAACAGCATTAATTATTTATTTTATGGTCAACACAAAAGATTATTCCCTCGTTATATGACAAGGGTTTTCAAAAAGCATACATACACGCAATGCCACCTAGTGAGCGCTAGCCGGGCCTGTATGAAATACAGTTTTAACATTGTTGATTGCGACTTTTTCACATGTTAATTGTCCTCCAAAAAGATGTAAGTATAACCCTGTAATACGGTACACACTTTTGCCATAAGGCAATTTCTTTCAGTTGTAAGTTATTGCTTTATTATCTTATAACATATATACATTCAAAATATCATTAAATATATTACGAGACTAACACCATCTACATCTTTCTGAGATGGAACAGAGTGAAACAATCGTTGCAGAGAACAATAGAGTGCATCCAAGTGTGAATCGACCTTACTTGTGCCCGCACAGATGAAGTAATCAACGTGTTTTAGAGTGAAGTGTTTGTCCGTCATCAGAGCTCATACGAGATAGTGTATCCGTGGGTTATATGTGATCCCATATCACAAACGAATGCATTATGCTCTTGGTGCAATGGAAAGATAAATATTTCTGCAATGGGGAAGAGTGCTTTGAAGAGCCATGCAAGGAAACTTTTCATTAGCAAACGGAAGTCCGTTGCTTTCCACAATATATATTTCACTGCCTGTTTAGTACTACAAGGATTTAAAAAATGAAACAAATTCATTAGAACACAATTGTAAAATTTTAAATGAGAACCCCGATTTTTTTTATAGTAGATTCGGATTCTAAAGCCCATATCATGTATGGTCTGGTTGATTTTTTTTTACGACTAATGGCGCTGTAATAGTAAGAAATACTGGCCAAACTGGTGAAGAAATGTACTAAACAGGAAATAAAATAAATGAAAACCATAGTGTCTTTCCGCCGCCCACCTAACCTTCGTAAACTCCTAGTCCATCCCTATGAAATCCCCAGACCACCTTCCCTACCTTCTGGCTCCTATCCTTGTAACCGCCCCATTGTAAAACCTGCCCTATGCACCCTTCCACCACCACTTACTCCAGTCCCGTAACCCGGAAGAGGTACGCGATCAAAGGCAGAGCCACTTGCGATAGTACCCACATGATCTACCAACTGACATGCTTGCACTGTGAAGTGTTCTATGTGGGAATGACCAGCAACAAACTGTCCATTTGCATGAATGGACAAAGTGTTTGTTGGTAACGAGGGTCACCCTGTGGCTAAACACACCTTGGTGCACGGCCAGCACATCTTGGCACAGTGCTACATCGTCCAGGTTATCTGGATACTTCCCACCGACACCAATCCTTCAGAACTCCGAAGATGGGAACTAGCCCTTCAACATATTCTCTCTTCCCGTTGCCCACCTGGTCTTAACCTCCGCTAAATTTGAATTCCTGCCCGCCATCTTTAACATCTTAACATCTTTGCCTCAGTTCTCTGGACAGAGCCTCTGCCTCTAGTGGCATCTCTGTCTAACTTTTAACTTCTTTGGTTTCTATAGTATGTCTGCCTAGGTGTGTTTGCGTCTGTGTAAATGTATGGGTGTGTGTGTATTTGTTCACCTTCCTTTTCTTCCCCCAAGGTAAGTCATTCCTGTCCCGGGATTGTTATGGCTCCTTACCCACTTCCTTGAAACCCTCATCATTTCCTTTTCCCTCTCCTTCCCTTCTGCCTGACGAAGCAGCTAGACTGCGAAAGCTAGCGTTTGTGTGTGTGTGTGTGTGTGTGTGTGTGTGTGTGTGTGTGTGTGTGTTCTATTTATTTGTGCTGCTGTCACACCTGTGCTCCTTTGCCTTGTGAGTAATCTTCGTCTATTTTATATACACCCTGTGCAACTTCTTTGCTTTTCATAAATGTCTGTCTAGGTGCGTTTGTGTTTCGATATGTCTGAGTGTGTGTGTATTTGTTTACCTTCCTTTTTTTCCCCTAAGGTAAGTCCTTCCACTCCTGGGATTGGAATGACTCCTTTTCCACTTCCTTAAAACCCATATCCTTCCCTTTTTCCTCCCCTTTTTCCCTCTTTTTCCTGAAGAAGCTGCCAGTGGTGGCGAAAGCTTGTATGTGTGTGATTTTATTTGTTTCTATCTATTGACGAGCCGGTCCTTTTTGTAAGTCATATATAAAATGGGAGTTTCCGTTTAAATTTACACTAGACACCCACACCGATCCCAAACGGTGGAGACAGTTCAAGTTTAGTATCATTTCCTAATCCTCTGCCATATGTTCATAATGGTGAAAACTGTTGTTCAATATATACTTTTTTTCCTAGTTATTCTGGTTTGTCAGATTAAAATGTTCACCCTGTACTATACATTGTGTTAGTGTCCAATCTCGGGCTGGGTGGAGGGGGGTCAATGGGGCTGCAGACCCCCCAAAACCATGAGGAAAACCTCATAATATGGGCTGGTTTTTTTTAGATCAGTTTGAGGTACAATACCACAATTTTTATGAGCTCTGCCCCTCCCCCTACCAAACACAAATCCTGGATTCGCCACTGCTTGGTGTATGTTACAACGTGACATGGTTCAACTTGGATGACATGTGTTTTAAAAATATGTAACTAGTTTTTTCCAGTATAGTTGTTTGCTAACCCCTTTGAGCAAAATTAAGTTTCGTGAAAACCTGGAAAATAATTATTTTTAACCTGGAAAACCTGGAAAAAACCTTGAATTTGAAAATGAAGATTTGGTGGCCACCCTGATCATGATTCACATTACTTGCTAAACCCATCTCACTGTGATCATCAAGTGTACCATCAGTATGGGAAATCTGAAGAGAGTCTTCTTTCATGTGCAGTTACTTGTGACAATGGTGACTGTAGAAAGCTTCAACTACTTTTTTGTAGAAAGAATAAATTAAGGAACTAGAGTTTCTGAAGAAAGATCAGGGAAGCAACTAAAATTAAAATTAAGTTGTGAGTTTAGCTACAAAGTTACTGGATTGGGAGCACTTTATTGTAACAAGATAATCAAAACAGTATTTCAGACATTGAATGAAACTTAAGTCAGACTTAAAAGACTGACTTTAAAACCTAACAATAGATATTGTATTGAAATCGCTCAATGCTTTCACATTCTGATGATCTGTTTATAAGACACCAGTAGAAAGACACAGAAGCTGATGAATAATACCAAAACTCAGTCGTAGTGGGAAGTCAAAAAGTAGGACAGAAAGTGTGATAAAAGCAGAATTATTCTTAATTGTAGAACTCTTATTATACCTGAAATGAACTCGTATGATTATAGCATTAGCTTCCTTAACACATTCTTCCATGATATAACCTAATAGAAAACTAAACAATAGAAAGTCCAGGAAGGAGTAGCAACAGTGTTTCTGAAAAGAATAAATTGCTTCTCATCATATAGAGGAGATAGGTACTGAGTTGCATATAGGCTCAGCGAAAATGCCACTAAACATTTAAGCTCCCATCCAAAAGATCCTTGTCTAAAATATAAAACAAACAATATAATGAGGATAGTTGCAACTCACTGCAAAGCAAAGACATCTGTCGAGCTACAACATGCACATAAGAAAGACACTAATACACACACTACTTAGAAGCTTTTGACCACAGCCTTTGTCAGAAAAAAGACACACTCTCTCATTCATACAATCACCTAGACACTCGACTTTCATCCCCAGCTGCGGCCTTCCAAGTTGAACACAGCAGCCAGAGATGACAGTTGTGTGTATGTCTGTTAAGTTTGATTGTATGAATAAGAGTATTAGGGACATACTGAAATTTGAGAGCAATCCATTCTTAATATTCAAACTCCAACAATTTAACACAAATGACTGCATGATCATAATTTATTAACTTTACCCCATATTTTGTCATGTTCCGGTGTCATTAGCCTTTATAATGTGACAGCAGGAAGTATTTCCAAAATGGTGGACATCAGTGTCTCATTTTCATAGCATGCTGTCATTGAATTTCTTGTTAAAGAGGAACAGTCTGTTACTGACCTTCACCTCAGACTTCAAGGAAAGAGTTGATGTGCTCATTAGATGGCAAGTGTGTCACTGCATGAAATCACTACAAAACATGCAGCAAACATAATGCATTGCAAGAAATAACTTAGGGTACAACTTAGGGTACTGAAATGTGTGTGTCCATTTGTTTACTTAAAGGAAGAACTTATCTCCAACAACCAACTTATTTTGAAACAAAAGTGATGATTTTTGACGAGTATTGTGACAGGGGACAAAACCTGGTTTCATCATTACGAAACGCCGCAGTATGGGATGGCACAACTTGGATTCACCGGGGGAAAAAATAATAAAATAAAGTAAATGGTGAAGACAGCGTGATTGGTTGGGAAAGTTATGACAGATGTCTCTTGGGATGTGAATTTTGGTTGAATTTCTTGATCATGGACAAACCATAAATGCTGCCTATTATTCCCAGACACTTGGAAAGCTCCTCTGTGCATCGTGCAACACATTTTCTGGAAATAAGATCATTCTGCCCCATGGAAACACCTGTCGCCATGCTTTTCTCTGGAGAATATCAGGACATTTTGGTGGGAAACTCTCCAATTCCCCACCACAGACCCAACTTGACATCCTCGAATTATCATTTTTCATTTCTTTGAAGGATCGCCTTTGAGAGCAATGCTATTATACGAGGGGGGACCCAAAAGAAACCGGATTTTTCTCATAAAAAATTATTGTTGAACCTTTTTACAAAATTACTTCAGTCACCTTTAAAATACTCTCCATTACATGCGATGCACCTGTCAAGTCTCTTTTCGCACTGTTGGAAGCATGTTTGGAACTCTTTCAAGTTTAATATTGCCCAGTGCCCTTTGCGAAGCTCTTTTTTACCGCCTTCACATCATCATAACGCTCCCCTTTTAGCGTTTTATTTATTTATTTATTTTTCATTTGTGGAAATAGGAAAAAAGTCGCATGAGGCTAGGTCTGGCGAATACGGAGCGTGGGGACCAACAGACCACCTCTGAGATGCCAGATAGTGGCTCACTCGTAAGGCCGTGTATGCTGGAGCGTTGTCGTGATGCAGAAACTAGTCACCTGATCGCCAAAGTTCTGGGCGTTTCCTCCTCATATCCTCTCGCAGATGCCTTAAAACAGCCAAGTAAAAGTGCTGGTTAACAGTCTGGCCAGGGGGTACAAATTCCCGATGCACAATTCCACAGACATAAAAAAAGACTATGATCATCGTCTTCACATTTGACCTCTCTTGCCTTGCTGTTTTTGGTCTGGGAGAGTTGGAAGTCTTCCACTGGCTTGATGCTTGCTTGGTTTCTGGGTCATACCCGTAACACCACCTGTCATCCCCGGTAATGACTTTGTTCAAGAAGTTTGGATCAAGTGCAATCTCTGTTTTCAAGTCCTGACACATATTCCTGCAGATGGGTTTTTGCCCCTGTGTGAGAAGTCACAGAACAAATTTAGCAGAAACATGCCTCATGTGCAAATCCTCACTCATAATCCGCTGGCACGAACTCCAATGAATTCCTGTCTCTGCTGAAATTTGGTCGATCGTTTGGCGATGATCCTTGTTGATCTTGTGGCAGACCTTTTCAATGTTCTCCTCATTTCACAATGTTGAAGGGCGTCCAGAACGAGCTTGGTCTTCAACATGCATATCACAATGTTTAAAGCGCCCAAACCACTCAAAAACATGTGTGTGGCTCATAGTATCCTCCTGGAAAACTTCCTGAAGCATTTGGTGTGTCTCCATTGCAGTTTTCTTAAGCAGGAAACAAAATATCACACACACTCTTTGTTCTTTTAAAGTTGCCATAAGGACTTCGCAGGCGTAACCCGCTAACAGTCAGAGAAACACAATACCACACTTGCATGCTCAGCTCCACACTGTCGCAGTCTGCACAGCTGTTTCATGAAGGTCTCTACTAACGCCATCTGGCGTGAGAACCCTGTACTACGTCTATGAATGGCAGCGCCTTCGGAGTTCGGTTTCTTTTAGGTCCCCCCTCGTACACTGGAGGGTATCCATAAAACAGTGCATCAGTGCCCTCAGCAGCTGGAATAGATATCTACTGTAGGGAATATTCATGCTTGTAGAACAGTGGGAAAAGGGTGTGAGGAATGAACACTATGTTGCAAAGTAAACAGAGGTTTGAAGATGAACTGATACATTTTACTTGTCTGAAAATGAATGTGATACTTAAAGAAAAAAAAAAAAAAAAAAAGACAAAGGCTGTGATCAAAAGCTTTTAAGTTGTGTTTGTATGATTGTCTTTTTTTTATGTGCCTATTGCAGCTCGATGAATGTCTTTGGCTGTGTGCTTATTAATTTGGACAATCAGTTTCAGGTAATACTTTTATTGATTTTAACCAAAGTTTCAGCACCACTGTGGATGTCTTCTTCAGAAACAACACCCATGTTCAAGATTGTAGGATGTCTTTTTGGTGAGTTTAAAACTGGACTTTCCACTGATAAAAAACAAATGCCCATTTATACAAGTGCAACTCACATGTACGTAACCACAGTTTCTCCTCCAGCTCCTGTGCCTGTTTGCAACTCAACATCTCCTCTATACAGTTAGTAGCAATCTACCCCTTTCATAATATTGTTGTTACAAATAATTGACCTGGCAAATATCACAAGCAATAGTTATTGAAATTTAACAATTTTACGAGGTGACACTTGTTAAATTTATGACATTCACTAGTGTCGTTGTTTGGCACTTCAATCAACATTCCTGAAAGGCTCCTGAAACACCACCTTCATGACCTAGGTCATGAATTATCTTTCCCTTCCGTTTCCATCCTTTCTTCTTCCCTTCTCTCCCACCTGATGAAGGAACTGTGTTCCGAAAGCTTGTTCTTTTTTTCCCCTTTTTTTCTGTTTCTTCATTTGTGTTACTATTGGTGGTACAGCACAAAGGTAAGTACTGGCCAGCCATTCTATCTCATTTGAACAATATTTATTATCTCTGAGGAGAATTTTCATCATTAATCCAATCAAGATTTGGTCATTTAGCAACGTTGCAGTATCCGGCTTAGCAAAGGAACAGTCAAATTACAAAAAAAATTATACATTTTATTTAACAGACCTTACTTACCTGGAACAAATGAAAATCTATAATAAGTTCTTTTTTCCCTTTCTGTTTGTGTGTTTGTTCGTTTTGTAAATTCAAGCTAGTAGTCGTGCAAAATCTGCAACGGAAATTAAGAATTCTAAACTTTAATGTCAATTTCCTTTAAATTTAATTAGTTCAACAAAATTTTGACTATGATAATGTTGAAAATTTGTATGCTAGTCTTTATAATGGATAGTGTAATCCTTACTAAATAAATCTATTAGCTTGAATCTAATAATAGAAGGTCAAGGTTGCAATTAAATAATATAATAAGTACAGTTTACAACCCACCATGAAGATGTGACGACGAGCTGCGACAGGCACATAAAAAAGACACACACACACACACACACACACACACACACACACACACACGACACTTTAGCTATCGACTGAGGCCTTCTTAAGAAAATAGAACAGTCACGCAATCACACAGGCACATAACAGTCACACAACTGCCATCTCTGACTACAATGCACTGAATCACGCTCTGTGGTGTGGTTATATGGGATGGAGGAGGGTTAGGAAGGTTGTGTCATGGTGGTGGGAATGGACACAGCATGGCCTTATAAAGCATGTACGTATTAAAGGGGAGGAATGAGGTGCAGCTTATGAATGGATTGGGGAGGCAGGTGAGGGGTAGAAAGAACAACAAAACAAAGCAAATAAGGGCACGTCGGTGCGCGCGCACACACCCACGCACGCACACACACACACACACACACACACACACACACACACACACACACACACCACATGAAATAGGAGAGGTTTACGATAGAGGGGGTAGGAATTGTTGTGTGTAGACAAAAGAGGAGTTATCATAGGTTGAGGCCTGGGTAATTTCGGGGTCAGAGAATGTACTGTAAGAATAACTCCCATCTGTGCAGTTCATAAAAAACTGGTGGTGGTGGGTGGGAGGATCCAGATGGCCTGGGCTGTGAAGCAACCACTGAAATAAAGCATATGCTCTGCTGCATGCCTTGCGACAGGGTGGTCCACCTTGTTTGTGGCCACTGTTTAGCTGTGTGGAAAGTTCAGGTTGGAACTAAACAATATAATGAGGACAGTTTACAACTCACTGCAAAGACTTGACAATGAGCTGTGACAGGCCCCACCAAACTGTGGCCAAAAACAAAGTGGACCACCCTTTGGCACAGCATGCAGTGGAGAATATGCTTGTTTTCAACAGCTGTTTAACAACACTGGCCATCTGGATCCTCCCACCCGCCACCAGCTTTTCTGAACTGTACAACTTCCTTTTTTTTCCCCACACCCAGTAGTTCCTATCCCCTCTATCCTAAACCTCTCCTATTTCATGTGCTGTGTGTGTGTGTGTGTGTGTGTGTGTGTGTGTGTGTGTGTGTGTGTGTGGTTTTTGTACTTCTTTCAATGCCTCATCTCCCTCCTCACTCCATACTTAAGCTGCATCTTATTCCTCCCATTTAATACGTACATACTCTGTAAGGCCATGCGGTATCCATCCTCACCACTGTGACACAATCTTTCTACCCCCACCCCCTCTGGCCCCTATTTATACACCACAGTGCGTGATTTGGAGTGCGGCAGTCGGAGATGACACTTGTGTGACTGTGTTGTGTGCCATTGTGATTGCGTGAATATTCTATTTTCTGAAGAAAGCCATGGCCGATAGCTGAAGTATTCTACGAGTGTTTCTCTTTTATGTGCCTGACGCAGCTTGTCATCACGTCTTTGCTGTTAATTAGTATGGTTGGTTGTATGTTTAAAACATACATATAAATACGAGATATTAGTAAATTTCCGTAATATTTTGAACATTTAAAAATGTTATGTTTCGATTGTTAAGGCCTTTAGCATGAACTGATTACATACACTAGGACTATAAAAAATATTTTTATGTTAAACTATACATGGATACGCAGTTTTTGAGTCCTATTAGGAAGTGGTACTGAAAGATATATTTTTATACGACCTTTCGGAAATTCTATAAATTTATCATTTTTTTAGAAACTTTAAGCCCTTTGCACGAACTGAAGATATTAAGTTAGATTTTTTAAATTATTTTTTCATTAATCAGTACATAAATATGCAACTTTCAAGCCCTATTACAACTCGATACTCAAAAATTCACTTTTTTTGGCCCACCCTACTGTACACCATGTTGTAAACTGTTCTTATTATATTGTTCTGTAAGCCCAAAGTATTTTACCAGCATGTATTCAAAAATGTCTGCAAGGTCTCAAGTGACCAAACTTCGTGCTCAGCAGTCGTTAGACTTACACACTAATTACTAGGGTTGTGTCCGAGTGGTTCAGCTGAATCCATTATTTGCCAAATCTAGCACACTGGCTTCGGATTCGAGATTCGGCACATAATGGCCGAATACTATTGAATCCCGAATCAAAAGTGTTATATGGAAACCTTCAGTTATGAATGTTGTAGTTTACTTTGCATAACAGTGTGCTTTCATTTGTGTTATATGTTTTATTTTCCATAGATCTGCTGAAAGATGTGATGTCATAAAACAAAACAACCTCACTTTGAATAGTTCTGATAAATGGCACTAGGAGCCACCACAAGTAACTTTTGCCATCTAATATAAGCAGTGCTACACAAGCTTGCTTAGCAGGCGCAAATATAAATACTGGCTCAAACTTTCATGCTCCTTAAAAAAGCCTTTTCAAATATAGGTAGCAACAAAAATAAATTTCTTCACGTAAATATCAACAATACATAAGGCTTCAGGATTCTTGCATGAGTTGCCTCATTCTGATTTTATTTATTGTTTCGTCGAATTTTGTGAAATGCTGGGGTTTGTGAACTGTAATGAAGCACTAGGATTTCAAGAAGAAATATATTACATGGAAAAAAAAGTTCTAACTGCGCACATCCAGGCGGCATGACGTCAATTCAGCAACCATTTGACGTCAGTTTCAATAAATCAAGGCCTATGAGAAAGACAGGCCCCAGCGCAGTCGTCATGCCACGTAAGCAAGGTAGTTCTGAGCTGACGTGATCGCTAGCCGATTGGCCAGCCGCTGGGGCACTGGCCACTGCATCATAGCAGGCAGCCACTGAGATAGCTATCACGCTGGCTCGGAACTACCTTGTTTACATGGCATGACGACTGTGCTAGGGCCTGATTGTGTAACAGGCATTTAAAAATATTAGAGATCAAATGCACTAGATTGTACGAGAGATGATGCTCTGTAGTACGAAGGAACTGTGTAACAAGGATGCGATGATAGTGATTCAGAATTACCGTACCGGTATCTAATTGCTATTACAATCATTTCATAAAATTTGTATTATAAGCCTAATAAAATAGTTTTATATTTCCGCATTTACTTTCATACAATAGCAGTACATTTAACGTCTTATCTAACTGCTACAACGTAAAGCTGACTGGCAAGCCTGTGTTGCGTCAATATGCCTGACGCTACAACCTGTGCCTTCGTGCTACAACTTACATTTTTTTTTCTATTAGGGGCACGGGATTGGTCCTATGAATCGTGATTCATAAATTCCTCACTCTTTTTGCCATAAGAATAATACAAATGTAAACATTATGCCATGTAATCTTCCATGTTAGCTGTTACCACATTTAAATTCCATCTACCTAACAAACCCGAAAGACAATGGGGAACATGGAAGAATATGTAAACTGTTAATGTTTACATTTGTATTATTCTTATGCTGAATGGAATCATGTAGAAAAGAAGCACGGTAACTGACTTCTAGTACTGATTTTTAAATCTTCTACGAATACAAATTCTGTGCAGACTAATTTCGTGATCTTAAATGTTTGAAGGAATAAATAAATGTGCAAAATACCCTTGCTTAACCCTCCGGAATGCGCAGTCTGCGCGTTAAGTACTTTTCACAGTTATAAAATGTCTCCGTGGCCCTAAAACGTACACACACATCAAATAAATGCGGATTTCTCTGTGTCTGAATGTCCTATCCGTCACTCATGGAACGCCTGATATCTCGCTATAAAATTATTTAAAATTTACACATCCTAGTTTATAAGAATCTACTCATCTTTTCGGGTTGTATTTTCGAGTCTTCCCCTTTGAGAAAAGAAGAAAATAAGTAAACCTTTCCTTTCATTATTTTTTATTTCATCAAAATGAAACTTTTGTATTAGAGTGAAGAAAGTTTCTTATTATCTTTTAGACCATCTAAAGAACATGTACATCGAAATGTTTCATACAAATTTCTTTTAATGGTAGGGGGTATTATAAAATCCTTAAGATTTAAAATAAAAATCTAAATGAAATTTTAATTTCTTAAATTTTAATGTTAATATTGTCGTTTGGGATTCACCCCAGAAGGCTTTAACTTCATCACTGACTGTGATAGAGTAGTAATTCTTTTTAAATACATGTACTTGAATTGACAGATTATTTGGGTTTGAGATTTGGAAGATTCTATTCGGGTTCGGAATCGGCACGTATTTTATTTTTAGATTCAGTATTCGGATTCGATTCGGTAAAATTAGGGTTCAACCCATTCCTACTAATTACTTAACAAACTTAAACTAGCTTACGCTAAGAACAACACAAACATCCATGCCCGAGGGAGAATTCGAACCCCCGACTGCAGCAGCTGTGCAGACCGTGACTGGCACGCCACAGACTGCTTGGCCACTACGGCCGGCAGCGTGTATTGTGGTCAAATTTTGATCAGTTGTAATTACTAATAAATGTGGTTTTAAAGAAAAGTAGATATATTTTTGCAGTCATTATTTTTAAGGGTTGTAATTAGAGTCAATGGAGGATGGTAGATTGCATTGGTAATACTTCTGGCTAAATTTGATTTCCCAGCACTTCCAATTTTTAAGAATTTCTCCTCATTTTATGTTTTAATTATATTATTTATATTCCATTTGTTACTAGTATATCCTGATCAAATATACACAAAACATTTTATAATACATTTTTGATTGTTGATGATCAGTGATCAAAACAGGTTGTTATAAAGTAAATACATTGATAGGAGGGATAGGTGGATACTAAGAATAAAGAAATGCAGGGGCTAGGTTGGTTACCAAAGATAGTTGTCACTTTCTGAATAACAGATTTATTGTAATAAAATCCTTAAAAGGAATACATCAAATTTCTTTTTAACCACTTACAATGAGAAAATAAATTTGCACATGCAACTGAAAAGTAAAATTTAAACTATAAAGAGCCCTAGATAGCTTTGACCAATTTTAGGTTTACAATACATGCCTTACATTGGAATTGGACAAATAGTAGAGTTAAGTATTGAACAAGCTGCAGTTCCAAGTGCCAATACACAACAAGGTGATTCCAAAAAATGTTCCTTTTTCTTTAAAAACATTGAATTTACAGCTCAAGGCACCAATGAGCATGTAATTCAGAGCAAAATAAAATTACTAAACTTACAGGCAAGGTCAAAGGTGGAAAAAGCAATAAATGTGGGCTAAAACAATTTATAATGTAACATTTCCACAAGGTAACAACAAATTCCTTTAACAATGAGATTGACTCACAAGTCCATTTATTAAAGGGCCAAAGTGTGAAAGAGAAGTAGACACTACTGTGCAAGACTGTCATTACCAAGGTAAACAAGAGAAAGAATCAGTTACGCCTCAAGGCAGGAAGGCTAATGGCACCTATATGAAGATATTAAGCAAACCAGAAGGCGTAACCCACTTAAGTAAATACGTTAAAACTGCCAAGAGAAAAACAAAGGAGTGATAAATTTCTTTTAAAAAAATTGTAACAGTACCCAGCAGGTAGTGAGGAACAATTTCACTCACTTAATTACATTAGGCCCAACTAGCTTAGGTTTTAACACACACACACTTGGAATTAATAAATGCAGACAATGGCACCAAACCAATTAGAAAATGTACCAAGCAACGTACAGTATGGTTTGAAACAGTTCAGTGGTAACCCTTTTCTGGGTGGTACATATTATAAAACAAGTTAACAACAGCACCAGTTTTTTGATACAAGTTTAATAAAGTCTTTCCATTAAAACACAACACCTCAGGTTACTCATCACAGGAATGGCGGAAGTAAGTGCTAATAGCTCAGTAATGATGGCAGGACGGAAGGATTTCAGGAGGAAGACTAGACTTTGCAAAGGGACAGCCAAAATTACAACCAGGGGTGGGCAGGAAACACCACACAGAGGGAGCAACACACTGTCTGGAATAACACTTGTCCCCTGGGTAGGTAACGGAGCAACAAGCGGACACACACCAGATAAATTCCCCAGTGATGCTTAAGAAGCGTTAAATTGAATGAACAGGAAAAAGGTTTTAACACTTCCTATCATCACTATCAATAGCCATTTCACAGACAATCAACATAAACAAATACAATGTAGACATTAGGCAATGCAAGTCGCTGGGGTTCAACTCCCAAGCCTACTCAGAGAGACAAACTTTACACAAAATTACTGAATGTGGCAAGGTTCAACTAACCGTCCACAAACAATGCTGGGCACTAAAAGGAAGTTACGATAAACAAATCACCAGCAAGTTTTACTTAAGAACTGTTGATGTCATGGAGTTACTCTAAGCAGGTCGTTGGTAGAGGGATTCCTTGGAATGAAGGTGATGCTACAATCTTGAAATACACTATAATTTCATCCTTGCAATACACAGAATCTGACCGCAACACCCATCAAGCTGTCATAACCATCACCACCACAATAACAGGGGAACAGTGTGGCCCACTGTCCACACAGCGGACAGCATGTGGTTGCTCACTGTAAGGCGTGCGTCCTTCCACATGCAATGACGGGCTGACACTTGCTCTGCCAGTGCCAAATTCCCCACTTCTTGATGTCAAATTGAACTTGTTGTTTCTCCCTTGGGAGCTGCGCTGCTGTTTGCTCTGTTGACGCTGAACTGCTGAACTTGTCCAAGTGTCACCAGATATACTTATTGACTGAGCCAACTAGCACCAGCAACAGGACCAAATGATGATAGAAAATCTAATCGTGCCACCTGCGGTGAATCAAAGACTTCATATTGATATGTAAGTGTGAACGACTGGTAACTGGTGAAAGTACATAGCAGCGAAGGCAACAAAGAAAAGAGCCAGCCCGTCTCATTGCACATATAACTGTGTATCATATCAAAATTAAATTTACTGCTCATTATCAAATAATAAATAAATTGGAGTATAAAAGTTCACTAAAATAATATTAGATAGAATGACCATTTAAGCAAAACTATATTGAAGTATTTTGAAGAGGATAAGAAAAGTATAAAACTTTGATAAGAGAAAAAAATTGGAAAAACCCTAAATCACAGCTCTTCAGCTAAAACAGCATAGTGACTAATAACATAGTCTTAATTTATTAAAGACAATAGCCAACATTGCTTTCAACCCTTTATTTGGCACACTCAGAAATCCCACAAAGAAAAAATATTAAGTTACTTAAATTAGACATTTAAGATGATGTGAACAATTTTATATGGATTTTTTCAAAATATAGTTTCCTGCCTGTAAGTAATATTGCCCAAAAAAGTGCATGGGTGATGCAATATAAATACTACATTGTTGTTCTTATGACTGTAGAAATGGTTGTATTTTGGACTATTTCATGTGAAAAGTCTGATAACAAGTCCTTTTTGGGACAAGGACCAGAACAATCCCACAATTTCCACGTTTCACAGTCAAGTACCAGTACTGACAAAATATACAGATTCATCATCGCTTATAATCTGGCAGGTGACAATAATTGCAGTATCTGTCACATTGTACATCGGTCACTGCACAGGAGATACTGTTTCCTTCTTCTGGACTGGATGTTAATTTAGCAGTGGTTTGCCAGGCCGCCTCTTCCCAATAAATATCACCCCATTTACAGTGTCCCAGATAAGAATTCGCCAACACTTTTTCATAATAAATCACCTTCAAAGCTTCCTCTTTACCTTTATAAGCAGTTTTCTATGTTCCAAAAGAAAGTATCGCCACAAAATGGAAAGAAACTAGTACCCCAGTAACTAATGCTTGCAATGTTGTCTAAAAATACTGATTATGGTGAAACTTTTAGTAAAAGACAATGAAACATCACTGTATTTGAGAGCTTAAATATTGGTTTCAAGAACTATTGCACACCCAAGGACAAAAAATGAAACATGTTGCAGAAAACCACACTCAATTTTGATGTTGCTTGAGAGCAACATTGCCAAATAAAGGGTTAATTTTTATTTAGTTTACTGGTTTCAGCACTGTAATTGCCATCTTTGAATCTTTCATTTCATTCTTCACAATCCGAAACCTCCAAAGATGGCTTCTCACCCCCCCCCCCCTTTCCAAATATAACTTTTATACATAATCATCAGTCTATATGCACTACAAGGTTTTCTAAATAAATATATAATGCAGAAAAAAATCAGAAACACTAATAATTAATAAAGCTGTAAAATCTGGAAAATAGTGACAGGTTGCTTTCTTTGACTTGATGTCCTGGTATCTGAACTGTTCAAGCTTCCAAAACTAGTGAATCTATTAAATTTGTGTAAACTAAGCAGATGGTTATATCTATCTTCTTTCAGTGATTTGTTGAAATTTCAGCTAGTATTTTTAATTTTGAAAATTATACTGTCTGTTTCTTAATTGTGTAATTTTTATTTTGGTGTATTTAGGAATGGCCACACAATGGGAGAAGCCTTCTCTGATGTCAAATTAGGACCTGGAATGGTCTATTACCCAGCAGTAAGCCTAGCATTTACTGAAAACCTGGTTGCTAATTTTGGGTCTACACCTTTTCGTTACCCAGTGGAAGGATACCAGCCAATTCAGGAAGTTCCACATTATGATTTAGACAAGGCTAATACACTATTCAAATGGCTGCTGCAACTTCTAACTGTTTTCGAACAGAGTTATGAAGTTAGTAAGATTCATTAATAATGAAATATTTCATCTTATGATCACATATCTGTTTTTGTACCTGTGTTTATTAAATTATTTAAAACATTTCCTGTGTATATTTATGTCAAAAAATAATATTGTAGTCTGTATATTGAACAGAACTCTGCTCAGAACATAGAGGATATATCATCAAACGAGGCATTGCTAATGGGATTAGCTGGTGTATTGATAGGACCATTGGCTCCCTTGCTGCTATCATCATATATTTCAGAAGCATGCTTATTACCCTTCTTAGAACTGTTATGTGATGTGCCTGCTGAATACATGCAACCTGAAGGAAATACAAAGGAAACAAAGAATAAATTTTTAATTTTCATGGACTTATTGTGGGCGTTTCTTGAGGTACTTTGTATGATTCTTAAATGCTTTTTACCTATTTTTGGGTGAGAGTAAACTTTCTTAAGAACTATAATCTCTTGCAGGATCACGAAATAAAGCAGTGTCTGGAAAGTATAGCGTCATGCTTGCTTGCTTGCTATCGCCATGTTTCATTTGATCTCGATTATGCTAGTCAAAAGAGGAGCCTTGTAATGCTTACCCATCTGGTTAGCCACCCACGAACAAGGCACTATTTGTTGGAAAATGTGCTGTTTGATAAAGTGAGGTAAGTGAGTGGTTTGCACGTGTATGTCAATTCAATTTTCAATACAGATTCTTCATTGTCAGTCCTGCATTGTTACAAAAATATATCTGGCTCTACTCACAGTTAACTTTGTATTTTACATGATAAAAGTTTTATTGCTCTTTTTGGCTCATAACTGTCATTCAGGAAAACAATAGTACTGTTAGTTTTGGACATGACCGCAGTTTCTGACCGCTGTGGCCAGACTGGCCGAAAGATATCAAGTTGTTTTCTATTATTTGTGCCTTTCTGCAATTCATTGGATGTCTCTGTAGTGAGAAAGCAGCCTATTCTTTATGAAGATATTTAACAAGTACTTTATATATATGTATATTACTGATAGTATGGGATTATCAGTGTCAGCAAATAATGCCCTTGAATATCTGAAACTAGCATTTACAAATAATTTCAGGTAGATGAATATATCAGTTATTTCTCCATAAGAAATAACTTCCATAATAAAATCTTTAAAAACAAAGCTTTTTAGTGGTTATGATGAAATATCAAGAAAGTTAAAGTGTGATCTTGTGAATTTAGCACAGTTTTAAGTTGTTTGTTTAACCAATCTATTATATCTAGAACAGTTCCTGATTGACTAAAATATGTGGGCATTAAACCTCTATTCAAGAAAGGGGATAAATAGATACTATTGAACTAAAGACCGATTTCACTTTTGCCAGCATTCTCAAAAATTCTAGAAAGATCAGTTTAAGAGGAGCCTAAAAGACTTTCTGGTGGCCAACTCCTCCTACTCCACTGATGAATTTTAAAATAGAACCAAGTGATGATAGTATCTGTATTCATACTATTAGTATTACATTATCAGCTTGTAAAAATAAATTTACACATGTTCCACATCCATGAGGATCTCCTAAACGTGGATCTATGGAACGAAGAACTAATCTAAAACTTGGAGATATTGATGTGCCACAATAATTATGTCACTCCACTCCACTCCACAAGTGTGAAGCCTCATACAGGTGAGAAAGTTGCACTTTCACTGTCATATGTAACATAGTACATGGGCTAGGGTAGGGTCACTGGCATCACTCGCGCATTATGGTGTCACTCAAAACCTAGACCCCAGGAATGTAGGCAGGTAGGTTGTTGTTTGTTGTTGGTGTTGAAAGTGTTGCTGCCTTGAGACAAAACATTGTACGGACCCGAATGGTACAAAGGAGAAATTTCCTAATGGGGGTTGTGCATGCATTCCACTTGTTCCATTGACAGGACAGTGAAGAAGCTTAAGGGATGTCTGTGGCTAAGCCATGTCTCCACCATATCCTTTCTTCCATGAGTGCTAGTCTTGCATGTTTCGCAGGAGAACTTCTGTGAAGTTTGGAAAGTAGGAGGCGAAGTACTGGAAGAATTGAAGTTGTGGGGTGGCACCGTGAGTTGTTTCAGGGTAGCTCAGTGGTAGAACACTTGCCCACAAAAGACAAAGGTCCCAGGTTCGAGTCCCAGTTCCAGAACACAATTTTAATCTGTCAGGAAGTTTCATATCAGCACACACTCCGCTGCAGAGTAAAAGTTTCATTCACCACAAAAATGTTCATCGAGCTGCAACATAAAAAACATTTTTCCTTCTCCCCTTTCCATTTCATTATCCTGTGTTCATCCAATTCATGTCTTTCTTCCAACTGTGTGTCTCCCCTTATAATATCCTCTTACTTAATAATTTTGTTATTATCTTTTTCCTTATTATTTTCAGTTTTACAGTTCCAAATCCTCCCACACACTCACTGAAATCCTCTACACCAGCGGTTTTCAACTTTTTCAAATGTGTGACCCCTTCCAAGTAAAAATTGTCTGGTGACCTCCTTCCAGGTAAATAGATTTTGGTTATCCCCCCTTTTCCTCATGAATCGTAACAAAACTATGTTATCTCAACAAAAATAAATTTAATCTTCTTTTTTCTTCTGCTATAGCTTTCTTTTAAATTGCTTGACAAAGATTTTTTTTCCTGACTGGAACACGCATTATCCTATTTTTACACAATTAAAAAAAAAAAAAAAAAGTTTTGCTACAGGAGAATGCTGCAGGTTGGACAGGCATCTTGCAGAAGTAATGATAATGTACTGAACAGTCTTTGGGAGAAAATAAATTTCTGGTATATCTTGACTAAAAGAAGGGATTGATTGGTGGTACACAAGACAAGACATAAAGGAATATCCAGTTTACCATTGGAGATAAGTGTATGGAGTAAAAATTGTGGGGGGAGGCTGAGAGACTAATACAGTAAGCTGGTTAAAAAATATGTAAGTTGCTGTTCTTATTCAGAGATGAAGACGTTTGTGCAGAATAGGATAGCATGGTGAACAGCATCATACAAGTCTTTGGACTGAAGACCACAACAGCATCATCATTTCATGTATGATGAAACATTAAACAAATTGAGTAGATCTAATCAAAACACATCAAGGAAACAGCCAGAAAAGGAATTGTAACTGAATTGACCACTTGTAACAGTTGGGTAATAGTGAACAGATAGAGAGTGATATTGAGTTTTCTGATTGGAGGAAAGCAGCTCCATGAAGTATCAACTATCAAGTAATTTTAATGGGACTATAGTGCTCCATTTAATTCCTGTAATGTTAGCATTTAGTCTTCTTGAAGTGAAGTTTTGGAATCTTTTTGTCTTCACACCAGCACCTCTAGGTCATTCCAGTTTTTAATTTTTTTACCTTTTATTTTTCTCTGAATTGAAAATAAATATTTTAAACTGGAGCTTCAGTCAAGATTTTTTTTAATGTAGTATACCTTCTCTGATTGTTTGTAACCTCGTATTTGCTATATTTTTAACTAACTGGAAATGCAACCTTTCCCCAGTGCTTATTTATTTCAATTTTCTATTAGTCCACCTCTTCTTCCCTCCTTTGTCTGACCATCTCTTTCTCTCTTCCTCTTTGTATCCCCTACTCTTTCTGTGCCCAGCATCCTGTCTATCTGTGTTTTCCCTCCTTCTCCTCCTGCTCCTCCCCCCCCCCTTCCCCGTCCACTATACATACACTACTCTCTGTTTATATATTTTTTTTCTTCTGACATAAATGATGGTACATGTAATTCATATTAACATTTCTGACAATATGTATTTGTTCCAATCTACAATTTGTCCATTTTTTCCTTCCCCCTTTCTCTGTTCACTGTATTCTCTGCCTCTCTATCTGTTCACTGTTCTCTGCCGCTCTCTGTTCGTCTGCTCCTCCCATTCCTCACTGTCCAATTAGCTGCTCCTCTCTGTCTCCATCTCCTCCGCCTGTCTGAGTACATACTTCCTCTCACTGTCCATGAAAAAATTATGTAGGTTATATCTGCCAACTTTCATGATCATTGGTGAAACAGTGTTGAAGTTTATTGCAGAGATCTCTCTACTATGCACCACAAGGTGGCTTGTGGAATATAAAAATCTTCTCCATTAAAACATACATCAAGTGACAATTTTTAATGTGATCAAACACAGTGTCAAATTTTGTTGTATATTACTCTCTGAGATGTGTCATACCAAATTTTATGTAGATAGTCACCTTGTTTTAAGGTCAAGTGTGCAAAATTTTGGTAAAATCAAAATAAAATTGTAGATTTATATAAATTACAATCAGTTGAAACATGGCTCCATCTGTTGGATGCTTACACTATCTAGATAACATTTCATTTGCAATAAAAAATAAACTATCCTAACGTTTATGTTGGCTCAAATCACATTTAGCATGCAACATTTCATTAAGATCATATGTTTCAAGAAGACTATTTGCTCTAAGTTTCTAATATACATTAGTAGATGTAAATGAGTTTTATAAATTGTATTGCTCAACATTGTTGTACAGTGAGTGTGACCACTGAAACAGATTTTGCAAGATAGATTTTGCAAACAGTATATTATATGTAAAAGTATGTCTGTTACCATTGTGCATATTTATTTACTCGGAACTTGCCAGCTGAAGATGATGGTTGTGTGTCTCTGAAGTGTGTCTGTGTGATTGTACAAACGTAAATGTCTTTTTCTGATGAAGACTGTAGCCAAGAGCTTAAGTTATGATTTTATTATTGTATTTTTTTATGTGTATGTTATAGCTCAATGTGTGTCTTTGCAGTGAGTTGAACTATCCTCATTATATTCTTGTTCTCTTTACTTCATGTACACATGTGAAAACTTACAACTACTGCAACTGATTCCTAATAACATAATTTTGGTAAAGGTTTATACCATGATCTTCCATTAGAGCTCTTCTGGTGACTGATTTTATCTTACTAAACAGCTTTGTCATTTCTTTGGTCTCATTGAGACAGTGTTTCAATTTTAGTTTTTATTTTTGTAAGAAGTTCTTGAACTCCATACTGTGAGGTATCAATAGTTGCTTTGATATGATTTTGAAATGTTTGACTATCTGCTTCCATTGTTCTTTGTGCTGTAGAGGGTTTGCAATGTGCATTATTACAGCTCAACACTAGGTCTTGCAAACAATGTGAGTAGTTTTCTTGTGCTATTGTTTCGTAATTTGGGCTGATGCCATCTCATTCTGTTACATTTTACCCAACTGTCTCTCAGACGTGTGCTTAACTTCTTTGGTTTATATAGTATGTCTGCCTAGGTGTGGTTGTGTCTTTGTAAATGTGTGGGTGTGTGTGTATTTGTTTACCTTCCTTTTCTTCCCCCAAGGTAAGTCTTTCCTCTCCTGGGATTGGAATGGCTCCTTACCCCCTTCCTTAAAACCCTCATCATTTCCTTTTACCTCTCCGTCCCTTCTGCCTGAAGACGCAACTGGGTTGCAAAAGCTTGCGTTTGTGTGTGTGTGTGTGTGTGTGTGTGTGTGTGGGGGGGGGGGGGGTTCTATTTATTTGTGCTACTATCAAACCTGTGCTCCTTCGCCTGGTGAATTATCTTCATCTATTTTTTATATATTTTTTGGATATAGTCTTTGATTTTTATAACTATTATTCTTTACAGGTTTGCAAATTTTGTCCATGTTAAACCAATGGATGAAGGAGGCTTGGCTCAAGTTGTGAAAAACCCTTGGTGGGAATCAGATATTATTGATGCAGAAGTCGAAAGAAACAAAGAGGAGTATTTACAAGCCTGCCAGAAAATCAAGGAAGCTGCAGCAAGTAAGTTTGTATAAAATTGTAGTTGTATTTATATTTTTATGCCCAATGTATTTTACTAACTGATGGTATTTTTTATATAGGTGTAGAAGCTGTGCAAATTAATTTTCTTGGGAAACTTTTGGATAACGCAGATGGAACTGAAACACAGCCATCCTCAAGAAAGATTTTCCTGAAGAAATTTCGAGTCTTCTTACATGAAAATCTCATTTCCAGTCAAGTATGTCCCATAATTTCTTTAGTAAACATTATTACAATACCTTGTATTGAATTTTTGAACAACAGTAATGAAATTTTTTTAGCAACTTTTGCATTATGTTCTTATTTTTTCTCTGTTTTAGTTAGTTTTGTTATGGCACATAAGAAACTGTTGTCAGTAAATGTACTCATGATGTTGCTAATCTTATCTGATTTATGTAACTTCAAAACTGCAACTTAGATACGTCACAGATTTGGTTGGTTTGGAATTACGATGTATAGTAGTGTTGTGACTCCATATGCTATGCCAGTTGTGTGGATGCAGGCTTCCACTGCAACTCGTTTGATGCAGCTTCCTCTAGAATTCTACAATTGTGGCCACCAGAGGCTGTGCCACAATAGTTTGCATTGGAGGCAATCTTTGCCATCCTGTCTGTTGGAGGTAATGCCATCATAAGTGCAGCACTTAGTACACCATTTTGTACTGCTACTGCTTATGTTGTCATAGTTGCTACTGCCTACGTTACTTGGATTTTTGTTTTTACTTCTATATGATGATGATGATGATGATGATGATGATGATGATGATGATGATGACGATGACGATGACAACGACGTCGACAACATTGTCCTCACCGTGTATGGCTACAGCGACTCTGTCAGTCATCTGCATACATATTGTGGAAGGTTCTGATGTGGCTCACAAAGCCGAACTTCACCTTGCAACTGTCATTGTCTGTTTAGCTGCTGGCTGACATACAGCAGAAGCTGTCTTCATATTTCATAAGTGAAACTGGCTTCCGATTAGAAGCAACATATAGTATTTTGATTTTTGTCTGCGCTTTTTCATTTCAATTTTTAAATTTATCCTGTGCTCTCATGCATATTATATTCAAATTTGCGTTTCAGAAACAGTGTAGTCTTCCTTTGAGCCCATTGTGACCTTCAGTTGTTTTTGTTGCAATTGTGCCTGGTGTTGGTAGGGTTCCATCAGTGTCTGCTTAGCTGCCGGCAGACACACAGCAGACGTTGCCTTCATATTTTGTAAGTGAAACAGGCTTCTGATTAGAAGCGATATATAGTATTTTGATTTTTGTCTGCACTTTTTTGTTTCAGATTCAAAATTTATCCTGTGCTCTCGTGCATATTAGATTCAAATTCATGTTTAAGAAACAGTGTAGGCTTCCTTTGAGCGCAGTACAAAGCACACCTGCTGTGTGTCAGTGTAACTGGCATCCTACTAAAAGTGACATATTTCGATAGTGAGGTTCTTGTTTCTGTTTATTAAATTTCCCATCAACTCACGTGTATATAAGTTTCAGATTCACTTGAAGTATCTGGTTAGTGTATTCTTCTGCAGTATGAATCCCAACAGTTGTCCATCTTATTTTATGTTAGATTAGTAACAGCTCTAGTTATCTTTTTTTACCATAGTTACCTTGTATCAAGTCTACATCGCATCCTTGGTATTGTAATCATGAATAGGGTCTGTGACTACTGTGTGCGGTTACAGTCATAGTTGGTGACACTTCGCTCCCAGCTTCAGGCTGTGTTAACCTCTATTGGACAGCTTGAGGCTGCGATCAACAGGTGTCGTTGTTGTTGGCCGGTCATGGGGACCAACGGGCTCCCGGCGTGTCCACCGATTGGCCTGTGACAGCAACATGTCCTAATACTGCTAGCATTGCAGCAGACACCCCATCCGTGGTTGCATTGGAGGTCATTCTAGTGCGTGGCAGCCGGAGCAAGACATCAGTCAGTCCGTCTCGTGAACAGGTTTGAGTTGCTATCTATTCAGTACAATATTCCTGAGCCAGATGGTGTTGCTCATCCTGAAGTCACCGCACAGCCTGCTAGATCTGGGCTTTCACAGAGGTTTGGTTTGCTTGTAGTTGGGAGCTCCAACATAATGGAGTCCCTTAGAGAGATGGCTGCCAAAGAGGGGAAGAAGGCCAACGTGCACTCCGGGTGTATACTGGGTGGAGTCATTCCAGATGTGGAATGGGTCCTTCTAGATGCTCTGAAAGGTACGGGGTGCAGCCAACTGCAGGTGGTGGCTCACATTGGTACCAATGATGTGTGTCACTATGGTCTGAAGAGATTCTCTCAGGTTTTGAGCAGCTATCGGAAGTCGTAAAGACTGTCAGTCTTGCTTGCAAGATGGAAACAGAGCTCACCATCTGCACAGAGCCAAGTGGGGGATATGAATCAGAGGCTCAGATGGTTCTGCGACTGTGTGGGCTGCACGTTCCTTGACTTGCGCCATTGAGTGGTGGGGTTGCGGCTTCCACTGAATTGGTCAGGATCCACTACATGCTGGAAGTGGCTATACAGGTAGTGGGAGCTATGTGTTGTGCACTGGGCAGTTTTTTTAGTTTAGATAGCCTTGGGAACACACAGAAAAGGTCTAAATTTATAGGGATACTGGTCAAAGATAGGACGAACACAAATCTAAAAAATATTGGCGTACCAGTTGTAAATTGCTGTAGCTGTGTGGGGGAAAGTACCAGAGCTCCAGGCACTAATAGAAAGTACTGAATCTCAAATCATTATAGGTACCGAAAACTGGCTAAAGCCGGAGATAAGTTCAGCTGAAATTTTTACAAAGGGGCAAATGGTGTTCAGAAAAGGTAGATTGAATAAAATAGGTGGTGCTGTATTTATTGCTGTCACAGGTGGTTTATTCTGTAGTGAAATTGAAGTAGTTTGTTCTTGTAAGTTGGTATGGGTAGAGGTTATACCTGACAACCAAAATAAATTAATAATTGGTTCTTTTTATCAACCCCATGATTCAGATGATTCAATTACTGAAATGTTCAAAGAAAGCTTGTATCAAATTTCAAAAACATTCCCAAATCATACAATTTTAGTTGATGGGGATTTTAGTTTATACTCAATATGTTGGTAAAAATACATGTTCAAAAGTGCAGGCAAGCACAAAACATCACCCGAAATTGTAATGAATGCATTCTCCAAAAATTATCTCAAGCAATTAGTTCATGAACCCACTAGAAGAGTAAATGTGCAGAAAAAGATCTTGTTGACCCTGTCTGTCCAGTCACCCACCACCTCCCCCATACCCACCATCTGGCCTCAAAGAGGCACCCCTCTTTTAAGGGTAGCACCCAGGAATGGAGCAGTTTACCCATATTCTGCCGGCTGCAGTGGCCGAGGTGACTGAGGCGCTCCAGTCACGGTCAGCACGGCCACTACGATCGGGGGTTCGAATCCCCCCTCGGGCATGGATATTTGTGCTGTCCTAGTTCGTAAGTAGTTCATAAGTATTTTGTAAGTTTAGGGACTGATGACCCCGTAGTTAAGTCCCATAAGCTTAACAAACATTTGAACATTTGAACCCCACCACTTTAAAAAACACTCTAACCTTTTCACCTCCTACTCCAGCCTTTGGTTACCATTATCCACCCTTTTTCCAGTAGCCTGAAACATACCCCACAGCTCCTCATAGCTGACAAACCTTGCCCAGCAGACCCTCAGAAACTCCCCCACACCACCACACAAAATCCACAACCTTAGCAGACCAGGCATGCAGTCATGAACCTCTCCTCAAAAAGCCTCAGTCCTATAGAAGTGTTAGAAGTGTTTGTCATTTCCGAAGGCCTTCCTTTTGCTCTACTCCCTCATTTATCCATGCCATGCTTGTTAAAGCTCTTCTTCCAATCCTTACAATGTAAGCGCTATTTTTCCACCAGTCCCACCATTCAGGCACGTATCAATATTGAATGCTGCCTGACCAAGTTCACTCTTCCATCCACCTAAGATCCACCCATACTGCCCTTAAATCATCCCCTTCTAACTTTTCAGAATTTCTTAACTTCTAACCTGGCTTCACCATCTTTCCCCAAATCGCTAAAACTGGATACCAGCTTCACCTGCAGAAAGAAATGCTATCCACCACTTGTAAACTGATCCAGACCTTATGATCCTACCTGTTGACAAAGGCTCCACCACTTTGGTTTCAGATCGCAGTGACTACATTGCAGGGTGTGTCTGTCAGCAGTCAGATTCTTCCACCTACAAACCCTGCCACAATGATCCCATAGCCAAAATGCAACAGGATCTCCAGTCCCTCCTCAAATCCATAGGACCATCCTAGGACCTCTCCCAGTCTCTCTCTCTCTCTCTCTCTCTCTCTCTCTCGTACACCCCCACCTTCTACATGCTCTGTAAACTTCACAAACCCAACCACCTTGTATGTTCCATTGTGGCCAGTTATAGTGCTCCCACTGAGAGAATCTCTGCTCTCATGGACCAACACCTTCAACCTATCACCCACAACCTACCCTTCAATATAAAACACACTAATCATTTCCTCTACTGACTCCCAACACTTCCTTTTCCTTTACCACCTGATACCATGCTTGTCACATTTGATGCCACCTCCCTTTACACCAACATCCCCAATGCTTATGGCCAATCCACTGTCCAACACTACCTTTCACAATGTCCAACTGACTCCAATCCCGAAAGCTGCTTCCTTATTACCCTAAATTATATCTCCTTTGAAGGCATCAACTATAAACAAAGTCATGACATGATATTTACAAACTGAGCTGTGACCATTGTGCAGCTTTCTATGTAGGCATTTGCAGCAACAGGCTGTCTGTCCGAATGAATGGCCACCATCAAACCGTTGTCAAGAGACAGCTGGACCATCCTGTCACAGAGTATGCAGCCCTGCATAAAGGGCTGACTTCAGCGATTGCAACACAGCCTGTGCCATATGGATCCTGACCACTTACTCAAGCTTTTCTGAACTGCACAGGATGGAACTCTCTCTACAACATGTCCTATGTTTTACAACCCCCCAGCCTAAAACTTCGCTTCTTCCTGTCCCCACCACCCTCCCCTCCCCTTCCCTGTGCCACTCTATCCTTAACGTATGTCTCCCATCCTGTCGCACATTCCAGTCCCTTTCCTTCCTTCCGCCCTATCCGTCACACAGTACTGGCATATGCCGTCACTCTTGCTGTGCATCTATCCCCTCTCCTTCTGGTTCTATCTCCTTGCCACTTCCTCATGCCCACCACTGGTTGCTCTCGCCTTGGCTTTGCTGAATCCCACATACAAGCTGCAGGGGCTGAAGCTGCCATCGTTTTGTGTGTGTGTGTGTTCTCAAACCAACAAAGGCCATATTGGCCGAAAGCTGTGTATTATTATTATTATTATTATTATTATTTGTGTCTTTCCATGGCTCGTTATAAGTCTCTGTGGTGAGTAACAAGCTATCCTTCACAAAAATATTTTTAAATCATTCCTTCAATGTCCATTGTTTAGTATATAGGTTAGCTTTATTAATTTGTTCATTCAAGAGTCATTGATTTTTTGCCATAGTGTTGTTAATGTTGAAAATATTTGTGATCTGTTTATTTGAAATCTGTCGGGCAAAACAATATATTGGCTCTTCCACTAATTTTGGCTGTTTTCTTTGAAACACCACTTATTTGTGTTCAAATTCTTGTAAAAAAATTCCTATAATAAACCACTCTCCCTTCTTGCTTCACATGGTACTAAAATAAAAGAATAAACAATAATAAATAAATTATAATAATAATAATGCTATTGAAACATATTATACAAAACCTCATCCTGTTAGTAAACACAGTGTCGAATTGTTCTATATGTAAAAACGTGGAATCTGGTGGGGCTATAACTGAAAATATCTGACCATTAGCCATTGAGAAAAGAGTTCATGTCTACCCACCAGCCACTCTGATTGATGAACGTTGGTGTTGATCCATATGTATCATCCAAGCTCAGACTGACTTTATGCCCAGCCAGGTTAGAGCCTTGTTGGTGCCCGAGGTGACTGGTGGGTACTAAATTTCATATCCTGTTTGTCTTAGAATTGTCTGTACATAGAAAGTTGTGTAATCTTTTCTCTGTGTTGTATATGCACTATAAGTAAAATTCCATTGTTTTGATATACTGAATTCACTTATAGCATACAGAATTTAAAATTCAAATGCAAGTGTGTAAACTTTATTTTGTATTTCAGACACTTCCCCTTCTGCAGACACCACTTCCAGTTTCTCTCTGTTGCTTTCATCGGTTGCTGGTTACCTTCAGGATACTTTGGAATCATGAAATTGGCCAAGAAAATGTGTACATACCATCAACAATGTTTTATGATGGAAGTATCAACTATTTCAGCATTGATCGTCTTGGAGGTGTTTTGTCTCACCTAAACAAAACACTGAGAGATGATATGGCAAGAGTTCTCGGTGAGGACCATAGAGCTGTCACGAGTATACCTCAAGTTACGTCAGAACATTCTGGAGGTACAGGTATGTGGCACATTTTTCATTTGATTCCTGTAATCACAGATATATTTTGTAAACTCTTAGTCAGCAGGAATATGTTTTTATTTTATTATGGCCATCAGGTGCTCTCTTACATTGGACCAGAGTTTTACACATAGAACATCTTTTACATCTGAGTTAACTATGATATAAAATTGATTTTAATAGTTAAAGAGTGAATAATGTATTAATAATGTAATCTAATCAGTGTTGGATTCTAATTTGTTTAGTGATTTTTTGCGCGTAATCAGTGTCACTTCTGATGTGATCTTAGCTTTCAGCAAGGCAACACCGGGCTTTCATTAGTATTTTTGTGAGACAGTTTCAGGACTCTGGAAAAGGGACAGTCGATTTTGATTGTAAATGTAGGTTGCAGGCTGGATTTGCCTAATCTGAGTAAAATGATTGACAGTGCATGAAGAAAATTTTGATCCTGACTTTGCTAGGCTTGCACCAAACCAAGCAAGGCAGCACAGTGATAACATACAGGACTTGCATTCAGGAGAATGGTACTTCAAATCCATCTCCGACAATCCAAATTTAGGTTTTCTGTGAATTCCCTAAATCATTCCAGGAAAATGCAGGGGTGGATACTTTCAAAGGGCATGGCCAAATTCTTCCACTATCCTTCTCCAAAAATCTGAATGTATGCTCCATCTTTAATGACCACACTGTTGACAGTGTGTTAAACCCTAAGATTCCTTCTCCCCTTCCTTTCTGTTAATTTTATAGGTGGAAAATTTAATAAAACATGCTAGGAGGTTGCACACAACTGTAAAGGAATGGACTAACCAATGTATTTGAAATTGCAACTTAATGTGGTCTTCATATGTTGACCAAACTATGCACATATTGGCCAAACACAGCACACGTGAATTGGACTACATATAAAAAGAAATATGGCTCACTGTAGTCTCAGGGCCAAACCATATAATCTGATTTCATGCCCATCAACTATGCTAGTTGCAACTAATACCTTGTACCTACCTACCTTGTACCTACAGTCAAACACTCCATGCAAAGGCTACCATTTGTGAAAGAATAATGAAATATAAAATAACAATAAATGATTAATTAATAAAAGAGTTTTTAATGATGTAGGCAACGTCAGATAACGCATTCGAATAGTGTTTATTCCAACACATGTATTGATCTATAGGAAGTGGTACTGCATAAACAAGAGCAATAAATTAGAAATAAACCTATAAAATCATCAGAACAGACTAATGAAAGTGTTCTTGCCTCAAGAAACTTGCCACACCAACTGTCGAGTATTTTATTTGATCATAGCAGTTTTCTGACCTAGCCACTCTCTCATTGACAGAACGGCATCCCCTCCAAAAGTATATGAGTTCTTAACATGAAAGATATGGTTTAACTTAACTTTGACCACATCCACACTAACTTACATTTTGACAATATTAAGTAGATAAAAACATTCATTCACCTTGGTACTATTTATCAGCAGTACAAAGAAGTACAAGAATTGGAATAATTATGTGACATAAGGAGTATATATCTTATATGTCACCATACCTCCACTTTACAAAACTTTTCCTAAATAACATGTCTTACCTAAATAACATGTCTTACAAAAATAAACAAATGAACTGTGCCCAAACAAAGTGCATACTTTGTGCAATTCTATGTCCTCCTACCCATAAACAGTAGTATTTAAAGGGGTTTCCTGACCTCTAATGTGTCAAAGTAAACTATTCTATACTTCCAAACAAACTGTTCAGTGATCCAAAATAATAAAAGAAACAATATTAAATAAATTTCAGATGTGACAAAGTCTCTCGAGGCATGTGTGTTCATTTTCATGAATTTCAATTATTAAACAGTGCTATTAAGAACACTGTTAAAAATATATAGGCCACAGGTGGTAATGTGGCTGTATGTTTATTTTTGTGCTTTGAAATAACATCATCAGAATTCAGGCCTGGGGTAAAACTTTGTACTAAATGTGTGGGTCATGGCCCTTCCGAACTATACATACTGCTGAACACGTATCTAGTATGAAGTTTTACCCCAGTCCTGGACCTTGATGATGTTATTTCAAAACGTGTGAATAAATATACAACCACATGACCATCTGTGGCCTATATATTTTCAACAACACCCTTAATAGCATTGTTTAATAATTGAAACTATTAAATAACCCCTAGAAAACCCATCCAATTTCTTATCACATCTAACACCACTCTTTCATATTTGTGCACAAAATCATTCCTCCAATTTAATGTAATATGTCAGCAATTTTTCTTGGGCAGTACACCAACCTACAGCTAAAAGATCTGCCAGCCTCACTTTTTGTCTCTTACTTTCTACAGATTTGAAAATTTGAAACATACTGACTGTTTCCAGCCACTGAAAAAAAAAATTGAAGCCAAAGTTGAAAATTTGTGATCTGAAAAAGATACCATACCATAATTGTCTTACTTTCTAGTTCAAACTCTCAAAATTTTTCCACGCAGTTAAGAGAAGTGATATATTTACATACAAAATCGATACCCAGTATGACATCTTTTATCAGGCTGTGGTGCTGTTGTTGTTGTCTTCAGTCTGCAGCTCCCTACGCTACCCATTCCTGTGCAAGTCTCTTCATCTGAGAGTAAGTTCAGCAACCTACATCCTTTTGAATCTACTTGCTGTATTCATCCCTCGGCCTCCCACTATAATTTTTACCCCACACACTTCCTTCATGTCTCAGAATGTGTCCCACCAACCTATCCCTTCTCTTAGTCAGAATATGCCAGAAACTCCTTTTCTCCGCAATTCTGTTGGGCACCTCCTCATTAGTTACGTAATCTACCCATCTAATTTTCATCATTAGCCTGTAGCAACACATTTCTTCTATCGTCTTTTTGTCTGGACTCCTTATCGTCCATGTTTCACTTCCATACCATGCTACACTCCAGAAAAATTATTTCAGAAAGGACTTCCTAACATTTAAACTAATAATGGATGTCAACAACTTTTGCTTCTTCAGAAACGCATTTCTTCTCATAGCCATTCTGCATTTTATATCTTCTTTACTTCGGCCATCAGAAGTTATCTTGCTACCCAAGTAACAAAACTCGTCTACTACTTTTATTGCCTCATTACCTAATTTAATTCCTTCAGCATCACCTTATTTTCTGACACTACATTCTGTTATCCTTGTTTTACTCTTGTTGATGTTCATCTTATACCCTCTTTTCAAGACACTGTCCATTCCACTCAATTGCTCTTCCAGATCCTTTGTGGTCTCTGACAGAATTACTATGTCATCGGCAAACCCCAAGGTTTTTATTTCTTCTCCCTGACCTTTAATTCCCTCTCCAAATTTCTCCTTGCATTCCTTAACTGCTTTCTCAATGTTCAGATTGAACAACATTGGGGAAAGGCTACAACCCTGTCTTACTCCCTACTAAACGTCTGCGTCCCTTTCATGCCCTTCGACTCTAATAACAACTGTCTGGTATTGTGTAAGTTGAATATAACTCTTCGCTCCCTATATTTTATCCCTGCTACCTCCAGAATTTGAAAGAGGGTATTCTACTCAGCATCGTCAAAAGCTTTCTCCAAATCTACAAATGCTAAAAACATAGGTTTGCCTTTCCTTAATCTATCTTCTAAGATAAGTTGTAACGTATTGCCTCCTTTGTTCCTACATTTGTCCTGAATCCAAACTGATCTTCCCCAAGCTTGGATTCCACAAATTTTTCCATTTGTTTGTAAATTATTTGTGTCAGTATTTTGCACCCATGACTTATTTAACCGATAGTTCTGTAATTTCCACATTTGTCTGCATTTACTTTCTTTGGATTTGGAATTACTATATTCCTCTTGAAGTTGGAGGGTATTTCCCGTCTCATATATCTTGCATACCAGATGGAACAATTTCTTCATGACTGGCTCTCTTTAACGATATCAGCAGTTCAGACGGAATATCATCTATTTCAGGGGGCTTGTTTCTATTCAAATCATTAGTGCTCTGTTAAATTCTTCTCACAGTATAGTATCTCCTATCTCATCTTCCTCTAAATCATCTTCCATTTCTAGAATACTGCCTTAAAGTTTATTTCCTTTGTACAGGCCTTCTATATATTCCTTCCACCTTTCAGATTTCTCATCTTTGCTTAGTACTGGTTTTTCATCTGAGTTCTTGATATTCATACTGCTGTTTTTCTTGTCTCCAAATGTCTCTCTTATTTTGCTGTAGGTGGTATCTATCTTTTACACATTCTTCTATGGTCTTGTATTTCTCCTCAAGCCACTCCTGCTTAGTCAGTCTGCACTTCCTGTCAATCTCATTTTTCAGAAGTTTGTACTCCATTTTGCCTGCTTCACTTGCTGCGTTTTTATATTTTCTCTTCTAATCTATTAATTTTAGTATATCCTGTGTTACCCAGTAATTTCTATCAGGCCTTGTCCTTCTCCCTATATGATTCTCTGCAGCTTTCACTACTCTATCTTTCAGAGCTACTCATTCTTCTTCTACTGTATTACTTTCCCCTGTTTCTGCCAATCCTTGCCTAATGCTCCCTATGAAACTCGACCACCTCCATTTCCTTCACTTTGTCCAGGTTCCTTCTTCTTAATTTTTAAGTTTCTTAAGTTTTAATCTGCAGTTCATAACCAATAAGTTATGGTCAGAGTCTATATATGCCCCTGGATATGTCTTACAATTTAAAACCTGGTTCCTAAATCTATTCCTTACCATTATAAAGTCAATCTGGTACCTTCCTGTGTCTCCTGGTCCCTTCCATGTACACAGCCTTGTTTCATGATGATTAAACCAAGTGTTGGTGATCATTAAATTGTGTTCTGCACAGATTCTACCAAGCAGTCTCCTCTATCTTTCCTTTTTCCCAGTCCACATTCACCTACTACATTTCCTTCTCTTCCTTTTCCTACAACCGAGTTCCAGTCCCCTATCACAATCAAGTTTTCCATCGCCCTAAATTTTCTGAATGATTTCTTTTATCTCCTCATACATTTCTTCGATATCCTCATCATCAGCTGTGCTTGTTGGCATATACACTTGTACTACTCTAGTCGGTGTTGGTTTTGTGTTTATCTTTACTATGATAATGCGTTCACTATGCTGTTCATAGCAACTTACCTGCATTCCTATTTTCTTATTCATTATCAGACATACTCCCGTGTTACCACCAACTGATTTTGTATTTATAACCCTGTACTCACTTGACCAGAATTCCTGTTCATCCTGCTACTGAACTTCATTAATCCCTACCAAATCTAACATAAAACTATCCATTTCTCTTTTCAGATTTTCTAACTTACCTACACAATTAAGGGTCAGAACATTCCACACTCCGATCCGTAGAATGCCTGTCTTGTTTTTCTTGATGACGACACCCTCCTGAGTGGTCCCCGCCCAGAGATCCAAATGGGGGACTATTTTACCTCCGTAATATTTTACCCAAGAAGATGCCATAACCATATACAGTAAAACTTTGTTTACACATTTTTTGGGGGACTAAATAGAAAAAAGAAAGAAAAAAAATTGAGAGAAGAACGTATAAGTGTGAAAACGTGTATGTGAAAGGAAAGAAATACAAACGACAATTAAAGTAAATAAAAAGTACATAACATAAAATCATATATAGGACTACAGCACACTTATAAAACAGGCTATACAGAAAGAGGTAAACTTCTGTAAAGAAGAAAACATCATTTGGCAAAAAAGTTAGTACTCTTGTTTTTTTGCCCCCTGTTCGTACGGCGTACACCATACCCTCAAACTGAGACAATTCCGCCATTGTGTCATTAGACACATTATGGTGTGTCACAAATTGTTTTATTGTTTCCAGTGCATTTACTGCATCATTGAATGTTACAGACGAATGTTGAGGCTCATCAGTATTGTCCTCCTCTTCAGTTTCTTCCTAAAAGTTGCACAATGTAGCTTCAACAATTTCCAAGATGCTGATGGCTTCTGTCATGACAAGATTTTCGTTAACATTTATGCAATCATCAAATGATGCTTAATTTTGGAGTTGATTTCACTCTTCATCATTTGGTGAACATCATCAATAACTGGAGGATCATTCACAAAATTTTCGAAACCAGCTTTTCGGAAACAGTTTCTAATGGTTGGATCCATAACCCTCTGTCAAGAATCTGTGATGTAGTGCAGTCTTATCAGAAGAAACAAATTCCTTAATAATTTCTCGAAAGTGACAAGTAAAAATCTTACCTGTCTTTTGTTTTACTGACGTTTACACATCTGATAGCGTGTGCACTGTAATGTGAAATTGTGGATTACACCAAGGTCAAGCGGCTGGAACTCACTCATGCAGTTTGCCGGAAAGAATTCAACAGTAACATTACTCAAATAGAGGAAGTAAGTGGAGGATGTACTGCACATCTTGTCTACAAACAACAAAATCTTCCGTCCCATTGCAACCATTTTCACTTCAAGGCTTCTGAGCCAACTTTCATTGTAATTCACAATTTCTTGTTGTTTTTGTATTTTATGGGAAATGTTACAACATTTATGAAACAACACGGCTTTGCAAGTTTTCTGATTGTAAGTGGGGGGAAGCTTCTCAGTGAAGCACTGTTGGTGCATAACACTACTGTAACACATTTATTTTCCCTCCGTGGCAGTTCTCACCTTTAAATGCCTTTGTGCAGCCAGGCATAACAATGTAGAACAAGCCTGTCATGTCGGCAATAAAAATGTCTTTTGGTGTTTACAGAGATGTAAGTTCTTTCAAACGAGTTTGTTTCCAATCTCACACTGTTTAGGGATCCACACTTCTACTTTCCCCACACACATTATGACAGCTTATACCATGTCTCACTTTAAATTTACGTGGCCATCCTGATGAAGCACTGAAATATTCCATGCCGAGACAGGCTGCTGAATCAGTAACTTTTTCACAAAGGACTGGGCCACTTAGGAATGCCTTCTACTCTCTGCTTCGGAACCATTGTAGTAGGCAGTCTTCCACATTGTCATATTTACCACCCTGAAATGCGTGTCTGCTTACTAGAAGAAACTCCGAACACACTTGCACAGTCTTCAATTTCTTTCGCCTTGCAGCAATTGAATTTAAAGTAGACATTGGAATTCCCAGTTCTTTAGCAATCTCTACTCGCTTCCTGTTTCTATTTTATTGAACTACACTCAAAATACATAATCTCTGAACAATTGTGATGCTTGTCGTCCTTCTTCCACTCATGGTAGCATTTCTCAATATAGAACAAAATTCAGTAGTTACAATACTGTAGGGTATAAAGTAGGCCTAAATACAATAACTATGTTTAACACACACATGCTACACCTCTGACGGCCTTGAGCAAGTACCTACCGGTTCTACAAAAAACAAATGACTGATGAAGCAGAGGAATGGAAAGTTGCAATGAATGAAGAAATTAATTCTTTGGAACGTCATGAGGCTTGGAATCTGTCTGTGCTACCACCTGGTGTAATTCCTGTAAAGAACATATGGGTTTTTAAAAAGAAGATAGTTTGTGGGAAGCAGATTTTTAAAGCTCGTTTAGTTGCAAAAGGATTTACTCAAGTAGAAGGTGTAGATTTTAATGAGATTTATGCTCCTGTTTCAAATTTTGAAACTATTTGTTTACTGATAGCAGCCAGTGTTGAGAAAAATTGGCACATTGATCAGTATGTGAAGAGTGCATATCTGCATATTAAATTAAAGGAAGATGTATATATGCTCCAGCCAGAAGGTTTCATCAAGAAGGGCCAAGGAAAAAAAAAAAAAGAACAACCTCAATCTCAAGGTGTGATACGTGCCGAGGAGATGCATGGCTGTTGAGATTGAACAGTCACTAGCAAGCAATCTCTGAGGAACCCACCGCACATTAGTTTTATAAGGCTTACCCAGGCAAGTGGGGCTCTGCCTGGGTGGACCTTTAGTTCCCTAGCTGCTCATGGGACGCAAATGAAATGAGCAAATAATAGTGTTGCCGGACACAAAACCGGCATCTCCAATAGAGGTAGAAGTGAGTACAATGCTGCAGGGTATGATCCCCAAACGTTTCCTTCCCTAGCTACACCATGGGAGGAATTTTGAGCAAGACATCAGGGTAAGGCTTATGTCCCTAAATATCTGGTATGTACCCGCACAGATAGGGAATCATTTAGGACAACGAAGCCATTATTTTTCATTGAAAACCTGGAAGACAAGTATGGGTAGGTGGAAGGAATGTCGAAGATGCGGTCAGGGTCACTGTTAATAACGACGTCATCCCCAGCCCAGTCAAGGGCATTGCTTGCCTGTGACAAGCTGGGTGATGTTTCCATTACCATCACGCCGCACAAGACGTTAAATATGGTACAGGGTATCATCTTTCATAAGAACCTGTTGCTGCAGTCAGATGACAAATTGCATGCCAACCTAGAACAGTGGGGAGTACATTTCATTCGCCGGCAGCAGGTGAACCTATGGAATAACCTTTTTCTTTTCTCAATATGGCCTTTTACATTAATAACAATATCGTCCTCCAGTGGAATTGCAGTGGTTTTTTCCCCCTCTTAGCTGAGCTTCGCCACCTCCTCAGCACTTCACCTGCCTTTTGCATTGTCCTGCAAGAAACTTGGTTTTGCGTGATGTGCAGACTGCCTTACGTGGCTATAGGGGTTATTATAGGAACTGCGCAAACTGTGACAGGGCATCAGGTGGAGTATGCACCTACGTCCTTTCTTCCGTTTACAGTGAATCTGTTCCACTGCAGACACCTCTGGAAGCTATAGCTGTCAGGGTACGGGCTTCAGCAGACATTACCATCTGCAATGTCTGCCTCCCTCCTGATGGTGAAGTCCCACAACATATCCTGGCTGCACTGATAGCACAACTACCCCCACCTTACCTGTTATTGGGTGACTTCAACGCCCATAACCCATTGTAGGGTGGTACCATGATTACCGGCCGTGGTAGAGATGTCGAGTCATTGATATCTCAACTCGACATCTGCCACGCATTTTAGTGTGGTACATGGTACTTACTCGACCATCGACCTTTCAGTGGGTAGCCCTAACCTCTACCCCTCTATCCACTGGAGTGTCCATGATGATTTGTGTGGTAGTGCCCACTTCTCGATCTTCCTATCACTGCCCCTGCGTCGGGCCCCAGAACGCCCACCCCGATGGGCACTGAATAAGGCTGATTGGGGCGTTTTTACTTCTGCTGCCATGGTTGGTTCTCCTACGCACTCCGGCATAGATGCGTTAATACCTCAGCCCTTATTTCTGCGACTGATTGTGCAACCCCTCACTCTTCGGGATCTGCCTGGCGGTGGTCAGTGCCCTGGTGGTCACCAGAGATTGCTGAGGCGATTAGAGAGCACAGCAGGTGGGCTCTGCAGTGCCACAAGCGGCACCCATCTATGGAGAACCTCATAACTTTTAAACAGCTTCGTGCCCGAGCCTGACAGTTGATTAGACGAGGCACGTACCTTTCCATCCCAGGTGTGGGCGAAGATGATATGTGTGTATAGCTACCAGTGCCCTCTTAGTGTGCCTGGGATTTCCGTGACTGGAGCAGATTGCACAGATCCAGATGCAGTTGCTGAACTGTTTGTTGAGCACTACGCTCAGAGTTCTGCATCTGCGGCGTACTCAAGGGCCTTTCGCGCCCTGAAAGAGCGGGAGGAATGACAGCGCTTATCCTTCTTGACTCGGCGCTCAGAACTGTACAATGCTCCATTCAGCGAATGGGAATTCCTCAGTGCCCTGGCACATTGCCCTGACACAGCCCCGGGCCAGATCATGTCCATAATCAGATACTGAAACACCAGTCACCCAAGTCTCAGCGTAACATTATGACTATCTTCAATCACATCTGGCGTTCTGGTACATTCCCATCACAGTGGCGAGAGTGTCTTATAGTCCCAGTGATCAAACCTGGTAAACACCCGCATGAGTTGAACAGCTACCGACCAATCAGCCTCACCAATGTTCTTTGCAAATTGCTGGAGCATATGGTGAGTCAATAATTGTGGTGGCTCCTTGAGTCCAGGGGTCTCCTAACTCCATGCCAGGGTGGTTTCTGAAAGGGGCGTTCAGCTGTGGATAACCTGGTCCACCTTGCGTCTGCCATACGGACAGCCTTCTCTCGGCATAATCACCTGGTGGCAGTTTTCTTCGACTTGTCTAAGGCTTAAGACAAGACCTGGAGACATCACATCCTTACCACATTACATGGGTTGGGTCTCCGAGGCTCGCTTTCCATTTTTATCCAGAATTTTTTATCTTTGCGTACCTTTTGTGTACAAGTCGGTGCCTCTTGTAGCTGTTTGCATATACAGGAGAATGGGGTACCCCGGGGCTCTGTTCTGAGTGTTCCTCTGTTTTTAGTGGCAATAAATGGTCTAATGGAAGCAGTAGGTTCCTCAGTCTCCACCTTGTCGTATGCAGATGACTTCTGTTTGTATTTTAGCTGTTGCAGTATACGTGTTGCTGAACGACGGCTGCAGGGAGCCATACGCAAGGCGCAGACGTGGCCCTCGCCCATGGGTTTCGGTTCTCTGCTGCCAAGACCTGTGTTATGCATTTCTG
The DNA here is from genome assembly GCA_026315105.1 of Locusta migratoria. Taxonomy (NCBI): domain Eukaryota; kingdom Metazoa; phylum Arthropoda; class Insecta; order Orthoptera; family Acrididae; genus Locusta; species Locusta migratoria. Next base: position 806,639,500 of record CM048744.1, on the reverse strand, counting down.
CTGGCGTCGGACAGCCCATCCTCATCCTGAGCTTTACATAGATGTCCATCTGCTCAATGTGGTGGAAACACATCATTTCTTGGGGCTAGTGTTTGACGACCGGCTGATATGGCTTCCTCATATCGGTGAGCTCAAGCAGAAGTGCTGGAAGCACCTTAATGCCCTCCGCTGCCTCAGTAACACTACTTGGGGCGCAGAATGCAGTACACTGCTACGGTGCTATAAGGCACTAGTTCTGTCTTGACTGGACTACGGCAGCATTGCTTATGGTTCAGCATCGCCATCAGCACTGCAGTTGTTGGACCCAGTCCATCACTGTGGTGTTAGACTTGCAACATGAGCTTTCTGAACTAGTCATGTTAATATTCTTCTTGCGGAGGCTGAATTCCATCACTACAAACCAGGTGCCAGCAGCTGCTGTGTGACTATATTGCCCCATCACCCCAACCATCGTCTCCTTTTTCCCATCAGGCCACTGCATATCCCACAATGGCGACTGAGGTTGGATATGACAGTTTGTGTTCGTGCCCAATTACTCCTCCATGAACTGGACTCTTTCTCACTCTCGCTGCTCTTCCAGTTCCAATCACGTACTCCACCATGGTGTGAAAGCCGTCCGCACCTTCGCTTTGAACTGTCACAGTCCCCCAAACTCTCAGTTCACCCAGAGATCACTCGTCACCAATTCCTGTCTCTCCTTGACGTGTACAGGGCTCAGAAGTGATTTACACTGATGGCTCGATGGTGGGTGGTTGTGTTGGCTATGCTTACACGCATGCAGGGCATAACGAATTAGGCACCTTGCCGGCTGGCTGCAGTGTCTTCACTGCAGAGTTAGTAGCCATCTTCCATGCACTTGACCACATCCGTCATACGTGCATTGCTGGGGAGTCCTACGTCATCTGTAGCGACTCCCTCAGTGGACTTAGAGCTGTTGATCAATGCTTTCCCTGCCATCCCTTGGTCATAGCCATCCAAGAGTCCCTCCATGCCGTCGAACAATAAGGGCAGTTAGTAGTATTTATCTGGACTCCGGGGCACATCGGGATTGCAGGAAATGAACTGGCAGACAGGTTAGCCAAAGAGGCCACCACTAAACCTCGTCTGTCAGTCGGTATACCTTCTCCTGACCTACGTTCATTGCTGTGAAGTCGCACCTGCGGTTTGTGAGAAACAGAATGGCATACCCTCCATATATCCAACAAGTTATGGGTTATTAAGGAGACAACGGACCTCTGGAGGTCCTCTCTATGAGCCTCTCGCAGGGACGCTGTCATTCTCTGACGGCTCCGTATCAGCCATACTTGGCTGACACACAGTCACATTCTCCATCGTGAGGGCCCACCTCAGTGCCGCTGTGGTGCCGATTTGTCAGTTGATCACATTTTATTGGAATGCACTCACCTCACCGCCCAGAGATGGGGTTTTAACCTCCCTGATGCCCTGAGCTCGGTTTTAGCAGACGATGCCTCTATGGTTGATAGAGTTTTAAATTTTATCCATGCGAGTGGATTATATAATTCCATCAGAAATTTTATTGAGTTATCGGTATATATTTATCCCCTGTTTACCTCGCACTTTCAGGCAGGTGGTTTTACTGTGTCACAGAGTGGCCGGATGTTTTGATTTTATTACAGTGATCATCCAGCCCAGATCCTCAGGTATCATTTTTAATTCTCTCTCTCCTTTCTCGGTGTTCTTTCCTAGCTGCTTTTATTCCTTGACGTGTTAATGCCTTTGCTTGGTGATTTTTATCACTTAGTCTTAGTCTTATACACCTTTTTAGCGATCATCCTTGAACTCTTTACACATGGAAGAAGGGACTGATAACCTTTGTCGTTTAGTCCCTTTCAAAATCCAACCAACCAAGAACTCTTTGGTAAATCACTTTCTATCAGCTGTGATCTTACCACGTCCATTAATGTCCTGTTGAGGCGTTCAGCTATGCCATTTTGCTGAGGCGTGTAGCTCATTGTTACTTCATGCCAAATTCCTTCAGCATCATAGAGCTGTGACCATTTGCACCATTTGCGTGAACAGAATTCTAGGCCATTGTCCGTGCGAATTCTCTTTAATCATTTTCCAGTTTGTCTTTCAGTTTGTATCTTCCACTTCTTGAATTCTTCAAATGCTTCATCCTTATTTTTTAAGAAACACACAAATATGTATCTGCTTGCATCATCGACTATACTCATTAAATATCTGTTGTCTCCAAAGCTTGGAACGTCAATAGGTCCCATGAGATCACTGTAAACGAGTTCTAAAATGGTTGTCCGTTCTTTCGAATCATTTGATAAAATTTTTGGAAATGGTTTCTGTGCCGATTTCCATGCCAAACAGTCGTCACACCGGTTTATTTCGCCTTTTCTGCAGTCTAATCCCCATAGTGCCCACTTACTTATCATGTTGTTTATAGTATGCTTGCTGACATGCATCATCCTAGAATGCCATAGGTCAAGGTCAAGTGATTTTTCACATTCGTCATGTTTCAACATGTTTATTGATCTGCCATCTGTGCAAGGTTTCATATTTATGTAATACAAACGACTTTTCTGGTGGGTCTTAATGATCAATCTTCCAAATTCGTCATAAATCTTACAACCATCTTTATCAAAAATCACCTTTTTGTTGTTTTCAGTGAGCTGCCTCACAGACAATATTGCGTAGTTGATCTCAGGCACAAACAGCATGTTATTAGCAACGAATTCATCAGCCAAACCTTCGTTGTTAATTATCTTTCCCCTTACTGTACCTTTTTCCTACAGCTTCTGTTTGTCAGCCATCAGCTAGAGTTAAGATTTCAATATTTTTTATCAACAACTGAAAAATAATTTTCATTTGGAGCCATTTGATGAGTTGCACCGGAATCCACTATCCAATTATCACCATCCATTGTAACTGTACCACAGGCAGCACTCATACTAATAGCGCCTAGTTTCTTTTGTGCCTTTTTTAATTTTCTCTTTTCAGGACAATTTCTGGATATGTGACCGACTTTGTGACAATTATAACAAACAAAACTACCTTTTTGCTTTGCTTCTTTCTTTGTTTCTTCTTTTCTTCCACTACGTTCTGAAAGTTGCATTTTTCTGTGCTTCTGACTACCAACATTAGCTTTCAGAGACATTGCAAAATATTTATCTTCGTTATAATCCTGACGTCTAGCATCTTCAGCAAGTAGACGGCTTTTAATTGTAGCACACTTAAAATCATTATCTGGCAAATTGCATAGAGCTGTAACTACTACATCCCATTCTTCCGAAAGTCCACACAGAATAGTCATTGCTAAATCCCCATCTACAATTTCGTCACCTATATTCACTAGATCAGCTACATTTTTGTTTATAAGTCCTAGATAATGTTCCATGAATTCACAATTCTTGATCTTTAACGAATATAACTTCCGTCTCAGTTGCACAGTACGAAATTTGCTGTCTCGTGGAGTGTATAATTTCTGAAGTTCTTCCCGTACTGTTTTTGGATTTGACAAGTTTCGTATATGCATTTGCTGCTCATCACATATGGAAAGTACAACTTTTGCTAGTGCCTTACCTTGACGTGATATATACCCCTTTTTATCGGCTGCTGATGCACCTTCACTGGGTTCCGTCTCACCAGGCTCAATTACAGTCCACAAGTCACAATCTATGAAAATCTTTTTCATTTGATACGTCCAGGAAGCGTAATTCACTCCACTTAATTTCTTGATAGTGTGTCTAACTGCCGTATCACACCATTTATATTTATTGATAGTGAAAGAAAAGAAATTGCATACATTATTACAATAGTGACAGACGAGCGCTCAGATAACACGATCGTCTTTTTAAAAAACACCAAAGATAATTAACACAAATAAAAAGAATAAAATAATAACTTTTACCTACTTGCTAATCACTTAACAATTTTTACATCTCTGTACTTTTGGTTCACACAAGGTTCACAGGATCACATACAGACTCCTTCCCAAGGATTGTTGTCTTTGGGTAACTTCGACTTACATCCAATCATCCCTCCTTGGATACACCAGCCTCTTTCCAAACCAGAACATTAAAGTAAACTTTAAAAATTCACTGCCCAGCAAAACGTAAAACAGCACAGCATTTAAAAGTGCTTCATTATCCCATTTAATCCTGTGAACATATATTACATGCTGCCTCTGCTATACTTTCTTTCATATACCCCTCATAGTTTTATAATAATGAATCTATAATAGATTGCCGCTTCCCTTATAGTTACTTCCTCTGTTATAGCATGACATCATACAACCTTAGTAAATTATAATCTCATGCCATCTTTTGACTTGACTGAATAGCAACTACATGATCCAATAACTAACTAATTCCTGAAATTTTGTCACATACTAAATAAAAAATTGAAACTATGGACTATACTCACTCTTCTCTTATTCACTAATAAATGGTTTCAGATCTTAAACACTGTACATACCTTTATCTTACCCTGTGTCTGGGTCTGTCAGCATAGCTGCTTTTGGGTGTGGCATTTTAGTTATTAAAAATGGTCCCTCGTATAAAGGGTGAAATTTCCTTATAAGTTTCTTATATGTTCTCTTTTTTTAATGACTCTAAACTAAAACAAAACCCTTATATTGTACTGTATGGGTGTACCTTTCTCTTCTCTTTTTCCTTCTCTCAGCTTCCCTTGCAAGTAAAACATCTATATCATTGCTGTGCCACGTCAGAGCACTGACATCCTCCTGTGGCCATTCTACCCACTTCTTCTATATGCTTTCCTGCTATTTCCATTGGAGACACCTTTGTAACTGAATGTGGAAAATCATTCAGCACCTTCTCGAATTCTGTCACCATGTCTGTCCATTTTGAATGTCTACTCGCACAGTAAGTCTGATGAAGTCTGCCCAATTCACGCATCACTTGTTCGGCTGGATTGCTTTGTGAGTGAAATTTAGAGATTAAGATAAGATTCACACCTTCCCATGCCAAAAACTCTTTGAACTGTTTGGATACAAACTGTGTTCCATTATTTGAAAGCAAATTTTTTGATTTACGCACATTTGCAAAATGATATTTTAATTTCATTATAAGATTACACGCTGTTGCTCTCCATAATGGGTATTACTTCACTAGTTTGGACCAACATTCCAAGATTACTAATATATGCTCCATTCGTCCCCGGCCTCTAGGCAGTGGACCATAAAAGTCCACTGCTGATAAATCCCATAACTCATTTGGAATGATGGGATATAATGCAGTATGAACCCCAATGGTTTGTACGTTAACTTTCTGACAAAACTCACAGGATCTCGAAATTCGTTTAACTATATGACTCATATTATTAAAATGGTAAAATTTGTTCATGTGCAAGATACACATTTTTGGACCAAAATGGGCATATCCTAGGTGTACATACCAAGTTGTTTAATTCTGTTTTGTGGTATGCATAGTAATCATCTCGACGAGTTGTTTCCTATGAAACAACATTCATTCGTATAATTTCCAAGGCATCAATATATGTCCTTAACTAACTGTCCTGGCTTTGTTCACTTGCTAAGTTTCTACAAAAAATCTTTGTCTTTCTCATGTGTATTTACTTTCAGAAAATAAATAGCAAATTTGTCTATTTCTTTCACATCTTGGTTAGACCTGTAGGCAGTCTAGAAAGTGCATCTGGAATTATATTATCTTGTCCCTTTACATATTTAATAGTAAAACGGAATTCTTATAAAAAGAGCCCATCTTGTAAGCCTACTATGCTGGAGTTTGCTCTTTAATAGAAATGTCAATGCACTGTGGTCTCTATGTACTACTATCTCATTTCTTGCTATTAGGTATTTCAATTTCTTGAACACCCACACAGCTGCTATGTTTCTTTTTCTCTAATGCCATAATTCTGTTCATGTTGAGTAAGCATTCTACTCACAAAAGCTGTGGGTTTTCGCTCTACTTTATTTTCAGTCACATACTCTTGGAATATGTGACATCCAAGCCCATATGGCAAATAAAAACCCTTCAGCTGTTACTTTTAAAATTTTTAATCAATTACATGTTTCGAGAATCCATTATTCTCATCTTCAGGCCCTTATAAGATCCCTGCAGTAATATGAGAACTAACCATCCATCTATATTACTGCATTACACCCTCTCACACCAATATGTAGCCGACAATATCTTGGTGGCTACATCTTGGTGTGAGAGGATGAAATGCAGTATTATAAATGGATGCCTAGTTCTCGTATTACTGCATAGATCTTATAAGGGTCTGAAGATGAGAATAGTGGATTCTCAAAACATGTAATTGATTAAAAGTTTTAAAAGTCACGGCTGAAGGTTTTTCATTTGCCAAATTAATACATCGCCATCGCCCTGTCATCCATCTAAGAGGGATATACAGAGACTCCAAGCCCATAATCCCAAGCATCAACTGCCATATGAAAAGGGATTGCAAAATTCACTGAGAGTGCCTCTTTTATTTTTTCCTCACAATTTTTATTACACTTCCATACTGTGTTCTGTTTTAATAATCTCATCAAACTTGGTGCATTAAGCACTGAATGGGAAAGGAATTTTCTGTAGTAATCTACTATTCAAAGATACGATTTAAATTGTTTCCTATTATTGGGTTGTGGGCACATCGTTATTGCATCTAGTCTGTGTGGCTCAGACTTAATGCCCAAATATTTACAATATATCCCAATAATTTAACCTCATTTCTCCCAAATTGAGATTTTGACAATTTTATGGTGACACCTTTGGAGCCTAACCTTGTGAACAATTCATCCAATGTTTGTCGGTGCTCTTCCCAAGTTTTAGTTATTACCACTATATCATCAACATATAGTAGCACTTTACCTCATAAATCAGTGCCTATTGCTTTATGTAATGCTCTTATGAAAACTGAGACTGATACGTTCAGTCCGAATGGTAGTACCTGAAACTGATAGGACGTTCCTTCGAATAGAAATGCTGTGTAACTACATGAATCTTTGTGTAGGGCAATCTGCCAATAGCCTGCAGTAAGGTCCATTGTGCTTATATACTTTACTCCATCAAATTTTGCAAACATTTCTTCAATTACAGGTGATCTATCTCTCTCTGGTTCTATGATTCTATTTACCGTTCGTGCATCTAGTACAATATGGACATTACCATCAGATTTCTTAACCACTAACGGATTATTGTAACAGCTATCAGATTGTTTTATAATATTCCACTGTAACATTCTGTCAATCTCCTTTTGTACCAATGGCTTCATTGATGCAGGTATGGAATATTTTCTGACATAAAATGGATTGTGTGGTTTAATTTTTAATCTACAAACAAAATCTTTAATAACACCCGGACGTGTTGAGAATACTTTTATAGGTTTACATAATAAAGTAATCATATCCTCCTTTTCATAACACTTAAATTGTTTGCTTTGTTTATGTTGTCCCTAATATCTGTCTCATCCACTTGAACCATGTCAGCCCCTAAATGGTTTCTTTCATTATGCTCTAGTATAGCCTTTGTAATCAATGTGAGTCCTAGAATATTCGTATTGCTTTGGTTGAACTATATAACTGCTACATCTCCTTGTCCATGTGGGAATGACACTGTTCCATTTTTGAAATTTAAAGATACATTATTATCAGATAACCAATCTTTGCCCAAAATCATTGGTACAGTTAAACCTTTTACTAAAAACATTGGTTGTTGAAACGTGTATCTATTATAACTTGAACAAAAAGTTATGCATACACTGGTTTGCCTGTGATGCCCATTACTCCTGTTATTTGTAGTCCTACAACTGGTAACTGAGGAAATGTATCCAGACAGTTATTTTTCTGTATGAAGTAGTGATCTATTACTTAAACATCACTACCAGAATCTAAAATAACTTTCATGGGTACATTATGTATGATGCATGTCAATTTAGGTCTTTTGTATTATGCTGTGTGAGATTTTCTCCTAACAAGACATCATTTAAACTTTGGTCATAATCATACCTAATTACACTTGAGTTAGCTTGTTGTAATTCATTTTGTTATGCTTCAAAGGACCTAGCCTCTCATAATTCAGTGGCTGTTTATTTGCTTAGCAACTGGATTCTAAACGTATCTATTGAAAAACAGGAATTTTTCTTCTCTTAAACATGAGATTGAAATATATATTATTCACATTTGTTGAATGTCATTTGTACTTTCGGCTGCACTGCTTCTTTCAGCAATGGATAGTTGCTTCCCATGCACACTGTATGGTAACGTCAGTAACTCACTTTTGCCAGTTGCTACAGTAGAAATCTTTACTTCAGTGTTAGTTAATTGTTTTACAGTTTGTTTCATGCCAGGGTCACCATGTGTGAGGGTTCCCCGTGTTTTTAATAAATCACCTTGTTTTTGTCAAGCCTTCTTTCTTCTCCTGTGGATATTTTAAAGTACCAAATTGGAATATAATGTTCCTGCATTACTTTTTATTGCTCCTTTACAATCATTTTCGAGTTCAGTCTTATTTATTTTGGTACTACTTCAAAATAAAAAACAACAATAAAACATCAGAGTATATTTACGTAACTCCTTGGCCGTGGTATTCTGTGGTCTGGTGGCTCAATAAAATCTTTGCCGCCTACTTTGCCAATGGAAGTTATGTGGAATACTGCGGACATGATAAAATAAACAATTCAATTCAAGTTTAAGTAAATTACTTTACTCTTTGATAACAAAATTTAATTATCTTTACTTATAGATATAAAGCTTGTTCATTCATAATAAATAATCATGTACTCACTTACCATATTAACGTGGAATTCTATAAACACTGGGTTTCCTCAGTCCTAAATCATATTTCACTGACCCAAGGATGGCCCTAGTCTTCGGTGGTGGCATAAAAACGTTTTTAATGTCAAATCTTCTTAAAATTCTTGAAATTTTCGAGGATATATTCCTGACGAAAGGCAATAGATTTGTAGTTGTCCTCTAATGGTTCACCTTTTGGACCAAATTGAAAAGCACCACAAATTTGTTGTTCAGTGTACCCATTCTGTTTAAAGACAACCTTGATATGCTCCAGTTCTTCACCCAGATTTTCGGCATCAGAGATGGTGTATGCTCTTTTCACTAAAGTGCGCTAGACCCCCATACGTTGGTGTATGTTGCGTGAAGATGAAGATCGGTAAGTGGGTGTTTGTGATATATGCTAGGTCCTAAGGTCCCATCACTGTTCTTCTGAACCAAAACGTCCAGTAAAGGAAGTTTCCCATCTTTCTCAACCTCCATCGTAAATTCAATATTGGGATGGAGGAAGTTAACCCTTTCACTGCAGCGTCAGGAAAGCATGTGCAACACGCATATGCGGCACCAGAAATGGAGTTTCTTACAGTAAAATATTTTTCTGCTACGGCATTGGGAAAGCGGTGTTATGCGCAGTCAATTATTATTCTTTTATTTTTTCACGTCAACAGAAAGACATTACACTCACGAGTGGCTAGATATGACAAAGTAATATGTATTTTTTCACAAAAACATTTACTAGGAATTTCTACAATGAATGATACATTCGAAATGAATTAATTATACACAAACTGACAGTGCACTCTGTACTTTGATATCACACATACTTTCTTTTTGAGCCAAGCTGTGTATTAGAGCACTCAGAGTAATAATTATTTTTTACAGTTTTACAAACACATTTACTTAGAATTTCTGCAATGTGTGATACTTTTGAAAACAATTGATAATACACAAACCAACATTGCACTCTGTACATTGATATCTCTTGTCCCTTATTGTTTTTGGAGCCAGTTGAGTATTGGAACACACATAACAATATCTTTGAGGGTTTTGGTTTCCTCCAGGTATGGATGGAACTAACTGTGAAAAGTGATGGGCTGTAAGTATCATAGGCAAGTCATCAGAAGTGATGCTAATCATGTTTTTTTTCCTTGATTCATTGTCATACTTTTTGATGAACTATCTTATCAGTTCTAATTGAAATTTGGCTAGTGGTAGCTTTCACTCCATTTTTAATTTATACACAACGAAGTCTATAAGATGTAAAAATACTTTTTTGTACCACTTCATTGTTTTATGTAAACATTCAACTGAACTTAGCAACATATTGATTTTGTCTATGGTTCCCATATTTTTGTTATATTCTTGAATGAACAGAGCTTTCATAACTGGTTGTCCAGTTTTTTGGTTTGTTTTACCAGTTGGTACCAATGTGTCAGCATGAATAGTAGTCAACATGTTGACAACTTTTGGTCAAGCCATTTCACAATCATAATATGTCCACAATTTTTACTTTGTGACAGTCCTTTTACTTGTGGCTTCTCAATGGCAGATTTGTTTGATTTCTGTGCACACAAAAAAAAAAAAAAACAACTACAAGGGGAGGGCTCATATACCAGTCATGTATGTACATACTGTGACCTTTGCCAAGGAATAGCTGCATGAATTGCAATTCAACAGAGCCAGAAATTCTCAGTGTTTTATCGAAGACACTCAGTCATGTTGATGCACCTGTATAAATTATAAAGTCTAAGATATTGTCCATTTTGACATCGGCTATCACAAAAAATGTTACACCAAATCTATGTCTTTTCATCTTTGAATACTGTTTGAAGGACAAACGTCCTTTGAAAAGCACTAAAGACTCATCTACGCAAAAATTCTCAAAAGGATAAAAAATTATGCTGCACACTTTTCTAATGTCATTCAACACCGTGTCTATCTTATGGAGTCTATTATTTGGTTCTCGTTGCTCATTATCACAGAAATGCAAGAGCCTAAGTAGCAACAAATAGCAGTCTCTCGGCATTGTCTTGCCAAAAATTGGAGTGTGCAGTAATTTATCGGTAGACCAACAGTCGTTCAGGCTCAGCTTTTTATTCGTAGAAAGTAGCATCATTACTGCCAAAAACAAGTAAATTTCCTTCAAGTTTGTGTCTTTCCATTTACATAGTCTAGATAAAAGCACTGGATCTGTATTAGAAATTAAGTACTGAAAATATCTGTTCGTCTCGACAGCTATTTTACCCATAAGTTCTGGAGTAACAAAACATTTGAAATAATCTATTATTTCAGATGCGTCATTTACACAGCAAAAAACATCTTTGAAACCAGAACTTGTTTCACTAAATTTATGGGCTTTTGGATGAAACTCACTGTTTACCCAATGAAACATTTCTTCTGTTTGTTCCGCGGGTGGCGACAGTGCACGGCGGCGGACGGCATTGGCACGTCTGAATTGTCAAGTAAATGCGCATTATCACAACGAAAATAGGCTGGAGTTTCTTCATCACTTACTTCACTGTCTATGTAATTGATACTAGGATCTTCATTTTCACTTTCCAAAGTGATGAATAATTCATTTAAAGCTGATACTTCTCTTTCCTTAGACCAACATAAGACGAAGATGCCATTCTGTTATTCTGTACACTGTAGCAACTGAACAACAAAGAACAACGCAGTACAGCAACTCAATTGTTGGGATTAGAGTTATAACCAGTCCCAACAGAGAGCCGTACGGTACATATAAAGGCAAAGAAATAAAGGAAACAGTTTAAAAACATGAGCCGCATATGAAACTGAAAGGATGTCCGTTTTTATATGGGTGCTGCACCTAATGTGTAGCAATTACCAGCCGTATATATACAGGCATAGCAGTGAAAGCGTTAAAATGATCTAAAAAATTATTTAAAGCATCCATTACACGAGGCTACACAATAAAAATTTCATCGACGTATCTCCAGAAACAGGTAGGTTTAAGAATCGGCAACCTTAGAGCCACGTCTTCAAAGTCTTCCATAAAAAGATTGGTATAAAATGATTTCCAATCCATGGTGTACAGCAATCAGTGAGAATAAAGACGGTTTGAAGGAACAGAAAGGTTGGTGACTATGGGGGAAAGATGACTCCCCATAACCCCTCCGTCAGTTTGTTAAAAAAAAGGCATCATTAAAAAGGAAATTCATCGAATTCAGCACATGATGACATAATTTGACCGTTTCATCATCCAATTTTTCACTATTAATAACAAGGTCTCTTCAAGAGGAACCCGGGTAAAAAAGAAAACAACATAAAAACTCACAAACAAGTCTGATGGACCAAGACAACTGACTTCAGCTGCTGAATAAAATGTGGCAAGTTCAATATGTCATTTTCACACTTTCTAACATGAGGAAGGAGAACAGAAGCTAAATATTTGACCAAATTATAGGTAGGGGTACCCAAATTGCTCACAATAGGAAGAAGAGGAATTCCATGCTTGTGAACCTTAGGTAGGCCATACAGTCTCGGAGAGACAGCAGCTCCAGGATAAAGTTTCTTAACAACATCCACTGACAATGAACTCTTCTTTAAAAGTGAAAGTGTCTTCCGTTTTATTCGTTCTGTGGAATCATTACATAACCTATGGTAGACTGAGTCATCCAATAAAAGATTCATTTTGGACACACAGTCTCCACGTGCTAGAAGAATCATAGCATTTCCTTTATTGGCTAGAAGGATAACCAAATCCTTATTTTCTCTGAAAGACCGGATGGCCACCTTCTCACTACTTGGAATATTGCTTCTTGCCTAATTTCATCAGCTTGATCTTCTGGAAATGTAGAAACACAGGAGGCAATACTGACATTACAAAAAGGCAAGCCTATACTTTTAGAGTTTGTAGATTTGTAGAAAGCTTCTGACAATGTTGACTGGAATACACTCTTTAAAATTCTGAAGGTAGCGGGGGTAAAATGTAGGGAGCGAAGAGTTATATTCAACCGATAAAAAATCCAAACAGCAGTTATTAGAGTTGAAGGGCAAGAATGGGACACAGAGGTTGGGAAGGGAGTAAGACAGGGTTGTAGCCTTTCCCCAATGTTGTTCAATCTGTGCATTGAGCAAGCAGTGAAGGAATGCAAGGAGAAATTTGGAGGGGGCATTAAAGTGCAGGGAGAAGAAATAAAAACCTTGGGGTTTGCCAATGACATAGTAATTTTGTCAGAGACTGCAAGATCTCGAAGAGCAATTGAGTGGAATGGACAGTGTCATGAAAGGAAGATATAGGGTGAACATAAACAAGAGTAAAATGAGGGTAATGGAATGTCATGTCAGAATATCGGGCAAAACGGAAGGTGTTAGGCCAAAGCAAAGAATATATATAATGCAGAAGGGCTATGGGGAGAAAAGCGTTTCTAAAGAAGTGAAAGCATTTGTCTTGAGTGTAGCATTGCATGGGAGTGAAACGTGAACTATAAGGTGTTCAGACAAAAAGATGATAGAAGCTTTTGAAATGTGGTGCTACAGATGAATGATGAAAATTAGATGGGTAGATCAGGTAACTAATGAGGAAGTGCTTAACCGAATTGGGGAGAAAAGGAGTTTCTGGCATATCCTTACTAAAGAAGGGATAGATTGGTGGGACACATTCTGAAACATCAAGGAATTGTCAACTTAGCATTAGAAGGAAGTGTGTGTGGTAAAAAATCATAGAGCCACGGCGGAGCGGCCAAGCACATTGAGGCGCCATGCTAAGATGTGTGAGGTCGTTCCCCTTAGGGGTTCGAACCCCCCCCCCCCCTCGAGCATGGATATTTGTGCTGTCTTTAGTATAAGCTAGTTCATATATAGTTTGTAAGTTTAGGGACTGATGACTCTGCAGTTAAGTCCCATAAGCCTCACAAACATCATTAAAAATCATAGAGGGAGACTGAGGGCTGAATACAGTAAGCAGATTCAAAAGTGTATAGGTTGCTGAACGTATTCTCAGATAAAGAGACTTGCACAGGACAGGGTGTCATGGAGAGCTGCATCAAACCACTCTGCGGACTGAAGACCACAACAACAACAACAACAACAACAACAACCGACAACAACAACAACCTGTCACTTTTCAATTCTTTCACCTCTGGAAGTGTTGCTGATGTGAAAAAAAACCGAGTAGCACTGTGGCCCACAATCCATGTTAAACTGTAGATCCCCCTGTAACCTGCTGGGTAAGGCAGTTCAAAGGTCAGAGGAAGACAACAGCGTAATACCTCCAAATAGGTCTGTGCATAGTAAAGCACTGTGGTGTTCACACCAATCTTTGAATTGTTGCTTCTTTTTTCTTAAATCCTTATGTTGTGCGAATGGGTAGGGACTGTAAATGGATTCATGTGGAGGTGCCCACTGTGTGCAAGAAGCTGAAGGCTGCTATGACCACAGTCAACAGTCTTCTTCAGGCTTCTGCCCTGGGCTGCAGTGTCACCTGGGCACCTGAATCGATTGATGGGGTACCTGTGGTGCCTGTTGCAATGCCTCAGGTCCCTGTTGCAACTGTATTTTCAAGTTCCAACATCCCTGCCAATTGCCAGTTGCCTGACGGTGATCAACAAACTATGGCAGGGTCACAAAACTCTGCACATAAGATGAAACCAGAAACCAGGCCTGTTCGCTTAATGTCTCAGCAATAGGTTTGAGGTGTTGGATGCCCTTACATGTTGTGACAGTGACTGATCATTCTGGAAGGTCCGAACAGACACGAAAATTGGGTTTGCAAGTCATTGGGAGCTGCAATGTTCAATGGGTGAAAACAGCTGGAGGCTAAGAAAGCTAGTGTGCACTCTGTTTACTTGCTGGAGGTGGGGGGGGGGGGGGCATTCCAAAATGTGGAGAAAACTCTGCCAGTCACAAATTGTTGCTCATGTTGGCACCAATGACTTGTGCTCTCTGGTTTCAGAGGTCATCTTCAGTTCTTGTTGGTGGCTGTCAAATTTGGTGAAGTCAGCTAGCATGGTTCAGAAGGTAGAAGCAGAGCTATTGATTTTCGGAGCTAGGTGGAAAGCTTAAACTAGAGGCTCAGGCAGTTTTGTGGCAAACTTGGTTGGAGAAATGAAGGTTCCACAGAATAGCTCAGGTGAGCACTCTACACAGGAAGCAGCTACTGGGGTAGTGGAGTGCACATTTGGGTGTTTAAGGTAGAGAAATCACTCCACTGGCCTGTAAAGACTAATTCCGTTCAAGACAGCACTTGGTACATTGAACAGAAAAAGTAAAGATTAATATAGTAATAGTTAACTGTAAGAGCATCTATGGAAGTGTCTCAGAACTGCTCTCGATTTTATCATCATCGTCATCATCATCATCATCTTCATCATCATTAGAGACTGATTATGCCTTTCAGCGTTCAGTCTGGAGCATAGTACCTCTAATAAAATTCCTCCATGATCCCCCATTCAATGCTAACATTGATACCACAACTGCTGTTATACCTTTCACTTCAAAATCATTCTGCACCGAATCTAAGTACTTTCTTCTTGGTCTACCTCGACTCCTCTTACCCTCCACTGATGCGCTCATGAGTCTCTTAGGTAACCTTGCTTCTCCCATGCCTGTAACATGAGCCCACCATCTCAGTCTGTTCGCTCTAACTGCTTCATCTATGGTGTTCATTCCCAGCTTTTCTTCGATTTCCTCATTATGGACACCCCCCCCCTGCCATTGTTCCCATCGATTGATACCTGCAATCATTCTTGCTACTTTCATATCTGTCACCTCTATCTTAAGGTAACCTGTATCCACCCATCTTACACTCCCATATAACAAAGTTGGTCGAAAGATAGAGCAGTGCACTGCTAACTTAGTCTTGGTACTTCCTTCCTTCTTGCAGACTGCATTGGCTTTGCTGCACCTCGATTCCAGTTATTTCGCTATGTTGCCATCTTGTGAGATAATACATCCCAGGTACTTGAAACTGTCTACCTGTTCTAACTTTGTTCCTCCTATTTGGCACTCAATCTGTTTGAATCTCTTTGTCACAGACATTACTTTCGTTTTGGAGATGCTGATCTTCGTATCATAATCCTTGCACCTCTGATCGAGCTCTGAAATATTAGTTTGCAACCTTTCAATCAAATTGGCCACTACAATTAAGTCATCCGCATATGCGAGACTGCTTATTTTGTTTTCACCTACTTTAATCCCGCCCTGCCAGTCTACTGTTTTCAACATATGATCCATGAATAGTATGAACAACAGTGGTGACAGGTTACAGCCTTGTCTTACCCCTGAAACTACCCTGAACCATGAGCTTAATTTGCCATCTACTCTAACTACTGCCTAACAGTCTACATAAAGCCCTTTAATTGCCTGCAGAAGTTTGACTCCTATACCATAATCTTGAAGAACTGACAGTAGTTTCCTCCTAGGAACACGGTCATAAGCCTTTTCCAGATCTATGAAACATAGTTACAATTCCCTGTTCCACTCATAGCACTTTTCCATTGCCTGCCGTAAGCTAAAGATCTGGTCCTGACAGCCTCTAAGAGGCCTAAACCCACACTAATTATCATCTAATTTGTCTTCAATTAATACTCGCACTCTCCTTTCAACAATACCTGAGAATATTTTGCCTACAATGCTAATTAAAGAAATACCTCGATAGTTGTTGCAATCTTTTCTGTTTCCATGTTTGAAAATTGGCGTGATTACCGCTTTCGTCCAGTCAGACGGAACCTTTCCCAATTCCCACACCTTTTCAATTATCCTGTGTAACCATTTGAGACCTGATATTCCACTGTATTTGACGAGTTCCGGCTAAATTTCATTCACTCCAGCCGCTTTATTGCACTGTAATGTACTGACCATTTTCTCCACCTCCACCTTCCATCGTCGTTCCTATCCCATTCTACCTGAAAATCTGATACATCATTGAACGCTTCACCTACATTGAACAATTCTTCAAAATATTCCCTCCATCTGCCCAAGGCATCCACCGGATTGACTAGGAGCTTTCCTGACCTGTCCAAAACACTTGTTCGATTAATGATGAAAATTCTCCTCAGAGATAATAAATATTGTTGAAATGAGATAGAATGGCTGGCCAGTACTTACCATTGTGCTGTACCGCCGATAGTAACACAAAATGAAAAAACAGAAAAAAAGGGACAAAGGGACAAGCTTTCGGAACAGAGTTCCTTCGTCAGGTGGGAGAGAAGGGAAGAATAAAGGATGGGAATAGAAGGGAAA
Source organism: Locusta migratoria (assembly GCA_026315105.1). Classification (NCBI taxonomy): domain Eukaryota; kingdom Metazoa; phylum Arthropoda; class Insecta; order Orthoptera; family Acrididae; genus Locusta; species Locusta migratoria. The sequence goes on along the minus strand of CM048744.1, from coordinate 806,622,549 downwards.
GGTGGTTCACGACCTAGGTCATGAAGGTGGTGTTTCGGAAGTGTCAAACAGATAAAAGTAGTTGAAACAATAAGAAGGATGTAGACCACGAAGGTAATATTCGATTAATGATGAAAATTCTCCTCAGAGATAATAAATATTGTTGAAATGAGATAGAATGGCTGGCCAGTATTTACCATTGTGCTGTACCGCCGATAGTAACACAAAATGAAAAAACAGAAAAAAAGGGACAAAGGGACAAGCTTTCGGAACAGAGTTCCTTCGTCAGGTGGGAGAGAAGGGAAGAATAAAGGATGGGAATAGAAGGGAAAGGTGGTTCACGACCTAGGTCATGAAGGTGGTGTTTCGACTTGTTAATTCCTTCTTCCCACCCTTTCCAAGATTGCTAATTACGCTCCATGGCCAAGCTCCATGGCTTGGCCCAGAGATTCTAGCTTGTTTCCAAAGTCTTCCCATGATTTCTGCTTGGATTCTGCAATTATCCGTTTGGCTTTGTTTCTTTCTTCAACATAACTTTCTCTGTCTGCCTGATTTCTAGTATGGAGCCATTTTTGAAATGCTGTCTGTTTCTTTTTACAGGCTGCCTTGACTGTGTCATTCCACCAGGCTGTCTGCTTCTTCCTACCTTTACACACTACTGTTCCAAGACATTCTCTAGCTGTTTCCAATAGTGTGTCCCTGTACCATGACCATTCCTCTTCCAGTGACTGTAAATCATTACATTCAACTAACCGGTACCTTTCCGAGATAATTGTTATGTATTTGTGCCTAATTTCCTTGTCTTGAAGCTTCTCCACTCTTATCCTTCTACACATGGACCTGACTTTCTGCTCTTTTGGCCTCACAAAACCAATTTCACTGCAGATTAAATAATGATCAGTATCATCAAAGAACCCCCTGAAAACACGTGTGTCCTTGACTGTCTTCCTGAATTCCTGGTCTGTTATATAGTCAATGATAGATCTGGTTCCCCTTCCTTCCCACATATAGCGGTGAATGTCCTTATGCTTCAAGAAGGAGTTTGTGATAACTAAGCCCATACTGGAACAGAAATCCAAGAGCTGTTTTTCGTTCCTGTTGGCCTCCATATCCTCTCCAAACTTACCCATAACCTTTCCACAACCTTCTGTTTGATTTCCTATCCTGGCGTTGAAATCACCCATGAGTAAAACACTGTCCTTATCCTTCACTCTAACAACTACATCACTAAGTGTGTTGTAAAATCTGTCCATCTCATCTAGATCTGTCCTTTCACAGGGTGAATACACTGCCACAATCCTAATTTACTTGCTGGAGAAGGCCAAATATATCCCCATCAGTCGTTCATTTACATACCTTATTGCAATTATTCTGGGTTTGATTGATTTCCTGATGTAAAATCCTACACCCCACTGTGCTCTTCCTACTTTGACTCCTGACAGGTACACCTTGTATCCTCCAACTTCGTCCTCTTTGTCTCCCCTTACTCTAATGTCACTAACAGCTAAAACATCTAACCCCATCTCACTTGAAGCCTCTGCCAGTTCTACCTTCTTTCCATTGTAATCCCCATTGATATTAATAGCTGCCCATCTCATCCCAGATCATTTGCCAAGTCGTATCTGAGGAGTCCCTGGTCTGTCAATTAGAGGTGGGACTCCATCACCTCCAAAGGTCCGAGGCATTTTGCTCTGATTGTTGCCAGCATGATATTGAAGTACCTGGGAAGCAGGTTGTTAGCCTTACTTGCCCAGGGCCCCACTGGGTTTTACCCCCAATGGTTGAGGGGCTAACCAGTGGATTTGTTAGTCTTTGCCGTCTGAGCACAAAGGTGGTCATGACTCAGAATATGTCCGAGATGCTCAACCTTTTTCAAAGTAACTGGTATCCAAACTGTCAGGACCGCTTACTTGGCCACTCATACGTTGCCCGTGGTTCATGAACTAGGACATGACTACAGGAACCCACACCATGAACCACAGTCAAAATACCCACATAATACTAGAGATGGAATGCTGGCACAAACCAGGTGTCCTGAAGGGGGAGGCATGTTTATAATGATAAAATACAATTGTATCAAGTGAAATTATTGCAGCTCAGAAATGTGAAATAATTTGGGAGAAGGTCAATGTTACAAGTGGTTCAAGCATGGTCATTGAATGTTTCTGTTGACCACCTGGTTCAGCAGCAGTATTGGTGGAACTACCTCATGGAAAACTTAGAAAATATTTGCTGTAAATTTCCTAGTCATGTTATAGTTTTAGGTGGAGATTTTAACTTATCGGATATAAGCTTGGAGACTGACATGTTTAAGATGGGTGGCAATTACAGAGAATCCAGCAATAGTGTTCTTAATGCTGTATCTGAAAATAATAATTAATAATTTCATGTGGCTCAGTGGCCTGGTGCAAGGCTTTCAATTAGATACCACTTCAGCGACATGGATGTTCATAACCTACCCGAGTCATCCATTAGGAAAAGGATACCTACAGCTTAACATGGAATCCGAACTACGGGTCTTTTCTGGTGACTCACCACATCATTGAGAGGTGAAGCCTGGGTTAAACGCAAACTGAAAATATCCTAAAATTATCTAGAGCACTTAAATAAAGAGCCAACAATTGGAGATAATGTGTTAGACCTGCTGATGACAAATAACAGAGGTTAGGGAATCAGTGATCATAAGGCCATTAGAGCATCAGTGAATACAGGTGTAAATAAAAATGGGGTCAGTCTGTGGGGTGATAAGGTGACCATTTCACAATTTGATCATATTTGGTACATGGGTACCTGCAAGTCTTGATAGAAAAACTACCAAATATTTGATTAATGGTGGAAATTGTCCTCAGAGATGATAAATTATTTTTCAAAAGAGATAGATTGGCTGGCCAACCTTTGTGTTGTATTGCCAATAGTGGCACAAATTAAGAAAAAAGAAAAATGATGAAAAAGACAAGCTTTCAGAACACAGTTCCTTCTTCAGGTGGGAGAGAAGGGAAGGAAAAACAAAAAAGGATTGGAATGGAAGGGGAAGGTAATTCACGACCGAGGTCATGAGGATGGTGTTTAAGGACTTTCCTCAAACATCATCCTCACGACCTAGGTCGTGGATTACATTTCCCTTCCAGTCCCATCCTTTTTTCTTCCTTTCTCTCCCACCTGAAGAAGGAACTGTGTTCCAAAAGTTTGTCCTTTTTCATCATTTTTTCTTCATTTGTGTCACTATCAGTGGTACAGCACAAAGGTAAGTACTGGCTAGCCAATATATCACTTTTGAAAAATAAACTACCAAATATAACTGTCCTATCACCATTTTTGAGAAAATTATGTTTGAAGGTAAAAGGCAAGTATGCCATCAACAGTTGGCACCAATATCACCATCTTCAAAGGGCTACTGCTTAGTGATGACTTGACCTATAGACCTAATTTTTTTCTTGCATCACATTTGTAGAGTACTTAGTTTATATATGATATAAAAAGTGAGAAACATCATTTAGATTATTTATGAAAAATGTTGAAAAATACAATTTTTCATGCTGTTGTTTAAATTCATGATTTAACAAAAAAATTATAACTCTGCTTATGAAAACAGTACAGTTTTGGTATTGAAGCTCTTCAGTCCTAGTATTAATTATAAAAAAAATAATGAGAAACATATTGCATTGCATTTAATAGTTCTTACTTTCAGTTAAAGTTGACTCCATCAGGAAAAATGGTCAAATTTGATGAACTTCCAAATCCTAGATAGGTATGTAGACAGTTTTTCTGAACTTGATTTTTTGCTTAAATGTTTGATAACAATCTTAGGTGCAAAGAAGAATATCCTAACTCACTCACTTCATAGATAAACAAGAACATGAAAATGCCTTATAAGCGTATCATTAATTTTCTGCACTTCTGGGTATTGAAAAATTAAAACCATGGGTATTGCTTGAAACAGTGTTCTCAAACTGTGTATGGTCGACCTGAAGGGCAGAACTGTATACAAGTGATAGCTGAAAACAGTTATCAAGCAATTAATTAATAAATATGTTATATTTAACTTTTTTCAGCTTGGCTGCACAAATGCAACAATATATAGGGTAATCTTACTCTACAAGTGTATATTGAAATGACAAGATCATGAAATAAAATTGAGAATAATAATGAAATACATAAAGAAATATAAATAACCTATACCAACATAAAATATGCAAATACTTTGCAAAGAACACTCACACAAACAGATTTGAAGATACAAAACACTTATATCTTTGATATAATCTTGTATTTTCTAATATACTTGTCTCGAAACACAAAAAGGATACACAAATGTGATAGACAAGATGTTTTAATAACTCTTATCATCTAGCTTATATAACCTGGCACTGTGGCTTTGTAATAATGGGACATTGAACTTTCTTATAAAACTAGAGAAAAGAACCCAAACTATGTCTTTCCAATTGGGCTATTTTAATAATTGTTACTCAGCAGGAGACATGCACATAATTTCAACATCTCTAAATTCATGGGATACCTGGGAAATGTGATGTATGTACCACTTTTCATCATATTTGAAATCCACATAGTACCCCATTTGCAACTGTTCGAATTAAGAATTTTCAGGAGTTCCCATAGCAATAGTGGTACCATTTGCATCTGTTGAAAGCCTATTCATTAATTAGAATGGTGGTAGTAACAATGACTAGAAATGCGTCGTGTGACCACATTCCTGGAACAGTCTTCATTGCACTGTATCTGCCTTCAAAAAAACCTTCTTATGACTTGATCTCCTGTGAAGACACAAAGAACATAATAATGCCCTGGATTTTGTTAAGTGCCAGGTATACAGGTTTTATGGTGTCAAGGTGTAATTGGATGGAGATGTAGCTTGCAAGCTGGCTCTTCTAGCTAGGCATTTTACAGTCCCTCCAATACCATCACAGGGGCTCTTCCCATGATACATAGCAAAAAAGTGCCATTCTGCTTCCGTACCAAAATCTTCTTAATGGTAAGTTAGCTTTGTGAGGTTCTTGTAATTTTTATACTGCGAAGCAGTGCCATCACTGAAGTATATTCTTCAGTGCTATATCATTACAAACCTACAGTGCCCAGTTATATAAGGTAGATGATAAGTGTTATGAGAAGATCCTGTCTCTCACCTTCGTGTAATCTTTCTGTGTTTTGAGACCAGTATATTAGAAATTACAAGGTTATATCAAAGATGTAAGAGTTTCTTTTTGTATCTTCAAATCTGTTTGTGTGAGTGTTCTTTGCAAAGTATTTGCATATTATATGTTGGTATAGGTTATGTATATTTATTTATGTATTTCATTATTGCTTTAATTCTCAATTTTATTTCATGGTCTTGTCATTTTAATATACACTTGTAGAGTAAGGTTACCCTATATATTGTTGCATTTGTGCAGCCAAGCTGATAAAGGTTAAATATAACATATTTATTAATTAATTGCTTGATAACTATTTTCAGCTCTCTCTTGTATACAGTTCTGCCCTTCAGGTCAACCATATACAGTTTGAGAACTCTGTTTCAAGGAATACCCATGGTTTTAATTTTTTAATACCCAGTAGTGCTGAAAATTAATGATACACATATATGGCATTTTCATGTTATTGTTTATCTATGAAGTAAGTGAGTTAGGATATTATTCTTTGCACCTATGAAGTAAGTGAGTTAGCATATTCTTCTTTGCACCTAAGATTGTTACCAAATACATAAACATTTCAGCAAAAAATCAAGTTCAGAACTGTCTACATACCTACCCAGGACTTGGAAGTTCATCAAATTCGACCATTTTCCTGATGGAGTCAACTTTAACTGAAAGTGAGAACTATTAAATGCAATGCAATATGCTTCTCATTATTTTTTATAATTAAGATTAGGACTGAAGAGCTACAGTGCCAAAATTGAGGGCTGTGCTGTTTTCATAGGCAGAGTTATATATATTTTCTTTTAATCGTAAATTTAATAAACTGCTGCATGAAAAAAATTGCTTTTTCCCCCTTAAATAATCTAAATGATGAGTCTCACTTTTTATGTCATATATCAACTTAGGCTCTACATGTATGATGAATAAAAAAACTGAGGTCTATAGGTCAAGTCATCTCTAATCAGTAGCCCTCTGAAGATGGTGATATTAGTGCACAACTGTTGATCCCGTACACGCCTTTCAGCCGTCAAACATAATTTTCTCAAAAATGGTTAGAAACAGGACAGTGATATTTGGTAGTTTTTTTTATTAAGACATGTAGGTACCCATGTACCAAATATGATCGAATTCTGAAATGGGCACCTATTCATTCACCAACATCTGTGATTTTCCATGGAATAACCCAAATATAAAAAAAAAAAAAAACCTAGGAAGATCCTATTTAGCAAACACAAAAAGGGTCAGATTTCAGAGTACTTGATTGCTCAACACAGTACTTTTACTTCCCCAGAGGACCCACCATTCTTTTGTAGGTATGTTTCTGAATGATTGCAGCCTTTATTACTATTTTCCCAGGCTGCATTACCTCTCCCAGTTCCCTTCCTTAACATCTGAAATCCTCTTTTTCTAGGTGTTACCCTCTGTGATGACCCAGCTATTCCCATGGTTGTGATGGTCATTGAGATTCTTCTCTTTTTGCTCTCTTCCCCTGTTTTTCGTCCCAGTTTGGTCTCCCTGAGGGTTTGACCTCAACTACAAAATTTCTGCAAACGTAGGCTTCCGCGGTTGTTGTCACTATCAATAAAATTCTTCTGGGTATAAAACCGCGTCGTCATTTTATAAATTCCACCGACGTTTCGGCCGCTGTTGCAGGCGGCCTTCATCAGGGTCTGTGTCTGACTCAGTCAGACACAGACCCTGATGAAGGCCGCCTGCAACAGCGGCCGAAACGTCGGTGGAATTTATAAAATGACGACGCGGTTTCATACCCAGAAGAATTTTATTGATACAAAATTTCTGTTAAGATTGTGAGCCATTAAGAGAATAACTATGTACACTGTAGCCCCATTCGCTGCTAGGTCCTCAGCATGGTATCCAGTGTGTGTGGGGGGTGGGGGGGGGGGGACTCCAGGCAATCACCGTCCTGCCAGGGAATTCTTGCTGTTTGCTGGGTGTGCCCATGGGGTGAGGCCCTGATTGGAGTGGGTGATAACAGGGCAAATGTCTTGTACATGAAACATTTGAAGAGGTCCGCCCACTCCCCTGTGGCCAAACTCTCTTTGGAAAAGAATGCATCATCTTCATTTCCCATTTTTTTCCTCCACTGTCTTCCCCTCTCTGGCTACATCCTGGAAAGAGGTCAGGCCTGTAGTCTGGTTGCAAAACCATTTAGTCTGTTCCTGGATGAATGGGGAGACATTCACCACCATCAAACCTCTCTTCTTTGTAGAACACATAGAAGATAAGTTTATTGGAGGCTCTAAGCAAGATGCATTCTGGCTCTGTCCTCATCTGAACATCTTCTGCTAGTCAGTCAGCTGCACTAAGAGCCCACCAACAATTAGAAGACACCCCAGTGAGCATCAGTTCCTAAATAAGACCCACGGAGTTACCTTCAACAGGGACCTTTCACTACAATCTGATGAGGAACTTAGGGCAGACCTGGAACAATGCGGGGTGTGATTCGTTCACCATGTCCAGAGGCACCAAGGTTAATTGTGTCAACACTGGTGCTTTCATCATGGCTTTTGAAGAAGATATCGTGCCTGAGAAAGTCAAGATGGTGATATACAGAAGTGACGTGAAGCCATACATCCCATGACCTATGCGCTTCTTTTGTTGCCTCCATTTTCGCCACTTGTCCTCCAGCTGCAACACCAATCCTGTTTGTGGTGACTGTGGCCACCCTCTCCATATAGGGAGCCCTTGCACTCCATCATCTAGGTGCATGAATTGTTGTGGCCCACGTGCTCCTTGTTCACCAGATTGCCCAGTGTACAAAAGGGAAAAGAAAATTCATGAGTTCCTTTCAGCTGTCTGTCCTTTTCTGAGGCTTATAAGAAGTATGACCATCTCCGCCTGGTGTCATTTACATCTACATTTGGCTCTATTGTGTCACTTCCTCCGAGTACCTCCAATACTCTACCCCGATCTCCCTGTAGGTTACCACTCCTCCTCTCCTCCCTACTACTATTCCCTGCTTCCACCATCCCTACTCCCCCACTGCCCCTCCTCAGCCAGAGAAGAGAGCATCATGTCTCGCACCTGCTAAGAATGGGAGTCCTTCAAGGAATCCCACTCCCCGACACTCTAAGAAGCAGAATCCTGATAGGTAAGTCAAAGTCGAGAACCACACCCACAAAGCCTGAAGGCTGTTCGTTCCCTCACTGACCTTGATGTTGACTCAACCTCTTCCCTTCCTGATGACTCGTCTCATCCTCAGAGGGAGAAGAAAAAGTAGTAGTGGTGTAAATCTCAGGATGACGCCCCTATGACATCCCAGGTTGTTTCGCACACAATTGCTCAATCAGAGCCAGTTTTTTAACTTATGGATGTCACTCCATCTCTGGGGTCAACAAGCAGTCTCAGAGAAGTTATTTAGTTAGGCACCTCCATTTTCATCTTCTATGGCTATCATTCAGTGTAACAATCACTGTATCTGATTCAATAAGGCAGAACTGCAGCTTTTTCTTTGAACTCACTCTCCAATGTTTATCTGCCTCCAGGAAACAAAATTAAACCCTCATGATCCCTTTCATCTTCCACACTTTACGTCAGTTTGTTTTGACCTCCCTCTGTAACGAAACATCAGATTTACATTACTATACCTCCCGATACCAGTGCTACATTGATTTGATTTGATTTGATTTTTTTCAGGGAAGCCAAAACAGTGTTGGTCCAACCCGCCACTGCCCGCACCGAAACTGAGTTTATTGTGCGGTATCGCTCCCTGTATGTCTAGTAAAGCCAACCAATGCCCTTGAACAGTGCAAGGAGTCCCTTTACCAGTTCTTTATTAGACACAATTTCTTTGGGTCTGGATGTCCCAAATGTTCTGTGCCTTTTACTCTCCAATGCAATGCATTCGAAGATTAGATGTGATGCAGTTTCATCGCCGTCATCACAGATCCTACATTTAGGGTCCTCTTCTGTTATTCCCATTGTATGTAGGTGTTTTTTGAAATTCCCATGGCCTGTCAGCAACCCAACCATGAGTCTAATCTCTCTCCTGTTCAGGCCCAGGATTGCAGAGCTTCTTTTAAAACATGGCTTTGGCATCATTACCTTGCCATGATTTTGTTGACAGACTTTGGTCCAATATTCTACGTGCTGTCTTCTGAGCCAGTTACGTAGCTCCAATTTGAGCATTGCCTTGGTGATTGTCAGGACAGTTTCCGGTCCAATAAATGGAGTCTCTGCCCCCATCCTGGCTAATCTGTCGGCATGTTCGTTGCCACTGATCCCCGAGTGGCCAGGGACCCACAATAGGTTTACTCTATTGCTTTCCCCTAGCTCCACTAGAACCCTGTGACATTCTGCAACAATTTTAGACCTTGTTGCAGGAGCTGCCAGTGATCTCAGGGTTGCCTGGCTGTCTGAATAGATATAGATGCTAAGGTCTTTGTAGCACCTACGCAAATTCTCCTCCACACATGCCCTGATGGCAGTGATTTCCGCCTGGAATACTGAGGCCAGTTTTCCTAGAGAGATGACGCCCTCCAGTCTTGGCTGCATCCCATATACCCCAGCCCCAACACCTTGGTCTGATTTTGACCCGTCAGTGAACCAGACTATATCCCCCGTACAGTGTCGAACAATTTTCTTCCACTGCTCACTACTTCCAGTTGTTATATTGAAAGGCTTGTTGAAGCAGTATGGGGTTATAATATAGTCAGCTGGCATTTCCCCAACCCTTCCTATATTTACCTCACTCACTATTTTAGTGTGTGAGTCTGGATATCCCAAAGAGTTCCAGTTGTTGCCAGATTTGAGTCTGTATGCACCAGCCGCTGCCTCCATATTGACCCAAAGGTGTAATGGGGGCATATCCAGCATGGTTTCCATCCCAGCAGTTGGTGTGCTTCTAATTCCGCCTGTTATGGCTAAGCAGGCTAATCTCTGCACCTTACCAAGCTCCTTAGCAGCAACCTGCTGTTCTACCTTCTTCCACCACACAACTGCCCCGTAGGTTATCCTGGGTCTAATCACTGTGGTGTATATCCAGTGCATACCCTTGGGGCTGAGGCCCCAATTTTTGCCACAAGCTCTCCTGGTACTCACAAGAGTACCTTTTGCCTTGGAGCAAATATTCCTGATGTGAGGGGTCCATGTCAGTTTCTCATCTAGGGTAACCCCTAGATATTTCACTGTCCCCTTCACAGGTAGCACTTCATTGAAAAGCTTTAGATTCCAACTTGAATGTTGTATATGCTTCTTTGTGAATGGTACAACAACAGTTTTCTTAGGACTAACCCCCAGATCCTGTTTTCTGCACCAGTCTTGCACAATGTTCAACACACCGTGTGCCATATTCTTGACTGTGTCAGCAAATATGCCACGTATTACTGTGACAAGGTCATCTGTGTATCCTTGGCAAAAGTACTGCCTAGAGTTTAATTCTGCAATGAGATCATTCACCCCTAGATTCCACAATAAAGGGGAAAGAACTCCTCCTTGCGGGCAACCCCTAGTGGTGTTGATTACCATATTTTCATCCATAATGGTAGCCTCTACCTTTCTTCCACTGAGCATGGCCCTAGTCCACCTACATATAGTGGTCCCTAGGTCATGCACCTCTGCTGCCCTAACCATGGAATCAAAGGTCTTATTGCTAAAAGCCCCCTCAATGTCCAGGAAGATACAGAGGGCTATTTCCTGAAAGTGTAGTGCTTTCTCCACCTTCCCAACGAGTTGGTGGAGAGCTGTCTCACATTATTTACCTGGCTGATATGCATGTTGGTTTGAATCAAGAGGAGCCCTACTTAACCTCCTTTCTCCAACATGCACATTAACCAGCTTTTCCAATGTCTTAAGAATGGAGGAGGACAGGCTGATTGGTCTCATATCCTTGGCCTTGGTATGATCAATTCTCCCTGGCTTTGGAATGAAGACAACCTTCACTGCCCTCCAGGCATTGGGAATGATTCCTGCTGCTAGGCTAACCCTGAATAACCTGCATAGGAATCTAGTAAGATTTTCTCCCGCTTGTTGCAGGAGAGCTGGAAAGATTCCATCGGGGCCATGTGACTTGAAGGGTTGAAATGTTCCCACCGCCCATCGGACCTTACTGAAATCGACACACTCCTTGGCCAGATCCCAGTCCTCTTTGCGAATACCTGAGAACCATTGTCTCTCAGGAATTGCAATTGCATTCTGGTCCGAGTTATCCCCCAGAGTATATTGAGGAAAGTGAGTCTTAAGGAGCAGTTCCAGCGTTTCATGTGCTGTCTTCGTATACTCCCCATCCTCCTTCCTCAATGTTCCTCCTGGATTAGTTGGTACCCTAGTGAGGATTTTATGAAGTCTCGCTTGAGCAGCCGTGGCCTCCACTTCCTCACAGAATACCTTCCAGGATGCCTCCTTTGCCCGTCTGATGGCAAGGTTGTAATTGACAAGGGTCTCACGATACTTTGCCCGTTGTCCTTTGTGCCTCGCCAGGTTAAACAGTCTTCGTACCTGTTGCCTTTGCATTTCCAGGTTATTATTCCACCAAGGCACACTCCTATTTGTGCACTTCTTGGTGATTGAGCAGTTGTCCTGGTATGAGGTCACTATAGCAGAGGTTATGACCTCTGCTACTTCCTCAAACTCTGCTGGATTCTTTATCGAAGTTTTAATTTCCAATAGGCTGAAGTCAAGGTCTCTCCTATATGTCTCCCAGTCCGTTTTCCTGGGCTTCCTATAGGCCATGGTCTTTCTGGTTCCCATTTCAACCTTTAATTTAATATACATGTGATCTGATGAGGATGGCTCCAGGACCACATGCCACTGTTTGACGTAACTTCCCATCATCATGGAACCAAAAGTTATGTCAGTTACTTCTTCCCTTCTACTATTCCTGAATGTAGGTTCATCACCCCTATTCAGGATCTCCAAGTTGTTAGATAGGAGAAATTCAAGAAGGTGCTCACCTCTACTGTTGGTGTCCTTGCTGCCCCACGATAGGTTGTGGGCATTGGCATCACATCCCACCAACAGTTCGTCACCTTGCCAATGGCAGGTTTCCGTCAGTCTCCTCACTTCCAAAGGAGGAGGAGAGCTGTCTTCGTAAGGATGGTATGCTGAGGCCAAAACAATTTCCCTCGTGATACCTTCCTCACGTTGCTGCATCCTGATAGTCACCAGGTCCCTGGAACAAAAATCCATGATTGGTATGAAAGGTATTCCATTTCTAACATAAATGCATGTTCTGGAGATTTTTAGATTTCTAGCATAAATCAGTTTACCTCCAGTACCACCGAGGCCTGATACACCCCCTTTGTATATATAGGGTTCTTGTATCAGGGCCACGTCCACCTCCTGTCTCCCCAGGCGACGGCTCAGGGCAGCAGTGGCCCCTTTACTGTGCTGCGGGTTTATCTGCAGCACTTCCAGTCCCCATCTTGCTGCCATTATTGCCTTTAAGGTCTTTGATTACCCTGACGGCGACCTGCGAGTATCCTAAAAACAGTTTCAGGCCTTGCTCTCGCATTGCCTTCAGGGACTTGTCTCTGACCACAACCAGGGTTCGTCCTTCTGGAACGAACTTTTGGTTAATTACCCTCCCATCCTCTGTCGAGACTTTTGGGTTCTTGGCTCTTATTTTCTCAAACAGAGTCTTTGGAGAGACATCCTTAAGGATCTTTGGTACCCATATTGATACCTTTGCGGTCTTCAGGAGTTCGGCTGTTGTCTTGACCAGCAGCTTTGCATCCTCCCATGGGGATATCATGGGCACCTTGTCCTTAAGCCATTCTGCTGAGTGCTCCCCCTCACAGACAAAAATGAGGGCACCACGATCTAGATAGACCCTCCTGAATTTGGGTCCTGGACCAGCGTTCTCCCCAATCTCTTCATAGAGTGCCATCTGCACGAGCTCCTCCTGCTGCAAGGTGATGCTCACCAATTTGGTATCCTTCTGTTTCAGGCCTTGCTCTCGCATTGCCTTCAGGGACTTGTCTCTGACCACAACCAGGGTTCGTCCTTCTGGAACGAACTTTTGGTTAATTACCCTCCCATCCTCTGTCGAGACTTTTGGGTTCTTGGCTCTTATTTTCTCAAACAGAGTCTTTGGAGAGACATCCTTAAGGATCTTTGGTACCCATATTGATACCTTTGCGGTCTTCAGGAGTTCGGCTGTTGTCTTGACCAGCAGCTTTGCATCCTCCCATGGGGATATCATGGGCACCTTGTCCTTAAGCCATTCTGCTGAGTGCTCCCCCTCACAGACAAAAATGAGGGCACCACGATCTAGATAGACCCTCCTGAATTTGGGTCCTGGACCAGCGTTCTCCCCAATCTCTTCATAGAGTGCCATCTGCACGAGCTCCTCCTGCTGCAAGGTGATGCTCACCAATTTGGTATCCTTCTTGGACACCGCCATTCTAAAGACCGAGACTGCTGTACTATAGGGTCTGTTTCCCTATTTCCTGCCGCAGCCTTTTAGGATCACGCTTGTCCAGAGAGGAGGGAGTCTTAGATTCCTCCCTAACCCTCTTGCCACCTGTCTTTGACGTTGAGGGGGTCTGTGTATCCCCTTCGACCTGAGGCAGTTTCTTTTTGGGGGTATTGGGCTCAAGCCCTTTTGATTCCCTCCACTTATGCTTAGGAAGCCATTGTTTCCCTTCCTTTTGCTTCTGTTCCTTGAGAAGTTTCCTCCTCTGAGCCCCAGACTAGGCCTTAATCCTAATCTGGCCCAACTTCTCTGTTACAGTTCCCACTTCTTGCTCAGGTCTAGACCCTGATTCAGAAGTTGAGTGCACTCCATCGGTCCTGATCCCAATGTCTGAGTATCTGAGGTCTCAGATTGCCCCTCAGATTCTTTTAAAATACTTTCTTTCTCTGTGTTCATCTTAGTGCCACGAGATTTGGGGATTTATATGGTCCACACCACGATAACCCCGCGCGGTGCAAGGCTACTTACTCATGGAGGTCGCCCGGTATCCCCGAGGCTCCGTTCGAGACACAGCCACCCATGTGCCATGCACCCCTCGGCACGGATCGCATCACACTTTGGGTTGGGAAAGGAATTGGGAAAGAACTGGGAGAGGATAAGGAAGACGGGACATTGTGGGACACACTTTGTCAGATCCATCAGCTGAGGCCTTTCTGGCAGTAGGTTCTCTACCTTTGGTATAGCCCTCTGCTTCACACGGATGCGCAAGCCTCTCCACCCGCACGGACAGTGCTGCTTCAAGGTGGTGTCTCCTGGAGAGGACCAGTGCTACATAATAATAGGTATAATAATTATAACTTGTATGAAAATGTTTGTTACCAAAATTTCTTCATTCTGTTTTGCTAATATATTTCTCTAAAGTTGTGTAAATTCATATTTCTGTGCAATGATTAGTTCAATCAACAGATATTAATTATGCTGTGCTATAATTGGATTGTTGCAATATAGGTAATATTGTTGTTGATGTTTGTGACAAAGTTAGATAAAATCAATCAGCATAATGATAAAGTAATTATCACTTATGTTAGGAACATTTTATATTAATTAATTTTAGAGTGATTAGCTTATCAGCAGAAAGCATTGTTTCCAAATGTAGGCTGTTTAGGAGGCACAGATTCATATCTCAATTTGAACAGTAGAATACACAGTAATTTTTCCTGTATCTAAGTTACTGAAATAGTTTACTTTTTCATTGTAATTAGTGTGACATGTATATTGAACAATATGTAATTTTCCAGGCCATTTTTCCGAATGTATAAATGGTAGTGCTTTTGCAAGTCTGTTTTAACTCATAGTTGGACATACACTCTGTGTTAGTTTGGACTGTGTATATAACAATAACATGTGAACTATATGTGTGTTATTCTCTAAGAAAGTGAATGCATACTTAATGTTTGTGCCACACTATGTATCGCAGGAGTGAGTTTTGTGGTCAGGGCTATTCCACACTTGACTGTGTGAAAGTAATTATTGTGGAATGTACGTACCTGTCATAGTACTTGATGGACATAATAATGAGACATGTATGCTGGCCAGGAAACGGAGATTTTTTTGTGGGGGAGGGGGGGGGCTACTTTTTCTTTAATGTGTCAGTTAACTAAAATCCATCATGTCAGCTGCATTATTAATTTTTGAAAAAAAAAATAAATGAATAAAATTAAAAAAAACCTGAGCTGTTATAACTTGAATGTGCCTCGTACATATTTAGCTAATTGTTAATATTCCTTCTATATGTTTTGCTCAATCACCATATTGACATTGTTGTGACTAGTATCTCCTGTATGTATTTTATGCTGCAGCCCTCAATCAGAAACAACTTTTAACTGTTTGTTCAATTTTATTTGTACTCCACTGTAACCTGGTGATTTCATGATATTTTTCTTCCTCGTTAGCAGTAGCTGGGAGAAGTTCAGTACCATTACAATCACGATTCTCAGAAGGGAATTCACCCTTCATGATACCGGCCCTAGCACGACTCATAACTCATCAGCAAACGGCTTCAGGACCAACACTTGCAGACAGAATGCCAGTACTGTTTACAAGAGAGCAAGAAAGTCTTAATGTTTCCAGAGGTAATGGAAATGCTAATCCAATGGAATCACTAATTGAATTGTTGGATGGATTAGTCCTCTTCTATCATCTTGGTGCCCATAAACAAATAGTGAAGGTAAGATTTCCCAGATACTTCAGAGACTGATGTTCTTTCCTCTTGTTTGGGGTCAGTTTTGATTAATTTTACATTAATGCAATTCCTGTATCTATCTTCAGTCTTTGTCTATATTGTAACCTATCAAAAGTAAATATATCAATGTTACAAAGCTACATTACAGCTTTCTATAAACATAATCACTGAGCCGCAGAGAGGCAAGTACAAATGACAATTACAATTGCACACAATTTTGGCCACAGCCTTTGTCAGGACTGCTATCTCTGGCTGATGCTTTCAAGGACTACGTGTATGCTGGCTGGAGACAGTGGTCATGTGTAATTGACTTGTGCCTGTATGATTGTATGAAAGTGTACATGTTCCTCACCTGACTAAGGGTGGGACCTAAATATTTAGTTGTGTGATTGTGATTGTTTTTCCCATGTGCCGTTCTGTGACTTGGCTGTCATCTTTACAGGTAAGTTGCAGTATATCCTCATAATATTGTTGATACAGTATAACCCCAATTTTGAATGACCTCGATTTAGCCTAAACCCAAATTTAACAGAAGAAATTTCAAGTCCTGAAATCGATTCCGTAAGTGCGATGCAATATTATATTTGATTTAACATAATTCACGTTACCACACAAAATTGCATCTAGCATAAGGCAATGTTAAAATTTCCAATCATAAGCTCTTTAAGAATGATTCGAGGCAGAAAAGAAATTGATAGCACAGATGCTTAGTGCTCATAGTGAGATGTCGGACTCAGATACACGTCCGACCACTTGCTCCGTAACAGTAGAACAATTTATAAAAAAGTTTGCACCATCCACACACAAGACAACAAGTTGTTGTCTTGTATGTGTATGGTGCACACACAGTCACATGGAAGCTGTAAATCCTGTTTAATAAAGCTATACAGAGCACATTTTCATCATGGATGTCTTGATTGCCTAAACATGGCACTAATGAGATGCTGAAACTGGTTGCCAGATGAAATATTTTTACTAGTTGAAATAAATCATAATGTTTGTCTTGATTGATGATAGAAAGCCGGCCGCGGTGGCCGAGGGGACTGTGGCGCTTCAGTCACAGTCTACATGGCCACTACGGTCGGGGGTTCGAATCCCCCCTTGGGCATGGATATTTGTGCTGTCCTTAGTTGTAACTAGTTCATAAGTAGTTTTTAAGTTTAGGGACTGATGACTCCGTAGTTAAGTCCCATAATCTCTACAAACATTTGAACATTTGATGATAGAAAATCTTACATAAACACCAGTGTGTGTGCAATCTCACTTTACTGTGGAATAAAGAAGTTCTCCACCAGCTCATTACATGAGTAATATTAGAGCTGTAACCGTTAGCAGTTCGTACGACATTGCGAATGCATTGTCACGCAATGTGACAGGAGGCGTTGTGGCAGTGATGCTAAGCATCAAGTGTGGGTGATACGTCGGTGTGTACATAGCATCATGCGACACGGCAGGTGGTGTCGCAGCAGTGATGGCAGTTGTCAAGTGCAGGTTTTACGGTTGCGTGCACATTGGACTGAACTGCAGAATACACACGGGTAATCACTATGCGGATACCACAGCAGATGGTGTTGCAACAAAGACGTCGGGCATCATGTGCGGATCAGAATCGGGCGTGTGAACGTCAGTACACCGGGTACAACATGCACACTGAACTGTTTGTTACAGGCACAAGCAGACTGATGTGGCATCACATTTGGAGGAATCAAAGTACTTGTGTTAAAACACTGCATGAAACACTCGTGTCCGTGGGTGCACACTGGTTTCTTGTCAGAATGAGGCAATGTGGCGGCGGGAGCACACAGTGCCAAAGTCCATGCCAGTTGTTGGAAATCACTGCAGGGCGCGGTTGAGAAAGGTGAGCGCTCAGAATCATTTACTATATCGTCCTGAAATTGATGAGTGTTTCACCGTGTGCCGTAAACTGTGAAGGATCATAGGTATCTGGTGCAATTTCTCCACTGTTGAAAGCCATTTTTAGGCCATAATGGTATTGTCGGCTGCAGTTCCACAGGAAATACGCGAAAAAATGAAGTTTTTCACGTGTAACGTGGTTGATGAACGATGTCGGGGTCACAACTGTGGTTTCTACCAATACTAATGTATAATAATACACAATATGCCAGTAAATAATCAGTTTATTGCTCACTGCAACAGAGACAGATGTTGACAGGCACAAGTACAGAGAAGCATGGCAGTCTTGCTGCTGATGTAGCAATCATGCACTTCAACCAAAGAGATTACTTTTGGCTCCCGTGTGCAATATCGACGAGTCACAGGATGCCACAAGACACAATATAAAACATATGATGAGCTATCAGATTTGGAAAACTGCATAATGAGACGAAGTATAACATTACAGAATGACATTTCATCTATATACATACTGAACTGGATTCCTTAATTTCTTCAAATTGTGGTTCACTTTAATACAAAAGATAGTGTACAAACAGGTAAATGTGGTATAGATTACAAATGGTTAAAAGCATAACGAGTTTTTACAATCTTTCATTTTTCCATAAGTTCTGGTACCAATGGTTTACATTTCATGAGTGTCCATGACTGTGATACCATCATCGTTCAGTGAAGTCACCTGAAAGCCACAGCTTGAATCAGTCACCAGGAATGGATATTTTACACAAACAAAGGAAAAATGTTCCCAATATTCAGCAGTTACAAAATTATGTAAGAAAATCATTTTAATTTATTTACATCATGTTTGTCCTCTTGTGCAGACTTGATGCTCTGTATGTGAGTCCCTTAAAAAATGGGGTGTTTGAACCTTTCAAAGATGCACATGATGTGGGTCCATTCAACATTTCAAACACACAGAGCACGAGTCCTTTTTTATAAACACAAATATGTTAACAGACCTAAATTATACAATGTTATTTTTAAAAATAACTGTATCTGGTAATATCATTTTTGTCAGTGAAAGAACAGCATTTCAGCTAATACACCCTACACTCAGAGCAGTCATATTAGGTAAACCCAAAGTCACGAAATGTCTATAAAACTGAGAAAATTTGAAGACAGCCTAGAATACAGCCAGATATGTAGCCAGATAAGTCATTAAATCTTGGCATGAACAGGTAAATGTGAAAATTCAAATAAATCCAATGTCATAATCCTTGTGAATCAGTTGAAACACAATGGTATCATATAGTTCAATATGTCTGTAGTTCCTTCATTAAATAGACAAATATGCCTGCTAATAACTCATATATAAATCAGCATCATAGCAGTATGAAACAGTAGCAAGAACATGTAAAACTGTGCTAAGATAACAAAGTCTTTATAATCTGTATGTATTATATCTTCATAATAAATCATCTCAATTGTGGATGTGCTTAGTATCAAGAAAGATCTCTTCATCAGTAAGGTTCATTAAAGTTCATGTAACTTCCATCATACATAAACATCAAAACTTCCTAAGAAATGTACATCATGTCAGATCAATCTCTATCTTCAATAACCATTTATAATATGCAAGCAAAATACCTCTTCACATTAAATCTCATAATAGCCTCACAATTAGCGGAGGCCCTCTACATCAAAAAAACTCCTACATATAACTATCAGATCATCAACTTCTCAACATAACCTCATAATCATATCATCAGAAAATGTAGGGAGTGGTCTCTTCACCCAAAACACCTACCAATAAGCAAGCACATCAGTCTCATCTCACTAGCTTCAGTCACTAATCACGTATGTAACAATCCTCTTAACATTCTGATGTCTGTGTACAATTGTGTAAACATAATATGATAGTTTAATCATGTAAGGCTGTTCGTATCAAAATAAGCATAGGAGTAAGCACATCACAGATAAAATTCCAACTGTTACACTTCTTGTGTTTTCTGTCATTCTCTTCAGACATGTACATATGAGCATATATAAACCCAACATAGTGTTACCATCATAAGCATAAAACAGATAAGCATAGATTTCAACAGAAGAAAGTAAATGAGGAAAACAGCTGTAGCAAGCTCTTCTTTCATCATTATCTCTGGATATTAAAGTAACATTCGTCTTCATAGCAAGTAATAATTTCACAAGCATAAGTGTTGTCTGTAAAGGATGTGTAACTGTGATAAATCATTCCTAGTTTTGTCAAAAGTAAAAGCAAACTCTTCCTCATATAGTAAGCAATAATCTCAAATTCAAAAGCAATACCATGTGAAGTATAATTCATAGTACTAAAATCAAAAACATTAAATAACATGTGTTCCTACTAGCGTGCCCTGTGTCTTCATAAAAAAAAAAAAAACAACCTTAAACGAATTGTGTAATCTTCATAACCTAAGTGTAAAAGTTTTGAATTACTATGAGTGAGGTAACAGGCACCTGTTGACATCAATAAGCAAATTGCACACAAAAGAATAAAATTATGGTTTTATACTACCTGTGTATTTGGAAGATAGTGAGGTATTCTATTGTAATTCTGGCAAATACAATTAGCAAAGATGTTCTATGTAGTATAAAATAACTCATTGGCAAATAAATTTAATTTGCAGTAAACAAATCCTATTGTGAAAAAGAAAGGTGTATAAGTGGACAAATGTGAATGTGACATCTATGTGTAAATGTGAAAAAAATGTCACATTAGCTAGGGCATCTTGCATAAGTCACACGCATGGTACACAGAGAGTGTGCACACCCCTGAAGCATTCTAATACTGAAGGTAGTTGTACTGACTACAGGTTCTACATATTATTCTCCATTTTTGAAGCTTTTGAAGTTCTCTTTCCACTTCTTTTCTCTTGCAAATTGGAACACTGTAAGGCTTAATAAAGAACGGGTCATGCTTCTTCATTTTCAAATTGCACCTGTAATTCTTAACTCTTCCTGGTCTATCACTAAAAATCTCACAATAGTCTTCCTTCTCACTAGTAGACAAACTATCTGCTGCCTTGACTTTATTATGAATTGAGACTCACTTTCCCAAACCAGTTGGCCATCATTTTCATCTTCTTCCTCACTAATGCAACTATTGTTCACCAAGAGTTCAAATGCCCTTAATTTGTTTGCTACAATTTTCATTTAATTTCATGTATAATTTAGTGTCTCCCTTTCACCCAGATTTTGGTTCTGCAAATAACAACTTCATATCTTCCCAATTAAAACTGCCATTTACTTTCACAATCCAGTCCATCCCAAGAAGTATATGCTCATTTAAGTCACAAACTACCAAATAAACCTGTTCAAATTCAAAATTTCCAATCTTAAATGAAATCAAATCCTGTTTGTTTATTAACTTGCTCTGGTAAATTTTTAAATCTATCTCTTAACTTGCTTGAAATACTACAAACAGGCCTACGTGTGTCTTATCAGACATAATCCTTTCCAGTCACTAATGTTCACCTCAATATAGGGACTTCCTAGAATTTCATGACTCCATAATTCATTATCCTCAGCTAAAAGATCAGCTTCTGTTGTCTGGAGATCTAGACTGATACCTATTTTGGATGTGTCTAATTGTACAGTTTCTAAAGCCCATATAGACATGTTACTTTCAGCTTGCCTATTATCAGAAACTGACACATTATTAATTAAAGGTAAGTGTTGGCAATTCTTGTTTAGACTGTGTTTGTATACCTGATCAGAACTATCTTTAACTTTAAAGTTAGCAACCGTAACATCATTATTACTAGCATTAGTATTCTCATTCAAAATTTTGTATCCTATCTGCGTAGTTTGTTCATACTTGTCTTTGTAATGGATTAAAATTTCTTTTGTGTTTACTGTCACCAGTTGGCTTTTCTGTACATGATCAAAATCAAATAAGTCATCATTAACTCTAACTAGTTGTAACTTCTTTCTCGACAGCTTCAACATAAATCTTACCATCTAACTCAACCTCAAACAAAATCTCATTACTATCACCAACAGCATCATCATTATCATCATCATCATCATCATCAAAATAATCCTGTGGGTCACATGACTCTGCATGGACATCAATTTCTACAATATACCTATTTACAGCGAAGTCATTATCATCAGAATCAACTACTACATTATCATTTTGTTCAGCAATAAAATTTCCAACCTGGCTATCAACTACTTCAGGAACTGAACACATTTCATTTTCTAAAAACAAACTGGCAACACCAAGATCATCAATTACAGAATTATTACTTGATACACATTGATCAAAAAGGTTATTTGAAGCATTTTCACCTAACTCAGTGGTTTTGTCCCTTTACATCGTCCTGACTCAAATCCTGTAACATGTGATCCCAAAATTTGTTATTAAATTTAGCTCTATTATTCTGGTAGTCCCAATGATGGTAATTTGACCTCCTCCTACCTCGTCTACTTCTAACCTGATTTTGGTTTTGCTTTTTCACCTCAAACTGACAGGTTCCCAATGAGATTTGTTACCTATTTTCCTGTTTGTTAATTAAATTTTGGTTTGAGTTATTTGTGTTATAGTTTCCATTCCTATGATTGCAATTACTGTGATTACCACTGTTACTGTTCTGGTTGTTATGATAATTACCACTGCTTCTGTTGTCGATACTGTTGTCATTGTAATTATTATGATGCTGAGAGGGCCCGACCCCTCCCCCATTTTGGTGTTGCTTCTCTCTATTATCATGGTTTTGGCTGTATCTGTCATTACACCGTTTGTCATTTTGCCATGCGCGATTGAGTTTGTCAACATATTTCAAAAACTCATTCATCGAGTCATCCGGCCCATAAACTAAGCCCCACTGACAACAATTAGGTAGACATCACTTCAGTGTGTCAATTTGGATGAGCTTATCGAGTGGTCAAGTTGTTTCTCTGAAAATATATGCATACTCAAGTCACCTGCACAGTATAGCTACTATTTAAAAACTCTGATTTTATTCGGGCTTGTTTACTTTCAGACCAGAATCGATTCAAAAATAATTTTTCAAATTTACTGAATGACATATCATTATTTACATGTTGATTTGCCCACGACAGAGCCTCACCTTCGAGATAATATTTAGCCATTTTAATTTCGAGTGACTCTGGCATTTCTGGTGCAAAACTGTCCCTGCATTGTCAAATGAAATCAACAGGATGTAACTTCAAATCTTCTGCATAAAACTTTAAATGAACACTGTTATAATTAATTGACAACAGATTTCCAGTACTAAATGTGTTAGTGAAATCATTGTTTTCCAAATTTGCAACTTCATCGTTGACCTTTTGGAGATTTTGTTTGACACAAGAAATTTGATCTCAAACCAGTTCTGCTTTTAATTTAAACTCTTAGTCAATATGAGTACTTTCAGCAACAATGTATTCCTGCATAGTTTTGATTTCAGATTTTCCATTAACCATTCCACTTAAGACTACATCTTCAGTATTATTTATTCGATCTTCAACAATACTGAATTGGTCATTAACTGATTTTATTTCAAAGGTAGTTGATTTCTCCAAACAATAAACTTTGAAATCTATAGTGTCTACTTGAGTGTTTGCAGTTTCTAATTTTTTGTTTATTTCGACAATTTCTTCTTTAATAGAACTGACTTTACTGTCTAGTTTTTGTTTTGTTCTGACAAGAAACTCATTAATTTGTTAAACAGATTGTCTAATGGATTTTGCTGTTTGTCAAAACCCCGTAATGGCGAACAAACACTGTGAGTTGAATCTTCTCGATGATGACTAGAGAAATTTAAGTTCGGCGCCAATGTCTGAAGCTGACAACCCAAAAGCATTGTAATACCAACTGGCTGAATGTTACTTTCACTATTCATTTTGACAAAAGACTGAGATATACACAACACTAATATTTGTCCTACTTAAATTTTGTCAGACACAACTCAAATCTTTACTGACACAGCAGCTAGCAGCAGAAAATAAGAACAAAATAAAATAATGTACTCATATGTTTTGTCCTTGTCATTGATACTGGTTCTGGTATTTATCCATGCTGCCCCTGGCCACACTGATCCATGTCCACTCACGTGCATAGGGCACAATAAAAATTTGGAACCTGAAATGTTACTTGTATTAGCACACTATGCAGTCTTACACACATATCCCAGCTCCTTTACTTCCTTGAAAAAAATCCAATATTTGTCTGGATTGATGGTAGAAAATCTTAGGTAAATACCAATGTGTGCAGACTCACTTTACTGTAGACTGCAGAATAAAGGAGTTGTCCTCCACCTCATTGCACGAGGAATATCAGAGCTTTAAAACGTACGTAAGCCTCCAGTTTGTGTTAATAATACACTAATATATAGGTAATAAATACAAATCTTTAAAGGTGCATCTTCATATGCAGAATTCTGTTTTCGGCTGTGTTGCTACATAGCCACTCATGGGTTACGTGTATATAAATGACTGAATTCAGGTACAAAATATTTTTCACTGCCATTTATTTTTGCCTGCAGTTGTTGTGCAGCAAGATTGTACATGTACATGTGAACAACTACTCTAACAAATCACTTCACTCCCCATGACTTAAACAGGCCACTATTATACTGCCTTAACAATTGCTCAATCATCCATCATCGGTTTTTAAATAAAAGAACAATTACATTAATTACATCCATACTACTTAACATTAGAATAAGAAAGTTAAATAAGCTTCATAATTTAGTTTAGTATTGCACATGATTGTTTCAGTAATTTAGTGTTAATTAATAATTTTGTGAGTCATAATAATGAATTTAGAGTTTGTATTAATTATGCATCAATTTCTATTAATTGTGCATCAATTACGAAATTTATAAAGTTCCTACCATGTATACAATAAATGTATAAATACAATAAATGTATACAATAAATAAATAACAAGCTCTGACTGTTGCAATTTTGTCTACTCTCAAATAATTTAATTAGTATCATTACTGATGATTAATACAGGATTTAACCTCATTTTCATTATTTACAACTAATTGCTTCACTCAGCCAGTACAATATGGTTTCTAATACACACAGTAATTTATCTGATGCTCATTTAAGAACATATGAGTACCTGCATTAATTTAGAAATAATAATATACATATTAATAATATAGTAAGGACAGTTTACAACTCACCGCAAAGACATGGCGATGAACTGTGACAGGCACATACAAAAGACACACGCATACAACACTTTCAGCTATCGCCCATGGCCTTCTTCAGAAAATGGAACAGTCATGCAATCACACAACACAGCCATACAACCATCACCTCCGCTGCGGCGAGTAAATCAGGGCCGGGGTGCGGGGTGGGGGGATAGGAAGGTTACATCACGGTGGTGGCGATGGGTTAGATGGGAATAACAAGATGCAGCTTAGGAATGGAGTGGGGAGGTGGGTGAGGGGAGAAAAATAAAATAAAATAAATATACGTTACAAAAAAAAAAAAAAATAAATAAATAAATAAATAAATAAAATAAAATGCGTACACACTGCAAGCACACAAGACTGCGTACGTACACACACACACACACACACACACACACACACACACACACACACACAAACACAATTGCACATTCACGCAACACTCATCAGGTTTGGGATAGAAAAGTAGGAACTATAAGCTAAAAAAAATCATTTATTTATTTAATTTTTCTCCCCTCACCCACCTTCCCCACTCCATTCCTAAGCTGCATCTTGTTATTCCCATCTAACCCATCCTCACCACCATGATGTAACCTTCCTATCCCCTCTCCCCTCCCCTCCCCTCCCCTCCCCTCCCGTCCCCGATTCACTGCAGAGCATGATTCAAAGTGCGGCAGCCGGAGGTGATGATTGTATGACTTGGTTGTGTGCCTGTGTGATTGCACGAGTGTTCTATGTTCTGGAGAAGGCCATGGCCAATAGCTGAAAGTGTTGTATGTGTGTGTCTTTTGTATGTGCCTGTCGCAGCTCGTCGCCACATCTTTGCGGTGAGTTGTAAACCTTATTATATATTATGGTATAAAATAAAGATTTTTGACTTACCTAAAGTACAGGCTTGTCGATAGAAACACGAAACACACAAAAACACACAACCATTCGAGCTTTCGCCACCAGTGGTGGCTTCTTCGGGAAAAAGAGGGAGGAAGGAGAGGAGAAAGGGAAGGATTGGGTTTTAAGGAAGTGGAAAAGGAGCCATTCCAATCCCAGGAGTGGAAGGACTTACCTTAGGGGACAAAAAGGAAGGTAAACAAATACACACACACTCACACATATCCATATCCAAACACACCTAGGCAGACATTTGTAGAAACCAAAGAAGTTGAACTTCTTTGGTTTCTACAAATGTCTGCCTAGGTGTGTTTGGATATGGATATGTGTGAGTGTGTGTGTATTTGTTTACCTTCCTTTTTGTCCCCTAAGGTAAGTCCTTCCACTCCTGGGATTGGAATGGCTCCTTTTCCACTTCCTTAAAACCCAATCCTTCCCTTTCTCCTCTCCTTCCTCCCTCTTTTTCCCGAAGAAGCCACCACTGGTGGCGAAAGCTCGAATGGTTGTGTGTTTTTGTGTGTTTCGTGTTTCTATCGACAAGCCTGTACTTTAGGTAAGTCAAAAATCTTTATTTTATACCATTTTCCCACCTAGAAGGTCTCCTTCTATAATATTATTATATATTATTAATTTCAACCTGGACTTTCCATTATTATAATATACATATTACAAGTACAACAATTACAAAACTTAGAATCCTATGGAAGTGTCAGTGTTTACATCAACCACCTTCTAATTGGACTTTACTAGTGAATGTACCGTAATTACAATATAGCTAACAATATAGAAATTAATTATAGCCTCTTCTGGGGGTGGGGAGTATGTCAAGCAGCTGTTTTATTACATAGATAATAAAATCACTATTGTTACGGCTGTTGGTTTATATATTTTAATATACTTCAATCATAAATCAGGAGGGTGTTGTCATCAGGAAAGGCATCATTGGAATTATAAGAATCAGAGCATAGAATGTTAGTTCCCTCAAATGGATAGGGAGGTTAGAAAAGTTAAAAAAGGAAATGGATAGGTTGGAGTTAGGTATAATAGGGATTAATGAAGTTCGGTGGATAGAGGAACAGGATTTCTGGCCAGGTGAGTACAGGATTATAAATACAAAATCAGTTGGGGGTATTAAAGGAGTAGGTCTAATTATGAATAAGAAAATAGGAATGCAGGTAAACTCCTGTGAGCAGCACAATGACTGCATTATTGTAGTCAAGATAAATATGAAGCCAAACTGACCACAGTAGTACAGGTTTATATGCCAACTAGCTATGCCAATAATGAGGAGATCAGAGAAATGTATGAGGAGATAGCAAATTATTCAGACAATTAAGTGAGAGGAAAACTTAATTGTGATGGGGGACAGGAATATGGTAGTACAAAAAGGAATGGAAGGAAAAATAGTAGGTGAATTTGGACTACAGGAAAAGGAATGATAGAGGATACTGCCTGGTAGAATTTTGTGCAGAACATAATTTAATTATAACTAAACACTTGGTTCAAGAATCGTGAAAGAAGAGTGTATATGTGGAAGAGACCAGAAGACAGTGGAAGGTACCACATAGATTTTATAATTGTAAGACATAGATTTGCGACATATCCTGGGGCAGATATAGATTCTGAGCATATCTTATCACTGTAGGCTGAAACTGCAGAAAGGTAGGAATTTAAGGAGATGAGATCTGGATAAATTGAAAGAACCTGAAGTTCTTGAGAGTTTCAGATGAAGATTTAGACAACAATTGACAGAAACAAAAAAAGAGTAGAGGAGGAATGGGTAACTTTGAGAGATGACATAGTCAAGGCATCAGAGGAATAAATAGGTAGAAATGCAAGACCTACAAAACATTCTTGGATATCACAGGAAATATTAAATTTTATTGATGTAAGGAGAAGACATAAAAATACATTAAATGAAGCAAGTAAAATGGAGCACAGACAACTGAGAAATGAGATTAACAGGAAGTGCAAAATGTCGAAGCAGGAGTGGCTAGAAGCCAAATGCAAATCTGCAGAAGAATGTATAAATGGGGGAAAATAGGTACCACCTACAGGAAAATAAGAGAGACATTTGAAGGCAAGGAAAAAATCTGTATGAATATGAAGAACTTAGATGGAAAACCAGTCGTGAGTAAAGACTGGAAAGCTGAAAAGTGGAAAGAGTATATTGAGGGGCTCTACAAAGGAAATGAACTTCAAGAGAATATTGTAGGAAAAGAAGAGGAAGTAAATGAAGATGAAATAGGTTATACTATACTGAGAGATGAATTTGACAGAGCACTGCAGGACCTAAGTTTAAACAAGGCCCCTGGAATAGATGACATTCTCTCAGAGGTACTGAAGTCTATGGGAGAACCAGCCACGACAAAACTATTTCAACTGGTGAGGTATGATACAGGCAAAATACCCTGAGACTTTAAGGAAAATGTAATAATTCCCATTCCAAAGAAAGCAGGTGCAGACAGGTGTGAAAATTACAGAACCATCAGTTTTAAGAAGTCATTGTTGTAAAATTTTAACACAACTTATTTACAGAAGAATGGAAAGGCTGATAGATGCTAACCTCAGGTAAGATCAGTTTGGATTCAGGAGAAATGTAGGAACACAGGATGGCAGTACTCACCTTACAAGTTATCTTAGAAGATAGAGTACAGAAAAACAAACATACATTTCTAGCTTTTGACAATTTTGATCACCCTTTTAAATTCTGAAGGTAGCAAGGGTAAAATATAGGGTGTGAAGAGCTATATTCAACTTGTACAAAAAAACCAGACAGCAGTTATTAGAGTCAAAGGGCTTGAAAGGTTCGCAGTGGTTGGAAAGGGATTAAGACAGGACTGTAGCTTTTCCCCAGTGTTGTTCAATCTGTACACTAAGTAAGCTGCAAAGAAACACAAGGAAAGAATTGGAGATGGAATTAAAGTTCAGGGAGAAGAAATAAAAGCATTGTGTTTTATCAATGGCACTGTAATTCTGTCAGAGACAGCAAAGGACCTGAAAGAGCAATTGAACTGAATGTTCAGTGTGTTGAAAGAAGTGTATAAGATGAACATTGTGAAATGTGAAATGTGATTTATTCATCTCATAACATACATTTTTCAAATCATTTGATTTGTGTACTGGAGACATGTCAAAATTTACAATATGATTTATGATTCACTTAGTTTACATTTTATATACATATAAATTGCAGTTACACTATAGTTCTCAATACAAAGATATTATCCATAAATATATATCTATACAAAGATATTATACTTCTTTATACAAAGATATTCATTATACTTCTTAATGCATAAAATATTATAAAAATGTAATGCTCTGCCTCAAAAAGTGAATTTGTCATCAAAAAATTCCTCGACAGAGTAGTAGCACTTTTCCACCAGAATATTGAAAAGCAGTTGCTTCAGTGAACCAAGCTCCATGTTAAATAATTTGCTCCCCTTTATTTTGTTGTATATTTTTAGTCCCATGTACTCTGGCATTTGTGCATAAAGTTTTAGCCGGTGTGTTGGGAGTTTAAAATTTTCTTTGTTTCGAGTGCTATAATTGTGGTCGAATCGGAAATGTCTAACATATTTTGGTGTTTATACAAGAAAATCAACACCTCATATATATGGAGGGATAGAACAGACAGAATTTTTAAATTTTTTAATAGTGGCCGACAAGACTCCCTTGTGGTTTGGCCATATGCATGTTCCTAATTATTTTCTTTTGCAATAGGAGGATTATTTAACATTTGTTGAATTTCCCCAAAAGATTATACCATAACAGATAACTGATTCAAAGTAGCTGTGTTAGACAGTCTTTCTGGTTTCTATGTTTGTGGTGCCCGAGAGAATATTCATTGCAAATGCCAAGCTATTTAATTTATTTGCTAGGTAATCAATGTGTACCTTCCAGTTTAGATTTTTATCGAGATGTAGGCCTAAAAACCTTACATCATTTGATTCTGTC
Organism: Locusta migratoria; assembly: GCA_026315105.1. Lineage (NCBI taxonomy): Eukaryota > Metazoa > Arthropoda > Insecta > Orthoptera > Acrididae > Locusta > Locusta migratoria. The sequence goes on along the minus strand of CM048744.1, from coordinate 806,592,909 downwards.
ATTTCTTGATTATTGCAAGTTATTTTCATTTCACTCCTTTTTACTGTTTTGGCTTCAAACTGAGTCATTTTTGTTTTCGTAACATTTAATTTTAGCCCATTTTGATGGAACCAGGTTTCCAGTTTTTCCAGAATTTTTTTGCACACTTTCTGGAATTGTTTCAGGCAACTTATTTTCAATTAAAACTGATGTGTCATCGGCAAATAGAACTAGGTTTGATCAACAGCTAGTGGTAAGTCGTTTATATAAAGAAGGAACAGGTAGGGACCCAATACGGAACCTTGCGGCACTCCCTTAGAAACAGTTTTCCATTCTGAGGAGTAATTTATTGAGTTTGAAGTAACAATTACCCTTTGTTTCCTACCCATGAGGTAAGAGTTGAACCTTTTCAGAACAGTATCCTGAATTCCATACATCCGTAGTTTGTGTAAAAGTAAGGAGTGGTTCACTGAATCGAAGGCTTTAGTCAGATCACAGAAAATCCCTCTAACCTTCCTGCCTTTATCTATTGCAGAGCATATCTTTCGGGTAAAGTCATTGATGGCATTTACAGTGCTTTTTTCTGATTGAAATCCAAACTGGTTCTTAAAAATTATGTCATTTTGAGTAAGAAATTTCAGAACTTGTTTTGCTGCAACCTTTTCAAACAATTTAGCGAATATCAGCAGAAGGGAGATCCCTTTTTGAATAGTGGCTTTATCTTGGCATACTTCAACTTGTCTGGAAAACATCCCTGCTCAAATGATGGATTTATAATAATTGACAGTGGTTGAGAAATAAGATCATATACACACTTTATAACAGGTGTCGGGATTTCATCCAAGCCAGATGAATTTTTGTTTTTTAATGTCATAATTTCTTTTTCCACGTCTCCACGGGTGATTCTTTCAAATTGTTTGAATAGTTCTCTTTCATTGTTTTCCAGATTTATGAGATTGGTATTGTTTTGATAAGCTGCCATATCTATATCGGATCTAGTAACATTTAAAAAATAATCATTGAAACAATTCGACATTTGAACAGGGTTTACTACAATATCATTATCAGATCTAATTCTCTGTATCTCTTGGCAATTGATTTTAGTTCCTAATTCTGATTGCACAACTGACCACACTGCTTTTGTCTTATTTTTATGTTGGAAGATGAATGTATTAATGAGAGCAAATCAAGGGTAATGAAATGCAAATTAGGTAACAAAACAATAAAGCTGGTAGGTGCACTTTGTTACTTGGGCAGTAAAATTGACATATGATGATTGCAGTACAGGGATTATAAAATGCAGAATGGCAATGAGCAGAAAAGCATTTTTGAAAAAAATAGGCATTTGCTAACATTAAATGTTAATTTAAGTGTAAGGAAGTCTTTTCTGAAGGCATTTGTGTGGAGTGTTGCCTTGTACAGGAGTGAAACTTTGATGGTAGGTGCTACAGAAGAATGCTGAATATTAGGTTGGTTGATCGTATAACTAATGAGGAGGTACTAAACAGATTTGGGAGAAAAGGGATTTTTGGCATACCTTGACTAAAAGAAGGGATCAATTGGCATGACACTGTCTTAAACATCAAGGAATCATAAAGTTTTCATTTGAGGATAATGTGTGAGGAAAAAATCGCAGGGAGAGACCAAGAGATGAATATAGTAAGCAGATTCAATTGGATGTAGGTAGCCATTCTTATGAGGACATGAAGAGGCTTGCACAGGATAGAGTAATGTGTAGACCTGCATCAAACCAGTCTTTGGACCAAAGACGACGACAACAACAACCATTAACAAGAGAGATGCAAAACGTTTATGAACCTCTGATACAGTAGTCCAGTGCTCTTCTATTCTCATCTTGTGTTTTTGCAACAGAAAACTACAATGTTTAGTACTTTCATCTATGTTTCTCATTAGATAAATTTTTAAAAAATATATTTAAAAAATGACTGACCCAAAGTATCCACAGATAGTGTAGAGTGCAATACAGATTATTGAAAGTTTATTGTTGTTGATACATTTTACATGTATTTGCAAGAAGTGCAAGTGAAACATTTTGTTTCAAACACGAACAATAATTTGAACAAAAAACATCGAGCATTCTCACTAGACCCTAATATATGAACTCGTGTACATTTAGCTGCATCTCTTGGAATTCCAGCAACGTCTTTGAATACTATTATGAAGACATTGCGAAGAACTTATCATTCAATATCTTCTACAAAGAGGAAATCAATTAATTAATAAAAATCTCATATTTCATCACACTGTTTTCATATCACAGAATCTCTCTCTTGTTCTCTCATACCGTGCATACAACTTACTCACATTAGGACACCATTGGTGCTATAATAGACTTAACTATTCCACATTTAATTACCTTCACTTACTCAGCTTTATTCAATGTAGGTCTATTTTGTGGATGTTTTACTTTTGTAGTGTGCTGGGAAACTATGATCTTTCACTAGTGTATTAGTACTACAGGAATTTGTAATTACAATTGCTATGAAGCATATGCGACTATTTCAAACCCCACCAACAGTACTCCAAATGTCCGCCAGAGGTCTCGCTCATTGCTCAACAAAGCTACCGCCACGACACTTAGCAGAGAGCGGTGAGCAGAGTTGAGGCAGAGGCAGCTGCATCGGCAGACCAGGCTCAGACTTGACAAGGTGAGCCTCTTATGCTGAAGTGTGCGTTACAGCAGTAATTGGTGATGAGTTTCACGATCACCTTCCACTTATCGATACAGAGGCTGTCATTCAGGCACTTCTAGAGCAGCAGAGAGCTTTTATATCTGCAATCACAGCACTTTCCACCACGTTGTCTGCTAGGGTATCTGTGACGTCGATGTTTTTGCCCCAGTTTCCTTAGTATGTCAACTTGGGTGAAGATTGAGAAGTGGCTGCAGCAACATTTTCTTGCATTTGGAGTAGCAAATGCTAAAGTATGTAAGGCTTTTTTTTCTTTCTTTCCTGGCTTTCTCCCTGTTTTTATCAATTGCTCGGCCAGTTGGCACCTCTGTGGGATCCGGCCTCTCTTTCCTTTGATGTGATGTGTCAGTTGTTGCCTACTTATTATCACAAACACACACATTTTATTATATCCATAATGGATGTGAGGTCATGGTTGTATTACTTATTATTTTGTCAAGTAAGGCCGGTGTATACGGGGTGCAGCCAAGACTGGAGGGAGTCATCTCTGTAGGGAAACTGGCCTCAGTATTCCAGGCCGGAAAATTTGCATAGGTGCTACAAAGACCGTAGCATCTATATCTATTCAGACAGCCAGGCAGCCCTAAGATCACTGGCAGCTCCTACACCAAGGTCTAAAATTGTTGCAGAATGTCACAGGGTTCTGGTGGAGCTAGGGGAAAGCAATAGAGTAAATCTATTGTGGGTCCCTGGCCACATGGGGATCTGTGGCAACGAACATGCCGACAGATTAGCCAGGATGGGAGCAGAGACTCCATTTATTGGACCAGAACCTGTCCTGACAATCAATGATCAAATTGGAGCTACGTAACTGGCTCAGAAGACAGCACGTAGAATATTGGACCAAAGTCTGTCAACAAAATCATGGCAAGGTAATGATGCCAAAGCCATGTTTTAAAAGAAGCTCTGCAATCCTGGGCCTGAACAGGAGAGAGATTAGACTCATGGTTGGATTGCTGACAGGCCATGGTAATTTCAAAAAACACCTACATACAATGGGAATAATAGAAGAGGACCCTAAATGTAGGATTTGTGATGACGGTGATGAAACTGCATCACATCTAATCTTCAAATGCATTGCATTAGAGAGTAAAAGGCACAGAACATTTGGGACAACCAGACCCGAAGAAATTGTGTCTAATAAAGAACTGGTAAAGGGACTCCTTGCACTGTTCAAGGGCATTGGTTGGCTTTACTAGATATACAGGAAGCGATACCGCACAATAAAATTAGTTTCGGTGCGGGCAGTGGTGGGTTGGACCAAGACTGTTTTGGATTCCCTGAGAAAATCAAATCAATTTTGTCAAGTAGGCTCAATCACAGATTGTGGTTGAGCCTGCTTGACAAAATAATTAACACATGCATCTTGTCGCAGCACGTATGGAATTCTACTTCTGTCAGAAAAAGCCCCATCAAACTTATTTTGCTTGGTTCGCGGAACTTCAGGGTTTGAGTCGGAGATGTTTGTTTGTTACTGATGCTCACAAGTATTCTTATGCTGATTCTATGGTTTGTGATGCTGTCATTAGGTTAGCTCCTGACAAAGAGGTTCGTCAACATGCTCTTCAATGTGAAAACCCATTGCTGGCTGAGGTATTGAACATTGCTCAGTTTTTTGAGATTTTGCAAGCAGCCGGTGATCAAACTGAGGCTTTGTGTGATGTGTCTGCGTTTGATCCTGCTTCTCCAGGTCCTTCCTTTTGTTGATTCACACAGTGCGGAGGATGTAGCAGCAGTAAACTCATCTTCTCAGCAGAGCGTAGGACAGCGCCCGGCCGCACAACAACAGTCATGGTGGGCAACAATAAAGCCACGCACAATACTTCCATCGTGCCCTTTATGTTTTGTCCAACATGACTGTGTGGCGTGTTCTAAATGCCATGCCATGTGCAATAAATGCAGGAAGAAAGGCCACATTGCAGCTGTATGCCGCTCTCAGTTTTTGTCGACTCAGACTCTACCATGGACATTAATTTTGTTTTCCCTCTGGCTTCCAGCATGGCTAAATTGTTTTTATAACTTTAAAGTATTGGGACAAATGCTCCACTTACAGTTGAATACCGGCGCTGCCGTGACACTCTTCTATTCCCAAACCTACGTAGACCTGTGGAGTCCCCTGCACTCTCTTGAGTTGATTGACAGTTGGTCAGTTATAACAAGCAGAGCATTCCGGTTCTAAAAAAGTTCAGATGGTCAGCAACATATTAAAATGTGGTCTATTCCTTGACTTTTTTGGTTGTAGACAACCCTCATACTGCAAATTTATTTCACATGGATGCCTTTCAGGCTTTCGGATTTTCTATAACGGACTCCGTCCACTTCGTTTCTGAACCTGTTCCTTACCAGCAAATTGAGACTCTATCCTCTGAATTTATATCTCTCTTTTCAGAAGGTTTAGGTTGTGCCACCAATTTTATGGCACACATTAGCCTTAAGTCTACGGCTCGACCTTGATTTTATAGCACACGTGCGCCTTGCGCTACCAACTGAAACAGGAATTAGATAGGTCGAATTCTCTGGGTGCTCTAAAGCCTATTCCCTCCAGTGAATGGGCATTGCCCTTAATGATTGTTAAGAATCCTAATGGCCAGTTATGTCTTTGTGGCAATTTTAAGAACACTGTTAATGCCCAGAGCATCACTGACACGTATCCATTGCCACACCCAGACGAGCTCTTTGCAAAACTTGTTGGAGGTCAATTTTTCTCTAAACTCAACGTATCAGAGGCATACTTACAGATCCCCTTGGATGAGGTCTCCAAACAATTTCTGGCACTCAATACACCCTTCGAGTTGTACCGATATCAGCGTCTTTGATTTGGAGTGACTAGCGCTTCCGCGATTTTCCAATGTTTTTTAGAACAATTAACAGTATCCGTTCCAGGGTGTGTTAATTATCAAGATGACATTGTCTTCACAGGTGCCACCAGAGATGAGCATTTGTCAAATCTTCATAATCTGTTCACAGTCCTTCAGACAGCTGGCCTCAAATGCAACCTGTCTAAATCAAGCTTCTTCCAGCCTTCAATTGTCTATCTTGCCTTTGAGGTTTCTAAAGATGGCATCTGTCTCTTGCAACATCATGTTGCTGCAATTACGGCTATACTGATGTTAAAGAGCTACAGGTTTTTTGTTTTTTTTGTTTTTAAGACAATCGCCTATTACCAAAAATTTCTTCCTGATGCTGCCATAGTGGCTGATCCTTTGCATGCCTTACACAGGATTGGGTGCCGTCCTCTCTCAACAGATTTGATGATGGCTCTGAGCGTCCCATTGCAGTTGCTTCCAAGATCCTCACTGCTACTCAGCAACAATACTCCCAAATTGAGAAGGAGGCACTTGTCATTGTCTATGCTATTGAGAAATTTCATGTGTTTCTATATGGGTCTAAGTTTCACCTCATTACTGACCATAAGCCATTGGTTGCCTTATTCAATCCTTCAGCTTTGTTGCCTGATAAAGCTGCCCACAGGCTTCAATGCTGGGTACTGTTTCTTTCACGTTATCACTATACGATCCACTTCCGGCCCACCGAACAGCATGCCAATGCTGATACTCTCTCTCAGCTTCCGATGGGGCTTCTAGGATTGCTGCGACTGTCACTAGGGATCCAGTGCTCAGTAGGATGGTTTACTTAGTTCAAAATGGGTGGCTGGAAAAGCCTCTGGGCAAAGCTTCGGATCCCTTGTGCAGTTACTTTGCTTTGTGCTACCACCTCATTGTCTTCCTGGGTGTTTTGCTGTTGGCTACCGACGGCTCATCTTCCAGGGTCATTTCTCCTTGCTTTTCTCCAGACTTTCCTCTTCGTATAAATTGAATAACGTTGAGGGGAAAAGGCTACAATCCTATCTTACTCATTCCAAACTACTGCTGTCTGATTTCTATGCCAGTTTTATAGAACTTCCTGATCATTATATTTTCTCCAAATCTACAGAAGCCATCAGTGTAAATTTGGCTTTGCTTAACATATTTTCTAAGATAAGTTTTAGGGTCAGTATTGCCTTTCTTGCTCCTACATTTCTCCTAAATCCAAAATGATTTTCTCTGAGGTTGGCTTGTACTAGTTTTTCTATTCTTATGTAAATTCTTGTTAGTATTTTGCAACCATGAGTTATTGAACTGATATGGTTCTCTTATTTTCACACCTGTTTGCACTTGCTTTCTTTAGAATTTGATTTATTACATTCTTACTGAAGTCTGAACATATTTTTCCTGTCTCAATACATCTTGAATACCAGGTGGTAATGTTTGGTCATGGCTGATTCTGCCAGTAACTGAAGTAGCTTTGAGGGAATGTTGGTCTACTGAAAGGGCCTTGTTCTGACTTATGTCTCTCTCACAGTAATGTATCTCCTATTCTTCTTCTCTTTCTACAGTACTACCCTGATGTTCATTTCCCTTGTATAACCCCCCTGTATACTCTTCATAACGTCCAGCTTTTTCTGCTATTTTCAGGACTGAGTTTCCTTCTGATGTTTCGATTTCATAGAATTGATTTTCTTTTCTATAAATGTCTTTTGTTATTTTCCTGTTGGTGATATCTATCCTTCCCGTTGTTATACATTATTCTATGGACTTGCCTTTGTCCTTTGCACTTCTGCTTAGTCTTCTTGCACCTCCTGTCAATCTGAATGTTTAGTTGTCTGCACTCCATTTACCTGCTTCATTTACTGAATTTTAAATTTTTTCTGTTCATTAACTACATTCACTATCTCCTGTGACATCAAGGATATTATCTAGGTCTTGAACCTGTACCTATTTGGATCTTCTGAAATCTTCTCTATTTCATCTCTCAAAGCTACCCATTCATCTTCTTACATGTCACTCCCTCCTCACCAATTTTATCAGTTGTTGCCTAAAATAGATTCTTCAATTTCAGTATATAGTGCATACCAAATAAAATATTGCCATAGTCTAATCTGAACCTGGATATGTCTTACAGTTTAAAACCTGGTTCTAAAATGTTCTACAATTATAGAATCAAGCTAGTCTCTTAGATGTATACAACCTTCTTTAATTATTCTTAAATCGAGTGTTTGTTATGATTAATTACTGTTCTTTTCAAAATTCTACCCAGGGAATTCCTATTTAATTCCTTTTCCCTATCCCATATTCACCTAATATTTTTCATTCTCTTCCTTTTTTATACTGAATAGCAGTCCCCTATCACTATCAATTTTTCTTTTCCCTTAACTTTCTGAATAATTTGTTACCTTCTCATACATTTCTGCAAACTCCTCTTCATTGGCAGATCAAACAATGGTAATCAGGAGGAGGTTGTCATGGAAAACAGATTGGAACATTGAATTTTCTGCCCATAATTGGTTAGATAAGTTAGAAAATATTAAAGGGTAAATGGACAGGTTGAAGCTAGACATAGTGGTGTGTTAGTGAAGTTCATTGGAAAGATAAACAGGACTTTGGGTCAGGTGAGTGCAGAGTTGTAAGTACAAAGTCATTAGGGGTAATGCAGGAGCAGGGCTAATAATGAATAAGAATATGAGTAAGATTTTGTGCTGAATATAATGATCATAGCCAAGATGGACATGCAGCCAGCACCCACAACATGAAAGTAGAACAGCTGCAAGTAGTAATTAAAAAAAAGTTATCAAAAGTCTATGTGTTGAATGGAAGTGAAAGTAAGCAAATTAAACTATGGGCCTTGTACAGTGTTTGTCACAGTTAGGAAAGTTCTCTATGCAGTGTAAGCTTTACAGAGATTTTGAAATAGCATTTCTCTCTTTGTACTCACTAAAGTTTCATTTTCATCTTATCTGATTACAGTATTTATTTTTGAGCTTTTAAGGAGTGATTCCAAACTTTTAATAAAAATATCTTCAATTTTTCTGTCTTTAGGTTAGCACTCTGAGGGAGAATATGTCTGAATACGTAGTAGCTCTGAATGATACCAACTTCAGACTTGCATCATACTGTAGTCACCTGAATGAAGCTGCCTCATGTAGCACTGAAGATGAAGTTGTAAGAGAATTGTTAAACTCTCGCCAAGTGTTTGAAACGAAACTCATGGAACAAGCTAGACACATGGCATGGGTGCGTGGTGCTGTTTACTCTCCAGAAAAGCAGGGTCATCTTGTTTGGTTCCTGAGAGTAATTTTACAGTCTCTCAAACAAGCGTCTGCAGAGGGAAATCTGTTTTCTTTTGTGCCTGATTTTTATCTTGAGACGGTCATTGAGGTGTGTACTGCACTTCGATCCTATTTGCACCCCACAGCACCTCTGGAACAAATTGAAGGTAAGAATCATATTGTAAATCTTTTTTATATTTCACTAATGTCAAAATTATACCTGATGAATACTTGTTACCATTCATTTAATGTACATTGCTGCTGTAAATATGTACAAAGAGGTGAACTCTGAAAACTGTGATTACACTGTATTTTAATGCAAACAGGAACTCACTCATTGCGAAACTGTATTTTGTATGCTGAGCAACCCTATTTCAAAGCAGCCTGCATGGCGGAGCACTGCTGCTTGTAAACTCTGAAGTCGTGGCTTGCTCCTCGCTCTGACAACTAGACTGCTTAAGTTCGCAGCATTAAGTCAATTGCCAGAGACAAGTTATGGATTGTGAACAGCATTGCAAAAAGTATTCTCTCAATATGTTCTAAAGATTGCAATTGGTTGATAAAAATCCTGTATGTGGAAAAACTGGTGAATTACTAAGTTCCTTCCATCTTCTGCAGCTATGTACTGTCTTTAAGTTGTAATTTTGGATTTTAAGCCAAGTTGCTGGTTCCATGTAATGCACAGTTTTCAGTGACTGACCCAATTCTCTTCTTCAGGTGCTGCAAGTTCTACATTTAAATCTATTTGTATTTCACTTCAGTTAATTGGTTCCAGGGTTGATGTTTGCAAAATATAATGAGGTCCACATGCAATAATGAGATTTTAAGATCACTTCTGTTTCATAATTAACAAAAATTATTTCTCTTCTGCCATGACATATGGTAGAACTTTACAGTATTGAACCACCAGGCTCCCACCAAACAGTACTCTCGACAGTAGTACCATTTTAGATGTTAGCCTGCCTTTTACTACATGTACTGTTTTAGACCAACTACTACTCCAAAGAACATAAAGTGCACACCATCTTTTTATGTCTTCAGAGGTTACATTGATATCAAATATGACATCAGTTTTTATACATAATTTTTATATTAAATGTGAATTGTTAAGCAAACATATCCAGTCTTAATTACTGTATATAGAAATTATGAAGTTACATAAAATGTATTTAAATTGGCTCAAATTTAGCCCTCCACAATCCAGGTGTTTGCATCACACCAACATTTTTTTAGCCAGAATTAAAATAATAATAATAGGAAGTGAGAAATAAGAGATACAGAAATTAAAGAATACAACTATATAGGCAATATTATTGTGATATCAATAAATTTAGAACGAGGATACCGCGTTAGAGACTACAAAACCAATAAATTTACTCTCTACTCTTTCATTGTCTTCTGCAATTCCTACCTGATAAGTGTTCCACACTGTCCAGCAGTCCTCCAGGAGAGGATGGAAAGCTTAGTGTAGACATCTCGTTAGTAGTTCTGTTCCATGTTCTAAGTATTCTGGCAATAAAATGCTATCTTTGGTTCACATTCCCCATGACATTTTCTGTGTGTTCATTTTACATAGAGGGTCTGTAAAAGGAAATAAACTTGAAGGCACTATTCCAGAAATAGAAGACGAAGTAGAGGAAGATGAGATAGGAGATACAATACTGTGAGAAGAATTTGACAGAGCACTAAAAGATTTGAGTATAAATAAGAACCCCTAGAGTAGATGATGTTCTGTTTGAACTGCTGTTATAATTAGGAGAGCCAGTCGTGAAGAAATTGTTCCGGCTGGTATGCAAGATGAATGAGACAGGGGAAATACCCTCACACTTCAAGAAGAATACAGTGATTCCAATTCCAAAGAAAGCAAGTGCAGACAAATATGAAAATTACAGAACTATGAGTCTAATAAGTCATGGTTGCAAAATAGTAAAATGAATTATTTACAGATGAATGGAAAAACTTGTGGAATTCCAACCTCAGAGAAGATCAGTTTGGATTTAGGATTAATTTAGGAACACACGAAGCAATACTGACATTACAACTTAAGATAGGTTAAGGAAAGGGAAATCTATATTTTTAGCATTTGTGAATCTGGATAAAGGTTTAGGCAATGTAGACTGGAATACACTCTTTCAAATTCTGAAGGTAGCAGGGGTAAAATATAGGGTAATGGAATGTCATATCAGAAAATCAGGCGAAACTGAAGGTATTGGATTAGGTAATGAGGCAATAAAAGTAGTAGATGTGTTTTGTTATTTACGGAACAAGGTAATTGCTGATTGGCAAAGAAGATATAAAATGCAGAATGGCTATAGGAAGAAAAGTGTTTCTCAAGAAGTGAAATTTGTTGACATCCAATATTAGCTTAAATGTTAGGAAGTCCTTTCTGAAAACATTTGTCTGGAGCCTAGCATTATATGGAAGAGAAGCATGGACAATAAGCAGTTCAGACAAAAGATGATAGAAGCTTTTGAAATGTGGTGCTACAGAAGAGTGATGAAGATTAGATGGGTACATTGCATAACTAATGCGGAGCTGCTGAAACGAATTGGGGAGAAAGTAGTTTCTGGCATATCCTGACTAAGAGAAGGGATCTGTTGTTGGGACACAGTCTGAGATATCAAGGAATCATCAACTTAGCATTAGAAGGAAGTGTGTGGGGCAAAAATCGTAGAGGGAGACCGAGGGACAAATACAGTAAGCAGATTCAAAAGGGTGTAGGTTACCGTTCATATTCTCAGTTGAAAAGGCTTACAAAGGACAGGATAGTGTGGAAAGCTGCATCAAACCAGTCTGCAGACTGAAGACCACAAAAACAACAACAACCACAACCACATTCTTTATGTACATCCATACTGTGCAATTCATCTTAGGGAGTGCACTGGAGGCCACCTCGTAGCACTACAAGCATTTCCTTACCTGTTTCACTCGCAAATAGCAGAAAGGGAAAAAAGAATGCCTATATGCCTGTGTACAAGTCCCAATTTCTTTTATCTTTGTCATAAATGGACAATACATAACAACTCACTGAGAGAGATTGACTGAGCCACTGACAGACAGAAAAAAATAGACAGTCACATTCACACAGCTTAAATTTTTGGGCCATGGTCTTTATCAGAAAAAGAAACACATACATTCACATAATCACTCAGACAACTACACACACACACAACTACTACCTCTGGCCACTCCAACACTACAAGCATCTTGATATTGAGTGAGAAGTGGAGTGAATGTGGAAGGCTGCCAGGTAAGAGTAGGGATGGAAGATGGGAATGTGAAATGCAGCTTTGAAGTGGCAAGTTGTTATAGATTGAGGGCAGAGTGGTTGCAGGACTGTAGAATGTGTTGAAGGAACTACTCCGATCTACACAGTACAGAATAGGTGATGTTGCAGGGGAAGTTCCTGATGGCTCGTGTACTAAATCAGTCATTGAAATAAAGAGTGTTGTGTTCAGCTTCATGCTGTGCCACTTGGTGGTCCATCTTGCTTCTTTTTATTGTTAGATGGTGGCTATGCATCCTGATAAGACACCTGGTTTGTTGTCATATGAATGTAAACACTGTGTAATGATTGCAGCAAATTGGTAAATCATTTTCACAGGTGCCTCAACCTCTGATGGGGTATTTATTTTATTTATTTTTATTTTATTTGTTTTTTTCTGTTCCATAGGACCCACTTGAGGAGTAAGACTCTATGGTCATGGAACAAGTCAATACATTGTTACACAAGAATGGTAATAGAAAAATTATAAGTAGTCCTTTGCACACGACAATCTTAAGACAAAGTGAAAAGAATCAATAAAGAAAAAATGAATTAGCTTAATTGTTTAACTTTTCTAGGAGCTCCTCGACAGAATAAAAGGAGTGAGCCACGAGGTAACTCTTCAATTTAGATTTGAAAGCATGTGGATTAGTGCTAAGATTCTTTAGTTCTTGTGGCAGCTTATTGAAAATGGATGCCGCAGAATACTGCACCCCTTTCTGCACAAGTGTTAAGGTGGTGTGGTGCAAATGTAGATTAGACATCTGTCTAGTATTCACCGAGTGAAAGCTACTAACTCGTGGGAATAAGCTAATATTATTAACAACAAAAGACATTAAAGAAAAAACGTATTGTGACGCCAGAGTCAAAATTCCCAGACTACTGAAAAGGGGTCGACATGACGTTCGCGAACTTACACCAGATATTGCTCGAACCGCCCGTTTTTGAGCCAGAAATATCCTTTTTGCATCAGGCGAGTTACCCCAAAAAACAATGCCGTACGTCATAAGTGAGTGAAAGTAAGCGAAATAGACTACTTTTCGTGTTGAAAAATCACTTATCTCAGATATTGTTCTAATGGTAAATATAGCAGAATTTAGTTTTGGAACAAGTTCCTGAACATGGGCTTTCCATGACAGCTTACTGTCTATATGAACACCTAGAAATTTGAACTGTTCAGTCTCACTTATCACATGCCCATTATGTGTAATCATAATGTCAGATTTCGTCAAATTATGGGTTAGAAATTGTAAAAACTGAGTTTTACTGTGATTTAACATCAACTTGTTTTCTATTAGCCATGAACTTATCTCTTGAACTGCATTATTTGATACTGTGTCAATATTACGAGCAACATCCTTCACTACCAAGCTGGTATCATCAGCAAACAAAAATATTTTACAATCACCTGTTACATTCGAAGGCATATCATTTATATAAACAAGAAACAGCAACGGTCCCAAAACAGACCCCTGGGGCACCCCATACTTAATTGTGCCCCATTGAGATTGCACGTCATACCCATTTTCTACACTGCGGTGAATTACCTTCTGTTGTCTATTATTAAAGTTAAATTATTAATTGTAAAAACTGAGTTTTACTGTGATTTAACATCAACTTGTTTTCTATTAGCCATGAACTTATCTCTTGAACTGCATTATTTGATACTGTGTCAATATTACGAGCAACATCCTTCACTACCAAGCTGGTATCATCAGCAAACAAAAATATTTTACAGTCACCTGTTACATTCGAAGGCATATCATTTATATAAACAAGAAACAGCAATGGTCCCAAAACAGACCCCTGGGGCACCCCATACTTAATTGTGCCCCATTGAGATTGCATGTCATACCCATTTTCTACACTGCGGAGAATTACCTTCTGTTGTCTATTATTGAACCAGTTGTGGGCTACTCCCCGTATTCCATAATGTTCCAACTTCTGCAACAATATTTTGTGATCAACACAATCAAACGCTTTTGTTAAATCAAAGAAGACGCCTAATGTCCGTAGCCTCTTATTTAACCCATCAAGTGCCTCACAGAGAAACGAAAATATAGCGTTTTCAGTCGTTAAACCACTTCTAAAACCAAACTGTACGTTTGACAGGAAATTATGTGAACTGAAATGATCAATTAATCTTGAATATACAGCCTTTTCAATAACTTTGGAAAAAACCGATGGCATAGAAATTGGTCTATAGTTGTCTACATTATCCCTTTCTCCTTTTTTATAAAGCGGTTTCACTACTGAGTACTTTAATCTGTTAGGAAACTGACCATTCTGAAAGGAAAAATTACAAATATGGCTTAGCACTGGGCTAACATATGGAGAACAGTACTTTAGAATTCAGCTAGATACCCCATCATATCCACAAGAGTCCTTAGTCTTTAGTGATTTAATTATTGACTCAATCTCACCTATGGAAGTATCATGAAGGATCATTTCAGGTAACAGCCTCGGAAACGCATTTTCTAAAAACGTTATATGATTACCTGTAGAAACTAGATTTTTGTTTAGTTCCTCTACTATATTCAGAAAGTGATTATTGAATATTGCACATATATCTAACTTGTCAGTAACAGAAACATTCCTACTACGCACTGACGTTATATCTTCTACCTGCTGCTCCTGACCAGACACTTCCTTCACGACTGACCAGATAGTTTTAATTTTATCCTGAGAGTTTGCTATTCTTTTTGCATACCACATACTTTTTGCATTCTTAATGACTTTTTTCAGAACCTTACAGTACTGTTTGTAATGAGCTACTGCATCTTCATTCTGACTGCTTCTAACATTTTGATACAACTCCCGCTTAGTTCTACATGATACTCTTATCCCCTTTGTCAGCCACCCTGGCTGTCTGTTACTGAAAGTACCCTGTTTTGAGCGTTCTAGCGGAAAGCAAATTTCAAACAGCATAATAAATGTGTTCAGAAAAGCATTATATTTATATCATCTGCATTATCTGCACTATAAACATCCTGCCATTCTTGTTCCTTAATTAGGCTTAAAAAGGTCTCAATTGCAACTGGATTAACTTTTCTGAGTAGTTGATATTTATGTTTAACATTTGTTTGAGAACAAATACTTTTTAGAATTAAAAGTTGGGCATCGTGGTCTGATAGGCCATTTACTATTCTGCTGACAGAGTGCCCCTCTAATAATGAAGAATGAACAAAAATATTGTCAATGGTAGAACTGCTATTTCCTTGCACTCTCGTTGGAAAAAATACTGTTTGCATCATGTTATAGGAATTAAATAGATCTAACAGCTGACTTTTCCTTGAGCTATCACCTACACAATCAATGTTGAAATCTCCACACACAATTAAATTTTATCTTACTTGTGTTCACCCAAAATTTAAGTTGGCAGCAGTAGAATCATTCTGCAGTCAGTTTCAAATTCCGGCCCCCTAAATTTCCTCAACACTGTTTCTTGAAAGAACAATCATCTTTCCTCCAGTGATTCTCATTTCATTTCCCAAAGTGTCTCTGTAACACTTGTGCTCTGATCAAACTTACCAGTAAAAACCTAGCAGCTTGCCTCTTAATTGCTTATATGTCTTCCTTCAAACTGATCTGGTAGGGATCGCAAACACTTGAGCAATACTCAAGACTGGGTTGCACACGTACTTTATACCTGGTCTCCTTTATGGATGAATCACATCTTCCCAAAGTTCTCGTAATAAAGTGAAATTAACCATCTTTCTTCCTCATAACTGTCCCTATATGCTCATCCCATTTCATGTTTCTCTGCAACATTACACCTAGATGTTTAGTCAGCATGGCAGTGTCAAGCAGCACACTACCAATCCTTTATCCAAACATTAAGGGTTTTTTTCCAACTCACCTGCATCATCTTACATTTTTCTGCATTTAAATCTATCTGTAGTTACTCACACCAACTAGAAACTTTGTCCCTGTAATCCTGCATCCTACTTGAGTTAGTCAATGACTATACTCTCTTGCACACTGTTCATCAGCTCATTTATGCAAATAGAAAATAACAACAGTCCTATCACACTCTTGGTGATATGTCTGTCTCTAATGAACATTGGCCATTGAGAACAACATATTGGGTACTAATTATGTTTAAATCCATAACTGGATGAATGTTCACAGCAGCTACTGATTTGACTTCTGAAAGGAACACAGCGATCATTACAAATCGATATTAGCTTGATTCCTATTCATAATCAGTGTAATATCTACAATAAGATAGCATAAGACATATAAAACAATAGATAACACAACAGTACATAACACTCACATTTACATAACAACATTTATAATGTTTTGTAAACATGGAAGTTATTTACTGTTTTATATAACATGCTTTCTTGTTGTAGATATTACACTGATGATGGCTAGGAATCTAGTCGAAATCTATTTGTAATAAACAGTTTTTCACAGCTAATCCCTCTGTTGCTCTGAGAAGGTATTGGGTTCTGTCGCTCATAAACTCTTCAATAACATGACATATCTAGGAAGCTATTCCATAGGCTTTTGCCTTTGTTAGCAGTCTACAGTACAGTCCCATGTCAAATGCCTTTTGAAATTGAAGAAATATGCAGTCTGCCTGCTACCCTTCATTCATGGCTTGCAAGATGTCATGTAAGAAAAGAGCAAGCTGCATTTCAGACACGCTACACTTTCCAAACCCATGCTGATGCATGGCCAGAAGCTCCTCTGACTCAAGGAAATCTATATATTCTAAGAATATGCTTAAGAAGTTTACACAGACCAATGTTAATGATATTAGTCTGTAATTATTCATGTCCGCTTCATCTCATTATAAACAGAAGTCACCTGTGCTTCCATTCTCCTAGGATCCACACTGGATCAAAGATTTGCAATGAATGCAAACTAAGTAAGGGTCCAACATGACAAAGTACTCTAGTACCTGGTGGCTTATCCATTTTCAGCTCCCTCAGCCACCTCTTTACACTAGAGATGGGCAAAACTGATCTTTTCAGAGATCGGATCAGAAATAGTCACTCACTGGCATGAACTAGTTCTTTTTCATGGCTCAGCGACTCACCAACTGATAAAAAAACATAAAACAATGTCACATTGCTTTTTTGTCACTATACCTTTATCTGATTTGGCCCTATTGTGAAAGAAGAAAGAAGGGTAATCATTTTATTGTAAGTCCTTAGTAGTTTCTAGAATTAAAATTTGTTAGTTACGCCTACATTAAAAATAAAATATCTAATAACAGAATTTAAATATTTTTGCAAGTTAAATAATTGGAAAAAGAAAAAATTATTATTTTTATACTGTCTTTAAAAAAAATACAATATTTTGCAGAATAAAATTATATTAGTTCCATATTTATACAGTGAGTAGTTTGAGCGACTTGAATAAAATGTGATAGTGCAAGAGGTCCAAGCAGAACGTGGCAACTGCCGCAGCGAAATAGCCATGCACACTAATGGCGCGTACTACGTGAGCGACAAAAGCGAGCGACAGCGCGCAATATTCAGCAAATCGACAAGGCAGCTATAAGCAGCGACATTCGGCGACACGGCCAGGTGTCTTATGTGAGCGCGCCAGCTTCTCGCTACAAGATGGCTGCTGGAACCGTTCACCTGTTTCTAAAGTTTGACACTCCTAAAAACAGTAAAATAATGATAGCTCCAGAGTAAGCAATAAAGTTTATTTAATTTAGGAAATAAGGCGTCAAAAGAGTAATGTCCATTAAATTTACAAAGCGAGGAATGTTTGTGGACTGGTTCATTCATAACTTCAAATACGAAAAAAAGACTGAAGATCTCTAGTCAAATTCTTCGAAAATATAATGACAAGTACAGATACTTTTGACTATGTCGTCAGTGAGGTTTTCTTTTGTGAGTACAAACCATCAACAACTGATTAAGTTCGAAGAGAGTCTTACCGAAAGAAATAATTAGGTAAATAACTGTGGTGATACTCTTACAGTCGGCGCAGTACAGGGGTAGCGTTCTGTGCTTTTATATTCTAAGTTTTGCAGTTGCTGGTACGATTTCCGTTCCATCTTATATTTTAATTCCTATAACTACAACCCTTTCACCTGTTATTTGTGCAATGTTTTATATACTCTCTATACAGAGCAAGTCAAATTATTTTTAAGTGCTTCCCAATATATTTTATCTTTTAATTGCAAACACATACATCCCGCTGTACCAAACACATTAAATTCGTAATGAAATATTATAGCAAGATATTTTACTCAGAAACGTAATTTTAGACACATCTCGTATGATATCCTAGTGCGCTCTCTCTCTCTCTCTCTCTCTCTCTCTCTCTCTCTCTCTCTCTCTTGGGAAACAACTTTGTTGTTACTGTCAAAGATTTGACACGAGCAGCAAAAATTTCAAATGGACACATTCCCGAAACTGAATGGTTTCAGAGATAGAAAACATTAACGCACATTGTTATTTTCTTTGTTATTCGATTATATAGTCATTGTTTTCAATGTGCCAAAATAGTGTATATGCATAAAAGACATATAATTTGATACAGGACACTTGTCTCTATCAAGTCAGGAAACTGCGTGATATGGGCTTACAAAACCTATCTAAGCAACAGAGAATGCAGATTGCACAAGACTTTGTCTCTTGCTCCATTCAAGCAAAGTACAAGTCTTCGTACGTTTCATTTCAAATACTATTCGGAATACATTTGCCTATATCACAGTTTCTGTTGCTTCAGATGATCATTTCTGTAAGCGAGCTGCAATATTTATTAGAACAAAGGAGTTGAGAGAACAGAGAGATGCGCAGAGTCGCTTTGTTCGGCACCATGCGGTTCACCAGAGGAGTGGGGGGAATAATGAGCAGCGCGCCACACAGGCGGCTCCGCAAGTGAGCGGAGTCGGGAGAGTGGTGGGGAGAGGTGAACCGATGAACCGCTAACTCACCGACTCAGTTGGCGATCAGATCGCCCCGATCACCAGAGTCGTGCGGAGCAGCGAGCTAGCGGGAGTCGGGAGCCGCACGCTCAGTGAACCATGCTACTTGCCGACTCTCGACTCACCGATTCTCAACTCGTGGCAGCACTGCGTGTGTTCAGACGCTCATTTTTTGCAGTTTTATACTTCCACATGGTCTATACCACATTTATTTTGTAGCTTAGGAAACTTCTGAAGCATGTGGCAAGGGGTTTAGGGAACTTCTGAAGCTTGTGGCAAGGGGTGCTTATGCAGCTCATTGCTGTCACCAGAGGGACTTTTCGGATCGGATGAACTACCACTCTTTTTCGGATTCATCTATCACTCACTCCTTAGAAGGATCTGGCTCTTTGAATCAGTTCAGGAGCAGATTGCCCATCTCTACTCTACACTAAGAATGCCTACCACAGTATCACCCATCTGGGAGTCTGTGTGAGACTCGAACAATGGTATGCCCGCATGGTCCTCCTGCTAAATTACCTCTTAAATGGGGAACTTCAACCTTCCCCTTGCTGTCCTCTGTCACCACCCCAGAATGACCAAGTGACTGGAAAGAGGCCTCTGGCCCAACCATCAATTTTACTTAGGACAAGAATTTTTTACAGGTTCCCAGCAAGATCTTTTGCCAAGGAAAGAGTGTGGCAACTATTGCAGGCTTCACACATTGAACCCTCTACAAATGAGCAAACCTCCACTAACTTTTGCCAGTTCTTTCCTGAACTGAAAGTATAACTGCCTCTACGTGCTCAGCATTTTTTGAATATTACCATTAATGAGGAGGTACTGAACAGGATTGGGGAGAAAAGGAATTTAGGAATTTTTGGCATATGTTGACTAAAAGAAGGGATTGATTGGTTGGACACATTCTTAGACATCAAGGAATTGTGACTTTAGCATTGGAGGGAAGTGTGTGAGGTAAAAATTGCTTAGTGAGACCAAGAGATGAATATAGAAAGCAAATTCAAATGGATGTAGTTTGCTGTTCTTATGTGGAGATGAAGAGGCTCGCTCAGGATAGACTAGAGTGGAGAGCTGCATCAACACAATCTCTGGACTGAAGTCCTCAACAATAACAATCATTAAACAATGGGGGATCTCCTCCATCATTAATCCAGAAAAGGACCGAAATACTACCCCCACCCTGCTCTCACCTCCTGCAGGTTATGGGTTTAGAATAGGCCTGAGGTATTCCTGCCTGTTGTAAGAGGTGACTAAACAGAGTCTACAAACTTGTCAGCCATATAAATATGTGTCCCTTTATGGGTTTGACCTCCATATTTCCAAATTACACAGAAGTACCGATCATTTGGGGAAAGACACCCTATATGGTGTGTCATGCATTCGCTATGCACTGAGACCTTCTTAACCCATTATGGAATGGATTTGTAATTGCACCCTAAATCCAGCCATTGGATGACAACACCTGATGCGGTGCACTGGTTATGTTCATTGTGCACTGTTACCTCCTGCACCCACTATCATAATGGTTTCCTTGGCTCTTAGTATCCAGCACAGTGTCAGCCCGTTGTGTGTTGGTGGGAGGGGGCTCAGGGCGACGTTGTGTACCATCTTGGTTTTAACCAGTGGTCACTTTGCTTATGCCTGAGCTGTGAACTCATCATCCATGCCAAGGAGTAGATGTCCATCTATCCGGGGCATCAGGACTCCCACCAATGGTTGTCCTGCCGGGTGGCCTTTCTCTGGCTGAGTGGCATCTGTGAGGAGAGCCCCTGGTTGGAGTGGGTGGCATCAGACTGGATGACCCACAGTGTGGAGGTTGAAATTGGGTAATGCTGGTGGTCGACCGGCCATCAGTATCTCTAAATGGGGAAAATATGTACTTAATGCAGACTCATACAATGCCAAATTGTTCCCTTCCTTGCCTATGCCATGGGAGGAATATCAGGCCAAAGAGCAGGATGAGCCATACTCTCCCAAATTCCTCATGTATCCAAGTACTAATGGGGAATATTTTATGACCCCATACCTCGTTTCTCTATTGAGTATCTCAATGATAAATTGGGAGAGTGGTGAGTATGTCAAAGATGAAAAATGGGTCAGTTCTGATAGATGCAACATCTGCTGCCCATTTGTGAGCCGTACTCATCTTGAAATGCTGGATGATGTTTCTGTCTCCATCACGCCAAGTAAGAGTCTAAATATGGTTCAGGGGATTATTTTTCACCATGATCTCCCCTTGCAGACCAACGAAGAGTTATGAACCAATCTAGAGCAAGGAGGTGTCCACTTCAATCGGTGTATCTACAGGAGGACTAAGGAGAGGTTGCCATTGGTGCTTTTGTCCTGGTCTTTGAGGGTGATTCATTGCTTTAAAAAGTCAAGGTGATAATGTACTGGTGTGACCTAGTCTTATGCTCCCCCCTCCCTCTATACCCCCATCTCTCTCTCTCTCTCTCTCTCTCTCTCTCTCTCTCTCTCTCTCTCTCCCTTCTCACCTTCAAGTGATAGAAATTCAAATTCGGGCACATGTCTTCACACTGTTATACCAGCCTTACATGTGGACTCCTGTGGGCATCCATGACACATGAGTGTTTCTCATGCCCCATGCCCCCCCCCCCCCCGTCTCCCATTTTTGTCAACAGTGGACAGTACTACTCCCTCTGCTTACCAGATTACACCATCCTACACAAAGAGAAGACAATTGTGGAATTCAAGGCCCTGGTTAAACTCTCCTACATGATGGTAAAGTAAGAACATGAGCGACTCCACCCTTTGCCAGTGGTCTCATCATTTGCCACAGTCACGTGATTGTCCACCCTCTTCGATGATGACCTTATTGAAACTTCCATAAAGGTGTCTCTTGGGACACTACCTTCTGAGGTTTCCACCAGTGGAATGAAGAATCCCAACAGGTGGCTGAAAGATGCAGACACTGCTTATCAAAGGACTTCCTGATCATTATCAATCAGTATGTGGCATCCAAGAAACCCTCCGAGGAGTCTGAACATAAGGATCTGTGAGAGGCTAAGAAGAATAGAAAAAAAGGATATTTGGTGGCTCCTACATCACAGCTCCATACATCTTCTACATCTGTGGATGAACTGCAAAGCTTTGCATTCGCCAAGGACCTAGCCCTTGCTGACTCTGCAAAAACGATGGTCCTTGAATTTTCTAGATCTCAACTAGTGACATCAGGTGAACTTTCAGTATAAACTGCCTTTCCATTCCACTCATGGCCTCCTACCTAAGTGAAAATTTAATCCTCCAGTGGAATTTCAGCAGTCCCTCCCACTCCCCCCTCTCCCACTTGGCTGAGCTACAACAGCTTCTCAGTATTTCATCTGGCTTTTGCAATGTCTTGCAGGATGCATGGTTCCTCGCGATGTGGGCCCTAGCTCTGCATTGTTATCATGCTGCCTATGACAGGGTGTCTGGTGGTGTAATACACACACACACACACACACACACACACACACACACACACACACACACTTAATATCCACAGTATGCTTGTGCCCCTTTAAACAGCTTTAGAGTCTGTGGCTCTCAGGAAAAGGACTACAGTAGATATTACCCATTGTTGTAATGATTCTCATCCCAGATCCTGTATCATTTCCGTAACACTGTCTCCCCTGTATTGTGACAATACAAAGTGGGCTGCATTACTTTGGACTCTTTTGATATCCTTTGTCAAACCCATAAGGATCAGGATCCCACCCTGAGCAACAATACTCCAAAAAAGGACAGACAAGTGTATTGTATGCCGTTTCTTTAGCAGTTCTGTTGCATCTTTTAACGGTTCTGCCAATAAAATGCAGTCTCTGGTTCACCTTTCCCTCGACATTATCTACATGTTCTTTCCAGTTGAAGTCTGAAGTGATAGTAATTCCTAGGTATTTTGTGGAGTTTACGGCCTTCACATTTGATTGATTTATCTTGTAAACAAAGTTTAATGGATTTATTTTCATACTCATGTGAACAACTTCACACCTCTCATTATTTAGAGTCAATGGCCAATTTTTACACCATAGAGATATTTTATTCAGACCATTCTGCAGTTGGTTTTGCTCTTCAGATGATTTTACTAGACGGTAAATGACAGCGTTATCTGCAAACAACCCAAGAGAGCTACTTAGATTTTCCCATAAATTGTTCATGTAAATAAGGTACAGCAGAGGACAAATAACACTATCCTGTGGAACACTTGATATCACATCTGTTTTAGTCGATACCTTACCATCGATTATTGCGAACTGTGTCCTCTCTGACAGGAAATCCCCTATCCAGTCACAAATTTGGGGTGATATACCATAACCACACAATTTGATTACAAGCCGTTTGTGAGGTACGGTGTCAAAAGCCTTCTGGAAATCAAGAAATACGTAATTGATTTGCAAACCCTTGTCGATAGTACCCATCATTTCGTGTGAGTAAAGAGCTAGTTGTGTTTTGCATGAACAATATTTTCTAATTTCGTGTTGACCTTGGGTCAATAGATCATTCTGTTCAAGATAATTCTTAATATTTGAAAACAGCATAAGTTCCAAAACCCTGCTGCAAATTGGTGTCAATGAAATAGGCCTGTAGTTTAGTGGGTTACTCCTACTGCCTTTCTTGAATATAGGTGTGACCTGTGAAATTTTCCAATCTTTTGGTACAGATCCTTCTGTGAGAGAACGGTTGTATAAGGCTGTTAAGTAAGGAGCTATCGCTTCAGCATAGTCAGATAGAAATCTTATGGGTATACCATCCGGCCCAGAAGAGTTGTTCTTGTTAAGTGATTTTAGTTGCTTCACTACTCCGATGATATCTACTTCTACATTACTCATTACGGCCCCTGTTCATAATTCGAAATCTGGGACATTGGTTTCGTCTTCTTTAGTGAATGAGTTTTTAAAAGCTATGTTTAGTAACTCTGCTTTAGTTGCGCTGTCATCGGCAGGATCGCCATTACTATCACGAAGTGAGGGTATTGTTTGTGTTTTGCCCCTAGTATATTTAACATATGAGCAAAATCTCTCTGGGTTTTCAGTCAAATTTCGAAAAAGAGTTTCGTTATGATAAGTATTGTAGGTATCTCACATTGAAGTCCTCGCTAAATTTTTAGTTTCTGTGTAGGATCGCCAATCCTGGAGATTTTGTGTTCGTTTAAATTTAGCATGCCTTTTCCTCCTCTTTTATTATTTTACTTGGTATAAAACTGTCAATTGCTGTTGATACCGAGACATGAATTGTCTACACTGATGTTCCAACGACCTCTGTAAGCTGTTAGAACCTATGTCTACATAATTCCTCTGTAATTCACATTTAAGTGCATGGCAGTGTGTTCTCTTATTGTGTTCCGTTGGCTCCTTGATTGAAGAGGCTTATTGGCTCTGTGGTTTCTACCAACACTACCATATAATAAAACACAGAAATGCTGGCAGAATATCACTTTATAAACATACTACAACCAATAGAGACATCTATACTTTAGCGTACAAAGAAGCACCAACTGTCTTGCTGCTGAGGCAGCAATCATGTACCTCAACCAAAGAGATTACTTTTGGCTCCCGTGTGTAATATTGATTCATGGATCGCCACAGAGCCCCCTCCCCCTGAAGTATGGAGCAGGGGGAGGTGTCAGCATCGACACCGTTGGTGTGTTGTCACATGTTGCTGGCCGTAGTCTGGCGAGGGGCGTGGAGCGCGCCTCATAGTGATGCCATATAGTGTGGCGCGGTCTCTGATGTGGTGTTGCTATGGTGGTGCAACATGTCAGAGGCTATCAGTACAGCCTGATTGCAGGAAGGTCGCGCACTTCCGGCACGTGCGATGACAGAGGTGGTGTAGAGTGTCGCGGGTACCATTCCTGTGGAGAGGTGAAAGGTGGGGAAGATGATACAGTTAAACCTCATTTTTAAATTCTCGGTTTTTACATTTTCCCGCCATTTACACCATTTTTGGTGGGTCCCATCAAATTTTCTATGTTTACAATGTTAATTCACCCTCGTTTTTGCATTAACATATTTAAGCTTTTCCCGCGTTTTACACTTTTTGAAAGCATGTTCCATGTTCGTGAAGAAAAATGACGTAATGTACATACATTGACTCTAGCATGGCTTTCCCATTAAAGTATAGCTCTCAAAAATTATTCGCATTCGAGTTTCTTGACACTTTGCGTTTATTCAAACGTATATTTCACGTGACGTAAAGACGCGCCGATTTTTGGCAATGTAGTTCTTCTTTTCACCAGCTTCTTTGGCAGAGCGCCTGGCATGTACTCAGACAAACAGAACGGTTTGTTAACGAGAGAATAACGCTGATTTGTGGTGGTGTAGTTCGTCTTTCCGCTAGCTTCTTTGCCAGAGCGGCTGGCGAGTAGTCAATCAGAACCAGTTGCTTTGTTGAAGTGAGAATAAATAGTTGTGTTGTTTTTGTAATACATATTTCTGGTTAATAAAGAACTTTATCTGTCACAGTTGGGTATCATAATACCCACAACCTTAAAAAAGCGATAATAGTGAGAGATGCCGATCCCATCCAAACATCACAAAAATACTTATGCATATGTTTGTACTTGAGAACGCGAATAAATTCTCGAATATTGTCGTGTGAAACATCGAAAAATACAAAACTAACGGAACTGAAGGAGTTTTACTATGTAAATAATTAATTCCGGTAAAAGGCAGTAATTTTGAAGATGTGTTACATAGTCTGGCAGCGGCGTCCAAACAATATCTATCGAAGCGGTGGCGTCCTCGATTATGACTGAAATTACGTCAAAAATTTCCACTTCCCATAAAATTACCAGTTCTGCCTGGCGCTTAAAATAGCGGCATCCTCGATTATAATGACTGAAATTACGTCAAAAATTTCCACTTCCCATAAAATTACCAGTTCTGCCTGGCGCTTAAAATAGCGGCGTCCTCGATTATAATGACTGAAATTACGTCAAAAATTTCCACTTCCCATAAAATTACCAGTTCTGCCTGGCACTTAAAATAGCGGCGTCCTCAATTATAATGAATAGAAATTTTGACGTAATTTCACTTCCCATAAAATTACCAGTTTTTCCTGGCGCTTAAAATAGTAAAAATTTGGATAACCTTTATTGTATAATCAACTCCCTGGCGAGTATTTAGATGTCTATTATGTACATATATCACACATAAACTACGAAAATGCAAGGCTGATCCAGTAATCATATTTTACCATTTAAAACATTATTTCCTGCATTTTACACTGTTTCACTGAAGTCCCCAGAAAAGCGTAAAAACGAGGTTCTACTGTATGTAGTCCTCCAACCAGAGTGGGCGACGGAGGGGCCATTCAGCACAGTAGATCGGAACAGCAAGGGTTGGGAATGGGGAGGAAGGAGGGAATTTGACAGATGTAGGACACCTGGCATGCTTAAAGATGCTACGTTCTTTGAAGAGTCGGTGGAAGGGGGTAAGGCGAGGTGTTTGATTAAGGTGATGTTTACAGGAGTGCAGGAGGTCATCAGAACAGGGCTGGGGGTATAGGACAAACAACATTTGGTTTCGCAGCGGGACAGTCACTTCATCCTGTGGATAGGCGTAGAAGTCCACAGCATATGTGATGTAGGCATGTGTGTCGGGGGCTTGGGGTTCGGCGAGGTGCATTGCCATCGGTGTGGTGCAGAACTGGGCGGTGTCAAAGTTGGGAGTTGGAGAAAAACCTGTGACAATTGGCATGTTGTCCAGTGCAATATGCATCACGATGTGCGTTGCACTGGGTGGTGGCTGCAGGGGGAGGGGGGGGGGGGTAAATTCTACCTGATCACTGCCTAAAATTTGGTCGTCACACTCGTGCTTGGCACTCGGTAGCCCAACGTCACACGTAGGAAAAAGATCATCACACACTGTAAGATCACTTTTAGGGGGGTTGTCTGCATCATAATTTCCTACCTGTGGGGTGTCACATGGAGGGAAAAGAGTCCATGCGGGTTTCAGCCAGTTGAAGGAGACCATAACCATGCATCCATTAAGGGAAATGTCAAATGTGTTTTTGGATCTGCGCAGGATGTGGTACAAGCTAGAGTAAGGCGGATGTAGTGGAGGGCACACAGTGTTGTCACGCGGCATTACAAACTCGCAGTTTTCCAGCACTTTGTGTATAAACACACTCGGTGTGCAATGGGCATGCAGCAGGGGTACCCGTGTGTGCATGCTATGTTTGCGTATTAAAATATATTAATAGATTTTAAGTAATCACAGTTTATTCTACTGATACTCAGCTTTTCAAGATTGAGTTGTATGGGGGTTCTGCTCACTGCAACATTATTCTCCTGGGGCGTCGTGGTAGAAATAAATGGTCGATATGTACAATTTTCACTTCTTCTTTAATCTGACTCAAACTTCTCCACCAAAACAATACAAATTCAATACATCAGAACTTAGCTGGCAGTACTTCCATTCTCAAAAGACAGAGTGACATGGATTCCAGAGCACTTGACAAATGACTCAAACTCGAACTCTCCCACGCAAGGCGGTGAGGCAAATATATAAAATCGATGGTAATGATGTTACATTAAGCTTTGTTCATAACAATAGAATATACTGATTTACAATTAACAAACATAACAGAAAAACATTTCATGTATACAAAAATAATCACAATATAAAATGAAAACTATGCATACAATAATTTTAGATGGCACATGTATTTTTAAGACGAAAATTCCGATCTTTCTGTTAACAACAAAGTGCGATGTTGAATATCAATTAATTAGTTAACGAGTACATCATACATGTTCCTAACATAAATTGGACTATCAAATCTCATGGCCATTCACAAAATATATTCAAAATATCACACCAGTCAATATATACAAAGAATTCAATATTGATAATTAATGTAATAGTCGAAATAACACAATTAGCTGGTCAACACAACTGGTCAACTACTAAGCTCGTTATCAGTCAGTCCAGTGCCAGCTGTCACCAGTGTCGCGGCGTTAACAGCGCTAAGTATCTGAATTTAATTTGTGTCAAATTTAATTTGCCAGTCTCGTTCATTTTCGGTAGTACTGTTTTAAGAGGTTTATTCCTGCGTACTTGCAGATTTCGTTTGTACTACTGTTTTAATAGTTTATTCTATCGTATTTGATAAATACTGTTGTGTTTAGTCTTCATCTTTGACCGGTGTATTTCAAAACAAATCAGAGACCGTTACTAAGCTCGTTATCAGTCAGTCCAGTGCCAGCTGTCACCAGTGTCGCGGCGTTAACAGCGCTAAGTATCTGAATTTAATTTGTGTCAAATTTAATTTGCCAGTCTAGTTCATTTTCGGTAGTACTGTTTTAAGAGGTTTGTTCCCGCGTACTTGCAGATTTTGTTTGTACTACTGTTAAGTTTATTCTATCGTATTTGATAAATACCGTTGTGTTTAGTCTTCGTCTTTGACTGGTGTATTTCAAAACAAGTCAGACCGTTACTAAGCTCGTTATCAGTCAGTCCAGTGCCAGCTGCCACGAGTGCCACAGCATTAACAGCGCTAAAGCTGCCGGACTCAGTTTTGTTGATTCGACAGTGTAGTTACCACTGACCATAGTTAAGTCAGCAGCCAGCCGCCTTCATTAGAGTACTAGGCTTCTTTAAAGTTGTTAATTGCTGTTAATTGTATCGATAGGATGGATAGGATGTGTGCCTGCTGTGTGCGGACGCAGGAGTTGGCCGCGGTTCGCGAACAGCTGAGCGTGCTGTTGGCTACGTTCAGCCGTCTTCAGGCTGCTGTCTCGGGGTGCAGCGATGGTGGGGAGTCTGGTGCGTCGAGTGGGACACCTCAGGTGTCTCACGCTACGTTCTCTGTCCCTGCTACCGAGGCACCTTCAGGTGTACTGGACGTCGTCGAGCCGCCTTCTCCGCAAGGGGAGTGGCGGGTTGTACGGCGTTCGCGTCGCTCGAGGCGGAAGGCCAATGTGGAGGCTGGACGTCCGTCCGCGCCCGTTCGTCCTGTGAGTGAAAGTGTGGCCACTCCTTCAGCAGGGTCCGAGCAGGTGCACAGGGGGAGGGGATTATTAGTTATTGGGAGCTCCAATGTCAGACGCGTAATGGAGCCCCTTAGGCAGATAGCGTCCAGATCTGGAAGGAATTCCAACGTGCACTCGGTGTGTTTGCCGGGGGGTCTCATCCGAGATGTGGAGGCGGCCTTGCCGGCGGCTATCGAAGGTGCGGGGTGCAGTCGACTGCAAGTCGTAGCTCACGTCGGCACCAATGATGCTTTTCGCTTGGGTTCTGAGGACATCCTCAGGTCCTACGAGCGGCTGGCGGAATTGGTGAAGGCTGCTGCCTTCGCACGCGGGGTGCAAGCAGAGCTGTCGATTTGCAGCATTGTTCCCAGGGTTGATCGGGGTCCTTTGGTTTGGAGCCGAGTGGAGGGTCTGAACCAGAGGCTTCGCCGACTCTGTGACAGTCATGGCTGCAGATTTCTGGATCTGCGTTATCGGGTGGGGAATTGTACGGTGCCCCTAGATAGATCAGGGGTGCACTACACTAAGGAAGCGGCTACTCGGGTAGCAGAGTACTTGTGGAGTGCACATGGGGGTTTTTTAGGCTAGGCGCTAACTCTGATGAGCACTCGCCTGTCAGCATTCAAACAGCGAATTCAGGCCACGTTCGTAACAAAAATTCAAACATAAAAATATTAGCCATGAACTTACAGAGTATTAGAAACAAAGTTCCCGAAATTTGCAGCGCTGCATGGCAGTTATTGCGCTCAGATAGTTTTAGGCACCGAAAGCTGGCTAAATGATGATGTGGCAAGTTCAGAAATATTTAGCGAAGCGTGGAATGTATATCGGAAAGATAGATCTGATACAACTGGAGGAGGAGTGTTCATCGCTGTGGACAAAGATATTGTTTCTAAAGTTAATAGTTGGGTGTTTTTACCGGCCCCCCAGTGCTGCTATAGCAGTTTTAGAATCATTCAAGGAAAGTGTACACCTGGTAGTGCATAGGTCTCCGGGCCATGCAATATTGGTCGGAGGTGACTTCAACCTTAAGAGTATAGATTGGGACCTCACTAGTTACATTTCAGGCGGTACAGACAAGCAGTCTTGCGAGCTACTTTTGGACACATTCTCCGAAAACTGTCTTGAGCAGTTAAACCGGCAACCCACGCACAATGGAAATATTCTAGACCTTATAGCCACAAACAGGCCTGACCTTATTAACGATGTCTGTGTAGAGACAGGAATTAGTGATCATGATATCGTCATAGTGTCGATGGTGACCAAAGTTCATAAACCAGTCAAGAAGGCTAGGAGCGTGTTTTTGTTGGGAAAAGCCGACAAGCAAATGTTACGATCGCACTTAGAAAATGAATGGGCATCGTTTAGTTCTGGGACTATGGATGTAGAGGAATTGTGGACTAAATTTAAATGCATTGTTAATGAAGGGTTAGAGAAATATGTGCCAGTAAAGACGATTAAGGATGGAAAAGATCCACCGTGGTATAATAATAATGTTAGAAAGCTGCTGAGAAAGCAAAGGCTGTTGCACTATCGATTAAAAAAAGAACACGCAAATGATGAGAGGCAAAAGCTAGTAGAGATTCGTGCGTCTATAAAAAGATCGATGCGCGAAGCATACAATAATTATCACAGCCATACCTTACTAAAAGATCTTTCCGAGAACCCGAAAAAATTCTGGTCCTATGTAAAATCGATAAGCGGGTCAAAGCCCACTGTCCAGTCACTAGTTGATCATTCCGGGGCAGTAATAGAAGAAAGCAAACGGAAAGCTGAAGTTCTAAATTTAACCTTTAAGAAATCTTTCACGCAGGAGGACCGCACAAATATACCATCATTTGATCAACGTACTAATTCCGAAATGGGGGACATAGCAATAGGTATTTCCGGTGTAGAGAAGCAGCTGAGAGAGCTAAATACGAAAAAGTCTGCTGGTCCGGATGGTATACCAGTTCGGTTTTACAAAGACTATTCTGCGGCATTGGCCCCCTACTTAGCTTGCATTTATAGCGAATCTTTAATTCAGCGCAAAGTTCCTAGTGATTGAAAAAAAGTGCAGGTGACTCCCGTGTATAAGAAAGGAAAGAGAACTGACCCATACAATTACAGGCCAATATCGTTGACATCGGTTTCATGTAGAATTTTGGAGCATATTCTCAGTTCGAATATAGTAAATTTCCTTGAAACGGAAAAGCTTCTTTCCATGAATCAGCACGGGTTTAGGAAACATCGTTCATGTGAAACTCAGCTTGCCCTTTTCTCACATGACATCTTGCGAGCCATGGACGAAGGGCAACAGGCGGATTGTGTTTTTCTCGGCTTCAAAAAGGCGTTCGACACGGTGCCACACTGCAGACTGCTAACGAAGATACGAGCTTATGGAATAGGTTCACAGATTTGTGACTGGCTGGAAGACTTCCTAAGTAATAGAATGCAGTACGTTGTTCTCGACGGCGAGTGTACATCAGAGACGAGTGTATCGTCAGGCATGCCCCAGGGGAGTGTGATAGGACCGCTATTATTTTCTATCTATATAAATGATCTGATGGACAGAGTAAGTTGTAATTTGCGGCTGTTTGCTGATGATGCTGTGGTGTATGGGAGGGTGTCGTCTGTAACTGACTGTAATAGCATACAGGTTGACTTGGACAAAATTTCTAGTTGGTGCGAAGAATGGCAGCTAGCTCTCAATGTAGAAAAATGTAAGGTGATGCGCATGAGTAGAAAAAACAATCCTATAATGTTCAAATACAGCATCAGTAGTGAGTTTCTTGATGCGCTCGCGTCGTTCAAATATCTAGGCGTAACACTGCAGAGCGATATGAAATGGAACGAGCATGTAAGGACAGTTGTGAGTAAGGCAGACAGCCGACTTCGGTTTATTGGGAGAATTTTGGGAAGATGTTCTTCACCTGTAAAGGAGACCGCGTATAAAACGCTTGTCCGACCACGTCTTGAGTATTGCTCAAGTATTTGGGACCCGCAGCAGATCGGTTTGAAGGAAGACATAGAGGCAGTTCAGAGGCGAGCAGCTAGATTTGTCACCGGTAGGTTCGACCAATGCGCGAGTGTCACGGAAATGCTCCGGCAACTCAATTGGGGATCGCTGGAAGAAAGACGACATTCTTTTCATGAATTTCTGTTAAATAAATTTAGTGGGCCGGAATTTGAAGCTGAGTGTAGTACGATCTTGCTGCCGCCTACTTACATTTCGCGTAAAGATCACAAAGACAAGATAAGAGAAATTAGGGCTCGTACGGAGGCATATAGGCATTCTTTTTTTCCTTGTTCAATTTGGGAGTGGAATAGGAAAGGAAATGCCTAGTAGTGGTACAGTGTACCCTCCGCCACACACCTTACGGTGAATTGCGGAGTATGTATGTAGATAGATGTAGATGTTTATGTGCCTAACATATAAACAATGCTATTTATTTTCATTTCTTTATGTTTTACAAAAGTTTTTACCCTTCGTCTGTCTATTTATTTGAAATAATGAACAATGACAAAAGTATTTTTTATAGAACTGTCTGGAAAGCAAATATGTGAATCTCTTAATTAATGTAATCTATCACTTGTTTTAATCACAGTATCACCGAGACACTGTCATACACTGATTCCTAGGCTGGCTATATCATTTTTAACTAACTTCACACGCAACTATTAAACCACACGATTCCGGATCCGAAGCAGACGGTATCGTAGAATGACATTGAGATGAGAGGACCAGGAAGATGGTATTGTATGATAACATTGAGATGAGGGAGTCAGCAGTATCGTTACAGTATGCATTCGACAAGCATTGGCAAATTGATTTGTGAGGGGTGGTCAGTGTCGGCGACAATATCCGCGGGAAGTATAAGTGGTTCGCCATAAACTTCCTCGGCCAGGAAGCCATGTAGATTTTCCTTGTGTGCAGCACAGATGCCAAGAAGAACCCACAGAAGGGCATCTGTCCAGTTACCGCCATGGAATGTGAGGGCCATTTGGGGGTTCGATGCCGTCTCTCGACAAGCCCATTGCTCTGTAGATAGTAGGGTCTCTTATGGAATCTGTTGGTGCCACACAGATTGTTCAAGTTATTGAAAAGTGCTGACTGGAACTGTGGTAGTAAGTGAGGACAGACAGCTGAACTGCAATATCCACGTATCAATGAAAGTACACCTGACAGTTGTTGTGGAAATGTCTCTGAGCAGAACGGCTTCGATCCACGGAGTAGTACGGTCGATCATTGATAGTATATAGTGAAACCCTTCCGAAACGGGAAGGGAGCGAATGAGATCCAAATGAATATGTTTAAAACAGCCTGCAGGGGTTCGAAACTGCCTAGTCAGGGTTGCCTGTGCCTGTTGACTTAGTTGGCACGATAAGCATGTCCGAGTCAAGAACTCACTAAAACCGTGTGCATGATATGGTGGGGAAAAAAAATGCGGATAATGAAGTGTAGTACAGCTCACCACAATATTATTAATCCCACTAGAGCAGAACCCTCTGTAGAAAATGTAGCCTTTAATAAAAAGCTCTTATTAAGTTTATTAAAATTTTAACAATGGAAAATCAATAATGGGGGATAGGTAACAACTCACCGTAAAGAGGCTCGCTGAGCTGCTTACAGTCACAAAAAAGATAATCACACTCACATAACTTAAATTTACGGCCATGGCCTTCCCCAGAAAAAAGGAACACATACATTCGAGCAATCACTCAAACAACTATAAGCACACAACTATTATCTCTGGCCACTCCAGCAACACAAGCTAGACTGTGAGTGAGGTGGGGAGTGGAGGGGGAAGGAAGCTGGGTAAAGGTGGGGATGGAAAGTTCCGAATTGCATGATGGATTTTAAAGGCGGGAATTTGAATTGTGGCAATGAATACAGTGAAGAGAAGGGGCAGGAAAGGTTAAAATGGAGGTGTAGAGGAGTGTGGGGAGGGAGTGGGTGTATTTGAAATGATAAGAATAGTAAGGGAAAGTAAAACCAGGAAAAAAGAAAAAAATAAAGTTAGGAATAAAGAAAAAAATAAAGTTGGGAAGAAAGGCAAAATAAAGTTAGGAAAAATAGGAAAAAATAATAAAAAACAAGTAAAAATAAAAGCAATAAATCAGTGGGATATTGTAAAAACATGGACACAGGATATTGGGTGGGGAAGGAAGAGGAAGGGGGGGGGGGGTGGAGATGTTAGGCATAGGATGCAGGGATGGGAAGTTACCTTAGGTAGAGGCATGGATGGTTGCGGGACCATAGAATATGTTGAAGGAACAACTCCCATCTGTGCAGTTCAGAAGAGCTGGTGGTGGAGAGGAGGATCCAGGTGGCTCTGGTAGTGAAGCAGCCATTGAAATCCAGAGTACTATGCTCAGTCGCTTGCTTTGCCACAGGGTGGTGTATCTTGTTTTTTGCCATTCATTCTGATGGACAGCTGGTTTGTCGTCATGCCAATATAAAATGCTGTGCAATGACTGCAGCAGAGTTGGTATATTGCATGGCTTTCTTATATGTTGCTTTCTAATATGTTACATGTAATAGATAGAAGGAAGTATTGATTCTTCCATTAAATTGTTACTCATTAAATAATTTCCTTACAGAAATAAATTGCAGAATGACAATGTGTAGAAAAATGTTGCTGAAGAAACGAAATTTGTTGACATCCAATATTAGTTTAAATGTGAGGAAGTCCTTTCTGAAAGCCTTTGTCTGGAGTGTAGGATTATATGGGAGTGAAGGGACGATAAAGACTTAAGACAAAAAGATGACAGAAACTTTCAAAATGTGGTGTTACAGATGAATGATGAAGATTAGATGGGTAGATCATGTAACTAATGAGGAGGTGCTTAACAGAACTGGGGAGAAAAGGGGTTTCTGGCATATCCAAACTAAGAGAAGGGATATGTCATTGGGACACATTCTGATACGTAAAGGAATTGTCATCTTAGCAGTAGAAGGGAGTGTGTGGAGAAGGATGAATACTGTAAGCAGATTCAAGAGGATGTAGGTTTCTGTATGTATTCTCAGATGAAGAGGCTTGCACAGGACAGGTTAGTGTGGAGAGCTGCATCAAACCAGTCTGCAATAACAACAACAACAGTTAAAGATACTTTACAGACATAACAACTCCCTTACCAATTGTAACCTTTGAAAAGTATGTGTTAATTGTAATGACATTAAAAGTAACATATTACTCCCCAAACATGGTTTCTCTTAATTAGTCCAGGAAAATGCTAGGATGCTTCATTTAAAAAGACACAGTCAATTCGCAATCTCATTATTTTCTAATCCCAGCACGTGTTCTCGGTCTAATGTCTTCATTGTTGATGTAATGTTAAATCCAACATGCCCCATTTCCCATAAAATTGAGATTACATTCCCATTTTGATTAAAGATGTAAATTAACCCATTCACAACGGGCTTAAGTGATCCTGGATGGAGCAGCTGTTTTAACAAGCTTTTCAAGAATTACAGCTTTCTAACTACGAATGCAATAATTGAGTTTGCTGTCTCATTTGAAACAATGAAACCTAATTTATGTGTCCCCCCCCCCCCCAAAAAAAGTCAAATATTAAAATTAGCAGATGCACAAAAAATTTAAGTAAATCTTTTTTTATTGCCCCCCCCCCCCCCCCCCCCCGTGACCCCACCCCACCAAAAAAAAAAAAAAATTACTCGTACATAAGATTCTTATAGAAAAATCAACTTCACCTTCTGTATCAGGTCATCTATTTCCTCTTCCAGGGCACTGAAAACATCACTCTCATGTAAATTCGCCATATCAAGAATAAGCAGAGTGCTAGCAATGCAGACAGCACATGAAAGCAGTGTAGGACCCAACAGAGAGCGGGAAATACAAAGCTGTTTTGTAGTGAACAAATAGTTAAATCTCCTTTTACTATGTAGCCTAAATCGTTACTAAAGTTATTAGAAATTACAGTTCAGTCATTCTACCAATTTCAAACATATCAAATACGGTACTCAGCTTTTCAACATGATGATGTATGGAGGTTCTGCTCACTGCAAAATTATTCACCTGGGGTGTCGTGGTAGAAATAACTACTCGTAGGTAGAATTTTTCACTTATTATTTAATTTGCAATCAAACTGCTTCTTATTCCAGCAAAACATTACAACTTCATAACTTACACACACAATTCAACAGAGCTTAACTGATAATACTTCCATTTTAAAACACAGACTGACATAGATTCCAGAGCACTTTACAAACGCGAAAACTCGAACTCCCCCACGCAAGGCGGTGAGGCAAATATATAACATTGACAATAATGACATTACATTATGTATTGTTCATAACAATTGAATATACTAATTTATAATTAATGAACCCACAAGTAAAACATTTCATGTACACAAAAATAATCACAATATAAAATGAAAACTATACATACAATAATTTTAGATGGCGCATATCTTTTGAAATCTTAATCTCGGTCCTTTTTGTTTGACAACAAAGGGCAATGTTAAATGTCAATTAATCAGTTAATGAGTACATCATACATGTTCCTAACATATATTGAACTATCAAATATCTTGGCAATTCTCAAAATAGACTCAGAATCTCAGGTCAGTGAATATATACAAAGAATTAAAATATTGAAATCTCGACTATTACTATTAATTAACACAATTAGTTGGTCAACACAACTTGTTCATGAGACTAACATATAGACAATGCTACTTATTTTCATGTCTTTTGGATTTACATAAAGTTTCGACAATTTGTCTGTCTACTTCTTGAAATAAAGTACAACGACGAAACTATTGTTTATACGAATATCTTAATAAATGAAATATCACAGTATCACCGAGACACTGTCATACACTGATTCCTAGGCTGGCTATTTCGTTTGTAACTAACTTCATACACAACATATATCACTATTAGACCACATGATTCCGGGTCCGACGCAGACAGTATCATATGATAACATTGAGATGAGAGGGCCAGCAGTATCATCACAAGCCGCACAATGTATAGAACCTTCCTTGTTAATTTTTCATGGTTACCAACAGAGGGTAGGTTGTGCAATGGCAGCTACTAATTTTTTAGTGTTGCACTAGTCAGACTCGGGGTGCCATCCTACATGGCTAACGACATCTGAACGAGTCTGGCTCGGTTGCCATCCACAATGTGTTAACATGTAAACTAGTAATTTAAATATTTTCACATATGATTCCTCAGTCGAATAAAAAGCTACTATTGCAAAATAATTATCTTAAATGTCAATGAGATTTCTAAGAATTACATACCATTAAAAAAATAATTTTTAAATGTACCTGATAGAGACTGCAGCACTTTGTAAAACTCTTTTCTAGGTAGTGAGGAGCTGCTGAAAGATGTTGCAGAGTTCCTCTGCAATCACTTTGCTGACCCACGCATAGTAAATGCGGGTTCAAAAGACACGTTAATACAAGCTTTAGCAAGCTTTGTTTCCCATTCACACACACTGCAATGTCTGGAGTTAATACCAGATATCAGGTAAGTTGATCAGATTGATGTTAGAATGTTATTGTGTGTTATAGTAACTGTACACTTTTGAAGCAATTTTTTGTATGGCATTGAAGGTTGATTTGTGCTTCTGTGCAGTCTAAATGAAGTGGAGCAGGCAGTTACTAAAGACCTGAAAATTAATACTGATAATGAAAGCCGCAGCAGAGTGGCCAAGCACATTGAGGTGCTATACTCTGATGTGCAAGGCCGTTGCCCGTCAGGGGTTTGAATCCCCCCTTGGGCATGGATGTTTGTGCTGTCTTTAGTATAACATAGTTCACAAGCTTAAGGGACTTAACTCGGAATCATCAGTCCCTAAACTTACAAACTACTTGTGAACTATGTTATACTAAAGACAGCACAAACATCCATGCCCAAGGGGGGATTCAAAACCCCGACGGGCAACGGACTTGCAGATCATTTGTTTACCCTCCTTTTTTCCCCCCAAGGTAAGTGGAGTGGGAAGGATGTCATTAAGGATGGATATCATTTCTGGGCAGGATTTAAGGAAGTCGTATCCTTGCTGGAGAGCCACATTCAGAGTCCGCTCCAGTCCCGGAAAGTATCTGGTGACAAAAGGGGCACTTCTGGGGTTCTTCAGTGGAAGATTCTGGATTTGGGGGGATGAGGAGGTGGCTCTGGTAATTTGCTTCTGAATCAGATCAGGGGGATAGCTGCGGGATGTGAAAGCTGTTATTGGGTTATTGGTGTACCGGTTCAGGGATTCGGGACTGGAGCAGACTCTTTTGCCATGAAGACCTAAGCTGTAGGAAAGGGAATGTTTGATGTGGAATGGATGGCAGCTGTCATAATGGAGG
Organism: Locusta migratoria; assembly: GCA_026315105.1. Classification (NCBI taxonomy): domain Eukaryota; kingdom Metazoa; phylum Arthropoda; class Insecta; order Orthoptera; family Acrididae; genus Locusta; species Locusta migratoria. The sequence goes on along the minus strand of CM048744.1, from coordinate 806,554,680 downwards.
TACTGTTGTTTGTTGGTTGGTTTGATGTGGACGGATGTGTGAAGTTGGCCGTTGGACAGATGGAGGTCGACATCAAGGTAAGTGGCATGGGCTTTGGGATAGGACCAGGTGAATTTGATGGGACCAAAGGAGTTGAGGTTGGAGAGGAAATTCTGGAGTTCTTCTTCACTGTTGGTCCAGATCATGAAGATGTCATCAATGAATCTGTACCAATCTTTGGGTTGACAGGCTTTGGTGTCCAGGAAGGCTTCCTCTAAGCATCCCATAAATAAGTTTGTGTACGAGGGGGCCATTCTGGTTCCCATGGCTGTTCCATTTAGTTGTTGGTATGTCTGGCCCTCAAAGGTGAAGAAGTTGTGGGTTCGGATGAAGCTGGCTAGTGTATTAAGGAAAGAGGTTTTAGGTAGGGAAGTGGGCGGTTGGCGTGGAAGGAAATACTCCATCATAGTGAGGCCCTGGGCATGTTGGATATTTCTGTATAAGGAAGTGGCATCAATGGTCACAAGGATGGTTTCAGGAGGTAACAGGCTGGGTAAGGAATTCAGGGGATCGAGGAAGTGTTTGGTGTCTTTGATGAAGGATGGCAGACTGCACATGATGGGTTGAAGGTGTTGGTCTATGTAGGCAGAGATTCATTCTGTGGGGACTTGGTAACCGGCCACAATCGGCTGGCCTGGATGATTAGGTTTGTGAATCTTAGGAAGTAGGTAGAGAAGGTAGGGTGCGGAGTGTCGGTGGGGTCATGAGTTTGATGGACTCATGTGAAAGGTTTTGTAGGGGGCCTAAGTATCTGAGAATTCCTTGAAGCTCTGCCTGGACATCAGAGATAGGATTGTATTGACAAACTTTGTAGGTTGTGTTGTCTGAAAGTTGACGCAGTCCCTCAGCAACATACTCACGCCGATCAAGTACCACGGTTGTGGATCCCTTGTCGCCTGGGAGAATGATGATGGAATGGTCAGCTTTCAGATCACAGATGGCTCGGGATTCAGCTGTGATAATGTTGGGAGTAGGATTAAGGTTTCTTAGGAAAGACTGGGAGGCAAGGTTGGAAGTAAGGAATTCGTGGAAGGCTTGAAGAGGGTGGTTTTGAGGAAGAGTGGGTGGGTCTAGCTGTGATGGAGGACAGAACTGTTCCAGGCAAGGTTCTATTTGAGTGATGTCTTGGGGAGCTGGATCATCAGGAGTAGAGTTATTTTTCTTTGTGGCAAAGTGATATCTCCAGCAAAGGCTACAAGTATAGGATAGTAAATCTTTGCCAAGATTTACAAGTGTCTTTCCGCCGCCCACCTAACCTTCGTAACCTCCTAGTCCATCCCTATGAAATCCCCAAACCACCTTCCCTACCCTCTGGCTCCTACCCATGCAACCGCCCCCGTTGTAAAACCTGCCCTATGCACCCTTCCACCACCACTTACTCCAGTCCAGTAACCCGGAAGGTGTACACGATCAAGGGCAGGGCCACTTGCGATAGCACCCTTGTGATTTTCCATCTGACATGCCTGCACTGTGAAGAGTTCTATCTGGGAATGACCAGCAACAAACTGTCCATTCGCACGAACAGTCACAGGCAGACAGTGTTTGTTGGTAATGAAGATCACCCTGTGCCTAAACATGCCTTGGTGCATGCCCAGCACATCTTGGCGCAGTGTTACAACATCTGGGTTATCTGGATACTTCCCACCGACACCAACCTTTCAGAACTCCGGAGATGGGAACTTGCCCTTCAGCTTATTCTCTCCTCCCGTTGCCCACCTGGTCTCAACCTCTGCTAAATTCAAATTCCCGCCCACTATCTTTAGGATCTTTGCCTCAGTTCTGTGGACAGAGCCTCTGCCTCAAGTGGTATCTCTGTCCAACTTCTTTGCTTTTTACAAATGTCTGTCTAGGTGTGTTTGCACTTGGATATGTGTGAGTGTGTGTGTATTTGTTTACCTTCCTTTTTTTCCCCTAAGGTAAGTCCTTCCACTCCTGGGATTGGAATGACTCCTTTTCCACTTCCTTAAAACCCATATCCTTCTTTTTCTTCTCTCCTTTCTTCCTCTTTTCCTGAATAAGTGTCCAACGGTTGCAAAAGCTTGTATGTGTGTTTGTGTGTCCTTTGAGTAAGTCATCCGTTTTCTATTTTTTATATTTGTTTATCCCACCAGGAAAGTTTCCTTATATAAGGAAAACTTTCTGGTGGGATGAATATGTATAAAAAATAGAAATCGGATAACTTACCCAAAGCACAGGCTCGTTGACAGATACAAATAAAAGCACACACATACAAGTTTTTGTAACCGTTGGTGGCTTCTTCAGGAAAAGAGTAAGGAAGGGAGGGGAGAAAGGGAAGGATACGGGTTTGAGGGTGTGGAAAAGGATTCATTACAATCCCAGAATTGGAAGGACTTACACCTTAAGGGGAAAAAAGGAATGGTAAACAAGCGTGTGCGCACACCCACACACATGCAAACACAAGGTAAACATGTCTGAATGAGGTAGACATGTCTGAACAAGGCAGACATGTCTACCTTGTTGTGTTTGTGTGTGTATGTGTGTGGATGTGTGTGCGCTTGTTTACGTTTCCTTTTTTCCCCTTAAGGTAAGTCCTTCCATTTCTGGGATTGGAATGACTCCTTTTCCACATTCTTAAAACCTGTAACCTTTCTCCCCTGCTTCCTTCCTCTTTTCCTGAAGAAGTTACCAATGGTTGCGAAAGCTTGTATGTGTGTTTGTGTATGTTTTTATATATAAATGCAAGGACTTTTCATCTACATTTGGCTTTCCTGCAAGTGTAAAAATGAGGGAGTTGTAGAAAAATGAAGAGCTAAAACTAGCTTCTTTAGCAAACCACTAGAGTTTGTTCATATTAATGATAATCAGAAACTACAATTACAAGGCCGATATTCTTAGAGTTCCTCATATTATAGAGAAATTACTAGTATGTAATAATTGTGCCATTTCTGCCAACCACCACATACATCAGTGGTTTTAGATTGGCGACTCATTTGGAAAACTGAAGTCTCTCAAATAAATCATTTCACTTATTTGGCAAAACGTGTAATCATAGTTGAAAATCACCAACAGCTGGTAGAATGTATAAGAAGAGACAATATGTAACATCTGACCAGCTTGTCACAAAAATTGTGTTGAAATTTTGCAGCCAGCCAGTAGAGAAAATGGCATTGATGAGGATGACAATGGCTGATTTAGCTCAGCACTAACAGATTTGAACACACCTTGTGTGGAGCAGCTGATTCAGAACAACAGGAGAACCACCTAGGTGGTGGATGGTTTGATTCAGACAAGTATGTCAGATACTTTGCAATAATGTAGCTGAACACACAAGTATGTGATTTTTTTACAGAAGGCTATATCCAAATCCATCCTATGAAGCCGCATCAAACAACAAGTTTCTATACCAGGTGTTCTCCATCGTGATCTACCGGTAGATCCCGAGTACTTATTTAGTAGATTGCTGAGAGTGCAGAAGACAACTTGTTGAATAAAATTAACAATTGTTTTTCTAACACTGAAAATATGCCCTTGTTTGAAAAAGGTATATTTTATTGATTAACAAAAGTGTATAACTGGTAGCAGCATTTACCTTGAATCCCTAGAAGTGTTTCTACAATTAGTTCAATCAATTGCACTTGTGTGTCACTCATTGCTGCCTAATTCATCTTTGTACAATGTGTAATGCTGAGAAGTTTGTGAGTTTCATGCCATTCAAGCAGGTTGGAATGTTAATATCTTTCATACTGTTACAGTCAACTATCAACTTCTGCATTTTTATAATGTTTTAACTAAGATATTCAAATGTGATCTTGTCCCAAGAATTTGAAATATTATTAAAATGATTTGTATCTTAAAAGTGCTGAAGAACCCTAAAACTTTTACCCTCCAGTTCCTCAAGAAAAATACCCTCCATTAGTTAATGTTGCACTTAGAACAAGGCCTTGTTTGATTTGACTTATGTGTGTGGATTACCTTTTCAAATGTGAATTTTATTAAAAATAAACACAGAACATGATTGACTGATGAACACTTGCTTACTCAACTAATTCTAACAAGTTATACCAGCACATTGTTAACAGGAAGTCGTTGGGGACTTGAGGTGAAGTGCTCAACTAGAATCTTAGGGTTCGCACCTTTGAAACATGACAGGATCATGGATATGCATATTTTTTAAAACCTATCTTTCACCTCTCAGTGACATGAGAAGTCACCAGAAACAACACATGGTTGAGATCCCACATTAAACTGTTGGTTTCCTTCCCCAGGTTGCATAACTGAAATAATTTAGGGCCACGTAGGTCACCAAAGTGGCATTCAGTTGAAAGACTTTCACGAGGCTACAGAGCTACACACAGTTATTACTGTTATTAACACAACATCTACTAAAGTTACACATTAAATTTAAGATAATGTTTGTAAAATATACTGATTTTGGAGCAAATTGTGATTATGTAAAAGTTTTATTGTTGCAGTTAAAAAAATTTATTCATCAGTGACACATGTCTCACACATGATGGAATACATATGCTGTTACAAAGGAATACTAATATGATCACGTACCATTATAAAGTAAATAAATTTGAATTGCATAAGTCATTGAAATGACATGATTGGCAAGTGAAACCACAAAATTAAAAATTTGTAGTTATGTGAATAAGAGTGATAAAATCGCACAAGAACAAAGTAACAAACTGGACTTTATGCATTATGGGGCATAGTGCAAACAAGGCAGAAGGTTACACTGTGTCATAAACAAACATTGGTCTATCAAGCAGGCACAGATTCATAATGGAGCCAAATGATGGAACCAATAGCTGGAAACAGTGGAAAGTATTGGATACAATGTAATTTGTTTAGAATAAAAAATTCATTTAACATAGAAATTTAAATGTGCTCTAAATATTGATGGTGTGGATCTAATAAGTGTAAAAATAGTTTCTAAAGCTAAACATTTTAAAGCCAGTGTTATGTTTATAAAGTGGGAGTGAGAATGTATGTGTATATTAGTGTTAGGGGCAAGGGGGAGGGGATGAAGGGGAAATAAACGCAAAGGAAATGTAGAGGGAGGAGTGGCTAGCACATATTATAGAAAACTAAATTGATGATCAGACATCAGGCCATGGTGGTAGGAGATAAAGTTCGCAAAACTTAAATTTAGAAAAGGCTGTTATCATGGTACCATAAAATGTCTGATTTCTTTGTTATCAACTTATCATTCAGGCTGAAATCTTTCAATAGCTTTGAAAAGTTAATTATTTCAATTTCTTCCAAGAGTGTAAATTTTTCCCCCTTAAGTTAGGCTGACCAGACATCCCGTATTTACATACGTGCTTCATATGTGAAAACAAAAAATATTTCAACAAAAGAAAAACAGCTTTCTGTGGCTGGGAGGGAGGGGAGAGGGGATCATGACCTTCATGACACACCCCTTGGATCTACCACTGAGTGTTATACAGCAAAACCAAGTGGAAAACAAATGTGATCATCAGCAAACAATAAGGAAAACAAGCTTTAACTCAAAGTGAATAAGTGAAACACTTTTAATTTCCTTGGGTGGTACTAGTGGTGGTAGCTAGTAATAAATTTTAATTTAACATTTGTAACTAATTAAATACGTTCATGCTCTTAAAGCCCAACAATAAAATTATTTCTTTTATTTGCCAATTGTTTTAGTGACAGTGAAGAGTTGGTTTTGTTTACTTAACTGCTATTAGGCCTAATTTCCGAGGGTGCATATTTAGCGTGACACCTGAGTTTTATGTGCATTTTCTATTTCTAATAGTTTCCATACATATCAGTGTCTAATACATAATTACATTTGTGGTTAATATATATATATATATATATATTAGCATTATCAATTAAGTAAATCTCATAATTAATTTGTAAACAATCATGAATTCCAAGTGTGTGAGCTGCCGTAGGAAAGTTAGTTGAGGGGTTTCATGCAGCTGTTGTGACACATGGTTTCACTGAGGATGTAGCAGTGTGGAAGTTGAGGACTCTTCCATTCTTTTGCAGAGTTTGCTCAAGAGATAGGAAAATAGCGGAACAGGAGGGGAAGATTAGAGCCCTTTAGGCTGATTTGGATAGAGTGAGGTAGGAACTGATGAGGTTAAGGGAGTAGGAGGGTAACTAGAGGTGGGAAGTGATAGGAGGCAAAGAAAGAGAACAGTGTCTGACAGTTTTGCAATTGGCACAACCAATAGATTTTCCCCACTATCACAGTTGAATAAGGAAGAGGCTCCAGTAGAAGTAGGAGTAGTTAAGACGCAACAGAACTTCATCAGGAAACCATCAGTTTAAAAAAAATCAGGAAGTAGGAAGAAAGTTCTGTTGCTAGTTAGCAGCCATGGAAGAGGTGTGGGGCCAGATTTGCAGGAAAAATTAGGTGACAGGTACCAGGTCACAAACTTTTTCAAGCCCAGTGCACGTCTTAGCCAGGTGGTAGAGGATTTAGGTTTCTTGTGCAAAGATTTCACTAAACAAGATCATGTTGTGGTAGTGGGTGGAGTGGAAAACAGTATCAATAGGGATCAGGGCTACAGTATTGAGTGTGACCTGGTGAAAATAGCCTCTGCAATGACCACCACAAATGTTGGTCTGATGCCTGCTTCCATGTGACGTGATCAGCCCCAGTTGAACCACTCTGTTAGGAGGGGCAATATGGAGTTAGATCAGTTGCATAGGGCGGCCAATCTGTCAGACATTGGATTGGTTCCTCTTGAGGCTATAGATAGGTGGGACTTCACAGGGCATAGCCTACACCTCAATAGCAAAGGGAAGGGTAAACTGGCTGGGTTAATAGCAAAAACCTTAAGGGGAGACACTGCAATTCATGAATGTACCTCTTTTTTATGCTAAGACCAGGGTTCAATGGATAGCTCAGTCAGGCATGTGCTAAAGATGCTCTGACAAAAGTATAGTAAAAAATTTCCATATTGTACCAAAATATTCGGGGGATTAAAGAATAAAATTGAGTCTCACAAAAGGAAAGTAAAAAATAACGTTACTATCTTTCACCAAAATATTGGGGGATTAAAAAAAAAAAAAGTAGATTAGCTACTGGTTTGTTTAGATGACACAGAATCAGAGAATGTAATAGATATACTATGCCTATCTGAGCATCACATTATGATGGATATGGAAAAAGTAAACATAAGCAGTTACAAACTAGCAGCATATGTGAATAGAGAGAATAAGGTCAGAGGAGGAGTTGCTATATATGTCAAAAGTTATTACTGTGTAAAAAGTTTAGAAACACAAATGTTTTGTGTAGAGCAACATATAGAAGCATGTGCCTGTGAGCTTAAACTGAAGAAAGGTCCTTCTTTTATAATTGTAAGAGTATATAGGTCCCCTTCAAGAAATTTTCAGTTATTTATGAAAAATTTGGATGCCTTGTTGTGGTATCTGTCAGATAAGAGAAAGCAAATTACTATTTGTGGGGATTTCAATGTTGACTCACTAAAGGAATGTAATTGGAAGAATGACCTGGAAGTCTTACTCAGTTCTTTCAATTTGTCATCTGTAATTGATTTTCCTACTCAGATAGTAAAGGACAGCAGCACACTGATAGATAACTTTTTTATAGATCAAGATAAGTTTAAAAACATAAATGCTTGTCCTGTTGATAATGGTCTTTCCGATCATGGTGCACAGCCAGTTACAGTAAATGACATAGTTCCTCTCAACAATTAGAAATGTCAGGGAAAATCTTCAGCAGTTAGACTGGGATGAGGTGTATAAGGAAGCTAATGCTAATTTAAAATACAACTTATTTCATGATACATTTGTAAGAGTATTTGAAAATTGTTTCCCCAAGAAAATAGTTAAATATAATGATAAGAAACCATGGCTTTCTAAAGGAATAAGAATATCTTGTAACCGAAAAAGGGAACTCTATCTAACAGCAAGAAAGAGTAATGGCCCAGAAACAGTCAAATATTATAAAAACTACTGTGCTACATTAAGAAAAGTTATTAAAAATTCCAGAAGCATGTACATCATGTCTGAGAATAGTACCTCTGATAACAAAATTAAAACAATTCGGAATATTATTACCAGGGAGACAGGCGACCAAGAGCACAGGGAGACAGCATTACAATCAAACTGAATGAAAAGTTTACAACTAACAAGCCAGAAGTTGAAAACATTTTTAATAATTATTTTTTAAATGTTGTGGAGAAAATAGGATCTAAATGTTCATTAGAAGAAGCTAGGCAGTTAATGGAACAGGCCATACCCACACAATTTGATACAGTAGAAATTCCACCCACCTCTCCTTCTGAAGTTAAGAAATAATAAACTCTCTCGAGAGTAAAAGCTCACTTAGAATTGATGGTATTTCCAGCAGGGTAATACAAGCTTGTTCTCAAGAAATAAGTAGGATTCTTGGCCACATATGTAATACTGTAGTTCTCTGAAGCGCAGGGTGTTTTCCCTGATAGACTGAAATATGTTATTGTTAAAACACTACACAAAAAAGGGGATACGTCTGATTTCAACAACTACTGCCCAATCTCACTTCTGACAGCCTTATCCAAATTTTTTGGAAATTAATGTATTCTAGAGTAGTTTCACACATAGGTAAAAAATAAAGCATTATCATTTGCTGTACCAGAAGAGAATTAGGAACAGAATTTGTCGTACAGGTAACTGAAACACCAATTCTTGGAGTACTGTCCACATTTCATGGAATATGCAGGTGATACCCGAAAACATACTTTATTTGAATTCCAAAAATTATTATTACTGCGATCAATTTTGACGTTAACCACGCATATCTGATCATTAAGGTGGAAAGCAGGCATGTTAAACAGATGCAGAACAGAATGTTTTATTTTTATAGAAACTTCCTTCAAAATATTTTCTCTACTAGGCTTATGCAAGTTCCCTGCTTTATACATTTTTTGTGAAACCTTCAACCTGCCTGCAAAAAGAAACATCACAGGTTCAGTAAAGTGGAGTACCTGTTTGCAGTATAATTTTATGTTTCTTCTCTCTACAATGTTTGGATGAAAAAGTGCCTGATCAGTATGGACTCAAGTGAATGTTATCCACACATGTGAGATTGTAACTATCTACCAGAAACATAATTCACGTTTGAAGAAAGTTTGTTTATTAATGCAACTACTATGACAAAAGCACTTTTCTGAATTATTTTTCATGGCATATTATAACAATGTTCTGTACATGTCCACATGATAATCGCAAACCATAGCCACAGTACCACTCCCTCTATCTCAGAACAACACTCACGTTAATGCTATTAATGCTGTAGGAGATATCTATTTCACCGGGAAAGCCAGTAGCCAAGTACTGATTTACAGGTGTAATGGTCTCCTTAGGAAGTATAAAAAACACTGGATAGTTTGATATTCTGTGTTTGCAACAATACTGCACACATAACTCCCATCAATGTCGTTACAGGTAACGACCCCACAAGGGATGTTGAAAATTATAAATAGTGCCAGCATTGTATAAATTCTTATACATTATGATAATGTTATGGTAATACTAGAATTAATATTAAATATTAGTTTAAGTGTTGCAAATATACACCTTATCAGATGTGCAGATGACACAAAAAGAATAATAGAAAGATTATAAGGGAAAAAATGGGTCCAAGAGAAATCACAGATGTTTGAAAAATCCATAGTAATGAGGCCTATAAAAATACGGAGAAAGAAAAAAAAATCAGAGAGTGATTCAGTAAGGGTTAACGTTTGTTGGACATATGTATTAAATGAATGATACAAGGCTAAAGAAACAATTATTCATATACTTCTGGAAGAATAAATCAACAATGACATGAGTAAAGAAGTAAATAAATAATTTAAAGAAACAACATCAAATAATCTGAACTAACCTCAATAAAGGATGCAATAAAGTTAGAAGCTATTGAAAGAAGGCGAAATAAGAAATTGGAAACAACCTGGGAAAAAAAAAAAAAAAAAAAAGTAAAATACAACATGGGAGATTATGACAGATAAATTTATCTATACATTACTGTCCCTAATTCTATGTTTGGATAACAGAAGCTCTTCTTATTTTGAACTCCATGTTTGAAGCCTTTCCCGAAATGTTCACATTGATTTCTCTTCGTTTGTTTGCCTCTCTTCTTTCGTTTGTGCCACTGACAACGAAATCAAGAGAGATATTTTCTGAGTATATAACTGTATATAACTGTAAAGAATACTGTCGCTTACATCTAATTTTTTCAGTATAATAAATGGAAATGCTCGAAGAAATGTGAAACAGCATTGGTGAATGACTTTTGCAGTCATTGTACATAAGACAGAATACGCAAATAATTGACTTATTACTATGTTAGCAGTCAGTGCATCTGTATATTTTTATTAGTGACAACAATTGACTCATTAAAGCTAGTTACAGAATTGCGAGCAGGGCTCATTGACATATACTTTAGGTGTTTTGACCCCCAGCAGGCGGGCGAGGCAAGAGCTAAGTCTCTGTCTAGCTCGCTTGGCAATCACCTCCCCTCTTATTCTTCCTGTTGATAGTAAGGCTGAAGCTTGGCAACATCGCAGTGTAAGTATGTCAATGCTGGTACCGAGGGCTTACTTCCGGGTTGGCACAGAACTATGCTCATAAACTCACTTTATGTTTCCTGTAATTTCCATTGAATAATCCGGCTGGTTTCTCAGTCAAGAGGCGACAGAAGGCTATTAGTTCATGCTTTTGGGTCCAGAAAATTGTTTACATGGCGAAATTTCAACTAATCTTGTCTCTTATGTTGCGAGTTATATGTTCTGGTGGTGTATGTGGCAGTAGGAAAGAGCTGCCGTGCATAGCTCCTCGCTAGCTCTGAGGTAAAGTAGTCGTCTGCCAGGGAGAGGTGGCTTTGGTCAATGGTTCCGGTCTCATTGGAGTAGAATTTTTTTAGGAGTTGTACGAATCCTCATCGAAAACCACATGCGCGCACACGCACACACACTCTCTCACACACACACACATAGACACACACACACACACACACACACACACACACACATGCACGCACAGCATGTGAAAGGTGTAGGTGCAGGATAGGAAGTGTGATTGTTTTGGGTGAGGGGAGGGTTTTGTAGATTGAGGCCAGAATAATTTCAGGATTGGAGACTGTATTGTAAGGATAAATCCTATATGTGTAATTCAGAAAAGCTAGTAGTGTTAGGAGGGAGATCCAGATGACCCAGGTTGTGAATCAATAGTTGCAATTGATCATACGCAAAGCTGCATGTTGTACCACCGGGTGGTCTACCTTCTTTTTTGACCATCCTGAACAGATGGTCAGTGGTCAGGATAATATAAAAAAGCTGTGCAATGATTGCAGCACACTTCATAAATTACATGCCTGCTTTCACAGGTGATCCAGGCTTTGATTGGGTTGGATAAACCTCTGATGGGATTGGAATAGGAAGTGCTGGGTGGATGGATTAGGCAGCTAGTGCAGTGGGATCTTCCACAGGGATATGACTCCTGCGGCTGTGGGCTGGGGTTAGGGGTGGCATAGTTTATAACTACAATGCTATGGAAGTTGGACTGGTGAAGCCATGAACATTTTAGAAGTGGTGGGAGAATCGAGCATTATATCTCTGATTTTTCATCATGATGACAGGAAATCAAAACCTTGGCAAAGGATGTGGTACAGATGTTCCAGTCCATGCTAGTATTGGCTGACAAGGGGAGTGTTCTTTTGTGAATGTTTTCTTATAGTGGAGTGATGATTTGGGATGTATGGAAAATCTTGTTTCTAGACTGGGTTCGGGAGGTAGTTTGTACGTGAAGGCCTTTGTGTGACCTTCAGCATATTGAGAAAGGTAGTTGTCATCACTGCAGATATGCCATTCATGTGTGGCTAGGCCGTAAAGGGAGGATTTTGCGTTGTCGAAGGGATGGTAAGTATCAACTTGCAGGAACTGTTGGTGTTTGTTAGGTTTAATGTGGATGGAAATGGGGGGGGAGGCATCAGTGAGGGGGCGGTTAACATCCATAAATGTAGTACAGTGGGTTAAGGAAGACCAGGTGAAGATAAAGTGGATAGAAATATTTGAGGTTGTGGAGGAAGGTGTCCTGGCCCTGAGTCTAGATCGTGCAAATATCATCACCAAACCTGAACCAGGCCTGAAGTTTGTATTTCTTTTCACACAACTTTTATCTCTCATCAAATTTTTCGATGGGCTTATTTTCTGCATGCACAATATTATGTGAAATTCAGTACAGTTTGTACACAAGCTGTATATAAATTTCCTCTCTTTATATTTTATCTGCACCAATTTCAGAATTTTAAAGACTATAAGTGCAGACAAATCATTGTTAAAAGCATTTTCATCTAAATGTAAACATCCTATAAATTTGTGTTTGTCTTTCTTCAACCTACCATTTAAGATAACACAAGGATCCAATTTACTTCACATGTTTCTACACTTTTGGCTAAACTGAATGTGATCAATTATTACAGCCTATTGTAAAAAGTTCATGCTAGTATTTTTAATTTATGTCTTACAAAACTGATGATTCTCTTAAATGCCTTTCAGCACCTACCTGCCTTTGGTATCAGCATTATTCTACTCACAATGAAGTCTGAGTGTTTTTGACTCTTTTCATAATTATATCCCACATTCTAGATGTCTACAGCTGTAATCTGCCTATTATACTGTAACCCTTCCAGGCTTTAATGTTCCTCTCATTGTATTTGTAATATTTTGCAGCCAAGACAAAATGGTGAAGGCACTGCTGAGACCATATGAAAATCGTGCTTGGGCTCAGAGTAATTGGGTGTTATTGAGACTATGGCATGGCTGTGGCTTTGCATTTAGATACCAGAAGTCCCCACATCTGATTAGGAAGATTGGTCCCAAAATGTTGCCATCAGATTCTGGTCTCATTAGCCAAACAATGAGTAAGTACAGCAAGTAATTAATTAAATTTTAAAAGTAAAATGAAAAGTTTGTCACAGAGTGATTAATTTCAGCTAAAGCAACAGTATTATAAACGGTAATTCAGGAGGAATAGTGGTCTTGGGGTAAAGCACTCAACTGGAAACCGAAGGGTCATGGGTTCAAAACCTGGTTGGACCTCGGATTTTTCCAGTCTGTGTTTTAACCCAATGTGAGGAGTCGCCATAAATGAACTTGGTTCGGATTTCACATTAAGATGTAGGTTTCCTTTCCCCAGTTGGATAACTGGATAGGCTAGGGACAAGCAAGCCACCAAAGTGGAGTCCAATTGAAAGACTTACATCAGGTCAATGAGCCACACAAAATTATTGTAATTATTATAATTATTATAGTGAATATATTTGGAACTGATAGTATCGACAAAATGAATTAAAAATTGCCTGATAATGAGTCTTCAATTTTTATTGAGTGTAAAGATACAGCTGAGTTCAATGCATTTTCATTTCTTGTGTTGGTACACCAGTCGATACGGGCACATTTATCGAATGTCAGCAGTAGAGTGTTAATGTTAAATTATTGAAGTGATGTTTTATTTTACATGGTGAATTGTTGGCCAGGTCTGTTGTACTGTAGTTGTTAATCATGCTACATGTATTTACACATGTAGATATGCTGATAAGCATTTGCTGCTTCTAGAGAATATGACATAAGATTTCCTAACTGCAGACTACCAGGTTCAGAAGTGCTTACCTGTGTGTTCAATACACTGTGTGACACTGGTACAGTGCCCACCCCTCAGCATTAATTTGCTGAGTACGGGCTTGGTGAACCTGGGTTTCTGAGCCATGGACTGTGTCATGCCAACAGTCTGCTACACCATAAGCTCTGTGCGTGCTTCAATGACCATTGTTCGGTGCGACAGTGGAACGTTGTACGTTTCAGAGTGTGGGGATCTTGGCTTAATCACACAGGTAGTGAGGACGGTACAGACCTCTATAAAAAAAAAAAAAAAACCCCTCAATCATAAGGTGTGCTATGTGCCAAGGAGGTGCATGGCTGTTGAGGTTGAACAGTCACTAGCAAGTAACCTTTGAGGAACCTGGAACCTGCCACACCTCAGTTGTATAAGGCTTACCCAGGCAAGCGAGGCTCTGCCTGGGTGGACTTTTAGTTTCCTAGCTGCTCACGGGGTGAGAATGAAATGGGGTGAGTATGAAACGAGCCAATAATAGCTTTGCCAGACACAAAACCAGCGTCTCTAAGTATGGCAAAACAGAATATGATGCAACGGCATACGATCCTAAGACGTTCCCTTCCCTTGGCACCCCTTGGGAGGAACTAGAGGCCTTCACCGATCAGAACCATACTCGCCACAATAACTGGTGTGTGCCCATTCCGATGGACGGTCTTTCATGTCCACTAAGCCACAGTTACTTGTTGAACATATAGAAGACAAGTTTGGCGAAGTGGAGTCATTCTCAAAGATGAAAAGTGGGGCTGTACTGATACAGATGTCGTCCCCAGCCCAATCGCGGGCATTACTTGCCTGCGATAAGCTGGGTGATATCCCGGTGAGTATCACACTCCACAAATCTTTAAACATGGTACAGGGTATAATCTGTCATAGGGATCTGTTGTCCCAGACCGATGACAAGTTGTGAGCAAACCTGCAGTGTCGAGGGATTCATTTCGTCCGGCGAGTGTATAGGAGACCTAAAGATAACAGGGCTGCCACCGGTACTTTTATCTTGGCCTTCGAAGGCGAGACATTGCCTTAGAAGGTCAAGATAATGATATACAGGTGTGATGTACAGCCATATGTCCCTCTCCCTATGTGGTGTTTCCGGTGCTGGAAGTTCGGGCACATGTCGTCCTGATGTACTTCCAGCCCGAACTGCAGGGACTGTGGGCGGCCATCACACCCGCACACCCCATGTACCCCACCTTCTGCTTGCATAAACTGTGGGCAACATCATCCACCATGCTCACTGACCTGTACTGTTCTTCATAGGGAAAGGAAAATAATGGAAATAAAGACCCTGGACCGGCTCACTTTCTCTGAGGCAAGCAAAAATTGAGTGTCTCCATCCTGTAAACATGACATTTTTTGCCACAGTCAAAGCGGTACCAGTTTCATTGCAATCAACAGTACCAGTGTTCTCTCCATCTGTGGGCCCTAGGGCCAACAACCTTGTACTGCCCCCTCGATGGGTGGGGGGACCATCTTCGTCCATTGCTCCCTGAACACCTGTGGGAGAAATATCCACCCCACCATCAGGGACTGCAGTCCCCACTCTCCACCCAGGGAAGCAACAACCTACCCTGGCCCCTCTCACCCGGAATCCTGCCCCAGTCGATGGGTTTCCCAATTGACGTCTGGCCCAGAAACCACTTGTGAGAAGTCCTCCTAGCCCTTAAGACCAAAAGGGCAGCGAGAGACTAAGAAGAAAAAGCCTAAGAAGAAAGTCTCTTCAGTGACTTAAAAGTCACAGATCCCTACGTCATCTACCTCAGAAGATGAGGTGCAGATCTTCGCGTCTCTCAAGGATCTGGCTCTCACTATGACGCTTGAGACAATGCTCCTAGATGATGTAGATGCACAACACCTAGCAGACAGCAAATCTTTGGACTGACAATCTTCAGTCTTACATCATGGCCTTCCAGCAAGGAGTGAATCAAATTCTTCAATGGAATTGCAGAGGGTCTTTCAACCATCTAGCTGAGCTGCAGCAGTTGTTGTTCCAATTCCCTGTGCTGTGTATGGCCCTGCAGGAAACTTGGTTTCCTGCTCAGCAGACCCAAGCCCTTTGTGGCTATTGGGGCTACTTTAACAACCGTGCCGACTGTGACAGAGCCTCTGGCTGTGTCTGTATATACACCCTTGCACTGTCCCTAGAATTGCTGTGCCTCTCCACACACCTCTTGAGGCCGTTGCTGTTTGCCTTCGGGCCATGCAAGACTTCACTGTTTGTTCTATATACCTTCCTCCAGGCAGGGATGTTTCGCCCACTGATGTTAATGCCCTGATCGCACAGCTCCCCCCACCATTTCTTCTTTTGGGAGACTTTAATGCCCATCACCCTTTATGGGGTGGAACTGAGAGGACACGACGTGGTAGGGATGTTGAAACTATTCTCGCTCAACAGACCTCTGCCTACTCAATACTAGTACCCCTACACACTTCAGTGTTGCACATGGCACTTTTTCAGTTACAGATCTATAGGGTCCATCGGGTTACTGCCGCCATAGTCTCCACCACTGAGGCCACTGTTCCAACCACCACAGGTTACCCTCGTCGCAAATCTGTGACTTGGTGGTCACAAGAGATCGCTGAAGCCATTTGGGATCGTCATAGGGCACTCCAGTGCCACCGACATCATCCCACCATAGATCACCTAATTGCCTTTAAACAGCTCTGTGCCCGATCTCGATGGCTTATCCAGCAAAGTAAGCAAGATTGTCGGGAGAGGTGCATTGCCTCTATTGGATCTCGTGCCTGACCCTCTCGGGTGTGCACCCAAGTTCATCATCTTTTTGGATACCGCCCACCAGCAGGAACCCACTGTCTTTGCTTACAGGGTACTGTCTGCACAGACCCGATTGCTGTCGCCGAGCACATGGCACAGCATTATGCAGGCATCAGTTCGACTGAAGCTTACAGTGCAGCCTTCCGCACCCTAAAAGAATGAGTTGAGTGGAAGCCACTGTCATTTCACACACATCACCATGAGCCATATGATGCACCCTTTAGCGATTGGGAGTTTCAATGTGCCCTTGCTGCATGCCCCGATACCTGACCAGGACCAGATCATATCCATAGCCAGTTCCTTCAACGTTTTCCTGTGGATGCTCAGAACTAACTGCTCACCTTGTTTAACCATCTCTGGGCAGAGGGTGTTTTTCCCTCACAATGGCAGGAAAGCACCATCGTCCCAGTGATAAAACCTGGCGCTGACCCACAGGTGGCTGATAGTTACCGTCCGATCAGCCTCATGAACATTCTATGCAAACTCGTTGAACGTATGGTGAGTCAGCGGCTTATGTGGATCCCTGAGGAACGGGGACTCTTCATTGCACAACAAGGGGGTTTCCATCAGGGCCGCTCCACAATTGACAATCTTGTGTCATTTGAGTCGGCTATACGTACAGCTTTTACCCAACGTGAACACCTTGTTGTGATATTTATTTATCTCTGGAAAGCGTACAACACAACCTGGCACCACAACATACTAGCTACATTATACGACTGGGGCTTATGGGGCCCACTTGTGGTATTTATCAGGAATTTTCTCTCCCACCGCTCTTTTAGGGTTAGGGTGGGTGCCACTCTTAGTTCATCGCACATTCAAGAGAATGGTGTCCCACAGGGTTCTGTCCTCAGTGTGCCACTATTTTTAGTCGCCATAAACGGGCTTGCCAAAGCTATGGGATCATTTGTCTGTTCCAGCTTGTTTGCTGATGACTTTTGTCTTTATTTTAGTTCTGCTACTATTAGCGTCACTGAACAGCGGCTACAGGGGGCCATCCAAAAAGCTGAATCATGGGCCTCTGCCCATGGTTTTCAGTTTTCAGTGCAGAAAACCCACGTGATGCACTTCTGTCACCGCCAGGCAGTTCACATCCTGAGTTATATCTGGTTGGTGAATTGCTCCTCATCAAAGAGACGCATCGGTTTCTTGCGATGGTCTTTGACAACAGGCTTATTTGGGTGCCACATCTGCATCAGCTGCGACAAAAATGGTCGCGACATCTTAATATTCTCCGCTGCTTGAGCCATACTGCTTGGAGTGCTGCCTGTTCCAGATTGAGGATCCTTGATCCCATTCACCATAGTGATATGCGGCTGGTGACTGGGGCTTTCTGCATATCAGCCCTGTGCAAAGTCTTCTTGCCGCAGCAGGGATCCCTCTGTTACACTTTTGACGGCAGCAGCTTGTCACTAGCTATGTTGCTCGAATCCATGCCATGCCACACCATCCGAATTGCAGACTTTTGTTTCCAACTGTTACCCCTCCTTCTCCACCACATCGACCTAGATCAGGTCTTCCGATCATGATGTGGGTTCGTACATTTCTTTCCTCACTTCAGTCCCTAGCTCTCCCTGATGCTTTTTGCTGCCCATCCCATATCCCTCCTTGGTCCATCTCTCGTTTGAAGATCCACCTGCAATTGTCCTGTGACCGAAAGGTGTTAGTTTCACCACTGACACTCCATTGCAAGTTTCTGGCACTCCTTGATACTCATCATGATGCAGATGTCCTCTATACTGATGGCTCCCTGGTAGATGGCAGAGCCGGTTTCGCCTTTGTTCATGGTGACCACACTGAATAACAGTCCCTGCCACCTGGCTGTAGTATTTTTACAGCTGAACTGCTTGCCATGTCTCGTGTTCTTGACTGCCTAAAAACACACCCCCAGAAGTCGTATGTCTTGTGCAGCGACTCCCTTGGTGGCCCGCAAGCTCTTGATAAGTATTTCTCTTCCCATCCATTGGTTCAATCCATTCACAACACCATCGCTTCCCTCGCCTAGTCTGGCTGTTTGGTGGACTCTATTTGGACCCCCGGCCATATTGGCATCCCGGGGAATGAGTGTGTCCATCAGCTGGCCACCACCTCTCCTCCCCTGGATATTGGTATTCCAGAACCGGATATTCGATTGGATTTGCACCGCAAGGTTTTTGAGGCTTGGAATACACAATGGGCAACACTGAGTGCTCCCAACAAGCTTTGTGCAATCAAGTCCTCTATGGCCGCCTGGAAGTCCTCCCTCAGGCCTTCCCATAGGCACTCTGTTGTTCTGTGTTGTTTATGTATTGGCCATAGGTGGTTGATGCATGGTTACCTTTTATGTCAAGAGGACCCACCAAATTGCCGTTGTGGAAATTTGTTGACTGTGGTCCATATCCTGTCGGACTGTCCGCTTTTAGCCGCCTTGTGGCAGTCTTTTAATCTACCTACTGTGCCTGCCTTGATCTTAGCTGACAATGCCTCAATGACTGACTGAGTTTTAGGTTTTATACGCGCAGCTGGATTTTATTGTTCTATTGAGTGGTGGGCTTGTTGCCTGGTGTCTCAGGTCCCCACCCCTCACCTTTTAATCTGATGTTTTTCTTTCTTCTACCCTGTTTTTTACCTCCAGGTTTTTAGTCTGTGCAGAGTGACCTCCAGGTTTTTAGTCTGTGCAGAGTGACTGGATCATCTTGTATTTGTTTGTGATCAGCCAGCCATTGTTCCCTGCTCTATTTTAGCTTAGACCAACACTTGGTCTCTCCTATTCCTGTCTTCTTCGGTGGTGTTGAGAGTATCAAGTTCATTGGCACTGTGTGCCCCTTATGCCTCTCTTCTGGGTGTTGAGCTCTATTTTACCTTTTTCTTACTTGAATGTCTTGTTTTTAGTAGGAACATGGGACTGATAACCATGTAGTTTAGTCCCCTTAAAACCCCAAAACAACAATAATACAGCGCCCAGCAGTCATATTCAATTTGCATGTGTAGGAGATGTTATTCATTTGGTAGAATATTGTTCTTCAACAACCACACAAAGAATTGCTGCACATATCGAATTCCACATACAAGAGTATGGTAGACATTGTGTATGCATTAGAGGTCTTTATATTGGGGATTTTGCTTGCTCGTACTCGCTCAAGCACATCACGCTCGAATGAGGCTCTTTAGAGTACGAATGTTTGGATCAGGCTGCCACTTGATCTGGGCTCCGTCGTGTTAGTTGAGTGGAGCACATGGGATTTCGCCTAGTGTGCCCGCCACAGCAGCTGTGTGTGTCTGCTGGGTGATACTGTGTCTGATGCACCGTATTGCCACATGCCTGTGGAACTATGCCCACAACTGTTTAGTTGTGTCAAACATAAATATTCATGTGTCATAGTGTCCAATGCTTTAGGGTAAAAAAAAACATAAAAAATGCAACCATTTGAAAGTTACACAGATGACGTTAGCTGTTTAGGAAAACCTTGACAGCAGTTTTCTGTTGTTTGCAATTTTAGGTAACATCAATAGCATACTTCTGCAGGCATGTATTCATGCAATGTAACCTGCAGGGAAGAAAGAAGGAATGGAATGGAACAAATATGATATGGGATGATATGATCAGTAGAAATTAAACTGTATAATCACTTAAGTACACTGAAATATTTAATGTGTCTTGATCGATGTTACAGGGATTTAGGATGCCTGAAGTTTGTCTACCAGAAAGAAAGTCAGAAAAATTATATGTGATTACATGGATCTCTTTTCATGACGTCATAAGAAATGGAAAAAGAATTAATTGTTTCTATGACATTAGGAAATGCTACCATAAGGAAATAATTCTTCATGGCAATCAGTCATTACTGTAGGAAATATTTGTATGAATTTGTAGAGTTTTCTTAACATAAGAATCATATGAACTTCCAGTATCATATCCAGGACTGAACCTAGTAATTTGCTTTAGTCTCCTTCAGTGTTTGACAGTATAAGCTAAACTTGCACTTCTTTTTTTTGGCTTGAAAATGCAACACATGCACTAACACATTGAATAACATGTATTTTCTTGTCAAAATGACAGAAATGTACTCAACATAATTTTCAAAACTCTTCTCTAGTTATAACTACATTTCATTTTCAGTATTGTATAACATAAATCATAGCTCTCAGCAACCTTAGTGCTGTCACTTTTTTTTTTTTTCAGTTCAGGATTTGACAATCAATGGCATGTGCAAAACAGACTGTGACGGTTCATGACTAAAAAGCCGAGGATCTTTCATCACAAACTTTCTACAAAATCGACTAAATAACATTGTATGAAAAATAAATAAAAATTTAAAAAAATAAAATAAAGAATTAATTGAAAAACCCACACACAAAAATACAAAATGAAAAGTAACTTTTTTTCCTTTCTCAAAGAAAGTGAAATGTTTTGTTAAAAAATAAAAATTCAATCTGATGTAGTCTTATACACCTAGAAGTCTATGTGTACCCTTTTCTCAGCGTACACGGTTTGGCATTTTGAGTACGGCATACTTAAACAAGCCCGAGGAAAATTGAATGCATTTGATCGCACTGTGCTAAGCAATGACATTGACATCTACTAGACTCCCATGGAACTCTGTGCATTCTCTAGTTTTAGTGAGCATAGATGCCAGATGCAGACCTCTAGTATGTGTGGGTTCCATCGATTATCATTTATCACATTCAACACATTTGAGCAGGAGATGGAAATTGACAATTAGAATTTCATTGTTCTGTACATGTAAATCCAAAGTTAACCCCATTTTTACCACAATATAACCCCATTCCACTCAAGACAGCTTCAATAACATTTTAGTACATATCAGTGTCACCACATTGTTTAACAGGACCCTGTTATCTAACCTTTCTTGAAAATGAACTTCTAGCAGTGTTGTAAGAGATTCATCTGGGTACAGGAATGTTTATGTTATGTCAGCATGAGAGGTTCTTGCACATTCTAGTCATTAGGTGACACATCGTTAGAGCTGATTTGATTGTTTGGATTATGAATACTGCAGACATCATAAAATAATGCAAAAATGACCTCAGCAGAGCTACATGTGATGTTATTAAGACAAGTGAAAACGGCATTGAATTAGCTCTGAACAGCCCCATTTGCCTTTGCTTTAAGTTTTTTGGGTTACGTTCTAACAGCTGTATCTCCATACTCAATAGAAATGGGGTATGTATCGTTTTTATTGCTATACTACCATCTCATAAAATATTTCTGGTTACTTCTGAAACAACTTGTATATATGATTAATTAATGGGAAGAAAATGGTGGAAAAGGTGTTATTTTGGTGGTTATAAACTTTAGCTTTCTATGCCACAAAATAACTGCAAAATCTCTAACAACTTATCAGTGTATTGAAACCACCTATGGATATCTTGCTAAAAACAGTGATCACAAATTGTGACCTGGTGTATCAACATTCACCTGGCTATGGACTGGGAAAAAAAAAAAAAAAAAAAAAAACTTTAAATTAGAATATGGAAATGAACTTAAGCACTGGGTAGTGTGCTCTGAGAGACACAAGAAGCTGAATAGAAAAGTATGGCATAAAGATAGTGAGTGTAAAGTTATATTGTGTAAAATAAAATGTCTTGAATATATTGTCAATAGTAGATGTATCATACAATCTCTCCAAATGTTATTTCTGTATATAAAACAAGCTACATGCTTTGTTATAAATATTTTTGAGTGAAAGAATCCTGTTGCAATCCCAAAAACACTCTCTCTCTCTCTCTCTCTCTCTCTCTCTCTCTCTCTCTCTCTCTCTCTCTCTCTCTCTCTCTCTCTCTGTGTGTGTGTGTGTGTGTGTGTGTGTGTGTGTGTGTGAAATGTAAATGGTGTGGTTTTTCAGAAAGTAAATGACATACAGTAAAATCATGCACTATTTTTCCACATCTCCTTCTAAAATAATGGATCGATTTCAACTAAACTTAGTACACATATTGCTTACTATCAGACAACAATCACTGTGGGGTTAAAACTACCTATGACACATAGTTCAGGAGAGATCTTATCGTAAACAATGAGTCACAAAAACTTTCCCATCACAGGTATCAATAAATATTGTTTATAGGCCAGTTTTGAATTAAATTAATGTTAAACATCATTAGTATTTTACTCTATTTTTCTTTCTTTGGATAGTGCACTTATAATTTTGTACATTATGCTTATTTCTTTGTTTTACTCTTTCTTAATTTCTAAGCTGTTTTCATGGATACATGAAGACGAAATCTTTTTTGAGTTTTTATTTCCTTTTCTAATATAAGACTGGAAAAATGCATATATACCTGGGCAATGCCAGATTTAGCAACATAAAAATGTTGGTAAAAGAGCTTATTATGGACAATGTTTTCATTTGTGATATAGCTATTTCTTTGCGAAATGCTTATTTATTTATTATTATTTATCATGTTCTACAGAGCCGAATTGATGAGCAAGCCTCCATCATCATGTAACGAGTCAGTAAATCAGATAGTAACAAAGGAGTAGTAATTAAGAAAGTTAAACATAAAGTAATTGTAAGCACATGACAGGTCTAAGCATAAATAAAAAGAAGCAATGATGTAACACAGAAATTAGCTTAATTTCTTAATTCCTCCAGGAATTCCTTGACAGAATAGAAAAAGTTATACATGAGGAATCTATTCAGTTTACCCTTGAAAGTACAAGGATTACTACTAAGCCGCGGTGGAGTAGCCAAGCGGTCTAAAGCGTCTAGCTGCGGAGTGCGCGGTTGCTCACCGTGGAGGTTCGAGTCCTCCCTAGGGCATGGGTGTGTGTGTTGTCCTAGGTTAGTTTACCTATGTTTAAGTAGTTTGTAAGCTATGGACTGATGACCACACAGTTTGGTCTGATTTACAAACATTTGAACATTTGATTACTACTAAGCTCTTTGAATTTCAATGGTACCTTATTAAAAAAGGATAGAGAAGAATACTGCACACCTTTCTGCACAAGGGTCAGTGAGGTGTGATTCAGATGCAGATTCGATTTCTGTCTAGTATTAACCGAATGAAAGCTGCTAACTCTTGGGAATAACCAGATATATTTAACAACCAATGCCATTAAAGAAA
Organism: Locusta migratoria; assembly: GCA_026315105.1. Taxonomy (NCBI): domain Eukaryota; kingdom Metazoa; phylum Arthropoda; class Insecta; order Orthoptera; family Acrididae; genus Locusta; species Locusta migratoria. The sequence goes on along the minus strand of CM048744.1, from coordinate 806,531,180 downwards.
ATATGTTGAGAAGCCAATGTTAGAATTCCCAGGCTAATAAACAGGGGTCAACAATGGGTAAGCGAGCTTACTCCACATATTACTCGAACTGCCCATTTCTGCACATTAAATGCCCTTTTTGAATCTAAGGAGTTACCCAAAAAATAACACCATACATATTAAGTGAATGAAAATAATCAAAATAGACAAATTTTTGTGTTAAACTGTCACTTGTTTCAAAAGGTAAACAATACAGCATTTCGTTTTTGAACAAGATTCTGAACATGGGCTTTCCACAACAGCTTACTATCTATCTGAACACCTAGATATTTGAATTGTTCTGTCTCATTTATCATGTGACCATAATGTGTAATAAAAATGTCAGTTTTTGTTGAACAATGGCCCCAGAACAGAACCCTGGGGCACCCCCCCCCCCCCCCCAACTTTATTGTGCACCGATGAGAGTGCAATATCATAGCCATTTTCAACACTGTAGAGGATCATCTTTTGCTGTCTGTTATGAGAGTAAGAAGTGAACCAATTGTGGGCTTCGCCTGTTATTCTGTAATGTTCCAAATTCTGCAACAATATCTTGTAATCAATACAATCAAATGCTTTTGTTAAATCAAACAATACATCTAGCAGTCACAGGTTTTTATTTTAATTTATTTTAATCTATCAAGTGCTTTACAGAAAAATAGAATATAGCATTATCAGTTGGTAAACCACTTCTAGAACCAAACTGTACATTTGAAAGCAAATTATGATAACTGAAATGATCAATCAACCTTCAATAACGTTAGAAAAAACTGATGGCTTAGAAAGTGGTCTAAAGTTGTCTACATTATCCCTTTCTCCCTTTTTATAAAGCGGTTTCACTACTTAGTGTTTCAATCTATCAGGAAACTGACCATTGTGAAAGTAAAAATTACAGATATGGCTAAGCAGAGGGCTAACAGAGGTGAAACAATACTTGGGTATTCTGCTAGATACACCATCATATCCATACGAGTCTTTAGTAATTAAATTATTGGCACACTCTCTCCCTTGTCAGCATCACAGAGGACTACACCAGACAACAGTTTCTGAATTCTATTTTTTAAGAGATTTATGATTACCTGTAGGAGCTAAGGTTCTGTTTAATTCATTTGCTATATTCAGAAAGTGATTATTAAATGTTGTACATGTATTTGACCTATCAGTTATTACTAAATCTCCATTATGCACTGACTTTATATCCACAACTTTTTACTGCTGATTAGATTTACGTATTCATCAATCTTTGTGTTGCCTCCTTCATAGTAATATAATATACTTGTGCCAACGCTTATTCCAGTCTCCCCCCCCCCCCCCCAAAAAAAAATCCCCCTCAATTGTTGCAAATCTTCATCCATTCATAGGTTTCTTAAGTTTTCAGAACAGGAAAAAGTCACAGGGGACCAAATCTGGTGAATATGGTGGCTGAGGCATGATCATCACGTTGTTTTTGGCCTAAATCTCTTACAAGCAACAGTGAATGAGCAGGTGCACTGTCATGATACAAAAACCAAGAATTGTTTCTACCCAATTTTGGACTTTTTTGTTTATTGCTTCTCACAAACAGCATGTATCATCAAGGTAATACTCCTCATTGATTGTACCTCAAGGCAAAAATTCATAATGCACTGGCAATGAAATGAGCTTATGGCTTTCTTGGCCGGGAGATCCCTTACAGGATTGTTCGGCTGCCTTAGTGTAAGTCTCTTTATTTGACGCTGCGTGGGAGATTTACGTGCCAATGATGATGATGATGATGATGATGATGATGATGATTAGGACAACACACAACACCCAGTCCCCTGCCAGGAATCGAACCCGGGCCTCCTGCGTGGTAGGCAGCAACACTACCGCTGAGCTGCAGAGGCTCATAATGCACTATGCCATGTTTATTGAAAAATACTGTGAACAAAACTTTCACATTTTATTGACCTTGGCGTGTTTTGTTGCTCTAGGCTCCCCAGGATACTTCCATTGGGACAATTGGGCTTTGGTTTCGGCATCATCACTGTAAACCCACATTTTGTTACCAGTTATGACCATCTTGGGTCATCATTGACATCATTCAAGAGCTCTTGAGTGATGCTCTTGCAATGGTTCTTCTGATCAAAATTGAGAAGTTTTAGAACAAACTCCACTGACACATATCTTATGTGCAAAACAAAAAAATTGAATTACATGAGCTAACAGATATGCTGACAGCTTCAGAAAGTTCTCTTATGGTAATTTGATAATTTTCCAAAACAACTTTCTTTACAGCTTTGGCATTATCATCTGTTTTGATATTCTGGGGTATTCAGAAAAGAAGAGAGAGGTCAATAATCAAATGTACATTGACTGCCCCGTTTGAAAAATCATCTTACTTTTTCAACAGGCCTCGTATAATGAAATTGCATTCTTCATGTACTAGGCACAAGTTCCTCATTGAGGCAAGTTGCTCCTAGCTACACAGAGAGACAAATTTTTGGAATACTTGTCTCCAGTACTTATCTCCAGTGCTAATGGTTTCGTGTAATTGTTATTTGCCCCATACTATCTGTAATGTAAGAGATCTAAGTCTTCTTCTCTTGTTTAATGATCAGCACGCAACATTCTGCCTTCACATCTATATGAACAGTAATTAGTTCTACCGGAAATGCCTTCCAACAGGAAATGCATTTACATTTGCATTTAACAGATGCCTTTATGGTGCAGTTTCTGTTATTTCTTATTCCTCCACTCTCATTCCTTATGGCTAAACTTGATCACACTCAAAACACTTTGTTTGGAAACACTGGTTTTATAGATGCCCTTTACAAATGCATTTGTGGCTTCACAGAAGGTTACTGTAACGTATTCTGCATTTCATGTTGGGTCATACATTCATCTTCGAAGGACTATCTTGTTCCCTATAGTGTTAGCAAAAACTATCAGCTAGATCCTGGAATGTTTCTACTTAACAAGATGCCTCATCATAACATTGCATGTCCTCTGCTTTTCTGCACATTTTGGCAGCATCTGATGCATGCTGATGAACACATTTATTTTGTCACTTGCCTGTTTGGGAAAATGCATTATCAACTTCACTGCTTAGTTTAAGTTAATGAATTCCACAAATCATAGGCAGTTTCCTTGTCCTAGGCATAATCCAAGTAACTGTCTGAAATTCTTTGGATTATTTGTGACTTACACTTCTTATCCTTTCTGCTGAATTTTTCTAGAAGAGCTTTCTTCTGTGCATGTGAATCAGCTGTGTCTTCCTGACTAAACTGTGCCATTTCTGAGTAGGGCTTTTGCACAAAACTCAATAATTCCAATTCACTTAAAAGTGTTTCAATCCTAAATTTCCAGTTGCTAAAGTTTGTGCCATCAGACAATGGTATCCTGTACTTCTCCATATCCTGACCCGTATCTAAGACTTATGTACCAGTATTGAATAAATCAATTAACTTTTTCCACCTTCAGTTGCTGTACTGTAAAACCTGGCCCTTGGTAACTGGGCCCATAACCTGTTGTTACTTCTAGAAAATATTAAGTATTAAACCATTGATTTATTTATCACAACTATAACCACAGTACAGGCAATAAGACAAGATGCAGCATAAAACAAAAGAACACAGAGAAAAAGCATACATACAAAAACAAGGAGAAAATAAGTCAAAACATAATTACTAAATTGTCAATTCTTCAACAGATACGGTAACCACATGGGGTCAATTGGCCCTAAATAATGATAAGTGCAAAGTCATCCATATGAGCACCAAAAGAAATCAATTACATTTAATTTTCTTGATAAATCGGTCAAAACTAAAAGCAGTAAATTCAACTAAATATCCATGAATCACAATTACGAAGAATCTTAATTGGAAAGAACATGTAGAAAATGTCTTAGGGAATGTGAATCAAATGCTACATTTCATATCAGTCATTGTCAGAACACTCAAAAGATGCAATAATTGTACTAAAGAAAGTGCCTACACTACACTTTTGCGTCTTATTTCGTAGTATTGCTTCACATTGTGGGTTCCACATCAAGTGGGCCTTATGGAGGATAAAGAGTAAGTTCAGAGAAGGGGAACTCATTTTGTGTTGTTGTTATACAGGGGAGAGAGTGTCACGGAAATGATGCACGAGCTGGGGTAGAAATTGAAAAGCAAGGCATTATTTGTTGTGGTGAGATCAATTTGCGAATTTTCTTTCACCAACATATTTTGTTAGCACCCACCTATATAAAGAGACATGATCATCATAATAAAACAAGATTAATCAGATCAAAAATGGAAAGATGTTGTTTCTTTTCCCAAGCACTATTAGAAAATGGAACAGTAGAGAAATATAAAAGTGGTTCAATGTACCCTCTGCCATACTCTTAAAACTTTGAGGACTGAGCACAATGGGTGTCATTCAACTGGTCTGTACTGAGCATTTTCACAGTTATTCTAAGTGTTGTACTGTAGATTATATAGCATAAGAAATAAATCACTATATATATATATATATATATATATATATATATATATATATATATATATATATATATATATATAATTTTATTTCAAAGATAGGTCTTTTCCCTTGAAAAGACTGTAAACAAATGAACATTTACTCCAGAGAGAAAGAGCATATATTATAATGGAAATGTGTTGTTTTTACACTGAAAAATCAAACACTGCTCTCAAAAGTAGAGATTTCTTCATCAACTTGTGAACCACTATTGTTAATAGAAACTCTATTTCTTTATCCTGTAAGCCCATGATGAAAGTCATATACAGTGTTTACCATAAAATACCACTATGTGTGAAAGCTTTGCACTGTCACGACACATTAAACAGGCAAGTGTAAGTGTGGGAGAGCAAAACATAGGTACTACACAGCTCGTATTTTTGGTGCGGAGTGTGACTAACATAGAGGCTATGTTGCTCTTCTCCAAATTGTAAAATGTGATTTGCAGAGTATATATATGTAGCTGTAGACATGCATAAGATGAAAAACTTTTGAATCTTATTACATACCTTAGATTTATTTCTCCCTCTGTAATTATATGTTTCACTGTATTGCAGAACCGTGCCCATCCGTGGTATTTCAAAGACGTCTACGAGATGTAATGTTATCTGAGGAGCAAATTTCTGTAGCATTCCTCAATTCCCTGTTAAATCAACTGAACTGGGTATTTTCGGAATTCATAGGTATGCTTCAGGAGGTAAGTCTATCTGATGTGATAAGAGTATAATATGATTAGATAGGTTTAAAAAATTTCTACTCGCCAAGCAGCAGCATGAAAAAACACATGTAAAAGTTATGGAGATGTGCATGATTTTGGAGCTACAGGAAGCTTCTTGTGCCAGAAAGGTTGAAGTGAATTGTATAAGGATGATGAATAGACAAGAGCATAAATTGGAAGATTCGGTAATAAGCAAGACAGAGGTAATTGAAAAGAAAGAAAAGAAAAACATAGCTTAAGACCTCTAAAAAATTATCCATGGTAGACAGATGTGTGTTGGGGAAAGAATACCAGCCGCAGTGGAATGGCCAAGCGCATTGAGGTGCTATGTTTCAATGCGCGAAGCTGTTCTCTGTCGGGGGTTCAAATCCCCCCTCGAGCAGGGATGTTTGTGCTGTCTTTAGTATAAGGTAGTTCATAAGTAGTTTGTAAGTTTTGGGACTAATGACCCCGCACTTAAGTCCCATAAGCTTTACAAACATTTGAACGTTTTTGAAGAATACTATTTAAAAAATTCATACAATAAACTAAGTGGAATAAAGTAAATGCACATATACTGTAAATAAGTTATAAAAATTAAGATAAATGTAGACCAGGTGGGTAACAAGACCTGATTACATGTAGTAACTCCAGCTCCCACTTATGAATTTGTGAGAAACTGTTGTCAGGAGGGGGAATCCAGATGGCATTAGTGGAGAAACAGTCATGTAGAGCCTGTATATTCTGCACTTTTTGCCTATGCCCTTTCATTTCTAACTGAAAATATGATGGTACTCATAATATTGTACAATGCTAATGAGTTCACACAACATTAAGTATAGATATGTGCCCTTTCAGATGGCTCTCTCTTTGATTGTATACATTTTGCCTCTTACAACAGGGTTTATGAAGGTGTTGGAATGAGTGTGTATAAAGCAAGTCTCACAATGGGAATGGTCGTAAGGATGGAAACCACATGATAGTTGCAATAGGAGCATAAGATCTGGCCAGAATATTGCAGAGTTTGGGGGAGAAGGAGCTCATTACAACAAGTGCTCAGTTCTTTCCACCCACCAGGCTTGAATTTTTTTTTTTTTTTTATTTATTTATTTTTTTTTTTTTTTTTACTCCTTCTAACTAAATTCTCCCCCCCCCCCCAAAAAAAAATAAAAATAAATAAGAAGTCTGTGTACCACAAACAACATACTTATTTTCTGTTATTAAATTTGACAATGTTTCTCAGTGATCTCTGTCTTGCTTATTAGCTTACTATCTTATATTCCATCCTGTCTGATAATTCTCCCATAACCTGGGAATCTGGGCGACTTTTCTTTGAACTATCTGAGTTTTCTAAACCTCGCCAATCCTTCTCTCTCTTCTGTTCCCTTCAACCCTTGTGCCAGAAAATATCCACTGGCTTGTACATTTCCATAACTTTTCTGTATGTTTTCTCCTGTCACTATTTGATGAGTATATAGTTGCAAATAATTAATTAATTTAAAAAATTGTAACTATGGTAATATATTGAGGATAGTATCCAACTCGCCCAACTGTGTGCTGCCTTTCTTTCACCCCCCCCCCCTTGCCCATTAAGTTCAATGCATTCTAAACTGCACCTTGTTTTCACCTCTCAGTACCTGCACAGTCTGCTAAGCAATGTGAAATGTTCTATCACCACCACTGTCCTGCATCTTCCTCCCTCAATGTTAAAAGTACCACTTAGACTGCAGCATCCAGGAATGGCAGATGTGGTGTGCATTACTTGTGCTCAAGTGACTGTAAGAATATACAGTATGTGTAATATTATTCTGATTAATGCTGTGGCCAAAAATTTAAGTTGTGATTGTCTTTGTTACATGCCTGTCTGTGGCTCAGTGATCATTTATATGGTGAGTTGCCACCTATCCTCATTATATTATTGACATTCAAAAACTGAATTATCTTTATTCATATAATTTGTTAGAGCTTTATTGCTATTCATAGAATATTCAGTGCATGGAAATATGTCATTGCATATTTTTTTACAGATACAAAATCTTTCAAACCGTCCACAGAGAGTGTATATTGAATCTAGACAGTTGAAGATATGTGCAACACATTTTGATTTGGCTTTGTCACTTCTTAGAGTGCTTGAAATGGTTGCATCTGTGGCAAGAGAGATATTTACTAATCCAGAGAGTGAATCTTCTGAATCACTCTTGTCAAGACTGTGTCAGGTGAGAAACACTTTTTTAAAGTAAAATAAGCAGTGGATAACACTCAGTACATTACATGCACTGTTTGTCATATTTTCTTTATTCATCACATTTTCTATCGTTCAGCTGCTGTGCCAAGTACTGAACAGAATCAGCTCCCCAGCTGGTTGCTTCCAGCATGTGGTCATTCTGGAAATACCTGACCTTGAAACTATTGATCATTTTCCCATTTTGGCAGCAGTCATAGGAATATTGTTGGCCCTTCTTGAAGAAGATATAAGGAATTTCAGTGCTGGTAAGTATTAAATTATTTGCTGTTCCCTCTCTCCTGAAGGGGATGTCAGCAACATACAGTTAATACATGGTGCGTGAATCAGTTGTTGACTGATGCTACAGAAATGTGAAATTTGTAGCTGATTAATTTGTCTGAATCTGAGTTCAAGTCAGGATTGGTGTTGTAGTAATATTAGAGGTGTTAAACATCTGTGGGATTAGCCTGATGAGTCATACAGAAAATTGAATATTAACACAGTTCTGTCTGGTGATCAGATATGGCCACAAAATAGGCCATGTGCGAATATAGTCTGCACCTAAACTTTTGACATGAGATAATAGGGGGAAAAAATCTTGAATATAGGCTGCAGGTTTTTAATTTTAATTTTTATTTTTTGTGTAATCGAAGTTTCTCATACCAGAAACACATTGATACAAAACCATCACCTATGTTCAACAAATTTGAAACCAATGTGGAAAACTGTGAATCAACAAATAAGAAAACGAGATGACAGGCCGATTGCCACACAGCATTCCGAGTGAAGGGAGGACAAACCAAGTCATGGTACCGGGAGTTTCAAGTGCTATATAATGTAGACTTGAGCTGCGGAATATCGAGGTTTTTTTTTAAAAAGTTCTGTATGAGAGAAATGATGTGTTTCTCTCTCTCTCTCTCTCTCTCTCTCTCTCTCTCTCTCTGTGTGTGTGTGTGTGTGTGTGTGTGTGTGTGTGTGTGTGTGTGTGTGTGTGTCACAATGTGTTGGCTTGTGAGTGGTAATGGGAAGTGGCAAAGAAATATACAAGCCACACCGCCAAATTTGAGCTTCAGGTTGCCCAGCAACAGTGAGGAACATGGAAAGCTGGACATAAATTTCATCTCGACGAAAGAAATTGTACTGGCATGTTTTATGGCCCACTTTAGGTTTTCCTGTAGTATCATGATTTTTTGAAAACATTTTGGACAAAAAAATAAATAATAAAAAATTATGTACAATACGCGTACATCTCTACTACTGTGCTGATATCTATGCACTCAACACGTAATATTCTCTCTGTCTGCCAAAATTATTTGATACTAGCTGTAAACCCAGCATTACCCAGGTGTTTATTTATTATACACTCTCGTAATCCACATCCCCTTACCACCTCCGTCTGCATCCACCTCTTTCTCTCCCATCTCTGTTCGTTTCCACCTTTCCCTCTACCTGCAAAGTTTTCTGCAAGGTATCCCTCTGTCATGTAACATACAAACATTTATACACTCAGGGATTCCTCGTGTGTGCAAAAATTCATAAAGATTGGAGCAAAACTATGCATTTTGTAAAATTCTGTAAGCTAAGTACCCTCCACAATGCACCGAACAAAATTTTATTCAGACATTCCTCTTGTTTTTGAGGTAGTGTGCAAAATTTCATCAATATTGGAACAAAACTAGATTTCTGTGCAATAGAAATGCAGGGTCGTATTAAAAAACGAACTTTGTTGTTCTCAAATATTCCAGTTTTATTTGATACAATCCTTGTGCTGAATACAATGAAAAAGAAAAAAGGATCTCTGATATCGGTCGAGCTTTTCTCAAGTTATGGCACGACCAAGGTATTTAGGGATCCATTTTTATGTTGCAAAGTACCCTCCCCCATGCACCGTAAGAAACTGAAGGTAGACGGTGACCTTCCTCTTGTTATGAAGATCAAGCGTGCGAAATTTCGTGAAGATTAAAACAAAACTGTAGATTTCATGAGTATGTAGGAGAAGTATGCTCCACCAAAATATGCTATCACAAAATATTTCTTAGCTGACGTTTTCTACTTGTAAACTATATTCCTGTCAAATTTCAGCTTCATAGGGAAAGTGGTTTTTGAGATTTCGTGTTTAGTCAGTGAGTGAGTGAGTGAGTGATTGTCTTTTCGCTTTTCTATAGATAGAGATTAAGAAAACAGATTGCTTGATTTTGGATGCAAGAGAATCAAGGGAGACAAAAATAAACAGAACATGCAAATCTGTAATGCTAACTTTATTTGATACAAGGACATGATTGATGCGACAGTTTTACAGCATTTACAAATGTCCAAAATGACATGCAAACTTTGTTGCAGGTCCCTAACTACTCCCATTTTCCAATAATTGATGCATAAATCTGGGTCTTCTCATGTGGTGGCTTATCATTATTTATGATGTCATATCTCCTCATCTGTGTCTCATGCTCTTTTGTTTTTGGATCAGGAACCTTCATGGGCATATGGCGGTGAACAGTTCACCAATGTTTTATTGTAATCAAATGTGTGGTTAATGAACACATAGATGACATACAGACAAATAATCATTTTTATGTATAAAGATTTGAGTTTAATTGTGACAAACAAACACTTTCTCTGAACTTTTACCTCTTTAAACTATTATTTTAATATCTTTCCCATATTATCATAATCTTCTTCTGTTAAAATGTTATCACTTGCCTGTCATTGTAGTTTGTCCTCTTTTTTAACATTATTTTCATTGCCTGCAATCGATTACGTAAAATGAAGTGACAGTGATAAAACACCATTACTTTCACAAACATCTCTGAAACGGTGTGAGTTATGGAAATGCAAAGTTGTTGAGAATTTTCTCCTTCACTAATACATTTATTCAATATTCATCACATATGGACAGTTGAGGTGTTATTTGCAATTAAATTTCCTGCTGTCAAAAGAATGTCACAAATGGTCTATTTTTAGTGTTACTAACCTATATTCTGTCCCAAATATGTAAAAAAGAGAGGTTTTGGTCACTGGCAGTGAACAATTAAATCTGTAAAATTTGGTGCCGATTGTGTGAACGGCACAACCTAAAAAGTAGGAACATGTTACAGATGGAGACAGTGTCAAATCGTCATTATTTTTGTAAATATCTCTGAAACAATGTGAGATATGAATAATAATAAGAGCAGAGTTATAGAGAATTTTCTCCTCTACTAATTCGTTCATTCAGTTTTCGTCTCAGATGAATGGTTAAGCCATCATTTTTACTTAAATTTTGAGCTGTCAAAAGGCAATTGCAAAGGCCCTTTTAATGTTACTGTTACCTAAAGTGGGCCAAAAAGTTTGTTGCTAGTATACAACTGAGGACAACTATTAAATTGCTCATACAGTCATCGTGCTTTGCAGAGACAATACTGTAAATATCCCAATGTAGAAAAATACTTGCTTGACTACATAATTCAAAGCAGTAACTGTGATTCTGCTGTTATAACAGAAATGATTTAGTTGCAAGGCTACAAAATAGCCTCGAGTTCCATGTACAGTGTTACTTGGAAATTACTCCCAACCAATGTGAAGGCAGTGAATCTGGTCATAGTAAAATATGTGTTTTCTAAATGTAGTATTTGAACTCAACACCGGTATTAGCTACACAATTCAGTTGTTCCGCCATCTTAACCTCTCATAACCCCTCGCGGTTGGCGTACAAACATAAACATTATGGTAAGAACTCGTGCCATGCATTCTAGACTTTTATCGTGAAGATTAGCTTCATTAAACACATCAAATTAAAATAATATATGTGCTTAAGGAGTCTATAAATTACTTAATGCTTTTGTTTTAAAAGGCACAGATGTGTTTCTAACACTGCTGCCTGTTATTTTTGGCTGCGGTACATGAGACCATTCAGTATGTATGTATTGTATGGTGGGGCGGAGGGGGGGGGGGTTGACAGAAGACCTGATTAATCGGGATGGCGGCTTTCAAATGGATAAAGCATGGGACCATGTAATTTTTTTTAATCTCTTCACAGAGACAAAGGTTCACATCTAGTGTGACCTCTGACAAAAAGGGATTTCTTTTGACCACCGCACTTAACATGTGCGAAGGCACATTCTGACAAATTGCACGAATATAAGTGCACCATTACACAGACATGACCCTCTTCTGCTGCAGAGCACGCACAATTCGATAGTGGGCATGCTAGAACTATCCTCACTGCGCAGGTGCCGCTGCATCAATCTCCGGTATATATAGAATGGGTGTGCACCAGTAATCTTCAGTCTCGTACTCACTTGAAGCCAGCTGCAAGTTTGTCAGTCAAAATATCGCTGGAAGACGTCAACATGATCCGGCTGCAAGCCCGAAATATGATGAACCAAGATGAAACTGTTTTTACAAAATTAGTATTGTTTCTACCAGAGGAGGCGTTATGTTCAATACTTATGCTTGTAGGGTGCTAATAAAACTGGAAAGTATGGAGGATAAGGGGGTGGGGTGTAGAATGAAGCATGATAGAATGCTCAGGTATATGAGGACTGTGATGTTACTACTAATTTTTTCACTACAAGTAGAATAGAGCCAAAACACAAGGCACTGAATTGTGCAATAAAAAATTAAAATTAATTGACTAGCAAGGTGAGCAGTGGTTGTTTTCTGAAATACATGCATTAACAGCTTGAAAACACTCTCACTTTTAAGTTGTGAGTTGAACTATTTTATTGTCTCATATAATATTAGAAGCCCTCATTTGTCTATGCTTCATTTCTGCTGAGATTGTGAGAGCCTAAAAGTTGTTGCAGAGCTGCTCTTATTATTATCTGACTTTTGTCAACTAGCTGTGTAAGAGGTGCCTCTAATTCTGTGTGAGCAAGAAGTGTTGGTTCTACTTCTCTCCACTTCTGCTTCAGAGGCTGAACTCATAACCTTGATCCACTGGATTGGTGACATTATTCAACATGCCCCATCACTCTCTGATAGTGCATGGGCACGTAAGATCGTCTTTTTAGTGAGATGTCTGCACCCATTAACGAAATTCAGTGTCTGAAAATGTTGATCTGTGGCTGCCAAAAATACTCTTGGATTTATTCTGAACCACGTTAAATTGCCTAATCATTCAAAGACTTGGATAAAATGTTGTTCACTCTGTAGTAGGCAAGATAACGAGGACCCTTCCAGAACTATGGGAAACAGAAAGGTAGTCATTGTAGTGCAATATTGATAAACCACTGTCATATTTGTGTGGATTTGCAAATGTCAAACAATGCAGACAGCTTAATGATAAGGTTTTTGGAACGTCTACATGCTAAAAGTGGTTACACGCAGTAATGCATAATTATAATTCCACATCAGGCAACTAGGATACCAAACTGGCAATGTGCAGCCATAGATTTCTCAGTAATCCCTGCACTATCTTTATTAGGCACCATGTGGGAGTGAGAGGACAGTGGACTACAGGATAACTTGTAACGAATCCCACTAGTTGCCGATCCCTTTTTAATAAGTGTCCAGATGATCTGTGTCCATATTGCAGGACAAAGTGCTATTAACAGGACACCAGGGAATGGGGGGGGGGGGGGTACACATTATAAAACAAAACAAACTAACTAACTAACTAACTAAGTGTAATGCATTTTTAGTGTTTGTAGTTATTATTTAAGTATAAAATTTGAAAATTACCTAAAAAGGACGACCAAAGTTATGTTTAAATCAACATACTGTTTATTAAAAGCGTTTTACTAATAGTGTTAATAGTATTTCAAACTGAACATGAAAATCTCATATTTTACATGTCCGGTAGCGATGTTTTATTTAGGTGTCCGATATTTTGTGTTTGTGATGTTGATAACGGATTTTGTAGGGAGTGTGCAACATAGCAGAAGTGTTACAAACTGTGTTATCCATTTTCTCTGCATGATTTTAAATTCTGCCTTTGCAGTTGATAAATGATCAGGTGCTAGACACAATGGTCAACAGGAATATGGTGAACCATTCTTTGTCTTAATTTGATGTACAGTAGCATGGCAGACCTCCTTCAGTTAGGCTTGCATACTTCCCCAGGCCCGTCACCCTGTCAATCAGCTTGACTGAATTCTAACTGCATGCATTCAGTGCTGTTGGTATTGATAAGTTGTTTGCTGCAGGCAGTCAGATTAGAGTCACTGTATAAGACAATTGTGGTAACGCGCGACACATGTGTTTGAACGGCGCGCAGCCCATTACCAGGACTGGCCGCTGTGCGGCACTGGCAGCACTCCCGCGCTGCACACTGCCAGCCACGCAGCATTTTGAGAGAGGCACTGGGCCAGCCGTGAACTGCACCTCAGTTGTATGCCTACTGTGCTTGCGATGTGTTTCTGTCTTCGGACAATATTAATAGCTAGGACAGGAGTGGGTGTGCATAAGTGTGGATTGCATTGGACTAGGTTGGGACAGTTCAGGATCCTGGCGATACTTGTAGCTGACATAACATGCATAGGTGTGTTATTAGTCATGACACAATTGGCGACGAAGGTGGTGTTTGAATTGGCATGTGCTCTGTCATGAACGATGTTGGAAAACAAAGGACTGGCTCCGGCGGACTTTCAGCTACCCCTGTGGGGCCAAATCCTGCAGCAATTGTTACAGACTGTGGTTGAATCTGTTACCTATGATTGTGTCAAATCAGGCGGACCGCTATGACTGGTGTCGCATTTGCCGTCGGCCCCTCGGCCTGCGTTTGATTTCAGTTCTGTCTCTTCCACTATGGTGTTTCCACCTCCCTTCTCTGGCTATGACGATTCTTTAGAAGATTGGGACTCTTATGAAAACCAGCTACGTCAACATTTCCTTGCTTTAGGGGTGTCCGACACGGCATTGTGTAAGGCTTTATTTCTTTTGTGGGTCTCCCCTCACATCTATCACTTTTGCGTCAATTAGCCCCCTGCAGGAACTGGCTGCTTTGTCTTATGATGAGATGTTTCATTTGTTGTCGGCCCATTACCGCCCACGTACTCATGTTATTGTGGCGCAGGTTGAATTTTACCAGTCGCATAAGAAAACTTCTCAGTCCTATTGGGCGTGGGCCGCAGAGCTGCAGTCTTAGCCGTCAGTGTATATTCATTACTCTGACCCACAAGGAGTCATATGCAGATTATATGGTTCGGGACGCAATTCTCCGGCTTGCTCCAGATAGAGAAGTCTGCCAATGTACTCTACAGCTGGAAAATCTTACCTTGACAGCTATTTTAAACATTGCACAGTCTTTTGAAGTCTCACAGACTGCAGGGGACCAAATTGAGACTTTGGGTGAATCGCGGCAGTTTCGCAGTCGGGCTTGGCACCCTTGGATTGCATGGACGTCGCTTTCATACAGGAGCGCGCCACTCACCGCACGTGTGGGTGTAAACAAGCCCCGGCTTCGCGGCAGCCGCGGTCTGTGCCGCACACTTCTGCTTGTGCACAGAGACCTTTTTCATCTTGTCCCCCCTTTGTTTTGTACAGCATGACACGGCAGATTGCCCCAAGCATTGGGTTACATGTCGCTGGTGCAAGAGAAAAAGCCTCATGGCTGCTGTTTACCGTCCTCAGCTGACTGAGCAAGATGAGATGGATATTAATCTTGTCCAGAATGTTCACTCTCCATCTCCCAAACTTTTTGTTCAAGTTCCGATTTTTGACAGGGCGGTTACCTTACTTGTCGATATGGGAGCTTCCGTTTCTCTTCTCAATTATCTTACGTATGTACGGCTTGGCTCGCCTCCTCTGGCTGCTATAATGTTCCAGCCTGGCTATTAATTTAGGAGATTAACAAATTTACAGAAGGAAGTGGTTTGAAGTTAGAGGCTATGAAAGATCCCAATCAGTAAATTACGGAAGAAAAATTGGACAAATTATTACATGCATTTAAATGAAATGGCAAGCTAATTAACGGTGGAGTGTTGTGCAGGCAGAACATTACAAAAGAATCGACGAGCAGTTACCTTTAACAAGAGATCCATCGGTGGTTGAAATTTGGCTGTAGATGAAATTTTAATAATATGATAACCACTCGCCGAACAGTGGATGGCAGTTTGTCAATGTCAAACTACGACTCGTGTAGCAAACAATAAAGTAAGATAATTGACATGATATAAATTGGATAGGAATATTATGTAAGTCAAACACATCGGACTTCTAAAAATTTACAAGAAAATCGACTGCAGGTTCTATTGCCAGTAAATGATAATATTATGGAATAAATTTTGAAACAAGAGTGGCAGGCTACATGAAATATCACCATTCAATATTAACTAAAGACTATGCCATCCATTGTTGCGGTGATTCAACAAGGCTGAAAAAGACATTATGGGCGTAGGGAGGATAGGGCAAAATTATTAATAAAAATTCATAAGTGCGAATTTAAGTGAGAGGTGGGGGTTTATTTATAAATTTAAGATATGCGCACATCACATATATTTACCTGAATGTACATAATAGCGGCCACATAAAAAATAATAAAGTACAGCTCCAGTCTGCAAGATGCTATCGCTACAAAGCACAAAGCAAGAGTGTCTTTTTTCTTACAAAAAAATTGAAAGTGTTGTTCCTAAATTTTCTTTCTCTGACTTTCATAGATAACTATTTTAACATGCCGAAATAATATAAAAATACAAAACTTTCTCTGATAATATCGGGGAAAGGAAAACGTGTCATTATACGGCCCCCTTTGGCACGGCTGAGGTATGATACAGAATCCGATAGCCGTGACAAACAAGCATTGCGTCAAAGCTAGTTTCATAGAACACAAATACATCGAATATTACATAAGATAATAATGTAAATTACATATAATCCACATTACATAAGTACAACATGGGTCAATCTTTTGGAATATTCGTTTTTCAGATTTGTTTTCTCAATAACATATCATGTTTCATCGTATTACAGTCTATTCACATCGATGGGTGTCTATAGTATAGAAAGTTGCATCAAATTTCATTTTATTGATTATGAAGTTGATTTTTTAGTACTGTCTGTAGGTTGAATTTCAGTAACGGCGGCTACAGCTCGAGGTTGTTGCGTTGGTACTGGAGGCGGGAGCGGCAGCAACGAGCGGCTTCCATTATTGCGCACGGATTGTGCGCGTGGGCAACAGCGGTTCGTGATGGATCGTCAGTTCAGCGCCCCCTCACTCGCACCGTCTCATTGCAATTTTTGCTCATGAAAACAACAAAAAGATTGGAGTTAGCAACGTCTACTGCACTAGGATAACTATTAATTTTTTCCTGCAAAGAATGCACACTTGATTAGTTTCCTTCATTCACATGTTGTCTGGTGCATGAGTGTTTTTTTGTGCATTCGCAAAAGCTATTACGTGATTGAATTGTGTTTATTGAAGGATATATCAAGGTATATATATGTGTGTGTGCGCTCTTGTGGGTAAAGGATAAACTGAACAAACTGACATGAACATACGCCAGATATGACACAAAGAAATTTTTTTTTTAGCATTCAATACAAATGACGTATGTCCATGACTCTGATACTAACAGGTTATTTGCCTAATATTTATCTTACTTTCCTATCTACATATACATTTTGGTGCTATATACATGACTATTTACAGAATGCCTATCATGAATACTAGTCATTGGTCAGAATCATTATTTATGTTGATCATACATGCGATCTTTCAAGGCAAAAATGTTAGATGTTTCATAATTTATTATCTATCCTACATATAAATACATGGGTTCACAAGAAATGGAGAAATTATCTGGAATATCTTACATACTATGGCATCTGATTTAAATTTATGCTAACATTTTAAAGTATCTGATTTGATTCTATATTAATATTTTTGTTATCGCTGAATAGATTCAGTCTCTATTAATGCTAACGCAGCTTGCTGCGAGTCCATACATTTTTTTCATATTTTTTTGTTTGATTAATATTGTCCGTTAGACGGTGTTGTAAGAGCTTTGTTTGCCTAGCGCTCTCAACAATCAGTAATGACGTCACGTCGCGCCACTGGTTCAGCTTCAGTCTGTGCTTACATTGCATCGTGGCAGGATCATGCGGTATGACTTCCGTAATTTTAATCGTACTGTTTCAAACTGCAACACATTGGGGATTACAGTGTGGTGTGTTTTAAGAAAGGAGTGTCCAGTTTGCGCTCGTCGAGGGTCCACATTTCACACCGCTGGGTGAGTACCACATTACGTTTTTTTGTCTGTTTGTCTGCAGCAGGCGAGGTTCGTACGTGTCGTGGAATTCACATCACCTAGCAGTGTCTCTGAATTATCACACGGCACTGTTCTCTTGTTCATATGCGTACATTTATTAATTGATTCACAGTATGTAAGCAAGTCAATTAAACGTCCTGCGTGCACATTATACGTCATCTTTTACTTTTTATGTTTGATTCTCGTGAGCGTTTATAGTGGTGTTAGAATGCGTCTTTATTCACCATCACGCACTGTTCAAACTAATTTATCACTTTAATTTATTTATCGGTCCTCGTAGGCCTGTCTTTTAGTTTTTTTTTTTTTTTTTATTGTTCTAAACACTGTTAATTCACTGGACAGCGTCTTTTCGCGGTGTGATAATCACTTGTTGGCATCTTTCACTGCACTTAACACATCTGTGCTTATTGCTGTTTCACACAGTCTCCTAATCCACATGTCCTATTCAAATAAATAGCTTCACTGTTCTTTCCCAAATAGTTTCGATTTAATAAGACATTGACTTAAGGACTGTCTCTCATTAACATCGAAATCACATAAAATCATATCTCTTTTACAACATTCATTTCATTAGCTATTTAACAGATATAAAAATCTTTACAATTTTTGAAATACATTAGCATGCTTTGATATTGAGCGTAATATTGACCATATGTGTTTTGCCTATGCTCATGTGAGTTTGTTTTGTGATAATGCTGTTTTCAGCCTTGTTTATCCGATACACTCTGCACGTCTCTTCTATGCAGTATTACATGTCTAAATGTGATTCATTTCAGACTTAATTGTCACTATGCAATACTGGTTTTGATTTCTTTTTTTTTTTAAGTGTCACCTATCGTAACGTTTTAAAGTCCGTAATCCGTGTTGTGTTACCCTGGTGTTCATCAATATAAGTAATCCAGACACAGACAAAATATTGGCAATAAACATTCATACACACAAAAAAAATATATACAAGTCAAGGCAAGACAAGATCAGGCCCGGCCGTCGTGTTTGACACAAGGTAGATTTCGCACCATTTGTGTGGCAGAAGTACAGTTAAAGAAGAAGACTGAGGACAGAGTAGTTAGAGGAATCTCGCTAATTCTACTTGCAGAATATCAATTTTATCAGTCTACAATTGTTACAGCAAAGATCACTCCTAACGTCAATTCGCGAGCAAACAACATAAAGCATAAATCATCGATCCTAGCATCTTAAAGTCCTCATCTTGTCACACTATCTGTATTCTTCGAACATTCGTGACCATGCCTAATCCTGCCCTTATATGCATAATTTAAATCTGTGCAAAGATAGGTAATTATAAATAAAATTATGACACTCAGATAAGCATGTGTATTCTTGTATGTGTGTCCCTGCGTCGTTCTGTGTTCATGTCAAAAGTTAGTAAATCTTTCATTTAAAATGCACCTCCTGAGTTAGATGTTAAAGTAAATAATTCCAGCGGTGGCTGCCACAAATACTCGTCGTTTCTTCTTGCTGAAATAAAAGTTCTTATATCTAGGCTTAAGTCTACGGTGTTTGAGTAGTAAATATTCCATATCATGCTATGTTGTGAAATTTCATGTGTTTCTAGCAATGTGTGGTTTGTCAAACAAAACAATTGCATAACCTAAGCAAATGATAAGTTTTTCTACCAGCTGCATTACTCAAGTAACTCTTAAAAATTTTACATCAATGAAATGTGATAAAGGAAACAAAATATCTTTAAGTTAACGATGTGATAAAGAATTATCTCTGTTAAGTGTCAAACAGCGCTTTATATAGCAATTAAATAGTGTGTACCCTGCATCTTAAATTCTTTGCATAGTCTGCAGTTGTTGCTTACGACATCGATTAAGCGGAGAAAATTTAAGTTCGTTCTTACTTATGCAGATTGTATGCGTGCAAGCTTGTATTGTCATGCAACATGATTCTACGTGTTTTATTTATTTGTCAGCTGATCATTCGCATAAAAGTTAGCAAAATCTCTATAGGTTGGTGTATCCTTCCCTGGTAGCATAAATAGTTATAGCAAAAATTATTTTTAGTGGGCAAACGAGATTTCATATTCTCCTCTCTCCTATCACAACAAACTACATTACTTGTCCCCGTAAGTGACTATCCAAAATTTGGTCGGGCAATAATGCATATAAGTGGTACATGTGCTTGTACACTCCACGTCCAATGAATAAATAAAGATTCCCGATCACAAACCAGAATAAATCACCTACTTTTTCCAAGCAACACATATATAAATATACACGCAAATATAAAATATTACTACTACACAAAATATTACCCACGTCAAAATATATGGCTATTACATCTTTAACTGTCCATAACTGTGTAAGTGTGGTAACTTACATCTGTTTACTTATTATCCATTGAATGATTGTGCCAGCTGACAATAAATATTAGGCACTTACCTGCGATCTTGCTCGTCACTCGGAGAAGTTCTGACGCATGACATACTTGATGCTTACACAAATAGGCCTAAATATAAATAATGCCACTTAATGCACACAGATGTTCATATTAAGCGTGAAATCTTTTTAAATCTTTGTGTGGGTACAGACCTTTAATCTTTCCAGTGTTTATGTGTGCTAAAAGATAACTGCCTCGGTGTGGAATCTGTACAATTCTTTATTGGTCCGCTATACATATGCTGCCACTTCTTATTCTGCTTATGTATAACTGATGCTTTAGGATGTGTGCGAATTAAAACAAGGTCATTTACCTGGAATCTTTGTATACGTTTGAGTTGTTTATCATAGTATGTTTTCCTTTTAAAAGCCGCATCTGTAAGATCAATCAAAACATCACGTACTTTCTCCTCCAGTGTGGTATTGTTTTTAGGTATCTGCGGTATGGGATTCAGCCATTCATTTGATTCCTTGGTTGCCAGAACCAGATCAGATGGGGTATACGGTGTAGAATAGAGCGGAAGATTGTTCACAACCTGTTCAAAAGAATCTAGATAGTTTATCCACTGAGTTTGTCTATTTGCGACGTAGGTTCTGATAAATCTGTTAAATTCACGGAACATGCGTTCCATAAGGGTTAGCAGAAGGGTGAAATTTGGAGATCAGAATGTGCCGAATGTTGTGCTCGTGGATGAAATTTTTCCACGCACGACACGAGAAGGTGGTAGCATTGTCGGAAAGAATATTTGTCGGCTTGCCGACAAAGGGAATGTAGTCCTGTGTTATGCGACGAATTACTGCTTTCGCAGTGGCAGTTTTTAGTGCATAAAATTTAACGAACTTTGAAAATACGTCATACAGGCCAAGAATATAACGAACACCTCCACGACCTATCGGAAAGGAACCGGCGAGGTCGATCGCAACGAGATGTAGGGGTTTGACAGGTAGAATGGATTGCAGTTCCATTTTGCTGGATAAATTGTTGGGTTTACATTTTTGACAAATTAAACAAGATTTTAGAGTATGATGAATTTTTCGTGCCATGTTAGGAAAGAAACAATACAGTTTCAACTTACGGAGGCATTTCAATGCGCCGAAATGTCCCCATAATCTGTGGGTATGCAAGATTAGAGCCTTTTCATGAGATGACGGTACGCAAACGCACCACAAGTTTGATTGTGCGTGACGACGGAAAAACAATACACCTTGGTGTATTCGATAGTGCTCTTTCAGATCAGAGGCGGGGTTTGTTGATAATTTAGTGATTACTTTCTTCCACCGGTCATCTGTGTACTGAAGATCGCGGATGTTGCGAAAAAATTCAAGGTAGTACGGGCGGTATTCTGCGTCTTTCATCAACATGATTCAAAATTCGCTGTCGGCCTCTGTGTAATCATCAGAATTAGGTAAGCCTTGCGGAAGACGAGAAAGCGTGTCAGCAATTATGTTTTCTGAGCCTTTAATGTGTATTATTTCAAAGTCATATTCTTGAAGAATCATTGCCGAACGTGCCAGTCTATTGTGTAAAAGTCTGCATGACATGAGGAAACTTAAGGCTTGATGATCGCAAAATACCTTGGTATGTTTACCAAAGATATACTGATGAAATTTTTTGAAACTCCAGTTGATGGCAAGTAATTCAAGCTCGGTAGTAGTGTATCGCCTTTCGCACTCGGTGAGTGTACGGCTAGCAAAACTGATAATTTTGATGGATTGTGGATCAAAATCGTTAGATATCTGAAACAAACAAGCTCCGCCTCCATAGCTCGACGAATCTGTGGATACACAGAAATCCTTTGTCATATCTGGATGACTGAGAATTTCAGAATTTACCATGGCTTCTTTAATTCGTGCAAAATCATTGCGACAAGCATCGGACCAGTACCACGCAACATTTTTTCGTAGCAGTGATAGCAAAGAGGGACTATTTAACAATTGATTAAGTAGAAATTTTCGAAAAAAGGAACATAGCCTGACGAAGGCTTTTAATTGCCGCTTGTTACATGGTTCAGGGAAATATTTTATGGCCTTGATTTTGTCAGGATCGGGTGTGATGCCTACGGACGAGATAATGTGTCCGAGAAATTTGATCTCTCTTTTAACAAATTTTGATTTCTGAAGGTTTGCTGTCACACCTGATGACAAAAACTTTTTCAACACCTTTTCCAGCAAAACGAGATGTTCATCCCACGTTGCAGTGGCTATTAACAAATCATCAACATAAACGGTGAGCTGATCTATTAATTCCGGTCCGAGCACTGTGTCTAGTGCGGTAATAAAAACTCCAGAGTTGACATTCAATCCAAACGGCAAAACTTTGAATTGATAAGATCTCCCTGCAAAAATGAAGGCAGTATACTTTCGCGAGTCTTTCGAAATGGGCACTTGCCAATATGATGATCTAAGATCTAAACTGGATAGATACTGCACTCTGAAAAATTTCCTGAAGATGTCCTTCAAGACTTTCTGGGCGCGTCCTGACTGGAATGATAATCTTATTTATTTCTCGTGCATCTAGCACTAGACGCACACTATTATCAGATTTGGACACGGCCAACAGAGGACTGGCGTAAGGTGACAAGGAAGTTTCAATTATGCTCCATTTGAGCATTCGGTTGATTTCTGCTTTAACAGCATCACGTTTGGCCCATGGTATGGCATAAGTTTGCTTGCAAAAGGTTTCATGTGGTTTAACTTGCATATGATATTCATAGGTTTTGATGAGACCGGGTCTTTTGTCAAAAACATGTAGATATTTGTAAAGAAGTTCAACCAGTTGTTGCTTTTGTGTTTGTGATGCATTAGAAGATTCTGAAATTTTTTTAACAATTGATTCGTAAGTCTCACTTTCTGTGTTTACAATCGGTGTTTCTGTTTCTAAGTATGCCTGATTGATGGGTGCAATCACAATTTTTACTGAACCGCAAAATTTGCCATGTGAAGCTCTCCTTTTCACTCAGTTCAATGTACAGATACTGTTACCTATTGTCAAATGACACTTTCCCTGTCTTAGATCAATTATAGCCTCTCTATCTCTAAGATAGTCTAATCCCACAATGCAATCCTCTATTAAGGAGTCAACGACAAGAAATGTGCAGAAATCTGTGATTGAATCAAAAGTAAGTGGAACTTGAGTCTGGATTTTCACTGGTTTAGACCTGACACCTGTTGCTCCTATGATCTTGCAATTTTGAACAGGAAAGGTCGGAAGCTTTTGTTGTTGACATATTCTGTGAAATAACGTCTGTGATAGAACGTTAACTGCTGCTCCGGTATCAAGTAATACATTGGTACAAATACCACCAACCACAATGACAACGTTTGCTTGTAAGACTTCAGATAGATTCCTTCTACAAGTTGTGTGTTCTTGCATTAATTCATCTTTAATGTCTACACCATCATTAAACCTCAGCATTTGAACTCTTGAGTATCGTGTGCCCCCACTGGATTCACCGCTCAAACTCGGAGGGCGTGAGAAGAGCGATTTCAGTTTGTTTGGGTACCTGATGCGGTTTAGGCAGGTTCCGTAACTTCAGTTATTGTCACGGTAGATTGTGGTGGTCCACAAGTCGTTTGTTGTCTGCAGTCAGTCGTTATCCGTGCCACCGGCACGTAGTCTGTCTGTCGATTGTCACTGGGTGGGGGATGGTTCGGATATTGTCTACCTGTGTACGTGTTTTGTTGTGTATTCCCCATGTTAAAATTCCTGCCCCCGTTCCAATTATTGTTCCAGTTGTTTCCTCTATTACTACACCCTGGATGGCACCTATTGTCTGTTCTTTGCCTTGTTACATTGCCCCCGCTGTATGTTTGTCTGTTAGAATTTCTACCGCCCCCGTTGTATGTTTGTCTTTGAGCCTGTGAGTTTGTGTCATAGTGGTTAACGTGTGGTGCCAGAGTATTTGTACGCGACTGTTGGCTGGCCTGCGTCGGCGGTGGCGGCATCAGCTGATTTATTCCATTACTGTTGGCGTACCGACTGGCGTTGCCATAAGTATTATTGTGGTTACCACGTCCGTTCCTAGCTCGGTCATCTTCGTAAATTAAGTCAATCGAATCGAATGTCGACAAGAAGTCTTCCAGATTATATATAGGAATATGTACCAGTTGCAATCTGAGGTATGTCGGCAGTCGTCCTATCAGTACTCTAAGTACTTCTCGATGCGACATTGGTTTGTCGAAGAAGCGTGCTTTGTTTAGATATTTTTCAAAGTATTTTCTTAAACTGCCATTCTGCTCATTAAAGGGTGGAGGGTTGTATATTTCATTTTTCACACGCTCCTGAATTCCCACCGACCAGTACTTGCTAAGAAATGCATTTTCGAACTCTTTGAGAGTGGCACAGTAGCGGTATACGCCTGAAGCCCAGATATTCCCTTCACCTTGAATATATCCCATTACAAACCTTATCTTCCTAGGCTCACTCCAGGTGTCAGGAAGCAATTCTCGAAAGGATTGTATAAAAATGACAGGATGCACGGATTTACTTTCGGGTATAAAAGTGGGAAACTGGTGGTGTTTGAGGAGACTTTCTTCCAACAGGATTGAGGTAACACTAGGACGGGGAGATTGTGAGTGTTGCATAACTGTGCGTCTGTCACTGTCAAACCACTTGTCGTCTACGTCAGTCTGTTTTGCGTCACGGTCTTGGTTATGGTACCTATCTGGAGATGACGTCACCAGTGATGCGTGTCTCCTACGTGTGTCAGAAGTTGTATTCTGTGTCCGGGATTCCCTTCGTACACTAGCCTTTACATTCAACAATTCCTCCTGCAATGACTTTACAGCGGTGCTGTGCTCCTCATATACTTTTGCAGCAACATTTTGAATGACAGAGTTTAAATCATGTACTAGTTTACCATTAATTTGTACCTCGGTCTGCTCCAAAAAGGTTTGAACTCTTGCCTGATTCTCACTGACTATGGCTTCTGCCTGAGAGGTTATGTGCGTTACGGTTGTTTTTAAATTTTCATGTTCAATTCTCAGTGCTGACAAATCCTGTGTAATATTTTCAATGGCTGTCGGAAGGGCTTTGGTTGTTTGCGAAACGTTATCAAGCAATGTTAGAGACCTTTTCATCAACTATGTTCAAAATATGACCCCGCGTCCATACATTGGTACCAACGCTGGCGCCAACATTGGCCAATATTTTTGAGACAGCATCCACACATTGGAGCCAATATTCAGTTGAATTTGTCGAGAGCCAACGAAAACATATCTGACGCACAAATCGCGCCCATTGCGTTAACGCTTTTGAGTGTGAATAATTACTTTTGTCATTGTAAATCAAAGTGCGAAACATACGTAAAAGATGATATGATGGGGTGTTGTATCACTTCCTACCAAACATTAATTACGGTTCGAAATCATTAACTTTTTAATATATGCTACAAGTAAACGATACACTTTATAAAAACTTGGACCTGCTACTTTAAATGATTGAAAATAAAATAAAAAAGAAAGAGATGTTTTGGAGGGATGCTATGCTTTTGGTATCACGGTTCGATTTCTTGCTAAAGGAGACAATTTTAGAAGCATACACTTCCCTTTTTAAATAACCATATAATTGATATCACTAGTAGTGCTTGAAGTTTGCAAAACAATATTTAAAGCTTGACAGGAAATATTAAGTACTGAACTGTTAATTTTAAAAATTAAATTCAGTAATGGAGTGTGTCGAAAGTCTAGAAAGATTTTAATTTCACAGTTCGCGCCTAAGTTTTGCTGTGGCATTTCGTTTATTGAGGTTTCTTTCACAAATGAATCACTTTCTGATACAGTTCTAATATTTACAGAGAGATTTCGAAACTTTAAAACGGCGACGAAGAACGAACGAAGAAAGAAACAGTTTCGAGATGAGCAGACGACAAAGACAGAATAAAACGTTGGTGCCAATGTGTGGACGACGTACCCATATTGGCCCAACGTCCTTTGATGTTTCGTCGAAATACCGACAAGCAACGGAGCAGTACCAACGTTGGCGCCAACGTTGGTTCCAACGTTATTTCACCGATCCACACATTGGACGAACACTGTTGGTGCCTACATTGGGTCCAATGTGTAGATCCGGCCTTACTGTTAACTTTGCCTTCTACATCTGCTACTTGTTGTTCAAGATTGCCTATCTGTGTATTTAATTGTCTGCTCACCTCGTCAGAAATGAGAGCGGGTAGGTTTTTCTGTGCTTCCTTGAGTTGCTTAAATCTGTTCTCGATTTCTTCCCTCGTTACCATTTGATCCGTGATTTCCTTTTGTTGCTGTTCTAGGCGTGTTAAGACATTCTGTTGAGCTTGGAATTTATTTTGTAAGTCCTGTTTTGTGAATTGATAGTGTTCATCAAGTTTGTCGTTAAATTCCTGCTTTTGTGTCAATTGGAGATTTACTAACTCCTGCTTTTGTGCCGTCATTTGTTGGCTAATCATGGAGACTTGCTGCGTTAAATTTTGAAATATTGACTCGAATTTTGAAAACCATGAAGTAGGTAGATCACTATCTGAGTGCACAGCTACAGTAGATGTACCTCCGTCTGCTACGGATGTGTCACTTACGTCCCTAGCAGGCGAAATATTTTCTATCCGCCTGTCTTCCATAACGTTTTCTAATTCCTGCTCAGATTGTCCTACAATGTTACTCGGTTGCATACTATCCATATCGGTAGCTTGTCTTCGCGTCCTAACCAAGTCAAAACATGCGTACAGTGAATGTAAATACGGATGTCGTGAGCTAACACTGTTTGTTTACCTATAGCCAAAGATGCTAGTAACACGGCACTGCAGCTCGCAAAACACAGACAAGGCGAAAAAGATGAGGATCGCGGCTACAAGATGGGTTCGGCAGCCATCTTGTGTAATTCTAGAAAGCTCTATTGTTGACGCGGTAACTAATAATGAAAAACTTAGGAAAATTTGCAAAATACGGAAAAGCTGTAATTGATATTCTGCAAGCAAATAATAGTAAAAGAAGGTCAAAAGCGTTTACAGAAACGATGCAGGCCTGGTCTTACCTTGTCTTTTGTCCGGATGCTGTGGTCCATCAGTGCTTTTAATTTTTTTCGTCACAATTATTTCCATGAAAATCTTCGTCCACACTAGTAGTCAATTTTTCTCCAACAATTACTTCCAAAAATAGTAGAACATGAAATGAGAAAGACAACTGTTAATACGTTGACAATGGAGTAACACAATGATATAGCACTAAGATATTTTTTTAATAAACTAAGAGCAAATTCAGAATTTTACGGTATTGTAACACAATGAAAGTCATGTGAACGGTCGCCAAATCTTTTATAATGTTCCAGCCTGGCTATTAATTTAGGAGATTAACAAATTTACAGAAGGAAGTGGTTTGAAGTTAGAGGCTATGAAAGATCCCAATCAGTAAATCACGGAAGAAAAATTGGAAAAATTATTACATGCATTTAAATGAAATGGCGGAGAGCTGCATCAAACCAGTCTCCGGACTGAAGACCATAACAATAACAAATGAAATGGCAAGCTAATTAACGATGGAGTGTTGTGCAGGCAGAACATTACAAAAGAATCGACGAGCAGTTACCTTTAACAAGAGATCCATTGGTGGTTGAAATTTGGCTGTAGATGAAATTTTAATAATATGATAACCACTCACCGAACAGTGGATGGCAGTCCGTCAATGTCAAACTACAACTCGTGTAGCAAACAATAAAGTAAGATAATTGACATGATATAAATCGGATAGGAATATTACGTAAGTCAAACACATCGGACTTCTAAAAATTTACAAGAAAATCAACTGCAGGTTCTATTGCCAGTAAATGATAATATTATGGAATAAATTTTGAAACAAGAGTGGCAGGCTACATGAAATATCACCATTCAATATTAACTAAAGACTATGCCATCCATTGTTGCGGTGATTCAACAAGGCTGAAAAAGACATTATGGGCGTAGGGAGGATAGGGCAAAATTATTAATAAAAATTCATAAGTGCAAATTTAAGTGAGAGGTGGGAGTTTATTTATAAATTTAAGATACGCGCACATCACATATATTTACCTGAATGTACATAATAGCGGCCACATAAAAAATAATAAAGTACAGCTCCAGTCTGCAAGATGCTATCGCTACGAAGTACAAAGCAAGAGTGTCTTCTTTCTTACAAAAAAATTGAAAGTGTTGTTCCTAAATTTTCTTTCTCTGACTTTCATAGATAACTATTTTAACATGCCGAAATAATATAAAAATACAAAACTTTCTCTGATAATATCGGGGAATGGAAAACGTGTCATTATACTGCTGTCAACTGTTCTTTGTGTGGCTGCAGCCGCCAGCGCATCCCTATCCTGGGTCAATTTATGGCTTCCATGGCATATAAATCTGTCATCCAGCCGGTCACTTTTCTTGTTGTTGATGACACTGTGGTCGCAAACATTTCCAGCCTGGATGCTTGCAATGTTTTTGGTTTTTCTATCGATGATTCTGTCAATCTCCTGTCAGATTCGGTTCCTTTCGCAGAGTTGGATGCTCTTTGCCGGGAATTTTCTTCCTTGTTTTTGGGTGGACTGGGTTGTGCCATGGGCTTTACTGCCTACATTACTATGAAACCGACGGCACGGCCCAAGTTTTTTCATGCACGCCAGCTGCTGGTGGCCCTGTGTGACCAACTTAAGGCTAAATTGGATCACCTACAGGATTTGTAGGTCTTAACTCCTATCTCTTCCAGTGAATGGGCTATGCCACTAGTGCTTGTAAAGAAGCCTGGGGGGTCTTTACGTATCTGTGGGGATTTTAAAGTTACCATCAATGCGCAGTCTGCGATTGACTCATACCCCATGCCTCATACGGATGAACTGCTTGCTTTACTTTCCGGTTCACACACTTTTTTCACAGAGATTCCTTCAGCTTCCTTTGGACGATGATTCCAAACGTCTATTGGTTGTCAACACTCCCTTTGGGTTATGCCAATATCAGCGACTCCGTTTCGGGGTCGTTCATGCCCTGGCTATTTTTCAGCACTATTTAGAGCAGCTCCTCTGTCCGATTCTGGGCCGCGTTAACTACTTGATTTGATTTGATTTGATTTTCTCAGGGAAGCCAAAACAGTCTTGGTCCAACCCGCCACTGCCCACACCGAAACTAAGTTTATTGTGCGGTATCGCTCCCAGTATATCTAGTAAAGCCAACCAATGCCCTTAACAGTGCAAGGAGTCCCTTTACCAGTTCTTTATTAGACACAATTTCTTCGGGTATGGTTGTCCTAAATGTTCTGTGCCTTTTACTCTCCAATGCAATGCATTCGAAGATTAGATGTGATGAAGTTTCATCAATGTCGTCATAGATCCTACATTTAGGGTCCTCTTCTGTTATTCCCATTGTATGTAGGTGTTTTTTGAAATTCCCATGGCCTGTCAGCAATCCAACCATGAGTCTAATCTCTCTCCTGTTCAGGCCCAGGATTGCAAGAGCTTCTTTTAAAACATGGTTTTGGCATCATTACCTTGCCATTATTTTGTTGATAGACTTTGGTCCAATATTCTCTGTGCTATCTTCTGAGCCAGTTACGTAGCTCCAATTTGATCATTGCCTTGGTGATTGTCAGGACAGATTCCGTTCCAATAAATGGAGTCTCTGCCCCCATCCTGGCTAATCTGTTGTCATGTTCATTGCCACTGATCCCCGAGTGGCCAGGGACCAACAATAGGTTTACTCTATTGCTTTCCCCTAGCTCCACCAGAACCCTGTGACATTATGCAACAATTTCAGACCTTGTTGCAGGAGCAGCTAGTGATCTCAGGGCTGCCTGTCTGTCTGAATAGATATAGATGCTACAGTCTTTGTAGTACCTACACAAATTCCCCTCCACACACGCCCTCATGGCAGTGATTTCGGCCTGGAATACTGAGTCCAGTTTCCCTAGAGAGGTGACGCCCCCCAGTCTTGGCTGCACCCCTTATACCCCGGCCCCAACGCCTTGGTCTGCTTTTGACCCGTCAGAGAACCAGACAAAATCCGCCGTACGGTGTCGAACAATTTCTCCCACTGCTCCCTACTTCCAATTGCTATATTGAAAGGCTTCTTGAAGCAGTATGGAGTTATAATATAGTCGTCTGGCATTTCCCAACGTTTCCTACATTTACCTCACTCTCTATTTTAGTGTGTGATTCCAGATATCCCAAAGAGTTCCAGTTTTTGCCAGTTTTAAGTCTGTATGCACCGCCTGCTGCCTCCGTCTTGACCCAAAGGTGTAATGGGGGCATATCCAACATGGTTTGCATCCCAGCAGTTGGTGTGTTGCTAATTCCACCTGTTATGGCTAAGCAGGCTAGTCTCTGCACCTTACCAAGCTCTTAGCAGCAACCTGCTGTTCTACCTTCTTCCACCCCATAGGTGATCCTGGGTCTAATCAACAAGGTGTATACCCAGTACATACCCTTGGCACTCAAGCCCCTCTGGTACTTACCAGAGTACTTTTTGCCTTGGAGCAAATATTCCTAATGTGAGGGGTCCACGTCAGTTTCTCATCTAAGGTAACCCCTAGATATTTCACTGTCCTCTTCAAAGGGACAGGTGCTATTGAGGTGACTGCTTTTGATGATACTAGTTGTAATAATGGCTGCGCGACGAATGGCGGTACCTCGCACACGATGTATGGAAGAAACGTGTGTGATTATTTCGCAGGCTTTCAGATTTGCACTTGTGTTGGCATTAAAGCAAATTGTCTGTGTGTGACACAGAATAGCACCGGTGCCACCAACGTTTCTGTAGTGTAGCTATTCATTGAAAAGCTTTAGATTCCAACTTGAATGTTGGATATGCATCTTTGTGAATGGTACAACAACAGTCTTCTTAGGACGAACCCCCAGATCCTGTTTTCTGCGCCAGTCTTGCACAATGTTCAACACACCGTGTGCCATATTCTTGACTGTATCAGCAAATATGCCACGTATTGCTGTGACAAGGTCATCTGTGTATCCTTGGCAAAAGTACTGCCTAGAGTTTAATTCTCCAATGAGATCATTCACCCCTAGATTCCACAATAAAGGGGAAAGAACTCCTCCTTGCGGGCAACCCCTAGTGGTGTTGATTACCATATTTTCATCCATCATGGTAGCTTCTACCTTTCTTCCACTGAGCAAGGCCCTAGTCCACCTATATATAGTGGTCCCTAGGTTATGCAGCTCTGCTGCCCTAACCATGGAATCGAAGGTCATGTTGCTAAAAGCCCCCTCGATGTCCAGGAAGATACAGAGGGCTATTTCCTGAAAGTGTCTCCACCTTCCCAACGAGTTGGTGGAGAGCTGTCTCACATGATTTACCTCGCTGATATGCATGTTGGTTTGAATGTAGAGGAGCCCTACTTAACCTCCTTTCTCCAACATGCAAATTAACCAGCTTTTCCAATGTCTTAAGAATGATGGAGGACAGGCTGATTGGTCTCATATCCTTGGCCTTGGTATGATCAATTCTCCCTGGTTTAGGAATGAAGACAACCTTCACTGCTCTCCAGGCATTGGGAACGATTCCTGCTGCTAGGCTAACCCTGAATAACCTGCATAGGAATCTAGTGAGATTTTCTCCCGCTTGTTGCAGGAGAGCTGGAAAGATTCCATCGGGGCCATGTGACTTGAAGGGTTGAAATGTTCCCACCGCCCATCGGACCTTACTGAAATCGACACACTCCTTGGCCAGATCCCAGTCCTGTTTGCGAATTCCTGCGAACCATTGTTACTCAGGAATCGCATTCTGGTCTGAGTTATCCACCAAAGTATATTGAGGAAAGTGAGTCTTGAGGAGCAGTTCCAGCATTTCATGTGCTGTCTTTGTATACTCCCCATCCTCCTTCCTCAATGTTCCTCCTGGATTAGTTGGTATCCTAGTGAGGATTTTATGAAGTCTCACTTGAGCAGCCATGCCTCCACTTTCTCACAGAATATCTTCCAGGATGCCTCCTTTGCCCGTCTGATGGCAAAGTTGTAATTGACAAGGGCCTCACGATACTTTGCCCATTGTCCTTTGTGCCTCGCAAGGTTAAACAGTCTTTGTACCTGTTTCCTTTGCATTTCCAGGTTAACATTCCACCAAGGCACACTCCTATTTGTGTAGTTCTTGGTGATTGAGCAGTTGTCCTGGTATGAGGTCACTATAGCAGAGGTTACGGCCTCTGCTACTTCGTCAAACTCTGCTGGATTCCTTATCGAAGTTTTAATTTCCAATAGGCTGAAGTCAAGGTCTCTCCTATATGTCTCCCAGTCCGTTTTCCTGAGTTTCCTATAGGCCATGGTCCGTCTGGTTCCCATTTCAACCTTGAATTTAATATACATGTGATCTGATGAGGATGGCTCCAGGACCACATGCCACTGTTTGATGTAACTGCCTATCATCATGGAACCAAATGTTATGTCAATTACTTCTTCCCTTCTTATATACCTGAATGTAGGTTCATCACCCCTATTCAGGATCTCCAAGTTGTTAGATAGGAGAAATTCAAGAAGGTGCTCACCTCTACTGTTTGTGTCCTTGCTGCCCCACGATAGATTGTGGGCATTGGCATCACATCCCACCAACAGTTCGTCACCTTGCCGATGGCAGGCTTCCGTCAGTCTCCTCACTTCCAAAGGAGGAGGAGAGCTGTCTTCATAAGGAAGGTATGCTGAGGCCAAAACAATTTCCCTCATGATACCTTCCTCAAGTTGCTGCATCCTGATAGTCACCAGGTCCCTGGAACAAAAATCCATCATTGGTATGAAAGGTATTCCATTTCTAACATAAATGCATGTTCTGGAGTTTTTTCGATTTCTAGCATAAATCAGCTTACCTCCAGTACCACCAATGCCCAATACACCCGCTTTGTATAAATAGGGTTCTTGTATCAGGGCCACGTCCACCTCCTGTCTCCCCAGGCAACGGCTCAGGGCAGCAGTGGCCCCTTTACTGTGCTGCAGGTTTATCAGCAGCACTTTCAGTCCCCATCTTACTGCCATTATTGCCTTCAAGGTCTTTGATTACCCTGACAGCGATCTGCGAGAACCCTAAACACAGTTTTTGGCCGTGCTCTCACATTGCCTTCAGGGATTTGTCTCTGACCACAACCAGGGTTCGTCCTTCCGGAACGAACTTTTGGTTAATTACCCTCCCATCCTCTGTCGAGACTTTTGGGTTCTTGGCTCTTATTTTCTCAAACAGAGTCTTTGGAGAGACATCCTTAAGGATCTTTGGTACCCATATTGATACCTTTGCGGTCTTCAGGAGTTCGGCTGTTGTCTTGACCAGCAGCTTTGCATCCTCCCATGGAGATATCATGGGCACCTTGTCCTTAAGCCATTCTGCTGAGTGCTCCCCCTCACAGACAAAAATGAGGGCACCACGATCTAGATAGACCCTCCTGAATTTGGGTCCTGGACCAGCGTTCTCCCCAATCTCTTCATAGAGGGCCATCTGCACGAGCTCCTCCTGCTGCAAGGTGATGCTCACCAATTTGGTATCCTTTTTGGACACCGCCATTCTAAAGACCGAGACTGCTGTACTATAGGGTCTGTTTCCCTATTTCCTGCCGCAGCCTTTTAGGATCACGCTTGTCCAGAGAGGAGGGAGTCTTAGATTCCTCCCTAACCCTCTTGCCACCTGTCTTTGACGTCGAGGGGGTCTGTGTATCCCCTTCGACCTGAGGCAGTTTCTTTTTGGGGGTATTGGGCTCAAGCCCTTTTGATTCCCTCCACTTATGCTTAGGAAGCCATTGTTTCCCTTCCTTTTGCTTCTGTTCCTTGAGAAGTTTCCTCCTCTGAGCCCCAGACTAGGCCTTAATCCTAATCTGGCCCAACTTCTCTGTTACAGTTCCCACTTCTTGCTCAGGTCTAGACCCTGATTCAGAAGTTGAGTGCACTCCATCGGTCCTGATCCCAATGTCTGAGTATCTGAGGTCTCAGATTGCCCCTCAGATTCTTTTAAAATACTTTCTTTCTCTGTGTTCATCTTAGTGCCACGAGATTTGGGGATTTATATGGTCCACACCACGATAACCCCGCGCGGTGCAAGGCTACTTACTCATGGAGGTCGCCCGATATCCCCGAGGCTCCGTTCGAGACGCAGCCACCCATGTGCCATGCACTCCTTGGCACGGATCGTATTACACCTTGGGTTGGGAAAGGAATTGGTAAAGGACTGGGAGAGGATAAGGAAGACAGGACGTTGTGGGACACTCTTAGTCTGATCCATCAGTAGGTTCTCTACCTTCGGTATAGCCCTCAGCTTCCCATGGATGCGCAAGCCTCTCCACCCACACGGACAGTGCTTCGTCAATGTGGTGTCCCCCGGAGAGGCGTTAACTACCTAGACGATATTGTTGTGACCGGGGGCTCACCTCACAGACATTTACAAAATCTTCGTCCACTTTTCTCTGTCCTACAAGCACCCGGTCTTCACTGCAACCTGGACAAGTCTCATTTTTCCAGCCTTCTATTCCTTATTTGGGGTTTGAAGCATCTTCAGCAGGCGTCCGCCTTTTGCTGGATCGTGTGGCTGCGGTACAGTCCCTGCCGCGTCCCGTCTCTGTTAAAGATGTACAGGTTTTCTTGGGCAACATAGCCCCCCCCCCCCTGTTTTTTACCGGTGGCTGCCTCGGTAGCACATCCCTTACATCGTCTGCTTCACAAGGGTGTTCCCATTGCCTGGTCATCTGAGTGTGAATGGGCGTTTTGCACGTTAAAGTGCTTATTAGTTTCAGCCCCTTGTTTAACAGCGTATGTTCCTGAGCAACATTTGGTTCTGGTTATGAATGCGTCTCAACTTGGAATTGAGGCGGTTTTGGCCCATAAGTATCCTGATGGGTCAGAACGCCCCATCGCATACGCATCTAAGACGTTGATGGCTACTCAGCAACAATACTCTCAAATTGAAAAAGAGGCATTGTGTATGCTTTGAAGAAATTTCACGTTTTCTTGTATGGGGTCAAATTTCATCTTATTACTGATCATAAGCCCTGGGTGTCTCTATTTCACCCTAGAGCAGTGCTTCCCGACAAGGCAGCCCATAGGTTACAATGTTGGGCTCTCTTTGTTTCCCGTTATAATTATGAAATCAATTTCCATCCGACAGCACAGATGCTGATGCGGATACATTATCACGCCTTCTGGCGGGTCCTGATCCTGACATTGATCGACAGGAGCTTTTATGCTTTTATTTGGATGAGGAAGCGCAGGCTACTGTTGATGGTTTTCTTATTATGGCTTCAGTATTGGCCAAGGCAGTGTCGGCCGATCCCATGCTGCGGCACGTTCTTCACTAAATTCGTGTGGGCTGGCCGGATGCTCCTCCACGTAGGGCTTCAGATCCCCTCCGTAACTATTATTCCTTCTGTTTTCGTCTGTCTGAATAGGACGGGGTTCTCCTTTTGGCTACAGATGGACAGGCTTCGCGGGTGCTGATTCCGGTGGATCTCTGTTCCAAAGTGCTTCAGATGCTTCATGAAGGACACTGGGGAGTTTCCCACATGAAAACATTGGCTCGCTGGCATCGATGGTGACAATACGAGGCTGGTAGCTAAGTGCTTGTTGTGAGCTTTGCAGCAGGCAGCACCTCGGGTGTATTTCTCTTCTTAGCTGCAGCCCCAACAGCCGTGGGAATGGGTGCATATCGATTACGTGGGACCCTTCCTGAACTCTTACTGGTTTTTCTTGTGGATGCTTATTCAAACTTTCCATACATTTTTCATTGCCATACCATGTAAACTGCTGTCCAATCACCGTCTAAGGTTTTTGCTTTGGGAGGGTTTCCACACACACTTGTTTCAGATAATGGCACCCCTTTCACTTCTTCTGTTTTTCAAGATTTTTGTGCTCATCTGGGCATTCGCCTTATTACAGGCCCTCTTTCATCCCCCATCTAATAGTGAAGTGGAAAGGTCTGTGCGTACTTTTAAAGCTCAAATGGCCAAGTATGTGACCTCTTGCTCTGTAGATGATGCCATTATCCGTTTCGTGATGTCGTATCAATTCACCCCAGTGGGGGAACGCAGCCAGGTGGAATTGCTTCATGGCGGGCAACCCCGCATTCTCTTTCATTTGTTGTTGCCTCAGCCACTGAGTATGCCTACCCACTCAGCCATCAGGTCGTTTGTTTCGGTGTTGCTCGTGTGGGCGCGCGGTTTTGGCCGGCATCCTCATTGGCTGCTGGGTAAGATGAAGTCACTCCGTCAGCGGTACACGGGTGCTTTTCCTAGCACTGGCACCAGTCCCAGCGATTTCATCCCTGGGTGCCGGGTCGCCACCACCTTCGGCTTCCCTCACTGAGCCTCCGGTGCAGGCCGGTGGGGAGAGGGCCACCATGTCTGAAGCTATGGACATCCAGACACCGGAAAAGGACGTGAAACCACCTGTGAGTTTTGAAACCGCTCTTTTTTTATTTCCAGTTCTAGGGGTGGACGGCGCTCGCTCATCCCCAGTAATTGCAAGCAACATATACAGAGGTACTCCTGGCAAAGACGATCAGGACATTATCAACCCTATGGGATAGTACCAGCCCAACGCTGGCACCGCCCATGGACGTAGCCTGGGTGCGTTTGGCACCCTTGGACATTACACTGTGAAGGGGGAGGAATGTCGTAATGCGCAGTGCGTGTGTTTGAACAGGGCGTCACCAGGACTGACCACTGTGCTGCGCTGGCCGCACTACTGCTCTGCACCCTGCCGGCTGTGCGGCGTTTTGAGAGAGGCACTGGGCCAGGCGTGAACTTCGCCTCAGTTGTATTCCTACTGTGCTCACAGATGTGTTTGTGTCTTCAGACGATACTAATAGCTAGGACGGGAGTGGGTGTGCATAAGTGTGAATTGCGTTGGACTCCGATGGGACGGTTCAGGATCCTCGCGACACTTGTAGCTGGCATATCGTGCATAGGTTTGCATTAGTCATAACAACAATGTTGCACTCTCTAGGTAAATATATATACCTAGATCTGATTCAGTATCCATTAAATATTTCTGGCCTGACTTATGGTCATTTACAAAATGGCACTGAGAGATTGCTTGGCATTTGCAGGTGACAGTTACATCCAATTACCACTGGCATTTGGATGAGCACAAGGTTTGTGCAGTTGTATGCCTGGTTTCCAAATCATTGGTGGCCACTACGGTTAGGGGTTCGAATCCCCCCTTGTGCATGGATATTTGTGTCATCCTTAGTATTAGGTAGATCATAAATGTTGTTAAGTTTAGGGACTGATGACCCCGTAGTTAAGTCCCATAAGCTCTACAAACATTTCAACACATTGTGAGCTGAGAAACTGATGGGATTATTACTACCAATGAATCAGTCATAATAGATTTTGTGTAGTAGCTCTCAGTGCAGGTTAAAATGAGACGGGTTCACCACTTTGGTGCCCTTTTGGATGCACTTTCTTTTTACTTCCTTTGCTACAACGAAGTGAAAATCTCTCAGTTATAGAGATATACTGAATTGGTGATTGAACTGGAATGTACAAGAAGTAAATAAACCTCATGGAATCAACAAGAGAATATGTTTGAAACTGAAAACTATCTGACATCCTGGAATTATTCACACCACTGATATAAGAGCCCAAGATGGCTAACTCAAGGAGCTGGTTGCTAGTTATACTGTAAACATTGATTGTATGCACATGTTGATAATTCACTGTAAGGTGATCACTAAGCCACAGCCAGGCACACAAAATATACAGTCACATTTACTTAACTTTAAATTTTCAGCCACAGTCTTTATCATAAAAAGAAGTTCAAACATTCACACAATCACTCAGTCATAACTCAAACATCTATAACTACCATCTCTGGCCACTCTGGCACAACTACATCTTGACAGCAAGTGATGACAGGAGAGTAATAGAACAGTGGGCAAGGGTGGATTCTACACTGTGTGCAGGAGTGTAAAGGCTCTGATAGGTGGGAATATGAGATGCAGCTTGGAATAGGTTAAAGGTAGGGGTCAGAAGAATGAAAAGGGAAGGTGCAGAAGTGTGTGTTTGTTTGTTTGTTTGTGTGTGTGTGTGTGTGTGTGTGTGTGTGTGTGTGTGTGAAAACATGTAAAATCCCAACCTGAACTTTCTATTGTTATAAGCACATATGAGAGATATAACACAACATTGCACACACTACACTATATGAAGAACTGAAGGTCAGCCACTACAAATTCATACAAGGCATATACTGGGAGTCTTCCTTCGAATAGGTCATAACAGATTACCTTTTTACTCATTGTCCAGTTTCAGCTTGCACTATATGAATAATGACCATTCTATTTACAGGAGATTCGAAACTGATTTGCCTCCTACTCTCGTATTATTTTTATTTGCATTTTGTTTTTAGCAAATTATAATTGTAATAATTTTATGTGACTTGTGCTGAGTTACTCTCATCATCATCATTAATTAAAATAAGTAAATAAATAAATCTTCAAATTTAAAAATTTTGGAATTGTTTTAGATCAAGGAGAAGCTGCACCAAAGGTGTCAAAATGTCTGCTGTCAGAGCCAAGTTTTCAAATGAATTCCTTACATTTTGTTCTCGGTAATATTGAGAAGAGCCGCCAGAAGTTGGATCCTAAACCATTTTCTTTCAGGAACTGTAAGTGTTTTTCTGTAACTACAAATCCATTCTTACCTGTAATATGCTTTTAGTTAATATCTTGTTTTATTTAAAATATACTCCTACTATTATTATGCAGCTAATGCTTAATAAGATATTAGAATTACCCCACAACAACATTTCATCTTTTATTTGAAGTAGATGTAATTGAGGTTATGAGGCTACCAATTGTAACACAGTTTGTTGTTGTTAAACAATATAATGAGGACAGTTTACAACTCACCCCCAAAGAGATAACGCTGGCCGTGGTGGCTGAGCAGACTGCAGTGCACCAGTCACGTTCTGCATGGCCACTACAGTCGGGGGTTTGAATCCCCCCTCAGGCATGGATATTTGTGCCACCCTTAGTATTAGCTAGTTAATAAGTAGTTTGTAAGTTCAGGGACTGATGACCCCATAGTTAAGTCCCATAAGCTCTACAAACATTTGAACATTTGAAAGACATAACGATGAGCTGTGACAGGCACATAAAAAAGACACACACATACAGCATTTAAGCTATCTGCTATGGCCATCTTCTGAATTACAATTCTGAAGAAGGCCATGTGTGTGTGTTTTTATGTGCCTGTCGCAGCTCATAATTACATCTTTGTGGTGAGTTGTAAACTGTCCTTATTGTATTCTTTAATTCCAAGCTGTAGTTTCTATTATTTCAGTTTGTTGCTCCGATTATAATTTTTACGTCAATTGTCATCACTTTTGGTATTGTTTTTGTGCAAGTTTTGTCTTGATCACTGAGGGTGATAGGTTGATTTTTACAGTGTGTTAAATTTGTTGCAGGACAAAGCTTAGTTTAAGTATTCAAAATTACAAAACAACCCTTCTGGTGGTCTTGTAATTTTGAAGACTTAAACTAATTTTTGGAGTGTAAACAAAAGTGTCACCACTCCAAAGATTGGTTTGAACACCACAGTGCTTTACTAGGTATGATCATGTTTGGTGGTGGACTGCTGTTACCATCCTCTGACCTTTGAAATGACTTATCCAACACAGTGCAGCTCAGCATTTTTTACATCAACAACATTGCCAGAGGTGAAAGAAGTGAAAAGTAATAGATAAAATCTCAGGATTGACCAGGGAAAATTTTTAAGATCTGGTGAAGTGTACTCCCTCCAATAGAGCAAAGAGGGATTGGATAGGGGTGTAGAAATGAAGGGTATGTTATTCACACCCATCTGTTGTGTAGATGAGGTGTTAGAGAGGCAGTATGAAGCCAAAGATATTATGTT
Organism: Locusta migratoria; assembly: GCA_026315105.1. Lineage (NCBI taxonomy): Eukaryota > Metazoa > Arthropoda > Insecta > Orthoptera > Acrididae > Locusta > Locusta migratoria. The sequence goes on along the minus strand of CM048744.1, from coordinate 806,491,355 downwards.
GGTAAGTACTGCACTAGATTGAGATGAAAGATGATGGCAAGACAAAGAGAAATGCAAAGTGGAATGAATTATGCATTTAATTAGTAGGAAAATGGAAAAGTAGGTGGAAAAACAACAAAAAAATTGCATTGACATGTTTTACAGTCCACTTAAGGTTTTTCTATATTTCATGATTTAATCAAGTATTCCATACAAAAATATAAACAATATAAAATTAAACAAATAAAAATAATAAAATGTGAAATATTTTTAATTTTATATTATTTTTTATCAAAAATATTTCCAAAATGCACCATGAAACAAGCAAGTGCTATTTTTATAATCTCTGTAATCAAATTTTTCCAAGCTACATAGTTTGTGGAATCCAAATGGCCTATGTCATACAGTAAATTTTCCTTTTGATGTGATTAACATATTTATTCTCTATTTCCAGACCCAGAGGCTGTGACAGAAGAAGAAATTAGCCGTGTAGTGCATATGATACAAATGTTGGAAAATTACCAGCGAAGAATTTCTGATGTAAAAATTGCTTCTGAGGACGACTTGTGCACAATATGTTATGCTTTTCCAATAAGTGCAACTTTTAAGCCATGCAACCACCAGTCATGCAGGTGAGAAACAAGATAATATATGTTTGTTTACAAACTCACCATTTTGCCTCACAGTTTTTATACTGCTTTACATATTACTTTCTCCACTTTTTTCCTTGTGTGGCTATGCATACAAACCTCAACCAATTGCATATAAAATTTACCTTTCCTCAGGTTTGTTTATTATTTTACAATTTGTATTTGCTAGATTACTATGTGCAGTGTAGAAACTATTGTTAAAATTACTCTGAAGCAATAACATTTTTACAGTTCTTTAAAAACACAAAATATGCTTTTTAATTATTCAGTTAAAAAGTACTTGTAAATACATATTTTTTCTTAACTGTTTTAATGTTGTTGACTTATTATTATTTGAATACGTTTGAGAAAAATTGACCTTATTTTTGCTGTTATGGTGGTTGTCGCCAAAATAACTTTATCAAGGTCATATCCTCTGCATGATGTCATCAAGCACAAAGTGCTCTGACTGGTTCACCTCACAGCTGTATTTTCAGTGTTCGTGTGAAATATTGTGTGCTCTTGTGTGATTTGAATCTGCCATAGAAAGGTGCACTGACTCGTGTTTTGTAGTGAGCTTAATGCAGGTTCAATGGTCGTCACTGTTCATTGTGTGTAAAGGCATTTGAAAACAAACTAAGATCATCATACCAAACTGCTGAGGAATTTTTACTGACTTGGTCAACAATAAAGTAGCCAGGAATAATAAAAATTATTATTCATAAAAGGGCAATAAAACCTTTTACTTCCAAATCTACAGTATTTCATATTAACTGTGAAGTAATATTGGCAAAATCTCAATACAGGAGTACATGTTTTGATTCTCCAAGAGAGAGACGTAAATGAAAACAGAAATCTGTTTTTGAGAAATAGTTAGTGCACAGAACTGCACTTTGTTAATTTGTTAATACACCAGAGGAAAGTATCGGATGGCTAAAAAAAGTGCAGCTTTATTTTTGTGAAATTATTAATTTGTGTGGTGCAGGGATCTCAGCCTTTTTTTATCCACTCAGTTGTTCATGAATTAAGAGAATGTAATAATGGACAAAAATTGTTAATGGAATGTGGAGTTGTTGCAGCAGCAAGAATGAAGTACAGGGTACAGTACACTTGCTATGCACTAAGAACAAGTCTTGTAGTATACTTCAGTCAAACTTTGGTTCCACAAAACCATACAAGTAGACTTTGATCAACTTCAACAGAAAAATTGTCCAGAGAGTGCCTGCAGTTACTTTGGTGTAGCGTAAATTAACATTTTGCATGATAGGTGCAGTGATAAAGGGTTTGATTCAGGAGCAGATAAAATTAATTTAAGAGGTAGTACATATTCTTGATGTAACTTTGTAGGCTTTCCCGGCGTGACAAATCTTCGAAGTCTCTGCGGGTTTTCTGCCAGATAATAAAATCAAACTGATTCAATATTTCGACGGTACAGCTGTCCGCCATCTTCAGGAAACTGCTGCTGCTGCTGAGTCCCACTGAATATTGGTGCAAGATCGAAATACGGCGTCCTATATAGGCGTCGGTCACATGCACAGCATATGCGCCAGCCGTCACAGTTGCTACCTCCTAGACAAGGCTGGTGGCACCGCTCCTAGTGGAACAGAGCATAACGATATACCGCACCTAACATTAATCAGTCCCAAGTGCTGGAATCCGGGTTGAACATTGCAATTTGATATTATTTAATAATGGATTCCATGTTCTACTAAGAGGAAACCCCATGTCTCTATTTATTGTCCGTCACCCTGATTTCAATGGCTTCTCTGTAAACACTGTTCCAGAAACCGGAGGTATTGGTTACTATGCGGGTCTCATCATAATCATCATCACTAATCAGACTCAAGGACTCTTCCAGTGGCACCCATGTAAAGATGGATACCACGTCAAAGCTTACGAGTAAATCCGAAGGACCCAGCTTCAAGGATTTCAAACGTCTAATAAAATCCATAGCATTGGAGATGTGGTGTTCACACTTGCCGACGTATTGGCCGAGAATAGACGCCAAATGCTTCGTACACTGTTGAGTACACTCGCCTTTTTACGAAGATGCAATGACGAAGGTATTGTTCCTAATTTTGCCAGATTTGTTCATTTTATTAATAGCAAGAGAGCCAATAGAATTAAGGACTGTGCTAGTCGAGCACTAATTAGAGAACGGATTTGTTTTACCCGTAGACAGCTGGATATTATTTCCAAAGATTTATTTTACTTGCATCTGGACCTGTCATCAAAGCTTTCTACTGATGTTTGGGAGTCGGTTGATTGTTCCACTTCGGCAATATCGGACTGGGAAAGTAGGAGCGCCGTTACCAGACAGTCCTCTAAATTTGAACGGTTTCTTTCTTGGTCCAGATCATCAGGAGATACACCTAGGTGCACTGTTATCAATCTTTCAAACAAGGATTTGGATGGACCAACTGTGACTGTTTTGGAGAAAGGCTTAACCTTTGCTCCCACGCCAAGGAGTCTTCCGGTTAGAGACATTATTTGCTCTGTAGAACAAGCAGTGTGCAGCCTCCCTGAGGATAAGTCAGATGAAATAAGACAGGAAGTGTCCCACACTTTGCGTCGGACTCGGCCACCACAGGATAACATCTCTTCTGCGGAGAGAGCAGCTATTCGCTCTCTTAGGGATGATGATGAAGTTGTTGTTTTACAGCAGATAAGGGGAACGCTACTGTTGTTTTGACGCGGGATGATTACGTCCTTAAAATTGATGACCTACTCAATGATCCAGCGTACGTAAGATTACAGAGTGACCCCACTGAAAGGATTAAGCGCAAGACTCCTTCACTGTTGAAAACGGACACATTGTCAGAAGAACTGCGCAAGAAGCTTCATCCCAGTGCTGCTGTTCCTCCTAGGTTGTACGGTCTTCCAAAAGTCCACAAGGAAGGGGTGCCGTTACGTCCTATAGTTTCTAATTTGGGTGCACCCACATATCCCCTGGCGAAGCATTTGGCATCTGTTCTCGGCCAATACGTCGGCAAGTGTAAACACCACATCTCCAATTCTATGAATTTTATTAGACGTTTGAAATCCTTGAAGCTGGGTCCTTCGGATTTACTTGTAAGCTTTGATGTGGTATCCCTCTTTACACGGGTACCACTGGAAGAGTCCTTGAGTCTAATTAGTGATATACTGGATGAAGAGGTGGTTAAGCTCTGTCGTCATGTACTGACGTCCACGTATTTTTCTTTTGGGGGCAACTTCTTTGAGCAAAAGGACGGAGTGGCTATGGGCAGCCCTTTATTACCCATAGTCGCCAATTTATTTATGGAGGACTTCGAGGACAGGGCACTGAGAACTTCAGCATTGCAACCAACGTGTTTTTGGAGATACATTGACGACACCTTTTTCATCTGGCCTCATGGATGTGATAAGCTCAATCGATTTTTGGATCATTTTAACTGCCTGCACCCAAACATCAAGTTTACTGTGGAGGTCGAAAGTGATGGTAAACTTCCATTTTTGATTGTAATGGTTTACAAAAAAGATTATGGCATAGTGTTCACCGCAAGCCGACACATACTGACAGGTATTTGCATGCCAGTAATTGCCATCCACCATACCAACGTAATAGCGTGCTTAGAACTCTGGTACGCAGAGCATATGCCATGTCAGATTCAGACAGTTTACCATCGGAACTGGAACATCTGACGACTATTCGTAAGGAAAAGTGGCTACTCTGAGCAACAGATTCGGCGTGCTATGCAGTTTGGACCATCTCCAAAAGTGCCTGAAGAGGAGTATAGGTCTCTAGACTACATTCCTTATGCTGGGGGCGTTTCTTTTAAATTTGGAAGACTTTTAAAAAGTTTAGCATAAAGACTGTTTTCCGTCCGCCGTCCAAGATTAAGGCACTGCTTGGCTCCGTCAAAGATGACCTCGGACTCAAGAAATCCGGTGTTTATAAAATACCATGTGAGTGTGGCAAAGCATACATTGGCCGTACACTTCGAACTGTACATGATAGATGCGTGGAACATTGCCGCCACACGAGACTATTGCAGCTGGATAAATCGGCGGTAGCAGAACACTGTCTAATACAAGGACACAAGATGATATATGAGGAGACCCGCATAGTAACCAATACCTCCGGTTTCTGGAACAGTGTTTACAGAGAAGCCATTGAAATCAGGGTGACGGACAGTCTAATAAATAGAGACATGGGGTTTCCTCTTAGTAGAACATGGAATCCATTATTAAATAATATCAAATTGCAATGTTCGAGCCGGATTCCAGCACCTGGGACTGATTAATGTTAGGTGCGATATATCATTGTGCTATGTTCCACTAGGGGCAGCACCACCAGCCTTGTCTAGGAGGTAGCACTGTGATGGCCGGCGCATGCACCATGCACACGACCGACGCCAATATAGGACACCGTATTTCGATCTTGCACCAATATTCAGTGGGACTCAGCAGCAGCAGTTTCCTGAAGATGGCGGACAGCTGTACCGTCGAAATATTGAATCAGTTTGATTTTATTATCTGGCAGAAAATCTGCAGAGACTTTGAAGTAAATATTCTCATTTGTATTAAGCCAAGCCATCAGAAGTGAAGTCCTGGCAGCAGCCGTCAAGTACACACTGACAACTGTGAGATGGCAGATTTTAGAAGGGTGAAACGGGTAACTGAGGAAGCAAGCCCAGCTGCCAAACAGACTGCCACAGGTTGAGGAGTTGTACTGTGGTATCATGTCTCGCATGGGCCCCTGCAGTGCTGGCTTTATAAGCTGCACTTCTTGCTTCTGCAAAAGCAAAAGTCACACACAAAAGGAATAAATCACTCAAATGTTGTTTGTAAACAAAACTGAATTTGTCATAGGTATTCATATGATTTTTAATAAAGATTGTAAGAGCAGCAGTTAAATTTATTGGAAGGGAAGGGAAAAGTAGTAAATAGTAAATATAGTGAAGTAAAACTGCAGGCAACAGTAGCTATCTGCCTCATTATCACCAACCAAAAATACTGTAAGATGGCCTTTTGGTGGCTGTTTATGTGATAGGCACTATAGTTATTTTTCTAAAAGATTGAAACCACAACCAGTAATAGTTCTTGATTTTACTAAATATGAGATAATATTGTCACATTGAAAAGTGCAGGTGATTCGGAATTTGAAGACTGATCATTAATAGAGCACAACGCTTTATACTTAGAACAGGGTTATTGCGAACACAAGCATCGACTCAGAACAGACTGCCTCCTGCTTGGAGTGCTCCGCTATTTGTACATACAGTGGTGCAGCCACAGGGGGGCAAAGGGAGACTAATGAGGCTGATGCCCCCCTCTTCCCCAGCACCTTACAAAATTTAAAAAAAAAAAAAAAAAACACAGGCCAGAGCTCTGAAATATTAGTTTGCAACCTTTCAATCGAATCGGCCAATACAACTAAGTCATCTGCATATGTGAGACTGCTTATTTTGTTTTCACCTATTTTAATCCCGCCCTGCCAGTCTACTGTTTTCAACATATGATCCATGAATAGTATGAACAACAGTGGTGACAGGTTATAGCCTTGTCTTACCCCTGAAACTACCTTGAACCATGCTTAATTTGCAACCTACTCTAACTGCTGCCTGGCAGTCTACATAAAGCCCTTTGATTGCCTGCAGAAGTTTGCCTCCTATACCATAATCTTTAAGAACTGACAGTATCTTCCTCCTAGGAACACGGTCATAAGCCTTTTCCAGATCTATGAAACATAGATACAATTCCCTGTTCCACTCGTAGCACTTTTCCATTACCTGCTGTAGGCTAAAGATCTGGTCCTGACAGCCTCTAAGAGGCCTAAACCCACACTGATTTTCATCTAACTTGTCCTCAATTAATACTCGCACTCTCCTTTCAACAATACCTGAGAATATTTTGCCTACAACGCTAATTAAAGAGATACCTTGTTAGTTGTTGCAATCTTTTATGTTTCCATGTTTGAAAATTGGCATGATTACCTCTTTTGTCCAGTCAGACAGAACCTGTCCCGATTCCCATGCCTTTTCAATTATCCTGTAACCATTTGAGACCTGATATTCCACTGTATTTGACGAGTTCTGGCTCAGTTTCATCCACCCCAGCCGCTCTATTGCACTGTAATCTACTGACCATTTTCTCCACCTCCTCAAATGAGATCCTGTTTCCATCGTCGCTTATATCCCATTCTAGCTGAAAATCTAACACATCATTGAACGTTTCACCTACGTTGAGCAATTCTTCAAAATATTCCCTCCATCTGCTCAAGGTATCTACAGGATTGACTAGCAACTTTCCTGACCTGTCCAAAACACTTGTTAATTCCTTCTTCCCTCCCTTTCGAAGATTGCTCATTACGCTCCAAAATGGTTTTCCCGCGGCTTGACCCAGAGTTTCTAGCTTGTTTCCAAAGTCTTCCCATGATTTCTGCTTGGAGTCTGCAATTATCCATTTGGCTTTGTTTCTTTCTTCAACATAACTTTCTCTGTCTGCCTGATTTCTAGTATGGAGCCATTTTTGAAATGCTGTCTGTTTCTTTTTACAGGCTGCCTTGACTGTGTCATTCCACCAAGCTGTCTGCTTCTTCCTGCCTTTACACACTACTGTTCCAAGACATTCTCTAGCTGTTTCCAGTAGTGTGTCCCTGTACCTTATCATTCCTCTTCCAGTGACTGTAAATCATTACATTCAACTAACTGGTACCTTTCCGAGATCATTGTTATGTATTTGTGCCTAACTTCCTTGTCTTGAAGCTTCTCCACTCTTATCCTTCTACACATGGACCTGATTTTCTGCTCTTTTGGCCTCACAAAACCAATTTCACTGCAGATTAAATGATGATCAGTATCATCAAAAGAACCCCTGAAAACACGTGTGTCCTTCACTGGCTTCCTGAATTCCTGGTCTGTTATTATATAGTCAATGATAGATCTGGTTCCCCTACCTTTCCAAGTATAGCGGTGAATGTCCTTATGCTTAAAGAAGGAGTTTGTGATAACTAAGAACAGAAGTCCAAGAGCTGTTTTCCGTTCCTGTTGGCCTCCATATCCTCTCCAAACTTACCCATAACCTTTTCATAACCTTCTGTTTGATTTCCTATCCCGGCGTTGAAATCATACATGAGTAAGACACTATCCTTATCCTTCACTCTAACAACTACGTCACTAAGTTCGTTGCAAAATCTGTCCATCTCATCTTGATATGTCCCTTCACAGGGTGAATACACTGCACAATCCTAATTTTCTTGCTGGAGATGGTCAAATCTAGCCACATGAGTCGTTCATTTACATACCTTATTGCAATTATGCTGGGTTCGATTGCTTTCCTGATGTAAAATCCTACACCCCACTGTGCTCTTCCTACTTTGACTCCTGACAGGTAGACCTTGTATTCTCCAAATTCATCCTCTTTCTCTCCCCTTACTCTAATGTCACTAACAGCTAAAACATCTAACCCCATCTTACTTGAAGCCTCCGCCAACTCTACCTTTTTTTCCATTGTAATCCCCATTGATATTAATAGCTGCCCTTCTCATCCCAGATCATTTGCCACGTCATATCTGAGGAGTCCCTGCTCTGTCAATTAGAGGTGGGACTCCATCACCTCCAAAGGTCCGAGGCATTTTGCTCTGATTGTTGCCAGCATGATATTGAAGTACCTGGGAAGCAGGTTGTTAGCCTTACTTGCCCAGGGCCCCACTGGGTTTTACCCCTAACGGTTGAGGGACTAACTGGTGGATTTGATAGTCTTTGCCGTCTGAGCACAGAGGTGGCCACGACTCAGAATATGTTCGAGATGCCCAAAGTAACTGGTATCCTAACTGTCAGGACCACTTACTTGGCCACTCATACGTTGCCCATGGTTCATGAACTAGGACATGACTACAGGAAACCACACCATGTACCATGACATAACTATAATTTGCCAAGCACAAGTTAATATGACAGTGGGTTGCCAACATGATGCCACCACTGAGATGGTATGCTGCTGTTACAGAGAGCGATTTTAATGCCTCCATGACCAGTTTTGATACTGCAACTACTGATACTGCTATGCTGAAGTTATGAACCGATTGTTCATATGGGGTGACCCGCTGGTTAGCAGGTCAGCAGCGCCACCAAGCGAAATCTTATGAAGGCCTTCAAAGACTACGAACAACATCACCTCAGGAGAGGCATGAGGTGGGCGCGGACCAAGATCAGAGCGCCTGATGCCAGAAGGGCCTCAGACAGCTGCACTGACCACAGATGGTGGACAAGATGGACGCAGATGTCTGGCGGAGCACAAGGGAAGTCACAACACCTCAGGAGCAGCGCCAGACAGGCGTGGACTGCGGAGGGACCACCCAACACGAAAGGCATCAGAGAGTTGCAGCTGCCACAGAAGGCGGTCGATTGGGGCACGGATGTCCGACGGAACACCAGGGAAGAGGCAACACCCTACAAGCAGCGCCAGATGGGCGCGGACCGCAGACAAAGCGCCTAGCATCTGCTGGGCATAAGTACTGGACAAGGTCCTCCAAAAATGGCAGTCTCAGGTAGCACCTGAAGAAGTCAGCGAGTTACGCGGCTGAAATATTGTGCCAGAATGATGCATACATCCGGCAGTAATCCCGTTTATCCAAAATGCCAAGATCTCGCTGGGAAAGCATGAAGAATTATATAAAATATTCTGTTGTTGTTGTTGTTGTTGTTGTGGTCTTCAGTCCGGAGACTGGTTTGATGCAGCTCTCCACTGTACTCTATCCTGAGCAAGCCTTTTCATTTCCTCATAATAATGGCACCCTACATCCATTTGAATCTGCTTACTATATGCGTCTCTTGGTCTCCCTCTGCAATTTTTACCCCACACACTTCCCTCCAATGCTAAATTTACGATTCGTCGATGTCTAAGAATGTGTTCTACCAAGCGATCCCTTCTTTTAGTCGATCTTTACCAGAAATTCCTTTTCTCACCAATTCTGTTCAGTACCTCTTCATTAGTTACAGGAGCCACCCACCTAATCTTCAGCATTCTTCTGTAGCATCACATTTCAAAAGCCTCTATTCTCTGTGCACTGTTTATCGTTGCTGTTTCACTTCCTACAAGACAACACTCCACACAAATGCCTTCAGAAAAGACTTCCTTACACTTATATTAATATTTAATGTAAGCAAATTTCTCTTTTTCAAAAACGCTGTTTTTCCCATTGCCATTATGCATTTTATATCATCTGTACTGCAACCATCATAAGTTATTTTACTAAGCAAGTAACAAAACTCATCTACCACCTACATTGTTCCATTATCTAATTCCTTCAGCATCACCTGAATTTCTAAGACTGCATTATCTTTGTTTCGCTCTTGTTAGTGTTCATTTTATATGCTGTCTTCAACACACTGTCAATTCCATTCAACTGCTCTTCCAGGTCCTTTGCTGTCTCTGACAGAATTACAGTGTCATCAGCAAAACTCAATGTTTTTATTTCTTCAACCTGACTTTAATCCCTATTTCAAATTTTTCCTTGCTTCCTTCACCGCCTGCCCAATGTACAAATTTAATAACATCAGAGAGAGGCTTCCCAATTAATGCTTCCTTTTTATACCCTTTGAGTCTAATAATTGCAGTCTGGCTTTTGTACAAGTTGTAAATAACTTTCCTTTCCTTGTATTTTACCGCTACTGACTTAAGAATTTGAAAGAGTGTATTCCAGTCAACATTGTCAAAAGCTTTCTCCAAATATATAAAAGCTAAAAATGTAGGTTTGCCTTTCCTTAATCTATCTTCTAAGATAAGTCGTAAAGTGAGTATTACCTTCCGGGTTCCTATGTTCCTCCTGAACCCAAACTGATCTTCCCCGAGGTCAGCTTCTATCAGCTTTTCCTTTCCCCTTACATAATTCGTGTTAAAATTTTGCAACCATGACTTATCAAACTGACGGTTCTGTAATTTTCACGCCTGTCTGTGCCTGATTCTTTGTAATGGGGATTATTACATTTTTCTTAAAGTCTGAGGGTACTTCGCCTGTCTCATACATCTTACACACCAGGTGAAACAGTTTTGTCGTGGCTGACTCTCCCAGAGACTTCAGTAGATCTGAGGGAATGTCATCTACTCCTGTGGCATTGTTCCGAAATAGGTCTTTCAGGGCTCCGTCAAATTCATCTCTCAGTATGGTATCTCCTATTTCATTGTCTTCTATTTACTACAACATTGTCTCTAAGTTCATTTCCTTTGTAGAGCTCCTCTGTGTACTCTTTCCACCTTACAGCTTCCCCTTCTTTGCTGAGAACTGGTTTTTTATCTGAGTTCTTGATATTCTTAGAGCTGCTTTTTTGTCCCCAAATGTCTCTTTTATTTTCCTGTAGGCAGTATCTACTTTTCCCCTTCTTATACATTCTTCTACAGATTTTCATTTGGCTTCTAGCCACTCCTGCTTAGCCATTTTGCATTTCCTGTCAGTCTCATTTCTTGGTCTTCTCTACTCCTTTTTGCCTATTTCATTTACTGCATTTTTATATTTTCTCCTTTCATCAATTAAATTTAGTATTTCCTCTGATATCCAAGGATTTTTTGTAGGTCTTGCCTTTCTACCTATTTTGTCCTCTGCTTCCTTCACTATTTCATCTCTCAGTGCTACCCATCCCTCTTCTAATTTCTGTCAATTGTTGCCTAAAGCTCCCTCTGAAATTCTTAAGAACTTCAGGCTCCCTCAATTTATCCAAGTCCAAATCTCCTTATTTTCTGCAGTTTTTTCAGTGTCAGCCTACAGTTCGTAACCAACAAGTTATGGTCAGAGTCTATATCTGCCCCTGGGTATGTCTTACAACGTAAAACCTGGTTCCGAAATCTATGTCTTACCATTATAAAATCTATCTGGTATCTCCCGGTGTCTCCTGGTCTCTTCCACGTATACAACCTTCTTTTGTGATTCTTGAACCAGGTGTTTGTTATAACTAAATTATGTTCTGTGCAAAATTCTACCAGGCGGCTTCCTCTTTCATTCCTTTTGCCCAGACCATATTCACCTACTATCTTCCCTTCCCTTCCTTGTCCTACTACCGAATTCCAGTCTCCCATCACAATTAAGTTTTCCTCTCCTTTAATTGTCTGAATAATTTCCTTTAGCTCATCATATATTTCTTCGATTTCCTCATCATCAGCAAAGCTAGTTGGCATATAAACCTGTACTACTGTTGTCGGTGTTGGCTTCGTATCTATCTTGACAATGATAATGCGAACACTGTGTTGCTCATAGCAGTTTACTCACATTCCTATTTTCTTATTCATTATTAGACCTACTCCTGTAAAACCCCCAACTGATTTTGTATTTATAATCCTGTACTCACCTGACCAGAAATCCTGTTCATCCTACCACCGAACTTCACTAATCCCCACTATATCTAACTTCAACCTACCCATTTCCCTTTTTAAATTTTCTAATTTTCTTACCCAATTAACGGATCTAACATTCCATGTTCCGATCCGAGGAATGTCAGTATTGTCCTTCCTGCATTTCCTCGGGAAAAGTAACTTCTGTAGTTTTCCCTTGCTTTCAGCCATTCACAGTAACTGTATGGCAAAGCCACATTAGCTGAAGTTACAAGGCCAGCTCAGTCACTCATCCAGACTGTTGCCCCTGTAACTACTGAAAAAGCTGCTGCCCCTCTTCAGGAACCACATGTTCGTCTGGCCTCTCCACAGATACCCCTCCGCTGTGGTTGCACCTACGGTACGGCTATTTGTTTCGTTGATGCATGCTAGCCACCCCACCATGGCAATGTTTGTGATTCCTGAGGATGGAAAACATTCTAGAAATAGTAAATACAAAGAAATATGTAGATAGAGAACAACTCACCATAAAGACGAACGTGAGCCACCGACAGACGGAAATAAAAGACACACAAACAAACATACAATTCTAAATTTTCGACCGTAGCCTTCCTCAAAAAGAGAACACTCATCCACGCAATCACTTAGGTTCACTCATCCACACACATCATCTCTGGCCGCCCAACAGTCTGACTCATGGCAATCGGAAGGGATGGGAGGGGTATTGGGAAGGAGTGGAGGAGGGGGGGAGGAGAAGTGGAGAGGGAAGATAAGGGGGAGGACACAACAAGCGCAGGTGATGTCAGGCGAAAAATGAGATGCAGTATGAAAAAGGGGGGATATATATTATAGAGAAAAAATTCATAGCAGGAAAAATATGTATAAAAAAATAGATGAAGATTACTTACCAGGCGAAGGAGCACAGGTAATGACAGTACCACAAATAAATAAAACACACACAAAAACGCTAGCTTTCACAGCCTAGCTGCTTCTTCAGGCAGAAGGAAAGGAGGGGGAAAAGGAAATGATGAGGATTTTAAGGGAATGGGTAAGGAGCCATTCCAATCCCTGGACAGGAAAGACTTACCTTGGAGGAAAAAAGGAGGGTAAATAAATACAAATATTTGTGTGTGTGTGTGTGTGTGTGTGTGTGTGTGTGTGTGCGTGTGTGCGTGTGTGCGTGTGTGCGTGCGTGCGCGCGCGCGCGCGCGCGCGCGCGTGTGCGTGCGTACGTGTGCGTGCGTACGTGTGCATTTGTTTACCCTCCTTTTTTTCCCCCAAGGTAAGTCTTTCCTGTCCCGGGATTGGAATGGCTCCTTACCCACTCCCTTAAAACCCTCATCATTTCATTTTCCCCTCTCTTTCGCTTCTGTCTGAAGAAGCAGCTAGGCTGCGAAAGGTAGCGTTTGTGTGTGTGTGTGTGTGTGTGTGTGTGTGTGTGTGTGTGTGTGTGTGTGTGTGTATTCATTATGCTGTCACACCTGTGCTCCTTCGCCTGGTGAGTAATTTTCGTCTATTTTATATATATTTATATATATCCTGCTAGGAGTGGAGGCGGGTTGGGGGGAAGTGGAGAGGGAAGAAGATAAGAGCTGAAAGCAGGTTTATTGCAAACTGAAACATACACGCAGCCTCTCGGGCAGAGTGCTCTGCTATTTATATACAGACAGAATGTACCAGAAATTAGAAGAATAGTTAACATAAGAAATTACAAGTGAACATAAGAAACATGTAGAACATTCTGGAAATGTTAATTACAAAGAAATATATTTTTGCTGGTGGACGGGATTGAACTTATGACCTTCAGCACAGCAACCTGTGATGCTATCCATTGTGCTTTGCTGGCAGTCAGTCAACTTGGGGTCTTTCGGCATTGCTTCCTCTCCTGAAAAAACAATGACCTGCTGTTAGATTTCCTTCGGAGCCAGCTGCAATGTCCTGTATCTTGATCTTGTCATGGGTTCCCTGTATGGCAGATCTAGAGAATACTTTCCTTATGCGCAATTACCGATGACAGACGTTCCTATCGTGGCTTCATCAGTGTCATTACCGTCCTTAGAGTCCTTGAACAATAAGCCATTTTCACCTACCTACTCTTCAGGATTGTAGTAAGGCTTCATGTGGTGGACGTGAACAATTTTTTTTTTTTTTTTTGTCATTTCGATGGCAGTTCATAATCCTCGACTTCGTATGTGACGTCTGACAGGTGGCGTATGACACGATATGGACCAAAGTATTGCTTCAATAACTTTTCTGATAGTCAAACTTTCCGTACAGGAGTAAAAATCCATAACACATCTCCTGGGCTGTACACAACAGGTCGGTACTTGTCGTTATACCACTGACAGTCCTTCTCCTGGGCATCCAGTGTTTGTATGTGAGCCAGCTGTCTCGCTTCTTTGACCCTGGTGTTGAGCTGTTACACATAGTCATCCTGAGTGTCATCCGGCTGGAACAGGAACAGCATATCCACTGTCATCTCAGCTTCACGGGCACAGAGCAGGAAAAACTACATGAAGCCTGTGGTGTCTTCTTTTACGGTATTATAAACAAATGTCATGACTGCCAGTATTGAATCCCAATCCTTCTGCTTAACATCGACATACATCATCAACATACCTGCTAATGTCTTGTCTGAGGATGGTATGCAGTTGTCATTCTGTGGACAATGTCACAATGTGACATTACCTCTGATACTAGTTTTGACTGGAATACTTTTCCACAGTCAGATATCATCACACGTGGTGTTCCATGCTTCAAAATAATGTCTTCTACAAGGAATTTTGTGATCTCTGGAGCTTCTGCAGTTGGCACAGGTTTGGTGACAGCATAGCGTGTGAGGTAGTAAGTGCAGACTATTATCAATTGGTTACCAGTTGTTGACTTCGGGAACCTCCCGAAAAGGTCGATTCCAACTCGGTGGAATGGAGCTGCTGCAGGTGGAATTGTATGAACTGCCTTGGAGGTAATTGCGACACATGCTTCCATCACTGGCACTCTTTACAGTGACTCACATAGTGCTTGACATATCGGTAGAGTCCTTTCCAGTAAAACCTGCATGTGATTCTGTCTAGGGTCTTCATGAATCCCAGATGATCTGATTGTGGAGCATTGTGGAAATACTTGAGAATAGCTGGTTGGATATGAGCTGGAATGACCAGTAGTCATTTGGAGCCCAGTGGTTCATAGTTGCTCTTAAACAATGTCTCGTTTATAAGTTGGAACTCTCCATTGGTCAGTTCTCCTTTCTCTGAGGCCTCTATGGTTTTTAATAGTGCTGGATCTTCCCTCTGTTCAGCTATAATGTCACCTAGTTCAGAGAGGGTTGAAATTTCATTTGTGCTGTTGTGTTGCACTAATGAGTTCATTGAAAGGCAGTCGGCATCCTTGTGTTTGCACCCATTCTTGAATACCACTGTGACATCATACTCTTGGAGTCTTAGTGCCCATCTTGCTAGTCGACCTGATGGATCCTTCAAGCTAGTCATCTAACACAAATAATGCTGGTCTGTCATGACGGTGAATGGTTTGCTGAATAAATACAGCCAGAACTTGTTGACAGCCCAGATAACTGCGAGACATTCTTTCTCAGTTGTAGAGTAGTTTATCTCGGACTTTGAGAGTACTCTTGATGCATAGGCTATCACCTTTCCAGCACCTTCCTGAACTTGTACAAGCACTGCACCAATCCCATAACCACTGGCACCTGTGTGAACTTCATTTTCTGCATTCTCATCATATAAGACTAGAACTGCTGTGGAATTTAGAGCCTCCTTAAGTGCCTGGAAAGCTCTTTCTTTTGTCTCATCCCAGTAAAACTTGGCTTCTCCCTGCAGAAGTTCTTGCAATGGATGTGCCTTGTTACAAAATCCTTTTATGAAATGTCGGTGGTCTAAGCACAGCCCGAGAAAACTTCTCACATCATGAATGTTCTGAGGAGTTGCAAATTCTGTGACTACCCTTACTTTATCTGGACACTGTCTCCATTAACTAGGTGCCCTAGGATCTTTTATCTCTTTGGGGACAAAGAGGCCCTCCCTGGGTTGAGGCAGAGACCTGCAGTCTGAACGACTTCAACACAGTTGACAGGTTGCTTAGATGTTCCGCAAATGTCCTTGAGAAAATGACAATGTCACCTAGGTAACAAAGACATGTCATCCATTGAAGATATCGAAGTAAGCTGCCCCTCATGTGTTTGAATGTGGCTCGAGCATTACATAGTCCAGAAAGCATGACTTTGAATTCATAGAGGTTGTCAGGTGTAGTAAAAGCAGTTTCTCCCTGTCAGCTTTGTCAACCGCGATTTGCCACCAACATGTCTGCATGTCTGTGGTTGAGAAGTTTGTGGCTCCTCTCAAACAGTCTAAGGTGATGGCATTTGGTAGAAATCTTTATTTGTGATTTTGTTCAGACCTACAGTCGACACAGAAACACCACATGCCATCATTCTTCTTCACGAGGACCACTGGAGACAACCAGGGACTCTCTTAAGGTTGAGTAATATCATCATGCAACATCTTTCCCACTTCTTCCTGAATTATCTATCTTTCAGCTGGCAACACTCTATATGAATGCTAGCTAATTGATGGATGATCCCCAGTATTTATATGGTGCTTTATTGTGGGCCATTTCATCAGCCTCTTCTCCTGCTGGGCCCTGAATGCACCTGAAAATTGTTGTAGTATGTCTAACACCTGATGACATTGTTCCTGGGTCAGACTGGGCCCTATATGCAATTCCATAGTGGTTTCCTCTAATGCATTGTCGGCAGTAACAGTAGAGCATGAGACTTCGTCAGTGACATTGAGCTCACCATCCTGGACTGGTTCAGCTGTTCCAATACACATTCTTTTAGGGCTTGAGTTGTGATTGTTCATGAAAATTTGTGATCCAAAGTCCTCCTCAACCAACTATAATGCTTATGATAGTCGCTGGTATGTAGATTTCCTTTGTTATACTTATTAGGTTTTTGCAATCGACAAGCACTTCACAGTTCAACTGGTCATCTCGGCTGCTGCTACTCATTGTTAATGGTGGTGACAGCAACCAACCTCCCAGGGAAGTATGTGTTACTTGTACTCATCAGAACAACTTCCTCAATTTGTATCTCAGATCTTCCTCAATGATAGCCTGGGATGCCTGAAGGAAGTCCCATCTAAGGATGGCGTTATGGCTATGTTCTGTTAAAATGACAAATGCGAACGGCTGCGTCCTGTTGTTGATAGTTATAGTTATTCTTGCAACACATATTACTACCAGCCAGACATATTTTCCATTTGCAACTTTCATCACAGTTGCTCTTTTATCACAGAATATTATCTTCATTAGTTTGTGATGGTAGTCATTCATCAATACAGAGAAGGACGTCCTGCATCAACAAGTGCCCAGACAAGTTGGCCATCGATGGACTTGACTTCTTAGTGAATGTCGTCATTGAAGGATTTTCATCTGCAGTGGCCTGACCTCCATAGATGGTCAACTCGCCAAGTATTTCTGAACACAACAGCTAGGCGAGTGGCTGTTATCTCTGTAAGGCAACGGCGAACTGCAACAGCATGTTAAAGAGTAACCCCATCCAGGATATTCCATTGGGCTTTGCCGCAAAGGTTAACAGTAATCATCTGCAGTTGAAAGAACTGCTCCAATAGTTGATGTCTTGCTTCATAATAATTGTCAGACGCTAGTCTTCTCTCTCTTCAGTATTGTATGACATATCCAGTAATCCCACAGTGGAAACACAATGGCGTGTTGTCTTCTGTCCTCCTGCCAGGCGTCATAGTTTCCAGAGGAGTTCGTAAGTAGGGCGAGGCCATTTTTTATGTCGGGGGTGACTGGGGAGCAGACAGGTGTTAATGTTTGAAATACCTATTCCTCAGCAGTTTCAGCTCCCTCATGACATACTGGCCCAACATCCATGGCCATAATCTGGTGCTTACTTGGTTCACCAGTCGGAGCTGGCATAAAGTGTTGTAATTCTTCTCTCACAATTTGTTGTAAGAGAGAAGCAAAATCCTGCTCTTCATCCACAACGGCCATAGGGATTACATTTGAGAGTCTGTCATACTTATTTTGCCCAACCCTCCTCTGTTGCTTCTTTTCAATTTTCTGCCTCATTGGATAAACTCATGTGTTGTCAAAACATCTTTTAATAGAAGAGCTTGATATATATCTCTGTACCCAATGGCCTCCTATCACTAGCAATCGAGATGACAGGCATCTTATCCGCATGGCTGTAACAAATCGTGCAGCCACATCTCGATCCCTGAGTCAACAGATGGGGACATTTGCAAAACAACAACCATCTGCACAAACAGATTGACAACTTTTGCAGCAGCATGGCCTATCAGCTTGGAGACCATGGCTGCGGTTACCCTTGACGCTGCATCACAGACAGGAGCACCTGTGATGGTGTACGCAACAATGAACCTGGGTGCATGAATGGCAAAATGTCATTGTTTTTTTATGACTCCAGGTTCTGTTTACAGCATCATGATGGACGCATCCGTGATTGGCAACATCGTGGTGAATTCACACTCGAAGCATCTGTTTGTCATCGCCATACTGGCATATCACCTGGCGTGATGGTATGGGGTGCCATTTGTTGCACGTCTTGGTCACCTCTTGTTCGCATCGACAACACTTTGAACAGTGGCCGTTACATTTCAGAAGTGTTACAACCCGTGGTTCTACTCTTCATTTGAACCCTGAAAAACCCTACATTTCAGCAGGATAATACGCAATCGCATATTTCTGGATACAGAAAATGTTCGACTGCTGCCCTGCCCAGAAAATTCTCCAGATCTCTCACCAATTGAAAATATTTGGTCAATGGTGGCTGAGCAACTGGCTCATTATAATATGCCAGTCACTACTCTTGATGAACTGTGGTATCTTGTTGTAGCTGCATTGGCATCTGTACCTGTACATGCCATTCAAGCTCTGTTTGAAACAATGCCCAGGCGTATCGAGGCTGTTATTATGGCCAGAGGTGGTTGTTCTGGGTACTAATTTCTTAGGATCTATGCCCCAAATTGCATGAAAATGTAATCACATGTCAGTTCTAGTATAAAATGTTTGTCCAATGAATACAGATTTTTATCATCTGCATTTCTTCTTGGCGTAGCAATTTTAATGGCTAGTAGTGTACGACTGTGTTGACTCACCATGTTGTTGGGCCCTGTTCTTCAATTGCTCTTCTGATAAACGGACTTGTTGCTGGTGGTCTCCAAACGTCTTGTTAAGTTCTGTCTGGAATTTTTCCCAGCTATTGAGCTTGTTGTCGTTATTTTCAAATCACTGCTGGAACATTTCATCCAGATAGAAATATATGTTTGACAAGCACATAATGTGATCCTACCTATTATACTTTGTTGCTAGTTTGAATCCTTTCAGCCATTTGTTTGGGTTCTCTCCAGCATCTCCGGATAACACCGATGGGTGCTTGATGTGCAGCTGGCTTACCACTGTTTTCGTATTGTGAGGTGTCCGCACGACAATTATTTTATAAACTTGTTCTTGTAGGCCCCATGCTTGTCACACAGCCTTGCAACAGACGGAAATTTAACAAGTTTTTCCAAATTCCATCTAAATAGGCATACTGATTTTAAATGCCAATTTAAATCTTCAGAACTGTATTTATTATAATTTATTTTACAATCTGTTATCTATATGTAGCCTCTATGTTATCGGTTCTGTGATGTCCTATAACTGAAACAAAATCCGTTCCTTTTCTGTTCTTTTTTCTCTTATTTATTCTTTTTCTTCAAATCCTCAGTGCTCTTAAAACTCCGTACGGCATTGCAGTTTCGTTGCCACTCTGTGTGACATCACATAACTGCGCTGTCGCACAAAGCCAAAGGAACACTTCAGAGAAGGAAAATATAAAAGAAAAAAAGAACGGAAAATATACAGTAAAATTACTTACATTAAAATTGAAAGGAAAAAAAAATTCCTCCCACCTAACACCTATTTGACTCATACTTGTTTGTTTAGTGGTCCAAATGCAAGGTTCAATTTTTTTTCCCCTGAAAGCCAAACAAATGTCAAAATATGTCTGTACCCTTACAGTATCCATGGGTGTTTTGATTATGTGGACCTTCAGATAGAGATTGTCAGTATACCCTTTGTATTCCAGTTCTTGTCCGTGTAGGCGATGGGTCTTATGCTGCCTAATTGGAGTCCGATTATGCAGTTGCTTTGCAGGAGACGCGGCACCTCCACCAGAAAGGGTCATGTTGAGAACTGCAGGTGGTCCAGAATTTGAATGCTGGTTCTTAATAGAGCACAAAACTTTACACTTCGAACATATTTATTGCTAACACATGCATCCACTCAGAACAGACTGCCCCCTGCTTGGAGTGCTCTGCTATTTATAGTAGAAAGAATTTTCTGGAAATTACATCAAACATAAGAAACACCTAGAACATTCTAGAAATAGTAAATAGAAAGAAATATTTTTTTCTGCCAGTGGCAGGATTTGAACCGGGATCCAGCAGCACGGCAATATGCGATGCTAACCTCTGCACCACCCTTTCTGTTGGAAGACTAGCGACAATATTTTTTTGCCATGAGAGTAAAATAAATACCATTTTAACTGATTCTTCATCGCTTCTTGATAGAACTTATTCATTATGAAGATTAAAATACACAATGTTGTGTTTGTTCTACGGTTTTGTTTATTTTGTGAATTGATTTTGGCTTATTAGGCCATCATCAGACATTTACAGTAAATACATGTGAATTTTAATCTTCATAAAATAAATTCAATGAAGGATGATGGGAAGGGACATCTATGATGAACCTCATATCCACAAAGCTATAATGCATAGTATCTGTTTACTTTACCTTGCCACTTTGACTTTTATATGTCCATCATTAGATATGTTCTGTTTAATTTCCTAGTTTCAATTTCCTTGTTGTTTCTCAGAGTTCTTCAAATTAAGGAATAATATGGGATATGTGCTACTTTAGTAATTCATCACTGTTGTATTATACCAAAACTATACCACAGAAAGCACCCTAAATTACAGACTTTTTACACCTCCCCACTCCTCCTTCCTGCGCCAAGTGTCGAAGCACTATGGTACAATCACAGATGTTAATCGTGCTTCCCAGATTTTAATTTTTATATGGTTCCTAAAAGCAAACCTGATGTTGTTCACTGGCAGACAAAAAAATTGTCCTACCCAAACAATTTAGACTCCAGGAACAGTGCACTGGGCATGCCCAACAGAAACAGTGCACTGGGCATTCTCAAGTTCAGAGGTTCCAGTGTTCCATACTCTAGCAGTCTATGGAACTTCACTTTGGTGTTTACATAGGCAAATAGAAGCATTATAGTGGGCTATGATTGTGTGTCAAGAGTCATTACAATTTAATTCAGCTTATCACTTTTGAAAATAGTTATTCAAGCACTTAGAAATTGTTGAAATATAATAACTCAATGTCATTAGAGTTACTACAATTAGGAGCATTTCATGTGTGTTTCAGTGATGGAGATAGACTGATAGTTTACGAACATAAAGGATAGGTGTTAGATTAGTATTTTCACCTGTGCAAGTAATATTAAACATTAATTCACTACAAATTGTGCTGGTGTAGGCTTTTCTAGGTTCCACATTCTTTCAAAAGATTCTTTTCAAAATATTGAAAATAGACGTATTTATTTTTATTGACTGTCACTTAGAGCAAAACTAACCAGCTGATTGCTGTACATCATAGGTCTGCTTGAAAAATGGTTAGTGTCAATGTTCGCAAGCAAATAATTCCTTTCTTCGAAAATGATATTAGTGCTCCAGCAAATAAGGAGACCTTTGCATTTCATGGGTTCATCGAGAACTGCTCTCAGAAAATTAGAGGATCATGGAATCAGGTCTTGTTGTGCTCTTATCAATGAACCATTGTCTGAGGAATAAGCTGTAAATAGACTAGCAATTGTGAGATCTTGAGAAGATGTGATTAAAGGAAAGTAATTTTCTCCAATGAGTGCACAATTGAGTCCATGAGTAGATGTCCTGCTCTATCACACAGATGGGCAATGAATGATGCATATCAATCATTTCCTTCAAAATGTAATCGTCCCTGGAGCTAGACTTTGGTACCCTGAACAACTCAGTTACCAGTATGATAATCATTTATCATACACTAGCATTAGGATTCAGAGCTGGTTTTAAAGGAGGGGGGAATATTCAGTGCCTTCCATGTTCCAAAGATGCCTTATCTCAATTCCATAGAGCACCTATGGACCCAAGAAGACTGCGGGACAATTGGCCAGACCATCCTCCGAGAACTGTGAATACCCCGCAGGATTTGGTCCAATCCTCACGGGAGAGAAGTACCATGTATGAGGTCATGGTCCATAGGCTTTGTAAATTCCATGCCCTGAAGCTGTTCTTGCTGTCAGTGGCAAGTAGACAAAATACTAAAGCTATACATAGCCTACTCGTTATTTTATTTCATTTTCTGTGAATGGCTTACGTAGTCATTAGGCCAACAATATTAAATTCAAAATACAAATCTTCTTCCCACTATATTATTTATATTCAATGGGAAGTAATATGAATATCCCCATCCAAGCAAGATTATTTTCATTTTATGGGAGGTCAGATGAATATAACCCTAGTGAGGCTACCATTAGAGACACCAGATGGTGATACAGTAAATTACAAATAAATACATCCATTTTCAACAATTTTATTATGACCTTTTTATGTTTGTATGTTTGTTTCAAGGGCAGATCATTATAAGATTGAATGTGAAACCTAGAAAAGCTTACAACTGCACAATTTGTAGTGAATTTAGGTTTAAAAAATTACCTACACAGTTTTAAACAAAACAAACAATGACAAATGATTCCCATTAGCTTCAAACGCTCGTCCTTTATGTTTGTAAATAGGCAATCTACCCACTCCATCACTGAAAAAAAAAAAAAAAAAAATTGAACGATATGGAGACCTTATATTTCAACTATTTCTATGTGCTCCAT
Organism: Locusta migratoria; assembly: GCA_026315105.1. Taxonomy (NCBI): domain Eukaryota; kingdom Metazoa; phylum Arthropoda; class Insecta; order Orthoptera; family Acrididae; genus Locusta; species Locusta migratoria. The sequence goes on along the minus strand of CM048744.1, from coordinate 806,468,477 downwards.
AATGATTTCAAAAGAAATTGTACTTTAAGTACAATTGCAATGAATTAGATATAAACTGCATCTAATTATTATCTTGCTTCTATTTACGGATGTAAACACCAAGCTGAAGCTTCACAGAATGTTAGAGTTGCTAACACTGGCACTTTTAAAACTTGGGCGTGCCTAATGCTCTTTTCATGGAACCTGATCTATTCGGGCCAGGTAATCTTTTTGCCTTTCATTGTACATAAATGAAATTAAATTATGTTTGCTGTCCTCATTAAAATCAGCTATTGTTTAATTGTAATTTTTAATAACCTCTGTATTAACTGGGGAGCCGTGAATATTAAATTAGTGTGTGACCATAATGTCAGTATAGTTCCATCTGTTAGATGAGCTGTGACTTTCCTAGCATAAAATTTTTACCAACAATATGAAGATGTTTTTCTTTTTGTCTCATGACCATGGAATAAATGATTATTTTACAGTTGAAAATGTGGTGCATTTAAAGAAGTAAACATCATATTTCACTTGTTGATTATCTATATGAGATGACTAAAGTAAAATGTAAATGGTCTTTTAATTAAGTTTTGTAATTGTTCAGTGTTTGAATAATGTAATAGTGTAAATTAAACTTCTAACTTCTAGCTTCAAATTAGTATAATTAAACAATGGAAAATCTGATAGGAATATCAATAATGGAGGATAGGTAACAACTCACCGTAAAGAGGCTCGTTGAACTGCTGACAGACATGAAAATAGATAATCACATTCACACAACTTAAATTTTTAGCCATGGCCTTCATCAGAAAAAGAAACAATACATTCACACAATCACTCAGACTAATGTACACAAAAAATCATCTCTGCCCACTCCAGTGAGACAAGCTAGACTAGACTAGATAGTTTAGCTTGTGTTGCTGAAGTGGCCAGACACGATAGTTGTTTGTGTATAGTTGTCTGAGTGTTTGCCTGAATGTATGTGTTTCTTTTTCTGACGAAGGCCATGGACGAAAATTTAAGTTGTGTGAATTCGAATTAGTATAAGTTATTCCTTTTCTCTTAAACTGGTGTGAATTATTTGTGGACAATAATTTACTTTACATTTCAGATCGTGCATTGCTCACCATCTGATGAATGCCAAAGACTGCTTCTTTTGCAAAACTCCTATACAAACTGTTGTTGGCACTGATGGCCAAATTCTGCACGATTGTACAACTGAAGTAGACTGAAGAGAATTGTTATATCTATTGATGTGACTTTTGTGCAAGACATATTTTTCGGTGTGCCATCTTTCCAGCTTCATAATACTGAATGTATCAAAACTGCAGCCCATCACATTACAATAACAGCACCATAAAATATAATCAGTTGTTATCCAGCAAAATTATTTGACTACTTTCTTATAGTTTTTCTAATTGTGTTTACACTTTCTATCTGACTACATTTTATTGTGTTATCTTTTAAAATCCTTGATTGGTTGTTGTTAGGTTATTTATACTGGACAGAATTTCTGTGATGAACCTAAAACTGCTAACTGCTTTTAAGTAATTGGCATTCTGTTTTCAATGTCTTCATAAGTAACTTACAGAAGTTACATATCAAGCTTTTTAATTATATTGTACATAAGTATTATTAATTTATTTTGCTGTTTATAATTGTGTAATATGTCATTTCAGTTCTGTGAGGACTGGAATTATTTGTATAATTATTGAAGAACACTCTTCTTGTCTTTGACAGAAAATGTATTGAGATTGTTTAAAAATGAATATAGTTTGTTTATTTTCATCCTAAGGAGAAAAGAAAGATAGACTTGCAAAACTCTACCATCTTCCACCCCATCTTGATCTTGTATCCTCTTTCTCCTCCTTCCTCTCCCCTGCCTAATGAAAGAAATTTGTTTTCTGTATTCACGTTTCCAAATTTTTTCTTCTTTTTTGCCCCCTGTTTATGTTGTTGTTACTATTGAAATTACTGAGCCATGGTAAGTACTGTCCAGCCACTCAGCTTATCTCTCTCTCTCTCTCTCTCTCTCTCTCTCTCTCTCTCTCTCTCTCTCTCTCTCTCTCTCTCTCTCTCTTTCTTGAATGTAATTGTTTTCTACTCATAGTTAGACCAACATAACATTTTAAATTTGTCATACAGGAGATTCAACCTGGAAATGTGAAATATTCCATGTCTTTCTTTAGAAATGGAGCTAGGAAACAATGACTGTCAGTGTGCTTTTATCTGCATATGTGTTCTGAAAGCCACATAACAGTGTATGACAAAAGATAATTGAGTATCTCTGACGTCCACACTCCCGAAACACCACCTTCATGACCTAGGTCGGTTCCCTTCTGTTCCCATCCTTTCTTCTTCCCTTCTCTCCCACCTGATGAAGGAACTGTGTTCCGAAAGATTGTCCTTTTTGTCCCCTTTTTTCTGTTTCTTCATTTGTGTTACTATCGGCGGTACAGCACAAAGGTAAGTATTGGCCCGCCATTTTATCTCGTTTCAACAATATTTATCATCTCTGAGCAGAATTTTCATCATTAATCGGATAATGATACACTGTCAACCATAGTGATTTCAGACATTGATGAGATTTCAGACCCTGTGGTTTATTTTCACTTTACTACTGCATATTAACAAATTACTATCAATTTCCACCTCCGGACACCAGTTTATTTATGCATGAGATTGTACCTTCCATCTTCAAAGACTTGCATCTTGGGTTAATTGTTTACCAATGTAATAACCTGACAAACAGTTTCATTGTTGAAAGTTCATGCTGTGATTTGGCGAGAAAACTTTCTATTGTTGTGGCCAGCAGAAAAGTATTATAGTGTCAGTTGACAAGGAGACCAGTAGGATGAAGCACTGTGTAAAGTTTTGTGTGATGTTGCAAACTAACAGATATTTTTACAAAATTGTGTATTATGTGGGGTGATATCAGACATGCTGAGAACTTGTAAAAGCAAGAAAAATTTCTCAAGTTTTAGTGTATTTATGACCCGGAACTTATAAGCAAAGGAGTTTGTTATTCAATGTGTCAAATTAACATACTAAAAAGCAAGTGATTTGTACAGATATTTCAAGACTGGTTCTTCACAATTGCTTTGCTCTATTGGAAGATGCAAAATGGGCTGAGTGATGGTCAGAGACAACTTATCCAGTAATTTATCTTTACATGTTATTGAAGAGTGTGAGAGGAAGAATATTTCATTTATTTTCCTTCCTCTTAATAGTAACCACCTCCTCCAACCAATGGATGTAAGCTACTTCAAACCACTGAAAACAGCGTGATGAGCCATATTTACTGAATGGAAAAAGTACATGGTGTGAGTTCAGATACTTTGTCTCAGGCAAACATAGGTACACATGCAATCTGACAAAACCTGCAAAAGTTATGGTGAAAATAATCTCAATGATGATACCAGGATCACCCTTCCTCCCGCTTTTCTTATTTTACTAGTGGTCAAGAATGATGTGTTGAAAGAAAGATTGTTAATGCCCCTCTGAAGGACCTGAACTTCCTTAGTTATCATTATATTAGATTCAAGTTGAAGAATTAATTCAATTTATTTAGAATTTGGCTCTCAGATGTTTGAGATTGTGGCTCTCCAAAGAACCTCTGATGATGTTGCATGAATCAAGATAAACTTCAACGTGAGACAAAGGTATCATAGAAATTTAATTTGTAAATTATGTTAATAAACTGTCCTTCCATTGGTTAATGCTAATGAGGCTTATATCATCATTGTAATCAAGGCAATTAGTAAGACATATGTTACTTCAGAAAAAGATAACCTCTTAGTTTCATACTCTGGGGGTGATAAAAGTCGCAAGATAGTGGTGTACCGAGATACAGATGGTTGAGGTATCCTGTACACAAAGTATAACAGGGTGGTGCTTTGGAAGAGTTGCCATTTACTCTCTTGTGATTGATGAGAAAAAGTTTTTGACATTATTATGGGCGCACAAGGAAAATTAAGACATTGAACATGGCATGGTAATTAGAACTAGACACATGGGACATTCCATTTTGGAAATTAAATATCCTGAGATTCTCAGTATCAGGAGTGTGCTGAGAATACCAAATTTAGGCATTACATCATGCTGCGGACAACACAGTAGCCAACAACCTGCACTTAATGAGCAAGAGCAGCAACATTTGTGTAGAATTGTCATTGCTACCAGACAACCAACATAGTGAAAAAATGTAGAAACCATGAGACATAACAGAAATGTATGTTAGGACAGTGTGGCACAATTTAGTGTTAATGGGCTATGGCAGCATATAACCAACTTTAGCACCTTTGCTAACAGCACACCGTTTGCAGTACCTTTCGTAAGCTTGTGACCATATCATTTGGCACTGGAAAACAGTGGCTTGGTTTGACGAGTCCTAATTTTAGTTGGTAGAAGCTGATGGTAAGGTTTGAGTGTAGTTCAGATCCCACAAAGTGATAGGCAAAGTTGTCAAGCAACCCCTGTGTGAAATGATAGTGGTCCCATAATGGTTGAACTATTTTTACAGGAATCATTTTGCAACTATTCAAGCAGTAAATGTTCCCAAACAATGATGGAAGTTTTAAGGATGACAGTGTGGCTTGTCAGTGGACTACATTAGTTCACAATTGTAGAAAACATTTCTGGAGAAACAGTGATCGTTAATGAAATTATATTTTTTAAAACACAGTCTCGATCTCAAGAGAATTTTTATTGTTGCTAGGCAACTGGTTTCAGTCTGCTTGTGAGACCATCTTCAGGCTGACCATGGCAGCTGATTGTGACTGGGTCAGGAACCTTTAGCCTTGGAAATCAACTGCAGATTTGTGCAGTTTAGCAGTTTTAGTTTTCCAACTACCCTGTCACTGAGTAGAATATTGTTATAACTCAAATCTTAATTTAATAATCACAAAATCTAAAGTATTTAATCTTTCCTCAGTGTAAGATGCTTTTCCAGATGTTCATCTTTGTTAAGTTGCCACTGAGCCATACTCAAGTCACAATTTCAAAACAAATGATATAATCAGCATGGTAATTAACAATAAATACGACCTCTTAGTTGGCCAATTAAAAGCATTAAATATGCATCAATGTAAGATACCTCTGTTTCTAATAATTTCAAATTAGAAGTATGACACTTCTACCCTTTTTTATGAATATTTTTTGAATATGTATCTGGTAACCCTAATCAAACACTAACTCACGAACTTTATTATAATTGAAACCCAAGTCTTTTAGCATAATTTTCAAGATTATTTATGAAATACTGGTCCTTAAAAAGTCTCTGGTGTGAAAAGATGTGAGAATAAATGTTCAATTGTGAAATCGCAAGTAAAAATAAGAAACATAGCAACATAACAGTAACAGCTGTATTGCATGCCTGCAAATATATATTTCTCCCATCTGTATTGGAGTACAGAAACTGCTGTCTTATACAGATAAACCTTGACTAGCTGTATTCAGCATTTTCTTCTGTAGAAGAATAGATTTTGGACAGTCCACTGTTACACTGCATACGAGTTGCCGCTTAGCCCAGCCAAATTACACTTTTCCTGACTAAAAAATGAGTACAAGCTGGAAATAATTGTAATCAAAATTAGGCATCCCAAATAAGAGTAATATGAGTTTGTGACGGTTTCTGGCTTTTGCATAAGTTTTCAGAGTCAAAAACAATTTTTTTTTTTTTTCACGCTTAACTTGAAAGTGAGTCACCCTACAGAATTATTACACATACGAAAATGAAAGAACATAAAAGTTCATTTACAATGACCTACTTGCTATTACAATTTTTTCATCCACAATTGATCATAAAATACCAACTTCATGGAAAAGTGAATTTTGCCTCTAACTAAAAACCAGCCACAAATATAAAATAAAGTTGTAGAGCATTAATTTCTGCATAAAAAGAGCTGCTAAGTGTCAACATTTGCTCCCTTGGCTACACTGATACCAATATAACCGTCAAAGTAATCATAGCTTTAAAATCATGAGAAGACTTTAGTACAAAGTCAGATTACTTTTGAACCCGAAGTTATACGTAATTGCTCAAATAATCAGATTTAAGGGCACTTTTATCAGGTTTCTACCTACATGGTTAGTTAATTCTGTATTATAATTTAATTATTCAAGTAGGTAATTTATAATTTTGTGTATTAATTCCATGTAAAAATATATATAAATGTGGCTTAAGAAAATGGGCAAAGCCCGAAACTAGTCAGCATTTCAAATAAAAGCAGCTTTGGTGAATATATAAAAATGTCTCTTCTACAATTAATTACTTGTGTTTACAGTCACAGAAATCCACAAGGGAGGGAGAAGGAAACAAGAAGTGACAATCAGACTAGATATTAGATTAGCTGTTTATTCCATAGTACAGTGGGCCATCCACACCCTGTTTGATATGTAGGCTTATGATTCTTCTCTGTACTAAAATTCAAATTACGGTACCTCATACAAAGGCAAAATGACCTGTCAAGTATAGCGTGTGATTATTCATTTTGTCGTGATAGAATTCTTCTTAGTAGAATCATCACTATTAAAAATATTATTTTCAATCGCCCTAATACACTGTAGCACCTCGTGTGACGAAAATAATATGGTATCTCATAAGCAGCCCAACACAGATCACAGATGCCTGTGCAGCAGCCTGTGCCAGACTGGTTGTGCCACACATTTTATTTATATATATTTAATCCCACCATTCCCTGGGTGGGGCAGGCTGGCAGCACCTGAGGTGTTCTTCAGTGTGCAAAAATTATACATTTCAAGAACAACACAAGAAAAAACAAATGAGGTACAAAAGGAGACAAAACATATAACATGACGAAAAACTGGTAGGTGAGCACCATTTAAATTGAGTGATATGTGAAAGTATTATGTAAAAAAAACACAAAGCAAAAGAAAATGGAGAAACAACACTGAAGCAGTGAGTCACATTAACAATTAAAAAGACACAGGAATCTGCTACGGAACAGCCGTTCACAGTTGCATTAAAAGCACTGATGTGTTACACTCCAACGGATACCCATACGATGCATAAGCAGATGATAATGAATGTGACAGGTGTAGATGAGGAGGGAGGAAGATGGAATGGGGCGAGGGAGTGGAGGAGGGGCAACAGGTGGGGACAGGGTGATGAGGGGTCACAGAGCCAGGGAAAAGGAGGGCGGTGGGCTGTCTCAAGAAGCTATAAGGGGAAATTCTAGAGGGACCGTCAAGAGAAAGGTGGGGCAAGGAAGAAGGGGAATGGGCCCTCTAAGTGGGATCAGATGACGAGGAGGGGGACAAGGAGAAGGGGGAGGATCAGAGCTTGTACGAGGGATAGATGTCTGGGTTGAAGGCATCATCAGGTAGGGGGAGGGAATGGAAATTGCTACGGGAAAGTGTAAGGAGGGTGGCCAGGTGGAGATACAGTGGTAATGATGCAGCAATGAACGGAGATTGTTGAGGACAGGATGGACAATAGGGTGAGGGAGATTCAGTTTACGGTAGAGGAGAAGGAGGCAGAGGTGTTCAATGATGTGGACAAGGTGGGGGAAGGGGATAAGGTCATAGAGGAGTCACATGGGGGATGGGGGATAGTAAGGGAAATGGAAAGCGGGGCAGAGGTTGTGGTGTTCCAGGATCTCCAGGGATTTGTAGGATGGCCGGAAAGGGGTGGGGGGAGATTCACGCAGGATGGGGGACACAGAGGATGGGGCAGATGAGGAATTTGTAGATATAGAGGATGGTGGCAGGGTTCAGGCCCCAGGTCTGGCCGACAAGGAGCTTGAGGAGGCTGGCGCGGAAGTGGGCTTTTTCTTGGATGGTGCAGAGATGGGGAGTCCAGCATAGGATGCGATCAATCATTAGGATAGGAGTATGGCACATGGTGCAGTGATAGAGGATTAGGTAGAAATCATGGGGGCAGAATGAAGAGGAGGTGTGACCTACAATGATCGTATGGGTTTTGTCAGGATTTATAGATAGGAGCCACTGGTTGCACCAAGTGGTGGAAAGGTCAAGGTGTTCTTGGAGAAGATGGTTGGAACAGGCAACGGTGGGAGCTAAGGCTAGGAAAGTTGTGTCATTGGCGTATTGAAAGAGGTGTGAATGTGGGGGGGGGGGGGGGGGGGGGGGGAAGGCTTTTGTTATATCTGTGGTATATATGAGATAAAGGAGGGGGGAGAGGATGGAACATTTGAGCACACCAGCAAAGGGATAGAAAAGACGGAAGTCGGTGTTGTGGACCGTAACGTAAGTAGGGCTGTCGGCACCTTCAGGTGTACCGGACGTCGTCGAGGCGCCTTCTCCGCAAGGGGAGTGGCGGGTTGTACGGCGTTCGCGTCACTCAAGGCGGAAGGCCAATGTGGAGGCTGGGAGGCTGGACGTCCGGCCGTGCCCGTTCGTCCTGTGAGTGAACGTGTGGCCACTCCTTCAGCAGGGTCTGAGCAGGTGCATGGGAGGGATTATTAGTTATTGGAAGCTCCAATGTTAGGCGTGTGATGGAGCCCCTTACGCAGATAGCGGCAAGATCCGGCAGGAATTCCAACGTGCACACGGTGTGTCTGCTGGAGGGCCTCATCCGAGATGTAGAGGCGGCTACTCAGGTAGCAGAGTACTTGTGGGGTGCACAGGGTTTTTTTTTAGGTTAGGCGCTAACTCTGATAAGCACTCGCCTGTCAGCATTCAAACAGCGAATTCAGGCCACATTCGGAACAAAAATTCGAACATCAAAATATTAGCTGCGAACTTACAGAGTATTAGAAACAAAGTTCCTGAATTTGGCGCACTGCATGGAAGTTATTGCGCTCAGATAGTTTTAGGCACCGAAAGCTGGCTAAATCATAATGTGGCAAGTTTAGAAATATTTAGCGAAGCGTGGAATGTATATCGAAAAGAGAGATCCTCCGCCAACTCAATTGGGGATCGCTGGAAGAAAGGCGACGTTATTTTTGTGAATTTCTGTTAAGTAAATTTAGAGGGCCGGAATTTGAAGCTGAGTGTAGTACGATCTTGCTGCCGCCTACTTACATTTCACGTAAAGATCACAAAGACAAGATGAGAGAAATTTGGGCTCATACGGAGGCATATAGGCATCCTTTTTTTTTTTTTTTCCTCATTCAATTTGGGAGTGAGGAAATGCCTAGTAGTGGTACAGTGTGCCCTCTGCCATGCACCTTACGGTGAATTGCGGAGTTTGTATGTAGATGTTGGAGAGGAAGGAGGCAATGATGCAGACAAGGTTCGTAGGTTTGAGTTTGAAGAGCAGGCCGGAATGTCAGACCCAACCTTAGGCCCGTTCGAGGCCTAAGGATACAAAGATGGCAGCACGGTGGGAATTTAACTGGAGGGAAAGGGGTTTTGTAAGGCAAAGGAGTTGCTCATTGGTGGAGAAGGAAGGACAAAAGCCACATTGGGTGCCATGGAGGAAATGGTGAAGATGGATGTGATGGGATAGGATGAATTCGAAAATCTTACTGAATACTGGGCTGAGGCAAATTGGATGGTAGGAGGGGGCATCGGAGGAGGCTTTGTTAGATTTAAGGAACATGAGGACTTGGAAAATTTTCCATAGGCAGGGGGAGTAACTGGTGTGGTATAGAGAGTTGCTAGGGTGATGAGGAAAGGAAGGGGGCATTCACAGAGGTGTCTATAGGTGATTTGGTTGTGGCCAGGAGTTGTGTTGTGTTTTGTGCAGAGTGTCAGCTGTAGACTGTGCGCTGTGATTGGTTTGTTGGTGTCTAAGGGGTGCAGGGGTCAAGCGGTTGCTGGCGCACCCCTTGGTGGCCATGCACTCAGTGGTGTTGGAGAGTTGGTTATTTGTCAGGAGGCCAGATCCCTAACCGCCTGTGCCCTGCAGGAAGAGGTAGGGGCGGTCCTGGTGCCACTGTTGGCATATTGCTGCATACTCCAGGCAACCGGGTTGATGACATCGCAGGCTATCTGACAGACTGTGCGCTGACAGTGCGATTGCATCCACACTAACTCAGCGGGCAGAGGTAGTCGCCCTGCTGCCGTGCCGTTTGTTGTCAATCATACGGAAGTACAGCAGAACATTTGAATGAGTTATTCACACTTCTCTTCTGGTGGTTCTCATTCCCCTCCCTAAGTGCTGTCTCGCTTCATCTACATATTGGACCACATTGACAGTTGTCGTGTGGTCGTGATGTGTGCTGACTACTGGCCTACTGACAGGTAGACGTCTCTCCTAGGAACACTGAGGTTTCAGTGTGCAGGCCATGGAAGTCCTCCCAGATTCTTCCTCTGTATCCGTAGTCGGTTGTAGTGTAGTAGTCGAAGTTACACAGAAGTTGACATCCCACTGGTTGTCAGCTGATGTAGAAGAGTGCTGGAGTTCTAACCAGTGTTAGTACATGTCAGGGAATTGATTGCTAATGAAAAGTAAGCCATCGATTTGTCTGACTGACTGACTATGAGTTAACGTGCTGGAGTGTATACAGCATGTGTGAGCGGCTGATATTTTCCCTAGGCACTCAGTCATGACCACATCGGCCCTGTCATATGAATGTGTTTGTGTTTTATATCTTGCTGTGTTCACTTAACAGGTTAGCTTGTGGTTCCAGAAGGACCCGGATAAGTGTTGTTGCATTAGACTTAGGCATTGTTTCCTCATGTAACAAAGTGATGTAATATCGCAAGCTCATACTGTTACATTTAACTTCCTCTGATGTGTGCTATTCAGTCCAGTGCGTGTGCATCCATTCCTGTCAGCTTGATCCAGTATGTATGACAGAAGGTAGCTACTATTTCCCTTTCCCGTTTTGTCGACACACCCGTAACCTTTCCACAGCAATCAACCCAAGACAGAAAATTTTACTGCTATACTCCTTATGTTGCCCCTGTAACTACTGAAAAGGCTGCTGCCCCTCTTCAGGAACCACACATTTGTCTGGCCTCTCTACAGACACCCCTCCGCCTTGTAACACCAGCTAACATGGCTTTGCCATGCAGTTACTGCGAACGGCTGAAAGCAAGTGAAAACTACAGTCGTTACTTCTCCCGAGGACATGCAGCTCTACTGTATGACTATATGATGATGGCATCCTCTTGGGTAAAAAATTCCGGAGGTAAAATAATCCCCCATTCGTATCTCCGGGCGGGGACAACTCAGGAGGATGTGATCATCAGGAAAGACAATACTGGCATTCTACGGGTCGGAGTGTGGAATGTTAAATCCCTTAATTGAATAGGAAAATTAGAAAGTTTAAAAAGGGAAATGGATAGGTTGAAGTTAGATAGTGCGGATTAGTGAAATTTGGTGGCAGGATAAACAGGATTTCTGGTCAGGTGAGTACAGGACTATAAATACAAAATCAGTTGGGGTATCACAGGAGTAGGATTGATAATGAATAAGAAAATAGGAATGCGGGTAAACTACTATGTGCAGCACAGCGATCACATTATCATTGTCAAGATAAATATGAAGCCAACACCGACAACAGTAGTACAGGTTTATATGCCAACTAGTTCTGCCAATGATGAGGAAATCGAAGAAATATATGAGGAGCTACAGGAAATTATTCAGACAATTAAGGGAGAGGAGAGCTTAATTGTTATGGGAGACTGGAATTCAGTAGTAGGACAAGGAAGGGAAGGGAAGATAGTAGGTGAATATGGTCTGGGCAAAAGGAATGAAAGAGGAAGCCACCTGGTAGAATTTTGCACAGAACATAGTTTAGTTATAACAAACACCTGGTTTAAGAATCACAAAAGAAGGTTGTATATGTGGAAGAGACCAGGAGACACCGGGAGATACCAGATAGATTTTATAATGGTAAGACACAGATTTCAGAACCAGGTTTTAATCTGTAAGACATACCATGGACCAGATATAAACTCTGACCATAACTTATTGGTCATGAATTGTAGGCTGAAACTGAAAAAACTGCAGAAAGGTAGGAAAATACGGAGATGGGACTTAGATAAATTGAAGGAAAGTGAAGTTCTGGAGAATTTCAGAGGGAGCTTTATGCAACAATTGACAGAAACAGGGGGAAATAAAACAGTAGAAGAGGAATGGGTAGCATTGAGAGAGGAAATAGTGAAGGCAGCAGAGGACAAAATAGCTAGGAAGGCAAAACCTACAAAAAATCCTTGGATATCACAGGAGATACTAAATTTAATCGATGAAAGGAGAAAATATAAAAATGCAATGAAACAGACAAAATGAAGTACAGAGGACTAAGAAATGAGATTGACAGGAAGTGCATAATGGCTAAGCAGGAGTGGCTAGAAGGTAAATGCAAGGATGTAGAAGAATGTATAAATAGGGAAAAAATAGATACAGCCTACAGGAAAATAAAAGAAACATTTGGGGACAAAAAAGCAGCTCTAAGAATATCAAGAACTCAGATAAAAAACCAGTTCTCAGCAAAGAAGGGGAAGCTGTAAGGTGGAAAGAGTATATAGAGGGTCTCTACAAAGGAAATAAACTTCGATACAATATTGTAGGAACAGAAGAGGATGTAGATGAAGATGAAATAGGAGAAACTGTACTGAGAGAAGAATTTGACAGAGCCCTGAAAGACCTAAGTCGAAACAAGGCCCCTGGAGTAGATGATATTCCCTCAGAGCTACTGAAGTCTCTGGAGACCCAGCCATGACAAAATTGTTTCACCTGGTGTGTAAGATGTATGAGACAAGTGAAGTAGCCTCAGACTTTAAGAAAAATGTTATAATCCCCATTCCAAAGAAAGCAGGTGCAGACAGGTGTGAAAACTACAGAACCATCGGTTTAATAAGTCATGGTTGCAAAATATTAACATGAATTATACACAGAAGGATGGAAAAGCTGGTAGAAGCCGACCTCGGGGAAGATCAGTTTAGGTTCAGGAGAACTGTAGGAACACGGGAGGCAATACTCACTTTACGGCTCATCCTAGAAGATAGATTAAGAAAAGGCAAACCTACATTTCTAGCTTTTGTAGATTTGGAGAAGGCTTTTGACAATGTTGATTGGAATAAACTCTTTCAAGTTCTGAAGCAAGCAGAAGTAAAATATAGGGAACGTAACGTTATTTACAACTTGTACAAAAACCAGACAGCAGTTATCAGAGTTGAAGGGCATGAAAGGGATGCAGTGGTTGGAAAGGGAGTAAGACAGGGTTGTAGTCTTTCTCCATTGTTGTTCAATGTGTACATTGAGCAAGCTATAAAGGAAAGCAAGGAGAAATTTGGTGAAGGAATTAAAGTTCAGGGGGAAGACTTTAAAACATTGCGTTTTGCCGACGACTTAGTAATTCTGTCAGATACAGCAAATTCCTGTAGTAGTTGGTGTTAGGGCTGCACCTTTTTTAGACTGAAGACAGCTGATAGATATTCCTGCTTAAAGGAAGTCCCTCTAAGAAATGAACCACCTTTGACAAAGTCTAAGAATATAAGTAATAAGGGAATTACTGTTTTTCATCAAAATATACAGGGTATCAGAGATAAAGTTAATGAAATGCTTATTGATACTGATTCTGACATTATTGGAATTTCAGAGCACTTTTTAAGTGGTGTGACAATTAAGAGACTTCCTTTGCCAGGATACAGGTGGGCTGCCTTCTACTCTAGGAGTTCCTTGCAGTGTGGGGAAGTGGCCATGTATGTAAAAAACGATTTTTCATCGGAGTCAATCGATTTTTCTAAACACTGCACAGAACAGATATTTGAATGTTGTGCAGGAGTTGTTAATGTTAATGGAACTAAACTAGTAATAGTTGTTATTTATAGATCCCCTGACTCAGATTTTAAAATGTTTCTGCCCAAGCTGGAATTGGTTCTGGGTTCACTGTATAGGAAGTATAAAAATTTAATTGTATGTGGAGATTTCAACATTAATTGTGTAGGTGATAGCTCAAGGAAAAGTCAGCTGTTAGATCTATTTAATTCCTATAACATGATGCAAACAGTATTTTTTCCAACGAGAGTGCAAGGAAATAGCAGTTCTACCATTGACAATATTTTTGTTCATTCTTCATTATTAGAGGGGCACTCTGTCAGCAGAATAGTAAATGGCCTATCAGACCACGATGCCCAACTTTTAATTCTAAACAGTATTTGTTCTGAAACAAATGTTAAACATAAATATCAACTACTCAGAAAAGTTAATCCAGTTGCAATTGAGACCTTTTTAAGCCTAATTAAGGAACAAGAATGGCAGGATGTTTATAGTGCTGATAATGCAGATGATAAATATAATGCTTTTCTGAACACATTTATTATGCTGTTTGAAAGTTGCTTTCCACTAGAACGCTCAAAACAGGGTACTTTCAGTAACAGACAGCCAGGGTGGCTGACAAAGGGGATAAGAGTATCATGTAGAACTAAGCGGGAGTTGTATCAAAATGTTAGAAGCAGTCAGAATGAAGATGCAGTAGCTCATTACAAACAGTACTGTAAGGTTCTGAAAAATGTCATTAAGAATGCAAAAAGTATGTGGTACGCAAAAAGAATAGCAAACTCTCGGGATAAAATTAAAACTATCTGGTCAGTCGTGAAGGAAGTGTCTGGTCAGGAGCAGCAGGTAGAAGATATAACATCAGTGCGTAGTAGGAATGTTTCTGTTACTGACAAGTTAGATATATGTGCAATATTCAATAATCTTTTTCTGAATACAGTAGAGGAACTAAACAAAACTCTAGTTTCTACAGGTAATCATATAACGTTTTTAGAAAATGCGTTTCCGAGGCTGTTACCTGAAATGATCCTTCATGATACTTCCATAGATGAGATTGAGTCAATAATTAAATCACTAAAGACTAAGGACTCTTGTGGATATGATGGGGTATCTAGCAGAATTCTAAAGTACTGTTCTCCATATGTTAGCCCAGTACTAAGCCATATTTGTAATTTTTCCTTTCAGAATGGACAGTTTCCTAACAGATTAAAGTACTCAGTAGTGAAACCCCTTTAGAAAAAAGGAGAAAGGGATAATGTAGACAACTATAGACCTATTTCTATGCCATCGGTTTTTTCCAAAGTTATTGAAAAGGCTGTATATTCAAGATTAATTGATCATTTCAGTTCACATAATTTCCTGTCAAACGTACAGTTTGGTTTTAGAAGTGGTTTAACGACTGAAAACGCTATATTTTCGTTTCTCTGTGAGGCACTTGATGGGTTAAATAAGAGGCTACGGACATTAGGCATCTTCTTTGATTTAACAAAAGCGTTTGATTGTGTTGATCACAAAATATTGTTGCAGAAGTTGGAACATTATGGAATACGGGGAGTAGCCCACAACTGGTTCACCTCTTACTTTAATAATAGACAACAGAAGGTAATTCTCCGCAGTGTAGAAAATGGCTATGACGTGCAATCCCAATGGGGCACAATTAAGTATGGGGTGCCCCAGGGGTCTGTTTTGGGACAATTGTTGTTTCTTATTTATATAAATGATATGCCTTCGAGTATAACAGGTGATTGTAAAATATTTTTGTTTGCTGATGATACCAGCTTGGTGGTGAAGGATGTTGCTCGTAATATTGACACAGTATCAAATAATGCAGTTCAAGAGATAAGTTCATGGCTAATAGAAAACAAGTTGATGTTAAATCACAGTAAAACTCAGTTTTTACAATTTCTAACACATTATTTGACGAAATCTGACATTATGATTACACATAATGGGCATGTGATAAGTGAGACTGAACAGTTCAAATTTCTAGGTGTTCATATAGACAGTAAGCTGTCATGGAAAGCCCATGTTCAGGATCTTGTTCCAAAACTAAATTCTGCTATATTTACCATTAGAACAATATCTGAGATAAGTGATTTTTCAACACGAAAAGTAGTCTATTTTGCTTACTTTCACTCACTTATGACGTACGGCATTGTTTTTTGGGGTAACTCGCCTGATGCAAAAAGGATATTTCTGGCTCAAAAACGGGCGGTTCGAGCAATATCTGGTGTAAGTTCACGAACGTCATGTCGACCCCTTTTCAGTAGTCTGGGAATTTTTACTCTGGCGTCACAATACGTTTTTTTCTTTAATGTCGTTTGTTGTTAATAATATCAGCTTATTCCCACGAGTTAGTAGCTTTCACTCGGTGAATACTAGACAGATGTCTAATCTACATTTGCACCACACCACCTTAACACTTGTGCAGAAAGGAGTGCAGTATTCTGCGGCATCCATTTTCAATAAGCTGCCACAAGAACTTAAGAATCTTAGCACTAATCCACATGCTTTCAAATCTAAATTGAAGAGTTACCTCGTGGCTCACTCCTTTTATTCTGTCGAGGAACTCCTAGAAAAGTTAAACAATTAAGCTAATTCATTTTTTCTTTATTGATTCTTTTCACTTTGTCTTAAGATTGTCGTGTGCAAAGGACTACTTAAAATTTTTCTATTACCATTCTTGTGTAACAATGTATTGACTTGTTCCATGACCATGGAGTCTTACTCCTCAAGTGGGTCCTATGGAACAGAAAAAACAAATAAAAAAAAATAAAAAAAAGGACCTGGAAGAGCAATTGAACGGAATGGACAGTTTGCTGAAAGGTGCATATAAGATTAACATTAACAAGAGCAAAACAAAAATAATGGAATGCGGTCTTCGAAAATCAGGCAATGCTGAAGGAATTCGATTGGGTAACGAAACAATGAAGGTGGTAGATGAGTTTTGTTACTTGGGCAGTAAAATAACAAATGATGGTCACAGTACAGAGGATATAAAATGCAGAATGGCAATGGGTAGGAAAGCGTTCATGAAAAAGAGAAATTTGTAAACATCGAATATTGATTTAAGCCTAAGGAAGTCCTTTCCGAAGGCATTTGTATGGAGTGTTGCCTTGTATAGGAGTGAGACATGGACGATAAAGAGTGCGGACAGGAAGAAGACTGAGGCTTTTGAAATATGGTGCTACAGAAGAATGCTGAAGATTAGGTGGGAGGATTGCGTAACTAATGAGGAGGTACCGAACGGAACTGGAAAGACAAGAAATTTATGGCATACCTTGACTAAAAGATGGGATAGATTGGTAGGATACATTCTTAGAAATCAAGGCATTGTAAATTTAGCATTGGAGGGAAGTGTGTGGGGTAAAAACCGCAGAGGAAGACCAAGAGATGGATACAGTAAGCAGATTCAGACAGATGTAGGTTGCCATTCTTATGTGGAGATGAAGAAGCTTGCTCAGGATAGGGTATTGTGGAGCTGCATCAAACCAGTCTGTGGACTGAAGACCACAACAAACAACAACAATACTCCTTCTCCAGAGCTGGCGTACAACAGTGGGAATGTGTCCCAGGTGTTAGAAGCTGGGGACTAGGAGTGAGAGTGAGATGTCCATTTTCTCACAGATGTCTGGGTAAAGGGAATAACAGAAGTGGTGATTGTCTGGGTCATGAAAATATCGGACAGGAAGGAGGTGAAATGGTTGTCTTAATGTCATTATCGGGTAGGGGTTGGTCTTGGTGTAGGAGGGGATAGGTGGGATTGATTTTGGCACCATTAAGGTGGTGGAAGGCTTTCCAATACTTGGAGAAGTCTGTGGATTGTGGGCATTAAGCCATGTAACTGTCTGTCACTAGTCCTGCCATTTTTTGGCAGTCAGAAGACTGCATACATGTCGCTGTAGTTGCCGGTGGCGTAGAAGTGTATCCAGGTCATGGATACGAAGAAAGGAGCCGTAGAGATGGGGAGGGATTCATGAAGGAGGAGGAATGCTTGTGAGGTAAGTATGGGTCAGTGAGGGTGTATGGCTTTGGTGGGCACTGTGATGATACTGCTGGCCCTCTCATCTCAATGTTATCGTATGATACTGTCTGCGTCGGACCCAGAATCGTGTGGTTTAATAGTGATATATGTTGCGTGTGAAGTTAGTTACAAACGAAATAGCCAGCATAAGAATCAGTGTAGGACAGTGTCTCGGTGATACTGTGATTAGTTAACAAGTGATAGATTTCATTAATTAAGAGCTTCATATATTTTCTTTCCAGATAGTTCTATAAACAATAGTCTTGTCATTGTACATTATTTCAAGAACTAGACAGAAAAGACATGAAAATCCAAAAGACATGAAAATAAATAGCATTGTATATATGTTAGGCTCATCAACAAGCTGTGTTGACCAGCTAATTGTGTTAATTAATGTAATAGTTGAGCTTTGAAGATTGTGATTATTTACATATATTGACTGACCTAAAATATTGAGTATATTTTCAGAATTACCAAGATATTTGATAGTTCAGTATATGTTAGGATCATGTATGATGTACTCATTAACTAATTAATTGTTGTCAAACAAAAAGGTCCGAGATTTTGACTTAAAAAGATATGAGCCATCTAAAATCATTGTATCTATAGTTTTCATTTTATATTGTGATTATTTTTGTGTACATGAAATGTTTTACTAGAGTGTTCCTTAATTGTAAATTAGTATATTCAATTGTTATGAACAATGTGTATTGTAATGTCATTATTGTCAATGTTATATATTTGCCTCACCGCCTTACGTGGGGGAGTTCAAGGTTTGGCTTTTGCAAAGTGCTCCAGAAGCTATGTCAGTCTGTGTTTTAAAGTGGAAGTACTATCAGCTAAGTTCTGTTGCATTGTGCACATTATGAAGTTGTAATGTTTGGGTAAATAAGAAGCAGTTTGATTGGAAATTAAATAATAAGTGAAAAATTGTACCTATGAGTATTTATTTCTACCACAACGCCCCAGGTGAATAATTTTGCAGCGAGCAGAACCCCCATACATCGTAATGTTGAAAATCTGAGTATCATTTTTGACATGTTTGAAATGTAATTACTTAATAATCTAGTAACGTTTTAGAATGTAGGATTGGATGGCGTCCCTGTTGGAGGAAGGAGGGAGCATAAACTATGTCAGGAGGGGAAGGGAACGGCTTTCAACCTTTGGGTGAGGGAAAGGTGGAAGTCATCCCAGTCTGATAAGGAATAATCATGTAGGAGACGGTGCAGGTGGGGATTTTTGGAGCGATAAGCATTTGTGGTAAAGGTGAGAAGAACAGGTTTGTGGTCACTGCCAATATGGTCAACGCAAATCAAGAGGTTAGAAGAAATGATGACGACATCGGGGATGGTGTTGCTGCAAGGGGTATGGCGGGGGATGATGTCACCAGTGATGATGGGAAGGAACTGATGCCACCAGCGGAGTTCGATGGGAATGTGGGAATAGATATTGAGGTTGGCAGCGATCACGTAGGTCAAAAAGGGGGAGTCTATAGAGGCCAGGAAGTCGTAGGGAAAGGGGTCGGGGGTGGGAATGGACGTATATGTTGGCACAAGTGCTAGGAATGGATAAGGTGTTCATAAGGGATGTTAAGGAGAGGATGCGGCCGAACCAGGTAGTAGCGGAGGCAGGGGGTAGGGGGATTCGTGGCGGTGAAAGAGGTAGGGGTTGGTGTTAACATGGTAGTGGAAAAGGAGAAAGGTTTCATTCAGGAGAAAGATGCCCACATGGCGTTGGCAAAGGGTGTTCATTGACTGAAAATACCTGAATGCGCCAGCCTGAACGAAGCCCTAGAAATCCACGAGTTCCTTTTTCACATACTTAAAGGATTTATCTTTATTTACGTGTGAATAAAGCTTACACAATTGCTCGTTTATTTCCTAAGCAATCACGAAACAATAAACGACTTTATATTTTATTTAGTTTTTTCCGTAAATTATTGACAAAAAAGGACCAAGAAGCAATTAAATAGAAGCATAACACAAAAAGTCAATTTACAATATGTTCAAATGTTTGTAGAGCTTATGGGACTTAACTACGGGTTCATCACTCCCTAAACTTAAAAACTACTTATGAACTAGCTAATACGAAGGATGGCACAAATATCCATGCCCGACCGTAGTAACCGTGCAGACTGTGACTTGTGCGCCGCAGGCCGGTGTCAAAATCATTATCTTAATTAGATAGATTTTTCATTTTTAAGTCATGATTACATGCTGCTTCTAAGTAAAAGTTAATTCATATTCATGGAATGTATGACATTAACTGTGAATGGGTAAAGTTGAAAATGTGTAACCAGCTGGGCTTAAACCCGGGTCTCCTACTTTCTAAGCAGTTGCACTGACCTCTACACTCAGTGCACAGTGATAACCACACCTGCACGGAATTACTCAAGTATGCCTCTCATCGGATACAAATTCTCAACATTAGCCCTGCCCACTAGAACTCAAACTCATACAGTAGTTACTGTAAATTAATTCCCGTAAGAGTAAGGGCCTAGGAGTGCCTCTGCACAGAAGAAAGGATTATTGCCCATCATTGCATTTATATATGTTATATATGGCATCTGTTCTTTCGTACATCTCTGAAGAACAGACACCTGTACAGGATGACCAGCCAGTCTAAAACAGGTTAGGGAAATAATTCAAATTTTTATTTCAAAACTTTGCATAAGTTTTACAAGTGTTCTTCCACTGCAACATACGCCTTGACAACGTGACCAACCCTGTCCACCTTGCAGGACAGAGCCGGCCAGAACCAGTATTAAATGCTGATCCTAAAATCACGCCACCCTTCTATCTTTTATTTGCCATTCAGCCACCCTTTCCTAGGGCGCCCACAAGACTTCACCGCTCCGCCTTCCATCCTGACAACGCTTCAAACCCATTTTATTTATGCAGCACTGGGATGGGTTGTATAATTTTCCTATCATCCGTAGGATAAAGATCAAGTGCTGTACATGCCACACACATACACACACACACACACAGGTGTGTTTGCGTTTCGATATGTCTGAGTGTGTGTGTATTTGTTTACCTTCCTTTTTTCCCCTAAGGTAAGTCCTTCCACTCCTGGGATTGGAATGACTCCTTTTCCACTTCCTTAAAACCCATATCCTTCCCTTTTCCTCCCCTTTTTTCCTCTTTTTCCTGAAGAAGCTGCTAGTGGTGGCACAGACAGCCAACCAAAAACAGAGAGGGAAAGGGAGGGAGAGAATCTTGGCATAAGAATAATTAACTTATATATATATATATATATATATATATATATATATATATATATATATATATATATATATATATTCTTATGCCAAGATTCTCTCCCTCCCTTTCCCTCTCTGTTTTTGGTTGGCTGTCTGTGCCCCTGTGCCTCCCCTCCTTGTCAATCTATCCTTGGCCATTTGCGTTGGTTTTTGACAAATCGAAATGGAATTGTAAATAACGTCATAACCATACATTCGTGTAAGACAAAAACTGAATAATCAGACTTGTAGAGGAGCGAATGCTCTACAACTTTTCTCCCTTGTATTTATTATCATATATCACCCCATTTCAGACATATTTGTAAAAATAACGATGATCTGAAACTGTGTCTGTAATGTTTTCCCACATCTAAGGCCGCACAGTTGAACAAATATTACAGACGTGTTTGTTGGCTACCAGTAGAGAGCCTGTAGCTCTAGCCACCAGCGACCAAAACCTCCCTCTGGCGGCATAACCAAATGCCAATACATTACTTTTTCATGCAACACATCTTCCAGAAGAGGAAAACCGAATTCCATAAACCATTTTTCGCTGTCATGTTTACATGATATTTTCGCGTCGAAATGGAAGCAGGTTTGACTTATAAGGCAACTGAACACGGCACTTATAGTGAAAGCTGGTTTATTACGAACTTAACATACACGCAGCACTAACTGCCTCTCAGACAGAGTTCTCTGCTATTTATACACTGACAGAATGTACCAGAAATTAGAAGATCAGTTAACATAAGAAGCAAGTAGAAATTACAAGTGAACATAAGAAAGATCTAGAAGATTCTGGAATTGTTAATTACAAAGAAATAAATTTTTGCCGGTGGGCGGGATTGAACCAGAGACTTTCAGCACCGCAGTCAGTGACGCCATCCACTGCACCATGCCGGCAGTCAGTGTACGTGGTCTCTCGCGACATTGATACCTCTCCTGGAAAA
Source organism: Locusta migratoria (assembly GCA_026315105.1). Classification (NCBI taxonomy): domain Eukaryota; kingdom Metazoa; phylum Arthropoda; class Insecta; order Orthoptera; family Acrididae; genus Locusta; species Locusta migratoria. The sequence continues at coordinate 806,446,626 of CM048744.1, read as the reverse complement.
ACAGTGACCCGCTTTTATGTTCCATGTGAAGCCAGCTGCAATGTCCTGGACCTTGACCTTGTTATGGGTCCTCTGTATGGCGGTTCAAGAGAATCATTCCCTTCTCCACGATTATCGACTACAGACGTTCCTGTCGTGGCTTCATCAGTATAATTACCATCCTTAGAGTCCTTGAACAAGAGGCCATTTTTGCCTATCTGCTCTTCAGGGTCATAATAAGGCTTCATGCGCAAGACGTGAACAATGTCTCTTCGTTTTTGTCTTTTCGATGACTGCTCATAATCCTCAACTTCATATGTGACGTCTGACAGGCGGCATATGACATGATACGGACCAAAGTACCGCTTCAATAACTTTTCTGATAGTCTAACCGCTGACGGTCATTCTCCTGGGTGACCAGTGTCTGTATGCGAGCCAGCTGTCTTGCTACTTTGACCCTGGTGATGAGTTGTTTAACATAGTCATCCTGACCCGGTTGAAACGGGAACAGCGTATCCATTATTGTCTCAGCTTCACGGCCATGCAGCAGCAAATATGGCATGAAGCCTGTGGTGTCTTGTCTTGTGGGATTGTAAGCAAGTGTCACGACTGGCAGAGTTGTATCCCAATCCTTCTGCTCAACATCGACAGCATATTGGCCTTGTTGAAACATTCCATAAGACCATTTGTCTGAGGATGGTATGCAGTTGTCATTCTGTGGACAATGACGCACCGTGACATTACCTCTGGTACTAGTTTTGACTGGAATACTTTTCCACGATCAGATATCATGACACGTGGTGCTCCATGCTTCAAAATAATGTCTTCTACAAGGAATTTTGCGATCTCTGGAGCTTCTGCAGTCGGCACAGGTTTGGTGACAGCATAGTGTGTGAGGTAGTCAGTGCAGACTATTATCCAACGGTTACCGGTTGTCGACTTCGGGAACCTCCCTAAAAGATCGATACCAACTTGGTGCAATGGAACTGCTGCCGGTGGAATCAGTACAAGATGCCCTGGAGCTAATTGCGGCACATGCTTCCTTCGCTGGCACTCTTTACAGTGACTCACATAGTGCTTGACAGATTAGTAGAGACCTTTCCAGTAATACCTGCGTCTGATTCTGTCTAGGGTCTTCACGAATCCCAGATGACCGGATATTGGAGCATCATGGAAATACTTGAGAATAGCTGGCTGGAGGTGAGCTGGAATGACCAGTAGCCATTTGGGGCCCATTGGATCATAGTTGCAATTATACAATGTCCCGTTTATAAATTGGAACTCTCCATTGGTCGATTCTCCTTTCTCCAAGGCCTTTATCGTTTTTAATAGTGCTGGATTTTCCCTCTGGTCAGCTGTAACATCATCTAATTCAGTGAGGACTGAAATTTCATTCATGTTGTTGTGTTCCACTAATGGATTCCTCGAAAGGCAGTCGGCATCCTTGTGTTTGTGCCCATTCTTGAATACCACCGCGACATCGTACTCTTGGAGACTTAGTGCCCCACTACTCAACCTGATGGATCCTTCAAGCTAGTCAGCCAACACAAAGAATGGTGGTCTGTCACAATGGTGAATCGTTTGCTGAATAAATACGGCCGGAACTTGTTGATAGCCCAGATAAATGTGAGACATTCTTTCTCAGTTGTAGAGTAGTTTATCTTGGACTTTGAGAGTACTCTGATGCATAGGCTATCACTTTTTCAGCATCTTCCTGAACTTGTACAAGCACTGCACCAATCCCATAACCACTGCAGTCTGTGTGAAGTTTCGTTTCTACATTCTCGTCGTACAAGGCTAGCACTGGTGCGGAAGTTAGAGCCTCCGTAAGTTCCCGGAAAGCTCTTTCTTTTGTCTCATCCCAGTAAAACTTGGCGTCTTCCTGCATAAGTTCTTGTAATGGACGTGCCTTGTTACAAAATCCTTTTATGAAACGTTGGTAGTATGAGCATAGCCCGAGAAAACTCCTCACATCACGAATGTGCTGAGGAGTTGGAAATTCTGTGACTGCCCTTATTTTATCTGGATCAGGACGGACACCATCTCCGTTGACTAGGTGCCCTGGGATATTTATCTCCTTGGCGACAAAGAGGTACTTCTTTGGATTGAGCCCTGATATCAATTCTCTGTCTTCATTCCCCCACCACTCACAACAGAACTGTACGTCATAGTGCATGACGATAACCTATTCATAATGTGCATGTTGTCATCAAATGTGAGCTTATTAGAAGTTTCCATCTGGCCTCTGATCCTGTTCCTTATGAGGCTCGTGCCTTCCTGCTCCCATCAAGCACTGTCCTAGTCATAGTTCCGCTCCGTGACTCCCACTCGAGCCAGCGACTCTCGCGACAGGTTATGCTGCCTTCTCTAATAAAGAATTTCATCATTCAAGTCCCTACCATATGTCGGCTACCTCCCCCTCCTGGACAACAGAACTCACTGTGTGTGTGCTGTCCTCTGTGTGTGCATCTGCTAGTGTTTGTGACTCCCTCCCCCTCCCTCCCATGGATCTCAGGAGTACTCCGTACTGTGTGGGGAGAGGGGGGGGGGGGGGGCTGTGTGCCAGCACTAGCCACCAATTTAAGTGTGTGTATCAACCATGGTCGTAAACTGAGTGGTACATCTTCATGGCAATCTTTGGTGTGCTTCTTTTGTATGATCTGCCATGTTTGAATTAGTTGGTGTTTGTATTCTGTGTTGACAACATCAAAAAAGTTATTGTTCTGTGAAGTGCATGGTCATTGGGCTCCACCACCCTTAGTAACGTCCACAGCTTCACAACTGAAGATACCTTGTCAGTTGAAGATTTATATGAATGAAATGAAGGCTATCCATCACCAACAAAAAAGCAACACAGCTCAGTGATAATTTTTGTGTTTTTTTTTTTTTTTTTATCAGTGAAGCAGGAGGTGTTCCTTGGCAAATCAACAGAATCTACACTCAACGGCACAATCGCTAACACAAGAACATTTACCTACTATTTAAGATATTTATCTACTAATTATTAAATGTAGTTCAGTGAATGTAGTCTGCAATGTGTTGTATTTTGTTTATCTAAAATACCCAGGTGAATTTTAGTAAACAAAATAAATAAGCTACTTTAAAAATTCTTAAAATTAAATTTATTTTTTCTTATTGCTATTGATAAAAGTTTCGGATACCTTCCTAAGTGTAAAGTAGAAGTATAATGCTTATTAAAGTAAAGTTAAAAGGTAAATGTATAAGCATTCTCTCTCTCCATATTCATCGTAATCATCATATACTTGCAAGGATTAATACTAAACACAAGGTAAAGCAATCCGAAGATTGGTTTGAACACCACAGTGCTTTACTAGGCATGGTGCTGTTTGGAGGTGGTATGCCGTTGCCTTCCTCTGACCTTCGAACTGACTTACCCAGCCAGTTATAGGGGGACCTACAGTTTAACGTGGGTTCCGAACCACGGTGCTACTCAGTATTTTTCACATGAGCAATACTGTCAGAGGTGAAAGAAGTGGAAAGTGACAGATAAAAATCCTAGGACCTGGCAGGGATCGAACCTGCGACCTTTGGATTTGTAGTCTGACACTCTACCACTGTGCAACCGAGGCGCAACAATTAAATATTTACTGAGATTATTCCTGTCATCTAACAACTGCTGCTCAAAATCTGATAGAAATGTGCAAGTAATTTCACTCCAAGGATTTAATTTTAACTAGCTGAAACCCCGCTGCTTCACATGCATAGTTATAGCTAGAAATTTGAGTTAACAGCACCATATTTTTGAAAATCAATTTTTGCATCCCATATTTCACCCCCTTATTGGTCGAATTTCCAAAACTACTGAAACATGTGTCTTTTAAATTTGAACCCCGAATCCAAATCCGAAAATCAAAATTGCCTAAATAGCAACAGATTTTCGAAAAACACCCCCTCTCCAATTTAACCCCCTTGATGGTTGAATATCCAAAAATACCAAAACACGTATTTTTTAAATCATAACAAACAATACAAATACCAATTTTTCCAGCTATAGCTTCAAAATTGTCTTGACAACAAAGTGTTTGTGAAAAGAATTTTTGATCCCCTCTTTTACCCCCTTAGTTGTTGAATTTCCAAAAATACCGAAACACGTGTCTTGTTAATCATGATCAAGAGTCCATATCCTAAGTTTTGTAGTTATAGCTTGAAATTTGAGTTAACAGCAACATTTTTTTGAAAATCAATTTTTTGTGTCCCCTATTTTAACTCCTTATTGGTTGAATTTAAAAAGATGCCGAAACACGGGTCTTTTAAATTTGAACTCCGAATCGAAATCCGAAAATTTGTACTTCCAACTTCAAAATTGCCTAAATAGCAACATTTTTGAAAAAAAAACTCCCTCTCCAATTTAACCCCGTTGATGGTTGAATTTCCAAAAATACCGAAACACGTATTTTTTAACGTCTAACCAACTACATAAATATCAATTTTTGCAGCTCTAGCTTCAAAATTGTATCAATAGCAACGTGTTTTCAAAAAGAATTTTTGCTCCTCTATTCAACTCTCTTACTTGTTGAATTTCCTAAAATACTAAAAATCATGGATTTTTAATCCTGACCAAGATTCCATATCCAAAGTTTCGTTGTTGTAGCATAAAATTTGAGTTAACAGCAACATATTTTTGAAAATCAATTTTTTGCGTCACCTATTTTACCCCCTTATTTGTTGAATTTAAAAAAATGCCGAAACACGTGTCTTTTAAATTCGAATCCTGAATTAAAATCAGAAATTTTGTAGTTCTAGCTTCAAAATTGCCTAAATAGCTACGTATTTTAAAAAAATGTTTCATCCCCTATTTCACCCCCTTACGGACGGAATATCGAAAAATCGCTTCTTAAATGACGCCTACAGTGTAAGATCAACACCCTCCACAAATTTCAAGTTTCTATCTTCAGTGGTTTGGGCTAGGCGATGATGAGTCAGTCAGTCAGTCAATCAGTCAGTCAGTCAATTGGGACACTTCCTTTTATATATAGAGATTACTTACTGACGTTCCAAATTGCAGGGTGTTGCTTAACTGCACATATGAAATCTTCCGTGTTTGCTTTTGTGTCCAACACCTACTGGCATTCATTCAGGCTTTCTTGTAGCTCCATGTTTTTCTCTTTTGTCATGTCTACACTTTCACTCCTTTCACACTAGACATGCTGAAGGACACACCTCATGAGTGCAGACAAGAGGGGAAAATAACTGAGTGCTCGACAGACGAGAACTACTGTAGCCGGAACAACAATTGCTGCACTGCTGGTGGCGTAGTTGGTTGCGCCGTCTGGCAGCCTAGTGAATAAGGGCACTCGAGTTTCGGTCACCACTGTTTCAAACTAAATATGACTGCCAGTGAGTCATTCTAATTGCGATGCGGAACGAGTTGCAAGCCATTTGTGATAGGACTTTTTATAGATATTTGTCTTTTACAAGAATCGCATCACAAAATCCAACTATAGGTCACTTTAACATCTCCTATTTTAGAGGGAAGTTGGTATCTGTAGCAAACTGCAAGCATCATATTTAAATCAATGAAATTAACATGGATACAGAGTTACAGCCGCTATTCCTGTGAAGTCTTGGTATGCAAAAATGTGTATCTATGTTCTTTAATACTTACTTGCGAAGAAACAGAAGTGCTCAGTGTTTTGCTCAAAATTACGGTACTATTGATTAACCTACTATAAATAACTTGCCCTATGCAAAGAGCACATTTTGAAATCAACAATGTACCTCTAAAAAGCATTCTGATGTATGTTACTGACCACTGTTTCCTTTTAAATACAAATAGCTTTAATATTAAAAGCTCCCAGCGTGTGAACAACTTCATCAATATACCTAATACCTCTAGCACCAGCCATATGTTTGCAAACTGGATACCTTGCAGCCTCTTCCTAGAACCTTTACGAGTTATAATTCGTAATCTTTCTTGGAAAGAGACAATTTACAGCTGTGGTTATGTTTGGGCAAGAACAACATTTTAGTTTATCAACATTCCCAATTTTATTTATTTATTTCATATTCCTTTAATCCGTATTGTGATAAATCACAAGGATGTGGAATGAGTCATGTTTACAATTCAATACATATATACATAATAATAATAATCATTCCATCAACTGGTGTACAATCTTAGAAAAACACTTAAAATAAATGAGGTATATCTCTAACAACATAAAACAATACATTAAAAGTAAAATGATAAACTGCCTTATTTAAAGGAGCGAGATGTGTAATTCATTAACACAAGTAAACAGAGGGTCGTAAAAACATAAGGCAATACAAGATTTACAAACAAAGAAAAAATAGTAGATAATTAGTACCAATCAACAGCAAAATTTCTGTCAAAATAAATGCCTCAATTGAATTAAATTTGTCCAATTCTTTTAATCAAAAAATGTAAACTAAAACAGGATGATCATGGAGAAACTGGTGTCTGGGTTCATTTATTGAGAGCTTTGTTTAATAATTTGACATAATTTATTTAATATAATTGCTGTCTTCATATAGCTATTATTTGATTAATTAAACACTGAAAGAATCATGCATGTTGTCATGCAGTTGCTCAGTGACTGGCGGCCAGTGCACACGTGACCAGCAGCAGCTCTAGATTTTATGGTAACCGGCTTCTTAATAGAAGCGACTTATTTACATTTCGTGTCTGCTTTCTTTTGCAGCTCTTTATACTTTAGTGTGCTCGCGTGTTTGTTTATTAAGAATCGCGCCTATTTGTCAGTTCAGTTACTGATTTTTTTATTTATTAGCCCATGTATATATTTTTCAGATTCACCGTTAATAAACAGTTCAGCGTTAGGTTTTTTTTTGCAAAGCTTACTGTTTATCAAACTACTGTGTCCTCTGACATACTTACTTGGAAGAAACAAAGGTTTTTAGAATGGCTAGGAACTGTGACTGCTGCGAACGGATGGAGGCAGAGTTGGCGACTCTTCGGTCACAGCTTCAGGCGGCGTTGGCTTCGCTGGCAACACTTGAGACTGCGGTGGGTGGGCGCCGCTGTTGTGGGCCGCTCGCGGGGGTGTAGCAGACGCCCTGTGCAACTGTTGTGCCCTCCGATAGGCCTGCGGCTGTGGCCAGCCCGCTCACTGCCCGTGAGGGGGTAGCCCCCCAATCCGTGGTGGACTGGGAGGTCTTCTCAGCGCGTGTCAGGCGGCGTAACACTTCCTGAGGGACCGAAGTGGAGGCCTCCCCGGTTAGTCTTGCCAACAGATTCGAGGCGCTGTCTGTGGCAGGGGTTATTCCTGACACAGATGGTGTTGCTTGTCCTGTATTCGCCCCTCTGCCTTCAAGATCCGGGCACTCACAGAGGGTGGGTTTGTTAGTAGTTGGGAGCTCCAACGTTAGGCGGGTAATGGAGCCCCTTAGGAAAATGGCTAGTAGGGAGGGGAAGAATTCCAATGTGCACTCCGTGTGCATACCGGGGAGAGTCATTCCAGATGTGGAATGGTGACTTCCAGATGCCATGAAGAGCACAGGGTGCAGCCAGCTGCAGGTGGTGGCTCATGTCGGGACCAATGATGTGTGTTGCTTTGGATCGGAAGAGATCCTCTCTGATTTTGAGCGGCTATCAGAAGTGGTTAAGACTGCCAGTCTTGCTTGCAAGATGAAAGCGGAGCTCACCATCTGCAGCATTGTCGACAGGACTGACTGCGGACCTTTGGTTCAGAGCCGAGTGGAGGGTCTGAATCAGAGGCTCAGACAGTTCTGCGACCGTGTGGGCTGCAGATTCCTCGACTTGCGCCAAAGGGTGGTGGGTTTTCGGGTTCCGCTAAATAGGTCAGGAGTCCACCATACTCAGGAAGTGGCTACATGGGTAGCGGGGGCTGTGTGGCGTGGACTGGGCGGTTTTTTAGGTTAGATGGCCTCGGGAATACACAAAATGGGTTTCAGTCTCAAAGGGGGCAGGTCAGACACGGGAAGAAAGCAGACCTAGAAACCATTGGTGTAATAGTTGTAAATTTTCGTAGCTGTGTTAAGAAAATTCCAGAGCTCCAAGCGCTGATAGAAAGTACTGAGGCACAAATCGTTATAGGTTCTGAAAGCTGGCTGACGCCTGAGATAAATTCGTCTGAAATTTTTTCAAAGGGCCAAATGGTCTTCAGAAAGGATAGAATAAATAAAACAGGGGGTGGCGTATTTATTGCTGTTACAAACGGTTTATCCTGCAGCGAAATTGAGGCAGATACTTCTTGTGAATTGGTCTGGGTAGAGGTTATACCTGACCACCGGAATAAATTAATAATTGGATCTTTTTATCGGCCCCCTGACTCAGACGATACGGTTGCAGAAATGTTCAAAGAAAGCTTGAATCATATTTCAAATAGGTATCCAAAGCATACGGTTATAATCGGTGGCGACTTTAATTTACCCTCGATATGTTGGCATAATTACGCATTCAAAACCGGGGGCAAATATAAAACATCGTCCGAACTAGTTCTGAATACTTTTTCTGAAAACTACTTCGAACAGTTAGTTCATGAACCCACTAGAATAGTACGTGGTTGCGAAAATACTCTTGATCTCCTAGCAAGAAATAATCCCAAGACAGTAAAGAGCATCAAAACAGATACAGGGATTAGCGAACATAGAGTTGTAGTAGCGAGACTAAATATCGACATTCCCAAATACACCAAAAATAAACGAAAAATATATCTATTCAATAAAGCAGATAAAAATTCGCTTCACGCTTTCCTGCGAGTGTAGATCAGTTGTGGCTTACTTTCAAAGACATAATATCAGTATCAATCGAGAGATTTATACCAAATAAATTAATAAAAGAGGGGGCTGACCCCCCGTGGTACACAAAACAGGTCAGATCACTGTTGCAGAAACAAAGAAAAACGCATGCAAAATTTAAAAAGACACAGAATCCGGAAGACTGGCAATCATTTACTGAAACTCGCAACCTAGCGCGGACTTCAATGCGAGAAGCCTATAGTAGTTTCCACAACGAAATCCTGTCTCGTAATCTTGCAGAAAATCCAAAGAAATTCTGGTCATATGTGAAGTACACTAGCGGCAAAACACAAACAATACCTTCACTACGCGATAGCAATGGTAATACTACCGACGACAGTACTGCTAAGGCAGAATTACTAAACACAGCTTTCATAAATTCTTTCACCAAAGAAGACGAAGTGAACAGTCCAGTATTCAATCCAAGAACAGCTGCCAGCATGCGAAACTTAGAAGTAGATGTTCCTGGAGTAGTAAAACAACTTAAGTCACTAAACAAAAATAAATCTTCTGGGCCAGATTGTATACCAACTAGATTCCTCTCAGAGTACGCTGATGCAATAGCTCCATACTTATCTATAATTTACAACAGATCACTCAGCGAAAGATCCGTACCCAAAGAGTGGAAAATTGCCCAAGTGACTCCAATATTCAAGAAAGGCAATAGGAGTGATCCCAAAAATTACAGGCCTATCTCATTGACGTCTATTTGCAGTAGGATTTTGGAACATATACTTTGTTCGAATATTATGAACTACCTCGAAGAGAACGACCTATTAACCAATAGTCAACACAGATTCAGAAAGTATCACTCTTGCGAAACACAGCTTGCCCTTTATTCATTTGAAGTGTTAAGTGCCATCGACAAGGGATCTCAAATCGATTCCATATTTCTGGATTTCCGGAAGGCTTTTGACACTGTACCTCACAAGCAGCTTCTAATGAAATTGCGTGCTTATGGAATATCTCCCCAATTGTGCGATTGGATTCACGATTTCCTATCAGAAAGGACACAGTTCATTGTAATTGACGGTAAGTCATCGAGTAAAACAGAAGTGATATCTGGCGTTCCACAGGGAAGCGTTATAGGTCCCCTACTCTTCCTCGTGTTTATAAACGATTTAGGAGATAATCTGAATAGCTCCCTTAGACTGTTCGCGGATGATGCTGTCATTTATCGGTTAGTGAAGTCAACAGAGGATCAAAAGCAACTGCAAAGCGATTTAGACAAAATTTCTACTTGGTGCGAAAATTGGCAATTGACACTAAATAAAGAAAAGTGTGAAGTAATACACATGACCACTAAAAGAAATCCGCTGAACTTCAATTACGCGATAAAGCAGTCAAACCTTAAGGTCGTAAATTCTACCAAATACCTAGGAGTTTCAATTACAAACAACTTTGACTGGAGAGAACACATTGAAAATATTGTGGAGAAGGCTAACCAAAGGTTACGTTTCATTGGCAGAACACTTAGAAGATGCACCAGCTCCACCAAAGAGACTGCCTACATCACACTTGTGCGTCCTCTCCTGGAGTACTGTTGCCCCTTGTGGGACCCTCACCAGGTGGGACTGACGGAAGATATTGAGAAGGTGGGGGGGGGGGGGGGGAAGCGTCACGGAAATGTTGCACGAATTGTGGTGGAAATCATTAAAAGAGAGCCGTTATTCATTGCGGCGTGATCTGTTTGCGAAGTTTCAATCACCGACTTTTAGTTCTGAATGTGAACATATTTTGCTAGCACCCACCTACTTAGGGAGACAGTGTTTCATTATTTAAGTCATAAACCTGACGTGCCTTTATTTGTAGAACCGTTTTCAACTGGTACCGCAGCTCTCGCCTCATGTGTATTGTATAAGGCCTAATATCACATAATTGTAGAAAAGGGCCTAATCACATTCTTTAACGTCAAGACAAATTTGTACAAAAAAAAAAAAAAAAAAAAAAAAAAAAAAATGTAAAGTACTTTTGTCAGACATCTACAGTGTAGCTTGTCAAAAGTATTTTGCCGTTTTCTATGAATATCTGATATTAGGCCACATTACACAATACACCTTGAGGTGAGAGCCGCAGTACCACTTGAAAATGGTTCTACAAATAAAGGCTCATGTAAACATTTCATCAACGAAGCTTAGAGAGTAAATGAGTAAACTAGTGCTGCAGGTGGCCAAAACACAAATGCGAGAAATAGGTGTTCAAGTTGGCATTTGCAGTTTCAACTGGCAGAGGCCGCGCATGTGCAGTAGAGGTAGAAAGAAACTGGCAACTGGTAAATTTCTCACAACTCGAACAAACCAATTTTTGAAGAAATGTATTGAGCCAAGTGGAAGGCAAGCAAATGTTTCTGCCAAAAAACAAATTGAGTATTGCAACTTTTCCAGGGTTTGGGGAAAAATACAAAAATTCCCTGAGATTCTCAGAACAAAATAATAATAATAATAATAGTAATAATAAAAATCCCTGATTTTTCCTAGTATTACCACCACTTCCTCTACTATATTGATTTTTATACCTAAATGACTAAATAATAAGTAACTAAAACGCTGTTATTTAATAATATTTATTTGAACACAACGGTCCTGTTTTGGCTTACATTACCATTTTAAAGCGACAGTTATGCCTAGATGGCCTGACATACATAAGACATCTATGCCTTTATATATAGACTGTCAAATTTGGTTGGTACTGTTATTTCTGATTTTGAATTTTGACAGTTACAGCCACGATATTGTATGTTCACAAAGCATACATAACTGAGGCATCTTGTGTTTAAAGCACAATGATCTTTTACCACTGCTGTCATATGGTTTGAGCTATTCTCTTCTGCTTCATGTTCAGCTGCTCGTTCTGTGTACAATAGTGTGCCCTCTGTTGTCTGTAGATGTCTATTCCTTCCACCACATAGTTCCACTGCTGCTGACTGTAGACAAGGGTCTTGAAAGGCTGTACCAGACCACAGTCTGTCGCGTCGACGGCCCATCAACATCTGACGCCCCGTGGAGTCATTGCTGCTGTCCCTGCCGCGGCTGCTGCCATCCCACTCTGGAAGGTGCATCGCTCACCCCATGTTCTGCCTGGCCCCCAGTCTGCTGGAGGATGTCCCATCGCTGCCTCGCCACACGCTTCCTGCCCCTGCCCAAGTCTTGGGTGACTTCTTTACATTATCATGACGTCCCTGCCTCCACTACCGTGCCCTCAACCATTATTTTCACCACCCCCTCCAATGCCCCAACTACCATCTCCTGGAGTACCTCCTCCCCCCTTGCTTCCTGCCACAATCCCATCTCTCCTCACCCTTATTACCCCGTCAACAGTTGCCTTCTCCTCTGCCCCCACACAGGCTGCCACTCTTGTCCCCCAGACATTTGCCTCTGCCACCATCCCCCCATCCCCCTGATTTCCTTCAGACTTCTTCCGACTCTCGTGGTGACCCTGCCCCTGTTTGCACCCAGCAGGCCACCCTTGACTCCACAGATGCCACCTCTTCAGTCACCAAAAAGGCCCAATCCTCTCACCACTGGTCCTCCAGTCCCAATGGAAGGCGCCCCCTCCTCCCTATGCAGCCTGCACCCCCTCCCAGACCCCTCCCTCCCCACCCAACCGCCAACCACCTGCTCTCTACACTTTCGTCCTTAATAACTCCAACGTCCAATTTCTAGACTCCTGTGACCTCACTCTTCTGCCACCATCTCACAATTCATCCCATGGAGAGAACCCGTCCTCCTAAAATCCCCTGACCTTCACAACATACAGTTTGGATTCCATGTTACCCTTGCACCTCATCCCCCCTCCTATCTCTTGACAACCCTCTCCTCTCCCACTGCCCCCTCGTGCCGGCCTCCCATCCTCACTGCCTTGATCACTGAGCTAAAGCCCGAAAATCATGGTGGCAGAACTGGTGGAGGAGCCTTGGCGGTCCACCTGTGGCATTAACAATGTGATGGGCCCCACCTTCATTAACCATCTTCTTCGCAACAGGGCCCTCACTTACAACCACCTCTATAAGGTCAAACCCTCCCGACCCCACTCCCAATCTTACTGTTGCTCCTGCTGCCTAACCTACAATGACCACCTCACTGAAAACTGCCATTTCCCTCTTGTCTGTCCCCACTGCAACCTGCGACGAAGCTCTCCCACCTTTTCCTACAAATGCAAGTCCCACCTTCCTCCTACCAAAGAAGAACTCACTGTCCCTGCCTGCCCCACTGATCCTTCTATCCCCGCCGATAATTCCTTGTGCCCTCCCCATACTGTAGAGGACATCATCCATTTCCTGACCATTGTCCTCCAGAACAGTCACACGTTCCACCACCACCATACCCTTCATCAAGACTTCCTTGCTGCCCACTCCCGTTTCAACCTCAACTTTAACGCCACTACATCTCAAAACCACATCCACTTCTCCTTTTCCCCACACCGACCACCAGCAAACCCTAGTTTATTCCCTCCTCTCTTCCTTTCCTTTTTTCTCTCTCTCTCATTATGGCGTAGCAACAACTGACCATTTTATTCTCCACATTCGCTCCCTTCCCACCAACAAACTCCTACTCTTGAATACCCTCTCCCAAAACCGCTTGGATGCCTTCCTCCTTAATGAAAACCTTCTCCTCCCTCACCTACAAGTCAACACCAAAGCCTATCTCCTCCACTGCCACGATTCTTCCCGTCCCCCTGCATTACGTAGAGTTGCCTTTGGCCATCTTTGACACCACCCAGTTCGGCCACATCCCCTCCTCTACATCCCATGGGAACACCTCATTCTCACACTAGTCCTCACTGCGAATCTTTAAATAACCCTGAGTTAAGGCACATCCTTCCCACAACAGCAGAAATAGGTGGAGTCTGCTGATCATGTAACTGGTCCGCAACCACGAGGTGTGAGGTGGCTTTTTCTGCTATCTGAAGTAGGGATGGGATAAACTGTGACTTTCTGATATAGTGATTTCTGTGACTTCCACTTATAGGTATCTGCAATTCTTAGTTTCGATTTGTCACTGTTTACAAATGCTCAATATGTATCCCTCTGCACCCAAACTGCAATTTCCATGATTGCCATTGTTGAGGGGTTGTGCCTTCTCAAAGGGTTGTTTCAAGATTTGCCTTCCACTCCTCCATTACCTGCGCAACCATTTACGTATGTTCTGCACCCCATCCCCTATGACTTCCTTGTCCACATCAATAGCACCCTCTCAACCTATGTGATTGCCGCTGACCTCAATATCCATTCCCACACTCCCACAAAACTCTGCCAGTGGCATCAGTTTCTTCCCACCATTAGTGGAAACATTGTCCTCCTTCTTCACCATACCTGGGGTGCGTCACTGCTGAAGTCCTAGATGCCATTGTCAGTACACCAAGATCCAATTTTTCTCACCTTCACTCCCTATGTCTGTCACCCGCAGAACACCCACCCACACTTGCCTCCTAAACTCGTCCCCAACTACTCCTGGGCAGACTGGGATGCCTTTCACCTCTCCATCGCCAATCAGGTCGATTGCCACCCTCTCTCTTCTGATGATATTGACCATGCTGCCTCCTTCCTTCAGCAGACCTTGTCTGTGGCACCCATTCCCACATCCTCACTAAAACCATTCACCACACTGCCCACCCTCCCTCCACAGACTTTCCTTTTTCTACTTGAATCCCGCCACATCTACCACTCTTTCCTCTGTACTCATGACCAGGAACACTCCTCTACCACCAGCAACTACAGTGACACATCCAAAGCTTACTGATTGCCAAAAAATGTCGAACTGGCATCAGGCAGTCACACATCTCAATGCCCACCTCCCCATGAACTTGTCTTGATAGTGGAATGCCTTACACCACCTTACTGGCTTAAGACCTGCTCTCAGCTACCCATAGCCCCCACATTCGATTGTAGGCCCTGGACCCAGAATCAGAAATGGGCCCTCCCCCCATCTTTTTTTTACTGTTGTGCGCTGTAGTTTTCAATTGCAAGTTTATATCTTAATCATACTGTTTAGAATGTACTTTACCTTGGTATAACAAGGCATAAGTTTTGATATGGTAAGCTCCATTTATAAAAATATTTTACTTAAAACTGAGACTTTACTTACAATGGCCACAGCAGCCCCGTAGTCAGAATTTGGTTTTGGGGGGAGGGGGGATCAGCAAAAATTTGAAGCTTTACAACACAAGTTGAACTAAAGGCGCAGATGTATTTCAATAGAGAAAATATTAAATTTTATTCAATACAAATCTTGAATGAGAAACATCATCATGGTTTTGAATTACTTTATCAGAAATTAGGTGAATAGACAGGCTTTTTGGGAGGGGGGAGGTTGATCCTCTTCAACCTCCCCCCCCCCCTCCCAGCTATGGCCCTGGGCCACAGTGAGCCCTAGTTTAGATTAACAGAACACTTGTTCGTACTTCTGGCAGACGCTGCGCTAGGTAAGGCGGAATTGCTGTACACACATGAAAATCTCATCTTTGCAGGAAGTTAGCGAAAAGAAAAAAAATCTGTCACTATATTGCCACGCCAGAAGTAACGTCAAACTGCTGCGCCAACAGCATGACTTGAGAACGAATCCCAAAGCGCTATGACAGCCAGAGTAAAATGGGCAAAAGAACTAATTATGTTTTATAGCTGGAACGTATGGAATTGCTGTCACATACTGAAACAACAACAAGACAAAGTGTGTTTTATTTCATACACAGTATTAAAGGAAACATGCCGAAAATACAGAAAAACGCTATGAGGAGTGAAATTGGCCCTGCGGTCCTTAATTTCGTAGCACCTCCATTAATCTTTCTTCAGCATTTAATGACGATAATACCACTGCCTGGATAGTTCACCAGTTGGCTTTGCCAAGTGAAATGTACGTGTTCAAATATGCACAAAATTCGGGAAATTTAAGTTAAAACAAGGAAAATATTCAACAAAGTATACCAATATGAGCATAAAAACAACGAACTTGTACCCTTAAACTAACACAACATAAAAGTGGAGAAATAGGAATGTAACAATTATCAGGTCTTTTTAATATTACAGTGACACTAAAACTATTCTATATTTATCTTAGTTATGGCTTTATAGTAAACTGCTGAATATTTTTCCAAATTTTTATGAAAGGCCTTCCTAACATCTGGTATAATATCTTTCGCATATTTCTGGAGTCCCCTCTGACTGACGAAATAGAAATTCATTGTTGCAATATCCGGTATTGTAATGTTTGGCTTCTATAACCTGATAATAATTTAACGGCAAATATGAATATGCAGACTTTTTCATCCAATAACAAAAGTTTAATTACAAATTATTCGCAAAAACGGAGGGAACTGCTGATTACTGCAGATGTTGAACCGGCTGAGGGCAGCCTCTGCAGACACTACCCACTGTTGTGGGGCTAAAGCACCGTGTTGTACGCAAAGAGGTGAACTGCGCCTATCGGCAACATCAATCATTTCTGGTGTTGCGACACAAATTGGTGGCCGACAGGGCGACAAATCGAAATGTGTATTGTCCCTGGTTCACATGTGGTAATACTACCGTGGTATTCAACACTACTGTCCCGTTAAAGGAAAATAGTAACAACAATAAAGATGCTCTCGATGGTGGGATTAGTGTGAATGTATCATGCTAATCTTCTAAATTTGATGTTTTTTTTTCCTTTTACTAGGGAAAAACTCTCCGTTAAATAGTGACAAATTTAGTAGGCAATCATGGTGAGGCCATCTCTAGTTCGGGGGCCCCGGCGGCCACGGTACTTGCGATTGCCTTAATCCGGCCCTGAGTCGTGCAAAAATGTCTGATTGTTCTACTCAGTACCAAAAAAATAGCTTGAAACTTTTCTCATTAACGTGTTGAGAACCTTCATTGGATCCTTTTATAGTTGATAGACTGCAGACCTACTGAAAACGATCTGCATGGGTAGAATTTCAAAGAAGCTGCCAGCTTCTCCTAAATCTGAAGGATACTTTGATATGGGATTGCTGATTTTAACTTTCAGTTCATTACTTTCTAGGTCCACAAAAGACAAAAACTGTTGAAAGTAGATGAAAAAATTGTTCATAGCTCATAAATATTGTTGTCAAATCTTGCATTACAAAATTAAAAACAGGAAAGACAGAAAAAGATCTGAATTAATTTGATGCTTACAGCTGAAATTGTTCAGCTGTCCTTTCATTTGTATCAGGTTTCCTATTGATAATCTCTGATGAAATGCCAAATACTTTTTCTTTATTCAAAGTGATGCCATAAAGTCTTTAAGTTAATCACTGGCATTGCTACTTTGAGGGAAATTCCTCTGTTCGGTATAACAACATTTTTGAGATCAATAGAAGTCAAGATACTGCTCCAAAATGATATCAAGAGGACTTTGAAAGTTGTCAAGTACTTCTTGAGATACAAACCAATATTCTTCTTCTAATGGAGTTAATACGTCTAAATCTTTGAAATCGAAGGATGTGACTTCAAAATTTGGTAGAGTATTTGTACTTAGTCTTTGATTGCAATAAGACTTAGACAAAGGAAGAAGCTGTTACAATAATTGACAATGACTGCCCCTAATAGAAATGAAAGAACAAAAACTCTCAACATTTATAAAAAAAAGAATCACATTACAATTCAATTCAGCAACATAAGCACCGTCTTTGTCAAGTGAGTGTACTCCACAAGGATAAAACATTGCATACTGTGTTAATACTAGATTGACCATATTTTCTAGATTCTAATTCGGGACATAACCACATTATATTAGAAGAAGATTTCAGTGAAAGTAATAATTACAGAATATCAGTTTAAGTTGTTACAAAAAGTACATTAATTTACACTTTATTAGTACTTTATATAACAAAGGAATGCAGTCTGAACAATTGTATTTAACAGTGCAATGAATTTTCTTCAGCAAGTCTGTATTTTCCAAGAACATGTGAAAAAACTCTACACAAGATTCATAATAATTTACTCTACTTACTAATACTGATTCCACAGTTTCTACAGCAAGCTGTGTTTTGTCAATGTATATTATTTGTATGGGGAAAATACCCTTTCAGTGACAGCATTATTTTCGGCAAGGTAGAAGAGAAACTACACTAGCTTAAGCACATTTCAGAATGCCACATGATTCTGTCTGAAATGACAAATAATATCAATCCATCTTTGACCTGGAAAAGTGGTGTTAGCTATCCATTCACTGATTTTCTCACTGGTATAATTGTGCGTTTATGCTAAGTGGAAAGTTTAAAACGGTTTCGACAGTTGGTGATAAATACCAAGTGTAACGAACCTTTTGTCAAACAGTTTTCCATCATAATTAAAATTAATGATAAAATAGACCGATACAGGTGAAATACATTTCTAAATCGGAACCTAATTGTTAAATCCAGGATAAATAGGTGTACCTAACTACCTTTGAAAAAATTCCGGACAGACACTCAAAAATCGTGACTGTTCCAAAAACATTGGTATGGTTGGTCACTTTAGTTAATACAGACATACAATACCAAGCAATGGCAGTTACTAAGAGCATCAGTTGCAGTAATCATTTAAGATAAGCTGTTTTATGACAAATCTACATTTGCCTGTAGAATCTTCTAAAATTTCGTTGGATGAAAAATATTCAACATGTTTTTTCTTTCATTCTTTTTTCTCTCTCTCTTTTTTTTCTTTTTTTTTTAATTTTTTTTTTTTTTTTATTAAATCATTTAGGGCTGGGCTTGGGCCCCCTTTAGCATCGGGCCCTGGACCCAGGGGTCCACCCAGCCGCAACCCTTGTGAGGGCCATGAACCTACCCCCTCTTCCACCTTGACACGCCCCTTCATGATAATTCCAGTAAGGCTAATCATTTCGCCTCTTTCCTCTCTGATATTTTCTCCATCCCCAACAATCCTGATTATTCCTTGTTCCCAGATGTCCATGAAATAATGGATGTCACCATCCCATCTGTAGCTCTAGCCTTTCATCACCTCGACTGCATTCCCCCTTCATATCTCAACACTCCAATCACTGCACACGACCTACAATTGATACTGTGAACCAAACACAAAACAGCTCCCAGCCATGATTGCATCACCTACTGCCACCACAAGGAATGTCCCCTCCCTTTCCTCGTCACCCTTGCTACCCTCTACACCACTATCCTGTACACGACTATCCTCTACACTGGCTACTACCCCTGCCTGTGGAAAATCTCCCGAGTCCTCATGTTCCTTAAACCCAACAAACCCCCTACTGATGCTTTCTTCTACAGTTCCATTTGCCTCACCATGTTCTTCAGCAAGGTCTTTCCACACATACATCACCACCTCCAGCTTCAGCCCCTGCCCCTGACACCCAATGTGGCTTCTGTCCTCCTTTCTCCACCGATGACCAACTCCTTCACCTAACTCAGCTCCTTTCCTTCCCACTCAATTACCATTGTGCTGTCATATTTAGGTCCTTAGACCTTGAATGGGCCTACAATCAGATCTGGCATTCCAGCCTGCTCTTCAAACTCCAAACCTATGCTCTTCCCATCACCCTTGTCTGAATAATTGCCTCCTTCCTCTCCAACCTATGTTAACCGTCCACAACACCAACTCCCATCTTTTCTATCCCTATGCTTGCAAGGTTCCATCCTTTCTCCCCCTCCTTCTTTGTACATCAGATATGCCTAAGTCTGCCCCCCCCCTCCTCTTCCAATATACTGATGACACCGCTTTCCTTGCCTTAGCTCACAACCCTCGCCCATTCCAACTGTCTTCTCCAAAGACACCTGGACCTTTTTGCCACTTGGTGCATCCAGTGGCTCCTCTCTATAAATCCTACCAAAACCCAGATAATCTTCATAGGTCATACCACCCCTTTCTTCCATCCCCGTGATTTCTACCTCACCCTCCATCACCTTCCCATCTGTCTCACCCCTACCCTAAAGTAACTGGGCCCCACTATTGATCACACCCTATCTTGGGCTCGCCACCTCCACACTATTAAAAAAAAGCCCACTCCCACCTTTGCCGTCTCAAACCCCTTGTTGGCCAAACCTGGGGCCTAAACCCTTCCACAGTCCTCTGTACTTACAAATCCCTCGTCCATCCTATCCTCTGTGTAGACCATCCAGCCTCTATGATCTCATTCCTGTCCCCCATCTTGTCATCTTTATTGCACATCCCTGCCTCCGTTACATATTCTGCAAATTAGACCCGCTTAATCCTCTAGTCCATCCCCTCCTCTCAGCACCCAGTCCATTGCCTTGCTTCCACCACTGTATTCCCCTGCACTAGACCTGTCCACTCTCCAGATCCTTTCCCATGGCAATTTCTGTATCCTCCCCCTCCTGGATGATGCCTCCCTCCATCTTACATCAGGGGCCTTTCTGGTGACTGAGGAAGTGGCATCTGTGGATGCTTTTTTTTTTTTTGGGGGGGGGGGGGGGTTTGGAAGGGGCTGGAAGACAGGTGTGGGAACAGGGGTGACAGAAAGGTGGTGTGTGGCCGGCCCTGCAGATGTAGCATCTTCGTAAGGTGGGGGAGAGAGGAGTTAACGGCAGCCTGACGGGTGCAAACTGGGGCAAGGTCACCCACCACGGGGGGGGGGGGGGGGAATAAGCAAACATCTGGGGGATGAGGACGGCAGCCTGTGTGAGGGGTGAGGGTGAGGAGGGAAGGGATCGGTGCAGGAAGGAGGGGGGGAGGAGGTACTCCAGGAGATGGTGGTGGGGACATTGGAGGGGGTGATGAAAATATTAGTTGAGGACACAGTGGTGGGGGGGGGCAGGAACAACATGATAATATTAAAAAGTCATGCGAGTCATTGAGAACTGCGGCAGGAGCAGTGGCGGCAGACATTTCTCCTAACGACCAGGGCGGGGGCAGGAATGGCGCCTATCGCTGCAGACCAGCCGCCATGCCAAAGAAGGGCACCACTTACATATTGTTGTTTCATATCACTAACCTTCCAAACTTCTGTTTTATTTTACGATTAGCAACATTTTTAAGCTCTTTTAAATTATTCTGTAATATTTTATCCATAAATTACTTAAAGTGTCTCATAGTAAAATACTGTTACTGTAACAGCTTTCTTTTTTAATCTTTATAAATTTCACACATATACAAATATTTATACTTACAAAGTTTATTACAATTTGGAGTTGCACATTTTTATGAACTACATAAGAGATCCTTTCTCACATATTATTTTTTTATTTATTTGTTTTTTTAATCTTTAGTATAATTTAATAAAAGGTGAACAGTAATGACACCTAGTGGTTGTACGACCAAAATACTAGTAAACAGGTACTAAATTACAGTTTGTTCTGCACAGTAGCATAGTAAACATGTTGTCACCAGGTCCATGGCCTATTTTGATGTTTATTTTAAACTTATATCATGACTCGTTCTTGAAGATAATCTTATGTTGTGATGATGCCATTTTGGTTATATTACAAAGAGGAATGTAACAACAGGTATGATGTATAATATTTTTAAACATGCTGTATGTATTGATGACTGTTGTTACAGCGCTCGCACGTTTGGAGAGTTTATAATGATAGTAGTGATGAGTTTTTCCTCGGGTGGCACTTTCATCTGCCGCAGTGCTGGCTGTTGGCTAGCTGGAGGCGAGTGTTGCACCCAAGGTCAGTGACAGATTGACATTTGAATAGCGCTAGTCACCTGGTTTCCTTCGGAGGTGTTGTCACTGATTACGGTGACACAGGATTATCCAGATGTGTCGCATCTGTCTTCCGAGCAGGAAGCAAGGGTGAAGGTCTTATTGTCTGAGTATCCTGGGTATCGTCAAGTCATTACGGATAGATTAGGAGTCACCAACCAGACTGAGTATGAAATTCTCCTTATCGATCAGATTGATGTACGTAAACCACCTTATAGGTTGTCACCTCCTAAAATGTGGGTGTTGTGTGACAAGATCAAACAGATGTTGAGAGATGGTGTAATCCGTTATTCCACATTGTCATATGCTTCTCCAGTCTTCCTCGTTTCAAAGGCAGGCAACAATGACCATCAGGTTGTAGTGGATTATCGACTTTTGAATCAGAGAGTAGTGTTGGAATCGGTCCCCCTTCCCGACCTGCATAATTGCTTTATGTGGTTTAAGGGTGCAAGCTATTTTACTGTATTGGATCTGAATCAGGCTTATTTCCAAATACCACTTGCGGAGAGTTCCAAGCGAGTTACAGTGTTTACTACAGATTGGAATTTGTTTGAATTCAACTGAGTACCATTTGGTTTAGCCACTGGAGTGGTGGTTCTGAGCAGGTTGTTAGACAGAGTGCTCGGTGATTTGATGTTTGATTGTGTGTACAATTACTTAGATGATCTAGTCATTTATAGTAAATTATTTGAGGATCATTTGCAACATCTTAGGCTGGTGTTGGATCAGCTGGGGCTGGCGGGTCTAACTGCGAGGCCCATTAAGATTAGTTTATGTAAAACAGCAATGTCCTTTTTGGGGCTTATTGTCTTGGAGCGGGGTGTTGAAATTGATCAAGAGAGAACACATGCTATAAGAGTATTCCCCCCTCCCAAGGATAAGCAAGGGATAGCCCGTTTTATTGGCATGTGTAATTTTTTAGAAAATTTGTGCTGCAATTTGCAAAAATTAGCCGCCCCCCTTAATAGATTGTGGGGAAAGGATGTTGAATTTTCCTGGGGAGAAGAACATCAAAGTGTATTTCAGGCCTTGAGAACTGTCATTGCTAATCCACCGGTGTTAGCTATACCGGCAGTTTATCGTGCAGACCGATACGCCTCAGGGTGGTGTAGCTGCTGTGCTACTCCAAGAGGAGGAAGAGGAGTGACACCCGCTGGCCTTTGCATCTCAAAGTTTATCTCAGATGGAGCGTAATTACTCCATTTATGAATGCGAGGTTCTGGTGGTGATATTTTCACTTGAGAAGTTTGCCTTTTATTTAGAACATTCCACCTTCATATTGGAGACAGATAATCAGGCACTCAGTTGGCAAGACAAGACAGATTGCCCGGTGGGCCACACACATTTCATCATTTCGTTTCCAGGTTAAACATATCAGGGAATCAGATAATGGTGCGGCCAATGGTGTGGCCTGGTTTCCTCCGGAGCTGTTGTCACCGACTTGTGGGCCGCTGCTAGTGTGGAGCAATGGAGTAACAGCTTGGCGTCCAACGAGTTCTAGTCGCCTGGGTAGCTGTCGTGATGTTGTTACCATCGTGCAGGCCGACGTGAGCTCAGAACTTAGTGTTCCTAGAGGCGGAGTCGCTGTTTAGTCCTGAAGTATTTTGCAGCTGAATGTTTGGGCAGCGGGACAGGTAGCTGGAGATGAGTGCTTAATGTGGGCTGCAGCATGCTGTGCCGCATGTGTCACCTAGTCAAGAAAGTTCTCCTTCCTCTGCTCCCGAGTGTAAGTGCTGTCCTGCTAGA
The DNA here is from genome assembly GCA_026315105.1 of Locusta migratoria. Taxonomy (NCBI): domain Eukaryota; kingdom Metazoa; phylum Arthropoda; class Insecta; order Orthoptera; family Acrididae; genus Locusta; species Locusta migratoria. The sequence goes on along the minus strand of CM048744.1, from coordinate 806,423,521 downwards.
CTTGCTACGAGTGCCAGAAGGCTTTAATTCTCGGTGGCTTTCCGGGTCGGGCTCCGCTATACACCTTGTGAACCTTGGTGCCCCAGGCTTCGTTGGTTATGCAATAAATAGTCTGTTGTGTGCTTATTGAACAGAAGTTCGTCAAGAGTAGGGTGTTTTTCTTCCGAATTGTTTATTTTGAATTGTGGATTGTGCCTGATGTTTCTTACAGTTTTCCCAGCATTCAGCCTGGTGTGTGCCCCAGGTTGGGTGTCGTTATTCTGATTGGCGATCTTGTTCGTTTTGATTGGGCACACCTCTGGCTTCGTGTTGGAACACCATTGGCTCTGAGTCGTGAGAGCGTGTCAGTTAGAAAACTGTTACTTGGCTGATCTCTTGCAGGCAGTTGTGGTTTGGCATTAGACATTAAGGTGTGGTATTTGTGTTGATCAATTGTTTCATGCCTTCAATATTACAAGTTCTGTGGCTGTTTTCTTATTATTTAATTGTTACTGTTTCTGCAAATGAAAATTTAAGTGGTTGAACTTATGTACTAGTATTTATTTGATTTTTAAAATTTTACTAATTTTTATTGAGTGCCTTGTATTTCTCTAATTGCTAAGGAAGTTTGATATTTTGGCACTTGTTTTTGTAATGTTTTAATCATTTAAAGCGTTTTGGAGGTGCGTATGTGGGTGTGATTTGGTGCAGGATAATGTTTCTGGAATTTATGTTGCAGATTTAATTATTTGGGCTGGCCTGGCGGTACCACAATGGAGGAGGAAGTTGTGGTAATTTCCGGTTACGAGCGTGTGGGGGCCCCGGTAGCGCTGACCTGTTTTGCTTCGTTCAGTTATGTAACCCTTCTCCTCCTTTGCTGTCCTGCGCTCCTGCCGAGTAGCATGTATCAAGATGGCTACCAACGTGCATTGTCCTTGGTGGTTTAAAGTTTAAATTTCCACTTTTAACATATGCCCGTTTGTTACCAGCTTCGGAAGCATAGTTTATAAATAATGTGATTTTAAGTGATTCAGTGGCTGTAGAAAATTTTGTTATTTCTAAAAGGGTGGAAACACCAGTTGCACTTAATGTTTTCCATTGGTTTAAATTGTTGAAGTGGTTTCTTTAAATAAGTCCTTTTAGGGGTTTTAGTTATTGTTAATAAAGCTGTGTGCATGAGATTTGTTGAGTTTACCCTTTTGCCGTCCTGTCCTTAGTTTCCTTATTTCCTTATTTTCAGTGGTGCCACCTCCATCTGCACCATTACAACTGTAACGCATTATTTATGTTTTATAAGGTACTCTATTAATAAATGTACTTCTTTTTCTCATTTGTTGTTGACTTGAAGATGGTCATCACTGACGAAACCTGTCGTCAAAACAATGAGAAATTTGTGATCATTGATGGAAATAAAGATATTAAAAGGAGTACAGGTTTCACTAGTAGAATTGATGGAACAACAAAAAATTAAGGCCCAAAGAGGGAAAGTTTTCAGCAGAAGGTGTGAAAATTTTCTGCTCTGCTTAGCAGAGCTCTAGTGGCGACTACCAAGTAATGCCAACATTTTGCAAAAAGTGTCTCTAATTGCACCAGAACAGTGTTTGAGGGTAGTAACAGGAACTATAATATCACTAGCCTGGATGTTTAAATTAACAAGTAAACTGATGTTTATATGTAATGGGCAGTTGCCTGGTGTGTTTATTTGGTTGTGACATGATGAAGGAAGGGAGGTGAAGGCATCCAGTCAGGAGTGGCATTCAGCCAGGCAGTAGGACAGTGTCTTTCATGCACTATGTGAAATTGGTGTCTATTTCAAAATTTGTTTTTAACTATATAATGAGGACAGTTTACATTTCACCGCAAAGACGTAACAATGAGCTGCAATGAGCACATAAAAAAGATACACACATACAACACTTCATATTTCACAGTCACAAAACTGTCATCTCCAGCTGCAGCACTCTGATTTGGATGTCTGCCTGTGTGATTGTTCTTTATCCTGACGAAGGCCATGGCCGATAGCATAAGTGTTGTAGGTGTGTATCTTTTTTATGTGCTTGTCACAGCTCACCATTATTTTTTCGTCGTAGTATGTGTTTATGATTTCTAAGACTATTTGCTCACAAATACATCATGTTCCACAAGAATTTTAATGTGTTTTAAACTAAATTATTACTTGGATTATCAAAGTAATATTGTTTACCATATAGGAAACACAGTTGTTGCCTTGTAAAATCCAGCTGCCTATCTCAAGTTCTATCATGAATGTTTGGCTACATTCTCACAGTCCAAAAGCTGTTACCAACATTGCAACACCAGGCCTATGTTCCAGACTGTAAAAATGTACTGTTTTTCAATTGTGTTTATTGTGCCCAAAGTGATCTTTTTCTTAAGGATTATAATGTTTCTTAATTGTCAATGTGGTCATTGATGTTTCTTTTTCAATATTTTCAAGAATGCTGTGGGATCTATTCTGTTGAGATTTTCAGGAAGAACTGATAGCATGGAGTTTCAGCGTAAGATTGAAAGCTAGCAATATAAAGTGTAAAAAATGTTTCCCCAACATGACATTGGTGCAGTACTGAGACAGTGTTGACAAACTCCAATGATTCTACACGGGGAAGTCTCAATGTAGTCTCCTTACAATCATATACAAGAGATGGTTTTCTAGGAGCCATTTATTGATCGGAAGAAAAGAAAGATTTTTGGATGTCAGACTGATCGTGTAAATGCATATGTAAGGAATTGCCACTTGGTAGTTGCATTGTTGTTGATTGGAAGAGTTCTACAATTTTGTGCAAACTGGTGAAAGTAACAGAGATAGATCAGCTGATATTTGGAAGGCACAAATACAACAGAGGGAAGAAAGTTCTCGACAGTTGGGTTTTAAGGGGTGTAGAGAGGGACAGCAACAACTCTTACCTCGAGGGGATCCGCAGAAGACAAAAATAATACTGCTGGCTGTTCACAAGAAATTTGTAATACCTCGGAAAATTGTGATTTTAGTCTTTTTCATCATACAAATGCTTTGAAGCCAAAGGGTTTCATCATTTGTCCTCAACCATTCCTTACATTTCAAGTATAAGATTATGGTATACTTTGGCTTGCCAATTGAGAGTAATGTGTCTTATTAAAATCACTATTCACTACTCTTAAGAGAAGGCACACATTATATCATTCCACATGCTGTGCATACAAAAAATTGCAGGAGTCATACAGTCTGCACTAGTGACATTACTACTAACTTTAATTTTCACAATATAATGTGGACATTATACTGCTTTGACTGGAAACAGTCTTTGAAATGAAACCCAATTAATGTTATTACTGAATATTTTTCGGCTCAATTAAAAAAAAGAAAACTGTCTATAGAATACAGATTTGTATTTGATTGCTGCGGCTGTATTCAAAGAGAATGGATACTCTGATCTGCAAATTAACAAAGCATTTTTAGTTAAAACCAAGACCCAGAATGTGGACAATGAAGGCATGCTGGCAAAGTCTGTAGCATTTCTCCCCTTTGTCGGAAATCTTTCCTTTAAAATAACAAGGATTCTGCAAAACTACCACCCACCAGCTAAAATTTCAAACCTGCTGGGATCAGTGAAAGGCAATTTGTTATTGCAGAAGACGGAAGTATACAAAATACTGTGTCAATGCAGTATGGCTTACATTGGACAAACGACACACATAGTGGAAGAATGCTGCACAGAACATAAGTGTTGCACGCACCTTTTGCAACTCAACAAATCTGCAGAACTTTGCATTTACACTGGACATATGATGGAGTATGACAAAACATCAATTCTAACCACAGCTACATCTTTCTGGGACTCTTGTCATAAAAGAATCGGTGGAAATATGCATAGCAGAAAATTTGATAAACCGAGACAGCAGCTATCAACTTGACAATGCTGTCATCTCGAAGATTTGCTACAGACAAAGACGCCAGAAGACTCCGATGGAGGCGGCAAGTGGTAGTGTCAAAGACATGTAGTTCTGCATGTCCACCAGCGAGGACGCCACTGCAGGGCAGTGTGTTCCATCTGCCACTGCAATTTTCGCGCATGCGCAGATTACAATTGAGCTCTATATAGAGTGGAACAGAGAACGTCTTCCTCAGTCCTCGAGGCTCATCTGAGGATGGCTGGCAGATGTCCAGCTGAAAAATCGTGTATGGGATACAACGATGACCGGATGCAAGCCCGACATCTGTTTGAATAAACTCTCTTTATCAATATGATGAGGGTCTCACAAAGGCCTTCACAGATAGAAACTACCCCACAGATATAGTCTGCAAGCAGATCTCCCATTCTCTCATGCCATATCCCCACACATCCCAAATTCTCCCTCCACCACCAGTAACCATCCATGAAAGAACACTCCCCCTATCACCCAAGGTTTTGATTTTCTGTCCTCATGCCCAAAAATAAGAGACATCTTGACCAAGATCCTTCCCACCCCTCTTAAAGTGGTGTTCCGTTGCCCTCCCAACATCCATAACATCCTAGTCCATCTCTATGCCACCCTGAAACCCAGCTCACTGCCACAGGGATCATATTCCTGTGGAAGACCCTGCACAAAGCTTTTCTGCACTGCACAGATGGGAGTTATACCTACAGTACATTCTCTGACCTGAAATTATCCAAGCCTCAACCTACAATAACTTCCCTTTTCCACACCCAACAGTTCCTACCTCTCTATCCTAAACCTCTCCTATTTTGAGGGGTATGTATGTGTGTGTATGTGTGTGTGTGCAAACATGCATTTGATTTATTTATTCTATTTTACTTTTTTTTTTTAGTTTCCTTCCCTCTCCCACCTCCCCACTCCATTCCTACGCTGCATCTCGTTCCTCCCATCTAATACATACATGGTCTGCAAGCCGTGCTGTATCCATCCCCACTACCATGATATAACCTTGCATCTCCCCTCCCCTTCTCTATTTCTAATTGCAGAGCATAATTCGTAGTGTGGAAGCTGGAGCTGATGGTTGTGTGACTGTGTGATTATGTGAATGTTCTGTTTTCTAAAGAAGGTCATGGCTGACAGCTGAAGTGTTGTATGTGTGTGTCTTTTTTATGTGCCTGACAGAGCTCCATGACATGTCTTGTGGTGAGTTGTAAACTGTTCTTATTACTATATTGTTAAACCTATTAGGTACCAATTTTAACATATAGTTGTGAATCATGGGCCACGAAAAGTAAGGACATCATTAAAATTCCGGCAGCTGACGTGATATTTTTTAGTTTGTTTAGAAAGACACACTGAGTGAGTGAGTTTCAAATGTGGAAATCTGTAACTGTGCTTCAGTAGTAAAATTACAATATAGAATAACCTCAAAGCAACTGAAATGGTACAGCACGGACTATAACAGACTATCCAAACAAATGTACAGTCTAAAACGCAGAGGCAAAAGACCAAGAGGACGATTAAGACTGGAGTACAAGGACAGGCTGAAGTCTGGCATCAAACAGTGAGGATGACCTTGCTGAGTATTAAAGGAGACAGATTCGAGGACCAACATTGATGGAGACTCCTCATTTGCAAATCCTTTGAATGAGATGGTATGACACTATATATGATTATGATTAAATTTGTGTGTGAGTCTAGGATTTAAATCCACCACCTTTGCCTTTTGCAGGCAAGTACTTTACCAACTGTGTACAGGCAGTTCCATTAGTAGTGCCCTTAACAGCAGAATACAAAAAGTCTTAGATTCACGTTCCAATCTGGTACACAGTTTTTATCTGACACCAAGTAGACCATGAAATTGGTAGAAAACAGTGTATAGTTGTTTGTATTTCTGACAAAAAATCTTTTCCAAATTTTTCATTTATATATGTCGTTCAATGCTGATTCCATTTGGTAGATAACAATGTGTCATTTTACACTGAATATATTTCCTAACATTGCTGCTTAACCAACATACTACTATTTTTAAGAATTTGTTTCTTAATATTTAAAATACATCCTTCAGACCAACAGAAATTCTTGTAATGATTTTTGGTGAACTATTGTTTATAAAACTCTTCTGGGTGTTGGACCGCATCGTCAAAATATCAAATACTTCACCAACGTTTCGGCCACTATTGCAAGTGGCCATCTTCTGGGTGTTACGTAACACCCAGAAGATGGCCACTTGCAATAGTGACCGAAACGTCGGTGAAGTATTTGATATTTTGACGATGCGGTCAAACACCCAGAAGAGTTTTATAAACAATGACAACGGCCGTGGAAGCCTTCGTTTACATTTGGTGAACTACTTTTCTTGGCTTCAAAAAAAAAATTTTTCAATTATTATTTCTTCAAAAAATGAGAGAGGAAAGTAACATATTTTATATATTTTTATTAATAAACTGTACAGTATTGCAAATTATGTAGTAGGCAACACAAAACTGCTTTTACATCATTGGACTGTATGACATGAAATAGTTAGGATTTTACAGTCTTACAATATGACAGTGTATGAAATACCTACTGTTATTTTCAAAAATAATGTCTATTTATATGTTCCACATAATCTGTCTACGGAAACAATTTCTTCCCCTGCATTCTCTTTACTCCACACTTTCCCACCATATTTTCTTTATATGAATAATTAAACAGTATATATAAGAAAAAGCATATCAGAAACTTTAAAAATAGTTTTTACACATCCACTGCATGTCACAACATACAAAAGAAAACTATCATTTGGGAAGTGCACCATGTATTCTGCTGACCTGAGAAAAGTTGCACAATATATGTCTCAGTTTTTTTTTTTTTAATCACAGACAAAATTATTAATGCACACATTGAATGAATGCATCTATGAGTCTTTACTGTTGAGCACTGAGCACTGTTGTTTGGTGATGTACATGCTAATGATGTGGCCAATATCAAAGATGGAACTGCAGGTACTCTTGCATTAAAACATACTTGATATTGGCTAAAATGTCACTCAGCTTGTAAGTTCCTAAGAACTACCATACTTTTATTTGAATACCTTACTATTAAAAGTATAGTAAACAGTACTTGTAATGTGATGATCTCAATCCTGTAGCACATACAAATCATATTCACCTTTCCCAGCTGTTGATATCACCCACCATATCATCCCACGGCCACCTACCATACTTCACACTTCAAACTGCTACTACCCATCACTACCACTGTTAATTATTATACAAATGTCCTTAAGCATACTTGGTACTTACTGACATTAAAAAGTGTTGACTGCTCAAAAATGATCAAGAGTACATGCAGAACAAACTTTGTAGAGTATCCCAAATATATATATCTCTGCTTCAGAATCCAGATCCAGTACTTCATTGTTAACTAATATGGTATGCACAGAAAGTGGAACTGCTTTGAAAAATTTAATTAACCCCACCATAGGCAGGAACCTTCCATAAATTTGTCACATCTGCCAAATGAGAAGTGTTATTTAAAATAATTATGTGAGGGCACATTACAAAATCTCTGTAAAAATTGTCTATGTGAAAGACCCTGTACTGTCAAGAAGATTGCACACAGACATAACCACTTGCTTGACTGTCTTAATTATATTTGCCTGCTGTCCTGTCTTCCTCCACATTGTGAAATATCTTGTTTTTCTTTTCACTTCTACCATTTATTTGCTTTCAGGAAATATTTCCTCTGACCATATTGCTTCCTCCTCCTTTCTGGTTTCATATGTATCATTGATATTTACTGCATCCACTGTAAACACCCTATTCCCCTATTTTTCTCCACAAATTATTTAAATTTTCTCTTAAGTCTCTGCACCAAACCTTATTCACATGTTATTACTTTCAAATGTTCATCTTTATATTTATAAGAATATGCATTCTGTTATTTCTGTGTACATGTTTTGTCCTTTTATCTTTCCATCTTACTAAATTATGAACAACTTGTTCATATTCCTTGCTGTCCTTCCCTACTTCTGATTTATTTAATTAGTTGTCACAGTGAAAATTTGTGGTCTTGTGCTTGTGATACCATCTTCCTTCTTCCAGCCTGGATTTACTCTGGTGGGTCTTAACTCCTTACACATGAATCATGTACCATGATTTATCATGGTTCTCTTGTTGCTGGCACCTACAAAAAATAAATGAATAAAAAATAAGAAATTTAATCAGGCAGAGAAAATAAGACATGTTCCTATCACTATGGTATATGTAATATTTATACATTTTCTTAGACCTTACACTGCCCTTTGACTTGATGGACACTGCATGATACACAAATGCATTAATATTGTACCTTAGTCAGATTAGATTAGCTGTTTGTTCCATAGTTCCATATTGAGAAGGTCATTGGCTGTAATAATAATACTATTAGTATGAATACCTACACTTTATCATTTGGTTATATTCGAAAATTTGGAAATGGGGTGGAAGGAGTTGGCCACTTGTAACTTTTAGGCTGCTCTTAAGCTGATGTTTATTTGTAGCTAAATTTTTTATGTTTGCTGGCAAATTATAGAAAATGTGTGTTCCTGGGTAGGGGACACCTTATTGAACTAAAGTAAGTACTTTTAAGTCATCATATACATCATTTTTGTTCTTAGTATTGTATGCATGAACTGAGATGTCAATTGGAAAATGGGATATATTACTTAAGCCAAATTTAATTAAGGAATAAGTATACTGAGAGGCAGTAATTGGTACACCCAGCTGTTTGAAGAGATTTCTACAAGATGTCTATGAATTTACTCTACAAATAGTACATATTATATGTTTTTGACTTTAAGAGTTACCCCAAAAAATTGTACCATATTGTGCAATGAAAGTAGGCAAAGTATGCAAGCTTATTTATTTTTTGTAATCCCAGGAATTTAATACTGTCAACCTCTTCTATCTGCTGTTCTTCATACTTTATGCATATGCTGTTAGAAACCTCTTACATGTTCTGAACTGCATGCAGTGAGTGTCTATGAGGTTTATTGTCAATAAATTGGTTTAAACAATTTATTAATATCAATGAAAATATCATTAGTGGACCTTTCTAGAACTATGCTCAACATTTGCAACATTATTGCAATACTTTTATCATCTGCAAACAAAACAAACTCTGCTTCTCACAGTGTAACTAATCAGAGGTCATTAATGCACACAAGTAATGCTCCTAAGATGGATCCTTGTGGGACACTACATGTAATTTCTTCTCAATCTGATGATGGTTGATGGCTTAGTTCACTAGTCTTTTGCACTGACACCATTTGTTTCCTGTATGACTTGAACCATTTTGCAGCATTGCCCATGATACCATAGAATTTTAATTTACTGATAATTTGAGAAGCTGCCTGTACATTACCTTTTCTAGAATTTTTGAGAATTCTGGCAAAAATGAAATCTGTGTGTAATTTCATGGCATCTCTTTATCGCCTTTCTTGTATAGAGGTTTAATATCTGTATATTTTAGCAAAACAAGAAATGTCCCAGTTGTGACAGACTGGTAACACAAATAACTTAAAATTGTACTAAACTCACAAGAACACATAGTAATTAACTTTGTTGATATTTCACTGTAATCAGTAGAATGATTTGTTTTTAAAGAGTTTATTGGGGATGTTATTTCTTGTGATGAAATGAGTGACATATTCATGTACCTGAAGTCATTTCTACATGCTAGTTTCAGATATTGAAAGGTGTTATTAACTGACCCTGACAATCCCGTACTATCAATAACAGATGTGATGTACTTGTTCAATAGATTTGCCCTGTGATTTGAATTTTTTTGTTGCCCTCTAGATGAGCTGTATCTTCCACATCAATCTGAAATTCTTCCAAAATTGTTTGAAGAATACTTTCTGGACTAAACCCTATTGAACAAATCTGGATTAACATCAAGTGAGTTTCTTTAATAATTAATGTGAATGGAGTCAGGTGATGTCATTCACAATTGCAATTATTTCTACATTTTTAATTTTCAAGGTACTATTTGAAGAGAGATTTCTGTATGTGACAATCTTACTAGATCATACTACACCATCCATGAAACAACAAATTGAACTATGCAGAAAGACAACATGCACTGTACACTAGTGCCACCTGATATCCAGAGATAATCAATGGCAGATATTACTGAGAATGATTGGCATATATTACTGAGAATGAAGTATTAATTAAGGATGAGTGAGCAGCTAGTGTTTATTCTGTCCCTCTGTTGTTTCCATGGGAGACAATAAGAGCCTAGGCAAAATTCAAGCAGAAACATCCTCTTTGATTTACTTGTCTGCCAGTGTGAAGCGAACACATGCCTTTGATTTTTTAAATAATTTTGTTAGTGCACTTTGCAACTGAAACAACAGGGTAAGGTAGCTTACAGCTTTTGTAGTGTGGGTTAGTATTACTTCTTTCACCATAGTTTAGTTTTGTAATATACATTTATACTTGTATTTTATTGATTGACATGATGCAGGTAACAACTGTTAGAGACAAACTCACTGTTTTCTATCTGCTTGGTGTTTTTTGTGATTTTAAGATGTTTGGTGTGTAACAAGACATATGTATTTTTTCATTGAAATTTTACAATAACAACAGATCGGTACTGTGCTGGCTGTTTGAGAATGAAGATGGACCTAGCAACAGTTCAAAAACAGCTGAAGACAATGTTAGCCATGGTCAGTAAGTAGGCTGCAACCACATGGTGTAGTGCCTACAGAGAAACTGGTTTCTCATATAAGGGTTGGTGAATTGCTCCTGTGAGGTATGACTGTTTGATGCTAATGCAGTCTTTCTTCCTTCCCTCCTCCTTTGACAGCATTTCCTGTCCTTTTCTATTCTCTCTCTTTCCCCTCCCCATTGGGGAACTTATGACTTTAGCAGTTTGGTCCCCCTGTCCCAAACAACCAGCCAACCAATTTGACCTTTTGGCCTAAAAGTGGACACTGCTTTTGCAGGGTCTGTACAGGTACACAGGAGGCATAGAAAATGACATGGCTAGTTATTGGTAGAACCAATGTTACAGTGTGCTATGGAGCTCCTTAGGAAAACAACGTCCCACAATAGTAAGAAGTGCAGTGTGCACTCTCAATGCCTGCCAGGAGGTGAGGTGAGGAGAGGAGGATCATCTCCACGTTCCAAGATGCACAGGCAATTCCACCTGCAGCTGTCAAGGCTGTGGGATAGACACACGTGCAAGTCATGTCTCAAGTTGGCACCAGCGACACCTACTGTTTGGGTTCTCAGGCCAACCTCAGTTTATAAAGGGGATTAGTGGAGGTGGTAATGACTGATAGCCTTCCTTACGGGTTCAAGCAGAGTTTACAGTTTGCACTAGTGCATCAAGAGTCAATCACAGTCCTTTTCTTTGGAACCAGTTAGAGAGTCTCACCCAAAAACTCTACTGATTCAAAGACCACACTGTGTTGAAGAGATGGGAAGGGAGAGGAGGCAAGGTGATGTGGGGGATGAATATAGTTGTGGTGGTTATTGATATTCGACCAATGAAAGTGTGATATCTTTGTTAATGTATACACATTGGTGTGTGAATCTCACCATTATGTGAGTTATATGTAACCCATCTGGGAAATAAAGTCTATGTTTTATAGTGCTAAAAGTTGTGTGATTTAACCATCACCCTCAAACGTCCTACATTGGTGATTCCTAGTGTTTTTTAACCATTGTTCGTGCTGAAGTAGTGTATTCACAAGCTCGAGCTACCGGCTGATTTTTATACTCCTCCCATGTGTTCTGTGAACCAAACAATAGAGTTGAGTATTCAACTGCTTCAACTACGTTTCACAATCCACACACAGCATCGGACACCACCTCAACAAAACCACTCATCTTCAAGGGACCTACCAATGCCCCTGTCTCAGAATTTGTGCAACCACATTGAGGCAGCAACAGGTTTCTCCGGCCGACAACCACAATGGGACTCTGGTTTCAACAGTCACGTTTTGATGCCAGTGAATAAGTGGACAGAAAATGTGAACAGTGTCTACAGAGCCTCGTCAACACCCGCTCTCAGCTCACCCGCTATCAGCTCACGATGTCGAGCTAGGTTTGAACTATAATTGGGGTCAACATTTCAATTTCATCAAATGCTCGCCAACGCCATATCCTTCCATGCCAGTTACATTGTACTCAGCTGTTACACATCGGACTCCGGTCGCAGTTGATTCACCTATGCATCCTGACACAGTTGTGCCTAACAATGTTTCTGTACATAATGCTCCCATCAGTCGAGCATTCTTTTTGTGACAATTTTGCCAGAAATGTGAATTTGAGCTCACGCCCACTGCCATTGTCTTCTTCTGCACCGCGAATTGGGCACACAACTCAAGCACATCAACAAATGCGAGCTATGAGCTTCTCCGCAGAATCAGCCCACAATATGTGTCAATATGATTTATCTGTTTTCTGTGCCAGCTCACAACAAGAAGTACTTTCAAGCCAAGCTGAAGATTTACAATCTATTGTTATTGAGATAGCCACACTGCACTCAGTGTTAAGTGATGTGATGTATCAGACTGGACTTTCAGTGGAAAGCAATACTACATCACCCTCCTCGTTGAGCTGCACTACTAACACCACCTAATCAACAAAAACTACAGCCCACTCTGTTCGAGCTGCTCTGATAGTCGAGCAACAGCTTCCACGAACTCAAGTGAACGTCACAATACCGCACTGGCCAGCATCCCATGAGCCAGACCGTTCACTAGTCACCATTCCTCCCTCACACATACAATGAACCACGTTCTTCGTCATTGATTTCTGCTACGCCACCCCTACCAAAGCTGCCAGCATTGTCTTCAGTCAACCCTGAGTTCTGGTTCGCTCTAGTAGAACAAACTTTTCAGCATTTCACACTGGATGACCACACACAAGAAATTTGCCTAATGAATAACCTGCGTAATCAGGTAGCTTTAATCAACGACTTGGTGAGATTTCCACCCCAGACAGACAAGTATGCAACTGCCAAACAAACTATTCTCGATCATGTTGCCAAGACTTCGAGACAACATATTCAGCAACTTCTGCATCATGAACATATTGGTGACAAATCTCCTTCGCAGTTGTGGCATTGCCTTAGGTTACTCACTAGCAAGCATGATATGTTGGACAATGCGCTCCTAGCAGTTCTGCAATCACTGTGTTTGAAGAGAAACCTACTATGGAATACCTCCGTGCTGCTGATCGAGCTCACTCAGCTCTCCAGGGCGAACTCAGCAACAAACAACCAGAGCACTCCACATGTTACCAAGTGATAGATGCATTACAGGACCCCTTTGAATAAGCTCAGACGTTACAGCAACAGTTCAGTATATCTATAAAACATCCAGTGAAGTTAGCGGCTTTGCCGCCTCCTCCGGCTACTGGCGGTAGCTCATCTAACTCATTCTTGAATTCTGGCATACAAATTGTGCAGTTACCGGACAGTGCTTCACAAACTTATAACATCACAAATAGGCCTAGAATATCAGCAAGTTGCAAAATAGTAACATTTATTTTGCTAAAATAGAGTATAACAGAGACTCATTGAGAAGCGAATGTTATTTATGCAACAAAATAATGAAGAATTTGTCAAAATGTTATGTCTTAAATATGTTAAATGTACTGATATTTTGATTTGTCTTTAATAATTAATGAAGAAGTTTCAGTAATTAAATTTGCATTTAAGATAAATATTTAAGAAATGGATTGATAATTTGACTTGTGTTTAAAAAATTAACATAAAAATGTTTGTAGTAATTGTCTGCAGTTTACTATCTGTGGGATTGATACTTTGAATGTTTTTTTTGGTTGGTCATGTGATTTGTGGAGCTGTGGGTTTTTTGCCGGAACTTGTGGTCTTTTGGCTGGCGGAGGTCGCTGAGGTAAGGTCAAGAACCGTTTATTTCATGCAAGAAATAAGGTGGTTTTTTTTTTTTTTTTTTTTTTTTTTTTTTTTTTTTTTTTTTTTTTGTGTGTGTGTGTGTGTGGTGTGTGTGTGTGTGTGTGTGTGTCAATGGTTCAACAAATCATGTGACCAAACTTATAGACAATTTTATTATCTAAAACTGTGTAGCGGAGATCTCAGAACTGTAATAAATGTGAACATTCTGGAGAGTATTTGTAGCGCTGCATATTTCATTTTCACTAAAACTCGTAGGCTAATAAATCAATGGGCATAGAAGCAACATGAACAACCGCCCCTTGAATAGGTGAGCCATTAGTAGAGTATTCTTATTTCAGTTGTTCACATGCTCTAATTTGGGTTAGTAGCCATAAGCAAAACAAGCTGAAGCTACTCACCATGTTGCAAACTGATACTTCCGATGCTGCATTCTGTTAATATCACACCTGCTTCGGGGAAAAGGCCAAGAAATGCTCTTCACCATGTGATTTCCCAAACGCCGATCGCAGGTAGACAGCGGAGCCACCTCCTGTGATGCATCACATAAGCGCCATCCAATTTTGCATTCAGTGGCTAGTACTAATCACAATTACAGTCGAGTGTATTTAAAGGACCTTGCTCCCAGACAAACTTTCTTAGTCGACACAGGTGCAGATGTCTCGCTCATGCCTAGGAAAATAGTCCACAAGGACCTACAACCACAACAAATTGAGTTGCAAGCTATTAACTCAAACAAACTCATGTTATGGTACTCTTGTTTATTAAGTGCATTTAGCTCCTGACATTAAATTGAAGTGGAATTTCCTTGTGGCGGACATAGAAGAGCCTATATTAGGCATTGATTTCCTATGCCATCACCAAAAGAGGCCTGATTTAGTGTCAAATACAATATTTCATTACCCTCATAAGAAACATGTACCCTGTGCCCGTTCAAGCATGTGCAATTCTACTGACAAAAAAAAAAGATTCAACAGGCAAAACAGTGTACCTCCCTGGCAGATGATATTCAAGACTACAAGTATAAACTACTTTTGGAACAGGTTGAGACAACACACCTACACCTAGAGCAACTTGAACTACCATATATTTCCGCAGATAAGATGATGGCTAAATCATAGAAAAAGGCCCCTAAAATCCGAGGTCACCTTTTAGGATGGTACCAAAAAATTTAGATAGGAATTTAGTCTGAAACTGGTAATTTCACAGATGTGCTGCATAGCATGGCTTCGACCTCCAAACGATATATATCAAAGCAGTTAAATACCGAAACAATACGTATCGAACAGGCAAATGTTATGATTTTTATGAATATGTTGTGATTTTAAATGATGTGGTTAGGCAGAAATCTAATAACTTTCTGGGCAATTTGCAAGAAAGATTACACTCGAAGTAACTCGGCCTGAAATGATATACATCGAACACACAACTTTAAATCAATTTAGTGTTCCTGAACTGTAGATTTGAACGCTTCGCACCCTACTGAAGGGAGGGGGGGGGAATACCCTTCTTGTTTAACCTACACCTAATATTCTTAAGGATATGCTACAGAAAACTATTAAAAAAGTAAATGTTAGGTTAGGTGTAGCACAAACAAGAAATATTTCTTTCTAGTATGTGAGGGGGCGTAGCGTGCGCATCTCCGGTTCAGAAACATTCGCTTATTCAATACATATTGTTTCGAAACGTATCGATTCGATATAGATCGTTTGGAGGCTGAAGCCTCGCTATGCAGCACATTTGCGATATTACCTTGATGAAATTTACATCATGGAGAAAAGATTTACAAAAACAAAGTTTTGCCCAATTTAAAAAAAAAAAAAAAAAAATTTCGCTTGTCGAGCTTTATTAATACGACATACTATCTCCAAACAGGACCATGCCTAGTAAAGCACTATGGTGTTCAAACCAATCTTTGGATTGTTGTTACCTTTTAATTTATTGAGTGGACAAGAATACCTATATGGCATAAAGCAGGAATAGTATTATTTACAAAGCAGCTTGATTTAACAATGTCACTTGTCAAAAATAATTTCTCAATATATCCAGAGTCGCACTGAAACGATTAGAGCATACTTACGTGTGGAGCAGTGAAAGGGTTAAAATATTTTGGAGCTATACGCAACAATTGCGGCTTCTTTCGAAATCCTTTATCTTCTGTTCTTGGGCAATTTCATGCATCGGCGCGATTAAACTTCATCTCGGCGAAAGAAGTTACTCGTTGTAAAAAAAAAAAAAAAAAAAAAAAAAAAAAAAAAAAAAAAAAAAAAAAAAAATGCTTCTTTATGATTGGATACAACGTACAATAGCAGTACAGGAACGAAAGTTCAAAAGCAGGACACAAACATTGCAACAAAGGGTAAAATCTAAGTGTACCGATCATGAAAACTACTTATGGCGGCTTCTAACAGCATTTTTCGGAACTTCCTGATGCTTTGCCTCCTAGTTGAATTTGCAGGCGTATTTTTAGATCCAGAAAAGTGGAAATAAAGGGGGACATGTATTACGGTAAGTACGGTAACTTGGGGGTCGTCGTATAGGCCATATATATGCTTAAACTATAAAATTTTGATGAAAATTTGTACCTCGTCTTATCTGAAGGTCATCTTATCTGCGGAAATATATGGTAGATTATCGCCTCCACAACATAGCCAACGAGGTATATGCAGTTCAACAACAGCTCGCCACACTTAGAGAGGAATGAACGTCAACTTCAAACAAGGTTAGTAAGTGCAATGACAGTAAATCTGCACACACAAGTTACAGTGACAGTTTTCAGGGCAACCTTAAGTGTTCCAAACTGCATAACTAAACCCTGTACACCACCTGTATGTGTTATTCTGGGTACAAGCTTATCAACTTCCACTTCCGGGACTTTAAGTAACCCTGCCCCCACTGTCGAATCATGTAACCGCAAATCAACTGTTAAGATTGCTCTGCCCGCATCCCCAACATAGCTTGCGGTGCCTTCAGCAACTAGCAGCAAACTTTCAAAGTCTGCCAACTGCAGCAACAGACAGTCACTTGGTACAGGCACGCACCCTCCAGCAGTCGGCAGCCCGATAAGCAGGCGACCGCCGCGCCATCAGTTGTTCAGTGACTAACAGCCCATGCCAAAAACTTAAATTAACTGACAACATTCCAGTTTTCTCCAATCCGCACTGCCTGAAACCTGAATTCATACAACTTGGACATGACCAGTGAGATGTACTGCTTAAACTAAAAATAACTGAAACTTCATCCAGTAGCTGGGCCAGTCCTGTTACTTTCACTCCCAAACAAGATGGGGGTTGGCCATTATATGGGGACTATACCAAACTAAGTGCTCGCACTGTCATGGATCGGTATCCAATCCTGAACATTGCAAACTTCACACACGCGCTGGCCAGTTCACATTATTTCTCAGTTGTTGATTGTAAACGAACATATCACCAAATACCAATGGCCCCGGAAGACGTTGAGAAAACTGCCATTACCATACCTTTCGTCCTATTTCAATACAGGTTTATGCCTTTTGGGTTACGAAATGCTGCACCGACTTGGCAGTGTTTCATCAATGCAGTGTTACTTCACCTGAAGTTCTGTTTTATCTATCATGATGAAATTTTAGTATTCAGCAAAACACTTGAGGAAAACAAAGCTCATTTTCAAACTTTACTTGACACCTTGAAGGACGCAGGCATAGAGGTCAACAACAAGAAACTTCAGCTGCATCAACCGTCTGTTACCTACTTCGGCCACACAGTATCCACCAACGGAATCACGCCTCTGACGGATTACTACAGGAAGCACTTGCCAGCTGCAGCAGAGATCCAGGCACCTCTCACTGATGTGCTTGCAGGTCCCAACATTACTGGAAAACATCCTGTACCATGGTCACTTCAGATGGATGCTGTGTTTGACAAACTGAAAAAACTATTAGCCAGTGCTGTCACTATTGCACATCCACATCCTGAGGCCACTCTCTTTATCACCACAGATGCCAGTGACAGTGCAGTAGTGCCGTGTTAAGTAAACTGTAGATGACTTGACCTCACCTCTTCAATTCTTTTCAAAGAAACTTAATAATGCCCAAAAAAATACTCAGCATTCGACTGTGAACTCTTAGCGGGCTACGAAGCTCTCAAACATTTCAGAACTGACAGGAAGGGCCGAGAATTCTATGTACTGACAGACCACAAGCCCCTACCTATCAAAATTCCTCCTCCACCCCTCTCCATAGTGCTTAGATATTTAGACTACATTCTACAATTCACCAACAACATCCGTTATATAAAAGGCATGGATTTTATTGCTGATTTTTTGTCCCGTGTAGGTGCGGTCTCCACACTAGTCGACCTCTCTAACCTACCTGCAAATCAATCGGCAGAAGAAGAGACAATGGCATTAATATCAGCTCAGTCGTCATAAATCAAACCAATTAGGACAACGTTTCCTGGTGTTACAGGTGAGGTTTGGTGTGACAAATCGACAAATCCTGAAAACATTGCAACGAAACAATTTTAACAAACCACATTCAATAGCTCACCCTGAGGTTCGAGCGTCAACAAGGCCACTTTAAACATATAAATATTGACATTATCGGGCCCCTTTCACTCTCAGCAGGTCAACGTTACATACTGTCAATGATTGATTGGACAACACGCTGGGTGGAAGCTGTGCCAATACCCAATATTACTTCAGAAATTGTGTCTGAAGCCTTTCTTGATTCATGGATCTCTCGCTTTGGTTGCCCCTCTACTCGCCACAGAGCAGGGATGACAATATGAATCGACACTTTTCTTGGACATTTGCTGTCTGTGCGGCATTAAGAAGATCCATACTGTGTCCTACCACCCACAAAGCAATGGGTTGGTAGAGAGGTGGCACCGTACTCTAAAGTTAGCTCTTCGCTGCCATGGCCCACAGTGGACAGAAGCACTTCCACTAGTTTTATTAGGGCTCAGAGCCACTTTCAAAGAAGATCTTAAGGGATCCATTGCCTGTGTATGGAAAAAACTCTTGTTTTGCCACGCAAACTCGTGGCTCCAACACCTGTCCCTAACCCATCTGAACTACCAGACTTAGTAAAGAGAGTTAGGAGATACAGTTCGAGGGTCCAACCCTGCCCCTTACACCTCACGCTCCACCGCGCACCTAGGTGCCGCGCACACTTACTACAACATCTGAGTATGTTGTACGAGAGATGATTCCGTACGAGTGCCCCCACAATCTCTATACACAGGACCTTATAAAGTACTGCAGCGCTCAGATAACAACTTTGACATCATGATCAACAACCATCCCACTACAGTGTCAGCAGGACACAAATATCCTACCTGTAGTTGAGGATCACCATTCCCTCCCTACCCCTCAGTGCTCCAGCTCAAGCCCTCCTGCTCATCGCACAAGCCAGTCCTCTCCTTGTTCAAGAGAACCTTCCCATTTTCTGGTTTCCCTTCCCGCAAGCACTCACATCTCCTGTTCAAGATACCTCAAGTGTTTTATCTTCTGACACTCCCAGTTCAAGTGCTTACAATCTTTCTATACACTCTGACAGCTCCACAAATACACCCTGTCGTGGTTTTCACACACCTCCATATCAGAACACGACGACTCCTAAGGGCCCCTTCATTGAAGTAGGGACAGGTGTGCCTCTCGACGATCTATGCAATCTGTTTATCAGAAGGGTTCTTAATTTTTCATAGCTCTTGTATGTGATAGGCCCCAGGACCAAGATAGTGAGAGCTGTGTGAAAGTCATGTGGTGTCACACTGTTCCAGAAAGTTTAGTGCTTACCGTAAGTGCCTTCGTGAGTGATAGTGGAAAAGTGTACCTCCGTTACTCTGCACCCACCTCACCACAGACATCACTCACCACGTTCTTGGCTGCCACACGCAGTTCCCACCTCGCTTCACAGACTTCCACATAGGTCATCGTCGGCACACTGCCCACAAAACATGGAACCGGCACACAGCTGCTGGTGTCCCAAGCTTCGACCACCACCTTCCACTCCCCGCACTCTTGAGGGGTACTCCATACTGCAGGGGGGGGGGGGGCTATATGGCAGTTATTGATATCCGACAACGAAAGTGTGACATCTTTGTTAATGTATATACTTTGATGTGTAAATATTGCCACTA
This sequence comes from Locusta migratoria, assembly GCA_026315105.1. Taxonomy (NCBI): domain Eukaryota; kingdom Metazoa; phylum Arthropoda; class Insecta; order Orthoptera; family Acrididae; genus Locusta; species Locusta migratoria. Next base: position 806,403,593 of record CM048744.1, on the reverse strand, counting down.
TGTGAGTTTTATGTAGATGCTAGAGAGAGAATCCGTCTTAGAAATTAAGTCTACGTTTTCTACTGGTAAAAGTTGTGTGATTTAACCATCACCCTCAAACTTCCCACATAGTGTTGCCTTATGGAGCATGTAGGCATTAGAGGGGTGGAAAGAGATGCAGCCTAGTGATATAGGAGGTGGGGATGGGGGAGGAAAGGTAAGCAATGTGAAATACACACAAATATGTGTGGATTCTACAAAAATGGGGAGTTGTAGGATAGATAGGACAGAAAGAGTTAGGTGTGGAATGCATAGAGAAAATACCATATGTTGAGGCCTAGACAATTTTAGAACCAGAGAATGTTTAAGAATGACTCCTATTTTTTCCGTTCAGGAAAGCTGGTTGTGTGGGGAGAGGATCCAGATGACCTGGGTTGTAAAACAGCTGTTGAACATAAGTAGATGCATATTGTGGCACATGACAGTCTAACTTGTTTTTGATCACAGTTTGGCAGTAGTCATTCATTCTAATGACCAGCTTGTTGGTAGGTATACCATTACACAAAGTGATGAAATAACACTTTTGGAGGGTTTGATTGGATCTCGAGAAATGCCTGTTATTTCAGGACAGGAAAGAAAATTAAAGCCTTCACAGAGGATGTGTTTTAGTTGTTTCAGTCCAGGGGGGTATTGGCTGATGAGTCCTTGAACTTGTTGTTAATGAGCTCTAAAGAGTCCTGCTAGGGCATCTTTGTTAAGTAAGGCACCACGTCAAAACTTACTAAGAGATCTGATGAATGCAATCTAAAAGTATTCACGTGACCTACGAAATCCTCCAAGTTTCGAATGTGATTGTGAAACTTGCCTACATGGGTATCTCAATAGTAACGTTACGTAATTAGCAACAAAATAAGTAGGTGCCTCAGTGTTACTCATAATGGGTCAGAGAGACACCCCATTTTTATGGATCTCGGGTAGGCCATAGAATCACAGAACTGCAGCCTGTTATCGCAAACCCTTACTAAAGTGTGCTTGTACTGAGCTCTTCCTGATGACTTGCAAAATTTTTATCTGGATCCTACCTGTTAGATCAGTTTTTATTTCACTGTATGCAGGAATGCCAAGCAGTTTGTATATCCTGCTATTATATTATGTGTGTGTGAGAAGCACAGTAGCGTTTCCTTCATTAACCGGTAAGACAATGATGTCTTGGTCTAATGTCAATTCTCATAGAGCATTTCTTTCAACTGAGGTAATGTTAAAGTTGGACCTCTTAGATGGAGCTCAGATCAAGCTGCGACATCTGTCACTCATAATCTGTTCATCAGCATCCTTAGGAAGTTTCGATACAGCCTGTTCTAGTCCACTAATTATATCTTACATGGGAATGTCCCAGGTGTAAGGGAAAATTCGGCCCTTTCTTCATCACTGATACTGCAGGGTCATTATCAGTCTTCTTTGTGAGATTTCTCCTTAGTATGTCATCTTGTGTTCGGGCTATGAGTTGTTCGTATTGCTATTTGACAAATCTTGGTTTTCATATTCACAGAATAAATGACTTCAACTGCAAAGGGCATAGCTGAAAATGTGTATCCAATAACAACTGCAGGATCAGAAGTGACGTCTGTTCTTTTGGAATAGATGCCAGATGTATATATAAATCTTGGTTTGTTGTTCTGTCCAATCAACTAGTGTCCAAGGGAGCTATCTACCCAGTTCCAGGATACTACTGTAAGATTTGCTGAATTCTTCAGATGGAGTGATAGTGTAATTGTCTGGATATGAAGCACAAGTATAGTGCACCCTCACTATAATAGCAGGATATTTAATTCTAGTGGCAGCCGCAGAGTTAATATGATGTTTAAATTCAGCAAACATAGGGATCGTTTACTTGTTGCACCATCTCAGTAAAAATGCAAGGGTTCTTAGCAATCTACCTCTATTAAGACATAATTTGTTAAATTCATATATGTTTTTTACCGTCTCCTCCCCACAAAGGTACTTGGATGTGACTCTTCAAGCTTTCCCAGCAGATATGTCGTAAATAGTTTTCACAAATTTGCCACCAGATGATGTGAAAATCCCACAATATTTCCTCAGAGTGACTGTCCGTCACCTTCAATGTGGTTAAACCTTGCTGGTGGCTAAGTATGACTGACAGTACACACACTTTGATGTACCGTTATATACAACCTCTGACAAATAAAGTTTGATGAATAGATGAACTATGAATGACAGTAAAATAATCATCTCCCATAATTATGCACCGCTCAGCTCTGCAAAACATGTCCTGGAAACTTTGAACAAAGTCTTCTTTTGAGATGGTGTTCAAAAGCCTCTATACATATTGCTGGGCATGAACTATTTTTACAAAAAACTGTTATGTTATTGCCAAGATCAATTATTCAAAACTTCTCTTGTTTTTAGCAGTTTTGGAGTATCTTGCCACCATCATCAGAACTGACAAACCCGCAATATGCCAAACAGTCACAAGAATTGTATAATAGTTGGACAATGACTTTTCACATGTGTGTAAACACCACTGTAGACGGTGTTTACACATTAAGATTTTTAGTGTTTGCTGAAATTAACAATGCAGGTGCATTTATTGGTCCTCTTTTTGTGTTTCTTTAGTTCTGATAATGGTGGCAAGATCTGCCAAACCAGTAAATGATGTTGCTGTTGTTATGGTCTTCAGTCCGGAGACTGGTTTGATGCAGCTCTCCACCCTACTCTATCCTGAACAAGCATATTCATCTACTCATAAGAATGGCAACCCACACCCATTAGAATCTGTTACTGTATTCATCTCTAGGTTTCCCTCTGCAATTTTTTACCCCACACACTTCCCTCCAAGAATGTGTCCAATCAGTCAATCCCTTCTTTTAATAAAAGTATGCCAGAAATTCTTTTTCTCCACAATTCTGCTCAGTACCCCTCATTAGTTATGCAATCCACCTGCTAATTTTCAGCATTCTTCTGTAGCAACACATTTCAAAATCTTCTATCATCTTCATGTCTGAACTATTTATCATCCATGTTTCACTTCTGTACAAGACAACACTTCACACAAAAGCCTTCAAAAAAGACTTTCTTACACTTGAATTAATATTTTAACAATGGAAAATCTGATAGGAATGTCAATAATGGAGGATAGACAATAACTTAGATAACATAAAGAGGCTCGCTGAGTTGCTGATAAGACACGAAAATAGATAATCACATTCACACAAATTAAATTTTTGGCCATGGCCTTCATCAAAAAAAGAAACACATACCGTATATACTCAAGTAGTCCGCACACATTTTTTCCAAATTTATGAACGAAAAAGTGGGGTATGTGGATTACTCGAATTTAGGTTGGTGTTACTCCATCTGCAATAATAACACACACTAGGCGGGTATTAATCCGCTTTAAAAAACAGATCCCTTTAGGCCGGTATTACATGATAATATTTTCGATCAAGTCTTTGACAAAGAAATATTATCAAATATTCGTAATATTTCTTAGACCTAAATCTTCATCGTGGTGTTAAAAAAGAGTATTATGGTCGTCATATTTCAAGATAGTGGATAATAATAACTTTTTTATTGTCTGCTGCCTTAGCCACTATCAAAAATGCATATAATTTACTTGACAATGACAGTGACACAATATATTGTTATTTCAGGATCTCCTCACGTCACAAACTGCTGTGGCGGAGTAGAGTCTCTTTCCGCCAGTTTCTTTGCCAGCACGGGTGGCATGTACGAACAGTTGCTTTGTTGATGTAAGAATGACTAGTTGCATTTGTTTGTGAAACCATCTTTCTGAGTAATAAAGTACATTATCTACTGATGTTAGGTATTACTCGGTTCAGTACCACGATATTACCCACACTGGTATCGGCACTCCAGGATTACAGTGATTTCTTGCTACTGGGGTAAAATGTTAATTACAGTATGGCATTGCAGCTGTGTTCAAACACATGCACACGTCAATTGGCAACAGCAATGCTAGCGCTCCCTAGCGGTTACATTTTGCATTGCAGCAAACAGAAGACAAGCAACTTTTATAATCAAATATATTGCGAGGTGCTACATTTGATGATATTTCTTTGATGAAAGATACCTGTATATCAAAGTTCACAATTACACTATCAAATTTCTTTGATGTAAATACATGATGCATCAACTTTGACAAAGATATATGACTGTGTAATACCAGTCTCAGCTACATTAATTTATTAACTGTTCAGATTCTATAAGTGTTCATTTCAGTGTGTGTTATTGTGAGTACGTTTTCACAGTCATACATTACAAATGAAATATTTTTCAATGTGAATAAGAATGTTTAGTAGGTAAAATTCGAGAATTTTATGGGGTTGGTACGAAATTCAAACGCTCTGTATATCACAACCCTGCATGCCTCCCTCTCCCTCAATTAGTGTGGAGTCAATTGTTTTGATATTTACATGGCTGCCCTCACGTAAATATCAAATTCGACCGGTGGTATCCTCATTTACACAAATCCACATGGTGTGTGTGTGTTTTCCCTTCTCTCTTACCTGAAGGAGGTGCTTTCTGTGTGTAACTATCAGCGGCACAGTAAAAAGTTAAGTACTCTCTTTTGAAAAATAGTTTATTATCTCTGTGGAGAATTTCCATCATTAATCAAAAGTAATTAATTAAGGGAATATTGTAAGTGACGACACACAGTTACAAGAAAGACATGAGATATAGTATAATGAGTGGGGAAGGAAGAGGGAAAAGATGTTTGGCATAGGGTGCAGGGATGGGAAGTTATCTTAGGTTGAAGCAGGATGTTTGCAGGACCGTAGGGTATCTTGAAGGGACAACTCCAAACTGTGTAGTTCAGAAGAGCTGGTGCTGGAGGGGAGGATCCAGGTGGCTCGGGTAGTGAAGCAGCCATTGAAATCCAGAGTGCTGTGCTCAGCTACATGCTGTGGCCACAGGTTGGTCCATCTTGCTTTTTGCCACAGTTTGGCAGTGGCCATTCATCATGATGGGTAGCGGGTTGATTGTCATACCAATATAAAATGCTGTGCAATAATTGCAGCAGAGTTGGTACATCACATGGCAGCTTTCACAGGTGGTCCCACCTCTGATGGGGTATGATAAGTCTGTGATGGGACTGGAATAGGAAGTGCTGGGCAAATTGATTGGGCAGGTTTTGCATCAGGGTCTTCCACAGGGGTGTGATCCCTGTGGTAGAGGGTTGGGGTTGGGTAAGACATAGGGATGTGTTTCTTTCTCTGATGTAGGCCATGGCTGAAAATCTAAGTTATGTGAATGTGATTATCTATTTTCGTGTCTGTCAGCAAGTCAGCGAGCCTCTTTACGGTGAGTTGTTATCTATTCTTAAATTAATATTTTACATTAGTAAATACCTCTTTTTCAAAAACGCTTTTCTTCCCATTGACATGCTGCATTTTATATCCTCTGCACTATGACTATCATATGTTATTCTACCGCCTGAGTAACAAAACTGATTTACCACCTTTATTGTTTTGTTATCTATTCTAATTCCTTCAGCATCACCTGATTTTCTAACACTGCATTCCATTAACCATGTTTTGATCTGGTTAATTTTCATCTTATACACTTCTTTCAACACACTGTCCATTCTGTTCAATTGCTCTTCCAAGTCCTTTGATTTCTCTGACAGAATTACAGTGTTATCGGTAAAACACAATGCTTATATTTCTTCTCCTTGAACTTTAATACCTCCTCCAAATTTTTCCTTGCTCTCCTTCACAGTTTGTTTGATATACAAGTTGAATAACCAATGCTTTCCTTTCATGCCTCTGACTAAAAACTGCAGTCAAGCTTTTTTACATGTTGTAAATAATTTTCCTTTCCCTATATATTACCCCTGCTGACTTCAGAGATTTCCAATCAACATTTCAAAATCTTTCTCCAAATCAACAAAAGCTAGAAATGTAGGTTTGCCTTTCCTTAATCTATCTTCTAAGATAAGCCATAAAGTGGGTATTGCCTCCCATGTTCCTACATCTCTTCTGAATCCAAACTGATCTTCCCCGAGGTCAGCTTCTACCAGCTTTTCCATCCTTCCGTAAATAATTTGTGTTAAAATTTTGCAACCATGACTTATTAAACTGATGATACTGTAATTTTTACACCTGTCTGCACCTTCTTTCCTTGGAATGGTGATTATTACATTTTTCTTAAAGTCCAAGGGAATGTCGCCTGTCTCATACACCTGGTTAAATAGTTTTGTCATGGCCAGTTCTCCCAGAGACTTTAGTAGTTCTGAGGGAATGTCATCTACTCCAGAGGCCTTGTTCTGACTTGGGTCTTTCTGGGCTCTGTTAAATTCTTCTCTCAGTATAGTGTCTCCTATTTCATTGTCTTCTATTTCCTCGTCCCTTCCTACAATATTGCTCTACGTCCATTTCCTTTGTAGAGCCCCTCTGTGTACTCTTTCTTCCTTTCAGCTTTCCATTCTTTGCTGAGAACTGGTTTTCCAACTGAGTTATTGATATATGTACAGTCTCCAAATGTCTCTTTTTATTTTCCTGTAGATACTACCAATTTTTTTTGCCTAGTTATAAACTCTTCCACAGACTTGAATTTGCCTTCTAGCCACTCCTGCTCTGCTACTTTGCAGTTCCTGTCAATCTCATTTCTTAGTTGTCTGTACTCCATTCTGTCTGCTTCATTTACTGCATTTTTATACTTTCTCCTTTCATCAATTAAATTTATTATTTCCTGTGATATCCAAGGATTTTTGTAGGTCTTGCCTTTCTACCTATTTGGTCCTCTGCTGCCTTCAGTATTTCATCTCTCAAAGCTACCCATTTCTCTTCTACTGTTTTATCTTCCTCCGTATCTGTTAATTGTTGCCTAAAGCTCCCTCTGAAACTTCCAATAACTTCAGGATCCTTCCATTTATCCAGGTTCCATTTCCTTATTTTTCTACCTTTCTGCAATTTTTTCAGTTTCAGTCAACATTTCATGACCAACAAGATATGGTCAGAGTCTATATCTGCTCCTGGATATGTCTGACAGTTTAAAACCTGGTTCTGAAATCTATATCTTACCATTATAAAATCCATTTGCCACCTTCTAGTGTCTCCTGGCCTCTTCCACGTATACAACCTCCTTTCATGATTTTTAAACCAAGTGTTTGTTATCATTAAATTATTTTCCTTGCAAAATTGTACCAGGCGGCTTCCTCTTTCATTCCTTTTCCCCAATCCATATTCATCTACTATTTTTCCTTCCCTTCCTTTTTCTACTACTGAATTCCAGTCCCCCATCACAATTAAGTTTTCATCCCCCTTAACTGACTGAATAATTTCCTTTATCTCTTCATACATTTCTTCAATTTCCTCATCATTGGCAGAGCTAGAGTGGGCATATAAACTTGTTCTACTGTGGTCGGTGTTGGCTTCATATCTATCTTGACTACAATAATGCAATCACTGCGCAGCTCGTAGTAGTTTACCCATATTCCTATTTTCTTATTCATTAATAGAACTATTCTCAGACTCCAGAAATCGTCAACTTAGCATTAGAAGGAAGTATGTATGTCAAAAATCGTAGAGGGAGACCGAGGGATGAATACAGTAAACAGATTCAAAAGGATGTAAGTTGCTGTTCGTATTCTCAGATGAAGAGGCTTGCACAGGTGACGGTAGTATGGAGAGCTGCATCAAGCCAGTCTGTGGACTGAAGATCACAACAACAAGATATCAGACGTACTCCTCTAATTCCCCCAACTGATTTTGTATTAAATATCCTGTATTCAACAGACCAGAAATCCTGTTTATTTTTCCACCGAGCTTCACTAATCCCCACTACTATTCAAAAATAAAGGAAGTTCATAATAGGATTCCAGAACAAATTACACAACATTTAAGCCAGTAGAATGAAAATTACATAAAAGTGCTAAATTAAAGTATGAAATACTTTGGCAACAAAAAACTGTAAGTGGAAATACTCTGAAATACAACCAGACATGTTATGTATCATTGAACACGGACTTACTGAAGATCAGATAGATTATCTGACAATAAGGGAGTATATATTATCCAGCTATTTCTGTAGGTCACAGCAGAAATGTGGAGGTGTATCTATATATAGTAAAACAGGAAAGCTAGAAACTGTAAACTATAAAGTGTGAAATTACCAACAGCAAGAGAAACAGACTTTGAAATTACTGGTGTAAAAGGACTTATGGGCGTTCTGTGTGTATAGCAATATTAGCATCTTTCGGGGGGGGGGGGGGGGGGGGGAGGGGGCTGCTTATTTACTGCAAATGAATATGAAGAGAAACATTATTATACGTGGAGATTTCAATGTTGACATGGGTAAAGGGTCAAAAACAAGACAAGATTTTGAAGAGTTGCAAATGCAATATCACATGGACACAACAATATCTACACCAACAAGAGTGACAGTTTGAAGCCAGTCATTTACTGACATCATTATCAATGTTAATAGAAGTGATTGTGAATCACATGCTGTTTAAACAGCAATAACTGATCATGATGGACAGCTGTTCCACTTTTACAGACATTATGATATGGCAAGTGAAACAAAAGCCAAAACCAAAGAAATCAGAATCATGAGTGAGCAAAACATAAATATTTTTAGAACAATGTTAAGAAGAGAAACCTGGACTGAAACTCTGCAGGCACAGAACGTAAGTGAAAATTATGATGATTTTATAACACTAAAATATCACATTGAGGTAGCATTCCCAAAAGTTAAGAGACAAGTCAATGTACACCAACAAACACAGTGGTATAACTGGATAATTATTATTACTTGGAATGTAATAAATACTGAAAGAAAGTGATGCTGGACCAACAAAGAAACAAAGATCAGGTCAATGAAAATTGACAACACAATTGTTACAGATGGTACAAAAATAGCGAATGTTGTTGACGACAATTATAGAAATGTGGTTGAGAACATAAAACTGGAAATAAACAGCAAAAGAAAAGGGTACAAAGGTTACAAAATATTCATACAGTACCATGTTCTTGTGGCCTTTTACAAAAGCTGAACTAAGAAAAACTATACAGAAACTGAAGAGCAAGAAATCAGCTGGTGGTGATGAAATAGAATCATGTGAAACAGTTAGTGAGCAAATACTCACACCCTTAGTGCACATAGCAAACAGTTCTTTCAGAGATGGAATTTTTCCAGAGAAATTGAAGATAAGCATGGTTGTGTATAAGAAAGGACACAGATGACCCCCAACAACTGCAGACCTGTTTCACTGATATCAGGTTTCTAAAAAATACTGGAAATGCTGATGTATAGTCTAATAGTTTAGTAGACTATTTGGACAAACATAATATTCTTGTACCATCACAGCTTGGTTTCAGAACAGGAAAATCTACAGAATCTGCCATTGCTAGTCGGACAGAATATGTTGTACAATCTTTACAAGAAAAGAATGTTGTCTCTGCAATGTTTTTGGATCTCTCCAAAGCATTTGATACCATTAACTATGAAATACTGATATTGTAAGATTATGGCATTCATGGGCAAGTGGAGAGTGGATTCAATCTTACCTACCGAACAGGAAACAATATGTATCAATAGGTAACTCAGGCAAATCAGAAACCGAAAGCATTAAATATGGAGTGCCACAGGGTTCCGTAATTGGACCCTTGTTGTTTAACCTGTGTATAAATGATATAGGTGTTGAAGGAAAGGGGAAAAATATGTTTACAGTGTTCAGGAACACTGTGCAAATGAATATAGAGGTCAATGAAACTAATCTGGAAGGAGTAGAATCCATGTGATTTTTAGGTGTTATTGTGGGTAATGAACTTAAATGGAAAGAACATATTAATTCTGTCTGCAGAAAACTCAAATCTGTTATATTCATAATCAGGCAGCTGTCGCAATATGCAGACAAAAAGCTATTGTGCACAGTGTATCATGGACTATTTGAACCATAACTGCAATATGGAGAGACAGTGTGGGGAAACTCAAGCCTCCATGAAAGGAAACAAGTGTTCACTTTACAAAAGAAAGTAGTCAGGATCATCTTAAGAAGAAGGAACTCTTGATACCAGCAGAAATTGTTTCAGAAGTCTAGGCATCTTAACTTTTACACCTTTTGTATAAAATGATGAAGATTACTCACCAGGCGAAGGAGCACAGGTGTGACAGCATCACAAATAAATAAATGAATACACACACACACACACACACACACACACAAACAAAGACAAGCTTTTGCAACCCAGTTGCTTCTTCAGGCAGAAGGGAAGGAGAGGGAAAAGGAAATGATGAGGGTTTTAAGGAAGGGGGTAAGGAGCCATTCCAATCCCGGGAGAGGAAAGACTTACCTTGGGGGAAAAAAAGGACTGTAAACAAATGCACACCCACCCACACATTCACACAGACACAAGTACACCTAGGAAGACATACTGTAGAAAGCAAAGAAGTTAAGAAGTTAGAGATACCACTTGAGGCAGAGACTCTGTCCAGAGAGCCGATGCAAACATGTTAAGATGGTGGGTGGGAATTCGAATTTAGTGGAGGTTGAGACCAGGTGGGCAACGGGAAGAGAGTATATGGTGAAGGGCTAGTTCCCATCTCCGGAGTTCTGAAGGATTGGTGTCAGTGGGAAGTATCCAGATAACCCGGATGGTGTAGCACTGTGCCAAGATGTGCTGGCCATGCACCAAGGCGTGTTTAGCCACAGGGCGATCCTCGTTACCAACAAATACTGTCTGCCTGTGTCCATTCATGCGAATGGACAGTTTGTTGCTGGTCATTCCCACATAGAACGCTTTACAGTGCAGGCATGTCAGTTGTAGATCACGTGGGTACTATCGCAAGTGTCTCTGCCTTTGATCGTGTACACCTTCTGGGTTACGGGACTGGAGTAAGTGGTGGTGGAAGGGTGCATAGAACAGGTTTTACAACGGGGGCGGTTACAAGAGTACGAGCCAGAAGGTAGGGAAGGTGGTTTGGGGATTTCATAGGGGTGGACTAGGAGGTTACGGAGGTTGGGTGGGCGGCGGAAAGACACTCTTGGTGGAGTAGGAAGGATGTCATGAAGGACGGATCTCATTTCGGGGCAGGATTTAAGGAAGTCGTATCCTTGCTGGAGAGCCATATTCAGAGTCGGCTCCAGTCCCGAAAAGTATCCGGTGAGAAGAGGAGCACTTCTGGGATTCTTCTGTTGAAGATTCTGAATTTGGGGGGATGAGGAAGTGGCTCTGGTAACTTGCTTCTCTACCAGATTAGGAGGATAGCTGCGGGATGTGAAAGCTGTTATTAGGTTATTGGTGTACTGGTTCAGAGCTTCAGGACTGGAGCAGACCGTTTGCCACGAAGACCTAAGCTGTAAGGAAGGGAACGTTTGATGTGGAATGGATGGCAGCTGTCATAATGCAGGTACTGTTTTTTATTGGTAGGTTTGATGTGGACGGATGTGTGAAGTTGGCCGTTGGACAGATGGAGGTCGACATCGAGGAAAGTGGCATGGGATTTGGAATAGGACCAGGTGAATTTGATGGGACTGAAGGAGTTGAGGTTGAAGAGGAAATTCTGGAGTTCTTCTTCACTGTGTGTCCAGATCAAGAAGATGCCATCAATGAATCTGTACCAAACTTTGGGTTGACAGGCTTGGGTATCCAGGAAGGCTTCCTCTATGCGTCCATGAATAAGTTTGCGTACGAGGGGGCCATCCTGGTTCCCATGGCTGTTCCCTTTAGTTGTTGGTATGTCTGGCCCTCAAAAGTGAAGAAGTTGTGGGTTAGGCTGAAGCTGGCTAGGGTATTAAGGAAAGAGGTTTTAGGTAGGGAAGTGGGTGGTCGGCGTGAAAGGAAATACTCCATCGCAGCAAGGCCCTGGGTATGTGGGATATCGGTGTATAAGGAAGTGGCATCAATGGTTACAAGGATGGTTTCTGGAGGTAACAGGCTGGGTAAGGATTTCAGGCGATCGAGGAAGTGGTTGGTGTCTTTGATGAAGGATGGGAGACTGCACATGATGGGTTGAAGGTGTTGGTCTATGTAGGCAGAGATTCGTTCTGTAGGGGCTTGGTAATCAGCCACAATGGGGTGGCCGGGATGATTGCGTTTGTGAATCTTGGGAAGTAGGTAGAAAGTGGGGGTGCGGGGTGTCGGTGGGGTCATGATGTTAATGGAGTTAGGTGAAAGGTTTTGTAGGGGGCCTAAGGTTTTGAGGATTCCTTGAAGCTCTGCCTGGACATCAGGGATGGGATTGCCATGAAATACTTTATATGTGGTACTGTCTGAAAGCTGACGCAGTCCCTCAGCCACATACTCCCGCCGATCAAGTACCACGGTCGTGGATCCCTTGTCGGCTGGGAGAATGATGATGGAATGGTCAGCCTTCAGATCATGGATAGCTCGGGATTCAGCTGCGGTAATGTCGGGAGTAGGATTAAGGTTTCTCAGGAAAGACTGGGAGGCAAGGTGGGAATTAAGGAATTCCTGGAAGGTTTGAAGAGGGTGATTTTGAGGAAGAGCAGGTGGGTCTCACTGTGATGGAGGATGGAACTGTTCTAGGCAGGGTTCAATTTGAATGATGTCTTGGGGAGCTGGGTCATTAGGAGTAGGATTATTTTTCTTCGTGGCAAAGTGGTATCTCCAGCAAAGACTACGACTATAGGAAAGTAGATCTTTGACGAGAGCTCTGTGGTTGAATTTGGGAGTAGGACTAAAGTTGAGGCCTTTGGATAGGACAGAGGTTTCAGATTGGGAGAGAGGTTTGGAGGAGAGGTTGACTACTGAATTAGGATGTTGTGGTTCCGGATTGTGTGGATTGGAGTTTCGAGGTTTAGGGGGGAGAGGAGTTGGGAGTGGGAGATTGAGTAGATGGGAGAGACTGGGTTTGTGTGCAATAAGAGGAGGTTAAGGTTTATTGGAGAGGTTGTTGAGGGAGAGAGTATTGCCTTTCCGGAGGTGGGTGACCAGGAGATTGGATAGTTTTTTGAGGTGGCGGGTGGCATGTTGTTCTATTTTGCGGTTGGCCTGAAGGAGGATGTTCTGCACAGCAGGTGTGGATGTGGGAGAGGAAAGGTTGAGGATTTTGATTAGGGATAGGAGTTGACAGGTGTGTTCATTAGCGGAGTTGATGTGTAGATTAAGGATTAGGTGGGAGAGGGCTATGGATTGTTCAGTTTGAAATTGGTATAGGGCGGGATGAAAGGATGGGTTACAGCCAGAGATGGGAACTTTTAGTGTGAGGCCCTTGGTTGTGATTCCAAATGTCAGACAAGCCTGCATAAAAAGAATGTGGGAGCGTAATTTGGCTAGGGAGAAAGCATGTTTTTGGAGGGAATGTACGGTTGTTATAGGGATGTTGTGAAGGAGGCATAATATATGGGTGAAGGAGGAGTGGGCTATGTAAGAGGCTGCAATGAACAAATTCAAAATAAAAAATTAAAATATGTTTAAAAATATTTACATGTCGGGAAGGAGATGAATGTGAACAGTAATTCAGGTATGAAAAAAGAAAGGAAATAGAAAAAGTCTTTAAAATTTTTTGTTGATACTGTGGTCAACTTTAGTTGTCAAAAACGTAGTATAAAAAGGTAGGGTAGTGGTATGGCGTGCAAAAAGGGTTTAAGGAAGGTGAAAATCGGAAAAAGTACGAGAAAACTGCATGAGAATGCAAGGAAAACTTCTAAATAGGATTGGTTATATGGTAGCAGATTACGATGTTGAGGCTGAAATAGTCTGATGAAGGAAAAGTGGAATCAAAACCAACGGAAAGTTGTTGAAATATGATCGGAAAAGTATTAAACACAAACAGAAATGTGGAAAAACGGGAATGGAAGCAATTGCAAGTTAACTAAGAAATGCCATAAATGGTTATAAACAATATAGAAACTATTGTTAGGAAAGAGTGTTTACGATTTTAAACGAGAAAATTGAATGAGCGGCGTGTTTCAGATGGAAGCAGGAGTAATGAAAGTGGTAAATATCAAAATAAACGTACTAATAGGAAGAGGTTTGGAAGAAAACGTATTGTTGTAAGAATTAGTGAAATATGAACAGTAAACAAAGAAGTGAATGTAGAAAGGAACTGATATGTAAAATGTAAATAAATGAATAAATAAAAATAAAAACAAAAGCCAAAGGGAAAGTAAGATGACAGAAAAGATTTCGAAAAGTAACCGAGCAAGGACGGAAGTAATTGTTGAATTCAAATATATGATACGAATATTAAGACGAAAAATTCCTAGCAGGAAAAATTATATATAAAAAAAGATGAAGATTACTCACCAGGCGAAGGAGCACAGGTGTGACAGCATCACAAATAAATAAATGAATACACAAACGCAAGCTTTCGCAACCCAGTTGCTTCTTCAGGCAGAAGGGAAGGAGAGGGAAAAGGAAATGATGAGGGTTTTAAGGAAGGGGGTAAGGAGCCATTCCAATCCCGGGAGAGGAAAGACTTACCTTGGGGGAAAAATGGAGGGTAAACAAATGCACACACACCCACACATTCACACAGACACAAGTACACCTAGGCAGACATACTGTAGAAAGCAAAGAAGTTAAGACGTTAGAGATACCACTTGAGGCAGAGACTCTGTCCAGAGAACCGATGCAAAGATGTTAAGATGGTGGGTGGGAATTCGAATTTAGCGGAGGTTGAGACCAGGTGGGCAACGGGAAGAGAGAATATGCTGAAGGTCTAGTTCCAATCTCCGGAGTTCTGAAGGATTGGTGGCAGTGGGAAGTATCCAGATAACCCGGACGGTGTAGCAATGTGCCAAGATGTGCTGGCCGTGCACCAAGGCGTGTTTAGCCACAGGGCGATCCTCGTTACCAACAAATACTGTCTGCCTGTGTCCATTCATGCGAATGGACAGTTTGTCATGGTCATTCCCACATAGAACACTTCACAGTGCAGGCATGTCAGATAGTAGGTCACGTAGGTACTATCGCAAGTGTCTCTGCCTTTGATCGTGTACCCTTCCGGGTTACGGGACTGGAGTAAGTGGTGGTGGAAGGGTGCATAGGACAGGTTTTACAACGGGGGCGGTTACAAGGGTAGGAGCCAGAAGGTAAGGAAGGTGGTTTGGGGATTTCATAGGGGTGGACTAGGAGGTTACGGAGGTTAGGTGGGCGGTGGAAAGACACTTTTGGTGGAGTAGGAAGGATGTCATGAAGGACAGATCTCATTTCGGGGCAGGATTTAAGGAAGTCGTATCCTTGCTGGAAAGCCATATTCAGAGTCCGCTCCAGTCCCGGAAAGTATCCGGTGACAAGAGGGGCACTTGTGGGATTCTTCTGTTGAAGGTTCTGAATTTGGGGGGGATGAGGAAGTGGCTCTGGTAATTTGCTTCTCTACCAATTTGCTTGTACATAGCAAAAGGCATGGGATACAAATGGTAGTGTGTGTATCCACAACACACGGGGAAAGAAACAAACAAGAAGCATATCCCATGAACAGATAATCCTGCAAAAGGACCGCAGTACTCTGGCATCAAGTTGTTAAGAAACTTACCTGAAAATTGCATGATAATATACATGACAAAAGCTTTTCAAAGAAGCTGAAAGACTATCTGGTGGAAAAAGAATTCTACAGCATTGAGAAGTACTTATTGAATTAATTTTATACATATTGTTATTACACTGTCGGGAATAAGTGAAAATGATCTTTTTTTCTTTGTTTTTTCTTTACATGTCTTATAATATACATGATATTAACATTGTAAAAAATACTCAGACTATCTGATGGACAGGAAATTTCAAGTTGTATTTGTTGCTCTTGTACATTAGGATATAAGTGATGATGGAAATATTTTGTTATTGAAGTGTCCTATATAATACATAAATTTAACACAGACTTTGCAATCCTACAGGATCAAATAAGATTCATTTCATTTCAATTCAATTGAATCTAACATCAACCTATAAATTTCCCTTTTTAAATTCTCTAATTCCCTACCCAATTAAGGGATCTAACATTCTACACTCTGTAGAATTCCAGTATTGTCTTTCCTGATGACCACATCATCCTGAGTATAAGGAATAAGTGATCATGGCAATAACAGTTTTGTCATCATGTTTAATTAGATGTAAGGAATAAAAACTCATGATGTTCAACTAAACAAAAGCAGCGGCAGGTTGTCAACACCAGCCATTAGGCAGGTGCAGCATTGTGATTTGCCTGTGTTGTCCAATTGACCATCCTAACTTCATTCACCGAATTTTACTGTCAGAGATTGTAGAAGAAGCGCATGAAGAATACACAGGTGCACAAACTATGCATGCACAATCATTTGCTGATAGAGACCGCCAAACTCAAGCATCCTCAACAGAGTGGCCTATCGATGTGTGCACCGTGTTTACTGACAGTACGACCAGACAATACTCACTAAAACTGAACCAAATTTTGATGGGTCAATAATAAAAAAATCTTGGCTTTCTTACTGTTCCGTGTCGGCCAGCCCAGGGCCGACAAAGGAAGACGGGCACTGACTGCCAACTTGTTCAGACGCGTGTGTATCTGCCTCAGAATCTAGCACTTCTGACAAATACAGTTCATTTGTATCAGACATGTACTTTAATTTCTAAATGCCTTTCCTTTGCAACAAATGTGTGCATTCATCTGGATTGTGGAAAGAGCGAGACTGTGCAGAATGTCCTCGCATTTTGTGGCCGCCCTCATTTGGTCCTCCGGGCATTAATAGGATTATTCTGACGTTTGACTGTACGTACCACGAATTAAGAGTATCGGATTTCGTGGCTTTGTGTGTTGATCTCTGAGATTAACATGAATTATGAATGCCTCCAGTGGACTAACAGTGACATATGTACATAGTAGACTGTCCCTGGTACACAATACACTGGAATCATGTTGATCATGTCGTGAAGTGCATCTCAAACCAGCAGATATCGTGTAGCAGCCCAGCAGTTCCTGCAGCACAACACAACATGCCACACAACCATTGAGTCATGTCATCTGCCGCCTACTCCTCCTGCAGCTGCGGTCCACTCAGCGCATTGCAAGGTACCGTTACTCTGCTCTGCTAGCAGCCTGGCTCTTTTTCCTTAATCTTCTATCCTGTGTTCTAATATCCTGAATCATGGATCCTGTTAAGAAACATAGTCTAGTTGAGAAAATAGCAGTTATCAAGACATAAGTGACTAGAATCTTGACATGTGTCAATAGCTTTCGTGAAGTATCCAATCTCAATGACATTAGAGTAAGGCAGTAATTGCTAAGCACAAGCATAAATGTATATCATGATGTTCAGACCCAGTTACAAGTTAACGATCTGGAAGAATCCCATGATGCTGACAGAGAGTCATTTGAAGACTTGTGCTTAGATGTAGAATAAAAAATAACTACATTACTCCAATTGAATGTTGTGACACCTTCTCATTCGTCACCTTCATACAATGCACCTGAAATAAAGCTCCCTGCAATTTCATTGCCAACATTTAATGGTAACGTTACAGAGTTCATGCACTTTTTTGATACCTTTAAGGCACTAATTAATAGCAATGACACCTTAACTGAGGTCCAGCATTATTATTACTTGTTGTCTTCTGTGTCTGGTAACCACATAAGGTGACTGAATCCTTACAGGTTACAGAGAACAACTTTAGCATGGGATCTGGTTGTTCATAGTTACAATAATCCAAAGTTAATTGTAGATTTGCATGTTAAACAACTTCTGAACCTGCCAAGCAGCAAAAGTGTATGTTAATTAACCAGCTGAATACAAAACTGAACGCAACCAAGATTCCGAAGGGTGGCATTACACTGCATGACATGTTACTTTCACACATTTTATTGGATCATATTGAGTGAATCTCAGGAAATAGTGGGAATCTAAAACACCACTTTTCCTTGTCTGAAGGATTTGGTGGCTTTCTGGAAAGCAGCCATCAGGTGTTAGAGCTAATTCATTCAGACAGAATTTTACAACCCTCCCATCAGCCGGCAGCCAAATGTACTAAAGCAGAAGGTTACAGATTGCAACAAACTTTTCTCTCAACATCATCTGACTGTGTATTTTGTGACGTAGGTCATGAATTAAATAAGTGTCCCAAATTCCAAGAGAGTGATATTATGAGCAGACTAGACTTTGTGACCAGAAAAAAGCTTTGTTTCCACTGCCTGCACACGGATCATAGGCAAAGGAATTGTCGTGATGGCAGTTGCCACATTTGTAAAAAGGGACACAACACATTACTGAACAAGGAACAAGCCAGTAGCAGTGGTGATAGAGAGCAAGAAATGAGTGTACCAGAAAAAGCAGACATACTGCACCGCATGTTTGGTGTTTGTTGCCCGTATTTGTTTTTTAATTTTTCTACTATATTACTATTACTGTATCCATTGTTTGTTGCTATTTGTGTGATGATGTCTAGTTTCTTTTTGCTGAGTGGTACTGTGTTGAGTCTGTGGAGCATGTATCTAATTGCTGATTGGTTTTGTGCATTTGGGTGATTGGAGGTCTGGTGTATAATTGATTCAGTTGTAGTTGGTTTTCGGTAAATGTCAAAGGTATGCTTGTTGTTTTCCTTTTTGATGATTATATCCAAGAAGTTTATTTGGTTGTTATATTCTTTTTCTATTGTGAATGTTATTGTTTTTTTTTTGTGTGTGTGTGTGTGTATGCATACCTTTGACATTTAACATTTACCGTAAACCGACTACAACTGATACGATTATACACCAGACCTCCAATGACCCACATGCACAAAAACAATCAGCAATTAGATACCTGATCCACAGACTCAACACAGTACCACTCAGCAAAGAAAATTACCAAAAGGAACTAGACATCATCACACAAATAGCAACAAACAATGAATACAATAGTAATATAGTAGAAAAATTAAACAACAGATACGGGCAAAAAACACCAAACATGCAGACCCACAGACAACAACACAGCAAAGCAGCACACAAACACACGCAATACAAACTACAGTACAAAGAACACATGAAAACAGAAAAGAAAATTCAACATGGTACACAATGACACACTAACACAAAAAACAACAAATATTTTCAAAAGACAAGGCATACCAATAGCTCTCAAAACAGACAACCAAATCCAAACATATATCCCAAAAATTAGAAAAGACACAGATATCTACCAAAGAGCTGGAATATACCAAATACAATGCAACTCATGTGATGGAAGGTATGTAAGACAAACCAGAAGAACATTTGATACCCGATACAAGGAACATATCAGGGCATGGAAATACGGGACAAACCACTCCACTTTTGCAGAACATCTGAAAGAATTTATCCACAAACCCACCACAATAGGAAAAGACATGAAGATAATTAGAATAAATAATGAAAAACATCTTCTAACATTACAAGAAAATTATCACATATATAAAACAAAAGCTGAGAAAAAGTTGCTACTAAATGACCAAATAAACCTGACTAATCAATCACTGTTCTCACTGATTGACCCTATGATAGACACAAATTCCAGCACATAATCACAAACCCACAATCCCCCCCACACACATGCAGACACAAAAAGAAATAAAAAATTATTACAAACACACAAAGATACCTTCAATATACTTTCAATAAAGTAGTTGAATTCAATTAAGCTGAGAAAGTTGGAAAAACTACAAAACAAACTACAGTGGACACAGTATGGCAGCAGATGACAGTGGAACCAGAAAAATGCAAAGTTTTTCAGAAAACAGCGGAACCTTCAACCTGGTTGCTGGAAAGAGACTGATATGGAGTAACAAGTACTGTAAGTACACCATTTTGTAGCAAACAACGAACTGTTTTGAATCAGAAACGAAATGTTTGTACACATGTAAAAAACCTAACCTTTATGTGTAAACAGAAACATGTAAATGTTTCAGGACACCCACTGATGATGCTATGTGACAATGGTGCAACGTGTATGGGTGAACTATAAAAATAAAAACCCTTCATTTGCAGAAGCAAAAGGAGTTTTCTTTAAAACCAGTACAGTGAAATACATAATATTCAGCTGCTGGTCAAATGGCCACTACAAGCAACATATTGAAATGAATTGTTCACTTATAGGTCAGTTGGCAACCCTGCACAAGGTTGGACATGCTGTTGAAGAGCACTCGTAAAAGATAAAGAATTTAGCTACTAATAAATTGTATTTTAACATCTTTAACTAATTAAATACGTTCATTGGCTTGCTCTTAAGGCCCACCAACAAAAGTTTTTCTTTTATTTGCCTATTGTTTTAAGTAATAGCGGAAAGTCGGTTTTGTTTACATACTGCTGTTAGGCCTAATTTCTGAGGGTAAAGATACAGAATTTAGCTAGTAATAAATTGTTATTTAATGTTTTTAACTGATTAAATATGTTCATTGGCGTGTTCTTAAAGCCCGCGAATAAAAGTTTTTCTTTTATTTGGCTATTGTTTTAGTAACAGCGAAAAGTCAGTTTTGTTTACTTACTGCTTTTAGGCCTAATTTCTGAGGGTGCATATTTAGCGTGACACCTCAGTTTTAAGTGCATTTTCTAATAGTTTCCACACATATCAGTGTCTAATACATAATTATTTGTAACCTCCTAGTCCATCCCTATGAAATCCCCAAACCACCTTCCCTACCCTCTGGCTCCTACCCATGCAACTGCCCTCGTTGTAAAACCTGCCCTATGCACCCTTCCACCACCACTTACTCCAGTACTGTAACCCGGAGGTGTACACAATCAAGGGCAGAGCCACTTGCGATAGCACCCACGTGATTTACCAACTGACATGCCTGCACTGTGATGTGTTCTATGTGGGAATGACCAGCAACAAACTGTCCATTCACATGAACGGTCACAGGCAGACAGTGTTTGTTGGTAATGAAGATCACCCTGTGGCTAAACATGCCTTGGTGCACTGCCAGAACATCTTGGCGCAGTGTTACACCGTCCAGGTTATCTGGATACTTCCCACCGACACCAACCTTTCAGAACTCCGGAGATGAGAACTTGCCCTTCAGCTTATTCTCTCCTCCCGTTGCCCACCTGGTCTCAACCTCCGCTAAATTCAAACTCCCGCCCACCATCTTTAGCATCTTTGCCTCGTTTTTGTGGACAGAGCCTCTGCCTCAAGTGGTATCTCTTACCAATTTCTTTTCTTTTTACAAATGTCTGTCTAGATGTGTTTGCTTTTGGATATGTGTGAGTGTGTGTGTGTATTTGTTTACCTTCCTTTTTTTTTTTTACCCTAAGGTAAGTCCTTCCACTCCTGGGATTGAAACGACTCCTTTTCCACTACCTTAAAACCCATATCCTTCCCTTTCTCCTCTCCTTTCTTCCTCTTTTCCTGACGAAGTAACCAACAGTTGCGAAAGCTTGTATGTGTGTTTGTGTGTGGTTATGTGTGCCTATTGACGATCCGGTCCTTTTGGTAAGTCATCCGATTTCTATTTTTTACATTAGTACATACAGTTCCGTACATTGAATGGAATGACATCATTAATAAATATAGACTTGGATCAGAAATCTGTAGCAAAGGTAGAATATTCAAAAGTTTTAGGTGTATGGATTGATGAGAGGTTGAACTGGAAAAAACACATTGAAGATCTGCTGAAACATTTGAGTTCAGCTACTTATGCTATTAGGGTTCCCAACCCAAGGTGTGATGCAATCCGTGCTGAGGGGTGCATGGCACATGGGTGGATGTGTCTCGAACGGAGCCTCAGGGATACCGGCCGACCTCACTGAGTAAGTAGCCTTACACCGCGCGAGGTTATCGTGGTGTGGACCATATAAATCCCCAAATCTCGTAGGACTAAGATAAACACGGAGAAAAAAATTATTTTAAAAGAATCCAAGGGGCAATCTGAGACCTCAGATAATCAGACATCGGGATCAGGACCGATGGAGTGCACTCCTACTTCTCAGTCAGGGTCTAGAACTGGGCAAGAAGTGGAAACTGTAACAGAGAAGTTGGACCAGATTAGAATTAAGGCCTTGTCTGGGGCTCAGAGGAGGAAACTTCTCAAGGAACACCAGCAAACGGAAGGAAAAGAATGGCTTCCTAAACATAAGTGGAGGGAATCAAAAGGGCTTGAGCCCAATACCCCCAAAAAGAAACTGCCTCAGGTCGAAGGGGATACACAGACCCCTTCGACGTCAAAGACAGGTGGCAAGAGGGTTAGGGAGGAATGTAAGACTCCCTACTTTCTGGACAAGCATGATCCTAAAAGGTTGAGCCAGGAAATTGGGAAACAGACCTATAGTACTGCAGTCTCGGTCTTTAGAATGGCGGTTGTCCAAGAAGGATACCGACTGGTAAGCATCACCTCGCAGCATGAGGAGCTCATGCAGATGGCTCTCTTTGGGAGATTGGGCGGGATGCTGGTCCAGGACCCAAATTCAGGAGGGTCTATCTAGATTGCGGTGCCCTCATCTTTTTCTGCGAGGGGGAGCACTCAGCAGAATGGCTTAAGTACAAGGTGCCCATGATATCCCCGTGGGAGGATGCGAAGCTGCTGGTCAAGACAGCAGCCGAACTCCTGAAGACCGCAAAGGTATCAATATGGGTACCAAAGATCCTTAAGAATGTCTCTCCAAAGACTCTGTTCGAGAAAATAAGGGTCCAGAATCCAAGAGTCTTGACAGAGGATTGGAGGGTAATTGACCAAAAGGTTGTTCCGGAAGGACGAACCCTGGTGGTGGAGGTCGGAGAGAAGTCCCTGAAGGCATTGCGAGAGCAAGGCCTGAAACTGTTTTTAGGGTTCTCGCAGGTCGGCGTCAGGGTAATCAAAGACCTTAAAGGCAATAATGGCAGCAAGATGGGGACTGGAAGTGCTTCAGATAAACCTGCAGCACTGTAAAGGGGCCACTGCTGCCCTGAGCTGTCGCCTGGGGAGACAGGAGGTGGACGTGGCTCTGATACAAGAACCCTATTTATACAAAGGGGCCTCGGTGGTACTGGAGGTAAGCTGATTTATGCCAGAAATCTAAAAAAAACTCCAGAACATGGATTTATGTTAGAAATGGAATACCTTTCATACCAATGATGGATTTTTGTTCCAGGGACCTGGTGAACATCAGGATGCAGCAACGTGAGGAAGGTATCACGAGAGAAATTGTTTTGGCCTCAGCATACCTTCCTTACGAAGACAGCTCTCCTCCTTCTTTGGAAGTGAGGAGACTGACGGAAGCCTGCCATCGGCAAGATGACAAACTGGTGGTGGGATGTGATGCCAACGCCCACAATCTATCGTGGGGCAGCAAGGACACCAACAGTAGAGGTGAGCACCTTCTTGAATTTCTCCTATCTAACAACTTGGAGATCCTGAATAGGGGTGATGAACCTACATTCAGGAATAATAGAAGGGAAGAAGTAATTGACATAACTTTTGGTTCCATGATGATGGGCAGTTACGTCAAACAGTGGCATGTGGTCCTGGAGCCATCCTCATCAGATCACATGTATATTAAATTCAAGGTTGAAATGGGAACCAGACAGACCATGGCCTATAGGAACCCCAGGAGAACGGACTGGGAGACATATAGGAAAGACCTTGACTTCAGCCTATTGGAAATTAAAACACCGATAAGGAATCCAGTAGAGTTTGAGGAAGTAGCAGAGGCCGTAACCTATGCTATAGTGACCTCATACCAGGGCAACTGCTCAATCACCAAGAAGTACACAAATAGGAGTGTGCCTTGGTGGAATAATAACCTGGAAATGCAAAGGAAACAGGTACAAAGACTGTTTAACCTTGCGAGGCGCAAAGGACAATGGGCAAAGTATCGTGAGGCCCTTGTCAATTACAACCTTGTCATCAGATTGGCAAAGGAGGCATCCTGGAAGGTATTCTGTGAGGAAGTGGAGGGCACAGCTGCTCAAATGAGACTTCATAAAATACTCACTAGGGTACCAACTAATCCAGGAGGAACATTGAGGAAGGAGGATGGGGAGTATACAAAGACAGCACATGAAACGCTGGAACTATTCAAGACTCACTTTCTTCAATATACTCTGGGGGATAACTCAGACCAGAATGCGATTCCTGAGAGACAACGGTTCTCAGGTATTCGCAAAGAGGACTGGAATTTGGCCAAGGAGTGTGTCAATCTAAGTAAGGTCCGATGGGCGGTGGGAACATTTCAACCGTTCAAGTCACCTGGCCCTGATGGAATCTTTCCAGCTCTCCTGCAACAAGCAGGAGAAAATCTTATTAGATTCCTATGCAGTTTATTCAGGGTTAGCCTAGCAGCAGGAATCATTCCCAATGCCTGGAGGGCAGTGAAGGTCTTCATTCCTAAACCAGGGAGAATTGATCATGCCAAGGATATGAGACCAATCAGCCTGTTCTCCTTCATTCTTAAGACATTGGAAAAGCTGGTTAATGTGCATGTTGGAGAAAGGAGGTTAAGTAGGGCTCCTCTACATTCAAACCAACATGCATATCAGCCAGGTAAATCATGTGAGACAGCTCTCCACTAACTCATTGGGAAGGGGGAGAAAGCACTACACTTTCAGGAAATAGCCTTCTGTATCTTCCTGGACATTGAGGGGGCTTTTAGCAACATGACCTACGATTCCATGGTTAGAGCATAAAGGTGCATGACCTAGGGACCACTATATGTAGGTGGACAAGGGCCATGCTCAGTGAAAGAAAGGTACAGGCTACCATGATGAATGAAAAATGGTAATCAACACAACTAGGGGTTGCCCACAAGGAGGACTTCTTTCCCCTTTATCGTGGAATCTAGTGGTGAATGATCTCATTGGAGAATAAACTCTAGGCAGTACTTTTGCCAAGGATACACAGCTGACCTTGTCACAGTAATACTTGGCAAATTTGCTGACACAGTAAAGGATATGGCACAAGGTGCATTGGACATTGTGCAAGACTGGTGCAGAAAACAGGATCTGTGGGTTAGTCCTAAGAAGGCTGTTTTTGTACCATTCACAAAGAAGCACATCCAGCATTCAAGTTGGAATCTAAAGCTTTTCAATGAAGCACTACCTGTGAAGGGGACAGTGAAATATCTAGGGTTTACCCTAGATGAGAAACTGACATGGACCCCTCACATCAGGAATATTTGCTCCAAGGCAAAAGGTACTCTTGTGAGTACCAGGAGAGCTTGTGGCAAAAATTGGGGCCTGAGCCTCAAGGGTATGCATTGGATATACACCACAGTGATTAGACCCAGGATCACCTATGGGGTGATCGTGTGGTGGAAGAAGGTAGAACAGCAGGTTGCTGCTAAGGAGCTTGGTAAGGTGCAGAGATTAGCCTGCTTAGCCATAACAGGTGGAATTAGCAGCACACCAACTGCTGGGATGGAAACCATGCTGGATATGCCCCCATTACACCTTTGGGTCAAGATGGAGGCAGCGGCTGGTGCATACAGACTCAAATCTGGCAACAACTGGAACTCTTTGGGATATCCAGAATCACACACTAAAGAAAAGAAAAATAGTTCGACACCGTACGGGAGATATTCTCTGGTTCACTGACGGGTCAAAATCAGACCAAGGTGTTGGGGCCGGGGTATATGGGGTGCAGCCAAGACTCGAGGGCGTCATCTCTCTAGGAAAATTGGCCTCAGTATTCCAGGCCGAAATCGCTGCCATCAGGGCGTGTGTGGAGGAGAATTTGCGTAGGTGCTACAAAGATTGTAGCATCTATATCTATTCAGACAGCCAGGCAGCCCTGGGATCACTGGCAGCTCCTGCAACAAGGTCTAAAATTGTTGCAGAATGTCACAGGGTTCTGGTGGAGCTAGGGGAAAGCAATAGAGTAAATCTATTGTGGGTCCCTGGTCACACGGGGATCAGTGGCAACGAACATGCCAACAGATTAGCCAGGATGGGGGCAGAGACTCCATTTATTGGACCGGAATCTGTCCTGACAATCACCAAGGCAATGATCAAATTGGAGCTATGTAACTGGCTCAGAAGACAGCACATAGAATATTGGACCCAGGATCACCTATGGGGTGGAAGAAGGTAGAACAGCAGGTTGCTGCTAAGAGCTTGGTAAAGTGCAGAGACTAGCCTGCTTAGCCATAACAGGTGGAATTAGCAGCACACCAACTGCTGGGATGCAAACCAGTTGGATATGCCCCCATTACACCTTTGGGTCAAGATGGAGGCAGCAGGTGGTGCATACAGACTTAAAACTGGCAAAAACTGGAACTCTTTGGGATATCTGGAATCACACACTAAAATAGAGAGTGAGGTAAATGTAGGAAAGGTTGGGAAATGCCAGCCGACTATATTATAACTCCATACTGCTTCAAGAAGCCTTTCAATATAGCAATTGGAAGTAGGGAGCAGTGGGAGAAATTGTTCGACACCGTACGGCGGATATTGTCTGGTTCTCTGACGGGTCAAAAGCAGACCAAGGCGTTGGGGCCGGGGTATAAGGGGTGCAGCCAAGACTGGGGGGCGTCACCTCTCTAGGGAAACTGGACTCAGTATTCCAGGCCGAAATCACTGCCATGAGGACGTGTGTGGAGGGGAATTTGCGTAGGTACTACAAAGACTGTAGCATCTATATCTATTCAGACAGACAGGCAGCCCTGAGATCACTAGCTGCTCCTGCAACAAGGTCTGAAATTGTTGCATAATGTCACAGGGTTCTGGTGGAGCTAGGGGAAAGCAATAGAGTAAACCTATTGTTGGTCCCTGGCCAGTCGGGGATCAGTGGCAATGAACATGCCAACAGATTAGCCAGGATGGGGGCAGAGACTCCATTTATTGGAACGGAACCTGTCCTGACAATCACCAAGGCAATGATCATATTGGAGCTACGTAACTGGCTCAGAAGATAGCACTTAGAATATTGGACCAAAGTCCATCAACAAAAACATGCCAAGGTAATGATGCCAAAGCCATGTTTTAAAAGAAGCTCTGCAATCCTGGGTCTGAACAGGAGAGAGATTAGACTCATGGTTGGATTGCTGACAGGCCATGGGAATTTCAAAAAACACCTACATACAATGGGAATAACAGAAGAGGACCCTAAATGTAGGATCTGTGATGACGGTGATGAAACTGTATCTTATCTAATCTTTGAATGCATTGCATTGGAGAATAAAAGGCACAAAATATTTGGGACAACCAGACCCAAAGAAATTGTGTCTAATAAAGAACTGGTAAAGGGGCTCCTTGCACTGTTCAAGGGCATTGGTTGGCTCTACTAGATATACAGGGAGTGATACCGCACAATAAACTTAGTTTCAGTGCGGGCAGTGGCGGGTTAGACCAAGACTGTTTTGGCTTCCCTGGGAAAATCAAATCAAATCAATGCTATTAGGGTAACTGCATATTTTGGTGATATACATCTCAGTAATTAGCTTACTATGCCTATTTTTATTCACTGCTTTCCTATGGCATCATTTTCTGGGGTAATTCATCATCTAGTAAAAAAAGTATTCATTGCACAAAAGTGTGTAATGAGAATAATTGCTGGAGTCCATCCAAGATCATCCTGCAGACACTTATTTAAAGAGCTACGGATCTTCACAGCAGCTTCACAGTATACGTATTCACTTATGAAATTTGTTATTACCAACCCTACCGAATTCAAAAGAAATAGCAGTGCACATAACTACAACACTAGGAGAAAGAGTAATCTTCACTATTCGTCTTCACTATTCAAGGTTAAATCTAGCTCTGGCACAGAAATGGGTGAATTATGCTGGCACAAAAGTCTTTGGTCACCTACCAAACAGCATCAAAAGCCTTACAGATAGCCAACTAGCACTTAAAAATAAATTAAAAGAATTTCTGAGACACCTTTCATTAACCTGGCACGTTCCACATCATTACGAAGTGTTGTATTCATGAACTATGGAACAAGTACTAATCTATAAATCACCTCCACTGTACTCACATAGATCCATGGCAGAAGAGAACTAATCCTATTTCTCCACAGCAGAACCATCAAACTGTCAGCTAACATGCATTGCCTTTCAATTTTTGATCACAATATGGTATAACATCCTTCCAGAATGAAACGTACATGTGTTTGAAGCTGTGTACTTTTTGTATTATATTAAAACTAGCTTAAGTCTCGCTGCTTGGCAAGCGTAGACTGGATGGTCTGCATTGGTTGTTTCACTTATAAATAAAAATTTTCATAGATTTAGCTTTAAAAATGCTCTCCTAATCAAGTACTTTGATACAACCCCCTATTGCTCCATGGATGGAAGAATTCAAAACATCTCGAAAAACATTTTTTTTCCTAACCAAAGTCCCAAATCCAAATTTTTGCATTTCTAGCATCAAAATAGTAGCACCCTTAAAAGATTTTCCCTTATTTCACCCACTTAATGGCCCAATTTACAAAAATATCGAAACACGTGTTTTTAAAATTCCAATCATAAACCGAAATCCTAAGTTTTGTATTTCTTGCTGCCAAATTGCCTTAATAGCAATGTATTTTCAAAAAACTGTTCATCCCCTATTTTATATAAATCGCTGATGTCTACAGTGTAGCATAAACAACGTCTACAAATTTCAAGTTTGTATCATCTGTAGATTCACTTTTCAGTGCCATTTTCTATCTTTTAGGAACAGACCAAGAATGAGAAATTTTTTTTTTATGATTTGGCATCATTCTTGGTAGTTTCACTTTTCAAACTATAATATGCACTTATTTTTCTTTATTCGTAGTCTTGTAGCAGAAAAACAACTGAAGAATGTGCATCACATTTTGCTGTATATAACATCTTTGCTATTATAATATCAAAAGTGGCCTTCGTTATACTATAGCAAGGAGACAGCTGGACTATCCTGTTGCAGAACATGCAGCACTGCATGATGTGGCTCACTTCAATGGCTGCTACACAGCCTGTGCCATATGGATCTATAATGTTATGAATGAAACTAATTACTATAATGAAATTAATGTTAATTATAATAATCAAATGGAAAAGCCAACAATATTTGCTTGAACTTGAGAACAGACTTGAATCAGTTGAAATTATTGCATACACACCAAGAACATAATTTGATGAAAATACATAGAAAAACACATTTTTAGGGAAAAAAAAGTCTTTTACTGCATTTTTCATTTTCCATTATAAAACTGCAAACAATTTAAACCCCACTAAACAGGTTATTGTCACCTAGTAAAATCAATCCTTTCTTTGAAAAAATGATACTGTCATCCTATGAATGTAATTACCTTTGAAACCAGTGAAGTAACTTTCATGGCAATGTTAATATGAAAAGCAAGACTGGTAATCACAGGTAATTTACTGTGTGGTGGATTAAAACAATAACAGTCACACACACAAATGAAACCATGCTTTTCACAACTGTGACACTAAAGAAATAATACAGCTGAAATTTCCTGATACATAATGAGAATAACACTAGCATTTGAAATGTGAATGCTACTAATAAATTGAAAGACTAATAGTCATGCTAGATTTCAGTAAGAATAAATTAATATATCTATTCACAGGACACTGTAAAACAGAGAATGTACACGTTTGTAGAAACAAACCTTGACTACCTGCTGTGAGATGATATTTGTCTCCCACTGTTGTCCTCAGTAAATTGATGGGGCAAGGGTCTTCTTTGAAAGTGAGGTGATGTTTCGTTTGATTCTGTGCTTGAATCGACCCTATATATTTCTGCAAAATGGGGGTAACAGGTTAGAATCCTCGAGTTTGTTTACTTACAGCAACTACAGTCAAGTTCAGAGATAATATGATATGAAAGCTCTAATACAACTGCTTGTGCACATGGGAAAGGATATCCTCTCTTTTTCTCTCTCCCCATTAGCCTCCCCCCTTCCCCCCTCCACACACACACTGGAAACATATACATTAAACCCTTTGTACAATAGAGATGCAGCAATGACATCTTAATTTTCTCGACTCATGGTATGGAAAGCACTTGCTATAATCTGTAGTACTTCAACACTAAAATTTTCCTCAAACAGGTTCTCCTTAGTGTTATGTTTGATCAATCATGCAATAACTTTTGATCACCTCTCTCCAATGGCTTATGAAAAACTCTATGTGTGTCAGATACACCACCCCTACCTACAAATTCACTGCAGGCTACAATTCTGTCTCAAGAAAGTGATTATGCTTCAGTTATTTCATATTATTAGCAGTAAAAAAAATATTCAAAAGAGGTAGTGGCAGGATGGTACTTAGCTCAGTATCGCCAATAGTAACACAACGAAAATAAATGTCCCTTTAGGTACGCATGCTAACACCAAAGTGTACAGAGTTGAATATGCTAAAGTGGGAAGTAATTGTGAAAGGAAAAAGGCCGCAAAATATGTGTACTACATGTGTGTTGGCAACAAAAATGCAGAAGATAAAGCATACACCAAAAGAAACCGTAAGTAATGGGCAATAGAGGCTGATGGTCAAAATATCTCCACTTACAAAATTTATGTTCTCACAGTAGAAGTAGATCATTTGGTTGCAGATGTCAATACTACCAGTATGTAATTATGTAGAAAGTGTCTTACATGACCGTTGTTCTTGTGGTCTTCAGTCCGGAGACTGGTTTGATGCAGCTCTCCACAATACCCTATCCTGAGCAAGCCTCTTCATCTCCACATAAGAACGGCAACCTACATCTGTCTGAATCTGCTTACTGTATCCATCTCTTGGTCTTCTTCTGCGATTTTTACCCCACACACTTCCCTCCAATGCTAAATTAAAGTTCAGGGTGAAGAATTAAAAACATTGCGTTTTGCTGACGACATTGTAATAATCTCAGAGACAGCAAAAGACCTGGAAGAGCAGTTGAAGGGAATGGACAGTGTGCTGAAAGGTGCATTTAAGATGAACATTAACAAGAGCAAAACTAGGGTAATGGAGTGCAGTGTAAGGAAATCAGGTGATGCTGAAGGAATTAGATTGGGAAACGAAGCAATAAAGGAGGTAGATGAGTTTTGTTATTTGGGCAGTAAAATAACAAATGATTGTCGCAGTACAGAGGATATAAAATGCAGAATGGCAATGGGTAGAAAATCGTTCTTGAAAAAGAGAAAAATTTCTCCTTGCTTTCCTTTATAGCTTGCTCAATGTACAAATTGAATAACAATGGAGAAAGACTACAACCCTGTCTTACTCCCTTTCCAACCACTGCATCCCTTTTATGCCCTTCAACTCTGATAACCGCTGTCTGGTTTTTGTACAAGTTATAAATAACCTTACGTTCCCTATATTTTACTCCTGCTTACATGACCACAGAATGTAAATACAAGGTAAAAACGACAATAAGACTTATGACTTTTTAGACCAGAACTTACACATAATATAGGGGCTAGTACTGAAATCAATGTACAGTAGAACCTCGTTTTTACGCTTTTCAGGGGACTTCAGTGAAATAGTGTAAAATACAGGAAAATGTAAAATGCAGGAAATAATGTTTTAAATGGTAAAATATGCTTACTGGATCAGCCTTGCATTTTCGTAGCTTATGTACATAATAGTTTTTGTACATAATAGACATCTAAATACTCACCAGGGAGTGGATTATACAATAAAGGTTATCCAAATTTTTACTATTTTAAGCGCCAGGAAAAACTGGTAATTTTATGGGAAGTGAAATTACGTCAAAAATTTCTATTCATTATAATCGAGGACGCCGCTATTGTAAGCGCCATGCAGAACTGGTAATTTGATGGGAAGTGGAAATTTTTGACGTAATTTGTCATTATAATCGAGGATGCCGCTATTTTAAGCGCCAGGCAAACTGAAGTAGAAATTTTTTACATAATTTCATTCATTATAATCGGGGACGCCACTGCTGGGCTATAACACATCTTCAAAATTACCTGAACCGTTTATCGTTTGGACGCCGCTGCCAGGCTATGTAACACATCTTCAAAATTACTGCCCTTTACCGGAATTAATTATTTACATAGTAAAACTCCTACAGTTCCGTTAGTTTCGTATTTTTCGGTGTTTCACACCACAATAGTCGAGAATTTATTCGCGTATTGTGATGTTTGCATGGGATCGGCAACTCTCACTATTATCGCTTTTTTGAGGTTGTGGGTATTATGATACCCAACTGTGACAGATAGTTCTTTATTAACCAGAAATATGTATCACAAAAACATCGCAACTATTTATTCTCACTTCAACAAAGCAACTGGTTCTGATTGTTTGAGTACTCGCTAGCCGCTCTGGCAAAGAAGCTAGCGGAAATACGAACTACACCGCCACAAATCAGCGTTATTCTCTCGTTAACAAACCGTTCTGTTTGTCTGAGTACATGCCAGGCGCTCTGCCAAAGAATCTGGTGAAAAGAAGAACTACATTGCCACAAATCGGCGCGTCTTTAAGTCAACAACGAAACGCGAAATATACGTTTGAATAAACGCAAAGTGTCAAGAAACTCGAATGCAAATAATTTTTAAGCGCTATACTTTAAGGGGAAAGCCAAGCTAGTGTCAATGTATGTACATTACGTCATTTTTCTTCACGAACATGCTTTCAAAAAGTGTAAAACACGGGAAAAGCGTAAATATGTTAATGCAAAAGCGAGGGTGAATTAACATTGTAAACATAGGAAATTTGATGGGACCGACAAAAAATGGTGTAAATGGTGGGAAAACGTAAAAACCGAGAATTTAAAAATGAGGTTTTACTGTATTTTGTTTTTTACAGCAATAAATAAATGAAAAACCCACTGATGATGGCACAGATATGCTGATAAATGTATGGGTGTGAAAGAAAATAGTGTTTTGCATATCAGGTGGACCTCATAACTAGAATTTTCACTGCAAACATGGCAATAATAAGATCTGTAAATCGGAACAATGATGAATATTCAGAAATTGAATTTCCTTCATCAGGTAGTAGAGAGTAGGGAGGAGAAAGGGGATGGATGGGAAGGGTTACTCACAAACTATGCCATGGAGTAAAGATGGACTGAAGGGTGATAGGCAGAAGTTAGAGATATTCCATGCTAAATACTGAGCCATGCCAGTATCAAACCAAAGGGGATACATTCAGAAGTAAAGAGAAGTGAACTGACTAATCAATTAATGCTGTGTGTTTGGGTGGATGGGGGGGGGGGGGGATTGGGAAGGAAGAAGAGAAGTGAGAGAAATGAATAGTGAGTTAAAGATGATGGGAGGGTAGAGGCTAAGATAGGTTGAGGCCAGGAGGATGTATGGGAAAGGCAAGTTCCCATCTTCACAACTCTGAGGGACTAGTTCTAGGAGTGAGTGTCCAGATTGCATGTTTGACGTAATATGCCCCAAAATTTGTTGCTGGTCATACCCATACAAAAGGTTGTGCAATGAACACATTTTAGTTGGTAAATGATATTTTGTTTCGTATGTTGGTCCTGCCTTGAATTTGTAGGTTTTTCCTGTGGTGGGGCTGGAGCATGCTTCTGGGAGAATCACTGGGCCATGTTTTGCAGCAGGGTCAGTTGCAGAGGTTTATTTATTTATTTTATAATGATCATGTTGCACAGGATCAAATTGAGAAGGAAGTCTCCATAGTCATGGAACAAGTCAGTATATAAAATTGTAATAAAAGAGTAGTAGGAGATAAATTGAAATGCGTAGCAATCCTACACACATGATAGGCCTAAGCATAAGTAAAAAGAACCTACAATGTAACACAGGAATTAGCTTAATTTTTTAATATTTCCACGAATTCCTTGACAGAATAGAACAAGTGTGTCATGAGGACACTTTTCAAGTTAGCCTTGAAAGTCCAAAGGATTACTACTAAACATTTTGAATTCATGTGGCAGTTTATTAAAAATGGATGTAGCAGAATAGTGTACACCTTTCTGCATAAGGGTTACAGAGGTGATATCCAAATGCAGATTTGATTTTTGTTTAGTATTAACAGAGTTAAAGCTGCAAACTCTTGGTGAAAGCCAAATATTATTAAAAACAAACCAAATTAAAGGTAATACGTATTGAGAGACCAATGTTGCAATTCCCAGGCTACTAAACAGAGATTAACAAGAAGTACACAACCTTACCCCACAGATTACTCAAACTACCAGTTTCTGCACAACAAATCAGTTAAGAAAGCTCACTTCACATGCTCATAAAGTTTGACGAGGATGTTGTGGAGGTTGGGATGATGACTTAAGACTAATCTGGGTGGTGTGATAAAAATACTTTGGAGAGATGATCTCATTTCAGGACTTGATGTGAGAACGTCTTAGCCCTGAGCAATATATTAAGGCATTCCAGGCTGGATGGTACTTGGAGGGGGTGCTTATGGGTGGTCTAGGGCTCAGAACATTATTATAGGAAGTGGAGATGGGGGTGGGACATACCGCTCATAATATCTGTTCAAGTGACAAGGTCTGTAAGATAGTTGCATCAGAGGAAAACATTGGACAATATATTGGTACCAGAGATCCAAAACAGGCTCCGAAATGTTGTTTAAGGCCCGCCAGTGGGCGTTATGGCATCACCGGCTTGGCCCGCTGCATGAGATGGCCCGTTTCTGACCTGTAGTTGGTACAGGTGGTGAGGGATTTGTCAATGGAGGACATATGGGATACTTTTGGATGGGCATTCAGAAAGGTAGGTAGGAGGGATGTTGGCGTAAAGGGATGAGGCATCTATGATGACAAGGAAACTTTCAGGTAGGAGGGCCTTGGGGATTGATTTGAGGCATTCCAGGAAGTGGTTCATGTCCTTATTGCAGGTTGGAAGGTTTGGGGTGTTCTGTTGGAGGTGTCAATGTACCAGAGCTCAGATGCATTATTTTGGGCTTTAAAGCCTGCTGTGATGAGATGGCCAAGTTGGATCTCTTTGTTTACTTTAGGGAGTAGATAGAAGGTTGCGGTGAGTGCTTCAGGTGGAGAGAGATGTTCTATAGAGGCAGTGATGAGACCTTGTGAGGGATCTAGGGCTTTTATGATTTTCTGTAGCTCAGCCTGAATTGAGGAGTGGGGTCATGAGGAACAGGTTTATAGGCAGAGGTGCCCGAGAGTTGACATACACTTTCTGCTACAAACTCCTCTTGGTCAAGTACTTCAATTGTGAAGCCCTTGTCAACTGCAAGAATGATAATTTCAGCTCCCAGATGCCATGGGATTCAGCTGAACTGATGTTGGAATCTGTTAATATGTCACTGAGGAATTTAAGAAGGGCACCAATTTCAAATCCATCATGAATTCACCATCCAACTTCTCATCTATGTTATGCTGACATTGTTATACCAATAAACTTTTATTGAAAACGAATGTTCTCCAATTGATAAATTTCATAAAACAGTTCATGAGCTCCAAACTGCAGCCATAATTTTGTGGTTTACCAAATGGGAATGTTTCCTTTTGTGTTGTAAATGTAATCATTATCACTGACATGAGTCATTCTATTCAGAATTCAACAATTATTAAATTATGATTCTTCAGCATTTAATTATTGTAAATTGCTGAAGGAAACCTCAATTGGAAGGCTTTGCATGCTAATATCCTCATGTGCAAATGCCATCCCCCCCCCCCCCCCCCCCCACGCACACACAATACTCCTTCCACCTCAAAAAAGAAGTCTCCTCACCAGAATACATAACACACTATGACATACTGCTAGTGTAGGCTTAGTCAACACTGCTGATACACAACTGAATGAGAATTGTTACAGTCAAGTGACATCCACAGTTTGTTATTTAGGTGCCAATTTCAATGTTGTGATCATAAAGGTCCATTTTCATTTCCCAGAAGACATGAAAACAGTAAAATACAGCTTCTTATATTCCAGAGATATAGAAAAAGATCTGACAGTAAAACATGAATTTCAGCTGTAAAAATATCTCAGAAATAGTATTGGATGTTGTAATGTTTCTGCTATGTTGCGCACTCCCTACAGTTTCATTGCCAACATTACGGACAAAAATCTGAGAAACCTCAAATGCAACTTCGCTACCAGAGATGTAAAATATCAGATTTTCGGGTTCAGTTTTAAGAAATAGTATGTTGATTTAAACTTAACTTTGGCTGTCCTTTTACGTAATTTTCAATTTTTATACTTTCATAAATAATAACTACAAATACTAAAAATGCATTACACTTAGTGTTAGAAATTGATGAACCTATATAGATACTTATTTGTATAAAAACAACACTACTACATGTTATAACTATTGCACAACATGATTACATATGTACCTTTCATTTAAATAAATTAGGGCAGACCATTTGTTATATGTATATATCACTGGATCCTAAATTAAATACTGACCATTTTTCACGCACTAAAATTAATAATCCCTTTTGTACTAAGAAACTATCTTCGAAACAGACAAAATTATGATGACTTTATACAAATCTGTATTTATAAAAAATTAGACCGCAAATTGGAATACATTAAAATTCCATGACTCAATAATAGTACACCTACACAATATTGTCATAACAGATATGTGTGCACTTCAAAAACACAAATAATGTAAATAATTTGAGTAAATATAACACTAGTCAAAACACTACTTTTAATTTGCGTACACTATTAAATACAAATTTCATAAAACACGTACATACATTGAGATAAATAGTTAAAGCCTAAATGTAATATTTTAATTTGTGTATTTTGGCATATTTCAAGTACTGTTATATTATTTATTTGGTAACTGAAGAACTTTGTCATCAATCTTATTACGCGGTTACGATGAAAGATGTTTGAGAGAAACCATGTTTTGTCACTCTGTTGGTAGTCATAAACCTGTAAGCAGCTCTGTTGTCTTGCTGCTGCAATTTTTTTTTTTTTTTATTTTGGACATTGTGCAACTATGTGATTGGTTTAATCTTCATTTAAATGGAAATAAAATTGTTCCATATCAACTGACATGTTTATGATTTACGAAACTATCCTGAAACATCAATCTTTTAGTGAATGCCAAAGACAGCTCATAACGCAGTGGACTTCAGCCAGCATATACAGTTCTTTTTTTATCAACTTCACCTACAGTGGAATGACTGTGTTATATAGGCTGTGAACTAATAAAACTTTCTGTGATTTAGGAAAAAATTAGGGCTCAGTTTGAGTCATTTCCAAAAAGGGTGACTGTCGTTAGAATGTGAAATCTGTGGAGCCAATGAAAATACCTGGGAAAATCTGAACGAACATATCTGCAATGATTGTGGCTGGAAGGTTAGAAAGTGGACGAAATTCAGAAATAATAATTTGGTTTGAGTAAAGGTGAAACTGATATTGGATCCAGATAATAAATACCTTATATCAAACTTATAGGCTACATGTGATGGTAACTGCTACATGTTGCCATATCTACAGAGACTGCAGGGCTTACTAACAAAAATTGACAGTAGCATGATGAGGAAATTTAAATACAGAATGCTGAAGGACTTCAATGATGATACAAAGGACAGTGAGATACAGCTTACCTAGACTTCTTCCAATGGGTTGTTTAATTGGTACTCTGTAGCTGCTTACTACAGATGGACTTCCACTTGAGTCAGATTCAGAATTCTGTCTAATATCACCTTTTGTGTGCGGCTGCTTAATACTGCCGTGTCTATGGAGAGCTGACTGCCTCCCACTGTCTGCTGAAAGTAACATGCACACTGATAATACCTTACAGTACTATGTAAAATATATTGCACTAACTATATAAAGAACAATAGCTCAAAAATATCTGATTTAGAATGACGGAGTATTCATCTAGGGAAAAGAGATGTATTTTTACAAGAATAAATATTTGATCAAATGTATTTGCCATAAATTTCATGGTAGGGAGTGTCAAAGGAGGAGAAAAATATTGTGAGTCCTGCTATTAGCAGATCACTAGTGAGGTAAAGGACAAAGGAAGATTCTGACAGATTTATCTGAATCAAATAGTTACAGTAATTTTAGCAATTTTTGTTCATAATGTTTTCAAATAATTGCTACAAACATAAAATGAACTGAAACTTCCCAGCAGATTAAAACTGTATGCTGGAACTGGCAGAAGTAAAATGGTGAGGCCAGCCCATGAGTCATGTTGGGATAGCTCAGTGGTAGAGCACTTGCCCGGGATAGGCAAAGGTCCCAGTTTTGAGTCCTGGTTCTGGCACACAATTTTAATCTGCCAGGAAGTTTCATAACAGCACACACTCCACTGCAGAGTGAAAGTTTCATTCTGGATGAAATAAACTGTTGGTTTCTGGTCTTCAGGACAGCCTTCTCTATACTCTAATCAACCAACGCAAACACTGATGCAAGAATTATTAACTTGATATACGAGGACCATCCGGAAAGTGGTATCCATTTGTGCAATAAAAACACAGGAGTAAATATTGACACATATAACAATATTTTCTGGAAAGAGCATACATTACACTACTCCTAGACATATCTCCAAGCAAATTTAGGCATTTGTCAAAATGTGCGACGAGTTTTTGTATCACAGCATCATAGTCCTCCACTGCCAGCGTACTGAGATATGTAGTCACACCTTGTTTAAGTTCTTCATTGCTGTAAAGCTTTTTCCTTGTAGAAAGTCTTTCAGTTTCAGAAAGAGATGAAAATCCGGAGGGGCCAATTTCGGGCTATATGGCGGATGGTTAAAGATTTCCCTCTTCAATTGCAACAAAAGTTGTTGTGTTATCGCGGCTGCATGAGGCCTGGTATTGTAACGAAGGAGAATGATGCCTTTAGACAACATTGTCTCCATACACCTCCTTTAATTGGCATGAATTTCACAAGGTTGAAAATTTCATGCATTAAGAAATTTAATCATGGCTCACTTTGCAACTGGCGGGGTTCCAATTTGTTTAAACAATATAAACTATCACAGACACAACACACAGCATCACGCAACCTTGCACAGAGCAGACACACAAGCAACTGATGCGGTCTGACCCTGCCCAGCGAGGCAGGCACTAACAGGTACCACTTTCTGGATGGCTCTCATATATATCTGTATATGTACACATATGTTTACATTTGTGTATCAGCAAAATGGAGTAATGATAAGTGATTATAAAACTGATTGACACTTTCCCAGCCGCGGTGGAGTAGCCGAGCGGTCTAAGGCGCCTCGCTGCGGAGCACGCAGTTGCTCGCTGTCGGAGGTTCGAGTCCTCCCTTGGGCATGGGTGTGTGTGTTGTCCTTAGGTTAGTTTACATTAGTTTAAGTAGTTTGTAAGCTATGGATTGATGACCATGCAGTTTGGTCCGCTAGATTTACATACATTTGAACATTTGGACACTTTCCCTGCGGCTTAGCCCACCATGTGTCCCGATGCAGTTGTTCCCTTCCCAGTGACTTGAATTACGGCGACTGACCAAAACGTGAAGATTATTATCATGTCAAAACCTAAGATAAAATTGGTTCAAGGGTATATATTTATTCAGCATGAGATAAATAATAAAAATATGTTATACTTCCATTCAGCCCACCGGTGCCCTGATAATACTTTTTTTTCCTAGTTTTCAGTTGT
This sequence comes from Locusta migratoria, assembly GCA_026315105.1. Lineage (NCBI taxonomy): Eukaryota > Metazoa > Arthropoda > Insecta > Orthoptera > Acrididae > Locusta > Locusta migratoria. The sequence goes on along the minus strand of CM048744.1, from coordinate 806,364,277 downwards.
TCAGGAACACCTTGTATCCTGAGTATTATGCTGCACACATTTAGCAGCAAGCATGGCATAGAACACACAATGTATTGTTGGACATTAAAACACACACACTAGCATTTGTTGATGTTAGCATGCATGTATAGCTTCTTTAAGGTATGTAGGAAAATACTGCTTATTGTTATAAGATGATAGTTTATCTGTTGCACGCCAGCTCTGTAGCAGAAGTATACCTCTTCCTGCAGGGCATCTCATGACGGTTATGAGTCTGACCTCCTGACAAACAACCAGTTCTCCAATGCCACCTGAGTGCGCGGCCACCAAGGGGTGCACCACCAACCACTTGACCCCCTGCATATCTACTACAGTAACTGTGGCTGGGCACCAGGTTTAATCAAGTTTCATTGCATGCTTCACTAGAAATTGATCCACCTGATTCCAGGCAGCCTATAGCAAGGAAACAGAAACAGTACACCATTAGATGAAGAGGGAGTATACTATAATCTGAACTACTACCTAAATCAAAGTGACTCCAGTGACAGTGACATCTCTCCTGCATCTGATGATGATCGAGCTTTCAATTCCCAGGACTCAAGATCCTCTTCAGATTTAAATGTAAGTGATGATGACTCCTCTTCCATTGAAGTTCGTGATACAGAATGTAATTCTGATAATGATGGTAATGAAAATTGTACCCCAATTTGGAAATCAATTGGAGAAAATACAACAAGAGCAATTTTCAACTGGGTCTCAGAAGTTAATATTTCCACCAATTTTGATGTCCCCTCAAACTCTTACAAAATCTTGGTAACACAAAACCTACTTAACATTATGGTTTTGGGAAAAATAAATAAATAAATAAATAAATAGATACACAGCACATCTTGGATAATTCCACAATGTTGGCCCAATATCCTCAACTGAATTTCCATTCCTTCTGAATAACATCGTCTAATGATTCATTGTGGGGCCAAAGGGATCCTTGTACATAATAGTCCTAACTCAGTGAATTGAGTTATTCAGCATAGCTCTTTTCTGAGCTGAAAGCTGAATCCACTGAGATACAATTCTATGCTTCAATTTCAATACAAAGAGTGCCAAAGTCATCCCATCTGCTTTCTGTCATAAACCTTGGGTGAATACTGGTGATATGTTCAATGAATGGTTGCAGTGCATCACTGCCCAATGGCTATGTTAAAAACTGCAACTGTGATCGATATCTTAGTTTTTGCTCCTGACTCCCAAAATTTCGAACACCACCTTGAACAATTTTTTGCCATTACATAATGCAGGGTTGGTCACAAATCACAGAGCACATCAAGGAAGTGACATTCTTGGATTACACTCTCAATGTGAAGGGCATCATACCTGCTACAAACTAACCAACTAAATCCATCAGCTATCCTCTCTCTAACAACATCACTCGTTTCTTGGTATTTTGAATATTTACCACTGGCACCTACCATATGTCACAGAGGTACAGAAACTGTTGAGTGCTGCTCTCTTTGGTTGAAATGGAAGCTTACCTGGATTGCAGACATGCAAACAGCATTCAAACGTAGGACAGCCTAGCCATCCTATTAGCACACCTGCTCCCAGGTGCACTGCTAACCATCACTACTGATGCATTTGACATGACTATAGGGGCGGCACTCAGGAAGTCATTCTGGATGAGATACAATCTCTCTCAAGGAAACTAACAGATTTGTAGACAAATAGGTCATTGTTCAACCACAAACTACTCACAGTCTATGAAGTGGTGAAATACTTTGGGGATGACATAGAGGGGCAACAATTAGTACATGAGCCAACTAGAATTGTAAATGGATGTCAAAACACACTTGATCTCTTTGCAACAAATAATCCTGAGCTTACAACAAGTATCAAACGGGATACAGGTATTAGTGAACACAGGGCTGTAATAGCGAGACTGAATATCAAAAGTCCCAAAGTTACCAAAAATAGATGAAAAATATATTTGTATAGAAAACCAGATAGAAATACACTAAATTGTTTCTTGAAAGACAGTTTCAAGTCATTCCAAACCCTAAACATAAGTGTAGACCAGATGTGACTCCATTCAAAGAAGTAGTATTGAGAGCAATTGACTGTTTTATACCAAATAAATTAATAAAAGAAGGTGGTGATACACTTGGTACACAAAACAGGTCAGGACACTGTTGCAAAAACAACAAAAAAGGCATACAAAATTTAAACAAACACGAAATTCCTAGGATTGGCGATCCTACATAGAAGCTCGAAATTTAACAAGGACTTCAATGTGAGATGCTTAACAATACTTTCCACAATGAAATTCTTTCTCAAAATTTGACTGAGAACCCAAAGAGATTTTGGTCCTACGTCAAATCTACTAGAGGCAAAACACAAACAATACCCTTACTAAGTGATAGAAATGTCGATCCCACTGATGATAGCACTACTAAAGCAGAGTAACTAAACACAGATTTTAGAAGCTCATTCATCAAAGAAGATGAACAGAGACCAGAATGAGGAACGTAGAAGTAGATATCATCGGAATAGTGAAGCAAATTAAATCACTTAACAAGAACAAGTCTTCTGGTTCAGACTGCATGCCCACTAAATTTCTATGCAATTATTCTGATGCAATAGCTCTTTGCTTAACAGCCATATACAACTGCTTGCTCAATGAAGGATCTGTGCAAAAAGACTGTAAAGGTGCACAGGTCACACGAATATTCATGAAAGGCAGTAGGAGTAACCCACTAAACTACAGGCCTATTTCATTGATGTCAATTTGTAGCAGGGTTTTGGAACATATCCTGTATTCAAAAATTATGATTTATCTCAAACAGAATGATCTGTTACCCAATGTCAACACGGATTTAGAAAATATCTTTCAAATGAAACACACCTAGCTCTTTACTCACACAAAGTAATGAGTGCTACAAACAAGGGATCTGAAATTGATTCTGTATTTCTAGATTTCTAGAAGGCTTTTGATACCATACCTCACCTTTAATCAAATTGTGTGGTTATGGAATATCACCCCAGATTTGTGACTGGATAAGAGATTTTCTGTCAAAGGGGACTCAGTTTGTAGTAATCAATGGTAAGGCATCGACTTAAACAGAGGTGATATCCGGCGTTCCACAGGATAGTGTTATTGGTCCTCTGCTGTTCCTTATCTACATACACGATTTAGGAGAAAAACTGAGCAGCTCTCTTAGGTTGTTTGCAGATGATGCCATCATTTATGGTCCCTGAAGATCAAAACCAACTGCAGAACGACCTAATAAGACATCAGTATGGTCCAAAACTTGGCAATTGACTCTAAATAATGAGAAGTGTAAAGCCTCTTCACATGCATACGAAAATAAATTCATTAAACTTTGTTTACAAGATACATCAATAAAATGTGAAGGCCGTAAACTCCACAAAATACCTAGAAATTACTATTACATCAGACTTAAAATGGAAAGAACACATAGATAATGTCATAGGAAAGGCGAACCAGAGACAACGTTTTATTGGCAGAACGCTTAAAAGATGCAACAGAACTACTAAAGAGACTACATACACTATGCTTGCCCATCCTCATTTGGAGTATTTCTGCCCAGTGTGGGGTCCTTATCAAGTGGGTTTGATGGAAGCCATTGAAAGAGTCCAAAGAAGGGCCGCTCATTTTGTATTGTCACAATACAGAAAAGACAGTGCCACGGAAATGATACAGGATCTGGGGTGGGAATCATTACAACAACAGCGGTTATTGCTGCGGCGTGGTCTACTTATGAAACTTCAATCACCAACATTCTCCTCCGAATGCGAAAATATATTGTTGACTCCCACCTACATAGGTAGAAATGATCATCAGAATAAAATACGAGAAATCAGAGCTCAAACGGAGAGTCAGATGTTCCTTCTTCTTGTGCGCTATTCAAGAGCGGAATGATAGATGAATAGTATAAAGGTGGGCCGATGAACCCTCTGCCAGGCACTTAAATGTGATTTGCAGAGTACCCCATGTAGATGTAGAAAGGAGATTGAAACAAGTAATGTGTGGATATGTATTTAAAAAACTTTGTCTTTAAACTGTACTTCCTCCTATTCAAGAACAAGCTCTAGGGAAGGCTAGTAATGGTAAAACCCTTTCACATATGCAGACCCTAGATATGAAGGGAGAAACCCAAGGTGATTTAAAAATGGTCACCAGTGATTTTTAAACAATTGTAAAATAGACTAATCATGATAGTAAATAATTTAGTTTTTTTCAATTTGCCATTTGTGTACATGTTAAAGTGATTCCCCCCCCCCCCCCCCAAATCCTGCACACATTAAAATCGGTAAACAATCTTCACGGAAGTCAGAAAATGACTTAAGAGTGATGGAGAGGTGAGGACCTGTCACTTCAGGTGAGGGACCCACCACTAAATAGAATAGTAAAAGCCAGCTGCACGAATAAAATCTAAAACACTGTCACTCATTGAGGCATTGTCTCGAAGAATTAAAGGTAGTGCAGCAGGCAGATTAAAAGACTGCTGCAGGTCGGCTAAAAGTGGGCAATCCAACAAAAGGTGGACTACTGTCAGAAGGGTGCCACAGCAGCATTTCTACAAAGAAGGTAGCCATGCATTAGCCAGGTATGGCCAATATGCAGGTGACAAAGGACAACAGAGTCCCTGTGAGAGGCCCACAGGGAAGACTTCTATGCTACTGTAGAGGACTTTACTGCATTGAGCTTGTTGGGCATGCTCAAAGTAGCCCACTCTGACTCCCAAGCAGCAAAGACCTTGCAACGTAACCCCAATTTGATTTCCCTCTCTGGGGTACCAATATCAAGGGGCCGGGAGGTGGTATCCTGCTCATTACCCAGGATGCCAAGATTGCCCATGGTCCAAAAAACGCTACTGAACTGCCAGAAGTAGTGAGTGTGAAGATGGAGCATTGGATCGATTGTACCACAGGAAGAGAAGGGAAACACTGGTCAAGGGCTTGTAGGCCATTCAGGGAGTCACTGCAGATGACAAATGACTTCCTGGGGCACCCTTTAAGGTGGTAAAGAGCACTTATTTCTGTGACCAGTTCCGCAGTAAAAACGCTACAGTCAGGAGGCAAGGAGCATTGTTCAGTGTGGTCATCTTGTATAAAGGCATACCCAACTCAGCCATCTACTGAGGACCCATCAGTGTAGATGATGTCACCACCATGGAAAGCATCGAGATTGGCCAGGAACTGGTGACAGAGAGTTAGTGGTGAGAGCAATGCCTTTGGGTCGTGAGACAATTCCAGGTGGAGCTGTAGGCGGAGGATGGACCAATGGGGTGTATGGGGTTGGTAGGAGAAATCAGGAGGGCGAGGGAGTAACTCAATAGAGGTAAGGAGGGTATGAATACAGACCACAGTCAGAAGACCTGACCTGGGCCGGCGAGGTGGTATGGGAGGTGCAGCAGCTGGAAAGAGGAGTCCACGATTTGGGTGGTGTGGCGAGACGTGGAAATGGGCCACATATGAGAGAAGCAGATGTTTATGGCGAAACTCCAAGGGAAGTATCCCAGCTTCAGCAAGCAGGCTTGGTACAGGGTTTGAGCGGAAAGCCCTTGTTGCAAGCCAGCCGAACAACACTGTGAAAGATGGGTATAAGAAGCCGCAATGCTGAGGAAGCTGCAGAACTATTTTTTTTATTTATCTTATAAACAAAGTTTAATGAATTTATTTTCGTATGCATGTGAAGAGACTTTACACTTCTCATTATTTAGAGTCAATTGCCAAGTTCTGGACCATACTGATGTCTTATTTAGATTATTCTGCAGTTGGTTTTGATCTTCAGAGACCATAAATGATGGCATCATCTGCAAAAACCTAAGAGAGCTGCTCAGTTTTTCTCCTAAATCGTGTATGTAGATAAACAATAGTTTCATCATTGTATGTTATTTCAAGACTTAGACAGACGAAGAGCAGAAAAGACATGTAAAATGAAAAGAAATGAAAATAAATAGCATTGTATATATGTTAGGCTCATAAACAAGTTATGTTGACCAGCTAATTGTGTTAATTAATGTAATAGTTGATATTTCAATATTGTAATTTTTTGTACATATTGACTGACATTAGGAACATGTATGATGTACTCATAAACAAATTAATTGACATTTAACATTGTTGTTTGTTGTCAAATAGAAAGAACCGAAATTACGACTTATAATAATGGAAAGTGTGGCAGTCGGAGGTGATGGTTGTATGACTGTGTTGTGTGCCTGTGTGACTGCGTGAGTGCTCTATTTTCTGAAGAAGGCCATGGCCGATAGCTGAATGTGTTGTATGTGTGTGTCTTTTGTATGTGCCTGTCGCAGCTCGTTGCCACGTCTTTGCGGTGAGTTGTAAACTGTCCTCACTATATTATTTATTCCAACCTGGACTTTCCATTATTATATTAAACCTACATTTCTAGCTTTTGTAGATTTGAGAAGGAAGCTTGGGGTTTAACGTCCAGAGATAATGCTGGGAGTTTTGGGTAATTATGGGAATGGAAATCAGCCGGGCCCTTTGATAGGAACCATCCTGGCATTTGCCTGGAGTGATCTAGGAAAATCATGGAAAACCTAAATCTGGATAGCCGGAGGTGGATTTGAACCACCATCCTACCGAACATGAGTCCAGTGCATTAACACTGCGCCACCTCGCTCGGTTTTGTAGATTTGGAGAAAGCTTTTGACAATGTTGATTGGAATACAATCTTTCAAATTCTGAAATCAGCTGGAGTAAAATATAGGGAAGGGAAAGTTATTTACAACTTATACAAAACCAGACAGCAGTTATCAGAGTTGAAAGGCATGAAAGGGATGCAGAGGTTGGGAAGGGAGGAAGACGGGGTTGTAGCCTTTCACCAATGTTATTCAATTTGTGCATTCAAAGGAAAGCAAGGAGAAATTTGGAGAAGGAATTAAAGTTCAGGATGAAGAAATATAAACATTGCGTTTTACCAATGACATCGTAATTCTGTCAGAGACAGCAAAGGACCTGAAAGAGCATTGGGACAGAATAGACAGTGTGTTGAAAAATCCGTGTAAAATGAACATTAACAAGAGCAAAACAAGGGTAATGGAGTGCAGTCTAAGAAAATCGGGTGATGCTGAAAGAATTAGATTAGGTCACGAAACAATAAAGGTGGTAGATGAGTTTTGTTACTTCGGCAGTAAAATAACATGCGATGGTATGGAATATTAATTTAAGTGTAAGGAAGTTCTTTCTGAAGGCATTTGTGTGGAGTGTTGCTTTGTATGGGAGTGAAACATGGACAATAAACAGTGAGGACAGGAAGAGAACAGAGGCTTTTGAAATGAGGTGCTACAGAAGAATGCTGAAGATTAGGTGGTTGTATCATGTAACTAATGAGGAGGTGCTGAACAGAATTGGGGAGAAAAGGAATTTCTTCCATACCTTGACTAAAAGAAGGAATCGACTGATAGGACACATTCTTAGACATCAAGGAATCGTGAATTTAGCATTGGAGGGAAGTGTGTGGGGTAAAAATTGCAGAGGGAGGCCAAGAGATGATTACAGTAAGCAGATTCAAATGGATGTAGGTTGCAGGTCTTATGAGAAGATGAAAAGGCTTGCTCAGGATAGAGTATGGTGGAGAGCTGCATCAAACCAGTTTCTGGACTGAAAACCACAACAACAACACTGTTCAACAACACTTGCTGTGCTACACATTTGCCATCTCGACCTGCTACTACCTTTGGGTGAAAAATTGATACTTGACAGGTCAGCTTGCAACATGTACAGTGCAGACCTGTGAGTAAGGTCACCTGGAGTGCACCCTATGCACTACAACTTGAAAAGAGAACATTCACACAATCACAGATGCAAAACTGTCATCTTCTGTTGCCAATTCTGAAAGACAAAAATAAACTCTAAGTAATAAAACTACAGGCATTGTATTACGAAAAATAACACATTTTCACTTATACAGTAAAGTTCATATGGCACAGAATATACAGCTTTTCCTAAGAGTATTTATTGCTCTTTTTGTGGAAGTTTGCTTGCTATATGCACCACAGCCACACAATTCAAAGAATCATACATATAAATCTTCCCAATGAATCACATTGTTCTTTGGTGAAAACCATATGAAAATCTATTCAGTAGTTTTTGAGTTTATTGAGAACAGACAAACGTGGCAGGAGGACTTTATCTTATAATATCTGTAGATATGCAGCACCCTATAAAGCTGTAAATTTTTAATTTACTCAGTAAATACAAATTTGCATTACCATGAGGAGGTGCACATTTGTGTTTCTTGTTAGCTGTATGTGAGCATTCATGCTGAACACCACTATAATTTTCTGAGTGCCCAAAGGTTTTGAACTGCAATGTGTAGTCCAGAGTTGGAGCACTCATCAGTCTTGGAGGATCTGGTGAAACGGCAAAAGTTGCATATGGGCTCATCTCATATATTTCTGAAAAAAGAAGATGTTGTCATTTTCACAGTTAGTCTTAAAAACTGACATGCAATAAAGTGATACTGAAAAAAGGTGATTATTATTATTACTATTATTATTTCAGGGGGGGGGGTTGAAAAAAGGAATGGAACTAAGGTTCACAAACATGAATTTTATGTTGTTGTTAAGAAAGTTAAGAAGCCATCACTAATTCTCTAGTTATTTGAAGACACCAATCATATCAGAGGTGGCTATACTCTACACCCAGAATTCAGGTTCATCTAATTCCTCATGAAATTCTGACAATTTAGCAACCTGGGAAACATTTTATTTCATTGCCTTTTCAGACTTGCTACACATTCATTCTTTCATCTTTTTATTTCTATGCTTTCTCTTTTCAGTATAGGAATCTGGTGTTTGATTTCACTCCTCATAATAAACAACTATGAGGTTCTGGTATAATAGCAGTAAGCGGAACAGTGATGCCTTGACATAGTTGGTATAATGGGGGGAACAAAGTACCACCATAGAGGCAGATGTGTGAAGCAGTACTGAGTCTGTTGTGAACAAAATTCAGTCTTTTTCTGACATTGGAGCCTGAGCTTCTGTCATGTTTACAAGTTCCCCCAGCACTTTAAACTGTTACATGTTGTAGATAATTTGAGTCAGAAATCATCATAGGTCTCCCTTGACTGCTGAGCTCAGGCCAAACAATACTAGTCTTAACACTTTGACACCTGTACATCAATGCAGGTTTTAGCATAATGTGCAGCCTTTCTCAGAATGATATTTTGGAAAGAATAGGTTGCTACTCACCACAGAGATGCCCAATGAGCCACAGAAAGGCACACATAATAGAATAAACAAAAAATTAAACTTTCAGCTGTCAAGACTTCATTTGCCACAGAGAACACACACACACTACTATGTGTATGCGTGTTCTCTGTGGCAGATGAAGGTAGGTCCTTCCACTCCTGGGATTGGAATGACTCCTTTTCCACTTCCTTAAAACCCATATCCTTCCCTTTTCCTCCCCTTTTTTCCTCTTTTTCCTGAAGAAGCTGCCAGTGGTGGCGAAAGCTTGTATGTGTGTTTGTGTGTGATTTTATTTGTTTCTCTCGACGAGCCGGTCCTTTTGGTAAGTCATCTCTTTTCTATTTATATATATATATATATATATATATATATATATATATATATATATATATATATATATATATATATAGCTAGCCTTCACATCCTGCAGCTATCCTCCTGATCTGGTACAGAAGCAAATTGCCAGAGCCACTTCCTCATCCCCCCAAATTCAGAACCTTCAACGGAACCCCAGAAGTGCCCCTCTTGTCACCGGATACTTTCTGGGACTGGAGCGGACTCTGAATGTGGCTCTCCAGCAAGGATACGACTTCCTAAAATCCTGCCCCGAAATGAGATCCATCCTTCACGACATCCTCCCCACTCCTCCGAGAGTGTCTTTCCGCCGCCCACCTAACCTCCGTAACCTCCTAGTCCATCCCTATGAAATCCCCAAACCACCTTCCCTACCTTCTGGCTCCTACCCTTGTAACCGCCCCTGTTGTAAAACCTGCCCTATGCACCCTTCCACCACCACTTACTCCAGTCCCGTAACCTGGAGGGTGTACACAATCAAGGGCAGAGCCACTTGTGACAGCACCCACGTGATTTACCAACTTACATGCCTGCACTGTGAAGCGTTCTATGTGGGAATGACCAGCAACAAACTGTCCATTCGCATGAATGGTCACAGGCAGACAGTGTTTGTTGGTAATGAGGATCACCCTGTGGCTAAACACGCCTTGGTGCACGGCCAGCACATCTTGGCACAGTGTTACACCGTCCGGGTTATCTGGATACTTCCCACCGACACCAATCCTTCAGAACTCCGGAGATGGGAACTAGCCCTTCAGCGTATTCTCTCTTCCCGGTACCCACCTGGTCTCAACCTCCGCTAAATTTGAATTCCCACCCACCATCTTAACATCTTTGCCTTGGTTCTCTGGACAGAGCCTCTGCCTCAAGTGGCATCTCTGTCTAACTTCTAACTTCTTTGCTTTCTACAGTTCTACAGTGTGTCTGCCTAAGTGTACTTGCGTCTGTGTAAATGTGTGTGTGTGTGTGTTTTTGTTTACCCTCTTTTTTCCCCCCCAAGGTAAGTCTTTCCTGTCCCGGGATTGGAATGACTCCTTATCCACTCCCTTGAAACCCTCATCATTTCCTTTTCCCTCTCCTTGCCTTCTGCCTGACGAAGCAGCTAGGCTGCGAAAGCTTGTATGTGTGTTTGTGTGTGATTTTATTTATTTTATTTGTTTCTATCGATGAGCCGGTCCTTTTGGTAAGTCATCTGTCTTCTATTTTTGTGGTCATTGGGCATTTCTGTGAAAGTAGCAACCTATCCTTTCCAAATTTGAGTCCTTTAGGGTATTTCCATTGTTTGACTTTCTCAGAATGATAATTAGTAATATACAGATGGTTGCAATGGCATATTTAGAACATTTCGATAATGGGGACCTGGGGTTTAATCTTGGTAAATAATTTACTTCAACCCGCGAGAACTCGCGCCTTTAAATGTTACCTGAACGATCACATGTATAGCATTTTGCTGACAGTCAAAGAACAGTTTGGAATGTACTTAATATGTCTAAATAAATATTTCTAGTTGCGTTTATAAGAAAACACACATATTTGACTATTTGAAATTGGAAAAATGCCAATTGTCTTTAATTATTGTGAGCAAAATGCTCATGTGCGAGTCTTCATGGGTTAAATCAAGTGGTATAAATATAAATAGAGTGGAAAAAGAGGACATTCTGGATAATACCTGTTTGGAATGTAAATTTCTGGGATTATACAGTAGATACATGATAGGCTATCGTGGAATCAGCAGTATGTGGAAAATTAACATCTAGTCTGTATTTACTTAGGAGATTAGCTCAATATCTTGATAAGGAAGCATTAAAATTATGAATTTTTGGCTGGTTTATCCCTTTCCACCTTATGCAATTGCATTGCGAGGTAGGAAGAGATGAATATTTGTATTGCAGAAGAGATCAGTAGGAATTATGGCAAAAGTAAGGCCCAGAACTTAATGTAAAAACCTTGTTATTAAGTTTAGTATTATGATTATTTATGCAATGTATATGTTTCAATGTTAGTGAAAGACAATAAAAAGTTAAAAATAGGAATATGAAAATCTGTAATTGCAACATGAGACATGAATCAGACTTTCACATGATACGCAGAAGACTGAAACTAACAACAAATACCCCATACATTAAGGGAGCAATATTTTATAATTCATTGCCTAGTGAACTTAAACTGTTTTCTGGGACAAATCTTAATCATGGGTTATATTGAAGTGCCCACATAGCATAGTGCTCACATTGCAAACCTCTGGAATGCAGTGTTAAATATTCTTAAATGCGTTTCTAAAGTATACCTAATCTTTATTTGTAAAAATTGTGTGTAAATAATTTAAATGTAAATACTCTTACACTACCACGATTGTAATAAAACATGATTTGAGCCGTTAAATAAAATAATTCCATTAAAAGCTGTGACTGGAGCTGTTATATATGATATGTTATAATTGGGTGAGGAATACAAAGGCTAAAGACAATGACAAATAAAAAAATAAAAAATTCATTCAGTAGAGCCTTTTCCACTATCTTCACTGATACGTCTGGTACAGGAGAAGCTTATGGCCATCTCATGAACTAATCTATGTCCCTCACCACATAACAAGGGCCATTTGAATATAATAGCACACAATGTCCACTTATATGGGGAAAAATTTGATTAATGATGGAAATTCTCCTCAGAGATGATAAATTGTTTTTCAAAAGTGATAGATTGGCTGGCCAGTACTTCGTGCATTACCACCGATAGTGACACAAATGAAGAAAAAAGGAAAACGGACAAAAAAGGACAAGCTTTTGGAACACAAGTTACTTTTTCAGATGGGAGAGAAGGGAAGAAAAAAGGATGAGAATGAAAGGGGAAGAACAAGCAGTAGAGAGAAGAAAAGATGTCTGATCCGAATGATGCTGAGTGTGTTGGAGGGGGGGGGGGGGGGGAGTCTAAACGATTTTGATTAACATGGGAAGATATAGAGGAAAACACACACAGAAGGAGCACCGGTAGTGACAGCAAACATAAATACAGCAAACACAAACACACACAAAAGCAAGCTTTCACAGCCCACTTTCTTCCTCAAGCAGAGTAGGGAAGGAGAGGGAAAAGGAAATGAGATTTTTAAGGGAGTGGGTAAGGAGTCATTCAAATCCCAGGAGAGGAAAGACTTACCTTGGGGGGAAAAAAGGAAGATAAACAAATACACACACACTCACACATATACACACGCATTTACATGTCATCAATAACAGTTTCCCATTCCTAAGAATCTACATAGTTCCTTGTACATTTTCAGCTTGCACATATTTGGCATTGCCTCAACACACTTTTGATAATAGTGCTAGCATGGCCAAAGAGACAATGAAGTGTACCACTCACTCTACAAAAATACACTTATCTGAGTTTATGACATGCTAAATTATTGCAGTTGCTGGAAAAGCTGACCTAAATGGGATACATGCTCCTAATCTGTCAGCAAATATATCATGCAAGTAACAATAAAAAACTGCACACTCTGCAATAACTCATGCATAAAATACTGCCATGTCTGTGCAGCTTTCTTGAATTTGAAAGGCATTACTGAAAAAGCATGAAACATATTATTACAACTGTTTTATTGTTGTTATTATTATTATTTCTTGCTCCTGGACTAATAGAACTTACAAATAGGACACTGCATAATCAACTACCCTAAACTACTGAGATTGAGCTTGTGGGGATCGATACCTAACAACTTTGGACGAGTGTAGTATCTTTCTGTGTTACGAAAGGTCTTTGCTGTAAGGAAGCGGAAACACCAGTTCCCGCCTGACATTTGTATAGTGTAAACGTGTTATAATAAAGTCAGTGTATGAAAGTTGGAGTGTTCGTGTCTTATCCGACCCGATCCTATAAACCTCCACATTGGTGACCCCGATCAAGTGTCGCTTTCGAGTTACCGCCCGAAGTGCTTTCCATCCGCGTCTACCGCGATATTCGCGCTCCCGCGTTCGCATGCCGCCTATTGTCCGTACTGTGCACAATGGCTTCACCTAACGGACCTCCGCCGCCCGGATTCTGCCGTCCCGTGAGTGTGCCTCCACCTGCCGAATACCGACAAGGACAGCAAATTTCTTACAGCTCCGGGAATGCTACTCTGTGTGCAAGCTTCGTCAGTATACCCGTGCCTACTATGGACTCCGGCTTTGTTAGCCCGCCAAAATGCAATCTTACAAGGGACAGCAATGCTGGAGAGGTTCTCTCCTCTACGCCGAGGTTTCCTTCCGATCCCGCTAATGCAGCGGAATTTTTAAGGCTGAACTCTACTCAACAGAACGCTACGGCATTTGAAAGGCCGCCCGTTACATATCATTCCGCGCCTGTTGAACCTCGTGTGCAGGACACCTTTTTCGCCACACCGGGTGTAAACAACGTGTGTAATAGGGTTCATGAGGGTGCCTCGAACGTTTACGACCATAACTTCAGTGTTCCTGCGTCGGTCGAAAATGTTTTGAACACGAACAATGCGGCAGCCGGCGTTCAAACTCCTAATCGTCAGCAGTGCAATATTCATCCGCCACGCCAATGGGACCCATCTACCCGACTTCCGACACACGATGTTGCCTCTGAGGCTCTGCACGCGAACCCTTTTCACCAATTTTATAATATGTCGCCGCAGTTTCTCCAGAATCCATCGCCTGCTAACAGGGACAATTCGCTCGCACAGACTGTTGTTCGACGGTTGGAGAACATGCCCACGCTACCTCCTTTCAAACCTGCTCACCCAGAGTTTTGGTTTAACTTGGTAGAGCAAACTTTCACTGTTTACGGGCTTGACGACGACGCGCGTTTTTACTGCCTTGTGAACCATCTCCACGAGCGCGTCGAATTAATCTACGACCTTGTCAAGAACCCTCCCTCGACAGGGAAGTACACGGCAGCCAAGCAGACGATTCTGCAACGTGTGTCCAAAACAAGGAGAGAGAATGTCAGACAACTAATATATGAAGAGCGTCTCGGCGACAGGTCTCCATCACAGTTGTGGCGATGCCTCCGTTTACTTGTCAGCGAACACGACTTGCCAAACGATACACTCACCGAGATTTGGACAGAGAAACTGCCTCTGCCTGTACAGACTGCAATCTCCGCATACGAGGACAGGTCAGTTAACGAACTCTTACGCGCCGCCGATAGAGTCCATTCTGCCCGGCTACGCGAACTCCGCGCCAGCGCTTCTAGACCGTCTAATACAAGATCTGTCAAGTCAGTTGCTCTACCGGCACCTTCATCTCGACGCAGCGACGGCGCTTCTGACGCCGCGGAAGATCATGGGTCGCAGCTTCCTCCGCCCCCAGCAATGACATACTGTTTCTTCCATTATAGATTTGGAGAGCAAGCACGCAATTGCAAACCACCGTGCTCCTACCCAAACTACAATCGCAGGTAGGCAGCGGCGCAACCTCCTGCAAACTAAACGAGCGCCACCCAACTTTACATTCTGTGTCACACGCCACTAGAAACCATGGCCGGGTGTACGTGAAAGATCTCTCCTCTGGAACAAATTTTCTAGTGGACACCGGAGCCGATGTGTCACTGCTCCCTGCTCGCCTCGCTAACAGGAAGATTCACCGGCAGAAGACTACACTTCGAGCAGTCAACGCATCGCATCTTCAGTGCACCGGCCTAACCTCTTTTAATGTCACCCTCGCCCCCAAGTGCGAGTTAGAGTGGAGATTTTTAGTTGCTCAAGTCGAAGAACCTATAATAGGTATAGATTTTCTTAGGCATTACAAAATAACAATAGATTTAGCAAGCGATCGCGTGTTCTATCCGGCGTGCAACTTGTATATTTCTTGTGTGCCTGCCAGTGTTCTAACTAAGGACAAAGATAACGTTCGCCTAGCTACCAAAAGCGCTAATCTCCCCGGCGAGTCTCTCGAGTGGTCAAACAAGTGGCTCGCAGAGCGAATCGAATCTACGAATCACGAACTTCATCGTCGGCTGCAGGATTTAAGCTCAGAGCTGTCATCTGTCCGCGAACAGCTCAACAGTCTTCAAGCATCCTGCCCGCCTTCAGTACTACAGGTTAGTCAGTGTTCTAGTGATCCTGCGCCCGCGCGCAACTGTGACAGGGATTCCTCTACCTGTAACTGCGTTTGCGCTCGTCCTCATTCTGACAGTGTTATTACGAGTGCTACCCCGCCTTCCCGCCTACCCGGACAGTCAAATTTCCGCGCGCAGGCTAGTGTCAATAACTCACAGCAATCAGCTGTTTCTATGCGCCCGCTGCTGCCCTCAGCCTCGCCAGCGGCGCCTTCCGCAACTATTACTCAGTGTACCAACTCAACCCAACGCGGCTCGCCTGTTTGCAACTCTCTACCTACGGGCAGTTGGCAATCGTGTAAACTCTCGACGCCAGCGCCGCAGCTTCGCTCGGAGGCCGATACGCTCGCGCCTATACAAACTGTTCCCTCGCACACGGCGCCCCGCGTTGCCTTAGTGAGTAACGGAACTGTTCATAGACTACGCCTGATTGACGGACCGCCTATTTCGTGCCGCCCTCGTCGTCTCAAACCCGAACTTATGCCCGTTGCTCGCGAACAGATCGACGAACTAATAAAAGGTGGAATTATTGAACCCTCTTCGGGATGTTGGTCGAGTCCGATTCATTTCGTCGCAAAGAAAGACGGCACTTGGCGCATGGTAGGAGACTATACGAAGCTTAATTCTCGTACCATCATCGATAAATATCCCGTCCCCAACGTGTCAGACTTTAACCACGCTTTGGCCGGCGCCCGGTGTTTCTCGGTGATAGACTGTAAACGTGCCTATCACCAGATTCCTATGGCCCCGGAGGACATAGAAAAAACGGCAATCACCACACCTTTCGGACTGTTCCAATACAGATTCATGCCTTTCGGGTTGCGGAATGCTGCTCAAACCTGGCAAAGGTTTATCAACGAGGTGCTGTTCCACTTAGACTTTTGTTTCGTCTACCTCGATGATATTTTGATTTTCAGCCCTACTGTGGAAAAGAATAAGGAACATTTGCAGATAGTTAAGGACGCTCTCGTTGCAGCTGGTGTAGAGCTTAATAATAAGAAGCTGCAACTTCACAAACCTTCAGTTCTGTTTTTGGGATATGTTGTTTCAGCTGAGGGCCTCACACCCCCTGTTGACAAGGTCAAACCTGTTTTAGAATTACCACGACCTGACACTTATAAAGAATTACGTCGTTTCCTAGGAACAGTTAACTATTATAGGAAACATTTGCCAGCTGCTGCTGAGGTTCAGGCACCTCTCACAGATGCCTTGGCAGGCCAAAACACTACCGGCATCCGGCAGGTTCCGTGGACCCCAGTAATGGAAACAGCCTTCGAGAAACTGAAGCATCTATTAGCAAATGCTGTAACTGTGGCTCACCCGCATCCAGATGCCACCCTCTTTATTACAACAGATGCAAGTGACTGTGCTATAGGTGCTGTTTTGAGTCAATCTGTCGGAGACGTTACATCCCCCCTCCAGTTCTTCTCAAAGAAGCTGAATAACGCGCAAAAGAAATATTCTGCCTTTGACAGAGAATTGCTGGCTGTCTATGAGGCAGTGAAACATTTTCGTACGGAAGTTGAGGGACGTGGCTTTTATATCCTCACGGATCACAAACCCCTTGTGGCCGCCATCCAGAAACCTCCGTCTGACCCTCCGCCACGACGTTTCCGTCATCTTGATTACATCCTACAATTTACAAGTGACGTCAGATACATTAAAGGTGCAGACAATATTGTAGCAGATTTCCTGTCCCGTGTCGGAGCTGTCACTTCGGTTCTCGACCTATCAGACCTCCCGCAGCGGCAGTCAGCTGACCCAAACATAATGCAGCTCATCAATGACCACGACTCTTCCCTTAAACCCGTCAAAACTACTTTCCCAGGTGTGACCGGAGAAGTGTGGTGTGACGAATCTACCGGTTCTCTGCGACCTTTCATTCCCAAGGACCTACAGAGACAAGTTTTTGACAAACTGCATAGCCTAGCCCATCCTGGAGTGCGAGCCTCCACCAGACTTGTTACTGAGCGTTTTGTGTGGCGTGACATGCGACGCGATTGCCAAGTCTGGGCCCGATCGTGCATTCCATGTCAGCAAAACAAAGTTTCCAGGCACACCACCCCCCCGCTGGGTACTTTCTCCCAACCACACAAACGTTTCCAACACCTACACATAGACTTGGTAGGCCCACTCACTCCTTCTGAGGGGTTCAGATACGTACTCTCCATCATAGATAGGACTACACGTTGGTTCGAAGCCACCCCACTCCCGAACATCACTTCTGAGACTGTTGCTCGTGCCTTTATAGACACTTGGATAGCACGCTTCGGGTGCCCGGCAGTGTTGACAACCGATCAGGGGCGCCAATTCGAATCCGCTCTGTTTTCTGACATTTGTAGGTTGTGCGGCATCTCCAAGATCCATACAACTGCCTACCATCCTCAGAGCAACGGACTCGTCGAGAGATGGCATAGGACTCTTAAAACTGCCTTACGCTGCCATGGCCCTCTTTGGACTGAGGCCCTGCCCTTCGTACTTTTGGGGTTACGCACCACTTTTAAAGAAGATTTAAAAGGTTCAGTAGCTGAATTTGTCTATGGTCAACCCCTTGTTTTACCAGGTGAACTAGTTGCCCCCACGCCCGTGGCTTCGCCTTCAGAGCTTCCATCCCTGGTAGAACGCGTCAAACTACATTGTAGCAAACTTCACCCACAACCTCCGGCACACCACACACCACCTCGTACTTATGTACCCGTTGCACTTAGTTCGTGCACATATGTTTTCCTGCGTGACGACACCATTAAGGCCCCCCTTCAGCCGCCTTATACTGGTCCTCACAAGGTGCTCCGTCGTGCGGCAAACACCATGGACATTCTCCTGCACGGTTCCAAAACTACCGTTTCACTGAACCGAGTGAAACCGGCTCTAGTTGAGCCCGCTTCCGATGACTCCCCCACACCCTCACCCCCACCCTCTTCGAACGACTCAGGCAATCGGAGTCATTCTTCTTCACAACCCCTCACCCATTCTTCGAACAACTACCTTTCTGGTGGTCCACAACATTCGAGTCAGCCCTCTGATCCCCATCCTTTCCGAGGATTTTCACCTCGCATGACTCCCTCCTCACAAAACTTCACCCTTTCAACCCCTTCTTCCTGCACAAGTTCGTTGCGCCCATCAAGCGGCAAGAAATTGTGTCCACATCGGTCCTCCACACCTGTTTCCCCTGGCCGTTTGCCTGCCACAACTACTCCTACCACACCCGCCTCGGATGCATCACCCTCCTTATGTCGGGGTTTTGCCACCCCCACTTGCAGAAGTACGCCTCCCTCCACTGCTACCGAGGTAGAATTCAAAACTAGGGTTGACCCAGATCATATCTGTAACCTCAGCGTGTTAGTGCAGGGTGTTTCAGTGTTCATCATGCTCGCGTGTGACGATAAAAGTGATCAGGAAGGTGGTGTAGTGCAACGTGTGGTTCGACGCATCACAGCTTCCCACCTCGCCTCCGCAGGCAATCTACGTGCGTTCGTCCGCCCGAACGGAACCGTCATTGTGCGGTTCCCAGCAGATCATCGAGGCCCCCCACAACAATCGACAAGATTTGGACGTCGGCTTCGCCCACCATCCACCCTCAAGGACTTCGAGACTACCGTGCCGGGTTTTGCCCCACGGTCACCCACCAACCGCCCCCTACCTGAGGATGCACAAGAGCTGCCAGTCACCTTTCTGCATCCCCTACCAGCTGTGTAATTTTAATCTTTTAAGTTTTTTTTTTTTTTTTCATGTACTCCATACTGCCGGGGGGGGCTATGTGGGGATCGATACCTAACAACTTTGGACGAGTGTAGTATCTTTCTGTGTTACGAAAGGTCTTTGCTGTAAGGAAGCGGAAACACCAGTTCCCGCCTGACATTTGTATAGTGTAAACGTGTTATAATAAAGTCAGTGTATGAAAGTTGGAGTGTTCGTGTCTTATCCGACCCGATCCTATAAACCTCCACAAGCTTGTAATGAATTTGGCATTAGGGAATCTATTTATTTGGTAAAGTGCAGATCCAGATACCTAGCATGTTTATGTATATAATAGAAGCTCTTCCTATGTACAACTACAAATATATTTACAAATTATCACAATATAATGCAAAAATAGTTTGTCAAACCATTATCTTTGCTGTCTGGATCATTTTGTTAAATTACTACTGTTTACAGAAGTTCCATAATAACAAACTATCATAGCATTATGTAATCCTTTATATTCCCATACAAAATTACTTACAAACATTTCCTATAGTTGTTTGAAATATACCAAACAGTTTAATGTAGCCTGCTTATGGTAGAACTTTGCTGTTGTATTTGTATAATCAAACTCTTATAACCACTGACATATACAACACCATACAACAACTGTGACTTAGCACACGGCGTGAACAGGCTATGTGAACACCCAAAACGTAAGCTCATACCTGGTAAACAAGACTCTGAGACAAGAGCACAACTTGGGACTGTTAATGTCATTCGCTCGCCTGTATCCTGCTGCGCACTCTTGTGGCCGATGCCTGACGTATGCGCACGGCTTCATCTTGCTTCTGCACCTTACAGCATTCCCCCCCTTGGGGAGGATTGGACGTGAGAGATGTTTATGGCATTGTCATCTGCCAGCCTCTGACTGAGGTGGTGGGCTGGCACTGTTGCGTATGGCCTGAAGTACTTGGGGTGCGGGCAGTGTCGGTGTCCTCCTTCCCCAAACAACATATATAGCAGGACCGGTGATTGTGGCTCGGGCTCCATCTCCACCTCGGGCTCAGGACCTAGTGACGGTGGCCCAGAAGGTAGCAGTGTAGCAGGAGGAGATGGATCCAGTGTGGGAGGTGACTGTACCCACAATGGTATAGATCTCCAACATGACGAACCTGGTTCAGCCCCCGGCTGAGGTGGACAACTTGCAGGTAATGGCAGGAACCTCTCTTCGACTTGTGGACTGGTTAGTGGATTGGACTGGTACGGGAGTATTTGCTGGATGATGGGGGTCTCCCAATCTTCCACACACAGTCACAGCTAGTTGAAGTGAGGTGCACAGATGCCGTCTTCTGTGCATATGTCACAGAGATGGCGGCTGCGGCATCTGGTGACAATGACAGGGATTCATTATGGCCGATTCCTGAACCCTCGCATCCATACAGCCACCCCTGTTTGGAAGCAAGGGGACAGAGGCATGGGTGAATGTTCCTGGCTCAAATGCAGAAGATGGAGCGGAGTCCAGGGCTGCCGGCCATGGAGGAGTTCCATGGGATTCTTGTCGCCGAATGGGGTGAACTGATAGGACAAGCGAAATTGATTGAGACCAACGTCAGAAGGGTACTTCTTCAACTGAGTCTTGAAGGTGTGAACAAATCTTTCAGCCTATGCATTCAAATGTGGATAGAAAGGAGGGGCGAGGCCATGGTGGATACCCCAGGTGTTGCAGAAGGAGGCAAACTCGTGTGAAACAAACTGAGGACCGTTTTCTGACACCACCATGGTGAGAAGGCCTTCAATCAAGAAAATGCACCACAGAGCTGCTTCAGTTGCCATGGTGTAGGATAAAAGATAATGGACAACATACTGGAACCGACAGAAGGGATTGATAACCAGTAACCAATATGCATTGAGGAAGTGGTGGCAAAATCAATGTGTAGGCAATCCAAGGCCTGTGATGGTTGAGGTCACAGAGCAAAAGTTACTTGAGGGGAGGGTTGATGTTGTGCACAGAGTGAGCACATCGCTGGTCAGGCCCAGTCAAAACACATGATGGTGGGCCAACATCTTAGTATGAGATATATCCCCCCTGCCCCCCAATGATCAGCATGGAGCAGCTTGGGGATCTATGTGCAGAGGGCCGATGGAAAGACAACCTGAGGAGAGGCCTTCTCAGTATCAAGGACAGGCATGCGATCCACAACAGAGAAATGGTGTCGAAATGCATAGTAGTACCTAAGGGGGTCAGATGCCCATGTCAGTAGGGTCTGAGGCCAGCCCTGTTGTTCAAAACAGATCATCTTGCAGAGGACCCGGTCTGTGGCACTAACCTTAGCCACCTTGGTACCTGTGATTGGAAAACTGTCCACTGTTTGTTGAGCGGCGATGTCAACATGGAAGCACAGCAACTCTTCCTGATCAAAGCCTGGATCTGGACCAGCTGGAAGATGGGAGAGCACTTGCAAATTTGCATGATTGGATGTATTCTGGGAGTTTATATTGCATTGTTATAGCGAGATAGGAATAGCACACAATGCTGAAGACAATGAGTGGCTTTATTGGGTAGTGATCCTGAAGGATGAAAGAGGGGAAACCAGTGGTTGGTGATCGGTTATGAGATGAAATGTTATGCTATACAGGAAGAAATGAAACTTCTTCAGAGTGTAGATGATGGCAAGAGCCTCCTTCTCAATTTGCGTTATATCTGGTTTGGGCTGGAGTGAGCATCTTGGAGACAAAAGCGATTGGTTCCTCAGATCGGTCTGGGTATTCATGAGCAAGCACTGCCCCGATCCCATTTTGGGAGGCGTCTGTTGCTAAGATGAGGTGGACGCTTGGTTTATAAGTTATGAGGCAGGGTGCCAATTGTAGCAACATGCTTTTCCACATGCTGATGACCAATGGAAAGATGTCCCATTGCACAGTAGGTCATACAGGGGTTTTTCAATAGATGATGTCCCCAGTAAGAATTTATGATAATAAGTGACCTTTCCTGAAAAAAAGGGAAGGGTCTTGACTGACATATGCTGAGGGAGAGACACCACGGGGAAACACCCTCAAACCCAAGATAAGTAATAGAGGACTGAAGAAAATGGCATTTCTCCAGATTGCACTTGAACCTCGCCACTTGCACTACTGTGAAGAGTGTACGTAATTACGTAAATGTTTGTCAGCTGAGGGGCTGGACACTACTATAACGTCAAAATAATTGTCACACCCAGGCACGGACGGTGTTAATTGTTCAAGGAAGCACTGAAAAACTGCCAGAGTGCTGGCCATCCTGAACAGCAACCAAAAGGCATGTTAAGGTCCACGAGATTTTGAGAGGGACTTGCAAATATGCATTGGAGAGGTCTAGCTTGGAGAAGTACTGTACAACCACCAATTTTGCAAGAAGCTCAATGGGGAGTGGTAATGGATAAGTGTCGATGATAGATTGAGCATTCACAGAACATTTGAAATTGCTACAAAGGCCGAACTGCCCAACAGTTTTTTCACAATGACCGTGGGAGTTGCGCATTCACTTGATGGATTTGTTTCACCACCATGACTTCCTCCAGGTGGTCCAACTCCACTTTGACTTGGTTACAGACTGCGATCGGAACTGGCCAAGTGCGGAAAAAATGAGGCCTGGTGGAGGGCTTCATGGTGATGTGGGCCTGGAAATTATTAACACAGCCCAACCCTGATGAAAACAGTGCATAAAAAGTCTAGTTACAGATAAGGCACTTGGCCTGAGACAATGTTGACTTTGTTAGAAATAATGGAACCAAAAGCCCGAAAAGTATCAAGACCACACAAGTTGTCCTTGTGGGAA
Source organism: Locusta migratoria (assembly GCA_026315105.1). Classification (NCBI taxonomy): domain Eukaryota; kingdom Metazoa; phylum Arthropoda; class Insecta; order Orthoptera; family Acrididae; genus Locusta; species Locusta migratoria. Next base: position 806,341,141 of record CM048744.1, on the reverse strand, counting down.
TTGTTTACATCAAGAAAAGTGACTCTATGAGTGACAGATTTGCATGTAACAGGTGCCGAGACCTATCCCAGAATAGGGGTATTTTGTTTATTGTAACTGACCAATTTCCTCGACACCGGAAAAAGAGAGGAAGAATTCAGATCCAAGTGTGCGCCTGTGTCCACTTGCATATACAGACTTAAGGGAAAATCGTGATATCAACGAAGAGCTTATTGGGTGCAACAGAAATTGCCGAGACACAATTGATGACCATGTCAGAGTTGGAATCTTGTTTTTTGGAGGTACAAATAGAAGCAATGTGACATTTCTTATTGCACTGATGACAAGTGGCACACTGCTTGGGGCAATCAGGTCTATCATGATCAACAAAACAGGAGGGACAAGAAGGAAGCATTGTCTGTTTGTGTGACTGCATTCCGCCTGGCCTGAGTTTCTGCTGCTGTGGAACGAACCAATTGCCCTGGCACCATGGCTGTGTGCAGACTGCTGCGACCACGTCATCCGTTTGCGACACAGTTTGTAATGGAGACGAAGAGGGGGGGGGGGGGGGTTGAATTTCTGCCACCTCGCACCAAGCCTCAATTTGATAGCTTGCTGCCCGCGGGACCTTGAAAGACTGAGTAATGTTGAGGACCTCAGAAAGAGAACATTTTCAGCACAGGAGAGGTTGCTTTTGATCCTCACAATCGGGGGCGAGATGAATAATTGATCAACATACTATTCTTAATTAGGGATGCGTCGAACCCCAATTTTACCGAATCGAATCCAAATACCGAATCTTAAATAAAAGATGTGCCGAATACCGAATCCAAATCGAATCTTCCGAATCTCGAACCCAAATAATCTGTCAACTCAAGTACACGTATTTAAAAAGAATTACAACTCTATCACACCCAGTGATGAAGATAAAGCCTTCTGGGGTGAATCCCAAATGACAATATTAACAGTAAAATTTAAGAAATTAAAATTTCACTTACATTTTTATTTTCAAACTTAAGGGTTTTTTAATACCCCCTGCACTTAACAGAAATTTGAATGAAACATTTTGATATAAATATTATGATCCAAAATATAATAAGAAACTTTCTTCACTCTGTTACAAAATATTTCATATTGTGATATAAAAAATAATGAAAGGAAAGGATTACGTTTCTTTTTCTTCTTTTTTCAAAGGCAAAGACTCAAAAATAAAATCTGAGAAGATAAGTAGATATTTTGTAAGTTAAAAAATAGGATGTGTAAATGTTTAATAATTTTATAGTGACATATCAGGCATTCCATAAGTGACAGACAGGACATTCAGACACAGAGAAATCCTTGTTTATTCGACGTGTGTGTACTTGTTATTGCCACGAAGACATTTCAGAACTGTGAAAAGTAATGCGCAGAATGCGCATTCCGGAAGGTTAAGCAATGGTATTTGTTAGATTCGTTTATTCTTTCAAACATTTAAGATCACGTAACTAGGCTGCACAGAATTTTTATTCGTAGAAGATTTAAAAATCAGTACTAGAAGTCAGTTGCCGTGCATCATTTCTATTTCCGTTCGCCATAAGAATAATACAAATGTAAACATTAACGTGAAACTTATTCTTCCGCGATCACCATTGTTTTTCTGGTTTGTTAGGCGGACGGAATTTAAATGTGCTAACAGCTAACACGGAAGATTACATGGTGTAATGTTTACATTTGTACTGTTCTTATGGCGAAAAGAGTGTGGAATTCACGAATCACGATTCATAGGAACAACCCCTTGCCGTTAATAGAAAAACACGTAAGTTGTAGCACGAAGGCAGTGGTTGTAGCGTCAGGCATATTGATGCAACACAGGCTTGCCAGTCGGCTTTACATAGTAGCTTTTAGATAAGACTTCAAATTTACAGACAGCTATTGTATGAACCTAAATGCGGAAACATAAAACAATTTTATTAGTCTTATAATACAAATTTTACGAAATGTTTATACAATTAGATACCGCTAGGGTAATTCTAAATCACTATCATTTGATTCCTTGTTAACCAGTTCCTTCGTACTACAGAGCATCATCCCTCGTACAGTCTAGAGCATTCGATCTCGAACATTTTTAAATGCCTGTTAAGCAATCTGATTTGGAACCCACTTCCACGTATCATTCCATTGGCACATTTGCACGTTTTACACGACCCGTTGATGTCAGCTGTCTGTCACTTTTCGAAAGGCAGTCGGTGCACATGCATTTAAGCTCGACCTTAAATGATTTATTGAAACAAACGTCAAGTGGTTGCTGAATTGACGTCATCCCGCCTCGAGGGTGCACCATTAGAACTTTTTTTTTTTTTTTTTTTCCACATAATAAATAATTTTCTTCTTGAAATCCTAGTGCTTCATTACAGTTCACATATCCCAGCACTTCACGAAATTCGACGAAATAATACATGAAATCAGAATGAGGCAAGTATCCTAAAGGCTTATGTATTGTTGGTATTTACGTGAAGAAATTTATTTTTGTTGCTACTTATAACTGGAAGGCTTTTTTTACGAGAGCAAAAATTTTAGGCAGTATTTATATTTTCGCCTGCTAAGCAAGCCTGTGTCGCCTGTGTGGACGGGAAAAGTTACTTGTGGCAGCTTCTAGCGCCATTTATCAGAACTATTCAAAGTGAGGTCATTCCATTAAATGACATCGCGTCTTTCAACGGATGTATGGAAAATAAAGTAAATAACGCAGACGAAAGCCCACTGTTATGCAAAATAAACTCCAACATTCGTAACTGAAAGTTTCCATATAACACTTTGGATTCGGGTTTCAGTAGTATTCGGCCATTATGCGCCGAATCTCGAATCCAAAGCCAGTGTGCTAGATTCGGCGAATAATGGATTCGGCCAAACCACCCGGACACAACCCTATTCTTAATGCACATAAGCAACAAAATGACAATGACAGCTTAAACCATGGAGTTCCATGGCCCATGCCCTATAGGACTGCTGTGCAGTGATAAAGCTCAACACAGGCAGCTATGACAAGAGTCCATTTGCAGTAATATTGTGCAAAAAGGTAACACATTTGATCGAAAGACAGCAGCGAAAGATCCTGCTATGGGGCGAATTGGCATAAGAGCTGATAGAAACAAGGCTACAGCCACGACAAGAATAATGTGCAACACAAGGTACCATCAGACCAACCAAATAGCATGAAAATGTTGTCTTAACCATTTCTCATGGGCGTCCCACTCTTCTACGGACTCATCGTACACCGGAAAAGGGGGTGGATAAGTAAGAGTGGACGCGGAGGGTGAAAAAACCTATGGGTTGGATGGAGGGTTGGACCCACTAGACAAGGCTGAAGCAAGAGATTGCAATATCTGGTTTTGAGCGTGAACTGCTGTGGCATACACCTGTTGCTGTTCAACGAGGCATTGTAGAATCTCATTGGAAGTACCACTAACCATTGTGTGAAGACTAACAACCTTTACAGAAGATAACATGCACGGAGAATAATACCACACTCATTGCCAAATGTTATATTCACTGACATATACAACACCATACAACTTGCTCAAGTCACTGTACCATGTACCTAAACTGTAATCTGGGTTTCTGTATAAGTAATTATCCATTTATGATGACAGACTATGTATTTTTCTTAACAGTTCAAATTTTTACAAATCAAAATTCATTATAAGAAAATAAAAATTGTAATCATCAGAAGAAATTTATCATCAGAGAAACCATGGAGATGACAAAAGCAAACTTTTGTAAACTGATTTTTGTCCTGTGAAATAACATTTTTGGGCACATGGAGGATCAACATATTTCATTACTGACTTTGTATTTTAAAAAATTCTTAATAATTCCATGATGTGTAAAAAATTAACAGTTAAATCATTAACCTACAATGGAAAGTTTTCTTTCAATGCCACACTTAAAAAATTTGTATTAGAACACCGATGAAGGGGGGAGATATTTTAATGAATTTAGCATTAGGAAATCTATTTGTTTGGTATAGTGCAGACCCAAATATCAACCATGTTTATGTATATAATAGAAGCTCTGCCTATATACAACTACAAACATATTTGCGGATTATCACAATATGATATTAAAATAGTTGTCAAATCATTAGCTTTGCTGTCTGGATCATTTTCTTAAATTACTACTGTTTATAAAAGTTCTGTAATAACAACCTATCACAACATTATGTAATCATTTATATTCCTACACAAAATTACTTACTAACATTTCCTGTAATTGTTTGAAATGCACCAAACAGTTCAACATAATCTGTTCATGGTATAACTTTGCTGTTGTATTTGTATAATCAAATTTCAATTATGTAAACAAATTGTCTCTGCTCTACTCATAATTTGCACATATATCTAAATTCTACTTTCATTGCTCACACAAATACTTTCAAAAAAACTTTTGGTCTATAACAAATAATTTACATAACTTCTTTTCTGTGTAGGACTTATTTATAGGGGACTGATGACCTAGCTGTTTAGTCCCCTCAAAAACCAACAACAACTTATTTATGATCAGTGGAAATTAATTTGAGAATTGTATTTCTTGACTATTGTTCTAGAACATTCTAGAAAATGAAGAATGTGTATATATCCATATGTGATGATACACAAACAGTCTTGTAATCATAGAATCTTGTCTATGTCATGTACTCAAAAGTTACAAGTTGGTTAATAGTCATGAGGTACAATTGATGTCATAAACACATACTCATGAAATAAAAAGTAAGATGAAATAGGCTGGCCTGTTCTCATGTGGATGTGATGCCTCATAAATTGTCTGCAATTGGTGGTAAATGTCTGAATGAGTGAATGAGTGAATGAGTGAAAAAACCCTTGCTGAAGAACTCATCATTGTATACTGTGGTGTATATTCTGGATGACTGCAGGTCTTTCAATTTAGAGCATCCTATTGTATGGTGTGACTGATTGGTTTCACTTCATTGATCAAGTACCTATATGCCTACCAAAAAGTCCACCTCCCATCAAAAGACACAAGGCATCTGTTTTCTTTACTACCAACTGCTATGCAATAAAAATGTCTTCACCTGAAAAGAATGGTGTCAGACACTGAAAAGCACAGTGGCAAAATATGTAAGCCACTGATGCAGGAAACGGTTACATTTATAAAAAATCACAGCTCTCATAATGTCATTATTTATGAGTTAAATATGAAATTCTCTATTACACTTACCTTGCACATTTTGTTTCTTTGCCAGACAAGCCATGTTGAATAATACTCACACATTTAAAAATGGAGTAACTATACATAATTTCAGTACATGGTGTAAACGGGAAACAAATGAACAGACAGATGTACACTGTTCCACTGCAGCAGTTAGGCAGTACTGTGCTTGTTACTACAGATCAAAAGTTGCTGGAACAACTGCAACCTATGTGATCTAACAATGGATGATGGCATATTATTACTAATGCATTTGAGTACACTGGGACTCACATTAAGGCAACAAAAAGAAAGATTTGCCTTCTAATGCTTCTATGATTCCTCAGCAATGACCATTCAAGATGAACTTTGGTAACAATGACTTAAAATTGATACAAACAAATGAATTATTTCAATTAGGCAGCCAACCTCATTTAATCTAACTGTCCATATTATTTTTCATATGCCACTTTTAACATATGTTGATAACTTCTATTTTTTTAATCACATAAGGAAGACAGCTTTGCATTTTGGCGAAATATTACAGAAAAAAATATACTATCTTCAGTATTTTATCTAAAAACTTACCAGAAGATTTTTCTGTGGTTTTATGGTGGCCATCAGATTTGGTTGGTGAAGATGAATATATTTGTTGAAAATTCTTCTTATTGTCCATTTCAGCAGCTTCCTTGCTAATGATTAAGCTCTCTGGTGCACCTAGGCTATTCTTCCTTTCTGCACTTTGCAGACAGTGTCTGGAAAATGAAATGAGTGAACTCTTTTCTCTTCAGAGAAAAGCATAAAGAATATATCTTCTGAATCACAATTTTTACTTTAACTTACTTTCTGTGTATGGCCACATAGAAAAATATTCCTGCACACAGCATGAGGATACTTGAGCAGACAATAGGTACCATTAAATAAACATCTTCATAGAAATGCAAGGTATTTTGCAGATTCTGCCTCTCTCTTACTGGAGCAATTGTTGCTAGTAAAGCAATAAGAAAAGCCTGTTTATATTTTAATGAAGATATACTCTAAAATTCATATACTACATTATGTAAAATAGGAACATCAAGTTTCATAACTACTGATATATGAAAGATATGATGCTTACCTCCCAGAACTGTTGTTGTGGCACTTGTGAAATGTGCTGTTGTTGATCCTGCACTATTATGAGCTGTAATTCGCAGCTCATACCAAGTGGCTGGCTGAAGATCTCTTATTAAGAAGTTTCTTGAAGGTGCACTATTGTTGATCAAAATCCATTTTGAATTGCTTTTCAAAATCCGATATTCAACAACAAAGTACAAAATTGGGCACCCACCATCTGGCCAAGTTTGAAGATGTAAGGACAGAGAAGTAACATTTGATGTGACCATGGTTTTATAGTTTGGAATTTTTGGCCCTGTGAAGGAGTATCAATGATATTTCACTAGTCAGCATCTATTGATTACATATTATATAAGAGGAATGTCACCCTTATAATAAAAATATTCACAGGAATTAAAATTAATTACATTTTTCGACAATGTTAAGAGAGCTTAGAATGATAAAAATGTAACTGCTTAATGCTATTTGTGCTTACACTATCTAAATTTTGCCTAGTAAATCAAAAGGAAAACAGCTGATTTGATCAAAGTGGCTGCACTTTACACTTTACACTTATCTGTGTTGAGACTCAATTGCCATTCCCTACAACCATGTTTCAATACACTGCATTTTGCTACTCTTTTCCAGTGTTGCGACTTCTCAATAAACTACAACTTCATCCACAAAAAGCCTCATTGAACTTCTGATGTTATCTATGAGGTCATTTATATATCCTGTGAAAAGCAAAGGTCTTTAATGTATGAAGCCTCCTCTCTATTGAGAGTGTCATGCTGCACTCTGGTAGCTAGAGATGACTCAATCCAGTGACACAGTTTATCTGATATTCCATATGGTCACACTTTGTTCATCAGGCAACAGTATTGAATGCCTTGTTGGAGTCGAGAAACTACCTGTGACCCTGTATCAATTGCCCTCTGGGTATCATGGATGAATAGTGCAAGTTGTGTTTCACATGATTGTTGCTTTCAAAAACCATTTTGATTCCTACAAAGGAGATTACCAGTCTCCTGAAATGATATGATATTCAAACATAGAATGTGTTGGTTTCACAATTCTGCAACTGATTGATGTAGGCCTATAGTTTTACCCATCCAATCAACGACCCTTCTCATAAAGGGGAATGCCCTATGCCCTCTTCCAATCCTTGGGAACGATTCATTCCACTAGGAACGAACATTTGAAAAGTCTATTCCAATGGTAACCATTGAGGAACATAATTGGAATGAAGCCAAAAACTTGCACAAAAGGATGAGAAGGTAGTAATTAATGTGATACAAAAGAACAACAGTTGATGTTTAGAAAAGACAATGTTCTTTAAAAAAATGCACAGCATGCCACTGATCATCGATCAACAATACCCGTGGTTGAGAGACACCTGTGGTTGAGAGACAATGTTGCGAAGAACACCATACAGTACATCATTTGATATGGTGAGAAACTGCCATCGGATTGTACCTTACCAGGCCGTAGTATGTTGTTTCTTGTAGACTGTTGCTCTCTTTAGTGGCTGGCTGTAATTCTATGGGGCAAAACTAATCTGCTACAAATAATGCAGGCAACACATACTGGCTATAGTGAAAGGTAGTGTAAATAATAGCAAGTAAATTGAAATACAAAACTATGTTAAATTAATATTGCCTCACTTTCAAATATATCTAAATAGGTTTTTAAACAATTACTTCATAATAAACAGTAATCATACTAGTGAGAGCAAAACTTTCCTACATTACTAGTGAAACACAATAATACCTACTTTAATATTATGAGAAAAGAATTTACTTAGTTTTTATCCTAAATACTAATTAGCATACTATCTGATCTCTAACAGCCTCACTTTCAAATATATCTAAATAGGTTTTTAAACAATTACTTCATAATAAACAGTAATCATACTAGTGAGAGCAAAACTTTCCTACATTACTAGTGAAACACAATAATACCTACTTTAATATTATGAGAAAAGAATTTACTTAGTTTTTATCCGAAATACTAATTAGCATACTATCTGATCTCTAACAATACGCCTTTCGCATTGACTAATTATTATTTGCTAGTTAAACAATCTTCTACAACGTCAAATAATAGGAAATGACTTTGTAACAAAGCATGTTGTAATTTATTCCCATCTGCTTGCATTACTGAACCTCCCGATACCACTGTTGCATAATAATAGATATCAATGTAATTAGTCAACTGTCATTTTCTTTTCCAAAACTTTTGTTATTCTATCTTATAATGTGACTCACTGAAGTCATTTTCTATTATTTTGTGTTGCAGAAATATCTTTAATCAGCAAATATTAATTAATCAATGCCAAAGGTATATTGTTAAGGTTCAGATAGTATGATAATTATTATTTCTGTTAAAATTAAGTAAATCCTTGCCTCATAATATTAAAAGTAGGTATTACTATGTTTCACAAGTAATGTTATGAAACTTTTGCCCTCATTAGTTTCTGTATAATTACCATTAATTACAAAAGTATTGTTGAGAAACCTATTTATGTAAATGAAATACTATTAATTGAACCAAGATTTGTATATAAATTTAATCAGTATTATTTACAATATCTTTTACTATAGTGAGTTGCACATAATTGTTTACTTTTCCATTGTAATTATGTAATGTAATGAATTCAATTGACAATACGTAATTTCCAATATGATTGTTTAAAAGATATAAAAAAATGTGTTTGCGACATGTAACTGATATTGTTTCAGCCATGATCTGAGGCATAAACCATGCTAGTTCAGAGTATTGTTTTGTCTGTAAACTGATGCACAACCCACGTAACTTTGAACTTTAATTTTGAACAGTTATGTAAAAGTTCTTCAATGTTAGACATTTAGAAAGTGTATCTACAGTGATTTATCCATATTTGTGCCACATTGGACACCTCATACTTGTGTATTCCACACACAAATTGTGTAAATTTGTCTTATTTTATGTATGAAATGTGCGTACCTCGTCATAATGGTTGTAATTAATGAGACTTGTAAGCTGGCCATAAATGGGGACAACTGGGCATTTATGAATCATTAAAAGTATCAAAGAACTACAATTCTGTGTGTTGTCTATGTTATTTGTAGTGAATTAGTTTTTGCCCCTTGAGATTGCAGCTAGCTGCTACTGAGACCAATCACCAATGAGAACATCAAGCATCACTGATCTACGATCAGGTAATGTCACATCTGGTGCCCCAGATTTAGGATCTCATCGTTAATGCATGAGTGAACTTACAAGTATCTTGTTTGGCAAATAGTAAGGTGTATGTAATCATAACTGTGAAAATGAAAATACTTTGTGTGGCTCAGTGAACAGTAAAACAATCATAGGTGATATACGAGTGTTATTTCAAGACTGTATTAAAAATATCTGCCTATGTCTACAAATTTCAAAGCCGCATCTGCTCATGTATAGAAAAACACAATAATACGTATTTAATATTATGAGAAACGAATTTACTGAGCTTTATCAGTAATACTAATTAGCATACTATCTTAAATATAACAATATGCCTCTGGCATTAACTAATTAATATTTTCTAATCAAGCAAACTTCTCCAACATCAACTAATAGAAAATGACTTCATCTAGTTATATTATAAAAAAAGAATAACAAAAGTTTTGGAAAAGAAAATGATAATAGACTAATTTCATTCATATCTATTATTATGCAACAGTGGTATCGGAAGGTTCAGTAATGCAAGCAGATGGGAATAAATCCCAACATGCTTCATTATAGGATCTTGTTGTTGTTGTGGTTGTTGTAATGATCACAGGAGATTTATGACTTCAGGTAACCCCACAACCAATAACTAATCACACAAATTGAAATATGGGAACATGGGAGCCAATGTACGCTGGAAGTGGATGCTTGGCACATAATCCTCACCAAATGATGATACATATATATTTGGTTACTAGATGTACAAACAGCACAGAAGGGGAAGGGTCAATGGCAGTGGTAGGGGCTACTTTGCAAGCAGGCGAGCAGACTAGGGGAGGTGTACTTCTATAGGAACTGTCCATGGAATACAAACCCCATTATATTGAGGGTGAAAGCAGATACCTGGGTGAATAATGAAAGATATTCAGCCCCTTACTGGGTATAACTGCACATAATTCAAAAATCTTTTTTTTTTTTCATGGAATAGTTTCATAAAAGGCAATGACATAGTAGCCACAAAGACTACACAGACATAATTCACAGCATATCTAGCAGGTAAGAGAATCAGACATGACACACAATATAATAAGGACAATTTACAACTCATCGAAAAGACATAATGATGAGCTTCAACAGGCACATAAAAAAGACACATGCATGCAACACTTGAACTATTGGCCATGGTCTTCTCCAGAATATAAAACTTTCATGCAATCATGCAGCCACAGAACAGAATCATCATCTCCAGCTGTCGCACTCCGAAGCAGCGGCAGCCAAAGATTATGGTTGTGTGACTGTGTGATTGCATGAATGCTCTATATTCTGAAGAAGGTCATGACCGATAGCTTAAGTGTTGTATGTGTCTTGTCTTTTTTATGGGCCTGTCGTAGCTCGTCATTACATGTGTGTTTCGTTCCGTTCTTAACAAGAGTGAACTTTGCCATTGTTTAGGATGAAAATTTGAATCTGTATATTGTTCATGGTATTCTGCATGAGTTATACCACTCATATTCAGAATAATGACTGCACATTTGAGCAGATCCTATGACTGCAACTGCTGTAATTATATGCTAAAGTACTTTCTGTGTAAATCATCCCTAGCATCATAAATTGCCTTCAGGGACTATGTGTGCCATGACAAAATATATTTGTTTTGATGTTCTCTACCTAATGTATTAATCTTAATGAACATTTCGGAAACACCGTGTAAATATTCAGTATTTTTTTCTTTGCACCTATCTGCAGTTCAACACCTTTACTCGGTAATGAGTAACAATCTATTATTTCCCCACTGTTATTATTCCTTCCTGCATTTTCCATTATTTAATGATATCAGAAGATGGAGTACAAAACTACCATACTCATAAACATACAAAATTTGCTTATTATAAAATTTAGGTAAAAACATCCAGTTAAGAGTTTTTATGACAAGGTAGATTGGTACATTCGAACCTCAATAGAACAATAATCATTACACCATGAAAATGATAGTTATAGCCAGGTTATTATTATAAGAGTCTTTGTACTATACATTAAAAGTTCAGCACATACAGTACATAGTAAGTTTCTGATGAAAATAACATTAAATGAAACAAATTTTGTTTACTATTTATTTTAGTACGCTTGTGTACAGAGGATTTCACTTATCTTCCACACTGGACTCTCATTTGGAAGGATGGTGGTTCAAATCCACCTACTGTCATCCAGATATAGGTTTTCCTAAAATCACTCCACTCCATATATGTGTGTGTGTGTGTGTGTGTGTGTGTGTGTGTGTGTGTTTGTGTGTCTTTTATTTGTGTCTGTCGGTGGTTCAACGTTCATCTTTATGGTGAGTTGTTCCCTATCTACATATTATTATTAAATGAAACATCTAGTTTATGCAACCAACACTGTCTTTTGCCAGCATCTAGGTTTTCTACGATTTCCATAAATTATTCCAGGCAATTGCAAGGATGGTTTCTTTGAAAGGGCAAGGTCAACTTCCTTCCACATCCTTACCCAAACTCTCTGAGCGTAAGCTCCATGTCTAATGACAATGCTGTCAACGGGACATTAAACTCCAAGCTTCCTTTGTTTCTTTTTCCTCAATGACTCTATGTAAATAATAATTCATCTAATGTAATCAGTTGTTCCAGTGAAACTGGGGACTGAAGATGTTACTAGCTGAATAGTTTCCAGCTGACCCATTAACTCCATCAGAGGAGAAGTATATGCACTTGCCATGTCACTGTCATAATCAGAATCTTCAACAGATGAATTACCCTTTAATTCTTCAATGATAGATTCATCATTGTATGCTTCAGATACCAATGCTTCATCATCTACTATCATGTTTTCAACTACTGATACATCTATCATTTTACCACTTGCTGCTGAGTACATCTTGAGATCACTTTGAATGTTGCCCTGCATTTTTTCATCCCCACTACATTATCACTAGCATCTTCACTTTCAGAAACTCTTTCCTTTCAATGTTTGCAATCACATGTTGAACTAGACATGAATGATATTTTGTCTTGAAGTTCTTAATGATCCCCGTGTCTAGTGGCTGAAGGACTGAAGTACAGTTCATGGGGAAGTAGCATAGTTCCCCATTCAGCAACTGTGGCATGTTGTTATGTGCACTACAATTATCCAACAAAAATGCAATTTTCTTATTTTTTGTTGTCATTTATTTTTATCATGTGAAAGCAACCACTCACTAAAGGAAACATAGGTCATCCATGATTTCCGATTTACTTTGTAATTGACTGCAATAAAATAAAACTCATTTAGAGTAATGGAAATACAAAAATTAATGTAATATACTCATAACATTATGACTGAAAGTAATTAATCTACTTATAAATTATTTTGTTATTATAGTCTTCAGTCCAAAGACTGGTTTGTTGCAGCTCTCCACCTACTCTACCCTGAGAAAGCCTCTTCATTTCCTCATAAGAATGGTGACCCACATCCATTTGAATCTGTTCACTGTATTTATGTCTAGGTCTCCCTCTTAAAGAAAGATAAAATAAAATGAATCTACTCTTCCCTAGTAAGCTTCTTATAGTTTTTAAGGATTGAGGATTTGTTGATTGTCCATCAGCAGTGATGTAAACTTGTGTGTTCCTGATGCATATCTGCAGAGAAGAACTCTTAGACATACTTTAAATTGCTTCCCTCTTTGCAATTTCTCTTGTAAAGACCACTGCTTTCTCCGGCATCAGTCAGTAAAACAATCCCATCTTTTCGATCAGTTTTTACGTGGTTTGTTCTGACAACATTCTGCTTCATCTAAATATGCTGATTTTTCTTCACCTGAAATCATTTTAAAAATGATCCCATGTCTCTCCTCAAATCTCTGTAGCTATCCATTACTTATCTTAAATTCAGAATTGCTAAGTAAGTTAGTGAAATTAAGGCTTTGTTACATATCAACAGATCATTAATTGGTATGTTTTACACATGCATCTCATTCAACTGCCCCAGTGTAGTGCTGTCCACACCATTGGCAGTCATCTTTATTCTTTCTCTTAAGGATTAAACTTACTATCTACAAAATTTTCTTCAATTTGTTTTAATTTCTTCAGGGTTGTAGCTAATGTTGATTGTGCCAGTCCCTACTTCCTTGCCACATCTACCTGTTTTATTCCATTATTGATGTCTTTGAAAACCTCAATTTTTGTCACTGAACTTATTTGTTTCCAAGTTCCTGCCAAATCTTATTAGCTAATCCAAAAGTGTTACCTTTAAAATATTCAAAGATTGTAAAAATCACAGTAAAAACAGGGCATGTGCCTCTCAAGCTCATCAATGTACAGAACACAGGTTTAAACAAAGGAGATCTTTATACTTGCACTCGACAGATCTCACCGATGGCTACCTGCTTACCATCAACAAAGTGTGTTGAGAAGCTTTGAAAATGCAGCACTGAACATTAAGAAGTTTAGCAAACAAAACATAATATTAAAGTCAAATTCTTAAAAGAATAAAATAGTAATATCTGCAAATCTTTTTTATACCAGGAAGTTGCAAAAATTAGTTTACCACTGTAATGAGGGCTAACTAACAAAGTACATATAGGAAATCAGCTGGGACCAGATAATATTATCTCTGTACCTGGGTTTATCATGTTATTGGTAATTGTTGTATGTAGGTTTGATTGTACATGGTTTTGTGGGGAGAGGGGGCATAAAAATAAACATAAAAAATAAGAACATATGAAAATGTGGCACTTAGAACAAAGTAAAAAATATGAACAACACACACTACAAAAATCTGGATGACATGTAAGACCAAAAATAAATAGTTTCTTTAATGGCTGACAGCATGATAATGAGTTAACGTAGGTTCTCAGTCTCACAGCAAAGACAATGTGAAGTCACTGACAAATTACCTCCACATGGAGCATGTTTATTTTACAGGATGGACTGTTAATGTAACTTTGACAGACACTTTCAGGTGGTAAAAGTGAAGCTTGTGAAATGGTATCAGATACAGTTTCAAAATGCAAAAATGTAACGGAAGTTTTAAAAGTGATATTAGAAAGCTCATTTATTGAAATGATGATAAATTAAACAATTAAAAAAGAATTATTCACCAAACAATAAATAACTTACTAGTGCCTTTGGTGACAGCAGTCACTGTAGGACTTGGATGACTACTTCCCACATTATTATGTGCTGTGATGTATGCCTGGTAAGTGGCACCACAACGCAAGTTTTTCAGAATGTGAGAAGTTCTTTCAGCTTCCAAGAGTACTTCTTCCCAACTCCCATGTTCATGTTTGTAGTTCAGCACATATCCTGGAAGTATGTAGTTTTAAGACACTTACACTGACTGTATAGAAAGTATTTATTAAAAGAATCATAATGGAAAGTCCAGGTTGGAATAAATAATATAGTGAGGACAGTTTACAACTCACCGCAAAGACGTGGCGACGAGCTGCGACAGGCACATACAAAAGACACACACATACAACACATTCAGCTATCGGCCATGGCCTTCTTCAGAAAATAGAGCACTCACGCAATCACACAGGCACACAACACAGTCATACAACCATCACCTCCGACTGCCACACTTCGAATCACACTCTGCAGCGAATCGGGGACGGGACGGGAGGGGAGGGGGAGGGGATAGAAAGGTTACGTCACGGTGGTGGGGATGGGTTAGATGGGAATAACGAGATGCAGCTTAGGAATGGAGTGGGGAGGTGGGTGAGCGGAGAAAATAAAATAAAATAAAATAAAGTAAAATAAAATAAATATATGCATGCACACTGCAAGTACACAAGACCGCATACACACACACACACACACACACACACACACACACACACACGATCACACATTCACACACCACTCAAAATAGGCGAGGTTTGGGATAGAGAGGTAGGAACTGTAAGGTATGGAAAAAAATATATATAGGGAAGTTATCGTAGGTTGAGGCCTGGTTGATTTCGGGATCGGAGAATGTATTGTAGGGATAACTCCCATCTGTGCAGTTCAGAAAAGCTGGTGGTGGTTGGGAGGATCCAGATGGCCCGGGTTGTGAAGCAGCCATTGAAATCAAGCATGTGCTCCGCTGCATGCTGTGCCACAGGGTGGTCCACCTTGTTTTTGGCCACAGTTTGGCGGTGGCCATTCATCCTAGTGGACAGCTGGTTGGTGGTCATGCCAATATAGAAAGCTGTACAGTGCTTGCAGCACAGTTGGTAAATTACGTGGCTGCTTTCACAAGTGGCCTGGCCTCTGATAGGGTAGGATAAGCCTGTGACAGGACTGGAATAGGAAGTGCTGGGTGGGTGGATTGGACAGGTCTTGCAGCGGGGTCTTCCACAAGGATATGATCCCTGTGGCAGTGAGCTGGGTTTCGGGGTGGCATAAGGATGAACTAGGATGTTGTGAAGGTTGGGAGGGCGACGGAACACCACTTTAGGAGGGGTGGGAAGGATCTTGGGCAGGATGTCTCTCATTTCAGGGCACGAGGATAGAAAATCAAAACCTTGGCGAAGGATGGAATTTAGTTGTTCGAGACCAGGGTAGTACTGGGTGACAAGGGGAGCGCTCTTTTGTGGATGGTTACTGGTGTTAGGAAGAGGATTTGGGGTGTGTGAGGATATGGCATGGGTGATATTTTTCCATACCTTACAGTTCCTACCTCTCTATCCCAAACCTCGCCTATTTTGAGTGGTATGTGAATGTGTGATCGTGTGTGTGTGTGTATATATATATATATATATATATATATATATATATATATATAGTGTGTGTGTGTGTGTGTGTGTGTGTGTGTGTGTGTATGCGGTCTTGTGTACTTGCAGTGTGCATGCATATATTTATTTTATTTTACTTTATTTTATTTTATTTTATTTTCTCCGCTCACCCACCTCCCCACTCCATTCCTAAGCTGCATCTCGTTATTCCCATCTAACCCATCCCCACCACCGTGACGTAACCTTTCTATCCCCTCCCCCTCCCCTCCCCTCCCGTCCCGTCCCCGATTCGCTGCAGAGCGTGATTCGAAGTGTGGCAGTCGGAGGTGATGGTTGTATGACTGTGTTGTGTGCCTGTGTGATTGCGTGAGTGCTCTATTTTCTGAAGAAGGCCATGGCCGATAGCTGAATGTGTTGTATGTGTGTGTCTTTTGTATGTGCCTGTCGCAGCTCGTCGCCACGTCTTTGCGGTGAGTTGTAAACTGTCCTCACTATATTATTTATTAAAAGAATCATTAATTTTCAATAGTGCATTTAATATTTATTATTGTTAAGTTCATATGGTGTAAGATGAGTGGACTGTTTGATAGTACAAGATAAAGGAGTGAGAAACTGTTGGGTAGAGACTGTGGGTGCAGTGCTTTATTGGAGACTGTGGCCAGGACTACAGGAATTAAAAACAGGTGGTTGATGATCATGCCCACATGTCCACCTCTGTAGCTCAGTTGACAGCATCACTGACTAACACACAGGAGGCCCGTGTTCAATTTCTGGCAGGTAATTGGATGTTGTGTGTTGTCCCCATCATCATCGACATGCTAGTCACCCAAGCGGAGTCAGATAAAAGAAGAGTTGTACTAGGTGGCAAAACAATTCTAGTTGGTATCTCCCAGCCAAAGATGCCATATGATCATTTCATTTTGCTGATTGTGGCAAAGTGGATAAATTGACAGATTGTGAATCCAAAGGTTGTGGTTGAATCACTCTTCAGTCCTAGGATTTTTATTTATTTATTTAGTCACTTTTCACTCTAACCTCTTGCAGCGTTCTTGATGTGAGAAATGCCAAGATGTATATTAGTCCAGAAGCCACATTAAACTGTAGGTCCCCCCTATAACTGGCTGGATAAGTAGGTCAGAGAAAGGCAACGGCATACCACCTCTAAACAAGACCATGTTAAATGAAGCACTGTGGTGTTCAAACTAACCTTCCGATTGTTTACTGCTTAGCTTTATCCCTAAATCCAGGCAGGATGCAATAGTTTTGTGATAAAGGATACAATTAGTTAGATAATGGAAATATTCAGTTGTTGAGATACACACAAGAATAATGAACACTTTACAGTTTAGCATATGGACTGGGGTGCGTGAAGGAATGCAGGAGGAAATGGCAGCTGGTGTTCAAAATAAGGATGTGACAGACACTGGAACGGTCGAGTTCATGTGGTCCAAGATGAGTGAGGTTGAGACAGTGCAAGATGAAGGAAGGGGAAACTGTTGGGTAGAGAGTGTGTGTATTGGAGACTGTGGCCGAGAGGACTATGGGAATTAAAGACAGTTGGTTGTCGATCATGCCTGCATAAAATGCTGTGCTGAGCTCCTATATGATATGATTGCTTACATAGGTTGCCATATATTATGGGAGCGGATATGCCTCTAACAGGACTACAGTACAATGTACCAAATTGTTGAACTGGACAGATCTAGCACCTGGGTCTCTGAGAGGGGTATTATCCCCGTAGCATGGGTTTGGAATGGAAATGGGAGAGGCATGGTATAGACCAGAAGGATGTGTATATTGTGTGGGGAGTGTAATACCAGTTGTGAAGGATTTTGGATAGGATGCCCCTCATTTCCAGGTAAAATGATAAGCAGTTCAAGCCCTGAAAAAGGACATGGTTCAGTTACTTCAGTCTGGATGTTATTTGGAGATAAGGAGGATGTTTAACTGCAGTTGAGTCTTGGGTGTGGTCAGAGTAATGCACATGTGTGAATATATGCTACAGGAGATCTGTTTGTGGTTCAAGTATACGAGCTTTTGTGAAAGCTTCAGCATACTGGGCAAGAGAATTCTCATCGCTACAGATTAACTGTGCACAGGTAACCAAGCCAAATGGAGTAACCTTTTTGCTGTGGAAGGGGTACCAGCAGTCAGAATGCAGGTAAAGTTGGTTAGTGAGCTTGTATGGAGAAAGTATGAATAGTGCCATCAGAGAGATGAAGGTCAATTTCCAGAAAGGTCTACATCTGCCCACTTCAAGCTCCTTGCTACAACCAACATCCTCCCTGTCCTCTTGTCTTGGATCCACTCCTTTACATAATCATCCTCTATGGACTGTCAGGTCCAGGGGTCTCAGGGAAATGTGTTCATCTGGAAACTGAAGAGTTGGGGGTTCAAAACCTGGTCAGATCTCGGATGTTTTCAGTCTGCTTTTTAACCCAGCCTTCACCTCTCAATGATGTGTGGAGTCACCAGAAATGACACATGGTTCAGATTCCACATTAAGCTGTAGATCCCCTTTCCCCAGTTGGAAAACTGGGGTAGGCTAAGGACATCAAGTCGCCGAAGTGGGGTCCAATTGAAAGACTTGCATGAGGCCAATAAGCCACACAACATTATTATATATTATATGAACTCATCAGCTCCAGCACTTGAGTGCTGCATTCCAGATCATAGACACATGCCGCCTCTCCCTCTCACATTTCTATAATGCACACCTGCTAGCTTGATGGCGAGTGTTCATCAGAGACTAGGGTATTGTCAGGGGTGCCCCAGGGAAATGTGATAGACTGCTATTATTTTCTATCTACAAATGATCTGACAGAAAGAGTGATTTGTAGTCTGCAGCCATTTGCTGATGATGCTGTGGTGTACAAGAGGGTGTTGTCATCGAAGAACTGTAGAAGGATGCAGGATGGTTTGGACCAAGTTTATAGGTGGTTTGAGGAATGACAACTAGCGCTAAGTGTAGAAAAATGTAAGGTGATGTAGATGAGTAGGAAAAACAATCCTCTAATGTTCAAATACAGCATTAGTTATAAGCTGTTTGACATAGTCATGCCTAGCTGCACAGCGATATGAAATGGAACAAACATATAATGGCAGCCATGGGAAAAAAATGGTTGACTTTGCTTTATTGAGGTAATTTTGTGAAGGTGTGATCATCTTGTAATGAATTTAGGCCTAAGAAACTTAGCTGTTTGGTTAAGTGAACTTCCAGATGCCACATGAAACAGAAGCTTTACCAATGCACAACTACAAATATATTCACAGATAATCACAATATAATATGAAAATACTTTACTATAACAGTAACTTTGTTGTCTGGATCGTTTTGTTAAATTACTTCTGGTCATAAAAGTATCATAATGACAAGTTGTAGTATTGTGCAGTTATCCATGTTTGTGAACAGATATTCTAACCAACATTTCCTGATGTCTTTTGTAACCCATTTAACAATTTGCCATAGTCCAATTATCTCAAAGTTTTGTTATTGTTATAAAATTATCTAATGTAAGTTATATAAAGAAACAGTCATTGGTCTAATCATAATTTGCATATACACCTATTTTCTGTTTTAATTTCATATGTTAACACATTTAAAAATACTTTTGGTCTATATTGAATAATTTACTGTACTTCTTGATTGTGAAGATTTTATTTATGTTTAGCAGATAATGAAATTTAGTAACTGCATTGTAACAAATTTGTTCTGGAAGATTCAAGAATGCAACAGTATGTATAAGTATGAGCACATGATAGATCCAATTCATTCAAGATCATTTGAAGTCATGTACTCAAGCAATATATTCAAATAGTCACTCACTTTCAGGTCATGTTCCAATACTTAAATGATGTCGTACTGTGAAGTTTTAGTATAATAATTTCTTTTTGATGTAATAAAAGCAGGAATACAAGAAGAAGATAATGCAATTTGTAGTTCCTTTGACACTCAAAAATTCAGGAAACATAATAAATATGATTAAATAATTATGGCAATCAAGCAAACCACATGAAGAAAGATCAACAGGTGATGTATGTATTTTATTATTTTATTGTAGCAGAACTAGTACATTACAGTCTATAAAGGAGACCACATATGAAATGCTTTTACAACCCTGTCTTGAGTATTGCTCAAGTGTTTGGGATCCCCACCATTACGATTTATAGGAGGACTTAGAGGCAGTTCAGAGGTGTGCGGCTATGTTTGTAACTGGTAGATTCGATCAATGTGCAAGTGTTACTGAACTCAACTGGGAGTCACTGGAGGGAAGGCTACATTCTTTTCGAGAAGCACTGTTGAAGAAATTTAGAGTACTGGAATCTGAGGTGGACTGCAGAATGATTTTACTGCCGCCAACCTACATTTCACATAAAGCCCACAAGGATAAGATCAGAGAGATTAGGGCTTGTACAGATGCATACAAATACTCATCTTTCCATCATTCGATATGGGAGTGGAACAGGAAAGCAAGTACTGATAACCCTCTGCTAAGTACTTTTGGGTGGACTGTGGAGTATGTATGTAGATGTGTACGTCCCTCTGAACTAATAGCTGCCCTTCCACCCACATATTTCTCCCTCTTCCCACCACATTCCTGTCCCCAGTGATGTATTCCATACATCATTGCCATTTCTGCACATTACTCAAAGGAAATTGGAAAAATGGGCAATGCACATGTAACCCATGCAATAATAAACAACAACTGATTGTTACCCTTGATAGTGTAAAATGTGTTTCACTATTCCAATGTCGGACCAGATAATACAGATCTGCCCTGCAATGCCATTTGGATGAGACGTCAGTCTTCTTGGGGTGTTTTGAGTAATATAACCTCACCAATATTGATGTGTTCTACACACTTCAATGAACCATACTGCACACACCCATTGCACTGCCAAAACACTATGTCCCACAAGAGCAGCAATTTCTTGGATGACTGCTTCACATTCTCTGATGCATACAATGCACCCTCTTTCAGACTCATTGATTTCATGATATTGATAGCATGTAACATCTGTGACACATGCTGGACATCTGCTCAAGTCACACTACCTTCAGTTTATAATGACAACAAGAACCATAGGCACATCTAGCTGGTAGATGGTTTTTACCAGAATATCGATGTTGACCTTGAACCCACAGTCTGACATGGTTCAAATGCTAATCTTTTCTGCAGAACATACTAATGTATATGCCCTTTGAATATGAAATTTTTATCAGTAGACTTTCAAGGTGTCCTGCCTTTTGTGTATACTGCATAACACCTCCCTATGTCAACCTCTTTTCTGTCATCTAGAAAAAACCTTCGTACCTCCTAAAAACCACAAAACCCAGTTCTGGTTCAGTTTAATTGGTGATAATTTCATGATTTGTACTCATGTTCAAGACACCTTATTCTCATTTCTTCCCACCAGTGATACTGGTACCAACATTTTCAATGTTTCAATCCCTTCCACATAAAAAAAATCCCTCCCGTACAACCTTGCTGCCCATGTTCCTGAGAACCCTTCCGATGAATATGCCAAAGGTCTCACAAATGCCTTCACAGACAAGCACTATCCTTCAAACCTAGTCTGGAAACAGATTTCCTGTGACACATCCCCATACATACACAATCCTGCCTCTAAAACCAATAATCAGTTATCAAGGAACATCTCCCTGCCCCCCATCTTTATAAAATAAATAAATAAATAAAAATTGACCATACCACCATTGACTGGAACAAATAAACCTAATACTTCTTCAAGGCTTTTATTTCCATTCTTCATGCCCTGAAATGAAAGACAACCTGACCAAGATCCTTCTTATCCCTTCTAAAGTTGTGTTCCATCATCCACCCAATCTCCACAACATCCTACGCCATCTGGAAGAGAACCCCATCCCCAGCCATAGGGATCATAACCATGTGAAAGATCCAGTTATATTCTCACCAACATGCTGTCCATAAAAAAGAATGGCCATTGCCAAACTGTGGCCAAAGAAAGGTATTATGAAAGGTCTATAAATTGCTGAGTTTGTTGCTAAAGTAGAAGTAATTAACTGGCTGCAAGAAAATCTGTCAAAAATGCTTTGACACTAAATGGAAGTAGTATTTTTAGGAGTTTTTTGTTAATATATCAGTTATCTATATAAAAATGTTTGAGTATTTTGGCAGTTTGGGAGATGACTTGAGTTCCCTTCTGCCGCCTCAACTACACATATTGCTCAAGCACAGTTACTGGGCACCAATTAGCAAGCCCTGCCAGTAATCAGGTACAAAATGTTACTGAATTATTTTAAATGATAGCTGACAGATTGCAGCATTCAATGTAGTGGCTAGTTAGGGTATGTAACTTTTTCAAACAGATAACATACCAAATAATTAACATTGCAGTGTGTGTGTGTGTGTGTGTGTGTGTGTGAGAGAGAGAGAGAGAGAGAGAGAGAGAGAGAGAGAGAGATGAGGAGGGGGGGGGGGGGGGAGGTGGTTGGGAAGAGGGTTCTCACAAACATGAACATACAAATAAATAAATGACTGTAGTTTTCCATTAATACCACATTACAATGAGAATGTTTGTTCTTCTTGTGAATTAAAATTGAAATATACTTTACATACCTTGAAGAGTAGTGCCTCCATCTTTCGGAATCATCCACTTCATATGGAAACCATTATAGTCTGAATCAACTACTTCAAGTATTGGGGATTCAGGAGGTAGTAATACTATAACTTGGTACATAATTTGATCCTCACCAAACAAGTTTTTTGCTATGCATGAGTAGTTTCCTTCATTTCTCTTTTCCAGCTCTGGGCACACGAAATGATCTTATATTATCACAAAAACAATATTATATTTAAGAGTTATTCATAACATTGATCTATCAAAGTATATGAAAAGTGCTGGTGAAATATATTGTTTTTATGTATGTTGCAAGATGAATAGTTTTGTGTGTGTAGGAAATAACTTGATATGTGATCAACTGGAATAAAACACACTAAATAAAATGTGTTTGTAATGTTACATTACAGAGAAGAAACTATTAAAATTTTATACAATAGATAATTTTTATCTGTAACTGTATATTTCTGCCAGGGCAGAGTCACAACAAAAATTAGAAACTAATAAAGAAAGTAGAAAGCTTACTTGCAATTTTGAGTAATTCCTGCGATATGGTAAATTCAGGACTAGTTTGTATGGTCTTTTTCTTATAAAGCCAGCGGATGCTTGGAGTAGGATTTCCAACAGCAATACAATGCAAAACAGCATTCATCTTCAATGGAATGTATAATATCTGAGAAAATGATGCAATACGAGCTGGTGCTGCAAGAGTAGTATGTATCAGCAACATACATTGTAGAAGACATTCAAGATACTGTAATAAAAAATTTACTTGAACTTCTTATTTATTTCTCTTTAGCAAAATGTTATGCTTCTTACTTTCATTTAAATGGTTAGAAGTGTGTCCGTTGTGTAGATAAGTTACTTTATGCTAATTGCAAACTTATGACGTGGTTTTTGAATCAACAAATAATGCTACACATGTTCTTATGTGTACCATTTGTTGTGCATGTTTTACAACTTTAATTCTCAGTGGTTCCCTTCTTCTCTATTTTGTATCAACTGTTCCATAACATTTTGTGAAACCTAGTTAGTATAATTATCTGTTAACAAAATTAGCATTACTTTAGTCCATTTGACTATATAATTGTACAGGGTGACCAACCAGTCAGGCAGTACATCACTGATTAATTTAAATCTTTTTATTTTGAGGTATAAGGTCTCAAGGATAGAAAAGAATTGTTTTGCTCTCTTCAGTCCTGGTCATCAAATGGAATAGACATTCTTGCAGCCACAGCAAATGGCTTTTACCATCTGCCCCAGGCTCTGTTCATTATGACTGGTCACAAGCCAAATAAATGTAAACCATCTTTTCTCCTGCTTTTTTTCCCATAGTGAGTCCTGAAAACTAGACTGTCAGATGTCCTCACTCCCACCAAATGTTCAAATGTTTGTACACTTTAAGGGACTTAACTGTGGGGTAACCAGTCCCTAAACGTACAAACTACTTATGAACTAACTTATACTAAAGACACCACAAACACCCATGCTCAGGGGGGGGGGAATTCAAACCCCCGATGGGGAATGACCTCACGCATCACAGCATTGTGCCTCAGTGCACTCAGCTGCGGCTCACTCCCACTTCACACCCCAGATGAGCTCCAATGTACACAGTGATTTCAGAATATACTAAAGGTTTATTAGTATTAGATTTAATGTCACCTTGTTTCCAAGACCTTTTCTCTTCCACCTTGACCAGACTCCTATTTTTATTATAATGAATAATGTTGTACAAATAATATCAAGCATAATGAGCAAGTGTATAATCAGCTATTATTGATAGCAAGTTAACTAAAAATAACTGCCACACTGCATTTTGTACCTATTTGTCTAATTCTATAATCCCACTGATTCAATATTTCAATTATCTTGCATGTGTGTACCACTATGCTGGCTATTACATGCTGTGAAGAATTTAAGTGGTCATAAACAGTAAGGGGCTTCAAGATAAATGTGTTCAAAGTTGATTTTTGTGCAGTACCTGGTTAGTAATTGGCACTGTTAAGCAACTTATTTAGTTGGTCTCCATATTTTATAGATTTATAGTGATTATAAACTGTGTTGAACATTATGGGAAACAATCCTCCTTTAACATTATGGGAAACAATCTTCTTTTTCCACCCCCATGGACCACAGACATTGCCGAGGTGGGGTGGCTTGCAAATGCAGATAGCCGTACCGTAGGTGCAACCACAGCGGAGGGGTATCTGTGGAGAGGCCAGACAAACGTGTGGTTCCTGAAGAGGGGCAGCAGCCTTTTCAGTAGTTATAGGGGCAACAGTCTGGATGATTGACTGAGCTCGCCTTGTAACATCAGCTAATGTGGCTTTGTCACACAGCTACTGCGAACAGCTAAAAGCAAGGGGAAACTACAGGCATTACTTTTCCCGAGGACATGCAGCTCTACTGTATGGAAATTTGATGATGGCATCCTCTCGGGTAAAATATTCCAGAGGTAAAATAGTCCCCCATTCGGATCTCCGGGCGGGAACTACTCAGGAGGATGTTGTCATCAGGAGAGACAATACTGGCATTCTACTGATCGAAGCGTGGAATGTTAGATCCCTTAATCGGGTACGAAAATTAGAAAACTTAAAAAGGGATATGGATAGGTTGCAGTTAGATATAGTGGGGATTAGTGAAGTTCGGTGGCAGGATGAACAGGATTTCTGGTCGGGTGAGTACAGGAGTATAAATACAAAATCAGTTGGGGGTATCACAGGAGTAGGACTGATAATGAATAAGAAAATAGGAATGCGGGTAAACTACTATGAGCAGCACAGTGATCGCATTATCATTGTCAAGATAGATACGAAGCCAAAACCGACAACAGTAGTACAGGTTTATATGCCAACTAGCTCTGCCGATGATGAGGAGATCGAAGAAATATATGAGGAGCTAAAGGAAATTACTCAGGCAGTTAAGGTAGAGGAAAACTTAATTGTGATGGGAGACTGGAATTTGGTAGTAGGAAAAGGAAGAGGAGGAAAAATAATAGGTGAATATGGACTGGGCAGGAGGAATGAAAGATGAAGTCGTCTGGTAGAATTTTGCATGGAACATGATTTAATCATAACAAACACATTGTTTAAGAATCACAAAACAAGGTTGTATACGTGGAAGAGTCCAGGAGACACCGGAAGGTATCAGATAGATTTTATAATGGTGAGACATAGGTACCGGAACCAGGTTATAAACTGCAGGACATACCCAGGGGCAGATATAGACTCTGACCATAACTTGTTAGTCATGAACAGTAGCCTGAAGCTGAAAAAACTGCAGAAAGGTAGGAAAATAAGGAGATGGGACTTGGATAAATTGAAGGAAAGTGAAGTTCTGGAGAATTTCAGAGGGAGATTTAGGCAACAATTGACAGAAACAGGGGGAAATAAAATAGAAATGGGTAGCATTGAGAGATGAAATAGTGAAGGCAGCAGAGGACAAAATAGGTAGAAAGGCAAGACTTACAAAACATCCTTGGATATCGCAAGAAATACTAAATTTAATTGGTGAAAGGAGAAAATATAAAAATGCAGTAAATGAAACAGGCAAAATGGAGTACAGACGACTAAAAAATGAGATTGACAGGAAGTGCAAAATGGCTAAGCAGGAGTGGCTAGAAGCCAAATGCAAATCTGTAGAAGAATGTATAACAAGGGGAAAAGTAGATACCGCCTACAGGAAAATAAAAGAGACATTTGGGGACAAGAAAAGCAACTCTACGAATATCAAGAACTCAGATGGGAAACCAGTTCTCAGCAAAGAAGAGAAAGCTGAAAGGTGGAAAGAGTACATAGAGCACCTCTACAAAGGAAATAAACTGAGAGACGATGTTGTAGGAATGGAAGAGGAAGTAGATCAAGATGAAATAGGAAATACTATACTGAGAGACGAATTTGACAGAGCCTTGAAAGACCTAGGTCGGAACAAGGCCCCAGGAGTAGATGAAATACCCTCAGAGCCACTAAAGTCTTTGGGAGAGCCAGCCATGACAAGACTATTTGAACTGGTGTGTAGGATGTATGAGACAGGTGAAATGCCCTCAGACTTTAAGAAAAATGTAATAATCCCCATTCCAAAGAAATCAGGCGCAGACAGGTGTGAAAATTACAGAACCATCAGTTTGATAAGTCATGGTTGCAAAATTTTAACACGAATTAACTACAGGAGAATGGAAAATCTGGTAGAAGCTGACCTCGGGGAAGATCAGTTTGGATTCAGGAGGGACGTAGGAACCCGGGAGGCAATAATTACCTTACGTCTTATCTTAGAAGACAGATTAAGAAAAGGCAAACCTACATTTTTAGCTTTTGTAGATTTGGAGAAAGCGTTTGACAATGTTAACTGGAATACACTCTTTCAAATTCTGAAGTCAGCAGGGGTAAAATACAGGGAAAGGAGAGTTATTTACAACTTGTACAAAAGCCAGACCGCAGTTATTAGACTCGAAGGGCATGAAAGGGAAGCATCAGTTGGGAAGGGAGTAAGACAGGGTTGTAGCCTTTCTCTGATGTTATTCAATTTTTACATTGAGCAGGCGGTGAAGGAAAGCAAGGAAAAATTTGGAATAGGGATTAAAGTTTAGGGGGAAGAAATAAAAACATTGTGTTTTGCTGATGACATTGTAATTCTGTCAGTGACAGCAAAGGACCTGGAAGAGCAGTTGAATGGAATGAACAGTGTGTTGAAAAGAGCGTATAAAATGAACATTAACAAGAGTAAAACAAAAATAATGGAATGCGGTCGTAGAAAATCAGGCGATGCTGAAGGAATTAGATTAGGAAACGAAGCAATGAAGGTGGTAGATGAGTTTTGTTACTTGGGTAGTAAAATAACATGCAATGTTCGCAGTACAGAGGAGATAAAATGCAGAATGGCAATGGGAAGAAAAGCATTTTTGAAAAAGAGAAATTTGCTAACATCGAATATTACTCTAAGTGTAAGGAAGTCTTTTCTGAAGGCATTTGTGTGGAGTGTTGTCTTGTACGGGAGTGAAACATGGACGATAAGCAGTGCGGACAGGAAGAGAATAGAGGCTTTTGAAATGTGGTGCTACAGAAGAATGCTGAAGATAAGGTGGGTAGATCGCATAACTAATGAAGAGGTACTGAACAGAATTGGTGAGAAAAGGAATTTTTGGCATACCCTGACTAAAAGAAGGGATCGCTTGGTAGACATCGGGGAATCATAAATTTAGCATTGGAGGGAAGTGTGTGGGGTAAAAATCGCAGAGGGAGAACAAGAGACACGTATAGTAAGCAGAGTCAAGTGGATGTGGGTTGCCGCTCTTGTGAGGAGATGAAAAGGCTTGCTCAGGATAGAGTAAGGGTGGAGAGCTGCATCAAACCAGTCTCTGGACTGAAGACCATAACAACAACATCCTCTTTTCTTTTGAGAGGTATTTTGTTTGTGGCACATGTTTTTAGTTTTAGTTTTTATTTAACTAAGAATTTTTATAGGGCATAGCAATTAAAACGTAATGTTGAAGTAGAAATTATTGCCACCAAACTGTAATAAGGTTGCAACCAAATGGTAACCACTGCTCACTGAACTGCATCATCAGCTCATGTAGTCAAACCAAAAGTACTAAGTCACAGCCGAATGTCACACAGTCATCATATCTAACTGACCTTCTTGTGTTTACACCACAACTCGGACTTCATCCTCATTCAAGATTATTCCTAGTGATGCCAAAACACTGCCACTTCTGTACATGTCTGTCGGCACGAGTCTACAAGCTGCAAATTCTCCATCTTCAAATCACAAACATGGGACCTCTGCCTGCTTGGCCCACCTGAGCAGCCAAACTGAGCAAGCTGCCCACCCCTGATCTCTGGCCACTGGTCTAGACTTCATTCCTGGCAACATCAGCACCGAACATTGGCCAGTGATGCGCCAATAACTTTATACGGTCGACTGTTGCTGCCTGCTATCCTGTGACTCAGCCAGCCCTGGACGCCAATGTCCACTGCTGCTGCCAAAGTAGAGCTGGTTTACTGGGAGCCACTTTTTAACATTCTTGTGAATTTCATCTGTGACTATGATGAATAGTATGGGGCACAATGCACTTCCCTGGCGGAGACCATTGTGTGCGAGTGTGAATCGAGACCCATCAAACATTCATGGAATATAACTGAGAGGTTAGTTAATGTACAAAATCCTGCACTGGAAACCAATTATGATGACTAATAGAGGCAACACGGCTCAATATTCTTGGAGGGTACTTTAATAACTTGAGTCCAAGCCGCAATGAATTGCTGGACTTCTCCTGGCAAAAAGAGATTTGTCATGATATTAGGAAGTATCTGGTGACTTTTTCGCCGCCTCAGTGTGTATCATTTTATGTGGTAGTAACCAGGATATTATCCAGGCTGTTACAGTATGAACTTTTAATAACCATATTTCCTAAGACCATCTGACAAGACATACATTGTGTAAACATTGCCATCATAGAGAGGAGAAAGTAAGACTGTAACTTATCCCCATTTTCAGTCTCCAGCAAATACTGTTTACAGTTTTGTCCTTCAATTTTTCTAATTTTAATTGTTAGTCATGGAGGATAGTTTACCATTACAAGGTACCTTTTTAATGAAACAGACCTTATTTAGAAATCAGGTAATTAAGATTTTTTCCTTCTTGGACTTCTTATTGAGAGTACAACTAATTTGTTGAATATAGTGTGTTCAGAGCCATTAATGAGATAATTAGGAAATAGGTTGACCTTGTGAATAGTAGTTAATTTATATACTAATTATGAACTTTGCAGTTTCAATCTACTAAGAGGGATACTAGGAATACATGTGTTTTATTCTGAGCACTAGATCTTGTGGAGTTACATAATTTATTGCAATCAGATCCTAAAGTGCTTTTGATTCTCACATTTTACATTTTTACTGGCAACTTTCCATGTATTTAAATGGAGATTCACTATTTTGCAAACTATTTTTAATCTTAATCATCTACCAGTGTGTATTCATCAATGAGAAATTTTCTGTTGTTCTCACTGGGCATTTTCTATGTGATACAATAAAATATTTTCTACTTCTTTATTTTAGGCACTAGTCAATGTACCTAAGGTCAGT
This sequence comes from Locusta migratoria, assembly GCA_026315105.1. Classification (NCBI taxonomy): domain Eukaryota; kingdom Metazoa; phylum Arthropoda; class Insecta; order Orthoptera; family Acrididae; genus Locusta; species Locusta migratoria. Next base: position 806,311,312 of record CM048744.1, on the reverse strand, counting down.
GTCATGCAGTATTTGGTATACCATCCATTTGGCTTGCTAATTGAATTATGTACAATCACATTAATTATGGCCACAGTGGGCCATATTTACATGCCAGCACATAAATAATGAAACTGCTTTTTAAAATATAACAATATATTTCAGCAAATGTACTTCTAAAGTCTACTGATTTTCTGTTTAATGTTTCTTATTTAATGAAATAAGTGGAACGATTCATAAAAGTGAATGAAAACAATTCTTTTACCTCTTGAATTTGGAGCCTGGGTAACTGGCTTTGGACTCTCTCCCTCTCCTACAGAAGTAGAGGCAGTCACCCAGAATTCATACTGCTCCAGTTCTCTCAGCCCTCGAACTTCATGGGAAAATGTAGAAGCTCCCACTTGAAATTTCATTGGCTGTACAAAATCACAAGGCATCACTCTCATTAAAATGATATGAATTAACCATATACAATGTTTTTAAATGTAGGTGAAGAACTATGACAGCAGAGGGGTGTGGAAACAGCCACTCAAGAAACAGCAGGAAAACCATACTTAGAGTAGTATGGAGGAAATGTCTTGTTCTAATTCTTTGGTTAAACACCCATTTGGTGGTGATTGTTTGCAGATTTATTGTACCAAACTACGTGGTCATCAGTCTATAGTTTACAAACTACTTAAACCTAGGTAAATTAACCTAAGGACAACACACACACACCAATGCCCCAGGGAGGACTCGAACCTCCATGGTGAGCAACCGCGCGCTCCGCAGCGAGACACTTTAGACCGCTCGGCTACTCCACCGCGGCGCCCATTTGGTGGTAACAGTGATTAAGTGTAACCATAGGATGGACAAATCTGCATGATGATGACAGACCTGGAAATAGCAGATAAGACTTGAAAATGGAATATAAGGACAGTTGTTGGTAAAGAGGTAGAACTGATTTAGAGAATTAAGGACAATGCACTAGATGTTCTTTGAGTAAAGTGAAATAAAAAGTATTGGGTAAGAAAAATGCAAGAGTGGTAAAGATTAAGATACTCTGGGATAGTTGTGGCTAGTCGAGAAAAATAAAAGTGAGTGGATGGGGAACAATCAGTTCAAGAATAACAGAAGTGTTCTACATTCAAGTGTATGCAACAACTAAAGGTTTCAATAAACCACACAACTAAGAAGTTTGTGCACAACTACAACAGACTGTGGACAATGAAGCACCCAGAGAACAAAAGGTAATAATAGGACATTTAAATTATAAAATGGATCAGAATATATTAAGAATGATAGATTCTGGTGTCTAACAGAATTCTACATGGAAATTAATTATACAATTAACCATTTGTTTTACCTCCCAAACAAATGCACACTATTATGCATGTAGCAAAAAGTAAAAAGGTGAAAGGAATTGATTATTACTTTCTATATCCATCCTGAATGTGGAGGTTATGCAACAAGCAGAGCATGCTACAGATCATAGATTGTTGGTGATAGATACTAAATTCATGAAGCCAGGTAAACCTGAAACCAAACATTAAAGTCAATTAACTGTACGAGTTTTCAAAGGAAGAGAAAAAGAGACTCAGTATGCAGAACTGGTGATAACAAGTATGCAAATAGAACTAATGAGGAAGACATTGTTAATGTATGTGGATTAGGCTGAAATCAATATTACTACAGCCAACAGAAGATACAGTAAAACTTCCCTTAATGGACACTTCCCAATAGCGGACTCCTCTCAATAGCGGACATTTTAAAATTCCCCTGCAAAACAACATTAGCCCTTACGCTAAAATTATTCCGAATAGCGGACATTCTATATAACGGACACGGACACCATAATATGTCCCCCAACAACAATCAAACCTTCCAAATAATGGACAGCGTGAAAGAATCAGTGTGCACTCTTGCGTGTTAAAACTCAGAGTGTCGTCAATACTAACGTCTGTTGATTGAAGATTTAGCGTGTTTTTTGTTCGCATTGCATGGTTTCATGGCATTGCCATCTATTGGAACTTCTTGGAAGTACAGTACGTACAGTATTGGTTCATACTGCGCAGAAACAGACGATTAGAGTGCGGCGCCAAACACTATCAGCCTGTTGTTGTTACATCCGACAAAGCCAAGCTTTGAGTAGTAGACTCACTGTTGTGTTGCAGCGTGGGCTTGGGTAGGACAGAGAGAGGCGATAGGTGTATCGAATGTTTTCATTCGATGGCTGCCAAACCTGGTTTCAAAAGTCAAAAGCTTTGTCTAATGCGTATTGAGTGTTTTCGATTTGAAGTTTCGTGCTTGTGCTAAACGCTTTAAAATGCCCAGCGATAAAAGTGGCCAAATACCAAAAAAGAATCATTCGAGTGCCGGTAATAAAAAAAAGAAAAGAAATAACGCCGAGTACTGGCGCGAAATGAAATAAGAATGTGATCTTGTTGTAACAAAGGCTTCACACTTTGCAGAAAACTGATGCTGGTGACCCATCCGAGTAAGTTGCTGCGGATTTGAACGTCGGTACGAGTGCGATTACTGATTGAACAACAAACTGATCAGATATTTAAACATTTTGTTCCATTCAAGCGACAAGCAGCGCAATGAAATCTCGAAGAAGAATGAGAAACAGTACATATCCTCAGTTAAAAGAGGTTTTATTTTTGTGGCATGAACAAATAAGAGCCAAAGGCGTGCTAGTTGATGTCTTTTTATGAGCTCAATGAAGGAAAGGAGTAAGAATTCCTCGGAAATTATGGCTGGCTGGATTGGTTCAAGAAGAAGTGTGGCATTCGCACATTTAACGATCGTACTTAGCGGTATTGACGCAATTCGGTGTGTTTCACGCGTTGAAACAGGAGACTTTGGTCTTATCCGAGAGTTTCGTTATCCGAACCGTCCGCCATCCGATCATTTCAGATAAACGGTAGTTTACTATTTTGTGTTTTATCCTTTTCTTAACAGCAGACACTTCTTAGAAGAGGACAGTTTTATATTCCCCATTGGTGTCCGTTATACAGAAGTTTTACTGTGTATATTCCAGAATGTTGAAGAAGAGACAAGGAAGAAAGCAGCAAGTTGGTGGGATGAGAAAGTGAAGCAAATGGTGCAGGATAAGTACATGGCCTGGAAAAGATACATAGATTCCCAGACAAAAAAATTAGTGATGGAGTGTAGGGAAAGAAGGAATTAAATGCAATGAGCCAAGAATGAAGCTAAGGAAATCCTGGGAAGAATTTGGAAACATTACTGATGATAGGATATGAGAGGAAAACACAAGGAGCTTCTGGAAAACCACAGAAGCACTGAGACAGAAATATGAGAAGCATAAAGGACAATTAAAGGCTAGTGTTAGAGAAAACAGGGGTACTTAAAGTGTGGACAGGACACTTTGAGAAAAATGCAGAAGAAGAATAAGATGGTGGAAGAGGGGGGTTTATCATCACACAATATGAATTTAAGACACAAGAACTGAAGGAGAGATCAAAGAAGCGAGATAGATGTGGCGGTTGACCAAGTTATCTATAGGGAAGGCTGTGGGCCTGATAGGATAACTGGAACTGACCAAGTGTGGTGAAGCAGAGTTGGTGAAGGACGTTACTGAGAGTGTGGACTGAGAATAATATCCCAAAGGAATAGTAAACGGTCTTAATTTAACAACTGAACATCCAATTGGAAAGTCAATATTGGATGGTAGATAACAGCTCACCATAAAGAGGCTCAATGAGCCAACGACAGGCACGTAAAATAGAAAATCACATTTACACAACTTAAATTTTTGGCCATGGCCTGTATCAGACAACTATATACACACAATCACCATCTCCAACCACTCCAGTGTTACAAGCATCTTGACAGTGAATGAGGAGGGGAGTGAAGGGGGAAGGATGCCAGATGGAAAGTTTCACATTGCATGATAGATTGTAAAGGCTCCAATAGGCAGGATTGTGAAATGCAACATTGCATACAGACAAAAGAGGGGGCAGGACAGGATAAAGGGGAGGTGTGGAGGAGTGTGAGGATTTGAAATGATAAAAATAAAATAAAAATAATGATGAAAAAATTAAAAACCAATTAATTAAGGGGATATTGTAAGAGGCAACACACAGTTGGAAGAAAGACATGAATTGGACGGATACAGGATAATGAGTGGGGAAGGTGTAAGGATGGCCAATTAGCTTAAGTTGAGGCCAGGATGGTTGCGGCACCGTACAATGTGTTGAAGGGACAACTCCCATCCACACAATTCAGAAGGGCTGGTGGTGGAGTGGAGGAGTCAGATGACTTGGGTAGTAATGCAGCCACTGAAATCAAGGATGTTGTGTTCAGGTGCATGCTGCCATCTTGCTTTTCGCCACAGTTTGACAGTGGCCATTAATCCTGATGGACAGCTGGTTTGTCATCACATGAATGTAAAACTGTGCAATGATTGGAGCAGTATTGGTAAATCACATGGCTGCTTACACATGTGGCCAAATGTCTGATGCGGTAGGATAAGCCTTTGATAGGACTGGAATGTAGATGTAGAATAAGAAGTGCTGAGTAGATGGGTTGATTGGGCAGGTTTCACATAAAGTTTAGATTTGGGAAAGGTGTAGGTATGGACTAGGATGTTGTGGAATCGGGTGGGCAATGAAACACTACTTTAGGAGGGACCAGAATGATGTGATTTAATTGTTCCAGTCCAGGGTGGTGTTGGGTGACAAGGACACTCCATTGTGAGTAAGTATTAAGGGTGGAGGTTTGGCAGTGTAAAAACTGTTCTGCCAGCAATCCCTCCATTCAAAACCAATCTAATCCCTAAAGTGGACCCTGCCTCTCCAAATGCATACCACCATCCAACTGTGACCCTCCCTCACTCCCACCTAACCACCCCATGGTCACCTTACAACAATCCTCACTTCTAACTTGGCATCTCCATCATCCCTTAAGTCCCTTCCTAAGAATACTAAACTTTCATCACAAGAAAGGAAAACCTTACACAATCTCAAAACAGATCCCAACCTAACCATTCTCCCTGCAGACAAAGGTTCCACCACTGTTGTGATGGATCACAGTGATTATGCGGTAGAAGACTCAATTTAATTGTCTGATTCCTTCACCTACAAATTGTGCCAGTATGACCCCTTCACAAAAGTTAAACATGATCTACAATCTGTGCTAAAATCTTATGGCCCTTCCCAAAACCTCTCCCCCAAATCCATATCCCTTCTCACACCCCAACAACATCCCACACACCTGCCTTTTACATGCTCCCAAAAATCCATAAACCTGACAAATCCTGGATGCCCAATTGTAGCTGGTTACTATGCTCTATTGAAAGAATTCCACCCCTTACATCCTAGATACCAACCACTTCCTTCACTGAATGTCCACCATCCCCAAACCTTTACCTCCAGGATCCTTACTTGTCACTGTTGATGCCACGTCCCTATACACGAATATCTCACAAGCCCAAGGTCTTGCTGCTCTCAAACACTACCTTCATTATAACCCTTACTGATTACATCCTAACAATCAATTACTTTTCCTTTGAAGGAAAAGTATACAATCATATCCATGGCACAGCCCTAGGCACTTGTATGGCACCTTCCTATGCCTACCTATTCATAGGTCTCCTAAAGGAAAACTACACAGCCTTCCAAAATCCCAAGCCCCTTGGTCTATTTCAGGATCGTTGGTGATATTTTCATGATTGGGACTCAGAGCAAGAACATCCTATTCATGTTCCTTCACAGCCTCAACTACTACTCCCCCATCAGTTGGTCCTTGTCAACCCAGCACATCTACTTACTTGACGTTAACCTCCATCACACTGATGGATCCATCCACATTAAACCCACTAATTACCCACAGTACCTGCACTTTGACAGCTGCCGTCCATTCTATATTAAAAGAGAGAAAAAAAATTCCTTCCATACTGCCTTGCCAATTGTGGACGGCTGAGCTGTGCCAGTTCGATTTTCGTTGTTTCCCCTCTGCTTGTACTCCCTTATCGATATCGCTTTGTTACTTCATCATGGGTGGTGCGACTAGTTTTTGTTTATCACCTGTCTCACGACTGGCACTTTTTGTCACAATCAGAGACTATATCTTATCTGGCAGTGTGTGCATGAGGCACGGCGAGTATGGCTTTGATTATGGAAGTTGATGGCTGGTCAGCATTTGGGTACTAATCCGCCCTGCTCGCACGTTGTTGTTGTGATAGCTTGCTGCGTGCTGGGAATTCAGCTCTGCAAACCTTCAGCAGGGACTATCAGCTCTGGCCTTGTATGTGCGCATCAGATGTGAAGTTCCTAGTTGGAATTAGTCACTGCAATAGTAACATTTTGTCATCTGTGCTTATCATGTTTCAGGAGTACTGAGCCACAAGTTGTGTTCAAGGCCTAATACATCATCACTGAGTGGAATTACTCTATATGGCGGCATGTGTGAAGTGAGTGCATGAAATCAGCAGTTTCAGAGACAAGTATTGCTAGGTGGTGACTTTGTTGTGCTTGTTGTTGCATCTATGCGTATCAGGACCTGCTGCCATAAGATCTGAACATTGTTTATTATTATCAAGCTATTTTATGGTTAGCTCCATCATTCTCATGTTTGTTGAGTTTCTGTTGTGTCTTTTTCACTGAGAAGGCTTGTGGGTTGAACCCCAGCAGCTCGCATTGCCTAATGTCCGTGTTTGGCCTATTTGTGTTGGTGGCCTGAATATTTGGCTATCGGTTGCTTATAGTAGGGAAGATTGTACCTTGTTGCTGTTTGAATCTGATGATTAATTCATTTAATATCAACACTTGGTAAGCATCTCTGGAGAATGTAACTGGTGTCTGCCCACTTGTTGGTCCATTACCTGCTTGGTGGGCAGGTGTTATTGCAGGCAGTGTATTAGTCCTCCTGCATGGTGTTCATGCCTATCCGTAGTTGTATTTTTGGCGGATGTCATTCAGGTACCTTTTCCTTTTGACTTCCAGCTTGTTTGATATGTCTGCTTTCCGTCAGAGATCCTTTCCTATTCTGCTAATCCATTAATATTTCAGTTCAGGTTCTTATTTAATGAGCCATTCCTGCTACAAGTAACATGGGGCACAATGTCTGAAGTTTTGACCTCTGTCAAGAGACGTGTGTTTCTCCTTTGACAACTTATTCCTTTATTTTCCAAGTTGTTTTAAAACATGTATTATTAAAATCAGGTTAATGTGTTAAATATTGTAATTACAGAACTGCTTTGAAACTGGTTCTGTCTGTCACACTGTATGTTTCTTTCCATTTTAATTACTCTCATGTATTGTCTGATATAAGGGCAAGGAAGCAATTGAAATTGCAAAAACTCATGGGAACAAAGCTTTCATTATAGGTGAATAATCCTATCATCATTTGTTGTGGCAGTGTGTCTTTTTCTGGGGAGGGGGGGGGGGGGGAATAAACCACCCGAGGGAGGGGTAAACACTGTCAGATTTAATGGCACCTTATCGAATTTTGTTGTTGGGGGGAAAGAAACCACCCGAGGGAGGGAAAAACATTGTCAGATTTAATGGCATCTTATCGAATCTTGTTGTTTATATGCTCTGTTTAATAACCTGTCAGTCAAGCTGTTTCAATTCTGTGATAAGCAGCATTGTCTAGGCATGTTTTAATTAATTAATTTCATGAAATTGTGAACCTTATTCAACCATACTTACTATTTTGTGATTTGTGAACCTTATGGAAACCTGCCCCATTTAAGATTCTGTTGACTAAATTGTCTTAATTCCGTGATTTTATGAGATTGTGAACGTGATTCAGTTACTCCACTATTTTGAGATATTTATTTTGTGAACTTCATGGAATCTTTGTTGTTATTTGAGAACCTGTCAGTTAAAGAGCTATTAAATCTGTGATTGGCACCATTACCCCTTTGCCTGTGTAATTAACTCATTTTATTCAAGAGAAACTGTTTGAAGTTATTTACTCTAAACTGTGATTTTTGAATTCTACTTAATCTTTATGCTTACGTGTCCTGATTCTTAGTGCCTTTATTTGATTTTAACAGCATTATTATTATTATTATTCAGTAATATGGAAATTAATGTAATTGTCCAGCAAGTGGCGATTATCTTTCATAAACCTGGCTAGCCGCCCTCATTGTGTTACCCTTCTGGTATTTAAAACCAACTATTATAACAGAACCTACCCTCCCCCTGCTACCTTTCATTTCAATAGCAAATTTGAAGTGATGGAGAAGTACCTTACCCAATATGCTGAAGGCTTCATAAACTGACATTACTCTCCTGATCTAGTCCTCGAATAGGTGAATTCTACATTCACTCCCAGTAACCAGTCACATGGAGTGTCTTTCTTGTCACACAATACCACCCTGAACTGGAACAATTAAGTCACATTCTTTGTCAGGGCTTTGATTATCTGTCATCATGCCCCGAAATGAGACACATCCTACCCAAGATCCTTCTGACCCCTCTAAAGTGGTGTACTGTCACCCACCCAACCTCCACAACATCCTAGTCCATCCCCATGCCACTCCCAATTTGAACTCCTTACCACAGGGACCATATCTCTGTGGAAGACCCTGATGCAAAATATCTCTTAGGCTGTGGCTAAGCCATGTCTCCACCATATCCTTTCTTCCGGGAGTGCCAGTCCTGCAAGTTTCGCAGGAGAACTTCTGTGAAGATTGGAAAGTAGGCGGCAAGGTACTGGCAGAATTGAAATTTTGTGGTGGCACCATTAGTCATGCCGGGATAGCTAAGTGGTAGAGTGCTTGCCCACAAAAGGCAAAGGTCCCAGGTTTGAGTCCCAGTTCCGGCACACAAATTTTAATCTGCCAGGAAGTTTCAACAAACCGCTGTCCATCAGGATGAATAGCCACTATCAAAATGTGGTCAAAAGCAAGTGGACCACCCTGTGGCACAGCATGCGGCTGAACACAACAGTATTGATTTAAATGGCTGTTTTACTAAACAAGCCATCTGGATCCTCCCCTCCACCACCAGCTCTTCTGAACAGCGAAGATAAGAATTGTCCCTTCAACACTTCCTACCGTCTTGCAACCATCCTGGTCTGAAGTTAACTTCCCTACACCTTATGCCTAACATTGGCCCCCCTCCCTCCCCTTTCCCTCATTGATATCTTGTATATCTCAAAGTCATGATTTCCCTGTAACATATGTTACCCCTTAGAATATCCCCTTAATTAATAACTGTTTTATTTTTTCCTTTTTATATTGTTTACTTTCTTTTCATCAATTCAATCCCCTCCCTCCCTTCCCATACTCTTCTACACCTCCATTATATGTTCTTCTGCCCCTTCCCTTCACTGCATTCCATGCTGCATCTCCATTCACTTCTGTTAGAAACTTTACAATCTATCATGCAACTATGAACCTTCCATCTCCACCCTTACCTGCATCCTTTCCCCTCCAATTCCCTCCTTAATCATTGTCAAGGTACTTGTAGCACTGGAGCGGCAGGAGACTGTGGTCATTTGAATGAACTTGTATGAATGATTGTGTGAAGATTTTTTCAGATGTAGGCCATGGCTGGAAATTTAAATGATGTTAATGTGATTGTTTATTTTTCATGCCTGTCAGCAGCTTGGTGAGCCTCTTTACAGTGAGATGTTATCTAACCTCCATTATTGTCATTCAATCAGATTTTCAATTGTTCAGATCATTTATATAAATGGTAAATAATATCAGTCTATAATTCTTCCCTGGGGGCACAGCTGATAATTATCTATAAAGTTGTCCTTGATTGCAAGTGGTCATCAGAGACAGGGCAACATTAATAGTACACTAGGGAAGTATAATATGATCATTATTATTCTCTATCAACATAAATGATCTCACACACAGCATGAGAAGCAATTTGCAGCTGTTTTCTGGCGCTGTTGTGGTGTACAGGAAGGTGTTGATTGACTGTTGTAGAATACAAGATGACTTAGACAATATTTCTAGTTGGTGTGATAAATAGCACATGCTCTAAATGCAATAAAATGCAAGGTGATGTAGATGATTATGAAAAACAATTCCATAATGTTTGTATACAGAATTGGCGTGTTGCTTGATACAGATGTGTGTGTTGATTAATTATCTGGGCGTAACATTGCAAAGGAATATCAAATAGAATAGAATATATGGACAGATATGGGAAAGGCAGATGGTCAACTTTGTTTCATTCCGAAAGTTTTGGATCACACTTATTACACTACATCAACTCATTCTTGAGAACTGCTAAAGTGTTTGAGAACCACTACAGATTGGTTAAAAATAAGACATAGGGAAGACAACATTTCTTCTGAGAAAAATATTGACAAAATTTAGAGATCCACCATTTGAAGATGAGTGAGGAACAATTCAACTGCTGCCAACTTATGTTTTGTATAAGTACCAGAAAGGTAAGATAAATAAGGTGTCATATGAAGGGAGATAAACAATCGTTTTTCCCCTCACAGTTTTTACAAGTGGAACAGAAAAGTGTGACTAGTACCAGTACAATGTACCCTCCACCACAGAGGTCCCCCCCTTCCCCCAACCAAGACCAACCCCCCCCCCTCCCCACCATACAGCAGAGATACTAGATCCTGTTTTGCCATTTAATATTGAAATTAAATATCTTTTATTTCATGTTTTGTAAATTGTTTTATAAAGCTCCCCCTCCCCCCCCCCCCAGGCTGGCCAAAAGTAGAAATTTTTCGCCCCCCCCCCCCCCCCCCAAATTTCAAACATGCAATTTGTGTCATGAGCCCCCCCTCCCCTACAAGAGCTGCAAAAATGTGTTGTAGTTCATGGTGAACGTTTTGAACATCTTTTGTGATAAAATGTATGCAATTGCATAAAACATTATACAATAATGTTACTTTTACTATTATATGCACTGTTTTCCCTCAAAAACTGTAAAGAGAGCAGAAAATATCAGAATAGGATGACTTTGGTTCAAAATCATTGCTTCTATCATCCCCCTGACTAATTCTTTATGTATACATGAAGAAAGAAGATAAAAAATGTCAAGGTAATTAAAAAACTTTATGAGTCTCCATATATAGTTCAGCAAGTCTTTGTACTTACTGAGGAAAGAGTTGTGGCTCAAAAATCTGTGATAGTGTTTGTATCTGTACATGTTGTTATCAGTAGTACCACAATTTCTCCTGTAAATAAATACTTTCCAAACATTACATCCCATAATTTTGTACAAGTTATCTTTTTCTTTTTCATACATACAAATTGTTCTTTGTAATCATTTCATCTGTTGAAAACTAATAGTAAAATAACTAAACCATAAATATTAAAATGTGTTCCAGACTTGGACTTGAACTCAGAAACTTTGCCTTTCATGGGCATGTGTTCTACTACCTGAGTCATATAGGCAGTCTAACAAATACAGTTGCGACACTCACTGCTGTGAAAGTTATTACCAATTGACAGTTGCAATGACACTAGCACTCCTAGTGGTGGGCAAGCTGCTGAAAGAGTGATGTTTGTTTACAATTATTTTTGTATGTAGTTAACGATGTAGTTAGTATAATTTTTGTGTTACAAGCATAAAATATCAAGAGGCATACATAATAAGGAAATTAATGTAAAAACAGCTGAATTTAGCTGTTCAGTGGTATAAAGAAGAAGTTCATCATAACAAATACTTACAAATATATGTATATTTTTGCAGCTTATTCTGCTGAAAGTAAGTATAACATAAACATAAGAGAATCATAAATTTATATTATGGCCTGTTCTCACTATGAAAGGTAGGTTTTTGACTGATGATTCTTGCTGTTTGTGGTTCAGCTGTACCAATAATTGTGCAATTGGGTTATTCTTTGTTGGAAACCAGTTTGATAGCTCTTGTCATTTTATTGCCATGCCTGTGATGTTTTCCCTTCAGCAACAAATATGGTGGCTGATTTGGTACATTAAATATTGTAGTTATGTTACAGACAAAAAACTACTAGCAGGAAAAATTATATATAAAAAATAGACGAAGATCACTCACCAGGCGAAGGAGCACAGTTGTGACAGCAGCAGAAATAAACAGAACACACACACACACACACACATGCACACAAACGCTAGCTTTCGCAGCCTAGCTGCTTCATCAGGCAGAAGGGAAGGAGAGGGAAAATGAAATGATGAGGGTTTAAAGGAGTGGGTAAGGAGTCATTCCAATCCCGGGACAGGATAGACTTACCTTGGGGGAAAAAAAGGAGGGTACACAAATTACACACACACCCACACATTTACACAGACGCAAGTACACCTAAGCAGACATACTGTAGAAAGCCTGCTAGGCTGCGAAAGCTAGCGTTTGTGTGTATGTGTGTGTGTGTGTGTTCTGTTTATTTGTGCTGCTGTCACACCTGTGCTCCTTCGCCTCGTGAGTGATCTTCGTCTATTTTTTATATATAAATATTGTAGTTATTGTGTTTTAAACACATTCCCTATGTTCCACCATCAGAGATTTTACTGAAATTGTAGTGAAGAAACCTTAACATTCCTGAGTGGAAAAACGATGTCTCTCTGCCAAAGACCAGGTCTTCTCATGCTTCCTAGCCATTTTTTTTTTAATTTTAAATAGAAAATGAAATTATTTAATTAAAGCATATGTGCTCTAAGATAATTGTAAATAAACTATCCTGTAATGTACTGTTTTGTACGTTGTCAGGGATTAAAGAAACTTAAGAAAGACAAATGTGGAACTATTTTTAAATTATTACCTATTTCTATTGCACCACATATGTTCCCTAATGTAAAACATATATTAAAATCAGTAGGTCTATAAATGATACTATTCGCACTCATCCAATATTGTATTTATAAAATATGTAGCTTGCCGGCCACTTGGAGTGCTGCTTTCGCAGTGTATAACAAAAATATGTGGGAGGGTCGTGACTGTATATGTTATATTGTGGCTTTACATCCACCAGTACTTCATATCCTAAGTTCCAAACTGGTACATGTAAAGCTATGAGGACGAGTTGTTAGTCCTGGTATGGTGGGTCCTTCAGTAGAAAAAAAATATGAAGGATTCAAAATTTAAGCGTAGGACTGGCATATGGTTTTAATCTGACAGAAAGTTTCATCTCATGACATACTCCACTCAGAGTGAAAATGTCATTCTGAAACTCATCAATAATGAAGTTTTTGACATCGGTTGAGTCAGTCAAGCCAATAAGTTAAAAAAAAAAAAAAAATAGAAATGCACTTCAGAACTAACCTTAGAAAGATGGTGTTTACCATTGCAATAAATAGTATACTGTGTAATTATACCATTCGGATTCTCTGGAGGCAACCAAGAAACCAGAATTGAATCAGATGTTAATGAAAAGGCTTTCATGGCAGCTGGTGGCCCAGGAACTGAAACATATTCAGAATTAAAATATGAATTTTTAATAAAGTTTTTGTAGCATCAGTGCTCTTAATTGAGAATATAATTCATATCATTACCACATTAAAAGTATCAGTAAATTTGTTAATAACGATATGTAGACAGGGAACAACTCACTGTAAAGATGAACATTGAGCCGCTAACAGATACAAATAAAAGACACACCAAACACACACATACAATTCTAAATTTTTGGCAGCGGCCTCCCTCAGAATGAGCACATTAATTCACACAATCACTCAGGCACACTCATCCACACATGTCAGTCATCTCTGGCCACCCAACACAGACTGTGTTGGGCCGCAGCTGAAAATTTAGAATGTGTGTGTGTCTTTTATTTGTGTCTGTTGGCGGCTCACCATTTGTCCTTACAGTAAGTTGTTCCCTGTCTACATATTACTATTAACATTCCTTACTGGACCTTCCATTGTTGGCATCAGTAAATTTGATATGCATTTAACTTGTTGGTTCAATAATGGAGGATATGTAACATCTCACTGTGAAGAGGCTCGCTGAGCTGCTGACAGACACAGAAATAGATAATCACATTCACACAACTTACAATTTTCAGTCATGGCCTTTGAAAGAAAAAGAAACACATACATCACACAATCACTCAGACAACTATACAAACACAATGTCATGGAGTGGCCGGACATGATAGTTGTGTGTGTACAGTTGTATGAATGATTGTGTGAATGTATATGTTTCTTTTTCTGATGAAGGCCATGGCTGAAAATTTAAGTTGTGTGAATGGGATTATCTATTTTTGTGTCTGACAGCAGCTCAGCAAGCCTCTTCATGGTGAGTTGCTACCTAACCTCCATTACTGATATTCCTATCAGATTTTCCATGTCGGTCATAGATTTTGCTTAACCAGGGTGTCCAGTGATTCTGGAAAAAAAGAAAAAAATATTCCATGAGTCTTTCAGGTCAATTTTTGTATTTTTCCAGGGTCATAATGTGGTTAGTCGCTAACCACATTTGATTCATTTTGTGACAGAATCTGCAAGTTCTATTGATATATAGGAACATAATGAGTGTTTTACTATGAGTTAAAAATAGAAAAAAGTATCTAAGATGACTTATTTTAACAAAGATTTCAAACCCTTATTTCAATAATGGTACACCAACATTTAGGTCACGTTGATATATTGAAGCTTAAACATAGCTGGGTGACAATAATTACGTGATTTAGATACATGAAATACTGCAGTCAATTGCTTTTAATATTTCAGGTATCTGAATCACAGAATTATTTTTACCCAGCTATGTTTAAGCCTCATTATATCAACATGACTAGGTTGCAGGTGAGGTGAACCATCAGTTGTTGAGAGCATACACACTGACATAAGGATACCATTTTCTGCTTCAGTAAAAAATTGCACTTTTTAGAAATAGAACTAATAATGAATTCAAATTTTAATTTGACAAAAAACTTATGGAAAGAAAAGTAACATACTATTTGGAACTGCTGACAACAGTAGTGAAATCAATTACAATATTCTGTTGATCTAGTTACTGCAAATAATCACCTTGTAAATAAAAACAAATCAGTGACAATGCACTTCTTGCTTAGCTGCAATCTGCATATAAATGGTACTCCATTTACATCTCCACTGGCCCTTAGATATACACAAATTTTTGGGTACTGTATTGTTGTGTGTGAACATCTGTTATGGAAAGCATGTGTGGGACATATTTGTAAGAAATTCAGCATAAACATGTATTTAGTTAAAACATGTCTCACTCTCCTCAGACTATAAAACCTTAAAGCAAATATATTTCACACTGATACTTCTGCATATTTGGTATGGTGTAGTAATGAGAGTGGGTGTGGAACACTAACAGTCTATACAGACAGTAAAAAGCAATAAGATGGGTAACTAAGGTGTACAGGCCACCATTTGATTTTAATATGACTACCTTAAATAATTTACAAAATAAACTGAAGTTTTATTGACAGATAAATGCTGTAATTCAACAGATGATTTCAAATTGTAACTCTCCTTGGAAAACCGTTATTGTATATAGCTGTAAGTTTCTCTCTCTCTCTCTTTTGTTAAAAATAACAGATAATCTTGGGAAAGTCCCAACTGTCTGCCCATTGACTTTGGACTGAGGGACAGAGGGGGTAGGGACTTCCAGGAACATTGGGCTGTTGCACTTCACAAAGAGCTAAGACGAACTATTAGCTTCATTTGAGATGAGTAATCAATCACATTCGCACAGGCATGACTCAAGTGCCTCGTACTGCCGAGTTGCTTGTGGTGTGAAAGAAATTTATATCTTTTTCATTGCCTGAGCGTGACGTAAAGTGCACTTTTTATTTACTTTGCTGCCTATAGTACAATATCTAGTAACTCTAGCAGTGACGATGATATTATAATAGTTTTATTATTATCCCCAGTACATGTGGACAGCCATGAAATTTGTGCCTGTCAGTTTTTAATAGCTAGCTCTATATTTGTAATATTTAAAATGAAAAACATGAAGCACATGCATTATATAACTGAGATACGAATAGTTCACCAAAGTCACTTATGAGTGTGGTTTTGTTGCACTACATATGCTATGAACTGCTTTGTGATTTCTCTAAGCAACCTCTTCTTCCTACTATTATGTATTCTGTGTATCCCACATTTTTCATTTTCAATTGTACAAGTATTGTCGTAGCTACTTAAAATTCACAAGCACAAAGCTTTAGGTCTAGGCTATCTGTATGGAGGTTAGGAATTTGTATGCACTTAGGAGAAATTATATTATACCTTTCACTCAGTTTTAAAAACATGTTTGATTTCTTTAGAATTTTTAAATTGATTTCAGACACTTTGTTGAGATTACAGTAGACATGAGGTATCTTTCATGTTAATTTCAGTTTTCTTATGTGAGTCAGTCAACATATAGCCTTCTCCTATGTACATCTTGCAGAAAGACAATGCAGGTAAAAACTAGAGAGATTCAAGCTCACAGAGTTTACCATCTTACCAAGAAATATTTGTGACAGGTATAGGGAAAATAGAATTAGCAGTGATACAGAAAGTGAACTCTGCTACACATCACATAAAAACATTCATCATGTTCTGAGCTATTGATTTTTTTTAGTCTATAACTCATTGGGAAGCTAGCAAACATTTTCTACCTCGTACTTCAAATTAAACATTTTTTGTACATTGCGCAACCAAATGTTGTGATTGCAACCAAGAGACTGCAAGACTCTGCAACCCCACACCATTTTTCCCATAAATGTATATAAAATTAGGATGTACTTTTTGTTTATTTGCAATTCTATTAAGGTGCACATGAACGGAACAAGCACTAAAGCAGGAATCATACAATGTAATCCCCTAAACGAACACAAAACATTTCTCCTTCGGAAAGGGAGAAAAGCATAATCTACCCTGTCACACTGGTCATTAAAACTTCATTATTATAGCAGCAGACCAATTTCAATCACACAGTGATCATTTTCAATGCATCTTCAAATTATAGAAGAAATCACAAAATCAGTACAGAGCTAAAATACAATATAAACTTGAATACAATTCCAAATCCAATATATGGGAAGGATACATACCACCCACTGTGAATGAGGTACGAACAAATTGAAATATCATCTGCTACAGCATTGAAAATCAATTTCAGAGCATAAAACTGCAGTGCTAGAGATTAGAATGGAGTGATCGAGCTGCTTACAAAAGACATGCAGCAATGCTGTAGGGATGGGTGTTACTAATGCCCTCTAGTACATAGATATTCCACTAACACTAATTTTTATACATATTCAATTACACAAAGTACAAATATAAAATGCAGTTTTGCATACAATGTGTACAAAATGGATAACATATAAAATGAAAAGTCGGAATACAGTAACATCAGCAAAAAGAATATGATGCTATGCAACTTATGTCAGCTGTAGATACTACTAACATATTAAGTTATTTCAAAAAAGGACAATTTAAATGAAAAGTACCATGAATGACAGTACCATTTATGCATTGACCATAGTTATGTTGCAAAATCTTAAAAAAGAACAAGGTGATACAGTTTTCAGTATCATGATATAGTAACAAATGTTAAATGCAGAAACATCTCTTTTATCGTGCTTGATGTACGTTACAGAGAGTTATAGTAAATACAAACAATTTATTTATCAAAAGAAATAGTATGCATAAAAAACGAATCAAAAGGTTAAAGCAGTACAGGATAGTATGAGTTGATGATAAAAAATGTAAAATAAAATAACATGGCAAAAGCTGAGGTCTGGGAAATGTACTCGCAGTGTGAGCATATCGCATGAGGAGGTATAAGGACCAAACATTGTACATGTGAGATGGAACTCAATGAACGGAATTTTTATTTTAACTGCCATTCAGCCATGATGAAAATAATTCCCAAAAATGTGCACTTCTTGTCAGAATCTGTTCATTAAGCATAATGATACTGTGCACTTTTTGGTGGACAAATAGTTCCATCTCCTCAAGTAGATTCAGATATCTGCCATTTGACCCCCGATGCAAGAGTTTTAATTGCGAAGTTGATTTATCTGCAATATCTTCCCTGTCCAACGCCACATGCTCATGAAACCTTGTTTCTAGTCATCTACCAGTCTGTCTGATATAAAAAGCATTACAATTAGCACATGAAATTTTATAGACACCTGATTCATGTAAGATGTTAACTTTGTGAATATTATTAACCAGGAGACATCCTGAACTATTTTCAATGGTGAAAAACACAATGGATTTTTTTTATTATTATCTAAATGGCAGCAATTCTGGAGCTGATAGTTCCATAATTAGGTAAAACCACATATTTTTTAGATCTTTATATATATATATATATATATTTATGATACATATATATATATATATAT